>OZ010791.1:414222169-419270393 GCA_963932465.1 Maratus speciosus
ACCTATTCAATGGTCCGTTTGAATTTGTCCCATCAAATTTTATTGACGCATGTTTTCGAAAAGTTTCATATTTTTAAAAACTAGAAAATCGATTTTTTAAACGTTTATATTAAAACACTTTGAATTTTTAATAAGATTTTGGAAAAAAAACGCAATTTTTACAAATTTACACTAATATTACACTTTTTAGAATAAAACTTTTAAATACATAAATTAAACACACTTACTTTACTTCAAATGACTTTCAGAGCCTAAAAAAACGCGTGTTTGTGCAGGAAAATGTCTACTATACTGAACCGTGGTCATCGTGCGTTATCTTTGGGAACACTCAGAAGTGAATCACTTTATCTAGATAAGGGGTTTTCCTTTTTATCGTGATAGGATATTAGATTTTAATTTCGATTGACTAATGGTGGGGTACAAATTAAGATTTTCAAATAATTAATTTAAGATTTTTATTATCTCACTGATTGTGAATTTAATGAATGAATAATTAATATTATGTCACACAAAACGAATTTTTTGAATAATTTAGATTTAATATTGCGTCACAATTTTTAAATGATTTTATTAATATAAAATTTTTATCCAATTGGGGGTCATTTTTTCTTATAGATTTATTTTAAATAAAATTGGAATATTCATTTAGTAATACTATATTAACAATTTAATGCATGTGCGACATTTCTTTTGGATAAAATTAAAACTATTTTCTAATGAGACCTTTAAAAACGGATACTTTTTTAACTGATTCATTAACCGCGAGAATACTTCAAACATGTCCTTGATGAGTCATCACATATAAGTAAATTTTCACTCGTAAACATGAAAGTTTTAATAAATATATAGAGGTTTTTGAAAAGTGACACTCATTTCGTGCAGTGGACTTTGAACTTTTAGTCTAGTTCTAATTTCGATCTAGTTTAAATTTTGCTAATTTAACACGTTACGAAATATAGGGAAGCTTAATACTATGCATTAATTTAACTATGATTTTTGCTTAATTTTTTACAAGGATAAAATTTTTATTATCGGAAAAACACATCTTTAAGAGATTTAAAATAAATATTTTTAAATATCTATATATAATTTAATATCATTAAATATTTAGTATCTTCACACATAATTAACACATGTTAATTAAGTTCGATTAAATTTAAAAGAAATCATAATTTTCATTAAATTAAAAAGAAATTGTACATTTAACTTTTAATATAGCAAATATTAAAACATGAAACAAATGATTGCGCTTTTAGAGCATATAACTTTAATCATAAAAATTTGAATACTTATCACTTTCAAATGAAAATGATAAACCTTTATTTAAAAATTTTCAGTTTATAATTAGAGACATACAATTAACTAGAAACTTAAGTATAAAAACAGAAATGAATATCTAGCAATAAGGTTAACATTTTTAATAAAAAATTAATATTTTAGGTTAATTTTAAATGTGCTAGTATTTTTAGACTAGCGAAATATCCCTTTTTTAGAAAATATTTTTCTGGTTTAATTTTCATTTATTTTTTAAATATAACTTTTAAAAAATATTCTCAACTGTAAAAACTAGGGATTTGCTTTTGACAATTTTATTTGAATTTAAGATTTGTTTCACATTTAGAAGTATATCTTATCAAAATAAATTCGAAATATTTAGATTTGTTTATTATTAATAATTTGAAAAATAAAACATTTAGAAATAAATTCACTTACTTTTGCTTATGTTACATAAAAATCCAAAAGGGTTGAAAAAGAGTAGCAACACTTCACATAAGTTTTGTGATACTAAATGGAGTAAATTTTGAACATCAATATCTTATCTGTTTGGGTATTTCCATGAATACATGATTCACGAGATAAGCAGAATGTCATGTTCAAATATGAATCTAAGAACAGTGTTAATGAATTTACTTTATTCATATCGTATATACTTTAGCTATAATTAATATAATGTGTAATTAATAAGGGATTTAATTAATATGATGCGTTTTTAAATAAAATCTAAATATAATTGTATCTTTTTCAGTCTTATTTAATAGAAGAGGAATGCTTTTCAAATTTATTAAGAAACATGTAAGTTATTATTAGCTTGGAAATTGCAACTGAATTAAAAACTGACTTTTAACATAGAATTAGTCTTTTGCTAAATTTTCAATGAAAATATTTCTCACTTAAAAGTTTACTTCTCACATTAAAAAAGTCATATACTTGGAATTTTTACCGGGAAAATTTTCTCACATGGAAAAAGGCTTTAGTGATTGTATTAGAATAAAAACTTATCATATTAAAATTTTTAATAAGTAAATTATTATTATTAAATCTATGTCACCCACCACTCACTTTATTTACAAATAAATATTTTTCACTTTTTAATGGAAACAAAAATGGTAGGTAAAGCTTTCGTTTAATATTTTTAAATTAATATGAGTCTTTTTTTTTTTCAGTGCGACTCCTTCAAATTTAAAACCTTTTTGAGAGCTTTTATAGGGAGAACGTAAACAAATCGAAGTCTCACATTTCAACAATAAAGGATTTATACTAAGTACACTACAAACTTATTTATAAAAAGGAAAGACATAACCTTATTTCAGTTTTTCGTTAAGCATATTTTTAATTCACAAGCAGGCTTCACACATATTATTTAGCACACAAGTTACTTCAGCGAAAAATCCCTTTTCCTTAACTAAATGATTCATACCTCCCTCATGAATACGTTATACAAACGATGTATTAGTTTAATGAATATAAATTTTAACTGAATCCTTTAAACTTTATTTGATAACATTCGATCATTTTTATATTTCAAAACGAATAAAAATTATTGAATATCACCTAACAAGCATATACTTTTACACTAACATGTTATAAAAACACTTCTCAATATTCAAATTTTATGATATTTCGACATATCTCGCCAAGCTTTTTAAGAATGAAAGACTATTTCGTTAGAATATTTAGCTTTTTGTATACAATTTTAGCAATAAATACATAATGCACTCAACTTTACTTTGTCATTAAACATTAAATTAATCCATAGCATACCAATTCAAACGTAGGATTTTTTTATTTAGGGTAGATAAGTATACGTGTATATATATATATATATATATATATATATACATGTGCATATATGTGTGTCTGTGTGCATTTGTAAATGGGGAAAATTTTAAAAGGTATACACATTGAAAGTTAATAAAATTATTTTAAAAAAATTATATAAATATTTCAAGACAGTATTAAAGATTTGAACAACTGATAAAAATGCTTTGAAAAACATTTAAAATTATTAAAAATGTTTCTTTCATATTTTAAAGTCAACAAATTTTAATACATAGCTATGTACATACAGACATTTGAGCTATGTACATACATACATTTGACCTATGTTAACAGAACAAATGTTTTAAATATTTCGATGCTATTTCCAAGTTAGTCAATTTATACTTTTTGAATATGCACATACATATATTTGAAAATTTTAATGTTTTCTGTTTAAACTGACTAGTTATTTATCCTAGCATTATCCTAGTTATTTATCCTTCATTTATTAACACAATAAACCAACTGCTTTTAAAACGATTGTGTGATTATCAAAACAACCCAAATCCTTTCATCTGCACATGAGCAAACATTTTATTAAACTAGAGGTCACATTTTTAATCGAATAAAACAATGACTAATCAAATAGGTTATATCCTAACTTAAATGATACCTTTTTTGTGATATTGCTAAACATGCTACTACAATGTCTAATCAAATAGGTTATGTACTAACTTTAATTATACCTTTTATGTGACATTACTAAACTAGGTAACATGACATTATTAAACTAACTTGTAAAAATAACATGATATCCTGTTTTCACTAGACAAACTTAATAATTTTCGCTGCTTTTGTTTGACAATCATCATAGTTTTTTTAAATATATTCAAAAAGTTTGCTACTATTAAAAAACATGCTTTTAATTCACATAGTTTTCACTCTTATTATTTAAAAACATATAACACAAAATATTTTTATTAAATAATCACTATTTTTCACAAGTTTGCAATATTTATATGCTAACTAAGGTTAGTAGTATTCAGACTTGAAAATATCTTTATAGATTAAACATGAAAATTAATGTGTAAAAAAAACCTTTTACTATTTTTAGTTAAACTTCATGTCATGAAATATATCCAGTTAACTTTAAAATGTACTATTACAAATTAATGTTTTAAAATTCATTAAAATTATTAAATACTATTTCATTATAATTTTTAAATTCATTTTTATATAAAAACACACAAAATAATAATACTTATCTAATATGGCAGCTAGCAGTCTAAAGCACAACCTTCTATTACAAAAACTAAAAACGAAATGAATAATTCTAAGTCATTATCAGCTAATCTTATCAACTGATTAGATCTAGTCACGTGTATATGATAACGTCATTAGTGATATCATATACCACATGATGGGTATTCCCGACACGTGATAACCCCTACGTCATTAGTGATGTCATATATCACGTGATGGGTATTCCCGATCACGTGATAACCCCTACTCATTAGTGATGTCATATATCACGTGACTAGATCTAATCAGTTGATAAGATTAGCTGATAATGACTTAGAATTATTCATTTCGTTTTTAGTTTTTGTAATAGAAGGTTGTGCTTTAGACTGCTAGTTGCCATATTAGATAAGTATTATTATTTTGTGTGTTTTTATATAAAAATGAATTTAAAAATTATAATGAAATAGTATTTAATAATTTTAATGAATTTTAAAACATTAATTTGTAATAGTACATTTTAAAGTTAACTGGATATATTTCATGACATGAAGTTTAACTAAAAATAGTAAAAGGTTTTTTTTACACATTAATTTTCATGTTTAATCTATAAAGATATTTTCAAGTCTGAATACTACTAACCCTAGTTAGCATATAAATATTGCAAACTTGTGAAAAATAGTGATTATTTAATAAAAATATTTTGTGTTATATGTTTTTAAATAAGAGAGAAAACTATGTGAATTAAAAGCATGTTTTTTAATAGTAGCAAACTTTTTGAATATATTTAAAAAAACTATGATGATTGTCAAACAAAAGCAGCGAAAATTATTAAGTTTGTCTAGTGAAAACAGGATATCATGTTATTTTTACAAGTTAGTTTAATAATGTCATGTTAGCTAGTTTAGTAATGTCACATAAAAGGTATAATTAAAGTTAGTACATAACCTATTTGATTAGACATTGTAGTAGCATGTTTAGCAATATCACAAAAAAGGTATCATTTAAGTTAGGATATAACCTATTTGATTAGTCATTGTTTTTTTCGATTAAAAATGTGACCTCTAGTTTAATAAAATGTTTGCTCATGTGCAGATGAAAGGATTTGGGTTGTTTTGATAATCACACAATCGTTTTAAAAGCAGTTGGTTTATTGTGTTAATAAATGAAGGATAAATAACTAGGATAATGCTAGGATAAATAACTAGTCAGTTTAAACAGAAAACATTAAAATTTTCAAATATATGTATGTGCATATTCAAAAAGTATAAATTGACTAACTTGGAAATAGCATCGAAATATTTAAAACATTTGTTCTGTTAACATAGGTCAAATGTATGTATGTACATAGCTCAAATGTCTGTATGTACATAGCTATGTATTAAAATTTGTTGACTTTAAAATATGAAAGAAACATTTTTAATAATTTTAAATGTTTTTCAAAGCATTTTTATCAGTTGTTCAAATCTTTAATACTGTCTTGAAATATTTATATAATTTTTTTAAAATAATTTTATTAACTTTCAATGTGTATACCTTTTAAAATTTTCCCCATTTACAAATGCACACAGACACACATATATGCACATGTATGTATATATATATATATATATATATATATACACACGTATACTTATCTACCCTAAATAAAAAATCCTACGTTTGAATTGGTATGCTATGGATTAATTTAATGTTTAATGACAAAGTAAAGTTGAGTGCATTATGTATTTATTGCTAAAATTGTATACAAAAAGCTAAATA
The DNA here is from genome assembly GCA_963932465.1 of Maratus speciosus. Taxonomy (NCBI): domain Eukaryota; kingdom Metazoa; phylum Arthropoda; class Arachnida; order Araneae; family Salticidae; genus Maratus; species Maratus speciosus. Next base: position 414,228,209 of record OZ010791.1, read on the forward strand.
TTCTAACGAAATAGTCTTTCATTCTTAAAAAGCTTGGCGAGATATGTCGAAATATCATAAAATTTGAATATTGAGAAGTGTTTTTATAACATGTTAGTGTAAAAGTATATGCTTGTTAGGTGATATTCAATAATTTTTATTCGTTTTGAAATATAAAAATGATCGAATGTTATCAAATAAAGTTTAAAGGATTCAGTTAAAATTTATATTCATTAAACTAATACATCGTTTGTATAACGTATTCATGAGGGAGGTATGAATCATTTAGTTAAGGAAAAGGGATTTTTCGCTGAAGTAACTTGTGTGCTAAATAATATGTGTGAAGCCTGCTTGTGAATTAAAAAACTGCTTAACGAAAAACTGAAATAAGGTTATGTCTTTCCTTTTTATAAATAAGTTTGTAGTGTACTTAGTATAAATCCTTTATTGTTGAAATGTGAGACTTCGATTTGTTTACGTTCTCCCTATAAAAGCTCTCAAAAGGTTTTAAATTTGAAGGAGTCGCACTGAAAAAAAAAAGACTCATATTAATTTAAAAATATTAAACGAAAGCTTTACCTACCATTTTTGTTTCCATTAAAAAGTGAAAAATATTTATTTGTAAATAAAGTGAGTGGTGGGTGACATAGATTTAATAATAATAATTTACTTATTAAAAATTTTAATATGATAAGTTTTTATTCTAATACAATCACTAAAGCCTTTTTCCATGTGAGAAAATTTTCCCGGTAAAAATTCCAAGTATATGACTTTTTTAATGTGAGAAGTAAACTTTTAAGTGAGAAATATTTTCATTGAAAATTTAGCAAAAGACTAATTCTATGTTAAAAGTCAGTTTTTAATTCAGTTGCAATTTCCAAGCTAATAATAACTTACATGTTTCTTAATAAATTTGAAAAGCATTCCTCTTCTATTAAATAAGACTGAAAAAGATACAATTATATTTAGATTTTATTTAAAAACGCATCATATTAATTAAATCCCTTATTAATTACACATTATATTAATTATAGCTAAAGTATATACGATATGAATAAAGTAAATTCATTAACACTGTTCTTAGATTCATATTTGAACATGACATTCTGCTTATCTCGTGAATCATGTATTCATGGAAATACCCAAACAGATAAGATATTGATGTTCAAAATTTACTCCATTTAGTATCACAAAACTTATGTGAAGTGTTGCTACTCTTTTTCAACCCTTTTGGATTTTTATGTAACATAAGCAAAAGTAAGTGAATTTATTTCTAAATGTTTTATTTTTCAAATTATTAATAATAAACAAATCTAAATATTTCGAATTTATTTTGATAAGATATACTTCTAAATGTGAAACAAATCTTAAATTCAAATAAAATTGTCAAAAGCAAATCCCTAGTTTTTACAGTTGAGAATATTTTTTAAAAGTTATATTTAAAAAATAAATGAAAATTAAACCAGAAAAATATTTTCTAAAAAAGGGATATTTCGCTAGTCTAAAAATACTAGCACATTTAAAATTAACCTAAAATATTAATTTTTTATTAAAAATGTTAACCTTATTGCTAGATATTCATTTCTGTTTTTATACTTAAGTTTCTAGTTAATTGTATGTCTCTAATTATAAACTGAAAATTTTTAAATAAAGGTTTATCATTTTCATTTGAAAGTGATAAGTATTCAAATTTTTATGATTAAAGTTATATGCTCTAAAAGCGCAATCATTTGTTTCATGTTTTAATATTTGCTATATTAAAAGTTAAATGTACAATTTCTTTTTAATTTAATGAAAATTATGATTTCTTTTAAATTTAATCGAACTTAATTAACATGTGTTAATTATGTGTGAAGATACTAAATATTTAATGATATTAAATTATATATAGATATTTAAAAATATTTATTTTAAATCTCTTAAAGATGTGTTTTTCCGATAATAAAAATTTTATCCTTGTAAAAAATTAAGCAAAAATCATAGTTAAATTAATGCATAGTATTAAGCTTCCCTATATTTCGTAACGTGTTAAATTAGCAAAATTTAAACTAGATCGAAATTAGAACTAGACTAAAAGTTCAAAGTCCACTGCACGAAATGAGTGTCACTTTTCAAAAACCTCTATATATTTATTAAAACTTTCATGTTTACGAGTGAAAATTTACTTATATGTGATGACTCATCAAGGACATGTTTGAAGTATTCTCGCGGTTAATGAATCAGTTAAAAAAGTATCCGTTTTTAAAGGTCTCATTAGAAAATAGTTTTAATTTTATCCAAAAGAAATGTCGCACATGCATTAAATTGTTAATATAGTATTACTAAATGAATATTCCAATTTTATTTAAAATAAATCTATAAGAAAAAATGACCCCCAATTGGATAAAAATTTTATATTAATAAAATCATTTAAAAATTGTGACGCAATATTAAATCTAAATTATTCAAAAAATTCGTTTTGTGTGACATAATATTAATTATTCATTCATTAAATTCACAATCAGTGAGATAATAAAAATCTTAAATTAATTATTTGAAAATCTTAATTTGTACCCCACCATTAGTCAATCGAAATTAAAATCTAATATCCTATCACGATAAAAAGGAAAACCCCTTATCTAGATAAAGTGATTCACTTCTGAGTGTTCCCAAAGATAACGCACGATGACCACGGTTCAGTATAGTAGACATTTTCCTGCACAAACACGCGTTTTTTTAGGCTCTGAAAGTCATTTGAAGTAAAGTAAGTGTGTTTAATTTATGTATTTAAAAGTTTTATTCTAAAAAGTGTAATATTAGTGTAAATTTGTAAAAATTGCGTTTTTTTTCCAAAATCTTATTAAAAATTCAAAGTGTTTTAATATAAACGTTTAAAAAATCGATTTTCTAGTTTTTAAAAATATGAAACTTTTCGAAAACATGCGTCAATAAAATTTGATGGGACAAATTCAAACGGACCATTGAATAGGTAACCCTGTATTTTACAAATATATATTCATTAAGGGGAAAGGGGGAAAATTTCCTAATATCTTTATAAAGGACATTTCATGTTTTTTTTTTTTTTTAATATTATTTCAAATGTATAAAGCAATACATACAAACCTAAAAATTTCATAACAAATCATGTACCAACATAGTTATACCTAACCTTTAAAAGGTTTGGTTGATTTTGACGGCCGATTATCTACACTAGGCCGAGGGGGGAGTGCCCTTCGTGTGGGTCTTTCTAAGGGAACCTAACCCAAATTTACGCATGCAAATCCATGACTCAAACAAAACTCCGAACGATTAGGCCGACGGGCGCGATTGATTATCTACACTAGGGATATAGGGGGGAGTGCCCTTCGTGAAGGTCTTTCTAAGGTAACCTAACCTGAATTTACGCATGAAAATCCATGGTTCGAAGAAAACTCCGAACGATTAGGCCGACGGGTGCGATTGATTATCTACACTAGGGATATAGGGGAGAGTACCCTTCGTGAAGGTCTTTCTAAGGTAACCTAACCCGAATTTACGCATGCAAATCTATAGCTCAAACAAAACTCCGAACGATTAGGCCGACGAGTGTGATTGGGATCGAACCCAACACTTCACGTCTATTAGCTTCGTGAGCATAACCTCTCACCCACGGGTGGGGCAGTACTATTAAAAAATTCACATAAATAAATTCTAACACTAAATAACAAAAATTCACAATCATTCAAAATTTTAATTAATACTCAATATTCGAGCGCATATGTCACTAAATTGAATCGCGTAAAGTCCCCTCATCCAATTTATGTTTAAAATTCCATTTTTATCGAAAAATTTGCGTTAAAAGATAAAGTCTCCCAATTAAAATGCTTAATGAATGTTTAAAATTCGATTGCAATGAAAAATCGCGAAAAAAATATTTGAAAGTTCCCAAATTAAAAATCGTTGCCAGTAAAAACTCTAACACAAAAATTATGCCCCTAAAAATAACACCGAAAACTCAAGTGCGCTAAAAAATATATGTCAAAAAAAAAAAAATCTATCTCAGAAATTATTCCCTAAAATTAAAGTCTCCCAATTAAAACTTCTTAATTAATTTTTAAAAGTACAAATGACCCCTCGTACTGGAGTACGACGAAAAGAAAAATCTATCTCCCAAAAAATTCTATCTCGAAAATTATCCCCAAAAAGTTAAAGTCCCCCAATTAAAATTTCTTAATTATCATTAGTAAAAAAATATCCAACTCAAAATATGCCCTCGTACTAAACAACAGCGAAATAAATCAATGTCCATGAAAATTCAAAAATTACCCCCAAAAAGTTAGTGTCTCAATTAAAATTTCTTAATTAATTATCATTAATGAAAAAAATCAAACTCAAAAAACCCCACGTGCGACGAAAAGAAAAATCAATGACCCCTAAAAATTCAAAAATTACCCCGAAAAAAGTTAAAGTCCCCCAATTAAAATTTCTTAATTATCATTAGTAAAAAAAAACTCAAAATAATCCCTCATACTGCAGTACGACGAAAAATTCAATGTCCATGAAAAATTCAATCTTCAAAAATACTCCCAAAAAAAGTTAAAGTCCCCCAATTAAAATTTCATTATCATTAATGTATTTTTCAAATGTAAAATTATCCCTAAGTACTGTAGTACGGTAAGAAAAAAAAATGAATCTCCCAAAATTCAATCTTCAAAAATTACCCCGAAAAAAGTTAGTCCCCCAATTAAAATTAATTATCATTAAAAAAAAAAAAATCAAACTTAAAATAACCCCTCGTACTGTAGTACGGTCAGAAAAAAAAAAATCAATTTCCCAAAAATTCAATCTTCAAAAATTACCCCGAAAAAAGTTAAAGTCCCCCAATTAAAATTAATTATCATTAGTAAAATAATTAAACTCAAAATTACCCCTCATACTAGAAGATGACGCATCACCTTGACCCCGCCTGCCAGAGTATGACCTTCACAGGTGCACAGAGGACACGCAGAGGTCGTTCAAGGTCATTCAAGGTCACACCGCTCCCACCGCTGGCATAGAACCCCCAATTATTATCTACTCTTATATCAATATGAACGTAATTTCTGTAATGATAATATACTGATGTATCGCTATATTGATGACATAATTTTAATTGACACTAAACAATCAAATATTTCTCAATTTCCAGTTGATTATCCAACTAATTTAGAATTGACAGAAAACCTTTTAACAAATAATACTATTAACTTTTTAGATCTAAAAATCATAATCGCACAAAACAAAACAATTACTGATCTTTATGACAAACGTAAAGACTTTCAATTCAAAGTTAATAAAGTTACTCATTTTAAATCCTGTCTACATATTTCAGTTTACTGTAATATACTAATTAATCATTTGTATAGAATCAAAAGTTTATGTTCCTCACATCTTATCAATAAAAACATTAAACAATTAATATTTGATGCATTAAATCATGGTTTTCCTAAGAAATTCATATATTCCTTAATCTACAATTAATTAATGATCTAAACAATGAATAGTAGGGAGGTTACTTGTAAGTTACTGTTAACATTTTGCGTATTAAAAATAGATATGAAAAATATATTTAAAAAAACTAAAATTACACAAAAAAATTAAAAGTACAAAATATAATTTAAAAAAAGTTTAAATAGGTTGGCTGTGTGGGCAGATGTTAAATTATGGAGGAGGGAGGAGTTGTCTGGATAATTTATACGTAAATGTTGATTTAATATATATATTTTTAAAAAAAAGGGATTGGTACGTTGATTTTATGACTTTCTATGTTTATTTTGGTCTTTATGAATTTGCTGACCTTAGTACTGTGCAAAAATATTTATATTATATTAATTTACATCATTTACATCACTTTTATTGATTTACTTTAAAATATTACAATTTATAATAGTGGGCCTAATACAGTTTATGATACATATATTTATCAGTATGGGAAAATGTTGTAATTTGTTTGTATATACTACCCCCCCCCCCCGCCCAAATCTGTAAAGAAACATTTAAAATTTATAACATTAAATTAATTAAGTAATTAATAGAAACAAACTTTTATATTATTATAATTGTACTTACTTGAAACTATTATTAATTTACTTAATCTTAAATAAAATAATTAAAAATAATTATAATCATTATATTAAAGATGCTAAATGATTATTATCGATATTCTGTTGAGCTGTTTTAGAATGATATTATGTGATGTTTTAAAGTGAATTAATGAGTTCAAGTATTTGCAAATTTTCTACAGTTATTTTTGGTAATCTCCAATAGATGGCACCACTATAATTTATTTCTACTTCTTTTCGCCGTGATGGTGAGCACATTTTTACCTTTTAATTTTTTGAAGTTCCGGTAAATAGCAGCATTAAATAATTATTTATTCAGTTCTAAAATAATTTTGTTGCCATACCTTATTATATTATATCATATATCTTATTTATTTTCTGATTATTTTAAACATCTACTTTTTTTTGTACTGTTTAGTAATAATTTATTCCAGGATCCTTAAAATAGCACATAATAATTTTTATTATATAGACTATTTAAGTTAATTATAATTATTATATTTATAAGAATGATAATATTATCTGCAAGCTGTGATGATTTGAAACCGTAAGGATTCGCTTTTAACTGTATCCTTTAATTAGGCGGGATTTTTTCTGTGCTAAAATGGGATACTTGTTTGTGATTGTGATATGGTCATAGCAATTCTATTGCTGGATATGTCTTAATTTAAATGCTACAATTTTTTTTCATATTGTTCATTATTATGGATCTTGCATTGATTAATGATTTATTTAATTCAATTTATTTGGCATGGTAAATTTATACTTTTTGGTGTATAGTAGATCGGGTACATAATGGAATTAAATTTTTGGCTTATTGCTGGATTCTATTACAGAAATTGACTATGTTTTTGCTTATATTTGTATTTCATATACCTATGAAGAAGTGAAATGCTATATAAGCTTCCTGCTACAACCATCCAATTGATCTATTATTTGTTTACTATACGTCTTTTAATGGTTCAACAATATTTTGCTGTTATTTGTATCTTTTGTCTTTTATAGGTTATTGTATCAAAATTGGTGGTTTTTCATATGTTTTATATGGATTAATCGTCCGCAATGTGCTAGTGAATTAGTGGTATTGTGCTTGATTTCGTATTACAAGTTAAAGGTTCCATCTTTATTTTGTGTAATGTAGTGTTATGTATTGAAGCTAAATTTATTAATTTAATTTTAGTAATTGGAAACAGATGATGAATTGTAATTATATAATGGTTTTATATATATATTTGTTCCTGATTTATCTTATCTTTTGCAAAAATCAGTTTATATATGCATAATTTTTTTAGTTTATGTATAATTTTTTACAGATCCTATAGAGATGTTTAAAAATTTTGGGATAGCTATTTGGGGTAGGGGGGAGGAGGGGGTGGGAGATTTTTTTTTTTTAAACATAATATGCGATTTAGATATAGTAAGAGGTGAACGTACCTTTGTTGTAGGTATGCATTTTTTTCATTTTCCTAGTCAAACGTAATTTTTACGTTTATTTCCTGTTTTACTATTAATGTCACTTATTTTACGGGTATAAATATTAAAAGACGCTATTCCTACCTTTTTTTTATTTAATAATCGAATTCGAGTATATAGTTTCAAAAAGGAAAAATACATAGTCTTTAATCCATTGTTTATTTTCCAGCGACATTTTAAAGCAAAGAATATTTTTAATAATGCAGACGATAATTAAACCCTATTCCGAATTGATGCCATAAAAGTTTTATTATCTTTTTTCATTTAAATTTAAGTCATAGAGAACGTCAAAATCAATACAAAATTGTGTGAACAAGCCCCTATATTTTCTGCCTGCATGAAATATGAATGATTACGATAGTTAAAAATATTTGAAATACTATTTTATCTTTTTTTATTTTTAAGTGTTGAATTATAGCTCAATTCATGTTCATTATTACTTTTTTACGTTTGTATAACAGTCAGTTTCTATAACTTCTATACTATAATACCCTAATAAATTAGAGATAAAAAATAAAAATAAAGACGCCCATCTTTAAATTTTAAGAAACTTTTTATTTGAAAAGTAGATACTATGAACAGCATTTGACATTTTTGTACTTAATTGGTTTACTGGTAACTCAAACAACACTTAAAACAAACATTAAATATTAATTTATTTTATAAATTGATATTTCGAAACATCTGGCATTAAATTTATATGCATGTAACATAGCATATAATAAGATACATACTATATAGTCAATCGTTAGATGTCATTAAATGATACCTAATGATTGATTATGCTTTATTTTATCTGGTTTGTCCAGTTTTATAGAAATATGAGTTAGAAATATAATGAATCTCCAATGCACGTTCTTCCTTGATTATCTCAAGGACAGTTCAAGTTCAAGGAGAAAATTATATGTATCGTAGTCTCATGGTTGGCCAATACCATGACGCAAGTTGTCTTAAAGATCTGCCCTGGGGGATAATCAACGATAGTTATCACGATTTGCCCTTTTGATACGAAAAAAAAGATCTTTTATAAGGTAATACAGTAAATAAAAAGTAAGTTATAGTTATTTGGATGGCGCATATATCGTCTGCGATATATGCGCGTGTTCACATACAAATATCAACGAATTCATAAAGACGAACCTACTCAATGGATTTAAGAGAAAAATCGAATAAATAGTTTAAAAACAAGAAAGAAAAATTTTGCTTCAAGCATACATTATGAAATATTTTCCAGTATATTCAAAGCACTCTAACAAAACTTCGCTATTTAAAAGGACAAGGAACCTTCAAACTCATTATTTATTTACTTTTTTGATTGCACTTTAAATACTATTCAAGGGCCTACATGAATCGTGGCAAATATTTGTCACACAAGAAATTAAAAATATATATTTTTTTGGAGAAAAATAAAGAATTTTCCTGAATATTTTAAGCGTTATGAAGAACTTTCCAAAATGCCCCACGCGCATTCCATAGCAATTAAAACCCCCAATATTTTTTATGTCAATTTGGTTTACATTAACTACCTTTAACTTTTACAATTCTATTTACTTTAAAAAAAGCTGTGCACAGTTTTATTTGCATATGTAAACCAAACTAGCATAAAAAAATGTATTAGGGATTTTAATTGATATGGAATTCGCATGGGGAAGTTTGAAAAGTTCTTCATAACACTTAAAATTTGAAGAAAATTTCTTATTTTTCACCCCAGATTTTTGTGCCCTTGAATAATATCTAAAGTGCAATATAAAACACATGAGTTTGAATTTCCCTTGTCCCCTTAATAATTCTATAGAATTCCCTTAATATATCCTTAATATCTGATATCTTGCTGTGCCCCTGAGTGACGTATTTAAATTTCAATATGTTTGAAATAGTGTAACATCATTAGAATAAATCGCAAACTATTTTCCCTATAGACTTTAGTGCAATGGAATTCTTTTCAGGTCCCTGTACACAGTTCTACATACTTCATTTTCTATACGAAATATACCATACCTTCAATAACATACATAAATTACATGGCAAGCCGTGAATATTTACGCACTTGTTCGAGCACGGTCAGATAGCCAGATAAACCGAAGTCATAAACACTTTTCAACTATGTTGGAAAATGCCTTAAAAGTAAATATTATGGGAATTTTCTCTTTTTTAAAGCATTAACTAGTATGATAAGAGTATATGACAACGTGAAAAAAAAATCAATAATATAAAGAAAAGAAAAGTGCCCAGTTAAACTGATAGCATTGAGCTCACAGGCTATTCACACTAATTTTATATTATACTCTTGTTTCAAAGAAAAATGCCCCTCGAAGAATAAATTAAGGTTGGGGATTAGCCACCCCATTTCCCCCTCTTTGTACTTAATTAATGAGCCTCCAAATGTCAACGGGGAAGCCCCTTATCAAAATAAACCGGTATAGCAAATTTGAAGCAAATCGCATAGAAACACCCATCTGTCTAAATCCAGGGGGTATTAAACACCCATACCCTCCCCTTTATATTTAACCAATGAACTTCCAAATCTAATCAGAGAACCGCCTTATCAGAATAAACCGGTATATCAAATTTGAAGCAAATCGGATAGAAAAATCCATTTATCTAAATTAAGGGGGGGGGGGGGCATTAGCCCATCGTTCTCCCCTTTAGACTTAAACAATGAACCTTCAAATCTAATCAGGGATGCGCCTTATCAGAATTAACCGGTGTATCCAATTTGAAGAAAATCTGATAATTCTGCATGAAAAACCCATTTATCTAAGTTAAGGGGGGATTAGCCCCCGTTACCCCCTTTATACTTAACCAATGAACCACCAAAACTAATCAGTGAAGCATCTTATCAGAATGAAACTAGAAAAATAATTTGAAGCAAATCGTTTATTTCTATCAAGAGTTATCGTGTTACGTACAGTCGTGGGAAAAAAAAGTAAACACCCCCTACTAACTCCTCAACAATTTATCGTAGACGAAAGTTACTGGTACCGAACGATTGGAAATAAAGTCTACTTTTAAATGATGCATATAAAATTTTCTTAGGGGGCCATCTACATATTAAAACGAATCCAAACTTCATTTTTTTCAATGGCAATACCCAATTTTAACGAGATATTTCAAATCTTCGGTTTAAACTATGCCTAGATACCAAATTTCAGGTCATTTGAATGATAAGTTTTTGAATTATAAACATTCAAAATTTAGTGCTTCTAATGTTAAATTACATTTTCATATTTTTATTTATATCTCCTGAAATTATGCTCCTAATGTGCTAATTTTTTTTTTTGTAGCAATAATACTAATATACCCAAACATAAATACGCGGAATTTTTAATTTTTATAATTTTATGATGTGAATTCTGAATTCTGAAATTAATATTCGAAAAAATTATGAATTGCAACCTACAATTTTTTTGATGGATTTAGATTTATTAAGTCCTGCTTTATGGAAATCCGAAATTTCACATTTTTCTTCCAAGTAGTTTTCAAATTATGCTTAAAAAATGGCAAAATGATGGTTTAAGGGGCCGTCTATGATAGAAGTGAGTTGAATTTATTGTGCTGTCCTGTAATCTAACATTCTTCATTGACTTCTTGAGTGGCGTGTTAGGTGCCTTGATCAATACGGGGGCACTCTCAGTTAACAATCAAGTACGGAACTTCAATTTGGATACAGCCCTTAAAATAAGCTCGTTTTAAAATAATTAATTTCTCGGAAACTTGTGGTACAAATTGCATAAAAATTTGTTTTTAAGCTAATTGAAAGGTGTAGAGTTCACTGATGCTGTCAGAATTGTGTACTGCAATTGAAAGAAACAAAGTTATGGTTCGTTTTAATATGTAGATGACCCCCTAAGCAAATTTTATATACATCATTTAAAAGAAGACTTTATTTCCAATCGTTCGGTACCAGTAACCTTCTTCTACGATAATTTGTTGAGGAGTTAGTAGGAGGTGTTTACTTTTTTTTTCCGCGACTGAACGTACGTACGTATCCATACGTACATACGTACATACATACATACATACAGAACCGGCGCACAGTAGAGTATTTGACCCAAAAACCTGGCCAAAAATACAAAAATTAAAATTTCGTCAACAATTGTAAAAATGATATTTTTTAATTGCCGAAACGTCAGTGAAGGCTTACTGTGGAGACACGAAAAGTTTTGGTTTCTGTTAGTCTGTCTGTCTGTTAGTCTGTCTGTCTGTTCCGCGATAACTGCCGCAAAAAGCATCCGATCGGCTTGAAATTCACTGGGCATGTTGATGAGGTACCCGGACTTAGCTGTATAGTTTTTGGTTAAATTTGGTTCATTCGTTCGGGAAATATGAAACATTTTATTTTGCTCTATAATGCTTTTCAATGGCAAGTCAGACGATTTTCAGATTTTCATTTGTTGAAAGAAATGGCTCATATGAAAAATGGATTTAAATGGTAAATTTTTTATGCTGAAATTTTTAAATAACATTATTAAATTATTCCTATAAATTATGTCAATATATTTGCGAGATTTTTTTAATTAGATTTATAATATTGGGGGAATTTTATGCATGTTTTGCAATAATATAAAGGATTTTGTTCTATCAATTTGACATAATGCATATTTCATTTTTTCCTTTTCTTTCTCTGTTGCCTAGCAACATATTTGGTCCTAATAATATTAGTATAATTGCGTGTATAATGCTTGAGTAAAGCCAACGTCAAAACAGATGAATTAATGCGTTTGTATCTTTGCATATAGAAGGATTTTAGCCCAGAAATAAAAAAAAGGCAATATTTCTTTTATTTTATTTATTTTATTGAAATATTTTGCTTAAAAATACAAAAGTTCATTATTTTCATAGAGAATAACGTAACATTTTCCCATAACATTTACCAATATTTCTTTAATTGTTGCCAAGAAAATCAAAACCCGGAATAATATTTTCTTTTAAAAAATTTTCAATTGAAATGTTTTGTCGTGAAACAGGAAAATGAAAAATAAAATTAAGAATAGAAAAATTAATATGGCGGCATATTGGAAATAAAAAGAAAACTCTCGAGTATTTCTTAATATAACAAGATGAAAAGTTTTGAGTAAGTACGCATAGCTTGTGAATTAGACGTCATTTATCGAAAACAAAGATGCTGGAATAAAAAGATCTTGGGTAAAATAAAATTAACTATTATTCACGGAGGAAAGAGATAGATGGAGATGTAGTATGCCGTAAAAGCAGTTTGCAATACGATGTGCGTTATCGCTCAGATTTAAATGCCCTCATTCGGCCCAAACAAAACAAGCACGTGGAACAGGGACCAAATTCTTTGACTTCATCCGTTTTTTTATTGTATTTTATTTTTATTATTTTTTTTTTTTTTTAAGCACGTCGTTGTGTTGTGCCGAATGTAGCTGATTTTAGGGTTACATTTTTGGCGTCACTTCAAGATTTATTGTCTGTGTACGGTTAACATGAATATTTTATTTAAAATTTAAATTTTATTAATTTATAAAAAAAAACTTATGCTTATCCTTATAAATCACAGCGTAAAAAAAATCTAAGATATACTATAACCATCCGCACAATCAATAAAAAATTACGAATGTAAATTTACATAGACTACGGGAGGTTCAGGGGGGGCAGAGCCCCCCTGAAGAGATGCAATTTTTGATTTAAAAAGTTACCAGAATAAGTAGCTCATCAGAATTTCAGAACATCAATGTATAACCACTTGTTTAACACTTTTAATTTCTGAAACTTTACGAAGTATCTTGTATGCTCATAAATATTTATGTAATTTGAAAACTTTAAAAAGCGATTTGTAGGAAGTTGAATATTATGCAATGAGTGTTAAAAAACAATGACTTGCAAAGATGACGTTGAGGCTCCTGATCTGCAGATTTACTAGTAGCTAACTAATTCGTGCATACGATCTATGTCTGTTTTAGGAACCTGAGTTATATCCGGTGGTTCTTGGCATAAGCTGAAGAGGAAGTTTCTTTCTGAGAAGACATGGTTTTTTGTTGTTTTCTGGCATTGTTGTTATGTTTAAATATATTTTTTTTTGTGGCTCATTGAATTGTTGAATTGAAACTAAACAGGGGTTACGGGTTTAACAAAGGTCAGAGATTAGTGTTAAACTATGGTTAATTTAAATAGTTTCGTTTTTAATGTAATAAAAAAACACTAAATGTGTAAAAGGGTTACTTTTAAAGCCTTTTTGGCTCTAATTTATACATATCGAAAGCTTTTTAAATATGTGCCGTGCTTTACCCAGTCATGTTTGAATTATAATCGTATGAGTTACAGTCTTCAGTGTCAATTTCTGCAAAAAAATCTTCCGCATATTGTTGACATTTTTTTATCTATTTTTTTTTCGGTATGATTATTTAAATGCTCTGTTTTGCAGCCACTAAATTGAAGAGATAAGAACTATATATTTACTGTCGTATTGCAAGTTTTTAGCTCACAGGATATTACCGAAAAGCTTCTGCACCTACATATTCTGTCTGTATGTATGTACGTATGTACGTACATACGCACGCAACTCGAAATTTTTTGATAGAAATATCCGATCGCCTTCCAATTGTATATACTTATTTATTGAAAAAGGGTTCCCTAATTAGTTCTTGGGGCTCATGTGTGTAACATAAGGATATAAAGACTAGAATTAACCCTTACGAGGGCTGTGTCCTTAAAAAGGGACACCTAATTTTAATTCCAAAACTGACAAACGGCACAAAGAAAATTTAATTAAAATTTTCCTTTTATAATGTACGTGAAAATAAACAACTTCATATTTACTGATAACTCAGTTTATCAACTAAAAAGAGCAAGCCTTACAGCAGCGAGACCTTACAACTTCTTCTTCCAGCAAGGTCTGATGATAGTCCAGATAAAAGCCAAGAGAGAGTGATGAAGAAGAGTTCTGAAGAATCATTTTGAAACTGGTAATATATTAAATACATTCAAAAATTAGCAATCTATACTATATAGACTCCACTGTACTGAACTTACTATTAAATATAACACTATTAAAGATAAATTAAATGCAATAATTATTATTAAATGTAATTTAAATGTAATAAGCATTATTAAATGTAAATAATAAGTTTTATACATAGTAAAATTAAATACATTTAATTAAACATTAATAGTGAATAAGACAAACCTATCAATAATTACTTTCCTCTTAAAAACAGTAAATAGTTAAGGTTACAAGTTTTCAACTTCCAAACTCCCTTCGGTAATGTTAAGTCAATGGACATGTTATTTATTCGTCTTTTTAAAATATCTACTTAGTAAATTAATATTTTAACTTCTGTTTTCTTTGTGCTCTTCTTAAATAATGACTCTTTTTTTTCTTAATTGTCAAAATATTTATAAAATGTATACTTATTATTATGTGAAGTGTTAAAATTTTACTTACACTTCGTCAGATTTTAAAATATAAAATATTAAACTAAGCTATGAATTTGTATGTATGCTACATAGTATGCTAAAAGTTAGTTCATTGAAATGCATAGCACAGTTAAAAATGTCCATCCAGCCATTTTCGTGAATAAACAGAAATGTACTTGAGAACTTTGTGCAGCCCTGTATATGATCTATAGAATGTATCCACATCAAGTAATATTTTTAAAAAAAATTGTTCTATTTTAAAACGCTTATCCCAACTACAAGCGCACTTCCAGCAATTATTGGTCATAGACTTCAATAGTTAAATTTATTCTTCAGCCATATTCTTTTGTGTATCCTTGTAAATGAACGATATACAGTGGCGGTCAAAAGTTTCCGGCCAGCATAAAATTTTTGGTTAATTTGTAAGTATACCCATATGAAGAGGAATCTCAAAGTGATACTTATACATTTTATTGACATAACAGTTAAGAACTTATTTATGGAATAAAAAATAAATACTAATAAATTTACTTGACAAAATTAATTGCAAAAGAAAATGCATGTTCTCAAAAGTTTCCGGCCACCTTGGCAAGTTTGGAAAAAAATCGTGTTATAACAGAAAATAACAGTGATCAACAACATTTACAATTACTATTTTGTATTCATAGATTTAGCAATAAGTACTGTGGTGCAGCAATGTGGCATCGATTCAATGAACAGTTGTAGATCGTCAATGTTAAGTTTTTTCCACGGTTCTTGCAATTTTTGGGAAAATGCTGCTGAATTGGAATATTTATAATTTCACACACCTTTTCAAGTTAGTTTCAAAAATTTTCTATTGGATTCAGATATGGTGATTGGGCTGTCCATTTCAAAAGCGGAATTTTTTTGTGCAAAAGCCACTGCTTGACGAACTTACATGTATGTTTTTGGTATTTATCTTCATGAAACAAATAGTTGCGATCACAATTTTCCCTCCAATAAGGCAGAAAATGATCTTGCAAGATATCTTTATGCATTGCACTATTCATCTTGCCGCGGATTTCGAATAACGTACATGCACATTTTCCAGAAAATGCTCCCCACATCATAACGTGTCCTCCGCCATGCTTCATTGTAGGAATAACATATCCCGAATCTTACCTTTTGTTTTTAGATCGTCGGTTGTAGTTTCTGTTATCACTTCTAAAAAGATTGAACGCCGATTCATCGGAAAATAGTACTTTTTTCCAGTTTTCACCCGACCAGTCTTTGTACTCCTTGGCATAAGCCAGTCGCGCCCTCTGATTTCTTTTATTTATGTAAGGTTTTTTAACACCGACTGTTCCATAAAGTACTACGTCACGTAAGCATTTTGACACGTTAGACCAACTTATTTCAAGAATATTTTAACACCGTAAATCGCGGGGAATTGCAGTGGCATTTTTATGCAGGTCATCAACTGCTTTTCTCCTGATATTTCTGTCAACAGGAACAGTCGTTTGCCGGGTTTTTTCCGGACCGTAGCAAGTTCCGAAGGCTTTGACCATCTTCATATTTTTTTTAAATATCGTTCACAGCAAATTTTCTGATAGATAACTTTGCCGCAATCTCACAAGAGGATTATCCCTTTACCGACAAACAAATCACTCGTTAAGAACAATAAATTTTTCAGCTTTTCATTTTTGAATTTCAAATACGTTATTCACGCTGATTAATTAACAAACACGGCAAAAAAACACTTTAGCGATAGCAAAAACTAACGGATGACGAATGGCCGAAAACTTTTGTACTCGCGAATTTCGAATTCCTTCCCTTTGCATAAAGTATCTTCAGTATCCAATCAAAATGATCACGTGGTCAGAGATAATTTGCTTATTCCTGACTTTTGGAGCAATTGTGCTTCTTCTTCGCTGAATCGTTCTGTCATACAAATCAAAGAAACTAACTGGCCGGAAACTTTTGACCGCCACTGTAATCTATGCACACCATATTCTACAATAAGTGCCTTAGTACACCTTAGTGATGAATATAAATTTCAGCACGTTTAAAAGTGTGATATCATTAAAATACAGAGCAAACGATTTTTTCCCACAGACCATAATGTAAGGGAATTCTTTTGGGTGTCTTTGTAAATGAACCGTAAAGGCTATAGACTTCATTTACAATACCAAACATGCCATAGTGATACCCAATAACATCTAAGAATTTCAAGCCAATCGGACTATATTTACATCGAAAAATATTTTTGACCAGAATTTCGGGTCAAATACTCCACTGTGCGGCGGGCACATTAGCTCTCAGGCTTTGATAACCTGTGAGCTAAAAATGTAAGAGACGGGAGATTAAAGAAACAATAGATTTTTATCACTCTAAATGCAACATAAGTATATAATTTAGAACTACTTTGTTCTTAGCGATAGCTTACCACAATTATTCAAGTAACATAAAGCTCGAAATACATATCTTTAATTTTTCCTAAATATTATTATAAAATTATTTATGGGAACAGTTAAAAATCATTATATCAAAAGAGTTGAGTGGATGAGCATTCATTTTCGACCCTTCAATAAGGTCAATGCTTTCTTCCTTTTTTAACTCTTTCAAACACAGTTGAAAAGTGTTTATGAATTGAGTTTGTCTGTCTGTCCGTCTGTCGGTCGGCCCGTGCGTGCTCTAACTTGCGTAAATATAGTCCGATTGTCATTAAATGGATATATGTTATTCGGGCTTACTATTGCATGTTCAGTATTGAAAATGAAGTGTGTAGCATTTTCCGTTCATTTACAGGGCCACTCAAAAGAAGCCCGTTATTTTACGGCCTGTGGGGGGAAATCGTTTGCCGTGTATTTGAATGATATTACAGTATTTAAAACATATTGAAATATATATATATCACTGAGGTGTTCTGCAAGGTTCTTACTATAGAACAGGGTATGCATAGAAATTATCGGTTATTTACAGGGACACACAAAAGAATTTGGCCATAGAAGAAAATGAGTAATAATTGAACTATTGAAGCCTGTGAACAATAATTGCTGGTTGTGCGTTTTCAGTTGTGGTATGCGTTTTTAAATTTAACTATTTTTTAAATATTACTTGATGGATATAAATTCTATAGATCCTATACAGGGTCGCACAAAAGTTCTCAACATCCGTTTACTGGCTGAAATTGCTGAGTGGAAATTTTCAACTGTACTATACGTTTAAACTAACTTTTAGCATACTATGTAGTATGCATACATATACATATCTTTAGATCATATACAGAGCTGCAAAAAGAAAATCGCATATTTTAACAGCTATTCATGGTAATAGCAGAAATCGGTTTTCAAATAAGTTATGCGTTTTCAAAATTGTCCATTTATACGTCATCTTTCAGCTTAGTAATAAGTGAAGCTTTGTTGTAGTATTTTGAATGTGTTTGAAAGTTTTTTCATAATCTATGCTGTAAGCATGATTTTATGTTCTTGTTTAAAATATGTTTTGGTTTCTTTAATATAATTTAGGATCTACATTTACTGAATTTATGTTTGATTTTTTATTCGAAGATGGGTTTAAATAATTTATACAAAATCAGAAACATAGCTTATTTAAAAAAACATTTAACGTATATCGATTATATCAATTTCATTTTCTTTTGATAAGGAGCTCATAACACTATTTTTAAGTGCGCTCGTATATATATATATATACATAGCACCTACAGTCGTCGTCTGCTCCATCTGTCTGTCGGTCTGTTCGTCTGTCCCCATATAACAGCGCAAAAACTACCCAACCGAATGGTTTGAAATTTACTATATATAATCGTTGCAGAATTTTGTCGAGTCGTTTCAAATTTTATGAAAATCTAATCAAAATATTAAGTTGCCATGGTGATTACGCCTTATTTAAGATGGAGTCATATTAATTCCGTATGACTCAATTTAATATATATAATCGTAATAAATTTTGTATTCATGCATTTTTGCATAAGAATGCAACAGCTATTGTACGAAGATCTGAATATTTAAAAAACTTTTGCGCGAATGCATCTAATTTGCCCCGATTAACGTACAATTTCAGACTTGTAGTTTTAACCTATGTTAATACGCGAAAACTAAAATAAAACTTAAATTAAAACTGCGACAGTGTTATGAGCGCTTCTTTATCGAAAAATATTCAAATTGATATAATTGAAATATTTCAAAATTTGTTACTTAAACCCATGTTTCTGATCTTGCATAAAACATTTAAATAATCTTACAAAAAAAGAAGAAAAATCAATGACTCAGATAGTCAGTAAATATAGATACTAAATTATATCAATCAAAACATTTTAGGAAAAATAAAATATGTAGTAAATTGGACCAAATCGTGGAGAGAGAGAGAGACAGAGAGAAAGATCAATGCTTATTTGCTCTATCCAACTCTTTTACAGTGATGAATCATATATGACAAAGAGTAGTGCTTTTACTTTTACTGTAAATTACAACAATAAATTTATTTATGATTTTAATACTAGAATAGATGAAAATAACTCCACATTTGAGACACAGGCATTATTTTGTTTCCCGAAATATTAAGATACTAAAAGGTCTACTTATAATTCACTTACTGAACTGGAAAAATTTTAAGATAGTAGCTAAACAAATATTAATTCTTGAACAATATAAAACCGAAAGTCTTAATATAAATTACAATAGTAAAGCATTTAATTAAGTTTCCAAATTTTAATTCTACATTATCTTTCTTGAATTAAAAAAAAATAAATAAATAAAATAAAACAGATTAGCATAGAGGGCAATGAACACACCGATTCATTTAGCCAGACAATTACGATTAAATAATTATAAGAACTAATGCAATAAATCACCTTTCCGAGGATCATTTTTTAAATAAATATTTTATTTTAAAAAAATAGTGTTAGATTTCTGATATTATTGGAATACGGCTGACATAGTGAAAATACCTATTCCAAAAATCCCAAGCTAATCAAATACACAATGAGATATATTATTTTATTTCTTAACAGCTTACGACAGTTTCCTCAGTTTTCTTTTTAAACTTAATTTCCAATTATTGTGAGTGTAGATCCTATTGCACCTGCTCCATTGTGTACTCTAATTCCCTTCCACTTTGAATATAACTACATAATCACACTAGACCAACACTTTCTCATCTTTATGACAAAACAAAATATTAATTTGGTGAATTATTTTATATAGCCCTGTATATGATCGCTAGAATTTATACGCACGACATATAGCATGCAAAAAGTTTAGTTAACCATGCAAACGGCTATAACAACGGAAAACCAGCTTTTATCGTTCATAGACAGTAATGTAGCCTAAAAAGTCCGTCATATTCTACAGTAAACATTTTGTAGTGCCGTTCAATAATGTACATAAATTTTATTATGTTTGAAATAGTGTAACATTATTAAAATACGCTACAAACAATTTTTCTCCATATGTAACCGAGTTCTTTTAAGCGTCTTGTAAATAAATGATGTTTTAACTGTACTTCATAAATGCATATTACTTTTATTATATTTGAAATAGTGTAACATCATTAAAGTACACCGAAATCGATTTTTCTCCATTAATCATCTAATGTAAAGAGGATCTTTTGATTGTCCTTGTAAACGAACTATGAATTGTTATATACTTCATTTTTAATAGCGAACATGCCATAGTAAACTTCAATTACACATATCAATTACTTGGCAATCCAAGTATCTTTACATGAATTAGAGCACAGGAAGACGAAATTCATAAACAATTTTCATCTATGTTTGAAAGTGTTTAAAATAATAACTTGCATAAACAGAAAATACATATCCAGTGAAAGATAAAAATCCAATTTTAGGTCGACAATGTTATTATGATTGTGTTCTTTTTCCAAAATACTATAAATTTTTTTGTGATTTAATGCTTAATCGATTAGTGCGTTCGTAATAATATAAATACGTAGCACCGATAGCCGTCGTCTTGTCCGTCCGTCTGTCTGTCTGCATATAACAGCGCAAAAACTGTCCAACCGAATGGTTTGAAATTTAATATATATAATCGTTGCAGAATTTTGTTGAGTCATTTGAAATTTTATGATACGTCATACTTAAGATGGAGTCACTTATTTCCGTATTTCTGAATTTAATATATATAATAGTAAAAAAAAAAAAAAAAAAAAAAAAAATATATATATATATATATATATATATATATTCATGCATTTTTGTATAAGAGTGCAATAGCTATTGCACCAAGATCTGAATATTTATAAAACTAGTCATAGTACGAACGCACTTCATTTGCCACGTTTGACGTAGAATTTCGGACTTGTAGTTTTAAAATATGCCGTGTAAAATACTGTGAAATTTGTTGGGATTTAATGCTCAATCGATTAATGACAAAAGCAAAATTTCTGAAATACATAAATTACAATTAAATTTTATAAATTCTTAATTTAAGAAATAACACGAAGTTATAGTGTACATTCTCTAAACTAGGCTATTTTTACTCAAGTAAAATGTTTTAAATATATTTTTTTCTGTGCATTAATAGTTAAAAAAATTTTTATTTAAAAATAAGGTTTTTTTTAAATTTATTTATTCTTATTTCGACAGCACTGTAACATTACTACTTTTTAGTTAATGTAATTATTCCGAACTGCCATTGCACTTCTATATTAAATAATATAGGCATTTAATGTGCAAAATAACTTTAATAACAAAACAAAGAATTATATAATTTTTTTAAATATAGATTTCATTTTTAAATTAAAATTTAATTTTGGAAAATCTTATATCTAACTGAAATCAATTTTTAATTTCAAAAATCAGTTATTTTAATTTAAAATATTATTTCGCACTTAGATTAAGCAAAATAGCAACTTAACTGATGACATTCAAATTTTTCCTTTTTTTTAATACAGTCTGTCTCTGGCATGGCCCATTTTAAGTACACTGTATGAATTTGAATTATCATTAATTTAACATCTAGAATATGAAAACATCAACAACAAGAAGCTTATCATAAGGAAGTCAATATTAGTAGCTTGACCATCTTTTTTTTTCTTATCTGTTACATAATACTATTCAATATGATTACAGACATAAGTAAACTGTTGCAACATTTTTCGTTTTTATGTCAACACATAGATATGCGAAAATCAGCTGTTTATTATACGTATGGTTTTTGAACAATACTACAGTTATAAAAATCGGTTCTTTAAAGCAATAAATTTTCCGCTTATCTGTGCGATGTATGACGAGCTCTCGCATGAGATGACAAAAATTGGATAAATCAAGAGGTTTTTTCTATCAATAAGCTTTCGCGTTTCCCAATTCGACCTATTTAATTATTCTCATGCTACATTTTTTTTCAACATAAGTGCGCAGAATAAAATATGTATAAACGATGTAGAATAAAACATTAAAATTAAAAAAAAACATATACATATAAATTTAGGAAGTAAGTCTACTAAAGAGTAGCAGACTTAAACACAATTATATGAAACTTATATATAACTATTAGCAAAGGGTAAAATTTAGTGTTTAGAAGTTACTGGATAATAATTCTTTTATAAGAAAAAATAACCATTTACCGTCATGCCCAAATGGCATTATAACAATATAATTATATTACGTCTGTGAAACACACAGATGAAACTACTAAGTGTTATACTATGCTTTAAAAAAATAATTTCCATTAATTAAAATATACACTGCTCAAAACAATTAAAGGATATTTGGAGTTTTAAATAAAATAAAGATATAAACGAAATTTTTTTTGCCGAAAATAGAAGAAGAGAATCACAAATGCAAATTTTTTGGTTTTCAAACTGTGGAGTATGCAAATTTTGAGTTCGACGTCAAAAACGTCGCTTCAGCGGCAGCGAATGAAATTTGACTTTCAACTGGATAAAAGAGAATGAAGACAAGGATGATCGGCATTCAGTGATTGCTTTGTTTCGATGAGTACGATGTCTCAGCGAAGTCATTTGACAGATTCAGAAGCTTTGAGAATTGTTGGTAGGTTAGAAGGGGGCCAAACTCAAGCCGAAGTAGCGCAAGCCATTGGAGTGTCACAAAGTGTCATTTCCAGGATCTGGAACCGTTTTTTGGAGAGTGGATGTGCAGGCCGAAGACCAGGGCAAGGTCGTAGACGGGCAACAACGCCCAATGAATATCGGTATTTAGCGTTAACAGCTGGGAGACACCGAACCATGAACGCTACTCTTCTCCAACAACACCTTCGCTCGGCTACAGGCACCACGATTTCAACTCAGACTGTCCGAAACCGGCTCCATGCTGTAGGTCTGTATGCTCGCCGACCGATGGTATGTGTT
The DNA here is from genome assembly GCA_963932465.1 of Maratus speciosus. Taxonomy (NCBI): domain Eukaryota; kingdom Metazoa; phylum Arthropoda; class Arachnida; order Araneae; family Salticidae; genus Maratus; species Maratus speciosus. The sequence goes on from OZ010791.1 coordinate 414,251,407, forward strand.
AGATTAACATCAAGGCATTGTCGCGACCGCAGGGAGTGGGCAACCGAGCATGTCAACTGGAGGAGAAATGAATGGAGCAATATTCTGTTTTCTGACGAGTCCCGTTTTTCTGTGCATCCGGATAATAGGCGTATTTTCATCTGGAGGGACCGTGGCAGTAGGAATAATCCTGCGTTCGTGCACGAAAGTGTCAGATTTGGCGGTGGAGGAGTGTTGGTGTATGGTGGCATCTCCATTGATGGGCGGACTGACCTCTACATCATTCGAGATGGAGCTCTGACTAGTCGCCGATATAGGGATGAGATCCTCAGACCTATTGTAGTCCCTTACGCTGCAGCAATCGGAGATAACTTCATTTTAATGGACGATAACTGCAGGCCACATCGTGCAAACCTGGTGTAGGATTTCCTTTTCGAGGAAGGAATCGTTCGAATGGAATGGCCAGCGTGTTCTCCAGACATGAATCCAATCGAGCACGTTTGGGACGCTCTAGGAAGGCGAGTTTCTGGCCACCAACAACCCCCACAAACTCTCCAAGAACTGGAAAGAGCTCTTCTGGAAGAGTGGGGCAGAATACCCCAACTCGTCATTAATAGCCTCATTGAGTCCATGCCTCAAAGGTGTTCAACGTTGCTGGCCGCCCGTGGAAACCATACCCCCTACTGAAAATGATTTTCTTTGAAGAAAACGCCTTTTCTTATTCTTTTTTTCTCATATGCACAAATTGTGTTTTTTTCCTTTAGTACACAAATGCGCAATAAAATGCATTTTTTTCTGCCAAACATGTGTAATTTATTCTCATATAACCTACTATGTCTGTCGACCATGTATCAATCAGCTAAACAGTTTACCAGATACAAATTCCACCTAAAACTGCAATATCCTTTAATTGTTTTGAGCAGTGTATTTTTGTGTCCAAAAAAAAAAAAAAAAAAAAAAAAAAAAATGTGTTATACGAGGGCCATTTTCAAAAGCGAATATATCGTGATATAGGGGAGACTAGGAAAGGGTGACCATAGGAGAGGCTTGACCCATCCATCAGCTTTAATATTTAAAAGAATTTCAGAGTTTTATCAATAATGTCAATCAAAACTACTGGAGTGCTCAAACAACAGTCTTTGTTTCATACAGATAATCAAAATAGTTGCGGAAAACATCAATTATGAGGCGTTTTCAACCTAAAAGTTGTGTTTTTTTTTTTTTTTTTTGCAAGCTTTTTTCAGATAAAATATACCATAGAAATTTCAGTAATGCAGAAATATCGAGATTTCATTCCAGGGATAAAGTTTGTACAGTAAGTTAGGCTTAACATAACAATGTGCTATTCTTTAGAAAAGGGCTATGTGGGGGAGGAGGCTTGACCCAGTCAATGTGAGGGACGGTTGACCAGATGATCACGGCTCCTTTAATTAAGCGGTTTTGGAAATCTTTTAATTATACATTGCGCATAATGAAAGGTTAATGGTTATATATGAAAAAGAATGAAAATTTATTCTGTAAAGCTACAGAAAAATGGGGTGATGGAAGAGAAAATGTTTAAAACCGATTAAAGAAAGATGTGAAAAATTGCTATAGAGTCCACTGCAAGAAAATATTTAATGAAATATAAATGGGAAAGTCGTTAGGAACTTTTTTCCATTTAAACATTACTTACAATAGGTAAATAGAAACAGTGGAAAAGACTAAAAAGGATTAGAAAGTATGAAAGCAACAGTCTTAACCTTTTCAGGGGCAGTGGTATGTTTATGAAACCACTTAATTTTAATTCCCAAACGCCACAATGGCACCAGAGTTTTGCTGATATCTTTTCCATTTAATACGTATGTGAAATATAGCCTTTTTTATAATCGTATTCTTTTATAATGTCATATATTAATCATAATCTTCATTTGTTCTACCAATTTATTTACAGATATTAAAACACACTAAGATATCATAGTTTAACATACACCAAAAAATAGTGTACATGTCAAAAGTTTAAAACCCATATATGCTCTAAAACATACATTCAAGATGGTTTAAAAATATTTTCACCTCTTTCTTACCGAGGCATCTTCAGTTACTGATGTTTTCGTCTCTCTCTCTCGCTAGTCATTGCTTTCTAAATTTTTCCTGTCATCTATGCCTATTTTTAAAACGTGTCGCCATCTATTGTCGATACTGCACACAAATATCGTATGATGAAAAAATCTGGCAATTTTAATTGTAATTATTTGCAATCTTTTCTGAACATTTTGATCTAATTATTTCCTTGAAATTCCCATTAGAATAAAAGTTATGGCTTTTAGAATTATACCCGCTCAATGGCTGAAGCGGCATTTCCGAAACTTTGAAGTCATTTTTCTCCAAATGACGTTTTTGGGCATAACGCGCAGGATATTGCAAAAACTTCCCAATATTTTTTCGTGAAATTTTCAAAACATATGTTTCATATTAGTCTATTTAAACTGAACCTAAAATTTCATTTTTATAGTTGAAAAAAATATTTTTTTAAGTGATTATATTGCTGAATGTTTAAATTTTGAAATTTTTGTATTGGCTAAATACAAATTTGCATTAAAAATATACAAATGCTTTAAATCCAAATGTGTTTAGGTTCAGGGTAATTATTATAATATGAAACATAAGTAGACACAGAAAATTTCAGTCTAGTTGCAAAATTTATTTTGTAATCTTGAGTGTAAGCTGTTATACCAATTTTGTGCTCGGCAAATGTCTGACAGTTTGGAGCTCCCTATAAATACTACTTCTGCATCTTGCAATTTTTTAAATACATAAAATGAAAGAACAGACATATGTTTCATCTCAATTAAAATTGTGTTTTTAAATCATATACATTTTAAAACAGTAAATTTTGAAAATAGTCTTTTTTTTTTCTTTTCAATTTTAAGAGTCCTGATACCCCTTAATTTGAGGATATAATAACATTGTTAAAACAGTAGAAATATGTAGAAAAGCTGTCCCACATGTGACATGAAATGACCCTTCACTAATTTATAGCTCAGTAAATGATCAGTCAAAGTTCATAGCAATTTTAATTTTTACCTTTTGTTGACACGAGGAACTCAAATATACAATAAAGCTATAGCGTTGCTACTAAACTATTAAATTAGGCTCAATTTTCATATATAGATGGCTCTTTATAAAAAATATATATATATAAAGAAAACTCTTATAATTATGAATAACTTTATACAAATTTTAAAGGTGCTTTTTTTTCTTGTATTAATTAGAACTTAAATCATAGTCACCGTTTTTTTTTTTTAGTAGGAGAGCTGTTGAACATTTTTGAGTAGGTATTTGAGGCACCCTGAAAATTTGTGCAACACTTCTTTTGTAATGCCTGAATACAAAATCGAATGTCTGGCTGAAGGATCGTGGCCCAAAAACTGTGCCAGACAAAAAATGGCACTTGATACGTGTCTGGCACAGTTTTTGTGCCGACTAAAGTGTCTGTCATTTTCAAAATATTTTTTTCTAAGCATAAATATTATTCTGTCTCAATCTCAGCGTGCCTCAAATACCTTTTTTGGGTAGTCAAAAAATGGCACTTGACACGTGTCTGGCACAGTTTTTGGGCCGACTAAAGTGTCTGCCGTTTTCAAAATATTTTTTTCTAAGTATAAATATTATTCTGTCTCAATCTCAACGTGCCTCAAATACCTTTTTTGGGTAGTCAAAAAAAAATGGCACTTGACACGTGTCTGGCACAGTTTTTGGGCCACGATCCTTCAGCCAGACATTCGATTTTGTATTCAGGCATTACAAAAGAAGTGTTGCACAAATTTTCAGGGTGCCTCAAATACCTTCCCTAAAATGTTTAACAGCTCTTGGACTATTTCCTTGGACGCACTGGTGCATTTACTTTACCCTCTATAGCATAGGTTCCCAACGGAGGCGGTACCGCACCCCAGTGGGTGCTGGAGCCTTCCAGGGGGGGCGATGGCGGATCCAGAGGGCAGTACGAAAATTAATAATCTTCAAAATGCTTAAAATTATCTTTAATGCCAATAGTATCTTTGAATTGGACTTTCTTGAAAATTTAGCTATTTATCTTAATCGTAATGTTATTGTTAATGATAAATCTGATTCCACAATGCTCTATGCAACTTGGAAAAACCTTTTCTGTACTACCATATAATTTATTTTTTGTAGTAATTAATATTAGTCTATTTTTTTATATTTGTATGTTTATTTATTTTTTAAATTCATGTGTTCCCATGTTTTAATATATGTGTGCGTTTTCATTTTATTATAATTTATCTTTTATTTTATTTTCACGTTTTTTTTCTTTCTAAATTTGTTTGCTTATTGCCCTTCTACTATGTGTTCTTTTGTTTTGATTATACTCTTCTGTGATTGGCTGTTGTCTTCTGCTTTCATATTGGCTGTTGATTTCTATTTTCCTATTGACTGTTTCTTCAGCTTGTTTCCTTTCCCTTATCTCTCATTTCAGTCTTGCTGCTGCTTTCATAGTAGAAGCAGGTCTTCTTTGCGCCTGACAAAGAAAGACTCAGATCTTTCGAAAGGCCTAGTGCATATAAAAGTTTTTGATGGTGTTTTTAGAAGATCTTTTAGTTCTTGTGGCAACACTATTCGTGGCCTTCAGGCATATTTAGTGATTTCAGTTTGGCATTCAACGTATAAAAATAATTAAAATTTCTGTCTTATAAGGTGTAATTGTATAGTATTTCTTCAGTCAGGACCATTTTTTTTTTTTTTTTTTTTTTTTTTTTTTACTTTTAAGACAGGATTCCGTTATAAAAAGGTTCCGTTTTCATACGTTTTACCATAATTTTATGTCCCGATTTAGAAGCTAATCTCCTCCTTTTTTGTAACCCTGTCCCGCTTTTTGGGACAGTGGTCCTGACAACACTATTCGTGCCCTCGTTCATATTTACTGATTTCAGCTTGGCGGTCAACGTGTAAAAATAATTAAAAATTTATATTTTTTAATCAAAATTGTATAAAATTAACAAAAATTATTGCCGATTGGGCATTGTGAACCGACTCTATAAACACTGAAAACCGCTTTGTCAATGTCTGCAAAAAAACCCCACTTCGTTACAGTCTGCGGCGGTCAATAACCTGTTAAATTGTAACACTGAAAAAAAAAAAAAGTTGGGGTGGGGGAGAAAGGAAGGAAAGAAAAGAAAAAGGGGAAAAAAGAAAGAAAGAATTGTGAGTTTAAGAAGTTTTTGAAATTTTCGTCTTTAATTTCGTTAATGTCTTCTATTTTTTTATTATATTAAAGCACATTTATCAAGGGGGAAAATTCTTTATTAAGGGAAAGAGGGGTGGGACTTTAAAATTACAAAACAGCAAAAAAAAAAAAAAAAAAAAAAAAAAATCCAAAACAAGATTTTAAATTAAAGCGTCTATTTTATAGAATAAATGTATAGATAATGGAATGGTATACGAAAGCGGAAAAGTAATGCAATACGTTTAAGTAGAACACGCCGGTTAGTGTGATTTTGGATCGGGTGAAAGAAAACTAATATCACGTTTAACAAAATAATACATAAAGAGGAAGTACTCTCTTTTTTCTGTTCATTGTCACAGCAGTTTTATAAATGCAGTTTAACATTATTTTGAGAAAACATAAATGGTATTTTGTTATCAAAACGCATAATTAGAGGATAGGACATTGTTTCCTTCTATTTTCCTTTGTAATCAATAGAGGAAGTTCTGGTATTATGGAATGCCATTCACATTTTGATTTGTAAATCAACAAAAAAAAATTTTTTTGAGATACATTAAAAGTTAGAAAAGTAAAAAATTTTGACTATTCTTTAATACATTTTTAATGCGTTTAAAGTGGAAGAAAAAAATACACATCAGCATTTAGATTTAAAAAAGAGAATTACGCTTTTCGTATAATAGGAACCAATCAGGTAATATGGAATAGGCTTATAAAGAATATTAAAATTGGGAGAAAAATCATGATTTACAAGAATAACCAAGATATTTAATGAGTAAACAGTAGTACATCGTCAGATTCTTTGAAAAATTCTTTTAATTTTTACAAAAATCACAAATGTAGTACATTGTTTCGGTCTCACCATGATCCACATAGTACACAGAAGGCATTTTATCCACTCCTTTCCTCTTCCACCCTCTGAATATTTTCCATTGCAAAACAGACAGAGCACACCTTCCTCGTCTAGTGTACACCATGTAAAAAAAAAAAAAAAAAAAATCAGATGATACGACGGAGTGGAATGATTGTTCATCTTCACTAGGTTCGTCTTGGAACAGTTTTCTAGAGTGTATTCCATATTGCCCGACACGTTATCATGGAAAAAAATAACCTATTCACATGTCAACATGTTAACATAGAGTTAAATTGAATAAAACAGCAATAATGAATATAACTGTTCAACTTAATACTGTACTTAAAACTGTTACAATCTAACGCTATTAACATCACTGGCGAACAGAGTTGGGCAAATTTGTAATCTCAATTTTCCGCAGTGTAATTACAGGTTAATTGCATGTAATTGATTATAATTACACACATTCAAACACAGAAATTTTGTCAAATAATGGGATAGGGGCGGTTCCGGTTACAGTGCTGTAAGAATTTTTTACGGTATGTAATTTTAACTATAATTAATTACATACAATTAAACTGTAATTACATTGCAGGTAATTGGAATTACAAATTTGCCCAACTCAGCTGATCAAGAGGTTTTATAATACGAATTTTATAAAACTTACCTGGGAAAAATTACAAAAATTGAGAATAAGATTTTATTTTACCGAGTGACTCCAACAACAAGCAGCCATGCAGAACTCACCGCATTGCATCTTGAACGTACTATGAAGCCCTTTTGGAAGTTTTAAGCTTGTCTGTAGCACTGTACGGGTCAGATATTGAAGTATCCCATATTGCCCGACCATCCCATAACACCCGAACTTTCTCTACATACACGCATGTTGAAAGAAAGTTATTATTATTATTATTTAAAATTGTAAAAATAGAAAAATAGATACCTTACAATAAAATCAGCTGTGTTTCCATAATTCTGAACTTAAAATAAAATTGAAAACAGTAACTATAATATTTATAAATTATTTTCTTAAATAATAACATAAAAATCATTAAATATAAAGGACAATGAAAGCGCTTCTTTAATAAACTGAATTGTTGCAAACTACTAAATTATATGAAAAGAAGTTCGTTATACAGACATATAATCTCATCGATATAGTATAAATACAACACTTCTATCGGTACATGTTACTGACTGACATATACAACTCTATCTACAGAAGATGGTAATTTTAATTGGTAAGATTTTTTACTTTGTACGTTTTTATTTGATTAAGACTAAGTATAATCAATGTTATAATAGTTATGTATTGAAGGGGGGAATTCCCCTCATCCAGAAATTTAGTAAATTCACCAGCACCGGGAGCAATTGATTAGCGGAACTTTTCATTAGGTGATTTGAAATACAGGCGAATTATCACTACAACGGTAAAAATTATTTTAAGACTGTTTTTCAGAATTGCTTGTCGTGATTTTCGCAAACTAATATAAATTGCATTCTTAGGGGATAAAACCATTTGCTTATTTCGCTAATCTTCTTACATAGCACAAAAATATGAAGATTTCGTAACGATACTAATAATGATGTCCATGATGTTAGAAAGTATTTAAAAATTTTTGCTTAGTGCTTAACTTTTCATTCTTGCTTCATTTTGCGTTTACACTTCAAAAAATTTTGTTAAGTAAAAATAAAATAACTTTGCGAATTTTCCTTCAAATTTTACAATGTAAATGTCTTTCGGTTTTAAATAAAAATGCTTAAGTTTTATTAACCAGCGTGTTTTTGACTGAATATCATATTATCTAATTTTCAAACAGCTGGTAATTTTCAATTTAAAAATGTACAGTTAAAAAAAAAAAAAAAAAAAAAAAGAAGTGAGGGAGCACGTCATACATGATAATCGTCAAATTTTTGAAGAGAAAACTAAAATAGCCGTTCAGTCGGGTATCATATCTTCTTTCAATTTATATTTTAAAAAAGAAGAAGAGGACGAAGCCGTCTCCATGTGTTAAAATAACAAACTTTTTATTACTAATATTAAATTTTTGCATCATATTTGGATTTTTCGGTAAATTTTACCTTCGAATATCGAATGTGAAGTAGTACGGTGAAGAAGTTTAGAAATTATGCAGATGTAAAATTTTGAATTCTTAAATGTTGAATTCATTTTTAATAGATTCAAAAGAAACTGTGATGCCGGTTGATTTTCAAGTATAACTCAAAAACGTCTCGTCAGAATGAGTTGAATTTTTTTCATACTTAAAGCTTATATAAATCGATTTATGTTAAAATTTGATATGTTACAATTCACATTTTTTTTCGACTGTCAATTTCATAATTTATTAAATGTATGTATTAGCTAAATTTAAAATTTCTTTTTTCACTTTCTCTTGCTGTTTTTTTTTTTTCTTTTTTCGTATAATTTCTGGTTTTGTAAAGTCTCCTGTTTTCGTTATCTCAAAGCTGCAAAAGGTTCTCGCAAGAAACTGTATTCTCAAATTAATAAGCGGGTCGCTACCAGAGTTTGGTTCATTTTCAAACCAAATTTCGAAATCTGAGGTTAATAAAAAATTTCCATTTTCATAAAAGTAAAAAAGAACATAATCTTGTCTATGATTTTTTTATAAGCTTTATGCATGGGAAATTATCAGATTTCATTAAAAGAAAGTAAAATCTCTTGAAAAGATTCCGTCAACAGTTTTATGTAACCCGTATCATATTTCTCTGAATGTTTTATCTTGAGCAGCATTCACCAGACTTGCTACGATCCACGGTCGTTGACCTCACTGGTAAAGACAGACGTAAGTAAAGTAATTTTCCTTGCAAGGTAGGTTTAATAATGTAAGATCTTCTATATATGTGTGTAGATCTTGTATATATTTATATATATATGTGTGTGTATATATATATATATATATATATATATATATTTGTAAATAACGTAAAAATATAAAACGTATATATATTTGCAAATAATGTAAAAATGGACATCTAGATTTTTTACAAATATTCTAAATCTATAATATATATATATATATATATATAAATGAAGCTATAAAAATACGAAATTTTATATTTTCTAAATGTAAATTACATGCCACAAAAAACAATAGTAAATCTATCGTTTGTTTACATATTTTTTAATATAAAACTTTGTATAACATAGCAAATAATTAGTAAGATATCATAAAAAAGCCGTATGTTAGCAGCTTCATGATAAGTATCGGCTGAAAAAATTATTGTTCCTTGAGTATCACTAAAGTGTTTTTAAATGCATCAACTAAATAGTGCAGAAAATCCCACTCCACCCGCCCCCTTCTCTCTCTCTCTCTCTAAAAATGTAATGTAATAAATGTAATGTCAAATGTAATGTAATAAAATCTAAGCCTGATTTTAAACATGTAATGTCTACATTTTATAAATCTATTTCTGCTTTCCTTTCTCTTCTAATTTAACCGATTTAATTAAACTTTTTGAAAGGAGAATTTGAAAAAAAAAAGTTTTGAAATGTCCATTCATTAACACATTAAAATAAATGAGCAAAACAAATTCAAGTATTTAAATTTCGTATTTAAAGTAAAATTCCCTTTTTAACATTCATACATATTGTATAGACAAACTTTCTATTAAAATAATTGTTTTAAAGAAAGTTAATCATATATTATTCAATTTTTTTTTTTTAACTATACATGGCAAAAGGGATAGGATTTTAACATTGCTATTCCGAAATTTTATTTACTTACTTTTGACAGCTTAAAGTCCATGTGCAAATCAATAATATTCACACAACAAGCATCCAAAGAATCTTTAGGAACGTACTACCGTATTTAAAGAATAATGTATATATAAATATATGTGTGTGTGTGTTTGGGTGTGTGTGTGTATCATAATAAGACGCAGTATGCTAACTTAACTTCAGAAAATCTGAAATTTAAAAAAAATAATAAAAATTATATAGAAACCTGATTTATAGAAAAAAAAAACTTTCTAACCTAAATTACTATATTTACTCACCTTTAAAATTATAAAATTAAGGTTTTACAATGTGTACATTTCTTCTACAGTAATTTTCATTTTCATGAGGGGTGGGGGGGAGGACACCAGTATAATATAATACTACCAATACATGTGCACAATTTGCTGTGTTAAATTGAAAATGTTCAACAGCTATTTCGAAAACTCTTTTTTAAAATAATTATTTTTTTAGAAAAATTAAATTTATATGAAACAAAATTGTCACACCGAAACAGCACCGAAAACTACCGGTATGAAACTATTAAAATTTTAATAGCTTTATTATTTTAATAAAATTGTCACATGTTATGTCAAATTTGCTTAAATTCAGTTTCATAACATTAAGCCGAAAGAGAGAGAATTATTGAGTATTTGATCATAATTAGATTTTAATGTTTGACGCGGCGCGAATTTCCGTAATCATTTCTGCGAATTTTTCCCATTTTTTTTTCAATTCCACAATTTTGTCAAAATCGCGCGATATTTGCAGAAAAAAAAATGTTTAATATTGCAACATTTTTCAAAATTTTTGTATATAAAAAGTGTTTTAATATTTTTATGGAAAATGAAGTTTACTAAAAACAAAAAGTTTATAGTTTTGGAATTAAGAGTAGCAACAATATGATGTCTACGCATCATTACAATCATCACAAATAAAAGAGATAAGACAAGTAAATCTTATTTCTTCCCAGTGATGTAAAGCGGTACCTCTCTCGGGTACATTTGATCTGTTAGTTGGAATTTAAAATCATTAAATGCACAATGACTTCTTACTTACAAGGAGAATCATTATACTTGAACACTAATAGTTTAGATGATTTTAAATCAGAAACAATACAAAAAAAGTAGGTAATGCATTAATGTGTAGGTATTCTATATTACTTGCTAAAATAAATTATTGTCCAAATAAATCCGAATAATGTGGATACGAACATCTACTTCGTTCTGCGCAATTTTTAATATGTCCAATTTCTACTTCGCAGTGGTTGCTATAGTCAGCATGAGCATTTCCTGTAAAAGGGATTCTATGCAAGATGCTTTTTATGGCCATAAAAATGTAGTTTTCAAAGGTGATAAAAGAGAGTTTACAATAAATATAGGAACTGAAAATGCCAAACTTTTTCTCTCACGCAAAACTTTCGCAATATTTTTAGTTTTGTGCAAATTTCGGCCTATTTCTTTCAAGATAAACGTTTAACTCAACTCATATTACACAAACTGCGGCATGCATAATATGCTATTATTTCGCGTATTTTACTTATTTATTCAGTATCTGTACATTTTTATCGCGAAATTTGCTTTTTGTATAAGGTGACTTAGTGAAGGCATGTATAATTTCATATAGTGTATGGGAAATGTACTGTGCATGCTATTTTGAAATCTTAAATGTTACCAAAGAAAAAATGCGCATTATTATACGCATAAATACAGGTAAATTTCCCTCATTTAAGTACAGAAGATACAAAAAGAAATTTTTAGTGCAGCCACTTGTAAATAAAATATGCAGAAATGAATATACATTTAACTGTTTTTATGCTTTTATATTGACAATCCAAATTTTATTCTCCAAAGGAGGAAGATGCGGGAAGACGATCCACCAAAGGTCATAACCTCCAAAATGAATGCAGATAAGAGCAGCTGATTTAAGTGCCAGTGAATAAAAAGTATATAACAACGCAAAACCATGGATTTTGTAGGATGTTTACTAACTCTGGGAAAGCAACATTATCTAATTCTCAGTAAACATCCTAAATACATCATTCAGATAATGGTATTTAATTACAACAAAAAAAGTCTTTCAGTCTCTTGATTTCGATGCTAAGTTACATTTTATCTCAATGCCCTAAAAACTGAACACGTGTTAAAGATCAATCATTGATTTTTTTCCTTACGATACCATAATAAAGAAAAAGCGTTATAAATGATAAACTTCAAAATTCTCATCAAATTTCGATCTCCTCATCCCGGATCAACCGAGAACACCCCCCAACGATGTCACTTGATTGGATGAGACGTAAACGAGGAACAGATGAGCAGAAATGGGGGATGGGGAAAAAAGAATTCCTAGCTTCCGATGCAGGGAGTGTCGTTTGAGTGACCCAGTGCCGGTTCCTCGTCATCCTAAGCAATTTTCGGTCATGAGTCAACGACCCGATCTTCATCATGTCGATGCTATTTTTTTTTTCTCTCTTTTTCTCTTTTAATTTTTTCATAAGAGGGGGCCCGATTATTTTTTACAGGGATGCATACTTCAACAGTCATGATCTGTGAGAAAAGAGACATTCTTTGGATAGTAAACATTTTCCTACACCCGGAAAAATATACAGGTTACTCTGAAATCTGCATGCATTGTACATATAGGTAGATGCAGCATTCATTTTATGATGCAAACTTTTAATTACACGCTTATTTTCCAAATGAATAATGTGGATTATAACCTTTTCCAATATCCGGAAAAGATATAGGTTACTCTGAAAACTAAATGTATATAGATATAAGTAGATAGGTAAACAGACAGATATAACATTTATTTTTTTTATATAAAAGTTTAATTACAGGCTCATTTGCCAAAGAGCTAAATGTATCGTAATTTCTTATACCCGGAGAAAGATAGAAGTTACTGTATAAAATGTATATATGTATCCACAATAAAAAAAAAAAAAAGAGGAAGAGAGAAAATACCCCATAGTAACTCTATAGCAAATCATCGTTTAAAAATGTGTCTGTTACCAATCGATTAGCAATAAAGTATACTAAATATTCTAAATATTACTAAATATTAAAGTTTTACTCAGCACTTTGCTTAGTCTCTACACATAAAAATTGTACCAAACTTTAAAATTTTCAATACTAATACCTAATTTTGACATCATATTTGGTTTTTTCAGTAAATTTTACGTTTAAAAACCAAACGAGAAGGCCTTTCGTCAAGTAATTTAAGTTTTATGCAGATTTAAAATTTGGACTCCTAATGTTTAATTCCTTATTGATCAATGCAAAACATATAATACAATTCTGGTAGTTTTTTTGTTCTTTTTTTCCATAAAATCCAAATATGGTGTCAAAATTAGGTGTTAGTATTGAAAGTTTTAAAGTTTGATAGGATTTCTTTATGTCGACGACTCCTAAGCAACATTGTTATCTTATCTCCGTCGATCTTAGTGTGAGATATTCTCTCTCTCTCTCTTTTTCCAATTGTACATTTAGGTACAGAGGTAGATAGATATATACAGCATTCAGTTTACTGATATAGTAGTTTAGTTGTACGCTTATTTGACAAACGAACAAAACTTACTATAAACATGTTCCTATACCGTGAAGAAGATACCGATTGCTTTAAAAACTACATTCATGCATGCATGCATCATACATTTTAAGTAAATAGATAGATACAACATAGGTTAATTCTAGGATAGATGGCCATAGAGGAAAGATGGCCAGTCTATATGTTTCCAAAATTTGATCATAGATTGCAACATAAACTTTGTTCGTAGGAAATAGTTCAACGAGTTTATTCATTGCCATGTGCAGTGTGTTTTTCGATAATAAAAAGTAAGTGTATTTTAATGTTTATTTAATTTAGTGGTTGAATATTTTTTTTTACTTGGGTATCTGAATGTTTTACAGTACGTACGTTATATATATTTTTTACTATATGGACTTTTAAGGCACATTTGGAATCTAATCTTTACTTCTAAGCCTAAAACAAAGACGTACAATGACTATTTATGCTTTAAATTGGGCAACCATCAGTCCTTGAATTACAGGTTAGATATGCCACATCAAATCGAGATGGCCACCTTTAATCAATATTTAAAAATTATACGGAGTGAGGATTTTAACTAAATATAATTAAATGTAAAATAAATGTTTAACGTTTATGTTTATAATTATATTAATTGATATAATTGTTTAAATTTTAACTAATATAAATATTTCAATAATAATAATATAATAAGACCTAACGATGTATTTGTTTCAGAAAATACTAAAAAATGTCGAAGATTCTACAGATTCTGGGTGAATAGAATTGGATTAGGATCACTGTATTGGTTGTGCAGAACAATATAATATCACAACCAAAAAGTATGTCTAGATACAATGCATAAGGTACCTGAAGTGTTCCCATGAAACGTGCACAAATTATCAAGACATTTGCAAAAAATGTGGCAAGATTTTACGAAAAGTGAAGTACTGAAATTATACTTCAAATTTTGTTTATTTGAGTTTTATTCACTCATTTCCCATCATATAACTGCATCTTTACAAGTTGCTATATGTTTTTCATGATTAACTATGTAAAATGTGTTTTTTTTTGCTATTTAACTTCACTTTTTCTTTCTTGTATTGGATGGTTATCTCTCATCGGCTTTAAGGAGAGATGGCCATCTGCCATTTTAATCTCAATTTTGTTTCACACTTTTTGTTCTCAATACTTAATTATTTTTTGCCCAAAATTTTACGAGTATATGCATACGAATTTTAAATATGCATAAATATTTCTTGGATTTGCATTCTAAGAATTTTTATTTCAATATTTAAAAACTATGGCCATCTATCCTAGAGCTACCCTACAATTTATTGACACAGATGTTTAATGACACGTTACTTTGACAAATGAATAAAATTGTTCCTAACATTTTCTTACATTCGGAAAATAATACAGGTTACTGTAACAACAATATACACATCTATATAGGCAGATAGGTAGGTATATACAGGCATAATATTCCATTTATTGATATAGAAGTTTACTTACACGCTTATTTGAAAAACAAATAAAATTGATAATATAAGTTTTTATACTGTCATTTCATTTTGAAAGTTGAATTAGTATTCTGAAAAGCATAACCGCTGTTTTTCCAGTTAGTATTTTTGCCAACCCCACATTTTTAGCAAAACGACGGATTTTGCTCTGCACTATACAACCAGGGAGGTATGGGGGAAATCTTGAAACATTGCTGTGGTACGAATATGCTCAAAAATAGTTGGAATTTTCTAACAAGCAATGGTTGTTTAACAAAGAGAAATAGTCAATAGCGTAATTATTATCTAAGAAAATCTTTAATGATATCGGAACCACCGGCAGAATATAATCCAGAAAGGTTCGTGATTTTGGAAAACATGCGGATGTAACTCATTGGAGGTCGCTTTTTCCCTTTTTTTTTTTTTTTTTTTTAATTAATGGAAAGTAAACGTTGAATAAACTAAATTAAGTTTTTTTTCTTTTTCAGAACTCCATTTGCAAGATATTTTTTAAACATAACAGCAATAAAGAAATATAAAAATTAACACACATTAAAATTCTAAAAATAAGCTTCTATTCGTTTTTTTTTTTATTAAGAATTTAAAATTTCGTTAATTTTTTTTATCTGGGGAGGGGTTGCTTTCCTGGACTACCGTCCCCCCCTTTTTTAATATATATATATATATATATATATATTAACACAGGGACATAAAAAAAATTCCTTTATAAATCCCTTTTGTTTTAGAATTAAATCATATAATATCATTTGAAAAGATTTTTTTTTTTTAATCTTGAAAGAAAAATAAAATTTAGTTTATTAAACTTTGCAATCCAGCAAGGTGGGACCCCCCCCCCTTCCCTCACTCCTGCAATTGCCAATGTACTGAACAATACCATGTATTACTTCCTGATTATTCATGAATAAAGCCTTCATGAAAGGTAAGAATTCTGTGCGAACGCGTATGTTTTTCATCCTTTTGAGTTTTACTGCCTGTAAAACTCATTTTACTGCAAAGCGCCTTGCTGAAGGAAAGAAAAGGATAAAGTCTATTTAATCCGAATCTATTCTTAATTATTTTTAATGAGATATGCAATTACTCTTTCAAAAATGTGCAATAATTGCTTGTTTCTTTTTAATTTTTCCTTTATAAACGTAATTTTGTACGATTTATTCAATTTAAATTTTTACATTTTCTCACGTATACTGTAAATTACCATCAAAATGAATATACATAATTTATGTAAACAATAACATAAATTTACAATTTTTAATTTTCCATTTTATTTAAAATATTTGAATATTTGAATGATTTGAAATATATTTGTTTAAAAATTCTGACTCTGGTATAAAATATTTTATTTTAAAATTTAAAAAATAACTCAATGAACCATAATTATACGAAAAAAAAATAATACTAAAAATAAAATTTTATACTTTGAAATATTTGTATTATTTTATATGTTAATTTACTGTTCCGTTATTTTAGTTGTGTTTTTATGTATATATTTTTTAAGTAAATATTAATAATTTACTTTAATCCTTAATATTTCTTAATATTTTTTTAAACACACAAAGAAAATATAACGATTAACCATCCGCTAAATATATAGTTCCCGCTTCCATTAAAAACATATTTAAATAATTTTAAGTTGTATTAAAAATCTAAACTCCTTAAATTAAGCTTAAATAATCTCATAATCCTCTTAGATGCATTTCCAGGAACGCAAAACATTAAAAAAAAAAAAATTATGTAAAAATAATATCTGAAAAGTTTAAACTTTGGTTATTGTATTTATCACAGGATAAAGATAATAATGATCAATAATTTATGATCCACAATTCTGGGTTGTTTCTTCTTCTTGTTCTGAAAAGTTTAAACTTTGGTTATTGTATTTATCACAGGGTAAAGATAATAATGATCGATAATTTATGATCCACAATTCTGGGTTATTTTTATGCGATGCGCATACAATTAAATATTTATTACACTAATTATTACTATTATTTTATAATATCTTAGTTATAAAGGGAAATTTAAACTGAGTTATTTGAAAGTAATTTATATATTTTCTCTCATACATTGTAAGTTTTTTTTTTAAACATTATTTCTATCAATGAGTGTTTCTCACGTATATTTTAAATAATAAACACTTTTTAAATTCAGCTTAAAAATCCGTGTTTATTGAATGTGTATTCTTCAAACATCAAATGTTATCATTTTACTTTGTTCTTGACAAAAAGGAAAAAAAATACTTTATCAAGGAAGCTAATAGTTAATAATTTTCTGAATATAAGCTGAAACAAGAAAGAAAACTCATGCGTCAAACAGAGATTATGAACCATTTTCCAACATTTTCAGAATACTGTAACGGAACTTCATCGTTTAATGAGGTGAAAGAAGATAACTGAAGTACTTTTTACTCTGCAAAAACATAATATAACTACAAGCGAAAATGTACAATGACCTCTTCTGAATCACCCACGATTCAGAAAAGCGTTCTTTATCTTTAGAAACCTCATAAACTAATGTATTTGTGAGGATTAAAGAAGCATTTATAAAAACAAAGTTTCTTTTGCTGCTAGTGACATCCAGAAAGGTTTTTCAGTACACTGTAGAAAAAAATACGACCAGTTTTCCTGTAGGAATCGGGAAAATAGTTGCCCTTATCGTACCGGAAAATTTTCCGCCCCAGCTCTTAATAAAATCCGTAAAACAAAGGAAATAGTCAATAAAACGGTATTTTACGGATTTTATTCCGAGCTGAATCGGAAATTTTTCCGGTACGATAAGGGCAATTATTTTTCCGATTCCTACAGGAAAACTGGTAGTATTTTTTTTACAGTGTAGTTTTTATAGTGTATTAAGCAGTTTTCTCATCCGAAAATATAGGTTTTTCGAAAGCTATCACTTTTCAAGTAAACATTGGTATATTCAACACATATATTTTAAGACAAACATGATAAATTAATGCCATTAATATTAATATTAACATTAACATTAATATTATTAGTAAATTCAGTTACGCAGCTGAAAACGTTTAATTGAGAATTGATAAGATCCTAAAAACAAATATTCCAGTTTGTGAAAAATGATTAATGCACTATAAAAACTACTGGAAAGCGTTTCCGAAAATCAGTTTCAACAAAAGAAACTTTGGTTTTATAAATGATTCTGTAAATCTCGAAAATATATAGGTTTATAAAGGTAACGCATGATTTTTCGTAATCTTGGGTAATTCGAAAGAGGTAATTGCATATTTTTGTAAATTAAAAAATAATTTGTATCTTTTGCAGTGTATTTCTTTTTATGTACTATATATGTTATTGTTTTACAATGAAAGGAGGGCGTTTTTTCTGACAAAAAAGGAAGCATTTTAGGCTACTTTCTAATCATATTATCAATTTTGAAAAACACCGATCAAAACTATTTTGTAATATTTCACATTTATTAATTATCAAACTTCTGTATGTTTTTAAAAGATGATGCTATGCTTATAAATTGTCTTGAATGAGAGCTCTGATAAAAAAAAAGAATAATAATTCAATATATATATATATATATATATATATATATATATAGCACGGTTTCTTCTCGGAACCACGTGCATATCTTCCAAAATTTCATCCCTGCGTGGGTTTCTTTCAATCGGCGATGTTACTCAAATGTTTTCTTTCTACCATTTTAATGCTTCTTTAGCTTCCGGAAACTGAAATGAACTGAATTTATAATAAACTGAATGTATAATAAAAACAACTATTAACTTTACACAATACTAACAAACCGATAAAAAAAAATATCTTAAGATAAGCTATTTCCTTATTTATGTACAGTTTTTTACCTTCTCAAAAGGTTGAAAATAAGATCGTCGATCAAAAACGTTATTTCATTTTTAAAAAAGTTAAAAATAAAATAAAAGATGAATTCCGAAGAATTCAAGGCCTTAAAGATGACTTCAATTAGCGTCATAGTGATGCAACAAGATCCAGCTAGCTGCTGAACACCTATCATACGGCCAAAGTTTCCGGTCAAAGTATGTTGAACTTACCTGTGTGATAAAGTGGATGCACAAAATTTTCTTTTTTCTTTTTTGATAGCTTGACTCCGTTTGTTACTATGCTATTAAAAAGAAAAAATATCTAGTTTGACCAATCAAAATGAAAGAATTTCAGTGGAGTGGTTGAAGCAGAGAAAAACTTTGGATCACTGGAGTAGATGAGGGCGAAAATAAGAAGAAAAAAAATCTCGGAAGAAGCGAGAAGTAATGGATGACCTAGGTCAGGTTTGGATCCGCGTCACTAAGGCACAGAGAGATGCTCCTAAAAACCTAATTGATGATAGTGGCAAGAGGTTGACTCTTTGTTGTTTTACTTTTTTTTTCTCAAAACCCTATTAAATCTGAATTCATATAATGTATTACTATGTATCTTCATTATAATGTTACGTACAGAAGCGTAAAGAAAAGTAAACACCCACCCAAATTCTAACGCAAATCATCATATAAACATATTTGCAATAGAGTTTCAACCGAATATTCGGTTTCGATTTCGGGATAAAACCGCAGTTTCGGCGAACATTCGTTTTTGGCGAAAATTCTATCGAATATTCGGCTGGGACCGAAATTATCTGTATTTCTAAAATATCGTTTCTTCTTCGTGAATTTGCAACATCACTCATCGATGTCAGTTGTATTGGCTTAATTGTTTATTTATTGCTATGAATTTTACTGTTTATAATGACTCAATATATGTATGACTAAATTTTGAAAACGCTTCCCATGTGTTAAGCTTACTTTGCCTACTTAATAGGGATAGAAATTTTTAGTTTGAATAGCACAGAAGTGTTTTGGACGCGCTTTAAGAATGGTGTAAAATAAAAGTACTGAATAAAACAGATAATGATCATTTACTAAAGTCATTATAAACAGTAAAACGAGGTAAGTATACCTAAAAAAATTTTTAGTTAAATGAAATTCGTATAATTACGAAAGCGTCCTGTGTTATTGATGATTTACATTTATTTCATACGAAAAGTAGAAGTTTTGGTGAGAGGCCCAGAAATGAAATTTGGTTATTAAGTTCTAGTTCAGGAGAAATGTATATTTTACCTTGCAAAATGTCGGGTAGAAGATTTTTTATTCTGAATTGTTTATAATGATGCCAACATGGAAAAACCAAGTTTTCTAACAAAATTTCTTAAGGCTAAATTTTCTGAGGCCAAAAAACAACAGAATTTTGGGACTTTTTTGGATTTTTTCTAAATATCTCGAGATCCGTTGCCGTAGCATATTATTCGTCAGCTACAATATCAAAGAACACAAAATTCTCTACAACTTTCATATTTACAACTTTTTTATACACTCAATAGCAAGCGCAGTACGCCATTTCAAAAATAAGACATTTTTTTTCAATTTCTTAACGTACAATTGAAAAACGTAGTTTTGCCTCTTTTATTCAAATGTTTCCTGCGGATTTAATCATGTATGTCGATTTCTAAAATTTGGTAGTAGTAAATTAGCTATTATTTGTACACTCACGTCTTTATTTTCAGCTCAACAGACACTTTATATTCAATAAATTTATGTAATTTTAAAAAGTGCAGAGTGTAGATGAATGAGACAATTTTCATATTTAGACAGTAACTTTAAGTGTATACAATGTTGACTTTAAAGCATTGTTTAAAAGAATACTTCAATATTTAGTAATTTATTGGCACGATAGTTTCAATTAAGAAAGAATTTTTGTTTAATTTTAATAATTTTTATAATACATACATATTTTTCAAGGTATCAATGGGATAGGTATGAAAATTTGCGAAAAACATATTTTATTCCATACTACAATGGTATATTTTATTTACCAATCATTGATAACATATGTTTTAATGTTTTACTGTAATGTTTTAAAGATAGGAAACATTGAATTGTAGTTCCATATAAAAGGGGAGATGCAAAAAAGAAATATATTTTATGTAAGAAATACTTTTACCTTATAATATAGCTACAATAAAAATGACAACAGTTTCACTAACTAATGTGTTACCTCTTGTAAAATGTAAAAATTATTTCAATAAAATAGTTGAGATCACTAGTTTCATAAAAATATTTTAAAAATTAGTTTTAAAAAATATCGTCAATTTTTTTTTACTTATAACAATAAATATGACAAGAGATTATATTATTTTAGCATGCAAAAATATATAAAACTTTAATATTACCTATTAATTGCTTTAAAACTCAAACAGAAAAACTTACTTTGGTTGTTGAAAAATATGCTTTGTGGAATATTCCAATCTTCTGTATTATGTACTGTTTTGAAAATATATCTGTTTAATAACCTCAGTGATAAAATTTATCAAATGAAAAACAAATTTATTTATGATTGTTGGTCATATAAACATTTTTGTTTTCGCATTGATCCCCTGACTCATTCAACTTCACTTTCCGTACGCAATAAAGTAAGGTACGCGATAGGACTGCATAAGCTAAATGAAAAAATGTATTTTAATAATATAGTTTCTACAGGCTATTTAACAATATTTTTTTCTCTTTGATGGCACTGTTGCAGGATTATTAGCATCCCATTTCAAAGGAACATCCTTATCTTGAATAAAACAGATATATGGATCATCTGGAGAAACAAAGCCTAACACTTCACCATTTATCAGCATTTTCCTGCACTTACTTCCACTTTCTTCGCGTAACTACCGTAGTCTCACGCGAAAACATTTGCACGCTAATGTTAAACCTATGGGAGCATTCTTTTCAGAATTCTTGCTTGAATTTCAATATTCAATTTTTTTTCTTATATGATACCTGAAGTCGATAGCTAACGTTGTGCATTTTTAATTTTTCGAATTTGGTTGCATTTTCTTAATGAATATACTTTAAATTTCAGAATGGGTTCCAAACAGTTTTCCAAAAATGAAAGCGTCCGAACATTAAAAAAAAAAAAAAAGGAACCAAACCCAAAAAAGTACAAAAGCACAATATTAGATATTGATCTCAGGTATCCCACGAAAAAAAAAATTAATTAAAAGTAATAAAATGCAAGTGAGATATTTGTCAAGAACGCTTCCATAGGTTTAATATTACCTTGCGAATGTCTTCGTGTGACTAATTTAGTCTCATAATTCATATAACTGTGACTTTAAACGCCCCAATACTACAATTACCGTAAAACCTTTGAAAATGAAATCTGTATATACGGAATCCGGTCTTTAAAGAAAAAATTATATATTTTCAAAAGAAAGAATGTGAACAAATACTGCTAAGATGAAAACCTGTTTAAAGTGGAATATATTTAGGTTTCTTTAGGTTCGGTTTTCAAGGTTTTAATGAATCAATATTTTACAAAGCTGATTAGGTAGTTTAGTATTGCGTATTTAATGATTGCACACTTAAAATTTTTAAAATCCGACTATTAGAGATCGATTAAAATTCTCGTGGTAAATTTTCTTTTTAAGGGGGAGAGGGGGGGCGCCAAAATCCATGTTTGCTACGGGTGCGAAAAAGGCTTAGTTTTGGCCCTGAAACACATAATTTACTGCTACCAATATGTAGAAGTTGACATACAAGATTAAATATGTGGGAAACATTTGAATAATCGGTGTAGAACTACGTTTTTCACGGTTTTTAAGAAAATTGAAAAAATTGTCCTATTTTTTGAAATGGCGTACTGTGCTTGCTATTGGGTATATTAAAAAGCTGTAAATATGAAAGTTGTAGAGAATTTTATCTTCTTTAATAATGTAATTGATACATAATATACTACGGCAACAGGCCTCGAGATATTTCAAAAAACCCAAAAAAGGTACCAAATTTTTGTTGTGTTTCGACCACAGAAAATTTAGCCTTAAGAAATTTTGTTAGAAAACTTGGTTTTTCCATGTTGGCATCATTATAAATAATTCAAAAAAAAAAATCTTCTACCCGACCTTTTGCAAGCTAACCCCCTTTTTTTGGTGCATTTCCCCAGGACGGCATATATATATCGTCGCCTCAGTAAGAAACATGTAGTAATAATGAAAAATGAGATGTCTGACTGACTCCTATGAATAACTGTGTCTCATTTTCGGTTATTACTAGATGCCCTACTGTTTCTCTGAGGCGACGATATGTGTATGTGTATTTGTTAGAAATGTGTTTCTTTATATGTATAATTAATAAATAATTATTGCTACATGTATGTATTAGTTATTTTAAATTTATTTTTAAGGCAGTTTCGTTTTAGTTTTCATTTTCGGCTGAAACTCGGTTCAGCCGAAATTTGGTTTCGGTCTTAAAACCTTGTTTCGTTTGAATTCTAATTTGTAATAATCAATTGGGAAATAACTGATTTTCGTTCTTCCTTTTCGCTTTTTGCCTTTTATGTCCTTTTTTTTTGTTTCATTCTGCGCATATGTTTAACTTAAATTAAAATTCTTATAATATTTATTATTAAATTAACATTTCATTATACTGTGTTACTTATTAGTGACAACAAAAAGGTGGGGGGAGGTAAAGTATTGTTATCTACAAGTGTTAAAATATTGTACCAGGGTGCATAAAAACTTATTTCCATTTGTTAATATTACGAGGGTGTATGAATAACTTTTGCCATCACATAGAAATAATTGAGTGAAATTTATGAAAATGCTACGCTGTATTAGTCCTTTTCTATATAGTCACCATGCACAGTAACACATTTGTGCAACCGGTATTTCATAGAGAGGGGGGGGGAGGATGTATTCAGGAGGCGCGATAATAGACCCAAAGGCGGGCATTTTTCTAACTTTTACCGACTCCCACATGTGTGATATTGTTGGAAAAGCTTGTGACCACTTATTCATGCTATGCACCTCTCAAGCCCTTCTCCACAAATTTGCCCTCCGGGCGGGGGGGGAGGGGCAATTTTCTAAATTTTGCGGACATCATTCATGCCTCCGGGGGGCAAATTTGGGGGGAGGGGCTCAGGATATGCGCAACATGAATAAGTGGTCTTTCCAACAATATGTCACATGTGGGGGTCGGCAAAAGTTGGAAAAATGCCCCCCTTTGGGTCTACTATCGCGCCTCCTGGAATACATCCTCCCTCCTATTTTTGAAATACCGTTTGCAGAAATGTGTCACTGTGCACGGTGGCTATATAGAAAAGGACTAATACAATGTAGCAATTCCATAAATTTCACTCAATTATTTCTATGTGAGGGCAAAAAGTTATTCATACACCCTCGTAATATTAACAAATGGAAATAAGTTTTTGATGCACCCTCGTACAATATTTTAACACTTGTAGATAACAACTCTTTACCTCCCCCCACCTTTTTGTTGTCACTAATAAGTAACACAGTATAATGAAATGTTAATTTAATAATAAATATTATAATAATTTTAATTTAAGTTAAACATATGCGCAGAATGAAACAAAAGAAAAGACATAAAAGGCAAAAAGCGAAAAGGAAGAACGAAAATCAGTTATTTCCCAATTGATTATTACAAATTAGAATTCAAACGAAACAAGGTTTTAAGACCGAAACCAAATTTCAGCTGAACCGAGTTTCAGCCGAAATTGAAAACTAAAACGAAACTGCCTTTAAAATAAATTTAAAATAATTAATACATACATATAGCTATAAATACCGTTTGCAGAAATGTGTCACTGGGCACGGTGACTATATAGAAAAGGACTAATACAATGTAGCAATTGGATAAATTTCACTCAATTATTTCTATGTGAGGGCAAAAAGTTATTGTACACCCTCGTAATATTAACAAATGGAAATAAGTTTAGTACCAGTAGCTTCTTTTAAATCTAGCATAATGAGATGGCGTCATGACTGTAGTTTTTTATCCGGGACTCATCTGTGACTATGCTTATAGGTTAGTAGTCGCTAGATTTGAAGTTTTGGGGTATGTAATTGCTGCTTTGAGCATGGGTCGTGGAAAATCATTGACTGAAGAAGAAACGGGTAAAATCAGGACTTTTTCGGATTGAGAACTGAGTGAAAGGCAAATTTCCCAAAAAAGGAAAAAATAATAAAACTGTTGTGCACAATTTTCTTTATGATTCAATGAACTATGGAAGAAATAAAAGAAGGGGACGGCCATGAAAACTCTCATCCCTGTGTAAACCGAACGTTATAGGATGGCTGTTCAATATTGCACCTATTCTTGTACTATAAAACCTGCTCTAGAGCTCTCAGTAACGTCCAGAGCTGTTAGAAATGCGTTAAAAATTGCCGAAAGATTGACATATGTTAAATTCAAACCCAAGCCAAAACTACAAAATCATCAAATTGATGCAAGACTAGAATTCGCATCGTCGAATGTCTTGAAATTCAATCTATGGCGAAAATTGGTTTTTACTAATTGAAAAAAAAAATGAACTTTAATGGATCAAATGGTTAAAGAAATTACTGGCATGATTTACGAACTGATCCATATCTGCTTTCAAGTCGTGCACAAGGTGGTGGCTCATTGATGATTTGGGCAAGCTTTAATGCAAAAAAGAAAAAAAAAAGTTAGGTTTTCACCAAGTCAAAGTTGAACTCTTTTGACTATCAAGATGTTCCTGCTAATAATTTTATTCCACTTAAAGATGAACTTACCAATCAGAAGTTGGTGTTGCTTCAAGATAACACTTCTATTCACAACTCTGTGTCAATTTCAGATCAGTTATCTGCAAACATTAAAAATTTTGACTTTCCAGCTAAAAGTTCAGACTTAAATCCCATAGAAAACTTGTGGAGAACCTTGGTTCGTCAAGTTTATGCCAAAAGAAAGCACTTTGATTCAATTGTGGGATTAAAAGCAGCCATTTTGGAAACATGGAATCAAATGGTCAGTTCCACATGCAAAAATCTGGGCAAATCTTTCGCAAAGTGTCTTTTGGAAGTCATCCATTTTAAGGGAAAGCAAACAAAGTACTGAAAATTAACCTACAAATCTTTTACATGTGTAATTTAAATGTTAAATATACTAGACCTAAACTTTTTTCCACCAAGTTGTGTTACGTAGAAATTAATTTTTGCTTATTTTTGAAAACTTATTATTGCAATTTAAAAGAAATAACAAAACGTGTATAACTTTATTTGTATAATTTTGTAATGATATTAGCTTTTCATTAAAATAAGAGCTTTACTGTTTTTGTTTGTGGTCTTAAACTTTTTTGCAGCACTATATATATATATATAATGCTTCTAACGGTTCTTGTAGGTTTCATTTTTCATCTTTGAGAAATTTAAATAAAAAAATGTTTTCATAGTTATCAGAATTAGTTATATCTGAATAAACGGTATGTGTTTCTTTTTATAAACTAACTGATTTAGTCAAGTATAAATAGTATTAAAATATCTAATCACTTCAGATTTTAAAAAAGTCGTTTTTTTTTTTTATTTTTTATGTTTTGTATTTTAATAGTAATATTATTAAAGTCGTGTTTTTTAAAATGAGAATATTCAATAATATAATTAAACATGAAGAAATCTAGATTTTTTTTATGTTTATTAATGTGAGATCAATGTAAATTTAAACGCGTCTAAATTATTAATTGCTTCTCCGACATATTCCATATTACACAAATTGCATCTCAAGGAATAAATTACATTATATGCTATGCTTTAAAAAATTGTACCATATTATGCTTATTACAATTTGTAACAGAGACTTTTTTTTAAAGAAACTTGATGAAAAACATTTGAATATCAGCACAGGTAGGAGGCAATGTTCGATTTGATGAGGTGTGATGACGATCCACGGAGAATTCTATGAATCTCCTTGTACGAAGCATTAGACTTGGAATTGCCTCTGTCTAATTTGCCCGTATCTAATTTACTTGAATCTGTCATTTTTACAGTTTTGAATCTGTCAGTTTTACAGTTTACGAAAATAATTGATTGAATTTACACAAAAATATATTATACAATTGAGGTAAAAATTAATAGATTAAAAATCTTAATATATATATTTTTTTTAATGCAACTGAATTATTCTTTTAATACAATTAATTTAACTGCAATGTAATTTATTCCTTGAGATTCAGTTTCTGTAAAAATTAGATTAAAATAAGATCTTGATTATTATATCGTAAATTGTATTTAGATATTTACATTATATGCCCCATAAATAAAATCTACCATTATATATGCAGTAGACTTAGGCTATCCAGTCTAATTTAAAAAATTATCTGAAATAGAATTAAGAATTACTTTGTTAAGGAGTTGATTGCATTTCTCTGTTAACATCTACTATCCTTCTACACTACATGTCATGTCATGTGCCGTCCCAGAAGAAGGCAAAAAGGCATAAACAGTCAGCCATTAGAGAATTTTCAACAACTTACATTTTGACTATTCTATCTTTGGCGTAACTTTACACTTTTATGTAATCTTTTACGAATCGGCAATAAAATAAATTTAAACCACTTTTCTTTAAATAGGCTTTCGTTGTACGTTAAGGTTTTGCTTATATTAAAACTTTATGTACTGTTTTGATACATTATAGTGTATATGGTTTTATGCTTCTTGCAATTAAGTTAGACATTATAAAAATTGTCTTAAAAAGTATACAATTATTGTTTCCTTGTACTTTCTTTCCTCTATTTTTTCTTTAACTTACAGTACAGTACAGTACATAACAAACATTCATAAAGTATGAGCCTGCACAAATAAGTCAAAAAATAAGAATAAAAGATAATATTATTATAAAAAATGGTTTTAAGCGGTGTGGAGGTGGTAACATACAGGAATTTATAGGACTCCGCCATATAAGACTTTTTCGTTATCCAGTCTGTCCTTCGGCCCAGGGATGCAGTGGAGGGTATACGGGGGTATACGCCGTGTGCTTTCTGGGTTTTTTTTTTTTTAAAGCTCCGTATAACCTCTGTTTCTCAAATAAAGCACTAGCGTATACCCTATCTATGAACGTTCATGACGTCAGCGTATACCATCTGTCTATACCGTGTACTCTCTGCTTTTTTTACGACTACAACACTGCTTCGGCCACATTAGACGGATAGTCGAGAGTTTCTACTGTACATATTACCATAGCCCTAATTTTGAGCCTTTTTACCTTACTATAGCTCGTGCAGGTTTTGTGTAATCTGTGATAGTTTGAGCTTGATAATTCTACCTCGATTTCACAGTTTTTCGAAATTCCTATTTTTGGATCACTTTTATAACCGATATGAGTCACGCTTTTTACGAACTACAAATGCAAGATCATGGTTAATACGAGGAAAACAACTATTCATTTCAATGTCATTTTCCGCGAAAAATAGTATAGAATCAGAAGAAATTCCCTTTCTTCTCGAACACTGCTCGACAAGAAAGTCGAACAATTGCTTTTCTAGCGCCGGTGAAAAATAAACCGACATCCTCAAATTGCCCTAAGAAAACGGAAATAGAAAATCGAATGGAAATTGTGTCTTCTTTCAAATTATCATATAGGTACATTTATCAGTTTAAGGAGTAGTCTTTATATTAAAATTGTATCAAACTCTAAAACTTTCAATACGAATGCAAAATTCTGACATCATATTTAGCTTTTTCGGTAAATTTTACTACTTTGGGATACCAAATGAGAAACCATTCGATGAAACATTTCAGGAATTATGAAGGTTTTAAGTTTGAATCTCCTAATGTTAAATTCATCTGTAATCGTTGCAAAACAGACTGCGATGCGGATAATTTTTTAATCATAACTCAAGAACTACTTGACGGAATAAGCTTTAATTTTGTATTTATATATTTAAAGCTATTAGAAATTGATTTTTGTTAAAAAAAAAATCCATGGGCATTTTCATAACATTTACGAATATATATATTTTTTAAATTTTATTTTCAAAACAAGTATGAGTTGTAATCTATAAATTTTTTATCAGAAATCGATTTCTAGAAGCTTCAGATCTGTGAATGCAATATTACAGCTCATTCGGTAAAGTAGTTTTTGAGTTATGATTACATAAACTGTCCACATTGCAATCTGGTTTTACAACGATTACAATTAAATTTAACATTAGGTGTCTCAAACTACAAATTTTCATAATTCTTAAACTACTGACCGAATGTTCGGTACGTTAATCCTGGATTCCCACCCTTCGAATCCATCGCTTATTACCACCCACACGTCACATATACTCCCTATACGTCGACTTATACCCCTAAAAAGGGAATATTGAAAGGAGTTGAGAGAAAAATTTAATATTATTGTAAAAATAACTTCAAAATTTTATTAAGGTAACAAAGGAACTTCAAAAGTTTTACAGGACGTCAAATTGACGTAGGGCTAGTAATCCAGGGTTAAGGTAAAATTTACTGAAAAATCCAAATATGACGTTAAAATCATGTGTTCGTATTGAAAATTTCAGATTTGGTACAATTTCAGTACGAAGACAACTCTTAAGCTTATTTTATATGTAAAATATATGTAAAATATATATTGATAAAAGACATACCTAAGGACTGTTTCCTAGAAATCAGCACAAACTTTTCTTGACTGGAAAGCTATGAAAAAACGAGACCAAGAACACAAATGGGCACTATAAGGTAACTTTAATATCCACATTATTCTGTAAAACTGTTATCGAGTTTCAATTAAACAGTTTCGTCGGACATTATAGGTTTTACTTTTGGTGGTACTTGCTAGACGTTGTACAAAATGTAAGTCCATAATTTTGAGACAGTACTTGATTCGATTGATCAATTTCTGGATGTTATCTGGTTTCCAGCCTTTAGCACACACTTTGGACTTACGGTACTCTCAGAACCGCTCAATTGGTCGAATTTCGGGAACGTTAGCCGGGTTGTCGACCGCAAGTGATGTTTTGTTGGCGGAAGTGGCTGAGAAATATTTTGCAGTAATGACTGCTGGCCAAGTCTGGCCAGAAGACGTAATCACAACCAGTGTAAATACTATGGATGTAGGTGATGAGACGACGGTGAATGCACTTGTTCAAATGTCGTTACCCATTGACATCGAACCCAGACTTTCGGATGAAAGGACGACTCAAGCCTTTCGGACCCATCGCAATCCAATCAAGGATTTTGTCTTCGAATGTCACTTCAGTAGCAAATTTTACGATAGTTTCTGTCGTGGAGACGTCAGATGTGTAGTAGCCACCATTATCGTTAAAAGTGGAGTGGGTGAGCATGAAATATGATTCGTCGTCCAAGATAAATGCTCGATCAGATAATTTTCGGAACAAGCGACCACACTTCGTTTTCGCGGTAACCATTTGCTTTTCAGTTCGGTTTGGTAAGAATCTTTTCTTGTAATAATTGATGCTAAGATTCTTGGTGATTGTCTGATGTAGGTGGCCGGGTGAAACACTGAATTCGGCAACCGTGGGATGGATTAATATTCGGTTGTTTTGGCCAGACAGTCATTTCAGCTGCTGTAACTTTGGCTTGGTGATTTTTTGGGACTTCCTACCTGTTTCTGGTTCTCTTTTGGGCAGGAGTCCCGTCCAGTAAAGTCGCAGAACATTGTATATATTTCGTTTGGGCTTGGGGATATTTTCGGCTATAAAATAGTTCACGATGAACTTGTTCACATGATGAATATTGCTTTCGTAAAACTTGTACACATGCGTAAGCAAACGCACCTCTTTCGACTATATTCTCGGAAAACACAGATTACTTAATGAGCATTCGGCTAACGGGCATACTCCTATATACGATACCGCAACACCTCAAGTGCAGGTTTCGCCGGATTCGTATTCCTTTTCTGTTTTTCATAACTGCAAAGTTTGTGCGGATTTCTAGGAACCAGTTTTTAATTGTGGCTATTTCCATTTTTTTAATTGAGTAATTAAAATGTATAGGGCTTTTTTTGAGGGGGTGGGACGTTTCTATATTTTATATGCTATATTACAGTAAATAAAAACTTTTTTTTCCAAATATTTTCTCAAATTAAAATAAAAAGGGGTGGCTGTGTATAGATTGTACTTTTACACCATTGTTTGTATCAAAGTCAGCAAAACATTCCTTGAGTTAAAAAAAAAACCTTTTACCAAAAATTTTAATATAATAAAATAAAATGAAGGGAGTGTAAAGCTCACTTCCGTGTTAATATACATATTGTAATCTCTCAATTTGTGGCATAAGGTAATCTCATACCATTGAATGGCGGGATTTTTCCCCACCTTTTTCGATATTTTTTATTCTGTTCCGCATAAAGGGTCATTCCCCTCTCGAGAGAGTAGAGGCAAAGAAGTTGATAGAGGGGTGGTAAAGGGGTCGGCCAAGGATATATAGGAATGCTCAGATGACGCATTGAACAGTACTAAAATATTTCTATAGAAAAAAGATGTGTGTCATGATTCTACAAATAAAGTGACGTGAACAGTTGATTTGCATACGTTTACTTAAAAAGGAAGAATAGAAAAAGGTTACATTGATGGAATGCGATTTTTTTTTTTTTCGCACAAATATGAAAAACGAAAATATAAATTTAAACTTTTACAGAAGATTTTGTTAAGTATTTCATTAAATATATATGGAGGAAGTTCGGGTATTATGGAATACATTTACATTTTTATTTGTAAGTAGCATAAACAAATTGAGATACACTAAAAGTTAGTACAGAACAAACCTTCACTATTTCTTAACACATTTTTAATGCATTTGAAGTGAAAGAAAAAAATACATATCAATATTTAACATTTTTTTTTTAAAGTTACACTTTAAGGGTAATGACAACCAGTCGGGTAATATGGAATAGGGTTATAAGAAATATTAAAATTTCAAGAAAAAGCACGATTTACATGAATAACCAAATTTATTTAATAAGTAAACATTAGTACATCATCTACAAATCATCAGATTCTTTGAAAAATTGTTTCAATTTTTAGAAAAACACAAACGTAGCCTATTGTTTCGGTCCAACCATGATCCACATGAGCCTACGTCAGGTATTATAGTCTCTCCTTCTCTCTACTATCCTCTGATTATTTTCCATCGCAAAGCAGGCACACTGCGTCTTCCTCATCTGGTATACAACCTGGTGAAAAACTTATCTCAAATGATACGTCCGAATGGAATGATTGTTCGTCTTCACTAGACTAGTCTTGAAACAATTGTCCAGTTGATATTACACATTACCCGACACGATATCTACAAAAAAAATAATCTTTTCACTCGTCAAACGACAATAAACTTAACTATTGAACTTTATTCTTAACAACACTATAATTAATACGAATTTTATAAAATTTACCCGCAAGAAAATTTCAAAAATTGAGAATAAATTTTTTTTCGCTCCTACAACAGGTATCCAAACAAAACTGAGCCAGTGTCTTATGAGAGAAATAGGAAGCCGTTTGGCGGCAACACCGTATGCCCCAGATATTCAAGTATTCCATATTTCCCGACCATTCCACAATACCCGAATTTCCTCTACATATATATATGACCAGTGGTCACTATATTTAATTCTGCTCTGCTCAATGGTTGTATATAGCCATACTTTTCGTTTCTGTATTCGTTCATAGCTGTCAATCACCTGTTTTTTTAACAAGCTAAAAAAACCATATTTTATTTAATAAGTAAATTCAAATAAATACTACATAGAAATCAAATATATTTTATTAAATAAATTATCTGGATCAAAATATGTTTATTTGACTTGAAAAACAAGATGCCACAGTTGTATCTGCCCAATGGCATAGTATAATATGAATGAAATGTGATATTTCTATTGGATGAATGGCGTGACATAAATAATAGGGTCAAAATGTAACTATATAATTTTTTAATTTTATATCATCGTTTTGACACTTTATAAGAAATAAGTAAAGACAAATGGAAAAGTTGGAGATAATGTCATTGTCTTTTACACACAAGGCAGAGCAATGAATCTATCCCTTATCTTATCTTGAATCTGAAAAGAATTCGTTGTTCCAAATACAGTGTGTCAATTTCCTCGTTATAAAATTTATGATCTTTCTCTACTTTCCTTGTTCAGCCCTCTCCGTTTTTCTTACCTTTAATTCTTGTTTGCATTTGACTCTCCTGAAAAATTCTTAATTTCATATTTTGCTATATCCAGAGATTGTCATCTATTTTTAGGTAGCTTTCATTACAAAAAGCTACCTATTGCAGCCGTTCGGAGGAAAGCGATTTCAAAAAATTTTGGTATATTTTCATCGATCATGACCCCCCGACCCCGAAACCACCCTCCGTTCAAAAGTTGATATATATATATATATATATATATATATATATATATCTGATCTTTGTCATACTGTAACTCTCGTATTTATGAACCTATTTGGATGAAACTCGGTGTGTACATAGTAAACACCAATGTCTCGACCGAGTTCGTTGGCCAGCTTCATCGGCCATCTTGTTTCAAAATGGCGGCCATTTAAAATTTTTAAAAAAATTTTAAATTTGAAATGTGGTACCAAAAAATTAAAAATTGAAAAATATTTTTTTTTTATGTATTTGACCTTGATACAAAGATTACGGAGGAGTTTTTGTTTTGTCTATATCTTAAAAAATGGCTGAGTTATAGCACTTTCAATTTCTAGCGTGGCTGACATTTTGAAACGACCTGATATTTGTCACGCGATAACAGGCGTATTTATGAATCGATTTAGATGAAACTCGGTGTGTACATAGTACATACCAAAGTCTCGACCGAGTTCGTTGGCCAGTTTCATCCGCCATCTTGTTTCAAAATGGCGGCCATTTAAATTTTTTTTAAAAAATTAAAATTTGAAATGTGATACCAAAAAAGGGAAAATTGAAAAATATTATTTTCTTATGTGTTTGACCTTGATACAAAGATTCCGGTGCAGTTTTTGTTTTGTGTATATCTTAAAAAAGGGCTGAGTTATAGCATTTTGAATTTCTATTGTGGCTGTCATTTTGAAACGACCTGATATTTGTCACGCGATAACAGGCGTATTTATGAACCGATTTATATGAAACTCGGTGTGTACATAGTAAACACCAATGTCTCGACCAAGTTCGTTGGCCAGCTTCATCGGCCATCTTGTTTCAAAATGGCGGCCATTTAAAATTTTTAAAAAAATTTTAAATTTGAAATGTGGTACCAAAAAATTAAAAATTGAAAAATATTTTTTTTTATGTATTTGACCTTGATACAAAGATTACGGAGGAGTTTTTGTTTTGTCTATATCTTAAAAAATGGCTGAGTTATAGCACTTTCAATTTCTAGCGTGGCTGACATTTTGAAACGACCTGATATTTGTCACGCGATAACAGGCGTATTTATGAATCGATTTAGATGAAACTCGGTGTGTACATAGTACATACCAAAGTCTCGACCGAGTTCGTTGGCCAGTTTCATCCGCCATCTTGTTTCAAAATGGCGGCCATTTAAATTTTTTTTTAAAAATTAAAATTTGAAATGTGATACCAAAAAAGGGAAAATTGAAAAATATTATTTTCTTATGTGTTTGACCTTGATACAAAGATTCCGGTGCAGTTTTTGTTTTGTGTATATCTTAAAAAAGGGCTGAGTTATAGCATTTTGAATTTCTATTGTGGCTGTCATTTTGAAACGACCTGATATTTGTCACGCGATAACAGGCGTATTTATGAACCGATTTATATGAAACTCGGTGTGTACATAATACATACTAATGTCTCGACCAAGTTTGTTGGCCAGCTTCATCCGTCATCTTGTTTCAAAATGGCGACCATTTACATTTAAAAAAAAAATTAAAATTTGAAATGTGATACCAAAAAATTGAAGATTGAAAAATATTTTTTTTCTTATGTGTTTGACCTTGATACAAAGATTTCGGAGCAGTTTTTGTTTCGTCTATATCTTATAAAATGGCTGAATTATATCACCTTGAATTTCTAGCGTGGCTGACATTTTGAAACGTCCTGATTTTTGTCACCCGATAACAGGCCTATTCATGAACCGATATGGATGTACCTTGGTGTGTACAAAGAACATACCAATGTCTCGACCGAGTTCGTTGGCCAGCTTCATCTGCCATCTTGTTTCAAAATGGCGGCCATTTAAAAAAAATTTAAAAATTTTAAATTTAAAATGAGGTATCAAAAAATTTAAAAAGATTTTTTAATTATGTGTTTGACCTTAATATAAAGATTCCGGAACAGTTTTTGTTTCATCTATATCTAGAAAAATGGCTGAGTTATAGCCTTTTTAATTTCTATTGTGGCTGATATTTTGAAACGACCTGCTTTTTGTCACGCGATAACAGGCGTATTTATGAACCGATTTGGATGTAACTTGGTGTGTACATAGTGCATACCAATGTCTCGACCGAGTTCGTAGGCAACCTTCATTAGCCATTTTGATTCAAAAGGGAACATTTAAAAAAATTATTTAAAATTTAAAATGAGGTATGAAAAAATTGGAAAATGAAAAAGGTTTTTTTTGTATGTGTTTGACCTTGATACAAAGATTTCAGGGCAGTTTTTTTTCCGTCTACATCTTAAAAAAAGTTTGAGTTATAGCACTTTGAAATTTCTAGCATGGCTGACATTTTGAAACGATCTGATAGTTGTCACGCGATAACACACGTATTTATTAACCTATTTGGATGTAAGAAGGCATTTGGATAGTATATAGCAATGCCTCGACTAAGTTCACTGGCCAGCTTCATCCGCCATCTTGAAACAAAATGGCGGCCATTAAATTAAAAAAAATTATATTTAAAGTGAAGTGCAAAAAATTTAGAAATCGAAAAAGGTTTCTTTCTTAAGTATTTGACTTTGATATAAGGATTCCGGAGCATTTTTGGTTTGTCTTTATCTTAAAAAATGGCTCAGATACAATAGTTTGAATTTCATTATGTGGGTGACATTTTGAAAAATCTGATTTTTGCCTTCGACAGCACTCATATATATCAACCGATTCCGATGTGAGCGAGCGTGTGCACAGGAATTACTAAGGTCTCGACCAAGTTCACTGGTTAGCCTCATCCACCATGTTCTCTTAAAATGGCAGGCACTTCACATATCGCTGAATTTGGAAACCAAATATAACTTTAAATAAAATCAGCTTGGATAAAGCTGACTAATTTCGTGAAATTCTCATTCATAAGGATTTAGTATTGATAAAAATTAGTATTGAATCTTTTATAATCGGTTTCCCCTAAATTGAGCTTCATGTGTTTGAATAACATCAGCTAGCTTTTTAAAAATAAGGAATTTGAAAGCTACCTCTTCCTCCCGGCACTGGCCGGAAGGACTTTTTCTATTTTGTGTCGGTTATGTCTCTTTAATGAAATAAATGCGTCATCTAGACTTAAAATTATGCAGAAGTTTTTTTTTTTTTCCTTGCTAAGTAGCTTTTTATTTTTGTTATCATTAAAAACCTTGCCTGCGTGTTTTAAATTGTTTTAGAAGGATTTACCTAAAAAGTATTTCAGAATCAAGTCAAGTTCCTGCATCAGTGCATAACACAGCAACTAAGATATTTCCCCATGATGAAAGAGGATCAAACCTAACATATGTTGATGTTTTTGTTACCTTTGGATTCGCTTTCATCTTTCTAATTTCCCAAAAGCGTTGCACAAAAGAATTTGTTGCAATCTCTGATCAAGTGAATCTAGATTATTTTCTTGTGTGACCGAAGTCTGAATTGAGATTGAAAATTTCGATCTTATTTGCATGGAATGCCTTTTTATATTGACAGTGCTCTTACATTCACACCATATCATAAAATTTCCCACTGTAATTTTATCTTTTATTTTTAATTTATAATTTTTCAAATCTAAATTTATAAATAAAATATTTTTTAAAAATTTGATCGAAGAAATTACACTTGGCATTTATTTATTAGTTTAAAGGGTTTTTTTTTTCTTTGTTTTAGTAACTGAAATAATGTAAGGGATTTTATTCTGGCACTTTCATATACTTTTCTTGGGAATAAATTCAATAAATTGAGTAAACAAATAAATAAATATTAAATATTGTTTGTCACACTTTGATTCAAATAAACTACAGATTTAGTTAAAACGAATGGCTGCAGAAAGGAAAATCTGTACAGCAATATTTCACCAGTTTTAATCTAAAGCATGCATGAATTGAGACATTTTTGTGTAGGAAAAATCAAAAAAAAATATTTTGGCAAGTTTACAAAATTTTCGTACAATAAGTCCAAATTTTCTTCGTTAAAACCGAGTTTTTTTTTTTTTTTTTTTTTTTTGTTTTTTGTTTTTTGTTTTTTGTTTTTTAATAAATTTTTTTATAATATATCAACCATTTTTTTTTTTCTTTTCACTAGTTATATTCAAGTTTTTTTCCTTAGGGCCATGTTTTCTGCAATGCATTTTTCTATTATACTAAGTATTTGTCTTATTTTGGTTCGTTATGATCCAGCTTTCCTCAGCGGAATGTCCGCCATACGCAGTTTTATTTTATTTTTTAGCGTAACATAATTTTCTAGTTTGAAAAAAAAATTCAATCCCACATTAAAACTAACTACAAATGTGCAAGATTTT
Organism: Maratus speciosus; assembly: GCA_963932465.1. Classification (NCBI taxonomy): domain Eukaryota; kingdom Metazoa; phylum Arthropoda; class Arachnida; order Araneae; family Salticidae; genus Maratus; species Maratus speciosus. Next base: position 414,288,653 of record OZ010791.1, read on the forward strand.
ATTATTCACTTCCTAGCATGAATTTCATTCTTGCTTGTTATCCAGTTATGCTTATTTGAAAAATGGTATTTGAAAAAAAAAAAAATAGTATCCTTTCAAAGCCATTGAAAAGGGATTGTTGATCCAAAAGATCAATAAAAAGAAATGCAGTGCAGCAGAGAAAATAATGTCGTAAAATAATATAGCACAAAAGCTAATAATAAGTCGGTAAATAAAAATAAAGTTTTTATTTTAGTAGAATTATTTTATCCTCCTATCCTTTCTCTAAAACTGTTTGCCTTCATAAAATTATTCATATCCACTGTGTGTCTTTTGAAAATATCAAGTAATTATATCTAGATATTTCTACCCAATAAATTCGCTGCTTTTAGTTATTGATAAAGATCTATTAGTTTAATGATAAATGTTTATAACTTTCCAGAAGTTTAAAAAAAAGGTTGAGGGTTTGGAGTTAATGAATTGTTTATATATATATATATATATATTAACGAGAGACTAAAGATTAGTTATTGTTATCAAAATTAAAATTAAAATTAACAAATGCAAATGTATTTAATTAATCTGTATCTAGAAACAAATTATCCGTATTGAAATAATGAATGCATACGTGTGAGTATGTGTCTGTATACAAGATATACGTACACCCAATCACAAACACATCAAATCGGTAAAGGGCATTGCCCTGCTCCGAGTCATATTGCAACAAAATCCTGTCTCGCCCATAATGAGAGCGCATTAGTTGTTTTGCATATTTTGATAGCATTATTTTCATTATTTGCTTAAGGTGAACGTAATAGGGACCGTTATTCGATGAAAGACCATATGAAAAGTTCACCTGAGTTCAAATATCGGTCCATTTCCTATCAAAGGAGCCAATAGGGTGGGGCAAGCCCAATTCTTGGACACATTTTCTGTCCATATCCACTACTAGTGAGGTCAAGAACCTCACCAGTAAACAAGAGAGAAGGGGGTTGAGTGTTTATTTGTTGTTGTTTTGCAGGAAAAGCTTCTAACACCTGTGGGCAAGGTCGTCTTCAGCCTTTCCCTTTCTTGGTTCACCGACCCCCGAGTAAACAAAGTGTCTGACTCCTTCACGTGAACGTCGTGTAAGGCAGAGAAAAAAACCACGTAACCCACGTGATGGGGCACGTGACCCGAGGACCCATTTTACCACTTCCCCACTTTCATAGTGGCAACGACCCCGCATCCTATGCAATAAAATCTATCTCTTATGTCGACCTTTCATCCTACTCATGTTAAAGATGTAAATTTAGATCAGCTAAATTTGCCTAAAGCATGAGATAGATTGAACTCGAAAGAAAAAGAGATCTTGGTTATGTTACTCAGTTATTGCGCAGGTCTAGCACCGACGGAAAATGAAAGTTCTGGATGAAGTTGATGCTTTCGTAAGAGTATTAAAGCAGAAAATAATGCAACTAAAGATAAATAATACTATTTCACTGATATATTTCTTTAATTAATGTAAGGTCCCAGTGCCTAAAAGTAATGACCTATAAATGCAACAATGTGCTTTTATTTAAAATATTAACGCTTGAATTGTATATTACACAAATGCTGTAAAAGAAAACATCCGTATTTCATAAACAAAACGCGAGACATTTCACTGCATTTAAGCGTTTTCTTAAACACAATACCCATTACAATACACATCATCTGTTATCAAGCCTCCCATAACTCATTAAAATACGGCGAATAATCCCGAAAATGGATCACAGTTTCGTATTTTTAACTTTGAAGATCAAATAACTTTATCAACGTCAAGACCTTGCACGTCTGCTTCATTCATCTGAAGTTGAAGCTCATCAAAAGGCAACGGGTTTTCAAATTAAAGCTCTAAAACAGTCTACACATTTTGGTGGCTGATTTTTTCAAAGATCTATTAGCGACTAACTGAATCCCCGAAATGTGGATAGATTTTAGGAGATTTACTAGAGTAAGTTTATGTTGTATTTTCATATAATTTATTAAAATGATGTTTAAAGTAGAAATTGTGTTTAATTAAGCTTTGTTGAGTTGATAAATTAGCAATTTCCACATGATCGTCGAATAGGGTTTTTATTTGACCGAATACTTAAATATGTGTTTCAAATGATGAAAATAGAAAAAATACATATATATATATAAAAAATTTAATCAAATATATGATGTATTAACCCTTTGAAGACGGTGGTACATTTTTGCATCACTTAATTTTAATCCCGAAGTAGCACGATGGCATAAGAATTTTGAAATAAAAAAATGTTTTATTGTATATGTGGAGAAAATCTTTTACTTATTTTCATATGAATTTTTTCCTAAATTGCGATATCATTCAATCATGTCAACATTTTATCTATAGAAGTACTTTACCCCTGAAAGGAATAATAGCATGTTTAGGGCAAAGAATAAAGAATAATTTAAGCAAAGAATAAAGGCGTGTAATAACTGTATCCCAGAAAAGAAAGAAACAATGGGCCATCAGCTAGAAAACAGATGGCAGCCAGCACTGCCATCAACGGTAAAGTGCAATTGTGCCATCACTTAAACCAGTACAAAAGTGTCCGTGCGGAATGCAGCTGGCCCATCAGTGATGGCCAACAGAAGGCCAGCATTGGTTTGCCATCACATTACTTCAATCCGGCACTTTTCCTGCAGTGCTAGCACCGATCCTACTGCTATTCCTTTGCTGGCCCAGCATTTTCCCTTATAAAAATATCTTATAGAATTCTATAAAAAAACAAAGCTTTATAGAATTATGGCCCTTTTTCTATAAGCTAGTTTCACCAAGAGCTATAAGCGTCTATAACAGAAATGTCTATAGAAATATTTGAACTTGCTTCGGTTTCCATGTGGTCACCCTCCCAAGTACTAACCGCGTTCGGTGCTGTTTGGTTTCCGTGACAGGACATGAACAAGGCACTTTCAGCTACCCTACGAGCGCTCGTTGTTTTCAACCTCTCATTACACTATTTGAAGTTTGTTTCTTTTGTGATTTACGTTCGCAATCATTAAACTGGTATAGAAATTATTGTATTGTATAGAAATCCTATATATTTCATATGCTTTCTTTTTATTGATTTTCAACTGTGTAAATTATGAAAACCGAAATCCTTTGTAACTTGGTAAAACCAGATTTAAGGAGAAAAAAAAGTGCGTTGAAATAAAAAATTTATTTATTTATTCATTTACTTATTTATTTTGTTGGTGGCAGTGGTGCTATATTATTTACAATTTAAAAAAAATTAGCTTCACAGCTTAAATTGTGTTAAGATTTGTGTTAAAATACTCAATGTCTTCAATATTCGCAACGCCACCTAGCATAAGGGTTCCCAGCAATAATACTGCAAAAATTCGTGCACGTCCATGTAGTGGTGGGCCAGCGCATGAGATAAAACGGAAGCCCATCAGAATTTTATCTGATGATTTTCAGCAGCAAAGTTGACTGAAGCTGTCCAGCAGTGGTCATGCAGTGGTAGACCATTAGCCAGCACTTCTCCATCATTTCCAGTACCTATCTTGCTGCTGGCCAGCAATTTCCTCTTTGCTGGGATTATTCAATACTCTTACGTGACTGAACCTCTGAAAAAAAAAAAAAAAACTTGCACAGACTGAAATCATTTAAATTTAAAATGGATTTAAAAAATCTGCCATTTCCCCTTTCAATCGGTGCGCTGTTCCAGAATCATCTTTCGATCCAAATGCCCTTCAGAGTCATAAAAATTACAAATCTTGAAAGATGAATTAAATAAATACTTTTTAGTCGAGATATACCCACCAAAGACTTGGCTGATTTAGGTATTACCGATGATTTATGTTTTGGCATGTTTCCTACCGATAAATCGATTTTTACAGATACTTTTCATATTAATGAATCAACTATTAATCCTTTAAATACGGATAAGGACATATGGGCATTCTCACAATATTTTGACTTTCATGTCCCTGAATAATAATTTTTATTTTAATACACTTTTTTGTGGCAGATTTTTTTATTTCATATACTGGGGAACATCCCATTGCATGATTGCATGACAATATTAACAGGATAAATAAGTTTTGGACGATGTTATGGGTCCAAATACCAGGAAAACTCCTATACCGTCCCGTGTCCCTGATGCTGATTTTTAAGTTTGGAACTGTCTGCATAAAATTGTTTCAATAAAAGTAATTCGATGAATTTTTTTTCCGAAACTGGGATAATTGTTTTATATAAATATGCATCAAAAAATTAACCTGCACACATTTTTACGGTTGATATTATTTTTTGAACTCTGTCCCTGGGTTTTTCATCCTTACCGTCCCTCTTGCTAAACTTATACAGAAAATCACTTCAGATGCAGCCACAGAATTGTTTTTAAGTTTTTTCTCATGTAGAAGTACGCTAGAGAAAGAATGTCTAAAATTCTTTGACAGGAAATTTACTGCAGAATTTAAATCAGCATTTAAATATCAATTTCAAGATCGTGGCTTTATTGGTAGTCTTACCGTCCACAAGGTTTATTCCTGCACTTTTCGAGGTAAATTTAAAAAAAAATTAATTTAATCCAATGTTAACAATTGTTTCTAAAAATCAATTAACATTGTGGATATCACTTAGTCTTAACATGATTTGCCTAAAATAGGTGGTAATTTTCCTTACCGTACCTTTTTTTCCTATTTCGTCCCTTTTTTCCTATACCGTCCCCCCTTTTTTTTTTACCTTACCGTCCCTTCTTTAATACCCCTTTAAGACAATGTTATACCAAAATTTTGTACTAGAAATACTACATTGTTATTATTTCTTATTTGAATGTCCTGTGGGTACTATACAAATTCATTATGAGTAAAAATTTCGAAGAAACTAAAAAGTTTTAGTAGTAAAATCATACGGAAAATTAAACTCGCAAAGTTTAATTTTTCATAACATAAATTTAACATAAACCTCAGTTAAATAAAAAAAAATTTCGCTGCTGACCATTTTTTCTTTATTTTGAATCATTAAAGCATTCGTCTATCAGATTAAAGTGTACAATCAGATTAAAGTGTATTAAATTTTAACAAGTTTAATTTCGCCAGATTTTTTTCCCAAAAGTTAAAAGATTGTGCGAATGCCCCATATACGTCCAAGTGGATTTTTTTTATTTTATTCGTGCCACTTTTTCAAGAATAATCTCTGTAATAGAATTATATTAGGATACACTGGTGGAAATTGATTTATGAAAACATGGTTTTTTAACAAAAGCTTCTATAATATTCATTAAAAAGAAATTAAATTTCATAGATTATATATGCTATATATACAACAAATAATTTAGAAAAATAAAATTTTATACATATAAATATACTAAAATATAAGGTCAAAAATTAGATTTTAGTAAGATAAAAACATAACATGGAGACTTATTTATGAAATATCACATTTAATTGAAATTAATAGTTAGTAAAGCCGCCTTTACTCATCAGAGATTCTTTTATTCTAAATGGCATTGATAAAAAAAGATTTTGAATGTATTTCCGATCAATTAATTTTCAGTTTTGACAGATTGAAGCTTTCAATTCTACAAGTGATGTGCACTGCATCCTATTTGCATAAACTATTCGAAAAAAGCTGTCCCTAAACGTTTTCGATGGTGTTCAGATCAAGGCGAATATGTAGATGATCTAAAAGAATAATATTCTGTTCGTCAAACCAATCTTTCATTGCATCTGAAATGTGAATGCTGTTATTGTCTTGCATGAAAATGTGATTTGAACCATAAGAAGAAGTGAATTTTCTAAAACTAAACTGTAATCAAACGAATTCTGGCGACCGTTTAAAAATACAATTTCAATCTTGCCATCATAAGTGATCGCTGCCCAAATCATCAAACTTCTGCCACCAAAATTTCTGTTGAATGTAGATTTTGGTTCTTTTCGGGGATCCCTTCAATAATACTTCAAACCATCCGGGCCATCTAAATTAAACCTTTTTTCGTCGGAGAAAATGACTTCTTTCCAATTGCCCCCATTGCCATGTACTTCTCGCAGTACTGCAAACGCATCTGCTTGTGATGCAGAAGTAACTTTGGAGCAGAATTCATTTTCGAACATTTCAAGTTCCGTGAAGAATGTAAAATTTGCCTAACTCTTCCAGAAGTAAAAGGAAAGAATAGATCTGCACAAATCTGCTTTGAACTGTGACCGGCTTTCGATGCAAGTTGAAGAATCCCCCTTTTCTCTCTCTTACTTAAACGTGAATTACCCCTTTTGTTAAAATTTTTGCCGTAAATGGTTGTACCTTTTCTATAGTTATACATCACACCAACTCATCTTTTAATTAATTTACTAATTTCCGGAACAGACTTTCCAGATTCTAGATATGCATAGATTTTAGCTGTTTTTTCCTCAGACAACATCTTTCGTTTACCCATCGTGAAAAGTGTGACTGAAACTTATTGCTTCCAATATTTTTATGTCTACTGTGCTTTTTGTGTCTACCGCTTTTTATGTCTTCTGTGCATATCACGTTACCTTGTTTTATGCAAATTTTTCTCACATTACTTCGGAATAGACAATGAAATATGATATTTCATAAATCAATTTCCATGTTTCCATGTTACGAAAATCTAATTTTTGACTTCTTATTTATGTTTAATATTATGTCTGAAATTTTATTTTTGTAACTCATTTTTTATACATATTGCGTATATCCCTTGAAATTTCATTCATTTTTAATGAATCTATAGAAGTTTTGTTAAAAAACCGTGTTTTCATAAATCAATTTCCACCAGTATATTATCAAGAGAAATTTACGATAGAGAATTTTTGTGTACATTGTGGCATGGTTGAACATAAAAATAGTGGCCAGTCTTGCTCTGCAATCAAAGGGTTAATCATGATTTTCCTGTTACGCCTTTCAGGGGCAAGGCACTTCTATTAGTAAAATACTGAAATGAATGAATGGCACCGGAATTTACAAACAAATTTTTTTGAAAATAAGTAAAAGCTTTTCTTCACGTACTTAATAAAACAAAAATTTTCAAACCAAACTTCTGGTGTCACTGTCCCATTTAGGGATAAAAATTAAGTGGTCCAAAAAGGAACACCACCGCCCTTGAAGGGGTTAATGAGGGCAATATTTCTCCTTATTTTGATGTTCACAATGATTTAAAAACGATGGTTAAAGAGGGTTTAACAACTAACTATCTGCCTGTGAGTCTGTCTGTCTCTGTGTCTGTATGCGACACAAATTTTGCGGGCGCTCTATCTCAAGAACTAATGAATGAATTTTAATAAAACTATAGATTTAGTTAGTACCTGATATAAATTAGTGCTGATTGCGTTTTGGTATAAGTCGCCCAATAGGTGGCGTTGATCTGATGCATTATTCATGATTATCGCAATAACTCTATCTCAAGAACTGATGCACGCATTTTCAACAAACTTCAGATTCAGTTAGTTCCTGACATAAATTAGTGCTGATTAGCTTTTGGTGTAAATCTCCCTAAAGGTTGTCGCTCCTATGCTGTATATTTCACAATTTCCACAATAGCTGAACGCTAATAATAAGCTAGAAGTAGCTAGGAGTCGTTCAGTAGCTTTATCGCCCCGAGCCCAACCCTTACCTCATTTCGGTGTTTTTAATTTGTATAATTTCCCTTTTAAATTTGTCCGGTTTCAATTTTTGATTTTTTTTTTTCAATCTCGCTTTCGCTAGAGAGTCTTTCATTCGGGACGTGGCCGGGGACCTAAGAATCTTGCTTCCGCAAAAGAGTCGGAGTAGAGTAGAAGAATAAAGGGCTGCGGACGAAGATGGGCCGCTCGCCGCAGCGGTTCACAGACAGGGCTGTTCTGCCTGCGCAAGTTTCCAAATTGAGCACCGTGAAGGTAGTAATAAAACTTCTCCAACAATGTGTGATGTATCTGTCCAAACAAATTTAAAATGTGATAGGAATATAAGTGATGAAGATTTTGAAGTTCTGCAGACAATAAACGCGTATTTAAAAAAAAAAATGTAAAAACAGGTCAGATTCTATTCAAGAACAGACTGGGTTGTAAACAGAATCACACTCACAAATAATTGTTCCTGAATCTAGTCTATCTCATGCTTTTGAAAGCTATTTGTTAAAAACAGTTTCACGTGTAAATCAAAATATAAAGAGTAATTAAAGCTCAGAAAACAAAAACAGAGTTCAACCTAAATTGAAGCTTGTCGTTAAAACAATCAAGAAGTAAAATTACAGCAGAAACAGAAGATATGAAGAAGACTAAACCTCAAAATTATCTATATTTCTTGCTCCATATCTTCCAGAAATCAAAAAGAAATATCGAGACCTACAAGGAAGGCAAAAAGCAAAAACTAGTTAAAGGCAAACTGAATATCAAAATATTTTCTGTGTGCGGGGGTACGGAACGCCAGCAAGATTATTATAATTATAATCTTCAAGTGCGTGCGTAATAACAAAAAGTTACGAATGTTTCAAAATACGGATTTTTTTTTTTTTTTTTTTTTTTTTTTTTTTTTTTTTTTTAAATATTTAATTTTGTTTCTATATATTTAATTTCTCGTCTTTCTGAGTTAAAGAAAGAACGATGTTTGTTGTATCATAAATTGAGCTCAAATAACTTATTTAAAGAAGTATAAATTATTACTTTAAATTGCATAGAAGTCAAATCAAATTTGTGTAAGCTAATTTGCTTAACGCTTTCATTAACAAAAAGAGCACCAAATTTATAGCATATTTTCTGAATAAATGAATAACATAAACGAATCCAATGATTAAATACTTAAATCAATCATAAACTAGTCGTAGTTGCAATCCCAAAACTTCCTTCTATCTCATACATGCTAATACATCCTGAAAAATGCAGCATAGCAGCGCCACCGGTTAAGTGATTTACACCAAAATCTTATGAGAAACAACTTATGTCAACTTCTAACTGAATCTGAAGTTTGATGAAAATCCATCCATTAGTTTCTGAGTTAGAGCTATTGCGGAAATCTTAAACAATTCTGCGTAACAGCGGCACCTGTTGAGTGATTTGCACCAAAAAGTAATCAGCCCAAATTATATAAAGGACAAACTAAATCTAAAGTTTGATGAAATTCCGTGAATTAGTTCTTGAGATAGAGCTATTGTAGAAATCGTGAATAATGCAGCACAGCAGCGCTACCTGTTGGGCGATATACAACAAAAACTAATCAGCTGCAGTTTATATCAAGGTCTAGCTGAATCTAAAGTTTTGTGAAATTGCGTGCATTAGTTTAGAGTCGCCCACAAAATGGATGAAAGATGAAAAATATTTATCAAAAAGATGAAAAATATTTTAAAAGGTGTTAAATTATTTTAATATTTCTTAGTACTTTCAACTATATACATAGCCTTCGTCAGAGAATACAAAAATGCAAGCGTCTTATTTTCATGACTACGTGAAATTTGAAAATAAGACGCTTGTATTTTTGTATTCTCTGACAAAGGCTATGTATATAGTTGAAAGTACTAAGAAATATTAAAGTAATTTAACACCTTTTTAAATATTTTTCATCTTTTAAGTAATTTGCACATAGTGTAATTTTAACTTTTTAAAGATGAATTTAACATTCTGTTTATTTATTTGCTAATACACGAAATTCTACGAAACTTCAAATTTAGTTAGATCTTGATAAAAAATAGGTGTAAATCGTTCATCATGCGAAGTGTCTATACCATGCTTGTTCACAATGTGTTTGTGATAGCTACATCTCGGAAGTTATGGGATAGAATTACGCCAAACTTAATACGCAAAATGTTCATTATGAAGAACTACACTGACTCAATTTTGGTTTTCATCGTCCAACAGGAGGCGTTGCCATGCGCTTCTTGAGATGACCATTTTAGCAGTATTCCAGTTTATCTTCGTAGAAATGCAACAAATTTTATATTTGAGGTTAATAATGTAAATATATACATGTTGGTCCAATTTCGACCTTGAAAACCAAACGGGGAGAGTCTGTGTTGTACTATGCTTTTTCGATTCTGAAAGTAATCATTGTAACTCCCTATAAAATTCAAAAAAATGCACCAAACTTTATTTTCATAATTGTTAGTATATGTATTTATATTGAATCAATTTGGTACATTCTTTTCAAAATGAGTACCGTTAAGTAGAGTTTTTTGTGATTTCCAGGATGACTGATCTTGGTATTAAATTAACTCGAGATTAGAAGCATGACACAATACGGAGATCACAATTGTGGTATTTAAATTAATGTATTATAGAAGAAAGTTTACTTAAAGCCGCAAAACACTAGTTTAACTTTCAAAAATCCCTCTTGTAATGCAGTTTGTAAATATACAATAACATCGGTAACCTCAGTACGGTAACCAGGACCATCTCGGTTGTTGAATGTCCTTTTTGTCGAACAATTCTGTTATCCAACTAGAAATTCAAGCAATTCTAGATTCGGTCCTCGAAGACAAATTCAGTTCTTGACCATTGAAGATGTGTTCGTGAAATCGAATGCATGAAAAAAGTTGCAAATCGACTAAATTGGCGTTTATTTTTTTGTTTCATGCAAATGAAGAACGAAGTATACAGTCGAGTCTCTATATAACGAAATCCATTGTTCCAGTAAAAAATTCGTTATATAGAGAAATTCATTATATAAAGTATGAGTAAAAATTCCTATTTATTGTGTAAATTTTGAACAAAAATTACTTTTGAGGTGTTTAATTAAGAATTTGAAGTGTTTAACTATAAATATTAACCTAATATTGTATTTCTGAATTATTTAAACATTTTCAAAAAAGAGAACAAACATTTATTTGAAAGCATAATAAAAATCACATAAGGAAAACTTACATTAATTTTAGACGAAGAAATATGTAATTTTTCGCTGTTTTGATTTCAAAATTGTTACATTCTCGAAAAAATATTCACACTTTAGCAAGGAATGAAAAATTGTATCGGGAACATTTTCCTCTATTTGAATTCTCATTCACCTTAAACTTCAATTACCTCTCTGATTCCGCTCTTATATGTATAACAATCCAATTGACACTGTTTATGAAGTATATTGGAAAGTATGTGGGAGGGGGAGGGGGAGATGAATTCGTTGGGCATAAAAAAAAAAGGAGATTCAAGGTAGAAAAGTAAGATAAAAAACTCAGCACTGAACGATAAATTACTAATCAGTGATGAAATATTGATTCCATGTGATTTGGAAGCTTTTTTAAAACAATAAATAAAGAACATTTTATGAAAAAATTCGTTATATGGGGATAGATATTTCGCTATATGGAGACTGTTTTTAATTAGATCATGGGAAAAAGGGACCGTTCCTATTAAAAATTCGTTATATAGAGAAATTCGATGTATGGAATTTCGTTATAGAGAGACTCGACTGTATATACATGAGATACATGAGATCTCGGCGTTAACGAAATTAATGCATTTTGAGATTCCTGTACAGTGATGCTACTAAATTTATTTATTTTCCTTTCTCTTTCTATCTTTCTGGTTTCTATGGTCTTAATTTCATGCATTTTCATATTCATAAAAGCAAATTACCCCGATCGGTTTAAAATATAAGAATGGAACCCTGACATCCTCCTTATTCTCAATCTTAAGTCATTCAAAGTCTCACAGATAAAAGTATTCATTAACATATTCTTTAACAATAATAATAAAAAGAATGGAAGTACATTTAATATAACGGTTAATATGTCAGTTGCATTTGTAGTTGTAAATTATGATAGAGTTCCTTTTCAAAAAGAGTATTTATTTTACCGATTATTAAAATACTGATATGGTGGCATAATTAAAAGGGAGCGTTTAAAATGGAATTGCGTTTGTAAACCTATTCAAAAGAATCATGAATGAAAGAAATTCTTCATACATGATTGTAGAAAAAAAGGTCCTGTAGTAAGAGAAAGGAAATAAATAGCTATGCACAGTAACTAACATTAAACTAAACGAAATGCACAATGGCAGGACTTTTCTAAAATGGAAGAGAAATAACTAATGTCACCATTGATCACTCTTTTAAACAGAAGAAAGTATTTTATGTTGTTGTGAGCTAAGTTCCAAATGAAAATAGCAATTATTATTTTTATAGAATCGTATTTGCTGTCTTCACACAAAGAACTTGTTGAAATAAGTATTACGCAAACGTTTGTCTATTCTTCAAAAAGTGACAGATCAAAGAGTAAAATCATTAGCGAATGTATATTTCCGACCTATATATGAGTGCATGTTTACTCAACTCTTACTTTTTAATAAAGTGATAGAGCATTACATGAATTACAAAATATGGAAAGAACTTTAAATTGAGTGCAAGGCAAGCGATTAAAGTGAGAGGGCAATGCCCAATTTAAAAGTCATTGCACTTTGTTTATTAAAACTCAGACATACATACGTATAAATATGGACACTTATAACGAGTATGTTGCAAGAGTTTTGTTTATGACCAGATTTTGTATCTTGAGTAACTGAAACTTCGAATAGATGTCGAACGAAATCCAGAGAGGGCAAGATTTTTGAACAAATGTCCTCCACTATAATAATAATAAAAAAGTACTTATGTTTCTTAATCTAGAAAAATGTAATATAACCATAAACAAAAATATACAATAACTTCTTTCGAGTTACCCGTGATTCCAAAAAGCCTTCTTTATCTTTACAAACTTCAGAAACCAATATATTTTCGATATTTAAAAAGCGAATTATCTTTTGCTGCCAATGATTTTCGATAACGATTCTGAAGCGTATTAATCAGTTTTCTGAAACAGGAATATCGTTTTTTAGGATGATATTGATTCTCATTTAAACAGTTTCAACTATAATTGAATTTATGCATGCAAGAGTAAAAAAAAAAAAAAAAAAAAAAAAAAAAAAAAAAAAAAAAAAATATTAATTTTCATGTTAATATTAATGCTGTTAATATTTTCGAATTCGATAACAGATGAATATTTCAAAGAAGATTTGCTTTTAATTACTAGCAATGTTAAGGTTTTTGTGGATGTTGCTGTTGCTGTTTTATATTTTTAAAAAAGCAGCCAAGAAGAACACTATTTTAATTTGCATTTCACTTTTTGAATCATTTTACTGTAGGTAAAAAGAAACTATTCATTTACCTTAAGAGGACCAAATGTCCGTCTCTTGGGACAGTCCTGGTCTTAGACTTAACGTTTCACCACCCCAACATTCTTTTTAACTATCCCGATTATTAACAAAATCATTAAAATATCCCAGTTTTCAGAAATTCAAATGAAGATCTTGCCGGCTCTACCCAAGCTAAACTCGGTTTACGAAGGATAATGAAAGCAAACTTCACAGGCCGATTTTTCATTATTTTTGAATAATAATTTTTTTAAACTTTTTTTTTTAGAAAGAATCGCAGACCTGTGGTGCTATCATGTTTTATAAAATACGTAATTATATTAATAACCATTTTTTTTTTTTTACCCTCAAACCCGAAATAAATGGGGCCGGGAAGGAATATAAAATGGAATACGCTTCCATATAATAATAAGAAAATAATATATATACAGGGTGTTCAATGGCTAATCCCTAAACCGTTAGGCATAGACATATAGTTCCAATTGCAAAAATGTTTTAAATGAGGTAAAGAAGTATTTTAAAAGCGCTTTGGGTCAATAAAGACATTTCTCAAAAAATGACGAAATTTAAATTTTTATACGGTTCCCCAATTTTAGAAGTTATATTTAGTAAAAATATTCTATTACACTAAGTAAGAAAAAAATCCTATTCTTCTACGATCAAAACTGACCGAGTAATAGCTATTTAAAGCTGAAGCATCTTTTTTTGCTGCGAAATAGGGGTCATTAACAAATTTACTAGAAACTTAAATAATCGTTAGATATAAAATAATAATAATAATAATAATAATAATAATAGTTGAGAGTAAAATAACGTTACAATATAAATTTGAAATCTATTTTCATTATGATATATTAAAGAAAACTTGTACTAAAAATATAAGTTAAAAAATAACAGAATTTTGGAGAAATGAAATGATGAAAAGCAAACAGCTCCTTACAAAATGGTACATATTTTAAAATGGTATTAGACTATCTAATCTAAAACTTGATTAATAAAAATTAAAGTTATCTTAAAGCATGCTTGAAGTGACTTCCTGCGCCTGTAATTCAGAAATGTACACCCGAAATGAAATCCTTCTAACACTTTAAGCACTTTGTGTACGATTCTTCAAAGCATGGGCCCAACTCATCTGTGTTCAGATGCAGAAAACTGGCATAAGTCATGCAATTCAAAGTTTCATAATTCTGTCTATTTTAGTGTTAGATGAATGGGACTTTTTTTGTCTTGCTTGTTAGTGTAATAAGAAAGTTTTACTAACTATCACTTGTAGGATGGGACCGTATAAAAATTTTAATTTCGTAACTTTTTAAGAAATGTTTTTATTGATCAAAAGGACTGATAAAATCATTTTTTTAAACTCGTTCAAAACATTTTTGTAATTGGAACTATGTGTCTACGACTAGCGCTTTAGAAATTAGCCATCGGACACAGTTGAGATTGAACATCTTGCATATATAATATTTTAGATGAACTAACAAAGGAGTTTTGTTTATATGTCGTCTTATATGATATCCACGTAGCAGCAGTTACTGCAAAAACAATATTTATGTGTGAATTACATGTTTATTACACATTACTCGTGCATTATGTCCTTTTAACTAAAACTTCCTCAAACATTAAAAATGGTTTTCTTTCTTGTTTTTTTTTTTTTTTTCAGTCGATATCTTGTGCAGGTCAGTGACTTCTCTAGTCTCTAAGTCTATAGAGGGAAAATGTGTGTCAGAAAGTCTAAATAATAGGAGGAGTGGTGTATTATTGATAAAGGTGCTATATCATAAAAATAAGATAGAAGCTCAGAAAAAATGGAAAGTATGGAGCAAAACCAATATTCTATTTACTCTTAAGGTGAATGACTATGTTCGATGTCACTTTTCTTTAAAAAGGAAAAAAACTTTTTTAGTGAATTTTGGAGTAAAATACTAAATTAAAATATGATTTTTCATAAAATATTTTTTTATTAACATCATACTTTTTCAAAATTGGATGATTTCAAGTAAATTTTAGCAAAATTTGACTTAAACACTAACATTTTAAAATAAATTCAAATACGACGATTTTAATTTCATTTCTACACAGGATTCATAGGACACAGGATACTCGTATTCTTCAAAATGGACTAAAGGAAAAAAAAAGGAAAAAAAAAGAAAATACACGTAATTGTATGCTTCAAGGGGGCAAGGGTCCTTCAAACTCCTTTTCTTGTTTTTTTTTAATTGCTCTTTAAATACTATTTAAGGGACTAAAACACTATATGAATCATGGCATATATTTATCGCACAAGAAAAAAAATGGAGAAAAATAAGCAATTTTCCTGAATATTTTGATCGTTATGAAGAACTTTTCAAAATGCTCCATGCGCATTCCATATCAATTAAAATCCCCAATATTTTTAATGCAAGTTTGATTTACATATACAAATAAAACTGCTCATCGAATTTTATATATTTGAATATAAAGGGTAAGAAAAAAATATCTTCTAAATTTTATGAAATTATCAGTATTTTTGCATCATATTTCTGCACTTAACTACCTTTAATTTTTCCAATTATATTTAGTTTTAAAAAAGATGCACAGTCTTAAAAAATATTGGAGATTTTAATTGTATGGAATGCGTATGGAGCATTTTGAAAATTTCTTCATAATGCTTAAAATATTGAGGAAAGTTCCTTATTTTACTCCATTTTTTTTTAATTTCTTGTGTGATAAATAAATGCTATAATTCATATAGTGTACCCTTGAATAGCCTTTAAAGTGCAATTTAAAAAAAAAATGAATTTGAAGGTCCCATATCCTATAATGGGCCATGTTAATATTATATATCCATATCCTAATACATGGGCTATCCAACCTTTTGGGTTCGAGGTAAAAAAATTTGTTTCGTCGGGGAGAGTTCGGAGAAAGTTTTCGCAAGCCGAACATTTATAATTTTTCTTGGAAAGATGAAAGCTCATAATAAGTGGAGGAATATAAACTGAACATCGGTCACCGACTTTCAGTTCTCAAATATTGCTCTATTATCCAGCGAGAAGCGAGAACAGAGTATTAATGGAAATCATTTCATACTCCTAACAATGCTAGTACATATATTTGACTCTGTGTGATGAAGCATCGACTTTTTGGAAGATTCCATACCTAATAGAAACTTGCCTCCTTTCCAATAAGAATTTACTAATCTATGCCGTATCGGCAGTTTTTCTGTTTGATGAACTGTTTTAATTATTGTTTTAGTTCTTTGACTGTCTTTATTAATTTCTTATTCATTTTCTTGGTTATCTTATTATATTTCAAACATTCATTTTTTTAATTAATATTTTATACTGGTTAGTACCATTATTATACATATACTGGAAACTGGATTATGTGTACTTTATAAATTACATATATCAAGTATTAAAATTCAAAAACAATAGAACAATTAAAAGCAACTGACGCTCGACACTAATAGCCGACAACCTACGATACGACAACATATCATATTACTATGAATCGTGTTATATAGCCACCTTACAATTCTATAACACATTCAATTTTTCTTTTTTTTTTTTTTTAATCTTTCATATATTTAGTTGGTTCTGATTTTACCGTTTTACTGTTGTTTTTACCTTGATTTTGCTTCTTTAAAACATTTAATATGTTTCATTAATATTTAGATCATTTTATCTTTTAATCTATTTATTTTATGGTATATTATTATTATCTCAATTTAATTCCTTTCCTTTTTCTTTTCTTTTATTTTGTTTTCCATCTACGTTCACATATATAATTTTATTGTATTCATTACATGTCATCTGCATTTAGTGAATTAATTATTACTGTTAAAAGATTATCGATTTAGATTATTTAGATTAAGAGATTTTCGAATTTTTCGAACAAATTTTCAATTTACATTAATATTTTGTAACATTTACATTTTCTTTAAATTTGTTGCTTATAAATAAAGACAAAAGTTCAGTTGAAATTTTACAATTTCATTTTTTTTCTTTGTAATTTTCTGCCGAATATATTTTTTTTTTATGAAAAGTGGGATCTTTTGCCAACAGAGAAGTGGAATTTTGTTTTTTCATACGATTATTCAGTCTCTAGACACCGGAACTGCCATGGGCAATCTTGGGCATCTGGTCATCTTTATTATTAGTATTATTATCATTATTATTATTATTATCCATTAGTTTATTTAAGACAGTAGTAATGTTATCTCCAAGACGTGATAACATATGAGAAAATTTTTCACTCTTACAAAGAAACAAGTAATATAAATAATTTGTTTTTAAAGTCAATTCCTACTTAGGCCATCAAAGAAAAATTTAATATAATCCCTTAAGCTAATATTAGTTTTTGTTGCATTAAAATATCTCAATTTGATGATTTTCTATAAGCAAGTAGGTTTACAATGGAACTCTATGGGAATTTGGCGAAATATTAGAGATATCGCCAAGTTGGCGGCCACTTTTGGCGACTCATTTTGGCCGCCAAATTTGGCGATATATCGCCAAGTTGGCGACAAACTTGGCGGTATTTGGCGACAGAACAGGGTCCTCCTATGGTAACCCTTTAATGAAAACACTTTCATTGACCTTCAATAACCAATGGCCGCCATTTTGTTTCCCATGCAAAACTAAAATTAATTAATTAAAAATTAATTAATTAATTAATATTTGAAAAAAATGTATTAACATCAATTGTCATTCAGTACAAGTTTAAAAAAAATTATTTCAACTTGATAGGATGAATAATGAGTATTTTATTAACGATTGAAAATTTGAACAAGATAAATATATAAATAAATAAATAAATAAATATAGGGAGAGTCTGAGCTAATAGTAGGAATTGAAAAAGAGACATCATTTAAGAAGAGCACAAAGGAAATAGAAGTTAAAATATTAATTTACTAAGTAGATATTTTAAAAATAAATGCCTTGCTAGAAAAATTTCCTCTTGTAAACGGGCAAATTTTGGAAGAAAATTGAAAATTTATGCTTAAATTTCACCAATAAGCAGTTAGTTTCGGAAACTACTCTATTACCAAATTTTTAGCCCAATGTATTCTGTACAAATTGCTTTAATCCGCACTTGAATTGGAGGAATAAACGATGAATTATTTACAATTCCGTAAACGCTTCATGTGAGAAAATTGCTGCAGACGATGAAACAAAGATGGCCGCCATGGACAAACAAAAATTAATAAAATTAAAATAATAGTCATTTTGAACTTCCATCATGTTAGGATTGTTGTACAAAAAATTTCAGATTTTTTCAGATTCAAAATTCTGCGATTTTATAAAGTAAAATATTCTTTTCGAAAAAAATGGTGCAAGTTTTCTTAGGCTGTAATGAGATCTTGTGTTGGGAGGAGATGAGGGGGAAAAAATAAAAAAATACTTTCAATTGACCCTTTCTGAAAAATGGAATCATTAACAAATATTCTCCTGACACATAGTGCAATAGAAGAAGGTAAGTAAGACAACCTAGTGATGGGCGATTCTGGAAAATTTGAGAATCGATTAAAATCGACATCGTATAAAACAGAATCGATCGCAATAAGAATCGATTCCCATATTCTAGAATCGATACTTGAATCGATATTTCGATGTTCACAGATTCACACAGATAAGCTGCAAAATAGTAATTCCAAAACGTAGGGAACCAACAGGGCCGTAACGACTATCTCTCACCCCTCACCTCCATTTATGGGGGCCCTAGACAATGTTAGCGGCCCAGAAGTAAGCTACTACAGAACTTTGAGTCAAATAATAAGGTTTTTTAACTTTTAAAATTATTATTTTTAAGATGTAATTTTGAGAATAATTTATATTATATTTAAATTTATCTTTAAAAAAGATCTCGGTCATATAAAAAAAAAAAGAAATGATTTTTTTTTCTTTTTTTCATCCGGAAAAGATGTACTTTCTACTCTTATTTCCTTCAACCAAACAGATGGGAACTTACTTCCTATAAACTCCCTAAAACGTGTATAAACGTCTTAAAAATGCGCAGATGAGCAAAATTTGAAGGCTCTAAATTTATTTAAAAAGTTAAATGGTTTTTCAGTCTTTTTAGGGTCTCCTATAAGCGTGGGGGAGATGCAAATATTGCAAATCTTCTTTTAAAATAGCTGTGATGAATGTAATTAACCAATCATCACATACTAATTATCCCCCAATTAATAATCAAAATTCTCCTTTTAATAATATATTTAACTAAAATTTCTTTCCTTTTTTAAAATATATATCTCCTTATCTCATTTACAGTTTATAATTATCTTTCTTTTTAATGTTTACCAAATTTTCAGCTGTTAAGGAAAAAAAAATGTTCTCATCCTAGAGCCATTAACAATGAAATAACATACTTTTCTCTGGTTAACAAATAAATAAAAATATATTCTCCTTGATTATATGTTTTTTTTTCCCAGCAGTAATCTAAAAACTATAAACAGTTATTGACTCATTCGCTGACATGCAGAGTGCACTCACTGAAACAATAATAAATAAAAAAAGAAAAGTATCGAGTTAAACTGATGGCATTGAGCTCATAGTCTATTCATACTAAGTGTATTTTATACTCTTACTTCAAAGAATGCCTTTCGAAAAATAAATTAAGGGGGAATCAGCACCCCCCCCCCGTCACATCTCTATACTTAAACAATAAGACTCCAAATCTCTTCAGGGAAGCGCTTTATCAGAATAAACTGGTTACCAAATTTGAAGCAAATCAGATAGAAAAACCCATCTATCTAAATTAAGGGGGGTTAGCCCCTGTTGCTCCCTTTATACTTAAACAATGAACCTCCAAATTTAATCAGGGAAGCGTCTTATCAGAATTAACTGGTACACCAAAATTGAAGCAAATCTGATAATTCTGCGTGAAAAACCCATTTATCTAAGTGTGTGGGGAAATAGCCCCCGTACCCCCGTCCTTTATGCTTAACCAATGAACCCCCAAAACTAATCAGGGAAGTTCCTTATGAGAATGAACCTAGAAAAAAAATTGAAACAAATCGGATATTTCTATCGAGAGTTATGGCGTTACGTATGTACATACATACAGAAACTGCGGGCACATTAACTCTCAGGCTTTGATAGCCTGTGAGCTAAAAAGAAAAGTGCCCAGTTAAACTGATGGCATTGAGCTCACAAGCTATCCATACTAACTATATATTATGCTCTTATTTCAAAGAATAATGCCCCTCGAAAAATAAACTAGGGGGGGGGATTGTCCCTCCCCGTTTCCCCTCTTTATACTTAACCAATGACCCTCCAAATGTCATCAGGGAAGCGCCTTATCGAAATAAATCGGTATACCAAATTTGAAACAAATCGGATAGCAAAACCCATTTATCTAAATTAAGGGGTATTAGCCCCCTGTTCTCCCCTTCATAATTAACCAATGAACTTCCAAATCTAATTAGGGAAGCGCCTTATCAAAATAAAGTGGTATGCCAAATTTGAAGTAAATCGGATAGCAAAATCCATCTATCTCAATTAGAGAGGGCATTATCCCCTCGTCCCCCCCCTCCCTTTAGACTATAACAATGAATGAACCTTCAAATATAATCAGAGAAACTCGTTATCAAAATTAACCGGTATACCAAAATTTGAAGAAAATCTGATAATTCTGCAAACATTCTGCAAAAATTCTGGAAAAACCCGTTTATCTAAGCTAAGGGGGGGATTACCCCCCGTTTCCCCTTTATACTTAACCAATGAACCCCCAAAACTAATCAGAGAAGCGCCTTAGCAGAATGAACATAGAAAAAAAATTGAAGCAAATCGGATATTTCTATCAAGAGTTACGTACGTACATACATACATACATACATACATACAAAACCGACGGGCACATTAGATCTCAGGCTTTGATAGCCTGTCAGCTAAAAAGTGCCAAGAGCGTGTAACTAGTGGGGGGGGGGGGGACAGAAAATTAAAGAGGACATTAAAAGCTTTCCAACAATATGTTACACGAGATGGTTTGGAATAAACAATAAATATGCCCCCCGGGGGACAGGTAAGTCTCAAACGGTGGGAGGTGTGACCTCAAATGTATCTTTGGTCAAGCTTTCAAAATGTGGATTTATAATAAAATAGAACGAGAATCGGGCATTTTTAAAATAGCATGCGTATTTTGAAAGGCCCTGTAAATTAAGATTGGGGAGGAAGGGGGGGGTGCGGAAAGGATTAGAAGGGACAAACTTGATAAATACAACATAATAAACTAGTAATCCAAATAACTGGGCTTCTAAACAAAAGTATAACGATTTAACCTAGTATTGAATTCAGAGGGTGACCCAGGGGGACATTGGAATGTCCCTCCCGAAATTTTTGAGATTTTATGCTTTTTAATGGACAAATGTCCATCCCCCTTACGGAACTCTAAAATCTCCCCCCCCCCCCCCCATCCCGACCGGAGTAGTCTAGAAATCAACACGCCATTCAACACTGAACCTAGAAAGAAAAAAAAAAAAAGGCTCTTATACAAAATTTTACAGCAATTCTGCCACTAAAACAGTAAAATTGGAGGAATCTATTCAACCCGAATCGTGGATCATGCGCGATGCGATTTGAATTAAAGTAAATCAAAAAATAACAATTTCACCCGCATCTAAAAATCGGCTCGAATCTGAACTGAATCGATTCGCCCGAATCTAAAGAATTGAAGTAAATCAAAAAATAGCGATTCTGCCCGATTGGCATCGAATCGAAACTGAATCGATTCGCCATTTCTGATCTTAATTTACGGACAGAATCGATGCGTTAATTTTTTCTTGCTATCTTTTGTCTTTTGAAAAAGAAAGCGTTGGATTCGTGAAAATTTTCGACTTCTAGTTTTCGAAGGATTTATAGTTTTAGAAGATCTTGTCTGGAATACGATTTGACTATTTTTATACATTGTCTATCTGTCAGTCTGTCTATTTGTTTGTCTCAGACAAAAAAATTGTGGGCGGTCTATTTCAAGGACCAATGCATGGAATCTGTTGAAACTTTAGATTCAATTAGACTTTCATATAAATTGGTGCTGATTACTTTTTGATGTAAATCTACCGGCAGGTGCCGCTGCTATGCTGCATTTTTCCCGATTTTCGCAATAGCTCTATCTCAAGAACTAATGCACGGATTTTCATCAAACTTCACATTCAATTAGACGTTGGCATAAATTGTTGCATATTAGATTTCGGTGTAAATCACCCAACAGGGGGCGTTGTTATACAGATTTTATCAGCAGTGTTGAATTCAGACAATTTTCTCCGGGAGGGATTTCTGCGGATCCAGAGAGGGACAGTTCAGAGGGAAAGGGGATTGGACTTTTGTACATTAAGCATAAAATCTCAAACCTTCTGGGGGGACATTTGAATGTTGCACGGGGGGGGGCATGTACCTCCGGGGGCTACCCCCGGAATTCAACACGTTTTTCTGGATTTAAACGATTTTAGGGATCATATCTCAAGAACTAATGAACGGAATTGCATCAAACTTAATATTCTGACATAAGTTGTTCATGATTAGGTTTTCGTGTAAATGATATAACAGGTTGTGCTGCCATGCTGCTTTTTTTAGCAGTGTTGAATTCAGACATTTTTCTCCGGGAGGGATTTCTATGGTTCTGGAGAGAGACATTCTAGAGTTTCGGGGGGGGGGGGGAGAATTGGACTTTTGTCCATTAAGCATAAAATCTCAAATCTTCGTGAGGGACATTTCAATGTTCCGGGGGGGGGGGGGGTGTCCACCCGTACCAGCCCCTGAATTTAACACTGTTTTTCAGAATTTACACGATATTAGCGATAATATCTCAAGAAGTAATGACCGGAATTTCATCAAACTTAATATTATGTGTCATTGACATAATGTGTTCCTGAGTTTTTCGTGTTAATTATGTAACAGGCTATACTGTTTTTTTTTTTTTTTTTTTGCATGATATTTGTGATAGCCATATCTCAAAACTAATGCACGGAATTTAATCAAACTTCATATTCTGTTACACTTTCAGATAAATAGATCCTTATTAGGCTTGGGTGTATACTGCCCAACAGCTGCCGCTTTAATGCTCTTTGAATTGGGATTTTCCGTTGCGGACATCTAGGCTAATATCAGACGAACGTCTTTTTGCACGCTTTTTTTTTCGCTCTTACACCGTCCCTACACATGATAGCGAAGGTGTAGGTATGGCGTAAGAGCGAAAAAAGCGTGCAAAAAGACGTTCGTCTGACATTAGCCTAAGAGGGTGTGGGGCGAAATTCAATGATTTGTTAGGAAAATGCAATGCTTATATTTTCTTTTAAAATGCACATACTTAAACGAACCTATCCTTTTTTAATCCTCATGATGCGCATAGGTTATCATTTAAATTTGACACTGTGATAGCGAATTTTGAAGTTTCAACATTTATGAGGCAGATGAAAGTTTTGGAATTGGCACATCCAACTACTTTATCTTCAATTTTTGAAGGAAAATGAAAATGATATTGCCTTATTTTGTCTTAGAGACATCGATTAAAAAATTCATAGTATCGATTAAATCGAGTTGGCCATAGTATCGATTAAATCGATTAAAAAATTCGAAATCGCCCATCACTAAGACAACCATGGTTTCCATCCCGATAGAATCAAATTCTGCAAGAAATTCTAAACAATATCATGAAGTTTCCAAAGTTTGAGAAGATAAAATTTCATTGTGACCCTCTGACAATAATTAATTAAATCAATAATTTATAAGGAACACTGCTTTGATACTTAACTTTTTCTCTCTTTCTCAAAAAAAAAAAAAAAAAAAAGTTACCAATTGTGCATTTCAGACTTGTCATATTTTCAAAACCTCAAAGTTAATATAAAATTTTCTTTCTGGCCACCTCACTTAATTTTTGTCGCCTTGTACGCTTGTGGTATATACCCAAATCTGAGCTAGATTATGTAAACTGTAAAAAATATATGCATGTTTAGATTCCACAACAGAAAAACCAGGGCTGCAGAGTCGGAGTCGGAGTCGTGGAGTCGGAGCCGGAGTCAGGCCCATTTTTGAGCGAAAGAGTTGGAGTAGGATGTGTTAAAATTCCCGGAGTCGACCATTTTACAAGCAGGGCTGCGTTGTCGGAGTCAGGCTTATTTTTGAGCAAAAGAATCGGAGTCGGATCTGTTAATGTTCCGGAGTCGGAGTCATCCTTTTTTCCCACCGACTCCGCAGCCCTGAGAAAAACGAACTTAAAAATTTTCGTTTTCTCACTTTTTTAGGTTAATTAAAAACGTAAAAAGTGAAACGGAACCATTATAAGCAGCGTACGCCGATTTAAATCAGCTTGATTTTAGTCATGATTAAAATAATAATTTAAATCACTTGATTTTTTTTTAAATCATTGATTAAAATCACATTTTTTTTTCATTAATTTTTAACTATACTCTAAATTAAAATAATGTTGGAAAGCGTACGTGTTATTTAAATCAAACCAAAAACAAAAGAAAAAATACATTTCCAATGCACTCTGAAAGAATGATCTTTCATTTTCAACAGAAATTCTCTGAATGCTTTTCTTTGTAGTCACTTGGAGAGATAAGGGACTTCATTGAATGGAATAACAAAGGTATCCTAGAGTAAATAGATAAGAATTTCCTTCTTTTGTCCACTGACCAACAGAGGTTGGTTACAAATCTGTTTTGGATGAACATTTGGTCCAAAATACTTGAATCAACTATTACAAGCTGTTTGCTTGAAGCTGCAAGTTAGTGAACTGTAGATAGAGAAATTGGATTAAAAAAAAAAAATGGCTGGTTGGAAAAAGGATCCCATATGGCTTTAATTTTCAGAGATATCAACAGTTTCAGGCAAAGGTCTGAAAGCTAACTACAAAAAATGTGGGAAAGAGATGATGCGATTGTTTGCAAGACTGAAAAAACATTAAGAGTTATATGAAAATCCTATTGATGATGGGTCATGAAAAAGCAAGAAAATTAGTTTTTCTCTACAAAGCATTAAATTTGCTTAGTTACGTTGATACTTTGTTCATTTTATTCCTTTGAAAATGTCAATATAAAGAATTTGTATTTTAAAAGAACTTAGTTTTTTATTAAAAATTTCATGATTACATTTTCGGATTTAAAGTAAATAAATACACTATGACGCAAAAGTTTAGACAATGACGTCATTCAGCTTTAAAATGTAGAATTATGACGTCAGAATTACAAAAACCTGTAAATATATTCAAAAACTGATTTAAAATGCTATGTACAAAAGACAGTCGTTTTATTTGCTATAATACTAATTTTTTTCAAAAAAATTCAAATGTGCTTGTCGCAAAAGTTTAGACACTATTCTAAATTTCTTTGAATATTCGCTGGCATATGCAAATTTAGAATCGATGATGTCACAAATTTGGAGTACTTAAGTTCTGCAAACGATTGCGCTTCATAGTCGACATGCCGAGAGCTAAAGAAATTCAAGTGAATGAGGTTTCAAGGATTTGGCAGTTGAAAGGTGAAGGGAAGAGCGTTTCTGAAATTTCTGCTATTATTAATAGGTCAAAAAAATCTATTTATCGAGTTTTATCGAGTGGTTCCGAATATAAAGCAAAATGTCGGTCTGGGAGGCCACGTGTGACAAATGTACGAGAGGATCGCCTGATACAAAGACTAGCGAGTACTCAACAAATGAGCGTACGTGGAGTTCAAAGCTCATCGGGACTCTCTGTATCAAAGGATACGATTCGTAGACGAATTTTGGAAAAAGGAACAATCGTTTATAGCAAAATGCAGAAGAAACCAGCTCTGAAACCACATCATAAGTTACAAAGACTTATGTGGGCTCGAAAGCATATGTCATATGGAGAGAAATGGCAGTCAGTCATATTTAGCGATGAAAAAAAGTGGAATCTGGATGGTCCAGATGGTTGTTTATCGTATTGGCATGACTTGCGGAAGGAACCTCGACGTTTTTTTAGTCGCAGACAAGGAGGGGGCTCGGTGATGGTTTGGGCAGCCTTTTGCTATAATGGACAAGTATCTCTGACCTTCACCAGTGGTCGTCAAACTTCACAGCATTATACACAGACATTAGAAGAAAACCTACTGCCATTTGCTGAGCTTCTAGGGGGTCCTCAGTGGGAATTTCAGCAAGACAATGCTTCAATTCACACTGCAAAACATTCAAAATCTTGGTTTAATTCCCATAATATAAGAGTTCTCGACTGGCCAGCATGTAGCCCAGATCTTAACCCTATAGAAAACCTTTGGAGCATCATGTGTCGCAAAGTTTATAGCAACGCTAGACAATACTCTTCTGAAAAGGAACTTAAGACATCTATTGAGAATGCATGGTACGATATCGATCCACAAACTATGCAAGATTTAGTTTCTTCCATGCAATCTCGTGTATATGACGTAATACATAAGCATGGATGCGCAACCAGGTTTTAAAAATTGTTTATTTCGATTTTATTTAATTTGTGTCTAAACTTTTGAGACAGCAGTTTATTTTTGTTACCATTTAATTTATTGCAATATGCACAATTCCACTTTTCTTTGTTATAAATATTGTTTATATGTACAGCACATTAATTTCAAGCAGTGATTTGAAAATTGAATAAATATTTTTCAAAGTATGTAAGAATTTCTTCATTGTCTAAACTTTTGCGTCATAGTGTATAATTGGTTTCCTTGATAACTTGTCCATTTTTTTCTTTAAAAATGTCAGTAAAGGAATTTGTATTATAAGAGTTTAACAGAACTTAGTTTATTATTATTTTAGTTAGCACCAGTTTATAATATGACCGGCTGTAAAATTAGTATTTTTAATTTTATTTTGAGCTTTAAACATGTGAAAATATATATTAGTTTTGTTAAATTGAGCAAAGAAGTCACTAGTACTTTATTGGATGCTTATTCTGAGTTTAGTCTTGCATTTGTTATGAGTAATAATCTTTTTATATATTGTACTAATAACATATATATAAAATAATATGTAATGATGGGATTTGTTTTGGGAAATGGTGCATTAAGGCAATGGATGGTACTTTGAATGGTGTTAACATCTTATTGGCAGCTCTTAAGGTAAGTGATGTAATCATTATACAAAAAAAAAATATAAATCAAGTATAAAGATTTATATACATAAAAAAATTTAAAATACTATTTTCAAGTGTCTATCTAAATTGTATTTATAAGACAATTGAAAATGGCATGTTATAACCTTCAAAGTTTAAAATCATGTCGTTAGTTAATTTTAATAAAAAAAAATCCGATTTAAATCAAAAAAAAATCTGATTTAAATTAAAAAAAATCGTGCTTTTTTCATACCCTGATTATAAGATCACTCCTGTGTCTGTCTGTCCGTCTGTCGCAGCCTTTTTACTCGTAAACTATGGAAGGTGGAACGTTCAAATTGGCCGAAGTAATAAAGGCTATTGACCCACATATTTATAGATTATTAATCATTTGCAAATATATTTAGAAAAAATGTAGAGGGAGTAATAAAGTTGCTTGAAAAAGAAAAAAAAAAACAAAGAAAAAAAAAACATTTTTTTTTTGCACGTCGCACAGTGGAGTATTTGACCCGAAATCCTGGTCAAAGATATTTTTCTATGTAAATATAGTCCGATTGGCTTGAAATTCTTAGATGTTATTGGGTATCACTATGGCATGTTTAGTATTGTAAATGAAGTCTATAGCCTTTACGGTTCATTTACAGAGACACCCAAAAGACTTCCCTTACATTATGGTTTATGGGGAAAATCGTTTCCCCTGTATTTTAATGACATCACACTTTTAAACGTGCTGAAATTTATATACATCACTAAGGTGTACTAAGGCACTTATTGTAGAATATGGTGTGCATAGAATATATCATTCATTTACAGGGACACACAAAAGACTACGGCTGAAGAATAAATTAAACTATTGAAGTCTATGACCAATAATTGCTGGAAGTGCGTTTGTAGTTGTGATAAGCGTTTTAAAATAGGACAATTTTTTTAAAATATTACTTGGTGTGGATACATTCTATAGATCATATGCAGGGCTGCACAAAAGTTATCAAGTACATTTCCGTTTATTCACGGAAATGGCTGAATGGACATTTTTAACTGTGCTATGCATTTCACTGAACTAACTTTTAGCATACTATGAAGTATACATACAAATCAATAGCTTAGTTTAATATTTATATCTTAAAAGCTGACGTAGTGTAAGTAAGATTTTAACACTTCACATAATAACAAATATACATTTTATAAATATTTTGACAATTAAGAAAAAAAAAATCATCATTTAAGAAGAGCACAAAGAAAAAAGAAGTTAAAATATTAATTTACTAAGTAGATATTTTAAAAATACGAATAAATCCCATGCCCATTGACTTAACATTACCGAAGGGATTTTGGAAGTTGAGCGACTGCGTCCTTAACTATTTACTGTTTTTAAGACGAAAGTAATTCTTGATAGGTTTGTCTTATTCACTATTAATGTTTAATTAAATGTATTTAATTTTACTATATATAAAACATATTATTTACATTTAATAATGCTTATTACATTTAAATTACATTTAATAATAATTATTGCATTTAATTTTGGTTTAAAAGAGTTATATTTAATTGTAGGTTCAATAAAGTGGAGTCTATATAGTATGGATTGCTAGTTTTTGAATGTATCTAATATATTACCCGTTTCAAAATGATTCTTCAGAACTATTCTTCATCACTCTCTTCCTGGCTTTTATCGAGACTACCACAGACCTTGCTGGAAGAAGAAGTTGTAGGGTCTCGCTACTGTATGTCTTGCTCTTTTTAGTTGATAAACGGTGTTATTAGAAAATATGAAGTTGCTTATTTTCACGTACATTATAAAAGGAAAATTTTAATTAAATTTTCTTGGTGCCGTTTGTCACTTTTGGAATTAAAATTAGGTGTCACTTCTTAAGGACACTGCCCTCGAAAGAGTTAATTCCCTCCTTTCTCTCCTTATGTTACACACATGAGCCCCAAAAACTAATTAGGGAACCCTTTTTCAATAAATAAGTATATACAATTTGAAGGCGATCGGATATTTCTATCAAAAGATATCGAGTTGCGTGCGTATGTACGTACCTACATACGTACATATGTATATACGTACGTACATACATACAGACAGAATATGTAGGTGCAAAAGCTCTTCTGTAATATCCTGGGAGCTAAAAACCTGCAATAAGACAGTAAATATATAGTTCTTATCTCTTCAATTCGGTGGCCGCAAAACAGAGCATTTAAATAGTCATCCCGAAAATAATTTTTATAAAAAAAATGGCAATAATATGCGGAAGATTTTTTTGCAGAAATTAATACTCAAGACTGTAACTAATACGATTGTAATTCAAACATGGCCGGGCAAAGCGCGGCACATATTTAAAAAGCTTTCGATATGTATACATTAGAGCCAAAAACGCTTTAAAAATAACCCTTTTACACATTTAATGTTTTTTTATTACATTAAAAACGAAACTATTTAAATTAACACATAGTTTAACACAAAGCTCAGATCTTTGTTAAACACGTAAGCCCTGTTTAGTTTCAATTCAACAATTCATTTAGCCACAAAAAAATTATATTTAAATATAACAGCAATGCCAAAAAACAACAAACAAGTGGGTAAGTGTGATCACAGATTGCACAGAGGGTTTCGTTTAATATTCCTTTCAAAACAATTTATCCTTTTGAAAAATCTGTTAGTTCCATATTTCAAAACCAGGGGGCGCACTTGATTCTAAACAAACCTGTATCCGAACGAAAATCCGTTTTACATACTATCCGTAGATATATTAGTCGAGGGGATTGGGCCCATAGTACCCGAGGTAAGTAGGCGCACCTGGCGGGAAAAAATGGAACTAAAATATGTAAGGTTATGGTGCATAATATGAAAGAAAGGTCAAAGGGGTGTCGGCAAAAGTTGGAAAATTTCTCCCTGGGTTAAAAGGGCGCAGGTTAGAAAAATTGCTTAAAATGCACAAGTTAGAGCCCAGAGGGGTAAATAATAAAAGACTTTTTGAAAATTTTATGATTTGTCGTGTGGTCTGAGGCATTCAGCTATACGTATGCAAAATTTCATGTCACCAACTTAATTAGGGGCTCTCTTAGAAAGAATTGCTTCAAATGCATATGTGGTAGCTCAAAGGGTTAAACGTAAGAATTTTTCAAGATTTTATGATTTGTCGCCTGGCCTCAGGTGTCCTGCAATAAGTATGCAAAATTTCAAATCTCCAATTTAATTAGGGGCTCAGTTAGAAAGAATGGCTTAAAATGCACAAGCTGGAGTTGAAAGGGTTAAACATAAAACTTTTTCAAAATTTATTATTTGACGTGAGATCTGAGGTGTTGAGCTATAAGTATGCAAAATTTCAACCTAAATAGGGGCTCACTTAGAAAGAATTGTTTAAAATGCACATGTGGGAGCACAAAGGGTTAAATGTACGACTTTTTCAAAAATTTTATGATTTGTCGTTTGATGTGAGGTGTTCAGCTATAAGTATGCAAAATTTCACGTCTCCAAACTAATTAGGAAGCTCACTTAGAAAGAATTGTTTAAAATACACATGCGCAACTCCAAAGGGTTAAATGTACGACTTTTCCAAAATTTTATGATTTGTCGTATGATGTGAGGTGTTCAGCTATAAGTACCCAAAATTTCATGTCTCCAACATAATTAGGGGCTCACTTAGAAAGAATTGTCTAAAATACACGTGTGGGACCCCAAAGAGTTAAATGCAAGACTTTTTCAAATTTTATGATTTGTCGTTGGATGTGAGGTGTTCAGATATAAGTATGCAAAATTCCACACCTCCAACCTAATTAGGGGTTCACTTAGAAATAATTGTTTAAAATACACATGTGGGATCCCAAAGGGTTAAAGTACGACATTTTCAAAATTTTATGATTTGTCGTTTGATGTGAGGTGTTCAGCTATAAGTATGCAAATTTTCACGTCTCCAAACTAATTAGGAGCTCACTTAGAAATAATTGTTTAAAATACACATGCGGGAGCCCAAAGGGTTAAATGTACGACTTTTTCAAAATTATATCATTTGTCGTATGATGTGAGGTGTTCAGCTATAAGTACCCAAAATTTCATGTCTTCAACATAATTAGGAGCTCACTTAGAAAGAATTGTTTAAAATACACATGCGGGAGCCCAAAAGGTTAAATGTACGACTTTTTCAAAATTTTATGATTTGTCGTATGATGTGAGGTGCTCAGCTATAAGTACCCAAAATTTCATGTCTCCAACATGTATAGTTTCTGAGAACGGGCTCTGTGACGGACAGACAGACGGATAGACAGACAGACAGACAGAGGAGCGAGACGAATAGGGTTTCGTCAGGTGAACGAAACCCTAAAAACCACGTCTTCTCATAAAGAAACTTCCTCTTCAGCTGAGGCCAGGAGCCACCGGATATAACTCAGGTTCCTAAAATAGACATAGGTCGATGCACCAATTAGTTAGCTATTAAAAAATATGATTTTTACAATTGTTGACGAAATTTTAATTTTCGCATTTTTGGCCAGGTTTTTTTGGGTCAAATACTCCACTGTGCGTCGTGTGAAAGCTTCCGTAACACCAAACTCAAAAATAAATTTCTTTTAATTTTAGGCATTATTTTTTTCAGAGATATCGTCGAAAATGTAGTGCAAAAATATGTCCCTCCACCTTCTCTATTTTCGAATCTACTAAAACTAAAATTATGAAAAAATTAGGGGTAGTACAAGTCAGTTTAAACCTTGCAGGAAAACTATAGCGATTACCCTCGGTCACATAGTTTTTGAGAAAATCGCATTTTTCCGTTACACACAGATTTCGACTTCCCGTTCATCAAAGGAGTTGAGGAGCGCTGGAGGTACCAATCGTCGCAGAAGTAAAAAAGGATTGTTGATAATGATTTTCGAAACAAATTGTCGGTCATTGGCCCTTAACACTAGAACAACGAGCAGGTATCAACTCGACACCGACCAATAAACTAATTGTCGATTCGAACCAGAAATTTCTTCATAAAATAAGTTAAATATAAATGACACTGAAATTATTTAAACAATTAAGTAAAATTAAGTAAAGTTATTAAAATAATTTAAAATAATTAAGTAAAATAATTTAAAATAAATTTTCTGGTTTAACATATTTTTATAAAACTTACGTAAATTTTCCAGGCGTTCCAGTGGTAAAAACACGGGCGGTTTGGACATACGTAAAGGCACGGCCGGCGCACTCTATGCGCCATCGTCTTTTAAAGCCTAGATAACAACTTTTAATGATATATATTTGTATTATGCAATGCCCAGTTACTAATTAATATATTTATTGTACGGAACCCTCTGTACGCGAGTAATACTCGCACCTGCCCAGTTATTCTTCGTAAAATGGTCAATAATTTCCTTCAGTTTGTAAAATTATGGCTTTTCAGTAGATAAATAGTTGACCAGTTAAGAGAAAGTTGCTGTATGTTGCTTCTTAAATACAGATTTTATAATGGTTATTATTATTATTTTTTTTTTTTGTAACTTTTAATTCGGTACAGTAATTATCATGATAAAAATTCTACAACATTCGCAATAGAAATGTGATAGGAAGATTACTTTTTGCAAATTGTGATGGAAAATAAAATGACTGCTGAATATCCTGTAAATAAATTTTGATTACTTTAAGATTTGAAAAACTTCAACTGTCGTCGACGACAAAGTTAAAGAAAAAAAATCAGGCATACTGAAACAGTGTTGGAGTAATTATTTAAGGTTGCGGTATGGTATCTAGTAGTATAATAAAGTTTGTTTTCGTTTGTGTATGTGTGTTTCTCCTGTGTTCTGAAGAGACCGGTGCACGCAGAGTGGCAGGATTTAGTAGGAAGTTACTACTGTATCTGCAGTTATTCCCCTAGAAGCCCAATTTTGGAATTTTTTTCAATTTTTTTATATTAATTTTTTATGCGACTTTTAGAGTTTTTTCACGTTTCGCAGAAAAATTTCCACATTTGTAAAAGGAATCCGGTTTCAATCTTTTAGCCCGATGTAGTAGATTTTGCTCTCTTTTCTATAAAGTTTATTCGAAATTCGTACAAAGATTGTTGAACGCTTCACGAATTTTTTATGCGATTTATAGAGGTTTTTTCTTTCTTTTCTTTTGATATTCGTAAAATGAATCATGTTTTAATCTTTTAGTCCAATGTAGTACATTTTGTTGTCTGCAATTTTTGAAATTTTAGCGTTTATTCGTGATTTGCTACGATTTTTTCGCATTTAATATGGGAGACTGGAGCAAGATGACTATGTTAACAATTTTTGTTGTTTATTAATTTATTTTTAAGTATAGTAAAATTAATTTTGCATGAACTGTTATATTCCTTTGTAGTATTAAATATATTAACATTTAATTTTTCAAATAAAAAAATAAAGGATAATTTCATTTTTTCATAACATTAACAAATCGTTATGGCCTTGGGGCAAGATGACAATGCTGAAAAAGGTTGAACATATTTTATCTTTTGAATATGTTACATGGTTTAACAAGTTATAACTGTGTTTTTACATCTTACAAAGCATCAAACTAAGCATAACGCATTGTAACGTAATGTTGAAGTGTTTAGTTGTGCAGCTAACAATAGTGACAAATAAAAATGCCATTTTCATATTTGGAACATTCCTCATGCCACCACACTTGGCATTTACACCACTGGATCCATTCTTCTGTTGGTGGGTCGCAATATTCCTCGTCACAAGCAGGACATCTGAAAACACCATCCTTTGAATTTGATCCAGGGCCGTAGCGACCGCCCCCCATACCCCCCATTTGGGGGGGGGGGGCAAAGTCAGGGGCCCAGTAGTGAGCTATTGTACCTTTCAGCCGAATTTTTTTTTTTACTTTAATTTTTTTTTGT
This sequence comes from Maratus speciosus, assembly GCA_963932465.1. Lineage (NCBI taxonomy): Eukaryota > Metazoa > Arthropoda > Arachnida > Araneae > Salticidae > Maratus > Maratus speciosus. The sequence continues at coordinate 414,322,579 of OZ010791.1, forward strand.
ATTTTTAATAAAAAAATTTTTGTTTTATCGAAATTCATTTTCTTTTTTGTCAAAGATCTTGATCAGATTTAGAAATAGAAAACAGATATGTGCTTTTCTTCTATATCCACCATGTTTTATAAAAGTTTCTGAAGGCTGTAAGTTCTACTTAAAAAAAAATGGCATTTTAATATTTTTGTTGTGTGCCAATCATAGGGTGAAAAAGGTGAAACCAAAGGTTCAAAACTTCTTTAATACTATTACTTCCTTCAACCAAAACAGGTATGCGCTTTTTTTCTACAGCAACCATTTTTTTTAAAGGGGCCCAGATGAAAGAAATTTTGCAGGCGCTAAATTCTTTTTGAATTGCCTTTTTTAGAGCCCCTATAAAAGTGCGTAAAAGTTGGATCCCAAGATTCAAAACTTTTAAGCCCAATTTTTATTCACATTTTTAAAAAATATGCTTTTTAATCTCGTTGGGGGCCCCAATAAGTTTCAAAACTTCCTTAATACTATTACTTCCTTCAACCAAATGTGCTTCCTTTGTATAGTCATTATTCTTTTTAAAGGTGTCCAGATGAAAGAAGTTTTGCACGCTCTTAATACTTTTTAAATTGTCTTTTTGGGGGCCCCCAATAAAAGTGAGGAAAATTTGCAACTCAAGATTCAAAACTTTTAGGTCCCATTTCTATTATTCAAATGTTTTAAAAATATGCTTTTTAAAATATTCTTTTTAATCTCGTTGGGGGCCCCAATAAGTTTAAAAACTTCCTTAATACTATTACTTCCTTCAACCAAATGTGCTTTCTTTCTACAGTCACGATTTTTTTTTAAGGTGCCCATATGAAAGAAAATTTGCAGGCTCTAAATACTTTTTTAATTGACTTTTTTGGGGTCCCCTATAAAAGTGAGGGAAAGTTGGAACTCAAGATTCAAAACTTTTAGGCTCAATTTTTATTATTCAAATGTTTTTAAAATATGCTTTTTAATCTCGTTGGGGACCCCAATAAGGTTAAAAACTTTCTTAATACTATTACTTCTTTTAACCAAAACAGAAGTTTTTTTTCTATAGCTACCATTCTTTTTAAAGGTGCCCAGATGAAAGAAATTTTGTAGGAGCTAAATTCTTTTTGATTTGTCTTTTTTAGGGCCCCTTATAAAAGTGCGTAAAAGTTGGAGCCCAAGATTCAAAACTTTTAAGCCCATTTTTTATTGAAATTTTTTTAAAAAAATATGCTTTTTAATCTCGTTGGGGGCCCCAATAAGTTTCAAAACTTCTTTAATACTATTACTTCCTTCAACCAAATGTGCTTTCTTTCTACAGTCACGATTCTTTTTAAAGGTGCCCAGATGAAAGAAAATTTACAGGCTCTAAATGCCGTTTTAATTGACTTTTATGGGGCCCCCAATAAAAGTGAGGAAAATTTGCAACTCAAGATTCAAAACTTTTAGGCCCATTTTTATTATTCAAATGTTTTACAAATATGCTTTTTAATCTCATTGGGGGTCCCAACAAGGTTCAAAGCTTTCTTAATACTATTACTTCTTTTGACCAAAACAGATATGCGCTTTCTCTCTTTAAAGGTTCTTAGATGAAAGAAATTTTGCAGGCTCTAAATTCTTTTTGAGTTGTCTTTTTTAGAGTCCCCTGTAAACGGGAGGAAAAGTTGGAGACCAAGATTAAAAACTTATAGGCCTCATTTTTTCATTCAAATGTTTAAAAAACATGCTTTTAAAACTCGTTGGGAGCCCCAATAAGTTTCAAAACTTCCTTAATACTATGAGTTCCTTCAAACAAATGTGCTTTCTTTCTATAGCCAGCATTCTCTTTAAAGGTTTCCAGATTAAAGAAATTTTGCAGGCTCTAAATTCTTTTGAATCGTCTTTTTTAGGGCCCCCTATAAACGTGAGGAAAAGTTGGAGCCTAAGATTCAAAACTTTTAGGCCCCATCTTTTTATTCAAATGTTTTAAAAATATGTTTTTTAATCTCGTTGGGGCCCCAATAAGGTTCAAAGCTTTCTTAATAGTATTACTTCTTATGACCAAAACAGATATGCACTTTCTTTCTATAGCCAGCATTCTCTTTAAAGGTTCCCAGATGAAAGAAATTTTGCAGGTTCTAAATTCTTTTGAATCGTCTTTTTTAGGGCCCCCTATAAACGTGAGGAAAAGTTGGAGCCTAAGATTCAAAACTTTTAGGCCCCATCTTTTTATTCAAATGTTTTAAAAATATGTTTTTTAATCTCGTTGGGGCCCCAATAAGGTTCAAAGCTTTCTTAATAGTATTACTTCTTATGACCAAAACAGATATGCACTTTCTTTCTATAGCCAGCATTCTCTTTAAAGGTTCCCAGATGAAAGAAATTTTGCAGGTTCTAAATTCTTTTTGAATTGTCTTTTTTAGGGGCCCCGATAAACGGAAGGAAAAGTTGGAATCCAAGATTCAAAACTTTTATACCCCATTTTTATTATTCAAATGTTTTTTAAAATATGCTTTTTAATCTCGTTGGGGGCCCCAATAAGTTTCAAAACTTATTTAATACTATTACTTCCTTCAACCAAAACAGACATGTCCTTTTTTTTCTATAGCTACCATTATTTTTAAAGGTGCCCAGATGAAAGAAATTTTGCAGGCTCTAAATACTTTATAATTTTTTTTTTTTTTTGGGGGGGGGGGCGCTCTTAAAAGTGAGCAAAATTCGGAACTCAAGATTCAAAACTTATAAGCCTCATTATTTTTTCACATGTTCAAAAAATATATGCTTCTTACTCTCGTTGGGGACCCCAATAAGCGGGCATCTATGTGCATTGCATATGCCGCCTATCCCCTTATGTTCGACCTGTTTCGTTTTTAACATTTCATTTCTCTTGTCTTGATAAATTACTTATGTTAACTATACATAAATTATATTGTGTATTTATTTAATCTACTAGCAGAGCTTCGCCCACTTCGCTGATTGCTTTTTTAAAAAAAGAACCCAATTTTTGGAGTTCTCCATTGGGGGCCTTCACTGCCTTCCCCAGCGTAAACCTGTTCCGGATATTCCCGCTCCGATCTTAAATCAAACAATCATTTAATTATTGTATTTTTTTTTTCTATAAAAGTGATAGTTTCCAGATAAAGGTGAAATTTTCCAGCATCGTAGCTCACGTCGCTACAGGAACAAATTTGTTATTTTTCCACTTCAGCTTAATTATTACAGCAGCAAAATCTACTGGATAATTCTGCGGTTACAGAAAAAAAAAATGTCAAAAAAACTCTGCAAAACGCGAAAAAAAATGTAAAAATCTTATAAAAAAATTGGCAAAAATTCAAAAATCGCTGAAAGAAAATTGATTATATCAAGCCAAAAGATTGAAACTGGAATGTTAAAAAGTCGCCATATGTACATATAATAAAATATGAACATATATATGTATTTAATAAAAGGCACCAATCCGAGCAGGAAAAAAATTGTTATTAGTGAATATTTTCTGCTTAAAGAAAATCTGTCTGTGCCACGCAGATGGCATTGTCAAACTGAAGAGAAAATTGAAAATACGAAAACAACTTCCATATTTTTTATTTATTTATTTTGTTTATGAGCAATACTTTGCGGTTTATAACATTTGTAAAAGGAATTCAGTTTCAAACTTTTTTGCCAAATTTTGTCGTCTGCTGTTTTAAAAATTTTCAAGAATTTTTATGTGATTTTTAGCTTTTTTCCCTTTTCTGGTAGTTTTTTTAATATTCGTAAAAAATATAAACTCGGTTTCAATCTTTTAGCCCAATATAAGTAAAGTTTTATCTCTATGAACTTCGAATTTTTTTATGCAAGTTTTGGCGTTCTTTCGTGTTCTTCGGCGATTTTTTTTATATTTTTTTCCTAAATGGAAGAATTCTCAGCTAAATTTTGCAAGTCCTTTGATTAAATTCACTTTGTAAGAATATTAAATCTGTTCCGTGACGAACGTGAACGAAATGTTTAAAATTTGAATTTAATCTGGATCGAAATAAAAAAAATTACAATAATTCTAGGTTCGTATGATTCGAGATCGGAGAAGACATAGCCCCTATGGGTGTACGTTGCCGAAAGCAATGCAGCCCAACTACAAATTCGTTCAATTTGGAGTTCGTTTTGGAAAATCCGACCAGCGAAACTCCGCTGGTGTTGTTATAAAATGGAACTCGGGTGGGAAATTAAATATAGATATTTCTCTGAAATCTTAGAGGGGGGGGGGGGCAAAAATTATGTTTTGGGGGGGGCCTCTGAAGACCTTGCTACGGCCCTGGCAACTGGACTGTTTGGCCTGGATTTAATAGACTTGTGCATACAGGAACTTAGTTTGAGTTTTTTACTCGCTTTTTAGCTTCACGAGCTTCTTTTCTCTGTTTTTTTTTAAACGTTCCTGTTCTTCCTCCTGCTTTTCCCTTTGTTCTAACATTTCTTTGATGGGTGTTCTTGTAAGAATGCTTGAGCTCAGTGTTTTGCTTTTTCTTTTTTTTCTCATATTGTGTTGCTTTAGGCAATGGTTTGAAATCAAAAACACTAACAGGCTTCTTTGGTGCATCGGAATCAGCATTTGCCATAAGTTCTTGTTATTCTGGAGGATTTATACGTTGGTTTTCTACTACCAGAGTCTGAGGATGACGAGCTCGTCATCTTGCTCCGGACTGCCTGTTTAAAAATATTTGTTTTCATTGCCATGAGGGAAGGCGATTAATTGACATTTATTCATGGTAATAGGTAGTATTTAAACTAAGTTACTCATAGATATTAAAAAGAAACAATATACCTTACATGTATCTGCAGCAAAGCTTATTTACACATGCATAAAAGTTATAAAGTGACAGCGGTAAACAATCAAAGCTTCACAACTAACACAAAAATAACGATTTCAGCGTCTCTGTACTATTGTTTAGCGAACGGCCGATAGGAGAGCCAGTAAAGTCTAGAGATCCTACATTAGAGAGAGATTGGACATTGAAGAAATATCCGCCATTTTCGTTACAAAGTAGATGGAACGCCGTACAACGCAATGCATTTTTATCCGCTTGTAACACTTTTTATTTTATTAAAATTATGAAATTTTTATTTTATATACCTTCAAAGAGTCTTTCGGAACATAAATATAAGCATATTTCCATTTTAATGAGTAAGAATTCTCAGAAAATGGATTTTTTTACTCAGCTGTTTTACTCTACGCAGCAGTGCGATTTTATTTAGTTATCGGATTTTGATTTATTTGTAGAATTTGTTTTTCATATTTTTTATTTGTTTCTTTTAACAGCGGTGCTTCTATTTAACTTTTTTTCTAAACTTTCATTTAATGTTTTGTTAACAATACTCATTCTAATATTATATATTTACAAGACTTCCGTATTTAAAAAGAATATCAAAGAGAAGTAGCAATACGTAGAAACTTATCATAAAATATTTTCAGCGCACATATTAAATTAACTTTGAATCGCATGCATACTTAAATAGGAGTGGTATATTGATATGTTCAAATTTTAATGCTTCTGAAATTATCAATGCGCAGATGGTGAAAATTATAATAATTACTATTGTTTTTAAATGCGTAATAAATTATAGATAGTTCTAAAAAATTGAATTCTATAGTTCATTTTCTATCTAATAATCGTTAAAAATGATTTTCTCAAATATTGTGAAATTAAAATAAAGTTCTTATATGCCCAATCTTCCTCTGCCCACTATTTTAATTAGGAAAAAAAAATAAGAGTAAAAAATACATTTTTTGGGGATTTCTTACTCATTAAAATGCAAATGTGCTCATATTTATGTTCGGAAAGACTCTTTGAAGGCATATAAAATGAAATTTTCATAATTTTAATCGAATAAAAAGTGTTAGACGCTGATGAAAATGCATTGCGTTGTACGGCGTTCCATCTACTTTGTAACGAAAATGGCGGACATTTCTTCAATGTCCAATCTCTCTCTAATGTAGGATCTCTAGTAAAGTCCGGTTGAGGCTGCCACCTAGCGGAAAACGGAAAAATTAAGACATTCGTCATCTTGCCCGCTCTTCATCTTGTCCCGGTCTCCCCTACAAGGAATCCGGTTTAAATCTTCTAGCCGAATATTATAAATTTTGTTCTCTTTTCAATATAATTTATTAAGAATTAGTGCGGCGATTTTAAATTTTTTGCGCGATCTTTTTGACTATCTCGGCAACATCGAGGTGGGGGGTGGGGGTCAACTAGTTTTAAATAATTTTAGAAAAGTTAACTATATTGTTGAGGCCAATTGATCTATTGACGCAAGGTTTGAAAATCCATGTCACCGTGTCAAATATTCAGAGCTGTCAAATGAAATTTAAGACTATTAATTTTTCTATTAATTGTAAAAGTCCACTTTTTCAAAGAATATATAAATACACTGTAGTAGGAAAAGATTTAATGTTGGGGGCCTATGAGCGAACGTGCTGCGCACGATCCGGTCTGTTTCTGCAAACAACGCTCGAATTTGTATGATTTTATATTTTCAAATGAAAATATTTCCAAACGAATTTAATGTTGGCGGTGCCCCACTGATTTCGGCAGCGTACACCCTCGAATTTATAGGATTTTATATTTATGAGCGAAAATCCATACAAACGAACCTGCAGTTAGTATGTCCATTGTCCACTGCCTTAGGCGGTGTACGCTCCGGTCCGTTTTTGCAAACGAATCTGTAATTTTACTATATATATATATATTTATTTATTTATTTATTTATTAAACGAAAATCCTTCTAAACGAAGTAACGGGATTCCGTTATAGTGATTGCTGATTTAATTTCTGACATTTACATATATTAAACTTTTAATTTTGGCAAAACGTTCCTGAGAAAACTTAAAAAATAAAAAACGTGCCCTTGTCCTTCACTCTTTTAAAACACGAAATGACATCTTCCAGTATTAACAATCTGTCCTGAAAACACAATTCTCTTAAAACGCGAAATGATATCAAGAAAGGCACTAGTCGGAAAAAAAAGTCTCAGACGTGAAAAAAATTCGGGAAAAAAATTCCAGAATAAATAAATAAATAATTTATATACTATATAATATATATATAATAATATATAATAATATAATATATATATGTGAATTTTTATTCGGAAAAACGGATGGCATTTTTAAATTGAAGAAAAAAAACGGAAAAGATGAAAACAAACCCAAAATCGACCTCCAATAATTTATTTATTTATTTACTTACTTGTATTGTAAGTATTAATATTTTTTAAACTAAAGATACTGCTACAGCCAGAAAGGTATTCTGAATATGTGGATAATTTTATTTATTTATTTATTTATTTTATTTCCATCCGAGGAACCGGAGTGGTACTTTTAATATTCAGAAAAAATGTAAAACTTGCAAATGAATCAGAAAACACGCAAACGAACATGGAATCAAACTTTTTTTTTTAGTCGTAAATATTATTATTTTTTTTTAAGACAGTGTTAGAAACGAACCCTTTATGATTGTTTTTTTTTTTTTTTTTTTCCTTTTGTGTATATGTGTGTATTTTCAACCTGAACTCGCGCATGGTAGTTTAAAACTACAGAAAAAAGTACAAAGGGAAAACTAACACATAATTGAGCTGCAGAGATAATTTTTTTTTTTTTTTTTTTTTTTTTTTTTTTTTTGAAATAGTATAAATTGTAAAATATTGCTCCTCAGCAGTCTTAAAATACTCACACCCAAACGTATATCGTGATGGAAATAAAATACTGTCAGTGAAGCATTACGCATATATAATGAATTCGAACAGTCAAAGTCTCAGTAGGGTGTCAAAAGGCGATTAAGCAAACGATACAAGAATGAGAAGAGAAAGATACAAGAAAAACCTTAAAAATAAGCAAGTAAATAAAGAAAAAAAATCTTAAAAAAAAAAAAAAGAGTGAGCCGTTTAATTTCTGACTACCAGAACTAGGCTAACGTTATGAATGGCCATTTCAGGTTATTGAACTCTTCCTTCCGCTGTTACCTAATAGAGGGAATTTTTAATACCTGAGAATCGAGAGATTTAAAGGGATGGAGAAACTACGTAACATATTCAACACACCCTAACTATCACTAAACAAAATTAAATGCTTAAGAAAATATGCATTATACTTTAAACTTGAATAAAGTTTTGCAATTATCTTGTAGATTTTAACCCACATTTTACCGTATATAAAAGTATTATTTTCAACAAAAAATTGCTATTAAAGACTAATGAAACAACAAACATATGTATAAAATTCAAAAACTTACCAAAACTTTATTGCTTGTCTTTTTACAAACTGCTCTATATATTGGAGGGTGGTATACGGCAATTCCATAGAAAAATATCATTTGGGGAGGGGGGGATAAAATTTATAATATGTTTAATTTCAGGGTACGATTGGATGGTTGGTTGTGTTTATGACGGCCAATTATCAACACGAGGGATATAGGCCCAAAGGGGGGGGGAGTGCCCTTCGTGGGGGTTTTTCTAAGGGAACCTAACCCGTATTAACGCTTGGAAATCCAAGGTGCGAAGAAAACCACGAAAACTCGGAACGATTAGGCCGACAGGCGCGATTGGATTCGAACCCAGCACTTCCCGTCTACCAGCTTCGAGAGCAGAACCTCTTGGCCACTGGTGGGGCAGGTTATGATTGGAAAACTTGATATTTTTATGTTCTATAATAAAATCCTAGTAAAAAAGCATTGTAAATTACTGTTTACAAACTAAGTTATGTACCATTACTGTCTTTGTCAAGTCACAATGTTACGTCAGTTACACAATAAAAGTTACGTCAGTTACACGTGTAAATGCCATTTTTTAAAAATTATTATTCAAAAATTAATTAAACAAGTTACTGTTATAATTTGGCATTACTTAGTGTTGTTGAGAACATTAAATCATTTTTTTAAAACAGGATAGTTTTGATAATTTTTACACTTCAATGAAGGCAGAAAAAAATGTTTTTATATTTTACGTTACGTCAGTTACATAATTTTGAACTGCAATTGAAAACAAAATTCGATGATCAAATGTTATGTCAGTTACGATGGAATTGCCCTATAATAAACTACTGCATATTGTGTACGTCTGCTTTGTGCTCAAGAATACTCAGTTTTTCTCAGCAATAATACAAATCTTGTAATGATTTAACTTGAAGCGGTTTTGGGCTTTTTCTCCCATATTGTTTTATTTTTTTTAAGTAAAAAAAAAATAATAATAAAATTTTGCCAAATTCAAAAATACATAAAAGAATTTAATTATCAAAATTAAATTTAAAATGATTGAAAGTGACATTTAACAAAACTTAAAATCTATTTTAGTAGAAGAAAAATGGGATATTACTTGTAATAATTCGACAAATGCGAATTGTGTTGTGTACGGAACAATGGTAAAATATCGGTTAACTTTGCCTAAACAAATTTTCTGCATTAGAAAAATCAAGCATAGGAAGCTTAAAAAAATAAAAAATAGAAAACTGTCAGTGTTTTAAACATACATAACGAAAACGAAAATCATGCATCACGGTATAAATTATGAAACACTTCCCAACACTATCTGTATAATGTTAAAAATTTAATTTTTGTTCATACAATGAAATAAGATATTTAAATAAACATTAAAAAAAAAAAAAACAGTAAAAATTCACTTTCAGCAATTGCTGTCCATAGCCCGTAATATGTGCGAATTCTTTAGTGCAGCCCTATATATGATCTATACACCTTGCAATACACTAAAAATCAACCAAGTTTTGAAACTCATCGCATATCACAGCTGAAAACGTACAGTCGTGGGAAAAAAAGTAAACACCCCTTACTAACTCTGCAAAATATTATCGTAGAAGAAAGTTACTGGTACCACACGATTCATAATAAAGTCTACTTTTAAATGATGCATCTAAAATTTGCTTAGGGGCCATCTATTTATTAAAACGAACCATAACTTTCTTTTTTCAATAGCAGTACACAATTTTGACAGCATAAATGAACTCTACACCCTTCAATTAGCCTAAAAACAAATTTTTATGCAATTCATATGATAAGTTTCCCAGAAATTAATTATTTTAAAACGAGCGTATTTTAGGTGCTGTATCCAAATTGAAGTTCGGTACTGGATTTTTGACCGAGAGAGCCCCTTTCTTGATCAAGGCGTCTCAAGCATCACTCAAGCAGTCATTGAAGACCGCTAGATTGCAGGGTAGCATATGAAATTCACAATATTTTCGAATATTAATTTCATAATTCATTTTTCATATCATAAAATTATAAAAATTGCAAATTCAACGTATTTATGTTTGGGTATTTTAATGTTATTGCTACACAAAAAAATAGCACATTAGGAGTATAATTTCAGGAGATATTAATGAAAATATGAAAATGTAATTTAACATTAGAAGCACTAAATTTTGAATGTTTATAATTCAAATACTTAACATACAAATGACTTGAAGTTTGGTGTCTAGGCATAGTTTGAACCGAAGATTTGAAATATCTCGTTAAAATTGGGTATTGCCATTGAAAAAAATGAAGTTTGGGTTCGTTCTAATATGTAGATGGTTCCGTAAGCAAATTTTATATACATCATTTAAAAGTAGACTTTATTTACAATCGTTCGGTACCAGTAACTTTCTTCTACGATAATTTGTTAAGGAGTTAGTAGGGGGTGTTTACTTTTTTTTTTTTTTTTTTTTTTTTCCACAACTGTACATCTAACAGTTATGGCACATAGTCAGTCCTGTAACCAAATTCTTTTAAGTGTCTCTGTAAATAACCGACAAATTTACGTTCTCAATAATCTATAAAAAGCACCCTATAGTGCACCTCAGTAATGTACAGTCGTGGAAAAAAAAAAGTAAACGCCTCCTACTAACTATGCAACTACTTATAATAGAAGAAAGTTATTGATACCAAACCAAACGATTGGAAATAAAGTCTGCTTTTAAATGATGTATTTCAAATTTTCTTATTTTCTTTCTCTTCTTTCCTCTTTATTTTCTTTATTTTCTTATTTTCGTTCTTAATATTTCTTTTCTACAAATCAAAATTAGATCAACCTTTGTTTTTTTTTTCAATGGTAACACCCAATTTTGAAAATATATTTTAAATCTTCAGTTCAAACTACTTCGAAAAACGAAATTTCAATTCATTTGGATAAGTTTTTGAATTATAAACATTCAAAATTTAGAGTTTCTAATGTTAAATTACATTTTCATATTTTTGTTAACATCTCCTGAAATTATAATCCTAAAGTGATTTTTTTTGTGTGTGTGTGGTCATAAAATACTAATATACTAATACATACATAATATCCTAAAAATCTCAAACATAAATACATTGAATTTGTAATTAAAAAAATTCTTATATGAATTATGAATTTAATATTTAAAAAAATACATGAATTGCAACCTACAATTTTTTTCGTAGATTTATATTTATTATGTTCTGCTTTTTGAAAATTCTCAATTTCAAATTTTTCTTCCAAATAATTTTCAAATTATGATTAAAAAACGTTCAAAAGATGGACGTCCATGATTTTCAGAAAAGCATAATTTGAAATATATATATTTTACTCATTTCATTGAAACATTTGGGCTGTCAATAGCCGAAATATATTAAGCGTGTGAAATGGTCCTATTAGCAAGAAATAATACATTAATAGAAGTGACATAGTCATTCTGCAGCATTTGAACAATAGAGTACGGAACTTCTATCTGGATAGAGCCCCTAAAATAGGCTCATTTTAAAATAATTAATGTCTCTGAAACTAATCGTACGAATTTCATGAAAATTTGTTTTTAGGCTAATTGAAGGGTGTAGAATTTAGTTATGGTGTCAAACTTGGGTATTGCGATTGAAAAAAAAATAATGTTTGGATTCGTTTTGATATGTAGATGGCCTCCTAAGCAAATTTTATATACATTGTTTAAAATTAGGCTATATTTTCAATTGTTTGATACCAGTAACTTTCTTCTATGATAACTTGTTGCAGAGTTAGTAAGGAATGTTTATTTATTTTCCCACGGCTGTACATCAATATCATTGAAATTGATAACGTCATTAAAATGTACCACAAACGATTTTACCGCATAGATCATAATGTAATGCAATTCTTTTGTATATTACTGTAAACGAACTATAATTGCTACTTACTCTAAACCAGTGGTTCCCAACGTGGGGCATACGCTCCCCGGTGGGGGGGGGGGGCAATTCCAAATTTGATACTCATTCATTCGCTATCAGTTTCTTTTGTCTTTTTTTAATGTAATGTTACAGATGAAAAATAAATGGAATACAAGCAAAATTTAAAAACCAGTTTTTGTTATTGAATTTTTAAAACGTTCCTAATGAAAAGTTTAAATACATTTAACACGAGATTATTTATACGAGTAATTCTTTTAAGTATTTTGACTTCGTTTTGTAATGCGAAATCTCACTATATGTTTTTTCACTTTAATTATTCATTTTACAATTTTTCGCAACGCTTTCGATTATTTACTGAATGAACTTTCTACTCCTATTCGCTTTGCTATTATGTCACACGAAGATTCTTTTACATGCTAAACTATTTAACAATATACATAAATTTGACTGTCTTGAACATATTTAATCTAAAATTATGTATGAAATATCTGAACGAGGTAATACCTACTTTATAAAAACTATAAATCTTAAATAGAATTAGAAAAGGAAATGGGTGGATAGTAAATATCTATGGCTCAAGTGCGGGCATCTGTACACTGTTAAAAATTTGCAGCATTCTGGCAGGTCATTTGACCGTTTTTTCCGAAAACGGTTATACAACCGTAATTTAACTTTATTCTGACCATATTATTGGCCATTTCATGGTCAGAATATAGTTAAATTACGGTTATGAAACCGTTTTTTCAAAAAACGGTCGAATGACCTGCCAGAATGCTGTATATTTTTAACAGTGTACAGTAAATAAATTTACATGATGGCATATACATTTTAAGTTTTAAAATCAGTTCATACGCGGAAGACAACTAACGATATCGGGAAAGACAAGTCAGAAAAATGTGTTGTGATGGGGAATAATGGCTACTAAGTTTAATAAAGATGAGAATCTTGGTGAAGATGTACAATCTCATTGAATTTATAAAATTATGTTAAAAACACATTTGTGACAGAAGATTAACCTCTTTGATTATTAAAAAAAAAAAAAAAAATATTGAAATTAATAGTTATTGTTAAGGCTGTTCATATGTCACTTCCACCGTGTAAATGCAGTTCACTTTTTGAAATAAGAGACATAATTTACAGATAATATTGGACTGTGTGTAGGGGGGGGGGCATAGCGACTTTACGGAGGTTTTGGTTGGGCGTGACCAATAAAAGGTTGGGAACCACTGTTCTATGCTCTATAAAAAGTATGTTTTCATCCTCATTAGTGATGCATATCAATTTTATTATGTTTCAAATAGTATAATATTATTAAAATGCACTGAAAATGATTTTTCCCTATTGACCGTAATATAACGAAATACTTTTTAGTGTCTCTGTGAATTAACCATAATGATACACGCTTCATTTTTAATGACAAACATTCCATGGTAAACCTCAATAAGACATATATCAATTGCATGACAATCCGAGTATATTTACCCCATTTAGAGCATAGATAAACCGAATTCATTAACGCTTTTCAACTATGTTGGGAAGAGTTAAAATGTGAAAACTTAAAATACAATATTGAAAACCTGCCCGTTTTAAAAAGCCATTTTTGAAAATCTTTGTTGCTTTAGTTCTCAACCATTTGTATTGCTATAATATCGATTTGGGGCTATGCATATATAACGTTATCATTCTAGAGGAAAAGAGGGGGGTGGGGTCTGGCACATGATATCGTAAGTAAAGGGGGGTTTGCTTTTTGATACCGTTATCATTTTTATCCAACCATACTTTTCTCTTTTCAGTAACTTTTCCTTTACATCCACATAGTCTGTTACCTTTTTTATTGTTATTATTTTTATATATTTTTATGAAGATACAAAGCTATTATTAAAGCCATTAAATGTTTATAAAATCATTTAATTCCGAAATTTGGAATACTCAAACGTTTGGCTGTTCTTCTGCCATATGCGTATAAAATTCGCTGATAGAGAAATCAAGAGCACAACATGTAGGAAATTATACTTGCGTTTACCAGTAAAGAAAGGCAAAGAATGCTGTCCACTGTTTTGTTGATAGGTTCTGCTTTTAACCTCTCCGGGCAGGGCGGAGAGTGCAAGAACACAATATGACTTTTGAATGCATTATGTAACAATAAGCTATTATTAAATACTTTTAAATAGTAACTACTAACTCCTTTAGATGTTATTTGATATAAATTTATTTCATGTATTTATATTTCATTGACTTCTTCAATCCGTAAAGTATGCCACTAATAAATGTATAATCATATGTGTATATCACTGCAAGTGTATAAAAAAGAATGAAAAAAATCTAAAAACCAAAGAATTTTTAGACACTGATAACGTTATCATCGGGTGGCGGGCGATGAATGATAACGTATGATACCGTAAGGGGGGGGGGGGTCCAAAATGAGCAATATGTAGATAACGTTATATATGTATAGCCTCTAGATGACTTTCTTCATGTGCAACTTGAATATATAATTAACCCTTAAATGCCTGGTGTTGCTTTTCGGCAACATACCCAATTTAGGCTCTAAAATACTATTAGAATAATATTGAAGCTATAATGCCTAATGTTGCCGATAAAATGCAGTCACAAAATATTATTATTTCGATTTTCAACATTTAGATGGCAACACTTGTGCTGTTTAAGAATAAAGATAAATTTATTTTTCAAATGTTTCTACTTGTTCTTTTTGTTTTGTTTGGAAGCTTGCGAAATACCCTATTTTGACCTGCAGTGAGCAAGCAAAATTTATTTCTTGTTAAAGTTCCTAAAATTCTTGTGTGTTTAATATTGTAGAATTGTATCAAGGGAAATTATTTTTTCAATTAAACAGCAGTATTGCCGATTAGTAACAAACTGTTTTTTAACAGTAAACTATATTTAAAACAAAATATGATTTTTTAAAGTATTTTTCCCATTCTTTATTTTAAAAAATGAAAGCCGAAAAACATTATTACAATGATTTTTGAAAAATCAGGCATTTAAGGGTTAAAGCTTCATATTTTTATTTGGAAAAAAATTCCTTTTTAGGCGGATGACTCAAGCATAAGACTGCCACAATTTGCTTGCAATTGTATACTTAGTAAAACCTATCATAATGGATCCTGTATGTAACGAAATCTTGCCTTAAACGGAAATATTTTACGGTTACAGTGAAAAGAAAACAATTAAAATAGTTTGCGTACTCTTCTTAGAAGGAAACCTGTCTAAAATGGAAATTAACTGTGTTCACTTAGGACCGACTTAGCAGATTTTAATATTTCCAATAGCGGTTACAATTACTTTAAAAGAAATTATCTGCGAAAATCGCAATTCTGAACTTCATAATAGTAATATATACTGTCACAAATGTGCGGCAAAACTGTGCAGTCATTCAAACTTTTTATAGATAAGGGTTACTTAACCACATATGAAGCGGTCATTGGTCAGAATGGAGATTAATTAAGGTTAAATAACCATTTTCTATAAAAATGTTTGAATGACTGGACAGTTTCCTGCAGATTTTTAATAGTGGAGATAAAGAAGTGGTTAAGAGAGTCTAATGTATGTGGAGGAGGGGAATTAGGCTATGGTAATTTTGGCTTTACTTCGGTAGGAGAAAAATATTCATGGGTTAATAAATCTTTTGCAATCCACAAAAGATAAATTATAATAGCACGTTTTCGTACAGTAGCACAACTCAAAAAACGAAGTTTTAAGAAAAGGCAAAAAGCATTTTCAGTCATAAAAACAACTTGATTTTTATTTAAAATGAGCCGAAAAATAAATCAAAGATTTTATATCTGGTGTCAAATGAGAGTTATTTACTTCAGTATGAACCACGTTACATAACATTACCTGAATATGTGTAATCTTTCTTGACAAGAGTTGTTTGGAGATTCCTATTGATTGGGAGTTTATCTTAATTACACTGAATTTTTACTTTTCGTTTTTGCTTTCGTTTTTACTTTTTTCTTTTTTTTTTTAACTCTCGATTTTGCTTTCATTTTTAGTTTCGATTACCTGAAGATTTGATCTTTCTCAACGAGAGTTTTTTAGATAAAGATTCTTATTGATTGGGAGTTCATCTTAGTTACATTTAATTTTGTGTTAGTTAAAAAAAAATTTCTTAGGAAAATATTAATCTTGCATACAGTGAAAATCTTAATATCGTCTATAATAGAAATCTCACGCAAGATACTTTCATTTTTCGTGTTAGTAGATAATACAAGAAAGAAAAATAATGTGTCAAGCATAGATTGTGAAACCCTTTCCAACCCATCCAGGATACTTTAACAAAAATTTGCTACTTAATATGGTAAATAAGATACTTAAGTAATCATTTAAGAAAACGCATAACATATTTCTAAACCAGATTTCAGCAATTACCGTCCATAGCCGGAAAAGTACACACATTCTTTTTTGCAGCCATGTACTTGATCTATATATATTCTACATAATATGTTAAAATTTAGTTACGTAAGAAAACGTATAATTAGTTGAAAATTCACCTTCAGCTATTTCTACCAACAGGCCGAAACATACTTGAATTCTTTTGCATAGCCCTGTATATTGCCTAAAGGTTTTTATATATGACACATATTAAGCTAAAATTTAATTCATGCCATGCTTTAAACTACTGAAATCACACTTCCAGAAATTATCATTCAGAGGCGGTCATGTACCCAGTTCTTTGCGTGGCCCTGTATATGATTTTTTTTTATATTTTACAAACATCTCTTACAAGGGGAGGTTCCGAGGTCCGGGACACATAATGCGGTAAACGTTTTTGTATCTATAGAGTTTAGTTATCATATAAATATATGAAAGCCATAAAGCCAATACCTAGGGTGTCTTGAGAGAATAAGTCTCAAAGTTTACGTTACAGTTTATAATCGGATAAATTTCTCCGCTTCACAAGCAACTCAGTAGAGTGGTTGGCGGCGTTCTGGATTTGAGTGATTGAACATTTTTGAGTTCGAATCCCAGTCAAACTTGTATTTCGAAACGAAAATTTTTATCAATTATTTTCGAACCGTAATTGAAAATAAGTTATAATAATTGAAATTTAGAAAAATATAAATTAAATATACATTTTGTAGCATATAAGTACATTTTTAACTGTGAAATTTTACATGTTTAAGTATTTAACGAAAAGTAAAATAAAATAAAATGTAGTCAATTTATATAGACCAGAAATTTTTGCTCTTATTTAAAAATAATTCGGAGTTATTACGATGAATAATCAACTATTTTTCACAGATAAATAAATTAAAATACGAGATAAATATAATTATATATAATATATATTTTATATATTTTTTTAATATATATATATATTAATTATATATATTATATATATTATATATAATTATATATATTAATTATATGTATATTAATATATATTTTATATATAATTATATATAAAATATATAATTATATAAATATATATATTTAAAAATATTCTTTTAAATACTTAATAAAATCTTTTTTTTAAATTTTGGACTTTGGATTTTGTAGTTATTGTCTACGTAATAACTATTTTTAACAATTCGATATCTTTTTAGAAGTTATTTTAAAGTACATAGACAGTTATTCTAAATATAAACATAAAAATCAAAGATTTAAAAAATTAAAAAGCTAGTTGTTAAAAGAAAAGATACATTTTGAAATATTATCATGATAATAGAGAAATTACAATTTAAAAAAAAATTAAAGCAGAGTGTTACAATTTTATGTAACGTATCTTAATTTATTTCGTTGTGACAAATAGTAGCTTATTTATGTAAATAATAGAGGAAAAGGTCCAAATACCGGCTATCACTTTTGTTTTCAATCTAGATCATACAATTTTCAAAATTAATAAAATAAAAAGTGACAGCAGGGTACTTTGATACGTCTTACATCTGTTAAAAGAAAAAAAAATCAGTTTAAAAGGCGTTTTCTGTTTATAAGAAGCAAAATTCCGAAAGTCTTCAAATTTTGAGTTTTTAAAATGGGGTCTAAATACCGGCTATCTAAGTTTTTTTCCAAAAGATCACACAAATAGAGCTAATGACAATTATTAAGCAATAATAATATTATTTTAATAAATTGTATTGATTAATAACAATTCTTATGCACAAAAAATGCGCAATTTTTAATAAATAAGTATTTTTGTCAAATTTCTAAAATTCTTTACGACTATCTCTAACAGTCTTCTTCCCATTATGTTTCTAATTTTGTTTTTTAACGTGTAAAACAAAAAAAAAACTTGCTGATTGAAATGAGAATTATTTTATCTGAAAAAATCAAAATCATAATATCCCTCTTTGCGTCGGTATAGTCCCTATCAACCCACATATCGCATTGAACCCAGAATCCCCTCCCCCATTCTTGTCCACAGAGAAAGCACCGATGCAAAAGACACAAATTTATCATCTTCCTCTGTTGGATATTTTCCTTTTTCACTTTTTTAGCCCTCTCGCTGCGTAATTGTTTTATCAAAATAGCTTCAAAAATTGCGTATTTAACCCCTTCGCGACGAGCGTCTTTTAAGAATTTTTATTCTTTTGTCACTGGTTTTTCAAAACAAAAGTTTTTGTCTAATTTAACCAGGAAAATGTTCCGTTTAAATAAGGCATAATTTACAATAAAAAAATAACTGGTAGGAATAATCAAGGAGGATTAATTAGATGGAAAAAATGCATCCCCGAGGAAATTTCGGGTTGCGCAAACTTTGCTACTTTTACGATGCCCAAGGAAATATCGGGTTGCGCAACGAGAGGGCCTGTTCTGTCTGTTTCGCCTGGTTTACTCCGTCATTTTTTTTCTTTCTCTTCACATTTATTACAGGCAATTTTGTAGCGTCCAACAGCTCCTTTTTGGAAAGTGATCCGGTAATCAGTGTCGGTCCTGAAGAATTACTGCCATGGTTGCTTTTTTAATATTGCGAAATGGGACGGGGACTATTTCTGAACCACTAAAATTAATTTATTAATTATGGAACTATTTAAATTAATTTATTTTCCTCCCCTTCTAGCAGAGAAACCGAGAGAGGTCCAAATACCGGCTAGCCGGTATTTAGACCACTCTAGGTAGCCGGTATTCGGACCACTGCTATGTTTAAGTTAAAACCGGTATTACTCATTCATATAATAAAATACCAATACTGTGCGCATGGCAATTAAGAGCTAAATATGTCTAGAAAATAACTTAATCAACAATTCAAGCCAATATACGATCAGTATATTTAAAAAAAATGAGAAACAAATATCTGAAAAACTTTTGATGTACCAGATTACGTAGATTCGACACTTTTGCATTTACTATTTGTAAATGACACAGACTTCAGCGACGTACTTTTCGTAACTTTCTTCTCTCAATTAAAGTTACAAACTCTGCCTATCACCGCTAGGCTGCGCTGCGCTCAGTTCTCAGTACACCTAGTAACCGGTATTTGGACCTTTTCCTCTAGTAAATAAATTTAAAAAACAGCAAAATTTTGAGGTCCTATTGCCTATTAAATTGCTAATAATATTATTAAGTAGACAATAACTACAAAACCAAAAATCCGAAAAAGAAATCATATTAAAAATTTTAAAGAATAAAAAATTTTAAAAATCATCAAGTATTCAAAATATTTACATAATTTAAAAAAAGCTAAAATAATATATTTATTCACGTATTTTAATTTATTTCTCGTTAAAAATAGTAGATTATTCATTTAAATATCTGCAAATAATTTTAAATAACAGCGAAATTTTCGCGTCTGAAATATAAATTGGCCTATTTTTTTTTTCTATTACTTTTCGTTAAATATTGAAACATGCAAAATTGCTTAGTTAAAATTGTACTTATATGCTACGAAACTTTTAATTTATATTTTTCTAAATTTCAATTATTACACCTTTTCTTTTCAATTACGGTTCGAAAATAATTGATAAAAATTTTCGTTGTGAAAAGTAAGTCTGACTGGATTTGAACTCAAATATGTTCAATCACTCAAATTCTCAAATCCAGGACGCTGCCAGCCACATTACTGCTACTGAGACCCTAGCGAAATGTGGAAATTTATCCTATTATAAACTGCAATGTAAACTTTGAGACTTATTTCTCAAGAAACCCTGGGCATTGCGCTTCATGGCTGTCATATATTTATATACTAAATATACTCTATCGATACACAAACGTTCACTGTATGATGTGTCTCTTACCTCAGAACCTCCCCTTGTTAGTACAGGCATCCCTCGACTTACGTAATACTCGACTTACGTAAGAAATTTCGAAAATTACATTTATGAACATACTAGCGCGTTTGATACGCATTTGCATACTTTTGATAATTGTTTTATAAATAAAATATGCAGATAAATAAAACAATAATATAGTTTTATATATTAGATATAGTTATATTTTTATTGGGATTACAATCAAATCTTTAACAAAACAAACATAAATCTGATTCAGATGAGCCAAAAAAAAAAAAACTCTGTTTAACCGTTACAATTTTGTTAGCTGATTTCAAACCATAACGAAACCTAATTTTAAAGTTTCGGTGAAGAGGAACGAGTGTATTTTATTTTGCATTATTATTGCAATTTCTGACGAAATTTTACCTAAGGAATTTACAAATTCGACTTACGCAAAAGTTTATGGAACGCATTACTTACGTAAATCAGGGGATGCCTGTATACTATAGTTAGTTCAGCTTTAAAATGCATAACTCAATTAAAAACCATCGTTAAGAAATTCACGCTCATATTCAGTAATACTTACGAATTCTTCTATTTAGCCCTGCTTATGATCTATAGTATTTATATACACACCACATAGTGTGCAAGAATTTAAATAAACTTAACCCTCCGCCGCACAGTGGAGTATTTGACCTGAAATACTGGCCAAAAATATCTTTCTATGTAAATATAGTTCGATTGCCTTGAAATTCTTAGATGTTATTGGGTATCACTATTGAATGTTTGGTATTGTAAATGAAGTCTATAGCATTTACGGTTCATTCACAGAGACACCCAAAAGAATTCCCTGACATTATGGTCTATGGGGAAAAATCGTTTGCTCTTTATTTTAATGATATCACACTATTTTAAACGTACTGAAATTTATATACATCACTGAGGTCTATTAAGGCACTTATTGTGGAATAGGGTGTGCATAGAATATATCGTTCATTTACCGGGACACACAAAAGAATTTGACTGAAGAATAAATTTAACTATTGAAGTCTATGACCAATAGTTTCTGGAAGTGCGTTTGTAGTTGTGATGTGCGTTATTAAATTGAACTATTTTTTTAAATATTACTTAGTGTGGATACATTCTATAGATTATATACAGGGCTGCACAAAAGTTCTTAAGTACATTTCCGTTTATTCACAGAAATGGCTGCATGGAAATTTTTAACTGTGCTATGCATTTCACTGAACTAACTTTTAGCATACTATGTGATATACATACAAGTACATAGCTTAGTTTAATATTTTATATCTTAAAAGCTGACGAAGTGTAAGTAAGATTTTAACACTTCACATAATAATAAGTATACATTTTATAAATATTTTGACAATTAAGAAAAAAAGAGACATCATTTAAGAAGAGCACAAAGAAAAAAGAAGTTAAAATATTAATTTACTAAGTATATATTTTAAAAATACGAATACATTACATGTCTATAGACTTAAAATTACGGAAGGGAGTTTGGAAGTTGAGTGACTAGCAGCCTTAGATGTTTACTGTTTATAAGAGAAAAGTAATTGTTGATAGATTGTTTTATTTAGTAGTAATATTTAATTATTTGTATTTAATTGTACTATCTATAAAATTTATTATTTACATTTAATAAAGATTATTTACATTTGATAGAGTTACATTTAATAACACATTTAATAAAGTGGAGTCGCTGCAGTATAAAGATGCTGTTTTTTCAATGTATTTAATAGATTACCAGTTTCAACCTGATTCTTCATAACTCTGTTTTTCATCTTCTTCATCACACTCTTCTTGGCTTTTATCAAGACTACCATCAGACCTAGCTGGAAGAAGAAGTTGTAGGGTCTCGCTACTGTATAGCTTGCTCTTTTCCCTTGGTCCTTGTCCAGAGCAGTTTATAAAAGTATAACTGCTTAAAAGAAGCTAATTTGGAACATCTCTATTGCAAACTTCTCTATTGCACTTTCTTGAGTACTTAGTACGGTACTGTCTAAAGTGTTTGTTTCTGTCCTCGGCAGCTTCTTCTGACCGTTGGCCAATGGGTACGACTGCTTTCTTAATTACAGTGCCACCATGAATCAAAACCTTGTGCATTGTTGGAATCATGGGGAACCAATTGTAAAGGTTCACATACATTTCTTGCTGTTTCATCAGCAGATATTTGGAACTTCTTTCGTCAGTGCGATGCCCACTTGTTATGACCTCCAATATTATTTACAACTTTTAATCATTTCTGCATCTACTCTAGACTTAATTAATTCCCACCTTTCTCCCCTTATTTTCTACCAGTAAACCCCCGAAACTAGTTGGGAAACTTTTTTCAGTAAATAAGTATTTACAATTTGAAGCCGACTTGATATTTCTATCAAGAGGTATCGAGTTGCGTACGTATGTGCGTACCTACATACGTACGTACACACATACATACATAATCTGTAGAGGCAAAAGCTCTCAGGCAATATCCTGTAAGCTAAAAACCTGCAATACGACAGTAAAAATATAGTTTTTATCTCTTTAATTCGGTTGCCGCAAAAAATATGATATAAGTAGTCCCTCCGAAAAAAAAATTATATAAAAAAATGGCAACAATATGCGGAACATTTTGTGTGTGTGTGTGAAATTGGCATTCAGAACTATAACCAATACGATTATAGTTCAAAAATGGCCTGGCAAAGCCCGGCACACTTTTAAAAAGCTTTCGATACGTTTAAATTAGAGCCAAAAACGCTTTAAAAATACCCCTTTTACAGGTTTAATGTTCTTTTATTATATTAAAATCTAAACTATTTAATTTGACACATAGTTTAACACTAAGCTCTAGCATTTCTTAAACACGTAAGCGTTATTCAATTTCAGTTCAACAATTCATTCAGCCACAAAAAAATTACATATAAAAGTAACAACAATGCCAAAAAGCAGCAAAAAATCATGTCTTCTTTCAAAGAAGTTTTCTCTTCAACTGAGGCCTGGAGCCGCCGCATATGGATCAGGTTCGTGAAATAGACCATGATCGACGCGCCAATTTGTCATCTATAAAAAAATAGGATTTTTACAATTGTTGATGAATTTTTTATTTTTGCATTTTTGGCCAGGTTTTCTGGGTCAAATACTCCACTGTGCGCCGTCTAATGGACCCGACAAGTACATTCAAAATGGTTTTTCTCATAAAAAAGACAATTAGAAATTATGTAAATATGTACCTTTTTCTAGGGTACAAAATTCTAGAAAAAGTCAAACATTTACAGAATTTCAGTCTTTTTTTCATATGAAAAATCATTCTGAATGTACCTGTCGGGTCCATCGGGCTCGTCTGGTAGTCGGGTTAAAAACACACTTCTAAAAATTATTGCTAATAGACAGCACTTTGGATGCGGTAGTACTCTGTCCAAAATCTTTTCTGTGTCCTTGTAAATGAACGATAAATGCTATGTACATTATATTCTACAGAAAGTATCTTGTAGTGCCTCACAGTAATGTATATCAATTTCATTTTATTTGAAAGAGTGAAACAGAACTAAAATGCGCTGCAAACAGTTTTCCCCCGTAGACTATTATGTAATGGAATTATTTTGATTGGCCCTACAAATTAGTAATAAATGCTTTGTACCCCATATTCTACAAAATGTATGTTTTAGTGCAATTCATAAATGGATATCAATTTCATTATGTTTAAAATTGTGTAACATAATTAAAATGCATTTGAAACCATTTTTCCCCAGTGACCGTATTGTAACGGAATACTTTTGACTACGCTTGTAAACTAACTATAAATGCTACGCACTGGCTTTTAAATAGCGATCATGATATATAGTGAACGTCAATAACATATAAAAATTACAGAGCGATCCTAGTATATTTACAAGAGTTAGAAGATGGCTAGACGGACAGACAAACCGAAGTCATAAACACTTTTCAAATATACTAGATTAATATTAACACAATTATTATAATTGGTAAACAAATCATATTAGATTAAAATTTCCAACTGGGCGAAAAATGTCCGGACCAGGATTCGAACCCGGAACCTCCTGGTTGAGGCCGCCAGTGCTCTGCCATCTGAGCTATCCCGGACGATTCTGGTCGAACTTTTTCACCCAGCTAACCTTGATGATTACAGCATCTGGAGCCAGATGCTGTATTAGCACAGATGGCAGAGCACTGGCGGCTTCAGCCAGGAGGTCCCGGGTTCGAATCCTGGTCCGGGCTTTTCAAATATGTTGGAAAGTGTTCAAAATAGCGATAACTTGTAGAATTACAAATGTTTGCTAAGGCTTCTCAGGTAGTTTGAATACATTACTGGATTGGCTTTATACGAATTCTTATTTGTCCCAGCTAGTGAGCATTCGTTTTTAAATCATATTTTTAAAAAAATCTTAAGATTAATGTACTTACTAACAATTATTTCATATTTAAAATAAAATAAATAGGCAATGGACAGAAAAAACTTAGTAAAATTATCTTTATAAATTTATTTTGAAAAGAAGATGGGATGCCAAAATGCATGGCTTCCCCCGGATGAAACTAATCCGAGTTTTGGTTCTGCTGTGTTATAATGAACAGTTCTTGACATGAGAAAATTTAATGGTTTTCCCTTGTTTTTCCAATTTCATCTTTAATAAATAAATAAATTGCTTTTTTACCCGACTGAAAAGAAGGGTTATGTGTTTCACGCGTATCTGTGTATGTGGATTTCTTTATACCCTCGAAACATCCCAACGGTTGGATGGATTGTAATGAATGAGGTCTCTATCAATTCGCCTTAACGGCCCAATGGTTATAGGCTAGGTTTTGTTTTTATAAATTCAAAATGGCGGCCGTAAAATACAAAATGGCGGTGGAGACGAAAAAAAAAATTACGCACCTTATTGAGTGGCGTATCATTGGATAGGTCTTTCAAAATGAAGACGATGTTTCATTGACTATTTTACAGTCAGAAGCTCCGTTAAAATATTATACAACCTGGAAGTTGTGTGGGTAGGATCTCTAGCTTTACTGCAACTCTAACCATCATAGACATCTATAGACCTCATCAAAACAGTGTTTATAGATAGGAACTAACAATAAAACACAACTTAAAAGTCATCAATAAGAGTAAATAAAAAATAGGTAGGAAATAATTAATTTGATTAATGAATTAATATTTGAAAAAACTGGATTAACATCAAGTGTCATCCACTACAAGTTTAAAAAAAATTATTTGAGCTTGATTGGATGAATAATAAGTATTTTATTAACGATTGAAAATTTGAACAGGATATATAGATATATATATAGCGAGAGTGTGAGCTAATAGTAGGAACTGAAAAAAAAAATAGTTTCACATTGATGAGAAATAATTAATTAGTTCGCTTTTACGCAGTCGGGTTTTTTTTTAATTTAATTGTTTATTGTCATGTGATTTTTTTTTTTCACTTTCAGCCCATTTATTATTATCTTTTATAGTAATTTTCTTCTAGGTTTTTCTTTGACATATCATTTTTAATCCATCTCATTTGAAAAGTTTTATCAACGATAGTCATTTTATTTACAGTTTATGCTTGCTATAAGTGTTTTTATTTGCACGTTGCATAAATTTGGCTTATAGATACTAAAGCTTTAATTTTAGTATGGCTTATAGATACTATAGCTTTAATTTTAGTATTTTTACAAAGTAACTTTTCTACATAAAGTTATTTCGATTAGTTATAAATTTCTTAATTTGCTTTATTATTTGATATTGAATATGCTTAGCACACATCGTTGGCCGAAAGTATTAAGCGTTTCCATATTTTCATATATTTTTAAAAGCAATAGTCAGATGCAAATGTTTAACGACATACAATTATAGATTTATTTTTTTAACTTATTACAATTTATAAAAGTTACTGCATACAAACAACTCAACTTTAAATTAACCCATTTAATTAAACCATTTGTTTTAAGAGGTGAGTTCTTTTGAAAGTTACAAAACCACTTTGTTTTACTGGAAGTTTCGTTGTTGTGTTATGTTAATAAATAATCATAAAAGGCGGAATAATTCCTGCAGAGAACACCAAAATATAAAAAAATAGTCTTCAGCTACGAAAATATCAAAGAAAATTTGTATGTAAAAAAAAAAAAAAAAAAAAAAAAAAAAAAACAATTCAACAAGGAAAGCCATTTTTTTAATTTATATGTATTTTTATTTTTTTATTTTTAATTGACGTTTTTATGCAGTTTTTATTGCCGTGTTAAAATTAAAATAATAAAACTATAAAAATGGATTTCTGAAAAGCAACATCTGAACGCAAGTCATAAATCCTGGTTTAATTAAAAAAGTTAGTTGAAAGTTCAGTTCTTCGTTTGCTGTCATTTCTTATAAACACTTATAACTTTAAAAGGAAATTCATAGTGATACATATTACTGTTTAATACAGTACATAATATGTAATGTTCCCATACATTTAAGTCATAGGTATTGTTGTGTTCTAATGATATTAGTCACTAAAATCTCTTTCTATTATTATTAGTATTAAAGCGCGTGTTAGTATTAATTAAGTACACCCCAATATACCAATGATAATAAATTAAATTAAATGTTATAACAGTTTTTTTTTATTCATTTTTTTATTGTTCCTGAAAACAATGACTTTTTTACTTATGTGCTTTAGTCTGCCGACCCTAGAATTAATAGTACAGGTAAAATAGTTTTTTTTTTTTTTTTTTTTTTTTTTTTTCAGAGATAACTCATGGCCATTCACCAAAATTTGGGAGAAACTTTGTTTTGATCCGAGAAATGAAGATCCGATGACTCCCTAAAAAATAAAGTTCTTTTACCATGTTTTTGGGAGGGCAAAAGGGGGGGGGGATTTTAAAACTCAGGGAGGGGAAGAAATTATTTTTTTTAAGTAGGTCAAGTGGGGTATCGTTTATTATGTATTTTTTAATTCTGAATCAAATTATACAACGTTTTTTCAATTTGCCCTTCGTAAATTATAGAAACATTTTCCCTTTCAGGCCATTTAAACTTTTTCCCTTCTACATGATGAGCAAAGGGAACTAACCATCTATCATCGAAATGCTTTTCTATGTATACCTACATAATGTCTATGAATAGTCTCTTTGTTCTTCCTTACCAATTTCAGTAGCTCTTGCTATAAAACAATAATGAATATTACAGTCCTATATTAGTTTTCAAACTTAAAAAAACTATTAAATTTCAAATATACAAGTGTATCATTTCTCCCCAGTACTAATGTATCATTTCTCCCTATTATGCCTTATTGGATTTTCAATCACTTTGTACAAATGCAGTTGCAAAATGGTAATCTACTTTCTAGTAAAACTAATCCTAACAATGCGCTTTATAAATAAAAAAAAATTACAAGATATTATCTTCACAATAATAAGAGGTATGAAAGAAAATCAGTCAATGAAAAAATTTACCTTGACATTTCAAAAACCTTCAAAATTAAAAGAAAAGAAAAGTTGTCTGTTCTTCACTGATTAGTCCAGCTAATGATGTCTTCAGCAAATAAAAGAAGCCTTCACATGTGTTAGAATGGCTCTTAATGCCATTTGCTGAGAAAAATTGTCAATGTATCAACCCTCCCTATGTATCAAACCTCCCCTATTATTTTTTAACATTTTCAAACATAGTTGAAACGTGTTTATGAATTCGCGGTGTGCCTGGCCGTCTAGCAGTCTGTCTGTCTGTCTGCCCTCTAACTCACGTAAATATACTCGGATTGCCATGTAATTGATATATGTTATTGAGGTTTAGCATGGCATGTTCGATATTAAAAATGAAATGTTGTTGATTGTTCATTTACAGAGGTACTCAAAAGAATTCTGTTGCATTATGACTAATGGAGGGAAATCCTTTGCGGTGTATTGTAATGATAATTACACTATTTCAAATATATTCAAATTGATACACATTACTGAAGTTCACTACCAGATGCTTACTATAGAGTATGGTGATCTTAGCATTTATCGTTGTTTTACAGAGATGCGCAAAATAATACGGTTACAGCACTACCATTGAGCAATAATTGGTGAAAGTGCGCTTTCAATTTTGGTATGAATTTTTAAGAGGCTACTTCAGGCACGCGAAAGCACCCACTCGTTAATGTTAATCCAATGTGAGAATTTTATAAAGATCTCTCTTTTAAATTTCAATATTTTTAAATAATAATTTTTTTTTTTTTTTTTTGCATTGGATAGCTTAGATCGATCTCTACAAAGGCCGTTTTTTTTTTTTACTTTTTCGATTTTGTTTTCATGTATTTTTAACTAGAACATTTTCACTTTCGGAACCAATTTCGAAAGTGAAAGCATCGTCATAAAAAAAATATGTAAACAAAATCGAAAAAATAAAAAGCGGACATTGTAGAGACTGACCTCAGCTATCCAGTGAAAAAAAAAACATTTAAAAATACTGAAATGCAAACAAGATATCTTTAAACATTCCACAGGAAATAGAAGTGACTGAAGTAGCCCTTTAAGTTGAACTAAATTTATGCATATTATTCGACGTGTATAAATTTTATGGATCATATACAAGGCTGCGCAAGAGAATTGAAGTGCATTTCTGCTTATCGACGTAAATAGGTAAAGGGAATTTTCAACTGTGTTATATTTTTTACATAGTATGTAGCATATGTATACAATTCTAGTACATATCGTACACAGGGCTGCACAAAAGACTTCGAATAATTTTTAGACTGTGGATCAGTGGTTCCCAACCTTTTATTGGCCACGCCCCACCGGAGCATCAGTAAAATCGCGATTCCCCCACCCCCCCCCTCCTTTTTCCCCACACACAATTTCTGTAACAAATATCTGTTATCATTTTAAAATGAAGTCTATTAACCTGAAGGAAGCCTAACAGAGTCTTAACAATAACTATTCATTTCGCATTTTTTTAACTTATCAAATGAGGAATTTTTTGTCATAATGTGTTTTTAACATAATTCTATAAATGAGGCGATAAATCTTCAATGCCCAAAAGAGTTTAAATGTGTCTTTCCAACTTACCTAAATATTTAACAAAAGTGTTATATAGTTCGCATTTTTATCTTCACAAAATTCTGGAGAGACTAACAAAATACACAAGAAGCACTAAGATTTATAAAGTTTATCGTACCACGTTTAGATATTAAAAATATTTTTTAAGTTTAAGTAGGTTCAAGACAGTAAAATTTAGGTATACTTTTATGTAGTTTTACGTATAAAAGTTTCTTCATGTTGCATACAGCAGAGCAAATAGATATACAAAGCTCATTTCATAAATAATCAAAAAAGTTGAAAAAAATTGCAAATTAGATTATTAACCAAAAATTTTAAATATTAAAAAAAGTTTTAAAATATTTTTAAAATTTGTCTATGTAATTATTCTGGTATTAATATTATTTTAGGTTTTTGATTCGGAACTTTTTGCAAATTAAAAAAATCTATTATTATTTTTATTATTTTGAATGTATAACCTTTATTTTTAGTCTAAAAGATTACTTTTCCAAAAAAACTGACAGCGAATGGGTGAGTTACAAAGTTGAAATTGCCCCCGGTGGGTCCTACGGCCCACGTTGGGAACCACTGCTGTAGATAGTAATTGTTTAATTGAGTTTTCAAATGTGTTTTGCATTTTCTAAATTATTCACTTAAATATCATATTTCATCTTATTCAGCTGTGATTTTTTATTACATTATTCTGAATGTATTGGAAAGTGTTTTATAAGCTATGCTTGACACATGATTTTTCTCTGTTGCTTAAATGTACAAATTCTTTAATAAAATTTTAAATTTAATTGAAACAAAAAAAGCAAAATTATACGCATAGATTATAGTATAGTCAGGGGTGTAGTTGAGGGGGGGATGGCGCACAGTGAAAGGGATTTGGTGGATTCAGCCGGCCAAAAATATTTCTACTGA
Organism: Maratus speciosus; assembly: GCA_963932465.1. Classification (NCBI taxonomy): domain Eukaryota; kingdom Metazoa; phylum Arthropoda; class Arachnida; order Araneae; family Salticidae; genus Maratus; species Maratus speciosus. The sequence goes on from OZ010791.1 coordinate 414,352,766, forward strand.
AAAATGGGAGTAAAACTTATTATTGATTAAATTATCATATTATGATCACTTTAAGTAGTTTTCTTTGAAAATTGGGATTTTTTTAAATATATATACAGGATATATGGAAAACATTGTAGCATGTAAAATGCATTTGAATTGCATAAAATATTAATGAATACTCTGATTGAGATTGAGATTGCATTCGATCGCTTGATTCAAATGTATCTTTTCATATAGGGTAACTCAAAAATTTAAATTTGTAACGCTGTATTGCAATTTCTTTCAAAAATTCGGATATATACAGTATTTTTACCCTTTTGTTATCAGGAGTCTTTGGATATTCTAAAATCGATATCAAATTACACTATATTTCAATAAAAATATGTTAAAAATTTACAAATTTACTTTTTAAATATTTTTACATCTTATTTTTACTTTCTTCTATCTTCAATAGAAGAAAGTATTGTAATCGAAATTTTTTTCGACTTCCGGTTTTCGACGGATTTGCATGTTTTAGGGGTCAGAGATTCCAAAAAACATGTTTATAGAAAATGTCTGTCTGTCTGTGTGTCCGTCTGTCCGTCTGTCCGTCCGTCCGTCTGTCCGTCCGTCCGTCTGTCCGTCTGTCCGTCTGTCTGTCGCCATTGTACCATAAAAAAGTGTATGAAGTTATGTATAGAATTAAACCAAAATTTTATTATAAGTTTTTGGCTATGGCAAGCAGGTCCTCCCGGAATTTGGAAAAAATTCGCCGGTAGGGGGCGCTGATATAACAATTTTTGTGCGATTTTGAATATTGTACCATCCAAAAGTGTATGGAGTTATGCATAGAATTGAACCAAATTTTTAGTTTAAGTTTTTGGCTATGGCAAGCAGGTCCTCCCTGAATTTGGAAAAAATTCGCCGGTACGGGGCGCTGTAATAGCGATTTTTGTGCGATTTTGAATATTGTACCGTCCGAAAGTGTATGAAGTTATGCATAGAATTAAACCAAATTTTTATTTTAAGTTTTCGGATATGGCAAGCAGGTCCTCCATGAATTTGCCAAAAATTCGCCGTTAGGGGGCGCTGTAATAGCGATTTTTGTACAATTTTTGTGCCATTTTGAATATTGTACCGCCGAAAAGTGTATGAAGTTATGCATAGAATTGAACCAAATTTTATGTGTTTATTTTTGGTCATGTCACGAAGGTCCTCCCTGAATTTGGAAAAATTCTGCCGGAAGGGGGCACTATAATTCTGATCTCTGTACCATTTTCATTATTGTACCATCGAACAGCGTATAAAATTATGCATACAATTGAACCAAAATGTTTGTGCTTGTTTTTGGCTTTGGCCAACAGGTTCTCCTTGAATTTGGAAATATTGTGCGGTAAAGGGCTCCGTGCTAGCGATTTTTGTATACTTTTCTTGATTTTTCGTAGTTCTATTGTGCATCGGCGGCTCATGCAGCGGCGGGAACTCGCTTCCTGCTATGCCGGCTATTCGCAAACAGCTGATAACGACAGAATAAGGAAAAATTAATAATTTTAACAAATATCATGATATAGATTAACTCGTTTTTAGTCCGTTTAATTGACTTGAGCAGAAATTTAAGATGAAAATCAAAGTTGGTACAGTATTGAACTAATAATATTGAAGTATTAACATGTGTAACTAGCTTTTGAAATATTAAGATGTATAAGATAGAAGAAAGTTTTGGGATTGGCACATCCAACTAGTTTTATTTAAAAAAATGAAATTTAATGTTTGTTTTTACAGAGTTAATCAAAAGTAATTAAATGAATATATAGGAAATTAACACCTTGTAATATTATATTATTTTCAGTTGCTAAAAGGTGTAAATTAAAACTTTAAAACCAGTAAAAATATGTTTATTTTGACTGTTTACATGTTTCAACTCTACCCGAGTCATTTTAAAAACAAATGAAACCGTATACAAATAAACGGTGCAATTTAAAAATATTTTTATTTGATTTGAAAATGACTCTATTAGAGTTGAAACAACAGTCAAAATAAATGTATTTTTACTGGTTTTAAAGTTTTAATTTACACCTTTTAGCAACGGAAATAAGTGAAATCAGACATTTACTTATAACTTATACCGTTTATTTTATTTAATGGATATAAAATATTACAAAAATCACACCCAAATGAATGTATATACATTTTCGATAACAATATATCAAGGTTATTCATCTGATGATTCGTCTTCGGAATAACTTTCATCACTAATGACTGATGGGCTGTATCGATGCTGTAAATTTCAGCAGGAAGAAGTAAAGCTAAAGTCTTCTTTAAAAATGGTTTACTTTTTTTCTTTTTTATACCTCCCATACAAGATAAAAAGAGATCTGAACACAGCATTATTCGATTTAGAACGTCTATGTTGCACGATTCTCTTCACATTTTCGAGCAAAATATGTGTGATATTGCCGAAAAGGCTTATTACAAGCCTGTGGAGCATCTTCAGAGAGCTGTCCTAAGTGAAATAGTGCATTAGCAATAAAAGTAGCACCATGTTTTAGAATTTTTTGACAGTTGGTGTCATGGAATGCCATGGATACAAATTCACATATAATTTGGCCGTGTCTGTTGCGTACTCAGAAAATTTTTCGATATTAAATTTTATGTCCACTTGAGAATGCATCTAAGATTACCTTAAAACGAAAGATTAAATTCAGATTTATCGTCGTGATTTCTGTGGTGAGATGCAGATCAACGAAGACCCTTCGGCTGGTGTTCCCAGCATTGGTGTTTCCATATCCCGATTTGGGTATGTCCACAATTAATCCCATTTTTAACCTAAAATCCTACTGCTTTCTTCTCTTTACTTCATTCACTAGATCCCTTTCCTCCTTGGACTGAATGCACTATTTTTTAACGGGCAGTTTATACAGTAATGGAAAATATTCTCGAATATTCTGATGTTTGCATGGGATATGGAAATCCAAACTTCAGTGACCCCTCTCTAATCTCGTTAGTTATGTCTAAATTGTTAAAGTCTTTTGAAGTAGCTCCATAGATGAATCAAGGCATTGTTGATTTTGTTTCAGATGCAGCATTACAGATTTTACCATCAACCATGGTTAATAGCACGGTGTGCTTTACAACAGCATTAACATTTCCGTTTAAGGTTCTGTTGTACCTTCTAGGTGTTGCTTTCATGCACGAGATTTCTTCCTTAGTGATATATACAGACTCTTTTACAAACTTAATTCTCATTGGTCGACAGAATCTAGGTGATGAAGACGTTGGATTTTGCCAAATGGTACTTTTGTATAATATTAAAAATTAAATTATTAAACAATCGGTGTTTAAAATAAATTATTGGTCAGATATGTAAATTGGAATTTTTTTTATGATTGCAGAGGATACCTTCTGACAACAATTGCAATTTATCTATTGTAGAATGCATTTCGAATTGAAAGGGAAATGAAAACATTATCATTTACAAAAACATATGGTTGTGTGTTTGAAAGGAATTCTTCTAAAGTCGCCGTTATTCGCAGCTACAGTTTAAAAATATTATTTAGAGTTTTAAAAAAATCATCCAGGCTCACCCTGATGTATAACAATGTTTTATAGAATATTGAAATTAATAACAAAAAATTCAAAATTAAACGGTACATTGCGTGTCGCTTTATCATATCTCTTAAATAAACAAAAAATAATATAACCATGCGACATATAAACGTACATACATGGTTTTTCACAATCCATAACGATATGGTATAAGCAAAAGTTTAAGGAGAAAAAATCACACTGAAATAAACAGGCACAAAACCGAACCTTAATGTACAAATAAAAAACTTACTGCAACAAGTAAGTTTTACCTTCCCTGGTACTCATTTGTTCATGCACCGGAAAAATTTATAGATGTCGGTGAATCCTCATCTATTTACCTTCACAGTTAGCTACATTTTTCTCTCCTCAACTGCGTTTCGAAAATACTTTTGGCCGGCTAAATTGAAAAAATACTCCACTGTGCGGCGTCCACCCACTTTTTTTATTTTATCTCAAGTGTCTTCCCACTTTTTTATTTTCAAGGGGACGGTTGCGACGCGGGAAGACGTAGACTTTCCAAACTTATTTTAAATGAATAAGACGATAAAAAATTAACAATTTTAAGAAATAAGGCGCTGACTTTTAATACTTAATAACAAAGTTGAAAAGTGTTTATCACATCGGATCGTCCTCATGTCTGTCTATTTCTGTATTCTTTCTGTAACTTCTGTAAATTTGTTTAAATTATGACAAAATTAATGGATGTTTTTGAGATTTTTGCAGTATTATCACTATTGAAAATGATATAGCGTAATTTCATTGCCTAGGGGAAGACACTTGTCTAGGGTACACCAGGACATAGAGTGTTCGATGCTTCCTCCTTCAATCTAGAGGACTACACGGGCCAAAATTTCCAGGCCCGTACCTGTCTCGGCCCGAACAAAAGCCATCATGTCTCGGTCCGGCGTAAAAACTAAAAGTTTGGCCCGTATACACTTTCACATTTCACGGCCAATGTTTGGTCCGACACAACTTTGAAAAAAAATTCCGATTTTATTTTTTAACAATTAAGATTCTTTTAAGGAATACTGTATGCATGTTTATGCAAAAAATTTACAGTATATTTCAGACTATATGCCCGCAAGCTATAGAATACAGAATAGCAACATCAATGATCACTTAGATCTTAGACTGTTACATTCAACTAAAGACTCTGTTCCGTCCCGGAAGTATAACCAGCTCCCCCTAGCGAGCAGTCTGTAAAAAAGGTGATCATTAAGCTGTTGATCGTCAAAGCTTCAACACGTATCAAAACACTCCATCCAAACTACGCGATTTATAGTAATTATACGTTACAATCAATTCAAATTAGTCAAGTTTTATGTTTTGTGTAAGTGTGTTGTGCAGTGTTTACGTGTCAATAAAATCAATTGAAAAGAAATTAAACGTCTACAGTCCACCATAAGAAGAGACTCATAAAAAAAATTTATGTACAGTCCTCAGCAAAAATTTAGACACTGGTGATTTTTAACCTTTAAATAAAAAATACGAACACTTGGGTTATACAAATGGCTGTACTTACTTTTAAATGTATTTTAAACGTTTTAGGACAGAAATAACGGTTCTAATGCAGGATATTATTTAATTTAAATGATAAAAGTGAAATTTGCATATTGCAAAAGTTTAGACACTTTTGCGATTTTTTGGCAACTGTTCACGGAAAAACGCAAATATAAAACTTATGACGTCATATGCATGAAGTATTTAAGTGCACCTCGCGATAGTATCGGTTAGTGAAGATGCCGCGAGCTGGAAATTTTCAGTTAGATGTAGTAATTAAAGCATGGAAGCTGAAATCGAAGGGGAAGACTGTTGCAGAAATTTCAGCTACTTTGAATCGTCCAAAGAAGTCTGTTTATTAAGTACGGTGACTCTTTAAAAGCAAACCATAAATCTGGAAGGCCTCATGTGGCCAGAAAACGAGATTATAGAAGGATCCATAAACTGCCATCTAGACAAATGATGACTGCTAATCGCATTAAAAGTGAGTCAGAACTTTCTGTGTCAACGGATACTTTCGTAGATGTATTATAGAAAGATGTACATTAGTTTACATGAAAATGATAAAACAACCAGCCTTGAAATCTCACAACAAATTGACCCCTTTCCGTCGCGGAGTAATTCTGTTTATAAAACTGATGAAATAATGGACTGAAACCAGAATTTATAAACGAATTTATTAGAAAATACGAACTTGCTTATTTTCACGTCAGCTTTGGAATTAAAATTATGTGCTCTTTTTAAGAACACCGCCTTCGAAAGAGATAATGATTTGGGCCTCATTTTGTTTTAACTCTCAAGTATCTCTTGAGTTTCTCAATGGTCGCCAAGCAGCGTAAAACTACATACATACATTCGAAAACAATTTACAGCCATTAGGTGAACTTTTAGCTCTTCCAAAGTATGTATTTGATCAAGATAATGCGTCTATTGATGTTGCATACAAATAAAAAAAATCGGTTTAACTCTCAAATTATTACTGTTCTTGACTGGCTCGCGTGTAGCCCTGATCTGAACCCAAACGAAAACTTCTGTGGCATCATATCTCATACGGTTTATGCAATTTTTTGACAAAACTCCTCTGTAAATGAACTTCGATCTGCTGTTGAACGTGTTTGGTACGAAATTGACCCCCAAGTGATGCAGGATTTAGTTTCTTCGATGGGAAGTCACATTTTTGCATTAATAGCGTACAATGTAGGTGCAGTTCAATTTTAATTTATGAATATTTTTCCGTTAACAGACAAATTGTCTACACTTTTGCCACAATGTTAAATTTGTTTTTTTGTCATTATATATTATGTAAAGCGTATAAATTAAAATTTATTGTTTGTGTATGAAAGATAAGTTCCCAGTAATATATGACAGTGGAGTTACAACAATTTGTTATATACTTCTCAGTGCAGAAGTATAATCGATCATTGTCTAAATTTTTGCTGAGCACTGTAATTTAGAATAAAAGAAAAAAAGATGGTTCAAAAATCAAAACTTTTAAAACTGTGTAATGTAAAAAGTAGATTTTTGAAAACATTTCTCTGTTATTTATTAAACTATACTAATATTTCAAAAGATTCCGTTAACAAGAGTCATTACTAACTCCAGTGCAAAAATCACTATTATTTTAACAAAAAAAAAAAAAAAAAAAAAAAAAAAGTCCCTAGGAATAATTAAGTCCAGGTCCAGTCTGGCCCGGCTCGAGTATGTAGAAACAAATATAAGACTAATCTCGCCTTGGTTCAAGTCTGCTGAAAAAAATTATGTCCGGGTTCAGACATGACGTAACTAGCCAATGCAGATCTCTACGGTGGACATGTTAAATGCCTGTATTGGTGTTACGAAACTAGAATCAGCTTGTGCAGCACATTTATAACTTATTCTCAGCCTACCCAAACCCATTGAAAATTGTTCATTTTTATCGGTTTAGTCCAATACTTTTAAATTTGTTATGTTGGGCCTTTCGACCAGCTTAATTTTTTATCGGCCCCGCCCGGCCCGTTGATTTTTTTTCTTTTTCTGACGGCACCGCTCGTTTGAAAGTTTGTCTTCATTTTTCCGGGCCGCGTATGGACCTCGGGTCAGGCCCAGTCCTGTACAGACCCTTCATTTTTTTTATGGTGGCACAAAAGTATTCTTCCATATTGTTGTGTATGGTCTGGAATTGTTTGAAATACACTTTAGTAAAAATATAGTTCTTTTTAAAATGAAAATGACATATGGTCATGAGATTTATAACAATATGTTTCCCTACAGAAAATAACATTTATCGTTTTTTTACAGGAACAGTAAAAAATATTTGAAACACCACTAACGTTAATTGTTTGAGATGCATTTTAATGATGTTATAATTTTTCAAACTGAAAGAAATTCAAACGTATGTTTCTAAGGCCCATTACTGCATGTTTGATAATAGAAAAGGGTGCGTGGAGTATTTATAGTACTTTTATAAGACCACACAAAAGATTCTGGTATGCATTGTCGACTGTTGGTGTATTTGCTAGATACGTGTTTTCGATTTGCCTTTTTCAACTGAATAAAATATTAATTTGCTGAGTAATACGTGCAAGTTATTCATATACTTGGGCACACAAAATAATTCAAATACATTTTCGTCTATTGGCGATTATTTCTTAAAATGAGTTTTTGAGCCGAGTTAAATTTTAGTGTGTTATGTGGTGCGAATATAATGAGTAATTTTTATGCAGTGCCACTCAAAATAATTCTAATGCATTACCATCCGTAGGCAATTATCTCTTGATAAGTGTTTAAACTGAACGAGATTTTATTTTTGAATAAATAAAAAACCGCTAGAAATTCCATCTCTCACACGTGATTTTGCGCTATAAAATTAATTTTACAAGCATTTGTGAATACTGGATGTAATACGATGGCCGGTAAACAGAGCGCCCTATAACGATTGGAACAAACCTATTTTTTTTACCTATCGGAGATAAGTACATTGCCAAAAAGTTCAAAATGGAGTAGGAAAGTAATATTCTTAATGAAATAGCCCTCTCGTTAATTTCCAACAATTTATACGTTTTAAATTTCTATGACTTTTCTGTACAAAATTAATCAGCTACATTTTTTTTTTCATTGGCTAAAGCAAAATTCTTAAAACAAGACTGAAGACCTGTACCTTTAAAGTTATCTGAAGAAAAGAGGGAAAACAGCTGTCTTTTACTATTTTTTTTCGAACCATTTAAACATTCTTAATAGGGAAAATAGTGATTATATACAAATTAATGATGGATTTGATTAAAACAAAATTAAAAATTAACCAGTGGGGAAAAAAATTCATCAAAAATGCATCTAAGTACAGCGTTACACGGTTAGAAATCATTCAAAAGAATAAATATGTTTTTAAAACTTTGAAACATAATCAAAAATAATCAATGAAATAAATAATAAATATAACTACTAAGCATTTTCTAAGTTTTCTTTCCGTCAACTCCGATGCATATGTGATCTCTTCTAACAACACTTTAGTAAATATTTTGGAGTTCTTCGCCACTAATATGGTTGCAAACATATACAGTGAAATACGTTTAACACGAAAACGCTTAACATGAAAAATCGGTTAATACGAAATGATATAGCAGTCCAGATAGTATACTATGCAATTTAATGCATTTTGTTTCTTTTAACACGAAACAAAAATCGTTTAACACGGAAAAAATTCTTTTTCGAGCTAATTAGTTTGAGTTGAAATTGGTGAATTTGGTGTTAAAACCATTGAATTTTTGTGTGAAAATCGGTGAATTCGTGTTTTTTATAAATTAGCTTATTTTTTATTAGCACAATGGCTGAAAAATCGGTGGGAAAACAAACTGCTTTTCGCTTCAAATGAAGATGAAGCTGCTTAATGCAGTTGATGAAAAAGAAGGGCGTAAACAGAAATCTGCAAAGAGTTTGGCATTGCCAAGTCTACTTTATACACAATAATAAATAAACAAGGATCCCATTACGTTAATGCTTGAGCGCAGTATGTTTAAGCCAGAGAGAAAACATATGAGAACTGTTAAGCACGAAGATTTAGAGACAACTTTGCTTATTTGGTTCAAACAAGCTAGATCTCAGAATGCTGAAAAAGACACTTAAAAAACGTTATCTGACTTTTTCCCCCAAAAACAATATTTTTTAACTTTTTTTTTATCCTAATGGATGCAGCTTACTGGTAGTTTAACAGGAAATCAAAATAAAATTTGACGATGTCGAAAATATTTGTAAGTTTTGTTCTCTTTTTAAGGATCGATATACCAGAACCAGACTTAGCGCCAAACTGAGAGGACAGGGGTTCAAAAACTAACAAATAAGAATATATCACCCGAACATTCTTTAGATGCAATAGTCAATCTTTGTAGACATTGTAATGTTTTCTATTTTAGTAGTATGGTGATTAGAGAATATTTTAACTGTTGTCATAACGTCCTCGTCACTCTGCCAAATCCTACCATATGATAAATGATAAACTAAAAGAGTTTGTTCTTAACAGCCCAACTTTTGTCCAATGCATTTGAAAATATAATAGCGCAATTTCGTTCATATCGTTTTCAGCAATGCAGAAGGACTTTTTAAATGAAAGTCTATATTGCTTTAAAATACAAGGTCAACTTCATCGATATGTTTCGTTTGACTCGGGCATCTTTATGCAAGAATCGACCAGCCTAGCGGCCGTAGCCTGCTAGTATGCATCTATATATATAAAGTTAATTTAAATTTATGTAAATTAAATAAATGCAGTTACTAAAGTTTGTTCGAACAATTAAAAAATCTGTATATCTGTACTTTTAAAATCAACCATAAGAGCACAGATCGTGAAAAGAGACAAATGAGGATTTAAAACCTCGAAGTATAGTAACAAAAAAAAAATAAAAAAAATAAATAAATAAATAAAATGAAGAACTCGCATTTCATTTTTAAAGTATTTTTCTTTTTTTTAAGCACATAAATAGGCTCGAAATTCCTCGATAAGTACACTGGTGTCCAAAATTAAGGACACATCACAAAATACAAATTTTCAAGTAAGCCAATACTCAAAAGGAAATAATATAAATCGAACAATTACTATCTCTACAGCACAGCTAGTCCATATAACACCTCATTCATGTCGCACATGGTCACAAGTGTCACAGTCACTACGGTGAAGCAAAAAAATAGGAAATTCCATACATCTCATTATGAGTCTCAAATGATCAGTATATGTGACTCCACTGAGGCGTCACTGTGACTGCTGCTTTGTGACGAGTCACCATGTGACTTTACAATGTAGTTACATTGTGACTGTCATGTCACTGTCATCTATAAACTCAATTTGAAAGTCATCATGAACGCTGCATTCTGATAAGTTACCAAATAATGTCGCATCAAAGTCACATGATGACTTTCAGGTGACAGAGAGACTACTGTCAAGTCACCATTGTGCTCTTTTGTAAAAAGTCACCATGTGACTATAATGTGATATTATTTGGCGACTTATCATAATGCAACGTTCATGATGACTTTGAAATTGCGTCTAAAAATGACAGTCAGATGAGAATCACAATGTAACTACATTGTAAGTCACCTGATGACTCGTCACAAAGCAGTAGTCACATTGACGTCTCAGTGGAGTCACATATAGAGATCATTTGAGACTCATAATGAGACGTGTGGATTTTCCTATTTTTTGTTTCACAGTAGTGACTGTGACACTTGTGACTATGTGAGACATGAATGAGATGCTATATGGACTGGACTAGCTGTGCTGTAGGGAAAGTAGTTATTTGAATTATATTATTGCCTTTTGAGTATTCACTTACTTAAAAATTAGAATTTTGTGACTGGTCCTTAATTTTGGACACCAGTGTATTTTGGAGTTCTTCGCCAAAAATATTGTTAAAAGCATCGATTATCTTTTGTTCAAGAACAATTGCATAGGTATTATCGTCTCCGTTTCCTTTTACTCATAAAATCTTTCATATTTGCATCTCTAATGTGATGAGTGGAGTGGTCCCCATTCACAGTGTTCAATTTTTATTTTAGCATAACTCATTTACTTTAAGAGTAGTCGTTTGCAATGATCTCGTTGCAAATAAAGAAGAACAAATTTTAATTGACCAATTTTGTCGAAGAGAGGTCGCAAAAATTTAAAAAGTGTAACTTTTTGAAAATTAATGGTAGGGTTATTTCAGTAACATATTTCCTAACTTATTTTTAACACTTTTGCAATTTACAAATAATCAGACTAACTATAAATCTCCAACAGGAAAAAAAATAAAGCGCGTTTTAAACATTTTGGGACATTATGTATATTATTGCATCTTATTAACATGATACCTACTACAGTCTGTCAAGGCGATATATATACTACATGTTTTCAAAATGATAAGGCTATATCTTATCAAGAAGATAAAGATATATTCATTTTTATAATGATAAGACAAAATTTTAAAAGAAAATTATGTCACATCATTGAAAATGATTATTAAATCGTCCATGAGCTGTTATTAGTTGAACAGAGTTTTAACAACGTTACGTATTTTTAAATTTTTGCGGAGTATATACAGCAAAACTTCTAAATATTCGACATCTAGAGACCGCAGAATATGTCTGCTATTTGGAAATGTTCATTATTGAGAGGTAAAAGCTTGCAAATACAAAGCTGATGGTTTTTAAAAGTGTTCGCTAAATAAAGGTGTTTAATATTCAGGAATGTCCGTTATTAAGGTTTTTCTATATATACGTGTGTGTGTATAATGATATTACATTTGTAAAGGGAATGAAAAAAAACGTAGATAAAATAAGTAAATTGTTTACATATATATATATATATAATTTTGGAGAAAATACCAGAGTATCAAATCCTACTTTGATAGACAATATGCAGAAGACATGCTGAAACAGTAGTACAAAATAAAATAAAATAAATAAAAAACAGGAAATATAAGGAAATAATATTTAACGAATATCAAATGAAGTGAAAAACTTTCAAAATGAAATACTGCGTTAGGGGCACAATCACCTACGCTTTACAAGCAAATTATATACGACAAGTTATTTCTACACTATGAAAAATTGTTTTCTCAATAAAAGTATTCGTGGAATGAGCCCTATTAAATGTCAAAACAAATATATGAAACAAAAATAGAAGAAAAATAAAACATAAATGAAAATTAACTATATCATAAATAATAATAATTAAAAAAAAAAAGAAAACTGTTGTTGCTCACGAAATAAACACCATGCAAAAAAATAAACTAAAATCATGAGGTTAATCAAGTTCAGATTAAAGTTAACAATGCAGCATGAAGTTAAAAGATATGGGAGTATGTAGTAATTAGATAAATAATTATAGTTAAAAAATATTGATTAAAGACAATTAATAAAAAATAATCTATAATAATAAGGAAAGAAATTTGTCTGTCTGTCTATCTGTTTGTGTTACAAATATTTATATAAAAAACAAAAATAATGATATTTTAAACGAGCATATACATCAAGATTTAAAGAAAAAAAATACAATTAATTAATTTTAAAAAAACAGAAAACCAACGTTTAAAAATGCACAAATAATACGTGAAAAGCAGCTAGCACGCTGTGTCTTGCTCTATCTTGCACTGAAGTAAAATCTGGCTAGTAGATTCGAAACAGCTGTTTTCTGCTTTTCCCGTATTATTTGTGCGTTTTTAAACGTTGGTTTTCTGCTTTTTTTTTTAATATTCCCGCACAAAGGCTTTAATTGCTATTTTAATAATTAATTTTATTCATAATTAGCAATTAATATAATTAAAGATTGAATTAGTTTTTTTAAAGACCCCAGGAAACAAAATTATATATTCACAAAATTATGTGAAATTGTACAGTGATGCCCTCTATGAATAATTAAAGTAAACAATATATAACTGATTTTTTTTTTTTTTTTTTTTTAAGGAATTTTATATTAGCATCTATTTAACTATCTCTAATTAGGATCAAAACAAAATCAAACAGTTAATAAAATATGTATAATGTGCAAATATAAATGTTTAAATAAATTCAAAAGATAATGTAAAATAGCCCAGCCTATATATATTGTATTATAATGGTGTGATACATATATATATTAAATTTCTGTATTTTTTTTCTAATATTATTTATTTATTTCACTGGTTTTTGTTTTGTTTTTTTACTTTCTCCATCTTAAAATTCCACTATTCTACGCCTGAGTATCTTAGTTTTTCCGCGTTAAAATTCATTCCATTTCAGAATGTTCTTTTTCTATCATAAGCCTACTTTTTAAATTTTCTGGACGCGTTCTAAGATTTTTGTGTCGTTTTCATTATCTCATTCCACATTTATTTTTTTCATGCGCCGTTAAACAGTGTTTTTACGTTCGCCTATTGATTGCCGCCTGGGTTCAGCATTGTAGTTTTTCCTTGTCTTTCTGTTTCTATGCATTCATCAATAAAACAGAATGCACGCCCTCAGAAGAGAACTTTTTCGCTGGTTCTTTGTTTTAATATCTGCGCAGAACATCAGTGTTCTCTAGAATAATCGTCTTGTTACCTTGGAATTTAAATTTTAATTCTTATTCATTTTAATTTGTCTTGGAATTTTCGCGTCAACTTCAGTATGTCCTGAAGTCGTAACCACTTATGGCTGGGAACGTTTTTCGAACTGTAATATGTTTCCACAGTAAATAAATTACTTAACTTACATTATGACTGATCACTGAACCAAGAAAAGTTCTACCGGGATCTAAATCCGAGCATAATACTTACACTGATCTAAACATGCGGCTACCAATCTAATTATTAGATTCTGCACATGACTTGAATGGCCTCTGAGATCTCGCATTCATCAATCATCTATTAAAATCCAATTTTTAAGAAATACGGACCTCCTAAACTTTCGACAGCTGAATAGCATCACTACCAAAAATAAATGGGTGAGATCTAAACTTACTAAACATTTGTTCATAGAGCGCGTTTCAAATATTTTAAAGACTTTTGAAAATTTCATGTATAAAACTATACGGGTAGCAGCTTACTTTGAATCTTCTGTAAAGGCACATGAAAGAAACAAGCAGATATGTCAAGCATTTTACTCCATTGACATTCCATCTTCATTTAGAAAGTCAGTTAAAATAAGTACCATTTTAATCAGTAATTAGCGTTTGTCCATAATGATTACGAAAGTAGAACAGTTCCTTTTAATTTGTTGTTGAGAAATATATGAGTTACAAAACAGATTTGTAAAGGGACGATTGAAAAACTGAACTATTCATTTTTAACTAGCTTTTAGAGTACTTTATGCTAATTTACAAATGAAAAAAAAAAAAATAAAATAATACTAAGGAATAAATTTTTCAATAATCTTTGAGAAAAATTCTACGTTTATATTAATTTAACCTATATTTAATCCGTTATAGAATATATCGAATATTAGCTATCGTGTTTCAATTATTATAATTGTATGCACATTACATTAAAACCAGTAGACCCGTGCGAAGCTATCGCACTGCAATCTTTGAATTTATTTTCTGATAGATTTTTCATTCATTTATAATTAACTGGAATTTTTTTAATAAAAAAACTTGTTTTAACGAAATATAAGTGTGCTATAACAGTAGTGGAAAAGATGCGCACAGAGGGCCGATCGTCACCGCTAAATTTTTGTAGTAGTCTTATTTAAAGAAAGAATTCCTTAGATTTAATAATGCGAAAAATACTATTAAAATTTACAGTGACAGTCACCTATTGCTGCACATCTTTTCCACTACTGCTATGTCAAAAGCTTGTTTAAAAAACGTTCGTATAACACCTCCAATCATTGTTGTGAATTTTGTATGTGCATATAAAAGGGGATTTTGACATCAGAAATATATATATGATGATACTGTAGTGTTTTTTTTTTTTTTTTAGGTTAAAATATGTAGATGGCATCAGCACCACAATTATTCATACACCCCTCATGTAAAATAACTAATTTCCTGATTGTTGTAACAAGTCTCAGAGTGTTTTGTTTCCGTTTGTTATTGTTATGTCCAGCAAATAAATGTTAAATATGTTATTAATCTCGGTGCTACCTCAACTTATGTATAATGTTATTTCTAATATCTAAATAAGAAAACAGAATAAATGACGACGATAATAATAATAATATATATATATATATGGGGTCGCCAGAAATATTTAAAAAGAATGATTACGCCGACGAAAATGGCTGCACTTCTGATTTCACTGTGTTCTGCTGTATTGTACTAACTGAATGACCTCATAAGTTTTAATTTTTAAAAAATCGATACATTTACAGAATATACGGCGTGGTAAGTTACTTTTTTTTTCTTTTCTAAGTTAATTAAAAATAATGTTTGCTAATTTTAAAGCGTTCGATGAATCCATTGAAAAGTTTGCAGCTTGTGTTAAAAGGCTGGAACAATCATTTACATTACTATATGACATGATGTAAAAGAAGAGAAAAAAGTCCCTGCTATTATTTCATGTGTGAGACAAAAGCTTTATAATTATTTTAATGTTGTGCGATTTAGCATTCCCGAAAGCCATGTACTAAAAATGCACAACCAAAAAAATTGCAAAATTGTTCTTAAAAACACAATATTAACAATCATGCAAAATATGCAAATTCTGAGGTAGAGGTAAATAAGAGTAAATTGAAATGTTATAGGTGTGGTAATGTATCACATTTAGCTAATACATGTAGGTATATTAATACAATTTGCAATGTATGTAAAAAACAAGAGCATTTAAGCAAAATTTGTAAAAGTAAAATTAATGATTCTCAGAAACAAATGAATGTATTAAATACAGTTCAGTTTTTATCGGTGAATTATGATAAAGGTACAACTCCCATAAAAATGTCTGTTTTAATTGAAAATAAAGCAAGTGCGGAACTGTGAATTAGATGGAATTTCTGGAATCTCCGGAATTTCTGCAGTGCCTCTTAAACACTTTAGAAGAATTTGGTCACATTATAGCAAGACAGGACAAGTTACATTATAGAATTCAAGTTAGTTCTAATATTTAGAAAAGAGCTAACGCAGGATCAAAGATTTCTTTATCTAATGATACAAATTCCGAAGAAAGTGATGCATTAAATTATAGAAATGAAAATACAGTTGTTAAACAAGGTGATTCTCAACCAGTATCATAGATTCTAAACCAGCAGACTCTTTTGACCCAAATACTCGAAGTCCTAAACTAGCTGACTCTCATCTGATACCTCCGGCTCCAAAATCTACTGTTACAATAGTTCAATTGATGATGCTCGCTGAATCTATAAAAACTAATTCTTCGTTTTCTTCTCCACAGGTACCTAGAAGATCTAAAAGGTTTATAAGAGCTCCTATCCCCGTCTCATATATTAAGTAGTGGAGAGATGTAGTGTTTTTGTTTAAGTTAAAAACATATATATGGCAGCACCACAAGTATTCATACGCCCCTCATGTAAAAGAACTAATTTCTTGATTGTTGTAACAAGCCTCAGATTGTTTTGTTTATGTTTGTAATTGTTATGTCCTGCAAATAAATGTTAAACATGTCATTAATCTCAATGCTACCTCATCTTATGTCTACTGTTATTTTTAATAACTAAATATTAAAACAGAATACTTAACCTAAAAGCATAATAAAAATTCCCTTTGCAATGTCTGTAGGCAAAAAATCCTATCTAATGATACCTCATTCACCGTTGTACGCTACATATTAGTTAAATTCAGTATGCGATGTCAGGTGTGGATAAAAAATCCTATAAAATGATACCTTATTCATCGTTGTATGTTACACATTAGTTGAAAGAAATGGATGTTAACAACAGAAATAATATATACGATACAATTAAATTCGATTATAGCCAATAGGGTTTGGGGCTACTAAGGACCTCAATAAAAGCGAAATTTACTTAGCAGAACAAATTCCTTTCATTTATTGATTTGTAAGAACAGAAATAATATGTACGATACAATTAAATTCGATTATAGCCACTAGGGTTTGGGGCTACTAAGGACCTCAATAAAAGCGAAATTTACTTAGCAGAACAAATTCCTTTCATTTATTGATTTGTAACAGGTTTTTATACTTTATTTTTTCGGTTTTATGAATTTTACATTAATCCTTATTAATAATATAAATGTGAATGTGTGTCCGAAAGTTTGAATGAAGTCAACATCAAAACGGATGAATTAATGCGTTTGTATCTTTAGATATAGATAGATTACAACTCAGAAATGAACATAGGCTGTATTTAATTTATTTTATTCAAATATTTTTCTTAATAATTAAACATTTCATTATTTTACATTCAGAATCAATTGACAATTTTCCTATAATATTTAACAATCTTTCTTTACCATTGCCAAGAAAAGGAAAACCCGGAATAATACTTTCTCCTTGACATTTAATTTTCTATTGAACAATTTCCACGTGAAAATGAAAATACAAAGAATTCGAAAGAAAATATATGACGTCATACTTGAAACAAAAAAGATATTTTTATAATTATACATAAAGCATGAACCTTAATAAGAGGTTTTCTGTCAAAAATGTCGTGATAATTATAAGGAATAATAACGAAAACGATTTATCTTATTAAGAAAATATTTCGCTTGGAAAAATATGAATCATATTTGAAATAAAACAGGCATTTTCAAGTATTCGTTAAAAATACAAGGGGCATGAATATCAGTAACTAATGAAAATAGATAAATAATGACGCCATACTTAAAATGAACAACAGACATACTTTCTTCTAATACTGATTAAAAAGATATATAAAAGATTACTAAATGCATGCATGATTTCGAAGTCAAAACTAAGTGTAGCATTTGTATAGAGTACTGTGTGTACGGTTACGCCATTCCCTTTAGCGATGGCAAGTAACTGTGATGGCCGGCGTCTGCACCATGCAAAATGGGATAAATGCCGCACTGCTATTCCGGTATACATGCCGCAGTTTCTTTTGTACAGGATTATTAAGTGTTATCAACTTTTCCTTTTCTTTTTGCACAGACTAACCATCTTAGGCATGTTATCAAGTTTACTAAAACCAAAGGAGAAAAGGGGGAAAATAAAAAGTAAGAAGGTCAAGAAAGATGCAAGTCAAGATGATAATAATGAAAAATTGGATTACGTGTAACGCAGACATTCTTTGCAAACTACTCCAAAAAAGAGGAAGTGTAATTGGCTTCGTTGCATCATGTGTTTAAATATAGTTACATAAAGACTGTACCTTTTCGACACTTTTCTGTAGATTGTAGTCGAAAAAACAGGTCTCTTGACCTATTCGGGACCATAGGTGCATATAAGCACCTTCATATAGAGCTTACAAATATTTTTCTGGCACCAGTAAAAAAGAAAAGTAATATTTGCTTTGTTTAATGTTTAATTAGAGCACTTTCATTTTTCTTTAAGTAAAGGTAACTTCTTTTAAAAAAGTTGTACCAACCGAATAAAATTTGTGTAAAGGCCACCGGTCCCGAAAGGGTTAACAAATAAATTATGTAAACACAATTTTACTTTTTTTCTTTTCCCTTTCTAATACATTGATGTTACGTTGTTGCTGAAATAACAATTAAAATTTAATGTAAAAAAAAATAAGTCGATAATTTTAATAGTGAAAGTAGGCAACAATTATTAATTTTGAATCTACTAATATGTTTCATTGTACTCATTTAGTTTCATTTTGTTATTACATCGTTAATTATAGTCCAGATATGAATATTTTTATTGAATATTTTTATTTATAATTTCATTCTGTTCTTATTACAAGCACGGCATAACTACCGCACAAGTGCGGCGTCTCAGCCTGAATGTACGGGTGACGCGCCGCAGTGTAATGTTTTAGAAAAAAAATTGTTAAAAAATATTAATAATTTGTTTTGAATTTTTTTGTCGTAGTACACTCGTTGTATATTTAACATTAAATAGCGCAACATGGTTTTTTTTTTTTTTTTTTTTTTTTTTTTTTTTTTTTTTTATGCCCACCATGGGACTTTATACACAAATTCAAAAAAATGTGCGGCATAAATCCCGGAATTACCCTATACTATTTTAATTAATTTTTTTTTAATATTGGCAGATTAAACGTTTCACAAAGGCGATTTTAGTAAAAAGATTTACCTGGTAAAAATGGTGTATATTTTTTCATGTAAAGCGTTCATTTTTATTAGAACGTATTAATATACAGGGTGTCCACTCTCAACTGTGCCCAATGGCTAATTCCTAAACCGTTAGTCATAGATATATAGTTCCAATTACCAAAATGTTTTAAATGAGGTAAAGAAATATTTTAAAAGCAATTTGAAACAATAAAAGCATTTCTTAAACAATTACGAAATTTAAATTTTTATATGGTCCCCCGGTCCTATAAGTTATATTTAGTAAAATTTCCCTTTTACACTGACAAGTAAGAAAAAAAAAGTCCCGTGATTCTACGATTAAAATTGACCGAGTAATAACTGTTTAAAGTTGGAACATACATTTTGCTGCAAATTAGGGATCATTCACAAATTTAGTAGAAATATAATTTCGTCAGATACATTTAAAAAATGGTTGAGAATAAAATTAACATTGCAATATTAATTTGAAATCTTTAATCATTCTGACATATTAATGCAAAATATACAATTTTTAATAAACATATAAGAAGGGAAAAAAACCGAATTTTTGTTAAATAATATGATGAAAATTAACAGTTTTAGCTTTTTATCATTGATTCTTATGCATTCTTTACCACTGAATCCGAAATTGATCTTCATTTTTTACCATCACTTAAAGATTTTTTGCAAATCGTAAATTTTAAAGTTAAAAAAGAAAAAATGGCGAAATTTTGTTACTATAAAATAGATGTCATTGTTGTGTTTTTAACTTTTGATAATTGATTTTTATGTATTTCTTACGCTGAATCCATAAATGACCTTATTTTTAACCATCACGTCAGAATTTTTCTCAAATTGTAAATTTCAAAGTTAAAATGTTATAAGTTAAAATTGAACCTCCTCCCCCACTTCATCGGACCCATCAGCTGTTTAGCTGTAAGAATCCCAATATAAGCCAAAAAATGGAATAAATTAAATTAAATTAAAAAGTTTTACATCTGTTTTATATTATCAGATTTTCGCTATATTTTAACTTTGACATTTACGATTGACAAAAACATTCTAACGTGATGGTTAAAAATTAAGGTCATTTTCAGATTCAGTGCTAAAAAGTGCATAAAAATCAATTATCAAAAGTTAAAAACATACAGTCATCTCGACTACTTTATGGTATCCGATTTTTGTAATTTTTTAACTTTGACAATTTATGATTTGCAAAAAATCCTGACATGATGGTTAGAAATTAAGGTAATTTTCGGATTCAGTGCTAAAAAATTCATAAAAGTTAAAAAACACAACCACCGCTGTTTTGTGTTATCTAATCTTGCTGTTAAACTTCTTGGCGGTAATCTACCCGAAATCTTTTGTGTTATCCTGTAAAATAAGTATAAATGGTAACCAGCGAAAATCATAATATTATATTGTCATTGGGTTTACGTCAGTATGTAAAATTTAATTTCGATCGGATACTTGAAAGTGAGTTAAAGTTCGAGTATAAATTTTGAACTGGAAAAACATACATACGATCGTTGAAGTTAAATAAAAACTTATAAAAATAACATAATTTTTGTTAAATGAAATCATGAAAGAAACAGTCTCAAATCCTTACAAAATAAAACATGTTAAAATACAATTATTTTAGTCAATCTGAAATTTAATAAAAGTTAACTCAATGCTTGTACGATTTTTTTCAAAGCGCAGATACACATGAAATAAGTTCTTCGAATACTTTAAGCACTTGGTATATGACACTTCAAAGCATGGCGGAACTCATCTGTGTTCAGATGTAGGAAAGTGGTATAAGTCATGCATTTTTAAAGTTCCATAACTCGGTCAATAAGAGTGTTATATGAACGGGACTTTTTTTGTCTTACTTGTTAGTGTAATACGAAAGCTTTACTAAATATAACTTATAGGACTGGGGGACCGTATAAAAATTTAAATTTCGTAATTTTTTAAGAATTGTTTTTATTGATCCAAATCGTTTTTAAAATATTTTTTTACCTCATTTAAAACATTTTTGTAATTGGAACTATATGTCTATGACTAACGGTTTAGGAATTAGCCATTGGACACCGTTGAGAGAAGGCATCCTGTATATTTATTTCAATTTTTTCTAAGTGATGGCATTTTCAATTCCCCAGCTTCGGAATTAGAAACAAAATCTTAAAATAACAATATACTTTTCAGAAATAATGTTTTGGATCAAAAGACGCATAATTTCAGAATGCTATTTTGACTTACATTTTAAATACAATTTCTTACTTGAAATTTAGTATTTAATAAAATTTATGTTTCAATGTTTATTTAAATGTATAATAAAATTAGATTTCATTAAGTGATTTCATGTTTTAAATAAATTAAAATACATATTTTTACATGATTCATGAAGTAAAAAAGTATTAATATAAACTTTAAAACATACTTTCTATCATTTATGTTATATAAGTGAATGAACGATAATTATATCATTTGACGTTCCATCTATATTTTCCCATGAATACCCAGTCCTCCATGTTTTCATACTTTTGTGTGCAGGAAAGCACAATTGTAAACCTACGAGTCAATCAGTAGAATCGGGTTTTCGGCTGTTTTCCACCAAGATACGTATTGGTAGACCGATTGTATTTTAATATGCGAATCGAGTTTCAACTGATTTTGGAATTTCAGCCGTAAACTCGAGGAGGTGATTATCTGTGCCGCCGCCTCCCGATCTATTTGTATATGTGCCCGCACTTGATATTTAAAAATGTAATCCCTTTTTTGTATTTGAATTTTAATTTTATAAGTCTTTTAGGAAATTTCTGGATTTCGCTGGGATTGAGATTAGAACATCAAGTCAAGAGTGCGAATGTCCACATGCAAAACTGTAATTGGCAAAAGTGAGATCATGTTTGGAAATATATTAATTTATAATCTAATGCACCTTAAAATGTTTTTAAAATAGTGAATATGAATATGAAAATTACGCACGTAAATTTTTCGACGGTGAAAATGAAGTCATTTTTAGATTTCGTAGTATTATATATATATATATATATATATATATATATATGATTGTGTCATAGTGACGCAAGTTTCATCGATTTTTCATTTCGCAATTCCAAAGATCAGAGCCTCAATTGACAGCTTCATAATTTATTATCTGAATATCAGGTTACTGATTACTTTTAGTAATAAAGTTTAATTTGAATAGTTAAAGTTAAACTTTAGTTATAAATAATATTTGCTTTGTATGTTAGGCCAGACGCACTCATAATAGTGATTATTTATTGTAATTATTTTTGTAGGTTTTTTATAACTTTAATAACTAATAGTTCTTTTACACATCTCTGTATTAGTTGAATTCAGCGGCTTCCGACAAGTAAAATGTAATAAATATAATATAAATGATAAAATAGAATAACAGCGATGTACATTTTTCATCATTTAATCTTAGAAAAAATGTATGGAATTTCAAGCTCATGAAAGAAATTTAAATGATCCCATAAAAACAAAAATAGTCAAATTGGGAGTTTCAGAAGTTTTTCTACTATAAAATATGATAAATGGTTAATTGTATATGCTTTTAGTTATCAAAATTTTTTTGCTTAATTGATGCATTTATACTGTAAGTGTTACGTGAAGGAAGTCACGGGTAACAGCTAGTTTAGTTATAACGGCACAGCATTATTTTTGTAATCTCTTTTTTGATGCCTTTATTGGGTTGAATTTTTTCACTTATTTTCATTTAAAGCAGAGTTGTGGTGTACTTCCACCTGAAAATTTTCAAATATGCCAGCAATAACAAAATAAAAAAAAATAACTCTAACGGACCATCAAAATATAAACAAGAACAAACTTAAATGAGAAATCATAAAAACCATAATATATTTATTCAAATTTATTTATAAAAATCATTATTCGAGTCGTCAAAACTAGAGGTCTGGACCGGAGAACGGACCGGACCGAGAAACAAAATAAACGGGCCTATCGGACCGGGCCGGGCCGATAAAAAAAATTAAGCGGGACTGCCGCCCATTATAAAAACTTAATCGAAGCCGATAAAATATGAACCATTTTCAATGAAGGTGACTTTCGCGAGAATAAGTATAAATGTGCGTCACGAGCCGATGCCAGTTTGACAACATCAATACAGAAATGTAACATGCCCAGCATTTACAGTTAAATGGTGTCTGGGCCCGGACTTTTTTTCTTCAGCAGACTCGTGCGGCCCAAGATCAGGCTTGCATTTTTTTCTACATAGTCGAGCAAGGCCGGTACTCGGCTTTATTGTTCTCAGGATGAGTAGGGAAGGCAATATGTTTTGTAAAAATATTAATAGCGATAACGAACTTCTGTTAACGGATTCTTTGGAAATATACCCTAAGGTGGGTCTCAAATTCAATGCTCAACAATGAGAAATTTTCTTACACATTTTCTGACTCATTTTTAACTGTAAAGGCATAAAATTGACAGGGCTGACTATTGAAAGGATTTGGAATCGAACAGCTTTTTCCATTTTAGGTAGATTTCGTATGAAATATTACCCCTTACATTCTCTCCTATTGGAAGTTCTGAAAATTTTTGCAAATCTACACCGATCATGACCCCTAAAACCCAAAACCACCCTCAGTAAAAAACTTTATATATATATATATATACAGGGTGTATGTTATGCTTCAACAAACTTAGAGGGATGATAGTACTCATGAAGATAAACAAAAAATGCAATGGAACATGGGGTCGCAAATGACGTTTACTGGATGAAAATCGAGAAAATGGACAAACTGAGACAAGAAAAAACACTCCAGAATTTATTGCACAGAATAGGTACAACACAGCTCATGATGTCCAGAGAAAACAAATATTTTACAACAATTTATCAAAGTGTCGATCGCGGACATTATTACACAGAGTACATCTACGGAGGAACGACTGGCGGACACGCTCGAAGACTTCGGTAGTTTCCTGGATTTCTCCTGCTCACAGATTTGTTTGGCTTTCTTCCAAGTTTTTGTTATATCTTTATGACCGTATATGCACAAAGTGAAAGGAAAACCAGCTTCGTGCTACTAGCCAGTTCTGCAGAAAAGCAGCATGCGAGATTTCGATATTTTTATTAGTTTTGCGATTTTCACCCTTTAAACCTCATTTGCGACCCGATGTTCTATTGCATTTTTTGTTCGTCTTGATGAGTACTATCACCCCCCTAAGTTTGTTGAAGCATTTCATATACACCCTGTATATATATATATATATATACACTATATCGCCAAAGGTGTCCGGCCACTTGCGATTTTAGACGTTTTGTTGAATATCTAGAAAAATACATGAGGAATTAACCTGAAACTTCAGGTGTGTAAACAGTATAGTATAGGTCATATATTTCCGCGAAGATTTTTTCCCGAAACCCCTTAGGAGACCGTCAACAAATTCAAAAAGAACGAATATCTTTTGGATAACCCTGTAAAAACTAATGTAGCAAAAGCGTTTAAACTGGAGATTATGATTAAGTGACTTATTGTAATAACTTTGTTCATTTTTATGAGGATAGCATGTATACTCGTAGAGAGATTAAGGTTTTTATAAAAACAGTCTCAAATTTCGCCAAGTTTTTTGCTTATAGTTTGCAGAGTTCTTAATATAAAAAAGTTCTTTTCAGAAAATAAGACAAACAACATTGTACATAATACCCTGCAATTAGAATTTTAAAATAATAAAAATTGGATGAAAAATGAGTAGGTTTACTAAACAATGTTTCACTGCGCATGCGCAAATGCAATCAAAATATAATGTGCATAACGTATTAGCTAAGTATATAGAGCAACTTTTGTGAAAGTCTCAAAATCATAGCTTGAAAATTCTGAAAAATATCGTCGATAGAATAAGCTCAAAATCCGTTGTTCCCAAAAGAAAGCAAAAAAGATGAGGGGTTGTATCCAAATGTAGTAGTAGTGCAATATTGTGTACGCTATCTTGGCACTAATCAACAGATATTTGATACAACCTCTCTTCTTTTTGCTTCCTTTTGAAAACAACGGATTTCGAGCTTATTCTATCGACGATAATTTTCAGAATTTTCAAGCTATGATTTTGAGACTTTTACAAAAGTTGCTCTATATACTTAGCTAATACATTATGCACATTATATTTTGATTGCATTCGCGCATGCGCAGTGAAACAGATTTTAGTAAACTATCTTATTTTTCATCCAATTTTTACTATTTTTTAATTCTGATTGCAGAATATTGTGCACAATGTTGTTTGTCATATTTTCTGAAAAGAACTTTTTTTTTTATTAAGAACTCTGCAAATTATAAGCAAAAAACTTGGCGAAATTTGGGACTGTTTTTATAAAAACCTTAATTTCTCTACGAGTATACATGCTATCCTCATAAAAATAAACACAGTTTATTACAATAAGCCACTTAATCATAATTTCCCGTTTGAACGCTTTTGCTACATCAGTTTTTACAGGGTTATCCAAAAGATATTCGTTATTTTTCAATTTGTTGACGGCCCCCTATGGGGTTTCGGGAAAAAACCGTCCCGGAAATATATGACCTATACTATACTTTTTACATACTTGGAGTTTCAGATTAATTCCTCATGTATTTTTCTAGATATTTAACAAAACGTCTAAAATCGCAAGTGGCCGTTCACCTTTGGCCATATAGTGTATAATATATATCACTTTTTTATGGACACGATAACTTCCATAATTCTGTACAAATCTCTTCCAAACTGATACATAAAAACAAGGGGCATAAAATTTCGGTCAAGTTCGTTAATGGGAAAAATCGTGGGGGTGGAAATAGGGAGGGGTTTTGTGAAAACCGAAAAAACCCCATAACTTCTTAATTGTAATACATATCGAATCAGTTTAAAGTTATTATTACTTCTAAAATAAAAGGGGCCAAAAATTTATGTATGACAGATTTTTGATAAAATGAAAAATGGGCTCAAGGGGTGAAAAAAATAGGGTTTTCGGGAGAAAAAAATTCATAACTGTTGCAAAGATTGATATATGCAAAATGCTTTCGCTTATAATTATAAGACCAATGTCAGACGGGCGTCTTTTTTGCTGCTTTTTTGCTTAAGACCAATGCTTTTTTCCTTACGTATTATCTATTCACAATGCTATAGCATTGTGAATGGATAATACGTAAGGAGAAAAGCAGCAAAAAAGACGCCTGTCTGACATTGGTCTAAGTATTATCCATTCACAATGCTATAGCATTGTGAATGGATAATACTTAAGTGAAAAAGCAGCAAAAAAGACGCCTGTCTGACATTGGTCTAAGGATTAAAAGAATTTGCATAATCCAACAATATTAAACAAAAATTAATAGAAATATTTGAACGCATATGCTTTCCAAATTAGGGAATAAAATTAAAACAAATACGAAAAATATAACCAAGAGCAATTACGGCGAATGGGAAAAGATAGTTTCAAATGATTTTTAAGGATGTTACACGCATCCAAGCACAACAAAATTTATATGCATTTATGAAGTGCACAAGACTATGCATTCTGTAATGCGAATATGCGGTGCAAAGAATAGTTATTATTCATTTACAGGGCCGCACAAAATAATTCCGTTGCATATGGGGGTGGGGATTGTTTGCGGCGTATTTTAATTATGTTAAACTATTTTTTATATAATGAAATTGATATACGCCGCTGAGGTTTACTATAAGTTATTTCATATAATACAAATTATTACGATTCATATAATACTATAATTATTTCATATAAGTTATATTATACGAAGTGCATCTACAGAGACACACTTGAAATTTCAGGTACTATATAGTATCAGAAGTACTGTACATTAGCGGTGATTGCTGGGGATTGCATTTTCAATTATGATATACGCTTCTATGTTTCACTATATTTATGCATACTATATAGTGTGTATAATTGCTAATAATTTATATATAGAGCTACTCAAAAGAATTCGTAAGGGTTACTGGATATGAGTGTAAATTGCTTAAAGGTGGTTTTTAAATCAGTTATGCATTTTTACGCTGAACTGCATTTAGTTTATTAAGAAATGTTTGTAGAATATACATAAATTAATATACAGGGTCACGAAAAGGATTAGATACATGCCGTCTATGGATGATAATTTCTGGAAATGTGATTTCAGTAGTTTTAAGAGTATTTTAGTTCGAATTAAATTTTAGCTAAATAGTGGCGTGTAATAAAGGTACTAGGTGAACTACATAGCTGTACAAAAGTATTCAAGTATGTTTCCATCTATTAGTATAAATTGCTGAAAGAAAAATTTCAACCTGTTATGCGTTTTCTTCTTAAACTAAATTTTCCAATTATATAGTACATATATAGCAACATACTGATCAAATACAGGGCTGTTCAAAAGAATTAGAATACATATTTGGCTATGGACAATAACTGCTGAAATGAATTTTTTAAATGTTTACTTAGTTATCTTATTTACCTTATTTCCCTAAATAACGAAGTTTTGTTAACGCTTTCAGGGAGTGTTGGAACGTATTTCATAACCTATGCCGTACGCATGATTTTTCTTTCTTGTTTCTTTTAAAAAGGAATATGAAAGTGTGTCGGAAAATTTCAAGTTGTTGAGCATGGAAAAGTTTTTTTTTTGTTTGTTTTTTTTAATACCACCTTAACATGATTATGATAAAACCAGCTCTTATATAAAAATAAAATTAAAAACTCGTCAAAAGCGACCAGATAAAATTGTTAAAGTGGGTTTATCTCTAATCATGATTTAGTTTATGTTGTTGAAATTAGTACTTAACTTCGAAATCAATCTGCGCCTGTAGGCCGAGCTGGCAGGGATTTTTTTTTTTTTTTTAAATATAAATAAATTACTTATCGACATATAAGAGATTCTTGTCGCGTGACTGCAAGGTTTTCTACTTTCCAGTGCCATCGCTTCTGGAAATTCGATTCGAAAATTTAACTTTGACAGTATTTTCTCAAAGATATATTGTTTTTATCAAAAAATGGATAACATTATTCGATTACATAGTTTCTGAGTAAGAACACCTGCCAATCTTATGCGTTTTCAAAAAGAAACGAATTCAGAAATGTATCAGATAGTAGCTCCTTTGGGTTTGACGTCTAAGACTCTAAGTAGTCATTAATGCTGCTATTGTGTATTTTCTGCCTTGGAAACACATAGTAATTTTAAAATATACTGTAAAATTATTCCATAAATATGTATGCAGTATTATTCTTTAAAAGAATCTTAATTGTATGTTTAAAAAAACTGATTTTTTTTTTTTTGTAGAAATTGAGTCGGGCTTCATTTAATTGATTTTTCCACGGGTCGGGCCGTGAATTGTGAAAATATAAACGGGCCGGATCGGGCTCGGGCCGAACTTTTAATTTTTTCATAGGACCGGGCCGAGATTGATTTTGCTCTGGCCGGCCCAGGTCCTGGAAATTCCGGCCAGTGCAGACCTCTAGTCTAAACTCCACTGAAACTTCTAGTTGGCGCCTAGTGGGAAAAGTCCCTATCATTTGGTGTTACATCGATAAAGTTTTATTGTTCTTTATTCGGTGAGTTGGTTGGGGTTTTTTATTTTTCAATTGAAAAAGACTATACATTTATCTTATCAGAACATTGTTAAGATTTTGTTCGGCATTAATATTAAAATAGTGATATTTAAGAAGTACGTATATTTGGAATTTGGTATTTTGTTATACCTTCGTGTAATATTAACACATTGCTGACTGATCGCAAGTAACAGAAAAGCATAAAAGTTGGCATCTATTCATACTCGTAATTCGTGATTGGCCAATAATGTGTTAATATTAAAATAATAAGTATAAAAATATGAAACATCGACTTTTCTTCCAAACTAAAAACAAACATTTAATAAAAGTCATAAATCTGTATCTTCTTCGTTTTCACCATACCAATTTTAATAATTTACGAAAGAAAACCTTTAAAATTTTCTAAAGAGCTTTAGCGTTTCGATTTATAACCAGAAAATGTAGCAACAAATGTAAGATTAGCAAGCATTTTTCGCGTGCATAAATAGTCATGTGTAATTAATCCAGCAATATAGATTGATTTACTCTCCATGTAATTTAAATTTTCTTTATACGTAATAAATATTATTACTTAAATAATATTTAATAGTATTTTCTCTATTTTTTTTTTCTTTTTTAAGATGTAGGATAAACGTGATGTATTGTTTGTTTAACTTCGTTTTTCTAATTATTTCTCTCTTTTTTAATGTTCTGGATTTTGACCACTTTTTTTTTTTTTTTTTTTTTTTTTTTTTTTTTAACTAAATTGGAATTTTGTGGGGAAAAAAAAGTTTATTAAAGATCATTTATTTGGATGATATTTTCCAACATTCAAAGATATAAAACTAAAGTTATTGTATTAAAAACTGGATAAAATGTGTTATTAAGTATAAAAAGCCGGTCAATTTAATCTAAATGAACCGGTGAATGATGGGAAATTATTAAATCAGAGAAATTAAAAAAAAATTATGCTTCTTTTAACACTTATCAATCTGGATCATAAATTTAGATGAGTAGTGAAATTCTAATAATACTATAAATCTGAAGTGTGTCTGAATGTTTGAGTCAAGTCAACGTCAAAACGGATGAATTACTGCCTTTGTATCTCTTCATATAGATGGATTTTAGTCCAGAAATGAATATAGGCTATGTTTTATTCATTTTATTTAAGTATTTTTCTTATTAATTCAAAAGTTCGTTATTTTCATAGAGAATCTATTGACATTTTTCTAAAAAAATTAGCAATCAAAAGAAAATAAGAAAATCAAAATCCCAAATAATAATTTCTTCTAAACAATTAATTTTCAATTGAATGATTTTCACGTAAAAAAGGAAAATGAAATAAAAAAATTAAGACTTAAAAAAAAGATTAATATAACGTCATATTGGAAATAAAACGGATTTTCAATATGTTTTATTTGAAATCCGTATACCATTTCCAATAAAAATTATTGGAAATGGATTATTGAAATTCTCAAATATTTCTTAATATTAGAAGGTGGATGAATTTGAGTAAATACAGAAAGTAGGCGAATATGACGTCATATATCGAAAATAAAACGGATATGCTTTGATGTTGAAATAAAATGGTCTTGGGTTATGATTATTAATTCGTATTATTTCAAGAAATCGTTGTCAATATTTTACGGTTTATCGTCTGCGCACGGTTAACACAAAGATTTAACTTTTAATTTAAAATTTTAAAAAATTTAAAAACTTTTGAAAAGAAAATGGATAGTAAATGTCAATAACATGCACCGCAAAAATATCAGTGTAAAAAATGACGTCCATAACGAGAAAAATAATTATTTTCATTCTTAAAAATTAAAAAAATTAACCAGATTGCCTGAAAAAATTATTTTTGTCGAGTGTTAATTCTTAAAAAGCTTCCTCATTTCAGAAAATATGGATGAAAATTACGTCATTTTTTAAAAGAAAGTAGCATTTTCGTTCATAAAACCTAAAGATTTAATACGATTGAGTCAAAGTAAAATCATTTTCCCTCTGCCAGTTTCAAAATTAAGGCTCAGGAGCTCAAAGTATATTGAAGATACGTTTGTAAATCATAGTTTGGCAACCGGATTTTAATTCCACATTTCTTTTAGCTTTAAAATTGTAAAAATTTGTATTTTTAAAAATAGTATTTTAAATATTTTTGTTATAATGGATTTTTGTAACGCGTTATAGTAGATTTTTATAACAGATTTTTATAGTAGATTATTCTTATAGTAGAATTTGTCGTGAATTTGGTCAATTTGCCATGGGAAAACTGAAAATTTCGTCACTCAGTTAAGAATCGCGAATTTCGTTGATCGGGCACGCAAAAATCGCGCATTTCGTTGATTGGGCACGGATAAATCGCGAATTTTTCCGATCAAGCGCGGGAAAATAGCAAATTTCGTTGATCGGGCTCGTAAAAATCGCGAATTTTGTCGATGAGACACAGAAAAAATCTCAAATTTCGCAGATCAAGCGCGGAAAAATCGCGAGTTTTGTCGATCAGCCTCGAAAAAATAGCTAATTTCGTTGGTCTGGCGCGGAAAAATCACAAATTTCGTTGATGTGGCACGGAAAAATAATCAGTTTTGTTGCAAATTGCGCGGAAAAATTGAAAATTGTTCATCGGCTGCGGAAAATCGCCTGTTTCGTCTGCTTATCGCGAGAAAAAAATCGCAAATTTCGTCTATCGGGCACGGAAAAATCGCGAGTTTTGTCGATCGTGCTCCGAAAAATCGCGAATTTCGTTAGTCGGAATCCAAAAAATTGCGAAATTTCGTTGATCGGGCACAGAAAAATTGCGAATTTTGTCTATGATGCGCGGATGAATTGAGAATTTCGTTGATCGGCTGCGGAACAATCGTGATTTTTGTCAGTTTATCACGAGAAAAAATCGCAAATTTCGTCAATTTGCAGCGGAAAAAATTGTAAATCGTAAATTTCGTCGATCAGTGGAGAAAAAATCTCACGTTTCGTCAATCGGGCACAGAAAAATCGCGAATTTCGGCGAGAGGCACAAAAAATTGCGAATTTCGTCGATCGGGGAGCGAAAAATCGTGAATTTCTTAGATCGGACACGAAAATTCGCGAGTTTTGTCGATCGAACTCCAAAAAATTGCAAATTTCGTTGGTCGCGCGTGGTAAAATAGCGAATTTCGTTGATCAGGTGGGCATAAATCAAGAATTTCGTGATATATCCTTGCTAACTGAATTGAATGTGTTGACTGGGTAGGGGGACTAGAGGGGTAAACCCCCCCCCCCCCCCTCTGAAACCATATTTCTTATCTGATTATAGGACGCAGATTACCTTCTCGAAATAGAATTATCTCCATGTTACTGCTGTGGCCCTAGACAACTCAGGCATTTTTGTAAGTGGCCCTTCTCTTAAAAAGGTTGTGCGCCCCTATCTTGTAGGTTGCAATGAATAGATATACAAATTTCACAACAAATACCACCTAAAATACATTGTTGTATTAGAATTCTCCCAGCGTCGTTCTCTCATCTTACGAAGAAAGATTCATCGATTATCACAATTTTACTTGGCCCTCCTTTTTTCATTGATTGCAATTTCTTTTTCAAAATTGTTTATATTAATTAGAACAAAATTTAACTTTTTCATGACTGAGTTATGTCAAGGCTTCTACAAATAAGATATTCCGTATTGTCTCCTATAAAAGGGGATAAAGGGTTAATTATATATGTTTTTAATTATCGGGAATGAAATGTTTTGCTTAATTAATGCATTTATCTTTCTTTTAACTCTACGTGAACGAAGTCATTAGATAATAGCTAGTTGTGTACAAATTTTCTTCTTCTCTTTCGTCGCAAAGAGCAAAATAACTTTTCTGCGTTTCTAAAATTAATATTACTTTCATGCAATTTTCAATTTGATTGCCTGGAATTGTTTTTCCAGGGCGTTCTTTGAAAAAGTTTGATAAACAACGCGAGGCATCTATTAATCGTTATTTAACAATAAAACAAGGGGTTCAATTATTGAAAGTTGTTTTGAAAGTTTATACGGTAAGATTCGGGGAGTGAATCACCTTCAGATTTTATATGGGCTTCGATCTGCCTCTTCACTCTACTGTCATGTCCGAACGCGATAGTTCGGCTGAGGCTCCTGGTTAAAGGAGCCCTAGTTCGGCCGTAATTACTGATAACCAGCAGAGTGTACCAGGGGTCATCTCACCATCTATGATGACCCAGTGTTTTTTCTTGCTTATTCTTGTTTCTTCTTGTTCGCGGGCGCATCGCACTTACACCTGCACAGCTTTTAAAATTTATGTGTATTAATTTATGCATTCCAGTGATGAAAAAGTATATTAAGTGTTGGTTTTGATGAAAAATAATAAAAGATTCTTATTATGCAGAGTTGCCATCCAATGAGGAATCTCATTAACCGTTACGATTTTTAACCGGAGCCGGAGGTGCAAACCTTTGGAACTCCTTTTCCAGTAATATAACCGGTAATTTCTAATAATCACTCACTACAAGGCAGTAGTTGGTCGTTAAAAACAGCAAAGATTACTGCGAATTCGTGAAAAACGACTACTCTGAATAAGTGAGATTTTAATTTTTCGTGTGAATTGGCCTCTCCTGTGCATAAAATGTTGAAAGGCTGTTATGAACTTAATTTTGAGACTTACTCTGGCTGAAAAAAGACGGCATTTTGGGGATTTTTTTTTTCTTCATCCGATGTATACTTGCAAAGAAACTTTCTTGCCTCATACATTTGACATTTTCAGTAAATACACATCTCAATATATATGCAATATCTATACTAATTAAGTATATATAATATATATATACTCAATTGATCAATAAAAATCATTTTATAAAGCTAAAATGTGTTTATAAATTAAAGTATCAGATGCAAAATACGATGGAAAAAAATTATATACTACAAAATACATATATTCAATATAGGTATATTCATTGAATTTATATATATTCAATATCTATACTTAAATTAAGTATGTTCATGCAATGTGCATTATACACATTCACACACATATGAGTATGAGTGTACATCTATGTTTGTCTAAGTTCAGGAATAACAAAATAGTAGCTGCGTGATAAACAACATGGACACAACACCTACTCTTATAATTTCGAAGTTTCCTTAAAGTTCTCATTACTTCGAAATTTCCATATCCTGTCAAGTGGAATATAATCTGGAATATTTTTTGGAAAAAAAAGTGATTCTTTTCAAAATTGTTTAAATCTTTTACTCACGAATTCCTTACTTCGACTGAGCTTTAAATATTCCTTTAAAGTAGCATTTGAATGACATATATACATACGAATCTATGGATCATATACAGAGTTGCACAAAAAAATTCGGATATTTTCCGAACTATTCATGGTAATTTCGGAAATTGTATTTCAAATAAAGAATATTATAAATTGTTTATTTAGACATCTTTCACCTTAAAAATTTTGAAAGTTTTGTTACAGCATTCTGAATGCGTTGGAAAGTGTTTCCTAATCTATGCTGGAGGCATGTTTTTTCGTTCTTGTTATATTATTGAGCTTGAATTGATAGGTATAATTTTGTTAGCAAGTTTTGATATTGAACACTAATAGCAAAAGCTCGTTGCACTTATCTCAAGTTTATCTTTGGCTATGATGGCATATATTGAACAATAAAGAAACCGTGTACTTTTATAAGGGTCACAAGCTATTTTAATACGAAAATCAGAAAAATATGAAAAATGTCATTTACCATGTTTTACACTCGAACTTCCGATATACCCAATGGAATTTTTGAACAAAATTTAAATTAATGTAAAAATACAAAATATTGGAGATCAATTAATAGCTTTAAATCGTAGTCTTTAACAAAAATGAATCTCATTATTTCCTCATCTCTTTCCTAAAGAATAAATTTATCAGAATACAATGCTAAAATATCTTCAATTTTTTACACCCCGGTCTAAATATAAAAAAAAATATATTTTTAAAAAAACCTAAGATAATCAAAATTCAAAACAAACCGTTTTTAAATCATAAAAAAAATCATTATGATTCATATTTCCATTAAAATCTCTATTTTCTATCTCATTTTTCACTAAACATTCAAAAGAAGTACATTTTAAAGAAAAATAAATAAATAATTATAATTTTACATTATTAAGGAATAACACTTAATATAATTATATTTTAGAATTAATCGCAATAAGATTTGGTATCTTTTGAAGCGAATACGTTAAATGTTCATTGGAAATCTAAAAACATAGAAAAATTTGAAAAACACGATAAAACATTTTTTAAGACACAAACATTGAACAACTGGAAAACAGGAATTCTGCTTTTTCAGAATTTAGTGTCGCCCCCAATGAAAATATGTATATATGTATATATAAATAGTACAAAACATATTTCAATTTTAAGACTTAAAGCATACGCTTTTATTTTATGTAAATGGACGTCATTCGCATCCGCTTAAGAATTCCACATTTACGATCTACTCTTAAACAGCTACAGTAAAGTATGCATAGGACGTCACTATCGCGAGATAACACAGAAACGAAGCAAAAAGATGCCGTCATTCAAGAAACTCGACAAAAAAGCGCTATTTTATGATTCATATGCCTTCATTCGTTTGTAACATTAATATAGATAATTAAATTAAATATAGTTTATAATAGCTTCATGTTTTAACAGAAATCATTTGCTTATATTTTTTCAAAATAGCGCGTATTTTAATTGCATTTTTTTCGGTTGTTATGAGAAAATGGCAACAAAAATATATAATTACTATTTTGCAACTATTTTTCTTTCATTTTCTACAGAATGGGGTACTTCCGTTGCCAGTATTAAACAAATGGCTCTTAAAACTACAAAAAAATTAATATTTCAAAAATAAATTGAGATGCAGTTTTCAAATAAATTGTATTTAAAAGTACATATTTTCCCCAATACGACGGTATAAAAATTGAAAATGTGAGAGGCTTAGAAGTTAAAAAAATTGCAGAAGAGTGTTTAACAGTACAATGATACATCTGTTTTGTTTTACGGCTGGCTTATAAAATGTAATGTTATTTTTTGGAGACGATACAAAATAAGCTGGGAGAAAGAAATAGCATACGGGGGGCTAAAAGATACGTGTTTCATAATTTTGAAACAAATATCGTGATTCTAAATAAACTTTTTTTTTTTCACTACTTTTATTACATGTATGATACCACCTTTAAAGTTTGTTTTTTTATTTTCTTCAACAAATAGAGAGGAAAAATTTTTTAATCTTATTCTTAAATATATTCTATCATTTGACATTATAAACGGATTTTCATCTAATAAATAGATAAATAACCTGAAATGTGCATAAATAATTAAAGTGTTAACGAAGTTTCTTTTATTCAAAAAGCCTATTTTGCGTTTTAAATCTCTCCAGGGGAAAGCGTATAACTAGAGTTGCAAATTTAACAATAAGAACACATTTATGATTAAAATAAATGGGAAGTTACTATAATTTAACAATGCAGAAACGCATAATACATGGCAAAAAAACATGTAAGCTAATGGTGTCAAATTTACCGTAATCCCTGCCCATATCTGCCGATATCTAGCTGTAAGAAATAAAAGTATGGGTCCGTTAGCTTTTCATAGCGATTCTAATCGGATTTCTTTTAAAATCGTTATTAGCTATAAATGATTATATAACCAAACTTCTTAATAATCTATTTTTAACCAATTAATTAAAAAACGAGATGGTTACTAAATTCATCGATAGATGTGTAATATGTACTAATACTTTAACATCTATTCCCGCATAAATTTCAAATGAGTGCACCGAATTCCAAGATTCCTTTCTTTATTTAAAAAAGAAAATTCGTTTTTCGGATGGTTCCGTTGTTTTCTTTGAATAAAATTTCCCCTTCTTTTACCCCCCCCCCCTCTTTTTTTCTTTAAGTTGGTCATTTGTGTTTTTTTAAATTTATTTATTCGCAGAATATGATGTGCATAGTCTGTGGCGCTCATTTACAGGGACACACAAAAGAGTTCGGTTATATTACTGTCTATGAGAAATAATTGATGAAAGTGCATTTTCAATTGTGGTATGCATTTTTAACTTTAACTGATTTGATGTGTATCAATTCTATAAATCGTATACATGGGCTGCATAGAAGAATTCGAGTACATATCCGGTTATAGAAATAGAAGGAAACTGGTGAAAGGGTATTTTCAACAGTGTTATACATTTGCTAACTGAACTAAATTTTTGCAACTGTGTAGTATACATACAAATCTACAAATTACGCAAAAAACTTCATTTTAAATAAAATAGGAAAATGTTCCTCCTCAGCATTCATATACCAAAAAAGCTCAGTAACCGTTCTGCATTACATATACCGTAATTGTCCTCTAATGAAACATAATTTCAGTTTTGATAAAAATGCTACAGTCAGACAAAACCTGAACATAACCCTTTTTGATCCTTTAAACTATGATAAACTAAAAGAAAATTACAACATTCTGAACAAACATTTCTCATTTATTAAACAAAATCTATAATTATTTCTAATACTTTTATTAAATAATTTTTAATAGTCTATTTTGATACTGAAATTTGAATATTATAGATCACATTGCTTTTATAACATTGTACTCGTATTACTCCTACCACAATTTATTGGTAGTATCATGTAAAATTACTAGATGTGTTATGCATTAAATTACTTTTACTTTTCTTATAACAGACATTTTTTAAATGCTGAAGTCTGATATGACACACACTGTAAAAGAAGAAGAGAAATCTGTAATTCTGTAAAGTTACAAAAATCTGTATGCTACAGAAATCTGTAGCTTTACAAAAGAATCTACTAAAATTACAGAAATCTTACTATAATCTTATCTTTCACCCGGGTTGTAATTACATAAAAAGTTCTAGGCATCTCAGTTTCTAAAAAAAACTTAGTAACCTTACAGATTTTTTGATTTACAGTGCATAGCAAACATGTGTCTATTTTTGTTGTTGCCGTTACATAAAAAGTTCTAAGAATCCGAGTTTCTTAGAAAAATGCTAGTAATTTTACAGATTTTTTTTCTTTTTTTTTTTTCCTTTTTTTTTTTTTTTTTTCTAAAAATTTAGTTTTATGAAAATTTAAATTTAGTAGAAAAAAAAAAGCTAGCATAATAAGCTTGTATATATAATACGGACCTGTCAGATAATTTTCAATTTCAAAGGTTATATGAATATATAGCACTAAGGGGCCCAGCCCTTGCGAGCTACGCCCTCCAACCCCTGTTCAGACTTCGCAGCCTCTAAAAATATGGTAATGTGCTCTGTTTAAAAAATATTACCAGGTTACGGAAGATTGATGATATTATCACCATAGCGGCGGCTATCTTCTATAATCGGGTTGCCATGCTTCTTCGCTTGAATGGGGCACTTTTCTTTTACCATGGCCTCATCCATCATTGTCTTAACAACTGATGACTGTGGGGTTGATAAGTAAGATCAATTACACATTTGAAAAACAGATTGTATAAAATGGTACATTAAAAATACACTTTTATAAAGACGCTAGACAATATTCTTCCTTTAAGTTCGAGGTTAAAAAACTCCGTCTGCTTGGCAATAACTTTCAAGAACCACGGTATTGAAAGCGATTGTGTTTGTGCTTATATTATATGTTTTGATCAAGTTTTGGATATTTTCAGGAACAGGTATAGCTTATTCATCAATTCTTTTCTCCATTTTTATACACCATCATGCAGATTTTTTTTTTTTTTTTTACATTGCATATTGTTTATATTAATTAATAAGAATATCCGAATTTTCTAATATGTATTTATCGAATTTTAATTTAAAGTGTTTTGCGAATACATTTATCTGTATTTATGCTGCATCAAGTGATGTAATGCACAAATAAATTTGCTAGCCGCATTTTTTATACCATGTAACGTCACATTAAAATTCTCCTGAATAAAAATCATTTTAAATGTACCATTTTAAAATATGACGTAATTTCCACTATTAAATGCATTTGTCATGCAATAATTTATTTATTTTTAAGTTTTTTTCTCTTTTAAGATTCACGGGTACATACATTATTTAATTTAAAAGTGTGTAGCCTCCATGAACTTGTAAAAACTCGCTATTATTTTTATTGAAATTTAATTCATCTTGTTGTTATGAGAACACACACACACGCACACAAAAAAACCAATATCTTTGGAATTGAAGTGTGGCATTGATATATTTTTAATTTTTAACTTTTCGTCAATATTACCATTTTTCCATTTTAAATGCGACGTAATTACTCCCATTTGCTGCTTTTAACAAATATTAATGAATTCATCATTTTAAAGTTTTCTTTCACTTTTTAATATT
The DNA here is from genome assembly GCA_963932465.1 of Maratus speciosus. Lineage (NCBI taxonomy): Eukaryota > Metazoa > Arthropoda > Arachnida > Araneae > Salticidae > Maratus > Maratus speciosus. The sequence goes on from OZ010791.1 coordinate 414,391,736, forward strand.
CATATAAAAATAGTTTTGTTGTTAGAAAGGAAGTATTATTCGCGCTTCTTTAGAATTGACGACAAACGTTAAAAAATGCATCTCGAAATATGAAATAAAAGTCTCGTAAATATATTTTTTAATTTAAACTGTTTGGCAGAATTATTACTTGGCCATTTTAAATATGACGTAATTTATCGCATTTGCTGCTTTTAATGCCTATTAATGAATTTATTATTTTAAAGTTTTCTTTCTCTTTTAGTAGTCATAGTAAATACAATTTTTATGACGTAATTTTCAATATTTTCCTGCTTTTAACATGTAGTCATTTAATTCTGAAGTTTTCGGTTTTAAATAGTCACGTGTAAATAAATTTTTAATCGTAAGGAAATATTATTCTTTGCACCTTTTTCTACCATTTGAAACAATTTGAAATAACAACCTTTCTAAAATATGCAAAAAATATCTCTTGAAATTGTGAAAATTTAATTAAACTAAATAAGAAATTATTATTTATTTATTATTATTATTATTATTATTATTATTATTATTATTATTTAATGAAATATTTTTTCAAAATTTCCTGAAAAACATAATTTAATCGCAATATTGTCTTCACTACCGATTGAAATGAAAGATAATTTCAATTTGAATTTGAAAATGGCGAAAGAGAAGAAATCTAATAATCCCTATCGTTATCCATTTTCTCCCTTTTTTCACAAAAATGAAGTAATTTGGTTGCCATCATTAGAATAATTAAATTCAAATTAGAAAAAAAATTAACATTTCGAAAACTAATTCAAATTTTGAAATTCTAATACCAGTTTTGAGATCTGCGGATCAATGCGGATTTTTTGGTGTTTAATTTCACCGCATAATATTCAATATTTTAGGAGAAATAGCCATGAAACATAATCAGTCATTTAATCAGTCATTTCATAAATTCGTTTCATAAATTCGTTTCATTAGGATTATATATATATAGGGTAGATATATATTGAGATTTCCGGTTAGGTTTTATTTTATTAAGATGTTTTCTATGTATATACTTTTTATTATAACAATTAATATAAAATATGCTTCTGCCACAGTTCCACAAATAATTCAATATAAATAAATTATTTATGTATATATATTTTTTATTATTTTCATTTATCTTTTCTTTGTTATATTTTGTTTTCTTTTTTCTGTATATTATTCAAAACAGGTAATGAGTTCATTTTTCACTTTATGATTTTATTCATAAAGTCTTCACTATTTTTTGGTCAAAATATTATTATAAATAAATAAGTAATATTAAGAATTTAAAAAGCAATTTTTAAATTAAATTTTTATTTAAAATCTAATAATAATAATAATAACTAAAAATAACTTATGTTTAAATAAATCCTGAATGATGTTTAAATGTTAACTCAGCAATATATAATTGAAATTCAAGACGTTCCACAAACCAAATATATTGAACTTTGTATAAAGTGGTTAATTCAGATTCTTCTTGCATGTATGCATATAAGCAAAATACACTAATAATTACAAAAGCGTTAATCATGTAGTACACTGTAAAAAAAATCTGTAAAGTTACTAAAATTTTTCTAGGAAACTGGTATTCCTAGAACTGTTTATGTAACGGCAAAAACAAAAATTCGTGTACTTTTTAACAGTGTACACTGTGTCATGTACACTGTAACAGTAACTTAAACACTTTTACGGTGTAAAACATTTTTGCACCGTAAATCAAAAAATCTGTAAGGTTACTAAGAATTTTTTAGGAAACCTAGAACTTTTTATGCAACTGCAACCCGGATTACAAATAAAATTTTAGTAAGATTACTTAACTTTAGTAGATTCTTTTGTAAAGCTACAGATTTCTGTAGCTTTACAAAAACCAGTTTTGTAGATTTACATATTTTTTGTACAGTGTACAGATAAAATTTTAGTAAACATACAGATTTCTGTACTTTTACATCTGTAAAATTACTTTTTTTTTTTTTTTTTTTTCTTACAGTGTAAAAAGAAGTCAAACTTGCTATGTTATTATTGTGACATTTCCACACCAGAGAACATCCATATACCTTGCCTCTCTTATTTATAGAGAAATTTTTACTATGAAATCATTAAAAAGGTTTCTAAAGAAGCATAATGTATACGACTGTAAAAGAGTGACATTATATTTAAAAGTTGTAGATAGAAGTATTTCATTTAAAATTCCCAACTGGGGGATGAAATAATGAAAAGGTTAGATACAAATGCTTGTGAGAACGAAGAAAATATGGGTTCTATATTTTTATGCTGCTATTAGGTACAGAAGTTGCTTTCAAATTACAAAAATCTGTTTCAAACTGGATAAACGCTTCAAGATATTTATTGAAAAAAAAATTATGTACAAGACAGGTAAGTTAGAAAAGTTACCTGTCTTGATAAATTCAAATAATACGTCTATCAATAGAAGTTGTAGATATAAGTATTTCGTGTAAAGTTCCCAACTGGATGATGAAGAAATGAAGAGGCTTGAAAAATACTTGTGAGAACGAAGAATATCTAGGTTTTACATTTTCACGCTGTTATCAGGTAAAGAATTACTTTTCTAATTTAAAAAGAAAAAAAAAAACTGAATAAACGCTTGAAGATATTTATTGAAAAACTTTTTTTTTTTTTTTAATACACGACAGACAAGTTAGAAAGGTACACATAAATTCAAATATACAAATAACTACTTAAAAATTTAGTAGGCGTGCAATAAAATACAAAAAATCTTGCTTTAACTTTATGAGGTCAAAACTAAGAAGGCGGTGCCTCACCCCCTGTCCAATAGTAGGGCAGCCGGCCAACCCCCTGCCTCTATAAAATCCCAACGAGTCATGGAGACTGAACACACTGCTTTACTCTCTCAGCAGACTTATCTTTCCTCTCCAGCATCTCGCGTCTCTTCCGAGTATCTCTCCCTCTCTTTAGGAGAGAATCTCCTTTTTTCGATGCTTATTCCAGTTTTGTACATTTAGCCAACGGTATTTTTATGCGGGATTTTTTATATATATATATGTTAACCTAAAATATAATATACATTTTTTTCTTTTGTAATCCGAATGTTAAAAGTTTAGCTCACATTAAAAAAACATGAATCTGCTTACTGGAATACTCATTTCAAGTTTCGCAATGTTAGAGTCTCTAACTAAAAAGATTTTATTTGTTTTCACATTTGTACTCCATGCAATGCGTAAATTGTTTCAATCAAGCACAAAATATTCTTCATATCCTTGCCCTCCACAACCTGATGGCAGTTGTACATTTTTTGGACATCTTGGACGCCTGGGTAACAGTCCTCATCTAAAGTATACTGAACTGGCTCAAGAATATGGACCTATATACCAGATTTTTATGGGACCGAAAAGAACTGTAGTAATTAGCGACTATGCATTGATTCGAGAGGCATTTAAACAACCAGTATTCTCTGGACGTCCGGACACTGAACTGACGAAATTGGTAGCAGGTTTTGGTAAGTACAAAATATATTTTAAAGTTTTTATTTATTCAATTTTCCTTAAAATACCTTAAGCCAGCTGAAGTTGCTTAAATACTCTTTTCGTCGTTTATACCAGTAGCGAATATTTTATAATTTACACTTTTTTTTCATATTTTAATATATGTTGAATCTCATTGATTAATAATTTGATTAAAAAATTATAAATGGTTTGGATGTATTGATAAAAATATAATTAAAAAATAATATTTTTAATTTAAAAATGTGTTTTATATTTGAAAACTATATATTTTCAAAAAACTTTACCAAAATAATTTTAATGCCAAAAAAATGATAACCTTTTTTTAACTAGACAGCAAAATAAGAGAACAATGAAGCGAAAGGGAAAATTTTCCATAAACATAAAATAATAAACAGAATATGTATAAATGTATCAAAAATGTTTCTGTGTTACTAACCGAACCTTTTATTCAATAAAAAATAATAAAAGTTCTCTGAAAGTGTATACATGTTTCAGAATTGAATAATCTTGAGTGATTCTGAAAGAATCAATCCCAGAAAAATCATCTTCAAAAACTGGGCTATCAAGTAAAGAGTTACAGATATTATTGATAAGCATTTATTCGCAAGGCTTTTAAGCAAACTTTTGCGTACTCATCTAAATATATATATTTTTTTATGTTTAATGATAAATTCAGAAGATTTTACGTTTAAGACATATTTGTTAAAATTATAAAAATGTTCATTAAAATACCGGTGCACACAACGTTCAACTGATCAAAAAATTTTACGCAATTTACTGTTCTTTTGCGTACGTGCTTTTTAATATAAACACTTCAAAAATTTATAGATATTAATACTGAAACTATATTTATTTACGCTTTTAATAAAATAACAATGCATTTGTTTACATATATAAATACCTTGAAAATTTCACTATTTCTGATTAGTTTTATAAAACATTGTTATACTATTATCAATAATACTCATAATGTTAAAATGTTAATGTTAAATGTTAAAATTAATTAATTAAAAATCTAAATAATTAAAAGTATGAATATAATAACATATTTCTTAATTAAGTTTGTTTTACATAATAAATATATATAAAATACTTTCTACTGCAGTTTCTTAAATTTTTATATTCTTTCATCTTTATATCTATTAAGATTCTTCTACCATGAAATGCCATAATTATGCAATGAAAAACATTTCTTAATTGACCCGTCATTTCTTATTGTTTTAATTTTAATTAATACAATTAAATTTTATTGCATTTTAATAAAATAAAAATTAGCGTTTATAGTTTTTTTTTTCCTTTTTGTTGTTGTTGTTATTGTAGAGTTAAAATAAATCATTTAAACTATAAAATTAGAATTCCTTTTCAAAAACACAACCAAAACTTTTTAAATAATAATATTTTTTTTTTTTTGTTATAATTCCAAATTGATTTTCTGTGACAATAAATCGATAATTAATTGTGATAACTAATAATAAACAGTTGCTAGAACCTTTTTTATCAAACTTTTGGGGGACATTATTTTATATTTTGAACAATTTTAAGTTTTCAGAACTTTTTTAAGGTATTCTGTTAGTTTATTTTTATTTTTCTAATGTGAACTATTTATTTATTTATCAGACATGTATTCTCAAACGGTAACACTCAAAGTTAGGATTTACTGTAAACGAAAACAAACTTCGAGAATTTTACTTCCTTTTATTTTCGTTCATTCATTCATTTTATCATTGTTATTATTATTATTATTATTGTTGTTGTTCATTTTTTTCAAAGTATTCTTTACTGGGGAATACCTACTTCAAACTTCGAGGATTATTATTGGGTCATGGGCCACGAGAAACGATTTCATAAACTAAACAAAATAGTGTTATTAAAATACACTTCTAAGTCCATAAAGAATCATAAAATTAACTACTTAAAGAATTTTTTGTCACTAAAATAGATTATTTAGTCATAAAAATGAAACGGTTAATATTAGATAATAATAGATAATAAAAGATACGCTCAGTTAACTCTAGACAGATTTTTAAAAATTTAGCGTCAACCTGTTAAGATAAACTTCTTTTTCTTAGGAAATGGGTTGTCAAACCCGCCCGTGGGCGTGGTAAGAGGTGAAAATTTTATTCTTACATCCATATGCTTTCAATAATCAATATCAAATTATAAACAACTTTTATCTAAAATAAAAATATCTCAAAAATAAAAACCACCTACCATTTTCAAAGATAAAGATTTGACTCAAAGGCTGTTGATTCTTCTCAAAAATTATATTTGTATGACTTTTAATATTGTTGATATTGTTAAACTGGTGTCATTAATTAGAAGTAAATATTGGTTTTTAATAGATATATTTCGAACATTTATGAAATAAGGTAATGGAAAATTCATAAAACTGAGGATTGCGTGCGTTAAAGGATTAAACCTTTTACATGTTATCTCTAGAATAAGTACTGCAAAGAATGTTTTATTTATTTTAGGTTTAAAAAAAAATCAAATGTTTGAACATCGAAAAATGTCATTTTTAATCATTACAAAATATTTTAAAGTGATTTTTTGAAATTACAGGAGCTTTTTTAAATTCTCTATGTTAATAATATCTTTAATTATAAGTAGACATTTTCTAATTAGCGCCCCTTCCTTAAAATAAGTTGTCTTCTTTTGGTTATAATTAGATAAATTTTATCGATTTTAATAACTTTATTAACTCATTTATTTTATAGAAATATTTAAAAACATCATAGAAATTCCCGATAAAAGCAAATGTTTAAAATGCCTTTCAACTTTTCAAAATTAACAAAAATTGTACTTAATCATATAAAATGATTCCGCTTTCATTTTATCAATTTTATTCTAAGAATAATAAATAACAAAATATAATGTTTGCGCGTGAATTAATGTTAGTTAAAATTGAATTCAAATAGAAAAATAACTTTGTAAACAATTAAATAATTTTTGCAGGAGTTATAAATGCTGATGGCCCAAGATGGAGGGAACAACGTGCATTTCTACACAATGCCTTACGAGAATTTGGCGCCAGGAATTGTGCTACAGTCAATGATAGCCCCTTGGTTTTAAACATCAAAGTAAGTTATATTTAAAGAAGTTATTTGTGAGAACTATTATATAAATTTCTCTCTCGATTTTTTTTTTTTTTTTTTTTTTTTTTTTTTTTTTTTTTTAAAGTAATATTAGATTCTTGTTTTCATTTTTAATTGTTACATTTATTCGAACACACACATATATAAGAGAAAATTATAAATACAGTTTTCTCACTGTTACATAAGGCAAACTATAATGTTTAGAATCTTATTCAGCACGTTTTCTTGTATGATTACAATATGCTTTCGTTTGAAATATTTGGTACTAACTAGAGTTACCCGGCGTTGCCCGGAATTTTAAGAATGTTTGTTTTGAAAAGCCAATTTCAAAATTTAACATACCACATAAAAAAAATAATAATAAACAGTCGAAGTGTTGATGAATCAAATGAAAACCCAATATAAAAATGTATAAATTTATATAACAGACGCAAAATAATACAGCTATAAATGAACTTATTTCCATTCATCATTGGTGCAATAATGTTAAAATACGCCAGTATTTCCATAATAGAGTTTTTATCATGCTTCAATACATTTTTTCACACTTATATGACGTTATATATTCACCATGTCCTTTATATTTCCAATATGACGTAATATTCCGTTTTTTTTTATTATTATTATTATTATTCGTCAAATTAATTAAGTAATTATAATTTTTCGCATGAAAATCATAAAACAGAAAAATTATGACGTAACATTCACTTTTGTTTTTAATTCGTCAAACTATTTATTTTATTTTCATTTTTCATCACGTGGAAATCTTGCAGTAGAAAAGTTATTATGTAATATTCCCTTTTTTTAAAAAATTCATCAAACAATTTATTTCATTTTTTCACGTGGAAATCATACAATAGAAAAGTAATTGTTGTGGTAAGAATTTTATTGTGGATTTTTAATTGTTGGAAACAGCTATAACGAAAAATGTTTAAATTTGATTGGAAATTGCTGTTAAATTGGTGGGTTTTTATTAATTAAAAATTAACTATAAATTATTCCGATTTCGGATTGCTTTAGTTGTCTTGCTCGTGTTTTAATACACATGTATGTATCATTTCACAATTCTGGCTTCCAAATTGTGGATTTGTATAGAATTACAAACAGACAGTTTTTCATTTTTATGTATTGGATACTTGCAACTTGAATGATGACAAATTCTTTCGCTAAAAAAGAAAAAAGAATAAGAACAAGAAAGGTTTTTAAAAATTTTTATATTTTGGGAGTTTAAAATTTATTTTTAATTCATTAAAGTTTAATTTGTTGAATTTTAGTTCAATGTGTGTGTGAAAGACATTCATGTCAGAAGACAGTGACTTATTCCCAACATTGCTTGATTCAGGAACGTCTAAAAAGGAGGTGGGGAGGGGGTTAATGTGGGGGTTTAAAACCTCTCCATTCAAATCAAGAAAATTATTTTAAGTTACATGAGCTGTTTCAAAGACTTTTTTTTCTGTCTTCAATGTTTGATTATTCTTCTCTGGGAAAAGAACTCTGTTTTAAGAGGTACTATTTTTGTTACATTCTAACTGGTAAATCTGCGGATTTGTGGCCTCAACGTCAACTTTGCAAATCACATTTTTATTTTTATTTCATTTTATTTATCTATTTAAATTTTTCAAACTGCAATTTCATTTTTTTTCCTATTAGTATTACTGTAAGATTTCAAGTACTTGTAAGAGATTTAACACCCAGGAATCTTTGTGGAATACGATTACAGGGCGATTCCATTGTAACTGACGTAACATCTGATCATCGAATTTTGTTTTCAAAACTATGTAGAAAATTTACTAATAAAGCTCGAACAATGTTTTACAATTTAAAATATTTCTTACTAAGGACTTAATACCCAAATAGCTGCAAATTATTTCAATCTCTCTTTTAGCCCCCAAAACTGCAGTTCAAAACTCTGTAACTGATGTAACATAAAATATACAAACATTTTTTCTGCCTTCATTAAAATATAAAAATTATCAAAACTATCCAGTTTAAAAAAAAAAGTGATTTAATGTTCTCAACAACACTAAATAATGCTAAATTATAACGGTAACAGTTTAATTAATTTCTGAATAATAAAAAAGAAAAAAATGGCATTTACACGTGTAATTAGCATAACTTTTACTGTGTAACTGACGTGACATTATGACTTTACAAAGACAATAATGGTACTTAACTTAGTTTGTAAACAGTAATTTACAATGCTTTTTTATTAGGATTTTATTATAGAATATATAAAAAAAAAACAAGTTTCCAATCATACCTTTAAATTAAACATATTATAAATTTTATTCTCCCCCCCCCCAAAAAAAAAATATATATATATATATATATATATATATAATTTTCAGTGGAATTGCCCTATATGCAGTGATATTTTTAAACTTTTTTTTCTCTCCTGTGAATGTTTTTTCTCTCTTTATTTTGTCAATTGCATTTTATTCTGCCCCTGCCCTTCCTTTCCCGTTGTCTTTTTAATTTGATAATGGTAATTCTCTGGAATTAGGTATTTGAAGTCTGCTATCTGAAATCATTAAAATATTGATATCGAGATAGTGGGATTAATAATTAAAAATAACAAAATAATTATTCTCATAATTATTTTATTAATTACTGATAATCTAAACTGTTCAATTTATTTTAAAATTACATCCATGATAACTTGTTCCCTTCCCATAATTTTTGGATTGCTACGCCTTTGCTTAAGGTTCTTTATAAGACAGATCCGAAATTCCACACTTCAATATTAACCATACGACTTGGAACGCATTCGAATTCTTCATCAGAAAGTTAAAAATTTCAATTTTTTTTTTATGTATACTCTTCTTAAAATGTGTTTCTTCCTTTCTCATTTGTCAAAATATTTCTAATAATACTTAATGTTATGTGTCAAATGTTAAAATCGTAGTAAAGTCGCCGAACTATTAGTAAGATTTTAACATTTAAAATGGAAATAAATAATACATTTTAAAAATATTTTGCCGAGCGACAAGCAAAGAATAATCATTTTAAAAAAGTATACAGAGAAAAAATAATACAATTTTTAGTATTCTGATCAGAAAATTTAAAAGTACGAATGCATTCTTTATCGACAATGGAGAGGGGAGTTAACGGGAAAACATTCTTTCCATTAAACATTTGAAAATATCTAATCTAATAAATAAAACCCCCTAATCAATCTTTATACCATTTGATTGGGTGGATACCAAACCCCTAAAACCACTTCTCTTATTTAAAAAAAAAAAAAAAAAGTAAAGGGGAAAGAGAAATATTTAAAAGACGGGAAATTATTGTGAAAAAAATATGGAATCTACTGAGATGTAAACAAGAAAAAAAATTCTCCGGTGCCGAAGTCCGTAACATATCTTAGGTTTGTCCACGTGACTCAGTGACGCAATATCAGGCGGAAACCTGCCATACCAGAGAGTTTATTACCCCCTCGTAAAAGGCAAACCACGAATTTCCGTATTTTTTTTATTTTTTTATTTTATCGTCATCTCGGGGTGAATGATAGAATAGTTCGACAATAGAAAGAAAGGCTTCCGGAGAGTGCTAAGAGAGAGGAGAAAGTGTTTCACTGGTTCACTATGCTATACGGGAAAAAAGCAAATCAGAAAAAAACAAATTAGATCAAGGACGGCTGCGACTGAAAGAGCAGGAGACGAAGAAGGTGAGTAGTAGAAAATGAGAAAAGGGCAATGAACCTTAGGGAGCTCCATTTTTACATAGAAACGAACTCTAATGTGTTTAATCGATGTTAGGTAATTAAACTATACTTAACTCAATGTAAACACTGTTCCGAAAATGCAAATAATCGGAGTTGCATGGATGCTGACAAAATAAAAATAAAAAAATCCAGGGAGGGCCATTTTTTTATGAAAATTTGAAACAGTTTTTTTCTTTTTTTTTCCACCAACGAAGATAAGGGTTAGGATAATCTGCAAAGGTATGAAATAGTTGTTTCAGATAAATTCCAAACACATAAATAAAATATTTAAGTTTAAGATAATGTTCAAAGATTATCTTAAATTTAAGATAATAAAGATCCCTTAAGATAATTTTAAACATAAATAATTTTCAAACTTTATAGAATAATTACTTTTTAAATAATTTTCCTATTAAGATCATTTTTAACAGGGATAAGTTAAATTTATGCCTCTTTAAGATAATTTTCAAACATATGAACATAAAAGAAAGACAGAGTAAAGCTAAAAAGTGTTTTCCGCGCCCCTACTCCTGTGATAAATGTTACCCCTCTTAGTGTTTAATTATTTTGAGTCATTTGTAAAAAATACATTTTACCATTTTTTTGAATAATTAGAGGTTAAATATATATATATATATATGTATATATTTAGTTAAATTCCAAAATCCAGAGGGGAACGATGGCCGTTTCCTGCCACATCCACCCCTCCCGATCAAAAGTAGGCGACCACACTGAGTTATATTTAAAAAAAAAAAAAAAATCATTATTTATTGATTGATTGGTTTTGAAATCTTAAAAGTGCTCTCAGATGATGATACGATATGACCTACTTTGTTAAGATATGACAATTTTTTTTAAAACAAGAAAGAAAGAAAAAGAGGGCAGTCACGTGACCTTAGTCTCTTCAAAATACAGATAGGAAAAAGACTGCTTGGATTTAAAAAGAAAAGAAAAAACAGAATGAAAGAGAAAGAGGAAAAACTTTTTATGTCTTTGACTCACTTTCTATATCTTTGTTTCTGTCCATCCCCCTCATTGACCCACATTCTGTGTACAGATAAGACATTTTTCCATCAATTAGAACTAAATGCATGTAATGGCTTATAAGCGTTCAAAAGATTCGTAAAAGAAGCGAAAAATTTGGTACAAGTACAGTAGAACTTCGATTATCCGAAGTAATTGGGACCGACTATCTTTCGTGAAATCGAAATTTTCGGATAATCGAGAATACTTCAATTTTAATATTAAGGACAAATATATACGCTATTCCTTATTATGGTAACAAGTGCTTAAGGGGGCTGGTCACACAGCTTCCGGCTTCCCCTCACTTATGTAAAGTCTATGGGTATTGGATGCATTCGTATATTTAAAATATCTCCTCCGAAAATTAATATTTTTAACTTCTATTTTTTGTGTACATTTCCTAAAAGATGGTTCTTTTTTTCTTAGTTCTCAAAATATTTCTAAAGTATAGACTTAATTTTACAGGAAGGTTCAAATCTTACTCACAGTTCTCCCGCTTTTAACACATAAAATATTAAATCCAGCATAGATTTTAGAAATATTTTGAAAACTAAGACAAAAAGAGACATCTTTTAAGAAGAGTACTGAGAAAAAAGATGTTAAAAATATAAATTTCCCAGGAAAAGGTATTTTAAATATACGAATGCATCAAAAGTCCATAGACTTCACACTACGAGGAGAATTCAGAAGCTGAGTGACCAGCCCCCTTACTAAAAATAAAATAATAGCAAAAAAGAAACACCAATAAATTACCTGAATTTTTATTTTGAAATTAAGTACCTTTTACATATTTCGCAAGAGTTTGAAACAAAGTTTTGCTTGCCGCAGTTTTGATTCCCTTTGCTTTGCAGCTCTATCAGAAAGTTCTGATTCTTGAGTGAATAACTTCAACAATTATCTTTCACATGTGTCGCTGACTAATACCAGTGAGAAGCAGAAGACTTGTTTGGCACACCTTTCTTACTGCTTACTCCCCCACAATACACATTTAATTAATCTTCCGGTGAATAGAAAAAACACCTGCAAGACCACATTCACACATTCCGGTTCTCCCTCCTCCTTGCACACAAGGTATGTGATAGTAAAAAAAAAAAAAAAAAAAAAAAAAAGCTGTAAAAATGGATTTCGGTTAACCGAACGTTTCGGATAAAAGAGGTTCTACTGTATATCTAAATAAAGAGTTTAGTAGGAAATACGCACACCGTAGAAGACAATTATTAATTTATCCCATACTTCGATTCAACCAGATTTTTATTATTTTCGGGGTCTACCGTATTTAACTGAAATTTCAGCCTCAATGCTTTGAAATGTTAAAAACAGTGTTATTATAGATACTGACAGCATAATTCTTTGAATTTCAAATAAATATCCAACTATTAAATTAGCTGAATTATTGCAAATATATGTGGAATCAATATTTCTAAAGCTTTCCATAAAATTTATATATAAAAAATATATAAATTTGTTAATATTTTGCTTTATTAACTGAAAATTTTAATGAAACAAAAATTTGAAAAGAATGTTAATTCTATTTATTTCTTTTTTTACAGAAACAAGCAGCGGATTTTTGTTCATATTTGCATGAAACCAATGGAGAACCAGCGAGTATTCGCGTTGCCCTGGCTCGAAATATCAGCAATATTATTGGTACCATGTTGATGTCTACTACTTATGAAGAAAATCCAGAATTCATTCGTCTTTTGAATCTCATTGAGGAAGGGTTCACGTTGCTGCTGGGTGCAACTTACTGTAATGTCTACAAATCCTTAAAGTACCTCCCATACTGGAATAGACCCTACAGAAAAATTAAAAAGAATCACGCTGAAACTTCATCTTATTTTGAAAGAATTGTAAAAGAACACGAGAAAACTTTCGATGAAAACAATATAAGAGATATTGTTGATGCTTTCCTTGTACAAATGATAAAGTGTAAAGCCGAAAATAGAAAGTGCTACTTTGATAGTAAGTACCATTATACTAACAAATAAGTATTTCTTAAAACGATAAAGAGGGGGGGCGGGTGGAAATTCGATAAACAGATGAAAAATTTGTAACTGGCAGTACGCCTTCTCAACGTTCTTTTTCTGTATTTGTTGTACAATTAAGTTAGGATTTTTTTTTTCAATATTTATAAAAAATATCATATGTTTAAATTTTAAAAAGGGAGATTGTGTTTGTAAATTAAAGGTATTGTGAAGAGTGCCATTTTATTAAAAAAATGTTAAAAGAAAAAAAGAATATTTAAATATTTATAACACTAGGCTGGCAAAATTGGCTTTTTTTCTTTCAATGTGATTGTTAATTATAAATCGTGAAAACTATATAAATAAAAATATACCTAAAATTTACTCTTTTGAAAACTGATTCATTATAAAATATTTTTTTAATTGGTAAAAATAAATAAATAATGCAAAATCAAACTATAATCAACACTACTCACACGCATTTAGCTATCTGTCACAATTAAAATAATAATAATAATAATAACAATAATAAATTATAAAAATATTTATACTTTTTTTATTTTTACAATATTCAGAATTTAACTGATTATTCGTGATTTTTAATTATAAATCGTGGAATTCATATAAATCATTATAAAAAAAAAAATTTTAAATTTATTCTTTTGAAAATTGTTTCATTACAATTTTTTTAACTCGTAAAAATAAATAAATAACTAAAAGCAAAAGCAAAATATAATTAACACTACTCAAACATTTCATAAAATTGTCACAATTAAAATAATAATAATAATAAATTAAAAACATATAAACTTATTTTCTTATAAAGATCAGAACATAACTTTCTAATATAGCCGTTTTCTTTAAAATTATTTTATCTTTATACTTATTATCTGCATGCTATTTTTATGTACTATTTATATATTTTCTTACATGTGTGTCTACTTATAAGTGTATGCACACGATTATACATGTATGTATATAAGAAGATTATGCGCTAAATAGTTGTCTTTGTTTTCTTTCTTGTAGCACGCCAGTTAGTACAGATCATGGCTGATCTATTCAGTGCTGGTTTAGAAACTATTACTTCTACACTAGAATGGGCTTTTGTTTATTTAATGCTTAATCCAGATGTCCAAGAAAAGTTATACGAAGAAATTCAGCATGTTGTTGGAACTGAAAGACAACCTGAATCTTCGGACCTTCACAATATGCCTTATTTAGAAGCTACCATACTTGAAGTACAAAGAAGAGGAAACGTAATATCCATGGGAAATACACATGCTGCCTTAGAGTAAGTTTAAAAAAATATATATTTTTTTAATTTTAATATTCTTAACAAATTAACTATATCAATCTAATTCTAAACTGAATTTTTTTGCCAAAATATTCATTATTTCTAGTATTCCATTGTTTCAAATTAACGACAACCATTTAAAATTAGAAATCTTAAATGCTGCCATTGTACTGCCACATTAATAATCACAGGACTTAGCATAAAAATGATTTTTTGCTTATATTTAATATTGCCTTCTAAATTTATAAATAAATCCAAGCTGGATATACTGCCTTTTAATTTTAAAATGAGTATGGCCATATTTAAATAATAGAGCTTATTTCTAAGTTTGAATTAAAATCTACAATTTTGCGCATGATGCGGAAAAAAAGGGAAGAATTTATTTTCCCACATTTTTCGTATATCTGTTCAAATGATTATTTAAAGCATTTTTTTTTTTTTAAATATATCAGAGGTGTTACGGATGGAGCTTATAAACTCATCTCTTAAAAAAATCATATCCATATTAAATCAACTAGTAAAAAAAAAAAAAAAGATAATGAATGCTTATTTGTTTCCAAATCAGTATTTTTACTTATCCTATAATAAATAAAATTTGAAAATTCCTTTGAAATGAAACAGTTGGTTTTTCCTTATTATATAATTTCAGGGACTTGATTTCTCCAAGTCTATATTTACTCGACATTAAGGTTTGTTTCTCTTACGTATGCATCAAAGTGTGGTAAAAGTGTATGTACAGGCAAGAATTGATAATGTAAAGAAATATTTTGAACGTGATTAAAATTTTGCCGTACGGGGACTTCAAGTGTTTTATACAATGACATTTAAAAATATCCGATAATTTAAAAAAAAAAAAAGAATAATTTCAAAAATAAAAAACTGCTACCAAACTTAAAATGTTAATTCTTAAGTAATTCTTCAGAAAAGTACGCCAACTTCGTCATTTTTTCTTTCTTTTTCATAGAAATTATACAATAATACAAAAACTGAATTTACTTACTTACTATTAATAGTTTTTACTATTAAAAATATTTTTATTACACAATAATTATTAAAATTGAGGGAAATATTATCACTTGCATATGGGTATGCTGTGCACGCATCGTCTTGTTCTATGCATAGTGTACAACATGAGACAAACAAAAACAAAATTTTCAGAAAATATATCGAATTTGGGCGGCCATTAACACGTTGAGTGCCACGGTGACCGACACTGAAGCTGAAAATTTTACAATGTTTTAAGTAATTTTTAAGAAAGTATAATCCTGTAATAAATAAATGGTAGGTAAATTTTAAATATATTTTTAGTAATTATTTAAGACAATATACATATATTTAGTTTTATATCATATTTTAGACCGTCAGTCATCGGTGATGACGCGTTTTAAACGGAAAGAACAGTGTCAGCCACCGGTGACTGACGTGGTGCTTAACGTGTTAATATATTTTTAGTGAAACTGACAAAAATTTCGTCAAATAATAGTCGTTTGAAAAAAAAAAAAAAAAAGTTTTTTTTTTCCATTTCCCTCTAATGGCTTTAAAATTATTATTATTATTTACATATGAAAACTTTATGGCTCCACAAAATAAATAAAGCATTTAAAAAAAAAAAAAAGATTTGATAGGATGTTTATTTAAACGTTACTTACTACCGTGCAAAGTGCTCTGTAAAATATCGTTTCAAGGGTGTGGGGGGGGGGGGGGCGGAATACGATTACGGTTTTACTAAACAAAAAGAGTATAAAAATTTTTAGTTAATCGTTATAAATTGCAACTTACAGTTAGTCCGCGATTTCTGTATTTCTACATACGAAACAAATTTTCCGGATGTGGGCAGCTGTGCACTGCCGGTGCTGGGTACCTCTATTTCAGAAGGTCCGCACTCGCTTTCAATTCACTGTAACTTCTTAAAAATTTCGAAATCACCTAACCGTCCTAGAGCCTTATTCTACATGCAATAATAATTAGAAAAATGTAAAAATAAAAAATCGGTTTTCTTTATTTCATGAACGGTAATTCAAAACTCCCCATAAAATGAATAAATGAATAATAATAAATAAAGATTCAGGGGCTTGTACTTCGAAAATAATAGCAACAATAATAATAATAGTAATAAAATAAATAAAGTTTTGATTTAGTACCTATATTTTTAATAACTACTAAAGCGAAATAATTATTTAAAAATTCTTTACTTATATGCAAGGAATCAAAATTTTTCTATGAAAATTAATAAAATATTTTTTAATATATAAAATATATGTTTTATACATAAAAACTTTTAAAAAATTAATAATTTTAAAATTCCGCATACAATAAATATACGTAAATAAACAAACGTAAAATTTTTACTCATTCTAGACTATTTTGATAGATATTTTGTGAATTCCATGTCGAAATTTTTAATAATAAAAAAAAATCTAACTTATAATTTTAATGTGCTTTTTAGTTTCTTTATTGGTATCTAAGAAGCAAAATTAAACATTTACAGCACAAAGAAACACATAATATAAAATAAAATGACATGTAAACTGAAGAAAGCGATAATTAAAAATTCTTCTATAAGAAAAAACTGTGAACACTATTTTTCATTTAAAAAATATTCTAATACAAAAATTCAAAATCAATAAAAAATTATTATGCATTAAAAACAAATACAAAAATACCGACAATTTGATTAAACAATTAAAAAGAGCATAAAAATCATTCAAACATAACATTTTTAACTGTTTAATTAAAATTGTCTGTATTTTTGTATTTGTTTTTAATTAATTATGAACAGACATAACATCTTTTTTCACATTAAGGGGGTCCGGGACACATTTTAAAATAATTTTTATTTATTGAGTTAAAATTCTGATTTTTTTTTTTTTTTTTTTTTTTTGTGTGATGGTTAACCTTATCATATGTAAACAAAATCACATGATAAAACTTCTCATATTTTTTTAAAAAAATTTAAAATTTATTAAAATAGTGGGGTAATTTGAAATCGTTATAACTCGAAATATTATTTATAGAATTTCAATTTTTTTTTCAGTTAACTAAACAAAAACATATAAGTTTTAATTTTGATTCAGCCTTTTTAGAAATATTAATTTATAAAAAAATTTAAATATTTAACGAAAAAATTTAAAAAAAAAAGTGGTGCAACTTTTTTTAAAAAAATCATATTTACAAAAGTAATTTTTTTTCAAATATGCTGAATCAAAATTAAAGTAAAACAATTGAAAAAGATATGTTTCAAGTTTGAACCGTTTATCTTTAACGGTTCTCAAGTTATAAGAATTTAAATATGAGAAATGGTGAAAAACCTAACAGGAAGAAAAACGCATTTTTACAAGAAGTCGTTTCAATGACAGCCATTGCTTGAAAGCTAGATTTTGAAAACAAACCAAAGCAAAAATAATTAATATTTTTTGTTCTAATTCAGATAGAAACATGATTTAAATGTCATTTAGGAAAAAACAGAGAAATTTTTAATGAAATAAAATGTTTTTGCAAAATTTGAAGATTTTTGTGTCCCGGACCCCCTTAAATACAATGAATTAACTGTAAAATTATTATCTGTATCAATACATCTATTTACAAAACAAATAAGGTGTTGCTATCCTTTATTCACAAATAAAATAAGCATATGAAAAAAATAAATCTCTACGTTTCAGCTTAATCTTTAAAACCTTCGTCAGGAGAAAAAAAATTCTAAAATATCAATCGACAAAAACACTTTATATGCTACATCTTAAAATCAATTCAAAATAATATACAATCTAACTGAAACTTCTTAAATCCCCCAAAAACAGCTCAGTGGCGCCATCTTTTATCAAAGAAACAACGAAGAAAGAGGGGCTGTAAAAAAAATGGAAATTTTAGAAAACCTTTAAAATAGAAAGCTAGATTTCAGGAATGTGAAAGGAAACATTATCATTACAAACTTCTTGGTTCCTTAAACGAATTTCTAAATATTCACGAATAATAGCATTAAACGGAACAACTTGTTTATTACATCTATTTATTTATGAAATTTTATAGATCCAATTATTTGAATATCTATATTTTATGCATTTCTCTTTCTTTTAAAATAGTGACGCCACTTTGGGAGGTTACTACATTCCTAAAGGAACTCACATTGTACCAAATCTATGGGGCGTCCACATGGATCCTAAATTATGGAATGATCCTGAAGCTTTCAATCCCGACAGATTTATCATTGATGATAAAGTTGTAAAGCCACCCTATTTCATGCCTTTTTCAGTTGGTAAGATATAGTTTAACATATTATTTTTGTTGTTGTTGTTTTAATTCTAAAAATTCTGATAATAAGTTTTCATCTACATTTTTTTGAAGCGTGTTAAAATGGAAGAAGTTTAATTATGGTATCATTTATTAAACTGGAAAAGCATTAACCCATTTGTGCCTGTATTTTTGTTTTCTTTAATTTGTTGGTAAAATCACTTTAAATTTTTTGTTGCAAAATGAACGGGAAAAATACTTTTAAAAATTATGCTATTTTTTTCATATTTATTTGTTAAAATGTAAACGTACTAAATATGGGAATATGCATAATATTTGTAATAGTATAATGTGTATAATTATATGTTTTGTCTAAATTTATTAAACAAAAACCTAATTTGCAGAACAAATTAAAAAAACAAAATTTATTTCCTAAATTGTTTAAGCCCGAGAAGCGGCAGATATTAAGATATTTCATTCAATTCGTTCTACATTTAATGTTAAATTTTTGTGACAAATAAGCTAAACCAATTGAACATTAAAAAATAAAAATGAAATTCATACAATATAATGCTTTAAACACCTATATACTTAGATTCCGTTTAAATGAAATTGAAATAAATCTTAGACTTTTCCATTTTTAAGTTGTAAATATTTGTACTGCAGATTTTGCATTATGTTTATGATGATTGTACATAATATGATAAGGTACATGCAAAATACAAAACTTTAAAAAAAGTCTAAGATTTATTTCAATTTCATTTGAACGGAATCTAAGTATATAGGGGTTTAAAGCATTATATTGTATGAATTTCATTTTTATTTTTTAATGTTCAATTAGTTTAGCTTATTTGTTACAAAAATTTAACATTAAATGTAGAACGAATTGAATGAAATATCTTAATATCTGCCGCTTCTCGGGCTTAAACAATTTGGGAAATAAATTTTGTTTTTTTAATTTGTTCTGCCAATTAGGTTTTTGTTTAATATGTCAAGTTTTTTAATAACTACTGCATTCAGACAAACACATTTCAAAATTAACGGAGGGTATCATCATCAGGCTTTGATTTGTGCGATATCGCATCACAACTTGTGATGCAATTTACCTACGTATAATTCAAAATGTTTCACCAGTGCAGTAATGCAAGTTGTTGTAGTTTGGTCAAAAAATTACAATCTGAACTTAAAAAATGGGCTTGAAAATGTCTTTTTTTTTTCACTATGACGTCAAATTCATATTCTTTTTAATTTAAAAAAAAAAAAAACTATTTCAGTTTCTTCAGTTTCATGTTTCACGTGAAAATCATTCAACTAAAAATAGGCAAATTATTATTACGGCTTTGGAATTATTTACAACAATGAAGGAAAAATGTTAAATTTTATTAGAAAATGTCCATTGATTCTCAATGAAAAAAGCGAAATTTGGAATTATTAAGAAAAATATTTGAATAATGTAAATAAAAATTAGCCGATGTTTGCTCTCTAGATTATAATCCACTTATATGCAAAGGCATTTTATGATCTGTTTTGATCCTGACGTCTGGCAAATGCTTTTACACTTTGAATTTATAGTATTATTAGAATTAGCAAAGAATTTAAAATGAGTGGCATCAGGGGCAAAAAGGTGGGAAGAAAAAATGAAAAAGTTATGATCTCCATAGGCTTTTCTATGTTAAATTAAGATTGAGAAGTGACACTGGAAATAAATAAGTATTGCGCTGCCGCGCAATACTTAAATATAAAAAAAATAAGCTTTTAAATTGTATATCATACACTATAATTAGTATTTTTATAAACCACTAAAAATATATATTTATTTCTTTACGGTGGCTAATAACATTATTAGTATTAGTAATAATAAACTAAGAATAATCGTATTTGAGGCGTAAAAACAATTTGTTTCATAATCATCTTGAAAAGGACTTTACATAAATAACTGTTCCATAAATGGCTAATAAAAATACTTACCCATTCGTGCATAGCGCCCCATATTTTGTACGTTACAAAAATGCATAAAATATAGGCTTGAACATATAATTTCACAATTTAAAAAAATACATATTTCAAAGAAGTCTACAAGCTAAGATTATGACTTATTTATTTGGATCCTTGGTAGAAAAAACACAAATAAATTTACTGTTTACATTTCGCCATCTTGAAAAATGAAAAATCTATAAACTCCGAAAAAAAGGCCTTCATTTTTTCAAATAAATATCCATCTTATGCTGTCATTTTTCGGTAACAGTAAAGACATATATAGCTAATTATTTCATACAGTTTTCATGTTATAAAAAAGAAAAAAAAATTAAATTTATTAAAATTCGAACCGTCTCAAAAATGGTACGTTAGGCATAAATGGGTTAAACTAAGAAAGTAATGATAAATTCTTCCAAAAAAAAAAAAAAAAAAAAAAAAAAACTTAATGATCTTCTGTTGTCATTTTTTATTAATAGAATAATTTTATTGGAAACGCAGACATTAAAAGATTCATTCCTCAGCACTCTTAAAAATAAGGCCGCATATAATTATTAGGTTGAGCAAAAAGTTCTGGGGAATTTTTAATCTAATATATACCAGAATTTGTATCGTATGTAGGAGTACTAGTGGTATATCTATAGGAGTTCAGGAATTTCGGCTCCAAAATGCCTATTGAACAATATGATTTGCGTTTGTTGATCCGGCATTATTGGAGAAAAGGTCTAACGACTTTGAAATCCGTCAATGAGATTAATGCGGGTGAAGGTGCTGATACGGCGACAAACTTCGTACTTCCAGCCAGTATTGCTAGACTGGGGACTTCAAATTATTTGACTGTCACCGCTTTTTTCAAAATAGTACAGTTCGCCTTATTTTTCAGAATTCTTAATCGATTTTAAATATACCGAATATTTCTATTTAAAAAAAGCGGTGACAATCAACAATCTGGGGACTAAAAAGTCCCCAATCTGGCAACACTGATTCCAGCAAATCCGGAACCTTTCAGAAAGTCGTGGACTATGATGGTCTCTACTTTGAAGAATACTCCTTGTTGCTTTCGTTGTTAATTTGCGCATAACAACGCAACTTTTCAAAATTTCCCAGAATTTTTTGCACAACCTAGTATTTTATCATTTTATTAACACAAAATCGGGCAACAAGCAGACATGAAAGCACGCTAATATTTATTCTGATAGCGGTTTTAAATCTATTGAAATCTGTGATTTTTTTAACACTTTCCAACATATTTGAAAAGTGTTTATGACTTTAATTTGCAGACTTGGTAAGTTTCCTTATTTTGGCGGGAGACTCCTGATTTTTACACGTTTCTCTGTGCTCCTGACTTTTGACGTATTTCTACAAAATTTCTTACACATTTTTCAATGTTCTTTTATTTTTATTACCAATTTCCCTCAATTAAAAGCAATTTCAAATCTTCATTATTTTGTATGCGATTATGGGGAAAGAGAAATTTTCTCCATTATTTGTAGGGTTTAAAAGAACATCTTAAATATAATACGCTTGAATTATTTCGACATCTAAGAAGAATCTATATATATCTATATATATATATTCTTATTTGAGTAAAAGTGATATATTTATTATTCAACGGTAACCAAGAATAATTTTTAATTAAACTTGGACTAAACATGCTTACATTTAAAAAATGTTTTCCCTGGAGAAAAAAAAACTGTTTACTTGTGTGCCATCTTTCACCTTATTAAACGATGAAGTTTTTTACGCTGTGGAAAGTGTTTCATAATCTATACTTGATGTATCATTTTCTTTCTTCTTTTTCTTCTTCTTATTATTATTATTTTAGAAATAATTAGTATATAGTTTTTGATGTATCTAAATTATTTCTTTGTTTATTTTAGGTCGCAGGATGTGTATTGGGGATTCTCTTACGCGCATAGAATTGTTCCATTTTTTGGCTAATATTGTACAAAACTTTAAGCTAAGAGTTCCAGATAATACAGAGCCCCCATCAGTAGACGGTATATCTTACTTATCTTTAAAACCTGTTCCATTTAAAGTATGTGTACGTCCAAGAAATCGATGAATAGAACTCTTGATTCACTTTGAAAAAATAATCGAAGCAGACTAAGAAAAATGCTGTGCTTCAATTGCATAAATTGTTTGAAATTTTCAACAGATTTAACAGAAGCAAGTCTGGTTTTCAAAGCTCTATACTGTAGTCTATGAATTGAAACTCTGAATTAAATGAGAGATTGATATGTGTATCGAATACACAAAGTTTTGTGCGAGCTTATTTTCCTCTTGAGGCTCCTTTATGTTGTGTTCAACACACTGCTTGAATTCAGTGTTCAGTACTTGCGCATGAAATGTACATTTATCTGTATTTGTAAAGACTTGTGTTGGACATGTTCAAACATAATTGTACATATATAATACGCTAAATTGTGTTCAAATTTTCCTTTTGCATCAATATCATTTACCTTGTGCTTTCATCGTCATTGAGAATGCTTCTATTTAATATTTATAAGAAAATGTTACACTTTTATAAGTATTTTCATAAAAAAAAAGCCACTAAACACGTAGGTATTTTCATACTTTTATATACATCGCACACTTTTAATGAAATGTAAAATATGTTACATGTAATAAAATGTAAAACAAGTTTTTGTTTTAGACAAAAACATGTTAAATTTGAAGAATAAATTTAACTATCTGTTGATCGAATTAGAATCGAATGTTATAAAATATATATATTTTTTAATTAATATGCACATGAACACCATACATATTTTAATGAACTTTTCTATCATCAGAATTTTCATTTCAGTTTTGGTATTTTAATTTTTTTCTTAATATTGCTGTATTCCGCAACTGTAAACTAATGTCTAAAAAAAAATTATATAAAGTAAAAATTGACATTTGTGTGCATTTAAGATTTTCTGTAATATTTAATAATTATTAAAAGATATTAAAAATACTTTAGTTATCCCCCCCCCCCCCTCAATTTACAAATGAGCTATTTACCCAAAAAATATTTTAAAACCTAATTAGGAAAATATATTTTATAATATTATTTTTAATTTTTGTTCCATTTTATCATTACATTATTCTTCATTGTATTCGTTCTTATTGCATGTATATGATCATTCGTATTTACCACATGTCTGTATAAAATGCATAAAGTTTCACTCATCGTAACATCAAATGCTTCAACGCACAACATTATTTTTGTCACCTTTGTATCACATATTTAAGATGGATGACACGATGACGCCATTTTGTATTCGACGTAGAAAATTTACACCGAGCTTTCAATCTTTTACAGCGTATTTCTCTCTAATTCTAAGTATTAAAATAAAAAAGTATTAGAGCGGTAATTATGTGTTAGTCACTTCTTTTGAGCTAAAGCTAATCAAAATTCGTTATTCAAATACAAAAAACTGCCAAATATTTTATGCGTGAGCAAAATATTAATTTATTATATAAAAGGTTTGATTTTCTTTTATTTTACTTGATTTAAAACTAATTTGTGTTTTCGTTCTTTTCATTGGGTTATATTCTATAAATTCCTATTATATAGTTTTTTTATTTATGTAAGTAAACCTAGTGATTAACGATTAAATAATTTGTAAGCAAAATATAATTACTTTAAAATACATTAAACACGTATCAGTGTCGTGTTATCGCAAAATCATTAAAAGTACTACTTATCTATCAGTAAGTTTATTGCATGAGTTTTAGTTTTTCATGCATAAATATTAATTGATAAATTAATTGTCAATCAATCTTAGTTTGAATAAACGAAGTTATTGTCGGTTGCAATAAAATGTGACATAACTTTCATACTTTTTTAGAAAAAAAATCTTTTTAAAATAATAAATCCAAAATATTTTTTTACTATAAACCTGTCGAAAATTTTTTACTTTTTTTTTATGTTGGAATGAAATGCAATATGTATATAATTTGCTTGTTTGATTCTGTCATACATACATATAAATTGATGCAATCTAAATCAAACATATATAGTATCTGTATTGTGTCTAATATTGTTATATTATATCTATGATATTGTGATTGATTATATTTTTTAAAAATTATCTTTCATTACCTGTATTATGATGTTTTCCACTGATATAAAAACGTCATATAAAATTTTTATTTATATATCATTTTAAAACTTAAGCGTGTATATGGCAATTTTGCGTGCATGAAAATCAAAAATTTATGCATTCTTTTAATGTTCCTTAAACTATATGAACTATGAAGCGTTCATTTGTTCAATTACTATTGCTGTCTGACTGAACAATGTTAATAAGTGAAACAAAAATTTAACATAAAAATACCAAATATTTTTAAAATAAAGGCTTTACTTTAAGTTTTTGCATAACCAAGGTTAATAATTATCGCTTTAATTTGGAGGTTAAAACCAAATGACGTCCAATTGTAAATATCAGTAAAATCAAAGTACAAATTAGTTTTGTTTTATCAGGTATAGATGAGACATAAAATGTTTGGTTAACGAATATAATGAACATTAGAAGTACGTTATATCATTTTATCTAAATTTCTGCGTTCTTTTTTATAAAAATTTTGATTTAAAATGAGATACAAATAAAATTGAAAAATATTAGCTTAATGATTTTACAATAGAGTATTGCTGTGGCCACGCATGTTCAAAAACAAAATAAGTATAAAAGTAAAAAAAAAAAAAAAAAAAAAAAAAAAAAAAAAAAAAAAAAAAAAAAATTAATACACTCTTTTATAAGCATCTAATGTTTATTTTTAAAATCACGCATAATTGGATACTGTGATTCTTGATTTTTCCCAAAAAAATCCCGTTACAGTACATTAATTTGGCTTGGGCACCCAACCTGATTATGGAAAACACGCCGCTTTTCTTTACGCTCGGTAGAAAATTACGAACTATTGAATTTATTTTTTTTTAATTATAATTTTTGCCCCGTTTCTTTTTTATAAGATATGGCAACAGGAAAGAAAGAAAAAAAAAAGCATTACTTAAACTATCATTTTGGGATTTCTACATTGAATTCTCGATGTATAATTATAATTAAATTAATATGGAACTATTAATTGATTAAAGCCTATTTTTTTTTATAAATATATTATACTCTTAATATTTTATTTATATTTTGTACTTTTTAATATCTCGTTGTTGCAGCTTCACAGCCAGTTGGCCTTTTTTGGCGAAAACGGTTTGGCACATAAATCCATTGTTGTTGTAACTCATACAATTGTAACCATAAATAATATTTGGCGATTTATCACCTGCGGCGGACTAACGGAAAAATGCCTTTAAATTAAGTTATTAATTTATAATAAAGTTTTGAAAATAATAAGATTTTGTATTGTCATCGAAAACACACCTTTGTGCATTATTTTTCTAATTCCAGCATATCAGGAAGTGAGTGAAAAATCGATTAAAAAATTCCATATTTACATACAAAAACCAAGTTCAGTTGTATAAAAGAGAATAATAATCTCAAATAATGCAGTAAGAACAAGATATTTAATAAAGAAAACATACAGTGTGTCCGAAAATTCTTGGACACATTTTAAAATTCAATATAAAATCAAGTAATTGTCGTACAGGAGTACGGTTGAAGTAAAATACTTCTCGGGACGAAAAGTTTTCTTCAAGCGAATGAAAATAGTTAGATCCAAATTTCGACCACAGATAATGTCAATATGTTTGCTTTCAAACATGAGGTTTTTTGGGTTTTTTTTTCCAGATTAATATTGAAGATGTGACACATAAATAACGATCTCATAGCGCTGGGAATCGTCATTTCTGTGTCACAGCGTCAAAATGAATCTGAAAATCAGAAAAAAACGCATGCTGGAAAGCAAACATGCCGACAAATGGCGCCATCTGTGATCGAAATTCAAAAATAATTATTTTTATTCGCTTGAAGAAAATTTTCATCCTGAGAAGCATTTTACTCTAAACAGCACTCCTGTACGATAATTACTTACTTTCAAAACGTGTCCAGGAATTTTCGGACATCCTGTATTTTACAAATATTAATGAAAATTATTTTCTAAAACTTATCACCTAAAGCACAACTTAAAACTTGCTTTAGGTAATAACTTTATTTGGTGTTTTTTGTTTTCTTACCTCCTTTTACGTCTCATCTATACCTTGAGTTTTATTGTAAGTGTTTGTCAGACACTTACAATTGCTGCACCACATCTGGTTGCAGAAATCATGTTCCTCGCTTGCATTTGTGATAAAATATTTTGTGTAAATAAAGTACGCTTTTTGTGTAAAAATGTGTCATTACTTGTGAGAAATAAATTTTGAAACAAGATTCTTTACTAGGCCACAACTAGTGAAAGAAACATTAATAAACCTATACCTAATGTTACTTATAAGCACAACTTATAGGTAACATATCGTTAATTTTTTTAAACTGAAGTAAATACTGGCTAGTATTTTCAAATTATTATTATTATTATTTTTTTTTTTATAAATATCACAAGATTAAATGTTCATAAAAATGCTCTTAATAATAATATGTAAGAAAAATCTAAGAAGAATATAATAATTATAATTAATAGTAAAAATATTATTAATTATTATTATATAAATAATAATAATTATTATTACTATTATAAATATTGATTAAGGGACTATTAATTTAAAGTATTGAAAATCACTTAACTTGTTTGTATTAAAATTAAATAGATAATATAACCTCCTACGCGATGTTTTTATACCAGTTTTGTTTGTCGGAGCACTTGAATGTGCAATTAAATTTCCACAGCAGACCTACATTATGATGCAATTATAAGAAAAATAGAATTTACATTTGAAATTTATTTACAATAACAAAATTCAATCACAATCAAAAAATAAAATAAACAATTTATCCATTATGAATATTGATTAAGAGGCTATTAATTTAAAGTGTTGGAGAAAATTAATCCCTTAACATTTTTGTGTTAAAAATAAATAGATAATATCGCTCACCCGCAAGAAAAGTGACGCATCTCGCAAAAATTCATTTTGCGTTTTATTCGCCAAAAAGGGTTGCCAATTGCCAATCTTGTTTATCTTTCATATCCAGTTCAAAACAGTAATTTTACATTATTTAATACATAACTAGCTGTTTAACCCGTTCTACGCACGGGAGTTCAAGTTCAATAACTATTCGATTTAGAAAAATATTTTTCTACTACTGTGCATTTTTTTATGAAATTTAATTTATCATGTTGCTATGGCAGCAGACAAATTAGATTAAATTAAAATATGATAAAATTATATCTTTGGCATAAGGGGATAAATAGAATGAAAAGCTTTGTTGATGTTTGTGATAAAATGTTCTCTTTATTTAAAGAAAAAAAAAAGGGTAATAAGGAAACGCAATTAAATAATCTCTAATTATCTGCATGCAGGTAAAAGAATTATCGTACTAACCGCCACAGCTTCTTAGTATTGCAGCGTGGTATACGTAATATGAATACCTCACATTGCACTAAATATTTAGAACTGGCTAGAACTCGCGCGGTTACGGGTTGGACATAAAAAATAGCAAAAATTCGTCAAAAACATTTTTTTTAATTTAAATTTCCGAATTTTTTGCCCCAATCGTTCATGGGCCCTTTATCAGCAACCCGTGTGCCAAATTTCGTAGCCCTGCGCCCTGTAGTTTCCGAGTTTTTGAGGTTACATAGATACGCGCACGGATTTTAATAGGGTAGATATTGTTAAAAATGGTAAATAATATCAAATAAAATGATAAATTAATAAATAAATTATGATAAATTAACTATAATAAATAAATAGAAAAAACTGCAAACTACAATAAAAATAAATTGTAAAAAATAAATAAACTATATTAAGTACGTATTATTATATTATAGCTCTTATTGTGTTATTGACGCCATAAAGTTATAAAAAAAAATAAGGGTTACTGAAATTAGTATAATTGGCGTCACGCTTGGCGTACTGGTATCTGACATTGCCCGGATCTTTCTAAAAATCTTTTATGCAGTTTTATTGGAAAAAATAATTTTCATTAAAAATTGCTCCTTGGCATATCTGAAAAGCGAAGTGGTCAGCCTGTTTTTGTTTATGGCAGTCACATGACTTAGACTTTTATTATTAGAGATCAAAGACGTGTATTTTAAATGTATCTGATACATAAGTATTTTAAATGAAATTAGTGATAGGTTTATATTGTAAATGAAATGATGGCGATGGAACCCTATTTAGCGATTTAATCATGCTTACGCCCAGCTAAAATACAAGCATGATAATAATAATGGCATGTAAAAAGTGAAACGGTCAGCCCGGAACTGTTGATGGCAGTCACATGACTTAGGATTTTATTCTGCCATAGGTCTATCTTGCTACACAAAAGTTTCATAAGTGTAAGTCTTTATTACGCTATATGTTCATTTGTGACCACAGAAAAGGGGTGGATTTTGTGGGGAGGTAAAATTACCCAACCTTCCAAACTTTATCCTACGTCTTCATTCTTAATGGTTTTACGCACGTTTTTATTCCTGCATGCAAATGCTATAATTTCATGTTACATTAAAATCATGCAAAATCCCCCCCCCCTTTTTGCTCTCCTGCGAAATTTACTTTTGTCGAAATACGTCACTTTTCTTGCAGGTGAGTGATATAAACTCCTATACGGTATTTTTCAACAATTTTTGTTTGTCGAAGCATTTGAATGTGCAATTAAATTTTCACAGCATTCATTATGATGCGAGTATAAGAAAAATGGAATTTACTTTTGAAATTTATTTACAATAACAAAATTTTCATCACAATCAAAAAATTAAACAAACAATTTATCTATTATGAATATTGATTAAGAGCCTATTAATTTGAAGTATTAGAAAAAATTAATCACTTAACTTTTTTGTGTTAAAAATAAATAGATAATTATAACGTCCTATCTGGTGTTTTTCAACCATTTTTGTTTATCGGAGCACTTGAATGTGCAATTTAAATTTTCAAAGCACAATCGTATAATTGATGGGAGTTAAAATTTAAAAATTGCTCTTTGAATTTTGTTATTGCAATTTATTTACAATAACAAAATTCACATCACTGGAATCAGATTCTTGTCTTCTATATTAATAAAAGAAAGAAGAAAAAAAGCTTTTTATTATATTTTTACCAGTAACGACAAAAATGGAAATCGTTTTACCCTTTTTTTTCTTTTTTCTAATTTAGAAGTTAAAAAAAAAGTATAAAAGTAAAAATTGTTTTTCAAAAAACCTTCTTTTGTAAGTATTCACTATTCACGAAACTTAAAAATCAGGCCTAATTTTTAAACTGCAATTCATTCTTTTTCCCAAACATTTCCGTTATACAATCTCAATTTGGAGTGGGCTAGAACTCGATTATGGAAAATTCACTAATTTTTTTACGCTTGGTAAAAAGCGGAAGAAAGTGAATTTATTAAAAATATATATAATTTTTGTTCTGTTTCTCTTTTAAGAGAGGGCAGTTGGAAAGAAAAATGAAATATTATTCAAACTGCCTTTTTAGTATTTCTATATTGATTTCTCAATCTATAATCGTAAATTAATTAACATTAAACTTGATAAAAAAAAATTTATGTTACACTCTTCATTTTTTATTTATAATTTCTATTTTTTAGCTTTTAAAATGTTTCATTGTTGCAGTTTCACAGCCATTTGGCAAATTTTGTGAGCGTTCATTAACACATAATTAAAACCATTGATGATTGAATTGCAACTCGCATACAATTGTACGATCTACAGAGAATATTTGGCGATTTATCCCCTCTGGCAGGCTAACGAAAAAAAATCCTTAAAATTAATGTATTCATTTAAAATTGAATTCTATAAATATTAAAATATCGTATTGTCATCGGAAATACACCTGTAAACGTATTTTTTATAATTCTAACATAACAAGAAGTGGGTTAAAAATTGATTACAAAATTCTGTCTTTACATACAAAAACCACGTTGAGTGCCACGTCAGTCACCGGTGACTGACACTGAACTTTCCGGTTGTGCCACGTCGGTCATCGGTGACCGACACTTATAGATTGTGTAATGGGAATCTTATTTCGTGGCCCAAACGGAAAGACAGACAAAATAGACTTGGCATTCAACGTGTTAAATGAAAAAAATGTAAAAAAAAAGGGTAAAATCGTATCCTAGGATACATGAGATAATGAACAAATAATTTTCACTTCAGAGCATGCCGGAAAGATGAAATCAAGTTAAGAGTAAGATTTTTGGATAAAGGCGTCTGTTGAATACTTGCTGATTTTTTTTTTTTTTTTTTTTTTTTCAAAACCACACCAAAACGTTGTTTCAGAAATTCATCGTCATGCTGACAGTACCCTGTAAATCAAAATGGTGATTACTTTCAAAATTTTCTTAAACCAGGGGTTCAAAAATAAAGAATGTATACATAAACTAAAAATATTACTTTTATCAGATGTAAATTTCCAACTAGGCGAAAAGTGTCCAGATCAGGATTCGAACTAGGGATCTCTTGGCGAAGCCGCCAACAATCTACCATCTGAGCTACCCCGGACGTATCTGGTGGAACTTTTTCACCCAATTAACCTTATTGATCATAGCATCTGGTCTGAAATTTGGTTCAGCTCAACAGAATAAATCGCAGGTAATGGAACTCCAAAAATCGCTGGATACATACAGGGGCGTAGCTACAAATAATTTTTCGGGGGGGGGGGGGGGGATTTAAAAAATTTCCCAACTTATAATTAAAGAATTTCCCAACTTTAAACAAATTGATTTGATTTCCAACTAAAATGATATGGCCAATGTGTGTTTATGAAAAGATACTTATACGTAAAAAATCCTTTCCAAAGAAAAGTACTGAAACTAAAAACATAAAAATTATAATTATTGGTTTGTTTAATGAAAGTTTAAGTACACTGTTTTCATTTAAATAATTAAAATCAAAACTAGATTAATTTCTATTTTCCTATCTTGGAATCATTTAGCATGAAAATAATAAGATACCCAATTGGCTAAATGAATAGTTAAGGAAGCAATTTCAAACAATAAAGTAAATGTAAGATTTAAATTTAGAAAAATTGCATATATTTAGAAAAAACCAGCATTAGTTTAAGGTTTGCAAATTTTTTGTATTCTATTACATACGAGTCACAATCGCACTTCATAGGAAAATACCGTCATGTTATTCTGAAAAAGAAACAAAGATTTGATAGAAATAAAAGGAATAGATTAGAGACTCTATTGATGGACAACAGTGGGGAAATTTAGGTTTGGATATGATGATATTTTCGTAGCACAGAAAAATACAATAACAAACTGAGTCAAACTGGGCGAAAAGTGTCCGGACCAGGATTCGAATGGATTGTAATTCCCTGTTTCGAATCCTGGTCCGGACAATTTTCGCCCAGTTGGAAATTTACATCTGATACGATTTATTTACCAGTTAGAATAATTGTGTTAAAATTAATCTGGTGTAAAAATATTTTGTCAGATCTTTTCTGTGCAAAGTGGTTTCCCTCGAACCTTGGATTTCCTCGCGTAAATACGGGTTAGGTTCTCTAAGACCCATACGGAAAATCTTAGGGCCTGTATCCCTCTCCCTCGGGTTGATAATTGGCCGTCATAAACACAACCAACCAACCTTTCTGCGCAAAACAGCATTTAGTTTTAATCATATCAAAATAAAAGCGATACAGAACATTTAACAAGTAAGAAATATTAATCTTATTATGTACCTTGTTTTCGTCAAGAGCCCCTCTAAACCTCAATTTAAGAGGATTTTTGAGCAATGTAAACGATAAAAAAAAAAATAAATAAATAAATAAAAATAAAGAAACAATAAAATCTTGTGTTAGACGGTAAGTTCAGGGACGCCGAGTCCACCTGGTGAAAAATTCTTAGTTCACTTTTTTTATTGTTTAATTATTTTAAACCACTTGGGATTTTTTTTTTTTTTTCAAAATCATCAGAAATAAAGAAAATTGAGTTAATTAAATTTCATAATCTGGAAATTGGCAAAGACTCCAGTCCCCTCCCTCTTTGCCGGCACTTACGCTTCACTAGATCAAGCTCACCCAGTAGCGCCAACTTTTAAAAAATATTGTGTGGGCTCGAAACTTTCTGTGTAAAATAGCACATACAATTTATCCCCCTTATTGCATGTAGAGATAGAAACGGGGGGAGGAGCTAATGACTAAAGATAATAATTGGAAGTTAAATTACGTTTTTTCTAAGCAAAATATAAAATTCTTATAATTTAATAAATAATTTTATTAAATTATATATTTTTAAATTTTTCCTCATAAATTAATATTTATCATGAATAATATAAATATTGCTAAGTATTTAAAGTACAAAAAACTAAATGCTAAGAAAAATATACAGTTTAGTTACCTATCAATTCAAGGCATTAAAACAGATGGCGAAATATGCAGGAAATTTGTTTTTGAGAGAAATTTAATTATATACCTGCTGGAAAGGATTTTAGTTCTGCTGTGTCTAATTGATGTCCTTATACTATTTATTAAGGATCGACCGAAACAGTTTTTAAAGCCAAAACCGAATTTCGGTGATCTTCCTATTTTCGGCCGAAACGAAAGTGTCCAAAGAAATCTTTAAAGTAATTAAATTGTATGTATTAAAGTAATTAATACATACATAAATATACATAATTATTAATTAATTATACGTTTTTATTAAATATGCATAATTACTAATTAATTATGCGTATTTATTAAATATACATAATTATTAATTAATTATACGTGTGGCCCAAGTTGGCTATCTGCGCCTCTGACCAAAACTTTTTATTTTCATATAAAATAAAATGTAATTAATTCATCAGCGACACAGAATGATTTACTAATTATACGAATTTCATTAATTTAAAAAAAATTTTAGTTTTATGTATACACACCTCGATTTATCTTTTATAATGATTTCTGTAAATGATCATCTGTTATACTAGAACTTTCTCAAAGAGTATTCGAAACACTTCTGCGGTTTCAAACTGAAAAGTTACTATTACTGTTATGTCTGCAGCTTTTAATGAGCACGGGAAAAAGTTTAGTTATAGTATTTTGCATTCAAGTCTTGAGTCAGTCATATCTGATAATTATAAACAACGAAGTTCGTAGCAATAAATACTCTCATTTGAGCCGGTACAGCTCAAATCGATGAGTAATGTGGAAAATTTCCAAAGGAAGAAACGAGATTTTTTGGAATACTGATAGTTTCAGTCCGGACGAATTTTCCGCCGCATCTCAGATTTTGAACTGAAAATGAAACCCAAACCGAATTTTCGATCGAATTGAAACCTATTTATTAAACAAAATTATTTTGAGAACGTCAATAAAGCCCAAATTTCATTTCAGCGATTAAATAAATAATGAATTAAATCAAATGAAATTGGGTGGGCCTGGGCCTATGTAAGTTGGCGCCACTGAGCTCATCAAAATTTTAAAGTTGTATTGCAGCCAAGCTCCCTGTGATCCTGCTTTGTATCACTCTTTCACCGGCCCTCGCCATTCGTGCACATTTGTTCATTGTATTGTGAGATTCCTCTACGACAGTGATACTCACTATTACTAGAACGGTATTTTATATTACGATCACAATTTATGATTATTATTATAAGTAAATTAATTGTACCAATACGGCTTGATGGTGGCGTTTGGTAAATGTTGGACAGAAGTTTCATAAATCCAGCTTTAAAGAAAAAAGTGCTCATATCTGTCCAGCATATATAATAGTAGTTCGTTATAATATATAGACATATGATTGGAAACATAAGTGGGGTCCTCGAATTTACTTCTCTACCAGAATTTATTTAGCTGGTTCAGAAACTTCAGCGGCATTCATTATGGAGCCACTGCTCTAAAATAAATCCAAAGTATGTACCATTAAAAATTAATTTCTTTTGGTGCTGCCACCTATCGATAAATACTGTAATTTAATACGATTTCTGAACTATCAGATGAAATGGGTAGAAATTTCGTGTCAAAATCACTGGCATATAATATACGAGGAAAAAAGAATGGGAGCGGGAACGATAATTCCTTCCCATTTAACTGTATTTTTGGCAATTAAATTTTCATCAAATAGTTTTAAAATCATCTGAAAACTACTAAATACCAAACAGAGACGGATTACCCCTTATGCTGAGTAGGCTGAAGCCTACACTGTTAAAAATTTGCAGCATTCTGGCAGGTCATCTGACCGTTTTTTCCGAAAACGATTACACAACCGTAATTTTAACACTATTCTGACCATATTATTGGCCATTTTATGGTCAGAATATAGTTAAATTATGGTTATGAAACCGTTTTTTCAAAAAACGGTCGAATGACCTGCCAGAATGCTGCAAAATTTTTAACAGTGTAGGGGCCCTGTGCTAAGATTTTTTATTTTTTCACATTGTGCTAACATTTAACCCTCTCGCTGCGTAGTTGTTTTATCAAAATAGCTTACAAATTTTTGTATTTAAGAATTTTTATTCTTTTGTCACCTGTTTTTCAAAACAAAAATTTTTGTCTAATTTAATCGGCAAAATGCTCCGATTACACAAGGCAAAATTTACAGTAAAAAACTAGTATGTTGTGGCCATCACAAAACTTTCTTCTATATAAATCCCACCAATTAAATCATTTAAATAGTAGCAGAAATTACATCAATTTAGCACCAATTCATATCAAAGTATATCTGAATTTGAAGTTTGATGAAAATTCATGCATTAGTTATGGAGATAGAACTAGCTATAGGGGAAATACTTAAAAATGCAGCATAGAAGCGCCACCTGTTGAGCGATTTGCACCAAAACATAAACAGCACTAATTCATATCAACTGAATCTGAAGTTTGTTGAAAATCCAAGCATTAGTTCTTGAGATAGAGCTATTGCGGAAATCACAAAAAATGCAGCATAGCAGCGTCACCTGCTGAGCAATTTACACCAAAATGTATAAAACGTCAATTCATGTCAAGGACTAACTGAATCTGAAGTTTGATGAAAATCCGTGCATTAGTTCTAGAGATTGAGCTATTGTGGAAATCGTGAAAAATGCTGCATTGCAGCGCCACCTGTTGAGCGATTTACACCAAAACTTATACAGCACTAATTCATATTCCGGCATACCTGAATCTGAAGCTTGTTGAAAACCCAAGCATTAGTTCTTGAGATAGAGCTATTGCGGAAATCACAAAAAATGCAGCATAGCAGCGTTACCTGTTGAGCGATTTACACCAAAAGATACAAAACGTCAATTCATGCCAAGGACTAACTGAATCTGAAGTTTGATAAAAATCCGTGCATTATTTCTTGAGATAGAGCTATTACGAAAATCGTGTAAATGCAGCTTAGCAGCGCCACCTGTTGGGCAATTTACACCAAAACGTTACCAGCACCAATTCATATCAAGGAATAACTGAATCTAAGGTTTGATGAAAATCCGTGCATTAGTTCTTGAGATACAGCTATTGCAGAAATCGCGAAAAATGCAGTATAGCAGCGCCACCTGTTGGGCGATTTACACCAAAAACTAATCAGCACCAATTTATATCAGGGACTACTTGAATATAAATTTTTATTAAATCCCGCATTAGTTCTTGAGATAGAGCGCCCACAAAATTTGTGTCACATACAGACAGACAGACAGACATTTTGTAAAAACATGTTTTTCGGAATTTCTGACCTCTAAAACGTGTAAATCCGTCGAAAACTGGAAGTCGAAAATCTTTACAAATCCAATACTTTCTTCTTGTAAAGATAGAAGAAAGTAAAAAATAACTGGTGGTAATAATCAAGGAGGATTAATTGGAAAAATGCATCCCCGAGAAAATCTCGGGTTCCGCAGCGAGAGGGTTAACGCAAAAGAGAAATGATGTGCAATATTCTCTGTTTCACTCATTTACTGAATCTAGAAAATTGTAGTCCAAATGCTACTCCACTTTTAATTTCTTTTCTGTTCATAAAAAGAAAGTATTAAATTCTTGAAGTTTTCGGCTTTCAGTTTGGGAAAGAATTACACAGAGGTGACTAGTAGCCACGGCGGCCTAAAGCAAAATTTTGACAGCACCTCTACAAATGATATCTTTTAAAGAAGCTTTTAAACTTTAATCAAGCATTTGTCTAATCGTATCTCCTTACATTTTAGCACCATGGTCAGCCACCCGACCTCACCCCAACTCCTCCCACCTTTAAAGCTAGACCGAAATTTACATGTTTTGGGATATACTAAATATTATTTGATTGTATTCGAAAAAAATTATGTGTGTTAAAATTGCGTAAGTGCTGCTATAATTAATGCATAAAATATCAAGAAGTGAGACCGCTGACGATAGAAACATACTTCCAACTGAAAATGTATAAGTACAGACTTTCGACATAGCATTTGTTTTAAATGGGCCAGTCCCAGTATGCATATTAAAATACGAAATTTTATATTTTATATGGTCCTTGCAGGGGTAGTATTGCTCCTAGGTGATATTTCAGGACATACTTTTTTCGATATTTCAGGACACATTTATCCAGCATACTACTTTTTTTTCCGCAACCGTTTGCAGAAATTCGTGATTATTTCCACGATCTTTTGCCGAAAATCGCGAATTTTCTCCACGATCTTTGCCGAAATTTGCGAATTTTTTCTGCGATCGTTTTCTGAAATTCGCAATTTTTTCGCGATCGTTTTTCGAAATTCGTGTCTTTATTCATCGATCGTTTGCCGAAATTTGCATTTTTCTTCTTGATCGTTTGGTGAAATTCGCAATTTTTTCCCAAAATCGCGTGCCAAAATTCGTGGCTTTTTCCGCGATCGATTGCTAAGATTCCGCGATTTTTTCCACGATCGTTTGCCGAAATTAGCTTTTCTTTTCCACGACCGCTTGCCGAAATTCGCATTTTTATTCTTCGATAGTTTGCCGAAATTCATGATTGCATTCCGCGATCGATTGCTGAAATTCGCGATTTTTCTCTGCGACTGTTTGTCGAAATTCGCGATTTTTTTCGCGATCGTTTGCTGAAATTCGTGATTTTTTCCCGCAATTGTTTGCTGAAATTCGCGATTTTCCTTAATAATCGTGATTAATTTTTGCACTTGTTCGGCGAAATTTCTGATTTTTTTATCCGACCTTTTGACGAAATTGCGATGTTTTTTCCGCAGTCGGAACACGTAATTCGCGATTTTATTCCGAGATTAATTTCTCCAATTGTTTGTCGAAATTCGCAATTTTTTCCCGTGACCATTTGATAAAGTTCGCGCCTCTTGACGAAATTCGCGAGTTTTTCCGCAGTTGTTTCGCGAAAGTCACGATTTTTTACTCGAATGATCTCCGGAATTGCCGATTTTATTCATAGATCGTTTGACGAAATTATGTGTCGTTTACGCGGCGCACATCAACGCGATGTTTTTTCAGACTCCGCGGAAATTGCTGAACAACCGATTAACTAAATTCGAGATGATTTTCCTTCCTGTCCGACTGACAAATTCCCGTTTTCTTTTCCTGAGACCACTTGATAAAATTTATCAGTTTTTTATCGTCAGATGGCAAAATGTTTCACTATTTTCTGTCTCATATTATGTTTTTCTCTCCTATGCACTTATTAATTCCAAAATACTGATTTTGTGGAATTTTGCAAAAATAAATGATTCGCGAGATTGAGCTAAAATATATAGGAATTTCGTGACAAGTACGGCCCCTGGGTTCCTATGTCCTAAAAAAGTGTTGTCCTCCATCTAAAAAAAACATTTTAAAAAATCAGATGTACATCCAGTTTATTATCAAACTTATACTTATATCACTATGAACGTACTTTTACTAATAGTAATCTACATTTATATCGTTATATTGATGACATAATTTTAATTGCACTGATCAAACTATTACTTCTCAATTTCCAGAAGATTATCCTGCTGATTTAGAATTAACGGAAAACCTCCTAACAAACAATACAATTAACTTTTTAGATCTTAAAATTACAATAAAAGAAAACAAAACAATAACTGATCTATATGATAAACGTAAAGAATTTAAATTCAAAGTTAATGCATTTACTAATTTTAAATCTTGTCTTCATAATTCTGTATATCGTAATATAATCCTTAATCATTTATATAGAATGAAGTGTTTATGTTCTTCTCATCTAATTAACAATCTATATTATAAAGGACAAACATATCTGTGCATAACGCATACGTCATTCTGCGAATGGCAACACTCTGAAATTTGAAATGAAATTTCGGTATTGCAATTTTCGCTACTGCAAATTTTTAAACTTCTACACATCGCGCAGTTTCAATTTTTACACCTTCGTATAAAGGAAAAAATGTACGTTTAAATGCAATTTGTTTGAAAGCTCTATCTCA
The DNA here is from genome assembly GCA_963932465.1 of Maratus speciosus. Taxonomy (NCBI): domain Eukaryota; kingdom Metazoa; phylum Arthropoda; class Arachnida; order Araneae; family Salticidae; genus Maratus; species Maratus speciosus. The sequence goes on from OZ010791.1 coordinate 414,430,837, forward strand.
ATTTATTTTTGATGTATTAATTTTTTTATAGTTTTAATACCAATTTTGTAATTGTGGCAACTGAAGTACTACGTTTCTATTAAACGTAAAGGGAAAATAGTCATGGTTTATTTATTTTTATTGATTATATCTTTAGTGATGCCATTTTCACATTACAAATAAAAGTATCTTTTTTCTAATTTTTGAACAGAAAATGACGTCAGCCATTAAAAAAACACGCATTCTTCTTCATAAATCAAAAGATTGAAGACGATATTTCAATATTTTTACATTACGCTGATACTGAATATGAGACGCTAAGCAAAATGATTCAGTGAGCAAAAATGATGTCATATTTAAAACAAAACAATCATTTTCTTTGATAAAACTAAATATTTGACCAATACTAAATGGCCAATACTATGGCAACTAAAGGCAAATTTCTGAATGGTAAATTTCCGCGGGTACTGAGATTAGAACTTAAAGTTTGTGCGAATGTTCACATGAAAAGTTGTATCGGACAAACGTGACTTTAAGCTATGAAATACATTCATTAATAAAGTATTGCGCGTTAAAATACTTTTAAATTGTGAATTTGAGTGGTGCGTATGTAAATTTTGAGAATGTGAAAATAACATTTATAGATTTTATGGGGGGAAATTTTATAATGTGACAAAGCGAAATCCTTTTTAGTGACTTTTCATCCCGTAAAATCAAACTTAAGAGCCTCAATCGATAACTTCAACATAATTGCTCATCTTGATTACGTATTCTAAAACAGTTTAATTTTTCAATAACTTAAGCAGTTGAAGTTTGTGGAAATAATATTTTGGTAATTTTAGGTTAAAAACATTATTTGTTTCAAGAGTTAGACAACCAATTCAAGATGAATTTTTTATTGTAAATATTTTGGTAGGTTTATTATAAATTCGGTCTAACAGTTCCATTCTAAACATTTTAATTCGTCGAATTTCGACGGGTTCCAACTTGTAATATTAAAAAACTAATTTATGATGCATTAAATCATGGTTTCCAAAAAAAAAATCTTTAATATATAATAAGTACTTAAATGATCTTAAAAAACAAATTAACACATGCGTAAATAAAATTACAAAAAAATATATAAAGTAAGAGAATAATTATAAAAAATTAAAAATTGTAAAATAATAATAAAAATATTATTATAGGACGGTTGGGTGGGTAGATGTTAGAATACGGAGGAGGGTGGCGTTGTCTGGATAATACGCAATGGTGAATTAAAAAAAAAATAAAATAAATGGGGCATTTAATTTATAACTACGTCTCTAATACATATTTTATAATGGATGTTGATTCGATACTTTTATATATATAATGGTGTAGTTATATTTATATATTTATCAATTCATATTAAATTTATTCATATTCATTAATATTTAATAAAGTTAACGATTAACTTATATTTAAATTTTAGCCTACTCAGGACAATATCATATTAATTTCTAATAGTATACAATCTTAAATGAGAATAAAATGCATGAGTGTATTTGTTTTACCTAATGCTATGACAGAATGGATTTTAATTTGATAATTTGTTTTTTTTATTTTATGCATGAGTGTATTTGTTTTACCTAATGCTATGACAGTATGGATTTTAATTTGATAATTTGTTTTTTTTATTTTTCCTCGATCCTTTTTAATCTTGTTTCATTTTGAACTGAATTGGTGTTCGATGATTTATTTCTCGGTTTTCTGTGTGCGGTAGTCCCAAATTCATATTCTTTCGCTAATTTATGGCTAATATGAAAGTGAAGCCACACATTTTATTTGTGGAACTTAAGGCATTTGGGACCCAATGATTCTGTCTAAGTTCTACAAATTTCTATCATTCCATTTATGTTATTCAATTTCTGCTGTTTTTTGAATCTATGTTAAGTGTGTTGGGGGGGGGGGGGGGCTGTATTTTTTAATGTCATTTTATTCATAATTTCACAGTTTTTGTTGGTGGCCGGTAATGTTTATATATATATATATATATATATATATATATCACAGTGAGACAATGTATATATTTTCATAAATCATACATTTTTACACTCTATCAATAATTTTCTACAGTTTATGATTTCTAATTAATATTTCTAGATTTTCAAAATATTAAAAATATGATCCTCGTGTGGACAATGGCAGACCTTGAGCTACCTTCATGCAAATTTTCAGCCTCTTACGTTTAGTGAATTTCCCTAGTTATTGCACGCCCACACACACAGAAAGAGAAAGAGGGAGAGAGAGAAAAACCTTCTTTTATTAATAAATAACTTTTTTAACATCAGAACCACATAGTAGGTACACAATAAGACGCGTCTCACTGTGCCCACAACTGTGTGTCTCACTGTGTACTTTCGTTACGTTGTAAAAAAATGGATGCCACATCTGTTACATCAATTCCATCGCTTTAAAAAGTTTATGTCGTTTTTGCGAAATAGTCTATTATTAGATATAGCTAGGTTTGGTTAAGTAAATATATGTCATATTGAAGTAAATAAACTCTAAAATAGACGTTTATGTAACTTTAACTGTTATAAAATAAGGAATTAGTTATTATTTTGGCGGACGGGTAACTGAAGTGCCAAAACTACATCCACGTGTTGCATAAGATGAGGCCGTTATATGTGTGTGCCAGCTTGAAGAAATAGTTACAACTATATGTCAAAGTGGCTGCTGTCTTACTGTGTACCATGTCTCACTGTGTACTCCCCTACCATATATAATATATATTATCTCGGATAATTAAAAAAAAAAGAAACAATGAAATTTATTATTTTCAAATAACTTAAAAGTATTAAATGCTTAAGGCTGCTGATCACTCAGTTTCCTAATTCCCCTCGTTAATGTTAAGTTTATCGGCGTTTGATGCATTCTTATATTCAAAATATTTCCTCATATCCTTCTCTTCTTAAAGGATGTCTCTTTTTTTCTAAGTTTTCAAAATATTTCTAAAATCAACGCTTAATTTTATATGAAGTGTTAAAATTTCTCTTCCAGTTCGTCAGTTTCTAAAACATAAAATATTAAATTAAGCATAGAGTTTAGAAATATTTTGAGAACTAGGAAAAAAAGTGACATCCTTTAAGAAGAGAACACTGAAAGGGGAATTGTAAAATATTAATTTCCTGAGGAGATATTTTGAATGTAAAAATGCATCGAATGCCCATTGACTTAATATTACCGAGAGGAAATCGGAAGCTACGTGACTAGCAGCCTTAAGAGAAAATGGAACTAAAGACTTTAATCCAATTTGAAAAAGAAAAAACAGTAGACTCTTACACTGTTACCATTTCTCATTTATTACATTTCTGTATTCCTTTTTATGTCGATATGTTTAATAATTCTGACAAAAAATTCTTTGATATAAAATTTTTGGTTTAGTTTTTTTTTTTTTTTTTATGTTTCTATTCTCCCTTTACAAAACGTAGCCTAGTTAGCAGGGATTTCGTTCTGCCGATGCCCGTGGATTCCATTATAAATTAATCCTCATGCGAGTGCTTCATAAGTACCATATCGTTTCTAACGGGGAAGGGGGGGGGGGAGGAAGAGAGAGAAAAATATATCCGAGACAAAGAATATATTTCCCCAAACTGGATTCCCGGGAAGGTTTTTCTTTTTTAATCCTCTTATAATACTTATATCTATGAAAATGGATGAGGTATATAAGGTTGCAATAATTTTTTTTCTTTTTCGGTTGCTCAATATTACATTTTATTGGCTACTTCCTCCAATAATTATGTTGATTGCTATACTATTCTCGTTTTATTCTCATTTATTTTGAATAATAACTTCTTCAATAACTATCCTCCTCTCAAGTTTTACAAGATATTTCTCATCCACTTGTCTCCGTACTGGTTGAAGTACATATTACCCCTGATAATATGCATTTTTTTATTATTTTCTTTATAAAAATAATGAACCGATTTCATTATTTTTGACCTTTTCAAACGGACTAGAAGAAAGACATTAGAAGACTGCTTTTTTTTAAAATACTGTATGCTTAATTCCCACGGACTGTTTAGAAAGGTCATCGTACGGATAAATTATATGTTAAATGGATAATACGTTGATTTTTTTTTTTTTTTTTTTTTTTTTTTTTTTTTTGTCTTGTGACGTAGAGAATATACTTGGGCGAACAAGGGGCTGCGTATGGGGCGACTCTTTAAGGTCATTGCACCCGATCGATTAAGAATGTATGTACATTTTACGCCAAGACATAAAACTTTAAAAAAAAAAAAAAAAAAAAAAAAAAAAAGTAGTCACGTTTTTTAGTCATCGATTTTATTATCAAAATATGGAAAATCAACATTAGATGTGCGAACATCACGTATTATTTCTAAATTACTGTATTCCTCGCCGATGATCAATTAGCAATAGAGATCGACCAAAAATTCAGTTTCATTTTCGGCTCAAAATCAGAGTTTCGCCGAAAACGAATTTTCGGCGAAAATGCTGTCGAAAATTCGGCCGGAACGAAACTATCTTTATTTCAAAAATCTCGTTTCTTCTTTCGAAAACTTTCAACATTACTCGTTGACTTAAGCTGTATCAGCTCAAATAAGACACTCGTTATTCATTGCTATGAACTTCACTGTTTATAATTATCAGTCATGACTGACTCAAGACGTGAGTGCAAATTATGAAGCAAGTAATGCATATATGACTAAACTCTGAAAACGCTTTTCACGTACTCATTAAAAGCTGTAGAGTTAACAGTAATAGAATTTTTTTTGTTTGAAGCCGCAGAAGTGTTTCGAACACTTTTGACAAAATTCTAGTATAACAGATGATCATTTACAAAAATCATTATAAAAGATAAATCGTGGTATATATACCTAAAACATTTTTTAATTAGATGAAATTCGTATAATTAGAAAATCATTCTATGTCGCTGATGAATTAATTACATTTCATTTTGTATGAAAATAAAAAGGTTTAGGTCTGAAGCACAGAGAGCCAACTTGGGCCACATGTATAATTAATTAATAATTATATGTATAATTAATTAATAATTATCTATATTTCTGAATGCATTAATTACTTTTTTTTTAACATTTCCGTTTTCGGCCGAAAATAAGAAGATTACCGAAATTCGGTATAGGTCTTAAAAAACTTTTCCGGTCGATACTTAATTATTAATGATCAACAATAACTTTTCCATTAATTACCATTAATGGTTCCAACAGGGCTACCAGTGTACAGAACATACTGTCCAGCAACAAAACTAAAATCGTTTACTACTGAAAACTCTAAGAAACTTTTAAAATTTAATACATATTTTTAGGCTAATGTCAGACGAACGTCTTTTTGCACGCTTTTTTCCTTACGTATTATCCCTGCACAATGCTAGCGGTATTGTGTAGGGATAATACGTAAGGAAAAAAGCGTGCAAAAAGACGTTCGTCTGACATTAGCCTTAGGCTGCCCACCAACTACACCAAAAATAATATTTTATATGAAAGATATCAATTATATATTCAAATAATAAAGATTTTAAATTTATTAAAAACTAGGGATGCACCGAATAGTGATTTTGGCCGCATACCGAATATTCGGCATACAGGTGAACCAAATACCGTACCGAATATTCGGCTAGCCGAATAGTAACTGTTAAGCCGAATACCGAATATAATAATAGGCTGCTCGATTACTTTTATTTTTCAAAATTTAAAGGCATTAAAATGTTAAATTTTAAAACAATTTTAGAAAATATTTAATGCAGAAACTTACATTTTGATAAAGAGCTTTTTACAAGCAAATTTTATACTGAAAAAAATCTGCTTTGAGTTATTTAAGAGCATAGTTATAAAACTTTAAACTTCATGGCTTCTTTTGTGAATTAAAACAAATTAATAAAATTTTCTTAAATTCTAAAAAAAAAAAAAAAAAAAAAAAAAAAATTAAAGCAAAGAGAAACAGTGAAAAAATTAGAAAAACTTTCCAGTGTCATATACTATTTATTTGTTAGGAAGAGACTAAAGTAAAAATAAATAGATAATACAATCTATGCAAATTTCAAATAGTGGCAACTCAGCAAAAATAACTTTTCTACTCTTTTTGATTTAGCAAGGGAGTTTTTAAATGCACCCTAGATCAGCGTTTGGAGTGGGCGATCATTTTCAGAAATTGTAAACGAACAGGTTTTTCCTAAAATCTTGCAACAAACTTTTAAGAAGGGATTCTAGTGTCAAGACAAACATTTTTTGAATAAGAGACATCTCAATCAATTTATTCCATCAAAATTACAATACATTCAATCAAAAACACTGGGACACTTAACTAAAAGCCTGAATTTTCGTCCGCAACTTTATCAATAACGAAGATATTTTAGCGAGATTTGTTTCATATTAATTTTGCTTGTATTAAATGTGACGATATCATTGAAAATGACTGAATTTTGGCCAGTCACACAGTATTAATACTGTTAACCGTACTTTGAATAAAGGAGTGTCTAGCTTGTAGTTGTTTAGATATGAATGGTGGCAATTTCCAGCACTTCTCATCATGATATCATATTTCACAGAAATCAAAGCAAGCCTTTTGAAAACATAGTTATAATCTCTTCACTATTGTTAAAGTAATAAACGAAAATCCAAATTTTACCTCGAGTGAGATTCGATACACTGTATTTTATGACTGAATAAGCGGATTGCGATTACGATTTCCGGTACAAAAATTGTCTGTCTTGATGTCTATTATGAACCTGGAAAGATTTTCTATTTTCTTTAGAAAAACCCTTTTTTGTGAAAAAGTAAGAAACAAATTATTTACTAGACAATGCTCAGGAACTTACATCTATCATTAATTCTTATGAAAATCCTCATTAATGGTTATTTTCTTAAGTGATACTTAACAAACAGCAAATACATAATGTAATAGCCTTCTCTTTTATTTAAATATGATTCAGTTTCTAATTATTCTGAATATCTTTTTTATAAGTTGACAGTTAAAAGTAGAATTTGTGTAAAGTTTTTAAAAAATATGTTTTAAAAGGTTTTTTTAAGTATTCGGGTTCGAACGAATATTTAGATATTCGGCTAAACCGAATATTCAGCAGGTCCAATAGTTTGATATTCGGCATACTAAATAGTTTGGTATTCGGTCAAACCGAATGTTCAGTAAAATGACCGAATACCAAATAAATACCGAATATTCGGCGCATCCCTAAAAACTACATCTCTCTATCTCTCTATTCTAAAAAAAAGTAACTACCGCTGTCACCGCCGCCGCCGCCGCCGGTTTTGAATTTTTTGTGACCGGAGGTCTTTCTTCGTTAATATTGAGAAAAATAATGCATACAAAAATATGAAAAACAGTGGTTTTATACAGAAATGTTTGATAAACACGCTGATGCAGACAGTTTTCAAATCGAAGAATTATTTTAAGGGATATTTAATGCTAAAGTTGGACAAAATCGTTCCACTAAAAAAGTTTTATAGCAGCAAAAACTATACATGGCAGTGTAATCATTTTTAGATCATTTTATGCGTTAGAATTTGCCGGAGTGCAGATTGCATTAATTTTTTTATTTTGACTCATTCTTTCAGGTTTTATTTCTATTTTAAATTCAAATTTTCAGCATTTCCAGAGATATTTTTTACAGATTTCAGAAAAATGTACTAATTTAAACTGTTGCCAACTGTATAAAAAGCGCAAGCAATAATGTTTGCTTCAAATTAAAAATTTATTTACACGTGACTATTATAAACAGGAAAAAAACTTTCAAATTAGAATTAAATAATTATGTATAAAAAGCAGGAACTTATTGAAAATTACGTCATAAAAAGTATACACGTGAATTTTAAAAGAGAAAGGATATTGTAAAATAATAAATTCATTAACATGCGTTAGAAGTCTTAGGAGAAATTGCGTCATATTTACGTCACATTATAGTTATTACATAAAATGAACACAAAATAATATTGCAAAAAAGTTTAAATTTAGAAATTGCGCTAGACATTTATTTAATATTTTGAGAGGATATTTTCAACTATTTTTGTTAGGAAAGCGCAAATAATATTTCATTGCTAACAAAAGTACTTTCACGCGATTATTTAAAAGAGAAAGAATAGCTTGGTAAAAATTACGTCAGATTAAAAACGATTAATTTAAAATGTCTCATTTAAAAGAACTTTCTTTTCGCTTTGTTAAAAAATACCAGGAGACAAAGACTCTGTTTACTTAATTCCTTTTATATTAGCTTATTTTGAAATGTTGTTAAACGTATCTACGTCATCAAGTTATTTTTATTTCGACGTTTTATTTGTATTTTTATTAATGTTGTACGAATTTATTTGTTCTTTCGTTATTTAAAATAAAAATTATGTCAATTTGTATAATTTGGCGAGTGGTTTGGCGATTTATATAATTTGGCGAAATTGGTCGACGGGATAATCAAGTAGTACCGCAGCGGATTTGGCGTTAAAATTCCCCAATCAAAGAGAAATGAATAGAAATTCGTTTATAGGGAGATCGCCACTGTTTTTTAAATTATAATTCAATCTTTCGAAATCTTTTTAAAGCCGATCAAATTAGCGTGCATTTAGAGCCTGCGGTGTCTGGACGGGGGTTGGCGAGCGTAGCTCGTAGGGGGCCGAGCCCAAGGTTATTAGACATGTAAGGTTGGCTCGTAACTTTTAACCCAATCGGAGAGATCTCGCTCTGCTACGTCAGGCTACGTCACAAGAATCCACAATCAGAATCCATCCCGTGCTAATAGCGTTATGTACAGTTGAATTGTTATGTAATTTTAAATGGAAAAAATTATTAATACTTTTTTTACACGTGTAAAGAAATAATAGACCTTAGTTTTAAAGAAAATTAATAAGTTTTAAAATCTGTACAGTGACACGAGGCGGAAAAAAAAGAGAAAATACAGTTATAGCTGAACTATAATTGTTATTCTCTCTCTCACTCTCTCTGTTATTTTGTTATTAATGTATATATTTTTTACTTATCAGTTGTCTATTTCTTATTTATATATATATATATATTTATTAAATTAGTAAAATAGTGGGTTGCAACTTGAATTCATTTTATTAAAATGTACGTTTTAATATGGAATTTCTACAAATTAGAAAAACAAAATAATAGTTTCTCAGAATTACGTTTATAAAAACTAATAAGTTTAAAAATCCTTTTTAGTTGTAAAAAACATTAAAAATACTTACAACATATGCAATTATTATTCTTTTAAAGCAGATTAGTAAAGTACAAAGTCAAAAATTCGGAATCCTCCGGAACTTGTCGATTGGACTTTTCCGAATTTTGAATCATTTGCATAATTAAAAAAAAAAAAAAAAAAATGAAAATTTTATCCATTTTTACCGGCGAATTATTTATGTATTACAAAGCATTTGAATACTAAAAAGAAAACAATTAATTAATAATTAAAAGAAAATAAATTAAAATAATGCTAAAGCAGATATTTTAATTGGGGAATATATCTTTTTAAAAGGTAAAAAAACTTCATCACAATTATAGATTTTTTTCTTATGTAGTTTTTAATGTTTCTATGAATTTTGCCAAACATTTTTTACATTACTAATAGGAATCTGATTACAATATTCTAATTCAGTATAATAAATGTTGACCTCTTTTCAGTGAAGTTTATTTTGAAATCATACATCGACTTTTCAATGTTTCGCATTTTTTAAAGTGATTTTAAGAGGGGTTTTTTTTTTACGTTTCACGGCGACTTTTTGACTTTCGTAAAGCTAATTCGATTTCAAAGTTTTAGTGCGATATTTTGCGATTCGGGAAAGCATTCTGGTTGCAATGTTTTAGACAATACATTTAGCTACAATAAATTTTGTTATTTGCGATTTTTAAATTTTTAGCCTTTTTTTCCCCCCTCGTGCGGCACTTTTCCCACATCATTAAAAGGAATCCCGTTTTAGACTTTCAGCTTAATATGGTAAATGTTGTTCTCTTTTTAATAATATTTATTCGGAATTCGTACAGCGTTTCTTGAAAGTTTCGCGAATTTTTTATGCAGATTTTAGATTTTTGCGGCAATTTTTTGACATTCGTAAAATGAATTCATTTTCAATCTTTTAGCCCAATATAATACATTTTGTCTTACACATTTTTTGAAATTTGGGAGATTTGCAATGCGATTTTTGGCGTTTCGAGGCAATTTTGGGGGCATTCGTGAAAGAATTCCAGTTACAATATTGTCCACTATAGTAAATTATGTTCTCTTCAAACTTTAGATGCTTAAAGTTTTTTCCTTCTTTCTTTCTTCACGTTTCGTGGCGATTTTTTCGCATTAGTAAAAGGAATTCGGTTTTAATCGTTTAGTTCCGTATTATAAATGGCCTCTTTTTAATAAAGTTTATTCAGAATTCATATAGCGATTTTTAATTTTTTAAGATTCTTTTTTTCGTGTTAGAGATTTTTTTGACATTCGTAAAAGAAATTCGGTTTCAAACTTTTAGCTTAATATAATAAATTTTAACCTCTGCGATTTTCGCAGTTTTAGCAGTTGTTTTATGCGATTATTTAGCGGTTTATTTTACGTTTCGTTAAAATAAAAACGCCAGTTACGGAAACGTCCAAATTTTGGAGAATTCGGGATTTCGGAAGTCCGAATTTGAGACTTTGTACTGTATATAAAACACATAGTACCTTCCTACAAGTTCCCCCCCCCCCAAATATTGGCTGTTTCCAGAGGCTGATACAAAGGAGGGGGGGGGGGTGATAGAGGAGAAATTAGCCTCTCACAATAATTATTAACGCAATCAATTTCTTGTTAAACATTTAATATATCAATAATTAAAAAATAATAATATTTACAACATTTCAACTGTTCACATATTATTTACAATTATTTAAAGCATTCGATTTTATATAATAAAGAAAATACTATTGAAAAAGGAAACAACTAGTTATTAAAAAGGAAAATAGTTTTTGACTCTCTTTTTTTTTGGCTACACAATCCTTATTGCTAAATTTTAATTTTAATTTTATTGATTTCATCTCTTTTGACTTAGCATTTAAATATTTTACGCGGATAAAAATTCGTAATTTAGAAAAAGAAGATAACTTATTGTCGATATTTAGATTGCATGTTTTTGATGATATATATTCAACAGGTTTTTTTTTTTTAATATCTTTCTTTTCATTGAATGTATCTTCATGAAATGAAATAAAATAATTTTCCATAATAGAAATGTTTAGCTGATATTATTGAAGACCACATCATTCACGTTAAAAGAGAGCTTTAAATTCAAGTCTTTGTGTGTCTTCAAATCTAAAAAAAATGTTTCGTACGAACAAGCAAAAACAAAGCAAACATGGGTTACGGCAGGGGTTCCTGGATTCTTGTGACGTATGATCCTACATAGCAACGGCAGTGGGCGGGACGGCGTCCTTAGTGACGAGCCAACCTTATATGTCTAATAACCTTGGGCCGAGCCCCCTAGTTCTAAAAAAAAAAGTAACTACCGCCGTCACCGCCGCCGCCGGTTTTGAATTTTTTGTGACCGGAGGTCTTTCTTCGTTAATATTAAGAGAAATAATGCATACAAAAATATGAAAATCGGTAGTATTATACAGAAATGTTTGATAAACACGCTGATGCAGACAGTTTTCAAATCGAAGAATTATTTTAAGAGATATTTAATGCCAAAGATGGACAAAATCGTTCCATTAAAAAAGTTTTATAGGAGCAAAAACTGTACATAGGAATTTAATCATTTTTAGATCATTTTACACGTTTGAAGTTCCCGGTGTGCAGACTGTTTTCTTTTTTTTTAATTTGGCTAATTTTTTGAGGTTTTATTTCTATTTTAAATTCAAATTTTCAGGATTTCTAGAGATATTTTTTACAGATTTTAGAAAGTGATATTAATTTAAACTGTTGCCAACTGTATAAACAGCGGAAACAATAATGTTTGCTTCAAAAAAAAAAAAAAAAAAATATTTACACGTGTAATAAATTAAAAATTTATTTACACGTGACTATTATAAACAGAAAAAAAAACATTTGGAATTAGAATTAAATAATTTTGTACAAAAAGCAGGAACTTATTAAAAATTACGTCATAAAAACTATGATTACACGTGAATTTTAAGAGAGAAAGTAATTTGTAAAATAATAAATTCATTAACATGCGTTAGAAGTCTTAAATAGGAGAAATTACGTCATATTTACGTTACATTACAGTTATTACATAAAATGAACACCAAATAATATTGCAAAACGGTTTAAATTTAGAAATTGCACTAGACATTTATTTGCTATTTTGAGAGGATACTTTTCAACTATTTTTGTTAGGAAAGCGCAAATAATATTTCATTTCTAACACAAGTATTTTCACGTGAATATTAAAAAGAGAAAGAATAGTTTGGTCAAAATTACGTCAGATTAAAAACGATTAATTTAAAATGTCTTATTTAAAAGAACTTTCTTTTTGCTTTGTTAAAAAATACCGGGAGACAAAAATTCTATTTACTTAATTCCTTTTATATTAGCTTAATTTGAAATGTTTATCTTATTTTACTTAATCAAAGACAAAAACAGCGATTGACATATGTATTTTTGGTACTACTTGGTTATCCCGTCGACCAAAAATCTATCATTCGCCAAACTATAAGATTAAATGTCAATAATGGTTGATCGTAAATGTCACATTAACTTGACTTTAAGCAAGTTACACGTGTCTACGCCATCAAGTTATTTTTATTTCGACGTTTTATTTGTATTTTTATTAATGTTGCACTAATTTATTTGTTCTTTCGTTATTTAAAATAAAAATGATGTCAATTTGTATAATTTGGCGAAATTGGTCGACGGGTTAATCAAGTAGTACCGCAGCGGATTTGGCCTTAAAATTCCCCAGTCAAAGAGAAATAAATAGAAATCCGTTTATAGGGAGATCGCCATTGTTTTTTAAATTATAATTCAATCTTCCGAAATCTTTTTAAAGCCGATCAAATTAGCGTACTTTTAGAGTCTGCGGTGTCTGAACGGGGGTTGACGAGCGTAACTCGTAGGGGGCAGAGTCCCCTAGTGTTTGAAAAACCAGCCTGTGCCCAAATTTTGTTTATAATCTATCTATATACAAAGTTTCAAAGGGATTATTCCAAATATTTTTTGATTTTATCAGAGAAAATACTTTATTTTTTATATGAAGAAGGGGGTTGATGTAGTACCTCTCATCAAAGCTAGTTGCAATCGTTTCCCAATTGTGGTAACGCTGCTATTTTCTCCTTTAATTTCGCATATTTATTTATATTACTAGAAATTTTATTTTACATTAGTGTAACAAACAAATGTTGATTGTTGAGATACATTTTTTGGTGCAACCGGAGAACACTCTCCTTCTTGGCGCGATTTTTTTTTTTTTTTTTTTTTACAAAATGCTCGAAAATTACTAAAAACATTATAAAAGATCAATAAATTGGGTTACACTTTCAAACAAATTTTCTTTAAAAGTGTTTTCTTTTTCCTATTTGAAGGTGAAAATTTGAAATTATGTGATATTTAGAAGAAGATATATGCGCGATAAAAGCGAAAGCGATATATCGTTGCCACTAGTTGTTATAGAGTCAGTATTAAGAAATATATACATGTCTTTGCTTTAAGATATAGATTCAAAGCAGGGCAAAAATCATTTCAGAAACTCAGCCTTACCAATTCAAATAAAGTGAACAGATTTCAGAAAATAAAACACAGATCAAAATCGAGCTGTGGACCCCTCCCCCTCCAAAAAAAAAAGTAGATTTTTTTTACATTTTTTGAGTACTGAAACAAATTCCGAATTTACATTAAGGATTTTCAGAACTTTTTGTCTGAATTTCAGAACTCTTGTCTGATTTTGCACTGTTTTCTCATTTTTAATACAAATAAATAGAGATAAAAAAAAGACAATTTATTGTGCATGTTGCAAGTTTTATACGCACCATTTTCACGTTTCTGCTGAATGTATACTGTCCGGACTAATGTGCTCTGCGCATAAACCGGACATGCAAAAATCCAGGTAATAGAGCAAGCATTAAAAAATAAAATGCTGTGGAATATTTTTTTAATTCGCATTTGTTTAACATCGCTATATTAGTAAGTGTGCGATTTTCGATTTTAGTGCAGTAAATTGTTTTCAGATGCCCCATTGATCAATGAGGGAAAATTTTCGATTGGTGCGCAGAACACGGAATGGATCCTTTTTAATACTTTCCTAACATAGTTGAAAAATGTTTAAGAATTATTTTTGTCTGCCTATGTCTTTCTGTCTACCTGTGCTCTAACTACTGTAAATGTACTCGGATTACCATGATATTGAAGTTCATCATACCATGTTCGCTATTGAAAATTGGGTGTGCAGCCTTTTTGTTAATTTACAGGGACACAAAAGAATCTCGTTATATTATAGTCTATGGGAAAAATCGTTTGCAGTACATTTTAATGATGTTATACTATTTCAAGTATAATAAAATTGATATGAATTTCTGAGGTGTACTAAAGCATGCTTTCTGTAGAATATAGAATGAAAAACATTTATCATTCATTTACAGGGTCACACAAAAGAATTTCGTTACAGTACTGTGTATAAGCAATAAATGCTGGGAGGGAGTGTATTTTCAGTTTTGGGATGCTTTTTTAAGTTTAAATAATTATTTGCGTACTGCGTGGTGTGGATACATTCTGTAGATCATATACAGGGTCGCACAAAAGAATTCGTAGCATTGCTGTGTATGAGCACGTATTGCTTAAGGATGCTTTTTAATTGAATTATGCATTTTCCAGCTGAACACTATTTAGTATATTAAGCGATGGTTATTTCTGAACGTATGTTTCCAGTTAATATCGTTTTCTAAATTGTTTACTTAAGATATCTTCTTTCACTTTATTAAACAGTGAAGTTCCATTACAGTACTCTGGAAATGTTGGAAAGTGTTTTATAATTTATGCTTGATGCGTGATTTTTCTTTCTTGTTTATTTATTTTTATTTTATTTTTTGCCAGCCATGTGACATCGAATTGTTCTTAAAATAAAACAAATATACTACAAATAAAAAAGGGGGAAAGTACCTGAATATCGCAGAGGCAAACTTCTGACAGTATTTCCTAACAGTAATTTTTGACAGAAGTTCAGCATTTAAATAGGGCGACAATTACAATTCAAAAATAGTATTTGAAATTTGTCCTGAGGCAATCGGGCCCAGGTAAAAAATTCAGCCTATGGCGTGACAATCAGACAAAGGTCTTTATTCTTTATTGCGAATCAGTTGCTTACAGTTAAACAGTAATTTGCACACATTTAATAATTTACAGATATTTAAGTTTGAAGTAATCAAATTGTGCTACAGTTAGTTACAACAAAATTGTGTAACTTTTTAATAATTAAACTAATAAAAAGTAATCTGACATTAATTAATCTAAAAATTGTTGTAGTGTAGAATAAAACTTAAGCTTGATTGTCATTAAATTAGCTTATGTATTTATGTTAATGGAAGTTCATATAAATTAGATAAACTTAATTTAAAAAAAATCAAGCTGTAATATGTATTTTCTACGAATAACACATCAAAAACTATATCGTAATACATTATTATATTGTTTATTTATATATATTGGATCTTTAAGCCTCCAGCTACCAGATGGGTCCAATGAACCCAGCAGGAAAAAAGGAATTAGTTCAAGTACAGTAAAATCCAGCTGAATGTGATAAAATAAAGAAAATTGTTTGAAAACTGGTATTTTTAAATCTAAATTCATAAAAATCTAGATACATTTAAAAAGAATATCGAACAAAAACTAATGAATTTTAAATGAGGTCGGTTGCTTTATTATTATTATTATTATTTATTTATTTATTTTTGGAAAGGGGGGAGGGGGTAGTTTGAGAGTCAAGGAAGTTGACTCCAGATCTACTGTGTTTTTACCTACTTGATATAGTTTTGATTAGTTGGTAATGTCTTGGAATCAATTTACCACACTAATCATGGGAAACCTACAGTTCTTGCAACAGGAGTCTATAACATACCTGTCAATCAAAGGTTCAATTGAAACACCATTCAAGCCTTATCGTGTTTACTGACACATATATATAAATCACAATTATAATACCTTACATGCATCTGAAAAGAAGTGGCAAAGAGCGAGCCAAATAAGAGTGATAAGGCTGTAATTGACAGCAAAACAGCCCCCCACCCCCCGGCTCCCCTACCCGAATCAATAATTTAGCAGTGAATTAATGGATAACATTCACAATTGTACTTTGAAGCCAGTCTTTTAGTTTCCCTTTCTAAAAAAGCAGGGCAGAGAGACAAAAAAAAAAAAAAAAATGCCAGACAGCAGTTACTAAATCGGAACATAAAAATACAATGAAATCCTATAAAAGCGGAACCTTTCAATAACTGAATACAAATTTAAATGTAAACAAGTCGGAAATTATACGTCAAACGTGGAAAATGGAGGTGCATTCGTACTATTAACTAGTTTTATAAATATTCAGATCTTGGTGCAATCAGTGGTGCACCCAGGGAGGGGGCCAGGGAAGGAAGAAAACACTAGAAAAATATCTAAAATATTTATGAGACCAAAGTTCGTTTTTTGTGTGTGTGCATTTGTGTAAAAAGTTAATTGACGCTTTATAAATACATGGGTCTCCCCAGCCAATTTCAAAGATGCACAACCTGAGAAACGCGTTTGCTTGAGACCACATTTCTATATATTATTGGTAATTCTCATTACACGGCTGACTGCTCTTATACGTATTGTGAAAAAACTGCAATGCTACCATACAGTTAAAAAAAAAAAGACTTCAACAGTTTTTCCCCCATTATTGCATGCAGTTTTTTAGAAAACTTTTTTTTGAATTGTGAGAATGAAAACAGAAAGTTACAAAGATAGGTATCACCGCCAAAAAATGACTTCCTTTTGGTAATTAAAGCTGAATCATGTTTGTTTCAAGTTTCTCCTAGCCGAACAATTGAGATCCAGTGTTTAGATTCAGAAGGTCCAGATGTAATACAGTGAACTTCGGTTTGGATCATTATAGCGCAAAACTCTCACTTATTTTGGTTGCATCCTTACCTATACCTTTTTCTTTTGCTTGGACTTGGAATACTATGCAGAGTATATGCAAGTACACAAAAGTTACACAAAAATTTATTTTATATTTTAGATGGCTATTTTGCAGTGACTTTATTGACAATCATATATTAATCTTCAAACAAGTTTTTCAGCTGTTAAAAGTAATCTGCATGGAATCTCTCCAGTAACATTTGCAAATTAAATTTGTCAAATATTTTTTTGAAATTGAATTATTTCAAAATATAAAAAAAGGATTATTTAAATGCTAGTAGTAATGACGTTATTAACACTATAAATACTGATTTGGTTTCCTTTTCCCTAGTTGCAAATCAGCCAACGCCACCAAATAACCATGAAGAATAGTATTTCCTTAGATGATAGCAATTAGCAAGACATCGTATTGTTGAAGGAACAAGCATTCAATACTGACGATAATTTAAATATTATGAAAAAGTTGTGGGAACTAGAAACAAATTTTAATTTTCCCGCAACCTGTGCTACAGCTGCAAATCTCAAAGTTTTCAATACACATGGTTTAAAAACTATACTTGGCTTGTGTATTCTCAAGTTGAAAATACTGCACGTTTTAAATATTGCACATTTTTTGCACCTCCTAATGTTGGAAAATCTAAATCGGAAGTAGCTGGGTAGTTGGTCACGCAAATAATTGGAAGAAAGCCATTGAGAAATTTAATAATCAACAAAAACAATATCATTTCAGGGCTATTGCAATTTACGAAAAGCTACAGAATATTCGAGAAGGAAATACATTTCAGTCGATAGAAAAATTGATGTGGGTCAGGCATCACAAGTTGCAGTAAATTGGAACCGATTAGAAACAATTATAAAAATTGTAATTTTATGTGATTGAACAGGTGGCAATTGCCAATGAAGCCAACTTTCGAACTTTACTAAGAACAAGAGTCGATGCGGGGAATGAAAACCTCACTGAACATTTTAAACATTCTGCCAAAAAAGCTACCTTTATTAGCTGGAACATACAAAAACAAAGTATACATGCAAGTAACAATATCATCTTGAATCGTTTGGTAGAAAAAATTAATTCGGCAAAATGTCTCTCATTTCTTGATGGTGAAACTTGTGACATTCCTACTACCGAACATCTTTTATTGTGTGTCTGATATATAGATGAAGAGAATGACAACAAAATTTGTGAAGAATTCTTACAATTTATTCCTGCATCAAGCACTGGAGGAAAAACTTACCCGGAAAAATATTAGAAGGATTAAAGACATATGATATCGATTTGTCCTATTTACGTAGGGCAAAGTTTTGATGGTGTCCGATCAATGAGCGGAAAGTTTAGTGGATTTAGGTCTCACGTATAAGTAGATACCCGCAAGCTTTATATGTTCATTGTGTCTCACATAGTTTAAATTTAACACATGAAATGTTGTATCTGGGACAGAAATAAGAAAATGCATTGGCATAATAGAAATGACACACAATTTTTCAATACTCCTAAATAGACAAGACGTCCTCCTCAACAATATTGACAAACATACACCGGAAATTAATAACCAATAACTACAAAAAGTTTGTCCAACTAGGTGGGTGGGACGCCATACAGTCATCATGACCATGGTAGAATTATATGATGCAGTGACTGATCTCTTTGAAACAATCGCATCTTGAGAAGACAGAGATTCGTCTTCTAAGGCAAAACTTTTTAAAAATTCGTTATGTGAATTTGGTTTTCTAATTTCTTTATTTAGCTTACAGAATAAATATTTGCATACACTTTATCATTGTCTAAATTATTACAAAAATCTGCCAATGACCTTTTAATTGCCTGAAATTTCGTTTACGATGTTGTGGCTCACTTAGATACTATTCGGAAAGCCCCAGATATTTCTTTCAAGGATATTTATCATAAGCTTGTATGAAAGCCAATAACTTTCATACTGACATTAAAATGCCAAAAACTGCATCAAAACAAACACAAAGATCCAATGATCCAGCCCATTCTATAGAAGAGCATTTAAAAAAAAAAAATTTTATCCCATTCGTTGATCAAACGTTCACTCAACTTAATGGACGTTTCACTCGGCACCGCAACATTTTGATTTTTTTCTACATAATGGAAAGTGCTCCAACAGCTAGTGAAATAAAAGATTTTCGTCAATTGTGTGAATTTTATATGCATGATTTTCTTTCTACAAATTCAGAAATTTTGAATGCCGAATTCAAGTTCAGCTACAGAAAATTTGAGAAATAGCTTTCAATAACTCGATGCAAGAATGCCATTGAAGCACTTTCGAAATGGGACAAAATGTTGTACCCCAACACCTACAAATAACTAAAGATATTTGCAACACTTCCCGTTACAACTTGGCTCAGCAAAAAGTAATTTTTGACATTACACATTTTAAAAACTTACTTAAGATCCACAATGACAGAATCAATATTAAATGGGCTGGCTTTGTTATATATACACAGAGAGATTAATGTAACTGCGACTGAAGTAATTCAAGAGCTTTGTAAAAAAAAAAATAAATTTTATGTGTAACAATATTTTAATTGAATTTTTAAAGTAATTTTTTTTATCCATTTAACTCGGCCCCATAGTCGGTTAAGCCACGGGGGTTGTAGAGGCATCTACCCTTTCCACAACTAGAGACAATGCCTCTACAAGAATTTACTGGCATACCCCACAAGAGATTAAATTCTCTATCAGTTTATCAATTCCCATACAATTCTGAGTGACAAGTTAAATTTAAATGAACTATCCCAAAATTTTGCATCCAATAATTCATCTCATCAAAGTTATTTTGGATATTTTTGTTAAACTACAATATGTCTGACAATCAGATAGATATAAATAGGAAATTCTATAAATGTCTATTTATGAGGCCTTTAAATGTTTAACTTCTTCACATTCAAAAATTAGTACTTTTTAAAATTATTAATAAAATTAAACTTTAAGTATAATAATTTTAATTAAAATAAATAACCAATTAATTGATACTGAATTAATTACGGTAATTTTATAATTAATTTGTGTCTCCTTGTAATTTCCTACTGTAATCAAAACTTGAGAAATTTTGCCCCCACTAATTTTATTTTGTTTCGTTGCCAATGTTCGGCCCCCCTCGAAGATAAAATCCTGTGTGTGCCACTGGGTGCAAAGCTGTTGCACTTTTATGCAAACATGCATTAATACAAAATTTATTGCTATTATATATATTAAATTCAGTAATACGAAAATAATACGACTCCATCTTAAATAGGACGTAATAACCATGGCAACCTAGAATCATTATCTATCATGGGATATCACTGAATTAATTACGTATGATAGGATTTAATAGAATGAAGAAAACTTTTAATAATATATTTTTAATTCTTTTTTATAAAATTTGAAATGACTCGACAAAATTCTGCAGAGATTATATATATTAAATTTCGAACCATTTGGTTGTGTAGTTTTTGTGCTGTTATATGCGGACAGACAGACAGACAGACAGACCAGACGACGACTATAGGTGCCACGTATTTATGTAATTACAAACACACCTAAAAATTCATAATCCATATGGAAGAAATACCATAAAATTAAATCTGCTAAGGCCGACACCTGTCTAAAATGGAATATTTCTCCCTTCATTTAAGATTCCCTCTTAGTAGGTTTTACTTTACTAAATAAGCATAATAATCTTATACAGTAAAATCTGTGAAAGCGGGATTGTTATGAAACTAAAGAAAAGTCAGTTTTGGAGAGGTTTCTGATTGAAAAGTTATAAGTGTGCTGTATTCCTCCAGTATGAATGATGAAATATTTACCTATTTAAGACAAGATTTTGTTATCCCAGGTTTTAATGAACGATGCACAGTAAAACATAACAAGTTGGAAATTGCTCGTCAAACGTGGCAAATGAGGTGCGTTCGTACTATAACTAGTTTTATAATTATTTTTTGCACCCCATATTGTACTGAATGTATAATTTTTTGCACTTCATAAAGTGCATAGTCTGATACATCATTAAAATGCACTTCCAATAATTTTTTCCCATTCCCGTAATGTAACGGAACACTTTTGACTGTCCCTGTAATTAAACTATACATCCGATTTTCCTAAAATTTGAAATAGCTCAACAAAATTTTGCAACAACTATATCTTTAAAATTTCAGATCATTCGGAAGGCTCTAATATCATTAAAATGCACTTGCAATAATTTTTCCCATTGGCCGTAATGTAAAGAAAAAATTTTGACTGTCCCTGTAATTAAACTATACATCCAATTTTCATAAAATTTGAAATGGCTCGACAAAATTTTGCAACAATTACATCTTTAAAATTTCAGATCATTCGGAAGGCTCTAATATCATTAAAATGCACTTGCAATAATTTTTCCCATTGGCCGTAATGTTAAGAAAAACTTTTGACTGTCCCTGTAATTAAACTATACATCCGATTTTCATAAAATTTGAAATGGCTCAACAAAATTTTGCAACAATCATATATTTGAAATTTCAGACCATTCGGTTGGGTAGTTTTTGCTCTGTTACATGCGGACAGACAGACGGACAGACGGACGGACAGACGGACGGACTGAACAACGACTATAGGTGCTACGTATTTATATAATTACGAACGCACCTAAAAACAGAATCGCTGGGAATCGGACAGATATTTTGTTTTTTAGATAGGTTTTAGACTTTTACCACATAGATTTATATGATATTCCTTTAGGCAGGACCATAAAAATTTCCCATTTATACACAGGTTTTGTTTACATGGGTTTTACTGTATCAAGTTCCATTTGATGCAGACTATTAAATAGCATCGTATTAAAATAAATTTAAAGTTTATATATTATATCCATTTGATGCAGACTAATAAATAGCATGATATTAAAATAAATTTAAAGTTTATATATTATATAATTATATTTTTCATTATATTTAAAATTTAATCCTTTTAAGAGAATTTGTGTATCATAAAAAATCAGAAGTTTGCAGTAGTTCAAGAGGACTTGTTTTTGAATCCCTGAAAATTGTGACACTTAGCAACACAATTTTAAGCATGTGTCTGAAATAAGAGATTTTGCTCTTTTGCAATATATTTTACTTATTTTTAAAGTACTTTTTAGGAACACGTAAAACATAATGATGTCTGTATAAAAGCACTAATACTTACACAGTCTTTATAAATAAAATGGATAAAAATGTTTATCAGAGTGAGTTACAGGTATAGGAGAAAGTGGCCGAAAAAGCATCTGGCCCTCGAGCTTACAAGGAGTGTAACGAAAGGGTTTCAATTTAGCCCATTTTTAGGTGCATTTGCAATTATATAAATACATAGCACCTATCTATATTAACCCTCCGACTGTCTTGGAAAAGGGCAAAATTGTAATGTTGTTTTCTCTGCATTTTGTTTTAAATGCTAAAAAAATGATTCTTTGAACATTTTATCAAAAAACTTAATAACGAATATGAATGCAATCCTTGGAAGTATTAATCATTGTTCAATGTATTAAAAATACATTAAATCAATAGAATTATATTACTTTAAATATTGCTTGTATTGCAGTGAAACCTGGAGCTTAGTAAATGTATTAACACGGTCTTGTCAGTGAGGGGGTTAAAATAGCAATTAAAGCCTTTGTGCAGGAATATTAAAAAGCAGTAAACCAACGTTTAAAATGCACAAATAATGCGTGAACTCAGCCTTGCTTTTTTATCACGCTGCTCCTTTTTCCCCTATCTTGCACTGAAGAAGAATCTCGCTGTAGATTCAAAACAGCTGTTTGCTTCTTTTCAACACCTATCTATAGTCATCGTTCAGTCCGTCTGCATATAACAGAGCAAAAATTACCCAACCGAATGGTCTGAAATTTTAAATATATAATTGTTGCAAACTTTTCTCGAGTCATTTCAAATTTTATGAAAATCGGATGTATAATTTAATTACAGGGACAGTCAAAAGTTTTCCTTTACATTACGGCCAATGGGAAAAAATTATTTCAAGTGCATTTTAATGATGTTACAGCCTTTCGAACAGAATGAAATTGATATGCACTTATGAACTGCACTAAAATATACATTCACTACAATGTGCGATGCAAAAAATGTTTATAAAACTAGTTATAGTACGAACACACCTCATTTGCCATGTTTGACATGCAATTTCCAAGTTGTATAAAATGTTAACACTCGTACATTTTTGTTTCCCAGACCTATACCTATAGGGCTCAAACAAGACAATTTTTTTTTTTTTTTTAAATCTTTGAAAGTAACTGAGAGCACCAACGATTTTCTTGCAGTTGGGTCCATTTACAGAGAAAAAGCACTGTGCCTGTGATTTCAATGGAATTGTTTCTGCAGTTTCTTCTATCTATCAGTGCGGGGACTAGTAGTCTCCAGATCTGACTGTTGCACAATTGTTTTCCCTCTTGGACATAATATAACCTTTGTGGTTTACATACGTAACAGTCTATTTAAACATGCAGAAGAACCCAGTGGAGGTAAAGGCTGGTAAATAGGACGTATTGGAAGTGAAATATTTAAATGAGCATATATGAAAAACGATCTCTTAACTAGTATAATAAAACAAAATGCATAATAGTAGAATTAACGAAAAGAGTTTATTTTACTTTGACGACACAAAGTGATGACACAGCAAGTAATCAATATGAAGATTAACACAGCAGTTGCTCTTGTACATATAAAAACACGCCATAACAATGGCGGTTTGCAGAAGGCTTGAAGACACATTTTTCAAACATTACTTTAAGATTTAAAACTATTTAAAAATAAACTCATAGTTAAAACAAAATAACAAGTATGTTAATTAATACTTCCAGAATGTTGGACCAGCCAACATTCAGTATCTAGAAAAGTTACTTCCATTTAAAGGAAGATAAATATGCAAACTAAAGATGTCTGGAACCTTTATTTATATGAAATGGCTAAGATTGAAATAGACATTTCGGAGCAGAGACCACGAAACGGGCCAATCACAGAAAGGCCTCGAATCGATGCAAAAGCTAGATTCGATGATAGATTCGATAATAGATACGATATTGTCAGTCGCCATCTTTGTTAAGTTTTGGAAACATTTATTACTGATATTATGAGATATTATAATGAAGTAATAAATAAAAAAATAACATATGAATTTGTAAATTAAAAATGATGATTGTGGTATGAAATTATGATAAATAGGAAATAGGAGGCGATGAGAAAACCAGTGTTTGGTATCTCTATCATTCCCCTCCTCCCCCTCCCTCCCAGATTTGTTCACTTTTAAATGGCAATGGTAGTGGCTAACCCATTTCTAGCCCCCGTCTCAGAAAAAGGAATTATACACAGTTGTATTATTTGTCAATGGGCTTTCATAGAAAATTTTAAAATGTTATAATGATGAATTGTTTCATATGGTCAATTTAAATTTAACTTATATTAGAAAGATTTTTGTTAGAGAGAGGGACAATGAAAAGTACCCAATAAAAATTTTGACTTTGTGTTGACTGTAAAAAAATATTATCTGGAAAAAGAATTTAATAATATTGTAATGATGATCATTCAGTATGTTACACTGAAACATTGAAATTAAATCTACTTAAAGCCTATCAATGCTATTGTAAAAAAAAAATTCTACACAACTAATAATGAAAAGGGAGAAATAATTTGTCTTGAACAGTCAATAAATAAGAAAAATAGAAACAAAAATATTGTTAAAATTTTCAGAACATTTCAAAGTATTTTATTAAATAACCATTCCACCATTATAATACAGTACACTCACAACTTGGGACCATGGGCTTTGCAGATTTCCAAATTTTGTGGATTTTAGACCATTGCTTTATTTACATTTTAAAATCTCATTAGAACAATATTCTTTAAAAAATATGTTATAAATAATAAATGCTAAAAAAACTATGTCAAATTAAAATATAGTTAATAAATAATTATTCACTAAAAAAACTATTTGTTTAATGAATAATTTTGATAAATTATGATCACTATTAGAAATTATAACTTAAACATTTGTTTAATAGTAGCTTAATAACACTTTTATATTTTTAAATATTTTCTTGCAATCTGCAAGCAGTCAGTAGTTCTTGTCCAGCCACAAAATCTGCGTCATTAGAAAATTCAAATATTTATTTTCAAGAGCAATCACTTCATCAAAAGTAAGTTTTTGATTTTTTTAATTGTTCCTCTGATTCCCTATCAGACGAGTGCTCCATTGGCTGCATTATATCACTTATAATTTCTTTATCTGTGTGATACTAAGAGACTAAATATTCACCAGCACAGGTTACCTAGCTTAGAATCCACCAATCACACATGTCCCTTTTTTTTTTTTTTTGGATGAATTTTATCTGGAAATTACACTGTGGGATTTACATATGGGAATTTCAGGCATTTACAGATTTTTGTGAGTTGATATATATTTTAAGTTTGAAGTATGGAGCTTTTTAAATGACACAAGAGTGCTTTTTAAAAAATAGAAATAAAACAATAAAGTTTCTTTAAATTTTTTTATTGCATTAGAAAACAAAAGGAGTGTACAAAATGTTTGCATATCACTCCATACTGATGTGTATAAACTTATTTTTACAAAATATATAAAAAGACAATGCACACTTCTAAAACAAAGGCTATGCCATCAGGACAAAATGGCTCAGCATCTGATGCACACAGAAAAGATTTTGGCGAAAAGAAGTGACAACAAAAAGGCTCTTTATGTAACTGGAGACTAATATCCATGATTCACAGGCAGTACAGCACACACGATAAATGTGCAGTCAGAAATACTAACCCATATTTTTTTATACTGGAACCAGCAGAGATAGCCTCATTCATTATATTTGAGCATACAAGAACCAAGTGGACTGACCTCAAAGAGACTTTGTGCTCTTAGAGGACCTTGAGAGTCTTCTTATCGTTAAATTGGTCATTAGCTACAATAGCACTTTAAGTGTAAAATTTTGCATTTTGAAGTATCTGCATTATAAAAAATATTCAGAATGTAATTCTTTAGAATGTTTAAAAAAACAAAATAAACAGTTACTTCTAAATACCTTTTGCCTTGTGTCCAACACAGAATGTATAATTGTTGAATTATATCTCTTGCATCAAATATGCAAAATGCTTCATGCATCTCAAATTTTAGTATTTATATATACCTTCATATCGCATAATCCTTAATTTAAAAGCTAACAAATTCAAATTTATTACTTAATTTATTTCTTGTCATTATTAAAAAAATTATTAGAAAATTTATAAGAGAGGGAAGTGCAAAATAATTACAAAAAGAAAAAACTATAATGTTTATTTAGCTTAGTTTTATAAAATGAAGTACGTTAAATATCTTCCCTTGGAAAAAGTTACTTTGGAGTTTACTCATTTAAATTTTATTAACTATGAGAGTCAAAACACAATTTTTACTAGATATTTAACAAATATTATTGATTTAGATAACAAATTTCCTTTTTAAAAAATCTTCAAGCATTATATTCATAAAATCAATTTCATTATTAAATCATGAATATTTTTTAAATTAAAACATTTTACCTGTATCTTTAGAAAATTTGTAGAGGTGAAAGGCATTCACACTATTTTTTTATTTAACAAATTTCCAAAAATTCTTCTAAACTAACGAAGAAAAAAATCTCTCATATATATTTTAATGTTTGTATGCACTGTCATTAACATGAAATGCATAAGAATGTGTGTGTGTTTAGATTACACAGGCTAATATAACATGGAAATTACAATAAAAACAGCTTATCATGATTCTGTAAATCAGTTAACTAATATTTTAAACATTTTGTGTAATCAAGAGATATTTTTAAATTTTGCATATATACCAATCACATACTCATGCCATAAATTCAATACAAATATTCAGGAAAACTTGCTGTTTTCTTCGAAAAGATATCATGAATGATCTGAAGACTCCCTAAATTCCATAAATTGGAAACACGTTACTAAATCAACTGCTTAAAATACCATAGGAGGAAAGTTTTCATTTACAGTTATTCTCTAATGCAAATGCTTAAAAAATTTAAATGGCTATACAAATGAATTTATCACATAAATAAATACAGATTTACGAAATTAATAAACACTTTGGAAATATAGAAACATTGATTTTAAATTATTTAAATTTGATCAAAAAATGCATATATAATTTTCAATGTTTATATATAGTAAAACAATAGAAAATAAATCTATTCAAGTAAAGAATAAATATTCAACAAGCATAATAACTAAACTTTATATTGAAAAAAATATATATGTAGGCAGAAAACAAAAATCTATATAAGGTTTGATCTTACACTAAAGGAAAATGCATAAAACGGAATAAAGTTTTGCATAACTTAAAATAGCTAGTTTTTTAAAACTCCACTAATTTCACATAATGTCCCTTATGCAAAACAATCAGTACCAAATTAGTGAATCAACCAAGAAGACTTTAACCTTATGCTCCTTCAACAGAATACTTGACTGCCTGAATATATAATAAATAAAAACCAGTAAAGAATTCAGGAAAGTTTCATGTTGAAGATGAGCAAAAGGAAGGCACTGATGAGAGCACAGAATGGGGGTGCAGATTAAGTACTTTGTCTAAGATTATGTTAACCCCATAACTGTGTTGCACAAACGCAGTTCAGGCACACACAACTAGCCCTATTTATGATTATTCAAATGTATATTCATTGTGCCACATTTGATTATTTTCCATTGAGAGAGAATTAAATTCCATTTGCTTTTGATTACACATTTAAATATATAATTTTTTATTTTGTTATCATTCTAATTGTACATGAGAATGGGGAACCTAGCGACACAGGTAAGGGGTTAAACATTTGCCAGCACAGATACTGAAAACAGGGGTTACTATATCATTGGCTTTAGCCCATTATTTAAATTGTTGCTAAGCATGGCTATGGACATATTTAAAACAAGTTAATTTTTATGAATATGTTAAGTATTATGAATACAGTGCACTTAATTTATCTCTTATAGCTGAAAAAATTGCATTATACTGCATGTTTTTATACATCATATCCTTTTACCTTTTAAGTACAAAAAAAAGAAATGCAATTTAGTACCATAACTTGTATCAGTTTAAACAGAACATAGAGGGGGGGGGGGGGGAATTCTTGTAAGCATTTGTGTAGAGTCAAACCTTATATTTTTACAACATAAATGCTAATTTCTCACAATTTATGCTCATTAAATCAATCTAGCTGATTTTTTTTTTCTTTTACTTCAGACAAACTGAAAATAAACAACCCTAATTCATTTTTCAGCTGCACAGCCAAATAAAAGTCCGATGCAGCATCCAGAATATGATTGATGAATATATTACCTTCCAAACAATAAATACTTCAGATTGAACAAGTATTTAACAGCACTCATGATACACAAAACAAATAATTTAAGTATCACATTCACACCTACGACAGTAATAAAAACATACTCGGACCTTTACCTGCACAATCGAAACATGCCTAGATGTACAAGTACACAAGTCTTTTTAGGTAAAAAAACAATCAGCACCAAGCAGTCAACCCATAGCACCAAAAAAGGGAAATTTATCTTTAACATTTGTTTTTTAAATATATATATATATATATATTACATTATGATTAGAAATATAATACAGCACATAAAAACAGCATATGTCCATATTATTATTTAAATAATTCTTTGATTTCAATGCATTTAAAATTAACCACGTTTGACAGTTTTAAAGATGCTATGAAGCTCTTTTTACAAAGACAGATTTAAAATAAAGGTCTAAAATATTTTAGTGTTAATTATATATATTAATGAACCGAATATATCTAAAGTGGATGCGTTGAAAAATGTATCTTTAAATGCGAACTGTATAAAAAATAATATAAACCACGAAAAAAAGGTAAAAATGTCTTTAAAAAACTTTCTTTAGCAGCAACAAGGCATAATACTAATTAATTTAGTTACGTATATTTGCTTTACACTAATAAATACATATATGTGTACGTATAGAGCTTTAAATGAGTAAATAACATTTTTCTGGATTATAAGATAATGTTATGAAATCTCTTCATAGCACCCATGATTAAAATATATAATTTAAAAACAAATATATAGTATTTTTTTTTATTGTTTGTTTACAGTAACATATTATATGTACTAGTCTAAATATAAAATTAATCTTATTTTCACACAGCATAAAATAAAATCTGAATTTTGTCAAGTGTTTTATAATGTGTAATTTATTAAAAAGTACATACATTATGAATTTTTCTTTTTCTTTTTCAAATAAATGTGTAATATAAGTAACAAAAATTACCACGTAAATATAACAATGAAGATTCCCACAATAGGAAAAAAAATGTATATTTTTCTTGAAATTTTAAGTTAAATATACACAAGAAAAATATTTTTACATAGATAGTACATAGCAATAATGTATTAAGGACTAGTAGGAAAATTCTACAAAAATTATTTTTAATTATCAAATCTGTTCATTATTTAAAAATATGAAAACTACACTAAAATAAAAAGGAAATAAAGAAACCTTTCTGTTTTTTAATTTAGGCAACCTGGTAGGAATCTCGAATTAAATTCAAACAATTATATATTAACTATAACCAAAAATAAGACTTATCACAAATTTTCATATAAATTCTTTTCAATATAATCAACTAAGAAAAATATTTATACAGGGCAACAGGAACAAAGAAATATCAAAGCTTGTCCTCTGGAATCCTTTCCACTTTAATCATAACTCCAACCAGAAATAAAAATATGGAGGAGCAGGGAAGGATAGGGAAAGAGAAAAAACTTGTTACTAGCACATCTATGGCACCATTAGCTTCATTTACCAAACCTAATGTGGTATGGTAAGAAGAGAAAGACCAAACTCTATCATAAAATGTATGCTCCAATCCCCTGGCGATCGAGACAGTCTGTGGCCAGCCACTAGCATCGTTTGGGGCGGAGTAGAAATGGACTGGTCCATGATGAAGTTTAGACTGTTTCATCATGTTCTACATCAAGTAGACGATTGGCAGTGTTCATCCCAGGAAGTCCATTGGTGTCTTTCGATTGAACATCATCATCCCTGAAAGTTGAAATGACCATAATTAGTAAAACAGAATTATGAGCAACACAATGTAAATAACAGTATGCAAAAACAGCATTAAAACAAAACTTCTTTCCAGAAATTCATGCTTTTAAACTAGTTTAAAAATTCCAAAAATAATTTTGTATAATACAGCCACATTTAACCCTCTAACGGACAAAGCCTGTATTAATACTTTCATTAAGATCCATGTTTCACCACAATATGAGAATTATTTAATGTAATATAATTCTATTGATTTAATGCATTTGTAACACACTGAACAATTATTAATACGTTCAAGGATTACATTCATATTCATAATTAAGTTTTTTTTTATATTATGTTGAAATTTTTTTTTTTTTTTTTTTTTTTTTTTTAGCATTTAAAACAAAACAGAGAGAGAACAACATTGCAATTTCACCCTTTTGCAAGACTGTCTGAGGGTTAAAGGTAATAGTAGTTTCTTAAGCATTTCTGAAGTTTGAAATCAATTTGCTTCACTGATGGACTTGTATGCATTTTCTTAAAAATGCTACAGATAAGGATTTAAAACTGTTTCTCAAATTTCTCTCAGTTCTTCACAAATTTCTCACTTTTCTTTATTCAATGCTAAGGTTTTCAAAAACCTTTCAATTTAGACTGCAAAATCATTTTCATACATACATAAATAAAATTTTCAGGTTTCGAGAATCATTAAAAAAGCAAAACACTTTTTATTAAAACTGCTGCAAGCAATATAACCACAATTCCAGATTTTCATGCCCTTAAATATGGATTTAAAACATCAAGTTCGTTTGTTGAACTATGCATTACTTTAACAGGAAAATAAATAAAAGAAATGCCTATTTAATTGGAATTTGATGTAATACCTGAAATTTGAAGAGTGTGTGGGTGAAAATCATTTCATGATTATGGCAGTGACAAATTTAAATTTGTGGGCAGCTTTAAATAAGTAATAATTTGAAAAATATATAAAAACCACTTTTTATCCAAAATTAGAACTCAGAGCCCAATATTGTTATAACAATCTGATACAATTACATTATAATGACAATATGGATCATATCAATATAGATCAATATAAATATAGATCATATCATTGTGACATGTGGATTTCAACATGAAATTTTACATGAATCATTCAAAGAATAATTGTTCTCAAGTGAGAATATACTTGAAAGAACTTGTGTATTTTAAAATTGTTTCACCATATTCTATTTTTTTTACAGAGTAACATAAATATTTAAAAGGGTTAATTTTTTATATAATTTTTTATTAAAAATTGATCTCTTTTTAATCTCTAATTATTTATTTTATATATATTTAAACAAAATTGGATTTTTTTTTGCAATTATATAAAAAACCAGTGTGCCCATGTGATATTTTTACACAGAAATCTTTGAGATTTCCTGATACATTGTTTCATTAATTTTTCATTATACAGTACAGAACCATTTATCCGGAATGCTTGGGGTCAGCTGTATTCCGGATAACTGGTTTTTCCGGTTAACTGGTTGAGCATTAAAGCAGCATCCATTTGATAAGTTTTGTGGAATATGTGTGGTTGTGGCATTATTTGATTTTAAATTATTAGATTACTACTTGGATTAAAAATCAATGTAAGAAAGATCAAAGGTTAACCAGAGTTTAAAAGAAAGTAATTCATAGGAATCCCTTAAGAACAAAAATTCTTCTGTTTCCTCTGCATAAAAATTAAAACATCTAAAATGCAACTAAATATGTTTTCTTTTCAAATACTAGATGTTGTCATCAAATTATACAATTGTTTCAAGCAAAGCCTATGGTCAAACTAGCAGTGTATGACACATTTTTCTGCAGATTCTGAAATCAGTCTGTCAGAAATATCATTCCGGATAATTGGTTTTCCGGTTAACTGGTTTCCAGATAAATGGTTCCATACTGTAATGATATTTTCAATCAAACGTGATTTAACGAAATGAG
Source organism: Maratus speciosus (assembly GCA_963932465.1). Taxonomy (NCBI): domain Eukaryota; kingdom Metazoa; phylum Arthropoda; class Arachnida; order Araneae; family Salticidae; genus Maratus; species Maratus speciosus. The sequence goes on from OZ010791.1 coordinate 414,462,942, forward strand.
GGTATCAAAAACCCTGTTCAATGTTGTGCATTCTGTACATACATAGAAAAAGGGATATTGACATTAGAAATAACTAGGGGATCGTACCCGGGCTTCCCGGGTTAAAAATATAGGTGAAATTTTTTTTTTAACTGAAAACTAATAATTTTTTTTACATGCAATAAATTTTTTAGATTGACCACTTACATTAAAAAAGCATTTTTTGTATGTACGAATTATACAATCAAATAATTTTTGAGATTTATCAAAAGTGATATTTTCTTATTAGCCGCATGCTAAGAGCTATTTGCAGAGATTTTGCTACTTATGGCATCCTTTTATATTCTGATAATTTCAGAGTTTATACATGTCTGGTAAATTTGTGTTTTATTTATATTATTTTATTGATTTATTCATAGGGAAGTGTTTTTAATGGATACTAGACGTAAGAAAATGATGAACTCTTTATTTTGTTTTAAGGGCAAACGGATTACGCTTTTGTAATCGAGCTCCGCGCGATACAGATAAATTAAAAGATATTTCATGCTTTAAAATTGTTTTTAAAACCATAGACAATCAATAAACTGAGATGAACTTTGCAAACAAATTCCATTTGAAAAAAAAATCCCATTTGGTGATCTAAAAATTTAAATTGTACGATTACAAATATGTTAGATGTGTGTTGTTTTCAATATTATACTTTTATTTGTTTATAAAATAAGTATTAATTTCCTTAATTTGTCTTTCAAAAATATGTTAGATTGGTGTTTTTTTTAGTATTATTCTTTTATTTGTTTATAAAGGAAGGATTAATTTCGTTATGCAAAAATAGTCAAAAACAAATGTTGAAAAATGTTTGTTGCTTTATGTGCAAAATGTTTATTATTATTAAGTATTGAAACCGGCATGTGATACGATAAACTGAAAAAATATCATACTTAAAAATTATTTTAGAAAATATAATACATCAGTCAATGAATACAGTTTTTAAACAATTTGCATTTGAAAGTAAATTTTTTTTCCCTATGCGACGAAAATTGAAAATGTATGATGGGCACAAAATTTTAAAAATGCAGTAGCAAAAATTTCAAGACCGAAATTTGATCGTGAAGTGTTGCCATTCGCAAAATGACGTCAGCGTTACGCACAGATACGTTTGTTCTTTATAATATAGATACTTAATCAGTAAAATATAATAAAGATCAGTTATTAGGATGTGGTTATCAAATTGAGGCTCTTATGCTTGGATTTCCGGAATGAAAACAGCAATTTTCACCTTCTCAAAATTTGCATACGCACTTCTCATATCCATATTCATCATTTAAAAAAAAATTATATTTTGTTTGATCATTTAAAAATCATTTTAACCCAAAACTTGAAGTCCCAATTGTCAGTAACATATTTTATGTGAACAGACGCACTCTTTACTTGAGATTCTAATCTCAAGTCCGGAGAGTAAAAATTTCCGTAATTTATGTTTTTTACCCACATTTGTGTTAAAATATTTAGTTTTATCTAAGAAAATGATCGTTTTCTTTTAAATGTGACTTCATTTTCACTTAAATAAGCATTTCGCCTAGTGTCTAAAACTTAGTACAAATGAAGAAGGAAAAACAATATAGAAAATTTATAAGGGAAAATGAGTGTTTTCAAAAGTAGTACGTCATTTTCCGTTATTATGCCCCTAATATAATATTCTGCTCCCAATGGGATTTTACGCCACGAAACCCTATACAACAATTTTTATCAACAATTTTGAGTTTTTATTAGAAAATAGCATGAATAAAGTTAAAAATACCTTATTATTTCTCTCTTGTCTGCAATAATGAAAGCTATCTAATTTTCGTCATTTTGAAGAAATTTCATAAAATGCTTTTAAAATAAAAATATAAAAGTGGGGATATTTAAAATAAAACAGATAGTGAGATCACATCTACAGAGGAAGAGCTTTCAGTTTAAAAAAAAATATTAGTAGAATTGGTTAAGCAGAAAGATCAGGGTTGATGACTAAAAAACACACTTGTGTTTTAAATATGTAGATTATATAAAATTAGGACAAATTAAATTAAGCAAATTATGTTATTTTGATAAAATTATAGTAGAATGTCCAAAAAAATAGCATTAAAATTTATTATTCGAGAGAATTTTAGACAAAAACTTCAGAAACACGATATTATTTTAAACCACGAATTACTTGTTTGCTTGTCTAAGTCGGCAAAGCAAATCCATCCAGGCGAGAATCATGAATTTCTGTAATATAAATGCTATTATTTGCATGTCGCCTTTTTTTTATAAAGACACTCTAAATTTTTGTAAAACATTGCGCTTTATCAGTGTGTGATTTCGATTACATTATTTTCAAAAGTGAAGCATTTACACCTGAGAAGAATTTTAAAGCATCTGGGCTGTGAAAATGACGCACTTCTAGATAACATAATTCAGGTTTAAGAATTAAAATACACACTTTTTTATAAAATGACGTCATTTGTATCCGCTAAAAAAATCCACTTTTACAATCAAGTCTTAAACTTCGTCTATAGAAAGGTGTGCATATGACGTCATTATCACGGAATAACAGGCAATATTCTTGACATAGCCCATATTTTAATTTCAACTTTTTTTTTCAGGTTTTATGAGAAAATGGCAACAAAATGATACAGTATCTCCTATTTTCCACTATTTTCCGTTTACTTTTAAAGACTTTCAATAGAAATGAGGTACTTTTGTTGCCACAATAATAAAAACGGTATTAAAAACTACAAAAAAATTAATATCTCAAAAATAAATTTAGATACAGCTTTCAAACAAATTGCATTTAAAAGAGCATTTTTTTCCTTATATGACGGTGTAAAAATTAAAAATGTGCGATGTTTAGAAGTTTAAAAATTTACAGTAGAGAAAATTGCAAAACCAAAATTTTATTTCAAATTTAAAGTGCTGCCATTCGCAAAATGACGTATGCGTTACGCACAGATATGTTTGTCCTTTATAATATAGACATGTAAGATATTGTGAATTTATTTTTTGAAATGTTACCTGTAATTTCTGTAAATATTAGATTGTTGATGGCAACACAATTTATTTAAATAATGAACAATTTACTTTTCCAATTATTATTTTCTATTACTGTGGCAGCACAATAAATTTCTTTCATTTATATAAATGTGAATTCACCTCTGATAACAGAGCAATTTTTCACACAAATTATTACAATGGTGAAATGAACAGTAAGATTGTTTATGTTATTTTAGTTATTTTACTAGGTATGTTAAAATTATGAAATACTTTAGAGATTTTTAAGGGATTTTCTTTTACTTGTTGCTCACTTTTATAAATTGTTGCTAGGCAACTGCCAAGAAAAAAAAATAGTCCAATAAATTTTTAATTAACTGAAAATTTTAATCAAACAATGTGTTTTAACAAAATATGAGTATACTATGTCAGAAGCCAGTTCAAAAACCTTTTGAATGATACTTCATTCATAGCTCTGTGTTTTGTGTATGCATAAAAAACAGGATGTTGACAACAGAAATAATATATACAATCACTTATAATTAAAATAAAATATATATATACTAAAAGAGATAACAGTACACTTAAAGGCTTATAAATACCTTTTAATAAACAGATCTATATGTTTCGTATGCACAATCAGTGGCATTTTCAAGAACAATATTGAGAAATATTGAGAAAATACTAGTATCAATAATGTGCATATGAAACATGTAGATCTGTTTATTAAAAGGTATTTATAAGTCTTTAAGTGTACATCTGTTATATAAAAACAAAGAAAGGTATTTAAAGTTAAAAGGTAAAGGTATGTTAAAAGGTATTTATAAGACTTTAAGTGTACTGTTACCTCTTTTAGTGTGTATATCTCTTGTTGCAACATTGATTTATGTCAGCTATCATTTGAGTAATGAAAAAGGAACATATTCACCATTAAATGTTATGCTTGTCAATTTTGGTTCTGAAAATTACACATTTCTAAATCAAATTTTGATGTTTCCTTATAAAAAATGAATTATATTTAACAGAATAAGAATTTCAAAATAGGAAATTTTGTCTCTTTAAATTTTGTAGCAATTTATGTCTTAAAGGAAATAAGTGACACCTCCCTGTGCGACCACCTCCCTGAACGATCATTTCTTCATGGAACGAAATTTATTCCATAGGCTCAATACTAATTTTACCTCCATTCAGAGACCATCCCAGTTGAACTCCCTCCATCAGCGACCAATTTTTTTGAAGAAAATGAAACAAATTCCATTTTTTCCTGGTCGCTTGAAGAAGGTTTTTTTACAAAAATAATTCTGGAGAGCGCATTATTCATCAAACTTCTAAACTAAGTTTAGATTTTTTTTTTTAAATTCTGGTAACTTTTAAGTATTTAAAACCCTTTGTGCCTTTTTAGGCAATGAATTTAACTCTGATGACAAATTAAGAATGACAGTCTATAAACTCACCTGCCCAATTCTGGTAGAAAACTCTCAAAGAAATAGATAAATTAATGAAATCGTCATTATTTGTTCCTGTCCAAAAAAAAAAATTGCATTTATTTACTGAACTTCGAAAGGACTCAGAAATAAAAGTTATGAAAGATAAAACCGTAAAATCAAAGCAAACGTCAATGTATTAATGTTTTTAACTCGGCAGTAATTAGCTTATGCAATTAACTTTCGTTTTGATACTTAAATTTTTATATTTTTTCCTAATATAAAAAATAAGTTTTAGTAACATTAACTGTTACCTTTTTTCAACAATTAAAATCTAGATTTAAATATGACCTCCATTAAAAGCCCACCTCTCGGAGCGACCAATTTTTATTGGAATGGAACGTGGTTGCTTTAGGGAGGTTTTACTGTAATATGTTATAATATATTTAAAAATTTTAAGTGTCTGTAAAACATTATGTGCAAGATGGTACATATGTATCATTATATACTGTTGAATTGTATTATCAATTTTCTTTGGAGCCAGTTAAAAAGGAACAAGCTGCTTCTAGGAATTTCATAACATAAATACACAAGAAAACTTTCAATAACTTAATAATCATGAAACGGAAAAAATAAACAAGCATATTCTAATTAACAATGCATAATTAGAAATCACAAAATCACAGGTGTGAAATTGTTAAGAATTTTACATGCAATAAAATAAACACAAAGCATAGCAGCATAGTACATTTGTCGCATTAATAGAGTTTGACCATATGTAAATAACACTTTTAAAATGGACTCTCAAATGTTACAGGAAACATAGCTAGCTGCTATTCAGACAATTTGATAAATGTGTCTCTGTATTTACAATAATGTAAATGTAAAATAAATAAATAAATAAATAAATAAAATAAAAAAAATGCAGAGTCAATAAAAATTTATCCGAATGTTTGATTATACAACTAACTCTCCCATAGAGTTGTTTATTTCTAATTTTTTCCACAAAAATTTTGGAAATTTAGTTTGCCATTGGTGAATATCAATGATCAGAATCTACATTAAATAACACAATATTTTTAAAAATTAAAATTTGCATGTCAAATTATACATAATTTTTTTTTTCAATTTTTTCATACTAGCATTATATTTTACTAAATTTTCTAAAATATTAAAAACCTTACAAAATTTGTATTACTTAAAATTTTAATGCTGACACTTTTTTTAATGCACAGCATATCTTTATTCTCAATATCTTGTTTTCTATTTAGAGTACTAGAGTCCTACAGTACTTTTAGAAATACAGCAGCAGTACTCTCATATATTAAAATTTAAAACCTTAAATAAAAAAGAAAATATTTTATGATACAGTAATATGTTAGGATGTTACCTATATATCACTACCATGCACATCGAATGCAAATGACATGATTAATAGTTCAAGGACTTGTTAATTCTAGTATGGGAACAATGCAAGAAGGCTCAACATGCCTACATAGAACTTTACCTACTGCTAAATGCAGATAATTCATGTGTAAAAGAAGATGTTCTCGACCTAAAGCCTTCAGATGCAAGGCTGTAATTACTTGCTGCACTGTCACATCTCTGTGTTGGTGTCACACTCTGGTTCCGTAACACTGATAACTCAAAACTGTCATCACTGTCAGAACCACTGAAACAAAGAATATTCATTAAGTATCAAGTATTAAAAATTTTAGGATAGATATAGAGGATCCAGCCTGGGATTCCCAGATTACAGACCATATGTGAAAACTATTATTTTCATTGAAAACTGTAATAGATATTTAACATTTACTATATTTTTTTATATTGCCTACTAACAACACAAAAAAGCATTTTTATTTTTAAAAAATATCAGTACCACAGTCACATAAAGTTTTGAAATTTAATAAAAGTGATACTTTAGTATTAGTCACATGCCAGGAGTTAATAGTTGAAGAAATCACCAAATGTTTTGGTAGTTACAGTAGACTTTAGGATTATGATAATTTCAGTGGCTTAAGGATGTAATTCAATCACATATCTGCTAAATTTACGTTTCATTTATATTAATTTGTTATTTATTTACTGATGAAGTTTTAATTTCATTACGGAATATTAGCCAGAAACAAATGCTGGACTATTTAAATTGTTTTAAGTACAAACAAATTAATCTTTTGTAATCAAACTGCACACGATAGAAATAGATTTGAAAAAATTCATGCTTAAAAATAATTATTATTTTTTTTTAAATCAGTAAATTGAGATACAGTTTTCAAACAAATTGCATTTGCAAGAATGTTTTTTTCCCTATTCTATGGTGTAAAAATTGAAATTGTGTGATGTTTAGAAGTTGACAAAAATTGCAATAAAAGTTAAATTTATTGGCCACGGTCAAGTGTTGCCATTGAATATATATCAGATTGCTCACAGTTTTTCCTTTATAATATAGAATTAACATTCTGAATGGGAAATTTGTATCAGAGAAACCTTTATAAAAAATGCATTTTTCAACTATGGAAATGATTAACAATACTTGTATTTTCTATTTTACTCCTTGATAGTTAAAAATAGATAATAATTTTAGTATTGCAAACTTTAAACTTTGTTACCTGAGCTGGTCAGGTAAAACTCATGTAGTTCAGTACCCAACTTAGGAAAACATGAGTAGTCCTTCTCATGGATTAAACCAGCATGATATGTTACAGATACATTATTAATTATTTATTTAAAAAAATGGTACTTTTTCTTTACCAGTTTATTAAAATTTTATAAAAGAGAAAAAGAAAGAACTGAATTTTTTGTGCTTATAATACAAATTTAAGAAGAAAAAAATATAAGTCTAAAAAATTCTAAAAAGTACAGGAATTTTAAGCAATTTACCTTCCCCCCCCCCCCCCCCTTACAAGCTACGCTTGTCAACCACCGTCCAAACACTGCAGACTCTAAAAGCCTGCTAATTTGATCGGCTTTAAAAAGATTAAATTATAATTTAAAAAACAGTGGTGATCTCCCTATAAACCTATAAACGGATTTCTATTCATTTCTCTTTGATTGAGGAATTTTAACGCCAAATCTGCTGCGGTACTACTTGATTATCCCGTCGACCAATTTCGCCAAATTATATAAATCGCCAAACCACTCGCCAAATTATACAAATTGACATAATTTTTATTTTAAATAACGAAAGAACAAATAAATTAGTACAACATTAATAAAAATACAAATAAAACGTCGAAATAAAAATAACTTGATGACGTAGACACATGTAACTTGCTTAAAGTCAAGTTAATGTGACATTTACGATCAACGAATATTGGCATTTAATCTTATAGTTTGGCGAATGATAGATTTTTGGTCGACGGGATAACTAAGTAGTACCAAAGATACAATCGCTGTTTTCGTCTTTGATTAAGTTAAACATTTCAAAATAAGCTAATATAAAAGGAATTAAGTAAACAGAGTCTTTGTCTCCCGGTATTATTTTTTAACAAAGTGAAAAGAAAGTTCTTTTAAATAAGACATTTTAAATTAATCGTTTTTAATCTGACGTAATTTTGACCAAACTATTCTTTCTTTTTTTAATATTCAAGTGAAAATACTTTTGTTAGAAATGAAATATTATTTGCGCTTTCCTAACAAAAATAGTTGAAAAGTATCCTCTCAAAATATCAAATAAATGTCTAGCGCAATTTCTAAATTTAAACTGTTTTGCAATATTATTTTGTGTTCATTTTATGTAATGACTGTAATGTGACGTAAATATGACGTAATTTCTCCTATTTAAGACTTCTAACGCATGTTAATAAATTTATTATTTTACAATATCCTTTCTCTTTTAAAATTGATGTGTATAGTTTTTATGACGTAATTTTCAATAGGTTCCTGCTTTTTGTACATAATTATTTAATTCTAGTTCCAAATGATTTTTTCTGTTTATAATAGATACGTGTCAATAAATTTTTAATTTGAAGCAAACAATATTGTTTGTGCTGTTTATACATTTGGCAACAGTTTAAATTAATACCATTTTCTAAAATAATGTAAAAAATATCTCTAGAAATGCTGAAAATTTGAATTTAAAATAGAAATAAAACCTCAAAAAATGAGTCAAATTAAAAAAAGAAATACAGTCTGCACACCGGGAACTTCAAACTTATAAAATGATCTAAAAATGATTAAATTCCCATGAATAGTTTTTGCTCCTATAAAACTTTTTTAGTGGAACGATTTTGTCCAACTTTAGCATTAAATATCTCTTAAAATAATTCTTCGATTTGAAAACTGTCTGCATCAGCGTGTTTATCAAACATTGCTGTATAATGCTACCGATTTTCATATTTTTGTATGCATTATTTTTCTTAATATTAACGAAGAAAGACCTCTGGTAACAAAAAATTCAAAACCGGCGGCGGCGGCGGTGACAGCGGTAGTTACTTTTTTTTTTAGAATAGAGAGATGCTGCATCCTCATGTAACATGTGCACCCACCTAACTTTTATTACCTCATTTAGAGAGAAAACAGATTTTACTGTATTAAAATCTAATAGCTAGTGCTAAAATTGCACAGAATTCCCAATATTGCTTACTGGTTTTATAAATATGAATACAAAATTACCTGTGAACTACTTTATGCGGTGAACAATGGTCACATATATAATACAGAGACCAGCCAAATATCAAATCCTCATCATTTATCATGTGCACCTAGATTTTAAAAGTAAATTTTGAAGGGGTGGAAACATGGCATATACAAAAAAGATAATTTCCTTCTTTCTTTCTTTTTTTTTTTTTTACAATGGCAGTAACCATTTGAACTTTACATTCGTAAACAGGGGAAGATTTCTATTTTCTTTTCTTCAATTGCTAATCTCTTTCATGCCATATATGCTTAAGAAAAATGATTATATAAGCAGTATTATTTATCGCGTAAGATATAAGTCATATTTTCCACGCTTCTACACTTAAACAGTTCTAACCATTACTTAGAAACTTTTTCATTTCTAAGGAGTTTCTAAGGAGTCTGTACAAACCCTGGTATAATCAAAAGTTAAATACAATTTTATATATACCAATAAATAAAAAGTGAAATGAACAATAAACTGCTAAAACTAAAACTGACTTTTTATATTTAGAAATAAAATAATCAAATACTATGCGAAATATAAGTGGAGCACACACTTGAGTTTCAATTTAATCTCTACAGATAGCAGAACTAGACAGGTCACATGAGCAGATGTTAGACACATATGTCATACGGAACATTCTCGTTCAATGCTTGGACTATACCGCAAGAAACAGACGGATCAGAACTTGAGTGGAAAGAGAGGAAGACAGACGATGGCGTAATAATGAACCAAAATGCTCTTTTGGTTCTGATTGTCAGCATTAGAAGATTAATTCTATATATGATTTTTTAAGATGTGGAACAACTTATTTATACATAGTCTCCTGTGCATACTTTTACTTATTTAATAGAATACTTGAATAAGTTAAATGGGGTCTTATTCTTCGTGATGTCTGTATCAGTTACTGTAGTTTGATGTCAGTAAGTGGAATTCACAAACCGCATAAAATATTCTATACTCTAAAAAAATAAAACGCTAGCAGGTGATTTATGAAAATTTTGCTCAAGCAAAAGGAAGTTGAGAACATATGTTTTTTGTTCTTCCTTATTAAAAGGTGCCAATTTAAAATTAATCAAATTGATGTCAAGAAGTTATAAATAGAGAAGATGTAATATATTTTTATCTACATTTCTACCATGCTGGATACATCTTTATGAGACCTTAATAGAATTCCCAGAACTGGAACTTTCTCTACAAACTGAAAAATCATCCAATATTCAAGACTTTACAATGTTTTATGTTTGGATATGAGGGTGACAAGAAACACTGTTACAGAATTATAAATTTTACAGATTTTTGATTTTAAAATTGATAGTGATGAGTATAAAGACAAAATTCAGAAAACTAAAGATGATTTTTCAGTTAATGAATTGATAACAATTTGCAATATATTGCACATTGAAAAATCCAGCTCATTAAATGATTTGACTGCCAGAATAATTTCTATTTTATATGATTTGAATACTTTGAAATCGAACATAATGATAAGGATAATGATAACAATGACGACAAAGATGAAAATAATTCTAGTAATGCTGATAACAATTCTAGTAATGCTGATAACAATTCTAGTAGTAAAATGAATGATGTTAAATGTATTTCTGAAAATAATTTAAGAAACAATTCTAGTAGTCAGGAAAAAAAAAAAATTCCAAAAATTCTAGTTCCTGATTCTGGTTTGAAACCTATGGTTAGTTTTATTAATGCTGAGAACATGATTGCTCCACTTGAAGATAATCAATATCAAAATGTAGAAAAAAGGCTAAGTGATTTTGAAAATGTTCTTTCATTATTTAATTTAAGTGATTTGTATAAAGCAATTTTAGAAAAAGGATGTATGACAGGAAAATCAAAATTATTAATTCAAAGCTTAAGTTAAATACAGCGTGTATTTGTTACATGGTCACCAGGGTGGTCCTGAAAAATATAACCTTATAAGCAGGGTGACCTTATATGCAATGTAAAAGGAATTCTAGTTCAAAAAAATAAAATATTATTAATATGCTATATTAGAAAATAATGTACAAAGAAGCTGTGAAGATATAATTTATAATTGAAGTGGTACAAACAAGAATTTCTTTACATTTAAATTTTCTAATTGATGAGTATAGTATAGAAATAAAATTTATTTATTTAAAGTAATATTTTAAGCAGGTTTGTTTGTTATTTATTGTAGTTCTTAAAACTACTTTTTCTAATTCATGAACAGTTTTAAAATGTTCTTATGTGCCTTCGGAATTGATAAAACTAGAAAACAGAAATTCTGCTTTTTCAGAATGTAGTGTCGCCCCCGATGGAAAAAAATATACATGTATATAAATACAGATAGTACAAAACATATTTCCGTTTTAAGACTTAAAACACATGCTTTTATTTTATATAAAATGAAGTCATCCGCATCCGCTGCAGAATTCTTCATTTACGATTCAGTCTTAAACAACATCTAAAGTAAAGTATTCATAGGACGTCACTATCGCTGAATAATATACAAATAAAATAAAAATAAAAAAAAAACAACTAGAGAACAGGAATTCTGCTTTTTCAGAATTTAGTGTTGCCCCCGAACATTTCCATTACCTCATTTTCTTCTGATGGACTGGTGGCTTCTATTATTATGAAACAGCCATTATAAATGAAACATTTAGGTGAAGATGAAAGAGCAGGAAAAAAATTATGGCCATTTTTTTTTTTTTCATTCTGACCAGAAAATCAGAGTTCTAACTTTTTACAACTGCTCTTTCATCTACACCTAACGCTTCATTTATAATGGCTGTTTCATAATAATAGAAGCCACCAGTCCATCAGAAGAAAATAACTCGGTTAAGCGGGACTCGGATAATCGGACTCTACTGTAGTGCAATACACATTTCAATTTTATGACATAAAGCACGCACTTCTATTTTATGTAAAATGACGTCATTTGCATTAATATACATACTTAAAATTAAATATAATTTATAATAGCTCCATGTTTTATCATAAATCATTCATTTATATTTTTCTCAAAATAGCACGTATTTTCATTACATTTTTTCAGTTTTTATGGGGAAATGGCAACAAAAAGATATAATTACTATTTTTCAACTATTTTTTTTTACTTTCTACAGAAATGGAGTACTTGAGTTGCCAAAATGAAACAAATGTCACTAAAAACTACATAAAAATTAATATTTCAAAAATAAATGGAGATGCAGTTTTCAAACAAATTGCATTAAAAAGTAAGTTTTTTCCCCAATACGATGGTATAAACATTGAAAATATGCGATGCTTAGAAGTTTTTAAAAATGCTGTAGAGTATTTAATCGCACAATGAAACATCGGCTTTTGTTTTACGGCTGGCTTATACAAGGTAACGTTATTTTTTGTAGATGACACAAAATAAGCTGGGAGAAAGAAATAGCATACCATACTGGGGGCTAAAAACATTTGAGGATATTTATAGCGTTAAGAGCTTCTGCTCATGTTCAGCTTCAAATTCACTGTCATTATCATCCCTTCCATCAGTGTCTATATATAAAACTTTTAAAATGATTTCCGGTATGGAAGCTTCACCATTAGTAGCAACATTATTGTCAATAACTGCATATGTCAGTTCCTCTTGTATTGAGCAGCTGGCATTCCATAGTTTTTGTGCAAGTTCAAATAAGGGCAAATCATCATCATTGTTGTCTATGAACGATAATTCTTTATATTCAGGAAGCCAAGCATGTCTAAAACAATTTTTAATGGTTCCCTTTGATACCACATTCCAACTCTTGTATACATAACACATGGCATAAAACACAGCCACATGAAACTTCTTCTTTTGATCAATTGTAACAATGAAGTTTTTTAGAAGAAGCTTTCAATAATTTATCTTAAAATTTTGAATAATCCCTTAATCTAAGGGTTGTGCAACACTAGTACAATTTGGAGGCAATAAAACGAGTTTAATCAAATTTAAATTGGGAATCATGCAATGGGCAGTCTGCGATGAAAGCCACTTTTCTTTTTTTGTCTGTTCAAATTCTATTCAAATTCCGAATTTCTTTTTCCCAAATGACTGTTGTCATGCAGGCCTTTCAGTTCACACAATAAGATACTATAGGCAAAGATTTCCAGTTTTCCAAACAACAAGGCTTGAAAAATTTACCAATAACTAATAGAGTCGATTTATCTGAGGCATCCATATTCGCTTTTAATAAAATGGTCAGTCTTTCTTTGCTTTTCTTCTTACCACTACATTTTTCTTCTTAAAAGTAGCTGTTTTATTGGGCAAAACATGCATAAAAAACCTGAGGTCAATATCTTTTATTGTGCGTTTGCACTTTTTCAGTTTTGGTTACAGTTTTTTTTTTATATGAGGATCATTTCATTTTCAGAACTGGTTCCAAAAGTAAAAGAATCTGTGTATAAAAAACTGTAACTAAAATCATAAAAGCACTAATGCACAATAAAAGACATCAACCTCAGGTATTTCTATGTAAAAAAAAAATCACTTAAAAATATTAAAATTAGAATGAGAAATCTGTAAACAAAGCTCTTATAGGATTAACATTAATGTTCGAGTTTCTCCGCATGACAAGTGTAGGCTCTTAACAGTCTACATTCAAAGGTAATTTTTTTGCAAAATAAAACTTTATCTTATGGACAGAGTACTGTTATGTCTTTAGAAAAACAATACCATTGCAATATATAAGCATATATCTTTTAAAAATACTGTAATGCACATTTAAATTATCTTAATAAATTAAACAGAAACATAAATATTACCTATCATCAGGTACATCTGTTCCAGAATCTAAGTCATCTTCAAGAGCACTTTGAAGATCTTGAATTCGCTGACATGCTAATCTTAAGTCATTCTTAGTAACCTGGAGGTCAGTTTCTGTGTTCTCCAATGCCATCTCCTAAAAGAGAAAAAATAACACAAAGTAAGCTTGAAAAAAGGCTTTGCAAAAAAACATTGATATTGAAAACATGTACCACAAATATAACTTTACAAAAGTGACATAAGTTGAAGTACCACATAAAATAAAATATTGGAATGCTTTTTTAAATTAAAGATTAGTAAAAATCATGTTTAACATCAAGAGAAACATAATATTTCACTTTAATAACAATAACAACAAGAAACAAGTATAAAAATACATAAAATTTTTAGCCTTATATAGAATTTGAACTCAGAACTACATTAGACTTGGAATAAACATTACTCTTAATAGACTCCATTAACTTATTAATTTTATAATTTATTACTAGACATATTTAGCATGCGTTGTGCCATTTTCTGACTGTTAAAAGCCATCATTTGAATGTATCCAGTTATCATATGAGAGAAACACATACTAGCATTTAAAAAAAAAACTTTTTATAGCCAATCACATGATATGTGACCAGCAGTAATTAAATGATCTGTTGTAACAGAACATTTTCAATATCACTGTAAAATTCATGGCCTGTACTAGGAGAAAAAATTGTTTCCCCATTCATTATTTTTAAGAATTTGGCTAATCTTATTTGAACACACAAATGCAAAATGCATGGAGCCCGATTATAGAAGGTTCATTCCCAGTTTTTGTCAATACTGAATTTAAAAGATAATTTTGACAAAGTCAGCTACAGCCAAGATGGTTTCATTTATAGCAATTTATTTTTGGTTGTCAAATTTAGTGATATTTTGCCAAGAGCATTGGAGTAATCTGGCATAGTTATTCAGGACCAGGGAAAGATTTACTTTTTTCCCCGTCCAGTTTTTCATTTTTTGTATCGTTTTGTGGTTAAGGACCAGTTTTATATTTCAATTTTTTCTTCTTCTTTTTTAAAATTTAATAATTTATGTGTTACCTTGGATGCGAACTAGAATTAATACTGGATAATTCAAAATAACCAGAATTAACCTCTTTACGTTCATATCAGTCATTTCAGATTTGTGTCTTAATAAATTTTTTAATGCTGCAGTCAATGTTCAAATACAAATATTTCCATTGCTCTTTTTTTTTTATCCACCACAGAAATTGTGAACTTATTTTCCCTTTTCCATTATAGAGCAGTTTATATGCACATGTGAGATAGATCCTTTGATTCCTGTCTCTAGACTTTAATCATTCTCATTTAAAAACTGATTAAGATCAGAGAAATAAATATTGGACTCCTCTGGAGTTTTTTGTTTGGTGCTGCCATCTACAGGCAATTTTTTGAAATAATAGATCTATGGACATTTTTTTTTTTTTTTTTTAATAAAGTTATCTACAAGATTATTGAGGAATTATTGAGGAAAGGTATTTTTTCTTTTTTATTTCGAATTTTAATATATGTTTTTAATATAATTCTTTTCTGGTGCCATCTAGTGAGTTTTTGAAAAGGGAAAGAATTAATATGGATTTTTTCTGAATCTATTTATGTTTTAAACAATCTTTTGCTTTTAAAAATATAATTTTTTATTTATACCTCCAGAAAAATTTTTGAAATTGATGAATTTAAAAAATATTCAGATTTTTTAAAATTTTACTTAAATAATTTTACTTAAATATTTTTAATTTGGTTAAAATATATTTTTTTAATTATTTTAAAATTAAATGTAATTGTGCTGCCATTTATGTAAGAATTTAATAATTATAAATTAACAATTTTGATTTATTAATATAAGGATAAAGTGTTTTAAAAGACATATTAATTAAAACCCTCTGTGCGATCTGCGATCACATTTACCCACTTGTTTTTATTACACAAGTGGGTATGAAAAACAAGGAATGATTATCAAGGTTGTAATTATCAAATGCAATAAAGGTGAAATGTCAAGAAATCTCGCCCAATTTGCAGAAAATATATCTATAATTTTAAGTAATAATCGATATACATTAATATATGTGTGTACTTTTAGGAGCATGGTTTTTATTAATACTCTTCTAAATTCCAAACTGCCTTCTTTTGGACGCATTTTTCATTTTATTTTTGCTTGCAAACATATGAAATTGGCAGGCGATCTTATTAATAAATTATATACAATCCATCTGTTTTTCCATTTTTCAGAAAAGGCAGAAGATTTTTCACAAAAAGCTGCTAAAGTAAGCATTTTGAATTGAATGATGGGATGCCACAGAGCAGGAAAGGAAAAAAAAATGTCATAAAGTCCAGTGAAAAGTTTCCTGAAAATGCACTTTCCAACAATTTTATGCATTTTTCAGCTCAAGGACATTTTACTGTATTATTAACACATTGTTATCTACAAATAATATTTCCATAAAAAAGACCTTTCTATTTGTTTTATGAGTTTTTCAGCTGATTTAAATTTTAGTTTCACTATAAGGTTACTTTAAAGTTCTATAGATCATATACAGAGTTGCACAAAACAATTTGCACACATTATCCGCTCGGAATAGAAATTCTTGAAAATAGATTTGTAACTGTTGTCTGTGTTTTTTAAATTGTTTATTTAGATATCTTATTTCATTGCATTCAGGGTTGGTGCAAGTTATTGACATGCAACGGCTTAAACCGCTTTTAACCATGGTTAAAATCGTTGTGTCAAAAATGTCAAAAACCTAGATTTAATAAAATAATGTCAAAAGAGTTAGATAGACTTTAATCAATAAATTCTTAAAAAACTGAATACATACATTTAAACTGTGGGGTATAAACTGCACACATGCATTCTTGATATCTATTTGCATAGGATATGGTAAGCTGCAAATAGATTGTTGCATGATTTCTTTTTAATTTTTTTGAATAATGTATGCTTTTAAGATGAACTGTTAATAAATCCTTAATTATTTGTAATCATTAAAATTATATAAGTTTAATCTAAATTTTGCAGAGGTAAATTATTTAGATTTTTTTTTTCATTTTTTTTTATGATTAGATGCAGAAACTAATCTATGACAATTGGTATCCAGACCTGCCAACCTTTGAAAATGAGAAATCGTAGCACATAAAATTTAAATTAATCTGGAGATTGGTTGGTTGGTTTTTTGTGTTTCACAGCCATCTTTTGACATTCGTAAAAGGAATAAGGTTTCAGTCTTTCAACTCAGTATAGTAAATTTTTTCCTCTGAAAATTTTTATACGATTTTTAGAGTTTATTTTCGCTTTGCAGCTTTTTTTTTTTTTTTTTTTTACATTTGTAAAAGGAGCCTGGTTCCAATTTTTTAGCTCAGTGCAGTAAATTTTGACGGAATTCGCGATTTTTTTTCCGCCATCATTTCAGGATATTCACAATTTTTTTCCCACAATCGTAATTCACATTTTCCTATCACGATTCTTTGCTGAAATCTGCACTTCTTGCCATGCACTTTTGACAAAATTTGCATTTTTTACGCGATCCTCTGACGAATTTTGTGTTTTTTTACCACGATCCTTTGACTAAATTAGGGTTTTCTTTCTGCGATCTTTCAGTGAAATTTGCATTTTCTTACTAATCTTTCGATGAAATTTGCATTATCTTACTGATCTTTTGACGAAATTCGCGTTTTCTTTCTGCGATATTTTGACAAAATTCACGATTTTACCATGATCTTTTAACGAAATTTATTTTCTTCTATGACCAATTAAGGAAATTGATTTTTTTTACACGGTCATTTGTCGAAATTCGCGATAGTTTATCGCAAATCGTGTGATTTTGCACACTATTTCAAACCTTGCCTCTCAAGGAACCCCCTCTGGAATTCTTAAAATGGCACCCTTGTTTCTGAGGAAGGGAATTCCTGTATAAATATTTACAAAAACACGATTAGAGTGTTTTACGTTAAGAAGTTTTTTTTTTTCTCATGAGCATTTTTTAATGTCTGAATTTTTGGACTAATGGCCAATTTTTTAAAACTTTCGGAAATGAATACTTGGAAATTTCGGAGCAGAATCACTCCTGAAAAATATGCTGCATGGGATAAAATTCACAACTAGAAACAAAAAATGCTTTTTTGTTTTTTGCAAAAAACATAGTTAAAGACCGATTTTCGTAGCATCGTAGTTTATAGGTCCAAATTGTAGCAACTACGATTTTTTCGTAGCAGTTGGCAGGTATGGGTATCTAATGAGCATATTTAATTTCTCTAAGTCAGAACAAATTCTAAGATATTTCAAAACCAAATTTATTGCTTTCCCCTGCTATGTTCTTATGAGTGGGGTTGCTTAAGGGGCTACTTCACTAACACTTTGATATTTAATTTGCATTTCAATATTTTTTTGCATTTATAGCTAATGTCGACCTACAAAGGTTGTATTTTACTTTTTCAATTTTGCTTGCAGTTTTATTATTATTTTTATTATTATGATATTTTTACTTTTGGAACAGCTTTTGAACTAAGTTAAGTAACTATTTTTTTCCCTATTGGTATGGCAAATTATTCATTTGTCTTTAATTTCAGGAGATATTCTGTAAATCAGATAATTTTATAAGAGGTGATAGTCAGCCACTAAGAAAAATCAATTTTGAGATAAAAAGTTTAATCATATTATCCCAACATTTAATTCTTTTCTCTTTGATAAAATAAATGAAATGTTATTTTATTTTTTTTTTCTGTGTTTGTACTAAATGAAAAACTAAATAAAATAATTCATGCTGCAGAGAAAATATTTATTAAAAGCTACATATATATATATACCGGGTGTCCCAAAAAGGACTGACTGATTTTAAAATTCAATAACTTGTAAACGGTGACAGATATTTAAAAAATTCTTGCAGGAGGGTTATGCATAAGGTCAAAAGTTTTTTTACAGTGATTTTCAATTTTAGTTCGAATTACAAACAATAGATGGCGCTGTAAGCAATAGTCGCTAAATACAGGCTCGAATTTTGGTCCTTTATCTTGTTCTATGCGGAAAAAGGAGATGGAAATGTATTATCCGGGCCACGAAGTACGAAAAATCGAGCCTGAAATTAGCGTCTATCGATCGCAGCGCCATCTATTGTTTGTATTTCGAACTAAAATTGAAAATCACTGTAAAAAAACTTTTGACCTTATACATAACCCTCCTGCAAGAATTTTTTAAATATCTGTCACCGTTTACAAGTTATTGAATTTTAAAATCAGTCAGTCCTTTTTGGGACACCCGGTATATATATAATTTTAAATAAGGTATTCAACCAATTATGCAAAAAAAAGCCACACCAGAAATGCACATAACTTGAAAATTTAGTTATAAACAAAAGCAGTGCTATATTAACACCATTTTTTCTGTTTAGTTCTGAGTTTACTTACATATTTGTGTTTTCGACGGTTTAAACCTATGTCATGTCAAAAACTAGTTTTTGATGGCTATAACCCAACCCTGATTACATTAAGGAACAAACTTTCTTAATAGTATTCTAATAATGTTGAAAATTGTTTCATAATCTATAACCGATGCAAGAGTTTTGTTCTTGTTTTTCTTCGATTGAAACATTGTGAAGAGGTAGAGTTCAAAATTTAAAGATAATATTAATTTTTAATTCTGAAGCCGAAATCATTCCATGTATTTTAAAATGCAGCACAGCAATCTTTCTGAGTCATTCCATTCAGAACACAAGCTAGAGATTTTTTTTTATTAAAAAATTCTATCATTTGTTGCCACCCCGAATGAAGGGTTTACAGATATTTATAGCAAATAACTTTTTACTGCCATCAACACAATTTAATAAAACCTACGAAAGCCCAAGACTTTGATAAATTTTTATTAAGTTTGTTTAAACTTTTTTTTATTGAACATGCATCAGACATAAGAGATATAACGGTTGCACACTCAATATTATAAGATATTCCTTTTAAAATCATAAAATGTGTAATTTAGGATTTTTCCTTATTTTTTTTGTCTATGGTTGAACATTTAAAATTTTGTTTAAATATTAAAATTTTTAAGTATTTAAGTGTGTGCAGTGATGCGAAGGGGGTGAGGTACAGTAGGCACATTTCAAACCTTAGGACAACATTTAGGACCCCCAGATTTTAAAGGGCCCCAAAGAAATCTATGAATTTTAATCTGAAACCTTATATTTTCTAAATACAATAGATAATAACAAAAACTGTTTTGATATTTCAAATAAAATTATTTGTTCAGTCATTCTTTTAAAGCCACTACAAAATGGGTATTCATTTGCATAAGATGAACAAGATTTGCTTAATCCAAGAAACAAATCTTGGAAAATCTTGCTAATGAGATTTTATATGAAAATGTACAATAAAAATGCATAATGGTAAAAATAAAATATTTTCTTGGGATATTTTTTGTTAGGGTTAAAAATATGATGTTTTATATAACATTACACTGGGCAACAATTTTTAACAAATTTCATGTATCAAAATTGAAAACGCCCAATTCTTAATGAATTCAACGTGCTGAACACGAATATCACCATGAAAACTGTTTTTTGGCTCTTATTTCTGAGATTAAGGGGTGCAAAGATATAATGAACCTAAATCTTAAATGTCACTTTTGCTAAAACATTTTAAAGAATAAACTGATTTATTGCGCGACATAATAAGAAATATTTCATTTTTAGATGTTCACGTGCATATATGAATTAATAAAAAGTGTAATAAAATAAACCTTTCGAAAAAAAAAGAATTTCAAAAAATAATATAAACAAATATTATAGGTAAAATGCAAGAATTTGTCCTCTATATCTCCCTCTAATTCTGCAGTACATAAAATTACATCGAATGATCTAAATGATCGTGTTCATGATTTAGATCTGTCGAAAGACAAAGCAGAACTACTCGCATCAAGACTACAACAGTAGAATCTTTTGGAAAAACATATGGGGCATTCCACGTCAAATCAGGCAGTAAAATATCGATATGTAACCCACCATCACAGATTTTAATGAAACTGCGTGTGTTTGTTCTTACTATTAAGATATGATCACCAGTAATTTTTTTTTGCTCCTGCGTGAAATAGTTTCTGAGAAAAAAAATGTCAAAATTTTGAAAAACTGCCGTCAGTTGACATTCTTGATAGCTCGGTTTTCAAATGTAGCATGTCATATATATAATCATATTTCAATATCTACTCTACAAATCATCTTCAAATAATTTATGCACATTATTTAGGGTACGCAGCTTATGAAAAAAATATATTGTTACGCTTATAACATTTTAAGTGTGTCTAAAAAAATATTTAAACTTTGAAGTCGTGAATTTTTTATGAAAAATAATGCATTGACAAAAAAAGCATTATCAACAAAAGGCGGTATTTTTATTAAATTTATTTTTTATGGGAGATATACTTAAAGGTGTCCTTTACCTGATTCTGAAATAAAAATAGTGGGATTTTGGGTGTTTTTGGTAGTATTTCCTATTTAAAAATATTTTGAGGTGCATTTCATATCAAATCAAGCAGAGTCATTCCATGTCAGTTCCCCTAAGCCATTTAATCACTGTCACAAATTTCAATGAAATTGGGTTTGTTTATAGCTTATTTTAAGACATAATCACCTTTAATTTTCTTCATCCTAAGTAAAATATTTTTTAAGATAAAAAATATCAAAATTTTGAAAAATTGTTTTAAATTTTTTTAATGACAGTTCGATATTCAAAGACTACATTAAAAAAAAAAAAAAAAAAAAAAAAAAAGTCATTTGAATATAAAATCACTAAATAGGTTTCAAATAATGTATATGTGACAAATAATGTAGGCTGATTATTATTTCTTGTTTTTTATCATGTTTAAACACTAAGAGTGTCTTTTATCTTATGATTTTTTTAAATCAAGAATTTTGTCAAAAATAATGTGTTAATCAAAAATTTATTATTAACCGAAGGCAGGGTGTTATTGCTTTTTTTTAATTGTACGTAAAAATATCTTTTAAATGGTTATAAAATAAAAATAGTGAACATATGAGAAAAAATTATCAAAATTTTGGAAAAATGCCACGAGTTGCCATTAATGATTGTTCAATTTTCAAAGGCCTCATTTTATATATAAAATCATATTTCAATAACTAATAAAGAAATCTTCTTCGAATAATTTAAGCAAGGTAAATAAAGTATGTAGATTATGCAAAAAATATTGCTGTAATGTTAAAAAATATTTAAATGTGTCTAAAAAATTGTATAATCTTTGAAATCAAAAATATTTTACAAAAAATAATGAAATTATTAAAAAATCTTTATCAATCAGAGGTGGAGTTTCTACGACTAATTTTTTAATTTTAAATTGTACATAATACTACATTATAACTGGATCTAAAATAAAAATAGTGGGATTTTGGTTGGTTTTAGTAGTATTTAAATCATATTTAAAATTATCAATATTTTCAAATGTAAAACCTATCCAATGTATCATCCCTGGAAATATTTTTATTTATACATTTATTTTATTTTTCAAATTATCTTTTATGTTCGTTTCTTAAGGAAAAAAATAAACAATATTGTTTTTTAGTAAAACTTCTAGGGCCCTTTCCAAAAAAGAGAAGAATCACTAGCTCCTCACCCCCCAATAGAAATTTTCAAAATGACAGTCCAAATCTTTAAACTCATATTTGTCTGTTAATATTGAAAATTTAGCATTGAGCTGCTAATATTGAAAAAAAAACCAAATTTCACTCTGTTGAAGAAAATTTTGACGTATTGTGCTTTAAATATATGCAAAAAATGCATAATCCATTATATTTATATCTTTCAAATAACTATATCTAAAAAATATTTAAAACTTAATGAGTTGCACTTTTGTAACTTTATTCAGTTTCTAATGATATGTACCGTAATTTCGGGTGTATAGCCCGTAGATCAAACAATTCAGTTTGGACCCAGAAATTTTATTCAGTATTTGAAGACCAATATTTACTGTGATCTAAAAAGTTATTTTATTTTTAAAAATTTCTGGGTCGAAACACGATTGTATGATCCGCGGGCTATACACCGGAAATTACGGTAATTTGATTTATTTCATCACAATATTGCTGAAAGATGGATTTTCAACATATATATGTGTGTATATATCCCTGTTCTCAAACAAATTATTTAAAAATTATTCATTTATGTTTAATAAAGCATATATATATTGTTTATACACTTACAGAAAATACATATAGCAAATTTTATGATATTATGTCAATAATGTCTAAAAGTTAAAGAACTTATCTAATAGTATGTAACGAAAAATTTAACATCTGGTGTAATGACAACAAAATTTTATAATTGTTTTACTTAATTTGGATGAATGAAAAAAGCTTACATGTTTATATTTTATTGAAGTACAGGTGAAAATGTCACAAATACATACCTCAACAACCACTGAGTATGTCACATTCACACTACAGATGATTTTTTTTTCTTTTGATCTTTCGGTTTTGATTTCAGATGGTAATGAATTAATTAGTTTTGTTAGAAGTGTCATCGCAGTCAGCATATTAGGCTTACTATTTTTTTTTATATAATTTGTTTTGATTGACTTGATGAACAACAATATTTAAAGGGACCATTTCATGACTTTTCAATTAAAAACTGATTTATAAATTCATCATGTTGTTTAGTTATTATTATCGTCTTGAGATAATAAGTTGATATTAAAATTTTTAAATGCAGTTTATTTATTATTTGAACAGTTGAAAGTATTTTTCAATAAGAGTGCTAGCTGTTGATTTTAAGTCGGCTGTTGAGCAATGTAGTGTTGGTAAAGGAACTGGTACTATTTAATTTAATTTTTATTGCTGTAAATAATATTTGTTATTTTATTATTGTATGTATTATATTTAAGCAAGAGTAGAAATACACGATATCGTAGTCATTTTAGTACATCTTAGCATGAAAAGCTTCAATATTTATCATTAAACATTCACATTTTATGAAAATTTTGTTAAAATTGCTCATATTTTCACTATTTTTATTTTATAACTATTGAAAAGATATTTTTACGTACAATTAAAAAAAGTAATAACAGCCTGCCTTCGGTTAATAATAAATTTTTGATTAACACATTTTTCACAACATTCTTGATTTTAAGAATTCACAAGATTAAACACACTCTTAGCATTTAAACATGACAAACAACAATAAATAATAATCTGCCTACATTATTTGTCACATATACATTATTTGAAACTTATTTAGTGATTTTATATTGAAATGATTTTTTTTATGCAGTCTTTGAATATAGATCTGCCATTAAAAACATTTTAAAAAAAATTTCAAAATTTAGATATTTTTTTTATCTTAAAAAATATTTTACTTGTAATCACCTTTAATTTCCTTGATCCTGTCTTAAAATGAGCTATAAACATACCCAGTTTCATTGAAATTTGTGACAGTGAATTAAATATCTTAGGCGAACTGACATGGAATGACTCTGCTTGATTTGATTTCAAATACGCCTCAAAATATTTTTAAATATGAAATACTACTAAAAACACCCAAAATCCCACTACTTTTATTTCAGAATCAGGTAAAGGACACCTTTAAGTATATCCCCAACAAAAAATAAATTTAATAAAAATACCGCCTTTTGTTAATAATGCTATTTTAGGTAATGCATTATTTTTCATAAAAAAATCACGACTTCAAAGATTAAACATTTTTTTAGACACACTTAAAATATTATATAAGCGTAACAGTATTTTTTTTCATAAAATACGTACCCTATATATTATGCATAAATTATTTGAAGATGATTTGTGGAATAGATATTGAAATATGATCATATTTATGTCGTGCTACATTTGAAAATCGAGCAGTCAAGAATGCCAACTGATGGCAGTTTTCAAAATTTTGACAATTTTTTTTCTCAGAAACTATTTGACCAAGGAGTAAAAAAAAATACTGGGAATCATATCTTAATAAAAGGAACAAACACACGCAGTTTCATCAAAATCTGTGATGGTGGGTTACATGCCTGCCTGAACTGACATGGAATGACCCATATCAGAGTGTCTTCATTTTGTAACTGACATATAAAATTTCTACATTATTTTCAGAAAAATGATAATATTGTGTTCTGCTCAGATATTAAAGGCTTGATGAATGAATTTGGATTAACACTTGATGGAAACGAGTGGCGTCTATTTATAGAAGCGTCCAAAATAAGCTTAAATATGATTTTGCTTCATAATGGTAATGAACTACCATCCATTCCTATTGCATATTCTGCGCACATGAAAGAGACTTATGAACACCTACAACAGCTCTTACACCTAATTAAATAGACTGAAAATGAATGGTGTGTCTGTGCTGACTTGAAAATAGTTGCGCTTTTGATGGGTCTTGAACTGGGATTTACACAATTTTGTTGCTTCCGGTGTGAATGGAGCAGTCGTGCTACAGATTTACACTATATCCAGAAAGGCTGGCTTCCGAGGCTCTATTTGACACCTGGAAAAATTAATATCAAGAAACATTGCTTCTTTTTCCAGAGAAAATTATCTTACCTGCTCTACACATAAAATGGGGTATTGTGAAGCAGTTGGTTAAAGCTATGGATACAAATAAACCAGCTTTTGCTTACTTGCGTACAAAATTTCCCAGACTGAGTGAGGGAATTTCTGTGGGTTCACAGATTAGAGATATTTTCAAGGATCCGAAAGTTGAAAACCTGTTAAATCATGATGAAAAACAAGTATGGGATTCAGTCTGTCACGTTTGCACTAATTTTCTTGGAAACGCTCGATCAGAATATTACGAAGATCTTGTTAACGAAATGCTTGCAGAAATAAATAAATATCAGAAATTTGGATGTTGAATGTCTTTAAAGCTACATTTCTTAGATTCCCACCTGGATTTCTTCCCTGCTAACAGCAGAAAATTCAGCGACGAGCATGGTGAACATTTCCACCAGGATATGTCAGCGATAGAACAAGGAAAATTATCAAGGAAAATGGTCTGCGTCTATGCCTGCAGACAACTGCTGGACGATTTTAGAGATATATTAGCCAAAGACCAAGCGATTTCTTCAATAAAATTGGTAAGACTGTACTTTATGTTGTCACCTTTATTTCTTTATAAATTAAATTGGAAACAAGACATACGATGCATTATTATTAATGTGTTTTTTTATCCCTATCATACAAAGTAAAATCTCAACATAACAAAATAACTAGAGCCAAATTCCATTTTTTATTGCCATATTCATGATTAGCAAGTTAAATTAATAAATATTTCGACACTATTGTTGTCCAGTGATTAAAGAAATCTTTACTGCACATGGGAAGACTATTTTGAGTTATAAGATTTACAATAGTGGTTGACAAGCCACAGAACAGTGCTGTGCCTAGAACCAAAGTGCTTTAATAGGATTCTATTTGCAAGTCATGATTTACAAGCATACATAAATTGTGAACTTCACATTTTATAATTCTGATCTCACAAACAGCAGAAATGAAAAGTCAGTGAAAATAACATTCATTTTACACAATTGTAGTAAATTACTTCAGTTTTATGAATGTGAGAAATATTTAGTTTTATGAATTAGAAAAACTTAAGATACCATTTTCTGAGATTTCAGTTTATAATCACAGTAAGTAAGAGTGGAAATTTAATAAAAATTACTTAATTTTGATAGAACAGAAGTAAAAATGCTTTTATGAATAGAGTTTCAATGGATTAAAATAAATATTTTGTGTTAAGAAAGATGTCATTTCTGACAACAAAAACTACTTATAAAACTGAACACTTTACTATGATGACCTCAAAATGTCCACATTTTCAAATATTTTCATTTATATATTTTTTTGTTGAGACCAGAGTAATACTTAAAAGCATAGATAAGCATGGTAGAAACACCAGAAGCAATGCCTACTAAAACACGTTATAAATAGTTGGTTGGATACAGATATTTATATTTATTGAGAATGAAATGTCAATTAATACTTACTTCTTTTTCAAATCTTACGTGAAAGAAGACATGAGTAATAGCTAGTTAAGTATGCTTAATTATAATTCTTAAGGAAAAGGGTAAATAAATTTTTTTCATTTTATGAATAAACTCAGATTCACATTCTCTGTTTCATATAAAAAATATTTTAATGCGAGTTAATAAATAAAACTTCAATTGGTGGTTTCTAAATACATGACTTGCTTAGAGTTGAGAAAAACTGCCATTTTTAGGGTTTCATTCATCTGACGAAACTCTACTCATCTCACTCCTCTGTCTGTCTGTCCGTCTGTCACAGAGCCTGTTCTCAGAAAATATATATATTGAGACTTGAAATTTTGCATACTTATAGCTGAACACAAATGACAAATCATAAAATTTTGAAAAAGGCGTAATTAACGGACTTTATTAATTAAAAAACCTCAATTCCAAGATTAGAAAAGCATTCATAATTCAACAAAAGCATGGATTTTTTATCAACATAAACAATCTCGTCCACTGATTAAAAATAGGTCTCACTTTAACAACAGATTTCTTTAACTGGCGATTTCTTTAAGGCACAATTACTTTTTTTCTACGCATCCCAGAAATTCGAAATTAGTACCACAAGACAGGGAAAAAAATTAGATTTAAGAAACTCTAAAAATTATCTCGATTGTACCATAAAAACTCGAAAATTCGTTAAAAATTGAGAAAAAATCTTTTCTTTTCCCTCATTTGTGAAGACGACAGATATCTGACATTGAATTTTCGGCGATAACAAGCGAATACAGAACAGGTACATCTTGCGGCCAAAAACGGACTCAGAATTTTCATACAGGACCAAATTTTTTTCAAATATTGATTTTTGAGCTACGATTTTTATGCCATCTGACATAAAATTTCATTCTCTTTCAGAATGTGTCTTTATTTTTTAATTTTGACAATCAGAAGCACAGATAATTAATTTTTTGGTAATTAATTCCAGAATTGCATTTTTTGCATGGCAGGCCAGGTGACACAGAAAGGAAAAGAGATAACTTTTTATTTTAGGGTTTGATAATCGCAGTACAAATTTTTTTAACTATTGATTTTACAAATTTAGTTCTTTCGCATCCGCATGTTATTTCGTACACAAATTCATAAAATCTAAATTTTAAAAAAATCAGACCACAATTTTCCAATTTATGAAAAAAATCGATTTTTAACCTTTAAAAGAGATGCTTTTTCGCACAGACAATTGACGTTAATATATGAAAATTCAAAGAACTTTTAAATTTTGACATGGTTTGTAACACATAATAAGAATTTTATAAATTTAAGGTGAGTTGAATTTTTGTTGGGGGTGAGGGGTAAAACGATGGCTCTGTCAAAAAATGGCTAATCTGAATAAAAAAACTTGATTTGTTAATTTAAAAATAAAGTGTTTTGAAAGAGATATTAAACAAAACCCTCTGTGTGATCTGCAATCACACTTACCCACTTGTTATTAAAGAGCAGAAAAATCAACGTTTAAAAAGGCACAATTAATACATGAAAAGCAACAAACAGCTGTTTCGAATCTACTAGCGAGATTCTTCTTCAGTACAAGATACTGAAAAAGGAACAGTGTGCTAGAAAAAGCAAGGCTGAGCATTGCTATTTTTATACCACTTGTTATTAATTTACTTTTCATGCCTGTTGGCATATTTCAGAAAAAGTAATTTCGCACAAGTTTTTTTTTTTTTTTTTTTTTTTTTTTTTTTTACAACCTTTTATTGTTATCCACATTCCCTTTAAATTACATTGTTGCTGGCATCATTCAAATTTGATAATCATTTTTTAATTGTCTGTGTAAAAAAAAAAAAAAAAAAAAAACTATACACAGACTTGCCAACCTTTGAAAATGAGAAATCGTAGCATACAAAATTTAAATTAATCTGGAGGTTGGTTGGTTGGTTTCTCGTGTTACACAGCCATCTTTTGACATTCGTAAAAAGGAATAAGGTTTCAGTCTTTCAACTCAATATAGTAAATATTTTCCTTTGAAAATTTTTATACGATTTTTAGAGTTTCTTTTTGTTTTGCAGCATTTTTATTTTATTTTATTTTTTTTACATTTGTAAAAGGAGCCTGGTTCCAATTTTTTAGCCCAGTGCAGTGAATTTTGACGAAATTCTTGATTTTTTCCTGCCATCATTTCAGGATATTCACAATTTTTCCGCAATAGTAATTCACATTTTTCTATCACGATTCTTTGTTGAAACTTTTATCATGAACTTTTGACGAAATTTGCATTTTATACAACGATCCTTTGTCGAATTTTGCGTTTTTTTTTTTCGCGATCCTTTTGACGAAATTAGTGTTTTCTTTCTGCGATCTTTCGGTGAAAATTTGCGTTTTCTTACTGATCTTTCGATGAAATTTGCATTTCCTTACTGATCTTTTGATGAAATTCGCGTTTTCTTTCTGCGATATTTTGACAAAATTCACACCATTGAAAACACAAAAAACGAAATTTATTTTCTTCTGCGACCAATTGACAAAATTGATTTTTTTATACGGGCATTTGTCAAAATTCACGGTAGTTTATCGCGAATCGTGCTACTTTGCACACTATTTCAAACCTTGCCCCTCAAAAAGCCCCCTCCCTCCTTTCCAGAAATTCTTAAAATGGCACCTTGTTTCTAAGGAAGCAAATTCCTGTATAAATATTTACAGAAACACAATTCACTCGTGGTTAATATACATAAAGAGAGTGTTTTATTTTAAAAAGTTTGTTTTGCAGCACAGATTTTTTTTTTTTCCATGAGTATTTTTTAACGTCCGAATTCTCGGACTAATGCAAATTTTTTAAAACTTTTGGAAATGAATACTTTGAAATGTTGGAAATTTCGCAACAGAATCACTCCTGAAAAATATACTGTGCAGGATAAAAATCGCAACTAGAAACAAAAAATACGCTTGTGCTTTTTGCAAAAAATCGTAGTTTAAGACCGATTTTCATAGCATCGTAGTTTATAGGCCCAAATCGTAGCAACTACGATTTTTTCGTAGCAGTTGGCAGGTCAGACAATACATGATATGATGACTATTTTTTAAATGTACAGTAGTACTGTGTACCTTAACAACAGTTCAAATATCATGGCAAATGTCCAATTTTTATGGCAGTTTGTACCTAAATATACATATAAAGAATTATCAAAATCCAAACATTAGTTCAAAAAATATGGATGGACAAAATAAGCAGGTAAATTGTGAAATCTCTTTTGATATAAGTCTGTAAAAAATTCCTTTGTAAAAATGTGAAAAAAATCTAAAGTGGATATAAGGGACTTTCTGAACACTTTACAGAATACTGTGTTAATAAAACTGATCTTAATTTTACAAAGGTGAAATATTTCCACCAGTGAAAATGATCTCATGTTTAAAAAAAAATGACCACTTTTATAAATAAAGCTTAAACATTTTACTAATGGTGTAATTTCAAATATATTTTCATTCCATCCATACTGAAATTAAGGCCTATAAATCAGAAAATATATATTTTGGTAAATTAAGTCATGTTTGGGTAAAAGCTGTATCGATATAAGATGAACAAAGCAATAAAAATAATTTATTTACAATATTAGAGAAAATATTAATCAGTTATTATAACAGAAGGGTTAAAAAGGAATGTTTCAGATGCCAAACCCATCAGCTGATTTCTTAAAAAAAAAAGAATACAATTCTTGTGACAGTGACCTGTATATTCAATAAATGAGAGCTGAATCAAAAGTATACTTTTGTCTGTAATATTTAACTCTCACTCCCTGTCATGCTCACTCATACACACGCACACGAACAGACAGACACACAGACACACACACAGACACACACATATAAGCCAATATCATTGATAAATCACCAAAAATAAGCTCTGAAGACCTAAAAAATATGACGAAATCTACTATACATGCATACATCTATATGGAATCATTGTAAAAATAACAAAAACAGATTCAGGGAACTTAAAATAAAAATATACCAATATTTTCATAATCATGTTTCTATCATGATTATAACACTTTCCTTACATTGTAAACATAAAATAAGTAAAAGTATTTTGTGTTTATCAAATTGCACCAAAAGTATTTTATCACACTATAGTTCTAATCAAATAAAAGAGAACAAATCATTGAAATAAGAAATATTTCTAACAAACCAGTTCATGTTGTTTTCTATAAGCTTCAGCCTCTTTTTGTTGTAAAGCAGAATAATCCTCTCTTAAATCTCTCATCTGTCGTTGCAGTCTTCTCACACCTTCTTGAGCCTGAAGTTCCTTATTCCTTAATGAATCACATTCTTCTCTTATTCTTTCATTTTGCTCCTTTAACCTAGCAATTTGGTGCTAAAGTAAAAGTGCAAAATTTAATTCTGTGTTTTTTAAAACAACCTTATTCAAATATAATTATATATTATTAAAAAAAAAAAAAAAAAAATCCTTCCAGCTTAGTCAAAATACTTTGATTTCTTTATTTTTTAAGGAACAAATTAAACAAACTGGTTTCATTCTTTTTGTTTGTTAATTTGGCACGAAATGTAACTTGCAGGGAAATTTAAATAAGCCTTACAAAATTTAATTGATAACATATGAGGCAATTACATCGAAAGTATTAAAACATTTTCAGGGGTCGCAGTATATAGGAATATTTTTATTGTTGATATCAGTATATCTAATCAATAATCTTCCGGATAAATTATTTGAACATATGCAATAGAAATGTATCATGAAGATAATACTTTCAAAATACTGGTAGGAACAATACATTTTTTCCTATACTCTGCGAGGCCTGCATTTGAGAAAATCATAGTTTAAAAATTTGCCCATAGGATGCTCAAACTATTCAATGAAAGTAATTAAAAACATTTGTGTGACTCTGTAAAGGAATTATAATAGCTGCATGCTTGATTAACTAACTCATTCAAGCTGCTTGCAAGATTAATACACTGTCCCTATTAGATCCAAATTAGTTTAGTACTTTGGACATTATTGTAATGGCAAATTTTGCTCTTTTTTTTTTCTATATGTAATAAATTATAAAATCTGCATACTTGGCTAATGACAAGACATTGGCAAGATCAATATATTGTTCCAATTAAATTTTAATTGGTTCAGTTTTCGGGCATTAACATGATAAGATTTGTATTATATATAGATAGATCAATAAAGTGATTGCAATAGGTTGATTTCTAAATCATCTAGAGAAAGCAAAATTTCACTTCACCTGACTTAAGCACAGATCAAATGGAACAAGTAATATAAAAATTTTGTTTTTAAAGTCAATTCCTACTTAGGTCATCAAAAATTTTTTTTATATAATCCCTTACGCTAATATTAGTTTTTGTTGCATTAAAATATCTCAATTTGTTGATTTTCTATAAGCAAGTAGGTTTACAATGGAAGTCTATGGGAATTTGGTGAAATATTAGAGAAATCACCAAGTTGGCGTCACTTTTGGCAACTCATTTTGGTTGCCAAATTTGGCGATATATCGCCAAGTTGGTGACAGAATAGGGTCCCCTCTATGGTAACCCCCCTTATAGATATGAAGATGCATTAAATGCTTCAATAACCAATGGCCGCCATTTTGTCTCCCATGTAAAACTAAAATTAATTAATTAAAATTTGAAAAAACTGTTAACATCAATTGTCATCTAGTACAAGTTTAAAAAAATTTATTTAAACTTGATAGGATGAATAATAAGTATTTTATTAACAATTGAAAATTTGAACAAGATATATAAATAAATAAATAAATAAATATAGGGAGAGTGTGAACTAATAGTAGGAATTGAAAAAAAAAAAAAAAAAATACACAGAAAACTAATTTTTAAAAGCAAAACATGACATTTATGGGAAAGCAAAATAAATAATTACAAAGATTACACCGCCGCTGTGGAAAAGTTAACTACAGTACAGGACCAAAAATCTAAAACCATGGGTACTGCTAAGGAGAAGCAGAAGAAGACCATTGCTACTCCTTGCAATTTAAAATTTAATTAATTAAATTATCTTTGATAACTAACCCCCTCCCTCCTTGCAAGTACCTACGGAGTGAAAAGGAAGAAGCTGAAAGTTTCTAAACGGCTAACAATTCTAGGATAAGAAAAGGCTTATTTTTACTTAAAATTTAGATAATCAGGATATAAAAAATGTTTTGACTATTGAGTAAATTAATCATCATAGATTCTCTTTTCCAGCATTAACTGTTATAAATAATGATATGGGACATTTTTAAGCTAGAATGAAATTTGAATTAAAGGTCTGTCATATTGAAAATTCGCACAAATAATATACAATTCAAATTTATATGAAAATATACAGATAATATAAGTATAAACAATACTGCAAATATGAGTAAAATGTACAAATTATTCTTCTTTAGTTAAATATTACCAAATTCACTATCACTCAATACTTTTTAAATAAATAATAATACCTAATTAGCAATTTTATAATATACTGTGTGCATTAAGCTATTCTAATAACAAGTCCTCCAATGTGTTAAAACATGGATGGGTATGATGTGGTAAATTATGACAAATAGTATGCAATCCAAATTTATATGAAAACAGACAGGTAATGCTAGTGTTAACAATACTGCAAATATGAGTAAAATGTACAAATTATTCTACTTCAGTTAAATTTTATCAAATTCACTATCACTCAATGCTTTTTAAATAAATAATAACACCTAATTAGCAATTTTACAATATACTATGTACATTAAGCTATTCTTGTAACAAACAAGTCCTTCAATGTGTTAAAACATGGATGGGTGCCTGCAAGGGAGGGAAATTGACACTCTCTAAATTCCAAATTTAATTAACTAAATTGTCTTTTTCTCTCACGATTTTGGAAAAAAAAGAATAAACTTATTTTTGTCAAGAGATGCAAATCATTGAACATTAAGATTAAGAGAAAAGGGAATTGGAGCTTTTTTTGCCAGGGAGGCAATTTTTTGTTGTTTAAATAATATCTTAAAAATGGGGGTTCAGAGGAGCTCTGCTCTCCAAAAAATAATAAACTCATTCAATTCTTCATTAAAAAATAAATAACAAAAAGCCAGTAGAAGTACTTATATAATGGTAACATTAAAATAAGATCAGTGATGCCCAGCCATTTTTAACCAAGACCATAGATTATATATCTAACAAGAAATTTTGAAACAATTACAAAGTCAAAAAAAATGTTTTATAAAACTTAACAACACTTTAAAAAAGATGACATGATTGATATGAAAAAGAAAAGAAAAAAAAGAGCCAATAAAATAAAACTATCAAAAAATAGTAAAAAAGACAAAATTCACTATAAATAATAATACCTCAAGACGTGACCTAGTAGTTAGCTCAAGTTCTAATTTTGATTCAAGGTCTCTAACTTTGCCATCTAATCTGTGTACTTTGTGAGTCTCTTCTGACTGCCCAGCTAGATGCTCAAACTTGTGACTAACTTCACTCAGCTAAAGGGAAAAAAAAATTACTGCTAAAAATACACATGAAATGAATTTTTCACTGAGAAAATAGAAACACAGGGTAAAAAAATAAAGATTACAAAATAAACCTTTTAAAGAATTCCTACTTTTAAATATTTTCTTAGATACATAAAAGAAGTGAACTCAGACATTCAATACCAGGTAAGTAAATCAATAAATAATAGCAATAATCAACAAGCTGATATGAATTTTTTCAACTCAGTAAAACAGGGCAAGAAATTAAATAAAAAGTCTTAAAGACAGTAGACACACTAAAAATACTAGTTACAATTTTATACGTTAAAAATCCTTTACTTATCATCTGAAGGAGCTCCTTTTTTTTTTTTTTTTTCATTTGCAATCTATTTATTTATTGCAGTTTACTTGTCTGTAATGCTTTTTATAAAATTATGTAAATTATTAAAAAAAAAAAAAAAAAATTATTAATCAAAATTATTTAAGCTGTATATGATTTGATAAACTGTTGTAAAACTTTTAATCAAATAACTGATACAACCATAGATAACATGCTGACATATAATGTGACGAGCAGGGCCGGCGTTGGACATTTTGCCGCCCGAGGCGAGCATCATTTTGCCGCCCTTATGACGTAATTGTTTTTCTTCATTACTCAAATGTTTTTAAGAATAGAAAATTAATATGCTAACTAGAGATCGACCGAAAATTCGGTTTCGTTATCGGCCTAAAATCTTGAGTTTCATTAAAAATTCGTTTTCGGCGAAAATGCTGTCAAAAATTCGGCCGGACCGAAACTATCTGTATGGTAATCGTAAAATGATCTATTCAAACGGAAATGCGATTACAAAACACCATTCGTAATAATATCATTCAATATTCCGTAACTTGGTGATATTTTAAAAACAGGGCACATTACCATGTTTAGAGAATGTGAAATCTGAATGGGGGTTAGTGAGCGCAACAATTTACAATTTTCAATGTACAATTTAAAAATGTACAGAAATGTACAAATTACATAACGTACATTTTTTTTACAGTTAATTGTAAAAAAAAATTTGTGATATTTGAGATATTAATATGATGAAATGATAAAAATATGTCTCAATGTATGGCTAAAAACACATTTCAATAAATAACAGAAAACACATTTTATTTTTATTCCTGGGACCATTTTTTTAATTTTCTGGAAAAATTAATTTTTAGAGTTGAAACTTTTTGAATAAGTGTGCAATATGTATAAAAATGAACTAGTATCAGTAAATTAACCAATCTAAGAGAGCACGAAAAATCGAAAATGTCCTGGACACAGAAACTTGCTAATCGGGCCCTGTAATTATATATATATACTATATATATATATATATATATATATCAGTGGCGTGGCGTGAAAATTTTCGGTGGTCATCGCAATTATTCAAGTTTGTGGTGAAAAATTATTAACTCTAAAATTCAATGGTTGAATGTTCAAAAAAGAAACTTTAAATCTTACCTTCACTTATACATGAACTCCAAATGTTCTGCTAAAACTGGATCGTAGAGTTTTAAAAGCTTATTAAGAGTTTTAAAATATTGCTTGGTCATCGCCGCATCCAGCGATGACCGGACGCCACGCCACTGATATATATATATATTATATACAATTTATATGCAAAGTATACATTTTTTTGTGTAAATTTTCATTTGTTTCTAATAAAAAATATATAAATCGCTTCTTTATATTAAAAAAATTGTATAAAGTATAGGTGCAGATTCCCAAAATTTTTAAGGAGCCAGTGGCTCCTAAACCCAAGTTGTGGAAGAACCCATAAAAGCAATAGCGTTTATATGAGAAAAATTCAGAGCGTGAATCTCGTCAAAAGATCGTAAAAAACTCTGCAAATTTCGTCAAAGGATCGAGGAAAAAAAGCGAATTTCGTCAAAGACTTCCAAAAACACGAATTTCGTCAAAAAGTTAAACAAAAAAATACAAATTTTGTCAAAGAATCGTGAAAAAACGCGTATTTCGTCAAAGAATCGAGGGGAAAATGCGAATTTCGTCAATCTTCGCAGAAAAACGTCAACGTTGTCAAAGGGTAATGAAGAAAAACCACACTTTATTTATCAAAGGATCGCAGAAAAAACGCTAATTTTGTCAAAGGATTTCAGAAACAACGCGAATTTCGTCAAAAGATTGCAGAAAAAACGCGGATCTCGTCAACAGATTGCAGAAAAAAAAAAAGAATTTTATCAAAAAATCGCAAATTTCGTCAAAGCATTAAAAAAAAAAGACATTTATAAAACGATTGATATAAAACCTGAATTTCTTCAAAGGTTTGCGGAAAAAAAAACGCGATTTTCGTCAGAGGATCGCGAAAAGAAATCGCGATTTACGTCTAAAGGTTACCGGAAAAAACGAGAAATTCGCCAACGGATGGCGACTTAAACGCCGAAAATTAGTCGTCAAAGCAAAAATTTAGTCTCCACATGGCGACTGGTGACCGTGAATCTGCACCTATAGCTATAAAGATTTAAAAAATTGCTAGTATATATCAAACAAAATATGTATGAAAAATTTCCTTCTCTCGCCAAGGCAGATTTCTCTATTTTGCCCGTACTGAAAAAGTACTCTTTTTGTTTTATTTTTGAATGTAAAATTAAAATTGCAACTTTTATTATTATCATCATCTGAATAAATTAAATTGTCCATGAATCAGTCAACAAATTCGAGTACAGAAAGTATAGTTTTATTTCATACTTATCTAGGAGGCTCGCTAAAATAAAATAATTACTTGAAAATGATAAATGCATATGCAAAGGAATAAAAAGTTATGATTTTTGCATTTTTAAAAAACACTAAAAATTGATTAGAAATTAAAGTATTTTTTTTATTTATTTATTTACGATAAGCATCATTTTTAGGGTTTCGTTCATCTGACGAAACCCTATTCGTCTCGCCCCTCTGTCTGTCTGTCCGACACAGAGCCCGTTCTCAGAAACTATGTATGTTAGAGACTTGAAATTTTGCATACTTATAGCTGAACACCTCACATCAAACGCAAATCCTAAAATTACGAAAAAAATCTTATATTTAACCCTATGGGCTCTAACTTGTGTATTTTAAGCTTTTTTTTCCAACTCAGTCCCCAAATTAAGTTGAAGACTTGAAATTTTGCAAAATTATAGCTAAGCACTTGCGATCAAACGACAAATCATAAAATTTCGACAAAATCTTATATTTAACCCTCTGGGCTCTAACTTGTGTATTTTAAGCTTTTTCTAACTCAGCCCCTAATTAAGTTGAAGACTTGAAATTTTGCATAATTATAGCTAAACACTTGCGATCAAATGAGAAATCATAGAATTTCGAAAAAATCTTATATTTAACCCTCTGTGCTGTAACTTGTGTATTTTAAGCAATTTTTTATCCTCCCCCTTTTCCCCTGGGAGTCACTTTTTAAACTTTTGCTGACACCCCTTTGATCACCCTTTCATATTCTGCACCATAGACTTACGTATTGTAGTTCCATTTTTTACCGCCAGGGGCGGCGCTCTCGGGTGCTATAGGGCCGATTCCCTCGACTAATATATATCTACGGATAGGTTGTAAAACGGAGTTTCGTTCGGATAGAGGTTTGTGTAGAATAGAGTGCGCCCCCTGGTTGCGAAATGTGGAACTAACAGATTTTGCAAAAGTATAAAGTGTTTTGAAAAGAATATTAAACGAATCCCTTTGTGCGATCTGTGATCACACTTACCAACTTGTTTGAAAGCTAGTTTACCTAAAATCATTTTAAAAGGAAAGCTGTGATCGACAGGAAATTAAAATTGTGACCAATTGATTCAAAACAAGAGATATATTTCCAGATAGCTGTAATACGGCTTTTTTCGCATTCTTTTTTCATGGCGAAAACACAATATTTGTGAAATTAATTTTTCATCTTTGTTAGAAATTTTTAGATTTTAAGAAAATGTAAGTTTGATTATTTGGATATACAGTGAGTGATCGGTCAACGAACAGATCGGTTAACGAACACTTTTGAGAGAGTTTTTATGTTCAGATAACGAACACTTTCGCGAAGAATTTTTTGTTCCGTTACGAACACCTCATGAAACAAAGCAAGTAGAAGCAATGCCATGTTTCAGTTTTCCAGAACTGCATTTAATTGTATCTATTATCGACTTAGTAAATATTTTAACAGTTGTATATTTATGGCCTAATTAGTTTATAGGTTATCGAGAGTTCGGGTCCTACATTTTAGGACCCCGAAATTTGAATGAACAGATTAAAAATAGTAAATTATATATTTTGTCCTTTTTAAAACAAATATTTTTAATTGGAAATTTTTCATTTTAATTGAAATGGAGTTCCTAAATTATAAACAAGCTCTAAGCTCCACTTGGCCTTTATTATTTACTATTTGGAATATAATTTTTAGAGAACAAATGGAACTTTTGATAGGTCAAAGTGATATGGAGTGATATGGTTTAATGCTGCAGTCAAAGAATGTGATCCTAAAAGTTTTTACAAAACAAATGTCATTTATATAACTTTTAATTAATTTTTCAATTTATTTTCAGCAGTGAAATTACGCTAATTATAGTTGTGTTCACCGATGCTGGGTTTATTTGTATTTCATGTTTCGCCGCAAGACTGTGTGTTCATGAAGACTATTCCATCGTATGCTGCAGTTGCAACCTTAACGACATATTTAGTGAGAGATGCTAAGATGGGTATCGTCCTCGTAGCTTAAATGGTAGAACACTTGAGCACTATTCCAAGGGTTCCGAATTCGATTCTCGACTTGGACATTTTTTACTCTGTTGGTTCTACGCTTAGTTAGCAATGTGGTAAAACATGTATTAAATGTATGTCATTTTTTTTAAGGCAAACGACACGTACAAAGCCATCAAAATGCGATCTATACATATTAAATATGGACGTATTACAGTGAATTCTCGATAAGTCGAATTCCAAGGGACCGGCAAAAATATTCGAGTTATCGTAAATTCGACTTATCGAAAATCCTTAAATACATACAGAAAAAATATAAGAAATAATTCAGTCTTATAGACAGGAATTGCAATTATACTGTAATAACGGAGTCTGCCAAGTGAGCACTAAAGAAAAATACAATAGTACATAATATAAGGTACTTTACAAACTCAAATTTTGTGAAAAAAAACTTGTTAATGATAATTACTTGAAGGAACTTTTTTGTCTTTTTCTGGTTAAAAGTCGCTTACATTTTGTAAACAAAGGAAAAGAGAATCGTCCACACCGTCTCCACTTTCGAGATGTTGCTGCAGAAGAGTCATTGCCGCATGTGCTTCTTCATTATTTGGTGGTGAAACGCAATTTACTTCCTCGCCATCTTCTTCAGATTTAGGATCGTTTTCCATCTTTTTTATTGCTTCAACTATATCTGAATCTCTAAGTTCTCCGCAAACTGCAACATTTTCGTAAATATTCAAACACTCAGTAGCGTCATCTTCAGAAATAACTTGATCTTGTAGATTTTAATTCACAACACATAAGTCCGCATTGCTTGCAAAGAAGCCAATCTACGGAAGCAATTTTTGATAGTGATTTGTTTCACATCGTTGTTCCAGGTATTCGAAATTAGTCTCATTGCTTCTGACACACCACACTTTTGATTTATTCCATTTTCGTCATCCTCGATTGCCTTCCACACGGGGCGTTTTCTGTAGGAATGCTTTAAACATATAATTATTCCCTCATCTGCTGGTTGTATCTATCCTCATCTGCTGGTTGTATTAGAAGGGAGAAATTCTAACTCGATAGATTTCAAGTTCAAAAGTTGACTGAGAGCTGCACACTAATCAACGAAGATCAACACATTACGCTTTTTTGCAAGAAACACTACATCCAAATTTCTGATGTATTCCTCGAACAATAATAGAGTCATCCAAGCTTTGTGATTAGATCTGTACTGTACACGAAGTGACTTTTTATGTTTGAAATAGCGAGAAATTTTGTATTTACCGATGACCAGTAAATACCTATTTTTCTGTTCCAGAAGCATTTGCTCCGACAAGGACAATTAAACGTTCTTTACTTAACTTTCCACCGGAAAATGATTCCCCCTTAAACATCATCGTCTTGTTAGGAAAACATTTGTAAAAAAGTCCCATTTCATCCGTATTAAAAACGTTGTCCGCACTATAACCTGCAAGACGTTTGGGTAATGAAACTGTCTTCCATTCATCACACAGTGCATCAGACACATCTTTTGCTTCACCGTGTAATGCCCGAAACACGATGTTGTGTCTGGCTTTAAACTTTTCAAGCCACCAAGTGCATGCCGTGAAGCCTTCTACATTCAATAATTTTGCGAAATCTAAAGCTTTCTCATGTAACATTGTACCACGTAAAGGAATTACACTCTTCTGTGTCCTGTAATATGTTAACCACTTTACGAGGGCTGTTTCCATATCTGGGAAGACACACGTCTTCATCCTTTTGCATTTTGGGTTGACACCTGACTTATGTCTTTTGAAAATGCTTTTTTTATCATTCAGTATGCTAGATAGCGTGTTGGGAGGGATACCATATTTCAGGGCTATATCTTTTTTCTTTAAATTAGGATTGTAATCAATATATTTTATAAAATTTACTTTTTGCTCTAAAGTGAGAATTTGTAATTTCTGCTTCGATATTTTGAAAGACTCAATTGGAAACGTATCACGATGTGAAAGCAATAAACACTAAAATGACAAGACTCAACATTGAAGTAATGAACTTCAATGAATCTCAATAGAATCGAGAACAAAAATCCTTGCATAAAAGCGTTGGAAATTTGACTAATTAGAATTTACTTAGCCACCTGCTGTGATAAATGGCGTGGGGTAGGAGGGGGGGGGGGGGGGGGGTACGATTTCAGCTGAAATTCCAAACTCGCAGAGGCTCTTCACTGACCGATGTAAGAAGTAAGAATAGTGCCCTTCAAAGCCGGCGAAGGGGTGCAGAAAAGATTTATCTAACAGAAAATGACAGTGTTTTTGAGCTGTGGCTGACAAATTAAGAAATCCGTCAAATTACTGTTTTTTCTCTATCGGAAAAAAATCGACTTAAAAGATGTAGACTTCGACAGAACGAGAAAGTTTAATATTGAATTGTAATAAAGGAGCCGGGACTTCGTGTAAACTTCGACTTAAACGAATATTCGACTTGCCTGACTTCGACTTATCGAGAATTCACTGTATTAACCTTATTTAAAAAGGAAGTTTGAAAACTTTTTCGATTGTTATTAATGTATGTATCATTGTTATTACATTTAAATAAATTTAGGGAGAATTTATATTAATTTTTATATGTTTGTTAGTTTCTAAGAACGAATTAATTCAACGTCCACACAAATGTATACAAAATCCATGATCGTTTAATGAACAATTCGGTTAACGAACATTGTTTTGGAACGGATTAAGTTCGTTAACCGATCACCCACTGTATGATCTTTTCTCAACCAGGCTTTTGTCTTTTTCTAAAGATATTGGAAACAGCTAAGATAGTGCAAATGATAAATATATATATAACTCGTTAGAAAACATTAAAAATTGAAAAAAATTGAAAATCTGATAAAAGTATCAAAATGGGAGGGGGCGGGGGGGAGCGAACGGCAAATAAATGATCTATAACATAATAAAACTTCACTGCACTCGACGGAAATTCTTCTCTGTTATCAGCGGGAATAGTCGAAAATTATGTAGGAAACTGCAACGAACAGTTTAATTAATCACTAATAAATAAAAATCGGTTTTTCGGATTTATCCATTCTCAAGTAAGAACTTTCAGTTGCGTAACTTATAACTGAATTTGTAGATGCAGTTGTCTCAAAATAATGGTGATGTTACTGGTGATTTTGCATGTTTGTCTGTTAAACATGTTTGCTGTACGTGAAAATACTTACTTGAATGGGTAACATCCAGAAAACCGATTTTCCGTAAAGGGAGAACTGATTAATGATGCATTGTTGAAGCCACTCGGAAACGTTTCCGAAAATGATGGACAGCTAATAAAAAATTATTTATATAAATTCTTTTTTAATCCTAATACGGTGTTCATTTTGAATGAACATTATTTGAAATATGCAGAGCTTCCAAGTTTTCTACCACTATTTTAATTCAGAAAATGTTCTTTTTTTTAATTGGAACATTTAAACGATTCAAGAGAACAACAATTTCTCTAAAATAATAGTGGTGTGCAAAAAGCCGCAGACTCAACAACTCTGAACGCTGGCCCAACTTTTGGGTCAAAACCGACCCGAACACCTTAGCAGGATTAAATTTCAAAAATAAATTGTTTTCAGATTTTTATAAAGATAAAGAAGCGCTTTGCGAGATTTTAATATTTTCGTTCGTGATTATAGTACATTTTCGTATCTTGCAATCCAGCACAATTTCACCAGACATTCCTTTTTTTTTCAGTTCACCCTTTTTCATATAGAATATTATCATGCTTGAAATCATGCTTCAGTATTTTGCAATAAATTCTTTGATTAAAAGCTAAAAAGAAAACGAAAAAAAAAAAAAAATAAACTAGTAAAGAAAAAAAAAAGGAATAAACAAAAAATTTTGGAAATTTATATTATTTTGAAACAATTTGCTCTCATATTTTATACTAGGAGGCATTGTCCCTACGAGCTAAGTTCACCAAACCCGTCCAAATCCTACTGGTTCTACAAACAACACTAATTTGCTATGTTTTATAAAGATTACCTGATTACGAAAGATTGAAAGATATTACTACGATCAGTGGTTGGTCTCATCAAAAGTTTTTGTTTCTTTTATCGTTTTCCCGCTAGAAATTATAGAAAGAAAGAAAAATTATTAGTCGAAAGGGGCGTTTTATCAGGGTCTCATATTTTTTGGAAGACGGTTTATTAAGATATTATATAATTATTCTTTTATTTGGATAAAGATCCAGGACATTGAGAAGTTAATTATTTATGCAGGCTGGTTTTTTAAGCAAATGAAATATGTTTTAAAGAATACTTTTTTCAAAATTACCTAAAATCATTATCTTAAATTAAAAACTAAATAAAAATACTACCATTATATTTACCTGAAGTAAGAAATATTTTTTTTCTTTTAACTGGTACAACATCTGTGTAATCCTGGTATCCGACTCGCTACTGGCAATTAATGAAAATAATTTCACGATCGAAAGACTATGCAAGTAAAATAATGAAATACTAAAAGCACGTGACGCTACAACATTATGAGAATTTGTGGTTTGCATGCGTCTGGCGCAGTCTACCCTTTGTGAATTCTGCTGATTTCAGTTCAAGACAATCTTTGAAAAGAAAAGAAAAAGCATGAAATTCTCTTCGTTAGTTTTGTTCGTGTTGATTTAATCCATTTTCCATAATAAAGATTATGAACTCTTCGATTATCATTCGGCTGTAATTATCTGAAATGTACTCCGTATTTTTATTCTAAAATGAGAGATAAAAAAATCCCACTTAAAAGAAAAAGTTTTCATACATATAATGGTAAGGAATTTTATGTTCAATATATGTGAGGCAAATGCCGCCTTTATGCGTGCGCCCTGAGGCGGCCGCCTCGCTGCCTCACCCCTGGCGCCGGCCCTGGTGACGAGACAAATATATTTCTATTGTTTTAATACAACACTGTTGGAAAAAGCATTGTGAATTATCTCTCTATTCTAAAAAAAGTAACTGACGCTGTCACCGCAGCCAGTTTTGAATTTTTTGTGACCAGAGGTCTTTCTTCGTTAATATTAAGAAAAACATTGCATACAAAAATATGAAAATCAGTGGTATTATAGAGAAATGTTTGATAAACACGCTGCTGCAGACAGTTTTTCAAATTGAAGAATTATTTCAAGAGATATTTAATGTTAAAGTTGATCAAAATTGTTCCATTAAGAAAGTTTTATAGGAGCAAAAATTATACATAGGAATTTAATCATTTTTAGATCATTTTATGAATTAGAAGTTCCCGGTGTGCAGACTGCATTTATTTTTTTATTTGACTCATTTTTTCAGGTATTATTTCTATTTCAAATTCAAATTTTCTGCATTTCGAGAGATATTTTTTACAACTTTTAGAAAAGGATATTATTTTAAATTGTTGCCAAATTTTAAAACAGCACAAAGAATAATATTTCCTTCAAATTGAAATTTATTTACATGTGACTATTATAAACAGAAAAAAACTTTTAAATGAGAATTAAATGATTGTGTATTAAAAGTAGGAAAATATCGATAATTACGTCATAAAAACTATATTTACACATGAATTTTAAAAGAGAAAGAAAATTGTAAAATAAATTCGTTAATGTGTTAAAAATCGTAATTGAGGATATTATGTCATATTTAAAATTGCCAAACCATAATATTGCCAAATAGTTTAAATTAAAAATATATTTGAGTAAGACATTTATTTCATATTTTGAGATAATCTTTTTGAAAT
Source organism: Maratus speciosus (assembly GCA_963932465.1). Taxonomy (NCBI): domain Eukaryota; kingdom Metazoa; phylum Arthropoda; class Arachnida; order Araneae; family Salticidae; genus Maratus; species Maratus speciosus. The sequence continues at coordinate 414,507,627 of OZ010791.1, forward strand.
ATTGTTGAAAATTCGAATACAGCACAAATAACAACAAACGTGTTTTCACGTGAATAATAAAAAGAGAAAGAAAACTTTGGTGAAAATTACGTCAGATTTAAAATGATACATTTAAAATGTCTTATTTAAAAAAGCTTTCTTATAGAGCTGTTAAAAAATACTGTTTACTTAATTCATTTTATATTAGCTTATTTTCACATGTTTCACTGATCTGATTTAATCAAAGATGAAAACAACCCGTTAACAGGGAGATCACCACTGTTTTTATAATTATAATTCCTTCTTCCAAAAATTTTTTTAAGCCGATCAAATTAGCGTACTTTTAGAGTTTGTGGTGTCTAAATGGGGGTTGGTGAGCGTAGCTCATAGGGGGCAAAGCTCCTAGTATAATATAAAAATAACCCTAATTATGGATTATGTTCTTTGTGATCAAACTGACTGAAGAGAAAATAGTAAATATATAAAATTGATCTGACTTTAGTAACTATGGAGTCAGTGAGAGTATGACTTAATGGAGACTTGAATGTGGTTAAACTTCTTGCTTATTAACAATCATAAGAGGAAGGAAACTATTATTTCGCCTTGGTCACTGCATTCAAGTATAAAAATTCCAAACTAGGAATCATACTCTAGAATTACATTGGAAAATATTTTAATTGGCAATTCACTCAGAAAATAATCTTGAAATATTTGAAATCCTTTTAGAGTATCAGGGAAAGCACTTTGAAAATTTTGGGAAATAAAAATCATACAGTGGTGGACATAATTATAAGACATCTACCAAATTTCACATAGAATTAAAAAGAACAATATAAAGCTTAAAAATGCATTACATCAAATATGACAAAAACATAAATTTTATCTGTTATCATACATAATTATTTTATAATAATGATATTTTCATACAATTTAATGAAACAACTTAAAAACATAATGGACAAAATTATAAGACACCACCTTTTTTTTCCAAATACAGTGGTCAACATAATTAGCAGACACTAATGGTTTAAAAGAAAATCCTCTAACATGGTTATTCAATATTTGGTGGAGCCGGCATTGTTTTTTATAACATGAAATATGCGATTCAGCATTTAATCTGTAAATTCTAACAAAATATCGCAAGACAGTTCTTCCCAAGCACATTTTATAGCATTCTTTAGGTCTTCGACACATGTAAACTGCCTCCCATTTCGGTAAACCTCACGAGCTAAGATACCCCACAAGTTTTCGATGGGATTTAAGTGTGGGGAACGAGAAGGCCACGGAAGAGCATTGATACTTTGCTCTGAAAGCCACTTTTTTTGTTACGTGTTATGTATGAATCGACGCGTTATCGTGCTGGAAAGGGCAGTTTTTGCCACAAAGAAGTTCATCGTATATAGCTAGTTGATCTTTAAGAAGATTCTTATACTTTTCGGAATTCATTCTTGAATGCACAAAATGATATCGGTTTTCCCTCGAGTCGGAAAACCAGCCCAAACCATTACTGAGCCTCCACTTATTTGGCGGCTCATTTGTACATCAGAAGACTTCCGTAAATCATGCCAATAATAGTAAAACCTGTCAGGACCATCCAGGTTAAACTTTTTTTCATCAGTAAATAACATAGAGTACCATTTGGAGGTTCAGGCCATAGTTTGTTTAGCGAAGTTTAAACGGTCCATTTTGTGCCGCCTTAGAAGCGGTGGTTTTTTCTTCAATTTTTTTAATTTCACATAGGAAGCATTATGCAACACCCTGCGAATGGTTTTCCGCAAACAATTCGGCTTCAAAGCATTTATAATGCCAGTAGTGGTCATCTTATTCTGTGTAGCAAGCGAAAGCACATGGTGTCTGTCTCGAAGACAAGCAAGGAATACGTCCAGATCTTTTAATCAACAATCCATTAATTCCTTTTTTCAAAACATTTGAAATTGCACATCTAGAGCATTTAATAACAACTTTTGAAATATTATTAACTGAAGCACCAGTTACATTTAATCAAATTTCACGAATTTCACTTTCTTTTAATTCTGTATCTCGTGGCATGTTTGTAAATGCATGAAGTCGGTTATCGTCTGCTTTAGTTAACTGCTGGCGTCATAACAGCGTGCAGAAAATTTGCATATTGCACATTATTTTCTTTCCATTAAAAAATTAATTTGTAAATATGTCAAAACGTTTCGCGCTTGTTGAGCAGAGCAGTTGAGAACAGCCTTAATTTGTAGTCAAACTAAAACAAAATATATTTAAACAATCAGTTATCCATAATTCACAAAGTTCTATCAACTGCAAAACCTTTTGTCTCAAACTGTACAGATTTCAAAGAGTAGACTGTACAATTTTAAATTTTAAGTTGTTTAAATTAATATGTACAGTTTTAATTTCACATATAGCTTCCTTTGAAATAACATCTTACATAACTTATGAATTATAAGTTTCGCATTTTTGTAAAATATCCTTAAAAGAAAAGCTTGGATTTGTTACTTTATTCAATTTTTATTTATTCAGTTGTCAACCAAAATAAATAAATAAATGAAAAATTGATGTTTTAATGTTGACAGTTAACCAATCAATTCATGTTTTAAGGAGTATTTTATAAGAAAAATAAATTCAATTAAATCAAAAGTAGTAATGGCATTATATTGAAGAGTATTCAATAAATATTAAAACAATCTTATAACTGACCTGGTCTTTTAACATTTGTTTCTCTGTTTCTAAATCAGCTATTTGCTGATTCTGTTCAGAAATGGTCTTTTGATCAATTGACATCTAAAAAAAAAAAATTAATTATTATACACAATACCAATTTACATTTAGATAAAACTTCAATAATATTTCAGAAAAGAGAAAAAGCATTTTTTTAAATAGTACTCACTTACCTCTACACATTCTCCCTTTATTTTTTTCAACCCATTCCCTGAAGCGATAACTTTACATAAAATTTTTTGCTTTGTCCTCCTCGGTTCTGAAGCATCAGATGTGATACTTCCAAACTGAGGAGGATATAAACTAAACTGTTTGATCTTTTTACATATTTACTTTACTTCTATATAGCTGATTGTTATTAGCTTTGGATCAAAACCATTATATTGCAGAACTGATGCTTATTTCCTCATAAAATAAGTGTTATTATCATCAGAGTTCTCAAAATGCATTCAAGACAATGTGTCCATGAAAGTAAGAAATTTACATAATTAATTAACTTAAATGCTTCAAAGTAAAAAAAAATTGAAAATTTACAGATCATTCAATTAATAAAAGGCCTTCAATTTATTACTGCATAATTTAGGTTATCAATAATTAAATTGATATTTTAAGGGTGTTAGTAATTTTAGATCTGTATTTGTGAGCCTAAATTACCAGCTCCCTAAAGTATCAATTTCAGAAAAGGGGCTTCTTCTGTCATCTAAGCTGTATTTGTGTTTGTGCAAATTCAAAGAATATGTATTCGCAGTGTTATTTTACGTTTGGGTCTGAAGATGTTAAACTAAAATTTTATGATAAAAGTTACTATTAACAAAATAGGAAGAAAAAAAAAAGCTAGAATTATAAAATAGTGCAAAAACACCACATCAGCAGTAGGCATAAAAAATTAGGTGTAATCATATCTATATTATAAAGATATATTTATATTAAAAAACATGTCCAGATTAATGCTATCATCATATTGAGTATGGTAACATCTGACAATGCTTTTACTCAATTTTTTTTAACTTTAAAATATCGCCATTTTTAATTTTTACACTGTCGCATAGAGAAAACACTGTACTTTCTAATGCAATTTTTTCAAAAATTGTATCAAAATTTACTGATTTTTTTATAGTTTTAAAATAATTTTCAAGCATGATTAATTTTTTTTAAAAATCTATCTCTATCACATGCTGCTCAATTGCAGAAGAATAATAACCCACATGCACTCAAAACAGTATAAATATTGGGTACTAAATTATATTGTATTTTAAAGGAGGGGGGGGGGGGGTGTAACAATGAAAATTTATTACAAAACAAAGTGATAAGTATCTGTTACTCAAAGTATTGAGTATCGTTAAATTCAACTTTTTCTCATCTTTCCTGTAAAAGATGGTATAATGCAGCTTTAGGTTGCAATTACGGAGAAAAGAGAGTGGAGGTTTTTTCATTGCTGTGAGATAATAAAATCCAAGTTCAATTTATTTTTAAAAGATTTATTTGAGTCTTTTCAAGATGAAAGGGCCATTGCGAGACATCTGAAGAGTACAGCAAAAAGCAAGAGAGTAAGAGTGAGTGTCACAAATCACACTTTGTTTTAGTGAGTACAGTACTGCCAATAGATTCGCCAAAATGGTTGCCACTTGGCATATATTTCTCTGAAACAAACATTCTATGAGTGGGGCTATATATCACAACAACCTTGAATTAATGTAGTGTAAAAAGGAACTTTAAACCGTTGTAGCATATCTGGAGAGTAAAGGGGCACATGAAGATAACCAAGGCTTTTAGACATGTGCACAGATAAAACAAATATGGTAATTTTTATATTTTTGCAGAAGTCAGGAATAATACATGGAAACAAATGATTGCATCTCATAAGTAAGTTGAAGAATAGCAGACGATAAACAGTAGATGCAAACAAATTTCTACTTCTGGAGAAAATTTGTTAGCAGGGTGTGCTGGCAGACATGACAAAATAAGGAATTGGGATTGATTTGACGGTTGTAAAATGAAACCAATTTAAGTTCTTTATTGTCTCTCCTCCTTTTTTTAAAAATAACAACGGGCAGCTGAAAAAGGGAAGGATATACATGTTAAAAGGCAACACAGAGGGGATGTATTTAAAATAAAATTAGTTATTTTAAAGTATATTGTGATAAAAATACATCTTTTTGATTAAATGAACGGGTTAAATTAAATGAAAAGGGGACATTTTAAGATGCCAAATAAAAGGAAAGGGGGAATTGCAATAATATATGATACTGATATCATAGATATAGATTCCTTGGCAAAAGAACAACTCATCTTTTGAAACTGTCTATGAATCGAGTGATTTTTTAATATTTTTAAAAGAACTGAAGCACTGATCAGAAAGCTGATCCTGCATGAATCAAAACAAGTAGTAATCTGAAGAAGCAAAGTTTAGGGAGTAAGGTGGGTTGAGTAGTACATCCAATACGAGCATCTTTAACGTTTCCTTCACTGTTCTTGAGACATGGAGCCGAGCGTGTACCGGAAAATTACCTTGCCATGTCTTCTGACATATTCTGGTAGTTTTGTGTTCACGGTTCAGCTGCATGAATTGTTGTCTGTAACGATTCGCAGTAAGGGCTCTGACCAGGTTTGACTAGCTCCGAATAGATAACCTTTTCTGATCCCACTAAATACTGAGTGTCACCTTCAAACGATGGATATGTGATGTTGATGTTGATGTGGATATTTGGCTAGGCTTGCATCATGATTTTCTGTGCTTGCGATTATCATAATGTATCCATTTTTCATCTGCAGTAATGATACGATGAAAAAAACTTTTCTTCTATATCGTTGAAGCAGCAATTCAGATGTGCAAAATCAGCTTTTGATATCTCTTGGTTTCAATTTGTATGACATCCAATTTCCATGCTTATGAACCACTCCCATCGGCTTTTGCCAAGTTGTTAAGCATTTGACATTGACCTGCATCCACCAATGCCTCTGATTCTGCATCTGCAAACTTTTCAGTTGGTCAGGGTTACTCATTGCTGTTCAAATCAAAATTGCCATCTTTGAATTGTTGAAACCAGTATTCAGACATTAAAATCGATGGAGTATAATCCCCTTAAGCTTCAGTCAATAAGCAACAACTATCAGCTGACCATTTCTTGAAATGGAAACAAACATTAAAGCTTCCTGCACATTGCATTTTGTTGGCACAAAATACATCTGCTGTTTACAATTTGACTAAATGAAATATACTGATTCTTAAAAGCCTAATGACAGGGCTTTCATATGATGTTGGCTGTCACAATGAACGACATCTGCCGGTGCTACTTATGCCATCTGTTGTTTGTACTTTGAAATTAAGTTAGTACCTACCTAATACTTTGCCATTTATCTCTGGCTAATATTCCATAACAGAATTATAACATAATAAAAAAAGCCTGGGTTGGATTGCCTTGTTTTGATAAAACATAAAAATAAAAGTTTGACTTTCTTGAATTATTTCTAAAATGAAAAAATTCATAGAAATTCAAATTTTACTTATTTATAAAATATTACAAAGCATTCCGCATGTACTGTGCAATTGCATTACATTTTTACAAAGAGTTAAAGATGATAACTTTATTATTTTTTTTTTATATATAAAAAATTGTGACTGGTAACCAAAAACAATTTAATTAGTTAAAACAAAATATTCTATTTTGTAGTAAAATATTATTGTTCATCAAAATGTTTATTTTAAAATTTTTAAAGGAAAAAAGGGTTATTTTCATGCCATCAGCAGAGAATGAGTTAAACTTTCAGAAAAGCTAAATCAAATTTTTAGCAGTTATCTGGAAAAAAAAAAAAAAAAAAAAAAAAAAAACAGTTTTCAATACAAAACATCCTTAACAAAAACAAAAAAGAGGGAAACTTTATTACTTTTACAAAACAAATGATAAAGATTTATAAAGGTACATCAAGTGCACTGAAAAATGCAGATGAATGCAAAATGATTTTAATTAACTTTTAACTTAATAACAACTTATGATATTGCCTTCTAAAAAGCAAGTTTATAACAAAAGTACAAAATTCTTATAAAATAACAAAATTAACTAATTATAATCTGTAAACAATTTTATATTTTCTTTATTTTATTATTTTAATCAAAGCATATATATATGTATGTATATGTGTGTGTGTCTGGGTGGGTGTGTAAAATTGAAATTTGCTCTCTCACCTGACTAACAGCAGCTTTGTATTTCTTCATAACTTCTGCCATCTCTTCTTCAGCTTCCTCTAACTGAGTCTGGATGGCACTCTTTTCTCTAGAGAGTTGTAAGCAGCGACTTTCTGCCTGAATTATAATAAATCACATACTTAAAAAACAATAAAGATTTACAGAAATATATATATATATATTTTTTTAAGGTCTTAAATACCTCGTTTTTAGCACGAGTGGCCTCTTCAAGTTGAGCCTGACAGTCATGCAACTCTGCTTCAACAGCCTGGCGAGCTTTGACAGCAGTTGCTTTCGCAAATTCAGAGTCTTCAAGCTAGAAGTATATTAAAAGGAAAAACAAAAGTCAGTCATTATATACAGAATATAGCAGTTGTTATATACAGTAGAGCATCTCATTTTCATTATTCGTCGAAAACTATGGTTAAATCTATGTTCTCAGCAATATCGCTTAGACTAACCCTTTAAGGGAAGTCCTAGTTAATTTAAATGCTTTAATTAACCATTTTCATTATTTTCCAATGCAATGTTTATTATCACCACTATATGGTCTATTTTCTTGTTTTCATGTTGTTGGAACCTGGGTGGGTATATTTATATACAATAAATCTGAACAAATTTAAGACAAAAATTATACAGGAGAATAGTGCATTTCATTACTTACTTTAGTTGAATGTTATACTTAATCAATTTTCATACCCACTTTCCAATATCCCATTACATTTAATGGCACTGTGCACTTAAAAAGCACCATTTTTTCCCCCTTGGCATTCAGGCAGCATGTTATGGGTTACTGTGCTATAATGAACCAAACATGTACACTCTATCTTGATTCATTTAAGTATTTGTAATTTTATGGTATTTTGCAATATTTATTTATATTATATTTGTTGTAAATATTCCTTAGTTTTTTATTTTTTTGAACTACTATCAGTAAACATATAATTTTTGGAGGAAATTCCATTCCATGGTGTGCTGCAGTTGCAGCCTTGCAACAGATAAGAGTCAGAAGTAGAAGTGCTAGGCTTGGTATTGTTATTGTCCAGGTAGATCAGTGGTAGAGCATTGGCACACAATGTCAATGACCCTGGTTTGATACCAGACTTGGACAGTTTTTCACTCTGTTAGTTTAAGCCTCTTAAGCACATAGAATAAAAAATTCAGCAATTAAAAATTTCAAATTACTATCAGTATTTTAAAGATTCTTTTTATGAAATTTTATTGTTTTTTCAAGCTAAACTTTATAATTCTGTCTTAAATTTTTCTATATATATTTTATTCAGTTTAAGAATTATTCTTTAAAATGATAGACAAAAGTAAACAAAATGTCTCAATTTTGGATGTTACATCTTTTTTAGGTGAGGACATAGAAAATGTTATATTATTTTATCCAAAACATTTTGAATGTCTGTAAACTTAAAGATTGGGCTGGTGAGAAGCATATTATTTTACTTAGGCTTCACTGTAATGGTTGAAAAGGCTCCTGAGTTGCTTTGCAATGATTCTAAAGCCTCTAATGGGGGATAACTTTATGAACTTAACAATTTTATAATTGTTAATTTAGAAATTTGAGAAAAAAGAAACTTTTCAGGAGATTTCTCACCAATTTTCCAATATTAATCAAAAACACAAACAAAATACAAAAGAACTAGAGGAACACATTTGGAAAATTATGCATAAATTTGTGATGAATCATACTAACTATAATGAAATTGACACACTCACAGCAGTTTAATGTTTACAAAATTTATGGAAGTGCTCAGATTAGACAGAAAACTTGAGGTACTAAAATTTGACACATAAGAAAGTAATGAAATAGCTCTTTAGTTCATACCTGGTTTTTGAGTTGCCTGATCAATGTTTTGCCAGATTGGCCTTCTCTGGTATGTTCAATCATTGACTGAGCATCTCTTAACAGAGCTTTAGTGCGTTTTAGATCCCTCCTCAATCGGCGTTCTATCTCAGGATCGTGTGGAGGAGGCTGATCGGCCATTTCATACAGTCTTCGTTCTAGTTCATGTTTTTGCTTCATCAACTGATGCCTTTCATCTTGTTCTGTTTCAAGTTGTGCTTCTAAATTTTTTATCTTTATTGAGAAAGGGAGGTAAAGTATTGCTTAGGAATGCATTCTAGACAACAACATATCTACACAAAAGCATTACATGAATACATACACAAAAACAAAACAAAATGTGTTTTTTAGAAAAATTAAAAGAAAGAAAATATATGGAAGAGGTTTTTTTTTTTAACTGCTTTATTGGCAAATTTTATTATACTTATTATTAACTATTATTATATATAACTTATTATTATATATTAACTGCAAGCATTGGCATGCATTAGCAAGCTCTTTACTATCAACAAATACTTTTTATTTCTGCTCGAAAATGTTTAACATGTCTATGACCTAAATGTCACAATCTAAACATGTTACATGTTGTCATCTAAATACAAAAAACACTACTTTTTAAGGCTAAAAAGCTGATTTTTCAGTGTAATGCAAAGCTATTTTTGATATTAATTCTGCCAAGTTTGTTAAGCTTTGTGATCAGACTTCAGATTTAACAGTTCTGTATTTTATTGACGATATAGTAATAATTATTTTTTTAATTGAAAAAGAAAAAAGAATTTAATAAGTTAGAATACATATTGTTAAAGCTTAAGTTTGAAATGTGTACAAGATATTTTTAAATATGCCAAACAATGTGAACATTTCCAAATAGTTATACTCATTTAAATAATTTTTTTGGGGAAAATTCCACTTCTTTGGAAGAAGTTTTCAACCCCCCTCCCCCTTCCTCCATTTATAGCATCCATCAAGTGTGTATATATTTGCTCTAAAGCACTTCATTATAATCCAATGCCTTACAATTTTTTTTGCTTCTTGATCGTAACATCGCAGCAGCCAGAAAATGACTTTCTATGCACAACTCTATGCCACAAAACCATGTCGAAAATGTATCTTGAAACCACAGACTTCTCATATAAGTAGACTAAGATTTGGTAACCTTTTCTTGAAGCATACATCTCTGACCACCATCATGTGACGGTGGGCAAAGGTAGCGTACTAAAACGGTTTTTCTCCCGCCAAAATCTCCTCCAAATCTCTGTCCAGATTCTCGCCAAAACTTTATTATGTCGGCATTTGTCTTGAGTTGGCTGTACCTTTGCTTGCCAATAAAGGGATCACCGCCAAAAAACGACAACCTTTTGGCAATGAAAGCAGACACATGTTGGATTCAAGTTCTGGCCGAAAGAACAATGGGATTCGCTCTCTACTCCAATCTTTCCTCTGAGCTTGAAACCATGTAAAAACCATGTTTTTTTAACTGGGTAACTATTTTTCTACAAAACTATTCGACTAATTTCGTTCAATAAAAAAAAAAAAAAAAAAAAGAAAGGTAATCATTTTTGCTGGAACTTATAAAACCGAAAAGAATAATTTTAATTCATTTAGTATTTTTTTTACAGCTTGAAAAAGAGAAAAAGATATATATATTTTGTTTAAATGACCACCATTTTGTCAAAAATAAACTTTTTAAACTAAACGTTGCTCCAGAGAATTTAATGCTCTTTCATAATTTGTCGCACAAATTCGATTAAGATGCTTGTGACTGGAGAAAAATGGATGCCCAATCAGAAGTTCATGGCACTCACCTGCAGATACTCTACATTGCCAAAGGCATATTGAATATTTTTTTTTTTTTTTAAACACACACAAAAATTTAAATATACTAGGGGGCTCGGCCCCCTACGAGCTGTGCTCGCCAACCTTCGTCCAGACACCACAGACTGCACGCTAATTTGATCTGCTTTAAAAAGATTTCGAAAGATTGAATTATAATTTTAAAAACAGTGGCGATCTCCCTATAAACGGATTTCTATTCATTTTTCTTTGATTGGGGAATTTTAACGCTAAATCCACTGCGGTACTACTTGATTAACCAGTCGAGCAATTTCACCAAATTATACAAATTGACATAATTTTTATTTTAAATAACGAAAGAACAAATAAATTAGTACAACATTAATAAAAATACAAATAAAACGTCGAAAGCAAAATAACTTGATGACGTAGGCACTTGTAACAACATTTCAAAATAATCTAATATAAAAGGAATTAAGTAAACAGAGTCTTTGTCTCCTGGTATTTTTTAACAAAGCAAAAAGAAAATTCTTTTAAATGAGACATTTTAAATTAATCGTTTTTAATCTGATGTAATTTTGACCAAGCTATTCTTTCTCTTTTAAATATTCACGTGAAAATACTTTTGTTAGAAATGAAATATTATTTGCGCTTTCCTAACAAAAATAGTTGAAAAGATCCTCTCAAAATATCAAATAAATGTCTAGCACAATTTCTAAATTTAAACTGTTTTGCAATATTATTTTGTGTTCATTTTATGTAATAACTGTAATGTGACATAAATATGATATAATTTCTCCTATTTAAGACTTCTAACGCATGTTAATGAATTTATTATTTTACAATATCCTTTCTCTTTTAAAATTCACGTGTATACTTTTTATGACGTAATTTTCAATAAGTTCCTGCTTTTTATATGCAATTATTTAATTTTAATTTGAAAGTATCTTTTCTATTTATAATAGTCACGTGTAAATAAATTTTTAATTTGAAGCAAACATTATTGGTTCCATTGTTTATACAGTTGGCAACAGGTTAAATTAGTACAATTTTCTAAAATAAGTAAAAAATATCTCTCGAAATGCTGAAAATTTGAAATTAAAATAGAAATAAAACCTCGAAAAATCAGTCAAATTAAAAAAATAAATGAATTCTGCACACCGGGAAATTATAACATATAAAATGATCTAAAAATTATTAAATTTCGATGTATAGTTTTTGCTCCTATAAAACTTTTTAAGTGGAATGATTTTGTCCAACTTTAGCATTAAATATCTCTTAAAATAATTCTTCCATTTGAAAACTGTCTGCATCAATGTGTTTATCAAACATTGCTGTATAATGCTACCAATTTTCATATTTGTGTATGCATTATTTTTCTTAATATTAACGAAGAAAGACCTCCGGTCACAAAAAATTCAAAACCGGCGGTGGTGGTGACAACGGTAGTTACTTTTTTTTAGAATAGAGAGATAAGAGAAATGTCAATAAATATACTGCAAAAAGTCCAAATATGATATCACCTTTCTTTGTAATAAAAAACATAAAAATCGTGTGAATTTTAAACCAAAGAAGTAGAACCTCCCCTTTAACAAAGAAGTAGAACTTCCATTCCAAACTGGCTATTTTTGCTGTCAAAGTTGGCCTTTTGAACCAAATTTTCTGACCCAACAGCATAGGAAAGAAAAAAAAACCGCTGCTACAAGAGAACAATTGCTGATAACTCAAGATCAGGCATGTCAAACACGCAGCCTGCGGGCCACAACTGGCCCGCTGACAACTTCTTTGTGGCCCGCCAATCCTTTGGCATTTTACCTTTGTTTAATTCAGTTACGAGTTGTAATTTTCCAACTGAGTGAAAAAGTTGACAATGGGGCAAAGTGAGCAATTAAGCATATATTAACTATGTTCGGTAGTAAAATTTTTCTGGTAAAAGCAACATAATTTGAACAAGAAAATGTGTTTAAAAATGAAATGAAATACGTAGCGCATACATACAAGACACAATTTATCAAATATATATATATATATATATATATATATATATAATTTTTTTTTTTTTATTATTATTTTTTTTTTTTTATTTTTTTTTTTTTAAGGTTTTTACTTGAAAAAAATCCTGAAGATTAAAAGTTATACCTTTGCTAGATTAACATAGCTTGTGTAAAATATTTTTTTTTTAAGGTAATACAATTTAGAAATTCCGATTAAACTTTGTAGATTTGGTTGATAAAAAGTAATGCCAAGTATTTTTTCGAAAAATAAGATAAAATAAACTATGAATTATAATAATAACTGTGGAACTTTACTTGAATATTTGTTTAATATGGTTATGTTTTGTACGTACAAATATTGCTGTGTGCAATTCTAATAACATTATCTACTTTGTTTGATGTGGCCCGCGTCTTTGTATGCAATGCTTAATTTGGCCCGCGGCGGTAGACGAGTTTGACATACCTGCTCAAGATGTAATTCATTTATTGGAAATAAAAACTGCTTGATTACAAATCATTTCTATCATCATGTCTGCAAGTATCATGTTTTTACATTCAAAATTGAGTTCGCAAATGTGTCAAACAGTTTTGGGTTGTTGCGTGGGGGGGTGGGGATTTTTTAGAACACCTTAATACATCCAACAAAATATAAAAAGATATATTCTGAAGATATGAAATTTATACACACATGGTTGTTCTACATGAAGAACTTCCTTTATATCCTCCTTTTTACTCAATCATTGTAAAAGAAGATGGAAGGAATACATACTTTAGAATAAACATGATATGAAAAGAATGATGAATTTAAATATAAGATTCAGGTACACAGTAGACTGTTTAATTCAAACTTGAACAATATTAAATATTGGATCATTTGAATAAGCATCCATTCTTCTAAAATGTTGAATCGAAAACAATGTAAAAAATTATGATCTGTTTGTGATTGTGTAATGTAGTAAATACTACTTTCAATAACAACTAGGTTAACTTCACAAAAAAACATATATTGACAACCATTTACAAAAATACCACACTAAGTTGTGTAGCAAACAACTTTGCAAATTATGCTGGTTTGTTTGCTGTAAAATGTAATAACAGTGATTAACCTCTTCGGTCCCTGGGTCCCCATACGGAAACCTCAGTTCTTTTCCTTATAAAAACTAAAATGTCCAATTTCTTTTACATTTTCACATCACTTCTTAATAGATGATTGTTTTTTGCATTCAAAGCAAATGAATAAATGGCAGCATCTAAGCTGATTCCTACATAAAATAAATGTTATTTTCATCTGAGTTTGCAAAATGCCTCAAAATGCTCAAAAGACAGTATGACCAAGAAAGTGAGAAATTTTCATAAGTATTTAGCTTAAATCTTTTTCAATACAAATTTTTGAGGATTGGTAGATTATTTATTTGTTTAAAGATCTTAAATTTGTGATTGCGTTAATTTAGGTTAATGGTTATTAAATTGATGTTTTTAAGGGGTTTGTAGTTTTAGATCCATATTTTTTAACCTAAATTACTAAGAACCTAAAGGATCAATTTCAGAAAAGATATTTTATCTGTCATTTACAATGTCATTTTGTTCTGAAAAATCCAATGAATAAGCATTTGTATTATTATTTTAGCTTTGGAACTGAAGAGGCTAATACAGTGATGGAAGCCAATTTGATGTGTTTCAATCAGACTTTGAGTAATCATAGTTGATTATTTATCAATTATAAAAACTGTGTAATTGCACTGCAACCATAATCATAAATTTGGTTTTCAAATAATCACAATATAATCATAATCAAAAGATTTAACTCTGATTACAATCATAATTGCAATATAATGTAATTCCATTTTAATTTGTATTGTAAAGCTCTGTAATTGAAGTCTTGCACAAACATACAATTACATCGTTTTCTTCTCCTTTTTGCTTCCAATCCAAAAAATACTTGGTTGGATAGCTAAACATTGTACCAAGAAAGAAATATCTGTTCACGTTTTCAACTCATTAAATTACCCCTAAACTGGGAAGGTCAGAGATCATGAGAGACAGAACAAAATGTATACCGTACACTGTATATATAAGGACATAGAAATAGTATTATTTAATTTGACTTGGTTAAAGGCATGGGAACTGGGAAAAGAAACTCTGCACGTGATCATTTCAGTGGTCATAGGTCATTGAATAAGAGTAATGATGGATAAAAAATAAAAAAGGAAAGAAAGAAAAACATATTTAGGGTTTTATCATATCCACTTATATCAATTGGACACAATCTGGAAATGAAGAAAAAGGGGGGGAAAAAAAGAAAGATGTTTTAAATAGCATACGCCAATTTATCTAACTAGGGTCAGGTGGTGTGGAATGGGTATAAAAATACAAGTTTTTGAAATGATTATGGAATCATTCTTAATTGGAAAGGAATTTATAGAAAGCAATGATTCAGTGTTTACATTGCATTTATAGACATCACATTTTCATTGTAATTGTTTTTCAAAAAATTAATTATTAATGTTAAAAAAAAAAAGTTTTTCTGATGACTGTTTTCATACCCATTCCACCCCATAGGGTGGGGTGGAATGGGTCTGTTTTTATACCCATTCCACCTTATAGGGTGGGGTGGAATGGGTAACCAAGTTTGAAAGGCATTCAAAACAACCAATAACCAAAATTTCAGTTTATTATATATTTTATTACATCAAATTATTTATTGACAATTATATTGGCCAATTTTATTTTACTAAATACCAGGGTTGTTATGTTTAAAACATTTTGTTTAAAACAGTTGTTTAAAACATTACATTTAAAACAGTGTTTAAAACATGTTTATTAAAAAATCGTTTGATATTCAAGTTGTATGCTTTATTTATGCAACAAATACATCATTTTCATATGTGGATTATTCAGAATTTAAAAAGATAGTGTTGAGTACAAAACCTGGCTACAAACCACCAAATCATCATGAAATAGGAGGCATATTACTTGACAAAGTGTATGAATCTGTTCTGGAAACTTATAAAAATGATTTAAGAGAACAGATTGTTTGTGCTGCTCTTGACAGATGGAGTAACATTCTCAATGAGCCAGTTGTAGGAATTACAGTATCTTGTAAAGGCCAAATTTACTTAGTAGATTCAATTAATACATCTGGCCATCTTCATGAATTTAATTATCTTTGTGAGCTTGCAAGTATTGCCATAAATAAAGTCGAGGAATGCTATGGTTGTTTTATTGGCAGCTTTGTAACAGACAATGCTGCCATGAAGATGAGAAATGAACTTAAAAAGATTGAGAGACATAATATGAATATTTTAACTTATGGATGTTCAGCTCATGTCTTAAATCTTCTAGCAAAAGACATTAAAATCTCTAATATAAAAGCTCAAGTTTTGATATTGTTAAATATTTTTGAAATGATCATTTTGCTTCAGCAAAGCTTCGGGAAATAGTTGCTAAAAAGCTTGAGTTACCATCAGGTGTCAGGTGGAATTCCATGTTGGACACAATGGAGTCTTACATAAGCAATTGGTCACAAATTTTCAAAATTTGTGAAGATAATCGAGAGAAAATCAATTCTGATATTTCTAAGAAAGTCCATAGACTTGCAGTTAAAAAGAAATGTTGAAGATTATATCCAAAGGCTCAAACATATTGCAATTTCATGTGACAAAGCTCAGAGTAATAATTGTATTATTAGTGATGTAGTTGAAGTTTGGAAAGATTTTAAAAAAGAAATATCAGAAATATGTGCTGCTAGTAATCTTACCATGATTACAAAAAACATTGAAAAAGCCATAGAAGACAGATATGAATTGGCCATGACATCTGTACATTTCTTGGCAGACATTACTGATCCATGCTTTAAAGGAGAATCACTTACAATTGATGAGACAGAAAAAGGCATGAATCTTGCAGCCGAATTATGTCCTGAACTAATTCCTATAATTATAAACTATAAAGCTAAGTCAGCTCCATTCTCCAGTTATATGTTTGATGCTATTATTAATAATGCAAAAAAATAAATAAAAATGATATGCTGTCAGTTACCAATCATAAATTCGCTGTTCAAGAATCAAATAAAGTGCACAATTTTGTAGAAATAACACCTTTATCTTGGTGGATAAGCTTTGAAAAACACGTCGATAAAAATATCATGCTGATCAAAAAACAATTACATACAGCTGTGTGGATGGTTTAGAAAGAGTTTTCGACTTTTGGCTTTGTGCTGAGCAAAACTAGAAACCAGTTAGGTGCTGATAAGGTTGCCAAGCTTGTTACAATTTTTAAGAACTTAATAATTAGATGTTTTAGTTTAGAATAAAAAATTAATTGTTAATTAATGTTTGGTATTTATTAAATAATTTTTTTTTTATTTACTGTTTTTTGAAAATATTTTCATTCTTTATATTTAATTTAATAATTTTTGCTCGCTTTAATCAAAATTGTGCTGTTGAATGAGAAAAAAGCGTTTTAAACAAAAAAAACACGTTTTTTGTTTTTTTCTAAAAAAAAACATGTTTTTTTCCAATCCTGCTAAATACATGATGTCCCTGATTATTAAGTGTTGGTTGGTTAAGCTTTCTGAAAGTTGTTTACTGTCGATTTCTACCTTGTCATCTTTGTTAGGAAAGGTATAGAAGTTTCCTATTGATGATTTATGCAGGAATTTTACAATGTAAGTAAGAGGATCTGATGTTTCAATCACTTGGGGATTAAAATATTTTTTAGATTTTTTTTCCTAAGTATTTTTTCCCTAAGCCTAATCATATACCCATTTCACACCACTTTACATTTTTAATTGTAACTTTTAAAAAATAAAGAATTTTTCTTACATGTTTATTTCAGTCAACAAAGGACACTGATATGTACAAACTATGCAGTAAAAAAAATTATTTCTGCAATAAAATAAAAAATACAATAAAGTTAATGTAGCACTAAGTGACGTTGACATTCACCGTATGCCTTTTAAAACTGATTCTAAATGGGCTAAATATTGCCAATATTTTCTTTCTCCAAACTTAAAATGGAAATTGAATGGTTAATAAATTATACACATGATTTACAAATATTTTTTGTACATAGTATGATTTTAATTCAGACACAAAACAGTATTACCCATTCCAAACCCACCTGACCCTACTCATTTTCACTTTGCTTTTCTTAGTGTTTGTTTATCCTTTTAAGTTTTCAGTATATATATTATAAAAAAAAAAGCAAAAAAATTTAGGACTATTTTAATGAATCTGGATCAGATTTAAATTATAAGGGCATAAAATTTCTGAAATATAAGTGTAAAATGTGCTTGTCAGATGATCGGGCCTACATAAAAACGAAATTCAAATTGAACCATACATATAACCTATAACCATCTTTTTTTTTAATTATTATTGTAATGAACTTTTTTTAACATTTAATTAACCACATAGAGTTTTTAATCATATTTATGAAATTACCTGTTTATTCAAAATTTGCATTTTAACATAGGTGGATACATACAGATCAATTTTCTTAGTATGGCACAAGCAATAAAATTGTTTCTTTATATAAATTTTAATAGAATCAAAAGAAAACTAGTTGGATGTGGCAAGCCCAAAACTTTCTTCTATCGCATACATGTTAATATTTCCTGAAAAATGAAGCATATCAGTGTCACCGGTTAGGTGATTTACACCAAAATCTAATCAGCAACAATTTATGTCAAATTGCAGCGGAATCTGAAGTTTGATGAAAATCCGTGAATTAAGTTTTGGCTCGAGTTTTTGAGGTAGAACTATTGCGGAAATCGTAAAAAAATCTATAGCAGCGCCACCTATTGGTCGATTTACTCCAAAAACTAATCAGGACCAATTTATATCAGGTACTAACTGAATCTGAAGTTTAATGAAAATTCATGCGTTAGTCCTTGAGATACAGTTATTTCAGAAATTGTGATAAATGCAGCCTAGCAGCGCCACCTGTTGGGCAATTTACACTAAAAACTAAACAGCACTAATTTATATCAGGGACTAACTGAAACTGAAGTTTTATAAAAATCCATGAATTAGTTCTTGAGATATAGCTGTTTTAAAAATCGTGAAAAATGCAGCATAGCAACGCCATCTGCTGGGCGATTTACACCAAAATGTAAACAGCACCAGTTTATATCAAGGACTAACTGAATCTTAAGTTTTGTTAAATTCAGTTCATTAGTTTTTGAGATAGAGCTATTGCAATAATCATGAATAATACTGCATAGCACACCACCTGTTGGGCGATTTACACTAAAAAGTAACCAGCACCAAATTATATCAAGTACTAACATAATCTGAAGTTTTATAGAAATCCATGCATTAGTTCTTGAGATATAGCTATTTCGGAAATCGTGAAAAATGCAGCATAGCAGTGCCACCTGTAGGGCGATTTATACCAAAAAGTAATCAGCACCAGTTTATATTAGGGACTAACTGAATCTAAAGATTTGTTAAATTCCGTTCATTAGTTCTTGAGATAGAGTGCCCACAAAATTTGTGTCACAGACAGACATTTTGTAAAAACATGTTTTTTGGGTTTTCTGACCCTTAGAACGTGTAAATCCATCAAAAACCGGAATTCAAAAATTTTCATGAATCCAATACTTTTTTCTTGTAATGATAGAAGAAAGTAAAAAAAGTAAGACTGGTTTGTCAATAAATACAGGTGTACACAGGATTTTCGTTAAGGGGGGAAAGGGGTACCGGTACCTATGTTGATGAGTTCATGATACATTTTGTTACCATATGCGCTGGTAAGGGTAGCAACACAGTTCAATTAGCTTCAACCTCCAACCTGATCCAGTGTCTGGTTCGGGTAAAATCATGTTACTCGACATCCAGCAGGACTAGTTTGTAACAATTAGATTACAAAATCAGTGTAATCAAATTGTAATCTTAATTGACTAGTTTGGTAATCCAACTAAAATATTAATTTTAATCTAAACAATCATAATCTGGAATTTGAAAAATAAATATTCAAAAATGTCATCATAGTACAACTTGCATAAATTAGAGACATAATCGTGATCGGCTTTCAGAAATTGAAAGTAATCGTAATTGTAATTGATTACAGTCCTCCATAATCAACTCGAAGTTTGGTTTCAATAGATGTTGGACAACTATTTTAGAAGTGAGAGTTGAAGTACATTTTTTTAAACTAGTAGTTTTAGTGGCTTGCGGTGCAAATAATTTCTGTTGAAGTTATAGTATTGGTTAGATGGAAAATTTAATTCAAATTTTAGAACCATTGTTTTGGATAATTTGAATTGTCTACATTTCTATATAAAGAAATACCAAATTTTAAATGAAGAGAAAAAACAGGGTTTTTTCTTCCTCCTCAATTATCCAGAGAAAGTCATTCTGATGAAAAAGATTTTGTTCTGTTTAACTTTTACTTCCCCTTCAAAAGCATGTGATTATCCACTTTTTGCGTATGGGTTCTTATAAAATTCTGGAAATCTCTATCCCTGTCACAAAAATAAATAATAAAAATTGTCTTTACAGACTGTATCACTAATTAAAGAATTGAGCCATTAACTTATGTTTTGTTATAACCAATGATTGTAATGTCAAAGACGCAGGGCCTATACTTCATTAATATTATAGAAAAAAGTCAAGGTTATATGAGAAATTGAGAGGGGTACAAATAATGAAGTACTGTGATTTTGATAAAAAAAATAAATTTGATAAAACACATACTTTTTTTTTATAAAACTGTAGATTACAAAGTCAAAATATAAAAACATATTAGAGGAGCTCATTTTCTTGAATTGCTTCTCAGTTTTCATTAAAATATTTTGTTTGATTAATTTAAATTTTAAATAATTCAATTTTTTTCGTCTCTTTGGAATTCAAATTTAACAAAATCTACTGCATTAACCTGAGATGATTTAATCATGTAGCAATCATCAATGATTAATTCATAATGAACTGTTTATTACCTTTTTAGAGAAACTGGCCCTAATTTCTTCTATTTCTTCTTCTCTCACAGAAGCCTCTCTACGATGTTCTTGCCTAACTTTCTCTAAAGACATTTCTAGGCGAAGCTTAGCTTGTTCTAACATGCTAGTCTGTGCTGCTAGTTCTTCCAGCTCTTCTTCCTGGTCACGACATTTACGTTCAAGCTCTTGCTTCGCTCTCTTCAACTGAGTAACCTTTTATAAAAAGATACATAATATATTTTAAATATATAAATCAATAATTACACAAAAATAAAACAACAAATTCAAATTCACTTCTTTATATAAACTTTTCACATTTTGTTTCTCAAGGATAAATCTTATACTGAACCAAACAATCTTATACTGAATTGCTGTCTCCAATACAAACTGATTTCTTAATTGAATTGTTTATTTCAGAAACCCCCTAAGTGCAGAATCTCAATTTTCAAGATACAGTCAAACCTGGTTAAGACACTTCATGGTTAATATGCCATCCTGATTAATGTGCAGATTTTTTCCGGCCCCTTGAAAATCGCCCATAAGAATGATGCAAAAAATATCACATTTAATACAAAATAAAATTTTGGTCTCTCGAGGCAAAATACCTAAACACATACTAACGTGTCCCGTTTTAAAAAAGATTACCCAGTTACAGAAAAATAAATGATATTATCATGAATAGCGTCAGTCTTCGGTAAGCTGGTTGCCTGCTTTTTTGCATGAATGGGACACTTTTAGGTTACCATAGTCTCAACCACAGCTGTTTTTGGGATTGATAAGTAAGATCAATAACGCATTTGAAAAATGTTGTTGGCTCTTGAACTTTTATAACAACACTATGAACAATATTCTTCCTTTGGGTTTGGAGGTTATAAAAATTCACCTGATAGGGAATAACGTTCAGAACAGCAGGACTGAAAAGCACTGTGTTTTGAAAATGTATGCTTACATTTTATGTTTATATTGAGTTTTACATATTTTCAAGAACAGACATAGCTTATGCATGAATTCTTTTTTCTATTTTAATGAACCTCATCTATATTTTCATGTCATGTTTAAAATATAAACTGTTTATTTTAATTGATAAGCACATATGAATTTTCTAAGATGTATTTATCGAGTATTAATTCATACAAAATAAATCTAAAAGTATTTTACGCATGCATTTACCTGTATTTATGCTGCATCAAGTGATGTAATATATAAACACACTTGCTAGCATCACCACTTTTATGCCATGTGATTCCCACTGTTATGTCACATGAATATTGTACATATGAAAATCAAGGTTTTCTTTGTATTTTAATATATTTGTGTGTAAATATATTTTTTATGATGTAATTTTCCCCATTTCCTGCTGTTGTTAACACATAATCATTTAATTTATTTTAAAGTTTTCTTTCTGTTTTTAATAGTCATGTGAAAAAACATTTTTTAATTTAAAGGAAATAATATTCTTTGCTCGGTTTTAAAATTTGGCAATAATTTAAACAAATGATCTTTGCTTAATATGAAATAAATCTCCTTGTCTTTGAAATAATGAAAATTTGAATGACAAATTAAAAACCTCAAAAGATTAGTCAAATGAAAAAAATAATTGCACACTGCAAGCTTGTCAAGCATGCCCCTGTAAAAGACGGCAAAACTGCTAATTATGGATAGTTTTTGTTCCTATAAAACTTTTTTAAAGGAGCTATTTTGACCAATTTCAACATTAATAATAACAAGAGCTCTTAAAATAATACTTCGATTTAAAAACTGTTTGCCTCAGCATGTTTATCGAACATTTCCCTACAAAACTACCAATTGTCACATTTTTATACGCAATAGTTTTCTTAATATTAGCCTAGAAAGACCATCAGTCACAAAAAATACATTTACGGCAGCAGTGTTAGTCACTTTTTTTTTTTTTTTAACAATACCAGGAAGCTCTGCCCTCTACGGGCTCTTGCCAACTCCCGGTTCAGACACTGCAGACCCCAAAAACATGCTAATTTGATCAGCTTTAAAAAGATTATGGAAGATTGAATTATAATTAAATGCCCAATGATGATCTCCTGTAATAGGGTTTCCATTCATTTTTCTTTGACTGAAGGATGGATTTTAAGGCCGAATAAACTGCTGTCGAGACAGCTAACGATTGTTTTCATGATTAATTAAATAAGATCAATTAAACTTTTGAAAATCAACTTGCATAAAATGGCTAAGTAAACAATATTGCTGTTTCCTAGAATTTTATAACAACCCTACAAGAAAATTGTTTTAAATAAGACATTTAAAATGTGACATAATTTTCACCAGTTTTGTTTCTCTTTTTATTATTTTCATGAAAATACGTTTTTTAATAGTTAGAAAGATAATTAATGCTTGCAATATAGTAAAATAATTAAGTAAAGTAATAAACTAAAATGATAAAAAGTAAGATAATTTTTTTAATTATTAAATTATTAAAAGTAAAGACCAGGTAAATAATTAATAATGTATAATTAAATATGCATAATAATATATATTTTCCTTGAATTATTCAATGAAACTTTACTCATAAAGGGACCCTGTTAATGCACATCAAAATCATAAAGTAAGAAGGTTTTATTTCAGGTTTAGCCAGTCTAATAACCAAAAAAGCTTGATAATACATAAATATATTTAGTTACCCCCACATCTGAAATAAAAGTTTCATTGTTTACATCTGCAATGAAGTGCGGATTTTAGGTATTTGTGGATTTCAGGGAGTCCAGTGTATTGTTATTAAGGCATTTTAAATATGACATAATTTTTCCAATTTATTGTTTTCAACATGAGATCATTTAATTATTATCTTAAAGTTTTCTTTCTGTTTTTAATAGGGATGTGGAAATACATTTTTTAATTGGAAGGAAATATTAATTGCGCTGTTTTCAATTTGGCAACAATATAAAAAATGATCTTTTCAAAAAATCAAATAAATCTTGATTGAAATGATGAAATTTTGAATAAAAAATGCAGAAAAAAGAAAAAAAAAAATGTTACAAATTAACACTTTGAGGTCTAAGCCAGAAAGTGTCACTCGGGTTGCCGTTTTCAGTGAAGCGAACTAAGACTGAGAGTCTCTTGGGGTCAACTTTTAACTCTCTGAGCTATAAAAGTACCTACTATATACGTTCACAGTCTTTTCAGATATTATCCACAAACCTTTTATTTTGAAAAAAAAAAAAAAAAAAAAAAAAAAAAGATGGCAGCACTAAAAAAAAGTAAGCATACGAAAATATCTAGAATCAGAGCTTAATTCGAACTCATTGTGAACTCTTTGTGATTTGAAATGTACCACACAAACGCAAATTTTAGTAAGTAATGTTTATATACAAATAAAACCTTTTTTCAGATTTTGTACAACATTTGGGTAAGCTTTTATTCAAGTCTATGTAAAATTTTAAGTTAAAAAAGGATGTTTTCTGATGAGAAACTTTTTTAAAGAATATAAAACATGCTTTTTTCAATAATTTCTCATTAAACATTAAATTACACGATCCTGCTTAATATGCTACTTTTGTCCAATTCCTTGAAGTGTGTATAAATCAGGTGCGACTGACTGTATTTAAAGAAAAACTAGCTAACCATGTTAAAAAATTTGTTTAATTTTATTATTATTATTATTTTTTAAACAACAAAATTCCATAATGTGAAATGATGGCTTGTTACATCAAATGGTAAAGTAATTTATTTTCTCAAGTACAGGGGAGAGATAAAAAAGTAAATTCTCTCTTAGAATTTAAGGGGTTTCTACAATGAAATACACTTTGCTTACGTATTTTCACATGTTTTACTATTTTATGATATTAATAAGTTGAGTTAAAAAATTAACTAAGCTGAGCTTTTTAGCAAATCTGAACTATATTTTGAGCAATTGCGAAAACTTAAATTCAAATGTTGGAAGAAGGTTTTCAGATATCTCTGAAATTAAAACATGCCAGATAAAATGAATGAAAGTGAATGTGGTACTTTTCACAGTGTAGGAAATAATCTCAACGAGAAATGTTATGCACAAGTGAAGCATTCTCTAAAACCCAATTTCAAAATAATGTCTTAAGGTAGTTGAAAAAAAAAATAAAAATAAAAATAAAAATAAGCATACTGCTTATGGGTTTTCTGCAATAAACTAATATTTCAGTACAGAATGATGATTTAATTTTTGCCTGATTGATCTCTGTAATCTAGCCATTCTTCGGTTGGGTAACAATTGGAATCATTCACTGATGAGAAAATAAATTAATTTAAAAGAAACAAAGTAAATTTACAAAACTTCAAACACTTTCTCTTACGAAAATAAAATAAAATAAACAGAAATCTAGAAGTAGTTAAAATGAGTTTAAATATGTGAAAGAACAAATTCA
Organism: Maratus speciosus; assembly: GCA_963932465.1. Lineage (NCBI taxonomy): Eukaryota > Metazoa > Arthropoda > Arachnida > Araneae > Salticidae > Maratus > Maratus speciosus. Next base: position 414,532,450 of record OZ010791.1, read on the forward strand.
AAATAAGTGATTTTCAAAAGGCAAAAACTTTAAAGGTGGCAAATATTACCTCTTCTTCTCCTTTGCTACTCAAAGTTAGTTCATCTAACTCTCTATTTAACTGTGTAATTTTTTCATGTAATGTGTCGATATCCAGCCTAGCCGACTACAAACAAAATAAAAAAAAGAAAAAGAATCAATCTACAGAATAGAGTTATATCAATCAATGAAATACATAAAACAAGCACCAGCTTGTGACAAAATAATAATAAATATAATTCTTACAGGGTACAGGTGTTAATTAATACCATTAAATTAACAGCATTACAAATAATATTAATAATTTTTACCCTAACTGTTGAATGAAAAAAAAAGATACAGTAAGAAAAAATACCACAATTACACTCCAGCAACGCTCTCTTACCCCCCCTCCCTACATTCAGCTTACTTTCTATAATGTTTCATTCTTCTCACTTACATTACATGAGTTATATAATCTGGTTGCTCATCCATTTCTTCTTCGTAAAGCTCTCAGCATATACAGGTTTTGAAAGAAAGTAATTTAAAAAATTCGAAATAAACTTTGAAAATAAATGAGATTTTTCATGAAAATGCAGGACTCTGAGTAAATTTCACATACAAAAATTTCCGACATATACAGGTTTAACTGTATTTCAAAATTCATTATGGAATTAACAACAGATTTAATAAGCTCAGACATGAATTTACTTAGTCATTTAACAAGATGATAAGAGAAATATCACTTCTATAAAAATCAAAATAAAACTGATATATAAGAAATGTGGCAGAGGTTTGTTGGAGAAGAACTGAATATCACAAACACTGAAGCAGCATTCAGGAGCAGATTCTTATAGATTTACCAATAATCCACATAAAGTAAAACAAAACACATAACTTGTGAGTTTTCTGTTAATTTTATAACCAATAAAACTGATAGCTTTAGTTAAGTTTCATACACAAACACCATGATATCCTGAAACCATACACAATAAAATAAATAAAAATCAATCTTAATAAAGTACATCTCAGCACCCTTTAATATATTTTATTGATTTTTATAACTCAACCTTAACATTCGGTTACTATCCTCTGTATCTTTAAGATACAATGACATTTTTCTGGCTGCAAAGGCATTTTTGAAGATGCCTATTGGAAACAATGTTTTAGTTTTTGGGATTAAAAGCAAAAGAACATACACTTCTAGTCAGCCACTACATTTTTCCAAAACATCGCTGTAAAAAGTGTATAAATATGGAAATTATGTCATATGATCTCACAGATACAATGGCAGCGTTAAGAAATTATAAGACCACTGTGATTTTGAAAATTATGAAGTAAATAAAGGTCTAATTATAGTTTAAACACATGAGATATCAAAATACAACATATTTATTAAAATTAGTTTGCAATAATTTTGAATAGTGCAATAAATAAGTATGTTAAAAAAAATATAAGCAATGATTGAAAAACACACTTAACAAATTATAAGACACTTGTCTAAAAACAAAAATAATATGTAAATTAATATGATATTGGTCCTCTATTTTCTTTTATAAGCTCAAACACTCTGTTTTTCACAGAAGTGATGAAGTGATTATGTACAGTTTCAGAAATATTGTGCCATTTTTTTTTACAATGGCTACTTCTAGCTCATTGGCAGATAAAAACTATTTATTATTAGCATAAACTTTGTGACTTAATATGCCCCAAAGATTTTCCATAGGGCTCAAGTCTGGACTTCGAATTAGCCATGACAAAACATGATTTTTTTCTTTTTTAAACCATTCTTGGGTGGATTTAGACACATGGCAAGAAGCATTGTCGTGCTGAAACATCCAGTTAGCACCACCTAAAAATGGTCCAAACAATATCAAATGATCATATAACATAGCCTGATATTGCATAGAGTTCATACATCCCGAAATTCGGGTTAAATCACATAATCCATCATGACTAAAACCTCCACAAACCATTACTGATCTTCCTCCCATTTGTCAACTGAAGCACTGTTTCGGTTCTTTCTTCAAATCATGCCAACAGTGTTTATAACCATCCAGACCGTCAAGACTAAATTTTTTTTCATCTAAAAATATCACTTGTTTCCATTTCTTGTCCCATGACATGACATTTTTAGCCCATTTCAGTCTTTCTCCTTTATGATATTTTATTAACCTTGGTTTTCTTCAACAGTTTCCAGACCTGCCAACTGCTATGAAAAAATCATAATTTCTAGGATTTGGAGCTAAAAACGACGATGCTATGAAAATCGGTCTAAAATTACGATTTTCTGCAAAAAACACACACACTGAAAAAAATCACTTTCATCAATCATTCAGAAAAAAAAAAAAAAAAAAAAAAAAAAAAAAACCCACCAATTTCATCAAAGGATCACAGAAAAAACACGCATCTCGTCAAAGAATCGCGGATGAAATGCGAATTTCATCAAAGAATCACACACACAAAAAAAAAAATGCAAATTTTGTTAAGGGATTGCAAACGAAATGCAAATTTCGTCAAAGGATTGCGGAAAAAACAAGAATTTCATCAAAGGATCGCAGAAAAACACAAATTTCGTCAAAGGGTCGCAACCCCCCTCCCCCCGCAAATTTCTCAAAAGATTGTGAAAACAAAAAACGTGAATTTTTGCCAAAGGATCATGTAAAAAAATCCTAGTTTCTTCATAGGATTGCAAAAAAACCCAAATTTCACCAAAAAATCGCAAAAAAGAAGGCAATTTTTGGTCAAAGGAAAGTGGAAAATACATTAATTTCATCAAAGGATCATGGAAAAAACATGAATTTTGTCAAAGGATCGCAGAAAAAAAGAGAATTTCACCATAGCACTGTGGGAAAAATGCAAATTTTCGTGAAAGGGATGTGGAAAAAATGCATAATGCTTTGTGAAGAAATCTTGCACCCCCTTCCCCTGACTGTTGTAACCTTTCAGAAATTTTTCTGTGAATTTCTGATTTTTTTTTTTTTAAACTTGGAAAACCCTGCAGAACCCTGCTCTGTGCTCTCTTCAGGAAACATCACACACAGACAAAAATCTATGTTTATTATTATGATACATATAGTTTTTAATCTGAAAGAATATACAGAGCTAACTTTTGAAAAAATCGGATTAACACGAACACAACCTGCAAGAATCTAAACTCGTTCCGAACCGAAAGCAGTCAGAGTTAACCCGATTTGCAGCGTAAAAAAAGCAAGCAACCAATCAACTAACCTGTAGATTAATTTGAAATTTGGATGCTAATATTTCTCATTTTCAAAGGTTGGCAGGTCTGAGTTTCATACATTTTGCATTACTATTTGATTTCAGACTCTTCCAAACTGTTACGTGTGAGGTTCTTTTGCTGAAATGGTTCGAAATTTCCCAAGTTGAAAGACATTTTTGAGTTGATAATCGAAATATTTGTTGATCACCCTGTGCTGTCAAAATTCTTTTTTTCAAGATCGTTTAATTTTATTTGAATCCTTTTTTCTAATTATTTCATTGTGAATGGCAGTTTTAGAACACTTCATTAACCAGGCTATTTCTTTCACTTCCACTAACACTTTTCTAATACTTCATTAACCAGGCTATTTTCAGGTTTACCAGCACCCTTATAAAACCAAATTTTTGTTACTTCAGTCGCAGACAACTCTTCACTCCGCGACATCTTCAAATATATTGTAAATAACACTATCTAAAACTGCACCTTTGCTTCTCAGGAATACTTTCACGATATACAAACTCATACGTTTTATAATGATTTTGATGTGACATATAATATGCTAATTTCCTCAGGTGGTCTTATAATTTCTTAACAGTCACCTTATTTACATTTTTAGAAACTTAGAAGATTTTAATGAAATGTAACTTAAATTTTAATGTAGCAATCATAACAGAAATCGTTCTACAATCAATTTTAAATTCACAGGCTAAAACTTTACATATTGTGTCTTCTTCTTCAGAAGTGCACCAATTCGTTAGCGGTCTTATAATTTCTAAACACACTGTAATGTAAGTTTTCTTAGGAGAGCAATTGAGTGTTAAGTACCTAATCAGATTTGACCATGAAAATAAAATGTGATTTTGTCTTTGTTCAATAATTTAAGAAAACATTCTCCAAAAAAGAATGATTCATTCAGTAGCAAATATTTTGCAATTAATAAAATATTTTAATCATTCAGAAAATATTACATTTAAAAAGAAAATTTCAGATATAACTATGATAGAAGAAGAAAAAAATACAATACATTAAATGGCAGTAATAACTGAAACATATTTATACCTGAAGATCTTGTTCAAGTGAATACTTCTCATGCACAGCATGATCTTTTTCACGAGATAATTTTTCACGTAAAATCCTTTCTTTCTTTATTTCTTCTTGAGCTGCACTTAATTCAGCATCAAACCTAAAATGCAGAAAGAGAAAACAAAGGGTAATAAGAAAGAAAAAAAAAATCCATAAATAAAAGTTTTTAAATTCATAAAAATTAGTGAGAATTGATAAAAACTCCTTTTGTTTATGGTAAATTAATTTTAAAATTGGCCAATAATTTTAATTTAATTTTTCTGCAATAACTATAATATCAAGATATGGTGATTATTTATTTATTTATTAGTTAAAATTCATCCAGATGCTAATTTATCAATAGTAGACTTTTTTTTAAACTTTTTATTATTATCATTATGATAGTCATCTATGTTTAAAGAATTGAAACACCTATATCAATAGGGACAACACAAACACATCTGAAAAAACGAAACAAGCAATTTTCACTTATTTTGTTTGGAATACAGGAAAGAAGCAACTCATTTAAGGAGAAATAATATTATAAATTGAATAAATTTAACTTATACCTAAAAACAGAGTATGTAATACACCATACATAGAAATTAAAAAGAGCAACTGCTTTTTTTTTCACTAAAATTGATTGCCCATGGACAAAAACTTTCAATACCACTTAACCCATTCAGGACCAGCATCTTTTACAGAAATTTTATTCGTTTGACACCACTTTTTGTTAGTTATTTGAATTAACTTTATAAATCACGAAAATGTCATAATTAAATAAAATCAATTTTACTTTTATTTTTTACTGGTATCAAACTCAAGCGCTGTAAGCACTTTTTGAGGGTGCATATATGCACCCATGATCCCGAACAGGTTAGCAAATTTTGAGATAGATCATAAGTGTCCCTTATCCCTACAAATTTAGCCAGGTAAGATTTCATGTGATAGCACACTGTTCCTGATGTTTTTTGTTATGCCGCTTTGCATTTCCTCCAGAGTCACCTGATTTTGTTTGTGTTTGTGTGCATATTTGGAGATTGGCCACTGGAAATAGACACCTGTTAACGGACAAGCAACGCCATCTGTCAATGGTCATCGTAACCCCTCACTTTACGAGACTGATCAATCGATGTTTGGTCATAAGCCGGTCGACTGAAAGAGATTACGTAATGTCGGAAGAACGTGGCTGATAAGTAAACTATAGATGCTCCAGGAAATAAATTATGCAGAAGTGATTCAAGGTAAAAAGTAAAGATAATATATTTATTATAAAGTAATATTTAAACACTGAAATAAAGATAATGAAAAGTGTTTAAATTTAGAAACTTAGATTACTGAAACTTAAAAGTGTGAATGGTAAATAAAGTATTTATACATTATTGAAAGACAATAATGAAGTTACTTAAAGAGGAATTATATAAAAATAAGTTAAATAAAATAGGTTAAGTTAAATAGGTTGAGTAGAAAGATGTTGAATTGAAAGATAGGAATAGGAGGGGAATATAAATATATTTCCTAACAAAAAGATCGCAGAAAAAACGCAAATTGCATTAAAGAATCACGGAAAATTTGCTTGCAACATTAATGTTCATTGATAAGTGACATAATGGTGGAAAGATCAACAGCAAGGGATGGAAATATGGAGGAAATAGGAATAACTGATATGAGAGCTTTTCTTGTGTTAAATGGTCCTCCACCAGAATACAAAAATACTATTTTATTTCACTTTAAGTAACATTTGATATTATCACATCTATCCATAATTTTGATATTATCACATTGCATCATCTTTTCAAAAATTTTAGAAATTGTTGTTCACATGTTATTTTTACTGTTATTCTGTATTCTAACTTCACAGAAATTCTGACAAATGAAAGATTTTTCAGATAATGGTGTTAAAAATTTTGAGGACAAAGGTAAATTATTTTTAAAAGTACTTTCCTTTTATGTTAATCACAAATACTTGGGGGTTTGAGTGCATGTAACATAATGCATGGGATTGGAAATAGGTTGTTTGTCCTTAAGTTCTACAGACTGATTTTAAAATTTCTACTTGTGTTGCAGACGGCAGAAAAAAATTCTGCTGCTGGGTACATAAACAGCAACACAAACAATTATGCTTGCATGGAAATTGCTTTACTTTTATTACATACACAGACAGACATACAGAGTGTCTTAAAAGTTCCCGTACTGACGACATATGCATTTATTATTCACAAAATAATAAACCTTAAAATGATTACTTTTATGCTAATGATAAAAAGCACGTTTAACATCACGTAGGAAAAATACTGAACTTACATTTATAAAAACTTTCAAAATGTCAACCTCTTTAAAAGAGGTAAATCTGAACTTGTTTGTGCATGTTTGTAGAAATACATTTTAACATGCTGGGAGTGACTTCTTGTATCCTTTGAGTAATGTTTCGGCCTTCCACTCCTTTGCAGAACCTGCATTATGAAATCGTTGAACGAGCTTAATATAGTGCATCTTTACTCGGCATTGCATCATTTGGATATTTATTTCACTAAACATCTTTGCACCTCTCATGCGATTTACATTCAAAATAAGTTTCGAGCAGCGCGATTCTCTGGATGTGTGATAAACTCATTTCATTATGAAGAACAATATAACATAGAACTTTATTCCTTCACCAATTGAGTGAGAAAAGAACAAAACGATAAAAACTTAAAAATTGATGCAATGGTAAGCTACGATAAACTTTAATATTTAAAAAAAAAAACAGACAATGAGTTCATTAAGTTGGAGTACGGGAACTTTTAGGGCACCCAGTATATACGCATTCGAATGATAGTCCAATTCTTTCCAAACACTCTAATCTATGCAAATGCTTGCAACTTGAACTGTATAACTTGTCTTCAAATCACTGATATCAGTCACTATAGTAAAAAAAAAAAAAAAAAAAAAAAAAAAAAAACCCCACTGAGCTGGTGATATAACACTGGCCAAAGAATAGAACTGCCACAACTAATAACTACCTTGTTAATATCCTACTTATTATATTGTAATATTTATCTTAAACTCTTTTCTCACTTGGATGGGAAATACTAGTTTCGGATGAGAGAAACCCAATTCTGCACAGAATGAAATAGAATGTGGAAAGAAATTTACTAAAATAGATTACACCTATCTTACAACTTACGGTCACTGAGTTTTGCAATAAAAAGGAGAGCTAATTTCCTATTCTGATACATTGATTCCAGCAGCATGCTTATGAATACAAAACGTCACACAATTTTGGAGAAAAAAGTGTGGCAAAACACAGATTTCCTTCCGAAGGCAGTATGGAGCAGATATTTTCTTCTTTAAATATGATATGATGGTACAATTTTCACTGAATTATATTTTTTATTTTTAAAAAAAATGCAGATTTTAGTTAATTCCATTATATTTAAAAATAAAATCTCATATAAGCCCAACAAGAAACAATATTTTTTTTTTTTTTTTTTTTTTTTTTTTTTTTAAGTATTACTTATAAAAATACGAAAAAAGTAGTTAAATAGCCAAAAGCAGAGTTGGGCAAAATACACTGAAAAACAATTTTCAATACAAAATACCTTTCAATTTTTTTTTTCAAAATACAAAATACATGTATTTTAAAAATACATTGATTTTTTTAAAATTATTATTATTGTGTATTAAATAGCACTACACCAGAGGTGAAGAGTCAAACTGCTGACCGGTTGTCAGCACTATTTCAGAATAGTAATATGTGCTTTATTTGATCACAGAATTTCTATCATTAAATAATGCAGTATAAATAATAAAATAGTGCTGAAATAGGCCTACTGGTTGGGTTACAATAGATATTTGTTTCAAATTTTAATTGCATAGCAAGCATATAATTTAAGAAGCTTCAAAACTCCTGGAAGAATACCTTGCAAAAGACATACTGTAAAATCTGGCATATAATGTGCACTTTTAATACCAAAAATAAGATCGAAAATTACAGGTGCACGTTAATACGCCAAAGATAAAAAGGATAGATTTAAAAATAAGGAAAAGATGAACATAAAAAAATTAGCTTTAATAATTAATAAACTTTTATAAATAACAGCTTTAATTATTTTAGTTGTATGAGTTGATTTAATTAGGATTTATTTAGTAGGTAAGTGAAAAATGGGATATTTTTTTCATATTATGAGTAAAAAGTGCATGTGTGTAAAATATTGTTTCTCTTATCGCTTGTCACTTCAGTATACCATTCTTCAAAAGTAGGAAAATTCTTGTATTGAATGAATTCAAAAGATAAGAACATTGCATATGTACGTACATTTCAGGTTTCTTTCTAAAGGAAAAAGTGTGCGTTATATGGCAAATATATCTCAAAATAGAAAAATACAGTCTAAAATCATAGGTGCGCATTATATGCCAGATTTTATGGTATTTAATGCAGACGAAAAAGGACTATTTTTAAAATTATTTACCTAATAAAACTTTAACTTTAAAAAATGACAAGTGCTTCAGAAGGAAAGCATAGCAAAGAAAGAATAACTGTTTTGTTATGTGTGAACATGACTGCCAATGAAAAACTTAAACCACATGTAATCGGGAAAAGTAAAACGCCAGATGCTTCAAAGGTATAAAATCTTTAGAGGTAGACTACGAGTTCAATAAGAAGTCATGGATGACATAGGACATTTTTGTAAAGTGGTTATTAAAATGGGATAATCAACTGAAAAAACAACATTGCAAAATTGCATTGGTGATAGACAACTGTCCTGCACATCCACAAGACAAGACTGTGCTTCAAAATGCAAATTGAAGAACATCAAAGTTATTTTTCTTCCTGCCAATACAACTTCTAGACTTTAGCCATTAAACTAAGGAATAAAGTACACTATCAAAAAAGAATCTTGCAAAAAGTTATTCTGGCCCAAGCAAATGTAATGAAAACAATTTGAGAGCCTGTCAGAGCTAATGAAAGCTTGGGAATGTGATGTGACTTCATCGACCATACACAATTGTTTTGTGAAGACCAGCTTCAAAACTGATGCTGAATTAGATGTTTCTGAATCAGATACCCGTTTGTCAGATCTAAAGGAAAAATGGCAGCAACTAAAAGACTTGGGAGGCCTTGAAAAAGGAGCAGAATTCTCTAACTTTCTCAATGTTGATGAAGACATTGTGACAACTAAATATCCTACTGACAGTGACATGTTGCAAAGTGTAATAAAATGTAATGAAGAAACTATAGCTAAAGATGATAATGAAGAAGAAATTGAAAGACCTTCAAAAGAGAAATGCTAAAAGCCTTCGATACAATAAGAAGGGGATTTCCAGTTTCACGAAAATGTTACAGATGAATTGTTCAGACACTTACAAATAGGGTGTAAAAAAATCATGATTATTTTTAAAAAATCAAAAAAATCAGATTTTTTTTATTTAAATCGGATTTTTATGATTTTTTTTCCAGTGTTCAAATACTGAATAGCTACCAAGAGTTTTAGGTTTCCAAAACAATTAAACAACAAATTGCTAACATAATCTATGTTTTTACACTTTAATTAATAAAATTATAATTATTAGTCAGTAATTACAGAAATTATAAAAACTGCAAATTAGTAGTTTCATTAGGTATTATCATACAATAATGTTATATACATTAATATTGTAATAATTATGTAAAACTTTATAAACACTAGTGATATTTAACATTTATTAAAATTATTAACTGCATTTTATATTAAATAGTTAACACTACTTCAAATTAATAATTATTAAACAATTAACTACCTAATTAAGAACATATTATACATTTTTAAGCCTTAATTATTAAAATGATAATAATGTAGTATTCATTTTAGAAAGAAAAAGGGACATGATGCTAGTTCCAAAAAAAGGCACTATTTCATGAGGAAATATATTAGTAGTGTGTTTAGTAATGATATAAGAAAAAACAGAATAATTTTAAGTATGATAAATAAAGTGTCCTTAATTTTTAATAATTTTATGAATAAAAAATTGAAAAATACAATTAAATAACATATTTTAATAATAGCCTGTTTTTTCTAAAGAAATAAAGTTCTATATTTTTGCAAGATCTTGGCCACATGAATTTAGAAATACTGTTGAATGGGGAAATTTTTTACAAGAAATCTCTGGCTACAACTACAGGTGAATTTCAATTGATATCATTTTTAAATTAAACTGTTTTAATTTAAATAAAAACTAAAAAACAATGCTTTTTACAAACTAGACTGTTTTTAATTTTTTACAATACTCATGAATTAAGCTTAGAAAGAATTATATAAAGCTCTTTTTTTGTTTATTCATAAGTCAAAATAACCATGCAAACTTTCAAATTATGTTCATGTTAGATTTTAATACTTTTTTTTTTGGTATTTTAAACATTTAAAAAATTTTTTTTTTAAATCAGTGATTTTTTTTAAAAAAATCGGTTGATTAAAATCATGATTTAATCGCTGATTTAAATCAACTGATTAAAATCATTGACACCCTACTTACAAAAATGTGAACATTTTTATGAACAGTATTTTTTATAAGAAACCTGTAGAAAGTAATATTACAGACTTTTGCAAAGTTAATGGGGTTCCTACACAATTCTGGTAAAAAAATCCCCAACTTTTCCAGGTTTTCTCTGACACTTTTTAAAAAATTTCACTGACCTTTCTCAATAAAAATTCGGCTTATATATTGTTGTAAAACCCTCCACAATGGACAACATTAATCTAGATAAATACTAAAAAATAATATGCGCTGTATAAATTTCTGATTTTTAATTATTTTTCATATTATGTTATTGTTATATAGTTTGCATAAATTTTATATAAAAATTTTTAGATTAGATGAATAATGAATTAAAAAATTTCTTCATTTACGACAATAACCGAGGTTCTGAAGGGAAGTAGTACATGAAAAATTCCCTGACTTTTTCTTGACCACTTCCAATATTTAGAAATTTCCCTGACTTTTGCATAAATTTTTTAATTCCCTGACCCGTAGGAACCCTGGTTAAAGATTTGCAATACTGAAAAAAAAAAAAAAAAAGAAAAAAGAAAAAAAAAAAAAAAAGAGAGAAAAGGTATGCTATGCTTCAGTTTCAGTCCTCTCTTCATTATGTGATTTTTTAGATATTATTCTAATTAAACTTTCCTCATGTGTCTACATTGCATTAAAAAAGTTACTGCCTGAATTAAAATACATTTTTTCAATATTTCCATTTTATGTGTATTTTTCCTTTTATGCATGTGTATTTTATTATCCAAATTTCATGAATTTAAGTTGTTTCTATTTAACGAATTTTCTTTACAGCAAAGTATTTAAGTGTAATGATGAGACTTCGTTAAATGGAAGTTTCACTGTATTTACATGTTTTAAATGAATCTGAATTATATCCATAAAAACTTTCATATTTCCAAATTCATTTTTTAAGTTTACCCACAAAATTTCTTTGTTTACTATATGAAATGCATTCTTTTATACACTGATTTGTTATTTTTTTAATCAGTACTGTTTCTTTGTTATGGAAATTTATAATTTTAATAGTTCAATCAGTTTTAAAAAAGCACTTTGCATTCGTTTAGTGCAATTTACAAACAATATTTTTTTAAATTTCAAAGTGTATTTTGTTATTTTACATGTATTTTGAAAATACATGTATTTTGTATCTTGAATTTTTTACTTTTAAAAAGTATTTTGTATTTTAGGTTCTAAAATCAATATTTTTTGTATTGAAAACAATTTTTCTATGTATTTTGCCTAACTCTGCCTATCTATATTATAACAGACAAACATATCTGTGCGTAATGCATACGTCATTTTGCGAATGGCAACACTTTGAAATTTGAAATAAAATTTTGGTTTTGCATTTTCTCTACTGCAAATTTTTAAACTTCTATGCATCACACATTTTAACTTCTTACACCGTCGCATAAGGAAAAAAATTCTCTTTTAAATACTATTTGTTTGAAAGCTGTATCTCAATTTGTTTTTGAGATATTAATTTTTTTGTAGTTTTTAATACAAATTTTGTAATTGTGGCAACTGAAGTATTCCATTTATATTGAAAGTAAAGGAAAAATAGTCATGGTTTATTATTTTTATTCATTATATCCTTATTGATGCCATTTTCACATTACAAATAAAAGTAACTTTTTTATAATTTTTGAACAGAAAATGATGCCAGACATTAAATAAAACACGCATTCTTCTTCATAAATCAGCTACATTTTAATATTTTTACATTACGCTGATAAATTAGTTTGAGGCGCTCGGCAAAATGATACATTGAGTAAAAATGATATATTTAAAACAAAACGATCATTTTTTTTTTTTGATAAAACTAAATATTTGACCAATACTATAAATGGCGAATACTATGACAACTAAAGTCAAATTTCTGAATTTTTTTTTCGCGGATACTAAGATTAGAACTTAAGGTTTGTGCGAATGTTCACATGAAAAGTTGTATCGGACAAACGTGACTTTAACTTTGGAAATTCATTCATTAATAATCTATTTTTTTGCATGTTAAAATACTTTCAAATTGTGAATTTGAGTGGTGCGTATGTAAATTACGAGAATGTGAAAATAACGTGCAGTTTGGATTTTATGTGGGAAAATTTTATGATGTGACAAAGTGAAATCCTTTTTACTGATTTTTCATCCCGTAAAAACAAACATAAGAGCTCCATCGATAACTTCATCATAATTACTCATCTTGATTACGTAATCTAATACAGTTTAATTTTTCAATAATTTAAGCAGTTGAAGTTTGTAGAAATAATATTTTGGTAATTTTGGTTTTAAAATATTATTTGTTTTAAGAGTTAGACAATCAATGTAAGATGATTTTTTTGTTGTAATTATTTTTATAGGTTTATTATAATTTCGATCTGACAGTTCCTTTCAAACATTTTAGTACGTCGAATTTCGACGGGTTGCAACTCGTTACATTAATTTTACACTATATACACCATTTACAATTCATCTTTTTTTCCCCCCATTATAACAGCTACAAATCAATTTTCACAACAATTTAAACTAATCTAGTTAAATAAAAAAGTTATACCTTCTTTGCTTCTTCTCAAGTTCTCCATTTCTCGCCATTTGTTCTTCTAACATTAATCTCAGGTCTTGTAATTCAGATCCTAGTTTTTGAGCCTTCCTTTTCCATTGATTTGCAATCTGTCTCTCTTCTTCAACATCTTCAAGAGCTTCAGCTAACTAGAAGCAAAAATAGAAAAACAAAAGATTAAAAGGTCTAATGAAAAATTAAATGTGAATATAATGAAATGGCTTGAAGGCGATATCAAGGTCAAAAACAAACATGAGAAAAAAAATGGAAAAATTCCCTTTAGAAATATTTTCTTAATAAAAATAATACATGTATTTGAAAACTAAAATAACTTTTTTTTCCTGAATAGAACTCAAATCTAGTATTTAAAATATACTATATACATAATATATTTTAAATTTCTATCTTATCTTAAATCTATTCTAAATTCTTTATCCAATTTAATTAATTTCCTTTTAAATTATTATTTTCTATTTACAATGCATACCATATTTTTATTCTTTTTTATATTTCCCTATTCAAAATTCGTCTTGAACTGCCAATCGGCCAGCAAATTGGGATCTGCTATTGGCTACGAACATTACACATTGCGGCTTTTTGTATTCCTACGCTCTAAACAATAAGTTACTTTGCACTGGGTCAGAATAGAACTTTTTTATTTTTTCTCTTCCCTCAAAATCTGTGGCTCCAGTTCTAGTGGAATGTCAATGCCATTGTATAACAGCTCAACATAATTTTTGATTTTTCGCCAGTTTGTGTGTTGGCATAATTTAACATAACCTACTATGTGATCCTATGGAATATGTTCCGTTTTGTAAGATTGACAGTGTCTCGAGAAGAACTCTTCCATCTAATTATTGCTCCTATTTATTTGTTAAATAAAGACTTGGAGCTGCAACTGATTACTTCCTTAGGAGAAACTCTACTGTTTTTTGAGCCATTGTCTGGATAACCACCTCGTATGCATCGACTGCCTATATTTAGCTACTTCATGCTTAGAGTGACGATATTAGCTGATAATGTTCACTCATCTAACACATTATACTTCCTCAACAGAACTGATTTTCGTGACATATACATACTTAAATTAAATAAAATTCTCAATTTGTTGATTAAAAAATAATAAGAACATGTTTTAATTCAACATTAAATAAAAGAAACCCATGAAGTTCAAAAGTAATAATAATAAATGTTTGAAGTGCAAATGCAATTATAAAAAAAAAACCCATGAAGTTCAAATGAGTATAGATATTTACAATATACTTTTATGAGCTTATAAAATACAGGCCTCTGAATATGAAGCAGGAAGGGAATACAAAGCATATCATTACTTTAAATATCAAACTTTTTAAAAGTAATATTAGTTCTTTCTTGTAAGGGCCTTGATTCTTTTTAAAATTGTGTTTGAATAGTTCACACTTAAGAGATATGTTTGCTGAATGCTATAAACAGCTATAAAACAAAATGCAAGAGTTTTCCACAGGTTTAAAAAGGTAGGATTCTGCTGGTGTAAAAAGGACACTTTTTTTAATCTATAAGAGCAATTTTGATTTTTAAAAACATTTTTAATACTTAAAAGCTTTTCAATTCAGGGCAATAAACTAATTTTTGTTATGAATGCAACTGTTTTAATGAGAATGGCAGTAAGGGCTTCTTTGATTGAAAGGCAAGAAGTGTGTCATTTTTGGATGAGGGGGAAGAAAGGTGCTATTTTACAAATCGAAGGACAGACAGGGTGAAGCACTCTCTTGAATCTGTCTATGGGAAACTCTGAAAACTGATGAGCTGTTTTGCTTTTTTATATATTAACAAAATTCCTTCTAGTTACACATAATAGATAAATTACTTTTGTTTGTATATAATAATAGATAAATGGCTTCTGCATACAAATGTTAGGGATGCAGTATTTGGTCTATTCAGCTATACTGCAGATTAGGGCTGGAAGACATCAGAAATTTAATATCACAATACATCAACAAGTTAATATTGATATTTGTGATATATCGCGATAACTACCTTAAACTGTGCAATAATAGAAACTTTGCTAATTTCGAAACATAAATGGTATAGTAGCAGCAATTTAAGTAAAAGCAGACGTAGAGAGCAACGAATCAATGTCTTATACCTATACGTTCACACAGCATCATTAAAATAAGTATTAAAATATTTTAGAAAAGAAACCAATATTTGATATCTGCACTTGTACTATTTGTTGCAAAGTATTTTCCTTCAAAAATAGTATGTTTCCTATTCTTCTTACTCTATGCATTATTTATCAGTGACATTTTAACTATCTAAGTACTTTGTGAATAACTGACAAAATTATAAAATACAAACTAAAATAAAACATTCTTAAATTTAGGATGCTGACGATTTTATTTTAATTAACACAGGAAAAGAGAAAGCTCAGGAAAAACTAAAATTAATTTACATGTTGTGCCACATGTTATGCTAATATACTTGTTATTAAATAGGTTTCAATGGATGATAGATGTAACAAAAATGTTGCTTTTCAATCTTTCTCTAAGGAATCAATTCATTCTTAATAGAAAAAAATCACTGTATTTATATCTTCCTACCTATTTACTACAAGAAAACAACATTGAAACCTTTTATTAAAAAATATAAATACTCAAATTACACTTGAAAATAGTTTTATACTAATTTAAATTTTGTTTTTTGATAAATATGCATAGCTGAAAAATATAAAGACAGGATATATTAAATTCAATCCAGAAAACTTTGCTCTAATGAAAAACAACAAAGAAGAAAATCAATATAAATAAGTGTTACTGACTGAGAAGCTCTTTTTAAAAGCAACCAAACATCACCAGGGTTCCTACACAATTCTGGTAAAAAAATTCCCTGACTTTTTTAGATTGTATGAATAATTAATTCAAAATTTCTTCATTTACAATAATAGAAATTCTAATGGAAGTAGTATACCAAAAATTCCCAGACCTTTTCAAATATTTAAAAAATTCCCCGATATTTCCCTGACTTTTTGCCTAAATTTTTTAATTCTCTGACTTTTCCCTGACCCGTAGGAACACTGATCATAGTGAACGACTACTTGGAGCTTGGAACTTGGGCTTTTCACCAACTTGGCTATAAACTAAAGGGGAAACTTTCCCATTAGCGAACTCTGATTGATTGCATGCAAGCTAAGCATTCCATCTGCTTAGGTACTGACTCAATGATAGCCAGCTATCTTCAATATCAAATGCGACAATGAATAACCAATGCTAATGTGCGATTATTCATCATGTATCAATTATCTGCAGTTACTGGAATATGTGTAGGCCAATCATACAGTTACGAAATAAGAAAGGACGATAAGTGTTATTCAGTATTATGCAGAGAGTTGAACAAACTCTAGGTTTACAGTGAAGGGATGGATGTATTGCAATAATTTCTATTGGGGATGATCAGCGGAAAGGTAGATTATCGATGTAGATTTTCTGTTTTGGATGAGGCAGGAGGTTGAAGATATTGGAATAGATTTTTTTTGTTTTTTTCCGGGCTCTGGCGGTGAGTGCAAAATATTATTATTTTATTAAGTTTTGAGATATTTGGTGATAATTTATTTTGGTGCTCGTGTTCGTAATTGCAGTGTTTTTTAACAATGTTATTTTATTGGGATATATCAACAGAGTCAAAGTTTAGATATTGTTATTGCAATAGTTAATAAATACCAATATCTGTCGATATATTGACTAATAATCCAGCCCTACTGCAGAATATTCGGTTTGGTCAAATATTTTGATACTGGGCCAAACTAAAATATTTAAAAAAAACTTTTACAAAATATTTTTAAAATCTTTACACAACTTCTACTTTTAACTGTGAATTAACAAAAGACATTCAGAATAATTAAGAAATAGAATCATATTTAAATAAAAGAGAATGCTTTTATATTATTTATTTGTTGTTTGAAAAGTGACCCTTAAGAAGTCTAACCATCAATGATACCTTCATAGGAATTAATGATGAATAAATGAAAGTTTCTGAATATTGTATGGTAATAATTTGTTTCTTAATTTTTCACAAGCAGGGTGTTTCTAAATAAAATAGAACAAACTTTCAGAGATAATAATAGGCATCAAAACAGACAATTTTTGTCCAGGAAACCAGAATCATAACCCACTTAGTCAAAATACAGTGTATCTCACTTCAGACCAAACCCATAATTTTTGTTTGCTGTTGTTGTTACTTGATGTTGTTACATAATGAAGACATTGTAATGATATTTCCAACAGACTTGCTTTGATTTCTGTAAAATTTGATTACATGATGAGAAATCTGGTAAATTGAAAACATTTTTATCTAAATATTATTGGAATAGAAATTCCATTATTCAAAATGCAGCTCACGGTACATATACTGTATCACATATACTAAAACTCAGTCACTTCCAAGATTGCAAAAAAGGCAGCTAAATTTTTTAAAAAGCCACAACGGTGTCTTTTATTGGTTTTAACCGGCTTTTTTGGGTCAAAATTGGCTTTTATACAATGAAGCATTTTAATTATAAACTAGACTTTTTTGTGTTTTTTAATTAGTTTCAAAGATATTTAATTGAGGTAGAATTTAATATAACAGAATTTATCAATAATGAAGATATTAATATTGGAATAAACATAGATGGATCTGCTAGTGTTTTGTCATCAAAATTGCAAATATATCAGCTAAATTTTAAAAGGCCATACTAATTGCTTTTTTTTTTTGGCTTACACTGACCTTAACACCCTTTTTCGTTTGTTTTTTTTACTGCTTTATGTAATTCCATGACAGATAATTCCAGGACAATGGTTGCTTAGTTACATATTTTATTACATAACTAATTTTAAGGGATATTAATATACAAGTCTTATTTCTCACAAACGTTTATTTAAAATCACACATAAAGTCATTTAACAAAAACACCATTTCTCTCTATTAAAACAGTATTATGAATAACATATGCATTAATTTACGCATGGATATGCATTCTTTTAAATAGCAACAAGCTTTTCAAAATTTTAATTCAAGTTTTATTTGGAGAATTTTTTTTGTTCTCTTTATTTTATGCACTTACATTACATATACTAAAATCTCCTCAAATTAAACTTCCTAATTTCTCTTTCAACATTGTTCATTCTATGATTTTAATTTATCCGTATGGACATACCTTGAATAAGATACATAACTGCTTAGTAGCGGGAAAACTTTTTACATATCTTATTTTTATAAGTTATCAGAATATCGATTACTTATTACTGGGTGTTCTCAAGTATTATATAAGATAATTTCACTATTACATACATATCACTATTTAGTTTTAATAAATTTTAAAAGTAAATAGCAGTAAATAGTAAGAATGTTTCTATTTTGATGTATGACATTTTCTTATTGTTTCATATAATTTTTAAAATGTGTGGTATATGTAGAGCTATATAATAAAGAATTCCATACCATCATTTTAGAGTCTAATTTAATGTATTCTTCTGAATATTTATATATATATTTTTTTTTCAGACATAATGCATTCACAGTCGCATTCTAGCAGTTATAAAGACTTATTTATTTGGGTTATTCTCTACAATACTTGCAAATTTGGCCAGCAGTCTGACTTGAATGATGCATATGTAAATTTTCATAAAAATTAGATAAATGGTAAGAAATCAGTCAATTATTGAAGATTTTAATAGCAACAGAAATTGTTTTAAAAATTTGACTTAACAAAAAAAATAAAATAAAAATTTGTGGAAAAAATAAAATAAAAAATGTGAGGGAATGACAAGTGAGGGAATGATGAAATAAGACATTTTTACTAGTTGTAGGGGGGAAATGCAAAATTATGAAGAAATCCACACTGTTTCCTTTAAGAGAAACACTTAATATATAATGTATGATAAAATTAAAATTTTTGATATTTACAAAAAAATTAATATTCTGTGTGAGGGAATGACTGCTAATAAAAACGCTTCCGGATATACTGACTAAAAAAAATTCTGTAAAATTAACAAAATCTTACACCACCAATTTATGTTGCTGGACTGACAAGTGCTCAAAATAGCTTCTTCTCTGTGAAGGATGCTAGACTGCTACTGCTCATTAGTGGTAGATATTTGAGATAATAGCAATGTGTGAGGGAATGATGGTCTAACATGGGGAAACATATAATTGATTGAGTAGACTATATAATAATAGTAAAAATTAATATTTTTATTATTTTTTGTAATGTATCAAATAAGAACTTTATTTTGCTTAAGGTATTTTTAATTATTTTTATTTCTGGATGGAAAGAAATAGGCAATAAAGTAGGGTAGTACAGGTGGGGGAAAGGTGAGGGAATGATGTTTGCATGATATATATTATATTTTTAAATACTAAATTTATTTATTTTTAAATTTTACTTTCTGCCCCTAATAAACTATGTTTAGATCTTCTAATAAAAATAAAAATAAATAAAAATGTAATAAAATTAAGAGCATTTATATGGCTGGGAAGCACTTTTTGCACTATTGCAGAGAATAACCCATTTGACAAAATTTAATAGAAGTTTATATTTCTTTAGTAGAAAATATTTATAAGTGTATAAAAAATAAATTAATTCAAATTTTATATCTATAAACCACCTTTTAAAAAATAAAAACAAGCTTTTTTCAATTAAAGCCGGCTCTTTTTGGCCTGGCTAAAGGCCGGCAACCCTGGTCACTTCCAATGATGTCATGATGGATGGGACTGAAAATGATGTGTCTTTGAAAAGTTTGACAAAATACACCCCCCCCCCCCCCCCTCCAAAAAAAAAAAAAAAAGAGGAGTAATCAAGTTCCATAATTGAATCTTTTGGTGATATAGACAAAGATATGTTGAGAACCAATAAATACTAACTTTAAAAAACATGAGAATTAAAAAGAATCGAGATTTACAGTATTTCATAAGTAAAAAAAAAAAAACCTCCTAAATTTTCTCATGTGTTTATGATTTTTTTAAATTTTTTATTTCTCATTTTTATGTCAAAAAAAAAAAAAAAAAAAAAAAAAAAGGCAAGTCTCAGATTCCACTAAATATGGTAATTGAACTGATATTACAAGTATGACTCTGCCTTCTTGAACTATCCATTCTCCCATTAATTTGATAATTATAATTCGAATGTTTTACTTTAAAATTAATTTTTTTTTATCAAATTATCTCACTGCATAGTAATAGCATTAAAATATTGAATGTTTATAATAAAAAATTATTATCATACTCTCTTATCAGATGCTTTTTTAAGCATGGCTTTTTGTTCCATTTCTTCTTCATGTTGTTGCTGCATCCTCCTTTTCATAATTTCCATATCTCTGACAGCTCTTTCATACTTTTGTTTGTATAAGGAGCTATTAGCTAAAACAGAACAATAAACAATAATGCAGCTCATCAAGAAAAACATACTTTAAATTGTTTCAATTTCAATAATTTAGACATAAAATGGAAAAATACCTATAATGAAATTCTATTACCATATAAAAACAGAAAAAAAAGGAAAGGCTTTATTGTTAAATTGAAATAACAGGCTGTGGCTTCCCAGCATTTTGTTCGAGCTACTCAGAGTTGAATTCAGATATTCTTCTCCAGTAGGGATCGCTGAAACTCTAAGGAGGAAGGAATGTTGGGGGTGGGGTGGGTGAATATTTGTATTCCTAGATCATTAAAAAGCATAAAACATCAAATCTTCAGGGATGAAAATTTTGATGCTCTGGGGGTTGGGGTTGAATCCGTGTGAATTCAGGGGATCCCCCCCCTTTGGAACATTGAAATGTCTCCAACAGAAGGTTTGAGATTTTATGCTTTTCAATGGAGAAAAGTGCAAATTCTACACCAGATTTCTAAAATACTTCCCCCCTCCCCCTGGAAATGCAAAAACCCCTCCTAGAGAAAAATGTCTGAATTCAACACTTGGATGAATTCATCACTTAAGCAATCTGAGATGACACAATAACAAGAAAGGATGAAAAGGTGTTGTGAAGTGGAAGAAAAATAATATGATGTGCATTAATTTTAATAAATTTTCCCATCTGTTTGTATAAGACACACTCAGAGGCGAGCAAAGAAAAATCAGAACTTAATAACAAATGAGTAGTTTTTTTTAACCTTTAGCTTCAACTGCCACTGCTGTTCCAATTCACTCAGACAACCATTTGGTAATGATATCTGGTCTGTTATTTGAAACAGTTCCATAGACTAAATTACAGTTGTAAAGGAACTCCAATAAACGATGGATAGGTAATTACACTTTTATTGTTTCAACAAAAGCATAAGGATAGCTAAATAAGTCACATGAGTATTATTATTATTATTTTTTAACAAGTGAGGATGTATTCATTAAGAGATCAATCTGGTAATGACATCTCGTCTGTTATTTAAAACAGCTGAATAGAATAAACTACAAGTAAAAGAACTCCAAACAATGATGGACACGTAATTACACTTATATTATTTCAATACAAACATAACGAATGGTAAATAAATCATACGAGTAGTAAATTTATTTTATTTTATATATATAACTGAGTAAAAATGTGTCTAGGCCAGGACTCAAACACAGAGCCAGAAAATATATATATATATATATATATATATATATATTACTATGGAGAATCAAAAAGGCATGGTGGAAACTAACTGTAATCACATTCGTTAATAACTTTTTGATAAAATTTTACCAGAATTTTTTTTTTTTTTTTGAGGTTCGTATAAATTTGGGGTCCTGATGGAATTAGGGCATTGCAACTTTATGCATATGTAACTTTGTGTTATTAAAAAAACTTTTTGAATATGTAATAATATTTTTCATCATGTTCTTAAATCGAAAGTTACGTAGTAAGGAAACTCAAGCAATAATTTATGGACACCCAGTATATGAATACATTCTTTTCCACTTATTTTGAGGGAAACTTCCTCCGCCCCTTCATTCTGTTTATGGATTTGATAAAATTAGGTAATTCTTTTAAAATATTACCCTTCTTTTATTCAGAGCGATATTTTTTACCTTTTAGAAAGTACGATAATAAAATAAAAAATATTTTTGTTTTCATATTATGTCTAAGTAATGTACGTTTATCTTAACACTGGTTGGTTCATTTTTTAATATTTTATATCTCGTTAAGTTACCACTCAAAACTGATATAAATTTTGTATTTCCACGTTTTTTAGCATGCAACTTAAATATGCAATAAAATTATGGTCTTGCTAACGAACTTTTAAAAGTTAGGTTCAATTTTAAGGTGTTAAAGACTCTTTATGGCAAAAAATAAAAATTTAATTATAAAGAGTTTTATACAAATTAAAACGGAGCTTTCCTTTTGTGCATTAATTAGAACTGAAGTTATAGCCATTCTCCATAATTGTTTTCATCTATCATGCCAATTATCATTCCACCCCTTCCACTCCAAACCTGCACATCCCCCCCCCCCCCCTCAAGAAAATGCATTGTATCATGAAAAGATTGCACTAGACTTTCAATTTCTTTCATAATCTGTAAATATTTATCCTAAATTAATTTCTTTGTTAAATCCTGATTAATCAGCATTGAAAACCTGGTACTTTTCCAGTATAGGGGTCTTGGCGAGAGAAGGAAATTTGGCACTATATTTTCTGGCAACCTATTTACTGTTTCATATACACAAGCATTTTTTTTTTTCCTGAATTTATACACTTTATTTAATATAAAAAAGCTATTTATCTATTTTTTATACAAACAGAAGTAAATTGTATATAAATAATAGTAATAATAATATATAAATAAAATGCTTATATATATATATATATATATAAACAGGCATAAAAGTTCATTGGGTTTGTTTTCATAGTTGTTTGTATAATTTGGCAACAAATCTCACTTTACAATGCCGAATAACGCCAAGAATTAAAAAAAAAATGCCAAGGCCCCAATACTGGAAACATATTGAAAACTTACCCTAAATAAACTGTAAATCTTTTAGAAAAATATGCACTTATTGGAGAACCCTTCAGGAGAATTTATAATGACATTATTTTCATGCATATGTATGCGAAATAAGTTTTGTCCCTTTTCTAATTGCAATTCAAAACTACTGATTTCTAACCCATTTCCAAAATTGAATAATTTTATTACCTTCAGCATCTTCATCTTCTGAAAGGTCACCATTGAGCTCTGAAGTTCTATAAACTCGAGCTTCCATCATCTCCATTTCCATTTTATCAGATCTCAGCTGCACTTGACTACAACGGTTCTGAAAGCCAAACGAAGATTTTAATTCTCACAGCAATAAATATCTGTTTATAAAGGAACAACAGGTTGCCCATGATTAATCAAATGAGAAGATCCTAAATGTGTAAACTAAAAAGCTAGAGCAGCTAAATGCAGAAAATAATATAAAAGACAGGCTTATATAATAATTCAGTTTCAAAATTTCAGATCAAAATGTCTTATATGAAATAAAAGGAATAATAATAATAATAAAATGTTTATAGATGGATATAATCCTTCTGTTTGTTATTTTTTCAAGAGTTTTAAATTAAAAGTCTAAACTAATCGCTTTAAAGTTATACAGAGTATGTAAATGCGCATGTGCAAGTATATGTTTATACTAAAAAAAGTTTTTCAAAATTTCCTACCTATAATGAAGCAAGACTGTCCATAAATCATTAGTAAGTTTGAAAAATAAGCAAAGCTATTAATTTTCAAAATGATTTATCTCAGCAACATTTGCAGAAGCAAAAGTTGAATTACTTGTTTGCGATTTTTTTAATGAAAAACATCCCCCAAATCAAGCACAATTTGTTTCATTGACGAGACAATGCATATTAAACACTCATTCTAAATAGCAAACTTATAGTCGCACAGTTGAAAGGGTGTTACATTTTATTCATTAGTTCGCAAATGTTTCTACAGTACTTTTTATTTGAACAATCACATATACTGTTACCACAATTTCCTTTTCTGAATTAATTATAAAATTTATTGAAAACAGGAAGTGAAATAATTCAAGAACGCCAAGTAAAACGGAAGAAATTTTGACTGTGTATAAGCGTGTAAAAAAAAAAAAAAAAAAAAAAAAAAAGGAAAGAAAAAGATTGAAAATGAAAACTACAAAAATTTAAATTATTAACAAAATTTCACTCATTTTGGAAAATATTTACTATATCAATTCCGTTTCTCTTTGTTATCTTTTTTCAGATCGTTAAAGAGTTTCATAGTAAACAGTAAAGCTGTATTTCGAACCTTTTATGATAACCTTATAAAGACTCATTTTGAAATTTGAATACGTGCGGTAGCAAACTCAAGAAAATTAACGCAGTAGCACTCAAAATTTTGTTTGTTTACATTTTATTGTTGCCATTCGTTATTACAAATAACGACGATTTCCGAGCTTCGTAAGTTAGCGTAATTATTAATTTAAAATAGTCTCCCTATTCTAAAAAAAAGTAACTACCGCTGTCAACGCCGCCGCCGCCGCCGCCGGTTTTGAATTTTTTGTGACCGGAGGTCTTTCTTCGTTAATATTAAAAAAAACTGTTGCATACAAAAATATGAAAATCGGTGGTTTTTCTCTCTATTCTAAAAAAAAGTAACTATCGCTGTCAACGCCGCCGCCGGTTTTGAATTTTTTGTGACCGGAGGTCTTTCTTCGTTAATATTAAAAAAAAACTGTTGCATACAAAAATATGAAAATCGGTGGTTTTATACAGAAATGTTTGATAAACACGCTGATGCAGACAGTTTTCAAATCGAAGAATTATTTTAAGAGATATTTAATGCCAAAGTTGGACAAAATCGTTCCATTAAAAAAGTTTTATAGGAGCAAAAACTGTACATAGGAATTTAATCATTTTTAGATCATTTTATGCGTCAGAATTTCCCGGTGTGCAGATTGCAGTTAGTTTTTTAATTTGAATAATTTTTCGAGGTTTTATTTCTATTTTAAATTCAAATTTTCAGCATTTCGAGAGATATTTTTTACAAATTTTAGAAAATGGTATTAATTTAAACTGTTGCCAACTGTATAAACAGCGCGAACAGTAATGTTTGCTTCAAATTAAAAATTTATTTTACACGTGACTATTATAAACAAAAAATATAAAAAGCAGGAACTCATTGAAAATTACGTCATAAAAACTATAGTTACACGGAATTTTAAATGAGAAAGAATATTGTAAAATAATAAATTCAGTGACATGCGTTAGATGTCCTAAATAGGAGAATTTACGTCATATTACACTTATTGCGTAAAACGAACAAAAAATAATATTGCAAAACAGTTTTAATTTAAAAATTGCGCGAAACATTTACTTGACATTTTAAGATGATCATAATATTTCATTTCTAACAAAAGTATTTTGACGTGAATATTAAAAAGAGAAAGAAAAGTTTGGTGAAAATTACGTCAGATTATAATTGTCAGATTCAAATTATAATTCAATCTTCCGAAATCTTTTTAAAGGCGATCAAATTAGCGTGCTGTTAGAGCCTGCGGTGTCTGAACGGGTCGTAGGGGCAGAGCCCCCTAGTACTAAATAAATTAGTAAACAGATAAATTTTGGAAATCCGGAAACCTTCCTACCAACAAACATTAATGCATATTGTAATTCCTTTTTAGCTAATTTGAAAATCAGGTAGAAACGGGTGTTACGTGAGTGCTTTTATTATGTAGAATCCATCCAAAATCTGTCTACAAGTAAATCACAATAAATAAATAAATAAATAAATAAATAATAATATATGCATTTTTTTTTTTTTTTAAAGGGAGGGAGTGAAATAGCCTTATATAAAAAGGTACATAATTACAGAATTTTTTCTTTTAAATTTTCTTTACTTTTAAGTTATTTTCGTTTCAGAAAAAGATAAGCAACAAATCGCTGCAAAACACAAAATACCCCTAAAAGAAGCATAAAGATTTCTCGAAAAACTGAAATAGCAAAGGACAAAATTTACTATATTGGATTAAAATGATGAAGCTGGATTCCTTTTACGAATGGAAAAAAATCACAGCGGAACGTGAAAAAACGCTAAAGATCGCATTAAAAATTTCTCGAAAAATTCAAAAATAGCAGAGTACAAAAATTTAGTACATTGGTCAAAAAGATTGAAAGCTCATTCCTTTTACGAATGTCGAAAATCGCCCCAAAATGCGAAAAAAAAAAAGACTAAAAATTGCATTAAACAAATTAAAGAATCGCTATACGAATTTCGAATAAGCTTTATTGAAAAAAAATATTTACTATATTGCGGAAAACACTAAAAATCGCATAAAAATAAAAACAGACTAATCCAAAAACTGGCTTCGAGGTGCATAACTTCCGGCATACAGTTACCGTCCTGCCAAATCCTGCTCAAAGCGGTCTCTTCAGGAAACAGCGTACACACCTGTCTTTATCCTTTTAGATTTCTTTTACGATGGCAGTTATTAATTTATTTTTATTTGTGATAATAGCTATTTACTTCATTCATAATGTTCACCAATGTACAATTAGGAAGTACATCTTATAATGTCCTCCCGATCATCGCACGATTTCGTTTTTCCGACATTCATACTCCTGGTCCTGTGAGTGTCGAATATTCGGGAGTCACTGATATGCAATTTCGTAACGTGAATTAAGATTTATAAAAATAAATAAATAAAAAGTAAACCTTACAGTTGATCTCCCCCCCCCCCCCCCCATATACACTAAAGAAAAACTGACACCTCTCTTCACTATTAACAGAAATAGACGGGCGTCTTTTTTGCTGCTTTTTTGCTTAAGTATCAATGTATATCAATTAGTAGCATTGTGAATGGATAATACTTAAGCAAAAAAGACGCCCGTCTGACATTGGTCTTGGTATTTACACATTATGCAGGTTCAAGTTTTAATGGGTTACCTTCAGCGCTTAGCAGTTATAATTGGGGCAGCACCTACACTTTTTTATATAAGAAAAATGTGTACAATTTTCTTTCTCTATTTCTAATTTCCCTACATAAATTTTAGTTAATATTCCGATAGTAAATTATGTTGTTTAAGGGGAGGTTCTTCAGGAAAGCCTTAAAAAATCAATATATATACATATTTTCATTTGCATTCTTTGAACCTGAACCTTTAAAGTCAGGACCTGAGTCAAGCCTAAGAAAGACCCGGCGCAACGTATTTATTCAGGGACCCCCCTTCCTATAAAATAAAAAAAAAAATTGATACCTTAGAATACATATGAGTACAAAAGTACATATTTAGGTAAACTTATGTTAGTTTTTATTATAATCTTAAACTACAAAATATTGATTGTAATCAGTACAGGATCAAAAATAAAGTTCAGATATCAGCTTTACAATAATTGCATTCCAAATTAGGGGGCTCCCAAAATCAGCGAGCACTGGGGCCCAGACGGTCGGCGGTCCTTGCTTTAATGAAGCCTTGCTTGAAGTATCTAAGAACATGCCTTGAAAACCGTTTTTTGTTCCACCCAATATTTAAGTCGTGAAAACCAGTTTGACGGACCGATGCCACGACTGATAAAAAAAATAAGGTTTTTCTGGAAACAAGTTCTTTTGAAACCGTATACGTTTTCAAACAAACTATCCAAGCTATAGGTCCCACCACCCAAATTCAACGACTTGAAAAAAAAGAAAAAAAAAATAATAATAATTTCGAAAATGAAAAATTAGTGCCAAAAATTTACTTCAAATTTCACACAGCCGTCATTTTAAGAAATTTCGTTTTTATCTCCTCAATTTGAGTTTTGGCATTCAACTATTAGTATTTCTGTTGTCAACATACCTTTTCCTATGCACATACAAAACACACATACACATCGATGAATGAGGTATCATTCGAAAGGTTTTAGAACTGGCTTCTGACATAGTACACTCGCATTTTTCTAAAATATGTTGTTTGATTAAAAATTACAGTAAACAGTTAATTAAAAAAATAACAAAAGATAGTATTAGCGTTGTTTACATATATGAAATGAAAGGTTTTCCTCAAATTAATGTTACCACAAAAATAAAATACCATATTATATCATGCTCAACGATGATTTTAAAAAATAACAAATAGTGCAAAAGAGATAAAGTGCGACTTCTCTGCACATGTTTATTTATATTTATGATTAAGAAGCAAACTTTAAAGTGGAATGTTGAAAAATGTACCATCGATCTATCGAAGCAGAGATACTTCACATACAGCTTAAAAAGCATGCTTCATGTTATGTTAGATTAAATTGTAATTTAAATGTATTTCGATTTATTTTTCTTAGTCCCATGTTTTTCACGGAGCAGATGAAGTCATCATCTAATACAGTTAAAATAGGATTGTCCTTTTTCCTCTCGCGTGTGCCTTTGCTATTTTTGATCAGTTTGAAGTTTATTAATATGATAATGGGGATCTTGATTTTGGCTTGACCAATGTTGTTTGCAGATATATTAGACTGCAATGCGAAACGCATGCAAGGGTCTCCTTAGAACTCCTATAATGCTAATACAGGAGAACTCCTATTACAGGAGTCTTAGGTCCACTGGTTTAATATATTTTAATATTCCGTGTGCTTTTCAGTTTCAAATGATTACTAAGAGCGCAATCAAATATACCTATTCACCTTGAACGCCGTGCTGAACTTTGGAAAAGTTTAGATTTGTTATATATATATATATATATATATATATATATATATATATATATATATATATATATATATATATATAATAAATTTGAAATCACAAATATATGAAGAAATTGGTAAAGTTCGAAAGATGATTTAGAAATGAACATAGGAAACCAGTATGTAAAATAAGAAACTATGAATGACCCACAGAATCGTCAGAGGAGCTTGTGAGTTCATTCATAGAAGATGCGTTGTTTCATCTAATTTTGTCGGCATTAAGCCTAAAATGACAAAATTTAGCTCCTTATAACGCAAACATTACAGAAAAAAGATAATAAAAATCTAAGAGATCTAAAGAAAGATACACCTCGTGCAGGAATATATAAAATTTCAATGTTCACACATTTAGACGAAAATACAATAAATATAATGCCAAAATCCATATTTTCCTTTGAACATTATTTAAACAAAACAAAACAAAAAATAAATAAAAATCCCCAAAAATCGATCTGTATCAGGGATACCTCCCCTTAACAAGATTCGGGAATAATTTTTCGCAGTTGCTTATGATGATAATATTTTAATACTAAAAATCTTAGTTATTATTATTCCGTGTGATTCCTCTGAACTCACAGTAAGACAGTAAAAAATAAAGCATGTCTATAACGGAAGCCTGCCCTTAAACGAAAAATTTCATATTCCGGAGAAAAGTATACAGTTATAACATATAATGTTCCTGTAAATTAAACATCCAGTTCTATTATTACGTATTTAATGTAAATGTCTAACAACAACAACAACAACAAAAAACGGGGGGGGGGGGGGTAAATATACTATTTTAAAAAGCTCTAGACCAGAACTTAGTTTACGTATTTTGCCTTTATAAGATTCTCTCAGCAATGCGTAAAAAGAAAAGCAGATTAAAAAAAAATGATTATGATTAGTCTGAAAAATTTTTGCAAGCTAACGCATCTTTCTATCCTATTAGTTTTAAACATTAAAAAATAAATGAAAAAAGAGGTTGCAGAATTTTTCAGCTGTGCTCAGGTAATGTAAGAAGAATAAAGATAAGGGTGAAAAAAAAGAGAAGAAAGCGATTGTTTAATGAGCTGTGCGAACGTCATTATTAAGAACTAAAAACACGAAATTACTGACATTTATTTTACTTGTATTGATTGTCATTTGTATCCAAAAGCATCCCATTTATATCTTGTAAAGGGTTTATTAAACGTGCAGAATTTTACCAGACAATAAAATAACATATGGTGTAATACTTTATAAAGTAAAAACTTTTAAAAAGCATATTAGAACATAAAAGACATGACGCGTTTCGAAGTAGTGAATTTTTCATCAGGTTAAAACAACGTTCACGAGAAAATAGCCGTAGCAAGATAATGACGTTTAGTTTTAAGTCTGCTGTAGTACTCTTTGGCTTCATAAAGAGGTATTTACTTCTCCAGACACTTTATCCTTAAATTAATAAATCAAAATTGTTAATTTATAATTATTAAATCCTTATATAAATGGCAGCACCATTCCATTTAATTTTAAAATAATAAGAAAAATATTTTAAATCAAATTAAAAATATTCAAGAAAAATTATTTAAATAAAGTTTAAAAAAATCCGAATATTTTTAAATTCAGCAATTTCAAAAGTTTAGCGCAAGTATAAATAAAATATACAATTTTTAAAAGCAAAAAACTGTTTAAAACATATTTAAAATGATATAATCTATATTAATTGTTTGATTTTCCAAACACTCACTAGATGGTGCCGAAAAGGATGTTAACATTTGTTAAAATTCGAAATAAAAAAGAAAAAAGAACCTTTCAAAAGTTGCCCTATTATTTCAAAAAATGGCCAGTAGATGGCAGCAGTAAACAAAAATACTGGTTCTAGATTGAAATTTCAGATTTTCTGTGTCTGAAAGAAAAAGATATTTTAAAAATTATTCCTGCGCAAAAAAATAAAATAAACCTTTAAAATAGCCAAAAAAAAAAAAAAAATCTTTTAATTAAATCCATCTGATAAAAAGTGTAATAATAATAAAAAACAAAATTTAAAAGTTCCGCCTGAGAGATACGATGCCACAATCCTACTGCATGGGAGACATTCTCGATTCTCGTTACCACGGAGCCATATCGGTGCTCGGCGATATTTGCTGAATTTAACATTATGTTTTGAAATCGAAAAAGAACGAATTCGCTTAATTAAAATAATATAAAGATTTTTCAAAATTTTGTGATTTAGGGAAGGTCAGGGGTATTCAGCTCTATGTGTAAAAAAAAAAAAAAAAAAAAAAAAAAAAAAAAAAAAAAAAAAAAAAACATGTCTGTAACTTACATAGTTTCCGAGTACGAGCCTGTGACGGACGGACAAACAGAGAAGCGAGACTATAAGGGTTTCGTGAGATGAACTAAACCCTAAAAATATGATTTCACTTCAGGGGCTGATCCAGACAAAATATGGAGCCTATTTAGAGCTCTTTCACAAAAATCTATTTACTAAAATAGGCCCCTTCACAAAAATAAATTTGATAAAATGGGCCCCTTTACAAAAATAAATTTAATAAAATGGGCTCCTTCACAAAAATGAACTTAATAAAATAGGCCACTTCACAAAATTCCTTTTAATAAAATAGGCCCCCTACGTAACATTCTTTTTCATAAAAACTGTTTTAAAATGTGTAATTTGTAAATAAAACCAGGTCACGAAAAACAAAAACTTTAGCAAGGAATTTAAAGAATGCTTTTGTTCATAAATTCTTGGTTCAAATTTGAGTACCTGGATTTCAACTTTCGTTACAAAATGTTATTTTTCACAAAAATATTAAAAAAAAAAAAAAAAAAAAAAAAAAAAAAAAAAAAAAAAAAAAAAATAACTTCTACTTTCACAAAATGGGCCCCAAGTGTAAAAACCTGCATCGACCCCTGCACTTCTAATAGGGGACTTCATGACAAATTATGCATTTTTACATTTGTATACGCATCTGGAATCCGTGACAAAATTGAAACAATCGTAATCTGTAGAGGATACACAAGACAGACTAGAGTAATCTTTACCACAGAAAATAAGCTATCACTTTTCTTACTGTTAATTTCATTTATTACATAATATCTCGCTTTCCATACATATAGAGTAGAACCAGCTTTTTCACTTGCAAATTCAAATAACATTTTTACTAAACATGCTGAAAATTATACATGAACGAATAATGATTTTTCAAAAAGTATTATTTCAAGTTTCATCGCGTTCCACTTATGTTTCTATTGCTATTAATACTAAAGCTGAACACTAAAAAAAAAGAAGAGAAACGTGGTAATGCATCTATATCAAAATACAGTAAAACCTGTCTATAACGTAATCATGCCTTAAACGGAAAATTTCTTAATTTCAACAAAAAGGATATAATACAAATTATAACAGATAATGTACCTGTTAAGGCAGAAACTGCCTAAAATTTTTTTTTCGGTCCTGCCAGATTTCATCTTAATAGGTTCTACTATATCAGGGACCGTGTACTTGCTAAGACGGAAAATTGTCAAACTAATTGTTTTCATCTTTTGCGACTCTACCTCAGCAGGTTTTCTTGTATTCAACTATTTTGTTCCCTTAAGTCCTAGCAGTAATGTATAAATATATATATGTTTCTTATTTCTATGAATAAAGTTTTAAAGTAGTAAGGCGGTGCATGTTAAAAAACTTAAAACTGTACATCGAGAAAATTGTCAAAGATTCTAAATATAAGGTATATTCATTATGACTATTTAAACATTATACAACACTGGTGTTTTCATAATGTTTAAGATATTCTAAACGATGCAAACACCACACATAGAAACTGTAATTGAAAGCATGTCTAAAATGAAGCATAGTTAAATATCTAAACTTTCGTAAGTTAAATCCAGAAACATTAGTACTGTATTAAAATTCTGCGATAATTATGATATCGAAAAAAATAAA
This sequence comes from Maratus speciosus, assembly GCA_963932465.1. Taxonomy (NCBI): domain Eukaryota; kingdom Metazoa; phylum Arthropoda; class Arachnida; order Araneae; family Salticidae; genus Maratus; species Maratus speciosus. The sequence continues at coordinate 414,565,340 of OZ010791.1, forward strand.
TCAAAACCCACATTCAAAACATAATTTTTAAAGTACTAATTTCTGAAACACATTAAAAACTGTGAAAAAGTAAACACATTTCGAAGGAGTAGGGTGAAACCCCCAGTTATTGACACGTAACCAGTAACTGACAGTTCAGCAAAAGTCTAACTCAAATAAGCATTTTCTTGCAAAATTCTGCAAAGTAATGTCACTGGTGGTAACTTAAATAATTATTTTTATTTTGGAGTCAATTTATTCACCACTAGTAGGCCAGGAACATATTCAACGATGAAGAAACTTTTGAGGACACAAAAAGTACCATTTTGAGGCATCCATCTTATTTCTAAAATTAAGGTAAGTGCTTTTTTAAATCTATTTGTAATGCAACATCCTAAATTTTAGGTAGATTTCGTAAGAAATACTACCTATTGCAGTCGTTACAATGGTGCGACTTTTGAAAAATTCCTTCATAACTTTTCATTACAGGACCCCAAGAACCCAAAACCACCCCCAACTAAAAAGTTTTTACATATATATATATATATATATATATATATATATATATATATGTGTGTGTGTGTGTGTGTGTACTAAATTTTGTCCGCACAATAAGAGTCGCAATTATGCACGGATCGTCTTCAAACTCGCCAACAACTTTGAGATGGCTAATATCTCGGCGGGGATTGAAAATGGGCAAAATCGGTCCAAGAGAATGGAAATGGAGAGGGTTAAAATTTTTGAATACCGTCTTAATATGATCCTGATAAAACTAGCTCTTACACAACAATGACAGGAAAAAATAAAAAATTTTTATTATAGCAGTTGCCAACAATTAAAAAAAAAAGCAATAAAATTCTCCCCACAACAATTGCTTTTCTATTGCAAGATTTTCCCGGAAAAAATTAATTTATATAGTTTGACGAATTGAAAACAAATTGAATATTATGTCATAAGTTTTCTAGAGCAAGTTTTCGCATGAAAACTCAAACTGAAATAAATAGTTTGACGAATAAAATAAATATATATATATATATATGGGGCATTCTCACAATCTTTTGACTTTCATGTCCCTGAATAATAATTTTTTATTTAATACACTTTGTGTTTTTTTTATTTCATGTACTGGGGAACATCCCATTGCATGATTGCATAACAATATTAACGAGATAAATAAGTTTTGGACGATGTTGGGGGTCCAAATACCAGGAAAACTCATCTACCGTCCCGTGTCCTTGATGCTGATTTTGAAGTTTGGAGCTGTCTGGATAAAACTGTTTCAGTAAAAATAATTCGATGTAATTTTTTTCTGAAACTGGAACTATTGTTTTATATAAATATGTAGCTAAAAATTAACCTGCACACATTTTTAGGGTTGTTATTATTTTTTAAACTCTGTCCCTGGGTTTTATATTCCTTACCATCCCTCTTCTAAAATTATACAAAATATCATTTCAGATGCAGCCACATAATTTTTTTTAAGTTTTTTTCTTATGCAGAAGTATGCTAGAGAAATAATGGCTAAAATTCTTTGGCAGGAAATTTACTGTAGAATTTAAATCAGCATTTAAATATCAATTTCAAGCTTCATGGCTTTATTGGTAGTCTCACCGTCCCCAAGGTTTATTCCTGCACTTTTCGAGGTAAATTAAAAAAATAATAATAATTTAATCCAATGTTAACAACTGTTTCTAAAAATCAATGAACATTGTGGCTATCACTTAGTCTTAACATGATTTTCCTAAAAATAGGTGGTAATTTTCCTTACCGTTCCATCCTTACCGTCCCTTTTTGACCATTTCGTCCCTTTTTTCCAATACCATCCCCCCCCCCTTTTTTTTTATCTTACCGTCCCTTCTTTAACACCCCTTTAAGATGTTATAAAAAAATTCTGTATTAAAAGTACTACATTGTTATTATTTCTTATTTCAATGTCCTGTGGGTACTATGCAAATTCATTATAAGTAAAAATTTAGAAGAAAATAAAAAGTTATAGGGGTAAAATGGTAAGGAAAATTAAACTCGCAAGTTTAACTTAAACCTCACTTAAATAAAAAAATTTTCGCTGCTGACCATTTTTTCTTTATTTTGAATCATTATGGCATTCGTATATCAGATTAAAATGTTATTTTAGCAAGTTTAATTTCGCCAGATTTTTTCCCCCAAAAGTCAAAAGATTGTGGGAATGCCCCATATATTGCGTCATATTGGAAATAAAATGGATCTCAGCAGGTGAATATGTAACGTCATGTGAGTTTGAAGAAACGTATTAAAACATGATAAAAAGCCGACTATGGAAATATTAACATATTTTAACACTTTGATGCTCTCTGAATTTGTTTTAGTCATTTTTAAATCTATTCCATACATATGCGTGTGTGTATTCGTGTATATTAAAAGTTTCACAAAAAGTTTAGCTCCCTAGATCTCATTCTTAGTGAAGAAACCGTGTTTATCTCTAATCTTGATTTAAGTTTTGTTGGTGAATTTAGTACTTAACTTCGAAATCTACCTCCGCCTGTAGGCCGAGCAGGCAGGGATTTTTTTTCTTAAAGTTATACCAGTAGAAATTAGTTAAAAGATGTTTACGATACATTAGGACCATGATTTCTAGTTTCTAGTTATTTAATATAGTTGAATGGGAGTGCCAGTTTTGGTTCCAGTAATTTCATTTCACCACTCTCCGACAGAGGTATTAATTATTGGTAATATTAAAGAAAGGTGAAATCTGTTATTTGAACTGTTTACAATGTAAAATAGCTAAGTGTCAGAAACTGGTTCACTTAGTGTCAGTTAATGTTTTTTCAAAATTGGGGTTGGTGTCAGTTAGGAGTTATTGACCATATTTATGAAATAAATTAATTTTTAATAATACAATGTATAATTTTTCAGAATTTTGTCAACAGTAATTATTTTAATGTATCTCTACGATTCTTTCAAAAAGAAAAATAAGAACAAAATGGATTTACAATTTTGTAATAGTGATTTGAACAAGAAAGAATCCTTAAGGTGTCAGTTACTGGAGGTTTCACCCTAAATGCTTCTTCTTCGAAATAAAGTAAATTTTTCAAAATAATAATAATTTTTCATAAAAAGTACTTCTTTATGTATAAGCGGCAAAACGATAATTCAGGAAGATAATAATAATTAAAAATACAGGGTAAGTCAAAATGAATATAGCGATTGCAAACGGCTATAACTATTTAATGGAAAAGAATTAATCAATAAGATAAACACAGAATGTAGACGGAACTACGAAATTTCTTTACGTAAGGCAAGCAGTGAAGCGGAAGCCTACGCATGCGCGATTTGAAACTTTGCAACGACAAGAAACATGTTCATTGCGGCTGTCTCATTAGTAAAAATGGCCAATTATGACGGTAAAAATGGCCGATTTTTTTCTGTGATGTTATGTGAAAGATAGGGTGCCTCCCATGCCCAAAACAATTGAAGACCTCAATGTACACATTTGTAATGCGCTTGCGTCGGTGACTGAACAAATGCTTCAGAATGTATGGGGGGAAATGGACTACCGCCTAGATGTTGTTCGTGGTTCGTGCGACCAAGGGAAGTCACAAAGAAAATCTATGACGTATGTATACAAAATTTTGAAGTTCTGTCTAATTCTGTGTTAAACTTATCGATAAATTATTTTCCATTAAATAGTTATAGCCGTTTGTAATCGCTATATTCATTTTGACTTACCCTGTATTATGTTTTTTGCGATTTATTCTTTCAGAACGGTAATACAGAAATCTTACGATTAACTTTTAATGAAATGATAAAAAGTTCAATACGTACAAAAAAAAAAAATATATATATATATATAAAAGAGCAACAGAACGTTAGTTATAACTGTATTTCTAAAAGTCGCAAAATAAGCACCAAAGTCCTTTGTTTATGATTTTCTACATCTCCCTTAGAGTGAAATTTTCTTGATGAGTATACATATTTAGGTATTCTTGCCTGGAAGAGCAAAGGCGGGCTCTATTTCTAGTAGCTTCGGCATGAAGATTAAATGATTAAAATTAGCGCGGATTCAGAAGGATAAAGTAGATATCTGCACGGGCCGGCCCGTGGCTCGGGCCGATTTTCATTCACGGCACTCGGGCCGGGCCGGGGCCGGTCTCCACTCTGTTCGGGCAGGGCCCTGGCCATACTTTTTTCTGAAGGCTCGGGCCGGACCGGGCCTAACTTAATTTTTCTGTACAGAGCCGGGCCTGGTTTCATTCCTAGTCTTCACGGCCCAAAATTTTCAGTCCTAGTTTTGAGCCAGCCCGTATGAAAATCATTGTCTCAGCGTGGCCTGGTCCATTTAAAGGTCAGTTAAATTAAGCCTGGCCCAAAAGTTTTTGCAAAAAATGCATATATTTTTGAATCGCCATTATTCTACACTTAAACATTAAAATTTATTATTTTTAAAGAATAGTAGATTTCTACGCATATTAAAATATAACTAAATTAAAATACAGTAAAATGTGTGAAAAGGAAGCTGCCTATGACGGAACCCTGTTTTAAACTGAAAAACGTGTTGATCCATACAAAATTAATATTCTAATGAGTAAGAAAAGTATATATAATACATTTACACTTGCTAAGAAAGGAACTTGTCTATAATGCATTTTTTTTTTCTTTTCTATGCAATTCCATCTTAGAAGATTTTAGTGTATAGCATTTTTCCGATTTTTAACACGATTTCTATACATGGAATATGGATTAACAATACTAATGATAACTGAAACATTTACATACAAGAAAGAGAGATTCATTAAAAAAATAAATATCGCAGCCTGCTGCACTTCTATAAAAATAAAGATTATAAACATGAAAAAAAAAGTTAAGATAAATATTTTTGGTCAGAACTCCTCCTATGAGACAAATTTTTAACCAATTCGACGTAAAAATCAATGTTTTGCAGAAGTTCACTCGGGCCGGGGCCGAGATTTTAACTTTTTTCCGGACTTTTAATTTTTGTATCGGGCCGGGCCGATTTTTTTTCTCTATGAGTCGGGCCGGGCCTGGGACTGGAAATGTCGGGCCGGGCCTGGGACTGGAAATGTCGGCCCATGCAGACCTCTAGGATAAAGGTCTTCGAAGTTCCGTGCATTTTCTTAAGTGTAAAGTATATTTAAAAGTTTGCACCAGCGGTAGAATTGATTAAAAAAAAGTCACTGGTCCCAAGGGCCAGTGAACATCAGAGATTACTGGTCCGCAAACATCGTCACCGGTCCGCTACATAAAATTCTATTAAGGGTGTTCTCAAATCCAAAAGGGCAACTTTCTGACATAAGTTTTAATTTATTTTTGTTCAAAACTACATGAAACTAGTTGGTGTTGTTGTTCAGAAACTATGTAATTGAGCTGTTTTTTTTTTCCATTTTTTTTGCAAACGTAATAGATATTTCAGAAAATAGAGTCAAAGTGGGCGTTTTGAACCGAATTTCTGCGCGAAGGAAGAAAGAGACTCAAAAGCGGGCGAAAAACGTGTTTGTCACGTGATCAAAATTCCTTATAACTCAACAGGTAATTGATTGATCAAAAAATGGAAAAAACAGTTCAATTCCAAATCGCTTCCATGGCCAGGCTTTCCAATTTTATACCTTTCCATTAAAAAATGAATTTGTAAATGTGTCAAAATGTTTTGCGCTTGTTGAGCAGGGCACTAAGAACCTTTAACCCTTTGAGTGCCCCCTCCTCCTGCTAGAATATAAACCAAACTTCCTTTCAGTAACCAAAAATTTTCGGCATAATAAAATGTAAAATTATAATTTGCTAAAAATTAAATAAACAGTACATAAACTAAAACTATAAAATTATTAATTATGTAATTTCATTTCCGATTATTTATTTCAACTGACTGTAAGTTTTAATGCAATTATTTATTTATTTATTTTTTAATAAAGTAAAATTCTATGGTTTGTGTTTGGTTGCGGTTTTCTCAGGGACAGGAAAATTTACATTTACCTGTCAGAGAGGGAAAAAAGTTACTGGTCCTGCGGATTACTAAATTTTTTAAATTAGTGGTCCAATTGAATTTTCAGTGGTCTCGGACCAGCGGACCACCAAGGATTTCGAACGCTGTGCACGTTATAAAATTATTATATTAATTAAGCTTAAAGTATGACTACGAATGTAAGCAAGACTACATTTTTCACAGAATACCAAACAACTAGGAAATAACAAAACATAGGGTTTGCGGATTAAAAGCAGAATAAAAAGTCTTTGCCACTCACTTGAATCCTTCGCTCTAAAGATTCGCTAACAATAGTTTATATTAAGTGGATTAAATCACGATTCTATTTATTGAAGCCCGCCAAGTCTTCTTTATGTATAAGCGGCAAAACGGTAATTCAGGAAGATGATAATAATTAAAAATATTATGTTTGTTGCGATATTCAATTATTCTTTCAAAACGATAATACGGAAATCTTAAAACTAACCTTTAATGAAATAATAAAAGTTCAATACGAACAAAGAAAGAAATAAAAACAAAAAGAGCAACAGAATGTTAGTTAGAACCGTATTTCTAAAAGTCGCAGAATAAGCACCAAAGTTCTTTGTTTATGATTTTCTACACCTCCCTTAGAGGGAAAATTTCTTGAATATTTAGGTATTTTTGAGTGAACTTTGAAAATCTCAGGAATCCCTATATTTCTTTATTTCGTTCGATTTATCATGCAGCATTCATCTAGAATTTCAAAAACATGCGAAATGCGAGTTAAAATGTGTTCGGGGAATCGTGTCAGCATTGAGAAAAGCATTTCGGAAATTGTGAAAACAAATTGTTAAGGAAAAAAGTGTGCTATCATTCGTGTATGTGCAATTAAAACTTACTGCATACAAATGCTCATAATTTATCAAATATTCAACGTATTTATTTCTAATTACAATATAATATTTTGTCTTCACATTATTAAGGGGTAAAACCACATTCATCGGCTCAAATTTTCATTTTTTCCCCCTTCCCTTTCAGGAAAGCATTTAAAAAATCGGTGGCCACTCTCGCTCCGCCAATTTCCAATCAATCAATTTGATCTTTTTCAAAATTAATGTTCAAATATTTTTCTAGTGAAAGGCGTAAGATTTTTTTCTTCTTTTAAATAATTATATCTAGCTTTTCTGTAGTAACTTTTAACTCTTTACTTCGTACTCTTTAGTTCGTAACTTTAAGTAACGAATTTTTTTACTAAAAATTTATATTTTACTTTGAATCGATACCATTTCACTAAAAATGCATAAATTTTAAAACGGCTACACTAGGTTTTCGACTAAGAAAATTTATATATGTCTTACACGGCTGTAGGTCAAATCTGCGATGAGTTTACGAGTTCACGGCTTGACCATCTTTTTTCGAAGCTCTCCCATCCGTCATCTATCAAGCTGGCATTTTCTAATATATCAACTACCAAAAATATGTTTTTCTATTTTAATATATGCATAATAAATTAGTCAGAGATCTGTTTAGGAAAAATTTGGGTCTTTTAAAGAACTCGTCAGAAAGTTCTTATCTTAAAACAGGGCTCTTCACAATTTTTTTTTTCAACTTAAAACAGGACTATTCACAAAGTTTTACATCTTAAAACAAGTACATCCCATCATTCACAAAGTTTTTCATCTTAAAATAAGATCATTCACAAAGTTTTTTTTTTTTTTTTTTAAATCGGGGCCCTTCAAAAATTTTTTTGTCTTAAATATAAACTTTTCATAAAATTTTTCCATCTTTAAACTGAATATTTTATAAATTTAATCATTTTAAAATAAAATACGATTTTCACAAAAAAAGCTAAAGTTGCCAAATATCTAGAATTTGTAAAAAGAAGCATTTGCACATAAATGAACTTGTTAACAAATGAATAAACAGGAACCTAACCTGCATTTGTATATAATGAAATTTTCAAATTCCCAAAATTTCGATTTAGGTTTTTTATTAATGTACTTTTAACAATTTCACAAAAACAGGGCCCTGTGAGGAAAATATGGACAGAACTCAGTTAGTATAAATGGATTTCCATAAACAATTCGAAATAAACAGCCGGTCTACTAATCTCGTTCATAATCTAATATCAGCGTTTCAAAGGAATTAGTTGTCTTTTTTTCCGTTTTACTAAAGATTTATTCATATTTATGTTTATTTTATTTGTTGTTATGTATTTTATTTTATTTATTTACATTTTTTTTTGGGGGGGGGGGCAGAGAGGTATGGGAGGAAGGTAAAGAAGTGGGTCTCGAAATACATATCAATCAATTATCAATTATGATAACGCTGCCACTTTCTCTTTAATTTTGTATATTTATTAATTTATATTCCTGAAAGTGAAAATGTTACTTGCATTAAAAAAACTTCATGCTTGAAAATTATTTTAAATATCTTATAAAATCTGTAAGCTGAGTAACACAGTTTTCAAACAAATTTCAACTGAAAAAATATATTTTTTACATCTATTCAACGGTGTAATTACGCGTTAATTAGGAATAAATATACAGCGATAAAAGCGAAAGCGATAGTGCAGGTCGTTGCCAGAGCCACTGTCGTTATGACGTTAGCGTTTGTGTCGGTGACGGAAATGTTTTTGCTATGCAAAAATATAGATATGCGATGCAAGTATCCATGCAAAGAATATTAGAAGCATTTCTGAAGGGTGCACTCCGCCCCCCATTCACACACACACACACACACATATATGCACCAAAAATAAAAAGTAATTCCCTGTTTGTAAGACAAACAGAATGCTAAATCAGCTAGTAAGAGTATATCTATTTATTTTAACAAAAAATGATAAAAGGAGAAGGTGGTAATTACTGATTATGGAGCAGAAGCACTCGACTCAATTAACATAAGGTAGAATATAAATAAATCTGTAAAGAGAAAAATAAATACTGCAGAGCCCATGAGCATAATTCGTGACAGAACATTTATGAGCTCCCCAAAATGATTCTTGAGGGCGCTGAGGAAGAGGTAGTATTTTCACTTCTTTTAACCTTATAGAGATAAGAGTAGACTCTTTAACTCAAGCCCGAATTCAAAGGTTACAAACATCGGTAACCCCCCTTTCTCTCGTTCAGCCCATAAATACAGAACTATAACAGTATATAACACAGAATGCATAAATGTACGGATGTATACAAAATTCTGTAAAATCTCCGAAAATGTTACTAAAATATATCAATCTACCATTAAAAAAAAAGTCTCAATAAAAGGAGTCTCAAAATGCTGAAGCTAAATAACTATAAAACACAAATATCTCGACAGGAGGCACACCGGAGTGTGAAACGAAAACTGTAGTTTAACCCTTTGGTTTTCTATGATTTCAATCCTCTTTTTTTTTTTTTTTTTTTTCTTTCTTTTCTTTTCTTAGAAAATAGATTTTTTTTTTTTTTTTAAATGGCTATTTTATTTATTTAGTTTATCTTCTCGCGTTTCTTGTTCTTTTATCTGGATACAAGGCATCATGTGTTCCATTCACTGTCAGTTTGTTAAGAACACCCTTTTGTTCACGCAACACGACATGAAAAGAAACCTGGATTTGATGTTATCTAATCGAATTCATGTTATCAAATGACGCTGATGCTCTAGTTTCTTTTATTCTTTTGTTTTGCTATCTCGATATTAACTCACATTCGGCTTAGTTTCTCATAATGACAATTTTCTTAAGACTCGTTTGTACGACATAGTATTCTCGTCATTCATACCCTAACTATACATCTATATAACTAAAATGTATGTTCCTGTAGAAGTAATCAATGTTTTGCCAGAACACAATGAAAAACGTTGTCCGTCAAAGCAAGAATGCTTTTGTTAAAAAAGTGGTCCTGTGTAAAAAAAATTCTAGGAATATTGAAATAATGCTATGGATTTAAATTTAGAAAAAGGTTGTTTTTTAAGAGGAATTGGTTATAAAGTTTATAATCTGCATGATTGTAATTACCCCAGAAATAGTATTTTCTGGGTAAATAGGATCACAGAGTTTTTGGGTTAAGGGTAATTGTGATCACATATTTTATTTTCTATTTAAATCAAATTGTGGTTTAGAATGCATTTTTTAATCTTTCAGTTTTCAGATCTTGTGAAATACCCCTAGTTTGGCTTACTTTACTGCACATTTTGTATTAGCAAAACATTTATTTTACAATTATATTTTGCACTTATTCCAAATTTAAGGCCTAATTAGGCCTCAACACTTTCAATGTAAATGAAATTTTCCTCCTTCACAACATGTGAGCTTTGACTGATCCTTTTCCCAACATTGCTTGCATTTCATTTTTTTTTTTTTTTTTTTTTTTTTTTACTTTAAAAATTGTTTCTTTAGTAATACAACAAGGTTATTAATTTTCAATAGAAAATTTTGCATTTGATTTTGTTTTGTAGGCAGAGTGTAAAATATATTATTACTAGCAAAACCCACGGCTTTGCTCGCATAATAATTGAAATATGCCAGGTGGTATTTGTATGTCTACCTTTTTTTAGAAGAAATTATACTTGTAGGAATAATTCAAAAATTACTAAGCCACAGTTTGTCTAAACTTGATAATTACACTGCACTATGTGGAAATGAGACATGAATTAACAAGAAGAATTAAAACTAATTCCAAATTTAGAAAGTATTTTGAAGCTTTTATGCTCATTTCAGTATTCATTTGAAATTTTGAATAAACACCATTCTTAGTACACATTTACATCTTAAAATTAACCATCATCTCAAATTCCAAGCTTCTTGTCTATCGGCCTACCACCTCTCTGGTGGTAGTGGCACTAACATAAAATAAAATGCCTATGTTGAAACAGAAACTGTCACCATTAATTTTGAAATTGGTTTGGTATTTCCTAATATATCATAGAAATGGTAATTCAGAAAGTTTTTAAAGGCTTTTTTTAGAGCATTTGTTGTTCCTCCAGCCCGAGGTGGTAGTGACACTGGCATAAAATGTAGCCTGTGTGGAATCAGAGACAGTCACAATTGATTCGCAACCATTACTTTTGTAATCGGTTTATTATTTCTTGAGATTGCATAGAAATCGTAATTTAGGACTTTTTTAGCGACTGAAAAGAAGGGTTATGTGTTTCACGCGTATCTGTGTATGTGGATTTCTTTATACCCTCGAAACATACCAACGGCTGGATGGATTTTAATGAATGAGGTCTCTATCAATTCGTCTTAACAGCCCGATGGTAATAGGCTAGGTTTTGTTTTTATAAATTCAAAATGGCGGTAGAGAGGGGAAAAAAATTACGCACCCTATTGAGTGGCATATCATTGGATAGGTCTTTTAAAATGAAGACGATGTTTCATTGACTATTTTACAGTCAGAAGCTCCGTTAAAATATTATACAACCTGGAAGTTGTGTATGTATTGTGGATCTCTAGCTTTACTGCAACTCTAACCATCATAGACATCTATAGACCTCATCAAAACAGTGTTAATAGATAGGAACTAACAATTAAACACAACTTAAAAGTCATCAATACAAGTAAATAAAAAAAATAGGTAAGTAATATAAACAAGTAGTATAAAAAAAATATTTTAAGTCAATTCCTACTTATGTCAATAAGAGACTTTTTTTATCCCATTCTTCTTTCCTCATGAGAGGCGCTTAAAATGCCTTGATCAAGAAGAGGGCTCTCTCGATTATTGAAAATTAGTTAATTTAATTTAATTTAATTAATGAATTAATATTTGAAAAAAACTGGATTAACATCAAGTGTCATCCACTACAAGTTTAAAAAAAATTATTTGAGCTTGATTGGATGAATAATAAGTATTATTATAAGTATAAGAATAATAAGTAAATATTCGTTCCCTTTATTATGAATAATAAGTATTTTATTAACGATTGAAAATTTGAACAAGATATATATATAGCGAGAGTGTGCTAATAGTAGGAATTGAAAAAAAAAAAAAAAATAGTTTCACATTGATGAGAAATAATTAATTAGTTCGCTTTTTACGCAGTCGGGTTTTTTGATTTTTTAAATTTAATTGTTTATTTTAGTACGCTTTTCGCTCCGACCCCTCGCTTCACCCCTTTTAAATTTCGAATCTATTTTCGACAGTTCTTAGAGAACATTTATATTTCAAAAGTAACAACCATGCTTACAACAACTTTCATAAGTAAACAACCATTTAAAGTTTCTAGCCTCTTCAGTATCACAGAAGTCGCAATTTAGAACGATTTTTGCTCCTGCAGGCTCCAGGTGGTAGTGACACCAACATGAAATACAGCCTATGTTGAAGCAAGGGCTGTTACCATCAATTTCCAACCATTACTTTTGAAATTGGTTTGGTACTTCATGAGTTTGCGTAGAAATCGCCATTTAGAACGTTTTTTTTTAGAACGCTTTTTGCGCATTTTCGCCCCTTTTAAATTTCGAATTTTTTAAGAAATGTTCTTAGGGATAATTTATATCTAATAAGTAACTACCATGCCAAATTTCATGTTCCTAGGCCCTTCAGTAACACAAAAATCCCATTTTTAGAACATTTTTTCTCCTGCATCTCCTTTGGGGTAGTGGCATGGACAAAAGATATAGCCTTTGTTGGAACAGGGACTAACACCATCATTTTGATATCATTACTTTTGAAATCGGTTTGATGTTTCCTGAGATTGCGTAGAAATCGCCATTTAGAACGTTTTTTAGAACGCTTTTTGCGCATTATCACCCGTTTTAAATTTCGATTTGTATAAGAAATGTTCTTAGAGATCATTTATACCTATTAAGTAACTACCATGCCAAATTTCATGTTTCTAGGCTCTTCAGTAAACACAAAAATCACATTTTTAGAACGTTTTTTTCTCCTACATCTCCTTTGGGGTAGTGGCATGGACATAAAATATAGCCTTTGTTGGAACAGGGACTAACACCATCATTTTGATATCATTACTTTTGAAATCGGTTTGATGTTTCCTGTGATTGCGTAGAAATCGCAATTTAGAACGTTTTTTGCGCATTATCACCCGTTTTAAATTTCGATTTGTATAAGAAATGTTCTTAGAGATCATTTATACCTATTAAGTAACTACCATGTCAAATTTAATATTTCTAGGTCTTACTGTAACACAAAAGTCGCATGTAAAGCCCACACCGAGATCTTTTAATCCCATTTACCCATGACTGTGTATCTTGTAAGGCATGAGAGAAAATACCACTGATCCCAAATTACCCCATTTCATGGGGGTAATTGGGATCAAAGAGGTATTTTTTGAAAAAGATACTTGTACCAGGTAACACGTGAATTGAAAATAATTCTGTTTGCATTTCAAGAGACAACTACCGACTGATACATAACGTTAAGTATGTAGTCCAATTCATTCTCTGTCAATTATTTGTCAAAGTTCAAATTGTCAAAATGAAATCCTAATTACCCCTACCTCCCCTACTTATTTAAAGCAATCCCATGTAGTTGTTAAATGTTATTTTTATTTGTTAATCGTAGAAGCTCCCCCCCCCCCCCCAAAAAAAAAAAAAAAAAAAAAAAATTAACAAATTACAACGACTATTTGGAAAATGATTTTTTCAAAGACTAAAATTTAAGACATAAAAAATCGCACGGAATTGATCATACATTACGTACGCCATGAATGAAACATTAATAGTGTTATTACACGTAAAAATTTCAAGCGGCAAAAATCGCCTGCGACTCGTACGTATTATCCACCTGAAACTTATGTATTATCCAAGCATTTCATTGGTTGTTCGGGAAAAGGCTTTTCCATCGTCAGTTTTCCAAGAAATCTGACGGCCCATTTTAAATGAAATTTCATTCTTAAACTTCTAAACATTCCACAATATTACTTTTTACACCGTCGTATAGCGAAAAAAATGTACAGTAAATCCTGTGTAAGGCGGACTCTGTGTAAGACGGAAATCTGTCTAACTCGGAAAGATTTTCAAGTCCCTGCGAATCCATAGACATAGAGTAAAATTTGTCTAAGGCGAAATATTGTCTACTACGGAAAATTTTCTCGGTCCCGATCGATTCCGGCTTAGACAGAGTTTAACTGTACTTTTAAATGCAATTTGTTTGAAAGCTGTATCTCCATTTGTTTCTTTCTTTCTTTTTCTTTTTTTTTTTTTTGTAGTTTTTATTACTTTTTTGTCATAGTGGCAACAGAAGGTATCCATCTCTGTTGAAAGTAAAGGGAAATACAGATTACTGTATAGACTCATCAGAAAACGAATAAAATGATGATTAAACCAATAAAAACCTTCAGATATGCTTTTGATTTCCTACCCTAACGAGGACAATAACCATTTTTCCAAATGGTTAAAAAGTCAAAAATATTGAAAAATTACAGGCAAAGAAATTTTAACTTCTTCAAAAGGATATAAATTATTTAAAGAAACACACTTTAAGGATATACCGCTCCAACAACACACTTTCATTCTTTCAGTATGATGGGGAAATTTTTAAAAATAGCCAATCTTTAGCTTTCAGCCGAAACAAAACCCGAGGTAAATGCACGCCTGAAGAGCACCAATGCTTATATATATTATTAATTTGACAAATGAAGTGGAAAGATATTTTCTAGTATTTTGGAGCACAGGCGTCGGTGAAACAAAATCCAGGGGGGGGGGGGGGCAAGATTTTAGAACAGATATACCTGCGGTCCGCAGCCTTGGCCGCGTTTTATAAAATGAAGAATATAAGCATGAAATAAATTAAAATCAAGAATCTTTTGTCAGAATCCCCCGCCCCTCATAAACTGGCCTCAATAGAGTATATTACGTCTTGTTGCGTCAGCAGAATCCTTAGCAAGGGTGGGCCGACTTTTGAAGTCCTGAAAATATTTTCAGTGTGTTTAAATGTCGTTAACTCAGAACGCGAAATTTCTGATCGCCAGGTCGTCATTGGCAATCATAAATTAGAGGTTGGCGACAAAAAGGCAGCATACGTTAAGCTCGCGATCGCAGCAACACTTAGCAAAAATATTCCTTATCTATTTCAGAATAAAATGCTAGTTTAATTTCAATGCTATATTCTTTAAACTTTTCATAATAGAGTAACCCTGTACATATTATTATATTGATGCAACATAATGCTGCCGTATGTCATCATGTTGGTCATGATTGTATTAATGATTAAAGTAAAAGTTTTACAACTTTTTTTTTTTTTTATCAAACCATGGATACAACTTTAATATTTTTTATTAATAGAAAATAACTTTTATATTTTATACAAATCCAATAAATCTGCTAACAAGTAAACTGCAATAAATAGCAAAAATATACACGCATTCACACACGTATACATATGGAATAGATTTTTTAAAAAGACGAATACAAATTCAGAGAGCTTCAAAATGTTAAAATATGCCAATATTTCCATAACCGGATTTTTATCATGTTTCAATACGTTTTTCAAACTCATATGACGTTATACACTATATGGCCAAAGGTGACCGGTCACTTGCGATTTTAGACGTTTCGTTAAATATCTAGAAATCAGGAATTAACCTGAAACTGCAGATGTGTAAACACTATAGTACAGGTCATGTATTTCCGCGAAGATTTTTTTCCCGAGAACCCCATACAGGACCGTCAACAAATTGAAAAAGAACGAATATCTTTTGGATAACCCTGTAAAAACTAATGTAGCAAAAGCGTTCAAACTCGAGATTATTAATGAGTGGCTTATTGTAATATACTGTGTTTATTTTTACGAGGATAGCATGTATACTAGTAGAGAAATTAAGGTTTTTATAAAAACAGTCCCAAATTTCGCCAAGTGTTTTGCTTATAATTTGTAGAGATCTTAATATTAAAAAAAGGTTCTTTTCAGAAAATATGACAAACAACATTGTATACAATACTTTGCAATCAAAATTTAAAAAAAAATAATAATTAGATGAAAAATGAGCAGGTTTACTAAAAAATGTTTCACTGCGCATGTGCAAATGCAATCAAAATATAGTGTGCATAATGTATTAGCTAAGTTTATAGAGCAACTTTTGTGAAAGTCTCAAAATCATAGCTTGAAAATTCTGAAAATTATCGTCGATAGAATAAGCTCGAAATCCGTTGTTCCCAAAAGGAAGCAAAAAGATTAGGGGTTGTATCAAAATATAGTAGTACGTGCAATATTGTGCACGCTATCTTGGCACTAATCAACAGATATCTGTTGATTAGTGCCAAGATATGCCAAGTTTGATACAACCCCTCATCTTTTTGCTTCTTTTTGGGAACAACGGACTTAGAGCTTATTCTATCGACGATAATTTTCAGGATGTGATTTTGAGACTTTAACAAAATTTGCTCTATACACTTAGCTAATACATTATGCATATTATATTTTGATTGCATTCGCGCATGCGCAGTGAAACCTTTTTTTAGTAAACCTGCTCATTTTTCATCCAATTTTTACTATTTTTTAATTCTGATTGCAAGGCATTATGTACAATGTTGTTTGTCATATTTTCTGAAAAGAACTTTTTTTTTATATTAAGAACTCTGCAAATTATAAGCAAAAAACTTGGCGAAATTTGGGACTGTTTTTATAAAAACCTTAATTTCTCAACGAGTATACATGCCATCCTCATAAAAATGAACACAGTATTACAATAAGCCACTTATTAATAATCTCGAGTTTGAACGCTTTTGCTACATTAGTTTTTACAGGGTTATCCAAAAGATATTCATTCTTTTTCACTTTGTTGACGGTCCCCTATGCGGTTTTGGGAAAAAATCTTCGCGGAAATACATGACCTATACTATAATGTTTACACATCTGCAGTTTCAGGTTAATTCCTTATGTATTTTTCTAGATATTTAACAAACCGTCTAAAATCGCAAGTGACCGGTCACCTTTGGCCATAAATGCATAACGTCATATGAGTTTGAAAAACGTATTGAAACATGATAAAAATCCGGTTATGGAAATATTGGCATATTTTAACATTTTGAGGTTCTCTGAATTTGTTTTCGCCTTTTTAAAATATATTCCATACATATACGCGTGCGTATGCGTGTATATTAGAATTTCCACAAAGGTTTAGGTCCCTAGAACCCATTCTTAGAGAAGAACTGAAATAAAGATGGCTTTACTGCTTTTTTTTATTATTATTATTGCTTGTTTTATACTGTATATTTAATTCTGAAATCGATTTTTCAAAACAAACATTCTTAAAATTCCGGGCAACGCCAGGTACTTTAGCTAGTGAATGATAAATGCTTTGTACTCCATATTCTAAAGAAATCATTTTATAGTGCACTTTAGAAACGCATATGCTTAAAATAGTATAACGTTATTAGACCAATGTCAGACGGGCGTCTTTTTTGCTTAAGTATTATACATTCACAATGCTACAGCATTGTGAATGGATAACACTTAAGCAAAAAGGCGCACGTCTGACATTGGTCTTAAAATACACCGCAAACGATTTTTTTCACAGATCATGCAACGGGATTTTTTTGAGCGTTTCTGTAAACGAACTATAAATGCTACACACTCCATTTTTGTTAGTGAAAATGACATAATAAACCTCAATAAATGTACTACTACAAAAATCAATACCAAAAATCAATTACATGGCAATCCGAGTATATTTACGATAGTTTTGAGTATACGGACAAACGGTAGACAGACAAACCGAAGTTATAAACACAAACACCTTTTTATTAGTATGTTGGAAAGTGTTAAAAACGAGTGTATTGAGTATTAATATACACCGCAAACGATTTTTTTCACAGATAGTGCAACGGGATTTTTTTTTTTTTTTTTTTTTTTTTTTTTTTTTTTTTTTTTTTGAGTGTTTCTGTGAACGAACTATAAATGCTACACACTCCATTTTCAATAGTAAAAATGACATAATAAATCTCAATAAATGTACTAAAAAATTCAATTACATGGCAGTCCGAGTACATTTACGATAATTTTGAGTATACGGACAAACGGTAGACAGATAAACCGAAGTTAAACACAAACACCTTTTAATTAGTTTTGGAAAGTGTTAAAAACGAGTGTATTGAGTATTAATATACACCGCAAACGATTTTTTTCACAGATCATGCAACGGGATTTTTTTTCACGTTTCTGTAAACGAACTATAAATGCTACACATTCCATTTTCAATAGTAAAAATGACATAATAAATCTCAATAAATGTACTAAAAAATTCAATTACATGGCAGTCCGAGTACATTTACGATAATTTTGAGCATACGGACAAACGGTAGACAGATAAACCGAAGTTATAAACACAAACACCTTTTAATTAGTTTTGGAAAGTGTTAAAAACGAGTGTATTGAGTATTAATATACACCGCAAACGATTTTTTTCACAGATCATGCAACGGGATTTTTTTTTCACGTTTCTGTAAACGAACTATAAATGCTACACATTCCATTTTCAATAGTGAAAGGACATAATAAATAGGGATTGACCGAATACCGAATAGTTGATTCGGTATTCGGTGGTTCGGCATGTAAACCGAATATTCGGCTACGGTCGAATACTTTTAAGTATTCGGCCGAATAATTGCAGATAAGTATTTTCATAGAAGTAGAAGAATTCTCTTTTACTTAGCAGTAGAATAGGCTAAACAATGAGTTTTAATATTATGTGCATGAGTTCAGAGTTCAGCTGCACTACAAAAAATAAGTCAAAGGCCATTTTTAATTTAAAAAAAAAAAAAACTTTTTCCTTCCTAAAATAGTTTACATAGGCGCGAAATCAAAACAACTGTCTACAACAGAGAAAAAAAACAAAGTAAGAAAGATGGGCATCTTTCCCTTATCATTTAATTTTATTTACTTCTACATTAGTTTTTTTTTTTTATTTAAATTTATTTATTGTGTATTTTTTTAAATATACAGATGAAATAAGTATATCAGAGTTCATATCTGTATATCTAAGGTGTATATTAAAGAAAATACCCACATAAAATAAGTATACACCTATGCCTATCCTATAGATTTATAACTATTATATCAAAATCGCTCAAATTTCTCATCTTCACCACCACAATGTTAAAATATTAATCAAAATATAAATATTCTATCAATAATTTGACGGAAAATAGTTAAATGTACAAATTGATATAATACTTTTTGTATTTTGAGAACATACCTATTCAATATGTTTATAATTAGAGATTTAGACAATCAGTAAATCAGCTTATTGACAACATTGTTTCTTATTATTTGAATGAACTTTTGTTTTTATGACAATCCTTATCCTTAATAATAACCTGTATAGTTTAATATTTTCATAGGTTATTTTTGGGTATTGACTAGTGATAAAATATTAAAAAATAAGTGATGGGTTAATGAATTTGTGAGTGGAAAGAAGCCATTAAATTTTTGTGTAATTAGATTGTAGAATAAAAATGTAACTGAATTAAATTATTGATAATTTAATTTCAAATAAAGCTTATTAAAAAAGCTAATATATGCAAAAATGCGTATTAAAAAGTTTCAAGTATTCGGTTGCCGAATACCGAAGCTTCGGTATACACTTCGACCGAAGCTTCGGTATTCGGCAAAATTGCTGCTTCGGTCAATCCCTAATAATAAATCTCGATAAATGTACTACAAAAATCAATTACATGGCAATCCGAGTATATTTACGATAGTTTTGAGTATACGGACAAACGGCAGACAGACAAACCGAAGTTATAAACACAAACGCCTTTTAATTAGTATGTTGGAAAGTGTTAAAAACGAGTGCTGTCGGAGAAACAGTAAGAGATATACTATGAATTCGCAATTCTATATTTTCCACGAACAAAAATAATAATAATAAAAGAAAAGAATCCGAAAAATCAAAGAGTAGAAGTAAAACTGAACTGCATGAAACACCATCAATTGCACAGCTGCTCACACGTTGGATTTTTCCGGTTATCGCATTACGAAACTGCGAAGAAATGAATGTAACATAACATTTTGCAGGATTTTACATAATTTCACAAGATTCTCACCTAAAATTAGTTAGGAATATAAGATAACACGAACTTCATGGATTGTCCTTGAGAAGATAAAAAAGCATGATCACGGCGATAATTTAATTAATGTAAACATATTAATTAATATAAAAATATATAGTTGGTTTTAAATTATTACTTCCTATTTCAAAATTAGTGATGCAACGAAATGAGGTTTGGCCGAATATAATAACCGAATACCGAATATTCGGCCAAGTTACAGTACGCGCGGTCTATTGGTCGCCGAATATTAATTCAAAAATTCTGATTTAAACCAAAATAATATACATCGATAACTTCATACAATTTTTATTAAACATATTCAGGCTTAAAGGTAATTTAAAACAAAATTTAAATTAGTTTTAATTCAAATCAATGGTTCGCTTAGAGAAGTGTTTAAGTTTATTGAACCCTTTTGAACAAGTCTATATTATAAAGGACAAACATATCTGTGCGTAACGCATACGTCATTTTGCGAATGGCAACACTTTAAAATTTGAAATAAAATTTTTGTTTTACAATTTTCCTCTACTGTAAATATTTAAACTTCTAAACATCGCACATTTTAAATTTTTACACCGTCGTATAAGGAAAAAAATGCTCTTTTAAATGGAATTTGTTTGAAAGCTGTATCTGAATTTATTTTAGAGATAATTTTTTTGTAGTTTTTAATACCATTTTTCCAATCGTGGCAACAAAAGTACCCCATTTCTATTGAAATTCATTGAAAGTAAACGGAAAATAGTCGAAAATAGGAGATTACTGTATCTTTTCGTTGCCATTTTCTCATAAAACCTGAAAAAAAAAAAAAAAAAAAAAAAAAAAAAGAGTTGAAATTAAAATACGGCTATGTCAAGAATATTTGTCTGTTATTCCGCGATAATGATGTCATATGCATACTTTTCTATAGACGAAGTTTAAGATTGGATTGTAAAAGTGGATTGCTTTAGCGGATGCAAATGACGTGATTTTATAAAATAGCGTGTATTTTAATTCTTAAACCTGAATTATGTTTTGTAGAAGTGCGTCATTTTCACAGCCCAGCTGCTTTCAAATTCTTCACAGGTGAAATGCTTCACCTTTGAAGATAATGTAATCGAAATCACACACTGATAAAACGCAATGTTTTACAAAAATTTAGAGTGTCTTTATAAAAGAGAGGTGACATGCAAATAATAGCGATTTATATTAGAGAAATTGACGATTCTCGCCTGGATGGATTTGCTTCGCCGAGTTAGACAAGCAAACAAATAACTCAAGGTTTAAAATAATATGTTCCTGAAATTATTGTCCAAAATTCTCTCGAATAATAAAATTTTAATGCTATTCTTTAGGACATTCTACTACAATTTTATCAAAATAACATAATTTGCTTAATTTAATTTTTCACAATTTTATATAATCTATATATTTAAAACACAAGTGTGTTTTTTAGTCATCTGCCCTGATATTTCTGCTGAACCAATTTTAATAATATTTTTTTCAACTGAAAGCTGTTCATTTGTAGATGTGATCGCACTATCTTTTTTTTTAATATCCCTACTTTTATATTTTAATTTTAAAAGCATTTCATGAAATTTCTCCAAAATGATGAAAGCTTTCATTATTGCAGACAAGAAAGAAAAAAATGAGATATTTTTATCTTTATTCACGCCATTTTCTGATAAAAATTCAAAATTGTTTATAAAAATTGTTGTACAGCGTTTAGTGAGCAAAATCCCATGAGGAACATAATATTATATTAGGGGAATAATAACGGAAAATGACATACTTCTTTTGAAAACATTTTTCCTCATAAATTTTCTATATCGTTTTTCCTTCAGCATGTGTACTGATACTAAATTTCAGACACAAGGCGAAATGCTTATTTAAGTGAAAATGAAGTCATATTTAATAGAAAACGATCATTTTCTTAGATAAAACTAAATATTTTAACACAAATTCGGCTAAAAAACAGAAATTACGGAAATTTTGGCTCTCCGGAATTGAGATTAGAATCTCAAGTAAAGAGGCGCGTCTATTTAGATAAAAGATGTTGCTGACAATGGTGGCTTCAAGTTTTGAGTTAAAATGATTTTAAAACGATCAAACAAAATACAATATTTTTAAAAATGATGAATATGGATATGAGAAGTGCGTATGCAAATTTTGAGAAGGTGAAAATTGCTGTTTTTCATTCCGGAATACCAAGCCTAAGAGCTTCAATTGATAACCACATCGTAATAACTGATCTTTATTATATTTTATTGATTACGTATCTATATTATAAAGAACATCTGTGCGTAACGCTGACGTCATTTTGCGAATGGCAACACCTCATGATCAAATTTCGGTCTTGAAATTTTCGCTACTGCATTTTTTTAATCTTCTGACCATCTTACATTTTCAATTTTCGTCGCATAGGGAAAAAATTTACTTTCAAATGCAATTCGTTTAAAAACTGTATCTTAATTGACTAATTTATTATGTTTTTAAAATAACTTTTAAGCATGATTTTTTTAAGTTTATCTTAACACGTGTCGGTTTCAATACATAATAATAATAGACATTTTGCACATAAAGCAACAAACATTGTTCAGTATTTGTTTCTGACTATTTTTGCATAACGAAATTAATACTTTCTTTATAAACAAATATAAGAAAAATATTTAAAAAACCCAATCTAACATATTTGTGAAAGACAAATTAACGAAATTAATACTTCTTTTATAAACAAATAAAAGAAAAATATTTAAAAAAAAAAACACAAATCTAACATATTTGTAATCATACAATTTAAATTTATAGATCATCAAATAGGATTTTTTTTTCAAATGGAATTTGTTTGCAAAGTTAATCTCAGTTTACTGATTGTCTATGGTTTTAAAAACAATTTTAATGCATGAAATATTTTTAAATTTATATCTATATCGCGCGGAGCTCGATTACGAAAGATTAACCGTTTGCCCTTAAAATAAAGTAAAGAGTTCATCATTTTCTTACGGCTAACATCCATTAAAAAAAACTTTCCTAAGAATAAATAAATAAAATAATATAGATAAAACACAAATTTAGCAGATTTATATAAGCTCTGAAATTATCAATAAGAAAATATCGCTTTTGATAAATTTCAAAAATTTATTTGAATGTATAATTCGTATTTTTCATATGAAAAATGCTGTTTTAATGTAAGTGGGCAATCGAAAAAACTTATTGCATAGAAAAAAAATATTAGTTTTCAATTAAAATAAATGTTTTCACCTATATTCTGTAACCCGGGAAGCCCGGGTACGATCCCCTAGTAACAATAAAAACTAGTTCAACAGCATCACTTATTTCCAGGGCTGCGGAGTCGGAGTCGTGCCCATTTTTGAGCGAAAGAGTCGGAGTCAGATCTGTTAAAATTCCCGGGGTCGGAGTCGTTCAAGCAGGAGTCGTTACAAGCAGGTCTGCGTTGTCGGAGTCGGCCCATTTTTTAACGAAAGAGTCGGAGTCGGAATCGTCCATTTTCCCACCGACTCCGCAGCCCTGCTTATTTCAGAAGTCATTCCAATTGTGGAAACTTTATTTGTCAAAGCCTGGTGAAGGTAATGATTTTTTTTTTTTTTTTTTTTTTTGGCATTGGAACACTTTTAGATTGCCTGGCTCAAAACATGAATGCACGCTTTAAACATATTTATGATAATGGACATTTTTGCATTTCAACTTTGCTAGACCCCAGGTTTAAACTTCTTAAGCTGAAGAAAATCATCTCGAGTTGAAATCTCGACTGATTCTACTTATGACTGCTATCTCAAACAATGATATTTCTGAAATTGAAACAAATGAAAATGTGGTAGAAACAAGTAAAGATATTAATAATAAGTCAAAGACCACATTTTTGGAATTGCTTCATGCAGATTTCTAACAAAAACAAAACAGTTAACAAGCTTTAGCCCTTACAAATGATGAGCATCAGTTATTTTGATAAATCACTCTTAGATAGATATGTACGTCCACTAAACTGGTGGAAAGCAAATTCTATTGAATGTGAAGCATAATTAAATCATTTTTATAATATACTAGCAAACCCCGCGGCTTTGCTCGCATAATAGTTGAAATATGCCAAGTGATATTTGCATGACTATTTTTTATTAGAACAACACTTTTTGAAATAATTCATAAATTACGAATTAAGCCACAGTTTAACTAAACTTCATTATAAAAGTGCAATAGACAGAAATGAGATTTTAATTAATAAGAAGAACTAAAACTAATTCCAATTAAATGATAATTTAGAAAGAATTTTCAGACTTTTATGCTCATTTCATGCACTCATTTCAGTATTAATTTGAAGTTTTGAATTTTTTAGAAACCATCTTAACACATTTCATCTTGAAATTAACCATCATGTCAAATTCCAAGCTTCTTGTCTAACAGTCTACCACCTCTCTGGTGTTAGTGGCACCAACATAAAATGTCGAAACAGAGTTGAAACAGAATATCTCGAAAAATATTGAAACAGAGACTGTTACCATTAATTTGCCAGCATTAACATTGAAATCGGTTGTTATTTCCTAATATTCTATAGAAAACAGAATTTAGATGTTTTTAAAGGCTTTCTTGTTGTTCCTGCCAACCAGGTGGCAGTGACACCGGCATAAAATATAGCCCGTATAGGATCAGGGACTATCACTCTTGACTCGCAACCAATAACTTCTGTAATATGTTTATTATTTCCTGAGATTCCATAGAAATCGTAATTTAGGACTCTTTTAGAATGCTTTTCGCTCCTTCCCTTCGCTTCACACCTTTTTAATTTCGAATTTATTTTCGAATGTTCTTAGAGCACATTTATATTTTATAAGTAACTACCGTGCTATATTTAAAGTTTCTAGCCTCTTCAGTACCGCAGAAATCGCAATTTAGAAAGATTTTGTTCCTGCAACCCTCGACATAAAATATGGCTTATGTTTGAGCAGGTTCATCACCATCAATTTGCAATCATTCTGTTTGAAATCGGTTGCATATGTTCTTAGAGATCATTTGTATCTTATAAATAACTGCCCTGCCTAATTTCAGGATTCTAAGCTCTTCAGTAACACAAAAATCGCAATTTAGAACGTTTTTTGCTTCTGAAACCTCTAGGTGGTAGTGACACTGACATCAAATAGAGCCTATGTTGCAACAAGTGCTGACATCATCAATTTCCAACCATTACATTTGAAATATGTTGGGTACTTTCTGAAATTGCGCCATTTAGAACGTTTTTTAGAACTCTTTTCGCGCATTTTCACCCCTTTTAAATTTCAAATTTTTTAAGAAATGTTCTTAGAGATTATTTATATCTTATAAGTAACTACCATTCCAAATGCCATGTATCTGGGACCTTCAGTAACACAAAAATTGCAATTTCGAACGTTTTTTTTGCTCCTGCACCCCCTTTAGGGGTAGTGGCACCGACATAAAATGTAGTCTATATTGGAGCAGGGGTTGTCATCATCATTTTGACACGATTATTTTTTTAATCGGTTTGGTACTTCTTGAGATTGCGTAAAAAATCGCCATTTAGAACGTTTTTTAGAACTCTTTTCGCGCATTTTCACCCCTTTTAAATTTCGAATTTTTAAAAAAATGTTCTTAGAGATCATTTATATCTTATAAGTAACTACCATGCCAAATTGCATGTATCTGGACCCTTCAGTAACACAAAAATCGCAATTTCGAACGTTTTTTGCTCCTGCACCCCCTTTAGGGTTAATGGCACCGACATAAAATGTAGGCTATGTTGGAGCAAGGGTTGTCACCAGCATTTTGACACCATTATTTTTTAAATCGGTTTGGTACTTCCTGAAATTGCGTAAAAATCGCCATTTAGAACGTTTTTTAGAACGCTTTTTGCGCATTTTCACGCCTTTTTAATTTCGATTCTTTTAAGAGATGTCCTTAGAGATCATTAGTACCGTATAAGTAACTACCATTCCAAATTTCATGTTTCTAGGCCCTTCAGTAACACAAAAATCGCATTTTTAGAAGGTTTTTTGCTTCTGCACCCCCTTTTTGGCCAGTGGCACGGACATAAGATATAGCCTATGTTCTAAGTTGGACTAACACCATCATTTTGATACCATTACTTTTGGAATCGGTTCGGTAGTTCCAGAGTTTACCTACGACAAATAAACAATTTTTTCCTCTTTATAATATGAGTATATATATATATGAGTATATATAAGTATAGAAGTATAGATGAGTATAGATATAAAATTCAAATAGTTAAATTTACTTAAATATTTTAAATAATATAATTTTTCATGTATGCATGTTAAGAAAATTCAAATAATTATTAAATTTATATTTAATATTTGAAATAAAATTGTATTATAAATTTAATAAACATTTAAATTTCCTTAATGTATAACACATAAATATAAACCTATAGGTATGTTATTTAAAATATATCAATTACTTAGTTTTAGTATTCGGCTGAACTATTCGGCTTTTGAGTCGAACACCAACCGAATATTCGTTGCATCCCTATTCGAAATAAATGTCACATCCACGCTTTCTCTCCCCCATTTTTTTTTTTTAAATATAAATTCTGATTTATTTTAAAGTTAATTAAAATAACGAAAATGATACAAAGGCGTAGGAAAAGGGGAGGGGGATTCATGAGGCTCAAGCAACGTCCATTCAAATTTAAAAAATAAATAAAAGCGACATGAGCCATTCCAAAAAATATATACGTGTGTGTGTGTATATATATCAGCTTTAATTCACAATATTACTGTTTTTGATGGTGGTAGGTTATGTTTAATTAATGGTTTTATATATATATATATATATATATATACACACATATATATAAAATATTTTTTGGCAACATATTTAAATAATCTCTTACCTCCCTCCCCTCCCTTTTTTAGGACCAATAGGGATTGTCATTCATGCATCACTCAAACGGTTTGTTTTAAAAGAGAGATTCTGTCTGGATTTTGATTTGCTGAGTTGGTTGGGACATGTGACAGTAACTTAACCACTGAGAATCGTCGCTGTGGCTGTTGCCAAATAGCAAGCTACAAATACAGCCTTTTTTTCGCGCTACGTAAGAGAAATATAGATTTTGTGACAGTTATTTTTAATCAGTAATAATTAGTTAATTAAGAAAAACGATTAATTATTCTCAAATATTTAATTTAATACTCATAATACTAGCAGTTCAATTTATTTAAAAATTTATACTTGAGGCCATTCCATGGTTGCTACACCACTGCAATGGTAACATTTATTAATGGCAGAAACGATACCTCATGAATGCTTCATTTTTTCTCCTTTTATTTTTTGTTTGTGTGCAGCTAAAATTTTCCAAAATAAGAATGAAACAAGAAAGAAAAATCATGCGTTAAGCATAGATTATGAAACACTTTTTAACACTTCCTGAATGCATTAACAAAACTTTCGTTATTTAGGGAAATAAGGTAAATAAGATAAACTAAGTAAACATTTTAGAAAACGCATAAAACATTTGAAAAACTGATTTCAGCAGTTACCGTCCTAGCCAAATATGTATTCCAATTCTTTTGAACAGCCCTGTATTTGATCTGTAGGTTGATATATATACTATATAATGGGAAAATTTAGCTTAGTAAGAAAACGCACAACAGGTTGAAATTTCTCTTTCAGCAATTTATACTAATAGATGGAAACATAGTTGAATACTTTTGTACAACCCTATAGTTCTCCTAGTACTTTTATTACACGCCACTATTTAGCTAAAATTTAATTCAAACTAAAACACTCTTAAAACTACTGAAATCGCATTTTCAGAAATTATCATTTATAGACGGCCATGTGTCCAATTCTTTGCATAACCCTGTATATCATTTTATCTATATTCTACAAACATTTCTTAGTAAACTAAAAGCCGTTCAGTGTAAAACTGCATAACTCATTTAAAAACCACCTTTAAGCAATTTGCACTCATACCCAGTAACCATTACGAATTCTTTTGTGTAGCCCTCTATATGAATGATAGTATATATACGCACCATATACTATGCATAAATATAGTGAAACATAAAATCGCATATCATAATTAACTAGTCGGATGTACCAATCCCAAAACTTTCTTCTATCTCATACATGTTAATGCTTCAAAATTCGCTATCACACTGCCAAAATTAAATGGCAATCTATGCATCTCATGAGGATTCTAACGATATGAAATTCCGTGCATTAGTTCTTGAGATATGACTATCGCTGAAATCGTCTAAATTCAGCAAAATGCTGCCTATCAGCGCCACCTATTGGGTGATTTATACCAAATCCTAATCAGCAACGATTTATGTCAACGTCTGACTGAATCTGAAGTTTGGAGAAAATCCGTACATTAGTTTTTGAGACAGAGCAATAGCGAAAATCGTGAAAATTTCTGCATAGCAGCGCAACCTATTGGGTGATTAACACCAAAACCTAATTAACAACCACTTGTGTCAACATACAACTAAATCTGAAGTTAGATGAAAATTGGTCCATTAGTTATATTGATAGAGCTACTGAGGCAATCGTGGAAAAGGCAGCAGAGAAGCGCCACCTGTTGGGCGATTTACACCAACACCTAATCAGTAGCAAGTCCTATCAAGGACTAACTTAATCTGAAGTTTGATGGAAATCCGTGCGTTAGTTCTTAAGATAGAGCTATTGGGGAAATCGTGTAAAACCTGCAAAATTCATCATAACAGCGCCACCTGTTGGGCGATTTACACCAAAACGTAATCATCATCAATTCATATCAAGGACTAACTAAATCTGAAGTTTGATCAAAATCCGTGCATTAGTTCTTGAGATAGAGCTATTGCGAAAATCGTGAAAAATGCAGCATTGCAGCGCCACCTGTTGAGCGATTTACACCAAAAACTAATCAGCATCAATTTGTATTAGGCACTAACTGAATATCAATTTTTATTAAATTCCGTGCATTAGTTCTTGAGATAGAGCGCCCACAAAATGTGTGCCACATACACACAGACAGACAGACAGACTCACAGAGTCACAGACAGACATTTTGTAAAAACATGTTTTTTGGAATCTCTGACCCCTAAAACGTGTAAATCCGTCGAAAACCGGAATTCGAAAATTTTCATGAATCCAATACTTTCTTCTTGTAAAGATAGAAGAAAGTAAAAATGCATTTCCAGCAATCATCGCTAATGTGCAGTACTTCGGATACAATATAGTATTTGAAATCTTTTGTGTGTCCCTGTAAATGCTATCCACTTCGTATTATACATGAAATAAGTTATAGTAAACCTCAGCGACATATATCAATTTTATTATATATGAAATAATTTATCATAATTAAAATGCGCCGCAAACAATTCCCTCCACCCCTATATCATTATGTAACGGAATTCTTCTGTGTGGCCCTGTAAAGGAATAACAATTATTCTTTGTACAGTATATTCTACAGAATGCATATTTTAGTGCACTTCATAAATGCATATCAATTTTATTATGTTTGAAAGCGTGTAATATCATTAAAAATCATTTGAAACGATTTTTTGTCATTGGCCGTAATATAACGGAATTCTTTTGGCTGTCCCTGCAAATGTACTAAACATGCTACAAACTTCATGTGAAACAGGGAACGTGCTATGGTAAACGTCAATAACGTCAAAAATTTCAGAGCAATCCGAGTATATTTACGGGAGTTAGAGCGAGGACAGACGGCCAGACAAACCGAAGTCATAAACACTTTTCAACGTTGTTGGAAAGTGTTAATAAGCGTCAATAACATCCAAAAATTTCAGGGCAATCCGAGTATATTTACGGGAGTTACAGCGAGGACAGACGGTCAGACAAACCTAAGTCATAAACACTTTTCAACTTTGTTGGAAAGTGTTAAAAAATGAATCTTAAAAAAACAAAACAAAATGCAGTATAGATTTTTATATACCTATACTCATATCTATACTAAAGAGGTAAAAAATGTTTATTTGTAGGAGGTAAGCTCTGGAATTACCGAACCGATTCCAAAAGTAATGGTATCAAAATGATGGTGTTAGTCCAACTTAGAACATAGGCTATATCTTATGTCCATGCCACTGGCCAAAAGGGGGTGAAGGAGCAAAAAACGTTCTAAAAATGCGATTTTTGTGTTACTGAAAGGTCTAGAAACATGAAATTTGGAATGGTAGTTACTTGTAAGATACTAATGATCTCTAAGAACATTTCTTAAAAAATTCGAAATTTAAAAGGGGTGAAAATGCACAAAAAGCATTCTAAAAAACGTTCTAAATGGAGAATTTTACGCAATATCAAGAAGTACCAAACCGATTTCAAAACTAATGGCGGCAAAAGGATGGCGACAACCCTTACTCCAACATAGGCTATATTTTATGTCGGTGCTACTACTCCTAAAGGGGGTGCAGGAGAAAAAAAAACGTTCGAAATTGCGATTTTTGTATTACAGAAGGGCCTAGAAACATAAAATTGTGCATGGTAGTTACTTATTAGATATAAATTAACACTAAGAATATTTCTTAAAAAATTTGAAATTTAAAAGCAGTGAAAATTCGCAATAAGCGTTCTAAAAAACGTCCTTAATGGCAATTTTCACGCAATCTCAATAAGTACCAAACCGATTTCAAAACTAATGGTGTCAAAATGATGGTGACTACCTTTGCTTCAGCATAGGCTACATTTTATGTCGGTGCCACTACCCCTAAAGGGGGTGAAGGAGCAAAAAAAAAAACATTCGAAAATGCGATTTTTGTGTTACTTAAGCACCTAGAAACATGAAATTTGGAATAGTAGTAACTTATAAGATATAAATGATCTCTAAGAACATTTCTTATAAAATTCGAAATTTAAAAGGGGGTGAAAATGCGCAAAAAGCGTTCTTAAAAAGGTTCTAAATGACGATTTCTACGCAATCTCAGGAAGTACCGAACCGATTTAAAAAACATTATGGTGTGAAAACGATGGTGACAGTCCACGCTCCAACATAGGCTGTATTTCATGTCGGTGCCACTGCTCCAAAGGCTCAAAATTGCGTTTTTGTAATACTGCAGGGGCTACCAACTTGAAACTAGGCATGGTAGTTACTTATAAGATATAAATGATCTCTAAGAACATTTCCTAAATAATTCGAAATTTAAAAGGGGTAAAAATGGACGAAAAATGTTCTAAAAAACGTTCTAAATTGCGATTCCTACACAATCTCAGAAAGTACCCAACTGATTTCAAAAATAATAGTTGGAAATTGATGATGACAGCCCTTGCTCCAATATAGGATCTATTTCATGTCGGCCTCACTACCATCTTGCAGTTGCGTTTTAAATAACGTTCTAAATTGTTATTTTTTTTTTTTTTTTTGTACTGAAGGGGCTAGCAACTTAAAATTTGGCATGGTAATTACTTATGAGATGTAAATACTCTCT
Source organism: Maratus speciosus (assembly GCA_963932465.1). Lineage (NCBI taxonomy): Eukaryota > Metazoa > Arthropoda > Arachnida > Araneae > Salticidae > Maratus > Maratus speciosus. The sequence goes on from OZ010791.1 coordinate 414,596,631, forward strand.
GAGAAGAGTTCCTTAAAAATTTGAAATTTAAAAGGGGTGAAAATGAACGAAAAGCATTCTAAAAACGTCCTAAATAGCGATTCCAGATGTAATGGTTTCAAATTGATGGTGACAGTCCCCGCTCCAACATAGCCTATATTTTACGTTGTTGTCACTACCACTTGGGGGTTACAAGAGCAAAAAATGTTCTAAATTCAGTTTTTGTGTTACTGAGGGGGTTTAACATTTTAAATTTGGAATGGTAATTACTTCAAAAATGCAAACGCTTTCTAAGAATTGTCGAAAGAAAATTCCAATTTAAAAGGATGAAGTGAGCAAAAAGCGTTTTAAATAACGATTTTTATGCAATCGTATGAAATACGAAACCGATTTCAAACATAATGGTTGCAAATTGATGGTGATAAAACCTGCTCAAACGTAAGCTATATTTTATGTCGAGGGTTGCAGTAGCAAAAAACTTTCTAAATTGCGATTTCTGCAGTACAGAAGAGGCTAGAAACTTTAAATATAGCACGGTAGTTACTTATAAAATATAAATGTCCTCTAAGAACAGCCGAAAATAAATTCGAAATTAAAAGGGATGAAGCGAAGGGAAGGAGCGAAAGAGTTCTAAAAGAGTTCTAAATTGCGATTTCTATAAAATCTCTGGAAATAATAAACCGATTATAGAAGTTATTGGTAGCGAATAAAGAGTGATAGTCCCTGATCCTATACGGGCTATATTTTATGCCGGTGTCACTACCACCTGGTTGGCAGGAACAACAAGAAAGCCTTTAAAAACATCTAAATTCCGTTTTCTATAGAATATTAGGAAATGCCAATCGATTTCAAGGTTAATGTTGGCAAATGAATGGTTAACTCTCTGTTTCAACTTTTTATGTTGGTGCACTAACACCAGAGAGGTGGTACACTGTTAGACAAGAAGCTTGGAATTTGACATGATGATGAATTTTAAGATGTAAATGTATTAAGATGGTTTCTAAAAAATTCAAAACTTCAAATGAATACTGAAATGAGCGTATGAAATGAGCATAAAAGTCTCAAAATATTTTCTAAATTATCATTTAATTGGATTTAGTCTTAATTCTTCTTATTAATTAAAATCTCATTTCTGTCTATTGCACTTTTATAATGAAGTTTAGTTAAACTTAATTTGTAATTTTTGAATTATTTCAAAATGTGTTCTTCTAATAAAAAATAATCATGAAATATCACTTGGCATATTTCAACTATTACGCGAGCAAAGCCGCGGGGTTTGCTAGTATATATATATACAGACACCAAGTGACAAACAATATGTGCATGTGGTCTACAAGTCATGAATTGGAGAAAATAACGCAATCTATAAGCTGAGTCATAAAAAAAAGGAGCAAATAAATAGTATAAAAAATAATCCTAGGAAGCCATACTCAAGAACAAACAACTAGTAAATAAAATGTTAAATCTATTGATTCTTGAACTAGATTCCAGAAACAAATCTGATATTATATGATTGTAAGCTATTTAACAGAAATAATATGATTCAAGTTAAATCATTTTATTTAGCTTCAGCAAGTCACAAAGCAGAAAAAATGATTTTTTTTTACACTGCATTATAGATAACTGCAGCCAACTAAATAAGTGCAACTAATAAGCAATGTAAGTGTGATTCAATTAATTAAAAAATTAACATATTTTACAAACTGTATTAACCCCTTAACGCTCGAATTAAATTACGGTTGAAAAATTCAAATTGTTTATTGGCACCACTTTTATGAAAAAGAAATATTCATCTTATTTAATGGCAGGAAAAGCGACACTAAAATATAGCCAATTTCACTATTTTATAAAACTGGTGGGAATCAAACAATGAGTAAAAGACACAGCCCGAGAATATGACGGGAGCGAAAATTAAGGGGTTAATGTAGCAAATGATCTGAACATGTTAAAGGACACTTTTCCCATCACTGCATTATTCATACAGAATAACTACAGCATGTATGAGCACGGGGAAAGTTTTCCTGGATATAACTCACAAGATCATGGGATTGTATAAGCATTTAAATTTCGTAACTTAAAAAAACGACAGGATAGGGTATCCCTAGTTATCGTTGACAAATAGCTAATTTCTAAACTGTTAGTTTTTACTAAATTTAAATGTTTGTACAATCCCATGATCTTATAAATTACATTCAGGGAATTCTTCCCCATGCTCTAACATATAAAACAGTAAAAATCAATTTTCATACGACCAGAACTTGTCAAGTTATGATACTTTGAATTTTATCAAGTTTTGGCATTTCCTATCACTAAAAACGTAAAAGCGCGTTTTTAGATTAGAAACAATATCATAACTTGGTAATTTTGGTCATACAAAAGTGGTATTTTTACCGCTTTACTTGTATGAATATGGAGAAAGTTTTTCTAAATATATTCAATTAGGACGCAGGGGGCGTATAAAAATTTTGTAACTGAACAACATTTGAAAGTTTTGGCAATTGAAATTATACGTCTAAGACAAATGGTTTAGGAATTAGCTATTGGAAAACTATGAGAAGGGGTACCCTGTGTATAGACTTATCATTATGTATCAAATTATTTAAAGATTTAATTTAAAAGGGATTTCTTAGATATTATATTAACAATCAAAACAAAACTTCTTTATAAAATAATCGTATAAACCTCATTAATTACGAAAATAACACTTAAGCGTATGCTAAGCTCAATGCTGAATTCCAATTTCAAGAAAATAATATGACAAGAGCCTAAATTAACAGCACATGAAAGTGGCACTTAAGGGTGGGGGGGGGGTGGGGAGAAAAAGAAATTAAAACTTTCAGAAGAAAGTTTGTATGATAATAATACAGACATTAACGCAATGGAAATTCCTCCGTATAAAAAAGAAACTAAAAAAAAAAAAAAAAACAGATCTCTCTCTCTTTTAATTCAGTCAGAAAGCATCCTACACATCAATTCAAGACATGCATAAATCAAACGTACTGTATCCGAAATTGCAATGAATGAGGAAGTCGAGCGCCAAATTTGAAAAGGGATTAAAAAAAAAAAAAAAAGGTCTCTCAGGTTAAGACTCCATTAACTAGCACTTTATTTGGTAGAAAGAACTCTTCAAGAGTGCTTACTACTAGGATAGCTGCGTAAGTGCCGCTAAGTTTTTACATTCACAGACAGAAAGACCCTTTTGTTTTAGACTGTCGAGAAGGTCACACAATGACACTCCTCACGGTCTATGTCGAACCTTTTGCCAGACATAAAAACAAAACATGAGACAACCATCAGGTGAATGCAGCTGAAAAAAATACTATTTAAAAAGAAAGAAAAAAAAAAGTTAGGAATTGTACAGATGGAACAGATAAGGTTTAATAACGTAATCACAAACGTAAAAAACAAGATGTGTAACTTTTTTAATCATCTTTTTTCTTTCTTTTCTATGCAATTCAGTCTTAGATTTTACTGTATAGCATTTTTCATATTTTTAACACTATTTCAATACATGGAATATGGATTAACAATCTATATTATAAAGGACAAACATATCTGTGCGTAACGCATACGTCATTTTGCGAATGGCAACACTTTGAAATTTCAATTAAAATTTCGGTTTTGCAATTATATCTACGGCAAATTTTTAAACTTCTAAACATCGCACATTTTAAATTTTAACACCATCGTATAAGAAAAAAAATGCTCTTTTAAATGCAATTTGTTTGAAAGCTGTATCTCAATTTATTTTTGAGATATTAATTTTTTTGTAGTTTTTAATACAAATTTTGTAATTGTGGCAACTGAAGTACTCCATTTATATTGAAAGTAAAGGGAAAATAGTCATGGTTTATTATTTTTATTGATTATATCCTTATTCAGACACCGCAGAATCTAAAAACACGCTAATCTGATCGGTTTTTAAAATATTATAGAAGATTGAATTATACTGAAAAAAGCTGTGCAGATCTCCCTGTAAACGGGTTTCCATTCAATTTCCTTTGATTTCAAAAATTTAGGGCCGAATCAGTTGCTGTTAAGACGTCCAATGGTTGTTTTCGTGTTTGATTAAAGATGATCAGTTAAATATTTGAAAAGAAGCTAAAATAAAATGAATTAAGTGTACAGTCTTTGTCTCCAGGTATTTTAAAACAATTTCTATAACAATAGCCTAAGTCATGTGACTATCATCAACAGTTCAGGGCGAACCACTTCGCTTTTTATATTCCTGGTGCCATTTTGGTACTTTAATGTTAGCCAGGTACAGGTGATAAGTCGCCAAATATTATTCTATCGCCATCATTTCATCTATATTATAATAGTCCAAGTCATGTAACTGCCATAAATAAATACGCTCTGATCCCTTCGCTTTTCATATGAGAGTTTGGCCCAGATATCATATACGGCCCCATATTGGCGCGATTTTTTTTTCCGACGCTAATTTGAGGGAAACATCTACAGCATAAACAACAACATCCGGCTTACCAAATCAAGCAAAATAACGATACTATGGCGCCAGTTAAGTACCCGTTGCGTATATGACGTTGGCGTCAGAAAAAAATCGCGCCAACATGGGTCCGTATATGACATCTGTGCCGAAAGTTTTCCCTTTTGATTAAAAAATCAAATTTCTTTTTCGAAGAAAACTACATAAAAGTTTCAATGGTCGCAAAGAATTCTTGGTACTGTTACGCTAGCCGGGTGCAAATCTCGCCAATAGCTATTTTTCAACTCGCAAGTTAGCATTTTTTTTTCTTTTTTTTTTTTCCCCGAGTGGTAAATTAAAACATTGCTTTGAAGTTGAAATTAAATGTCATCGTTTGTTACATCATTTAATATTTGGCCAGATGCCATATACGCACCGGGTTTGGCGTGATTTTTTTTACGAAAATTTGGCGAAAACCTCGTTTTCGAATACCAGTTGCATATATATTTTTGGTACTACTTAGTTATCCCGTCGACCAAAAATCTATCACCAAACTATAAGATTAAATGCCAATAATGGTTGATCGTAAATGTCACATTCACTTGACTTTAAGCAAGTTACACGTCTTTACGTCATCAAGTGATTTTTATTTCGACGTTTTATTTCTATATTTATTAATGTTATACTATTTTCTTTTTCTTTCGTTATTTGAAATAAAAATTATGTCAATTTGTATAATTTGGTGAGTGGTTTGGTGAAATGGGTCGATGGAATAACTAAGTAGTACCGTATTTTTTAATTATTTTCAATTATTTTTTATTTTTAAAAGAAAATAACCAATAAAATTATTAACTATGGAACAAAACAATTTATGTAATTAAAAAAAAGAAAATAAAGTAAATAAACATTTATTATTAAATAAACAACAATAGCCGGGTTACCATGTCAACCAAAATACTGCCATTTTGGCGCCAATTAGGTACCCCGGTGCGTATATGATATCTGTGCCTAATATTTTTCTTTTCATTTCGTTTAAAAAAATAAAGAAGTGAAAGCCATTTATTTTAAATGTTTCAGTTTGTATTAAATAAAATGATAATGAAATACAAATTGAATTATGAATAAAAGTAACATGATACATTTCTTAGCATACATTTAAAGGAGGCCAAATTAGTTTAAAATAGTAACCTTTTCTAAAATCTGAAGAAAAAAAATATCTGTTTGATTAAAATTTGAGTTGCCATCATTAGAAAAATGTATATAAAATTACAAAAAAATTAATATTTCGAAAACTAATTCGAATTTAAAAATTCTAATACCAGTTTTGAAATCTGCGGATCAATATTGATTTTTGGTGTTAATTTTATCGCAAAGTATTCCATATTTTAGGAGAAATCGTCGTGAAACATAATCAGTTGTTTAATCAGTCGATTCGTACTTCCGTTTCATAAATTCGTTTCATTAGGATTTTATATATATAGGGTAGATATATCATCATCATCATCAATCGTTTTCAATCCACTGTTGGGTGTAGCTCTCCCCACATTTTCCCAATGCTTCCTGCCTAGTGCTTTAGTCATCCAATTAACACCGGCCACTTTTCCGATTTCGTCACGCCATCTTATATGGATGTAAATATAATAAAAACGGCAGTAAAAATCACTTTTATCTATTAAAATTAATATATAGATACATACATACATATTCACACACACACACACACACACATATATATACATATACCGGGTGAGCTAAAAGTTGATTAAAACTTTAAAAACTCATAAAAAAGGAAGAAATTATGATAAAAGAGTGCGGTTTGCAAGGAAGGGCACACAAGGTAGTCTGATTTTTTTTAGCAGCAAAAAACAGTTTAGTTAAAAAATCATATGTAGAGGGCACTGACGACCCGAAACACAATGAACACGACACAACCTGGTTGTATCGCAGAATGTTCTGGAGGTCATGTTGAACATTTCTTATTGGAAGAACAAATGAATGGAGCGTATTGTTGTTTTGTTCATTGTGTTTCGAGTCATCAGCGCCCCCTAAATGTGATTTTTAAACTTTTTTTTTTCTGCTAAAAAAAATCCGATTACCTTGTGAGCCCTTTCTGGCAAACCGCACTTCTTTATCATAATTTCTTCCTTATTTGTGAGTTTTAAAAGTTTTAACGAACTTTTGGCTCACCCGGTATATACACACATATACATACAGAGAGATCCATTTGCACAGTTTTCAAGTTATTTTAAAGCTATTTATATAGTTCCTTTTAGTTATATTTATATTTTTTAAATCTTCAGATTATATCTTGCGTGCAATTCACATTTTGAGGTAAGAGGAAAAAAGGTTTTAGGTGTATGAAAATAGTAATGTGATCAGTTTAATACCTTCTAAAAAAAAGAAAAGACTAGAAGCTTAATAGCATAAAATTCAGAATTAATTGAACTTTTATTTAATGCGAAGTTAAATATACTCTAAGTTCTTCCTTTTTACGTGCGTTTATAATTATATGAGATATATAGTCGTCGTCTCGTCCGTCCGTGTTACGGCGTAAATGCCCTCAAATTTATTTGTTTATAATTTAACTCTGTTTATCTTTCATATTGCGAAATATAATTATAAAACTGATTTCTTTTGACAGAAAAAATCTAATCTGTTTATCTAAATTGTTTATAACCCTGAATCAATATTTATGAGTAACATTATGATTTCAAGGTCATGTAATATAGATTTATTTACTTTATAATAATTTTGAATTGATGGTGATTTATTAGTTTTATAATTACTTGGATGTCATTTAAATGAATATTATAGCTATTTAGAAGATTTATAACTGCATATTGTAATTTTTATTTTGATGTTTATTTTATATAATATGTATCATTTTTTACAATGGTCAGTCTTGACTCTGTAACCAAGCAGAGAACATGTAACATGTCCTGACTCTGTAATCAGAGATGCCAATTGTTAAATCATGGCTCTGTTTAATACAGAGTGTATAATGGAAGTCCTGACTCTGCAACCAAGCAGAGAACATTTTTTTTTGTATTGGCTCTGTTAAATACGGAGAATTACTATTATGGAACAATTATTAACTTCTAATGATGAATAGAATTTACATACTATTTCAGTTTTATTTAATAAACTATTTAACCTAATTGCTCTCCCATCTCACTTGGATTTTGAAAATTTATTTGTCAGATGAATTTCGGCGCCAACATTTATTTTTGGTGCCGAGTAACCCGCGAAACATTTTTTGGAAATAATAGTGAGCTATTGTGAAAGAGATTTGTGATTAACAACTGTGATTTATTTTTCAACATGTGATTAGTGTGTGATTTATATTTCAACCTGTGATTAGTGTGGAATTATTATTGTGCCATTTGGATTACGACATGCCATCTACATTACCTGGAATTAACAGGTAAGAAAATATTTTTTTCATTTTCTATGAATGGTTAATGTTTTAAAATAAGAATTATTCTTTATTTAAAATGGAAAATCTTGAAAAGCTGAAAGCAAAACGTTCTGTTGAACGAACGAGTTTCACGAAATTAATTACAAAATTAGAAACATTATTAAATGATGACATTGATAATACGAAAACCGATGAATTATTAGAGCTTCAAGAAATATTTCTCTTAAAAGAAACGGCTTTCCAAAGTTTGAATCGTGATATTGAAGCTCAAATATCCGACTTAAAAGAATATGAAAAGGACATTGCTAATAGTGAAAAGTACACTGACCAATTGATCAGTGCTAAATTTAAAATTAAAAATAGATTAAGAAAATGTAAAAAGGATAATGTTTCTATGATAGCAACTAGTCGTGTAAATTCATTGAATGGTTCTGCTAGTGGAACAGAAACGAGTTCTGCCATGAAATTGCCTAAATTAAATGTTCCAAAATTTTCTGGTGAAATCGAAGAATGGGTCGAATTTTTTAACTGTTTTGAAACATCGATACACCAGAATAAATCACTATCTAAGATAGAAAAATTCGCTTATCTAAAATCCTTGTTATGTAATCGGGCCTATAATGTGGTAGAAGGGTTTCCTTTGACAGAACAAAATTATGATACTTGTATTGATTTATTAAAGGACCGTTTTGGTAAGGTTGATGTTATTATTAATAAACACATGACTAATTTATTAAATATGGAACCAGTTAAAAATTGTTCAAATTTAAATGCATTAAGAAGATTGCATGACATGTGCGAAGTTAATATTAGAAGTTTAAGAAATTTGGGGGTAACATCCAGTTCTTATGGACAATTGCTAAATCCTATTTTGCTAAAGCTATTGCCCCATGAATTAGTGATTGAATATCATAGAAAACGTGATACTAGCAAAGAGTTAGATGTAACCGATCTAATTGCCTTTCTGAAATGTGAAATAGAATGTAGAGAAAAGGCTTTGTCAATGACAAGTTCTAAAAATGATGCATCCTCTTCTTTTGTACATAAAAATAAAACTGAATTTCGTGAAAAGAAAACATCAAATAAATATCAACATGCTAATACCTTAAATGCCACTATTAAAGTTTTTTGTGTATTTTGCAAAGGTAATGATCATTTATCTTCCGAGTGTAAAAATTTAGCTGATGATAAGAAAAGATTAATGTTACGTAAGGAGGGTAGATGTTACAAATGCTTTTTGAAATCGCATTTATCTTCGCAATGCCGCATAAAATTAAAGCCATGTCTAAATTGTAAAAGCACTGAACATAACAAATTATTTTGCTTTAAGAAAAGTTTGAAACCGGAAATTAATGAAAATCAAAATCAAACAGTTGTATCTAATTCTCATTGTAATTTTAGAAATTCTAAGCATGCTGTTTTATTGCAAACATGTTGTGTAACTGCTCAAGGTAATTCTAAATCAAAGGTAGTTCGATTATTACTTGATTCTGCAAGCGAAAAAAGCTTCATAACAAAAGCATTAGCTCGTGAATTAAATTTGCCTGTTTTAAGAAAAGAACATTTAACTGTATTCGCTTTTGGCATGGATCAAGGTCGCGAAGAAGAATATGATGTTTTTAAAATTAAATTGCGAAGTAAAATGAATTATCATCGTTTTATAGATGTTGAGGTGCTAGCTACCGATTTGATAAGTGCAACAACATTGAAGGTTCCCAATTCTGACCCTCTAGTTATAAAATACATTGAAAGTAAAAGATGGAGGTTAGCCGACCCTACGCCCGAGGAATCCGAAGTACAAATTTTACTTGGAGCTGATTATTTCTGGAATGTTCAGAGAGGTGTCGTTGAAGAAATTAATGACCATTTATATGTAGCTAATACACTTTTTGGGTACACAATAGTGGGAAAAATAAACTCTAAAGGTAACGAAACAGTTAATGCTCATCTTGTATCTGTTAATGAAATAGAAAATTTTGATTTGCAAAAGTTTTGGAAACTAGAGTCTTTGGGTATTTGTGATAGTAAAAATGAATTATTTTCACAAAAGGATTTAGATGCTCTTGATTTATTTAATGATAATTTAAATTTTGTAAATGGAAGATATGAAACTAAACTTTTGTGGAAAGTAAATAAAAATGAATTGGAATCCAATTTTGATGTAGCTAAACATAGACTTTGGGGATTAAAATCAAAATTGTGCAAAAATGAATGGTTACTTAAGGAATATGAGAAAATATTAAATGAACAATGTGGTTTGGGTATAATTGAAGAATGTGAGTTTAATAAAGATGAAATAAACACGTATTACATGCCGCACAGACCAGTAATAAGGGAAGATAAATCGACAACTAAAGTAAGAATTGTTTTTGATGCGTCATCCAAAGATAAGGGGGCAAAATCGTTAAACGAGTGCTTATTTCCTGGGCCCAATCTAAATCCTAACATATTGGACATTATTTTAAAATTCCGTCTCCACAAAATTGCTTTCTTGGCCGATATAGAAAAGGCATTCTTGCAAATCCAGATACAACAAGAAGATAGAAATTTTTTGAGGTTCCTGTGGTTTGACAATATCACTAGTAACAATCCCATTTTGAAGGTTTTTCGCATGACCCGTGTAACTTTTGGTGTAACAACTTCACCCTTTTTCCTTTCTGCAACCATCAAACATCACATTGAGGGGTATAAAGATTTGTTTGGAAAAATAGTTAATATGCTGGATACTTCCTTATACGTTGATGACCTGTTTCATGGAGCTGATTCAGTAAATGAAGCTTTTGTTTTATCAAACGGTGCAGAGAAGATATTGAGTGAGGCCAATATGAAACTCAGAAAATTTAAAACCAATTCTTCCGATTTAAAATTTTTATGGAAGGAACATGGAATAAACTTTGAGGAAGACACTCTTGAACAAAATCTTTCGAAGGTATTGGGAATTATATGGATAACAGAAAGTGACACCTTGAAAATAGACATACAACCACTTTTAGTAGAATTTGACCATAAAATTATTACCAAACGTATTGTTTTACAAACTGTGGCAAAAATTTATGATCCTATTGGACTCATTTCCCCTTTCGTGATAAGAATTAAATTTTTAATGCAAGAACTCTGGGAACATGGAATTGACTGGGATTCTACATTACCAGATTCTTTAAGTGGAAAATTCAGAAAATGGCATAATGAAATAAAAGACTTGGTAAATTTTGAAATTCTTAGAAAATATTTTGTAACTATCCCAAAATTAAATCCTGAAACCGCTCAACTTTTCATATTTTCTGATGCTAGTTTAAAGGGGTATGGGTCAGTGGCTTATTTACGTGATTCTTCTTCTTGTGAAACTTCATTTGTAATAGCAAAGTCGAGAGTAGCGCCTCTCAAGAAAATTACATTGCCGCGCATCGAACTTCTTGGAGCACTTACGGCTGCAAGATTAGCGAATTATTTAAAGGAAATATTTAAAATTGTGAATGAAAATATATTTTGTCTAAGTGACTCCCAAATTACCTTGCACTGGATTAAAGGAAGTGCTAACAACTGGAAGCCCTTTGTGGCAAACCGCGTACGCGAAATTCAGGAACTTGTTGCTCCTGTACAATGGAAATTTTGTAAAGGAAAGGAAAATCCTGCAGATGTTCTCTCTCGTGGTTGCTCTGCATCTGAATTGATTAATAACGAGGTATGGTTACATGGTCCTAGCTGGCTGAAGGAAGAATCGTTACCAGTATTTCCCCCTGAAACTCAACCTAATCTACCTGATGAAGAGGTCTTGCAAGAACAACGTAAAACGCTTGTTTGCTCCATATCCCAAAATATTCCAGAATTTGAGCTTTTATTTAAATTTTCATCCTGGTCTAAATTAAAACGAATTACGGCTTGGTGCCTCAGATTCATCAAAAATAGTACATGCCCATCTGAACGAGTCTATGGTTTTTTGACTGTTCCAGAACTTGAAAGGGCAACAAATGCTATTGTGAAATTAATTCAAAACCATGAATTCGGAGACGAACTGAAAATTCTAAAATCCAGAAAGATCCTAAATTCTAAAAGCAAACTCCTTCCTTTACATCCATTTCTTGACGAAAATGATATTCTTCGTGTTGGAGGTAGGCTAAAAAATGCAAACTTGTCTGAATATCAAAAACATCAAATCATTCTCCCTAAAAGGCATCATGTTACAGACTTGATAATAAAGTATTTCCATGAGAAACATCTTCATAGCGGGACTCAATTGACAATTTCAGCAATTCGACAAAAATTTTGGATAATTAATGCTAAAGAAGCTGTGAAAAGAGAAATAAGGAAATGTATGAAATGTTTCCGAAATTCATCACACCTTTCATCTCAGTTGATGGGAAATCTGCCATCAGCACGCGTGACACAAGCTCGAGTATTTTCAAGAGTAGGAGTCGACTTAGCCGGCCCCTTTTTGATCAAACCTCGTAAGGGACGTGGTGTGAAACCCTTTAAACATTATGTTTGTCTGTATGTTTGTTTCGTAACAAAAGCTATCCATCTTGAGTTAGTCACTGATCTTACAACTGAAACCTTTCTAGCCTCATTGAAAAGATTCGTGGCTCGACAGGGAAAACCTCTAGAAATATTTTCCGACAGAGGTACAAATTTTGTAGGGGCAGACCGCGAAATAAAGAGAATGATGTCTCTAATTGCTTCTGATGAAAAATTGCACAAGTATCTTACTGACGAAATGATAGTATGGAAATTCAACCCACCTTCCGCCCCTCACTTTGGAGGCCTTTGGGAAGCGGGAATAAAACAAATGAAAAATCATTTGAAGAGAACAATTGGTGATCAGATTTTAACTTATGAAGAATTTTTGACCTTAATTGCACAAATTGAGTCATGCTTAAATTCAAGACCGCTTGTCGCTGAGTCTTCTGATCCAAATGACTTTACGGCTCTGACGCCAGGACATTTTATTATAGGAGCACCCTTGACCTCCTTACCTGAGCCTGATATCTCCTCTACCTATGTAACTCCTTTGGAACGTTGGAAATTGCTACAAAAGATTTTCCAAAGTTTTTGGAAAAGGTGGTCGTCAGACTATCTCTCACAATTGCAGCAACGTACAAAGTGGTTTAGAAGCAACCCGAACTTAAAAATCAATGACTTGGTGTTGATAAAGGAAGAAAACCAGCCCCCATTAAGGTGGAAATTGGGCAGAATAATTGAACTATTTCCTGGGGATGATAATATTGTTCGTGTTGTCAAATTAAAGACTTCTACTGGTGAACTGAAACGCCCTATCACAAAATTGTCTCCTCTACCGATGGACATTTAATATAATAGAATTTTACTTTATTTTAACTAACTTTATTATTATTTTTTTTTTTCTATGTCTAATTTTTGTAACTTTCTGAACTATTTTGTATATTAATGTCTTTTTCTATTTTTAGTTGTTCCAGAAACTGTTTTTTATAGAAGTAGTAGGATTTAATTGCATTTCATTTTAGTTATACTTGAATTTAAGGTAATATTTTAATTTTGTATTTAATATTATTTAGTATGTGATAGTGGAAATTTGGTAAGTTATAATTGTTCGATGAACTCCGTTCATGGAGGCGGAGGATGTTACGGCGTAAATGCCCTCAAATTTATTTGTTTATAATTTAACTCTGTTTATCTTTCATATTGCGAAATATAATTATAAAACTGATTTCTTTTGACAGAAAAAATCTAATCTGTTTATCTAAATTGTTTATAACCCTGAATCAATATTTATGAGTAACATTATGATTTCAAGGTCATGTAATATAGATTTATTTACTTTATAATAATTTTGAATTGATGGTGATTTATTAGTTTTATAATTACTTGGATGTCATTTAAATGAATATTATAGCTATTTAGAAGATTTATAACTGCATATTGTAATTTTTATTTTGATGTTTATTTTATATAATATGTATCATTTTTTACAATGGTCAGTCTTGACTCTGTAACCAAGCAGAGAACATGTAACATGTCCTGACTCTGTAATCAGAGATGCCAATTGTTAAATCATGGCTCTGTTTAATACAGAGTGTATAATGGAAGTCCTGACTCTGCAACCAAGCAGAGAACATTTTTTTTTGTATTGGCTCTGTTAAATACGGAGAATTACTATTATGGAACAATTATTAACTTCTAATGATGAATAGAATTTACATACTATTTCAGTTTTATTTAATAAACTATTTAACCTAATTGCTCTCCCATCTCACTTGGATTTTGAAAATTTATTTGTCAGATGAATTTCGGCGCCAACAGTCCGTCTGTCTGTCCGCATATAATAGTGAAAAAACTACCAAACCGAATGGTTTGAAATTTAATATACACAGGGTCGGACTGGGCCAGGAAAAAGGGCGCAAACCTTGGATTTTCAGAGGTCGAAAAATTTTTACCAAACTCACGTCAATTCCTCTCGCTTGGGTTGCATCTAGCTTGAAAAGGTTTAATACATTTGCACAGCACCAAGTACGAAAAAGGTTTAATATTACACCTCTGAGATGAGACTAGATAGAAGACACTTCGCAATATTCCCCGTACATGTTTAAAGTTCCATCAAATCTACACATTGCTACGTAGTTTTTTCTAAAACGAATCTAGAAATATCTAAAAGCTCCAGCAATTTGAACACAGATTACCTTGTAGTAGATGACTGATATCCAGACTAGGGCTTTGTTATTTTATTCTTTTGTCAATAGATACCTTGTAAGAGTCATGGAAAGAAAGGGATCACCCCCTCACCAATTCATCTGAAAATGACTGCATAGAAAATACATAGGTACCAATTGATTAGAAATAATATCTACCATTAAATGCCATTAACAAATTTTGCTTTGAATATTGTCTACTAGGGCTGGGCGATGTCTAGAATTAAATATCATGATAAATCGGCATCTGTATATCATGATATTCCGATATATCGATTTAGTAAAGTGCCCCGGGGGGGGGGGGGGGCAAAGTGGTGGGCGGAGCATCGGAAGTGCATAAAATGATTAAACGGTCACAGGCCTTTGCAATAATACGTCACATGAGGGGTGACGGCAAAATTTAGAAGAAGGTCCTCCCGCAGGGTGTACATCAATTGCGCCTACGGTGGGAGGAGATCATAAATTGCGCCTACAGCTTTGGCCCCTTCTGTATGAACTGCGCTCGAAGGGGTGAGATAAGCAATCCATCATTTTATTGAGGGTTGCCTTAAAGAGTTCTTTTTCCTAAAAAAAGTCTTCTGGATGCAAATCCGGCCATGGTAAATCTTGGCGACAATAATCACAATATTTAAGGTCTGTATTCATCTAGCATTGCATTATATCTTATGAGATATTCAACGTAATGAATTCAAATAAAATATTACTAGAGGATACTTACTAATATTTACTACGGGACTTCTCATTTAAATGGCGCGGTGCAAACTGCCGCCCCAAATTTTGTTAGCTCTTTCAAGGTATTTCAAGAAATATCTAATGTTAATTTTAAAACAAAACACACCATTGTTAAGAAAATTTTTATTTTGACTTGTAACATTTGGATAAAAAGTGTTTTTCCTTTTTCAATGACAAAAAATGCTGAAAATACATAAAATTCAAGTTATCAAAACTCGGTAAGTTTTATTTGTACAAAAATGAAACTTTTATTGTTTAATTATTAGTACACGAAGAAAGTTTTACTAAATATATAGTATTTAAATCCCGTAAAAAAATTAAATTTCTGCAACTTTTAAAAATAACATTATATATATATATATATATATATATATACAGTAGAAACCGGTTATCCGAAAAATTCCTCAAAGTCCTTTTTAAATGTGAAAAATTTTATTGCCAACACTATTTTGACCGATGTCAAATGACAACTTTTAACATATTTTGATTTATGATTAATATTTGATTTGTAAGTTTTAGATCAAACAATTCCGAATCATTTTTAGTACATTGAAGAGTTGTTTTAATACTTATTATCTTTAAAAATTAAAAGGAAAATAAATAAAAATCAAAACTTTGAAAGGTGTTATTGGATGTGGATAGAAATAGTGTTAAAAAAAGCATGTTCTTTATGAAAATAATAAACAGTCAACTTACTTTTTTTTTTCAATTGCGTAATTTCGGGCACTTTATTAGATAGACACGTACGACACTTCATCTTTTTTACAAAATATGTTGTGATTTTCTTTTTTTTTTAACTTTGCATCGTTTCAATGCTGCTTTATCAAGCCACCTTTTAAACAGGACCGAAACTAGCCTTTTTTTGCACCCGGGGCAAACATGGATTTTGCCGCCCCCCCCCCTCTTCCGGAAAGTATATTTACAAAGAGAATTTTACTAATTTTCTAATAGCCGACTTATTTTAAAATTTAAAATATGTAATCATAATATATGTAATACTGAACTATGCAATCTACAATGACGCGTCCAAGGGGAGGTCACGGGGGGTCATGACCCCCCTCTGAACACCAACAAAAAAATATTCTAAAGACCATTTTTTAAATGAAATATACAGTAGAGTCCCGATTATCCGAGTCCCGCTTAACCAAGTTTCCGCCTTAACCGAGTTATTTTCTTCTGATGGGCTGATGGCTTCCATTATTATAAAACAGCCATCATAAGGGAAGTGTTAGGTGAAGATGAAAGAGCAGCCGTAAAAAGTTAGAACTCAGATTTTCTGGTCAGAATGTGGGGGAAAAAATGCCCATATACATTTTGTTTTTTTAAATTATGGCCATTTTTCTTTCCCATTCTGACCAGAAAATCGGACTTCTAACTTTTTACGACTGCTCTTTCATCTTCACCTAACACTTCATTTATAATGGCTGTTTCATAATAATGGAAGCCATCAGTCCATCAGAAGAAAAGGATCCATTCCAAAGACTAACGAAAAGCACAAACATCCATTATATAAATTGAGCACTTATGTGCTTAAAGGCTTAATCTTCAGAAAAGACAGACAGAGAAACAGCAGTATAGCAGTAACATTACAACTTTGCTGCTATTGCTGCATTCTTTTTCTTTCTTTAAAAATTTTTTTCTTTTCTAATAAAGGCTCTCATTATGGAGCCACGAAACAGTTGTATGCTAAAAATTTTGACTGTTTATACTTTTCTTTACGTTGGTTTTACATATAATGTATTTATTTAACACAATGAGTTCTATATGCATGTTATTAGTTTATACTCTTGGAGGAATTTGACGTAGAATCCCCTCCTCCCTTACCTTATTTTGCGCTAATGATGTTTAAAACGGAATATTTTATTTATTTTAATCGAAAATCTATTGAATGGTTAAATAATAATAATAAAAAAAAGATTAAAAATGCATTCATTTTTGCAAGAACTATAGGTAGTAATATAAAATATATGTTTATTCTCTGGTGGGAAAATTTTTGGCAAAATATTGGCGTCTGAAATAAATCGCGAGATAACCTGTAACAGATAATCATAAACATCATTTCCAAAGCTATTTATGATTTTTAACATACAGTGAAAATTCTTATTTTCGAAAGATAAAAATAATGGACTTGAACTTTTCATAATAATTTTCCTCAAATAATACCAAATCTGTCAGCAGCATGTTTAAATTAACAAGATTTATATATAAGTTGTAGTATTACTATTATTATTACTAGTATTATTTTTTAAATGAAGCAGAATGGGAAATGGTCTAATTTGGGATTATTTTAAAAATCATTAATATGTTAAATTTTTTTATCACAGCATAATTCTCATCCATTCATGTATTTATATTCTCTTTCAGATACCAAATAACTAATTCATCAGTTTTACTTTAAAATTTGGCTTTTAAAAGTCAGCAAAAATTTAATTTAAAAATAATTTGAGGATCAAAATCATAAAGTCAACCATAATCTATTATTTAAAGTGTATTTGTCTTTTATAGGAAGTCATCTATTATTAAAAAAAGGATATTTTATCTTTATAGATAAATGAAACCTTGAAATTATATTTTGAGAAGATGCGTTGATTTAATGCGAAATTAGGAAATCATAATCTAATGTGTGAAATTACTATATTTGGAGAAGAAGTGTTGATTTAATGAGAAATTAGAAAATCATAATCTTATGTGTATAAAGATAATTTTTTTTTTTAGATTTAAGGGTGTTGCAAAGAGTTTCCCTCAAAATTTTCTAACTTACAAACTTGCTTTTAAACGTAAAAGCATGTTACTTGCAGACATGACTATTGAATGGATTTAGAATCTATTAATCTTTCATTTTCAGATAACTGAATTACATGTTGAATTATAAGCAATTGTTGTTTGATAAAAATTTATCGGGCTGTCACGTCTGGAAATTCAGTTTAGAACGCATTGTGGAAATACAGTTCAAATGCTAAATGCTTTTAACAGCATTTTGTAAAAGATTGCCTTTAATGAAAATTGGAAAAACCGTTCGATTTCACAGATTCTAAATAACTGATAGGTCACTCTCATGTAAATACAAACAAATATGAATTCTAGAAAGTAACCAGTTTGCATTTGAAAACAGTCTTAAAACTGCTCTCAAATTCAAAGAAGCTATTTTCTGACACATTTCTGAATGCTTTTAAACACATTAAATTAGAAGATGTTCTTATTAAGAAACTATGTAATCGAATGACTTTTCCATTTTGTGGAAAAAACAGATAATTTTACAGAAAATGCCGTAAAAGTTGGCGTTTTGAACCAAATTCACGAAGCAGCAGTGCGAGAAAGTATAAAAACTTCTCGTCACATAACAAGAATGGGTTATAACTGTTTAAGTAATTTATTTATCTGGAAATGGAATACGCTATTCAATTAAAAATCGCTTAGGCTTGTTAATTTTATTTCTTTAAGTATAAAAATGAATCAGACAATGTGTCACAAAATTTTGTGTTGCGAGCAGGGAATTTGTGAAGCACCTTAAGCTGTTCTTAACCGATCTGCTCAACAAGCGCAAAACGTTTTGACACAGTTACAAATTCATTTTTAACGGAAAGGTATAAAATGGGACAACCTGGCCATGGAAGCGATTTGGAATGGAACTGTTTTTTCCATTTTTTGATCCATCCATTACTTATTGAGTTAGAAGCGAATTTGATTACGTGACAAACACGTTTTTCGCCCGCTCTTGAGGGCTCTTTCCTCCTTCGTGAGGAAATTCGGTTCCAAACGTCCACTTGGACACTCTTTCCTGAAAGATCTATTGCGTTTGCAAAAAAAAAAAAATGGAAAAAATAGCTCAATGACATAGTTTCTGAACAACAACACCAGCTATTTTCATGCATTTTCGAACAAAAATAAATTAAAAATTATGTCAGAAAGTTGCCCTTTTGGATTTGAGAACACCCTTAAGGAATTAAGTTTCTTTACACCACTTTTGGATGCATATTTTTCAAATGATAATTCACTTCTCAGTCTTGAATTCATGAGAATTTAATGCTCTTCTTCTTATTATTATTAATTTATTAGCCTGTGCATAAGAGAATCGTGCATGATTATAAGAATTATATATTCAATAAAAATTAAACTTTATCAAGAAATACATATTTAAGTTTTACTTATAAAACATCGTGCAACCACTTTGGAATTTTAAAATTTACTTTAGAACTTGGAAAAAATTAAGTTTTGAAAGAAAATAAAAAATGATTATTTATATACCATAGTTCTAAATAAGTTAATAATAATAATAGTAAAAACAATAATATTAAGAGCAATAAAAGAAATACAAATTAACCTTCATAGGAATATTTCAGCAGAAAGAATATTCTTTCATTGTTCTTTTTCCTCAGCATATTTCTTTCAAAATACTACAGAGAATAATATTAAAGTGAATTTATTTCTAGCATATTAATTGAATTATGAAATATCTGTAAATATCTGTATATAAATGTTAATAATGTTTAAGGTTCTTGAAGAATCTTAGAATGAAACATCTAAAGGCAAAGTGAATGAGATATTAGTTTAAACCTTACGAAAATATTTGTTTCCATACATAATTGGCCCATGTCAAATATTATATTATTGAACGAAAAATAATATGCTTGGAGAAAAAAAAAAATGGCATTATTAGGTAACAAGTTTTATTTCTTCATAAAATTTTCTCTTCTAAAGTAATAAAAAAAAATTCTTCAACGTTTAAATTTCTTATGTAAATATTTGAAATTGATGATGATTTGTAATGTTCTATAATGGTTATATATATATGGATTTTTTTATCATCATACTTTTATTTATTTCCTTTTTTTTTCAATTTGTGCATATTATATTAACGGAATATACATTTTTATAGTGTCGATTTTTCTGTTATTTAATAGTTATTATTAACAACAACAAAAAAAAAAAATTATTATACACATACATAAAATATATGTGTATAAGTTTTTTGCGAGTTTAAGAAAAGCATTATTGATAGCCGAAATTATCGATAAAGCGCCCAATTTAGCAAATCAACGCCAACAGAAAAGAGTCTTTCTAACAAAAAAAGCTGTCACTTCGTGCCCATAAGTATAAGAGAGGGGGTTGACAATGATATCCGGTCCAACGTGACGCCGAGCGCAGTTCATACAGGGGGAGCAAAGAAGGGTCGGCATCGGCGCAGTTAGCCGGTCTCCCTCCCGCAGGGGGGTGGGGGTGGGGAGAGGGACACCGTTGGTGCATAACATGAATAAGCAACCACAGGCCTTTCCAACGATATGTCACATGACGGATGTCGGCAAAATTTAGAAAAGTGCCCCCCTAGATGTGGAAATGGGGGGATGGTCACCGGAGGTGCATAGCATGAATAAGTGGTCACAGACATTTTCAACGATATGCCACATGAGGAGTATCGGCCACAATTAGAAAAGTGGCCCTGGGACCCAACTATATAATTACTATTTCATTTGTCTAATTAAATCCACTGTTACAAATAAAATGTTATATTTCATTTCTTTATCGCCCTGATTCACGCATTGTTCAATAACAAAGAGAAAATATTCATCAACACCGCTAAAATCTAAATACCATAATGAAATGAAAGCCATGGTGTCTGTAGCATAACGCATACGCTCAGAGATTCAGCTTACACCGTCAATACCGTAAAAAAAAAATACATATATATCATCTGCTGTCAGCGATCGCATCGAAAACTGCATGTATGATATTTATCACCCGCCGAAACGAAATCACATACCATTAGTATCATGAACACCGAACCCGAAGAGTCTGTATTTAATATGACGATTTAGAAGTCGAACCGTTAATATCAAGAATACCGAAACCGAGGAATCGGTATTTTTAATACCACGGTTTAGACTTGAGAGAAGTCACTCCGTTAATATCATAATAATCGAAACCGACTATTCGGTATTTAATACCACGGTTTGACTGGGAGAATCTAGAGAACTCGAAGCCGAAGAAGCGCTGCTTAATGTTGCGGTTTAATGAAGAACCATGATAATCGCGGTATACATTACGATTATGATATTCATGATATACCGTTTTGTAGGGATTTTTAATATCGTTATCACGATTTGCATTTTATATCGATTTTATCGATATATCGCCCAGCCCTATTGTCTACATATTAAAATGTACGAACGTTAATTTTTTAAATGGTAACATGCACTTTTGACAGCCTATTTGAATTCCTTGGCAGCCAGGAAAGATATATAGTATATATAATTTTCTTAAATCTTAACACAGTAATAAAACAAAAAATGTTTGGGGTTTATCTAACAATTTCGGAAAATAAAATTAAGATCTTACAAGAAAACGTTCCAAAAACACTCAAACGGTCACCAGTAAAATTATACAGAATTTTAAAAGAAAATGCTTTTCTTAAATTATGGAAAGGCAAAATTTTTGTATATCTCGAAAACTAATTATTTTAATGAGCTGTAAACATACACATCGATGTTTTCAACGATTATGGTTTTTTGTATACAAAACTTAATAAATTAAACTAAAATAAAGTGTCAAAATTTGATGTTATTGTTTGAAAATTCAAGAGTTAGTACAATTTTTAATATGTAAACATAATTTATACTTAACTATAATTAGTAGACATTATTTACAGTCAATTGGTATCTATACATTTTTTTTTTTTTGGGGGGGGGGGGATTAGTAAGGGGTAACCGCTTTTATTCCATTTATCACCATTGACGCACTGAAAATGATGGAAAAACTAACAATGTTTTTCGCACCAGGCGCCAAATAGAGGCTAAATAAGGGCTCCAACCCTTTTTTTAAGTATATTTCTTTATAATATGAATTAGTTACCAATCAGTTAAAAATGAGATAATTTCAATTTCTGTTACAATCTGATAGCAATTACCTTTTATTTACTACAGATTTTTTAAAACAAAGTAGCATTTTTAAATGTGGCATATACCGGTGTCCCCTCACAATACACAAAGAAATTCAGCATGAAAAATTCGCTTTTTCCCTCTCTGTATCTAGAACAAAAATGTAGTTTCCATATGAAAGAAGAGATTTTGAAAGCTAAAGCTTCTTTTGTTCTTTTATAAAAGTACCACATATTATAGGGTATTTAAATGTTGAAATATCAACATCACATTTAGGAGTGTGAAAATAATACTTATTACACTTGCAAAATATGACATAAAGCGAGTCAGTTATTTTGTAGGAAAAGGCATTTTGTGTCCTTAAAAAAAATTACTATGTATCTATAAAATGTTGAATTTGCAAAAAAGTACAAAAGTACACAAAAAAAGTCGCTTTGTTAGTCTGAAAGCACTAAAGTAATTGAATAAATTTACTCTTCTCAGCACACTCTTACTACAATTTGCAAAGTTCTTATCATAATTAGAGATCTAGGTAAATATTTTAGCTTCCATAATTGAGAGAAATGCCCCAGGGATTTTACTGATAAAAGTTTCAGGATCCCGTGGCCGGCGTCATTTTAATAAATAAATAAAAAAAACTATCTTAATTTCGGAATAGTAATCTAGCTTTTTTTTTTTTTTTTTTATAATTGATTTTTCCGTGATTAAATTAAACAATTTTTTATTCAAAATACAGACTAGAATTTCCTAATAGTAATTTAATCCCGGAAAGTCTGCCTTTAAATAAAGCGAAGTCTAACCGAAAATTATGGTGTAGATTTTGTTAATGAAAAAACGCTGGCCATGGGATTCCACAGCTTCGGGGATTGTAATCTAGAAAAGTCATCAAATTTGTATTCCTCGAAAAGAAAGATCATATTCTCCAATCAACAACAAAATCCAATGTTTTCTTTCTCAATCGCATGCAAAGATGCGCACTTTGATTACCGATCCTGAAATTGCTTCGATGTATCTTTAATCTCTGTGTGATAATAAAAAGTACCTCTTTTTTGCTGTCTATTTTATCCCTAAACGAATTCTCGAAATTTGGTACACTAGTCAAAATGTATGTGTACAACGAGAGAAAAAATATTGGATCGTCTTAAGATTTTGTTTGAAGTTTTCCTTGCACAAGGGCGCAACGGTTCTCGGGCCGATGGGTCGGCGGGCCAGTCCAAGCCTGAATATACATATATAATCGTTGCAGGATTTTGTCGAGTCATTTCAAATTTTATGAAAATCGAAACAAAACTTAAAAGATATGAATAAAAGTTTTCTTCATTCAATTAAATCCTTCTCATACCTAATTAATTCAATGATATCCCATGAGAGGTAATGATTCTAGGTTGCCATGGTGATTAAGTCATATTTAAGATGGAGTCATATTATTTCCGTATTACTGAATTTAATATATATAATCGTAATAAATTTTGTATTCATGCATTTTTGCATAAGAGTGCAACAGCTATTGCACCAAGATATGAATATTTATAAAACTAGTTATAGTACAAGTAGTCATTTGTCACGTTTGACATACAATTTCCGACTTGTTTACTTTCTTCTATCTTTACAAAAAGAAAGTATTGGATTCGTGAAAAAAAAAAAAAAAAAAAAAAAAATCCGGTTTTCGACGGATTTACACGTTTCAGAAGGTCCTGAACACGATTTGGCTATTTTTAGAAAATGTCTGTCTGCGAGTCTGTCTGTCTGTATGTTACACAAATTTTGTTGGCGCTCTATCTCAAGAACTAATGCCCACAATTTAATTAAACTTTAGATTCAATTAGTCCCTGATATAAATTGATACTGATTATTCTTTGGTGTAAATCACCCAACAGGTGTTTCGCTAATTCATGATTTCCGCAATAGCTATATCTCAAGACCTAATGCACGAATTTTCATCAAACTTCAGATTCAGTTACACGTTGACATAAGTTGTTGCTGATTACGTTTTGATGCAAATCACTCAACAGGTGGTGCTGCTATGCTGCATTTTTCAGGATTTACATGATTTTAACGATAGTAACATCTCATGAATTAACGCGCGGAATTTCATATCTTTAGAATCCTCATAATGGGCATAGATTGTCATTTAATTTTGGCACTAGGATAGAGAATTTTGAAATACACTGGTGAAAACAATTAAAAGGACAAACGGTTTAAAAAAAAAAAAAAAAAAAAAAAAAAAAAATAAGATATCCCTATACGCAAATAAGGTATCACATAATAGTTAAGCTCGTCGCGGACACACCTGCCACGCAGTGGTATGTGTGGTCCTAAGGCAGTGGCGCTGTGATCGCGTTTGTGCAGAGGTGCCTCATTTGACAACCGAAGCTTGTAGCGGAATAACGTTTTGAAGCATCGTAGCATAACCAAATTCTTGTTTTTTGAATTTCTTTGTTTACCCATCGTTAGCATGACTAATTGGCATCGTCTAGATGATGCCACAAGATGGCAGATTGTTGGAAGACTCGAGGCCGGCCAATCACAGGCTACCAGTTGTAAGGACCTCGTTGTTCCGTGAAATGTGGTGTCTACTCTGTGGAAACAGTTCACAGAGACCGAAACAGTGATCGCCCGACCTGGTCAAGGCCTAAAAAGGGCAACAACGTCGGCTGAAGACCATTATTTGAGACTTTTAACCAAAAGGGATAGGTCCGCGACAGCGGCACAACTGTCTCGTCACCTGTATAATGCTACAGGAACATCCATTTCACGGAAAACAGTCACCCAGAGATTTAATGCAGGTGACCTGTATGCCAGTTGCCCTGTAGTCTGCATCCTTTTGATTGTGAACCACAAAAAGTCCCGTCTAGCATGGTGCCGAGAACACCTGTTTTGGACAGAGGATAGTTTGGGGCGGATTCTGTACAGTGATGAGTCGCGATTCAGTCTGGACAGCGACTCGAGACGTGTTCTCATCTGGAAAGAAACCGAGAGTCTATATCGGCCCTCTAACATTGTCGAAACTGATCACTATGCTGGAGGTGGTCTGATGGTCTGGCAGGCATCAAGGCAGACGGGCGTACCGACCGTAATGTGTTTGATAGAGGTACTCTGACAGGTCTGCGGTACAGGGACGAGATCCTTGCACCCTCTTTGAGACTTTGCCGCGGAGCATATGGACCAAATTTGGTCTTTATGGACGATAACGCCCATCCACATAGGGCTCAGTTGGTGGACGAATACCCCGAATCGTAGGGTGTTCAACGAATGGCGTGACCTGCGATGTCCCCTGACCTTAATCCCAGAGGCGCGCCAGCACTATCCAGCGCCTGTGTGCAGAACTTTAGTAGGCGCCCTAACACTCACCCCCCCCCCCCCCCCCCCCCGTTTCCTCAGAAAATAAAACTTCATAAAAATGAATATGAGAATATATTAATGCGTAGCTGCTATCCTTCTGGAGTTTTTTCCTACGTCAAATAAAGTTTTTTGAACCAGAAAATTTTTTAATAAAATGTTTCTTGTTTCTATAGGGGTTCGTATTTTATTTAATTTATTAAATAAAATTTCTGGTTCCAAATATATTTAAATTACTTGAAAAATAGGGAAGATTGGCAAGCTACGTAAATAAAAGTTGAAACACAGTGAAGCCTGTGAAAATGGAGCCTGCCTGTATCAGAATCCTGCATTAACCCTTTGACTTCGGCTTTCACTTCGCGATTATAGTTGAAAGTACTCAGTGTGCGTACGATCTTTTTGCTTCAGTACACATGTTTTAAAATAGAAACATTTTATTTATACAATGGCAGAAAATTTAAGATTGAATAACACAGTTTATTTTTCGAAAACTGTGTTATTAAAACATAAACTAGTTGGATGTGCCAATCCCAAAACTTTCATCTATCTTATGCATCTTAATATTCCAAAAACCTAGTTACACATGTTAATACCTCAATATTATTAGTTCAATACTATACCAACTTTGATTTTCATCTTAAATTTCTGCTTCAGTCAATTAAACGGACTAAAAACGAGTTAATCTATATCAGGATATTTGTTAAAATTAATAATTTTTCCTTATTCTGTTGTTATCAGTTGATTGCGAATAGCCGGCTTAGCAGGAAGGGAGTTCCCACCGCTGCACGAGCCGCCGATGGACAATAGAACTACGAAAAATCAAGAAAAGTATACAAAAATCGCTATCACAGAGCCCCTTTACCGCGCATTATTTCCAAATTCAAGGAGGACCTGATGGCGAAATCCAAAAACATGCACAAAAAATTTCGTTCAGTTGTATGCATAACTTCATACACCTTTCGATGGTACAATATTTAAAATGGCACAAAAAACGCTATTACAGCGCCCCCTACCGGCGAATGTTTTCCAAATTAAGGAAGGACCTGCTTGCTATAGCCAAGAACTTAAAATAAAAATTTTGTTCAATTCTATGCATAACTTCATACACTTTTCGATGGTACAATTTTCAAAATCGCACAAAAATCGATATTACAGCGCCCCCTAGCGGCGAATTTTTTACAAATTCAGGTAGTACCTGCTTGCCATAGCCAAAAAATTAAAATTAAAATTTGGTTCAATTCTATGCATAACTTCATATACTTTTGGATGGTACAATATTCAAAATCGCACAAAAATCGCTGTTACGGCGCCCCCTACCGGCGATTTTTTTCCAAATTCAGGGAAAACCTACTTGCCATATCCAAAAACTTAAAATAAAAATTTGGTTTAGTTCTATGCATAACTTCATACACTTTTGGATGGTACAATATTCAAACTCGCACAAAAATCGCTCTTACAGTGCCCCCTACCGGCGATTTTTTTCCAAATTCAGGGAGGACCTGCTTGCTATAGCCAAAAACTTAAAATAAAAATTTGGTTCAATTCTATGCATAACTTCATACACTTTTTGATGGTACAATGGCGACAGACACACGGACAGACGGACACACGGACAGACAGACATTTTCTATAAGCATGTTTTTTGGGATCTCTGACCCCTAAAACGTGTAAATCCGTCGAAAACCGGAAGTCGAAAAAAAATTTCGATTACAATACTTTCTTATATTGAAGATAGAAGAAAGAAAAATGAATGAATCCTGCTAAACGGTTTTTTACCGCAACGTTTTCAAAGGGTTAAAAGGAAAATTTCCACTATCCCGAAGAAAATAATACAATAAAATAACAATAGATTGCATTTGTACTAATAAAAGAAAGTTGTTTGTCCCCTCTAATTTGCAGATCTATATTAATAAAAGAAGGACGTTTGTCTTTACCCTACATGTGTGGGCGATGGCTAAGAAAATCTACCGCACATACAGGTCTGAAAATTTGGATTAGGATAGACGATGGAAGGTCCGAAATCACCTGCGGCTTAGATTTTTCATTTTTTTTAAATAATTAGCAGAAATATTAATTAAAAGAAATAATAATCATCGCAAAATGGCGAGCTTTCTTTCTTCAAAACGATCATGCCTGTGCATTTCCCCAGACGTTAAGCCGTCCTTCACGTAAGCGTAGCGTTCGATGTTTATTACATTTTGAAATTGTGAAACCGGATCCCTGTAGAGTTACAAAAAAAATAAAAAGGTAAGGATGAAACCTTTCCGTGTTACCTTTCCGATTCCAACTGTATCTTTTGTTACTATTTCAAAAAATCTTTTTATTTGGCCGCGATTCGCGTCAGTTTTGAAATCTTTCCGTTTTTCTAAAGTTTCAAACTTAAAAAAACAAAAAACCTATTAATATATTCTCGGTATTTTTCCCGTTCTAACGATATCTCGGGTGTGAAAAAATATAAATATTTACTATTAAAAAAACTCTTGAAGCGATTTAAGGGATTTACCAGAAATGTTTTTTCTCTCGATACAAGGGTGCAAGTTTTCTAAAGATATCGTTTCCCGTTAAGAAATATCTGCATTGGATATCATTTCGCATTTTAGAAAAGTGAGGGGATGGTGCGCATTTTATATAATTTATGTTTTACCAAGAATTTTTGGTCAGAACTGAAAGACTAAATACAAATTCTAGGTTCGCTTGAAAAATCAGGCCAGAGCGTGGACAGCACCCACGTTGTACGCTACCGAAGGCAGCGGGGCCCTCAACTCAAGCTTCCTTCGGTTGGATTTTCATTTTAAAATGAAAAATCATACAAATTCGAGGTTGTACCCTTTCGAAGGTAGTGCTGCTGACAATAGTTCGTTTGGAAAAATTTCCGTTTAAAAATATAAAATCAAAACAAGTACGTTACACGTCCGGCGTATGCTGTTGCAGACATTGTCTTTCTCCCCCCTGATTAAGTTTTCTGTCCCCTTCACCTACAAAACATTTTAGACAGCTTGCTCCTTTGAAAAATCCAATTCTAAATTTACTATGATTTATATTATTTCTGTAAATTATTTTCAAATAGAGTTACTGAGTCGTAAGCTATCAGCGTTGAGATGTATGTGCATTCTATAAGACTCTTGTGACGCATAGGTCTACCACTATTCATGGCTTGATTACCGCAGGGGACACTTTTACCAGTATTTCCGAATAATAATTTTCATCTTATTTATGACAGAAATTCTGCAGTTAGGCGACGACTGCTATTAAAAAAAAAAAAAAAAAAAAAACAGGCGGAATTTAGCCCCTGTGGTAATAAAATTGTACTATGTTCTACCACAAATGCAGTGAGATAATAGTGTTGCGTGTTTTCAGCCATGTGAATTATGGCACCTTTCATTGCTTGCAACTACGTAAAGTTTCCCTCTGTTTATTGAAAGGTTGGACAGGTCAGCGTCTTAATCACTTATTAGAAGACTCAGAAGTAGAATAAAAGTAAATAAATTTTAAAAAAAGAATTGAATATTTATAAGTAAGTTTATCGCAGGTAAATCTACAAAACATAACTCAGATGTCAAGAAAATATTATACATTTTGGTATAATTAAATTAAGGATTTGCTCCTCAACTGAAATATTTGGCGCCTTTACTACTTTGGCGCTTGTGTGCGCCGCACACTTCACACACTGGGTCGGCGCGCCCCTGCTTAATCCCATCGAACACATATGGGACGCCCTTGGTCGATCATTTGCAGCTCGAAGACCAGCTCCAACGACCATCGATTAGCTCAAGGGTGCCTTGGTGCAAGAGTGGGTGCAGTCAGTGGCGTAGCCAAGGGGGGGGGGGGGGGGTCCAGGGGGTCCGGACCCCCCCACCCGAAAGTAGACCTGGTTTTCTGAATCACGGATACAAATACAACAGTAAAAACTGCTATGACAGAATCACAAAGGATCTATAAAAAATTCCGCTTTAGAGAGGTGTTCGTCTTAGAAGGTATAATTCAAAGGTGTGTCTTTCTTCGGGACTATGAACTTTTCCGTTTTAGACAGGTTTCCGATATAAACACTTTCCGTTTTCACAGTATCCCTTAAAACTGCTAAAATGTACTCACTTCCCAAACTTTTTTCTTTCACGTACCACTTTCTTAGGTTTTTCATTTCGGAGTACCCTCATTTCTCATAAACACGCCGCCCTCCCCCTCCCCCCCTCCACTCAAGGAGATAACATAAACATGCTTTTTTTCATTAGTAATCTTCTTATCACAACCATATAATAAATCGATGCAAATTAAATTGATATTCCTAACATTTTTGTGACTTCTGCCATTACCGATATTACTATCACATACCCCAGCAGACCCGCCACGTGCCCCAGGGGTATGCTACCCCAAAACTTGGAAACCGCTGCTATAACACCACCTCTGAAGAGCATAAATCTATATTACAGGAAAATCTGTGAAGATGACCTATCTCAAAGGAAAACAATTCAAGTTTCGACGAAAACAACAGTATATATTTGTGCTTGCCAACACTTCAAACCTATCTGAAATGAAACTTGTTCCAATTATGAATCCTTCTTGGCAGGTTTTCTGAAAACACGGAATCCTCTCATAAACAAAAACATTTTAATGTCCCGAGACGGAAGGATAACTATGCAAGTATACCTGCTATTCCGTTTACACAAATTTACTGTAACTAGATTAAACGTAAAACTTCTTTATCTTGGACTTCGATGGGGTTCTGTTGTCGACACTTATGGGAAAGAACGAGTTTATACGAACGCAGTAACGGTACATTGGTTGAGTTTTGTGACCCTTATCTTTGTTCACTTTATAACGGACAATATTAACAATTACTTTAAATCTGCTGCCTGCAATTAATAAAAGTAACTTTATTTTTGGACTGGTTATTTGTTACCACTTTCAAAATACACTGGCGAGAAAAATTAAAGGAACAACCATAAAAAAGTGCTTTATGTTAATTCTATTAAGGGAACTTCCAGAAAGGTACTCAATGTCAACGTTATCACGTTGTCCAATGGGATTAATATTCGCTACAGAAATATATGCAAATTTTTCAGCCTCAGCCCGTTTTTTCGGTTCACGTGTGAAAAGGAGCGCACGTGGGTAATTTGAAGTCTAATTTTATAATTAGGTAAAACTTTCGCTTCTAGTAGGTGGAATATGTCGTCCAGAAGACATTTGACCGATTTTGAGAAATTGCGTGCGATAGGGAGAATGGAAGCAGGGAAGGCCCTCTTAGGGGTCTGTAAAGACATATAAATAGCCAAAAGCGTCATATCAAGAATCTGGAATCGGTTTAAAGACACTGGTATAATGTCCACAGACAACAAGGTCAAGGTAGAAAACGCACCACAATAGGCTCTCAAAACTGTAATTTGCCAACGATTGCTAAAAGAAATAGGCAATTGACGTCAGTTCAGATTGCAGGGAGTTTGCTGCCGCAACAAGAACTCGACTATCCTGGTTTACTGTGAGTGACAGGTTGCATGCAAGGAAACCAATGATTTGTGTTCCACTAACTCCGGTAGCGAAATGCGCCCGGTTAAAGTGGTGCAGAGATCATCGTCATTGGAGTACCACGGACTGGAGACGAGTTCTCTTTACCGATGAATCCCGATTTTGTTGAGAGAGTTACTACAGACGTGTTAGCATATGGAGGGAGAAAATCACACGCAATAAGGCTGCAAACATCCGTGAAAGGCATCGATAAAAAGGTCGTGGAATCATGGTATGGACGGACATCATTTTGAATGGCCGCAGTGACCGACACATTTTTACCAGTGCATCTGTGAATGCTTAAATATATAGAGATGAGATTCTTGAACCTCCTGTCAAGTTGTTTAAGGGTGCAATCGGAAGATTCGGAATTTTATTATTATTAATGGTCTAGAAGGGCGCTACCCCCTTCCACGGGACTCCTAAGTGCCCCTTCCAGAGCTGCATAAATCCGACCCGTCCGAAACTTACTGCTGAACTTGGAAAATGTTCTAAAACTGTTTCGAACCATCTAAAATAAATTGTCTGGGAAGTACAAAAACAGAAACCACCATGAACCATTTTTTACACATTCTAATACTTCCAAAATAGTGCTAATCTATCACAAATAAACTTATTACAAAAATTTAACTTCCTTAAAGACGACCAGATATCGGAAGCAACTATTAGATGGAATCTGGTATCAAAAGTGGCGAGACATGAAACATGGAAACCCAAAAGAATTATGGCTGAATAAGACAATTGTAATAAAACTGCTTTTTCCAGCATGAACTATATTTGATGTGTGTGCTTCTTACATTACTAGTTTCTGTAGCGGAAAATGCAAGATCTTTTTTTAAATTTAAAACCTTCCCACATATCCTTTTTAGTTTGCAGAAAATTTGCAACAGTTTTGCTTTGAAAACCTGCAAAGTTGCAGTAAGCTCAGAATGACAAGACTGAAAGTTCATAACAAGATTGCAGCAAGATAACGCAAACGCCGAAGTCACCACACTTTGAACTTGCAGCTAACTTGTCGTGCAAGTTAAATTCATACTGTATCAAATTTATTGCAAACTAACGGCAAACAAGTAATCAAAAATACTTGCAAACTTACTGCAAAGTAGTCATCTTTACATGTCACACTATAAGTTTAAACCCTTCGAATGGGTCCATAGACCTGATCAAATCTACAGATGCGAGAGCGCCGTCAGAAGGTGCATGCATCGGTTTTATCACCATAAACAAGTTTAGGTAATATTTGTAATTTTCATTTCGAGCATTTTTTGGTATTTCATAAGTATAGCGCTTAGAAAAAGAGATGACTACCGAATAAAATTTCTTCAATTTCTGTGTATGAGCTGATTGTCTATTCTCTCAAAAGAGGGATTTTTTGCTTTCGTCACTTTCATGAATTAAAGACAGTCTTGCATCAATTTCACAACAAACTACTCATGCAAGTGGGTGATGGTATACCTTGCGGGAGATTTGCTGCGAATTTCTCAATTCAAATTTGTCACGGAAAGATAATATCAGAAAAAATCAAACTTGCTGCTAACATTCATGCTATCTGTGTTATCTCTAAAACTCTCATGGGGAGCGCGGCGGATCGCATGAACGGCTCATGCGATTGACACTTATGTGAAATCATTATCCAATATCTATTACAGCACAAGTTCTTAATTCAATGGCAAGAAATTAAACATGGAAATTGCTGTTTTAAACTTAACCACTTGATCCTAACTTTATTGTAGGCAAATGTTATGTAATATGAAACTTGATTTAACCCATTTGCTGCCAAAACCATAACGTAATAGTTTTCAATTTTTTTGTTAAAAGTCCTTTGCCACCACAAATTCAGAAAGCTAAATTTCGCTTTACAAATACAGCGAAATTTCTGCCAATAAATGAGGCAATTTTTTTAATTCTAAAATAGTGGTGACAAAGTAATTAATAAATTAAAGCCACGAGTATACTCGTGGATGACAGCGAATGGGTTAATTGAATTTAACTCTTCAGTATGCGCTCAGCTTTTTACATCATAGTGAATATTTTTCATTGGTAAATATTAATGTAACTTCAATGTATTATTAGTTGCAGTTATAGAGATTGGCCTTACATTTTTTATCCATGCTTTTTTTTAAATTAACAAATTAAATAAGGATATACCTAAGTTCTTAAAGTTACTCGAAATACTTCTATTATACATACACAGTCAAAGACAAGATTCAAAAGGACTGGTAAAGAGTTCTATTTTAGACAGGCTTCCATAGAAAGAAGTGTAATTAATTATGCTTCTAAGATACACTACCTCAATATGATCTATTGTTCGTTTCGCAGGGATTCTGAAACTCTTCCGTTTGAGACAGGATTCCGTTATAGAAATATTCCACTTTCACAGGTTTCACTAAAGAACGATGAAAATCCCCTTTCAGACAGGTTTTCAGCAAATTTAATTGTATCGCAATTCATATTCAGACCAAGTAACGCTTCAGTTAAAGACAGGATTCTGTTATAGAGAATTACTATTTTGACACGTTTTATTCTATTCATACGACATAATATTTATATAAATACACAAAACTTGTAAAAATGGAACCTCCCTATAACGGAAT
Source organism: Maratus speciosus (assembly GCA_963932465.1). Taxonomy (NCBI): domain Eukaryota; kingdom Metazoa; phylum Arthropoda; class Arachnida; order Araneae; family Salticidae; genus Maratus; species Maratus speciosus. The sequence continues at coordinate 414,630,149 of OZ010791.1, forward strand.
TCTGTCTTAAACAGAAATGTTCCGTGCTACGGAAAAGAATACTATACAAATACATCTGATAACACGAAAACCTGTGTAAAACGGAATTTTTCAGCAATATTTACGATTTCATCTTGACAGGTTTTACTATATATATAACTTGGAGAAAAAATTCTGGACCCCCCCCCCCCCCCCCCGAAACGAAATCCTGGCTACGCCACTGGGTGCAGTTGCCACAGAGATTGATAAGGACCCTGATAAGCAGTATGAAACGCCGATGCAAGAGTTGTGTAGTTGTTACAGACGATTATACAGGCTATTAGACATGTTTTTCTCTGACTGACAGGGTGTCGGTCAGCTGCTGTGCTGAACACGTGACCAGTTACCTTAATTAGAGTTCAAGTTGTGCCCATTTTCGTTTTCTCATACATTGGTCCTATATCGAATGATATTTTGGCCAAGTTTGGTTTTATTTGTTTTGTTAGTTCTTTTTTAATTCCAAAAAAACCATTTGTCCCTTTAGTTGTTTTCACCAGTGTATTAACATGTATGAAAAAGAAGAAAGTTTTGTAATTGGCACAGTAACAACATGAATTGGATTACATACGAAGAATTATATATCAATTATATATGAATTACATGTGAAATTCAGTCTATTACTCGAACAGAAATCGAATAGAAGCAGATAAAATTTAACAGAACTTGCAAATTTTATATATTTACAAGGGAAAATGATTTTGATAATGGATCAGAAAACAGGCAGTTTGGATTTAAAAATAGCCTTAAGATATAAAAATTATTCCCGAAAACATGTGAGACATAGCTCTTAAGAAAAAGAAAGAAAGAAAGAAAGAAAAAGCAAGAGTACCCCTCCCCTTTCCACCCTCTAAATACAGGGCTGGATCTACCCCTAAATATTTATACGAGAAACAGGAAATTTTCCGAGAGAACGCATAAAAATGCGAAAGATGAAAGCAAGCAAAAGAACAGGACTTATTTAAATAATACAGTAAAACCTTTGAAAAGAGAGCGAAATGGGAATAAGGGAAATTTTCGTGGTCACTCAAAAAATTGACAATTATAACTAGTATGTTGTGGCCATCACAAAACTTTCATCTATATAAATCACGTCAATTAAATCATTTAAATAGTACAAGAAATTACATCCATTTAGCACCAATTCATATCCAAAATATATCTGAATTTGAAGTTTGATGAAAATTCGTGCATTAGTTATTGAGAGAGAGCTATAGGGTAAATTCCGAAAAATTCAGCATAGCAGCGCAACCTGTTGAGCGATTTGCACCAAAACATAAACAGCACTAATTCATATCAAGGTATACCGGAATCTGAAATTTGTTGAAAATTCAAGCATTAGATCTTGAGATAGAGCTATTGAGGAAATCACAAAAAATTTAGCATAGCAGCGCCACCTGCTGAGCGATTGACATCAAAATGTATAAAACGTCAATTCATGTCAAGGACTAACTGAATCTGAAGTTTGATGAAAATCCGATCACTAGTTCTGGAGATTGAGGTATTGTGGTAATCGTGGAAAATGCTGCACTGTTGAGCGATTTACACCAAAACATAAACAGCACTAATTATTATCCAGGTATACCTGAATCTGAAGTTTGTTGAAAACCCAAGCATTAGTTCTTGAGATAGTGCTATTGCGGAAATCACAAAAAATGCAGCGTAGCAGCGCCACCTGTTGAGCGTTTTACACCAAAAGGTACGAAACGTCAATCCATGTCAAGGACTAACTGAATCTAAAGTTTGATGAAAATCCGTGCATTATTTCTTGAGATAGAGCTATTACGATAATCGTGTAAATGCTGCAAAATGCAGTATACGATTTACACCAAAACGTTACCAGCACAGATTTATATCAAGGAATAACTGAATCTGAAATTTGATGAAAATCTGTGCATTAGTTCTTGAGATAGAGCTATTACAGAAATCGCGAAAAATGCAGCATAACAGCGCCACCTGTTGCGCGATTTACACCAAAAACTAAACAGCACCAATTTATATTATGGACTACTTGAATATAAATTTTTATTAAATTCCGTGCATTAGTTCTTGAGATAGAGCGCCCACAAAATTTGTGTCACATATAGACGGACAGACAGACTCACAGACAGACATTTTGTATAAACATGTTTTTCGGACTCTCTGACCTCTAAAACGTGTAAATCCGTCAAAAACCGGAAGTCGAAAATTTTTACGAATAAATACTTTCTTCTTGTAAAGATAGAAGAAATTAAAAATCGTATTTGCTAAATGCTAACAACAACAAAACCTATCTAAAACAGCATTTTTGCCCATTCCCATGCGTTTCCGTCTTAGCAGGTTTTACTGTATTAAGAATCCAGATCAAATGACTATTTACAAAGAGTTTCATAGCCCATAACAACACACAGCAAACAACATCTATAATATAATGAAAACAGTGGGTATTGCGTCTCTCTACAGCTATTACAAACTAGTATGTTGCGGCCATCACAAAACTTTCTTCTATATAAATCATATAGACAGTACTAATTGATATCAAGGTATACCTGAATCTGAAGTTTGATGAAAATCCGTGCATTAGTTCTTGAGATAAGAGTTATAGTGGAAATTCTGAAAAATGCAGAACAACAACGCCACATGTTGAGCGAATTGCACCAAAACATAAACAGCACTAACTCATATGAAGGCATACCTGAATCTGAAGTTAGTTGAAAATACAAGCATTTAGTTCTTGTGACAGAGCTATTGCGGAAATCGTAAAAAATACAACATCATTGCGCCACCTGTTGAGCGATTTATACCAAAATGTATAAAACGTCAATTCATGTTAAAAACTAACTGAATCTGAAGTTTGGTGAAAATCCGTGCATTAATTCTGGAGATTGAGCTATTGTGGAAATAGTGAAAAATACTGCATAACAGCGCCACCTGTTGAGCGATTTAAACAAAAAACTAATCAGCACCAATTTATATCAGGGACTAACTGAATATAAATTTTTATTAAATTCCATGCATTAGTTCTCGAGATAGAGAGCCCACAAAATTTGTGTCACATATAGACAGACAGAGTCGCAGACTCACAGAAAAACATTTTGTAAAAACATGTTTTTCGGAATCTCTGACCACTAAAATGTATAAATTCGTCGATGAAAATTCGTGCATAAGCTCTTCTGAAAAGATATAGTGGACATTCTGAAAAATGCAGCATAGCAGCGCCACCTGTTGAGCGATTTGTACCAAAACATAAACAGCACTAATTCATATCAAGGTATACCTACCTGAATATGAAGTTGGTTGAAAATCCAAGCGTTAGTTCTTGAGATAGAGCTATTGCGAGAATCGCAAAAAAAGCAGCATGGCAGCGTCACCTGTTGAGCGATTTACACCAAAATGTATAACAAGTTGGAAATTGCTCGTCAAACGTGGCAAATGAGGTGCGTTGGTACTATAACTAGTTTTATAATTATGTTTTGCACCCCATATTGTACTGAATGTATATTTTTTTGCGCTTCATAAGTGCATAGTCTGTAACATCATTAAAATGCACTTACAATAATTTTTTCCCCATTCCCCGTAATGTAACGGAAAACTTTTGACTGCTCCTGTAATTAAACTATACATTCGATTTTCATAAAATTTGAAATGGCTCGACAAAATTTTGCAGCAATTATATATTTAAAATTTCAGACCATTCGGAAGGCTGTAAAATCATTAAAATGCATTTGCAATAATTTTTTCCCATTGGCCATAATGTAACGGAAAACTTTTGGGTGTCCCTGTAATTAAACTATACATCCGATTTTCATAAAATTGGAAATGGCTCAACAAAATTTTGCAGCAATTATATATTAAAAATTTCAGACCATTCGGAAGGCTGTAAAATCATTAAAATGCATTTGCTATAATTTTTTCCCATTGGCCGTAATGTAACGGAAAACTTTTGGGTGTCCCTGTAATTAAACTATACATCCGATTTTCATAAAATTGGAAATGGCTCGACAAAATTTTGCAGCAATTATATATTAAAAATTTCAGACCATTCGGAAGTCTGTAACATCATTAAAATTCACTTGCAATAATTTTCCCCATTGGCCGTAATGTAAAGAAAAACTTTTGACTGTCCCTGTAATTAAACTATACATCCGATTTTCATAAAATTGGAAATGGCTCGACAAAATTTTGCAGCAATTATATATTAAAAATTTCAGATCATTCGGTCGGGTAGATTTTGCTCTGTTATATGCGGACGGACAGACAGACGGACTGAACGACGACTATAGGTGCTACGTATTTATATAATTACGAACGCACCTAAAAAGTCAATTCATGTCGAGGACTAATTGAATCTGAAGTTTGATGAAAATCCATGCAATAGTTCTGGAGATTGAGCTATTGTGGAAATCGGAAAAATGCTCCATAGCAGCGCCACCTGTTGAGCAATTTGTACAAAAAACTAATCAGCACCAATTTATATCAGGGACTAACTGAATATAAATTTTTATTAAATTCTGTGCATTAGTTCTTGAGATAGAGCGCCCACAAAATTTGTGTCACATGCAGGCAGGCATTTTGTAAAAACATGTTTTTCGGAATCTCTGACCCCTAAAACGTGTAAATCCATCGAAAACCGAAAGTCGAAAATTTTCACGAATCCAATACTTTCTTCTTGTAAGGATAGAAGAAAGTAAAAACAATAGTAGGTAGCTTGCCAACGCAAACTTACACATATCAAACAAGGTAACAGGATGGAACACAATGCTTGCGAGCGAAATCTATAAAAAATGGAATAATGTTATAGGATGGAACACAATGCTTGCGAATGAAGATTATGAAAATAAGATTTTTTTAAAAGTAAAATTATAAGGGCAACAATTTTCAAGGAATGTTTTCCTGTAAAAATTCTTAAAGTTTGGAGGGGGGGGGGGGGGGGGGGCTCTTAGAATTACGTCAGAAAAGAAATTTTAAGCGATCCGTTATTAAAATAACAAAAAATCATGTAAACAAGAAATATATTATTTATCAAGCATGGTAATATTATTATTGAGTAAAGATCGATGGCAAGCAACCAGAAGAAAGAAAAAATAAATAAAAAGTCGTTTAAAAGAAAAACGAAAGCAAAGTCTCTGCATATATTCCTTTTTATGTGAAATGCAGGATTTTAGACGAAACAAATTCGTTAAATAACAGTGGAAGACATTTACTAAATGTTTCAATGAGACATTTACTAAATGTTTCAATGCAAGAGTTAAAGTTAGGAATTTGACGTGATGCGTAAACTAGGAGAAATTAGAACAAACATTCTTCAAATTAACATTTTTGCATTTTCCGAATCCTTCACAGTTGAGTTTCCTAGCTCAGTGAAACATAACCATTAGTAAATGAAGACACATTTGAGAAGCATGACTTTAGCTGAATGAAAAATGGTGGGGAATAGAAGAGAAAAACTTGCCTGTGCCAACTATTGTAACAGTTTAATCTTAGATTTCCTGTAAGAGTTTGTTGGGTGTACCTGTCAATGACCTCAGCAAAGAAAAAAAATGGGGGGGGGGGAGAGGGGCAAATTGTGTCACTAAATATCAATAATACAGTAAAATCTTTGAGTGATGGAGACCTCGGGAGAGTGGAATTTGTGCGTTATTCCGAGGTATCTGCTATTCAGAGGTAAATATGTACAAATAATAGGTGCTAGTGATCTAAAACGTCTTCCCTAAGAGATGCCCGCTATTCGGGTGTGTCCATTATGAAAGTTTTACTACATCGGATAATGTGAAGAAAAATAAGGTAAGTACTTTGAAATGCGGAAAGTGTTGGAGCTTATTGTTCTGTGAAAGAGTGCGGAATGCTCAGTATTTTAAATGTACAGTAAAAAAAAAAAATCCTAAAGATAGTCATACCTCTAAAAGTTGCAGAATAAAGCTATTTGGATCATGGTTTCTTGTTTATGATTTACTACGCTCCTGTTGTATTGAAGTTTTTTTTTTTTTTTTTTTTGAGGGGTTTTATACATATTTACGTTTATACGAGCTTTGAAAATCTCAAAAGGAACCTCCGTTTCTTTATTTCATTCGATTTGTCATTTCTCACTTACCCAAAATATAAATTTGCTATTGCTTTACCTTGAAAACACAATTTTGAAACTTGTGTCAACGTTGAGATACATATTTTGAAGATTAAGTGATATTGGGGCTAAAGGAGTTCATATTCAACTTTTATCTAAGCATGGCCTCATTAAGTTAACAATACTACATACTGTGTGAAAAATACACAATCAACCAATGGTCAGAAGTGAACACGGATTCCAATTTACAGAACGGGAGAACTTTCAAGAATAGTTTTCGATCACTCGGGATCTAACGATGACAAATATAAGTATCTATATACATATGTTTCTATGTGTATGAACTTTAATGTGATAAGTAATATTTCAAAAATACATTTATTCAAAATAAGCATGTATATTACGTTTGGGCTTTTACAAAGTATCATAAACAGGGATGTCATTCAGAAACTAACAAAAAAGAAGAAATTGCGCATTAAGTAAAATTGCGACTTTCCTGCAACCTCGTGGATTCTGCAAACTATGCTGTATTAAATGTAAAATATATTGACAAGTTCGTTAAATTAGTTTATATTTTTTTCTCCGATAAATATGTTTCGGAAGAATGGTGTTTACAAAGTAATATTTTTTTTTTTTCCTCACAAAAAAAAAAAAAAAAAAAAAAAAAAAAAAAAAAATATCCGCGCATGAGAATTAAAAATAAATGTGAAGATCAAAGACGTTTATAAAACTCAAGTTTGTTCGATATAGAATTTCAAATGTTAATTTAGTACAAATTTAAAGTATTGCACTTTTACACACATAAAAAATTCATTTTCAAAATCACGAATAAAAATTTGTTTAAATATGAGGGTCACACTAAAATTTTTGAGGTACGGCTAAATGGTACAAGTTAAACTTACCAAGCGAAACAGCACCGAAAACTGGTGATATGAAGCAATTAAAATAATAAAACTTTGTAAAAAATCACCATAAAATTAAAACAAAACACAGGACGCGTTTCGAGCTAAAAACATAACAGCTCGTCATCAGCTAAGCATACACGTGTCCGAAAACGAACAAGTTCAAAAATGAACTTGTTCATTTTTGAACTTGTTCGTTTTCGGACACGTGTATGCTTAGCTGATGACGAGCTGTTATGTTTTTAGCTCGAAACGCGTCCTGTGTTTTGTTTTAATTTTATGGTGATTTTTTACAAAGTTTTATTATTTTAATTAAACTTACCAACTCTTAGGAGTGTTCAAAGTAATTTCCTCCAAGAACAATGCAATTTTGTAGGCGAATTTTCCAAAGATTAAATGTATTAAATGGCTCAAGCCATCCATTTCTTAGAACAGATGAAAAATATTCTTTTATAGCCTCATCAATCTCATCTTCGGAATGAAAGCGACGTAGACATAATTTTTTTATTATTATTATTTAAAAACAGCATAAAGTCACACATAGCAAGATCAGGAGAATAGTTTATGCTTTTTTTTTTGTTGTTGTTCAAGAAATTCAACTGTAATCCTTGCCGAATGAGAAGATGCATTGTCATAGTGCATGAGATGTGCGAGTCCCCTAATATTGGCCTCTTGAGGAATTTCTGGAAGAAATTTAGCGGTGTACCAGTTAGCTGTAATTGTTTTCTGTCACTCTAGTTTAATGGTTTTGAACACCCCTGTACTTCTGAAAAATACGGCATACATTAACTTTTTTCGTTGTCTTTTCACCAATATTGGATTGAGATCATATTCTAAGACACATACTTTACTTTCTTGGCATGTTGGAACATAAAAAAAAAGTATGTACAGTCGTGGAAAAAAAAAAAAGTAAACACCCCCTATTAACTCCGCAACAAATTATCGTAGAAGAAAGTTACTGGTACCGAACGATTGGAAGTAAAGTCTACTTTTAAATGATGTATATAAAATTTACTAAGGGGACCATCTACATATTAAAACGAACCATAACTTCATTTTTTTCAATAACAGTACCCAATTCTGACAACTTAAATGAACTATACACCCTTCAATTAGCCTAAAAACTAATTTTTATGCAATTCGTACTATAAGTTTCCGAGAAATTAATTATTTTAAAACGAGCGTATTTTAAGGGCTGTATCCAAATTGAAGTTCGGTACTCGATTGCTAACCGAGAGAGCCCCCTTCTTGATCAAGGCACCTTAAGCAGTTAATGAATCCTGTTAGATAACAAGGCAGCAGAAGAAATTTCAAAATATCTACTCACTTCTATCTTAAACCATCATTTTTTCGAATATTAATTTCATAATTCATATCATAAAATTATAAAAATTGCAAATTCAGCGTATTTATATTTGGGCACATTAGTTTTATTGCTACACAAAAAATTAGCATATTAGGAGCATAATTTCAGGAGATATAATTAAAAATATGAAAATGTAATTTAACATTAGAAGCACTCAATTTTGAATGCTTATAATTCAAAAACATGTCATTCAAATGACTTGAAATTTGGAGTCTAGGCATAGTTTGAACCGAAGATTTGAAATATCTCGTTAAAATTGGGTATTGCTATTGAAAAAAATTAGGTTTGGGTTCGTTTTAATATATAGATGACCCCCTAAGTCAATTTTATATACATCATTTAAAAGTAGACTTTCGTTCGGTACCAGTAACTTCCGTCTACGATAATTTGTTGAAGAGTTAGTAGGGGTGTTTACTTTTTTTTTTTTTTTTTTTTTTTTCACGACTGTACGTCTTATCACCAGTTATGATTTTAGAAATAATGCAGTGGCCACCATCATTAAATAATTTTAGGGTTTCTTTATTGATTCTGACACGCTCCGTTTTTTTTTTTTTTTTTTTTTTTTATGTTCTGTTAAACTATGGGGGACCCAACGACAAACTATTTTTTTTTTCATATGCAGTTCTTCATGAATAATTTCATGTATAGCTGCGAATCCAATGTATATACTCATGTAAAGCTGCGGAACTCCTTCTATATCATTTGATAGTACAGCGATTATTGTCGATTAACATTTTTCGTAGGGCCGATACGATACATTTTATGAGACTACAGCTGACGATGGTCTTCTTGTGTTTTCTTCTTCATCCAAAAGAGAATTTCGACCTCTTCTAAATTATGTAAACCATCTGAATACAGTGGCAAGAGATTGAGCTTCATTTCCTTATGCTAATTGTAGAAGTTGAAGGCATTTTTCTTGATTTAGCCCCACTTTAAAATAATAGAAAATCATAGCTCGATAATGCTCTCGCGTCAGCTCCATTTTCTATAGCTAAATTGCAATTGTTACCACAAATTATGGTATGCGGATAGAAGAGTTCAAATTTACATATCCGACCAAAAGAACATCTCTTTGGTGGTTAAGACATTTTTTCCTGAATTTAAATAATATGAATCGCGCTATAGAGCTACAATATAGAGTAATTTTAATGAGTGGGACCCAAAATTATTCTCATTTCTGATTCCGCGGACCCGAATTTGTCTGCACTTGCGCCGCAGATTTGAATCGAGACGCAAATCAATGGAATTATTATTATTAGAGGGACCAACCAGGACTTCCCGGGTTACAGAATACAAGTGAAAAACATTTTTTCCCATTATTATTATTATTGAAAACTCGAATGGCTAATTTACATTTAACAAACAAAATCAGTAAATTGAGATATAATTTTCTCAAAGAAATTGAATTTGAAAGAACATTTATTACACTATTCCACGGTACGGGGGAAAAAAAAAAAAATTGTAGTAAAAGCGAAATTTGTTGGTTAGATGTTGCCATCGTCATTATGACGTCAACGTTACTCACGGACATGTGTTTTCTTTATAATGTAGATTATTATACATAGAATGACACAAAATGTATAACGCTTCCGGGGTTGAACTCATCCGTTTCCTGATAATCCAAACGCGGCCACGTTAGGCTTAAGTATTCCGATGCCGTATTTGCCGACTGCCTTATTTAATCTGCCTATCTATTTGTTGTGTAACATATTCTTCTTCAATTTTTCTCAAACCTTCAAAAAGTATACAATTACAACGCTTTAAGATCTAATTTAAAAATAACCAGATACCAACAACACGGTTCCGATGTATACAAGCGATTACGGTTGCCATTCATAAGCACAAATTACAAATCCAAAAACAAATGAATGACTCTTTCAGCTATTCTTTAAATGCTCTTAAAATATTTTGCAATACGTTTTTCACTTTTGTTTACATTTATTTACAGTTTGAATTCAGTATACACGGTTAAAAATATCGCGAAAAATTACCTCTGTTTTTCAAGGCTATCTATTTTCTGACCAATGAGAACACTTTATGGTGTTCAGTGAATGGTTCACTTTATGGTGTTCAGCTATATTCGGTGATTCATTCCCGTGAATTATTTTGTACCGGATTAACGTTTCCTTTCTAAAAACAAACGTATTTCAAATTATTTAAAAGCTTTATTATGGTTTTACAAATATTTTAAGAGCAAAATCGGATGTCGACCGTATTTTATAATGCTTCGTTCAAAGAGTCATTCAATTGCTTCTGGATTTGGAATTTGTGTTGTACATGTGGCATCACGACACACGAGTGATTGCTGAATCTTAAAACGCTGAGTAAAACGTGCTTTCTTTTCCACTATTCGCAAAAGTTACATTTTTAGACAGATTATTTAAAATAAATTAATATTTAAGAGATTACATTCAATTATCTAATATTCTGCTGCGATAACTTTAGTTTAAATTAGATTGGTAGCTTTATCTATCCCAGTGGCGTGGGGTGAAAATTTTCGGTGGTCATCGCAATTATTTAAGTTTGTGGTGAAAAATTATTAACTCTAAAATTCAATGGTTGAATGTTCAAAAAAGAAACTTTAAATCTTACCTTCACTTATACATGAACTCCAAATGTTCTGCTAAAACTGGATCGTAAAAGCTTATTAAGAGTTTTAAAATATTGCTTGGTCATCGCCGCATCCAGCGATGACCGGACGCCACGCCACTGATCTATCCCTATATGAAAGTAAACAAACAATTGATTCATTCGTCTTGAACTTTTAAAATATTAAAACAAACGTTTATATGCTCTGTTGCGCCATCTGTCGGTAGTTAAAAAAAAAGAAATTTTCTTTTTAAAATGTTTTTTGAATTCTGAAGACATTGGGGGGACGGGGGGAATGAATATTTCTTATAAAATGAAATTAGAATATCAGAAATATGTAATGCCGTGTATTACATATATATATATATGTATATAGTATATCAATGCATTATTATAATAAATAAAATTTTGTATTTTGTAGGGAAAATAAATTTGTAATTTAATAACAGAATTTGGGAAAATAAATTGTTAATGTAATTATTAGTTGCAATTTACTTATGTGATAAAAGATGATTTTTAATTATCAAAATTTATTACAGGTTTCTTTTATGCATAGTTTTAAAAAAATCAGGATTTTCTCTGTTCAACTTTTTAAAATTTAAGTTATATAATTATTATTTTGGCAATTAATAAAAACAAATAAACTTTCTGTTGGAATTGTCTTTTATTTTACCACATACCATCAGATAAAATAGTTAATTGACAATATGTTTTAAAATAACATTATTAGTACTAATTTGCATGTTTTTGTGAAATATTTCTTCAAATTTTGTGAGTGAAGTTCATTTGCATACTTTATATCAGTATTTTACCAATTCAGTTAATAATTTTCTTGCCAATTAAATTTCAATGAAAAATGGGCTGTTTTTACTTTACCCCACCTGACCCTATTAATCAGACAAGACAAAATTTATTACTTCACAATTCTTTTTATAATGCAATGCTATATAATTTTTTTGAAAATGCAAACACGTCATTCTGACGGGCTATATTCTAGTTATTAAGATTTCGCAAAAATAGCATTTTTTTTTTTTTTTTTAAGAAAAGCTGAAATGTGCGGAATCACGGAAAAGTGGCGTCTCTGCATATAAAACAAAAGGTAATGAAGCACGAAATACATAAAATATTATTCCAGTTTAGTTATATTTAAATAACCAGAGTTTCTTTTTAATACTAATTGTTTCATTTTTCAATAATTTATACCTCATCATTCAAAACTGGTGTGAAATTGAATTTCAAAGTTTTGTGGGGCATAAATCTGCAATAACTTAATAGTATTGCTATTGAACTATTCTTTAATGAATTTTTTAAAAGTATTTAAGTTCCATTTTAATATATGGAGGGCCTCATGACAAAATAAGTTACATTTAATTATCAAAAACTTTACACGCATTAAAAAGGTACTCTTTTAGATAGCTTCCCTTACAAAAAGAAAAAAGCTGCCCATTTCAGCCGTCTGGAGGAAAGCAATTCCAAAACATTTCGGTATATTTTTACAGATTATGGACCCCCCCCCCCCCCCAAAAAAAAAAAAAAAAAAAAAAATTTAATTAAATTTATTATAAATCTTCTTAAGGCTGTTCCCAAATCCAAATGGGTATCCTTATGACATAAGTTTTAATTTATTTTTGTTCGGAAATGCATGCAATTAGCAGGTGGTGTTGTTCAGAAACTATGTAATCGAGCTGTTTTTTCCTTTATTTATTTATTTATTTATTTATTTATTTATTTGCAAACGCAATAGATCTTTCAGAAAATAGTGTCAAAGTTGACATTTTGAACCGAAGTTCCTGAAGAAAGCAGAAAAACCAGTCAGCGAAAGGAGAAAAACGTCTTTGTTATGTGATCAAAATCGCTTATTACTCAATAGGTAATTTATTTATTAAAAAAAATGGAAAACACAACTCGATTCCAAATCGCTTCCATAGTCAGGCCTTCCAATTTTATATCTTTCCGTTAAAAAATGAATTTGTAAATGTATCAAAACGTTTTGCGCTTGTTGAGTAGAGCAGTTGAGAACAGCCTTAATTTATTGAAGTAACTTGCTCGCATTTCGTTAATTAAAAAGGCCAGACTACTGCTTCTAAAAAACTTTTGCAAAATAAAACATTACGTTAAAGTAACATTTACTTTTTAAAAATCACATAAATATAAATAACCATAGGTTTCTTTTAAATTTAAAAACTGAAACCGGGGAAAAGCTCATATAAACTAGGCGAGACTTCTTAACTTCACAACACCCTTTTTCAAAACGAAGATTGAGTATTTCTTTGACGGTGCACACAATTTTGTAAACACAATGTACAATATTTTATAGAACTGAGAGATAAAAGAGCAAATTATTTTGAAATCTAAATACTGAGAGATAAAAGAGCAAATTATTTTGAAATCTAAATACTGATCTTCCACATAATTCTAAAATAAACAAATAAAAGTAAAATAAATAAGGGACGTGATTTAATATACGTACTTAGAAAAAAAAAAATTCAAACAAGGTGAAAAACGTTTCTGAGCAGGAAAGTAAACTTTTCCTCTAAATGGACAGCGATTTAATTTTTTTTATAGTCAAAAGTATCCCCCCCCCCCCCCATTATGAAACATGTTACAAGGTATTATCTGAATTTATTTATACCCACAGTAGGGTCATTCCATGTCAAATCAACGAGAAAAATGCAATTTTTGGACCTCGACATCTCAGATTTCTATAATTTTTGGTTTATAGTTTGTATCCATGGAGTATATGAAAAATCTAATTTTTAAATTTTTTTTTTCTTAGCGGTTTATTTTTTACGGAATTTTAAAAATGGTCAAAAGTACCAATTTTAACCAAATTCTCAACCACAAAATCTTCTATAATTCTTTAGCAAATTGGGCTAGAGAGTTAAGTTATATCTCATTTGAAAGCTCTTTTTATGGGCTTTAATATGATATGCAACACTAACAATTTTATGTATAATAAATTTTTTGACAAATTTTCAAAATTTTTGAATTTAAATTTTTCAAAAACACCATCTTTATTTTTTTTCAAAAAAATATATGTTAATCTTTGACTTTTTGGCTACAAGTATGCCATATTTCAAGATGGAGAAATGATGGGGTTTTGAACTATTAATTTTTAAATATGAGTTATACATGAAAAATTTCAAGTATCAGGGCAAAATTAACAATTGTACAATTTCTTTCCATATATAATTCACACTTCTTTTTCATTAAAAATTTCAGAGTTTGATGCTAAGCAAATTTATTTCTAAGGCATGAAAATTTTCTAAAGCATATTTCTCAAAATATAAATGAGAAATTCGAAAACATCCTGCCCATAGGTTTAGCATTACCAAGCACATATTTCAAGTAAGTTTGCCATCGACCCCTTAAATAAGTCTATCGAAATGCAGAAGATTCTTCCCTTTCCGCACCCATCCTCTCTACTTTCATGGTTTTCACCAAGCACAATTCCTGCTAAGAAAAGTCAGAAAGCTCTGAATAATCAGATGCATTTTGAGATACCTAAGGAGATTTTCATTGGTTCATTTCAAAATCGTTTGGCACATTCCCAAATCATTATAATTTTTTTTTTTAACATATAGAAGGATAACTATTTAATAAACAAGCTTCATTTTACTTTAATGAAATGCTTTAACAAAGAAGTCTTCAATTACTACTATTAATGATGTCAGATGATAAGAAAGATTGGGCATTATTTTCTGTTATATGCTGCAATCCCTATAAAGGTTGGTTGTATTGAGTTTTATTGCACAAAATCCCTTTAGGGACATGCTGTGCCAAACAAAGAATAAAACAAAAGTGAGTTTAAGAAAAAGACATAATTAAATGAGTTAAAATGGAAATAGAAAAGCTATATAGATGAGGTAACTCATCCAGATCAATCCCTATAAAGAAACAATTCATTCAAAATCAGGAAAACTTAGGAATGTAACAACTTGGTAGTGCAGTTTAAGATTTAATATTCAAAAGGGCATGAAAATATGTGATGACTGTAGAATAAAACTATCAAAAGATAGAAGTGCCAGGTCAAAACACTCTTCACTTACTTGAAATATGTACTTGGTAATGCTAAACCTATGGGCAGGCTGTTTTCGAATTTCTCATTTAAATTTGAATATTTTTAAACGATTTTTTTTTTTCATAGGATAGCTGAGGTCAATCTTTAATAGGGAATTTTTGTAATTTTTCGATTTTGGTTGCAGATTTTTTTAATAAAGGTACTGTAACTTTCGAAACCGGTCCGAAAGTGAAAGTATCTTTATTAAAAAATCTGCAACCAAAATCGAAAAAGTAAAAAATAGACATATGAGAGATCGACATCAACTATCCTATGTAAAAAAAATCATTTAAAAATATTCAAATTTAAACGGAAAATTCGAAAACAACCTGCCCATAGGATTAACTTTACCGATCAGGTGTTTCAAGTGAATGAAGAGTCCCCTTACGGGCAAATTATATAATTATATTTTGAGAAATATGCTTTAGAAAATTTTCATGCCTTAGAAATAAATTTGTTTAGCATCAAACTCTGAAATTTTTAATGAAAAAGAAGTGTGAATTATATATGGAAAGAAATTGTACAATTGTTAATTTTGCCCTGATACTTGAAATTTTTCATGTATAACTCGTATTTAAAAATTAATAGTTCAAAACCCCATCATTTCTCCATCTTGAAATTTGGCATACTTGCAGCCAAAAAGTCAAAGATTAACATATATTTTTTTGAAAAAAAATAAAGATGGTGTTTTTGAAAAATTTAAATTCAAAAATTTTGAAAATTTGTCAAAAAAATTATTATACACAAAATTGTTAGTGTTGCATATCATATTAAAGCCCATATAAAGAGCTTTCAAATGAAATATAATTTAACTCTCTAGCCCAATTTGTTAAAGAATTGTAAAGGATTTTGTGATTGAGAGTTTGGTTAAATTTGGTACTTTTGGCAATTTTTAAAATTCCGTAAAAACAAATCCGCTAGGGAAAAAAAATGAAAAAAATTAGATTTTTCATATACTTCATGGATACAAACTATAAATCAAAAATTATGGAAATCTGAGATGTTGAGGTCCAGACCCCACGTTGATTTGACATGGAATGACCCAGTAGCTATTATTATGCAGTTGTATAAGTATCATTTAAATATTTGTAGACTATATAACGAAAAAATAACGAAATTGCTTTTGATTCGTTGTTTTTAAAGATATTTAAATGTTCTTTTAATAACACGTGGGGAAATATGTTTGTGGTTCACTCATATAGAAATTCCTAAAATATTACTTTTTGAGTTGTATCACTCTGCGAATATTATCATATTTTATTTTATTTTTTTGGCAGTTTTAGACAAAACAGTATTTATTTTTTACTCAGAAAATAATATTTCCGTGAAAATGCTTCCAACATACAAATACCCCAGAATCCTTCAATGGGTGGAACAAACAGCGAATCTAGCATGTTCGATTTCATAATAAATTTCTAACTTTAATGAACACGCAGTGGAAACAACAAGGGAAGGAAAAATCGTTTTTCTAAAATGCACACTTCTATAATTAATTCTCAAGCCAGTGGGTTCCACTGTAACGAAATAACCACTGTAAAGAAATAAAGTTTAGCTCACGAAATAAAATCAAACGCCAGTGTTCCACTGTAAAGAAATAAAGTTTAGCTCATGAAATGAAATCAATCAAAACTTCAATTAACATAAATATATACATGTAGGGCATGTGATAGCCAACAAACGCCCTTGAATATTTTCAGATTTATAAACTACGATGCGTGTCAAAATAAGACTTTCAAAGACACTTCGGGGAAAGTATAAGATCATGATAAAAATAAAATAATAAACGCAAGAGACGTGACGTCAGAAACATCACGCTTCCGAAAATAGAAGTATCAGTTTTTAAAGGCTACTGCAATACCGGAATCCTGTAAACAAGAGTGAAAAGTTGCGAATTGCGACGCCATGTGTATTGCTTAAGAGTTATTTCATTCCGAGAAGTTTGGATCAAGAGATAAAAAATGGATGAAGTCCTACACTATTTTAACCCGGGAGAACTCGCTGCATGAGATTTTCTCTCACAGTCGTACTTTTTTTAAGACTCTTATTTAAATCATTTTTCATTTTAATTAAAATTTCAAAATGTTTTACAATTATTTTACCTATTTTGTGAATAAAAGTACTAAGCTAACCAAAAATGTTGATATTATATGAATGTAAAGTAAAAGAAAAGCAATTGGGCATTCTCACTAGCGAGTTCTCCCGGGTTAAGCGAAATTCAGAATACTGTTTATTTTATTATTTTTAGAGAGAGGGGTAATATTTAATTATTTCCCCATAATAGGAAAAAAAAGGAAAAATACAGCATGAAGAAAAACTAACACAAATAATTAATACTGTACGATTCGGTACGAACAAGATGACTTACAAAATATATAACTAGGTAAAGGCCCATCAAATATGAAAAGGGAAATAATATTTAAAAATGTTAAATATTATGCCAAAAATGTTTATTGCAAATGATGCAATTTCAAAAATTGACAAAAATGTTTATTGTAGTTAAGTATGAAATATAATTGCATTAACCATCAATTCTTAACATCATTTTTTTTTTCTTTCCTTTAAATCTTTTCGTGAAGAAGAGATAGAAAAAAAAACAATATTAATAAAATACAGATAACAGTGATTTTATATTTAAATTTAAACCACCAAACGAACACAAGACACTGATTGAATTCTGACTCTCACTCTCCAGGTCAATTGGAAAATGAAAAATTTGAAATCTTACATGGAGGTGTGCGGTCCTTCCAGGCCACCCTTTAGATTAATCTCTGTCCCCCACCACCTCTATTATTATATGGGTTGTAAGAAATAAAGCTATATGTTCGTCACACATATAGTTACATACGGATTCTATATTTAGTTCGTAAATATTTTTCAATATCTTAACATTTCATCAGAATTGAACCTCCAGAAAGTTTATTTAGAAATCTAATGGATGACTATGTTTAACACAAAAGAAAAAAAACAGAACAGGCATTTTGAATTATAAAAAAACTATAACATTTTTATGGCGCTTATAATAAATTAAAGTAGCCGGACACGTTAAATAAATAAAATTAAACAAACAATTCCGACCGTTAATGACCATTTTATTTATTTATAAGCTAAATCATTTATACCTACAAAACAGTTTATTTTATTTTCTACAATAATTAGAAACGGAAACATTATACTGCAGAAGCCACAATGATAACAAATCTACTTGGTTTAAACAGTGTGCACATTAGAGGTCTGCACGGGCCCGAGGCCCGTACCCGGCCCGGGCCGGCGGAATGAAGGCGAATTTTCAAACGGGCCGGGCCGGCAAAAAAATTAATCGGGCCTATCGGCCCGATATAAGAATTTAAGCGAAGCAGATAAAATACGAGCCATTTTCAATTAATATGATTTTCTCGAGAAGTATAAATGTGCGTCACGAGCCGATGCGAGTTTAACAACATCAATACAGAAATGTAACATGTCCATCGTAGCGATCGGCATCATACGGTTGCAAGATGTCTGATTCCGAGTTTAATTTTTTTTTCAGCAGACTCGTGCCGGGACGGAACTGGTCTTAATCGATCTCAGGATGTGTAGAACAGTCATTGTGTTTTGTAGTATTAATAGTGATAATGAACTTCTCTTAAAAGTATCTTTGGAAATATACCTTAAGGTGGTTCTCATGTTCACTGATCAACAATGCGAAGCTTTCAGACACATTTTCTGACAAAATTTTTAACTATAAAGCCATAAAATTGACAGGCCTGCCTATTGAAGGCATTTGGAAACGAATAGCTTTTTCCATATTTGATAAATTACTAACAGAGATAACAGAGATTCCTGTCACGTGACTCTACGTTTTTCTCCTTTCCTGTGCCATCGCTTCCGGAAATTCGATTCAAAACGCTAACTTTGACAGTATTTTCAGAAAGATATATTGCTTTTATCAATGAAAAAAAAAAACTACATTTACATAGCTTCTGAATAAGAATACCTGCCAATCTTACGCGTTTCCGAAAAGAAAAGAATTCATAAATGTGTCGAAATGTAGCTTCTTTGGATTTGAGAAAAGCCTTAAAAATGAGAGAAATATTTTCACAAATCTACTTTTTATTATACAGCTTCAAAAGTTATCATGTTTTTAATCCTTTATTCTGATGAACTACATTAATCTTTTAATGAATCCTTATTTCCATTTTGAAATGTCTGTAGACACGATGACTAAAACACTGTAAGTAATCGTTAATGTTTACTATTGTGTGTTTTCTGTTTTGCGAACATCATAGTAATGTAAAATATACTGCAAAATGTTCCCATAAATATGTATGTAGTATTCATTAAAAGAATCGTAATTGTATGTTGAGAAAAAACGGATTTTTTTCTTTGTAGAAATTCTGTCGGGGCGGGCCAGACCTGTTTTCACTGATTTTTGTACGGGCCGGGCCGAGAACTGTAAAAATGCAAAAGGGCCGGGCCGGGCTCGGGCCGAACTTGGAATTTTTACACCGGGCTGGGCCCGAGCCTGGAAATTTCGGCCCGTGCAGACCTCTAGTGCACATGTACTGTTTCTGTCGCTTCACCCCCCCTCCCCCTCTCCTATTTCGTACCGAGAAAGGAATTTCTTTACTGAAGTCTTGAAAGAGCTTCAAGTCAAATTTGATTTTTATTATGTGCACTTTTTACACATCACAAATTCATCATAGAAGAAAGATTTGTTATTATTGATGTTATTACTATTTAACATATACGGAATTTCTGCCGACTGCATTATTACGCGGTTCTTGCAGACATTTTGGTTTCAAAACTCAAAATGGAACAGCGCTCTTAATTGGATTGGTAAGTTACGGTCTCAGTAAACAGTTTGTGACAATATGTTCCCTACATCATCCTTAAAATGACCTCATCAGAAACCTTAGAAATTTCAATAATCAGCAGTTTTCACTTTCCCGTCAGAAAAGGGGTCTAATCTCCCATGGGTCGCTTCACATAACATTAACACATAAAAATGCTAAAGAAAATAGTAATAATACACAATATAGAAATTGAGATGAATAAGACAGCGAAATAGCAAAGCAAAATATTTAGAAACATCTTAGGAATCTAATTTGAATTCCGTAGAATAGATTTCGATTAACCTTGGATTTTGTTATTATATTTAAATATTGTAACCATTTTTTCTGATAAATTTGAACAGACTTTAAATAAATCTGAAATTGAAATTACTTAGCAGTGTTCACCCTGGATTTCGAAGAAGGTGTGTGTGTGTGTGTGTGGGGGGGGGGGGGGTTCACTCATAACTAAAAATAAAAGTGTCCAGTTAAAGTGACAACATTGAGCTCACAGGTTATTCACACTAATTGTATATCATACTCTTATTTCAAAGAATAATGCCCTTCGAAAAATAAATTCAGGGGGCATTACCAACGTTTCCCCCCTTTATACTTAACCAATGAACCTCCAAATCTAATCAGGGAAGCGTCTTATCAGAATAATCCGGTATATCAAATTTGAAACAAATCAGATAATTCTGCATGACAAACCCATTTCGCTAAATTAAGGGGGGACTAGCCCCTGCCTCCCTTTACACATAACCAATGAGCCTCCAAATCTAATCAGGGTAGCCTCTTATCGTAATAAACCGATATATCAAATTTGAAGCAAATCGAATAATTCTGCATTAAAAACCCATTTATCTAAATTAAGGTTGGGGGGGGGGTTAGCCCCATTTCCTCCTTTATACTTAACCAATGAGCCTCCAAATCTAATCAAGGAAGCTCCTTAACACAATAAACCAGTATACCAAATTTGAAGCAAATCCGATAATTCTGAATGAAAAACCTATTTATCTAAATTAAGGGGGTAGGGTAGCCCCCCGTTTCCCCTTTATACTTAACTAATCAATCCCCCAAAACTACAAAACTACTCAGACAAGCGCCTTATCAGAAAGAACCTAGAAAAAAAATTGAAGTAAATCGGATATTTCTATCAAGAGTTATCGCATTACATACATACGTACATACAGAACCTATGGTCACATTAGCTCTCAGGCTTTGATAACCTGTGAGCTTAAAAAAAGGAGGGGATCCTAAAAATAGGCAATCACAGGAGCAAGGGGCATCAGGAGAATCATCGTTAGGCATTTCTTAAAATAAACACCAGTTATATTAAACAACAACAACAACAAAAAATCAGCACTTAAAAAAAAAAAAAAAAAATTATTATTTGTGAAAAGTATTTTCATGTGAATAATTTCTTGGAAATGTGAAATGCAAAACAAGCACCCATCGTACTTCTGAAAAACAACAGAAAGAAATCTGATTGGCTAAAATCTTTCACGTTTGGAATAATTGTTAATAATGTTGAATGCCCCCTGAATTTATTTTTCGAAGGGCATTATTCTTTGAAATAAGAGTATGATATACAATTAGTGTGAATAACCTGTGAGCTCAATGTTGTCACTTTAACTGGACACTTTTATTTTTATTTTTAGTTATGAGTGAACCCCCCCAAAGTTAGAAATGACTTGAAAAAATATTTACCGTTAAATCCTTAAAAATAAAAGAAACATTCTAGTAGCATAATTATTAAATACTCTAAAATAAATAATAATCAATGCATAAAGAATGATATTTTTCTTGTTGAATTAAATTCGCTTCTCATTTTGGAAACTGATTTCAAACCGAATATGTTTTCTTTTAATCGACATTTCAAATATTTGTGGTTTTGGAGAAAAGTTCTTTCAAATTTTATCACTCATATTAAAGGCCGGCACACTCAGAGGGCTGCAATCAACTCTAATTATGCAATCTCTATGCTTAAACGCAAAGTGATTTTTTTTAAATAGATTTTTTAAGATATATGAGCATGCACAATAAACATTTTAGGGTGCTTTTCTGTCGTTAAAAGAAGTTTGAAATCAGTTTTGGTTTCCTTTTAGAGGAATATTGAGCGAAGTTGAGATTGTCAGGTGGTCTGGTGCCAGATAGAAGAATTCTGGTTCTCTAAGGGAGCGTTGTTGGTTCGAACTCCGCTCCTGGAATAAGATGTTTCTCAGATATTTTTAGTGTTTTGATAACTCGGTTCAATAATGTAAATTTTATTTTATTTCAGGAGGAAAAGTTATAGAATTTGTTTTGTTTTCCTTCACCATTATTATTATTAAGTAAAATTTATTAACCATAATATTCTTTAAAATTAAAGATTTTATTAATACATGCTGGGCAATTGTACCATAAAATATAATATGATAAATAAGAATGTATTCGTTAAAAAACAATTTTTTTTTTTTTTTTTAAGATCGTATTTTATCTTGAAGACGACTCCAGAAGCAGTGCAAAACGCAGATTTTATCATTAATTTTAATTGTACAAGTTCATATAAAGGTACTTGTTTATGTATGCCATTGAGAAAGTTTTGTGTGTTTTAAACGAATACATTCTTATTTATTATAATGATTTTACATTTTAAATTAAAAGCTTTGGCATGTAATTATAGATTAAATAAATTGAAATGATCTACAACTTTTGGTATATTTTTTTTTACAATTGATTAATAAGACATATATACTTAAAAAAAAAAAAAAAAAATGTAAGTGATTATTTTTTGTTAACAGAAAGAAAAAAAATATTTATATAGAAAACTGTAGAGCTACTTATTGGTATTTTAATGCAGTTAAATGCCCACATTTAAGACAACTAAAAACATTTTAACTTAAACTTGTAAATTTTTAAGAAAGAAAAACTTAGAGTTGATCTTTTTTGGATCTGAAAACTGAATTCTCTGGGAAATGTTCTGCTGCCTGCGTCTGAGTAAAGACAGCTAATAAATAGCCGGTCCCTAGCTCGGTTATGAAAGGAAAGGTTTTTATTTCGTTTAACTATTGCCAACAAATATTCTGTTTAAAAAAAATGCGATGTTATGAATCTTTTTTTCTGTGGAATCTTTAAGTTGTTTACCGTCAAGTTTCTACCAGGGTTGCAAAAAAGCTGACTAAAATTAAAAAAAGCCATGCCGGTGGCTTTTATTGGTTTTAACCGGCTTTTTTTTTTTTTGGTCAAAGTTGACCGTTTTTGGTCAAAATTGACTTTTACACAGTCAAGCATTTTAATTATAAACGACACATTTTTATGTGTTTTTTTTTTTTTTTATTATTAGTTTTAAAGACATTTAATTGAGGTAGAAATCAATATAACCCAATTTTTCAATAATGAACACATTAATATTGGAATAAAAGATCATACCAATTGCTTTCTCTGGTTTACACTGACCTTAACATGCTTTTCTTTTTTTAAATTGCTTTATATAATTAAAAAGGACAATGGTTGCTTAGTTATATATTTTATTAACTAATTTTAAGGGATATTAATAATACAAGTCTTATTTTATTTCTCATAAACATTTATTTAAAATCACACATAGAGTCATTTAATAAAAACATCATTTCTATCTATTAAAACAATATTATGAATAACATATGCATTAATTTATGCATGAATATGCACTATTTTAAATAGCAACTAGCTTTTCAAAATTCTAATTAAACAAGTTTTATTTGGATAATTTTTTTTTTAAATTGTTCTCTTTACTTACGCACTTACATGTACTAAAATTTCCTCAAATGCTATAATCCCTCCTAATTTCCCTTTCAACATTGTTCATCCTACAATTTTAATCTGTCCGTATGGGCATATCCGGAATAAGTTACACAACAGCTTAATAGCAGAAAAACTTTTTACATGTATATCATTTTTATAAGTTATTAGAATATTGATTGCTTATTAGACTGGGTTGGTTGGCTGGTTGGTTGATTTTTGACGGCTGATTATCTACTCTAGGGATATAGGCCCGAGGGGTGGGGGTGCCCTTCGTGGGGGTCTTTCTAAGGGAACCTAACCCGTATTTACGCATGGAAATCCATGGCTCGAAGAAAACCAAGAAAACTCCGAACGATTAGGCGGACGGGCGCGATTGGGATCGAACCCAGCACTTCCCGTCTACCAGCTTTCGAGAGCAGAACCTCTCAGCCACTGGTGGGGCTATATTAGACTGGGTGTCTGCAAGTATTATATAAGATAATTTCAGTTATTAAAAATAAATAAGCTATTTAGTTTTAATCAATTTTAAAAGTAAATATCAGTATATGTAAGAATATTTCTATTTTAAAGTGTGACATTTTCTTATTCTTTCATATAATCTTTAAAATGTGTGGTATGTGCTTTAGTGTTGACTCTAGAAAAAAAGGGCTGCCGGGCGGGAATTTTTCAAAAAGGGAACACTATTCTAAAACTAGTATGTTGTGGCCATCACATAACTTTCTTCTATATAAATCAAGTCAATTAAATCATTTTAAATAGTACAAGAAATTACATCCATTTAGCACCAATTCATATCAAAATATATCTGAATTTGAAGTTCGATGAAAATCCGTGCATTAGTTCTGGAGATTGAGCTATTGTGGAAATCATGAAAAATGCTGCATAGCAGCGCCACCTGTTGAGCGATTTACACCAAAACATAAACAGCACTAATTCATATCCAGGTATACCTGAATCTGAAGTTTGTTGAAAACCCAAGCATTAGTTCTTGAGATAGAGCTATTGCGGAAATCACAAAAAATGCACCATAGCAGCGCCACCTGTTGAGCGATTTACACCAAAAGGTACAAAACTTCAATTCATGTCAAGGACTAACTGAATCTGAAGTTTGATGAAAATCCGTGCATTATTTCTTGAGATAGAGCTATTGCGAAAATCGTGTAAATCCTGCAAAATGCAGCATAGCAGCGCCATCTGTTGGGCGATTTACACCGAAACGTTACCAACACAAATTCATATCAAGTAATAACTGCATCTGAAGTTTGATGAAAATCTGTGCATTAGTTGTTGAGATAGAGCTATTGCAGAAATCGCAAAAAATGCAGCACAGCAGCGCCACCTGTTGGGCGATTTACGTCAAAAACTAATCAGCACCAATTTATATCAGGTACTAACTGAATATAAAATTTTATTAAATTTCGTGCATTAGTTCTTGAGATAGAGCGCCCACAAAATTTGTGTCACATACAGACAGGCAGACAGACAGAACCACAGACTAACAGATTCACAGACTCACAGACAGACATTTTGTAAAAACATGTTTTTCGGGTTCTCTGACCCCTAAAACGTGTAAATCCGTCGAAAAGCGGAATTCGAAAATTTTCATGAATCCAATACTTTCTTCTTGTAAAGATAGAAGAAAGTAAAAAGGGAACACTATTTAAAAAAGGGTACATTTTTTTCAAAAAGGAAACACTATTCTAAAAAAAGGGACACTTACACCTTGTTCACAAAAATATTTTGAACTGGTTTGTTTAGAGTGCCTAGAATTTGTGATATTTTCTCGGGATCAATTGGATTGCCACGGGGCGCATAGGAAATGTTAAAAAAGGGCAGCCGGGCGCATCGGAAGGGTTTAAAAGAGCCGCCGGGCGCAAAAAAGAAATAAAAAGGGCCACCGGGCGCAAAAAAAGAAATAAAAAGGGCCGCCGAGCGCTGCGCCCTGCTAAAGCGGCTTAGAGTCAACACTACAGACCTATAACCTCTTCGGTCCCTAAGGCTCCAAACGGGGACCTCTGTTCTTTTCCTTATAAAAACTAAAATGCCCGACTTTTTTACATTTACACATCATTTCTTAATAGCTGAATGTTATTCCCGTTCAAAGCAAACGAATAAATGGCAGCCTCTAAGCTGATTCCCACAAAAAAATAAACGTTATTTTCATCTGAGTTTGCAAAATGCCCAAAAGACAGTATGACCAGCGAGAAATTTTCATAAATATTTAACTTTCTTAATCTTTTTCAATAAAGAAGTTTGAGGATTTGTAGATCATTTACTTGTTTAAAGCGCTTAAATTTGTAATTGCGTTAATTTAGGTTAATGGTTATTAATTTGGTGTTTTTAGGGGGTTTGTAGTTTTAGATCTCTATTTTCGAACCTAAATTACTAAGCGCCTAAAGATCAATTTCAGAAAAGTTATTTTTTCTGCCATTTACGATGTCATTTGGTTTGAAAAAAAACAAACAGAGAATAAGCATTTGTATTTTTATTTTAGCTTCGGAACTGAAGAGGTTAATAAAGAATTCCAAACCAATGCTCTAGAGTCTAATTTAATGTATTCTTCTGAATATTTATAATTTTTTTCAGACATAATGCCTTCACAGTTGCATTCTAGCAGTTATAAGGTCTTATTTATTTGAAAAAATTTAATAGAAGTTTATATTTTTTTAGTAGAAATTATTTATATGAGTATTAAAAATAAATTAATCCAAATTTTATATGAATTATCTATAAACCACCTTTTTCAAAAATAAAAGCCGGCTTTTTTTAAGTGGTTAAAACCAAAAAAAAGCCGGTCGGCTTTTTTGGGGCTCGCTAAAAGCCAGCAACCCTGGTTTCTACGGGTACTATAGTTAAAACGTGATGTTAAAAGTGCGGCAAAGTGGGTATTCGCCTCATGCGTCAATATACTTGCGTAGGTAATTATATCATTTTTGCATGTACTGAACTTCGGAATGTAACAACAAATCTTGAGATATTAAAAATTCGGAATAATTATCTATTACACATATCCCTGAGCAGAAGACTTCGCATATCAACAAAAAAAGCTCTGTGTAATCTATTTAAAGTTTGAATATAGGAGCAACATAAAAAATTAAAAAAAAATTCAGTCAAACATGCACAATATCAATGACGACTGCGACATCACCAAAAAAATCTTGGAAATTCTACATGATAAAAATGTTGTTGTTTTTTAATAGTTATATGAATATAAGACATATCGGTCTTTTGAAATTCTTCCTTTAATTGCTTTAAGTAGAAAATTAGGACTTAATAATTTAGGGGGAAATGTAGATTATTTATATAATGAGGACACCTCTGAAACTTGATGCGTTAAAACATATAATTTTTTTCTCCAATTTAAATTTAACAAACGGTGAATGAAATGTTAAATATGTATTAACACACGATTTTTTTTTTTGGGGGGGGGGGGGGGGGGTGGGGCTGGATTAGGATTAAACACGAAGAAAAATACAGTATAACCTCTTTTATCCGAAACTCTTTTAATCGAAACTCTCGGTTAACCGAAATTCATTTTTAAGGCTTATTCTTTCTTTTTTTTAACTATCACATTCCACGTGTGCAAGCGGTCCTTTCCGAACCACAAGCATAGATAAATATTTTGGATTCCCTTTCTTAGAACTTCTTTGAATTTAACTTTAGCTCCCGTATGAGATTTCTACTAGAGTAAAAAATTTCATTTTTATCGTGTAAAAAAAAAAAAAAAAAAAAAAAAAAAAAAAAAAAAAAGGCATTACTTTAAGTATAAAAGAAAAAAATCGGGTGAGAGTATGACAAAATAAGCTCAAGAATCCGACATTGGTATTGCAGCGGTTAGTGTTATGAAGAGAGATGCTGGTAAAATGAAAAAGTTTTATGCAGAAAGCAGCAGAATGACTTTAATACTGGTGAATCAATAGTATTAAAAAAATTTCATGATAGAGCTGCAAAGCAAAGGCAATCGAAACTTCAACAATCAAAACTTTGTTTCAAACTCTTTTGAAATATGTAAAATGTACTTAATTTCAAAATTAAAATTCAAGTAGTTTATTCTTGTTTCTATTTTGCTATTGATTTATTTTTATTAAGCAATTGTTACCATAGTAAAAAATAGCGCACATATTTGCCCTTAATCTTACAATTAAAGCATTCTCGATTATCCGAAAATTTCCATTTTCCGAAAGTTGGTCGGTCCCAATTACTTCGGATAATCGAGGTTCTACTGTAATTAAATTAAAAATGTTATAAATAATACAGAAGCCTTTTGAAAGCCTTGAAGAGAAACGTAATTTGTAAAGTTTCAAGGCTATATTAAGAAAATTATATAATCAGGCGTGTTTGTACTTCTACTTATAAAAACCTGGCATTACAAGAGAGAAAGGAAGAAAAAAGAAGAGAGGGGGTAAAGTGGAGTAAAATTTTTAAGGCTAACTTTCAGTGTAACGAATAAGTGCACTAAGTAAATTAAAAATTAAAATAAAATGTTAAAAATACTTTCTAAATTTCTGTAATACTGTAGTTTTCCAGTAATAGTCAATGAAAAATATTTTTGAAAATTCTTCTAAAATCCGAAAATACATTTGATAAAAATTTCAGAAATCCGGAGAAATTCCTACGAACAACCCAATCAATATGAAACTTTTTAAATAAGCATGTAAATAACTTTAACTGATCTGGTTTCTTAAACAGAATGCATACGTAATACATATCATCATCTCTTATATTAATGCACAGAAAAGAATTCATGCTGATGCTCTCAAATGAAAATCCAAGCACTTCAATTCGTCGCGCATCCTCCGCACGTCGTAATCATTCATTTTTTCCAGTCCCAGATACAATTTCAAACTCTGTTCTAGATAAACAAACTCTTATCCTGGAAAGAGGACCGTCATCAACTTTTTATTGCTTTTTTTCTTGCAAAGAAAAGTAAGGAATATATGCGACAGGTTGCTTGCAAAATACAAAAAAAAAAAAAAAAAAAACGTCATCGTTTAATAATGAGATAAAAATCAATGAAACAATACCGACAATTACTGTCTACAAGTATGAATAATCCTTGCTAAATTTATACAGTTGAAAAAAAAAAGTCAAATACTATAAGTGTTCCCATTCGTTTCATAAGACGATAAAATATCATACGACGATATTCATCGCTCCAGATTTACGGTGAGTAGTCCTGACCAGGGCTGCGGAGTCGGGCCCGTTTTTGGAGAAAAGAGTCGGAGTCGCTAAAAAACAAGCCGACTCAGACTCCAGATTTTTTTGTTAAACATCTATCTATCTATATTATAAAGGACAAACATATCTGTGCGTAACGCATACGTCATTCTGCGAATGGCAACACTTTGAAATTTGAAAGTAAATTTCGGTTTTGTAATTTTCGCTACTGCAAATATTTAAACTTTTAAACATTCCACATTTTAAACGTGTACACCGTCGTATGCAGAAAAAAATGCACTTTTAAATGCAATTTGTTTGAAAGCTGTATCTCAATTTATTTTTGAGATATTAATTTTTTTATAGTTTTTAATACCAATTTTCTAATTGTGGCAACTGAAGTACTTCATTTCTATTAAAAGTGGTTTAGTTATCTTTATTGATTATATTTTTACTGATGCCATTTTCTCATTAATATTAAAAATATCTTTTTAAAAATTTTGAACAGAAAATGATGTCACGCTTTAAAAAAGACACAATTTCCCTGAAGATGCTGTTTTATTTCACTATTTTTTTATTTCGCTGATATTGAGTTTGAGACAATAGATAATATTTCAGCGACTGAAAATGACGTCATATTTGAAAGGAAACGATAATTTTATATGATAAAATGTGATATTTCCCATTGAATACGTCTAAAATTTACAAATTTCTGGAATTTTTACGCGCAGGTACAGAGATTATACTAAGACTTCAAATCACGAGTGGGGATTTTAACATGGAAAGTTGTAATAGTTGACAAACATGACTTCAAGTTTGAAAATATATTTATTAATAACCTATTGCGCGTTAAAATGTTTTTAAATGGTTTATATGGATGTGAACAGGGATGTAGTGGAGGGTATACGGGGGTATACGCCGTATACCCTCTGGATTTTTTTAAGGAACACCGTATACCCTCTGTTTCTCAAGAAAGCTATAGTATATATACACTAGGGTATACCCTCTGCCTTGAGCGTATACCCTCTGCTTAGAACGTATAGTGCTGTCCTCTAAAAAAAACCCACAGGAAAATGTATCCTAAAAAAAACCCACCCTAGAACTTAATCAAAAATATCACAGAAGTCAAAATTTCTTTTTGTCCTGTTTCTATATGCCATTTACAATAATAAAAGCATTTAAAATTACTTAAGTGTTTATTTAGTTTTTTAAAAAATAAGCAAAAAATTACATTTATAATTTTTCATTTGTAAATCCTTCAATTTACAATTATTAAAATATTATTATTTTTTTTTCTTTTTTTTTGCATACTTGTGTTTTAAAACTAATTAATAATGAAAGAAAAACTTTGATGTTTAATATTTTGATTTCTAGAAGTGTTTTTACATGTGGGTTATTTTTAGGAAAAAGTGGGTTTTTTTCAAAGTCTTGTTTAATTGGCTGCCATTTTGTAATATATTGATAGGAAAAAAAATACTATACATTAAAATCTTAGTCAGGACAGGCTGTGAAAATGTAGCTACTTAAAATTGTTTTGTATTTTTTATTAAATTTTATATAGTGAGGAATTAAAAAGGTGGGTTTTTTTTAGAGGACAGCACAGTATACCCTCTGTTGTTTTTACGACTACACCACTGGATGTGAAACGTGGAAAATGACTTGATTCGGTTTAGATTTAAAGGATGAAAATTCTATGATTATGTCAAGGTGAAATCATTTTTGCTGATTTTTCATTTCGTAATACCAAGCATCAGTTGATAACTTAGTAAAAATTACTTATCTTGATTATATGTTACTGATTATGTATATGAGTAAAGTTTAATTTTCCAATAATTTTAACAGTTGAAGTTTATGAAAAAAGTATTTTGTTAATCTCAGGTTAAAATATGTCTTTGGAGAGTTAAACTAACAACTGTAAGGTGGATTTTTTATTGTAATTATTGTTGTCGATGCATTATAAATTTGATGCAACAGTTCCTTTATAAACATTTTCTTTCGTCGAAATTCGACGGGTTCCACCTCGTATAAATAAAAATGTAAATGTTCGTTTGTTCAAAATCGCTAATCTCCGAAAGTTTTTCACCTATTGCTTTGAAATTCACAGGCTGAGTTGCATTCGAATACGGAAGTGTTGTTATATACTTATAATGAACCTCACTCCCTCACCCCCCATTTGCCACCACCCCCACCAGGGGACACTTTAAATTTTTTTTCCAAAACCCATCATGTGATATATCATTAGAAAGGCCCTGGACTACTGTTTCATATTATGCATCTCGCCCCCCTCACTTTCCCCACTTGGAGGCACATTTCTATATTTAAAAAAAAAAATTATAAATGTTCATTTGTACAAAATCTTAAACCTCCGAAAGTTCTTCACCGATTGCTTTGATCACGGATTGCGTTACATTCGAATACGCGCGTGTTTTTATATACCTATCACGAACCTCGCTCCTCCTTCCTCCAATTTCCTCGCCACCACCAGGGGCGCTTTTTAAATTTTTTCAGACACACGTCATGTGACATATCATTAGAAAGCCCTTTGACTATTCTTTCCTATTATGCACCTACCATCCCCTCATCCCACTTCCCCCCCGTGGGGGCACATTTCTATATTAAAAAATGTACATGTTCGTTTGTACGAAATCTTAAACCTCCGAAGGTTCTTCACCGATTTCTTTGAAATTTACAGATTGCGTTGCATTTGAATGCGCGCGTGTTTTTATATTACTGTTATGAACCTCGCATCCCCGGGAAACTTTTTAAATATTTTTCGACAGCTATTATGTGGTATATCGTTATTAAGCCCTTTGACAGCTTTTTCATATGCACCTCCTGTCCCCCACTCCCATCACTTTGCCCCCTGGGGGGGACTTTACTGAAATATTTCGTCAGTATTTATGTTTTTTCTTTGTTTTTTAGTTCGTGTTTTTTTCCTTTTTAGCTCACAGGCTTATTAAAGCTTGAGAGCTAATGTGGCCGCAGGTTCTGTATGTACGTACATATTTACGTAAACGCGATAACTCTTGATAGAAATATCTGATTTTCTTCAAATTTTGTAAATAGTTTCATTCTGATAAGGCGCTTCCCTGATTAGTTTTGGGAGTTCATTGGTTAAGTAAGGGGAACGGGGGGCTAATCCTCCCTTAATTTTGATAAATGGCTTTTTCGTGCAGAATTTTCCGATTTGCTTCAAATTTTGTAAATACGTTCATTCTGATAAGGCGCTTCCCTGATTAGTTTTGGAAGTTCAATTGTTAAGCATAAAAGGGGCAACCGGGGACTAATCTACCAGTAATTTAGATAAATGGGTTTTCATGCAGAATTATCTGATTTGCTTCAAATTTTGTAAATAGGTTCATTCTGATAAAATGCTTCCCTGATTAGTTTTGGTGTTTTATTGGTTGCGCAAAGGGGAACGGGGAGCTAATTCCCCATCTTTGTTTTGGGGGTTCATTGATTAAGTATAAAGGGGCGAACGGGGGCTAATCCCCTCTTAATTTATTTTTCAATGGGCATTATTCTTTGAAATAAGAGTATAATATAGAATTAGTGTGAATAGCTGTGAGCTCAATGCCATAAGTTTAACTCGGCACATATCTTTTTAATTAACTCGATCTGCCAGGGATGCCACCGCACGTACTGCAAATGATAATCGGCCTGCCAATTATGATGTTGCGACATATTCAGAAGCTAAATCTTTGCAACTGCACGCGGTTTGCAGTAAAAAATTAATGAGCAACTTCGCAGAAGCAACAATCTTGTCAGGACCTTTCAAAGGTGAAGATGTCCTCATTCCTCGCATTCCTTTAATTCCAATGGATGCGCAATTTGAATTTAAGATATTGCAATTACCTATTTAATTGGCGTTTGTAATCTTCATCAACAAGGCTTAGGGCTAAGCTTTAAATTTCTGAGGTTTAGACCTAGACACGAATTGCTTCTCACACGGGCAATTATATGTTTCGTGTTTCAGAACCGGCAAATCAGACAATCTCTATATCTGCACAGACAATGTAACAACAAAAAATTTTGCATGCCCACAGGTATTGTGAAATTAAATATATTAGAAACGTGCACTTTCTCTTTTCTTTCTTTTCCATTTAGCCAGACTCAGCCACAGCAACGCATGGTCGGGTACAGCTAGTTTTAAAATGAAACTAAACTACTTACATGTAATTTTAAATCTAAAAAATGAATTAATGAACTCTCGTTAAGACGGATGGTCAAGGGCAAACGTTTTTTCTCCGTATTAACGAGAGTCCATTATAACAGGAGTTCATATATCTGACGTTTTACATTACTGTGAAAACTACTTATTATGTACACAACCATTGTAATATGACTAAAAATTTGTTTTATCAAAACCATTTTATGCTACTTTACTAAAAATACTAAAACAAAAAAAAAAAAAAAAAAAAAAAAGAAATAATCTTCATTTGTATTTTCTTGGTATGACCTTTTTTAGGTATCATTCTCAAGTTTAGCCAAATGTTCAAAAGTGCTCTCAGAAACATTTTCAGTTGATTGATAAAATTTCCTAATTGTCACCAGCATATCACGGACATCTTGCACTTTTGGAGGCGAGATTTCTTCTTCCTTTTCACCATTGATAGATCCTGGGTTTTCTTTTACTTCATCGATTATATCCTAACTAGTAAATTTGCAGATCAGGAGCCTCAACGTCAGCTCTGCGAGTCATTGTTCTTAAACACACTTTGGTAATATTCATTTTCCTGCAAACCGCAATTTAAAGTTTTCAAATTACTTAATTAGTTATAAGAATAAAAAAATATTAAGTTTTCTGATATTAGAAGCGTTAAATTAAAAACGTTGTTATGTAAGGATATTTTGAAATTTTCATGAGCTACTAATTCTGGTATTTTTTTGGATAATAAAGTAGTTTTCTTCAGGGCGGCCGAGCCCCCCTGATCCCCCCAATAGTCTCATTAAATTTACATACATAACTTTTTATTGATTGCGCTAATGGTTATTGTAAATCTTAGATTTTTTTTACACTTCCGAGCCTTATTTTTCAATGCCGGTGGGCAGAAAATGATTTACGTGGGGGCAATTATATTAAGAGTTTAGGTTTTATAAACGAAAATCCTTTATGTGATTATTATGTATTAACGAAAATCCATGTAATTTCCTTTTAAAAATAAAATAATTTTCATTCATATTTTCTGAAATGAGGCGGCATTAAGAAGTAACACTCGTCAAAAAATATTATTTCAGCCAATCTAGTTAATGTTTGGTTTTTAAGAAAGAAAATATTTATTTTCCGATACAATAACGTCATTTTCGAGAGAGATAATTTTGCGGTGCATAATTTTGACATTTACTATCTATTTGCTTTTCAAAAGTTTTTTTTTTCCTCATTGAAATTTTCGATTAAAAATTAAACATTTCTGTTAGCCGTGTGCAGAAGATAAACCGTGATATATTAATTCTTATTATTAAAAAAAAAATGTTACCAATATCATAACACAAGGCCCTTTTATTTCAATCTCAAAGCGTATTCGTTTTATTTTTTATATATGAGGTCAAATTCACCTTCTTTTCGTATTTTTGTTTTATTTACGATATGAAAACGTATTTATGTCTATTTTTTATTTCATTTTCCGTTGCACATGAAAATCTTTCAAATCAAAATTAACTGTTTAGGATAAATTATTATTCCAGGATCTGATTTTATTGGCAACGGTAAAAAAAAAAGGATTTCTAAATTTTATAGCAAAATGTTAATTTATTCCTTACGAAAATAATGAACTTTTTAATTTAAAAGAAAAATATTTGAACAAAATAAATCGAACACAGCTTCTCTTTATTTCTGGGGGTAAATTCCATCTATATGTAAAGTCGCAAAAGGCATTAATTTATCCCTTTTGACGCTGATTTGACTCCAAACAATTACACATACTTTCACATTTACGATATTTTTAGGTGTAGTTCCGTTGCTAGGCAACAGTTAAAAGAAAATTAAAACAATGAAATAAGTGCATTTAAAAAAAAGAAAATTTGTAAAATTAAGTATTTGATATTATTGGAACACATATATAAAATCCCTCCATATTATACACCGAATTTAAAAAATCTGACAAATGTATACACAAAATTTCAAACTAATATGAATAATGTATGGTTCTAATTAGGAGATTTCATTATCCATTAATTTACCATTTAAATCCTTCAATCGTATAAGCCATTTCCTTTCAACAAATAAAAATGGAAAAATCGTCTGAATTGCTATAGAAAAGCATTATTGCGCAAAATAAAATATTCTATATTTTCCGAACGAATGAACGAAATATAAAAAAAAAAAAAACTATAGAGCTAAATCAGAGTCCTTCACCAACATACCCACTTAATTTCAAGCTAATCGGATGCTTTTTGCGGCAGTTATCGCGGAACAGACAGACGAACAGACAGACTAACGGAAACCAAAACGTTTCGTGTCTCCACAGTAAGCCTTCACTGACGTTTCGGGAATTAGTCAATTTTTCAACGATTATGACATCATTATTAAAACTTGCAAAACAGCCAGCGTCTATTTCTGTCGGAATATCACATCCAACAAATACTTGTCCATCTTAACGAAGGAACTCTTAAACTGTACGTATTAAACGATTTCTGTTACATGCACTTCCAATAGACCTTAACCCGGGAATTTGTTTTTGTACGTAATAACGAGAAATCCATCTTAAACGGGGCTGTCTTAACGGAAGTTCACCGTATTATTGTTATTTATGAACTATACCAGGCTACTCAAGTTAAAGATGACCGATTTACTGCGGTGTACAAAGTAAATACAGGGTTACTGAGTAGATGAAAACTGTTTTAATTCATAACTGTAGCAGATATTTTACATTTAGTATATAAGTACTCCCCCTCGCATTTTGTGGATTTGCGGATAGAACCCGGGGTACATATGTCTGGAAGTACCCAAGGCCCGGAAAATGAAGGTAATTTTTCAAACAGGCCGTGTAAGTAGAATTAAGACAATTTATGTTAATGTTCCGGATCAGACTGATAAAAAGATTAAGCAGGCTGATAAGCCTGCTTAATCTGTTATAACAAACATATTGTTATAACAAACAATTGTTAGAACAAATTTGAAAGAATCAAATCTACGAAAAAATCAAACTGCGCCGATAAAATAGGACCAATTTACAATAGGCAATAGGTATGATTGGAGTGAGAATAAATATAAAAGCACGGCGGAACGGTTTAGGGGACGGGCCTTAAAATTTCGGTTCATGCTGATGCCTTACCAGAGGTCATGCGAAAATTATAAATGTGTTATTTTTGGAGGCAAAAGAACTAAGAACCAGGTATAGCATTGTAATGAAGCGTTTTTCCGCACCCCCCCCCCCCTCAAATTTTTCCAATCTGTAAGACCAAAAGTCAAAATTCTAAAATACCCTAATTTTATTTAGTTATCTTTGTGCACAGGAATCAAAATAAGATGAAATTGTAATTTTTTTTTTCTGAATCGGCTGTACCCAAAATAACAATAAAATAGTCAAATTTCGTTATCTTTCAACTTTTAAATTTCGGATTTTTCAGGTCTGCAAAATCCGAAAGAAAGCAAAAATTGTAAACTTGATTTTAAAAAATGCAATTTTTTTATTATTATTTCGTTAGAATCCACAGAATCCGAATTATTTCCAAAATAATAAAATTTTCATCTTTATTTTTCCTCCTTTCCATATAAGTTTTTCGAGTCCGGACCTGCTAGTAAAGTAGTAAAATAGAGGAGTAAAATAACAACTAAATTGTAACGATTTCACTTTTTCTTCTCAGTCCGCAGATCCAAAATAGTAAAATTTCTATTTTGTGTTCTTTAGACTTTGATAGTTGGATTTTTCGGGTTTGCGGGCGCAAAACTGTAAAATTAAGAAAGAGGAAAATATATATATATATTTCCCCGTTTTACATTTGAAGCCCTAAAAGATAATCAATACTGAACAAAATAATGAGATTTTAGCTTTATTTTTCTTATATTCCATCATTATTTTAACCAACCGGCAACACTAGTACCCCAGCCGGAGTACTAGTGTTGCCACCCCGGAGTCGGAGTCGTTAAAATATCCCGGAGTCGGAGTTGGCTATTTTTCTCACCGACTACGCAGCCCTGGTCCTGACACCGCTTGATCGAAAGTAACATAAAACATTCTATTAACTTACAGGATATCGTTTCTATACCAAACTTTATAAACAGGCTTATTATTGAGATAGGAATACTCGGGAAAAAAAAACGGATTTTTTTTTTTTTTTTTTTTTTGGGGGGGGGGGGGGGGATTTCCGAGTATTTTTTCTGGAAGTTTATTTTTAAATTTTTCCAATTGGGAAAAATTGAAATTTAAACCCACAAAAATTGAAATATAAAACCCATTTTATTCTGAGACTAAATTCTTTTGATTTTTTGAATGTATTTAATATCATTTGTTCTTTTTGTTCGATATCCCATGAGGCCTCGCAAGCATCCTGTTTTCTCAATAAAGCTGACGCGTCAGTTATTAAGTCCCTATAAAAACGTCACGTTTTTCCCACCCCCTGCTCCGAAGTTGTCCAATCGCTGACATAGCCTCCCCTCTTTTCCCCCCTTCCACTTAACTGGATTGGTCTTGGTTTGGCATCGGTATACTTACGCATCTGTTTTTGCAAGTATTTAAGCTTTTACATTCACTTGGAGAGCCACATTTTTACGATTACTGTCTTGCTACAAAACCTGTTGTCACCCGCAGAGCTTTGCTTCCTCTATTTTCGTCAAGCTGTTCTAATATTTAACATCTAGCGGTTTATGTTTATGGTGTAAAAACGACCCGAACATGGGTAGCATAATTGCTAGTAGAGTTGGTGCATTTTACGATCATCCCATAAATAATTGATGCATCTAACGGCTTCAGTTGTTATTTCCGGGAAAACTACCAAGGGATGTAAACCTGATCTTCCACTCTGACCATGATTTCACGACTGCAAAACTTTGATTTCTCAGTTGGAGTTAGAAAACGAGTGTATGATTGCTGCTTAAGACCGATATGTTTCTATCATATTAGTGAAAGCATATCATACACATGCATTAAGGACCTTATTAAAAATGCCTATTTAGGAACCTAAATATAATGATAATTTCTAGTTCATAAAATTCAGATTACGTTTTGTACAAGCATACACAAAAATTCACAATTTCACAAAAACAGGATTGTGGGGTGGGTGGGAGCCTAAACAGATACCTGATAAGATAATTAAAGGCAACTTCTCTTGTTAAAGATGAAAATTCAGGTGCAAAATTATTTCAATAATATACCAATTAATAAAAATGGTAAAGTTGAAAATTTGATATAAAATTTGAAACAAGCATTTATTTTTATTACCATAACTGTAATTAATCATCCAATCAGATGACATTTCTTAGACTTGCCTAACTGTATTTTTTTAACAAATGGGAAGTAAGTGGATTGATTGGTTGTGCAGTGCAAAGGCCAGACCGCAAGTAGTAGGGTTGGTGTGTGTTGCTGATTCCCATACTGATTTTCTGCTCCAAAAGTTAGACGAAATTCTGTATTCTACCACATTGGACATAACTTTTCAATATTTAATTCAAGATGATCTCTCTCTCTTTTTTTTTTTTTCTTTTTGTGATGAAATCAAAAGCATTACAAATGTCATCATCTGACAAACACTGCACTTTATAGCGTGGGTCTAATAAATTTGCTGTTGGATGGATTTCTTGGCAGCAAATTATTTTTCTCCTTTCTAAAATCTCTATAACATTTTTCCCCCTGGGAATTTAAGGGTGAAGTAGTTAAATTACTACTGATTGTATCTACTATATTAGACCAAAGTTGTGGAACATCAGACAGCAAGGCCTCATTTTGAATACGGATAATATTTATAATATGACAGAACTACAACAATTTGTTTCTTTAAACTGGCATCATTTATATACTTAATAATCAATACTATGTAGATGGGATGCATAATAAATTTGCTTTCAAACTGCAGTGATATTGGCTAAAACTTATATGAGTTTTGTTGTTGTTATTTTTTAAGTTAGCTCTACTAGTAATTAAACATATGTAACTGAAATATCATTTCAACAGAGACCTGATATAATAAACAATAGCGTTAAATTAAGCCAGAATGCTACTGTGAAAATTCTGAGACTGAAAATCTAAACTTTTAAAAGCTGGCCTTGTTTTTTTTTTGTTTTTTGTTTTTTTTTTTTTTTTTGTAATATAGGTCATATAAAATGAAAGTAACTTTCTTTTAGTGTGGATAAATTTCAAAAAGGTTTACTATGTAATATTCTCTAAAAATATATAACTTGTTTGGGAAAGACATTTGGGAGAAATCATTTTTTTTTTTCCAACTATTTCTTTTTCAATAAAAAGAAAAAAAAAACTTTTTTTTTCTACCACTTCCACTTTTTCGGGAAATTTACATCTCTAGACTATTATAATTAAAAATCACATATTCAGAAATCATGGCAATCGTCGTAAGGGTCTGAGCGAAACAATATTTCGCTAGCATCTATAGTTAAACAGAAAATTACAAGTTAAGCTTTAAAAATAGAGAAAAGCAGCGGTCTGTGAGACAGCTAACAGCAGTTAAGGGTTAACATGTGTTGTCTTTGAAACTTAAACAACTGAGCCACATAAGTAGACTATTTCTGCTTTTTAAAGTTACTAGTGATGGGCAATATTGAGAGGGTGGCTTATCAAGAGAAAT
This sequence comes from Maratus speciosus, assembly GCA_963932465.1. Lineage (NCBI taxonomy): Eukaryota > Metazoa > Arthropoda > Arachnida > Araneae > Salticidae > Maratus > Maratus speciosus. Next base: position 414,669,588 of record OZ010791.1, read on the forward strand.
TTACACGTTATTAGAGAAAGTGCCTATGGACAAAAGTGGTGGTTTATCAATAAATGTTTTAAAGCTAACTGTATATTAACCGTGGAATGGGAAGAGTCACTCTTAACCCCTTATCTTAAATGAAAAAAGGAATCAAAATGTATCATTCTTCACATAGAATAAGAAGAGTAATCATACGAGAGGAGATCTTACTGGTATGATTCCTTCATTCCAAGTTTAAAATCGGACCGTCTCACACAAGTATGCGGAAAAGGTGATCACCTCATCGTAATAAAATTTATGAGGGATCATCACTGAGAAATCGATTTATTTCAAACGATTAAAGCTGCTTTTACAATGTCTTACTTAATTATGACAGAACACATTTAAAAAGAAAAAAAAAACATATATACAGTGAACCAAAAAAAGTTGGACAGCAACAAGATTCGATTTTGCTACTTAATATCGTTTTAACCAGTTGTGAATCATAATCTAACAATATTTAAAAAACAGATAATTTCTCCAAAGATTGAAATAGTTTTATTTAATCTTAATAAAATGTTATATTAAATTTAAAAATAATTTAAAAGTAAATTGTGCGTTTTTCACTGCCAAAATAAAACTTGGACACTTATTTCACTTTTACTTTGGATTGTCATTATGCAAATTTTTAAGAGGGTGTTGATTTCTGGCACAAGTCCAAGTCAAAGCTATGAGACAAACGTACTGAAATTTCCTTTTGCTTGATTAAAAATTCCAAAAATGGGAAAAAAGCAAACTGCTGTTGATATGAAAAACTTAATTGTTAAATTATGGAAAGAGCAGAAAAATATACAATATATTCCAGAAACTGTGAAAAAGCCACGTTCAACAGTGCATTACATAATAAATACATACAAAAAGTACAGATTTTTGCAAAGACCTAAGTGGAAGTGGTAGGCCCAAAAAGATTTCCTCGTCTGAACAGTAAGACGGGTTGTGAGATTTGTGAAAGATAATCCTAAAATATCTGCAGTAAAGATAGCCAGAGAGTTGAAGGAGGCATCTATAGTGAATGTGCATCCACAGACTATAAGAGATTTTTTACATTACAAAGACTATAGAGCATACACACCACAAAAAAAGCCATATTTGTCTCTCAGAAATATAAAAAAAAGTCTTGAATATGCTAAACAATATGTTGGAAAGCCACAATAATTCTGGAAGTCTTATTTTTACAGATGAGTCGAAATTTAATTTGTTTGGATCTGATGGTCGGCGTTTTGTATGGCGAAGGGAAGGAACAGCACAAAAATCAGCAAATATAAAAGCGACTGTAAAACATGGTGGTGGATGCGTTATGGTATGAGGTTCAATGGGAGCTAGTGATGTTGGAAATCTGGTGTTCATTGAAGGTACAATGAACAAAATGATGTATATGGACATTCTAAAAGAAAATTTACCAGAAACAGCTTCAAAATTAAGTTTAAATGGAAATTATTCTTTGGTCCAAGACAATGGTCCCAAGCATAACGCTCGGATTGTAAAGGAATGGTTATTGTACAAAGTGAAAAAAGTGCTACCCCATCCTCCCCAAAGTCCGGATCTCAATCCCATGGAACATTTGTGGGCTTATATGGAGAAACAATTACTAGAAAAGGAGATTAAGAATAAAAAAAGAACTAAAAACTGCTATTCTCAATATATGGCAAAATGTACCACCAGATTTAGCCGAAAAACTGGCCTTTCAATGAATAGGAGGCTACAAGCTGTAATAGCAGCAAAAGGACATCACACGAAATAGTCGATGGTTTTGTTTTAAATTTAAAAGAGTTTTTTTTTTTTTTTTTTTTGCACATTGTGCAAGTGTGCAAGTTTTTATGTGGTGCTAAATATTATATCACCACATTTTATAAATTTATAATTCAGATACAAGTTTTATTAAAGTGAAATAAAACTGTGTAAATCATCTTAAAAATTGTTATTATTTTAAATAAACTTTTACTTTTAAAGAATAACATAGAGCAAAATAATTAAACAACAAAATCAATAGAAGCTGTTGTCCAACTTTTTTTTTCTTGGTTCACCGTAAATCATAAAATTCAATAATGATCTTTTCTTTTTAAGTCAGCTAAAAATAGTACTTTATTTAATAACTATCAACTACGTAAATGGTAGAAAAGGAAAATGCGGCAGACTTAACAAAAGAAATATTACAAGTGTTTTAATTGACAAGCACACAGGAACAGCTTTTCAGCAGCTAGAAAAATAGTTCCAGAACAGCAAGACCTAGCAGAACCGAGATAAAAATCCAACATCATAAATTGTCAAATATTTGCCGAGCCAACAAGAAATTGACGGAATCAGCAAAGAAAGTGAACGAAAGAAGGACGGAAACGACTTAAATTTCGTATTCTGCTGGCCACAGTTTGGCTAGGGTCCACCACGAATAAGAGACGGAATCTCAAATCCTCAGCAGGAATTAGATATTTAGGAACACTACGGCGCCTGGAACAGAGCCATATACTTCTTATGCCTCGGACCACGTTCTGTTTACGAACGACAATTAAGGAAGGGCATATGTATTTTTTTCTTTATTTATTCGTTTTCTCTTTTTCAAACTTTTATCACGAGACTTATAGGACTGAATTAAATTGTTAAATTCAACCGCCTTAGACAAAAATTATTCTAAGCCATAGAAGATAATGCAATACATTAAATTCGCTGTAAGGTGTTTTTAGTATCACTTTTGTTCACGAATGGCAGTATTGATGTTATATGTGATTCATGGATGGGGTATTATTTTTTTCTGCAATAGAGAATTGAGAATTACATTATTCTTATTTATCCTCCTCCCCCCCCCCCTTTTTCTTGTTCATATTTGGATTACAATAATAGGTGACAAATGTTAATAGTTTTACAAGTGATTTTATTTTTAATACCATATTTTTTTGGTTATTTTACAATTTTTTAAAATAACTGAACTGTAATTATACAATTACTCAATGTGCTTGTCAGAAGCACGTTCATGAGGTCTACGTAGAAATGGTTAGTACAGTTTTCTATTAGTTTTCTGTTCGGTTAAAATTTGGTGATTACAATATTTTGCGATTATTTATTGTTTTTGCAATTAATATTGCATCGCTTATCTTTTGATTTCCAGACTTTATCCATTCATAAATAAAATTCTTTTATGGGAGGTATCGCAGTTGACCGAGCAATTTTAGTAAACAAATTTATGCTTCTTGGCTTGCTTTGCTCAAACAGAAATCAATTACGATTTACTAATATTGTGGAATATCGCCCTTGATAACGTGTTTCGCAATATAAGTTTCAATTTTCTTCTTGTGATATTTTTACATTCTGTTAGTGTATTTTTCCTCCTAAATATTTTATTTATTTTTACAGTTTATGCATTTTAGACTATTGGATATAAGTTTTTATAGTGTATTAAAATTATTGATTCATTTTTCTATTGTTGACTGTTCATGTGATTTATAGTTAATTATTGCAAAAAGCTTTATTATATATGTATGGCAATAAAGACGTTAGAACAAGAAAAATAAGGAAAGAAAGAAACAATTACACCTTAAAGCTGTTGTTGCATACAGGGGCGGCTTTAGCAGTTGCGCCACTCCAGGACGAGATTTTTTTCAGCGTCCCCTACCGAATGATGAATTCTACAGAAACTATTAAGTTTTAAACATTGACAAAACACAAAATCTCAGATTTCTCGGGGGTATATTTTAATGCTCCAGAGGGGAATTTTTATACCGGGTCACTCCCTGAATCCATCTGTTTTCTACTCCTTTGCTACGGGCGGTTGCTGGAAATCGCATTCTCTAAAGTCGAGTACGAAACGAACAGTTTTGTCTCATTACATTTAAATATATGTGAATTGGACAACTTCTAAGTAGACCATTTTAAATTAGTAAGTTAAACATGCTTTTAAATGGCTAACAACAATATATTAAGTGGAATTCAACTACCCAATATAAATTTCGAAATAATAAAATATTTTCGTTATTGCCGTTTCACTTAACCATAAACCATATTTGCATCTCCATAGAAAATATGGTCAAATATGTCACTCTAAAGCCTAAAAATTAATATATTCTTTTGAAAGTAAAGATTCTTGCTTCCATTTCAAAGAAATTAACGGAGAAAAATTAATAGTGTACTGGCACATGCGAAGATTTAAAGTAATTTTGCAGATTATGAAAATCCAGGACCTCTGACGTCTTGAAAATCTGGACCTATGTAAATCGAAACACTTGGCAACACTAATACTGGGCAAAAAAGAGGAGAAGCCCCGATCGAATGTGATCAGTTTAATTGGTCAGTAGCCTTACTTCTGGACTATGTAATAGATTAAGCTCTTGCATAATCGCTGCAGACGTGATACTTTTGCATTTAAACTTTGCTTCTACTTTAAAATTTAATAAATAATGCCTTTCGGAATTACTGTAAAATAGACCGCATTATTTCTAGATTCTTTGTAGACCGCATCATTTCACATTATTAAAATAAAATTTTATGAGGATTTTCCATACTGTACGGCAATGGCAAGTTTTTTTGGTAATAAAATAACCTCAGCAGAGTTTCAAGAAAAAAGTCTAGCGTCAACTACAAACTATGGTGGTGGTAGTAAAAATAACTAAGAACAGTGGGTAGAACGAAGAGACGCGTTTTCGCATAGTCTTTGATTGATTACATCCACAGTGTATAAAATACTATAAACATTTTAAAGTAAAATTTAAAAAAGAACGTCAGGACTGTCTAGGTAACCAATAATTACTACGTATATTCAAGTGACTGTCAAAAGTTCTGGTATAAAATGCGATAAATACTTTTAAATTTCACATTCAATCTGATAAAGCATTTTTGTAATTTTCTGCGCAGTTTAAATCAGCGTATATTCAATGCTGCCTTAAGAGACCAAAAATCAGTAAATGACTGAATTTTAACTCAGAGCGAGAATGCCACAATTTTCTAGATGACTACATATACATAAATGACTCAAGCGTAAATATACGTTCCACCAAAAGGCACATTTTACACTTTTTATCTCGGAAATGAGTTGAGAATTTTTGAAAATGATGAAACATATATTCAATCAATTCGTGGGGGGATGTCATTTGAATAAAAAAATTGGAACACGGAAGAGCCGCTGGGGGCTAGGGGGATTCTGAAATTTGAAATTAGAAAAAGGGAGGCCTAATGGTATTATGACAAGTAAAGTCTCTCTCTAACAAAAACTTTGTTATCCTAAGATGTTTCGTACGGAAGATACGACTAATTTAAGTTTTAACGCCAATTTCATGAAAAAGTGACTTTTTTTAACCTAACACAACTTAAACGCAAAAGACGCTCAAATCGACTGCTTTCCAATCAGAGGCCGCTATTGGTAATCAAGGTGCAATGGGCGTTGTTTTATTTTATTTTATTTTTATTTTTTTTCCAAGCGCCCTTGCGAATGATGTTTTTAAAGAAACAATTTAATTTTGACAAATCATTTTGAGTGTTTTCTGTCGCTCAGTTTTTAGCACCCCGGGCGACCGTTCAATTTTGCCCCTCTCTAAAGCTAGTGCAGGTCAGATCTAACCTCGCTATTTTGCAAAACATACGACAGACATTTTTGTGAGAAAATACAAAAAACTTTCGAATATCTTTATTCAGATTCCAAGCAATCGAACAGCTTCAATAAAAATAAAGTATCTCAAAAGTGTATAAAATCCCGACAAAATTGGTTTTTTAAACTAATTTTTGAAGCATTAGCATAATTGCCAACCTCCCTATTTTTTAACACCAATATTTTTATGTAGAAATATTTGTTTTATACAACCGTACAATTTCTGGAATTAAATACAGCGAATATTTTTGTAAGAATTTACTGGTATCGTAAAAATCGGGAGGTTGGCAACTACGCATTTGAATCAAGAAAATATAAGGTTAAAACATAAGGTTGTTAGGTAGTATAATACGTATAATAACTTTGAAACAACTTTGAAACAACTTTGAAAAAAAAAAAGAAAAAAACTTGAATGAATAATTCCAATCATAAATCTTACTTGGAATTTTCAAGCACATAAAAAGGAAAATGAGTTTGTAAATGTGCCAGGAAAATTTGCGCTGCCGAGCGGGAAAGTTGAAAAATAAATAAATAAGTAGTAGATGAAGAAAACCCTTAAAACTAAGAAAATATCGACAAAAAGTGTTTAGTTTTCTGGAGCATCAATTTTATAACTACTTGATTAAGCAAACATAAAATTGCCATAAAAATAGAAAGCAAGTTTGCCAAACCTGCTTAGAGAAGTATTATTAAGGTGATTACTATTAAGATAATTGCAATGATATAATCACTATAGTTATTTAACAATGCATCACTATTATTCTAACAAGAATCTAACTGTGCCAGATAATTGTAGACACTATGTTGTACCAGACGATCTCTTTTGGATTCACTCCCATTGGCACAGATTCTTGTAAAACACGAAGATAAGAAAAGACGTTTATGCAAAGCCACGTTGATTTTTTTTTAAATGTATCTAAGAGGGGACAAAACAAAGCTTAATTTAAACATTTATTATGATGCAAACAAAAATAATATTCAAAAGTAAAATTTTTCTAAAGTCATGCCCATTTCCGATCGGACTGAATAATGATCTCTTGTAACAAGAGAAGGACAATTTTGCAATAAAATTATCAGAATTATAAATATGAACAACCCAAATTTCAACACATAAGGATAATTTTATAATATTGCCTGTCAAAATCAAAGTCATCCAAAGCAGATACAAATATGTTTAGTATGTTGAAGACGGATAGTGCACCAATACTTAGAAATTAAGCTATTTATCTATTTGTATTATTGACCATCGACCAATTTTTTTTTATTTAGCATTCTTTGAGATTAAAGAAAAAATATTATATTAAAAGGCGCAATTTCCTAATCGAAGGCCCGCTAAACATTTTTTACCGGGCATTCCACAAGCCATTTGTTTTTTCCATTATATTTAACTTAATAAATGAAATGGCATTGTAAACACACAAAAATCAATACACAGAGGATGCCCTAAAACACGGAAACTACTTCAACTATTCTATAAGGGCATGGGTGCCGCCGGCAGAACGAAATCCAAGGAGGGGCAAAATTTTGGAACAGATTTGGTCCCTTGAACCGTAAAGAAGCCCCCCCCCCCCCCTTTTTGTGTGTGTGTGTGTGTGTTCGCGTGCGTCTGTCTGCCCAAAATGCCATTTTTAAAATTGATCATTATAATAATAGTCCGACGAATCACCGTTTGTAAAAATTGCGATCACTTTGAAAGCTTTCTTAAACCTGCAATTTGTTAAAATGCAGAAAATAAACATGAAATAAGCTAAATTAAGAATTTTTTGCCCTAATCCGCTGAGCAAGACAATTTTTAAACACATCATCATAGAAAGAAGCAATACTGAAATTTAACACTGAGAAATGCCAATTTTATTATGAATCTTTTTATTCTTAAGCACATGAATGTAAAACAAACAGAACTAAATCTTATGTTGCATAGATGGTGCAAGAGGACAGATACCCCTCGCCCCCCCCCCCCCTCCCAATAGAAATTGTCAGTCCCTTTTCTCTAAATGCTTAATTATTTTAAATCACTTCCAGGCGAATAAATTTAGCTATTTTTTCAAAATCAACAGAGATAAAGAAAATATATGTAATTAAATTTCAAAATCCAGGGAGGGGGCAATGACCCTCCTCTGTCAAGTCTCGTCCAACCCCAGATCCCACCCCAACTTTTGCCGGCGTTTAAGTGCAAGAGTAAAAGAGCACTGGAAAGTTGAGCTGCGCTACTTTCCAGTGGCAACGTTTCTCAGCAACACGATGTTTATAACGGTGAAAATCGTTTTACAGGTTAATATTTAGTAATGTTATATACGGCCTAAGCGTGTATGGGAACTTACTACTGCATTAAATACTTTATTCTTGATTTCAAGAATAGAGACAAAATATTCCGATTAGTATTGCTTCATTAAATTTTCTATTGCTCTTGAAATTAGATATTCTGATTAAATTAATTAGAATCTGGATGTCCAGAAACTTATACATGTAATTAAAAGATAGATGAAATTATTCTTTAAATTGTGAAAAATTAAATGCAAAATGTATGAGACTTGTTACACATTAATATTAAAAGATGAAATAAATATAGAGTGAAACCCCCCAGTAACTGACACATTGAGTTTTCTTCCTTGTTCCAATCACTATTACAAAGTTTTAAATTTGTTTTGTACTTATAGTCCGGGAGCCGGTGACACTGAAAGACCCGTCGTCGCGGAATTGAAATTTTTTCATGTAAATCGATAGTAAAAAGTCATACGAACAAAATAAGGTAGGTATGACTAGGTTTGACAAGCCAAAAATATGTTTCATTAAATTAATTATTATTAAAAAAACTATAATGTTTTACCGTTGTCGCGGATATTGATCACTCTTAGACAGGGTTCGTTGATATATGTCAATCGATATATATCTTGATATGTATCATGATATACTATTTCCGATATTTATTTTCAAAATATCAAGATTTTTGATATTTTCGATATTTTCATATTACTTGATATTTATTTTCAAAATATCAAGATGTGTGATATTTTCAATATTTTTCTATGTTTGATATTTATTTTCAAAATATCACCGTGCAAGATATTTTTGATATTTTCAGTCAAAACAAGTGCAAATAAAATTTCTAACTGTTATTGACTGTGTTGTTCTGTAAATAAAGAATTTATGTCTCTGATAGTGACTTTTTTAGCCGAAGAAAACAAATATCTTTTTCAAGCTTTATGCTTGAATTTTTTACTTTTAACTGTAGATTATGAGGGGCATAAATAATTCAGAACATACACTGAAAGATAAACTGTCTAAATCAGTTATATATACTGCTTCATTAGAAAAGAATCTGTTCTGGTATTGATTTAGTTCAGTTTAACAAGTTGAGTGCCACGATGACTTAAGTGACACTGAAGCGCTGAAAATTTATGTTTAAAGTAATTTTTAAGAAAGTATAATCCTGTAATAAATAAAAGATAGGTTAACTTTAAATATTTGTTCAGTAATTATTTAAAACAATGTATATTTTTTTTCAGTTTTGTATCATATTTTAGACGTCAGACATCGGTAAATGACGCGTTTTAAACGGAAAGTTTGCTGCAGCCACCGGTGGCTGACGTGGCGCTTAACGTGTTAAACTGGACAGTATGTTAGGGAATAAAAAATAAGATAAGATTACAATTCATGTTAAAATTTTCCAATTAAAACAATATTTTGTATTTAAAATTTTGTTTTATAAATTTCTGATTTCTTGATAGTTAATACCGAATCCTATAGCTTTTTCTTTTTTTTTTTTATGTAAGTGTATAAAGAAAATTGTTTTTGTTTTCAATTAGTTAATCTTCAATTTTGTTCTAAGTTAAAAGGAAAAAAAAAATAAAAAAAAAAGAGGAAAAGAAAAATGCATTTTTACTATATTGTTTAAGTTTTCCTGTTAAGCGCAATGTGTTTTAGTTTCTAATTTACATTATACTTGAAAATATTTATTATCAGCAGTAAGTTGACTACTTTGAAAATATCGGATATATATCGAAAATATCGGATATATTTCGAAAATATCGGATATATGTCATAATATCGGATATTTTTTATATTTTCCAAAATATCATGATATTTACGAACCGCTCTTAGAGCATTTTATAGAAAATTTTGTGCCCTTTCAGAAAAACTTGGTAGGACAAACTTTATTATGCCGGAAAAGTCTGTCATACCTATTTTAATCCATTTATGCCTAGCGTCCCATTTTTGGGACGTTTCAATTTTTAATGCATTTGTATAATTTTCTTCTTCTTTATAACATGAAAATTGCATGAAATCATTATTTATAAATGTCTTTATCTATAACCGAGAGATGACAGCACAAGGTGGATATTTATTTGCTTAAATTAAGGCTTTTTTCGGTGTTTATAGATTTTTAATTTTTCAAGAGGGCGAAATGTAAAAAGTAAGTTTATTTGTATTTTTTCTATCATGGACCCAAAATCGCAAGTTATAATCTTAGCTTGTGGACTTTTTTGAAATACGTATTTTTTTAAAATTGCGAAATTAAATGTTCAAGCCTATTTTTTATGTATTTTTGTAATGTACAAAATATAGGGTTCTAGGCACAAATGGGCACATATTTTTGTTAGAAATTTAGGAGAGAGTTATTTATGCAATCTCCTTTCGAAGATATTTATGAAATAAATTGTTATTAAGTCTGCAATACGATTATTCTTATTTTATTATTAATAATAGTTATAACGTTATTAGTCTCTGCAAAGATTTTTTTTTTTTTTTGTAGTTCATTAAAATACTAATTATAGTACATAATATACAATTTAAAAACATTTTAAATATAAATATACGCAAAATATATAATTATGCATATTATTCTACTAGAAATACTCATATTTAGTTCTTTTACACTTCATCAAATAAATACAAAAAAAAAAAAAAAAAAAAAAAAAAAAAAAAAAAAAATAAGCTTAATTTTTTTTAGTATTTTTCCAGTTTATTTTGCAACAGTTTAAAGTGATTTTACCAAAAAATTTGAGAAAACAAAAATTCAGGCACAAATGGGTTAAGAAGGCGGCCTGTGATAAAATTTCACGTTTATTGTGCTTTGAATATTTACCGGTAGCTTCTTTATTTCGCGTCTGGACGCTTGCCAATGCCAAGTGATGACTCTCCGTGATAACGGTAAACAATTACATATTTTTAATAATAATTAATTGTATGAAACATATTTTAGTTTGTCAAACCTAGTCATACCTAGCTCATTTTGTTCGTATGACTTTTAACTTTCGATTTGCATAAAAAAAAAATTCAATTCCACGAAGACGGGGCTTTCGATGTCACCGGTCCCGGACTACTATCTTTGTTTTTGAAAGTATAGTAGGGATACATTAAAAAATTATTGCTGACGAAATTTTGAAAAATTACACTTTTCATTACTAAGAATTATTATTATTTTTTTTTTTTCATAAATATGGTCAATAACTCAAGTAACTGACACCATCCTTATTTTGAAATATATATATAAGATACGTTTTCACTAGTATGATATAAACATATCGGTCTTAAGCAGCAGCCATACACTCGTTATCTAACTCAACCGAGAAATCAAAGTTTTGCAGTCGTAAAATCATGGTTAAGAGTGGAAGATCAGGCCGACGTCCATTGATAGTTTCCCGGAATATAATAACTGAAGCCTTTAGATTCATCAAATATTTATTAGATGATCATAAAATGCACCAATTCCACTAAATGCTACCCATATTCGGGTCGTTTCTACGTCGTAAAATGTAAACCACTAGGTGTTAAATGTAAAACAGCATGACAAAGATACAGTAAACAAAGCTCTCCAGGTGACATGGATTATTTAAGCAATCAATAATCGTAATATTCTCTGTCTCCCAGCCAGCGTACGGATACATTACAAGTGAAAGAACCAACCTCGTAAAAACAGCCGGGAGGACGCGACGAGAGGCAGGCTACGATAGGACTTAGCTCCGAGGGAAAGGGGAAGTACGCGTGACGTCGATGACGGTCGATGATGAACTCTTTAGTCTGGGCGTCAGTTTTATAACGCAAATAAATGTTGGCGGGAGGCTGGCAAGGAATTATGGGATATCGAACAAATAGAATAAATGATATTAAATACATTCGAAACAAAAAAAAAAACTTTAGTTTCAGAATATGAATAAAATGAAAAAAAGTAATTTAATGGGTTTTATAAGATTAGGCGAATGGATTAAGGTTTTTACAATAATAAAAGAATACGCATTTAAAGCATGGAAAAAAGATAAAAGATATTATTAAAGCTAAGTAAAAAAGATAAGATATTATAATAATTTGGCATAGTTTAATTAAGATAAAAGGGCGAAAATTTTTATTATTACATATATATATATATATATATATATATATATATATATATACGTAATTTATAACAGTTAAGACAAATAAATATTGTAGCATATATCCTAAACTGAAAGAGTTCGAGCAATTTTGAAATATCAAATAAGCAGATAAATAATCCCTCTCAATTTCAATATAGATGCCAAATTAACAGATAAAATAGTTAAATTAACAAATTATGGAATTAAGTGTTTTTAACTGTATTAAGAGCTAACGATAATCAGCTAAACAGTATAAAAAGGCCGAATATTAAGTTTTATATATTGACATGACTAATACAGATATGCTTTAATTTCAAAAATTATTAAATAAATAAAATAATATATATGAATTCGATAATAGATGACAGCACTATATTATTTAAAATGAATGAATAAATGAATGAATGAATGAGAGAGAGAGAGGGGGGGGGAGAGAGAAAGGGGGAGAGGGAGAGAATATTGGATTTTATTTCCCATTTGTTTTAATTTGATTTCCTTATTTAGAGATTTTTCACTTTTATATTTTCATTTTTTGCATACAATGCATTATATCAGCAAATGATAGCCTAACTTGTCCTCTAAGCTGTCTATCATATCAAATGCTTTTTTCCGACACGTCGGTATTTTTGCAGACTCAAATGTCGTTTTCTTTTTCACTTTTCTATCATTATACGATATTTGTATTCAATTTCTGTTCTAATTTTTTTGCTACGTTTGTTCAAGATTGCAGATATATATATATATATATATATGTGTATGTATTTTTTTTTTTGTTTTTTTTTTTTTTCGATTTTGTAAGTTATTTTTTTTTTTTTAATCTCACAGACATACTATAAACTTTCGTTTTATTTACAAATCTTTTCCTACATGACCAAAAACTACAATTTATAATGTTTGCGTAATCAAACATTTTCCGCTTAAAAAGCCTGTTAAGGTTTTTAAGCAACACATGCAAGCATCTTAATCTGATAAACTTTATAATTTTTTTTTACGTAACTTAGAAAAATGACTTCAAAAAAAGAAGGAAAGAGAAAGAGAAAGAAAAAATTCCTTTGCTGAAACTGTCGAAATGGCAGGTATGATATGTTATTCAAAATTTTACATTTATCACACATACAACTAAATAACCAGTTGAAAATTTCAACTAAATAATTAGTTAAAATAATGAAAAACCTAGTATGAACCAATAAGGCCAAAATAACTTCTGAATAACGCCATAAAAAATAGAAAATGCGCAATGCCTTTCTGAAGAACTTTGCCCTTCTTCACCAGGCGCAAAAAACGCACAGCACTTGGTTTAAATTCTTCTCAGCCTTGCAAATCTTTTCTCCCAAATTGATTGTTCCTATTGAGTCTTCCTTTAAATACAGTAAAGTCACTCCTTATCGAAAAGAAATTCTTCGTCACACCTCACACCCTTACTAACAATATTTCTTCTAATAATTTAAAATTTAAACTATAAATCTAATATTTCACGCTCTCAACAAGTTGCGCTAATGAGCTTAAGACTAACGATAATCTAATTATAACTAAAGCAGATAAAGGTGGTCGAATTGTTGTTCTAGTAAACAAATAAGATTATTCCGATAAAGTTTGTGCCCTTTTACGCGAAGGTCCTTACACTGAAGTTAAAGATCCTACTAATTCGCACCTTTCCAGTGTTAACAAGAAAGAAAAATCATGCGTCAAGCATAGATTATGAAACACTTTCCAACGATTCCGGAATTCTTTATCGAAACTTCGCTTTTTAACAAGGAAAAAAAAATTCTAAGTAAACATTTTATAAAACTCACATTTGAAAACCAGATTTCGACAATTACCGTCCATAGCCGGAAAAATAGTCCAATCATTTTGTACAGTCCTGTATTTAATCTAGAATTTGTACATATTATACATATAAAACTTAGTTTAGTAAGAAAATGCATAATAGGTTGAAAATTCACCTATAGTAATATCTACCAGTAACATACAAAAAATTCAGGGCAATCCGAGTATGTTTACGAGAGTTACGGCTCAGACAAACCGAAGTCATAAACACTTTTACAATGTTGGAAAGTGTTATAAAAGCTGTTAAGAGTTCTGTTGTGTTAAATGATTACACTAAACACTTTGTCTTATTGCTTCTTTACTCATTTGTGCTTGTTTTTAGGCTCAACCTAAAGTTCATAATACCTATGTTTCCCTAAGACCTTTGTTTCTAATATTGGTACCGCTATTACCGTCTTGCCAAGTTTTTAACTTTATGCATCACTTTACGCATACCATAAAAATTCTTAAAAATTAAAAATCTGTAAATCTGTAAATTAAAAAAGATCAACCTGTTCAATTGTCTACCGCGAACAAACACACGAACACAGAGCAATTCTTTCTTTTATTAGTATGGATAGCTGCTGAGTAAATCTTCCATTACCGAAGAATCCAAAGTCAGAACAAGGCGCATTGCGTACAAACGATATTTAGTGGTAACAAGTCGGAAATTGTACGTCAGACATGGCAAATGGAGTGCGTTCGTACTATAACTAGTTTTATAAATATTAAGATCTTGGTGCAGTAGCTGTTGCACTTTTATGCAAAAATGCATTAATACAAAATTTATCACGATGATATATATTAAATTCAGTAATACGGAAATAATATGGCTCCATCTTAAATAGCACGTCATTACCATGGCAACCTAGAATCCTTACCTATCATGGGATATCATTCAATTAATTACGTATGATAGGATTTAATAGAATGAAGAAAGCTTTTATTAATATCTTTTAAAGTTTTGATTCGATCATAAAATTTGAAATGACTCGACACAATTCTGCAACGATTATATATATTAAATTTCAAATCTTTCGATTGGGTAGTTTTTACGCTATTATATACGCAGACAAACAGACGGACGGATCAGATAAGGACTATAAGTGCTACGTATTTATATAATTACGAACGCACTTTTTTTTTCTTTTTTTTTTTAAATATCGAGTCATTTAATTAAAAAAAATATATAGTTCTTATAGTCCAAGTTCTTTGAATATTTTATGAGTTATGAATATAATGCTTCCGAAGCCTGCGAACAATTTCAGTGCAAAAACACCGATATTTAGTTGTAAAAACATGAGAAAAGCCACCCCCGTATTCACGTTCTGGGTAAATTTTATCATTATTATTTTTAAATACTACTTCTAATCGTCTGGATGTTTCGAGATGTTTACATGTGATATAAATTTCGTGTACGAAGGGATTAATATTTGTATTTTTCGAAACTGATTGCAGAGAAGAAGATAGGTTTAAATTCGTATTTTTTTAAACGGATTGCGCCGTTTGAAAGTAAAAAGTACGATAATTTGCGCGAGTATGTTTAATTTTTCCGTATTTCGCACGGTTTGGTCGGTGTGGGTTTCGGGAGACCTCCCGGGGGAAAAAAAAAAAAGGAGCGTTTCTGACCTTCGGATCATCTCTGCTGGCGTTCTTTCGGAACGGGCGCTGAGCGTCATTTTGAGAAAAAGAATGTCTTTTTGATGAATGTTCGTTATCGTTTTAAATTATTATGTCAGCTAATTAACAAAAAAAAAAAAAAAAAAAAAAACGAAAAATCTGAACCTCAGGTGCATCAGAACTATCCTCATCCAAATTTTCAGATTTCCATGGTACAGTTTCCTACCCATGGCCACCAAACAGACACACGCACACCACAGACAGACAAACTTTCTTCTTTTATTAGTATAGATGTCGACACCTTATGCGATTTCATTTTTCAATTAGAAAACATTATTTTCTATTGTTGAATGATACAATAAGTAGAAACTATTTGCTTGAAATAATACTCTTAATATCAGAAAGCATTCATACATTAGCATCGTAACAAATTGACCATTAAATCAAGGAATACACTATTTTTTATCATGATGTCAACGGTGGACCTGTGCGAGACTTTCGCACAGCAATCTTTGAGATTATCTGCTGCTAATTGCTTTCATTAAATTTTAATCAAACACTGTGTTTTAACGTAATGTAAGGATACCAAGTCAAACGTTTGTTCAAAAATCTTTCGAATGATAACTTATTCACAGTTTTGCGTTTTGCATGAGCATAGAAAGAGGGATGCTGCCATCTGAAATAATACATGCCAGCTTTCACACTGCAATCTTTGACACTATTTGCCGATACGTTTTTCATTAATTTATAATTAACTACAATTTCTTATCATACAATGCGTTTTAACGAAATGCGAATGTACTATGTCAGAAGCCTGTTCAAAAGCCTTTCGAATGATGTATCCATTCACCATTGGGCGTTTGGTATGTGCTCAGAAAAAGAGATGTTAACAACAGAAATAAATATATATGGTCATAAGCAGCCAATCACAACAAAGAAAATATAGAATATAGAGAGGAATAACAAGGAGCTCTCCAAAATGATCGAATCAATGGAACATGAGTGAATAGAAATCGCAGAAAGCCATGAATGTTATTTAGTAATACCGAACTGCCTGTAGTATACATGCTGCACATACTTTTAATTCATTTTTCGAAATTCTTTTTCTAAAATAATTGTTGATTTTTGAAAACAAATGAATTATTCTTTTAAAAGTTAGATGTTAATTGTTCTTGAAACATTTTTGAAAATTTAGAACACTAATTAAAAATCTAAGACATTTAAAAAACTTAAAAAATAGGAATTTTAGGAAAATTAAATTACGACAATTTCTGCCACCAATCTAAAAGCGCCTTTATATGATTCTACTAAAGTATTAAATTTTTCCGATTATTTTTCATGGGTAAAAGGTATATGGGGAGCGCCAGTGAAAGAAAGTGCATTGGGACGCCACAACGCCATACAACCTCAATACAGCCATATCTTTATTCTGGTCACAAGTGCATTTCGTTATGTAACTTTTTAAATGCCATACATCTATCGAAGAACAAAAGTTATTGAGTTACATAATATAAATATAGGTGTTTTATGTAGAATTTTCTAAAGTTGCCAAAACACTACAATTATCAGATGTAGTTCATGAAGTATGATCTGAGCATGTACGTTTACTATACGAGCAAAGGAGCTCCGTCACTTCTTCCTCCTATTGTAGCGATCATTTTACTTAGTCCTTTGTTCTGAGAGTGAGTCCTCTTCAAAACATCCGAATAATAAGGTCGGCGAGGAGTTCAGTCACTAAAATAATGTTTCATCTCACAAAACTTTTTTTCTTCCCTCCCCCTCCTCCTGCTGGTGAATTTGGTAGTCAGTGCCCTTTTCTTAAGAGTTTCTTCAGACAGACAATGAACTGCTACAGAAGCACATAAGTGTTACATGAATAATTAATGTAATGTTATTAATCAGTATAAAAGTTCTCAAATTACATGAAAAAAAAATCGAGTCTCAACTCTTTTCTTATTTCAGGCAGGGGTGATTCTGAGTGAAAAAAAAAATTCGGAAATTCAGATAGCATTTTCGGAAATACATCCGGGGGGGGGGGTTGATGAAATTTGCTGTTTTTTCTCGTTTTTTTTTTTACGAAATTTGCAGTTTTTTCGCGATCTTTAGACAAAATTTGCCGTTTTTCGCGATCTTTTCACGAAATTTGCCGTTTTCGCGATCTTTTCACGAAATTTGTCCTTTTTTCGCGATCTTTTGACGAAATTTGCCGTTTTTTCTCGTTCTTTTGACGAAATATGCACTTTTTTTCGCGATCTTTTGACGAAGTTTGCCGTTTTTCGCGCCCCTTTGATGAAATTTGCGGTTTTTTCGCGATCTTTTGACGAAATTTGCAGTTTTTTTGCGATCTTTTGACGAAATTTACCGTTTTTTTCCTGCTCTTTTGACGAAATTTGCCGTTTTTTTTCGTTCTTTTGACGAAATTTGCAGTTTTTTTTTTCGCGATCTTTTGACAAAATTTGCCGTTTTCGCGATCTTTTCACGAAATTTGCCATTTTTTGCGATCTTTTCACGAAATTCGTCTTTTTTTGCGCCCCTTTGGTGAAATTTGCGGTTTTTTCGCGATCTTTTGACAAAATTTGCAGTTTTTTCTCGTTCTTTTGACGAAATTTGCAGTTTTTCTCGCGATCTTTTGACAAAATTTGCCGTTTTTCGCGATCTTTTCACGAAATTTGCCGTTTTTTGCGATCTTTTCACGAAATTTGTCTTTTTTTCGCCCCTTTGATGAAATTTGCGGGTTTTTTCGCGATCTTTTGCAAAAGTTGCAGTTTTTCTCGTTCTTTTGACGAAATTTGCAGTTTTTTTCGCTATCTTTTGACGAAATTTGCCGTTTTTCGCGATCTTTTGACGAAATTTGTCGTTTTTTCGAGCCCTTTTGATGAAATTTGCGGTTTTTTCGCGATCTTTTGACGAAATTTACCGTTTTTTCCTGCTCTTTTGACGAAATTTGCCGTTTTTTCTCGTTCTTTTGACGAAATTTGCAGTTTTTTTTCCGCGATCTTTTGACAAAATTTGCCGCTTTTTGGGATCTTTTCACGAAATTTGCCGTTTTTTCGCGATCTTTTGACAAAATTTGCCTTTTTGCGTTCTTTTGATGAAGTTTCCAGTTTTTCGCGATCTTTTGACGAAATTTGCCATTTTTTGCGATCGCTTGACGAAATTTGCCTTTTTTCGGTATCTTTTGACGAAATTTGCCGTTTTCTTACGATCTTTTGGGAGGGGGGAATTGCCCGTTTTTTCGCGATCTTTTGGGGAAATTTGTCGTTTTTTCGCGATCCTTTGATGAAATTGGCTTTTTTTCGACGAAATTCGCGTTTTTCCTGCGATCCTTTGACGCAATTGGTTTTTCTCGGCGAACATTTGTCGAAATTCGCGGTATAGTTTATGCCCGAATTTTCGGATTTATTACCTATTTTTTTTTTTAATTTTCGGATTTATGACTTTTTTTTTAAATTTTCGGATATAACTGCCTTAATTTTTCGGAATTTTCGGAAAATTCGGAGCAGAATCACCCCTGATTTCAGTTCCTAAAAGAAAGTACCTTTTGATTTTCCGCAGTTTGAAGAAAATACTCTATCTAATTAAAAGTTACCGCATACTTTCGATTTCAGACGTTTTGTCGAATATCTAGATCTGGGGTAATATTTGACGAATTCTTCTGGAACTTCAGGAATGTAAAGAACATGTCTCATTACATATTTTTCAGTCATATTTTTGGTCACGAGAGCAAACAGGGGATCAACAACAAACTGCATTAAAAAGATAATAATATTTGCGACCACTCTCTACAATAAAAAGCTCGAAATGACCAGTAGTAGTGATGCAACAAATAACCGAATGACCGAATAACCGAACATGGCCAAATAACCGAATACCAATTAATCGGCCTAGTTATGGGCGAATATTCGGCTTGTTCGGCCGCTAAATAATGAACTCATTTTTGTCTAAAAACAAAATATAGTATGCACTATACAGGGTTGGCACGGTTTAAACCAATTGGTTTTAACCATGGATTAAACCACGGCTTAAGCTAACAGGTTTTTTTCTCAAAAAAAAAAAACTAATTGGTTTTTTAGAAGAAATCTAATGACATTTTCTCTTTTTTCTTTATAATTTAAATGTTTCAAATTATCGGATATATAAAATTTCTTACTTTTAACACTTTATTTCAGCAATAAGCATTAGATATAGTAAGTCTAGGTCATGTTTACTTGTATAAGATGAAAATCAGTGTGCGTTGTATAGCGCGAACATATCTGTACTGTATATCAGTATACTGCTCTAAAGAAAAATATTTAAAAGTGAATTTTAAGTTAAAATAAATTAAAAATATTCAATTAAAAAAAAAAAATGGAGATTATTTAAAGCAATCTGTCATAACACGCATGGTGATTTTGAATAGGGAGCTACATAACTGCACATAGCACAATGATCTTTAAAATTTTGGTCAAGCTGTAAAAGAATTTCTCTTGATTGAGGAAATTATCTCTAAGAATTAAAATCAAAATATGAAGTGGAATAAGAGAATATTCAAAAATTGGGTGCTAGTTATAGTATTTTAATAATACCAATCTGTTGTACATACAGAGTAGGTGAGGGCAAAGATACGCACTTTCCATACATTTTCATTTTTAACACACACATTGGTCCAAACTTATGTAATGAATGATTAAAATGTTAGATTAGAACCTTAGGCAAGTGCTAACATCAACCGACATTCTGTCAAATTATAATATAATTCTGAGATAAATTCCAATTTTTAAAAAACATTGCTCTGCGTATCTTTGCCCCATCGGTTGGGGCAAAAGTACGCAGTCGTAGGGCAAAGATACGCAGTGCGTATTTTGCCCACTTACTGTGGGTTTTTGCCCCATTGAATATGTTTTGCCAATAAAACGAATGAGTTATGCAAAAGCATTAGTAAATTTCACTAGTATTTATAGTTAAACTGAAAATTGTAAGTTAAACCACGAAAAAAAAAAAAAAAAAAAGAACTAGAGAACAGGAATTCTGCTTTATCAGAATTTAGTGTCGCCTCCGGCATTTCCATTACTTCATTTTCTTCTGATGGACTGATGGCTTCTATTATTATGAAACAGCCATTATAAATGAAGTGTTAGGTGAAGATGAAAGAGCAGCCTTAAAAAGTTAGAACTCTGATTTTCTGGTCAGAATGGGGGTAAGAAATGGCCATAATTGTTTTTTACGGCTGCTCTTTCATCTTCACCTAACACCTCATTTATAATGTCTGTTTCATAATAATAGAAGCCACCAGTCCATCAGAAGAAAATAACTCGGTTAAGCGGGACTCTACTGCAGTACAAAACATATTTAAATTTTAAGACTTAAAGCACACGTTTTATTTTATGTAAAATGACGTCATTCACATCCGCTTAAGAGTTTCACAGACCGACAGTAAAGCATGCATAGTACATCACTATCGCGAAATAATGCACAAATGCAGCAAAAAGATATCGTCATTCAAGAAAATCGAAAAAAAAAGGCTATCTAATGATTCATAGATACTTACAATTAAATATAGTATATAATAGCTCCATTGTTTTAACAAAAATCATTCGTTTATATTTTTTTCAAAATAGCACGTATTTTAATTACATTTTCTTTCGGTTGTTATGAGAAAATGGCAACAAAAATATATAATTACTATTTTAAAACTATTTTTCCTTTGCTTTCTACAGAAATGGATAAAATGCCGTTGCCAATATTAAGCAAATGGCTCCAAAAACTACAAAAAAATTAATATTTCAAAAACAAATGGAGATACAGTTTTCAAACAAAGTACATTTAAAAGAACTTTTTTTTCCAATACGATGGTATAAGAACTGAAAGTGTGCGATGCTCAGATGTTAAAAAAATTGCTAAAGAGTATTTAATCGTAATGATTTGTTTTACAGCTAGCCTTGGTAAGCTAACGTTATTTTTTGGACACAAAATAAGCTGGGAGAAAGAAATAGCATACCGGACCGGAGGCTAAAAAAACAGGGGGTCTGTGAGATCGCAAATAGCAGTTAACCTCAAACTACTGTGACAAAAATTGTTGCATAAATACTGTGAGCGGTCTTAAAGACCTCTTGATCGCAGAATGAATAAAAGGGTTGACTGACACATAAGATACTGTTTTTGCGCTAAACTTTATGTAAAGGCCTATTATAATTAAAGTTCTCCTCATTTAGAAGTCTTTAGCGATACTATTATGTTTCCAAACGAATCAAAATTAAACTAACATCAATAGTTAAATTGAAAATTACAAGTTAAGCTATGAAAAATGAATATAGCAGCAGTCTGTGAGACCGTTAACAGGAGTTAAGGGTTAGGACTTTAAAACAAAATCGTTTTATGAAACAAGAATATTGATTTTTAAAAGTAAGGTAGGTAGATACCTACGTTCTACATAAAAAAAAAACTTAACTAGAAAAAGGAAAATGTAGTTAACTAGCTTATATTAGTTAAGTTGCTATTATATTTTATACAATAAAAAAAAAAAAAAAAATTACCACAACGTATTGTGGAAAGCGTTGCATCTAGCTAAAACGATAAGGCAAAGCCCCAAATCTTAAACTTGTGCGTATCTTTGCCCCAAGACGGATGCGTACTTTTATCCCATTGTGCAGTATTTTACTTAACCGGCTACCTACAAGTTTAAACAAATGCGATCGAGATAAACTATACGGCATTTAGAAGCTATAGAGTTTCCGTTCTCCACTGAATTTTTGGATTTGTAAAAATTCGAAGTATTGTTAGCTAAACAATAAAGTGAAATTTTAAAAATATTAGATCAAAATTCGAAAATTTAAACTTACCTCATTTTCTTGGCACGGAGTGCTACTTTTTTCATAAAGTTTGAACACACAACTACTGCACATGAGACATGAGACCAAACTACTACCTAGCGGTCATGATTGTAGAAATGTTTCTTCATATTAAATCCGGCAGTGCGTATCTTTGCCCCGTGCGTATCTTTGCCCCCACCTACTCTCTCTATATATTTTTCTTGTTATCTGCTAGCTGAATCTTATGACCAAAAATGTTGACTTCGAATTGTCACTCAAATTGTCAATCCCAAGAACTATTTGAAATTTTATTTTTATTTATTTATTTATTTATTAATAACTGTGAAAAACAATATTATATTCTAACAAACTACATCAAATGTTTATTACTAGCAATCAAAAGATTGTTCATGAAGATTATCAGGGTAATCAATGTTTCACTGTATAGAGCAGTTTGTTCTATGAACCTAACTGTTTACTGATACTGTTTAAAATAAAATATAAATTTTTTAAATTTTCTACATAAATTGACAGTAATTATTTAAATTATTTTCAAATGAAGTTATACTACTCGAATATCCAACAATGTCTATTTTTATCAATAAATATGCACGTATATGTAATAAGAAAAGATAAATAAAAAAAAAAAGGTTTAAACCAAATAAACCGGGGTTTTTTTTTTGGGGGGGGGGGGGTTGAAAAAAACCTGATTGATTTTTTGCCAACCCTGCACTATATGTACAATGTGTGTATATTTCACAATTGAAATCCATTAATTTCTTTTCAAAAATTATTTATGTGCAAACTTAATTATTTAACCCTTAAATGCCGGGTGTTGCCTTTCGGCAACATACCCAATTTAGGCTTATAAATCCTATTAGAATAATATTGAAGCCATAATGCCTAATGTTGCTAATTAAATACATTCTAAAAATATTATTAAATCGATTTTCAACATTTAGATGGCAACACTTGTGCTATTTAAGAATAAAGATTTATTTTTTCAATTGTTGATACATGATCTTTTTGTTTTGTTTGGAAGCTTGCGAAATACACTATTTTGTTCTGCAGTGAGCAAGTAAAATTCATTTCTTATCACAGTTCTCAAAATTCTTGTGTGTTTAATAGTATAGAATTTTATCAAGGAAAATTATTTTTTCAAATAAACACCAGTATTGCCGATTAGTAACAAACAGTTTTTTAGCCGTAAATCATACTTAAAACAAAATATGATTTTTTTTTTAGTATTTTTCCCATGATTTATTTAAGAAAAGAAAGCCAAAAAACATTTTTAAAATGATTTTTGAAAACTCAGCCATTTAAGGGTTAAAGCATTATTTTATCCTGAAAAAATATTTGGCTATGTTCCTCCCCCTCCCCCCCACAAATAAAATAAAATAAAATAAAATATAATAATAATAATCTTAACAAAAGTTCCTCATCAGTTACTGTCTATAGTTATATTTTAGTAGATATCATGTATGTTGTTGTTACATTTTAAAATAATGACAATTTTATAAAAGTACTAGAAGACATAAATTTTAACTTTCAGATGAAAGAAAATAAAAAATAAGAAATCTTAATATTTTTAGAAAAATTATTGATAGAAAGGAATATCCTCTAAAATGATGGAAAGAAACAAGTGTACTTTATGAAGCTCACAATTAACAAAAAAGACTTTTTTTTTTTGGCTATGCCAGCAGGCACTTTTAAGAAGTGTTTAGTGAATGTTTTCAGATTTAGAGGAAGGAAATATCTATAAGGAAAATAAATTAAAAAAATATTGACTATGTCGTATCTTAGGTACTATATTGTTATAATTGATATTATATATGTTGTTGCTGTTATATTTAAAAATAATCACAAAATTTTAAAAGTACTAAACAACATAAATGTCAAGTTTCAGATGAAGGAAAATAGTGATGTAAAACATACATACCAATTAAAAAAAATTTAGTACTTGCACCTTGCAATTCTTTTATTATCTCTCTATTCTAAAAAAAAGTAACTACCGCTGTCACCGCCGCCGCCGCCGGTTTTGAATTTTCTGTGACTGGAGGTCTTTCTTCGTTAATATTAAGAAAAATAATGCATACAAAAATATAAAAATCGGTGGTTTTATACAGAAATGTTTGATAAATACGCTGAAGCAGACAGTTTTCAAATCGAAGAATTATTTTAAGAGATATTTAATGCTAAAGTTGGACAAAATCGTTCCACTAAAAAAGTTTTATAGCAGCAAAAACTATACATGGCAGTGTAATCATTTTTAGATCATTTTATGCGTTAGAATTTGCCGGAGTGCAGATTGCATTAATTTTTTTATTTTGACTCATTTTTTGAGGTTTTATTTCTATTTTAAATTCAAATTTTCAGCATTTCTAGAGATATTTTTTACAGATTTCAGAAAGTGATATTAATTTAAACTGTTGCCAACTGTATAAACAGAGGAAGCAATAATGTTTGCTTCAAAAAAAAAAAAATATATATATATATTTATACGTGTAAATAAATTAAAAATTTATTTACACGTGACTATTATAAACAGAAAAAAAACATTTGGAATTGGAATTAAATAATTATGTGCAAAAAGCAGGAACTTATTAAAAATTACGTCATAAAAATTTTAATTACACGTGAATTTTAAGTGAGAAAGGAATTTGTAAAATAATAAATTTATTAACATGCGTTAGAAGTATTAAATAGGAGAAATTACGTCATATTTACGTCACATTACAGTTATTACATAAAATGAACGCAAAATAATATTGCAAAACGGTTTAAATTTAAATATTGCGCTAGACATTTATTTGATATTTTGAGAGGATACTTTTCAACTGGTATTTTCAAGTGAATATTTAACAGAGAAAGAATAGCTTGGTAAAAATTACGTCAGATTAAAAACGATTAATTTAAAATGTCTCATTTAAAAGAACTTTCTTTTCGCTTTGTTAAGAAATACCAGGATACAAAGACTCTGTTTACTTAATTCCTTTTACATTAGCTTATTTTGAAATGTTGTTACATGTGTCTACGTCATCAAGTTATTTTTATTTCGACGTTTTATTTGTATTTTTATTAATGCTGTACTAATTTATTTGTTCTTTCGTTATTTAAAATAAAAATTTATGTCAATTTCTATAATTTGGCGAGTGGTTTGGCGATTTATATAATTTGGCGAAATGGGTCGACGGGATAATCAAGTAGTACCGCAGCGGATTTGGCGTTAAAATCCCCCAATCAAAGAGAAATGAATAGAAATCCGTTTATAGGGAGATCGCCACTGTTTTTTAAATTGTAATTCAATCTTTCGAAATCTTTTTAAAGCCGATCAAATTAGCGTGCATTTAGAGTCTGCGGTGTCTGGACGGGGGTTGGCGAGCGTAGCTCGTAGAGGGCCGAGCCCCCTAGTTTAATAAGAATTAGTAACACACTTTAAAAAATTACTTAAATTATATTTAACTTTTAAGCGCATTTTACTCAAAAAAGAAAAAAAAATATTGCAGCATATACGATTCAAATATTTATATTCTTTATAGGTCTAATTAAACATATTGAAAGAAAGATTTTTTTTATGTAACAAAGGATAAATATTAAATTTCCCATTAGGCTTTAAAAAACTGGAGTTTGTTTATATTGCTATATTAGGAAAATTTTTAATAGATTAATTTTAAATTTAATAGATTACGTTAGCTTATTACACAGATACTTTTTGTACTTGTTGCTACAGCATAAAAAATTTAACATGATTGATAAATATAAATGTCTTATATAAAAATGAATAGATAAAGCTCATTCAGGGCATGAAAGTTAAAGAGGAGAAAATGCGTTAATTTTAATTTCAAATAAAATTTACATTATACATGATGAAAATAAATTGTCAACTTAAAAGGTTTTACTGTGTAAATATAAAAACATTTCTCACGATATTATTCGGGCCAAGGCCGAATAATGGACTTGATATTCGGCAGATAGGCCGAATGGGCCGATTATTCGGCCGATCGTTGCATCTCTAACCAATAGTTGTAGCAGATGACTATGTGGATAGTATAGGTCATATACTCTCTATTTCTAAAGTAAAGCTATAGTATGTTACCCTCTGGGGTTTTTTTACGACTACAAAACACTGGTGTTCATTTTAGACGAATGCAGGCTCAGCACCCATAAGGCTCATTTTTTTTTTTTTTTTTTTTTTTTTTACAATGAACGGAACGATTCGCGTATTTCGCCGATTTTTCAAATTCGAGATAAATTTTGAAACATTCACAAAAGCAATCTAAATTCAATCTTTTACTTCAATATGGTAAACTTTGTCTTTTTTTCAATAAAGTTTATTCGGGATTCTCCAAACGGTTTTGAATTTTTCAGGGAGTGCCGATTTCGCCGATAATGATAAATTTTTAAAAATAAAAAATAGGATTTTTAAAAATTATAACTAATATTAATTTTTAAAGAAAATAAGTCCATCGCTTTTTAATACTTTCCAACAAAGTTGAAGAGTTTATGCATTCGGTTTTTCTGACCGTCAGTCGACGCTCTAATAACTCCCATAAATATACTCGGATTTTCATGCAACTGATACACTTTATTTAGGATCACAAAAGCATGTTTGGTATTGTATATGAAGTATGTGGGATTAGTAGTTCATTTACAGCGGCACTCAAAAGAATTCCATTACATTGCGGTATATGGGGAAAAATCGTTTGCAGAGTATTTTAATGAGATTATGCTATTTCAAATGTATTGAAACTGATATAAATCATAGAATTTAACTACAAGGTAATAACGATAAAATTGGGCATTCATAGCATTTGTCGCTCATTTACAAGGACACACAAAAGAAATCGTCACGGTTCTGTCTTTGAATAATAATTGCTGGAAGTGTGTTTTAAAATTCGATATGCGCTATTAAATGTAACTAATTTTTTGCATGTTACTCGTTGTATATAAATTCTATACCTCATATACAGGGCTGCATAAAAGAATTCACGTAACATTCTCCTTATTAGCGGAAATTCCTGAAGGGAAATTTTCAACTGATGAATATGTATTTCTTAACTGAACTAAATTTTGACTATGCCTGGCTTGGACAACGCCGGATGGGTCTGCTAGTCAATAATGTACGGAAGTCTAGGAGTACGTACGCGCAATTAATAAGCAGTTAACAGTTGACTCAAAAGATATTCTTAAGTATACTGAGTTGGACATCAACGGCAACAGCATGCCCCACAAATATTTCGACAGCAAGAAATTGAGTTCAAATTAGTTTAATTTTATCATTTAATTTCACAGCTGACATTGGAAACTTGTATTGTAGAGAAATGTTTGATAAGCAAGCTGAAGCAAATAGTTTTTAAATCGGAGAATTCGTTTAAGAGATATTTAATGTTAAAGTTTTGGTCAAAATCGTTCAATTAAAAAAGTTTTAGGGGAGCAAAAACTATACATAGGAATTTAATATATATATATATATATATTGTATGGATATACATTAGAAGCTCGCGGTGTGAAGACTGCATATATTTCTTTGATTTGTCTAATTTTTTGAGGGATTTTTCAATTTTAAATTAAAATTTGCAGTATTTCATGAGATATATATTTACATATTTTAGAAAAAGTTATTTTAAATTGTTGTCAAAAAACAGGGCAAGTAATAATATTTCCTTTAAATTAAAAAAAATATTTACACATGACGTAAAAAAAACCCTTTCAAATTCGAATTAAATGATTACGTGTTAAAAGCAGAAAAATATTGAAAATTACGTCATAAAATTTGTATTTACTCGTGAATATTAAAAAAGAAAAAACTTTTAAATAATGAATTTATTAATATGTGTTAAAAACAGTAAATGGGGGGGGGGAATTACGTCATATTTAAAATGGCCAAATAATAACATTGCCAAACAGTTTAATTAAAAAAAAATATAGTTGCACGATACGTTTATTTTATTTATTTCGAGATGATCTTTTTAACTATTATTGTCAATTCTAAGACAGCGCAAATAATAATATTTCCTTTCTAACAATAAAAATATTTTTACGTGAATATTAAAAAGAGAAAGAAAACTTTGCTGAAGATTACGTCGGATTTACAATGATTTAAAATAATTTTCTTATAGAGTTGTTAAAAAATACCGGGAAGCAAAGACTCTGTTGACATAGTTCATTTTATATTAGCTGATTTTCAAATGTTTAACTAACATTATTTAATCAAACACGAAAACAGCCATTAACAACAGGTGATTCGGCCTTAAAATACTTCAGTAAAAGGGAAATAAATGGAAACCTGTTTACTGGCAGATCGCCACTGGTTTTTTAATTATAATTCAATCTTCCATAATCTTTTTAATCCAATCAAATTAGCATGTTTTCAGAGTCCGAACGGAGGTTAGCGAGCGTAACTCGTAGGGGGCAGAGCCCCCTAGTCGTTAAAACAGTATTTGTTTCGTGTCCATTTGAAAGTAAATGAGATAGATAAACTGGACATGATAAAATTAAAAAGATTAATACTTCTTTTACTACTTCCACCAACCAAAACAAAAGCAACAGCAACAGCAAGAAAGAAAGAAAGAAAAATATTAAGCAGTTACATAGAAAGTTATGTGATGTGTATGAAAAAGATACATTAAAAAATAAGGTAGCGCCACATATGGCTTACTAAATTTCTGCCTGAAAAATTTGATGTGGAATGCGACTATGCTCGGAAACACCTGATGAAATTATTTATGAAGGCAAAATAAAGTACTGATCGAATACAATCGGTAATAAAATCAGAGATTGTTGATAATTTCAACAGATCAAAACCAAGTGTTGAAAACTATTTAAAACAAATAAAACATTTGGAGCTCAATATTCGGATACCATATGAATTCTAATAACTTTGTCCCAATAACAGTGTTGACATTTACGATTTGCTTTTGAAACGTGACGAAAACGACCTATTTCGCAACGTATACCAGAAGATAAAAAATGGATCATCTACAACTATGTCGAACGAAAAAGATCGTGCAACAAGAATAATGAACTTGGTCAAACCATTCAAAAGAACATTTTCATGAATCAGGGGTTATTTGATGTTTGGTGGGACTTCAAATGTATTTTGAATCGTACAAGAGAAACCAAATAATTAATTCAACAACACACAATCATTAAATGGACGAATTGAATAATGTTATAAAACAGAAGCGAGGTCATACACATATTTGTATACCAGTTAAAATTTGAACGTGATGTGCAATCGTATCCAATATACTATTATTGAAATCTCGTATCATTACACTACTAATTATTTCTACTAAAATTTAATCATATTAAATCGTTTCTAAAATTTTTGTCAAAAAATACAAGATTATTTTAAACGAGGAATCATGAAATTGTCTCAAAGGTCTTAAAAATTAATTAAGGAGGGGGGGGGGGATGTTGTGGCCATCACAAAAGTGGCAATCTTCAATAAACAAGATGTCAGAATGTAATTTCAGTATGGAATATTAACTCATATAGAATATTATTTTAAAAACGAAAACTGAAGGGATATATTATAATACTTCGATTTATGAATATGGTCTATTTTGCAATAATTATGTTTTTTTTTTTTTTTTTTTTTTTTTTAAATTTTAAAGAGAGACAGACGAAAAATGATGACACTGACAAATTTTATCCAATGCAATAGTATTTAATCGGCTGCCTTGAACTGTTTTATATGCTTATCTGTCTAGAATTAATTTTATTAAACAAACACTAGTGTCTATGAAAACCTTAAAAAAATTATCAAAATGTATAATTTTTTTATTTCAAACTTTTCATTCAAGGTTTTTAACAGAATCATATTTTTTAATCTTTATTCTTAATTTTTAACAGAATTATTTATGTGCGAGTGTATATGTGCACACCGTGTGCAAGTATCAAGTATTGTGGGTTTAAAAAAAAAAAAAAAAAAAATGCAATTTAACAAATTACAACGACCATTTGGAAAATGATTTTTTCAAAGACTAAAATTTAAGACATAAAAAATAGCACGGATTTGATCATACATTACGTACGCCATGAATTAAACATTAATATTGTTATTACACGTAAAAATTGCAAGCAACAGAAATCGCCCACGACTCGTACGTATTATCCACCTGAAACTTACGTATTATCCAAGCATTTCATTGGCTGTTCGGGAAAAGGCTTTTCCATCATCAGATTTTCCAAGAAATCTGACGGCCAATTTTAAATGAAATTTATTTCTTAAACTTCTAAACATCCCACAATATTACTTTTTATATCGTCGTATAGAGAAAAAAATGTACTTTTAAATGCAATTTGTTTGAAAGCTGTATCTCAATTTATTTCTGAGTTATTAATTTTTTTGTAGTTTTTATTACTTTTTTGTCATAGTGGCAACACTCTGTTGTCCATCTCTGTTGAAAGTAAAGGGAAATGCATATTACTGTAGAGACCAATCAGAAAACGAATAAAATGATGATTAAACCAATAAAAACCTTCAGATATGCTTTTGATTTCCTACCCTGACGAGGACAATAACCATTTTTCCAAATGGTTAAAAAAAGGGGGGATTATATAAATGCTCCATTGTACCCAAATCATGAAATTTAGTTTTTCTAATCCTGCATTCAAATTTTACGCAAGATATTATTCCATCCTACTAACATTTAAAATTTCTGAATACTTCACTCGGTGTTTTTACTCCTTGAACTACGACACTATCAAAATCACTATCAGAGGCATTTTCAAAACACCTCTTATCACTTCTCGTCAAAAGTATTGTTTAAAAACGTGATAATAAAATTATTTACTCTACTTTAATTTTAATAGGGTTCTGTCCAGGATTTTCTCCCAGGGAAAACTGTGAACAGCTTTTTATATTTGTGAAAAATTTAGTCATATTTTTGTGTCTTAGAAATAATGGTTATATTTGGGCTCTTGTTTATACATTTTTAAGAAGATACATGCATGTAAAATACATGTTTTTACATGTAGGTAGGTCAAATTTTACTTTTTTACAGGTCATTTTATTAAATTTGTAAAAAGTACATTTTGGAGGCGGGAAAGTTTTGTGAAGGGTGTATTTTTAAAACAAGGAATTTTGTGAAGGGTCGTGCTTGAAGGTGAAAACTTTTATGAAAGGTCAGAACCCAATTTCTTTCTAAACAGACCCCCGTTTAATGTTACATATCTTTCGCGCATTTTCTTTTTAAGTGTTATAGTTAATCTTTATAAAATATTTTAAGAAAAAATTCGTAAAAGAGCGTCTAATTTCACAATTAAAACAAAACTTCGAATCAAACTATTTTGAACTTTTAAATTGAACTACTATATCGACTAGCAAGTTACTTCTATTAAAGAAACCATAGGATCCAACACGGGCTACAGAAAATAGGTGATTTTTTTAAAAATTAACTAGGGGGCTCTGCCCTCTACGAGCTACGCTCGTCAACCCCCGTTCAGACACCGCAGACTCTGAAAGTACGCTAATTTGATCGGCTTTAAAAAGATTTCGGAAGATTGAATTATAATTAAAAAAACAGTGGCGACCTCCCTATAAACGGATTTCTATTCATTTCTCTTTGATTGGGGAATTTTAAGGCCAAATCCGCTGCGGTACTACTTGATTATCCCGTCGACCAATTTCGCCAAATTATATAAATCGCCAAACCACTCGCCAAATTATACAAATTGACATAATTTTTATTTTAAATAACGAAAGAACAAATAAATTAGTGCGACATTAATAAAAATACAAATAAAACGTCGCAATAAAAATAACTTAATGACGCAGACACGTGTAATTTGCTTAAAATCAAGTTTATGTGACATTTACGATCAACTATTATTGGCATTTAATCTTATAGTTTGGCGAATGATAGATTTTTGATCGACGGGATAACTAAGTAGTACCAAAGATACAATCGCTGTTTTCGTCTTTGATTAAGTAAAATAAGTTAAACATTTCAAAATAAGCTAATATAAAAGTAATTAAGTAAACAGAGTCTTTGTCTCCCGGTATTATTTTTTAACAAAGCGAAAAGAAAGTTCTTTTAAATAAGACATTTTAAATAAATCATTTTTAATCTGACGTAATTTAGACCAAACTATTCTTTTTCTTTTTAATATTCAAGTGAAAATACTTTTCTTAGAAATTAAATATTATTTGCGCTTTCCTAACAAAAATAGTTGAAAAGTATCCTCTCAAAATATCAAATATCTAGCGCAATTTCTAAATTTAAACTGTTTTGCAATATTATTTTGTGTTCATTTTATGTAATAACTGTAATGTGGCGTAAATATGACGTAATATCTCCTATTTAAGACTTCTAACGCATGTTAATGAATTTATTATTTTACAATTTCCTTTCTCTCTTAAAATTCGCGTGTAAATATAGTTTTTATGATGTTATTTTTAATAAGTTCCTGCTTTTTGTACATAATTATTTAATTCTAATTCCAAATGTTTTTTTCTGTTTATAATAGTCACGCGTAAATAAATTTTTAATTTATTTACACGTGTAAGTATTTTTTTTTTTTATTTGAAGCAAACATTATTGTTTGCGCTGTTTATACAGTTGGCAACAGTTTAAATTAATATCTCTTTCTAAAATATGTAAAAAATATCGGTACTTCTTAGTTATGCCGTCGACCAAATTACTGTCGCCAAATTGTAAGATTAAATGTCAATAATGGTTTGCCATTAATTAATTAATTGTAAGATTAAATGCCAATAATAGCCAATAAAACGATTAATTCGACGTTTTATTTGTATTTTTATTAATGTTTTACTAATTTATTTGTTCTTTCGTTATTTAAAATAAAAATTATGTCAATGTGTATAATTTGGCGAGTGGTTTGGCGATTTATATAATTTGGCGAAATTGGTCGACGGGATAACTAAGAAGTACCAAAATATATCTAGAAATGCTGAAAATTTGAATTTAAAATAGAAACAAAACCTCAAAAAATGAGTCAAATTAAAAAAAGAAATGCAGTCTGCACACCGGGAACTTCAAACGTATAAAATGATCTAAAAATGAATAAATTCCCATGAATAGTTTTTGCTCCTATAAAACTTTTAGTGGAACGATTTTGTCCAACTTTAGCATTACATATCTCTTAAAATAATTCTTCGATTTGAAAACAGTCTGCATCAGCGTGTTTATCAAACATTTCTGTATAATACTACCGATTTTCATATTTTTGTATGCATTATTTTTCTTAATATTAATGAAGAAAGACCTCCGGTCACAAAAAATTCAAAACCGCGGCGGCGGTGACAGCGGTAGTTACTTTTTTTTTAGAAGAAAGAAACTAATAGATTTTTTACATTAATTTTTTTAATTGACCGTTAACACCAGTAAAAAGCATTCTTATGTGAAAAATATCAATTATGCATTCAAATACAGTATTAGCCGCCTTCCAGAGGTTAATAGCCGAAGAAATCGCCACAAATTTTGTTACTTACAGCGGCCTTTTCGATTCTGATTATTTCAGTGCTAAGCACGTAATTCTATTACATATCTGCTAACTTTGCATTTTATTTATTTATTTATTTATTTATTTATTTATTTATTTATTTATTTATTTATTTGTTGATAAAATGATAATTTTGACATGGAAATAAACGTTGGGCTATTTATATTGTTTTGGTTCATCTTCCGTAATCGGGCTGCACGCGATAGATATAAATGAAAAAAAAAAAATCCTCCTTGAAAATTACTTTTAAAAACATAAAATCAAATTACATTGGGATAAGCTTTTCAAACCAATCGCATAAAGTGCTATTCGATTAGGTTAAAATTTAAATTGTGCTACGTTTAGAAATTAAAAAAATTGCAGTAAAAGTGAAGTTTATTAGCGAAGTAGTTGCCATTGTCGATATGACGTCAGCGTTAGTCATAGACATATTTTTTGCTTTATATTAAATGGATTATAAGTAAAAAATGTCCAATCTTTATCAATATACAATCAATATACGCTCAAGGCAGAGAGCCCTAATGTATATATGCTATAGCTTTCTTGAAAAACAGAGGGTATACGGTGTTCCTTAAAAAAATCCAAAGGATATACGGCTTATACTCCCGTATACCCTCCACTACATCCCTGCTTGTAATAAAAGATTGATTTTTTTTTTTTTTTTTTTATTAATGCAGTTGTGCTTTTCTAATGTAAACTCCCTATGTTTTGAAACAATATTGCATGTGATGGAGGGAAATGGGGGTCATTTTTGGATTCAGTGCCCTAAAAAACACAACCAAAAATATCCCATGCAGCTGAAAAAATTTATTTTTCTGCAGACTTGTGTTATAAAACTAAACGAAAACTTTTTATACCTACTTTCCACATATTTAGTTCAGACTCCAGACAGACAGTGTTAGCAGTGCAGAATCATCTAATTCAGATTCTGACTCAGATTGAAGACTTTAATAAAATTAACTATAAATTTTGTAATAAGTTTGAAAAAAAAAATGGAAATTAAAGAATTTGTTTCTCTTCTCTTTAATGTAAAAGTATTTTTTATTTATTTATTTATTTATTTATTTTACGTAACGTTATAAAAACAGATGATATTTTTTAATAAGTATAAAAACTTCCTTCAACAAAATTTTGCACAGGAAGTTGTTTACATTTTCTTCGAAAAGTTTATTTAATCTGCATTTTTATCTAAAAAATTTGTATAGTTAGATAAGCCTGAGAATCTATATTTTAGGAAAAGAGCTTGAACAGAGTAATTAATGTCAAATGCATGGCTGTTATTATTATTTTTAATTAGTTAAATATTCTTATTAATTACCGATTACATGTTTAACTGCAGCTATGGTATTAAAAATAAATGCATGTTTTAAATTTTATGTTAAATTTTCAATTTTACCATTTCCATTAACCCCTTAACGCTCGAATTAAAATACGGTTTAAAAATTCAAATTGCTTATTGGACCACTTTTATGAAAAAGAAATATTCACTTTATTTAATGACAGGTAAAACGATACTAAAATATGGCCAATTTTACTATTTTATAAAACTGGTGGGAATCAAACATTTTGAGTAAAAAACACAGCCCGTGAATATGATGGGAGCGAGAATTAAGGGGTTAATCAGCATATTATTGAGATAATTTTGCACATGAATTCCTTTTTAACAAGAGAAGTTGCATTTAATTATCTTACCAGGCATATTAGAGATCTGCACGGGCCGGCCCGTGGCCCGAAGCCCGAGCCCGGTCCGGCCCGCGGGCCGGGCTCGGGCCGATTTTCACTCACGGCACTCGGGCTGGGTCGGGCCGTACTTTATTTCTGAAGGCTCGGGCCATACTTTATTTCTAAAGGCTCGGGTCGGAACGGGCCTAACTTATTTTTTCTGTACAGAGTCGGGATTGGTTTCATTCCTAGTCTTCACGGGCCAAGCTTTTCAGTCCTAGTTTTGATTCAGTCCATATGAAAAAAATTGTCTCAGCTTGGCCAGATCCATTCAAAGATCAGTCAAATTAGGCCTGGCCCAAAAATTTTTGCAAAAAATGCATACATTTTTAAATTGCCATTATTCTACACTTAAACATTAAAATTTATTATTTTTAAAGAATAGTATATTTCTACGCTTATTAAAATATAGCTAAATTAAAATATAGTAACACGTGTGAAAGGAACCTGCCTATGACGAAAACCTGTTTTAAACTGAAAAACGTGTTGATCCAGGCAAAATTAATATACTAATACGTAAGAAAACAATATATGATACATTTACACTTGCTAAGAATGGAACTTGTCTATAACGCATTTTTTTTTCTTTTCTACACAATTCCGTCTTAGAAAATTTTACTGTATAGAATTTTTCAGATTTTTGGCATACATGGAATACATGTATGTTAATGCATGGAATGTGGATTAACAATATTAATGATAACCTAAACATTTACATACAAGAAATAAGAGATTCGTTAAAAAAATAAATATCGCAGTCTGTGTCACTTCTTTAAAAATGAAGATTATAAACATGAGAAAAAAAAAGTTAAGATAAATATTTTTGGTCAGAGCTACCTCGTACGAGAGAAATTTTTAACCAAATCGACGTAAAAATCAATGTTTTGTAAAAAATTCACTTGGGCCGGGTTTTTTTTTTCTCGGGCCGGGCTCGGGCCGATATTTTAACTTTTTTCCGAGCCGGGCCGGGCTCGGCAACTTTTAATTTTTTTATCGGGTCGGGCCGGGCCGAATTTTTTTTTCGATGAGTCGGGCCGGGCCCGGGCCTGGAAATTTCGGCCCGTGCAGACCTCTAAGGCATATATCTAGGATTTTTTTCATGTAATCCTGTTTTTGTGAAATTGTAAACTTTTGTACTACAATACTTATACAAAATGTAATCAGAATTTGTAAATTAGAAATTACCGTTATATTTAAGTTCCTATTTAGACATTTTTAATAAAGGTCTTCATACCTATGCATACAACTTGATAAAATTCAGCTGTTATATGACATGAGAATTTTTTTTCTTCAATCATTGCATTTGTGAAAGATTCAATTCGGAGATTTTAATTTTTTTTTTTTTTTTAATGCTATTTTTAAGAGAAATTTTGTGAAGGGTCTTGTGTTTCAAAGTAGAAAAAAATGAAGGATCTTTTCAAGTCTTCTTGCAGATCAGATTTCTCACATGAATGTTTTCGTGTGAGACTTAACATAAAAATAAATAAAATAAAAAGTATCAGAATGTAGCTATTACAAAATTTTGAATACATTATTTTATAAATGAAATTTCAATTTTTC
The DNA here is from genome assembly GCA_963932465.1 of Maratus speciosus. Lineage (NCBI taxonomy): Eukaryota > Metazoa > Arthropoda > Arachnida > Araneae > Salticidae > Maratus > Maratus speciosus. The sequence goes on from OZ010791.1 coordinate 414,706,499, forward strand.
CAGTTTGGAAAAATTTAAAAATAAGCCTTCGGAAAAAAAACTGAAAAAAAAAACCGGTTTTTTTCCCAACTTTTCCGTGTTTTTTCCCAGCATTCCCATCTCTAAGTGCACCTCAGCTTCAGAGATATATATGGATTTCAATGTGTTTGAAATTGTGAAACATTATGTAACGGAATTCTTTAGAATGTTCTTGTTCAGGAAATGTAACTGCTGCATACTTCATTTTAAATTCCGAACATGCCATAGTGAATATCAATAACATATATCAATTTCATGGCGATCCGATTATATTTAGAACAAGGTGAGACGGTACACTGTAAAAAAAAAAAAAAAAAAAAAAAAAAAAAAAAAAAAATCCGTTAAAAACAGAAATAGTACTGGCAATTCAGACGCCAGTACTATTTCCGTTTTTTAACGGAAAATTTTTTCCCGTAAATTCCAGAAAATATTCCGTTTTTTCACAAAATTTTTCCTTTTTTTTTTTTTTTTTTTTTTTCCCCTTTATATATCCGTACTTAAAATTTTTTGTTTCAAAGTCAAAAAAAAAAATCATATAACGAATCATTTTTCGAGAAACTTGCACCTTTATCAATTTCAACGGACACGTTTATCAAGGTAGCGTATCTCTAATTTATTCAAATAACAGTAATGAAACAACACTTACCTAGGGTGGAATCGAACTGGGGAACCGGCCTCTACCAGATTAGCGCTCTTATCCACCATGCCATCGGGGACTCGAGTTATGTTTCCAAATATCGTTACTTATTTTAGATGCTTTTTATGAAGTAAAGGCACGATGTTAAACAAGGAACGTATTTTCGTTGGAGATATTTTTCAATTGAGTGTACAATTCTGAATATTTCCATAATTTTGAAAATTTAGCTTTTTAATTTCATGCTTTATAAAAAGAAAAAAATTAGTCTTTAAAATATTACGTGCATGAAAGAATGTATTATAAGTAATAATTGCTTCTTTTTTTTGCAAGATTTTAAAAATTTTATTGTGCTATTATTTTTATTTATTTATTTCTATATAAATCTATAATTTCGTTATTATGTTTCAGATATGTTTTAAGTTTTATGGGCGAATCCGTTAAAGGGAATAGATTAAAAAATATTAAAATTAAAAATAGTTTTTAATTTTTTTTTTAAAATAATAATAAGTATTATTTTAAAATCATTATGAAAAATAAACTGTAACATTTCCTTCTCAATTGTCTGAAACTTAAAAAGAACTAATAAAATTGATTTAAATATCAGATTATTTTTTTTTAAATATTGTAAAAAAAAAAAATGTAAAAACAATTTAAAAACTTTTTATTTAAAAGGAAAGAAAGAAAGAAAGATACTACAGTGTTAAAATACTATATAGTTTAAATGCACATGCATAGATGGCGACAAAACTTTTAGCGGTTTTACTTGAAAACCCACGTAAAACCGACACATTGGGAAATCATTGGATATATTTTCAATATAGAGCCACATTTAGCCAATATTGGAGTTTCATTGAAAATAATATCACTGTAAGACAAGTACATACAACCAGTGTCGGATCCAAGGGTCATGACCGCCCCCCCCCCCCCCCCCCCAATCTCCGTTCAACAATCTGAATCTCTCTGGCTCTTTAACCCCTTGAGGGGCACCGGTATATATTATATACCACCTACGATTAATGAAGTTTTACACCAGAAAAATTTTATTAAATTTTACTTTTCTAACTTTGGTGGAAAAAAGCCGTAAAATTGCTTTTACTTATTTTGAAATAGAATTTATCAAAGATTCCGGAGGGAATTCAGCATTTTACAAACGTAATTGCTTGCCCTTCAAGGGGTTAAAGCTCTACTCAAATCAAGATTAGGTAATTTCTGATACATCCGTGAAAATATTTTTAATCTCAAGAAATTTGCAAGTGCACTTATTCTGAAACTATGTGATTAAAAAGTGTTTTCTATTTTTCAATAAAAGCAAAGGATCTTTCTAAAAATTCCATAAAATTTGGTATTTTAAACAAAATTTACGGACGCGAAAGCTAATTGCTCCCTCATGACGACATTTCTGTGGCTCTCAAGTCCTAAAAATTGGCTTAAAATGCTAACTTGACAACATTTCTGAATCATTCTTCGCATTTATAAGAAAATGGGAAATGCTTCGATTTCTTGGTATCTGAATGAAATATATATATATATATATAATATATACGAATACTAATGCAAATTTTTTGTATTTATGAATGAAAATGAATTCACGAAAGTATCAGAATAATCGTCAGTTTTAATTTGGGAATAGCCTTCAATAAAAAAAATTGATCAGGAAATGGTGTGACCCCCCCCCCTTCCCCCCCCAAAAAAATGAGGCAACCCCCCCCCCCCAACCTCCCTCTAAATTAAGGGCTGGATCCGTCCTTGCATACAACAATTAATTCCTTCACTTTCCAAACATGTCAGTTATTTCTAAACATCGTTTACGGAAATTGTACTGTTTTGAAAGCGATACAGAAACATTCCGTAAAATTTACGGAAGACTTACTATATTTACACGGATTTATAATCTCATAATGTCAATTACAGAAATTGTACTGTTTTCTTAGAAAGATGAAACTATTCCATAAAATTTTACGGAAAAGTTTGTGTATATTGACGGATTTTTTTTTTTACAGTGTAGACAGATAAACCGAATTCCTAAAAACTTTTCAATTACTAAGTTGGAAAGTGTTAAAAATCCCATACACATTTTGTAATTAAACCGACTGAAATAATATTTGGATAAACTATCATTTTAAAATATTTAAAAATAATTAGAGTATATCTGAATTAAAAGCATTCCAAAACTACCTCCCCCACCCCCCCCACACACACAAAACAGTAATATAGCATCAATGGATTCATAAAATTGTGTAATAAAAAACAAAAGGAACAAAACTATGTACTTAAAAACTTTTCCACGTCGATCGTAAACCAAAGCAATAGCGGTCATGCTGTTGTCAAAAAGAATGCACAAATATACACCTGGATTGACACAACTTGGAACCACTATCTTTCGTTGAACACTTAATATCTTCCAAATGTTGGCGTTTTACTCTTTAGGGATTTATACATTTCTCTCTTTTATTGAACACTATATGCGGAAAGTTGTAGGCGATTTTTGTTGTTTTGACGTTAAAGAAACAAACACACGGCAAAGGAGTTTCGATATGTATCTCAAGAGGGTTTTCCTGACGTTTCAGCAGAAATCTTTTTTTTTACTCAACCACAAGACAAATTAACGCGACGTCTGCAATAACTTCTTTATCTAAATATTTAGAGAGTTGATTAATTACGTTTATGCGGTAGAAGGTGAGCAAGAATATAAACTTCATCATTTATACGACGATAAGAAAATAATGGTTGTGTCTCGCCTCTTTTCATTTTCTATGACTAAAAATACTTTTTGCTAGAAGCACAGCTAAGGAGAAAGTGCTGACGTCAAAAAATGAGAGACTATAGAAGCCTTAGAAAAGCAAAATGATAAAGACAGCCGATTACATGAAACACGTCTTCCTTTTTTCATTTGACTTACGCATATATACATTATAACGATGCATTAGAGGGTATTCAACGCATCAGTGTACTTATTAATTTACAGAATACCTTGTCGCTGATGCACAAACGATGCAGGATAATATGTTCGAATTTCTCCTAGCTTTCAATTTCCAAAATCAAGCGTAATATGCACACTTAGAGATGAGTTCGAGCTTTTTTTTCGGTGCTTGGGCCCGCAGCACGTGCCATCAGAGTACGAACCCAAACGCAGTAGGATATTGTTAATAACATTTAAAACTTGTTCCAAAAATAATTTTTTCATTTAAAAATCCTCTTCTTGCATAGAAATAAGAATTCCCAAATACTCCCTCATGACAACGCTTTTCATGTGCTAGAACAAACTGTTTTAAATAGCAAATTTGTTATACGGGTATATACCCAAAAACTAGCAGAAATCTGCAAAAGTTGAAATTCTTATTCTTTTAAAAATCATTGTACAACTATGGCAGAAAGACACCAGTTCAATTTTCCAGTAAATCTGGAAAATTACTTCAAACAGGTGGATGGAGATAAGAAAAAGGATATCACATGGCTTCTTTATTTTACTAACATTGGCCGTGCAAAGGTTTCAGAATATTTCTCCTTATAACGCCCATCAATAACATTTCAATTCCCTTTCAAACTCATTTTCAAAAGATTGTAAAAATAGAAACTTAGACAACATTCTTTGTTCCTCAAACAGCAAGTCCCCCCCCCCCTTTTTTTTTCAATTTGCGAATAAATAAAGTTTTTAGTCCGAATCCAATCCCCGTACACCGGTATAAAAGTTCGAGACTGGGACAGAGTCCTGCATCGGGTCGGGTTACCCGCTTTTAGCCCCACCCGATGCTGCTGGTCGGGTTCAGGTCGAGTTGACTTTCGTTGCTTCGGGTCGGTTTCGGGTTGAGTTTTAACTCTTGCTCGTTGGGTTCGGGTAAGCCGATTTTTCAAAATAATGTCCAAGATGTTTTGTCAGGTTAAAAATCTACATACAATAAGATCTCCATAATGGATACTCCCGAAATGCGGACACCTCTATTTAGCGAACACTTTTTCAATTCCTAAAACTAAACTCTGTGGCTATACAATCCAAGAAGGATCTGGGCCGACAGTGCCCATCTCTGTTTTCTTGACCCTGGGCCCCGAGGTGCTATGCAGCATAAGTCCCGGCCAGGTGGTCAGCATAACGCGAGACCCTCGGTGTTTAGTTCCCAAGCAAGCTTGGTACTCATTTTATCAACCCCAAAGGGATGAAAGGCTGAGTGAACCATGCCCAGTCGGGCCTCTCGACCTGCGGTGCGGCAGACAGGCGCGCTGATCACTACACCGCTGGGCTTCTTCAATTCCTAACACTTGTATATATTCGTGCGCTTATACCTCTGAATAGTGGGCATCTGCTAATCTATACACATGCAACATGTGTATGTATACATAAACTATCACAAATACGATACATGTATATTTGCGTTTATCAAAAACGAAACGTTGGTAATATTTTTCATATTCCGAGACACGAAAAATGGTTCTTAAAGAAAGAATAATCTTGGACCACATTTCTTATATACATTCTATTTCTCATGTACTACATTAAATATATATTCCCACATATTCAAATACGTATTTATTTTAATTTGAAACATAGGTCTGCACAAACTTTGTGTGAAAATCCCAACAACCCGACTTGCAAAAAACCTAAATATGACCCGCAAAAAATATTCTAAGGTAAACCCGATCCGCAGAAAAAAAAAAAAAAAAAAATTAGAGTCATCCCAATTCGAAAAAAGAAAATTAAGGACAACCCGACCCGCTGCAGGCTTCTATTTAAAAAGGTATCCGCTATTCAGAGGTTTTACTATATTTGAATATTAAAGAATGCAGATTTGCCCATTTTTCTGTATAAAACATAAAACTGATATTAGAGATATACTTGTAGATAACTTTTCGTAATTGCATTAAAACTACTTTCCTTTCATTCCTGTTTCGGATCGAGGATATCTTTTTTGGCGGTTTCGGGTTGACTTCGAATGTAATTTTCGGTTTCAGGTCGAGTACTAGCTTGGTACCGTGCATACAAATTAAACTGAATATTTCATATGGGTAAATGTACAGAAATATACTCTGAATCATGTCTTAACTTTTGTTAATAAAAAATAAATCATTATATTCCAATTTGAAATACATTTGTAAAATAAAATATTTAATACATGATGCAAAATACAATTGCACTCAAGATTTTTTACAGTGTGCATAACTACGTCCGAGTGTCAAAAAGTTAGAGTAAATAAAAGTAAAAACAGTTTTTTTATTAGCCCCCGGGACGGTATGCTATTTCTTTCTCCCAGCGTATTTTGTCTCCCAAAAAATAACGTTACCTTACGGAAGGCAGCAATAAACAAAGCAGATGTATCATTGTGCGATTAAAAGCTCTATAGTAATTTTTTTAATTTCTAAGCATCGCACATTTTATATTTTTATACCGTCGTATTGAAAAAAAAAAGTACTTTTAAATGCAATTTGTTTGAAAACTGTATCTCCATTTATTTTTGAAATATTAATTTTTTCGTAGGTTTTAGCACCATTTGTTTAATTATGGCAACTTAGTACTCCATTTATATAGAAAGTAAAAGGAAAATAGTTGAAAAATAGCAATTACATCTTTTTGTTGCCATTTTCTCATACCACCCGAAAGAAAATGTAATTCAAATACGTATTATTTTGGAAAAATATAAACGAATAATTTCGTTAAAACATGGAGCTATTATAAACTATATTTAATTTTAAGTATCTGTAGACGCTTTAGTGTGACCTCAGTCATGACGTTTTGGGTGGAAACTGTTTCCAAACAAACGGTTCTGTACGTCATTTCTTTTTAAATATAAATTGTGGAAAATGTTACCAGTACATATCAAGTATTAAAACACTTAGATGTGAGATATAGATATAAGATATAGCTGCAATGCAACACACAAACAAAATAGAAAATACAACATAGCAACCGTTTGTTTGGAGTCAGTTTCCAACCAAAACGTCGTGACTGACGCATAATTAAATCCATTGTTTTTTCAACTCTCATACAATTGTACGAGTTACAGAGAATATTTGGGAAATTATCTCCTGTGATGGGCTAACTGGAAAATACCTCAAAATTAATGTATTAATTAATAATTTAAGTTGTAAAAGTATTAAAACACACACCTTTGTACACAATTTTTATAATTCCAGCACATCAGGAAATGGATTAAAAATAGATTGCAAAATTTTATACAAAAATCAAGTTGAGTTAAATAAAAGAAGGTTAAAAATAATAATAAATGTTTCATAAGAATAAAGATATCTACTAACTTTTTCTACATTTTTTTTTTTTTTGGGGGGGGGGGGGAGAAGAAAAATATAATTGTACTTAAGAACACGTGCACTACTACATCTGATATCAAAGAATTAAGAAATATGCTTCGTAAAAATAAAGATAGATATATTAATTTTCTATACGCCACCTTTTTTTTTTTTTTGAAGGGGGGGGGGAGACGTTTAAAGGGGGTCATATTTTTTAAACTTCTCAGTGGTCGATGCAGGTTTTTATTCTTGGGGCCCATTTTGTGAAAGGTAAAAGTTATTTTTGTGAATTTTATTATAATTTTGTGAAAAATAACATTTCGTAACGAAAGTTGAAATCGAGTTACTGAAATTCGAACCAAGAATTTATTTTAAAAACTTCTTTAAATCCTCATGCTAAAGTTTTGGTTTTTCGTGACCTTTATTTTATTTACAAATTACGCATTTTAAAACAGTTTTTATGAAAAAGAATTTTACGAAGTGGCCCATTTTATTGAACTTATTTTTGTGAAGGGGTCCATTTTATTGAATTTATTTTTGTGAAGGGGTCCATTTTATTGAATTTATTTTTGTGAAGGGGTCCATTTTATTGAATTTATTTTTGTGAAGGGGTCCATTCTATTGATTTTTTTTTTTTTTTTTTTTTTTTTAAGGAGCCTATTTTATTAAATAGATTTTTGTGAAAGGACCCTAAAACAGGTCCCAAATTTTGCCTATATCGACCCCTGCTTCTACATAATCCAAATCTCGAAAAAATGATAAAGATAGCTTAAATTACATTCTTTTGTAACAATTTTCAACAAAGAGTTCACTTACTAGTTACTTATTACCAGACTTATAAAACCCAAAACTTTCTGCGCACAAAAATGTTCGGTCAAAAACATTCTGCAAATTAATGTTTAATAAAATAACATGTTATATTAATTTTAAACAGTCGTTTTAAAATAATTACCATTTAATTTAAAAATTAATATTAATTACAGAATAATTATGTTGGCTAAAAAAATAATAAAGCTAAAAATCCATGATAAGAAGGGGTGAATTCTTATCAGTTATTTTGTCAGTGCATTTAGAAACAGCCCAATCAATCCTTTATATTGTGACCTCTTCTCACAAAAGCAATAATGGACATTGCTTCTGAAACAATTGAATCGCATTTTGCAAGGAGAGGTCCGTTGACAGGTATCGATCATTAAACAGACCGATGAGGTTTTATTGCGGCCTACTGACGAAATTCTCGTTTTTTCCGCGATCATTTGGCGAAATCTCCGTTTTTCGCAATTTTTTGACGACATTTGCGTTTTTTCGCGATTCTTTGACGAAAATTGCATTTTTTCAAGATCTTTTGACGAAATTCACGCTTTTGCGGCGTTTTGACGAAATTCGCAGTTTTTTCACGATCCTTTGACGAAATTAGTTTTTCTGCGGTTCTTTGACGAAATTTACATTTTTTTTCACGATCTTTTGACAAAATTCGTGCTTTTTCCGCTATGCATTTAAAAAATTCGTTTTTTTCTGCGCTTTTTCGGACGAAATTTGCTGTATTCTGCGATTCTTTGATGATATTCGCTTTTTTCGCGGTTTTTTGACGATATTCGCGTTTTTTTCTGTGGCCTTTTGAGGAAATTCGTGTTTTTTTCGCGATCCTTTGACGAAATGCGCGCTTTTTCCGCGGCCCTTTTACGAAATTTGCATTTTTTCCCCCACGATCCTTTGACAAAATTCGCGCTTTTTCCGCTATGTTTTTACGAAATTCGCTTTTTTTCTTGGGTTCTTTGACGTAATTTGCGTTTTTTCTGCGATTCTTTGACAATTTTTTTTCCCACGATTCTTTATAGAACTTTGCGTTTTTTCCGCGGTCCTTTAACGAAATTCGCGTTTATTCCGCGATGCTTTAAGAAAATTGGGTATTTTTTCTGCAAACGATTGACGGAATTGTTTTATTTTCGGCGACCATTTGTTGAAATCCGCAATATATTTCAGTGATATTTTTTTGGTCTGAATTTTCGGCCTGATGGCCGATTTTTTTAAATTTTACGAACCGAATGCCTTGCATTTTCGGAAAATTCGGAACAGAATCACACCTGGCAAACAATAAATAAATCGTACATAAAATTGGGGAACATTTTTAATTTTTCGGTATTAAAAAAAAAAAAAAAATACAAGAACAAAAATTACTTTTTTTTTTTTCCCCCCTAAGAAATTTTTCGCAAAGTTCCGAGTTTTGTGGAAAATTTTCCGCGCACGGCGTGCGTCTATATTATACAACTCTGCGTTATTACGAATGAAAAACTGCGTCAAATTGAACATTCATGTAAGGCTAAGTACTCTAATTTAAAACTTTTATTGAATTAAAAATCACATTCATGAAAATAATTTCTACATGTAGAAATCACATTTTTATCAGGTTTTTTACAGCTTTTGGTGTCAAAACCCCGCCAAATCTGCATATAATATTGCAAAAATAAATAAGAATAAATAAAACGTTTTAACCTTCATTATATTTATTATCGCTGTTTCTTAAAACTAAACTTTTTCCTGATTAGTGAGAATTTTTAAGTATAAGTAAAGTTTTTGTATAAATAAAGAATTAGTGAAAATTTTTAAGTATAATTTCGATTATCATAATTAAAAACTAACGCAAGAATTTTAGATCCGTAATTAAGAATTAACATGAAAATTTCATCATTAATTAATCACAAAACTTAATGATGTTACACGAAAGTTAACTTTCTCAACACTTTTAGAATATTTCATTTCTTATACATTTCACATTCTTAATGAAACAATCAGGACAATATTCAATTTTTTAAAGATAATAATCAGTTTCTGATGTTACATCATAAGTAATCGATGAGCAATTAAAAAATAAAAAATAAAATAAAAACATGCAATGACACAATATATCAATTAGAAGAGTTTGAAAAGAAAACTTCAATTTGAAGTAATAAATGTTAATTATAATGTAGAAAGATGAAATTATATTGATAACACATTATGAAAATATATAGATTTAAAAATATATAGACTGCAAGTAGTGTTCATTTTTTTGCTTCGTTATTACAAAGTTAGTACGTCCTTGAATTTGAGTATCAGTATTTCCGATTAGTAACCTTCGATTTATTCAATTGCAGAGACTGTAGCAATTTTCTGCGATTACATAAGACAAAGATTATTATTCAGAAATAGTGGTACTCAAATTTAAGGATCTTACTAACCTTGTATTATCATGATTAGATATCAGTGCCTCTATGAATCGAATCACTACTGTTTGTATATCGAACATTTTCATTTTCTATGTATAGCAAATTCACATGTTCATGGGCAGAACGAAATCCAAGGAGGTGTACGATTTTCGAACCCAAGTGCCTGGTTCGCAACCAGGCCGCGATTTTTCTAAATGAATATAAATTTGAAATAAGCTAAACTAAGACTTTTTTTGTATCCAAACCTCCTTTCAAGACAATTTTTAAACACATCAATGTAAAAAACAACAGAGAAATGTAATAAACGAGAAATAATGAAAAAATACGAAAGTAAGCTTTCTACAGTCTTTCCCCAAATTAGAGAATTAGAAGTTTTTATTTTCTTTTTTTGTCGTCTGCAGTGGCGCCAACTTATATGGGCCCATGGGGCGCGAGCCCCGAACCCACCCAATAATTTGATCTCTCCTCCGACCACTCAATTTCAATTGTTTTAATTCGTATTTTTTATTTACAATTTAATCGCGGAAATGAAATTTGGTTTTATTAACGTTCTCAAAATAATTTTCTTTGGAAAATTGTAAGAACATCCATTAGACTTATAGAAGCACTGAAAATCACTTCAGCGGTTACGTAGTTAAATTTCTCATAAAAACAAATTTCCTGCTTATTTTGCCAAATGTTTTGATGTTATGTTGAATTGATACAGCACTTAGGTGACTAAAATGTATGCTTTTCTTGACTTTTTTTTTTTTTTTTTTTCTTTCAATAGTTGGCGATTCTACTGTTATTTAAAATAAATATTAATGTATTTAAAAGGAAAAACTTATAAGAATATAATTTAATAAAATTATTTATAAAATTATAATTAAATTACAATAATTTAAAAATTTGCTTAGAAAAACATAATTTAATTTCGAATTATCATCTTTAGTCACTCGCTCCTCCCATCTCTCTCTCCACACACATACACACAAAGGGTAAAAAGTTATATGTGTTATTTTACTCAAAAATGTTTGAGTTCGCCCGATATTTTTGAAAAGTTGGCGCTACTGGTCGTCTGGTTAATTATTTCAAATCAGAATAAACTGTAAAAATAAATTTTTCTGTTTTTTTTTTTCATCTAAATTATTAGAGAAAAAGAAAATTTAGTTTACAAAATCTCAAAACCGAGGGAGTTTCCGCCCAAGTACATGTTAAAATAACTGTTCAAAAAATTAGTTAAAATCAAATAATTTGCTTACCTGAAGTTCTTGTACTTCTTTTTCCAGTCTCATTCTCTCAGTAGTTTCAGATTCTAGCATTTCAGATGTATGGGTAGCAGTTGCTTGTTCTTCACTCAGTTCTGACCACAGCTCGGACACCTGTGATGAAGAGGAGGAACAAGATCTAGGTGTTAATGGTTCGGTAAAAGGCAAAACACCCATGCTGCACACTTTCGACAACATTTCGGTATAAGAATAACGCTGCGGTATGCAACTTTGAGAAGGCGAGCGAGCAATAAACTTGCTGGGAGAATCATCTAAACGTTTTAGAGAACCGAAGTGAGAACGGACAGGTATAGAAGGGGGCAACGATTCCCTTAAAAATCGTCGGCGGACGGGAGCTCGCGGGGGTTCGGGCTCGGCACGCTGAAATCTTTTGTTCCAATCATTTAGATCTACGACACTTGATTTAATTTCAGAAGTCATACTTTTATCCACTTCAAAAGTTTTATCCTGAGAACTGACACTTAATGCACCCACCACCTCAGTAGTATATTTTTCAATTCTTTCCACATTACTATTTGTTTCTGATGTTGCAGAAGTACTAGAATTTCTTCTAGTATCGGATTCAATATGACAAGAAGCAACATTTTCTGAAGTTTTTGCTGTATCTATACCTGAAACTACAGGAGTAGAAATTTCCGTTTTCTTATGACTTAAAACTGTTTCAATCTTATTTTCATTATCTTCAATCGAAAAGCATTTATCTGTAATTTTTGCAACACTTGGTGGCATATTATTATTATTATCAATACCAAGTGAAGAATCTATTGTTGACAGATTAACAGTAGCCAATTCTTCTTTTTTCAAATTAACTATAGAATGCGTTGATGACAATTTAGGAGAATTTAAAGAATTTTGTACAGTTTCAACAGTACTTAAGGCCTCTTGCACAGATTCACAAGTATTTGATTTATTATCAGAAATTTTGGGTGAATTTATTAGTGTACTGGAAGAACCTGAATATGATTCAACAATAACTTTTTTGCGGTTTTCTTCTTTTGTCAGTGTACTCTGGGAGCTTTTTGTTCTAAAAAGTACATTAACACTTGGGACAGATGTTGAAGTACATGGGGTGATTTTAGCAACTTCAATTTTCGAGATTTGATTATTCGAAGTGGTATTTGAAATACTGGTGATATTATTCTCGGAATCTTTGTGTAATTCGTTATTGCGTATGGTTAGTTCCTTAGAAATATTCACAGATTCACTTTTCCTAACAACACCAGTTTTATCTAGAGGCACGCCAACTGATTTTGTTAAACTATCTTTGATTGCACCACTACTCTCAGCGTTTCGGTCGATATGATTATTTTTCGAATCTAGAGATGAGCAAACAGAATTGGCTGAAAACACATTTTTATGATTCTTTCCGGCAGAGCTAACATAAGTGTCACTAGATTCAACTTTTAAAACGGTTCCTTTATTAGATTTTTCCACGGAATTCTTCAGGGGGGCTGTCGGATCTGAAGATTTACGGTCATCCCGATTGGTCGTCTTAAGCGACGCTGTACCATCTGAACTGCTCTGATCTTGCTTTTTTATTGGCATCTTGCCTTCAATGTTCACATTTTTTTTATCAAGAGCTTTTGACGGGACAGCACTCTCTGAATGCTCAATTTTAGAACCTGCTTTCTCAAGCGGTACTTTAGCTGCAACTCCCCGAGTAATAGCGAACTCACCAACTTTACAACACTGCAATACATCGCTGGATTCTGAAGTTAATTTATTTTCTTTTTTTAAACTCGAATGATCAGCAGCAGACGGGGTTTGCTCTTTATATTTAAACTCATTGTTAGTAACTTTTTCAAAACTCTTGGTATTAACTTCCGGCTGTGTTACTGCAGTTACCTCAGTTGTCAGTTTTGATAAATTTTTTGTCTCTACTATGACAGACTTACTTTCAACCGGCGTTTTGATTTCACTCTTATTAGAATCAGCTGTTTGCTTTTCATTACTTTGTTTTACAGTTTGATCAGGTTTCCCTGCTATGATATTTTTACCATCGGCTGTTTTAACAGAATCCTTATCAGAATTACATTTATCTGAGATTTTAAATTTCTTTGGTAAAACAGTGGGCGGTTTTTCTGGGGTAGAGATGTTAGAAAATATATTTTGAATTTTTGCAGCTATAACGTTCGATGTTCGACGAACAGTACGGAAATCTTTAGGGGGTGATTGCGCTTTTTGAAATTCATTAACTTTTTCAGTTATTTTATTCACACATGTAATATCTTTAGAATCAGAAGATTTTGAAGAAAGCTCGCTAGATGTCACAGAACTCACTTCAATTACATTGCCTGAATTCGTAACATTACTTTCCGATGATTCATGTTTTGCTTTAGAATCAACTGTTTTATACAAAGTATTGGCTTCAGACTGTACTGATTTACTACCAATAATTTCAGATTGCCCTTTCACATCTTTAATTTGCGAATTTTTGCGATTAATTTGAGTTTTGGGTGACTTGCTAACAACAGTAGTCTCAGCAACTTTATAAGGCGTAACATTACTAGATGCTATGTTTACAAAAGCAGATTCAGAAGATTTTACCGTTTGAATTTCTTTAGTTTCATCTTTACCTACTTCTCTTTTCATAAGACTTTTACTCAATCCATAAACTTTTACTTTAACCTTGGAAGTATCAGTAATATTTATATTTTCTGAATTAAGTATTTTATCAGTAGATTCATTTTTTGAAAATTCCTCATCTACATTAGTACAAATTAAATCAGATTTCGATTCGGAAACATTAAAATGATTTCCTATTCTCTGTGACGTTGTTTCACATTTAGAATCACGTTTCACTAAACCATACACCTTTTTTGGCTGCGTAATTTTATCAGAGGAGCTGATATTTACTGCATCCGAAACAACATTTTTATTCTCATGTTTGTTGGTGATAACAGTTTTAAGGGTAGTTTTCACAGTTTTGGAATCGTTGACAAACTTATCAATAAGAGTGTGTGTTTCATTACCAATATTCTTACTCTTTGTACCTAACTGGTTTGCAAATTTTGAACTTTCTCCAGAAGTATTTGGCACAATTTGAGATTTTCCTGGTTCGGATAGATCCTTAGTTGCAGTTGTCTGCTTTTCGGAAACTAATGAATTTGATGATAAAGATAATTCAGATTTTAAATTTAATTTTTCGACTGATTTCTCTGTAGATACTTGTGAACAGCTTTCCTTACACGAAATATCCTCGTGGGAAGAGCCATTTGTGAGATCTGGCTTAGATGAAAGGGGGGAATCAGACGGAGTGTTTTGTCTTGGAGTCTTTTTCAAAAGAGCTTGACTAAAAGGAACTTCTTTGGTTTTTGTATCGAAAGACTGCCTTCTTCTAGCAAATTCATCACTAGAGACACCTCTAGATGGTCTCAATTCTCCACATAGAGCAGAGAAGCGCCTTTTCTCAGGTAACGCTGGAGGCTTATCATCAGCTGGTCGGAATATTCCAGCGACAGCAACGGGTCGAACAAAAATCCCATTTGCAGCAGGCGACTCTGTCACCTTGGCCTTGGTTTGTTCTTCAGATGGAGCAGCGGTGCTACCTGGCATCACGAATATTTTTTGGGGAGAGGCCAAGAAAAACCTCTTGAGAAGAAAAATATGGAAGCGCTTACACCTGCCAGATGTACGCCCACAACATGGGGACAGTGACTAAAAGAAGAGTACAAAGATTCGCATGGTTTTGTCAACCTCTATCAACGGAACATTTCCGATTATTTTCTTCCAGGATCTGGATAGGGATAAGGATATGCACGAAACAGGGGATCCATCACAAATAGCATCTAACTACTTTCTAAGTCCATGCATGCATTTTAAAGCAGATGTTATCCAGATGCGAGAGAATACGGGACGGAGCAAAGCACTAAATGAAAGCGTATTTTTCGGAAGCGCTGACGAGAAGAGGAAAGGGGCAAAAGGAAAAAGATCCCGAAGTTGCTGAGACACGGAGGTTCCTTTGGAGTCTATCCAACTAACCGGCAAAACTCCAGACTATTTTAAGAGAATTTAAAAAGAGTCTGTTGGCACACATTTATCGCCTATTGGCGAGCGAGAAGAAAAAGGGGAAGGAGAAATTCGTGAGGATTTCTTCACGCCTGAATAGATATTTTCAACGCTTGGAGAGAAGAGTATAATAGTTCATTAAATTAAGTCTTCTTTTAAACTAAGAAAGTTTGGTTCATTCTATAGCAAACTGCTGCAATTTTTAAGAGTAAGTAAAAGTACAGCGCCGAAGTATACATACAAAATATACAAAAAAGAATATACAAAATACTTATTTATAAAATATGTTTCAGCCATTATGATTTTTCAAACAAAAAGAACAAATCACAGAAAATTTAATTTTTAAAAATAACTGTGTTCTTATACTAGGAAGCATGTAAAGACAATTAAAAACTTCTTAGAGTTTTTGTCATTTTTATATTTAAAAAAAAAAAAAAAAAAAAAAAAAAACTATTTTTTTTTTTTTTAATTTAATTTTTTTTATATATAACGGTGTCCACAAAAGCTCAAAGAACTACATAAAGATTAAAGATACCATTCATCAATGGCAAATAATCATGTATAACTAGAGATGTAAAACTTCCGAAATTTTTAAAGCGGTAGGGGAAAAAAAATATTTTTTACTCTTTATTATTATTATTTATTTTTATTTCCTGCCTGGAGATTTTGGAAAAAAAATATCTCTCCAAATGTTTTTTTTCTTACAGTTATATATCCTTAGAAAATGTAAAATAATAAACGCATTTAAAATGTATGCATAAAAGAGTTCATTTACTTTAGATTTATTACCGTATTCACGCGCCTTTTTTTCGCCATTTCTTCGGGATTTTTTATAGTCGAAGGGCAATAGAATAAAAAGAAATCTTAAAATAAAAAGAGAAATTACCTTCTATAGGACGAATATAACAATTTAATAAATGAATAGGGGAGAGGGGGGGGCACCTTTGAACCTTTTTTTTAAAAAAAATCCACATATTTCTTACTTGAATTATATTTATTGAATTTTAAATATTTCGTGAGAGAAAGAATGTAATTCTGCATCATATGAAATAAAAACTTACAGTTTTTCAGATAAATTAAGTATGTTTTGAGGTTTTAAAAAGATGAAAGTTTTCTGTTCAAACCTGCCCCATGTAGGGGTACCTTTGTACAAGCTAGGGGCACCTCTGAACAAATAAACAAAATATGAAAATATTTACAGTTTTAATTAAAAACTGCATATCTTTCCAAAATATAAAATAATAAGAATAAAATTACACAATTACATTTAACTGAAATTACTAATTTTTTATTATTTTACCAAATTTGTATCCATCAAAGCACATTGTTGAAAGTGAACGGAGGGTCCCTCCAATTATGTTTAACTGTGGCAACTTTTTAATATAATATCCTTAAAATCCACCAAATTGATATCTGATGTCTCTGAAAAATATATCGTATGTTATTTTTTACGAAGAAACCTGACATTAAGCAATTTAATCTGACCAACGTAATGAAGAGTTCTTTTTGCATGAAACTGAACTAAAATGAAATCATTTTCATTCTAATTGTTATAGAAAAAGGATAAAACCCTGTTTTATAAAATCCAGAAATAATGTTTACCATTGTAAATGAACCAGTAGGTATAGTCATAGCTATAGGGTTTGTTATACAAATCTGCTAAATCATGAATTACTGTTGTGTGTCCTGAATTTGCCTGTAGTTGAAGCTCTGCATCAGTACAACTTTTATATTAAGTACAATAACACTTAATTAATCTCTTAATTTTCATATTTAAAAAAAAATTACAACAATAATAATATTTAGATACATCTATAACTCTTTACTTCATAGTTTTAATTATTCAATGGTGCCCCATCACATGGAATTTAGTATTACAACTATTTACTCAATTAGGTTTGAGAATTTGAATAAAACAAACCTTATAACCTTAGCTAACATCTTTATTTAGGTATTAAATAGTACAAAAAGCTTACAATTTTATTTTGTTAAGTTTAGATTCAAGAAAGCAAAATATACATATCTTGCTTAGACAGTAGAGTGCATGCGAAATAGCAAAGCTTTGTATTCTTGTTACATGCAAGCAATAGTATTGTGTTACCACATATATTTAAAAAATATAATTTATTTAAAGGAAAATATTTAACGTGTTCAAAGGTGGCCCTAGTTCAAAGGTTCCCCCCCCCCCCTAATTAAGATGAAACAAAATGCATAACAATTTCCTTTTTTTATGCATGAAAACACCTAAGCATCCTCTACGAGATGTATTTCGCAGATTCGCGGCCGCAAAATTCACTTTTAATTATTTTTCTCAGCGGATATTACACTTTACATTAATATCAAATAAGTGATTTAGTTACTTCGAATTCTACTCCACCAGCCATTTTACACTGATATATTCTACAAAACATTCTACTATGAATAAGAAATTTTCTATCTTATGTATCACAGTATTGTTGGTATTGCTTTATCAGTTATCTGCACACTATTCTTATACTATTACACTTACCATCTGCACACATAGTTGTGTGCTGCAGCTGAAGGAAAGACATCTCCGGAAAATAACAATAATATTAATAATTTTATTCTAAATAACTGAATGGAAATATAGAAAAATAAAAAAACTATATGGATCCACGCGGTTTTATTACCTCATAATCTTGATGAGAAAATTATTCGATTTTTTTTAACCCAAATTTTCTTTGAAAAGTTCGAAGTGCGTAAAATATGCAACTTACGAGGAAAATTTAGCCTTTCTAACGCTTAATTTCCATAATAGCTTTCCTTGGTTAATTTAACAAAATGGTTTGCAATATATCACAATTTTAGATTGCGAGGCTGCCACAGGCGCCTATTTTTTAATTTTAATTAGCCCCACTTTTTTCGAAAGAAGAATCTTTTACTTACAGTTTGACAACATATGCAAGAGAAATATAATACAAAATGTATTTTATAAAAATAGTGGTGTGAACATAATATAAAACTAGTCGCCTGTAGCAACCCTGAGATTGCATTAAATCTAATTAAAACCTTATAAGTTTCTCTTACTATTACGGTAGTTTAAAGGAAAATTTTAGCTGTATATCCCATTTACATAGTTTGTCCTTTAAACCAATGTTATTATTAGTGAGTGATTTACTTTATATAATTATAATGTTTTTACAATTGCAATATAATTTTCAATAAAAATATATTATAAATTTCTTTTGCTTTAAGTTTTGAGTATTGCAAAACTTGAAAAAATGGAAACTAATTTTTATATTAACTTTTTTATGATTTTTTTTTTTATACAATGTAAAGTAACTAAAATTTTTATATGAAAGTTAGAAAGAAATTTGATTTTTGAATATTTATTTATATAATTATTTATATTCTATTTTGTACAAAAAAATTGCTAAATGT
This sequence comes from Maratus speciosus, assembly GCA_963932465.1. Classification (NCBI taxonomy): domain Eukaryota; kingdom Metazoa; phylum Arthropoda; class Arachnida; order Araneae; family Salticidae; genus Maratus; species Maratus speciosus. Next base: position 414,725,272 of record OZ010791.1, read on the forward strand.
TTCCTTTCAGAGATTATTTATATGTCTTTGAATAAAGAAATAAATTAAAATAGACAAATTTGGAATATTTATTTAAGGCAAAAGCATATTTGAAAATTAGACGTACATATTGCATTATATTAAAGGGTGGGGGGTATGTTTTGAATTAATATTTAACTATTTCTATTGATTGCTGTATGATGATTATAAGAGAAGTTGCAGATGCAACGGTAGAAAACAACAAAATGAATTTTTAAAAGATGTATTATATTAAGTTCTTGCCGTACCATTCCCACCAAGTGGAATAATTAATTTTCCATATAAAATTTCATTTTTAGCTATAATAGTAACGTTTAATTATTTTAAAGATTACACTTTCAAAAATAATGTTTTCATGCTAACAAATTTATAATTTATTTTATGCGTGAAGAAATGCGTGAATACAATTTTTGCTTAAGAAGAAGGGCACTAAACATAAAAAAAGAAAAAAAAAAAAAGAAAATTGCAAAGGAAAAAGTATCTTAACCCTCTCGCTGCGCAATTGTTTTATCAAAACTAGGGGATCGTACCCGGGCTTCCCGGGTTAAAGAATATAGGTGAAAACATTTTTTATTTATTGAAAACTAACAATTGTTTTATGTGCAATAAATTTTTTAGATTGACCCCTTACATTAAAAAAGCATTTTTCATATGGAAAATGCGAATTACACAATCAAATACATTTTTGAAATTTATCAAAAGCGATATTTTCTTATTAGCCGCATACTAAGAGTTATTTGCCAAGATTTTACTACTTATGGCATCCTTTTATATTCTGATAATTTCAGAGCGTATACATGTCTGGTAAATTTGTGTTTTATTTATATTATTTTATTTATTTATTCATAGGGAAGTTTTTTTAATGGTAATTAGCCGTAAGAAAATGATGAACTCTTTATTTTGTTTTAAGGGCAAACGGATTAATCTTTCGTAATCGAGCTCCGCGCGATATAGATAAATTAAAATATATTTCATGCTTTAAAATTGTTTTTAAAACCATAGACAATCAGTAAACTGAGATGAACTTTGCAAACATATTCCATTAAAAAAAAAATCCTATTTGGTGATCTAAAAATTTAAATTGTACGATTACAAATATGTTAGATTTGTGTTTTTTCAATATTATTCTTTTATTTGTTTATAAAAGAAGTATTAATTTCGTTAATTTGTCTTTCACAAATATGTTAGTTTGGAGGTTTTTTTAATATTATTCTTTTATTTGCTTATAAAGGAAGTATTAATTTCATTATCCAAAAATAGTCAGAAACAAATGCTGAAAAATGTTTGTTGCTTTATGTGCAATATGTTTATTATTTTATGTATTGAAACCGGCACGTGATAAGATAAACTTTTAAAAAAATCATGCTTAAAAATTATTTTAGAAAATATAATACATCAGTCAATGAATACAGTTTTTAAACAAATTGCATTTGAAAGCACATTTATTTCCCTATTCGACAAAAATTGAAAATGTACGATGGTCAGAAGATTGAAAAAATGCAGTAGCGAAAATTTCAAGACCAAAATTTGATCGTGAAGTATTGCCATTCGCAAAATGACGTCAGTGTTACGCACAGATACGTTTGTTCTTTATAATATAGATACATAATCAATAAAATATAATAAAGATCAGTTATTAAGATGTGGTTATCAATTGAGGCTCTTATGCTTGGATTTCCGGAATGAAAACAGCAATTTTCAGCTTCTCAAAATTTGTATACGCACTTCTCATATCTATATTCATCATTTTTTTAAAAATTGTATTTTGTTTGATCATTTAAAAATCATTTTAACTCAAAACTTGAAGTCAAGATTGCCAGCAACATCTTTTATGTGAACAGACGCACTCTTTATTTGAGATTCTAATCTCAATTTTGGAGAGTAAAAATTTCCGTAATTTATGGTTTTTAGACGCATTTGTGTTAAAAGGGTTAGTTTTATCTAAGAAAATGACCGTTTTCTTTTAAATATGACTTCATTTTCACTTAAATAAGCATTTCACCTAGTGTCTGAAACTTAGTATTAGTACATATGCAGAAGGAAAATCACTATAGAAAATTTATGAGGAAAAATGCGTGTTTTCAAAAGCAGTATGTCATTTTCCGTTATTATGCCCATAATATAATATTCTGCTCCTAATGGGATTTTTCGCCACTAAACCCTATACAACAATTTTTATCAACAATTTTGAATTTTTATAGAAAATAGCATGAATAAAGTTTAAAATACCTCATTAATTCTCTCTTGTCTGCAGCAATGAAAGCTATCTAATTTTCATCATTTTGAAGAAATTTTATAAAATGCTTTTAAAATTAAAATATAAAAGTGGGGATATTAAAAAAAAAAACAGATAGTGCGACAACATCTACAAAGGAAGAGCTTTCAGTTAAATATATATATATATTAGCAAAATTGGTTCAGCAGAAAAATCAAGGCAGATGACTAAAAAACACACTTGTGTTCTAAATATATAGATTATATAAAATTAGGAAAAATTAAATTAAGCAAATTATGTTATTTTGATAAAATTATAGTAGAATGTCCTAAAGAATAGCATTAAAATTTTATTATTCGAGAGAATTTTTGACAAAAACGTCAGGAACACGATATTATTTTAAACCACGAATTATTTGTTTGCTTGTCTAACTCGGCGAAGCAAATCCATCCAGGCGAGAATCATCAATTTCTGTAATATAAATCGCTATTATTTGCATGTCACCTCTCTTTTACAAAGACACTCTACATTTTTGTAAAACGTTGCGTTTATCAGTGTGTGCTTTCGATTACATTATTTTCAAAAGTGAAGCATTTTCACCTGTGAAGAGTTTCAAAGCAGCTGGGCTGTGAAAATGACGCACTTCTACAAAACATAATTCAGGTTTAAGAATTAAAATACACGCTTTTTATAAATGACGTCATTTGCATCTGCTAAAGCAATCTACTTTTACAACCCAGTCTTAAACTTTGTCTATAGAAAAGTGTGCATATGACGTCATTATCACGGAATAACTGACAATATTCTTGACATAGCCCATATTTTATATTCAACTATTTTTTCAGTTTTTTTGAGAAATGGCATCAAAAAGATACAGTATCTCCTATTTTGAACTATTTTCAGTTTACTTTCAATGACTTTCAATAGAAATGATGTTACTTTTGTTGCCACAATAAGAAAAATGGTATTAAAAACTGCAAAAAAATTAATATCTCAAAAATTAATTGAGATACAGCTTTCAAACAAATTGCATTTAAAAGAGCATTTTTTCCTTATACGACGGTGTAAAAATTTAAAATGTGCGATGTTTAGAAGTTTAAAAATTTGCAGTAGAGAAAATTGCAAAACCAAAATTTCATTTCAAATTTCAAAGTGTTGCCATTCGCAAAATGACGTATGCGTTACGCACAGATATGTTTGTCCTTTATAATACAGATAGCTTCAAAAATTGGACATTTAATTCCTTCGCGACGAGCGTCTTATAAGAATTTTTATTCTTTTGTCATCGGTTTTTCAAAACAAAAATTTTCGTGTGATTTAATCGGGAAAATGCTCCAATTAGATAAGGGAAAATTTACAATAAAAAGTAACTGGTGGGAATGATCAAAGAGGGTTAATTAGACGGAAAAAAAATGCATCCCCGATGAAATCTCGGGTTGCGCAAATTTTGCGACTTTTACGTTGCCCGAGAAACTCTCGGGTTGAGCAGCGAGAGGGTTAATGAAGCCTTTCATAAAATTATCAACATATTGCATGATTTTTTTCAATGAGAAATAAACAAACCCCTCTGGAGAGAACAAAAAATTTGGGGAGGAGTGTCCGTAATTTTCCGATTCTTTTTTTTTTTCCCCCAAGCATTCCATTTCTATGTACAACAATTCTATAATGTAGCAGGAGAACCATGGTTCTTCTAATTTAAAATTTTCGTTTATCTGCCGGGACTGATATATTTACCTCCATAGTATTATTATGTGAACACAGTATTTAATTAGCATTTAAACTTTTAGTACATAGAATAACTCAGAAACAAATATATATTCAGTCATTTTATATATATATTTTTTTATAACTAGGCGTTTTTTCTCATATTTTAATGCATTGAAATTTTATAAAGTCTCACTATATTAGTTAAAAAAAAAAAAAATCAGTTTGATTACATTCATTGCGAAATTTTATTAATTTTATTTTTAGTTTACCTACCATCTTCGAATAGGTAAAATTTAAACAAAATTTCACTAAAAAATTCTCGAACTGTGCCGTAATTTTAAAGAATAAAGTTTTTAAAATGTAAGATATTGATAGGTAGGTATTTTAAATAAAAAATCTATATAATAAAGGAAAAGAGATTGTCCGTGTGTCTGTCTGCGATGGCTGGCGAAACCTACCGCATGTAAGTCTCAAAATTTGGATGAGGATAGTCTACGGCAGGTCCTTATGCATTTAGGCTCAGATTTATAGTATTAGATTTTTCATTTTTTGATAATTAGCTGAGATATTAATTAAAAACTCATCAAAAAGGCAAGTCGAATTTGGAAATTCCTTAGGTAAAATTTCGTCAGAAATTGCAATATTTATTATATGTAATGTATATATAATATATACATTATTTACACAGTATTATTTTATAAATAAAGTAGCATGCAGCAGTAGGTATTTACTTGGATATAAACTATAAAAGTATGAAAAAATATAAAAACAAACTGAAAGAACACTTCAAATAAAAAGTATCTTGTGGAATATGGGATTTTTAAATTTAACATTGATGAATTAGTTTATATCAATTTTGAATCTACATCAAACGAACAGCTCTGAAGCTGGAAAAAAAAAAAAAAAAAAAAAAAAATACACTCTCGTTCCTCTTCATCGAAACTTTAAAATTACGTTTCGTTATGGTTTGAATTCAGCTAACAAAACTGTAACGATAACGATTAAACAGTTTTTTTTTTTTTTTTTTTTTTTTTTTTTGGGGGGGGGGGGGGGGGTTCATTTGAATGAGATTTGTGTTTGTTTTGTTAAAGATTTGATTGTATATCCCAATAAAAATATAACTATGTCTAATATATAAAACTATATTATTGTTGTGGCTTTTATCTGCACATTTTATTTATAAAACAATTACCAAAAGTATGCAAATGCGTATCAAACGCGCTAGTATGTTCACAAATGTAATTTTCGAAATTTCTTATATAAGTGCGAATTTACGTAAGTCGAGGGATGCCTGTAGGGTAATTCCGGGAGAGGCGCCGCATACGGGATAGATGCCGCACCCCTTGTATTTCTTGTAATTATCGATAGACGGTCGTCAAACTCACAGTATAGGTTCGCAATGAGATTATTTTAACCAGTGTATAGCGTGAATCCCATTTCGATGTTTACTTGTAGAAGTACAATCCTTAATTTGACGTAAGTGCATGATTTCACTGTCCAAACTTTTAAACACGTTATGTTTAAATACTTTTCATACACTAATTACTAAATGCATGCATGATTTCGAAGTCAAAACTAAGTGTAACGTTTGTATAGAGTACTGTGTGTATGGTTACGTCATTCTCCTTAGCGATGGCAGGTAACTGTGATGGCCGACGTCTGCACCATGCAAAATGGGATACATGCCGCACTGCTATTCTGGTATGCATGCCGCAGTTTCTTTTGTATGGGATGATTAAGTGTTATTAACTTTTCCTTTTCTTTTTGCACAGACTAACTATGTTAGGCATGTTATCAAGTTTACTAAAACCAAAGGAGAAGACCAAAGGAGAAGAAAAATAAAAAGTTAGAAGTGCAAGAAAGATGCAAGTCAAGATGATAATAATGAAAAATTGGATTACGCGTAATGCAGACGTTCTTTACAAACTACTCCAAAAAAGAGGAAGTGTGACTGGCTTCGTTGCATCATGTGTTTAAATGTAGTTACATAATGACTGTACTTTTTCTGTAGATTGTAGTCGAAAAAACAGGTCTCTTAACCCATTCGGGACCATTGGTGCATATAAGCACCTTCATAAAGAGCTTACAAAATTTGTTTCTGCACCAGTAAAAAAGAAAAGTAATATTTGTTTTGTTTAATTAGAGCATTTTCATGATTATTTAAGTAAAGGTAACTTCTTTTTAAAAAGTGGTACCAACCGAATAAAATTTGTATAAAAGCCACCGGTCCCGAAAGGGTTAACAAATAAATTATGTAAACACAATTTTACTTTTTTTTTCTTTTCCCTTTCTGATGCATTGATGTTACGTTGTTGCTGAAATAACAATTAAAATTTAATGCAAAAAAAAAAAAAAAAAAATCGATTTTAATAGTGAAAGTAGGCAACAATTATTAATTTGAATCTACTAATACGTTTCATTGTACTCATTTAGTCTAATTTTGTTATTACATCGTTAATTATAGTCCAGATATGAATATTTTTTTAAAATATTTTTATTTATAGTTTCATTCTGTTCTTATTACAAGCGCGGCATAACTACCGCACAAGTGCGGCGTCTCAACCTGAATGTACGGGTGACGCGCCGCAGTGTAATGTTTTAGAGAAAAATTGTTAAAAAATATTAATAATTTGTTTTGAATATTTTTGTCGCAGTACACGCGTTGTATATTTAACATTAAATAGCACAACATGATTTTTTAAATTTTATGTCCACCATGGGACTTTATACACAAATTCAAAAAAATGTGCGGCATAAATCCCGGAATTACCCTACTCAAAACAATGCCGGTACATTATGGTCTATGGGGGAAAATCGTTTGCAGTGTATTTTACTGATGTTACACTTTTTCAAACATACTGAAAATGACATACATCACTGAGATGTACTACAAGATGCTTACTATTGAATATCGTATGCATAGCATTTATCGTTCATTTGCAGGGGCACACAAAATAATTCGTTTACAGTACGAGCAATAATTGCTGGAAGTGCGTTTTCAATTGTGGTATGCGTTTTTAAATTTATTATTATTAATTTTTTTTTTTCGTATTACTTGATGTGAATAATTTCTGTAGATCATATACAGAGCTACACAAAAATAATTCGATTACATTTCCGCGTATTGAAGAAAATTGCTAAAGAGAAATTTTCAACAGTGTTACGAGTTTTCTAAATGAACTCAATTTTCACATACTGTGTAGTATATTTACCAGTCTATAGATCATATACAGGAATGCGCAAAAGAATATATTCGGATATTTTTTCGACTAGAAATGCTAATTGCTAAAATTGAGTTTTCATATGCATTATGCGTTTTCCAAATTGTATCATCTTTCATCTTACTAAACGGGAAGTTTTGTTACAATATTCTGAATGTGTTGGAAAGTATTTCATAATTTATGCTTGACGCAGAATTTTTCTTTCTTGTTTTTATTTATCAATGATTCAAAACATTTGAATAGAGGTAATTTTCAGGCGTCTGTATTTGTCTAGAAGTGGCCTAGAATTCAGACAAGTTATTTAAAAATTCAGTACGCCACGCAGCTAAAAATACAAATGCAAGATCACCGTCTTTAGTATAAAGAGACATACACTAGGATATAGGTTGCTCAAAATAATAAACATTTATAAATCAAGTTCAAAGTGTTGATTTTTTAACAGCGGATTCTAGTCAGTGAATACGAATAGCGCTTATAACCTAGAAGTCCAATTTTCGTGCATTAAAACATTCATTCACGTTATGATCACAATCTTAATTTTTTTTTTTTCATTCTCCGATGCACTGTTTCACTTTCGCATGTAAGTGTTTAAAAACCATCATTTTTTTTTTCCCACTGATTCCTGCATTCATAATATTCACTTTTAACACGGACTACACTTTCATTTCCATAAAGCATATCAAAGTATTGATGATTGTGATTGAACTTCAATCATTTCACCAACATGTGAGCAAAGAGCCTCAGAGATTAAAAAAGCCCCAGAATACTAATTCCTTTGGCGATGGAGATATTTCGCTTCCGGATTCAAATACAGTTCAAATGCGAGGTGAAAAACTATGAAGAGAAAAGGAGAATCGTAAACGCCAGGGTTGCCAGAAAGAATCAAACAGATAAGAGAGAGCACGTGGTCTTTACTGATTTTCATTCTCGTTCATGTAACAGTTGAATAGCGCGCCGCAAAGTGTCTTGAAAGACTTCTCTTTTTCTAAAGTGATTCAAGGAGGAGAAATTACAAAAAAAGAAATTAATACAAAACTCCGGAAAACAAGACGCTAGTCATTTGAAGAGATCTTACGCAAAACATATATATAAGAGGCAAGAGGGCAAAAGAAGCATATGCTGTTTTCCCATTTACTAATATTGTAGCATTTCCTGAAGGAAAAAAAAAAAGAAAGAAAAGAAAAAAATAACACATCAGTGCTATAACCAAATTCATCGAAGAAAAGGCGCAGCCGGGCCATAAGAATGGGGAAATTGAGGTAGACGGCTGACGTGCTGGGGTATTAACACTAAAACATAGGCGTAACCAGCCTTCTGAACGGGGGGGTGCCGAGACTTCTTAACCTGAACATGTTAGATACAAGCAATATCTTATATGGTAAAACCTGCTAAAACGGTACCTCATAAAACCGGTAGAATTTCCGTCTTAGACAGGTTTTCATCTTAGAAGGTATAGTTGTGTGGTATTTCTTTTAAAAAGGGCTCAAGCGCGATTTTTGTTTGCGTTAGGAGGGATTCAAAGCATCAAAACTAGATCTAATGGTAAAAAAGAAAAAAGAATATGTAAATTTCCTTGCAGCAGTGACATAAGACAGTGGCTACCCACATAGTATTTTCAGTTTGCAGAAGACTTGCTTTGAAAACCTGCAAAGTTGCAGCGAGCTCAGCATGACAAGACTGAAAGTTTATAACACGACTGCAGCAAGATAACGCAAACAACAAAGTCACCACACTTTGAACTGGCAGCTAACTTGTCGTGCAAGTTAAATTCATGCCGTATCACATAATTATTGCAAATTAACGCAAACAATTAATCAAAAATACTGCAAACTTACTGCAAAGCAGTAATCTTTCCATACCACATTAACTGTTACACTATTAGTTTAACCCCTTCGAAAGAATCCATAGACCTGATCAGGCCTATTGATGCATACGCACCATTAAGGTGCATGCATTATTTTTACCATCATAACATATTAGGGTAATATCTGAGCTTTTCAACTCGAGCCTTTTTTTGGTATTTGATAAGTATAGCGTTTAAAAAAAAAGCGGTGCCAACCGAATAAAATTTCTGTATATCTGCTGATTGTCTATTCTCTCAACAGAGGGATTTTTTGCTTTCGTCACTTTCGTGAATTAAAGACAGTCTTGCCATCAGTTTCACAATAAACTACTCATGCAAGTGGCCTTACAAGAAATATGCTGCGAATTTCTCAATTCAAATTTGTCACGGCAAGATAATATCAGAAAAAATCAAACTTGCTGCTAATATTCGTGCTATCCGGGTAAGTGAGGTCACAAGTGTAAAATCTTTTGGCACACTAACTTCTTATAAAGATTAAAAAAGGGTTTTAATCATGCTGGAAACTTCTTTAGGCACAGGGAGACGCTGCATGAGATCTACAATTATCTCAGTCAAAGTCTTGTAGATGAAAATTTGCGGGATGATAAATCTCAGATAATACATGCGGTACACCAGTACATACGCACGAAAGTTTTCAGAATGTGACTCCATAACTTCTTAGGGATCACCGGAAGTACCCAAGAAATTTTGGAGGAAAGTCCATACAAATAATTATTTTATTATTATAAATAATTATAGTCATTAATATCGTAATTTCCTGCCTATAAATCCGTGGATCGAACAATCATGTTTCGATCCACAAATTTTATTTCATTATCGAAGTTAAATATTTATTACGATTTAACAAGTTACGTTTTATGGAACAAGATTTCTGGCTTCGAACGTAATTGTTTGATCCGCGGATTATAGACCGGGAATTACGGGCATTCATGTTTTTACCACAAAATGTGTCGAATATATTAAGTAGATCATGGTAATATACACTAAATTTTATCAAGATAAAAATTATACTATCATGATGTGACTGTAATAATAAAGATAGGTGCTTGTCTGTGTATGAGTGTGTGTATGCGCGAGCGCTGAATTCTGTAAAAACAATGCAGCCCGCACAACCGTATGATTTGACAGGACCTGTATGCATGAAGTAATGCATATCGAAGACAATTTCTGGAATTTTTCAATTAATGTTTCATGCGAATTTTTTCGTATTTTTCGACATTTCTTTTTTTTTTTTCAAATTAGTAAAAAAGAATCCGATTTCAATATTTTATCGAGTATAAACTTTGTCTTCTTTTCAATAAAGTGTTTTCGAGATTCTTACAGCGATTTTTCAATTTTTAACAATTTTTTAAAGTTATTTTTAGAGGGTTTTTTTTTTTTTTTTTTCATTTTGTGGTGATTTTTTGTTACATTCCTAAAAGAAATCCGGTTTAAATCTTTTACCCAATTAGTTAATTTCGTTCCCTGTAGTTTTTTAATCTTTTCCGAATTTTTAATGCGATTTTTAGCGGTAGTTTTCGTCTTTTGAGGCGATTTTTTTTACTTTTTTTGAAACAGAAAAACTCTCCGGTAATTTTTGCAATTGCCGTGATTAAATTCGAATTAGGAGAATGTCAAATCAGTTCTTATAAGAAACTGAAAATTTAATTTGGCTCGAAATAGAAGACGCAATAATTCAAGATTCGCTTCTTTCGAGACAGAAGAGGTCGTAGCTTGCTCGGGAGTATGCTGCCGAAGGCAGTCCCCACATCATTCCTAGAATTGTTTAATTCTACGTTCGTAAAAAAACAACTAAACTCCACTAGTCATGAACTTTTCTTTGAGGGATGGGTTTGAAATAACGAGCGGGATCACGCGATTTGCGTACAGAAAAGGAAAGTCCCGCATAATAAAAAATGCTGTGCAATATTTCCCCCCTCCAAATTCTTTCACAGACCAGTGATTCTTCAGTGAGTATTTTAAAAAAATTTCGAAATCCGGGATTTTTATTTCTTTTATGGAATTTTCCAAAGTCAATTCGTAAATCGGCTGCGGAAAAAATTGAGAATTTCTTCAAACGATCGTGGAAAAAATATCGGGAATTTCGATAAAAGAGTGCAGAAAATAATCGGGAATTTCGATAAAAGAGTGCAGAATATAATCACGAATTTCGTCAAAAGATTGCGCAAAAAATTACGAATTTCGGTAAACAATTGATGAAAAATTTTTGCAAATTTCGTCAAAATGTCGCGTAAAAGAGTAGAGAATTTTGTTAATTGATACGGAAAGATATCGAGAATTTTCCCGATCGGTAGCGTAAAACTATCGCGAATTTCGACAAATGACCCCTGTAAAAAAATCAGTTTCGTCAATCGGCCGCAACAGAAAATAAATTTCATCAAAGGATCGCAGTAAAAGCGAGAATTTCGTCAAAGGATCACAGAAAGAAAAAACGAATTTCGTCAAAAGATCGTAGAAAGAGAACGCGAATTTCATCAAAGGATCGTGCTAAACAAATGCCAATTTCGTCAAAGGATAGTGGTAAAAAATACGAATTTTGTCAAAGGTTAGTAATGAAAAGTGCGGATTTCGACAAAAAAAATCGCGTAAAAAGACGTGAATTTCATCAAACGATTTTGGGAAAAATTTGTAAATATCATGAAATGATCGCAGAATAAAATCGCGAATTTGGTCAAAATTTACTGCATTGGGTTAAAAGATTGAATCCGGGTTCCCTTTTCTTACTTTCAAAAGAACGCCGCGAAACGAGAAGAAACTTTAAAAATCGTATAAAAATTTTCAGAGGAAAAAAATTACTATATTGACTTGAAAGACTGCAACCATATTCCTTTTACGAATATCAAAAGATGGCCGCGAAACACGGAATTGAACCAACGTCCAGATTAATTTGAATTTTCTGTGCTATTATTTTATATTTTCAAAGGAGGCATGGTCTGTACACTTCCTCCTATTTCCCCCCAGCTAATCGCGTTTTAGAATATCGTTTCACATCTGCATTTCCTTTCAAATTATTTTTATTCTTTCTAGATTTTAAACTACGAAAGCAAAGAGACAAATAGTTTCTGAGAAACATGAAACAGAAAGAACTGGGTTACAAAAAAATCTCCCCCAAACAAAAGACTTCAAAATGGGATTATAAAGCCACCTTTTTGACTTACTATGACTAATACAGATTCTTGTAAATATTCTAGTATTAAAAAAGATAAACAACATAATTTTCTTAAAAAAAAGAAAGAAGGAAAAAAAGAACGTGGGTTTCTTTTTTTATCACATTTCAAAAATTAGGTTGTTAGTTTTCTGAACTAAGCTAATTTGCTAAACTAATTAAACTATGCTTTCACTTCTTCTTTTTTCTTTTGTAGATTTCGATTTTTAAAAATAATTGTGCTTGAGTCTGCGCAAGCGGGGGGGGGGGGGGGGGGGGGGTTGCCCTGGCACCCAGGGCACCCCCCCGGGTTACGCCTATGAAAACGCCTGAAAATTTTACTGATGTTTCATAAAAATATTTCATACCAGAATTTTTATTTAAAATTATTTAACTGATTTATTTTATGCATTTCTGTGCGAATTTAATTTAACTTACTTTATTAAAAAATTTTCTGGTTCCAATGGACATTTAACCATTTGGTCGGAGTCGAATCGACTCCTGCCGGGCGTTCTAGTGTAAGAAGTCAGAGATGAAAGAAAATAACTAAATACAGTAAACTCGTCAAAGGCGGAATCGATCGGGACCGAGAAAATTTTTCGTAGTAGACAATATTCCGCCTTAGACAAATTTTACTCTATGTCTATGGATTCGCAGGGACTTGAAAATCTTTCCGAGTTAGACAGACTTCCGTCTTACACAGAGTCCGCCTTACAAAGAGTTTACTGTATATTAAAATCTTAATCTCTCAGTGTGCTATGGGACTGACTACATGTACTTGAACAGACTCAAAAATATTTTTTTAGCTTATTAAACCGCTAAAACCCGCATTTAAAAGTTTGCATTATCACTCGAGTCAAGCCATTAAAAAAAAAAAACAAAAAAAAAAAAACAAGAAAGAAAATTCATCTATCAAGAATAGATTATGAAACACTTTACAACACTCCTCTTCGCTGTTTAATAAGAATGTGTTAAAAAAAAAAAAAAAAAAAAAAAATAATAATAATAATAATAATAATAATAATCTAAGTAAACATTTTAGGGTTTTTGATTTTTTTTTTTTTTTGTAAAGGCATAATAACATGTTGACATTTATGTCTATTATTGACACACATGTACACACATTTGAAAATCAGATTTCAGCAATTACCCATCCCAATAGCCGAAAAAGTAGTCCAATATACACTATATAGCCATTAATGACCGGCAAATTTCAATTTTAGACATTTTGTCGAATATTTAGCAATATACTTGACAGATTCTTCTGGAACTTCAGGATTAAAAAACACAGGTATGACCTCATATTTAGAAACGTCGATTTGTTAAGGGGGGCAATTAAGGGGCCAACAGAAAATCAAAGAAAAAAATAATACTTGGGATCACCCTGTAAAATAAAATGCACGGAATGATCTACCGCTACCGAATATAAATAAACAGACATTGTGCAATATGTGTATTCTTTTGTGTCAGAATAGCACGTATATTAATAGAGATATAGCGATTTATTTAAAAAAATTAAAAAATTCTTGCATGTTTTTTGCTTATAACATGCAGGGTTTTCAACCAAATTTAACGCCGGTTTCAGAAAAATTGACAAAATATAGTAGAAACAATATAATGCAATTGGAATATAAATATATTAAATATTTTAGGAAATATGAGCAGTTGTATGAAATAATTTTTATCTGCTCATGCGCGAACGATAACAAGGATCATTTTACATAATTTAATAGTCAACTCTATGGAGCAACTTATTAAAAAAAATCTAGTCAAATATCGTAAAAATTCAGAAAGATATCGGGGTTAAAGTGAACAAATTTTTAGTTATTCTCTAAAAGCAGCTGAATGATAAGGGATTTTACACAAATTGTCATTTTTTATTAACTGATTTTCAGAAAAAAGTTAGTATTTAGTGAATATCAACGAGTAGATTTGGAAAAAATGCTTCGATTTTGATACTTTTTTTTATCATGGTACAGGCTCGTTTTGGTGGTTATCCAAGAAGAACTAAAGCATCAATAAACAAGTTGGAAATTGCTCGTCAAACGTGGCAAATGAGGTGCGTTCGTACTATAACTAGTCTTATAATTATTTTTTACACCCCATATTGTACTGAATGTATAATTTTTTGCACTTCATAAAGTGCATAGTCTGTAGCATCATTAAAATGCACTTGCAATAACTTTTTTCCCGTTCCCCGTAATGTAACGGAACACTTTTGACTGTCCCTGTAATTAAACTATACATCCGATTTTCCTAAAATTGGAAATGGCTCAACAAAATTTTGCAAAAATTATATATTTAAAATTTCAGACCATTCGGAAGGTTGTAACATCATTAAAATGCACTTGCAATAATTTTTCCCATTGGCCGTAATGTAAAGAAAAACTTTTGACTGTCCCTGTAATTAAACTATACATCCGATTTTCATAAAATTTGAAATGGCTCGACAAAATTTTGCAACAATCATATATTTAAAATTTCAGACCATTCAGTTGGGTAGTTTTTGCTCTGTTATATGCGGACAGACAGACGGACGGACGGACGGACGGACTGAACGACGACTATAGGTGCTACGTATTTATATAACTACGAATGCACCTAAAAATGAAAATTAAAAAAAAATTAAAAATTAAAAATGACAATTTGCGGAAAATCCCTTATCATTCAGCTGCTTTTAGAGAACAACTAAAAATTTGCTCACTCTAATGCCGATATCTTTCTGAATTTTTACGATATTTGACTAGATTTTTTTTAATAAGTTGCTCCATAGAGTTGTCTATTAAATTATGTAAAATAATCCTTGTTATCGTTCGCGCATGCGCAAATAAAAATGATTTCATACAACTGCTCATATTTCCTAAAATATTTAATATATATTCCAATTGCACTATATTGTTTCTACTATATTTTTTAAATTTTTCTGAAAACGGCGTAAAATTTGGTTGAAAACCCAGCATGTTATAAGCAAAAAATATGCAAGAATTTTTTAATTTTTTTAAATAAATCGCTATATCTCTATTAATATACATGCTATTCTTACACAAAAGAATACACATATTGCACAATGTCTGTTTATTTATATTCGGTAGCGATAGATCATTTCATGCATTTTGTTTTATAGGGTGATCCCAAGTATTATTTTTCTTCTTTGATTGTTTGTTGGCCCCCTAATTGGCCCACTTATCAAATCGACATTGCTAGATATGAAGTCATACCTGTTCTTTTCAATCCTGAAATTCCAGAAGAATCTGTCATTTCTAAATATTCGACAAAATGTCTCAAATTGAAAGTTGCCGGTCATTAATGGCAATATAGTGTATATATATATATTCTTTTCAACCCTGTATTTAATCTATAGATTTGTATATACAGTCGAACCCGGTTAAGACGCGTTTTAAGGGAGCGGACAAAAGTCGCGTATTAAACGTGATTTGTATAACGTTTCAGGAATTAGGCTTATTTACACATTTAATCGTCTAAATGAACTTTAGAGCTTTTAATTATGTGTTTACAGTCGAAAATTGTGGCTTTTATGTAAATTTAGATTAAAATTTAAATGTATTACCCCTTAACTCATTGTTTCCTTTTATACGACCGATTGGAATAATAACGGAAAATAAACATGGATTCCAACATGGCTTTCTTGTCGATTAATACGTTGCAACCAAAAATAAAACAATAAAAATGATTTTCCTACTAGACAATTTTTCATAAACAGAAATTTTAAAAATATATTAAATCTTTGAAACACAACCCAGTTTTAAAATCATATTTAATACTTGTAATAATGAGTATCATTACAATCTATCCTTCTTTCGAATATAAGAAAAAAAAATCTTTTTTAAACTTAGTGCAGAAGTCCTTATTAATATTTGTTTATTGTTAGCATAGCCAGAGTTGGGCAGTATCGAAAATACATGTATTTGAAATACATTTTCAAAATACATTTGTATCTTGTATTTTGTATTTTAAACCGATAAGATCAAAGTATTTTTGTAATGTATTTTCTGATGGTTTTACAATGTATTTTGTATTTTGAAAATACTCAAAATACATTTTTTCCAAATTTCAAACTGCCATGTTTAAACCGCACAGAGAAAAGCTTCGATTCATTAAAAGGAAATACACGTCTATCTGTTTTGATTAGTTTTCAAGTTCTGTTCTGGAAGTTAATATAAACACACTTTTCAATTATTGTTGAGACAAGGAGGTTGATGAATATGATGTTTTGTTATGTATGTTATGATGTTGTATGCTGATTAGTTACAAAAATAACTTTTATATATCCTAATGTTGCTGCGGGAATTACAAGGAAAAAAAAAAAACATGTATTGTAATAGACCGGAAGGATCTTTCAGAGTTGCACAGGTGCAGCGCTCCATTACCGACAGTTACCCATTGACCACACATATAAGGAGTTTTTTTTTTTTCTGGTCTAATAGTTTCATTTAAAAATATCGAAACAGAATTTCTTAAAAATTTGCATGTTTCATTCATTAATATAAATTTTATTAGACAGTAACCGTAACCGCAAGAAAATTGCTAAAATGAACTTTTAAAGAAACGATTTGATTATGAAAAAATGAAATTTATGACTTTGCAAATTTTACATTCGAATTAATCTTATTTTTTATGAATATTTTATAAATGCTTTCTTTTTACAAATGTAAGAGCTTTCATAGTTTTTCTGCTCTATATTAAAAGTTTCAAGACTTTCATACTAAGTGCAAATGATTTCTTATTTCTTTGCGCTTATATATGGTTTGATATTTTACCTGAGTGTTTTAATTTTAAAACTTCTTTATACGAAAAATTCGTAGTTTTGTTAATAATAATAATTCAAATTGTGTTAAAAATTATCTAATTTTTTCATTTATATTTTTGCATTCCAGTAATACATATTTTAAATTTCGTATGCATTATTTCTAAAATGCACCATAATCGAAAAGTTGTACCCCAAACATTTTATTAGTGGAAGGCCTAAAAAATCTTGCGTAGTTGGGAACTCTTAAACACACGCGCATTATATAAAAAGAGAAAAATACATTTAAACACATTTAAACAATTTTATTCGGTGTCATTGTATATATAAGATTATTATAAAATATGTTCTTTTGTAGACAGGCACATACTAAGAAAGACTGATTGAAAAGACTGATACTAGACTAATTTATTTTTACATTCTTCTAATAAATAAGAAGAAAGTATTGGATTCGAGAAAATTTTCGACTTTCGTTTTTGGCTTGATTTACACGTTTCGGGATGTTTTGAACGCGATTTAACTATTTTTGGGAAATGTGTGTATGTCTGTTAGTCTGTGTGAGATACAATTTTTATGGCCCTTCAATCTCAAGAACTAATGCATGGAGTTTAATAATAATCAAACTTCAGATTAAGATAGACCTAGACCTAGGTATAACTTAGTTTTGGCTTTATATCGCCCAACCTGCTATGCTTAATGATTTTATTCCATGATAGCTATATTGTAAGAACCAATATACAGAATTTCATTTAACTGCATATAGGCCTGAACGGAAATACTTGCCGATTAACTTTTAGTATATATCGCTCAACAGGTGGTGCTGCTATGCTAGGTTTTTCATGATTTCCGCGATAACTATATCCAAAAAACTAATGGGCAAAATTTAATCCAATTTCATATTTTTTAGATCTTCAAATAAATTAATGCTGATAAAATTTAGGATGCATCGCTCAAGAGGTGGCGTTGTTATGCTGTGTTTTTATGATTACCATAACATGTACTTAAAATTCTCGTTTTTTTTTTTTTTTTTTTTTTTTTTTTTCCCATGTCAAAATGATCATATTTGTAAATCAAATTTAAATAAAATAAGTACCACGTACCTTTTTAAAATAATTTTCTGGTTCGTAGTGGTGATTTTAAAAAAGTCTGAAGTTGGCAGGTATGCCATGAGAGCTATATTTCAAGAACTAGAGCACGGAATTTCATGAAACTTCATCATATTCAGTAAGTATGATGGATGGCATTTTGGTGCATATTGTCCTACAGTTGTTTTTTTTCTGTTCTATGTTTTTTAGGATTTTTGATATTTTTATATCTCTGCACCTATTGAATAGAATTGCACCAAACTTTTTATGCTTTTTCTGAAAATCAATACTCTCTCAATTTTGACTTAGAACACTCAGTAGCGGGCGGTGCTATCCTATGCCTCGTGAAAGAGATTCCTTATCGGATCCACAATCTAGAGGTCTGCAAGGGTCAGAATTTCCAGGACCGGGTCCGGCCTGGCCCGCACAAAAACAATCTTGGCCCGGGCCGGCCCGATGAAAAAATTAAAAGTTTGGCCCGAGCCCGGCCCGTTTATATTTTCACAGTTCACGCCCCGGTGCGTACAAAAATCAGTGAAAACAGCCTGGCTCGTGGAAAAATCGATTAAATGAGGCCTGACTCAATTTCTACAAAAAAAAAAAAAAAAAAAAAAAAAAAAAAAATCAGATTTTTCTAAACATACAATTAAGATTCTTTTAAAGAATACTGCATACATATTTATGGGATAATTTAAAATTACTATGTGTTCGCAAGACAGAAAATACACAATAACAACATCAATGATTAATTAGAGTCTTAGACGTTTCAACATTCAAATAAAGATTCATTAAAAAAATAATGTAGTTTAAAATGAAAAAAAAAGAAAAGTGCCCAGTTAAACTGATGGCATTGAGCACACAGGCTATTCACACTAATTGTATATCATACTCTTATTTTAAAGAATAACGCCCCTCAAAAAATAAGTGAAGAGGAATTAGCCCTCGTTTCCCCCTTTATACTTAAGGCGACAGTGGACGTTCAAAAACATTTTCTACAGTTTTTGCTCAATTGTTTTGAAATTTAATACACGTATAATTTGTGCAATAATTAAGAAAATTCTTAATTTCATTAAAAAAAATTAATATGCAAATGAGTAATTAATTAATAATATGGTAATTAGTGATACAAATTAAAAATGCTCCATGCACATTAAATTTTGTTTCAGAAACTTGTAATTTTTTTTTTAGGATAGCTTTATGATATTATATCAAAAGTTGCTATACATTTTAAAATTATACTAAATTCCTTGGCAGAAAAAAATTAAAAACCTATAATATTGATCATTTTGGATAAAATTCAATAATAAAATATTACTTTTTGACCTTTATATGAAATAATGTACACATTTTAATAGCAAGTTTTGTAATAAAGTATATCAACAACAATATTACCAAGTATTATGAAAATTGGTATAAAATTAAGACGCATGGAGAATTTTGAACTTACTCAGTCGGCGAAAATTCTCATTTTCAGAAAACTGGATTTAAAGTTTTATTTTAAGTGTAGATTAACGATTGTTTACGCTAGAAAAACAGCTGTATCTCTGCAAAAAATTATCGGATTTGAATAATTTTTATTATATTTGAAAGTAGAAGATTGCCAGAACATTTTTTTTCAAAAAACAAAAAATTGATTTTTTTAATGTTTTTTGCGATTTTGAACGTCCACGGTCGCCTTAACCAGTGAACCTCCAAATCTAATCAGGGAAGCTCCTTATCATAATAAACCGGTATACCAACTTCGGAGCAAATCGAATCATTCTGCATGAAAAACCCATTTATCTAATTTAAAAGGGGCAGGCCTCCCTTTTCCCCCTTTATCCTTAACCAATGAACCCCCAAAACTAATAAGGGAAGTTCCTTACCATAATAAACCGGTATACCAAATTCGGAGCAAATCGAATCATTCTGCATGAAAAACCCATTTATCTGAATTAAGGGGTGGACTAACCCCCCTTTCCCCCTTTATCCTTAACCAATGAACCCTCAAAACTAATCAGGGAAGTTCCTTAACATAATAAACAGGTATACCAAATACGGAGCAAATCTATTGATTCTGCATGAAAAACCCATTTATCTGAATTAAGGGGTGGACTAGCCCCCCTTTACCCCCTTTATTCTTAACCAATGAAACCCCAAAACTAATCAGGGAAGTTCCTTAACATAATAAACCGGTATACCAAATTCGGAGCAAATCGAATCATTCTGCATGAAAAACCCATTTCTCTGAATTAAAAGGGGTGAACTAACCCCGTTTCCCCCCTTTATCCTTAACCAATGAACTCCCAAAACTAATCAGGGAAGTTCCTTAACATAATAAACCGGTATACCAAATTCGGAGCAAATCGAATGATTCTGCATGAAAACCCATTTATCTGAATTAAAGGGATTTACTAACTCCTTTCCCTTCTTTATCCTTAACCAATGAACCCCCAAAACAAATCAGGGAAGTTCCTTAACATAATAAACCGGTATACCAACTTCGGAGCAAATCGAATCATCCTGCATGACCCATTTATCAAAATTAAGAGGGGCGGGCTAACCTCCCTTTTCCCCCTTTATCCTTAATCAATGAACCACCAAAACTAATCAGGGAAGTTCCTTAACATAATAAACCGGTATACCAAATACGGAGCAAATCGAATGATTCTGCATGAAAAACCCATTTATCTGAATTAAGGGGGGTGGACTAACCCCGTTTTCCCCCTTTATCCTTAACCAATGAACCCCCAAAACTAATCAGGGATGTTCCTTAACATAATAAACCGGTATACCAAATTCGGAGCAAATCGAATGATTCTGCATGAAAAACCCATTTTTCTGAATTAAGGGGGGTGGGGGGGGTGGACTAACCCCGTTTTACCCCCTTTATCCTTAACCAATGAACTCCCAAAACTAATCAGGGAAGCGCCTTATCACAATGAACCTAGGAAAAAATTTTGAAGCAAATCGGATGTTTCTATCAAGAGTTATCGCGTTACGTACGTACGTACATACATACATACATACATACGTACGTACGTACATACATACATACATACAGAACGGGCGGGCACATTAGCTCTCAGGCTTTGATAGCCTGTGAGCTAAAAAGCAGATTTGTAAAACTATTTTTCTGCCATTTAAAAAGGCTTTTCTCAAATCCAAAGGAACTACTTTCTGATACATTTCTGAATTCATTTCTTTTCGGAAACGCATAAGATTGGCAGGTGTTCTTATTCAGAAGCTATGTAATCGAATAACGTTATCATTTTTTGACAAAGGCAATATATCTTTGAGAAAATACTGTCAAAGCTAAAGATTTGAATCGAATTTCCGGAAGCGATAGCACCGGAAATAGGAAATTTGCAGCCACGTGACAAGAATCTCTTATATCTCGATAAGTAATTTATTAAAAAAAAAAAGAAAAAACACTATTCGATTCCAAATCCCTTTAATAGTCAGGCCTGTCAATTTTAACCCTTAAATGCGCGACTTTTTATTTTGCTTCGAAAAAATTATGTATGATTCTCTGAAAAATTTATTACACATGAAAAACAATGAAAAAAATCAGAGATACATTTTTAGCTATGTGCCCGCCCGTTCTGTATGTGTGTATGTATGTACGTAACGCAATAACTCTTGATAGAAACATCCGATTTGCTTCAAAATTTTTTTCTAGGTTCACTGCGATAAGGCGCTTCCCTGATTAGTTTTGGGAGTTCATTGGTTAAGGATAAAGGGGGGAAAACGGGGTTAGTCCACCCCTTTAATTCAGATAAACGAGTTTTTCATGCAGAATCATTCGATTTGCTCCGAATTTCGTATACCGGTTTATTATGTTAAGGAACTTCCCTGATTAGTTTTGGGGGTTCATTGGTTAAGGATAAAGGGGGAAAAGGGGGTTAGTCCACCCCCTTAATTCAGATAAATGGGTTTTTCATGCAGAATCATTCGATTTGCTCCGAATTTGGTATACCGGTTTATTATGTTAAGGAACTTCCCTGATTAGTTTTGGGGGTTCATTGGTTAAGGATAAAGGGCGAAAAGGGGGGTTAGCCCACCCCTTTTAATTCAGAAAAATGGGTTTTTCATGCAGAATGATTCGATTTGCTCCGAATTTGGTATACCGGTTTATTATGTTAAGGAACTTCCCTGATTAGTTTTAGAGGTTCATTGGTTAAGGATAAAGGGGTAAAAGGGGGTTAGTCCACCCCCTTAATTCATATAAATGGGTTTTTCATGCAGAATCATTCGATTTGCACCGAATTTGGTATACCGGTTTATTATGTTAAGGAACATCCCTGATTAGTTTTGGAGGTTCATTGGTTAAGAGTAAAGGGGGGTTAGTCCACCCCCTTCAGATAAATGGGTTTTTCATGCAGAATCATTCGATTTGCCCCGAATTTGGTATACCGGTTTATTGTGTTAAGGAACTTCCCTGATTAGTTTTGGGGGTTCATTGGTTAAGGATAAAGGGGGAAAACGGAGGTTAGCCCGCCCCTCTTAAATTAGATAAATGGGTTTTTCATGCAGAATGATTCGAATTTCTCCGAAGTTGGTATACCGGTTTATTATGTTAAGGAACTTCCATGATTAGTTTTGGGGGTTCATTGGTTAAGGATAAAGGGGGAAGGGAGCTAGCCCACCCCACTTAATTTATATAAACGGGTTTTTCATGCAGAATTATTCGCTTTGCTCCAAATTTGGTATACCGGTTTATTATGTTAGGGGCTGTGCATATATAACGTTATCATTTTAGGGGGGAGGGGGAGTCTGGCAAATGATATCGTTAGATATCTCTAGGGGGAGGGGGGGTTCGTCTTTTGATATCGTTATTTAAGTATTGCGCGGCAGCGCAATACTTATTTATTTCCAGTGTCACTTCTCAATGTTAATTTAACATAGAAAAGCCTATGGAGCTCATAACTTTTTCATTTTTTTCTTCCCACCTTTTTGTCCCTGATGCCACTCATTTTTTTCTTTACTAATTCTAATAATAGTATTATACATTTAAAGTGTGAAAATGTTTGCCTGACGGGATTGTCAAAACGGATGATAAAATGCCTTTGCATATGGGTGAATTCTAACACAGAGAGTAACATGGGCTAATTTTTATTTACATTTTTCAAATATTTTTCTTAATTCCAAATTTCGTTTTTTTTTTTTTCATTGAGAATCAACGGACATTTTCCCAATAAAATTTAACTTTTTTTTTTTCATTGTTGCCAATAATTCAAAAGCCGTACTAATAATTTGTCTATTTTTAGTTGAATGATTTTCACATGAAAAATTACTGAAATAGTTTTTTAAGAATTAAAAAGAAATTGAATATGGCGTCATAGTAGAAATAAAAATAACATTTTCAAACAGACTTTTACGTTCATATTGGAAGTTTTTGTCCAAAGTACAGCAACTTACATTACTGCACTGGTGAAAGATTTTGAATTATACATAAGTAAATTGTATCACACATTGTGATACGATACCGCATGAATCAAAGCCTGATAATGGTACCCTCTATTAATTTTGAAATGTGTTCATCTGAATGCAGTAGTTATTAAAGAAATTAACATATTAAACAAAAAACTAATTTGAAGAACAAATTAAAATAAAAAAAATATCCTACATTGTTTAAGCCCGAGAAGGGACAGATATTAAGATATTTCATTCAATTTATTCTACATTTAATGTTAAATTTTTGTGACAAATAAGTTAAATCAATTGAGCATTAAAAAATACAAATAAAATTCATACAACATGATACTTTAAACACCCTAAAAACTTAGATTACGTTCAAATGAAATCGAAATAAATCTTAGACTTTTTTTAAGTTTTGTATTTTGCATGTATCTTATCATTTTATGTACAATGATCATAAAAATAATACAAAAATCTGCAATACAAATATTTACAACTGAAAAATGGAAAACGTCTAAGATTTATTTCGATTTCATTTGAACGGAATCAAAGTTTTTAGGGTGTTTAAAGTATCATGTTGTATGAATTTTATTTGTATTTTTTAATGTTCAATTGGTTTAACTTATTTGTCACAAAAATTTAACATTAAATGTAGAATGAATTGAATGAAATATCTTAATATATGTCCCTTTTCGGGCTTAAACAATGTAGGAATTTTTTTTTTTTTTTTTTTTTTTTTTTTTTTTTTTTTTTTTTTTTTTGTTCTTTAAATTAGGTTTTTTGTTTAATATAATAATATATGTTTATCACAATTTTTGTTGGTGGTCGGTAATGTTTATTTAATGGTTATATATACATAATGGTAATATAATGACATACATAATGATTATATAATGGTTATATATATATGGTTTTAGCTGTTCAATTTCACTTTGTTCATTTTAATTATTATATATATATATATAACTCTAAACATTATTGTTATTAATCCAGTTCCAATTTATTAATCCAGATCCAATCTATTTTCTATAATGTTTGTGTTATAAGGAGCTAAATTTTGTCATTTTAGGCTTAATGCCGACAAAATTGGATGAAATGACGCATCTTCTATGAATGAACTCACAATCTCCTCTGATGATTCTGTGAGTCATTCATAGTTTCTTATTTTGCATGCTGGTTTCGTGTGTTCATTTCTGAATCATCTTTGGAACTTTATCGATTTCTTCATATATTTGTGATTTCAAATTTATTATATATATTTAAGTATTGCGCGGCAGCGTAATACTTATTTATTTCCAGTGTCACTTCTCAGTGTTAATTTAACATGGAAAAGCCTATGGAGATCATAACTTTTTCATTTTTTTCTGACGAAACCCTATTCGTCTCGCTCCTCTGTCTGTCTGTCTGTCTGTCACAGAGCCCGTTCTCAGAAACTACACATGTTGGAGATTTCAAATTTTGCATACTTATAGATGACCACCACACATCATACGACAAATCATAAAATTTTGAAAAAGTCGTACATTTAACCCTTTGGGCTCCCACATGTGTATTTTAAACAATTCTTTCTAAGTGAGCCCCTAATTAGGTTGCAGGCATGAAATTTTGCGTACTTATAGATGGACACCTCAGATCAAACAACAAATCATAAAATTTTGAAAAAGTCATTCATTTAACCCTTTGGGCTCCCACATGTGTATTTTAAACAATTCTTTCTAAGTGAGCCCCTAATTAGGTTGCAGGCATGAAATTTTGCGTACTTATAGATGGACACCTCAGATCAAACAACAAATCATAAAATTTTGAAAAAGTCATTCATTTAACCCTTTGGGGTCCCACATGTGTATTTTAAACAATTCTTTCTATGTGAACCTCTAATTAGATTAGAGGCGTGAAATTTTGCATACTTATAGCTGAATACCTCGCATCAAAGGACAAATCAAAAAATTTTGAAAAAGTCGTACATTTAACCCTTTGGGCTCCCATATGTGTATTTTAAACAATTCTTTCTAAGTGAACCCTAATTAGGTTGGAGGCGTGGAATTTTGCATACTTATAGTTGAATACCTCACATCAAACGACAAATCAGAAATTTTCAAAAAGTCGTACATTTAACCCTTTGGGCTCCCAAAAGTGTATTTTAAACAATTCTTTTTAAGTGAATTGGCTAAAGTGAATTGTGAACCCTATTTAGGTTGGAGGTGTGAAATTTTGCATAATTATAGCTGACACCTCACATCAAATGACAAACCATAAAATTTTGAAAAAGTCGTACATTTAACCTTTTGGGCTCCCAATGTGTACTTTAAACAATTCTTTCTAAGTGACACCCTATTTACGTTGGAGGTGTGAAATTTGGCATACTTATAGCTGAACACCTCACATCAAATGACAAATCATAAAATTTTGAAAAGTCGTACATTTAACCCCTTGGGCTCCCACATGTGTATTTTAAACAATTCTTTCTAAGTGAGCTCCTAATTAGGTTGGAGGCGTGAAATTCTGCATACTTATAGCTGAGCATCACACATCAAACGGCAAATCATAAAATTTTGAAAAAATCATACATTTAAGCTTTTGGGTTCCTACATGTGTATTTTAAACAATTCTTTCTAAGTGACACTCTATTTAGGTTGGAGGCGTGAAATTTTGCATACCAGCTGAACACCATCATGCGACAAATCATAAAAATTTGAAAAAGTCGTACATTTAACCCTTTGGGCTCCCACATGCGTGTTTTAAGCAATTCTTCCTAACTGAGCCCCTTATTAAATTGGAGATTTGAAATTTTGCATGCTTATTATAGCAGAACACCTGAGGCCAGGCGACAAATTATAAAATCTTGAAAAAGTCTTACGTTTAACCCTTTGAGCTACCACATATGTATTTTAAGCAATTCTTTCTAAGAGAGCCCCTAATTAAGTTGGAGACATGAATTTTTGCATACGTATAGCTGAATACCCCAGACCACACGACAAATCATAAAATTTTCAAAAAGTCTTATATTATTTACTCCTCCGTGCTCTAACGTATATTTTGAGCAATTTTTCTAACCTCCGCCCTTTTCACCCGGGGAGCACTTTTCCAACTTTTGCCGACACCCCTTTGAATATTCTTTCATATTATGCACCATAGCCTTACATATTTGAGTTCCACTTTTTACCACCAGGGGCGCCTACTTATCTCGGGTGGCTATGGGCCCAATCCCTTCGACTAATATATATACGGATAGTATGTAAAACGGAGTTTTGTTCGGATAGAGATTTGTGTAGAATAGAGTGCGCCCCTGGCTGCGAAATGTGGAACTAACAGATTTTTCAAAAGGATAAAGTGTTTTGAAATGAATATTAAACGAAACCCTCTGTGCGATCTGTGATCACACTTACCCACTTGTTTCTTCTCACCTTTTTGTCCCTGATGCCACTCATTTTTTATTCTTTACTAATTCTAATGATATTATAAATTTAAATTGTAAAAACGTTGCCTGACGTCAGGGTCTAAACGAATAATAAAATGCCTTTGCATATGGATGAATTATAACCCACAGAGAAACATGAGCCATTTTTTTTTTTTTTTTTTTTTTTTTACATTCAAATATTTTTCTTAATAATTCCAATTCTCGCTTTTTTCATTGAAAATCAACGGACATTTTTCATAGAAAATGTAACATTTTTACTTCATTGTTGCAAAAATTTCAAAAGCCGTAATAATAATTTATTTCTTTTTAGGTGAAAGATTTCACGTGAAATATTAAATTGAGCTAGTTTTTTTTTTTTTTTTTCAAAAATTAAAAAGATGAATATGGCGTCATAGTGGAAATAAAAAGGATAATTTCAGAATAAGTTTTTGTTAAGTTTATATTTTAGTAAAAAGTTTCTAATGGATAGCTATTTTTACGCAGGTAGCGAACTTGGTGGGGAATTAAGTAACTTAAATTTCAAAATGTATTATTTTTTCCGAGATGAGAACTATTTATACCCCAAGTTAAACTTAGGTAATCATTTTCTGATGTGTGTAAACACCCCTGTCTGTGTGTGTCACCCCTTGGGAGAGAATAAGGTTTAAAAATTTAAGTAAAACTTTTATTATTTATTTTTTACTGTATCACAGCTATAATATTGTTAAATATTAGCAGTAAGGATTCAACACAATTTACATTTACATTCATAGCGTTCCTGAGTGGGAAATAGGGTATCTAAATTTAAGTGAAGTTAATTTTTTATGTTTTGATTATAGATTTTTTACGTTCAGATTAGAAGTTTTTGTTCAAACAACCGCAACCTGCATTACTACAGTGATGAAACATTTTGAATTACACATTGGTAAACTGCATCCCCACATTGCGATGCAATACCGCATACATCAAAGCCTGATGATGATACTCTCTATTAAATTTTGAAATGCGTTCGTCTGGGTGCAGTAGTTATTAAAAAACTTGATATATTAAACAAAAACATAATTTGAAGAACAAATTAAAAAAAACAAAATTTATTTCCTACATTGTTTAAACCCGAGAAGGGACAGATATTAAGATATTTCATTCAATTAGTTCTACATTTAATGTTACATTTTTGTAACAAATTAGTTAAGCCAATTGAAGATTAAATCATAAAAATAAAATTCATACAATATGATACTTAAAACACCCTAAAAAATTAAATTCCGTTCAAATGAAATCGAAATAAATCTTAGACTTTCTTTAAGTTTTGTATTTTGCATGCATCTTATCATTTTATATACAATTGTCATAAACATAATGCAAAATCTGCATTAAAGATAATTTCAATTAAAAATGGAAGTCTAAGATTTATTTCGATTTCATTTGAACGGAATCTAATTTTTTAGGGTGTTTTAAGTATCATATTGTATTAATTTTATTTTTATTTTTTATCTCCAATTGGCTTAACTAATTTGTTACAAAAATGTAACATTAAATGTAGAACTAATTGAATGAAATATCTTAATATCTGTCCCTTCTCGGGTTTAAACAATGTAGGAAATAAATTTTGTTTTTTACTTTCTTCTATCTTCAATAGAAGAAAGTATTGTAATCGAAATTTTTTTCGACTTCCGGTTTTTGACGGATTTACATGTTTTAGGGGTCAGAGATTCCAAAAAACATGTTTATAGAAAATGTCTGTCTGTCTGTGTGTCCGTCTGTCCGTCCGTCCGTCTGTCCGTCTGTCTGTCGCCATTGTACCATCAAAAAGTGTATGAAGTTATGCATAGAATTAAACCAAAATTTTATTTTAAGTTTTTGGCTATGGCAAGCAGGTCCTCCTGGAATTTGGAAAAAATTCGCCGGTAGGGGGCGCTGTAAATGCGATTTTTGTGCGATTTTGAATATTGTACCATCCAAAAGTGTATGAAGTTATGCATAGAATTGAACCAAATTTTTATTTTAAGTTTTTGGCTATGGCAAGCTGGTCCTCCCTGAATTTGAAAAAAATTCACCGGTAGGGGGCGCTGTAATAGCGATTTTTGTGCGATTTTGAATGTTGTACCGTCCAAAAGTGTATAAAGTTATGCATAGAATTAAACCAAATTTTTATTTTAAGTGTTTGGATATGGCAAGCAGGTCCTCCCTGAATTTGCAAAAAATTCGCCGTTAGGGGGCGCTGTAATAGCGATTTTTGTGCGATTTTGAATATTGTACCGTCGAAAAGTGTATGAAGTTATGCATGGAATTGAACCAAAAAAATTTTTTAAGTTCTTGGCTATGGAAAGGAGGTCCTCCCTTAATTTGTAAAAAAATCGCCCATAGAGGGCGCAGTAATAGCGATTTTTGTGCCATTTTTGCGCCATTTTGAATATTGTACCGTCGAAAAGTGTATGAAGTTATGCATAGAATTGAACCAAATTTTATGTGTTTGTTTTTGGTTATGTCACGAAGGTCCTCCCTGAATTTGGAAAAATTC
This sequence comes from Maratus speciosus, assembly GCA_963932465.1. Classification (NCBI taxonomy): domain Eukaryota; kingdom Metazoa; phylum Arthropoda; class Arachnida; order Araneae; family Salticidae; genus Maratus; species Maratus speciosus. The sequence goes on from OZ010791.1 coordinate 414,754,610, forward strand.
TGCCGGTAGGGGGCACTATAATTGCGATGTCTGTACCATTTTCATTATTGTACCATCGAAAAGTGTATGAAGTTATCCATATAATTGAACCATATTTTTTGTGCATGTTTCTGGCTATGGCAAACAAGTCCTCCCTGAATTTGAAAAAATTCCGCCAGAAGGGGGCGCTATAATTCCGATCTCTGTGCCATTTTCATTATTGTACCATCGAACAACGTATAAAATTATGCATACAATTGAACCAAAATTTTTGTGCTTGTTTTTGGCTTTGGCCAACAGGCCCTCCTTGAATTTGGAAATATTGCGCGGTAAAGGGGCTCTGTGCTAGCGATTTTTGTATACTTTTCTTGATTTTTCGTAGTTCTATTGTGCATCGGCGGCTCATGCAGCGGCGGGAACTCGATACCTGCTAAGCCGGCTATTCGCAAACAGCTGATAACAACAAAATAAGGAAAAATTAATAATTTTAACAAATATCATGATATAGATTAACTCGTTTTTAGTCCGTTTAATTGACTTGAGCAGAAATTTAAGATGAAAATCAAAGTTGGTATAGTATTGAACTAATAATATTGAAGTATTAACATGTGTAACTAGGTTTTGAAATATTAAGATGTATAAGATAGAAGAAAGTTTTGGGATTGGCACATCCAACTAGTTTAATTTGTTCTTCAAATTATGTTTTTGTTTAATCATTTTTGATCCAACCAAAATTTTCTCTTTTTATTTATATCTTAGCCTTTACATCAAAATAGAATGTTACCTTTTTTAGTCTGCTATCTATTTTTATGAAAGTACAAAGTTATTATTATCATTAAATGATTATAAAATTATTTAATTCCACATTTCCTATTTCTTCTGTCATATGTGTATGCATATATAATTCGCTGTTCCAGAAACCATATGCGAAGTATGTTTCAAATGATACCTGTGTTTACTAATAAATAAAAGAGAAAGAATGTTGTCCACCTGTTTTGGTGATAAGAAGCTTTGTCCCCTCCCCCCTCCGTCCGGGGTCAAGTGCAAGAAAACATTATTACTGTTGAATGTATTATGTAACAAAAAGCTATTATAAAATACTTTTAAATAGTAACTATTTCTTTTAAGTGTTATTTGATAAAAAGTTTTTTCATATATAAAGTGATATTTTATTGAGTTATATGAATCAATGAAGTATGCGAAAAATGAATGTAACCATATTTGTATATCACTCCAACCAATCAAAAGAAAAAAAAATTCAAAAGTTTAAAGAATTTTTAGACATTGATAACGATATCATTACGCGGGGGGGGGGGGGGTTGTTCGAGGGATGATAACGTATAATATCGTAAGGGGGGGAGGGGGTTCAAAATTGCCAAAAAAGTGATAACGTTATATATGCACAGCCCCTTAGGGAGCTTCCCTGATTCGTTTTGGGGATTCTTTGGTTAATGATAAAGGGGGGGGGGGGGTAGTCCACCTCCTTAATTGAGATAAATGATTTTTTTTGCAGGATTATTCGATTTGCTCCAAATTTGGTATACCGGTTTATTATGATAAGGAGCTTCCCTGATTAGATTGTGAGGTTCACTGGTTAACTATAAAGGGAGAAACGGGGGCTAATTCCCCTTCACTTTTTTTTTGAGGGGCATTATTCTTTAAAATAAGAGTATGATATACAATTAGTGTGAATAGCATGTGAGCTCAATGCCATCAGTTTAGCTGGGCACTTTTCTTTTTTATTCATATAATACATCAATCTTTTCTTCTGTTGCACATCTGCAATACAAGTAAAAATTACTGTCGTGTGGCTGTTTTACGCTCAAATAATGTAAAATAATAAATATTTTAATAAGTATGTCTCCAAATACCTTATTTCATACCATTATTTATTTTTTAAAACTTAACTGTTAACCCTTTAATTCCCATGATAACGTTCTAGAAATTACGTAGTTCAGAGAATCTAACTTTACACCAGAAAGTTTCAATGGTTAATTTCGCTTCATTTAAAAACGGAATGTTTGTTATTAATTAGAACAAATATTGCTATTTTAATTTTCTGGCGTGAATTAGGTATATACGAATAAAAAAATCTATTAAATTCAAAACATTGTTGTTTGCATATATGCAAAGCTGCGCATTAAAGGGTTAAGCCTTTATAGTAAAAAATTAGTCAGAAAATTTCTCGTTGAGCAGTGAATTTGAGAACTACCTTGAGGTATATTTCCAAAGATTCCGTTAAGAGAAGTTCATTATCGGTATTAATATTTTTACAAAACATACTGCCTTCCTTACACAACACATCCTGAGAACAATAAAGTCCAGTTCCGGTGCTGCTCGACTATGTAGAAAAAAGTGCAAGCCTGATCTCAACCCGGCCCGAGTCTGCTGAAAAAATTAAGCCATAGAGATGCTGATCTCTACACTGGACATGTTAAATTTCCGTATTGATGTTGTCAAGCTAGCATAGGTTCGTGACGCACATTTATACTTATTACTTATTCTCGCAAAAGTCACATTCATTGAAAATGGCTCATATTTTACTGGCTTCGATTAAAGTTTTATAGCGGGCCGGAAGGCCCACTTAATTTCTTTTATCGGCCCGGCACGTTTATTTTGTTTCTCGGCCTGGCCTGTTGAAAAAAGTTTTCTAATTCTGCCGGCCCGTTTGAAACATCGCCTTCATTCCAGTCGTGTGTTTTTTTAAATGTATTTTGTATTTTAAATGTATTTTCAAAATACATGTATTTTGTATTTTGAATTTTTGAAATTTGGAAAGTATTTTGTATTTTAAGTTGAAAAAACAATGTATTTTGTATCGAAAATGGTTTCTCGATGTATTTTGCCCAATTCTGAGCATAGCAAAATGTAAAGAAAGTATAAAAGAATTATCCAACCGCAGTCGTATTTGTTTCATCTTTACGAGTTTCATTTTCTGTTGCCTATAATATGCATTCCTAGTGCTATAACGTACATTTAAAACCCCACTAAAAACGAGTATGATCATCTCTAATCATAATAATTTTTATGACGTATCTGAGTTTCTTGAATTCGTATATATCTCTCTATTACTGTAAAAACATACATGAAGCGAGAAACAAAGAATGTTAGGGGGCGGGATCAAAGAATAATTGCCGTTTTGCTAATTTAGCGGAGTTTTGTTTTATTCACATATCTGCCACTGTTCCCAAATAGTAATTTTCGCCTTTAATAGTATTCGGAAACAGTGTTTTTTATCTGAATGAAAATAATCCGCTAAACTGGCAACACTCGTGAAGAGAGAAAGAATTCGCATCTTAATCAATGAATTCGCGTCTTAAACGTGATTTTTCCCTAAATGGACCGAAAACTTATCGCGTATTAAACGTGATATTTTGGCGTTAGCCTTACGGGCGATGTTCAAGGAATCAGAAAAATCCGCTTATTAAGCGGGATCGCGTATTAACCGTGAGCGTCTTAACAGGATTCGACTGTATTCTAAATAGTATGCTAACTCTTAATTTAGTAAGAAAATGCATAATAGGTTGAAAATTCACATTCAGTAATTTCTACCAATATACGGAAACATACTTGAATTCTTTTGGGCAGGCCTGTATATTACCAACATACTTTTATATGAGCCACATATTAAGCTAAAATTTAATTCAGGTTAAAACATGGTTAAAACTGCAGAAATCACCTTCTAGACATTATCAACCCTATGAGGCTATGTATCCAGTTCATTGCGTGGCCCTGTATACCATTTTATTTGTATTATACTAACATCTCTTACAAGGGAACCACTTTTGGTGTTGCTTGCACCTAGCATCGAGACCTGGTGTGTTTTGTAGCCCTATACATAAAAGTTAGAGAACCGAAAAAATTTCTCTGTTAAAATAATATTTTATATACTTTTTTATACTTTTAATTTATTTCATATTTACTTGTTTATTTCACGCCAAAAGTGAGTTAAGTCGCCAAATAGGGCGCTACAATTTTTCCACCCGCTTTATCCAAAGTGAAAATGTACAGAACATATTACTAGAATTATATCAGATTGTGGTTTTTTTTTTTTTTAATAATTGATAGCATAAGAAACAAATATTAGGTTTTTATTTTTTTGTCTGTGCAGACGATAAATATATAAGTAATAAATATAATTCTATAAAAGCCTCGAAGATCATTGAAGACTATTTTTAGTGAAATACAAAATAAGCAAACTATTATCTTTTGAAATCGAATGAAATAAAGTTTCGAATGTTTAAAATGAAATGCTGCTGTATTAAATGGTCCGTCGGTAAAAGTAATCATAAAGTAAATTAATATTTTTACACAATTTAGAAAAATTACTGTGGCGAAATAGGTCAGAAATTGCAATTTCTAGCTATTACAAATTCAGTTATGACATTTGGTTACGATTGCCGGAAAGCTCTACTTTTGAAAATAAACGCCAACTGTTTCCCCGCCAAAAATATGAATATAAAGTTGCAATTTTTCAAAATCAAATTCGTGGGGTTTTGAAGGAATTTTCAAACTTTTTTCAATATTTTATACATATTATTAACTAATTTTAGGTAGAATCGCAAGAAATACTACCTATTGCAGTCGTTAACATGGTGCGACTTTTGAAAAATTCCTTCATAACTTTTCATTATATGACCCCAGGAACCCAAAACCACCCCCACCTAAAAAGTTTATGTATATATATATATATATATATATATATATATATATATATATATATATATATATATATATGTATGTATGTACTAAATTTTGCCCGCACGATAAAAGTCGCAATTATGCACGGATCGTCTTCAAACTCGCCAACTACTTTGAGATGGCTAATATCTCGGCGGGGATTGAAAACGGGCAAAATCGGCCCAAGAGGATGGAAATGGGGAGGGTTAGAAATTTTGAATACCGTCTGAACATGATTCTGATAAAACCAACTCTTACACGACAATGAGAGGAAAAAATAAATATTTTTCGTTATAGCAGTTGCCAACAATTAAAAAAAAAGCAATAAAATTCTCACCACAACAATTGCTTTTCTATTGCAAGGTTTTCACGTGAAAAATTAAATTAAATAAATAGTTTGATGAATTGAAAACAAATTGAATATTACGTCATAAGTTTTCTAGAGCAAGATTTCCGCATGAAAACTCAAAATGAAATAAATAGTTTGACGAATTTAAAAAAAAAACATTGCGTCATATTGGAAATATAATGGACAGGTGAATATGCAACGCCATGTGAGTTTGAAGAAGCGTATTAAAACATGATAAAAACCCGATTATGGAAATATTAACTTATTTTAACACTTTGAGGTTCTCTGAATTTGCTTTAGCTATTTTTAAACCTATTCCATATGCATCCGTGTGTATATTCGTGATTATTAGAATTTTCACAAAATGTTTAGCTTCCTAGAGCTCATTCTTAGTGAAGGAACTGGGTTTATCTCTAATCTTGAATTATTTTTTGTTGGTGAATTTAGTACTTAACTTCGAAATCTACCTCCGCCTGTAGGCCCGGCCGGCAGGGATTTTTTATTTTTAAATGCTTTTCTTTAAAAAAAAAAAAAAAAAAAAAAAAATCAGTGTTAATAGTCCGATAAGTGGTCTCGAAAGTTGCATTTTCAAAAAGTTATGCTGCTGTATAATCAAGAAATATTATTTTAACAGAAAAATTTTATCGATTCTCAAACTTCATAATATAGGGCTTTAAAATGCACCAGGTCTCAATGCTAGGTGCGAGCAACACCAAAAGTGGTTCCCTTGTTAGTATACTAAATACAGTTCAACTTGAAAGTGCATAACTCAATTAAAAGCCGCCTTTTATGGTTCCTGTCCCTGCTGGCGAAGGCACTCATGAGCTAATGCTAATCCTATGGGGAGGAATTTTTCTAATAACTCGTTTGCATTTCGACATTTTTAAATGATTTTTTTTTTTTTTTTTTTTGCATTGGATAGCAGAGATCCGTCTCTACATCGCACCTTTTTTACTTTTTCGATTTTAGTTGCAGATATTTTTTAGAATGACATTTTCATCTTCAAAACCAGTTTTGAAAGAGAAAGCAACTTTAAAGAAAATATTTGCGACCAAAATCGAAAAAGTAAAAAAGGTGCGAGGTAGAGACGGACCTCGGCTATCCAATGCAAAAAATAAATAAATAAATAAATAAATAAATAAATAAAATAAAAAAATAAAAAATGTCGAAATGTAAACGAGATATTAGATAAATCCCTCCCCATAGGATTAGCATTAGCTCGTGAGTGTCTTCGCCGGCAGGGACAAGAGCCTTAAGGCATTAACGCTGATACCCTACAATGCTTATGAATTCTTTTGTGTAGCCCCGTATATGATCAATAGCATTTATAAACACCATATAGGAAGCAAAAATGTAATTAAACACACATACCATAAATGTAATCGCACTTCCAACAATTATCGCTAATAGACAGTACTTCAGATACAGTACTGTGTCCGTATCTTTTGTGTGTCCTTGTAAATGAATGATAAATGCCATGACGATCATGTTACGCAACAAGCTTCTATTAGATAGCCTCATTAATGTATATCAATCTCATTATACTAGAAGATAATCCGTCAGAATGGCGTGTTTGCATTTTTAAAAGAATGATATAGCATTGCATTATAAAAAGAATTATGAAGATATGAAGTAATAAATTTTATCTTATCTGACTAACAGCAACAGGGCCAGGTGGCGTAAAATAGTTACAAAAACAGCGCATTTTTTATTCAAACTTAATTTGCAAGAAAATTATTGAGTTGGTAAAATGATGACATAGAATTTGCAAATAAGTTTCACTCACAAAATTTAAAGAACTGTTTCACAAAAAACATGCAAAAAAAGTACTACGTAATTCTGCATCTCTTTCTCGACGTACTATATAACAAGTAATATAAAAATTTTGTTTTTAAAGTCAATTCCTACTTAGGTCATCAAAGAAAAATTTAATATAATCCCTTAAGCTAATATTAGTTTTTGTTGCATTAATATACCTCAATTTGTTGATTTTCTATAAGCAAGTAAACCCTTTTGATTTACAATGGAAGTCTATAAGAATTTGGCGAAATAATAGAGATGTCGCCAAGTTGGCGTCACTTTAGACGACTCATTTTGGTCGCCAAATTTGGCGATATATCGCTACGTTGGCGACAAACGGCGGTATTTGGCGACAGAACAGGGTTCCCCCCTATGGTAGCACCTTTATAGATATGAAGATGCATTAAATGCTGTTCAATAACCAAAGGCCGCCATTTTGTCTCCCATATAAAACTAAAATTAATTAAAATTTAATCAATGAATTAATATTTGAAAAAAATGTATTAACATCAAGTGCCATCCACTACAAGTTTAAAAAATTTTATTTCAACTTGATAGGATGAATAATAAGTATTTTATTAACGATTGAAAATTTGAACAAGATATATATATAGGGAGAGTGTGAACTAATAGTACGAATTTAAAAATAGTACTATATATAGTTAAGTTGCAGCATTTGCCGCCCGAATTCTATCCCCCGACTCCTGGCTTTGCCTCACTAGTCATCTTGCTTGCCGCTTCCACTCGCCGTTTCTTGCAATGGGACTTTCGCCTTCGTTCATTGCATTTAAAGAAAAACTATAACCTTCAATTTCTTAAAAAAAAAAAAAAAAAAAAAAAAAAAAAAAAAAATTGTAAGACTTCAATTCCTAATAAATTTGTTATTTTATAGAAAAAAGGAACACACGTTATAAGATTGAAAAATCAAACCTAAACAGTAAACATTCACTCGTGATGTCACTTGAAAAAATATATTTTTTAGGAATATCAATGGAGTCATTCTCAAGAGTCATTCATGGCTGTGAACAAAAAATTAAAACAGTCCAAATATAAAATTCCAACAATATTGCATTTAATGCACACCTTCGCTTTCGCTTGCCTTAAATAGGGCTACTAGAGATACGAGCTGAAGCATCTGCCATTAATGTGCCTTTGGGTTTGCCATATGTACCACGGTGACCGTTTTTAGCCTGTTGTATAAAATCTGGACTGTTGTTACAGGCGCGGATCCACGGGGGGGGGGGGGGGGGGGGGGGGGGGGGGGCGATCGGTAGAACCACCGATTGTCGCGAATTTCGACAAATGGTCTCCGAAAAAAAAAAAAAAAAAAACAATTTCGTCAATCGTTCACAGGTCAAATGATCGCAAAAGAAACGCGATTTTCGTCAAAGGATCGCGCAAAAACGCCAATTTCGTCAAGGGATCGCGCAAAAACGCCAATTTTGCCAAAGGATCGCGAAAAAACGTGAATTTCGTCAACGAATTGCGGAAAAAACGCTAATTTCGCCAAATAATCGCGCAAAAACACTAATTTTGCAAAAGAATCGTGCAAAAACGCTAATTTCGTCAGCAGATCTTTGCGAAAGAATCGCTCAAAAAACGCGAATTTCGTCAAAGGGCCGCGGAAAAAACGCACAATTAGCACCGGGAGGAGATTCCCCTAGGCGCGCATAAACAGAGGGGGGGGGGGGAGGTTTGATCGGGGCAAAGAAGGGAAGAACAAATTTACCAAGTTGGTTTTTAAGAAATCAACACACCATACGCATTTTAGCTTTCAACTGACTATGATTAGGACATAATCCTCTTTTTTTCATTCATCAAATACACCTTGAAATTTACCAATGTGGGTGGCAATAACAGTACATTTTTTACACATTAGTGCTTTTCTTCAGAAAACATTAAGATGCTTAATTTTTTCAAAGGACCTTTCTTTTTCTTGTTTCTTTTTTTCTTTGGAAATTGCTATGAATCCCATTCTTTTCTCAAACAATAAAGCACTCCTCAAAAATATCGTTATACAGAAATTAGAATTGCAGCTTCTTTGAAAGACCAAAAAGTTTGAACACTTTAAAGGGATCCGCATAACGTTGTCAATTTCTGTTGTAGAGATTCAACAAAAGGTACATGAAGTGGCATCGTCCACCATAGTGTCAAAAATTATGGCCGAAACGTCAGTGAGGTTTACCATTGCCACCCGAAAAGTGTTTGGTTTTCGTTTGCTTGTCTGTCTGTTCCACAAAAACTGCCGTTAAAAGCGTTGGATTTATATCTTGGGGGAGGCGACCGCCCCGATCGATCCCCCCCCCCCGTGGATGCGCGCCTAGGGGAATCTCCAGCCTGGTGCTAATTGTGCGATTTTCCGCGGCCATTTGACGAAATTCACGTAATTTTTTCGGGATTCTTTGACGAAATTCGCATTTTTTGTGCGATTCTTTCGCGAAATTAGTTTTTTACGCGATTTTTTCGCGAAATTAGCGTTTTTTCCGCGATTGTTTGGCGAAATTAGCGTTTTTTCTGCGATCCTTTGGCGAAATTAGCGTTTTTTTCTGCGATCCTTTGGTGAAATTCGCGTTTTTTCTGCGATCCTTTGACGAAATTCGCGTTTATTTCTGCGATCCTTTGACGAAATTTGCGTTTTTTCTGCGATCCTTTGATGAAATTCGCGTTTTTTTCGTGGTCCTTTGACAAAATTCGCGTTTTTTTCGTCGTCCTTTGACGAAATGCCCGATTTTTTGGCGAAATTAACTTTTTTTCCGCGCTTTTTTGACGAAATTCACGTTTTTGCGCGATTTTTTGACGAAATTCTGACTTTCAAGGATGTTAAGGGCCCTTCAGATTTCTGAAGGGGATCCTTTTTCAGAGATTATCCTCTTTCAGAAATCTGATATTAAAAAATGGATGCGATGGTTATGTTTTTCAGCTTTCGATAATTGGTTCTTATGCATTTTTTAGTGCTGAATTCAAAAATTACCTTCATTTTTTACCATATCATCACGTCAGGATTTTTCACAAATCGCAAATTTTACAATTTTTAAAAAGTCGAAATATTGCGAAAATCTGCTACTATAAAATAGACGTAACTTTTTTTCATAATAATTTATTCATTTTTTTTCCTTATGCTATGGATTTTTACAGTTAAACAAGTAAAATATTGTGTATTTAAAATCCTTATAATTTTATTCCATGCGTGGAAGTTTCTTTGAACCGCTCATGCTCTGCTTCGTGCTTTTCTTTTAATCTTCTCTATAGAGAAGATTAAAAGGTCCATCTCTGGCGTTCATCTCGGTATCCTTTTTTATTTTGGCGGTTGATAAGTCTGGGAAATTTGTCGCAGATGTATTTAACTCTTCCCTGCACGAATTTTTCTATTTTTACGAAATTTTTTATTTGAAATCTATATATCGGTCTAATAATAGGAAAAACAGTAAAAAAAAAATTAAATTTCAAAATTTTAGCTAAAATTTGATATTTTATGGTATCTGCCATATGTACACATTTAGGGTTTTAACATATTGTATTGCTATATTTTGCAACTAAATGAATTTAAATTAATTAATTTTATCTGCTTAACACTCTGCAACAATTATTATATTAATATTTTTAAGTATTCAGTAAAAATAATGAAAGTAAATCTTACATTAATAACTTGATTGAAATATTTTTTGTTTCCGAAGAACAAATTCTAATCTCTCTATCTCTCTATTCTAAAAAAAAGTAACTACCGCTGTCACAGCCGCCGCCGCCGGTTTTGAATTTTTTGTGATCGGGGGTCTTTCTTCGTTAATATTAAGGAAAATAATGCATACAAAAATATGAAAATCGGTAGTATTATACAGAAATGTTTGATAAACACGCTGATGCACACAGTTTTAAGATCGAAGAATTATTTTAAGAGATATTTAATGCTAAAGTTGGACAAAATCGTTCCACTAAAAAAGTTTTATAGGAGCAAAAACTGTTCATAGGAATTTAATCATTTTTAGATCATTTTATGCGTTAGAATTTGCCGGAGTGCAGATTGCATTAATTTTTTTATTTTGACTAATTTTTTGAGGTTTTATTTCTATTTTAAATTCAGATTTTCAGCATTTCTAGAGATATTTTTAACAGATTTTAGAAAGTGATATTAATTTAAACTGTTGCCAACTGTATAAACAGCGGAAACAATAATGTTTGTTTCAAAAAAAGAAATATTTATACGTGTAAATAAATTAAAAATTTATTTACACGTGACTATTATAAACAGAAAAAAACATTTGGAATTAGAATTAAATAATTATGTACAAAAAGCAGGAACTTATTAAAAATTACGTCATAAAAACAATAATTACACGTGAATTTAAGAGAGAAAAGAATTTGTAAAGCAATAAATTTATTAACATGCGTTAGAAGTCTTAAATAGGAGAAATTACGTCATATTTACGTCATATTACAGTTATTACATAAAATGAACACAAAATAATATTGCAAAACGGTTTAAATTTAGAAATTGCGCTAGACATTTATTTGATATTTTAAGAGGATACTTTTCAACTATTTTTGTTAGGAAACTGCAAATAATATTTAATTTCTAACACAAGAATATTAAAAAGATCTTCACGTGAATATTAAAAAGAGAAAGAATAGTTTGGTCAAAATTACGTCAGATTAAAAACGATTAATTTAAAATGTCTCATTTAAAAGAACTTTCTTTTCACTTTGTTAAAAAATACCAGGAGACAAAGACTCTGTTTACTTAATTCCTTTTATATTAGCTTATTTTGAAATGTTGTTACACGTGTCTACGTCATTTTTATTTCGACGTTTTATTTGTATTTTTATTAATGTTGTACTAATTTATTTGTTTTTTCGTTATTTAAAATAAAAATTATGTCAATTTGTATAATTTGGCGAGTGGTTTGGCGATTTATATAATTTGGCAAAATTGGTCGACGGGATAATCAAGTAGTACCGCAACGGATTTGGCGTTAAAATTCCCCAATCAAAAAGAAATGAATAGAAATCCGTTTATAGAGAGATCGCCACTGTTTTTTAAATTATAATTCAATCTTTCGAAATCTTTTTAAAGCCGATCAAATTAGCGTGCATTTAGAGTCTACGGTGTCTGGACGGGGGTTGGCGAGCGTAGCTCGTAGGGGGCCGAGCCCCCTAGTTCTAAAAAAAAGTAACTACCGCTGTCACCGCCGCCGGTTTTGAATTTTTTGTGACTGGAGGTCTTTCTTCGTTAATATTAAGAAAAATAATGCACACAAAAATATGAAAATCGGTGGTTTTATACAGAAATATTTGATAAATAAGCTGATGCAGACAGTTTTCAAATCGAAGAATTATTTTAAGAGATATTTAACGCTAAAGTTGCACAAAATCGTTCCACTAAAAAAGTTTTATAGCAGCAAAAACTATACATGGCAGTGTAATCATTTTTAGATCATTTTATGCGTTAGAATTTGCCGGAGTGCAGATTGCATTAATTTTTTTATTTTGACTCATTTTTTCAGGTTTTATTTCTATTTTAAATTCAAATTTTCAGCATTTCTAGAGATATTTTTTACAGATTTCAGAAAATTGTACTAATTTAAACTGTTGCCAACTGTATAAAAAACGCAAGCAATAATGTTTGCTTCAAATTAAAAATTTATTTACACGTGACTATTATAAACAGGAAAAAACTTTCAAATTACAATTAAATAATTACGTATAAAAAGCAGGAACTTATTAAAAATTACGTCATAGAAAGTATACGCGTGAATTTTAAAAGAGAAAGGATATTGTAAAATAATAAATTCATTAACATGCGTCAGAAGTCTTAGGAGAAATTACGTCATATTTACGTCACATTATAGTTATTCCATAAAATGAACACAAAATAATATTGCAAAAAAGTTTAAATTTAGAAATTGCGTTAGACATTTATTTAATATTTTGAGAGGATATTTTCAACTATTTTTGTTAGGAAAGCGCAAATAATATTTCATTGCTAACAAAAGTACTTTCACGTGATTATTTAAAAGAGAAAGAATAGCTTGGTAAAAATTACGTCAGATTATAAACGATTAATTTAAAATGTCTCATTTAAAAGAACTTTCTTTTCGCTTTGTTAAAAAATACCAGGAGACAAAGACTCTGTTTACTTAATTCCTTTTATATTAGCTTATTTTGAAATGTTGTTACACGTGTCTACGTCATCAAGTTATTTTTATTTCGACGTTTTATTTGTATTTTTATTAATGTTGTACGAATTTATTTGTTAGTAGGGGAGAAGTGAGAGTTTCACGCCAGGAGGAGGGAGGAGGCATGAGGAATGAGGAATGAGGGAGGAGGGAGGAGGCATGAGGAATGAGGAATGAGGGAGGAATGAGGAGGTGGTGGAATGAGGAGGGGGAGGAGGAGGTGTTCTTTCGAGAGCGTCTTGTAAGAGTAGGGGTAAAAGGGGGGTAAAAATTTTTTTTGGTGAGATAAGGATTTTTTTGAGTAAAAGTGGGAATTTTCGAGAGATTGAATTTTTTTTAACATGTTATAGTACGAGGGGGTATTTTTAAATTAGTTTCATAGATTAACCTGTTATAGTACGAGGGGGTATTTTTCGATCGGTTAACTAATTAGTAATTAAAAATAGCAATTAAGAATTTAATGAGGAAATATTTAATGAAGCGACTTAGAATTTTTCGAGAGTTATTATTAATATTTAATGAAGCGACTTAGAATTATTCGAACAATTTTATTAGTGTAGTATAGTACGAGGTTTGAATGAATTATTAAAAATGGAAATTAATTTAAAATATCAATTAATTAAAAAGTAATTAAAAATAATTAATAAGAAAAATTAATTTAGAAATTTTAATGAGTGGACTAAGAATTTTTGAGTTTGAAATTTATTTTTAGTCAACTATAGTATGCAGTCGCGAATTTTTAGAATTAAAAATATTCATTCATTAAAAATAGTAATTAATTAAAAATGCTAATTAAAAAATATGAATAAGAAAATAACTTAATGAAGAAACTTCAGAAAATTTTTGAGAGTTTCATTTAATTTTGTTAATGAATTCAGTGGTATGAGATATTTTTATTTGAAATGGAAATTAAAAAAAAAAAAAGTGGAAATTTTTAAATTTTTGTAGGAATGTGAATGTTTTTTGATTAAAATTTGCGGAAGGATTTTATTCTTTTAAGTGACATGTTTTTTAAAGATATTTGGGTCTTTCTAAGGGAACCTAACACGTATTTATGCATGGAAATCCACGGTTCGAAGAAAACCACGAAAACTCCGAACGATTAGGTCGACGGGCGCGATTCTGTTCGAACCCAGCACCTCCTCTCTACCAGCTTCGAGAGCAGAACCTCTTGGCTACTAGTTGGGCAATAATTTAATGAAGAAACTTTAGAAATTTTTCGAGGGTTTTATTTGATTTTGTCAACGAATTGAGTGTTATGAGATATTTTTATTTAAAATAGAAATTTTTTGAAAAAACAGTGGAAATTTTTAAATATTTATAGGAATGCGAATGTTTTTAGAATAAAATTTGGGGAAGGATTTTATTCTTTTAAGTGACATGTTTTTAAAGATATTTTTTTGAATTGCAGTTATGTTTTCACAAATATTTCTCGGTTTTATATAATTGAATTGAAAGTTTTGTATTAGTCGATTAGTAATTTTAGACTATCATTAGTTAGATAAATGAAGTTATACTTTTGTAATGTGCTTTATGACTAAACTTTACTTATTGAATGGTAAAAAATATATGTAACTAGGAAATTTGATGAATATTTGAAGAAAAAATTAAATTTTCAGTGATCTTTTAATCTAGTCAATGTATGAATCAAAAATAAAATAAAATTTAAATTATACTTAACAAATATTTCAAAACACACCACAAGTATTCAGAGACTTAATACTATTCCATAATTTTTTAAAAGAGGAATATATATTAGCTGATTTCGTTTCATATAACATCAAATTTTACTGTATGCACGTATTCCCCAAATGGAAAAACCCTTTGGTAGATAAGCACCTCAACAGTTCGTATGATAAGTACATGACTCACTTTTCTGGAGGGTTTATTTCTAACGCAATGATGAATAGGGATTAGATAATTGTTAGTAGTTAAATATTAATTAAAAGGGAATTAGAAATTTGATTAAGGATTTTATTCTTTTAAATGAGATGTTTTCTAAAGGTAATTTTTAGAAATTGTAGTTTTTTTTTTTTTACCTATTTTTCAGTTACGTTTTTGAATTGAAAGGAGGACATTTATCGGTTATACGTATTGCTTTAGTGAATGTTATTAATGAATTCACATATATATGGTCATTTTGGAGCCTTTTAGAAATATTTTGCTAAGAATTTAGAACGTATGAAAATATACAGAATATCATTAAAAATATAGGATCTTCACACATGTTAATTAAGTATAATTTAATGTAAAAATAATTGTAATTCCAATTTAATTTTTAACCTAGTAAATATGTGAAGCCACGCAAACTTCAAATTTTTTCTTAATATAAATAAATATTATTTTTAGATCATTTCTTATAAATATTAATACACGAAAGAAATGATTGCGCTTTTAGAGCCTGTAACTTTAATCATCAAAATTTAAATAAATATTTATCACTTTCAAATGAAAATAATAAGCCTTTCGTTTAATATTTTTCATTTTAATTAATGCATAATTAAATTTTTCGAATGATTTTCATAATTAAAACAAATAGAAGAGGAATTCTTTTCAATTTTTTTAAGAAACAGGCAAGTTATTATTAGGCAATACACTGCAAACGTTTAATATGATGAGTCATCACTTAGACTTTAATATTAGTTTCACACATAAGTGTCATTATGTTCTTATATGTAATCAAGCGGGGGGTTTTAATAAATATATTATTAATATCGAGGGATATGAATAGTAATGCTAATATCACTCTTTGAAATATATATACCTTCTTATGTGTGTCTTAAAAACCTGACATAGTCATTCTGCACAGTGTTTGTGAGATATAGATTTAGTTCCCATTTATGTTACGTAATAGAGATCATGTGATTTTCCCCCACCCATCGCAGTTCATTCTTTATCATTATTCTGACATAGTATTGTAAGTATCATTTTTTTAGGAAATGTATAGTGTTATAGAAGTGAATGACCAGAATTTGAAAAATTTCGTCAAAATAATTTTTATATATTAACTAACTTTTCAAGATATATTTATCTCACATATTTAAACTGCTTTTTAAATTCGTGATTAAGTTCCACAAATGCATATGCTTCAACAACACATATTTTCTAAATGTATAATAAACATCAAACACAATTATTTTTCATCTTTTATCTGTTTTTAGTTCTTGAAAAATTGAACAGTTTTTTACAAGAAGAAAATAATGAACAAGTTCAAATATTCTTGTTAGAGGTTATATGAAACCTTTACCTTCATTGAAAAAAATCTTAGTTTGAACAATTCACGTACAAAAGAATATCGTTACTATTGAAATTTTTTAACGAATAGTTCGAGTAGTGAATCAGCCGTTATTATTATTAATGAAGATTAATTAGTCTTCTATTTAGACTTACTCATTAAGACTAATTCATTAGTCTTTCAACTCTTTAAGACATTGATTTGACACTCTAAAATTATTTTTCGATACTAAATAGAGAAAAAGACTCAATACTTTACAAATCAATATCTCATGTTTAACACTTAATTGGGGGAGGGGAGTAGGAATTTATTCTAAGTCAAATAATTATAATTAAAAATCCTTAATGAATACTATTTGGGGTAGACTATGATATCATTTGGATTCATACTTGTAGAAAATTCCCCTATGTTCGTATCAACCATGATTCATCGATAAGCAACCGTTTGGAAAATCCCTTATCGTGTTAGATAAGATGATTCACCGATCTTAGATATTAGCAGACTGCATGCGATACACAGCTCAGTTTATAGTTCTCAAGCTAGTTGTGTGCTCCAAAAGTTCTCAGTGATAATATAATTTATATATTTGTGTGTGTGTGTGTACCTACCTTTTTTCGATTTGACAAGTCTAACCTGGATTTAAGTGAAGACATGAAAGCCTCGAATGAAGCAAGTTCTTCAAGTTCTTTCTCTGATGATGTAAGTAAATAATTTTAATTTATTTAATGTGAAATGTTTATATTTTTATAACTTAGATTATTTTTTAATTTAATCGAGAAAAATGTATTCTATTTACTATATTTACATTGAAAAAGAAATTAGTGAAAATGCTTGTATATGTTATTAATAAGAAATTCAAAATATAACCCTTTTATTTGAAATTCAAAGTAGATTTTTATTTACTTGAATATTTTAATCAGCTTTTTATTACTAAAAAATTTTAAAAACTTATTACATGTCCTTTATTAGACTAGAGCAATTACCAAAATTCTTAATTTAATGTTATAAATATGATATTCAAAAATGTAACCCCTTTGAAATTTGAAATATATTTTCTTTTACTTAAATATTAAAAACGGTATTTATATTACTACAAATTTTATAAGCTTTTTATTATATGTCCTTCATTAGACTAAAGCAATTAACACAATTCTTAATTAAATGTTATTAATAAGAAATTCAAAATATAACTCCTTTGAAATTTGAAATATATTTTCTTTTACTTAAATATTAAAAACGGTATTTATATTACTTCAAATTTTATAAGCTTTTTATTATATATCCTTCATTAGACTAAAGCAATTAACACAATTCTTAATTAAATTTTATTAATAAGAAATTCAAAATATAACTCCTTTGAAATTTAAAGCATATTTTCTTTTACTTAAATATTAAAAACGGTGTTTATATTACTACAAATTTTATAAGCTTTTTATTATATGTCCTTCATTAGACTAAAGCAATTAACACAATTCTTAATTTAATAGATTAATAATAATAATATTTTATTCAAAGTATATTTCTATAAATAAGAAATTCAAAATATAACCCTTTTATTTGAAATTCAAAGTATATTTTCTTTTACTTAAATATTACTATAAATTTTAAAAACTTATTAAGTGTTCTAATTTAACAATTTTCCTTAATTTAGTTCGTTAGTAGCATTACCATGTAATGACTCGCCGTTGGGGAAAACCCAAGATATCAGAGATTTGATAAGGGGGTTTCCCCTAGATTAATTAGATAAGCGGCTGAGATGTGTTAGGAGGTTCATTCTAATATTACCTTTCTAGAGACAAGACAGAAAAATTTTCGCTTTTAGCATTTTTCATTATTAATTTAAAAAGTGAATTATTAATTTTTAAAAAGTGAATTCATCCCCCACGAATTTAAATTCAGAAATTCAAAATCATGTAAGTTCATTATTTTAAAAACTGTTTTGTATTATTATCTATTAAAATATATTTTAAAGCTATTTTCCTTTCTAAATGATTTAAACCTTAGACTTTTACATATGCTTTGTAGTTTAATATTGCTAAACGATTAATTTTTGAGATTCTCTTTTAATGAATCTATTCAAAGATCTTTTTTTTAAAGTATTACTCATTTTTCTTGTTGAATTGATAGTGTGAAAAAGTAAATTGATATTATTTGTGTGGAATGTTCTATTTTAAATGAATTTATAAAGTAAATTGATATTTTGAAAAGATATTATTTATGTGGAATGTTCTATTGTGAATGTATTTATATTATGTGAAAAATGTTTTATTCATTTCAAGTGTATTTTTGGTAGAAATTCTATTTTCATGTTAATGATGAGTCATTCTAAAAAATTCTAAATGTATCTTTTTAATTGGAGTGAATGAAATTTTAGTTTCACGCATAATTTAACTTAAAACAAAATTTAAACAAAGTTATTATTCTATGACTGAATTTTTAGAACTTGCTATTCATGAAATATATTTAAAAAACTCTTAATGTTTTTATACCCTTTTCAAAAATAATTTTCAATCGCAAAACTTTAAATGTTTATTTTAAATAAATCCTAAGGTGTATTTGTATGAGAATTAATTTTCATTTAATCTAACTTGGATGTGTAGTTATTCCCCCTTTTAAAGAAAACTTCTAAATTTGTTTAACCTAACGTGTAATGAGTTGTTATTCTCCTCTGAAATGAAAACTTCTAAACGTGTATATTGTTTTTTAATGAAAAGTTTTAAAAACATATTGAATTAGAAAATAATTCTGAATAGTATTATTGATTAATTTAAGTATACATTTATAAAAGCAGTGTATATACATTTTATCCTAATAGACACGTTTAAACATATTGGATGAGTCATACTTTTGATAAAAACAATGTATTCGAGGATTCATACTTTGAGTAAAATCATTTAATCTCAAAAAAATTATCTGAAAAACTTAAATTAGTGTAAAATTTAGAATTTTGTCAAAGTATTTTCTTAAAGTTTTGTTCGAAATATTCTTTTCCATTATTTATTTCGATTGTGTAATACTAAAAAAAAAAGTCAATCTTTGTAAAAGCTAATGGTCTTATTTTGTAAATTAATTTAAGTGTATATGGATAGACATGTTTAAACATATTCGATGAGTCATACTTTTGATAAAAACAATGTATTCGAGGACTCATACTTTGAGTAAAATCAATTTATCTCATTAAAATTATGTCCAAAAGTAAAATCTAAGTTAAACTAGTGTAAAATTTAGAATTTTGTCAAAGTATTTTCTTAAAGTTTTGTTCGAAATATTCTTTTCCGTTATTTATTTCGATAGTGTAATACTAAAAAAAGTTAATCTTTGTAAAAGCTAATGGTCTTATTTTGCAAATTAATT
The DNA here is from genome assembly GCA_963932465.1 of Maratus speciosus. Lineage (NCBI taxonomy): Eukaryota > Metazoa > Arthropoda > Arachnida > Araneae > Salticidae > Maratus > Maratus speciosus. The sequence goes on from OZ010791.1 coordinate 414,774,177, forward strand.
TAAATGTATATGGTTAGACATGTTTAAACATATTCGATGAGTCAAACTTTTGATAAAATCAATTTATCTCATTAAAATTGTGTCTAAAAGTCTATCTAAGTTAAACTAGTGTTAAATCTTCTTTTAAATATTTAGAACTTTGTCATAGTATTTTCTCAAAGTTTTAGTCGAAAATATTACTCTAGTTTATTTACCTAGAATTAGGGAAAAAAAACTATCTATTAGCTAAGTTTAATTAAAGGAGTAAAAACAAATGTTTCAGAGATCTCACTTTATTATGTGATTAGTTAAAAACGATTGTTTTAAATTAATTTCCAAATATTTACTAAAAAGAAAAATTTTCTTTTAAAGTGGGATACAGATTTTCCTTTCTCTCAGAGTAAGTTAGACATTATTGATCGCATGGAAAAAAATTGTCTAAAAGAAATGGATAAAAAAAATCAAACGAAGGAGTCTATTCAGGTATTTTTATTATTATTATTATTAAACAGGCATTTTTGTATACATAAAAATTGTAAAAAATCTTAAATTTTAGTAAAATTTTAATTATTCATCTTTAATTTAAAGAAAAATTTTCTTTTAAAGTGGGATACAGATTTTCCTTTCTCTCAGAGTAAGTTAGACATGCTTGATCACATAGAAATTAACTGTCTAAAAGAAATGGATAGAAAGAATCAAATGAAGGAGTCTATTCAGGTATTTTTTATTATTATTTTGATAAAAATCAGTTTTTTCTTAGTAAACCATTTATTTATTTATTCTTCAAAAAGGTATCATTGTAAAAGCTTTTTTTTTTTTTTTTAATTCTTTTTCAGCGAGGACTACCTATGCTATTTGAAGGTGTTAAAACCTCATCTAAAGCCAAAAAAGACTCTTCCAAGGTGTGTATAAAAAAGTTGTTTCAATATTTTTTTGAATAATTTTTAATGAATTATTTTTAACTCGAAGTTTTTTTACACTTATCATGTGTTAACAAGTAGTCTTTTTTTAACTTAAAAAATCGCATAAATTGGAATTAATTTTCTAAAGTTTCTTTCGAGTCGAATGCTTGAATCTCAAATTTTTCAACTTTATTTGTAGGGTAGTAGACCTTTTTAACTGAAACTCGATATATTCCTACTAGTAAAATAAAAACAAGTTTGGATTTATTTTCAGATTCAACATGTTTGCGAAGTGTGCGAGAAATCCTTTTCTCGTAAAGATAATTTAATTCGTCATCATCAACTAATCCACATCAGACAAAGTAGCCATCCTTTGAACTTTGAGGCAGGTCCTTCCAACGTTAAAGCAGGTCTTTCGAAGGTTGTTGTTAATTCATCTAATGCAGGTCGACCTAATATAGATTCTACATCTAGGGTAAGTCTCAATTCTTTTTGTTTTTACAAGTGCATTCTATGTCCTTTTTAGGTTTTTAAAAAAAGTTTTTTTTTACACAATTCTTTTTAAATTTTTTCTGCGAAATAGATTAAAAAGGGGAAAACTATTTTTTTAATACTTAGCAGGAAATATTTGTCAGAGAATAGTTTTCATTAAAATTAAATAAATTTACAATTATATTTTAAAAGGATTAAATTTAAAGAAGAGTTTTGTTTTAAAAATCTTAGAAAGTTAAATAAAAAAATTAATAAGGGTTTTTCTTCTTTTATAGAGCATCACAAATGTTACATTTAAATGAAGTATTTTCTTTCGAATGGGACTTTTTATGGTTTAGAAAATTATTTAGATTAATGAAATGTTCTTGACATATTTCACAAGTGTAGGTGGTATTCAAAGATGATTGTTCCCTATCATGAATTAGCTGGTGACGTCTTAAATTATCTTTCCTAGAAAATGATTTTTCGCATATATTGCATATGTGGACGCCCTATAAAAGAAGAAAAACCCTTATTAATTTTTTTATTTAACTTTCTAAGATTTTTAAAACAAAACTCTTCTTTAAATTTAATCCTTTTAAAATATAATTGTAAATTTATTTAATTTTAATGAAAACTATTCTCTGACAAATATTTCCTGCTAAGTATTAAAAAAATAGTTTTCCCCTTTTTAATCTATTTCGCAGAAAAAATTTAAAAAGAATTGTGTAAAAAAAAACTTTTTTTAAAAACCTAAAAAGGACATAGAATGCACTTGTAAAAACAAAAAGAATTGAGACTTACCCTAGATGTAGAATCTATATTAGGTCGACCTGCATTAGATGAATTAACAACAACCTTCGAAAGACCTGCTTTAACGTTGGAAGGACCTGCCTCAAAGTTCAAAGGATGGCTACTTTGTCTGATGTGGATTAGTTGATGATGACGAATTAAATTATCTTTACGAGAAAAGGATTTCTCGCACACTTCGCAAACATGTTGAATCTGAAAATAAATCCAAACTTGTTTTTATTTTACTAGTAGGAATATATCGAGTTTCAGTTAAAAAGGTCTACTACCCTACAAATAAAGTTGAAAAATTTGAGATTCAAGCATTCGACTCGAAAGAAACTTTAGAAAATTAATTCCAATTTATGCGATTTTTTAAGTTAAAAAAAGACTACTTGTTAACACATGATAAGTGTAAAAAAACTTCGAGTTAAAAATAATTCATTAAAAATTATTCAAAAAAATATTGAAACAACTTTTTTATACACACCTTGGAAGAGTCTTTTTTGGCTTTAGATGAGGTTTTAACACCTTCAAATAGCATAGGTAGTCCTCGCTGAAAAAGAATTAAAAAAAAAAAAAAAAGCTTTTACAATGATACCTTTTTGAAGAATAAATAAATAAATGGTTTACTAAGAAAAAACTGATTTTTATCAAAATAATAATAAAAAATACCTGAATAGACTCCTTCATTTGATTCTTTCTATCCATTTCTTTTAGACAGTTAATTTCTATGTGATCAAGCATGTCTAACTTACTCTGAGAGAAAGGAAAATCTGTATCCCACTTTAAAAGAAAATTTTTCTTTAAATTAAAGATGAATAATTAAAATTTTACTAAAATTTAAGATTTTTTACAATTTTTATGTATACAAAAATGCCTGTTTAATAATAATAATAATAAAAATACCTGAATAGACTCCTTCGTTTGATTTTTTTTATCCATTTCTTTTAGACAATTTTTTTCCATGCGATCAATAATGTCTAACTTACTCTGAGAGAAAGGAAAATCTGTATCCCACTTTAAAAGAAAATTTTTCTTTTTAGTAAATATTTGGAAATTAATTTAAAACAATCGTTTTTAACTAATCACATAATAAAGTGAGATCTCTGAAACATTTGTTTTTACTCCTTTAATTAAACTTAGCTAATAGATAGTTTTTTTTCCCTAATTCTAGGTAAATAAACTAGAGTAATATTTTCGACTAAAACTTTGAGAAAATACTATGACAAAGTTCTAAATATTTAAAAGAAGATTTAACACTAGTTTAACTTAGATAGACTTTTAGACACAATTTTAATGAGATAAATTGATTTTATCAAAAGTTTGACTCATCGAATATGTTTAAACATGTCTAACCATATACATTTAAATTAATTTGCAAAATAAGACCATTAGCTTTTACAAAGATTAACTTTTTTTAGTATTACACTATCGAAATAAATAACGGAAAAGAATATTTCGAACAAAACTTTAAGAAAATACTTTGACAAAATTCTAAATTTTACACTAGTTTAACTTAGATTTTACTTTTGGACATAATTTTAATGAGATAAATTGATTTTACTCAAAGTATGAGTCCTCGAATACATTGTTTTTATCAAAAGTATGACTCATCGAATATGTTTAAACATGTCTATCCATATACACTTAAATTAATTTACAAAATAAGACCATTAGCTTTTACAAAGATTGACTTTTTTTTTTAGTATTACACAATCGAAATAAATAATGGAAAAGAATATTTCGAACAAAACTTTAAGAAAATACTTTGACAAAATTCTAAATTTTACACTAATTTAAGTTTTTCAGATAATTTTTTTGAGATTAAATGATTTTACTCAAAGTATGAATCCTCGAATACATTGTTTTTATCAAAAGTATGACTCATCCAATATGTTTAAACGTGTCTATTAGGATAAAATGTATATACACTGCTTTTATAAATGTATACTTAAATTAATCAATAATACTATTCAGAATTATTTTCTAATTCAATATGTTTTTAAAACTTTTCATTAAAAAACAATATACACGTTTAGAAGTTTTCATTTCAGAGGAGAATAACAACTCATTACACGTTAGGTTAAACAAATTTAGAAGTTTTCTTTAAAAGGGGGAATAACTACACATCCAAGTTAGATTAAATGAAAATTAATTCTCATACAAATACACCTTAGGATTTATTTAAAATAAACATTTAAAGTTTTGCGATTGAAAATTATTTTTGAAAAGGGTATAAAAACATTAAGAGTTTTTTAAATATATTTCATGAATAGCAAGTTCTAAAAATTCAGTCATAGAATAATAACTTTGTTTAAATTTTGTTTTAAGTTAAATTATGCGTGAAACTAAAATTTCATTCACTCCAATTAAAAAGATACATTTAGAATTTTTTAGAATGACTCATCATTAACATGAAAATAGAATTTCTACCAAAAATACACTTGAAATGAATAAAACATTTTTCACATAATATAAATACATTCACAATAGAACATTCCACATAAATAATATCTTTTCAAAATATCAATTTACTTTATAAATTCATTTAAAATAGAACATTCCACACAAATAATATCAATTTACTTTTTCACACTATCAATTCAACAAGAAAAATGAGTAATACTTTAAAAAAAAGATCTTTGAATAGATTCATTAAAAGAGAATCTCAAAAATTAATCGTTTAGCAATATTAAACTACAAAGCATATGTAAAAGTCTAAGGTTTAAATCATTTAGAAAGGAAAATAGCTTTAAAATATATTTTAATAGATAATAATACAAAACAGTTTTTAAAATAATGAACTTACATGATTTTGAATTTCTGAATTTAAATTCGTGGGGGATGAATTCACTTTTTAAAAATTAATAATTCACTTTTTAAATTAATAATGAAAAATGCTAAAAGCGAAAATTTTTCTGTCTTGTCTCTAGAAAGGTAATATTAGAATGAACCTCCTAACACATCTCAGCCGCTTATCTAATTAATCTAGGGGAAACCCCCTTATCAAATCTCTGATATCTTGGGTTTTCCCCAACGGCGAGTCATTACATGGTAATGCTACTAACGAACTAAATTAAGGAAAATTGTTAAATTAGAACACTTAATAAGTTTTTAAAATTTATAGTAATATTTAAGTAAAAGAAAATATACTTTGAATTTCAAATAAAAGGGTTATATTTTGAATTTCTTATTTATAGAAATATACTTTGAATAAAATATTATTATTATTAATCTATTAAATTAAGAATTGTGTTAATTGCTTTAGTCTAATGAAGGACATATAATAAAAAGCTTATAAAATTTGTAGTAATATAAACACCGTTTTTAATATTTAAGTAAAAGAAAATATGCTTTAAATTTCAAAGGAGTTATATTTTGAATTTCTTATTAATAAAATTTAATTAAGAATTGTGTTAATTGCTTTAGTCTAATGAAGGATATATAATAAAAAGCTTATAAAATTTGAAGTAATATAAATACCGTTTTTAATATTTAAGTAAAAGAAAATATATTTCAAATTTCAAAGGAGTTATATTTTGAATTTCTTATTAATAACATTTAATTAAGAATTGTGTTAATTGCTTTAGTCTAATGAAGGACATATAATAAAAAGCTTATAAAATTTGTAGTAATATAAATACCGTTTTTAATATTTAAGTAAAAGAAAATATATTTCAAATTTCAAAGGGGTTACATTTTTGAATATCATATTTATAACATTAAATTAAGAATTTTGGTAATTGCTCTAGTCTAATAAAGGACATGTAATAAGTTTTTAAAATTTTTTAGTAATAAAAAGCTGATTAAAATATTCAAGTAAATAAAAATCTACTTTGAATTTCAAATAAAAGGGTTATATTTTGAATTTCTTATTAATAACATATACAAGCATTTTCACTAATTTCTTTTTCAATGTAAATATAGTAAATAGAATACATTTTTCTCGATTAAATTAAAAAATAATCTAAGTTATAAAAATATAAACATTTCACATTAAATAAATTAAAATTATTTACTTACATCATCAGAGAAAGAACTTGAAGAACTTGCTTCATTCGAGGCTTTCATGTCTTCACTTAAATCCAGGTTAGACTTGTCAAATCGAAAAAAGGTAGGTACACACACACACACAAATATATAAATTATATTATCACTGAGAACTTTTGGAGCACACAACTAGCTTGAGAACTATAAACTGAGCTGTGTATCGCATGCAGTCTGCTAATATCTAAGATCGGTGAATCATCTTATCTAACACGATAAGGGATTTTCCAAACGGTTGCTTATCGATGAATCATGGTTGATACGAACATAGGGGAATTTTCTACAAGTATGAATCCAAATGATATCATAGTCTACCCCAAATAGTATTCATTAAGGATTTTTAATTATAATTATTTGACTTAGAATAAATTCCTACTCCCCTCCCCCAATTAAGTGTTAAACATGAGATGTTGATTTGTAAAGTATTGAGTCTTTTTCTCTATTTAGTATCGAAAAATAATTTTAGAGTGTCAAATCAATGTCTTAAAGAGTTGAAAGACTAATGAATTAGTCTTAATGAGTAAGTCTAAATAGAAGACTAATTAATCTTCATTAATAATAATAACGGCTGATTCACTACTCGAACTATTCGTTAAAAAATTTCAATAGTAACGATATTCTTTTGTACGTGAATTGTTCAAACTAAGATTTTTTTCAATGAAGGTAAAGGTTTCATATAACCTCTAACAAGAATATTTGAACTTGTTCATTATTTTCTTCTTGTAAAAAACTGTTCAATTTTTCAAGAACTAAAAACAGATAAAAGATGAAAAATAATTGTGTTTGATGTTTATTATACATTTAGAAAATATGTGTTGTTGAAGCATATGCATTTGTGGAACTTAATCACGAATTTAAAAAGCAGTTTAAATATGTGAGATAAATATATCTTGAAAAGTTAGTTAATATATAAAAATTATTTTGACGAAATTTTTCAAATTCTGGTCATTCACTTCTATAACACTATACATTTCCTAAAAAAATGATACTTACAATACTATGTCAGAATAATGATAAAGAATGAACTGCGATGGGTGGGGGAAAATCACATGATCTCTATTACGTAACATAAATGGGAACTAAATCTATATCTCACAAACACTGTGCAGAATGACTATGTCAGGTTTTTAAGACACACATAAGAAGGTATATATATTTCAAAGAGTGATATTAGCATTACTATTCATATCCCTCGATATTAATAATATATTTATTAAAACCCCCCGCTTGATTACATATAAGAACATAATGACACTTATGTGTGAAACTAATATTAAAGTCTAAGTGATGACTCATCATATTAAACGTTTGCAGTGTATTGCCTAATAATAACTTGCCTGTTTCTTAAAAAAATTGAAAAGAATTCCTCTTCTATTTGTTTTAATTATGAAAATCATTCGAAAAATTTAATTATGCATTAATTAAAATGAAAAATATTAAACGAAAGGCTTATTATTTTCATTTGAAAGTGATAAATATTTATTTAAATTTTGATGATTAAAGTTACAGGCTCTAAAAGCGCAATCATTTCTTTCGTGTATTAATATTTATAAGAAATGATCTAAAAATAATATTTATTTATATTAAGAAAAAATTTGAAGTTTGCGTGGCTTCACATATTTACTAGGTTAAAAATTAAATTGGAATTACAATTATTTTTACATTAAATTATACTTAATTAACATGTGTGAAGATCCTATATTTTTAATGATATTCTGTATATTTTCATACGTTCTAAATTCTTAGCAAAATATTTCTAAAAGGCTCCAAAATGACCATATATATGTGAATTCATTAATAACATTCACTAAAGCAATACGTATAACCGATAAATGTCCTCCTTTCAATTCAAAAACGTAACTGAAAAATAGGTAAAAAAAAAAAACTACAATTTCTAAAAATTACCTTTAGAAAACATCTCATTTAAAAGAATAAAATCCTTAATCAAATTTCTAATTCCCTTTTAATTAATATTTAACTACTAACAATTATCTAATCCCTATTCATCATTGCGTTAGAAATAAACCCTCCAGAAAAGTGAGTCATGTACTTATCATACGAACTGTTGAGGTGCTTATCTACCAAAGGGTTTTTCCATTTGGGGAATACGTGCATACAGTAAAATTTGATGTTATATGAAACGAAATCAGCTAATATATATTCCTCTTTTAAAAAATTATGGAATAGTATTAAGTCTCTGAATACTTGTGGTGTGTTTTGAAATATTTGTTAAGTATAATTTAAATTTTATTTTATTTTTGATTCATACATTGACTAGATTAAAAGATCACTGAAAATTTAATTTTTTCTTCAAATATTCATCAAATTTCCTAGTTACATATATTTTTTACCATTCAATAAGTAAAGTTTAGTCATAAAGCACATTACAAAAGTATAACTTCATTTATCTAACTAATGATAGTCTAAAATTACTAATCGACTAATACAAAACTTTCAATTCAATTATATAAAACCGAGAAATATTTGTGAAAACATAACTGCAATTCAAAAAAATATCTTTAAAAACATGTCACTTAAAAGAATAAAATCCTTCCCCAAATTTTATTCTAAAAACATTCGCATTCCTATAAATATTTAAAAATTTCCACTGTTTTTTCAAAAAATTTCTATTTTAAATAAAAATATCTCATAACACTCAATTCGTTGACAAAATCAAATAAAACCCTCGAAAAATTTCTAAAGTTTCTTCATTAAATTATTGCCCAACTAGTAGCCAAGAGGTTCTGCTCTCGAAGCTGGTAGAGAGGAGGTGCTGGGTTCGAACAGAATCGCGCCCGTCGACCTAATCGTTCGGAGTTTTCGTGGTTTTCTTCGAACCGTGGATTTCCATGCATAAATACGTGTTAGGTTCCCTTAGAAAGACCCAAATATCTTTAAAAAACATGTCACTTAAAAGAATAAAATCCTTCCGCAAATTTTAATCAAAAAACATTCACATTCCTACAAAAATTTAAAAATTTCCACTTTTTTTTTTTTTTAATTTCCATTTCAAATAAAAATATCTCATACCACTGAATTCATTAACAAAATTAAATGAAACTCTCAAAAATTTTCTGAAGTTTCTTCATTAAGTTATTTTCTTATTCATATTTTTTAATTAGCATTTTTAATTAATTACTATTTTTAATGAATGAATATTTTTAATTCTAAAAATTCGCGACTGCATACTATAGTTGACTAAAAATAAATTTCAAACTCAAAAATTCTTAGTCCACTCATTAAAATTTCTAAATTAATTTTTCTTATTAATTATTTTTAATTACTTTTTAATTAATTGATATTTTAAATTAATTTCCATTTTTAATAATTCATTCAAACCTCGTACTATACTACACTAATAAAATTGTTCGAATAATTCTAAGTCGCTTCATTAAATATTAATAATAACTCTCGAAAAATTCTAAGTCGCTTCATTAAATATTTCCTCATTAAATTCTTAATTGCTATTTTTAATTACTAATTAGTTAACCGATCGAAAAATACCCCCTCGTACTATAACAGGTTAATCTATGAAACTAATTTAAAAATACCCCCTCGTACTATAACATGTTAAAAAAAATTCAATCTCTCGAAAATTCCCACTTTTACTCAAAAAAATCCTTATCTCACCAAAAAAAATTTTTACCCCCCTTTTACCCCTACTCTTACAAGACGCTCTCGAAAGAACACCTCCTCCTCCCCCTCCTCATTCCACCACCTCCTCATTCCTCCCTCATTCCTCATTCCTCATGCCTCCTCCCTCCTCCCTCCTCCTGGCGTGAAACTCTCACTTCTCCCCTACTTTTGTTCTTTCGTTATTTAAAATAAAAATTATGTCAATTTGTATAATTTGGCGAGTGGTTTGGCGATTTATATAATTTGGCGAAATTGGTCGACGGGATAATTAAGTAGTACCGCAGCGGATTTGGCGTTAAAATTCCCCAATCAAAGAGAAATTAATAGAAATTCGTTTATAGGGAGATCGCCACTGTTTTTTAAATTATAATTCAATCTTTCGAAATCTTTTTAAAGCCGATCAAATTAGCGTGCATTTAGAGCCTGCGGTGTCTGGACGGGGGTTGGCGAGCGTAGCTCGTAGGGGGCCGAGCCCCCTAGCTTTTTGTATAATGCAGAGGTTTGAAATGAACAAAATTAGTATTATTACATGCTTTGGATTGTTCTTGATCAGTTATAGTGATCATATTAACCAAATTCATGGCACATAATGAAAATTATAAGGTTTTTAGGTATGTGCCAGATATGGCATGTCGTGCAGTGAAGGTTAAAACGTTTACCTTCTTTTCTTAAGGCTTTGCAAATTGCTTTGAGAGATTTTCGCTATTTTTTACTTTTTAACTTTGAAATTTACGATTTGCGAAAATCGTGACGTGATGGTTAAAAATGAAGGTCATTTTCGGATTCAGTGCTAAAAAATACATCAAAATCAATTATAAAAAGTTAAAAAACACAATCATCGCAGGCTTGTGTTATTAACGTTGTTCACTATAACTAAAAGAACAAAAAATAAGATAAATAATTACCATAGTACAAGAGTAAAAAGAAATAGAAAAAAAAAAGACATTTAATAAATAAATTCTGTTATAACGTTTTTAATTTTATGACCTAATAAGTAACAATAAAAGATATTTTGAGGAGAGGGCGGGATTGTTTAATAAGAGTGTTGGATAACCGAGTGTTTCGGTGAATCGGATGTCGGATAATCGAGAGCCTGTAATATTTTCAAATCGCATTAATTATTTCATATTCATTTATTAATTAACTTCAAAAAAGGATTTGAGCAACAGAAATTATGACTACGTTGATTATGGGTCACTCGGTATCGCCCCCCCCCAAAACGATTCTCTGGATCCGCCCCTGCTGTTGTATGAGATACAACAGGCTAAATCCGGCTAAAAACTCAGGCTAAAAGATAGTTGTCAGTCTATCGACTGGAAATTAACAGATTTTTTTAATACTCGTATAACGAAATTTAGAAACGATTGCGGATGATTAAAACAAAAGACATGGGTGTGAAAGTCGCCTATACTCCGTGGTCGAGAGACTTTAGGAAACTCGGAATGGCAACAGCCAGAAGAGAGAGAGAGAGACGAGGTTTTTTTCTTGAATGGTTGTGTTCGAACTCTCTCTTGTGAAATATGTAATCCGAATATTATTATTATGTTATATTATGTGTGCGTTTGTTGTAACTGTGTAGTCTAATGTAAATATTAAACTAAGTTAATCATATCGCTGCTTAGACCTGTCTGCTTTGATTAGAGCTTGTGTTCTTTCTTCATCAATATCGTGGAATACCGAACCGGGCCATCATAATGGGTGTTTATTGCTCCGGGAGGTTATCTTTCTCTGGATGTCTGTCTATCCTACAGCATGCAATTTTCTTGTAAAGGATGATATTATTATGCAGTAAAACCTCCATAACGGACACACCCGATTAGTGGACACCTCTATTTAACGGACATTTTTTCGATTACCAACCCTTAAATAAGTGTACATTTTTTACTCTCAGTAGCGGACACCTCCAAATAGTGGACAAATTCTGCCCTCCCGAGGTGTTCGCCATTCAGAGGTTTTACTGATAAAACCTCCATAACGGACACACCCGATTAGCGGATACCTCTATTTAGCGGACATTTTTTCGATTACCAACACTTAAGTTACTGTATATTTTTTACTCTCAGTAGAGGACACCTCCAAATAGAGGGCAAATTCTGCACTCTCGAGGTGTCCGCTATTCAGAGATTTTACTGTATATATTATTGACAGTTATTTTACAGGGCTGCACAAAAGAATAAGAATATATGAAACGAATATAAACTATCTTCGGGATTGGTAGATCGCTGATGGTAATGTAATTTTAGGATGTTGTTGCAGTCACCCGCAGCATGTTTCTAGGGTTTCGTTCTCTGACGAAATCCTACCTGTCTCACTCCTTTGTCTGTCTGTCCGTCTGTCACAGAGCCCGTTCTCAGAAACTATATATATCGGAAACTTGAAATTTTGCATACTTATAGCTGAACACCACACATCAAATGGCAGATAAAAAAAATTGAAAAAGTCTAATATTTAACCCTCTGGGCTCTAAAATGTGTATTTTAAACAATTTTTCTAACTCAGCCCCTAATTAAGTTGGAGACTTGAAATTTCGCATACTTATAGCTGAGCACTTGCGATAACACGACAAATCATAAAATTTTGAAAAAGTCATGTTTAACACTCCGGTCTCTAACATGTGTATTTTAAACAATTTTTCTAACTCAGCCCTTAGTTAAGTAGGAGACTTGAAAGCTTGCATACTTATAGCCGAACACCACACATCAATCGACAAATCATAAAATTTTGAAAAAGGTCTAATATTTAACCCTCTGGGCTCTAACTTGTGTATTTTAAACAATTTTTCTAACTCAGCCACTAATTAAGTCGGAGACTTGAAATTTTGCATACTTATAGCTGAACACTTGCGATAACACGACAAATCATAAAGTTTTGAAAAAGTCATGTTTAACCTTCCGGTCTCTAACTTGTGTATTTTAAGCAATTTTTCTAACTCAGCCCCTAATTAAGTTGGAGATATGAAATTTTGCATACTTATAGCTGAAGACTTGCGATCACACTACATATCATAAAAATTCAAAAAGTCTTATATTATTACAGCCCTTTGACCACTCTTTCTTATTGTGCACCATAGCCTTACATATTTTAGTTTCACTTTTTACCGCCAGGTGACGCCTACCTATATCGGGTGCTATGGGCCCGATCCCCTCGACTAATATGCCTACGGATAGGTTTTAAAACGGAATTTACAGGTTTTATTTAGATACAGGTTTTATTTAGAATAGAGTGCGCCCCTGGTTGCAAAATGTGGAACTAACATATTTTTTCAAAACGATAAAATGTTTTGAGAGGAATATTAAACGAAACTATCTGTGCGATCTGTGATCACACTTAACCAACTTGTTTCTTCAAGATGGTGCATTTAGCATTTATAATAGTTATTTTACAGGGTCGCACAAAAAACACGAATGTATGAAACGAATATATCTTAAATGCGGGGTTTGTAGATCACTGATGGTAATGAAATTTTAGCACGTTGTTACAGTCACACGCAGCATATTTTTTGTTTTATTTTTATCAAGAGGGCGCAAATAGCATTTATAATTATTGTACGGGGCCGTACAGTAGAATGCTAATATATGTTATATGCGGGATTTTTAGATCGTTGATGTAATATAATTTTAGCGTGCTGTTACAGTCACCGCAGCATGTTTTACCTTCAAGAAGGTGCATACAGCAATTAGAGTTATTTTACAGGGCCGCACAAAAAAACACGAATGTATGAAGCGAATATATGTTAAATGCAGGTTTTCTAGAACGCTGATGATAGTGTAATTTTAATATGTTTTTACATTCGCATACAGAATGATTTTTCTTAAAGAGTATATATATATAGCATTTATAATTATTGTACAGGGCCGCACAAAAGAATACGTACATATGTTAAATGCGGGATTGGTAGATCGTTGATGGTTATGTAATTTTAGCATGTTGTTACAGTCACCCGCAGCCTGTTTTTTTTAAGCGGGTGCATGTAACATTTATAGATATTATACGGGGCCGTACAAAAGAATACGAAATACGAATAAATGTTAAATGCGGGATTTGTAGATCACCGATTGTAATGTAATTTTATGATGTTGTTACAGTCATCTACAGCATGATTTTTCTTAGAGATGGTGCATATAGCATTTATAGTTGCTTTACAGGGCCGCACAAAAGAATACGAATATATGTTAAATGCAGGTTTCGTAGATCGCCGATTGTAATGCAATTTTAGGATGTTCTTACAGTCACCCACAGCATGTTTTTCTTCGACATAGTGGATATAGTATTTATAGTTATTTTACAAGGTCATACAAAAGAACATGAAAGTATCAAACGAATATATGTTAAATGCGGGGTTTGTAGAACACTGACGCTAATGTAATTTTATCATGTTGTTACAGTCTCCTACAGAATAACTTTTCTTGAAGAGGATGTATATACATTTAAAGTTATTGTACAAGGCCGTACAAAGGAATAAGATGGGAGGAAATAGGATAACCAAATTTCGGTAAAATTAATTTTTTTGATTTTTCAATTTATGATAGCTATATTAAAGTTAAAGTTGGCACAGATTCAACACAATTTTATCACGTGTTTATATATGCAGTGCCCCCTGGAGGGAAATAGAACAACTATTTTAAAATAAAATATTTTTATTAAAATAAACTTTCAGAATATGTTTCTGCCATGGCGAAATTTATGTTTTACTAAAATATTTTACACGAAACTTTTTTTTTCGCTGATAGTACCCCTGGTGGGAAGATTGTATAACTGAAATTTTAAAATTAATTTTTTTTACGTCCTTAGCTTTAAGTATGCAAAATTTCATGTCTCCAACTTAATTAGGGGCTGAGTTAGAAAAATTGCTTAAAATACACAAGTTAGAGACCGGAGTGTTAAACATGACTTTTTCAAAATTTTATGATTTGTCGTGTTATCGCAAGTGTTCAGCTATAAGTATGCAAAATTTCAAGTCTCCGACTTAATTAGTGGCTGAGTTAGAAAAATTGTTTAAAATACGCAAGTTAGAGCCCAGAGGGTTAAATATTAGACTTTTTCAAAATTTTATGATTTGTCGTTTGATGTGAGGTGTTCAGCTATAAGTATGCAAGCTTTCAAGTCTCCTACTTAACTAGGGGCTGAGTTAGAAAAATTGCTTAAAATACACAAGTTAGAGACCGGAGTGTTAAACATGACTTTTTCAAAATTTTATGATTTGTGGTGTTATCGCAAGTGTTCGCTATAAGTATGCAAAATTTCAAGTCTCTAATTTAATTAGGGGCTGAGTTAGAAAAATTGTTTAAAATACGCAAGTTAGAGCAAAGAGGGTTAAATATTAGACTTTTTGAAAAATTTATTTTTTGTCGTTTGATGTGAGGTGTTCAGCTATAAGTATGCAAAATTTCATGTCTCCAACTTACTTAGGGGCTGAGTTAAAAAAAATTGCTGAAAATACAGAAGTTAGAGACCGGAGGATTAAATATGACTGTTTCAAAATTTTATGATTTATCGTTTGATGTAAGGTGTTCAGCTATAAGTATGCGAGCTTTCGAGTTTACAACTTAATTAGGGGCTAAGTTAGAAAAATTGTTTAAAATACACAAGTTACAGCCCAGAGGGTTAAATATTAGACTTTTTCAAAATTTTATGTTTTGGTGTTTGATGCGTGATGTTTAGCTATAAGTATGCAAAATTTCAAGTATCCAACATATATAGTTTTTTAAAACGGGCTGTGTGACAGACAGACAGACAGACAAGTGAGACGAATAAGGTTTCGTCAGATATGAAACCCAAACAATATGTATGAAGTATACATCTTTTGTTAAAAACATACAATAATGTATATGAACAAAGTATTTCAATTTCGCCAGTGTAGGGTAATATAATTCAAATACGATACTTCCAACAATTTACGCCTTTAGAAAGTAATGGATCTGATGTTTTTTGTGGAGCCCTGTATATGAATAATAAATATTACGTTAATCGTTTTTGATTGAACCATGCTAGAGTGAACCTAAAGATCGTATATCGAATTTGTTTCTCAAAATATGATTTTTTACATTTTTAATTATACAAACCGTCAATAGATAGCAGGACAATCGATTTTATTTTTAGCCTGTTGTCAGGCTAAATCTAGCCTGCATTTAGCTTGAAAAAACGGTCACACTGGGCCACACTGATATCTACTCAGCGCCCATTCACTTCTATGTAAACTCAGAGCACCGTGCTACATTTAGACAGTTATTTTTTATTAATTGCATGTTATAATTAGTTACGAAATTTATGATGGGAGGTTGCTTTGCTATGAATTGTTCAAACCATTCTAGAAAAGGACACCGGATGTTCAAATTTCTCGAAGAAAATACAAAAAGAAGAAAGTGGATAATCAACTGTCCTCGAGGTAAATTGCGAGATTTATGAAATCGCCAAATTTAAAAGTCTTAAAACGTGTGAAAATGACTGACGATTGCGATTATTTTTAAATTTAATTATTTATTTATGTTTATAATAGTTACACAAGTGTATAAATATACATAAGAGGCAATGATTATTTATACTCTGTTTATTGAGCCGAAGGAGAAAATCGGGAAGCTGAATTTTATGAGAATTATTTTTATTTAAGGGGTGCTTATATAATTTTAAGTCTTTCTGCACGTTTTTAATTCTCTAAAATTCATAAATAGGTTAAACAGTTTATTATTATTATTACTATTATTTTACAGATTCAGAAAATTATAATACGGAATAATTTGCTTATATATTTTAAATATTTTAGGAGGGTTTCATAAATTAATCAATTATTAATATAAACAGTGAGTTAATGTAAAAAGAAGAGATATAAATGGCAAATTTCACTTAACAGCTTTAAGTACGCAACATGTAAATACTTGAGTTATAATTTGAGTTTAAAAGCTCTACCAGTTACCCAAAATAACTGTATATGAGATTTCTATTTTTTAATAAATAAATTATTTATCGAGTTACGAGCAATTGTGGTCACGTGGCGACCGGTTTTTCTTTTTCGCGGTGTCGCATCTCTACCAATTACCCAAAATAATAATAATAAAATTAGAAAAACCTTATGTCTTTGCCCGAAATGTTAACGTTTTATCATTGAAAACACTAGTGTTGGAGAAAAAAAAATTAAGTCTAAAGATTTTAAACTTTGTAAGTTTAGGAAGAAGAGGAAAGGGTAATTTTATTTATTTATTTTTGTGGCGCGAGGGGAGGATGATTAGTTATTTAACGACTCACAAATGGGCCAGAAAGAAAAATTACAGTTTTGAAGACTAAGCTTTGCATGGTAGGAAAGACCGGGGGAGAGGTAATTTCAGGTGGTGGGAGGATGTTAAATGATTATTTATTGTTACTGTTACAATAAAGTAATAAATAGAGTAAAGAAAGTTTTAAAAATTAAAAATGTTTGAAGATTTTTAATTTTATGAGTAGGGGGGGGGGGAATTAAGGGAGAAGCAGAATTTTTTGGGGTGGGGGGGGGGGGTAGTAAGTTCATTAGATGACTTATTAACTATTGTTACTAAAGATTTAAAATTATACAGAAAAAAATTCAAAACTTTAAAGATTTAAAAATTTTTGTGCTAAGAATAAGGGGCAGGGGAGGGCTAAAGGGAAAGCGGCCATATCAGATAGAGGGAGGATTTTAGATGATTAATTACTCATTATTACAATAAAGGAACAAACAGCAGAAAAAAAGAATACTTTTAAAGACTTTAAACTTTATGAACAGGGGGGGGGGGCAAAGGGGAAGAAGATTTTTTTTCAAAGGG
Source organism: Maratus speciosus (assembly GCA_963932465.1). Taxonomy (NCBI): domain Eukaryota; kingdom Metazoa; phylum Arthropoda; class Arachnida; order Araneae; family Salticidae; genus Maratus; species Maratus speciosus. Next base: position 414,791,776 of record OZ010791.1, read on the forward strand.
GGTTAGAGATTATTTGATGACTTTTGTTTATTTACTTTACTAAACATTTACACATAGAACACAAAAAAAAATGATATTTAAAGACTTTAAATTTTGTGTGCTTGGTATCAGGGGGTGGGGGGAGGAGGGAAAAGTGAATTTCGGTGGGGAGGGGGGAAAAATATATGATTGGTTATTTATTTATTGTTTTAATAAAATGACAGATATAGCAAAAACAAAGTTTTAAAAAATTACAGTTTTAAAATTTTTAAACTATACTGAGTATAGTGAGAAGGGAGGAGGGCGGTAGAGAGGGAAGCAAAATTTTGGGATAGAGGAATTTAGATTGAATTTTAACGAAATTTGTATGATCATATTGTTACAATAAAATAATAAATAGAGTAGCAAAGTAAAAAAAAAAAAAAAAAAGGATTTTTATACTTTGAGTACTTTTGAAAGGGGGGGGGGGGGGGAGCAAGCGACAGGGGGCGAAGAAAATTTCGAAAAGAGAGGGATTTAGTTGAATTTTTTTTAAATCGGAAATTCACTGAAATGTAGAAGAGTTTCACATCTGATTAAGAAATAAGAGTTTGAAATTAAGGACTTTTTGCAGAATTTATTTAAAAAGGACTTTAAGAACGAAAAATTATTTTTGAAAAATGTAAAGATTTTCAAAGACCGTACGACCTTTAATAATAGAAGAACTTTTCTTTTTGTGCATATATCGACTTAGTTCAAATAATGTGATAAACAAATTTCTTGAAATCGCCAACAAGGCGCTAAAGTCGCCAAGAAGCAGGCGTGTACCCAAAGTGTACCTAAATATGGCGGTGATGCTCCGGCCCGTAAACTCTAGAGGCTACATAGATTAAGGACCAAGATGGGACATTTATGGCAAAATCTGTAATGGCAACAGTACTAGCGTCACTATCGGCAAGGGGGCAGAACTAACAAACCTCCGAAATTTACCTATGTTGAAGAACTATGTTTATCCTCTATGGTTTGAATATCTATTCGTTCCCAAAGCGATATAGGTAAGCGTCTTATCTTAAATGGGAGAGGTAACCGCAAGATTAAAGGCGAGGTCACATCAATCAAGGTCACACGCCACGTAGCGGACGGGGTGAACAACAGAAAGATGCCTAACTGTTTTCTTCTTTATGGATAATCTATTAATTGCACATCTATGAAATAACTGCGCAAGCGCCAACATCGTGTTTTCATTTGTTTGTAGTATTTATATTCTGACAGTAATAGAATGTTCTATTAATTTTTATTCGTGTTTTTTGACTTATTTATTATAGTTAATTATTTAAATAAAAACAGTTCTTTTTTAGAACTAATTTTATTTGTTAAAATGGCAAAATCTTGGCAATCGAATAACTCTAGTTTTCGAAATTGTAAGAAAATTCTTTTTCTTATAGAATTCATGTCCTTTTCCAAAGAGCAAAACAAGTTAGTTACGTATTTTAACTCTAATTTATTTAAAAAATATATATATTATTTGATATATATTATAAAATGTTGTTGATTTAAATACGCTCGATTTTAATTATTTTCTTTTAATGAAATGAAAAATGACGCATAAAAATTAGTAAGTAGTTAACGTGCAAAGATTGAATTTTGTAGTCTTATTTTTTACTGAATTCTTGATGTGCTAAAGTTATAAAAAATGATATACACGGTTCTATTCCAGATGAAAATAGAATGTTTATCAAGGTTTAGAATATGTATAGAATTTAATAATAAATAAAATATTCAATTTTAAGTCCTTTTCTTCGTTTATCAAGCACAGACGATACATCGAAAACTTATTCCAATATTCTTTTGATCATATTGTATTCATGTTATTTAAATTACAAATAGTTCATTTATTTAATTTAAAATTCATTTTATTTTATATTCAGAATCACTTTAATTTAAAATGCATGCATTAAATGTTGTACTATTAAACGAGCAAGTATTGTTAATTTAGTATTTGTTTAAATATTTTGCGAGTCCAGACAATAACTGCAAAAATTTTCCTAAAATCGCCAGGTTAGATTTTTTTTTTTTTTTTTTTTTTTTTTTTTTTTTTTCTTCTTCTTCTTCTTGAAGCAGACAAAGCCATTTAGAGAATCCCTGTTAAAAATTCTATTACGAATTTCAGATTGTTACTTACTCACAGAAGATGAATCTTGTTTGCCAGATATATTGCAAAATATTTTTGTTACAGCTTGTTTTGATAAAAATATGTGTATTTTTAAAAAAGTCACAATGTCATTTTAGTTTAAGGGCTAAAGGCAGTAATGCTTTCGTAGCATTAGTGCTTTTCTCCCGAAATTAAAATGATATTGCGATTTTTTTTTTTTTTAAATGTGCATAATTTTATCAAAACAAACTGTAATAAAAATATTTTGCAATAAAACTGGGAAACAAGATTCATCTTCCATAAGTGAGTAAAGAATAAGAAAATATGCGCAAGAGATGCGCAGATAGTAGATATTCTGTCATATATGACGTCATACTGAAATCTGCGTATTTGCATTATTCACTCCATCCACCAGATGGCGCAGCTTTGTCAATATACTCCAGATTCCAGTATTGACATTGTACGCTTACTTATATCGCTTTGATTCGTTCCTAAAACGAAGTAGGTGTCAGGTCAGACGATATTCTATTCATGCTTGCTTTATTTATTTAACTGCTTTTTTTATTATTATTTTTTTTTTACCGTACTTGTATTGTTCATTTTTAACTTACAAAATGATAATTAGACTAATAATATAAAAGAAAGCCGCCAGAAAATTCTGTTAAGAATGCAAATATGTAAGTTTATAAGATTAAATTGTAAAAAATCAAATTCAAGTATTGTGTCAATTTATTCATATCGAATAAAATTTTATTGAGTGTAATGTCAGTACCTCTATTTATTTTTAACTTTTAGATTTATACAATTCTAAAAATTTGTCGAAAGGAATTTTTCCCTATCTGCAATATTATTATTATTATTTCTTATATGTTAATATTATAAACATTATTGAATTGATTGTACATTATTTACATTAAAAACAATATTTTTATTTTATCTGTAAGGAAGTGAAAATGCATAAATTTTAAAAGATTATTGTAACGATTGTTTAATACGTTAAACTTCATAAATTTATAAAACACGGGCTATAAAAATTTTCCTGCCAAAGGGGAATAATAATGAAATTTTCTGGGACTTGTAGCGTTCAACATTTCGTATATTGTTATAGTACACAATTGCTTTTGATATATAGCATTCAAGACGAAATTTTTACCTAGTATTCGTTGCACTTAAAACCGTTCACTAATCATGTTAAAAAAAAAAAAAATATCCGTGCATGAACATAGAATAGATATTAGATATATAAAATAGAATGTCTATTCTATGTTCATGTATCGGTGTAAGATTCTATCGAAAACGTAAACATGCAACATTAAAAAAAGAAAGATCACAATAAGGTAGATACTCAATAATAAGCATACTACAAGGAGGGGGAGTTTCTTCCCCATTGTCACTAAGGGTGCTACGATCGCAATCGCGTTACCATTACGCTCTATGGGAATGTCCGATCTTGGATGTTAATCTATGAGAGGCCTTAAATATATCAGTTTCAACTGACGTCACACCCTAGCAATGACCTTAGCAACCAGACGTGTTTTTTGTTTGCCTCCCAAATTGTATTATGAGCCAACCAATCACACTCAGTCAAATTTGGGGGGCAAACAAAAAAAAATGTCTGGTTGCTAAGGTCGTTGCTAGGGTGTGATGTCAGTTGAAACTGGTCTATTTAAGGCAAGCGAAAGCGAAGGTGTGCATTAAAAAAGAAAGTTTTAACGCATGGAGTTCATTCGGATCGCTATATTGTCAATGAGCTCCATGATCTATATTTTAATGAATTTCAAAGGAAAGAATAGGTAACATTCATATTTAAACATTGTTTTGGAAGTCATGAAATGATTGCAAAAAGCAGTAAAATGTTTTTAGTTTTTTATGTTTTATATTACCATTGAGCAAAATTATTGTATCCATGGTCTATATTTTAATGAATCTCAAAGGAATGCATCGCATATTGTTTACCATCGCTGATTGCTGGGTGATACGATTTTTAGCACAAGATATATCGAAAAACATGCATATTTCAATTTAGCTTATCACTCAAGTTTTTTTTTTTTTTTTCCCTAAAAAGGTTATAATCTTATGCAGCTTTATTGAAAAAATTAAATCTCTGAAAATTAAAATAAAATGGTTGATTTTAACGAAAAATTATCGGGATCCGGATGAGTTCATTACGTTATACTGTTACGTCACTGTTATACACTTAGCACTGTTATACTACATATAATTTGAAAGAGTGTAACATAACTAAAACACGTTGTACACAGTTTTCCCCCGTAGACCATTATGTAACGGAATTATTTTGTGTGGCTCTGTAAATGAATAATAAATGCTTTGCACCCCATATTCTGCAGCATGCCTGTTTTAGAGCACTTCACAAATGAATACCAATTTCATTATGTTCTAACATAATTAAATTGAAATGATTTTTTCCCATAGACTGTAATGTAACTGAATATTTTTGACCGTCTCTGTAAATAAAATATAAAAGCTACACAGTTCATTTTCAATAGCGATCATGCTATAGTAAACTTCAATAACATACAAAGAATTCAGGGCGATCTGAGTATTTTTACGAGAATTAGAGCTCTGACAGACAAACCAAAGTCAAATATATTGTTGGAAAGTGTTAAAAAGAAAGAAAAAGAAAAAAAAAACTTACTTAGACACACAACTAGCAAATGATTTTTTTTTTTTTTATTAGTAATCCTAAGTTTGCACTAAGTGTTATTCTGAAACCGTTTAATCCCTTCGGAACAAGCATCAATTTTTTGAGTGACACTGTTTTCGTAATCTTCTTCGATGTATTTAATAACAGAAAATCAGCGATTAAATAAGTTGACAGCAACTAAAAATGGTGGTACTTAAAAAGAAAGACTTTACAATTTCTATGGTCAAGGTGCAACACATAAAAAACTGTAACTATGTACGCATTTTCAGTAGGGCATCAACGATTTTAATCAGTTGATTTAAATCAGTGATTAAATCATGATTTTAATCAACTGATTTTTTTTTTTAAATCATTGATTAAAATCAAAAATTTTCTAAATGTTTAAAATGTCAAAATAAAAATGTTAAAATCTAAGATGAACATAATTTGAAAGTTTCTACTGGTATTTTGACTTATGAATAAACAAAAAAAGAGCTCTAAATAATTGTTTCTAAGCTCAATTCCTGAGTATTGCCAAAAATTAAAAACAGTTTCATTTAAAAATGATATTTAAATCTAATATAATTTGTAATGTCATAATTTCCTTTATGTAATCAATTTACGCATTATTTTATATAAAATAAACATAGTAAGAGTAATAAATTTCTGCAAGTAAAAGAATAAATAGTGAGTGTCTTAGTTTCTCGTTCTACTTTTCTTATAATAAATTAATAGCTATCTTGAGTTAAAGAAGAATAAAAGAGTGGCATCTATGCCCAACAGCTAAATTGTAAATGAATGCATAACAAGAGAATAAGAGCTAATTGGTATAAAAATGTTAAGCTTCTTCGGTATAGGTTGAATTAGTTTTTTTTTTTTTTTTTTTTTTTTTACTTTGAAACTTATATATACTAAATAAAAAAAATAATTAGGGATTGAAAAGGCAGCAAAACTTTCCTTAAGAAGAAAATATATATATATATATATATATATATATATATATATATATTGAGAGCTAATGATCCCCACTGAGATGTAATAATGCTGTTATTTAAATATTTTGAGGATTTCAGATATAACTGGCTATCCTTATATTTATTCTGTATGTGTGTATGAATGGGTTTAACTCATTGGGATTGTTTGCGGCGTATTTTAATTATGTTAAACTATTTCATGTATAATGAAATTGATATACGTCGCTGAGTTTACTATAAGTTATTTCATGCATAATTCGAAGTGCATAGCATTTACAGGCACTCACAAAAGATTTCATATACTAAGTACTGTACAGAAGCGGTGATTGCTCGAAATGCATTTTCAATTATGATATGCACTTTTATGTTTCACTATATTTATTAATACTATGTATGGTGTGTATAAATGCTTTATATACAGGGCTACACAAAAGAATTCGTAAGAGTTACTGGGTATGAGCGCAAATTGCTTAAAGGTGGTTGTTAAATGAGTTATGTATTTTTATGCTGAGCTGCATTTAGTTTATTAAGAAATGTTCGTAGAATATAGATAAAATGATATACAGAGTCACGCAAAGAATTGGATACATGCCTTCTATGGATGTTAATTTCTGGAAATATGATTTCAGTAGTTTTAAGAGTATTTTAGTTTTAATTAAATTTTAGCTAAATAGTGGCGTGTAATAAAGGTACTTGGTAAACTACAGGGCTGCACAAAAGTATTCAAGTATGTTTCAGACATGGTACAGGCTCAGCAAAAAAAAAAAGTTGAACTTTCACGGCCATACGGACTTTTGATGTAATTCAAATTTTTCTGCAGTGTTCAGATGAAATTTGCGCTGTTCTGCGATCCTTTGACGAAATTAGCGTTTTTCCGCGACCATTTGACGAAAATCGAGCTTTTCCCGCTGTTCTTTTAATGAAATTCGCGTTTTTCCCGCGAATTTTCGAAGAAATTCGCGTATTTTCCCTGATCTTTTGCCAAAAATAGCGCATTTTCCACGATCTTTCGCTGAAATTCGCGTATTTTGCACGATCTTTCGCATATTTTACACGATCCTTTGACGAAATACGCGTTTTTTCTGCAATTCTTTTACGAAAATCGTGTCTTTTTCGCGATCCTTTGACGAAAATCGTGTCTTTTTCGCGATCCTTTGACGAAAATCGCGTCTTTTCCCGATCCTTTGACGGAAGTCGCATTTTTTCCCGCGATCCTTTGACGAAAATCTCATTTTTTTTTCGCAATCCTTTGACATTAATCGCGTTTTCTTTTTTTTTTTTTTTTTTTTTTTTTTTTTTCCGTGATCCTTTGACGATTTTTGCGTTTTTTCTGCTATCCTTTGACGAAATTGGCGCTTTTTCCGCGATCCTTTAAAGAAATTTGCTCAATTTGGCGCGGTTCTTACTCGCGTTTTTGTTGCATTTCATCCGCTCCCGCTAACCCCCCCCCCCCCCCCGGACTTTCAATTTTTGTACCGGGCCAGGCCGATTTTTTTTTTCGATGAGTCGAGCCGGACCTAGGCCTAGAAATTTCAGTCCGTGCAGACCTCTACCATGTCTTATTATATTTTTTATACTTATAGCTCTCCTTCCCATCAAATAAAATAAAATGTAAAAATTTATCTTGAAACTCCAAATGACATTCATTTCCTAACTGCTGTTCTCAGTAAAATAGGGGGTGGGGGGTGAATTGTGATGTTCAAATGCTGCTATCAATAAATATCCACATTAAATTATTTTTCTAAATGATGAAAATATCTAACAAAAACGTGAGGGGGGGGGGGGGGATTTCTTCACAATAAAATTATACATAAAATTTTTAAAAGCCTAATTTTTTTAACAGATTCCGTTGAGCCTGGTCCTGTATTTACTGCCCCCCCCCCTTTTGTTAACAGATTGGGTCCAGACTGGCATTTTTCAGAGAAAAGGCACATTTTTTTTTTTACCCGAGGCCTCAAACCTACTCTATGCCCATGCCAGTGGATAGAGTTAGATGCGGACAACCCAACCAAGAACGCAGTAAGGAAAATTGGTTTCTTATAAATAAATAATTTTAAATCTGCAAAATAGAGTTTTAGTCCAGGGGAAATGTACCAAAAAAGGGGGTTACCTTGCAAAAGGTCGGGTAAAAGATTTTTTTTTCTGAATTGTTTATAATGATGCCAACATGGAAAAACCAAGTTTACCAACAAATTTTCTTAAGGCTAAATTTTCTGTGGCCAAAAAACAAGGAAATTTTGGGACCTTTTTTTTTTTTTTTTAAATATCTCAAGACCCGTTGCCGTAGCATATTATTTGTCAATATACAATATTAAAGAGGATAAAATTCTCTACAACTTTCATATTTACAACTTTTTTATACACTCAATAGCAAGCGCAGTACGCCCTTTCAAAAATAGGACAATTTTTTCAAATTTCTTAAAAACCGTGAAAAACGCAGTTCTGCAGATTTAATCATGTATGTCAACTTCTATATATTAGTAGCAGTAAATTATGCGTTTCAGGGCTAAAACTAGCCTTTTTTGCACCCGTGCCAAACATTGATTTTGGCACCTCCTCTCCCACCCCACCCTCCTTCTTTTAAAAAGAAAATTTACCGGGAATTTTAATAAATCTCTAATAGCCGGATTTTGAAAATTTTAAGTGTGTAAGCATTAAATACGTAATGCTGAACTACGTAATCAGCTTTGCCAAATATTGATTCATTAAAACCGTACCGAAAGGAACCGAAATATATTCCGCTTTAAATAGGTTTCCATCTTAGCGGGTATAATTGTTCATATTCTTTCTCTAGAAAACTATATACTTTTCTTTAAAGACCTAATTCCGTAAATACAGATTTCATTTTCAAAGGTTTTACGGTAGTTGTCGTATTGAGGCGTTTAAAGTCACAGTTATATGAATTATAGGACTAAATTAGTCACACGAAGACATTCGCAAGGTAACATTAAACCTATGGGAGTGTTCTTGACAAATATCTCGCTCGCATTTTGTAACTTTTAAATTTTTTTTTTTTTTTCATGGGATACCTGAGATCAATATCTAATGCTGTGCTTTTGTACTTTTTCGGGTTTGATTGCTTTTAATATATTCAGATACTTTCATGTTTGGAAAACTGTTTGGAACCCATTCTGAAATTTAAAGTATCCTGTTTGAGCTTTAAAGCAATTAATAGATAATCTTAAATATAAATTAAAAAAGCAACGTTAAAACGCCAGAATAAGTAAAAATTCCGCAGACTAGTTTCGGTAGCGTTTAGCATACCGTCTTGAGTGCCTCACTGTGGCGTACCATCCTCAGTGGAAGACGGTACGCTAAACACTACCAAAACTAATCTGCTAGTTTTTAATTATTCTGGCGTTTTTAACATTGCTTTTTTAATTTATATCATTCTGCGCCATGTAGCATCTTAATAATTAGATAATTTTAAAGTTTTACATATTTTTGCATGCTAAAATGATATAATCTCTTATTATATTTATTGATATAAGTAAGAAAATAATGACAATATATTTTAAAACTAATATTTTAAATATTTTTTATAAAACTAGTGATCTCAAATATTTTATTACCAGAATTTATAAATTTTACAAGATATAAATGCATAACATTAGTTAGTGAAATAATCTGGTGTCATTTTTATTGTAGCTATTTTATAAGGTAAAAGTATTTCTTTCATAAAATATATTTATCTTTTGAGCACCCCCCCCCCCCCTTTTTATATAGAACTACAATTCAATGTTTACTAACTTTAAAACAGTAAAACATTAAAACATATGTTATCAATAATTGGTAAATAAAATATACCATTGTAGTGGGGAATAAAATATGTTTTTCGCAAATTTTCATACCTGGGTGATTTTCAAAAAAAAGTCTCATGTTTTACTGTCCTTTCACATTTGCACAGAAAAATAGTTGAATATCATAATTTTAATTATTGCATTTTAACTATCGTGTTTTTTAATGATAATTTACAGATATATTATTATTTATAGAAAATTTAAAAATAAGAAATATGCTCTTTTGCAGTCAAAATATCATTACCGTAGGTTGTCCCAACAGGCAATTTATTAGGTAAAGATTTGACAAAGTTCTATTTAAAATAGATAATTATAATTTTTTTATACATTTTTATTTATCTTTTTTATTTAATTCTACTAATTAAAAAAATATTTATTTTCATTAATTTAACTTATCTATAATTAATAATTTTTTTAAACCGTGTCCTAAGAAAGAGTGTCATTGCCAGTGGCGTAGCTACGTGTTTTGGCGCCTGTGGCAGGAAGAATTTTTGCGCCCCCCCCCCTCCCCCTCCCCAAATAAAAAAATTAACATTCTTTTTTCTAAAGACGAAAAAGAGTATTTTTGGCTTGTACAGGGAGGAAAAGGCAGCTTCACTCTTCCTTGTATTTAAGGATTCCGCTAATTTTACTCTAGCACACGAAACTAAAATGCGTGATGGAACCCGACTATAGAAGATTTATCTTTTTCGTCAATTCTGAATTTGAATGGGAATTTCAAAAACTTAGCGAAACGTAATGAATTTGACTGTTATTTTAAGCCTATGGGAGTAGCAACAATTAAAATAAATTTTCAAAAAATCACATTTGCTAAAACTCCTAAATTATGCCGGATTATGGAAACAAAATCTTTTGTTTCAAAACGGCAGCCACCCTAGAATTTCAAATTGCTATACTCATTCATTTTTTAAGATAGAGGGGAAACCAAAAAATGTTCTTGAGTCCTTCTATCAAGACCTAACGATCAGTGGCGCACCCAGGATTACCCTTTGGAGGGGGCTAGCATATATTAGAGGTCTTGCCCAGATCTGGCCCGGCGTGCTGTTGAGCTCAATTTTCTTTCATTTGATGCGATAGTACGGGACGTGTCGGGTCCTGACTTTACATTTTTTTTTTCTGCTGACTTGAGCAAAGCAGTAACCAGGCTGAAGAAGCTCTGGAAATTTTTGGTCGAACTAATTCTTAATGATTTTAACATGTTTGATAATGAAATGTAGTACCTAAATGTATCTTAGATTTTGCAATTTTTGATGTGTTTCTGTATTTGGATGATTTTAAAAAGTGTTTCCAATCATACAATTTAAAGTTTTAGTGTTAAAATATTATGAAGGTTACAGTGGGCGCAAGAGGTTGCACGGCCCTTGTCTTGGGAAATGCTACAGCATAATGCAAAGTTCTGTGTATAAAAAGTTCAGTTCATGGTAAAGTAGGCTATGAAAAAAAAAATTCGTCAAAAATACAAAAAAGTACACACAGCAAGCTGACGGAACATCCATGTGACTGGAAGAGATATTACCGTTATTTGAAGAATTTCCTGTCTTTTGACTAGAGAATTTGAGGAAATTTCAGGTTCACGAATATTTCGTGTTTTGAGCGGAAGAGACAAATGTAAAAATTCCGTTTCTATTACAAAAGTACTACACTGTAAGGAAAAAGACAAATATTTCTTACCCTAGGCAAATATACACTGTATAAAAGATGCTGTTAAAATATGGAAATTGTACTGGCAATCAAAATGCCGTACTATTTCCATATTTTAACGGAAATTTTCCCCCCGTAAATTCCAGAAAAACGGAGATTTTTCTGCAATTTACAGGGGAAAAAATTTCCTTAAAATACGGAAATAGTACTGGCGTCCTGTCCTGATTGCCAGTACAATTTCTGTATTTTAGCGGAACTTTTTTACAGTGTAGCATAGCCAAGATCGAAACTATACAATAACCTCTCTTCTTCCAAGTTACACACGATGCCGAAAAGCATTCTTTATCTTTAGAAATCTCAGAAACAAATTAATTTTCGAGATTTAAAGAGTTCGTAAAAGTTTCGTTTGCTGTCACTAACTTTCGGAAACTTTAACAGTATCTTTTCTAATATCAGTTTTTTTCAGCAAGAAATGTAAGTTTTTAAACTGCTGTCAATATTCATTTTTCATCCAGGAATATAGGTTTTTAGAGTGTCCTCCATACTCAAATAAGCATTTTCATGTTCAATAAACAAATTTTATGGACAAACACGATACTCTAACAGAATGAATACTAACAGTAAAATTAATATTATTTTGTTACTCTTGCATTGTATAAATTCAAATACACAGCTAAAAATGTTTAATTAGGAACTGATTGCATCTTAAAAACCGATATTCGGGTTTGTGAAAACTTATGCATACAATATAAAAAGTACTGGGAAACGTTTCAGAAAATTAGTGGGAACTTTCCTTTTATAAATGCTTCTTTAAATCTCGAAAATATATTGTTTTCTGAGGTTTCTAAAGAAACAACCTGGAGAAACAACCCTCTACAATTCTTATCATAAATTGCAAATTCAGTGGGAAAAAATATACAGTCTATTCTTTCTCTATCGTATCTATAAAGTCTATTCTTTTGCTCATTGTATTGTAACACATTTAAAAGACTTGATTTTTTTTTTAATTACTAAATATTAAACATGCTAATATTTCGAATTTTATAGGAAAATTTATAAAAGAGAAACAATTGTGGGACAAAATTGCTCATCTTACGATTCTGTTCAGATTTTCTGGCGCGTACGCAGCACGCCTGCTATGCAGTTACGTATGCAGCGGGAACCCCTGCCGGAGATTCATTTTGAAAGAGATAAATTTAATAGAGGTTTTTAGTGGTTAGAGATGCGTGCGTATCACGCCTGGTCTACGCTACCGAAGACAGTGGGGACCCATTCAAAAGGTTCATTTTGAGAGATTTTTTTTTTTTTTTAAATATGAATAGAGGTTTTAATCATTCGCAGTCTGTTTGGAAAAATCGACTTGCGGGTCAGCTAGAATATAAATGAAAAGTGTTCTTTTGATAGGGTAACTCCGGGAGAGTCGCCGCATTCTGGATAGATGCCGCACCCTTTGCATTTCTTGTAATTATCGATAGATGGTAGTCAAACGCGCAGTATAGATGCACAATGAGATTATTTTAACCAGTGTATAGCGTGAATCGCATTTCGATGTTTACTTGTAGAAGTACAATCCTTATTTTGACGTAAGTGCATGATTTCACATTCCAAATTTTTAAACACGTTATGCTTAAATATTTTTCGTACACTAATTACTAAATGCATGCATGATTTCGAAGTCAAAACTAAGTGTAGCGTTTGTATAGAGTACTGTGTGTATGGTTACGCCATCCCCTTAGCGATGCCAGGTAACTGTGATGGCCGAAGTCTGCACTATGCAAAATACGATACATGCTGCACTGCGATTCTGGTATACATGCCGCAGTTTCTTCTGTACGGGATGATTAAGTGTTATTAACTTTTCCTTTTCTTTTTGCACAGACTAACTATGTTAGGTATGTTATCAAGTTTACTAAAACCAAAGGAAAAAAGGGGAAAAATAAAAAGTAAGAAGGGCAAGAAAGATGCAAGTTAAGATGACAATAATGAAAAATTGGATTACGCGTAACGCAGACGTTCTTTGCAAGGAACGTTTAGAAAACTACTTTAAAAAAGAGGAAGTGTAATTGGCTTCGTTGCATCATGTGTCAAATGTAGTTACATAAAGGCTATACTTTTTCGACACTTTTTGTGTAGATTGTAGTCGAAAAAACAGGTCTATTAACCCATTCGAGACCATAGGTGCATATAAACACCTTCATAAAGAGCACTCAAAATTTGTTTCTGGCACCAGTAAAAAAGAAAATTAATACTTGCTTTCTTTAATTAGAGTATTTTCATAATTATTTAAGTAAAGGTAACTTCTTTTAAAAAAATGGTGCCAATCGAATAAAATTTGTGTAAAAGCCGCCGGTCCCGAAAGAGTTAACAAATAACTTATGTAAACACAATTTTTTTTTCTTTTCCCTCTCTAATACATTGATGTTACGTTGTGGCTGAAATACAAATTAAAATTTAATGTAAAAAAAAAGTCGATAATTTTAATAGTGAAAGTAGGCAAACAATTATTAATTTGAATCTACTAATACGTTTCATTGTAATCACTTAGTTTCATTTTGTTATTACATCGTTAATTATAGTCCAGATATGAATATTTTTTTGAATATTTTTATTTATAATTTCATTCTGTTCTTATTACAAGGGCGGCATAACTACCGCAAAAGTGCGGCATCTCAGCCTGAATGTACGGTTGACGAGCCAAAGTGTAATGTTTTAGAAAAAAATGTTAAAAAATATTAATTTTTTGTTTTGAATTTTTTTGTCGCAGTACACGCGTTGTATATTTAACATTAAATAGCACAACATAATTTTTTTTATTTTATGTCCACCATGGAAATTTATAGGCAAATTGAAAAAAATATGCGGCATAAATCCCGGAATTACTCTACATTATAAATGCATAATACATCCATTATGATGCAATTTGATACATTATAAATGCATAATTAGATACATTATAAAAGCAGAAGCATTTTCAATGTCACCAAAGTCACAAGAATAGTGTCCAATGAATGATCCGCTGATGGCCGATCTGTCGCAACGCCGAAATCGAGCTCGTTAGCATTTTCTATAGGTGGCATTGCTTCAAGTTGCTAAAGCAGACCTTTTGATTTATAAACTGGAGGCTAGACAGTTAGAAACTTTCGTCAGAGAATTGACAATTATGAATGTCTCCATTCCCCCACATTCACCGAATTTCTAAAAAACGTTCACACACGCACGCACACAAAAGAAAATGTCAGCAATTTTTATTTATTGCAAAATAAGTGAAATACGAAATCGAGCTCGTTAGCATTTTCTTTAGGTACCATTGCTACAAGTCGCTAAAGCAGACCTTTTGATTTATAAACTGGAGGCTAGAAAGTTAGAAACTTTCGTCAGCGATTGATGATTATGAATGTCTCCATTCCCCCACATTCACCGAATTTCTAAAAAACGTTCACACACGCACGCACACAAAAGAAAATGTCAGCAATTCTTATTTATTGCCAAATAAGTGAAATACGAAATCGAGCTCGTTAGCATTTTCTATAGGTGGCATTGCTACAAGTCGCTAAAGCAGACCTTTTGATTTATAAACTGGAGGCTAGACAGTTAGAAACTTTCGTCAGCGATTGACAATTATGAATGTCTCCATTCCCGCACATTAACCGAATTTCTAAAAAACGTTCACACATGCACGCACACAAAAGAAACGGTCAGCAATTCTTATTTATTGCCAAATAAGTGAAATACGTAATTTTGGTTGAAAGCTCCTCTGAATTTGTCGTCACCTATTTAATCATTTTGTGCGTCAATTCAGTTATATAATTATCTTATGTACCAAGTGTATTGAGCCATCCCTAAAAACATTTACAGAATCTTTTTCTTTCTTGATTATTTGGATATAACAAAATATCTTAACAAAGAAAACTTTCACACACAAGAAAAATAAAATTTAAAAATCAACAATTTTTATTTATTGTAAAAATATGCGACATAATCCCTCCATTTGGTGCCCCTTTGCCTCGGCACCCCCCCCCCCCCCCTAGCTACGCCACTGGTCATTGCCATGCTTCTGACAAAAAATTCCTCCAGATTTTTTTAGAGGGCAGCACATGCCTTTTTATCAAGGCAAAAGTACTCCTTAAAAGTCAACTTGTTATCAGGTTTAGGTGAATAGAGTAAATAGTTTTATAGTTTCAATAAAACAAGCAAATACTTTGAATGTTTTGGTGAGTATTCTTTTGCAAGTCATTACCGCACCCAATTCTAATTGATAACTAAATGAACTTTTATTTCTTAATCTGCTTTCATTATATGAGAAATAGAAAATCATTGTATGGGCCAGAAGATATAATGGCTGCCATTTATGCCTGGGGAAAAATAAAAATATTTTGCTTAATTTGTCATTTACCGTGCTCACTTATGTCATTATACCGAGTGCATTAAAATTTAAAAATTAGTTTTAAAATGTTAAATTAGTAATTTGGTCTCTGCTAATGCTTGTATATTAATGTTTATGAGGTAAGGTAATTATTTACAAACAATTAAAACTTTCTGATTATTTCTAAAAATTTGATTTTGTTATTCCAAAACATGGACAGATTTTGAAAATGACCCACCTATTCCATTGATACCTGGAAAAATATGTATGCATTATAAAAACTATTAAAATTATAAAATTTATTAAAATTAAGCAAGAAATCTTTTTTAATTGAAACTATCGTGCCAATAAGTTACTATAGATTGAAAAATTCATTTAAACAATGCTTTGAAGTTAACACTGTATACACTTAAAGTTACTATCTAAATATGAAAATTTTCCCATTCATCTACACTCTGCCCTACTTTTAAAATCATATAAATTTATTGCATATAAAATGTCTGTTGAGATGAAAATAAAGACGTGAGTGTGCAAATAACAGATAATTTACTGCTACCAATTTATAGAAGTCGACATACACAATTAAATCTGCGGGGAACAGTTGAATAATCGCGGCAAAACTACGTTTTTCACGGTTTTTAAGAAAATTGAAAAAATTGTCCCATTTTTTAAATAGCGTACTGCGCTTGCCATTGAGTGTATAAAAAAGTTGTAAATATGAAAGTTGTAGAGAATTTTATCCTCTTTAGTATTGTAACTGACAAATAATATGCTACGGCCATGAGTCTCGAGATATTTCGAAAAAAATCAAAAAATGTCCCAAAATTTTGTTGTTTTTCGGCCACAGAAAATTTAGCCTTAAGAAATTTTGTTAGAAAACTTGGTTTTTCCATGTTGGCAGCATTATAAACAATTTAGAAAAAAAAATCTTTTATGCGACCTTTTGCAAGGTAAAATGTACATTTCCCATGGACTATTTATCTGAGACATATATTTAGTACGACGCAGTGCCGTGCTAATTTCCCATTAAAATGATGCAATTGCCCGAGCGAGTCGCGCTCTCATATCTTTTTTTTTCCCCTTTTGAAAATATGCACTTCCTTTATAAATGTACGCATTTCCGATTTTTGAAATTTTTAACTTAATATTTAGTTTGAAAGTATCTAAATTTCAGTTTCCAAAGACGTTTGAAAACAATTGTATACCAGAACAGGGCTGAGAGCGCAAAAAATACTTCTTATCTCATACATTTGTTTGACTTTACAGATTAAACAAGGCATATTTAAGCGCGCCGCGATATTTTAAGTGCGCTGTGCTATTTTTTTTAAGTGCACCATGCTATTTTTCGGTGCGCCATGCTATTTTTTAGAAACTCTCGTAAATATAGTCGGATTGTTCTGAAATTTTTGGATGTTAGTGACCTATACCATAGCATGATCCCTATTTCAAATAAAGTTTCTAGGATGTTTAGTTCATTTACAGGGACAGTCAAACATTTTCGTTACATTACGGCACAGAGTGGGCCCAAATCGCAATTATGTGGCCAAAAATCAGGAAGTCGAAGTTTCGTATTTCGAAATGAAATAAATTCCCCAGTATTTATAAATATCTGAAGATTTATATTCATTAATATTTTGGTTTTATAAGCTCACATGAATTCGCATTGCTTAAGTGAAGTTAGGAGTTTTGAGCATTTTCTGCTGTTGCGAGAATTTCAGGCAAATTAGCTGCATTCATACCCTAACTATGACCTTTTCAGATAGTTTGCGTCATATTATAATGTAACTGATATTACCTGTAACCATAACTGTGTATGCATTACCTCACATCTTGTAACCGTTAACTATGTTCCAAATATATCTTGTTATTGTGTATGGCGCATCGTCTATTAACTTATTGTTAGTTGTTATTAATTGGTATTAATATAATGTTCATATGAATTATAAACATTACATGGTGCCGAAATGATAGCATTTTGAAGAAATCGTCATGCCGGGAGATAATAACAACAGCAATAATAGTGTGAATATTCGACCACCGCCTCCACTAAGCCTCACGACGAATGATGTTACAAAATGATGGCAAGGCTGGTATCAACAGTTTGAATGGTACTTTATGGTCATCAAATTGGAGAAAAAGCCAAATAAAATCCAGTTAGCTTTGTTTATGTCAGCTATAGGACATGAAGCGGTAAGCATTTATAATACTTTTACTGATGATAAAAAAACTAGTTTGAATGTTTTAATTGAAGCTTTAAAAAAATATTTCACGCCTAAAGTAAACATTACATATGAAAGATTTTTATTTAACAAAATATTTCAAAGCGAAAATGAGAAATTTGATGATTTTCTGACGGAATTACTAGGCAAAAGCAAATCTTGCCAATTTGGTACGTTACACGACAGTTTAATAACTGATAGAATTGTAATTGGTGTTTACAGTAATTCCGATCGAGAAAAATTATTGGCTGAAGATGATTTAACTTTAGATAAAGCTGCGAAAATTTGTAAAGCTAGTGAACAAGCTCGATCACAGTTGAGTTCTCTTAAAGATAAACCATTAAATATTGAAAGTGTAAAAAAGTATGCAACAAGTATGAAAAATAAGTATGCTAAAGAAAAGCAAACTTTTAAACACGATGCAATACTTCTCACAAAAGGTTTGAATGTTTGGCTTATAAAAAGCAGTGTTTTCCGTGTGGCAAAGAAGGCCATTTTAGCATTTGTTGTTTTTCAAAGAAAAAGAAAAAACATGTAGCTACAGTAAATAGCTCTTTTGACGAAAGTCACAAAAACAATAAAGATTCAAAAAGTTTCGTTATTAGTAGTATAGCTAATATGTAAAATCAGTAGACTGGTATGAAACGGCTGAATTTGAGAACAAGTTCAGAGTCCAATTCAAATTAGATACTGGAGCTCAATGTAATGTCCTATCATATCCTTTGGTTAAAAAAGCAAATTTAAGCATTAAATATTCTAACGTGCAATCGTTAATATCATTTTCTAATCATAAAATGAAAGTAGCTGGTGAAGCTGTTGCCAAGTTGAATATTAAAAAGAAAACTTATACTGCTAGATTTGTAATAATTGAAGAAATGTTGCAACCTATATTGGGAAAAGATTCATGTGTAGAAATGGGTTTAGTTAAATGCATTAACAGTATTGGATTACCAGAAAGATTTTTAAACATCAGTGCTAATGAAGATGAAATAGGTTGTTTGAAAAATTTTAAATATGAGATAGATTTAATTGATGACCCTAAGCTTGAAATATTTCCTGCAAGAAAAGTTCCTCATTCCATTAGGGAAAAAATTAAAGAAGAGCTTGATAGAATGCAACAGATGGGCATCATAAAACCAGTGAATGACCCTACGCCTGCAGTCTATGCAGTGCCTATGGTTGTAGTTCATCGAAATGGTAAAATTAGAGTTTGTATGGATCCATCTAGTCTGAATAAGAATTTGAAAAGAAGACACTATCCTTTAAAAACATTGGAAGAAATTGCTGCACGTATAAATGGCTCTAAATGGTTTATATTACTGGACTGTAAAAAGGATTTTGGCAGCTAAAAGTGACAGAACGTACTAGTCGATACCTGACTATGGCCACTCCTTGGGGTAGATTTTTCTACTTGAGAATGCCAATGGGTTTAGCATCTGCTCCGAAAGTTTTCCAGCAAATTATGGAACGTCTGCTAGGACATATTGAAAATGTTGAATGTGCGATGGATGACATTCTGATACATGCTTCATCTAAAGAAAAATTGGAAGAAATGACTTCTAAAGTCATAAAAATTCTCACAGAATCTGGTTTGACTTTGAATAAAGAAAAATGCATATATTCACAGAACAGTGTTAAGTTCTTGGGACACATAGTTACTGATGTAGGACTGATAGTCGATCCTGAAAAAATCCAAGCTATTATTCAGCTAAAAGTTCCAGAAAATTTAGCATCATTACAGCGTTTTCTTGGAATGGTTACCTACTTGGCTAAATTTGTTCCTAACTTGTCTGAATTAACTCGACCGTTAAGAGCATTATGTAAAAAAGACACCGAATGGATTTGGGAGAGTGAACAACAGACAGCATTTGAAAAGCTGAAAGAAATCTTAAAGAATTTACCTGTATTGAAGTACTTTAATGTGAATTTACCTATAACATTGTCAGTAGATGCAAGCAAAATTTCTGTAGGAGCTGTAATTATGCAAGAAGGACGCCCTGTAGCTTATGCAGCCAAAGCATTAGACAAGACGCAGCAGAATTATACTCAAATAGAAAAAGAAGCATTTGCAATCAAATTTGTATGTCTACGTTTTCATCAATACGTCTGGGGATGCAGAAAACTAACTGTGGAAACGGACCACAAACCGTTAGTATCAATATTAAAGAAGCCATTACATTTAGCGCCTCCTCGTCTGCAAAGAATCATATTGGACATCATGCCTTATCGTCCTGAAATTATTCATAAAAAAGGAACTGAAATGTTTATAGTTGATACTTTGAGCAGAGATTGTAATCTTAATTCTAATTTAGATATGCCTGAATTACAGATGGAAATTCATTTAGTTGTTCCGATGACTGAATCTAAAACAACTGAACTGATTCAAGCATTGAAAGATGATAAAGAGTTAAGTCTGCTAATTAAGATGACTCAAGATGGTTGGCCAGAAAGTTCCTGATAGTCTAAGAAAGTATCAGACTTTTCGAGATGAGTTTGCCGTTTATGATGACATCCTGTTCAGAGGTGATCGAATAGTCATTCCGCGCAAGCTTATGGAACCTATGTTGAAAGCTATTCATCTTGGTCATCAAGGTATTCAACATTCACTCAGTATAGCTAGAGAAAATGTCTACTGGGTTGGCATGAATAAAGATATTACGTTATATGTTAAACAGTGTAAAGTTTGTGAACAATGTCAAAGAGATAATCCCGAAGAACCGTTAATGTTGAATGAAGTACCAGAGAGACCTTGGCAAATTGTTGGCACAGATATTTTTCATTTGGATAAAAAGAATTTTTTACTTATTGCAGACAGCTATTCGGGTTATTTTGATTTTTGTGCGCTGAACAACTTATCATCTAGTACAGTTATACGAGCTTTTAAATGTTGGTTTGCAACTCATGGTATTCCTGAAATTTTATGCTCTGATGCAGGTACTCAGCTAATTTCTAAAGAAGTGAGACATTTCGCTAAACAGTGGAATATAAATCTACAAGTATCAAGTCCAGAACACAGAAGATCCAATGGTCTACCTCAGGCATGTCAAACACGCGGCCCGCGGGCCACAACTGGCCCGCCAACCATTTATCTGTGGCCCGCGAAGCCTTTACCATTTTACATTTATTTAATTATCCTTTGCCTAGTGCCTGCCATCAGCCGAGTTTTTTCAGGGACGTATCAGATTGCATTACAACAAAAATCAACAGCGTGGAAATTTTTTAAAAATTTACTAAAAATTGATTGCAAAAGAAGATTTTTGAATTTCAAGAAACAGTTTAATCTGTTTCCCTCACCTCTAATAATTTATGTTCAAATTATTGCTCAGAATTTATTACTGCAGCTAATCAACATTCAGCACGATTCCAAATTACGCCATGGATACGGAGTTTCCAAATTGCTGTAATTATTCATCAATCGACTAATTTTTTGAAATACAATATGCAACCTTTTGTTATTTTTCAAGTCAAATAAAATAATTTGAACCAGGAAATATATTTAATAAATGAAATAAAAAAAAAGTAGCGATTATATATGACATGTTTTATTAAATAGATTTTCAGATTCAAAATATATTTATTTTTATTTTTTACTTTGAGAAAACGCGGAAGATTAACAGCTATGCCTATGCTAAATCTAGATTAGCGTGTACAAAGAATTAATAAAAAAAAACGCAATTTATAATATTCAATTATTATTTATTTATATTTTTTTTTGATAAAAAAAAAATGTTTTTACGAAAAATTAATATAAACTTACTATGTATTTAATGTAGGAACTTTGCGTTAAAATTTCTTTAACATGGCTGTGTCTTGTAATACAGACAAATTTTATTCTGTGCAACGGTAATATTATTATTTTTTTTAATATGGCCCGCGGCTTAGTATATAATGCTTAATTTGGCCCGCGGCGGTAAATGAGTTTGACATGCCTGGTCTAGCTGAACGTTATGTTCAAGAAGCTAAACAGCTTATAGCTAAATGTGCTGCAGATGGTTCTGACTTATATTTAGCATTATTAAATAACAGAAATACACCTAGAGGAGTTTTGGGATCTCCTGCACAACATCTTATGGGAAGAAGAACTAGAGGAATATTGCCAGTAAGCTCAAAGTTGTTAAAACCATCTATCATACAAAATGTTCCCTCTAATCTTACAGAAAAGAGGATAAAAGAGAAAGAGTATAGAGATAAAGGCTCATAGCCAAAAAAGCCAATTTCTATTGGTCAGAAAGTGTGGTTTAGAAAAGGTCATAAAAAGTGGAGTCCTGCTGATGTAATTGCTCTAGCTCAAGGACCAAGATCATTTATCATTAAGACGCCAGATGGTGCAACTTATAGAAGAAATACTTGGTTTCTCCGTCCGAATGTTACTCCTGAGAAACCTTCAGTTTCAAGTAGTTCAGATCCTACACCTGAAGAAACTGGCAGTCCTGATCCTACACATTGCCAAAGTGAATCACTGCCAAAAATGTCTGACGACTCGGGTTTGGTAAGTGCTGATGCTTCTCCAAATCTGTCATCTATTCCTGTTCCTAAGATCAAAACTCCTGTGTGCAAGACAAATACTGGTATAAAAACCCGTTCTGGCAGGACTGTTAAAAAACCTGATAAACTTGACCTGTGAAAGAAAAACTGTTTCTTTTTTATAAAAAAAAGGGGGATGTCATATTATAATGTAACTGATATTACCTGTAACCATAACTGTGTATGCATTACCTGACATCCTGTAACCGTTAACTATGTTCCAAATATATCTTGTTATTGTGTATGGCACATCGTCTATTAACTTATTGTTAGTCGTTATTAATTGGTATTAATATAATGTTCGTATGAATCGTAAACATTACAGTTTGTCTATTTTTTCTTTGCACTTCTCTGAAACAACATTGAATTACATATGTAATTTGATTTTTCGATTGCAAGAATCTCAAAAATTAAAAAAAAAGAGGATTTTTTGAAAAAATATATAGTTTTAAGGAATTTTTGTACATAAAAAGTGATATTTACAAAAGTCCTTCCGAATTCCTCGGACTTTTATAGTACAAAATATAGAATGAACCTTCTAAAATCATATCCCAAGAGATTTATTGCGACTTTTTGCAAACTTTGAGAGAACCAGTAGTTTGAAGTTGGACATTGGATATTGCCAGTATTAGTCCAAAATCAGTAATCGGGTTTAAAATCAATCTAATTTCCGCACTAACCCAAAATTGTCAGTGTTTATATAATGTAACATTGCACGTTACATTTTTATTTTATATGGATGTTTATTTTATTTTATTTTCATACTCATTGCGTAGCTCGAGCCATATTTTTGGTAAGTGAAATGATGCTGCATCGTTACATATAGAGTTTATGCGCATATACAACCACATACGTAATATTGCTAATTAACATAACGCTGACAATTTCATTTTTTTAATTTGCAGAGGGGGCAGGGCTTAAGAGTTGGGGATATTTTTTTTTATTTATATATATTTTTTTATTTGTTTTTACAATTTTTCCCTTACTTTTTCCCGAAAATTTTGAAAGTAATCTAATTAATGAATTGAATGATTTTATTATTAATTCATAGTGAATAAATGTCGAAAACTTAAAAAATAGTAATAATATTTTTAGATTTTCCTTGCTATAGTGGCAAATTGATAGAGGGAAGATTTCACGTATGTGTGTGTGGGAGGGGGGGGGGTGGCAAAATTTAGCTGATTGATTATTTATGTATTAATTTCAAATGCTAAAAGGTGTAAATTAAAACTTTAAAATCAGTAAAAATACGTTTATTTCGACTGTTGACATGTTTCAACTCATCCCGAGTCATTTTCAAAAACAAATAAATAAAGCTATTCTAAATTTGCATGGTCTATGACACGCCATCATTCAGTTTTCCACATATTCTTTCATATTATGCACGTTACATTTTTATTTTATATGGATGTTTATTTTATTTTATTTTATTTTCATACTCATTGAGTAGCTTGGGTCATACGTTTGGTAAGTAAAATGATGCTGCATCGTTGCATATTGAGTTTTTGTGCGTTACAATCTCTACCGTTTCTCTTATAATGGATGGATAATATAGACTGGACGGGAATTTTTTTTTTTATTTTATTGAAATTTACTTGGATGGTTTCTTCTTGACAAAATCTTCCTAGGGCTGTGGTTTTTCTATTATATTTAATATCAGCTATATGCTCCTTTTTTCTATACTTAAATTTCCTGCTAGTCATACCAATATAATAATTCTTTAATCTGTCTTGCTCTAATAAATGTTATTTCACACACCCCCAGAGTAATTCTCAAAACTAATTGGGTCAATTTTAGCGAAAATGATATTCTTCAATTTCAGAGGTGGTTTTGCTGCTAAGCAGATATTGAAACGTTTAAGGCTATATTTTAATTTCTCAAAAAAGCTTGGTAAAAGCTTGAATAGTATAAAGTTTGTATTTTTGCGAATCAAATTTACGTTCATGCTTCTTATTATTGGCAATCATATTTATTCATATCATATCATATTCATATCATATCATATCATGCATGTATGTTATTGATTGCTTATACTCTTTATTGTTACTTTTCAATAACATTAAAATGAGAAAAAAAAATAAGTTTTTAACCTGTATATTTTTAGGGAGGGAGTTAGAGCCTGGGGGGGGGGGGGGGGGGGCGTTAAAATTTCAGGGGAGACTGAATTAGATGATTTGTCTTTAAAAAGTGAAAATATTCACCACAATCAAAAGTGGAAAATTCTCATTCCTGTAAAAAAAGAAAATTTAAATTTCATAAAAACTTGCCAACTATTTTTTAAATGGTACTTGATGTGTATAAATTCTATAGATCATATATAGGGTCGCACAAAAGTGCTTAACAACATTCGTTTATTGACAGAAATTGCTGAGTGGAAATTATCATTTGTGCTATATGTTTAACTCAACTAACTTTTAGCATACTATATAGAATGTATACATATCTGCAGATCATATGCACGGCTGCACAAAACAAAATCATATATTTTAACGGCTATTCATGGTAATAGCAGAAACCATGTTTTCAAATGCATCATGCGTTTTCCAAACTGTTCATTTAGACATCATCTTTTCTTTTTACAATGTAGCTAAAACAAAACCCTTGTTCAAAGTTTAAACTTGGTATTCTGCTAAGCATGCTTCGAAAGGTCTACATTTTTCCTAAATATATTTATGAATGTTTAATAATCTATAAATATGTGGGTCAATAGTCTTTATTACTTTTCCCAATTTGAACATTCCACATTTGCTGTTGTTTTCCTGCAAGGTTTAAATTAACGTCTACTGCCTCTAATTTTTTTATAATTTTAGTTTCAAAAGATTCGAAAATAGAAAGGGGTACATATTTTTGCACTACATTTTTAAATAATACCTCAAATTAAATATAATACCTAAATTTAAAAGAAATATATTTTTGAGTTCAGCATTATGAAAGCTTTCACACAATATACAAAAAAAATTTTTTTCCAAGTAGCTTAATTACCCCTCTACATTTTTCCTAAATATATTTATGAATGTTTAATAGTCTGTAAATATGTGGGTCAATAGTCTTTATTACTTTGCCCAATTTGAACATTCCACATTCCATAGTTTACAGTAAAATGGCTGTGACAGACAGACAAAACACAGGAGTGATCTTATAATGGTTCCGTTTTTACTTTTTAAGTAAGGAATCCTAAAAATATAAAAACCAAAACTTGCATGAAAGTGTTGTTAATTGTAGAGAATTTAGATTGAAGAGCCTGGCATGAACTATGAAACAACTTGAAATTGATAAGAACGAAGCACCAGTCGCTTGTGAAGATTTTAGAATTCCATACCGGAAGTTTAACGCTGTAATTTTTGCACTCATTCAATAAAGTCTACTTTAAGCGGCCTATGCAGGATTTTTTTTCAGTGCCCCTAGAAAAATCACATCTGTAGAAACTATTATATATTGGCCAAAAAAGTGTGTTTTTTTCGACCCTAAATATTTAAATCTCCTTCCCAGTGGTTTCCCAGCCTTCAATGCCTGTTTTTCAATATTAGATATATTTAAAATTTAGTTCTTTATAAATGCATTTATACACTGGCGTTATTGATTGTGAAACCAAGGGTCATATTTAACAGAATAGAGTAAATTGTTAATTTCTTTTATTTCTTTTTCTGGGAGATTCCTTGGTTAGCCTGTTTCACTTCTTTTTTCAATTAATATAAATGGATGAATTGCGCTATAATTAGTTTTTAAATTAATCTGCATCAATATTATTTGTTAAAACAATGATTTATTCCCACAAATTTTTCAATGATAGTAATAAGGGAGAAAATCTATTTTATTACTAAATGAAAGTAAAATCTTTTAGTGATATTTGAAATAGAAATTGGCTAAGATTAAACAACAAGGATGCAACAACAACATTCACTTACTATGGCCGCCATTACATAAATTCAAATGGCCGCCAATTTGAAACAAGATGGTGGAAGAAACTCGCCAACGAACTCAGTCGAGACATTAGTATGTACTATACATATGAAAAATTTCATCCAAATCGGTTCAAAAATTCGAGAGTTACAGCATGACAAAATTCAGATATATATATATATATATATATATATATATATATATATATATATATATATATATATATATATATATATCTATATGGATATATATAGTATATATATAGGATATATATATATATATATATATATATATATATATATATATATATATATATATATATATATAGAGAGAGAGAGAGAGAGAGAGAGAGAGAGAGAGAGAGAGAGGGAATATATATATATATATAAATCAGCATTGCAATAGAGGGTGGTTTTGGTATCTTGGAGTCATGATCGGCAAAAATACAGCAAAAATTTTCTAAAGTGTTTTCCTTCGGACGGCTGCAAATAGAGACTACACTGCAAATAGAGACATTACTTTTTGTAATGAAAGCTACATAAAAGTGTCCACAATTTTGGCCACCACAGTATATTACTTTTAAAAAGCTTTTAACTCGGTAAAGAATGTTAAAATTATATTTATTTAATATTCTGATATGCACGAAAAATTTAAATTTTTGTATGTATTAACTAGAATTTATAATTTGTCTTAATCTCTTAAAAATTTCTATATTGTTGTTATTTTTTAATTTTACTAGGGGGCTCTGCCCCCTACGAGTTACGCTCGCCAACCTCCATTCAGGCACACCAAAATCCAAAAAGCACGCTAATTTGATCGGCTTTAAAAATATTGAATTAAAATAAAATAAAAAAAAATCCCTGCCGGCTCTGGCCTACAGGCGGAGGTAGATTTTGATGTTAAGTACTAAATTCACCAACAAAACTTAAATCAAGATTAGAAATAAACCCAGTTCCTTCACTGAGAATGAACTCTAGGGAGCTAAACATTTTGTGAAAATTCTAATATACACGAATACACACACGCACGTATATGGGATAGGTTTAAAAAGGGCTAAAACAAATTCAGAGAACCTCAAAGTGTTAAAATATGTTAATATTTCCATAGTCTGGTTTTTATCATGTTTTAATATGTTTCTTCAAACTCACATGACGTTACATATTCACCTGCTGAGGTCCATTATATTTCTAATATAACGCAATATATATATAGATTTTTAATTCGTCAAACTATTTATTTCATTTTGAGTATCCATGCTGAAATCTTGCTCTAGAAAACTTATGACGTAATATTCAATTTGTTTTCAATTCGTCAAACTATTTATTTAATTTATTTTTTCACGTGAAATTCTTGCAATAGGAAAGCAATTGTTGTGGTGAAAATTTTATTGTTTTTTTTTTTTAATTGTTGGCAACTGCTATAACAAAAAATATTTATTTTTTCCTGTCATTGTTGTGTAAGAGCTGGTTTTATCAGAATCTTGTTAAGACGATATTCAAAAATTTTAACCCCCCCCCCCCCCCTATTTCCATTCCCTTGGGCCGATTTTGCCCATTTTCAATCCCCGCCAAGATATTAGCCATCTCAAAGTTGTTGACGAGTTTGAAAACGATCCGTGCATAATTGCGACTTTTATCGTGCGGACAAAATTTAGTACATACATACATACACACATATATATATATATATATATATATATATATATATAACTTTTTAAGTGGGGGTGGTTTTGGGTTCCTAGGGTCATATAATGAAAAGTTATGAAGGAATTTTTCAAAAGTCGCACCATGGTAACGACTGCAATAGGTAGTATTTCTTACGAAACTACCTAAAAAACAGTAGCGATCTCTCTGTAAACGGGTTTCCATTCGTTTTCCTTGGATTGGGGATTTTTAAGGCCAAATCTGCTGCTGTTAAGAGATACAATGGCTGTTTTCGTATTTAATTTAAAAAATTAGTTAAACATTTGAAGCTAATGTAAAATGAATTAAGTAAACAGTGTAATTGTCTCCCGGTATTTTTTAACAGCGCTATAAGATAGTTCTTTTAAATAATTCATTTTAAATGTATCGTTTCAAATCTGACGTAATTTACACCAAAGTTTTATTTCTCTTATTAATATTCACGTGAAAATACTTTTGTTGTTAGAAGGAAATATTACTTGCGCTGTCTTCAAATTCACGATAATAGTTGAAAAGATTATCTCAAAATATCGCACGCAAATATATTTTTCAATTTAAATTATTTTGCTATATTTTTTGCCATTTTAAAAATGACGTAATTTCCTCAAATTACAAGTTTTAACGCATAATAATGATTTTTTTTTATGTTAAGATTTTGTTTCTCTTTTAAAATTCAAAAGTAAATATGGTTCGGCACAGATGTCATATGCCCCATATTGGCGCAATTTATTTTTGACGCCAATTTCATATACGCAACGGGTACTTAACTGGTGCTAAAGTGTCGTTATTTTGCTTGATATGGTAACCCGGATGTTGTTGTTTATGCTATTGATGTTTTTGCCAAATTGTTGTCGGAAAAAAAATTGCGCCAATATGGCGTATATGACATCTGTGCATATGGTTCTTATGACGTAAATTTCCTGCTTTTAACATGTCATCATTTAATTCTCATTTTAAAGTTTTTTTCTGCTTCTAATAGTCACGTGTAAATAAATTTTTAATTTGAAGTAAACATTATTGTTTGTGCTATTTATACAACTGGCAACGGTTTAAATTAATCACATTTTCTAAAATTTGTAAAAAATATCTCTCGAAATGCAGAAAATTTGAATTTAAATTTGAAATAAAACCTCAAAAAATGAGTCAAATAAGAAAAACTAATGGAATCTGCACACCGGGAACTTATAACGTATAAAATGATCTAAAAATGATTAAATTCTCATCTATAGTTTTTGCTCCAATAAAACTTTTTTAATGGAGCGATTTTGTCCAACTTTAGCATTAAATATCTCTTAAAATAATTCTTCGATTTGAAAACTGTTTGCATCAGCATGTTTATCAAACAATACTCTATAATACCATCGATTTTCATATTTTTGTATGCAACAGTTTTTTTAATATTAACGATGAAAGGCCATGCTTAAGCATTCAAATTGGATGCTGATCTACCCGGAATATCTACGCAGATTTTCATTGGTCCATTTCCAAATCAAAACTTTTTTTTATATATAGAAGGAAACCCGTTTAAATATTAAAAATTTGAACAATTCAAGGAAATACTGGAGTCAAAAATTAAAAAGGGCATCTGAAATATGAAAATGAAAATGGTACGATGCATATGATATATAGAGTTGAAAATGGTATGACAAACCTAAGATAATAAATAAATTATTTTTGTTAAAATAAATAAATAAAATAAGATAATCTAATAAGATAAACTTCTACATTCCCATTTTCCAAGCAATATTATTTATTTCCCAAATTTTCATCATTGTTGAATTTTTGTATTAATTCTTCCTTATAGTAAAACTCAAGTAAACATCTTACAGCATTCATGTTTCAGGCATTCCACAATCTATCGCTATTCAACAATAAAGACTTTCAGTAACTGTAAACTTAAAATTTTTTTTAGGTAGATTTCGTAAAAAATACTATCGATTACATTCTCCCCTATGTTGGAATTTCTGAAATTTTTTTTGCACATCTACAATAATCATATCCCCTAGAACTAAAAACACCTTCAGTTCAAAATGTTACCTATCTATCTATATTTACCACTTTTTTATGGACATGATAACTTCCATAATTCTGCACAAATCTCTTCCAACTGATACATAAAATCAAGGGGCAGAAAATTTCGGTCAAGTTCCTTAATGAGTAAAATTGGGAGAGGTTTTGTGAAAACAGAAAAAAACTGATAATTTCTTAGTTATGATACATATCCAATCAGTTTAAAGTTATTATTAGTTATAGGAAAAGGGACAAAAATTTATGTAGGACAGATTTCTGATATAATTAAAAATGACCTCAAGGGCAAAAAAAAAAAAAAAAAAAAAAAAAAAGAAAGAAAGAAAAAGAAAAATAAATAAATAAGAGTTTAAGAAAAAAAATTCATAACTTCATCAATTCACAAGATATCAAATCCACTTAAATTTATTAAAAATCTTCTTAATATTATCTACAATTTTTATATTGACAAGTTTTTGGTAGGACCAAATCTTACAGCAAAAAAATTAAAAATACAAAATAGGGGTTGTAGAGACAAAAAAAAAAAAAAAAATCACATCTCAGTTAATTTGCCACTAAGGCGATAAAAAAAGTATCATTGGCATTATGAAAATTTTTGACAACCCTCAGAGATGCTGTATATCGGGTAGGGTTGCATTATTAAATGTGCGCGGCGCATGTCTCACAAGGAAGGTCTCCATACGGGCATATTCAGAAAAATCTGAAAAAATTACAGAGTGTTCTTCTCATGTGTGTATATATATGTTTATAAAATCTTTTTTGGCGGAACCGCGATAGAACGTTCGTAAAAAAATAATGAAAATTTTGTTTATTTGGCGATTTATCATCGGTTGGCGATGAAATGAAATTTCGAAAAATACTTTTTTATGTCGATTACTCTTTAAGATAAAAATGTTTCATGTTGAACTTGTTTAAATAAATTTAACGTAAATGACTTTAGTTTTCTCAGTCTTAGATTGATTTAACTATAGTTTTGTCATATATATATTTATAATAAAAATTAAATATCAAATTTTATGAATTAAAACAAAATTAAAATAAATTAAAATTGTTTCAATGTGTCAAAATTAAGTCCAATTGAGCACTGTAGATTCAATTCTGTTGCTATGGAAACGACGAATTCTTTGAAATGAATAACTGGTAAATGAATCTTGCCTTTACTTTGGAATACGCTTAAATATATGTGATGGAAAGAATATGTCTTTCCAACAAACTTTAACTTTTATCTATAAACTATGATGTTATTATATACGAGGCAGCATATAAAAAGAAGCATTCGTATGTCTATAATGGAACCTGAACTAGGTTAAGTGCATGTCTTGGTAAAGTATCGTACAAATAAAATTTACGATACTAATAAATCTACAAAAGTCATCGAAATGACGATTTATAGTTGTGTAGGACATCATGAGGGCATAACAATGAAATTTACAGCTGACCTTTGACCAGAAGGACCACACACACGGAATAAAGTAAAAATAAATATAACTGGGTACAGCAAAAACTCAACCTATAAGGTTGCACCACATAAATTCAGAGTCGACCAATGATATTCGCCTGTATAGATGGGTGGCAACTCTGTATGCAAATTTTCTAGCTATATAGTATAATTTTATGTTTGCATAAATAATGTAGACAGGACAATGTCCGTTTTTTTTTGTTTTTTTTTCAGTGTAAGTAAGAGACTGACTTCACTTGCAAATTTTATCCCAATGCTGATGGCAGCAAAAAAAAATAAGATGCTGCGGTTGGATTTTAGCAGATGCTGTACCATGAATAACATATAAAATATATATATATAAAAAAATAAGTTACCCCAACATTGGCTTAAAAATACATGTGATGCCCGATTAAGGATTAATATTTTGTGACAACATTTATTTGGAGACCTTTTGTGCCTACCTGTGGGACATTCTCGGAGCAACGAGAATTCTACATGCTGCCGGGGGCAGTGGATCAGGTAGTCCATTATGATTTTATTCCATTGTTTTTTACCAGTAATAAGCATTACCTATGAAAGTAACGGACTATGGTGATATTTCACATGTTATAAAATTAATTAAATAGATTGATTAATTGAAATAGGTAAATATATATATAATGATGTGCATCAGCATTACTATTAAAATATATATAACCCACAATATGTAAATAACCTTTTTTATTGTAAATTTTCTCCTATAATAAAATGTAATCAAGTTTGAATATGAGTAATTTTTTTTATTATTTTAATTCTTAATTAATATTTTTCTCTTATAGATGTGGGAATGTAAAATAAATAATCTATTTATCTATATAATTTACTAAAAAAGATTTATTATATAAAAGAAATTACAGACTTAGAAGGTAAACGATCTCCGAAAAAAATAACACAGCGCATTGTTTAATTATAATTTTAAAATTTAATATATTAAATTTTCTTTGGATTTCCCCGAAGGGAATTGTTAATTACATCGTTTACCTAGAGTCATTTGGTGCTATCACTGTACGAATAGTAAGAATTATAAAAATTAATCTCCTTTTTTTAAATTTATATTAATCAACCTCATTACCCGTGTTGCAATGTATTAAAGTTATGGATATATTTTAGCATGTATAGATCATTCCAGCAATATGAAAGTATTTTTTATATATGAAATGTTTTTAAAGTAATAAAATTAAATAACAAGCAACATAAATATGTAATACGAAAAAATGTATTTATAAAACTCTCTCATTGTTTAAGTTTAAATTCATTAAATACTATTTACACGCATTCTAAAAATCAATTAACAATAAATTTTCAGGTGTACTAAAATCGTTTGTTTTTGGCGAGGAAAAGTATTGCTCGCCAAATAGCATGACGCTTTCGCCTTTTCGCGCCAAATACTCGAAAGTATTTTATTTTTTTACAGACTTTCTACTGTAATTCCGCCGCTAAATTTGACTGATCCTTTATTACATACATAAGTAGTTTAATTAGTATTTTTCTCAAAATTTTTTGAGTATGCCCAGTATGGAGACCTTCCTTGTCAGTGAAAAGAACGTCAAAATTTTCAATATAGTGTGTGGTTCATTTAACAAAACAATCCCCAAAACATTAAAACCACCATAACTTCTTATTTATGAAACATATCAAATCTGTTTCGAGATGCTATTGCTTCTCAGAAAAGGACCAAAAATTATCTAAGTTTATCTCTAATCTTGATTTAGTTTTTATTGGTGAAATTAGTATTTAACTTCAAAATCTATCTGTGCCTGTAGGCCAAGCCAACAGATAAATAGCTGCCAACCTAGATGTATTTGTCAAATCAAAAAATTATAATTTGAATCAGAAAAATTATTTAATGAAATATTTCTTGTTTCTACATTGTGAATTATTAACTTCTTTTATGTAATAAAGTTTCTGATTATATTTGGCTTGGAAAAAAAACATGGTTGGTATCTATGGTAACAGCAGATAGAAAGTAACTTAACCAAAACTGCTCTAGCTATAAAGCTTGTTTTTCCAAACTCAATGAATGGAGATGGGTAATTTTGCTAAGTGATTAAGTCATTCACATTGAGTAATGATATTAATTACACAGTGCTTTATCCATAGTTATCTTAAAGCAAAATCTTTTACATGGGCTCAAATTGTAACAATTTTGTATTTAAAATTTGGGTAATATTTTTGGTAAATAACATACATTATATAAAGTAATTAGACTTTTTAGCATTCTTAATAGGTAAGTTAAAATGGGGAAAAAATGATATGCAGGGAATTAAGAAAAAAGTTTCCTTTATCCGTTGCTTAAATTTTTATTTGGACTATGCTGTATAAAATTGCTCTGATAAAAAAATGAAATGGTGGCCTTTCTAAATAAGGGCTTTACATAGATCAATGAGCATGATGTTTATAACTGTATAACTTTAAAGCTTAAATTAAATTTTCAAACAGAAATGTATTTTTTTTTAAAGCTATTTTAAGATAACAAAACTGTAGTTCTAGGATATAAAATTTGTGGATCCTTATATTTATAGACCCTGGGTAATTGCTCTGTCCATAATATGACCTTTAACACAAGTAAATTGAAATCAAATAATAATTTTGAGCACCTATTTAATATACATTTTAAAAGCAACGTTAAAAACGCCAGAATAAACAATGGATAAAGAATAAACTGTTTATTCTGGCGTTTTTAACGTTGCTTTTAAAATGTATATCATTCTGCACCATGTAGCATCTTAATAATTACCTATTTAATAATTTCATTACTTTTCTGTAAAAACGCATATAAATTACAGTACAAGTTCATAAAAAATATACAGTTGGGCCTGCTTATAAAATGAAGTTGCTCAGGGATAAATATTATATCGTTATAACCAATATTTGTTGTAAGCAAGCAGTTTCCTTTCAGAACTAATTATTTAATATATTCTCTAAAATGCTTATTAGTTTTTGTCAAAACCTTTTAGACTTTTTTTAAACATTTGTTAAGGATGTTAAGGTTGTTAAGGATGTAAGGCTGTTTGATTTGCACGGTATGAAACGGGCAATTTTTTGCATCCAATAAAATATCAAGGACTTTTAGATTCTCCTGTAATCATCAGTTTACATGTATCAGATCCATCCATATTACCTGTGACCAAAGCCATTAGCCTAACTTTGAATCACCAGTGCAATTTTTACTTTTTAGAGAAAATGTTTTTTCAGGTAACAACTGATAAAAAATTCCAGTTTTATCAGCATTATAGATATCACAAGGTCTGTACCGATTAATCGATTTTTTTTGAACATCCAGCCAATTACTCACCATTGTCTCATCCACATCACCACTTTCACCACAAATTGTTTTCAAAACAATAGCATGCCTACCTTTGAACCATTGAAGCAACCCATTTCCAGGTTCGAAATCTGGTTTATTAGGAAGATTAGCAAAATGTTTTGCTTTCTTCTTTAATATTGGTCCATTAATAGGAACATTTTTATTTCTAGAACTATTAAACCAGGTAAATAAGGCCTCGTCGATATCAGCATTCACTGTAGTTCTAAATCTTTTCTGCTCAGAATGTGAATTGCTTGTAAAAAGTTATTTGAAGATTTCCTTCCATTCTTTAAAATCATAGAAAATAAGTTCTGTGGAATCCTGGATCGCTTAGCAATTTCACATTTTTTCATTGTTCCGCCATCCACTAAACAAATAATTTCTTCTTTACTTTGAAGACTCAGATGCTTATCGCCAGTGATCATGGAAAATTGAAAATACAATCTCCAGCTTGTCATAAGATCAACAGAAGGCACCCACACATGTCTACTGTGTCTTTCACATGTATATTTATTTCCAGACGGTTGTCAATGACAAAGGCATGCAATTTCCGTTCTGTGTGTTGGACACCTATCTACCTCTCCTAAACCAATGCAACAGACATCCCATTTAGGCACCCACATGACTACAATTTTTTATGGAAAGCATTGTTCGAACATTTCGCTTTACTACTTTAATTTCCTGACTTTCTTATGAAAGTGTGAAAAGCATCCTAATAAAAGAATGAAAAACATTTCTGTAAATCTGCATAAGAAATTTTCATATGCGTACTTGCTCCAAAAGCAATTTAACCAATAAGTGCGATGTGTTATATATGTTTTCTTTACCATAGTTAAAGTATACGAATGTCAAGGGGAATAAAGACAAATCGTATTAAGCAATATCATTACAAGCGGGCTCTACTGTATTAAGATTTAAAACATGTAAAAATGTAAAAGATTTCAAATTACCTTTGCTTCTAATTTATCGTTAATAACTTTTAACTCTGTCCTTTCCTTTTCAACCTTTTCCAACTTAGCTTTTATAACATCTAATTCTTCCTAAAATATTGAAAATGAAAACATTTAATGAATAAAATGAATTAAAATTTAAAGTTTAATTACTACACATCAATAAAAAGATGAATGATGCATACAAACTTACAGTTTTTAATCGCAATTCTTCCTCTGTTCGATGAACATCCAACAAAGGTAAAACTTTGACATACAACCTCCACCAAGGCCAATTTTTAATAGCCAGAAACTTTCTAATGTTTCTCTGAATGCATCGAATGGCTAAATCTTGTACCTAAAGTAAAATATATAGATTTAAAATTTTTAAATCTTATACTATAATATGAGCAAAAATTGTGAGTGTATGTGTGTGTGTGTGTGTAAATTTTATCTTGAAAACCACTCTAAAGATTTTGACTAAATTTTGTAATTTACCATTTTCGGGTATGGGAAGACCATTAAGCTGAGTCACATGTTTGAGAAAATTTGATTAGTGGGTCGGTCAGGGTCAGGATCAAGCTAATTATATCTAAAAAATGGCTCAATAGATTGAGAGAAAAATTTTTGAATCCAACCGTTTTCAGGCACAAGAAGACTGTTGGGCTAGGTCACATGTTCAAGAAATTTCAATTAGTGGATCATTTTTGGGTCACTATGGATCAAGCCAATTTTATCTAAAATATGGCCTAACAGTTTTAACGAAATTTTGTACTCTACCGTTTTGGATTACGAGAAGACCATTGGGCTAAGTCACATGAAACAGAAAATTCGATTAGCGGGTCATTTTTGAGTCACAATGGGTCAGGATCAAGCTAATTATATCTAAAAAAGTCTCAAACGATATTGACAAAATTTTGTATTATACCATTTCAGGCACGAGAAGACAATTTGGCTAGATCATATGTTCGAGAAATTTTGATTAATGGGTTCTTTTTTGGGTCACTATGTGTCAAGCTAAATTTATCTAAAAAACAGCTCTAACAATTTTGACTGAATTTTGTATATTCTACCATTTTAAGTCTTGAGAAAACCACTGGACTGGGTTACATGTTCAAGAGAATTAGATTAATGGGTCATTTTGGGGACAAGCTAATTTTATCTAGAAATGATTTTGAATAATTTTGTATTCTATTGTTTTCAGGCTCAAGAAGACCATAGGGCTAGGTTGCATGTTCAAGAAAATCCGATTAGTGGGTCATTTTGGGTCACAATGGGTCAGGGTCAAGTTAACTGTATCTGAAAAACTTCTCAAACGATTTTAACAAAATTATGTATTATACCGTTTCCAGGCACGAGAAGATCATTGGGCTAGGTCACATGTTTGAGAAATTTCGATTAGTGGGTTATTTTTGGGTTACTACTGGTGGGGCTAATTTTATCTAGAAAACAGCTCAAACAATTTTGATTAAATTTTGTATTCTGTTGTTTTCAGGCTCCAGAAGACATTGGGTTAGGTCGCATGTTCAAGAAAATTTGATTAGTGGGTCATTTTGGGTCATTATGTGTCTGGATTCAGCTAATTGTATCTAAAAAAAAGAGACTCAAACGATATTGACAAAATTTTGTATTCTACCATTTTTGGTCTTGAGAAGAACACTGGGCTGAGTCACATGTTCGAGAAAATTAGATTAGTGGGTCTTTTGGGGTCACTGTGGCTCAAGCTAATTTTATCTATAAAACGACTTAAACGATTTTGACTAAATTTTGTATCCTACCGTTTTTGATTATCAGAAGTCCATTAAGCTAAGTCACATGTGTTTGAGGAGATTTGAATAGTGGGTCACTACGAGTCAGGTTCTCAAAGCCGTGAAGGTGGCAATATTTGGCGACATTTGGTCAAAAAATCGACTTTCAAGATTACGAATGCCAAAACACATACTTGGTGCCAAATGAAAGAATGTCTCCCAATTTGACTATATTTGGCGAAAAAAATAGTCTTTCAGAATGTGAAGAAATTTTTTAGAAATTCTTAATAGGACTCGAGATACATGGTTAAACCAATCAGAGTCAATTTTAAAATGTAATTTGGATTGATGTTCTTTTGTTGTAAATGTGTAAATAATGTAAAATTTAGAAACACATATGTACATAGTTTTCCTGTTGATTGTTTTTGTAAATAATACTGCTATAAAATAACATACTTAAAGCAGTAATACAGACAGAATGATACAATGAGAATATTATATCATGTTGAAATCAAATCTAATTTTGACCGAGCTATGCTCGGTTATCCCTGCATGTTCTAATTCAGTAAATAACTGGAAACACCACCAGAATTTCATTCTCCATAATACACAATACTTTTATATCAGGTGTGCCAGTAACAACTAATTTTATATTTTTATTAGTATCACCATATCAAAATATAATTTTTGTGGTAGATTTCTGTATTTTATTCTTGCACATGTTATATAGAAAAATACCATGAAAATATTTCATTTGTAATTAATGGTACAAATAAAATATAAAAAGAGTTGCTAGAGGAAAGGTACCCCCTGATATATTATAAAATATTGTGCATTACGGACAACGGCAGCTTTTCAACATTATGAATAAACAATTCAATCTTTGCGCAATAATCTAGTAATTGGAGGTGGAAAATAAACAGAAGTCAATCTTCTGTTTATTTATCCATATGATTAAACATAATGTATTCTTTAATCATTACATTGAAAAACAGAAAATGCACCAGTCAGTGATGGAACAGCATGGACATCATTTTGGAGCAGCAAAAACACTCATTTTGGAGCAGAAAATAACTATTTTGGAGAAGTAAAAAGCCACTTTGGAGCAGAAAATAACTATTTTAGAGCAGCAAAAAGGCTCATTTTGGAGCAGAAAATAACTATTTTGGAGCAGAAAATACCTATTTTGGAACATCAAAACATCATTTTCAGAGTTTCCCCCAGACAGTTTCAGGAGGGTGCTGCACCCTGCCTGCCCTTGGGTTTACAAAATAGCACCCTCTTGCCCCTCATTTAAAAAATTAGCTCC
The DNA here is from genome assembly GCA_963932465.1 of Maratus speciosus. Taxonomy (NCBI): domain Eukaryota; kingdom Metazoa; phylum Arthropoda; class Arachnida; order Araneae; family Salticidae; genus Maratus; species Maratus speciosus. The sequence continues at coordinate 414,830,434 of OZ010791.1, forward strand.
CTTGTTGCCCCACCTGAAAAAAGTACCTTTACTCCTTTGTTTATTAAGAAAATTACTTGCATAGTAAAAATTAACTCATTGCTGTCTTTAAAATAGTGTTATGTCTATTAAATATTAAGAAATAGCTTTAAAAATCAAACGAATGCCTTTAAAAATTTCAAGAAATGCCCTTAAAAATCCAAAACATGCCCTTTGGAATCCAAAAGTGCCCTTTTCCCACAAGCAGCACCCTGCCCTTTTTTAAACCTGGGGGAAACTCTGTCATTTTGGTATTCTTTGACGAAATTAACGTTTTTTCTGCAATTCTTTGACGAACGTCGCATTTTTTTCTGCGATTCTTTGACGAAAGTTGCGTTTTTTTCCACAACTCTTTCACAAAATTCGCATTCTTTTGCAATACTTTGATGAAATTCGCATTTTTTTCGGACCCTTTGTTGAAATGAGCGTGTTTTTTGAAATCTTTTGACGAAATTTGCAGTTTCTCACTATCCTTTGATGAAATTAGCGTGTTTTTCGAAATCTTTTGACGAAATTTGCAGTTTTTCATGATCTTTTGACGAAATTTGCAGTTTTTTGCGACCTTTTGAGGAAATTTGTGGTTTTTCCTGCGATCTTTTAATGAAATTTGCGTTTTTTCACAATCTTTTGACCCCGTTTTGTTGGTTTTTTGACGAATGTAGCGATCCTTTGACAAAATTCACGTTTTTTTCGCGATCCTTTGACAAAATTCGTGCGTTTTTTGCGATCTTTTGACGAAATTCGCGTGTTTCTTACCACCTTATGATGAAATTTGTGTTTTTTTAAGCGATATTTTAACGAAAGTAGCGCTTTTTCACGATCTTTTGACAGTGTTTTGTTCGTTTTTTTACGAAGTTAGCTATCCTTTGGCAAAATTCAGGTTTTTTTTTTTTCGTGATCCTTTGACGAAATTCGCGTGTTTTTCGCGCTCTTTTGATGAAATTTGCAGTTTTTTTTTCTTTCGTTATTTTAACGAAAAAGCGTTTTTTCACGATATTTTGACACCGTTTTGTTCGTTTTTTGACGAAATTAGCGATCATTTGACAAAATTCCCGTTTTTCCTCGCGATCCTTTGGCAAAATTCGCTTATTTTTCGCGATCTTTTGACGAAATTCGCGTGTTTTTTGCGACCTTTTAACGAAAGTAGCATTTTTTGCGATCTTTTGACCGTGTTTTGATGAAGTTAGCGCTCTTTTGACAATATTCACGTTTTTTTTTTTCGCGATCCTTTGAAGAAATTCGCATGTTATTCGCGATCTTTTGACGAACTTCGCGTGTTTTTCGCGATTTTTTGACGAAATTCGCATGTTTTTCACGATCTTTTGACGAAAATTTCGTGTTTTTCACGATCTTTTGTCGAAATTTGAGGCCTTTTGATGAAATTTGCGTTTTTTTTCTCTATTTTTTAAATAAATTAGCATTTTTTCACGATCTTTTGACCGTGTTTTGTTGTTTTTTGACGAAATTAGCGATCTTTAGACAAAATTCATGTTTTTCTCGCGATCCTTTCACGAAATTCGCGTGTTTTCCGCGATCTTTTGACGAAATTCGCGTGTTTTTCGCGATCTTTTGACAAAATTCGTGTTTTATTCGCGATCTTTTAACGAAATCACGTTTTATTCGCGATCTTTTAACGAAATCACGTTTTTTTCGCGATCTTTTGACCACGTTTTGTTCGTTTTTTGACGAAATTAGCGGTCCTTTGTTAAAATTCCTTTTTTTTTTCGTGATTATTTGAGAAACATCGCATGTTTTTCGCGATCTTTTGACCAAATTCGCATGTTTTTCGCAATCTTTTGGCGAAATTCGGGTGGAAAATGGTCGATTTGGCTCAAGAATTATTATTGAATTGGCGCAGTTGGGCGCAATTTTGTTGAAAAATGATCGTTTTGGTGCAGAAATGCGCAGCATTATCGATTTGGCGCAATTGGTAAAATTGGCGCAGCTGTTCCATCACTGCACCAGTACATGTCTAGCACTATGGTCAAGTTTTAAAAGTAATATTATTCCTAAATATAGCAACACATATAAGCATTTCACTATACAATTATAGTAATAAAAATCAAGCAGAGAGGACCACAAATATTCAAAAAGCCATAGACAGAATGATGAAAACCATTGACAGAAAATTAAATTAAAGCATAAATATGTATATAATATTAATTAACAGAAATAAATGGGGGGAATATTGAAAACTGGAAAAAAAAATTAAAGGTATCACAAACTTGTGAATATGTAAAAGATTAACATTCTACAAAGGAGAAAACAATTAAAATAAATTAATAATTAAAGTTAATATCTTTTATTTGGTGAAAGCCTTTAATATTTTGTCTTTAGATATATTTTTGAAAGGTAATTATACCAAATTAATACATAGAATAATATTAAAATTACACAGTTCCTCTCCAAAAGAATTAAAACATGTTAGCAATAGCAGAATAAAGTCAACTCATTTGCAATTTACATTAAAGTTGAACTACTTGTATTCTAATTTAGCATAATTGTACAATCTTCTAAAAGTATATGTGATTACTATACATTTACTAAAATTTAAATTTTTAAGAACAAACATGACAAATTAAACTATCACAAACTAACCAAATACGATAATTATGATTCACATTTATGTACATATCACTCAGCCTTTCACATCAAACAGTAGTAATTTTTTGAGATATTACAACGATGAGATATCTATTCAAAATTACATTACACTGCATTCTATACTAATAAAAGAAAGTTTCACTCTTTATACGTGTGTCTGTTGGTGATGGCTAGGAAAATCTGCCATGCGCAGAGGTCTGAATATTTGTATGTGGATATAAGGCAGATCCTGATTCATGAAGATTGAGTATGTACAGTTGTGTTTTTATTTCTTAAAATTTTCTTGAAGATTGTATTTTAATAAAAGTATATCTTTCCCCATCTATTTAAATTGAGAATTTTTTTTTTCAATTTTAATCAAAAAAATTATGTCAAAAAAATCTAAAAATCCCGATCATTTCCCCTTTTCTCTCTCTTAGCCACAAATATGGAATAATTTAGTTAATTACAGAAATGTCACAAAAATTTACAAAAAAATTAATATCATGGAAATAAATTTAAATTTTAAAAGCTTATATAATATCCTCGGATCCATATGAATGACTGACATTTTATGGCAAGCCGCTCTTGAAAAAGAGAGAAAAAAGACTAAATCATAAAAAGAGAGACTAAAATGTAAAAAAAACTAAAAAGAGACAAAACCAAGAAGCAATATTTATCTTTCACATGAAATAAGAATTTTAACCCATTCAAAAAAATTTGCGACTGCTGGTCACTTTGTGCCACCCAAAGACTACCTTTTTCTACACTAAAAGTAACTAAATGTCAGACACACTCTTTTTAGAGCATCTGGGCAGATCGGATTTACAATCACCAGTAAACATTTCAAAATGTTCGGACAAGTAGAAGTATTTTTAAAAAATAAAATCTGAGAAATTTTCGATGAAATCACTAAAATGCAGGCTGCTTTGGCTTTGTTCAGTTTCAGCTCATGCTTTCACTATTTGTCCCGAAATTTTAAAGAGGGCTTGGATACAGTTATATTTATAAGTGATTAAAATTTCAGAAAGCTCAGATGATAAGAACTATATTTCTTTGTTATGCTAAAAGAGCTGATGCAAAAACAACAACAACAACAACAAAAAAAGACGAGAAAAAAAAATATTTCTTTTACAATTAGATATCAATATATTTCTACAGGCTGCAAAACCATCATATTTAAAACTGGTAAAAATTTCGGACAAGAACTATTTTTTTGGAAAATGATCAAAGAGCTGTGCAATGATATATCACGTGAGGGGTGTCGGCAAAAGTTAGAAAAGTGTCCCCTGGGTGAAAAGGGGGGAGGTTAGAAAAATTGCTCAAAATACACAAGTTAGAGCCTGGAGGGGTAAATAATGCAAGAGTTTTTGAAAATTTCATGATTTTTTGTGTGATCGCAAGTGTTCTGCTATAAGTATGGAAAATTTCAAGTCTCCAACTTAATTAGGGGCTGTTAGAAAAAAATGCTTAAAATACACAAGTTAGAGCCCAGAAAGGCAAGACTTTTTCAAAATTTTATGATTTGTCGTTTGATGTGAGGTGTTCAGTTATAAGTTTGCAAAATTTCAAGTCTCCAACATATATAGTTTCTGAGAACGGGCTCTGTAACAGACAAACACAGGAGTGAGACGAATAGGGTCAGGTGAACGAAACCCTAAAAAAAAAAAAAAAACAGGAAGATGTCCTCTTACAAGCGCTTTTACAACTGAATAGCAATATTTTTTTCATGAATTTTCCATTTAAATATATAAATTCATTCAAAATAGGGTTAAAGATATAAAATCGTACAAATTTAGGTTAATTTTATGTTATTATTACAGGTCTGAGCCACTTCAGGTGGGGTAGCTAGTACATAAATAATTATAAAATAATGTAATTTTAAACTTTCTTAGGCTTATTAATTAGAGCGACAAATCCAAAACATGCATTATTTTTATAAAATCTTCTATAAGACCCCTCCCCTCCTCAAAAAAAAAAAAAATACATATACAAATGCACTTAAAGACACGACCCAGCAATCAAATTATCTAAATGAAGATAGCATGTGTTTTCACTTATGCTGAGTAGTTTTATTTTTATCAAAATGTCTGTTTTATAGCTTTCAGCCTGTAAAACAGCCTTTTAAAATCATAATAAGCAATAACAATTTAGTTTTGATATATTTTACATTAAAGATGATTGGCATTTATTAAAAATCATGACACCAGAAGAGCTACAATACAACAAATTCATTGTTTTAGATGAGAGCAGAATGCTTGTATCTAACAGCCTTAACTTGGCTTTTTTTTTTTTTTTTACTGCGCCAAAACATTATTTCTGCAGCTGATTGCCGAGCTGAAAGTCGGGGAAAACCATACTTTTCAGAATTACAATCACTTTCAAAAATGAAGAATTTAAACTTTTTTTATTGCTGTTACTCTGCTTGGTCTCCTTTTTAAAGATAGCAGAAAAGAAAACAAAATTAAAAACTGTCTTGCATAGGAGACACAGCTCTCCTGTGGAAAAATTCTTGGTTATGTTTACTTCATGCTTATCTTCTGCATTTTAATAAACATGGGTTGAAGACAATTTTTTAAATTATTACTATTTCTATGGTTTTCACTGAATTTCAACTTGTCAATAAATTTCAGAAGTTTAATTTTGATGTGGTTTAAAAAAAAAAAAAAAAATCTAACTTGGGCTTTCAGAGATAAAAATGTCCAATATACTACCCGGTGTACAGAACAAATATAAGTGAAAATTATTTTTAAACGAAAACTCTAATAGAATTTTTACATTTAGTGTGTTTTCTTAGATTGTCTACAAACTACACCAAACAGAATTTTTCGTACTGTCATATTACCCACAATCCAGCAGTTAATCACAAAAAACTTCTATATTTCTAGCAACTTTTTTTATTTTTGATTGTTTCAGTGTTTAAGTGCATAGTTCATTTACATGTCTGTAAAATTTATGTTTCATATATTTATTAACTAGTTGACCCGCCCAAACTGTTGCCCAGGCCTGTGATAATAGCCTTATATATACCTAAAATAAGTGTTAAATGATTTCATATTTTTAACAAAAATCTATGTAGTAAGGTCATGCAAGAAGCGTTTATTTTATTTATTATTTTTTGTGTGTGTGTGTGTGTGTGGTGGGGGAGGGTCATTGACTGCATTTGAACACATTTAAACTTTTTAAAAAGAATTACACAATTGGATAGAAAAATGAACATACATGCAGTTTGGTATTTTTCTTTTTTTTTTATTTGTTTCCCAAACCAATGCCTAATTTTGAAGTACGCCGAAAAAAAAGGAGGGAGATCATCGAGCACATTAAATGTTTTTTAAAATAGCTGTTATTGTCTAAACTTCCGAATTTCAATCAAAAATATAATGTTTTCATAGCCTGTATGAAAAATTTGTGAAAAAATATTGATATTTAGTGGTAAAGACACATGAAAGGAGTTTTTTTTTGTGTGTGTGTGTGTGTCTGGTCATTTAGTAGAAGTTTAAGAGTAAAAAAAAAAATAACTCTTATTGTCCAAACTCTTACAATAAATACCCACTTAAATCTGTTATACTTAACTGTAAAAAACTGAGTTTTTCACTCTTTTTGTCTTCCGTGTTTTATGTTTTAACATAAAAAGTAATAGTTCTTATCATTCGAATGCTTTGAAATTTTTATCAGTTATAAATATAACTGATCAGTTATAAATATAATCTTTTGATTTTCAGGAATATAAATCTAGTGCAATTAAACTTGCAAAAATAACATTTTAAACTTATAGACGGATGTCTTAATGATTCAAAATAAAGAAAAAATGGTCAGCAGTGAAATTTTTTTTTATTTAAATGAGGTTTAAGTTAAACTTGGGAGTTTAATTTTCCTTACCATTTTACCACTATAACTTTTAATTTTCTTCTAAATTTTTACTTATAATGAATTTGCATAATACCCACAGGACATACAAATAAAAAATAATAACAATGTAGTATTTTTAGTACGAAATTTTGGTATAATATAGTCTTAAAGGGGTGTTAACACTAGAAACACAAACTTAGTATATACCTATATTGCCCAAAAGCAGTCAAAATGATTGCATCGTGAAAGAATAACTAATGTGTAAAGAAATTTGTTTAAAATTAAATTTTAATATTTTTTATATTATTTACAGTTATATAACAAGTTATTAGTAAGTATTAACAATAAAATAATCAATGCATTATTATTTGTACATTTTATGCAAATGAAAGTGGAAATCTTTTTATGTGTACATCTTCAACAAACATACTTTTGACATTTTTCACATACATTATTTGTTTTGCTGTTGTGGCAAAGTCGTACTTGACAAATTTTGCCTTTGTTAGAATGAATTGCATTTGATGATGTTGCAGTTGATCTTTGTGGGTCTTCATGTTCTGATGAATTTTTTTGTCTTGCAGCTCTGTATTCGGTGGAAAGCTCTTCTGCTAATTGAAACAAGAACTCTTTTCGTTGTTATTTGTATTCCTGTAGTTTCTTTGTAAAGGACCCAAGCATTTATAGCAGCCAAATCTAAAATATTGAAAAATATTTGGAGGAGCCATTTACGAGAACTAGCTTTTACTGTATATTTTCCGGCCATTTGATCTGCCATATCAACTTCAAATTTTGTGCTGCTATAAAATTGAATAGATTCCAGTAACATTTTTTTATTACTTTTATCAATTTTCACAAATTTATGCTTAGAACTTAGAACAGCTACTCTTTTATTTGGTTTGCTTTTATATATTGTAAGAACACAATTCTCTGATTTATATAGCAGAGTGGAAAAACGAGGCATGTTATCCTTCATTTGTTTGGCTGCTCTTTTGTTTCTTCTAATAGTCGTGAGTGACATGCTAGTGAAAAAGTTATCGGTCGTGATATTTCTTCCATAGCTTGTATATGGCTTGACAAGTTTCAGAACAACGTGTTCACTGAGAAGCATTGACGATGGTCGTTGTCCATCTTTTCTCAAATAAGGAAAACCATTCAAAACATATTTGCTACTAACATCTGATGCAAGCCAGAATTTGATGCCAAATTTGTTGGATTTATTAGGCATATACTGTGTAAACCTGCATCTGGCTTTTGACAGAAGTAATTGCTCGTCAGCTGTTATATTTTGCCCTGGTTGATAGCAAGCTTCACTATTTTCAATGAACTTGTCCCATATTTCTGAAACAAAGGCGAATTTATTTGTTTGTAGGTGCCTACTTCTTTTGGTTCTTTTGACAAAATGAATAAACTGTAGGATTTGCTTGAACTTTTCTCTGGCCACAGTTTTACTAAAAAATTTGGGACCCCACTTTGCTGACCATTGTGACGGTATTAAAATGATCATTAAGTGGTTAAAGGGTTAAAGTACATATTGTGAAGTTCTTTTAATGAAACTATTGATCGTTAAAGAAATAATAAAAAAAAAACTGGAATAATCTTACTTTATATGAAGTAAATAAATTCTTTATTTTCAGACATTAGTGATAGAAGGTTAGGAAATTCTTGCTTCTGGTCACCATTTCGAAATAAAAGAACAGAATCTCTTAAAGATGAGAAAAATAACAGCAAATGTGGAATTATTCCAAGGGATTCCTTTTGATGAGAGCAGCATATCTTTTCTTTCGGCACACTTAGCGGATTTCGAATGACAGGCAAAGCCTGCACCGCGAAAAAATACTCTGTTAAAACTACATCCTTTTAACACAACATCAAATCCAATTCTGATTTTAAAATTCGAGTTTTAGTATTTAAATGATGAATACGGGGTTCACTGAGTAATTAAAAGGCAGAATTTAAATTGATTAGCTAAATTAAAATTTATGGGAAATTAATGAAAATCGAATGTCGAAACGAATCGAAACGATAATACATGTTGACTCCGGCGATAACAGAGCTCCAGAGATGTGCTCTGAAAATAGTGGAGTGCGCAAATGCACAATACTGCCGATTGCTCCCAAAGCAGAGAATGAAAATATCGGCGGCGGAAAACAAACTCTCCGATTACAGTGATCCCGATAAAAGATTATATATTGCGCCGCACTGACTAAATTCAAATAGACATCGATGCAAAAAAATAACTGAAGGGAATAAAAATAAACCAAATTTAAATACTGTGAGAAGTATTCTCACAACCATAAATAACTCAATTTTAAATTTTTTTCCTTGTAGGCTCCTCAAACATATAAAATCTCAATAAACGCACATATTTCCGGTAATGTTGTTATCCAATCGTTCCTCAAAATTCGGCGGCCTTCTTCTTCTGTGCACTTTTTTATATGTTTGATAAACCTATTATCAACGAGAATGCACTGATTGGATTATCTGCCATAATGTTCCTTTTTGCGTAGCCTGTTGGCCCTTTCACACCCTTGAAAATACAAGTAGATGGCAACCTTCCAGGAATACCACCTTTGTCAAATTTTGACCACACAATACCATCAGCAGCTGTTTCGGTCTCCTGATAGGTGTTTTCAGTTTCTCCATTAGAGTCTGAACTACTTACCACCCTACACCTTTTCCTGGGCATATTGATGACACTTTCATTTTCATCATTGGTGATCGACTCTTCATCACTATCTTCAGTGTCAGATGTTTCACTTTGAAAATAATCCGCTTCATCTTCAGATGATAGTTCAGAATTTGTTGCATCTGATTCTGTATCAGAGCACTCTTCCCTTATGTTCGTTAGCTTTTCCAATAACTCACTTTTATTCGACATTTCTTTCATGAATTTAGGGTGCAAAAGAATAAACAAACAACTTGTTAGAACAAGTATCACTGCATAAAGACCCAAATAACAAGTACTACTTTACCTTATTGAGCAACTGCAACTTATCAAGTATACGCCCACATTGATAATTTATCATGCGATGGTAATCGAAAAAAAATGAAAACTTATTTCAATACAGAGCTGAAGAGGTCATATAATGAATTTACTCAATTCAATAATAAGAGCCATTTGATTATTAAAAATTTCCAAAGCAGTCAAAATGACTGCTTTTGGGCAATATAGGCATAACACATATATATATATATATATACCGGAAATGAAGGAGGGGAGGTAACTACAATTATTAATAAATGCATTTATATGTTGTACAAAAAGTCACAAAATTCTAAGAAATTGTGTCATTATATACATAATTGTTTTTCTAATTGAAATTAAAAAGCAATCAAAATGACTTCCTTGGGCAATCTAATGTTAAAGGGGGGACGGTAAATGAAAAAAAGTGGACGGTAGGGGAAAAAAAGGGATGATAATGAAAATTACCACCTATTTTTAGGAAAATCATGTTAAGACTAAATGACAGCCACAATGTTCATTGATTTGTAGATACAGTTGTTTACATTGGATTAAATTTAAAAAAAAAATTAATTTACCTCAAAAAGTGCAGGAATAAACCTCAGGGGCGGTAAGATTACCAATAAAGCCACAATGCTTGAAATTGATATTTAAATGCTGATTTAAATTCTGCAGTAAATTTCCTATCAAAGAATTTTACACATTCTTTCTCTAGTACACTTCTGCATGAGAAAAAACTTGAAAAAAATTCTGTGGCTGCATCTGAAGTGACTTTCTGTATAATTTTGGAAGAGGGATGGTAAGGAATCTAAAACCCAGGGACAGAGTTAAAAAAATAATAACAACCATAAAAATGTGTGCAGGTTAATTTTTTGCTACATATTTATATAAAACAACAGTCCCAGTTTCTGAAAAAACTTACGTCGAATTACATTTATTGAAACAATTTTATACAGACAGCTCCAAACTTGAAAATCAGCATCAGGGACATGGGACAGTATAGGAGTTTCCTGGATATTTGGACACCCAACATTGTCCAAAACTTATTTATCTCGTTAATATTGTTGTGCAGTCATGCAATGGGATGTTACCCCGTATATGAACTTTAAAAAAAAAACCACAAGAATATGTACTAAAATAAAAAATAATTATTCAAGGACTTAAAAAGTCACAAGATTGTGAGAATGCCCCAACTGTTTTAAAGTCTGCGTAAAAATTTTGAGCAAATATATAGATACGTATTTGGTTGTAAAGACCTGAGCTAAAACCACCCACATGTTCACATTCTCAGCAAACATTTTGCATATTTTATTTATTTATTTTTTAAATATTTCTAGTTGTCCGAATGTTTTGAGATTTTTATAAGCGATGCAAATCTAAGGTCCTAAGAAGATGAAAAAATATTATGCTAAAATACAGACATTTAGTTACTTTTAGCATAGGAAAAAAAAAAAGGGTGCCTCCAAGAGGTACAAAGCGGCTTGCAATAAAGAATGTTTTAAAAGGGTTAACATTCGTATTTTTTAAAACTAATTGCACCATCATAGATGTGTGATTTAAGTGGGTATTTTTTGTTAATATGTACTTCTGAAATTGAATTTGATGCAAGTTTTGGCAAAAGGGGAAAATAAAACAAAACATCAGAAAATCAGACATTAACATATATTTTTTAAAATAATATTTTTTTGAATAAATTACAGCATTTTAAATTTAAAAGCACAAAATTTAAGAATATGTATATCATTTTCCTGTATTTCCAACAGTTTCAAAGATGAGCGCCTTGGAAAAAGCTGAAATGAAGAGCTGCTCTCACACTTTTGGTTCTCCTCTGGTTTTGCACTCCGTAAATGGGCTTTTGGACTCGCACTGCTACGCTTTTGTCACTAACCAATTTTTAACTGTTTTAATATCTGCTAATTATTTAAAAAAAAAGGAAAAATCTGAGCCTCAGGTGCATCCTTTCAGGATCTGTCTTTGGCTATCCTCCTCCAAATTTTCAGACCTCTATGCACATTATGCTTTTCTAGCCTTACATTGTTTTAAGTGAAACATGTTGATCTTTGGAAATTGAGTTGCAGATTCATTTTGAGAGATTTTTAAAAATTCATGCTTGAAAAGTAATTTTAAAATATAAAAAATCAGTAAATTGAGATATAGTTTCTACAAAAATTGCATTTAAAGTAATTTTTTTCTTTCCTATTTGATAATATAAAAATTGAGATTGTGTGATGTTTAGAAGTTAGATTATTTATAATAAAATGAAATAGATTCAGGCTGTCCCCAATGTTGATATGACATCAGCGTTTCTCACAGGCATGTTTTAGCTTTCTAATACAGATACATCAATCCTAGGCTGCATACTGCAAGCACATCTATTTACTTTCCTCCTAGCATTTAACTATTTCAAGTCATCTAGGAAGATTATTATTATTTTTTTATCATCAGCAATGAAGAAAATTCCATTAATTCATTTTCAAAATCTAGAGAAGGGCAATGACTCCCTGCTGCCTTCCTTCTCTTTGCCAGAGTCCATGCCTTTAACTCTTGCAATCCAAAACATTTGCCACCTCAGTCACCCCTTAGTTATGCCAATGGACATGGACATAATACAATCTGCAAATAGCAAAGTGCAGTTGGAAAATACCATAACATATTTGCAAATAGCATAGCACCATGCTAACTACATTATATATATAATAGCACAAAGTGTATAACTCTTCCGGGGTTGAACTCATCCGGATCCCACTTTGCTATTTATCGTATTCCATTCGGCCATTTTTATGGAAAATTATTTATTCAAATAAAACTTCATAAAAGTTACATTTTTAGAAAGATTATTCAAAATAAATTAACATTTGAGAGATGACTTACATCCAATTATGTATATATTCTGAGATAACTTCAGTTGAAATTAGTTTGGCCCTCTCCCTCCATAAGTAAACATTCGTTTATATCCCATTCATTGTGAACTTTTGTGCTTTGCTGGCGCCATCTATCGGTAGTTAAAATAAAAAATAAGTTTCTTTTGAAATTCTTTGAACTCTGAAGACATTGGGAGAAAAAGTGAATAGTATTTCTTATAAAATATAATTAGACTGTCAGGGATACTTAATGCCGTGTAGTATATATATATCAATGGAAATAAAATTTTGCATTTTTGTATTTTGTAGGGAAAATAAATTTATAATTTAATAAAAGAAATTGAGAAAGAAAAAATATGTTAATGAAATTAATAGTTGCAATTTACTTAAGTGATAAAGGATCATTTTTAATGATCAAAATTTATTATAGGTTTCTTTATGCATGTTTAAAAAAAAATCAGGATTTAACCTGAGTTAAACTTTTTAAAATTTAAGTTATATAATTATTATTTTGGCGTCAGCTATCGGCAATTAATCCGTGAAGGACTCTTTTTTATTTATTTCTGATTTATAAGAAATTAAAGGTTATTGTTTTTTTTTTTTTTTTTTTTTTTTTTTAAGCAATGAACAAAGACGAAAGTTAATTGACAATACATTTTGAAATAGCATTATTAGTTCTAATTTGCATGTTTTTTGTGAAGTAGTTCTCTAAATTTTGTGAGTGAAGTTCTTTCTTGGAATTTAATTTTCAATTATAAATGGGCTGTTTTATAACTATTTTAGTCTCACCTGATCCTATTACATTTTCCCTGATCCTATTACATTTTACTCATCCTATTACATTACTGATAAGATAAAATTTATTACTTCATAATTCTTTTTATAATTCAATGCTATATCATTCTTCTGAAAATGAAAACACGTCATTCTGACGGGCTATCTTCTAGTTATATATAGAATAGCACAAAGTGTATAATGCTTCTGAGAGTGAACTCATCTGTTTCCTGATAATCCGTTAAAATGTTAGACTAAAGCATTCCAATGCCATATTTGCCAACTGCCTTATTTAATCTGTCTATCTATTCGTTGTGTAACATATATTATTCTTCAATTTTTCTAAAAGCTTCAAAGAGTATACAATTATAACGCTTTAAGATCTAATTTAAAAATAACCAGCTACCAACAACAGGCTTCTGATGTATACAAGCTATTACCGTTGCCATTCATAAGCACAAATTACAAATACAAAAACAAATGAATGACTCTTTCAGCTATTCATTTAATGCTCTTAAAATATTTTACAAAAGTATATTAATATTGTGAAATACGTTTTTCACTTTTGTTTACTTATTTATTACATTATAGTTTGAATCCAGTATACACTGTTAAAAATATCACGAAAAATCACCTCTGTTTTTCAAGACTATCTATTTTCTGACCAGTGAGAATGCATCATATTGTTCAGTGAAATATAGCTAGCTGTATTCTGTGTTTGCTGGTACCATCTATCGGTAGTTAAAATAAAAAAAGAAAATCTCTTTTGAACAAGTTCTTTGAATTCTGAAGTCATTGGGAAAAAATGAATTATAGGAATATATAATGTCGTGTACTACATACATATATATATATATATATTAGTGTGTCCCAGGAGAGGCCAAAAAAATAAAAAGTTTGAAAATGCCAGGTCTCACCTTTTAAAAATGTTCTTTCTATCATAATATGATATTACAAAAAAATTCAAGTCATTTCACAAAGGTTTAGAGGCCCCCCAAGCTAATAGAAAATTGGGAATTTATGGAAAAATTTAATTTCTAATTAATATGTAGGATTGCAGAATTCTACCACACATCTCTTACAATTTTTTTTTATCCTAAAATTTGTTTAAGAACACTTTATCGTGTTTAACAATGATTTAATTTGCTGATATATTTTTATTAATTTTTTTTATAAAAACTTATAAAATTAATATCCAAGGACCATATTTCATTTTTCTTATCATTACTCTTCTAATGCTCTTCAATCTTTATTAATCTACTGGATTTCATTAAATTAATATCATGAACTACAATGTTTCTAATATTAATAATAGATAGCAGCTCCAGTAGGTGTTAAAGGAAAATTTCCTTGATTATTTATAAGTCTTCGATTTTGGATATCGATGAAGCCAAAATCTTCTGAAGAAACCTCTGATGAAGAAGATGTAGTAAATATACATTTAGATGATAATACAAAACCCAAAGGGAATAAATCTAAGCTCTGCAGTTGCAGATCCATTATTGCTCCAAGATTGCTGGTGTTTTAGATTGAACTAAGACCCAGCATAAAAGATCCACAATGATAATAGTATCTGTAATAAACAAAGAAGGTTGCTCTTCCTCTACCATGACGTCTGACCCGCTTGTAAAAATCCATAGTGCTTTAAAAAAATACTGTTCATCGGGAAAGCCAATATCTTCGCCAAGAAACCGTTCAACAATTAAAAACACAGTTTGAAACATCAAAGTCAGTTGTTCATTGAGATGGAAAACTGTTAGCCGATTTGTCATAAAAAAGCATAGGAAATATTGATCATTTAGCGGTACTAGCTTTTTCTTTGCAAGATAAACGTACTAAGCTTCTTAGAGTTTCTAAGTTATTGTCTGGAACTGTCAAAGAAGCAGCTGATGTTGTTTTCGAGCTCTTAAAATCGTGGAAATGTGAATCTTAAGTAATTGGCATGTGTTTCGATACAACCCATACAAATAGTGGAAGATTCAAAGAAGCATTTACAATTCTTGTACAAAAAACAGGCAGAAACCTTCTGCGGATAGCATGTCGGCATAACATGTTTGAGGTTCTACTTTCTGATGCATTTAGTGTGTGTTTTGGACAATCTACTGGCCTGAAATCTTTTTATTTAAGAGATTCCGAGAAAACTGGTCTAAGCTCAACCACCATGAACCAATATAGCAATCAGTACCTATCATAACAACATCAGACAGTTTAAAAACTTTTACTTCTGATCAAGTAAAAACTGCTATAAAACTACTTTGGGATGATTACAAAGAAATTTTAAATCTTGCATCATTAATGATTAGATTAGACATTCAATTTAGAATTCGAATACCAGGTGCTCTTCACCGAGCTCGCTGGGTGCAATTTATTCCTGGGAAAGCAATCGAAAAGCAATTTATTCCTTGAAAATAAAGTTATTGTTTAATTGGAATGAAAGCACAATTGTATTAACTGCTCAAGAGTTTCAAGGTATAAAACAATTCAAGCAGTTTGTTGTGTGTGTATAGTTGCAGTCCTGGTTTACTTGCCAATCTGCTGTTGATGCTCCTTCAAATGTTTCACTCATTTAAAGGTTGAAAGAATATGATGTCAAACACATAAGCAATATGGGATTAAAAACGATGTTATGTCATTCATGGTATGTGAGTGGAGAACTACAACACTTAACTTGTTTTCAGATCTTCTTTCTGGTAAGCAAAAATGAAAGGTAGTTTTGAACACGAAAAAAAAAAAAAAAAAAGAGTTCTAATTCACATCTATTAGAAATACTTCGATGATTTATGTATTTCTAATAGTTTCTTTGAAACAGCTAAAATTGAAGATTGTTTCCTCAGTGTATCAGTCAGAGATTGGCCGAAAAGGCCATCCTATAAAAAAGCTCCAATATTTGCTAAAAACTTGCCTTGTGTAAATGATGTTGCTGAACAAGTTGTTGTATTCATACATGACTTTAGTTATTCAACAAAAAAGGAAGAGCAGGAACAGTTTTTGTTACAAGTCATAGAGATAGGGATGCACAGAAAGAAATTTTATAAAGAGCAGTCGCCAAAAATGTTTTGAAATGTGGTTAATAAAAAATGAATGTGTAAATAAGTATGTGATAACTTTAAAACATTCTTCTTTGATGTTTTTATTTACCAATTGTAATATAATTGTTTACTTAAGTTCACTTTTTTAGCATAATTATACAGAAGGTGGAAATGTCTGGAAAATCACATTTTTCTTGATTTCAGTAACATATTATATCTCATCCTACCAGAGCAAAAACATAATTTATACAAAATTTGTTTGAAACAATATATAAGAAGCATTCATAAATTAAAAAAAAAGTCATTTGAACATTAATGGTTTTTAATGTAGCTAATAAAAAAATGCCGCATTTTACATTATTTTGGCCAATTTCATGTAAGTTCAATGACCTTGGGGGACCTCTAAATATTTTTTTTAATTCTGAAACAATTTGAGGTGTTTTATATTCACAGGAAGACCATTTTTAGAGGGTGAGAGTTCACAATTTTAAAAGTTGATTTTTTTGGGACACCCTAATATATATATATATATATGCATATATCAATGCAAATAAAATTTTGTATTTTGTAGGGAAAACAAAATTGTAATTTTATAAAAGAATTTGAGAAAAAAAATCTAATACTGCAATTAATAGTTGCAGTTTTCTTATGTGATAAAATATTTATTACAGGTTTCTTTATGCATATTTTTTAAAAAATGAGGATTTAACCTGAGATAAACTTTTTAAATTTTAAGTTATATAAATATTATTTTGGCGCCAACTATCAACAATTAATAAAAAAAAAAAAACTTTCTGTTGAAATTGTATATTATTCTGCATGTTATTCTTTGGAGTGGTATCACGAGCGAATGTTTACTGTTTAGATTTGATTTTTCAATCTTATAACGTGTGTTCTTTTTCACTGTCAGCTAACAAATTTATTTAGAATTGCACTCTTACATTTTTTTTTATTTTTTTTTTTAAGAAATTGAAGCTTATTGATTTTTTTAAATGCAATGAATGAAGACGAAAGTTAATTGACACTATCTTTTAAAATAGCATTATTAGTACTAATTTGCATGTTTTTTTTTTAAATAGTTCTTTAAATTTTGTGAGTGAGGTTCATTTGCATATTCTATATCATTATGTTACCAGTTCAGTTAATAATTTTCTTGCAAATTAAGTTTCAATGAAAACTGGGCTGTTTTTATAACTATTTTATCCTACCTGACCCTTAAATAAGATAAAATTTATTCTGTCACAATTCTTTTTAGAATGCAATGCTATATCATTCTTTTGAAAATGCAAACACGTCATTCATATGGGCTATCTTCTAGTCTAGAATAAATACCCTAAATAGAATTATTGATCACCAAAGCTAATCAGAAAAACAAGAAAAGAGTTTTCAAATTTTACATTAGTAGGGTTAAGCAGTTTGAAATTAAAAGAAATAATTCTAATTGAACAAACCATTATCAGGTGAGAAGTTTAAGAATACTTACTTTCAATTTATTAATCTTTGATCGAGCCAGATAACCACGACAATAAGCTTGGAATGATGTTATAACTCCATTTAATTTTTGATCTCGTTTCAATTCTAATACAGCTAAAGTTCCAGACCTCAAAAATATCTTTAAAAAGAAAAACTATGCATGTAACATCAACTATTATAACACTGAACATAATAATAGCAAAGAATATTTCTAAAAAATTTAATAATTTCTATAAAATAGTTTTAAAAAATATTTTGTAATTTAATGCTAAAATACTTTACATCTCCCCCCCCCCCCCCCAAAGCATCATACAATAGATATATTTTTCAATCAGAAAAAAAAATCTATACTTAAATTACTAAAAATTATGAGAAGCAGGCCAGAGTAAAATAAATGGCGACAGCAAAAACAAGAAACTTTTTATCTTCTCTCAACAAGGAAAGAAAGTAAAAAATGAAACAGTTTATAACTACATCACAATGACTTGAACATTATTTGCAATTAAAGTATTTATGAGTAATGAACTGTTATTTTAACTTATTAAACATTTTAGGACATTAATTTTTATTTAGTAACAGAATTTAGTGTCATAAATGAAAAACGACGGTATATATCCTTATTAACTTGATATAAGTAACAAAGAAATGTATTCCATATATTTTATTGGTGTTAACTTTCTTACACTAAGAGCAAACAATATTAATATCACCACAAATATAACACTAAAAAAAAATGTTTGTTCAGTTAGACATGTTGAAAAAATAAATTCCAAGGCAGAAGTATATGATTTAAAAAAATACATAGGATATTTTGACAGTTTATTTTTGTTTAAGAATAACATGACTGATATAGTTATTGTAATTTTATTTATTTATTAAACATACATATTGCTTAAGCAAACATTAAAGAAGACATATCTCAATTGAATAATGCTTTTTTGCCTTTCTCTGTGATATTGTGAATACAAAACAGCATAGCAAGGTTTTCTTTACTTTTTTTTAGCTGTAGGAATTTATCCCAACATAAAATTTAACTGGATGTTTTTTTCTTTTTTGGAATATGTACAAGACTTGGCTGCTACATAATTAATTCACAAAAGCAGCTCGACCTGTGCTGCATATCATTTCAGAGAAAGTGCTTGAATACATTTTTAAACTAGACAAAATTTTATGTTTGGTAAAAAAGCAATTCAAAGTGGATTTAATAGCATTTCACAAATTCTATTTAACCCTTTAATCGTCGTGGTTTTAATATCACGCCTGGAGAATTCATTGAAAATTTAAGCTTTATTCATGATACTGTATATGATTATTGTTCACTTTATAAAGACAATACAGGATATTTTGGAGATGGAGAAAATGAATACTAAAATTTGAAATGCAATTAAAAAATACAATAAAACTATAAACATGAAACTGGTAAATTACAGTAATCTAATCTACACAAAGGGTCAGAATTTTCAAAGATTTTTTTTTTATCTCACACTATCTAATTTTCAATTGTCATAACCAAATAATGACAAATATAATAAGCTTCAGCAGGGGTAAAAAGAAGGTAAGATACACAAAAACAACATACTTGACTAAGGCCCATGCGGTAGCTAGTTTTTTCTATATCTATATTCTCTAGTAAATTTTCTACAGCAAGCCTTTCATCATAAACAGGAGAAGGAATTCTATGTTCAGATGGAGCTAATATTTCAAATCTACGCCTGAATTCAGAATACATTAAATTCTCAGGAAAACCTGCATATTAAATAAAAATAAGAAACAACTATATATATAATGATATAAAATAATGATTTATGTAATACACTCAATTCTGTTTTTAGATAAACTTTTTTCTAACTGAATTTAATTTAGTACAATTTTTTTTAAATAAAAAAATGTTCTTATTTTACGTGATTTGTTTCTAATGATCGATCTGAATTCTGAAAAAGAAAATTTAATATTATAGTTCCAAAGTTAAAAAGAATGTTTATTAAAAACAAAAAATAAATGTGAAGTTTACACACTTACCACCTACAGAATAAAATGATTGTATACTTTTACAGATGAATCTATAACAATCATAATAACAGCTATTCCCTATGAAAAAGAAATATAGTAGCAAAAAGCAAATAAAATTTTGTTATGTGTAAATCAACTATTTTGCATAAATTATCAATACAAAAAACCTTAACGGGTTAAAAGTTTGTGACGCAGCACTTTATCTTATTGTTATAAGAATTTTAAATATGGAACTTAAAAATAATGATATCAAATTTTAAGTGACGTTATGCTATTATTTATTATACATATATATTTATACAGTCGAGCTCGGTTATAGCGTCATTCAAGGGACCACGATAATTATGGTGCTATAACTGAGTGACGTAATAACCGAGGTCGAGTCAGAAACATGGGGTATAAGTAAAGAACGCGTGCACACTACCCTATTTTCATTCTTATAAAATAAGAATGGTGGTATAAATTGTATAATAAATTATAAAATGAGTATAAATTACACTTACTATATTTTTCCAAGGAAAAAATGAAATTATTCCTGCATAACATGATAATATTAGAGCTAGGAAGGCATATTCGGAGAGAAAAATGTTCAATCCTCTTTTTATTTTTCGAGCAAAATAAATTTTGTTCTATTTCATCTTCATTGTGTTCGATAAATTAAAAAAATATTGCATCTATGATTTGGCATTTATAAAAACGTGACAAAAGTCCTATTGCTTGCTGAGCACCTTTGATTCCATATGGTTGGTGATACTACTTAATCAATTTATTGCCCTTCTTCATCATCACTAACATTTTTCTCTGTCTCTTGCACTTTTCAGACAATTTCCAAATCCAATTTAAGCTCTGAAGTTATCACATCGTCATCTACAACAACAAACTCGTCAAAATTTTCATAAAAATCAGATCTTCTGAATCGACGATTCCACTCTGACAAAGGCAGATCTTCTTCATCATCTTCTTCTTCTTCTTCTCTTTGTGGGATTCTACTAACACTTTCTTCTGTACAAACAAAACTGGCATGTCGAAATGCGTTTCGAATATTTTTTTCTGTAACTCGTCTCCAGGATTTATCCAAAAAATGAATTGCATTTAAAAAATTATACTGAAAACTTTATTTTCATCTGAGCATTCTAAAATATGCATAAGTATGCACTTCTGATTACAACTTGATCCATAGGTTGCAACTTGCTTGTACAATTTGGTGGTAGGAACGCTAACTGCATTCTCTGCAAATTTTTCACATCGGGAAGGGCAGGACAGTTATCTACTAAGTACTAGAGTAGAATCTTTCACTTTTGTTTGCAGAGTTCCATATTCCCTGGTGCTGCTTCTGCTTCAAACAACTCTGATGTCATCCATGCCTTTCTGCTGTGCTGGTGATTGACTGGAAACGTTTTAACGTTTTTGAAATATCTCGGACGTTTAGACTTTCCAATCACGGTCAAGATTTTCTTCTCTGTTCCAGTCATGTTTTCGCGCACAAGAACTGTAATTATTTCCTTTGACAATTTCCCACCAGGACATTTTTTCATTCTTAAATGAAAGAGTTTTGCTGGGAGTAAGCTAAAAAAGAGGCCAGTCTCATCTGCATTGAAAATGTCATTGTCTGTGTAGTCTTGTCAAACTTTTGGCCATACTTCACTTAGCCAATCGCGCACACTTGTAGTCGGTACTTTTTTCTTCACCACATATCTTGTAAAATGCTATGTTGTGACTCGCCTTAAATCGATCTATCCAACCATTGGAGCAAATGAAATTTGCATGTACAAGCAATTTAGCAAGCTGTTCTGCTTTTGTCATCAGCATTCGACAACTGATTGGTAAGATCAGCGCTCTTTGCTGTTTAAACCATTTTAGCAATACCCCATCAAGGTCGTCCTTATCTGGCTTCTGCATTCGGTTAACATTCTTGCTATTTTGTTCAAAAGCCCTTAAAACTGTCTCTCTTTTTTTCCAGATAGAGCACACAGCTGAATTTTCTAACCCAAATTCTCGGCAAATTCAGCTTTCTTCTTCCCTTTATCCAATGCATTAATAATGTTAACTTTATTTCCCAAAGGATAAATAACTTTTCTTTTTATTGATTCCATAATGATCAAATTTTCTCACTCAAAACACGAGAAAACTGTAAACCAAACTAATGATGTTACTGTCAGGTCAGAAACACTAGACTCTTTTAGAATGTCTTTGGTGAAGCGCCAAGTGTCATTCGATTCCTCTGTCTTTCTCCACCTTATATAATCTAACTGGTCTTCTACTCTTTTTAATTAGACAGATAAAGAGCAGAAATTTCACTTTGTTCACTGCCTACCCCCCAGAGGTTTAGGCATGAACTTGAGCCAGCTGTGATTTCAATGTCTTCCATCGGTGACAAATTGGACTTCTTTGTTGTGAAAACAGATTATACTGCCCCATTTTCTTAGAATAAATATATCAGTTTATGTATATTTTTGACGCAATAACTGGACTCGCCGTTTTAATTATGTCATTATTTCTGAGTTACTATAACATTAGTGTCTATGGGAGTTTCGCGGGGACTGAAAATTTTGACGTTATAACCGAGTTGTCACTATAGCTGAGGACGCTATTACCGGGTTCGACTGTATATATATATATATATATATAGGTTGTATTGCTTTTTCCATTACATAGCATTTAATTTTATTCTGTTTTCATCTTGAAACTATTCTCTTGGTTATATTAGTCGTTAGAGTACAGGAGAAATTTTTTTTTTAAGCTTTTAGCTTTTTTTCTCACAGAAAACGACTGATTTTGCTTAATTGAATTCTGTACTCTTGATAACGTAATTCAATATACAAGCTTTTCAATTATTTTTATTGAAATCCATATTCTTTTTTTCTTCATTATTAATTCATGTCATATGGTACAAGGGACTTTATTTTATACATAGTAGCTTGTTTATTATGTTTTTGGTATCCATTCAGTATGTTTGGGGACACTGTATTGTTGTAAATTCATTCATACTATCACAATTATTGAAGGTGGTCAGTAATGTTTAATTAATTGTTATATATTTTATCTATTTCATCATTTTATTTTTGTTTTATTTATAATTGCATGTATAAGAATTATGTTCAATTTAAAAGGATGTATAAAAATTTATTCATTGATGCTTTATGATTCACATCTTTCAGAAATTCAAAATATGAGTTTTAAAAGATATGATATCAAAATTTAAGTGATGCCTTGATGAAGCTTTAAACAATTTGTTTTAAAATTCAATTTTAATTGTTTTCGGTTTGGCTAAATATATTTACACATCTAACCAAAACTTTTAATTTTCCAATACACTGTTAAAAATATCAGTCTCACTAAACCTATACAATGCACTGTAATGTATTTAATATGAATAAATTGATTTTTCTTTTGTGCCACGCTATCAATAATCAAAAGTAAAATTTATGTAAATGATTTCTTTGTGTCATAGTATCCATTTGCATACATTTCGCTTAGTTTGGATACAATAAAGGAGAGACACTAAAAAGAAGTTTTACCATTTATAGTGACTAAAATGTTGAAAATTCATAAAATTCTAAGTATCATAACTCAGTAACATTTAGCCACATGACAATAAATTTTCATTGTTTTATTTGTTAGAACATGCAGAAACTTTTTCTAAATAAAACTTATAGGGCCCAGACATTGTAAAAGTTGTTAAACTTAATTTCTTAACTATATTTAAAAAGCAGCTATTTTAATGTAAATTGATCTTTAAATGATGCATAACAAAAGTTCAGACATTTTTGCAATTAGAACCATACCTCTAAAACTGATGGTTTAGAATTTAAATTTTGGTAAATGATAAGAAAAGACACCCTGTACAAAAATAAACACAGTTTTAACAACATGATTTGTAAAAAATTAAATTTGTTTCCTCACTTCATTGTGGCCATATCTATAGCAAACACCGCAAGAACATGAAAATAAAACATGCATTTTGCCATTTTTAGTAACTAGAACACTGAAAATTCTTTAAATTCCAAGTAGATAACTCAATAAGTTTTGGTCATAGAAGAATAAATTTTTACTGTTTTACATGCTAGAACATAGAGAAGATTATAAGAACATGATATTGTAAAAAAATTTCACTTTCTAAACTATTTAAAAAGTATCTATTTTGACATAAATCGATTTTTATATGATGGAAAACAAAATTTGAAACATTTTTGCAATTGGAACTATCTATATTATAAAGGACAAACATACCTGTGCGTAACGCATATGTCATTCTGCAAATGGCAACAGTTGAAATTTGTAATGAAATTTTGGTTTTGCAATTTTCGCAACAGCAAATTTTTAAACTTTTAAACATCGCACATTTTCAATTTTTACACCGTCGTATAGAGAAAAAAATCTAGTTTTAAATGCAATTTGTTTGGAAGCTCTATCTCAATTTATTTTTGAGATATTAATTTTTTTATAGTTTTTAATACCATTTTTCTAATCGTGGCAACAAAAGTACTCCATTTCTGTTGAAAATAAACGGAAAATAGTCAAAAATAGGAGATTACTGTATTGTTTCTGTATAATATTGTTGCCCTTTTCTTATAAAACCTGAAGAAAAAAGGTTGAAATTAAAATAAGTGCTATGTCAAAAATATCTGTTATTCCACGATAATGACGTCATGTGCATACTTTTCTATCGATGAAGTTTAAAATTGGATTGTAAAAGTAGATTGTTTTAGCGGATGCAAATGACATCATTTTATAAAAAAGCGTGTAATTTAATTATTAAAACTGAATTATGTTTTGTAGAAGAGCGTCATTTTCACTCCAGCTACTTTGTCCAAAATTCTCTCGACTAATAAAATTTTAATGCTATTCTTTAGGATATTCTACTATAATTTTATCAAAATAACATAATTTGCTTAATTTAATTTTTCATAATTTTATATAATCTAAATATTTAAACACATGTGTGTAAAGTCAGTTGCCCTGATCTCTCTGCTGAACCAATTTTACTAATAATTTTTTTAACTGAAAGCTGTTCATTTATAGATGTGATCGCACCAGCTGTTTTTTTTTTTTTTTTTTTTAAATATCCCCAATTTATATTTTAATTTTAAAAGCATTTTATGAAATTTCTTCAAAATGGTGAAAATTAGATAGCTTTCATTATTGCAGAGAAGAGAGAAATAATGAGGTTTATTTATATTTATTCATGCCATTTTCTGATAAAAATTGTTGTATAGGGTTTAGTGGCGCAAAATCCCATTAAGGGCATAATATTTTGAACAGAAAATGACATACTGCTTTTGGAAACACTCATTTTTCCTGTTAAATTTTCCATTTTGTTTTTTCTTCTGCATGTGTACTGATACTAAATTTCAGACGCTACGCGAAATGCTTATTTAAGTGAAAATGAAGTCATATTTAAAAGAAAATGATCATTTTCTTAGATAAAACTCGACATTTTAACACAAATGCATTTAAAAACGTAAATTACGGAAATTTTTACTCTCCAGTACTGAGATTAGAATCTTAAGTGGCTGTCAAGTCAGCTGTTTTTTTTTTTAAATATCCCCAATTTATATTTTAATTTTAAAAGCATTTTATGAAATTTCTTCAAAATGTTGAAAATTAGATAGCTTTCATTATTGCAGAGAAGAGAGAAATAATGAGGTTTATTTATATTTATTCATGCCATTTTCTGATATAAGGGCATAATATTTTGAACAGAAAATGACATACTGCTTTTGGAAACACTCATTTTTCCTGTTAAATTTTCCATTTTGTTTTTTCTTCTGCATGTGTACTGATACTAAATTTCAGACGCTAGGTGAAATGCTTATTTAAGTGAAAATGAAGTCATATTTAAAAGAAAATGATCATTTTCTTAGATAAAACTCGACATTTTAACACAAATGCATCTAAAAACGTAAATTACGGAAATTTTTACTCTCCAGTACTGAGATTAGAATCTCAAGTTAAAGAGTGCATCTGTTTACATAAAAGATGTTGCTGACATTCGTGACTTCAAGTTTTGAGTTAAAATGATTTTTAAATGATCAAACAAAATACAATTTTTTTTTAAATTATGAATACGGATAACTGATATTAATTATATTTTACTGATTACGTGTCTATATTATAAAGGGCAAAAGTATCTGTGCGTAACTCTGATGTCATTTTGCGAATAGCGAGGCTAACGAAAAAGGCTGGTTACCGCGGTGCATTCCACATATCTTTTTTTACAGACCGCTGGAGTCACATGATGCTCAAATGCAGGTGTACGAAAAGAGCCTCACGTCACTGTAGCAGCCTGTAAAAAAAAAGACACTTGGGATGCACCGTGGTAGCCTGTCTTTTTCGTTAGCCTCGGCGAATAACAACACTTCACAATCAAATTTCTGTTTTGAAATTTTCGCTACTGCAATTTTTTTAAATTCTGACCATCGTACATTTTCAATTTTCGTCACATAGGGAAAAAATCTACTCTCAAATGCAATTTGTTTAAAAACTGTATCTTAATTGACTGATTTATTGTTTTTTAAAAATAATTTTTAAGCATGATATTTTTAAGTTTATCTTATCTATCACATGCCGGCTTCAATACATAATAATAATAAACATTTTGCCAATAAAGCAACAAGCACTGTTTAGAATTTGTTTCTGACTATTTTTGTATAACGAAATTAATACTTACCTTATAAACAAATAAAAGAATAATACAAAAACACAAAAATCTAACATATTTGTAATAG
Organism: Maratus speciosus; assembly: GCA_963932465.1. Lineage (NCBI taxonomy): Eukaryota > Metazoa > Arthropoda > Arachnida > Araneae > Salticidae > Maratus > Maratus speciosus. The sequence continues at coordinate 414,856,721 of OZ010791.1, forward strand.
TACAATTTAAATATTTAGATCACCAAAAAAAAAAAAAAAAATTCAAATGGAATTTGTTTGCAAAGTGCATCTCAGTTTACTGATAGTCTGTGGTTTTAAAAACAATTTTAAAGCATGAAATATTTTTTAATTTATCCATATCTCGCAGAGCTAGATTACAAAAGATTAATCTGTTTACTCTTAAAACAACATAAAGTGTTTGTCATTTTCTTACACCTAATATCCATTAAAAAAAACTTCCCTATGAATAAATAAATAATATAAATAAAACACAAATTTAACAGACATGTAATTGAACTATGCGCTTAAAGCTCTGAAATTATCAGAATATAAAAGGATGCTGTAAGTAGCAAAATCTTAGTCAAATAACTCTTAGCATGCGACTAAGAAAATATTGCTTTTGATAAATTTCAATATTTTATTTGGTTGTAATATAATTCATATTTTTCATATGAAAAATGCTTTTTTAATGTTAGTGGGCAATCTAAAAAAAATATTGCATATAAAAAATTACTAGTTTTCAATAAAAAAAAAAAAAAATTAATAAATAATTCACCTATATTCTGTAACCCGGGAAGCCCGGGTACGATCTCCTAGTACTTCTAAATTCTAACTCTAACGGTTTAGAAATTAGCTTTTGGTAAATGCTAAAAGATATGATGCTTAAAAATAAACATTGTTATAACAACACGTTTCGTAAAAAAATTAATTTTATCCCCAACTTCAACACATCTCCAAAGCGAATCCACCAAGAACGCTAAAATATTATTTTGTACACTTTTAATCAAAAACAATTTATCCATACAAATTTTCGTTGCATTTTTCAAATTAGTTACAACTGCATTAAAGTTAAGTGTCCTATAACTGTATTAAAATTAAGTGTCCCCACAAATAATGCAATGTTATTGTGTTTCTTTTATTTTACATTAAAATAAAATTGCAGAAATAAAAATTGAGCGTATATTTTCTAAAAACACTGTAATGAGAATGTAATAAATAAATAAAAACACATGGCCAAAAGAAAAAGAAAGAAAGAAAAACCTAGCATCAGAATAAAAAAGTAAAAACCTCTCAAAATCCATTAGCAATCCCTATTAAACATTTAAATTCAAAGAAACCGACATCTAGTCAAAAATGGCTACCATGCCAAAAATGCAATGAATCTAAATTCTTCTTATGTCTCATCCTCTGAAATTCTTTATTAGAAAACATTTTATTTTTCATTCCAGAAAACCACATCGGCTAAAATTATTCCATGTATCTACTTAACAGAATACAATGGTTTAAGATAAATCACTGTGAACTATTAAAAACATTCTTGCCTTCATACAGAACAAAAGCAGTTGACTCAACAGCAATAATTATTTAGCAATAAAAGAACCGTGAAACTTAACTGGTTTCTAGAAATTATTTAACAGTCTTAGAGAAAGATGTGTTATTTTTCAGAGAATGGCAGATGATTAGTAGGGAATTGAACTGTGATTGGTTGATTTCGATATTACTTCCCATCTTTTATGCTTTACTGATTCTGACTCATTTCTCCACAAAACTTGCTAGCTACTGAAGGTTTGCAAAGACATGAAAAGAAGATTTTTGATTAGTTTTGATTGTTATTGACTCTGTTTTTTCTTTCTTTTGATGCGTCATAATAAGTGTTCAAAATAGAACTTTTTTTTTTTTTTTTAAATTTGAAAGTACATTTTTAAGCTTTTTTTTGTTGTTAATATAGAAAACAAATTTCGGAAACTTTATTTTTATTATAATTTTAATATTAAAAACTATGTTTTCAGCCTTTCTTTTTAATACTTTGCGGGTAATGTGTTCCAAATTTAACAAGGACTTTCTGTTAATCTGTTACTAAATAATGAAGTATAAGACAATAACATTGTTATTTATCCTAATACGTTAAATAATGCTAATAGCGTTAAATACACTAACTTGCAGTCACAATTACGCATATGTATATTTAAATAAATAAATTTTTAAAAATAAGTATTTTTCACTAACTCATTTGTAGTTGCAGGCATGTTAGTTTGCAGGTGCAGCTAATGTTTTACATTCTCTAAAACTAGATATGTCGTCCTAGGAGGGGGGTCTCCCTTCCAACATTTATAAATAGAGGGAAGTTGAACTGTTTGGGAGGGAGAAAGAAAAATATTTTTAAACCCCTCTATTTTTTTATGTGCTATTTAAAGGATTACATTAATACAGACATGACAAAATACTATTGAAATAATAGAATAATTATGTACAATGTTTATTATTATTTTTTTTTTTAATGCCAAGTTCTATCTAAATAACATCTTTGTTTCAACTTTCACCAATGTTATGGACACTAAAAATTGGATTGTTAAATGAATTTCTAAATTTAGAGTTTGTTTGATTTTGGTGCTGAAGCTTCTTTCACAAGCTACACTCGTGACAGGCAGCACAAGAGCAGCTTTTATAACTTTGGAAATTCTCAGAAAGTTATGGTTATGCTCACATAGAAAATTTCAGAAAACTTTGCAAAATCTGATGTGCCTTCATTTTTAACTATTTGCCTAAGCAATGCATATTCAGGGTGAAGGCATTATCAATACCCATTTCTGAACAAAATTGTTTTGTTACATCCTTAATGAAATATAGCCAAAACCAGAATCACTTATATTTTCTTTGATTGAACTAGGTTCTATGCATTTAAATTTTAAACCCATGGGCAAAGTTTGAAAAGGAAACCATCAATTCATTTTTTCTATTACAGGAGAAATGTAGGTTGACTTAAAATTGTTAGGTCCTAACTTCTGTGACTTGCAAGGATCAACTAGTTTGTTGTTTAAATACGTTTCCTTGGATTTTTTATTTATTTATTTATTTTTTTTTTTGGGGGGGGGGGGGGGGGAATTTTCTCCTGTGCACCACAAGATTTTTGCAGCTCTTCTAATCTTACTTTTTGTACAGATCTGATTTGAGGTCAATTTGGCAGAGTGCAGCACACGGTGGCCCTTACTGCCTTATTTTGATGCACCCTTTGGTTCTTTTGCTTTTTCTACTGCAGTAAAAAAAAAAAGAAACATGTCCATCATTTGTAGGAGAAAAATCATGACTTTCGTCAAGCAGTTGATAGAAGAAAAAAATCATAAAAATTATCAAACGGTTGCAGAAAGAAAAAAAATTGTGAAATTTATTGATCAGTCACAGGAGAAAAAAATGATGACTTTGGTTGTCCTGCCACAGGAAAATATCATGAAATTTGACGAAATTATCTTTTAACAAAATCTGTACGGAAGCATTAATAAAATGAATCCTTTTAAAAAATAAATAAAAGTCAGAGCATTCATTCAAAAGTTATGCATGGACATGACATATTAAATATATATATATATATATATTATATATATATAACCATTAATTAAACATAACCTACCATCATCAAAAACCGTAATATTGTGAATTAAAGCTGTAAGTATAAAATAAAGTGCCAAATAATTTATTATAAGAATTATTATGGAAGAAAAAAGAAGAAAGTGGACACCGCCAAATAATGGAAAAGCTTATATATTGAATTACATTTTCAAGGGCACAGAATTCAATGATATAAGCAATATGGTTGTTTTCTGTAAGAAAAAAAAGCTAAAGCTAAATTTTTTTTTTTTTTCTCTGTGCCCGAACAAACATTATAATCAAGCGAATAGATTCAAAATGAAAACAGAATAGAATGAAATAATATGAAATGGAAAAATCAATAAAACCAATTTAAATATTTATAGCATATAAAATAGAAATATTACACAACATACCAATTAATATTTCAATTTTTTTCAATATATCCACACGCACATGGCTACCATAATAACGTAAAGATTAAGGTGAATAAAACAGTTAAGAAATCACAGTAATTGATACCAAAGGATGCAGTTAATACATTTTGAAATACCGTGATAAATACAATTAATATAATATAAAATAAAATAAATAGAAAGTAATTACATTATTTAAAATAACTAAAATACACTTTTAAATTACTTAATTACTATTTAACAATATCGTCAAAATTTAGCAAAAAAAATCACCTGGTGTAGGAAATTACTACTGAAAAGAAGCTGCAAAAGACAAAATTTATAACTTATCATCAAAAGACAAATTTTGGTGCTGCCATCTAGTAGTATTTTTATTATTCAAATGTCACAAGATGAACAAATGAAAGCCTATGAATGTAAAAAATATCAACAGCAAAACCAAACAAATCCTTATATATAGGCAATTATAAACCTAATGTAAACCACACTATATATCATTATGCACAAAAAAATTTAAAAACTATTGTTAATAAAATTTTAAAAGAAGCATTCAAAATATTCTATTTTATTACTCATTTAAACTACACTAAGAATTTAAATAATTCTATAACATTGATAATATATAGCATATAGCTATATGCTATAAAATAAATTCAATAATAATTAATATAAATATATAATAAAAATAATATAAAAATCGTTAATAATAACTATTAAATATAAGATATTTATAAAATGAACAGGAAATAAAAAACATATGGAAGTATATAGAAGATTATCAGATACTTAAATTCCCATTACCTAAAAATTTCAAATATAGTGTGTGGATTATTTTCATACAGCCATAAAAATCCAAAAAGTATGAATGTGGGACATTCAAACACATTAAACCGATAATAAATTTTGTAACACAAAGTGAAAATAGATCAATATTAAAAGGAATAGAGGAATAATAATAAAAATAATTACCCAATTTTAATACATGCAGTATAACTTTAGTTATATTAAATATACTTATATGCATATTAATCACTATAAAAATGGCATACTATTAGTAATTAATATGATATTGTCCTGAGTAAATTAAAATTTAATAACAAATTATTGTAAATTAGATAAAATTTTATTAAGCTAAATATAATATTAATGAAAGTCACCAATTACATATAAAATATCAAATCAACATCCTTATAAAATACGTATTAAAAATATAGTGATAATACAAAAGCCCCATTTTTTTTTTTTTTTTTTTTTTTTTTTTTTTTTTTTTATAAATTAACCATTGCGCATTATCCAGACAACACCACCCTCCTCCGTACTCTAACATCTACCCACCCATCCAACCTATAATAATTTTTTTATATTATTTTACAATTTTTTATTTTTTTATAGACATTTTTTTATTTTATATATTTTTTTTGTAATTTTGTTTACGCATGTGTTAATTTGTTTTAAAAGATCATGTAAGCAAAGTACTAATTGAATATTAATGAATATATGAATTTTTTTGGAAAACCATGATTTAATGCATCATAAATTAGTTTTTTAATATTATTGTTAATTAGAGGAGAAGAACATAAACATTTTATTCTATATAAATGATTAAGTATTATATTTCGATATACAGAATGATGTAGACAAGATTTAAAATTTGTAAATGTATTAACTTTGATTTAAATTCTTTATGTTTGTCATATAAATCTGTGATTATTTTGTTGTATATATATATATATATATATATATATACAAATGAATTGTATAACCTCCTTTGTTGCAAGTCTATTAATAATAATTCCTTACAGTAAAAGAACAGTGGTGCATTTTTGTGAATAAACATAAATAAATTCCCATGAATACATACATAAAATGTGAACATACAATAATGACTTATTGAAACAAGCGCTACTTTCATTCTTATGAATTACAACAAAATTAAAATATTCATTATTATGAACACTAATACTTCACTGTCCCCAATTTAATTAATGATATCAGATTACTACTTACACTTCTACACTTACAGAGTTGATAGCCAAAAGTGTTACTTTATGTCACCATACGACACACACATTAAGTAGAAGAAATGTAGATACAGTATAACCTCGATTATACGAAGTAATTGGGACCGACCCTCTTTCGGAAAATCGAAATTTTCGGATAATCGAAATTTTCGGATAATCGAGAATGCTTCAATTTTAAGATTAAGTATGCAATATTTCTCATAATGGTAAAAAGTGCTTAATAAAAATAAAGCAATAGTAAAATAGAAACAAGAATAAATTATATTTCAAAATTAAGTACCTTTTACATATCACAAGGGTTTGAAAAAATGTTTTGTTTGACGCAGTTTCGATTACCTTTGCTTTGAAGCTCTATCACGGAGTTTTTTAATATTATTAGTTCACCAGTATCACAGTCTTTCTGCTACTTCAGTCATGCCAAAGCTTTTGTAAAACATTCAAAAGCTTCAGACTTGCTAATTTGCTCCTTTTCTTCATTCCACTCCGCAGCTTACGCAAGCTCAAGTTAAATTCAAAGGAACTCTAAGAAAGGAGATCGAAAATATTTATATGTACCCGTAGTTCGGAAAGGACTGCTTGCACACAAGGAATACGATAGTTTAAGGGGAAAAAAAGCTTTCAAAATGGATTTTGCATGCAAAGAATGTGATAGTAAAAAAAAAGGCTTTAAAAATGGATTTCGGTTAACCGAGAGTTTCGGATAAAAGAGGTTCTACTGTATTTAGTTATTCCAGTAACTTCTTAAAAGAAAACATATTCCTACACATTTTATTTATAACAATAAGCATAGACATAATTTATTATATTAAGACAAAAAAAGGATATTTTGGAGATTTAAAAAATGAATATTAAAATTTCAAAAGCAACTAAAAATCACCGCAACAGCAGAAAAATGATTCAATTACATGATCTAATTTATACAAAGAATCAGAATTATGAAAGTATATTTTTCCAGAGAGATTTTCAATTATATTTTAATTAGTAAAATTAATTTATTAATAACATTTATTTTCAGATCGAACACTAATCTTATTTTGAACTTTTCAATTGATGGATTTCTGATAAAAAGTTTGATCCCATAGCAGAAATTATTTTATTTTTCTCATTATCCACATATTTAAAAAACAAGCTGGGTTTTTTTCATCTACCCATCTACTAAACCCTTTTTTTTTTTTATCGGAAGGTATATTCATTTGTAGATTAACCTACAATAGCTATTTTTTAACATATTTTCATGTTTATACTTTATTTTTTATTTTAAAAGTTTTTAATGTAATTTCTTCAAAATGGTGAGAATCAGATTACTTTCATTGTTACAGAGAAAAAGGATTTTCTTGTTACAATTAAAAATTACTTTTTTTTTTTTTTCAACAAAAAAAGATGTCACAAAAAAAAAAAAAGAAAAAGAAAAAAAAAAAAAAAAAAAAAAAAAAAAGATGCATTTTCAATCATAAAGCTGTTCAACATTTTTCAATATTTTTTCATTCCACTGATGGAAACAAGCATTTTATTTGATAAAATTAAATTTTATCAAAATAAAAAATTAAATATTTTACTACAAATGTGCCTGAAAGACAAATTTCTGGATTTTTTTAACTCGCTGAATTAGAACCTCAAGTCAAGAGCGTGAATGTTCACATGCAAAGTTGTAGCTGGCAAACGTGACATCAAGTTTGAAAATATTTATTAACAACCTATTATATGTTAAAATATTCTTTAAATGGTGAATATGAAAATGAAAATTATACATGTAAATTCTACAATGGCAAAAATAACATGTTTAGATTTCACCGAAAATAAAAATTTTGGTTTTTTTTGAGTGACGTAACTTGACTCAGTTTTTTCCAGAATCAAGTACCAGAAATGAACAATATATGAAACATATATGAACCATACTTTTAATAACTAAAGATAATAATTTACTTAACTTGATTATTTAATAGATATGATAATAAAAGTTACAAACCTTGCTTATGAACTCTAATAGTATCCAGCACTTGAAATCCTCTTAACTGGGAGCGAAGAAGTGGAATATTTAGCATGTCTTCTATTGATGAAGTTTTGTTTGTATTAGGTGAAATCCGACACTCTGCTAAGCCAGCGTTGTGCCGTGGTACTACACAATGGATGAAATATACATTGGTCCTTCTTAATAGATCTATAAGACCATCCTAAAGAAAACCATTCATAAGAATTAACAACAGAATATATAACATAAAATGTAAATAACTCTCTGAAATATTTATAAGCACTTTAATTATGAAGTGCATTAAATTTAATAGGATAAGTGTAATTAAAAAAAATCATTCAAGACAAAGTCTCTGAAGCTTTATTAATACAGCAATCTGCTATGCTAATAAAAAAAAAAAATATCAGCACAGTTTTTCTTAACATATATAAACTAACAAGATAGCAAATGAAAAACTCAAATAGAATAAAACATTACAAAAAACATTAATACAACAATGCTACTTATTTTTACAACATTATTAAAAAACAAGCAAAACAAATTGACCTTCTCTTTTCTTTTTGGGATTTATTTCCATTCTAAAAGCTAAAAAATTACCAAATTAATTATTTTAGATTAAAATATTAATTTGGAGATTTCTCTTTTCTTTTTTCTAATGTAAAATATTGTTGCAGCAACAGAAAAAATATCAGTTTAAAAAAATGAGCATGTATATTTTAACCCTTAAACGCATGATTTTTCAAAAATCATTGTAACAATGTTTTTCGGCTACCATTTTTTAAATAAATCATGGGAAAAATACTTAAAAAAAATCATATTTTGTTTTAGGTATGGTTTACGGCTAAAAAACAGTTTGTTACTAATCGGCAATATCGGTCTTTAATTGAAAAAATAATTTTCCTTGAAAAAATTCTATAATATTAAACAGACAAGAATTTTAGGAACTATAATAAGAAATAACTTTTACTTGCTCACTGCTGAACAAAATAGGGTATTTCACAAGCTTCCAAAAAAGCAAAAATAACAAGTAGCAACAATTGAAAAAATAAATCTATCTTTATTCTTAAACAGCACAAGTGTTGCCATCTACATGTTGAAAATCAATTTAATAATATTTTCAGAATGTATTTTATTGGCAACATTAAGCATTATAGCTTCTAATAGTATTTTAGAGCCTAAATTGGGCATGTTACCAAAAAGCAACTACCGGCATTTAAGGGTTAAAGTGAGTTTGTATACAAGTTGTTAGTCCCCCTATCTCCCTCTCCTTAAAAAAAAAAAAAGAAAAAAAAACACTGTGCTAGTTTATTTTACTTTGTTGTTGTTGTTAATGTACAGTTAAACTTTCATAGTATACTTACAACATGTTAACCAAGAACAAAAAATCATGTGTCAAACATAGATTATGAAACACTTTCCAACACTTCTAGAATACTGAAATGAAGTTTCAATGCCCACTTAATAAAATGAAAGAAAATATCTAAAACAATTTAGAACATTAATAAAACACATTTGAAAAACCAATTTCAATGAGTACCGCTCAGTCAGAGAGTCAGTTGAAGTCTTTTGTACAGACCTGTACACGATCTATAGATTTGTATGTACCGCACAATATGCTAAAATTTTGTTCAGTTAGAAAATGCATAACACAATTGAAAATTCCCTTCAGAAATTTCTGCCAATAGACAGAAGTGTACTGTAACTGTTTTGTACAGCCATGTAGTCTACAGATTTTTATAAATGCCATATATTAAGCTAAAAAGTAGTCAGTACAAAAACTACCAGTAAGTCAAATAAAAATGCATTATGCAACAAAAAACACACTTCCAGCAGTTACCAATCATAGACGGAAATGTATCCAGTTCTTTGTATAGCCCTGTATATGAATTTATTTATATTCTACAAACATATCTTAGCATACTAAATATAGTTCAGCTAGAAAATGCATAACACAATTAAAAACTATCCTTAAGCAATTCACACTTATACACAGTAACACTTATGAATTATTTTGTGCAGCCCTGTATAAGATCTGCATAATTTGGACACACAACATAATATGCAGAAATTAAGTTAAACTTAAAAACTCATCATAACTGAAAAGGCAAGTCAAACTATTATTGCTCATAGACAAGTACTGTAATTGAATTCTTTTGTGTGGCCTTGTAAACGAAGAACAAATGCTATGCATATCATATTCTACAGTAAACATCTTGTCAAACACATCAGTAATTTATATCCATTTCATTAAATTTAGTGTAACATAATTAAAAATACCTACAAACTATTTTTCCTTGTAGATCATTATGTAATGGAATTCCTTTAGATCACTCTGTAGATGAATGATAAAATACTCTGCATTTTAAAATCTACAGAAAGAATGTCTTAGTACACCTCAGAATTGCATATCAATATAATTTTGTTTGAAATAGTGTTAGTAATCATTAAAATACAGAGCAAATGTTTTTTCTCCATAGAACATAATGAAAGAGAATTCTTTTTAGTGTCCTTGTAAACGAACTATAAATGTTACATATGCTTCATTTACAATAGCAAACCTACTATTAAACAAAAACATAACACATTTATCATATCATATAATTATCATATCATTTATCACATTTAAACATAACACATCTTTAAGATAAATTTGAAAAAAATTAACATAACAGGGAAAACTGAATCAAAAATGTTTAATTCCTCTATCCCTCGTGCGGGAAGGACAGATTTTATCTTTTTAAAATAATCAGAAATAAAGAACATTTAGTAAATTATATTTCAAATACTCTCTAACCCTCCTTGCTGGTGCTCATGCTAAAAGAATCAATAAACTATCTACAATTGACGCTCTACCTAACAAAAATCCTGCACAGACCCATGCTGAATGGAACAGAACTTCTCTTTTATGTGTAACACATTGTTTTAATTGACAATGGTGGACATTGTAATATTACACAACATAAAATTGATGAAGATATATATTTAATAAATCATACAAAGCAGATAAAATTCCAATACTGAAAAGACTTGAGTCACTGCAAAAATAAAGACAATGTATTGTTTAAAAAATTTTCTGTTAAAACACCTCCCCCCCCTTCCTATATGACTAATTTAAAATACCTAAAAAAAATTTGTATTAAGAATAAAATATTAAGATTTCTTTATCTTAAAAAACAATTCTTCAATAGCAAGAAATGAAGCATATAATAATAACAATAAAAGGAATTTACTATAAAATCACATACGAAAATAAACATAACAAAAAAAAGTATATAATATACCGAGCCTTAAAAATACTTACAACAGTATACTTCACTTGAAGAGGTATAGATCGCCTTTTGACCCCAGCAGCAGCAACTCCTTGTGCTCTTCGCATACTAGAACTTCGTCTTAAAGTAGAACTGCCATCCGCATGCAAAGTGTTGCTCCCAGAAGTACCAAAGACCCCTCGTGAAGTAGAGAATAATTGATTTACATGATCTCTGAAAAATTATTAAAATAATTTCAGCAACACAAAATCTGCTTTTGTTTTTTAACACGGCAGTGTAAGATCCCTGAAAGTTACAATAAAAAATAGTAACAAAATTATTATTAAAAAAGATATTGTGACATTCCAATAAATCAAAACAAAGTAAGGTATGAAAGAAAAAAATTATGCAAAAGTTTTATTCAGAGTTATTCTGGTAAAAACAAATTCATACATTTGGCTTCTAACCCCTTGCGGACAAGCGACCAGTATAATAAGTGCCACTTAAGGTGCTCAGAATCCTTCATTATTTCCACCAACTATTTTTAATTGTAAAGTTTACCCTATTTAATCAGAGCATTTTTGCGAATCAATTGTAGAAAATTTGCTGTTTTGAAAAACCGGTGGTAAAAGATTAAAAATTAAGCAAAGGGGTTAAATGTTGTATTACATATTAACATTTTATGCATTCTTATTATTCATGAGAAGTAAAATAAAATACATAACGCATGTAAATGTTCACGTAATTGTCCAAGAAATGCATGAAACTAAAAATTGAATACACATATAGAAAAATGAATACAGATATAGAAAATTGTTATTTAATTACCAAATGCAGTGATTAAAAAGCATGAAACTCCAATACAAATCTAATTTATTAATTCAATTATCACTATATTTGAGTCCTTGATGTGCTTCACACAAATAAAAGATAAGTGAGTCTGGCTAATGGTTCTACATGACCACTGTGTGACATGTAGCATGAAATTTGAATGTGGGAGTGAATTCTTTTATCACTATAAGCAAAACCAAAGCCTGATTTTGGAATCAACAACGCCACAGACACTCCATGAAGAAATGCCTGCACCACAAATTCAGTTCTTGAGACTTGCCTGCTGGTTCAGGAGAGATTTCTCCTTAATCCTCCTTCAGATAGTCTTTTCTTCATCCACCACTTCAGTACAGCCAGACAAAATGAAAAAAAAGAGAACAGTATATATATTTTCATCACCAAATTATCCCAGATAAAACAGAAACCGCCATTCGACTGGAAATTATGTCTTCTTTCAATTTAAATTTTTAAAAAAGCTTAGTGGGCTGTCTTCATATTTAAATTGTTTCAAACTGAGAAATTTTCAATACAAACATATACTTTTGACATGATATTTGCATTTTTTGGCGATTTTGGCATCAACAACGCCACATACACTCCATGAAGAAATGCCTGCACCACAAATTCAGTTCTTGAGACTTGCCTGCTGGTTCAGGAGAGATTTCTCCTTAATCCTCCTTCAGATAGCCTTTTCTTCATCCACCACTTCAGTACAGCCAGACAAAATGAAACTAGTATGTTGTGGCCATCACAAAACTTTCTCCTATCTCATACTTGTCAATACTTCAAAATTCATTATCACAGTGCATCTATGCTCATCATGAGGATTCTAAAAAGATGAAATTCCGTGCATTAGTTGTTGAGATATTACTGTCCCTTAAATCGTATAAATCCATCAAAATGCAGCATAGCAGCGCCACCTATTGGGTGATTTACACCAGAACCTAATTATCATCAACTTATGTCAATGTCTAACTGAATATGAAGTTTGGGGAAAATCTGTGTATTAGTTCTTGAGATAGAGTTATTGCGCAAATGATGACAAATGCAGCATAACAGCACCACCTGTTGAGCGATTTACACAACCACATAATCAGCATCAACATTTATCAAGGTGTACTTGAATCTGAAGTTTGATGAAAATTTGTGCATTAGTTCTTGAGATAGAGCTATTGAGGAAATAGTGCAAAATGCAGCACAGCAGCACCACCTATTGGACGATATTCACAAACACGTAGTCAGCATCACTTCATATCAAAGAGTAACTGAATCTGAAGTTTGATGAAAATGTGTCCATTAGTTCTTGAGATATAGCTATTGCAGAAATCGGGAAAAATGCTGTATAGCAGCGCCACCTGTTGAGCAATTTACACCAAAATGTACAAAATGTCAATTTATATCAAGGATTAACTGATTCTGAAGTTTGGTGAAAATTGTTGCATTAGTTCTTGAGATACAGCTATAATGGAAATTCTGAAAAGTGCAGCATAGCAGCGCCACCTGTTGAGCGATTTGCACCAAAACACAAACAGCACTAATTTATATCAAAGTATACTTGAATCTGAAGTTTGTTGATTTTCCAAGCATTAGTTGTTGAGATAGAGCTATTGCGGAAATTGTAAAAAATGCAGTATCGCAGCGCCACCTGTTGAGCGATTTACACCAAAATGTTCAAAACTTCCATTCATGTCAAGGACTAACTGAATCTGAAGTTTGATGAAAATCCGTGCATTAATTCTGGAGATTGAGCTACTGCGGAAATCGTGAAAAAGGCTGCATAGCAGCGCCACCTGTTGAGATATTTACACCAAAAACTAATCAGCATCAATTTATATGAGGGACTAACTGAATATAAATTTTTATTAAATTCCGTGTATTAGTTCTTGAGATAGAGCGCCCACAAAATTTGTGTCACATACAGACAGACAGACGGACAGACAGACGGACAGACAGACAGACAGACAGACTCACAGACAGACATTTTGTAAAAACATGTATTTTGTAATCTCTGACCCATAAAACGTGTAAATCCGTCGAAAACTGGAATTCGAAAATTTTCATGAAACCAATACTTTCTTCTTGTAAAGATAGAAGAAAGTAAAAAAGAGAACAATACATATATTTTCATCACCAAATTGTCCCAGATAAAACATAAACAGCCATTCGACTGGAAATTATGTCTTCTTTCAATTTAAATTTTAAAAAAAGCTTAGTGGGCTGTCTTCATACTTAAATTGTTCCAAACTGAGAAATTTTCAATACAAACATATACTTTTGACATGATATTTGCATTTTTGGTGATTTTGGCATCAACAACACCACAGACACTCCATGAAGAAATGCCTGCACCACAAATTCAGTTCTTGAGACTTGCCTGAAGGTTCAGGAGAGATTTCTCCTTAATCCTCCTTCAGATAGCCTTTTCTTCATCCACCACTTCAATACAGCCAGACAAAATGAAAAAAAGAGAAGAATACATATATTTTCATCACCAAATTGTCCCAGATAAAACAGAAACAGCCATTCGACTGGAAATTATGTCTTCTTTCAATTTAAATTTTTAAAAAAGCTTAGTGGGCTGTCTTCATACTTAAATTGGGGAATCAAAGTTGTAAAGTTAAATTTGGGACACCTTGTATATTTAAATATATATATATATATATATTAATTTTCGAAAATAATACTAACAGTAATTTATGATTTTTTTTTAACAGAAATCCATTTATAGAATCTTCAAATATGCAAATCCAAAATTACAGCTCATTCGGCCAAGCAGTTTTTGAGTTATGCTTAAAAAACAATGCACATTGCAATCTATTTTGTAACTATTACAAATGAATTTAACATTAAGAGTTCCAAATTTTAAAACTTCATAAATCCTAAATTGACAAAATGGCTTCCTGTTTGGTATACTAAAGTAAAATTTTCTGAAAAAGACAAATATAATGCTAAAATTAGATGTTTGTATTGAAAATTTTAGAGTTTGATTTAATTGCTGTATGAAGGCAACCCCATAAGTTTATTTTTTTAAACATAAATTGGAAAAAAAAAGAATGTTATTTCCAGTCGCATGGCTATTTATTTATTTTTTTTTTTTTTTACTCTGACAATTTGAAGATTAAAATGTAAGGGGTGTTCATCTTTTTTTTTTTTTGTCATCTGTACCTATCATGTTCCAAAAAATAATCATGTATTGTTCACATAGTGGTCATTATAAGACGCATTGTATTAAGGACAAAGAAAGCATATCTCACAATTCTGTTGTATATATATTCCATATTTATTTAGGATTTGATATTAAATTTTTATGGATTGAAATTTTCATTTATTTTCATCTTTTTTTTTTTTTTTGCTCAGGCTTTGCACCCCCAAATTTCATGTGCCCATATTTTCTGTATTCATAAAATCAGACTCTGATGATATTCAAGCATGCACCAAGTCACAAATGTGTCTCTTTGCCTACTCCTTAGACTTAGAGGTTTGATCCCATATCTGACCAAAAATCACCTTTCACACTGATTGTATTTGATGCATGTAAAATCTGTTGTAGGTCAAAGGTAATCTAAAACTGTTGGGTAACTTTACAAGGTAAAGGCCTTGTCACCTGACACCAAGGTTATAAAATATGAGATCAATTTCAGATCAGGCATAAGTGCTCAACATCATTCATTTGATAAGCTGTCACACTCAGAATAAAGCACAAAGTGAAAAAAAACATTTCTTATTAATTTAAATATTGTCCTTCATAAAGTAATTAAAATTTGATAAATTTTATTCAAAGTTACAGAAAATTAGTATCTTATCTGAACCATGTGAAAATGTGGTAGCTTTTGCATACTTAATTATTAAAGGTAAGTGCAATTATCAGATCACGAGAGCTTGATCCATTTTGAAACGGAGTAAAATTATTACAGTGAATGGCTGAAAAATACCTCATGGTAGACAAAATTGGAGTTAATTTCTGACAGAGTTGCTTGATGTAAAATTTGAACATTAGATTTTGAAGCAGGTGAATTCTTTTCACAAAAAATTATTTTAGAGATAAATTGGTTAAATTCCCAGTAGCAGAAAGTGCGCGACGTGCGTCGCAGATTTATTTTGGACCTTGCAGATAAATTTGCCAACTTGGGAAAGAAAAAAAAAAAAAAAAAAAAAAAAATCATTTCCTTAAAAGAAAAAAAAGAGTACGAAAATTCTGACAAAAAATATCATGAATTCGACAAATGGTCGCCGAAAAATATCAATTTCGACAATCGTTCGCATAAAAGATCGGTAATTTATAGCCAAAGGGTCGCTATAAAACGCGAATTTCGTCAAAAGAGCCCGGAAAAAACATGAATTTCGTCCCAGGGTTGTGGAAAAAATGCAAATTTTTGTCACAGGATCACGGAAAGAACGCGATTTTAGTCAAACGGTTGTGGGAAAAACGCAAATTTAGTCAAAGGATCGCGAAAAAACGCAAATTGAAGTCAAAGCATTGTGGAAAGAACGCGGAATTTCATCAAAAGATCTCAAAAAACGTAAATTTCTGCCAAAAGATCACTGTACAAACTTGAATTTTATCCAAAGATCCCGAAAAAAAACGTGAATTTCGTTCCAGGGGCGCGAGAAAAACGCAAATTTCTGTCACAAAATCGTGGAAGAAACTTGAATTTTATCAAAGGATTGAGGAAAAAACACGAGTTTAGTCAGACAATTTCGGAAAAAATGCAAATTTTTGTCAAACGATCGCGAAAAAACGCAAATTTCTGTCAAAGAATCGCGAAAAACGCAGATTACTGTCTAAGGATCATGAAAAACGCAGATTACTGTCTAAAGATCACGAAAACGCAGATTACTGTTTAAGGATCACGAAAAAAAGAAATTTTATGTCAAAAGATCGGAATTAATTTTGCGGGATTTCGTCAAAAGATCTCGAAAAACGCAAATTTCTGCCAAAGGATCGCTGTAAAAAGGCGAATTTCATCAAAAGATCCCAACAAAAACATGAATTTCGTTCCAGGGGTGCCGAAAAAACGAAAATTTTTGTCACAGAATCGCGGAAAAACACGAAGTTCGTCAAAGAATCGAGGAAAAAACGCAAATTTCGTAAAGGATCGCGAAAAAAAACTCATTTTTGTCAAGGAATCGTTAAAAAACGGCAAATTTCGTCTATATATCGCGAAAATAAAACAAGAAATTTCCGCATAAGATGGCGAAAAACAGTAGATTTCTTCAAAAGATCGCGAAAAAACGGCAAATTTCGTCAAAAGATCGAGAAAAACGGCAAATTTCGTCAAAAGATCGCGTAAAAGCGACAAATTTCGTCAAAAGATCGCGTAAAAACGACAAATTTCGTCAAAAGATCGCGTAAAATCGCAAATTTCGTCAAAAGATCGTGTAAAAACGCAAATTTCATCAAAAGCGCGCGAAGAAAAACGCATAGTGCCGGTAGTGGATTTTCACTCCCCCCCCCTCTCTGTTGTAACCTTTCGGAAAATTTGCTGTGAATTTCAGATTTTTTTTTTATTTTACTCAGAATCATCCTGGTATTAATCAGTAAGAACGCTGTTTATTTTAACACTTATAATGTTTGTACATAAGAAAATGTAACATGCTACTTCCGCAGACAATTTTCATCCCACTAAATTGCTGTCGCAGACACAACTATAACTTTCTGCTACTGGGGTTAAAATGAGTAAAAGAAAAGCTTACAAATGTTTTGAACATTATCAAAAATTGAAAAAATAGGGAAATTTTTGATTTAATAACAGGAACTTTTAACAAATTTGACAAAAAAAATTTAGCATTATGTTTCCATGTGAAATGCTCTAAGTTACAATAAAGAGTTCGGCACATTTTCACCATGGACAAAAAAGAACCCAACCCCAATTCATGTGCAAAATCGAGCTAATTTTATCTCATTATACTTGAGCCAGTCCAAGCCTTACATTTATCTATTATTACATTTATCCAAGCTAGATCTGGTTTTTATTCTTTGCAGGCCATGTCATTTTTTTCCCCTTGGTAAAAATAATAACAATAATGTACATATGTTAATAAAATCTTAAAGGTTAACACTTAAATTTCAAAAATCCCTCTTAAAATTTTGTGGAAGATCAGAAAATCTTACTCCCCTCCCCACTGCTTTAGGAAAAAGCATAAATAATGAAGGGGCATAATATATTTTGCTTTAGTTAAAAGGGTATTTGTGACATTATTTAAATCATAAAGATAGTAGAATTCTCAAGTTAATATTAAAACTAGCGTGAAGAGAAACTAGAGGAAACCCTGATGTAAAAAATGAATATTATTGAAAATAGCAATATAATAATTCTCCATATTAAAAATACGTTAACTTTGTAAAAATTATCAAAAAATAACAAAATCTTTGCAATGTTACATGCATACATAAAGTAAACATTTTTTTTTCTTACTTCTGAGATTCTTGGAGTAGATTAGAGATTTGTCTGGCAGAAGCATGTTCACGAGAATAACGTAGCCACCCAGTGACAGAATATACAACAGGATTGGTGCCATGAAAATGCTGTACTGTGAATTGATGATTGTATGGTCCTTTTCTTAT
Organism: Maratus speciosus; assembly: GCA_963932465.1. Classification (NCBI taxonomy): domain Eukaryota; kingdom Metazoa; phylum Arthropoda; class Arachnida; order Araneae; family Salticidae; genus Maratus; species Maratus speciosus. The sequence goes on from OZ010791.1 coordinate 414,875,134, forward strand.
GAGTTGCTGATATTCTGATATTGAAAAAAGTAAACGTGAAAATAAGAAAACATTGGATCTAGGGTATAAAATGGACAAAATAAATCTGACTTCCATGCATCCGTAACTTGGGATAAATAACATGCAATATACAGTAAAATCTCAACACAACAAATCTCTGGAAAGCACAGATTAAATCCGCCATAGTGAAAAATTTGTTAAAGTGAATATTTTTATAATGAAATAGGGCAATAGGATTTTTTTTAACAATCCACATAATATTTGTTAAAGTTACATTCTTTGTAACGAAATTCTACTGTATATGCAGGGTTTGAAATAACAAGCGGGTTGCATAAGTCATACACAAGATAGGAAGATTCTGTACTATGGAAAATGTTGCATGAGATTTTCTCCTTAAATTTCTGTTTCTCACCAGGAATTTGTTATCATACATAGAGATGGAAATGCTTGGAAAAAAGTTGGAAATTTTGGGGAAAAAACCAGTTTTATCCAGTTTTTTTCTCAAAAGGCTATTTTTCAATTTTTCCAAATTGGAAAAATTGAAATTTCATTTATAAAATAATGTAGTCAAAATTTTATAATAGCTACATTTTGATACTTTTATTTATATATATTTTTTTTATATTTAGTGTCCCACATGAAAACATTAACATGGAAAATCTTATCTGTAAGCAAGGATCTGTTTAAGCTGCTATCAGATTCACCAACTTTTTGAGCAACCAATTTTTCAGCCGATTTTAACACCAACTTTTTCCTATTCAAAAGGAGAAAAAGGTTACAATAGTCGTTGCTAAAGTGGGAGGAAAACCAGTACTACTAGTACCAGCCATTAATATTTATGGCTTATTCGTATCAATCGCTTATATCCGATTGGCTGAAATGTTGAAAGTTGGGGGGGGGGGGGGAAATGTTGCAGCTAGGGCAGACTTTTTAGAGCTGTGGATAAAAAGTTGGGGATACTGCTGTTTGCTATCACATTGGGTGTTGAGACAATATTTTGCGAAAAGTTGGAGGAAATCAAGAGTTGGCTCAAAAATTGCTTGAAAAGTTGGTGAATCTGATAGCAGCTTTAGAAAGAACTTCAGTCCCTTAAAGCATCCTTCACAACTGTTTCACCTTAAAACAATTGACCTTTAACAAAGATTTATCGCAGAAATAGACATTTCAGAAATTTTTTTAGTCTCCTAATTGAATCCTTCACAAATGTAATGATTTTAGAATTACGAAATACTTGTTGCATAATAGCTGAAATAACAACTGAATCTATTATCTAGCTGTATATACATACAAAGGATCTTATCAATAATGTATAAATAAGAACTTATATATAATGATTAATTTCTAATTCACAAAATTCTGATTACATTTTTTACAAGTATATACAAAACTTCACAATTTCGCAAAAACAGGATCATGGGAAAAAAATTCAAGCTGATCCCTGGTAAGATAATTAAATGCAACTTCTCTTGTTAAAAATGAAAATTCATGTGCAAAATTATTGAAATAATATACCAATAAATGAAAACGGTAAGATGAAAAATTTAATACAAAATTTAAAACATGCATTTATTTTTATTCGCATACCTGTAATTTTTCACTATTATTAAAAAAAATTCTTTTCTTAATAACATGCAGTTGAAATTATTTACTCTTTTTTTTTTTTTTTTTTCCTGAATTAGAGATTGTTAGAGTTGTCTAACTGTATTTTTAAAAATATATAAATCTATACAAACTTTGCAAAGAAAATGTAAGCAAATTTCTGTGAAAAATTTAGCTGGAAACAATTTTTAAACATATGCAAAATTCCATCTGTTTTAAAATTTTCATTAAAAAAAAAAATTACCACTTTTAATTTATTTCTATCCATTAACACTCTTTGTTTAAAAAGTAAAACACAAAAATATAAGTGCAGCTGCTCATAACATTACGTCTACATTTTCTTTTCATCAGCTGCCACGTTGTAAATAAGTCATTCTTAATTACTACTAAAAATTTGACCATTGAAAAGAACTAACACAAAAAAGTTAAAAGGTATGTGAATGCTGCTTCAAAAATTATTACATGTACTTTATCTTGCTTAATGTTCGATCTAAAATCATATGCCACTCCTCTGCACTTCACACATCTGTTTTTGTTGCGCAATAATAAATTAATGATTATTTAGTCTAATGCTTTAACAAATGTATATAAAAGCAAATTTTTGTTGCCGCTCCAAAGTGCATAAGAAACATTTATTTTGCAATCCTGTGATTCACACGTTTAGAAGGGACACCATATTACATTCCTCTAAATAGTCTCGCCAAAGCTTTGTTCATTTTCGTTCAGTGATGAAAACTGTGTAAATTGGCAATAATTTGTAACGCCAAGCTATGAGGATTTCTAGCAAAAGTTGTCACTTCGCTTCTGGCACGCTATGCACTAAGGTCCCAAAAACAGGCTCTTCTGTTTACTTTATGTACTTTCTGGAGCACCTCTCCATGTACTCTCCATATAATCTCCATATCTCTCTTCTTAGATTACTAACATGAACTTGCTGTTTTCATCTATCGAATAAAATAATTGGTTCCCGAGTATATTGTTGGAGTTTTTTTTAATCATTCCATCATGAACCAGGCAACTACTGTTAAAAGCTGAGCATCACCGCCACAGGCCAGCTTTTTTTTAATCATTTTTTTAAATCATTTCATGAAAAACATTAAAAAAAGTATTATTAAATATTTTTAAGACTATCCTTTTAGAACATTTAAAAAAAATATTATCTGATAAATGTCGTTTTCTTTAATGATGATAATTTTCCTTAACACAAAAAAATATATATATATAATAAATAAATATAACTGTAAGTATAATATATGACTGTAACAATTCAAAACAAATTTTAGAATAATTAAGAACCTGAATTATGAAAACTCTCCCCAAAATTAATAAAATCCATCTTAAAATTTGAATTAAATAAAGTTATCCCCCCTCCCCCTGACAAAAATTCAAATAATATTTTGAACACCGATATGATATGAGGTGTTGTGATCCAAATTGGACTAAGCCACATTTTTGTAAAAAATGAGTTTGAAATGTGAAAGCATTGTATGCCATGATATCTGTTCACTGCATAATGAAGATTATTAATTTTGAAAGTACTCAAGTGACACAGCCAGTTTCACAGATAGTCCTTATCTGGAACATCAAGCTGGCAGTACAAAAGTAGATCAAATGGCTCAGTCACTCTGGTATTGCCAGTATTGTATCAGCATATACTTCCTGAAGAAGCTTTATCTCCTCTGGCCTCTTTAAAACCTGGCTTAAAAGAGTTAGACGAAAAAAAAAAAAAAAAAAAATCCAAGTTTATGAAAGCATTTTTTTTTTTAATCACAGCTGACAAAGTTGGTCTACTCTGGTTCTCAATGCCTCATATATCACATGTAATATATCAAATATTAAATATACATAAACTGAAAATTTCTACAGAACAATAAAATTTTATATAGAAAAATTTCTTGGGATATAATTATATAGTAAATTACTGTACCACTACAGATTTTAACCGAAGTACTGATTTTGAAATCTTAACTTCAATAAAGCTTATTGACCAACTAGACAATTTTTCTTTCTGTTATTTTCAATTGAATTTGGACACATAAGAGTTTGTGTGCACAATTTTAAGATACAAAAGTCATAATATGTTTTAAAATTTTGAATATTTTATCTCAAAGTACCATAAAACTAGTTGGATGTGTCAATCCTAAAACTTTCGTCTATCTTATACATAATATTTCAAAAATTAGTTACACATGTTAATACTTCAATATTATTAGTTCAATACTATACCAACTTTGATTTTCATCTTAAATTTCTGCTTCAGACAATTAAACGGACTAAAAACAAGTTATTCAATATCATGATATTTGTTAAAATTAATAGTTTTTGCTTATTCTGTTGTTATCAGATGTTTGCGAATAGCCGGCTTAGCAAAAAGTGAGTTTCCTCCTCTGTACGAGCCGCCGATGGACAACAGAACTACGAAAAATCAAGAAGAGTATACAAAAATCGCTGTCACAGAGCCCCTTTACCGCGCAATATTTCCAAATTCAAGGAGGACCTGTTGGCCAAAGCCGAAAACATGCACGAAAAATTTAGTTCAATTGTATGCATAATTTTATACACTTTTCGATGGTATAATAAAGAAAATGGCACAAACATCGCTATTACAATGCTCCCCTTCCAGCAGATTTTTTCGAATTCAGCGAAGACTTGTTTGCCATATCCAGAAATGTACACAAAAAATTTGGTTCAATGCTATGCATAACTTCATACAATTTTCGATGGTACAATAATGAAAATGGTACAGACATCGCAATTATAGCACCCCCTTCCGGCAGAGTGTTTCCAAATTCAGGGAGGACCTTCATGCCATGACCAAAAACAAACACAAAATATTTGGCTCAATTTTATGTATAACTTCATACACTTTTCGATGGTACAATATTCAAAATCGTACAAAAATCGCAATAATATCACCCCCTAGCGGCGATTTTTTTCCAAATTCAGGGAGGACCTGCTTGCCATAGTCAAAAACTTAAAATAAAAATTTGGTTCAATTCTATGCATAACTTCATACACTTTTGGATGGTACAATATTCAAAATCGCTGTTACAGTGCCCCCTACCGGTGATTTTTTTCCAAATTCAGGGAGGACCTGCTTGCCATAGTCAAAAACTTAAAATAAAAATTTGGTTCAATTCTATGCATAACTTCATACACTTTTGGATGGTACAATATTCAAAATCGCTGTTACAGTGCCCCCTACCGGTGATTTTTTTCCAAATTCAGGGAGGATCTGCTTGCCATAGCCAAAAACTTAAAATAAAAATTTGGTTCAATTCTATGCATAACTTCATACACTTTTGGATGGTACAATATTCAAAATCGCTGTTACAGCGCCCCCTACCGGCGAATTTTTTCCAAATTCAGGGAGGACCTACTTGCCATATCTAAAAACTTAAAATAAAAATTTTGGTTCAATTCTATGCATAACTTCATACACTTTTGGATGGTACAATATTCAAAATCGCTGTTACAGTGCCCCCTACCGGTGATTTTTTTCCAAATTCAGGGAGGACCTGCTTGCCATAGTCAAAAACTTAAAATAAAAATTTGGTTCAATTCTATGCATAACTTCATACACTTTTGGATGGTACAATATTAAAAATCTCACAAAAATCGCTATTATAGCACTCCCTACCGGTGATTTTTTTCCAAATTCAGGGAGGATCTGCTTGCCATAGCCAAAAACTTAAAATAAAAATTTGGTTCAATTCTATGCATAACTTCATACACTTTTGGATGGTACAATATTCAAAATCACACAAAAATCGCTGTTATAGCGCCCCCTACCGGCGAATTTTTTCCAAATTCAGGGAGGACCTACTTGCCATATCTAAAAACTTAAAATAAAAATTTTGGTTCAATTCTATGCATAACTTCATACACTTTTTGATGGTACAATGGCGACAGACAGACATTTTCTGTAAACATGTTTTTGGGGATCTCTGACCCCTAAAACGTGTAAATCTGTCGAAAACCAGAAGTCAAAAAAAATTTCGATTACAATACTTTCTTCTATGGAAGATAGAAGAAAGTAAAAAGGAGGGAGGAGGGCAAAACATGACAATTACAAAGGTAAATCAACACACTTATAAGTTTTAGCTAAAACTTGCCGGCAAATAAAACGTTCTGCAAATTTTATACATTTTATTTTTTTAAATGCCTTTCTAACATATTTTAGAACAGTTTGCATAAAGATTACTGAAACTACAAATTTGAAGATTTTAAATTTCAAATTACAATTTGTTTAAAATAGAGAGACAGTGAAAGTAAACAAAAGCATGCATAATTTGGTGACATAAGTATTGCCTTTTCTACAATCAATGCAAGCCAAGCAGACAATCATTGTTTTACATTCTTTCTTAAGTTTGTTTATTGTTATTTCCTTTTTGTTATGTGTTGGGTACTGTAAAATGGATAAAGAAAGAAAGTGATTTTCAAGATATGATATTTAAAATATCTTATCAGAAATTCTAAATAAATGTCATTAATTAATTACAAAAGCTAATTAGTTTAATTAAATTTCAACTTAGAAAGCTTAGATAATTTTATTTTTAATAAACATGAAGTGTGAATTAATTTGCCAAAAGCAAACAGTCATTCCAATAAATATGTTACACTCTTTATTTTTATTTCCTTATTTTTGGAATTTCCTAGGAAAAAAGAAATTTATTTTTATAAAATCGCCATTTTTAAGAGGAAAGCAGGAAATGGAAACTCATTGGAATAAACTGGCATCCTGTTTGTTTATCTGCACCAGTTTTATAATTTTTTTAAGTAAATTTTCCTTGCTTCCTTTATGTCTATTTCCTTAAAATATCGGAAAATTAAAATAATAAAATATTTGAGTAAATAAACTAAAAATTTCTAAAGGTACTTGGAATTATTTTAACAACTGACCTTTTCCGGAATAGTTTGTGAAGACTTTGTCTAAAAAGGATTTTTCACTAGCCCCAGGGAAAAGAGATTCCTCATCCAGAAGCCATAGTAAACCACGTTTTCCAGCTTCTCTAAGATCAGCTGCAGATGCTCGAACAGCACCTTGTTGAGGTGTATGGTCTATTACATCAATAAGTGGAGCAGGACTCGCTATATGAAATTCTTCTTTGTTCCATTCAATGTTTTCCTAGAAACCAATAGTAAATTATTATTATAATTTTCAAAGAAATGCAATTATATATATTTTTTTTTTCAATTAACTAAAAATAAATTTTGCTTTAAATTACAAAATTAATTTGAGTGACATTTATCCAATTGAAAAACATTAAAATCAAAATACAGATCATCATCAAAAAGGGAAGATATTCAATGTTCAACAAGAAAAAAAAAACCGTTTATATAGTAAGTAAATGCTTTTAAATTAAATTATAATATAAATGTTCATTTATACTGAAACTCGATATCTCATTTATACAAAGTTCTCGGGTAAATTTTTTTTTTTTTTTTTTGAGTGAATGTTTTTATAATTTTCTTATTAGAAAGGTATTCTTCTAGAAAAATTTCTTGTATTTAGACATTTAAATTTATTTGTTCAACTTATAAGGAGAATGAATGTTCCACTTCTTTTCTTAATGTTGGATGAATTGATATAACACAGATTTTTTGGAAGGATTTATTGAATACCAAACAAAAATGGAATTAAAAATTATGACAAAATTTATATTTGGATCAAATTCAAAATCACATTCAATAATGATAATTATTGTGTTTTCCCCTCCCCTCACAAAAAATAAAACAAAAATAAAATCACAGAAGAGGGGAATTTTAATTAAAGACACTTTTCAACCAATTCATTGTACTTTACATAAATCTAATAGAAAAATAAAAATAAAATCTTATTCTTTATGAAACTGCACTAAAATATTGAGATTAAAAACTTGCATAATTAAGTAAGGTGAAGTGCGGTAAGTGTAATCATGAAGCTAGTGTTATTCCTGACTTATTGATAAAAGATAAAATGCTATTTTAACCAACTGACCAACCAGATGGCATGTTTCTCCGAGTGAAAGTCACATAAAAGTCTATTAAATTACTTTAAATACAATTTTAAAAGTAGTCTACAATCCGGTGTTCAATAGCAGTGGCTTTCTCAGCTATCATCTTTCTGTTGCTCTCAGACACAACTTCTCTTATACGAGGTCTGTCTGGTTTTGCTCTCCCCATTGATTTTTATATTCTTAGCTAACTTTAGAAAACAGATTTTAGAAATGTGTTCATTTTTCTGTAGATTTTTAATATATATACAGTTATGAGTCCACTTACTCATTCAATATTGCGTATGGGCAAGTGTAATTACATGAACTGGAGGAAAGAGAAGAAACTAGCCTAACTAGTTACACTTGCCCTGCCCCAACATTTCCAATTGCACTTTTTATCCACATCAACTCGAGATAAAATCACATACCTGCCAACTTTGTAATAATTTCTGTAAAGTTGAACCAGAAATAAATACCTTTTGACACAAAAAAAAAAAAATCATCTAAAAGAATGTGTGTTGATATTTAACTTTATTAACAGGGAAAATATTCCAAAGTAAAACATTCATTAGACCTGGGTCATGTTGGCATAATTTTGCAGAAATTGTTAGGAAGTTGGCAGTATGATCAATAAAAATTAGTAAGTGTTTATATAGATTCATTTATATTAGATTATAATTTCTTCAGATATTGAAAAAAAAAAAAAAGCAGAAACTTCATTAAGCAAAAGAGGAATCACAAAATGATCTTGTTTATATCTTTTTCAAAATAAGCAGTAAAATGAGCCGATATTCATTTAGAATATACTGTTTTTTAATTCAAATTATGAAAAATAATAATTAAAATGAATTTTTTTTTTTTAATACAACATTCTTTTTAATAATAAAGTGGAAAAGTGCTTATAATATAAGACTTATTATAATTTTTAAAATATTTGGAAATCATTGAAAATTATTATCTACCCTATATATATAAAATCCTAATGAAACCAATTTATGTAACGATTCTATGAAACGACTGATTAAACAACTGATTATGTTTCACGGCGATTTCTCCTGAAATATGGAATACTTTGTGATGAAATTAACACCAAAAATCCGTATTGATCCACAGATCTCAAAACTGGTATTAGAATTTTTAAATTCGAATTAGTTTTCGAAATATTATTTTTTTCTAATTTTAAATAATTTGCTTATTCAAAATTCAATTTACTTGAACAATCTTTCGCCAAATCGAAAGATTCTGATTGGCGCCAAAATGGCATTATTTTGATTGACATGGTAACCCAGCTATTGTTGTTTATTTAATAATAAATGTTTATTTACTTTTATTTCTTTTTTAAAATTATATAAATTATTTTGTTTTATAGCTAACATTAATAAATATACAAATAAAACATCAAAATAAAAATCACTTGCTGACGTAAAAACATGTAACTTTCTTAAAGTCAAGTGAATGTGACATTTACAATCAACCATTATTGATATTTAATCTTATAGTTTGGCGATAGATTTTTGGTCGACGGGTTAACTAAGTAATACCAAAAATGCATATGTAACTGGTATTCGAAAATGAGATTTTCGCCAAATTTTCGTTAAAAAAAGAAAAAAAAATCACGCCAAACCTGTGGTGCGTATATGACATCTGGCTTAATGTTAAATAATGCGGGAAGAGTTCCATATTGTGTGCTGCTTTTTTGGCGAGCTTTTTTTTGGCATTAAATGAATCAATGTGGTTGCGATCTTCAGCCTTTGGGGTTGCTTTTTCTGGAATGGACTTTATTCATATGTTTTTTGCATAATTTTTGAATTTAGCCTATATTTTTCGGAAAAATATATAACTTTTGTTTTAATTTGACATGTATAATAAATATAATAAATACATAAAATTATATATAAGTACATAATATTTATTTATAGGTGTATATATATTATGTATGTATAAGGTATATCTCTATACGTAATATACATAAAACTATCTGTATAAACATCGTATTTTTTTTTTAACATTTACTAAACATATAACATTTACTAAATATATATATATATATATATATATGTTTACAAATATTTAAAGACCATGTTTTTCCGCCATCCTGAAAAATTTTATAAGATGTTAAAATGGCTTTTTGGCGCCATTTTGGATTGATTCGCCAATCGCGCCAACCAGAACCCAATATGGAATTCTTCCCAATAATGCAACAACCCGTGACATTTAATTTCATCTTCAAATCAATGTTTTAATTTACCACTCGAAAAATAAAAAAAATGTTAACTGGCAATTTGAAGAAAAGCTAATTGCGAGATTTGCACCCGGCTAGCGTAACAGTACCAAGAATTCTTTGCGACCATGACAACTTTTATATAATTTTATTTGAAAAAAAATTGACTTTTTAATCAAAATGGAAAACTTTTGGCGCAGATGTTATATATGGTCCCATATTGGCATGATTTTTTTTCTGACGCCAATGTCATATACGCAACGGGTACTTAACTGGCACCAAAGTATTGTTATTTTGCTTGATATGGTAAGCCGGATGTTATTTATGCTGTTGATGTGTTCCCCAAATTGGCGTCGGAAAAAAATCTTGCCAATATCGTATATGACATCTATGCCAAACTTTAGGCGAAGGGATCAGACCGTATTTGTTTATGACAGTTGATGACTTGAACTATTATAATATAGATAAAATGATGGCAATAGAATAATATTTGGTGACTTATCACCTGTGCATGGCTAACATTAAAGTACCAAAATGGCACCTAGAGTATAAAAAATTAAGTGTTCCGCCCGGAACAGTTGATGATAGTCACATGACTTAGGCTATTGTTATAGAGATTGTTTTAAAATACCGGGAGACAAAGACTCTGTATACTTAATTCATTTTATTTTAGCTACTTTTCAAATGTTTAACTGATCCTCTTTAATCAAAAAAGAAAAATAACCATTGGATGTCTTAACAGCAACTGATTCGCCCTTACATTTTTGCAATCATAGGGAATTGAATGGAAACCCATTTACAGGGAGATCTGCACAGGTTTTTTCAGTATAATTTAATCTTCTCATATTTTTAAAACCCATCAGATTAGCGTGTTTTTAGATTATCCGGTGTCTGGATGGGGGTTGGCGAGCGTAGCTTGCAGGGGGCAGAGCCCCCTAGTTACACTTATAAAAATGTTAAGTAGAGTTAAATGAGAATATAACTTCACAGTACTATTATCTATTTCCAATGGCAAACTTGTGATTAGTATAGTATGCCCAATGATGTGCATTAATAATTAAAAACAAAGAAATGTTTCAATTAAATATCATTATAACTTGAAATATGTAAATTTTGTAATTTAACTTTATTATTTTCTTGCATGTAAATTATAAGAATTTTAAAAAATATATGAAATTTCGATTTTTTTTTCATTTTCTTTTTTAAATATTTTTTCAATTTTCTTTTAAATTAGCCTCATTAATATATTATTAACTTCCATATAAAAATTATTAAAATATAGTTAAATACTCAAAATACAATTTCATTAAGCATTGCAAAAATTTTGCAATTTTACAATTAGCGTGAGAATTGGACATTTTTTCTTAAAATGCCTCATATGATAAGAAATAACAGACAGGTTTCAAGAGAGCTATATGACATTAAGAAAGCAGATGTTAAGAGAGAAGATAGGTTTAATTTAGTTTTATTTGTGCAATAGGAACTAACATTGTAATAATAATTAATGACTTTTTTTAGAACTATGTATGAAGTTGTGGATCAAGTTTACTACTAAACAAAAAAAATGATATGTTAAAAAAAAATTAGAGTGTGTTGGTAAAACATGATATATCTTGGCTTGCACAGCTTTCTGGGCCAGTTAACATTGCTCCTAGATAACAAAAATAAATAAATAAATAACTCTGCTATGGACAGATTTTTACATATACATACATTTTAATTATTAAAAGGGGGTAAACAGCTCATTTACAAACCTGAAATAGAATCAAATTGCGGTTAACAGTTAGCAGTTTTAACTTCTAAAACAAAAACTTTTATTGCACAAATTTAAACATCAGAAATTGCACATCAAATGTGGCAAATGAGATGTGTTCATACTATAACTAATTTTGTAAACATTCAGATCTTCGTGCAATAGTTGTTGCACTCTCATGCAAAAGTGCATGAATAAAAAATTTATTATGATTATATATATTAAATTCAGTAATGCAGAAATAATGACTCCATCTTAAATAGGATATAATCACTATGGCAACTTAGAATCATTACCTATCATGGGATATCATTGAATTAAATACATATGATAGGATTTAATAGAACGAAGAAAACTTTTATTAATATTTTTTTAAGTTTTGGTTCAATTTTCATAAAATTTGAAATGACTTGACAAAATTCTGCAATGATAACATATATTAAATATCAAACCATTTGGTTAAATAGTTTTTGCACTGTAACAGACGGACAGATCAGATGGAAAATATAGGTGCCACACATTTATCTAATTACAAACGCACCTAAAAACTATAAATCAAAAAGCTGTTTTTCCATTTACCTGCAAATATCTTTCTTGTTGAGTCAGGAATGTTGAATCATGAAAAAGAGACTGGAGTCGTTCTTGACTATAGTTATGACACAAATCTTCTAATCCAGCACCCATAATTCTTCCACAAGTTGCAGGATTTTGAAATCCTGGGCAATCTAATATATGAATAGTGGCCATACTTCTGCCACCTCCATTCAGAGACCTATTGAAACAAAAATAATCTATATTTATAAAAATATTGTAAAACCATAATAAAGCAAAAATACAAAACAAAAAATTAACCAAACAAATTAAGAATTTTAATCTATTTATAAAAGTAGTAATAATAAACATGCATTATCAATTAGCAATTCCCAAAATGAGTTGATCAGAAAATAATTAAAAGTTAAGAAACATAGACACTTAACCTTTTAAATGCCGCACTATGATTGAAAGATAACACAAACTATTTATTGGTAAAAATCACATTAAAAATCAAACATAAGCACTATGAGTTACTTTTTTTTCTTTTTCGAAATTTTTTTTTGTATAGGATTTATAACATGCTCCAGAAATGGAACATTGGTGGGAAACACTTAGTTTTTTCACATGTTTTTATAAAATGTGATTAACGATATTTAAATTAAAATCTCTATTTCTATGCTCATTATTTTTAATAACGTTGTTATAAAAGTTATTCTGGAATAACACAGGTTAAGCAGAAAAAAAGTCTGGCTTTGCCCGTCGAGCCCTCATTGTACTCAAGATTCCAGCAAAAATTGTCAAGAAGCGGTAGGATGTTTTCACAGAAAAGTTTTGCGCGGTAAAGCTCGGTAAATATGTTATAAATCCTATACAAAAAAAAAATTTCGAAATTTTTTTTTTTTTGTATAGGATTTATAACATGTTCCAGAAATGGAACATTGGCAGGAAACACTTAGTTTTTTCACATGTTTTTATAAAATGTGATTAACGATATTTAAATTAAAATCTCTATTTCTATGCTCATTATTTTTAATAACAACATGTTAAGTTATAAAAATTATTCTGGAATAACACAGGTTAAGCAGAAAAAAAGCCGGCTTCACCCGTCGAGCCTTCATTGTACTCAAGATTCCAGCAAAAATTGTCAAGAAGCGGTAGGATGTTTTCACAGAAAAGTTTTGCCACTAAATTAAAAATATATATATTATTTAGATGATGAGCAGGAATTACTGTACAAAAAATTACAATTATTTATCAAAATAGTAAAAAAAATTATAAAAACAGCATAAGAAAATAATAATAAAGCCTGTACTAAAATTCACAGCACAATAATCATATAAATGGAAGTGTAAGAAGTACAAGGAGAAATAAATAATCTCCTAATTTCAAGGTGCTATTATCTATAACAAGATTTTTTTAGCTTTCTAAATTTATTTCTAGGCATTACTGTAGAATCAATTGCGACCAATAGATCTTCTTGACTGCTCCAATATAAATCTTCTCCGAGTACTTGGTGACATCCACTAAACAACAATAATCCAAAATATTGACCTATATTTTCATCTACAGCTATAAATTCTCATTTTTGAAATGCATAAAATGGTGTCATATTTGCTACATGCAGTAGATATTCTAATAGAAAGAACTTATGAAATATTTCAACTAGAGATAAAGTAACCAACTCAGGAAACATTTAAGAAATATTTGCAATGCTTTTAGTTTTTAGTATTTTTTTTTTAATTTTGCAATTTTTTTTTTTTTTTTTTTTTTTGCGTAGCGATGTCGGATATTTTTATCTTCCTATATCATTTTTTTCGCTTCAAATTCAGTCTTCCCTTTGACGTTGAAGGTACTTCAGGATCAAATCCATCTTCATTAGAAATTTCAATGTCATCTACTTTTCTAGAGCTATTTAAATTTCACCATGAACATCTGCTGGCAGAACAGGCTGAAAAATGTGCTCTTTTATATTTTCCTCATCTATTAAACATCCACTTTCTTATGGATGTACCTTACAAATATCAATGCATTCTTCATCAGAATCATCTGATAATTCATAAAAGTGTTCAAGTGCGTCTTCTGATGTACAAAATGGTTCTATATCCTAACTAATCCACTATTACAATAACTATTACAAATAACTATTCCATATCCTAACTAACTGAAAAACAATTACAGAGGGAAGTAAAAAGAACAAGAATTCCTTATTTTCCTAAATCACCTCTCCAATCCTATCTTGGCTCTCAATTTGAGTCATAAACCACATCTGACTATCAATGAACACACGTGTTTTTCAGCAGCAACTACGAGCAATCTACTTCACACTGAAAGATTGGGGGGGGGGGGGGGGGTAAAGTGCAAGAAAATGAAAGTAGATCAAAGTCGTAAACATCTTTCATTGACACTTACTAAAATTCTCGTATTCAGAAACTTTTTATCAATACTTATATTCACTGTAATCAAAGAACTTTATCATGTTAAAAAATAAACCTTTACACGCCAATGTTCCATTTCTGGAACATGCAGATTTGTTATCTAAAAGAAGCAATAAAAATATTTTTTATTTGTTAGAACTTACGTTCTACAAATAAAATGATCATTTTTAATTACTCTCACTTAGTTATAAAAACATTTGTTAAATTTTGAAATTTATATGAATTTTCGAATTTTGTCCAATGAAAAGTCTAAAAACAGACCGAAATTGTGATTTTCTCCACTTCACACTATTTATTTTATTAATGCAATATCGATGCCAAAAAATCAATCCACACTTTCTTTTTAAATAATAATTATTATGGAGCAATAGGAATAAAATTATATTTTTCACAGAATTTTGAAATTGATGTTCCATTTATGGAACATTGGCATGTTAAAGGTTAATATATATACATATAACCATTAATTAAACATTACCGACCATCATCAAAAACCACAATATTGTGAATGAAATAACAATAAAAATGGATACCACAAACCTATAATATAGAACTGTATGTATAAAATAAAGTGCCTTATACTTAATTACAAGAATTAATGCAGAAGAAAAAAAGAATATGGATACCAAAAAAAATTGAAAAACTTATATATTGAATTACGTTTTCAAGAGTACAGAATTCAATGATATAAGCAAATCGGTTGTTTTCTGTGAGAAAAAAAGCTAAAAGCTGAAAAAAAAATTTCTCCTGTACTCAAACAACCAATATGACCAAGAGAATAGTTTCAAGATGAAAACAGAACATTATCAAATGGCATGTAATGTAAAAAACAATACAACCCTTTAAATAATTAATTTATAGCATAAAAAATAGAAATATTACACAACATACTGAATAAAATCTCAGTTGATTTTCAAAATATCCTCCCGCACATGCTATCCAAAAGCATGATAAGATTAAGGTGAATAAAACAGTTAACACAGAAATTAAAACCTATGGATTCAGTTAATTCATTTTGAAATACAGTACAGGACCCATTATCCGGAATTCCAAAATCCAGAAGGACCCCAAATCTGAAAAAAAAAATATTTTTGAAAATTTTCTAAATTTGTAAATTTTTACTAAAATTTTGAAATTTGTGAAATTTTTCAAAAATTTTACAGATTCCTAATTTTTTTTGGTCTATTGTGTTGCAATGTGTAACCACTAAAATATGTTACATCAGTGATGGGGGAACATGGTGTCCCCCCCCCCCCCCCCCCGCCCGAAATTAGAAAAAATCATTTTTCTGTTAAATTTTAATTTAAAATTAATTTATATTATGATTCGTTTTTTTAAAAAATCTTCAGATATTTCACTCCCTACCTCTCACTTCGACAAAACATTATGGCTACACAATTGTGTTACTTGAATCAGGGGTGATTCTGAGTAAAAAAAAGAAAAATAATCTGAAATTCACAGCAAATATTTTGAAAGTTTACAGAAGAGGGGACCTCCTCGGCCCTAATTAAGCGTTTTTTCTGCAATCCTTTAACGAAATTCGCGTTTTACTCGATCTTTTGACGAAGTTAAGGGTTTTTTTGTGATCCTTTGAAGAATTTTTTTTTCGCAATCTTTTGACGAAATTTGCGTTTTTTTTTTTCGCGAGATTTTGACGAAATTTGCATTTTTCCCCGCGATCCTTTGACTAAATTTGCGTATTTTTCGCAATTCTTTTACGAAATTTCGTTTTTTTGCAATCTTTTGATGTAATTTGTGGTTTTTTTCGCAATCTTTTGACGAAATTTGCCGATTTTTTCGCGATCTTTTGACGAAATTGTGGGGGGCGTTTTCGATCCTTTAAAGAAATGTTTTTTTTTTTTTTTCCGCTATATTTTGACGCAATTTGAGTTTTTTTTTTTGTGGTCCTTGGAGGAAATTTGTGTTTTTTCGCGATTCTTCGACGAAATTTGTGTTTTTCTCACGATTTTTTGCCGAAATTTAGGAGGACCCGAAGTCCGGAAAATTCCAAAATCCGGAATGCCTTCGGTCCCGAAGATCCCGGATAATAGGTCCTGTACTGTACCATGATAAATTCAATTAATATAATATAAATAGAAAATAATTACATTATTTAAAATACCTAAAAACAATTTTAAATTGTTTAATTCCAATTTTACAATATTGCCAATATTCAGCGTTCAATACCACCTGGTGTAAAAAATTAAAATTATTACTTTAATAGAAGCTTTAAAAGACAAAATTTTTGGTGCTGCCATATATTATGTTATTTTAAAACTATTATTATTCAAATGTCACAAGAAGAACCTAATAAAAGCTAATAAAATTAAAATATATCAACTGCATTACCACACAAATCCTAATATATAAATAATACCATACTATTTATCATTATTCAAAAAAATTTAAATAAATTAAATGTTAATAAAATGCTTTCAATATATGTTCTATTACCTAACCCATTTAATCTACACTGAGAAATTAAAAAATTTATAACATTGATAATATATAGAATATAGCTATATGCTATAACATAAAATAAATTATATATAATAAAAATATAAAAAACTTTAATAATTACTATTAAATGTAAAAAATAATAAATTAATAAAATGAAAAGGAAAAAAAAAAAATGGATGTTTATAGAAGATTGTCAGATTCTAAAATTCCCAGTAGCCTAAAGATCACAAATATAGCGTGTGGATTATCTTCATATTAGCCATAAAAAAGCTAAAAAATATGATTGTGACAATCAAACACATTAAACCGATAACTAATCATGGAATACAAAGTTGAAAATAAAACAATATTAAAAATAGAGGAAAAATAATAAAAACTAATTACCCAATTTTAATACATACAGTATAACACTAGTTATATCAAATAAACTTATATGCATATTAATCACTATAAAAATGGTATACTATTATTAATTAATATGATATTGTCCAGAGTAGACTAAAATTTAAAAACGAGTTAATTTTGAATTTGATTAAATAAGCTAAATTTAATATGAATTGAAATTTAAAAAAAAAAAAAAAAATGTTACCAATTACATATAAAACATCAAATCAACATCCATATAAAATGCGTATTAGAAATGTAGTTATAATACAAAAGCCCCATCATTTTTTTTTAAATTTAATTTTATTTTAATTAACCATTGCGTATTATCCAGACAACTCCATCCTCCTCCGTACTCTAACATCTACCCACCCAACCATCCTATAGTAATTGTTTATTATTATTTTACAATTTTTAATTTTTTATATAAATATTTTTAATTTATAAATTTTTTTTGTAACTTTGCTTACACATGTGTTAATTTGTTTTTTTTAAAGATCATGTAAGTACTAATTGTATATTAATGAATATATGAATTTTTTTGGAAAACCATGATTTAATGCATCATAAATTAGTTTTTTAATATTATTGTTAATTAGATGAGAAGAACATAAACATTTTATTCTATATAAATGATTAAGTATTATATTTCGATATACAGAATGATAAAGACAAGATTCAAAATTTGTAAATGTATTAAATTTGAATTTAAATTCTTTACATTTATCATATAAATCTGTTATTGTTTTGTTGTCTTTTATTGTAATTTTAAGATCTAAGAAGTTAATTGTATTGTTAGATAAGAGGTTTTCCATTAATTTCAAATTAGTGGGATAATCAACTGGAAATTGAGAAATTTTAGATTGATCAGTGGCAATTAAAATTATGTCATCAATATAACGATATAAATGGAGATTATTATTAGTAAAAGAACGTTCATAGTGATATAAGTATAAGTCTGATAATAAACTGGATGTACAACCACTTTGTGGTATACCGACGTGCTGTAAATATAATGTGTTATCTTGCAATATATAATTATTATAGATAATGAAGTTTGTTAAAAATTTAAAGTAAGCGATATCAATATTAGATGGTAATTCCAGTTTTTTATAATACTTTTTAAATAATGTATTTATAATATTATGTAAATCTAATAAGTCTATATTATTAAAAAGATCTTTGAAGTCATATGTCGTTATATTACATACACAATGAAGATTTTTTAAAATATTGACCAGTTGATAACTATTTTTTATACAATGTGTATTATCATTGTTTGTAGTAAGTATATATAATTGATTAAGAATTTTTAATAGAAGTTTATTGGCTTTATTATTATATGTATTGCAACCAATAGTTAGTCTTAAATTTGATTGGAGTTTTATGAAATTTGGGAATAAGAACTAAATAAGGATAATTAAAGTTAGTAGATAGAATATTTAACAGTTTATAATAACTTTGAATTTTACGATTATTTACAATTACATTTTCATTAGTTTTTTGAAAAGATTTATTAGAAGAAATACAGGTTGTAAGAAGTTTGTGATAATAAGATTTACATATGATTGCATAATTATTAGGAGATTTGTCTACATATGTAATAACGTAGTTTTTTTCTAATTTAGTAATTTGTTGGAAAAAAGCTTTGTGTTAATAGAAACCAAATCAGAAATATTATTTTTTAAAGCCATAGTTAATTTTTCAAATACTAATATTTTCTATTGATTAAAATATGCAATAGGTTTATTGTAATAGATTGAAATTTTATATATAAAAATATCTATATCATATGTAAACTGTTTGATAATAG
Organism: Maratus speciosus; assembly: GCA_963932465.1. Taxonomy (NCBI): domain Eukaryota; kingdom Metazoa; phylum Arthropoda; class Arachnida; order Araneae; family Salticidae; genus Maratus; species Maratus speciosus. Next base: position 414,894,311 of record OZ010791.1, read on the forward strand.
ATTTAACAGTGAATTTAGATGAAAGTCTATATTTAGTACCATAACCCATTAGTTTTTTCAATTTAAAATCATTAACAATATTAAGATTTCCAGTGATTATATGTCCATGATCATTGTTTATATATTTTTTTAGATTGGGGTTATTGCATTTACACGGATATATATATATATATTTAAGTATTGCGTGGCAGCGCAATACTTATTTATTTCCAGTGTCACTTCTCAATGTTAATTTAACATGGAAAAGCCTATGCAGATCATAACTTTTTCATTTTTTTCTTCCCACCTTTTTGTCCCTGATGCCACTCATATTTTATTCTTTACTAATTCTAATGATATTATAAATTTAAAGTGTAAAAACGTTTACCTGACGTCAGGGTCAAAACGAATGTGTAAAATGTATTTGCCTATGGGTTAATTATAACCCAGAGAGAAAGATGGGCCAATTTTTGTTTACATTAATCAATTATTTTTCTTAATAATTCCAATTTTCACTTTTTTCATTGAAAATGAATGGGCATTTTTTCATAGAATATGTAACATTTTACTTCATTGTTGCAAAAATTTCAAAAGCCGCAATAATAATTTATTTCTTTTTAGGTGAAAGATTTTCACGTGAAATATTAAATTGAGGTAGTTTTTTTTTTTTTTTTTTTTTTCAAAAATTAAAAAGGTGAATATGGCGTCATAGTGGAAATACAAAGGATATTTTCAGAATAAGTTTTTGCTTTGGTCAAGTTTATATTTTAGTAAAATAAAAAGTTTCTAATGGATAGCTATTTTTACGCAGGTAGAGAACTTAGTGGGGAATTACATAACTTAAATTTTAAAATGTATTTTTTTTTCCGAGATGAGAACTATTTATACCCCAAGTTAAACTTAAGTAATAATTTTCTGATGTGTTTACATAACCCTTTGGGAGAGATTAAGGTTTAAAAATTTAAGTAAAACATTTATTTTTTATTGTATCACAGCTATAATGTTGTTAAATATTAGCAGTAAGGATTCAACACAATTTACATTTACATGCATAGCGTTCCTGAGTGGGAAATAGGGTATCTAAATTTAAGAGAAGTTAATTTTTTATGATTTGATTATAGATTTTTTATGTTCAGATTGGAAGTTTTTGTCCAAACTACCGCAACCTGCTTTACTACAGTGGTGAAACATTTTGAATTACACATTGGTAAATTGCATCCCATATTGTGATGCAATACCGCATACATCAAAGCCTGATGATGATACTCTCTATTAATTTTGAAATGCGTTCGTCTAAGTGCAGTAGTTATTGAAAAACTTGACCATATTAAACAAAAACATAATTTGAAGAACAAATTAAAAAAACAAAATTTATTTCCTACATTGTTTAAGCCCGAGAAGGAATAGATATTAAGTTATTTCATTCAATTAGTTCTACATTTAATGTTAAATTTTTGTAACAAATTAGTTAAGCCAATTGAAGATTAAAAAGTAAAAATAAAATTCATACAATATGATGCTTAAAACCCCCTAAAAAATAGATTCCGTTCAAATGAAATCGAAATAAATCTTAGACTTCTTCCATTTTTAATTGAAAATATTTGTATTGCAGTTTTGTATTATGTTTATGACAATTGTGCATAAAATGATAAGATGCATGCAAAATGCAAAACTTAAAAAAAAAGTCCAAGATTTATTTTGATTTCATTTGAACGGAATCTAATTTTTTAGGGTGTTTTAAGTATCATATTGTATGAATTTTATTTTTATTTTCTAATCTTCAATTGGCTTAACTAATTTGTTACAAAAATTTAACAAATGTAGAACTAATTGAATGAAATAACTTAATATCTGTTCCTTCTCGGGCTTAAACAATGTAGGAAATAAATTTTGTTTTTTTAATTTGTTCTTCAAATTATGTTTTTGTTTAATATATATATATATATATTTAAAAAGCAAATGTGCCCATTATTAATGTTAAGCAAGAAAGTTACATTAGATATCAAGCCATATGGTAATATTTTTGCAATGATTGCATATGGCTGCACTTCTAAATATTATATATTTCAAATTTTTTCGCTAAATGGAAAATAATGACAGTTATACTAAGAACTTGTATATGAGATAAGTTTCATTCTAAATTTGAAGAAACAAAGCTGCTGACATACCTATTAATTAAGAAAATAAGTGCATTGAAAACCTCAATGTAAAGTCCAGACACCATAGCTTGCAAACATTCGATTGCTTCAACTGTTCCATCACTGGATCTACAAGGGAATAGTGAAAATTAATACAAGGTGTCATATAAAAATACACTTTTCTAAATGAAAAAAAAAAGAATAAAATAGTAACTTTTTTAATTAAAGAATGCAGGGTACATGAGGCTACAAGGCACTAACCTAGGTGACACTTTCCCAGATACAGGTCCGCTGTCAGGTGAGAAAACAGTTTTAGCAAGATCTTCAACTGAACAACCAAGTAATGAAGCAGCCTTTTGAGCACTTTGCGGTCTCAAAAATTGAAGACGACCATTACTACCTATAAAAAATATTTGAAAATTACAACAAAAAATAAAAGAAATGTATATTTTTATTACAACTACAAAATACTGGTAAATAAATATTTTTTAACTAGGAATTGTTTTTATTATTTGTTTATTAGCAAGAAAAAAGAAGACTAAACATCATCTTTCCTAATTATGGTCCATCCATTAATCATGTTATGCAATTTTTTATTTTACCTTTCCACTATTATGTTACAGGTTGTTTTTTCACTTGAATAATAAGATCCCTCCTCTGTTGCAACATCATTTTTTTTTTTTTTTTCAACTGTTAATTTAGAGCTAATCGATGTCTTCATGCATCAAACACAGTATTTTTTAATTTTATGTAAAAAAAGTTATATTCTGTCTATTACCTGCTGAGATAAATGCAATAAAACACTCAAAAGCATGCGTGTTTTTACCTCAAGCTGTTTCTATTAAAAGAAAAGTATACTGAATACTACCTGAGAAAAAAATACATATTTTTTATGAACTGTATTATGATGCTCACAAACAATGCCTAGCTGTTTTCATACTTAATCTTCCCTTCATAAAGTGTGATTTATTTAAAAGATTGTCTCTTAAAGAAAAAATTTAAACACAAAGATTTTATATATATATATATATTAATTTAAGGCTAAAACAGAACTTTTAATGTGAAAATAATCACCTTTACAAGCACTAGCTACCCCTAAATGATATATAGCTCCTAAAATACACCAAATAGCCTTTGATTCAGCTTCCTGAACAGAGAGAGTTTGAAAGGCAGCTGAAATATATGCCCATGACAAACATGCCCGCTTCTGATCTTCATCCTAAAAGATATGAAATATATATTTTATTTAAAAAACAATAAAATAAAAATAATAATAGCTGTAATGAATAAAGAAAAGATATTTCTGGATACTACAGGCTACAACATTTTATATATAAACTACATGAACAACCTAGTGTTGCCTGGGCCCGTGACAATAACCTTAAATGAACCTCAAATTTGTATGATTTTATGTCTTTAACACCATTTTGTTTGAATTTATATTTTTAAATGAGAAAAACCTTGAAAAATTTTTTATTTTTAGCAGTAAAACACAGAGTGAAACTTTCTTTTATTAGCATAGATATATATATACCGTATTTACTTGCATATTTTAAGCACTTTTTATACTATTTATTCGGTGCCAAAAATATGAGAGTTATTTCCTTTAAGTATTCATTAAGTTTTCTAGGAGAAAAACTTAGGAGAGAAATTAAATAAATGATTGTTTTTAAAATGAACATAATATTTTATTAAATAATCAATATTAATGGATCAGAAATTGATAAAAAATGTATGCCTTCCTATCTTGTACTCTAGTATAAAACTGTTTATAAAGAGCTAACAGGTTATCCTCCTAGAAATGTATAAAACAATGTCACAGCATATTTATTAAAAAAGTAATTGCAACTGAAAAAATTTTTCATATAAATAATGTGCCGACAGAGCTTGACAAAACATGTTTGCGGCCTGTCACAGCCTTAGTTCATACCACTTACTGGGTCTGTAAAGCGAATTTAAAACTTATATTTTTACTTTCTTCTATCTTCAATAGAAGAAAGTATTGTAATCGAAATTTTTTTCGACTTCCGGTTTTCGACGGATTTGCATGTTTTAGGGGTCAGAGATTCCAAAAAACATGTTTATAGAAAATGTCTGTCTGTCTGTGTGTCCGTCTGTCCGTCTGTCTGTCGCCATTGTACCATCAAAAAGTGTATGAAGTTATGTATAGAATTAAACCAAAATTTTATTATAAGTTTTTGGCTATGGCAAGCAGGTCCTCCCGGAATTTGGAAAAAATTCGCCGGTAGGGGGCGCTGATATAACAATTTTTGTGCGATTTTGAATATTGTACCATCCAAAAGTGTATGGAGTTATGCATAGAATTGAACCAAATTTTTAGTTTAAGTTTTTGGATATGACAAGCAGGTCCTCCCTGAATTTGGAAAAAATTCGCCGGTAGGGGCGCTGTAAATGCGTTTTTTGTGCGATTTTGAATATTGTACCATCAAAAAGTGTATGAAGTTATGCATAGAATTGAACCAAATTTTTATTTTAAGTTTTTGGCTATGGCAAGCAGGTCCTCCCTGAATTTGGAAAAAATTCGCCGGTAGGGGGCGCTGTAATAGTGATTTATGTGCGATTTTGAATATTGTACCGCCCAAAAGTTTATGAAGTTATGCATAGAATTAAACCAAATTTTTATTTTAAGTTTTTGGCTATGGCAAGCAGGTCCTCCATGAATTTGCAAAAAATTCGCCGCTAGGGGGCGCTGTAATAGCGATTTTTGTGTGATTTTGAATATTGCACCATCGAAAAGTGTATGAAGTTATGCATAGAATTGAACCAAATTTTATGTGTTTATTTTTGGTCATGTCACGAAGGTCCTCCCTGAATTTGGAAAAATTCTGCCGGAAGGGGGCACTATAATTGCGATGTCTGTACCATTTTCATTATTGTACCATCGAAAAGTGTATGAAGTTATCCATATAATTGAACCAAATTTTTTGTGCATGTTTCTGGCTATGGCAAACAAGTCCTCCCTGAACTTGAAAAAATTCCGAAAGAAGGGGGCGCTATAATTCAGATCTCTGTGCCATTTTCATTATTGTACCATCGAACAGCGTATAAAATTATGCATACAATTGAACCAAAATGTTTGTGCTTGTTTTTGGCTTTGCCCAACAGGTTCTCCTTGAATTTGGAAATATTGCGCAGTAAAGGGGCTCCGTGCTAGCGATTTTTGTATACTTTTCTTGATTTTTCGTAGTTCTATTGTGCATCGGCGGGAACTCGCTTCCTGCTATGCCGGCTATTCGCAAACAGCTGATAACGACAGAATAAGGAAAAATTAATAATTTTAACAAATATCATGATATAGATTAACTCGTTTTCAGTCCGTTTAATTGACTTGAGCAGAAATTTAAGATGAAAATCAAAGTTGGTATAGTATTGAACTAATAATATTGAAGTATTAACATGTGTAACTAGGTTTTGAAATATTAAGATGTATAAGATAGAAGAAAGTTTTGGGATTGGCACATCCAACTAGTTTATCATACATTTATTTTTAATTCAGTATTTTGTAAAGCTAATCTCAGGTTCAATTTCAAAGGCTAATCATCGTTATTTGTAGTTTTACTTGATAAGTAACAACTGTCAGAAGAAATTGATTCATACCCATGAATAGAAAAATAAGGCTTGAAAAAAGCTCAAAAGATGGCAGAAAAGAAAATTCTTTAGTGTGAAAGAGAAGCTTGTTATTTATTTTAAGTACACATTATTTAGTTTCTTAATTTGAATGTTATTTTCTTTTTATATAATAAATTTAAAATCACAAATATATGAAGAAACTGATAAAGTTCTAAAGATGATTTAGAAATGAACATAGGAAACCAGTATGTAAAATAAGAAACTATGAATGACTCACAGAATCGTCAGAAGAGCTTGTGAGTTCATTCATAGAAGATGTGTTATTTCATCCAATTTTGTCAGCATTAAGCCTAAAATGTCAAAATTTAGCTCCTTATAACGCAAACATTACAGAAAATAGATAATAAAAAGCTAAGAGATCCAAAGAAAGATACACCTCATACAGGATATTAAAAATTATTAGAGCACAATACCTGAATGACATACTAAGAGTCAAAACTACTGCATATCAGCATGGAAAACAAAGTTAAGACTATTTTAACATGTGATCTACAGTTGAGCATCTGAGTGAAACCCATAACTGTGCTGCCATCTGGTGTGATAAAGGAAAAATGTAAATTGGAACTGGATTAATAGCAATAATGTTTAGTGTTGCCATCTTAAGCCAAAAAAAAAAAAAAAAAAAAAAATAAATAAATAAAAGGAATGAAAATGATTGAAGAAATCAAGAAAAGACTTAAATTAACTTTTAGTTAAACTAGAATGAAAAAATAGGAATAAACTTAATAAGTACTGAGTGAATACAAAATAATAAAGAAAATGAATAAATTAATACAAAAATAAATAAAGAAAGAAATAAAGGATTATATAAAAATAAATAAAAGGGCAACTGATTAAATTAATGATTTAAAGACAAAAAATTGTAATATAAAAAATGAGAATATAAATAACATTTAAAAAGATGAGGAATATTTGAGATAGTGAAATTTAGCCTTGTATTATGTAACTAAATGTGAAAAATTAAAAAGCAATGAAGAATATTGAGATAGTAAAAGATATCCTTATATAATGATGCAATATGTGAAAATTTATTATGTTAAATGCACGATACCCCGTTTTTTTTTTTTTTTAATGCCCATACAATATATAAGCATATATACATACACTTATACACGCTCACACACATAAAAACATATAAGGTTTTAAACTTTTTTTAGCATTCCCGACCTCAACCCTCCGTAATGGTATTTTTAATGTTTTTAGTGTATAATGTATGGAAAAACATACACATAAACCAAACTTTTTTTTTTAATATATATGTATATATATATTATATATATACATATACATATATATATTATATATGTATATATATATTATATATATACATACATATAATTTTTTGTGTGTATGATTTTTTATAATTTTTTCAGCAATCCACATCCCACCCTGCATAATAGGGTTTTCGATTTTTTAGTTTTTTTATATACACATTAAATGCCCATACTGGTAAGAAGTAGAAAAAAATGAATATTAAGATTTGAGCCATGCAGATATAAAAGAGATGGAATAACTATAAGACAATGCTAATTGCTTTAAATATATATTTAAGTATTGAGCAGCAGCGCAATACTTATTTATTTCCAGTGTCACTTCTCAATGTTAATTTAACATTGAAAAGCCTATGGAGATCATAACTTTTTAATTTTTCTTCCCACCTTTTTGTCCCTGATGCCACTCACTTTTTATTCTTTACTAATTCTAATGATATAAATTTAAAGAATAAAAACATTTGCCTGACGTCATGGTCAAAACGAATGGTAAAATGCCTTTGCATATGGGTGAATTATAACCCAGAGAGAAACATGGACCAATTTTTTTTTTACATTATTCAAGTATTTTTCTTAATAATTCCAATTTTTGCTTTTTTCATTGAAAATCAACGGACATTTTTCGTAGAAAATGTAACATTTTTACTTCATTGTTGCACAAATTTCAAAAGCCGTAATAATAATTTATTTCTTTTTAGTTGAAAGATTTTCACGTGAAATATTAAATTGAGCTAGTTTTTTTTTTTTTAATTAATTAAAAAGGTGAATATAGTGTGAATATATGGTGAACTCATAGTGGAAATAAAAAGGATATTTTCAGAATAAGTTTTTGCTTTGGTCAAGTTTATATTTTAGTAAAAAGTTTCTAATGGATAGCTATTTTTATGCAGGTAGCGAATTTAGTGGGGGAATTACATAACTTAAATTTTAAAATGTATTTTTTTTTTTCCGAGATGAGAACTATTTATACCCCAAGTAAAACTTAGGTAATAATTTTCTGATGTGTTTACATCACCCCTTGGGAGAGAATAAGGTTTAATAATTTAAGTAAAACTTCTATTTATTTTTTACTGTATCACAGCTATAATATTGTTAAATATTAGCAGTAAGGATTCAACGTAATTTACATTTACATTCATAGCGTTCCTGAGTGGGAAATAGGGTATCTAAAATTAAGTGAAGTTAATTTTTTATGTTTTGATTATAGATTTTTTATGTTCAGATTAGAAGTTTTTGTCCAAACTACCGCAACCTGCATTACTACAGTGGTGAAACATTTTGAATTACACATTGGTAAACTGCATCCCACATTGTGATGCAATACTGCATACATCAAAGCCTGATGATGATACTCTCTATTAATTTTGATATGCGTTCATCTGAGTGCAGTAGTATTAAAAAACTTGACATATTAAACAAAAATTAAAAAAACAAAATTTATTTCCTACATTGTTTAAGCCCGAGAAGGGACAGATATTAAGTTATTTCATTCAATTAGTTCTACATTTAATGTTAAATTTTTGTAACAAATTAGTTAAGCCAATTGAAGATTAAAAAATAAAAATCCTACAATATGATACTTAAAACACCCTAAAAAATTAGATTCCATTCAAATGAAATCGAAATAAATCTTAGACCTTTTTTTTAAGTTTTGTATTTTGCATGCATCTTATCATTTTATGCACAACTGTCAAAAACATTATACAAAATCTGCAATACAAATATTTTCAATTAAAAATCGAAGAAGTCTAAGATTTATTTTGATTTCATTTGAACGGAATCTGATTTTTTATGGTGTTTTAAGTATCATATTGTATGAATTTTATTTTTATTTTTTAATCTTCAATTGGCTTAACTAATTTGTTACAAAAATTTAACATTAAATGTAGAACTAATTGAATGAAATAACTTAATATCTGTCCCTTCTCGGGCTTAAAGAAAGTAGGAAATAAATTTTGTTTTTTTAATTTATTCTTCAAATTATGTTTTTGTTTAATATATATATATATAACCATTAATTAAACATTACCGACCACCAACAAAAATTGTGATAGTATGAATGAATTGATTATGAACACAAATATCACATTATTAGTTCCATGGACAAAATAAAAGCAGGTAAGGATTATAAAATAGAACAATAAAATAGAATATCATCTATATAATAAAAGCTTAAGTCATTTGATTGTTGTAAATAAACACGGGCTGACCATTTCATTTTACACATGCCAGGCAGCCATTTTAATAAAAAGTATTTTTTTTAATAAAACTGCATAAAACTACATTTTTAGAAAGATCTTTAAAAAAAAAAAAATTATGTTTGAGAGATGAGTCACATAAATTCTGAGATAACTTCAGTTGAAATTAGATTGACAGCCCAATATCTATTTCCACCGAAGTAAACATAAAAGATTCATTCTTCAGTGAGCGGGGAAAAAAAAAAAAAAAAAAAAAAAGATATATGGAGATAATTATTCACAAAGCAAGTTCTCCAACAATGAATTTAGCAGCACAAAAATAAGTCAAGCCTGTAAACCAATCAAAACTTAACATCGTTCTGTAAAGTGAAGTGCTCTATAGCTCAACTTCTTTCACTATCTATTTTTTTATGAAGTGAAATGTAAACAAGCCCAACTAATGTAATAATATTTAATGAATCAAATTTAAAAACACATTATATGCTAATTTGGTATTTACATATCATCAGTTCCAGGTAGATCAGTGAAAATTATTGTTAATCGTTAATTATATTTAGCATTGTCAATGGCCAATCGCATTCAAAACAGCAATTTAATGTAGATTTATTAAATGCATAACATTATTAAAAACAGTAAATGATATAGAACCAAACTAAAATAATACAAAACAATCTTTTAGTACATATCTATTAAACACATAACAAATGAATGATCTGACATCAGATTCCGCATACATGTTTATTACGTCATGGAGTGATTTTTAATTTAGCATTTATCTGCATTCATAATGTTGCTTTAAATATTTATTAGGTTTCTCATTAATTAAAATAACAATTATATCATTAAACAATAATGTCGTGATATTAAAAGAGAACAAGCGTTCAAAAAGTATGGTGATGCATTCGTACAACAGATAACATGTTTCAATGTTTAGCATCAGGGATGTAGTGGAGGGTATACACCGCATAAACTCCAGATTTTTTAAAGAAGCTCAGTATACCCTCTGTTTCTCAAATAAAGCTATAATGTGTCCACTAGACATGAATGCTTATGACTCTAGTGTATGCACTCTTTTTTTTTTTTTTGCACAAAACTTAATACAACATTATTTAGTTCCTTCTAATACAATATGACCTCAAAAATTCAGCATTCAGAAATCTGGCAACTTCAAAAATCCAGAATCAAAGTCATTCCCCCCACCCTTTTTTTTTTACATTTTCAACTTACCAAAAAAAAAAAAAAAAAAAGCAATTGTTTACTAATTAAAAATTGAGATAAAAAACGATGGATTATTGGATAGCAAGATCGCTGACACTGTGCTAAATAGAACTGCAGATAACGCTGACAGCAGCTCAAAGAAATGAGAATGAGGAGTTGGTAGAAAAAAGGTGTCACTGGAAAATTAATATCTGCTTTAGAGGAACAAGATTTCCGAAATCGCTATTCTTCCCTATATAAAATCCAAGAAAAACTATTTAAATAACATCCAAAAAATTTGAAGCAAATAAAATTAACATCGATGTTTTGGAAATTACACAAAAAGAAATAACTTCACTATTTACTAGATTTTTTTTTTTTTTTTTTTTTGTAACAGAAAATATCAATTAAAGTAAATTTTTTTACGAATTGAATATTTCCAACTGAGCGAAAAAATGCCTAAGCCGGGAATCGAACCCAGATCCTTGGCTTACATTGCCAATGCTCTACCATTTAAGCTACCTGAGCTGAGAACCAGCAAGCATATTTCGCTCAGAAAACCTTATTGGTAATAAAACCTGGTCTGTCATGTAGACAACTCAACAGAATAAATCACAGGTAAAGGAACTCCATATAAGCGATGGGCAGACTTGTATAAAACAAAAAACTTTCTGCGCACATATATATTGGATCAAAAACGTTCTGCAAATTAATTTAATGTTTAATAAAATAACCTGTTATATTATTTTAATGATATTAATTAAAAACAGTAGTTTTTAAATAATTACCATTTCAATTAAAAATTAATTAATATTAATTAAAGAATAATTATTTTGGTTTTAAAAAATAAAGCTGAAAATTCATGATAAGAAGAGGTACAACTGAATCACATTTTTTACTGCGGCCCTTTGACAAAATTCACGTTTCTTCTGTGATCCGTTGATGAAATTCACGTTTTTTTCCCGTGATCCTTTGAAGAAATTCGCGTTTTTTCAATGATGCATTGACAAAAATGATGATTTTTTCTGCATACGATTGACGAAATTTTTTTTCGACGACCATTTTTTGAAATTCTCAATATTTTTCCGTGCTATTTTTTATGTCTGAATTTTCGGACTGATGGTCGAATTTTTTTTAATTTTCGGAACCGAATGCTTTAAATTTTCGTAAAATTCAAAACAGAATCACTTCTGGCTAACAATAAATAAATCATACATAAAATTGGGGAATCTTTTTAATTTTTCGGTATTTAAAAAAAAAAAAAGTTTTACGAACAAAAATTGCGTTTTTTTTTTTCTAAAAATTTTCTGCAAAGTTCTGCATTTTGTGGAAAAGTTTCCACACACGGCGTGCACACATGCGTCTATATTATATAACTCTGGCGATGGGTACGTAGATGAACTATTATTTTAACACAATCGTACTGGTTGGTAAAGTTATCATATGAATTGAATATTTCCAATTGAGCAAAAAAATGCCTAAGCTGGAAATCGAACCCTGATCCTTGGTTTACATTGCCAATGCTCTACTGCTTAAGCTACCTGGGCTGACAACCGGCGATTTATTCTGTGGAGCTGTCTACATGACAGACCAGGTGTTATTAGCAATAAGGTTTTCTGAGCGAAATATGCTCGACGGTTGTTAGTTCAGGTAGCTTAATTAGTTATTTATAAATTTAATTAGTTATTAGCTTAATTAGTTAAATTATAATAGTTTAAATTTTTTTTAAATATTTTTCTCCTTTTTTACCATAAATATAACTTGGCTATAAATTAAATCATGAATAAAGGCACCATTAAGAATATTGGAAGTACTTTTGATATTCTTTCAAAAATCCAGCTTAGTCTCGGTCCTGACGATGTTGGATTTTCGAAGTTATGCTGCATTTAGTGTGTTACAATTAATATGCAAAATAAATCTCAGGACTATAGACATCACGTTTATGAATATAGCATCTATATAATAAAAGATGCAATTAAAAAAAAATATTTGTCATAACTGGGGAAAATACTAGCAGACTGTAATAATAACAGGGATGAGAATTGCAAAAAACCAAAAAGACTGAAACCACGTGCAAACAAAAAATTGTACCACATTTTATCCGTGAAAGATACTTTAAGAAATAAAACCAGGGTCCGATTTCTGGACAAATGGAGACAAGCGCACAAACCTGTATACTACATTACAGGAGTGAAAGTAGCCAAATTACACACAGCTCTTAAAACATTGAGTGCAGGTCATATGAAATGCTCGACTTATCAGAATCATGACCGCTCCTGAAAATGAAATAATTTAATTAAGAATAAAGTTTTTGTGTGTCATAATTTTAATATTTTTTTTAGCAAAAAATATGAAAAACTTAGTGAAAATCACAATGGTTAGTTATTTTTGGTCACACGGGCTAATTGGACCAGGACCTACAGCCAGCTTAATGTGAATTCTGAATCAGGAGCGATTCTGAGTAAAAAAAAAAAAAAAAAATTAATTCACAACAAATTTTCTGAAAGGTTACAAAACAGGGGGGAAGGGGAGGATACACTAAAAGCACTAAATACATGTATTTTTCGCGCCATTTTGACGAAATTTGCCGCTTTTTCGCGATCTTTTGACAAAATTTGCAGCTTTTTCGCGATCTTTTGTCGAAATGTGCCGCTTTTTCGCGATCTATTGACGAAATCTACCGTTTTTTCGCGAACTTTGCCGTTTATTCGCGATCTTCTGATGATATTTGTAGTTTTTTTCGCTATATTTTGACAAATTTCGCTGCTTTTTCGCGATCTTTTGACAAAATTTTGCTTTTTCGCGATCTTTTGACAAAATTTTCTGCTTTTCGCGATCTTTTGACGAAATTTGCCATTTTATCGCGATCTTTGGAAGAAATTTGCCGCTTATTTGCGATCTTTTGGTGACATTTACCGCTTTTTCGCGATCTTTTGACAAAATTTGCCGCTTTTTCGCGATTTTTTGACAAAATTTGCCACTTTTTCGCGATTTTTTGACGAAATTTGCCGTTTTTTCATCACCTTTGAATGTTCTTTCGAAATCGGAAGAAAAACGGAATCGATAGGAAAGTGAAAATTTCGGAAAATAACAAAATTTTGCAGGAGAAAAAATACGGAATCCTCGGAAAAAAAGGCGGAATTTCGAGAAAAAAAAAAGTGGAAATTCCTTGAAATAACAAAAAAGCGGAAATCCGCCAAAAGACGGAAAATTCTCATCCCTGTAATAAGAGAAGTCCAAAATAAAAGAAAAATATCTTGTTTTGCCTTTGATTCCCCCCCCCCCCCCCCCCACCAGTAAATTTAACTTTCAAAATGCACGATTCTGGAAGAAAGACCTTAATACATAAATTTGGTACTTTCTACAATATATGTTCAGCAAATCTTAATTATATTAGTAAAGAAATTCAAGGATTAGAAAAAATCATCTTAAAGTAATAAAAAATATTTTGAGAAGTATTGGACAAACAATACTGGGACATCATCATGGCACATTGTACAACGAAAGTTTAAAAATAATAACGATGAAAAGAAATTATAACCAAAAACAACATATGGCATTCTTACTTTATGCAGTGGAGTCATGAATAAGTTGGGATCTTGCATATTTTCTAGGAAAAGTTCTTTTCTATATTGAAAAATATACAAAATTAAAATTAGATATTAAATAATAAAATTACATCAAAACATCACTTTCTTAATTAATCAAAAAATAAAATTTAAACAAAATAAATAAATCTACCTTAGATGCTCGTCAGCCCCAGCCAACATATAATAAAATACATGATAATTTGGTTCACCCTCTGGTCGCCGACTAACTCTAGATCTTTCAAGCATATATGTCTTAAAAAAATAGAAAATATTGAACTTATCATTAAAATGATCTCATATAATTTTAATAATAAAAAGTATATATAGCAATATTCAATCCCCCAAAATGAAATAAAAATTACAACTGTAATGGGAGAAGTATAATTTTTCACTCTATATCATACCTAAAATCCATACTTTTAAAATTTTTGAGATGTGTTATATGATATTTAATTGTCCTTGGGAAGACAAAATCAGCCCTGTTATTTATTATTATTCCTGTTATTTATTATTATGCCCTATAAATTTAAAATTATGTCAAAAAATTCTTAAATGCTTTGTACAAAATTCTTTTTACACACAGTCAATCCTATTTATATTATAGTGGTGTGTATATATATATATATATATATATATATATATTTTTTTTTGATTTTCAATGCCAATCAAACATCATTTAAAATTAAACTTGAACTACATACATTTACATTTTAAAAACATAAAATATTTTTACACTAAGCAAAGTCATAATTAACCACTTTCCAGGTCATTAAAAAAAAAAAAAAAAATTATATGATTATAGCAAAAATCATATTTTCATGCCATTTTTAAATGAAATATATTTAAAAAAAATAATTAAAGTTCAAAAATAAAGATGATATATGCAAACATAAATTTATGAGCAAAATTGCGCCATTAGTAAGCAAAATTGCTAGAACAGGGTTCATACTCATTTTCCAAGAAAAAATCCCCTGAGAATTCCCTGATGCATTTTCAGGGATGCATAATTTTTCCATGTCAACAATTAATGACATTTTTTAAACCAGTATCACGACCCCTCGCCCTCCTCCCCTTTAAAAAAAAAGTACAAACTAGATAATCTCAAAAATACAGTTTATATATTACCTTTATAAACAATATGAACAGAAGTTTAAAGGAAAAGCATTAATTTGTGTACAACAGAGATGAAGTCTGTAAGCCTTGTGGGGCTCTCCTTAAAAAAACTTGGTAGATTGCTGTAAGAATTTAATTTCCACTTAGGGATTTTATTACCTCTTTGAAAAGCATTACGAATAATATGAAGGCTCAAGTGCCAATATCAATTTTAAATGTCCCTTGAATAACCTCACGATGTTAGAAGGCATGTCTAGTGACTGAATGGATGTCGCCAGACGTTAGAAGTAGTACAGATTAAATATAACATATGTTATATCTAATCTGTAAGAAGGGGTGGCTAATTTCCAATTTTACATATCGCGATGTTAGAAGAAAGGTCTTAGTTTGATTTCATTAAGACTACACAAAGCACACAAACAGCAGCAATTGCCCTCTATTTCCCAGAGTAACAAATCATTTTGCCAGGTTTTCCCAGGTTTGGGGAATTTTTTGAACCATCCCCTGAGATTCCCCTGATTTTTTAGGGCCAAAATTTATCCCCTGATTATCCCAGGAATCCCATAATCCCCTGATGAGTAGGAACCCTGTAGAATGAAATATACCGGATAAACAAAAATGTAAGCCTGGAAAATGTGATGCTCATACATAGCATAAGCAAATCAGGATGGACGAAAATGCACTGTTCATATGAGGTATGGGTAAAACTCTTAAGCGGTTAAAAAGATACCATGATTTTTTTTTATCTTTAGAACTTGAAAAACCTGCATTATTATTATGTTTTATACTTATTATATAGCTAATACTGATTATATTAATTTCCTTACATTTGTTACCTTGCTATTTTAACTACCTTTTTAACACTTTCCAACAAAGTTGAAAAGTGTTTGAGACTTCGGTTTGTCTGTCCGTATGTACGCGCTCTAACTCCCGTAAATATACTCGAATCGTTCTGAAATTTTTAGAAGTTAGTGATTCTCTACCATAGCACGAACCCTATTGCAAAGGAAGTTTGTAGCATGTTTAGTTCATTTACAGGGACAGTCAAAAGTTTTCATTTGTATTACGGCCTATGGGAAAAAATCTTTTTAAATTATTTTTAATGATGTTACATGATTTCAAACATAATAAAATTGATATGCATTTTCTGTACAATATGTGGCCCAAAAAATAGTTATTATTCATTTACAGGGCCACACAAAAGAGTCCCGTTACATAATGATATAGGGGTGGAGGGAATTTTTTCCAGCGTATTTTAATTATGCTAAACTATTACATGTATAATAAAATTGATATACTTCGCTAAGGTTTACTACAACTTATTTCATACGAATTTCATTATACTTTCATTTATACGAAATGCAGAGCGTTTACAGGGACACACAAAAGATTTCAGATACTATACTGTACCTGAAGTACTGTAAAGTAGCGATGACTGCTGGAAATGCATTTTTAATTATGGTATGTGCTTTTATGTTTCACTATATTTATGCATTGTATATGGTGTGTATAAATGCTGTAATTGATATACAGGGCTACTCAAAAGAATTCGTAATGGTTACTGGGTATGATTGCAAATTGCTTAGATGGTGATTTTTAAATGAGTTTGACATTTTTATGCTGAACTGCATTTAGTTTACTAAGAAATGTTTGTAAAACATATATAAAATGACATACAGGGTCACGCAAAGAATTGGATACATGACCGTCTATAAATGATAATTTCTGGAAATGTGATTACGGTAGTTTTAAGAGTGTTTTACTTTGAATTAAACTTTAGCTAAATAGTGGCGTGTAATAAAGGTGCTAGGTTAACTATAGGGTTTTAGAAAAATATACAAGTATGTTTCCATCTATTAGTATAAATTGATGAAAGAGAAATTTCAACCTGTTATGTGCTTTCTTGCTAAACTAAATTTCTCCATTATATAGTATATATATCAACCTACAGATCAAATACATGGCTGTTCAAAAGAATTGGAATACATATTTGCTATGGATGGTAACTGCTGAAATCAGTTTTTCAAATGTTTTATGTGTTTTCCAAAATGTTTACTCAGTTCTCTTATATACCTTATTTCCCTAAATAACGAAGTTTTGTTAAAGCATTCAGGAAGTGTTGGAAAGTGTTTCATAATCTATGCTTAATGCATGATTTTTCTTACTTGTTTTATAATGAACTAAAGGGCTCTTCCACCAATGAGCTACACTCATCAACACCCTTCTAGTCCCGAAAGCTCTAAAAGCACACTAATTTTCTTTGCTTTAAAAAATTATCCAATTATGGACAACTGAATGAGATTATAACGAGCAGTAGGGATTTTCTGTTATCAGGTTACCATTAATTTCCCTTTGATTGGAGGGGAGGGAGGGATTTCAGTCCCCAAGGCCACATAGCTAATGCCTTATTTCATAATTGATTAAGATCTATCACATGTTTCAAAATCAGTCTATGTAAAATAATCTCTCTATTCTAGGGGGGACTAATGCTGTCATCGAATTTTTTGTGATCGGAGGTCTTACTTCACTAATATTAAAGAGAATTACTGCATACAAAAATATGTAAATGGGTAATATTATAGAAAAATGTTTGATAAACACATTGAAGCAGACAGTTTTTAAATCAAAGAACTTTAAGAGATATTTAATGTTTAAGTAGGGCAAAATCATTCCATTAAAAAAAGTTTGATAGAAGCAAAAACTATATAGAAGAATTTAATCATTTTTTCTAAGGATGTTCATTAGAGACTCGCTATGTGCAGACTGCATTTATTTTTTTAATTTGACAAATTTTTTAAGAGATTATTTCAATTTTAAATAAAAATTTTCGGTATTTAGAGAGATATTTTTTACATATTTTAGAAAAGGTTATTTTAAATTCTTGCCAAATTGTTAAAAACAGCGAAAAGAATAATATTTCTATTAAAAATTTATTCACAAATGACTATTATAAACAGAAAAAACCTTTCAAATTAGAATGAAATGATTACGCATTAAAAACAGGAAAATATTGAAAATTACATCTTAAAAATTGTTTTTACACAAGCATATTAAAAAGAAAGGAAACTATAAAATAATTAATTATTTAATATGTGTTAAAATCAATAAATGGAGGAAATGGCATACATTAGAGATTTACTTCATATTTTGAGATGATCTTTTTAACTATTGTTGCCAATTCTAAGGCACAGCAAATAATAATATTACCTTTTGAACAATAAAAATATTTTCAGTTGTATCTCTCTATTCTAAAAAGAAGGAACAAACGCTGTCACCGCAGCTGTAAATGAATTTTTTGTGACCTGAGGTCTTTCATCATTAATATTAAGAAAAATATTGTACACAAAAATATGAAAATTGGTGTTATTATAGAGAAATGTTTGATAAACACACTGAAGCAAACAGTTTTTTAATTGAAGAATTATTTTAAGCGATATTTAATGTTAAAGTTGGTCAAAATTGTTCTATTATAAAAGTTTTATAGGAGCAAAAACTATACATACGAATTTAATCATTTTTTCTAAGTATATTCATTGGAAGCTCCCGGTAAGCAGACTGCATTTATTTTTTTTTAATTTGACTAGTTTTTTGAGGTTTTATTTCCATTTTAAATCCAAATTTTCAGCATTCCCAGAGATATATTTTACATATTTCAGAAAAGGTTCTTACTTTAAATTGTTGCCAATTGTAAAAACTTCTCAAAGAATATTTCCTTTAAATTAAAAATTTATTTACACATGACTATTATAAACAAAAAAAAACTTTGAAATTAGAATTAGATGATTACGTGTTAAAAGCAGAAAAATATTGAAAATTACGTCATAAAAATTGTTTATACATGTGAATATTTAAAAAGAAAGAAAGCTATAAAATAATTATTTAATATGAATTAAAAGCAGTAAATGCAGGTGAGATTATGTCCTATTTCAAATGGCCAAATAATAACATTGCCAAACAGTCTCATTTATAATATATATTTATACATACACGAGAGATTTATTTCATATTTCGAGATGATCTTTTAAACTATTGTTGTCAATTCTAAGACAGCACAAAAAGTAATATTTCCTTTCTAACAATAAAAATATTTTCAGGTGAATATTACAAAAAGAAAATTTTGATGAAAATCACATCAGATTTAAAACGTGTCATTTAAAATCATTTTCTTATAGTGTTATTAAAAAATACTGGGAGTCAAAGACTCTGTTGACTTAGATCATTTTATATTAGCTAATTTTCATATGTTTAACTAATCTTATTTAATTAAATATGAAAACAGCAATTAACACTGCTGATTTGGCCTTAAAATCCCTTGTAAAAGAGAAATGAATGGAAACCTGCTTATAGAGAAATCACCACTGGCTTTTAATTCAATCTTCCGTAATCTTTTTAAAGCCAATCAAATTAATGGATTTTTAGAGTCTGAACGAGGGTTGGTGTCGTAGGGGGCAAAGGCCCCTAGTATTACAAAGAGAAAGAAAAGTTCAGTGAAAATTGCGCCAGATTTAAAATCTCTTATTTGAAATAATTTTTTTATAGCACTGTTAAAAGATACCAGGAAGAAAAGGGTCTGTTGACTTAGTTCATTTTATATTAGCTAATTTTCAGATGTTTAACTAATCTTATTTAATAAGACACGAAAACAGCAATTAAAAGTAGCTGATTTGGTCTTAAAATACCCCAGTAAAAAGGAAATGCATGGAAACCTGTTTACAGGGAGATCTCCACTGTTTTTTTAATTATAATTAAATCTTCTGTAAAATTTTAAAGCAGATCAAATTAATGGATTTATAGAGTCTGAATGGGAGTTGGGAAGTGTAGCTCGTAGGGAGCAGAGTCCCTAGTTAAGTAAAGAATGTCACTATTTCCCCGACTTTAATAACAATGTCTAGAACAAAAGTTTTCTTTTTAGATGCTATAAGAAAATCCTTTTAAATATGATGTTTCAAATATATCCTTCTAAATAGGATGTAATTTTACCTCATTTAATGCTTTTCGCACATAATAATTTAATTATTTTTAAGTTTTGTTTCTCTTTTAACCTGGGAGAACTCGCTGCATGAGATTTCCCCTCACCATCATACTTTTTTAAGACTCTTATTTAAACCATTTTTCATTTTAATTAAAATTTAAAAATGCTATTTCAATTATTTTACCTATTTGTGAGTAAAAGTACTAAGTTAAGCAGAAAAAATGATATTAAGCGAATGCAAAGTAAAAGAAAAGCAACTGGGCACCGTGAGAGAAATTCTCATTAGCGAATTTCTCCCGGGTTAACATTCACATGTAATTTTTTTTTCAATTGAAAGAGTTTGGCAATATAATATTATTTTGTTTTTCTTAGTATGACGTAATGTTCCCCCATTTAATGTTTTCACGCATTAGAATTTAATCATTTTAGTTTCTTTATATATATGACAGGTTATGAATTTAAAACCTTTTTCAAAATTCAAAATTCCCAACTCCTTTTTATAACAAAATTTAATGTATAAAACAGTTTTATCCATCATAAACAGCTTTGACATTGATTGGTGTTTAAAAACCAATAAATGAAAACTAAAATAAATCATAATAAATTTCATAATTATGACATTTAGGGGGCTTATAAAATCAAATTAGAGTTAAAATAAATATTAAATATTAAAAAGAGTAGCTATCTACATTTTTAGTTTTTAATGTCTGTTTTCTAATTTTCCAATTTATCAGACATTATTGCACATTTAAAAAAACTTTACTACCTGTAAGACATACTGGTCAGCCTTTATAAAAAAATATATATATATTTTTTATATATATAGGCTAATATAACAATCTTTTTTTTTTATGTTACATCTATTAATTTTATAGATAAGAACCTTTAATATATTTTTTTTATAAAGGCTGACCAGTATGTCTTACAGCAGGCATGTCAAACACGTGACCCATGGGTCAGAACTGGCCTGCCGATAAATTATATGTAGCCTGCCAAGCTTTTGATATTTTACCTGTGTTTAATTCAGTTGTTTGAACACTAAAAATATACTTTGTACAAATACGTTTGCATTAACCATAGCCTTAGAGATGGCAAAAATCAGGAAGATATGTATATCAGTGTTGCCAGTTAGGCAGATTTTTTTTTTAATTCAGAGGCCTACCACTATTTTTGAATAATGATATTTGTCATATTTATTGTGTCATTAAGTAAGGGGAATATTTCTTTTTAGAATGTGGTAGCATAATGAATTAAAAAATCGTGCTCATCTGGCAACACTGATGTACATAGACAGATATAACTCAATTTTAAATTTTAACTCCAAGAAATTATTGATACAAACATAATCAATTGAATAGTAGCAAAATGCAGGATCTTGAGTTTGAAATTTAAGGATTCGTAAAAATTTTACAGTACTTTATTTATAATTTTTGTGTTTTATGTTGAAAGTAATATTTTATTTTAATACTCTCTTCGATTTTACTCCACATTATAAAATATGTTGTATTTATTAAATACTAAGAAATGTATTGTAAAATTAATAAAATGTGGTGCTAATTAAGAACATTTAAAATAAAAACAATAAAGTTATAAAATTAAATAGATTTTAAATGAGTTACTTTGGAAGTGGCACAAATTATTACTTTTGTGCCTGACACAGAAACCCTGAATATGCTATTCAGGTACTTCATTCGGACTTTAGTTTGAACATATGTATTTTAGATATAAGCTCTTAATTTTTATTCATTATGTAAGTTAGTAAATGTATCATTGTTAATGGATCCTGCATGATCTCACTTTCATTTATTTATAGATATACAGAAATTTTACTGACATATCCACATACATATCAGGATTTATATAAAAAAATATATGCTAAAACCCTTTGCATCTATGAATAGACTTGATTAGCTGAAAATGAAAATCAGAGATTTTTTAAATGTGATTTACAATACCATTATTATTGAAAGAAAAATTGAAATTTTATGTTTCAAATGTACATACTGTTTTAGTTTGGAAAGAATGTAATATTAAGGGGTGCGACAGGACAAAGTATAACAAAAATCTAGCCAAACATCGGGAAGATAAACTGTCAGAATTAAAACTGATACTTCTTAAGAAAAATAAAGTACTTTTGCCTAGCCTGTTACACAAACATTTGCTTTATAAAGGTAATTATTGTCTTTATTACAATGAATATCCCGTGAGTCAAAGTCATTCACTAGGAAATGGAAGAAATTATGTCTAAATCAGATAAAAAAATTTGAAAATGCACTAAGCATAAGTACCGCTCCTAGAAAGTATTATATATAGCTGGATAGATTTATAAAAGTCAGATGTGTGCTTAAAAACTTATGGTGCTTATAACCTTACATTGTATTTGTACTTACATGTTTAATTACTGTCAAACTGGAAAATATCTTGGAAATATGAGTAGTGAAAAAAGCTTAACTTCTTATACAGAAATTTGGCAGCTTTCCATCATAAAGTTTTAACTGTTAATTTCAGACTGTTAAACAAGATTAACATTTTCATTTTGAATCGACAAATTATGAACATGGATTAATTATGAATTTTTAAAAGACCATCTAACAGACAAAGTACTTGGCGTTTTCATTTGAAATTGAACTGTGTAAACTTCAAGGCAAATTTTATAATGCTTATCATAATGTTATTTGACAGTATGCAAAATAATTTTCAAAAAGAAAATGTATTTAATTTTAAATGTTGCCAGATGTTAAGGGGCAAAATCATAAGCCATATCATCATCAAATAAGTAGGAATTTTTAGAATATATGACAAATAAAATAAAAAATGAACTCAAAAGAAGATTTTTGAATTTCAAGAAATATGAAAATCAGTTTAATATTTTTCTTCACCTCTAATGATTGATATTGAAATTGCTGTTTAGAATTTATAACTGTGGTTAATCAGAATTCTGTATTAGAGTGTAAATATATAGATAAGGGGTTTCTAAATTTCTATAATTATTATCAATCGACCTATTTTTTAAATTATAGTCTTCAATTAGGCATATTTTATGTATGTTCGGTAGCACACTTACATACAACATCTTTGCATAGCTGCAAACTTTTATTATTTTTTAAGTCAACTAAGCATAATTTGATCAGAAAATGTATTTAATAAATAAAATCAAATAAATAGCGGGCAAGTATTTTACTTGAAAAATATCTGGAAAATTGACGAATATTCCTTTGCTAGATAAAGATTAACAGACCAGCATATACAATCAATTTTTTAAATAAATACAATTTGGAAAATTCAATTAAATTTTATAGATTTGGTTGGTAAAAAGTAATATTAATTATTTTTTTGAAAAATAAGATTAAATAAAATATGATTAATAATAACTGCACTTTGCATGAATATTTCTGTAACATGTTTATGTTTTATACATACAAATTTTATTCTGAGCAATGTTAATTCTGAGAAATGTAATATTACCTATTTTTTATGTGACATGCAACTTTTTATTAATATTTAATTTGACTGGGAGTTTGACAGGTAGTAAAGTTTTTTAAAGTATGCAATAATGTCTGATAAATGGTATATAAATGGTAAATTTAAACATTAAATGATTATTAAAGTCATAAACAGCAATTAACTTTTCAAGTATGACAGTTATTGGATTCAGCTGATAAATTCAAGTTAAATTATTATATTTAGAGTATAAATTTTAATAATCTTTCTCATATTTGACAGTTATTAGATTTAGGGAATATAATCAAATTAAATAATTATGTTTAGAAGATAAACTCACATTAATGTCAAAATAAGTATTTGATAACTATATTTAAGTCCTAAATCCTAATTAAAGCTTCTCTAGGAGACACTTATTATTAAATCATAAATATCAATTAATGTCTTTCCATCTTTCCCTAGGTGATGCAATCAGGGAGGGCTGAGGCAAGACTGCTATCCCCTCAGAAAACCACTAAAATTGATTAAACCAATCAGAGTTGAATTAATTCGCCCAATTTGACACTTAGGGCTCCTGTTGGAAGAACTTTGAAATACATCAACAAAAGCGAACTGCACAAGTAGAACAGAGCTTTTTACAAGCAATGAAAATCAAAAAGATTAAGGTAGCTCGGACGGGCACTTGAGTCATATAATGACAACATAACATTCCTCTAGAGACACTCTTGCCAATGGGGGCCTAATTTGAAACAGGAAATTATTCAATTAAAAAAAAAGAAAAAGAAAAAAAACAATAAATCAGGTCCCTAAAGACAATGCCTCGACTTCTTTGAGTATTACATATATACATATATATATTTATAGTGTGTATAAAAACTTTAAGGACAACAAAAATTTTGATAAATTGAAAATACAATAAGTGAAATGGTAATTTAATGTTGATCATAAAGTGGAAATACTAATATAAAAGTCAACAGAATGCATCTGTACCCTTTTTATTGCGAAAAAATCGTAACTATGCAAAAAAACTATCTTTGACTGTGTAAAAACTTTAAGGACACCAGTATTTTTTTAGAAATGTTATATATAATTATTAATAAGGATTGACCAAAACAAGTTTTTAAGGCCGAAACCGAATTTTGGTGATCTTCCTATTTTTGGCCGAAAACGAAAATGTCCAAAAACTTTTCAAAGTGCTTAAATTGTATGTATTAAAGTAATTAATACATACATAAATATATTATTAATTAATTATATTTATGAAATATACATAATTATTAATTAATTATACGTGTGGCCCAAATTGCCTCTGTGCCTTAAATCCAAAACTTTTTTTTTTCCATATAAAATAAAACGTAATTAATTCATCAACGACACAGAAAGATTTTCTAATTATAGTAAATAAATAACTTTCTCAAAATATAAATCATTATTCAGATAATGAGATTTCCAAAAAAAAAAAAAAATCAGGCAAATTAAAAAATTGATTGGATATTGTACACCACAATTTAGTCACTTATCCCTTTAAGACCCAACCAGCATGATCGTGCGTGTTAGACATTCATTTAAATTTTTGTTTCTGAGTCGTATGTAATAAAAACATGAATCGAACGATGGTTCTGGTTTGCAGATAGAGTACACTGTCCTTTTTTATCAACAGGTAGCGATTGCAGTCCATGTTTTACTTTCTACAGGCATGACTAGCTTTGTTTACAAATACATCGGGTCTTAAAAGGGTATGTGCCTGCAAAATATGGTTTAATTGCTGTGTATAGTTTTTGATCTAATAAAACTTTTTAACTGAAGTATTTTGACATATTTCAACATTAAATAGAACTTAAAATAATTCTCCGACTTACAAACTGCCTATTTCAGCATGTTTATTAAACATTTCTCTATAAAGCTACCAGTTTTCATGCTCTTATCAGCAGCATTCGTTACTTTTTTTAGAAGAGTGACACATTAATCTGGTATATTGTGACCAACAAGAAAAAAAAAGTTGAGTATGGCTTCTCTATACTATCTCTTGTTTTAAGATATACAATAAAACTTGCATAAATAGAACCCCGTCCCAAACAAAAAAATTTCAATCCTTATAAAAAACACATAATACAACTATAATATATGGTATACTTGCTAAAATGGAACCTATATATACTGAAATCCTGTTCCAAATGGAAAATTTTTACAGTCCTGTCTAAAAGAATAAAATACAACTACAGTATACAATGAACTTCTTAAAACAAAACTTTCCTCAATCCTTTGTGATTCCATCTTAGCAGTTTTACTGCATTATAATCAAGATACAGGACTGAAAATAGATAAGATACCAAGTACAGTCGAACTTGGATAATTCGAACATCTTTAATTCGAATTTGTGGATAATTCGAAGTTTTTTGTCAGTCCCTTGAAACTTGTATTCAGTTAATGCTAAAATATTTTGTTTATTTCGAAGTCCAACTTCTTTAATTCGAAGTTTTTACCCTTTCAAAAATGACAATCTAGTTTCATTGCAGTTATTTGGAAAATGTCTGCGTTGTTTTCAGTTATTGTGGAAAATTCTTTAGGGAAGAGAAGGGGGTGGGAGAATATTCTTATCTGTTCTAGGAAACAGAGCAGGGATAAAGGGAGGAGAAACGAACGCCCTTTCCCTTGTAAGTGACACATGCTACTCTCGCTAATGCGATAAATCTTAGATGACACGCGTTGCAATTCCTTCGAAACCAGGACTATAGTCGCTTTAGTTTTCTTCATTGTGTTTTTAATTTTGTGGTGAGAGTTCAGTGCAAGCATGTCATTGAGTAAGCCCCGTGTCCCGTATAAAACCTTATCTTTCGATAAAAAAATTGCTGTGATTCGTGAGGTAGAAAAAGGTTTAAAGAAAAAATGCATCATCGCAAAAGAGTATGAAATAGCACCTAACACTCTTTCGACCTTTTTGAAAAATAAAGAAAAATTTTTGAAATCTAATCGAAATCGCAAACGGGCAAGAGAACCCAATAATCCTGATGTGGACGAGTGTGTCTTGAAGCGGTTTAAACAAGCGCGGGACACAAACATCTCTCTCTGTGGAACTCCTGTTCGTGCAAAAGCGGAAGAATTTGCTGTCAGCTTAGGAAACAACAACTTCAAAGCAAGCTCCGGATGGTTAGACGGATTTAAGGAAAGAAATGAAATTTCCTTTAAGTCTGTGTGTGGTGAAAGTTCAAGTGTGAACCAAGATGCAGCAAATGAGTGGAAAGAAAAAGTTGTTCAAATCATTGAGCATACACAGGACAGAGACATTTTTAATGTCGACGAAACTGGACACTTTTTCAAATGTACCCCTGCAAAGACTTTGGATTTTAAAGGTGAAAAAATGTAGTGGAGGAAAACGCAGTAAAGAGCGAATAACTCTACTTGTGGGAGCAAACATGGACGGCACTTAGAAGTTACCTTTACTGATGATTGGAAAATCAAGAAATCCAAGGTGTTTTAACAATGTCAAAACAAAGCCTATAGAATACCGTTCTAACACGAAAGCCTGGATGACGGGGAATCTTTTTGAAGAATGGCTGCTAGATCTCAATTGCACGTACCAAAGAAAAAACAGAAAAATCATCCTGTTTATTGATAACTGCGCAGCCCATAAATCGATACCCGCTATGGAAAATGTCCCGGTTGAATTTTGTCCGCCAAACATGACCTCAGTGGTGCAACCAATGGATCAAGGCATCATTAAAAATCTGAAGCATTTCTACAGATGCCTTGTCGTTCAACACCTCCTTACTGAATATTCCCAAAAGCTTCCCATTACCCTCATCGATGCATCAAGAATGTGTTTAAATGCATGAAACAAAAAAGCAGTAGCAAACTGTTTCCGGAAAGCAGGATTCATCAGGAACACTGCCCCTAGCGAGCTTTTAGATGAAGAAAATTTACCTCCCCCAGCTGCATGAGAAGACAGCATACCATTTGATGATTACGTCGACATTGATAAAAACTTAGACATTTGTGGAGAGATGTCTGATACAGATATTCTGTCAGAAGTTCTAAACAATAAGAACATTGCAACAGAAGACGATGAAGATATTAAAGATGAGGTAGAAGAACAGAGAACGATTCCAACTTCAAGTGAGGCAGTCTTTCATCTAGCCGAATATCGTCGTTATGTAGAAGGACAATCTAACGTGAGTGAAGCTGTGTTTCGAGCTGTAGATATCCTTGAAGATTTTGTTAAAAAAATCAAGTAAGCTCTTTAAAACAATCTGAAATATCTCAATATTTTAAAAAGCTTTAGTTTTTTTATTTAAAATTAATAAAAATTTTTTTTTCACAATTTCTGTTCTGATTGATTATTTTACGACATAAAAATAACTTTTTTTGGATAATTCGAAGTTTGGATAATTCGAAGTTTGGATAATTCGAAGTTTTTCAGTAGTCCCTTGCACTACGAATTATCCAAGTTTGACTGTAGTACTGAAGCCAAGCATACTGAAGTACACAAGGAAAATTGAATTAGAAATGTAAGATTATTAAGGTTAAAAAGAATTTTAAAAACACAAAAAACCAAAGTTCCAAAAAAAGTATCAAAATATAAAAAAATTGAGGATCTGAGGAACATTTTTGTCACTAAAGGTGGTAAAAGAAATAACTAGCTGACACCAAAGATATTTTTAATGTCTCTGGAAACTAAACTTTCCTCAATCCTTTGTGATTCCGTCTTAGCAGTTTTACTGCATTTAATCAAGATACAGGACTGAAAATAAATAAGATACCATTTGAGTGAAGTACACAAGGAAAATTGAATTAGAAATTGAAGATTATTAAGGTTAAAAAGAATTTTAAAAACACAAAAAACCAAAGCTGCAAAAAAAGTATCAAAATATAAAAAAATTGAGGATCTGAGGAACATTTTTGTCACTAAGGGTGGTAAAAGAAATAACTAGCTGATACCAAAGATATTTTTAATGCCCCTGGAAACTAAATTTTCCTCAATCCTTTGTGATTCTGTCTTAGCAGTTTTACTGCATTATAATCAAGATACAGGACTGAAAATAGATAAGATACAAATTGAGTGAAGTACACAAGGAAAATTGAATTAAAAATTGAAGATTATTAAGGTTAAAAAGAATCTTAAAAACACAAAAAAACAAAGCTCCAAAAAAGTATCAAAATATAAAAAAAAAAAAAGAAATAACTACCTGACCAGGGGCAGCGCCAGAACTTGCCCGACAGGGGGGCCGAATTAATAATATATATTAGAGGTCTCCACAGGCCCGGGCCTGTCCTGAAGCCCAATGTCGGTGAAAGTTTCCTTCATTAAACTTGGGTCGGGCTTAATTTTATCTGAAAGCTCGGTACAGGCTTGTGCTAAATTTTAGCTTTTGAAAATTTGGTCCGGGCCTGAACTTCATTCTTCCCTGCACACGTCAGGGTCTTGCATTTTTTCTGTACATTCGGGCCGGACCTAGACTGTATTTATACTTCAGAATTTTTTTTTTTCACAGTAATGTCGTTGTAACTTTTCTCCTTTATTAGTGGAGTATATGAACAATAAAACATTTATTTATTTCTTTTTTTTCCATGTTTTAAATAACAAGCAGAATATGTTGGTTAATCAGGTGAAAAACATAAAATTTTCGCGTCCATATTTCATATATCCCGAAAAAAGCAGATCTCTAACACTCACACTGCTATTAAATTAGAGATGAATTACAGAGGGCCAAACAATTTTTATTCAAAACATAAATTTCGAAGTTTGTCAAAGAATATTGTAAATAAATAAAGTGAAAAAAAGCTCTTAAGGTTATGTTTGAAGCACCTCACTAATCACCTAATCTTCATAGGCGGACAAATCCACAAAAGTTTCACACTTTTGAGTATTACCCGAAAGGAAAAAATCTGCTTTGTACTCTTCTTCCACCCAGCAACCTCCCAATAAGAGGTCATTAAATATTACATGCGCATTTTTTACGCAAATTTACGTGCACATATATTGCACATACACAGCAGTGTGTGAGCGACAAAGTATATGGAACAATTCTACGGTTATGAGTCGAACCACTGCGGAGCATCCCGCCCCTTAACCCTCCGACTGTCTTGGAAAAGGGCAAAATTGTAATGTTGTTTTCTCTGCATTTTGTTTTAAATGATAAAAAAAATGATTCTTTGAACATTTTATAAAAAAACTTAATAACGAATATGAATGCAATCCTTGGAAATATTAATCATTGGTCAATGTATTAAAAATACATTAAATCAATAGAATTATATTACTTTAAATATTGCTTGTATTGTAGTAAAACCTGGAGCTTAGTGAACGTATTAACACGGGCTTGTCAGTGAGGGGGTTAAGAAAATGCAAAGGTATACAAACAAGAGTCCCGCATCAAGTAAAGTGGATAACCAATTTTTTTCGAAACACTTAAATTTGTTCGTGAAAGTGTCATCGTGAAAACTAGCAGTTAAACGTTACACCTAACTAGGGTCCTGCCCGGGTAATAAATAAAATTTGTAGCCCTGCAAATTTTATTTAAAACCAAGCTGCAACCTGAACCAAACCCAATCAAAAATATTCCGTCTAGCCTGAACCCGATCGAACCTGAAATACTTAATTCCAATCCCAACCTAAAACTCGGAACCAGAGAAAATGTATCCAAAATATAATGTAATTATAGAAAAATAGACTGTAATAGTACCTCCAATTATATGTTATCCTTTCTGTAGAAAAATAAGCATGTAAGAGGTCATTCATATTCAAATATGTATTTTTCATCTGAAATAGATTCCTGCGCTGGTTGGGTTATAACCGATCCAAACATTCAACTTAAAGTTAATCCGAAACCTACCAAAACACACATTTTGTGTCCGTTGACACAAAATCCGACCTGAACCAGACAACAATTTTTCTACTGACCCTAAACCAAAACATTTCAACCCGAACCCGACTCGACACAAAAAAGATCTATAATTTAATACAGTTATGAAAAAATAGTCTGCAATCATATCTCTAATATCAATTCTATCTTTTATGTAGAAAATAAACATGTAAAGCGACTCATTCATATTTAATAATATAATTTTTCATCTAAAACAACAGTTTAGGCTTTCTTTTTGTAAAATTGAGCTAACTCGAACTTGGCTCGCAAGTAGTGTTGTCAGATCTATACATCGCAAAAAACGGGATAGAGAGGGAAAAAAGCGAGACAGGCTCTTGAAAAGTGGGACATCCTAAGCACTACAATAAAACCTATTAAAACGGAACCAGTGTAATTGAATAATGTTTTAAGCTGAAAAATTTCACAATATCGGCAAAAATACTACTATGCAATTATAAAGGAACAGTATATTTGCTAAGAATAAAACCTGTCTAAATTGGAAAGTTCTTCTGATTCTTTGTTGTTCCATTCCATCTTAGCAGATTGCTATATTAAAGAGCTTCCTCTTGTCATTATTGAAAGTATGTGAATTATTCTTTATCCATAAAGGAATGGTGTGAAATTAATTAGTTGGACTATAGTTTTTTAAATAATTAACAGTAATTTTATGACAATAATGCTCACTTTATAAATGCCGCATTTTATTTTTTCATTATTCTGCATTTCAATCATTTTTGAAAAAGCGCAATTACTATTACGTACATTCTCAAAAAAAATTTCGTCAAATGTAAAAAGCACAGGCAGCAAGTTGCCGGAACGCACCTGTGGTTGGAATAGATTTTTCCATTATTTCAAGAAATTTCCATCCTTTGACTGGAGAATTAAAAAAAAAATAATTGAGCTTTGGTTTGCGAACTTTTCGCGAAAGAGACTTTCGTAAAAAAATCAGTTTCTAATACAAAAAAGTAACATGCAGCACAGTTACAGGAGCACCCCTGGGATTTGACGAAAATGCGATGTCAAGTAATTTTTACGTTAGTTTAATGAATTTTCAGTATTTTGGGGGGAAATGGGCAAATCAAAACAGCAATTTTCGTGTTTTAATAATAAAAATAAAAGCAGTTGAAGAAACACCTTCAACTCACATATATTTTTTTAGAGTATACATTTTGACCGAAACCAGGCAACGTGGTCCTCTAACTTCTGATAAGATACAGAATTTAAATCTGAGACTAAAACTGAAATACAAAATTCTCAAGAAAAATGTAAGTTAAAGGAAAACTTGTAAAATAGGTTAGAATGTAAAAGTTCATTATTTTAATATCAGAGCAATCATAAAACACAGTCTTGTTGATCTTTAAAAAAAAAATCTTTAAATTCATGCTTATTTCAAAATAGCCAAAGTTTAGAGGTCTACACAGGCCGGGCTTGGGCCTATTTTCATTCATGGCACTCAGGCCAGGGCAGGCCTTACTTTTTGCTGAAAGATCGGGCTGGACCGGTCATAACTTTTTTCTGTGTCAAGACGAGACAGGTTTAATTTTTCCTAGGTCTTCATAGGTCGATATTTTCAGTCCCGGTCTCGATCCAGCCCGCATGAAAATCATTGTTTCGGCATGGCCTGGTCCGTTCAAAAATCAGTAAAATTTGGACCGGTCCATAAATTTTTGCAATAAGTGTATATATTTTTAAATCAACATTATTATACAATTAAACATCAATTTTATTAGTTTTAAGGAATAGTAGATTTCTAGGCAGTAATATTAAAATACAGTAAAACATGTGAAAAAGAACCGTCCTATGATGGAATCCTGTCTTATACGGAAAAATTTATTGATCCATGCAAAATGAATATATAATACGTGAGAAAAGAATATAATACATTTACACCTGCTACGAAAGGAACTTGTTTGTAACACCTTTTTTTTCTTTTCTATGCGATTCCGCCTTAGAAGATTTTACTGTATAGCATTTTTCAGATTTTTAAGTCTCCAATACATATTTATTAACGATATTAATTATAGCTGAAATATTTACATACAAACAGAGATTCATTAAAAAAAAGTATATCGCAACCTAGGATGCTTCTTTAAAAACGAAGATTATAAACATGAAAAAAAAAAGCTAAAATAAGTAAATTCCTAAATACGAACTTACGATCTTAAACACGAACTGTTAATTACAACCCTGCACGTTTCGAGTTATGCCTTACCTGAAATCGACAAAATATTTTTGTCAAACCTGCAATTTGATCCTAAGCATGAAATGAAAACAAAAATCAATCCATAATTTAAAACAATTTAGGAAAATTGTCTGCAATCACACTAATTAACCCGATCCGCAGCAAAATTTTAGAGCCAATGGCCAACACGTTCGGGTAGAATCGGGTTACCTGACACAATTCAAAATTTTAGTTGTTGCTATATATACACCTTCCCGCAGTTTACAATGAAGTTATATATGTATATAATTATTTTCTCATTTATACCTTCCATTTCTCTTCTATATATTAAATAGAGATTAATATCTAAATTATTATAAAATGAGACTCTACCGTATATTGAAATTAATGAACAAAGAAGAATTTTTTAGTTTGATACTAATTTAGCTTGAGTAATTATACAAAACTCTTTTTATTTGCTCACTCATTTATAAAAAATACTTACCCTACGCTTTTTAATAAGAAGATCGCAGTGAGCAGATGAATTTCCACATCCTGTCTCTTCTTGAAGTCGTATTTCTTATAGGCGCCTATAACTTTACGGTCAATTGAATAAACATTGAACAGGAGTGCACATGAGTTCTAGACAAAATGTATAAGGTTTTCGGTAACATCCGGCCGTTGTGACAACAGACTGTAACCAACATGTGGTTAAATTCTTCAATTTTGTTGTCGCAGACTAAAGGAATAAAAATTTAATTTAAACTCATAAAAATTTGACGTAATTTGGGTATGGTGACAAATCGCGACATTCCACGTAAATCAGGACACCTGGCAACACTACTCATAAGTATTAAACTCAACCCCAAAACCCAACCACAACGAAAAAAAGTTATTCCACAATCCGAGCCGTGTGTCAGGTCGGGTGTTGATTAAATCGGGCAATCTGAATCGATGCAGGACTCTAATCTGAGATATAATTCTGGGCACTTTTTTGAAAAATCAGCTGAAACAAAACCGACGCATAATAATCAAATCTCATCTCGAAACCGAAATAATTATAGCCAAGATAATTCGACTTCCCAAGAAAAGAAATCAGCGGCAAGCTTATCCGTGGGTCAGGTTTTCTATAAACTAACATAAGATCTTTTTTTTTTTAAGTAACCTTCACCTGACTCAACACGACTCGGGTCGTGTGCAAGAAAAATCTCCGACCCGACCCAGGACTCTACACTGAGGTCAAAAAATTGCCCCTTTGAAAATGAGAAATTATATCTGTTATGTTGTAAAAGCTTTACATAACATTCCCCCTTCTTAAATTTACATAAATTTAATTTTGTATATTTTGTTAATTTTAATAATCTACTTCCATTTACAATCTTTCAACTTTGACAGCAAATTTTACTAAGTTTTAAATATTAAATCCTAAATCTTTATTCTTAATGATTTCATTTAAAATTACATTTATTATATTCTATTATCTTTTTCCATTTCTCTGATAAACTTTCATAACAATTGCTGAAATCGTTTGCCAGAGAAACGAAATTATAACTCCTACACTTTCCCTTATTTTTATTGCCTTGCATTCACTTGGTACCCCAAAAGAAGCAACTTTTAAGAAAGATTTCTCTCTTATCTCAAAACAGACAGGAAATTCCTTTTGACATCACAGGAACTCCCACGTAGCGAACATTCCTTCTTTTACCGCTCGTTAGAGTGTTGCGATTCCACAGTGATTATTCTGCCGCTAAAACATTTTCCCCCTGTTCATGTTCGATAGATCGTCCTCTTCGATTCGATGGATCGTCTTTTGGAGCATTCTTATTGGCTGTTTTCGCTGAAAGCATACTCCAATTTTCCGCAGGCTTTTCAAACAAGAGTCAGTTTTTAGAATTTTATCAGAAGACTCCAGACCGTTTTTCGAATCGGGAGTTGTTTTTAATTTTTTTCACCGTTGGGCGTAAGCCCCGGTGAGTGCACCATAGGAGGAGATTTAGATATTGCAAAGTAAATATCTGTGTGAAATATTAATTTATTAACCACCACCATAATTAAGTAATTCTTATCTCTCAAAATTTGAATGAAAAGAAGATGGAATTATTCCTGTTCTCATTGTCAAGTTTCCACCGTTATCCGTTAATTGCTGGAATATCTAAAACCAGAGAACCAGCGTCGCATCAAGTATACAACGAATTGTGAATATGCTCATACGTTTCCTTGTGCATCCTCCGTCATCAATATACATCTCCTTTTGCATCCTCCATCATCAATATACATCTCTTCTTATATCCTTCGTCATTAATTAGAATTTTATTCTTTTGATATTGCACTTTCATACATCTAAATTCAACCATCATCATAATGCCATAACAATATTATATTGTGTAATCATCACTTCTATTACCTACAGAACTCTTTACCATCCAGTTATTCCGACTTTGTTTTATAAACTTTCACAAACTGTATTCCGTTCAAGAACTGTTTTTATTTACAAGAATCAATATTGATATAAAGAAGACTGTTATAATATGAAATAACGTTTAAACTTTTTCAATAATTTATTAAAATTTTATTCTCAACATAAAGTATAACATGCTCCGGATCCAGATAGATTTCAATGTGTCTCCTATTATACAATAAAATACTTGATTATACAATTGATTTCATTCATTTTAATTGTGAGTGTATTTTATGTGTGATGTTCAACATGGGGTGAGTAATTACAATTTCTTATTTATTTATTTAGAAATTCATTATCTTCTAATTTATTTAAATTTATTTACATCGCGATCACTTAACCACTATACATACGGCCATAGTGTGATTTCGGGGAATGTGAATTGAATTTGTTTCGATCAGATTCTCTTTTCGAATTTTCATTTCAATTTACATATCCCGGAATCTCACTTAACAGTAGCAACAAAATTAAAATTAATCTGGAGGTTGGTTGGTTGGTTTTTTGTGTTTCGCAGCCATCATTTGACATTCGCAAAAGGAATAAGGTTTCAGTTTTTCAACTCAATATAGTAATTTTTTTCCTCTGAAAATCTTTATAAGATTTTTAGAGGTTCTTTTCATTTCGTTTTTTTTTTTCTCTGACATTTGTAAAGGGAGCCTGGTATCAATTTTTTAACCCAGTGCAGTGAATTTTGAGGAAATTTGCGATTTTTTTCCCGCGATCATTTCACGATTTTCACTTTTTTTTTTTCACGATCGTAATTCACATTTTTCTATCACGACTCTTTGTTGAAATCTGCACATTTTACCATGAACTTTTGACGAAGTTCACATTTTTTACCGCGATCCTTTGACGAATTTTGTGTTTTTTACCACGATCCTTTGACGAAATTAGTGTTTTCTTTAAGCGATCTTTCGGTGAAATTTGCATTTTCTTACTGATCTTTTGACGAAATTCGCGTTTTCTTTCTGCGATATTTTGACAAAATTCACGTTTTTACCACGATCCTTTAATGAAATTTATTTTCTTCTGCGACCAATTGACGAAATTGATTTTTTTTTTACACGGTCATTTATTGAAATTCGCGATAGTTTATCGCAACTGATCGGCAAAATTTTCGATATCTTTTCACGACCAATTAGCAAAATTCACTACTCCCTTCCACGAGCTTTTGACGAAATTTGCAATATTTTTCCCTCGATGATTTATTGAAATTCGTAATTTTTTGCGCAATCTTCTGACGAAATTCACAATTTCTTTCTGAACTGTTAACGAAATTAGAGATTTTATTCAGCGACCTAAGATAATCATTATTTGTTTCTGAGATACCCGATATTTTTACACAATCATTTGAAAAAATTCTCAATTTTTTTCCGCGATCGATTCACAAATTAATTTGGGAAAATTCCATAAAAGAAAAAGAAATGCAGACTTTAAAATGGCACCCCTGTTTATAAGGAAGGGAATTCCTGTATAAATATTTACAGAAACACGATTCACTCGTGGTTAATATACATAAAGAGGGTTTATGTTGGGAAGTTAGTTTTGCTGTCCAGATTTTTTCCCCCATGAGCATTTTTTAATGTCCGAATTTTTGGACTAATGACCAATATGTTAAAACTTTCGGAAATCAATAATTTGAGATTTTGGAAATTTCCTAAATCACTCCTAAAAAATATGCTGCGCGGTATAAAAATCGCAACTAG
This sequence comes from Maratus speciosus, assembly GCA_963932465.1. NCBI lineage: Eukaryota > Metazoa > Arthropoda > Arachnida > Araneae > Salticidae > Maratus > Maratus speciosus. The sequence continues at coordinate 414,931,046 of OZ010791.1, forward strand.
AAACAAAACAAAAAAAAAAAAAGAAAAAGAAAAAAAAAAAAAAAAGAAAAAAAAATGCGCTAGTGTTTTTTGCAAAAAATCGTAGTTTAAGACTGATTTTCGTAGCATCGTAGTTTATAGGTCCAAATCATAGCAACTATGACTTTTTCGTAGCAGTTGGCAGGTATGCATATGCCCCCTTGGACCCCCCTCTGGCGCCGTCCTTGTACCTGACACCAAAGATATTTTTAATGCCTCTGGAAATGTATTTCACATATTAAAAACAAAAAATATGGCTTAAAAATTCAATCAGGCATATTTTTATGCTTTATATTTTTAAATAAAATTTAGCATATTTTACTGATTAAACTATACTGAATTAACATATTTTTGAACTTATTATTTTGTCATTTATTCTTTCTAAAAATATTTGTCAGAAATACTATACAATTTTTTAAATTATCAATTAAAGTCTCCATTTATCAAGAATGAACTATTTTTCTTCATAAAATTCTGTAGTTATTAATAAAAAAATATTTAAATGTTTAGAAAAACTGCATATATTTCCAACAACAACAAAATTTTCTAATTTGAAGTCAAGAATGATCTTGACAAGGGATCCCTTGTCAATTTTCAATGTTTATTAAAAATTTGTTTCAACTTCTTACATAAAAAAGTCATTAAGGATACTTCTTCCATCTTATAGAAGATTGTAAGATGAATGATATTTTGCATGCATATTATGAAATTATGATATTATAATATACAAAATTACATTAGAAATAATAGTAAATATTATTAGAACTGAATAAAAAAGAAAGTAAAATAACGGTTCTCAATAAAACTTTCTATACATAAAAAAAAAAGAAAATGTTACAAATTATAAATCATATAGTTTTTTACAGTTCAATAGATTTTTTTTTTAAATAGCAGCTGAATGTTTTTCCTAGAAATAGCTCATGTCAAGTTATTAATTCTTATCTTTAAGATAGTACAAATTTATTAATAACCATAAAACAGCTGAAATGACATTGCTAGTCGCACATGAAAAAGCTATAATATCCATTTTTCATCTAAGAATTCAACAGAAGTGTGTAAAGATTGAATACAAGTGTTGGCCATTATGTTGATTAACTATAGTAACTTTTTTAAAACAGCTGTGCAAATACTTCTAAAACATAAGACAAAAGGAAACTTCTAGCATATAAAAGAAAAAAAAAAAAAGATATATATAAAGGGGAGGGGGGGGGGGGAATAGGAGAATTAGCGGAAAAAATTCCAAAAACTATTAAAAAGAAAAAAAAATACAATAGGATACAAAACTACTATTCCTTTAAATAATATTGCCATTGGTAACAAAATATAAAACACAAGTTAATACACATTTTTAAGTAATCATACAATATAAAAAAAAATATACTCATCATTAATTTTAAAAGAAACTTTCATTCTTAATGACTATTCAAAAATAACTTGCAAAACAATGAGATTCAACAAATTTTCCAACAAATAATTCAGAAATATTGAAGAAGATTTTTAAAGGAATTTTTAAAATACCTTGAAAAAAAAACTTTAAAAATAATGCCATATGACTCAGGAAAAGAAAATAACATATTAATTAACACAAATATAAAACAGTAATAAATGTTATAAACCAGGTAATTCAGTTCTTTCCAGTATTCTAGAAAATTATTGTCTTACATTAAAGTTTGACAAAAATAAAATGATCATGAAAATCCCAAAATTGCAATCCATACCAGTAATAAACAAATCATTTATTTATTGATTTTTATGAAGAACTTTTTTTTAAATTGGAGAAAATATAAATAAATAATCACTAAGGAATTAGAAAATAAAGAAGATACTAATCTCTAAGCTTTACAGATTTCTACCGTTTCAGTTATTACTATGTTGTAAACACACACAAATGAAAACTTTAAAATGAGTAAAAATAAAATATTTATAAATTAGTAATTATTCAATATATGAACAAAAGCTCAATGAACTCAAACACTTGTACAGTTAAATCATTAACTGTGATAATATCTGTTAAAGAACAAAGTTGGTTCATAAAAGTCAGCTTTAATTGTTGTTTTTAAAATTATCCTTTTATTTAGCATTCGATTTAAATAACAATGACTTTAAGAAACTTCTAAACATTGTCTTTTGCCTATTGAAAATATTCACAATGATCAGTAGATGGTTATTAAAATAAAAAGTAGCTATCAGCTAGAAATAACTTAAAAAAATGCCATATTCTAATCAGTGGTTACTAATTAAAATTTCTCATTTTCAGCTTTATTTCACAATTATATTCTCCATTAAAAAAAAAAAAAAATACAATTTTAAGCGAATTTGAAAGTGATGAACATTGTGAATACTAAAGTAACTAAACATTTTTTAAGGTCTGATATATAAAATTTTAAAATTAAAAAATACTACAATTAATCAGACACATAAAAATTACATAAATACATATACAATAAAAAATGCAAACATTTCGGACTAAGTTTTAGCTCCTTATCAGTGCAATAACATTCAGATGATCAGAAAACTACATATCATGTTTACAGTCAGAAATTACTAACAGTTAAAATCAAAGAAACTATAAAGAACCTATATCAGAGCAAGACTGTATATTCAGGTGGATTCATTAATCAGTGAAATTTGCATACAAGTGAACCAACCTTCAAGAAAAACTCTACTTTAATGTTATTACAGCTGGATCTGAAAACACAGATTTCACAAGTATCATTCAGATCCAGCTGTAATAACATTAAAAGTAGAGTTTTTCTTGAAAGTTGGTTCCCTTGTAAGCAAATTTCACCGATTTTAATTGTATAAGTATTTATGTAATTTTTAATTTGTATGTTTGATTAATTGTAGTATTTTTTAATTTTAAAATTGTGAATACTGAAGTTTGTGTGGACCTTCAGCTTGATAATCAATTTCAGGAATTTTTTTTTGTAAATCCCCACATTTGGACTGTAGGCCACAGGAACATCTATTCAAAACATTGTCCCTTCCTGAACATTGTTCTGCCAGTATGTATAAATGTTCACTCATATGAAAAAATATAATTTTGATTTAAAGCAGAGTAAAATTTTAGCTGAGCAATTAATTAAAATTGCAACTGATTTACATAGTAAAATAAGTCTACAGACAACACTGAATAAGGAATTGTAACAAATATTTAAATACCGATACGCTAGATGGCAGCACACAACAGTTTAGTGGGCTGCCAAATAGGTTTCCCCATAATTCATTGCGGATTAGCTTTTACCGCAGAGAGAGTGTTTTGAGATGCACAATGTAGAGGTGTTAAATATACAAGCTGCTTGCTTGATTTCCCCCCCAGAGCTTTTAATGAGAGACCCGGGAAATGATAAAATATTTTGCAATCACCAGATTTCTTCTGAGTTTTGGCGCTGTAAATATGTACAATATTCCTGTAAATAATAATATGTCTTGTAGTACAGTGATTCATTAAACCTTACTTTGCACTAAAGCATAGAGTGGCGTTTCTTTTCTGAAGTGATGAGTCGACTGATAAAAGATTGTAGCCTCTACTTATGGGAAGTAAGCTGGCTATAAAGGCTCCCCAACTTTGGACCCTGAATCTATGACCGACCGAGTAAATAAAAATGCAGATTCTCTACGAGTTTAAAAAATGCTTGTGCTCTTCATATTTAAAAGAGGTGCTGGTGCTCAACGTAGAATTATGGTGTTCTTTAAAAATGCTGATGTTTAATACACAATGTCGTATTCTACAAATGGTGTGCTACAATGGGTGGTGCTTTGAGAAAGGAAAAGTAGTGTTTTAGTATCTGCTGTTCAGACGTCGCTTGTGATTTCAGCCGAGGCAAATTAAAATATGCCATGTGTTCTCATTAGTCTTGAAGGAAATTAACGATCGTTGTTCTACATGAGCTTCATGTATGTGTCAAATAGTGGTGTGAAAGCGTTCTAATACTCTGCTAACCGAATGTCGACCTCAGGGCAGAAAGTGTATTATAGTTCTTCAAGATAAAAATATGGATGCGTACAGCAGTAATAAGAAGATAAGTTTGTAATTTTTTGCATTCTCCTATTGTTTATTTTATGTTATTAAACTTTTGATATTAAAATTGTTTAAGATGGTATTTGAAAGTATATAATTTTCTCTTAAAGAAAATAATTTGCGTCTGGTTTATCATGACATACAGATGAGGTAAAAATGTTCTGAAGTTAGAAATCTTACATAACGTAAAAGTTTTCTGTAAGAATTAAATTCTGAAAACAAAAATCTTTGATCAGTTTAGATTAAGGTTGGCTTAAGAACAAAATTTGTTCTGTTAAGATATATTTTACTTACTGATGTGAAAATTATATTTTGTGTTCTAATTTGAGAAAACTTTTTCGTTTTGAATTTAATAAACTGTATCTTATTAAAATGGTATCATTTGAGAGATATTTATGATAGAATAAATATATATATATATTTTTTTAGTTTTTATTTTAGTAAGTTGAATTTAAAGTTGATTTATGAAATGACGAAATTAAGTTCTGAACAGAACTTTTATAAGAATAAGTTTTTCTTATAGGTTAAACATTTAAATTTGAATTTGTTTTAAAAGGTTAAAAAAAAAAAAAAAAAAAAAAGAGAGAGAGAAGGAATTTTGTTTCCCGGAACAAAAGTAAATTGTGTTCTTTTGAAAACAATTTTGAATTATTTTGCTAGTAAAATAATTTTAATTAATTTTGAATAATTGTGTTAACTTAGAACAAAAATAGAAAGTGTCCTTTTGAGAAGAAAGTTTTAAAAAAATTCTTGCTTAACGTAATATTATTTATTTTTCTTTTCTTTTCTTAAAAGAAATTGAAAGTTAAGAACTGTGTAGTTATAATTTAGTTTTGTTTTATTTTGAGAGTTAATATTGAAGTTTTAGAATTTTTTTTCTGTGTTTTCTTAAAAGTATAGTAATATCGTATTACGTAACGATAAATTGAAATAGTTAAATTTTGGGTTACGTTGCGAAGCAAAGAGTTAAATAAATAAAGTTTTATATTTTGTGATATTATATTAATTTGCATTTATATTTATATTGTATTTTGAATATATACATATTTTTTTAGTGTGATATGATTTCTGTAAAGAAGAAATCCCTGAGTGTAAGGATAGGTTTGCGTAGAAAAATCTAAAATTTTGTTCTTGAAATTGAAAATTTTTAAGTGAAATTTTTAACTTGTGATTCTTGTTCTTGAAAATTTTGCTTAAAATTTTAAATTCAAATTCTAGTTCTTGAAGGGAATTTGTTTTAAACAAAATTTTATTTTAGTTGTTAATTTTGTTAAATTTAAACAAAATGGCATTTTTTGGGAAGGGCAAAAAAGAGGACCTACGAGTCCTTTGCATTGAGTTAGGCTTAACTGCCACCGAAGAAATGAAAATGGTCGATTTACGTAATTTAATTACAACGCACGCTGATTACGAGGAAGATTATACTAAAAACTTACTTACAACTATAGTCGAGAATAGAAAAACTGAACAAGAGCGCTTAGATTTAGAAAATCAACGTGTTTTAAAACAAGAACAACGTAAAATCGAACAAGAAAATTTAGAGCGCAAACGGACTTTCGAACTCGAAAAATTACGCCTTACCCATCAGACTTCCGCATCTAACTTGGAGTTAGAAAATAATAGGTGCACTTACAAAAAACTGCGAATCGACCTACAAAAATTGATTCCCCGTTTTCGCCCAAACGAAGGTGATATGAACATCTTCTTAGTGCTGTCTGAGCGACAGTTAAAGGTCCTAGGGGTTCCGGAAGAAAATTGGGTTACATATCTCATAAGCGCTTTACCAAGTGATATTGCTAGACTCATTGCTAGGGAACCGGAAGAAAAAGCCCAGGACTACCAACACATCAAGATGATGTTGTTGAAACGATTCAAATTGACCGCTGAAAAATTTAGAATCCTGTTCGTTCAGCACAAGAAAATTCCAGAAAGTACCTGGAAAGATTATTTTTTCGAGCTTAGAACCTACTTTGAAGGTTGGTTATCTGAGCTCAACATAACTTCATTTGAAGATTTGAAAAGTCTTATTTTATCTGAAAAATTAAAGAGAAGGTGCTCCCCACAGCATAGAGAACATTTCTTAGATGTTTGGATTAATTTAAATGATCCAAATGAATTAGTAGACAAGCTAGATGCTTACGATGTCCTAAGAGAAAATCCTGTAAAATCCAAAGTAGTGGAAATCCACCAGAAAAATAAAAACTGGTCAAAACCAAAAGAGACCGTACCATCGAGCTCTTTTAATAACTCATTTCAAAATGAATCCTTCTACTCAAAGAAGACAACCCCGTCAGAAAACGGAAAGGTGAATCCCACACCACTGATTGAAGATCGCCAGCCTTGAAATGTTATGGTTGTGGTGCTCCCGGATTTATTCGTGCTAAGTGCCCTACTTGCAACCCTCTGATAAAAACTGAATCTTCTCAGTTTGAGCAAATCCAGATATACACATGCTCAACCACAACCACACCTTTAACCACAGTAAACATGAAAATTAATGGGGTTTATGGCAAAGCCTGCATAGATACTGGATCTAGTCACAGCCTGGCTAGTGAATCATTGTTTTCTGTGTTAAAAGAAAAAGGTGCAAAGTTTCAGAAGACTTCCCTGAACATGTCCTTAGCAAATGGCCAGCGGTCAAAAGAAGACAGTTTGACCACAACTGTAACTGTAGAAATTGAAGGAAGAAAATTTCGTACAGATTTTATTGTGCTACCTAAAGCTAAAGGAAACAGAACCCTTTTAGGAAGAGACTTTCTTGATAAGTCAGGGTTTGTACCAGACGTTAAGAATAAACGTTGGTATTTCGGCGATATGCCACATATAAAGTATGCTTTAGCAGATCCTCTTCCAAAGCCTCCTGAATGTTCTGGCCAGAAGTCAGAATTAAATTACTTGCTGAAAAGGTATGAAACCATCTTTCAGCCAGGGGAAGGAGCCACCCCGTCCTCCTGTGAAATCGGTACAGTCTCCATTGAGATAACCCCAAAACAAAGGAAATTTGCTAATTTCTCTAAGCAAGTGAAAGACTTGATCGAGCAACGCCAAGACGAAAGAAAACAGTATGTGGACAGAAGACGGATAGAAGGACCTCAGTATTCTCCTGGTGACAATGTATGGGTAGAACTCCATCCCGTTAGCAAGTCTGGTCAGAAAAGAACTGCCAAATTCAGTCCTCGATGTGATGGACCCTATGTAGTGCTCACACAGCACTCGCCTACTTCCTATGAAGTTGCCAGTTTACAAGCTCCCGAAGTTCCCTTAGGAACTTACCATACATCTGCCCTAAAACTTTGTAACAATGTTAATGACCAACGAGTTATTCCACTCAGGAAACGTGGTAGGCCAAAGAAAAAGGTTCCTGGTCCCTTGCCGAGACGTCTAAGGAACCAGAGGGGGAGGATGTAACAAATATTTAAATACCGATATGCTAGATGGCAGCACACGACAGTTTAGCGGGCTGCCAAATAGGTTTTCCCATAATTCATTGCGGATTAGCTTTTACGGCAGAGAGAGTGTTTTGAGATGCACAATCTACTGCTTGCTTGATTTTTCCTCCGGAGCTTTTAATGAGAGGCGCGGGAAATGATAAAATATTTTGCAATCACCAGATTTCTTCTGAGTTTTGGCGCTGTAAATATGTACAATATTCCTGTAAATAATAATATGTCTTGTAGTACAGTGATTCATTAAACCTTACTTTGTACTAAATCATAGAGTGGCGTTTCTTTTCTGAAGTGATGAGTCGATTGATAAAAGATTGTAGCCTCTACTTATGGGAAGTAAGCTGGCTATAGAATAACATAAATAAAAACATTTTAAACTTCCTCACCTGTATAGATGCAGATACAATTTGCCCAGAGTGGTCTAAATCAATAGAAAAGAGCTGGGTAAAACGTGTTGCATTGGCGTTCATAACTGTGCGACAGTTTCCAAATGCTTCTAATAACGTATAAATTGCATTCAATTTTTCACCTGAAAGAGACAAAGTTATTTGAAAAATTACATATCTTTTTAATTTGTAATACTATAAGAATGATTAATTAAATAATACAAACAAAAAAGTTTTGAACCTGTGAGTGTCTGTTTTGTAGAGCCTGCTACAGCAACAAAATATTGTAACAGATGACGAAAGTTTGTAGTTTTACCACTTCCACTACGACCTTGTAAAACTATTGACTGGTCTCGGCGGGTTCGTAAAAGATTATTTAAAGCTGATTGGGCAACTGCATATACATGAGGAGGCATGTCATCATCACGACAAGATTTAAACATTCTCATAATCTAAAAATAAAGAAACAATACAAATTGAGTAAAATTAGATTTAAAACAGTGTAATAAGCATGAAAGAAAAAAAAATCTAAATGATTTGAAATTCAAAAATTCTTCATACTTTCAAATAGTTAAAAATGAGTAAATTTTCAATAAGATTTTTTTTAACATAATTTTTCTTGTGTGTTCTTGAAAAAACAAATGTTTGAATCGTATTTTCATTTTTATAGGGCAAATAATCTCACACATTCACAATTTCTTTTTTATATAAACTCTTGTATGACAAAATGAAAATACGAAATATTGTTTTCCTAATATTCCCCACTACCATGATTGCTTACCTTATTCTTATAGATATGTATATTTTTAAAATCTATCTGGCCCAATTTATCTTCTGACTGTACCTTAAGATTTATATTACACTTGATTTATATCCAAATTAAAAGAATTGTGTTATTAAATGAAATATACTCATTTGATGTAATTGGTCTGTATTTCTTTTGTACATGTGTAGATTATTTTTCACTTTGAATACCTGAATTCCCCCCCCCCCTTATAAACGCTATTGCTTTTATGTGTTTCTTTCACAATGTGGCCACTGGGTTATTTGGATTTAGAAGCCACTGACTCCTTAAAAATTTTGGGATACTGCACCTACATGTATGACTAAAATATGTTGACAAAAGTTAAAGTTGCACCGTACCAGAATGCCAAACATTTTTATTTAAAAACACTTTTGAGAATGTAGGTACTTTTTAATAATTTTTTACGTAATTAATATGCTTCAAATAAGCTCAGCAGAAGTGAAAATAATCTACCAGCTAATGTGGCTGATAAATTCAATTTTCAACCAGCAGCATCAAAAATATATAAGTCATGTATAAAAAGGGGAGAAATGTTTAAATTTTATGATTAAAAGAGAGTGTATCATTGCAAACTTATTGCAAAAATACAAAGGTTTCAGTTATTTGCAAAAGGAATGACCTGTTATGCAAAGAACAGTCTTTTTTAGATTCACTGGTTTCATGAATAAAAATATGCAATTTTTGGATAAAAAATCCATTTTTATGAGAAGCTATACTGATTGGGAATACAAATTTCAACCTCATCATTTTCATAATATTTGGGGAGGATTCTGAATCTCCCTTGGCAGCTATTCTAGAAAATAATGATTCAAAAGAAATTCTCTTGTCTGAGCACATTACAAGGTATTCACATACATTTTAAACTTAACCCTACAATGCATGATATTTATTTTTCTCTTTTCCCTTCTACTCAAAAAAAATTATTTAATAGCTATATATTGACAAGAAAAATATTTAAAAATTCCTTGTTAACTTTTATCCATAATTTAGAAAAAAAAAAACTGAAGTGTGTCAAATAGCTTCATTAAACTGAACAACATATAAAGTGAAATTTGAAGTATGACAAATGGCTACGCTATGCATTTGATGGTTAAATATGTTCTCTCACCAAAATTTCCAGAATTTCGTTCAAAGAAATTAAATGCCAATAAAACTTTCTTGGTCATACTCACTAATAGAAAACTTCTAAATGTGGCACACAGTTTTTGTGTCATAATTTCCAAATAATTAAAGAGTTTGTCCACAAATGAGGTCACTCACTACAATGATTGGTACAAGGAAAATTTTACTAGCCATTTTAGATTTCCACTCAATGAGTGCCATCTTGGCTTCAAATAAAAATAATAAATGAAATATATTCTAAAATCAAAACTCTTCATTTCTATTTTAAAAAACCATGAAATATGAGAAGAATTATAATTAATTAAAAATTGACAGAACTACCTTTTCGGAATATGCAGCTAGGGGTTGAACAGGATTTATAACAAGAAGATTACTTCCAGCATAGGTATAAATTAACTGAGAACAGTATCTCTGGCGCAATGTATGTAGTACACTACATTCATTCACGTGTCTTAAGTGTGCAACATTTTCTAAGAAATCAAAGTATGGAGGATTTGCCTAGAAAATAAAAACAAAAATAAGTGTTCTATACAAATTCTTAACATTAATTTCTTATAAATCTTAATTTTTTTAAACAAATATGTGCAATTAAAATATAATATCTGACAAATAAGCAAAATTTAAACATAACTTTCAAAATTAAACATCAATTTTTAAGTGTAATATTTTACCTTTTCAACATCTTCTTCATTCACTTCTATTACTTCTTCAGTACTCTGTAATTTTACAAATATTTTTCCTTCCTGTGGAGCTGGACCAGTTTTGACTAGATATGCAGCTGAAAATCCATTTTTGTGGACAACCCAAACCATATCCTTTGACAGCCAATTTTTTTCAGTTTCCATTTCCTCTTCAGATTTAGCCTATATAATATAAAAACATTTAATGTAAATATAAAAACACTACTAAATAAAAAGATTATTTACAAGAAAATGGTATGCCAGTTGAAATTATATGATTAGTTGTTAGATAGCTATTAAACAAAAGAAAAAAATCAATATTTACAGCTTTGAGGAAAAGTAAAGCATATTTAAGCTTGCTCTGAATTATATTTTTACAAACCCCTGTAGCTGCAGAATGGTTCATACTATGGTAAGCCCATACATAAAAAAACTAGTCGGATGTACCAATCCCAAAACTTTCTTCTATCTCATACATGTTAATACTTCAAAATTCGCTATCACACTGCCAAAATTAAATGGCAATCTATGCATCTCATGAGGATTCTAACGATATGAAATTCCGTGCATTAGTTCTTGAGATATGACTATCGCTGAAATCATCTAAATTCAGCAAAATGCTGCCTAGCAGCGCCACCTATTGGGTGATTTATACCAAATCCTAATCAGCAACAATTTATGTCAACGTCTGACTGAATCTGAAGTTTGGAGAAAATCCGTACATTAGTTTTTGAGATAGAGCAATAGCGAAAATCGTGAAAATTTCTGCATAGCAGCGCCACCTATTGGGTGATTAACACCAAAACCTAATTAACAACAACTTGTGTCAACATACAACTAAATCTGAAGTTAGATGAAAATTGGTCCATTAGTTCTATTGATAGAGCTATTGAGGCAATCGTGGAAAAGGCAGCAGAGAAGCGCCACCTGTAGGGCGATTTACACCAACACCTAATCAGTAGAAGTCATATCAAGGACTAACTTAATCTGAAGTTTGATGAAAATCCGTGCGTTAGTTCTTAAGATAGAGCTATTGAGGAAATCGTGTAAGTCCTGCAAAATTCACCATAACAGCGCCACCTGTTGGGCGATTTACACCAAAACGTAATCATCATCAATTCATATCAAGGACTAACTAAATCTGAAATTTGATCAAAATCCGTGCATTAGTTCTTGAGATAGAGCTATTGCGAAAATCGTGAAAAATGCAGCATTGCAGCGCCACCTGTAGAGCGATTTACACCAAAAACTAATCAGCATCAATTTGTATTAGGCACTAACTGAATATTAATTTTTATTAAATTCCGTGCATTAGTTCTTGAGATAGAGCGCCCACAAAATTTGTGTCACATACACACAGACAGACAGACAGACAGACAGACAGACTCACAGAGTCACAGACAGACATTTTGTAAAAACATGTTTTTTGGAATCTCTGACCCCTAAAACGTGTAAATCCGTCGAAAACCGGAATTCGAAAAATTTCATGAATCCAATACTTTCTTCTTGTAAAGATAGAAGAAAGTAAAAATAAATACCAAACAATTTAAAATTAACTAAATTTTAGAAAAATTGTTATAAAATGCATTAGAAAAAAATTTCAAATATGCTGTGGAACCGCAATAGCTCAACACTCATTGATCCCGTTGTGAAGTAATTATCACATTACTTTATCGTGAAATACCATTTTCAAATACCTTATAGGGTCATTCCACATGAATTCAACCAATGGGTGTTGCACCATAGTCACAGATTTTTTTTTTAATTTTTATCATAGACAGACATAGTAGTGAAACCCACAAATCTGAAATTTAAAAATAATTTTCGCAATATTGGCTGAGATGTAGCCATTTGAAAATTGGTCATTTTTACCAAATGGTGGCCATCTTGGAATCTCATCGATGTCTATAAATAACCATAACTTGACAATTAATGGCTCAAATTCTACATTTCTGGTACCAATTTGAAGCTATTTGTACAAAGAATGCATATTTTACATCAAAACAATAGTAACTTTTCATTTCTTTACTTTTATTATGTGCAAACTGAAAATATCACCCAAAAAAAGGGCTGACTATAATGGCCCATAAAAAAAATGAATCATTATGAATTTTTCTAAAACTTGGTAGAAACATTTACTCCATCTGTGTGCTTCAAATTAAAAAAAAATTGGAGAGGTAAAATTTGTTGTTTTAAAATTAATGCTTTTTTACGCATAGGGTGTCATTAACCAAATAATGATCATTTTAGAATCTGTAAGTATTCCTAATTTAAGAAATAAAGGTTAAAATAAAATTTTCTAACATCTGAATTAATGTAAAAGTATATTGAAAACCTCATTTGTACTAATTTCGTAGGAATCCCCTCCCCCACCCCCAACAAAAAATGTATACAATTAAAAAATTTTACACTGAAAAAGATAAGAAAATAATTTAAGGAATATAATGTATAATTAATTATAAAAAACAGATAAATGCAATACATATAAATGAGGATTTACTTTACATATAGGGGAGAGTGGGGTTAAATGGGACAGTAGGTTTTTCTCTTTAGGTATCATTCTAAATATTTCATCAATCACAGATTAGGTGAAGCAATGGTAGCTCAATCTTCAGTTGAAAAAAGTAGCTGATCTATGTAAGCTTGCAATTGTATAAAGAAAAAGATTATTTCAAGAATCAAAAGTAAATTTGCTTCATATACTTTTTATGCTTTCTGTATACTAATGATTTGTTTATGCATAGGTGTAATAATTTTCCTATTTATGGAACGTTATACTGTATATTATCCATAATTTAAACTATGCCTAAAAGCAGTATTTCTGTTTATACAAGAAGTTTAATATAAAAGAAGGTAGAGAGAGGAATGGGACATGCCAGCAAAGGGGGGAATGGGACTATACTTTTTAATAAGATGAGTGCAAATTGCTAATATGCAAATATTTTTAAAGGATAGTATATTAATTATAACATCGAAAATATATTCATTTACTTCAAAATATAAATAAATTGAATAGATGATTTCTTAATATCATTTCTGATTAACAATCCTGAATTATCCTTCCAGTGATGAAGACACTGGAATTTGATATTGTAGCACAGACATTATCAACCTACAATCTTTGTTATATTGTAAATATACCTGACACTAGACTATTTGCTTCTTATAATACATTGTTTTATAGTTGTCCCATACCTCCCTGTTAGTGTGTGTGTGGGGGGGGGGAGGGGGGGGGATATGGGTCGCATTTTGAAATTTACAATTTCTTTAATTATAAAACTGTTTCTGAAAATTATGTTTTTATATTATTCAAGGACATTAGAAAGTGTTCCATTTTGCATTCTAAAAATCGAAATTTTCATTTTTGAGTCAAACAAAAATGATTTTCTCACTTTTGTAAAAAGTGTCCCATTCCTCCCCACTCTCCCCTATATGTAGAACCTATTTAAGACCTTTTCCCAATTAAATTTATATGGGCAAATTTTTACTCCTGACTTTACAGATTTTCTACTTATAAAGTTTAATATTATGCCGTGTGGTGACCGGCATTAAAGAATAGTCCCAATGTAACCCATGCATGTCGTAAGAGGCGACTAAAAAGGGTTGGGCGAAAGGCTGACAACCTTTCCCTGGAAAAAAAAAACCTTGTTGCGAAGCCCTTAAATACAGATGTTAGACGGACTGATCTCATGGTAAAACGGACTGGAACTGGAAAACGGCTTATGAATTTTAGAATTGGAACTTGGAATGTTTTAAGTTTATACAGAGCTGGTGCAGTGAAGCAACTACAGAGTCAGATGGATAGTTATAGACTGGACATATTGGCCATACAGGAAGTAAGATGGAAGGAGAGTGGGATAAGAGATATTGGTAATTTTACAATTTTTAATAGTGCAAGCACAAGAAAAAACACGCATGGTACTGGATTTATGATCAGAAAATGCCTTAGAGAAAATATTATTGATTTTCACAATGTAAATGAAAGAATATGTATCTTGAGATTGAGAGCAAAGTTTTTTAACATTTCAATAGTATGTGTCCATGCACCAACGGAAGATACCGAGGACGAACAAAAATATACTTTTTATGAAACACTACAGATTGAATTTGATAAGGTACCAAGACATGATGTTAAAATGGTAATAGGTGATTTTAATGCTAAAATTGGAAAAGAATACACTTTTGTACCAACAAATGGAAAATTTAGCTTACATGATTTGAATAATGAAAATGGAATAAGAGCTGTGGACTTCGCTGCTTCTAACAACTTAATCATAAGTAGCACATGTTTTGAGCATAAGAACATACATAAAGAAACTTGGATTTCCCCTGATGGAAAGACAAAAAACCAAATTGACCACATTATGATTGACAGAAGACATGCTAGTGATGTTATGGATGTATGAAGTTATAGAGGTGCGGATTTAGATACTGATCATTTCCTTGTTATTATGAAATACAGACAAAGAGTTACAAGATTTCGAGATGCAAAAGGAACTAAACAAGTAAAATTTAAAACAAAAGATTTACTAAACATGCAGAGAAGAAAGGTTTATCAATGTAAATTAACAGAAAGAATTGCTAGTGAATATGCTGAATTTAATGAGGAAGATATAATCAATAGTAAATGGGCTAAATGCAAAAATATCATATTAAAAACTGCTGAGGAAGTAGTTGGAAAGGAAGAAAGGAGGGAAATTAATGAATGGTTTGATGATGAGTGTTGGCAACTGATTAAGGAAAAGAATAAAGCAAGAGAAAAAATGCTGAAACATAGAACAAGACAGAGTGAAAATCACTTTAAAACAATCAGAAAAAATACTCAAAAGTTGTTACGTATGAAAAGACGAGCTTTGGAGCAGAGTAAAATTCAAGAAATTGAAGACCTATCAGTATTAGGTGATATAAGCCAAATTTATTCAAAGCTTAAAGGAATCAAAAAGGGCTATCAACCACGCACCCTTTTTTGTAAAGACAGAAATGATAAACTTATTGGAGGGCACGCAAATGTGACAGATAGATGGGCAGAATATTTTGAAGAATTGTCAAACAGACAGTCAAATGACGAAAGAGAAATACAATCTAATCATAATGATTATGACATGAATGAAGAAAACTGTGAACCACCAACTGTAGAAGAAGTAAGGGATGCTATTGCAAAATTAAGAAATGGAAGAGCACCTGGTGAAGATTTGATAAGTGCTGAGCTTTTGAAATATGGTGGAGAGAAGTTGGTACAAATGCTACATGATCTAATAGTAGAGATTTGGCAGAATGAATATATACCAAATGAATGGAATGGTGCTATTATTATCCCAATTCATAAAAAGGGAAATATCTTAAATTGCCAGAATTATAGAGGCATAGCCTTATTAAATGTTACATATAAAGTGTTGGCAAAGATAATTGCAAAGCGATTAGAACCGTATGCTGAAGTGGTGATAGGTGATTATCAGTGTGGTTTTAGGAAAGGAAGATCAACAGTGGATCAAATCTTTAGTATCAGGAACATCCTTGAAAAATTCTATGAACAAAATATTAATTTGCACCAATTGTTTGTTGATTTTAAACAGGCCTATGACAGTATAAGCAGAAATAAGTTATTTGAAATATTAAAGGAATTTAAAATACCTGATAAAATAGTTAAACTTATAAAATTAACACTGGAAAATACAAAAGCTAAAGTTAAGGTACAGGGAAGACTTTCAAGAGAATTTGCAGTGAATTCAGGTCTAAAGCAAGGTGATGTTCTCTCGACAATTCTTTTTAATTTATGCCTGGAAAAAATAATTAGAAGCATTTACAACAACAGAGGTGGTACTATTATGAATCGCTCCCTCCAAATCCTTGCATTTGCAGATGATGTTGATATAATTGCTAGGAATAAGAAAGTCTTGATTGAAACATACAATAAATTAGACACGGAAGGAAGAAAACTAGGCCTCGTGGTTAATAAAGAAAAAACAAAATACATGAAAATGGACCGAATGAAATCACAGGCAACAAATGCTTTAACAATAAATAATGAATTACAATTTAATGAAGTAACAGAATTTAAATATTTAGGATCTACGATCACCTGTGATAATATGGTAGAAGCAGAGATTAAAACCCGACTTGCAGCAGGAAATAGATGCTATTTTTCTCTTCGAAACATTCTAAAATCATCTCTAATATCTCGTACATCCAAACTTAAAATTTATAAAACTGTTATAAAACCAATAGTAATTTATGGTAGTGAGACCTGGACCACTACACAAAAAGATGAAAAGCTACTTATCACTTGGGAAAAGAAGATCTTAAGGCAAATTTTTGGACCTATTAAAGAAGGCAATACATGGCGTATAAGGACAAATATGGAGTTAGAACAGTTATATAATGAAAAAGATATAATAAATACTATAAAAATAAGAAGAATGCAATGGTTAGGCCATCTAATCAGAATGAGGGATGAGCGAAGCACAAAGAGGATTTATAGTGGTAATTTATTTGGGAAAAGAAGTATTGGTAGGCCCAGGAAGAGTTGGATAAAAGAGATAGAGAAAGATCTTGCAGAAATATAAATTATAAATTATAAAGTAAAGGCCAGAGATCGGAAGGTCTGGAGAAGTATATTGAGGGAGGTCAAAATCCTGCATGGATTGTAGCACCATTGTGTAATTAAGTAAGTAAAGTTTAATATTAGTGTGTAATCCTTTACAGTAGAAAACTTCTACACTGTGTATATATATATTTTTTTTTTTTGTTAATATATACAAGTATATATATATATACTGTGTGACTGAGATAAGAAAAACCCTGAGTAGGTTTCCTGCTTTCGAAGATTCCAAAACTTGTAGGGAAGGAACTTAATCCATAGGGCAAAAAAAGACCGCTAATTCTCAGAATGATTGGTTGAATGGGAGAAAAGAAAATGGGGTACTTCCCTAAAATAAAATTGACTGACCAGTTACCTTGGCAACAGGACCGAGCCTAGACCGGCTCTAGAGTCTTTCTTATCGGAGCCAGACAGTATGTTTTTGCCTCATACATTTTGTTAATCAAAAAGTATTATCCTTTGATTTTTTATGATTAGAACAAAGAAATTATTTAAACTACAATTTAGTCACCAGCGCTTAAACGCGCCATTTCCAGCTGCACAATCTATGACAAAAATGCTTGTTTAAGTTCCCTCTACATTAAAAATTAGTTGTTTAACGGGACTTTTTTTTTCGCTACAAACTATGTTAAAATTCATAATTTTATCTGCAAGATAATTAAAATATTTTGTACCGATAAGAAATATTTATTTTATTTGTAATGTCTTCAAATCTGATAAAATGCATTGTAAAAAAAAGTACGATTACAACAGAAAGTTGATGCCAAAAGAATTAGCAAGAAACATAAGCTCCTAATTTATTGGGAATTAACACGGCCAACAGAGGCGCTGCTCGCAGCCTTCGGTACAGAAAAAATTGTCCCTTTAACCCTTTATCTACTGAGAGTACTTATAAGTACCATTAAAATAACTTGTTATAAAATTAATTCAATGCATCAATTAGTAGTAATAGGGTTTAGAATGAGTTATAGATGCATTATCTTATGTTCCAAAAGCATTGTAGGTTACACAAAACAAAAATATTTTTAAAGGGATGATTTCTTTGGCCTTTGCATCTTTTCAGCTTTCTTGGAGTTGGAAGGGGGGGGGGGGGGCGATTTTCAATTCAGAAATATTTCTATTGTAAGAACATATATTTGTAGATTTCCTAATTCTACAAAATGCTAAGAAAAATATTTAAAATAAAAGATTTGTATGGGATTATAAATATTCCACAAAATCCCTATAAATTCAAATTTAATTAATCCTTTTAAATCCTTCAATCCTTCTAAAAAGTATTAAATAATTATGTAAATCTTCTAATTTAGTTTCAAAAATTCATGAAAAATGATTTAGAAGATGAAATTTTCATGAATTCATAACTCAGTGCATAAAAGGTTAACTTCCCTTTAAATAATGCTAAAGTGCCATTGAAATAATTCTTTATTGTAAATGCATTTGAAAGTTTTATATATTCAAATTCGGATAATTTTTTACTTTGTCATATAAGACAGAAAACAAATGTCACAGGAAAATGAAATTGTGCAAAAGAATAATCATTCTGAATAATGCACATGTAATGAAATGTGCTTGCACAGACCTTTTTAGAGCGAAAGTTATATCTTTTCTCCACCAGATGGCAATAGTCATCCATTATTTTTAATTTAGAACTTGTTGTTGTTGATGTTAATTTGGCCCTTAAATTTAAAACTTAATTGGATAGTTTTTAAAGGTTTTAAACAAAGTTAAAATATTTAAAGGTTTTAATATACTATTACAAATAATTTAAGACCAGCACTTGAGTTAACCTGTTTTTTTTTTTTTTTTTTTTTTTTTTTTTTAAATGAGAGTTTTTTTTTTTCCAAAGAGTCATTCATTTGTTTGTAGATTTGCTGGAATTTGAATCTGAATGGCAACAGTATCGTTTGTTTAGATCTGATTTCTATGTTTATAATAGCTTAATTTTAATTTAGAACTTATTACATTATAAATGGATATGATACACATGTTTTATGTGAAAATATGCTGAACAGACATGATTTCAAGTAGAAAAAATTATCATTTAGTCGTCATATGCTAGGATATGTTTTTCATTAAGCCTATCATGGCATTTAGCTACGGTCAATTCGCAGACCAGAGAGGTTTGCACCGGCATGGTTTCCTGCACTCAGATTTTATTATAAGTAGATTGCATGTTAATTCAATTGCTTACGAGCTGTAGTGAATTTTTTTAGTGACGATACGACAGTCTGCTCTCAAAAGTGTATTTATCTTCAGCACAGTGCTATGTCATTCCCACTTTCTCAGCTCCATATTATGAGTATAAAAGGGTTGAACATTCATTTTTACAGCAGTTAATGGTTGACTTGGAAGTGCTCTGGGGTGCTATACATGCCGTTTCTTTCGTGTGTTATTTTTAATATCATTTCCTCTATTTTTGAAGCGATACTATGACTTGAAGTGCTCTGGCATTAACTCCTTAATCATTGCGGCAGTTACATTAATGGGTAAATTGCAAGTGAAATGAAAATCGTGATGATTAAGGGATTAAAGGTTCCTCCAGGAATTAGATTTCAGCATGATTTTTAAGATCATGGCCAAAGTGGAAACAACATTTCCTGTCATTTTTTAATGGATAAAATAAAGATAAATTTTTACTATAAAAAGATTTTTCATTGAATATCTCCAATTTACTGACTTCAAAATCAACCTTTGGTATGAAAACTTTAATTATTCATTTTCTCTCAATCTGACCTCAGAGAAATCTTTAAGTGTCAGTGCTCACCTTATTAAATTAATTCAAGATGCATTGAGGTAACTCACTATTAAGATATTTGTATTGTGACTAAAGATTTAATAAAAATTTACTGACCTATCTTCACCTATATAATTTCACCTATACTAATATATTTAAAATTCCATATTGTTCTCACTATACTCTCATTGTATTATTCTATATGCTCTCATCTTATTTTCCGTTCACACATGGTTGATAACGTTAACTTCAATGAGAAAAACGTTCCCCAATTCTACATATTTTAGCCAAAACCCTCTTAGTCAATTACAATTTGAACTGTTCTACTACAACTAAACTTTAGAAATTGCTCATTCAGTGATCAGTACTTTCAATTAAGAATTCATTATTACTTTTTTTATAATCCAACTTCTTATTTTAATAAAAATCATTCTCATTGTACTGTAGTGTTGAACAGTTTTGGCTACATTATAACAGAACAAAACAGGCACTTTATGATTATTTTTCATAAAGTAATTAAAATGTTAATATTGTTATTAAATCTCCTGCATCTTAAAATAAATGGAAATCAATTTATTAAATGGAGTCATTGAACTGTTTAATAATTATAATATATTTAATATCCTTTCTTACCACACATATTTTATACTTTTAAAATTATAGTGCATAAATGTTCTTTAAAATAATTTTTACGCATGAAATTATGTTGAATCTCACTAAGTTACAATCTGTTTTTTTTTTTTTAATTCATGTAGGGGAGACCAGGGTACAGTGGTCCACTTTTGCAGTTAACATTTTTTTTCTCTTTAACGGAGAGACCAATCTACCTGAAAATATTTTTTAATATTCTTTAAACCTTTCTACATGCCTCATAATTTTCACAGAACATAATTTCCAATACATTTTTCAAAAAAAATTTTTTTACATACACTCGTGAAGTGGGCCAGTGTACTCCGGAAGCGGGGTACGCTGGTCCACCCACTGGGACACAGTGGTCCACTATTAGTTATTGTCTAAAATACAATATAAGTCTATTTATAATTCATCTAATTCTTTTTTATTTCTCCCTTACCAGGGACCCGGAGCGCTCCGGAGCTGTGTTTTCCCTGGAGCTGGAGCTCTAAATTTTCCCCAGCTTCAGGGCTCCTTTAGTTTTTAATATTCTTTTAAATCTTTTTTTTTTTTTTTTTCCCAGTCTTTTAAATTTCTAGGCTTAAAATATTTTAATTATATCATTATTCAGTATTTTAATTATATCATTTTTTAGGTTTTTATTATTATTAGAGAAGGAAACCTTCTCAAAACATGGTAACACTACTTTACTTCTACTTTCTACTTGAACTAAGTGACAACACTATTTGAAAACAAATATGGCCGCCTGTTGTTTACATGTGTAGTTGTACAATTTTGGCTGTTTGAAAAGTGTAGAAGAAATTTAAAATTTTTGTGTTTAAAATTCCACCAAACTTTCTATTTTAAAAGCAAAAGCTAAAAGATGTCATATTTTCTGAACAAACATTTCAAGTTTGATGAGAAGTAAAATGCATTTTGTCAGATCTTTAATGAAGATAGAAAATATTTGTGAGCAAAAAATTAAACGTGTAAATTAAAATCTGCAACTCAAAAGCGCGAAGTCGGAGCCGAGTTGGAGCCGGAGCTGGAGCCACAGTATTTTCTCTAGGAGCGGAGCTGGAGCTGGAGCTGGAGCATCAAAAATTGTTCGGCTCCGGGTCACTGCCCCTTACCTCCAAAATAATGTAATAATACAAATTTGCAAGTAGCGTTTTGAAACAAAAAACATATAAAACTAAAGAATTATCAAAAAATTTATTATATTTAAAAAATAACAATATAAGATACAGGAGTGATGGCAAACAAGTTATTAATTAAGTACAAAAAAATCAGCAAATATTAAGACAAATATGATGATGAAAAATTTATTAGAAGCTTAAAATAGTCAGGATAAAATAGTTTATTATGAGCTAACCATGTGCTTTTAAGTTATAAATAACCAATCCAGTGAGGTCATCTATTACTTAGTATTAGGCTACAGTTATATTTTTCAAAGGCAGTAAATACAAAACAAAATATTTCTTAATATGTTAACTCTACAATGCATGATTTTCATTTCTCCCCTTCTCTCCCCCCCCCCCCCCAAAAAAAAAAACAAACTGCTATATTGAACATGAAAACTTATTTTTAAAATCACATGTGAACTGTTATCCATAATTTAGGCGAAAACTAAAATGTCAGATGGCTATGCTAAATGGCTAATCGATGCATTGTAGGGTTAAAAAAATTGTCATTTTTCTTTGTTTACTTTATTTTATAGTTAAATAACTATTTTGAAACAATATTTCTTTATAGAGAATAAGTAATTATTAAATATTTTTGAAAATTCTTCATTACAGGAGCAGTATTCATTGTGGACCACTGTACCCCAGCAGTGGCCGGTCCACTGTGCCCCGTGTTAAAGTTCAATACATGCTGATAAAAATATTATTTAAAGTTTTCTTTTAAGCATTTAAGCTTTTAAATTTAATAAAGACCAGTGTTTTACCTTTCCAAAAAAGTTGTTTTATCTTATTTATCCATAACCTTTAATTACTCAATAAAGAAAAGTATGATGATGAAAAATTTTACTTTTAGGAGCTCAAAACAACCAGTCAGGATAAAAGGGTTCATTCTGAGCTAACGATGTGTTCTGAAGGCTATAAGTAATCAATCCAGTGCTCTTATCAATTAGCCTAAAAGAAAAGCTTTAAAAATTTAAAAATAAGTAAAATATAAGGGGTGGTACACTGTGTACTTAGGTCCACTGTACCCCGGTCTCCCCTACTGTGTTTGTTTACCGGGGTTCCACTGTACTTGTATTACATTTTATAGTTCTGATATGATTAGGCTTGATATTATATTATACCTTTTCATATTACTTATTTTATAAACAAAATCAAATAGGACACATTGAAAATCATCTCAATTTTCTCTGAAAATTACATCTATGGATCTTGAAAATGTTAAACTGCTTCAAAGAAAATTAATAAGAAATTTTAATTTTGCATACTACAGCTAAAAAAATGTAAGTTATTAGAACAAAATACATTTTACGCATAAAATAAAGGTAGTTTTGGTTAAGGTAAAGGCAGTGATGGGATTCAAATAATTTAACAACCAGTTTTCTGCCGAGTGATTTTTAACGTATTAATATGAAAGAAAAATGGAGCATCAAACATAGATCATGAAACATTATAAGAACTTTCCAACACTATAAGTACATTGTTTAAAAAGTTGATATTTTGGTTACATAGAAAATATTTTTGTCTTCAAACATGTTGTTTCCCAAGAAAAGGACGTAGCAAATATTATGCAATCATGAATCGTAAAAAGAATCCGATTTCCTCAATATAAGTGTAGTAAATTTAATAGTGTAGTAAACAATATAGTAAATTTGATTCTCTACGATTTTTTAATTTTTTCTGCAATTGTTAGTTTTTTTCTTGTCAGCCCCGATATGCTATTTCTTTCTCCCAGCAAATAAAGTGTCGTTTCCAAAAAATAACTTTCCGTTGTATAAGCCATTCATAAAACAAAGCAGATGTATCATTGTACTGTTAAATACTCAACTGCAATTTTTTCTAAGCATCACACATTTTTGATTTTTATACTGCCGTATTGGGGGAAAAAAGTACTTTTTAATGCAATTTGTTTTGAATCTCAATTTATTTTTGAGATAATTTTTTTTGTAGTTTTTAGAGCCATTTCATTAATTTTGGCAATTCACATACTCCATTTCTATAGAAAGCAAAGAAAAATTAGTTGGAAAATACTAATTATATCTTTTTGCTGCCATTTTCCCATAATTACTGAAAAAAAAATGTAATTAAAATATGTGCTATTTTGAAAAAATATAAATGAATGATTTCTGATAAAACATGGAACTATTATAAACTATATTTAATTTAATTATCTATATTACAAACAAATGAAGGCATATGAATCATTAGATAGCTGATTTTTTTTTTTTTTTAAATTTGTGTATTATTCAGCGATAGTTACATCATATGAATACTTTACTGTAGAAGTTGATTAAGACTGGATCGTAAATGAGGAGTTCTTCAGAGGATGTGAATGACGTCATTTTATATAAAATAAAAGCATACATGCTTTTATTGTATGTGTTTCAAGTCTTAAAACTGAAATATGTTTTGTATTATCTATATTTATATACATATATTTTTTTTTTCATCGGGGGCGACACTAAATTCTGAAAAAAGCAGAATTCTCGTTTTCTCGGTTTTTTTTTTTTTTTTTCCCTTTTATGGCAATTTTTTGGCATTCATAAAAGGAATCTGGTTTCAATCTTTTAGTCCAATATATTAAAATTTCTCCTCTGCGATTTTGAATTTTTCACATTTTTTCGCATTCTGCAGCAACTTTTTGACACTTGTAAAATTAACCCGGTTTCAATCTTTTAGCCCAATATAGTAAATATTGTCCTCTGCAATTTTTGAATATTTCCTGAATATTTTAGAATTTTTTAAAATTTTGCCAAGATATTTTAACTTTTATACAGTAAATTTTGTCCTCAAGCAATTTTAAAAATTTTCTCAAGTGTCTTATGCAACTTTTAGCTTTTTTTTAACGTTTTGCAGCGATTTTTCTGACAATTTTTTTTTAAACTGAGAGAACTCTTCAGTAGTTTTTGCTAATGCATCATAAAATCCAAGATGAAAGTATAACAAATCGGTTCTTACAACAATGTGGGGAGAAGGGGGGAAGGGGGGGGGGGGGCAAAAGCTGAAAATTTTAACTGGAGTAAAAAAAAAAAAAAAAATCCCAATAATTCAAGAACGGAGGCATAGACTGCACGTGTGTATGCTGCTAAAGGCAGTGGGGTCCCCAATACAAAGTTTGGTTAATTCAAGGTCTGTTTGTGAAAAATGACCAGTGAAGCGTGTCTAAATGAAATGCTTAATATGAATATGCTCAAATTTATCATGTAAGACAAAGGTGGTGAACCTTTGGGAATGCAGCAAATTATTTTCGGCATGCAATAGATTCAGGCTCTAAATCAATATTGCACAAAATGCACAAAGTTTGACTAAATCTGATTGGCTCAGCTGGTTGTCATACAGATTAAAGAAACTGGAAAGCAAATTAATAAATCCCAATACAATGAAAATTTGTTCTTTTTTTTTTTTTTTTTTTTTTTTTTCAAATAAAAGGAGAGTTAGGAGACTAATGGAAAGGAAAGTTCATCAAGCATTATAAGCAAAAATGCAGACGGTAAAATTATGTTAACTTTAAAATCAGGTCCAAACACTGTTTAAAGACACTGACACATGCCATTTTGAGAATTTTTTTTGGGAGACATTTTCGAAAATAAATATAAAAAACTCAAGTAGAAACCTGTTGTCAGATGACTTCAGTTAAATTTGTATTCTCTTAAATAAAAGAGTATTTTTCCAGTTAAAAAAATTAAATATATATCGGTCATTCTCATAAAAAGGCACTTTTTACGGTCACAAAAGAATAAATATCAGGTAATGTACCAAATTTACAAATATTTTTGTTCATATGGACATTTATATTTTAAACTAGCTGATAAGCCCGGCGATGCCCGGGCCCGTGATGAATAACCCTTTAAAACACTTTCCGGCGCAGTGTCCCTAAGAAAGGACACCAAATCCAAAACTTTCAAAAGAAAAGAAAATCCTTAGTAAAATTTCAAAAACCCTAGAAAAAGTTGCAATTAGTTTTATTTTACCACAATAGATGGCAGCACTAAGCATAAGGTTTCTATTCTAGTATTAATCTTATATTTAAATTGCTCTCTTTCTAAACTTAAATAATGAATTTTTTTGAGTTCTTAAAAATTACGATTTTCGAAAAATGATGGCCATTGGCTTTTAGTTTCTTTTAAATTTTATAATTCATCCTAAATATTTTTCTATTTTATTTAGTCAAATTTAATTTTTAGTTTATATTAGTATTAAATTGAATTAGTTTTAATTTTGTTTAATTTACTTAATTTAGAATAATTTTTGCAGTAGATTTTAAAAATTTTTGTATTTTAAATTTTTTAAATCATTTTAAATATCTTCGAACACAAATGAAAGTGTTTAAAAACTTTAAAAAAAAAATCCTTTGTAAAATTTCAAAAACTCCAGAAAAAGTTGCAATTAGTTTTATTTTACCATAATAGATGGCAGCACTAAGCATTAAGGTTCCTATTCTAGTATTACTTAAAATTGCTCTATTTCTAAACTGAAATACCAAATTTTTTTAGTTCTTAAAAATTAAGATTTTCGAAAAATGATGGGGCCATTGGCTTTTTGTTTCTTTTAAATGTTATAATTCATCCTAAATAATTTTCTACTTTATTTAGTCAAATTTAATTTTTAGTTTATATTAGTATTAAATTGAATTAATTTTAATTTTGTTTAATTTACTTAATTTAGAATAAATTTTGTAGTAGATTAAAAAATAAAGTTATAAAAGTGTTTAAAAACTTAAAATAATCATAGTTACTGTTATAAGAAATTTACGCAATCCTTTCAGATTTCTTATGTATTAAAATGAGCTTGCATATAAATGAAATTCATAAAATTTCAGAATAAAAAAATGAAATTTCTTTTATTAAAACATTTTATCTTTGGTAGTTCCGAGTATTGAAACAGGGAACTTTGTTTTGGAAGGATCCTTAAAATAGAAAAAAATCTAATTCAAATTTCAAATTTGCCCTATCTAGTTTCGAGCCTGGGTCTGTTCATACAGAAAACCAAGGGGTTAAGCCACTACGCCCCAACTGTTATGAAAAGTTTAGTAAATTAACATTCCATATCAGAGCGTAAATAGTTTCTGCCTCTATTTTTTTTCCGCATCGCGTCGGTTTCATTAGCATAATAAAATAAATTATTATTGTTGTCCGAATTCTCTGAAATTTTAATGGATCGTAAATATTACTAAAACCAAGCCCTTTTTAAAATTTCATAAAAAAATATGCATATTTTAGAGGATAAACATTTAACCGAAATGTAAATCATCTTTATGAGGCGGAAAGTGACCTGCATTTGGCGGTGTATTTGAAAGGGTTAAAATTCAAAATTTTAAAAACCAATTGTACCATCGTTTTGAAGAAGGATTCAGCTTTATAATCATATATTTGGCTTGTCAGTACCTTTAAAATTGCATCCTGGAGAGGTGTTGTAATAAGGGAGAAAAACGTTTTTCAGAAAAACAATCCTTTTTTAACTTTTTTTTTCAAGGGGTTAATTGCGATATATTTTTTAATTGATCACAGCATTTGAGATGTAAGAGCACAATCTTTCAGAACATGTCTTCCGTTTTAATCTTTACTAAGCTGTTTGGACGATGTTAGTTAATAAATAATGACAAAATACCGCCGAAATATTTTTTTCCGTTCTTCATTTGCGTATCAGCGCCTTCAGTGCATGCATCAGAGATTTTCCCTTCCGAAATGGATTTTTAATCAAAGTGAGTGATGGTTGATAATTAATAACTCAGCTGTTAATTAGAATATTAAAATTCTGAAGCTATGGTGCATTATGAGACGCTTTGAGCTAGCTTCAAAAAAATTTTTAGCCTCGTACGCTCCGTAGATTTTGCTAGCTATCGCACACAGACAGACAGAGCGATTTGTTCTTTTATTAATATAGATAAGCTATTAAATACTTTTCTGACACAATAACTTTAATATTTAACTTTAATCTTTTAATGAACATAACTCAAACATGCTTCCTACACAATTCTGGTAAAAAAATTCCCTGATTTTTCCAGGTTTTCCCTGACCTTTCTCAGTAAAAATTCGGCTTATATATTGTTGTAAAACCCTCTACAATGGACAATTTTAATCTAGATAAATGCTAGAAAAAAAGTACAGACTGTAAAAATTTCTGATTTTTAATTATTTTTCTATTGTTATATAGTTTGCATAAATTCTATATAAAAATTTTAGATTGGATGAATAATTAATTCAAAATTTCTTCATTTATGATGATAATAGAGATTCTGATGAAAGTAGTACATCAAAAATTCCCCGACTTTACCCTGACATTTCCCTGACTTTTTGCCTAAAATTTTGAATTCCCTAACTTTTCCCTGTTTTCCAGGCTTTCCCTAACCCATAGGAACCCTATCAAAATTCCCCTCCATGGACATTCTTATATCTAAAACACAAAATAATTTTCACTGACGTTCAAACAATGTAATTTTTTTTACAATTTCTTTTCAAAAAGAAGTAGTTAAAAGTTTTTAGTTAAGTTTTAACTTAATATATTTTCGTAAATAGTTTTATTTTTAATAAGAAATTAACTTATAAACTTCGTCCCGAGTCAAAATATTCTCTTTCCATAGACACTGGAAATAACTAAAAAAAGTACCATAGATGACAGTACATGTTTATCATCATTAGGTAGTTTGGGAGAAAGAAAATCATTTTGGTTTTTAGATATAACTTTTTGTTCTGTGGTGGAATTATTGAATCTTTTCCGATTTATTAGATTCATTTGGAGTTCAACAAAGTTCTCAGTGTATATATTTTGTGGTAATTCTAAATAAGGTAAGAAAAAGATAATTTGTAATTAGGAGTATAATAACAAATTTTAGACAGCTTTAACCAGGCCCGTACGGGTAGGAGTAGAACCAGTACAAATTAACAGGGCACAGCTTTGGTCCTGATTTAAAAAACAAAAAACGACAACAACAACAACAACAAAAAAAAAAAAAAAAAAAAAAGAAGTAAACTCTTATTTTTCAGGGTTCATACTCATTTTCCAAGAAAAAATCCCCTGAGAATTCCCTGATGCATTTTCAGGGATGCATAATTTTTCCATGTCAACAATTAATGACATTTTTTAAACCAGTATCACGACCCCTCGCCCTCCTCCCCTTTAAAAAAAAAGTACAAACTAGATAATCTCAAAAATACAGTTTATATATTACCTTTATAAACAATATGAACAGAAGTTTAAAGGAAAAGCATTAATTTGTGTACAACAGAGATGAAGTCTGTAAGCCTTGTGGGGCTCTCCTTAAAAAAACTTGGTAGATTGCTGTAAGAATTTAATTTCCACTTAGGGATTTTATTACCTCTTTGAAAAGCATTACGAATAATATGAAGGCTCAAGTGCCAATATCAATTTTAAATGTCCCTTGAATAACCTCACGATGTTAGAAGGCATGTCTAGTGACTGAATGGATGTCGCCAGACGTTAGAAGTAGTACAGATTAAATATAACATATGTTATATCTAATCTGTAAGAAGGGGTGGCTAATTTCCAATTTTACATATCGCGATGTTAGAAGAAAGGTCTTAGTTTGATTTCATTAAGACTACACAAAGCACACAAACAGCAGCAATTGCCCTCTATTTCCCAGAGTAACAAATCATTTTGCCAGGTTTTCCCAGGTTTGGGGAATTTTTTGAACCATCCCCTGAGATTCCCCTGATTTTTTAGGGCCAAAATTTATCCCCTGATTATCCCAGGAATCCCATAATCCCCTGATGAGTAGGAACCCTGTTTTTGTACATCAAAATTTTAAATTAACCCTTTATGCCCCAAATTATGAATTTATGAAAATTTCATCATCTAAAACATAATTCGTGAATTTCTGAAATTACATTAGAAGATTTACACAATCATTTAATAAATTTTAGAAGGATTTTTCCATTTAAAATTACTTAATTGAATTTGAATTTAAAGGGATTTTGTGCAATATTTATAATCCACGCAAATCTTTCATTAAAGAATATTTGTTTAGTATTTTGTAGAATTAGGAAACATACAAATATAATATTCTTACAATAGAAATATCTCCGAACTGATCCCCCCCCCCCCCTAATCTTTTAACATCAAGAAAGCTGAAAAGATGCAAAGGCAAAAGAAATCATCCTTTACAAAATATTTTTGTTTTGTGCAACCAATAATCCTTTTGGAGCAAGATAAAGTAAAGTATCTGTAACTCATTGTAAACTGCATTACTACTAATGGATAAATTAAATGAATTTTATAATCAGTTATTTTAATGGTACTTTAAAGTACCATCAGGACATAAAGGGTTAAAATAAGTAAGAATTTGCTAGAACGTCTTTTCGGACCAGGCTTGCCTTGTACTGTTGCGTATGTTTCAAATATTTGAAAGTTTATTTGATATCAAGAAAGTTTTGAAATGGTGCCCCTCTTTTAATGATGTGCCTAATTTCAGACGTGCGAACAGGAATCAGGTGAAAAGTTGGGTAAAGTTACAGGTTAAGGTTTCACATTTTATTTATTTCATACTTTAAACCTTTTTATTCAAAATTAATTGATGAATTCAATTAAAATGTAATTATATTTTAAATTTTTAGATGAAAAAGTGTCACATTTACATCATAAACTGTAATACTATACTGTGAAAGAAAAATAATAAAATTGTAAACCTATAAAGATTTTTAAAAAGGTACTATACAGCAAATTTATTTTCTAATAGTATAGAGCCTGTTTATAACAGAAACCTGCTATAAATGGGAAAAAACATGGTCTAACTCCACACAAAAATATCATACAATTATATCTTCAAGATGAAAACAACCTATACAAAACAGAATTTTTCACTGGTCATTTGATTTTCTTATAATTATTACTGTAACTGTTTAATTTTGAATTTTTTAATGGCATCTTTCTGAAATTTGAACAAAAAAAGTTATTTTTATAACTTTTGTTTTTAGTCTACAACACTGCTACAGAAATAAGTGCCAGACAAGGAGCTAATAAGAAATCTTAAATTGCCCCCTTGTTTAATATATGCCTCCATGATCAGAACCACTGCTTTAAAATCATAATTACCGTATATACTCGTGTATAGGTCGACCCCCTAACTTTTTACTTCAATTTTGTGCAAAATCAAACCAAATATTTCACTTGCCTATGCGAAAAAGTAGTAAGTAAATAAAAATAAATCATTGAAAAATTTTTTATTGATAAATTATTATTATTTGTATATTTTCTGTAATATTTTATTATATTCATACACATAAAAAGTCATAATTTTGCAGTATTCGAAGTTTTATTTTTTATTTTTTAATTGATTCGCGTATAAGTCGACCCCCAAATTTGCTTGCGAAAAATTGTCAGAAATTCCTCGACTTATACGCGAGTATATACGGTAGATAAAAAATAAATGTCTCTTGTTGACTATAACATAATGTCTTCTAGACGTTATAACAGAACAGTTATCGTACATTTTCATGTATTGAAATATTGTTTTTTAAGATAGATGAAATGTGGATAACAGTACACAAAGAAAAGCTTTAATTAAAAAATTACGTCATTTACAAGAGAGTTGTTTTTATTCTAATTTTAAAGATTATTTGAAACATTTATTTTATTTTCAATATAATTTTTATTTTTCTGTTGCTGTACATTTAAAAGAAACTGAGTGAGTAAATATATTTATACAAATATATATATATATATATATATTACATGAAAATGGCATGCAATATACTCAGCATATCACGTGCATTTGCACTTTTAAATCATGAATGTTAAAGCTATGACTGATTAAAATGCTGTCATATTTAAAATGAAATGTCCAAAAAACTTAAATATTTTTAGAAAGTTAAATATTCCATTAGGGTTACACAAAATGGCAAAAATTCCACAAACTTCTCTGTTCATAATTACTTTTCCAAGATCTTTCTGTCTTTTACTTCTCAAGGAAAGGGGATATGATATTTAAATTAAAAGTGCTTTAAATACTTTTTAATTTATTTTTGAATGGCTAGAGAGTTTCTGTATTTGCAATCCCTTCTTTTTCTTTTTAAAACAAAGAAAATTAGTGGGATTTTAACAACCACAGACTCTGGATAGGTGGCTGACAAACATAGCTCATAGAGAAACATAGCCTCTAGTTGTTGTTTTTAATTATTACACTTTATTTCTTATTTATATTTTTCTACTACTTTTAATGTTTCAAATGTTCCATTGTTGAAGATTCAGAACCAAATGGCATGTTTTAAGAAGCATGGTTTGGCTTATAATTAATTCAGTTGTTGTAACTAGTATGCTGTTGTAGCCATAGAGTTTATTTGAAAGAATATTTGACAACTTATTACCTGAGCCCGGCTAATTAAAAAAATACTGTTAAATTAATTTATAATTAAGTTATATAAATATGAAAACAGATGGGGATGAGAGGGAGAGGCAGGGAAAGAAATAATTTTGGTCATAGTGAAATTGAAACAATGACTGGAAGACCAACAGTGAGAAGCAATCAAAGATTTAGAGATTTCTTGATTTGCAATATACCTCTCATGCTCGTCTAATCTGAATTTTAAAGCTGTCTTTGTTTGACCAATATAACCTAAATTGCAAGAGCAAAGAATAAAATAAACACCCCACCGGTTCTCAGTAGGAATAGGATCTTTCAGAGAAGATTATTTTATTCATAGGTTTGAAGATAACTTTAAAATTGAAACGAGAAAAGATTTTAGAAATTTTAAAACAGAGACGAGAATAAAAGGGCAAAACTATAGACTTAAAATTAGGAGGATTATTTGAATCAGAAAACAGACGTTTAGGCTTATTAAATTTATACAGAGCTTTATTAATCAAAGAGGGATTATAACCACCAGCAAAGGCAAGAGATATGAGATAATTTCATTATTCAGAGCAGAAGAGTCAGAGCAAATGCGTAAGACCCTAAAAACAAAAGCATAAAAGGGCGCCACTTTTTGTTGAGGATGATTTGAAAAAGCATGAGGAGGAAGAGAACCAATCTGTGTGTTTCGAAACTAAGACGTCAAGCAAAGGAAGAGAATTGTTCTCTTCGACTTCGCGGGTAAATTGAATACAAGGATCAACAGAATTAACAAGAGAAAGGAGATTAGAAAGATCCAGGTCAGAGGGAATTGAAATGGAAGCATCATCAACATACCTAAACCAGAAAGGAAATTTATATAAACGAAAGAGTTTTTCTTCAACAAAATGCACATAAATATCACACACCAGGATGTTTCACAAATAGCAATTTTTTTAATTTTAAAAAAGTCGAAATAGTGAGAAAATCTGCTACTATAAAATAGAGATAACTTTTTACTCATAATAATTTATTCATCTTTTTCCTTATACTATGCATTTTTACAGTTAAACATGTAACATATTGTGTATTTAAAATCTTTATAATTTTATTCCATGTGTGGAAGTTTCTTTGAACCACTCATGCTCTGCTTTGCACTGTTCCTTTTATCTTTTCTATGGGGTTCATCTCGGTATCCTCTTTTATTTTGGCGGTGTATAAGGGTGAGAAATTTGTTGCAGGTGTATTTAAAATATTTACCTTCTTTTGTTAAGGCTTTGACCAATTGCTTTGAGAGATTTTTGCTGTCTTTTTACTTTTTAACTTTGAAATTTATGATTTGCGAAAATCCTGATGTGATGATTAAAAATGAAGGTCATTTTCTGATTCAGCACTAAAAAATACATACAAATCATTTATCAAAAGTTAAAAAATACAACCATCACATCTATTTTATATTATCAGATTTTCGTTACTTTTTTACTTTTAATCTTTGAAATATACAATTTGCAAAAAATCCTGACCCGATAGTTACAAATAAAGGTCATTTTCGGGTTCAGCGCTAAAAAATACATAAAAAGAAATTATCAAAAATTAAAAAACACAATCATCGCAGGCTTGTATCATTAACATTGCTAAAACTTCACCATAACTAAAAGAACAAAAAATAAGATAAATAATTATCAAAGTACAAAAGTAAAAAGAAAAAAAAAATAAGACATTTAATAAATAAATTCTGTTATAATGTTTTCAATTTTTTGACTTTATAAATAACAATAAACCATATCTTGCTGAGAGGGAGGATTATATATTAAGAGTGTTGGTTAACCGAGTGTTTCGGTTAATCGGATGTCGGATAACCGAGAGTCTGTAATATTTTCAAATCGCATTAATTATGTCATATTCATTTAATAATTAACTGCAAGGAACGATTTGACTGACAGAAATTATGACTATGTTGATTATGTGTCACTCAGTATACCCCTCCTGAAAATGAGTCTCTAGATCCGCCCCTGGCTTCATGAATCCAAACAAAGCATGGCTTTTGCTAGTTTAAAACAGAAATCATGTTTAAAACACAGATCATTAATATATGAAGAAATATACAGAGTGAGTCAAAATTATGCTTAATCAAATTAAAATTATAATCCAAATGTTAATGCTTAAATAATAGAACTTTTTGCTTCAGGATGCAACATGCGTTACTGATAACAATGAACAACAGGATGATGCCATATACTAAATACATGTTCAATAAATGTTTTTCTATTTAAGTATTAGGATAATTTTGACTAACCCTGTATTGTTATATTACTTATTCATTCATTTAATAAATCTAAAATAGTGTGTGATAATGGGAAACAATTCACAGAAAACTTAAAATATTTACTTACAACAGTTCTGAATTTGTTACTGCTAGACGGTGATAAGCTTCCAGGTCGGCCACCATCAACAGAATCACTATGTTCTTGACATCTTTTTGTAAGTTCCCTCAATTCAGGTACAGTTTGAACTTTTAAAGTCACAATGTCTTGTGATGACCGAATCAATTCTATGATTTCTTCCCTGGGTTTATTTTCTACTGGAACATTATTGACTTCTAATAGTCTGTCACCAGGTAACAAACCAGTATCATTAGTTTTCCCAAGACTACTTGGCTCTGCGAAAACCACAGTGTGCCGAGATTCAATTTCTGGAGAATGGCGTTCTAAAACAGCAGCACGTCTTAAAGCAAATCCAAAGTCACCTGTTGTTTGCCTTCTGATTGTCAAGGTTCTAACAGGGGGAGAAGGTAAATAAGTAACATGTGGAAGTTTAAAATTAGATGAATAAGATTTCCACCGAATACCATAGCCTCCTTGTTCACCTGGTGGCACTTGTGAGGGAGGTGCA
Source organism: Maratus speciosus (assembly GCA_963932465.1). Taxonomy (NCBI): domain Eukaryota; kingdom Metazoa; phylum Arthropoda; class Arachnida; order Araneae; family Salticidae; genus Maratus; species Maratus speciosus. The sequence goes on from OZ010791.1 coordinate 414,965,829, forward strand.
GATGGTACACTAGGCTTGGCTGGGCTTGAAGTAAAATTACTTGGTAGAGTAATACTATTTTCAATGATGTTACCCCCTGGATGGTTCATTTGGTCCATAAACGCCATCATTTCATTAGTCAAATTTGCAGTTCCAAGATGTAATGATGCCATAGAATATGTACTGCCTTGTGGAGAAGGTGTTGTTTCAATATTACCAGTCATCTGATTCGGCTTTACAAGTAAAGTAGGTTTTTTAGGAATTGGAGGTGGTCTTCGAGATGGGCTTCCAGACTTACTTGGATCAACATTTGTAAGGCTACTACCAGATGGACTGGAATCATGTGCTGAACTTAAACTGTAATCACTGCTATTACTCTGTTTTTCAGAATTATCATCCTGATCTTTTGAAGATCGATTGCTGGTAAAACTTCTTCTAACTTCATCCAGTCTCCTCAATTCATCTTGAGTTAAACTTTCTTTCTCAATAGTGTTTTTTCGATCCTTGCGGTCTTTCTTTTCTTTTTTCTTTTTATCATCTTTTTCTTTATCTTTATCTTTTTTCCATCGAAACATTTTTGAAATCCTGTAATAAAACAAACATTAATATTAACATTAGATTTTTACAAGAGATTAACTGTGTCAAAAATAATAGATAAAGTTACCAATTAATTGGTAACCATCCAAATTGTAACTTACTTATTAATTTGTATATTATTGAAATAATTCAGCACATGAATTTTCATTTTTAACAAGAGAAGTTGCATGTAAATATCTTACAAGGAGTCGGCTTGGATTTTTTTCCGTATGATCTTGTTTCTGCGAAATTTTGTATATACTAAATTTTTCTGAAATTTCCATTTTTAGGAGAAAGTATTTTGTGAAGGGTCATATGTTTTAAGGTGAAAAAATTGTGAAAGGTCCTTTGAACTAAATTTCTCAATTTCTTCCTATTCCTGCTCACATATTAGATTTTTCCATGTTAATGTTTTCATGTGACATTGAACATGAAAAAAATATAAAGAAAAGTATCAGAATGTAGCTATTATAAAATTTTGAATACATTATTTCATAAATGAAATTTCAATTTTTCCAATTCAGAAAAATTTGAAAATAATGTCCTTTGGAAAATTTTCTTTCTCTCACGAGTGTTTAAACATTTAGTAAATACACAATAATGTATAAATATTACTGCATTAAAAGATGTGGCCACTTTTCAGCTTGAAATAAAATGAAGTTAAAAAAAAAAAAAGTGTTATGCAGTGATTTTTTTTCCTCATTAGATAAGGAAGTAGTGCTAAAAAATCATAATAAACCACCACTCAAAAAAGATAAAACCTGATTAAATTGTCACTTTCAAATTATGAATTCTTTTTTTTTTTCTATAAATGATAGTTGCAAAATAATAGAAGGAATAAAAATTTGTTATAATGAATTAAGTTAAGAGAGCAATTACAATGAACTCTCATTAAAGAAAAACAACCACCCAAATTTCAAAGAGCAGTATCTGCATAATGCACCTTTAGATTTTTTTTGTTATATACTTCTGAAGGAGAACAAAAAAAAAAAAAAAAAAAAAAAAAGGGGGGGGGGGGATTTTGCAATGCTAATGAAATTCAAGAATGAAATTGAATCAATAAAAGCAAAGAGAAAACAGGCTCCTTTTATACTTCTTTTCTTGTGTATGTGCGTGTAATGTTTATTCCATTTGCTAAGTTTTTCTACAGTAAAATTTATTAAGACTAAATCACAAGGGACAGGGGAAAAAATCAGACATGTTTCCATATTCTACAATCATACGACATTCCTTCTGTCGGAATCATGAAAACTTTTCGTTATAGATAGTTTCTGTTTTCACAGGTTTTATTTAGTTTTTATTTAGTTTACATTGTAATCTATTTTAATAATTGTATAATTTTCTATTTAATATGAGCTGTTCCATTTAATATGATCTTTTGCAGAAATAATTTCTACATGAATTTTCTGTTCTAGATGATTATTTTTTTGTTAAGTGTATTGCAAAAGAAAATTACCTGCATTATAAAGTGAACTACAGCCGGACCTCTATTTAACGAACCTCTATTTTGCGAATTTCTCTATTTAGCGAACTTTTCCTTGGAACCAAAAACATTTTGCGAATTTCTTCATAAAATAACCTCCAAATAGCGAAGTGCATTCTCTATTTAACGAACTTTTACTTGTGATCAAAAATTTTTTTTCTCCCCATTTCTCAAAATATTTCTGGACATTTCAAACTTATTCTTTCTTTAAACACATTTTATGATGTTCAATAATCTTTAACTGGTTTTACCAGGCGCCTTCTTTGTCAGCAGTGAGAATTTGGTAAGTATGGAGGACGAACACGATAATCCCTTAGAGTAACTTAAAAAGATGTGGATACAGTGAGAAAAGAAGAAATTAACCATGATGTGCTGATTGATTAGTTTATTTCCCTTAATTCTAAAATTGAGACCTCGGAAACACTATCCGAATTGGATATTTTCGACAGTGTGAAAAATAAAAACAATACAGCAATGAATTGCGATGAAGATGAATATGATGATGATGGAAATGATCATTATGCAGGAATCAACAAAACTTCATATGATGAAATGCTAAAATCATTTGAAACAACCGCCGCTGATTATAGTCAGAAGAAAATATGCATGAAGGGGTTTTTAGTGCATTGCGAAGATGCTAGACCTATTATGAGAGAAAGCACTTTTTTAAATAAAAAACTCAGGCAAAATTAACAGTTTTTCAGAAATTACATTTAAGGACGCATATGTTAATGTATGATTAAAATTGTTTGTTATAATAATAATAAATGCGATAATGTCATCAAAATTCGTTAATTTCAATGTAAAACTGTTGGCACGGTTTACTGATGCAAGGTTGTGCATTATATGGGTCACATTTCGCACATCATTAAATTTACCTTATCCCTTTAAGACCAGGCAGCTTTTTGTGTTTTTTTTAAACAATGATATAACTGAAAATTTACTATCTGTTGATAAAATTCATATAATATAGTTTCTGTTAACCAGCACAATCACTCGATTCCGGCATTTATGGAATAGATAACCCAGGAAGATAGAATTTTAGTTATTGCCTAATCCGCACGATCGTGCGGGTCTGGTCTTAAAGGGTTAGAAATAAGGCGAAATATGTCTGAAACATATGAAAATATATTAGAGTATCTTTATACTGCATTCCTTGTCCACAGGAGTTTTCCAAATTATGAACTTTTTAATAACATTGATTATTTCACATATTGGTAAATATATTTTATAAACATGGTCAACTATACCAGGACAAAATCATTCATTAAACATTTTTGAAAATGAGTAATATATTGTAATAATACCATTTTTCTTTTCATTAAAGTTCTAAATTAAGGGGATAAAGTTGAACTAATGTAACAAATACATAATAATAATTAACAATAAAGATCTACTGCTGTATAAATAAATAATTATTGCATAAAACATCTTCAGGGATGTCCTGCATCATCAGCATCTTTGGAGCGGTTTTTTTTTCTAAATTTTCTTTCATCCAAAACAAGATTAGAAATAGACTGGGTTTACAAAAAGTCTCTAAATTAGTATTTTGTTATATGATGCTAAAATCCAATGTGGAAGACGAAGAATATGAATACGATTATGATTGATAAATGTTTGGGAATCTGTGTACTAGTGTGTGAATATTTAAATAAATGCACTCCATTGTCTGTTTTTGTAGATCTTCCTTTTCTTTTACCTTTTAAGCTATTTTTTGGAACCCAATTTTGACATTTTTAAAGGTTGTTTTGAATTTATATTTATGTTTTTAATAATCAGTTTTTCCCATGTGGGAAAAACATAGTATTTCCCAGGACGGTAAATACCGGTTTTTACCATGGTATTTACCGGGGGTGGGAAAAACCTTGCCAACCCTGATGATTTTGCTATAAAATGTGACAATTTGTAGAATTTTTTCCATCATTTCTTTTTCATTTAAAATTTACTGAAACTTTGCAATAGATTTCAATTTGTCATGAAAATACTTCTATGTCTGGCAGGAATTCATTATTAGCATTCCTATTTATAATTCCTGAGGCATTCCCCTTCTTTTTAGCCACATTAAAAAAATATATATGTTTATGAAAGATAAAACCTTATCAAACTTTTAGATGTAAATATGTATGATACTTCTGGGTACTTTCCGTTACTTATGGAAGTCGGTAAAATTGAAATTCTTTTTTAAACAAAAAACCTACAAACTGCCCATTAAAATTTTTTTATCAGGCATCAAAACACACTTTGAGCTGTCTATTTATGCAATTAGATGAAAATTGAAGGGGGAACAATGGGGGAAATCGGCCATTGAAGTTATACCTTTTTTTAATTAAAAAAATGGCAAAAAGTCATTTTCTGACAGCATTTTAATGGAATAAATTGCACGAAAATCTGTTTAGATGAAAGTTTACTTTATTCTGAACAGAACAAAAAAAATTTGAAAGTTCTAGCTTAAACCTGAAAGAAGTTATAGACCTTTATGTTGTCACATGTGCCATTCAAAATGGCGGCAAATCGGCCATCTTGGAAGACATTTAAAAGCTCATATCTGACAAACCGTTTGATCAATTTCAATATGATTGACAGTTTTGGAATCAGCATTAAAAACTCTGCAAATTCACTGACTTTTATCAAAATTGGTGATGGTGGGTGCCATGCCCTGGGTGATTTGACATGGAATGACCCATAAGGAAAATAGCCACCCCATTGATTATCTATTTCAAAGAAATCTTATTGGATCTTTTAATTTTTATAAAAGGCATTTTCAAGACATTATATTATTAGAGAATTTTTAAAGAATAATGTGTTTTAACTTAGTGAGGTACAATGGAAAGAAATTTCACATATAATAAAAAGATAAGAAAACAGAGCTTGATTTTTTTTTTTTTAAGTGCAAAATAAATAAAAGGTATGATATCACTACAAGAGAAGAAGGCAGGAGTAAACTAGTTAAATTTTAGGAATTTTGAAAACTTATCAGGGGTCAAATACTAGCATTTTTGAAGTTGTGCATAATTTTTTCTAAGTTATACTTTAATATTTTTAATAAATATTATTCTCTGAATTCTCAAACCTTACAGCATTTGCGCTTATCCATACAAAAATAATTGGAATAAAGGTTAGATAATTTACTTTTACTTCTTAAAAACAAAAGATTTAAAAAAAAAAGAGTTTATAAAAAGGAATAAAAATTTTATTATCAGTTACACAGCAAAAAATTTATAATTGATATAATTCTGTGAAGTTTTTCCTGATTGACACCATTTGCGATTTTTATGAATGACCGATAGAAAAAAATTTACAATGTTTTTCTGCAACCGATTAACAAATTTAATAATTTTTTTTTCAATGACCGATTGACTATATTAGGAGGGGGGGGGGGACATTAGGTGAAATTGGCACCAAACTGACAAAATTCGCAATTTTTTCGACAAATTGACGAAATTTGCATTTTTTATCGTGACCATTGGACGAATTTTGGGGTATTTTTTCCCGACAATTTTTCAGGGGCGATTCTGAGTAAAAAAAAATTTCTGAAATTAACATAAAATTCTTTGAAAAGTTAATCAGAGGAGGGGGGGGGGGGGAAGAATCCACTCCAGGCACTAACTATGCAGTTTTTTCGCGATCTTTCGACGAAATTAGCTGTTTTTCGCGATCTTTCGATGCAATTTGCCACTCTTTCGCGATCTTTTGACGCAATTTGCCACTCTTTCGTGATCCTTCGAAGCAATTTGCCATTTTTACACCGAAACTTTCCGTTTTCTCGTGATCTTTCAATGCAATTTGCCGTTTTTTCGCGATCTTCCGTGGAAATTTTCCGTTTTCTCACGATCTTTTGACAAAATTTGAGGTTTTCTCGTGAATTTATGACGAAATTTGTAAGTTTTTTGCGTTTCTTGGACGAAATTGGCGTTTTTTTATCGTGATTCTTTAACGAAATTTGCGTTTTTTATGCGATCCTTTAATGAAATTTTCGTTTTTTCGCATTCCTTTCATGAAACACGCGTATTTACGTGATTTTTTAATGCAATTCGCGTTTTGTGCATGATCCTCTGACGAAATTTGCTCTTTATTCGAGATCTTTTGCCGAAATTTGCGTTATTTCTCTATTCTTTGACGAAATATGCGTTTTTTCCACGACCTTTTGACAAAATTTGCATTTTTCAGCGATTCTTTAGCGAAATTATCGGATTTTTTTCATGCGAACGATCGTTCAAATTGATATTTTTCGGCGACCACTTGCTGAAGTTCGCAATATTTTCCAGCACTTTTCATTCCTTGAAAATGAATGCTTTTTTTCCAGCACTTTTCATTCCTTGAAAATGAACACTTTTTTTCCAGCACTTTTTCTATTTTTTCCAAAGCGTACAAACCATGTGCACTTTCATCTTCATCTAACACTTCATTTATAATTGCTGTTTCATAATAATGGAAGCCATCAGTCCATCAGAAGAAAATGATTCTTTCCAAAGGTATAATCTTCATTTGGCACCCGGGACACATGCCCCCTCTGCCCCTCCTTAGTTTCGGCCCTGCTAAAAACAACCATCAGAAAAACTTCTTTTTTAAGTTAATAAATAATCTTTTGAAAAACAATTACGATGAAAATGTGATGTCTGTAAATGCAGTATAAACACTGAATCATTACTTTTTATAAATTCCTTTCCATTTAGGAATGATTCCATAATCATTTCAAAAAATAGTATTTTTATACCCATTCCACCCCACCTGACTCTATTCATAAGCCTATTTCGGAAAATGACGGTGATGTTATGACAGATATTTCGTGCTGGAGCTTTCAAGAAAGCAGATGTCTGTTAAGGTATGTTGATAATTTTATGTATATTTTGCTGCTTTAAGAGTTTTTTACATTTTGAGATTGCTACAAAGCGAGAACTGCTGAATTTTGAGAATGCTACACTGCGAGAAATGCTGCATCCAGTGATGTTTTTTTTTTCGGTTAATTTGCACAAAGCGCTCATACAATGATTACAGATTGCCACTTTAGCGAGTTTTGTTTTTTATGTATATTTTGCTGCTTTGAGAGTTTTTTACATTTTGAGATTGCTAGAAAGCGAGAACTGCTGAATTTTGAGAATGCTACAGAGCGAGAACTGCTGAATGCAGTGATGTTTTTTTTCGGTTAATGTGCGCGAAGCGCTCATACAACGATTACTGATTGCCACTTTAGCAAATTTTGTGTATTATTTACATTTTATTTTCATTAAGTCAAACATGCATATAAACTGGTGCTTGGCGACATTTACTACTTGGCGGAAAAGGGGTTTTCACGCCAAGAAAAATTCTAGGATGGCAGCCCCCGGAACTTATGACATCTGTTCCAAAATTATTATTCAGGGACATCAAAGTCAAAAGATTATGAGAATGCCCCATATATGTATATATAATACTGGCGCCCGGCTAACCAAAAAATACCAAAAATTTATTGAAAGAATAGCAACTTTTTCATTAAAAAGCCCTGAATTAAGGAGATTTAGTTGAACTAATGCATTAGATTTAGTCCTCTAGAGAATAGCAATTTTTTACAATGTGGGAATCCAAGTGTTTCTTAGCTGCAAAATTCATTGTTTACATCTGAGAAGTTGTGCATTATATGGAGAATTGTAGTATAAAGATCTTCTACTGTAAATATAATTGTTTTTATGACTATTTAGAACCAGAATTTAATGAAAGCATACTAATGAAACGAAATTGTTATTTTCAAATAAATTTAACAATTAGGATACCAGTAATTACTCAAATATTTGTGATAATCATTCACTATTTGCATCAATTATTGTAATTATCAGGAGCAGCGTTCGAAATCCTTGGTGGTCCGCTGGTCCGAAACCACTAAAAATTCAATCAGACCACTAATGTAAAAAATGTAGTGATCCGCTGGACCAGTAACTTTTCCTCCACTCTGACAGGTAAATGTGAATTTTCCCGTCCCTGAGAAAACCGCAACCAAACACAAAACACAGAATTTTATTTTATTTAAAAAAATAAGTAAAAATTGCATTAAAACTTAGTCAGATGAAATAAATAATCAGAAATAAAATACATAATTAATAATTTTATAGTTTTTGTTTATGTACTGTTTATTTAATTTTTAGCAAATTATAATTTTACATTTTATTGTGCCAAAAATTTTGGGTAACTGAAAGGAAGTTTGGTTTATATTCTAGGAGGACGGGAGGGGGGGGGGGGTGTCAATCAAAGGGTTAAAGGTACTTAATAGAATTTTATGCAGCGGGTCAATGACGATATCTGTGGACCAGTAAACTCTGATGTTTACTGGTCCTGAGGACCAGTGACTTTTTTTTAACCAATTCTACTGCTGAGAAGATCAAAATTTTAATTATTTTTAATGGATAATTTAAAATATTAAGTATCAGGCAATTACAGCTATCAAATTATTGAGACAAAGGGGGATTTTAAAAGTAAAGATGAAAATAAGGAATTCTGCTTAGTAGTCACTGGCTGGTAGGTTAATTTTTTTTTAGTAGCCAGTTACTGGCTAGTGAAAATAATTTCTTTATTAACCAGTAAGTATATTTATGTCACTGAATATTTAATGAAAAATATATATGAATTTAGAGTAAATAAGTAATTTAAGTACTAAATAAAAATATTTTAATTTATATTATTTTGAATAAACTTGAGATACTAATTTCCAATCTAATTTAAATTTTAACAGCAAAGTTATATGCAACATGTTTATGTAGCTAACTACATAAATACTACACCCTTTTTTTAATTATTTGTTTAGAATTAAGATACGAGAATAAAAAAATAGATATGTTTATCAACTGACTAGCCGGTGTGATTCAAAATTAAAAATTCTGAAATTCACAGCAAATTTTCTGAAAGGTTACAGTAGAGGGGAAGGCGGGGGGGGAATGAAATTTGCATTGTCGCCCCCTTCCCCTTTTGACGAAATCCGTGTTTTGTTTTTCGTGATCATTTGACAAAATTTGCATTTTTTGACAAAATTCGCAGGGTTTTTTGTGATCTTTTGATGAAATTCGCATTTTTTTCCGATCCTTTGACGAAAATCACGTTTTTTTCGCAATTCTTTGACGAAATTCATGTTTTTTCTGCAACCTATTAACAAAATTTGTGTTTTTTCCATGATCATTTGACGAAATTTGGGGTTTTCCACAATCCTTTGACAAAATTTGCATTTTTCCTCGATCCTTTGACGAAATATGAGTTTTTTCGCAATCTTTTGAAAAAATTCTTGTTTTTTTTCTCGATTCTTTGACGAAACTAGTGTCTTTTTCCAATTCTTTGACAAAATTTGTGTTTTTTTTTTTTTTTTTTTTTTTTTTTTGCGATGCACTGACCATATTTGTGTTTTTTCCACGATCCTTTGACGACATTTGTGTTTTTTTCACAATCCTTTGACAAAATTACCTTTTTTTCCCCCGCGATTCTTTGACGAAATCCCTTTTGGAAAATTCTGCATTTGGCTGGTTCTTTCCACATTTTTAATCACAAGTTTTTCACATTTAATCGCCAAGTGCTTATTTTCATCTTTATTTAAAAGGTAATAAAAATAATTTTTAAAAAGTTTTTGAGTATTAGTGTATAGTTTCATCTTGCTATTTTTAACAATTAAACTTCTAGAGAGTACTTGATAGGTATATTACTTCTAATAATTAATATCATAAATATGAAAGAAATTATACTGTGAGTGTTATTTTAAATAATAAATAAAATAGTTTTAAAATAAAACTGATGTTTGAGGCCACTGATCTGCACATGATTACTAGGGTAGCATGGGGTAAATGTGGGTCACTCTCATACTGGGGCAATTATGGGTCACCTAGTTTTTATCACTATGGAATCTACTAAAATAAATTCTAAAATAGTGGATAGGCTCTCCGATTAGTCTACTTTATTATGCATAAAAAAGTTTAATTTTAATTTTGCTGCATAATGTGAGTTGAGATGTTTTTGTAACATGCTACAAAATCATCTTTTAAAAAGATTGCCTTCAAAAATTACACTTTTTACTAAGATCCATGCCACATTAACATAAGTATTTAGATTTTTTTCGTTTATGCTTATTTTAAATATAGATACTATAAGGTTTTTAAATACATACACTTTTTATTCCTATTTGTTTTCAAATAGACTCTAAATGTATACCCAATTATGTCCCAAATACTTGGGGGTAATTATGGGTCAGCATGTTTTTCCATTTTTTAAATTTTAGACATGCAATGCTATTAATTTATGATTTAAGGATTTAAAAAAAAAATTCATTTTAAAAATAAATATACAGTATTGTGAACCTGAAGTAACTTTTGAAGTAGGCCAGATAAAATATTTTGATAAACAATTTTTTTTTATACTTTAATTGTTAACTTGGTACTTTAATTGTGAACATGGTAAAAAACAAAAGTGCTGGATTCATATCTTTATAGTGTGAAGCAGTTAATTAGATACAAAACGTTAAAAAAATATAAACCCCAAAAAGATTCTTGTTGTTTAAAAGAACAAAGAAGTATTGTAAAAAAACAAAATTATTTTTCAACTAACAGGTACAATGTTTTAAAGCATGCTTTAAAAAAAATTTTTTAACCATGTTAGGCTGTGTAGGGTAACGGTCATTGTTAGAATACAGTAGACTCCCTCAAATCCGCACAGCTTGGGACCAGAGGTTGTGTGGATTTTAGAATTTTGTGGATTTTTGGTCATTGATTTGTTTACATTTTTGAAACATTAATTTGATTGGTAATTACCATATATACTTGCGTATAAGTCGACCCCCTAACTTTCGAATGCAAATTCTGGAAAAAATCAAAAACCCGCGTATAAGTCGACCCCCTAACTTTTTGCTTCGATTTTGCACAAAATCAAACCAAAGATTTCACTTGCCAATGCAAAAAGGTAGTAAGTTAACAAAAACAAATCATTGAAATTTTTTAAAATGATAAATTATTATTATTTGTATATTTTATATATTATTTTTCTACTCATACACATAAGATGCCATATTTTTGCAGTATTCGAAGTTTTTGTTTTTGCTTTTTTAACTGACTCGCATATAAGTCAACCCCCCAAATTTGCTTACCGAAAATTGTCAGAAATTTCTCGACTTATACGCGAGTATATACGGTAAGCAAGGGAAATTATAATGAATGCTTACAATAAAGTGAAACATTAAAATAAGTAAAATATTAAAATAATTTATTAGTTAAAAGTAAGTAATTATTAAAATAATTTTATGTAAAATAAAAATTTTGAAAAATATTAAATTATTACTGATGAAATCGATTCTATTTGATTCCAAAAGTCCTGTGCTGCCATCTAGTGGTAAAGCGATCGTAAGATTGATATGTCATATAAAGAGTATTTTAAATTAAAGACTGTTGAGAAAAAGGTAAATAAGTTACATATTTAAATAAATAAAGATGAATAAAAGTAAAGTATTAATGTAACTGTAGTTAAATATAATATGTATAAAGTAAACAAAAGACTGGTATTTCAAACTAGTGATGACATAAGAAATAAGGAAAGAAGCAAGAACAGTGTTAATGCTATTATCAGTATATATAGCTTATTGCGCAATCTGTAACTTTTTTCATTGTTACTTAGAGTCTTGAATGCTTTTCTTATACTGCTTTGTATGTTTAGAAATAAATTTGTCTATAATTTAAAGAAAAATTCTGCGAACAAAAATTTTTAAATAGCGTTCCGGTTTGTGGATTTTTCCATTTCAAACCCTGGAATTTTTGATATAGATATGCTAATTTATATCAAAATCAAAAGTAATGTAAATTTATTTAGTAATAAATCAGCTGCAATAGCTAAAAGAGAATGATTAACAAAAAATTTAGTAAAAAAAAACATTGCGGTAGTCGCTGATTTCGGCATCACCTTGAATTTTATTCCTGCAACTTAACTGTAAATTTCATTGTTTACATCTGAAAAAATACACGGATTTTAGGGTCGTGGATTTAAGGGAGTCTACTGTATTAGTTTTTAGGCCTAATTGTTAGAACATGGTGAAACACATATGCTAGATTCATATTTTTATAATGTAGAGCAGTTAATTTGAAGAAAACTATAAACCTAAATAAATCGGACAAGTGCAAATTTTACTCATGCACAAAGTGTACCGTATGATGGCTATTTATCAGTATGATTCACCTTATCTATAACAGAGACCTTGTACAAAATTTAAACTCTCCTTTGTGCCAAGCATTCTTCAAACGCAGATTGCAATGACACGTTTTTCTAGAATAATAGCTTGTCTAATAAGCAACAAATGTTTTTTTAAATCATTATTAACTATCCTTGAATGATTCTGAATCAATATGTACCCCAAGTGTCCCTCAGCTCTCTTGCTAAGCACCTGCAAAGTAAAATTTGTGTGCAACAGAAAAAAGTGATTTTCGTAATCATCCCATAAAAATAAATGGCATTTTCATTTATTTTTTATATTTTTAAAAAATTTATAAGCTTTAATGATGAAAATTTCTACTTTAGAGGTAATTTCTAAAAACTTACAATACAAAAATATTTTATTAAAAAAATATGCATTAATACTTCATAAAGACAGTGACCCATAATTGCCCCGGTTGTGACCCATAATTACCCCGTTGCCGGGTTAACTGTAGGTCACTTAAAAAAATCAATCAAAATATTTTGGGTAAACTGAGTGTTTTATACAAAAGCTATAATACTAAGTCAATTCCGCACGAAATTTGAAAATTCCCTTTTATATTTTCCTAGATATTGAGATCTTATTTTTTTTACCCATATTTACCCCGTGTCACCCTATAACTTTCATTAATATTACAATAATTTTTGTTTTCTCAGAGAGGAATAAGCAAACATTTAAGACAAGAAATAGATCTTTAACAACCTTAATTGTTGTTATTCAAATGAGGAGGGATTAAGCCCTATGAGCCCCTCTTTGATTGTGTCCTTAAACAATATTTTCTGCTTCCTGACTGGTTTGATTGCCAGATTATAATATGCAAGGCACAGTTAGATACATTAAAAATAATAATAATAATATACTGAAATTTTCTTAACCACATAAAATAACTTAAAAGCAGCTATTTATAAAAGTTTCAATGTTATTACACTTTGGTAAGTGTAATTAAAAAATTAAATTTAATTATTTAGGTTTTCAGTTAAGTCAAAATATTTTATGCACTATAAACACTACTGAAATTGCATTTTTAACAATGTCTACGTGGGATGTCCATTGCTGGAAAATGACTAATTAAGCATCCCAGTAATGGACACCCCTCCTAAAACCAGGGTTGCAAGAAACCCAACCCGGCTGGGTTTTATTGGGCTTTTTGTTTTTTTAAGAAGTGAGGACAGTGGGAGTCCCCCCTTTTTTTTTAAAGTATATGGATTAAATTAAGAAATCATATTATATTTTAATTAATTAACTTAATATACAAGTAATTTAATTTGGAATTAACTTAATATACAAGTAATTTGAATTGAAATTAACTTAATATACAAGTAATTTGAATTGAAATTAACTTAATATACAAGTAATTTGAATTGAAATTAACTTAATACCTATACAAGTAATTTGAATTTAAATAACACAAATAAACAGTGTAAAAGACTGTAAAAAAGCTTTTACTTCTGACTAAGAACACATTTTTGAAACAAATCTTTTATTATTTATTAATCAAATAATGCTTGATAATATTTTCAAGATATCTATGGTTCACTGTATAGAACAGTTTATTCTTTGACCATAGCTGTTACTAAAAATATTTAAATTACAAATGATTTCAATTACCTACATAAATTACTGTAATTATTTAACTTGAATATTTTGAAATGAAGTTATAATACTTATATAATATCCAACAATATTTATTTTTATCAACAAACATGCATCTGTATGTAATAGGAAATGATACTTAAAAAAACAGGTTTAAACAAACAAACATGTTTGTTTGGTTTTTTTTGCAAAAAGTCCCTAAAAGACCTTGTCATTAAGAAAAACTTGGACTTGCGCTGTCAAAATTTAATAATTAAAAATCTTACGATACTCAGATAAAAAATGACCTTGTCATTTTTTATCTATGCAGAAATGTTATGATTAGCTATGTATATTGATTTTGGCTTTTTTTTTTTTTTTTTTTCATAATATTAACAGGTTTTTAAAAGACTTAATCACTTATTTCATTTTGACTTTGTCACATTTGGATTTGGCAGTACACCTAAAATATGTTTTAATAGGATAGTGTAACTCTTTAAACATAAAAGTTAAAAAACTAATATAAAAGTTACTGAATATTAACTAATAATATAATGGATTTTAAAACAACTTAATAAAACCTGCTTTGATGTGGGTTTTACCCAAAAAAACCCAAGTTTTTTTTTTTTTTTTTTTTTTTGGGGGGGGGGGGGTAGGTGGGTTTTTTGCAACCCTACTTAAAAATAAAATGAAAATTTATAAATGGCTAGTATTAGTATATATAAAATTCAAAGTTTTCTATTACTATCAAAACAAAAAACTGCAAATTTTCTAAGAAAATAATGAATATATAAATTTATTAAATGAAGCCAGCTCTTAGCATGTCATTAAGATTTTCACTGAAAAACAGTGGAACTTCGATACATTATTTTCTGCTTCTTGATTGATTTGATTAAGAGTGTCAAAAATAACGTAAGATTATAAATATGCAAAGGAGAGTTACGAAAAAAAAATTAATAAAGGCTAAATTTTTTTGTTTGTTTTTTTATACACCAAAAACATTGAAGGGTGTCCATTACTGGCACATCTACCCTATAAAGACTAATTGATAGAAACTTTAATTATTAAGCATGGAAAACATATAAGACATTAACAAAACCCCTTGGATTAAAGAATGCACGATGATCATTATTATGACAATGAAGATTTTTGGCTAAAAATACAATATACCAATTACTTAAAGCACTCACATACACAAAACAAAACAATTAAGCTCTTTTAATAAGAAAAGATACAAAAAATCAGAAAAAAGAAACCTCACTGAATATATGCTTAATAATAATAATTGTTGCTACAAAATGTAAACAAAAAATACTTTCTTTTTCTGTTTTTCCCCCCGGTGTATAAGAAAAACCGGAAAAAATATAAGTGTTTCGGACTCAAAATATTTATTAGGTACAAAATATAAATTACCAGTTTGTAGGAATAACATTGAAGAGAAAATGTCGATAAGTACATGTATAAAAAGCAAATCGTACTTTTTCTTTAGAATAGATATAAATTCAAAAATAAAACAAAATGTCAGTGGACATGTTTTACATGAGAAGCGATGATGCAGAAAATTGTGAATCATGTAAACTGCGACTACGCCCATTTTATTTTCGTAAATCTGAATTATGTTCTGCATGTAACAGAATATAACAATTAATCTTATTTTATCAATGACGTCGAAAATAGCTAAGTAAACGGAAGGAGGCATATTACTTTAATATATGCTGCTAAAAAATACGATAATATCGGAATATTTTATAAAAAATGTGCAAAATATGTTATATGAATTCATCGAAGGCAAGCAGGATTTAAAAGCTGATTTTTAATATAAAAATCAATATTTGTTACTTTTAAAGTGAAATATTCTTCTTCTTTATTAGGATAAACACATTAGCGGAGATCATTACAGTCTTTATACTACATTACAAAAACACCAAAACACCGAAAAAAGTGCAGTATTGTCATAAATGATACTATGCTTTCATTTCGATGTGTTAAATATATTTTAAAAACATGATTTGTATATTTCAATAGTGTTTATCTTCACGCTAAACTAAAAACGTCAAAAATTAAATGCACCGGAAGATAATACTAAAACGTCATATCCGTCACACCTGCCTGTAAATTTTAAATGTTTTCGTTTCACTTCCAACTTGAATCTCGATCTTTGGATTTGATTAAAGTATCTTTATATATCAGAGAACTTAGGGGGTGGAAAGGCTGTTCTGTTCTACCTGATGTGACCGTCTACCTGAACTATCATACCTGAACCTAGAAAACCTCGGTCGAAATCTCAAATGACAATGCATGATTAATTTGATTAGGCTTCGGCGACCAAGGTTTTCTAGGTTGAGATAAATAGTGCCATCGCCAGCATTAGTCTTTGGAATAAGCATTAACATTGAAACTGAACGGCAATCTGCGAAGCAATCTGTCAAAAGATGGAAGTGCATTTTATATTGAACACAAAATTAATATGAAGTTGACTTTAATTTCTTAAAATATGTGTTGCAACAGAATATGCTATTGTCTTTTTTTCTTTTTACAGTTACATGCAAACGAAACGCTTGCAAATGAACTGACTTGCAATGGGATGACGACATACTTGCAATGGGTCTGCAAATAGTCATGCATTTGTAACGCTTGCAAGAAGTTACTCCTGTCTGCAAAATTGCTAAAAAGAGCATCGATTACAAACGATTTCGATGAATGATAAGCCAATAGGAAGCAAGAAAGCTTATATCAAATACTAAAGGCATTTAAATCGCAGCCAACGTGTTTTTTATTTACGATCTTGCTTCACTCAGCGGCTCAACAATTTGATATTTTTACGTTTGCTTAGTTATTCCTTTAGACACAACTTCATACAATTTTTTTTTTTTTTTTTTTTTTTTTTTTTTAATATGATGTTAGTACGCGCTTTTATTAAACGATTGATGCAACTTGGTATTTTTTTTTTTCTGTGTAAAATTCATTTTACTTCTGATTCTCATTTAGCTGCTTACGTACACTTACATTGTTTGTTTTTTGTGTCTAGAAAAGTTTTGTTCTAATATAAATTTTATGTAAAATAAATAATTTTTTTTTTCAGTTTATCATTATGGCTTATAAAGCTTTCATTTTTTAAATTATGGTGTTGATAATAAAAATATTAGAAAATATTTAACTAATTTAATTATATGTACAGAATAAATTTTTTCTTACTATTCTAAATGCATATATATTTTTTTAGGTGGGGGGGGGGGGGAGAGAACTGTACAATAAACCACAATAGTTAAAACATAGTCATTCAACTAATATCCTGTAGTGACAGAATGTTGTTTCTTTCAGTCAATAGTAAAAATATTGCTAACAAGAATAATTTCTTTAAAAAAGAAATTTTAATTATTAACATTATTTTAAATTTGTGATCGCATATGCAGATTTTGAATATTTTTATTAATTAAATACAATAAAAAAATCTAGATTTTATTTTCACAGAAAAAAAAATACAGGTATGATTTATTTACATATGAATTAAAAATAAGAAGCTGAATTTTATTAGCCATCAGTCAATTTTGTTCATATTGCTGTAGGAGTGCTTTCAGGACAGATGGGGGGGGGGGGGATCCTGATCAAGCATAAACAAATTTGTGTTATTTTACAGTACTATACACCTACAGATAAAATGAATGAAACTTTGTAATGGATATAAAAATAAACTAAATGTATGCTAAACTGAGGACTGTTTAGTTAATGAATTGAAACAACTTATAAAATTATAGTACATTTTAATTTTTTTTAGATGAATATATTAATTGAAAGCTGTATTTCAGTTACTATGTTTAAAGTGTATATGTAGAAGGAGAAAAATAGCAACATTTAAATGAATTTGCCATGCTTTATACTACATTTACATAAAATTTACTGTGATTTAAAAAATATTTATTAGATTAAAATAACTGGGTAATTTTTAATAAAAAAATAATTCATTAAGATATTGTGTTGTAGAGTAAAATGTGCCAATGAAGTATTTTTTTTTTCTAAAACATATTTAGCTTTGCAGCAACAATGAGAGATGGATATGTTGGAGAGGGGGGGGGGGGGATAGCTTTTCTCAGAGCATCTAAAAAGTTGATAAGATATATAAAAACTAATTCTATTGAGAGGAACTGGCTCTAAAAACTAACGTAAAGAAAAGCATAAGCAGAAAAAAAATTAGCATACAGCTATTTCGTCTTCTTAACAGCAAAGTATATGTAATGTTACTACTGCTGTTTCTCACTCTTATTTTGCCTGAGGATTGAAGATTGGTCTCCTTTTATGAAACAGCTGAATGCTAAATTTATTTGGGCTGCATGTGCTTTTCATTATGTTGGTTTGTACAAGTCATGTATTTAATAAAATATACTTTATAAACATATAAAGCAATGAAATTCTTCTTTTATGAGTAATAACAGGAGCACAGACAGGATCTTTACCCAAGTGTCATTTTGATTTGAAACATTATTACTTATAAAATAATAAAATTTGTTGTTTTACATACTCATAATATAATTCATTGTAAATACATTTGATGTAAAAAGTGATAATGAAAAGCACAAGCAGCCAAAATTAATTTAGCATTTAAATATTTCAATGCTTCATTAAAGGAGTCTATTTAATCTTCAGAGTAAAATAAAGCAGAATTAGAAGCGGCATTAACAGTAACATAATACTTTGCTACTGTTTTTCTCACAGGCTATCAAAGCCTGAGAGCTTATGTGATCGCCGGTTCTGTATGTACGTACATAACGCGATAACTCGATAGAAATATCCAATTTGCTTTTAAAAAATTTCTAGGTTCATTCTGATAAGGCGCTTCCCTGATTAGTTTTGGGGGTTCATTGTTTAAGGATAAAGGAGGGCTACCCCCCCCCCCCCCTTAATTTAAATAAATCTGTTTTTCATGTAGAATTGTTTGATTTGCTCCAAATTTGGTATACTGGTTTATTACGTTAAGGAGCTTCCCTGATTAGATTTAGAGGATCATTAATTAAGTATAAAGGAGGGACGGGAGATAGTCCCCCCCCCCTTAATCTAAATAAATGGTTTTTTTACGAAGAATTATTCGATTTGCTTCAAATTTGATATACTAGTTTATTCCAATATGGTGCTTCCTTCATTTGATTTGGAGGTTCATTGGTTAAGTGTAAAAGGGGGAATGGGGGAAAAGTCCCCTCCCCTTAATTTAGATAAATCGGTTTTTATGCAGAATTGTCCAGTTTACTTTTTTTTTTCTAGGTTCATTCTGATAAGGAGCTTTTCTGATTAGATTTGAAGGTTCATTGGTTCAGCATAAAGGGAGAAATTGGGAGCTAATGCCCCCTTAATTTAGCTAAATGGTTTTTTCATGCAGAGTTATCTGATTTGCTTCAAATTTGGTATACCAGTTTATTATGTTAAAAAGATTCCCAGATTAGATTTGGAGGTTCATTGGTTAAGTATAAAGGGGGAAACGGGATTAATCCCCCTTCATTTATTTTTTGAGGGGCATTATTCTTTGAAATAAGGAGTATAATATACAATTAGTATGAATAGCCTGTGAGCTCAATGCCATCAATTTAACTGGGAACTTTCCTTTTTATTCATTTATTTTGCATGGAAGAAAAGACTTCTATCATGAAAGATTGAAGTAGTCGTATGTTAATTTTCTTATCTATCAATGCTTTTCTTTTCATTGTTTTTCTATTAATTTTATCAGATTTAACTCTCTGTTTCACAGCTTAAGTAAATTTTAATAGATTAATTTTAATTAAACTTTCATTTTTAATTGAAAAACAATTATGATTTCTTAATATAACTAATTTTCAGGCATGATTTAAAAAAAAAAAAATCTATTTCCACATGACTCAACCGTAAACATTTATTTGTTACAACAATGTAAAGTAACAATTGCAGTAATATAAATAAAAATGCAAAATTAAGAAGAAAGTGACAGCTTTATCACAATTGCCAGCTCATTGTCCAAACTTGGTGAGAGCTCCTTTTTCATCCTCCTGAGTATTTTTGATTTGAATATTAATCAAATACTAAAGGGTAGAAAACAAAATAACATGTTTATTTGACAAACATATTTAAAAGTACAAAATAACTTTTTTGTGAACAATCCAATCCAGAGATTAAAAGAAAACTGCCAGAGCATGAAGATCTGAAAATAAAAATCATAAAAATCTTAAACATGCATTATAAATTAAATTATATTATGAATGTGATAAAAATTCCAATTTACTTGAAATATTCTTAGTAGCACCTCAAGCTCTTTATTTTGACCTCCAGATTTTTGATAAAAAGTTGTTTTCTACTTTTAAGTACAATAAGTGCTTTTTTCCTTACCTTTTAGTCTAATATTTCTTTCAAGTAATTTGATTTCCGAAGACAGTTTAACCACTTTCATTTTCTTTTAAACTGTGTGTTTGTTTAAAAGTCTATTTTTTGGATTTTATTATTGAGTTTCATATAAAAACATAATGTATTCTTACTTCTTTGTTTATCCTTTCATTATTGCAAATGATTCAATCCTTCCAGGCATACTGAAACTTAATTTGAATAGACTGTTTATGAAACTAAATTTCTTTATAAGGGAAAATAAATTTAAATAACAATAGTATCTTACTTATAAATGCTCGAAAAATAGAGAATAGCAAAGGAAATTCTTTCTGCTATTCATTAATTATGTAAATAGAAGCATAAAATTATAGTAATAAAAAAAAAAAAAAAAAAGAAAATTTAAAAATATCTGTGCTATAAGATGATATTGCAAGAATATCAGCATTATTATTGTGTAAACATATTTATTAAAAAAGAATGCTTGAACTGTGGGATTAACAACAACAATAATTTAAATGGAAATGATACCTTCACTATAAATTCTATTACTTTGGTACTTTGAAGAACACCCTCAAATTTATCAAACAACTTTATTTTTTGTATCAGAATTTATTTTTGAAAAGTATATATTTTAATTGCATTCAATTTATGTTAAAATAATGAAAGACTGAATAAATACAACTGTACTTTAAATATGTGTATACATAACTAGGCAATATGTATTTATGTCAGACATAATTAAAAATAGAAGCAAAAAATTACTGAAAACACCTTACTTCAAAGAAAAAAGAAAAGTAGTAAAAATTGAAGTATTTACTTGCTTTAATACAAAAATCAAAGTCTCTAGAATTAAACGCAAAGAAAATCTTTAAGGTTTTAACATAGGAAGACTAGCTTTATACACAAAATTTGTTATTTAGTGATACAGCAAATTAGAAAAGATAAAATTTGAAAAATAGTTTCTTGTAATATTGACGCCATGTACTTTATTTATTAAACAACAAAAATATTAAACACACATGAATTACTTCCTTTTAATTTAGGTGCTGCAAATAACTAATTTTAGAATTCCTAATGCAATTCTAAAGTGTAACACTTTTCAGATAAAGATATAAAATAAAAATACACTAAAAAAAATTACTAATTTTTAACATAGCTTTTCAAAAAATGTGCACATAAAATAACTTTCCAAATCCCAAATGAACTTAATTATCAAAATATTAACTTAATGTAAGCATGTTCATTGGCAACACAAACTGAAACTAGGGCCACAGCAAGTGTGGTGTAGACGACATCTAGGTTTACAGCAACAGCAAGCCCAATGTATATTATTGGTTGTGAAGATCATAGTATCTGAAGATCTAGCAAGTTACACTCGAAGACAGAAAATCGAAATAAACTCCTGCCTGCAAGTGTAGCCAGCTGTCATAAAAATTCAACACTATATCTTTCTTCCATCCTTCATAACTCAGTCCTTTGAGTTACAGAAGTCGACTCCTATCTTCAGCGATAACAGCAGTACATTTTAAATTAATATTTTGATATTAAGTTCGTTTGGGATTAGAAAAGTTATATTAATTGTACATTTATAGATAACAACCATATTAAAATGTTTTTTGTTTTTCAGTAAATAATTTCATTTTATACCACTATCTGAAGAGTTTCATATATTAAAAACTCATTAGGTATTCCAAAGCTAATAAGAGTTATCAATAACAACTAATTTAAAATGAAATGATTAAAATGAGTATAATATTTTCATTGATTAAAAAAAGTTATGAATAACATTATGAATGTATTTAATTTTGCTTTTAAAATAAATAAATACTCTTTTAGTTTCATATACACATACAGTGAGAGCTCCCAGAAAGACATCTTCATTCAATGCTACTGATTTAAATCTGAGATACACATTGAAGTAACTTTTAATTCAATTTGAGTAAACTGTTTATTCAAAACAATTTATGATATTTCAGAAAAGATTTATTACAAGTGATGATAGATTTTATTTTGCAAATTGCTGCATTTTCAAATGTGCAAAATAAAATGAATACAAAGGAATTTTTTTTTCTACTAACATAAACAAAGATAATAGGATTTTATATTATACTATATTTAATAGATTTTATTCAGAATGCACACATAAAATTACTTCCTTTATATAAAAACTTAAATTATTATAGTAATTTCAAAATAATAATAATAATAAAATACCTGTACTAGAATACAATATATTGCTGAAACAATATTATATAAATATATACATTTCAAAAGGTAAAATTTTTTTTCTATGCCAGAAGTGCCTAATAATAATGAAGGCGATAGCTTAGCTAGAGATTTCATTACATATAAAAAAAAAACCCTAAATTTAAGAAACGGTTTTTATTCAAAGCTCAAAAAGAAAAATTTGAAATAGTATATTGATCCAAATACATAAATGAAAACAATAACATAGTGAGCTTCATTTTCAAATATTCAGTAAATTAGAAATAGAAATCAAATGTAACAATGCAGCTGAAATATATATATAGATTAAATTTCACATTTGTGTCGAATCTTATAAAATAAAATAATTTTTTTAACTTACTTGCATATCAACTGAGAGGGCATTCGGTGCCGTCTATAAATGAGGCGTTAATTCGTCAATATGAAGCTGGGTAGCTTTTTTTAATAGTCTGTAATTTCCCACAAATTGTAATACTCTTTCATCAAATAAATTTGACTTGTCTTTGGGAGTTCTTGTTATCTGTTGAAGATTTTCCGTCGTAGTTTCTCTTACAAATAATAATACATCCGCCATCTTTTCACCAACTTACCATTGCAATTGTGTTTTGCGGAAGGTCTGAAGCTTCTGCAAATTTTGCCAGAGTTACCAGACGAGTTGCAGACGATGCGTTACGTTTGCATGCATTTTTCGGTTGCAGACAGCTTTGCAACCGGAAGTGTTTCGTTTGCATGTAACTGTTACTTAAAAAAAAAAATGAATATTTTAATGATTCAAAATTCTGACTGAAAAATGATGGGATTGTGTATGTTCATTCCGTTTGTACTCATCCATGAAATGAAATGCGGCCATTTTCTAACATTGTGGGTGTTTCAATTTTGACGTCTTAGAAAATTCGCCGGAAGCATATTTAATCCTCAAGCATTCGTGTTTTAATCTCTTAGCGTAGTTTTGGTTACTGCTTATAATAGACAGTACTTGTGTATTTATATTTCGTCTCGGTGCTCTTAAGATTTGTGAAATATGGCCGATCGGGATGATAATGTCTACAAAGCTAAGCTTGCCGAGCAAGCGGAACGATACGATGGTAAGAGGGTGGAGATTTAATATTCATTGCAGCTTGAAGGATGTTCTTTAACCACATGTTCATATTTTGTCTTGTGTTGTAATTACCTATTTAATTTTAGTTCGTACTATTTTTTGTTCATCGATGATAATGAAGATTTCTGTGTGTCCTTTAAATAGTACTTTCAAAATTGATCATGTTTTTGGCTATATTAAAAAAATAACCTTTTAACAAACGAGTTACTTATTTTGTAGAATGTCCGTACTTGTTTAACGCACGACATTCAAGGTCTTTCAATAAGTTTATAAATTTTTGTTTCAAAATGTATTTTTAACCCTTTAAATGCATATTTTGTGACAGCATGACATGTTAGATTGACCTTTTAACTCATGCTTTAGGTGAACATTTGTTTTGAATTATCTAATTTCTAGAATATTTTACGAAGCAATAAATAGTGCAATAAACTTTTTTTTTTAAATATATTTATATGAAAAGAGAGTGGAGAATGTGTTTTTTAAATTTATCCCCAAAATTCAAAATGTTTATGTAATGAATTAACGATTCTTGTTTGTTGCATATTGTACTATTAAAAAAAATTATGTACTGTTTAATTCACATTTATCTTCATTAAAACATAAAAATTATATTTTCAATTAATGTTGTCTTTTGAAAATTCAATATAAACTTTTTAAAGAAAACCCCTACTGAATAACTTAATTTGTTTTCCAATTTTCCCCCAATTTGACAGACGTCTCATAATTTAAAATAAACTATTATTGTGCTGTCCTCTTTAAAAAAAAAACCCACCCTAGAATTTCATCAAAAAAGAAATCACTGAAGTCAAATTTTCTTTTTGTCTTTTTTTTATGTCATTTACAATAATATTATTTAAAATTACTTAAGAAATGTTTATTTAGTTTTTAAAAAAATAAGCTAATACAAAACTGTAGCAGAAAGCTTCATTTTCACAATTTTTCTTGTTATAATACAACATGTTACAATGATGTACATCAATTTGTGGATGTTTTTATGTTAAACTATTAATATGTGGATGAAATGCATCATTTTCAGCTGATTATATTATGTTTGGCTCAGTTTGTGACCTTTTGAAAACAGGTTAAAAAAAACAAAAAAAAAAAAAACATGCGGGAACAAAAAAAAAAACCCACTCTTATAGGGTGAACTTCCAGTAATTGACCACATGCCAGTAATTGACCAAAAACACATTTATGTGTTTAAAACAAGAATCAATGTGTTGATAAAGTATTTTTGAATGCTGGATAAAAATATTTAACATCCAATAAATTGCATAGGAAAAGATTACTTTTGCTATCTAGGGTAGATGTACCAGTTTTGGCCACATTTAGAGAAAATTTGAAATAGAAATTTTACATTTCTTGATCGATTGAAGCATATTAAATCATAATAACATCATTCTTTAGTAAATTTAATTGTCTTTCTGTTAACTATAATGACTTTCTACAGAATATTTTAGATTGTGAGTAATAACTCATCAAGTAATTTATTCCAATTTGTACCAGTTTTGGCCACCCCTACACCAGTTTTGGCCACTCCAATGTCATGTAGTTTAACAAACATTTTAATTGATAATAAGTAAATATAAAGCATTTTTATGCAACATCTATTTTACCACACATATATTTGTTTGCTGTATTAAGAGAATTTTGCAAATTTGTTTATGAATTGATAAAAACATCAAATAAAATATACTTATGTTGATTTTAACTGAAAATTTCAATTAAAAAACAAAAAATATATTTAAATTTGATTAATAAAAGAGATAACAGTGTCTATAGGACATAAAGATTAACTATTTAATCAGTTTTATAATTATTCATGGATTATGGCTTGTTTAGAACACTTGAATCTTCATCAAAGAGTTATATTTCTTGTATATAAAAGCATTTTCTGATTTTTGTTTGATTTTCATCAAAAAGTTATGAAATCATCTTTTGATTTATATTAGCTTGTGCCTTATTTAAATACCTTGCTTCTTTGCAAGTTAGTTATTTTAGGGTGTGATTTCCGAAGCAAATCATACCATTTCATACCTGGTCTTCCATCTTGAAATGGAGTTTCTATCTTGCCGGCTACAATTTTCTGGGCAGAATCTTAAAAGTTATTCCATTTTTATAGAAAATAGTATTCTGACAATATCTAAAATCCACTTTTCTAATTGATTTTTAACTTCAATCCCTAGTACCTAGATCTACTACTTGAGATTCAACATTATTAGAGAAAAGTGGGGTCTGTCCTGCAAACTTGTGATGTAAGGCAAGAACGGGTTACTCCAAAACTTTGCTAGGGATGAGTTCCATATCCTGTGCCGGAAGATTTTTGGCGAAAAAAAATCTCGCCAAAATGCCGTTTTGGCAACATGAAAATTATTCCAAGATTGCAGAAAAACATCATTTTAAAATCTTTATATTATTTATAAATCAATGATTTTGCACCATTTTTAAAGATAGAAAATGATATAAAAACATGGATTTATAAATTACACAAAGATTTAAAAACGAAGTTTTTGCGCCATCTTGGAAATTTTCTTCCGATACAATTACACAAATTTTAGCAACATTCTAAATAAATGTTCTTTTTGAGATGAATACTTGTTATTGTCAGGGGGGCTCTGCCCCCCTGAACCCCCCGTTCTTAAAACATTTTCGACAATAAAAAAGAGAAAAAAACTGGCCAGGAACTTTTTATAAATTTCAACAATATTTCAAAAACTATTATTTTTAATGCTGGTAAAATCCCGCTCACAACTGCCAAAAAGAAAAAAAAGTATTAAATCATAGAAAAAATGTATAAAAATAATTTTAAAATGTTTACACACAACATCAACAACAACAACAAAAAAAAAAAAACAATCAGCAAGAATTTAATGTTTATAAAATGATCCCAGTTAGGGTCTGAAACAGGATACCAACCATTCATCTGAAAAAGCACATGTTTAGATTTATTTAAAATACTGCTAAAATTTGTGCAATTGCATCGGAAGAAATTTTCGAAGTGGCGCAAAAACTTCGTTTTTAAATCTTTATGTAATTTATAAATCCATGTTTTTACATCATTTTCTATTTTTAAAAATGGTGTAAAATCATTGATTTATAAATAATATAAAGATTTAAAAATGATGTTTTTCCGCAATCTTGGAAAAATTAACGATATTTTACTTACATCGACCGGCACAGAGAGTAATCCAAGTGTGGCGTCGGCGTGATCGCGGGAGCAAATTCTTATACCGAATTCAAAATTTGCTGACTAACAGTTCCCGTGATACTAGTAAACCAATAAGCTTCAAGATCTCACGTCATCCAGTTGGCCGGTTTTGAAAAGGCATTTCCGAAAAAAAGCAACCCTAAAGCCGTTCGAACGATCCGAAATCCGACGAACAAACTTAAACCAGATCGAAACATTTATCGCCAAACAAAGCGCACCAAAAAAATCGCCAAATCTTCCGGCACAGGATATGGGACTCTTCCCCTTTGCTAGCTTGTAGTGCTGGCATTACATTTTGAATGGCCTTAATTTTACTTCCTATCTTAGAGCAGTGTTCCCTCTAGGCAATTTTTTAACAGCACATAATCTTTTTTAAACTTGGTAAAAGGAATCCTGTTTTTTTTTTTTTTTTTTTTTTTGATAATGTGAAATACATTCTTACTTGTATTTAGATATCTCTAGTAAAGATTTTCGGCACAGATGTCATATTCGTCCCATATTGGCAATTTTTTTCTGACGCGCCAATGTCATATATGCAACGGGTACTTAACTGGCACCAAAGTGTCGTTATTTTGCTTGATGTGGTAACCCGGATTATGTTTATACTGTTGATGTTTTCGCCAAATTGGCAACTGAAAAAAATCGCGCCAATATGGGACGAATATGACATCTGTGCCAGATTTTCACAATATTTAGTATTTCTTAATCCGCGTGCCTGAAATATTGCAAAAATTATAGAACTTCTTCATTTCTTTAGGAAAAATACAAGCAATTAAATCATGCTATAATTTTATTGAACTTTTTAATTTATAAGTTGTAAAATCTTTCAAAATTTGTTTTAGTTTATTTATCATATCTAAACATTACATATCGCCTCCCCTTTTGTTTTATCAATACTAAACACAATACTATATTTTCTTTTGCAATGTCATTCTTTAGTGACTAGCACAATGTCCTTCTTTCTAAAGTGGACAGAGAATAACAAAATCTCTTTTATAAGAACTGCCATTAGCCTTGCTTTTATTATTATTGAAGCCATTACTATATAAAACAAAATTAAATTGATTTTTCCAGATGTTCTTAAATTTATTATATGGCTAAAATTCCCTCTATAATGAATCATGTGGCCAAAAGTGGAACATAATGTTGTACCCTTTTTGGCCACCCCCATGGCCATAACTGGTACATATAGCAAATTTAATGCACCAGTTTTGGCCACCCCCCATTAAACTGTTAAAATAATTAAATTAAATGTAAAATTGCAGTAGAGAGAAAGCTTACCTAATAAAACCTAATAGCAATTTGTTTCAGAACAAATAGAACCCAATAAGTGCCTAATGTTGAAAGATTCTGAAAACTTGTCAGCTAAGCAAAAATCTTAATGCATGTAAGCACACACTACAGTTTCACACATTTATTTTTTTTTTGCAAATCATATTTTATCAAAAAATAAACAAATGATATTGTAAATGATAAAAGAGAGTTAGCTTAAAATGTAAGAATGCCTATTATTTGTTAGCATTAATTCACAGGCTAAATATTGGACAAATTGATCCAATGTGGCCAAAACTGGGGGATGAGTTCCATATCCTGTGCCGGAAGATTTTTGGCGAAAAAAAATCTCGCCAAAATGTCGTTTTGGCGACATGAAAAATTTTCCAAGATTGCAGAAAAACATCATTTTAAAATCTTTATATTATTTATAAATCAATGATTTTGCACCATTTTTAAAGATAGAAAATGATATAAAAACATGGATTTATAAATTACACAAAGATTTAAAAACGAAGTTTTTGCGCCATCTTGGAAATTTTCTTCCGATACAATTACACAAATTTTAGCAGCATTCTAAATAAATGTCCTTTTTGAGATGAATACTTGTTATTGTCAGGGGGGCTCTGCCCCCCTGAAACATTTTCGACAATAAAATAAATTTCCCCCTGTTCTTAAAACATTTTCGACAATAAAAAAGAGAAAAAAACTGGCCAGAAACTTTTTATAAATTTCAATAATATTTCAAAAACTATTATTTTTAAGGGATCCCATTTTTAATGCAGGTAAAATACCGCTCACAACTGGCAAAAAGAAAAAAAAAGTATTAAATCATAGAAAAAATGTATAAAAATAATTTTAAAATGTTTACACGACAACAACAACAAAACAATCCGCAAGAATTTGTTTATAAAATGATCCCAGTTAGGGTCTGAAACAGGGTAGCAACTATTCATATGAAAAAGCACATGTTTAGATTTATTTAGAATGCTGCTAAAACTTGTGCAATTGCATGGGAAGAAATTTTCGAAGTGGCGCAAAAACTTCGTTTTTAAATCTTTATGTAATTTATAAATCCATGTTTTAACATCATTTTCTCTTTTAAAAATGGTGTAAAATCATTGATTTAAAAATAATATAAAGATTTAAAAATGATGTTTTTCCGCAATCTTGGAAAAATTAACGAGACTACTTACATCGACCGGCGCAGAGAGTTATCCATATGTGAGTGTGGCGTCGGCGTGGCCGCGGTAGCAAATTCTTATCTAACGGAATTCAAAATTTGCTGACTAACAGTTCCCGTGATACTAGTAAACCAATAAGCTTCAAGATGTCCCGCCATCCAGTCGTCCGGTTTTGAAAGCAACCCTAAAGCCGTTCGAACGATCCGAAATCCGACGAACAAACTTAAACCAGATCGAAACATTTATCGCCAAACAAAGCGCGCCAACAAAATCGCCAAATCTTCCGGCACAGGTTATGGGACTCTTCCCAAAACTGGTGCATCTACCCTATATTCTGATTGAATGTAAAAAATCAAAGAAAATGCACCTTCTAACAATATCAAAAGTGAATACATTCTGTAATAGTAGTGTTGTTTTGTGAGTTGTTTTATTAATCTTACAGCATCAAGTTTAATTTAGTTCCATTGGTTCATCAAATGAGGTGTGTAGTTCATTTTTGTTTGTTTTAAGTTAATCATTATGCATTTAATATTAAATTCATAAGTTAAATGACGTTAAGGGGGGTGGTCAACTACTAGATGTGTGAATGTTGAAAGCATTCAGTAATTGACCAAAATGGTCAACTACTGACTTTTTGCTTGTTTGCATCCATTCCTTTTGATACTTAAAAAAATACATAGACTTCTATTATGAAAGCAATATTCACCAATTTTTTATTTAAAAAATGAGTTCTTTCAGTAGTTGACCAGGGTGGTTAATAACTAAATATGCTTGGTCAATTACTGATCAAGCAAACACACATTTGTTATGTCAAGAGGGTCATAACACATTTATATAATAATAATGCAAGAAAAGTGTAATTAAAATGTAAAGAACAAAATTAGCATAGTGGGGCTCTAAATATCATTAGGGTTTGTCACACAAATCTTATAAAAAAAGTTTTACCACCATCAGCTCCAAACATAGTTCGTGGTAGATTTCTATTACAATTGTTGTGGAAGTATGCTGTTAAAATTGCTATGTAAAATGTTTTTTTATGCTGATTTTATCCATGACAAAGTTCAACCCTAATTAACTGCAGCTGTATAATAATAAAACATAACAATACAGAATTTACATTAACATTACACTAAGTTTTGACTGACAAAAATAAAAATATTACTTTTAATCAGCGTTCGAAATCCTTGGTGGTCCGCTGGTCCGAGACCACCAAAAATGCAATCGGACCACTAATTTGAAAAATTTAGTGGTCTGCAGGACCAGTAACTTTTTCCCCCCTTTCTCACAGGTAAACTTAATTTACCCGTCCCCTAGAAAACCACAACCAAACACAAATCACACAATAATTTAAAAAAAATTGCATTAAATCTCGGTCATTTGAAATAAATAATCAGATAAATAAAATATCTAATTAATAATTTTATAGTTTTTCGTTATGCATACTGTTTATTTAATTTTTAGTAAATTATAATTTTACATTTTACTATGGTGAAAATTTTGGATGGCTGTAAAGGAAGTTTGGTTTATATTCTAAGAGGGGGGGGGAGGGGGAGGTCACTCAAGGGTTAAAGGGACTTAATAGAATTTTATGTAGCGGGCTAGTGATAACTGTGGACCAGTAAATTCTCATGCTTACTGGTCCTTGGGACTAGTGACTTTTTTTTATCAATTCTACTGCTGCTTTTAATAATCAGTGATTTGTTCAATATATTTTTTTAAACTGTAGAAATATATATAGTTTAAATTTAATTTTGAATAATTAGTGTTAACTATTTTGCACAATAAGCATCCCATTTATTATATAAAGCATAAAGTGCTCAGAATAAATTATTCCTAACAGTAATTTTTGTATTGTACAGTTTGTTTTATTTAATGAATGCATTTCTGGCATTAAATAAATTAGACAAAAGTTTATATTATAATTAAAAAATCTGTTGACAAAAGATTAAAAATTATGTAGAGTGTTGATTGCCAAGTGCTTCAGAAATGTATGCATAACTGTAGCACAAATAGGACTACAACTAAAAAAAAAACTTTTCACTAAACGAAAATGGCATTTAGAATATTTAAACATAATTTAAAATTAATTATAAATAACATGACAGATTTTATCATCCCACAAAAATATAAAGCAATAGGGAAAATCTTAAATATATTTTGTGCATATATCAATTTTATAAATAGAGATTAATGATTATGTATCTCGGGCCATAGGTAAAAGATTACTGGGCCATATGTGGCCTGCAGGTTGAGCATGGCTGCTTTAAAGCATATTTTGCTACTACTGCAATTTAAAAATCCTTGGCTTTATGATTTAAATTCTTTTTCTAAAAAAATTCTGAGAAATTTCAAATTTGTTTTTTTTTTTCAGAAATTTGAAATTTTCCCGATTTTTTTCTGGCTGTCCAGGAGGATAGACATCCAGTTTCTGTAGAAAAAAACTTAGCAAACTTCCCCATTTTTTCATCCGATTAATTTTAAGAAGGTTTATCAGTTCAACTTCAGAGTGGTCAATTACTGGCAAAATCTCCCTTGACAACTATTACATTAAATAAAATAAAATTGCAAAAAAGTAGGCAAAAAATGTTTATTTATTATTGATCCTTATACGTGATTGTTGCTTTTAAAAAAAAGTTTCAAGAAATATCTCCTTAAATTTAGCACAGAAAAAAAAAATACGAAGAAACTTTCACTAAATGGTCAATTACTGGGTAGTTCACCCTATATAAATAAATGATGGAACATGCATTTTTTCTATAAAATATTCATTAAGGAAAAAAAAATAAATTATGCAAAAATAATACATATTTTAGTATTTCTAAGAATTTTGTACGAGTGTGTCATAACCCTGCCCGCCCCTTCTTTGTTTTTGCAAAAATAAAACCCATACACTGTTTTTTAATACACAAAGATATCGTTTACTTATATTTCATATATTGTTTTAATGTTTACAAGTTGATGTTATTTTATTTTAA
This sequence comes from Maratus speciosus, assembly GCA_963932465.1. NCBI lineage: Eukaryota > Metazoa > Arthropoda > Arachnida > Araneae > Salticidae > Maratus > Maratus speciosus. The sequence continues at coordinate 414,997,922 of OZ010791.1, forward strand.
TCATTATTTTGGTTTTTTTATGCAAATTTTTTTACTTATATTAGGCAATTCTAAAGTTCCCTGTTCAACAAACACGAAACTTTGACACATTTATCAACTCATTTTTAAGCGCTTGGGGAGAATTTAGCAAAAAATTACATTTATAATTTTGGGTGAACTGCATTTTAACCCACTTCTCGGCGACCGGTTTTTTCTACTGTGCGATTGATGCACGCGCCTGGCTACCTTCTGTTTTGGTATCTATTTTCTCGGCAACCCTCGGAGAGATGGAGAGAATTTTTCTCCATCCTTAGGACAGTTTGTGCATGCTCTGTTTGCTGCTTATTTTCTGGCTCTCTTATTGGACTAGAGAAGAGTAACTTTTAAAATTGAGCCATTGTTCGTATTTTTTTTTCTGACGATTATGTTGCTTTTATTCCAGTTCTCATCGAGTGGGTACGTTTTGAACTTTTTCATTTATGGTTGACAGATTAGACTAATAATCCGCTATGGCTGTTACTGATTACCGTAAGAATTTCGATGAATGCATGAATTAAGAGGATGAATATTGAGTGAATTTTTTACTCTTTTACCTATAATGGATAAGAGAGCTGGGGACTACTTGCAAATTCGCCCGGAAAGTTTGGTGCTTTTTTTAGAGATTTTTTACTGGTGATGATTTTCTCCCATTGGGCTTCTGACGTTTGCAGTTTCTGGCAACCCTACATTTTCTACGTCACTCCTGCGAATATTCTGGTCGCCTCGGCCTCACTTTGATTTTGGAAGCTGGAGAGTGTGGACGTGCGTTTGGTTGGTTTGCTATCTTTTGCTACACGTGGTCAGGTTGTATTTTTCCATTTTGTTTTATTTGGATTTTTTTGTTATGGCTCCTGTTATTAGTCGTCCTTTGGTTTGTGATGTAGTTAAGAAGTATCAGGGAATTTTGAAGGCAAAGGGAGGATATTTTGCTGTTTCTTATAACCGTCCAATTTTAAGAAATGACGGTGTAGCTAACCGTTATTTTGTGACTGAGTTTATAAAGGATAACGATTTATTTTTTTAATTTCTTCGAGAAGTAGGTTTGATTAAATCTAGTGTTTGTTGTCCGGAATGTGAGGTAGATATGAATATTCGGAAGAAAAAGGTTAATGATGGTTTTTCCTGAAGTTGCAAGAGAATAGGAAGAAGAAAGAATGCAGTAAAGAGTTGTCACTTAGGGTTGGTATTTGGTTCGCTTCAAGTAATTTGACGATCGCAGAGGTTTTTTTGTTAACATTTGAGATTATTATTGGTGTAAAGATGAAGCATATAATGGATCAGTGGGGTTTTGGAAGTAATACAATGGCAGATTGGAGGCAGTTTATTAATGAGCAGGTATTGGAGTTTATTGAGTCAAGTCGGAGAAAATAGGTGTTAATGAAATAGTTGAAGTTGATGAATCAAAGTTTGGGAAGAGGAAGCACAATAGAGGTCACAAGGTGGAAAGGCGGTGGGGTTTTGGTGGCGTTGAGAGGTTCGGGTCGCATGTTTTTGGTTGCTGTCCATGACAGATCTGCCGAAACGTTAAGGGAGTGTATCGAACAGTGGATTCATAAGGATACTATGATTTATTCTGATTGCTGGAAAGCTTATGATCGTTTGGGAGAGTACAATTATGGGTTGTTACAGGTGAATCACAGCTTGCATTTTGTGGATCAGGAGACTGGTTGCCACACCAACACAATCGAGAGCATGTGGCGTCATATTAAGGAAACATTGCCGTCATACAATCAGAAAACCGATTTTTGCTACTATTTGGCAATGTTTCTTTTTGATAGAGCGTGTTATGATAAAAAAATCCATGTTTTTAATAAATTTTTGGAAATTATAAGGGAAATAAAGTGGGAGGTTTGTATAATAGAAAAAAAGCGATGATTATTTTGTGCTCTCAATTGTGTTGTGTAAAGATAAAATTGGGTTTATTTTGTGTATAATCTTTAAATATTGTGTGGTTTATTGTGCTTTTTATTTAATCTAGAAATTTTTAATCTCATTTTTTCGTTTATTTAATCAAGAAAAGTTTACATTTGCATATTTTGTCCCATATTTTTTTAATCAAGAAATTTATAATCTCATTGTTTCGTATATGTAATCAAGAAAAATTTACATTTGAATATCATTTTGTCCCATGTTTTTTTAATCAAGAAAAAAATTGTGTGTATAATAAATTTTGATTACAGTACAGGACCCATTGTCCGGAATTCCGAAATCCGGAAGGACCTAAAATCCGGAAGAAAAAAAAATTGAAAATTTTCTATAAATTTGTAAATTTGTACTAAAATTTTGCAATTTGTCGAAAATTTTACATATTCCTAATTTTCTTTTTGGTCTATTGTGTGTTGCAATGTGTAACCATTAAAATATGTTACATCAGTGATGAGGAAACACGGTGCCACCCCCCCCCCCCACCCAAAGAAAAAATAGAAAAAAATCATTTTTCTGTCAAATTTTAGTTAAAAATTTATATTACGATTCGTTTAAAAAAAAGATATTTCATACCCTCCCTCTCACTTCGATAAAATACTGTGACTACACAATTATGTTACTTGAATCAAGGGTGATTCTGAGTTTAAAAAAAAAAAAAAAAAAAAAAAAATCTGAAATTTACAGCAAATTTTTTGAAAGTTTACAGAAGAGGAGAGAGGGGGATCTCGGCTCTAATTATGCGTTTTACTGCAATCCTTTAACAAAATTCGTGCTTTTACGCGATCTTTTGACGAAATTAAGACAGTGTTTTGAGATCCTTTGAAGAATTTTTTCTTTCTTTTTTTTGCTATGGACATAATTTGACGAAGTTTGCGTTTTTTTTTCCGCGAGATTTTGACGAAATTTGCATTTTTCTTCCGCAATCCTTTAACTGAATTTGTGTGTTTTTCGCGATTCTTTTACGAAATTTCATTTTTTTGCGATCTTTTGACGAAATTTGCGTTTTTTTCGCGATTTTTGGACGAAATTTGCAGATTTTTTCGCGATCTTTTGACGAAATTGCGGGAGGCTTTTTCGATCCTTTGAAGAAATTTGGTTTTTTTTTCGCTATATTTTGACGCAATTTGTGGGGTTTTTGTGGTGCTTAGAAGAAATTTGTGTTTTTTCGCGATTCTTTGATGAAATTAGCGTTTCTCCCGCGATTTTTTTGACGGAATTCGGGAGGACCCGAAATCCGGAAAATTCCAAAATCCGGAAAGCCTTCGGTCCCGAGGATTCCGGATAATAGGTCCTGTACTGTAATCGCCCGGAGATGGTCCCCTATTTTTATTATTAGAAATAACGAATTGAGTGCTGTTTTCTGTTAAATTTGCATTGTTTTTTATTTTAAATTGAATATTTGGTTTAATCTACTGCTTTAAAAAGGTCATTTATAGCGATTTTAGGCTTGAAAAACTGAAAATTCAGAGATTAAACGCTTGAAGAAAAGCAAGAAAAAAAAATTTTATGAAAATTACTGATTTCTGCTATAAACTTCTTTTTTTTTTTTTTTTTGCTTTTCTTTAATTGTTTAATCTCTGAATTTTTCAGTTTTTTAAGCCTAAAGCCACTATAAATTGCTCTTTGGCGACAATTGATTTGGCGTGAAAACGGGTTTTTCACACAAAAAAAAAAAAAGATGGCGGACTCCGGGTGTATTCGCAAGTAGTTCCGAGAGCTGTGATTGATTGGTGTATGAAAGACTGACTGATTGCACACCTTGGACATTCATACTTAGAAGCAAAAGAGATGAAATTGACTAAGAATGATGGTTTAACTGATGGTTTTGAATGGCGATGTAGAGATCAATCTAAATCGAGTGTGAATCAGCATGATGTGTGTAGGAGTATAAAGAAGGGTTCGTGGTTTGAGCGTGTGCATTTTAGTTTGTGTAATCTTTTAAAGTTAACACGTAATTGGTTTGGGAAATGTATGCAAAAGTAATGTAAAGGTGGATGTGAAAGTTGGAGATCATGCAACGACTGATTGGTATAGTATGTGTAGAGGTGTGTCAGTGTGTGTTAGCGACTGAATTTCAACCGGGTAATTCGCAATATACTCTCCTTCGCCAATCTCCTTCGATAACTGCGCCAATGTGGCAACCCTGGTTTATCGGGCTGCTCCTCTGACGTCACCAAATATGGCAACCCTAAGATTTCTCTTGAGAGTTTTTATGGTTTAAACTCCTTGTTTTGTAAGCTGCTTTCTAATTGGACCAGGGTTGGCTTTTTCCCGTCCAAAACTTGTTTTTCCCATCCCATTGAGAAAAACTGGTAAATACTGGGAAAAACTGGTAAATACCGGGAAAAACTTCCAAATGACAATATGTAAGAAATATTCTGGCTTTCTGAATATGATGTGTAAAATTAAAGATAGAAATACATAGTTATTACAAATTTTCCTTAGGTTTAAAATTATTTTGTAGGAAAGGAATATAAATAAATAAGAATTATTGCATAAAGCAGAAATTCAAGAATCTGCTGTAGAGAAAATAGCTGGGAGAATTGTTACTCTCATGCAAGTTGGATGGAGTAACGTCCATAATGAACCTTTTGTAGCCAATTCCATATTTTGTAATGGAAAAAGTATGCTTCTTTCTGCAATAGATTTCGGGAAAAATAAGAAAATGAGAGTATTGTACAAATCTTGCTCGTGGGACAAAAATTGCAGCAGCAGCTACATATGGATGCACTGTAAAAAGTTTCGGTTCGGATAATGAACAGAAAATGCTTACAATGAGGCAGAATCTTGAAACGGAAGATATTATACTTTTGCATATGGATCTGCATCGCATTATTTAAATATTCTTGGCAAGAATGTGACTACTGATTCTATCAGGGTTGGCATGGTTTAAACCAAGTGGTTTTAACCATGGTTTAAACCAATTGGTTTTTTTGTCAAAAAAACCATTTGGTTTTTTTAGAAAAAATCTAATATAATATTTTCTCTTTTTGTAATTTAATTGTTTTAAATTATAGATAGAAGTAATTTCTACTTTTAACACTTCATCTCAACAGTTAACATGAGACATAATGAGCTTAGGTCATGTTTCTATGCATGTAGAATGAAAATTAGCATTGTGCTGATGAACATATCTGGTACCCTAAAGATTTTTCTTAAAACATGTGAAATTAGAAAAGATAAAATGGATAAATAATATTCAATATTTAGCATAAAATATTTTCATTCAAAAAATGCAGATTATTTACAGCAGTTAAAAACAAAATACAATGATCTTTAAGATTTTGGTTAAGTTGTAAAAGGAAATTTTCTGGATTGGGGAAGATTATCCTTAAAGAATTTAAAAGAGTAACTTAAGATATCAAATTGAATAACACAGCTTGCAAAAATTGAGTGCTAGTTATAGCATTTCAATAATACTAATCAATCTTTTCTGTTAGTTGCTGAATCTAATGGCCAAAAATGTTGACTTGGACACTTGGCGTTATCACTCACAAAACAAAATAACCAGAAGTATTTGGATATTAAAAAAATAATAATAATAACAACAACCACAGAATAATATATTCATGAAACTGCATCAAATGTTTATTGATTGATTATTATATTATTAATCAAAGGATTCTTCATATGATTTTCAAAGTATCAATGTTTCACTGTGTAGAGCAGTTTACTTTGAACATAAGACATAGCTGTTACTAATAATGTTTAAATTAGAAATGATTTCAATTTTCTATATAATTGACTGTAATTATTTAATTTAATTATTTTCAAAAGTTATATTACTTATATAATATCCAAAAATGTTTATTTTATCAACAGATATGCATCTCTATGCAATAGGAAATTACATTTTAAAAAACCCGGTTTAAACCAAAAAAACCTGGTTTAAACCAAATAAACCGGTTTTTTTTGTTTTTTACAAAAAAACCCGGTTTTTTTCCAACCCTGGATTCTATTGTAGCTAATGTTGCCAAAATTCGGAATTTTTTTTTTTTTTAAATCACCGGCAGTTTATTGGAGTATGCCAATTCAGTTAAACCACAAATTCCAGGTGAAACTCACAAATAGCTTGTTTAAAAACTTTTACTACTAACAGGACTTTTTATCTTCAAATTGTCGATAATCACGAAGATGAAATTGATAGAGTGTGCTTAGTAAATAATCTCTGTATAAAGAAAGAAAAAATATATACAACCAAATGGAACCAGTTCCAAAAGCCCTTACAAAGTTGCAACTCGATAATAATGCCAATATTGCTGATGCTTGTGAAATTTACCTAGAGCTTATTCAAAATAAAGAACTCTATACACATTTCAGCAAAGTGAAATTTAACTTTGATAAAGCAATGACCCCTGTCCATTTTTTGGCACACCTGATGAATCTGAAATATAAAGGTGAAAAGTTATCACATGATCAGCAGGAATCTGCTCATGAATATTTACAGACTTTAAATCCAAAGTACTTACAATACACAATACAATTCAAGTGAGAATCCACCTTTTCCGAAGACATTACAAACACTATTTCACCTGCACTGTGGTGGAAGAATTTAAGTAAAACTGGAATAGATGCAGAATTTCTCCAATTAACGGAACATCTTTAGGGATGTCCTGCATCATCAGAATCTCTGGAGTGTATTTTTTCTAATTTTTCTTTCATCCAAAACAAGATTAGAAATAAGCTCTGTTTTCAAAAAGCCTCTAAATTAGTATTTTGTTATATGATGTTAAAATCCAATGAGGAAGGGGCAAATGAAGAATATGGATACGATTATGATTGGTAAACGTTTGGGAATATGTGTGGTGTATAAATATTTAAATAAATGCACTCCATTGTCTGTTTTTGCAGATCTTACTTTTTTTTTTTTTTTTTTAACCTTTCAAGCTATTTACTTAGAACTCATTTTTGACATTTTTAAACGTTATTTTGAATTTATATTTGTTTTTAATAATCAGTTTTTCCCATGTGGGAAAAACATAGTATTTCCCAGGACGGTAAATACCGGTTTTTACCATGGTATTTACCAGGGGTGGGAAAAACCTTGCCAACCCTGAATTGGACGCTTATTTTTTTGTAAAAGGCTTTCTCATTGGACAAAGAGGAGAATCTGGAAAAATTTTGAATTTGTTTGGAAAAACGTTATTGAATTGATACTGCTGCAGTTGCGTATTTTTATTGTTTTCTCAATCTCGTATTTTTTGAAGCAAGTACATATCTGGATAAATGCTTGACAGGTGAGAATAAATATTGGATCAGTTATTTTTCTTTTATTTTTACCTGTATTTTTGAGCATTGATTGAATTATGTACGAAAGAGAGGCTAGGCTGATTGTTCCAAGCTATGAAGACTAGAAATGACAGATTGAGTGATGCTCTTGAATGACATCCTAGAGCACAAGGCAAAATTATGAATAAAAAAACGGGGGGGGGGGGGGTTAAAAAAAAAAAGAACCCCTCTGACTAAAAAAAAAACCAACATTGTTTTGTTCCCCTTACTGTTAACAAACGTTCTTTTTTAATAATTTGGGTAAGTGAAAGTTTTGTTTTTTGGTATATTTGATAAAATGTATTTTTTATTTTCACTCAAAAATGCAGGTTAAAATAAGAGAAAAATAACTGATCGAATATCTATTCTCACATTTTAAGCATTTGTCTAGATAGTTACTTGTTTCAAAATATACGAGAAGAGAAAACAAACAACGTACCCTCTCCCGGATGTTGCAGCTCCAGGAGTTAGTACACGAAAATGCGCAGTGATGGAACAGCTGCTCCAATTGTGCCAAATCGATAATGCTGTGCATTTCTGTGCCAAAACGATCATTTTTCAACAAAATTGCGCCCAACTGCGCCAATTCAATAATTCTTGAGCCAAATCGATCATTTTCCACCCGAATTTCACCAAAAGATTGCGAAAAAACATGCGAATTTGATCAAAAGATTGCAAAAAACACGCGATCTTTCTCAGATGATCACGAAAAAAGTGAATTTTAACAAAGGATCGCTAATTTCGTCAAAAAACGAACAAAACGTGGTCAAAAGTTAATGAAAAAATGTAATTTCGTTAAAGGATCACGAAAAGACGCAAATTTTGTTGAAAGATCGGGAAAAACACGCGAATTTGCCAAAAAATCACGAAAAACACATGAATTTTGTCAAAATATCGCGAACAACACGTGAATTTCGTCAAAATATCGCGAAAAACACGTGAATTTCGTCAAAATATCGCGAAAAACACATGAATTTCGTCAAATGATTGCAAGAAAAACGTTTATTTTTGTTGGGGGGGGGGTGTCGGTTGCTTGCCCCTCCCACGTGAAAATTCAGCAGAGTGACTTGACAAATTAGTTTAAGTTATATATGAAACTTTGAAAATATTGTTGAAATAATAACTTTGAATAAGAATATGTTGAAATATATGCAACTTCATGAATCCTATATATATTATATGATGTGTCAGTGATAAGGTAAGTGTAAAATGTACTTACAGTAATGTGCCAAAATGATGAACAGAAGAAGGTTTCCTTTATTGGAGCTTGAAATACATGAACGTGACTTCGTTCCAGGATTAAATTAATGGACACTTGTGACGATAGTCTACCCGAACTCGAGAGCACTTCATTATTCGACGACATAAGTAATCTTTATCCAACTTGAAATATGTTATACACAACTCTATCGCCGATTTAATTAACAATTTTTCGAAGAAACGTCTTCATACTAAACCATTATGCTTAATAAACTTTAAGTTCTTACAATTATATCGGTATTTAGCCATATACCATAGATATTCGCTGAAACTTCATAAAAACATACCAGATAGTACCATAAGTCAGCCATCAGACATCGCACACCGAAAACATTAAATCGCTGTCCCTTTAAATCAGGACGAAAACCTATTGGCCAATCAGAATTGACTACGCAATTTGCATAAGTCGGAAGATACTTAACATTTACTTATAATTTGAATAACATTTAATAAATATTACGATGACTTTAGAAAAATTACTTTAATATAAAAATGACTTAAAAAAGATGATTTTATATGTTAATTAAATTTAAATACTTATCTTTAAAAAAAAATAAATACGAGCGAATGCGATCGCAAGTAAAATTGCCGTATACGGTCCACGACCGAAACGCGATACGCAACCATCCAACCGTGGCGGTAAGAACGTAAACAAATGCCGAAAGGCGGCAATGAAAAGAAAATATCGTGTTGTCGAGTTCAGGTAGACTTTACAAATTGTTTAATGGAAAAAATAGAAATAAAAAATGCTTGGGAATACTTTTCCGCGATTTTGTCTAAAGATCGCTAATTTCGTCAAAAAAACGAACAAAACACGGTCAAAAGATCGTGAAAAAAATGCTAATTTTTTTTTAAAATAGAGAAAAAAACCGCAAATTTCATCAAAAGGTCTCAAATTTCAACAAAAGATCGTGAAAAACACGAGATTTTCGTCAAGTGATCGCAAAAACACGCGAATTTCGTCAAAAGATCGCGAATTTCGTCAAAGGATCGCGAAAAAAACGTGAATTTTGTCAAAGGGGCGCTAACTTCCTCAAAACACGGTCAAAAGATCGCGAAAAAATGATACTTTCGTTAAAAGGTCGCAAAAAAAACACTAATTTCGTCAAAGATCGCGAAAAACAAGCGAATTTTGTCAAATGATCGCGAGAAAAAACGTGAATTTCATCAAACAATCGCTAATTTCGTCAAAAAATGAACAAAACGGGGTTAAATAATCGTAAAAAAAAAACTCTTTTTTCGTTAAAATATCGTGGGAAAAAAACCGCAAATTTCATCAAAAGGTCGCAAAAAACTGCAAATTTTGTCAAAAGATTTCGAAAAACACGCTAATTTCTACAAAGGTTCCGAAAAATCTGCAAATTTTGTGAAAGAGTTGTGGAAAAAACGCGACTTTCGTCAAGGAATTGCAGAAAAAAACGTGACTTTCATCAAAGAATTGCAGAAAAAACATGGATTTCGTCAAAGAATACCAAAACGACGTTTCGATGCTCCAAAATAGTTATTTTCTGCTCCAAAATGAGCATTTTTGCTGCTCTAAAATAGTTATTTTCTGCTCCAAAATGAGGTCTATGCTGTTCCATCACTGAATGCGCCAATTTGGCGATTTTTGAAAATCGCGCCAAGAAGGAGAGTAAACTGCGATCGCACCTTTCAACCTATAGGTGGTAAAGGTGTGACTGTAGAAATAGATGAGAGTAAGTTTGGAAAAAGGAAATATGGGAAACAGGGTTGTTTGGTTTAAACCAAATGGTTTTTTTCTCTTTTTTCTTAATGTTTTCATTTATTTTACACATTGAAAAATGCAAAATCAAAGTTATGCAGAAGCTACAAGCAAAGCTTTAGAAAAATGATGAATTAATAAATTTGTAAATTCACAAAGATTTTTAATCAAACTTTTCTTATAAGCTTTAAAATCTACATGGCAGACTAGAAAAAAACGATTAGTTAGTTATCTTTCTTCTTTTTTTTTTTTTTTAGCCTTTTATTTTTAAAAATAGCCAAAATGGTAGATTTGAGCTAAAAATACTTTTACTACTTAGATTGCTTGATTATTTAAGATTTACTAAAGATTACATTATGCCTCAATGATGACATAATCACAAGTAATTCTCTCCATTGGTTACTCTTTGTTCTGTATGCTAATAAATGATTGGCTGTGAAGTTTCTTTGCTGTATGGGTATTGGGTTTAGTAAGCCTTTGTTTTTCTTGCATTCCTACATTAGGATTGGGGTTTTGCATTATGATTTTATTCTGTTACCAGCAGGGTTAGCACGGTTTAAATCAATTGGTTAAACAACTGGTTTTTTAGAATAAACTTTTCAAAAAAAAAATAGTAAGACTTAAAAAAAAAAAAAAAAAAAAAAAAAAAGCGCTAAAAAGAATTAAATAATTCTTTTAAAATTCTCTAATGATGAAACATTATGCAATAACCACACATCGGATATCATATATCGGCATAAAAGCCTTAAATTTAATATGTAGAATTTAATATCCATCAAACATAGATCTTCTAGAGAATATTTTTTACAAGAGATTAATTTACATATTTATGATTTAATTTATGAATATATACATATAAAAAGTAATCAATTACTTTTTGAAGTTTGTGCCAAACATTCACAATCGATAAGGATTAAACAAATAAGTTTCTGAAGAAATAGAGCTTTTTCTTTTTCTTTTTTTTTTTTTTTTGGCTTTGTATTATATTTTCCATTATCACTTTATTGATGGTAATAGGTATAATATTCAAAATTTTACTATACTTAAGATAGATTGGCACCAACTTCAAAAAGTAATTGATTACTTTTTATATGTATATATTCGTAAATTAAATCAGCGATGCCACGGACCCGCTATAGCGCGTAAATTACGCGAAAAATCGGAGACAGGATGCTAAAAAATAGCTCTTACGCGTCCCACGGGACGCGTAATTTTGTCAAAAAATCACGAAAAAAGCCGATTTTCGTCAAATGATCACAAATAGTGCAAATTTCATCAAGATATCGCGGGAAAAATGTGATTTTCGTAAAAGGGCCGCGAAAAAATAGCATATTTCATCAAAAGATCGCTAAAAAAATAGCTAATTTCGTCAAGCGATCGCGAAAAAATAGCTAATTTTGTCAAAGGATCGCGAAAAAATAGCGAATTTCGTCAAAAAATCGGGGAAAAAAAGATTTTTGTCAAAAGATCAGCACAAAAAAGCGCGGAAAAAACGCGCTTTTCGTAAAACGGCCGCGAAAAAATAGCGTATTTCGTCCAAAGATCGCGAAAAAATAGCGAATTTCGTCAAAAAAATCGCGGTATAAAGCCGAATTTTGTCAAGGGATCTCGAAAAAAGATCACATTTCATCAGTCTCGCGGAAAAAACACTATTTTCGTAACAGGTTCGCGAAAAAATAGCAAATTTCGTCAAAGGATCGCGGAAAAAACGGATATTTAGTCGAAGCATCCAAAGCACCAAAAAAGATGTGCGAACCAAACTTATAGGTAGAACATTCATAAAATGGGATTTAATTTCTTTTTTTATGAGATTCTTAAAAATACAGCATGATTTCAGTGTAGTTTGATAATGTTTTCAGGGGGTGGGCCAGTGACCCCCCTCCCCCCCTCCTTCTTACTGCATTGAAATGTCTGCCACCTTTTGAAGATTTATGATTTGATGCTTATTTATGATTTAGATGTGAATTTCCCTTCCAAGGAAAATGTCTGATTCCAACACAGATCTATGTTAACAAATAATTCAATGGGAAGTGCAATGAAAGCACCTATTATTCAACAAAAAGTACTCTTTACTTAACATAAGTATTCTTTTTTTCAGCAAAAATATCTTTTTCAATAAGCCCATCTTGCCCATTTTTAAAAGAAATGCAAACATTAGTGATACTTGTTAGTGGAACTTGATATCTTCTACTCTCAAATATTTCACAATTATTTAGCATTATTTTACAATTTAAATTGTATCTTGCATTTTTACTTGTAAAAAAGTAAAGAAAATTTCCCTTAATATTTTTTGAAAATATCTTATTTGAGTGCAAATAATACTGGTTTTAATTCATTTATTATTAAAACAATAATTAATGCATTTATTTTATCTTTTCCAAATAAACAAGTTTCATTTATTCCTTTAACATATGAATTATTATTGATGGGGACCCGCTTTTGTAAAAAAGGGACCCAAATTTTTGGAAATCCTGGGTCCTGGGGACCCAGGATTTTTCAAGTACAGCGACATCACTGATAAATATGTAAATTAATCTCTTGTAAAAAATATTCTCTAGAAAATCTGATGGATATTAAATTCTACATCTTAAATTTAAGGCTTTTATGCCGATATATGATATCCGATGTGTGGTTATTGCATAATGTTTCGTCATTAGAGAATTTTAAAGAATTATTTAATTCTTTTTAGAGCTTTTTTTTTTGTAAGTCGGTTACTATTTTTTTTTTTTTTAAAGTTTATTTTATTTCCTACTTTTTAGTTATTCATACCGTAATACATAATTATCCTGATTTCAATCAATATCTGCTGAATAAATAATTTGTCATAGAAATTATAATTTACAAAAATTATTTATTAAACAAATAGTTTTTAATAATTTTTTTGTAATTTCATTCGAAGTATTGATTTTATTAGCATTTAATACTTATGATCTAGTTTTTTAAACAAGTACATTGTATTCCGGCAATCTACATTCATTTGACATTTTATTAACATCTGACCTGTGCGCTTGGCATCATGCACCCGCTTATAAGTCATCATCAATATATGCGGACGAGATAGCACACATAAGGAAATGTACAACACAGAGAAATACAGCAGGGAGCTTCACAAAGAGTGCATTCACGGACCGCACTCTGTGTTCCCCAGGTTTCCCTGTGGGGAACCCGAAGCGTTCAGAGCCGGCATCACGTGACTTTTTCCGAGTTTCCCGCACTGTTCAGAGCCGGAGATTACTGGGATTTCGGGGAACCCACAGTACCTGAAAAATTTTGTTGGGTAAAGTGATCACGTGGTTGGGAAATCTGATTTGTTTGCCATTTTATAGCTTAACTGTGACTGATAATCGGAATCACTGTTTTGATCAGTTTTATAGCACATTGTTTCTGTTTTTTCATATTACAAAAATAATAATAAAAACATTTCTGGTCTGAGTTTAACTTTTAGATAAGTTAGAGGATAAATGTAAATTTTGCTTATGACAAATCTCCGATTCAGCCTAAAATGGCTATCAAAACCTGTGATACATATTTGTTGCGATAGTATTCCACATAAAAATTAACTTTTGGAACAGTTTCCCATCTAAAAAAAGTGATAATTGAATCTATTTGCACTGTCGAAAGTGCAGCTGCCGCCATGTTTGTAAATGTAAATTAAAAAACCCGCAACTTTACCCGAAAGCGTTCAGAGCCTTACCCAACCTTGCACCGAGAAACCAGTATGACGTCATTCCCCATTTTTCCGAGTTACCCGTGTTTCGGTCTCTGAACGCGCTCAAAGAGTGTACAACTGAGGCAGCGGGATACTCGCAAGTGATTAGCGGTGTAATGCCTTGACCACTCAGCAACGGTGAGCCCGCCTACATTCAAGAATTATTTTTTGTAGAACTCTGTTGTCAAGAAGCAAAATGAAAACTATGTATTAAAATTTGTATTGACTCTTCATGTATGTTGGCCAAAATCCAGGTAGATTTTTCGCTGTTAGCAAAATGAGATCGACCAATCAGAAGCCTGCATTTTTTAGAACTTTTCTCAGTTTACTTCAAATCGGCAAAATGCAGGCAACTGATTGGTCAATCTCGTCTCGCTAACATAAAAAAATCTATCTGGATCCCGACCTAAAGAGCAGAGTTGCCAAGCTTCTGGCTTTTTGAATACCTGTAATTTTTTATAGAGTATGTCCTTTTGAATTGGAAAAATTCTTCTATCAAATAAAACAAAATTTTCCGTACTAAAATATTGGCATTCAAAAAGCTGTAAACTTGTCAGGTTTGAAAATGCGGTCCATAATTCTACATTATTATATATACAGTTCCAGTAAAAGTCACTGAATTTTTGCTTGTTTGTATCATATTTGTAAGGATAAGCCTACTATATATCCTAAACAAGTTAGAAATTGCAATATCAAATGTGGCAAATGAGGTGCGTGCAAAGTATTAACTAGTTTTATAAATATTCAGATCTTGGTGCAATAAGTGTTACACTCTTGGGTAAAAAGGCATGAATACAAAATTTACTGTAATTCCATTATATTAAATTCAGTAATACGGAAGTAATATGAATCCATCTTGAAAGGACTTAATCGCCATGGCAGCCTAGAATCATTGCCTATCATGGTATACCATTGAATCAATTATGTATTATAGGATTTTTAAATAGAATGAAGAAACCTTTTATTAATGTCTTTTATGTTTTAATTTGATTTTCATAGCATTTGAAGTGATACATACTTTATTGCAGAGGTTTACAAAAAATTACTTCCTGTGTCATAGAAAGTGAATAGTGTTTACAGGGACACACAAAAGATTTCGGATACTTTACTTTATTGGAAATACTGTACATTAGCAATGATTGCTAGAGGTGCATTTTTAGTTGTGATATGAGTTTTCAAGTTTATACACACAACATAATATGGAAATATTTAATTAAAGGCTGTAGATCATATACAGGGCTACACAAAAGAAATCGTAAGGGTATTGCTGGAAGTGCATTTTTAGTTGTTTGAGTTTTTAAGTTTAACTAAATTTTTCCATATTACGTTGTGTGCATAAATGCTGTAGATCATATACAGGGCTACAGAAAAGAAATCTTAAGGGTTTACAGAGTATGAATGAAAGTAGCTTAAAGGTGATTTTATGAGTTATGCATTTTTATACTGAACTAGTATACTAAGATATGTTTGGAGAATATAGATAAAATGATATACAGGTCCTTGCAAAGGATTAGATACATGGCCGTCTATGGATGACAATCTCTGGAAGTGTGATTTCACTGGTTTTAAGGATGTTTTAATCTTAATTAAATATTAGCTAAATAGTGGCATGTATATAAAAATAGTAGGTAAAATACAGGATTGTATGAAAGTATTCAAGTATGCTTCCGTCTATTGACATAAATTTCTAAAAGTCAAATTCCAACCTATTTATGTGCTTTTAACAATTTCCAACATAGTTGAAAGTCTTTATGGATTCGATTTGTCTGCCCATCTGTCTGAACTCTAACTTGTGTTAATATAATTTGTATTGCTGTGTAATTGATATGTTATTGAGATTGTTTTACTATGTTCGGTATTGAAAATAAAGTATGTATCACTTCAAATGCTATGAAAATCAAATTAAAACATAAGACATTAATAAAAGTTTTCTTTATTCTATTTAAAAATCCTATAATACATAATTGATTCAATGATATACCATGATAGGCAGACTTGTATAAAACCAAAAACTTTCCGCGCGCGTAAATATTGGGTCAAAAATTTTCTGCAAATTAATTTAATGTTTAATAAAATAATGTGTTATATTATTTTGATGGTATGAATTAAAAGTAGTAGTTTTAAAATAATTACCATTTAAATTAAAAATTAATATTAATTACAGAATAATTATGTTGGTTATAAAATTATTTAAGCTAAAACTGCATGACAAGAAGCATGATAATGCATGAAAAGTGTGAATTCTTGTCAATTATTTTGTCAATGCATTTAGAAACAGCCCAATTCTTAATATTGTGACCTTTTCGCAGAAAATGCCAGTCACTCTGTTCACAGAAATAATGCGACATTGTTTTTGAAACAACTTAATCATATTTTGTAAGGAGAGGTCCATTCATATGTATCATCATTAAAGAGACCGATGAGTTTTTATTGCGGACCTTTGACGAAATTCCTGTTTTTCCACGGTACTTTGACGAAATTCCCGTTTTTTCCGCAGTTCTTTGACGAAATGTGTTTTTTTCGCGATCATTTAGCAGAATTCGCGTTTTTTCGCGATCCTTTGACGAAATTCGCTTTTTTCTGTTATCTTTTGACGAGATCTGTTTTTCCCCACGATTCTTTGACGAAATTTGCATTTTTCCGCGATCCTTTGACGAAATTCGTGTTTTTTCGCGATCCTTTGACAAAATTTACATTTTTGTCGCAATATTTTGACAAAATTTGCACTTTTTCCAGTATGCTTTTACGAAATTCATTTTTCCCCTACGCTCCTTGGACGAAATTTGCTTTTTTTCTGCGATTCTTTTGACGAAATTCGCGTTTATTCTGTGATTTTTTGACGAAATTCGTGGAGGTTTTTTCGCGATCTTATGACTAAATTCTCACTTTTTCGGCGGCCCTTTGACGAAATTAGTGTTTGTTTCGCGATCCTTTGACAAAATTAGTTTTTTTTTTTTTCCACAATTCTTTTACAAAATTTGCGTTTTTTTCGCGATCTTTTGACAAATTTCGCGCTTTTTCCGCTATGCTTTTACGAAATTTTTTTCCTGCTCTCCTTTGACGAGAATGCGTTTTTTCTGCGATTCTTTGCGAAAATGATTTTTTTTCCTCGATACTTTGAAGAAATTTGCTTTTTTCCGCAGTCCTTTGACTTAATGTGCTTTAATCATAACACTTTAAAATATAAGATGATTATGCACGTTAAAATGTAATTAAATGAAGCAGATAACGCATGTAGAAACTTTTGGCTGGGAAAGGATTATCCTGGAAGTGAATATGTAGAAATGGTATTATGATCTTTATGAAGGCAAAGTAAAAACGTATGCAGATTAAATAAAATAAAGATAGTTTATTTTTGATTCCAAACACAGACTTGACATTAGTAGTAAACAGCAGCATTCATTTTAAACAGACATTTTGTAGACCTTGGTGACGATGTTTCACAAATCAGAACAGACATTGTTGTTTGAAAATATCACAGTATTAAACTTTAAGATAACACATAATTATACAGATAAAACTAACATACAACATCCAGAACGTGGTCCAGCCACGTTCAGTAACTTGAAATACTTCTTCCATTTAAAGGAAGATAAAAGTGCGTCTTATTAAGATTGGAATCATATATTTATATAAAAATTGTCGGATTGAAAACGTCGTTTCAGACGAACGAACCAATCAGAGAACGGCATCGAATCGATGCAAAGCAAGATTCGATGAAAAGATTCGATTTGAAAACTATATTCTAAGTCGCCATCTGGCGGGAAAAATATCGTCACAGAAGTTGAAACGTAGTTGAAAGAAAGTTTTTGCCAGTGAAGTACGGTAATGAAATGAAATTAAAAACGGCAAAATGGTATGAATTACTATGGATGTTAAAAGGGTCAGGAAACTTTTATTACAGCTGAATATTGTCTAGAATCAATAGAGAGGGTAAGTAAAAGTTTAAGAAATATTTATTACTGTCATTATTTAAGAAATAAATAAATTTAAATAAAGTAAATGAATGACAATGAACTTAAAAATAAAATGAAGTTTGTGAAATGAGGTTTTATGACAGGAGATGATAAGAGGCAATGAGAAATACAGTGTTTGTATCTCTATCATGACTAAATTCGCGCTTTTTCCGTGATGTTTTGAAAAAATTGGTGATTTTTTCTGCGAACAATTGGCGAAATTGGTTAATTTTCGGCGACCATTTGTTGAAATCCGCAATGTATTTCAGTGATATTTTTTTTGTCTGAATTTTCGGACTGATGGCCGATTTTTTCAGAGAATTCGGAACACAATCACCCCTGGCAAACAAGAAATAAATCGTACATAAAATTGGAGAACACTTTTAATTTTTTGATATTTAAAAAAAAAAAAAAATACAAGAACAAAAATTACGTTTTCTTTTTCTAAAAAATTTTCCGCAAAGTTCCGAATTTTGCAGGAAAATTTTCTGCGTGTGCATCTATATTATACAGCTCTGATGATAGGTAATGATTCTAGGTTGCCATGGCGATTAAGTCCTTTTAAGATGAATTCATATTACTTCCATATTACTGAATTTAATATGTAGAATCATAATAAATTTTGTATTCATGCCCTTTTTGCCCAAGAGTGTAACTTATTGCACCAAGATCTGAATATTTATAAAAACTAGTTATAGTATGCATGCACCTCATTTGCCACATTTAATATTGCAATTTCTAACTTGTTTAGGATATATAGTAGGCTTATCCTTAGGAATATGATACAAATAAGCAAAAATTCAGTGACTTACTGGAACTGTATATATACAGTTCCTGTAAACTTCTCTGAATTTTTTAAACATTTCTAAAATTTGTTAAACTCAAAAGTGGAAGTTCTCCTTTACAGTGAAGGTAGTTCCCAATGGTATTGATCAACAGCAAAAAAATCAATTTTTGGGATTGGCATTTCCAAAAAAAAAAATTTTTTTTTTTTCAAAAGGCTGCCACAAGAAAAGTTGAATACATTTTTCAAAATTGAGTATATCATTTTAAACAGAAGAATATTATCTTTAAAATAAAATAAACCGCAACAAAATATCTTGCACCGTTCTAGAGATAGAGCACTTTAAAATTTTTATCGAAAATCGCGAATGAGAAAGGATGCTGGGGATGTCATCTTTGGCAGCCTGTATTTTTGGCCAGGAATTTTTTGGGGCAAAATGAAAATATAAAAGTATCTTACTTTTTCTTAAATTTTAACAAATGTTCAATTCAAAAACTTCTGAGACTATGAAGGTAACCTCCCTGCCCGAGTTGATATGGATTCAGCCTTAATATAAAAATTTAGTATTAGAATGAATACTACTGTATTCATGTCTTTATTATAGGAAAGGCTCTATTGTATAAATGGAAATACCAGAATATGGTCTGTTTTATATAGAATGTGAATAACAATATTGTGCCAGATAATGAAAAGAAGGGAGGATAAATAAAAAAGAATCTCCTGTGATTCCTGGTCAATGAGCAAGTGAGGAGAAATGACTGTTGTATTGATTTTTCAAGTGGAGATTGTCCTTGAATATACAAACAGGACAGTACCCCATGTTTTTGGAAGGCAGAAGATGAAGGTACAGTAAAGAAGGTCAAAAGGCAGTCTTGCATTGGAAGTGAAACATAGTTTGGAAAAGTATTGACCCTTGTGAGGAGTAATGTATGTATGAGAGCGTGGGAGATACTTGTGTGGTTAACTCATTGAATAAGCCTAGCTGAATATGTTAAATTAAGATGGGTGCAACGTAATGATATAACCAGCATGCACATAACATCATAACATGTAACTTAATGTTTGGCAGGGTCTCCTATATCCGTGCCTAAAAATGTAAATATTTTGTAAATAAATCATCCTTTAATATAATTTGAAGAATCCTGGTAATTACCAAACTTCTCTAATTATGTCTGGCAACGCATACTTATACCGATAGTGATGCTTATCAACTAAAGAGCAGTTATTTGCATTTTTATGTCTTGTGTGCTAAACTTGAGTGATAATTCATCATATCTGCAATGAACCATTACAACTACAGTAGAAGATCTTTATAACGCAAACCTAAAAACGCAAGGTTGTGCGTTATATAGAATTTTGTGTTATATGGATCACATCATTAAATTCACCTTGTAGACATGGCCAAATAAGTCGGAAACATATCAGAATACATTATAATATCTTTATACTGCATTCCTTGTTATCAAGAATTATCCAAATTATAAATTTTTGCATAATATAGGTCAGACATTGTTAACTTTACTTTATGAACATGATCCAGATATAACTGACACAACCATCCCTTATATTAGATATTTTCAAAATTGTTTGTGATAATAGCATTTTTTTCAGTAAAAAGGTCTTAAATTAGAAGATAAAGTTGAACTAATGTATCATATTTAGTCCTGTAGAGAGTAGCAATATTTTACAATGTGAAAATGCAGGTGCTTTTTAACTTCAAAATTGTTTACATCTGAGAAGTTGTGCGTTATATGGAGAATTTGTTATTTAGAATTGCATTATAAAGATCCTCTACTGTATCTCAATATGTGCTTTGAACAAGAGTGAGACTAGTACAGCTAGCTGATTAGAAAATCTCAGAGTTCTGGTCAATGTATATCATCGAAAACTGCGATGCAGTGAGAAAATAAGCACTAATAATCTCACATACCTAACCTTTTTAAATTTTAACTGCAATTAAGCTAACCTTTTTTTATTGTTTCAGCTGGTTCAAGTGAACTGATCTTGCAAATAAAATATGGTTAGAACATTTGAAAGTATTGGTCACTGAATTGCATAATATACTGTCCCCTAGTAAGAAAATATGCACATTAATGATGTCACATATGACTATTATCAATTGTACTGCTAATGATTCATTGAATTGAATTGATTTTACTAATAAAATATAGTAAGTACGCGTGAAATTAGTGGTTACTATGTATTTCATAGAAAAATTCCATCTAGTGAGAAAATTAACAAACATTAAATTAATGTCACAAACCTGACCACTGATTTTGTAACATACCTGATCACTCTCTATTCTACTACTAATTGCAAATTAGTAAATTTTTTTTTATGGTTTTAGATAGATTGTAATGGATTACTTTTGCAAATAAAATATGGATTTTATGAAGTAAAAAATATAAGCTGTAAAAAAACTTTTTCATGTCATGGTCATGTATATGACCACTAATCTTGATATTGGGTATTTTATATGTAAAAAAATATTTAGAACATACTTCGTAGTTTTGATGAGGTGCATTTTGATTAAAAATAAGTTAATAATCAATAAAAATGGCAAAATGGAACTTTTAAACTTCAAATAGATGTGCTAATTACAACAAGATTTTGTCATACCTTAAAAGGTGAGATTTCAAAATACTTGCAGAGTATTTAAAATTACTGTATATTATTAGAAAAAAACATCCGACTTAAAAATAAAGCTAACCATGAGAAAGATCATACTTTTTACAGTATAAAACAAGTATTCGCTTCCTTAATTAAAAAAAAAAAATTGCACCCAGGTTTCAAAATCTGTGGAATGGCCCTGATATATATTGTTAATCTTACATGATTGGGACCCTTGACTACTGACTGGTGTAATACGGCTGTTTGATGCAGAATTACTCTCAACTTTCTAATCAAGGAAAAATTTCTGTCAAACCCAAAAGCTTTTTTTTTTTTTTTAATATAATTTAACAGAAAGTTTCCAGTCAAATGTTTTTTCCTAAAAAATTTGGCAATTAAAATGTATAGGTTCTTTTTTTTTTTTTTTTTTTTTTTTTCCTATTTTGGCTGATTGTATCTTTTGAGTAAAACAGTGTGTTTGTATTTAGCGAGCCAAACCATATTACATAAATTGACTAAATTGACAACTTTTTTTTTTTTCTTTTTACGATGCTGATTCACCGTCATTCATTATCTAGGTTGCATTGATTAGGGGGACCCGGGGTAAAATGGGTATATTTTATATTTTTATTTTACTAGAAATTTTTTTTTTTTTTTTTCTTTTTTTTGAAAAATTTAAAGTATGAATGAAATGCTCACATATCTGGCAATATTTAAACTTGGTAAAAACAAACTAGCAATATATATACTGGGCTTGGCAGCCATTTTGTTTTTCAGAAGATAGAACAAAGTGTTTTTAGTGGATGATAAACTTCTTTCCAAAAAAATAGACAGGAAGAACTTTAAAAATAAACTGTTTGGATTTTAAAGAAAAAGGATTTTTCTAATAGAAAACTCAAAAAATGAGTAAATTTATTTACCAAAAAAAATTTTATATCACTTTTTGTCACATGGGGGTAAAATGGGTATAGGCGTCTTTTTTGTGCGAGTTGAGGTCAAGATATGAATGTATGAATATTGATCAAAATTGAAAGACCTTTGAGAGCAAATTTTTATTGATCCTATGTTTTAAACTGAAATTATGCTTTGTTATATGAAATTAGGCTATAAATTCGTCGCGAACATCAGTTATCCGCACCACACATTGGACTGTAAACATTAAAAATTGTCTACAATTTCTCAAAAATCACGTTAAATCAAAGTATCGTATTTTCGGCCATAAATTAAATTAAAACACATGTGCTAACTATACTAAATTATTAAAAGATGACAAACAGTAAAAAGACTTGAAGCAACCCATAGAAATTAAAGGAGAGTTGGAGGTTCTCGCTGCAGTGAATCCAATGATTGGTGACTGGGTCCTTGTGAAATTCAGTGTAAAGAAGTCTGTTCAAGAATTCACAGGTCTTATTATTGATATCCCTGATGAAGATGAATACACTGTGAAGTTTGCAACAAAGTCATCTGCCAGATTATTTTGTCTTCCCTGAGAAAGACGACATTGCTGATGTGCAGGCATCCCGAATTGTCAGGAAGTTTATCTCAACCAAGCTGCACCATTCGTTGCCAGTAAACATTTTGTACATAAATTTTCATTCAGTTATAGCTTGTTAACTTTATAAATTGCTTTTGATTAAAAATATTTTTCAGTTAACTTAATTTCTCATTTTTTCCTGCAGATACTCATGCTGATATCTGATTTTGAACTGCATTAAATTAAAAAAAAAAACTTTTAAAATGAAACACTGTCAGAAACATGATTCAGAGCATGGACATAAATTGATGTAGTGAAAATAGGGAGCAGTTTAGGGTGGGAGGGGTGTAGGATAGGATTTGTCGGTACTTGCATCTTATTTCTATTAGTTTCATAACACTGTTTTTACTTGTCAAGAAAAAACATGTAAACAAACTGAAAGTGGCAGGTTTTTTGCCCCCCCCCCCTCCCCCCAGTTTATATATATATATATATATATATATATGACTCAGAGGATGAAGGTACAAAACTTTTAAATGGTTTACACAATTATAATGTAATTAAACTTTTACCAGCATATACCCATTTTACCCCGAACCATGGGGTAAAATGGGTATGCACCGGGGTAAAATAGGTAATCTTTTACACAAAAATTAAAACAAAAAGGAAACAAAAATTATGTTTAATTTAGACTTAAGATACATAATGTAAAAAATATTGAACAAAAACATGATTATATTTCATAATGTTTCTGCTATGAAACATTAAAATTAAAAAAGCTATTTTTCATACCCATTTTATCCCGGGTGACCCTAGAGTTGAAAGTAACAGAGAATACATCATAGGTCAAATGAAATTAATTACTGGGTGTATGAGTCTTAACTCATTGAGTAGGAGCAATGAGTTTCCTGTAATCAGCACTTTCTTGCATTGTAAAAAAGTTTGACAAGACTTTATTCCTTTGTCATTATATATATACCCGGTAGCAGAAACTGCAGCACGGAAGCGAGCATTGCAGATTAATTTCCAACTTGGAAAAAGAAAGAAAAAAAAATCTCTGGTCTCCAGATTATTTTACTTTTTCTTCTTTTTGCCGTAAATTATCGCCCTTTTCACACAAACCCTATGAATGAAAGACTCCTTTCCTGTAAGAGACAAAAGTGTCAATCATCAAGATCGCAGCGATACTGACACGCCCTTCATTCCGACTGGAGTAGGTTATTGGTTTTCAACCTTTAGTGGGCTAGTTTCTTCTATCTTCGTGACTTAGTACTCCTTACTCTCTGCATGACGTTGATCTTTGACCTTAGCATTTC
Organism: Maratus speciosus; assembly: GCA_963932465.1. Lineage (NCBI taxonomy): Eukaryota > Metazoa > Arthropoda > Arachnida > Araneae > Salticidae > Maratus > Maratus speciosus. Next base: position 415,021,966 of record OZ010791.1, read on the forward strand.
GTTTCTATTGCTAAATATTTTGATTGCAATCTCTCGCACGTGCTTTGAAAGCTGTTGTTTTTTGCTGCTTAAAAATATGGCTTCACAGACTGAAAAGTGTCATGTTTGCATTGCAACGAATCAATGTTGCTAAAAAAATTTAAAAACAACATTCTCAGCATATCCATCCCGGCCTGAAAGTGAGATTTAAATCACTTAAGAATAAAAATGTAACGGATTTGTTTAAGAAAGCTTCCAATTAGATATCTGCACGGGCCGGCCAGGCTCAGGCCTATTTTCATTCATGGCACTCAGGCTGGGCCGGGTCTAGTCACTACTGTTTACAGGCCGGGCCTTACTTTTTTCCTGAAGGTTCGGGCCAGGCCTATAACTTTCTTTTTCTGCACAGAGCCGGTACTGGTTTCATTCCTAATCTTCACAGCCCAAAATTTTCATTCCTAGTTTTGACTCAGCCCGTATGAAAATCATTGTCTCGGCGTGGTTTGGTCCGTTTGAAGGTCAGTAAAATTAGGCTTGGCACAATTTTTTTTTTTTTTTTTTTTCAAAAAATGCATAAATTTTTAAATTGCCATTATCCTACAATTAAACATTCAAATTCATTCTTTTTAAAGAATAGTAGATTTCTATGCTTATTAAAATATAGTAAAACGTGTGAAAAAGAACCTGCCTATGACACAATCTTGTTTAAAACTGAAAAACGTCTTGATCATGCAAAATGAATATACTACTACGTAAGAAAACTTACATTTACACTTGCTAAGAAGGGAACTTGTCTATAACAAAAAATTTTTTCTTTTCTATGCGATTCAGTCTTAGATTTTACCGTATAGCATTTTTCAGATTTTTAACACTTCAGTACATGGAATATGGATTAACAAAATATTAATAACTGAAACATTTACATGCAAGAAATAGAGATTCATTAAAAAAATAAATATCGCACCTTCTATAAAAATGAAGATTATATGAACATGAAAAGTTAAATATTTTTGGCCTGAACTCGTGTGAGACAAATTTTTAATCAAATCAGCGTAAAAATCAATGTTTCGTAGAAATTCACTCGTGCCAGGCCAGGCCCATAAATTTTTTTTCTACAGGCCGGGCTCGGCCGAACTTTTAACTTTTTTACTGGGCCGGGCCAATATTTTTTTTGTACGGATCGAGCCAGGCCGAATTTTTTTTTTCTATGAGTCGGGTAAATAATTGGCTGGGTTATGGGGCATGTGTGTGGGGAGGGTGGGGGTATTTATTTTTTCTTGAGAAATATTAGAATATGAGAATCTATTTGTATTTTTACAATGAAGTAAAAGTAAACTATATTTAATTTCTTCATATAAAAGTCACACTTTAGGCCTAATCACAAAATATTGACTATAACAGAAATATTGCTTCAAGCCCAATGTTTTTATGTGCATGTTAAAAGCCTTGAATGTTGTGCTTCATACAACTTAACTGATATTCTAATATGTTTATAGGCTTAAAAAATATATGTATATTATTCAAAACGTATTATGTAACTAAGAAAAAAACTTCAAACCATTTTCAATTGTTTAATTACAGTTAATTTAGTAAAGACAAATTTTGGCTTTACATAAGTATTTTTCTTGCATACTTTTTCTTAGTCTTAGATCTCAGCTGTATAAACCCTAGTCAATCTGTTACTTCAAAAGTAGTTAGCAGAATCATTTATGATTCAGACAATTGCTTACCATGTTTTCATTAAGTAACACAATCAGGGTTGTAGTGGGTAGCTGCCCGGGTACCCGCCCAGCTGCCCGCCCGGGCTGGGTTTTTTATAAAAAGCCCAGGTAAAAAACCCGGGTTTTTTAAAATATATTTCTGGAAAAGAACAGATGATGTAATTGTTAACAGTTTATGGTTATTTTGTTTTATTTATTCACTTCTTTGAATCTTGGAAAATATATTTGTATTAATTTACTTGCACTTTTAGATTGGAAACAATTGGAAAACACACAATTGATAGCTTTGCAATTTAAAATTTGTTTGGGTACTTCTTAGTTATCCCGTTGACCAAATTACTGTCCCCAAATTGTAAGATTAAATGCCAATAATGGTTGCCATTAATTAATTAATTGTAAGATTAAATGCCAATAAAACCATTAATTCGACGTTTTATTTGTATTTTTATTAATGTTTTACTAATTTATTTGATCTTTTGTTATTTAAAATAAAAATTATGTCAATGAGTTAAATTTGGCGAAAGTGGTCGACAGGTTAACTAAGAAGTACCTTTGTTTGTTATTTAAAGTGATCATATCTATATATGTATTTTAAGAACAGAGAAAAATGGTGAGATCATTATTAAGACTATGAAATCTTTCCCATCTATTAGACTATGAAGTGTTCACAAAGATTGTATTTGAGATCAGGATTGCCACTTATTTCGGCAATCAAATTTCTTGTGCTTTACTGAGCAAAATATTAAATTTTCCCAGAGTAATTCCTCTGAGAATTTTCAAAATTTCAACGGATAAATTTTGCAAAGTACCAAAGTTTAGTAAAATTCCTTGTTTTTAATACTCATTTTTAAATTCCCTCAGATTTTCTAGTTTTCCCTATACAGTGGCAACTCTGAAGATTATTATTTGTGAGGAAGGTGGAATCATCGTCCACATTTTGGCAATTTAATTTACCCGGGGAAAATTGCCCATTTAACCCAGGTTTTTTAATAAAACCTGCCCGGGCTGGGTTTTTTCTAAAAAACCCGGCTTTTTTACAACCCTGAACACAATATATGTTTTTTTAAAGATTAAACAGAGTTTTTGTGAATTTTATGTAACATTTAATATACCTTTATTTTAGTATATTGTATTATCTGTACTGCAGATTTTTGTATGGTTTTGAGTATATTATTGTTATCTATCGGCTAATTTTGCTTCCTAAGTTTGGTTCTGCATCGTTAGGAGTCGCAGATAAATTTTGGCTTGTGATACTGGTGCTGCAGATTGATACAGAAAATTCTGCTACTAGGTATATATATTTACTCACTCACTGCCAAAAGTTAAGCACAAAGTGGTAAAATTCGGATTAGCACGAAGCGGTAAAATCTCAAAAATTTGACAGACTGATTGGATTGAAACAAAATGCGGCATGAAAGCAATAAATATATTTATGCATGGAAAAAAACAAATTATACAAAGATTAAAACAATATTGAATTTTCTTAAATTATCAGATTAAATCATATTGGAGTCATTAACAAAAATATGTTTAAAGCCAAAACAAACAAAACCGACATTAATAGGGTATGTTAATATTCTTTTTGTGTTGGAAAATGTTTTGTAATTTATGTTTGATGTGAATTTTTTGTTCTTGTTCTTTTTAGAAATGGTTGAAGCTATGAAGAAAGTGGCATCTCTAGATCTTGAATTGACGGTAGAAGAACGCAACTTACTATCTGTTGCTTACAAGAATGTTATTGGAGCTCGAAGAGCTTCTTGGCGTATAATTAGTAGCATAGAACAGAAGGAGGAAAATAAAGGAGCTGAGACAAGGCTTGAGATGATAAAAAATTACAGACTTCAGGTATACTTGAAAAGTGAATTCTAAGTAAAATTAGTAAAGGATTTATAAATTTATATTTTGTTGACTGATGTTGAACCCCCCCCCCCCCCCCCCCACTCAACAATGCAAAACCTTTTGACACATTTTCTGATTCATTTTTATACGTAAAAGTGACACTTCCAGTCATGATTATTGAAGTGATTTGGAATAGAAGTTTTTTAATTTTCCGATTAAACATCTTGAATTATAAGCATTTCTTGTCTTCTCAGGACAGCACTTTTTTGCTGTCCGTTTTGGAAACTGAAGCAGCTTTTTCTGGAAACTCCTTTTTACTGAAAAACGGGAAAACAATTCGATTATATAGTTTAAGAACACCTGCCAATGTGATACGTTTGACACAATTTTTAATTCATTTTTATTTGCAAAGTGGCCAATTTGGATTTGAACAGTCTTAAAGATTTACAGCTTGAATGTGTTATTTTCTCACTTTTTTTTCGTTCAAAATTATAAATAAAACTTGAGTTCAACTCCATAAAGTAAGGTTTATATGAGCATAATAAAGAATAAAATATATAATTTTATAATGAAGGGAACGAATATATTTTCCAACTGGATTAAGTCATATTCAAACATATATGTTAAAACACACTTCCATCATGTAAAATGCTATAGTTATAGCTCGGATGAATGAAACTAGCGCTGAGTTCGCAGCCAAGTCCAACAAATAAGAGTGAATTATACCAGCCAGGTATCGTCCGGATAGCCTAATAGGTAAGGCATTGGCACGGCACGCCAAGTTTGATTCTTGGTCTGGACATTTTTCGCTCTGTTGGAATAAACTTCAGCTGTGCTACTCCAGCCTTGAATATGAATATATATACCATATATACTCGCGTATAAGTCAACCTCCTAACTTTCGAATGCAAATTCTGTAAAAAATCAAAAACCCGCATATAAGTCGACCCCCTAACTTTTTACTTCAATTTTGCACAAAATCAAACCAAAGATTTCACTTGCCAATGCGAAAAGGTAGTAAGTAAACAAAAGCAAATTACTGAATTTTTTTAAATGATAAATTATTATTATTTGTATACTTTATATATTTTTTTTATTCATATACATAAAAGGCCATAATTTTGCAGCATTTGAAGTTTGTTTTCGCTTTTTTAACTGACTCGCGTATAAGTTGACCCCCCAAATTCGTTTACCGAAAATTGTCAGGAATTCCTCGACTTATACGCGAGTATATACGGCAATTTTATTTTTTAGAAAGGAAAATTTAATTCTGTACTTTGAAATGAAGATTAAGGTCCACATTTCTTTTAAGAGGCAAGGTACATTTATCGAAAAGGACACTTTTTGTTAAGTAAAAGGGCACATTTCATTCCTTCCACTGGATTATTTGTCAGTATAGCATACATTATCAAGGTGAAGTGGTATTGTGTTATATTTTTAAGAATCTAATAAAATAATTTCAACATCCTACTTAAAACCTTGGTTGGCATCTGAAAAGAGTCCATTTCTTTTAATAGCGCAAACTATGATTGTGTATTGAATCATAGGATCTCAGAGTAAGTATATTATCTAGAGTGCATCCCCATTGTTTTCACCTACCAGAAGTAATGCCAAGATAACCTGCATGGTGCAAGGCATTTGGCAATGAAAAGTTACTATATGTTTTATGACAGCTCTTTGAAATGGTGCAGTAATTTTACGTGATGCACTATAATAATTAAGGATACATGTTATGTAATGCTGACAAATTTAAATGAAAGATGAAACATGCATAATAGCCCAGTGGTAGGAGAGGAAAAAAAAGGCCGAATTCGGAATTAATTAGGGGAAAGCTGGAAATTGTTTTAATCCATTTAGTTTAGGTCTAGAATGAATATGCTAAGTTTTCCCGCTCGTAGTAGGTGAGCGTTAGAAAATGTTCAGATTTATAGTCAAAAAACACGTTTTTTTTTTTTTTTTTTTTTTTTTAATACCATAACAATATCTCAAAACAGCTAATTCTGTCAAACATTGTCAGTACAAATGTTGTAGATATTAAAATTCTGAGTAAAATGAGTACCTACACTTAATATTTTTGTTGAACATTAAGGTCACAACTCTACTTTAAAGTTTTGGATCTGTGGTCAGGGGGTTGAATTGGTACTCATGATGGTACTCGTTTTATTTAGAATTTTAAGCTCTACAACATTTGTATTGATAAAGTTTTTTATAGAGTAGCTGTTTTGAGATATTGTTAAGGTAATTTAAAAAAGCGTGTTTTACGAAAATAAATATGTACATATTTTCTAACATTCACCCAAGTACGAGGAAGAAAACATAACACGTTCATTTTAGACCTAAACTGAAGGGATTCAAACAATTTCCAGTTTTCTCCTAATTCCGAGTTCAACCCCTTGAGCACGGGTCTAAAACTTTAAAGTAGAATTGCAACCTTAATATTCAATAAAAATATTAAATGTAGGTACTCATTTTACTCAAAATCTTAAGCTCTATAACATTTGTATTGACAATGCTTTTGACAGAGTTAGCTTGTTTTGAGATACTGTTATGGTATGGAAAAAAGTGTTTTTTGACTATAAATCTATACATATTTCCTAACGCTGACCTAGTACGAGGGGGAAAACATAGCATATTCATTTATATATTTTTTAATAAATTATAGCACATTACTACAGTCCATAATATGTGCACAAAACATGCATGCATTTAAATCTTTTAAAACATGCACTAGGGGATATTTTAAAAATGTGAAAATACTATTATCAACTTAAAAAATCCATATTTACTCTTTTTGTTTAACTGTATAGTGTGTAAACCTAGAATATAATATACAAACATTAAAGGGTAGCATGTGTTCCGGAAAATTAATAATTAAACCATTTAATTAGTAGATCTGTAGGTATCGCATTGTAGTATATGTTTCGAGTTTCCTACTCTTTTAACCCATTTTAGGCCAAGCATAGAAATTTTATAAAATGTGGTATTATTTTTATTGGAATATGCTTAAGTTACATTCATTAAGACAAAATAAAAGATTTGTGCATGAAAAATATTTTGAGAAATAAAATGCATTTGGCATTTTCATACATTTGGTCAATGGTGAAATAACGCACCATTAAATTTAAAATTAATATTTCTTTTTAAATTTTTTGACATTTGCTTTATTATTATTTTATTTACAGAACTTGCAACTTTATTCCATTATAAAAACACATGATTAATCTCAAGTGGAATAATTATACCTTTTCGAAAAGTTGAATTTGCCGGTAATCATTTCAATTTAAAAAAAAAAAACTAGCGTATTTAAAAAATTTCTCGACAGAAAGTGTTTACTCCAATTGAATTACTGATATTTTATAGATGTCTCCAGAACTTTTAAAAATAGCAGAAAAATAAAATTAGTGAAAGATATTCATCATGGTGTTAATAAAAAAAATATTTATTGAAATGGTGCGTTTACGCACCTTTGACCAAAAATGTTTTAAATTCCATTTTCAGTAATTCTTTATTTTTAATATATTACATATAATCCTTTCACACATCTCCTTTTTAGCAATCATTCATTTTGTATTTTGGTTCTAAATCATATTTTCATTGCGCCTTTTCTTGTTTTATTGAAGTACTGTTTTCCCTATTTTCATTCCTTCTCATATCCATTTTTGGCTATATCCCAGTTTCTGCCGTCCGTTCTCTTCACATTTTAGCAAAGAGTAGCACTCCGAGGTGTGGCAAGCGCATGTTTCTCCTGGCCTTATTTTTGCCATGTTTTTCTCAGACGCGCTGATTTTAAATGTTTTGCTTGTTCGTAGTTCAATTCAATCAGTCATTTTCATCGGAGATAGTTTTTATTGTAGCGTTTCTTTTTCAATTGCATGGACTCTGGGTCCCGCTTAAAGTATAGGGTAGTGATGGGCGATTCCGGAAAATTCAGGAATCGATTAAAATCGACATCGTATAAAACTGAATCGATCACAATAAGAATCGATTCCCAAATTCTAGAATCGATACTTGAATCGATATTTCGATAGTCACAGATAAGCTCAAAAATATTAATTTCAAAACTTAGCGAATCAGCAGAGCAGTAGCGACCACCTCCCATACCTCACATTTAGAGGGTAGACAAAGTCAGGGGCCCAGTCGTAAGCTATTACAGACCTTTGAGTCAAATAATAAAGTTTTTAACTTTTAAATTATTAGTTTTAAGATGTAATTTTACTAATATTGTAATTTAGATTTTATTTAAATTTATTTTTTAAGAAAGGTCTCGGTTAAATACAAGTTGGAAATTGCGCATCAAACGTGGCAAATGTGGTGCGCTCGTACTATAACAGTGCACTTCATAAGTGCATATCAATTTCATTCTGTTCGAAAGTCTGTAACATCCTTAAAATGCACTTGAAATAATTTTTTCCATTGGCGTAATGTAACGGGAAAACTTTTGACTGTCCCTGTAATTAAATCATTGTGATTTTCTTCCAGCCTGAATTAAAATTTAAATTTTCAGGGACATAATTCACGTTGCCATAAAAACCGATTTAGTATTCTTACAATTTGAGTTTAATAATGTAACTAGCAAAGTTTATTAAAGTTCTTTTATTTAAAAAAAAAAAATCGTCGCTGCAAGACGTGAAAATTTAGTTTTCTCAGAAGAAATAAAAATCAACTGTCTTTTACTGTCTTAGAAGGATAGTGGACGCACATGTATATTGCTTGGAAATCTTTAACATTATAGCTAGTAACTAGCGGGTTCCGCCTAATATGAAATCTCGAAGCGAACGAACCGCGAACCCGCTGTCTACAGCACCGTATAGATGTACCCCCCCCCCCCCCCCCCCCACTTTGCCCACCGGGTCGGAAAAACGCGCTCACCTCTCCCCCCCCCCCCCCCACCACCACCACCAATTTTTGACATTCATCATTTAAAAATTTTTTATTATGTGTTATAAACTATCTTAAAGTTTCAAACAAATCGCCCTGTTATATTTTCTAATTTTGTTCTGCCCCTCCCCTCTATACCCCGCCGAAATGTGAAGCGCCATTCTTTTTTATAATTTTTTATCATGTATTATAAACAATCTTAAAGCTTAAAACAGATCGCATTGTTAGATTTCCTAATTTTAACAAAATCGCGTTATGTTGGTTCCAGATTCCACCACCAGGGTGCGCACTCTATTCCTAACAAAACTGTGAACGAAACTCCGTTAAACAACCTATTAGTAGATATATTACTCAAGAGTGTGGCAATCTTGATCAAAAATTTAAGCTATTTGCCGAAATTACTGTTCGGAAATAGTGGTAACTAAACTTTTGACTTTTATATATTTAATAAGTAGCATTTATCTCAGGACTTCGTCAAAAAACCCCACCTAAAACGGTAAGGAACGCTAAGGCTTAAAAAAAATTCTAGCGGCCTTCCCCCCCCCCTCCTCCCAAAATTTTCGCACCATTCTTTTTTAAACTTTTTCTTATGCGTTACAAACTATCTTAAAGTTTCGAACAGATCGTCTTGTTAGATTTTCTACTTTAAATGAAATCGCGGTCTGTTAGTTCTATATTCCACCACCAGGGAGCGCAGTCTATTCAAAACAAAAGTGTATCTAAACGAAACTCCTTTATACAACCTATCCGAAGATACATTAATCTAGGGGGTGGTAGTCTTAAGCACGAATTCAAGATATTTGTGAAATTACTATTCGAAAATAGTGGTATGAACACTTATAAAATTTTTGATATTGAAAAAGTAGTAATTATCTCAGCCCGCCGTCAAAGAACCGCACGCTAAACGGTAGAAAACGTTAATGCTGCTATAAAAAATCACGTGACTGCCTTTAAAAAAAAGCATTTAATAAAAATAAACCAATTAGTGAAATAATAATTAATATCTCAGCTTGTAATTAAGATATTTTTTCGAATTTCTGAAAGGAGATTTTTTTTTTTTTTTTACATCGCCCTGTCCAAGTTTCGAATTTTTACGCCCCTTACATTCTAAGGTGTGGTCCCCTTTTAAAACAGTACAAAATTCTCGGGAATCACTTTGTTTAAATTGTTAAATATATTATTTGAAAAAAAAAGGTTTTAAAGCATTTTAGCACGTATTTTCATACCTACACCCTTGAAAAAAATTAATAACATACAGGGGATCCTTTAGTTTCGGAAAGCTCCGAAATTTCATAAAACTCAAAGTATCATAAATCAGTAAGTTTGGTTGTAAACGACTGAATTTTTTATAATACAACTTACACAAACACTTTGACAAACTTACGGGTGAAAATACGGCTTAACTAACGAGAACCTTGAGTCACGTGGCTTTAAACCAAGAATGATAAGTTTAAAATGGAAAAGAGACGAAATTTGTTATTACCATTCATAAATAGTGCTCACCAAGAGCTGCAGATATAATATCAGTGTTTAGTTGGTAAACAAATGACTCGGGAAGAATGTCAAAAAAGGTCCCATTGAAATTGGACCATAATTAAGAAAATTGGGATCGGGGGGGGGGGGGGATGTATAGGTGACGAACTGGAAAAGTACAGCTTAATAAACTAGTAACCCAAATAACTTGGCTCCTAAACTAAAAATATTACAATTTAACCTAGAAAGAAAAAGGTTCTTATGCGAAATTTGACAGCAGTTCTGCCTTTAAAACAGTAAATCCGAAAGAATAAATATATATTCCTTTGAAATTACTGTCAAAAATATCAATACATAAGTTGGAGCACGATTGACCCTTACCAAAAAGAAGGAAGGCTAGAGACAGAAAATAAAAGATCACTAAAAGCTTTCCAACGATATGTTATACGATATGGTTTGGAAGAAACAAAAAATACCCCCCCCCCCCCCACGAGAGAGCAGGTAAGCCTCAAACGGTCGGAGGGGCGACCTCAAAAGTATCTTTGGTCAAGGTTTCAAAATGTGGCTTTATAATAAAATAGAACAAGAATTGGACATTTTAAAAATTGCATACAAATTTTGAACGGCCCTGTAAATTAAGATTAGCGAGGAAAAGGGGAGAGGGGGGTGGAGAGATTAGAAGGGACGAACTTGAAAAAATACAATATAATAAACTAGTAACCTGAATAACTAGGCTTCTAAACAAAAGTATAACGATTTAACCTAGTGTTGAAATCAGGGGGTAGCCCGGGAGGACATCCCTCCCGGGACATTGAAATGTCCCTCCCGTAAGTTTTGAGATTTTATGCTTTTTAATGGACAAATGTGCACCCCCCCCCCCCCCATTACGGAACTCTGAAATACCTCCTCCCCCCAATCCCGACCGGAGTCGCATAAATCCCTCCTTGAGAAAAATACCTGCATTCAACACTGATTTAACCTAGAAAGTAAAAAAAGGCTCTTATACAAAATTTTACAGCAATTCTGGCACTAAAACAGCAAAATTGGAAGAATTGATTCAACCCGAATCGTGGATCGACCGTGATGCGATTTGAATTGAAGTAAATCAAAGCATAACGATTCGACATTGCATCTAAAGAATTGAAGTAAATCAAAAAAGTAACGATTCTGAAGATCGACATCGGCATCGAATCTGAACTGAATCGATTAACCGTTTGATCCAAGGGCAGAATCGATGCGTTCATCTTTTCTTGCTTTCTTTTGTCTTTAGAAAAATAAAGTGTTGTTTTCGTGAAAATTTTCGACTTCCGGTTTCTAAGGATTTATAGTGTTAGAACTTCTTGTCTGGAATACGATTTGACTATTTTTATAAATTTTTTGTCTGTCAGTCTGTCTATTTGTTTGTCTCTGACAAAAAAAATTGTGAGCTGTCTATTTCAAGAACTAATGCATGGAATCTGTTGAAACTTTAGATTCAGTTAGACCTTCATATAAATTGGTGCTGATTACTTTTTGGTGAAAATCGCTCAACAGGTGGCGCTGCTATGCTGCGTTTTTCATGATTTCCGCAAGATTGCTATCTCAAGAACTAATGCACGAATATTCACCAAACTTCAGATTCAGTTTGACGTTGACATAAGTTGTTGAGGATTTGGTTTTGATGTAAATCTACCGGCAGGTGGCGCTGCTATGCTGCATTTTCCCCGAGTTTCGCAATAGCTCTATCTCAAGAACTAATACACGGATTTTCATAAAACCACATTCTTTTAGACGTTGGCATAAATTGCTGCTTATTAGGTTTCGGTGTAAATCGCCCAACAGGAGGCGTTGCTATGCTGATTTTATCAGCTGAGTTGAATTCAGACATTTTTCTCCGGGAGGGACAGTTCAGAGGGGGAGGGGATTGGACTTTTGTACATTTTAATGTACCAAAAGCATAAAATCTCAAACTTTCTGGGGGGCATTTGAATGTTGCGGGGGGGGGGGGGGGGATGTTACCCTCCCGGGCCATCCCCTGAATTTAACACGTTTTTCAGGATTTAAATAATTTTAGGGATAATATCTCAAGAACTAATGAACGAAATTTCATCAATTTTTAATGTACAAAAACGTATTGAACTCGGGGGGTGGCCCTGGGGGGGTGACATTCTCCTCCCCTCGAAACACTCAAATGCCCCCCCCAGAAAGTTTGAGATTTTATGCTTTGTTGCGGGGGGGAGGAATGTCATCCCCGGGCCACCCCCTGAATTCAACACGTTTTTCAGGATTTAAACAATTTTAGGGATAATATCTCAAGAACTAATGAAAGAAATTTCATCAAACTTAATATTCTGTTAGACAATGCCATAAGTTATCCATGATTACGTTTTTGTGTAAATGATATAACAAATTGTGCTGCCATGCTGCTTTTATCAACAGTGTTGAATTCAGACATTTTTCTCCGGGGGGGGGGGGGGGATTTCTATGGTTCTGGCGAGGAACATTCTAGAGTTGCGGGGGGGGGGGGGATTGGACTTTCGTCCATTAAGCACAAAATCTCAAATCTCCCTAGGGGACATTTCAATGTTCCGGGGAGGGGGGGGGGGGGTCTACCCGTACCGGCCTCTGAATTCAACACTGTTTTTCAGGGTTTACACAATGTTTGCGATAACATCCCAAGAAGTAATGAACGGAATTTCATCAAACTTAATATTCTGTTAGTCATTGACGTAAGTTGTTTCTGAGTCTTTCGTGTTAATCATGTAATAGGCTGCGTTGCTATACTGCTTTTTTCATGATATTCATGATAGCCATATCTCAAAACTAATGCACGGAATTTAATCAAACTTCATATTCTGTTACACTGTCGTATAAATAGATCCTTATTAGGCTTGGGTGTATACTACCCAGCAGGTGTTGCTTTTATGCCCTTTGAACTGGGATTTTCAATTGCGGACATCTAAGAGGATGTGGGCCGAAATTCAATGATTTGTTAGGAAAATGGGATTCTTATATATATTTTTTAAATACACATATTTCAACGAACCTATACTTTTGGATCCTCATGATGGGTATAGGTTATTTAAATTTGACACTGTGATAGCGAATTTTGAAGTTTTAACATTTATGAGACAGAAGAAAATTTTGGGATTGGACATCCAACTACTTGACCTTAAATTTTTGAAGGAAAATGAAAATGATATGACCTTTAGAGACATAGATTAAAAAATTTATAGTATCGATTAAATCGAGTTGGCCATAGTATCGATTAAATCGATTAAAAAAATCGAAATCGCCCATCACTAGTATAGGGCAGTTTGCTGTTGCTTCAAAGAACATCTCATTGTAAATCATTATAGCCATGCATAAATAATTATTAAAATAAAAGTATTTAATATTCAAATCTTATATTGTTTCAGAACTTTTTCTTTCTTATAGTTATTCCCCGTGAGAATGTCGTTATCAGAAACAAGAGACAGCAAGTGGACCCTCTAATAAAGTTTCATCTATACAGGGTGTCCCAAATTCATGAGTCAAACTGTAAGGGAAGATAACATACACATAAAGAAGCAATTTTGGTTTAACAATGTGGGATCGGAAATGAAAAGTTTTGGCAAAAAACAAATGCGAAGGAAATGAAAACGAGTGTTTTATTGACATAACAATTACAGTAAGTGCTAAAATGCCCATTGACAGTGTCTAGCAAGTGATTGGCATACCTTTTCGCAGATTCAAAGTGTTTCATGGGCATTTGCAGCAACGAATGAGTCTTACAATGAGGTCCTCATCAGTCAACCAATGTCTCATAGATGAGACATCTGGAAACTTTGAAAGGGTATGCTAATCACTTTCTAGATGCTACCAGGTATGTATCGATCTGTAATTGTTATGTCAATAAAACACTTATTTCCTCAACATTTCTTGTTTTTCGTCAAAACTTTTCATTACCGACACCACATTGCAAAACCAAAATTACTTCTTTATGTGTACTTTACATTTCCTTACAGTTTGGCCCATGAATTCGGGGGCACCCTGTATAAAATAAAGACACTGCTGTTTACAAGTATTCCAGTGTATTCTTTTTCATTTATCATCTTTGTGTTTTTCCTCTCCGTCAAAGGTAAAGCTTTCTTAATATTTTTCATTAAGATTGACATACTTCAAGCCTGTGTCAGTAATACGATCACAAGTTAATGAATTTAACATTTTATCTAAACCATCTTTAAAGTTTAAGAACAATAGACCATTCTTTTACATTATAATAGTATGTTACAGATTTTGGACATAGCTGTTCTTTAGTTTACACCAAGGCTGTCCGACCCGACACCCTTTGTAGGATGTTTCCTGTTACTAGTTTTTTTTTTAAATGTTTGTTATCCTGTGTTAATTTAATGCTTTTTCCTAGGTTGAAACTGAATTGAAAGACATTTGCCAAGATATTCTTGATGTATTGGATAAACATTTAATTCCAACTGCATCTACTGGTGAATCTAAAGTATTTTATTATAAGATGTAAGTTTGTTTTTATTTTGTCTGTTTCAAATTTGGCTACTTAGAGTAAGAGTTTGTTTTTATCTTGTCTTTTTTCAAATTTGGCTACTTAGAGTAAGTTATAAGAATTTTTTTAGAGCCAAGTTAGACCTTTAAAAAAAATTATTTTTTGCTCACTTCTATGTACAGATTACCTTTAGTGATTTGTTATGAAAGGAACAATAGGAAATTCATATTCATAAAAAGTTTGCGATTCATTTTCTGTAAAACTAAGTAGTATTTTTGAAGGAGATAAAGAAAAAAAAAGTACAGTAAACTCCCGACTATTTGGCCTAATATGGCGTATGGGTAGGTCAGATAAAAAAACAAGTGGGTAAGTGTGATCACAGATCACACAGAGGGTTTCGTTTAATATTCCTTTAAAACACTATCCTTTTGCGAAATCTGTTAGTTCCACATTTCACAACCAGGGGGCGCATTCTATTCTACACAAACCTCTATCCAAAGGAAACTCAGTTTTACAACCTATCCGTAGGTATATTAGTCGAGGGGATCGGGTCTATAGCACCCGAGACATGTAGGCGTCCCAGGAAATTGCACAGAACATTCTTTTATAAGCCTTTTATTATGTGTTATGAACTATGTCAAAGTTTCCAGCAGATCGACTTGTTAGATTTCATAATTTTAACAAAATTGCGTTATGTTAGTTGCAAATTCCACCACCAGGGAGCGCACACTATTCATAACAAAAGTGTATCAGATCGAAACTCTGTTAAACAACCTATCAGTGGATGTGTTACTCGAGTTGGTGGCGGCCTTAAGCGAGAAATTAAGAAATTTGCTGAAAGTACTATTCGGAAATAGTGGTAACTAAAATTTTGGCATTTTTATCTTTCATAAGTAGCACATGTCTGAGTATATCATAGTCCTCAAAAAGCGACATCTAAAAAGGTCATAAACGCTAATTTTTTAAAAAGAAATCCAGCGCTCCTCCCTCCCCTCACAGGAAATTGCATGCACCATTACTTTATAAGCATTTTATTATGTGTCATGAAGTATCTTAAAGTTGCAAACAGATCGCCTTGTTATATTTCCTAATTCTAACAAAATCGCGTTACGTTAGTTCCGCATTCCACCACCAGGGAGCGCACTCTATTCTTAACAAAAGCATATCTGAACGAAACTCCTTTGCACAATCTCTCCGTAGATACATGGTCGGGAGGGTGGTGGTACGGTCTTAACCAAGAATTTAAAACATTTTCTGCGATAACAAACACTAAGATTTAATAAATAAATCTACCCTCCACTCCTCGAAATATCACACTCCATTCTTTTTTACTTTTTCTTATGTGTTATAAAGTATCTTAAAGTTTCGAACACATCAAGTGGCGGTCTTAACCAATAATTTAAGATATATCCTGAAATTGCTATTCGGAAATAGTGGGATGAACACTTATAAACTTTTTCATATTGAATTGTTAATACTTATCTCATAGAGCGCCGTCGAAACACCCCACGCAAATTGTTAGATTTCCTAATTTAAATGAAATCTCCGTTAAAAAAGCAAGTGCCTCCATCTTAATCTGGAATTTGATGGAAATAAAAGGAATTAATAAAATAATAATTAATATCTCAGCTCGTAATGAAGCTATCTCTTCGAACCGGGTATGTATGAAATCTGCGAGAAATTTCCAGCCCGGATGTCAAAAAATTTAATATTTAAAAAGTTTAAATTTCGTATTAGACTTTCCTCCCCTTAAATTTCTCCCGCGCCGATATGTCTGAGAGACGATGACAGCTGCCTTTCGGTGAATGGAAATCTGTTTTCATTGTCTTTCCAAACACAGAAATTAAATTTTTATCGATCGATTTTTAGTGGATTTTTTTGCATTCTATCCTACGCAGAAATTTGAAATTTATACCAAAATAAAGTAGAATGAATTTTTTCCGCATATTTCTACACCTGTTACGAATTTGTACGACCAATACTTCGGCAGATCCGATTTTGCTTTTTAAAGGTCCACTTCGGTTATTGCTTAAATTACTCCGTGGTAACCCTGCACCGGCTGATTTGACGGAGCATCTGCCGAATTTACTGGCAACCCTTAGGAGAAACTGAGAAGGATTTCGATAACGTGTGTTCGCACCTGCATTCAAAAGGTTGATTGGTTAATTTTAGAATTTAATTAGCCCGTAATTAGGTTAATTACCAACTTTTCAAAATTTTATGATTTGTTGTTTGATGTGTGGTGTTCATCTATAAGTATGCAAAATTTCAAGTCTCCAACATGTATAGTTTCTGAGAACGGGCTCTGTGATGGACAGAGGAGCGAGACGAATAGGGTTTCGTCAGATGAACGAAACCCTAAAAAAAGCCAGATATGCCGGAGTTCTATAAATACTCATTTCCTGTCCGGCTCCCACCATGATATTAAAAACACAATAGATGGTGCCCGTCAAGATTTGACAGTAAATAACTTGAATGTTCATTAGAAAAATTCTTGAATTTTTAATTAGTTGTTTTTAAATTATTGAATGACGAATTACATGCGAATTTCTATATTGCATAAGTGATTCTTATTTCTTTAAGGCGATAGGTGGTGGTGCCAGTCTAACCTATTCAATGAAGTGAAAAAATTTTAAGTTTATAATTTACAACTAATTATGCTTGCTTTTTATCAGAAATTACCTAAAAACACTGGGTAGAGAATTTTTTTACTTACGACTTCATTTTTTTTATAACAATATCTATTTTCATTTACCATAATTTCGCACATATCCGCCGCACCTCAGATAACCAGACCTGTCAAGTGCTACAAAAAAATCGTAGTTGCTACGATTTTGACCTATAAACTACGATGCTACGAAAACCAGTTTTAAACTAAGATTTTTTTGCAAAAAAGCACGAATACATTTTTTGTTTCTATTTGCGATTGACTGCACAGTATAGGTGAAAACTGGGAAATTGAGTTAGTAGCCAGTGGCCGGTAGACTCAGTTTCATTAGTGGCCACTTTTTAAAGTTAGTGGCCACTATAATGTTTCAAACTTTCTTGACATCTAGATAAACTATAATGTATATATACGCATTTTTCTATAAATCAGAGTTTTATACCAGCCAACTATAAGAATGGGGAAGCAGTCGAAATTCAAGAAAATTACACTTTAAAACCACAAAATCTATTATCATATTGATTTTTTTTAGAATATATTTTTAGATTATTTGTATTTGTTCATAAACACTATTATCAATCAAATTACTATTACTTTCTTTATATAAAAAATAACTAAATCAAAATTCCAACAGTTAAGTGTATACAAAACAGTTAAGTGTATACAATACATCCGGTGGAAAAAAAAAAAAAAAAAAGGAATAAATTATTTGAAATGCATGTGGAATCAAAGCTGATGAATATATTTTGCAGAATAAAACTGTATTTCTTGAAAAAATAATCCAACTGAAGGGCAATGGCAAAAAGCCGAAATATTGAAAATACAGCTAAATCACTGTAATCTGCTTGCATCCGATAGAAAAAAAGAATTAACCAGTTTGCTAATTAGATGTAATCAAAGTAGAGATGCATATTTCTACGAAAAAAGCTATATTTCACTTGGCGATTGATAGCAGATTTTTTATCGCCACTTGGCGAGTGGCGACTAGGGTGGCGATCGATGGCCGATTTTTTAATCGCTACTTTTACAACTTTAATCGCCACGTGGCGAGTGGCGACCGCCAATTTTCACCTATACTGCACAGCATATTTTGCAGGAGTGATTCTGCTCTGAAATTTTTCAAAATTTTTAAGTATTCATTTCCGAAAGTTTTAAATAATTGATCATTAGTAGGGATGCACCGAATAGTGATTTGATGCACCGAATATTCGGCTAGCCGAATAGTAACTGCTAGGCCAAATAGTAACTATTCGGCCGAATACCGAATATTCGGCTTGTCGAATACTTTTATATTTCAAAGTTTAAAGGCAATAAAATGTTAAATTTTAAAACAATTTTACATAATATTTAAAACAAACTTTTATTCTAATAATCAAGAGCTTTTTTCAAGTAAACTTTATGCTGAAAAAAATCTGCTTTGAGGTATTTAAGAAGAGGATAGTTATAAAAAAAATTTTAATAAAATTTTAAATTTCATGGCTTCTTCTGAGAATTAAAACAAATAAAATTTTCTTATTCTAAAACAAACATTTTAAAATCAAAGAGAAATTGTGGAAAAAATTGTACAGGATCATATATTTGCTTGTCAGGAAGAGACTAAAGTAAAAGTTAATAAATAATACAATCGATTCAAATTTTATATGGTGACAACTTAGCAAGAATAACTGTTCTGCTCCCTTTGATTAAGCAAGGAAGTTTTTAAATGCATCCTAGATTGGTGTCTGGAGTGGACCATCATTTTCAGAGATTGTAAACGTTGCTCTTAAAATCTTAACAAGAAACAGATTATTTACTGGACAGTGTTGAGGAACTTGCATTTGTACATAATTAATTCCTATGAAAATCCTCATGATTGGTTAATTTTCTTAAATAATACTTAACAAACAGCAAATAAATTAATGTAAAAACATTAAATATGATTGTTTCTAATTATTCTGAATATCTTTATAAGTTGACTGTTAAACGTAGAAGTTGTATAAGGTTAATAATATCCTGTATTTTCTAAAGAAATAATATGTTTTTGCGAGATCTTGCCCACATGAATTTAGAAATACTGTTAATAGGGAAGTTTTTTTTTTACAAGAAATCTCTGGCTACAAATACAGCTGAATTTCAACTATGTTTTTAAGGCACTGTGCATTTTGCCAATTTCAAAAGGGGCATGGTGCAGTACCATTTTTAAAAAGTCCTAGAAGAAATAGTATAAGTAATTACAGGATTAATAAACTGCAAATAAGTAATTCATTAGTTAGTAACACAAATAACGAAACTAACAAATATTATTTGCAGCTCGTTTTGCATTTGTATTTAGGAAAATTACTGTAAACCACCAAAATCTAAACTTACATGTATATGTGTATGATAACCAAAAGAATTATGAAAATGAGTTAAACCCATTCATATAGGATAAATCTAAGTTAGCCACTTATATCTGAAATCCTCAAAATATTTAAGTAACAGCGTTATTACCTCTCA
Source organism: Maratus speciosus (assembly GCA_963932465.1). Classification (NCBI taxonomy): domain Eukaryota; kingdom Metazoa; phylum Arthropoda; class Arachnida; order Araneae; family Salticidae; genus Maratus; species Maratus speciosus. The sequence goes on from OZ010791.1 coordinate 415,041,473, forward strand.
GTGGGGATTTTTAGCTATCAATGGTTCAATTTTTTAAGAAAAATTTTGCTGCCTTTTCAAGCCCTAATCATTATTTATTTAGTATTATGTGAGTTACAAAGTTAAAAAAAACATTTATTCAACCTATACCAAAGAACTTCTTGCTGAGCTTAGCATTTTTATACCAATTATTTCTTTTTTTTTTCTTGTGCATTCATTTACAATTTAGTTTTGAAAAGATGTCATTCTTTCATTCTTCTTTAACTTAAGATTGCTATTAATTACTATTTATTCTTTTACTTGTAGAAATGTATTACACTTGCTATGTGTAATTTTATTTAAAATAATCCATAAATTGATTATCTAAAGGAATTTGACATTGCAAATTATATTAGATTTAAATATCATTTTTAAATTAAACTGTTTTAATTTGGATAAAAACTTAAAAACAATGCTTTTTATAAACTCAACTGTTTTTAATTTTTTACAATACTCACAAATTAAGTTTAGAAACAATTATTTAAAACTTTTTTTTTGTTGTTGTTTATTCATAAGTCAAAATACCTGTAGAAACTTTCAAATTATGTTTATGTTAGATTTTAATATATTTTTTGACACTTTAAACATTTAGAAAATTTTTGATTTAAATCAACTGATTAAAATCGTTGACACTCTATTTTAAAACTTAATTATTTAAACTTGCTTAAAACAGCAAAGACATTCATTTGAAAAGGTTAGCTTTTTAAAGTTATACTTATTATAATTTTAATATATTTAACTCGTAAACTCCATTCAAAAATATAACTGTAATTAAAATTACATTTCTTTTACTTAAGTTACTTTATTACAAATACAAGAGAGAAAATATAATACAATAAAAGAAAAAACCATTCCAGCACGTCATTATATGAAAAAGAAACATTTGTAAACTTACGGATTCAATGGCGACTCGGCTCGGAAACTAATCTTAAACCTTCAACTTATATCTGCCGAACTTTTCAACTCTACAAGCCATTCCGAAAGTAATGTAGTTTTCCTAAACAACCCTTTTTAAACAACTAGGAGCACCGTGTAGACCAGAGACAATGTAATATTTATCTTCTTTAACATTTCAATACTGACGACGGATACATTTGACGCAACCTAAAAACAACCCGAGGGGAAATTTAACCTCTTACAATTTGTAATTACTTTAACGGTCATAGGTAAATGCTGCTGACTCCATGATAAATATTCTACTCCATCACTCTGCAATATTAAACAGGCAATACCCATAGTTCATTGGAAAAATAGGCTTGTTTCAGTAAGATGAAACATTGGAAAAACTCGAGCTATTTCTTTTTGAGCACAGATCATCTTTGCATGCCTTGACACGGCCATGCTTGATACACCGAAAATGTCATTTCACTGACAAACTCTTACTAAAATAAAATGAAGCGTTACTCACATAACATACTTCATAACTTTCGAAACTGACGGCTACGCTCTGTGCTCAAGAAGTATATTTGCCAGTCAATCCATATAGAGAGCTGCTCTATACGTCATGCGTATATTTGTGTACGGCTGAAGTCCATCTGGTGTCGAAAGATGGCAAACGCCGTCTAACCTGACAACTGTCGATGCTAAGAGACTATCCCCTCAAGCGGTTCGCACACGGTAAAGCCGATCGATGCTAGAGGAACAGATCGCCAAACGACAAATTGAGATATTTTAATGTAACAAAAACTCATATTAGCTTAATTATATTAAATTTTTCTTTGATGGCCTAAGTAGGAATTGACTTTAAAAACAAAATTTTTATATTACTTGTTTTCTACTTTGAAACACAAAAATAGCATTACAAAGAAATTTTAATCTTTAAATTGAATCTTTCACAAATGCAATGATTGAAGAAAGAAAAATCTCATGTCATATAACAACTGAATCTTATCAAGTTGTATGTATATATGTATGAAGAACTTTATTAAAAATGTCTAAATAAGAACTTAAATCTAATGGTAATTTCTAATTCACAAATTCTGATTACATTTTGTACAAATATATACAAAAGTTCGCAATTTCACAAAAACAGGATTACATGAAAAAAAAAATCTAGATATATGCCTGGTAAGATAAATACAACTTCTTGTTAAAAATGAATTCATGTGTAAAATTATTTCAATAATATGTCGATTAATGGAAATGGTAAAATTGAAAATTTTAACATTAAATTTGAAACATGCATTTATTTTTAATGCCATAGCTGCAGTTAATCATGTAATTGGTAATTAATAAAAATATTTAACTAATTAAAAAAAATGACAGCATGCATTTGACATTAATTACTCTTTTCAAACTCTTTTCCTTAAATATAGATTCTCAGACTTATCTAACTATGCATATTTTTTTATATATAAATGTAAATTAAACTTTTCGAAGAAAATTTGAACAACTTCCTGTACAAAATTTTGTTGAAGGAAGTTTTTATACTTATTAAAAAATACCATCTGTGGCAGATTTTATCTGCAACATATCAGTGTCACCCCCCGTTTTTCAAAATCTACTTTAAACAAATAAATTCACTATAGCAATTCTTTTCCTAAAACAATTCATAGTTCTACATTCATTTATTTTTTTCTTTCTCCTTTCACAAGGAACTTTACTCAACAAGTATAAAGATTTATAGTTTCATATTTTTTTCTACTTATTCAAAATTCTCATTCTCACATATTTATTTTTCCATTCCTAACTGTTTTTATTGAAAAAGCAATCACATTTAACTCTGTACATCTGCGTGGTTCATTTTCTTTAACGTATTTTATCTGCAGTATAAATAAACCACTCTCATTTCACATTAGAACTTGACGGGTAAAAAAATGAAACAAAGAAGAAAATGTATTTATTGGAATTGCAGTTTTAAATTATATTTTCATTTATCATTATGCTTTCTACATTTCACATACATTTATTAAAGATTACTCAATCACATTTAGCTGAAATCTGTTAATGTAAACAAAAACGAGACTATATGTCGCACTTAGTCTTGAAACATGTAGGGTTGCTTTACATCCTGTGAGTGCGCGAAGGGCTTGGCTGCCACGTTATTTGTCTGCTAATCCTGCAGCCAATCCTTTCTCTACAATATCGGCATCAAAAACTTGATTAGTTGGCGATAATACAATATGCCAAGGCATGTGATTTCAGTACGCATTAAACAGACTTCACTCCCGACCGCCCTGCTGGAAGGTCAGCAAAAAGGACCGCTGTTGTTTTTCTTTTTCCTTTTGTGACGTTGCGTAGCAGTTTGTCATGAACGGATATGCTTCTACACATAGAGATATATTTAATCTCTGCTTTTATATAGTTTCATAGTTGAGGCTCCTTTTTTGTGAGATGTCTTCCTTCGTATTGAAAAATGAATAAAAACTGATTGTACTTACATCTATATGTTGGAGTTTTTTTTTAACCACCATTTCAGCGAACCCGAGAACCAGACTTGGATAAAATGTAAAACTGTCTGCGAACTCAAATAATACCTTTAAAATTTTCTGCAAAAAACTGCCGCGTTCCTCCAGAGTCCTATATTGCCGCCAACATCAAAAATGAAAAGTTATATACAAGCACATAAACATTCGCTAAAATTTCCAACCAAATAAACTTTATTTAAAAAGAGATCAACATTTAACATTTATTTTTTAAGGGTGTATTCCAATCAAAACAAATTATTTTCTAATTCATTTTTGCTCTCAAACGCATCAAACTAAGAAATTCTGTTATTTAAAAACTACATGATGTGCCGTGCTTCTCTATTTTTTGATAAATGCAGAAAATATTGTAAAAAATGCTGTCAAAATCGGCGTTTCGAACCGAAATTTCCGGAAGCGGGAGATCTGGGGATGAAAAAAGATGGTCATACTGAGAAAATAATTGCTTAAAAATCAAATTCTAATTGATTGAGCGAAAAATGAAATCACACGGCACCTTATACAACTCTTCAAAAATCACCCCAGCAAGTTTCATGTTTTTACTTTTAAAAATGAGTCTGAAAATGTCTCAAATTTCGAGCTGTTGAGGGTGGAAAAATATTTTTTCGAATACACCCTTAACACAAAATTTATTTTTAATCTGTTAAATTAATCTGCAGCACCCGCGTCGGTACTGCACTGTTTCTGCTACCGGCCCTGGCAGGAGGGGGAAAAAAAAAAGGAATTGTACCTGCCGTTTTGGCATAAGCACCGCACTTACAATATTTTTAAGTTTTTAACTCATATGAGCCGTGGCGCTTCTTCCAAAAAAATACTGTACTATGGGTACATGGCAAATACTTTCTAGCAAACTTTTTTTTTTTTTTTCTCCAGTTGAAAAATAGTCTATAGGCCTTGTCAATAGTCTGCAACGTGAGTTATACCGATTCTCCGCCTGGGTTCTTGTTAATTTCTTTTCTTAAATAAAGAAACTTAAAAAAAAAAAAATCCAAAACTGTCTGCAAACTTTGAAAATTTTCAGCGAACGGTGTTCGCGTGTTCGTCTATATTATCTGACTCTGCCGAGAACCATCAGATGTCCGTCCCACCATACCATCCGTTTTTATAACGTTACCTAATATATATATATTATTACTCTCAAATTAAAGAGAAGAAAAACAAATTTTTTAGTCTCCATTTTTTTCAAACTTATTACAAAATTTATAGTTAATTTTATTAGTCTTCATTCTGACTCAGAATCTGAATTAGCTGATTCTGTACTCCTAACACTGTCTGTCTGAAGCCTAAACTAAAGGTATGGAAAGTATGTATAAAAAGTTTTGGTTTAGTTTTATAACACAGGTCTGCAGAAAAAATAAATTTTTTCAGCTGCATGGGATATTTTTGGTTAATTGGGTGTTTTTTTAGGGTGCTGAGTCCAAAAATGACCTCCATTTCCCTACACCACATATAGTATTGTTGCAAAACATAGGGAGTTTACATTAGAAAAGCACAACTGCAATGAAAAACTCGATATTTTATTACAAACAACTGTGTTCCAAATTATACTTTCTCTTGACTAAACTTTGCATTTCGGTCAGTCACGTAGCTTAAGCATTTTGTTTGGGGGGGGGGGGGGGGTCGACATTGAATTTAACGAATGTTCATAGTAAAATCACCGAATGATTGCATTTTTAAATTTTTTATTCTTGCATATTTATGACTTATATTTTGGAGTGAGCACTGCGTGATAGTGTTAAAAACAAAGATCCATGCCAGTGCTAGACCATATAAATAGAGGGTATTTTTATTCTAGGCTAAAATTTCATTGTCAAATAAATATTAATTTTGTTTGAAGCAGTCGTAAAATGTGATTAAATATACAACGTGGTCCGATAGCTAATTTCTAAACCGTTAGTCTTAGACATATAGTTCTAATTACAGAAACTTTTCAAACTAACTAAACAATTATTCTAAATTAATCTAATTCCATTTGAGTTAATAAAGGAATTTTGTAAAAAGTTACAAAAATTAACATTTATACCGTTCTATAAGCTACATTTAGTGAAAAAGACCTTGTGCTCTGGCATGTAAAATGAAAAAAAAAACTTATTTCTACAACCAAAACATACCGAGTTATGTGACTTTGAAATTAGGAAATTTGTCAGATTTAACGCAGCACCCGAAGTGATGTGCTATTTCGATATAACTGCCCGAGTATGAACGTTGCTGAAGGAAAGAGGCGGGGAAGGGGGAGTACGGAAATTCTACATTCTTTTAAAAATTTAAAATCATACGAATTCGACAGTGTACGCTGTCGAAAGCAATATGGCGCCCCAATTCTAGATTCCTTTAAAAATATATAATCATGCAAATTCGAGTTTGTACAGTGACAGCAGAGGATGGAGGGAGATTCAGTTACATATTCGTTTAAAAATAAAACCATACGTATTCGAGAGTGTACACTGACAAGGACAGTTTGGACACCAATTTTAGGTTCATATAAAAATATAAAATCTTATAAATTCGAGGATGTACACAGCCGAATTCACAGAGTCCCTGATACTAGGTTCAACAAAATTGGTTTTCAATTTAAAATACAAAACCATACAAATTCAAAAGTGTACGCTGCTGAAAGTAATGGGGCACCAACTCGAGATTCGTTTGATAACTTTCATTTTAAAAATATAAAACCATACATGTTCGAGGGTGTACAGTGCCGATATGGTGCCCAATTCTAGGTTCGTTTAAAAATATAAGTTCATAGAAATTTGAAGGTGTACACTGCCGAGGGCAATGAGCCCGTGACTCTTAAGCTCGTTTGGATTAGATTTTTATTTTGAAATATAAAATACAAATTAAAAGAAGTACGCTGTTGGAGGCAGTGCCTCAATTCTACGTTCATTTAAATGTATAAAATCTTACAAATTCGAGAATGTACGCTAATGAAGGAAGTGGTCGACCCCTCCTTCCCTCCTCCTCCCCCCAGGAATGTATGGAGGGAATACACCGTATACTGTTTCTCAAGAAAGCTAGGGTATACCCTCCTCTCCCCCCCTTTTTTTTTTTTTTTGCGACTACACCCCCCCCCCCACCCCCCACCCCCACCCCCCAATTTTAGTTCATTTATAAATAGAAATTCCAGGATATACTCTGCGAAAGGCAATGGGGCCTCGACACTCTAGGTTCGTTTTGATAGATTTTCTTTTTTAAATATAAAACGATACAAACTTGAGGGTTTACACTGGCAAAATGGTTCCCCAATTCTAGGTCCTTTAAAATATAAATCATACAAATTTGAGAGTGAGCGTTGACGAAGACAGTGGAGATCCCCAATTCTAAGTTTGTTTAAAAATATAAAATCTTGTAAATTCTGTAGGTAAATTTGAACTTAATTTTCCCTCCTTTTGCCAATTTTTTTCAGTTTCAAACTTTCTCTTTTTTTTTTTTTTTTTATCATAAATGTAAGTCTATTTAACTATATTATTAGATAAATTTATCATTCATTATGTAAGTAAACATTTTCCTTTAACTTACGTTTTATTCGGGCTTTGTTTACCTTTATCGTCATCTGTAAACTGGATGATTGGTTGGTTGTCACATGGAAGTCCGATATGACGGATGTAAAATGCGACTGTGTCTCCCTGAGCGGAAATTTTCATATACGAACGTAACGGATGGGTGGACTTCACAACTTGTGAAGTCTTCACCATCATAACTCGTAACCAATCGGAGACTGGTCCTCGCGATCGCTAAATTTCATTTTAGCTTCTGGCAACCTTTTTTCTAATCAGCTGGCAAAATAAATACCGGCGGTTTTTTTTTTTTTTTTTCTTTGGGTATGCTCATGTGCTTCTTGGCTCATCGCTCGTATGCAGAGGAAAACCTTTAATATGAAAGTTGTTAGCTCATCTGATTGTGCAGAAAAGGCTTGTTAATATGGAAGTATGCTATTCTATTAGTAATGAGTTGTCTCTGATTGGTGAAAAATTTTCAATTTAAAATCTGACTTGACTATGCATGTTGTTTTATTTTTGATTTTACTGACAGTTAGTCAGCGTATTTCTAATTATGTGTCAATTTTCAAGTAATAAACTGTGCTGTTCATTTATGGATTTCTTAATGAAGCCATCTTACATAGCTATTATACACCAGTTAGACAGTATATTTTTTCCTTTAGTTACAAACAACTGAGGGGTGTCATTTTTTTTTTTCTCCGACGTATTGACGTAAGTCCAAAGTTCCGAACTAGCACCACTTCTTCTCAGATATTTTTAAAAGATTAATTTGAGAGAGGAGGCACACCACATATTCGATTGTGTATGCTGCCGAACACAATGACGTCCTGATTCAACGTTCTTTTGAATAGAAGATATAAAATCATACATTCTAGAGCGTACACTGGCCGATGTTATAGAGGCCCCGACTCTAGATTTGTTTGATACTTTCATTTTTAAAAAAATAAAACCATACAAATTCTAGGGTGTACACTGCCAAAATGGTGGCCAATTCTAGATTCGTTTAAAAATATAAATTCATAGAAATTCGAGGGTGTACGCTGCCGAAGGCAATAAGGTCCTGATTATAGGTTTGTTTTGATAATTTTTTATTTTAAAATATATAATACAAATTTGAAGAAGTGCACTGTCATAGGCAGTGTTCCAATTCCACGTTCATTTAACCATTCACTGCGCGCATTTTTCTATTTTTATGGGTTTTTTTTTTTTTTTTTTTTCTCTACATCTATATATCGGTCTAATAATGGGAAAAATAGTAAAAAAATTAAATTTCAAAATTTCAGCTAAAATTTGATATTTTAAGGTGTATGCCATATGCAGACCTGCCAACTGCTACAAAAAATATCAAATAGCTGTTGATTAATGCCAAGATAGCATACACAATGTTGCACATACTACTCTATTTGGATACAACCCCTGATCTTTTTGCTTGTTTTTGAGAAAAACGGATTTTGAGCTTAATTCTATCGACGATTATTTTCAGAATTTTCAAGCTATGATTTTGAGACTTTCACAAAAGTTGCTCTGTATACTTAAAGCTAATATATTATGCATATTATATTTTGATTGCATTTGTGCATGCACACTGAAACATTTTTTCAGTAAACCTGCTCATTTTCCATCCAGTTTTTATTTTTTAATTCTGATTGCAGGTTATTATGTACAATGTTGTTTGTCATATTTTCAGAAAAAAAAATTTTTATATTAAGAACTCTGCAAATTATAAGCAAAAAACTTGGTGAAATTTGGGACTGTTTTTATAAAAACCTTAATTTCTGTGCGAGTATACGTGCTATCCTCATAAAAGTGAACACAATATATTACAATAAGTCACTTATTAATAATCTTGAGTATGAACGCTTTTGCTACATCAGTTTTTACAGGGTTATCCAAAAGATATTCGCTCTTTTTCAATTTTGCTGACAATCCCTTATGGGGTTTCGGGGGGGGGGGGGGAATCTTTGCAGAAATATGACCTATACTATACTGTTTACACACCTGCAGTTTCAGGTTAATCCCTCATGTATTTTTCTAGATATTTAACAAAACGTCTGAAATCGCAAGTGACCGGTCACCTTTAGCCATATAGTGTAGTAGCAGCTTATGTCTGTGTGTAACTGCTTCTGTTCGTCCCTCAAATTCCTCTCATTTTCTATTTGTAGTACTGTGTTTTATCATTCATATCTCTTGAGTATATGAACAATATATCTCTTAGAAATATGAAATTAGCATATGGAAACATTTAGTAGATGTGGTTTTTTACTGAAGAATAGGATAACAGATTTCAGGTTAAAAAGAGAAATTTTACGCTTAAACTAAAAACATCCATTTTTGCAGGAAAACTTGATGCGATGGATTTTTTTTTTTTTTTCTCCTCGTTTCAGTTAATAAAAAATCTAACAGTCAATAAATCCTATGCTAGTTTTTGGTTGCAGATCTGTGTAATCCAAACTAAAACTTAGTTTTGGCATGAGTTTAGACTATAAAACTAAATCAAAACTTTTTATACTTGGTTTGAGTTTAGACTGGAAAACTATACCAAAATCAAGTGTATTTTTTACAGGAAATGAAAACTATAACTGTAGACAGAAAAATGTAATATTCTAAAAATATACATTATTTAAACAATGGAAGATTTTTGAATACTGATACAGTAGACTCCCTCAAATCCACAACCCTAAAATCCGCAGATGATGTAAAATGAAACTTTCATTTTAGATGTAGGGGCAAAATTACATAATTTTTTAGTTTTATTTCATCCTGCATGTATTTCAATATGTAATTAATTCTTAATAATATGACTGAACTCGTGGTTTTCCCATGAAAGGAGTATAAATTTATTCTTTAAATCAAGATATTGCTGATATCACTGGTAATCACAATCTTTTTACCAAATATATTTATGTATTAAGCGTTTTTTGGTTATTACAAAGATTTTGATGTGAATTAATAGGGTGCTTTTCATAAGGAAAGTTTCATTGAATAATTCAAGGAACTTAAAAATCAATACTATGTAAATGGGATGTATAATATATTTGACTTCAAACTGCAGAGATATTGGCTGTGGTTTTTACATTAGTTCAGTTGGTAATTAAACAAATGTAACTGAAAGATCATTTCAACAGAGACATGATATAATAAACAATAGTGCTAAATAAAGTGTGAATGCTACTATGAAAATTCTGAGACTGAAAAACTAAACTTTTAAAAGCAGGCTTTCTTTTCATTTTTGTCTATTGTAATGTAGTCATATAAAATGAAAATAATTTTCTTTTAGTGCGGATAAATGAAAAAAAAAAAAGGCTTATTTAATATTCTCTAAGAAAATATCATTTTTTTGGGAGAAACATTTGTGAAAAATCAATTTTTCCAACTTTTCCAATTTGTTCTGAAAAAATCCAGAAAAAAAAAACTTTTTTCTGCCACTTCAATTTTTCCAGAAAATTTACATCTCTAGTTAGCATTTAGATTATAAACGACGATTGTGGGCCCATATGATTTTAGAAAGATATTGGGTGTGATGTAGTAATCACATTTATTATTTATTTTTTTTTAATTGTAATGCAACATTATCTCATGTTTTAAAATGTTTTTCCTTCGACTCAAACATCGTTCAAATCTCTTTTTTTCTTTCCTTTTTACCGCAAGTAGCAGATAAGTTTTGATTTCAGATTTTCCCCTTCCTCTGTTCTATTTTTAGAATTAGCGTGACGTCGACCGCGTCATATTAGAGGTGTCTTCCTTTTGACTGTAGTTTCGTTTTCTCAGTGCTGTCATTCGTTCTACAATTCATACGCAATTTTAATTTAACAAATAGATTTAAATCATTTCTGGAGGTACTTTTGTAAACCCCTTTTTATGTAGTATATATATCAATGCAAACAGTTTTTTAAAAGATTTACGAAAGTTTAAGATGTATTTTTGACAACGTGATTTGTCTTTTGAATTTCGGGCCTTAGCACCTAAATTCAAAGAGCGATGTTCTTCAATAGCTATATCTCAATATCTAAAAGTTTATCTTCGGTCTCTGGCTTTTTAATTTAACGCATATTTGATTTCGGACTTGTTATTATCAAGGCCTTCTTTAAAAAGTGATTTTAACCAGCATTCATCTTTATCATGGAATTTCTTCAAGTTCTTAATAATGCTACGTGGAACTTTTTTTTTAAATGTGCACGGTGACCTACTTTTTCTAATTGCCTTCCACCTCTCAAGTGAATCATCGAATAAAGATTTTTTATAACTGCTGTCTCTTCAATGTGTATCTCATCATTAAGTAAGAACGTTACATTTACTTATTCATCCTTTTTTTATTTTTACTGCAAATCAATCTTATCTGTTTACGGCATTCAAGAAAATGTTTATTCTCACCACTTATGTTTATTCTCGGCACATTGACTCTTTATTTATCTTATTGCAACAACTCCTTTAAATTATTTATACCACATTGGGTATCTTTTGGTTATAATTTTTTTTTTTTTTTATAACAAACTTTATATTCTGTGGGGTACGTTATATATGCAAAATTATGGTGCTTTTTTAATTACCGTATTTACTCGTGTATAACGCGCACCCCTTACACAAGAAAAATAGCGAATTTTTTTAATCTCGTATATAACGCGCACCATAAATTTGAGAAGGCCATTTATGGCTGGGTGCGACACTTTATGATCCGTAACAGTCTCTCTATCAGGAGAAAAACTGATAGAAATATTTACCATCCTGATCTTAGCATTTTCCGGTAGAAATATTTACAATCCTGATCTTAGCACTTTCCGGCAGTATCTTCTCTATCTTTCTACTTTTCATTTAACAGGTTTGTTTACATTCTATTAAATCCCTCTACTTATTAAATCACTCTTCTATTAAAACCCTTCCATTTCACTTTTATTTCACATATTTATTTCCAAGTCCTAGCTATTATCAATCCTTACGTGGTCTGATGTTATTTCCCATATGACGATGTTTCGCCAATCGCCACGAGATGGCGTTGCTCCAGCTGCTAGCACATCATCATCATGACGTTTCGGCACGATGACTTCTCCATTCGAGAATCATCGGGCCGCCTGCTCTTTGCATTGCGTAATGGACTTGGTTTTGTTTCGCCGGTTAGGATAAATACGTTCCGTCACTTTCTTTCAGTACCTAAATGTTTTTCCTGATTGTCGTCTGGGATGTCTCATCTAAATATGTTGCCTTGTTTCTTTAACTTATTACTTTACGTTGGTAGTTAATGTTTGTCGAAGTTTAAATCTAAATGTTACTAATATATTTCTGATCAAGTCTCTTTTACAATAATGGTAAATATCGTCGACCCAAGCATGTGTTCGTGTCATTTAAATCTTCGTTTCATCACTTGAGATGTTTATCTGGTTTTCGAAGTTAGCGGCCATTTAAATAAATGCCCTAATGTTGGACTCGTATTTTAGCTATCATCTTCATTGAAGGGAAGAATAGTAACGAAGTCAGTGTCGTCAGTGATGGAGCGATATCAACAGAGTGTTTACGTTTAGTCAGGGTCAACAACGTTTTTCAGAATAAGTTATTTTTACAATAGTTCTGTCATCTTCCATAAAGATATGAGATTTGAATTGAAGCTTTATTCTAGATTACTGCTAACCACAAGAATGATTGTTGTCTTCTCTAAATAGCCATGAAGTTAGTTCTTTTTATTTCAATATGCATTTAAAGTTAATAGATATAATGTGAGTCGTAAGTTGCTTAATTATTGCTTTTATTATATGTTAAAATTTATTTAATGTTTTATCCTGTTTTAAATGAACGTTAGTTTGTTTTTAAACTTACTTGTATTTATTTCACCATCTTACTTTATTTTATTAGTTAGTTGCTTTTCAGATTTTCAACTTTACTGCTTTTTCATTTCCTAGGTTTAGGGATTTACAGTAACGCTTTCATTGCTTAAAATATTATCTCTGCTGCTTACTTAATTCTTAATCTCTTAAAATTTAATCCATCAAAAACAATGCTATTGCTAAAACTTCCGGAAGAATACGAAGAAAGTACCAAGTTCTTCCAGTACGTTATAAGGTTGCAAAAACAAAAGGGTTATCAGATGTTGGAAATTGGCAACGCAGATCAAACTCCATTGTTGTTTGATATGCCGAAAGCCACAACCGTTCATCCCGTAGGAGAGATAGAAGCGAGTGCGCACAACAGGAGCAGACAAGCAACGATGCATCGTTATGCTGGTGATTACAGCTGATGGCCGCAAGCTTGACACCATATGTGATTTTTAAACGTAAAACTTTCACATAAGAATCGTTTCCAGTCAGCATAATTGTATGAGCACAGGAAAAAGGTAGAGGCGGATGAGCTCGTGAAGGATTGGAATAACATTGTGTGGGAACATCTGCTTGGTACTTTACGTCACCCGTCGATGCTGGTCCTGTACAGCTTCCATGAACACTCGACGCCTGGAATAAAAGTGAAAATTCGTCGCTCAAGTGATTTTGTTGTGATACAGGTGAAATGACGAAAGTGCTCCAGCCCTTAGATTTTGTCATCAACCGACCATTTAAAGTTTCATTTCGGTATGCCTAATCGGTGGATGAAAACAACAGATCCCAACTTCACTCCAAGTGGGAGAATGAAGCGTGCGTCACTCCCAACTGTGTGTGAGTGGATATGTGAAGCTTGGAATTCCGTCTCCTCTGAGATGATAATAAAGAGCTTCCAAGTGACTGGAATTTCTAATCAGATGAATGGAACTGAAGACAATATGGTTAACGAGGATATTGACTGTGCCAGTAATGACGAGGACAACAGCAGTAGTGGCAACAGGAATTACTAATTAGTGTTTAAATAATGTTACTAGCACTGTTGTATAAAAAAGGTGCAAGGAGTTAAATAAAGGTGCAGCAATACTTCTATTAAGTGAGGTTTTTCCAGTTTTAATTTCTTCTTTGAATACATTTCTTGATTCATAAATGTATCGTGTGATTACATCTAGCAGAAAAAAAGAATTCCATGTATAACGCGCACCTAGGGTTTTTGTTCTAAATTTTTGAAAAAAAAGTGTGTAATATACATGAGTAAATATGGTAATCTGTCATTTCTGTGACCTCAGTTTGTATGTGGAATAGTTTGTAAAATGACCTATATATCTTCAGTGTATGTGGAATAGTTTGTAGAATGACCTATATATCTTCAGATCTTTCTTTAATTTCGAACCAGTTCTCACACAGTCATTTGAAGTATTAAAATTTTCGATTCTTTGAATAGATTTTTATAACTTTGAATGAATCTTATTCATTTAACATTCAGTCATGATTTTTCATTTGCAACTTCTATTTATAGGAAAGGAGATTATCATCGTTATTTGGCAGAATTTGCTACTGGGAATGATCGCAAAGAAGCTGCTGAAAACAGTCTTGTTGCTTATAAGGCCGCTAGTGATATTGCTATGACTGAATTGCCACCTACTCATCCAATACGATTGGGATTGGCCCTGAATTTCTCAGTTTTCTACTATGAGATACTAAATTCACCCGATAGGGCATGTCGCCTGGCAAAAGCAGCGTTTGATGATGCCATAGCTGAGCTTGATACTCTGAGTGAAGAAAGTTACAAAGACTCGACTCTTATAATGCAACTTTTGCGTGACAACTTGACACTGTGGACATCGGATATGCAACATGATGGTAAGTTAAGACAAAAATAAGATTTATAACAAAGAAGAAATTGTAATGTGATTTATTTTTATACTCATACATCAGTTTTGCTGTAGGGGGGAAAATAGTATTTGCCCACATTAACCAAAATTTCAAAGTAGGATTTTTGAAATTAAAATGAACTATTTTTTGCAATTAAAAAAAAAATGCAATTCAATAATTGAATCCTTAAAAGTACAGTTTAATTATACCTGTTGCCTTTTTTAAATTATTATTTTAAAAAAAAATTAAACATCTGTTCTCATCTGAAATACAGATGAAGTTACTTGAATGCTTAGGGCTTAATTTGTTTCACAATTTATTATAAAGGACCTGAGTTTGTTCTCACACTTCATTGTTTGTGAAATCTAACATAAGCAGTGATGTTCTTCTTACTATTGAAATTGCATCTTGCATCATATATGAACTATGTATTATTTAATCTTATATTAAAATTTTGTGAAATAAGCTTATTCAAATTGAAAAATGTTTGATATCATTAATTCAACATTTAAAAAAAAGAAATCCAGGAAAATAGAAATTAAAAACATCAGCACTAGCTTGAAAAATGTAAAAACTGTATTTTTGCAAGAAATTAAAGGCTAAGCATCAACCTCAAACTTCCCCAAATTATTTCCTATACTTTAGATGCTGTACAGCATTATGCATGGAAAGTTATTATACGAGTATTTATACAGAAGCAATGGAATTTTTTTAGGTACACATTTTAATCGAGGTTAAGCAGCAGCAGAAAGTGATGAATTTGAATATTCATTTTTAACATAAACAAATTTGCAGCTGTGTTACTTTTACACTATGTAATTTCCAATATGACGTCATATGAATATTGTCCATAAGGAAAACATTTTAAATGTATAGTTTTAACATATGACGTAATTTTCATCTTAAATGTATTTCGTGTGTGAATAATTTTATTATTCAATTTAAAAGTGTTTGGGGGATATTATTTCAGCTTTTTAAATATGATGTAATCTTCATCATTAAAAGTTTTTCATGTGCAATAATTTTAGTCCTTTTTACTTATGATGTATTTGTCACCATTAAATGCGTTTAGTGTGTAATAATTTAATTTTTTTTTTTAAGTTTTCTTACTTTTTTAATATTTACGTGTAAATTTAAGTTTTATCACATAATTTTCACTATTTCCTGCTTTTAATAAGTGATCATTTAATTATTACTTTAAAGTTTTGTTTATTTTCTAATAGTCCCATGTAAATTTTTTTTTTTTTTTTTTTAGTTTCAGCTAACGTTACCTTTACTTCTGTCTACTGTGACATCTATGATGACTTATTCGCATGGTTCCAAAAGTCTCATAATAACTCATAAAATTTCCAAATTTTAAATATTAAGTTGTTTTAAATTTTAATAGCATTTCTCTAATAGTGACAACATTTATTTTTCTTGCTGAATGAAAGAGAAAAGGGTAAATAATGTAATTTTTGCATTATTGAAGTCATTTCCTCATTAAAACCGAAAAGAAAACAGTCTGAAGTTTTATTCTCTGTGCATTTAATTGGGCAATTATTTCATATATTTGTTTAGATATCCAAATGGTTCCAAAGGTCTCATAACTCCTCTAAATGTAAAATATTAAAGTAATATTACTGAAATATTAGTTTTAAATTTTAATATAATTTCTCTAATAGTAGTTTTTTTTTTTTTTATTGCTGTAGATGAGACACAAAAAAATGTAAATGTCATTTTCGCATTACAGTCTGTTACAAAATTATAAGACCACATAGAATTTCGCCTTTTTTCAATAAATAAAATATTAGTTTGAATTTAAAAGTAGTTGTATGATAAGAAATAACTCTGTAATGCTTATTTAGCTAAGGAAAAAAAAGTTTGAATAATTTTTTGTTTCATGCCAAACGATTTTACACAAACCCGCTGTTTCATAAATATAAGACCACTCTTATATTATTAATAAAGCAGATGATTTTATTTTGAATTCAGAATTTAACTGTAACCTAAACAATCTCTAAAACTTAAAAAAGAAGAAGAAAGTGGAGAAATTCTGAACAGTATCTGATTCTTTGAATTTATTAGTAAAATGCCTCGTCGGAGTGAGCTGTCTGAAATAGAAGTGAGAAGAGTATGGTTCTACAAAGTAAAAGGAAAGTCTGAACGTGAAATGAGTAATATTCTTAATCGTTCAAAAACTGCGATTCATAATGTTTTAAGTAAGAAAGAATTGTATGGAGCGCATAAAAGATCTGGTCGTAAAAAGAAGTTATCAGATTGTCAAACTGGCAACGAAAAAATACCAGTCGACTCTTAAAATAGCACAACAGGTGACTAAAAGGTATCACATGCAACCGTGTGGCAAAGTTTGAAATATAAGCTGGTGTTATTCATCGCAAATTAAAAATTAAACCACTATTACTGAAATGTCACAAAGAAGCTCGTCTATAGTGGGCAAAAATGCCATGTCCTGGAGCTCTGCATGGAGAAATATATTGTTTCCAGACGAGGAAGAAATATATTGTTTTCGGACGAGAAAAAATTCAATCTAGAAAATCCAGATGGCAATAATTACTACTGGCATGATTTAAGGCAAAGATCTCGTGAGTTCTTCAGTAGGCAGATGGAAGGCGGTTCCGTTATGGTGTGGGACGCATTTTCATATGCAGGAAAATGCTATCTCCAAAGAGTTGAAGGGAAAATGAACTCGGACAGTTACCAACGGATGCTATTTCGAAGTCTGATACCCTTCAGACCACTTTTAGGAGGTGCAAAATGGAAGTTTCAACAATATAATGCGCCCAGCCATTCATCGAAATCAACAAAAGAGTGGCTTAAAAGAGAAAAGATTGATGTTTTACCTTCTCCAACCCCGTCCCAAGCCCCGACCTAAACCCCATAGAAAACTTGTAAGGTTGTCTCGCCAAGTGTATGAAAATAACAAACAGTATCATTCAACATATGAATTAGAAATGGCCATTATGGTGAAATGGGACAATATTCCCGAATCTTTCCTTAAAAAATTAATAAACTCAAAGCCAAATCATGTGTTTGAAGTTATTCAGCGAAATGGTGGAGAAACATCTTACTAAATTTGAGAAAAGGGCCATTCCACAGATTTTGAAACCAGAGTGCAAAAAAAAATTTTTTTTAATTAAGGTAGTGAATGCTTGTTTTATATTGTAAAAAGTATGATCTTTCTCATGGTTAGCTTTATTTTTAAGTCGGATGTTTTTTTTCTAATAATATACAGTAATTTTAAATACTCTGCAAGTATTTTGAAATCTCACCTTTTAAGGTATGACAAAATCTTGTTGTAATTAGCACATCTATTTGAAGTTTAAAAGTTCCATTTTGCCATTATTATTGATTATTAACTTATTTTTAATCAAAATGCACCTCATCAAAACTACGAAGTATGTTCTAAATATTTTTTTTACATATAAAATACCCAGTACCAAGTTTAGTGGTCACATACATGACCATGACATGAAAAAGTTTTTTTACAGCTTATATTTTTTACTTCACAAAATCGATATTTTATTTGCAAAAGTAATCCATTGCAATCTATCTAAAACCATAAAAAAAATTGACTAATTTGCAATTAGTAGTAGAATAGATAATGATCAGGTATGTGACAAAACCAGTGGTCAGGTTTGTGACATTAATTTAATGTTTGCTAATTTTCTCATTAGAGGGCATTTTTCTATGAAATACATAGTAACCAGTAATTTAATGTGTCCTTACTATATTTTATTAGTAAAATTAATTCACTTCAATGAATCATTAGCAGCACAATTGATAATAGTCATATGTGACAAAACCAGGTGTCAGGTTTGTGACATTATTAATGTGTATATTTTCTCACTAGGGTGCAGTATATTATGAAATTCAGTGACCAATACTTTCAAATGTTCTTACCATATTTTATTTGCAAGATCAGTTCACTTGAACTAGCTGAAACAATAAAAAAAAAAAGGTTAGCTTAATTGCAGTTAACAAAATTTTAAAAGGTCAGGTATGTGAGATTATTAGTGTTTATGTTCTCACTGCAGGGCAGTTTATTTATGATATACATTGACCAGAACTCTCAGATTTTCTAATCAGCTGGCTGTACTAGTCCCCACTCTTGTTCAAAGCACATGTTGAGATAGTTGTAATGGTTCATTGCAGATACAATGAATTATCACTCAAATTTTAGCCCACAAGACATAAAAATGCAAATAACTGCTCTTTAGCTCTTAAGCATCACTATCGGTATAAGTACACGTTACCAGACATAATGTGAGAAGGTTAGTAATTAATTACCAGGATCCTCCAAATTATATTAAAGGATGATTTATTTATAAAATATTTACATTTTTAGGCATGGATATAGGAGATCCTGCCAAACATTAAATTACATGTTACGATATTATGCGCATACTGGTTATATCATTACATTGCACTCTTCCCTTCTCAATTTACCATATTCAGCTAGGCTTATTCGATGAGTTAGCCACACAAGTATCTCCCACGCTCTCATACATACATTACTCCTCACAAGGATCAATACTTTTCCAAACTGTACGTTTCACTTCCAATGCAAGATTGCCTTCTGACCTTCCTCAATGTGTCTTCTTCATCTTCTGCCTTCCAAAAACATGAGGTACTGTCCTGTAAATTCAAGGACAATTTCCACCTGAAAAATCAATACAACTGTCATTTCTCCTCACTTGCTCATTACACAGGCATCACAGGAAATTCTTTTTTGCTTATCCTCCCTTCTTTTCATTATCTGGCACGATATTGTTATTCACATTCTATATAAAACGGACCCTATTCTGGTATTTCCATTTATACAATAGAGCCTTTCATATAATAAAGACATGAATACAGCAGTAATCATTCTAATCCTAAATAATCCTATCTAACATGCAGATTTTAGATATTAAGAGAATGGTGTAGTATACATATAGCAAGGGGATATAATTAAATTGCCTGTACTAACAATTAATAATTGTGGAATTGTTGTATTTCCCCACTCAGTAATGTAAAAATAACATTAAAGCCGTGTTTGTTCATACTATGTCACATACATGACTCTGTCACATACATGATAGCCAGAATTTGCTTAACTCTATCCATTAAAATAAAGTTTTAAGTGAAATTTTTTTAGACACATTCCTTTGTTACTTCTTTATAAATTAAAAAAAGAAAAATCACTAAATTTAGACCATATGATTCACAGAATTTTAAATATGAAGCATTGCATGTGTGATGCAACTTCTATATTTTGTCACATACATGACCATACACAATAATTTGTTTATTAGACTTAAATATTATATATTTAATATTCTCTGCTATTATTATTTATTGTTACCTTCTATATCACTTCAGTAAAATATAATTTCACCTTAATTATTATATTTATAACCTGGATTACCTTAATTATATACATATACTTGCTATGATTGTCACATACGTGATTGTGGAACAGGCCAAAACTGTTCTTTACCGCAGGTGGTCCTATAATTTTGTAACAGTTCTTTTTGACACTTTTTTGTTATATTGATGTTTGTCTTTCCGAATTAATTTCATTTCTCTAAGTTGCTGCATTTTATTAAAAACTTGATGTACTAACATAAAATATTCTTTATTTTGATTGAAATATTTCTTTAATTACCTAAACAGAAAAATATGTTGTGGTCTTATATTTTTGTAACACACTGTATTGTCATCATTTTTCTCTTTAAAATTGAAAACCTTTTATTTTTTGTCTATGTAATTTGAAGATACAGACAATTTTTGGTTTTTTTAAATAAACTGATTCATGACGATCGAAATGTGAAAAGAGGTTTTTCCTTTTTCAAATTTTCTGAAGGGGAAAAAAAAAAAAATCATCAGTCCGAACGACCGAACTGTGTGGGACCTTTGATTAAAGGTGGGTAGCCATGCCCGGACTGGCCAGGTCGGCGATTGCCGAGGGCCCCCGGAGGGGCCTCCAAAAATGGATATACTAGTTCATAACTAGTTACGTCAGAATAATGTGACTCCAAAAATGGATATACTAGTTCATAACTAGTTACGTCAGAATAATGTGACTGTTTCCCCATAAGTTTACCGTAATTTTACGCATTTACAATCAATTTAAGCAGTTGGCAGTTGTTTTTTGTGTATGGTAGCCTATGTAAGGGGGCCCCAGAGGAGCCTCCATAAATGGGTATACTACTTCATTAGTTATATCAGAATAATTTGACTCTTTCAACGTAATTTCCCCGTAGTTTTACGCATTTACAATCAATTTTAAGCAGCTGCCAGTTGGTTTTGGTTTATGGTAGCCTATGTAAGAGGGCCCCGGAGGGGCCTCCAAAAATAGATATACTACTTCATAACTAGTTACATCAAGATAATTTGACTTCTTTCCCGTAATCTTACGCATTTACAATTAATTTTAAGCAGTTGCCAGTTGGTTTTGGTTTAAGGTAGCCTATGTAAGAGGCCCACGGAGGGTCCTCCAAAAATGGATATACTACTTCATAACTAGTTACATCAAGATAATTTGACTTCTTTCCCGTAATCTTACGCATTTACAGTTAATTTTAAGCAGTTGCCAGTTGGTTTTGGTTTAAGGTAGCCTATGTAAGAGGCCCACGGAGGGTCCTCCAAAAATGGATATACTACTTCATAACTAGCTATATCGGAATAGTTTAGCTGTTTTTCTGTAATCTTACGCATTTACAATTAATTGTAAACAGTTGCCAGTTTGTTTTTGTTTATGGTAGCCTACGTAAGAGGGCCCCGGAGGGGCCTCCAAAAATGGATATACTATTTCATTACTAGTTACATCAAGATAATTTGACTGTTTTCCAGTAATCTAACGCATTTACAATTAATTTTAAGCAGTTGACAGCTGGTTTTGGTTTAAGGAAGTCTATGTAAGAGGGCCCCGGAGGGTCTTCCAAAAATGGATATACCACTTCATAACTAGTTACATCAGGATAATTTGACTGTTTTTCCGTAATCTTACGCATTTTGAATAAATTTTAAGCAGTTGCCAGTTGGTTTCTGTTTATGGTAGCTGGTAACCTATGTAAGTAGCGCCAGTAGTGGCGTCGTGTCGCTGATGAAACGGAGGAGAGGTGCTGACTTGCTCATAGGCTCAGGTTCAGAGCACATCGCGACACTGGCTGACCGAAACAGCGAAGCCTCCCTACGAAGATTTACTGCACATGCTCAATTTCTACTGAAAATAGTAACCAGGATTGGCAAGACAGCTGAAAAAAATTGCCAAAAGTTTTTTGTATTTCCTCCAATTCGCATTACTCTGCTGCATTTCGTAGGAATCTGCTTTTTAAAAAAGGCTTTTATTCTGAACATGAAAAAGTAATTTGCCCTGTTTTAAGTTGTACAAGTGCAACCTCCTAAATGTTTCTTATCTACTGCGTTGTTGTTCTCGTGCTTAAGAAACGAGATGTAGTTCACGCTAATATTCCTAACTTAATGTTCACCTTAATGTTCACCTTTGCTTATTAAGCTAATATTTAACTTTAAATTATATCAGATAGTACTTAAGATGCAGCTGTTATGGACCGGCTGCAATTTGCGTCCACTATGTCGTTCAAGGAAAGATATATGAAAGATTTTTAGAAATAACAGTAGTCGATAATTCAATGTGGATTGACTTTGTACGAACTTATCAGAATTAGGCAAGTGTGATATTGCTACATCAATTATTATTTCTTGTTCATTTGACGGAGCAACGAATATGAAAGACTGCTATAATGGTGTACAAATTTAGTTTAAAAAGGAAAACAAAGATTTTATTTACACTCACTGTATAGGACATGTACTGAACTTAGTAGTAGCTGATTCAACAGTAACGTTACTCCTAGCAGAAAAGTTATTTAGGTTGGTGTAAGAATCTGTCGTTTTTCTAAGCTCATCTCAAAAAAGAATATGGGGGCGGAAAACAAAAAGAAAACATATTACACATGATAAACTGCACAGGTTGCAAAAAATAGGCGCAACAAGATGGAGCAAAGATAAAGCTCTTAGATTATCGATGAGGGAATTTTAAGATGCGACTAAAGTGTCACAGGGAAACTATTCCATTTTATTACCGTTTAAAAAAAAATATCAAATAAAAGTTTTGAATGCAAATCTAAATTCATGGCAAAAAATTTTATTACTAAATACTCTAAATTTTAAAACCTATTAATGTATGTTTTATTAGATTTATTTTTTCTTACATCTACTATAAATTACTTACAAAGTAAAACTATTATAAAGTAAGGGATAAAAGGTAGCGGTACAAATAGGGATTACAATCCCGGGATTAGGAAAATTAGAATTTCTGTAATATCATCAATTTTTACAATAGCTAAATATCATAATACTATAGAAAAGACAAAGCAAAATTACAGCCTAATTTACATATGAAAATATACCAAATTAAAAAAAAACTTCAATTAATTATCAAAATTTACAGGATAAATTAGAAAAATTGAAAATTAAAAGAAATACGCTGTTGTTTGAAAATGCAACAAAAAACATGAAATGTCTATGCTTCATCTTCTAGATAATTTCTTTTATTTCCTGTTAAACAAGTTTTTGAATAGTTTAATATTTACAATATTAAAAACTAATTAATATCACGAATTAAATTATGAATTATTCTCATACCCACATAATTAAAATTTATAATTCTAGGATATTGCAAATGCAAGGTTTTCCCTAACATGACGATTTTTTTCTTGAAATAAAAGAACTTAGCACACACACACATAGAATAAAATAATACATAGATGTATAGTCTAAATTTCTAAATAGCAATAGCTGTTAAAATTTGAAAACGTTACATAATATAAAAAATTATTACGTACCTCGTGGGGAAAAAAAGATTATTTTGAATAGTTCACTGTTTCCTAACTAATTGGTATTCCTTTGAAAATATGTTCTAAGAAATATGACGGCATCTAAAGTTTCATCTCCAAGTCCCAGTTATAACATTGTCTGTTTTTAGGGAAATGTCATATTCGTTTAAGAACTCTGTTAGCATTTCAATGCACTTTTTTGCTGTAAAAGATCCATATATGTGCATAAGGCCTAAATTCCTGAATTTGCTCAAATTTAAATTTCTTGAACAGGCATTAATATTCATAAATCGCTTGCTTGCAGTAAATGTCCATTCGTCAAAAGTCAAACTAAATTTTTTTCCTGAATTTTTAAATGTTTGCATTTCACTTATAATTAACTCTTTTATAGTACTAGAAGTAGCTAGGAGTCTTTCGGTAGCTTCATCGCCCCGAGCCCAACCCTTCCCGCTTTTCGGTGTCTTTAATTTGTGTAATTTCTCTTTTAAATTTGTCCGGTTTCAATTTTCGATTTTTTTTTTTTTTTCAATCTGGCTTTCGCTAGAGAGTCTTTCACTCGGGACGTGGCTGGGAACCTAAGAATCTTGCTTCCGCGAAAGAGACGGACTAGAGTAGAAGAATAAAAGGCTGCAGACGAAGATGGGCCGCTCACCGCGGCGGTTCACTACACGATTTCGAATTGATACTGCAGATTTTGGCAAATCATTATAGCCTTTAGCTATCAGTAAGTTTCTTAAATCAGTTGAAGTTAAATGAAAAACAGTCTTTAGCTGTCATTCGCAATAAAATTAAATCCAGCGATTCCTTATCACTACTAAAATAATCTTCTATTTTCCGCTTTTTAGAAAGCAATGCAACTTCTATGCAATCTTGACGTGTGGAAGGAAGAGATGATGTATTAAATTCTTTCTAAACTTTAGTACCATGTTTCGTCTATAAATGTGCATGCAACCCTTAGTCGATGCACCTAACGTTTTAAGCACTTGGCTACATCTTTTACGTTTAGAGATTTTTTTCATCTTTTGACCTTAAATAGCAGTGCCATACTGAAGATGTATCATTCTTTCCTATGTGCTACAAAATCCTTTTCATTAGACATCTTTAAAGCAAAATAAGTATAAACACCCAAAAAGCAAAGAAGTTAGCACATAATGATGACTATGAAACTCAAATGCGACGCTTATCAGTCAACTCTAATTCGAAATTTTGTGATTCCCTGTTGCTGAAACGACCGGCTTTCTAAACGCTGCGAAATCGAAATAAACAAATGATTTCACTGTTCCCAAATAATAGCCGAGCGGGTTACATCTGTTTGCAAGTCAAAAGGTTTTCATGTTAAACGATTTAATCGCTTTGAAATATGTAAAAAATACTTGAAATACGTATATTTTTTCAAGGATATATAAATTTCATAAAAATTAATTCTTTTTCTTTCCAAAAGAGAAAGTCTATAAATATATTTTTTTTATTTCAGCTGATTATTGTTCCATTTAAAAAAAAAGACAATCCCGAAAATCCCAGGATTCGGCAGACAAGATCCCGGGACTTTCGGGATTAAAAATGATACGGGATCCCGGGATTGTAATCCCTAGGTACAAAGTAAGGGATAAAATACTATAAATAAAACTATTCTACAACTTGGAACTTGGTACAGAAGCTGCTTCAATAAGTAAGGGATAAAAGGAATGATAAACACTTTCATGTTCAGTATTCAAAAACAAAATATTATGCAAGTACAGGTAATAGCAAATTTGAAGATAACAATATTTATGTAGATGTAGGAGAATGCTTGTTGAAAAATCAATAGACGATGTTCCTTGAATCTCAACTGCTCAAAACAATAAATTGGCTTTTTCAGTATTTTAGATTGTTCCAGGACAAGTATTGAAGGAAGATTTAGTCGATTGATTCAATGTTAGAACCGAGGAAAATTAATGAAATCGTAATGCTTTATAAAGTTTTCCAACGGAAGTCATTTGTAGTATTTCTAAACTTTGTAAAGTTGAAAGAAATCAATTATTGATAGAGGTGATATAGTTTGTAGATCAGTGCGAAAATTTTACAATGGCTTAAAAAACTAACATTGAAAGAAAACAAGACAATCTTTGAATGGAGCTGAAGAAATCTGTAAATATGACGATGTAAAATCTGAATTTGAAGAATACAAGAATTTTTATGGTTATTCCTCTGGCAAGAAACAATGTTTTCTGTGCTTTTCTGTTCTTTTTGAACTCTCACACATTCTTGAATGTTTACAAACCTGTATGTAGCTTACAAGTTTGTACTAACCATACCTTGTGGAAAAAGTCACTTGTGAAAGGTTGTTTTCTAAACTTAAATATTTAAGAATCGACTTAGGTCTACTTTAAGCCAAGACCTTATGTCTAATCTTCTTTTCATGAATGTAGAAAGAGACTTATAATTTGGATAAGGATGTTATTATAGATGACGTATCCAGGATCAGTGAACTGGCCAAAAAGCTGTTAGGTTAGTAAACAGCCATTCACAATCACATAACCTTTCTTAGTTCGCTGTATCTATACCAAGGTATAGTAGTCCTTTTTCTCTTTGTTATAAAATCTACTTTACAATTTGTAACAATGAAATGAAAATTAAAGAGGACATTATTTTTTTCAATACGCTTGTTTTTTTTTATTACCGCTGTGTCCCTTTTAATACTTTCCAAAGATATTGGAATTTATGTATAACACTGAGGTGTACTACAAAGCTCTTATTGTAGAATCTGGTGTGCATATAATTTATTGTTCATTTACAGGGACACAGAAAAATATTTGGTTACAGTACTGAATATGAAGAATAATTGCTGTAAGTGTGTTTTCAGTTGTGGTACGCAATTTAAAATGTAACTATTTTTTTTGCATATTACTTGGCGAATATTAGTTCTATAGATCATATACAGGGCTACACAAAAGGTCTCGAGTACATTTCCATTTATTGGCGGACATTGCTGGCTAGAAATTTTTAACTGCACTATGCATCTAATTTAATAGACTTTTAGCATACAACATAATATACATACAAATTTATAGATCATATAGAGGGCTGCACAAAAAAGTCTGATGTTTTTTAGATTATTGATCGTAATTTCAGTAATTGTAGAAGAACTGTGTCATGCATTTTCTGAATTGTTCATTTAGACATCTTTAACCTTAATAAACTGCAAAGTTTTATTATAATTTCTGAATGTGTTGGAAAATATTACATAATCTTTGCAAGATGCATGATTTTTCGCTCTTCTTAATATTTGCTTAGGTATTACAGTAGGATTTAGATTATTATGGCTTCAAACACAGTGATTTGGTTGACTAAAACTAAAGCATAGATGCCAATATCTCCGGAAATTCCGGAGTTTCTCCGGAAATGTAGGATAAAATACGGAAGTACGGTAATAAGGTAGAAAATATGGAAATTTGAGGCAAAAAAATCGCGAATTTCTTCGATCGATCCCGACAAAAAATCACGAATTTCGTCAATCTGTCGTTGAAGTATATCGCGAAAATCGTCTATTAATCGATAAAACCGCCAATTTCTACAATCACTCGCGGCAAAAAATTGCACATTTCGCCAACCGATCGTTGAAAAAAGTTGCAATTTTTGTCAATCTGTCGCTGCAAATAATCGTGAAATTCATCAATAGGTCGTTGATAAAAATCGCAAATTTAAAATAAAAATCGCAGCCGCGGCAAAATATCGCGAATTGCGTTAATCAGTTGGGAGGAAAATATCCTGAAATCCGGTAATCGGCCAATGATAAAAATCGCGGATTTTGTCAAACACTCGCTGCGCTGCAAAAAAAAATCTCTAATTCCGTTAGTCATTCGCGGTAAAAAATTGCTGTTTTTGTCAATGAGTCGCAGCAAAAAATCGTTGTTTTCATCAATGAGTCGCGGCAAAAAATCGCTGTTTTCGTCAGCAGTCGTGGCAAAACATCGCGATTTTTGTCTGTCAATCGCGGCAAAACATCAGTGTTTTCGTCTGTCAGTCGTGGCAAAACAACGCGTATTTCGTCCTCGAGTTGCGGTAAAACATCGCGATTTTCGTCACAGTCGCGGCAAAACATCGCGATTTTTGTCCGTCAATCGCGGCAAAACATCGCTGTTTTCGTCTGTCATTCGTGGCAAAACAACGCGTATTTCGTCCTCGAGTTGCGGCAAAACATCGCGATTTTGTCAGTCAGTCGCGGCAAAACATCGCGATTTTTGTCCGTCAATCGCGGCAAAACATCGCTGTTTTCGTCTGTCAGTCGTGGCAAAACAACGCGTATTTCGTCCT
The DNA here is from genome assembly GCA_963932465.1 of Maratus speciosus. Classification (NCBI taxonomy): domain Eukaryota; kingdom Metazoa; phylum Arthropoda; class Arachnida; order Araneae; family Salticidae; genus Maratus; species Maratus speciosus. Next base: position 415,069,219 of record OZ010791.1, read on the forward strand.
CGAGTTGCGGCAAAAAATCGCTGTTTTCGTCAGTCAGTCGCGGCAAAACATCGCTGTTTTCGTCTGTCAGTCGTGGCAAAACAACACGTATTTCGTCCTCGATTCGCGGCAAAACATCGCGATTTTCGTCCTCGAGTCGCGGCAAAACATCGCGATTTTCGTCCTCGAGTCGCGGCAAAGCATCGCGATTTTCGTCCTCGAGTCGCGGCAAAGCATCGCGATTTTCGTCCTCGAGTCGCGGCAAAGCATCGCGATTTTCGTCCTCCAGTCGCGGCAAAGCATCGCGATTTTCGTCCTCCAGTCGCGGCAAAGCATCGCGATTTTCGTCCTCGAGTCGCGGCAAAGCATCGCGATTTTCGTCCTCGAGTCGCGGCAAAGCATCGCGATTTTCGTCCTCGAGTCGCGGCAAAGCATCGCGATTTTCGTCCTCGAGTCGCGGCAAAGCATCGCGATTTTCGTCCTCGAGTCGCGGCAAAGCATCGCGATTTTCGTCCTCGAGTCGCGGCAAAGCATCGCGATTTTCGTCCTCGAGTCGCGGCAAAGCATCGCGATTTTCGTCCTCGAGTCGCGGCAAAGCATCGCGATTTTCGTCCTCGAGTCGCGGCAAAGCATCGCGATTTTCGTCCTCGAGTCGCGGCAAAGCATCGCGATTTTCGTCCTCGAGTCGCGGCAAAGCATCGCGATTTTCGTCCTCGAGTCGCGGCAAAGCATCGCGATTTTCGTCCTCGAGTCGCGGCAAAGCATCGCGATTTTCGTCCTCGAGTCGCGGCAAAGCATCGCGATTTTCGTCCTCGAGTCGCGGCAAAGCATCGCGATTTTCGTCCTCGAGTCGCGGCAAAGCATCGCGATTTTCGTCCTCGAGTCGCGGCAAAGCATCGCGATTTTCGTCCTCGAGTCGCGGCAAAGCATCGCGATTTTCGTCCTCGAGTCGCGGCAAAGCATCGCGATTTTCGTCCTCGAGTCGCGGCAAAGCATCGCGATTTTCGTCCTCGAGTCGCGGCAAAGCATCGCGATTTTCGTCCGCTAGTCGCGGCAAAGCATCGCGATTTTCGTCCGCTAGTCGCGACAAAGCATCGCGATTTTCGTCCGCTAGTCGCGACAAAGCATCGCGATTTTCGTCCGCTAGTCGCGACAAAGCATCGCGATTTTCGTCCGCTAGTCGCGACAAAGCATCGCGATTTTCGTCCGCTAGTCGCGACAAAGCATCGCGATTTTCGTCCGCTAGTCGCGACAAAGCATCGCGATTTTCGTCCGCTAGTCGCGACAAAGCATCGCGATTTTCGTCCGCTAGTCGCGACAAAGCATCGCGATTTTCGTCCGCTAGTCGCGACAAAACATCGCGATTTTCGTCCGCTAGTCGCGACAAAACATCGCTATTTTCGTCCGCTAGTCGCGACAAAACATCGCGATTTTCGTCCGCTAGTCGCGACAAAACATCGCGATTTTCGTCCGCTAGTCGCGACAAAACATCGCGATTTTCGTCCGCTAGTCGCGACAAAACATCGCGATTTTCGTCCGCTAGTCGCGACAAAACATCGCGATTTTCGTCCGCTAGTCGCGACAAAACATCGCGATTTTCGTCCGCTAGTCGCGACAAAACATCGCGATTTTCGTCCGCTAGTCGCGACAAAACATCGCGATTTTCGTCTGCTAGTCGCGACAAAACATTGCGATTTTCGTCTGCTAGTCGCGACAAAACATTGCGATTTTCGTCTGCTAGTCGCGACAAAACATTGCGATTTTCGTCTGCTAGTCGCGACAAAACATTGCGATTTTCGTCTGCTAGTCGCGGCAAAACATTGCGATTTTCGTCTGCTAGTCGCGGCAAAACATTGCGATTTTCGTCTGCTAGTCGCGGCAAAACATTGCGATTTTCGTCTGCTAGTCGCGGCAAAACATTGCGATTTTCGTCTGCTAGTCGCGGCAAAACATTGCGATTTTCGTCTGCTAGTCGCGGCAAAACATTGCGATTTTCGTCTGCTAGTCGCGGCAAAACATTGCGATTTTCGTCTGCTAGTCGCGGCAAAACATTGCGATTTTCGTCTGCTAGTCGCGGCAAAACATTGCGATTTTCGTCTGCTAGTCGCGGCAAAACATTGCGATTTTCGTCTGCTAGTCGCGGCAAAACATTGCGATTTTCGTCTGCTAGTCGCGGCAAAACATTGCGATTTTCGTCTGCTAGTCGCGGCAAAACATTGCGATTTTCGTCTGCTAGTCGCGGCAAAACATTGCGATTTTCGTCTGCTAGTCGCGGCAAAACATTGCGATTTTCGTCTGCTAGTCGCGGCAAAACATTGCGATTTTCGTCTGCTAGTCGCGGCAAAACATTGCGATTTTCGTCTGCTAGTCGCGGCAAAACATTGCGATTTTCGTCTGCTAGTCGCGGCAAAACATTGCGATTTTCGTCTGCTAGTCGCGGCAAAACATTGCGATTTTCGTCTGCTAGTCGCGGCAAAACATTGCGATTTTCGTCTGCTAGTCGCGGCAAAACATTGCGATTTTCGTCTGCTAGTCGCGGCAAAACATTGCGATTTTCGTCTGCTAGTCGCGGCAAAACATTGCGATTTTCGTCTGCTAGTCGCGGCAAAACATTGCGATTTTCGTCTGCTAGTCGCGGCAAAACATTGCGATTTTCGTCTGCTAGTCGCGGCAAAACATTGCGATTTTCGTCTGCTAGTCGCGGCAAAACATTGCGATTTTCGTCTGCTAGTCGCGGCAAAACATTGCGATTTTCGTCTGCTAGTCGCGGCAAAACATTGCGATTTTCGTCTGCTAGTCGCGGCAAAACATTGCGATTTTCGTCTGCTAGTCGCGGCAAAACATTGCGATTTTCGTCTGCTAGTCGCGGCAAAACATTGCGATTTTCGTCTGCTAGTCGCGGCAAAACATTGCGATTTTCGTCTGCTAGTCGCGGCAAAACATTGCGATTTTCGTCTGCTAGTCGCGGCAAAACATTGCGATTTTCGTCTGCTAGTCGCGGCAAAACATTGCGATTTTCGTCTGCTAGTCGCGGCAAAACATTGCGATTTTCGTCTGCTAGTCGCGGCAAAACATTGCGATTTTCGTCTGCTAGTCGCGGCAAAACATTGCGATTTTCGTCTGCTAGTCGCTGCAAAACATTGCGATTTTCGTCTGCTAGTCGCTGCAAAACATTGCGATTTTCGTCTGCTAGTCGCTGCAAAACATTGCGATTTTCGTCTGCTAGTCGCTGCAAAACATCGCGAATTTCGTTCGTCAGTCGTGGCGAAAAATTCGCGATTTTCCGCCGAGATTGACTGATGAATTTTGTTAATTGGTCGCGGGATTTCACACTCACATCAATCACGGATTTTTTGCTCCATAGAGATAAAAAAAATTCCATTTTTATAAATTTATTATAAAAAATTATTAATACATTAAAAGTAAATTAAGTAACCTTTATTTAAATTATGTTTGTGTTGATAAATGCAAAAGCTGCAAGAGGACTGAAAATATTTGTAAAAAATATAGCTCGTAAAAGATTTTGTGCAACTCCTGAAATGACTCCTGAAACGCGAACATTTTACTCCTGAAGAGTGTCCAAAACTCCTGAAATTTAACTGGTTTACTCCTGATACAGACTTTACAATGTTGGCGTCTATGCTAAAGGCATTTTTCCCTCTCATTTTTAAGTTACAAACATCTCGTAATTAATTAGTATATTTATTTTTTTTAACATGGAACTAGTTTAGATACTCTATATAAAATAATATAAATATTTATTATGAAAGTAAGTAAACTACAACAGAAGCAGATTATTTTTTAAATCAAGTGTTAGAGTGTATCAAAAGTATTTTCGTTTTAGGTAGATTTCGTATGAAATACCCAAAACGACCCCCAGTAATAAACTTTATATATCTATCTATGTATGTATCTATATATATCACTTTCTTCTGGACACGATAACTTCCACAATTCTGCAGCAATCTCTTCCAAACTGATACATAAAATCAAGGGGCATAAAATCTCGGTCAAGTTCATTAATGGGCAAAATCGGACCAAGGGGATGGAAATAGGGAGGGGTTTTGTGAAAACCGAAAAAAACATCCCATAACTTCTTAAATTTTGTACATATCGAATCAGTTTAAAGATTTTATTACTTCTTAAAATAGGTCCAAAAATTTATGTATCACAGATTTTTGATAAAGTTAAAAATGGGCTCAAGGGGCACAAAAAATAAGGTTTTTGTGAGAAAAAAATTCATAACTTCGTCAATTCTCAAGATATAAATCCAATTAATTTTATCATGAATCTCCTTAACATTATCTACAACTTTTATATTCACATGTTTTTGATAGGACCAATTCGTACCGCAAAAAAATTAAAAACAAAAAGGGCGTTTGAAGAAAAAAATCCATAACTCCATCAATTCAAAAGATATAAAATCCCCATGAATTTATCATATATCTTCTTAATATTATCTATAACATCTATATAGACAAGTTTTGGATAGGACCAATTCTTACAGCAAAAACAAATTAAAAATACATAGCGGTTGAAGAAAAAAATCATCGCAAGGGTGTATTAAAATCCAAACTGCTTATTTTCTGACTCATTTTACAATCCATTTTTACTCTCAAAGGCTTCCAATTGGTACCTTTTCTTACTCAGAAACTATATAATGTACTTTAATGGTCAATTTTTTGATAGAGGCAGAATATATTTTAAAACATGCTGTCAAAGTGGGCCTTTTGAACCGAATTTCCCGAAGCGGATTGTGTTTAAAAAATCGTCCTTAATAAAGGGAGTATTTAAATCCAAACTGCTTATTTTCTGACTTTTTTTTAAATTCATTTTTGCTCTCAAACGCATCCAATTGGTAGATTTGCTTATTCAGAAACTATATAATGTACCGTAATGATCGATTTTTTGACAGAGGCATAATATATTTCAAAAAATGATGTCAAAGTGGGCATTTTGAACGGAACTTCCCAAAGCGATTGTGTTAGAAACGAAAAATATTGTCTTACTGAGAAAATAATTGTTTATATATCAAGTTTTAATTAATTGAACGAAAATTAAAAACACAGGTCGCTTATAAATCTCTTCAAAAATCACGTCAACAAGTTTCATGTTTAATGAGTTATGCCAGAAAATTTCGAGTTGTTGAGCTTGGAAAAGTATTTTTTTTTTTTTTATACCGCCCTAACATGATTGTGATAAAACCGGTTATTATACTCGTCAAAAGCGGCCAGATAAAATTGTTAAAGTGGGTTTATCTCTAATCATGATTTGGTTTTTGTTTGTGAAATTAGTATACTTAACTTCGAAATCTACCTGCGCCTGTAGGCCGGGCCGGCAGGGATTTTTTTAGGATACCTCTATTTCTATATGAAAGGCTATAGATGGCACTATCTTATAATTAACGATTAGTGCAAAATGCTATATTAAAGAGTATATGTTCCTTCAAATTATATTACGCTAATATCTATTCTTTTATCTATTTATAGATTACATAATGGTTGATACAAATATTGAAATATTATTCATCTTAAGACATTATTTTTAAATTGGTCATAAAGTTGTTGAAGCATCTCGTAAAATTCGAGAAGTTGAAAGGGATGATACGATTAGCAAACGTAACAGCCCAAAATTGGTTCAAATTTTTTAAGGGATAACTTGTCACTTAAAATGAAACTCAGAAGTGAGAGGCAATCACTCGTTAATCTGGAAGGTTTGAAGCAAAGAGTGGAGATTAAACCAACCACCAGCACACGGAAATTTTCAGAGGAGATAGGACCGTCCAAGGACACGATATGCCAAACTTTAGACTACAGAAAACATACAAGAACTCTAGGGAAGTTCTTTATGAACTGACTATGCAGCAAGCAAATCAGAGTGGAAATGTGCAAAACTCTTCTGGAAAACTTGCAGGATTTGCGGTTTTTCAAACGCAAAGTGACATATGATGAGAAATGGATGTATCTACAGAACCCAGATAATCGAAAAATAATTGTTTGATGTAGGACAATCAGTCCAACATATTACGAAACAAGCGCGGTTTGAAAAGAAATTCATGATCAACGTCTGATGGAATTTTGAGCATGTAATTCATTTTGAAATCATTCCACATGGTCAATCGGTCAACTCTGAAATTGAAATTTACTGTGAAGAAATGGACGCGATCTATGCTCCTTTGAAAAGCAAATGGCCTACATTAGTCAACAGAGAGAGACATCTTCTCCAACAAGACAATGCAAGACTGAACACTAGGATGGAACTTAAGTATAGGGTAAAAAAAAAACTTTTTTATTTTAATGTGTAATAGTGAAAACTTTTTTGCTTTTTGGATGTCTAAACTTTTGGCTGAAAAGGTTTTTTTAAATTAAGTTGTTTTCCGGTTCCTCAAGGAGGTCAAAATTTTGAAATTTCAGTATAAAGTAACTGAAAGTAAACAACGTAGCTGTTAGCTCATATCTACTTTTATTTAGCAAATACTATCCAGAAGTCACCACGAGGAGGTGGTTAAATATAGACTTCCACCCTCCTTACCTCCCTTTGTTATGAATTAAATTGGATATTCAACCTACTGTCTTTTTAGGCAAACTTTGTCATTACATTGTGGGAATTCAACTTTCCCAAGATTAGGCCGTCTTTTGCTTAATATTTAAAGACGGTTGACGCAGCTCGCGGGACAATTTTGACACGCGTTTCCACTGTTTGAGTATGACAAGGAAAATCTAAAATTCAGGTGTATCCCCTGTTTGTACTTAAGTTCTTCATCCGATCAGACCGTCAATATAGGATCAATGTTTTTATAGTCTATAATTTCAATATGTTCGCATTTTTTCAAGTCGCTTTCCTACTGGTCCGGAAAATCCTTTTGTACCCGTAGTTTTTCAGCAAGATGTTGAAATAAGTATCTAAGAAAAAAGTTCATTTGCATGTAATAATCAAATTATCCATTATAAAGTTTTTAGGGTATTGCTTCCGATGTTTTAACAACTCCAGATTTGCATCCTGCATTAAAGGCGTTCCTGTTTCACCTAATAACTCTCAAACTTGAAATGTCTGTATTATTATTTTGAAAATACACCAAAATTGCAGTGGGTATATTATAAGATGTCAACGAAATATGACCAATATATTTTTATCCTGGTTTTTGAACTGAGACCAGATGTTCGTCTTTAATGATTCTTTATACTTTTTTCCCTCTGCTTCAGTTATCATAGCGTTATCCTTTCTGCCATAAAAATACTAACCTTCTAAAATTAACTCATTTCGTCTTTCCTGTTCTTTCAAATTCTTCCTTTTCTTTTCTCTTTGTCGTCTTCAAATCCTTCTTTCAGTTGCCTTTTCTTTATTATCATCAGAAATACCCATATCTTCTAAGGTGCCATTTGCAATAATATTTGCAGTTCTAATACTCCGGTTCTTTCACCGTGTAGATTATCAAATTCAGGTTTAGAAAACAACCGATTGAACTATTTCCTTCCGAACTGTTTTTTACACTTGACGATCATTCAATCAAAACATCATTTTTTTGTTTTAAAATAACTTTTTTCCTTGATATTTCCATTTCCAGTCTTGCTACACATTTTTTGTAGTTTTTATATCTATTGATCCTATTGTCATCACCCCATCTCTCTTTGGTCTTTGAGAAAGTGACATTCTTGTTCTGATACACGATAATATTTAGTGCTTTTACACAAAGAAATGTTTTTTGCAGGATTACCTAACATTTTGCAATTTTATATTGGATGTGGGATTATTCTTTCTAATCTTAATATTTTTCTTCAAATTTTGACATTTCTCGCACTAGTCTCTAATCATTTTTTATGATTTGTGTATCAGAAACCGTTGGAATTGAAGGTCTCAACAATACACTTTTAATTGTATCATCAACAGCTTTAGATATTTTAGAAATAGTGTGTACCAGATTCCAGCTGTCAGATTTTAAGTTAAATTGAACCCAAAAATAATGTTTCAAAACTTCTTTATAGGTTCGTCAAAGATGAGTCTAATGTTAATTGATTTGGTTCATGAAATACAGGACACTTCAACAATTATCTAGATTTAGGTACGTTAACAGACTTTGTCACTTTTGACACCGAATGTTTATCGAAAAATAATTAAAGAAACTGTTAACACCCGTTAAATTGGACTAACTTGTTATGTGTCACAGCCAAATAAATCAGAGACAGTGAAAGCCAACACCCACGACGCTGGCTTGTACAAAAGTCAAATAAAGTGGGGCTAACTTTTCTAAGGCACTCAAACTAAATTATTCTCTTTATTACAGGACATTAACACTTAATTAATTTAATTTTGCAAAATATAAATTTAACAATAAGCTTAAAAACTTTTCAATTATTGGCTTTTTTTCGTTTTTTATGGAAAATCAGGCGCTTTGAGGAACCGGAAAATATCATTTTAAAATTAAAAGAAAAATATTTTCTTTTTATGGAGTTAAAAAGGAAAAAAATAATCACTTAGAATATAAAATTCTAAACTTCGTTTTTTAGTTCCACCCTACTGTGAACACGTCTCGCAATAAAGTAGAAGAGCTTGACGGAATTTATCTCCCACATAGTCCGGACCTTGCTCCTTCATTCTGCCACATGTTCCATTCTATGGCATAATTTTTTTTTGGGGGGGGGGGGGGGGCATGTGTAATATTGATGATCTGCAACGAGGTTTTCTAGGATTCTTTGCTTCCAAATCCAAAGATTGGTATGAAAATATTATTGTTTAACTTTCAGGAAGATGGAAAGAAGCCATAGAATTTCATGGTTTAGATAATGATTTGTGATACGTATATTTTACGTTGAAATAGTGCAACAAAGATTTCATTGTGAAAATGAAATTACATTTGATACAACCTAATATTTTATAAGCGACAAAATAGCTAAATGTGGTTTTTATGCACGTAAGCCCAATTTTCAAAAAAATAAATATTCTAATATTCCCTCTAAATTTCTCGGTAAGGGGCCCCTTTTCAATCTCTAGCCGAGGGCCCCCAAAGGCCTGTGGGTAGCATAGGCATTCTTCGAAGGTGTTGACAAAATTTATAACAGAAAATGATTTTATTAAATAACAAATGTAAATGTTACTTAAATTTTCTTATACTCATATTTCAGGCATTATAGTAGCCATTGGTATAGACACTTTTTCCACATCTGTTTAACATTAATATATAAAGACCCATGACACTTAATTTTCATTTTAAAAAATCTTTTATCTTTCTTTTTGTACATATTAAAATCGAAATTTATAATTGACATTCTCTTTACTTTTCTTAAAAACAAAAACACATCTTTATTTAAAAAGAACATATTCCGGTATATCGTTAAAACTATGCTATATACCAATATATACTGCATTGTCCAATACTCTTTGGCACTTCTCTGAAAAAACGTTTTCGTCCCTTCTAGTACTTCATCAGTTTTAAATGGCGGCTCACAGTTTCGCTTTTGACCTTTTAACTTCTCTCTCTTTCCTCTTTTTCCCTCTTCTCCCTTTTCACTTTCCCCTTCTTTCCAGCATTTTTAGCCAACGGGAGTCAACATTTGCATGTGTCATATCGTTGCATACATTTTGTCTGTCGAGGTTAATCTCTATAGCCTCTCTCATCCGTGTGTTGTGGGGGTTATCATACGTAGCTATTTTTTCTATTTTAATTGATTTGAGGTATTATGCAGTTTTTTTAATTTGTCCTTGAGAGGGCTGTTGCTTGATTATTATATTTTAAGTCTCGGATATGCTCCTTATATCTCTCGCTTATTTTTCGCTTGGTCATCCCGATGTATGTAATTTGGTTTTTCCTATACCAGCCAATTTCTGTATATTTAACGGGTTTTCTTTGGTGAATCAGTTCAATTTGTTATATAACATAAAGCAATATCGTGAGGAAATATCACGGATTTCAACAAATGGTCGCTGAAAAATTTCAATTTAGTGAATCGTTCACAATCGTTATATCGTAATTTAGTGAATCGTTTCACATTGCTGATGAGCATGTGAATAAGTGGCATGTAGATCTACATCCATCCATACATGTTGATTGTGGGTGTTAAATGCACCTTCATGTGTGAAGGTACATTCATCTGTAAAAAGCACAGTTGTGCCAAAATCTGGATTTATTATGTTCTGCTGCAGAAACCACCAGGCAAATTCCACACAGTGAGAATAATCTGAGTCAGTTCCTAGACTCATTGAACATAAGGATGGAAATGTTCATCCTTCAATACTCGGCATGTCATGGAGTGTGTTACGTGTAATTGCCTGGCCATTGCTCATGTACTTCGCTGATCAGCCATCATATCCAGAATGGCTTCTTCCACAACTGACTCTCATTTTTCTTTGAATGACCTCCATCCAATCGGGGAAACGAGAAAAGGATTCAGTCTCACAATTGTCTGATCAAGCACTCAAATGTTTTACGGTCAAACAACTGCCTGTTGGGAAACCGCTCTCTGTACAATCGTTGAGCCTCAGCCATTTACAGTTCCATAGATAAAATGCATATTGACCTTTTTAGGTAGATTTCTTTTGAAATACTACCTATTGGCGTCATTACCACCATCAGTAAAAAACTTTATAACCACTCTCTTCTGGACACGATAACTTTCACAATTCTGCACAAATCTCTTCCATACTGATACATAAAATCAAGGGGCATAAAATCTCAGTCAAGTTCGTCAATGGGCAAAATCTGACCAAGGGGGTGGAAATAGGGAGGGGTTTTGTGAAACAGAAAAAAAAACCATAACTTCTTAATTTTTGTACATATCAAATCAGTTTATAGTTTTTATTACTTCTAAAAATAGGACCAAAAATTTATGTATCGCAGATTTTGGATAAAATTGAGAATGGGCTCAAGGGGTGCAAAAAATAGGGTTTTTGGGAGAAAAAAAAATTATAACTTCATCAATTCTCAAGATATCAAATCCAATTAATTTTATTATAAATCTCCTTAATATTATCTACAACTTTTGTATTCACAAGTTTTTGATAGGACCAATTCGTACCGCAAAAAAAAAGGGGGGGGGGTGTGAAGAAAAATTTCTAACTCCGTCAATTCACAAGATATAAAATCCCCATGAATTTATCATATCTTCTTAATATTGTCTTCAACATTTATATATAGACAAGTTTTTGGTAGGACCAATTCTTACAGCAAAAACATTAAAAATACGTAGCGGTTGAAGAAAAAAATCATCTTATTAAGAATGTATTCAAATCCAAACTGCTTATTTTCTTATTCATTTTTAAGTTAATTTTTGCTCTCAAATGCGTCCAATTGATAGATTCTCTTCAGAAACTATATAATCTACCGTAATGATCGATTTTTTGATAGAGGCAGAATATATTTTAAAAAATGATGTCAAAGTGGGCATTTTGAACAGAATTTCCCGAAGCGATTGTGTTAGAAACGAAAAATATTGCCCTACTGAGAAAAAAATTGTTTATTAATCAAGTTTCAATTAATTGAAAGAAAAATAAAAACACAGGTCGCTTATAAATCTGTTCAAAAATCACGTCAGCAAGTTTCGTACTTTTTCTATTAAAAATTACTTTTTAATGTGCCAGAAAATTTCGAGTTGTTCAGCATAGAAAAGTATTTTTTTAATACCGCCTTAACATGATTCTGATAAAAGCCAGCTGTTACCATAAAAATGAAATAAAAATTCGTCAAAAGCGGCCAGATAGCTGTTAAAGTGGATTTGTATGTAATCATGATTTAGTTTTTGTTGGTGCAATTAATATACTTCGAAATCTACCTCTGCCTGTAGGCCGGGATTTTTTTCCTGATTAGTGAAGGGCAACATATTCCGATATGTTCCTATTCCTATCGTGGTTGACAGTTGCACATATCACCAAGGAGAACAATGATCCCTGTAAGTTTCATCAATATCTGAAATGGTGATGTTGAGTCACTGGTTGACTTGACGTGGAATGACCCTGGTGCAGCTTTATTTCCTAGTAGGTTTTGTATTTTAATAGAAAAAGTTCAAAGACTTTTTCCTGGGTGGTGAATCATTTTGTGAATCTAAGGAGTAAGAAAAAAAAAACTTAAATAGATATCTACTCTACAATACTTTTAAAGTTTTATATAACAAAGATGCTTACATTTATTTTGTGCAGAAATCGAAAACAAACCCTGAAAATGGCCATTTTCTTGAATTAAACTAACAAGGAGAGGACCAAGCTTGGTAATTGCATATTTTTATTGCTTTTATATATGTTGTAGTGTAGGGGCTCGTTAGTTCTCGAGAAACAGTAGTTTCTAATGTTATAACGCAACTTAAATACTTATTTTGTAAAAAATTTACAGTATTGGTTGTAGCTCAGTTGTTACGGTGTTTGCTCGTTGATCTGCGGACTTGGGTGCAAGACCGGAAATGCACTGCATTTGTTTTTCTCATTTTTTTGTTTTATGAATATACTTGTATGTAATTATCATTTAATCTCATTCTCAATTAAAAATTATAATATTGTGTATCAATTATAATTTTAACATTTATTTATTTTTTTTTATTTAACTAAATTGTTGTATAAAGAGATCTCGCTCTAGATCTCGCAATTTAATTGCGAGATCTAGAGGCAAAAATACTGGACAATCAAGGCGGAAAAATCAAGACCTGGTTAAGATATGTAGACGACATTTTCACGGTGATAAAAGGAAGAGAAAATCTGGAGGAGATTCTAAAGGAGATGAATGAGATGAATGAGATGGACAACAGCATTAAGTTCACATTGGAAATGGAAGAAGGGGAATCCTAAATTTCCTTGATGTGAAAATAATAAGAACAGATGAAGAAATTAGAACAACGGTATACAGAAAGCTTACAAATGCTAACCATATTTTTAATGAAAAATGTAAAACCCCAAAAAGTTACAAATGGGCCGCCCTAAGAGCCTATGTCAATCGAGCTATTGAAATTTGCTCCAATAAAGAATTATTAAGAGAAGAGATTAAGACAATAAAGACCATAGCAAAAACAGCTGGTTATAAAAACCTATATAGTGGACAAGTTATACAAAAAGTGTATTAAAAAGCTATCGACCATAAGCCCCGCACAAAATGCACGAAGAAATTTTACAAGAGCTATACCGTATGATAAAGGAGCAGCTAATGTGCTTAAAAAGAAAGCCATGAAATATAACATTAATATACCAATAAAGCCTAATAGAAATATCTTTCAGAGAATAAGGAATGAAAAAGACAATAGATGATATGAAAACTTCGGGAGTATATAGAATTAACCTAAAAAAAACGAAAAATGTTATATTGGAGTGACGAAGCGAAGAATAGAAAAAAGAGTAAAAAAGCACAGGGAGGACATAAAGAAAGGAAGACTAACAACAGCTTTAGCAAGGCTCAATGCGGAGGAAAAGGTGGAAATCTAATTTGAGCGCACTAAAAAAATTGGCAAATTATGAAAACTTTAATCATGCCTTAAAGAGAGAGGCCATGGAGATTGTGAATGAGAACAATGCGATCAACCGCATGGAACATGCGCTGGTGGAGCAAGGTTGGAGAGAAATGATTACGAAAAGATGCGAATATGGGAAGAAGAGAGGGGGGATCCGAAGAGTGGCCCAGCGGAAAGCAAGTCTGAACCAGTAGAAAATTGAAAATGGTCCAGGAAGGACCGAAATATATTTTTTAAAGCACCTTTTTATGGTATTTGAAACTGGGTTTCAAAGATTTTATTAAATGTATTTAATAATGGTTTAAAAATCAAAAATGCTAAATTAGTTTAAATATGTTAACGTTATAATTAATGTATATTAGAATAATTGAGATTATTAAGTTATAGTTACAAGTATATTTATAAAACAAAAAATGAGAAAAACAGATGTAGCATGTTACGGTCTCAAACCCAAGCCAGCGAATCAACAAGCAAACACTGCAACAGCTGAGCTACAACAAATGTACCATGTTCCAGTCTCGATCCCAAGCCAGCGAATCAACAAGCAAAAACCGCAACTACTGAGCTACGACCAGCAGGGTTGTTTAGTTCAAACCAAATGATTTAAAAAAAAAAAAAAAAAAAAAAAAAAAAACGCTGTTTTTTTTTTTTTTTTTTTTTCATCTTGTTTTTGTCTTTTTCCCTAATGTTTTCCTTTGTTTTACATTTTTGAAAAATGCAGAATCCAAGCTATGCAGAAGCTACAAGCAAAGCTTTAGAAAAATGATGAATTAATAAATTTGTACAGTAACAAGCATTTTTAATCAAACTTTTCCTATAAGCTTTAAATGGCAGATTTAACTAACTTTTCTAAAATTAGCTGGGAATAAAAAAAACTTTTAGTTAGTTTTCTTTCTTCTTTTTTTTAAGCCTTTTATTTTTAAAAATAGCCAAAATGGCAGATTTGAGCTAAAAGTACACTTTTACTGCTTAGATTGCTTGATTAGTTAAGATTTATTAAGGATTATATTATGCCTCAATGATGACATAATCAAAAATAATTCTGTCCATTTGTTACTCTTTGTTCTGTATGCTAATGAATGGCTGCGAGTTTTCTTTGCTGTATCATGGCTATTGGATTTAGTAAGCTTTTGTTTTTCTTGCATTCCTACATTGGGATTGGGGTTTTGCATTATGAATTTATTCTGTTACCAGCAGGGTTGGTTAGGTTTAAATCAATTGGTTAACCAACTGATTTTTTAGAAAAAATCTAATATATTAATTTCTTATTTTTGTAATTAGTGTTTCAAATTATTGGATATAAATAATTTCTACTTTTAAGTCTTATCCCAGCAGTCACCGTGAGACATAGTGAGTCTAGGTTATATTTGTGTGCATGTAGAATGCAAATTGCATGTACTGGTGAACATATCGGAAGCTCTAAAGAGAAAATTTAAAACATGTGAATTTAGCAAAGATAAAATAGATTTAAAATATTCAATATTTTGAATAAAATATTTTCCTTTGAGAAAACACAGATTATTTACAATTTATAATATAAAATGACCTTTAAGATTTCAGTCAAGCTGTAAAAGAAAATTTTCTTGATTGGGGAGATTATCTTTTAAGGCTGTCTCAACTGCTCTACTCAAAAAGTGCAAAATGCATTGACACATTTACGAATTAATTTTTTAACAGAAAAGTATAAAATTCGAAGGCCTGACTATGGAAGTGATTTGGAATCGAACTGTTTTCCATTTTTGATAAATAAATTACCTATTGAGTTATAAGCAATGAGTGGTTATTCTTCTTTTGCATGGAAATTCGGTTCAAAATGCCCTGTTTTGACAATATTTTCTGAAAGATCTATTGCGTTTGCAAAACAACCTGAAAAGACAGTTCCATTACATAGTTTCTGAACAACAGCATCTGCTAGTTTCATGCATTTCCGAACAAAAATAAATTAAAACTCAAGTTGTCCTTTCAGATTTGAGAACAGTCTTAAGAATTAAAAAAAAAAAACTCAATATATGAAGTTGAATAAGAGTGCATTGAAAAATTGGGTGCTAGTGAAGCACCTGTTTACTTTTAACTAAAATATGCAATAAGATATAATTAAATCGTCTATTGCATAATCCAATCCATTATTTAGATCTGACATAAAAATGGGGGGGGGGGGGAGATAAGGTTTGCTTGAGACATAATAGAAAAAAGTCTCATAAAAATGCTTAAAAAGATATATTAACAGGGCTCCCAAATGGCCCCCTTTTTCCTCCCAAAGTCCCCTTTAGTTCCCTTTTATGCATTTTGGTCCCCTTAGTTCCCTTTCAGTGACTGAAAAAATCACCGTAAAATAAAACTAGGCATTGGATGCCACCGTAGTACTTACCCATCATGGATATAAAATATGAAAATAAAACATGTGATACATGCTAAGCATTATATTATGTTACTGTTATTCATAATTTAATTTACTTGGACTCCCTTAAATATCATTAATATAATCCCTTAAGATAATATTAGTTTTTGTTGCACTAAAATATCTCAATTTCTTGATTTTCTCTAAGCAAGTAAACACTATTGGTTTACAATGGAAGTCTATGGGAATTTGGTGAAATATTAGAGATACCGTCAATTTCGTGTCACTTTTGATGACTAATTCTGGTCACCAAATTTGGCAATATACTGCCAAGTTGGCAACAAACTTGGCAGCATTTGGCGACAGAACAGGGTCCCCCCCTATGGTAACCTCCCTTATAGATATGGAGATGCATTAAATGCTTGACATTTACGATAAGCCATTATTGGCATTTAATCTTATAGTTTGGCGATAGTTTTTGGGTCAGCGGGATAATGGAGTAGTACTGAATTGCGTAAAAGAAACATTCCTTATAACTCGAAAAATTATAATCATATTAACTAACAGTTTACTGTGTCGGATTAAGCGTCTCATTTTCAATTAAAATTTATCTTTGAATTGAAATTTGAATGAAATACAGGGTCATGAAAAATCGAAGAGTGTGAAAACTAGGATTACAAATATCTCTGCAACTAATTATCCGATCGAGTTCATTCATGATGTAAAATTTGTTTTTTTATTGTCTTTTATATTCACTTCTTCAAATAAACAATTTCAAAAAATTTTGTATACCTTTTATCAGAACGAATACTTCGAGAGTCCGAAAGCAATAGTTCTGGATAATCGAGGTTACTGATATTCAATAGGTTTCTTCCCATTATTACTCTACTCCCTAAGTACACACCAAATTTCAAGTCTCAATTTGTTTGGGAGATAGAGCGATTACAGACACACATACAGATGGACACCAAAATTTTTTTTCTAAAAATGTTTTTCAGAATCTCCAGTATCTGAAACGTGTAAATCCGTCAAAATTTTTCAATTTTTAAAACAATTACAAGACTTACCCTATACTACGTATGATGGGTAAGTAAAAACAACTAAAAATCGCTAAAAGCTCAAAAATCATAGAGGACAAAATTTGTTACAATGGGCTAAAGCGTTGTAACTGGAATTTTTTCACGAATGTTAAAAATTCACCATGGAATATGGACAAATTTTAAGTAATTCATTAAGAAATTTCATTAAAATCCTAGAAATTAAAAAGTCGCAGAACATAAAAGTTACTATATTAAGCTACTGCTTGACCTGTCTTCAAAGACGAACCTTGGCATGCTGCCCCTCCCAAAAAAAAAATTCGAATGGGAGAAGCAGTGAATCAGGAAGAGACAGAAGATTCAAACTAAGAAAAAATAATTTAAAGCTCGCAACTCTGAATTATTTAAAAAGAAATGGATAGAGTAAAATGCCTTTTCGCATATTTTTAATTATTGGAATACAATTTCTTTCAAACAAGAGGATATACCCTTACAGAAAACTTTCTGTTGAATCAAGAGTTAAACAATTTCTTCCATTCACATTATTTATTTTTCATACATCCAAATTATCATAGCATGTTTCTTTGGCTTAAGGATATTCTTTTCATCAAATAGACAGCTAAAATTTTTATGTATACTATTAAACAGGGCCGGTGCAACCATTGGGCAAACAGGGCGACTTTCTAGGACCCCAAGTGTACAGAATAATATCTCAACAGCAGCTGATTATACCTTAGAATCCTTCAGTGAAGTGGAAATGAATGGGAATCTGTTTATAGTGAGATCATCACTGGTTGTTTAATTATTATTCAATCTTCCGTAATCTTTATAAAGTGGATCAAATTAGCATGTTTTTAGAGTCTGCAGTGTCTGAATGGGATGTGGCGACCGTAGCTCGTAAGGGGCAAATCCTTCTAGTTTATCAAAAGAATGTATCGGAATCATGAAAATAATTTCTTTTTTTTGATGGATTTATATGTTTGAATAAGATTTGACAATTTTTTAAAAATCTTGTTCTATGTGTGATACAAAATTTAGCCCCACTATCTCATAGCTAAAGCATGGAATTTTATCAAATGCCATATTTCATTAGACTTTAGCACACATAGGTGCTGATTAGGTTTTGGTGTATATGGTCCAACAGGTGACATTGCTATGTTACATTTTTCACAATTTATATGATAATTACACCTTAGCATCGTCGTAAGGGTGAAATTCCATCAAACTTCACATTCATTTAATTCTTGACATAATAGAACTGTACTGAATAGATTTGTGTATTTCGTGACAGGTGGCACTACTGGGTTGCAATTTTAATGATTTCCTTGAAAGCCAGATCTCGGCATGTTTGGGATTGAATTTAACCAGATTTGATATGTAAGTTGATTATGAATAACTGATAATTCAATATTTTGATCACTCTCCAGGCGGCTTTTCCATACTATGCTTTTTCCGATGAACATTATAGTACATTGTTTAATGACACCTTATAAAGATAACCATCTAACATATTTTCTGGCGTAATTTAAAAATTTACTTGTATATTTAGGAAAATTGGTGCAATGTTTTTACACTCATGATCCTTTTTAGTCCCCTTTTTAAATAAAAATGGTCCCCCGAAGTCCCCTTTTTTAAAATAAAAATGGTCCCCCGAAGTCCCCTTTTTTAAAATAAAAATGGTCCCCCGAAGTCCCCTTTTTTAAAATAAAAATGGTCCCCCGAAGTCCCCTTTTTTTAAATAAAAATGGTCCCCCGAAGTCCCCTTTTTTTAAATAAAAATGGTCCCCCGAAGTCCCCTTTATGAGGACTAAAATGTGTTGGGAGTATTAATAATTTTTAGTTTAGACATTTAAAAGTAATACGTATTATAACATAGCTTAGAAAAAAAGCCTGTGTATTAAGTCTGATGGCTGTTTAAATCTTTTAGTGGATGGCAACTTTTATAAATCCACTTTCTATTATAAGATCAATGTTTTGAGTAGTCTAAAAAGCTGGTAAATAGGTATTTCTGTTTATTTTACTGCCGCCTTTTTATTTATTCCTGACGGTTTCTGAGGAGAAGTGTCAAATGACAATACACAATACTTCTTGAAATGTGTAAAGACTCTACTGCTAAATTTCAAATCATTCCAGGAATTCTTTATAAAAAGCTTTACTTTCAATAAAAGATAATAATTGTTTATGTAGTGTTCTAACAGAAAAATTGGATATCTCAGATTGCAAATATTTCAAAGAAATTATTTTGAATAGCCATGGGAAAGTATATTATTTATGAAACTACATCATATATTTATTTATAGTACTAGTAATCAAAAGATTGTTTAAGATTTTCAAGGTATCAATGTTTCACTATGTAAAGCATTTTATGCATGGAACATAAGACATAGCTTTTACAAAAAATGTTTAAATTTTAAATGATTTCAATTTTTTACATAATTGATTGTAATTATTTAATTTAAATTATTTTTAAATGAAGTTATATTACTTATATATCCAACAATGTTTATTTTTATCAATAAATATGCATGTATTGCAATGCAATAAATATGCATGCAATATATTGCATATATAAATATGCAATATAGGAAAATATATTGAAAAAAACCCGGTTTAAACCAAAAAAAAAAGGGGGGGTTTCAGATTTTTTTTTTTTTTTTTTGGAAAAACTGGTTTTTTACCAACTCTGACGACCAGTGTACTGTCTGGTTCCAATTAGAAAAACCCTCTGTGGGGTTGCTAATTTCGGAGGTTCCAAATCTTGTAGGTGGTAGGAGCAGGGTTGCCGCAGTTGGCAGTCATTAAAGATTTTTCCCTCTTTTCTTTCTTATCTCATGAAAAATTCCGTGCATTCACTTGGCGATAAGTTTCCAGAATTGAAGCATGGTCTTAACAGGAAATTTGGGAGATAGAGTGAAATTAAAAAATTCAGTTAAAGATCGACCAGAGAAAAGGCAGATGTCATTTTCAGTTTCATTTAGCGATTTTTAAATGAAGGAAAATGTCATTATTAAATAAAAACTATTGCAATGATTTTTTTCCTTATAAATTTGACTTTTCTCGCAAACACAATATCAAGTTATAATTTTTAAATAAAAGTTCTTATTCATTTTTATCTGTTCTTCAAACTAATACAGAGCATTTATATTTTATTTTCATTGCACGTACTCATCTATGTTATTTATTTTCAGTTTTCCTTTAATTTTGCAATGAAGTATCCACAATTTTATAAATCTTTGAAATAAGTGTATGCATTTTTATTTGTGCTTTTCTTTGCGCAGGTTTTCACGTGCCATGTGTCCACTACAATCTTTGGAAGCACTTTGTGAATTATTAAATCACTAGATTTTTTTTAGGTAGATTTCGTAAGAAATACTACCTATTGCAGTCATTACCATGGTGCGACTTTTGAAAAATTCCTTCATAACTTTTCATTATAGGACCCCAGGAACCCAAAACCACCCCCACCTAAAAAGTTTTTATGTATGTATGTATGTACTAAATTTTGTCCGCACGATAAAAGTCTCAATTATGCACGGATTGTCCTCAAACTCGCCAACAACTTTGATATGGCTAATATCTCGGCGGGGATTGAAAATGGGCGAAATCGGCCCAAGAGGATGGAAATGGGGAGGGTTCAAAATTTTGAATACTGTCTTAACATGAATCTGATAAAACCAGCTCTTACACAACAATGACAGGAAAAAAAAATAAATATTTTTCGTTATAGCAGTTGCCAACAATTAAAAAAAACAAAACAATAAAATTCTCACCACAACAATTACTTTTCTTTTGCAAAATTTTCACGTGTAAAATTAAATAGTTTGACAAATTGAAAACAAATTGAATATTAAGTCATTTCTAGAGCAAGATTTCAGCATGAAAACTCAAAATAAAATAAATAGTTTGACGAATTATAAAAATATATATATTGCGTCATATTGGAAATATAATGGACCTCAGCAGGTGAATATGTAACGCCATGTAAGTTTGAAGAAAGGTATTAAAACATGATAAAAACCCGACTATGGAAATATTAACACATTTTAACACTTCAAGGTTCTCTGAATTTTTTTTAGCCATTTTTTAAACCTATTCCATATACATGTGTGTGTATTCGTGTATATTATAATTTTCACAAAAAGTTTAGCTCCCTAGAGCTCACTCTTTGTGAAGAAACTGGGTTTTATCTCTAATCTTGATTTAAGTTTTGTTGGAGAATTTAGTACTTAACATCGAAATCTACCTCCACCTGTAGGCCCGAGCCGTCAGTGATTTTTTTTTTTTTTTTTACAAAATATAATTGAACTTACTTAATTTTAAAATATTTAATCACGATTATTGTTATACAACACTGCCACAGAGCAAAAGGGGAATATAAAGATCAAAATTAAAAGCAACTTCTACAGACGTAGGTACCAGCAGTTCGTAATACAGGAAGTGGGGATTATAATTATGAAACAAACTAAATGAAGAGCTTTTTACCAGGATTCCCCGCCTCCTTCCCCGCTGTATTTTTAAACACATTAGCCTAAAAAAATACATGCTATCAAAGTTTGCCTTTTGAACCGAATTTCCGGACGTGATGGAGGGAGAAAGAACCTGTCAGGTGACAAAAATCGCTTATGACTCGATGACTAATTTATTTAACGAAAAAAATGAAAAACATATTTCGATTCTAAATTATTTTAATAGTCAGCCCTGTCAATTTTATGTCTTTACGTTAAAAAAAAAAAAAAAAAAAATTCCCGCCGGCTCGGCCTACAGGTGGAGGTAGATTTCGAAGTTAAGTAAGTTTCTCCAACAAAAACAAAATCAAGATTACAGATAAACCCAATTTAACCATTTTATCCAGTGGCTTTTGACGAGTTTTTAATTTCATTTTTCTGTAAGAGTTGTTTTTTTTTTTTTTTTTTATCAGAATAATATCAATACGATAATTTTTTCTTCAACCACTATTTTTTTTTTTATTTTTTCTTTTTTGCTTATAAGACTTGGTCCTATCAAAAACTTGTTAATATAAAAGTTGTAGATAATAAATATTAAGAAGATTTATAATAAATTTAAGTGGATTTGATATCTTGAGAATTGATGAAGTTAAATACAGTAAACTCCTGACTATCCGACCTAATGAGGCAGAAGGGTAGGCCGGATAACAAAAAAGCCAGATAGGCCGGAGCTCTATAAATGTTTACTCTTTTCCTCCCTCCCTCCGCCATGATATTAGAAACATATGTTACAGATTTTAAGATAAATTTAATATTATACAGTACATACAGTTTCAGAATAAGCAAAATACTAAAATAAAACGTAAGTCTAATTCGTAAATCTTATTTTACTGTTTATTAATAAATGATTGCACAGATAGGAAAGTTATGCATAAGATAAGAGTCAAATTTTCCAGTTTTTAGTTTTCGAAAAAGCGTTTTTTGCTACTCTCTGTTAGCCCTCTTCTGCGAAGCAATGTGCTTCCACTTACAAAAGCAGATGATATCGGCTGGCGTCACTTCCTCCTTACTAATGTACTGCAATGCTGCCTCAATCGTCTTTCATCCTTCCGAATGCAGGATGAAATTTTTCTCGCAATCCACCTCCTGTTTTTCTTCTGTTACTTCTCCCTCTGTCACCATTTCTACAATATCTTTGTCAGTTAATTCATAAACTTCATCATTTACCATCTATTCTGTCAGCGCCTGGTATATTCTTCAGCAACAAAAGAAGCTTATCGTTCTCACCTTCCACTTCAGTTTCCCACACGGGTTTATGTCCACTTTTATGGTCGAAAAAAGTTTCAAGACAATGCAATTACTATGTTTCGAATTCTCTGCTACTTCATTTTGCAATCCCTTCTTGCTCCTTATTATCGTGAGTCAGCACTTTCCCACAGACGGGAACCTGCCTGTCTCGGCCACTTGCAACTGTTAGTAGTACTTTCAACTTTTTACTAGGCCGGATAGTCGGGAGTTTACTGTATATACTAAGTAAAAAGAGAAAAACTAAAACAACCCGGTCTCTGTGGAAGGACAAGAAAGACTGCGATAATTCTCAGAATGACCGATTGAACGGGGAGGAATTGGCAAGAAAAAAAACGCCGGACTCCCTTAAAATAAAGCTGACTGACCAGTTACCCTGGCAACAGAACCAAGCCGAGATCGATTCCAAAGTCTTTCTTATCTTGGTCAGACGATAGTAATGGCGTTACAAAGTAAGTATTTAAGTTGTGTTATAATATTAGACCCTCCTGTTTCTCGAGAATTGAGGAGCGTTGTACAAGATCTGTTGAACCTGAGACTAAGGGGCCCTCTACCCCTATAACATATGTAAAAATAATCAATCTGTTATTACCAAGCTTTGGCCCTCTCCTTGCGAGAAGATCTGTTGAACCTGAGACTAAGGGGCCCCTACCCTATAACATATGTAAAAATAATCAAAATCTGTTATTACCAAGCTTTGGTCCTCTCCTTGTGAGAGTATTCTTAAACATTTTTTTAGAAAACAGCCAAAGTTTAACACAAACATTGGCTTTCATGCTATGAAAAGAAATAGTCAAGCAGGGTAAGCCTCTTGCAGGTTTTTTGACCCAGTTATCAAAACTCCTGAATTTTTGGGGACTTCTATGATCAATTGATGAAATTCAGCTTTTTTTTTTTTTTTTAAGCTGATTGTGTGGGCAAGCAAATATATTTTTTATTGTAATTTCTAGAAATAGTTTAAGGATCTCTTCCTGAACTCTCCAAACCCTGTACATAACTTTCAAATTGATTCTGACTAATTTTTATGTTTTTTGTTTGAATGGGCTGGATTTATTTCATTTTTAACCCTCTGTTACTCAACAACTCAGATGTTGGAATACATCATTTTAAGCATGTAAAAAAAAAAAAAGAAATCACATCAACAATAAAATGAAATTTACATACTTCTCATAAATATTGGTATGTGGTATACATATGGTAGATCAACAAAAGGGCTATCAGATGAACTTATTAGAAAATAAAATTCTTTGTTTATATGTTTCTCTTTCCAAAATCATTACAAAAATCTGTTTTATTTGTAATTGTCCCTCTAAATATTTTAACAAGGAAACATATATTTATAAACACAGGTGTTTTGGCAAATTTTGCAAGTTTAAATATGTTTACAAATTGGCTTTTGCTTTTTTTTCTTTGTGTGGATTACCGTTGGTAGTAATGTTGATATCCTCAAAAAAACGTAATGTTAAATTTCTTGAAACTTGCAAAGTGGAAGTAATACCTTTTTTCTTTTTATTTTCTTTAGGCGAAGGTGAGCAAAAAGAACAAGTTCAAGATGTTGAAGATCAAGATGTTTCATAAATCATTTTATATTCATAAAAATGTGTTCCATTAATTTGTTACTATGTGAGATGGTTTTTGTGTTTATTGCCACGTAGGGTATTTCCTTTGCTCATTTTCGATCCGCAGATGTTTTGTGTCTGTAAGAATGCGAGAGTGTTTCCTTCTAATCAGGAACTTGCGCAAGCCGTAAATCTTTCGTAAATATGTATTTTAGACCATTGTGTGGTACTGTAGGTTGAGTTGTTTTTATATTGTTTTATTCAGATGTTATGGTATATAATTGTGTTATATTTATGGCTTTAAGATTTTATTTTAATTTATGTATTTGCATGCTCATGAAATCTCAGTCAAAAACTTATTTAAAACTCTAAAAATGCTAAATGTAATTACCTGGAATTCAGTATTCTCTTCTATTTAACTAATGAATGTAACTACTTATGTATACTTTAACTGTGTTCTAAGTTTATGAAATTTTTACTGGAAAAAAAAACCAATATTGTAAAAACACTGTGGTTAAAAACCATATATACTTACATTCATATATTTATGCGTGTATGTATTATGTATTTTTAGCGGATTCAAAATGTTGCTCAAAACAATCATTTACAATTATTTTAATAGCAATATTTTTCTGCAAGTTTTATTTATAGTTGCTCTTGAAATTAAACTGTTAGTGTGACTTTATTTGTAATTTTAGCTTTCATTTATCCTGTATGTATTTTAAAAGTATAATGCTAAACATCTGCATACAAATATTCGCATTTCACATACACACACATGTATCTTTAAATTTCTAATTGTACTTTTTAAAGCATTTGCATAAATTACGAAGCCATATGTACTTGTATGTGTATATAGATATATATATATGTATAAAATTGTATATAAATATATATACATACATACATTGAAAATTAACACTTGCAGTATGTTTTTTTACTTTGTTTTTTGTGGAAGTGTCTTATTTTTGCAATCTAATTTATATATCACATGTAACTTTTATTCCATGGAAGTTTTTCATACTCAGGCATAAGTAGCATAGCTCTAAATGTTTCATTAGTGTACTATAGAATTTTTGAAGAAAAATAGTGACCATGATATAAAGTGATATAGGTCATGGCAGATCTTCTGTCAGAAATTGGTTTCACAAAATTTCTTGTAGAAAAAGCACTGGGACTGAATAGCACAATACTAAATTTCTTCTTATTATAGGCCAATTTAGAGATCTTATTTAGGTTTACTTCAGTTTCATCATAAGCATGCTTTCTAAAAAATGTCTTAGATCTCTTACAGTATTTATTCAGTGGTAATTGCAACTTCTGGAATATTTTGTACTATATCCAAATATTTTTACATCATGAAAGAATTTTGATTGAGAATCAGACTGTGATTGAAAAAAACGCTTTGATAGAAGTTGAACAGATATCCTTGATGTGTAGTTAAGGGTTCCCAGTGTTTTCTGCATGTTAAGTCTTTTCTTGTTTATCTGCCAATAAAAAAGAAGCCTTTTTCAGATTCTCAATATTTTTTGTTTTTGTGTGTGGATGTTTCATTATTCTATCGCACATTTATTTTTCCCTTTTTATAAATAAAGTAAAAAGAATCGTGACTAAGTATTCAGCATTATTTGGACTTAACTTTACAAAAGATTGGGAACCCTAACTATAGAAATGTAATCATTAAAGGGTAAATGTAGATAATGGTAACACTTACCTAGATTTTAAAATCATTATATTTTTAAGCTATTGCCCTTCCTCCCTCATCCAGCTTGCCTAATTATGCATCTATTTTATTTTGCTTTTATTGCTAATAATTTTGTGAAACTGGTGCTAAAAGTCTTCTAGCTCTCTTTCCTAAAAAGATGTCTTAGTGTCAAATGTTCCATGTTTGGTGTTAATTCATTGTTGTAGTATATTTTACAAAAGATAATTCATTTGCATCTTAAAGGTCACAGTACAGAACTTGAATTCATTTAATAAAATTTTTGAAAGTGTTAACTTAAGTTTGCCAGTGAACAAAATAGACTTCTGAAGAGCTAAGATTTCTTTTGATTAGATCTAAAAAAAAAAAAAAAAAAAAATGAAGTTAAACTTCATTTTTTTTTCTCTAATTATCAGTACTAGTTTATCATGCCATAGATTGATTTTGTGAAAAATACATTCATAAATTAGCAAGAGCAATAGTTATCCAAGGAATAGATTGTATCACATCAACAGTGCAAGTTGATGTGATTTTAGTGCCTTGGAATTGTAAGCAGTTATTTTTTTTACTTTCATTTAATTCTTAAATATTTCTTTTTCACTTTTTTCCTTCTTTTTTAATTTTAAATGTATACATTTTTCTTTGCACTGTGCTGCCCAGTTCAAAATTTGTAAATTGTTAGAAGAATGTGTTTCATTCTGATACTAACTTAATAGAAAACAAAGTTTTCTGCAGTTTGAGCTTTATATTCAGTGAATTCCAGATAAAATTTTATTCCTTTTGCATTTTACACGCATGAAATCTTTAGAAATATGTAAACTAACATTATGCTCATTGGTAGTGTTGGTGAGTACCAAATTAATGTTATTTATGAGAAATAATTTTTTCCCCAAAAACTATAACTGTACAGAATAAGCTTTTATTTTATATGAAATTTTCTGCCTCTTGGTCCTCAATTACCAACACTTTCCATTGAGTATGGTTGAGACAGGACCTAATACACTGTACAGCTGTTTTTGTAAGTGGAATTATGTTTGTTCATATTGTGTCTGAAGGTGTAATGCAAGTGGCACTGAAATATGTGGTTTGACTGACATCTTTTCACATTTCTCATTCCATCTGTAGAACAGAACATTTTGTGTGCTTTTTGTACAACATATTTGTTAGTTCTTGCTATATAAACAGTCATTCCAGCGGAATGTAGGAGATATCTCAAAGTGTGTTTTATGATGTAATAAACTAATAAATGTCACAATTTTGTTTCCCCTACTTGTTACTGTAGTCACTTTTGCTAAATGAATAAATTCTGGAAGAGCGTTTTAGGGATATTGTGTTTGCATTAGTAATGTTAGTTCAATTTTTCAAAATTCAGGAAGAATTTTGTGTATAACATATCCTATCTTAAATTGAAACTGTATACTTTAAAAATACAGATAGATTGAATGGTGGAAATCATGGTGATCTACATAATGGAATGGTTGACCTACATAAATTTTTATTTTAGGACTATCTGGTTGAAATACTTAATTGACGAAATAAATATTAACTGACTGTATTAATGTACATTGTACACTGAATTTATATATTGCCATAAAATCCAGACTAATCTTCCCCATAGAAGTAAGCCTTCTTACTTCTAAGTAATTTCGATTTTCCTTGCTATTCCAAATATAAGATCCCCCTCCCTACCAATCCCAAACATTTTTTGCTCAGAAAATTGATTTTAAGTTTAAAAAAGAGATAATCTTCTACCTTTTGGGGATTTTCATATATTATAATTTCAGTTTTGTCCCCCTTCGTGTGAAATATTCCTTTTTGCGTCCCCTGCCCCCACTCTTTCAAAAAAAGAAACTTTAAAATCTTGTTCTATTCGCTCTAGTAACAATAAGTAAATAATCATCTAAATTACTTCCCTCCTCCCTATTCTTCTGTAATTTATGTTCCCTCTTCCCCTCAGCTTATAATGATTAAAATCTTTAAAACTTGAAAAAAGTGTGCTTTTTGTTGCACTCTAGTAACAGTAAATAAACAGCCTTGTTAATAATATATTACCTTCAAAATGTCTTTGGCTCCACCCTAGATGTCTGCCCGTGCTTGGCCCGGCTGGCAAAATGAAAGTAAATTTTCCAACAGGCCAATCCAATGAGAGAGAGAGAGAGAAAAAAAAAAAAAAAGGCTGTTCTGGTTTGACCGATTGAAAAAATTCAGCAAAATGAAACAAAACTTTCCAACGGGCCGGACCAATCAAAAAATCGTCCCAATGTAAAATTTAAAATCCTATGCCTGAAAATTCCAGTTTGTGAAGACCTTTCCCACCAAGTGAATCTTTAAAACTATTTTTAAAAAAATTCTTCTATTCGACTTGCTACCCTGTATTAACATTAAATAATCTCTCATCTAAATTACACCACCTTCCAAAATGTATGCATCCTCCCCTCCCGCGTACAAAGAATAAACTTTCATTATTTTTATTTATTTATTTTTTTGTGTGTGTGTGCCTATCTATTGATCTCTAGTAACACTAGATAAATCAGCTTAAATTATCCACCCTTAAGTAAAAAAGAATTATAATAAAAGATTTTCAATTTTGTATACAGAAAAGATGACAGCAGGGAAGAGAGCTGGAGGGGGGGGGGGGATTATTTAGATAATTGTTTGATTGTTATAACAAAATCGTAAATAGAGTATAAAAAGATTAAATATTTTAAACTTTAAGGTGCAGGAGGTCAAAGGTCGAGAAGCAGAATTTTGGGAGAAGAGGATAACTTGGTCACAATTTATTTTTTTAATTAGAAGTCTAAAGGTTACACTATGCTTGTTTGGTGTAAGGAGGGGGGGGGGGGGGAAATAAGTAAAAGTTGTAATTTGGGTGTTGAGAAGAGATTTGATGATTATTTGTTGTTATAATAAAGTAACAAATGGAACAGAAAAAAAAAAAAAAAATTGGGGTGGTGTGGGGGACAAGATTTTACAAGGAATTTAGATTATTAGTTAAGTGGATATCCAACAAAATGCAAAAGATTCTCATCCCTTTGTTTCTCAAAGTTTTGTTAAATTTCACAATTATAAGCCCTCACCCCTAAATTGAACTGTTTTTGAACAGGAGTTTAAGGATTTTATAATATATACAGTGGGTTGCCAAATTATTAGGGACAGTAATGAAGTATAGATTTTTTGTACAATACTAGGATATAATTTGAAAATAAACACTGTTTTTAAGTTTAAAAAGCTTCATTGTTATGTTAGTTTAAGTATTTACGCAATATTATATGAAAAAGAACCCAACAAAAATATAACACAGTCAATTACCAATGTTATGTAAAGAATATTAATATTTGTTGACATTTCCTTTGGCTCCGAGGAGTGCTTCGATGTGTCTCGGTGTGCTTTCAATGCAATTTCTGGCACTTTCTTTTATTTTAGGGTTGTGATGCCATACTTTTATTAGTTTTCGATGAGTTGTACCTTGGTTGTAATCATATCTTTGGCGATTTCAGCCTTGGTAATCTCCCACCAGTTTTCTATGGGGTTCATGTAAGGAGAATTGCCAGGCCAAAGTAAAACTGGGATATTGCGGTCTGCCAAAAAGTTTGTAATGCTTCTAGCTTTATGACAAGGCGATGAATCATGCATAAATACGAACTCTTCACCGCATGGGAACCATTCTTCAATTTACGGCAGCAGCAGAGTTTCCAGAACTTGCCTGTACTGGTCTTGTCTCATGGATCCTTGGACCATGTATAGGCGTCCAACCCCTTTAGCGCTTATGACAGACTACACCATTATTTTATCCGGGTTATTAACACTTTCCACGATGCAGTCAGGGCAGTATTTTTTGCCTGGCTGTCGCCTGACAAAGCTGCTTTTATCGGCTAAAATCTCAAAGGTTGATTCATCTGAGAAACATACCTGAAAAAAAATTTGTTAATTTAGAAATAAATAATTTTAAATGACATAAATAATAATTATCTTAACAAACGGACCTTACTCCAGTCATCAACTGTCTTCTGGCGGTGTTCACGAGCCCAGGCAAGGCGCCTCTTCTTCATCGCTTCTGTTAACCAGGATTTCTTGGCTGGATGATGACCTGTCAACCCTTCCTAAAATAATCTCCGCTGCACAGTTTTCTTAGAAACTGGTATTCCAGATTCTTGAATGATCTGAGTAAGGAGTCCCACTCTTTTCTTTGTTTCCTAAACAGATGTCCCGAATTTTCTTATCGGTGCATGGAGTTATGTGTTTTCGTCCACTTTTACCTTTTTGTTTGTGCGAAAGTGGCTGGTTTTTGGTCCAGATTTATTTTTATTCTGTTGACTGCTGACTTGGAAACTCCAGCAAGTTCTGATATCTTCCTTTGGGAATGACTCGTATGCAGAAGGGGGGTTTTTACATCGGATTTTTTCCTAGAGGACAAATCAACCCCTCGACCCATATTGAAATCAATAAAAATACAAAATAAATTAAAATCGCAAATAATTTTGCAAAAAACAAATATTTAATCAATAAAAGAAAGATAATACTCGCATATAATTCTTAACTTTTCCAAAAAAAAAAAGTAAAGAATTTTGTATAAATTAAAGAAAAGCATCTTCCACTATTGCGTGTGTAAAAGACTCAACGTCTCTCCCGTTATTAAAATATTTATAGAAAGCAAACAAACTTTTTAGCATACCAAAAGTACTTAAAAATTGAATTATAGAGATGTTGACAATGGTAAAATACATTCCTGCAACGCTTAAACCACTTAGAGCCTCAGTCAAGTGCACCCAAAGTATAAAACTAGCAAAAAATATGACTGTCCCTAATAATTTGGCAACCCACTGTATATATAAATAGGATGGGTGAAGAATAAATTCCTAGTAAAATAAGGAAGCATGCCAGCATTAGCAATGATGAAAGACAATCCTGTGTTACACATTCAAAGGCATGTATATATAAAATCTCGCAAATGAATATATTTGTCCTGAATTAGCACCTCCCACCACCAAACAGTAAAACATGAAATATAAAACTTAAAATCTGAAATTACAACTCTGAAAACAACCAAAAAATAAGCAGTGGCTTAAATTTAAAAAAGCAGCCAAGCATTCAAAACAGAAGTCATATTTAAAAATAAATATGTATTTGTGGCAGTGGGTTTTGGCCAGAATGCTGCATAGCAAAATCAAATATTCAAAAACTTATTTGAAGGCTACATAGCAGACGTTGCTCTGCTGGATCCTATATCACAATATTAAATGAAGGCTTTTCCAGGAACACAGTAACTGAATCAGATGTAGATGTCCGTCGAAAACCACATCCCGTCAACTCTGCAACATATATTAAAAAATAAATAAAAATAACCATTATCCAACTATCAATACAAATTCGTTCCAAGTCTCTTGCCAATAAACACAGCCTTCCTCGCAAAACTGTCCTTGTAAAGGGTTTACACAGGGTGAGTCATTTCAGGATTGCCAGCATCATGGAAAGTCAGGGAATTTCAAGATAGTCAGGGAAATTAAAAAATATATAGAAAAAGTCAGTGAGTTTACAAATACTTTTTTAAAAAGTCTGGGGAAAATGTTGCAAAATTCATTAAATGGTCTTGGGAGGTGGGAAAATTGTGAAATTAGTTGAACAACACCAAAAAAATTCGATGAGAGATTGCAGAAAAAAATCGCTAATTTTGTCAAGGATTGCAGAAAAAATAGCGAATTTCATTGTATGCACACGTTTGGTCATGGAGATTGTCAGAGAAGTGTTGCTGGAAACATTGCATTTACTGTCGATCAAAGACAATCTACCGTAATCAAAATCTGAATTTTTGAAATAAAATCAAGAGGAATATTGTTTTTGTATTGTAGATTACTTATAAAATGAAATACCTTATGAAACAGGTTTCTACCTATGCAGATTCTAAAAAAAAAAAACTAATTTCTGATTGATAATGATATTTATATAGGTTGACCACTGAACAAGCTGATTAACTTTAAACTGGAAACTGTTAAGTTTATCATGAAATCTGTAC
This sequence comes from Maratus speciosus, assembly GCA_963932465.1. Lineage (NCBI taxonomy): Eukaryota > Metazoa > Arthropoda > Arachnida > Araneae > Salticidae > Maratus > Maratus speciosus. The sequence goes on from OZ010791.1 coordinate 415,101,012, forward strand.
TGTATTTTCAATTAAAATTTTAAGATCAAGATAATCATTTGCCAAATTATTAGTTTCCTTCAAAACCAGAGATTCGGAATAAATTTCTTCAAAGTCACCATCAAAGTTTAAAACAAGCAAATAGTCATATCTATCTGTAAGCTATGAAGTGTACGTCAGCTGTATTGTATTAATATTGTACTGCAACTAATAATAAAATAAAAATAGGTTAGCAGCTGTAAACAAGTAACTAGTATCAGATCCCGCAGAGCTCCTATTCTTCCTACTTTTGAACTCGTTTTTTTTTCCTCTTTGAAATGGATTGTTTCCATTTCTGCATGCATCAATTTGTAGTCATTATTTCGTCATCCCACTAGCTGTCGGCACTGTGAAAGAGCCAAAATATAGAGGCAGTGTTGAATTCAGACACTTTTCTCCGGGAGGGATTTCTGTAGCTTTAGGGGAGCACATAATAGTTCCCAGGGAAGGGGGGGGGGGGCACTTTTTGACTATGAAAAACACAAAATTTTTATATTAAAGGTAAAGCGTTAGGTAAAGATGAAAGACCTGCCGTAAAAAGTTAGAACTCCGATTTTCTGGTCAGAATGGAAAAAAAAATGGCCATAATTTTTTTTAACGCTTCATTTATAATGGCTGTTTCATAATAATAGAAGCCACCAGTCCACCAGAAGAAAATGAAGTAATGGAAATGCCGGGGCGACACTAAATTCTGAAAAAGCAGAATTCCTGTTCTCTAGTTATATATATATATATATAGAAGGATTTTGTTTTCCTTACTTTGTTTAATATTATAGAAGGACAAGGGGACTCTGCCCCCTGCAAGCTACGCTCGCCAACCCCCGTTCAGACTAGAGGTCTGCACGGGCCGGCAGAATGGAGGAGAATTTTCAAACGGGCCGGGCCGGCAGAATTAGGACAATTTTTTTCAACGGGCCGGGCCGACAGACAAAATGAACGGGCTGGGCCGGGCCGGCAAAAAAATTGAACGGGCCTGCAGGGCCGATAAAAAAAATTAATCGGGCCGCTGAGAGGAGCAGATAAAATACGAGGTCATTTCCAATGAATGACTTTTTCGAGAAGTATAAATGTGCGTTACGAGCCGATGCGAGTTTAACAACGTCAATACAGAAATGTAACACGTCCATCGTAGAGATCGGCATCGTACAGTTACATGATGCCGGATCCCGGGTTTAATTTTTTCGGCAGACTTGTGCCGGGACGGAACTGGTCTTAATCGTTCTCAGGATGTGTAGGACAGGCATTATGTTTTGTAAAAGTATTAATAGTGATAATGAACTTCTGTTAACAGTATCTTTGGAAATGTACCTTAAGGTGGTTCTCATATTTACTGCTCAACAATGCGAAACTCTCAGACACATTTTCTGACTCATTTTTAACTATAAAGGCATAAAATTGACAGGCCTGAGTATTGAAGGCATTTGGGATCGAATAGCGTTTCCATTTTTCATAAATTACGTACAGAGATAACAGACTCTTGTCACGTGACTGTACGTTTTCTCCTTTCCTGTGCTATCGCTTCCGGAAATTCGATTCAAAACGCTAACTTTGGCAGTATTTTCTGAAAGATATATTACTTTTATCTAAGAAAAAAACGGCATTTACATGGTTTCTGAATAAGAATACCTGCCAATCTCATGCGTTTCCGAAAAGAAATGAATTCATAAATGTATCAAAATGTAGCTCCTTTGAATTTGAGAAAAGCCTTAAAAATGACAGAAATATTTTCACAAATCTACCTTTTATTATAAGCTTCAAAAGTTATGTTGCTAATTCCGTCAAAGAATCACGGGAAAAAACGCAAATTTCGTAAAGGATCGTGAAAAAAATCTCAATTCTTGTCAAAAGATCACGAAAAGACGGCAAAATTTTGTCAAAAAATCGCGAAATGCGCATTTCATCAAAAGATCGCGAAAAAACGGCAAATTTCATCAAAGTGGCGACCCCCGCGCCGTATTTCCGAAAATGCGACGTGAATTTCCGAAAGTTTTTTTTCACTCTGAATCAACCCTGCATATCAAGCAAAATAACAATACTTTGGCGCCAGTTAAGTGCCCGTTCCGTATATGACATTGGCGCCAGCGAAAAATCGCACCAGTATGGGACCGTAAGTTTTCCATTTTGATTAAAAAAATCTTAAATTTTTTTTCCGAATAAAACTACATAAAATTTGCCATGGTTGCAAAGAATTCTTGGTACTGTTATGCTAGCCGGATGCAAATCTCGCCAATAGCTTTTTTTCAACTCGCCAGTTAGCAATTCCCCCCTCCTCCCCTCACCCCCCGAGTGGTAATATTTGGCCAGATGTCATATACGCACAGCAGGTTTGGCGTGATTTTTTTTTTTTTTTTTTTTTACGAAAATTTGGCGAAAACGTCGTTTTCAAATACCAGTTACATATGCATTTTTGTTATTACTTAGTTATCCTGTCGACCAAAAATCTATCGCCAAACTATAAGATTAAATAATATAAATAATAAACTATAAGATCAAACGATAAGATAACCAATAATGGTTGATCGTAAATGTCACATTCACTTGACTTTAAGCAAGTTACACGTGTTTACGTCATAAAGTGATTTTATTTCGACTTTTTATTTGTATATTTATTAATGTTATACTAATTTATTTGTTCTTTCGTTATTTAAAATAAAAATTATGTCAATTTGGCAAAATTGGTCGATGGAATAACTAAGTAGTATTTTGTAATTATTTTCTAAAGGAAATATAAAAAATAATAATTATAGAGCAAAATAATTTATATAATTTATAAAAAGAAATAAAAGTAAATAAACATTTATTATCAAATAAACAACAATAGCCGGGTTACCATGTCAACCTTTTCTGAAATATATATAAAAAAAAATATCTGATTAAAATTTGAGTTGCCATCATTAGAAAAATGTATATAAAATTAGAAAAAAATTAATATTTCGAAAACTAATTCGAATTTAAAAATTCTAATACCAGTTTTGAGATCTGCAGATCAATGCTGATTTTTGGTGTTAATTTCATCGCAAACTATTCCATATTTCAGGAGAAATCGCTTGAAACATAATCAGTTGTTTAATCAGTCGATTCATATATCCATTTCATAAATTCGTTTCATATATCCGTTTCATAAATTCGTTTCATTAGGATTTTATATATATAGGGTAGATTTTATTTTAATGTAGAAAAGGCATATTGCGTTGCACTAATGCAATGACTGAATGTGGACATAGACTGGCAAAATTTAGTGAAGCTTGGATAGATCAGATTGATGTTCATGGGGGAAAAAAATCGACGAATGGTGTGTGAAGGGTAAAGACTAAGTTGATGCTTCCAATACGTTAAAGCGTGTCTTGATGACGATAATAGTACAGGTGGCTTTATTTTAATCCAAAAAATAGAAAAATATTTCTAAATCCTCCAGTTCAAGCAAAGATGCTGAACCAAAAGATAAAAACCTAAAATTCCCCCTTTCTTCGTTGAACCAATTAAACATTGGAATAACCTTCAGGGATGCCGCGGACGCGCTATAGCGCGTAAATTACGCGAAAAATCGGAGACTGGACGCAAAAAAATAGCTCTTACGCGTCCCGTGGGACGCGTAATTTCGTCAAAACATCGCGGGAAAAAGCCGATTTTCGTCAAAGAATCGTGGAAAAAAAGCGCAAATCTCATCAAAATATCGCGCAAAAACAGCGATTTTCGTAAAAGGACCGTGAAAAAATAGCGTATTTCGTCAAAGGATCGCGAAAAAAAGCGAATTTCGTCAAAAAATCGCGGAAATAAGCGCCAATTTCATCAAAATATCGCGTAAATAAGCGCGAATTTCATCAAAATATTGCGAAAAAACGCGATTTTCGTAAAAGGGCCGCGACAAATTAGCGTATTTCGTTAAAAAATCGCGAAAAAAAGCCGAATTTTGTCAAAGAATCGCGAAAAAAGAGCAAATTTCATCAAAATATCACGTAAAAAAGCCGATTTTCGTCAAAGGATCGCGAAAAAGCACAAATTTCATCAAAATATCGCGAAAAAAAAAACGCTATTTTCGTAAAAGGGCTGAGACAAAATAGTGTATTTCGTCGAAATGTCGCGAAAAATAGCGAATTTCGTCAAAAAATCGCGGAATACAGCTGAATTTTGTCAAAGGATCGTGGAAAAAACGCGAATTTCGTCAAAGTAACGCGGAAAAAACTTGAATTTAGTCAAAGCTCCAAAAAAGATGTGCAAACTAAACTTATAGGTAGAAAATTCATAAAATAGGATTTAATTTTTTTTAATGAGATTCCTAAAAATACAGCATGATTTCAGTGTACTTTGATAATATATTCAGTAGGTGGACCAGTGAAAATCCCCCCCCCCCTCCTTACTGCATTGAAATGTCTCCCGCCTTCAGAACATTTAGGATTTGATGCTTATTAATGATTTAGATGTAAATTTCCCTTCCAAGGAAAATGTCTGATTCCAACACAAATCCATGCCGACAAATAATTCAATGGGAAGTATAATGAAAGCACCCATTCATTCAATAAAAAGTACATCTTTACTTAACATAAGTATTCTTTTTTTCAGCAAAAATATCTTTTTCAATAAACCCGTCTTGCCAGGCTCGGACTGGCCCATCGGCCCGAGGGCCGGTGCGCCCTCGTCCAGGAAAAACTTTGCGCCTTTAAGGCTGTTCTCAACTGCTCTGTTCAACAGCGCAAAACGTTTTGACACATTTACAAATTAATGTTTTAACGGAAAGATATAAAATTAGAAGGCCTGACTATTGAAGCGATTTGGAATCGAACTGTGTTTTCCATTTTTTGATAAATTATCTATTGAGTTATAAGCGATTTTAATCACGTGACAAAGACGTTTTTCACCCTTCCTTGAGTGGTTATTCTTCTTTCGCACAAAAATTCGGTTCAAAATGCCCACTTTGACACTCTTTTCTGAAAGATCTACTGCGTGAGCAAAAAAACGGACAAAAACAGTTCGACTGTAGTAGTTTCTGAACAATGAGACCGGCCAGTTTCATGCATTTCCGAACAAAAGTAAATTAAAACTTATGTCATAAAGTTGCCCTTTTGGATTTGAGAACACCTTTCAACCTTGTCAAGCCAGATATAATACAAACAAGTGAAATTGACGTGAGTCCGTTCAAATTTTTGCGCCCTCTGAAAATCCAAGGTCTGCGCCCTTTTCCCTGGCCCAGTCTGACCCTGCGTCTTGCCCCTTTTTAAAAGAAATGCGAACGTTAGTGATACTTGTTATAAGTTGAACTTGGTATCTTCTACTCTTAAATAAACATTATTTTACAATTAAAATTGTATTTTGCATTTTTACTTTTAAAAAAGTAAAGAAAATTTCTCTTAATATTTTTAAAAAATATCTTATTTGATTGCAAATAATACTGGTTTTAATTCATTATTTAATTATTATTAAAACAGTGATTAATGCATTTCATTTATCTTTTCCAAATAAACAAGTTTCATTTATTCCTTTAAAATATAAATTATTATTGATGGGGACCCGCTTTTGTAAAAAAGGGACCCACATTTTTGGAAATCCTGGGTCCCGGGGACCCAGGTTTTTTCAAGTACAGCGGCATCACTGAACCTTCTTATAATTCTTACCCAAGCAGCGCCATCAATGTGCTCGAAAATGAACAAAAACTGAATTATGATCTCAGTTGAAACTGAAATCGAATATTGTAAAATTCAAAGTCTTCTAATGCGGGAAAGGATCCATTATAGAAGCAGGGGCCTCGCTAAGGAAGGGGAGCCCCCCCCCCCCCCCAAACATTCGCGAATGTTATTACACGTGGCAAATTTACAAACTTAGTTGGCTGGATAAATCAGCTTAAATTATCCACCCTTAAGTAAAAAAGAATTATAATAAAAGATTTTCAATTTTGTATACAGAAAAGATGACAGCAGGGAAGAGAGCTGGGGGGGGGGGGGATTATTTAGATAATTGTTTGATTGTTATAACAAAATCGTAAATAGAGTATAAAAAGATTAAATATTTTAAACTTTAAGGTGCAGGAGGTCAAAGGTCGAGAAGCAGAATTTTGGGAGAAGAGGATAACTTGGTCACAATTTTTTTTTTTAATTAGAAGTCTAAAGGTTATACTATGCTTGTTTGGTGTAAGGAGGGGGGGGGGGGGAAATAAGTAAAAGTTGTAATTTGGGTGTTGAGAAGAGATTTGATGATTATTTGTTGTTATAATAAAGTAACAAATGGAACAGAAAAAAAAAAAAAAAATTGGGGTGGTGTGGGGGACAAGATTTTACAAGGAATTTAGATTATTAGTTAAGTGGATATCCAACAAAATGCAAAAGATTCTCATCCCTTTGTTTCTCAAAGTTTTGTTAAATTTCACAATTATAAGCCCTCACCCCTAAATTGAACTGTTTTTGAACAGGAGTTTAAGGATTTTATAATATATACAGTGGGTTGCCAAATTATTAGGGACAGTAATGAAGTATAGATTTTTTGTACAATACTAGGATATAATTTGAAAATAAACACTGTTTTTAAGTTTAAAAAGCTTCATTGTTATGTTAGTTTAAGTATTTACGCAATATTATATGAAAAAGAACCCAACAAAAATATAACACAGTCAATTACCAATGTTATGTAAAGAATATTAATATTTGTTGACATTTCCTTTGGCTCCGAGGAGTGCTTCGATGTGTCTCGGTGTGCTTTCAATGCAATTTCTGGCACTTTCTTTTATTTTAGGGTTGTGATGCCATACTTTTATTAGTTTTCGATGAGTTGTACCTTGGTTGTAATCATATCTTTGGCGATTTCAGCCTTGGTAATCTCCCACCAGTTTTCTATGGGGTTCATGTAAGGAGAATTGCCAGGCCAAAGTAAAACTGGGATATTGCGGTCTGCCAAAAAGTTTGTAATGCTTCTAGCTTTATGACAAGGCGATGAATCATGCATAAATACGAACTCTTCACCGCATGGGAACCATTCTTCAATTTACGGCAGCAGCAGAGTTTCCAGAACTTGCCTGTACTGGTCTTGTCTCATGGATCCTTGGACCATGTATAGGCGTCCAACCCCTTTAGCGCTTATGACAGACTACACCATTATTTTATCCGGGTTATTAACACTTTCCACGATGCAGTCAGGGCAGTATTTTTTGCCTGGCTGTCGCCTGACAAAGCTGCTTTTATCGGCTAAAATCTCAAAGGTTGATTCATCTGAGAAACATACCTGAAAAAAAATTTGTTAATTTAGAAATAAATAATTTTAAATGACATAAATAATAATTATCTTAACAAACGGACCTTACTCCAGTCATCAACTGTCTTCTGGCGGTGTTCACGAGCCCAGGCAAGGCGCCTCTTCTTCATCGCTTCTGTTAACCAGGATTTCTTGGCTGGACGATGACCTGTCAACCCTTCCTAAAATAATCTCCGCTGCACAGTTTTCTTAGAAACTGGTATTCCAGATTCTTGAATGATCTGAGTAAGGAGTCCCACTCTTTTCTTTGTTTCCTAAACAGATGTCCCGAATTTTCTTATCGGTGCATGGAGTTATGTGTTTTCGTCCACTTTTACCTTTTTGTTTGTGCGAAAGTGGCTGGTTTTTGGTCCAGATTTATTTTTATTCTGTTGACTGCTGACTTGGAAACTCCAGCAAGTTCTGATATCTTCCTTTGGGAATGACTCGTATGCAGAAGGGGGGTTTTTACATCGGATTTTTTCCTAGAGGACAAATCAACCCCTCGACCCATATTGAAATCAATAAAAATACAAAATAAATTAAAATCGCAAATAATTTTGCAAAAAACAAATATTTAATCAATAAAAGAAAGATAATACTCGCATATAATTCTTAACTTTTCCAAAAAAAAAAAGTAAAGAATTTTGTATAAATTAAAGAAAAGCATCTTCCACTATTGCGTGTGTAAAAGACTCAACGTCTCTCCCGTTATTAAAATATTTATAGAAAGCAAACAAACTTTTTAGCATACCAAAAGTACTTAAAAATTGAATTATAGAGATGTTGACAATGGTAAAATACATTCCTGCAACGCTTAAACCACTTAGAGCCTCAGTCAAGTGCACCCAAAGTATAAAACTAGCAAAAAATATGACTGTCCCTAATAATTTGGCAACCCACTGTATATATAAATAGGATGGGTGAAGAATAAATTCCTAGTAAAATAAGGAAGCATGCCAGCATTAGCAATGATGAAAGACAATCCTGTGTTACACATTCAAAGGCATGTATATATAAAATCTCGCAAATGAATATATTTGTCCTGAATTAGCACCTCCCACCACCAAACAGTAAAACATGAAATATAAAACTTAAAATCTGAAATTACAACTCTGAAAACAACCAAAAAATAAGCAGTGGCTTAAATTTAAAAAAGCAGCCAAGCATTCAAAACAGAAGTCATATTTAAAAATAAATATGTATTTGTGGCAGTGGGTTTTGGCCAGAATGCTGCATAGCAAAATCAAATATTCAAAAACTTATTTGAAGGCTACATAGCAGACGTTGCTCTGCTGGATCCTATATCACAATATTAAATGAAGGCTTTTCCAGGAACACAGTAACTGAATCAGATGTAGATGTCCGTCGAAAACCACATCCCGTCAACTCTGCAACATATATTAAAAAATAAATACAAATAACCATTATCCAACTATCAATACAAATTCGTTCCAAGTCTCTTGCCAATAAACACAGCCTTCCTCGCAAAACTGTCCTTGTAAAGGGTTTACACAGGGTGAGTCATTTCAGGATTGCCAGCATCATGGAAAGTCGGGGAATTTCAAGATAGTCAGGGAAATTAAAAAATATATAGAAAAAGTCAGTGAGTTTACAAATACTTTTTTAAAAAGTCTGGGGAAAATGTTGCAAAATTCATTAAATGGTCTTGGGAGGTGGGAAAATTGTGAAATTAGTTGAACAACACCAAAAAAATTCGATGAGAGATTGCAGAAAAAAATCGCTAATTTTGTCAAGGATTGCAGAAAAAATAGCGAATTTCATTGTATGCACACGTTTGGTCATGGAGATTGTCAGAGAAGTGTTGCTGGAAACATTGCATTTACTGTCGATCAAAGACAATCTACCGTAATCAAAATCTGAATTTTTGAAATAAAATCAAGAGGAATATTGTTTTTGTATTGTAGATTACTTATAAAATGAAATACCTTATGAAACAGGTTTCTACCTATGCAGATTCTAAAAAAAAAAACTAATTTCTGATTGATAATGACATTTATATAGGTTGACCACTGAACAAGCTGATTAACTTTAAACTGGAAACTGTTAAGTTTATCATGAAATCTGTACTGTATTTTCAATTAAAATTTTAAGATCAAGATAATCATTTGCCAAATTATTAGTTTCCTTCAAAACCAGAGATTCGGAATAAATTTCTTCAAAGTCACCATCAAAGTTTAAAACAAGCAAATAGTCATATCTATCTGTAAGCTATGAAGCGTACGTCAGCTGTATTGTATTAATATTGTACTGCAACTAATAATAAAATAAAAATAGGTTAGCAGCTGTAAACAAGTAACTAGTATCAGATCCCGCAGAGCTCCTATTCTTCCTACTTTTGAACTCGTTTTTTTTTCCTCTTTGAAATGGATTGTTTCCATTTCTGCATGCATCAATTTGTAGTCATTATTTCGTCATCCCACTAGCTGTCGGCACTGTGAAAGAGCCAAAATATAGAGGCAGTGTTGAATTCAGACACTTTTCTCCGGGAGGGATTTCTGTAGCTTTAGGGGAGCACATAATAGTTCCCAGGGAAGGGGGGGGGGCACTTTTTGACTATGAAAAACACAAAATTTTTATATTAAAGGTAAAGCGTTAGGTAAAGATGAAAGACCTGCCGTAAAAAGTTAGAACTCTGATTTTCTGGTCAGAATGGAAAAAAAAATGGCCATAATTTTTTTTAACGCTTCATTTATAATGGCTGTTTCATAATAATAGAAGCCACCAGTCCACCAGAAGAAAATGAAGTAATGGAAATGCCGGGGCGACACTAAATTCTGAAAAAGCAGAATTCCTGTTCTCTAGTTATATATATATATATATATAGAAGGATTTTATTTTCCTTACTTTGTTTAATATTATAGAAGGACAAGGGGACTCTGCCCCCTGCAAGCTACGCTCGCCAACCCCCGTTCAGACTAGAGGTCTGCACGGGCCGGCAGAATGGAGGAGAATTTTCAAACGGGCCGGGCCGGCAGAATTAGGACAATTTTTTTCAACGGGCCGGGCCGACAGACAAAATGAACGGGCTGGGCCGGGCCGGCAAAAAAATTGAACGGGCCTGCAGGGCCGATAAAAAAAATTAATCGGGCCGCTGAGAGGAGCAGATAAAATACGAGGTCATTTCCAATGAATGACTTTTTCGAGAAGTATAAATGTGCGTTACGAGCCGATGCGAGTTTAACAACGTCAATACAGAAATGTAACACGTCCATCGTAGAGATCGGCATCGTACAGTTACATGATGCCGGATCCCGGGTTTAATTTTTTCGGCAGACTTGTGCCGGGACGGAACTGGTCTTAATCGTTCTCAGGATGTGTAGGACAGGCATTATGTTTTGTAAAAGTATTAATAGTGATAATGAACTTCTGTTAACAGTATCTTTGGAAATGTACCTTAAGGTGGTTCTCATATTTACTGCTCAACAATGCGAAACTCTCAGACACATTTTCTGACTCATTTTTAACTATAAAGGCATAAAATTGACAGGCCTGAGTATTGAAGGCATTTGGGATCGAATAGCGTTTCCATTTTTCATAAATTACGTACAGAGATAACAGACTCTTGTCACGTGACTGTACGTTTTCTCCTTTCCTGTGCTATCGCTTCCGGAAATTCGATTCAAAACGCTAACTTTGGCAGTATTTTCTGAAAGATATATTACTTTTATCTAAGAAAAAAACGGCATTTACATGGTTTCTGAATAAGAATACCTGCCAATCTCATGCGTTTCCGAAAAGAAATGAATTCATAAATGTATCAAAATGTAGCTCCTTTGAATTTGAGAAAAGCCTTAAAAATGACAGAAATATTTTCACAAATCTACCTTTTATTATAAGCTTCAAAAGTTATGTTGCTAATTCCGTCAAAGAATCACGGGAAAAAACGCAAATTTCGTAAAGGATCGTGAAAAAAATCTCAATTCTTGTCAAAAGATCACGAAAAGACGGCAAAATTTTGTCAAAAAATCGCGAAATGCGCATTTCATCAAAAGATCGCGAAAAAACGGCAAATTTCATCAAAGTGGCGACCCCCGCGCCGTATTTCCGAAAATGCGACGTGAATTTCCGAAAGTTTTTTTTCACTCTGAATCAACCCTGCATATCAAGCAAAATAACAATACTTTGGCGCCAGTTAAGTGCCCATTCCGTATATGACATTGGCGCCAGCGAAAAATCGCACCAGTATGGGACCGTAAGTTTTCCATTTTGATTAAAAAAATCTAAATTTTTTTTCCGAATAAAACTACATAAAATTTGCCATGGTTGCAAAGAATTCTTGGTACTGTTATGCTAGCCGGATGCAAATCTCGCCAATAGCTTTTTTTCAACTCGCCAGTTAGCAATTCCCCCCTCCTCCCCCCACCCCCCGAGTGGTAATATTTGGCCAGATGTCATATACGCACAGCAGGTTTGGCGTGATTTTTTTTTTTTTTTTTTTTTACGAAAATTTGGCGAAAACGTCGTTTTCAAATACCAGTTACATATGCATTTTTGTTATTACTTAGTTATCCTGTCGACCAAAAATCTATCGCCAAACTATAAGATTAAATAATATAAATAATAAACTATAAGATCAAACGATAAGATAACCAATAATGGTTGATCGTAAATGTCACATTCACTTGACTTTAAGCAAGTTACACGTGTTTACGTCATAAAGTGATTTTATTTCGACTTTTTATTTGTATATTTATTAATGTTATACTAATTTATTTGTTCTTTCGTTATTTAAAATAAAAATTATGTCAATTTGGCAAAATTGGTCGATGGAATAACTAAGTAGTATTTTGTAATTATTTTCTAAAGGAAATATAAAAAATAATAATTATAGAGCAAAATAATTTATATAATTTATAAAAAGAAATAAAAGTAAATAAACATTTATTATCAAATAAACAACAATAGCCGGGTTACCATGTCAACCTTTTCTGAAATATATATAAAAAAAAATATCTGATTAAAATTTGAGTTGCCATCATTAGAAAAATGTATATAAAATTAGAAAAAAATTAATATTTCGAAAACTAATTCGAATTTAAAAATTCTAATACCAGTTTTGAGATCTGCAGATCAATGCTGATTTTTGGTGTTAATTTCATCGCAAACTATTCCATATTTCAGGAGAAATCGCTTGAAACATAATCAGTTGTTTAATCAGTCGATTCATATATCCATTTCATAAACTCGTTTCATATATCCGTTTCATAAATTCGTTTCATTAGGATTTTATATATATAGGGTAGATTTTATTTTAATGTAGAAAAGGCATATTGCGTTGCACTAATGCAATGACTGAATGTGGACATAGACTGGCAAAATTTAGTGAAGCTTGGATAGATCAGATTGATGTTCATGGGGGAAAAAAATCGACGAATGGTGTGTGAAGGGTAAAGACTAAGTTGATGCTTCCAATACGTTAAAGCGTGTCTTGATGACGATAATAGTACAGGTGGCTTTATTTTAATCCAAAAAATAGAAAAATATTTCTAAATCCTCCAGTTCAAGCAAAGATGCTGAACCAAAAGATAAAAACCTAAAATTCCCCCTTTCTTCGTTGAACCAATTAAACATTGGAATAACCTTCTTATAATTCTTACCCAAGCAGCGCCATCAATGTGCTCGAAAATGAACAAAAACTGAATTATGATCTCAGTTGAAACTGAAATCGAATATTGTAAAATTCAAAGTCTTCTAATGCGGGAAAGGATCCATTATAGAAGCAGGGGCCTCGCTAAGGAAGGGGAGCCCTCCCCCCCCCCCCCCAAACATTCGCGAATGTTATTACACGTGGCAAATTTACAAACTTAGTTGGCAAATTTCTTTTAAAACTTTAATAAAAACTACAATATATTTTCTATTTCTGATAGACTTGACAAAAATTATAAAATTAATTAGGAATATTATTAAACTTTTAACAAATAAGAACTATATTACATTTTCTAACTGTGGTAAGTTGGCAAATTTGTAAAATGAGTTGGCAAATACTGAAATTTGACTTGGCAATTTGAGGTTTTCTCCCCCACCAATAAAAAGTCGTAGCGATGGCACTGTATAGAAGTTTCCTACTTGAAAATGAAAAAACTTAAAATTTGTTATGAGAGGACTCCCACCTAATGCTGACATCTCCCTCATTAAAAAAATCTCTTAGAGATAGAGGAACTTAAAGTCTATCTATAACACAGACGTATAGAGGGAACACAAAAAATCGTGTCTCCCTCCCCCTTTTTCTCATCCAAATGCCACGCAACAGACAAAGCCTGATGCTCTTTTTCAAATCACCGAAATCATGGGGCTTGAGGTACATTTTGAGAAGTACCAGGGTCGCAAGGGTCCCATCCAATGTCGCAACTGCCAAGGGTATTTTCATTAAGTGCCCAGGCACGAACGAGACTGCCCAAAAACTTACAAAGACCCTTATAGGTGTACCCATTGCGGTAGCGATCACCTCGCGAACTACAGATTGTGCCCTAACTTCCCTGGTGTTAAAAATAACAAAATCAATAAAACTGCAGACAAAATTTTAAATTCTAAAAACGCACACAATCTTTTCCCTCCAAGAAAGTAGAGCGAGCAGTCTCCTTTGCGAGTACTGCGGCTGACGTGGTTGCAAAAAACCCCTCTTGCTTCAAAATTGGTGCAATTTCTGATGCCGATTATCTAAACCAACTTCTCAAATTTGAAAAAGCATTTGGCAAACAACAGGTTGTACTAACAACCTTCAAAAACTGTCTTCCAGCCCTCCATGCAGCACCTGCGGAAATGAATAGAATATATATAATATATAGCAATTTGCCCAGTACTGCTGTTTAGATTGTACTTACTATCTCTTTTGTTTCTTTCTTTGATCCTCCCCCTTACCTGGCACATTCCCAGCTTCAATTGACTTGAGGTTTTTAACTGTTGGCATATGGAATGCCAACGGCCTTAGAAATAAAGCCAGCGAGTTTAAGGATTTTATTTATACCAGGAACTTTGACATCATTTTAGTCTCCGAGACCCACTTTTCCCTTGGTTACTGTACCAAGGTCGCCAACTATGAGTTATTTCATGTAGACAGACCTCAAGATGACAACCGTTCGTATGGTGGCACTGCTGTGTACGTTAAATCAGGGCTCAATGCTTCTCTCGCTGAATGCATTAAAGCCACTCCAATTGTCCTAGATTTTCCCTCCATCCCCCACCTTCTGATTTCAGCCATTTATAATCCCCCGCTTCTAGGAATCAACTTCTGCTAGAAAAAAAAACCCTTTCAAATCTTACTCGCCTTTTTTCAATTCCACGTGACCATGACGTACATGGAATATCCTCCATTTACCCAAAGAACTTACTGATAAGAATTGAAACGGAAAACTACTACTGCTTTCCCCCATGAACTGTTCTATTGGCTAGCGGGGATTTACCTTCTTTACGCTAGACATTTTTGCCTTGATCACGCGATCATGACATAGATGGAATATCCTCCATTCAATAGTTATTCCAGAGCAGTTTGGGTTTCGATCTAAACACTCGACTCAGCACCAGCTTTGGTGGGTAACTGAACTCGTTCTCGAAGGTTTTCTAAACTGACAGAAAACTGGTGTTGTATTTATAGACATTGCTAAAACCTTTGATAGTTTGGCATGAAGCTCTCATCTATAAACTTATTCTACTTGAAGTTCCTCCTCAACTTAGGGGGTGCTGAAAATTTCCTGGCTTCAATGGAGGATATTCCATCGACGTCACTATCACATGGTCAAGGTAAAGATCTTCTAGCTTAAAGCAGGAAATACTCCATAGACGTAATGTAAATCCCCGTCAGCCAATGAAACAGCTCATGGGGGTAAAGCAGTAGTAGCTTCCCTTCTTATCAGTTTGAACTTCTTGGGTGTAAATTACCGGTACCACGTACTGAATTCAGCCTCGAACCCAGATTTGGAATATAGTCCATTACTTATAAGGAAAATGCAGCTGACGTCACTGTTGGTCAGCAAGAAAAACCTGTTCATTCATTATGACTCCTACATGTACACATGAGCTAGGGAAATTAGATTGGTCTACGTGTAACAGGTCTCTGATATGATTGGCCTACATCGCCAAGACTATTCCTGCAATGATCTTTATGACAAAAATGTACTTGGTAGATTGGTTGACGGAAGTGTTTGTTTGTAAACATGCCCTTTCCTTATATTTGAAATAGATAAACAAAATTAGGCTCATTTGAAAGTTTAATTACTATCTGGCTCAGACAAGAAAAACCCTGGAACTGGTCTTGACTCGGTCCTGTTGCCGGGGTAACTGGTCAGTCGACTTTATTTTAGGGTCCGATATTTTCTTTTCTCCCATTCAATCGAGAATTACCGTAACCTTTTCTGTCCTTCCCCTCTTGTGGACGAAGTTCCTTCCTTACAAGTTTTGGAACCTCCGAAAGTGGAAATCTACTCAGAGTTTTTCTTTTCTCAGCCAGACAGTAGGATGAGCGAAGCGAATCCTCTACTAGGCTATACAAATTACATTTTGTCGTACACTTTACAAAAAAACTATTCAGTATTTTGACTTGAAATTAAAAATAAAATATGATGCACATTATTATTTACACAATGTTGTTTTTTTACAAAATAACCTTAAAAATTCATTATTTTAATTTATTTTACATTTTTTTCCATTACGGACGCATTTTTGCAAATAAAAAATGAAACACGTACATTTTCAGAAGAAAAAATAAATCATGGAGCTAGTAATTATAGATATAATCATGATTAATTAAATAAATAAAATATATTTTCATTATTCCGCCAAAATATCTCGAGCTGTTTTTTAAATTTAATTAAGGAAAGAAATATTTTTGGAATTGATAGAAATAAAATATGATCTGTAGATTCTGGCAATATTATTTTCTTATTGAATGATTTAACAAAAAACATTTTTTATTATTTTGTTGAATATATTTTTCCATTATACGGATTTATTTTTGTAAACGATAATGAAACCTGCGTATTTCTTGTAGTAAATAAAAAGCATTGAGTCTGTAAAAATAAAGTCATGAATGATTAAGTACGTGAAATATTATCGTTGCATCAAAATTTCTCTTTTTAATAAGGAAAAGAATCTATATATCTGCATTTTGTGAAGACGAAATATTGAAAATAACTGTAGAATTTATACTTCAAACCGTAAAAGAACATTGAACTTTCTTATATTAAAAATGTATGTTATTTGAGAGGAAAATATACATTTTAATAGAATACTTTACTAAGATTGGTTGGAAATGGCGCATTCCTTTTAATCATATAATAGTTTCACGATTTATTTTATGAAATTTTTAAAGTATTTTTATGAAAATTGTAGCATATTTTTAACGAATTAAAATGTGTGAAAATTCAATTATTTACATTCAATTATAAAAATATTTTTCAGTGTTAAGAATTCAGATACACAATTTATTCTTATTATGTGAAATCATTTATGCAGACGATACTTACGCATTTTTAAAAGAATTATATTATGATTTTTTTTTTTTGTAAAGTGGCAACAAAAGAATTGTAAACAAATAAAATTGTTAAATTCAAAACTGCATATATATTAAGCGTACAATGGCAATACTGGAATCTGGAGTATATTGACACAGCTGCGCCATCTGGTGGACGAGGTGAATAATTCAAATACGCGGGTTTTCAGTGTGACGTCATATATGACAGAATATCTTCTATCTACGCATCTCTTGCACATATTTTCTGAATCTTTACTCACTTATGGAAGATGAATCTTGTTTACCATATTTATTGCAAAATATTTTTATTACATTTTGTTTTGATAAAATTATGTACATTTAAAAAAAAATAGTCGCAATATCGTTTTAATTTCGGGAGAAAAGCACTAATGCTACGAAAGCATTACTGCCTTTTGCCCTTAAACTAAAATGAATATCCGACTTTCTTTTAAATACATTTTTTTTTTATGAAAACAAGCTATAACAAAAATATTTTGCAATAAATCTGGCAAACAAGATTCATCTTCTGTGAGTAAGTAACAATGTGAAATTCGTAACTGAATTTTTAACAGGGATTCTCTAAATGGTTTTGTCTGTTTAAAAAAAAAAATCTGGCGATTTTAGGAAAATTATTGAAGTTATTGCCTAGACTCGCAAAATATTTAAACAAATAAATGAACAACACTTGCTCGTTTAATAGTACAACATTTAATGCAGCCATTTTAAATTAGTTATTCCGAATATAAAAGGAAATGAGTTTTAAATTCAATGAATGAAATATTTGTTAGTTAATTAAGATGATTGCAATGCGATTAAGAGAATATTGGAAACTTATCTTTTGCGTTCGATAAGCAAACAAAAGGACTTAAAATTGAATATTTTATTTATAAATAAGTTCTATACATATTCTAAACATTCATAAACGTTGTATTCTCATCGTCAATACAACCGTGTAAATCATTTTTTATAACTTTAGCACATCAAGAATTGAATTTAAAAAAATTTGTAATTTAATAGATTACAACGACCATTTGAATTTTTTTTTTTTTTTAATTTAACATTTACTTAGTTTTAATTTTGGGGCATTTCGACAAGAGAAGCTGAGAAAGATAAGAGGTTAAAAATCGAAAGCAGTTAAACCGAATCATCCACAGATCGCGACAAATCACCTTCGTAACAAAATTTAACCGAAAAATCTAAATTTCGTCCACCAAATTCCATCGCATCCTCTTCAACAACAGATCGCAAAGATCAAACTTCAGACGACCAAAACCTTCATCGATAAACTCTCGAGTCACGTTTCGAGAAGAAAAATAGTTTACAATTCGAAAGCAGTTCCACTGAATCATCCACAGATTGCGGCAAATTACCTACGTTGAGCTCATTTTTTCCGGTTAGAATCGACCGATTGTAAAACACCGTGGCTAGTGGATTGGAGCCCCTCGAGACATGGCCTTGTATTATCAATCGATTGAACATTAGATTGTTTCCCTTTTCGCGTTCGTCTTTTATTCTGTAATCAATTTTCATGGGCTACATTTCCTTTTTCGCGTTCGTCTTTTATTCTGTAATCAATTTTCATGGGCTACATAATCAGCTGAAGACCTCGATTTTCATGGCCTACATAATCAGTTGAAGACCTCGATTTTTGCTTTGCAAGACGATTTTCATTTCGGCGTCACTCTTTGGCTTCGGATTATTCCATATTTGATAATTTGCGCCTACCCATTTTGTAACTTTTTCAATTTTTAACGATTTTATGTCTTTCGATTACCTATTCAAACAATTTTTAACGATTTTATGCCTTTCGATGACCTATTCAAATAAAAATTCTTCTAAAAGTAAAGAACATCGTTGAATTTCGTTAAAAAAAATAAAATGCGAGCATCATTTGGCCCCATCCTCGACCGAAAACAACAACAATTTCCAAATGGTTAATAAGACTACAAAATTTAATCTCTACACATTAACTACTTACTAATTTTTATAGATCATTTTTCATTTCATTTAAAGAAGATAATTAAAATCGAGCATATTTAAATCAACAACATTTGATAATATATATTAAATAATATTTTATCTTTTTTAATAAATCAAAGTTAAAATATGTAACTAACTTGTTTTACTCTTTGGAAAAGGACAGATATGAATTCTAAAAGAATAAAAAAAAAATTACAATTTCGAAAACTACAGCTATTCAATGGCCAACATTTTGCCATTTTAACAAATAATATTAGTTCTAAAAAGAACTGTTTTTATTTAAATAATTAACTATAATAAATAAATCAAAAAACACGAATAAAAATTAATAGAATATTCCATTACTGTCAGAATATAAATGCTATACAAACAAATGAAAACTCGAAGTTTGTGCTTGCGCAGTTATTTCATAGATGTGCAATTAATAGCTTATCCATAAAGAAGAAAACAATTAGGCATCTTTCTGTAGTTCACGCCGTCCGCTACGTGGCGTGCAACCTTGATTGATGTGACCTCACCCATTTAAGATAGGACGCTTACTTATATCGCTTTGTGTTAAATTCGTTATATAAAGTGTTATTCGAATTCGAAGGTTGAAAATCGATCCAAATGAAACTTATTTACTATTAAGAAGTAATTGCTGTTAGTATTATTTTTAATATGTTTGCCGTTTAAAAACAATTTATGGAATGTAGTAGTTCTATTATAATTGTTATAAAGTAAAGTTGGCCTATTCTGAAATACAAACGGACTTTAACCATTTCTTAGTTTATCAATTGGGTTTAAAGCTAAAGTAATGTTACGTTCTAATTTGTGAACCGAAAAAGGTTTAGTAAACGGGGCTTTATGTTATGTTGCAGATATTGTGGAGATTTCGCAAGCAAAACATGCATTAGACTGAGTGTCTCCGTATTTTCCGCTTCGAGATTAAAAAGGAAACGAGCCTTAGCGAAGCTGTGTGAGGTGAAAATGCAGAAGAAGTAAAGAGAACTAAATGAGTTCGACGACGGAAGGTTTTTTCTATTAAAGAACAGAACATATTTCGATGAAATAAGATTGAATATTTACACGACGTAAGAAAACCTCAGAAATATATTCAACGACGTCCTAAATTATAGACTTTAAGCTAATTAAAGAACGAGAAGAGTGTTTATATCTGTATTTTTTGTTGTGTATTCGTCCCAATAAATGTCAGTGCTCGTCCTAAAAGTGAGTTGTGAGTTAAGTATGGAGTCTCGCCCCCATAAATTGGCGTCAGAAGTGACTGTTAACCCACCAATATGATTAATTAGAGTTATTCATCCTACATATTCAAGCCGGATATTCTTCTAACGGTGAGTTCATTGCTATTATTTTATTATGAAGTTAGTTGAAATACCAGAACTGGAAGTTGCGTTTAAAAACGAACGAACGAACGCATAAAATTAAATTGCTGCATAAATTCCTATTTGATGCTGACGGTGATCGCTCTAATAGAAAGAGAATACGTGATTTTACTGGTTTCGGTTTTCAAACCGACAGCACCGAATTCAAAAATAAAATAACTAAAGTTCAAACTGATTTTTCATTAAATGATCTGATTACAGTGTGCAATCTACTTTGTATTGATAATGAGGGATCTTTAAACGATCTCGCAACCCGATTAGTGACATACCTTTCAGACTTGACCTTACTACAAAATAATATTATACAAAATGAAAGTGACACCGACTCGGAACCCGAACTGCCTTCAAATAATATGACTTCAAGTAATAACACTCAATTATCAAATTTTGACAAACAACAGCAATTTCCAGTTCAAAGTTTTATACCATCGTCTGTTAATTTTACTGATATTGAAAGTGTAATACCTCCTTTCGATGGTAGTTCTTTTAGTGATATACAGGTATGGTTTAATAATTTTGAGGATGTTACTAATATGTTTAATTTATCTGACTTTCATAAATTCATATTTTGTAAAAGATCATTACGAGGAAAAGCCCAGTTATTAGCACAAACAGAATTTCATATTAATTCATATGACAAACTTAAACAACTCTTAATATCAGAATTTAGCACCACTTATAATTCTGCCGAGTTACATGATATATTAAATAAACGAAAATTGCAAGAAAATGAATCAATAGAAGAATATTTTCTTATCATGAAACAAATATGCTCGCGTGGTAAAATCGAGGATTCCGCATTAATGCAATGCATCATAAACGGCATACCCGACCCCGTTTTCAGAAAATCAATGTTATATGGATGCCAATCCATTGTAGAATTCAAGCAAAAGCTCAAAATTTATGACAAAATTCGACATGACTTTGAGAACACTAAATTTCGTAAAGTCAAACCTGAAATGCCAATGAAAGAGAAATCCTTTCGACCAAAATCTGATCTTTTTTGCTTTAATTGTGGTTTGTCGAATCATAAAAGTAGCCAATGCAGACATAAAGATAAAGGCCCTCGTTGTTTTAATTGTTCGAATTTTGGCCATAAATCGGCTCAATGTGATCAACCAAGGAGGCCTAGAGTTAAGTCAGAACCCTCCAATGTTTCCACTGTCACGTCGAACACTTTCATGACCAAACAAGTCATTATTTCGTCTGTAAATGTTACATCATTGGTAGACACAGGTAGTGAAAGAAGTTTACTAAAGGAAAGTATTTATCGCAAACTCCCTACAATTTCGAACCTTGAACATTCAACTATCACATTAACTGGATTAGGAAATACTATAATCAAACCCCTAGGTTTTTTCTCTACGAACATTATGATAGATGATTTTAATTATACAACTAATGTTTATGTAGTCCCAGATTATTCCATATCTTTTGATCTTATTATTGGTACAGATATCACTCAACAAAGTATTTTAACAATTTCTGGAAATAATATTTCAATGCAAAAAATCGAGAAAAATGACGATACGTCCAATAATTTTTTGATTAATATTGCTCATGTGTTAGACGATCTTAATCTTGATTTATCTCATATTACCGATGAAACAATACGTTCAAAAATTTCAGAACTTATTCAAAATTATTCTCCTAAAACAATAAAGACAACTGATGTTAAATTATCAATTCATCTGGAAAACGAAGAACCTGTTACTTGTCCTCCCAGGCGCTTGGCGCAAATAGAGAAAAACTTCGTCGAAAAACAAATTTCTGAGTGGCTCGAAAAAGGAATTATTCGTAAAAGCACTAGTAATTTTTCATCACCTATTGTCCTAGTAAAAAAGAAAGATGGTTCATATAGATTGTGTGTTGACTATAGGAAGTTAAATTCTAAAACACATAAACAACGTTTTCCCCTCCCAGTAATTGATGACATTATTGATCAGTTGCATTCTGCAAAAGTATTTACTACTCTTGACCTTAAAAATGCTTTTTTTCATGTCGAAGTAGAAGAAAATAGTAGAAAATATACTTCTTTCGTAACACATTCTGGTCAATTTGAATTCTTATATATGAACTATGGCCTTAGCGATGCACCCTTAGTGTTTCAAAGATATATTTATAACGTTTTTCGAGACCTCATCAATGAAAAAGTACTTATTGTCTATATGGATGACTTCATAATACCAGCTGAAAACGAAGTCGAAGGACTCCAGAAATTACAACGCGTCCTTACAACTGCATCCGAATATGGTTTAGAACTGAATCTCAAAAAATGCCACTTTCTACAACGAGAAATTGATTTTTTGGGTTACCACATTAAAAATGGTCAACTGCACCCATCCCCCTTAAAAACTAAAGCTGTCCTTAATTTCCCAGAACCTAAAAGTATAAAAGATGTACATTCATTTGTCGGATTAACTTCATATTTTCGTAAATTCATTCAAGATTACTCTTTAATAGCTAAGCCTTTAACAGATCTTCTTAGAAAGGACACTAAATTTCACTTTGGCGACCAGCAACGAAATGCATTTAATCAGCTGAAACACATCCTTTCTTCAGGTCCTGTTTTAAGCATTTATAACCCTAGTAACGAAACAGAAGTTCACTGTGATGCATCTATTGACGGTTACGGAGCAGTCCTCCTTCAAAAGTCTTCTATTGACAATCAATTTCACCCTGTCTATTTTATGAGCAAAAAAACCACAGATGCCGAACGTAAATATTCAAGTTATGAATTAGAAGTTTTAGCTGTCATAGAAGCCCTTAAAAAATTTCGCGTTTACATTCTAGGTATTCCTTTCAAGATAGTCACAGATTGCAACGCATTCGCCCTTACTATGAATAAAAAAGATCTTTGCACCAAGATTGCTCGATGGGCTTTAATGTTAGCTGACTATAACTATACAATCGAACACAGGCAAGGTACACGCATGCGCCATGTCGACGCTTTAAGTAGAAATCCAATATGTATGGTCATTCAAGATAGTTTTACTACCAAAATCATACAATCACAGAACACTGACGAACATATACAGGCCATCAAAGAAATTTTGAAAACAAAGCCATATGACAACTATTTCCTTAAAAATAACGTTCTCTATAAAAATCATAAAGGTATCGATCTGATAGTTGTGCCGGATGAAATGCAGCTAAATGTCATTAAACACGTTCATGACAAAGGACATTTTGGCCGTAAACGCTGTGAAGAACTCCTTAACGAAGAATTTCTCATCCCTAATATGTCAAATAAAATTGATAAAATTATAGCGAATTGTGTAACATGCCTTTTGTATAATCGCAAACGTGGCAAACAAGAAGGTGAATTACATCCCTTACCTAAAGAAGAGACTCCTCTCCAAACCTACCACATTGATCATTTAGGCCCTCTTGAAACAACCAACAAAAATTATAAACATATTTTGTCTTTAATAGACGCATTTACTAAATTCGTCTGGTTGTATCCATGTAAAAGTACTTCTGCTACCGAAGTTATATCAAAACTACGACAACAAAGTAATACTTTTGACAATCCTTCCATTATCATTAGCGATAAAGGTCCTGCATTTACAAGCAAAGAATTTGCTGATTATTGTCAAGATGAAAATATAAAGCACGAGACAGTTACAACTGGCCTTCCCCGTGCCAATGGTCAAGTAGAGCGACTTAATTCCACCATAATTTCTGTAATCTCTAAAATGTCCAAAGACGAACCGACCAAATGGTTTAAACATGTTCCTAAAGTTCAACAAGTCATTAATTCAACTTACCAAAGAAGCATTAAGAGAACACCGTTTGAAATATTATTTGGTACAAAAATGAAACAGAAAGAAGATGTACAAATTATTGACCTCTTAAACAGTGCAGTCGAAGAACAATTTATGAAAGACAGAGAAGAGCTCCGTAAAGAAGCCAAGAAGAATATTCTGGAAATTCAACAAGAAAACCGCAAGCACTATAATTTACGACGTAAGAAACCCCGTAAGTACAAGCTTGGTGACCTTGTAGCAATTAAGAGAACCCAGCAAGGACCAGGTTTAAAGTTGAAATCTAAATTCTTAGGTCCGTATAAAGTAATCAAAGTGAAGTCTAATGACACCTACGACGTAACGAAAATCTCATCAACTGAAGGACCGATAAATACTAGCTCCTGTGCTGAATACATGAAACCTTGGCCTGACGATAACTGAAACTTCAAAAACATTTTTTTTAAATCTTTTCTTTCTGTGTCCTATAAACATTTTACAAGTCACTGCTTTCAAAGAAATCCCTATATGATGTTACGCTACTTCAACTATGACGCGCAGATTAATTTTTTTTTTTTCTTTTCCCCTAAGAACAGTTACTGGTTTTTGTTTTTTGTTTTTTCAGATTCTATTTTACCACATGTCGCTGCGGCAGCTCCAGATGTCAGGACGGCCGCTTGTGGAGATTTCGCAAGCAACACATGCATTAGACTGAGTGTCTCCGTATTTTCCGCTTCGAGATTAAAAAGGAAACGAGCCTTAGCGAAGCTGTGTGAGGTGAAAATGCAGAAGAAGTAAAGAGAACGAAATGAGTTCGACGACGGAAGGTTTTTTCTATTAAAGAACAGAACATATTTCGATGAAATAAGATTGAATATTTACACGACGTAAGAAAACCTCAGAAATATATTCAACGACGTCCTAAATTATAGACTTTAAGCTAATTAAAGAACGAGAAGAGTGTTTATATCTGTATTTTTTGTTGTGTATTCATCCCAATAAATGTCAGTGCTCGTCCTAAAAGTGAGTTGTGAGTTAAGTATGGAGTCTCGCCCCCATAATATTATTTATGAAGAAAATCACGGGCCACCAGACCAGATGCCGCGAATAATCATGGTTAAATTTGAAAACTACAGTCATTCAACTTATGAGAATTGCTGCGTTCCGGTTCCACCAATAACTAAACTCTGGAAAAATGAAAATATAAATTTATCAAGAAAACAATTTCCTCTGCAGTTAGCTTTTACAGTTACAATTCATAAATCCCAAGGTTTAACATTAGATAAAGCAGTTGTGGGTTGGGTATTGGGGATAAAGAGATATCAGTTGGCTTAACGTACGTAGCGTTGTCGAGAATGAAAACCCTTCAAGGTTTAGCATTCAATAGAAAATTTCCTTAAGAGAGATTGTACAATATCAAAAATTCTCATATGCTAACATGCAGAAAAAAAGAAGAAATTAGAATGAAACGTTTTACAGTAAATAATTCTTAGTATCAACGAGAGCAGATTTCAAATGTTTTTTCCAGAAAATAGGATTTTGAAGAAGTAACTTTCTCCAAGCTCTCTTCGAATATATTATTCTAACAAGGGAGCCACTTTTGGTGTTGCTCGCACCTAGCATCGAGACCTGGTGCATTTTAAAGCCCTATAGTATGAAGTTTGAGAATAGATAAAATTTTTCTGTTAAATAATATTGCTTGATTATACAGCAGCATAACTTTCTGAAAATGCAATTTTCGAGACCACTAATCGGACTATTAACATTGAATTTTTTTAAAGAAAAGCATTTAAAAATAAAAATTAGTTAATAATAAGTATAAAATATCGAAAAAAGTTTGAAAATTCCTTCAAAAACCCACGAATTTGATTTTGAAAAAAATGCAAGTTTATATTCATATTTTTGGCGGGGAAACAGTTGGCGTTTATTTTCAAAAGAAGAGCTTTCCGGCAACCCTAGCCAAATGTCATAGCTAAATTTGTAATAGCTAGAAATTCCAATGTCCGACCTATTTCGTTACAGTAATTTTTCTAAATTGTGTAAAAATATTAATTTACTTTATGATTACTTTTACCAAAGGACCATTTAATACAGCAACATTTCATTTTAAACATTCGAAACTTTATTTCATTCGATTTCAAAAGAAAATAGCTTACTTATTTTGTATTTCACAAAAAAAAAAAAAAAAAAAAAAAAAAAAAAATTAATTTTCAATGATCTTCGAAGCTTTAATATAATTACATTTATTACTTATATATTTATCGTCTGCATAGAAAAAAAAAAATAAAAACCTAATATTTGTTTCTTATGCTATCAATTATAAAAAAAAATCGCAATCTGATTTAATTCCAGTAATATGTTCTGTGCATTTTCCCTTTGGATAAAGCAGGCGGAAAAACTGTAGCGCCATATTTGGCGACTTAACTCACTTTTGGCGTGAAATGAACAAATAAATATGTAATAATAAAAAATAAAAGTATTAAAAAAGTATATAAAATATTATTTTAACAGAGAAATTTTTTCGGTTTTCTAACTTTTATGTATAGGGCTACAAAACGCACCAGGTCTCGATGCTAGGTGCGAGCAACACCAGAAGTGGTTCCCTTGTAAGATTGCTATCAAAGATTATTTGATGTGAATTACAAAGATTGGAAACATACCTATTTCAAACCATTTGAGAAAACACCAGAGGCTATTGGAAAATGTGAAAACATCTTTAAAAGAGCTTTAAGTTGAAAATTTAAAAATATTTTGTAAAATTTTGCTTCGAAAATATTTTTATTTATACCAGTCTTATATCATAGAAAAAAAAAAAAAAAAAAAAAAAAAAAAAAAAAAAAAAACGAGGAAATTCCTAGTTATTTGGCTGAATTTACATTTGTAAAATTAAAATGCGCCAAAACATTAAATAACGTTTAACGACGCAAAAATAATATTAAAAAACAAATAACAAAAAAAAAAAAGCAATTTAACAAATTACAACGACTATTTGGAAAATGATTTTTTCAAAGACTAAAATTTAGGACATAAAAAATCGCACGGAGTTGATCATACATTACGTACGCCATGAATTAAACATTAATAGTGTTATTGCACGTAAAAATTCCAAGCGACAAAAATCGCCTGCGACTCGTACGTATTATCCACCTGAAAAGGGCTATACTTATGTAACGTTATCAAATTTTTGGTAAATTTTGCCCCCCCCCCCCCCCCCATCGTAATGGTATCGTTATCAATATCTGAAAAAAAAATTTCTTTTGTTTGGAGTGATATATAAATATTATTATATTCATTTTTCGCATACTTTATTGCTTCATGTGAAGTCAATAAAATTTCGCTTTACATATGAAATAGCTTTATATCAAATAACACTTAAAAGAAATAGTTACTACTGAAACGAATTTAATAATATATTTTTGTTGCATTATGCATTCAACAGTAATAATGCCTTTTTACACTTGCAGCTGCACGCGTGACTTCCTTACTAGCTGAAAAGTACAGGGGACTGTTAAAAATTAAAATACTGAACGGAGATAAGGAGTCCAGTTTCTTCTTATTTCCTTTTCACCCTCCCTCTCAACCCTGTCTCATTTCTGTTCTTCGCAACCCAGTCAAACCCTTATCTCCGGGGTCACGAAGGGTCACTATTTCTTTCTTAACAGTACTGAAATGCAAAAGACACAGACGGGTTTTTTTTTCTTTTCGAATAACTCTTACTTTATGGAAGATTATTAGATTTGATTCATAAAAGTTGCTAATGTGATTAATTAGTGATTCATATAACCGTTATTTTTGTGTGTGTGTGTTGGAGGGGGGAGGAGGGAAGGGAAATATGCGTAAAAGGCAAGAAGCAGTGGCGTATGCAAACGGGTATTTTATAAAATTCTTAGCGAGCGAGTATTTAGGCTAATTTTAAAAAAATGTCAGAATAAAAATGTATCAGGTGCTCCTCAGATGCGCACAATAAAATCAAACGAACCCCCCCCCCCCCCCCATTCAAGAAAGTTTTGAAAAGATGCCACTGCCCTATTTAACTAAGCAATAATGAGTAAAATTTGTTTTTATCGTCAATTTGAACGTACCTAAGCAAAAAGTACCTGTAATGCTAAGTATCTGGAACAAAACAAAAAAGAAAAGAAGGTGGGGAGGGGGCGGTACATTTTTAGTGAACTGTTATTCAAAAATCAGTTAAGTCTCAGTCATAAAATTTACAATTTAACTTTATAATACAAAGATGTTTATTATCCTAAGTTTTCAGAATTTCTTAGTCAGTCCTTTTTGAGATATTAATTAGTGAAAATTGCCAAAAGCAGACTTAACACAGTTTTTGATGAGCTGTACAAAAAAACAAAAAAAAAGAAACAAGTGGGTAAGTGTGATCATAGATCGCACAAAGGGTTTCGTTTAATATTCCTTTCAAAACGTCCAGTACATTTATCGCCATGGAACATCTTCTAAATTTTGGCAAACCCTTCCTAAACTATCGTAAAGCTTCAAACAGATTCAACTTGTTATATTTCCTAATTTTGTTCGTGCCACCCCCCCCCCTCGAAATGCTACGATATATCACATGACGGCTATCTGCCAAATTTAGAAAAGTGCCCCCTTTGGGGGGGTGAAGTGGGGTAATGGTCACCATTTATTTTTGACGCGGCCTGATGTTTAAAATTTTTGTTACTTTTTATAAGCTATACTATCCAGCTATATTTCCTAATTTTGTTCGCGCCCCTCCCTCACCCTCCCCCCTCGAAATGCGACACGCCATTCTTCTTTATACGTCATTATAATTTAAACTTTAAATACTTTATAACAAAACAGATCGAATTGTTAGATTTCCTACTTTAAATGAAATCGCGGTCTGTTAGTTCCACATTCTACCACCAGGGAGCGCACTCTATTCTTAACAAAAGCGTATCTGAACGGGGGTGGCGGTCTTCAGCAAGAATTTAAGATAATTGTTGAAATTACCATTCGGAAATAGTGGTAATTTAACTTTTGACATATTTATATTTAATAAGTACCATGTATCTGAGGACTCCGTAAAAAAAAAAATGCACCTGAAATGGTATGAAACAAAAAATAAATATTTTGCCCCTCCCCCTCTCTCCACCTGCCCGAAATTTCACGCGCCATTAACTTTTAAACTATAACGCCATTAACTATAAACTTTTTCTTATATGTTATAAACTATGTTAAAGTTTCAAACAGATCACCTTGTTAGATTTCCTACTTTAAATGAAATCGCGGTCTGTTAGTTCCACATTCCACCACGAGGGAGCGCACTCTATTCTTAACAAAACTGTATCTGAACGTAACTCCGTTAAACAACCTATCAGGAGATATGCTAGTCGAGGGGGTGGCGGTCTTAACCAAGAATTTATTATATTTGCTGAAATTATTATTCGAAAATAGTGGTATCAATACTTCTGACATTTTTATCTGGCATAAGTAACATTTATGCTGTATTTTTAAAAATCGGACACCGTTCAGAAGTATACTGCAATGAAACATCACGTAACTGCCTTGTAAAATAAGTATATAATAGAAATAAATCAATTAGTCAAATTAGCGCCCCTCCCCCCCCCTACCCGAAATTTCACGCGCCATTTTTATAGACTTTTTCTTATGTGTTATAAACTATCTTTAAGTTTCAAACAGATCGCCTTGTTATATTTCCTAATTTTAACAAAATCGCGTTATGTCAGTTCCACATTCCACCACCAGGGAGCGCACTCTATTCTTAACAAAACTGTATCGGAAGGAAACTCCGTTAAACAACCTATAAGTAGATATGTTACTCGAGGTGGTGGCGGTCTTAATAAGAAATTAAGATATTTGCTGAAATTACTATTCGGAAATAGTGGTAACTAAACTTTAGACAATTTTATATTAAATAAGTAACATATATCTCAGGACTCCCTCAAAAAAAGCACCTAAAACGGTCAGAAACACTAACTTTTTAAACAGAAATCTAGCGCCTCCCCCCCCCCCCCTCCCCGGAATTTCACGTGCCATTCTTTTTTACACTTTATCTTATGTGTTATAAAATATCTTAAAGTTTCAAACAGATCGACTTGTTAGATTTCCTAATTTTAACAAAATCGCGTTATGTTAGTTCCACATTCCACCACCAGGGAATGCACTGTATTCTTAACAAAAGCATATCTGAACGAAACTCCTTTACGCAATCTTTCCGTAGATACATGGGCCCGGATGGTGGCGGTCTGCGGTAACAAACGCTAAGATTTTAAAAATAATTCTAGCTCCCCCCCCCCCCTCGAAATATCACACTCCATTCTTTTTTACACTTTTTCTTATGTGTTATAAACTATCTTAAAGTTTCAAACAAATCGAGTGGCGGTCTTAACCAAAAATTTAAGATATTTACTGAAATTGCTATTCGAAAATAGTGGTATGAATACTTGTAAACTTTCTGATGATGAATGAGTTATACTTATCTCATAGCGTTGTTTAAATATCCCACGCAAATTATTAGATTTTCGAAGCACGTTAGTCTTTATCATAATAATATTTGTCATGTTGACTAACTAGGATATTTAATCAAAAGTAGTTCCCTCCCCCCCCCCCTTTTCCATTCCCACAAACCTAACAAATACAAATTATGCGGTAGCGGGCGAACAGGGCTGCAGAGTCGGTAGGAAAAATGACCGACTCCGACTCCGACTCCGAGTCCTGGGTTTTTGAAACAATCGACTCCGACTCCGACTCTTCGACTCCGACTCCGGCATAAACACAGGGTTTCTCAAAAAGATTGAAATGCGCTTTAATTTTTTTACCTGTTGGAGATATATAGATAATGCAAATTGTAAAAGTGTTCAAATTAAAATAGTAATTCAGATTAAGGATCGACCGAAACCGAATTTCGGTACTATTTCTATTTTCGGCCGAAAACTAAAATTTCCAAAAAAATGTTTAAGTAATTAACTCATAATAAATATACATAGTTATTAATTAATTGTAGGTGTAATTATACCTGTGGTCCAAGTTGGCTCTCTGTGACTATGACCAAAACTTTTTATTTTCATATAAAATAAAATGTAATTAGTAATTCATCAATAACACGAAATGATTTTCTAATTATGAATTTCATCTAATTAAAAAATCTGTTACGTATACATACTTCGATTTATCTTTTATAATGAATTTTGTAAAGGATCATCTGTTCTACTAGAACTTTCCCAAAGAATATTTGCAACACTTTAGTTTCAAACTAAAAAAGTGCTATTAAAGTTAAGTCTGCAGCTTTTCATGAGCAAGGGAAAAGCGTCTTCAAATTTTTGTCATTTTTAAGAACAGCCATTAGTCATATACAGGACCTCATATATCAATTTTTAGTCATATTTAAGAAGAAAACCGCAGCTTTTTATTTTAATGAGAAAAATTATGTATGAGTTCAGTTGTCCAATATTGTAGGGATAGCGGCTTTAATCAATTTCATATTTTTCACACATTCTCTTTTATCTGAAATACTGAAAAATAAGGCAGTATAAGTTGACAAAGGATCCATTGTTATCTGAAGTAGATTGTTGCATTCGTCGTCCGATTCGAACGGTGGTTCGGATTGAGTTGGCGCTAAATATTTTTCATTGTGGGCCAGTCTGATAATTATTATTGCGGTTTCTGGTTGTGTTGACCAAATTTTTCAAAAGGAAGTCCACATTTCGGTTTAACTTATAAGTCAAATGAGTAAATATATGGGGCATTCTCACAATCTTTTGACTTTCATGTCCCTGAATAATAATTTTTATTTTAATACACTTTTTTGTGTTTTTTTTTCATATACTTGGGAACATCCTATTGTATGATTGCACAATAATATTAACGAGATAAATAAGTTTTGGACGATGTTGGGAGTCCAAACACCTGGAAAACTCCTATACCGTCCCGTGTCCCTGATGCTGTTTTTTAAGTTTGGAGCTGCCTGGATAAAATTGTTTCAATAAAAATAATTCGATGTAATTTTTTTCTGAAACTGGAACTATTGTTTTATGTAAATAAGTAGCTAAAAATTAGCCTGCACACATTTTTAGGGTTGTTATTATTTTCCAAACTCTGTCCCTAGGTTTTAGATTTTTTACTATCCCTCTTCTAAAATTATACAGAAAATCACTTCAGATGCAGCCACAGAATTTTTTTCAAGTTTTTTCTCATGCAGAAGTATGCTAGAGAAATAATGTCTAAAATTCTTTGGCAGGAAATTTACTGTAGAATTTAAATCAGCTTTTAAATATCAATTTCAAGCATCGTGGCTTTATTGGTAGTCTCACCGTCCCCAAGGTTTATTCCTGCACTTTTCGAGGTTTTTCTTTTTAATTTAATCCAATGTAAATAACTGTTTCTAAAAATCAATGAACATTTTGGCTACCACTTAGTCTTAACATGATCTGCCTAAAATAGATCGTAATTTTCCTTGCTGTTCCATCCTTACCGTCCGTTTTTTTTCCCATTTCGTCCCTTTTTCCCTATACCACCCCCTTTTTCCCTATACCACCCCCTTTTTTACATTACGCCCCTTCTTTAACACCCCTTTAAGACAATGTTATACCAAAATTTTGTACTAAAAATACTACATTGTCATTATTTGTTATTTGAATGTAATGTGGGTACTATGCAAATTCATTATAAGTAAAAATTTAGAAGAAAATAAAAAGTTTTACTGGTAAAATGGTAAGGAAAATTAAACTCTCAAGTTTAACTTAAACCTCAGTTAAATTTAAAAAAAATCGCTGCTGACCTTTTTTTCTTTATTTTGAAACATTAAGGCATTCGTCTATCAGATTAAAATGTTATTTTAGCAAGTTTAATTTCGCCAGATTTTTTCCCCCAAAAGTCAAAAGATTGTGAGAATGCCCCATATATTCATTTTCCTACACAAAAGATAAAAGGGCTGTTAGAGATGACTATTTTTCATAATTCCAATAAAATTTTGATTTTATTTCATTTCGGTTCGGGTTCAGGTTTCTTTCCGATTCGCTTCGGATTGACTTAAAATATGAATTTCAGGATCCGACCCGAACATGGATGGACAAAGGTTAAATTAAAACATCTATTTTTTCTGGGATAGATTCCTTCATTGGTTTGGGTAGTCGGACCGACGCGACGCGGGGTTTGGGTTGAGTTCGACTTAATTTACAAAAAGCAACAATAAAAAAAACTTTCAAAACTCACTTTAATTTAATTGTACAACAGTGTCGTCTATGGGCTGAAGAAGTAAGTAAATGAATTAATTTAATGACTGATGTAGGGGAAATATCACATCCGCCCTTTTGCCTTATATTTACTCATTAACATGTCAATAAACTGAAAAATAACTAAATATTTATTAATGCATAGAATTAAAAAATAAAATAATAATTCAGTTCATAAATTTAAAATTAAGCATAATTGGTTTTATCTTTTATTTCACTTCAAATTGTTCAACAAAAAGTTTGGAGTCGGAGTCGGAGTCGGCATATTTTTAGCGACTCCGACTCCGACTCTTTTGACTGAAAAATCACACCGACTCCGACTCCGACTCCACGACTCCGACTCCGACTCCGCAGCCCTGCGGGCGAAGCACGTTAGTCTTTGTCATAATAATATCTGTAATGCGCACTAACTGGTATATTTAATCAAAAGTAGTTCCCTCCCTCCCCCTTTTCCATTGACACAAACCTAACAAAATAAAATTATGCGATAGCGGGCGAAGCACGCTTTTCAATTTCGCTGGAAGAATGCATCTCATTTTACATCAGCCTCGCACGGACTGAAATAATCCGATAGCGGGCGAAGCACGCTAGTCTTTGTCATAATATCTGTAATGCGAACTTTCCTAATTTTAACAAAATCGCTTTATGTTAGTTGCACATTCCACCACCAGGGAGCGCAAACTATTCATAACAAAAGTGCATCAGAACGAAACTCTTTTGGGATATTTAATCAAAAGTGTTTCCCTCTCCCCCCCCCCCTTTTCATTTACCCAAACCTTACAAATACAAATTATACGATAGCGGGCGAAGCACGCTAGTCTCCCCTCGAAATATCACACCCCATTCTTTTTTACGATTTTTCTTATGCGTTATAAACTATTTTAAAGTTTCAACCAGATCGAGTGGCGATCTCAACCAATAATTTAAGAAAGATATTTGCAGAAATTACTATTCGAAAATAGTGGTATGAATACTTACAAACTTTCTTATAATGAATAAGCAGGGCTCGCAGCGTTCCTAAAAGTTTCGCACTTTGCTACCAGTATTTTAAATAAGAATTCTTCGTGGTAGATTCCTTTAACATCTGTAATAGAATTATACAATAAAGATTATCGTTTTAAAATAGTGGTAGGAAAGTGCGAAAATTTTAGGAACGCTGCGAGCCCTGAATAAGTTATACTTGTCTCATAGAGCGGATAAAACCTCACGCAAATTGTTAGATTTCCCAATTTAAATAACTTCATGGTTAAAAAAGCACGTGCCTCCATTTTATTGCGAGAGATTTCCCGTCTGGATGGCAAAAAATTTTATCAAAAAATTTAATATTTAAAAAGTTAAAATTTCGTATTAAAATATTCCACTACGGAAAACCGCAAGGTCGCCGTCATGTCTGAAGTTGAGCACACCTGCTTTCGCGCCGTTGGAGAAAGTTCATTTGAGACAAATGTCAGACCACTGTAGGGGGTAGTGGTCAGACGAACGACTTTTTGAACGCTTGTGGTTTCAACAAGAAAAATAAACACCTGCGCTATCCCGGTCAGACGAGCGATCTAAGAACCGTTCCCGCCACACAGAGCAGACGACATTATTCCCCGCAACAGAATGATTTCCATTCGATGTTTTCAATAAGCAAAATGGATCTTCTGCAGGAAATAAAGGATTTTGTAATTTTATATTAGTTATTCAAGAAATTAGAAAAAAGAAATATACACAGACGGTACTAGGTTCATCCTATTTTAAGTAATCGGTAGAAAATTAACTTTGATGTACACAAAGTTTTACCCAAAAAAAAAAAAAAAAAGAAAGAAAGAAAGGAAAGAAAACGGAACGGCCACTTTACCAAACTTAACTATATTTGCTTCAAAAACAGCAAAGAAGATAGATTTCCTTTTAACGAGGTTTATCAGATTTGAACCGGTATATCAGATTTGAATCAAATCGAATAATTCTGCATGAAAAACCCATTTATATACATTAAAGGGGAACTATCCCCCGTTACCCCCTTTATACTTAACCAATAAACCTCCCAACCTAATCAAGGTAGTTCCTTCACATAATAAACTGGTGTACTAAATTTGGAGCAAATCTAATAATTCTGCATGAAAAACATATTTATCTAATTTAAAGGGGGCGGGGGACTAGCCCTCTTTTCCCGATTTATACTTAATTAATGAACCTCCAACTCTAATCAGGAAAGCTCCTTAACATAATAAACCGGTATACCAAAGTTGGAGCAAATCGAATAATTCTGCATGAAAAACCCATTTATCTAAACTAAAGGGGAGTCTAGACCCCCCCCCCCTCTTTTCCAACTTTATAATTAACCAATGAACCCCCCAAACTAATCAGAGGAGAGCTTTATCGGAATGAACGTAGACAAATTTTTTGAAGCAAATCGGATAAATCTGCATAAAAAAAATTTATCTAAATTAAAGTTGGAATTAGCCCCCCGTTGTCTCCCTTTATACTTAACCAATGAATCCCCAAAACTAATCAGGGAAGCGCCTTATCAGAATGAAACTAGAAAAAAAATTGAAGCAAATCGGATATTTCCATCAAGAGTTATCGCGTTACGTACATACGTACGTATGTATGTACGCATGTCCGTAACAGAACCGGCGGGCACATTAGTTCTCAAGCTTTGATAGCTTGTGAGCTAAAAAAATAAAAAATAAATTACAGTATTTTTAAAACTACATGCTCGCAGTAAATAGAACCGGTACCGGATATGACCACAGAGGCTCTGTTTTGCTGTCTCCTTTCCCATACTGGATTTTCAAAACCAGATATAACTTGTAATGATTTTAATTTCAAAGAATTATTATTAAGAATTTATTATTATTAAGAAATGCAACATTTGCTGTCTATTTAGGTCCCCGTCACAAAAATCCATTTAATAAAACAGGCTTCTCAAAAATCGTAATTATAAAACAGGCCCTTTCAGAAAATTATATTCCATAAAAACATGCTATTAATTAATTATTTTAACATTGTTAGGTTTAAAAATCTGTAATTTGTAAAGAAAACAAGTTCCCCCAAAACGAAAACTTTAGCATTTACTTTTCGCAAAATGCCTCCTTCGCCCCCTACCCTGCAAAGAAAAACCCCTGCAATTATCCATGAATTTAATTTAGTATACATACTAG
Organism: Maratus speciosus; assembly: GCA_963932465.1. Taxonomy (NCBI): domain Eukaryota; kingdom Metazoa; phylum Arthropoda; class Arachnida; order Araneae; family Salticidae; genus Maratus; species Maratus speciosus. The sequence goes on from OZ010791.1 coordinate 415,137,201, forward strand.
GACAAAATAGTATTATTAGTAGTAGTATTTGATAAAGATTACATTCAATTTTTCCTTATAATAATACTTTACTATTTAAATACTTTTCTTATAAAACGTTAACTTGCAACATTAGCATAATTTTAAATGATTTTTTAGGTGCGTTCGTAATTATATAAATACATAGCACCTATAGTCGTCGTTCAGTCCGTCTGTCCGCATATAACAGAGCAAAAACAATAGCCTGAAATTTTGAATATATAATTGTTGCAAAAGTTTGTCGAGTCTTTTCAAATTTTATGAAAATCGGATGCATAGTTTAATGACAGGCACAGTCAAAAGTTTTTCATCAGATTACGGCCAATGGGAAAAAAATCATTGCAAGTGCATTTTAATGATGTTACAGCCTTCCGAATGGTCTGAAATTTTAAATATATAATTTTTGCAAAATCTTGTCGAGTCGTTTTAAATTTTATGTAAATCGGATGTATAGATTAATGACAGAGACAGTCAAAATCTTCCGTTACATTACGGCCAATGGGAAAAAAATTATTGCAAGTGTATTTTAATGATGTTACAGCCTTTCGAACAGAATGAAATTTATATGCACTCAAATATACAATCAGTACAATTCGGTGCAAAAAATATTTATAACACTATTTATATTACGAATGCACCTCATTTGCCACGTTTGACGAGCAATTTCCAACTTGTTTGTTTATATGAAAAAAAAATTAATTCATATAATTTATCGATAACTTCCTAATCTTCTTTAGATTTTTCTGATTTTTTTTTTTTTTTTTTTTTTTTGTAAATCAAGGATGCCTTTAACCAAGTTATTATATTTTAATTTTTATCTTTATATAATGTAAGCATGAGGTGTCCAACTATATTGAACACTTTTGTATTTCAAAAATTAGTTAATCTACGTGTATTAAATCCATTTTAAATTCTAGCGAAAAAATTCGATACGCAACCAGAACCAACAACTTACGAATCACTGATAAAGAAACTTAAAGCCAGCGTCAAAACTTCGGTTCGTCTGGACAACATAGAAGAAACAAAAGACTTGAGCACGCCACCAGCTCCCAGCGAGTTGGGGGAAACGCCAAGCCTCGACGTGAAGCTTTTCGGAATTTTTACCGCAACGATTTGTTGGCGCTCGTCTGAACAGACCAGAAGATTCGTCTGCTCTCAAGAGAGAGCGTCGAAAATGCTGATTTTCAAAATCGCTCGTCTGACATCTGCCTGAATCTGCGTTAAAAAGGTGGATTGGTTAATTTTAGAAGTTAATTAGCCCGTAATTCAGTTAATTACCAACTTTTTCAAAATTTTATGATTTGTTGTTTGATCTGAGGTGTTCAGCTATAAGTACCCAAAATTTCAAATCTCTAACATGTATAGTTTCTGAGAACGGGCTCTGTGACGGACAGACAGACAGACAAAGGAGTGAGACGAATAGGGTTTCGTCAGATGAACGAAACCCTAAAAAGGAAACGATTTTCAGAATTGAAATTTATAAAAATGAATAGTCCTATAAGAGATCTTTTTTTTTTTAAATATTTAAGGCGAGCCTCATCCTTCATAAAAAACAATGGCAGCGTAATGCGGTGTTTGACCTTTTATTTCTTCGATTTTTAAGCATGTTTTTGGTCTAGATCCTTATGAAAATTTTATAACTAGTAAATCTGCAGATCAGGAGCCTCAACGTCAGCTCTACAATTCATTGTGTTTAGCACCCTTTGAGTAATATTAATCTTTCTACAAAAAACGAAATTTAAAGTTTTGAAATTACATAAACATTTATAAAACGAAAAAATATTTCGAAGGTTTCTGACATTAGAAGCGTTAAATTAAACCCCTTGTTATGTAATGGTATTCTAAAAATCTCATGAGCTGCTTATTCTGGTAATTTTTAGATAATAAAGTAGATTCCTTCAGGGGGGCTCTGCCCCCCTGAACCCCTTCGTTGTGTAATTTAATTTACATTTGTAATTATCAATTAATTGTGTTAATGTCCTTTAGTAAATTCTACCAATAGACGGAAACGTACATGAATTCTTTTCTACAGCCCTGTATATTACGTGAAGATTTTTACGCGTTGTCTATAACATTTAAATTTAATGCAGACAAAAAACCCTCTTAAAACTGCTCATATCACATTTCCGGGGATTAGTATGCATAGTGTGCACCATATATCCAGTTTCTGCGGAGTCCTGTATATGGTTCTATTTAAATTCTGCAAACATTTGTTAGTATACTAAATGTAATTGGGCTGGGAAATACATAACTCAAAAAAAAAAAAAAAAAAAAAAAAAAAAACACTGAAGCAATTCGCGCTCATTTTCATTTATACTTACGAATTCATTTGTGTATCCCTGTACATGGTCTATACAATATTTAAGTACTACTTATTAAGCACAAATTTACTTAATGTTAAAACGCACACCATAATCGAAAATGCTCTTCAGCAATCATCCCTAATAGACCAGAACTGTATCCGAAATTTTTTATGTGACACTATAAATGAACGATAAATACGATACAAATCATATTCAAGCTTCTTGTAGTCAACCACAGTAATGTAATTTAATTTCATAATGTTTGAATTAGTGCAACACAATTAACACACTGACGACAGGCAATTTAATTAAATCTGGGTTTAAAAACAGTAGAAGCTCCTCCCTCTTCTGAAAGTGTCTCGGAAATTGGTTTCTGAGATATGTTTTTCATGTTTATGCAGCAGTAAATATCTTTCAATGTACGGATGTAATATATAATGTCTTACAATCTATAAAAAATATGGACAACACAATATAAATGTCTTTTCTGTAAGGTAGAAGTCACTCCCTTAGCCAATAATGTATTCTGAATAAAAACGAGAATTCTCGTTTCCCGTCGCTAATATGTTAAAATAAGCTGTGAAGAGTTTTTTTTCCCCCCGTAGACCACATTTTAATCGACCACTTTTGTGTGACCCTGAAAAAAACATATGCTTTGCACCCCATATACTACAAAAATGTTTCAAAAATACATATCAATTTTATTATTTTGTAACAGAGTAACATCATTAAAAAACGCCACAAAAGGATTTTCTTCAACGATTGTAATATTATGAATACTTTTGAGTTCCCTGTACGCATGTTGTAAGTGCTACACATAACATATTTTATAGTAACCAGGTTCTAGTGCACCTTAATAAAGTATATAAATTTCATTACGTTTAAAATTGTGTAACATTATTAAAATACATCGCAGACGATTTTTCTCAAAGACTATAATGTAACGGAATAGTCTTGAGTGCCCCTGTAATTGAGCTATGAATGCTACACTCTTCATTTTTAATACCAAACATACTTTGGCAAACCTCAATAACGTATATCAATTACATGTAATCCCGACTATATTTACGCGAGTTAGAGCACGTAGAGAAACACGGCAGGCGACAGATAGAAAAACTGAAGTCATAAATACTTTTCATCCATGTTGGAAAGTGTTAAAAAGGATTTACATGCCTTTAACTGTACTTTTTTTTCACTTATAGCATGGTTAAACATTAGTTTAAACATCCTAATCCATGTGATAGCAATAACATATTAAAAGCCCCCCAAAATATGCATATCTGGAGATCTATAAATCTACTGGAAAATAATTCATTATCGTGCCCACTGTTAATTGCATAAATTGCATCGATTTGGCGCGATAAAATATTTTTTGTGATAGCCTTTTAATAGTACCTGCAACAAAATTAACGTAATTTACTAACTTCATTCATATTTGACGCAATGATAGGCTACGAATAACAGTCGCTAGGCAACGAAGAAAAGGAAAAAAAAAAAGAAATATGTATCATGTAAAACAAGAAAATTAATTTAAAAATTCTTTATATTATTGGAATACATGTATAAATGTCCTCAAAACATTATACACGTAAATAAAAAATTCTGATAGATATATTGATAAAACTTCAATATAATAGGAATAATTTAAAACCCTTATTTGGAATTTTAGTATCCATAATTTGACATTTAAATCCATTAATCAAACGTGCCATTTTCTTTCAACAAATCGAAATTTGAAAATCGTCTGACTTGCCGTAGAAAAGCATTATAAAGAAAAATAAAATCTTCCATATTTTCCGAACGAATGAACCAAATTTAACCAAAAACTATACAGCTACGTCCGGGTATCTCACGAATATGCCCAATTAATTTCAAGCTGATCGGGTACTTTTTGCGGCAGTTATCGCGGAACAGACAGACAGACAGACAAACGGAAATCAAAACTTTTCGTGTCTCCACAGTAAGCCTTCACTGACGTTTCGGCAATTACATAAAATGTCGACAATTTAAATACTAATGAAAATTTTATAATTACATAAAATGTCGACAATTTTATGCTGAACATTTTGGTTTTTGATTCCTCTTGATAGGTAGAAAAATAAAGCAGTTACAGCATTTTCCGTAAAACACGTTTTTCTCCCAAAAATGGCCCCTCCAAAAAACTATCTAATGAAAAAAAAAATTTTAGTCACGTTTTTAAAATCAGAAAACTATGAAGAAGTCTTTGTTAAAAGATTAGGAAAATTAAAAATGTCGAGCGACACCACCTGGGTGATTTGAACTGGATTGACCCTAATATGTAAATGGTTATTTTGCGTTATTAGTATCCGAATTAAGTTAAATGTTTAAGTAAAATTTTGGAACTATATGTGCAATGGACATGGATCTCTATTGCTCTTTATATACATATATATATATATATATAGTCAAACTTTTTGTAAAAATGAGCCATTTTAACAAATGAATTCAATATAACAAAATAGTAAATAATTTATAAATACTTGTGGTTATTCCTTGAAAAACAAAAAAATAAAGTGCTTGAAAAAGTGCTTTGATTTTTTTTTAACGTATATGCACATGTAAGGATAAAAATATATGCTTTTGTGAAGTGTATTTATAAATAACTGCATTAATAATGTTTTTGTATATAGACGCTGACACAGCGAAGAAAGAAGAGGGGGGTGGATTAAAACTCTTCCCGTGTAAATTAAAACTGTATAAACTAAATGTAAAAACTTCTGTGGTATGATCAACAATCGATTTGTAAAAATAAACAACCAAAGTAAAAGCAAAAATAATTTTTTTTTTTTTTTTTTTTTTTTTTTTTTTAAATGTACTAAATTGTTTAATGTATCAATTGTCTCAAGGCTCCACAAAAAGGGCACTAACTAGGCTTAAACTGGTATTTATGTGTATTAGTATTTTCTGGGATCGAAATTCGGACAATAATCTAGAATATTAATTTTTCTTAAAAGTAAATGAACCCAATCGCGCCCGTCGACCTACCGTTCGGAGTTTTCGTGGTTTTCTTCGAACCCTGGATTTCCTTGCATAAATACGGGTTACGGAGGGCACTCCCCCCCCTTTAGGGCCCATATCCTCGTGTTGGTAATTGGCCGTAATAGATACAGCCAACCTTAAAAGTAAATGAAGAAAAATGTATCATTTATATTACAAAATATAATTCAAAATAGCGTAATAGGATATAGGTTCCTTTTTAATTAGGGTTTCGTTCATCTGACGAAACCCTATTCGTCTCGCTCCTCTGTCTGTCTGTCTGTCTGTCCGTCACAGAGCCCGTTCTCAGAAACTATACATGTTGGAGACTTGAAATTTTGCATACTTATAGCTGAACACCACACATCATACGACAAATCATAAAATTTTGAAAAAGTCGTACATTTAACCCTTTGGGCTCCCACATGTGTATTTTAAACAATTCTTTCTAAGTGAGCCCCTAATTAGGTTGAAAGCGTGAACTTATGCGTACTTACAGCTGGGCAGCTCAGATCAAACGACAAATCATAAAATTTTTAAAAAGTTGCACATTTAACCCTTTGGACTCCCACAAGTGTATTTTAAACAATTATTTCTAAGTGAGCCTCTAATTAGGTTGGAGGCGTGAAATTTTGCATACTTATAGCTGAACACCTCAAATCAAACGACAAATCATAAAATTTTGAAAAAGTTGTAAATTTAACCCTTTGGGGATTCCACATGTGTATTTTAAAAAATCCTTTCTAAGTGAGACCCTAATTAGGTTGGAGGCGTGAAATTTTACATACTTATAGCTAAACACCTCACATCAAACGGAAAACTGTAAACTTTTGAAAAAGTTGTATATGTAACCCTTTGGGCTCCCACATGTGTATTTTAAACAATTCTTTATAAGTGAGCCAATAATTAGGTTATAGGAGTGAAATTTTGCATACTTATAGCTGAACACCACACATCAAACGACAAATCATAAGATTTTCAAAAAGTAGTACATTTAACCCTTTGGGCTCCCACATGTGTATTTTAAACAATTCTTTCTAAGTGAGCCCTAATTAGGTTGGAGGAGTGAAATTTTACATACTTATAGCTGAACACCTCACATCAAACGACAAATCATAAAATTTTCAAAAAGTCGTACATTTAACCCTTTGGGCTCCCACATGTGTATTTTAAACAATTCTTTCTAAGTGAGCCCCTATTTAGGTTGGAGGCGTGAAATTTTGCATACTTATAGCTGAACACCTCACATTAAATGACAAACCATAAAATTTTGAAAAAGACGTACATTTAAACTTTTGGTCTCCCACATGTGTATTTTAAACAATTCTTTCTAAGTGAGACCCTATTTAGGCTGGAGGCGTGAAATTTTGCATACTTATAGCTGAACACCATCATGCGACAAATCATAAAATTTTGAAAAAGTCGTACATTTAACCCATTGGGCTCCCACGTGCGTATTTTAAGCAATTCTTTCTAACTGAGCCCCTTATTAAATTGGAGATTTGAAATTTTGCATACTTATAGCTAGCAGAACACCTGAGGCCAGGCGACAAATCATAAAATCTTGAAAAAGGTCTTACATTTAACCCTTTGTGCTACCATATATGTATTTTAAGAAATTCTTTCTAAGAGAGCCCCTAATTAAGTTGGAGCCATGAATTTTTGCATATGTATAGCTGAATACCTCAGACCACACGATAAATCATAAAATTTTCAAAAAGTCTTATTTTATTTACTCCTCCGGGCTCTATCTTGTGTATTTTAAGCAATTTTTCTAACCTCTGCCCTTTTCACCTGGGGAGCACTTTTCCAACATTTGCCGACACCCCTTTGACTATTTTTTTATATTATGCACCATAGCCTTACATATTTTAGTTCCACTTTTTACCGCCAGGGGCGCCTACTTATCTCGAGTGCTATGGGTCCAATCCTCTCGACTAATATATCTACGGATAGTATGTAAAACGGAGTTTCGTTCAGATAGAGGTTTGTTTAGAATAAATCGCGCCCCTGGTTGCGAAATGTGGAACTAACAGATTTTTCAAAAGGATAAAGTGTTTTGAAAGGAATATTAAACGAAACCCTCTGTGCGATCTGTGATCACACTTACCCACTTGTTTGTTTATCATTTTCATAAATCTCAATATTTCAAATGGTACATTTAATTTAAAATTGTCTTCCATTTTCTTTTTTGTTGCCATAGCTTAAATAATAAAAATTAAAATTAAAATGTTTCGATAAAGTATATTAAATTAGAATCTTTAATGCATGCTTTTATATGCAAAAGTGATGTGATATTCAATAGGGAATATATATATTTTATTTTTTTAAACCCGAATTTTAAACACATGCAAAAATATTATAGTCATATTTTTTCACATACATTGAAATATATGTATATGTAGATAATGCAAATAAATGCCGATTAAATAATTTAAATAAGATTAAATAATAGATTAAATTTAATGTACACAGAAAGCTTCTCAACATGATTGTGTTATTAGTGGCATAATTTTCGCCTATTTTTCTTAATAATTGTATATTTAAATATAATATATTTAAAAATTTACTTTTGTGCATATTTTCGTAAAATTAAAACAGTAGAATTTTAATCTTAGAACATAAAAAAGAAAAACAAATGTATTCAATGAATTTAATTAATTTACTTTAAATTTATGAATGAAAATCTATATTTTCCTTTAAACATAGTGTCAATTTCACTGCCCTATACTTTTCAATCAATTCCAACAAACTTTGAAAGACTAAACAAGTAAAGTATTATTACATGGAATCCTTTCTTAGCAAGATTTTATTTTTTCAGCCAAAAATTAATTTCATTGTCAAAACGTTTAAAATAATAAAGTATTACTTAAATGATTTTCATGTGAAAATTGGCAAACAAAACAAAAGGAAATAAATAAGTAAATAAGGAAACAGTACAAAAAAATTAAACATTTTTTAATTATTAAAAACAGCTAAAGCGCCCACAAAATTTGTGTAACGCATAGAGAGACGCCAGAAAAACAGATAAATATTTTCCAAAAATAGCCACATGGCATTCAGAAAAAAAAAAAAATAATAATAAAAATAAAAAACTTCATGAAAATAATTTAAAACAATGAAAGAAACAGCAGTAGGAGCACATCACACGTACTTTGTTGCTGTTGCTTATAATTCTCTCTTTACCGTCGACACTAATTATGAATTTGTAAATTAGTTATGCCTAAAAATTAAGAATTCAAAAAATAATTCGTACAAATTAGTAATTCGACATAGATTTTATTCAGTAGAAATTTTTTATAGTTTCACGAATCATTGATTATAAAGTTAAATTATGTTTTTTTTTTTTTTTTTTTTTTTTTTTTTTTTTGTGAGAAGACAATTTTGACAGAATTTTCTAGACCTTTTTGTCTGGTTACCCCCTTATTGGTTAGATGATACAATGCATAGTAAAACACTACTGGGCTAAGTTGAAAAAAAAACAATAAAACCGTAACATGATCCGCAACAGCAGACCGCACAGGGTTCTTTTCTAGAATGGAGTTAACTCTTCGTGATTTTGTTCGGATTCAGAACTAAACGTTGACACTATGCAACTTCTGTACGATCCCTTACATTTCCCCCTCTTAATGACTTTCGGCTAAAATTTTTTCGGCTCTAAGGGAACAAACCTGCAGCGGTTTGGAGGGGGGCGGCAGACAGAGCTTCTTATTAAAAAAACAGATGGACGACATTCTTTCTCATTTCTTTACTAGTAAACACAAGTATTATTTCAAACATATTTCGCATATGTTTTCTCGAAAAGCTTATTGTATATGCGTACACATATGACAGAAGAATTGCATAGCTGCCAACATGTACGGATTTTTCTTACCACTAAAATTTAAGAGAAAATTTTTACTTATTTAAACGTTAAAATTGTTTGACTTCTGGTGATTCAATTAGGTAAAATTTTCTTTTAAATTTTTGTGGCATGAAAAATCCGTACATGTTGGCAGCTATGGAATTGGAATGACAAACGTCGGAGTAGTCCATAAATTTTGGAATTAAATAATTTTATAATCATTTAATGAGTTTAATAATATCTTTGCATTTTCATAAAAATATATAAGGCTAAAAAACATACTATTTTGATGTAAAAACAAAGTTACAAATAAAAAGAGGAAATTTTGGTTTGATCAAAAATGATAACGATATCATAAGACAACCCCCCCCCCCCCTACAATGATAACGTTATATATGCACAGCCCCAAACTTATGTATTATCCAAGCATTTCATTGGCTGTTCGGGAAAAGGCTTTTCCATCGTCAGATTTCCAAGAAATCTGACGGCCCATTTTAAATGAAATTTCATTCTTAAACTTCTAAACATCCCACAATATTATTTTTTACACCGTCATATAGAGAAAAAAATGTACTTTTAAATGCAATTTGTTTGAAAGCTGTATCTCAATTTGTTTCTGAGTTATAATTTTTTTTTTTGTAGTTTTTATTACTTTTTTGTCATAGTGGCAACAGAAGGTATCCATCTCCGTTGAAAATAAAGGGACATACATATTACTGTATAGACCAATCAGAAAACGAATAAAATTATGATTAAACCAATAAAAACCTTCAGATATGCTTTTGATTTCCTACCCTGACGAGGACAATAACCATTTGGAAAAATGGTTAAAAAATATTGTTATTTTCAAATATTTATCTTATTAAATAATGCTTCGTGAATCCAAACAAAGCATGGCTTTTGCTTATCTTCTTATGTAACTCTAATAATATCAGGTGTTTCTGATTATAAGAATTGCTTCTGTTGAGGGTGAAAGCTGAGATGGCAGAGGGGCACAAGAAAGTTTCACGTCTTTGGAGTTACGAGGCGTCATGAATTTTTGTTTCTACAGGGGAAGTCAGCGAAGGACGTTCACGCTGAGATGTCACAAACGCTGCTACAGAAGTGTCTTTCTTACAGCACTGTGAAAACTCGAATATCTCATTTCAAGACTGGCCATTTCTCCGTTGAATTTGAGGCCCACAGTGGACGCCCTCACACCGAAACTGACACTGCAACATGCAATGCTGTCCATGAACTAATTCTTGAGGGCCAACGAATGTCCGCCAAAAAAAAGATGGAGTACTGGACATCATCGTAAAGAGTGTACGGTATTTTTTTTTTTTTTTTTTACCGCGATCCAAGACATGTGCAAGTATTCAGCGAAGTGGGTGCCGAAATGTTTGAACAGTGGTCAGCGGAAGGAACGAGTTCAGACGTCCAAAGCCGTTTTGTCCCTTTTAGAAACTGAAAAGGACTTTTTGGCTAGGTTAGTGACTGAGGATGAAACCTGGATTACATCAGTAGTTATGAATCACCGGTTCAACGCCAGCGGCGTATGCGGCGTGACCTTGAATGACTTCTGCGCGACCTCTGTGCTCCTGTGAAGGTTATGCGGCGTAGGTTAAAGTTATGCGTCATCTTATAAGACGATGTTTACTTTTGAAAAATTAATGTGTAATTAAGAACTTTTAATTGGGGGACTTTAACTATTTTTGGGTAATTTTTGAAGATTGAAATTTTAGGGAACATTGTTTTTTTTTTTTTTTTTTTTTTGTGTGTGTGTGTGTGTGTGTGTGTCAACGTTATACAGTACGAGGGGTTATTTTGAGTTTGATTTTTTTTTCTAATGATAATTAATTAAGAAATTTTAACTGGGGGACATTAACTGTTTTGGGGGTAATTTTTGAAGATTGAATTTTTAGAGGACATTAATATATTTTTTTTTTACCGAACTTTAGTTCGAGGGGCTATTTTGAGTTTGATTTTTTTTTTTTTTTTTTTTTACTAATGATAATTAATTAAGAGCTTTTAATTGGGAGACTTTAACTTTTTTGGAGGTAATTTTTGAAGATAGAATTTTTAGGAGATAGATTTTTTTTTCTCGCCGTTCTTTAGTACGAGGGGTTATTTTAAGTTTGATATTTTTACTAATGATAATTAATTAAGAAATTTTAATTGGGGGACTTAAATTTTTAGAGGGTAATTATTGAAGATTGGATTTTTATGGGACATTGATGTTTTTTTACCGAACTTTAGTTCGAGGGGTTATTTTGAGTTTGATTTTTTTTTTTTACTAATGATAATTAATTAAGAACTTTTAATTGGGGCACTTTAACTTTTGGTGTAATTTTTGAAGATAGATTTTTTTTTCTCACCGTTATACAGTATGGGGGGGTTATTTTGAGTTTGATTTTCTTTTTTCTAATGATAATTATTAAGAAATTTTAATTGGGAGACATTAACTTTTTGGGGGGTAATTTTTGAAGATTGAATTTTTAGGGGACATTGATTTTTTTTTTCTCACCGTTATACAGTACGATGGGTTATTTTGAGTTTGATTTTCTTACTAATGATAATTCAGAAATTTTAATTGGGGGACTTTTATTTTTAAAGAGTAATTTTTGAGATAGATTTTTTTAGCGCACTTCAGTTTTCGGTGGTTTTTTTTTTGTTGTTGTTTTTTTTTTTGTTTTTGTTTTACTGGTTAAAAATAATTAATGGGAAGCAATAATTTAGAAATTTTAATGAGGAGACTTTTATTTTTTCGGGGCGCAATTTTTGTATTAGAGTTATTACTGTTGACGATTTTTAATATTAATTTGGGAAATTTAAAATATTCTTTTCTTTTTCGTGATTTTTCATTGGCAATCGAATTTTTAACATTGATTAAAAATTTTAATTGTGAGACTTTAAAAATATATTTTTTTTCCTTTCGCGAATTTTTAGATGGTAATGAATTTTAAACATTAATTTGATGAGAGGACTTTTCGCAATTAAATTTAATTTAGTGACGTTTGCGCTTAAATTTTAGGGGAAAATAGTAATTAAAAATTTAATTTAAAATATGAATGATGTCACATGTGAATTTTTGTCATTTAGCGTTAGAATTTATTTCTGCGAATTTTAAAAGATTACTAGTGATTTCGTATGAATTCCGCAATAAACTTTAGAATTATTTTTTCTGAATCTGTGTTAGATCGGCGGGTATTTTTCGAGGTTCTAGACATAAATAGAAATTGGTTAGGTATTTATTAGGACCTCGGTTATGGTTCACGTTTTGTTATGCAATTTTTAGGTATGTATGTATCGGTTAATTACTTCTAGCTTTTGTTTTTTGCATTTGAAAATATATTTTGAGAAAAATATAGAGTGCCCTTCATAAAGGTATAAGGAAATTTACCCCCCCCCCCCCCCTTTTCCCCCTTAAATGAAATTAAATGCACTGTTAATAATGAATGTATATATATATATATATGTGTGTGTGTGTGTGTGTGTGTGTGTGTGTAACGATTTCGGGAGCGTTCCGGAACCTAGAGAGGGAGTCGCGGGCCGTTCACTTTCCGGCATGGTGTCCGTACAGCCGTATTTAATATGTAAGGGCATCTAGGAGTTGACAGAACTAGTGGAATAAATAACTGGGACTCGGGAACCGCTTGATGGACCGAACTCATTTATTTAACCACTCATCTTACAGTCTAATTCGCGAGTTCGGCCGGGGGTCCCTCGAGCCACTTATGTCGCTGACTTTAGGAGCTACATTGACATGAGTTTTGCCGGCATCTCAAAATGGCAAGATCTCTCTGTTTTTGGCGCGGGTTTTAGCTAATATCTTGGGGTTTAACATCTTTTCCAGCAGAGGGCACAGTTGTAAAATTGGGAGGAACATTTCTTTAATTGGTTGATTAGCTTTTGATTGATTGTCCAGGCTCAGATGCAAGACATGGGCTTAGCCGGCCCGGGAATCGGCTAACCACAAGTGAATGAGAATATTCCGAACGTCAGCATTTTTACTCTTAAAGATCGTCCGAAAATGATATCTGAAAGTAATAAGATGTATTGCTGGGAAACAAAGTTACAAGGGGTAAAACTGGTTTTAGATTGAGATTTAAAGTTAGGAGAAAGAAACTTCGGATTTTAATTTAAATTTTTGAAATTTAATTTGGAATTTTCAATTTTAAAGGGTTTTTATCCTTTCATATCCCCCTTTCCAAGAAGAGGTCCACCCGGAATTGCCTGCAAGTCCGGGGGGACTCGCACGGAGAATGGTGAATACAAAAACAGATAAGTGCGACATTACAGATTAGGGTTAAAGTTGAATCTAAAGGTAAATTTAAATTAAATGTAACGTTAAAGTTAAGTTTGCTAATACGCGAGGGTTGAATTTTGTTGCTGGAAAACATATTTAAAATCTTAAGTTTTAATGCAAAAATATTCTCGAGACGATCCGATCGGACTTTACATATAATATTTCAAAAATATAATGACATAAGATATGAAGAAAAGCTGAAAACACAAACAACAATAATACTAGAAATATGTGGGACAAAAACAATAATAAAATTTTACAATTTAAAGTAGTGACCATATTTTCTTACTTGAAAGTCCTCAAGTTTGTGCTTTTTCCAGTTAGAATATTTAAGCACATATTTCACCTTGTTTTATACAGTTAAACTCGGTAAAAATATAAATTTATGCACATAATACAGGAATCTTTTCCTTATTTTTCCGAGGTAAGTTCTGTATTTAGTCTCTTATGGCATAAATTGGTATGATTTCCACAATAATTGAAATTATTATAAAATACACAGATACGGGTAATATTAAAAAATATGTTAAATATAAAACGATACTCACATATGATTACTGGGGAAAAAATTGGTTTATGCACAAAACATTCACATTATAGAAATATTTAAAAATTGAAAACTTTTCTTCACTCATTTGGAAATGTGAAAATGTTTAAAATATGTTGAAATATAAAATTGATTAAAAAAAAACTATAAACATTAAACAAATATAACAATAATATTGAAATGCACAATGAAAATAAAGAAAAATATATTGAATCCAATTTACAAAGTAAGTAATATTTATCCTAAACCTCCGGGAGGTTTTAGCACATCCTAAACCATTTACGTTTTTCGCATATCCTAAATCTCAATGGAGATTTTAGCAAAAATTAAAAAAAAAGAAAAATGAGCTTTATGTTTATTTTTGTGTGAAGGTGCAGATGCAGTTTACCTGTAAGCAATGGTGTTTACTATTTTGCAGACTGAGGTATTATTCATTTTCCTCAGTGGCATTAATAAACTAAAGTCATAATATAATAAACCACATTTACATCTCACTCAGCTCTTGGCAAATAGCAAAAATCTCTAACTTTTTAAGAATTCAAGAATTTAACTACTGGCAAAAAGAAAAAAAAAATCAATAAATAAAACAGGAAAATTAACTAGATAAAACAAATAAAAAAATTAATAAAATAATAGACCCTGGTTCAAACAAACAGGATTATGACCAAGACTTCTAAGTGCATGGCAACCCGTTGACAAATTTTTGTTAGCTAGCTTTTATTGTCCGGACATTTATTTTATCAACAGTTGCCACATTTGTTCAGATTATACAGGTCACTGAATCCCTTTTGTCTGTAGATGTTTTGTGTGTTCTGGAATTTTGAATTTTAAAGGGTTTTTATCCTTTCATATATATATATTTCAAAAATACAGGGTTACTTATTAAATGGTTTGCTTAAATTTAGAATCACCAATGTCCCTAAACCTAAAATTTTTATATTTTTAAACATGGAATTTTAAATAATATAGATCTATTTTAAAAACTAGAAAATCGATTTTTTCAAACGAAGCGCTTTTTAAACACATATACTTTTGTAGCGTTTATATTAAAATACTTTGAATTTTCGGAAAAAAACCGCACTTTTTGCAAATTTACGCTAATATTTTGAAAAACATAATTGCGCTTTTTTGAATAAAACTATTCAATACCTTTTTCTATATTTAAACACTATTTAATGTTACATATATTTTTCAAATATTTACCGAAAAGAAAACAAACTTACTTTACTTCAAATGACTTTCACAGAGCCTTCAAAAACGCGTGTTTTTGCACGAAAATTTCCACTATACTGAATTGCGTTATCTTGTGCATACTCATAAGTGATTCACTTTATCTAGATAAGAAAATAAGGGTTTTTCCCCAACGCAGTGAGTGAAACAATATTAGATTTTAATTACGATTAACTAATGATGGCCAAAAATTTAGATTAGCTTTTGAGAGTTAGAAATTAATGTGTAGCGTAATTCGATCTTTTTTTTTTCAAAGGGTTTTAAATTCGAAACACTATTAAAAATTGACTAATGGGATTTAAACATTAATTTAATATTGTGTCATTCATAACGAATTAATGAATGCATATTTAAGATTTTCAAATAATTAATTTAAGATTTTATATTACCTCACTCATAACGAATTTAATTTATGAACGCATAATTAAGATTTAACATTGCGTCACTGAAAACTAATACAATGAATGAATGCATAATTAAGATTTAACATTGCGTCACAATTTTTGAATGATTTTATTAATATAGAATTTATATCAAACTGGGGGTCATTTTTCTCATAGATTTATTTTAAATAAAATTGGAATATTCATTTATTAATATTTTATTAGCAATTTAATGAATGTGTCACATTTATTTTGGATAAAATTAAAACTATTATAAAATTAGGCCTTTTAAACGGATACTTTTTAAATTTATTCATTAACAGCGGTAATACTTCAAACATATCATTGACGAGTCATCACGAATAACTGAATTTTCAATTGTAAACATGAAGTCAAGCGGAAGGTTTTAATAAATATATTGAGGTTTAAAATAGTAATGTTAGTAATACTCTTTGAAATTTATTTCCTATTTGAAATTTATTTCATATTTGAAATAATCATTCTGCGTAGTGAACTTTTTAGACATACATTTTGAAATAGTTCAAATTTTACTAAGTTAACACGTTACGTAATAGAAGTCACGTGGTATCATCACCAATCACAGTTCATTTGTTATCATTAATGCACACGCGCGCCCCCTATCAACGTATAAATTTGCGTGCAACGAAAGTTTATCATTATTCTCAGTGCTGCGATAGCTGTGTAAAGACGCTTTCGACTGTTCGATAATTTTAGTTAGTATTTGCTTGCGTTAAAATGGAACAAGCCCTGCATTGTTCTGATTCCAACACGATGAGTCATCCCCTTTCACCAGAATTGAAGGACCAAGACATGGAAGTTTCATCGCAACCTGTTTCGAATAATGAAGTGGTACAAGCCTTGCATTCTTATGATTTCAACACGATGAGTCATCCCCTTTCACTAGAATTGAAGGATCCAGATTTGAAAGTTTCATCGCAACCTGTTTCGAATACTGAAGTGCCTGCTTCTTCATCAGATCTGCGAAAGTTGCCTTTTGTATGTAATGTGTGCAACCAAGCCTCCTCTCGAAAATTTGTGTTACATACACATATGAAATCTCATCTGTCGAAAAAACCATTTCCTTGTGATTTGTGTGAAAAAAGTTTTATTCAAAACAGTGATTTTCAGCAACATAGGAAGATTCATTCAAAGATCCAGGTAATTTATAATTGTGAATTATGTGACAACGGGTTTTCGATTAAACTTGATTTATTAAAACATAAGATTATCTATAAGCCTTCCAAGCAATTTAATTGCAATGAATGTGAGGAAGTATTTTCAAGAAAGCGCGATTTATTAAAACATAAGATTATCCATAAGCCTTCCAAGCAATTTAATTGCAATGAAAGTGAGGAAGTGTTTTCGATTAAACGTGATTTATTAAAACATAACATCATCCATAAACCTACCAAGCAATTAAATTGCAATGAATGTGAGGAAGTATTTTCAAGAAAGCCGGACTTAATTAAACACAAAAAGATTCATAAGTCTCCCAAGGAATATAAATGTGTGCCTTGTACCGAACTATTCAACCGAAATTATGATTTATTACGTCATGTGCGTACTTCACTTAAGGCTTTATACAAACCTGTTAAATCATCATCTTTAAAAGATATGTTATATGAAAACGTTAAGCAATTTAAAAGATTTAATGCACTCGGTATTTTTACTAAAACTATGGTTGATTCGAATGAGGAGAACGAGAAAGACATTTACACATTATTTGATAGTGTTCGACCAGACGTTTCGAACGAATTACATTATCAGATTGAAGTAAAAAAGTCCATGAAATGGTATGCAACTGTACAAGCTCTTGTTAGTTGTGTAACTAATGAGGGGGACATAGAGACTGCCACTCCCTTTTTTCATTCTAAACCTGTGCTCGAATTGACGAACCAAAATTTATCTGTGCATATTCAGGAAGTTTTTTCAAAAATGATAAATTCCTATGAGAAGTTCACTCAACGTGGTTCTAATTGGACATTAGAACAAATTTTGAACATTGAATTGTCGACAGCTAAATATAGTTGGGCTTAAAATATTTGTACCCTTTTTTGTATGATGTTTCAATTTTGTAACTGCTATTTAAAACGATCAATAAATATTATGTGATTTTAAAAGCTTAGAGTTTTTATTTAAAAATAATTTTCATATTAACTATTTTGTAAAATTTACTAAAGTCAAAACTTTGTTTTGAATACACTAGAATTTGACTGAACATATCTATCTCACATATTTCAATTACTTTTTAAATTCTTGATTAAGTTTCAGAAATGCTTGACAATAACAAATATTTTCTAAATGTATAATAGAAATAAGTATTCACATATAAATTGTACTCACCTTTTTCGAACACATTTACTTCATACACTTACTTGAATAATGGGGAAGACAAGTTCTAATCTAATGATACTTCAAATCACTGGCAACTTTAGACAAGTCATTAATGGGATTTTCCCACATAGATGTCATCACTGATTTAGAGTAGATAAAAAATTTCGACTCTGAAGCTTTAATTGCAATAAACACAACTCCTGTAATTGAATTTTTTTAATAATTTAGTTAATCTTTCAAAAATAAATTATTTTTAATTATATTCAATGAAAAAAAATGATAAAGTCATTCAGTAAACTCTTCTAAAATCTGCTATATTTAACTTGCGCGAAATAAAATCGAATCTTCTACTATGCTAACTACGAAGGGGATGACTGATAACGTCCTTCCTTATCTACTAACCCAAGATCGCATGATATCCCCGAGCATGCGCTATGCTGACTAGTGACGCAATTGATCGCTGATAAGATTAGAACTTGCATTCATTTCTTCCCAAAGCAAGTGTACGAGCTAGACGTGTCTAGGTAAGTAGCATTTCAAGTCCTTTTTTAATAAGTTTTTAATATGTACTATAGACAACTATAACAATTTCTTCCTTTTTCAGAAAAATTTCACTATTAAATAACATTTTTTTAACCAAACGCTTTAAAACTTCTAAATTTTATTGTTATTTCCCAAACATACTATAAATATATATTCCTGATAACTGATAAAATTGATTTGAAAAACATTAAAAATTATTAAAAATGTTTCATTAATATTTTAATGTCAACAAATTTTTATACATAGGTATGTACAATACATGCATATGAGCTATGTTTTGAAAAAAAATCGGAAGTTTAAAAATGATTTCGTATTTAATTACAAATTAAATAAATATTTATGTTTTTATACATATGTTAACACAACAAATGTTTTAAATATTTCGATGCTATTTCCAAGTTAGTCAACTTATACTTTTTTGAATATGCATATATATATATTTGTAAATTTTAATGTTTTATGTTTTTACTGACTAGTGAACACATTACACCTTTCAATTATTTATCCTAGCTGTCGTTTATTTTCTCAATAAACCAACCAACCAACTGCTTTTCAAACGACTATATGATTATCATAACAACCCAAAACTTTATCTACACATGCGAAACATTTTAATAAACTAGAGTCCACATTTTCAATCGAATAAACAATGTCTAATCAAATAGGTTATGTCCTAACTTGAATTATACCTTTTATGTGACATTACTAAACTAGCTACTAACATGTCATTACTAAACTAACTTGTAAAAATAACATGATAACTTGTTTTCACTATACTAAATTAATAATTTTCGTTGCTTTTATATGATAATCAACATAGTTTTTATGAAATATATCCAAAAAAGTTTGCCACTGTTAAAAAACATGCCTAAATTCACAGTTAGTCTTTTACAGATAATTGTTTTTACTCTTATTATTTCAAAACATTCATATCATAACATATAACATAAAAAACTTTAATTAAATAATCACTATTTTTCATAAGTTTGCAATATAAGTAATTTGAAAGCTTTTATGCTAACTAGGGTTAGTAGTATTCAGACTATTACAAATTATTGTTTTAAAATTTATTAAAAATATTTAATACTCTTACATTATAATTTCAAATTCATTTTACAATAAAAACATGCAAAACTATACTTATCTAATACGGCAGCTAGTTGGACACACAACTGTCTCGTGCAAAAACTCGCGGAGAAATGAATAATTCTAAGTCCTTATCAGCTAATCTTATAACTGATTAGATTATCACAAGATCTGTGTGACGTCACTGGTCATGTGACGTATATCACGCGATTAATGGTGTCTATTTTAACTAATTATTAAAATGAATTAATTATTAATTAATTAATTATTTTATAATTAAATATTTTCTAGTACATAAATACTACGTTTGTTACAAAACATAGTATTTTTGTACATATTTTGTACATGTTATCATGTTATTTTTACAAGTTAGTTTAGTAATGACATGTTAGTAGCTAGTTTAGTAATGTCACATAAAAGGTATAATTCACGTTAGGACATAACCTATTTGATTAGACATTGTTTATTCGATTGAAAAAAATGTGGACTGTAGTTTATTAAAATGTTTCGCATGTGTAGATGAAAGGTTTTGGGTTGTTATGATAATCATATAGTCGTTTGAAAAGCAGTTGGTTGGTTGGTTTATTGAGAAAATAAACGATAGCTAGGATAAATAATTGAAAGGTGTAATGTGTTCACTAGTCAGTAAAAACATAAAACATTAAAATTTACAAATATATATATATGCATATTCAAAAAAGTATAAATTGACTATCTTGGAAATAGCATCGAAATATTTAAAACATTTGTTATGTTAACATATGTATAAAAAACATAAATATTTATTTAATTTGTAATTAAATAAGAAATCATTTTTTAACTTCCGATTTTTTTTTTCAAAACATATCTCATATGCATGTATGTACATAGCTATGTATTAAAATTAGTTGACTTTAAAATATTAATGAATCATTTTTAATAATTTTTAAGGTTTTTCAAAGCATTTTTATCAGTTGCTCAAATCTTTAACACTGCCTTGTAATATTTATATATAGATACAGAATTGTTTAAATTTTAACTAATATAAATATTTTAATAATAATGATAACATAATAAGACCTAACAATTTATTTGTTTCAGAAAATATTGAAAAAAGTCTGAAACTTTCATAACAGAAACTGATAAAGTTGATAAATAAACTAAATAAACGCAATAAACCTAAAATTAACGCGAGAAAAAAAAAAAAAACACGACACTACCGGTAGCGAAGAAAACGAAATACATTTAAAATTATTAGATTCTATAGATTCCGAGTAAATAGAATTGGATTAGGATCACTGTGTTGGTTGTGCAGAACAATATAATATCACATCCAAAAAGGATGTCTGGATACAATGTATAAGGTACCTGAAGTGGTTTCAAACAAAGCGTGTACAAATTATCAAGACCTTTGCCAAACATGTGGTAAGATTTTACGAAAAATGAAGTATTTAAATTATACTTCAAATTTTGTTTATTTGAGTTTTATTCACTCATTTTCCATCATATAACTGCATCTTTACAAATTGCTATATCTTTTTCATGATTAACTATATGAAATGTGTTATTTTTTTTGCTATTTAATTTCACTTTTTCTTTCTTGTGTTAGATGGCCATCTCTCTTCGACATTAAGGAGAGATGGCCATCTGCCATTTTAATTTCAATTTTGTTTAACACTTTTTGTTTTCAATATTTAATTATTTTTTGCATAAAATATTATGAGTATATGAATAAGAATTTTAAATATGTATAAATATTTCTTGTATCTGCATTCTAAGAATTTTTATTTCAATCTTTAAAAACTATGGCCATCTATCCTAGAGTTACCCTAATAGATTCGCCGTGAAACACTAAAAATATTGAAACAAAAATAGTGAGTTACACAGAAAAGTTTTAATCATACAATGACATCATTCACAGTATCGCCAAAAGAAAAAAAAACTCTTGCAATTTGAGGATTTCAATCTTTACTTATCTCGCCAAATGAAACAATTTGGCGCAGTGGCGATCGGCAGCGAGAACACTGATTAAATAATTTTACCTTTTACTGAAGATTGCAATTTTATTTTCCATACACATACAATCTAAGGAAGGAAATAGGGATGCATTGTAATCACGCGTTTTTAGATTTTCGAGCACGATTTATTGATGTCGGCAGATATTTTATAAATCTGTCGCAAGAATTGTATTAATTTTCGAAGAAATTGGCTGATGCATTTGTTATTTAAAGTATTTTTTACCCATTATGTGACGATAACTGATAAAAATTTTCTCTTAGGGCCATCCACAAATGATGTCACGCTTGGAGGGGGGGGGGGGGGTCATGAAATTGTGACAGTTTGTGACAAGGGGTAAGAAGAAGTGTGATATCACACATTTTGGTTAAAATAAAAGCATTAAAAATCAGCAGATTAAATTTTAAAGTTATTTTGAAATTAAAGTATTTTGTGTTCATACAGAAAAGATAACATTTAAAGACAAATATATTAAATTCTATTTCAAATTCCAAAATGCTACTGTTTTTAATTGTTCTTTCATATTAATATTTTATTACTATCGTATATTAATTATGTTTTTTGTTGTAAATCTTAATCTTATTTCATACAAACTAAGTACATGAATCATTTTCATTATTATGCTCACAAATGGCATTAAAACACATAGTTAAAAGTTTCAAAATAAAATTTGAAATATGATCTATAACATAGTATACTTTGTTTTTGAACTGCAAGTATATGTTTATGTAATATAGCGTGACATGTGACAAGAGGGGGGGGGGGAGTCAAAAATATTGAAAAAAAGTGTGACATCATATGTGGATGACCCCTTACATCTCAATAAAAATATTTTTACTGCTCGCGTTTATAGATTCAGCGTTTCACCACGCAGGCAGTAGCGGCTTGGCAAGGGGTTCACAATTACTTCACCTCCCAATAATTAAAAAAAAAAAAAAATAAAATTCTTAGTGTTTAATCGTAGAAAACACCCACAATTAAAACAAATAAAATTTTATATGCCAATATTCTTGTAGGAAAGTAATTGTGAACCCATGAACAGCCGCTAGTGCATACAGGCTCGGATTCTCAGTATATCAAATACGTAGACTTTGTATTTTTCAAGGGCACAATATTTTAGAGACGTAATTATTTTACCACCTTGCTGGGAGAAATCAATAAATGCATTACCATTTCAGTTTTTCTTTCTGAAGATGCTTTCAATTTCGGAACTGGATCAGAAATTGAAAGTGTCTTTAGAAAAAAAAAAAATAGAAACATGTATAAAGATAACCGTTTCGATATCGACCTCATATATTCTATGTAATAAAAAAATCATATCAAAATACTAAAAAGTAAATGAGAAATTTGTAAACGCTGCCATTGGTTTAGCACCAGACTGTGTGTGACTAGTGTAGGATTCTAAGTATACAGAATATAAGTACTAAATAACAATGTTATGATTATAGACTTTTTTTTGCAGCGGGAGGATAAAAAAAATATCAATACTGCTAACAATATTAAGAAACGTGTAAATATTATGAATTTGATTTTAAAGAAAAGTTTCTTTAAATAGATTTTCATGCAGTAAAATCTTTCTAAAGTTCTATGTAAGACAGATTTCCGCCTTATGCAGAATGTATTGTATTGAAAAAAAAAAAAAAAAAAAAAAAAAAACTCTAGTCTATATATATAAATATATTATAATCGTAGAGGCGCAAAAAAGAACATTCAAATGGTGCCGCATTGAACATTCCTGCCCTAATGTATATACAAAATAGCTGAGCGTCGCGTCGTTCTGATTATCCCATTTATAGACAATATTGAAATAGTCTCGTTATTAAAATATAATTTAAAAAAATATATTATTTATAAATATATTTGCGCACCAAGCGCAAAAATTCACATGATAAAAAATTATATAAGGGAAATTATAATCACAGCTTTGTACGAATACACGAAGCCTACGCTTTTTAAACAAATAATTAATGATTTTGCAAAAAACTAAGTAAAAAATACACCTATATATATTTTGAAATAGAGGCGACACTCTTTTGTGCAAGACATGCTGAAAATTCTTGGGGCAGATCATGTCGCCATTGGTAGTAGAGAGAATATACATTAGAGGTTTTTAAAGATTTAAAAGGTCAGCCAATTCAGGAAGAAAAAAAAAAATCTCTTCTTTTGTTTTGTACAGAGAAAAAAAAATGCTTCAAAAAAGTAATTTATAAACAAACAAGAAAGAAAAATCATGCGTTAAGCATAGATTATGAAACACTTTCCAACACTTCCTGCATTCTTTAACAAAACTTTGTTATTTAGGGAAATAAAATAAGTAAGATAACTAAGTAAACGTTTCAGAAAACGCATCTTTTTCTTTCTATTGTTAACACTTTCCAACTAAGTTGAAAAGTGTTTTTGACTTCAGTTTGTCCGTCTGTACGCGCTCTAACTCTCGTAAATATACTCCGATTGTTCTGAAATTTTTGGATGTTATTGACCTCTACCATAGCACAATCCCTATTTCAGAGTAAGTTTGTAGCATGTTTAGTTCATTTACAGGGCCAATCAAAAGTATTCCGTTACATTACGGCCAATGGGAAAAAATTGTTTCAAATGATTTTCAGTAGTTTTACACCCTTTCAAACATAATAAAATTGATATACCTTTATGAAGGGCACTAAAATATGCATTCTGTAGAATATGCGGTGCAAGATTAGTTATTATTCATTTACAGGGCCACACAAATGAATTTCATTACATTACGGCCAATGGGGAAAAATCGTTTCAAATGATTTTTATTGGTGTTACACTATTTCAAACACAATAAAATTGATATACATTTATGAAGGGCACTAAAATATGTATTCTGTAGAATATTCGTGCAAAGAATAATTATTATTCATTTACAGGGCCACACAAAAGAATTCCGTTACATAATGATATAGGGGTGGAGGGAATTTTTTCCGGCGTATTTTAATTACTATGTTAAATTATTTCATGTATAATGAAATTGATATACGTCGCTGAGGTTTACTATAACTTATTTCATGTATAATACGAAGTGCATAGCATTTACAGGGACTCACAAAAGATTTCATATACTAAGTACTGTACAGTAGCGGTGATTGCTCGAAATGCATTTTCAATTATGATATGCGCTTTTATGTTTCACTATATTTATGCATACTATATAGTGTATATAAATGCTATAGTTCATATACAGGGCTACAGAAAAGAATTCGTAAGAGTTACTGAGTATGAGCATAAATTAGGTGGCTTTTAAATGAGTTATGCATTTATATGCTGAACTGCATTTAGTTTACTAAGAAATGTTTGTATAATATAGATAAAATGATATACAGGGCCATGCAAAGAATTGGATACATGGCTGTCTATGGATGATAATTTCTGGAAATGTGATTTCAGTAGTTTTAAAACTGTTTTAGTTTCAATAAAATTTTAGCTAAATAGTGGCGTGTAATAAAGGTACTAGGTAAACTACAGATATGTACAAAAGTATTCGAGTATGTTTCCATCTGTGGCGGTGATTTGTATACCCAGGTTCACAATATGAGTAAGAGGGAAAAAACTCCAACACAAAAATTTAGAGGACTTACTTCTTTATTATGAAACTTTTAAAAAGGAGGGGCCATGAGAGTACAGTGGGAAGGGGAGAAGTCAAACACAAGACTGCCCGACGGGGCGGCCCCGAAGGGCAGAGAGCTGAGGTCCGTCACGTTCAAGATCAGAGGAAGTAGTCGCAAAATATTCATTACAATCACTCACTCATTGGCGAGATGAATAGGAACATATGTACTATATTGGCGATGAATATTGGTGGCGTGGACAAAGGAATCAGAAGCATCCCGAAGTATTACATAGAACTCAAACTTACGCCATGGCGTGCTATATGGTTACACGTATCTTAAAATTCCTGCGGTAAGGGAAAGTGGCTAAAGAAATAGCTAACACGTGATATTACATGCTCTTTATAAATTTAACGACAGCTGAATTAGTCAGCAAGGGGCATATGGCTTTTATCCGACAAACAGAAGGGTGAGAATTGATTATTAATGCAAGCCAGGAGGCTGAGAAAATATGCAATACATATTGTCGGAAGCGATGGGAAAGACATTCATTTCTATTTTATTCTTTTATTTTATCTCGGCGGAAAACGCTGCGGTTAAGATCTTTTTCTATCCGTGTGAACTTGGAAGAGAGAAAAAGGAACCGAGATAAATGATGTCTGCATTTAAAAAGAACTTTAAAAAGTAAAAATGAAACTTACAGTGGTGTGAAGGGGGGGGGGGGGAAGAGAATGACTAAAGCCATATGAAATTAACTCTAAAATGTCAAATTTAAACTAAATATTTTATTTGAAGGTGGGGGGGGGGGGGATAATGACAATTTATAATGAACCAGTAAGGTTAAATGTTGACTTTTGAGGGGAGAGGAGGATAAATGAATATATAACGGGAAAGCCGTTATATATATCACCCATTACCACCAGAAAAAAAAAACTGTGAACCTTGTAGAACAGTTTTTTTATATTTGAAGATTACTTTGTCCACTCCATACGTATAAGTATTTAAAACAGATATAACGCAATAACAAAGATAAGCCTCCATATATATATATATATAACATATAACTGTGTGCTTGCAATTCTTTAAATGTTTGCATAAAGCAAAACTTTTCAGGTCATGATAAATGGCGCCTTTTTTTTAATTCTTTTCTTGGTATTCATTAGTCTTTATAGTCACCAAGAAAGTGCAAGTAATAATTTTTTTTTTTGATTTAACAGGATCCTTTTTAAATAGCTCTTTAGTGTTTGATTAAGAGGCTGGTACCAGCATTTTTCATGACCAAAATAAGAGAAGTAAATTTTTTTTAGTAACTTGCTATAATATCTTCTCAAAATAAAAATAATATAATATAAATGCAAGCAACAAAAGATACAGATACTATTTTAAAATGAAATAGAAAATAAATGACATATGCATGTCTGTGAATAAAAGCTAAATGAAGTAATATAAAAAAAAAATAGGTAGAAAATTGGTTTTTTTTTTTTTTTTTTTTTTTTTTTCCCGTGCACACCGCACAGGACTACAAAAGAACGGGATGCATATACACTGCTCAAAACAATTAAAGGATATTGGAAGTTTTATATAAAATAAAGATATAAACGAAATTTTTTTTGCCGAAAATAGAAGAAGAGAATCACAAATGCAATTTTTTCTGGATTTCAAACTGTGGAGTATGCAAATTTTGAGTTCGACGTCAAAAACGTCGCTTCAGCGGCAGCGAATGAAATTTGACTTTCAACTGGATAAAAGAGAATGAAGACAAGGATGATCGGCATTCAGTGATTGCTTTGTTTCGATGAGTACGATGTCTCAGCGAAGTCATTTGACAGATTCAGAAGCTTTGAGAATTGTTGGTAGGTTAGAAGGGGGCCAAACTCAAGCCGAAGTAGCGCAAGGCATTGGAGTGTCACAAAGTGTCATTTCCAGGATCTGGAACCGTTTTTTGGAGAGTGGATGTGCAGGCCAAAGACCAGGGCAAGGTCGTAGACGGGCAACAACGCCCAATGAAGATCGGTATTTAGCGTTAAAAGCTCGGAGACACCGAACCATGAACGCTACTCTTCTCCAACAACACCTTCGCTCGGCTACAGCATAGGCGTAACCAGGGGGGGGTGCCCTGGGTGCCCGCCCCCCCCCCCCCGCCCCGTTTCCGCAGACTCGAGCACAATTATTTAAAAAAATCGAAATCTACAAAAGAAAAAAGAAGAAGAAGTGAAAGCAGAGTTCAATTAGTTTAGTTCAGAAAACTAAACGGCTAAGTTCTGAAATGTGATAAAAAAAGAAACCCACGTTCTTTTTTTTTTCTTTCTTTTTTTATAAGAAAGTTATGTTGTTTATCTTTTTTAAAACTAGAATATTTGCAAGAATCTGTATTAGTCATAGTAATTCAAAAAGGTGGCTTTATAATCCCACTTTGACGTCCTTTGTCTGTGGGAGATGTTTTTAACGCCGTGCTTTCTATTGCGGGTTTCTGCAATTTCATGAGAAATTTATGTAAGTTCTTGACGAGGATAGAAACTATTTGTCTCTTTGCTTTGGTAGTTTAAAGTCAAGAAAGAAGCAAAAAAAAAAATTGAAAGGGGGTGCAAATGTGAAACGATAATTCTAAATTTCGATTAGCCAAGGTAAAAGGGGGGGGGGGGGGCACACATAACCTGCCTCCTTTGTAAATGAAAAATAATAGCACAGAAAATTCAAATTAATCTGCAGGTTGGTTGGTTGGTTGAATTTAGTGTTTCGTGACCATAGTTTGACATTCTTGAAAGAAATGTGGTTGCAGTCTTAGTCTTTCAAGTCAACATAGTAATTTTTTTCCTCTGAAAATTTGTATACGGTTTTTAGTTTTTTCTCGTTTTGCGGCGTTCTTTTGAAAGTAGGAAAAGGAACCACGTTTTAACCTTTTAGCCCAGTGCAGTAAATTTTGACAAATTCGCGATTTTATTCTGTGATCATTTCATGATATTTACAATTTCCCCCCAAAATCGTGTGACGAAATTCACGTCTTTCTACGCGATTTTTTGTCGAAATTCGCACTTTTCACCATTTACCTTTGACAAAATTCGTGTTTTTTACCGCTATCCTTTGACGAAATTCGCATTTTTTACTGCAATATTTTGACGAAATTGGCATTTCTTTAGCACGCGATCCTTCGATGAAATTCGCGTTTTCTTTCCACGGTTTTTTAATGAAATTCGCTTTTTCTTTCCGTAATCTTTTGACGAAATTCGCGCTTCCTTTCTACGATCCTTTGACGAAATTCTCGTTTTTACCGCGATCCTTTGACGAAATTTATTTTCTGTTGCGACCGATTGACGAAACTGATATTTTTACAGGGAAATCATTCGTCAAAATTCTGGATAGTATTGCGTGCCGTTCGGAAAAATTCTCGATATCTTGACGTACCAATTAACAAAATTCTCTACTCTTTTCCGCAACATTTTGATGAAATTTGAAAAAAAAATTCGTCAATCCTTTATCCAAATTCGTAATTTTTTTGCACAATCTTTAAACGAAATTGGCTATTACTTTCTGCACTCTTTCATCGAAATTCCCGATATTTTTCCACGATCGTTTGAAGTAATTCTCAATTTTTTCCGGGACTTATTCACGAATTGATTTTGAGAAATTCCATAAAAGAAATAAAAATCGCGGACCTAATTTTTTTTAAATACTCACTGAAGAATCACAGGTCTGTGAAAGAATTTGAAGGGGGAAGTACTACACAGCATTTTTTATTATGCGAGACTTTCCTTTCCTGTGCACAAATCGCGCAATCCCGCGCGTTATTTCAAACCCTGTCCCTGAAAGAAAACTTCATTACTAGAGAAGTGGGTTTTTTTAAACGAACATAGAATTAAACAAATCTAGGATTGGGGGGGGGGGGGGGCACTGCCTTCGGCAACGTACTCCCGAGCAAGCCTCTTCTGTCTCGAAATAAGCGAATCTTGAATTATTGCGTTTTTTATTTCGAGCAAAATTAAATTTTCAGCTTTCTTATAAGAGCTGATTTGACATTATTCCAATTCGAATTTAATCACGGCAATTGCAAAAATTACCAGAGAGTTTTCTCTGTTTCAAAAAATGTCAAAAAATCGCCTCAAAGCACGAAAACCTCCGCTAGGAAGCGCATTAAAAATTCGGAAAAGATTAAAAAACCACAGGGAACGAAATTAACTAATTGGGTGAAAGATTTAAACCGGATTCGTTTTAGGACTGTCAAAAAAAAAAAAAAAAAAAAAAAAATCACCGCGAAATGCGAAAAAAAAAACCTTCTACAGATAACATTAAAAAATTGTTAAAAATTTAAAAATCGCTGTAAGAATCTTGAAAACACTTTATTGAAAAGAAGACAAAGTTTACTGGGTAAAATATTGAAATCGGATTCTTTTTTACTTATTTGAAAAAATTGCCGCAAAATGCGAAAAAATTCGCATACAAAATCAATTGAAAAATTCCAGAAATTGTCTTCCATATGCATGAGTTCAGGCATACAGGTCCTGTCAAATCTTACGGGTGCAGGCTGCATTGTTTTTTCAGAGCTCAGCGCGCGCGCGTACACACACACAGGGACAGACAAACGCCTATCTTTATTGTTACAGTCGCATCAGGATAGTATAATTTTTATCATCTTGATAAAATTTAGTGTATATTATCATGACCTGCTTTACCTAATATATTCGACACACTCTGAGGTAGAAACCAGAATTACCGTAATTTCCGGCCTATAATCTGAGGATCAAACAATTAGGTTCAGACCCAGAAATCTTGTTTCATAAAACGTAACTTATCAAATCGCAAAAAATATTCAACTTAAATAATGAAATAAAATTTCTAGGTCGAAACATGATTGTTTGAGCCGCGGATTATAGGCAGGAAACTACGCTATTGATGAATATTACAATTATTTATAATATTATAATAATTATTTATATAGACTTTCCTCCAAAATTTCTTGGTTCCCTCCGGTGATTCCTAAGAAGTCATGGAGTCACATTCTGAAAAAATTTCGTGCGCATGTACTGATGTACCGCATGTATTACCTGAGATTTATCATCCGGCAAAATTTCATCTACAAGACTTTGACTGAGATAATTTTAGATCTCATGCAGTGTTCCCCTGTGCCTATAGAAGTTTCCAGCATGATTAAAAGCCTTTTTAATCTTTATAAGAAGTTAGGATGCCAAAAGGTTTTACAGTTGTGGCCACACTTAGTCACTGTCTTATATCACTGCTGCAAGGACATTTACATATATATATTTTTTTTACCATTAGATTTAGTTTTAATGTTTTGAACCCCTTCTCAACCCTCCTCACGCAAACAAAAACTGTGTTTGAACCCTTTTTAAAAGAAATACCACACAATTATACCTTCTAAGATGGAAAACTGTCTAAAACGGAAATTCGATAGGTTTTATGGGATTTTTTTTAGCAGGTTTTACTATATAAGATATTGTTTGTATCCAACATGTTCAGGTTAAAAAGTCTGGGCACCCCCCCGTTCAAAAAGCTGGTTACGCCTATGTACAGGCACCACGATTTCAACTCAGACTGTCCGAAACCGGCTCCATGCTGTAGGTCTGTATGCTCGCCGACCGATGGTATGTGTTAGATTAACATCAAGGCATCGTCGCGACCGCAGGGAGTGGGCGACCGAGCATGTCAACTGGAGGAGAAATGAATGGAGCAATATTCTGTTTTCTGACGAGTCCCGTTTTTCTGTGCATCCGGATAATAGGTGTATTTTCATCTGGGGGGACCGTGGCAGTAGGAATAATCCTGCGTTCGTGCACGAAAGTGTCAGATTTGGCGGGGGAGGAGTGTTGGTGTATGGTGACATCTCCATTGACGGGCGCACTGACCTCTACATCATTCGAGATGGAGCTCTGACTGGTCGCCGATATAGGGATGAGATCCTCAGACCTATTGTAGTCCCTTACGCTGCAGCAATCGGAGATAACTTCATTTTAATGGACGATAACTGCAGGCTACATCGTGCAAACCTGGTGGAGGATTTCCTTTTCGAGGAAGGAATCGTTCGAATGGAATGGCCAGCGTGTTTTCCAGACATGAATCCAATCGAGCACGTTTGGGACGCTCTAGGAAGACGAGTTTCTGGCCGCCAACAACCCCCACAAACTCTCCAAGAACTGGAAAGAGCTCTTCTGGAAGAGTGGGGCAGAATACCCCAACTCGTCATTAATAGCCTCATTGAGTCCATGCCTCAAAGGTGTTCAACGTTGCTGGCCGCCCGTGGAAACCATACCCCCTACTGAAAATGATTTTCTTTGAAGAAAACACCTTTTCTTATTCTTTTTTTCTCATATGCACAAATTGTGTTTTTTTCCTTTAGTACACAAATGCGCAATAAAATGCATTTTTTTCTGCCAAACATGTGTAATTTATTCTCATATAACCTACTATGTCTGTCGACCATGTATCAATCAGCTAAACAGTTTACCAGATACAAAATCCACCTAAAACTGCAATATCCTTTAATTGTTTTGAGCAGTGTAGCATGCCTATGAATGGGTGTAGCCCTTATTCTTGTTAAGAAACAAGTGTGATGGCGTCAGTTTAGAACATCAGCCCTAAGGGGGGGAGGGAGTTATGAGACCCATACATCAAGTGACACATAGGTCCCTGCTCCCCAAAGATCACATTGATCTTCAAAGGAGCATGCGTCAATGTATCATATAAAAAATTATGTTTGTTGAATTGAAACAACAATTCGAGGGTTTTGTCTCTCTACACAATGAAGTTTAGACCCTTAGGGCAAAAATTTTGAACGGGAACAAAACTTCAGAGGGGATAAATTAAAAATACTAAAAAAAAACTGAGATAAATATCTCACATATCAAAGGTAAAAGGTCAATCCGAGGTGTGGAGAGACTGGTGACATGATCGGGTAAGTATAACAACTGCAATTGTTTTTTTTTTAAAGTACATTCTAACTTTGTATTACTTACAATGTATCGAGCAGGATATGAACTGTATGTGTATTGTATAACCTTAGCTAATGTTTTAACCTTTAGTGTAACTGCACTAGGTTACTAATGTTACAAACCAAAAAAAAATTTTTGTTATTGTGAAGTTATGTTATTACAAGAACGACATAATATCTTAGACGTGTTTATTGTTGTCTAAGTGAAGCTTAACCAGAGATTTTATTTAATCTCCAAATTTAAAAGAAAACGTGTAATTATGTACATGTAGAAAACCAAAACAAATGTGATGAAAACAATAAAAACATCATAAGTTTGAAATTTAAAGAAAATGCATGTGAAGGGGTAGCATCCTGTAAACTGGGCATTCTTTGTTGTGAAACAAAGTGATGGTGACATGAAATGTCATGGCATAAAAGAAATATAATAATAAAGGAAAAAGTAAGAATCTGTTAAAACTTAACTTTTTAATAAATGTTTAATTTGTGAATATCATGTGAGGTCAAAAGTAGTTCCTGGTATAATCAGAACAAAAAAGAAATATCCTAATGTGTAACGTTGAAACCTAGAAACAAAATATTTTCAATTGTGTATAATGTATGTTTTTTTTTTTTTTTTACCAAACAAAATATCAATGAACTAAATTGTAATAACAATGAACTAAGTTGTAATATCAATGAACTAAATTGTAAGTGTATCTCTATGAACCAAAGAAAAAATGTGTATTTCAATGAACGAAGCAAAGAAAAAGTATTTCACAATGAACTAAAACAGTGTATGTCAGTGAAAAAAGGGAAAATTTCAAAGACTTAGATGTATGTTTGTGAACACAGCAATCTAAGTACCTCAATGAACAAAGTGTGAGCATGTATTTCACTGACTTAAAGTGTAAAAGTAATACGATGAACTCAAATGTGTGTAAAAAAAATAAACATACTATGAACTCATGTGTCTAACAAAAAAAAGTAATATTGCAATGAACTAAAGTGTCTACCAAAACAAAAATTGGCATGAACTAATCTACAAAACAAATCACAAGAAAGAAAACAAACTATGAACTTATATGTGTAAGGAAAAATTCTATGAACTAAGTATTGTCCTGAAAGAAAAATGATAGTGCAATTGGTCCCTGAAGTACACAAAGAATTGACAATGCTATGAACTCGTGTAAAGTGTTTTTTCTATGAACTCAATGAACTATGAACTCAGTTGTGTAAACTATGAACTAATTAAACTATGAACTCAGTTGTATGAACTTTGAACACAAACTCATTGTGTACATATGGAACCAAGAGCATTGTATCACAAGTACAAAAATGCTTCGCCTAAAGTTAAAACAGACAAACAAAAAAAAAAACAGCTGTGCTTTTAAGTAAAGAAAAGTGAAAAGGATAAAATGTAACCAGGAAATGCTACTTGTGTGATAAAATGTAACCGAATAAACCAAACTAAGATTAACAAGTGAAATTATATCCAAATTTCTAAAAAATAAATCTAAAGATGTAACTAGTGTAATGATGAATGTTTAAAGTTGAATTAATGTGTACTCTTTCAGTAACATCTACCTCAAATGTGAAAATCCCAATGTCTGATGACCCGCATCAGAAAAATTTTCACTAATGTTCCATTTCGAGATTCATTTAACTATTTGCCGGCTAAATAATCAAATGAAAAAGCAACTCCCAGTACACTTGTGTTTATAAAAAAAAATCTTGAAAAAAATAAGCTAACTTCAAACTTCAAATCAGTATGAATAATGCTGTCGAAAACTGACATATGTATGTAAATGTATAAGAAAATAAAAACTTTAAAAGGAATGCTGTTGATAGTAACTCCTTCACAGTAATGTGTGTTAAATAAAAACGAAAAATGTAAAATGTATGTTACATTGTTTTGTTTTTTGTTTCCTAAAAAGGAAGCTGTATGAGATGTTTATGGGAATGTATTGCAGTTGTATACTTTTTCTCGCATTTGCTTGATGAATTTTTTTAATGATTGGCAGTAAGGTGCATAGGCATTGTGGAAAATGTCAAAGTTAGTGTTGTTGCTTTCATTATTTCTAATGCAATTAATGCATTTTGGAGGATTTCTACACTGAGGGTCAATGTGTGGCAAGGCACACACAGAGCATCTAATGTCATTATAACACGAAATTGCAAGATGATCATTGTATACTTGACACTTAAAACAACGTCTAACATTTATATATGGTTTAACAGGGTACGGTTTTGATTGTATCATAATTTCCCTATGCATTAATAATTGCCTAGCATCCTGTGGTGCAAGCTCAAAGATCCAATTAAAGGACTTGATATGTAGGAGTTTGTACTTTTTAACAAAGTGTAAATCAGGTTCAGGTATATGGATTAAATCTGAAATACCAAACAAGATATCAGGAATACTTAAATTTTCAGGGAGGTTACAAATAATGACACGAATAGGCTTAGGTACATTAAGTTTAGAAGGGGATAAAGACTTTAGAGAGGAATCGCTAATATCTGTAAATTTTTCATTGTGCTTACCTTGAGTGTGCAGGTCGGAGCTAAGATATGTGTCTTTTTTATCATTTTCCAGTTGTGGTAACTTTTCTTGTTTACACATATAAGAGGGGACAGTTTGAGTTGATTTATGTAGGGCAGATGGAGGGAGTTTGTTGTTGACATCTACCACCTGATCACCCATAGTCTTACTACATTTAGTACGCTTCGTCTTACTTTTCTGTTGGCCTGTGATTTCATGTAATCTCTCTATAAGTTTCTGGTTTACAAGAAATAAATTATCTTTATCCTGTTTTAATTTGGAACAATCTTCTCTTAGAACATTAAAGTTTAGTTTAAGCACATGAAAATTGAATTTAATGATCTGAAGGAAATCCATAATATTTTCATACAAAGATGCAGCATTTTCGGTCTTAAGTGAATTTTGAATAGATGTGGCTTCCATATTAATGGAATCCGAATATCTTAATAATATCTCCTCGAAATAATCTACCCATGGAGATAAAAATGGAGTGATTTAAATCACTAACAGAATTTTTATCATTTGCTGCCATTTTGTAAAAATAAACTGATGAAGTGTCTGTTAGCTCCAAAACCCTTTTTTTTTATCTGGTGTTTATTTAATTTATGTTGTTTACTTTTTTTTTGAACAGCCAAAATGGAAAAAAAGAGGAGAATTTTTTTTTTTTTTTTTTTTTTTTTTTTTTTTGAGAGAGAGCAACTTAAATAATGCAAAATAAATAATACGAGTATTTCAAAAAGGTGTAAGTATGCAAAAACTCTAGTTATCAGAAATGAAATGCCTGCACATAAAATAAAACACAATAAGTTGCGTAAATAAATTATACACAAAAGGAAATATGAAGGGGGGGAAGTGTAAAAAAAATATGAGTGTATCAATCACAAGATTTCTGTAAGTTAAATTTCTGTCTACATCAAGTTGGATTAAAGTGTCCGAAATTCAATAAAATTAAAAAAAAAACAGGTAACTAAATTGTAATTCTGGTTTAGAATACAGAAAAAAAGCAAACAAGGTCAGAGTGGAGCAACACATTCTGAAAAGTGTGCAAATATCACACACAAGTGAAAATGTGCAAACGTTGTGAGCGAAATATGCACATATTTATATAAAAATATCAAATACAGCAAAACTTGGAGCAGAGAATTTTTGTTGCCTGTCGGTAAAATAAGTATACATTCAAAATATGCCAGTGGGGTTAAAGGGTTAAATTATAGATTTTTAAATGCATAAAGAAAAATACCTTAAGAAAAAAAAAAGAGCACAACATAGCATGCATATGCAATTTCATGAAAAAAAATGAGAATACTGTCACAATTTAAACACAAAATTATAATAACTGAAATATTAATAAAAGTATAATAAAAATATAATTTGAACTAGCATATGCACTTATGATTATTATTATTATTATTATTTAGAAACAAAAACAGCCCGAAAGGAGAGAAACGAAACTAACATGCTATGACTATTAATTATATTTTAAAATTTGCTTAGAAGTAATTTCTCCGTTCAAGCTGACACAAAATAAATTTATGGCACTGCAATTGTTATGAAAGTGTAAGTATGAATAGGGAACAAAAATAACATGAAAAGAAACTGGTAATTTACCGAAATTGAAAATAAAAAAACTAAAACAATTTACAGTAATTAATTTAATATAAAAACATTCCCTGTTCATACTTAAAATGCAACATGTGTGTGGTTTTTTTTTTTTTTTTTTTTTTTTTTTTTTTTTGTAGAAAAGTCAAGTGACATAATTATTTTCAATGAATTCAATCAATAAATGTCACTTTTTGTAGAGAGCATTCATTTTAAGCATGAAAACAGAGCGAAATGAAAAAAAAAAAACAACGCCTTCCTTTTTTTTAAAAAAAAATTAAAATTAAAATGATTTCAGTAACGAACTGAAATGGGAAAATTTTGAAAACGAGTAAATATAATTAACGTTCTGTTTTCATACTTCCATTATTCTTTTATGACTAATTGCTATTGCATGTTTTTTTTTGCAAGAGCACCTAATAAATTTTTGAAGACATTTTTTGAAGACATATTTTGAAAGTAATCTCATCAGTAATGATGTAGATGCAGATTTGTTATGATTTACTTTAAATAGCACTAGTTCACAGGATAATATTTTTTAAAAAGAATACGATCGGTGCACTGTAGCATATAAAACACAAACCAAGTGAACACTGGGAAGAAAAAATATTTGTTTGTGTATTTCACTTTAAAGTTTGCAGGCACAAATATCGTTTGATGATTGCTTCACAAATCTCATTTCTAATGCAGATTTTTTTTTATGACAGAATAACACAAACAGAGATGAACTTGTGGGTAGGATTATTATTTTTTTAAAATTTGTGTGATCACTGCACAACCCTAATTTTTTTCTGAAACGATTTTCACAAACATTGGTCTTGCATCTTTGAAGTTGAACACAGCTTAAAAAAAAGGTGGAGCAGATGAATCTTAGAAACAACTAGCTGATGTTTTATATAGAATTTGGGCCGACCTTTTGTATAAATGAGAATCATACATTACTTAAGCTGTAGATCAAACTGAAAAACATACAACGAGGACCTTTAACTGAAGGCACTTTTTCTTTTCACAAAACATTTCGCACTAAATATATTTTCACTCACACTGGTAGCACGAACATGTTTGTTTCAAGTTGAATATCGCACACAAAATAAAAAAAGAAACTGTCGTGATTTTTGTTTTGGAGTGGACTACTGACAGATTTTTCCGGTAGAAATGAGTAGGAGTATGAAGAAACAACTTCACGCAGGGGAAATAAGTGATGCAGGTGTCGTACTTCGTAGGGAAAAAAGAAGAACCGCTGCAGGAGGCGACATCGTTCGATGACCCTTTGGGACACCGCAGGCTAAACCTTGCTTCTCGTTAGGCCAGTGTAAAGTCCGGAAGAAAGAGGCACTCTCCAAATCCATTGGGGTGGCGAGGGTAGGCAAGGGAAATCCCCTGAAGTTGACATCGGCGAACGAAAACATAGTCGGAAGAGGCAGCCGGAACTCCCTTGGGAAAAAAAGTCTGTCATAGGTCGTTCACGTCCCTGATAAGAAGAGGGAAACGGAATGAAACTTCTCCCCGTATTTTTTTTTTATTACTGTTGGAGAAAAAACTGGGCAACGGCGCCAAATTTATGTGGCGGTGATTTGTATACCCAGGTTCACAATATGAGTAAGAGGGAAAAAACTCCAACACAAAAATTTAGAGGACTTACTTCTTTATTATGAAACTTTTAAAAAGGAGGGGCCATGAGAGTACAGTGGGAAGGGGAGAAGTCAAACACAAGACTGCCCGACGGGGCGGCCCCGAAGGGCAGAGAGCTGAGGTCCGTCACGTTCAAGATCAGAGGGAGTAGTCGCAAAATATTCATTACAATCACTCACTCATTGGCGAGATGAATAGGAACATATGTACTGTATTGGCGATGAATATTGGTGGCGTGGACAAAGGAATCAGAAGCATCCCGAAGTATTACATAGAACTCAAACTTACGCCATGGCCAGCTATATGGTTACACGTATCTTAAAATTCCTGCGGTAAGGGAAAGTGGCTAAAGAAATAGCTAACACGTGATATTACATGCTCGTTATAAATTTAACGACAGCTGAATTAGTCAGCAAGGGGCATATGGCTTTTATATGACAAACAGAAGGGTGAGAATTGGTTATTAATGCAAGCCAGGAGGCTGAGAAAATATGCAATACATATTGTCGGCAGCGATGGGAAAGACATTCACTTCTATTTTATTCTTTTATTTTATCTCGGCGGGAAACGCTGCGGTTAAGATCTTTTTCTATCCGTGTGAACTTGAAAGAGAGAAAAAGGAACCGAGATAAATGATGTCTGCATTTAAAAAGAAAAAATTAAACTTACAGTGGTGTGAAGGAGGGGGGGGGGGAAGAGAATGACTAAAGCCATATGAAATTAACTCTAAAATGTCAAATTTAAACTAAATATTTTATTTGAAGGTGGAGGGGGATAATAACAAATTATAATGAACCAGTAAGGTTAAATGTTGACTTTTGAGGGGAGGGGAGGATAAATGAATATATAACGGGAAAGCCGTTATACCATCTATTAGTATAAATTGATGAAGGAGAAATTTCAACCTGTT
This sequence comes from Maratus speciosus, assembly GCA_963932465.1. Taxonomy (NCBI): domain Eukaryota; kingdom Metazoa; phylum Arthropoda; class Arachnida; order Araneae; family Salticidae; genus Maratus; species Maratus speciosus. The sequence goes on from OZ010791.1 coordinate 415,175,961, forward strand.
ATGCGTTTTCTTGCTAAACTAAATTTTACCATCATATAGTATATATATATCAACTTACAGATCAAATACAGGTAAAAAAAATTGGAATACACATTTGGATATGGACAGTAACTGCTGAAATCAGTTTTATAAATGTTTTACGCGTTTTTTAAAATGTTTACCTAGTTATCTCACTTACCTTACTTCCCTAAATAACGAAGTTTTGTTAAAGCATTCAGGAAGTGTTGGAAAGTGTTTCATAATCTATGCTTAACGCATGATTTTTCTTTCTTGTTTTAATTTATAGGCCTTGTTTCAGTATGGGCGAAATGAAAGTTTATTGAAAATTAACTCATTAGAAAAATGTTTAATCGACCAAATGTTGTTTTGTGAATGTGTACGTTTTCTTTAAAACACAAGGTCTTTACCACCAGTAGAAATAGTTCATCCTTGTGTAAAATTAGGATCTAAGTTTTTATTCGTTGTTATACAGTTTTGAAAACACATTATTTCTGTAAACTGTTCGGAAAATTGGATGGAATAACTTCAGATTTTTTTTTTCATTTTATAATTCCACAAGATGTATCAATTTTGCGTTCGATTCCAGCATTAAGATTGGATGCTTACTATGTACGCAGTTTTGGGTATAACTGAATCTGGAGTTTGATGATAATCTGTGCATTAGTTCTTGAGATAGGGCTATTACGAAAATCGTGAAAATTATGCGTAACAGCGCCACCTGTTGAGCAGTTTACACCAAAATGTAATCAGCACCAATTTATATCAAGGTATAACTAAATCTGAAGTTTTAGGAAAATCCGTGCGTTAGTTTTTGAGAGAGAGATATTGCCTAAATCGTGAAAAATGCAGTACAGCAGCACCACCTGTTGGGCGATTTATACCAAAAACTAATCAGCACCAATTTATATCAAGGACTAACTGAATTTAAAATTTTATTAAATTCCGTGCAATAGTTCTTGAGATAGAGCGCCCACAAAATTTGTGTCCCATACAGGCAGACATTTTGTAGAACCATGTTTTTCGGGATCTCTGACCCCTAAAACGTGTAAATACGGCGAAAACCGGAATTCTAAAACTTTCACGAATCCTACACTTTTTTCTTGTAAAGATATAAAGAAAGAATGTAATGAATGTAATAAATGTAAAGAAAGTAAAAATAGCGGGTACGCCAGGAACATGCGATTCTTCATGGGGTACACAAAGAATAAGAGTTTGTGAACTACTATTCTAAAGCGTAAAATAATTCACAAAAATATGATAAAAAGTATACTTTCCATTTATAATATCGAATGTAAAACTGTCAAAAGTGCATAGAATTCTGTCTAACATGGTATTTATCGGACTCCAGTTGTCACGCTTTTGCTTTACGATACGAGGTGTACAGTAGTTCAGAGTAGCATTGAAATATTAAATATTTGGTAGACCTAACAAATATTCACAAAATGCTGATATCTTTTAAAGAAAGATCGAGATCGTATTTTTTTTTGTTTGTTGATCATTTTCCTTATTTAAATTATGTTAAATAATTGCATTTCATTATATCTTATAAAAGTTTATTATTTTATATCAGTGCAATACAACAGGTTACTGAAATCAGTACAACATTAAATCTCTTTTGATGATATCCGAAGCTTTTTCGGCTATCATTATGGTAGGTATATTCGTGTTGCTCCATGGAATGGTAGGCATCACAGAAGCATCCACCACTCTAAGACCGTTAACACCTTTTACTCTAAAAAATAAAGAAAATGTTTTATGAAGCACAGATACATAATACTTTCATAAAAAATAATAATAATAATAATTTACTAGAGAACAGGAATTCTGCTTTTTCAGAATTTAGTGTCGCCCCCGACATTTCCATTACTTTATTTTCTTCTGATGGACTGGTGATTTCTATTATTATGAAACAGCCATTATAAATGAAGCGTTTAGGTGAAGATGAAAGAGCAGTCTTTTATAATGGCTGTTTCACAATAATAGAAACCACCAGTCCATCAGAAGAAAATAAGCGGGACTCGGATAATCGGGACATACACTGTAGTGCAAACCATATTTCAATTTTAAGACTTAAAGCACACACTTTTATTTTATATAAAATGACGTCATTTGCATTAATATAGATACTTAAAATTAAGTATAGTTTATAATAGCTCCATGTTTTATCATAAATCATTCATTTATATTTTTCTCAAAATAACACGTATTTTCATTACATTTTTTCAGTTTTTATGGGGAAATGGCAACAAGAAGATATAATTGCTATTTTTCAACTATATTTTCTTTACTTTCTACAGAAATGGAATACTTGAGTTACCAAAATGCAACAAATGTCTCTTAAAATACAAAAAAATTAATATTTTAAAAATAAATGGAGATGCAGTTTTCAAACAAATTGCATTCAAAAGTACTTTTCCCCCCAATACGACGGTATAAACATTGAAAATGTGCGATGCTTAGAAGTTTTAAAAAATGCTGTAGAGTATTTAATCGCACAATGAAACATCGGCTTTTGTTTTACGGCTGGCTTATACAGGGTAACGTTATTTTTTGAAGGCGACACAAAATAAGCTGGGAGAAAGAAATAGCATACCGTACCGGGGGCTAAAAAATGGATATTTAAATAGCAATCGCGCCACTTTATTGATAGAGGAATAAAGAAATATATTTTGACTGCTACCTTACTTTCAAAGGTGATTGAATTAGGCCATTAGGGTACAAAGTCTCTAAATAAGATTTATTTGAATAATCAAGGTCCATTTTTTAGTACATGTTAAATCAAAATATATCCTGGTCCATCATGAACTTGTGTAGATGTATCCACAAGAAGTATGAACTTTGAATTTAGACATTTTCTCTGGCAGCGATTTCTGCTGCTCCGGAAGAGAGAGGGTTTAATTTGCACTTCTTGGCAATTACTAAGTATAAAATACTAAATTTTCGTGGAAGACATGTTGACGCTCTTGGTGGAGAATTCAGCACTGGGAATGGCTCCACACTTAGTATGGAATCATCATATTTTGTTGTTGCTCATTTTTTGTTTTGTTAATTTCTAATAATCTGTGAGTTGATCAGCAAGTAAAAAGACTTACGGAATCTATGCTTGCTTCAGAAAAGAACTTATTCGGAATGCCATTTATATTCCGCTATATGAATATTCATAATGCTAGGCATTTCTTTCCACTAATCTCTCGCAATTTTGAACGCGATTAACAACGTTTCGTATATATTCGTAGATACAGTAGAACCCCGATTATCCGCGGAATTGGGTGGCAAGGACACCGCGGATAACAAAAATCGCGGATAATCTGAAAAAAACTGAAAATGAGGTGCAAACACGAAAAAAAAAAATTTCAACATAAAAATTATGTTTTAGTGTACAAAAAACATGATAAAACGTTTAAATCACATATATATGTGGTGACAGAATTTGAACTCTGTACTGCAAAGACTAGCACATTCTTAGATGAGGCTCGGGACGATCCACCCTAACCTCTGAGTCAACGAAAAAACTGCTGAACTTACAAAAACTATTGTGAGAAAGATGAGATGACTGTTGGTTGCTCGTGTGAGGAGACGTGTGAAACGTTGCTGTTCGACCGAATATCGGGTCAGCGGACCTCGGTTTTAAAGCAGAATTTCGCCGGTCAGTTATAGTTATCATGTTTAATCTAAATGTAAACACCCTATCTGTAAATACCTCATCCATATATTCAAGAACATTAAAGTTTAAGATTCCCTCAAGAATCTGCCTGGACTAATTACTTCTAGACACCGACCACAGTAAAGGTACATTTATTCGTCAAAATCAGTGTGCATTAAATTTCTACATATATGCACAGTAGAGCAGAAACATTTGCTTTACGTCTAAAGCACTAAAATAAAAACAGTAAACAAGAAACAATGCCATACATACTGTACGAAAAGTGTTGTGTTAAACTTTTTTTTAAAAATCAGTCACTTGTTTTTGCTTCTTGCTTTGGAAACACCTTTTCTTTATTCTAAATTGTACTTTCCTTAACATAAGTTTTTCTGCGGGGTAATTCAAATTTTTTGTAATCCGAACACGCACCGGTCCCAATTAGTTCAGATTAGCGGGGTTCTACTGTATTTTAAACTTGGCAACCAAAACTAGAAATATTTTTCTATTACTTTCGAACACACGAATTAATCTGTTTAGGATTTTTTTGCAAATGTGTAAGTTAAAATATAGCGAAAATCTCATACTATAAAACATATGTAAAACTTTTTTTATTTTATCTTATTCAATAATTTATTCGATATTTTTGCTTATCTTAGGATTCTTACAGCTGGGTGATGTGATGAGATGGGGAGGAGATTAAATTTTAACTTTGAACTTTTTAACTTTGAAATTTACAATTTGCGAAAAATCCTGATGTGATGACTAAAAATGAAGGTCAATTCCGGATTCAGCGGTACAGAATACATAAGAATCAATTATCAAAAGCTAAAAAACATGAAATAACCCAACTTTTGCAGGCTAGTGTAATATAATAATATTTTAAAATACGTATCATTTTCTAAAGAATTGAGGTTATTAATTTAGCATCATTTTATTTAACAAAAATTCTGTTTTTTCCTTTCTTCTTAAATGTTTATTACAAATTGTATATTTTGCATTAAAATGTCAGAATGACTAAAGATTTCAAATTTATATTGCAATGTTAATTTTACTCTCAACCATTTTTTAATATATCTGATGAAATTATATTTCGACTAAATTTGTGAATGACCCCCAATTTGCAGCAAAACATATGCTCCAACTCTAAACTGGTATTACTAGGTCAATTTTAATCGTAGAACAACGGGACTTTTTTTGTATTACTTGTCATTGTAAAAGGAAAATTTTACTAAATATAACTTATAGGACCGGGGGACCGTATAAAAATTTAAATTTCGTAATTTTTTAAGAAATATTTTTATTGACCCAAATCGCTTTTTAAATATTTCTTTACCTGATTTAAAACATTTTTGTAATTGGAACTATATGTCTATGACTAACGGTTTAGGAATTAGCCATTGGACACCGTTGAGACCGGACACCCTGTATAATAGCTGGTTTTATCAGAATCATGTTAAGGCGGTATTCAAAAAAATACTTTTCCATGCTCAACAACTCGAAATTTTCTGGCACATTTTCAGATTCATTTTTAATAGAAAAAATACGAAACTTGCTGACGTGAGTTTTGAAAAGATTTATAAGCGACATGTGTTTTTATTTTTCTTTCAATTAATTGAAACTTGATTAATAAACAATTATTTTCTCAGTAGGACAATATTTTTCGTTTCTAACACAATCGCTTCGGGAAATTCTGTTCAAAATGCCCACTTTGACATCATTTTTTGAAATATATTCTGCCTCTATCAAAAAATCGATCATAACGGTACATTATATAGTTTCTGAAGAAGAGAATCTATCAATTGGATGCGTTTGAGAGCAAAAATGAATTTAAAAATGAGTAAGAAAATAAGCAGTTTGGATTTGAATACACCCTTAATAAGATGATTTTTTTTTCTTCAACCGCTATGTATTTTTAATTTGTTTTTGCTGTAAGAATTGGTCCTATCAAAAACTTGTCTACATAAACGTTGAAGACAATATTAGGAAGATATATGATAAATTCATGGGGATTTTATATCTTATGAATTGACGGAGTTATGGAAATTTTTCTTCTTCACCCCCCCTTTTTTTGTTTTCATTTTTCATTTTTTTTTTTTTTTTTTTTTTGGTACGAATTGGTCCTACCAAAAACTTGTGAATATAAAAGTTGTAGATAATATTAGTTTTATAGCATATTGCTATATTATATTATTATTGTTTTGAAATTATTTAAATTTTCCATATAGATTAATTAGGTATGGTAGTAGAATATATTGTAATCATTCTATTAACATTTGTATTTATTTAATATTTATATGAATAATGAAATATAATATGGTATTTTTATATTAGGATTTGTTGGGATATAGAAGTTGGTATATTAGGAATGAATTAACTTATAATAGCATAATCTTATGACAATTTGTTCATATTAGTTTCAAGTTAATATCATAGATGACAGCACTGAATTTAAATTGATTCTGTCTGATGCTTCGAATAGAGTAATAATATCAATTTTTAACACAAAGTGGAGCTTAATGTTGGCTATTTGCGACTTTGTAAACTTATAGTTTTGGTATTTTTTACTTTAGTTAAGAAATTAAAAAAAAAAATTAAAGTGTTAAGAGGTAATTTACTTATTATGTAATTATTTTCTATTTATATTATTTTAATTGCATTTATCACGGTATTTCAAAATAGATTAACTGTATACATTAGGTTTTAAAATCTGTGTTAACTTAACTGTAAAAATAACCTTAAACATATCAAGCTTTTGGATACCATGTGCTGATGTGTATTTGGATAAAATAACAGGGATTTTATTAGGTATTTTGTGTAATATAACTATTTTTCCTTGCTATAAATTAATTATTTAAAAAGTTGTATTGCTTTTTCCATTTCATAACATTTAATTTTATTCTGTTTTCATCTTGAAACTATTCTCTTGGTTATATTGGTCGTTGGAGTACAGGAGAAAAAAAAATTTCAGCTTTTAGCTTTTTTCTCACAGAAAACGACTGATTTTGCTTATATAATTGAATTCTGTACTCTTGATAACATAATTCAATATATAAGCTTTTCAATTATTTTTATCGAAATCCATATTCTTCTTTTTTTCTTCATTATTAATTCTTGTTATATAGTACAAGGGACTTTATTTTATACACAGCAGCTTGTTTATTATGTTTTTGGTATCCATTCAGTGTGTTTGGGGACACTGTCTTGTTGTAAATTCATTCATACTATCACAATTATTGATGGTGGTCAGTAATGTTTAATTAATGGTTTTATATATATATAGGGGGCTCTGCCCCCTGCAAGCTACGCTCGCCAACCCCCGTTCAGACACCGCAGAATCTAAAAACACGCTAATCTGATGGGTTTTAAAAATATTAGAGAAGATTGAATTATACTGATAAAAGCTGTGCAGATCTCCCTGTAAACGGGTTTCCATTTAATTCCCCTTGATTGCAAAAAATTAAGGGCGAATCAGTTGCTGTTAAGACATCCAATGGTTGTTTTCGTTTTTGATTAAAGAGGATCAGTTAAACATTTAAAAAGAAGCTAAAATAAAATAAATTAAGTATAAGAGTCTTTGCCTCCCGGTATTTTAAAACAATCTCTATAACAATAGCCTAAGTCATATGACTATCATCAACAGTTCCAGGCGGACCACTTCGCTTTTTATACTCTAGGTGCCATTTTGGTACTTTAATGTTAGCCATGCACAGGTGATAAGTCGTCAAATATTATTCTATCGCCATCATTTCATCTATATTATAATAGTTCAAGTCGTCAACTGCCATAAACAAATACGGTCTGATCCCTTCGCCGTTCATATGAAAGCTTGGAAAAGATGTCATATACGTCCCATATTGGCATGATTTTTTAACGGCACCAATTTGGGGAACGCATCAACAGCATAAACAGCAACATCCGGCTTACCATATCAAGCAAAATAACGATACTTTGGCGCCAGTTATGTGCCCGTTCCGTATATGACATTGGCGTCAGAAAAAAATCGCGCCAATATGGGATCGTAAGTTTTCCATTTTGATTAAAAAATCAAAATTTTTTTTCGAATAAAACTACATAAAAGTTGCCATTTTCGCAAAGAATTCTAGGTACTGTTACGCTAGCAGGATGCAAATCTCGCAAATAGCTTTTTTTCAACTCGCCAGTTAGCATTTTTTTTTTTTCGAGTGGTAATATTTGGCCAGATACGCACCGCAGGTTTGGCGTGATTTTTATTTTTTTACGAAAATTTGGCGAAAACCTCGTTTTCAAATACCAGTTACAAATGCATTTTTGGTATTCCTTAGATATCCCGACGACCAAAAATCTATCGCCAAACTATAAGATTAAATGCCAATAATGGTTGATCGTAAATGTCACATTCACTTGACTTTAAGCAAGTTACACGTGTTTACGTCATCAAGTGATTTTTATTTCGACGTTTTATTCGTATATTTATTAATGTTATACTAATTTATTTGTTCTTTCGTTATTTGAAATAAAAATTATGTCAATTTGTATAATTTGGCGATTTATATAATTTGGCGAAATTGGTCGACGGAATAACTAAGTAGTAGTGTATTTCTTAGTTATTTCCTATTACTAGTATTAAAAAATGCTTTGACGAGCACCAAAAAAGGCTAATATGTTTTTAAGTATGAAAAAGGGTTTGACAAGTGCTTCTAATTGAGCATGAAAAAGGACAAGGGGTCCCTTCTTGGCTGCAGCTCACTGTCAATGCCAACTTTGAAAAAATCATATTTGCGCTTATTCCATATAAAATAAATTCGCAGTACTTTAGTAAAACTTTCCGCCGTGCTTTACATCTTAACTCCACTGTCCTACTATTGTACTGTGCATGCGTCTGCAATGCAACTTTGTACAGTGCACTGTGTACCATTATTTCTCTACAAATTATACTACACTGTACATTCCTATTATGCTTTTGAACCTCAGCGCACACTCACACTGTGCTTTTGTACTTCCGTATTAAAGGTGTATGCGTCTAATGTACGTTTATAATTTACATATGCACTGTTGTACTGCATAGTACATCTTACAGCCACAGCCACTTGGATATAATTTCAACAATCAATGAATGCATTATACTGTTATGCGTGCACATGTAGAATTGTTCCTGTGCAGACTGCTGCAACAGTCTGCACTGCACTACAAATCAGTTTTCTGTACAGTTCTACACTGCGGGCGTGCTTGGTGGCACTGCATGAGTGTGATATGCTGCAGGAACTAAGACTTTTGGTACTAAGTTGCCTTACGTTCATATTTAATCAGGCTGCGTCTTTACTGGCTGTGTCTTTACACTACACATTTTTATCGTAACTGCGGCTGATTTTTTTTATATGGAAAAAGCGCAAATATGATTTTTTCAAAGTTGGCATTGACAGTGAGCTGCAGCCAAGAAGGGACCCCTTGTCCTTTTCATGCTCAATTAGAAGCACTTGTCAAACCCTTTTTCATACTTAAAAACATATTAGCCTTTTTTGGTGCTCGTCAGAGCATTTTTTAATACTAGTCATTTAAATTTTTTGATAATTATATATTGAATATAAATAAACCTGAGTTGCTTTTAAATATTCCCAATACTTTTTTCTTATTTCGCACAATAATGCACTATTTAACCAAGTAATGCACACTGTTTTAAGAGGTTCATAGTTTTTTAGTTAAATTGACGTTATTTTTATTCATAATTTAATTTACTTGGGCTCCCTTAAATATAATTAATATAATTCCTTAAACTGATATTATTTTTTGTTGCATTAAAATATCTCAATTTGTTGATTCTCTCTAAACAAGTAAACACTGTTGGTTTACAATGGAAGTCTACAGGTATTTGGCGATATATTGCCAAGTTGGCGACAAACTTGGCGGTGTTTGGCGATAGAACAGGGTCCAGCCTATGGTAACCCCCCCCCCCCCCTTATAGGTATGGAGATGCATTAAATGTTGTTCTATAAATAATGAGATGCGTTTCATTCGAGCGTTGCCATTAAACAATTAACAAATAATCGCGATTTCTGTGACACATACGATAGCGTAATATATATGTATATAGATTATCGTGGAAATCGAAGGCTGAGTCCACATCGTATCGTTTAGCTAGACCGGTTATACTAACATCGTTCTCATGTTTTGCTACAATTTCTTTTATTGAACAGTAATTCGCTTAAGCTTCTATTACTGCTATCACTAAGCACTTTTTCATTCTTAGAAGCCATAATGACAGCTAATATTAGCGCAAACCTGAGTAAAAGTAAAACAAAAAGTTAATTTTTTTACAGTAATAAAGGTACACAAAGCTCTCTGATATGCACACCTTACTCCAAACTTGACTAATAACAACAGTTATGTGAGGGTTGCCAACTGAACTATTCGGCAGCCTTGGTCGTGAACCGAGATATTGCATGCCCACCGAGTCAAATTTTGATCATCGAAGTTGGACATAAACCGAACTGCTCATAAACAGAGGTGGTTGTGAACCGAGGTTCCCCTTATATTTTGACCTATAAGTTTGCAAATATGGCATTATTTATATATTCGATGGCGATGATCATTAAGCATCTTGGCGATTTTGGCGATGAAACTCACCGATTTCAAAGTAACGTTCCGAAGTGTACTTGAATCGCCACAGACGTCATATGAACATCACCTTGACGCGATTTTTTTCTGACGCCAGTGTCATATACGCACAGTGGTACTTACTATCGCCAAAGTTTTATTATTTTGCTTGATATGGTAACCCGAATGTTGTTGTTTATTTATTAATAAATTGTTTATTTACTTTTATTTTCTTTTTTAAATTTATATAAATTGTTTTGTTATATTGTTATTAATTAAACTTTTTTAAATTTATTGTTAATTTCTTTTTAAAAATATATATGTAACTGGTATTCGAAAACGAGGTTTTCGTCAAATTGGCGTCAGAAAAAATATCGCGCGAACGTGGTGCGTATATGACATCTGTACCATACTTGTTACAATTTGATTATCCTGTCGACCAAAAAATTATCGCCAAACTATAAGATTAAATGACAATAACGGATCATAGCAAATGTTACATTCACATGACATTAAACACGATACACGTGTTTGTTACGTCATCAAGTGATTTTTAATTCAAGTTTTGGCACAGATATCATATACGCCCCATATTGGCGCGATTTTTTTGACGCAGCCAATGTCATATACGCACTAGGTACTTAACTGGCGCCAAAGTGTCGTTATTTTACTTAATATGGTAACCCGGATATAGATGATATATGAACGATGTTTTCGCCAAATTGGCGTCGGAAAAAATCGTGCCAATATGGAGCGTATATGACATTTGTGCCCAAGTTTTTATTAATATTTTTATTAATGCTTTACTAATTTGTTTATTCTTCCGTTATTTAAAATAAAAATTATGTCAGTTTGTATCATTTGACGAATAGTTTGGCGAAACTGGTCGACGGGATAATCAAGTAGTACCGTATCTTTTTGCTGTACATTTTCGACAATATCTCAAGCAAAAGTACCTAAAGTTAAACGAAACCCTAATTATTTAAGGCACAGCTGTCATATACACAACGGGTTTGGCGCGGGGTTTTTTTCTGACGCCAATTTAACGAAAACCTCGTTTTCGAATAGCAGTTACAGATATATTTTTAAATTACTTTCTATTTTTTTAAAAAGAAATAACTATAAATAATGAAAAGTTTAATTAATAACTATAGAACCAAACAATTTATATACTTTTAATAAATAAAATAACAGTAAATAAAAAAAATAATTGATAAATAAACAACAATAGTTCAGTTACCGTATCAGGCAAAATAATGCATTATCGCGCCAGTTATGTACTCTGGTGCGTATATGACATCTCTTCCTTATTTAAAATAGATGGAATGGTATTTCTTAAGGTATGCTTAGTATGTGAAGTATTTATATTACTGCATACCTATTGCTTGTGTTTGTCAGGATGTTATGGTGATAATTAAAAAAAACTTACATTTAGCTTCTGAACAGAAGCTTGGGATTTACCTGTTTTTTTTTCCTATCAACTCGTTTGTGCTCCATTGTGTCTATTACTCCAGTTCAAAATATTAATCAAGAAAGTTTATATATATATTTATGAAAATTATGCATTATCTGCTTAGGTTGACGTCGGTTTCAAAAATACAAAAATCTGTCAGTTGAATTTCAATTTTTATTGACTTATGAAAACAAAAGTACACGTGTTATCCCTTCTTTTTTTTTTTAAATTATTGTACTGCTTTTTAGGGAGTGGCAACACGAAATATGTTATTGAATTAGAAAATTAGAAAATGAAAAGAACAGATTTCTATAATTTTATGGAGACATTATAAAAGACAAATTCGATTTTCTCAGCGACCGTCAAACATACAAAGATGAAAAAAAAACCTATTCTAAGTTTTAACAAGAGGATCAAAATAAAACAAAAACGAAGTTAATCCACCCACTGGAACGTTAGCTACACTTTGTTGAATTTTGTGTCTTCATTTTTTCGTTTAAAGTTAAATAAAAAACTACTGAAAGCTACAGTAACTTTTTAAATGCTATCAGTTTATTCGTCTCGTCGAGTTCTATCTTTCAAAAGAAAAATCATTGTCGTACGTCAACTGGTTCGCCAGAAATTTAAGAAAGTCGTTTGCATTTTCTATTTCTTAATCATATTATAGCTTAACGCTACCGCGTTTGCTATGATTTTCTAAAGGAAATATATAAAAATAATTAATTATCATAGAAAAAAATAATTTATATAATTTGTAAAAAGGAATAAAAGTAAATAAACATTTATTATCAAATAAGCAACAATAGCTGGGTTACCATGTCAACCTTTTCTGAAATATAAAAAAAAAAATCTGTTTGATTAAAATTTGAGTTGCCATCATTAGAAAAATGTATATAAAATTAGAAAAAAATTAATATTTCGAAAACTAATTCGAATTAAAAAATTCTAATACCAGTTTTGAAATCTGCGGATCAATATTAATTTTTGGTGTTAATTTCATCGCAAAGTATTCCATATTTTAGGAGAAATCGCCGTGAAACATAATCAGTTGTTTAATCAGTCGATTCATACTTCCGTTTCATAAGGATTTTATATATATAGGGTAGATATATATATATATATATATATATAGACATATGTCGTTATCTAATTGAGAAATCCGGCTCTTTGCAAACAGCCTAGGCTCTTTGGAAAGAGCCGGGCTAATTGGAGAATCCATCTATCTCCCTTTTTCCAATTATCCTGATATTTTTCAGGCTTATTGCAAAGAGCCTAGAAAGCGTTAGGCTAATTGAAAAATGACCACTTATTATCCGATCAGGCTGATATTTTTAGCTCACAGGCTATCAAAGCCTGAGAGCTTATGTGCCCGCTGATTCTGTATGTACGTAACACGATAACTCTTGACAGAAATATCCGATTTGCTTCAAATTTTTTTTTCTAGATTCATTCTGATAAGGTGCTTCCCTGATTAGTTTTTGGTGTTCATTGGTTAAGGATAAAGGGGGAAAAGGGGGCTAGTTTCCCCTCTTAATTTATATAAATGGGTTTTTCATGCAGAAATATTCGATTTGCTCCAAATTTGGTATACCGGTTTATTGTGTTAAGGAGCTTCCCTGATTAGATTTGGAAGCTCATTATTTAAGTATAAAGGGGGAAAGGGGGGCTACCCCCCTTAATTTAGATAAATCGGTTTTTCATGCAGAAATATGCGATTTGCAATAAATTTGGTATACCGGTTAATTATGTTAAGCAGCTTCCCTGATTACATTTGGAAGATCATTATTATGTATAAAGGGGGAAAGGGGGCAATTGCCTCTCCTCTTAATTTAGATAAATGCGTTTTTCATGTAGAATTATTCGATTAGCTCAAATTTGGTATACTGGTTTATTATGTTAAGGAGATGGCTTGGTTAGATTTGGAGGTTCATTAGTTAAATATAAAGGGAGGAAAGGGGGGCTACCCCCCCCCCCTTCATTTAGGTAAATGGGTTTTTAATGCAAAATTATTCGATTTGCTCCAAATTTGGTATACCGGTTTATTATGTTAAGGAGTTTGCCTCATTAGATTTGGAAGTTCATTAGTTAAGTGTAAAGGGAGGAAAGGGGGGCTAGACCCCCCTTAATTTAGATAAATGGGTTTTTCATGCAGAGTTATTCAATCTGCTCCAAATTTCGTATACCGGTTTATTATGTTAAGGAGCTTCCTGATTAGATTTGGAGGTTCATTAGTTAAGTATAAAGGGAGGAAAGGGGGGCTAGACCCCCCCCCTTAATTTAGATAAATGGGTTTTTCATGCAGAGTTATTCGATTTGCTCCAAATTTCGTATACCGGTTTATTATGTTAAGGAGCTGCCTTGATTAGATTTGGAGATTTATTGGTTAAGTATAAAGGAGGGACGGGGGCTAGTGTCCCCCTAATTTAGATAAATGGGTTTCTCATACAGAATTATTCGATTTGCTTCAAATTTGATATACCAGTTTATTACGATATGGCTTCCTTCATTTGATTTGGAGGTTCATTGGTTAAGTATAAAAGGGGGGAAAGGGGGCAATTGCCCCTCCCCTTAATTTAGATAAATAGGTTTTCATGCAGAATTATCTGATTTAGTTTAATTTTTTTTCAACCGGATCCGAACTTGAAGGTCCCATTTGAAGTCAACCCGATAACCGACCACAACCAGGTTTCGGATTGAGTTCAATTAGAACTTTCAGGTTCGGATCGGGTTGCCGGTGGACGGAGATTATTTTGTCTGGCTTGCATCGGGTTATAGTTCTTTAGAATATTTTTGTCGGTTAAGATTTGGTTCGGGACGGGTTTCAGGTTGACTTCGAATGGAATTTTTAGGTTCTGGTAGCGTTTCGTGTCCACCGAAACTAATTTGTCTTGTTCGGATCCGGTTATGGATCTTTGGAATATTTTTGTCGGTTATCAGATTTGGTTCGGGATTTCGGGTTTTTTCAAATGGAACTCTCAAGTTCGGGTCGGGTTGCATGTAGATTGAAATTATTTTGTCTTGCTCGGATCGAGGTACGGTATGTTGTAATTTATTTTTCGGGTTTGGGTAGGGTTATGCGTTAATAAACCTAATAAAAAGACAATTGCCCAGTTAAACTGATGGCATTGAGCTCACAGACTATTCACACTAACTGTATATTATACTCTTATTTCAAAGAATAATGCCCCTCGAAAAATAAATGAAGGTATTAGTCCCCGTTGCCCCCCTTTCTACTTAACCAAAGAACCTCCAAATCTAATCAGGGAAGCTACTTAACATAATAAACTGGTATACCAAATTTGAAGAAAATCAGATAATTCTGCATGAAAAAACCATTTCACTAAATTAAGGGGGGGGGGGTATTAGCTCCCCCATTTCTCCCTTTATGCTGAACCAATGAACTTTCAAATATAATAAGAAAAGCTCCTTATTAGAATGAACCTAGAAAAAAAATTAAACTAAATTAGATAATTCTGCATGAAAACACATTTATCTAAATTAAGGGGAGGGGCAATTGCCTACCTTTCCCCCCTTTTATACTTAACCAATGAACCTCCAAATCAAATGAAGGAAGCCATATCGTAATAAACTGGTATATCAAATTTGAAGCAAATAGAATAATTCTGTATGAAAAACCCATTTATCTAAATTAAGGGGACACTAGCCCCTGTCCCTCCTTTATACTTAACCAATAAATCTCCAAATCTAATCAAGGCAGCTCCTTAACATAATAAACCGGTATACGAAATTTGGAGCAAATCGAATAACTCTGCATGAAAAACCCATTTATCTAAATTAAGGGGGGGGGGCTGCCCCCCCCCCTTCCTCCCTTTATACTTAACTAATGAACCTCCAAATCTAATCAAGCCTTCTCCTTAACATAATAATCCAGTATAGCAAATTTGAGCTAATCGAATAATTCTACATGAAAAACGCATTTAACTAAATTAAGGGGAGAGGCAATTGCCCCCCTTTCCCCCCTTTATACATAATAATGATCTTCCAAATGTAATCAGGGAAGCTGCTTAACATAATTAACCGGTATACGAAATTTATAGCAAATCCATATTTCTGCATGAAAAACCCATTTATCTAAATTACGAGGGGGGATACCCCCCCCCCTTTCCTCCCTTTATATGTAACTAATGAACCTCCAAATATAATCAAGGCAGCTCCTTAACTTAATAAACCGGTATACCAAATTTGGAGCAAATCGAATAATTCATCATGAAAAACCGATTTATCTAAATTAAGGGGGGTAGCCCCCTTTCCTCCCTTTATACTTAAATAATGAGCTTCCAAATCTAATCAGGAAAGCTCCTTAACACAATAAATCGGTATACCAAATTTGGAGCAAATCGAATATTTCTGCATGGAAAACCCATTTATATAAATTAAGGGGGGGGGGGCTAGCCCCCCTTTCCCCCCTTTATCCTAAACCAATGAACCCCAAAAAATAATCAGCGAAGCACCTTATCAGAATGAACCTAGAATAAAAATTTGAAGCAAATTGGATATTTCTATCAAGAGTTATCGCGTTGCGTACATACGTACGTACGTACGTACACACGTACATACAGAATCGGCGGGCACATAAGCTCTCAGGCTTTGATAGCCTGTGAGCTGAAAATATCTTCCTGATCGGATAATAAGTGGTCATTTTTCAATTAACCTAACGCTTTCTAGGCTCTTTGCAATAAGCCGGAAAAATATCAGGCTATTTGGAAAAAGGGAGATGGATTCTCCAATTAGCCCGGCTCTTTGCAAAGAGCCTAGGCTGTTTGCAAAGAGCCGGATTTCTCAATTAGCCTACGACATATATATATAAAGTTTTTTACTGAGGGTAGTTTTGGGTTCTAGGGGTCATGATCGGTGTAGATCTGCAAAAATTTTTCAGAAATTCCAACATAGGAACGACGCCAATAATAGTATTTCATACGAAATCTACCTAAAAAACATAAATACATTGAATTAGTAATTTTAAAAATTTTATAATATGAATTATGAAATTAATATTCGAAAAAAATATGAATTTCAGCCTACACTTTTTTTTTTTTTTTTTTGATAGATTTATATTTATTATGCCCTGCGTTATGCGAATTCTCAATTTCAAATTTTCCTTCCAAGAAATTTTCGAATTATGATTAAAAAACGCCAAAATGATGGTTTAAGATGTTGATGTCTGTGATATGCAGAAAAGTATAATTTGAAAAAAATATATATATTAGCCATTTTATTGAAACATTTGGGCTGGCAATAATCGAAACATATTAAGCGATTTTAATTGTCTGCATTGGCAAGAAATAATACATCAATAGAAATGAAATAGTCATTCTGTAACATTTCAATAATAGAGTACCGAGCTTCAATTTGGATACAGCCCCTAAAATAGGCTCATTTTAAAATAATTAATTTCTCTGAAACTAATCTTACGAATTTCATGAATGGGCTAATTGATGGCTGTAGAATTTATTTGGGGTGTCAAACTTGGGTATTGCTATTGAAAAAAACAAAGTTTGGGTTATTTTTTTATATGTAGATGTTCTCCTAAGCAAATTTTATATACATAATTTAAAAGTAGAATTTATATCCAATTATTTGGCATCAGTAACTTTCTTCTAAAACAATTTGTTGCGGAGTTAGTAGGAAGTGCTTAATTTTTTTTCAACGACTCTTACCTGCTCGATAAAATGTCCAAACTCCGAAACCTTTATGTGCAAAAATTGATCGTTTCTTCCAAACCAACTACAAATTTAACATTGCCGTAAGCATAAAACTGTCTTGGTTAGGGTTGGGTTGGGTTGATTTTTGACGGCCAATTATCTACACGAGGGATATAGGCCCGGGGGGAGTGCCCTCCGTGGGGGTCTTTCTAAGGGAACCTAATCCGTATTAACGCATGGAAGATCCACGGCTCGAAGAAAACCACGAAAACTCCGAACGATTAGGCCGACGGGCGCGATTGGGATCGAACCCAGCACCTCCCGTCTACCAGCTTCGAGAGCAGAACCTCTCGGCCACTGGACTGTCTTGGTTAGGAACAGGATGTAATGATGAAAGAGATATAACGATAGCATTTTTTATTCGTAATCTAATAATACACTACTTATGAGCAATGATTAAGCATCAGTATAGCACGGCACCTTGGCCTTAATGGGAACCTCCGCCATTTTTTTTTATTTTGCGCCCCAAAACGGATATACTAATAAATGATATAACTATTGTTGTATCTTAAAGTAGATTAACGGTGTTATTATATTCATTTTTACTTTGTATGATTTTTTTTTGCGCCGAAAATGTCACTTCCTTTGCCAGTAGCGTCGCCCACGTGATACGACTGCGCCTTTATTGTTTTTCTCCTCTTTCTATCGTCCTGAAGGTCAAACGTATATTGCCACTTTTTGAATTAAAAAGAAAGCAAATGAAATATACGACGTGGGCCCTATTGAGAATTCGGGCCATATTGGGCCCAGGTACCTTATATTGTAAAAATTGGGTGTTGCCATTGAATTGGCCTGGTTGTGATTTATAGATGGCCCCCCAAGCAAATTTTGCATATATAATTTAAAAGTAGACTTTATTTCCAAGCGTTTGGTACCAGTAACTTCTGTTATACTATTATAGTTGCAGAGGGGGTATTTACTTCTTTTTTTCCACGGCTGTACGTGTACAGCCCTTGCTACTAGACATGACAGCGGGCCACCTGAAACTTACCTTTCTGTATTCTGCCAGAATAGTAATAAATGTGAAAAAAAAAATTTTTTGCTTTAAAATATGGAACATTATTTTAACTTTGAATTTTCATATTTTATTTATTTATTTATTTTTACTGTTCATAAAATTATAAGAAAAATATTTTTTAGTAATTCATGAAAAAGGTGAAAGCTTTGTGACATAGTAGGTAACTCGAATAATTTTAGTTAGAGGTGAAGATGTATAGAGGGGGTGGTGGAAATCTAGGAAAAGTGCCTGCAACGTTATAATGTGATTTATGTAAGCTCCCTTCAGATTTCCAACTGAACTTAAAGAAATGGAATAGAACAAAAGGCTATAAAAGAAAACTTTCGAAATTAAGTGATAGATTTATAGAATTTAATAATGATAATAACAAAAAGAAAGTAATGAGCATTACTACAATTTTCATAGTAAATAAATTTTCACTCGTACACCAGAAACATAAGGTATCTGCAGAGGTAGAAATACAGGGGTTTAGGTCCGGGGATCGCGGTGGCCACGGTACAGGGCCACCTCTGCCAATCGCGATTGCATCACGGCTAATGGGGCACATTTGGAACACTAGTCATGAGTTGTAACATTTAACAATATTGTATTTTGTACTTTGATTAAAGTTTTGTGTAAAAAAAAAAAGGTCTTTTTACACCATTTGTTATCTTTTCTTTGCTTCATGGTCACGATGCAATTGCCCATTACGATCGCGTTTCCCAGTTCCTATGTAATTCTTGCTTCTCATGCCCTGACACACTCACACCTGCCGTTTGGACATGACCTTTTGAGCCACCTTGCATATATATATATATATATATATTTCCATAATAATTCTTATAATAAATTATTTGGCACTATTTTTATACTTACAGCTTTAATTCATAATATTACGGTTTTTGATGGTGGTAGGTTATGTTTAATTAATGGTTATATATATATATATATATATTGCGAAATTCCGCGCATCATTTATTCTTAACAAAATTCCAATTCAACAAAATCAGTATTTTAGAATTAATAGGTACATAGGACAGAAAAAACAATATGAGCCAGAAAATAGTTGTAAAACATTTTGTCATATGATGATGAAAGACTCATAAATTTCGTCAAGTGTTCAGCAGACAAAAAATCAAGAATTTTGTCAATGAGACAGGAAGTAAAAACGCGAATTTCGGTAATCGGTTGTTGAAAAGAATTGCGATAGTGTTCAATCAATCTCTAAAAAACCAGGAATGTCGTCAATCATTCACTGCCATTTGCAAGGGACGCTGCTTTTTAAAAATCGATCAGCGATTTCCGGGGGATTTTAACAAACAAACAAAAATATATATAGTGCTGATGCGCGTCGCGAAAATGACCGAGAATTTCGTAAACGATCCATGCAAAAAATCTTAACTTTCGTTAAATGGTCACAGAAAAATTCGCGAATTCCATCAAGATGTCGCGTAAAAAATGTCGTAAATTTTATCAATTGGTCACGGGAGAAAAATCGTGAATTTCGTTAAACAATCGCAAAATTAATCGCGAATTCCGTGAAACGATCGCGGAATAAAATCGCAAATTTCCTTAAGTAATTACAGAAAAAAATCGTGAATTTCGTCGAACGATCGCAAAAATTAATCGCGAATTTCGACAAACGATAATAAAATAAAATAATCGAATTTCGGATAGTGATCGCAGGGTAAAAAATCTCGAATTTCGAAAAACGATCACGGAAAAAATCACGAATTTTTACAAACGATCGTAGAAAAAATTTGCAATTTTCATAGTCGGTCGTGGAAGGAATCGTAAATTTCGTCAATAGGTCACAGAAAAAAATCGCGAATTTCGCCAAAAAATTGCAGAAATTAATCGCGAATTTCGCCAGATGATCGTGGAAAAAAAATACTATGCCAGGTAAATGGGTCCTGAAATTGTTCTGAAATATCACCTAGGACCAGTTACTGGCTATGCATATGTAACGTTATCATTTTAGGGGGAGGGGGGGTCTGGCACATGATATCGTAATATACCTACCTCTAGGGGGAGGGGGGTTGTGTTTTGATATCGTTATCATTTTTGATCCAACCAAAATTTTCTCGTCTTATTTGTAACTTGGTCTTTACATCAAAATAGCATGTTATCTTTCTTAGTATGTTATCTATTTTCCTGAAAATACAAAAGTTATTATTTAAATCCTTAAATGATTATAAAATTATTCAGTTCCAAAATATGGACTACCCCAACGTGTATGCATATATAATCCGTTGGTCAACAAATTATAATGCGAAGCATGTTTGAAATTATAATTATATTTAACGAGTAAATAAAAGTGAATGTTGCCCGTCTGTTTTGTTGATAAGTTCTGTCTGCCCCACCCCGTGAGGGGGCAAGTTCAAAAAGACATTACTATTACTGTTGAATGCATTATGCAACGAAAAGCTATTATTAAATACTTTTAAACAGTCTGTTTCTTTTAAGTGTTATTTGAGATTAAATTGCTTCATATATAAACTGATATTTTATTGATTTCTCTTAATTTGAATCAATAAAGTATGCGAAAAATAAATGTAACCGCATTTGTATATCATTCCAAACAAAAGAAAAAAATTCCAAAAATCTAAAGAATTTTTATACATTTTTATTATTTATTATTATGATAACGATATCATTACTGGGGGGGGGGGGGGTTCGAGGGATGATAACATATGATATCGTAAGGGAGGGAGGGGGTCCAAAAATACCAAAAAGTTGATAACGTTATATGTGCACAGCCCCGTACTACTCCTTAAATAACATTGCAAAAAGTTTTAGTATCCTCCGGAAATTTCTTGGCTAAGGTACAGGCCACATGTGCCAGTGCGATAATCGGGTCCTGGTTGTATCGTCCTTTTATTTTTTCGATACTGAGCTTTATATATACAGTCGAACTCTTTTAATATGAGCAAGGCTAAAATCAAGACACGGTTACAGCGAGCATTTTGCATATTAAGAAGGTTTCATCATTTTAATAAGATTTTCACATTTTTACGAGCTACAAAAACAGGGTGACAGTTAATACGAGCAAAACATATATATTTAATTCAATGCGATATTTGGCGAAAAGTAGGGTGGAATTAGGAAATATATCTCTTTCTTATAGAACACTGTTCTTTCTCAGTTGTGATATTTCTACATTACCACTGTGTCAAAATGTAGTGATTTTCAGTTTTACCAGATGGAATTTCAAACTTCAAAGAGAGCCCTTCAGCCTAGAAAATGCAAAGTAATATACCGAGTTCTCGAAAGAATGAAAGAAAGTACGGAGAAAACAAGACAATTCAAATAACGCCTCTTTATAAGATTTACAACTGAGCCATGGAAAGGAAGAAGCATAGAATAAAACCTTTATTTGTTTCTTTCTTTAAATCCGGATTATGGTCAATATTAACCAGCCTTTTTATATCTTATTGCAATGTTTTAAAAGAAAAAGATATGTGAAAATATTAGCTCGAAAACTGCAGTGACTGCTGAAGTGTTACCCGAGTTTTTCCAGGGAACTTTATGATATTAAGTTAATTTTAGCATTGGCGTAATTAGAGCAATCAATAGTACTATTTAGTTTAATTATGCGTGTGTTTCAAGATCTTTATTCTCTTCAGAGGTATTATGAATAACGGCTAATATGGGGGCTTTTATAATTCCCTTAGTTTTCGTATTAAACTGAGTTCGACAGTATTTGAGATTTTGTAATTTTGGCCACTGCTTTACAGTTATGTATTTTTTTAATAGTGCATTATAATTATTGTTTCATTTATCTATTGTTGATTTATCATTTGATTTATAGTTAATAATTACAAATATATATATATATACTTATTCATATATATATCTATACTAATAAAAGAAAGTTTCGCTTTGTCTGTGCGTCTGTCCGTGATTGCTAGAGAAATCTACTGCACGGACAGGTCTGAAAATTTGGGTGAGGGTAGTCCAAGGCTTCTCCTGGTGTACATGAGACTCAGAATTTGAAATTTATGATAATTAGCTGAGTTATATTAATTGAAAATTGCAACGCACTCTCATCAAGAAATCCTCTATTTCATTTAAAATCGTCGAAAGCTCTCGCGCATGCTCAGAAAACCGATTTGCACAGCTGCACTAAGATAAAGAACCGAATGCTGCGATTTCGGGGGGGGGGGGGGATTTATTCTTGTTCTTTTTAGGTGCGTTCGTAATTATATAAATACGTAGCACCTATAGTCGTCGTTCACTCCGTCCGTCCGCATATAACAGAGCAAAAGCTACCCAACCGAATGGTCTGAAATTTTAAATATATGATTGTTGCAAAATTTTGTCGAGTCATTTCAAATTTTATGAAAATCGGATGTATAGTTTAATTACAGGGACAGTCAAAAGTTTTCTTTACATTACGGCCAATGGGGGAAATTATTGTAAGTGCATTTTAATGATGTTACAGCCTTCCGAATGGTCTGAAATTTTAAATATATCATTGTTGCAAAATTTTGTCGAGCCATTTCAAATTTTATGAAAATCGGATGTATAGTTTAATTACAGGGACAGTCAAAAGTTTTCTTTACATTACGGCCAATGGGGGAAATTATTGCAAGTGCATTTTAATGATGTTACAGCCTTCCGAATGGTCTGAAATTTTAAATATATCATTGTTGCAAAATTTTGTCGAGCCATTTCAAATTTTATGAAAATCGGATGTATAGTCTAATTACAGGGACAGTCAAAAGTTTTCTTTACATTACGGCCAATGGGGGAAATTATTGCAAGTGCATTTTAATGATGTTACAGCCTTCCGAATGGTCTGAAATTTTAAATATATCATTGTTACAAAATTTTGTCGAGCCATTTCAAATTTTATGAAAATCGGATGTATAGTTTAATTACAGGGACAATCAAATTTTTCCTTTACATTACGGCCAATGGGAAAAATTATTGCAAGTGCATTTTAATGATGTTACAGCATTCCGAAAGGTCAGAAATTTTAAATATATAATTGTTGCAAAATTTTGTCGAGCCATTTCAAATTTTATGAAAATCGGATGTATAGTTTAATTACAGGGACAGTCAAAATTTTTCCGTTTCATTACGGGGAATGGGAAAAAAAATATTGCAGTGCATTTTAATGATGTTACAGACTATGCACTTATGAAGTGCAAAAAAATATGCATTCAGTACAATATGGGGTGCAAAAAATAATTATAAAACTAGCTATAGTACGAACGCACCTCATTTGCCACGTTTGACGAGCATTTTCCAACTTGTTTAATCTCGAGCGACCAAACTATTTAGCATAGTTAAAAATGGAAGCCATACTCTGAAACAACGTACTTTTAGGCCTTAAATGCAGTAGTCAGTTTGAAAAAACACCGATGTTAACCCTTTGAGATTTTTTTTCAAAATGGGTCGTTTTCGTAGTTTTCTTTATCCCCCATGTGGTATCACTTCCCTAGGACGCAACTATGGAGGTGGTTAAGAAAAAAAAAAATGCATATGTAAAGCTGAGACATTCTTCCCTTCGAAGTTGCAATTGGTTTTCAAAAATACGAATTTTAATCCTTTCAAAAAAATTCGATACCGCATGTCACTTTACGCCTTACGGAGACGATCTTTTTTCTACGGTAAAAGTGCCAAAAAGTTCGTATTTTCGCACAATCTTTTCAGAGCATCTCTGCAGACCGGATTTACATCACCTACTAAAATTTCGAAACGTTTGGATAAGTATTTCATACATTCGTACTTTTTACAAAATAAAATGTGTTAAAATTTCGACGAAAGCCATAAAAACCGAGGAGTTTCGGCTCGGATTTCGCTCGACTTCGGCTCAAGTTTTCACTACTAAATTATGCATATTTTTTTTACGAAATGTTAAAGAAGTCTTCTATACAGTCATATTTATAATCTATTAAAATATTAGAGAAATCGCACGATAAGAACTATTTTTTTGTTTTTTATGCTAACGAAACCGAGCCGAAAACAAGAGATATCAATATTTTTTCACGATTTTTTTTTCACCGAGTGCATAAGCATAACAATCATATTTATGCATGCTGAAAATCTCAAAGAGCTCAGACAACAAGGACTATTATTTTTAACTACTGAAATAGACAAAAATAAATAAATTAATTAAATTAAAAAAAATTAAGAGCCATTTTACCACTAAATATCAATATTTTTTCTCACTTGTTTCACACAGGCTATGAAAATATTGCGTTTGTAAGTCCTAAAAATTTCGATGAATTTGGACGATAAACGACTATTAAAACTTTTAAAATAGTGAGCTGGCCTTATTGCCTCCCTTTTTCCGGCATATTTCAAAATTATTCATTGACACCAAAAGGCAAAGTACACAAAAAAGAAAATACAAAACATCATATACTTTCAATTCTCTTTGCAACACTGTAAACCACTTCAAAAAATATGAAAACTGATCCTTTGCAAAAAATTAATTTCCCGAAGTAGTCCAGGCAATAGGGAATTTTACCTAGCAAAATTAATGGTTGTTCTCGAAAACGGCTTACTTTATGTTTTTTGGGTCGCTGAATCCGAATTTGTAACTTCCCACCAAAATTTCCCCCGGCAACCCCCCAAATTTTGGTAAAAAGACCCCCCCCCCCAAAAAAAGGTCTTTATTAAAAAAATCAATTTTTTTATTATGTTAGTGAAAGAGTATCTAGAAATTCAGAAAATAGACAAAATTTGCAACAAATTAGATATATTACATTATGAATTAGGATGAAGGGGAAGGGGGGATCGGCTTCGGAACATGTGCCGCGGTGCTGCGGGGATTAAGTTGCGCAATTCCACTTAACCACTCACACGTTTACATTCTCCTTCCCATCTCCCCTCCGAACTTTCTCTATAAGGTTTACTTTAAGTTTTTTGGGTAGCTGAATCCGAATTATTAACTTACCCCCGAACCCCCCCACCCCCCCCAAAAAAAGTTGTTTTTATCTTAAATTTCTTGTTGTTTTAGGGAAAAAGCATTACGAAATTCAGAAACTAGACAAAATTTGCAACAAATAGGATATATAACATTATGACGTAAAATAAACGGGGAGAGAGGGGGCTGCCTCGGAACATTCACCACGCGCTTTTCTCAAAAACCGAATTTTTTCAAAAAATCAATTTTTTGGGGGGTTGCCGGGTGAAATTTTGGTGGGAAGTTACAAATTCGGATTCAGCGACCCAAAAAACAAAAAGTGAGTCGAAATCCAGAACTAGTATTAATTTTGCCAGGTAAAATCCCCTATTGCCTGGTCTTCATAACTTAGTGCACGTAGCGCCGAAATGCATGTTGAGAGGCAGCCCTCCCCCTCCCCGTTCATCCTACGCCATAATGTCATATATCCTATTTGTTGCACATTTTGTCTAGTTTCTGAATTTCGTAATGCTTTTCCCTTAAAACAATAAGAAATTTAAGTTAATAACAACTATTTGGGGGGTTTCGGGGGGGGGGAAGTTAAAAATTCGGATTCAGCGACCCAAAAAACTTAAAGTAAACCTTATAGAGAAAGTGCGGAGGGGAGATGGGAGGGCGAATGTAAACGTGTGAGTGGTTAAGCGGAATTGCGCAACTTAGTTCACGCAGCACCGCGCGCATGTTCCGAGGCAGATCCCCCCTACCCCTTCATCCTAAGTCATAATGTCATGTATCTAATATGTTGCAAATTTTGTCTACTTTCTGAATTTCTAGATACTTTTCCCCTAAAATAATAAAAAAAATTGATTTTTTTAATAAAAACCTTTTTTGGGAGGCATTTTACCAAAATTTGGGGGGGGGGGGTGCCGGGGGAAATTTTGGTGGGAAGTTAAAAATTCGGATTCAGCGACCCATAAAACATCTAGTAAACCTTTTTCTATAACTAACATGATTTTTGCTAGGTAGAGCTCCCATACGGTCTCTATTGCCTGGACTAAAGCCACTTTTCGTTTTTTCCGCACATTTTGTCGCAAGATTAACATTACGCATATTTTGATTAAAAAATATATACTTAATTCTATACAATTAGGTCTGAAATTTTAATACCATGTAATATATACTGCTTTTTAGCTAATGATAGAGTGTTAGTTTGGTTCGGGTATGGTCAGATTTAAAGGTGAAATACAAATAATCAGCTTGAAAATCAAAAAATTTCACCTGGGGTTGGATTTCGATGTGAAAAAAAAAAAAAATAAATAAATAAATAAATAGTTAGGCAAATCAGCGATTTTTACAGTTAATTATCAATTTTTTAGCACGAAAATTACGTAGTCATTTAAAACATATCACCCCCCCCCCACCCCCGCATTTCCCATTGCAGTTATTTCGAGACTTTTTACCGCTAAATATCAGTTTTTTTCTTTTTTTTAAACCTATTTTTCACACAGTCAGCGGGTACGTATTTTACTTAGACAAAGTAAGATATAAAATCATACGGATTTCATTTAAGAACATTACCTCAGCCCCGGGCAACTCCGAACGGGTCTTTTAGTATATACATATACTTATTCATATACCGTATATTTCCGTGTATAAGCCGATCCGTATGTAAGACGAGTATACGACTTTTCAGTAAAAAATCGTCCAAAATCGGGAACTCGTATATAAGCCGATGTCAAAAAAAAGGTGATAAAAAATTCACTGGACAAAAACTTTTTGAGCATAGCTGGCTAATAGAAAAATATGCGCTGCGCTCTTTCAAATTATTGATATCTCCTATTCTGTCTTGGCCCGCTGCCAAATCTATTTAATCGGTTTCCGTTCATCCTGTTATGACGTGGTCGTCCATAAAAAACAAACTTCCTATTTTTGTAAATTGGAAAACCTTTCTCTACTTCACGTGGCTTCTGTTACTTTAGCTTAAGAAAGGATGGATGGTCAAAAGCGCACGGATTATGCGAATTTTAATTTAAAAGTCATTAATTTTGATTGCAGTTGAATAACCCAGTGGCTGTTCATCATTTTTCAAAACAAGACAAGTGAGACACAATGAAAAACAAGAGCGAGAATGGAGAATGAAAATAGACAAAATTTCAAATATTCCAAAAAAGTAATAAAAGCTGCACAAAGGCGAAAAGATGCCGTGTTTTGTAGAAAATGGCGTTGATGAATTATTGACTAACAATATTCATCCTAATGTATCAATGAACTAAAACGATTTTAAGGAGTTGCTTGAAAATTGTGATAATAACGGAATGATGATTGTTGGCTTGTACGTTATAAAAGAGTGGAGTATTTAAGTATTTTTAGAAATTTGTATGTTTTTTATATTTACCATATTTTTTATTTTTACCGACTTCAAAAAGGAGGAGGTTATCAATTCGACGCGTATGTATGTTTTTTTTTTTTTTTTTTATGTATGTTCACCGATTGCTCCGGAACTTTTTGTCCGACTTATGTGATTTTTGTTTTAATTGAAAGAGGATACTCTCGAATTGGTACCACTTCCGTTTCATCGAAATTGGTTGAGTAGTTTTTTAGTAATTCAACAAAAACCAATAAAATGAAGGATTTCACCCAAATTATCTTTCATTGTTGTAACCGGTTTCTCAATCATAAGCATAAAACTATGTATTCATATACGTTAGCGCCAAGTTGCAGCAAAACTTGGCGCAGTTACGTTAATTATCGCCAAATTTGGCGACCAAAATAAGTCTCCATAAATAAGCCAACTTGGCTGTAACTGACTAATTTGGCGATATTTCCATTCAAATTCAGTAATGGATCTTCCCCAATCTGTTTCTTCGCATTTTCTAATCGACAGTCATATTTAAAATTCTCAATTGGCAATCGCATTCAAAATAGTAATTTAATATACATTAATTAAATATACACCATTATTTCAAATGCTAAATAACACAGAAGCAAACTAACTTAATACAAAACAATAATTTGGTATAGAATAGTTTAGTTTAATTAAACGCATAACATCAGACTGGCGGCAAATACTATATATATATATATAATATTGGTACTTCTTAATTATCTCGTCGACCAAATTACTGTCGCCATATTGTAAGATTAAATGCCAATAATGGTTTGCCATTAATTAATTAATTGTAAGATTAAATGCCAATAATGGCCAATAAAACCATTAATTCGACGTTTTATTTGTATTTTTATTAATGTTTTACTAATTTATTTGTTCTTTCGTTATTTAAAATGAAAATTATGTCAATTTGTATAATTTGGCGAGTGGTTTGGCGATTTATATAATTTGGCGAAATTGATCGACGGGATAACTAAGAAGTACCATAATATTATATACATACCTATATTATATTATATTAAACAGTTATATGTATGAATGCTGTTTGATTGCCTTTAATATTTCCACTAGATAACATTAAAAATAACTTTCCTGTATAGGGGCCTTGGAGAGAAAATGAAAATTTCACGCATATTTTCTGACAACCTATTAACTGTCTCGGTACTACTTAGTTAATCCGTCGACCAATTTCGCCAGATTATATAAATCGCCAAATTATACAAATTTACATAATTTTTATTTTAAATAACGAAAGAACAAATAAATTAGTATAACATTAATAAAAATACAAATAAAACGTCGAAATAAAAATCACTTGATGACGTAAACACATGTATCTTGCTTAAAGTCAAGTGAATGTGACATTTACGATCAACCATTATTGGCATTTAATCTTATAGTTTGGCGATAGATTTTTGGTCGACGGGATAACTAAGTAGTACCACTGTCTCATATACACAAGCAAGTTTTTCAATATTTATAAATTTATTTATTGTAAACAACCATTTGTCTACTTTTATATGCAAACAGAGGTTGAGCCAAGATCCCTATGCTGTTAAAGTACAAGATAAACAACATAGAAAGAAATAAAAGAAGTTACTCTAATTAGTATTACAGACGGCATTGTTATGGTGCGGTGTATATACATAGCACAGAACTTAAACATCAGTAGGCATAGGCATAATGTCGAAAGCAAGTCAGTGAGTTACGCAGTCATAAAAACATTTGAATTGTATCAAGAAATGAGAGCAAGTAAATTTGAATCAGATTGCCCGATAAAAGCAAAAAGTGTGCGATACTAACAGCAAACATGGTTTAAAGAAAATGAGAATATCATGAGTTGCTTCCGAAAGTTCTATATGTTTTGCAGTACTATACTCACTAAAATACGCCAGTTACTATGCAGACCAATGACACTTTAATCAAGACTATTAAATGAGCATGACGATGAATTTCTAATCTTCCTTAATCGCGCCCACAGTTAAGGCTAGCGTAAAACAAAAAAGGGTAATTTTCGGATAGCCGAGCGCCAGTGTTATGTATACTTGTGTATGTCTATATACATGTATATATACGCATGTATACATATACATATATGTGGGTATATATGTATATGTGTGTATATATACAATATATGTATACATATATGTATGTATACAAATATACGTATGTATATATAACACTGGCGCCCGGCTAACCGAAAAGTACCCCAAAAAATATCAGCAGCAATTGGTTTAATGTAAATGTGGGTATCATAAAATATTTAATTCGCAAAACGCTTCAATGCACCAAATCATATTAGCTCAGAAACAACAATTCGCAGTGGACGCAATAACGGTAGATTACTTAATAGTTTTAAAATCTCCACTGCCCAACGTATTGCAAATGATGATGCAATAAGAAGCATAAATGCCTAAGTGAGTTAAGCTGATTTTGTCAAGAAAGATTACAAACAAAAATAAACAAAATGCCGTCATGATGCAATGAGTTCTCAATTTCTCTATCAGAATCTTTAGATTTGGCGAAAGATTAAGCAAATAATTTAAATTATGAAT
The DNA here is from genome assembly GCA_963932465.1 of Maratus speciosus. Taxonomy (NCBI): domain Eukaryota; kingdom Metazoa; phylum Arthropoda; class Arachnida; order Araneae; family Salticidae; genus Maratus; species Maratus speciosus. The sequence goes on from OZ010791.1 coordinate 415,206,150, forward strand.
AAAAGTACCATGCTGAAATGCTTAGCATACATTTAAGCACATTGGCATTACGTATACATTATACATTACATATTGGCACTTGCATAATATCTCCATATAAGAAAACATTAATGCCTCCAAAAAATAAATTGTTTTTAAATTCTTGAAACCTCAAGTGAATTATATATAAATTCTCTTTTGACACCATAGAAATTTCATCAATGACCAGCCATTTGAGGGAACGCCATTTAAGACTTTCCCCCTGTAGTCTTTTCACGATCATTTTTTGATAAGTTATTCGGTTGTCATGTACCCTAATGGCTCCTGGTGCATGTAAACTCCGTTGATAGGTGCGAAGACCTCGAATTTACCTATGGATTATACCCCTGAGGTGCCTTGCCAGATAAAGGTCTCGTCATCTGATTAAGCTTCTAAATTACAAGATCAACATGAGTAGCAATGCGCAGGTGCTAAACAACAAGATGTAAATGTTAAGTAACTGTCATAAAAAAGTTCATAATTAAGAAATAGGCACTGCCGATAGTAAAACAATCTAGGCGTTCATCAGGTTTATTGCTGCTACGTGGCGATTAGGTGGTCTCCTACGCCGATGCCAGGTATCAAACCCGTTCATCTAGGACAACCCGGAAGATAAGAGCCTGGTCATCGGTTAGAAAGTATGAAAAATAAGTCATTGGGTCTCTCTTCTCTATTTCATAGAGCATTTTTAGTAAGCCGAAGAACTTTTTATTGTCAGTTTCCAAAGTTCGATATTTTTTCATGCGAGCAGCATCTCTTGTCGTTCTACCCATGTCCAAATAGAGAAACAAAAATATTCTATTAAATCTGAAGAAGAATAAATGTAATATACATATAAAGAATTTTCACAAAAAACATGTGTTATTAATGTACACACAAATCTGGACAAAAGTATTTACTTATCAAAATAACATCTATAAAAGTTTCTTTAAAAGCCCGTAATTTCCTCCAAAAGAATCATGCAAAAATTATAACTCAAAAAAAACTAAAAAGTGAAAAATAAACTTTTTTACCAAAAATAAAACCGACTTCAAAAACTACTACAAAGTAAAAAATAATTTTTTTACATAATAGTTAATAAGAAATTAAATTAAGAGCATTGTATTTACCATGCGTATTATTATATTTATGTACATTAATTTGATTTTTTGGAGTCGGTGTCAGCCAAGCCAAGTTCAAAATTAAAATTGTTTATCCAATGCAAATCGTAACAAGATTCAGCAAAACTGTTTAGGAAAAAAAATCCATTCTCAATCAACTCTGACACCATCCTGCATTTGAAAATCTGTGTTTGGCTACGATTTTTTTTACATAATAGCCTGTATAAACGCATTAATTTTACATTAACACTTAATTTAGCACACATAATTACAACTAATCTCACTTGAAAATACACGTTTATAAAATCAGACGAAATGTTTCAAAAATGGTAAAATTCAAATTTTTTAACTAAATAACAAATCGTAAAAAAACTCGTAGATATTTGGATGTGTGTTTGTTGGATAATTATACTTAACTTCGTTTGGCTGGCACCGACTCCAAAAAATCAAATTAATGTACATAAATATAATAATACGCATGGTAAATACAATGATCTTAATTTAATTTCTTATTAACTATTATGTAAAAAAATTATTTTTTACTTTGTAGTAGTTTTTGAAGTCGGTTTTATTTTTGGTAAAAAAGTTTATATAATATCAGTTTTGGAAATTTTCTTAGACTCGTGTATAAGTTGATCCCCCACTTTGGAGCCAAAAAAAGTCCAAAAATTATCGGCTTATACACGAAAATATACGGTGTATATATTCTCTGACCTTTTAGATAAACAAATATTCGATGTGTATGTATGCATTGCCTATTCATACACACGAATCGAAACAAAAACGAGAGTTTCCAACTTCTTGCAGGCGGTATCGGATACTTACCGCAATTGTGGATCAACCACTGTCGACGGATCTCTGGGATCGCCCATTTTTGCAGTACCAACTTGATGACTCGTAGTAACAACCAGTGTTCTTACAATGCATCTTATATACATATTTAAGTCTTGTACGAATTCTTCACAACCTGGGATCACTTTATCTAATGGCCTGGCACCTATTCTCTTGACTGCGGGATTACTCAGGATTTTGTGGCAAACTTTCAAGCCTTTAAAATTTAACAAATACATAAGTAAACTTTGTTGAATGGAAATTTTCTTTTACACTTTAAGTAAATTGATAAGGCATATATTTATTTTATTTTTATCATAAAAGCAGGATATATGAGAATTATTTTTACAACTTTGGCAATGAATTCTGAAAGAAATAAAATAGTCAAATTATGCTCCCTTTGAATGTAACAATAACACGATAAATTTTATTTAGAAGCAAAGTTTTTCTTTTTTTTTTTTCTTTTATCAAAGTAAGATTCGTAAGTTTTTAAGCAAAAATGGAGTATTAGGATTGATGGAGTGGCGGTCCTACTCTGGTTTATTAAGTTATCAAGTCTCACGATATTTCGTCCGTGGAGATACATTCAAGACCACGTGTACCGTGCGCCGGTGGCTTAAAGATCTGACAGTGATCTGAAGCTAAGAATCACAGATTACAGTTCAAATTGATTGATATATGCACATAGATATGCTGGAGTGTGCTTTGAAAAAACTGAGCTATTCCTTGTCTATTTTGGATCCTTTTTTTCCCTGTTTGCCTGGTCTTGCTCTAACTCACATAAATGTACTTGGATTACCATGAGTTTGGTGTATGTTATTGAGGTTTACCACAGGATATTCACTTTTGAAACGTAATATGTATCATTTATACTTAATTCGTTTACACGAGACCGCATAAATTTTAATATATCATCGCCTATTGGGTTTCGAAATAATCAACAACATTTAGACAATGACTAAATGAGATTTAAAACGAATGTGGATTACCCACCAGCATCAGGTCAATAATCCGATTTCACCCGGCGTTTGGGTTGGGTCTGGTTTGGGCAATATATTTCTTACGTTGCGGATCGGGTTGGCTCTAATTGTTTCGGTTACGGGTTGGGTTTTGACTCATGTGGCTCGTGTCGTGCTTGTCAACGAATTTTTTCACTAATTTTTCGCACTATTGTTTAAGATTTTAAAAAATATACAGCTCCAAGTCAAAAAATTAGAATAATAGCAAAAAAGGAATTTGAAAAAAGTTTTTTTTTTTATGTATCACTTATACAAAATGTAATACAGGACGGGATAAAACTTAATATTGTAAGAATCTACATAGTCTGTAGAATCTTTTAGCATAAAAATTAAAGGAAATAATACAAAAATTAAAATCATTATTAACACTTGGAAAAAATCAAAGTAATAGAAATTTACCTGGTTCAAAATATTTGAATAATGCATTCTAAATAATACGTGTTTTTTTTTTTCGAAAAAGGTAAAAATAGTTATTCTTTAATATTTTGTAGCATCACCTTTACATTTTATAACTGCATGAACTCGCTTTGCCAAGCTAGCTACTAATGGTTCACAATGTTTTTTGCTCAGGCATGGCCATGTCGACTTTATGATGGAAAGAAGCTCAACTTTGTTTTTTGGCGCAATATCTTGCAGTAGTTTCCTCATTATTCCTCCAAATTCTCTATTGGATTATATCCGGCGAATTAGCCGGCCAGGGAAGTACGTTAATTTAATGTTGGATAAGCAAGTTCTTGGTTGACACTGACCTGTGTGAAGGTGCTAAATCATGTTGGAAAATAAAATCGTCACTACAGAGTTCTTGATATATCTCAGAATTAATCCTTTCGTTAACGATGCAGAGCCTTGCAGGACCATCTACAGTCATGCAAGCCCATACCATTATACTGGTTGCAAATTTCACTGATCGTTTCATGCAGTCCTTGTCACATGCTTCTTACTTCATTCGCCATACCTTGATCACCATATGTTACGCAAAACAAACTCTCATCACTAAACAATATCGTTTTCCAATCATCCAGAGCCCATAAAAGCCTTTTCTTTGCACCACTTTACTCTCTTCCTTTTCTGTTTAATAGTCATGAGGGGCTTTATCTTTGGTACACGGGATTGAAATTCAAGTGTATGGAGACGTCTTGGTATTGTAGATTTACTCACATCAACACCGTGTTCTTTCCACTTTCGATGCAAATATAACCTTCCTCACTTCTTCATTCACCTTCCTCATAATAACCTTCCTCACTTCTAAAACGGTTTTTTCTAGCAATACTCTTTAACTTTCTATCATTTTTCTGAGCAGATTTTGGCTTTCGGCCACTAATCAAGTGCTTGTTTTCAAAATGTCCGTCGTTAAAATACTGCTTTATTGCTCTAATAACACTTGGTTGAGAAGTAGCTGGCGATATATTGCTGATTACGACCAATGCAAATTATTATGCAAATCAATAATAAGATGCTTTGTAAAATCCGTTATGTCGGACGAACGACTCATGTTTCACACAATATGAAAATAATGATGATGCAAAGCGCTTTTATAACTTAAGAATAAGTCCCGAAGAAGCTAATTCTATGCGTAATTTATGCAATCTTCTGAACCAGTCAGTAAAATTCATAAGTATTCTAATTTTTTGAACCACCTATTTTAGTATTCTAATATTTTGAATAATTAAAATAATTTTACAAAAATACAATATCCACTCAAAATTTAATCTTTTACTGCTTTAATTTTCTTTAATAACATACAAATTTATTAAAACAATCAACCGTTGTTCTTTTTCAATTGTACTACACTGAAATAAAGCTAAATGCAATTCCAAATATAAATGAAATGAATTATTCTAATTTTTTGACTTGGAGCTATATATTTGAATATAAATGAGAATATACTATATGTTTACATTTCAAATTGATATTGAAAAATTGATAAAATGGTAAAATTGATACTGAAAATATAATTGCAAAGGATTTTTTCATAATTACATTACAATGTGGGATAAAAACATTTAAATATGCGTTGAAGTGCGTCCGGCTCGGGTAAGGTTTCGGGTTGACTTCAAACAGAATTTTCGGGTTCGGTCCTGTACAACCCGACAAGTGCAAGACTCTAATGTGAATAAAAAAAGAGATTTTCCACAAAACTCGAAAATAAGAAACAATTTCTTGAAGTCGGTTTTATTTTCTCATAAAAATTATTTGTGAAAAAAAAAAAAAAAGTTAAAATTTTGATTTTTCGTCTGTATTTTCTAAAATTCTCCACCAACTCACACAAAAATAGCCCATTTGATAAACTTTATTATAGGATCAAGATTTATCGCAGTAAACTTTCTTTTAAAATCCATAAAGCAGTTTTTGCATGATGCTCTAACAACGTACAATCAGACTTAGTATGAGCATGATACAGAAGATTCCCCCCCCCCCCCCAAAAAAAAGAGGCTGAAACGGCTGATTGTTTTAATGTTGGAGATACATACGTAATGTGAATTACAAAAATATTCAAAATAAGGGAGGAATCAACATTATATTAATGAAATGGTCCTGCCATTAATTTTCAAAAAGTTACACTTTTTAAAATTGTACACGGTACCTGGGTCCTATAAATTATCCCTCTATTCTAAAAAAAAAAAGTAACTAATGCTGTCACCGCTGCCGTAAATGAATTTTTTGCAACAGGGGGATCTTTCTTCGTAACTACCGCATACAAAAATATGAAAATGGGTAGTATTATCGAGAAATGTTTGATAAACACGCTGAAGCAGACCGTTTTTAAATCGAATAATTGTTTTAAGAGCTATTAATTGTTAAAGTTGGTCAAATTCGTCCCATTAAAAAAGTTTTATAGAAACAAAAACTATATACATAGAAATTTAATTCTTTTTTTCTATGGATTTACTTCATAAACTTGCGGTTTGTAGACTGCGTTTATTTTTAAAATTTGACTAATTTTTTGAAGTTTTTTTTTAATTTTTGTATTCAAATTTGCATCATTTCAAGAGATTTTTTCCATATTTAGAAAAAGTCGTTTATTTATTTATTTTTTATATATACATGGTGCAATATTTTATCTATCGCCGACCTTTAATTTCTCAACCGTTAGTCGTAGACATATAATTCCAATTACAAAACGTTTCAAATGAGGTAAATATTCATGTTGTGGCATTATTTAAAGTAAAAAATCAATTTTATAAAAATTACGAAATCTAACTTTTTATACGGTCCCCCAGTCCCTATAGTTTATTTTACTATTTAGTAAAAGTTTACACATATCATAACAGATATAACGCAAAACGTTTGACATTTGTACTACAAAAATTGACACAGTTATTAAATTTCAAAGTTTGAGATTCTTGCATATGATTTTGTCTTTCATTTGAGGGATCAGTTAAAAGATGAATTAAAGTAATTCGAGATCAAAATCAGGGTGCGATGTCCTTTTTACCGCGAAACCACCTTTAGCCGGTATCTCCAAATCGGGGTATCACCAAAGAGGGTTTTTCCATCTAAAAATTTGAGCTAACTTTTATGGGTCGAATAACATTCAAACGTCAAAGTAGGTAGAATCGACAACCGGAAAATAAAACATTCTCACTAAGGATTAGATAAATGGCAGCGGAATGCAATGCAAACGACCAGCCGAGCTATAACGAGCATGGAAATTGGGATTATGCAAATTAAAATAGTACCGCAGCGCCACACGCCCGGAATAAAACACGAGACATCCAGCAGTGGACATGCTAGTCAGCGCTGAGATCGTGATGGCAAGCTACGTATACCAATATGCCGAAATGATACTTATTTATGGTGAATGTCAAAGGAATTCCAGAGAGGCTGCGAGTGTTTATTCAGAACGTTTCCCTAAGGATCTACATCCAACGGATGAAACTATAACTGATGCATTGCAACATCTTAGAGAGACCGGATCTGTTTCACCACGACCCAGAAGTCAGAACAAGTATACGGACAAGATGTAATGTTCGAGTGACACCGGAGGAGGTGCTGGCATTCGCCCTTTTAATTCTACAACTGAGCACGGCGGAAATAAGCGAGGTATGTGGTCAGGATGTCTGGCATTTGTTACATGCACATCACGTGCATCCGTACGATCCACCACTGGGCAAGCATTGATGCTGGATGACCACGCACGACGATTTGATTATTGTAATTTCATGCTCAACACCTTAGAGTAAAATCCGTCATTCCTTTGTGACATTCTGTGGACAGATGAGTCAATGTTTACCCAGGGTGGCATTGTGAACGTGCACAATATGCATCACTGGTATTTGGAAAACCTCCACATCGCCCGCACAGTACGACACTTGTGGTGCGGTATATGGGGAACCCAGATTGTTGGACCCATCTTCTACGATGGGAGCTTAAAGCACAGTCGTTACCTGCATCTGCTACAAAACACGGTACGAGACTGGTATGAAGAACTGCCTCTCCGACATATATGACGGGTGTGGTTGCAACATGATGGGGCCTCTCCGCATAAAACATCAAATGTCCGGGCGCATCCAGCCACCAAATTCGGTCAACAGATCCTTGGACATAGTGGTCCGGGAGAGTGGCCACCGCGTTCGCCGGACTTGGCTCCCATAGACTTCTACCTCTGTGGTTACATCAAGGCATAGGTCTATGTGACTGAGACCAATTCTCTGGATTATCTGAAGCAGCGCATGATCCTTGATTGTTGCACAGTTTGCACACCTGCTATGCTCTAACGTGTCCAGGACTCAGTACTGTTGCGCATCAATTGTGCATTGCCACCAATGGAGAACACTTTGAGCAGTATCTCTAGTAGATTCCGGAGTTTGATGTATTCATTTTTATAGTAGAGCGTTTTCTGATATTATAACAAATTGATATTTATTTTTCTGTTTAATTTCAATATTTCATTCTTCGCTTTGTATGCGACCCCTAAAAGTCAGCTCAAATTTTTAGATGAAATAACACTCTTTGGTGATATCGGCTAAAGGTGGTTTCGCCGTAAAAAGGACATTGCACTTCGATTTTGATCTCGAATTACTTTAATTCATCTTTTAACTGGTCGTTCAATGAAAGACAAAATCTTGTGCAAAATTCTCAAACTTATTATACAAACTACTATTTAATAACTGTGTCAATTTTTGTAACACAGATGTCAAACTTTTTGTGTTATATCTGTTATAATATGTGTAAACTTTTACTAAATATAACTATAAGGACTGGGGGACCATATAAAAATTTAGATTTCGTAATTTTCATAAAATTGTTTTTTTACTTTAAACTAGGTGGCTCGGCCCCCTACGAGCTACGCTCGCCAACCCCCGTCCAGATTCCGCAGATTCTAAATGCACGCTAATTTGATCGGCTTTAAAACGATTTCGAAAGATTGAATTATAATTTAAAAAACAGTGGCGATCTCCCTATAAACGGATTTCTATTCATTTATCTTTGATTGGGGAATTTTAACGCCAAATCCGCTGCGGTACTATTTGATTATCCCGTCGACCAATTTCGCCAAATTATATAAATCGCCAAACCACTCGCCAAATTATGCAAATTGACATGCTTTTTATTTTAAATAACGAAAGAACAAATAAATTAGTGCAACATTAATAAAAACACAAATAAAACGCCGAAATAAAAATAACTTGATGACGTAGACACGTGTAACAACATTTCAAAATAAGCTAATATAAAAGGAATAAACAGTCTTTTTCTCCTGGTATTTTTTAACAAAGCGAAAAGAAAGTTCTTTTAAATGAGACATTTTAAATTAATCGTTTTTAATCTGACCTAATTTTGAACAAGCTATTCTTTCTCTTTTAAATATTCACGTGAAAATACTTTTCTTAGAAATGAAATATTATTTGCGCTTTCCTAACAAAAGTATAGTTGAAAAGATCCTCTCAAAATATCAAAAAAATGTCTAGCTCAATTTCTAAATTTAAACCGTTTTGCAATATTTTGTGTTCATTTTATGTAATAACTGTAATGTGACGTAAATATGACGTAATTTCTCCTATTTAAGACTTCTAACGCATGTTAATGAATTTATTATTTTACAATATCCTTTCTCTTTTAAAATTCACGTGTATACTTTTTATGACGTAATTTTTAATAAGTTCCTGCTTTTTGTACATAATTATTTAATTCTAATTCCGAATGATTTTTTCTGTTTATAATAGTCACGTGTAAATAAATTTTTAATTTGAAGCAAACATTATTGTTTGCGCTATTTATACATTTGGCAACAGTATAAATTAATACCATTTTCTAAAATAATGTAAAAAATATCTCTCAAAATGCTGAAAATTTTAATTTAAAATAGAAATATAACCTCCAAAAATAAGTCAAATTAAAAAAATTAATGCAATCTGCACACCGGCAAATTCTAACGCATAAAATGATCTATTAATGATTACATTCCCATGTATAGTTTTTGCTGCTATAAAACTTTTTTAATGGAACGATTTTGTCCAACTTTAGCATTAAATATCTCTTTAAATAATTCTTCGATTTGAAAACTGTCTGCATCAGCGTGTTTATCAAACATTTCTCTATAATACCACCGATTTTCATATTTTTGTACGCAATATTTTTCTTAATATTAACGAAGAAAGACCTCCTGTCACAAAAAATTCAAAACCGGCGGCGGCGGCGGCGGTGACAGCGGTAGTTACTTTTTTTTAGAATAGAGAGATACTGCCACAAAATGATTATTTATCTCATTTGAAACATTTTTATAATTGGAACTATATGTCTACGACCAACGGCTAAGAAATTAAAGGTCGGTGATAGATAACATATTGCACCCTGTATATTGACTAGGGGGCTGTGCCTCCTATGAGCTACGCTCGCCAACCCCCGTTCACACACCGAAGACACTAAAAACACATTAATCTGACCGCCTTTGAAAAGATTACGAAAAACTGAATTATAAATAAAAAGCAATGCTATGAGAAAGTTGTTTTAAATAAGACATTTTAAAATGTATCGTTTTAAATCTGACGTCATTTTAACCAAAGATTTCTTTCTCTTTTTAACATTCACGTGAAAATACTTTTGTTGTTAGAAAGGAAATATTGATTGCGCTGTCTTAGAATTTGCAACAATAGTTTAAAAGGTCATCTAGAAATGCGAAATAAATGCCTCTTGTAAATATATTTTTAAATTTAAACTGTTTGGCAATATTATTATTTGGCCATTTTAATCATGACGTAATTTCCTCCATTTAAGGCTTTTAACGCATATTAATGGACTTATTATTTAAATTTTTCTTCCCCAATTTTCTTGTTATTTAAAATTTTAAAATTCACGTGTAAATATAGTTTTATGACGTATGTAAAATGTTCATATTTAAGCTAGTTCATATTTAAAAAGCTCAAATAATAATTTTCCCAAACACTTTTAAATTGAATTATATATTTACGCGGGAATCTTAAAAGAGGAAAAAAAACTTTACAAAAATTAAATGATTTACGCGAAACGCATTTAATAGTGAAAATTATGTCATGTATTAAACCGATACATTTAAAACTGTTTTCTTATACAGTAGTCATGTGACATCACATTGAGAATCATAAGGTGTAAAAAAAAAAAAACGCGGCTAGCAAATTTGTTTATATATTTCATCACTTGATGTAGCATAAATACAGGTAAATGCATACGCAAAATACTTTCGATTATTTTGTACGGATTACTGTTCGATAAATAATATTAGAAATTCTGTATATTACTTATTAATTAAGATAAATAATTTACATTTAAAAAATATAACTTGAAAATATGCATGATGATGCATTAAAACAGAGAAAAGAATTCATGCAAGCATAACCTATATCTGTTCCTGAAAATATCTAAAACTCGATCAAAACATAAAATATAAGAGTAAAATTTCAAAACACGGTGCTTTTCAATACCGCAGTTCTGAATGTTATTTACAAGCAGACGGAGAACGACGGAGACCGGAGACCTCAAACCAAAGGAAGGATATTGTCCATAGTGTCGTTATAAAAGTCCGAGAGGTAGCGACATTTTTAACCTAACCATTTTAGAAGCTGATATTCAAATGTGTAATTGATATTACTTATCAAGCCCAAAAATAACTGTAAGCTGTCGCAACAGTGGTGAATAAGACCATGGTAACCGAAAAATGTCCTATTCAAATGGCAAAACATGGCGACCCGATTACAGAAGATAGTCATCGTTCGTGATAACACCATTCAATTATCTGTAATCAGGTAATCTTTTTAAAACAGAATACATTACCATGTATTTAGAGGCTGTGAAGTCTTGACGAGGGTAGGCGAGCGTAGCTCGCAGAGGGCAGAGTCCCCTACTATTAAACATTTTTAAAAATCCATGCTTTGACAACTAAAACAGTAAAAATTCCGTTCTTCTATGACCAAAATTCATTGAGTTTCTTTTTTATTACATGGCACATTTGAACTTAGAATTAAATGTTACGCGAACAGCTTCCATCCATAGTTTAACTTACTAAGTCCACCTTGAATTCTCAAAAAGCAAGGAAGACATATACCATTTTTTATTTATTTAAACACAAACAACACAATCATGGTCATATATTAAAAATATATTTGTTATAAGTTGTAGTAAAAAGGTAACGGTTTACCATATTAAAAGAAATATTTACACACATCCATGATCCATTCTTCTGTAAATTATATTTTAACATTCAATGAAATAGCTGCGCTTCAAATTATTTTAGAATAACTTCTGTGCTAGATTGAATTTTTTCGGTAGGCATATTCTTAATTCTCTCTCCCCCCCCCCCCCCCTCCCATCACACCCCGTCCACAAGGAATCTAGCCTAGTTTTATTTTTGGGGTTTTATGGCTTGCAAAAAAGTTTATTTCACCCATTCACCCAACAAATATGATTTTCAGAACGGAACAAGTATTTTCTAAAAATAATAGTACTAGTACTTTTTGTGTAATACATTTGTGTAATATATTTTTGGGTAATATTTAATTTTGTATTCCCCCTTATAAAAATGCGCTGTGGCATAGAGGTTGAAAACCTCTGATCTATATATTTGTATGCATTTTAAGCGTCTTTATCTAGTCTTTGACATTTGGATAGATATTTTTGAAACTTCTGCAAAACTTTTTACCTCTTTAAATATTAAATCCCGACATTAGTTTACCTAATAAACCTTTATGACTCTTACCTTGAACGACATCTTCCACATCTCGAAAATCGGCAAAGTAATTAGGATCTATGACTGGTGGATCATAAGGGTCAGCAGACTGTAGAGACACTGATCCAATGCTTCTTGTGCGCAGAAGTTGAGAACCACAAGTTATCAAGCTTTTATTTGATGACGGAATCAGAACTCTTGCGATGAGCTATAAATAAACATAAAATATGAAGATAAACCACTGTCGCAGTGAAAAGGGGCGTAGGGATTTCCGTGGATTCCCTCACAGGACATTTAAAAACTGGTAAGATGCACACAAAACCCGTTATGTTAATTTAAATATATGATGTGTGAAAACCAAAATAAAAAAAGCTTAAACAGCATAAAGTTTTTATCATTCAATTGTTTAAAGGCTTCATAATAGGCTCAATTTCAACATGAAATTAATGAAAGTGGGGAACAATAAATAGCAGCAAAGTTATATGTATGTTATTGCTCTTTCTCTTTTTCTTTTCCTCTGAAGATTAAAGAAGATGCTCTTTTATGAAAGTTTGATGATCGATTTGGCGCCGCCAAGATTTGAACCTGGTATCTCATGAACAGTAGGCGAGAACGTTAGGGTCGAGCAAAAGGCCAAGCCAAACCAGTCACTCGCTTTATATTGTTCATGTGACAGGCGAGATGAGATACATCCTAAGGCTCCTATAAAGGTATTATAGCTCTACTTCATCCCCGGTGAGGAAGGCGTCTTGTTGACGTCAGGCAAGTGATATGCAGTCGTGATTGGGCTCGAAATGGAAAAATCCACGAACCAGAACGCTGTTTCAAAATTACTGTCGACTATTTTTTTCGTTTTTAGTACAGTAAAGCCCCGAATATCGGAGTCCCGCTTTAAAAGAGTCATTTTCTTCTGACGGACTGATGGTTTCCATTATTATGAAACAGCTATTATAAATGAAGTGTTAGGTGAAGATCACAGAGTAATCGTAAAAAGTTAGAACTCTGATTTTCTGTTCAGAATGGGGAAAAGAAATGAATATAATTTTGAAAATGATCCATTCCAAAGGTATAAGTTCGATTAAAAAAAAACTATTTAATACTTTGAGCAGAAAGAAGAGGCTACACCTGCAATTTTTATGACACTAATAGAATCATATAGCTGCCAATTTGTACGGTTTTGTTACCTCTAAAATTGAATACAAATTTTTGCCATATTGAATCGTTGACAATTGTTAGATTTCGGCGATTGAATTAGGCAAAATTTACTGGTAAGTTTTAGAGGTGAGAAAAAAATCTTTGAAATTGATAGCTATGCAGTAGCGTAATACTGCAGCAAAACTCACAGTCAACAAAGAAAAAACTATCAAGGGCATTTTCAAATAAACAATTTCATTTCCCGTATTTCTTAAAAGTAACGGAATTGTACATCAAAGAAATGCTACTAGTACCATAAAAATTAATGAATGAAGTAAAAATTTATATTTCATCTTCTTAGTTGGAGACGATTTGTGTAAATCAGGTTTATACGAGTTTTTTGCTGATCCGAGGTGAGCTTGGTCCATATTAAGTCGGATAATCGGGACTTTACTGTATAGCATTCATAGTATCGGAACAATATTTGTTACAATTTCACGAACCGGAACATCGTTCCGGTTTGCTCCGGTACATTTCGAGGCCTGGTTTAATGCTATTTTAGCCTAGTTGTAGGGGAGCAAAAAAAGGCCCAATTCGGAAATAATTAGGGGAAAGCCAGAAATTGTTTTAACCCCTTCAGTTTATGTCTAGAATGAATATGCTACATTTCGACCCTCGTACTAGGTGAGCATTAGGAATTATACATTGATTTATAGTAAAAAAACATGTTTTTTTTTAAATACCATAACACTACCTCGAAATCACTAACTTTTTCAAAAACATTGTCAATACAAATGTTGTAGAGCTTAAAATTCTGAATAAAATGAGTTACCTACACTTAATACTTTTGTTGAGTATTAAGGTCACAATTCTATTTTAAAGTTTTAGCACCGTGGTCAGAGCGTTGAACTCAGAATTAATTAGGGGAAAACTTAAAATCGTTTTAATCCCTTCAGATTATGTCTAAAATGAATATTCTATGTTTTCCCCTTCGTACTAAGTGAGCGTTAGGAAATATGTACACATTTATGTTCGAAAAACACGTTTTTCTTTAATATTTTTAACAATATCTGAAATTGCGACCTTAATTTTAAACAAAAATATTAATGTGAGTATTCATTTTATTCAAAAGTTTAAGCTCTACAACATCTGTATTGGCAATGTTTTGGTATAGTTAGCTGTTTTGAGATATTGTTAAGGTAATCTGGTCTCTCCTATCTTGAAGCTCTTGATTAGTGATTAAGGCAAAATTTTGAAATGGAATTGCGACCTTAATTATGAACAAAAATATTAATGTGGGTACTCATTTTATTCAAAATTTTATGCTCTACAACATTTGTATTGACAATGTTTTTGATAGACTTAGCTGTTTTGAGATATTTTTAGGTAACTTGGTCTCTCCGGACTTCAAGCTCTTGATTAGCGATTAAGGCAAAATTTTGAAATTAGGATTGCGACCTTAATTTTGAACAAAAATACTAATATGGGTGCTCATTTTATTCAGAATTTTAAATTCTACAACATTTACATTGACAATGTTTTTGATAGAATTAACTATTTTGAGATATTGTTAAAAATATTAAAGAAAAACATGTTTTTCGAATGTAAATGCGTACATATTTCCTAACGCTCACTTGGTACGAGGGGGAAAACATAGAATATTCATTTTAGACCTAATCTGAAGGGATTAAAACGATTTCCAGTTTTCCCCTAATTAATTCTAAGTTCAACCCTCTGACCACGGTGCTAAAACTTTAAAGTAGAATTGTGACCTTAATATTCAACAAAAGTATTAAGTGTAGGTACTCATTTTATTCAGAATTTTAAGCTCTACAACATTTGTATTGACAATGTTTTTGAAAAAGGTAGTGATTTCGAGATAGTGTTATAGTATTTTTAAAAAAACGTGTATTTTGACTGTAAATCAATCTATAATTCCTAACGCTCACCTAGTACGAGAGGGAAAACGTAGCATATTCATTCTAGACCTAAACTGAAGGGGTTAAAACAATTTCCAGCTTTCCCCTAATTATTTCAGAATTCAACTCCTTAACCACTGGGTTATTTGTGATGCGCGGGATAACAACGTTATGAGCATTGCATGTTGGGGATGATTTGTTTGGTGCTGCCATCTGTTAGTATTAATAGGAGTTGATTGTGGTTGCTGAAAGTGTAGTGTTTGTCTGGATCTCAAATTTAGAGATTGATGGATTTGACCCAAAGATCGGAACAGATGTGTTATTATTCCGGGATCCGCCATCTTGGATTTTTTTCTTGGCTTGAATTAAAAATTATTTTTTTATTAATAGTTATAATCATTATATTCCATTTTTTTTCAATATTATATTAACCTATCAACAATATTTAAGCATTGGCGACATTACTACTTGGCGAAAAAGGAGTTTTCATGCAAGAAAAAAATCCAAGATGGCGGACACCGGGATAATAACACATCTACGCCCAAAGATCTCATGCCATGAACAGTAGGCGAAAACGTTAGTTGCTAGTAACTCACTTTATACCGTACATTTGTGATGAAATCGCTACAAAAGCTTTAAACACATAAATGCTAAATTTCTGTTATGGTTGTTCCTACCTTTGATACGCCGATTTTTATGTGTTACATATTTACTAAAAACGATAAATAACCAACTAGTGTGAAATATAAACAACGGTAAAGTATGATTTGGAAATGGACAAAAACAATTTCTCTATTAGCTGAAAACGCGCGCAAAACATGTCTGAATATTATTTGAAATTCGAGGAAATCGAAATTAGCGTTTTTCAAATTCTAATCATCCTCGAATAGATCTTCTAATATCTAAACAGTTAACTCAGCAATCCTGTTAATGCATTGATTAGGATTGATGATATCCTCTATCCGTTTGAATATTGAAGCGGGTGGTTTAGAATATGAATCTGATTTCAGGTAAATATTGGAGTGTGGTTCCGTGGGAAGGAGCGAGTAAGAGTTTTTCAACAATGGTCAATCAAAAGTAAATAAATTTGAAAAGTTTTACCTTAATGTTATGAGTATAATAATAATAAATCTTTTTTCTTTTTTTTTTTGTATTAATATAGCAAGAAACGCAATTTTATTTACAGTGAAGAAACAGAAGACAAAAAGACATCCTAGAACATCACATCAATATTTTAACACTCAAAAAAACTTGTGCATAAATACAATTGCCACAAATCAGTTGTAAAGATGCGAAGCAGTATTTTAAAACACTATAGTTGGCTTGAATATTTATCCCTTCCGAACTTTTAAAACCAGAAAAATATCTATTTTATTTTACTGGATATTAAATCCAATTGGGATTTTACATCCACATAAGTTTTAGAATCCAAAAATGTCTGATGCTGCCATCTAGTGGCAAATTTAGAAACAAAAGAGGTTTCTATCAATTGATCGGAAAATAATTGTTCTACCGATTACAACTTAAAAAGTAATTTCTGTATTTATACAATCCAACCATAAATTGCTTTCTTTCAAAATATACACAAAATAAATAATTCATTCTAAAAAATTATTACAATAATATCAATAATATGTAATAATTTATTTCATTTTTAATACATTGCGTTGCTAGTTTATTAACAAATCAAGGTGAATTCGGAAAAAGAAATATCAAATTATTCAGCTTTTAATAATAATAAATAAATAAATAAATAACTATGGATTACACTGATTGTATTATTATAATAGTTTACTTATTAAGCTCTTTGTTTATAAAGAAAAACAGATTATCTTTGAAAGGAAGTTTTATATTCCTCAATCAGTTTTTTAAATTCAACTTTTAATCGTCATTTTATGGGACTACATGAACAAAAATAAGTCAAAACTAAGAAAAAAGTATAACAAATATAATGTTGTACATTGTACAGATACGTGCGAATTGTTATGAATACCTTTTTTAAACATTAGGACGTTACGAAATATGGATAATTCATTTTAAGTATCCCGCTGTTCGATTCCCTAAACTTATTGAATGTGGCTTTTAAATTTTTTCGGTGGTATATTCCGACATCCGGTCTACTGCTACCGGGCAAGGAGTTGAAAGGGAAGGGACCTCCAGTGGGTGTGCACCCCCTTTAACGCGAAGTAGCGGCGGTATGTATCTTACAAGCTTTCGCAAAAATATTTAAGTTAGATAGTGTTTTTTTTTAATTTGTAAATTCCTTTGTGTAAAGCTTCAAAAGTTCGAAAATAAACGTTTTTTTTTTTTTTTTCTATTAGAAAAGTTACAATTTATGTTTAAGTAAATATTTTACTAGGATTTAATCTTATTACTTTCTTCTATCTTCAGTAGAAGACAGTATTGTAATCGAAATTTTTTTCGACTTCCGGTTTTCGACGGATTTACACGTTTTAGGGGTCAGAGATCCCAAAAAAACATGTTTATAGAAAATGTCTGTCTGTCCTTCTGTCTGTCGCCATTGTACCATCAAAAAGTATATGAAGTTATGCATAGAAATGAACCAAATTTTTATTTTAAGTTTTTGGCTATGGCAAGCAGGTCCTCCCTGAATCTGGAAAAAATTCGCCGGTAGGGGGCACTGTAATAGCGATTTTAATATTGTGCCATCCAAAAGTGTATGAAGTTATGCATGGAATTGAACCAAATTTTTATTTTAAAATTTTGGCTATGGCAAGCTGGTCCTCCGTGAATTTGGAAAAAATTCGCTGGTAGGAGGCGCTGTAATAGCGGTTTTTGTGCGATTTTGAATATTGTACCATCGAAAAGTGTATCAAGTTGTGCATAGAATTGAACCAAAAAAAATTTTTAAGTTCTTGGCTATGGCAAGGAGGTCCTCCCTTAATTTGTAAAAAAATCGCCGGTAGGGGGCGCTGTTCATTCGTAAATACAAACAATTTGCATTAATATTCGTAAAAATATCAAATTTACCGATTTTGTTCGGATACCAAGAAATCAAAGTGTTTCCCGTTTTCTTATAAAGGCAAAGATTCATTCGGAAAATGTTGTCAAAGTTAGCATTTTTAGCCAAGTTTTACGAGTTGACAGACACAGAAATGCCGTCACAAGGGAACAATTGGCTATCACTTCTGGAAATTCAGTTTAAAAAGTCCAACAATTGTCAACGATTAAATGTGGCAAAAATATGTATTAAATTTTAGAGTTAACAAAACCGTACAAATTGGCAGCTATGTGATTCTATTAGTGTCATGAAAATTGCAGGTGTAGCCTCTTCTTTCTGCTCAAAGTATTAAATAGTTTTTTTTTTCCAATCGAACTTATACTTTTGGAATCGATAATTTTCTTCTGATGGACCGATGGCTTCCATTATTATAAAACAGCCATTATAAATGAAGTGTTAGGTGAAGATGAAAGAGCGGTCGTAAAAAGTTAGAACTCTGATTTTCTGGTCAGAATGGAAAACAAAATGGCCATGAAAAATTATGATCCATCATAATCCAGGTCCATCAGAAGAAAATAACTCGGATAAAGCGGAAACTCGGATAGTCGGGACTCTGCTGTATATTTCATTTCAAAAATGATCTTTAGACTATTTTTGTTGATGTTCAGAGGGGGGTCATGACTCCCGTGACCACCCCCTTGGATCCGCCATTGGTTGAAAGGCCGTTGGTTTGTTAACAACAGTGTTTGAATGGTCAAGTACTGCGCACAATGTGAATATCTGCGCTTCGTGTCATTCTCATTTTAATTCCTGGTGTTGAAACACGCAAACAAACGTTTACAATCAAAGCATTGTTGTTGAAGTGAAAATAATGAAGCAGAGAATAAACATTAAATTTTGTTTCAAATTGGGAAAAAGTGTTAGCGAAACACGTAAATGTTGCAGCAAGTATACGATGATGACGCATTGTTAAACTTCTCTCATTCTTGAGTGATTTCGAAGTGATCGTGATGATCGGGAAAGCATCAAAGATGATCCGCGCACTGGATAACCGATATCCGTTCGTTATGTCTGAAATGATTGAAAAAGCTAGCGACTTTCTGATTTCTGACCGCTGATTGACTATTCGACTACTCGCCGACAAATTGAATGTTAATAAGAACGTGGTTCGGCAAATTTTAACACAACACCTAGAGAAACGCAGATTGCCTTGCCTGTGAAGCGCTTTTTGGCCACAACATGACATCGCACAGTTAAACCATCCTTCATACACTCCGGTTTTGGCATCAGCAAACTATAGTATGTTTCTCAAATTGAAAACATTATTAAAGGGAACAAGATTTCTGGGACTTAATAGCATCAAGGAAAACCTGACATCTGAAATTAAGAGGATTCCCAAAGATGACTTTGCAAGTTGTTTCAAACAATTGTACAGTCGCGCTTCGAAAAGTGTATTATGTCAGACGGAACATACTTCGAAACATATTAAACAGTTATGTACTGCACATTCATATTTCAGAAGTTATTTCACCAGTCCTGGAAATTACTAGCCACACCTGGTATTATACATACTATATATTTTTATTCCATGACATAAACTCATGGATTTTTACTTAAATATTTTTGGCAACATGTGCAAATCATTCCTTATACCTTTTATGCTGTTATATTTACGCCATGTTGGATCCACCCCATTTCCCCCCTAAAAATATATTCTTGTGTAGTAATCTTTAAATGTATTATTTTCAGATAGAAGGCAGCACTAAATTTGAACATTAGTAAATACTTTTGAAGTCATTAAATTCAACAATAGAGGGCAGCACCATTTCTGTGTCATTAGTCAAAATACTGTAATTATACTATTTCAACCTGCTTACACTATAAATTTTTGCTTCATGGTATAAACTCATGGATTGTTGCTTAAATATTTTTGGCAACATGTGCAAATCATTCCTTATACCTTTTATGCTGTTTCATTTATGCCATGTTGAACCTTCAACTGGTAATATGCTTTTTTTTAAATCCATTTTAATTCATAATATTTTCATTTTTTTATCCAATGTTATTTCTCTTTCTTTTCTGGATTTATTGTGTAAGGAAGCCCTTTTTTGATTTTTTTAGTTTTTTATGGCTAATGCAAAGATGAAACCGTGCATGTTATTTGTGGAAATTAAGATAATTTGGGCCTCATGATTCTGCCTTGGTTCTACAAATATTTCCATTTTTCCAATGTTTACTGTGTTTTCAATTCTTTGTCGCACTTGCTATAAGCATCTGTTTCAAAGATTTTTACAATAGTTTATACATCAATTTTAAATTGAATAAATTTCTTTATAATTTATGTATTCACATTTGTTGATGATAATTTGCATTGGTTTATAATGCTTTTATATATATATATATGTATATATATAATAAATCTTGCAAAAATGTATAGGGTAAGCTGAGTAATAATACATATTTTCATTTGTACATAATAATATATATTATTTAAATAGTTATATATATTTTTTTTTTCATTTCAAGGCCTTCCATATAATTCAGTATTCATTTTTCTTCTATTATTTTGGTCATGTGGTCGTTCGGGTGCAGAGAGAGTAAATTTATTTAGCTTTTAGCTTTACTCTCTACAGAAAACGACTGCCTTGCTTATATATATGAATTCTGTACCCTTGAAAAAGTAATTCAATACACAAGCATTTCATTTACTTATTTTTATCTGTTTCCATAGTCCTCTTTTTTCTTCCATTTTAATCAACATAAGATAGTACATGGGGCTATAATTTTTACAAAACATCTGGTTAGTGTGGTGTTTGTATTTTCATATTATTGGTCATGTTCATTATCTTTCAATGGTATTATTGTACAGAAATTTTAATATATATACAGGGTGTCCCAGAAGTAATGGGACAAACTTTAAGGGGAGGTAGGGGACATCACAAGGATTCAGAATTGCACAGCAACCCATGCTCGGAAACGTCTTCGTTCGTCGGTAGGTTGTGTTGTTCACAAGAGCATTGGAGAAAAACAGCTTTCTCAGATTCGGGAATTTTTAAATTCATAATTCATACCAGAAATTGTACATAGCATTTTTAGTTACGCAAATTAAAGATACATCTAGATTTATTTCTATGATTCGCTTAGACTAATAATTCCTGTTTTTTCTTAGGATGTACTCATACTATTTACTCATATACAGGGCGTGGAGTTACTTTGCAACTGGATAGCCCATGGAACTGCTACGCTGTTCACTAGATTTTAACTCGAAACACTGGAGAAGACAGACCTGCAGTAATCGGATCTTTCATCGCCATCACTGGAGTATGCAACGCTTTACAAACACCGAGCTGGCAGATATGCACCTGATTTACGGATTGGCACAGGGAAGCGCACGAGAAGCAGAAAGATTATATCGCGAAAGGTACCCACAGAGAGATGCACTGGACCGCAGGATCTTTATGAATTTGCATCACAGTTTGTGTGAATATGGATGGATCCTTACGAGGTAATAGGCATAGAGTGGGCAGACCACGCTTGACTTGAACTCCTAGCATGGAGCAAAATGTGTTAGATATTGTTCAACGAAATCCGAGTACCAGCGTACGAGCCGTCGCTTTTGCCGTCGGAGGATCTCGGTGTACTGTTTATCGTATTTTACAACGTGAAGGCTTACATCCATACCATCTGCAAAGAGTACAGTCACTGCTCCCCAGAGATTATCCTGCGCGTGTGCGTTTTGCATAGTGGTACATCGACCAATGTCGCCAAGACCCATATTTCTCATCCTACGTTTTATTTACAGATGAGGCGTATTTCATGCAAGATGGTGTGTTCAACCACCACAATGTTCATTTATGGGCTGGCGAGAATCCCCATGGTGTGAGATCACATGCTGCCCAACATCGCTTTTCAGTGAATGTTTGGGCTGGTGTGGTCGGCGACCTCGTAGTCGAGCATTACTAGTTGCCAGCACCTCTAACATCTGCAGATTATCGCATCTTTTTGCAAGGGGTGCTACCAAGCTTACTTGACAATGTATCACAACATGTCAGACGCCATGATGGGACAACTCCCCATTATGGCAGATGTGTTCGTGAACATTTGAATCGGGTGTTTGGTCACCAATGAATTGGCCGTGGAGGACCGGTTCCCTGGTCACCACGCTCTCCTGATTTAAGCAGCATCGATTTCTTTCTTTGGGGTGCACTGAAAAACGCTGTGCACGCAACGTCTGTGGAATTTGAAATGGATCTGATTGCAAGACTCATCTGTGCTACTGCGGATATCCAACAAAATCCAGGTGTATTTGAGCGAGTCCGCCAATCCATGGTTCGACGGTGTAATGCATGCATCGCTAGCAATGGTGGAAACTTTGAACATCTTTTGTAACATTTTCACATATCATCTACCACAGTAAATGTAATATCGTTGACCAATAAATTATTTCAGATGATCTCAAGATGATCATTCTTGTGTCTCTTCGTCCCTTGTACCTGTCATACTACCTTCCAAGACGTTTCCGACCATGGGTTGCCATGCAATTCTGAATCCTTGTGATGTCCCCTACCTCCCCTTAAAGTTTTTCCCATTACTTCTGGGACACCCTGTATATATATATATATATATATATATATATATATATATAACCATTAAATAAACATTACCGACCACCATCAAAAATTACGAAATTATGAATAAAATGACATTAACAAATACAGTTTCCCCCAACACACATAACATAGATTCCAAAAACATAGTAAAAAACAGCAGAAATTGAATAACATAAATTGAATGATGGAAATTTGTTGAACTTAGACAGAATCATCGCGTCCCAAATGCCTTAAGTTCCACAAATAAAATGTGTGGTTTCAAATTCATATTAGCCATAAATTTGCTAAAGAATATGAATTTGGGACTACCACACACAGAAAACCGAGAAATAAACCATTGAACACCAATTAAGTTCAAAATGAATACAAGATTAAACTAGTCGTTGGGGACCACCGTAATACTTACCCATCATGGATATACATAATATAAAATATGAAAATAAAACATGTGATACATGCTAAGCATTGTATCATGTTACTTTATTCATAATTTACTTAGACTCCCTTAAATATAATTAATATAATCCCTTAAGCTAATATTACTTTTTGCTGCATTAAAATATCTCAATTTGTTGATTTTCTGTAAGCAAGTAAACACTATAGGTTTACAATGAAAGTCTATGGGAATTTGGCGAAATATTAGAGATACCGCCAATTTAGCGTAACTTTTGGCGACTAAATTTGGCGATATATCGCCAAGTTCGCGACAATCTTGGTGACATTTGGCGACAGCACAGGATCCCCCCCTATGGTAACCCCTTTATAGATATGGAGATGCATTAAATGCTTGAAATTTACGATAAGCCATTATTGGCATCTAATCTTATATTTTGGCGATAGTTTTTTGGTTGGCGGGATAATCGTGTAGAACCGAATTGCGTAAAAGAAACATCCTTATAACTCAAAAAATTATAATAATATTAACTAACAGTTTACTGCATCGGATTAATCATCTCATTTCCAATTAAAATATATCTTTGAATTGAAATTTGAATGAAATACAGGGTCATGAAAAATCGAAGAGTGTGAAAAATAGAATTAGAAATATCTCGGCAACTAATTATCCGGTCGAGTTCATTCATGATGCAAAATTTATGTTTTTTTATTGTCTTTTATATTCACTCCTTCAAATAAGCAATTTCGGAAATTTTTGTATACCTTTTATCAGAAGGAATATTTCGAGAGTCCGAAAAAAAGTTCCGGATAATCGAAGTTACTGATATTCAATAGGCTTCTTCCCATTGTTACTTCCTAAGTACACACCGGATTTCAAGTCTCTATCTCAATTTGTTCGGGAGATAGAGCGTTTACAGACACACACACATACAGACGGACGGCAAAATTTTTATTCTAAAAATATCTTTTTCGGAATCTCCAGTGTCTGAAACGTGTAAATCCGTCAAAAATTTTTTTCGATTTTTAAAATGGAATACAATGGAAGTCTATGGGAATTTGGCGAAATATCAGAGATACCGCCAATTTGGCGTCTCATTTTGGCCGCCAAATTTGGCGATATACCGCCAAATTGGCGACAGAACAGGGTCCTCCCTATGGTAAACCCCTTTATAGGTATGGAGAGGCATTAAATGCATGACATTTACGATAAGCCATTATTGGCATTTAATTGTATAGTTTGGCGATAGTTTTTTGGTCGGCGGGATAATCGAGTAGTACCGAATTGCGTAAAAGAAACATCCTTATAACTCGAAAAATTATAATCGTCTTAACTAATAGTTTACTGCGTCGGATTAAGCGTCTCATTTCCAATTAAAATATATCTTTGAATTGAAATTTGAATGAAATACAGGGTCTTGAAAAATCGAAGAGTGTGAAAAATAGAATTACAAATATCTCGGCAACTAATTATCCGATCGAGTTCATTCATGATGCAAAATTTATGTTTTTTTATTGTCTTTTATATTCACTTCTTCAAATAAACAATTTCGAAAATTTTTGTATACCTTTTATCAGAACGAATATTTCAAGAGTCCGAAAAAAAACGTTCCGGTTAATCGAGGTTACTGATATTGAATAGGCTTCTTCCCATTATTACTCCCTAAGTACACACCGAATTTCAAGTCTCTATCTCAATTTGTTCGGGAGATAGAGCGATTACAGACACACACACACATACAGACGGACGGACATTTTTTTTTTCTAAAAGTATGTTTTTGGGAATCTCCAGTGTATGAAACATGTAAATCCGTCAAAAGTTTTTTTTTCGGTTTTCAAAACGATTACAAGACTTGCCCTTTACTACGTATGATGGGTAAGTAAAAAACAGGAGCTGTAATATTCTGTGGTACTAACCACGACATTGTATCCCCCTGTTACTCCACTTGCAGATTTGTATTCTGTACATAATTTGTATTCTGTACTTACCCTATAATACGTATGATGGGTAAGTAAAAGGATAGAGGGAAAAAAATTAGCAAATTAAAATCCATACTGTCACAGCATTAGGTATAACAAATACACTCATTATGCATTTTATTCTCATTTAAGATTGTATACTATTAGAAATTAATATGATATTGTCATGCGCATATTTTTATACATTAAAAAAAAATTCGATATAATTTGAAAACGAATTATTCAATATAATTTAAAACCTTAGCTATAATTATCTTCTATTTAGATTAATCATTTTACCTCAGGCGTCATTCCAATTTGTAAATACTGTAATTTGACAAAATCAGTAATATATACAGTGTGATCTGGAAGTCCTTCCATTCCATTTTCAGAACTACTTAGAAATGACATCAGTTCAATCCCTTCAGTGCATGTAAGAGGACCTAATAAGGTTAAAATATTTAAAGTTATTATTATATACAGTCGGAACTCTATTTAACGAACCTCTATTTTGCGAAATTTTACTTGAAACCAAGAACATTTTGTAAATTTCTTCGTAAAATAACCTCCAAATAGCGAAATGTATTCTCTATTTAACGAACTTTTCCTTGGGATATAAATTTTTTTTCTCCCTATTTCTTAAAATATTACTGGACATTTCAAACTTATTCTTTCTTTTAACACATTTTATGATGATCAATGACCATGAACAGGTCTTACCAGGCACCTAACTCACCGAGAGCAGTAAAATCGTTGTGATTCTTTGCTTTCCATCCAAGAAGAGCAAACTTTCAATATCCCCTTTTAACCCTCAATGGAGCTTCCCCGTGTCCTTAAACTATAGTTTCCCGTTTTCTAGACTGTTGATCATGATCAATCGTGTTGGTAATTTCGGGGTCAGCGCTAAATCGCACAACGCTCCGGTATAGACGGGTTGCACATGACGTCACATGTCTGAAATCGCTTCCTATGGCGCCCAAATATAAGGCGAATTTGGTGCTCTCCATTTGATTTTTTAGACTTATTTGCACTATAATAATTAAAATAAGGAAGCTCTAAATTAAAGAAAAAGATAACACGTGCTTTTAACGGCAAACGGGGAGTTCTGTGCTCCAGAAGCTATAGTATCAGTCGTTGCTAATAGCAACGTGACGTCAATGCAAGGGGTCTAGAAACGAGCGCCATCTACTGGCTAATCTTCTAAAATTAACATCCTGAAGGGTTTTTTAAATTAATTTTACATTTCTTTTATCTTCTTAACGATGAATTAAAAGCATTCTTCATCGTGTTCTTAAAATAATAATAATAATAATAATATGTTCTTTCTGTGGCTACCCATAAAATTTTATTTTATGATATGATATCATAAGCTAGGAAATTTCAAATAAAACTTCTTTAAAGAAAAGTTTTTTTAAAAAGAGAGAGAAAGAGGGGGGGGGGGGGTATATTTAGATTCCAAATATTTAATTTATATGCTTTAACATTGAAGTTATATTTAAATATATGTATATATCTTGACTTAGAACTAGCGTCTGTTAATATTAGCATGTTTTATTTACTTGTTATTTCTTTTCTTTTCTTTTCTTTTTTTTACTTTAAAGAGGATTTATTTCAGATTTACTAGTTTATTATGTCCTGCAGTAGATTGGAAAATTTATGGCTAGTCGTAGAAAAATCATATTTAATTATTATTATTTAAGAATTCAAAGAAGAGCTTTTTTTTAAATTCATTATTTTTGCATCTTGTTAAGAAACAAGGAAGTTTAAATTTAAGAACCCCCTAGGATCTTATTTTTCATAGTAATATTTTGAATTTATACTTAATAAAAGGGAAAGGTAGAGAAAAAAAATATATTAACAACTACTTTCTAATAATTTTAACTGTCAACTACTTTCCAATACTTTTAGCTAAATCTGACTTAAATAAATAATAAATTTTTATAAATAAAAAAGACAAATTTATACAAAAGAATTCTCATAGCCATTCATAAGTTTTTAATAATTTAGTAGAGCAAAATTACTTCTAATGTAAAAACAACAAAAACAGAAAAAGGCACAATTAAATTTAAGTTATTTTTGATAAATAACTATTTAAATGTTCCTTACATGAAAAAAAAAAAAAAAAAAAAAGAAAAAGAAAGAAAGAAAAATCATACTCTTACACTTGGACTTAGTAATATTTTTTTTTAAATACATATATTTAAAATTTTAAATCCAAATTTTGCAACATTTAAAGAATCATATTTAAATTATAATAAATAAATTAATTTATTAATTTAATTCAATAAGTATTGTACAAGCTTAAGTAAGATTTAGATGAAGGTGTTGGAAAGTAATTGATAGCTAAAATTATTAGAAAGTAATTCTTAATATTATTTTTTTTTCTCTCCCTTTCTATTTTATTAAGCATAAATTCAAAATATTATTATGAAAAATAAAATTCTAAGGGGTTCTGCAAATTAAACTTTTCTTGTTTTTTAACAAGATGCAAAAATAATGAATTTAAAAAACTTTTCTTTGAATTCTTAAATAATAATAATAATTAATTATGATTTTTCTATGAATAGCCGTAATTTTTTCAATTTACTGTATGATATCATATACTAGTAAATCTAAAATAAATTTTCTTTAATGTAAAAATAATAAAAGAAATAAATATTAAATAAATAAAACTTGCTAATACTAACAGATGCTTGACCCAAGTCAATATAAAGTGTGAAGGGGTTTTTTTTTTCCAGGTTTTCAGGAAAGAAAAATAATCATGCATATAAATTGCACACATACACTTAAATATAACTTCAATGTTAAAGCCTATAAATTTAATATTTGGCATTAAAATATATCCCCTCCCCTTCTCCCCCTCTCTCTTTTTTTAAACTTTACTTTAAACAGCAGTCATCAGGGGAAAGATTCCTCTGATCTTTCCCCTGATGGTGGCTGTTTTATTGCAGTTGAAAACGTTTCTGGTTTTTATCATCTTTTGACAGTTTTTATGTTATAAAGACCTTTGTATGTATTTTAGCACACAAACATAAATACAAATAATCTTATATTTTGATATTTTTTTTAAAATTTATTTTTTTTAAATGTTATAAAGATAATTTTGTTAACCATTATAATATGATTTTACTTGAGTGGTGCAATTTTTTCCTTTATAATGTAATATAAATTAGGATAAAATAAAAATGATACAATAAGATAGTTTTATATGTTATGTTTTCCTTTGTCTCACATTCATATTTTTCTTTCTAATATATATAGAAGACAATCTGTTTAGAAGAAAATCCGAGGAACTCATTTTAAGTGGCGTTTTTTTAAACAAAGGAGCATTGAAAATCTCAATTTTCTATATATTTATACAGTGATAAAAAGTTACCCTTGGTTAAAAGAAAATTAATGAGTTCAGTCAAAATATCTCGAGAAAAAATATTGTTATGCAATATTTTTATTGTTACAATAACTTTAACTGTTTATACTGAACATTTTCATTTGATGGAGTTAATCGATTTGTGCACTGAACGGCTCATATAAGTCTAGATGTGAAAATTTAAGTTCTACTTTATATACAGTCTTAAAATTGCTTATGCATTTTTTCTTTTTTTATAATTTATTAGTTTGGAAATTTAATGCTTTAAAACTTTTGAACTATTTTGAATTCATATTAAGAGAATAACTAACATTTTAAGTATAATTTGTATATTTCCAAAATTAATAGTAATAAATATATAGTTATTCATAGTAATAAAATAATTATACTATAAACTAAACTAATATGCATTTCAAAGTACATATATAAAAAAAAATTCCCTATATTAATCTGAAGATACTGAAAGTTATAAACTCATGAACTTATAATTTGAATTCTTGTTAACGATGTAAAAGTACCTAGAAATAGAAATTTCAATTTTATTTTAAAAATCTTTTATTAATCTGAACTTAAGATACTGAAAATAATAAATTTATCAATTAAGAACTGGATTTTTAATTTAAATTCTTGATCCTTCGGATTTTAAAGTCTATTCTGTCATATAGTATTGCTAAATGATGAAAACATTTAGAAAAAGAGTGCAAATTTTTAGTCAAGACCTGGTTTAAATCAAGATAAAGACGAATCGCTACTTCTGCCATGTATCAACATGAAATCATAAACATGACAGCCTGAAGTGGAACCATACTTTGTTGGAGAATTAAATTTTTTTATACTATACTAATTGAATTAAGCTAATGATTTAATTTATAAAGTATGAAAAAGTTTTAATTTATGTTAATTTAAATTATTTTTTTAAGTCCAAATGTAAGATGATATTGTTTTTTTTTTATGTAACACTCTCTAAGTTGATTATTTATTTAAAATAATTTAACTAAACAGTGTCCCTTCTACACCTTAAAAAAACTCTGTTAAATTATTAAAACTTATGAATAACTATGAGAATTGTTTTGAATAAATTGAACTATCTTTATAAAAATGATTTACATGTTCGAGTAAGAGTTAGTTGAAATGATTAATGTATTTTTTCTCTAGATTTCTCTTTTATTAATTTAAATTCAGAATCTTAATATGAAAAATAAGATCCTCTGGGGTTCTTGAAATTAATTTTAGGTTTCTTTTTTTTCTTAATTAGATGGAAAATAATGAATTTATTTATAAACCCTTCATAGTATTAAAAATAATAATAGGAATAATACAATATGTTCTTTCTGTGACTACCCATAAAATTTTCATTTTATGATATGACATATTAAGCTAGTAAATTTGAAATAAAATTTCTCTAAAGTAAAAGAAAAAAGGAGAGATAAAGGTGTGTGTGTGTGTAGGGGGGTAATATGTTTGAATACCGAATAAATGTTGAATTTATATTTAAATATATGTGTGTGTGTGTGTGTATATACTGAAAAATTTAAGGCTAGTCGTTGAAAAATGTTATTTAGTTATTATTTAAGAATTCAGGGAAGTTTTTTTTTTTATGCATTATTCTTGCATCTTGTTAAAAAACAAGAAAAGTTTAAAGATTCTCTAGGATCTAGAATCATATTTTTCATAATAAGATTTTAAATTTATACTTAATAAAGGAGAAAAAAAATAAAACAATAATATTGACAGTTACATTCCAATAATTTGAGCTAGCAATTACTTTCCAATACCTTTAGGTAAATGTTACATAAATATGTAAAGGATTTTTTTTAAAAATAAAAATAGCACAATTTATGCACAAAACATTTCTCATAGCCATTCACAACTTTTCAATAATTTGCAAAAATAAATATTTTTAATGAAAAAAAAAAAGCTACCAATTATTTAAGTTAATTTTCATAACTATTCAAGAGTGTGTTAAAAATATAAAAAAAAACGACTACA
The DNA here is from genome assembly GCA_963932465.1 of Maratus speciosus. Taxonomy (NCBI): domain Eukaryota; kingdom Metazoa; phylum Arthropoda; class Arachnida; order Araneae; family Salticidae; genus Maratus; species Maratus speciosus. The sequence goes on from OZ010791.1 coordinate 415,236,593, forward strand.
GTATATTCTTAAACATAGACTTAAAAAAAACCCCTTGGTTTTTTAATAATATATTTAAAAATTTTATCCCAAATTTCGCATTTACAACTTTTTAAAAACCCTATACATTAATTTAATTCAATGAGTATTGTCAGTGTTGAATTCAGACACTTTTCTCCGGGAGGGATTTCTGTGGCTCCGCGAGGGGGGGGGGACATCATAGTGTTCTGGGGGGGTGGGTGGATTGCGCTTTTTGACCATTGAAAACACAAAATCTCAAATCTTCCAGGGGGGACATCTCATTACTCCGGGGGGGGGGGGGGGGAGGGATGTCCGCCCGGGCCACCCCCTGAAATCAACACTGAATATTATACAAGAAATTCAGTCTTCCTTACGTTGAACGCAAGGCCTTAGCTGAAAATCTTTGGGAAGGATTACAAGATAGTCGATTTTAGTAGCTCTATTTGTGACGAAGACAGCGTTTGTAGTGTGGGAGGAGTCTAAATTGATACGTCACCTTGTTTATACCTAAGCGTTGTGCGATTTAACGCTGACCCAATTTCGGTTCTTGTAGCTTGAAAATGTCAAAGCGAAAGTGCTTGAGCATCAAAGGAAAAAAAAAAACATTCTTGATGAGGTGAATAAAGGCATGAAGAAAAAGAATACGTCTTTAAAATTTGGTATTCCTCCAAACAGCTTATCAACCATAATAAAAAATCGTGATTTTAATGTAAAATTATTTTTTTAACTGAAAATACAGTGTATTTCCAGACAATGTTTTGTTTCATTCTTATTTCCCTTACAGATTTCTTTTTGATGGGTAAAATAAGTAAAACAAATAGATATAATTTATAAAAAAAGGTGTGACTAATTACTTTTTTTAATTATATTTGTGTTTATGGGAAAAACATATTTTACGTAGTTTAAAGTATTTTAAAAGGTGACTCTCTATTTAACGAATTTTCCATATAACGAACTTTTTTTCGGGATTTAGCGACTTCGTTAAATAGAGGTCCGACTGTATATTATAGTGCTAAGTGTATAACACTTCCGGAGTGAAGTCATCCGGAATTTGAAATTCTTCACAGGTGGAAATGCTTCAGTTTTGAAAATAACGCAATTGAAATCACACACTGATAAAATGAAAAGTAAAAAAAAAAAAGAGTGAGTTTATAGAAGAGCAATGATCTTTATGTTAAAATAATACTTGGTGAAAATTTCGACTAACTTAATAAGATGCATTTTTTATGGTAACTAATTTTGTAGATTTATTATAAAATAATGAAACAGTTCCTTCTTAAACGATTTCTTTCGCCGTAATTCGACTGGTTCCACCTCGTAAATATATAAATATATAAAACAAAAATAATAAAATTTTTGATTTAGAAGGATTGAGTTTTTTTTTAAGTGATAATATATTCACTCTTGAGGGAAAATATACGGAATAAAATGTTTATACTCTTTGAAAACAAACGTATCGTGAAAGATTTTGCGAAATACACAAAAACATTTTTATGCACGAGTATTCTTTTTTCCTTCATATAATGAATAAAGACGTATAGTTTCAACAGCTCTCTCCATCAGGTCATATAGTAGAGAATAGTTATCCCGGCAAGGATAAACACAGGGCAGATCATGTTTTTTTTTTCCTTGCCTAGATAATTACTCTCTGCTACCACCACTTGATTATGAGAGTTAATTAATTGTTCTCGAAACTATAGCTCTTTATTCATTATATGGAAAAAATACGTGTGCATGAAAATGTTTTTGTTTATTTCCCAAAAACTTTCAACATGTGTTTTTATTTTTCAAACTGTATAAGGGTGAATATCACAAAATCTTTTGAAAATTTAAATCATTTCAAAGCTTCTGATTCCTTTAAAAATGTTAGTTGAGCAGCTGAATAAAGGAATTTACGCGTAAAATTGTTAAAGTTTGAAGAGCTTAAGTTCGTTTTATGTTATTATCATTATATGTCATTTTCTTGGCATATCTATGCCAGGATAATGACAACTTCATTCTAAAACATTTTTCACATTCTTGTTTTTTTTTTTTAGATCTAGCATTTTAATTTTATTTAAAGGAACATGTTTCCTCCATAGTACCTCAAATTCAGTGTAATGTTCAGCTTTATTTGTAATTTATTGAAGACAGGAAAATGACATAATAAAAAGCTACTCAATTTTTACAAAGCCTTTAAACACATTATTTTCAAAGAAATATCTAAAAGATCTTTCTGGTAGCAATGATTTTACTACTTCTGACTTGAACTATGTCAAGAAGAATTGCTCTGCAGAGCCATCTTTATACCTCATAAAGAACTAAAACGAGCAGGCCAGGAAAATGACATTCATTTTCAGTGACAATCATATTTTAATTATGGAAAATTATTTGTAAAATACAGAACTTGTTACTTTCCTTACATATGTGTTATATAAGGTATAATTAATAATTAGAAATGAAAAAAAACTAGAAAAAGATATTTGTACAGTATAGCAGAAAGCCTTTTACTTTACACACATCACAGTGTGACATGCCAGGAAAATGACAATCTGAAAGTTTAAGTTTTTAATTGCTTTATTTTTGTGTTATTATGAATATAATATCGCTTGAAAATATTTCTAAGAATATTTTTTTATTAGAATGTAAAAAAAAAAATTGCATTATCTAACATTTAATAGGAATTTTACTGTGCGGACTGCAATTCGTATTTTGTGATATTATCCCATAAGCATTTAATTTAAGATGAACTGAGAGCCAAAATGGTATCAGGTTCAATAGAATTTATTTTTGTCGATTATTGCTACATATTTAATCATGAAAATGCAGAATCATTACATAACTGCAAAACTAAAAACGCAGCTTTACAAAAAAAAAAAAAAACATTAATATGGAGCTTTTGACTGAGAAAAATAAATGAATTTATATATTTTTTAAACTATTCTATATGTGCACGTATATCCATGCATAAATTATCAAATAAAAGTGTTCTATCTTATTTAACCCGTTCGGGACCATGGGTGCACATATGCATCCTCAAAAAGTGCTTAAAGTGCTAAGTTTGATAACAGTAAAACAGAAAAGTAAAATTGATTTTATTTAATTACGACATTTTCGTGATTTATAAAGTTAATTGAAATAAATAACAAAAAGTGGTGACAAACGAATAATATTCGTGTAAAAGATGCTGGTCCTGAACGGGTTGATGGACATTATTACGTTCAATTGCATAGAATTGAGGCAGATTTTGAAATATCTGTACGTGGTAGAAAACAATTGAGATCATTTTTGGAGTAACATTCCAAAAATATGTGGAATCAGTATAAAGTTTCAAAAACGTTTTCACAAACGTAAATTTTTGCAGACCTGCGAATTGGAAAATATTTTTTGTTTTGTAGAAGCTGAAATAGTATGGAGCATTTACAAAACATTGATGAATCAAAATGAAAATTAAAAAGTCTGATTGCACATTAAAATAAAAACTATGGCATCGCCAAAATATGAAACTTTTGATGTTTTCAAAAACAGATATTACTGCATGTGTACATAGCATAAACTTTACAAGTTACTGTAATTTGGAAAACAAGAAGTATCCTACGTAAAGATAAACGTACTTGATAGGTGTCATCGCTATAAAAAATATTCTTTAAATTAAATACAAAGTAGTCGTTGAGGGCCACCGCAATGCTTACCTATCATGGATATGCATAATGTAAAATATGAAAATAAAACATGTGTAAACTATTTATAAAATGCATATCCAGGGATAACTAAGGTTACTGAAATTTAATAGGCTTTGTCGCGCTGCTACATTCTAAGTACATACCAAATTTCAAGCCCCTCTATCTTAATTTGTTCGGTAGACAGAGTGTTTAAAATCGGGGTTTGAGGACGTCATAAACTTTAAATGCTCTATTACTGAATTACGTAAAAGAACCGCCCTTATAACTCCAAAAATGATAATCATATTAACTAACAGTTTACTGAGTCTCATTTCCAATTTAAATATATCTTTGAATTGAAATTTGAATGAAATACAGGGTCATGAAAAATCGAAGAGTGTGGGAAATAGGATTAGAAATATCTCGGCAACTAATTACCAGATCAACTTCATTCATTATGCAAAATTTATGTTTTTTTATTGTCATTTATATTCAATCCTTAAAATAAACAATTTCGAAATTTTTTATAGATCTTTTATCAGAACTAATATTTCGAGAGTCCGAAAAAAAGTTCCGGATAATCGAGGTTAATTAAATTGAATAGGCTTCTTCTCATTCTTACATACTAAGTACACACCACATTTTAAGTCTTCATCTCAATTTGTTCGGGAGATACAGCGTTTACAGACACACACACAGACAGACAGACGGCAATTTTTTTTTTAATATGTTTTTCGGAATCTCCAGTGTCTATGAAACGTGTAAATCCGTCAAAAGTTTTTTTTTCGATTTTTAAAACGATTACAAGACTTACCCTATACTACGTATAATGGGTAAGTAATAAAGTAAACTGAAAAATGTTAAACAAGAAAATATAACGCAGCTATTTGCATCTCATTACATTTAATAAACATATTTCCTACTTCCTGATTTAACAAATTACTATATATGTGTAGGAAATTACATTGAAAATTACATTTTATTTCTGTTATAATTTTGTACAACTTTACCTTTACGACCATTCATATAATGAAGAATATTGATGTTCTCACGAATTTCGATATCGAATTGAGGAATGTTGTCATTCACTTCGTAAATGAGGAAGCTCGCAGGATGATCTTGAAAATTGAGTCCAACTGGTAAATCTGCCACTACCGGTATCTAAATAACGAAAATGCACAAATATAGCATTATAATTTTCACTGTCAGAATAATTTGGAAACGTCAGATTTTTAAAAATACAATATAAAACACAATAATCTCTGTCTCTCTTTTATACGGATTTTTTTTTTCAGATCACAACAACATCTTGTGGGAAGCACAGATGATAGTTCACACTTTATGGACACGATTTTCACAGATACCATGTGTCCCAAGAATGTCAGATTTATTTGAAAATGTTTAGTATTTTATTTATATTATTTTTATATTAACCTATTTATGCCTAGCGTCCCATTTTTGGGACATTTCGAATTTTAGTAATTTCTTATAATTTTCTTCTTCTTTACAGCATGCAAATTGTATGAAGTAATTGTCTATAAATGTCTTTACCTATTACCGAGAGATGACAGCATAAGATTGATATTTATTTGCTTAAATGAAGGCATTTTTTCGGTGTTTATAGATTTTTCATTTTTCAAGATAGCGAAATGTAAAAAGTAAGTTTATTTGTATTCTTTGTACCAAGGATCCAAATAAATAAGTCACAGTCTTAGCTTGTAAACTTCTTTGAAATATTTTTTAAAATTGCGAAATTATATGTTCAATCCTTTTTTATGCATTTTTGTAACGCACAAAATATAGGGCGCGAGGCGCAAATGGGTAAATATTTCTATTAGCCATTTAGGGAACAGTTATTTATGTAAAGTCCTTTTCAAGATGATTTTGAAATAAATTATTTTTTAGCCTCAAATACGATTATTCTTAATTTATTATCAATAATACTTATAATGTTATTAGTCTCTGTAAAGAAATAAATATATTTTTTAAATAGTTCATAAAAATACTAATTCTAGCATATAATATGGAATTTAAAAGCTTAATTTATATAAATTTAGACAAAACATATAATTATGCATTTTTCCACGCATGGACATTCCCATATTTAGTACGTTTACATTTTATCAGATAAATACAAAAATATTTTAGCGTAATTTTTTTTAGTATTTTTCCAGTTCGTTTTGCAACATTTTAAAGTGATTTTACCAACAAATTTAAGAAAACAACAAGTTGGAAATTGCTCGTCAAACGTGGCAAATGAGGTGCGTTCGTACTATAAGTAGTTTTATAATTATTTTTTGCACCCCATATTGTACTGAATGTATAATTTTTTGCACTTCATAAAGCGCATAGTCTGATACATCATTAAAATGCACTTCCAATAATTTTTTCCCATTCCCCGTAATGTAACGGAACACTTTTGACTGTCCTTGTAATTAAACTATACATCCGATTTTCCTAAAATTTGAAATAGCTCAACAAAATTTTGCAACAATTATATATTTAAAATTTCAGACCATTCGGAAGGCTGTAATATCATTAAAATGCACTTGCAATAATTTTTCCCATTGGCCGTAATGTAAAGAAAAACTTTTGACTGTCCCTGTAATTAAACTATACATCCAATTTTCCTAAAATTTGAAATGGCTCGACAAAATTTTACAACAGTTATATCTTTAAAATTTCAGATCATTCGGAAGGCTCTAATATCATTAAAATGCACTTGCAATGATTTTTCCCATTGGCCGTAATGTAAAGAAAAATTTTGACTGTCCCTGTAATTAAACTATACATCCGATTTTCATAAAATTTGAAATGGCTCGACAAAATTTTGCAACAATCATATATTTGAAATTTCAGACCATTCGGTTGGGTAGTTTTTGCTCTGTTACATGCGGACAGACGGACGGACTGAACGACGACTATAGGTGCTACGTATTTATATAATTACGAACGCACCTAAAAATTGAAGCATAAATGGGTTAAATTCATATTGCTTAAATATCATTCTGTTTTTCAAAATTTCCTGTTTTCCATAGCACATTGCAGAAAACGATGCACTTATATCGATTGCCATTTTTTAAAAAATCATTTTCGAAAGTGATCTGTCATTTTTGGGACATTCGTTAATCTACGCATAAATGCCAGATTCTTTGCAAAAATTTGACGCCATTGGACAGGTTGACTCTTGGCTATATCTCTGACTCAAAATTTCTATCATTGTAGAATATTTCTTTGTAGAGCCATGCCAATTTTCTCCCACACGAAAAATGATGGACATATTATTATTATTATTTTTTTTTTTGCTCTAAATGAATTTAAATATCCGTTGTATATTCCGGCGAAGTTTCGTAAAGATCCATTTATAAAAATTATGCGAAAAGGCATTTTACTGCATCTATTTCCCTTTAAACGATTCATCGTTCAATCTTTAACTTTATTTTTCCCAGTGTGTGTTTTTTCCATGTAACCAGTTTGTCATAGCAGTTTTTTTAATATACCTCCGCATTCCAAAAGTGCAACGTATTTTTCATATTTTTCTTACGAGTGTGCTCTGTAACTGTAAGGATCAGATTTCCAAAGTTAATTATTTTAAGGGAAAAAAAATTCTCATGACATATGTAACTAGTCGGATGAACCAATCCCAAAACTTTCTTCTAACTCATACATATAGTCCAGTAGAAATGGCCCCAAAAAGTGCCTTGCTTTGCAAAAATTCGGGTAACTCTGATTTTCGAGTATAGTGTATAAGTTAACCCTCTAATTAAAAAAAAAAAAAAAAAAAAAAAAAAAAAAAAAAAAAAAAACCAAGTTTTTGACCTTCTAGACCAGGGTTGGCGAACCTATGGCACGCGTGCCAGAGTCGGCACGTAAGTTAATTTTTCTGGCACGCGAAAAATTTAAATTTGGTAATCGTTATACAGATAAAATCCATCTTTTATTGCTGTTATAACCAATAAAATTTTGTTCCATAGGGGTACATCACAAATAAAGCAATTATTGTTTGCATCAATTAATACATTAGAATAATTTTCTTTTTCTGTTATGCTATGCAGCGTTTTCACATGTATTTTGACTTTCTATATGAATTTAAACAGCTGTAATTTTCGAATGAATATCGTTTGACAGTCATTGGAATAAAATGGCAAATGGATCTAATTTAGCTTTGTATATTTGTAAAAATAATAAAATATGAACCAGCTATAAAGAAATTCAAAAGCAATTTCTGTCGAACGTACAACAGCAAAAATCTCATCAATACGTTATTAGTACATTGTTTCACGCAACTTGGAAAATTATAAACGAGATGTTGCATTAATAAGTTAAAAATTGATGAAATAAAAACTTGTAAATTTTCCCCCTTATTACAGTACATACCGCAGAAATTAATCCTACTAACGATTTAAAAATTCATTCATTTATATGGCTGATTTCAGTATACAGAAAAATCACATTTTGATTTTTAATATTTTTTAATTATTAATGCATGAAAGCAACTGATTTTTATAACCAGTGTATCGTACAAACATCGTATTCTTCAAAGTTATTTCTGTTATAAATTCGGCACGTTACATCGTTGATAGATATTGTTTGAGAATTTTCGGCACGCGTACGTGAAAAGGTTCGCCGAGCCTGTTCTTGACTTTGTGCGTTTTTTACCATATCGAAAAAAAAGCAAAATTTTTCGCAATTTTTTTTTTTCGAGTTTTCTTGAGTAACTCGGTTTCAGTGCATTTTATAGAAAAAAATATAATTATATTTTTGTCGAAAATAAAATTCTCTATAATATGCACTATTCATGCTCGTAAATTGACCAAACAGGAGGCAAGATACGGAGCCGGAAAAATGGGGTACAATTTGCAAAACGTGAAAAAATAAACAAATGACGTTAAATTTTCTTTAATAACCCATTTTTACTTTTTATTTTTGCGTTTTAGAGACAAAAGTGTCATAATGGACTTTGTAAAGCATGAAATAGTCTACAAGTTTCATTCATTAGAATTCAGCGTTTCTTAAACTTTGGGATCTCGCGGACCCCCTTTGATATTATGTGCATTTCGGGGACCCCCAAAAAACTTTTCTTAATGTAAGTTTAAAAAAAATATTGTAATAGTATAGATCTTATTTATTTTTCATTGCAGATATTCCGTGTTTAGTTGTTGTAAAACTCAGCTGCATTAATAAAAAAAATGGCACACATTTTAAGACAGTTAAAATAAACATACTACTATTTCCCATGAGAAGGATGTTGCTTTTTTTTTTTACGAGATGTGCAATGCCTGGTTCAATGTTCTAAACATATATTCGGAAGTCTGGTTCGGCATTTAATCGATTTCTATATTTGTTTTTCAAGTGCACAATTCTGGAGAAAGTCTTTTCACGCAAATATGTTATAAAAAAGGGAAGTAAATGCTTGATAGATTTATCTGCTAGTTCTGCATACGTGTTTCTCACGCACAACCAAAAATTAGAAAGGTTAGTTACTTGGAAAGCAATTTTCATAGAACTATCGTATGATAATCCCGCAAGCTGCTCCTGTTCTGAGAATGTTAAAGGATTACATTTCACTATTGTCTTGTTAATGAAATAGATCCTTATCCACTCATTTTCTGACTTTGAGGGAGCGAAATAAAATCGGAAAGCTTCTTTCAAGTTCTTCAGGTGCAAAATGAAATTTTCAACAATATCAGAGGAAATTGTTTCGCCGGACGTTTTTAAGAAATCGAATAATGTTGGGAATGATTCAAAATTATTATTTTAAAGTCAATTTGCCTACAAATCGTTTTTTAGTTGTTGCTTATACTTTTCTGGACTTTGAAGATATGTACTGATGCTTCTTGTAAGTTTAATTTCAGCTCATTCAGAAAACTAAAAATATCTGTCAAATATGTCACCTTGACAAGCCAGGAGAAATCATTGAAACATTCTTTCAAATGGCATTTGAATCCAATAAAAATAACCTTACTTCATCAGCGCAGTTCCGAAAATGCGATCTAAAACTTTTCCTCGTGACAACCACCTAATTTCTGTATGTAAAAATAACTCTTTGTGTTGACTCCCAATTTCTTCGCACAGGATTTTAAAAAGACTAGAATTCAATGGACGACCCTTGATATAATCTACTACAGAAACAACTTCGTTGAATGTCGACTTCAAACCTTCAGCATTTTTTTCGCGACACGTGATTCACGGTGAATGTAACAGTGGGGGCTAACTACCTGTGGTGTTTTATCTTTAACCAAGCTGACAAAAGCATTAATAGGTCCACTCAAAGTTTGAGCCCCATCTGTACTTTCTCCAACATATTTTAAACAGTTTTTTCTTGTATAAAACCGTCTAAAAGCGCTGCACATGTTGTATGAAATGGAGTAAATTTGCAAAACAAAAAATATTCGCATAACATACCACCAAATACATAACAAACGAAAGCTAACACATTTACATTATTGGGAACGTCTAAACTCTCATCCCCCTGTAATGCGAAATAAGGACTTATTTCTACACATTCAATTAATTGATTCTCTGTATTTTCAGATAAGTCGGTGATTCTGTTCTTAACAGTATCATTAGACATTGAAATTAAATTTAGGTCCTTTGTTGTTTTTCTCCTAGCATTGTTGTGACCATTATACTTTAGTAGCAGGTAGAATTAAATTATCTGCAATCATATGAGGTTTTGCATACTTTGCTACAATCAAAGATACCTGATACGAGGCAAAAACGGCCTTTTCATTATTGGAACCAGTCGCGGTCTTTTCAAATAATTTCTGTTAAAATCATGAAATGAATTTCTTTTAACTTTCTTTTAAAAAAGCCAGTTGGTTTGTTTAAATGCTCTTTATGTTTAGTTTGTAAATGTCTACGGAGTTTTACTTGTTTCATTCCTTCGTTTGACAGTATATCGTGACAAATAACACAAACAGGATCTTCTTCATTATTAATACAGGTGCTCGTAAATCCCAATGTTAAATATTCTTCAGAATACTTACGTTTTTTCCTTTGCGGTAATTTCTTCTCTGTTAAATTTTGAGGTATTAAATCATCATCATCTATATCTGACTCCATCTGTTCTTTACCTTTTATTTTACCACTCATTCATATCTTGAATTAAATGAATGCATGTAGCACCAGAGACTAAAAAACGAGCAGTGCACTTAAAAATGACGATGGCTGGAATTCACTCACTATCGTTTTCAAGTTGCTTTCGCGTTTCTTGATTCACATTCACATGATTGCCACTATGACAATCTGAAACAGAATACATATGTAAAGCGCGCAACGAGAAAAAAATATTCGGTAAAAATGTTTGGCTTGCGCAGAGATGATTTCAGGGGGTAGATGGAGGAAAGGGCGGGGTTCCCTTCCCCGGCATTGATATGTCTCCCACGAAAGATTTAAATTTAGGTGTTTATTTTATGCTGATTAATAGTCCTAAGATTAGAAGTTCTAGCCCTGCATTTATCCAGAACTACAGGAACAGAAATTCCTGCCGAAGAAAAAAGGTCCGAATTCAACACTGGGCTTGAGGACCTCCGTCAGTAAGCTCGCGGACCCCCAGGGGTCCGCGGACCACAGTTTAAGAAACGCTGCATTAGATCATTAATTATCTCTAATAGACTTCAAATATCAGAACAACACGATTTGTAGTTAAAACAGAAAAATACTGCCTGGCAAGTCACTAATTTAAAAACGAGCTTTTATTTTTGATACCGAATAAACGATGCAATTAATTAATTATAGTATGTACAATAAAAAATAATTGGGGAATTGTTGAGGGGGGGGGGGGGGTGAGAAGTTAACTAAAAAACCTAGTCGGTAGATATAGGCGCTGCCCAGAGGTTGGGCTAAGAATCGAAAGTCGAAAGTAAAATTAAGAGCTGAGAATAATATAAAAAATACTTAAAAGATAAACAAAATATAATTTATAAATTTTAAAAGGGAAAAAAAAGTATACAGGGTCGAAACTAGAAGGGGGGCAGCTTTCTCTGCAACATATCAATTTCCAGGCACTCCCCCCCCCCCCCCCGTTAATCAAAGTCTGCTTTGAACATGTGAAATCATTAAATTAATTCTTTTTTTCTTAAAACAATACGTAGTTCTCTCTACATGTTTACATATTTTTTTCTTTTTCTCTCTCTCCTTTTCCCAACAAACTTAACACGTTCAAATACAAAGATTTATGATTTCATTTTCTAGTTATTCAAAATTCCATTCTCGCATAATTATTTTTTAACGGTCTTTATTTAAAAGTAATCAAATTCACAAAAACCTAACTGCAGCTGTCTTTTTAACATTACATTTTCTTTTATCGTATTTTTATCTGCGTTGTAAACAAGTCACTCTTAATTGCAGTTAGAATTTGATGGGTAAAAAGAAATAAAGAATAATAAAAGTATTTTATGGGAATTGCGATTTCAAATATATTTCATTTATCTTAGCACATATGCTTTCTCTCGGCATTTTCCATACATTCATTAAGATTTCACAATCGCATTTAATCTCAGTTCGTTGGTGTTAAAGTAAACAAATCCAGACATTATGGCGCTCTTTCATGAAATACAGTAGGGTTGCCTTACATCGCGGTAAGTTGTGCTGTAGGGAGCTGCCACATTATTTTCTGCTAAATCTCTCGCCAATGCTTTGTCTTTCTTATCCTGGCGTCAAAAAAGTTTGTAAATTGACGATATTGTATACCGCCAATATATCTCACTTCTAGCGAAACTGTCACTTCTCTGCTGACCACCATCTCTAAAGGACGTTATTAAGAATTGCGCCTCAGGCGCATTTTATGTTACGGGCTCTCTTTCCCATTTTACTGTGTTCCCAATTTATTGTATGATTCACCATAACTTAAATGTCTTTAAATAAAATTTCATGTTTCCAGTAAAATTATTAGTTGGAGTTTTTTGTGCAGTTCTAAGAACCCGGTACTGAACCACCATTACAGGAAAGCATGTGCCTCGGATGTTAGAATGAAAGGCAAAGAGAGCGCAAAATAAAGATTTGGTATTTGTATTAATTTGTCAAACATATTGTTGTTAGTTAGAAAACAGTGTTCATAAAATTATGTCTGAACATGCGTATTCACGTGCTGTAAGAGCACATATTTTAGCACATTCAAATGCTAATCTATGCCAATCATGAGGATTCTAAAGGTATAGTTTCGTTGAATTGTGTGCATTTTAAAAGGAGATATAAACATTTCATTTTTCAAACAAATCATTGAACTTAAGCACCCATCCGCTTAGATGAATGCAACCAAAATCCCCAACCCAAAGCAACACCTGTAGGGCAGTATACAACCAAGCCTAATAAGGATCTATTTATGCGAAAGTGTAACAGAATATGAAGTTTGATTAAATTCCGCGCAGTAGTTTTTGAGATATTGCTATATCGCAAAAAACTGTGACAAATGTAGCATTGCAGCGCCACCTGTAGTACTATTTACACGAAAAACTAATCAGCACTAACTTAAGTCAAGGTCTAGCAGAATCTGAAGTTTGATGAAAACCCGTGCATTAGCTCTTGAGATTGCTCTTGAGATCTCTATTGCAGAAATCGCGGAAAATTCAACATAACAGTGCCACGAGTTGAACGATTTACACCAAAAATTAATCAGCACCAGTTTATATTAAGGTCTAACTGAATCTAAAGTTTTATTAAATTCCTTGCATTAGTTCTTGATATAGAGCGCCCACAAAATTTCTGTCACACATAGGCAGACAGACTGTCAGAGAGACTCACAGACAGACTTTTTTAAAAACAGTCAGATAGTGTTCAGGACCTTCTAAAACGTATAAATCCGTCAAAAATTGAAAGGCGAAATTTTTCACGGATCCTGTACTTTCTTTTTGTAAAGAGAGAAGAAAAAAAATGACTGGGAATAATACCATAAAAATGACTGGGAACAAATGTGGAACTTTTAGTTTACTAAAAGAGAATTCTCTTAAATAGGTAGTACATACACGGAGAGTCCACAAATGCTAAAATTATACCGTATAGTTTTCAATTGACTCGATCTTTTAAATGAAGGCTCCTTATGGCACATTTTTATAAATTAAGAATCTTAAGTTTTCATTAATATAAATGGTTAATTTTTTTTTAAATAAAAATGTTAAGAAAATAGTCATTTTTATGGCATGATGGTTTATACTTATTAGGTAGATTTCGTAAGAAATACTACCTATTGCAGTCGTTACCATGGTGCGACTTTTGAAAAATTCCTTCATAACTTTTCATTACATGACCCCAGGAACCCAAAACCACCCCCACCTAAAAAGTTTATATATATATATATATATATATATATATATATTTGTATGTATGTATGTATGTACTAAATTTTGTCCGCACGATAAAAGTCGCAATTATGCACGGAACGTCTTCAAACTCGCCAACAACTTTAAGATAGCTAATTTCTCGGCGGGGATTGAAAATGAGCAAAATTGGTTCAAGGGAATGGGAATGCGGAAGGTTTAAAATTTTGAATACCGTCTTAACATGATTCTGATAAAACAGCTTTTACACAACAATGGCAAGAAAAAATAAATATTTTTCGTTATAGCTGTTGCCAACAATTAAAAAAAAAAAGCAATAAAATTCTCACCACAACAATCGGTTTTCTAATGCAGTGTTTTCACGTGAAAAATTAAATTAGATAAACAGTTTGACGAATTGAAAACAAATTGAATATTATGTCATAAGTTTTCTAGAGCAAGATTTCTGCATGAAAATTCAAAATGAAATAAATAGTTTGACGAATTAAAAAAACAAAACAAAATATTGCGTCATATTGAAAATATAATGGACCACAGCAGGTGAATATGTAACGTCATTGAGTTTGAAGAAATGTATTAAAACATGATAAAAACCCGAGTATGGAAATATTAACATATTTTAACACTTTGAGGTTCTCTGAATTTGATTTAGCCATTTTTAAACCTATTCCATATACATGCGTGTGTGTATATTAGAATTTTCACAAAATGTTTAGCTCCCTAGAGCTCATTCTTAGCGAAGGAACTGGGTTTATCTTTAATCTTGATTTAAGTTTTGTTGGTGAATTTAGTACTTAACTTCGAAATCTACCTCCGCCTGTAGGCCCGAGCCGGCAGGGATTTTTTTTTCTTAAAATAATTAACGTTGGAAAACTGATCCTTACAGTTACAGAGCACGCTTGTAAGAACAATACGAACAGTATTGTTTAAGAAAATTCCAAATTGTCAGATAAGTATAGTTTTAAAATGGCCTTAAAGATTTTTAACCGAATTTTTCAGATTTTACTATTAAGGATGGCATTTTTTCTCGATAAATCCTTTTCTTCATAAAACTATTCAATAATATGTCAAAAAATATTATAAAATACTAAAACAACAACAACAACAACAAAAATTCAAAGGGTACCGAGTCTCAAGGTTATTAGACTATAATAACCTTATGTCTAATAACCTTGACTATGTCTAATAACCTTGACCGAGTCTCCTCAAGAGTCTTATAAGTGAGACGTCACCGTACATATACAAAAAAATAAAATGTGGAATTTATTTTCTATAATTATAAACTTTTTAACAGAATAAACTTTTATATACTGAATTATAAACTTTTTAATTCAGAATCTCCTCAAGAGTGAGTATACAAAAAAAGTAAAATGTGAAACTTTTTGTCTATAATTATAAACTTTTTAACAGAATAAATTTTTATATACTGAATTATAAACTTTTTTTTAATTCAGAGTCTCCTCAAGAGTCTTATAAGTGAGATATCACTGTACGTATACAAAAAAAAGTAAAATGTGGAACTTATTTTCTATAATTATAAACTTTTTAACAGAATAAATTTTTATATACTGAATTATAAACTTTTTTTTAAATTCAGAGTCTCCTCAAGAGTCTTATAAGTGAGATATCACTGAACGTATACAAAAAAAAGTAAAATGTGGAACTTAGTTTCTATAATTATAAACTTTTTAACAGAATAAACTTTTATATACTGAATTATAAACATTTTAATTCAGAATCTATTCAAGAATCTTATAAGTGAGAGGTCACTGTACGTATACAAAAAAGTAAAATGTGGAACTTATTGTCTATAATTATAAGCTTTTTAACAGAATAAGCTTTTATATACTGAATTATAAACTTTTAAATTCACAATCTCCTCAAGAGTCTTATAAGTGAGAGGTCACTGTACGTACACAAAAAAGTAAAATGTGGAACTTTTTGCCTATAATTATAAACTTTTTAACCCCCCCCCCCCTCCCCCAGAAAAGAACTTCAATTACTTGATTTTACATTAAATTCAAAAATTTGTCAAGGATTTTTGGCTCCTCCTGTATTAGCGTACAAATCTCTCTTCGCCTAAAAAATATAGTTCTTGAAATAAAGCGAGCATTCAGCAGAAATCTTGGGTGAATTTAAACACTTTACAATTTTGATTTTTTTTACTAATTGTTTATGTCATAAAAGTTTTCAACGGTTAAAACATTGCTTTTTGGTTTTCCCTGCAACAGTCCTAGAAACAAAATCATATAAATCGCTGGGTAGCGAATTTGTCGCCAAACAAATAGAACTACGCCATTTGATAAAAATCGTTAAAAATGAAATATTTAAAAAATATTTATATGTTTATTTATTTTTTTTTGGGTGGGGGTGGGGGTTGCTGAATTTCTGAAACATACTGGGCCAATTTACATGAAATTTAAATGGGACCGGTTCGAAAGTATCTTCTTTCAATTGAGAAAAAATCGCATGAATCTGCCGGCTAGTTTCGAAGTAATCGGTGAACATACATTAAAAAAAAAAAAATACAAACGCATCGAATTGAGAACCTTCTCCCTTTTTGAAGTCGTTTAGTTAAAAGAGAATTCTCTTAAATGGTTATGTGAAAACACGGGAAGTCTATAAATATGTTACACAAATACAATAGTCTATTAAATAAATGAATAAATACAGGCATACAGAGTATATAATAAAAAACTTCATAACTATAAAACTCAATAATTCATTAACTAGAATAAATATAAGTTGAAACTAGTCGGATGTGGCAACCCCAAAACTTAATACTTCCAAATTCGCCATCACAGTGTCAAAATTAAATGCCAATCTTTGGCCATCGCGAGGATTCTAAAAGTATGAAATTCCATGCATTAGTTCTTGAAATAGGACTATTGCGGAAATCGTGAAAAATTCAGCATATTAGCGCCACCTGTTGGGAAATTTACACCAAAACGTAATCAGAAATAATATCTATCAAGGTATATTTGAAGCTGAAGTTTGGTGAAAATTCTGCATTAGTTCTTGAGATAGAGCTATTGCAGGAATCGGGAAAAATTCAGCATAGGAGCGCTACGTGTTGGGCGATCGACACCTAAACGTAAACAGAACCAATTCATATCAAGAATTAACTGAATCTGAAGTTTGATGAAAATCCATGCATTAATTCTTGAGATAGAGCTATTGCGGAAATCGTGAAAAATGTAGCATAGTAGCGCCACCTGTTGGGCGATTTACGCCAAAATGTAAACAGCATCAATTCATGTCAAGGACTAATAGAATCTGAAGTTTGATGAAAATCCGTGCATTAGTTCTTGAGATAGAGCTGTTGCGGAACTCGTAAAAAATGCAGAAGCAGCACCACCTGTCGAGCGATTTGTACCAAAAACTAATCAGCATCAATTTATATCAGAGACAAACTGAATATAAATTTTTATTAAATTCCGTGAATTAGTTCTTGAGATAGAGAGCCCACAAAATTTGTGTCACATACATACAGACAGACAAAGTCACAGACTCACAGACAGACATTTTGTATAAACATATTTTTTGAAATCTCTGACCATTAAAATGTGCACATCCGTCAAAAACCGGAATTTGAAAATTTTCACAAATCCAATACTTTCTTCTTGTAAAGATAGAAGAAAGTAATAAGTGATATGTTTGTAAGATGGCTGAAATACTCTGTGTACAATAATTTTTAAAATAATTAAAATTTTTGTCAGTAGATAGAACTACACTGTCTGCTGTACAAAAATTCAAACTAACATGTTAATTTGGATCAATGGACCCCCAGTTTCCCAATTCATCTTGTTTAGCTTTTGAACACTCGAAAAAAGAAAGAAACAAGTTGGAAATTGCTCGTCAAACGTGGCAAATGAGGTGCGTTCGTACTATAACTAGTTTTATAATTATTTTTTGCACCCCATATTGTACTGAATGTATAATTTTTTGCACTTCATAAAGTGCATAGTCTGATACATCATTAAAATGCACTTCCAATAATTTTTTCCCATTCCCGTAATGTAACGGAACACTTTTGACTGTCCCTGTAATTAAACTATACATCCGATTTTCCTAAAATTTGAAATAGCTCAACAAAATTTTGCAACAACTATATCTTTAAAATTTGACCATTCGGAAGGCTGTAATATCATTAAAATGCACTTGCAATAATTTTTCCCATTGGCCGTAATGTAAAGAAAAACTTTTGACTGTCCCTGTAATTAAACTATACATCCGATTTTCCTAAAATTTGAAATGGCTCGACAAAATTTTGCAACAATTATATCTTTAAAATTTCAGATCATTTGGACGGCTCTAATATCATTAAAATGCACTTGCAATAATTTTTCCCATTGGCCGTAATGTAAAGAAAAACTTTTGACTGTCCCTGTAATTAAACTATACATCCAATTTTCATAAAATTTGAAATGGCTCGACAAAATTTTGCAACAATCATATATTTGAAATTTCAGACCATTCGGTTGGGTAGTGTTTGCTCTGTTACATGCGGACAGACGGACGGACGGACAGACGGACGGACGGACGGACGGACGGACGGACTGAACGACGACTATAGGTGCTACGTATTTATATAATTACGAACGCACCTAAAAAGGGAAGATTATTTGCTTTTTTTTATGTTAATTTGAGCAATTTACCAGTTTAGTTTAGACACTCATACCGAACAGAGCCACCTAGTGGCGAAATTTTGGATTTTTTTTTTAAATAACTATATACAAAATTGATGAACTAGCTACCTTATAAGCATGTAGCATAATTCATCTTTATATTTATTATAGCTATAAAGAATTAACAAATTTTGGGTGTGTTTTTGGCGCGTCACATACATATAATATGTTTTCGACTGATAAACAAGCCGGATATTCGGTCTCACAATAGAAAGCCTTTTTTGCTTTAATATTATATTTAAACATAGGGATTTTTTAAAATTATTATTTATTCGTATCGTATATGCGTAAAAATGTCAGTTTTGTCTGACCAACTCCACTCTCCCACATTAAGCAACAGCCACTTAATGCCATACTGCTTATGGTGGGTTGATATATATATATATTTTAAATTAAGATTGTTGAAAATTATATTAACAAATGGAGTTTAAACATAACAAACCGTAATAGTAAAATAAATGAAATTTATATGCAATAAACCGAATGACATTTTTTGCCCAGAAATGCTCGATTTGAACTCAGTTAAATATTCGCCTTGTTAAGAAACTTACCACATAAACTGGGAGGAGACTGCACAAAACATCATCTCGTCGAGTTGACAGCTGAAAGTCCAGGATTAGTTAAATATCAATTCGCATATTAAAATACAACTGGTCTGCCAAGTCATATCTTGTTGGAAAACACCTGCAAACCTGATTTTAGTGGTTGATTGGTAGGTTTACTATGTGTTTTCCTGCTTGCAGTTCTCCATGTTTTCATACCTTTGGATGCAGGAAAACACAATGATAAATCTTCCGATCAACGACTAAAATCAGGTCTGCAGTTAGTTCCCACCAAGATATGACTTGGCAAACCAGATGTAATTTAATATGCTAATGGAGTTCTGTTTAATTCTGGAATTTCAGCCGTCAACTCAATGAGGTGGTGGTCTGTGCAGTCGCCTCCCGCTCTAACAGACAAAGTAATTTATAAACTCCATTAAACCATTTTTTTTTTCAAATATTTTTATGGCATAAAAAGTAGAAAAAGCAACAACTTACATCGAATTTCTTCAGTTCACTTAGAGGACCTATTCCAGATAACATGAGTAATTGAGCGGTGTTCGTCGTTCCAGCTGAAAGTATGACTTCTCGTTTAGCTTTAACTTTATGGGCAGTATTGTCATAATCAAATTCAACTCCTACGGCTCTCTTATTTTCAATAAGTACCTGAAAATAAATAAGAAACTTTAATACAATAATTTTATTCATGCCTTATTTCAAATATTGTTGTTCTTTCAAATACTGTTAAAACACAGTTGAAAAGTGTTTATGAATTCGGTTTGTCTTTATATCGTCTGTCGTGTTCTAACTCTCCTAAATATACTAGGATTACCATGTAGTTTTTATATGTAGTTGAGATTTGCTATAGAGTTCGATATTGAAAATGAAGCGTGTGGCATTTATAGTTCGTGTCAGGTTTCTGACGGTAATGAGACGCATGCTGAATGTAAAGTATGGTTTGATTACTTTTATTTTCTTTATGTATTATATTTATCTGTATATTATTATCTACGTACTTGAGACACAGGCACGTCTTCTTATATACGAGATTAAAATGAGTAAAATGTATGAAAGAAAATTCCAGAAGAGGGATTATTTTCTATTGCAATCCGGGTAATACAATAGGAACTACTTAGCGGTGGATGGGGGAGTTGATGGACAAAAAATAATCTTTTGTGATGACCTGTCCCTGGACGAGCTGTCAACAACAAAACGTGGGGTTGCCCGTGAAAATAGAAGGGAGACCCTGTAGGTTTGAAGCAGCACGGCAGGGAGAAGGTGAGTAAGTGAATAAGTTGAGGATTGGAGGAGAAGAGTGTTAAGCTTAAGATAGACGTATCATTCTACTCGCGGTCTTTTTGTTCAGGTCAGGCGGTGCTTTCTTGTGGTTACGCGATGTTTTTCATCTTTAATGGCTTTAAAAGAAAACTAACGGACATTCTTCAGGAGGGCAGAGTTTCCTTTAAGTTCGATCTAATCTTATCTCCTGGTTTTGACCCATTGTTGATCCCCCCCCCCCCCGTCCTTTTGTTAAAAACCACAAATAGAGTTGGAGAAGAAAGGTTTTATTGCTTTAGAATGACTGGGAGCACTTTTGCTTTTTAACGCAGCGTCAGTCGTGCAATGGGTTCAGTTTTTTTTAATTATTTTTTTTTTTTTTTTTTTTTTTTTTTTTAGAGGCGCTTTGTATTGTAGCCCAAACCTACCGTGTGTGCCGAGATTTCGGAGAGACCTGTACGGTCGTAGTGTTGGATAAGTCTTGATGTGTACGGTCAAAAAAGACACGGGAATACACTATATAGCCAAAGGTGACCGGTCACTTGCGACTTTAAACGTTTTGTTAAATATCTAGAAAAATACATGAGGAATTAACCTGAAACTGCAAGTGTATAAACAGTATAGTATAGGTCATATATTTCCGGGAAGATTTTTTCTCGAAACACCATAGAGAACCGTCAAAAAATTGAAAAAGCACGAATATCTTTTGGATAACCCTGTAAAAACTTATGTAACAAAAGCGTTCAAACTCGAGATTATTAATAAGTGGCTTATTGTAATATACTGTGTTCATTTTTATGAGGATAGCATGTATACTCGTAGAAGAAATTAAGGTTTTTATAAAAACAGTCCCAAATTTCTCCAAATTTTTTGCTTATAATTTGCAGGGTTCTTAATATAAAAAAAAGTTCTTTTCAGAAAACATAACAAACAACATTGTACACAAATCTCTGCAATCAGAATTAAAAAATAATAAAAATTGGATGAAAAATGAGCAGGTTTACTAAGAAATGTTTCACTGCGCATGCGCGAATGCAATCAAAATATAATGTACACAATGTATAAGCGAAGTATATAGAGCAACTTTTGTGAAAGTCTCAAAATCATAGCTTGAAAATTCTGAAAATTATCGTCGATAGAATAAGCTCGAAATCCGTTGTTCCCAAAAGGAAGCAAAAAGATGAGGGGCTGTATTCAAATAGTTCATACAATTGTACCTGCTACGACCAAAGCCTGTTTAAAACGGATTTTTTTTTTCGCTGTCACTTGCAATTTCGTTTTAGATTTTATTCAACTAAATAAGCACAACAATCTTATCCAGTAAAACCTGTATAAACGAAATGGCTGGGGACTAAAACAAAATTTCATTCTAACAGGCATGATTGTATAGTATTCTTATTATGACAATGAAATTTTTTTTTAAAAAACAGAATTCCTTTAGAAACAGCTTTCATTTACACAGGCTTTGATGAATTAACTTTAATAAAATTTGTAAAAACAGAATTCCTAACCGCAAAAAAATTCGTTTTAAATAAGAATCCGTCTAGGCAAGTACATTTTTAAAGTATTCCTTTGAAAGAAACTGCAATTTTTTAAAATATATACACAGGTTCTGTCTTCACAGGTTTTACTGAATGAAGTTCCACTCCATGCAGCAGATTAACAGAAAGCATGGTACAAAAAGAAATTTAAACGAATTTTTGTGCATCATGAAAAATCGGGAATTTTGGCATCCCGCGCAGTGATTACGTGGGACAGCTCTTGGAGCCGCTGAAAATCGGGACACCTGCGGCAACACTACTTCTCAGTATTGAAGTTTAACTATCTCCATATCGGAGTATGTAGTTTTTGATAAATTTAAAATTATGAAAATGAATTATTAAATTAAGAATCATATTAAGCATAGAAAAAAAAAAAAAGAAAGACGAAATTTTAATCTTTGATAAATATAGAATTTATTCGAGGTAAGACTCATATTATTTTAAATTAATGTAAGAGATTTTCCGTACTTGCCTTTTTAACCATAGCATTCGACAAGATATCTAAATTGGTACGGTTTTCCGCTGGTACTAAATAAGCTTTTGCCGTGCTACACCTTTGTCCTTCTCTGATAGATCCCTGATGATCGAAAAAACCTGCATAAATGACAAAATATATATCTCAAACGAAATAATGAAATCTTATAAGAAATGGGCGGAAAAAATCAAACATGAAAATAAAGTACAAACAACTTACACCAAATAAAAATAAATTACATCTTGTGCTTTGGATAAAAAAATAAAATAAAAGTTTATAGATCTTTTTTCAGGTAATAAACGATTGTTGATAAGCGATTAAAAGGTAATAAGCGATTAAAAGGCGATAAGCGATTAAAAGGTAATAAGCGATTATCGAAAGTTCCTTGCGTGGCTACGCTTTTTGCAATGTCAGATCATCAAATGCGCAAATAAGAGCCCTATGCGCCACGCAACCTGTAGGAGGCCAGACGATGCCAGAAAAATAAAGTCTAATACTTTTGCGGCGAGCGCCGCACATACCACACGTACAGGTTGCCCTTGATTTTTTTCTACTAGCAATGCGTAATAGTAATTTTCGTCTTATTTACCGGGTGCGTGACAGGGTATAGCGGAACTTTTAGTTTAATAACTCTTCAACGGTTGGAGGTGGTGATGTGAAATTATGCACGCATACGCAGGGCAGGGGCGCCATTTCAGAACTTTCTTGGGGGGAGGGCAAACATTTTTTGAGGGATGCTATATAGCTAAGGGTAGGATCCAGGGGGGGGTCTAACCCCCCCCCCTCCCGTATTTGAAACGACTTATGCTTACAATACTGACTTATGCTTGCAATAACAGTAAAAACTTCAAATACGTAAACTCAGAACCAATGAAATATTTCGTTTTAGACAGGTTTCCGTCTTAGAAGGTAAAATTTTAATATATTGGACATGATTTTTTTTTTCTTTTTAGATAGGATTCTATTATAGACAGGTTTCATTTTTACAGGTATCCTCACTGACTGCTAAACCATCCGCTCTATAGTATAGCTCTGAAAAGAGATGTATTAGAGTAAAACTTGTGAAAACGAAACCTGTCTATAACAGATTTCTTTCTAGAAGGGGAAAAATTCAAATTTCGTTGAAAAAACATCATACAATTATACTTGCTAAGATGGAAACCTGTTTAAATGGAGCTTTTTTCTAGTCCCTTTCGAAGTTTTACTTACAGGAGCGCCATTTCATGAGTTTCCTGACGAAGGACAAGGAAAATTTTTCTTTGAGGAGCAGGGAACGTGGAAAATTGCACAACTTACAGAACTGCACAAATCACACAGAAAAAAACAATCCCGCACAATAAAACATGTTCTACATGATTTTGTCTCCGTAACTTCTTTCACAAGCATGTGATTATTCCATAATTTTTTTTTTAATTTTCGTGAAATTCCGCGATTTTTTTTCTTTTAAAATCCGCAAAATCAATTCGTCAATGGGACCCAGAAAAAAATCGCGAATCTTGGAAATTTTGAAAAAAAAAGTCTTAAAATGGTCGCTTAAAAAATCGCTAATTTCTTCAAACGACCGTGGAAAATATCGCTAATTTCATCAGAGATCGCGAAAAGAGATACAGATTTCGTCAAATGATTGCACAAACAAAAATCTTGAATTACGTAAAAGGATTGCGAAAAAAATCGCGAATTTCGTAAAAGGATTACAAAAAAGAAAACGCGAATTTCGTCAAAAGATTGCGCAAAAAATCACGAAAATTTAGTCGAACAATCGCTCAATAAAATCGAGGAGAAATTCGTCAAATGATCGCGTAATAAGGTCCAAAATTTTGTCTAACTCTCGCGCAATAAAATCACAAATATTATTAGTCGGTGGCAGAAACAAAATCACGAATTTCCATAAATGATAGTGATAAGGAATCGTGAATTTTGTCAGAAAAATCACGAAAACAAATATCGAATTTCGTCAGTTGGTCGCGGAAAAATATTGTGAATTTCGGCAGGTGCTCGCGCGAAAAAAATCCATTTCGTATTAACGCTTTCAGAAAAAAATCGTGAATTCCGTGAATCGATCGCGGAAGAAATCGCAAATTTCGTCAGATGATCGCGAATCATGAAATTCAACCAGTCATGAGATAATCAGCCAACGAACGACATGAATAGGTCACGAAATTTGCAAATTTTGTGATCTGTAAGTATAAGAAAATTTTCGTTAGTGATTTTCTGCAAGTGAAAGTAAAGCGTCAGTTTTTTCGGATTGTGTTTTCGCTATTATGAGATGGTTTCATGTTAATCCGATTTTTCAAAGAAATTCTGAATATTTTTCAGATAAAAAAACTACATATTTGAACATTAATGAATACTATGTATATATCTTCATTTTTCTACGGAAAATGTAAAATTTATAATTAATATTAACATAAAAAACACAAATAAATGCACAAGAATTAACATATAATTTAAAAGGTAGTTTTCGGTTAGCCGGGCGCCAGTGTTATGAAACCATTCATATAGACAATTTTATATTTTAAAACTAACCCGAAGCAAAATTTCAAATTTTTGTGCTTAGCAGTAATACAGAAATAGAAAATTTTTGAAAGTTTTTTGTTTCTGCAGTGTTTCATATAGCGAAATTTTTAGAAATTGTTCTATTGCGAGAATTTACGTCATGATAAATACAGCCATGCCAATTTTCATGTTTATATTCCTAACAATTCCATGTACTTCGTTACTTAGATCATATCCAGATCTTTTCCGCTTTGTTTAGTCTTTCGATTTTTTAGAATTCGTTCTACAACGAGCATTTACACCTTACAAATTACTGCCATGCCAAAGTTCTAGTTTCTAACCCCAACAGTATCCCGGAAATTTCAGTATTCCAAATAAATCATAATTTAGAACCTTTCTAGAAATTTTTACGTTTATCTGTCAAATTGAATTTTCGAACCTTTTAGAGAGCGTTCATAACGCCAGTGTTACATAAATATATACATATATATATATATATACACATATATTTACATATATATATATATGTATACACGCGTACATATAAATACATACGTATGTATGTATATGTATGTAAATATATGTGTATATATATTTGTATATATAACACTGGCGCCCGGCTAACCGAAAAGTACCATTTAAAATTATTTAAAATACATTAGAAAAACCCAGAACGTTTTCAGTCATCACAAGACCGTCATCTGTGGGATTTAAATGCTATTATTTTCTTTGCGTTTATTCGAGAATTGGCTAGAAGAAAATTATTGTGATTGTTGTGTCAATGATTTTGACGAGTTTTCCCATGATCAATCTGCACACAGCTGAGAAGCAACTGATAAAAAAAAAAAAAATCCTTACATGTATTTTAAAAATTAACCAAAGTACTCATTATAGATATAGTATGTCTCACCTTCAGAGAGCTCGAATAGTAAGGCTTTAGGAAATTTTTTTGATACTTATTAATTTCTATGCATAAACATTTATTTAATGCATATGTTTTTACTGCAATAAAATCTGATAAGTTATTTTAGAGTTTGAGCAATTTTCTAATATTTGTTTGAGTCTGACATTTCATTGGGGATGCACCGAACATTCGGTATCTATTCTATTTGGCCACACTACCGAATATTTAGTTAGGCCGAATATCAAACTATTCGGTTTGCCGAATACTTAAAAAACCTCTTAAAAATATTTTTTAAAACGTTACACAACTTCTACTTTTAACTGTCAATTAATAAAGATATTCAGAATAATTAGAATCTATTTATATAAAATCCAAGTCTCTGTGTGTCCCTCACGATTCCGGTAGGACCGCCTCATTGTAATGAATAATTGTTGAAAAATACTAATGTAGGGTTACCACAGTAGTGCCAAATGCTGAACAACTTGGAGGATTATCGCCACATTTTATGAAATATCGCCAAATTTGCTGACAAAAATAGGTTGTCATATATGAAGCCAACTTGACGGTAGCTAGCTAATTTCCCGAAATTCCCATTTAAAACCATTAATATTCCATACGAGGTCACCGCAATTTAATTTAAACTCCGGCTTCTAAGGTTTTTTTTTTTTTTTTCAAAATGTATGGGTGAGAATTTAAAGTGTAATCTACGAAAATATACGTTTTTATATCGTCATCCCTATGCTACAAATAAAATATGACGCGCTGTACTATCTGAACTCCTAACTGCCCGATTTTAATGGGCTTTACATAGCCGGATACAGAAATTAAATTTTCGGTAGTTTTCCAGCATAGGGGCCTTGGTGAAATAGCGAAATTTGCCTTGGCGAAGAAGGGAATTTGGCAACATATTTTCTGGCAACCTATTCACTATTTTATTTCATATGCACACGGATTTTTTTTCAACATTTATACAACGTATTTAACATAAAGAAGCCATTTGTCTAATTTTATTCAGAAACAGAAGTTATTTGTGTATAAAAAACAACAATAATATATACATTTAATTAAAATATAAACAAATTTATAGAAACAAACAAAAAAATTCATCAAGTTTGTTTTCGTAGCTGTTTTTAACATTTGGCAACAAATCTTACTTTCTGATGCCTGAATTCCATCAAGTTTTTTAAAAAACAGCCAAGGCCACTATAGTGGAAGAGTACCAAATCCTCTCCTATTTTGCACTATCTACACCATAGTTTGTAATTTATGCAAGGCGGTGAGAGCGAAAAGTTTAAATATTAAATTTTAAATCTATTTATATAAAATCCAAGTCTCTGTGTGTCCCTCACAATTCCGATTGGGCTGCCTCATTGGTCGCAGCAATGTTAAGCTTCGTTCAACTTACAAAAATCGGTACTACTTAGCTATCCCGTCGACCAAAAATCTATCGCCAAACTATAAGATTAAATGCCAATACTGGTTGATCGTAAATGTCACATTCACTTGACTTTATGTAAGTTACACGTGTTTACGTCATCAAGTGGTTTTTATTTCGACGTTTTATTTATATTTTTATTAATTTTATACTGATTTATTTGTTCTTTCGTTATTTATAATAAAAATTATGTCAATTTGTATAACTTGGCGAGAGGTTTGACGATTTATATAATTTTGCGAAATTGGTCGACGGGATAACTAAGTAGTACCCAAAAATTCAATATACAATTTCTTCTATCTGAAATCCCGTCTATAAAATATTCAAAATTGGAAAAGTTTAATGTTTTGCGCTATCGTTAAAACTATTTCAGAAACCGTGTTTAATTTTGTGGTACTACTTGATTATGCCGTTGACCAAAAAACTATCGCCAAATTATAAGATGGATGCCAATAATGGATGATCGTAAATATTACATTCACTTGACATTAAACACGGTGCACGTGTTCAAGTGATTTTTCCTTCAACTTTTTATTTGTATTATTATTAATGTTTTTCTAATTTATTTGGTCTTTCGTTATTTAAAAGAAAAATTATGTTGATTTGTATAATTTGGGGAATAGTTTGGCAAAAAATCACGCTTTGAATATCTATCCCAGCACCACGAAATAACCTGCATGAGAAAAAGTGAACCGATGTGAGAATTCATCCAACAGTGAATTACCTCAATTGTTTTTTTAGTTTTATTTATTTTTCTTTTATCTTTTAACGTTGCATTAAATGTGTATTAAATAAAAATAGGTACAGATGTCACAGACGCACCGGGGTTTCTTTTTAGCACCAAAAGGGCGATTTTTTGCCTGGCGTGGTAACCTGCAAATTTTTGCTTTGAATGAAAACTTGGTGTTTTATAATAAAATTAAATGTGCGGGTTAAATTAAAATTATGTGTACGATAATGGCAACTCAAAGCGGCAACTGTTTTTTTATTACGATTATTTTGTTTTTTGAGTGAAAAAAGAATAATGAAGTAGAAATGTAATATAGAATATTTTATTCAACAATTTATTGTATTTTTCATTTGAAATAAATGGAACTGCATCCGAACGTAAACGGCGTTCAGACAGAGAACATAGAGCCCGATGGCTAGCTCGGCAGTCGCAAGAAACATTAAATTCTATCCGAGAATAAAATAGATTACGGCATTCAAATCAAAGAGCTAATGAAAGCCATAGTGATCGATCTGTGAGATTATCTCATAACTCTTTGCGTACTTCTACAAAGCGTTCAAGTGAAAATAAAGAACAAAGGTTAATCAGACGTAGTCATGATGCTGAACGTCATTCTCGGCGGTTTTTGACTCAACGACAAAGCTACTACGAAAATCAGCAACAATTAATTTCTGAAGCCTGTCAGTCTCAAGTTATTGAGCCTCATACGTGTGGACAATTAAGCACTCTCTGCCAATTTTGCAAAGCGCGCCATTTTCAAGCTGAGAAACCCAGAGATGGAAAATTTAACAGTTGTTGCCATAAAGGTAAAGTTAGGCTTCCACAACGTCATCGGTTTCCACCATACCTCCAAGACTTGATGAGCAATTCAAATGCATTTAACTGTCGTAATTTCAAAGAAAATATTCGTTCATACAATAGTGCCACTTCATTTGCTTCTATGAGTGCTAAACTTGCTGGAAATGCTCCGGGACACGGCCCTTATTGTTTTAAAGTTCAAGGCCAAATTTATCACCGAACTTCCCACTTGCATCCTCCTAATGGCCAACAAAGAAAATTTGCTCAACTGTATGTTTTGGATACAACACAAGCTGTCGAAGAGCGTCTTAACATTCCCGAAAATGACAACTGTTTACCAAATGTTTTGCGTGAACTTGATTTACTTATGCGGCAAAATCCTTATGCTCAAGTTTTCAAAAAATTGATTGGAGTGGAGACTGAGCAGCAACAACATGCACAAAGATACAATTTACAAATGCCAAGAGTTAATATGGTATTGCGTCGAGATCGCCATTCAGACAACAGGCGATATAATTTGCCGACATCAAACGAAGTAGCTATGGTTTTTCTAAATGACGATGGTGAACCACCCTTTCAACGCGATATCAGAATTTATCCAAGAAATAATGATCAACCTTTTGTAAACTTGAATATTTTAAGTCCTAATTTAGATCCAATGACTTATCCTATATTCTACCCAAACGGAGAGCCTGGCTGGACAACAAATTTATCACTATTACCTTATCCAGGATTTTCACCTGGTGTTCGAAGTAATATATCAATGCTTCAGTTCAAAGTTGCTCAAACAGCGATTCGGGATAATGAGTTTAATCCAATATTGCATGGTGGAAAACTCGCTCAGCAGTGGATAATAGACTCTCACTTACAAGCGGAAGCTAATAATCTCAATTTCATAAGACAGAAGCAAAAAAACTTCTTGCAGACGATTATTCTGGCCTCAGGGACTTTGTAGCCCAAGGAGCAGCTGATGCAGGTGTTACTGCTGGAAAAACCATAATTCTACCTTCTTCATTTCAAGGGTATCTTAGAAATATGAGAGAGAGATACAATGATGCTATGTCCATTGTTACAGAGTTTGGAAAACCAGATGTGTTTTGTACATTCACGTGCAATCCACAATGGCCAGAAATAGTCAAAAATCTACTGCTCGGACAAACGTCATCAGACAGACCTGATTTAGTAACGAGAGTGTTTAAAATCAAACTATCAGCATTAATGAATGATATAACAAATGGGGAACTATTTGGTAAAGCTGTGGCCTTTGTATATACTATTGAATTTCAAAAAAGAGGTCTTCCACATGCTCATATTCTTTTAATTCTATCAGAGCCCTATAAATTTCGTAATGCTGCTCAAGTTGACCTTTTTTTTTCTTCGGAGTTACCAGATCCTGAAACTTATCCACGATTATCAGAAATTGTTCCACGTACTATGGTCCACGGGCCATGCGGAACTTTGAATCCGAATTCTCCATGCATGGATGGTAATAAATGCACAAAAGAGTTTCCAAAAGAGTTTCAAGAAACAACTAAAGTCAATCTGAATGGTTATCCACTCTATCAAAGACGACAAGGCCCAACTGCTATAATTCGCGGCAAACAGATAGATAATCGCTACATCGTACCATATAATGCATATTTACTGCTTAAATATGATGCGCACATCAACATTGAAGCCTGCACATCTATCAAATCTATTAAATACATTTACAAGTACATATACAAAGGTTACGATGCAGCAAATGTAGTAATTCATGCTGGAAATAATTAAAGTAACGAGTTTGTGTATGATGAACTGTCGTCACATGTTGATTCTCGATATGTGAGTGCACCAGAGGCAATGTGGCGATTACTGGAAAATGAAATGCATGATCGTTCTCATGCAATAATTCGTCTTGCCATTCATTTGCCTTTAAGACAACAGGTTTATTTTCATGCTGGTGGTGAAAATGCTGTTCTGGAACAAGCTGCCAACCGCGAAACGATGCTGACTGCTTGGTTCAAGTTGAATAGAACAGATACTGAAGCAAAACAAAATCCTTATTTTGATATATCATATCATTATGTATATGAGAAAAATGCTTGGAAAAAACGACAAAGAGGAGGTGATAAAATTGTTACAAGATTATATTATGTTACTCCAAAAGATATTGAACGTTTCTGCCTTCGGTTACTTCTCCTTTATGTTCCTGGCGCTACATGCTTTGAAGATTTACGAACATTTGATGGAAATCTGTACAACACATTTCAAGAAGCTGCACGTGCACGTTGTCTTCTTGCTGAAGATAATGAATGGGATCAATGCTTAGAAGAGGGTGCTTTAACCGCAATGCCATTACAAATGCGTCAAACTTTTGCATTTATTTGTATATTTTGTAATCCAACAAATGCAGCTAATTTGTGGGGAAAATATAAAAATTCAATGAGTGAAGATTACTCAAGAACTTATAATGAATCAGCTGCTCAGAACCGAGCTTTGCAAGATATTAATTGCATGTTGGAATCTCATGGATTAAACTGTACATCATTTAATCTTCCTACACCCAATATACTGCAGGAAATTCAAAATGAAGAATTCGATTATTTTAATGAAGCTGAAGTAGTTTTTGAACAAATAGCAACTTTAAATTTCTTACAACGAGAAGCTTTCAACCAAATAAAATCAGCACTTGAAAGTGATTCTGTTACGAGACGTTGCTTTTACTTAGATGGTCCAGGAGGATCTGGTAAAACATATTTGTACAACGTACTCATGCATTTTGTTAGAGGTAAATGCCAAGTAGCACTTCCACATGCAACAACAGGAATTGGATCAATTTTATTAGAGGTTGGTAAAACTGTTCATACTGGCTTCAAATTACCAGTGCCGATTTTAGAAACTTCCACATCTGCCATTCGAACGTCTTCAAGTGAAGCTCAAATTTTACGGGAAACTAAATTAATTATAATTGATGAAGTGACAATGATGGCATGCCATGCTCTTCGTTGTATAGATGTCTTACTGCGGGGAATAATGTTGAATGACATGCCTTTTGGAGGCAAGGTTATGTTATTAGGTGGAGACTTTCGCCAGACATTGCCAGTTGTTATAAGAGGAAACAGAACAGAAATTATTGAAACATGCTTGAAATCAAGCCCACTTTGGCAAGAATTTATACAACTTAGACTATCTGAAAATATGAGATCTGAAGGGCAAAATTCCTTTAATGAGTGGCAGCTTAAAATTGGTGAAGGAAAAACACCCGATATATCAAATTTACCTGCAGGTACAATAGAAATTCCACCATCAATGGTTTGCAAAGATTCAATTATTGCAAGTGTATATGGAGATCATATGAACTACATCGATTTTGAACAACTTGAACAAAAAGTAATTTTGGCAACAAAAAACAAACATGCATTATCATTAAATAACAAAATTTTGAATTTGCTGCCTGAAGATGGAAGAACTTACTATAGTGCAGATTCAGTCGTGTCTGACAACCAAGAAAATGTTAATAATTATTCACCTGAGTTCTTGCATGACAAACTCCATAAGGGATGCCTCCTCATAAGCTTACTCTGAAAAAAGGAAGTATCATCATGCTTCTCAGAAACATGAATCCAAGAAAAGGATTGTGCAATGGAACCAGATTAATTGTGCCCTCTCTCCACAACCATTTTATTGATGCTTTCATTTTAACCGGAACAAATAAAAATGATAGAGTTCACATACCAAGAATTGATTTGACACCAAGTGAAACTTCTCTACCTTTCATTCTTAAACGCCGGCAATTTCCAGTTATACTGTCATTTGCAATGACGATAAATAAGTCACAAGGACAAACATTTTCTACAGTTGGACTGTATTTAAAAGAACCGGTTTTTTCTCATGGACAACTATATGTAAGTACTTCAAGATGTAAAGAGGAAGAGCAGTTAAACATCTATGTAGAAGATACTGAAGAGCAAGGTCGGATTTTAAATAATGAAAGAGTTTTTACAAAAAACATCGTATATCCTGAAGATTTTTTTAATTTCATTTTCATTTCAATTTCAATTTTTCATTTTTTCAATTTTTCATTTCATTTCATTTCATCATTCCTAAACAAATTTTAATTTCATTTTTTCTGTATTCATTATTACATAGTTTTTCATAAATTCGTTTTGTTTTTAAATTGTGTTATTTTCATCTATTACTGCGGAACAAGAAAGGAAAACTCTTGCACATGTCTTTTATCCCTTTAAGACCTGAACTACACAACTGTGTAGGTGATCCTAAGGCAAAAGGGAAAAACAATTTCCTCTGTTTCTGGCACGAAAGAAGAGCCTGCACCAAACAATTGTGTGGATTATCTCCTGACGTCACCTGAGATCGAAAAAATTTTTAAATATCTTTTTTCAATTAAATATGATCTTATTAATTTAGGTTAAAAGCCAAGACTTTTAATTTCTACTAAAACTCTTCAGGTCTTAAAGGTTTATATATCTTTCTATCTCATTTTCCGTCATTTTTGACGGGCTATCTTTCTAGTCTTTAAATAAAAGAGATTGATTTTATATTATTTATTTATTGTTTTAAAAATGTCACTTAAAAGAATTAACCAATAATGACAGGTCATTTGTTCATGGGAATTAATAAATGTGGAAATGCAAGTTACTGACCATTGTCTGGATAACGTTAAACACTGAGGTATAAAAGTATTTGGCCAGCCGAATATTCGGTATTCGGTTTACCTGTAGGCCAAATATTCGGCATTCGGTATTCAGCCAAATTCACTATTCGGTGCATCTATATACATTTGATGGTTGATAAATTTTCTGAAATATCAAATTCCTTGGGGGGGGGGGCAATGGCCCCCCAAGCGCCCCTCAAATGGCGCCCCTGACGCAGGGGTTCAAAGGAAACTTATTTACGGACTCTGGTTACTGTCGAAGAATATTTCGTTTTCGCCAAAATGCACCGATATTCAATCGAAGAGCCGTACTTTTTTAGTCAAAACATTTATCTTTGGACCAGCAACCTGCCAAAACACTGAAAAAGTTGTCTAGGGCCTTTAAAAATCGGCCAAAGCCATCGTAAAGCACGTTAAGAGCATTCATTGCTAAGTTAACGAACAGGTTCAGTGACTGATGATAAAGTGGGCATGAAGACCAAACAAAAGACAGCAAAGACGCCCGAAAACATCACTGCACTTGTTCAGGAGTCACTATGACAATCGTGTCATCGCAAGAAGCTTCTTCCTGAATCGCTTTGGCTATGGACTATTTTGATCCCCTATACAGGAGCCTCGCTAAAAGGGGGGGGGGGGGCGGGGGGAGCTACCCCCCCAAACGTTTGCGAATACTGTTACACTTGGCAAATTTACAAACTTAATTGGCAAATTTATTTAAATTTTTAATAAAAACTATAATAAACTTTCTATTTTTGATAGACTTGGCAAATGTTACAAATCTAATTGGGAATATTATTAAACTTTTCACAAATAAGAACTATATTGCATTTTTTAACTGTGGCAACTTGGCAAAATTATAAACCTAGTTGGCAAATGCTGAAATTTGACTTGGCAATTTAAGGTTCTCTCCCCCCCGAAGAAAATGTCTTAGCGATGGCCCTGCCCCTATAGTCCTAATTTCTCACCTCTAGACTTCTTTTTATGGGGCTATGTTAAAAATTAAGCTTACAGAAATCGACCAAAAATCACAGAAGAGCTGAAAACAGGAATAACAAGTGTGATAAGGTCGATTCCAACAGACCAACTTCAACAGGTTATCGCGAATTTCGAGCAGAGACTTCGTTAAGTTGTCTCGTCAGATGGCCAACATTTTGAGAACCTCATCCTTTAATTTCCTTTATTCTCGTGTGTAAATCCTGAAATTTTGAAATAAAAATATTTTTTCCGTTCAAAAGTTATTCAAGGTTTTCTTTTTCTATACCCAGCGATGCAGGTTGTAAAATTATGAACCTT
The DNA here is from genome assembly GCA_963932465.1 of Maratus speciosus. Taxonomy (NCBI): domain Eukaryota; kingdom Metazoa; phylum Arthropoda; class Arachnida; order Araneae; family Salticidae; genus Maratus; species Maratus speciosus. The sequence goes on from OZ010791.1 coordinate 415,271,348, forward strand.
ATTATGAACCATTACGTGTCATTCTTCGGCTCTCAAACTATTTTAGGCGCATTCATGTTTTGAAATATGTTTAAGAATCCGACATAAATTCATTTTTTATAAAAAATTGGCCTTATTTTTTACCAGTTTAGCGATACATAGAATGAGCTTATCTCAGGTATATGCTATAAGTAGAAATTCTTACAGTAACCAGGAATAGACACCGGGTGATCCAAACGTCACAAAAGAAACAAATATTCATTAATTCGAAAAGTATGGACAGTAGCTTGATACGTTTTCATAGAAATATACAGAAAGGCATGAGATGTTTTTAATGGCGAAAATTGTACAGCCAGGAATATTGCATTTTTCACCAACAAGTGGCATTTCAGTTATATCAGCAATTTGTACAGCGACAATGCGATCGTTTGCAACGCAACTAGAATCGCAAACGTTGAATTTGACGGAAGTCATTAGTGATAACAAATATCAGACGTGACAAGATACTCTACAAAACACCGAAAAAATTTTCTGCTATAATCTTTGACTCATGATGGCTTAAATAGCGTCAGAAGCAGGGGCGGCGCCAGAACTTGCCCGACGGGGGGGCACAGTATCCCCGACAGGAGGGCCGAATTCCAAATATATATTAGAGGTTTCCACGAGCCCTGGACTGTTCCGAAGCCCGAACTCGGTAAAAGTTTGTTTCATTAAACTCGGGCTTGGCTTAATTTTATCTGAAAACTCGGTACGGGCTCGGGTTAAACTTTAGCTTTTGAAAAGTTGGTCCAGGCCTGAACTTCATTATCCCCGAGACACGTCCGGGTCTTGCATTTTTTTCTGTAGATTCCGGCCGGACCGGGACTGTATTTATACTTCAGAATTTTTTTGGAGCAAATGAACAATAAAACATTTCTTTGTTTCTTTTTACCCCTTTTTGAAATAACAGGTGGAATATGTTGATCAATCACGTGAAAAACATAAAATTTTCGAGTCCGGATTTGGCATATTCCCGAAACGCGCAGGTCTCTAACACTCATACTGCTATTTAAATTAGAGATAAATTGCAGAGGGCCAAACGATTTTTACTCGAAACATAAATTTTGAAGCTTGTCAAAGAATATTGTAGATAAATAAAGTGAAAAAAAGCTCTTAATGTTATTTTTGAAACCACCTAATCTTTATAGGCGGACGAATCCACGACAGAAAGAGTTTCCACACTTTTGAGCATTACCCGAAAGGAAAAACTGCTTCGTACTCTTCTTCCACACAGCAACCTCCCAATAAGCGCTCATTCAATATTACAGATTTTACGTGCACATATATGGCATATACACAGCAGTGCGTGAAAGACAAAGTATGGAGCATTTCTCCGGTTATGAGTCGAACCAAAGAGTCGCGCATCAGGTAAGGTGGATAACCAATTTTTTTCGAAACGCGGTTCGTGTTCCGGCCGGGTTGAGCTGACCATATATTTTAATGTCGGAGGTAACTGAAAAAAAAACAAAAAAAAAAAAAAAACAGTCGACAAATCCCTATCAAAAATGCATAAAGTGACCAAAAATTATTTTAAAATAAAATTATTTAAATTTGTTAGTGAAAGTGTCATTGCGAAAACTAGCAGTTAAACGTTACACCTAACTACGGTCCTTCTCGGGTAATAAATTAAAATTTGAAGACCTGCAAATTTTATTTAAAACAAAGCTGTAACCCGAACCGAACCCAACCAAAATTATTCTGTCTACCCGCAACCCGAAATACTTAATTCCAATCCCAACCTGAAACCCGGAATCAGAGAAAGTTGATCCACAATATAATGTAATTATTAAAAAAAAAATATTGTCTGTAATCATATCTCCAATATTAATGTTATCTTTTATGTGGAAAAATAAACATGCAAGGAGTCATTCATATTCAAAGACGTAGTTTTTCATCTGAAATAGATTCCTGCGCGGATTGGGTTATACCCGACACAAACATTCAACTTAAGGCTCCTGTCCCTGCCGGCGAAGACACTCACGAGCTAATGCTAATCCTATGGGGAGGGATTTATCTAATAACTTGTTTGCATTTCGACATTTTTAAATAATTTTTTTTTAATTGGATAGCCGAGGTCTGTCTCTACATCGCACCTTTTTTACTTTTTCGATTTTGGTCGCATATATATTTTTTATAAAGTTACTTTCACTTTCAAATCCGGTTCTGAAAATGAAACTGTCTTTCTAAAAAATATCTGCAACCAAAATTGAAAAAGTAAAAAAGGCGCGATGTAGAGACGGACCTCGGCTATGCAAGCAAAAAAAAATTATTTAAAAATGCGAAATGCAAACGAGATATTAGAAAAATATCTCCCTATAGGATTAGCATTAGCTCGTGAGTGCCTTCGCCGGCAGGGACAGGAGCCGAGCCTTAAAGTGATCCGAAACCTAACGAAAAATTTCCGTTGACGCAAAACCTGACCTGAACCCGACAGCAATTTTCTATTGACCCTAAACCGAAACACTTCAACTTGAACACGACTCGACACAAAAAAAGATCTATAATTTAATACAGTTATCAAAAAATAGCCTGCAATATTAATAGTATCTGTAATATTAATTCTATCTTATGTAGAAAATAAACACGTAAAACGACTCATCCAAATTTAAAGATATAATTTTTCATGTCAAACAATAACTTAGACTTTCTTTTCGTAAAATTGAGCTAATTCCAGCTTGGCTCGTAAGTAGTGTTGTCCGGTCAAAAAGCGGGACAGAGAGAGAAAAAAAGCCGGACAGACGCTTCAAAATCGAGACATTTTAAGCACTACAATAAAACCTGTTAAAACGGAACCAGTGTAATGGAATAATGCTTTAAACTGAAAATTTTCGTAATATTGGCTAAGATTGTCTAAATTGGAAAGTTCTTCCAATTCTTTGTCGTTCTATCTTAACAGGTTGCTGTATTAAATAGCTTCCTTTCATCGTATTGAATGTAAGTGAACTATACTTTATCCATAAAGGAATGGTGTGAAATTAGTCGAACTAGAGTTTTCTAAATAATTAACAGTAGTTTTATGACAATAATACTTACTTTACAAATACCGCGTTTTATTTTTTTTTTCAATATTTTGCCTTTCAGCCGTTTAAGAAAAAGCGCAATTATTATTACGTACACACTCAAGAAAACATTTCCTCAAACGTAAAAAGCACAGGAAGCAAGTTGCCGGAACGCGTCTGTGGTTGGAACAAATTTTCCTATTATTTGAAGAAAATTTCGTGTTCTCACTGAAGAATTAAAAAAAAAAAATGAGCTTCAGTTCGCGAACTTTTCGTGAGCTTAATAATTTTCTATATATAGATTTTATTGGGGGCGGGGGGGAATGGGCAAATCAAAACAGGAATTTTAGTGTTTTAATAATAATAATAAAAGCAATTGAAGAAACACCTTCAAATCACGTATTTTTTTTAGAATGTATATTGATTGAAACCAGATAGCATGGTCCTCTAACTTCTGATAAGATACAGAATTTAAATCTGAAATTAAAACTGAAATATAAAATTCTGAAGAAAAATATAAGTATGTAAAAGAATGTGAAATATGTATAAGAATGTAAAAGTTCATTAATATCAACTCAATCATAAAACAAAGTCATGTTGATGCTAAAAAAAAAATCTTTAAATTCATGCTTATTTTGTACCAGCCAAAGTTTAGAGGTCTGCACGGGCCGGGCTCGGGCTTATTTGCATTCATGGCACTCTGGCCGGGTCGGACCTAACTTCTTTTTTTCGTACCGAGATGAGGCAGGTTTCATTCTTCCTAGGTCTTCATAAGCCGATATTTTCAGTCCCGTCTCGATCCAACCTGGAAATCATTGTCTCGGCATGACCTGGTCCGTGCAAAAATCAGTAAAATTTGGCCCAGGCCAAATATTTTTGCAAAAAGTGTATATATTTTTAAATCGACATTATTCTACAATTACCCCTGTAACAAAATGACTGCCTTCCCTTATTTTTATAGCATATAGATGGCGCTTTTGCCACTGTCGGCAAAATATCCTGAGATATTTTGCCAAACATGAAGTGAAGTGAATGTATGTAATTATGATTGCGCGGGTTTTGGTAGTTTTTCGGCGTCTGTACAAAATGTAACGCACCTACCGAAGTTCTATTGTGATAACCGGAACTATGTGTGTTCCATCCCTATATTATGCGCTTTACGCGAATTTGTATATATTTTGTGTGATAGTTATTAAAATGTGATTGTCTAAGTGTCGAACGAGTTAATCCTAACCCACATCGACACAAAATGACGCCCAACGTGAAAAAATCTCCTTCTTCAAAAACGAAATAAAAAGGAACCGCTATACCAGGTTCAAAATATTGTCATCCGGACAATAATGACAGTGGATAATTGTGTATTTGTCATCCTGACAAAGTAAGTGATTAAAAAGAATCTCCAAATTCTAAGGTTTGAGAAACCATTCTCAATTCTGTGAATGTGAAAGCCTAATTTCAAGAAAAGCGTTTTCCTTCTATAGTGTATGGCCGCCCTGGCAAATGAATAAAAAGAATCACCTAGATTTTTCAATAGTTTAAAGTAAAAAAAGAACCGCTTCGGTTCTAAAGTGTGCCTAATTTTTATAATAAATCATTAGTTCCATTCTCCATCTCCTGGAATAATTCTGTGTGAGGTATGCTAGAATCAGCTAGATTCGTAATTCTGTGAAATCATCTTATGGAATAATTATTTGTGGGGTATGCTTCAAGCTTCAAAGTTCTCAAGGCGAAAGTGTGCTGTTAAAAGTGAAAAAAAAAAATCTTTGAGTTTGTTTCATAATTGTTGTTTGTGATCCTCGAAAAGTCGTTAGACAGATCTAAAATGTTTTCGAAATAACTTTCAGTGTTCTACTATCGCCGATATTCTGTGTGTTTAAAAGAAATCTGAAAGCGCCATATGAATCATCGAAAAGTGATTAGCTAAAGAAAGATAAATCTTATTTTATTTGTTTTGTTACCGGTAAAAAGTTGAAAATTTTTTTGTTTTTCTTTTTATTGCTGGCCAGCTGGTGGTTTATTTATTTTTAAATGCTGTTTTATGTATGTGTTTTTATTTTTTGTTTTTGTTCTTTTGAGTATTATGAAAGATTAATTTTCTGAAAGGGAGAGATTTATATAATTTCTTTTGGTAATATTTTTTCTTTTCTTTTTTCAATGCAATATTATTTGAGTAAGTCAATTTTATGATTATTTGTTCTAACTGTGCACAGCGTAGTATATTAGAAAAGAAAAGTGATTTCAGTAATCGTCAATAATTATTTAGAATGCTGTTTATTTTAAAGAAGTAAGTAAGTACTTTATTTTGATATTTTCTTGCTTTTATTTTGTTGCTTTTTATTTGTGAATGAAAATTTCGTTTTCACATCAAATTATCCATGGTATTTGATATACTTTAAATTTTATGATTTAAACATTTATGACAGTTTTATACGGTAAGTTATATTGGTAAAAAAAAAAAAAAAAGTTGCATATTAACTGATTATAATATTTTTGCATTAATATTTACATGAGCTCATGTTTAATTAGAGATAGATTTTAGTATGGTATTAAATTATTTTTTGTATGTTTCATCAATTGTTTATGAAAGTTTATGCATATTTACCTGTAAGGGGAAGGTAGTTATTTTGTTATTTGATTATTTAATGGGTCAAGTATTGCATATAATTTTGTAATTTAAGCATAAATTTAACTGATTTGAGGAAAAATGGCGTTTCTTTCTAAAGGGAAAAAATCGATTTATATAATTTGGCTACCGAATTGAGCTTCAGGTAGATGCAGATGATAAAATAGTAGTCTTGCGTGAAAAAATTATGAAGTGCGCCCTTTTTAAAGACGATGAACAATTTGTAAAAGAGGCATTAATTGCTATCGTGGAAAATAGGAAAAAACAAGAGAGCATAGAAGAACAAAATAGGAAAAAACAATAGAGCATAGAAGAACAAAAAGTTAAAGATAAACGTATCGCTGATGAAAGAGCGTATGAGCTAGAAAAACTTAAGCTACAAGCTTTGTTGAAAAATTCAAATGGTCAGGAATTCTGGAAAAATCAGGTAACCAAAAATGAAGCTAGCGAACATTTTGGAAATTTCAAAAATACTTCTACCTCAAAATATACGAATTCACGCTTTGTAAACGATGATAAGCATCCAGTTATAAGCTGCTATGGCTGTGGGAAACAAGGTTTTGTCAAAGCAAAATGTCCTAAATTATTTGAAAACAACGTTTAAACACACAATAAAAACAAGCAGATTTGACCATACGTATACGTTTCGTGAGTACTAGGACTCACATCCTCAGTGTAAAAACTATAAAAACTTGTTGATGGATAATGATGGATATTCATAGTAGAAGACTGTGCAACAAGATGGTCGAACTATTTGCCCTTACAGAAGCTACTGCAGCACAGTGTGCAACTACTTTGCTCGAAGAAGTTATCCTTAGATATGGTCTACCCAGACGTATAATATGTGATAACGGACCACAATTTGTTAGTAGTGTAATGCAACAACTTTGTTTTCTTTTAGGTATCAAACAAAACCCAACTCCCATATATCATCCTCAGGCAAACCCTGTGGAGAGAAAAAATAGAGATCTCAAGCCGAGATTGGCTATATTAGTAGAGAATGACCACTGTTCATGGGAAGAGAAACTTCTAACAATACGTTTTGCAATGAATACTGCTATGTGTGACACCACTGGAGAAACAGCAGCATTTTTACAATTTGGGAGAGAATTAAAAACGACAGACGATGTTCAACACGACATTCGTGCTGTAATTCACAATGACAACTTTGTACCTGAAATTACACCATACCTCAAGAAATTTGCAAACTTCACCAAAGACATTAAGGACAAAGTTGAAGCCAAGCAAGATCAAAGAAAGAAATACGCTGACCGTAAAAGAAAATCAGGACATTGTTTTGCTCCAGGAGACAAGGTTTGGGTTGACTTACATCCAGTAAGTAAAGTCTCTAGCAATAAGACTGCAAAGTTCATGCCTAAACGTGACGGACCATACATTATTTTAACTCAAAAATCGCCCACCACATTTGTTATAGCAAGCATGGACAATCCAAATGAACCTCTTGCTACATGTCATACTTCAGCTTTGAAACTGTGTAATGACTCTGACATTGTGCCTGTTGCACCTATTAGGAAACGCGGCAGACCACTTAAAAAAGTTACTGGTTCCTCACCGGGACGTCCGCGGAACCAGAGGGGGAGGTTGTAACAAAATGACTGCCTTCCCTTATTTTTATAGCATATAGATGGCGCTGTTGCCACTGTCGGCAAAATATCCTGAGATATTTTGCCAAACATGAAGTGAAGTGAATGTATGTAATTATGATTGCGCGGGTTTTGGTAGTTTTTCGGCGTCTGTACAAAATGTAACGCACCTACCGAAGTTCTCTTGTGATAACCGGAACTATGTGTGTTCCATCCCTATATTATGCGCTTTACGCGAATTTGTATATATTTTGTGTGTGATAGTTATTAAAATGTGATTGTCTAAGTATCGAACGAGTTAATCCTAACCCACATCGACACACCCCTTAATTCTCGCTCCCGTGATATTCACAGGCTGTGGCTTTTATTCAAATTGTTTGATTCCCACCAGTTTTATTAAACGGTGTAATTGGCTTTATTATGGTATCATTTTACTTGCCATTAAATAAGGTGAATGTTTCTTTTTCAAAAAAGTGGTGCCAATAAGCAATTTGAATTTTTAAACCGTAATTTAAAGCGACCGTGAAGGGGTTAAACATTAAAATTTATTCGTTTTAAAGAATAGTAGATTTCTAGGGTAATTAATATTAAAATACATTAAAACGTGTGAAAAAGAACTAGCCTATGATGGAATCCTGTCTTATATGGAAAAATTTATTGATCCATGCAAAATGAATATAATAATACGTGAGAAAATAATACATTTACACCTGCTAAGAAGGGAACTTGTTTATAACGCATTTTTTTTTTCTTTCCTATGCGATGTCTTAGAAGATTTTACTGTATAGCATTTTTCAGATTTTTAAGTCTCCAATACATAATTTTTTGATTAACGATATTAATTATAGCTGAAACATTAACATACAAATAGAGATTCATTAAAAAAATGTATATCGCTACCTTCTTTAAAAATGAAAATTATAAACATGAAAAAAGAACTAAAATAAGTATTTTTGGTCAGAACTCCTTTTAACAAAATCGACGTAAAATTCCGTCGGACTTGGGCCAAGATTTTAACTTTTTTCCGGGCCGGGGTCGGACCGAACTTTTAATTTGTATACCGGGTCGGGCCATTACTGTTTTTTGTACGGACCAGGCCGGGCCGAAGTTTGAACTTTAATACCGGGCCGGGCCGAATTTTTCTTTCTACTAGTCGGGCCGAGCCCAAACCTGGAAATTTGGCCCAATACAGAACTCTATAAAGTATAACTAAGTTATTAATTAAAATTGTTCAGTCTAACAATACAATCAAGTTTAAATTATCAAGTAAGTCGATATTCTATTTTACACGATTTTTTAAATTTCTAAATACGAACCTACGACCCTAAACACGAATTGTTAATTACAAACCTGCACGGTTCGAGTCATGCCCGACCCGAAATCGACAAAATATTTTTTTTCGAACCTGCAACTTGATCCTAAGCATGAAATGAAGAAAAAAAATCAATCCTAAATGTAAAACAATTCTGGAAAATAGTTTGCAATCATATCTCTAAAATCAATTTTATATTTCAAGAAATGAATGCATATATTTACTTATTCATATACAAGTATTTTTTTATCATTTGAAACAATAATCTGGACTTTTCTTTGGGTTGGGTTGATTTTTGACGGCCGATGATCTACTCAAAGGATATGGGCCCGAGGGGGGAGTGCCCTCCGTGTGTGTGTGTGTGGGGGGGGGGGTCTTTCTAAGGGAACCTAATTCGTATTTACGCATGGAAATCCAAGGTTCGAAGAAAACTCCGAATGATTGGGCCGACGGGCGCGATTGGGTTCAAACCCAACACCTCCCGTCTACCAGCTTCGAGAGCACAGAACCTCTCGGCCACTGGTGGGACGGACTTTTCTTTGGAAAAATTTGGCGTACTCGAATCGACTCCCAAGAAACAAAAACTCTAATCTGAGACGACCCGAAAATGGAAACGCTAGTCAACCCGATCCGCAGCAAAATTTTAGAGCCAATGGCCAACACGTTCGAGTAGAATCGGGTTAACTGACCCGATGCAAGATTTTAGTAGTTGCTATATACACATCTTCCCGCAGTTTACAATGAAGTTATGTATCTATATATTTATTTTCTTATTTATACCTTCCATTTCTCTTCTATATATTAAATAGAGATTAATATCCATAAAATGAGACTCTACTCACTGTATATTGAAATTAATGAACAAAGAAGGAATTAATTTTTAGTTTGATACTAAGTTTGCTTGAATAATTATACAAAACTCTCTTTTTATTTACTCATTCATTTATTAAAAAAATACTTACCCTACGCTTTTTAATAAAAAGATTGAAGCGAGCAGATGAATTTAAAACGTCCTCTCTCTCCTCTTGAAATCGTATTTCTTATAGGCGCGTAAGTTTGCGGTCAATCGAATAAACAGGGCCGCACATGAATGAGATCTAGACAAAATGTATAAGGTTTTCGGTAACATCCGGCCGTTGAGACAACAGCCTTTAACCGACATGTGGTTAAATTCTTAAATTTTCTCGTATCAGACTAAGGAATACAATTTTAATTTGAATTAAACTCGTAAAAATTTGACGAAAATTCGGGACGTTCCACATAAATTCCGGAAGTTCCACACCTGGCAACACTGCTCGTAAGTATCAAAATCTTAGAGATCAAAACTCAACCCCAAACCCATCTGAATCCGAAACTGAACCCAACCACAACGAAGAAAGTTATCCTCAATCCGAGCCGTCGGTCCGGTCGGATGTAGGTAAAATCGGGCAACCTGAATCGATGCAGGACTCTAATTTGAGATATAATTCTGGGCACTTTTTTGAAAAATCAACTTAAACAAAACCGACGCGTAAGAATCAAAACTCATCCCGAAACCGAAAAAATTATAGCCAAGCCAATCCGACTTCAAAGCAAAAAAGAACCAGCGCCCTGCTATTCCATGTGTCGCATTTTCTATAAACTAACCTAAGATCTTTTTATAAAAAATTAACTTGCACCCGACTCGACACGACTCGGGTCGTGTGCAGTAAAAATCGGATTACCCGACCCGATGCAGGACTCAACACTCAAGTCAAAAAAATTTCCCCGACGACGATAAAATTTGGCCCCGACGGGGGGGGGGCCAGGTGTGCCCGGTCACCCCTCTGGCGCCGCCCTTGGTCAGAAGCAGCTTTGGGATCACTTCAGGACTGACGCAGTGTGGAAAATGCAGCGATTCTGCAATACATTTTTGGTTATCAAAAAGTCCCATGCCTATGAATTCAAGTAAAAAGAGCATCATGCCACTGTTTATACTTTTCGAATTATTGAATTTTTATTTTTTCTGTGACTTTTGGGTTTGTTTATAGCATGATAATTATGCTGAGGAGACAATTACGAAATAATGCTTGTAAAACAAATATTCTTATAGTGTGTTCGTTTTACGTTTCACTTCGCACTGGAATTTATGCATTCCAATCTAGATTCACTGTTTATTTAATCAATGATTGTTTGGAACTCGGAGTTGCAATTAAAACTTGTGTTTCTTTATAGAATTCGTTGCAAAACATTTCTTACCATTTTGTTCGGGACCATTTGGATTAACAAATATGTAGCCTTCGTTTCGAGCTGCTTCCATGACTGTAACTTTCTTTATGGGGTAGCAGTCTGGTTTAGAGGCAGTGACTGGTCCGCCTCTAGCATGATAACCTGTAAAAATGTTACACAGTTATAACCACATAATATAATTACTGTGCAACTTTTAAAACTTAAATTAAACAATATTATTTAGTTAGTTAATTTTACAACTTTTATGACTTAAATTATTACCAGATTACATACATTTTATAATGTAAACCAGTGGTGTAGTCGTAAAAAAAACAGAGGGTATACTCTCTAAGCAGAGGGTATACGCTCAAGGCAGAGCGTATACCCTGGAGTGTATATACTATATAGTTTTCTTGAGAAACAGAGGGTATACGGTGTTCCTTAAAAAAATCCAGAGGGTATACGGCGTATACCCCCGTATACCCTCCACTACATCCCTGATGTAAACGATTATGTAAGTAAAGCTATGCTTTTCTATGTAAACGATTACGCAATCGTTATAGTCGTGATAGCCTGGTTGGTTGAGAGGATCGGTCTCGTGATCAAAGGGTTATGGGTTCGAGGCCCAGACACACATCGCTAGTGTCTAACCAGGTGAAGATCGCAGAGTCTGTCCCGGATTACTGTTCAAATTATGGATCCACTTAAGACATCCAACTTGTCTCAAAGTCACCAGCGTGGCAGCGGCATTCTACGCCATGGAAAGGGGTGTCGTTCCCTGTCACTATGCCTGCATATATTACATGATCACAACTCTGTTTTTCAGGCAGAACTCTATGCAATCTTAAAAGTTATGGGCTGGATTTAGAGATTCAGACAAGTACCACACAACCCTTCGTCCAAATTTATAGTGATAGTCTTTAGGATCTGCATACTGTCTATGCCGATAGAACCAAGCATCCGCTAATCCTTGAGATCAAAGTGAAGCTAAAGTCCCTATAAAATAGAGTAGCTCTTGGCCACGTGTCAGCCGCCAAGGTAATGAAACCGCGAACGCACTCGCAAAAGAAGCAGCAGCTAAATCACATATAGACATCCATCTCACACTTCCACCCATATACATAAAACGCTTGCTAAAAGGTAAAACACTCATATAATGACAATTATCTGGGACAACACCGACAAAGGTCGGCACACATATAATCTGATACCTAAAGTATCAATAACATACTACAACCTCTTCCCATACCAGGGTTCCAAATGAAAAAATCCAGGAAATAGTTTTCAATGTTATTGTTGACTAAAAATATTTGTGAATAATGGAAATATTTTTTTTAAATGCAAAGAACATATAGCGGACATAAAATTTAATAGAGGTAATACTGCTTTATCCCGGCTAAATCAAATAGAAAACATTAACATGCTTTTTAACGAGAGTAAAATAAGCTACAGGTCTAATATTTATTTACAATTATTTATAAGAGAGTCCATTGAAATTTATTTAAGAGGTTCAGGAGTTTGTAACGATACATTATCTTTTCATATCCCGAATTTATGGGTTGAATGGTTGGACAATTTACGGCGTCGCGACATAGAAGGAATAGCAATCGCGATATAGCAATCGTGAAAATGTAGGGCGCTTTATATGATTACTTGTTTATTTTCGATGATTTTTTCCGTTTTTCATATGCATTTGTAATTTTATGTTATACATTCTGAAGACGACTCAGAAAATGAGTTGAAACATGTAAATATAGATTTTTAATTTACTTTTAATGTGTTTTTATAACGTCCTTTAAGCAAATAAATATTTTAATATTGTGATATAGTTAGTAGTGGACGTAATTTAGACTTACTACTCGCACTTATTTACATTTGTAAAAAAAATTGTTTAAAATATAGATAAATTTATACCCAAACATACAAAAACAATTTCAAAAATACATTCAAGATTCTAAATAATAATAAAAAAAGTTTCAGAGAGCACAATAATATATATATGTAAAACTGAAATACTATATTTTAATAATTGCACGAACCTGAACAATATTTGTCCTAATTTTATGAACTGGAATATCGTTCCGGTTTGCTCCGGTACATTTTGAGCGAGCGCTGTACGATACACAAGAACATTTCTCACGGGGCACGGTCCCTTTCGAACATACCTCCACAAATTTAAATGTGCAGACACATTACTTTGCGAGTGTAGCGCAGTGGCGCCGCCCCCCTCCCCCCCATTATTATTTCATCTGCCCGCTAAGAGCACAGTGGCATATTAACCCTTTCCGGCGCGGAGTAAATCTGTTTGTAAAATGATGGACTGACACCGGAATTTACAAACGAATTTATTAGAAAATAAAAACTTGCTTAATTTCCCGTACTTTATAAAAGGAAAAATTTAATTAAATATTCTTGGTGCCGTTTGTCAGTTTTGGAATTAAAATGAGGTATCCTTTTTTGTGGACACCGCCCGCTAAAGGGTTAAGAAGCCTGCCATCTCTCCCAAGGAATGGCTTCCCAATATCCTAAATAAGCACACCCTTAACAGAAAGCTATTCAAAATATTTTCTTTTCTCGGAGATCTCTCAAACCTTACCTAGTATCCGACAGCTACAATTTCCAATGCACAACTTCTACCCAGTCTCTGTCACCTGCCACGTAGAGGGTTCTTCCCTGGCAGGGCCAGCCCATAGGCGATCTAGTCTTTGACCATAGTTTGTATTTATTATTTATTTTTCTAAGTTCACTTATTTTCAAACCCGCCCTTGTCGCGTTTAGAGGCGGCTTCAGCTACAGCTAAACATTGTATTTTTTAAGGACCTACATAAATGGGACCGGAAGGGACACCACACTGTTGAAAATATCGCGAAAAATTACCTCTGTTTTTAAAGGCTATCTATTTTCTGACCAATGAGAACAATCCATAGGCGTTTATGTAGCGTTCTCATTGGTCAGAAAATAGATAGCCTTTATAAACAGAGGTAATTTTTCACAACATTTTTAACAGTGTATGATCTACAGACTAGGTTTCCTGGTCTCAGCAATCCCTCTTAGGCTGCCAAAACCTGTCACAACGTTCTTGCAACCACTCTTCCATGGAAAGTGCCATAGCACTTTGCTTGGCACAAGAACAACTAATGAAATAATTATATTATTTATATCAGGTTTTAATGCATATATCTCATATCACACGCCCATCAACTCAAAAACAAAGAACCAAACTTTCAAAATTAATAATTCTATGAAAATGCTTTAAAAGTTATATTTCACGAACCGCGAATTTCACAAAAATTATAATACAAATAAATAAAAAATAAAGTAGCCACAGTGCTCGAAATTAACTCAATTCATAGGAGGTCTGTCTGATAACTACCTGACCTTAATTTTTCCCGCGTGCAGTAGTGATTCTAAGGCGCCCCTGTGCACATTGGAAGGAGACAGCTTAATGCGCATGCTTTAATTTTTTCCCCGCATTCCAGTGACCCAGTTGTTGCCTGATGGCCAGCCGAGTGAGGTACCAAAGGTGAGGTTTATATCAAAACCAATAGCAGGGTATAACGCCCTAGCTATTGAGCTATAACAGGCAAAAAATAAATTACGCTAGGATAAACTTTTAAAAATCGACTTTTGGCTAGCTAGAATCGGTAAATCACCCACCGTGCGTCCCTTCTTTAACACCCCTTTAGGGCAATGTTATAACAAAATTTTGTACTAAAAATACTACATGGTTATTATTTCTTATTTGTATGTCCTGTGGGCACTATGCAAATTCATTATAAGTAAAAAATTATAAGAAAATAGAAAGTTATAGTGGTAAAACGGTAAGGAAAATTAAACTCGCAAGTTTAACTTAAACCTCAGTTAAATAAAAAAATTTTCGCTGCTGACCATTTTTTCTTTATTTTGAATCATTAAGGCATTCGTCTATCAGATTAAAATGTTATTTTAGCAAGTTTAATTTCACCAGATATTTATTCCCGAAAGTCAAAAAATTGTGAGAATGCCCCAATATAAACCTCACTCCTGTTCTTCGAATCAGTGAATGCAAGAAAAAATGAAAATGAGCAAAACTAAAAGAAAGCATTGAAATTCACTAGAAAATTAATATAGAGCGTGCCTGAATAAGTAGATATGCCAGCAAACAGAAACTAAACGTCTTAATTTTTAAAGAAGCATTCAAATCCTCACCAATTTAAAGCCGCCATTCTTGTAAAGCTAATGAATGTTAATAAATTATGAAGACTTAGAGTGTTAAAATCATAAGTTTTATGAATTCATAATGAAACATCTATCTTTTTGGAACAGTGTCTGAAATTTCTCAAAAATAAAATTTTTAAATTGAAAAAAATCTGGTTTTGTTTAGCTTGAAAACTTCTTGAAAACTTCCCAAATTCTCTCAAAATCCGGGTTTATTTCCCAAAATTCCCGGGTTTATTTCCGTCCCTCAAAATCTGCGGGTTTTTTGGAACTTTACATATTGGTCCAGTATGCATCAATCTGCTGGTCAGCTGACTTGTCACCGGCTAGGGATCAAGTGAGCGGGCACTTACTAGTAATATCGTTTAGGGTGAAGACTGACATAGGAGTATCGTGTGAACGGGCCCTTGTTAGCGCGAATGTGCATCCTCTTGTAGTGCTCAGTAGTGGGTGGTACGGCCGGGGTCTGAATTGTATTTTTTTCTACTATGAATGTAAACACTTTCTTCTATTTCTTTCCCATTTGGAGAGCAACAAACTGTTCAGCACAATTCATTTACTCTATTCTTTGTCATCAAACGCACTGATAGCCTTTCTAATAGTTTGTTTAAGAAAACTTCACCGTTTCTTATTGTAAAACCGTTTCATTCTGTTTTTGAGGACGATGGTTCACTTAAAAAACTTCATTCTGGAGATTTACTTGTTAAGATTTCTTCAGCCAACCAATCACAACTTCTCTCAAATCGCAATACAATAGGTTCTTTTTCTGTCTTGGTTAAGCCACATCAAACTCTAAATACTTGCCGAGGCGTAATATCCGAACCAGAACTTTAACTCTTTACAAAGGAAAAACTCCTACAAAATTTAAAAGATCAAAATGTTATAGATGAACGCCGTATTACTATTCGTCGGAATAGGCAAGTGCTTCCTTCGAAGTACATTATTCTGAATTTCAATAGCCCTATTTTACCATCTAGAATTAAAGCTGCTTACTTAAGCTGCCCTGTCCAGCCTTATATTCCCGAACCTCTCCTTTGTTTCAAATGTCAACGTTATGGCCCCACAACTACTACTTGTCGTGGTTCCGTTACTTGCCCACGTTGTGCAGAAGTTGGCTGTGGTGGTAAATCCTGCGAAAACTCTGAAAGCTGCAGAAATTGTAAGGGTGATCATGCAGCGTACTCCCGTTCTAGTCTAAACTGTATCCATGAAGAAAAAAATTATTGCTGTTAAAATAACCCAAAAACTTTCTTAAACTGAAGCTCGTAAACTTGTTGAATCCAGGATCCCAACTATCGGGGTTTCTTACTCTAGTTTACTCAAACAACAATGAAAATCCGTAAGGCACATAAGCACCCAGACTGAATCCTCTTTTTCACCAAGTAATTCACCTATGACAATGACACTATCATCCAGCACTTCAAAGAAAAAACTCATGATGTCTACTTTATCACTAGTGGAAGACTTTCGTCAAAATTAGAACTTTGACCACCATCATCAGAACTTGTTAAAATAGTTCTAGTCCCTCTTTGTCGGTCACAAAAATCTTCAGCTCAGTCCGTAAAGTCAACCAAAGATCAGACTAAAAAAAACCTCTATTTCATCTGTAAGCACACTGCAAAAATTTGATGTTTATCCAACTCAGAAAGCAAACTAAAAATCTTGTGCACAGAAAGAGAGAAAGAAATTCTCAACCCAAGACTCTTCACAGTGGAAAACTGTGAAGAAATAAACAAGAAACTAGAGAACAGGAATTCTGCTCTTTCAGAATTTAGTGTCGCCCCCGGCATTTTCATTACTTCATTTTCTTCTGATGGACTGATGGCTTCTATTATTATGAAACAGCCATTATAAATGAAGTGTTAGGTGAAGATGAAGAGCAGTTAGATCTCTGATTTTCTGGTCAGAATGGGGGAAAAAAGAAGCCATCAGTCCATCAGAAGAAAATAACTAGGTTAAGCGGGACTCTACTGCAGTACAAAACATATTTCAATTTTAAGACTTAAAGCACGCGTTTTATTTTATGTAAAATGATGTCATTCGCAAGAATTCCACATAAAAAAATGGCTATCTAATGATTCATAGATACTTAAAATTAAATATAGTTTGTAATAGCTCCATTGTTTTAACAGAAAGCATTCGTTTATATTTTTTTCAAAATAGCACGTATTTTAACTACATTTTCTTTCGGTTGTTACGAGAAAATGGCAACAAAAATATATTATTAATATTTTACAACTATTTTTCCTTTACTTTCTACAGAAATGGAGTACTTCCGTTGCCAATATTAAGCAAATGGCTCTAAAAACTACAAAAAATTAATATTTCAAAAATAAATGGAGATATAGTTTTCAAACAAAATGCATTTAAAAGAACTTTTTTTTTCCCAATACGACGGTATAAAAATCGAAAATGTGCGATGCTTAGAAGTTAAAAAAAATTATTATAGAGTACTGCTTTGTTTTACGGCTGGCTTCTGTAAGGTAACGTTATTTTTTGGAATACACAAAATAAACTGGGAGAAAGAAATAGCATACCGTACCGGAAGCTAATTATGTCTTAGCCCATAGTTTATTAATATGAAGTATCCCAAACAGCTACTCAACTATGTGGAAGAGGCTATGGAATCGGACTCTCAGAGTTATGACCCGGATGCCGATGAAGAAAATACTGTATTTGAAGAATATTAGCCTTAGTGAATTTACATTGTTTTTTGTTTTGTTTTGTTTTTTTGTTTTTTTAACAATATGTGGTTTAAATACACCTGGTTTTATGTTGTATTTTCACATTTTATAGTTTGTTTTATTGACCAATCATTACTCTTTAGATTGTACAGATTTTAATATAAAATCTCTGCCGGCTCGGCCTACAGGCGGAGGTAGATTTCGGAGTTAAGTACTAATTCCACCAACAAAACCTAAGTCAATATAAGAGATAAACCCAGTTTCTTCACTAAGAATGAGCTCTAGGGACCTAAACTTTTTGTGAAAATTGTAATATACACGAATGCACACACGCATATACATGAAATAGGTTTAAAAATGGCGAAAGCAAATTCAGAGACCCTCAAAATGTTAAGATATGTTAATATTTCCATAGTCGGGTTTTTGTCATGTTTTAATACGTTTTTTCAAACTCATATGACGTTACATACCCACCTGCTAACGGCCATTATATTTCCAATATTGACGTAATACATATATATTTTAATTCGGCAAACAATTTATTTCATTTTCAGTTCCCGCGTGGAAATCTTGCTCTAGAAAACTTATGGCGTAATATTTATTTTTTTTTTATTCGTCAAACTATTTATTTAATTTTCATTTTTCACATGGAAATCTTGCAATAGAAAAAAGGTAACTGTTCTGGTGAGAATTTTATTGTTTTTATTCTTTAAGCACTCTCAACTTGTTGGCAACTGCTATAACGAAAAATGCTTATCTTTTTCTAACACTTTTCTGTAAGAGCTGGTTTTATCAGAATCACTTAAGGCGGTATTAAAATTTTTTAATCCTCCCCATTTCCAACCCCTTGGGCCAATTTTGCCCATTTGCAATCCCCGCCGAGATATTAGCCATCTCAAAGTTTTTGGCGAGTTTGAAGACTATCCGTGCATAATTGCGACTTTTATCGTGCGGACAAAATTTAGTACACACACACACACACACACACATATATATATATATAAACTTTTTTAGGTGGGGGTGGTTTGGGCTCCTGGGGTCACATAATGGAAAGTTATGAAGGATTTTTTTCAAAAGTCGCACCATGGTAACGACTGCAATAGGTAGTATTTCTTGCAAAATCTACCTAAAAATTTTCTTTGTCCTTTTTAGCATGCTATTGGGATCTCTTTGAATGATTTTAATTCTATATGTCAACACATTGCTTTGTTCCTGTAACTCTGTTGTTTTTATTCATGTGTTTATGACAATTTTTTCATTTAACTTTTTAAAATATAACTCTATGTTTTAATTCTAACTTACTCTTGGCACAGCATGTCCCTAAAGAAACTTCCATAGAATCCCAACCAACCAACCATTTTTTAA
Source organism: Maratus speciosus (assembly GCA_963932465.1). Taxonomy (NCBI): domain Eukaryota; kingdom Metazoa; phylum Arthropoda; class Arachnida; order Araneae; family Salticidae; genus Maratus; species Maratus speciosus. Next base: position 415,290,337 of record OZ010791.1, read on the forward strand.
ATAAAAATTTCGACACCCCTTTTAATGAAAAAAGTTGGAAATTGCTCGTGAAACGTGGCAAATGAGGTGCGTTCGTACTATAACTAGTTTTATAATTATTTTTGCACCCCATATTGTACTGAATGCATATTTTTTTGTACTTCATAAGTGCATAGTCTCAAACCTCCTTAAAATGCACTTGCAATATTTTTTTTCCCATTCCCTGTAATGTAACGGAAAACTTTTGACTGTTCCTGTAATTAAACTATACTTCCGATTTTCATAAAATTTGAAATGGCTCGACAAAAATTTGCAAAAATTATATATTTAAAATTTGAGACCATTCGGAAGGCTGTAACATCATTAAAATGCACTTGCAATAATTTTTCCCCTTGGCTGTAATGTAAAGAAAAACTTTTGACTGTCCCTGTAATTGTGAAGCGAAGGCTAATACTCAGCGAAATATTACTGTCCGGACACATTACAGCTACGATGGATATTAACGCCATGTCCTACTAAAAAAAAAAGCCTAATATAAACATTTCGTCAAGCATAACTCAAAAAGTATTTGTCGGATTTCGTTTCTGATTGCACCAGAAGGTACCTATGAGGGCCACCTACTGAATGCACCTACTATGAAAAATAAGTTCCAAACCGTTTAAAAATTATATTAAAAAAACTGATAAAAAAGCACAATTTATCTGCATACGTCACAGAAATTTGGTGTGCGTCACTTTCACCGGTGGATGTTTTCATAGACAACTGGTTTGAACACATGGAGCAAATAAAAAAAATACCCACGCAATAATATTGAATAGATCAGTTTCAACCACTTGATCACAAACCTTGCAACAACCCGTGGCAACCAGTTTTGGTGGGCAAACAAATAATAATACAGTACTCCGTACTACGGTGACCGTTTTTAGCCTGTTGTATAAAATCTGGCCTGTTGTATGACATACAACAGGCTAAATCCGGCTAAAAACTCAGGCTAAAAGATAGTTGTCAGTCTATCGACTGGAAATTAACAGATTTTTTTAATACTCGTATAACGAAATTTAGAAACGATTGGGGATGATTAAAACAAAAGACATGAGTATAATAAAACACTCATACTACAATATATATTAAAACACACATACACACATAAATAACGCCTGCATTCAACAGTTAAAGTTATATATAAATATTATACAGACATACATACAATAAATACAATAAACCCAACTGGAGTGAAAAATTAGCCAGAGCCAGGAATCGAACCCGGGACCACAGTATACAAGACTGCTGCTCTAACCACTGAGCTACTCCGGCCGATGCCTGAGTCTGCAATTTCTCACTAATAAACCATGTTGGGGAAGTCATCAGCCATCTATACGACAGCCTTGGATGACAGGACAACGATGAATAGATTTTACTATTACATCGATCTACGATAATTATAATAAAACACTCATACTACAATATATATTAAAACACACATACACACATAAATAACGCCTGCATTCAACAGTTAAAGTTATATATAAATATTATACAGACATACATACAATAAATACAATAAACCCAGCTGGAGTGAAAAATTAGCCAGAGCCAGGAATCGAACCCGGGACCACAGTATACAAGACTGCTGCTCTAACCACTGAGCTACTCCGGCCGATGCCTGAGTCTGCAATTTCTCACTAATAAACCATGTTGGGGAAGTCACCAGCCATCTATACGACAGCCTTGGATGACAGGACAACGATGAATAGATTTTACTATTACATCGATCTACGATAATTATAATAAAACACTCATACTACAATATATATTAAAACACACATACACACATAAATAACGCCTGCATTCAACAGTTAAAGTTATATATAAATATTATACAGACATACATACAATAAATACAATAAACCCAGCTGGAGTGAAAAATTAGCCAGAGCCAGGAATCGAACCCGGGACCACAGTATACAAGACTGCTGCTCTAACCACTGAGCTACTCCGGCCGATGCCTGAGTCTGCAATTTCTCACTAATAAACCATGTTGGGGAAGTCACCAGCCATCTATACGACAGCCTTGGATGACAGGACAACGATGAATAGATTTTACTATTACATCGATCTACGATAATTATAATAAAACACTCATACTACAATATATATTAAAACACACATACACACATAAATAACGCCTGCATTCAACAGTTAAAGTTATATATAAATATTATACAGACATACATACAATAAATACAATAAACCCAACTGGAGTGAAAAATTAGCCAGAGCCAGGAATCGAACCCGGGACCACAGTATACAAGACTGCTGCTCTAACCACTGAGCTACTCCGGCCGATGCCTGAGTCTGCAATTTCTCACTAATAAACCATGTTGGGGAAGTCACCAGCCATCTATACGACAGCCTTGGATGACAGGACAAAGATGAATAGATTTTACTATTACATCGATCTACGATAATTATAATAAAACACTCATACTACAATATATATTAAAACACACATACACACATAAATAACGCCTGCATTCAACAGTTAAAGTTATATATAAATATTATACAGACATTCATCAGTTGCATGCATTCATCAGTTAAAGGTGATCAGTTAACTGAGGAATCCAGACGTTATTTATGTGTGTATGTGTGTTTTAATATATATTGTAGTATGAGTGTTTTATTATAATTCTCGTAGATCGATGTAATAGTAAAATCTATTCATCGTTGTCCTGTCATCCAAGGCTGTCGTATAGATGGCTGGTGACTTCCCCAACATGGTTTATTAGTGAGAAATTGCAGACTCAGGCATCGGCCGGAGTAGCTCAGTGGTTAGAGCAGCAGTCTTGTATACTGTGGTCCCGGGTTCGATTCCTGGCTCTGGCTAATTTTTCACTCCAGTTGGGTTTATTGTATTTATTGTATGTATGTCTGTATAATATTTATATATAACTTTAACTGTTGAATGCAGGCGTTATTTATGTGTGTATGTGTGTTTTAATATATATTGTAGTATGAGTATTTTATTATAATTATCGTAGATCGATGTAATAGTAAAATCTATTCATCGTTGTCCTGTCATCCAAGGCTGTCGTATAGATGGCTGGTGACTTCCCCAACATGGTTTATTAGTGAGAAATTGCAGACTCAGGCATCGGCCGGAGTAGCTCAGTGGTTAGAGCAGCAGTCTTGTATACTGTGGTCCCGGGTTCGATTCCTGGCTCTGGCTAATTTTTCACTCCAGTTGGGTTTATTGTATTTATTGTATGTATGTCTGTATAATATTTATATATAACTTTAACTGTTGAATGCAGGCGTTATTTATGTGTGTATGTGTGTTTTAATATATATTGTAGTATGAGTGTTTTCTTATAATTATCGTAGATCGATGTAATAGTAAAATCTATTCATCGTTGTCCGGTCATCCAAGGCTGTCGTATAGATGGCTGGTGACTTCCCCAACATGGTTTATTAGTGAGAAATTGCAGACTCAGGCATCGGCCGGAGTAGCTCAGTGGTTAGAGCAGCAGTCTTGTATACTGTGGTCCCGGGTTCGATTCCTGGCTCTGGCTAATTTTTCACTCCAGTTGGGTTTATTGTATTTATTGTATGTATGTCTGTATAATATTTATATATAACTTTAACTGTTGAATGCAGGCGTTATTTATGTGTGTATGTGTGTTTTAATATATATTGTAGTATGCGTGTTTTATTATAATTATCGTAGATCGATGTAATAGTAAAATCTATTCATCGTTGTCCTGTCATCCAAGGCTGTCGTATAGATGGCTGGTGACTTCCCCAACATGGTTTATTAGTGAGAAATTGCAGACTCAGGCATCGGCCGGAGTAGCTCAGTGGTTAGAGCAGCAGTCTTGTATACTGTGGTCCCGGGTTCGATTCCTGGCTCTGGCTAATTTTTCACTCCAGTTGGGTTTATTGTATTTATTGTATGTATGTCTGTATAATATTTATATATAACTTTAAAAGACATGAGTGTTTATTGCTCCGGCAGGTTATCTTTCTTTGGATGTCTGTCTGTCTATCATACGGCATGCAATTTTCTTGTAAAGGATGATATTATTATGCAGTACAATCTCCATAACGGACACACCCGATTAGTGGACACCTCTATTTAAGCGGGCATTTTTTCGATTACCCACCGTTAAATAACTGTACATTTTTTACTCTCAGTAGCGGACTCCTCCAAATAGAGGACAAACTCTGCCCTCCCGAGGTGTTCGCTATTCAGAGGTTTTACTGTTAAAACCTCCATAACGGACACACCCGATTAGCAAAATACCTCTATTTAGCGGACATTTTTTCGATTACCAACTCTTAAATAATTGTACATGTTTTACTCTCAGTAGCGGTCACCTCTAAATAGAGGACAAATTCTGCATTCTCGGGGTGTCCGCTATTCAGAGCTTTTACTGTATATAATATTGATAGTTATTTTACAGGGCCGCACAAAAGAATAAGGATATATGAAACGAATATAAACTAATTTCGGGATTGATAGATCGCTGATGGTAATGTAATTTTAGGATGTTGTTACAGTCATCCGCAGCATGTTTTTAGAGTTTCGTTCATCTAACAAAACCCTATCTGTCTCACTCCTTTGTCTGTCTGTCCGTCTGTCACAGAGCCCGTACTCAGAAACTATATGTGTCGGAGACTTGAAAATTTGCATACTTATAGCTGAACACCACACATCAAACGGCAAATAATAAAATTTTGAAAAAGTCTAATATTTAACCCTCTGGGATCTAACTTGTGTATTTTAAGCAATTTTTCTAACTCAGCCCGGATTAAGTTGGAGATATGAAATTGTGCATACTTATGGCTGAACACTTCACATCAAACGACAAATAATAAAATTTTGAAAAAGTCTAATATTTAACCCTCTGGGGTCTAGCTTGTGTATTTTAAGCAATTTTTCTAACTCAGCCCCTTATTAAGTTGGAGACATGAAAGTTTGTGTACTTATAGTTGAACACTTGCGATAACACGATAAATCATAAAATTTTGAAAAAGTCATATTTAACCCTCCGGTTTCTAACTTCTGTATTTTAAACAATTTTTCTAACTTAGCCCCTAATTAAGTTGGAGACATCAAATTTTGCATACTTATAGCTGAAAACCTCACATCAAACGACAAATAATAAAATTTTAAAAAGTCTAATATTTAACCCTCTGGGCTCTAACTTATGTATTTTAAACAATTTTTCTAACTCAGCCCCTAATTAAGTGAAATTACATGAATTACATGAAATTACATGAAATTTTGCATACTTATAGCTGAACACCTCACATCGAACGAAAAATAATAAAATTTTGAAAAAGTCTAATATTTAACCTCTAATATTTTGTCTTGTGCAATTTTTAAATTTAAACTGTTTTGCAATATTATTTTTCGTTCATTTTGCATAATAAGTGTAATGTGACGTAATTTCTTCTATTTAAGATTTCTAACGCATGTTAATGAATTTATTTTACAATATCCTTTCTCTTTTAAAATTCACATGTAAATATAGTTTTTATCGCGTAATTTCCAACAAGTGCCTGCTTTTTATACCTAATTATTTAATTCTAATTTGAAGGTTTTTTTCTGTTTATAATAGTAACGTGTAAATATTTTTTTTATTTGAAGCAAAGATTATTGTTTGCGCTGTTTATACAGTTGGTAACAGTTTAAATTAATACCATTTTCTAAAATATGTAAAAAATATCTGTCGAAATGCTGAATATTTGAATTTAAAATAGAAATAAAACCTCAAAAATGAGTAAAATAAAAAAATTAATGGAATCTGCACACCGGGATCTTCTATTGAATAAAATGATCTAAAAATGATTAAATTCCCAGGTATAGTTTTTGTTCCTATAAAACTTTTTTAATGGGATGATTTTGTCCAAATTTAGCATTAAATATCTCTTAAAATAATTCTTCGATTTGAAAACTGTATGCATCAGCGTGTTGATCAAACATTTTTCTATAATATCACCGATTTTCATATTTTTGTATGCAATAGTTTTCTTAATATTAACGAAGAAAGACCCCCGGTCACAAAACATTCAAAACCGGCGGCGGCGGTGGTGACAGCGTTAGTTACTTTTTTTAGAATATAGAGGTATATAAAAATGAAAACTTGTCTATCTGTCTGTTTGTAATTCTATAAAAATCCACAATTTGGAAGCCAAAATTGTGAAAAGATACTTACATATGTATTAAAACATGGCCGAGGCAAGTAAAGTAATCCGGAATGGAAATAATTTATAGTTAATTTTTAATTAATAAAAAACCACCAATTTAACAGCAATTTCTTATCAAATTTAAACATTTTTCATTATAGCAGTTGCCTAAAATTAAAATACACAATAAAATTATTACTACAACAATTAATTTTCTACTGCAAGATTTCCACGTGAAAAATGAAAATGAAATAAATAGTTAGCCGAATTTAAAAAAAGGTGAATATTACATCATAACTTTTCTATTGCAAGATATTCACGTGAAAAATGAAAATGAAATAAATAGTTTGACGAATTTAAATGAAAATGAATATAACTTCATAACTTTTCTATTTCAAGGTTTCCACGTGAAAGAGGAAAATATTACGTCATATTGGAAATATAAAGGAGGTGGTGGATATAGTATAACGTCATATGAGTGTGAAAATGTATTGAAGCATGATAAAAACCCGATTAGGGAAATATTGGCGTATTTTAACATTATTGCTCCAATTATAAATTGAAATAAGTTCATTTATAGCTGTATTCTTTTGCGTCTGTTATATACATTTATACATTTTTATATAGCATTTTCATATGATTCATTCATACAACATTTCGACTGCTTTTTTTAATGTTTGTTTTGTGTTGTTTGTTAAATTTCGAAATTGATTTTTTAGAACAAACATCCTTCAAATTCTGGGCAACGCCGGTCACTTTAGTTTGTAACAGATAAATGGCTTTTGTATCTGTACATCTAATGCTAATATTATAAAGAGTTATAATATTATAAAATGTATAATATTATAAATGCTTGTACGTTTGTGAGGTGTTATCTCTGAAACTACATAGCCAACTTAAAATTATGTTGGTGGCCATCTCTGCTCAGAAAAAAAGACTGTATTTTATGTGAGTGCAAGATCCTACATCGCTGCAGGAGCAAAAAAGTTCTAAAATTGCGATTTCTGCGATATGGATTGGGTTCAAAAAACTTTAAATTTGGTGCGGTAGTTATTTTTAAGATGTAAATACTCGTAATGAAAGCTCTCTAAAAGGTTCAATTTGACGGATAAACGAAAAAATTTCTAGAAAGGTTCTAAACTATGATTTATTTGGAATACTGAAATTTTTGGGATACTGTTGGGGTTAGAAACTAGAACTTTGGCATGGTAGTAATTTATAAGGTGCAAATGCTCGTTGTAGAACGAATTCTAAAAAATCGAAAGACTAAACAAAGCGGAAAAAGATCTAAATATGATCTAAGTAACGAAATACGTGGAATTGTTAGGAATATAAACATGAAAATTGACATGGCTGTATTTATCATGACGTAAATTCTCGCAATAGAACAATTTCTAAAAATGTCGCTATATAAAACAAGGCAGAAACAAACAACTTTCGAAATTTTTTTATTTCTGTGTTACTGCTGAGTCCAAAATCTTGAAATTTTGCTTCGGGTTAGTTTTAAAATATACAATTGTTTCTATGAATGGTTTCTAAAAAGTTTAAAATTTAAAAAGATGAAATTAACAGAAAGCGATCTCAATTACTATTAATTTGGAATTATTAGGTATAGCAACATTAAAAATTTCATAATGCTGCATTTCCTCCGCAAAACATGCAATTTAAATGCAACAAAACTGATAGATACCCACCTAGCATTAAATAAATTGTGTAAATATTGAATAAAGAACTGTATGAAACAGTGAGTAAGTTGCCCGAAAGTACTTGTTAAAGTGTTCCTTCTCTAGGCTTTTCTCTCTCTCGCCAAGGCCACTAACAGAGGGAAGTGCCGTTTTAAATGTGATATGAATTTTTTATCTGATTCATTTTTCTAGACATTTTATCATAAGGTCATATTCTCAATTATCTTTAGTAGATTTTTTATATATTAACTTATTCTGGGGAAATTTCATAATCGGGTTCATATTGGCGTATGATAGCTTGCATGCTTTGCTGAATAAATATGTATGGATTTGTAAATTACTTCAAATGACACTTTGACAGCTCAAAAGTTATGCAGACGATATATTCATATTTCGTCATACTTTATGTTGCAATCATTGCCGATTTCTTTTATTTAATACATGCTAAATACAGCTCAACTTTTCCAGAATATGTTTGAAAACAAAACAATACAGCGTATGTAGTGGCCAGCATACACTCATCATTTAAATCCGATCGAGCATATCTAAAACACACTCTAACGAAGCATTGCATGCCACTGTTGATGTATTCGGTACTTTGATACTATATCAGATTTTGAGGAGAGAATTCCTTAAATGTTATTGACAACCTCATTGCATCCGTTGAAAACAGATATTATACAATATTAATTATTCCGGGGGAGCACACACCATATAAAGTATAGTCCATTCTTTTTAAACATCATATATTTGTCATTTAAAGTTAATCAAATTGGTACGGAGCGTCTGATTATGCTCTTGACATCATTTTATACAGTTAAAATTCCGATATAAGATAATTTAGTGTTTCATTTTCTGTTTTACTTTTAATATATTGCGTACTTTCAATTATCCATGCATGGCTGTCTTGCATGGTTTGATTTCCCATTTTTTTTAAATAGTGTATACGAATTTATATATAAGATATTGCAATTCTACGATTCGTTTATTTTCATCATTTCAATTTATCGCAGTATATGGGCAATTAATGATAACATCTCATTTTCTTTGCTTCCACATGTTATTATTAAATCTATGTTCTCAGCAATATCGCTCAGACTAATCCCTCTGAGGGAAGTCCTAGTTAAACTATACATCCGTTTTTCATAAAATTTGAAATGGCTCGACAAAATTTTGCAACAATCATATATTTGAATTTTCAGACCATTCGGTTGGGTAGTTTTTGCTCTGTTATATGCGGACGGACTGAACGACGACTATAGGTGCTACGTATTTTATATAATTACGAACGCACCTAAAAAGGGATGTACTATTTAATTTCTGAAATACTGTGAATAGATAAGGCGAAACTTTATGTTAAAAAATACTGGCATTCAAGGATTTTTTGCACCTTATAAGACAATCATAAGTGCTGCTCGTCGAGAAGCGGTGAATTACATAATGTGTGTCAGAAATATTTGCAGTGTTGATCGGGAGATTTTTTTTGTATTTTTTTCCATAAAAAACAATCTTAATATGTATTTACATTAAAATATATATTTTTGTATAAAAAACTTTTTTTGTTTAGTTAGCCTTTCCTTCGACACCCTTGACCTCCTCCTTGGATCCGCCCTTGGCGAGTGTGAGTAAGAAATAGCGGCAGCAATAAAAAGCACACTGAAAAGAATCCAATGTAGGAGTGATCCACTTAAGATGAGCCTACTTTATGAAATCATGAAATAGTTGAATACTAAAACTTCCGCTGATTTACATCAAAATCCGTAAGGCACCCAGACATAAGCAGCCAGACCGACTCCTCTTTTTCACCAAGTAATACGGCTATGACTCAATCAACCAGGACTTCAACTAAAGAAACCCGTGACGTCTGTTGTGGTAGTAAATGTTAATGTGACCCCAAAATTAGAATGCTGGCAACCCTCCTCAGAACCTGTTAAAATAGTATACCAAATTAATCAGCCTCAAAAATCTTCAAGTCTACAAAAAAAGTCATCCGATCCTCAGACTGATCAAACCTCTATTCCATCTGCATTCGATTTGAAGAAACCTAATATTTCCCAAACTGAGAAACCAAGCAAAAAATCTTGTATTCAGAAAGACAGAAAAAAATCCTCAACTAGAGCCTCCTCACAGTGGAAAACTGTTAAGAAAAAGAGCAACAAATGTATAAACCCATCTCTTACCAATATTAAAGATCCGAAACAGCTGTAAAATTACGTGTATAAAGTTATGGAATCTGAGTCTTATGGTTCAAGTGCTGATGACGAACATACTGTTTTGGAAGAGTTTGTACCTACGTCATTTTAATTTGTTTTTCTTATGAAAAAATGTTTTATTTTTAAACCTGCTTTTCAACAGTAATAACTTTTATGTCATTTTAGACGTCCTTTTGTACTTTTATAGATTTTAACTGTAAATATTTTGTGTATAACTATTTTGACTTTTTAAACTGATTTTAACTTTACATTTTATCACACTACTTTTACATAAATTCAGTTGCTTTTCACTCATCTTGCTATGACATGCTTTATATTAAATTTTAAACTTTAATTTTTAATCATGTTTATTCTAACCTTTTTCTTGGCGCAACATGTCCCAAATGGGACCTTGCGCCATTACCCTACTAATGATAAACCCTAATCAACCAACCAACCATCTGCTGCTTTGCGCATTTTTACTTAACTTTGTTTGTTATCTGTCTCCCTGGTTCAATTGCAATCGATTTTCGACTCACTTCAATCCAACAGATTTTCCTCAAATGTTGCACAGTTTACTGTCAATGACAATGCGATATTTATATTTTGTCAAAACCATACCAAAACTCTGTTCTTCGCACAGGCGGAAAATATTACAGAAAGAAGTCAAACAAGAGTGGTGCTAGTAAAAATAGATCCACAACAAAAATTGCAACAATGAAAATATAACTTTTACTTAGAATTTTTAAATTACGTTTTTTGTTTAAGATTTTTTTTTTTTACATATCGCGTAATAATCATGATAACTATATACAAAATGCTTTAATGTAATCATGAATAAAGATATGTTTATAAAGAATCTGACATTAATTCAATTTCACTGAAAGTTGTTATATATGCCCTTTTTTACACAAGTTATTTTCCTAAAACTGTTAGTCTGTTTGTTAATCGAAGGATAAAGTTTTCACGAAAGAAAAAGTATTTACCACTTGCAACATATTCCGGATTCATGTTGTCTTCCAACTTCTTAAAATAAGGAAGTACTTCTTCGTAACTCCATCCTTTTGCTCCCATTTCAGCCCATTCATCGTAATTTCTTCGATTACCTCGCACGTACAGCATGGCATTTAAAACACTGGAACCGCCAAGGGTTTTCCCACTAGGCCATGGGACTCTCTAAAAGGGTGTAAACATATGATTAGTATAAATGTATTTGCAATGAATGTAATTTTAACACACTTTTATTGTAAAAATTGCTCATTTGTTGGCTGTCTGTCTGAATCAAATCTTGTAATCATTTTTTTTTTTTTTTTTTTTTTTTTTTTTTTGCCCCGCTTCCGTCGAACTTATTTACCTCAAACGTTGTACAGATTCGTGCTCGATTCCTTATACCAGTCCTAGGGCTCGGGCTCTACGTGAAAATTTCAATTATTCATAAATTGAAAAAGGAAAAAAAAAAAAAATCCTTGCTCTTGAGAAACAAGAATATAACCTAAGTTTCTTAACGCGTTTTATAACCCTTTAAAAATTAGTTTGAAAGTGAATTAAATTATTTTTCATGGCTATCTGATTTTGGAAGCCTTTTCACGGTCAATGTTAGTAATAAGAGGTCGTGGGCTATCCCTTGTTTATCCTCGTTTTCTGTTTAAGTCCTTTTCCAGAATTACTGGAAAATAGAACTCATCTTTTTCTGCCATAGTTGTACAATGATATTTTAAAGGAATAAAAATTGCGACTTTTGTAGATTTCTGACAGTGGTTGAACATAAATAAAAAATATGATGCTTTCAACAGATTTTCAAAGGCATGAAAATCACGAAACGGTGTCATGAGAGAGTATTAAACATATTTTCAAAGACATGAAAATCATGAAACGGTGTCATGAGGGAATATTAAATAGATTTCCAAAGACATGAAAATCACGAAATGGTGTCATGTGAGAGTATTAAGCAGATTTTCAAATACATGAAAATCACGAAACGATGTCATGAGGAAGTATTATTCAGATTTTCAAAGACATGAAAACCATGAAACGGTGTCACGAGGTAATATTTGGGATTAATACTTATTTCTATGTAAGAAGACATTTTTAAATGAGAAAATTAATCTTGAAATAGTTTTAAAGTGTTATTAACAAATTTCTACTGCTTGTTCCTGGATCGGGCGGACTCGGTCTGTAATGCAACAAAGCTTTTGCGGCTTCGTTTTGGCTCGGATTTCGAATCGTTGGGCTCGAGCTTCAAAAAAGACCGAACTTTGCACACGTATAATGCTTTTACTTTATGACAATTCATGTATTTTCAATTGCAATTCATGTATTTTCTGGGACAATTCATGTATTTTCTATTGCAATTCATGTATTTTCAGGGACAATTCATGTATTTTCAATCATAATTCATGCATTTTCAATGACAATTCAGGTATTTTCTAAGATTTTTTATGTATTTTATTGGCCGTTCTGCATCATGCGCAAAAAGTTTAGATAGTAAAATTTCAATTAAAAAAAAAATTCTGAAAAATAATTAAAAATAATTTTTTACAGTAAGTTCATTGAAAATTTCAATTAAAAAAAAATTTCGAAAAAGAATTAAAAAATAATTTTTTACAGTAAGTTCATTGAAAATTTCAATTAAAAAAAAATTCTGAAAAATAATTAAAAATAATTTTTTACAGTAAGTTCATTGTTTTTACTTATTTATTTATTTATTTAATAACAACCAAATATATTTATACAGGGTGATCCTGAATTCATGGTACAAACTTTATTGTATAGGAATGTATGCGCAAGTGACGCGGTGGGGGCAAAAACAGGAAATAAGACATGAAAAGAAAGATACAGTGTTTATTGGCAGCGTCATTGACAAGTGCAATGTTTATAATAACTGTTCGAAATTGTGTCTACCAACAGTGATACATGATTAGCAGTATCGGTGGAGAGATTGGCAGACACTTCCAAAGTCGCCAGATATTTCGCGCACACATGCAGCAACTATGGATATTCGAGAAAGGAGATCCTTCTGGAGTCACATAAATTTTCAACTCCAATCCATCGCGCCTTAAAAGGGACATTCAGGTAATTGCACACAACAGTGCTGAAATAGGCTGGCACACCACCATGCTGAAACCACAGTTGCTTACGAATAGCGACTGGAACATCTTGAAGTAGTTCTGGTAAAAACTCTTTCGGAAAATTTGCGATAACAACTGCCTGCCTTGGTGTGCTGCACTAGTCCATTGGCCACCCCGATCTCACAATTTATTGACCCTCGATTACTTCTTATGAGAACATCTGAAGAGTCTTGTTTATGTGACTTCAGTTCACTCCGTTAACGATCTCCTCGCTTGAATATCCGTTGCTGCTGCACGTGTGCATGAAATACCTGGGCATCTTTGAATTTGTACACCAATCGCTTCATTGACCGTGCCAGACATGCATTACTGTTGATTGATTTGATCAATTTTGAACACTTTTTGTAAACATAGCACTTGTCAATGACGCTCTCAATAAACATTCCATTCATGTCTCTTTCCTATGTTTGTGCATCAACACATCACTTGCGCCTTGCGCCCATACATTCCTATACAATAAATTATTGTTACAGTGTGCTGTATAAAACCTTAAATTTTGAACCCTGAAATCGAGATCACCTTGTATATGTTGTGTGGCAATCTATACTGCTGGTCATCGTTTTGAGCTGCTGGTCATCGTATAGAATACTACATCACTCCATAAGCAACAAGTGTAGCCAGAACCCGGTATAACATATTTTAATTTTTACATTGTAAATGCATAATATTGCAACATGATCACTCACAGCAGTATCACCATATTCCAGTCGAAGAGTAAAACACAGCACAACCGATTTATAGATCAAAATGTAGTTTTCACATCACAGTAGTCTTAATATGATGAAGAATCAGAATAACAATCCAAGAGGTTTTCCCAGCATTATAAACACAACTCATCATCGTCGAAATACGTTTATTTAATCAATATTTTAGATAAGGCGCTCTACACGAAAAGCACCACAATTTAGATTTTGGAACTTCGTTATTAAACATAAAAATATTAATTTATACAACCCAGCGAAATGTAATGACGTTTCGCTTCCAAGATGCTGCGAGTTTATTAACACATGAAAGCAAACAAAAAACTAGTTCCGGAACTCACGCAGGTCAATAAATACTACAGGCGAAGGGTTTTTCACTGCAATGCGGAATCTACCTTTGGCAAATGAGAAAACGTAAAAACTTTATTTTCTGGTTGAACAGGAAAAACGCAGAAATGTGGCTCTCCCGAAAAAAGCGCGCGAAAGGGCTTTTAGAATACAGAAAAAATAGCAAATTAAAACGAACCTGTGGTATAAAAAGTTATTTAAGAGTCATTATTACATTGGATTGTAACAGTTTCGTGAATGAAAATGCATGCTTTCTGTGGAACATGACGTCATTTTAACTGACAGAAGCATTCCGTCTTTCTGCAATTTCAACTCATTGTAGTGAAGGGGGGGGGGGGGAATTATTAAGAGCACACTAACCCTAATCTCAGCACAGGAGGAAGGAAACAACAATGTAATTTACCTTCCAGTTTTCCGAAGGAAAATATACATTTTCTAACAAACATGTCAGCATTTTTACTGACGAAAACATTTCGTTCTTCTGAAATTACACTTCAATCTCATTCCCAGTAAAGTGAAAAAATATGGAAAATCATTAAAAAACAGCTGTATTGAAATGTAATAATTTTATTCATAAAAATGCGTATTTTCTTTTGATAATGAGATCATTTTCATTAACATCCACAGTTTAGACTTTAGAACTTCGTTATTAAACATAAAACATTAATTTATAATTTATACAACACAGCATTCTTTTCAGCTATCAGGATCCTTTATAGTGTAAAAAATAAAATGATTGATAGTCTTTTGGCTCTAATATCGATACAGGGGGAATTAAAAACCAATGTAAATTACATAATAGCCACAATCGTTTTAAAGTACTGCAATTTTTTAAATGAAAATACTCGTTTCAAGCCGAAAGCCTTATAGACCAGTCGGGCGGCTACACAAACCCTAACCTAGTCGAGTTCATGGCTGAAATTCCAGGATTAGTTAGAACTCAATTAGCTTATTAAAAAGAAGTGGTCTGTCAAGTCATATCTTGGTGGAAACACCACTTGCAGGTCCAATTTGGGTGGTTGGTTGGTAGGTTTTCTATTGTGTTTTCCTCCACCCACAGGCATGAAAACTGTTATGGAGGACTGAGTGCAGGAAAACACAATGGGAGACCTACAAATCAACTATTAAAATTGAGTCTGCAGGTGGTTTTCATCAAGATATGACTGGCAGACCATTTCCATTTTAATATGCTAATTGAGTTCTAACTAATCCTGAAATTTGAACTGTGATCTCGATGAGGTGCAGAAACCGCATGGTCTATTAAAAAAGAGAAACATTTTCACGTTTGAAAACACTTCACCCTTTGAAAATGTAGTCTCTAATTTCAGAGCTAGTGAAATGAAAAAAACACTAAAATGATGTAATTTTTTGCGCAGTTATAGGAAAGTATTGTCGTTTTATGTGAATGAATTTATGGATAAAAAAGTTATGTGATTTTACTTTTAGGGTCACTAAGCTCATTGGCGATTTTAAGCACTATTTTCATAAAAAACGTTTTTTATGATAGTGAGAAAATGGCAACGATAAAGGTAATTAATAGTCTTTATTTATATTTTCTCACAACGGTAGAGTAACTCGATCGTCCACATTTTGAAGAAATTTCATTAAAAATATTTGAAATTAAAAGTAGAATATAAAAATGGAAATATTTAAAAAAATAATTAGTTCGGCTCATCTAAAAATTAACAGCTTTCGGTTAAAAAAATAATCATTAAAATTGGCTCGGTAGAAGGTTCAGGGCAGATGATGAAAAAACCGCCTTGTATTTTAAAATTAAATAGTTTTATAAATGAAAATTTAAAACTTAGATTAGTATGCTACATTTTATATAAAGCCGTTCACGTTTTTTATCACTTTCCAAGTTGACGTGTTGATGACTTTGATTTCATTTAACGAGATATATTTCACTTATCGTGATACTTTCGAATATATAATTATGTAACACTATTATAATACTCATATTATAAATATTCATATTGCTTTACCCTATCAACGAGGCCAGCTGCTGTATATCGTTGGGGTGTTGTCAAATACTTCCAGTCAATGTCTGTATTCAAAAAATATCTGGGTATAGCTGGTATTTCAGTCTGCCTGGGTGGTGATTTCCCAGCTTCTAGCAACAGTACATTAACACGAGGATCTTCTGAAAGACGATTTGCAAGAACAGAACCTGCAGAGCCAGCACCCACTAAAAAGTGCAATAAGTTTAAATATAAACGTAAAGTATAAGTATAAAGCGTCTTCAAAAGTAGCACATTAAAAAAGTTCACAATTTCAAACATATTCCATAGTTAATGCATTAATATAAAATATTAATATTTTAATTGCCTCTATTAAAATGTGTTATTGCATTACTTGGTGCTTTTATGTTAGTCGGGCACAACTGTCGCCAGTTTCAGCTTTTTATTTTCCACGTGTGTAAATTAAAAAAAAAAATGCGTTAAAATGTAATGTTTTGATTTACGATATAATTTATTATTATTGTAGGGACAGGCACATCGAATCAATATCAAACAATGAGGAAGGCTTCTCATTGTCGTTGACTTGCAATTGTGAGCAATGTTGCTGTGCTGCCGTGTGTACGCATATGTGATGTGCGGCATGACAGGCTTTGAGCTGTGATGCTTTGCTTGCTTGGATGATTTCGTTAGCACTTGCTAAGATGAGATTATTGTGACGCTGGTAGTTGCGTGTTTGTTTAGTCCATGGTCACAAATGTAGGGACAACAGCAAGGATCGAACCCAGGACTCTTGAACAGTAGACGAGCATTGTAGCGCCGAGCAAAATGTTAGGTTAATTGTTCCGTACTATAAACTCATTATATGCTGTTTGTGCGAGATGCCGTCACTACAATTTATTGTTATTTTTTATGAAAGGAGAGTACCTCATTGTAAAAGTTTTAAAAATATATTTTAAATGCATGGGATATATATATATATATTAATGTAAGAGTTTTAAATGGAAGTTATGTATTTTAAATGGAATGAGTACAAAGTTTATATTTTAAATGAAATTAGGGCAATGCAAATGATGGCGATTGAAACAATATTTGGCGATTTATCCCCCACACCCGACTAACAGAGAACTGCTCATTACTTTCTTCTCAATTTTATGAGGGTTAGTCTGAAAATAAGTTCTTCCCCCCTTTTCTCCAGAGAAATCGTAATGATATGGGGCAAACAAGACATCTGTTTAATGCTGGAGCCACATATACATTATTTGGTGGCATACTGCAGTACCAAGTATCAAGATGATGTACCAAGATACTGCTGGTGGAGTTCTGGCAGATGGTTGGGATGGGTGGCTCAGTCTGAGCCTGGGCTCGATAGACATGGAGAGCAGACCCCTTTTGCAATCGTAAGCAAAGGAGGAAGTGAGACTTTGAGCATCGGAATGGCTATGGATGATGAAGGGTGCTGGAATCCATATGTGGAAGTGTCATTGCTACTCTTGGTTGGGAACGCATTTCCGATCTTCCCTAAAGCCCGACCTAGTTCCAAGGGATTCCCATTCCCACCTCTTTCGTCCATTGAAGAAGGCTCTGAGAGGAAGGGGCTTTGGCACCAATGAGAAAGTGAAGACAGCCGCAAAGTAATTCTTAAATATGCAGGACATGCTTTTTTTTCATCAGGGTTGTAGCCTAAGGAAACTTATTTTCCGACTAATATTTTATCAATACTAACATTTTAATAATTTAACTTATTTTACGATATAAAAATGAAATATCAAAATTAGTGTTACTATTTTGGTATTTAATTTTTATACTTGTATATATAGTTAAATTTTAATCTCTATTTTATTTGTATTTATATTTTTATATTTTTATGTTATTTTTATTATTATCATCATTATATCTATTTTTTTTTAAATTCTTTAATAAATTAATTAATTTTCTATTTCTTTTTTGTTTAGTATATATTTTACATTTTCTTATAATTTCTTTTTACTTTTCTGACCCTGTTTTTATTCAGTTTGCTTCATAATTCTCCTTCTGTTCTGTATTCTTGTGATTGGGTGATTCTCTTGTTTGATTGGCTGTAGCTTTCTGCTTTTCTATTGGCTGTTTCCTTAACTTGTCCTTTTCCTTCCCATTCCCTTTCAGTCTTGCTTCTGCCTTCAAAGTAGTAGTACGCCTTGTTTGTGTCCGAAGAAGAAAGACAAAGTTCTGTCGAAAGGCCTAACGCATTCCTTATTTTATGGTGTTATTAAGAAGTTTGTAGGCCTTTAAAAGATGTTGAACTAATATATTTGTTTCCTATGCCGTTCGCTCACGCATGCGCAAGTTATCAATATTAATTTTCTTTGGGGCCAAAAACCCTCTTGCTTTCATCTTTTTGCTTAGATAAAAATATTTAAAGACGCTTTAAAAGGTATTATGATATTTAAATCCCAAATTTAATTATTTTGTTAATACCTATGTACCAACATTCGTTCATTAAAGAACACTTAAATTAACGTCGGAATTCATTAAAGGTACACATATATAAAGGAGGATTTATTTAAGACTTTAAATGCAATTAATACAATAAACCCAACGCGAATAAAAAAATAAGCCGGCGGCAGCAATCGAACCTGGGACTAGTGCCAGGTATAGGCTACGGCCAGGTATAGGCCAATTTTTCACTCGTGTTGGGTTTATTTTATTAATTGTGTTTAAAGTCTAAAATAAATCGTTCTTTATATATGTGTATTCTTTTATTACTTAAAAAAAAGTATTTCACTTACCAATTATATAATCATATTCATTAAAAAATGTTGTGCTGGTTTTTGGAGCATGCCTTTGAGTAGCCAATGTCACCAAAAGTAAAGGCAGAAGTGGTGAAGTAGAATAAGGAGTTAGATATAGCTTTTCTTGGGAAACATCCATGTTTCTGAAAACAGTAGGTATCATGTATTTACTGAATTTTATTAAGTAAAACTTTACTGAAGTTTTATGAAAATCAGGGCCGACGCAACGTCGCGCGGGCCCTGGCAAGGTAGTATCTGAGGGCCAACGTATACTGCAATATTGGATTAACCTTTAACTGATGTCACTGGTCTCACAGATAGCTGCTTTTTTCAATTTTTATAGTTTAACTCGTAACTTTCAGTCTAACTACAAATACTACCGAAATTTTGTTGCATTTGGAAATTTAGTACTATCACCAGAAACTTTTGAATAGGTGAATTTCGATTATAACAATCCTGTACAAAAACTTTAGTACAAACACACCATCCAATGAGTTAATCTCTTAGACCTTTTACTCAACTTTCGATGGAGCGGCCTGACAGACCGCTTCCGTGTATTATGTGACAATTTCTGTCACATTAGTTACAGGTTAATTAAATTTATTTTAAAATTGTATATATCATAGAATAAATACTAAAGGTAACAAAATGCATGAAAGATATACACATTTAAGGGGATTTATCTGGTGGGGAAGAATAAAAGTGGAATCCCATGGGAAAAAATACTTATCCCTTTTGTTCAT
Organism: Maratus speciosus; assembly: GCA_963932465.1. Lineage (NCBI taxonomy): Eukaryota > Metazoa > Arthropoda > Arachnida > Araneae > Salticidae > Maratus > Maratus speciosus. Next base: position 415,310,034 of record OZ010791.1, read on the forward strand.
TCAAATTTGGAAAATTCAATCCAAATTTTTATATGTCAGTCCAAATTTACAAACGATTAAAGAATACTTTTATACTTTTCGAACTTGTTTTAAACTTTAACACAAATTTTAACCCTTAAATGCCTGGTATTGCTTTTCGGCAACATACCCAATTTAGGCTCTAAAATACTATTAGAATAATATTGAAGCTATAATGTTGCCAATAAAATACATTCTGAAGATATTATTAAATCGATTTTCAACATGTAGATGACAACACTTGTGCTGTTAAGAATAAAGATAGATTTATTTTTTCAATTGTTGCTACTTGTTCTTTTTGTTTTGTTTGGAAGCTTGCGAAATACCCTACTTTGACCTGCAGTGAGCAAGTAAAATTTATTTCTTATTATAGTTCCTAAAATTTTTGTGCGTTTAATATTATAGAATTTTATGAAGGGAAATTATTTTTTCAATTAAACACCAGTATTGCCGATTAATAATAAACTGTTTTTTAGCCGTAAACTATACTTAAAACAAAATATGATTTTTTTAAGTATTTTTCCCATGATTTATTTAAAAAATGAAAGCCGAAAAACATTATTACAATGATTTTTGAAAAATCAGGCATTTAAGGGTTAAAATACTCAAAATTATCTTTAAAATATTTTAAGCTTACAAAGGGATAAAGAACCTTCCTACGTGCTGAAAAAAAAAATATTGTTGAAGTTTCCAAATTTGAATGAACAAGAAGGATACGTATTTTTTCCCATAGGATAACGTGGGATTCCACTTTTTTTTATTTTCCACCAGATAAGACCCCTTAATGTACATAATTATTTTTAATTTCGTAAAACCTTCTTTACTTTACGATCCTTTTATTTTTTTACCCGACTGCCAAGAAGGGTTATGTGTTTCACGCGTATCTGGGTATGTGGATTACTTTATACCCTCGAAACATCCCAACGGCTGGATGGATTTTAATGAATGAGGTCTCTATCGATTCGTCTTAACCGTCCGATGGTTATAGGTTAGGTTTTGTTTTTATGAATTCAAAATGGCGGCCGTAAGATACAAAATGACGGTAGATACGAAAAAATATATACGCACCCTATTGAGTGGCATATCATTGGATAGGTCTTTCAAAATGAAGACGGTGTTTCATTGACTATTTTACAGTCAGAAGCTCCGTATAAATATTACATAACCTGGAAGTTGTGTAGGTAGGATCTCTAGTTTTACTGCAACTCTAACCTTCATAGACATCTATTAGGCCTCATCAAAACAGTGTTTATAGATAGGAACTAGCAATTAAACACAACTTAAAAGTCATCAATACAAGTAAATAAAAGAAATAGGTAAGTAATATAAAAAATAGTTTCATATTGATGAGAAATAATAAGTTCGCTTTTTACGCAGTGGGGTTTTTTGATTTTTTAAATTTAATTTTTACTTGTTTGCTTTTACGGTTACTTCCAAGATTAACAAATCACGACCGACAATTATATGAACTTTTCCTGTAAGAAATAAAGTTAATACTCACTTTGTCACTCACTTTGTTAATACTCACTCAAATCTAGAGCAAAATTATCATTATTTTATATAGAGGAAAGTTATTTCGAATTGTATAGAGAGGGTCGGTGTCTCTAACAAGACCCCAATAGACGTGGGCCCTGAGCAGCCCGATGGTTGCGCCGGCCCTGATGAAAATATATCAAAGGTCAGGAAAGGAAAACAAAATTCGGCAGATTTTTGGACACAAAAAGACAAAACTGTAAAATGATTTCTTTAATACTCAATAGGGAAAATAATATAAATGAAAAATATGCAATAGTAGCTAAATCTTGGTGCAATAAAAAGTCATTTTTTCACAATACTGCGCCAATATTGGGACAGTTACAATTTGAATATACGTAATCAGTATCGTTTATCGGTATTTACCCTGCCCTGGTAAAATGTTGTCTTAACAACGTTAAAAAAAACAAAACTATTGCTGAAGTGTTTGAATAAAATGAGAAGTATATCCAATATAATATTAATTATATTGGATCCAACTCTACATTATTTAGATTACTCAATAAAGATTTCCAACTTAATAGCAATATTTTAATTATAATGGCTATAAATGCATAAATAAAGACATTATAATAAATATGTAATACTACAAATATTCACTAATACAACTATATTCAATCTAAAATGAAAATTCAAATTATCGATGAAATACCGCATCACCTTTTTTTGGTTGGGAAATTTTTAGGTAGATTTCCTAAGAAATACTACCTATTGCATTCTCCCCTATGTTGGAATTTCTGAAAATGTTTAGCAGATCTACGCCGATCATGACCCCTACTACCCAAAACCACCCTAGCTCAAAACTATATACATATGTATATATATATACATATATATAAATCACTTTTTTATGGACACGATAACTTTCATAATTCGGCACAAATCTCTTTCAAACTGATACATAAAATCAAGGGCAGAAAATCTCGGTCAAGTTCGTTAATGGGCAAAATCGGACCAAGGGGGTGGAAATAGGGAGGGGTTTTGTGAAAACCGAAAAAATCCCATAACTTCTTAATTATAATGCATATCAAATTAGTTTAAACTTATTATTACTTCTAGGAAAAGGGTCAAAAATTTATGCATGACAGATTTTTGATGAAATTAAAAATGGGCTCAAGGGGCGAAAAAAATGGGGTTTTAGGGAGAACAAAAATTCGTAACTTCGTCAATTCTCAAGACATCAAGTCCACTTAAATTTTTACAAATCTTCTTAATGTTATCTACACTTTTATATTGAAAATGTTTTGATAGACTCTTACTGAAAAAAAAAAAAAAAAAAAAAAAAAAAAGAAAAAAGAAAAAAAAAAAGGAAGTTGAAGTAGAAAAAAATTCATAACTTCGTCAATTCACAAGATATCAAATTCGCTTAAATTTATTATAAATCTTAGCTTAATATTATCTACAACTTTTATATTGACAAGTTTTTGACAGGATCAACTCTTCAGCGGAAAAAAAAAATGGGGGTTGAAGGAAAAATTATCGTATTTACATGATTCTGATAAAACCAACTCTTACTGAAAAATAAAATTAAAAACGCGTCAAAAGCAGCCAGATAAAATTGTTAAACTAGAGTCATCCCTAATCTCGATTTAGTTTTTGTTGATGAAATTAGTACTTAACTTCGAAATCTACCTGCGCCTGTAGGCTGAGCCGGCAGGGATTTTTTTTTTGTGTGTGTGTGTGTGTGTGTCTCATGTGTACATCAAGAGCACAATTTTTTAAATGCACACCAGCAATTTAACAGCATAAAAACTAAAAACTAGAAGAAAATTTTGTAAAATTCCTGATTCACAAAAAAGAAATTAGAACCTAAATTTCCATATACATTGATATATATTTTTACTATACCATGACATAATTAAAGTTTCACAAATTAAGGTTTCGTAATACATACTTTTCTTACATTAGAAATTTGTTTTAAAAAAATTTCCACACCTTAAGCATAATAATAATAATAATAATAATAATAATAATAATAACACAATAAATATTCTATTAGTAATCACAATAGACATTGTCGAAGGCAGAAAAAGTGTTATGTACTGCATACTTGCGTTTATTCGGTCTTTACACAACGGCTTTCAGAACAAATATAAACTAAGCTGCTGCATTTCGAAAATTCGATCTCGTCAAATGCTGTATACGACTATGGAAGAAGGAAAACAGAAAAATAATAAAAGCTGCATCCTAGAAACGATGATTCAGTGTAGAGTGCTGAGTCGGTTTGAGTTATACCGATCCGAATTCAAAAATACTATTTCAAGTCAACCCGAATTCAAAATGTAAGAAAATTAATTCCTGTTTTAATACAATTTTAATACTTTTATACCGTGTATATAGCGTGTATAATTCTCCAATAAGTGGGTAATTTCACTCTGTGATTTAGTAAAAAATAAAAGTTATATATATATATATATATATATATATATATAGAGAGAGAGAGAGAGAGAGAGAGAGAAATATAAGACATAGGGTAGTCAGTAATGTACAATATTCCGGCATAAACTTTAAACAGTATTTTGCTTTAACCTATTACCTCTAATCGACCCATTTCTACAATTTATTTCATGCGATTCGAACCAGAGATTTCTTCATTAAAGTTATTTAAATAAAAGCCCCATAGAACTAAATTCAATGAATGTGTTGAATAGCTTTAAATACAAATTCTGGTGTATATGTTTTTAATCAAGGTTGAATAAAATTTCGACAGGGTGGTGAGCTGATGCAATTTCATTGAAAGGGGGCTGGAGTGACAATGATAGTATGGACAGTGTGGCTTCTGTGCTCATAGTAAGTTAATCTCAGTAAGAGTGCAATTTGATATTTTGAACTAAGCAAAAGTATGTTACATCATGACAGAAACATAAATAAATAAAAATAACAATAAGGAAAACTTGAGTACGGGACAGTAGTGACAGATGACAGGTAATAAACATATTCTTATCTTTTTATCTATTCTGCAGCTTGTAACTACTTTTGAAGTTTAGATAATTAAACCATGCGATTTTCTCAGCAATCAAAATTGCTGCTCCTACTAAATGTAACTGTCCTCCAAATTTTATCTGTTCTCTTCATGGTTACGTGAGCAATTTTATACAAGGGAAAGTAGTGACATAAAAACTAGGGGACAACATTTCTCTGGCCAGAATAAATGCAAAACTACCTATAATTTACAATAAAAATTATCTTATTTTATACTTTAGTATGTAAATTTTTATTTTGTATTGCAAAATTTCTAAAAATAGTTTGTCATTACATTTAAATTTGTTCCAGAAGATAAGTGCATAACGTGGGGTACAAGAGACAGGAGCGACAAATTGACTATTTAAAATATTATTGGAGTAAAATTTGAAGTTATTTACTTGAAAATTCTCTTCGAAATTGTAGAAAGGCATTACCGAACACATTTTATGCTAACGAAAATTATATAAATGATAAAATGTAGCATATAAATTACCCTCTTATTGGACACAAATTACCCTCTTATTGGAGAATCACCATAAACTCATTAAGGGGACAAGGGAACTTCAAACTCATTTATTAGCCCCCGATATGCCATTTCTTTCTCCCAGCTTATTTTGTCTCCAATAAATAACGTTACCTTGTATACGCCAGCCGTAAAACAAAAGCTGATGTTTCATTGTGCGATTCAATACTCTACAGCATTTTTAAAAACTTCTAAGCATCGCACATTTTCAATGTTTATACCGTCGTATTGGGGGAAAAAAGTATTTTTTAATGCAATTTGTTTGAAAACTGCATCTCCATTTGTTTGTGAAATATTAATTTTTTTGTAGTTTTTAGCGACATTTGTTTCATTTTGGCAATTCAAGTACTCCATTTCTGTAGAAAGTAAAGGAAAAATTGTTGAAAAATAGCAATTGTATATTTTTGTTCCCATTTTCTCATAAAAATTGAAAAAAAAAGTTAATTAAAATACGTGCTATTTTGAGAAAAATATAAATGAAGGATTTATGATAAAACATGGAGCTATTATAAACTATATTTAATTTTAAGTATCGATATTAATGCAAATGACGTCATTTTACATAAAATAAAAGCGTGTGCTTTAAGTCTTAAAATTGAAATATGTTTTGCAGTAGAGCCCCGATTATCCGATTCCCGCTTAACCGAGTTATTTTCTTCTGATGGACGGGTGGTTTCTATTGTTATGAAACAGCCATTATAAATGAAGCGTTAGGTGAAGATGAAAGAGCAGCCGTAAAACTGCTCTTTCATCTTCACTTAACGCTTCATTTATAATGGCTGTTTCATAATAATAGAAACCACCAGTCCACCAGAAGAAAATGAAGTAATAGAAATGCCGGGGGCGACACTAAATTCCGAAAAAGCAGAATTCCTATTCTCTAGTTTATTATTTTTTATTTCCCTTTAAATACTATTCAAGGGCACACTATATGCATTATGGCATATATTTATCACACAAGAAATTAAAATTAAATTTAGAAAATCAAAAAGCCCGAGTGTGTAAAAAGCGAACTAATTAATTATTTCTCATCAATGTGAAACTATTTTTATATTACTTACCTATTTCTTTTATTTACTTGTATGGATGACTTTTAAGTTATGTTTAATTGTTAGTTCCTATCTATAAACACTGTTTTGATGAACACTGTTTCTATGAAGGTTAGAGTTGCAGTAAAGCTGGAGATCCTACCTACACAACTTCCAGGTTGTGTAATATTTAAACGGAGTTTCTGACTGTAAAATAGTCAATGAAACATCGTCTTCATTTTGAAAGACCTATCCAATGATATGCCACTCAATAGGGTGCGTAATTTTTTGTTCGTCTCTACCGCCATTTTGAATTTATAAAAACAAAACCTAGTCTATAACCATCGGACGGTTAAGACGAATTGATAGAGACCTCATTCATTAAAATCCATCCAGCTGTTGGGATGTTTCGAGGGTATAAAGTAATCCACATACAGATACGCGTGAAACACATAACTCTTCTTGGCAGTCGGGTAAAAAAAAAAAAAAGGGATAAAAATAAGGAATTTTTCTGAATATTTTAAGCATTTTGAAGAACTTTTCAAAATGCCCATGTGCATTCTAAATCCATTAAAATCCCCAATATTTTTTATTCAAGTTTGGTTTATATATACAAATAATAAAACTGTGCATAGTTTTTTTTAAATTAAATATAACTAGAAAAGTTAAAGGTAGTTATTGAAAAAATATGATACAAAAATGTAAAAATTTCATAAAATTTAGAAAATATTTTTTTTTCTTATCGTTATATTCAAATAAAAAAATTCGATGCACAGATTTATTTGTATATATAAACCAAACTTGAATAAAAAATATTGTGGATTTTAATTGATATGGAATTATTCAAGTTTGGTTTATATATACAAATAAAACTGTGCATAGTTTTTTTTTTAAATTAAATATAACTAGAAAAGTTAAAGGTAGTTATTGAAAAAATATGATACAAAAATGTAAAAATTTCATAAAATTTAGAAAATATTTTTTTTTTCTTATCGTTATATTCAAATAAAAAAATTCGATGCACAGATTTATTTGTATATATAAACCAAACTTGAATAAAAAGTATTGTGGATTTTAATTGATATGGAATTATTCAAGTTTGGTTTATATATACAAATAAAACTGTGCATAGTTTTTTTTAAATTAAATATAACTAGAAAAGTTAAAGGTAGTTATTGAAAAAATATGATACAAAAATGTAAAAATTTCATAAAATTTAGAAAATATTTTTTTTTTCTTATCGTTATATTCAAATAAAAAAATTCGATGCACAGATTTATTTGTATATATAAACCAAACTTGAATAAAAAATATTGTGGATTTTAATTGATATGGAATTATTCAAGTTTGGTTTATATATACAAATAAAACTGTGCATAGTTTTTTTTTAAATTAAATATAACTAGAAAAGTTAAAGGTAGTTATTGAAAAAATATGATACAAAAATGTAAAAATTTCATAAAATTTAGAAAATATTTTTTTTTTCTTATCGTTATATTCAAATAAAAAAATTCGATGCACAGATTTATTTGTATATATAAACCAAACTTGAATAAAAAATATTGTGGATTTTAATTGATATGGAATTATTCAAGTTTGGTTTATATATACAAATAAAACTGTGCATAGTTTTTTTAAATTAAATATAACTAGAAAAGTTAAAGGTAGTTATTGAAAAAATATGATACAAAAATGTAAAAATTTCATAAAATTTAGAAAATATTTTTTTTTCTTATCGTTATATTCAAATAAAAAAATTCGATGCACAGATTTATTTGTATATATAAACCAAACTTGAATAAAAAATATTGTGGATTTTAATTGATATGGAATTATTCAAGTTTGGTTTATATATACAAATAAAACTGTGCATAGTTTTTTTTAAATTAAATATAACTAGAAAAGTTAAAGGTAGTTATTGAAAAAATATGATACAAAAATGTAAAAATTTCATAAAATTTAGAAAATATTTTTTTTTCTTATCGTTATATTCAAATAAAAAAATTCGATGCACAGATTTCTTTGTATATATAAACCAAACTTGAATAAAAAATATTGTGGATTTTAATTGATATGGAATTATTCAAGTTTGGTTTATATATACAAATAAAACTGTGCATAGTTTTTTTGTAAACTAAATATAATTAGAAAAGTTAAAGGTAGTTATTGAAAAAAATATGATGCAGAAATGCTGAAAATTTCATAAAATTTAGAAAATATTGTTTTTCCTTATCGTTATATTCAAATATAAAAAAATCGATGCACAGCTTTATTTGTATATTATAAACCAAACTTGAATAAAAATATTGTGGATTTTAATTGATATCGAATGTACAGTCGTGGAAAAAAAAAAGTAAACACCCCCTACTAACTCCTCAACAAATTATCGTAGAAGAAAGTTACTGGTACCGAACGATTGGAAATAAAGTCTACTTTTAAATGATGTATATAAAATTTGCTTAGGGGCCATCTACATATTAAAACGAACCATAACTTTGTTTTTTTCAATAACAGTACACAATTCTGACAGCATAAATGAATTCTGCACCCTTCAATTAGTCTAAAAACAAATTTTTATTCAATTCATACCATAAGTTTCCGAGAAATTAATTATTTTTAAAAAGAGCGTATTTTAAGGGCTGTATCGAAATTGAAGTTCGGTACTCGATTGTTAACCGAGAGAGCTCCCTTCTTGATCAAGGCACCTTAAGCAGTCAATTAAGCCTGTTAGATTACAGGATATCACAAGAAATTTCAAAATATTTTGTCACTTCTATCATAGACTTAAACCAACATTTTGCCGTTTTTACTTTCTTCTATCTTTACAAGAAGAAAGTATTGGATTCGTGAAAATTTTCGACTTTCGGTTTTCGACGGATTTATACGTTTTAGAATGCCCAGAACACGATTTGATGGTTTTTAGAAAATGTCTGTCTGTGAGTCTGTCTGTCACTCTGTCACTCCGTCACTCTGTCACTCTGCCACTCTGTCTGTGAGTCTGTATGTGGCAAAAATTTTGTGGGCGCTCTATCTCAAGAACTAATGCACGGAATTTCACAAAACTTCATATTTAGTTAGACCTCGATATAAACTGGACCTGATTAGTTTTTGGTGAAAATCGCCCAACAGGTGGCGCTGCTATGCGGCATTTTTCACGATTTCTGCAATAACTATATCTTAAGAACTACTGCACGGATTTTCATAAAACTTCAGATTAAGTTAGTCCAAGATATAGTTTGGTGCTGATTACTTTTTTGTGAAAATCGCCCAACAGGTGGCGCTGGTATGCTGCATTATTCATAATTATCGCAATAGCTGTAACTCAAGAAAAAATGCACGAATTTTCATCAATCTTCAGATTCAGTTAGTCCCTGATATAAATTAGTGCTGTTTAATTTTTGGTGTAAATCGCCCAACAGGTGGCGCTGCTGTGCTGCTTTTTCACGAATGCCACAAGAGCTGTATCTCAAGAACTATTGCACGGATTTTCATCAAACTTCAGATTTAGTTAGTCCTTGACATGAATTGACGTATAAATTAGTGCTGTTTAATTTTTGGTGTAAATCGCTCAACAGGTGGCGCTGCTATGCTGTGTTTTTTGCGATTTCCGCAATAGCTTTATCTCAAGAACTAATGCTTGGATTTACAAAAAATTTCAGATTCAGGTATACCTTGATATCGTTTAGTGCTGTTTACTTTTGGTGTAAATCGTTCAACAGGTGGCGCTGCTATACTACATTTTTTCAGAATTTCCGCTATAGCTCTATCTCAAGAACTAATACACGAATTTTCATCCAACTTCAAATACAGATATACTTTCATATGAATTGGTGCTAAATCGTTGTTATTTCTTGTACTATTTAAATGATTTAATTGCTGTGATTTATATAGAAGAAAGTTTTGTGATGGCCACAACATACTAGTTTAAGCATAATTTGAAAATTATTTGGAAGAAAAATGTGAAATTTTGGATTTCCATAAAGCAAGACTTAATAAATCTGCATTCATCAAAAAAATTGTAGGTTGCAATTCATAATTTTTTTAATATTAATTTCATAATTCATAATTCATATCAGAAATTATAAAAATTGAAAATTCAACGTATTTATGTTTGGGTATATTAGTATTATTGCTACACAAAAAATTAAAACATTAGGATAATAATTTCAGGAGATGAAAATAATAAAGATATAATAAATAATAAAGATATGAAATTAACATTAGAAGCACTAAATTTTGAATGTTTATAATTCAAAAACTTATCATTCAAATGACTTGAAATTTGGTGTCTAGGCATTGTTTGAACCGAAGATTTGAAGTATCTTGTTAAAATTGGGTATTGCCGTTGAAAAAAAATGAAGTTTGGATTCGTTTTAATATGTAGATGGCCCCCTAAGCAAATTTTATATACGTCATTTAAAAGTAGACTTTATTTCCAAACGTTCGATACCAGTAACTTTCGTCTACGATAATTTGTTTAGGAGTTAGTAGGGGGTGTTTACTTTTTTTCCACGACTGTACATGGGACAATTTGAAAAGTTCTTCATAACACTTAAAATATTCATCAAAATTCTTCATTTTTATCCCCAAATTTTTTAAAAATTCTTATGTGATAAATATATGGCATAATTCACATAGTGTGTGTCCTTTAATTGTATTTAAAGTGAAATTAAAAAAAGAAAAATAATTAAAAAAATGAGTTTGAAGGTCCCTTGTCCCCTTAATGCGCAAATATATAGTTTTTTATCTGAAAAAATATTCTAGAATTTTTTATTTATTTATTTTAATTTTTTTTTTTTTTAATTGGTTTAACCCAGCCCCGAATTCCACCCGCAAGAGTCAAATCCCAATCCGAAACCGACCCAAAACCCTTATCAATTAAAGCCAACGCTCAACCTGACTCGCAAAAATAAATAAATAAATAAATAAATAAATAAATAATGTTAATCCGAGCCGAACCGATGCACGAGTCGGGTCGAGTTCGGGTAGAATTGTGTTACCTGACCCGTTGCAGGATTCAGTGCATTAGTGAAAACATGTATGGTTTCATATTAGTTTCGGAAATACATCATGTATAATGCGCAGCCCGTTTTCGTGTCTTAAAATGTTTGAAAAAATGTGCGCATTTACGCGAGGTAATTATACGGTAATTAGGTATTTATAAAAATATGTCAAAGGCTAGAAATGGAAAATAAGAAACGTGTTATGAAAATGTTTTACCGTGAAATAGAAAAGACTTGAAAGAATTTTCATTACTATTATTAAAAAAAAGGACACAATAGTAGATCAATATAAATCAGAAAATTCTTAGGGTCAACAGAGACACAATATTTGGCAGTACAGTAGAGCGTCGATTATCCGAACAAGTCGGGACCGACCCTAGTTCGGATAAATGGACAGACAATTTAAGAGATGTTCCTGACTATACTAAAGCCTTCACACTTTATCCAGGCTTAGGACTGGCAGCACCACACTGTAAAAAAAAACGGACTACAATACGGAAATACTACTGGCAATCTAGACGCCAGTACTATTTCCGTATTTAACAGAACTTTTTCCCGGTAAATTACAGAAAAATTTCCGTTAAATTCCAAAGAAACGGAAATTTTTCTGCAATGTACCGGGAAAATGTTCCGTTAAAATACGGAAATAGTACTGGCGTCTAGATTGCCAGTAGTATTTCCGTATTTTAGCCCGTTTTTTTTTTTTTTTTTTTTTTTTTTTTTTTTTTTACAGTGAGTTAGTGCTAGCGTGTTTAAAATCTGTTTACTTTTTTGTCATTTAAATTTTTCTTTTTTTCTTTTTATCATTTTCTGAACTCCAGAGATTATAATTTAAGCGAAAAAGCTTTCGATTGTTGCTTGTTTCAACGAAGACATTCTTTTCGATGCTTCCATATCTCTAATTCTTCTTAAATATGTTAGTTGAAAAGGATCAGCGTTCTTCTGCCATTCGAGCCATTTCATAGCTGTTTCCAAACATTCTAAGGCTTCGTTATTTGATGGACCTGGGTCCTTTTCAGAGCATTCGTTTTCATTTCTTCAATATCTTTTTCATCTTAAATCTCATCTACAATCTCATCATCATTTAAAATATTTTTTGAGAGAAATAGGCTGTTCGGATAAATGGAAGTTCGGTTAAAAATTGTTTTTTGAGAGAAATAGGCTATTCGGATAATTGGATTTCCGATAATCGGCGCTCTACTGTATCTAGAAAAAGAAGGTCTGATTTTCATTGGGAAATATTTTTTTTACTGCGAGTTTAAAGGATGACTTAAAAAATATTTCATTAATGAAATTAGAAATTTTAAGTATCTGTTTAAGTGTATTTACCTTTCTACGAGATCCAACAAAATAGAATACCCCTCTTGAATTGCTCCACCTCCTCATACTGATTACACGGAGAAGCATTCTTCTTTTATAAGTATCTTGATTATGTAAAGTCCTAGAAAATATTTTCATATCAGTTAGTAATTAAACGTTAAAATTGATAAGAAAAAGAGTTACAGTGAGAATACTTTTTGAAATACATTCAAATGTAAATCATTAAGTAGTTCTGTTTTACATTCCGTAAGTGATACGTTGGCACATTCTCAGATAAAAAATTCAATGAACAGAGGCACAAAAACGAGTAAAAGGATGCCTGTGATCTAATTTCTAATCCGTTTGCTCGTTTTTACAGTGTAAAAGAGATACTGTTCAGAGTTATCTTTAAACTACCCATCATTTGTCTTGTTTAAAAATATTTATTACTGTTTTAGTAACAGAGTATCACTACTTCTTCCAGTTAAAGGTTAAATACAGAATTGCCCATTTAGCCCTAAATGAGCTTAATTCAGCCCTTTTTAAGTAAAGTTAGCCTATTTTTAACATTTTCCAACACAGTTGAAAAGTGTTTATGAATTCGGTTAGTCTGTCTGTCTGCCGTCTGTCCGAGCTCTAGCTCGCGTAAATATCCATATAATCGATATATATTATTGCGGTTTACAATGGCGCGTCGGTTATTGAAAATGAAATATGTACCATTTATACTTCATTTACGGGGATACACAAAATAATTTTGTTACGTTACGGTATACGGAGAAAAATCATTTGCGGTGTACTTTAATGATGTTACGTTATTTCAAATATACTGAAATTGATATATAACACTGAGGTACACTTACAGGGGCACTCAACATAGTAACTCGGTTACAGTATTGCCTAAGAACAATAACTTGCTGGAAGTGCGGTTTCAGTTGTGGAACGAATTTTTAAATACAGTAGAACCTCGATTATCCGAAATAATTGGGACCGACTATCTTTCGGAAAATCGAAATTTTCAGATAATCGAAAATGCTTCAATTTTAAGATTAAGGAGAAATATATGCAATATTTCTTATTATGGTAACAAGTGCTTAATAAAAATAAAGCAATAGCAGAAAAATAAAAAACAAGAATAAATTACCTGAATTTTAATTTTCAAAATTAAGTACATTTTACATAAATCACAAGGGTTTGAAAAAATGTTTTGTTTGTTGCACTTTCGATTGCCTTTGCTTTGAAGCTGTATCGCGGAGTTTTTTAATATTATTAATTCACCAGTATCACAGTCTTTCTGCTGCTCCAACCATGCCAAACCTTTTGCAAAACATTCAAAAGTTTCAGAATTGCTAATTTATTCGTTTTCTTCGTTCCACCTCCGTATCTTACGGGAGCTCAAGTCAAATTCAAAGGAACTCTAAGAAAGGGGATCGAAAATATTTATATGCACTCGCAGTTCGGAAAGGACCGCTTGCACACAAGGAATATGATGGAATATGATAGTTAAAAAAAAGCTTTAAAAATGGATTTTGCACACAAGAAATGTAATAGTAAAAAAAAAAAAAAATTGCTTTAAAAATCGATTTCGGTTAACCGAGAGTTTCGGATAAAAGAGGTGGTTCTACTGTATAACTAATTTTTTGCATATTACTTTTTGTGTTTAATTTCTGTCGATCATACACAGTGCTGCACAAAATGTATCGAATACATATCCGTTTATTGGCGGAAATAGTTCAAGGGAATTTTCGACTGTGCTATGCATTTCCTAACTGAACCAAACTTTAGCCTATTACAGAGTATATACACTGCTCAAAACAATTAGGGGAGCACATGGTTTTAACAAAATTACGCAAATATTTACACGATGTGTAACGTTAAATAAAACATCCATAATTTAAAGCGTAGTAGAAAACATATAAAAAAAACTTCCCTCGCAAATTAAAGTTTATGACATCAAAAACTAGAAAAAGGTGGTAAGTGCAGAAATCGGGATTGTGCAGAAACGTCTGTTTCAATGTCTCAGTTGTAAAATTCAGCTGCCCAGCTTGTATTTTGAGAAAGGATGACTTGAAAATGTCACAACAATGTGATTTACCGGAATCCATGACTTGACGTGTTATCGGGACAATTGAAACTGGAGAAACACAACGAAGTGTAGTGGAAGCTGTTGGAGTCGCAAGAAGTATCAATGCAAGGCTGTGGAATCAATTCCAAGACACATGGATTGGTAGACATCGACAACGGCAAGTTCGGTATGTGCTACCACAGAAACTGATGACCGATATATCCTGTTAACAGCTCGTCGAGACGGAACGGGCAATGCTACTCAGCTGCAAACACAGTTGTTCTTGGCCACAGGACGAAGGGTGCCCGGCCAGACAGTCCGAAATAGGCTTCATCAGGGTGGTCTCTATGCAAGTAAGTCAATGGTCTGTATTCCGTTGACCTCAAGCAACTGTACGGTCCAAAGAAGGTGGGCAACTGAACATCGAGTTTGGAGGCAACGTTGTTGGAATCAAATTATGTTTTCAGACGAGTCCCAATTCAGTCTGGATGTGAAGTCCGGTGTGTTTTGGCATAGAGAGAAAGGGATACTCAAAATAATCCCACATTCGTTCGTGAAAGATCATATTACACACGAGGTGGTTTGATACTATGGGCTGGAATCAGCATAGGTGGACGTAAGGGCCTGCATATCATTCGGAATGGCACTTTGATGGTCCGAAGTTATACAGACGAGATACTGAGACCTCATGTCGTATTTTATGCTGCAGCAATTAGTGATTTCTTTTTTTCCATGCATGATAATGCCAGACCTCATACAGTTCGTCTTGTGGAAAACATGCTTGAAGCTAAAACAATACAGCGTATGGAATGATCAGCATGCTCTCCTGACCTACATCCGATCGAGCATGTTTGGGACATACTCAGACGACTCATTGCTGCGAGACCAAGGCCTCCTTTTACTTTCCGGGACTTGGAGATTGCAATTCTTGAGCAGTGGAACAGTATTCCCCATAACCTCATCGCATCCATGAAAAACAGGTGTGCAGCAGTCTTAGCTGTTCGAGGAGATCACACGCCCCATTAAAAATCTTGCATCATTTCTAAACAATACTTTTTTTTTATCATTTACATGAAATCAAATTGTTACCCTACCTTCTTTTCCTGTTCTTTCCATCTTTTCAAAGAATAAAAGCTCCCTTACAATTTTTTTGCGTCTCTTTTTCTGTATTGCGCATTGATACGTGCACTATCAATTTTATGCCCATCCATTGCTGTTTTGCACTGTTCTCTTTCTCTTCACTTTTTTGCTTGCTCCCCTAATTTTTTTCAGCAGTGTACATATTTAAGCTATATGACATATACAGGGCTGCACAAAAGAGGATAATATCTAGACTATTAATAGTAATTCCTGAATTGCGTTTTCAAATGTGCTATACGTTTTCCAAATTATTTATTTAGACATCATCTTTCACCTTATTAAACCGTGAGGTTTTGTTACAGTATTCTGAATGTGTTAGAAAATGCTTCACAATCTATGCTTGACGCATGATTTTTCGTTATTGTGTCAATTTGGTTTTGGTGCGATTTTTTCTACTTCTTTTAAAAGTGTCCATTTCAATTTTTAACACTTTCCAACAAAGTTGAAAAGTGTTTATGCATTCGGTTTGTCTGCCCATATGTTCACTCTCTAACTCCCGTAAATATACTCGGATTTTGATGAAATTGATAAAGGGTCACCAAAGCATGTTTGGTATTGTATATGAAGTATGTAGGATTAATAGTTCATTTACAGGGGCACTCAAAAGTATTCCATTACATTATGGTATATAGCGAAAAATCGTTTGCAGAGTATTTTAATGACATTACGCTATTTCAAATGCATTGAAACTGATATAAATCACTGAATTTCACTACGATCACGTTAGAAGAGGGCATTCATAGCATTTTTTTATTTATTTACAGGTACACACAGAAGAAATCCGTTACAATACTGTCTTTGAGTAATAATTGCTGGAGTTTACGGTTTCAAATTCGATATGCGCTTTTAAATCTAATTGATTTTTTGCATTCACTATATATAAATTCTATACCTCATATACAGGGCTGCACAAAAGTATTCACGTATCATTCTCCTTATTAGAGGAAATTGCTGAAGGGGAATTTTCAACTGAAGTACTATATGTATTTCTAAAGTGAACTAAATTTTGGTATGCATGCAGTTAGTAGATACAAATCTATATATCCTATACAGGGCTACTGAAAAAATTCGGATAATTTTCCGACTGAAGATGGGAACAGCTGAAATTGGGTTTTGACATGTGTTATGCGTTTTCATATGGTTGAATTAGGGTAATATTTTAATTTTTTTAAATGTGCAATTTTGTTTTACATTATTTTGAATGTGTTGAAAAGTGTTTCATAATCTATGCTTGACGCATGATTTTTTTCTTTCTTGTTGCAACGAAATTCACTTGTTTTTTAACACTTTTTAAATTATTATTTATATTTAATGCATTAATTCTCTTAATTTATTTTCTTTAACTTTTTGCTTTTATCGGGATATTGAAATACGAATTGGAAAACCTGAATTGTAGTATTTCAACTTCAACCATGTTTCATTTGTGTGAAGGCTGCTAGTCACTCAGCTTCCGAATTTCCCTCGGTAATATTAAGTCTATGGGCGTTTGATGCATTCTTATTTTTAAAATATCTCCTCAGGGAATTAATTTTTTTAACTTCTTTTTTCAACGTTCTCTTCTTAAAGGATGTCACTTTTTTTTCTTATTTGTCAAAATATTTCTAAAATCTTTGCTTAATTTAATATTTTATGCTTTAAAAACTGACGAACCGGAAGTAAAATTTTAACACTTCATATAAAATTAAGCATAGATTTTAGAAATATACTCAAAACTAAGAAAAAAGAGACATACTTTGAAAACATTTTCAACTGCAAAAGCCTTTCCATTTACAGAGAGGAACATAATGCATTTAAATACATTGCTTTCAGCGTTGAATTCAGACATTTTTCTCCGGGAGGGATTTCTGTGGTTCCGGGGGGGGGGCATTATAGAGTTCCGGGGGGGGGGGAATTGCACTTTTTGACCATTAAAAGCATAAAATCAAATCTCAAATCTTCCGAGGGGAACATCTCAAAGCTCCGGCTGTGTGTGTGTGTGGGGGGGGGGGATGTCCCTCCCGGGCCACCCCCTGAATTCAACTTGCTTTTATAAGAATTGTGATATTTCCATAAAAGTATTTTTGGTTAATTAATCTGATTATTTTTGTAAATATTTTACAAAAAAAGTTATAACTACGGATATATTTAATCAGTTTTAATGAAAAAACTCCAGTATATCTTCAGATATTAAAGAAGATAATTATTGAGGTGAAGGAATTTCTTGATAAATTCCGTAATAAAGGGTTAAAACAAAGCAAAATAGTCTGTTTTAGAGCCGACGGAGTCTGGACGTGGAGCTCGTATAGGAGGCAAAGTCTCCCACGGCTTATTAAAAAAAAAGAAAAGAAAAATTATCTTTTATCAAAAGAATCACTGCGTGTTGTCAGCGTAACGTGTTGAAAATAAAATTCGGGATTAAAATTGTCTAGATTATCTATTCTTTACGACATTAATTTTATCAAAATAACATAATTTACTTAATCTATACTTCTATACTAATATTATAAAGAAGTAAAAATTGTGTGTTTGTTAGAGGTAATCTCTGGAGCTACCGAATCGATTTCAAAAGTAATGGTATCAAAATGATGGTGTTAGCCCAACTTAGAACATAGGCTATATTTTTTGTCGGTGCCACTACCCCAAAGGGGGTGCAGGAGCAAAAAACGTTCTAAAAATGCGATTTTTGCGTTACTGAAGGGCCTATGAAATTTGAAATATTAGCTCCTTATTAGATATAAAGAATTTCTAAGAACAGTTCTTAAACAATTTGAAATTTAAAAGGGGTGATAATGCGCGAAGAGGGTTCTATAAAACATTCTAAATGGCAATTTTACTCAATTTTGGGAGGTATCAAATCGATTTCAAAAGTAATGGCTGCAAATTGATGGTGACAGACCTTGCTCTAACATAGGCTCTGTTTTATGTTGGTATCACTACCACCTGGGTGTTGCAGGAGAAAAAAAACGTTCTAAATTGCAGTTTTTGTGTTATGGGAGGGTCTAGACTAGAATCATGAAATTTGGAATGGTAGTCACTTATAAGATATCAATGATCTCTAAGGACATTTCCTAAAAAAAATCGAAATTTAGAAGGGGTGAATATGCGCAAAAATTTAAGGCCGAATCAGTTGCTGTTAAGACATCCAATGGATGTTTTTGTTTTTGATTAAAGAGAATCAGTTAAACATTTGAAAAGAAGCCAAATAAAATGAATTAAATATACAGCGTCTTTGTCTCTTGGTATTTAAAAACAATCTCTATAACAATAGCCCAAGTCATGTGACTATCATCAACAGTTCCGGGCTGATCACTTCGCTTTTTATACTCTATGTGCCATTTTGGTACTTTAATATTAGCCAGGCACAGGTGATAAGTCGCTAAATATTATTCTATCGCCATCATTTCATCTATATTATAATAGTTCAAGTCATCAACTGCGATAAACAAATACGGTATGATCCCTTCGCCTTTCATACGAAAGTTTGGCACATGTCATATAGGCGCGATTTTTTCCCGACGCCAATTTGGGGAAAGCATCAACAGCATAAACAACAACATCCGGCTTACCATATCAAGCAAAATAACGATACTTTGGCGCCAGTTAAGTACCCGTTGCGTATATGACATTGGCGTCCGAAAAAAATCGCGCCAATATTGATTAAATTTTTTTTTATTTTTGATCAATTATCAATTATCATTTTGATTAAAAAATCGAAAAAAAAATCGAATAAAACTACATAAAAGTTGCCATGGTCGCAAAAAATTCTTGGTACTGTTACGCTGGCCGGGTAGAAATCTCGCCAATAGCTTTTTTTCAACTCGCCAGTTAGCATTTTTTTTTTTCGAGTGGTAAATTAAAACTTTGATTTGAAGTTGAAATTAAATGTCAGGATTTGTTGCAATATTTAATATTTCGCCAGATGTCATATACGCACTGCAAGTTTGGCGTGATTTTTTTTTTTTCACGAAAATTTGGCGAAAACCTCGTTTTCGAATACCATTTACATACGTATTTTTGGTACTACTTAGTTATCCGTTCAACCAAAAATCTATCGCCAAACTGTTAGATTAAATTCCAATAATGGTTGATCGTAAATGTCACATTCACTTGACTTTAAGCAAGTTACACGTGTTTACGTCATCAAGTGATTTTTATTTCGACGTTTTATTTGTATATTTATTAATGTTATACTAATTTATTTGTTCTTTCGTTATTTAAAAACAAACAAGTAATATAAAAATTTTATTTTTAAAGTCAGTTCCTACTTAGGTCATCAAAGAAAAATTTAATGTAATCCCTTAAGCTAATATTAGTGTTTGTTGCATTAAAATATCTCAATTTGTTGATTTTCTATAAGCAAGTAGGTTTACAATGGAAGTCTATGGGAATCTGGCAAAATATTAGAGATATCGCCAAATTGGCGTTACATTTGGCGACTCATTTTGGTCGCCAAATTTGGCGATATATCGCCAAGTTGGCGACAAACTTGGCGGTATTTTGCGACATAACAGGGTCACCCTATGGTAACCCCCTTATAGATATGAAGATGCATTAAATGCTTCAATAACCAATGGCCGCCATTTTGTCTCCCGTATAAAACTAAAGTTAATTAATTAAAATTTACAAGTTTAAAAAAATTTATTTCAACTTGATAGGATGAATAATAAGTATTTATCTATGTATTGAACAACAAATATACGACTTGTGTGCTTGACATGAGAGCCCGCTTATAAGTCGGAGACAAGATAGCACAAGGAAATATTACAACACAAGAGAAATACACCCTGGGAGTTCCACACAAAGAGTGTGTGCAATGGAACCAGCGGGAATCGAACCCGCAATCTCTTACGCTCGCAAGCGATTAGCAGGCCGGTGCTTTGACCGTTCAGCCACAGAGACCCCATAAGTATTTTATTAACGATTGAAAATTTGAACAAGATATAAATAAATAAATAAATAAATAAATAAATAAATATAGGGAGAGTATGAACTAACAGTAGGAATTGAATTATGTCAATTTGTATAATTTGGCGAGTGGTTTGGCGATTTATATAATTTGGCGAAATTGGTCGACCGAATAACTAAGTAGTACCGTATTTTTTAATTATTTTCTATTATTTTCAAAAGGAAATAACAAAAAAATAATTGATAACTATAGAACAAAATAATTTATATAATTTTAAAAAAGAAATAAAAGTAAATAAACATTTATTATTAAATAAACAACAATAGCCGGATTACCATGTCAATCAAAATAATGCCATTTTGGCGCCAATTAGGTACCCCCATGGGCGTAATCTGGCGGGGGCAAGAGGGGGCATATGCCCCCCCCCAGTTTTTTTAAGAGCAGGGGCAAGACATGTATTTTGCCCCTCCAGTTTTTTGTCTTGTTTTCAAATTTCTGTATTTCCTTTTTCGCTTTTTTTTACCCCTTTAGTTTAATAATTTATATTACTATATTGGGTTTGAACTAGAATTGGATACAGCAAAATCAAAATAGCCAGAATTAATGTTTTCACGTTAACATAAGTAATTTTTCTTATGTCTTGACAAAACCTTCTGCTATAATAACAGTTCAAGAGAATTTTTTTCCGTCTCCCTTTTTTTCCTTTTTGTACAAAGTACAAAACTTATTTTCCTCTTCATTTCCAGGTATGTTTTTTTTTTTTTTTTTTTTTTTTTTTTTTGGGGGGGGGGTGCACGTGTGGGAAGAGGTGGGAATAGATATCACGATTACTGTGTCTTGACTCTGACCATTGTCCTTTTTCGTAAGATAATGTAAGCACAAAACAAGAACTTCCTGGCCCTCAGGGCTCTCGACTATAGTGACGCTCCTTGAATATACTCGTAGCGTCAGTCCAGTACTGGTGAGCTGAGGAAATTCTCATGGCGTCTGGATATACAGATGCACACACATTCCGTTCTCTCACGTACATCAGGGACTAGAGTCTTGCACATGTCGCGTTGTACCCGGTTGTACCGTTGGGCGTAATCTGGTGAGGGCAAGTGGGGATCACATACCCCCTAGTTTTTCAGGAACAGGGCAAATACCTTTTTCCCCTACAGTTTTTGTATCGCTTTGTAGTTAAAGCCCAGCTTTGCATTTCAATTCTTTTTTTTTTTTTATTTTAACCATTTATATGCTATTTTGCGCACGAACTGGCATAAACATTGGATAATTCAAAATAACCAGAATTAACGTCTTCACGTTCATAGGAGTAATTTCTGATGCAGTAGTCAAAGCTCAAGTAAGAATATTTCCTCTGCTCTATTTTTCAGAAAAGCGGAACCATTTTTCCGTTTTTATTTTCATAGAACTTTTAAATGCACATGTGGGACAGATTTCTTGATTACTATCTTTTGATTCTGACTATTGTTATTAGAGTTTCCTTCATCTGACGAAACCCTATTCGTCTCACTCGTCTGTCTGTCCGGCTGTCACAGCACAGTGCTCGTAACTATATATGTTGGAGACTTGAAATTTTGCATACTTATAGCTGAAGACCTCACATCAAACGACAAATCGTAAAAATTTGAAAAACTAGTAATTAATGGATGTTGTTAATTAAAAAAAAACCCAATTACAAGATCTGAAAGGCATTCATGATTCAACAAAAGCATAGATTTTTTTTATCAAACTAGGGGGCTCGGCCCCCTACGAGCTACGCTCGCCAACCCCCGTCCAGACACCGCAGGCTCTAAATGCACGCTAATTTGAACGGCTTTAAAAAGATTTCGAAAGATTGAATTATAATTTAAAAAACAGCGGCGATCTCCCTATAAACGAATTTCTATTCATTTCTCTTTGATTGGGGAATTTTAACGCCAAATCCGCTGCGGTACTACTTGATTATCCCGTCGACCAATTTCGCCAAATTATATAAATCGCCAAACCACTCGCCAAATTATACAAATTGACATAATTTTTATTTTAAATAACGAAAGAACAAATAAATTCGTACAACATTAATAAAAATACAAATAAAACGTCGAAATAAAAATAACTTGATGACGTAGACACGTGTAACAACATTTCAAAATAAGCTAATATAAAAGGAATTAAGTAAACAGGGTCTTTGTCTCCTGGTATTTTTTAACAAAGCGAAAAGAAAGTTCTTTTAAATGAGACATTTTAAATTAATCGTTTTAATCTGACGTAATTTTTACCAAGCTATTCTTTCTCTTTTAAGTAATCGCGTGAAAGTACTTTTGTCAGCAATGAAATATTATTTGCGGTTTCCTAACAAAAATAGTTGAAAATATCCTCTCAAAATATTAAATAAATGTCTAGCGCAATTTCTAAATTTAAACTTTTTTGCAACATTATTTTGTGTTCATTTTATGTAATAACTATAATGTGACGTAAATATGACGTAATTTCTCCTAAGACTTCTAACGCATGTTAATGAATTTATTATTTTACAATATCCTTTCTCTTTTAAAATTCACGTGTGTACTTTTTATGACGTAATTTTTAATAAGTTCCTACTTTTTATACATAATTATTTAATTCTAATTTGAAAGTTTTTTTCCTGTTTATAATAGTCACGTGTAAATAAATTTTTAATTTGAAGCAAACATTATTGCTTGCGCTTTTTATACAGTTGGCAACAGTTTAAATTAGTACAATTTTCTGAAATCTGTAAAAAATATCTATAGAAATGCTGAAAATTTGAATTTAAAATAGAAATAAAACCTGAAAAAATGAGTCAAAATAAAAAAATTAATGCAATCTGCACTCCGGCAAATTCTAACGCATAAAATGATCTAAAAATGATTACACTGCCATGTATAGTTTTTGCTGCTATAAAACTTTTTTAGTGGAACGATTTTGTCCAACTTTAGCATTAAATATCTCTTAAAATAATTCTTCGATTTGAAAACTGTCTGCATCAGCGTGTTTATCAAACATTTCTGTATAAAACCACTGATTTTCATATTTTTGTATGCATTATTTTTCTCAATATTAACGAAGAAAGACCTCCAGTCACAAAAAATTCAAAACCGGCGGCGGCGGCGGTGACAGCGGTAGTTACTTTTTTTTAGAATAGAGAGATTATAAAAACTATCTCTTCCATCGATTAAAACCAGGTGTCATTTTAACGGCAGATAAGGACTACACTGTAAAAAAAATACTGCCAGTTTTTCGGTAGGAATCGGAAAAATAATTGCCCTTATCGTACCGGAATAATTTCCAACCCAGCTTGGAATAAAATCCGTAAAATACCGTTTTACTGACTATTTCCTTATTTGTACGGATTTTATTCCGAACTGGGTCGGAAATTATTCCGGTACGATAAGGGCAACTATTTTTCCGATTCCTACCGGAAAACTGGCAGTATTTTTTTTACAGTGTAGCGATTGCTTTAAGGGTGTATTCCGATCCAAACTGCTTATTTTCTGATTCATTTTAAAATTCATTTTTGCTCTCAAACGCATCAAACTGGGAAATTCTCTTATTTAGAAACTATATAATGTGCCGTGCTTCTTAATTTTTTGATAAATGCAGAAAATACTGTAAAAAACGCTGTCAAAGTTGGCGTTTTGAACCGAATTTTCCGAAGCGGGCGATCTGGGAATGAAAAAAATGGTCATACTGAGAAAATAATTGTTTAAAAATAAAATTCTAATTAATTGAGCTGAAAATGAAATCACACGGCATGTTAAACATATCTTCAGAAATCACCCCAGCAAGTTTCATGTTTTTACTTTTAAAAATGAGTCTAAAAATGTCTCAGAAAATTTCGAGCTGTTGAGGGAGGAAAAATATTTTTTCGAATACACCCTTAAGGCGCTTTTATTTCTTTTCTACTCATCCCAGAAATTCGAAATTAGTACCACAAGACGGGGAAAAAAAAAACAGTTTTCAGAAATTCTAAAAATTATCTTGATCGTACCATAAAAACTTTGAAATTCTTTAAAAATCGAGAAAAGAATCTTTTATTTTCCTTCATTTGTGAAGGCGACAGATGTCTGATGTGATGTGAAGATGACAGATGTCTGAAAAAAAACGCGGAATTTCGTTAAAAGATCCCAAAAACCGTAAATTTCTGCCAAAAGATCGCTGTTTAAACTTGAATTTTATCCAAAAATGCCAGAAAAACATGAATTTCGTTCCATGGGCGCGGGGAAAAAAGCAAATTTCTATCAGAAAATCGCAAAAAAGGCTTGAATTTCGTCAAAGGATCGAGGAAAAAACACGAATATAGTCAAACGATCGCGATAAAGAAAAGCAAATTTAGTCAAACAATCGCGAAAAAACGCAAATTTCTCTAAAAGGATTGCGGGAAAAAACGGAATTTCGTCATACGATCGCGAAAAACGCAAATTTCTGCCAAAGGATCGCTGTAAAAGCGCGAATTTCGTCAAAAGATCTCGGGAAAACGTGAATTTCGTCCAGGGGGGCCGCAAAAAACGCAAATTTCTGTCACAGGTTCGCGGAAAAAACACGAATTCCGTCAAAGGATCGTGGAAAACGCGAAATTGCATCATAAGATCGCGAAAAATGCAATTTTCTGCCAAAGGATCGCGGTAAAAACTCAAATTTCGTCAAAAGGACGCCTGATGGATGTACAGAATTCCTAAATTTTAACTTAGTTTATTCCTGACTCCTGCTCTTGTAATGATAAATTCTTACCATTAAATTAAATCTTTTTTTTCCCTAGAAAAAAATAAAGCTCTGTTCTCTTAATATATCTCTTATTATATATGAAAGATCTGATAAGATTTCTGTGAAATAGATAATCAATGTGGTCACTATTTTCCTTATGTGTTTATTCTATGCCATTTTTATGCACGCATCTAAAAGTGTGCTGGAATACTATTTGTTCTCGAGTATATGAACCACGTTACATATTCATTATTATTTAATTCTTCATAAAATATTAATTTTTGCTATTTACTTATTTAGGTTAATATTATAGTTCGAATATAGTTCTATTTATTTTTTAGTATTAATCAGTAAGAACCCTATTTATTTTAACACTTATAATGTTTGTACATAATCGCAGTACAGATTTTTCTAACTATTGATTTTACAAATTTGGTTCTTTCGCATCCGGATGTTATTTCGTACGCTGATTCGTAACATCTAAATTAAAAAAAAAATCGGACCGCAACTTTCCGGTTTATGAAAAAATCGATTTTTAAACATAAAAGGGATGCTTTTTCGTACAGACAATTGACGGGAATTTGTTAAAATTAGGAAAACTAAAGAACCGATCGATTTTAAACTTTGACATAGTTCATAACACATAATAAGAATTTTATGAATTTAAGGTGAGCTGAATTTGTGTGTGTGGGGGGGGGGGGGGGAACAAGGGCTCCGTGAAAAAAATGGCTAATATGATTTTTAAAAAAACTTTACGCATTTGGTTACGTCTATTTATTAATTACATGCATTATCATTTAGCTTTTATTACCGTTTATTTGTTAGCTCCCAGACTATCAAAGCTTAATAGCTAATGTGCCCGCATGTTCTGTATATACGTATGTATATAAGTAACGCGATAATTTTTGATAGAAATATCCGTTTTGTTTTAAACTTTGTATAATATATAAAAAACTGAAATATGGGAGTGGATAATTTTCAGGGGGACACATTCCTAAACATAATAGGGCTGCCATTTATGCAAGGAATTATTAATTTTCTATTAACAATTTTGGTTTGTTAATTTAAGGATAAAGTGTTTAGAAAGAGATATTAAACGAAATCCTCAGCATATCACACTTGCCCACTTGTTTTCTTTAGGATAAAATAATACATAATTGATGATTTTTTTTATGGTTTTCTCCTTACGTCCGGAAATTCGGTTCAAAATTCCAAATGATGGTATTCTCTGAAAGATCATTTACGTTTACCAAAGAATGGAAAACGTATTTCGATTAAATAGTTTCTGGCAGGTGTTGTTAACCTGCCTATTCCAAGCTTTTCCGAACAAAAATAAATGAAAACTTGTGTCATAAAGTTGACCCTTTGGATTTGAGACCAGCCTTAAGTACAATTGAAGAATATGGTAAAAAAGGAAATATGCTTTAGATAAATCGAAGCAGAAAACTTGACATTTTTTTCTTCATCCTTCCATCAAAATACTATAAATTACATAAAATTTTGTATTTAATATTTTGAAAGTAAAAACATTATATAAAAATACTGAATATTTTTATTTCGGTCTTTAAGGGGAGCCCACTTAGAAAATGTGAAAAATTGAAAACATTCGAATTAAAATAAACATTAAAATCAGTGTTTAATTTAAATTTTTGTATTGCTAAATTATCTGGATTCATCTTAAACCAGAATGAATGGGATCGTATCAAAAGTGTTTTTCGCTAAGAATGGCGGTTGACTTTTAGAATGTTTCTCTGATAACGGGTTCTGAACTCCCCAATTAATTACTTTTTTCACACTACATTTGAGGTTGTTTCAGAGCTTTGATAGTCAAGAACGAAAAGAGTGGGAAAAACGAGTTATGTGGAATTTCCCTGGAAATTAGTGGACTATAACAGTTCACCGCCAGTTGAAAAAAAAAATGAACTATTAATGTTACTAGATTTAAACAGCTCTAAAATCTAACCGATGATTAAGATGTCGCATACGAATTATTTTTTCAATCAATCCCTTTCAAATTTCTCCTGTATGCTAATTTTGTTTTTTTCCCCTTAATAAATGTGTATCAATATGAAAAAGAAGAAATAATTATCAAATGAATTATTAAGGGGAAATGTCAAAAAAGCTCGCCCAATTTGAGGACAATCTATACTAATAAAAGAAAGTTTCGCTTTGTGTGTGTGTGTGTCTGTCTGTATATGCGATGGCTAGCAAAATCTAGCGTAAGTACAAAGTTGACAATTTTTATGAAAGTAGCCCAAAGTCTCTTCTGAGACTTCAGAATTTTAAAATTCTAATAATTAGTTGAGTTATTAATTAAAATTCGCAAATCACTCTCATTAATAACTCATCTCGGCCCTTGCGAAAGGGAAAAAGTGGTGGCGCACGCGCAGAAGCCTTATTTATGCATCGGGAGAAAATGAAGTTCGAAAAGAAGGAATTTCGGGAGTATTTTGTCATTACTTATTAACTTACATCAGCCAAACTGCTTAGTTAAGTTAAAAACGGATGACATGTTCTATAAGATCGTACTCTTATGTCTCAAATGCCGCAATCAATTGAAAAAAATATCACAGTTAATCCTTCGTATTTTTTTTTTCCAAAAAGGCTCGTTTTTTCCGTGAAGTGTTTTTCTGTCCTGTTGCAGCGCCCCTCGAGGACGCAATTTTAGAGGTACCGACAAATTAAAAATGTGCTCTCAAAGCTAAAACCTTCTAATCGATGGTTTTAAAAAATATGAATTTTAACCTTTTCAAATACACTGGCGAACTCAGGTCACTTCGCGTTTTATGGAGACGATATTTTTTTAACCCTAAAAGTAAAAAAACGCCCATACTTTAACACACTTTACTTTTTACTTTACACACCATACTTTTTTTTTCTGTTTAGAGCATCTCTATAGGCCAGATTTACATAACCTACAAAATTTTTGAAACGTTCGGACGGGTATAAAATATTTTTTAGAAGATAAAATATGTGAAAAATTCGATGGAAATAAAAAATCTGAGTGTTTCGTCGCGGTTTCGCCCCTTCAGGGCAAAATTTTAGAGGTACCGACAAAACCAAAAATATTCTTAAAGGTGAAACATTCTTCTAATCGATGTTATAATCGGCTTTTAAAAATAAGGATTTTAATCCTTTCAAATATACCGGCACGGAGGTTACTTCGCGCCTCACGGTGACGATATTTTTTCTATGCTAAAAATAACTATACGTGCATATTTTAACAGAAACTTTTTAGAGCATTTCGATAGACCAGATTTACGTCAACTGCAAAAATTTCGAAATGTTCAGACGAGTATAAATATTTTTATAAACTAAAATATATGAAAATATCTACGAAATCAGTAAAAACTTGGGTGTTTTTGCGCGGTAAAAAAAAAAGACGTCTTAATTTAAGTATATGTGTGTGGTGATAGGGAGGGAGGGTATAAATATTTTTTTAAAAATGGCCTTAAAATTTTTGCCCCCCCAGTCTTCGAGCCCAAGTTACGCCTATGGGTACCCCGGTGCGTACATGACATCTGTACCTAATATTTTTCTTTTCGTTTTGTTTTCAAAAAAAGAAAAAAGTGAAAGCCATCAATTTTAAACGTTTCAGTTTTAAATGAAGTTTTGTATTTTAAATAAAATGAATGAAAGTATTATATTTTAAATGAAATTAATGAAATATAAAAAAATGCGACGGGAAAAATGTTTGGCGATTTATCACCTGCGTCTCGCTAACATAAAAATACCGGGTTCTTCATTTCTCTATCAGAATCTTTCGATTTGGCGAAAGATTGTTCAAGTGAATTGAATTATGAATAAAAGTAACATGATACATTTCTTAGCATACATTTAAGGGAGACCAAACTGGTCGCCAAATTAGTTTAAAATAATAACCTTTTCTGAAATATGAAAAAAAAAAAAATATCTTTTATGATTAAAATTTGAGTTGCCAACATTGGAAAAAAATATTTAAAATTAGAAAAAAATTAATATTTCGAAAACTAATTCGAATTTTAAAATTCTAATACCAGTTTTGAGATCTGCGGATCAATACTGATTTTTGGTGTTAATTTCATCGCAAAGTATTCCATATTTTAGGAGAAATCGCTTGAAACATAATCAGTTGTTTAATCAGTCGATTCATACTTCCATTACATAAATTCGTTTCATTTCAGCCGTTTCATATATCCGTTTCATAAATTCTTTCATTAGGATTTTATATATATATAGGGTAGATTTGAAAAATATTTTATGAAATTTCTTCAAAATGGTGGTAATTAGATAGGTTTCATTATTGCAGAGAAGAGAGAAATAATGAGTTTTATTTATCTTCATTTATGCCATTTTCTGATAAAAATTCGAAAAAACATTTTAAAAAAAATTGTATGGTTTAAGTTTTGTTGTATAGGGTTTAGCTCGCAAAATCCCATTAGGGATATGCTGCGCATAAATATATTGAACGGAAAATGGCGTACTGCTTTTGAAAACACGCATTTTTCTTCATAAAGCTTCCATATTTTTTTCCTCTTCTGCATGTGTACCGATAGTAAGTTTGAGACAATAGGCGAAATGCTTAAGTAAGTGAAAATGACGTCATATTTAAAAGAAAACGATCACTTTCATAGATAAAACTAAACATTTTAATGCAAATGCGCCTAAAAAAAAATCAATTACGACAATTTTTACTCCCCGGTTCAGAGGTTAGAATCTGAAGTTAAGAGCACGACTGTTCACATGCAAATATTTTGCTGACAATCGTGACTTCATGTTTTGAGTTAAACTGTTTTAAAATGATCAAATTAAAATACCATTTAAAAAAAAAAAAAGAAAAAAAAAAAGGTGAATACATTTTTAGAAGGTGAAATTGATGTCGGATTTAAATTTTACGGGGAAAGAATTCTATGATCGTGTCAAAGTGGAGCAAATTCTGCTGTTTTCATTACTGATCTTTATTATATTTTACTGATTACACATACGATTAAAGCTTAATTTTAATAATTTGGATAACTGAGTTTTATAGAAATAGTATTTCGTTTACTTTAGGTTAGAATGTTTGTTTGAGTGTTAGACTTAGAGGTCTGCACGGGCCGGAATTTCCAGGCCCGGGCCCGGCCCGGTGTAAAAATTGAAAGTTCGGCCTGAGCACGGCCCGTACAAAATCAGTGAAAACAGGCCCGGCCCGACTCAATTTCTACAAAAAAAAATCCGTTTTTTCTCGACCTACAATTAAGATTCTTTTAATGAATACTACATACATATTTATGGGAACATTTTACAGGATATTTTAGATTACTATATGTTCGCAAAACAGAAAACACACAATAGTAAACATTAACGATTACTTACAGTGTTTTAGTCATCGTCTCTACAGACGTTTTAAAATTCAAATAAGGATTCATTAAAAGATTAATGTAGTTCAGAATAAAGGATTAAAAACGTGATAACTTTTGAAGCTGTATAATAAAAAGTGGATTTGTGAAAATATTTCTCTCATTCTTAAGGCTTTTCTCAAATCCAAAGGAGCTACATTTCGACACATTTATGAATTCATTTCTTTTCGGAAACGCGTAAGACTGGCAGGTATTCTTATTCAGAGACTATGTAAATGCCATTTTTTCATAGATAAAATCAATATATCTTTCTGAAAATACTGCCAAAGTTGGCGTTTTGAATCGAATTTCCGGAAGCGATAGCACAGGAAAGGAGAAAAACCTACAGTCACGTGACAAGAATCTCTGTTACCTCTGTAAGTAATTTATCAAATATGGAGAAAGCTGTTCGTTTCTAAATGCCTTCAATAGTCAGACCTGTCAATTTTATGCCATTATAGTTAAAAATGAGTCAGAAAATGTGTCTGCAAGTTTCGCATTGTTGAGCAGTAAATATGAGAACCACCTTAATATATATATCCAAAGATACTGTTAACAGAAGTTCATTATCATTATTAGTACTTTTACAAAACATAATGCCTGTCCTACACATCCTAAGATCGATTAAGACCAGTTCCGTCCCGGCACGAGTCTGCTGAAAAAAATTAAACCCGGATTCAGACATCTTGTAACTGTACGATGCCGATGTCTACGATGGACATGTTGCATTTGGTATTGATGTTGTTAAACTCGCATCAACTCGTGATGCACATTTATACCTCTCGAGAAAATCATATTCATTGAAAATGGCTCTTATTTTATCTGCTTTGCTTGAATTCTTATATCGGGCCGATAGGTCCGATTAATTTTTTTATCGGCCCGGCCCTTCAGATCCGTTCAAATTTTTTGCAGGCCCGGGACAGTACAGATCTCTGGTTAGACTAACCAAAGATGCTTTTTTTATTGTAACTAATTTCGTAGGTTTATTATAAATCAATAAAACAGTTTCTTCTTAAACATTTTCTTTCGTCGAAATTCGACGGGTTCCACCTCGCACTAATAAAAAAAAAATTTTGCTCTGTCTGTCTGTGTTTGTGTATGTGTCTGTCGGTCTGGGTGCGGTGGCTAGGAAAATCTACTGCACGTACGAGAATGAAAACTGAAAATTAACCTTTTGAAAAAATTCATCCCCGAAGTCACTTTTCGTTTTTTCCGCGCATTTTGCCGTAGGATTGACACTACGTACATTTTGATTAAAAAAAAAATACACTTAATTTTGATTACTATATACTAACCTTTTAGCTAATGATCGAGTATGGATTTGTTTCAGGTATAATTGGATTTAAGTGTGAAAAAATTAGCTTAAAAATCAGAAAAATTCACTCAAGATTTCGATGTGGAAAAAAATAAATATGTTTTTTTAAACGTTGAATCGCCCCGCCCCCCCCCCCCCCCCCCTTCCCCGTTGAAGTTATTTCGACCCCTTTTATGAATAAATATAAGGTTTTTTTTTTTTTTTTTTTTTTTTTTTTTAACCGATTTTGCAAACAATCAGCAGACACGAATTTTATATAATATATCTAAATCTTTAAGCATTTGGACGATTACATGCAGTTTTTTATTTACCCATCAGACGTAGTATAGAGTAAACCTTATAATCGTTTTAAAAATGGAAAAAAAAATTGACGGATTTACACGTTTCAGACACTGCAGATTCCGAAAAACACATTTTAAGAAGAAAAAAAATTGCCGTCCGTCTGTCTGTGTGTCTGTAAACGCTCTATCGCCCGAACAAATTGAGATAGACACTTGAAATTCGGTGTGTTCTTAGTACGTAATAATGGGAAGAAGCCTATTGAATATCAGTAACCTCGATTATTCGGAACTATTTTTTCCGACTCTCGAAATATTCGTTCTGATAAAAGGTATATAAAATTTTTCGAAATCGTTTATTTTAAGGAGTAAATATAATAGACAATAAAAAAGATAAATTTTGCCACGGCCAAACTCGATTCCCCTTATATATGGCCGTAACAAAAAGTCAAAATCCCTTTGTTTTCGG
Organism: Maratus speciosus; assembly: GCA_963932465.1. Lineage (NCBI taxonomy): Eukaryota > Metazoa > Arthropoda > Arachnida > Araneae > Salticidae > Maratus > Maratus speciosus. Next base: position 415,342,615 of record OZ010791.1, read on the forward strand.
GGAATCAGAGTTCGCTCCGGAGAATTGTAGGGGGTGCTTTTACCTACTGTGTGTAATGAAGAATTTGCCTTGCACGCCTGTTGTTGTCATAGAAATAACTTAACTGAAATTGCAATTTTTTATTTTTTTTAGTGAAAACCGGCTCATTGCTGTGTTCCATACTGCACTTACGATTTACTAAAAAAATTCCAGAAATTTCTTTTCATGCATTTCCTTTAGATTTGGAGTAGAAATTGTTGAATCAAAAACCCGACTACGTAAAAAGAGAACTAATTAATTATTTTACATCAATGTGAAACTATTTTTTATATTACTTACCTATTTTTTTATTTACTTGTATTGATGATTTTTAAGTTGTGTTTAATTGTTAGTTCCTATCTAGAAACACTGTTTTTATGAGGCCTATAGATGTCTATGAAGGTTAGAGTTAAAGTACAGCTAGAGATTCTACCTACACAACTTCCAAGTTGTGTAATATTTAAACGGAGCTTCTGACTGTAAAATAGTCAATGAAACAGCGTCTTCATTTTGAAAGACCTATCCAAAGATATGCCACTCAATATGGTGCGTAAAACAAAATTCCGTCTCTACCACCATTTTGTATTTTACGGCGGCCATTTTGAATTTAGAAAAACAAAACCTAGCCTATAACCATCTGACGATTAAGACGAATTGATAGAGACCTCATTCAAAAATCCATCCAGCCGTTGGGATGTTTCGAGGGTATAAAGAAATCCACATACCCAGATACGCGTCAAACACATAACCCTCCTTGGCAGACAGGTAAAAAAAAGGACTCGTTGATTCTTTAAAATAATGAAACCTGAAAAAAAATTATTTATTTATTATTAGTTTTTTGTTTCTCCGTATTTCATGATCAGCACCTACAATATTTAAATTTACTGAAAATTGTTCACAATGTACACATATCTATATTTTTCTAAATTACGATTCGTGTAAATATCCATGTTTTTTTTAAAAAAGAAAAGAAAAAAAATCGATATGACTTGATTGTCGCAAAAAGACCTGCTTATTATTACTATTATTTATGAAACATGTAAATATATATATTTTTTTATCCTATACTTTTATACGATGACTGTCCAGAATTAGAATATTTAATTTCATATGTGATTTTGTAATTTTTCTATATACTTGTATAGTTAAGATTAGCCCCATATAAAGATTAAATTTATTGAAAATCGTTCGCAATGTACCGATATATATATTTTCTAAATAAGTAAGAATTATGTAAATATCCATGTTTTGAAAAAAAAATCGATATCGATTGCCGGATATTGGCAAAGACTTGCTTATTTTTTATATTATGTGTTGGTGTTATTTATGACGGCCAATTATCCACACGAGGGATATGGGCCCGAAGGGGGGTGGGGGTGCCGTCCGTGGGTGGAATTTCTAAGGGAACCTAAACCGTATTTATGCAAGGAAATCCAAGTTTCGAAGAAAACTACGAAAACTCCGAACGATTAGGCCGACGGGCGCGTTTGGGTTCGAACTCAGCACCTCCCGTCTATACCAGCTTTGAGAGCAGAACTTCTGGGCCACTGGTGTTTTTTTTTATATTATGAAACATGTAAATATATTTTTATTTTTATCGTATACTTTTATACCATGACTGTCTAGGAGTAGAATGTTTAATTTTATATGTAATTTTGCAATTTTTCTGTATGCTTGAATATTTCAGATCGACACATATAATGACCAAATTTATTGCAAATTGTTTGCAATGTACAGACATATATATTTTCTTAATAATTAAGAATTATGTAAATATCCATGTTTTGAAAGAAAAAAAATTATATGAGTTGATTGCCGGTTATTGACAAAAAGGCTTGCTCATTTTGTTGATATTATGAAAAATGCAAATATCATTTTAATTGTATTATATAGTTTTATACCATGGGTGTCCAGAGTTAGAGTATTTAATTTTATATGTAATTTTGTTATTTTTCTACATGCTTGAATATTTCAGATCAACACATATAATGGCCAAAGTTATTGAAAATTGTTTGCAATGTACATATATCTACATTTTTTAATTTGTTAAGAATCGTGCAAAAATTATCAATGTTCTCAAAAAAATATTTCGTTATGCGTTTATTGCCGAATACTGGCTAACTTGCTTATTCTCTTAATATTGTGTAAATATTTTTTATTATATTTTTTATACTATGAGTGCCGAAAATTCAAATATTTGATTTTATAATTTCCCCTGTTTTTTATTTTTTCCTAAAATGATAGAAATCTATAGTTATTATTATTTTTCTATTTCCCTGTACACTTCATTTTCAGTACCTCTAATGTTTACAATTATCCAAAGTTGTCCGCATCATCTTTATATACCTATATTTTACATCAGAAATCTGGTGCAAAAAATAATTAAATGGTTTAAAAAGTTATCCTGATTTGAGAAGAATTTGGTTTTTTGAAAAAGGTTTGTTAATTTTCTTAATATTTTGAAACTAGTAAATATTATTTTTAAAAAGTTTTACTGTATATTTTATGGTCAGAATTCTCAGTGCTTCAAGCAATTAATAATTCAAATGTAATTAAATGCAAAAATTTACTTATAATCTTTGTTTTCCGTGTTATAGTAGAGTAATTTCGCGGGATTTATGCCGCATATATATATATTTTTTAATTTGTGTATAAAGTCCCATGGGCGACATAAAAAAAAAAAAAATCATTCTGTGCTATTTAATGTTAAATATACAACACGTGTATTGCGACAAAAAAATTCAAAACAAATAATTAATATTATTTCACAATTTTTTTTTCTAAAACATTACACTGCGGCGCAACACCCGTACATAAAGAACAGAATGAAATTATAAATAAAAATATAAAAAAATATATTCATATTTGGACTATAATTAACTATGTAATAACAAAAAGAAACTAAATGAGTACAATGAAACGTACTAGTAGAGTCAAATTAATAATTGTCTGCCAACTTTCACTATTAAAATTATCGACTTATTTTTTACATTGAATTTCAATTGTTATTTCAGCAACAACGTAACCTCCAATGTATTAGAGAAGGAGAAGAAAAAAGTGAAATAGTGTTTACATAATTTATTTGTTAATAGACATGTTTTTTCGACCGCAAACTACACAAAAAGTGTCGAAAAAGTACAGTCTTTATGTAACCACATTTGACACATGATACAACAAAGCCAATTACATTTCCTCTTTTTTGAAGTATTTTTCTAAAAATTCTTTGCAAAGAACGTCTGCGTCACGTGGGATCCAACTTTTCATTATTATCATCTTGGTTTGCATTTTTCTTCGCGTTCCTACTTTAGTCCAGGGGAAATGTACATTTTACCTTGCAAAAAATCGGGTAGAAGATTTTTTTTTCTGACTTGTTTATAATGATGCCAACATGGAAAAACCAAGTTTTCCAACAAAATTTCTTAAGGCTAAATTTTCTGTGGCCAAAAAACAACAAAATTTTGGGACTTTTTTTTTTATTTTTTTTAAATATCTCGATGCCTGTTGCCGTAGCATGATTTTTGTCAATTACAATATTAAAGAGGACAAAATTTTCTACAACTTTCATACCTACAACTTTTTTATACACTCAACAGCAAGCGCAATACGCCGTTTCAAAAATAAGACAATTTTTTCAATTTTCTTAAAAACCATGAAAACGTAGTTCTACCCCGGTTATTCATATGTTTCCCAGGGCCGTGCGAAGAGAAAAGTGCGCCCGGGGCAGCGTGTCAGTTTGGCGCCCCCCCCCCCCCTCCTTCAAAATTCATAAAGGGCAGAAACAGAAATAAATTATATTGAATAAATATTTTGCGTTTATTTTGGAACTTTAAAAGATTTAATTTTAATTCAGAAATTCCAAACAACTAAATAACAGTAAAGAAAATTGCACTTATTTGTTAATGAGATCATGATGCTTTGCGACAGATTTTTCTTAACCTTTCTCACATATTTTTCTAGCCATTTTTAGTTGTTGTTAGTCTTTAAGGTGGAGATATAGGCTAAAAGTCGCTAACAACCAGGTTGGAAACAAGTGGTCCCTTCAACCGATAAGTACTAAAAAAGCAAAACAAACAAAAAACATGCAGAACATAATGTAAAAGATAAAAATACAATGTTTTAATTAACATAAAATAAAATATAATATCAGGCAAATACATTTACTTCCATTTTATTTTTTTTGCGTTTAGGGTAGCAAAATCGATTATTATTTTATGTGTAAAGATTGCGTCACACTGAATTTTATAGAAAGTAAACTCAGGTTGCTTAAGCTCTCGACTCACAGTAGATCTTAAGTAGTTTTTTAGTATTTTATTGTTACTGGAATACTTATAAATTATGTACGCTGTCTATATGTTTTTGTAATTCCTTTGTTCTCCCTAAGTTTAAAATTATGGAGCAACTAAAAAATTTCTAAATGATCTCATTTTATAAAAGTTCTTATCAAATGATAGAAATAATGTTTTCGCATTTAAAACCTCGCTTAACAATTCAAGTCCATTCAAGCCAGCAATAAAGGGAAAGGCCCAGGCAATATTAACTTGAACAGATTTTCGGTTGATTTTAGATTCGCACCTGCTAGAAACTCAAAATCTTGTTATACATTTTTCAGTTTCGTAAACCTCCAGATCAGTTGCACGGTTATAGTGTCTCTATGTAACACGAAATCCTTCACTTTCATATAAATTTCCACTTTCGATAGACCAGGAGCCGGCAGCACAGACTAGATGGTTCGTACGGATACCGTTATTTTTCCAGGAAAACTACCAGTATCTTTTTATAGAAAAAGAAATCTAGGTTAAACGTGCAAAATTTCGCCTTCTTTTAAGAAGATATTTTCTATAAGATAATACTGGTGCCGAAAAATTTTCTGACCTGCAAAATTCAAGGAGGCGTACGAACCATGAGACAACCACCTCGTCGAGTCGGAGGCTGAAATTCCAGAATTAGCTAAAACTCGATTCCCATATTAAAACGCAATCCGTCTGCCAAGTCATATCTTGGTGAAAAACACCTAAAAATCCGATTTTACCGGTTGACTCATAGGTTTACCATTGTGTTTTCCTGCTCCCAGTCCGCCATGTTTTCATACCTTTGGGTGCAGGAAAACGCAATGGTAAACCTACGAGTCGACCGCTAAAATCGGGTTTTTAGGTGTTTTGAACCAACACATGACTTGGCAGACCGATTGCGTTTTAATATGGGAATCGAGGTTTAGCTAATTCTGGAATTTCAGCCTCCAACTCGACGAGGTGGTTGTCTGTGCTGCCAGCTCCCGGTTTAGGAGTTTCGTAGTCAAATTGTTCTGCGAATTTTACGTTTTCTGTTTTGCTCAAATAAGGACTCTACATTTACGGACATAACCAAATCTTCGCTTTCTTGTTCAAAAATTTCCTCTCTTATTGTCTGAAATGTGTTTTTTAGTGTTTCAATCAGTTGGTTGGCGATCAGTTTTTTTTTCTTCTTTTTTTTTGTGAGAATAATATTAACTTTTTCTAATTCATTTAAAATGTTGTGTCAAACCACTAGGCCGTAAATAAAGGGGAATTTATTTCTTTGCTTTATTAAGCTTCTTGCTCCTGAGTAAGTTTACTCATTTTACTTCATTTCTATAAGGTCTTCTAGGGCTTTTAAAATCTGTGGCAATTGTTTGTAAACTGCAGATATAGCTCTATTTTTTCATGACCATAGAGTATCGCAATGTTTCTTTAAATAAACTGATAAATGGGACATAAATATATCCCATCTTTCAGTAGAAGGGAAGAAAAAAACAAACACATTTTATGCATTTCCGGACATTTTGGGCATACACCAGCAGCGCGAACTCAAAGTTTAGAGACTGTACAGAACATAGTAAAAAATAGACGAATTTGTTTACTTCGACGATTGGAGCTTGCACAACATTATATTGGGAAGCTATATTTGCACCATATCACAATATTGAGCTCTGTAGGATTGATATTGGTATTGTTTATGATGGCCGATTATCTACAAGTTGGATATAGTAGGCCGGAGTGGTGTGGGGGTGTCCTCTTCAGGGTCTTTCTAAGGGAACCTAAGCCGTATTTACGCAAGGTTCGAAGAAAACTACGGACAATTTCGAACGATTAGTCTTTTACGTGCGTGACTGGGTTGAACTCAGCACCTCCCGTCTACCATCTTTGAGAACAGAACTTCTCGTGCAGATGTGAATGTCGAGATTGTCGGATATTAGCTTATCTTAAATTTCTTGCGCTTTTTTTTTTTTTTTTTTTTTTTTTTTTTTTTTTTTTTTTTTTTGACTTGATGTAGTCAAGAAACCTTTCCACGATTCAAAATTTTTCATTTTCGGCATCGTATAACTTGCGTCATTTGTTCTTTCTGAGGTGTACTGGATTCACTGGACTGTGTTTAAAATTCAATAACTTGCAAATGGTGACAATTATTAAAAGAAATTCTTGCAGGAGAGTTATGTAAGATACCAGAGGTATTTTTACTGCGGTTCTCGGTTTTAGTTCTAAATAGCAGAGATAGGTGGCAAGCAATAATCTCTCAATGGAGATCTAAACTGAAATCCCCTAGCATCATGCGAAGCAAGGAGGCTAAATATATACAGTAGGCCCCTAAAAATAAGATTGGTTAATGAGACACACTCCATATATTTAACATTCTCTTTCCGCATCAGAGTTGGGCGATTTTAGTTTTGGCATTGACTGAGCACCTATGGTGCTAGATGTTGTCTTTATAGTGCTTGTGTGGTTATACATTGCTGGCATAATTGTCAATTCAATATAAACTTGATTGATTTTCCCGAATATAATTTAATAAAGTATACTGCTGTAACCTGAATTTACTATAAACCTATTTAATTCTTCATCGATATTTATGTTGTAATGTGAAATTGTAAAACTCCAGTATAATAATTCAAAAAGTCATTTGTAACGCGAGCGGTTAGTGGATTTGGTTCTCCCCTCAGGGTTGCACTATCATCCTAAGGCGTAAGCTGAGTTCCCGGGGTCTATCCCTCCTTACAGCGCCATCTATCGTTGCTATTTGGAACTAAAGCCGGGAATCGAGGTAAAAAAAGGACTACTGACATTTTACATTACTTTCCCGTATTTTTTTTTTTTTTTATAGTATTTAATATCACTATTATTTACAGGTTATTGATTTTTAAAAACAGTCAGTCCATTTTAGGACACTCAGTATATGGAATGTGATCGAACGAAATTGAAAAAATACCTTGCTCTATGAATTTCTTCTACAATCATTTTTCTTACTTCATTGGCAAGAAGGCTCATAATTTCATCTTGAATATATTTCAAACATTTGTGTTTTTCACTTTTAATAATTTTTCCTTTTGCTCTTTTCAAATTTTCTGTCGATTACATGATTTAATTTTAAACATCTCTCAAGTTACTTTTAGCGAATGTATGCATTGCTGTATTCTAGAGCATTTTTATGCTCAGGAATTTTAGGATTTAATTTTTTCCACTTAAAAAAACACAATCTGGATTGGCTAACTTTGGAGGGTGAATACACATGATAATTGCAAATACACATGATAAAGAAACATGATAATTGGTGAATAATAAACAGAGAAAACAAAATATAGTGATTCCCTTATTTAAGTTATCCAATACTAAGCGGCAATCACCGTTGATAATTTCTCCACTAGGTGTAATTTTCTTGAACATTAGTTTGAAAATTTTTCGTCCTTCTACAACCGCAGATTTCATGTAATCAGCATTTTTCATCCTGTGCTGGACCTTTTTTTAAGAGCAAAGTAATGACCGAATGACTATAAGAATGATCCCATAGTGGATTCAGAATAGGTTAGCAATTCATATTCACTGAGTGTGGGAGGTGGCAGAAACTTTCGTATACGATGTAAAAGGGGCCGCATAGTGCAAAAGTTTAAGAAACACTGCAATAAGATATCACAAAAGCATATTATAAAATCATCAAATCTAAAGAACTCAATGAAAAGTAAATGTGAGCGATGCAATTACTTTGAAATGAAAAATGTACATACTTTCATTGGGGAAAAAATTCCCAATATGTAAATATATACATTTTTTTTTTTTTTTTTTGTAAAAAAAAAAAATAGAATATCGAAGAGTGAAAAAAAAATTTTCAATAAAAATAATCGAGGCCAAAAAAAGAAAAAAAAAAGAAAAAAAAACGGAAATTAGTAGTACAAATTTGGCGCCCCCTGAATTCCCGCGCCCGGGGCGACCGCCCCCTTCGCCCCCCCTTTCGCACGGTGCTGATGTTTCCCACGGATTTAATCACGTATGTCAACTTCTAAAAATTGGTAGCAGTAAATTATGTGTTTGAGGGTCAAAACTAGCCTTTCGGGGGGGGGGGGGCAAAATTCATGCATATTTTGCCCCACCCTCGTTAATTGTTTTAATAAATCACTAATAGCCAGATTTTGAACTTTTTAAGTGTGTAATCATTAAATACGTAATCAGATTTTTCAAATATGGATTCAATAAAACCTTGAAAACCGAAATATATTCCGCTTTAAACAGGTTTCCATCTTAGGAGGTATAACTGGCCTTATTCTTTCTCTTAAAAATATATAATTTTTTCTTTAAGGACCGGATTCCGTATATGAAGATTTTATTTTCAAAAATTTTATGATAGTTGTAGTATTGAGGCGTTTAATGTCATAGTTATATGAATTATGCGACTAAATTAGTCATACAAAGACATCGTTAGATATCGACCTCGGTATCATATGAAAAAATAAATAAATATTAAAATTCAAGCAAGAATTCTGAAAAGAACACTTTTGTAGGTTTAACATGAGCGTGCAAAAAAAGAATACTTTAGTATTTAATAACTTATTGGTACTATAGTTTCAATTAAGAAAGAATTTTTGTTTAATTTTAATAATTTTGTAATTGTAAAAATTTTTATAATGCATGCATATTTTTCCAGGAAACAATGGGATAGATATGAAAATTTGCGAAAAATATACTTTATTCCACATATTACACACTTAACATACAATGGTATATTTTATTTACCAATTATTGATAACATATATTTTAATGCTTTATTTTTTAAAGATAGTAAACATTGGATTATACTTCCATATAAAATGGTTGGTGGGGGGGGGGGGAGGCACTCAGAAAATAAATATATTTTATGTAAGAAATGCTTTTACCTTATAAAATAGCTACAACAAAAATGACAACAGGTTATTTCACTAACTGATGTTATATATATGTATATGTTATATATATGTATCTCCTGTAAAATTTAAAAATTTTGTCAATAACATATTTGAGATCACTATAAAAATATTTAAAAGATTAGTTTTAATAAATACTGTCAGTTTTTTCCTACTTATATCAATAAATAGAACAAGAGATTATATCACTTTAGCATGCAAAAATATATAAAACTTTAAGATTATCTATTAATTGCTTTAAAGCTTAAACAGAAAAACTTACTTCGATTGTTGAAAAATACACTTTGTGGAATATTCTAATTTTCTGTATTATGCACTGGTTTGAAACTATGTCTGTTTAATGATCTCGTTGATAGCATTTATCAAATGAAATACCCATTTACTTATGATTGCAGACCATATAAACATTTTTATTTTGGCATTGATCCACTGTCGCATTCAACTCCACTTTTCCTACACAATAATAAAGTAAGGTACGCAATATGACTTAATAAGCTAAATGAAAAAATATATTTTAATAATAATAATTTTTTACAGGCTATTTAACAATATTTTTTCTCTTTGATGACACTGTTGTAGGATCATTAGCGTCCCGTTTCAAAAGAATACACTATGACGCAAAAGTTTAGACAATGACGTCATTCAGCTTTAAAATGTAGAATTATGACGTCAGAATTACAAAAACCTGTAAATATATTCAAAAACTGATTTAAAATGCTATGTACAAAAGACAGTCGTTTTATTTGCTATAATACTAATTTTTTTTCATAAAAATTCAAATGTGCTTGTCGCAAAAGTTTAGACACTATTCTAAATTTCTTTGAATATTCGCTGGCATATGCAAATTTAGAATCGATGATGTCACAAATTTGGAGTACTTAAGTTCTGCAAACGATTGCGCTTCATAGTCGACATGCCGAGAGCTAAAGAAATTCAAGTGAATGAGGTTTCAAGGATTTGGCAGTTGAAAGGTGAAGGGAAGAGCGTTTCTGAAATTTCTGCTATTATTAATAGGTCAAAAAAATCTATTTATCGAGTTTTATCGAGTGGTTCCGAATATAAAGCAAAATGTCGGTCTGGGAGGCCACGTGTGACAAATGTACGAGAGGATCGCCTGATACAAAGACTAGCGAGTACTCAACAAATGAGCGTACGTGGAGTTCAAAGCTCATCGGGACTCTCTGTATCAAAGGATACGATTCGTAGACGAATTTTGGAAAAAGGAACAATCGTTTATAGCAAAATGCAGAATAAACCAGCTCTGAAACCACATCATAAGTTACAAAGACTTATGTGGGCTCGAAAGCATATGTCATATGGAGAGAAATGGCAGTCAGTCATATTTAGCGATGAAAAAAAGTAGAATCTGGATGGTCCAGATGGTTGTTTATCGTATTGGCATGACTTGCGGAAGGAACCTCGACGTTTTTTTAGTCGCAGACAAGGAGGGGGCTCGGTGATGGTTTGGGCAGCCTTTTGCTATAATGGACAAGTATCTCTGACCTTCACCAGTGGTCGTCAAACTTCACAGCATTATACACAGACATTAGAAGAAAACCTACTGCCATTTGCTGAGCTTCTAGGGGGTCCTCAGTGGGAATTTCAGCAAGACAATGCTTCAATTCACACTGCAAAACATTCAAAATCTTGGTTTAATTCCCATAATATAAGAGTTCTCGACTGGTCAGCATGTAGCCCAGATCTTAACCCTATAGAAAACCTTTGGAGCATCATGTGTCGCAAAGTTTATAGCAACGCTAGACAATACTCTTCTGAAAAGGAACTTAAGACATCTATTGAGAATGCATGGTACGATATCGATCCACAAACTATGCAAGATTTAGTTTCTTCCATGCAATCTCGTGTATATGACGTAATACATAAGCATGGATGCGCAACCAGGTTTTAAAAATTGTTTATTTCGATTTTATTTAATTTGTGTCTAAACTTTTGAGACAGCAGTTTATTTTTGTTACCATTTAATTTATTGCAATGTGCACAATTCCACTTTTCTTAGTTATAAATATTGTTTATATGTACAGCACATTAATTTCAAGCAGTGATTTGAAAATTGAATAAATATTTTTCAAAGTATGTAAGAATTTCTTCATTGTCTAAACTTTTGCGTCATAGTGTATCATTATCCTGAATAAACGAAATTTACAAAAGAAATGAAAGAAAAATTTGCAAAAAAAATTTACAAAAAGAATTTTACTAATTTCTAATAGCCGAATCATTTTAAAATTTAAATGTAATCATGAAATACGTAATGCTGAACTGCGTAACCAGCTTTGTCTAATATTGATTCATTAAAACCTTTAAAAGGGAATCCAAAATATTCCGCTTTATACAGGTTTCCCTCTCAGCAATTGCTAGTATTCTTTCTGTACTTTTTTCATTTAAGACAGGATTCCGTTATCCTATTTTAATGCATTTGTTTCAAATTCTCTTTTGGATTAACATGTAATTTTTTCATTTAAAACAGGATTCTGTTATCCAGTTTTAATGCATTTCGTTCAATTTGCATTTTGGATTTTCCGGCTGTGAGACAATTTTAGTCAAATTTCATGCTATATATTTTTTGGTATCAAACGACAAAAAAATCTTTATTTGGCGCCCCTTCGCCTTCCACTCTGGCGCCCGGGGCACATGCTCCCTCTGTCCCCTCTAGTTTCGGCCCTGATATATATATATATATATATATGAAATTTGGATAAAAAAGTCTCGCAGCCGGAAAACTGACCAAAAATAAAAAATAATAAAAACTGTAATCAAAATAGAAAAAGTAAACACTAATACGGTTGGAATTCAACGTCAGCACTTCTAAACCACTCAAAAAAAAAAAAAAAAAAAAAAAAAAATCATTTAAAACTATTAAATTGCAAACGAGAAATTGTAAAAGGAACGCTTCCATAGGTTTAACCTTAGCATTCCAGTTTCTTCGCGTGAGTAGTGAAGTCTCACGCGAAAACATTTGCACGCTCATGTTAAACCTACAAAAGTGTTCTTTTCAGAATTCTTGCTTGAATTTTAATATTTATTTATTTTTTCATATGATACCGAGGTCGATATCTAACGATGTCTTTGTATGACTGACTAATTTAGCCTCATAATTCATATAACTATGATATTAAACGCCTCAATACTACAACTATCATAAATTTTTTTTAAATAAAATCTTCATATACGGAATCCGGTCCTTAAAGAAAAAATTATATATTTTTAAGAGAAAGAATATGACCTTAAAATTTTCAAAATCTGGCTATTAGAGATTTCTTAAAATAATTAACGAGGGGTAAGGCAAAATATGCATGAATTTTGCCCCCCCCCCCCCCGAAAGGCTAGTTTTGGCCCTCAAACACATAATTTACTGCTACCAATATATAGAAGTTGACATACATGATTAAATCCGTGGGAAAAATATGAATAATCGGGGGAGAACTACGTTTTTCACGGTTTTTAAGAAAATTGAAAAAATTGTCTTACTTTTGAAATGGCGTACTGCGCTTGCTATTGGGTGTATAAAAAAAATTATAAATATGAAAGTTGCAGAGAATTTTGTCCTCTTTAATATTGTAATTGACAAAAATTATGCTACTGCAACGGCTATTGAGATATTTAAAAAAATCAAAAAAAGTCTCAAAATTTTGTTGTTTTTCGGCCACAGAAAATTTAGCCTTAAGAAATTTTGTTGGAAAACTTGGTTTTTCCATGTTGGCATCATTATAAACAATTCAGAAAAAAAAAATCTTCTACCCGATTTTTTGTAAGGTAACCACCCTTTTTTTGTACATTTCCCCTGGACTACTTTTTAATTTCCCCTTTTTCTCCTTTGGTGTAGTAAACATGATACTGTTTGAAGATTCATCAGTGTCTGATGGACTTTCTCGGGATCCTCTACCTGAATCAAAATTAAATTATCTCTTGGTAATTTTGTATCTTTTTTGTTAATTTTCTTACATTTTTGGAATTTTTTTTCTAAATTTACATTAAGCTCTTTCCAATTGTCAACAGAGGTTAAGTTTACTCCCGTTTTCTCAATTCTGTGCTTTGCTGTCCCCTGACTAAGTCTCGGAATAGGAGATATTTTATGCAGGTGGTTGGTAGGTGATGGTGGTTTTACACTGCTAGTTCCAGGTTCTGCAGGCTTTAAATTGACTTGAGATGTGTTGATTAGCACTTTACATGATGGATTTGCCTCCTTTTACGTCGAGTTTTCTGTTGAGGGCATTTCACTATCCGCTAAAGTAGAAAACAAATGATCTAGAAGAGCGTTGTTGTTGAAAGGGAAGATCCTGGTGGCCTTAAAGTTACTAGTAGCGTTGCCAACAGTTTCGGATTTGTTCCAAGCATCGCGGATTAAAGACTCTACATGATACGCCCAACATTCTGCATTAACCTTTACGGATACCCTTGTGCTCGTAGGCTTACACCTTCTTTTCTTTTATAAAATGTGGGCATTTCTAATAAAATCTATAAACAGGTTTAAAATTTATCTGATTTTGTAAAAAAATATTTCATTTAAACCCAGGACGTTAAAATGTAAAATCATTACAATTACTATTAACGATTAATAACATGCCTAACTTGGTTAGTATGTGGAAAAAGAAAAAGAAAAGTTAATAACACTTTATCATCCTGTACAAAAGAAACTGCGGCATGTATACCGAAATTGCAGCGCGGCATGTATCCCATTTTGATGGTACAGACGTCGCACATCACAGTTACCTACCCTCGTTAAGGAAAATGGCGTAACAATACACATAGTACTCTATACAAATGCTACACTTAGTTTTGACTTCGAAATCATGCATGTAATTTAGAAATTAGCGTGTGAAAAGTATTTAAGCACAACGTGTTTAAAAGTTTGAATAGTGAAATCATGCGCTTACCTCAAAATAAGGATTATACAGCTACAAGTAAACATCGAAATGGGATTCACGATATACACTAATTAAAACAATCTTATTGCGCACCTATACTGTGCGTTTGACTGTCATCTATCGATAATTACAAGAAATACAAGGGGTGCGGCATCCATCCCGGACGCGGCGACTCTAATGGAGTTACCCTAGCGTGTTATTTAATATTATTTTTAGTTGCTTATGCTTAAAGTATTGTATTTTTTTTTTTTTTATCTCCAAACCCTTCAGTTTTCCTGTTTGCAGTACAAAAAATCCCGAGGCAAAATATACGTATATTATCTATACCTTTTATAACGCATATACAGAGACGTTTTTCGTATTTTTATATATGGAAGTAACACTTAATAAGCATTACTTACAGTAGGCATTTGAGCCATCTGGCGGCGACTGTAATCTTTTAACGATTCCGAAACTAAGGAGTGGTTGTGAAGGGTATAAGGAATAGTCCAGGCATTAGGTGCTCAAAAAGGACAAATAGGGGAAAGTTTTGGTGTAGTTTTGATATTTGGTACCTTTATGTTTTTTGGGTCGCTGAACACGAATCTGAAGTTTGCTAACAAAATTTATCCCGGGAAACATGTTTTTTTGGCAAAAAACGGGAAAAAACAGGATTTTCTTTGTTTTTTCCAAATAACTTCAAAATCTTACATTTTACGTAAAAGTCCTCAATGCATAAATTAAAGAGGATAAAATTTCCTACATTTTATGTGTTAAAAGTTTTTTTCTCTGATCAATGGTTTAGCCGTGACAACGCCGCAAAAATGGGTGTAAAAATAAAAACAGTCAGAAAAAACGGGAATTAGAGAGCTGTACGTAGATTTAACATGAAAACTGACCATTTTACACAAGCATTGCTATAAATGATACTAAATATTATATGATTGACTACATTTTACAATGAAGTTGCTGATAATAAATACGACGACTCATTATGAATCATTATTTAATTATAAATAAATATGTACATTAGTAAGTACATTCACTTAAAAAACAAAAAAATACTATTTCCGCTTTCTTTTACTTGAGGGTCCCTGCTTTTCACCGACATCTACACAGGCTCGGACTGGCCCGCCGGCCCATCGGCCCGGAGGCCGATGCACCCTCATCCAGGGAAAACTTTGCGCCCCTAAGTGCCTAAGCCGCTTTAATATGTTTTCTCTCGTTGTACATAATACATTCTGATTAGTGCACTAAATCTCGCTAATTAGTTTAGGGATGATCATCAATCAATAGACAGGCAGCACAAGAGAGGTGTACTTTTTCTAAAGAAACCATCTTATAGTACAATATCAATTGAGCATTTTATGGGTGCTTAACACTAGAACCGCCGGAAATTTTTCTGAAGTGTTATAAAAATATTTTATACCGGAATTTCTATTTAAAACTATTTAATTTATTTATTTAACTTATTTCTCCTCCTGACTCTCCTTATGTCAAATGTTGACAGTGTAATTATTATTTTCACATTCAAATATCCTTATATTTTAACATTCAAATGCCCTAGAATATGTGGTACTTTCATAAAAGAGCGAAGAAGCATGAACTTTAGTTTTCAAAATTTTTAAAAACGAATTTTGATTCTGAATATTTGTGTGTGTGTGATGAGGGAGAGACCTGCAGATAAAACATTTAAAATGCTTTGTTAAAAAAAAAAAAAAAAAAAAAAAGAAGAAAGAAAGAAAGCTGTAGCAAATAAACAGTAATTACTGTCAGATTATAATAGAAATTGAATTTGTCACATTTTTAACTGACTTGATAACAAATTCATATTACGTTAAATAAATGTAATTTTTTTAAAAAGCTGAAGCCCTTAGCCGCACCGCAGCAACTTTATTTAGCGCCTGGTGCAAAAAAAACTTGTTACTTTTCTACCGATCCTTAGTGTATTATTGGCGATAAGTGGAAAAAGTGCCTACCTCTAACTAATTCCGCTAAAAAGATTCGTAAAAAATCTATAGGTAGCAATCGACTGCAAATAATGTCTATTAATTGTCATTAATTATGTTTCCGAAGTCATCTAGAATAAAAATTGCACCAACTTTGAGTTTTCAAACAATAACACCCATTTTTGACCAAATTATTTGAGTTTTTAGGAATGAGATAGCCCGGAAAAAGGGATAGTTTATATACCCAGTCTTAAATCTTTATGGACTTAGACAAGAGTTTAAATTTAAGGATGCTAAAGTTAAATCCATTTGACCAACATTAAATTACATCTTCATAAAAATCATCTGACTGATTTTGCATTAAATTATGAAAGAGATACATTGAATAGACAAAAATATATTACAGACTTCTTTTTCTATTCAAAAGCGTTTTTTTTTTTAATTATGAAAACTATTAATAAATTCATATTAAAAAATATGATTTATGACCTATATTAATTTTTGAATCTTCAAACTACAATCGTTAAAAAGATCGACGTGTACGTTTACAGCAGTGGTTCCCAACCTTTTATAGTCCACGCCCCACCAAATCCCTTGTAAAGTCACTATTCCCCCCCCCCCCCTCCAATCTGTAAAATATGTCTCTTATTATTTAAAAAAGTGAACTCTAATCACACGGTGAAAGCGTAATAGAGCCGTAACAATAACTATTCATTGCACATTTTTTAATTTATCAAAGAGATCAATCTTCTGTTAGAAATGTGTTTTTAACATAATTTTGTAAATAAAACGAGATTATACATCTTCGCCTTTGGGCCAAAAAGAGTTTTGTTGTACCTTTTCAACTTACTTCAACGTTAAAGAAAAGTATTATACGGTCTGCATTTTTATCCTCACAAAATATCTTGACGAGAGACTTACATTTAACGTTAAATTGATAACATTCACATAGTTTATAATTCATTTTTCTCTGAATTTTCTTTATATGGATAGCACAATACACAAGAAGCATTTCAAGATTCTCATCTTTATTAAATTTAAGTAGCCGTCATTTTCCATTATAACACAATTTTCTGAATTTTCTTGCCCGATATGATTATTTGTCTTCCATGTATTATATAATTTTAGAATTTAAAATGTATATATCATCATGTAAATGTTTTTACTGTGCATGGTGCCTGCACAAGAACCATAGATACTCATATGCTATTTGAGATTTATAAGTTTTATAAAGTAGGCAGTGCCTTATTCAGATATTTCATATATTATTTAGGTTAAATATGTCCAAGACAGTCAAATTTATATATACTTTTAAGAAGTTCCCCGTGTAAAGAATCTTCGTGTGACATATAGCAGAGCGAATAGAAGTAGACAGCTCATTCAACAAAATAATCGAAAGCATTCGAAAAATTGTGGTAGGGTGTGATCACTTTTTCCCCCACGACTCTTACCAGGTATCTATTTTTGAAAGAATAAAATAAGAAAGTCTTAGCCTTGATATCAGTCATATATTACAAGGTAGTCTGTGTTCAGCTTACTGGAGCTTTTAGATATTAATGATTTGCTTTAGACAATTTCATAGCATGTGTAGATTTGATGGAGCTTTAAACATTCACGTGGAATATAGCGAAGTTTTCTATCTAGACTCGGATATATAATATTAAGCCATTTTCATACTTCTTGCTATGCGAATGTGTTAAACTTTGTCAACACAGGTACAATACAGGCAAGTAAAAATTGTCTTACGTTCGTTAAAAATTTTACGCCCTCTGAAAATCCAAGGTCTGCGCCCCTTTCCCTAGCCCAGTCCGACCCTGATCTACAGCATAGAAAACAGACGTATGGAATTAGTGGGTGTTTTTATTACTACCAATAGTATAAAATAAATGTTTTTTTTAACAAAAAATATTTGATACCTTGTGGCATGAATTTTTCCTCTTCCACTGGGTCCACGGGTTCATTGGGTGGGCAATCCATTTCCAGTTCGGTTTCAAAGAGCTCGTCCTCCTCGTCTTGACACACCACTGCGATGTTGTTGCAATTCCCCTCACAGTTGGGGCAAATGTTGGAGCAAGAAAGCCCTGCCTTCTTGCATCAACAACTTCGCTGGCAGTTCTTTTTGCATTTTCAGGATACAAGCTTTTACAAAGCAGGGGGTAGTACAGTGAACACAGTCTCAAGGCCAGTATTTGTTCCATTCCATCCCCACTCTTCTGCATTTTTTTCAACCCCCAGCCATTGCTGGACTTAGTGATATAGTCTTACAGAGTGCT
The DNA here is from genome assembly GCA_963932465.1 of Maratus speciosus. Classification (NCBI taxonomy): domain Eukaryota; kingdom Metazoa; phylum Arthropoda; class Arachnida; order Araneae; family Salticidae; genus Maratus; species Maratus speciosus. The sequence goes on from OZ010791.1 coordinate 415,360,898, forward strand.
GTTGTGCTGCAGCGGCAGATGGTGGTAGAGCAGCAATGTTCGAATTGTATCTAAAGGCTGACTCCTTGTACAAAATATACCTTAGATGGTTTAGCGAAGGCACATTTGTCCCACTATAACCATACAGTAAGACAAGGAAACGTTTCCCAGCAGCTGCAATCATCTCTTGAGTAGCGTTCATGTCGTATAATACTTTAACAATGTCGGCAAGATGTGGATTCTTCACAAGAGTTTTGAGGAACTTCATTTTCCCTTGCATAAACAGTGCTGATGTTGTATCGCAGTCGCTCATAGCATGTAGGAAGAAGATGTTTTTCGCAATAGTTTCACTCACAGCATTAGTTGGAGAAAATGTCACTGGAGAAATGGGGTCTTTCCCTGGTTTTAAAAAGAAAATGTTTTCATCCGTGAAGATACCTATCAAAATGACCAAAAGATCTACATCCTCCCTGACTACAATTACCATCTCATTTGATAGAGTTGATGACAAAGCAGTTTTTATAATCAAGGTGTCTGCATCTTCTTTTGCTTGCTTGCGTGTAATATTTGCTGATGAGAACTTGTCAATCATCATAGATATTAACTGACCTTTGTTTTTTGGGTTAATAAGAAACTTTTCTTTGGAAGTGGATGGTATCATTGTTTCGTCAAACAATATGTCAGTTGAAGCATGTTTTCTTGATCGTCTCATACGTTCAGCAGTTTTTGTGCCACCTTGTATATCATCAGGGTAGCCATCAAAGACCTGTAATTGATAATTTGACTGCACATACTGAACATATTTGTCGCCGATTGAAGAAAAAGACTGATGTTTAGGTCAAACAACTCTATGTAATAAAAACAACCCATCAATGACGAATTGAACCTTGCCGCTGAACCACTTGTTCATAAGGGGCTTGAATGCCTTGTAGAGTGTACATTTGTTTCCTTTTCTTAAGCCATTGTCAAATAGGGACAAGGAATAAGGGCCTAGATCGTACGTCCAAAACTCCTCAAGGTCTTCATCCGAATGCTTTGCAACCGAAATTCGATGGAACAAAGTTGTAGGATAGACAAGAACCAACTCGTTGTCTACTTGTATTACACTGGTCATTACAGCAAGAGGTTTTACTCTGTCGCTCCGTTTAAATTTGACAGTTCCAAAGTCCCCAACAACAACTCTGTTGATGCCTTTAATGCCAGATCCCCCCCCCCCCCTTCCAATGGTCTGTTTAGGCTAAAAGGCAAACTTTAAGAACTAGATCCGTGTCAACTTTTATCATCGAAAATCTGCTTTAGTTATTTTATTTTTGTTTTTTAAAAGTCAAATTAAGAAATGCTTTATTATTATTATTATTATTTTGTAATAGCAAATGAAGATTTTGATCGCAGGTATGCTCATTTTTTATTTTTTAGTTACGAAGGAAACAATAAATGTCAGATCCTTAAAATGTAGTCAATAATATTATATTTAGTATCATTAATGGTCAAAGTTTGCGTAAAATGGTCAGTTTTCATGTTAAATCTATGTACACTGCCGTAATTCCCGTTTTGTCTGACTTTTTTGATTTTCACACCCATTTTTGCGGCGTTGTCACGGCTAAACCATTGATCAGAGAAAAAAAACTTTTAATGCATAAAATGTAGGAAATTTTATCTTCTTTAATTTATGCATTGAGGACTTTTACGTAAAATGTAGGATTTTGAAGTTATTTGGAAAAAACAAAGAAAATCCCGTTTTTTTCCAGTATTTTGCCAAAAAAACATGTTTCCCGGGATAAATTTTGTTGGCAAACTTCAGATTCGTGTTCAGCGACCCAAAAAACACAAAGGAACCAAATATCAAAACTACACCAAAACTTTCCCCTATTTTCTACCTAATGACTGGACTAGAAGGGAAGAATTGATTTTGTCCGTAATTTTGCATAAAGAATGAAGTCAATGGGATAATTAGTTGCCGAGATATTTGTAATCATATTTCCTACACTTTTCGATTTTTCATGACCCTGTATTTCATTCAAATTTCAATTCAAAGATATACAGTAGACTCCGTCAAATCCGCAACCCTCAAATTCACAAACGCCTAAAATTCGCACATCATCGCAGATGTAAACAATGAAAATTTCAGTTCAGATGTAGGGGCAAAATTACAGAATTTTTTTTTATATCATTCTATATCTATATGTATTTTAATATGTAATTCTTGATAATATGACTGAACACATGTTTTTTTCATGAATGAAGTATAAATTTATTTCTGAAAAAAAAAATCAAGATATTGCTGATATCACTGGTGATCACAAACTTTTTACCAAATATAATTATGTATTAATCAAGCGTTTTTGGTTATTAAGTCTGGCGTAATCTGAAAAAAAAGTTCTTTGCTTTATGATTTTGATGTGAATTAGTAGGAGTAGGGTACCTTTATGAAGCAAGTTTCAATGAATAATTCACGATAAATGTAACTAATCAAAAACAACTCGTTGTAAATGATGCGGCCAAGCCACAAACCTAAACCGTCAGCCATAAAAAGAAGTGATATCACATAAATAGAAGCGATATAGAAGTCCATACTCCGAGTGCTGTGTAAAAATCTATCACTACTCATAATGTTTCCAAAAGACTCGGAGTGAGGTACAGTATGTGAAAACTGCTTGGCGACCTGCAGGCTTTTATAATGTTTGTTCTTCCTGCGCTTACATATATATGACTTTTTGTTTAACAATTTTCTTCTTGTATTACTTCTCCCATTAAACTGTGAAAATTCGAAGCCTATGGTGTTTATATGCCCTTTCTTATTTAACATCATGGGATCGATTTGTTGATTACCATTATTTGAACGAGAAAGACCACTTTTATGAGGAGGATTTTCTAAGTAAACATGTAATAAGCATTTTGAGTTTGTAAAATAGTAATAAAAAATAATGATCATATGAATATTACTAACAATGAACCTAATAACAGACGTTAATTAAACTAAGATATATTGCAGTAAAGCCTGCATAAACGGAATTGCACATGACAGGGGAAAAATCTGTTCTAGTAAGGCTACTAGTATTATATAATATTCCTTATGTTGAAAACACGAACTTTACGTTTAAGAAATAAATCTGTCATAAACAGGATCCATTTGGCAACTTTTCCCTTTAATTTTAATACAGTGTATTATTAAACGTATTTATGTAATTAAAAATTATGTTTAAAATAATGAAAAGTATAATTGTAATAGCAGATGATTACCACAATTACATACCATTTCCTGCTTGTCTTACAAATCTTTCTGATTTATTACAGATCTTCCCCCTACAAATATTTATAAGAGTGATATAATCAGAAATTAAAATTAATTTTTTCGAATTTCACAATTTTTCGAAATTGGTATAGGTACTGCATAAATTAAATATACGCCTGCAGGTCGCCAAGCAGTTTTCACATACAGTACCTCACTCCGAGTCCTTTGGAAACATTATGAGTAGTGATAGATTTTTACACGGCACTCAGAATATGCACTTCTATATCGCTTCTATTTATGTGATATCACTTCTTTTTATGGCTGACGTTTTAGGTTTGTGGCTTGGCGGCATCATTTACAACGAGTTGTTTTTGATTAGATATCACTTCTTTTTGTAAGGTATTTCATTTGCATTATACATATTCCATTTTAATTCAGAAAAGAAAAGATAAACGAAAGATGGTAGAAGTAAAAAAAATAATTTAATGGTGAGGCTATAAACTTTTCAAAAGTGTAATATATATAGTAAGCATAATGTTGAACTTTTAAAAAACAATTCAAATACATTTTATCGATCCTTACAAATCTCAGAAGAAATCATTTATTTTTTAGAAATGATAAAACGTGTCGTACTAACAAGCAATATTTTAGCTCTTGTTCTATAAGCTATAGTGTGATTCATAAATTAACTCAGTGAGGATTTTATTTTAATAACTTTTGAAAAACTGCCATTACAGTTTCAAAATTCGCATCATTTTACACAAAATATGTAAAGACATAAAAACAGATTGAATAATGAACATTTGTTTTATCACCGGGCGTGCTTGAAGTAATTTTTAAATAAAATTAGTTTTTTTATAATTTTGAAATCTAATGTCCCTCCGATAAGCGCGGCAGAAACTCAGATTATCTGATTAAGCCCCCTTTTTTTAGAAAACTATGGGGCTCTGCCCCCTACGAGCTACGCTCGTCAACCCCCGTTCAGACACCGCAGACTCTAACAGCACGCTAATTTGATCGCCTTTAAAAAGATTTCGGAAGATTGAATTATAATTTGAATCTGACAATTATAATCTCACGTAATTTTCACCAAACTTTTCTTTCTCTTTTTAATATTCACGTCAAAATACTTTTGTCAGAAATGAAATATTATGATCATCTTAAAATGTCAAGTAAATGTCTCGCGCAATTTTTCAATTAAAACTGTTTTTCAATATTATTTTTTGTTCTTTTTTACGTAATAAGTGTAGTATGACGTAAATTCTCCTATTTAGGACTTCTAACGCATGTTACTGAATTTATTATTTTACAATACTAGGGGGCTCTGCCCCCTACGAGCTACGCTCGCCAACCCCCGTTCAGGCACACCAAAATCCAAAAAGCACGCTAATTTGATCTACTTTAAAAAATATTGAATTAAAATTAAAAAAAACAAAACAGTAGCGATCTCTCTGTAAACGGGTTTCCATTCGTTTTCCTTGGATTGGGAATTTTTAAGGCCAAATCTGCTGCTGTTAAGAGATACAGTGGCTTTTTTCGTACTTAATTAAAAAAATTAGTTAAACTGGTACTTCTTAGTTATACCGTCGACCAATTTCGCCAATTTATATAAATCGCCAAACCACTCGCCAAATTATACACATTGACATAATTTTTATTTTAAATAACGAAACAACAAATAAATTAGTAAAACTTTAATAAAAATACAAATAAAACGTCGAATTAATGGTTTTATTGACCATTATTGGCATTTAATCTTGCAATCAATTAATTAATGGCAACCATTATTGGCATTTAATCTTACAATTTGGCGACAGTAATTTTGTTGACGGGATAACTAAGAAGTACTGTTAAACATTTGAAATAAGCTAATGTAAAATGAATTAAGTAAACAGTGTCATTGTCTCCCGGTATTTTTTAACAGCGCTATAAGATAGTTCTTTTAAATAATTCATTTTAAATGTATCGTTTCAAATCTGACGTAATTTACATAAGTTTTATTTCTCTTATTAATATTCACGTGAAAATACTTTCGTTGTTAGAAGGAAATATTATTTGCGCTGTCTTCGAATTCACGATTATAGTTGAAAAGATTATCTCAAAATATCTCGCGAAAATTTCAATTTTAATTGTTTTGCTATTTTTTTTTTTGGCCATTTTAAATATGACGTAATTTCCTCAAATTACAAGTTTTAACACATAATAATGATTTTTTTTTTTAATTTTAAGATTTCGTTTCTCTTTTTAAATTCAAGTGTAAATATGGTTCGGCACAGATGTCATTGGCGCAATTTTTTTCTGACGCCAATTTCATATACGCAACGGTTACTTAACTGGTGCTAAAGTGTCGTTATTTTGCTTGATATGGTAACCCGGATGTTGTTGTTTATGCTACTGATGTTTTCGCCAAATTGGCGTCGGAAAAAAATTGCGTCGAATTGGTATATGACACCTGTGCTATGGTTCTTATGACGTAATTTTCCTGCTTTTAACATGTAATCATTTAATTCTAATTTTAAAGTTTTTTTTCTGTTTGTAATAGTCACGTGTAAATAAATTTTTAATTTGAAGTAAACATTATTGTTTGCGCTTTATACAACTTGCGGTTTATACAACTGGCAACAGTTTAAATTAATAACATATTCTAAAATTTGTAAAAAATATCTCTCGAAATGCTGAAAACTTGAATTTAAAATTGAAATAAAACCTCAAAAAATGAGTCAAATAAGAAAAATAAATACAATCTGCACACCGGGAACTTATAACCTATAAAATGATCTAAAAATGATTAAATTCTCATGTATAGTTTTTGCTCCAATAAAACTTTTTTAAGGGAACGATTTTGTCCAACTTTAGCATTAAATATCTCTTAAAATAATTCTTCGATTTGAAAACTGTCTGCATCAGCGTGTTTATCAAACATTTCTCTATAATACCACCGATTTTCATATTTTTGTATGCAACAGTTTTTTTAATATTAACGATGAAAGGCCATTCAAATTGGATGTGGATCTACCCGGAATATCTACGCAGATGTTCATTGGTCCATTTCCAAATCAAAACTTTTTTTATATATATAGAAGGATTCTTTCTCATTTAAAATTCACGTGTAACTATAGTTTTTATGACGTAATTTTCAATGAGTTCCTGCTTTTTATATTTTTTGTTTATAATAGTCACGTGTAAAATAAATTTTTAATTTGAAGCAAACATTACTGTTTGCGCTGTTTATACAGCTGGCAACAGTTAAATTAATACAATTTTCTAAAATTTGTAAAAAATATCTCTCGAAATGCTGAAAATTTGAATTTAAAATAGAAATAAAACCTCGAAAAATTATTCAAATTAAAAAACTAACTGCAATCTGCACACCGGGAAATTCTGACGCATAAAATGATCTAAAAATGATTAAATTCCTATGTACAGTTTTTGCTCCTATAAAACTTTTTTAATGGAACGATTTTGTCCAACTTTGGCATTAAATATCTCTTAAAATAATTCTTCGATTTGAAAACTTTCTGCATCAGCGTGTGTATCAAACATTTTTATATAATACTACCGATTTTCATACTTTTGTATGCAACAGTTTTTTTAATATTAACGAAGAAAGACTTCCGGTCACAAAAAATTCAAAACCGGCGGCGGCGGCGGCGGCGGCGGCGGCGGCGGCGGCGGTAGTTACTTTTTTTTTAGAATAGAGAGATGTTTTCATAAGCTTCAACACTTGTTGAATTTTCTGAATTTTCAATGCATGTACTTTCTAAATTCATAATTGTTTTTTACGCGACAAGCAGGACATACTAAGTCATATGCTTTCCAAGTATTTTCTCACATATTTCGGATCATTCCTACGATAAATTATAATTCATTTCAATAAAATATTCAGAATTCGATATTTCATCGTTATGAAATGATTTTCCCTAATTTCAGTCATATTTGTAAATTTTTAAGTAGCTCTATTATCTGATTAAAAATTAACTAAAAGCTATTTATGGCATATTGATAACATTCTTTAATTACCAAGTCCAAAATAACAGAATCGATTAGTTTAATAAATACCCTTATTAATCTTTTTAAATGAAACGAAAAGGAAAAATTCCAATAAAACTGCCACAAGTTCATTGATCCTTAAGTTCTGTCGAATTGTTTTCATGACTATAAGTACTCTGTGATTCACTAAAATACTTACATTATCTTTCTGGACCTGTTCTGTGGTTTCTCCGTAATCAGTGTTACCTAGAATCTTTCCATAATCGAGGTCCACTGGCACGTTTCTATAATCCAGTTTCTACTCAAATGCCAGCAGGGCATTCGGTGATGATTATTGTGCGCAGTACCTTCGTCAAAAACATTCCGATTTCGTGAAAATAAAAGTTCATTTAATTGTCTCTCTATTCTAAAAAAAAGTAACTACCGCTGTCACCGCCGCCGCCGCCGCCGGTTTTGAATTTTTTGTGCCCGGAGGTCTTTCTTCGTTAATATTAAGAAAAATAATGCATACAAAAATATGAAAATCGGTGGTTTTATACAGAAATGTTTGATAAACACGCTGATGCAGACAGTTTTCAAATCGAAGAATTATTTTAAGAGATAATGTAATGCTGAATTTGGACAAAATCGTTCCACTAAAAAAGTTTTATAGCAGCCAAACTATACATGGCAGTGTAATCATTTTTAGATCATTTTATGCGCTAGAATTTGCCGGAGTGCAGATTGCATTAATTTTTTTATTTTGACTCATTTTTTGAGGTTTTATTTCTATTTTAAATTCAAATTTTCAGCATTTTGAGAAATATTTTTTACATTATTTTAGAAAACTAGGGGGCTCGGCCACCTACGAGCTACGCTCGTCAACCCCCGTCCAGACACCGTAGGCTCTAAATGCACGCTAATTTGATCGGCTTTAAAAAGATTTCGAAAGATTGAATTATAATTTAAAAAACAGTGGCGATCTCTCTATAAACGGATTTCTATTCATTTCTCTTTGATTGGGGAATTTTAACGCCAAATCCGTTGCGGTACTACTTGATTATCCCGTCGACCAATTTCGCCAAATTATATAAATCTCCAAACCACTCGCCAAATTATACAAATTGACATAATTTTTATTTTAAATATCGAAAAAACAAATAAATTAGTACAACATTAATAAAAATACAAATAAAACGTCGAAATAAAAATAACTTGATGACGTAGACACGTGTAACAACATTTCAAAATAAGCTAATATAAAAGGAATTAAGTAAACAGAGTCTTTGTCTCCTGGTATTTTTTAACAAAGTGAAAAGAAAGTTCTTTTAAATGAGACATTTTAAATTAATTGTTTTTAACCTGACGTAATTTTGACCAAACTATTCTTTCTCTTTTTAATATTCACGTGAAAATACTTGTGTTAGAAATGAAATATTATTTGCGCTTTCCTAACAAAAATAGTTGAAAAGTATCCTCTTAAAATATCAAATAAATGTCTAGCGCAATTTCTAAATTTAAACCGTTTTGCAATATTATTTTGTGTTCATTTTATGTAATAACTGTAATGTGACGTAAATATGACGTAATTTCTCCTATTTAAGACTTCTAACGCATGTTAATAAATTTATTGTTTTACAAATTCCTTTCTCTCTTAAAATTCACGTGTAATTATAGTTTTTATGACGCAATTTTTAATAAGTTCCTGCTTTTTGTACATAATTATTTAATTCTATTTCCAAATGTTTTTTTCTGTTTATAATAGTCACGTGTAAATAAATTTTTAATTTAAATATCGTATATCACGTATAAATATATTTTTTTTTTTGAAGCAAACATTATTGTTTCCGCTGTTTATACAGTTGGCAACAGTTTAAATTAATATCACTTTCTAAAATCTCTCTATTCTAAAAAAAAGTAACTACCGCTGTCACCGCCGCCGCCGCCGCCGCCGCCGGTTTTGATTTTTTTGTGACCGGAGGCCTTTCTTCGTTAATATTAATAAACATAATGCATACAAAAATATGAAAATCGGTGGTTTTATACAGAAATGTTTGATAAACACGCTGATGCAGACAGTTTTCAAATCGAAGAATTATTTTAAGAGTTATTTAATGCTAAAGTTGGACAAAATCGTTCCACTAAAAAAGTTTTATAGCAGCAAAAACTAGACATGGCAGTGTAATCATTTTTAGATCATTTTATGCGTTAGAATTTGCCGGAGTGCAGATTGCATTAATTTTTTTATTTTGACTCATTTTTTGAGGTTTTATTTCTATTTTAAATTCAAATTTTCAGCATTTCTAGAGATATTTTTTACAGATTTCAGAAAATTGTACTAATTTAAACTGTTGCCAACTGTATAAAAAGCGCAAGCAATAATGTTTGCTTCAAATTAAAAATTTATTTACACGTGACTATTATAAACAGGAAAAAATCTTTCAAATTAGAATTAAATAATTACGTATAAAAAGCAAGAAATTATTAAAAATTACGTCATAAAAAGTATACACGTGAATTTTAAAAGAGAAAGGATATTGTAAAATAATAAATTCTTTAACATGCGTTAGAAGTCTTAGGAAAAATTACGTCATATTTACGTCACATTATAGTTATTACATAAAATGAACACAAAATAATATTGCAAAAAAGTTTAAATTTAGAAAATGCGCTAGTGTAACGCGCGCCACCCGTTTTAAAACAAATAGACTCTACCGGCAGTCACGTGACCGTTTTCCGTGAGCTTTGCCGAATGAGATATGCTGTGAGTTCGTGGGAGTTCTGTTCTGTTTTGAGTTGTGCTAACATGTAGAAAGTTATTCGCGCTTTTATTATTTTGTGTCTATGTGTTATGTGCCGTTCTACTTGTGATGTGCCGTCTTATCAAGATTAAATAAAAAATATTTAAAAAGCCACCCCGAGAAAGTGATATTTTGAAATTATGTGAAATTTCTGTGTGATTTGAAACTGAGCTAGCCTGACAATTGGCTACCCAACTCGGGCCACGAATTCGAAGAATAATGTTCACATCCAAATTTTTCAAAAGTGTTCGCAATATTATTTCATCATTCTCCAAGTCAAGTGATATAGTGATATATTTTTATTCAAGAAGTGTGGTTTTCAACTAGCAGAGAAAAAAAATGGCACGACCGGTCTTGTGGAAGTGAAATATGTTCCTAAAATTCTACGGATTAGGTCGTGTGCTTGAGAAATATGTTCTGAATCTGAAATGTTTCGTTATCTTTGTTCTTATTTTCTCAAGTTAAAGTTCTACAAAATATTTCGTTAATGTCCTAAAGAAAGTTCTACATAGGCGTAACCAGCCTTTTGAACGGGGGGGTGCCCAGACTTTTTAATCTGAACATGTTGGATACAAAAATATCTTATATAGTAAAACCTGCTAAAACGGAACACAATGAAACCTGCCAAATTTCCATTTTAGACACGTTTTCATCTTAGAAGGTCATAATTGTGTGGTATTTCTTTTAAAAGGGTTCAAACGCAATTTTTGTTTGCGTGAGGCGGGGGGGGGGATGAGAAGAGGTACAAAACATCAAAACTGAATCTAATAGTAAAAAAAAAAAATGATATGCTCCTTGCAGCAGTGACATAAGACAGTGACTAAGTGTGGTCACAAGTGTAAAACCTTTTGTCACCATAACTTCTTATAAAGATTAAAAAAGGCCTTTAATCATGCTGGAAACTTCTATAGGCACAGGGGAACATTGTGTGAGATCTAAAATTATCTCACAAGGAGAGGGCCAACCTTGTTAATCACAGATTTTGATTATTTTAATATATGTTGTAGGGTAGACACCCCTTAGTGTCAGGTTTAATGGATTTTATCCAATGCCCCTTAGTTCTTGAAAAACCAGGGGGTCTAATATTAGTAGACAACTTAAATACTTACTTCGCAGCAAAAATGGCAGGTTAGTTGTAGCTCAGTTGGCATGGCGTTTGCCGGCTGATCCGAGGGCCCGGGCTCGATACCTGAATGCGCTACGGTTGTTTTTCTCATTTTTTGTTTTATAAATATAGTTGTAATTATAATTTAATAATTTCAATTAAAAATTTTAACACCAAAAATTAATTATAATGTTAACAAACTTAAATTTATCATTTATTTGTAAACTATCATTTCTCATCCATTAAAGAGGTTTAAAAAGAAATTGAATCTATTATTGAATGATAAAAATTCCAAAATCGTGACAAATTCTGTTGTGGTGCCATCTAGTTATGATAAAAAAAAAGGAATATTCAAATAAAATAAAAGCAGAAAAAAGATAAAGGGGAAAGCAAAATAATTGAAAGCGCAAGCATACTTATTACAAATTTAAAAATCTTTAATATGCAAAAAATCGGTTGTAATTTAACTCTGATGCTAATTTTTAATATGATTATGCTTGTTACTTTAAAAACAGAATAATAGTATTATCTCATTGACTTTCTTTGTTAAAGCAATGCGTAAATGATGTTTCTTTAAAATCACGAATTGACACAATTGCTCAATATCATTGCAACGATAAAGAATATATGAAATACATTTTAAAAGTGATTTTAAAAAAAATAATAACAGTTTTATGATGTTTTATTACAACTATTCAGTTAAAAGTAAAAAATTAAATAGGTTAAAATTATAATTGATATACAATATTAAAAATTTTAATTGACAGTGAGATTATTAAGTTATACTTACAAGTAAATTTATAAAACAAAAAATGAGAAAAACAAATGTAGCGCATTCAGGTATCGGACCCGGGCCCGCCAATCAGCCGGTTAACACCATACCAACTGAGCTACGACTGACCTACCATTGTTGTAGCAAAGTATTTAAGTTGTGCACTAATATTAGACCCCCGGTTTCTCAAGTACTAAGGAGCATTGGATAAAATCCGTTGAACCTGACACTAAGGGGCCTCTACCCTACAACATATATTAAAATAACCAAAATCTATGATTAACAAGGTTGGCCCTCTCCTTGTCAAAGTCTTGTACATGAAATGTTGCCGGATGGTAAATCTCAGATAATACATGCGGTACACCGGTACATACGCACGAAAGTTTTACAGAATGTGGCTCCGTGACTTCTTAGGGATCACCGGAAGGACCCAAGAAATTTTGAAGGAAAGTCTATATAAATAATTATTATAATATTATAAATAATTATAATATTCATTAATTCATGTGTTTACCTCAGAATGTGTCGAATATGTTAGGTAAAGCAAGTCATAATAATATACACTAAATTTTATCAAGATGATAAAAATTATACTACTATGATGCGACTGTAATAATAAAGATAGGTACTTGTCTGTCTGTGTGTGTGTGTGCGTACGCACGCGCACTGAACTCTGAAAAGACTATGTAGCCCGCACAGTCGCAAGATTTGACAGGAAAGTCTATGCCTGACTATGCCTGAAGTCAAGCATATCGAAGACAATTTCTGGAATTTTTCAATTAATTTTTTGTGAGAAGTTCGCATTTTGCGGCAATTTTTTCAAATTAGTAAAAATGAATCCGATTTCAATATTTTACCCAGTAAACTTTGTTTTCTTTTCAATAAAGTTTTTTTCGAGATTCTTACAGCGATTTTTCAATTTTTAACAATTTTTTAATTTTATTTTTAGAAGATTTTATTGGCATTTCGAGGTGATTTTTTTTTTTTTTTTACATTCCTAAAAAGAATCTGTTTTAAATCTTTTATCCAATTATTTAACTTCGTTCTCTGCGGTTTTTTAATCTTTTCGGAAATTTTAATGCGATTTTTAGCGTGGTTTTTCGTGCTTTGAGGAGATTTTTTTACTTTTTTTGAAATAGAAAAAAAACCCGGTAATTTTTGCAATTGCCGTGATTAAATTCAAATTGGAAGAATGTCAAATCAGTTCTTATAAGAAAGCTGAAAATTTAATTTGGCTCGAAATAAAAAATCGCAATAATTCAAGGTTCGCTTGTTTCGAGACAGAAGTGATCGTAGCTTTCTCGGGAGTACGTTGCTGAAGGCAGTTCGCCCCCCCCCCCCATCCTAGATTTGTTTAATTCTATGTTCGTTTAAAAAAAACCAAGCGGCGAAACTCCTCTAGTAATGAAGTTTTCTTTGAGGGGCCGGGTTTGAAATAACGTGCGGAATCGCGCGATTTGTGCACAGAAAAGGAAAGTCCCACATAATAAAAAATGCTGTGCAGTATTTCTCCCCTCAAAATTCTTTCATAGACCTGTGATTCTTCAGTGAGTATTTACAAATTTTTTTGAAGTCCGCTATTTTTATTTCTTTTATGGAATTTCTCAAAATAAATTTTTGAATCGGTCCCGGAAAAAATTTGAGAATTTCTTCAAACGATCGTGGAAAAATATCGTGAATTTCGATAAAAGAGTGTAGAAAGAAATCGCGAATTTCGTCAAAAGATTGCACAAAAAATCACGAATTTCGATAAACGATTGACGAGAAAATGTTGCAAATTTCGGCAAAAGACCGCGGAAAAGAGTAGAGAATTTTGTTAATAGGTGCGGAAAGATATCGAGAATTTTCCCGATTGGTCGCGCAATACTATCGCGAATTTCCGCAAATGACCTCTGTAAGAAAGTCAGTTTTGTCAATCGGTCGCAAAAGAAAATATATTTCGTCAAAGGATCGCGGTGAAAACGAGAATTTCGTTAACGGATTGCAGAAAGAAAAAGCGAATTTCGTCAAAAGATCGTGGAAAGCAAACGTAAATTTCATCGAAGGATCATGCTAAAGAAATGCCTATTTCGTCAAAATATCGCGGTAAAAAACACGAATTTTGTCAAGGGTTAGTGGTGAAAAGTGCGGATTTCGGCAAAAAAGCGCGTAGAAAGACGTGAATTTCGTCAAACGATTTTGGGAAAAAATTGTAAATATCATGAAATGATCGCAGAATAAAATCGCGAATTTCGTCAAAATTTACTTCACTGGGCTAAAAGATTGAAACCGTGTTCCTTTTTCTAGTTTCAAAAGAACGCCTCAAAACGAGGAGTAACTCTAAAAATCGTATGAAATTTTTCAGAGGAAAAAAATTACTATATTGACCTGAAAGACTGCAATCATATTCATTTGCGAATGTCAAAAAATGGCCGCGAAAGACGAAATTTAACCAACCAACCAGCCTCCAGATTAATCTGAATTTTCTGTGCTATTATTTCTCATTTTCAAAGGAGTCAGGGTCTGTGCACTCTCCCCCTTTCCCCCGGCAAATCGCATTTTAGAGTTATCGTTTCAAATCTGCATTTCCTTTCAAATTTCTTTGCTTCTTTCTAGACTTTAGACTACGAAAGCAAAGAGGCAAGTAGTTTCTATCCTCGTCAAGAACTTGAGATAATTTCTCATGAAATTGCAGAAACATGCAATAGAAAGACCGGCGTAAAAAATACCTCCCACGAACAAAAGACGTCAAAGTGGGATTATAAAACCACCTTTTTGACTTACTATGACTAATACAGAATCTTGTAAATATTCTATTTTTAAAAAAGATAAACAACATAATTTTCTTAAAGAACGGGGATCTCTTCTTTTATCAAATTTCAAAACTTAGGCTGTTAATTTTCTGAACTAAACTAATTGAACTCTGCTTTCACTTCTGTTTTCTTTTATAGATTTTGATTTTTTAAAATAATTGTGTTTGAGTCTGCGCAAGCGGGGGGGTGCCCGGGCACCCAGGGCACCCCCCCTGGTTACGCCTATGTTCTAGGATGTTTGTGCTTTAAGGGACTCTCGCTTCATTTGTTCTTAGAACGGTGCCTACAGTGTTTGTGCCTATAGTGGTTTATTCTACAAGATTTGTTTGTTCTACAAAATATTTTTACCAAGTAAGCGTTTTAAATAGAATGGATCCATAATATTTTTATTAAAAAAGAATGCATTCTTCAGATTCTTGACTTCGTAACATTATTGAAATTCTAAAAATTCTAAATATTTTTGACATTATTAAATTTTAATTCATTGTATTATTTTCCTGTCATGTTTGTATTGCATATTTCCCCTTCCCCCCTCCCTCACCCATTATTCTGAAAATTTTACTTTGATTCTGTTCATGTATGTTTAATTTTTACTTTGCTTTAAGTAAAATATTTTGATTCATAAAAAAAAAAAAAAAAGAGTGAGTGCGAGAAAAAGCGAAAGAAATATTCATTTACGTTTTCGTTGATTTTTTTTTCTTTTCTTTTTAAAAGAGGAAAATAAACTGTTGTCAGTCAAATTAGAAGTTGTTAAGATGATTCATAATTTTATCGCAATTCTCATAAAGATATGTGCTTATTTTTATTTTTTTTTATTGGTTTCGTAAGAGAAATGATTACTATTTTTATTTAAGTGTTTGTTATTATTTAAATGCTAAACGTAAGTATTTACTTTTGAGTTGCTGATTTATTGATGAAAAAGCCTTGAATGTGATTCATTTCCAAAACGGAATGAGTAAGTTTTTGTATTTATTATTTGTTTATAAAAGAAACTTTCTTTTCTCTTAAAGTTATATTGAATGAAACCGATATTAAGTAGCGTTAGTAATATAATAATAATATTGGTTGAAATTTTAATTATTCAATTATGTGTTTTATATTATTTAGAATATTGTTTGAAAGTGTTAACTATTCAGTAAATGGCTTTATATTGGTTAAAATATTGTTTTGATTAAATGTCGCGTTATGACAATCCAGTTTATTTATACCTGCAGGGATTTAAAGTTTGTTTTGTTTTTAGTAAGAGTTTTGTTATGGTTAAAGCTTACTATCTTTTTTTTATTAAAGTCTTGTTTATATGAGTTGTAACGGCAAAGCTCATGTGTGGGGTATAATTTAAACGAATTTTCGGCATTTGTGGGGTACTCGTTTTGTTGTTTTGCTAAAGTTTAAAATGTCTGAACTTAATAAAGCTCGTAAAGAGGATTTATATCAGGTTGCGTTAGAAATGAATTTAGATGTTCAACCCTCTATGACAGTTGTCACATTGCGTGAAAAAATTAAATCCTCCCCCTCGTACGAAGTTGATTTTGTAAATTCATTAGTCAGAAACCAAATTTCGACTCGCGAGGAAGAACAACGCAGACGGGACTTAGAGGAAAAACAAAAAGCAGCTGAGTTAGAACAGCGCAAATTAGAATTAGAAGAAAAGCATAGAGCGGAAGAGTTAGAGTTAAAAAAGCTTGAGATGAATTTTGAGCTTGAGAAGCTCAAGTTACAGGCTCAGAGCCAAAGTGCTTCCAGTGGAGCGGTAGGTGGTAACGCAGCAGGGGTAATGTCTCACCCGGAGAGTAAGATAGATATCCAAAAGCTGTTGCCTACATTCAGGCCAGAAACTGATGATGTAACCTTGTTTTTGGTGCTCCTGGAACGTCAATTAAAGCTCTCGAAGGTACCAGAGCATATGTGGGTTTCGTATTTACTCAGTGTTGTACCGTCTTCTATCTCTACGCTTATTGCTCGTGAATCAGAAGAAAACGCTTCAAAGTTTTCACATGTTAAATATTTACTTCTAAAAAGGTTTAAAATTAGTGCCGAAAAGTTTAGACAGCTGTTCTTTACGCATCGCAAGTCCAAAGAAATTACTTGGCGAGATTATTATTTCGAACTTCGAGCTTATTTTGAAAACTGGCTTAAAGAATTAACTATAACGTCTTTTGAAGCTCTTCAGGATCTTATCATAGCTGATCAAATGAAAAGGCGCGTGCCTGTTGAATGCAAACAACATATGTTAGACGATTGGGAAAATTTAAATTCGCCAGTCGACCTTGCCGAAAAATTAGATGCTTATGACATTATTAGATCTACGTTTCCTAAAAGATATCCGGTTGTACCCCAAGATAAAAAAGAGTTTTCTCGTCGAGAAAATAATTGGAAACAGAGTAAGCCTCCAAAAGAAGACAGATCTTCCCCTAAGTTTGCTAATCGACGCATAGAATCCGATATTGTTTGCTATGGTTGTGGTAAATTGGGATTTATAAAGAAGAAATGTCCAGATTGTTCCCCTACGGTTAAAAAACAAACTGTTCAAGCACATCGTCTTGAGCTATATAGTTTAAATACATCAGCAGTTTCAGCTCCAAATGTGCCTATCACGATCTGCAATAAGAAGGTGCTAGTCTGTGCAGATACGGGAACGAATCGTTCTATTGCGGGAGAACGCATGTATCAATTATTTTTAAAAACTGGTGTTGCATTGAACCCTCATACTCATGAAGTAACGTTAGCTGACGGAATTACAGTGGTTAGAAACACTTTGTCTGCCACTGTGCCCGTAGAGATTGAAGGCCGAGTCTTCGAAACTGAGTTCATTGTATTACCAGATGCCAAGGGTAATAGAACTCTTTTAGGCATGGATTTCTTGCATAATGCTAACATAGTGTTAGATACTGCCAACAAAACATGGAATTTCAGTGATAAACCTCAGGAAAGGTTTTGTTTTGTAGATGAATATGAAGAAGACAATAATACGTCAGCTGGTGCGGTCGAAGTCAATCCGTACGCTTTACGTGAAGATGAAGGTAAAAATCTAAATTCCGATGAAAGGGTCAAACTTAATGATCTTCTGAAGAGGTATGAAAAATGTTTTCAACCAGGGGGAGAGGCAACCCCGTTTGTAGAGCATCGTATCAACACAGGTGATAGTGCTCCTGTTGCTGTACCACCTTATCGGATGACTCCTGCTAAGAAAGCAATTCTTAAGAAGGAAATAGATAATCTTCTAGCTCAAGGTATCATAGAAGAATGTGAATCACCTTATGCTTCGCCGGTGGTTCTCGTACCAAAGCCGGATGGCAGTATAAGATTATGCATAGATTATAGGAAATTAAATGCAGTTACAGTAGCAGATAAATACCCATTACCTCGAATGGACGACCTTTTACATGAAGCCAAGCATACTTCTTACATGTCAACTTTAGATCTTCGTTCTGGGTATCACCAAGTTCGAGTCTACCCGCCAGATCAAGATAAAACTGCATTTGTCTGCCCTTTTGGAACTTATCGTTTTTTAAAGATGCCTTTTGGACTCAAAAATGCTCCTGCCACGTTTCAAAGATTGATAGATCAATTTAGAAGTGGTCTTAAAGATGTCCTTGCTTTATCGTATCTAGACGACATCATCGTTTTGTCAGAAACGTTTGAGAAACATCTCTCAGATCTTACAGCTGTGTTCGAGAGACTTATTGAACGTAAGTTAGATGCCAAACGTGAAAAATGTCATTTCTCTTGTGAGAAAGTCAAGTACCTGGGACACTGGATAACCCCAAATGGTCTAGAAGTAGATTCAGACAAGGTCTCGGCAATTAAAGCGATACCTCCACCCAAAAATGTTAAAGAGATCCAGTCTTTCCTACAAACCTGTTCTTGGTACCGAAGATTTATATCAAATTTTGCTGATATCTCAAGACCCCTTAGCAATCTTACGAAAAAGAAAGCAACCTGGAAATGGGGAAAAGAAGAGCAAGTAGCCTTTGAAACTCTAAAAGAGTGTCTCATGACATCTCCAGTGCTGAAGCAAGCTGATGGGACCAAACCATTTATTCTGCGAACTGACGCTAGTAACTACGCTCTTGGTGCTGTACTTTTACAGGGTACTGACAAGGCCTCTGAGCACCCCATAGAATATGCTAGCCGTCTTCTTACAAGTGCAGAGAGGAATTATTCCACTACAGAACGCGAGGCTTTGGCTGTTGTCTGGGCCTTAGAAAAATTTCGCGGCTATGTGGAAGGCCAAGAAGTGGTTGTAGCAACGGATCACCAACCTTTAAAATGGCTTTTGAGCCTTAAATCACCATCGGGGAGATTAGCCCGTTGGGCACTACAGTTACAATCGTTCTTATTGAAAATAGAATATGAACCTGGAAAATCTAATGTCGTGGCTGACATGCTTTCACGCCCTGTCTGTAATCATCAGTCTGCTTTCTGTGAGACATGCAATTTTGTCAGCATAGACATGCCAACAAGAAGTCCAAAAGATATCAGAGAAGCACAATTGCAAGATGAAAACCTTAAAAAGATCATAGATTCTTTTGAAGACGAACAGAAAAGCGAAGATTTCGCCAATTGGACTGATAGAGGATTCCTGATGAATCAAGGTGTGCTTTATAGGTATGCTCCCGAATCAGATGCCGAAGAAGCGCAACTGGTCGTTCCAGTACAAGAAAGACAAAATATTTTGAAACTTCATCATGACGACCCTTCAGCCGGACATTATGGTGAAGCAGGAACTTATCAGAGAATTGCAAAAAGATATTATTGGACAGGCATGAGAGCATACATTTCTGAATATGTGAAGCAGTGCCCAGAGTGCGCTCGTTATAAAGCAACAAATCAGAAACCAGCTGGTTTATTACGAACACCTGCTTATGCTCAGCGGTTTGAGACACTCAGCATTGATCTCTTTGGACCATTGCCTCCTAGTAAAGATGGGCATCGATGGATTTTTATAGTAGAAGATTGTGCCACTAAGTGGGTCGAACTATTTGCCTTAACAACTGCCACTGCACAAGAATGTGCAACTACTCTGATTGAAGAGATCTTCCTTCGTTATGGTATCCCAAGAAGACTCATAAGTGATAACGGCCCTCAGTTTGTGAGCGCTGTTCTACAACAAGTTTGTTACATTCTTGGAATAGACCAATCATTGACACCTTTGTACCATCCTCAGGCCAATCCAGTCGAACGCAAAAATCGAGATTTGAAACCTCGAATAGCAATCCTTGTTGGAGATGAACACACTTCCTGGATTGATAAACTTCCTTTTATTAGATTTGCTATGAACTCTGCCAAATCTGATACAACAGGCCAAACTGCCGCCTATCTGCAATTTGGTCGAGAATTAAGAACAATCGATGATGTGGTGAACGATTTTAGAGCTGTTGTGGAAAATGACAATTTTGTTCCGGAAATAACCCCATATCTTAAACGTCTTGCAAATATTTCAAAAAGTGTGAAAGAGCGTGTTGAAATGAAACAAGATCAGCGGAAGAAATATTACGATAAAAATCGTAGACGAGTGTATTTTGCACCTGGTGATAAAGTATGGGTTAACCTACATCCTGTGAGCAAAGCAAGTAAAAATAAAACAGCCAAATTTATGCCTAAGAGAGATGGTCCATACATAGTTTTGACTCAAAAGTCACTAGTGACATATGACATTGCTAGCCTGGACAATCCTACCGAGCGAATTGGGTCTTACCATGTTTCCGCTTTGTCACCATTTCAAGAAACTGAAACTATTCCAGTTGCACCCTTAAGGAAAAGAGGAAGACCCAGAAAGCATCCTGTTTCCTCTCCGAGACGTAAATCGGAAACAGAGGGGGAGGATGTAACGCGCGCCACCCGTTTTAAAACAAATAGACTCTACCGGCAGTCACGTGACCGTTTTCCGTGAGCTTTGCCGAATGAGATATGCTGTGAGTTCGTGGGAGTTCTGTTCTGTTTTGAGTTGTGCTAACATGTAGAAAGTTATTCGCGCTTTTATTATTTTGTGTCTATGTGTTATGTGCCGTTCTACTTGTGATGTGCCGTCTTATCAAGATTAAATAAAAAATATTTAAAAAGCCACCCCGAGAGAGTGATATTTTGAAATTATGTGAAATTTCTGTGTGATTTGAAACTGAGCTAGCCTGACACTAGACATTTATTTGATATTTTGAGAATTAATTTAAAATGTCTCATTTAAAAGAACTTTCTTTTCGCTTTGTTAAAAAATACCAGGAGACAAAGACTCTCTTTACTTAATTCCTTTTATATTAGCTTATTTTGAAATGTTGTTACACGTGTATACGTCATCAAGTTATTTTTATTTCGACGTTTTATTTGTGTTTTTATTAATGTTGTACGAATTTATTTGTTCTTTCGTTATTTAAAATAAAAAAATATATCAATTTGTATAATTTGGCGAGTGGTTTGGCGATTTATATAATTTGGCGAAATTGGTCGACGGGATAATCAAGTAGTACCGCAGCAGATTTGGCGTTAAAGTTCCCCAATCAAAGAGAAATGAATAGAAATTCGTTTATAGGGAGATCGCCACTGTTTTTTATATTATAATTCAATCTTTCGAAATCTTTTTAAAGCCGATCAAATTAGCATGCATTTAGAGTCTGCGGTGTTTGGACGGGGGTTGGCGAGCGTATCTCGTAGGGGGCCGAGCCCCCTAGCCTGTTAAAAATATCTCTAGAAATGCTGAAAATCTGAATTTAAAATAGAAAAAAAATTAGTCAAAATAAAAAAATTAATGCAATCTGCACTCCGACAAATTCTAACGCATAAAATGATCTGAAAATGATTAAATTCCTATGAACAGTTTTCTCCTATAAAACTTTTTTAGTGGAACGATTTTGTCCAACTTTAGCACAAAATATCTCTTAAAATAATTCTTCGATCTGAAAACCGTCTGCATCAGCGTGTTTATCAAACATTTCTGTATAATACTACCGATTTTCATATTTTTGTATGCATTATTTTTCTTAATATTAACGAAGAAAGACCTCCGGACACAAAAAATTCAAAAACGGCGGCGGTGACAGCGGTAGTTACTTTTTTTTAGAATAGAGAGATGGTATTAATTTATACAGTTGCCAAATGTATAAACAGCGCAAACAATAATGTTTGCTTCAAATTAAAAATTTATTTACACGTGACTATTATAAACAGAAAAAATCATTTGGAATTGGAATTAAATAATTATGTACAAAAAGCAAGAACTTATTAAAAATTACGTCATAAAAAGTATACACGTGAATTTTAAAAGAGAAAGGATATTGTAAAATAATAAATTTATAAGTCTTATATATAATAAATAAAAGTCTTAAATAGGAGAAATTACATCATATTTACGTCATATTATAGTTATTACATAAAATGAACACAAAATAACATTGCAACACAGTTTAAATTTAGAAATTGCGCTAGACATTTATTTGATATTTTGAGAGGATCTTTTCAACTATTTTTGTTAGGAAAGCGCAAATAATATTTCATTTCTAACAAAAGTATTTTCACGTGAATATTTAAAAGAGAAAGAATAGCTTGGTAAAAATTACGTCAGATTAAAAACGATTAATTTAAAATGTTTCATTTAAAAGAACTTTCTTTTCGCTTTGTTAAAAAATACCAGGAGACAAAGACAAATGTTGTTACACGTGTCCACGTCATCAAGTTATTTTTATTTCGACTTTTTATTTGTATTTTTATTAATGTTGTACTAATTTATTTGTTCTTTCGTTATTTAAAATAAAAATTATGTCAATTTGTATAATTTGGCGAGTGGTTTGGCGATTTATATAATTTGGCGAAATTGGTCGACAGGATAATCAAGTAATACCGCAGAGGATTTGGCGTTAAAATTCCCCAATCAAAGAGAAATGAATAGAAATCCGTTTATAGGGAGATCGCCACTGTTTTTAAATTATAATTCAATCTTTCGAAATCTTTTTAAAGCCGATCAAATTAGCGTGCATTTAGAGTCTGCGGTGTCTGGACGGGGGTTGGCATGCGTAGATCGTAGGGGGCCGAGCCCCCTAGTTATCTAAATTTTGTGTGCAAAAATATCCATAGTATTGGAATTTCAAAAGGGTGTGGGCTGAAATATAGAAGCATTTTAATAAAGTGGGCCAAAAATTCGAAATTTTTGAATAAATTATTTTTATTTTACGTTTTTAGTGAATTTTTGCCTTTTTTTATGTTTAACCCGTAATCGCGCGAGTTCTAACCAGCCTTAAATGTTAAATGCAATGTGAGATATACATGACGTAGGCTAATTGGAGAATCAACTCTCATTTTCCAATTACCTTAATATTTTTCAGGCCTATTGCATAGAGCCTAGACAGCGGTTAGGCTAATTAACAAGTAACCACTGATTTCCCAATCAGGGTGATTTTTTTAGACTTATAAACCCATAACCAGAATCGAACCCAAAAAATAAATTGCAACAGACTGTATGCCGATCCGAGCAAGCCAAAATAATTTCAGTCTACACGCAACCCGACCCGAACTGAAAGTCCCATTTGAAAACACCCGAAATTTGACCCGAACAAAATCTGATAGCAGACAAAAATATTGAAAATAGCCGCAACCCGATCCGATCAAGACAAAATAATTTCCGGCACACGCAACCCAACAAAAACCTAAAAATTCCCTTTGAAGAAAACCAGAAATCTTACCCGAACCAAATCTGAACCCAACAAAAATATTCCAAAGAACCATAATCGGATCCGAGCAACACAAAATAATTTCCGTGGACATGATACCCGACCCGAACCTATAAATTCCCTTTAAAAAAAAACAAAATCTGATCCGAACCAAATCTGAACCCGACAAAAAACTCCAAAGAACCATAACCGGATCCCAGCAGGCAAAATAATTTCCGTGGGCATGTTACCCGATCCGAACCTAAAAATTCCATTTGAAAAAAACCCGAAATCTGACCCGAACCAAATCTTAACTCGACAAAAATATTCCATTGAACCATATCCCGAACCGAGCGAAACAAAATAATTTCCGTGGACACGCAACCCGACCCGAACCTAAAAATTTCATTTGAAAAAAAAACGAAATTTCAACCCGACAAAAATATTCCAAAAGTCAATAATACGATACCAGCAAGACAAAATAATTTCCGTTGACACGCAAACCGATCCGAATCTGAAAATTTCATTTGAAAGAAACCCGAAATTTGAACCCGACAAAAATATTCCAAAGATCCATAAATCCGAGCAAAGCAAATTAATTTCCGTGTCACGCAACACGACCAGAACCTAAAAATTCCATTTGAAGTTAACTTGAAACCAGACCCGAACCAAATCTTAACCCGAGATAAATATTCCAAAGAACTGTAACCCGATCCGAGCAATACAAAATAATTTCCGTCGACAGGCAACTCTATCCGAACCAGAAAGTTATAATTGAACTCGATCCGAAACCGGGTTATGGTCGGTTTTCGGGTTGACTTCAAATGAATCCGGCTGCGTGTCGACAGAAATAATTTTATCTTGTTCGGATCGGGTTATGGCTCTTTGAAATATTTTTGTCCCTTCCAGATCGGGTTCGGGGTCGGGTTTCAGGTTGACTTTAAATGGAATTTTCAGATTCTGGTCGTATTGAGTGTACACGGAAATTAATTTGCCTTGCTCGGATCGGGGTACGGCCTGATGTATTTTTATTTCGGGTACTGTTCGGATTTCGGGTTAACTTCAAGTAGAACTTTTAGGTTCGGATCGGGTTGCATGACAACGGTAATAATTTTGTCTTGCTCGGATCCGGTTATGATTCTTAGGAATATTTTTGTCGGATTCAGATTTGGTTCGGTTCGGTACAGATTTCGTGGGTTTTCTAGTAGAATTTTTAGGTTCGAGTCGGGTTGCGTGTCCACGGAAATTATTTTGTCTTGCTCGGATCGAGTTATGGTTCTTTAGAATATTTTTGTCGATTATAATATTTTGTTCGAGTCATATTTCATGTTTATTTCAAACTAAATTTTTAGGTTCGGATCGAGTTGCGTGTCCACAGAAGTTATTTTGCCTTGCTCAGATCGGATTATGGTTCTTTGGAATAGTTTATTTGTCGGGTTCAGATTTAGTTCGTGTCAGATTTCGGGTTTTTTTAAATGGAATTTTTAGGCTCTGGTCCTGTTGCGCCCGCGGAAATTTTTTGGTCTTGCTCGTATCGGGTTATGGTTTTTGGGGATATTTTTGCCGGATTC
The DNA here is from genome assembly GCA_963932465.1 of Maratus speciosus. NCBI lineage: Eukaryota > Metazoa > Arthropoda > Arachnida > Araneae > Salticidae > Maratus > Maratus speciosus. The sequence goes on from OZ010791.1 coordinate 415,385,755, forward strand.
AGATTTGGTTCGGGTCAGATTTCAGGGGTTTTTTAAATGGAAGTTTTAGGTTCAGTTTGGATTGTGTGTCTAAGGAAATTATTTTGTCTTGCTCGGATCGGGTTATGGTTCTTTAGAATAATTTTGTCGGTTATCATATTTGGTTCGGGTCATATTTCAGGTTTTTTTCAAGAAAAATTTAGGTTCGGGTCGGGTTGCGGGTTCACGGAAATTATTTTGTCTTGATCGGATCGGGTTATGGTTCCTGGGAATATTTTTGTCGGGTTCAGATTTTGTTCGTGTCAGATTTCGGTTTTTTTCTACAGGACTTTTTAGGTTCTGGTCGTGTTGCGACCACGGAAATTATTTTGTATTTTTCGTATCGGGTTATGGTTTAAAGGGATAATTTTTCGGATTCAGATTTGGTTCGGATCAGATTTCAGGTTTTTTTTAAATGGAAGTTTTATGTTCGATTCGGTTTGCGTGTCCCAGAAAATTAGTTTGTCTTGCTCGGATCGGGTTATGGTTCTTTAGAATATTTTTTGTCGGTTATGAAATTTGATTCGGGTCATATTTCGTTTTTTTTAAAAAAAAAAAATTAGGTTCGATTCGTATTGCGTGTTTACGGAAATTATTTTGTCTTGCCCGGATCGGGTTATAGTTCTTGGGAATCTTTTTGTCGGGTTCAGATTTAATTCGTGTCAGATTTCGGATTTTTTCTAATGGAATTTTTATGTTGGAGTCGTGTTGCGTCCACGGAAATTATTTTTTCTTGTACGCATCGGGTTATGTTTTTGGGGATATTTTTGTCGGATTCAGATTTGGTTCGAGCCAGATTTGAAGTTTTTTAATGGGATTTTTAGGTTCGGTTCGAGTTGCGTGTCCAAGAAAATTATTTTGTCATGCACGGGTTGGGTTATGGTTCTTTGAAATATTTTTATTGGGTTTAGAATCGGTTCGTGTCAGATTTTCGGTTTTTTCTAATGGAATTTTTTAGTTCGGGTCGTGTTGCGTCCAAGGAATTATTTTGTGTTTCTTGTATCGGCCGTTATGGTTCTTTAGATTATTTTCGTTTGTTATCATATTAGGTTAGGGTTCTATTTCGGCTTTTTTTCAAAAAAAATTTAGGTTCGGGTCGAGTTACGTGTCCAAGGAAATTATTTTGTCATGCTCGGATTGGGTTATGGTTCTTTGGAATATTTTTGTCGGGTCTCAGATTTGGTTCGTGTAAAATTTCGGGTTTTTTCTAATGGAATTCTTAGGTTCGGTTCCGGTTGCGTATTCACGGAAATTATTTTGTCTTACTCGGATCGGCTTATGGTGCTTTAGAATATTGTTGTCGGTTATCATATTTGGTTCGTGTGAGATTTCGGTTTTTTTGTTATCAGGTTCTACTCTGGTTGCGGGTCGATAGAAATTATTTTGTCTTGCCGGGGACTTAAATTCTATTATCTTAAATTATTCCAGGACTTAAAACTCAAAAGAATGTGAGAATGCCTCACATATTACGTATGCCACGTTGTAATGATAACAAGCTATAAGGTATTAGGATAAGCTATTAGGTGAGCTATTAGGTAAGCTATTAGGATAATTGGATAATTAGGATTAGGATAATTAGGATAATTATTTTACTAAAATAAAAATTAGTATTCCGGGACTTAAAAGTCAAAAGATTGTGAGAATGCCTCACATATTACGCACGCAACGCTGCAAAAATAAAAAGACTTTAAACTGGTATAAATCAAGAACTAATTAATATTTTTACATGAAACTTTCAAAGGTTTGAACTACTCATAAAAACAATTCTAATGACGTAAACCGCGTAAAAATCAGATAATTACACATTGCTGTAGCCCTGTCAACAGATTTGGTCAGAACAAGAATTTCAAAAGTGCAAAAAACAGTACTTTTAAAATCGCATTTTCTAAAAACCTATTTGACGGATTCCATTTTATTTTCGTTTTCTGAGTCACGTGGCACGCCCCACTCCATAGAATCAAGAATTTTGTTTCTATCATAAATAGAACCGGGGATATAGAGGGGTCAAAATCCCGCTTTGGTCAGTCCGGAAAATATAAACTTGACATAGTACTAAAAATTTTTTGAAATATCGTTTGGCATTAATTGGCGGAAATTCCTTTCATTTACGGTTCATTGCACTGTTATTTCTTTTGCTTGGCTAGAAACTCTGTCGAGTTTCTATGATCTTCATTAATGAATCATCTCTATGATCATCTTTATTATGCATATTTAATTATATATTATTAATTATTTCTTTGATCTTTACTTTTAATAATTTAATCATTTTTAAAATTATCTTAGTTTTTTATCATTTTAGTTTATTACTTTACTTAATTATTTTAATATTTTACTATAGCGTAAGCATTCATTATACTTTTGATTGCATTATTGCATTAAAATTACTGTTTAAAAACTTAAACAAATCAATGATCAGAAATCCACAATATTCTGAAATCTGCACAACCTTTGGTTCCCAGCTGTGCGGATTTGAGAGAGTCTACCGTATTTTAATTGGAAATGAGACGCTTAATCTGACGCAGTAAACTGAGAAAATATGGTTATCATTTTTGGAGTTATAAGGATGTTTCTTTTATGCAATTCTTTTATGCCCTTATCGTACCGGAATAATTTCCGATCCAGCTCAGAATAAAATCCGTAAAAATAAAGAAATAGTCAGTAAAACGGTATTTTACGGATTTTATTCCGATTTTACGAATTTTATTTCGAGCTGAGTGGGAAATTATTCCGGTACGATAAGGGCAACTATTTTTCCGATTCCCACCGGAAAACTGGCATTACTTTTTTTACAGTGTAGTTTACACATGTTTTATTTTCATATTTTATATTATGGATATCCATGATCGATAAGTATTACGGTGGCCCCCAACGACTAGTTTATTTTTGTTTTAAAAAAAAAAAAAAAAAAAAAAAAAAAAAAAAAAAAAACAGTTTTTAAGGTGAAATCCTGCAACTCAAATTCCAACCAAACATTTATTAAGAATAACTTTTTTAAACTCTTTTGCTAAAATTTAAAAGTTTTTCACGAAATTTTTACACGGACTTCGAAAACGTTATAATTATAACCGATAAAAATTTCAAAGAGTTCGGACAACCAGAACTATTTTTTTAATTATCATTATGAAACGACCAAACGTGAAAAAACAAGAAAATGTCTTCTTACGAGCTCTTTTACGACTAATGTATTTTTTCGCGATTTTTTCATTTAAAAATATAAATTCAGACAAAATGGAGCGAAAGATAGAAAAGCATACAAATTTGAGGTTCATTTAATGCTATTATCACGGGCCTGGGCAATGCCTGGCACGTCAGATAGTGCAGGCCTCGATCATGACTATACTCCTTTTCACTAACAGAGGCGCATGCCTTTAATTGACCTTTAAAAGATGAGACTCTGCGATAACGTGTTTCTGCGATAACGCGGGGTAGAAGAGACGGTACCATATGGGATTTTCATGTCAATTGGTGAAGATGAGTGTGAAGGTCATGCGCCACTCCTAGTGAAAAGGAGTATAATTGGGGTCCTGGGCAAAGATAAATTAGAGGGGCCCCATTCGAATCGTTGAACATTATTCAAATAAAACTGATGGACAGTCATATGTGTATGTGTAGCGCATAAACAATATTTTCGCACCTTGGATTTTAAATAGAAGAAAATTCTTAGCTCCGTCAATTCTAAATTAAGTACCTTAATTAATAAAAATACCCTTTTTTTCTTAGTACAGAACAAAACTTTTTTATATAACTTTAGCAACTTTAGCAACTTTTCATATTACTTTAAGATGAATTTAATAACTTCAACTTATTGAAGAGTTGCACTGTAAAAAAAAATACTGCCAGTTTTCCGGTAGGGATCTGAAAAATAGTTGCCCTTATCGTACCGGGCTAATTTCCGACCCAGCTCGGAATAAAATCCGTAAAAATAAGGAAATAGTCAGTAAAACGGTATTTTACGGATTTTATTCCGATTTTACGGATTTTATTCCGAGCTGGGAAGGAAATTATTCCGGTACGATAAGGGCAACTATTTTTCCGATTCCTACCGGAAAACTGGCATTATTTTTTTACAGTGTGGAATTAAAAAAAAATAAATAAATATTTTATAATTTAATATATGGATTTAGGGACACTTGGGTCCGGGGCCCTGGGCAAAGTCCGAATTTGCCCATGCGATAATAAGAGCCTGGGCTAGTGTATAAATAAAATAGACTTTTTCCTATTAACATCTAACCATGCTGTTTCAGATAAATTTGAAACTACCTTTTTTCTATACAATTTCAATGAAACAGCAAAATTCCTTTCCACTGTAAAAACATTCTAACCTATTGTGACACAAAAATACATTACTATGCAAATATTTTCTTCAATTGTGTTTTTCCAGTGAGTACGCAAACATAAACATGGAAAAGAATTTTCCCAGGAACACTCGGATAAATAAATTTGTCCATTTTGTGTAATATGTTAGTGTTTAATAACTGAAAACTTATCGGTTAACAAATGCTGTTTCTTTTTAAATTAATATTTTTGTATGTCCATTAATTACATTTGAAAAAATAATTTCATTATTACAACGCTGAATGACTGTGTGAAAGAATATAAACCGGAATTTATTTATTTATTATTTTTTGGCACAACGTATAAAATTTTAAAATGCAATATTATTTTTGTGCATAATCTAGTTATTTCAATCCCCGCCTTCTCCCCCAATCCAACGGATAGAGTTTTCTTTTACTACTAGCCGCCCCCTGGCGACCAGTTTGGTCTCCCTTAAAATTTATGCTTGGGAAAGAATGCTAAGCATTGTATCACGCTACTTTTATTTATAATTTAATTTACTTGGACTCCCTTAAATATAATTAATATAATCCCTTAAGCTAATATTAGTTTTTGTTGCATTAAAATGTCTCAATTTGTTCATTTTCTGTAAGCAAGTAAACCCTATTGGTTTGCAATGAGAGTCTATGGGAATTTGGCGAAATATTAGAGATATCGCTAGTTTGCCGTCACTTTTGGCGACTAATTTTGGTCGCGCGTGATATATATATAGATTCGGGCGTTGCCAGTAAACAATTAGCAAATAACCGAGATTTCTGTGCCACGTACGATAGCGTAATATATATAGAGGTTTATTCTAAATGATGGACCCACCTTCAACAAAATGTATATATTAAAGTACTAATCCAAAATGAACAATCTTTATACCAATGAAAAGAGGAAGTTTCAAAGTTTTTTTTAAGACATTATAAATGTTCATTGTGTCCACCGCTAATACCGAATTTGGTACGAAATGTCCGCTGCACTGAAATTTGCGAATCACTTCTTGCGAATTCAAGAACGCAAAAAACCTTGTGCTTGACAGTAGCCATCTCACTCACAACGGACAGTGAAACGAAATCGCGGCCTATTGCCGCGCGACCTCTACCGGCCGCTTTTGAACCATCACCGCTTTGAAAGCCGTGCAGCAGATACGCTTTCTCGTGTGTGAGACAAGTTTGGCTATCGCGTAGATGTTTGCCGTGCAGCAAACGGTGGACACATTGAACATTTATAATGTCTTTTAAGAAACTTTGAAACTTCCTCTTTTCATTGGTATAAAGATTGTTCATTTTGGAATTGTACTTTAATAAACACAATTTTTTGAAAATGGGTCCATCATTTAGAATAACCCTGTATAGATTCTATTATCATAGGATGACGGAGCTTGATTCCCTAGTCAATTTGAAAAAACGTCTCGACGGCTACATTGTTCTCAAAACGATGACGTCCAAATGCCTTTTTTAGGGATCTAACGTGTGATAACCACAAGTACTGACTGTATGGAACCTCATAAAAGTTAGCTACCCTTGACTGAAAATGAGTAGTGACGTGTATTTCGTTTGATCTGACTGTGAGATGAAATCTCACAGTGTTTAAATTATGTTACTGTTTTATTTCTATTGGCCTTATACATCGATGTTCTTTAAGCTTAAATCCATATTTATTTTTGCGCGGGCGATTTCGCTTCACCGCACATCGGCAAGTTCGCTGACATTCGGCTGCCCCTGGCATGGGATGCTTCTCCTTTGAACTTTGTACGATTGTGATGACGTCATCGGAGCAAGCCTCTCACGGCATATGCATTGAATGGATGTTGATATTTCGGAGGTGTGTCTATTCGCCGAGCATACAGCAAATTAAAACAAAGCTTTTTAAATGTTTTCTTTCGGATTTGTTTATTAAGACATTACCTAATATTTTAAATTCTCTAATAGATTTAAATCTTTTAGAGAATTTAAAATATTAGGTAATGTCTTAATAAACAAATCCGAAAGAAAACATTTAAAAAGCTTTGTTTTAATTTGCTGTATGCTCGGCGAATAGACACACCTCCGAAATATCAACATCCATTCAATGCATATGCCGTGAGAGGCTTGCTCCGATGACGTCATCACAATCGTACAAAGTTCAAAGGAGAAGCATCCCATGCCAGGGGCAGCCGAATGTCAGCGAACTTGCCGATGTGCGGTGAAGCGAAATCGCCCGCGCAAAAATAAATATGGATTTAAGCTTAAAGAACATCGATGTATAAGGCCAATAGAAATAAAACAGTAACATAATTTAAACACTGTGAGATTTCATCTCACACTCAGTAGTTGTTGGTCACTCTTGTAGTAGAAAGAAAGTGGAAAGAAGTTGAAATGACTAAAGGAGGTTAGAACAGCTCAGAGAGGGTGGAGGTTGTCTAAAGGACCTCACGGGCCGAAATTTCTAAGGCCGGACACGCCCCAATACAAAACAAAGCTATCTTGGTTGGTTTTAAAAACTAAAAGCCTAAACCTGGGGCCTTTAAAACATTAAAAACCCAGAACGGCTCAATTTCTGTAAAAAAATCCGATTTTTCTTAACATATAATTAAGATTTTCTTTTAAAAAAAACTGCATACATATTTATGCGAATTTTTTATAGTAACGTAGTACAAGAGTGCACGATGTACAAAAGTACGCAGAGCGATTAGCTAATCCCGAAGCAGAGTTTTGCATTTACCTACAGTAATGACTGTCATTACATCGTTTACATCGAGATAATTGCTCTGCGTACTTTTGTACACCACGCACTCTTGCTCCACCTTACCCTATATTTCAGACTATAAGTACGCAATCCATAGAATACAGAATAGCAACATTAAGGAACACCTAAACTCTTAGACTTTTACATTCAAATAAAGACTCATTAAAAAAATTTAGTTTAGAATAAATCTAACAAATGGTTAAAAAAACACATTTTGAAGCTGTATTGTAAAAAAAATAGATTTTTGAAAATATTTCTTCGTAATTCATTAAAGTATATTTCCAAAGATTCCATTATCACTATTCTTTTTACAGAAAAAAAATGTCCTGCCCGACACTTCCTAGTAACAATTAAGTCAAAGTCCAGCCCAGCACAAGTATGTAGAAAAAATGTACGCCTGAGATTGGTCCGAGTCGACAGGAAAAAATAGACTCGGGCTAAGACACAATGCAACTGCCCAACGCCGATCTCTACATTAGGCATGTTAAATTTCTGTATTGTGCTGTCAAATTAGCATCGGTTCGTGCAACACATTTACAACCTATTTTTGGTCCAACCAAGTCCATTGAAAATTGTTCATATTTCGTCGTCTTAGTCTGGTCCTTTTAAATTTGGTATGGCGAGGCCATATATTTGTATTAGATTTGTATTCGAAATTAACCTGTTTTCAAAATTTATTTTCATTTCTTCTGTTTAACGCTAGCATTCAAAAATCATTTCTAAGTCATGTTTAATTTAAGTGCAATCGTTATACCCACATAAATATTCTTTTTGTTTCTGTTAAAAGCTATCATTCAGATAAATGATATAAATGATTTATTTGTTATTTCTAATTTAAGCTCATTTCCTTTCCCCGCATAAGTATTCTTTATTGATATTTTATTTGTTAAACGCAGCTTTTTTTACAAATCTGTTTACATAATCTAATGATCATTTAGGTAATTTTAAGCTTGCTGGCATCTAGTAAATGCATTAAAAGACTCATAAATTTCATTTTTTTACATTTGCTTGCAAACAGATATTTGTCGTTAATCATCCTCTCCGTTAGACTTTATGTAAGCAATAATAGGTTTGTCTTTTATTTATCTCTTTTTGATAAGTGGGCAAAGGCAGTTACTGTACTTGGCGGTCTCGTTCAAATTTTAACATATCTCCCAATCTAACGTACATTTTGTACTTGGCGTATTTGCTCAAGACAGATGTATTTTTGGCGTATGAAATTACGCAGATGGAACAACACTTGACCTCTGCTCTTGCTACTGATAACACCGCAATACTTTGCTTCCACGGGGGCCACCACTAACTCTACATCTTAGCCTTAATAAAGATTCTTTTCCATAGAAATTTCTGCTGATTATTGCCTGGTGGACATTCTTTACAGGAAACGGATTACTCTAACTGGGGTTTGATACATAATACATCGTTTTTGTACTACCAACTTATTCCATATAAACCGGCCTGCAACATCATTACATCCGGCTATCAACGGCCCCATACATGGTGCCGTGAAATATTTCTATCAGGAAATAGTTTCTAAAAAAAAGAAGAAAGGCTTGAGTGGTGGCCCTCCCAATATTTCCAGAGTTCTCTTCTAATTGAAATGACTTTTGCATACTCACATTGTTTATGTGGCAACGAGCTCTGCTCGGGACTGATGCGGACTATCGGTGACAAACTATTGTTCGGAGGTTCGGGCATTATTCTCGAACTATGTGATACACACATACCTATCTATTCCCTCATCGAGTGACGAACCTATACAGAGGCACGCCATCTTATGGTGTTTTCTCATACAGCTTGCTAGAGCCGTCATCCAAGTTTCCCCGTCTAGGCCTAATGACTTCGGTTCGGTTCCAGGATTGCTGTCCGATGTGCTCTGCTGTGAATTGGTTCCTGTCTGCATATCCGTTGGTAACCGATTCCGCCGGCATTTCGCGGTGTGTTTCATCTACGTCTTTTCGGGATTGCAGAGGCCTGTGAAATTGTTTCTTTTTTATCAGTGCAGGGGCGGACTGGCCCACACCGCTACCCCGCGACCGCTGGATGGGCCAAATGGATGCAGTGGGCCAAAATAATAATAATATTTTTTTTTTTTTTTTTTTTTTTTTTTAATAAAACTGAAAAAAATATATATAACTCAATTTTTCTTTTCCTATTTATTTCGTAAAGCCTTTTTCTTTCTTTCTGTTTTTTGATCGGGTTCCTAATTTCTCCTTTCCCTCTCCCATCAGCAATCTTTGGAAGATCTGTGCAAATTACTCCTTTTGTATAGAAGTCGAGAGATAGGGTATAAAGTAAAAAGCACATATGGTCAGTGAAGGGTGGGTTATTCGGTGGGATGGGTCACCCTATGGACATTTGCCTAGAAACAAAAGATACGCAAGTATTAGCTTATTAGGGATGATCTACAGATCAAAGATCTTGGGAGGCAAGGACTATCTTGCTTATAGATAAAGAAGAGAGGGAGAAGCGGCAGACTTGAATAATAGAGACATTAAACACGGCAATTTTTTTACAATTGGTAATGCTACTATGTAAATATGATCATAGTTTGCACAGTTATGTAGCACAGGCTTTCAAGAGAAGCCAAGAAAGAAGATCTTCAGAAAGTATGAAGAAGGCTAGAATAGAGCAGAAAGAAAAACAAAATGAAAATTCTAAACGGCATGGAAGAGGTTCGTTGATTACATTCCTGCCCAAGTCATTTATAAAGAAGTTAATTGCGCATCTCTCCATTCAGATCCAAATAAACATTGCCGATGAAAAAAAAACAATCATGTTCATTCAATTTTGAGGTAGATTTCACACAAGATATATCGGTAATGTAGCAATTGGCACTTTGTGTACGCTATGTGAAGCACAGTAAAGTGAAGGTTATTTTTTAATATTGGTTGATGCCCCCAAAACAACAGGGGAAGTCCACTATCTCCAAGTATAAGAAAGAACTTAAAAAGTTTAAACTCACTTCTTCAGAAATACTTGGCACTTTTTTTTTTATGGTGCAGTAAATATGAGTGGTAAATATAAAGGTCTGCAGGCACAACTGAAAAAGGGCCATCCAAATATACAGCATGCGCATTGACATGCACATGTGGTAAATTTGGTCCTGAGAGTTGCAACAGAATACTGCAAATTGACAACGGACAGCTTGGATTTAATTCAAGCTACAACCGTGTTTAGCTCAGAGTCACATAAGCGAATGAAAGTATGAACTTCAGTAAATAAGGTGTCTGTAGGTGGAAATATACTTTTTCGCCGAGTACAATAGTAATCTCTACTAGGTGGCGGAGTAAGGATCGAGAATTTAATAGTATATTTGACGAGTCTTCAAAACCTTTTAAAGATCGGCATAAGTTTTTTACATTGCTTAAGTACCTACAAGGTATCACTTAAATGGACGATTTCCCGTCACATGTATCTTTTTCGGCAATATCACTGATTGATAACTGGTGCAAGTTTCAGTATATATTAATAGCAACCATTTTCAGCGATCTATTCAATATATCAACGACCACATCGAAGTATCTGCAGATACTGGACTACTTATGTGCCTGGACTACTTATTAGGCCTGGACTACTTATGAGCTGCTAACAAAATTCAAATCCTGAAATCCAATCTGCTACACAAAAGAAATAATTTTGATATGGTTTTGAAAAATGCTTCCGAATTTGCGGATCATCTTCAAAAACAACTAATAGAAAAGGAGCACACCATTGAAATTGAGAGTTTCCTACCGGAAAAGAGAATATAGCGGCGCGTCAATGTGGTGAATATTCTCACGATGAGGCAAGAAGTATTATCGGATCACCATCAGAAGTATTTAAGGTAAACGTTTATAACATCATCTTAGATACAGCTATTCAGCATTTGAATGCACGATTTACTGGAAATGACTTGTTCATGAATGATATCACCTGGTTCGATCCTCGCCAATTCACTGAAGTTAAATTGTTAAATGAACTTACTGAAGAAGCTCTTATTCTGGCTTGAACGCTGCGGAATTCGCAGAAAGCGGCGTTTCCGCGTGTCCGCCTTACGTCCTTTTTACTGAGACACCAGCGGAACCCAGGAAGGAAAGAAGAAAAAATCAAATATGTGTCATGAAACTATCGGACGGCCGTTGCGGCTTCGAAGTTAATGTTCGTCTGGCTCTTAGTCTGTCTGGCTTGGCTGAACTTAAGAAAGACTATGTCAAAAAAAAGTTTTTGCAATTTTCCTGGCACTATATGCTGATTACAATCCGTCGCTATTGCAGCAACAATCTCGATGTAGTGATCGCTCAGCCTCTTACAGAAAATAAACGAGCGATTCGGAAGAACTCAAAAAAGGTGATGAGAATTGCTGTAAAGTTAATAAGAAACGTAAATTCTTAGCTTGTGCATTAGAATTATCGATGAGTTTAATGCCTATGGTCATATTTATCTAACCTTGTACCTAGCTTATAAGTACATATTGAATTTATTATGCACTCAAGTGTCTTTTGAATGAGTGTTGGCGAAGATGGCGAAATACACTGTAAGAAATTAGTGGTGTCAAGAGTATTTGGAGCCCTGACTTACGCGGGACACCTAACAACACTAGTGGTGAATGAGAATCATCGCTTGAGTATAAAGGGTTAAACGATGGATGCGCACACTGTTAAAAGCTTGCAGATTTAAGTGTTGACAATTAAAATTATAAAGAATTGCTTGCGTTCCTCTCTAGGACAAGAACCGTTAGATGATTTTAACCTGTTCAACGCTGAAAGATTTTTTTGATTACGGTTATGATAAGATAATAGATGGAGTTGCCTCAATTTCAAAAGAATTGTCCAGATATCTGACATTCTAATTAGTTAGTAGTGAGGGTACAACACAAACTATTCAGTTTTCAGGTACTATATTGATATTTTAAACAAACATTAATCAATGTACAAAGTGTATATATGTTGATAATTAAATGTACAAATGCATATAATGATATTTCAAATAACAAATTAATCAATTTATGTGTGTCAATTTTAATAGTACTAACTCTTTCCGGTCAATACCAACGTTTTCCAGTATAAAATTTACAGTGTAGTGTACATGCGTCTAAGGTTTTTTTTTTAGGGTATAGAGATTAGCATGTTAGCCTTCCACGCAAGGGGACCTGGGTCCAAATTCCGGTTGAGGGATGAATGTTCCTAGGTGTTGTCAATGTGCATAGGTTAGGTTCAGCGATGTCCAATCCCCAAATGGGAGCCCCTTCACAAGTAGTCATCATCTATTCTAACTATATCGTTAGCCGATGCTGACAGCATAATTGTCCCGCCATTGGAGCAAACATTTTTTTTTTAATGCAAATAAAAATATCTGAACAGAATTCGCATAAGAAATTAAAAACATTTTTATTTATTAGGTGTATACCTTTTAATTGTTTAAAGTTTACTTATTGAAAAAATAAATAGAAATTAAGCAAGTTACCCCCCCCCCCCTCCCCCCATTCACACACACCACGCAAGATTTTTTTCACGGTGAAATTACTACCAATTCAAAATAAACGATTTCAAAGATGCTAATATGTCTCGAATTGGAGTAAAGTCATCTTCATAGAGTTAGATAAAAAGGTCGTACTGATAGTCAGTATTCAAACATTTTAACAATGGGGTTGTTGATTGGTGAGCCAATGCATGAGTCTAGCGGAGTGGGCCAAAATATGCCAGTCCGCCCCTGCATCAGTGTTAATTTGATTTTTATGGCTGAGGATATGCCGCTCTTTCAGTTTCGTATCCCAACACGGCGGAATTCGTCGGTTTCAACTTTACAGTTTTTATTGAAGTGTGACAGTTCTACTTCTACTGATAGTGGTGTGTGCCGACAAAACTCTACCTTTTACCAGAGTCAACATGTGTTTGTTTTTTTTTCTTGAGGGAAAGTGAGATATGCTCAATGGGTTGCTTTTCGTGAGCTTGCCTCCCATGTTTCATGCATGTTGCAGTGCGGGTGCAACATGCCACAGTCGTTAAAATAAATGATATTGGTATCAAACAGGTCATATTAGTGCACACGACAGCGTGAACAACAATTAAAGCAGATAGCTTTTCAATAAATTAGCATATGGGTATGAGAAGAGTATGGAATACAAATATTTTTCTTTATTATTATTTTAGTTTACCTGAAATTAATATGTGCAAATTAAATTTTAAGTATGTCCTTTGACAATGCATTTTCCGTTTTTTTCTCATACCCGTATACGTACCGTACATACAATGCATACTTATATGTGCATCTCATTTCAACAAAGTATTTTTTTTATATATTTAATGCGTTTGCATGCATGTCTCTCACTTTAAATTTAAAATTTAATGATTATAAAAATTTATAAATGTGCTTTACTTAACTTTAGATATAGATAAAGATATTTTTTGTGTTTATTGATAGATTGTAGATTTTGACAGATATGTGCGTATTTCATCCTTTTTGTTTTCTCGTCATGCATGCATTCACAATGTGTTTTATATTTTATATTAGTTTGCATATAGTATTTAGATAGATATTTTTGGTAATAATCCATTGATTTTGAAAAGATTTTTATTTTCAAAAGTGTGTTCTTGAATAGAACTTTGCATTTGACCCAGTTATTTTAGATTAGATTTGTTTAAACTTTGGAATTTGCTAGGTTTTGGTAACAAATGAAGTTACGTAAAATAAATATATTTTTCTTTCCTTTAAATGCCAATTTTTTTTGCAGAGGTAAGTTCGTATATTATAAATCACAAATTGTTTTCAATATAGAGTGTTGGATAATTGCAAATTTACTAACTTTCGTTTATTTTTGATGAAATTCAGTCAGTGAAATAGTACTGATGATAATAACTGTTTAAAAATTAGTACTAGAAAAGGTGTTCTCGGGGTCATGCAAAAAAAAAAATCAGACAATTTTCTCATGGTATTGCTGCATTTATTTTTTCTGGCAGCAGATTGCATGGTTTCTTTTAATAAGAAAGAAGGAAAAATATTTTTATATATATAAAGTGTTTATTTTTAATAATAAATTTACTTAGTTATTTTTTAAATGCAGAAACTTTAAAGTAAGTGGATAGGGACTGCCATGCATCCATGTTCGTTAAAAATAAATAAATATTTTGATACTTTTTATTACATTTTTGAATTGACATACTACCTTTTAAATTTTTGGAAAATGTGTTATTTTACATTTTTTTTAAAGTTCATTGCCAGTCGAGTACACTGCTAGAAAATATTCATTGCTTTAATTAATTTTACTGTTATTTATTGTTGCTATCTCCCTATATTTTCACATGGAAGTTTTCTGATTTTGTCATTTGATTTAGTCAGTGTGTTTATTTCATGTTAAAAATTTTACTTTAAAGTTTAGGTATTCACTATGTCTAGGCGTACAATTTTAATTGTTCAGAGTGTTAGTGTTTCATGTATTAGGCTGTTTCTTAGGGCTGTTTCCTAGGTTCTTGCTCGGTTATGTTTGCGTATGTTTCTTGCCGGATGTGGATAGGATGGCGCCTCTTGTCTACTCAGATAGGAAACGTGGCCACTTACACTCTTTAAATTTATGCATTTTTGTAGTTTATCATTCACAGTTACTTAAATTTTAATGTTTTCGCGTAATGCGAATTTTTGTTCAGGTTTGACTTGGCACATTGGTCTAATTTCACAGAGGCATTGTTTAAGGCTTTCTAATTAATTCATTAATTTGTACAATTTCATTTCAATTTCTAGATTTCATTGTGGCATCCAACATAGATTTTTACACCTTGCATCGTCTTTTAATGTCAGTTATAAAGTTTTTTTTTCTTTTATAAATTACAGTTACAATTGTTTTTTTGTTTTGTTTTTTTAATTCATGTGTACGTTTTGTTTTTGCATATGCTATGTAGCTAGCCCACAGATGTCTAGGCTATGCGGATATAGCATTGTATTATTTCTTCAGGGGCGTAGGTACCGTGGAGCAGTTGGAGCAAACTGCTCCAGGCGCACGAATCCTAAGGGCGCAAAATTAGACAGAGCGAAATAAAGATTTGTAAAAATATTTGCATATTTTTTTCTTTATTAATCAGATAATGTAGATTAATCTTGTTACATTCAGCATATTCCTATGATATTTTATCTTGTGTTTAACCTCAACTACTTCAATTTAAAACATGCTTTTATACACATTTAAAAGAAATTACTTCTATTTGCGAAGTTTTAATTCATACCATATTGCAGCCTTAAGTAAATTCTCCGACACTGTTTCAGCACGCGTGATTTTAGGTAGCTTTCATTACAAAAAGCTACCTATTGCAACCGTTCGGAGGAAAGCGATTTCAAAAATTTTGGTATATTTTCATCAATCATGACCCCCAGACTCCGAAACCACCCTCCGTTCAAAATTGATATATATATATATATATATATCTGACATTTGTCACACTGTAACTCTCGTATTTATGAACCGATTTCTATGTAATTCGGTGTGTACATAGTACATACCAATGTCTCAACCGAGTTCGTTGGCCAGCTTCATCCGACAATTTGTTTCAAAATGGCGGTCATTTAAAATTTAAAAAAAAATTAAAATTTGAAATGTGGCACCAAAAAATTGAAAATGGAAAAATATTCTTTTCTTATGTATTTGACCTTTATACAAAGATTCCGGAGCAGTTTTTGTTTCGTCCATATCTTAAAAAATGGCTGAGTTATAGCATTTTGAACTTCTAGCCTGGCTGACATTTTGAAACGTCCTGAATTTTGTCACGCGATAAAAGGCGTATTTATGAACCGATTTCGATGTAATTCGGTGTGTACATAGTACATACCAATGTCTCGACCGAGTTTGTTGGCCAGCTTCATCCGTCATCTTGTTTCAAAATGGCGGCCATTTAAAAAAATTTTAAAAATTTTAAATTTAAAATGAGACACCAAAAAATTGGAAAGTGAAAAAGATTTTTTTCGTATGTGTTTGACCTTAATACAAAGATTCCGGAACAGTTTTTGTTTTGTCTATATCTAAAAAAATGGCTGAGTTATAGCGTTTTGAATTTCTATTGTGGCTGACATTTTAAAACGACCTGATTTTTGTCACGCGAGTACAGGCGTATTTATGAACCTATTTGGATGTAACTTGGTCTGTACATAGTACATACCAATGTCTCGACCGAGTTCGTTGGCCAGCTTCATTCGCCATCCAGTTTCAAAAGGGTTGCCATTTAAAAAAAAAATTACATTTAAAATTTAAAATGAGGTATTGAAAAATTGGAAAATGAAAAAGATTTTTTTTTATGTGTTTGGCCTTGATACAAAGATCCCGGAGCAGTTTTTGTTTCTGAAAATTTGTTCTTTTGTTTATATCTTAATAAATGGTTGAATTATAGCACTTTGAATTTCTAGCCTGGCTAACATTTTGAAACGATCTTGTATTTGTCACGCGATAACACACGTATTCGCCTATTTCGATGTAAGAAGGCATGTGGATAGTATACATCAATATCTCGACCAAATTTGCTGGCCAGATTCATCAGCCATCTTGTTTCAAAATGGCGGCCATTAAATTAAAAAAAAATTATATTTAAAGTGAGGTGCAAAAAAATTAGAAATTGAAAAAAGGTTTCTTTCTTAAGTATTTGACCTTGATATAAGGATTCAAGAGCATTTTTTGTTTGTCTTTATCTTAAAAAATGGCTCAGATATAGCAGTTTCAATTTCTAATGTGGGTGACATTTTGAAAAATCTGATTTTTTGCCTGCGACAGCACTCGTATATATCAACCGATTCCGATGTCAGTGAGCCTGTGCACAGCAATTACTAAGGTCTGGACCAAGTTCACTGGTTAGCCTCATCCAACATGTTGTCTTAAAATGGCAGGCACTTTAAGAAATCGCCGAATTTGGCAGCCAAATATAAGTTACTTTAAAGAAAAGCAGCTTGGATAAAGCTGACTAATTTCGCGAAATTCTCATTCATTATAATGATAAAAATTAGTATTGAATCTCCTATATTCGGTTTCCACTAAATTGAGCTTCGTGTGTTTGAATAATATAAGTTGGCTTTTTTAAAATAAGGAATATTAAAGCTACCTCTTCCTCCCGGTACTGGCCGGAAGGACTTTTTTTTTCTGTAACTTTTCCATATACGAAAGTTTAAGATTTTCGAATCTTAAAGTAATCAAAACTTATTTACAGGGCTCTCATCGGTTACTGTATTGGCTACCACTATTTCCAAACAATAATCTTCCTGGTACATTTCTGTTGAAAATGTTTTGGAAATTTATCATGATGATTAATGTAGGGAAATAATGATAGTCAAAAAAGTCACCGCTGAGAAACCTGCATTTAAGCAACAGCAATGCTGTAACTATTTAGTTATTTTACGATAAAAAAAAATAGTTGAAATGTCGAAGAAAATTATTGACCATTTTACAAACAACCCCCCCCCCCCCCCAAAAAAAAAAGAAAAAAAAGAAAATGTTGAATATTTTTTTTGTTTGTTTGTTTTGTGAAACTAAACATGCATCAATACAGATTACAAAACAAAAATAAGAACTGGAATTAGCCATATTCCACTTCAGACCACGGCGACCAAATTTAGATGAGGGCGGCAAACTAAATGTTGTGCGTATTGTTTTTAAGATTTTAAAAATATGACGTATCAAATGCAGAATTAATAAGCATTTTCCTTCAAAAAGAGAGAAAAATTTAAGTATCAAATGCAGTGTTCCGTAAGACCTGAGCATCACCTATTCAAATTTACACCACTTTTTTGGGAAAGTATTTTTCTAAAACTTATTTATTTGCAGAATTTTAGGATTAAATAAAGCAAAACATATTTTTCGAAATTAGTAATGTGAGTTTCCCTAGGCCGTGATCAGTCTCTGCGCCCTTCCCCTGTCACAACACCACCATCCGATATCACATATTATTAGTCAATAAATTTTCTAATTATAAAAGAAAAAAAAATCTGGAGTTACCCCACTCAACTTTCCGAACAGTTTACAGAAATACTGTGTGTTCAAAACAGTATAACAATGAAATAAAAACTCCGATCCTAATTTTATACAAAAGGTGAAATATTTCGGCATTTTCATTCATAAAACGTAAACCTTTTTCTAATGACATAATTTTCGACAAATATTCATTCTGCCCCTGCTGAAACCTATAAATAACAAAAAAAAAAAAAAAATGGATTTTACTTAAATTTAAGTTACAGACTGGCCCGCCGAGCAACTGATCTGCGGGTCGGTGCGCCCTAAACCAGGTAAAGCTTTTTTTTTCTTTTTTTTTTTTTTTGGCGACATGATCTGCCTCAAGAATTTTCAGCCTGTCTATGGCACCAAAGAGCGTTGCCTCTATTTCAATATATATATACGTATTTTATTTTATTTAGTTTTTTGTAAAATAATTTATAAAGTATTTGATTGAAATGTCTAGGCGTCGTGTATTTGTACAGTGCTATATTAGAACTCGTATATACGTTAGAACAGTACTGTTCAAAGCGGCGCCCTTTGAATGCTCTTTTTGCGCCCCTTTGATTATACCTTGTTGCTAGTTTTTTTTTTTTTTTTTTTTTAATACAGTACATTCTGCCTAATACGGAAATCTGTCTTACACGTATCTTCAGACAGAGTTTAATACATAAAAATCTATTTTAAAGATACTTTGCTTTAAAATCAAATTAATAATATTTACAAGTTTCTTAATATTACTAGCAGCATTAAGATTTTTTTATCCTCCCACTGCGAAAAAAGTTTAAAATAGGTTTAATTAATCATAACTTTTTTATTCAGTACTAAAATTCTGTGTACCAACACCAGTCACTCGCAAGCTAAATGTTAAACCAAAGGCAGTGTTCTTTACAAATTTTTCTTTTACATTTCAATATTTGTAATTTTTTTTTCATAGAATATCTGAGGTTGATGTCTAAACGATTATCTTTATACTGTTTCGATTTTTTAAATTATTATTAGGTAGATTTCATAAGAAATACTACCTATTACATTCTCCCCTATGTTGTAACTTCTGAAACATTTTTGTAGATCTACGCCGATCATGACCCCTACAACCCCAAATCATCCGCAGTTCAAAACTTTATCTACCCATCTATATCACTTTTTTTATGACACGATAACTTCCATAATTCTGCACAAATCTCTTCCAAACTGATACAAAAAGTCAAGGGGCAGAAAATCTCGGTCAAGCTCGGTAATGGGCAAAATCAGACCAAGGGGTTGGAAATAGAGAGGGTTTTTGTAAAAACAGAAAAAACTCTGTAACTTCTTAATTATAATACATATCAAATCAGTTTAAAGTTATTATTACTTCTACGAAAAGGGTAAAAATTTAGGTGTGACAGATTTTTGATATCATTAAAAATGGGCTCAGGAAGCGAAAAAAAATAGGGCTTTAAGAAGAAAAAAATTCATAACTTCGTCAATTCATAAGATATCAAATCCACTTAAATTTATTATAAATCTTCTAAATCTTATCTAAAACTTTTATATTGACAAGTTTTTGATAGGACCAACTCTTATAGGAAAAAAAGGGTTGAAGAAAAAAATTATGGCATTAACATGATTCTGATAAAACCAGCCCTTACAGATAAATGAAATTAAAAACTCATCAAAAGCGGCCAGATAAAATTGTTAAACTGGATTTATATCTATCTTGATTTAGTTTTTGTTGGTGAAATTAGTACTTAACTTCGAAATCTACCTGTGCGAGCCGGCAGGGATTTTTATTTCTAAGAACACTTTCAATTTCGGATCCGATTCTGAAATTGAAAGTATCCCCAGAAAGAAAAACTGGGATGGTAATGGATATTATTGGTTTCTAAGTAAGGTGGTTAAGTAATGAGTTTCTAAAACGTTGCACCCTTCAAAAATCCAAGGTCTGAGCATTTGACAGCCACAGCGACTGAGTTCTAATCTTCGTGCAGTAGCGGCTCTTTAGGGGTTCTCAAGCACTTTTCTACAATATTGGTATATAAAATTTGATCTGTTTTAATCGTGGGATTTTCTACGCTTTTTTGAAAGGAGATTTTTTCTTTTATGAAATTACTGGTATAGTAAAGGGATTGTGAACCCCTTGTCAAGCCGCCACTGTATGCGTGATGAAACGTTGTTGTATAAATATATGAGCAATAAGAATAATTTAATTGAGATAGAAGAGAAAATGTTCATCAGTTGTCGTCACTGAATGTTTGAAAAATGGTTTAGATTCCAAAACCGGGCGATTTCTTCGAAAATTAATAAAATTCTTGAGACAGATTTATAACATACTTGCCGACATCATCAAAAACGCACCAAATCATGCTCTGGAAATCTGAAAGCACGAGGAAATTCTAATTTACACGCATACATATTGAACGATTCTAAAAATTGTGAGAACAGATTCAAAGTATTTGAAAGTGTAAAATTATACCATTATTGCTATTTATTTTTATTGTGCTTTCCTGTTTCCTACCTTACACTGAATGTGTATGGAAAGTGAAAACTGCAATCTTGAGTAATGTATAAGGTTGTGAGTGAATCAATGATCTCGCTGCCATTCGCCACTGCGCCAAAATATTTAATTTGCAAGAGAAAGATCGCCAAATTGAAAGAGATGTTTTTTTTTTTTTTTAACTTCGGCGACATTCCCGATGATGTTATTGTGCGATTAAACCTTTGCTGTATAATTCATTATTTGTGTTTTGATATTCTTAGAGTTTCACGACGAATCTATTACTACTATTATTTGAATTTGACTAGTTTTTCTTTTGCGATTAGCCAAATTGTTAAGATTAGTCAAAAGCCAGTGAGAACGTCGGTGACAACTTTTATCATTGTCCATTGGCTAATTCTCTAAACCATTAGCTATAGAAATATATTTCCAATAGTAAAAAAGTTTCAAAGTTGTTTTTCATAATCTTAAAAGTAGTTTATGTCAAAATAGCTATTTTTTAAAAGTTACGAGGCTTACATTTTTATTCGGTCCCTAAATTCTATACGCTATATTTAGAAAAATCTTCTCCGTACTTTAACAGGTAAAATAATAAAAATTTCTTTTTTGAACGACCAAAACTTACCGAGTTATGATACTTTCAATTTTATGGAATTTTAGTATTTTATGACACACACACAAAACGTGTTTCATTCATATGCGGAAAGTAAAAAAAAAAAAAATAAATAAAAATCTTGACTATCATGTGTTTTTTTTTATTAGTATTCTACAATGCTTCAAAACCCTTGAAAAGAAAAACAGATACACTATATGGCCAAAGGTGACCGGCCACTTGCGATTTTTGACGTTTTCTTAAATATCTAGAAAAATACATGAGGAATTATCCTGAAACTCCAGGTGTGTAAACAGAATAGTACAGGTCATATATTTCCATGAAGATTTTTTTCCCCGAAACCCCACAGGGGACCGTCAACAAATTGAAAAAGAACGAATATCTTTTGGACAACCCTGTAAAAATTAATGTAGCAAAAGCGTTCAAACTGTAGATTAGGATTAAGTACCTTATTGTAATAAATTGTGTTCATTTTTATGAGAATAGCATGTATATTCGTAGAGAAATTAAAGTTTTTATAAAAAGAGTCCCAAATTTTGCCAAGTTTTTTTGCTTATAATTTGTAGAGTTCTTAATATAAAAAAAAAGTTATTTTCAGAAAATATGACAAATAACATTGTACACAATATCCTGAAATCAGAATGAAAAAATAATAATAAATGTATGAAAAATGAGCAGTTTTACTAAATAATGATTCACTGCGCATGCCCGAATGTAAACAGAATATAATGAGCATAATGGTTAGCTAAATGTATAGAGCAACTTTTATAAAAGTCTCAAAAACATAGCTTAAAAATTTTGAAAATTATCGTTGATAACATAAGCTCAAAATGCGTTGTTTCCAAAATGAAGCAAAAAGATGAGGGGTTGTATCCATATATCCATTGATTAGTGCCAGTATAGCATACAAAATGTTGCACGTACTTCCGTATTTTGATACAGCCCCTTATCTTTTTGCTTCCTTTTTGGAATAACGGATTTTGAACTTATTCTATAAACGATAATTTTCAGACTTTTCAAACTATATTTTTGAGATTCTCACAAATGTTGCTCTATACATTTAGCTCTATACATTACGCAAATTATATTTTGTTTACATTCGGGCATGCGCAGTGAATCATTATTTAGTAAAACTGCTCATTTTTCATACAATTTTTATTATTTTTTCATTCTGATTGCAGGGTATTGTGTACAATGTTATTTGTCATATTTTCTGAAAAGAACTTTTTTTTAATATTAAGAACTCTACAAATTATAAGCAAAAAAACTTGGCAAAATTTGGGATTATTTTTATAAAAACTTTAATTTCTCTACGAATATACATGCTATTCTCATAAAAATGAACAAAATTTATTACAATAAGGCACTTAATCATAATCTAGAGTTTGAACGCTTTTGCAACATAAGTTTTTACAGAGTTGTCCAAAAGATATTCGTTCTTATTCAGTTTGTTGACGGTCCCCTATGAGGTTTCGGGAAAAAATCTTCACGGAAATATATGACATGTACTATTCTGTTTACACACCTGGAGTTTCAGGATAATTCCTCATGTATTTTTCTGGATATTTAAGAAAACGTCAAAAATCGCAAGTGGCCGGTCACCTTTGGCCATATAGTGTATCAAGAGTGACAGATTGTACTGGCCCAGTGGCGCATTTAAAACAAAAATCTCTCTCAGTTCGCAGAAATAATTGGCAGGTATTTAAAGAATTGTAATTCATTTAATTATTCATTATTTATTTTTAATTGTTTGTATTTAATACGTTGTTAAAATACTTTGACATTCAAATAAAAGTAAGGTATTAAATAAAATTAAGAATAATATTTAAATTTTAAACTTCAAAACAAAATTGCGCAGAACTTTTTCGAGTGACAAGAGGGCGCACAAACTTTACTTGCTCCAGGGCGCTGAAAATGTAGCTACGCCACTGTATTTCTTGTGCATTTGCATTTTACTCCTGTTTTTCCAATTGTATTATTGTCATTCATTCAAGATGGCTTTTACCGGTTACACAAACACAATCATTCCATGAGAGGTTTTCAACGTTGTTCCACGATTTACACACGCCATGTTTGAATATGTCTTGACGATTGATATTTTTGGGAGTACTCGGTTTTATGCTTTCTAAATTTTACAAAAAATTTTTATTGTTATTTTATATTCTGTTATCCTTTAAAATTGTTTACTTTTATTTTTGGACCATTTATACCACCGGTTGCATCTGTTGGGTATTTTGCTGGTGCTTAATTTACAATGGTATTAAACTTAGTTTTTCTAGTTGAGCATTGGTGAATATTTTTCAGATTTTTTTTTCTTTTTGGGCAGTTTAACAGGCAGTTACTTTTACAATGGTTATTCTACAAAGGTTATTTACAATGGTTATTCATAAGTACTGCGTGTGGGATTGTTCATTTATATAAGCAGCATTCTTTTTATTAAATAGTAATTGCACTTTAGATTTGAAAGTGATATTTTTTTTTTATTCTATATCATTATTTGTCATTTCTTAATGAAAGATTCAACAGTATTTTTTATACTTTCTCACGTAGTTCATGGTAATTCTGACTCTATTGTAGTCAGAGGATTTTCTTTATACTTTCTCAAGTTGTTCCTGGTAATTCTGACTCTCTTGTAGCCAGAGGATTTTGTTTACACTTTCACACGTTGTTCAGAGGTATTCTGATTCTCTTCTTGTCAGAGGATTTTGCACATCTTTTGTACACACAAACTGTTGAGTTTTTCATATTCGAATTTATACAACTAGTGTTTTTTTGCAATTTTTGCATGGTGCCATATTATTTCTAGCTAGTTTTGGTTACTCAATTTAATCCTTTTTCAATAAATTCTTGGGAGATAGGTTACAAAATTCATCTGAGGTTTGAGATATTGTAGTTACTTCATTCATTTTATGGCAGTCGCAGTTTACATGTTCTTTTTCGTCGTTTCACGTCACACTTTGTTTACGCATTTTTGCATGGATATAATTTTAATTTCATGTCATGTAAATTATGCTACATCCAGCAATACTACTTGGTTGTTTCGAATTATATGGCTGGCGCTTGCATTTCATTTTTTTAATGTGTGAGAGTTTAAAAGGTTGTAATAATTAAAAGTTTCTCTTTTAACAATTTTTTTTAAATTTTATTAGCTGCTTTTGAATTTTTCACTGTTACACCATTTTTTTTTGTTTGTTTGTTTGTTTTTTCCACATAAACAGGATTTTTCACTAGTGGCAGGGATATGTGCAAGAAAACATTAGAAGTTTTTACATGTCGCCATGCATTCTTCACACCTTTGTAAAGGAACTTAAATCTTATACTTAAGTAATGTCATTGTAATACTTATGGTGTACAAAGGCACTCCATTTTTTTTTTTTTTTTTTTTAACACAATTACAAGAAACAATGTTCAACGGTCAACGGTTTTTTTTTATTTTTACACACGTGCTTTCTATACTACCATAGAGTTTTATGTACTTACTTTTTTTGTTCAAAAGCATTAATTTGGAACTAGCAAATATTTGGCAACAAGGTTCACATATCTTCTAGATTTAAATTTTTCATGTTCATTGAATTTCCCACTTTAGTCGCAATTAGTTACTGGTTGCTATAAAAAGAAGAGATAGTATTTATGGGTGTATGTTATTTGTTTTTTCACATCCACTTTCGCTGTTAAACACCAGCCACACTTTTAATTCAGTATCTTGATAGGATTTTTTTAAACATTATTGCTTAAAAAAATCCTTAGTAAAATCCTTAATAAAAAATCCTTCCTAAATTATTAATTCTAGTTTAATTATTAGGTAATTCGTTTTTAGGTCAGCCATTACTATGGTTATGTTACATAATACATAATTTTTTAAAGGTAATACTGCACATTTTACATTTTAGAGATTTACAGATAACTTTGTGACATTTATGCAACACATTCACTTGTTGCATGTTTTAAACTGGATGGCAGTTGGCAGTTCCCAATATTTTTCCATTATTATGATTTAACTTCTGCATTTTTGTATAGTAAAGTTCAAAGTTAAAGGGTCTGTTTAGATAATTTAATAAAGTTACAAATACATGTACAGATTGCACTGTGCATTCCTAATTTTTAATTTTTGAAATTTGAGTATATTATAACATTGCTTTATTTACATTTGCTTATTTGCTTTTTATTATTATTGCATTATATAAATAGACTATGCTAGCAATTGAATGCCAGTTGGCATAAAAGATGATTTGCATACTGAGTGATGCTATTTTTAATGTAGGCCTACTGTTTTTTAATTTTATGTGCACTTGAACTTTTACCGTCTCAAGAAGACGAGTTTTTTTACGGTTTCTGGACTAAAGAAAATAAGAGACCAAATGTCATGTATATGACTAATTTTGATGGTACCTAGTTTATGCAAAAATAATTGCATCTTTTTAATGTACATGTACTCTTTGTTTTTTTTTTTTTTTTTATAGTTGGTGGTCTTCCGATAGCTTCAAAAGTTAATACTATGTATTGTCGTGTTTATAGTGTGTGAACATCTGTGTTGGGCCGAGTTAAGCC
The DNA here is from genome assembly GCA_963932465.1 of Maratus speciosus. Taxonomy (NCBI): domain Eukaryota; kingdom Metazoa; phylum Arthropoda; class Arachnida; order Araneae; family Salticidae; genus Maratus; species Maratus speciosus. The sequence continues at coordinate 415,411,393 of OZ010791.1, forward strand.
TATTTTTTTTACAACTTTGCGAAGGGCGAGATATATATGGCGAGGCCATATATTTGTATTAGATTTGTATTCGAAATTAATCTGTTTTCAAAATTTATTTTCATTTTTTCTGTTTAACGCTAGCATTCAAAAATCATTTCTAAGTTATGTTTAATTTAAGTGCAATCGTTATACCCGCATAAATATTCTTTTTGTTTCTGTTAAAAGCTATCATTCAGATAAATGATATAAATGATTTATTTGTTATTTCTAATTTAAGCTCATTTCCTTTCCCCGCATAAGTATTCTTTATTGATATTTTATTTGTTAAATGCAGCTTTTTTTACAAATCTGTTTACATAATCTAATGATCATTTAGGTAATTTTAAGCTTGCTGGCGTCTAGTAAATGCATTAAAAGACTCATAAATTTCATTTTTTACACCTGCTTGCAAATAGATATTTGTCGTTAATCATCCTCTCCGTTAGACTTTATGTAAGCAATAATAGGTTTGCCTTTTATTTATCTCTTTTTGATAAGTGGCCAAAGGTAGTTACTGTACTTGGCGGTCTCGTTCAAATTTTAATATATCTCCCAATCTAACGCACATTTTGTACTTGGCGTATTAGCTCAAGACAGATGTATTTTTGGCGTATGAAATTACGCAGATGGAACAACACTTCACCTCTGCTCTTGCTACTGATAACACCGCAATACTTTGCTTCCACGGGGGCCACCACTAACTCGACATCTTAGCCTTAATAAAGATTCTTTTCCATGGAAATTTCTGCTGATTATTGCCTGGTGGACATTCTTTACAGGAAACGGATTACTCTAACTGGGGTTTGATAAATAATACATCGTTTTTGCACTACCAACTTATTCCATATAAACCGGCCTGCAACATCATTACATCCGGCTATCAACGACTCCACATTTGGTATAAAATTAACATGCCTTACACAAGTCACCTCGCCAGTCTAAGCTCTGAGGAGCCCTTATTTGCATCATGTCAAGAGGGACTGGCGTAAGCCAGTGATGCCACTATGACACATTCTACTGGCGAAAGAAGAGCACCGACTAACGCACGTCACTTTCTCTGCTCCCCAAACACCATTGGATGACATGGTCGCAACGACAGTAAAACCTATGTACTCGAGGATTAAGCGGCGTAGTTCGGGGATCAAAACCCCGAGAGCATTGAGTGTACCAGACACTTATAGGAGCGCCGGTGCCCTCGGTCATAACCCCAGGTTTCCAAGATATTCTATTGCTTTACCAATAGCTTCTGAACGTGAAAGTCTACAGAGATAGGCACAGGCCCATTTCTTTGAAACTTGGTACATCGAGGTCATCTTAATTTTTTTTTATCTGCCTGGCCCGTTTGAAAGTTTGACTTTATTTCGTCCTGTACCGGACTCCGGCCGTGCAGATGCAGACCTTTAAGGTTGTCTTATAGCATTTCTCCTGAAAGAATCCTCTGAATAAGAATTTCCTCAAAGTTTGAATTATTTGAGTTCCCCTCTTGTCCAAAATTTGACAACAGTGCATGACCGGAATGCATTCCGGTCATTTGGAGGATTGGAGATATGTGTTTCTTGAATATATATATATAAACTGGTGTCTCAGGCACGAATGCCTCAAGAGTAAATAAACGGAAGAAATAAACTCGGTGCCTTTTTACAAAAATTAAAAGAATAAAAAAAGTCCTTCCGGCCAGTGCCGGGAGGAAGAGGTAGCTTTCATAATCTTTATTTAAAAAAAGCCAAATTATATCATTCAAACACACGAAGCTCAATTTAATGGAAACCGAATATAGGAGATTCAATACTAATTTTTATCAATATAATGAATGAGAATTTCGCGAAATTAGTCAGCTTTAACCAAGCTGCTTTTCTTTAAAGTAACATATATTTGGCTGCCAAATTCGGCAATTTATTAAAGTGCCTGTCATTTTAAGACAACATGGTGGATGAGGCTAAGCAGTGAACTTGGTCGAGACCTTAGTAATTGCTGTGCACATGCTCACTCACATCGGAATCGGTTAATATATAGGAGTGCTGTCGCATGCAAAAAATCAGATTTTTCAAAATGTCACCCACAATAGAAATTGAAACTGCTATATCTGAGCCATTTTTTAAGGTAAAGACAAACAAAAAATGCTCCTGAATCCTTATATCAAGGTCAAATACTTAAGAAAGAAACCTTTTTCAAATTCTAATTTTTTTGCACCTCACTTTAAATATATATATATTTTTTAATTTAATGGTCACCATTTTGAAACAAGATGGCTGATTAATCTGGCCAGCGAACTTGGTCGAGGTGTTGATATATACTATCCACATGCCTTCTTACATCGAAATAGGCGAATACGTGTGTTATCGCCTGACAAATACAAGATCGTTTCAAAATGTTAGCCATGTTAGACATTCAAAGTGCTATAAATCAACCATTTTTTAAGATATAAACAAAAGAACAAATTTTCAGAAACAAAAACTGCTCCGGAATCTTTGTATTAGGGCCAAATACATAAAAAAATCTTTTTCAATTTCCAGTTGTTTAATACCTCATTTTGAATTTTAAATTTAATTTTTTTTTAATGGCAACCCTTTTGAAACAAGATGGCGAATGAAGCTGGCCATCGAACTCGGTCGAGACATTGGTATGTACTATGTACAGACCAAGTTACATCCAAATAGGTTCAGAATTACGCCTGTTATCGCATGACAAAAATCAGGTCGTTTTAAAATGTCAGCCACAAGAGAAATTCAAAATGCTATTACTCAGCCATTTTTTTTAGATATAGACGAAAGAAAAACTGTTCCGGAATCTTTGTATTAAGGTCAAACACATACAAAAAAAATCTTTTTCACTTTCCAATTTTTTGGTATCTCATTTAAATTTTTTTATTTTTTAATTTTTTTAAATGGCCGCCATTTTGAAACAAGATGGCGGATGAAGCCGGCCAACGAACTCGGTCGAGATATTTGTATGTACTATGTACACCAAGGTACATCGAAGTCGGTTCATAAATACGCCTGTTATTACGTTAGAAACATCAGGACTTTTCAAAATGTCAGCCACACTAGAAATTCAAAATGCTATAACTCAGCCATTTTTTAACATATAGACGAAACAAAAACTGCTCCGAAATCTTTGTATAAAGTTCAAATACATAGGAAAATATATTTTTATATTTTCAATTTTTTGGTACCACACTTCAAATTTTAAATTTTTAAAAAAATTTTAAATGGCCGCCATTTTGAAACAAAATGGCGGATGAAGCTGGCCAACGAACTCGGTCGAGAGATTGGTATGTACTATGCACACACTGAATTACATCCAAATCGGTTCATAAATACGCCTTTTATCGCGTGACAAAATTAAGGACGTTTCAAAATGTCAGCCACGCTAGAAATTCAAAATGCTATAACTCAGCCATTTTTTAAGATATAGACGAAACAAAAACTGCTCCGAAATCTTTGTATAAAGGTCAAATACATAAGAAAAAATATTTTTCCATTTTCAATTTTTTGGTACCACATTTCAAATTTTAAATTTTTAAAAAAAATTTAAATGGCCGCCATTTTGAAACAAAATGGCGGATGAAGCTGGCCAACGAACTCGGTCGAGAGATTGGTATGTACTATGTACACACTGAATTACATCGAAATCGGTTCATAAATACGCCTTTTATCGCGTGACAAAATTAAGGACGTTTCAAAATGTCAGCCACGCTAGAAATTCAAAATGCTATAACTCAGCCATTTTTTAAGATATAGACGAAACAAAAACTGCTCCGAAATCTTTGTATAAAGGTCAAATACATAAGAAAAAATATTTTTCCATTTTCAATTTTTTGGTACCACATTTCAAATTTTAAATTTTTAAAAAAAATTTAAATGGCCGCCATTTTGAAACAAAATGGCGGATGAAGCTGGCCAACGAACTCGGTCGAGAGATTGGTATGTACTATGTACACACTGAATTACATCGAAATCGGTTCATAAATACGCCTTTTATCGCGTGACAAAATTCAGGACGTTTCAAAATGTCAGCCACACTAGAAATTCAAAATGCTATAACTCAGCCATTTTTTAAGATATAGACGAAACAAAAACTGCTCCGGAATCTTTGTATAAAGGTCAAATACATAAGAAAGAAATATTTTTCCATTTTTAATTTTTTGGTTCCACATTTCAAGTTTTAAAATTTTTTAAAAATTTTTAATGGCCGCCATTTTGAAACAAAACGGCGGATGAAGCTGGCCAACGAACTCGGTCGAGAGATTGGTATGTACTATATACACACTGAATTACATCCAAATTGGTTCATAAATACGTCTTTTATCGCGTGACAAAATTCAGGACGTTTCAAAATGTCAGCCACGCTAGAAATTCAAAATGCTATAACTCAGCCATTTTTTAAGATATAGACGAAACAAAAACTGCTCCGGAATCTTTGTATAAAGGTAAAATACATAAGAGAAAAATATTTTTCCATTTTTAATTTTTTGGTACCAAATTTCAAGTTTTAAATTTTTTTAAAAATTTTAAATGGCCGCCATTTTGAAACAAAACGGCGGATGAAGCTGGCCAACGAACTCGGTCGAGACATTGGTATGTACTATGTACACACCGAATTTCATCGAAATCGGTTCATAATTACGGGAGTTACAGTGTGACATAGGTCAGATATATATATATATATATATATAGATATATATATATATATATATATATATATATATATATATATATATCAATTTTGGACGGAGGGTGGTTTCGGGGTCTGGGGGTCATGATCGATGAAAATATACCAAAATTTTTTGAAATCGCTTTCCTCCGAACGGCTGCAATAGGTAGCTTTTTTGTAAAGAAAGCTACCTAAAATTTGTGAAGGAAAGCAGATTATGTAACTTAATTTATGAAAGATTTGTTTTGAATTGTTGATGATTGAGCAGAACGTAAGGGCATTTACAGTTATTTACTTTAATTAAAGCTCAAATTCCTTCCAAAATATTACTTTTGACACATTCGTAAAATCATCATTAGCTGTTCGCATATAAAATTTCACGTATTTTTAAGTTCTCTAAGAATCAAACAGCACTGGAATTTTTCTGTAAAAATAAAAACTGATATTTTAAACAGGCCTTCGAGATGTAATGGTGAGAGAAGTGATCACCAGGTAATAATCAAGCTACAATTCAGTGCGTGTTCCACATATTTAAAAAGAAAAGAAAGCTTTCTCGGTTCGTCGGTTCGTTTGTGTTTGAATATGAAAATCTGAAAGTTTGATGCATGTAGACATGAAATCAACATTCTAACTGCGTTGCATCAAACATTTTTGCATTTTCGAGAAGTGGGGGGGGGGGGGGAGGGCTAAAAAAGTCCTTCTTAGAACAAAACTTTTTTAGAACAAAACTCATTTAACACTTTTTAACTTTGTTGAAAAGTTTTTGTCTTTGTTGCATAAATGTATTCAAATGGATTAATGTCTGCCAAATGTGGCGGACGGCAAACTTTCCAAGATTTACGGTATATCGTAGGAACTATACCCTTATAGTAGATTATTTACAATACTGCTTTAAGTTAATGAGGAATGTCTAAATATACTACCAAATTAGTTGGATGTGCCAATCCCATAACTTTCTTCTATCTCATAACAACTTAAATTTCAAAAAGTAGCTACATATGTTAAAACTTCCATATTATTAGTTCAATACTTTACCAACTTAGATTTTCATCTTAAATTTGTACTTCATTCAATTAATCGGAGTAAAAACGAGTTAATCTCGATCATGATATTTATTAAAATCAATAGTTATTCGTTATTCTTTTGTACATCAGCTGTTTGCGAATAGCCGGCTTAGCAGGACGCGAGTTCCCGTCGCTGCACGAACCGCCAATAGACAACAGAACTACAAAAAGAAAAAAAAAAAAAAAAAAAAATACAACAATCGCTATCACAGAACCCCTTTTCGGCGGAATATTTTTAAATTCAGGGAGGACCTGTTTAGGGAGGACAAAAAAAATTGATTCAATTCTATAGATAACTTTATACACATTTCGATGGTACAATAAGGAAAATGGACAAAAAGCGCTATTGCAGCGCCTCATACTAGCAGAATTTTTTTCAAATTCAGGGAGGACCTGCTGGCCATTGCTAATACATTACACAATAAATTAGGTTCAGTTTTATGCATAACTTCATACACTTTTCGATGGTACAATGAAAATGGCACAAAAATCGCTATTACAGCGCTCCCTTCTGTCAGAATATTTCCATATTGAAGGAGGACCTACTTGCCATGGCCAAAACATACGCAAAAAATTGGCTCAATTCTATGAATAACTTCATACTTTTTGATGGTACAATGGCGACACACGGACAGACAGACATTTTGTATAAACATGATTTTTGGGATCTCTGACCCCTAAAACGTGTAAATCCGCCGAAAACCAGACGTAAAAAAAATTCAGCTTACAATACTTTCTTCTATTGAAGATAGAAGAAAGTAAAAATCGCCTGTGAACCTAGTTTCTGAGCTCTTTTCTTCCGCATTTTTAAATATTTAACTAATAACACAGATACAAAATGTAATCAGTTATGAACAATCTTATCGCTTGGAGTCTTTACATCCCCACACAATATGTATCTACATTAGGTAGATATATATTGCGATACACTGATATATCTACATATATCAATCAACAGTGCAAAATGTGTTTTGAAACGTGAAGATATTAATCAAGATAATTGTTGTGTAAAGTATCACAGAAGATGTATTATACATAAAATACATGACGATAGCAAGGATTAGGGCTACTATAAGATGAATTGTAGGAAGCTTAGCACGGATAGAGACGATGTTGCGGGGGAGGAGGGGGGGGGGGTGCGAAAAATGAAAATTATAAAAGGGTGCCAAAGTCAGGTCCTCCCCCCCCCCCCCCAATAAAATTTGCAAGCTACACCCCTGCCGATACTTAATCGCGTAATAGTACGGTTGCAGAATTAGAGCCCATCTTAGTAATCTGGGATTATTTACTGAATTTCTTATGATATTGTTTTTTCGGTAAGCTTTGTTTTTAAAGTTTCAAACGCTTTACTCATTTCTTCTTTACATAATGCGCTCTTTTTTATTTTTTCCCTTCAGTGTACGCGACAACAGTTCTACAATGACAGCATAATCTTTTATGTAGCGGGAATAGAACCCCGCCATGGCCAATTACATCTGCGGATTTCTGTCTTAATCTTTGGAGTGGGTTCCTGTAGTGCTTGAATTTTTTGCCTCCGTCGGCCTGCGGCGTCTTTCACCGACCACATGTCCAAGATATTTTACTGTTTTTTGTACGTACTTGCATTTTTATAATTTAATTTTCAATTTCGCTTCATTAACTCTTTTAAGAACTAATTCTAAATAATAGAGTCGCACCATCTGGTCCTGGGTCCTCACAGACCCTTGCGCCCCCGTTCGGGAATGACCCGGAAGCCACCACCCGCGAAGCGTCTCAAAGGCCGCCATCAGCGGCGACCCATCAAGGCCACTTCTCACGAAGACTCCAGCCAAAGACTACGCACTGCCCAGCGCACGTCACGCAGCTTCTCGCCCAAACAAAGAGACAAACTGATCGAAAACGACAACCCTCACCATCCAGCACGACCAGAGCCAAGTGGTCCCTTCGCTTGGTGCCCTACCCGGTTCACCCGACGACTCGCAAGAATCGAACCACCTACAAAGGAGTCGAACCCACGAGCCGAGACCAAGGATTCCCGAGCAGGAATTACTTCACGGAAGTCCCTCAAGATCAGATACCATTTTCCGGCAGAGGAACTAATTCTAAATACTTCATGTGATCATCTCAATTTTCTGAAAAGATGGCCATGTCATCTAAATAGAGCAAACCATCCTTAAGACCTCTTAACACTCTATCCATAAATTTTAAGAACCTATAGAAAGCGTTAAACAATCCGAAAGGCATGACACGTGGTAAAAAAGAGCCGAAGCTTGTAACGAAAGCGGCCAATTTCTGAGCCCTAGGGGTCATCGGACTTTGCCAGTAACCTTCGTTAGATCCAAAACAGTAATATATTTTGCACTAGCTACCTTCTCCAAACTTACTTTGATGTTCGGTAACGGATAAAATTCTGCTTTCGTAATCGCATTTAACTTACTATAGTTTATACAGGGTTGCGGATCTTTTCCCGGGGACTCGACTATTATCATCGGGAGTTATAATCGGATTCCCCTCCCCTCCACTATGAGATTTAGATCTAGCATTCTGTTTATTTTCTTATAAAGTATTTCCGTCTGTCTTGGTGACGTTCTATATGGTCTCAATTTAATAAATTTATGCTCTGACAATTCGATGACGTGTTCGATTAAATATGTGCGCCCTGGATCGTTTGAAAAAACTGCTCTAAGTCAATCTAACAAATTTTCTAATTGCTGGAGTTGTTCTGAAGTGCAACTAGATCAGGGTTGCCACGCTTCAGTGAATTTTCCAGGTAAAACATGAGTATTTTTTTTATAGAAAAATAAATCTAGGTTAAACATACGAAATTTCGCATTATTTAAGGAGAAATTTTCTATAAGAAAATACTGGTGCTGACAAATTTCCTGGTCTGGAAATTCCCTGACCCGTATCAGTCCTGATCTAGATTTCAAATTACTTTCTTTTAGACTCCGTAGACTTATAAATTTCGGAATCAGCACTAGGAAATATGTTTTCTAGACCATGATTTCCCTCAATTACATTTATCTCTCGCGTTAAAACATTTACTAATTCTATCTGTTTCCTATAGGGCTTTAAAAAATTTATATGATAAATCTGAGATTTTTCTCGCCTACCTAGAATTATAACAATGTAATTTGTCTCGGATATCTGTGATTCTATTTTACCTGGTCCTATCCGACTAACGGACATCTTACTCGGTTTACTCGCTACTAAGACAAGAACTTCATCTTCCACGTTAAATTTCCTTTTTGCGGCCTTTTTGTCAAACCAAACTTTTCTTTTCTCCCGTTTTAAAGTAATATTTTTGATAGCTAGATCGTGACATCTTTTTAACCTGTTTGTGAGATTAAAAACATATCCCGTTACGAGTTCATTATCCTCCGCGTCTGCCATGAGTTTTTCAAATAATAACTTTTCAGGTGTTCTTAAGTTCTTTTCAATTACAAGTTCGGACGGACTAAAGCCTGTGGAATCGTGTGTTACAGTCCTCAAAGCTAATAATGCTTACGGCAAATTCGCGTCCTAATTTGATCCATTTTCTACTCATAACACTTTTAGAAGTCTCTTAACCGCTCTGTTAAATTTCTTTCGGGGTGACACACATATTAAAGTACTATTTTTATTCCGAATTTCCTTTGAAACGGCGTCATAAAGAGGCTGGTGAAACTTACCCCAAGATTTGATTGTAATTCTCTGGGAAATCCTAATCTATTGAGCATTAACATTAGCGCTTCAACAATCGTTCCGGGCTTCATACCGGGTATAGAAATCGCATCAGGATACCTCGAGGGTGTACAAATAGAAAATAGCGGTTAACATGTACTTGTTGCCCTTATCTGATTTTAGCAGGGGGTAAAACAAATCACCAGACAATTTAGCAAGTATTCCAAATATTAAGAGGAGTTTTTTTTTTGTTTTTTTTGTCTCGCTTCCACGGCTCTCTGACATGGATCACACGTCTTAACAAAATCATCTGTCTCTTTAATAATATTTGGTCAAAAAAAGTGACATAAGATCTTATCTTTAGTTTTTGTGTCACATAAGTGCGACGAGATTCTTTCATGACACGCAAAATATGTATTCTGTATTTTAACGGAACAATTAATTGTACTATCTCGTTTCTGCGATTATCCTTGGTGTTTCTTACCACGAGTGAATGCTTGATTTCGAAATGCGATTTTTTAAAACTTTTGTCTTTGTTCTAATTTCTTTAAGCGAGGGGTCCAATTCTTGTTCCTTTTAAAATTCGTTCCGCCCTATTTTAGGTAAGCTCACAAACCCGTCTTCTTGTACTATACTCGCGATAGGAAAAATTGGCTTTTCAAGGACAAACGTCCTCCTCGGCCCTTATCTTAGGTTATAGTAACTATGCTAACAGCAAGGTGACCAATTGACCGCTCTTTTTTTTCCCACATTGTTTGAGAGATCCAGTTGATCCGTATTACACCGTCCTTTGTTGAATTACGTTGCTTTCTTTTAATTATGGCAGCCAGCCAGTGCTGATATTAGAAAACAGTCGAAGAAGGTTATTTATTTTTATACAGCTATTTTAAAGAGCTCGTTGCTTCCTATCCTGGTGCAAAAATCAAAGACATATTTATGCAGGCACAAGAAGCTACTTCTAAAGCAAACAAAACTAGTCGTTGTGGGCCACTCTAATACTTGCCCATCATGGATATAGATAATATAAAATATGAAAATAAAACATATGATATTTTCTAAGCATTGTACCATGTTACTTCTATTCATAATTTAATTTATTTGGACTTCCTTAAATATAATTAATATAACCCCTTAAGCTAATATTACTTTTTGCTGCATTAAAATATCTCAATTTGTTGATTTTCTGTGAGCAAGTAAACGCTATTGGTTTACAATGGAAGTCTATGGGAATTTGGCGAAATATTAGAGATACCGCCAATTTGGCGACTCATTTTGGCAGCCAAATTTGGCGATATACCGCCAAGTTGGCGACAAACGTGGCGGTATTTGGCGACAGAACACCCCCCCCCCAGTGGTAAACCCCCTTATAGGTATGGAGAGGCATTAAATACTTGACATTTACGATAAGCCATTATTGGCATTTAATCTTATAGTTTGGCGATAGTTTTTTGGTCGGCGGGATAATCGAGTAGTACCGAATTGCGTAAAAGAAACATCCTTATAACTGGAAAAATTATAATCCTATTAACTAACAGTTTACTGCGTCGGATTAAGCGTCTCATTTCCAATTAAAATATATCTTTGAATCAGGGTCATGAATAATCGAAATGTGAAAAATAGAATTACAAATATCTCGGTAACTAATTATTCGATCGAGTTCATTCATAATGCAAAATTTGTTTTTTTATTGTCTTTTATATTCACTCCTTCAAATAAACAATTTCGAAAATTTTTGTATACCTTTTATCAGAACAAATATTTCAAGAGTCCGAAAAAAATAGTTCCGGTTAATCGAGGTTACTGATATTCAATAGGCTTTTTCCCCTTTATTACTCCCTAAGCACACACCAAATTTCAAGTCTCTATCTCAATTTGTTCGGGAGATAGAGCGCTTACAGACACATACACATGGACGGACAAATTTTTTTTTTCTAAAAATATGTTTTTCGGAATCTCCAGTGTCTGAAACGTGTAAATCCGTCAATTTTTTTTTTCGATTTTTAAAACGATTACAAGACGTACCCTATACTACGTATGATGGGTAGGTAAAAAGGAAAAAGTATCACATTAAAACACATAATTGAAATGAAAGTATACAATGAATACTCTCACCCCCAAAGATTTCAAGGCAATGTGATTTTAAGGCAGAATGATTTAAGCAGTGCTTAACACCCCCCCCCCCCCCCTTTGTCTTTCAAATGGTTATTGTCCTCCGTCAGGGTAGGAAACCAAAAACATATCTGAAGCGTTTTATTGGTTGAATCCGCATTTTATTCGTTTTCTGATTGGTCTATATAGTAATCTGTATTTTCTCTTTACTTTCAATAGAGATGGATACTTCTGTTGCCACTATGACAAAAAAAGTAATAAAAACTACAAAAAAAAAAAATTAACCCAGAAACAAATTGAGATACAGCTTTCAAACAAATTGCATTTAAAAGCACATTTTTTTCTCTATACGACGGTGTAAAGAGTAATATTGTGGGATGTTTAGAAGTTTAAAAATGAAATTTCATTTAAAATTGGTCCAGGAATATTAATGTTTAATCCATGGCGTACGTAATGAATGCGCGCTATAAATTTGTAAACTTCTAAGTAGTTTATAAATTTACAGTACCGAAAAATGTAATCCATGGCGTACGTGTATGATCAACTCCGTGCGATTTTTTATGTCTTAAATTTTAGTCTTTAAAAAAAATCATTTTCCAAATGGCCGTTGTAATTTGTTAAATTGCATTTTTTTTTTTTTTTTTTTTTTTTTTATCGTTGTTGTTTTAAGGGTTGTTTGTTCTGTGAGAGCTCAAATTCCCGGATTCAAATCTGAATGAAACTGGCTACATTCATGAACACATTTTCATTCTTAAAAATTTAATACATGAAGTTTTTCTTACTCAGATTTTAATGAATGGAAGACCTATTTTAATTTGCTTGTATTTTTCAGAAAATCAAAAGAGAGAGAGAGAGAGAAAAAAAAAAAAAACAGTTTATAGCGCGCATTTACCCCCTACCTCGGAAGATTTCGTGGAAAATGATGCAGAATGTAATACGGATTTGAATGATGCCCATTCCCAAGAGCAGGAGTTATTTTACACTCATATTAAAAGTACTAGGACTTCCCTCAGAGGGATTAGTCTGAGCGATATTACTGAGAACATAGATTTAATAATAACATGTGGAAGCAAAGAAAATGAGATGTTATCTTTAATTGTCCATATACTGCGAAAAATTGAAATGATGAAAATAAACGAATTGTAGAATTACAAAATCTTATATATAAATTCGTATACACAGTTTAAAAAAATGGGAAATCAAACCATTCAAGACAGCCATGCATGGATATAAAATTGAAAGTACGCAATATATTAAAAGTAAAATAGAAAATGAAACACTAATTTACTTATATCGGAATTTTAACTGTATAAAATGATGTCAAGAGCATAATCAGACGCTCCGCACCAATTTGAGTAACTTTAAATGACAAATATATGATGTTTAAAAAGAATGGACTATACTTTATATGGTGTGTGCTCCCCCGGAATAGTTAATATTGTACAATATCTGTTTTCCACGGATGCAATGAGGTTGTCGATAACATTTAAGGAATTCTCTTCTCAAAATCTAATATAGTATAAAAGTACCAAATACATCAAAAGTGGCATGCAATGCTTCGTTAGAGTGTGTTTTAGATATGCTCGATCGGATTTAAATGATGAGTGTATGCTGGCCACTACATACGCTGTATTGTTTTGTTTTCAAACATAGTCTGCACAAGTTGAGCTGTATTTAGCATGTATTAAATAAAAGAAATCGGCAATGATTACAACATAAAGTATGACACAAGATCTGAATATATCGTCTGCATAACTTTTGAGCTGTCAAAGTGTCATTTGAAGTAATTTACAAATCCATACATATTTATTCAGCAAATCATGCAAGCTAAAATACGCCAATATGAACCCGATTACAAAATTTCACCAGAATATGTTAATATATAAAAAATCTACTAATGATAATTGAGAATATGACCTTATGATAAAATGTCTAGAAAAATGAATCGGATAAAAAATTCATATCACATTTAAAACGGCACTTCCCTCTGTTAGTGGCCTTGGCGAGAGAGAGAAAAGCCTAGAGAAGGAACACTTTAACAAGTACTTTCGGGCAACCTACTCACTGTTTCATACAGGTTTTTATTCAATATTTACACAATTTATTTAATGCTAGGTGGGTATCTATCAGTTTTGTTGCATTTAAATCGCATGTTTTGCGGAGGAAATGCAGCATTATGAAATATTTAAAGTTGCTGTACCTAATAATTCCAAATTGATGGATTAATTAACGCTTTCCGTTAATTTCATCTTTTAAAATTTTAAATTTTTTAGAAACCATTCATAGAGACAATTGTATATATTAAAACTAACCCGAAGCAAAATTTCAAGATTTTGGGCTCATCAGTAACAAAGAAATAGAAAATTTTTGAAAGTTTTTTGTTTCTTCACTGTTTTTTATAGCGACATTTTTAGAAATTGTTCTATTGCGAGAATTTACGTCATGATAAATACAACCACGTCAATTTTTATGTTTATATTCCTAACAGTTCCATGTTCTTCGTTACTTAGATCATCTTTAGATCTTTTTCCGCTTTGTTTAGTCTTTCTATTTTTTAGAATTCATTCTACAACGAGCATTTACATCTTATTAATTACTACCATGCCAAAGTTCTAGTTTCTAACCCCAACAGTATCCCAAAAATTTCAGTATTCCAAATAAATCATAGTTTAGAACCTTTCTAGAAATTTTTACGCTTATCCGTCAAATTGAACCTTTTAGAGAGCATTCATTACGAGTATTTACATCTTAAAAGTAACTACCGCACCAAATTTAAAGTTTCTAACCCAATCAATATCGCAGAAATCACAATTTTAGAACTTTTTTGCTCCTGCAGCGAGGTAGGTTCTTGCACTGACATAAAATAGTCTTTTTTTCGAAGCAGAGATGGCCACCAACATTTTTTTAAGTTGGCTATGTAGTTTCAGAGATAACACCTCACAAACGTACAAGCATTAATAATATTATAATATTATAACGCTTTATAATATTAGCATTAGATGTACAGATACAAAAGCCATTTATCTGTTACAAGGTAAAGTGCCGGCGTTGCCCAGAATTTGAAGGATGTTTGTTCTGAAAAATCAATTTCAAAATTTAACATACAACACAAAACAAACATTAAAAAAAGCAGTCGAAATGTTGTTGAATGAATCATATGAAAACGCTATATAAAAATGTATATAACAGACGCAAAAGAATACAGCTATAAATGAACTAATTTCAATTTATAATTGGAGCAATAATGTTAAAATACGCCAATATTTCCCTAATCGGGTTTTTATTATGCTTCAATACATTTTTCACACTCATATGACGTTATACTATATCCACCATGCCCTTTATATTTCCAATATGACGTAATATTTTCCTCTTTCACATGGAAACCTTGAAATAGAAAAGTTATGAAGTTATATTCACTTTCATTTAAATTCGTCAAACCATTTATTTCATTTTCATATTTCACGTGAATATCTTGCAATAGAAAAGTTATGACGTAATATTCACCCCTTGTTTAAATTCGGCAAATTATTTATTTCATTTTCATTTTTCATGTGGAAATCTTGCAGTAGAAAATTAATTGTTGTAGTAATAATTTTATTGTGTTTTTTAATTGTTGGCAACTGCTATAATGTTTAAATTTGATAAGAAATTGCTGTTAAATTGGTGGTTTTTTATTAATTAAAAATTAACTATACGTTATTTCGATTCCGGTTTACTTTAGTTGTCTCGGCCATGTTTTAATACACATGTACGTATCTCTTCACAATTTTGGCTTCCAAATTGTGGATTTTTTATAGAATTACAAACAGACAGATAGACAAGTTTTCATTTTTATATATCTCTCTATTCTATGAAAAGTAACTAACGCTGTCACAGCTGCCGCCGCCGGTTTTGAATTTTTTGTGACCGGAGGTCTTTCTTTGTTAATATTAAGAAAACTATTGCATACAAATATATTAAAATCGGTGGTATTATAGCGAAAGTTTTGATCAACACACTAATGCATACAGTTTTCAAATCGAAGAATTATTTTAAGAGATATTTAATGCTAAAGTTGGACAAAATCGTTCCATTAAAAAAAATTTATAAGAGCAAAAGCTATACATGGGAATTTAATCATTTTTAGATCATTTTATTCAATAGAAGATTCCGGTCTGCAAACTTCATTAATTTTTTTTTAATTTAACTCATTTTTTGAGGTTTTATTTCTATTTTAAATTAAAAAATTCAGCATTTTGACAGATATTTTTTACATATTTTAGAAAATGGTATTAATTTAAACTGTTGCCAACTGTATAAACAGTGCAAACAATAATGTTTGCTTCAAATAAAAAAATTATTTACACGTTACTATTATAAACAGAAAAAAACCTTCAAATTACAATTAAATAATTAGGTATAAAAAGCAGGCACTTATTGGAAATTACGCCATAAAAACTATATTTACATGTGAATTTTAAAAGAGAAAGGATATTGTAAAATAAATTCATTAACATGCGTTAGCAATCTGAAATAGAACAAATTACGTCACATTACACTTATTATTCAAAATGAACAAAAAATAGTATTGCAAAACAGTTTAAATTTAAAAACTGCGCGAGACAAAATATTAGAGGTTAAATATTAGATTTTTTCAAAATTTTATTATTTGTCGTTTGATGTGAGGTGTTCAGCTATAAGTATGCAAATTTTTATGTTTCAACATAATTAGGGGCTGAGTTAGAAAAATTGCTTTAAATACACAAGTTAGAGCCCAGAGGGTTAAATATTAGACTTTTTCAAAATTTTATTATTTGCTGTTTGATGTGAGGTGTTCAGCTATAAGTATGCAAAATTTCATGTCTCCAACTTAATTAGGGGCTGAGTTAGAAAAATTGCTTAAAATACACAAGTTAGATCCCAGAGGGTTAAATAATAGATTTTTTCAAAATTTTATTATTTGTCGTTTGATGTGAGGTGTTCAGCTATAAGTATGCAAAACGTCATGTCTCCAACTTAATTAGGGGCTGAGTTAGAAAAATTGCTTAAAATACAGAAGTTAGAGACCGGAGGGTTAAATATGACTTTTTCAAAATTTTATGATTTATCGTGTTATCGCAAGTGTTCAGCTATAAGTGTGCAAACTTCCATGTCTCCAACTTAATTAGGGGCTGAGTTAGAAAAATTGCTTAAAATACACAAGTTAGAGCCCAGAGGGTTAAATATTAGACCTTTTTCAAATTTTATTATTTGTCGTTTGATGTGAGGATTTCAGCTATAAGTATGCGAAATTTCATGTCTCCAACTTAATTAGGGGCTGAGTTAAAAAAATTGTTTAAAATACATAAGTTAGAGCCCAGGGGGTTAAATACATGGTTCATACACTCAAGAACAAATAAAATTCAAGCACTTTTCAAGCACTATTCCAGTACTATTCAAGGACTGTTTAGATACATGCATAAAAGTGGCGTAGAATAACACATAAGGAAAATAGCCACCCCATTGGTTATCTATTTCAAAGAAATCTTATTGGATCTTTTAATTTTTATAAAAGGCATTTTCAAGACATTATATTATTAGAGAATTTTGAAAGTATAATGTGTTTTAACTTAGTAAGGTACAATGGAAAGAAATTTCACATATAATAAAAAGATAAGAAAACAGAGCTTGATTTTTTTTTTCTTTAAGTGCAAAACAAATAAAAGGTATGGTATCACTACAAGAGAAGAAGACAGGAATAAACTAGTTAAATTTTCCGAAAACTCATCAGGGGTCAAATATTAGCATTTCTGAAGTTGTGCATAATTTTTTACAAGTTATACTTTAATATTTTTAATAAATATTATTTTCTGAATTCTCAAACCTTACAGCAATTGCGCTTATCCATACAAAAATAATTGGAATAAAGGTTAGATAATTTACTTTCACTTTTTAAAAACAAAAGATTTAAAAAAAAGAGTTTATAAAAATGAATAAAAATTTTATTATCAGTTGCACAGCGAAAAATTTATAATTGATATAATTTTGTGACGTTTTTCCTGATTGACACCATTCGCGATTTTTATGAATGACCGATTGACTATATTAAGAGGGGGGGGGGGACATTAGGTGAAATTGGCACCAAACTGATGAAATTTGCGATTTTTTTCGACAAATTGACGAAATTTGCATTTTTTATTGTGACCATTGGACGAATTTTGTGGTACTTTTTCCCGATGATTTTTCAGGGGCGATTCTGAGTATTAAAAAAAAAGTTCTGAAATTCACATAAAATTTTTTGAAAAGTTACAGCAGAGGGGGTGAGGGAATCCACTCCTGGCACTAACTATACAGTTTTTTCGCGGCCCTTCGACGAAATTCGCCGTTTTTTCGCGATATTTCGACGCAATTTGCCACTTTTTCGCGATCTTTCATCGAAATTTTCCGTTTTCTGGCAATCTTCCGACGCAATTTGCCGTTTTTTCGTGGTCTTTCGACGCAATTTGTCGTTTTTTCGTGATCTTCCGCGGTAATTGGCCGTTTTTTCGCGATCTTCCGTGGAAATTTGCCGTTTTCTCGCGATCTTTCGTCGAAATTTTTCGTTTTCTCGCGATCTTTTGACGATTTTTTTCGGTTTTTTGCGATCTTTTGACGAAATTTTCGGTTTTTTTTCGTGACTTTGTGACGAAATTTGAGGATTTTTCGCGTTTCTTGGACGAAATTGGCGTTTTTTCGCGATCCTTTGACGAAATTTTCGTTTTTTTCGCGATCCTTTGACGGAATTTTCGTTTTTTTCGCATTCCTTTGATGAAACACGCGTAATTACGCGATCTTTTAATGCAATTCGCTTTTTGTCCGTGATCCTCTGACGAAATTTTCTCTTTATTCGGGTTATTTTGCCGAAATTTGCGTTATTTCTCTATTCTTTGACGGAATATGCGTTTTTTCCGCGACCTTTTGACAAAATTAGCATTTTCAGCGATTCTTTGGAGAAATTACCGATTTTTTTCATGCAAACGATCGTTCAAATTGATATTTTTCGGCGACCATTTGTCGAAGTTCGCAATATTTTCCAGCACTTTTCATTCCTTGAAAATGAATACTTTTTTTTTCCAGCACTTCTCATTCCTTGAAAATGAACACTTTTTTTTCCAGCACTTTTTCTATTTTTTCCAAAGCGTACGAACCATGAAATATTAGACTTTTTAAAAATTTTATTATTTGTCGTTTGATGTGAGGTGTTCAGCTATAAGTATGCAAAACGTCACGTCTCCAACTTAATTAGGGGCTGAGTTAGAAAAATTGCTTAAAATACAGAAGTTAGAGACCGGAGGGTTAAATATGACTTTTTCAAAATTTTATGATTTATCGTGTTATCGCAAGTGTTCAGCTATAAGTATGCAAACTTTCATGTCTCCAACTTAATTAGGGGCTGAGTTAGAAAAATTGCTTTAAATACACAAGTTAGAGCCCAAAGGGTTAAATATTAAGCCTTTTTCAAAATTTTATTATTTGTCGTTTGATGTGAGATGTTTAGCTATAAGTATGCAAAATTTCATGTCTCCAACTTAATTAAATTAGGGGCTGAGTTAGAAAAATTGCTTAAAATGCACAAGTTAGAGCCCAGAGGGTTAAATATTAGACTTTTTCAAAATTTTATTATTTGTCGTTTGATGTGTGGTGTTCAACTATAAGTATGCAAATTTTCAAGTCTCCGACATATATAGTTTCTGAGAACGGGCTCTGTGACAGAAGGACAAACAGACAGACAAAGGAGTGAGACAGGTAGGGTTTCGTTAGATGGACGAAACTCTAAAAACATGCTGCGGATGACTGTAACAACATCCTAAAATTACATTACCATCAGCGATCTACCAATCCCCCCGAATTTAGTTTATATTCGTTTCATATATTCTTATTCTTTTGTGCGGCCCTGTAAAATAATTATCAATATTATATACAGTAAAACCTCTGAATAGCGGACACCCCGAGAATGCAGAATTTGTCCTCTATTTAGAGGTGACCGCTACTGAGAGTAAAACGTGTACAGTTATTTAAGAGTTGGTAATCGAAAAAATCTCCGCTAAATAGAGGTATCCGCTAATCGGGTGTGACCGCTATGGAGGTTTTACCAGTAAAACTTCCGAATAGCGAACACCTCGGGAGGGCAGGATTTGTCCTCTATTTGGAGGTGTTCGCTACTGAGAGTAAAAAATGTACAGTTATTTAAGGGTTGGTAATCGAAAAAATGCCCGCTAAATAGAGGTGTCCACTAATCGGGTGTGTCCGTTATGGAGGTTTTACTGCATAATAATATCATCCTTTACAAGAAAATTGCATGCTGTATGATAGACAGACAGACAGACAGACATCCAGAGAAAGATAACCTCCGGATCAATAAACACCCATGTCTTTTGTTTTAATCATCCACAATTGTATGTCATACAACATGCCAGATTTTATACAACAGGCTAAAAATGGTCACCGTGGTACGGAATACTGTATTATTATTTGTTTGCCCACCAAAACTGGTTGCCACGGGTTGTTGCAAGGTTTGTGATCACGTGGTTGAAACTGATCTATTCAATATTACTGCGTGCATATTTTTTTATATTTGCTCCATGTGTTCAAACCAGTTGTCTACGAAAACATCAACCAGTGAAAGTGACGCACACCAAATTTCTGTGAGGTATGCAGATAAATTGTGCTTTTTTAAGAGTTTTTTCTACATAATTTTTAAACGGTTTGGAACTTATTTTTCATAGTAGGTACCTTCTGGTGCAATCAGAAACGAAATCCGACAAATATTTTTTGAGTTATGCTTGACGAAAGGTTTTTATTAGGCTTTTTTTTTTAGTAGGACATGGCGTTAATATCCATCGTAGTAGTAAAGTGTCCGGAAGTAATATTTCGCTGAGTATTAGCCTTCGCTTCGCTCAGACAATTAGAAGAATAATTTTGCATCATGCCATTTGAAGTGGCATGATTTGATTGAACTACGTTTACAAACCCCCCTTTATTACTTTCTTCTGTCTTTACAAGAAGAAAGGATTGGATTCATGAAAAATTTCGATTTCTGGTATTCGATGGATTTATACGTTTTAGAAGGTCCTGAACCTGAACACGATTTGATGGTTTTTAGAAAATAAAATGTCTGTCTGTCACTCTGTTTGTGGGCGCTTTATCTCAAGAACTAATGCACGGAATTTCACAAAACTCTATATTCAGTTAGACATTGATAAAAACTGGTTCTGATTAATTTTGGTGTAAATCGCCCGCCAGGTGGCACTTCAGTGCTGCATTTTTCACGATTACCGCAATAGCTATATCTCCAAAACTAATGCACGGAATTGCATAAAACTTCCGATTCCGTTAGTTTTTGATATAATTTGTCGCTGATTACTTTTTAATGAAAACCGCCCAATAGGTGGCACTGCTATGCTGCATTATTCATGATTATTGCAATAGCTTTATCTCAAGAACTAATGCATGGATTTTCATCAAATTTCAGATTCAATTAGTCCGTGATATAAATTAGTGCAGTTAGTTTTTGGTGTAAATCGCCCAACAGGCGGCGCTGTTGTGCTACATTTTTCACGATTTCCGCAATAGCTGTATCTCAAGAAGTAATGCATGATTTTTCATCAAGCTTCAGATTCAGTTAGTCCCTAGTATAAATTGGTCCTAATTAGTGTTTGGCGTAAATCGCTCAACAGATGGCGCTGCTATGTGGAATTGTTTACGATTTCCACAATAGCTATCTCAAAAACTACTGCACGGATTTTCATTAAACTTCAGATTCAGTTAGAAGTTAACATAAATTGTTGATGATTAGATTTTAGTGTAAATCACCTAACCGGTGGCGCTTATATGCTGCATTTTGCATGATTTACACGATTTTAGCGATAGTCCTATCTCAAGAACTACTGCACGGAATTTCATATCTTTAGAATCCTCATGATGGGCATAGATTGCCATTTAATTTTGGCACCGTACTAGAGAATTTTGAAGTATTAACATGTATGAGATAGAGGAGTTTTGGGATTGGCATATCCTTGTTGTTTTAAGGATACTGGTCAGGGAGATATAAAATTCTCGAATTTAAATCTAAATATATTTCTCTCCAAACTCATGAAAACAGTTTCATCCGTAAAAACCTAATACATGAAGCTATTCTTATTCAGATTTCAATTGATTTTCGTTCTCTTAATAAATGCAAAGTATTTTCAGAAAATGCTGTGAATGTGCTATTTTATATCGATATTTGGGTCATGACTGAGACGGAAAGGTGATTACAACATAACAATACAGTATAATGTAATTTATAAGAAAATAAGACACACACACACATATATATATGCATATATTTGTGCATTCAATTTTTTTGCACTTAAATTAAAGTAGTAGAAAACTTCATGCATATACGAATGCAGATAACATTGTATGTCTTAGAAAGTTACAAATTGTTTAAATTTATAATTAATTTAAATTAATAATAAAGTTGCAATTACAAATTATTAATTAAATTTAAAAAAAAATAAGAACACCATTAATCTGTCGTCTAAAAATCTATCTATATTTTTAACTACAATAGTCTACAAAACAAGTGTTATAAAATCAGCGTAACAAATGATTCGCTTTTTTTTAATGCAAGAAAATCTAGATTGGTGTTAGGCAAAAAGAGTCTTCGAGTACCGGAAAAAACGGGATGAGGGGTTGGCGTCCTCTAATGCTATGACAACGAAGGGAAAATGAAAAGAGGACGTTTGTCCTTGAAAAGCCGATTTTTCCTACAGCTAGTAAAGACAGCTTGCACACGACGCCATGTCTGAAATTGCTTCAAATGGCACCCAAATATAAGGCGAATGTGGTGCTCCCTATTTGACTTATCTGCACTATAATAATAACAAGTGGGTAAGTGTGATCACAGATCACACAGAGGGTTTCGTTTAATATTCCTTTCAAAACACTATTTTTTTAAAATTAATAAAACCAAATTGATAAATAATTTATAATTATTAAATCCTTAAAAACCGCACATAAAACGGTAAAAAACGCGAAGGTTTAAAAAAAAAATTGCGCCTTCCCCCCCGAATTTTCTCGCTCCGTTGTTTTTATAACTTTTTATTATGTGTTATAAACTATCTTAAAGTTTCAAACAGATAGCATTGTTATGTTTCACAATTAAAATAAAATCGCGTTCTTTTAATTCCACATTCCACCACCAGGGAACGCTTGCTATTCTTGACAATACAGTACTTGAACGAAACTGTTTTATACAACTTATCCATAGATACATTAGTCGAGGGGTGACAGTCTTAAACACCAATTTAAGATAATTGCTGAAATTACTATTCTAAAATAGTGGTATGAACACTTATGGATTTTTTTTTTTTTATATCCAACAAGTAGCACTTATTTCAGGACTCAGTCAAAAAACCATACATAAAATGGTTGCCATTGTTTTTAAAACTTTTTATTATGTGTTATAAACTATCTTAAAGTTTCAAACAGATCGCCTTGTTACCTTTCATAATTTAAATAAAATCGCTGTAAGTTAGTTCCACATTTCACCACCAGGATGCACACTCTATTCTTAATAAAAGTGTATCTGAATGAAACTCCTTTCTACAACTTATCCGTAGATACATTAGCCGAGGGGGCGGCGATCTTAAACATCAATTTAAGATATTTGCTGAAATTACTATTCTAAAATAGTGGTATCAACACTTATGAAATTTTTTTTATACTGAATAATGTTTCTCTCGTCACACCGTCAAAAAATCGCACGCAAAACAGTAGAGAACGCTACAGTTTAAAAATGGTCTTAAGCAAGAATTTAAAATATTTGCTGAAATTACTATTCGAAAATAGTGGTATCAACACGTATGAAATTTTTATATTGAATAAGTAAAATTTATGCTGTATTTTTAAAAACGTGACACCGTTCTGAACAATGCTGTAAAAGCGATCGGTTCTTTAGTTTTCCTAATATTAACAAATTCCCGTCAATTGTGTGAAAAGGCATCTCTTTTTTATAAGTTTAAAAATCGATTTTTTCATAAATCGGAAAGTTGCAGTCAGATTTTTTTTTCATAATTTATGAATCAACGTATGAATTAACATCCGGATGCGAAAGAACCAAATTTGTAAAATCAATAAATATTATTGATACATATAAATTGTTAAAAAAATCCCTGCCAACAGGCAGAGGTAGATTTCGAAGATAAGTATACTAATTTCACAAACAAAAACCAAATCATGATTAGAGATAAACTCACTTTAACAATTTTATCTGGCCGCTTTAGATGAGTTTTTATTTCATTTTTATATAATAACTGGTTTTATCAGAATCATGTTAGGGCGGTATTCAAAAAAATACTTTTTGATGCTCAACAACTCTAAATCTTCTGGCATAACTCCAGATTCATTTTTAATAGGAAAAACATGAAACTTGTTGACGTGATTTTTGAAGAGATTTATAAGCGACCTGTGTTTTTAATTTTCGTTCAATTAATTAAAACTTGATATATAAACAATTATTTTCTCAGTAAGGCAATATTTTTCGTTTCTAACACAATCGCTTTGGGAAATTCCGTTCAAAATGCCCACTTTGACATCATTTTTTGAAATATATTCTGCCTCTGTCAAAAAATCTATTATTACGGTACATTATATAGTTTCTGAATAAGCGAATCTATCAATTGGATGCGTTTGAGAGCAAAAATGAATTTAAAAATGAGTCAGAAAATAAGCAGTTTGGATTTGAATACTCCCTTAATACGATGATTTTTCCAACACAATCCGCTTCGGGAAATTCTGTTCAAAAGGCCCACTTTGACAGCATGTTTTAAAATATATTCTGCCTCTATCAAAAAATCGACCATTACGGTACTTTATATAGTTTCTGAGCAAGAAAAGGTACCAATTGGAAGCCTTTGAGAGTAAAAATGAATTGTAAAATGAGTAAGAAAATAAGCAGTTTGGATTTGAATACACTCTTACTAAGATGATTTTTTTCTTCAACCGCAATGTATTTTTAATTTGTTTTTGCTGTAAGAATTGGTCCTATCCAAAACTTGTCTATATAGATGTTGTAGACAATATTAAGAAGATATATAAATTCATGGGGATTTTATATCTTTTGAATTGACGGAGTTATGGATATTTTTCTTCTTCAAACGCCTTTTTTTTTCGTTTTTAATTTTTTTTTTTGTGGTACGAATTGGTCCTATCAAAAACTTGTGAATATAAAAGTTGTAGATAATGTTAAGGAGATTCATGATAAAATTAATTGAATTTGATATCTTGAGAATTGACGAAGTCATGAATTTTTTTCTCCCAAAAACCCTATTTTTTGTGCCCCTTGAGCCCATTTTTAACTTTATCAAAAATCTGTGATACAGAAATTTTTGGCCCTATTTTTAGAAATAATAAAAACTTTAAACTGATTCGATATGTACAAAATTTAAGAAGTTATGGGGTTTTTTCGGTTTTCACAAAACCCCTCCCTATTTCCATGCCCTTGGTCCGATTTTGCCCATTAACGAACTTGACCGAGATTTTATGCCCCTTGATTTTATGTATCAGTTTGGAAGAGTTTGGTGCAGAATTGCGGAAGTTATCGTGTCCAGAAGAAAGTGATATATATATAGATAGATAGATACATACATACATATATATATATAAAGTTTTTTACTGAGGGTGGTTTAGGGCTCTAGGGGTCATGATCGACGTAGATCTGCAAAAATTTTTCAGAAATTCCAACATAGGAACAACGCCAATAGGTAGTATTTCATACGAAATCTACCTAAAAATTTGTACTGTGATTATCAAACCCAGTATAAAGATCTCTCTTTCTTTCTCTGTCACGTGGCCTGCTGTGCAAAAAATGCAACTCTGGAATTAATTACCTTCACTTCGATTGTCGAAATCACAAAATAAAGACATTCTGAAAGAAAATGAAATTTTACATCGGATAGCGTAAAAATTGCAGGGGCCTCGCTAAGGGGGGGGGGGGGCAAATTTGTTTAAACCTTTAATAAAAACTATAATATATTTTCTATTTCTGATAGACTTGGCAAAAATTACAAAACTAATTGGGAATATTATTAAACTTTTAACAAATAAGAACTATATTACATTTTCTAACTGTGGTAAGTTGGCAAAATTATAAAAAGAGTTGGCAAATACTGAAATTTGACTTGTTCAATTTAAGGTTCTCTCCCCCACCAATAAAAAGTCTTAGCGATGGCGCTGAAAAATCATAGCTCAAAAATCGATATTTAAAAAATTTTGGTCCTGTATAAAAATTCTGTGTTCGTTTCTGATCCCAAGGCGCACCTGTTTTATATTTTCTTATTTACTATCGAAAATTCAATGTCATCAGACATCTGTCGCCTTCACAAATGAAGGAAAATAAGATTTTTTTTTCGATTTTTAACGAATTTTCGAGTTTTTATGGTATGATCGAGATAATTTTTACAATTTCTGAAAGCATATGATTACACAGAATTGTCTGGAAAGACAATGGAATACCCTATATGGATATTTACATCCATATTTATAATTTGTTAAATACTTTTTTAAACTATTTCGTGCAACTTCGACGTAATGTTTAGTGCATTTAGTAAAGATTTTCCTTTTTTAGTATTTACGTTTTGTTTTTTTATTAAAATGTTGAGCATATACTTAGACCACATATTATGAAAATATATATTATTGTGAAAAGATATTACGAAAATTATATGAAAAAAAGTAGTTAAGATTTTTTTAAAGAAGAATTTAATACATATTTTTTAAAGCATTTTACTTTTGTAAATACTTTGAAATTGTCATTTGCCAATAATTAGTCGTTAGCCCAGTTTAATAAATCAATATTTATTAAGAGTATTGACCTTGATAAAGTAATTAATATTTTCATCTACCTTTGCAGAGTAGCGCGTAGCTAAAAAGAAAGAAAAAGAAACTTAAAAATGTGCATTATTAATACAGGTATATATTTATTTTTTTAGGAAAAAATAAATCTTGCTATTTAAATTTCAAATAAACAATAAGCAAAAATCAATCGCATAGTTACATATTTAAAAACATGTAAAAAATATTAACAAATAGGTTATTTTAAACAAAGTTTTGAAAGTTAAATGAAAAAAATTACATTCTTTTTTAAGATTACTAAAGCAGTTTTTGCATTATTTCCACGTATTCCTCATTTTTTTGCTGGGGGGGGGGGGGGGGGGGGGGGGAGGGAATAACTTATACCAATGATTCGAAATAACATATAGTGTAATAACATAAAAATGTTGGAACTTTTATTTTTAACAAAATTTTAACATTTTAAGTTTTGTGGGTAAGAAACATTTTATATAATTTTTTATTTTCATTGCAAAGAACGCGGGACATATCAATGTGATTTTTTAACGATTCCACGGAAATTGCTGACAGATTTTTTAAAAAAGCAAAAAAGTGGCATCCGTGCGAATTTCAGAGGATGATCGACTGTATTCCCGATTTTTTTTTAGAGATTTATTGAACACCATCACAATTCAATGAAATTTGCAGTTTTCTTTCCAATCCGATAAACAAAATTCCCGATTTTTTTCTGTGAACATTTGACGAAATTTATGAGTTTTTCATCATCAGATGACGAAATGTTTCACAACTATTTTTTGGCTTTCTTTTTTCTCTCCTATTCACCTATTAATTTCAAAATACTGATTTTTGTGGAATTTTTGGAAAAAAAAAAAAAGATTTGCCGAATTCTGCAAATAATATATTTATTTGCAAAAAAAATCAAAA
This sequence comes from Maratus speciosus, assembly GCA_963932465.1. Lineage (NCBI taxonomy): Eukaryota > Metazoa > Arthropoda > Arachnida > Araneae > Salticidae > Maratus > Maratus speciosus. The sequence continues at coordinate 415,438,641 of OZ010791.1, forward strand.
CACATTTGATTGTTGTGTTATCGCACACAACTCATGAAATTTCAGGACAGGTAACCATTTTAGGGCATTTCAAGACGGTTTTTCAATTTTCAGGACAAGTTGATTCCTGTAAGTTCTATGCTGTCTAGCATATTTTATACTATTTGAATAGCAGATCTGTTCCAATCGGATGGTAACCGCTAGGTTCGGTAATGTATGGAAAAGAAAAGCTGTTCCAAGTCACACCGATCAGTTTCAGACAATGACTGCTCGTTTGTTTGCACCATGTGCTGCTTTTTGCTGCAGGGAGCCACCCGAAGCCACTTTGATTCATTTCAAACGATTCACTTCGATTCGTTTACGTCATCTTTTTGAAACCTATAGACCCCAATTCAGGATATGTAATTACATCCACTACAGATTTTGATATCACAAGTATATTATAAAATAATTCATGTTAACTAATGTCATTAATAAAATTGTAATTAATAATATTGTTAATATTACCTATTGCACATTTTTTCATTATACATATCATGTAAAATCTTAATAATCGTCAGGGGTGTAAAAATTTTTTGAAAATCTAGGAGCCAGCTCAAAAATCTAGGAGCCAATTACTATCGATAACAAATTTGTAAAATGAAATTACAGTATAAGTTAATAATAGTACATGCAAATTACTCTTTTTAATTAAATATATCTGACACATGACATAAATTTTTCTTGTATAAAAAAGTAATGTTACATAAAATTATAAATATTGATATAAAAAAATTATAAATATTGATTTTTTTCTTTGTGCATGGAAAAGCAAAAGAAAAAAAATCCATAAATAATCAAGGTTATAAATATGATTTATTTTTCATTTCCTAAGACATATCTAGGCGCCAGTGTCGAAAATTTAGTCGCTCGGTATTTTTACACCCCCCCAATATCATATATCATCGTAAAATTGTAATTAATAATATTGTTGACTAATTTTATTATTGCACATTTTTTTTCATTATACATATCATATTGTGATTTTTGTTTATTAGTTTCATTTAAAAGAAATGTGCGAAAATATTTGCATCAACATAGATCTTAAGAATGTTGCCATCTGAGCAATGGAAATATGAACATCAGAAATTCAGAATAAAGATATTTATATGGCTTTTAAATATATTTTATGACTTTTAGCATGTATTAGCTTAGTTTGATATAAACCTGTATCTAAATCCAGTTTCTATTTTGGTGAAATGCATAAAACACGATATTTTAAAAATCTCTATGATAGCATCTTAATATTGTAAGAATCTTTAACACAGGGCCTCATTATAATGAGTATCAAGTGAATTTCTTAAAGGTCACAATTAACACAAAACTAAATTTATAATTGTACTTTATTTTGTACACTGAAAAATAGAGAGAAAAATAAATAACTAAACACACACATAAAAAAAAAAAAAACTAAGGCAAGAAGGTTTAAAAAGTAATACAATTTTTCTGTAATGATGAATATGTAAGAATAAATTTGTACAGATTATTAGAGCAGGAAATTGACAACAAAGATGGTACCAATTGCACAAAATTGCTCTTTTTTTATTACAAAAGTAAAACTATTGCAGGAAAAACAGGTAATAAAAAGTTATTTATCACACACCTTGTCAACTAAATAAAATTCTTTGGCTGCTAATATGAGGTAAGGATTGTCCTTGCACAAAATTCTTGAACTTTTCAACAAAATGCATAATTTGAATTTTTTTTTTTTTTTAAATTTCAGAAAGCACTTATTTGAAGTGCAGGAAGTTGAAGATTTTACTCATCAGTTACTATAAAAAAATAACTAATGTCAATTGGTACTGTTGAATATATAAATTTTCATTTTCTTGTCACCTATTGTAGAACTGTACAAGCATGGATAAAAAGTCAACAGCTGCATGCATGGCCGAGTACCCAGATGAGGAGTCACATCCAGGATTAGAGTTCTCAGAACATCCTGCCATTCTTTGTACTTTTTACAAAACTGAGATCAATGGATGTGAACCATTAATGCCTTTTGACAGAGAACTGGCTAAGTGGAGATTTTGTATAAAGCTGTACAAAGAAAAGAAAGCACTGGAGGAAATCACTGGTGAAAGTGTGAAAAGTAACTTTGTAGCTTATGAGTGACAAAAAGCAGACTTTAATATTAAAATAATAGTTAGGTGGAAAAAACATTCCCAAGCTGGGGGGAAGAAATTTAGGTGGAAGAACGCCCCAAATTAAGTTCTTGAAGCATGATGTAAAAAATCACAGTTTCTCTGGTCATATCCAGGTCAGTTAGTGGCAGGACAATGATGAGCAATTGATTGCAGCTTTCAAAATTCGACTTTTTTTTCATCCTACAATAAAAACAAAATCCTTTAATGATCATTAATAATATGACCAAATAACAAAGATATAACTTAAAATAAAAAATGACCGTGCTATTATGTGATTTCAAACAGTTTAGATGTACCTAAGAAAAAAAAGTAATTGAATTTTCAAACCTCTAAACTTGTGATATCATCTTTCACAAAATTCCTTTTAATAAAACATGCCCTTTCACAAAATTTCTCTTAATAAAATAGATCCCTACAAGAAATTCTATTTTATAAAAAAATACTCTTCATTAATTATTATTTTTATTTTGTTAGGTTTTAAAGAGTCATTTGCAAACAAACAGGGATGCCACTCAGAAAATAAAGAGGAAAGTATGCGTAAAAGTAAAATTTACAACATTTTTCTTATTTATGCATGAATTTTGTAAACTACACTATATTAAAAATAAAATAAATAGATTCACAAAATTGTTATATTAAAGTGTTTTTGATATTTTCAGTAACAAATGTATTGCATTTTCATAGAATTGCACTGAGACAATTGTCTAATTTATACATTTTTGTACTACATTCAGCCAAATGTAGAATTTGGTTTCCATGTATTCTAATCAGAAGCAAACAATGTAAGAATATTAAATAGTTAATTATCCTTTTTGTATGAAAAGAAAACCGTATCTTTGATCATGTTCAACAGTAAGACTTTTTAAAAACTGTTTTACTAAAAAATAGCAGTATTTTCACATGAGTACATAAAAATAAAATGTCAGTGGTTTTTAGCCAATGTTCGATTGTCAATTTCATGACCGAATGAGGAGATTCGCTACAGATTGTCAAATTTTTCCGTCAAATCATAGTCAAATTTTTTTCTGCGATTGTTTGATGAAATTTGGATTTTTTTTGCGATTGTTTGATGATACTGCTGATTTTCTGTGATTGTTTGATGAAATTCGTGATGTTTCTTCCACGATCGTTTGACGAAAACAGATTTTCTCTAAGATAGTTCGCTGAAATTCGCGACCGTTTGACAAAATTCGCATTTTTTTTTTTTTTTTTTTTTTTTAAACCACGATTACTTGACGAAATTAGTGATTTTTTTCAGCAATCGTTTGACGAAATTAGAAATTTTTTTTTCCTCGACCAATTGACAAAATTCTGAGGCTTTATTCCACAATGGACTGATGAAATTACTGGCTTTTTGATGTATGCCGGTTCCTCATATAACACATTTATCCAGCTTGCTAATATCTCATTTGGGAGAAAAAAAAAAGAAAACATAAAAATTACCTAATATTCATTGACAGTTTTATAAATCCGAACTCAAAATTTAGTTTAACAACTTCATATAGTGGCCAATTTATATATGAGCAGTTCAGTGCAAAAATCAATTAAATCCATAAAACAAAAAGTTGAGAAATGCAATGAAATAATGTACATTGTTTTTTAAAATTTCTTTTATAATATAAATTCAAAAATATAATGTAGAATGCATATACAGGGTGTCCGGTCTCAACGGTGTCCAATGGCTAATTCGTAAACCGTTAGTCATAGACATATAGTTCCAATTTCAAAAATGTTTCAAATGAGGTAAAGAAGTATTTTTAAAGCGATTTGGGTCAAGAAAAACATTAAAAAATTACGAAATTTAAATTTTTATATGGTCCCCAGGTCCTATAAGTGATATTTAGTAAAAATATCCTATTTCACTGACAAGTAAGATAAAATAAGTCCCATTCCTCTGCGATTTAAATTGACCGAGTAATAGATGTTTAAAGTTGGAGTATCTTTTTTGCTGCAAAATAGGGGTCAGTCACAAATTTACTAGAAATAAAAATAATCATCAGATATAAAATTTAACATTAAACATTGATAGTAAATTAACATTACAAATATATTTTGAGATTTTTGTTCATTCTCACATATTAAAACAAAATATTTTTTTTTCCAACCACATTTTGCCATTTATGCTGTATCTCGTAATTTGATTGGTCAGAGTTTCAGCATCAAAGTGACAATTCTTGGGAATCGTGCTTGGCGAAAGCCATCAGAGGATAGAGTTTCGATAAAAAAAAGTGATTCGTATGAGGATCAGGAGAATTAGAAAAACTAAACTATCTTAGAATTAATACAATTATATTAAATTAGTTTTCTATTTGGATTTTTTTTTATTTTATCCAATCAATCAATTCTAAATATTAACTTGCGTTATTTGAACTTTTAATGTGTAAATATCGCCCCCACGCTCAAAAAAAAAAAAAAAGTAATCTGTATCATGTACAACAGAAGAGGGAGGGGGGGGGGGGGGGATATTCTGCGACGAGCTATCTTTAAAAAAAAATATACTTCCATGGGATTAACAATAGCGAACGGGTGTTTTCGCGTGAGTTGGGAGAAGAGAGAGTAGAATTTTTCAGGGGGGTTGATGTGGTAGATTGGTTAGTTATTTCTTGCATAATAAAATAAAATATAGGGAAAAATACATACATAATTTTAGACAGTATGTATTGGTCGAGCAAAAGTTGGGGGAGGGGGGGGGGGGAGTATAAATTTTAGGGAGGATTGAGATGATTAGTAACTTACTATAACTATAAATTAGCGGCTAACTACAAAGACAAAGTAGAAAATTTTCCTAACATTTTAATAAAGTTATTAATTTTAATAATTTTAAATTTAATATACTTTTTATATTTTTTAATTTAAGAGTATGTCTATATATTTTTAATTTAATCAGTAATTTATACTTAAAAAATTATAATTGAAATCTATAATTGCTTATATAAATTATAAATTTGAATCTTTTTTTGATTTTAAATTTAATAATTTTAAAAATTATTACCTCTTTATACTCTAATAATTAAGTGTTATAATTAAGACAATAGGAAATAAAATTTTTAACGGGCGTGGAGTTTTAGAAGATGCATTATTTAATTAGACAAATAGAGTAGAATAGTATAAAAATATATATAAACCTCTATAGATTTTTAACTTTGCGTGCAGATGAAGCAAAAAGTGGGGAAGTAGAAATTTAAGGAGCCGATTAATTTAGATGAAGTCTTAAAAAAAAAAAAAGCGAAAATCTACTGATGTGCAAAGAATTATCACGCTGTAAAACTTGGCAAAAAAAGGTCCGTCTTCTTTATTGCAGCAATAATTAATAAGTAATCCATAATCTAAATTCCACCTGAAATTGCAATTTAAACTTTTCCCTCACTGACTCTCATACACACATATTTTATAATCCTGAAAACTAATTTTTTTTATGCAGCAATATCTGTTGTAGTAATGAACACTAAACAGCCGTATAATTCCCCTTGAAATCTCCACTCCAAATTTTGTTACATCTCCCCCCTCAATCCTTCCCGTCCAAAGCACAGACACAAGAAAGCTCAATTTGTAAGTACCATCTTAATGTTTCTTTTTTTTTTTTCCTTTTTTAAATATATATATACACATAACTTTTGAATGGCTGCTCTGACTATGTTAAGGAAATTAATATGTCCATTTTTGAAAATGATCCTCGTATCACTTTTATTTTCTTTTACAATAAACATCAATTATTTGAATTATATGATTCAACCTGTGCGATTACTTCAATGATTTAAATAAACATAACAAAATTGTTACAATATTTTAATATTTTGTTCTAATAGAGCACAGATTTATCCATTAAAGGTCGGACATCATATAACCGCCCACATTCTCTCTTTTTAATTAACTTTTCTTATTTTAAGATTTTGTTCCCTTTGTCATTTTATTGTAACGATAAAAATAATAATAATTGTTATTATTTTTACATTACCCCTTCTGAAAATTCCACTGTCTCTCCCGTCAGCAAATATTAATTAGATCAGTTATTTTTTAAAATTATTTTTTAATTAAAAATTAGGGGAAAATATTGTTAAATCAAAACATATATTAAATTATTGAGGGCGTCAGTTTCGAAACTGACCTTATCCGAAATTTAAAAAATCGTGTTTCTCTGTCAATCTATTCTATTGGTATAACTGTAACGAACACTACAATCTCCAAATTTTCAATGAATACCAATGGGCGCATTTAAAGGTTTTACGCGATTTCCCAAAATTTGATTTTCTCGATAAGGCGAGTTTTGAAACTCACTTCTTCAATTATTTTAACCAATCTGAAAGTTAATTACTAAAAATTAGCACTACCGTAATATTTATACGGGGGAAGCACCTTCTGTTAAATCGCTTTAAAAATGCTTCTTTATATTATTTAAAACCTTTTTGTAATTGGAACTACATGTCTTTGACTAACGGTTTAGGAATTAGCCATTGAACATCGTTTGGAGTGGACGCCCTTTATAATACTTTAAGCACTTCACGTACGACCCCTGAAAGCTTGGTCCAACTCATCTGTTTTCAGTTACAGAAAAGTGGTTTAAGTCATAATATTGAAAATGTCATAACTCTGTCAATTTTAGGGTTAGATGAATGGGACTTTTGCCGTACTTGTTAGAGGAATAGGAAAATTTTACTAAATATCACTTATAGGACCAGGGGACCGTATAAAAATTTAAATTTTGTAATTTTTAAATAAATGTTTTTCTTGACCCAAATCGCTTTAAAAATACTTCTTTACCTCATTTAAAACATTTTTGTAATTGGAACTATATGTCTATGACTAACAGTTTACGAATTAGCCATTGGACACCGTTGAGACCGGACACCCTGTATACAGACATAGCTTTATCTATCGTTATATCCTATATTATAAATACCACCAAAAATTGTGTGTGTATGTAAATTTTATCTTAAAAATGGCTTTAACGATTTTGCCTTAATTTTGTATTTTACCATATTCGTGTACAAGAAAACCATTGGGCTAGGCCATGTGTTCGAGAAAATTCGATTAGTGGGTCATTTTGGGTCAGGGTCAAGCTAATTATATTTAAAAAACGGCTCAATCAATTTTGACTAAATTTTATATCCTTTGACTAAATTTTATATCCAAATGTTTTTGGGCACGAGAAAACTATTGGGCTAGGTCACATGTTTGAGAAATTTTTATTAGTGGGTCATTTTTGGGTCACTTCGGGTCAAGCTAATTTTATCTAAAAAAAAAAATGGCTCTAATGATTGACTAAATTTTGTAATCTACTGTTTCGGATTACGAGAAGACCAATGGGCTAAGTCACATGTTAGAAAAAATTAAATTAGTGGGTCATTTTTGGGTCAAGCTAAGTTTATCTAGAAAACATCTGTAAAGATTTTGACGAAATTCTGCTTTCTATTGTCTTTGGCCACGAGAATACCATTGGGACGAGATCACATCTTCAAGAAAATTCGATTAGTGGGACATTTTGGGGTCACAATGGGACAGGTGCCAAGCTAATTGAATAAAAAAAAAAGGGGGGGCTCAAAACATTGTCACAAAATTTTGTAATATACCGCTTCTGGGCATGAGATGACCATTGGGACCATTGTCATATGTTCGAGAAAAATTGATTAGTGGGTCATTTTGGGTCAAGCTAATTGTATCTAAAAAAGGAATCAAACGATTTTGACAAAATTTTGTATTATACCATTTCTGGGCATGAGAAGACCATTGGGCTAAGTCACATGTTCGAGAGAATTCGATTAGTGGGTAATTTTTGGGTCACTGTGTGTCAAACTAATTGTATCTAAAGAAAACGGTTCAAAATATTTTGACAAAATTTTGTATATTGTTTTTTAGCATGAGAAGACCATTGGGCTAAGTTACATGTTCGAGAAAATTCGATTAGTGTGTCATTTTTGGGTCACTGTAGGTCAAGCTAAGATTACTGTAAAAGTACTTATTTTCGCGAGCCCGCCATAATCACGAAAATTTAAGCCTTGCGAAATATATATTTTTTCGCCTCAAATAATAATGAAAAATCAGAAATCTTTCACTTTTGAAATTTAATGATTACAGTCACTTGAATAAGAAATAAGTACAAAAATTTCTTGGATACTTACAACTAGTTCATGAATATTATACAACTACTTTAAAAAAAAAAAAAAACAATAATACAACTAATAGAATGCAGCTCATTCACTTACAATATTTATACCAGCTTCATTGAAGCCATTCATTTTTAGAGCGATAGGGGGGGAAAGCGAAGAGCTTTTTTCTGACAAAAGGAAGTTTCTTAAATTGCTTTATGCAAAAGGGGATCTATTTAGGTAGTTTCGGAATTTTTCAACTTTCGGTTCAGTTCATATAAAATTCACAAAATTTTCAGCTCGCGAAAGTACCGATATCTTCATTTTAGCGAAAATTACGGCTCACGAAAATAAGAACTTTTACAGTATCTAGAAAACAATAAACTGTGTTTTATCTACTGCCATAGTGCACCAAGTCTGTAGTTCACATACTTTCTCATAGATTGCATCTGTGTCCAGAGTTGCTGAAGTAATACATGAAACCTTCACAACGATACTGAATCAAGTCCATTCTTTAGTGCACTACTCCATCACTATTTATTTATCTGTGACCCGTTATTGTCTAAATCTTTACCAAAAGAGTTATTTTAAATAAGTAGCAATTTCAAAACTTCTGATGGAAAATAAACATTCGTGAATCAGATGTATAAACTATGAATGGAAAGTAATATTGTTTTTGACGACTCCGTCCCCTCCTCTCGATAAAAAAACTGTAAAAATACCAACAGCATTTTTCTTTTAAAAAAAATCACCACAAGGAAAAAAAACTAATCACATAGTTCGGTCTTACGCCTAGGGAAGAATGTACAACAAAGAATAAGACCTCCTTCAAAGAGAAATTCTATTAAAAAGTCTTTAGCAAAAAGTTTAATTTACACTTCAAGCTGCCAAAGTACAGGATGACATATCAATTATGTTCTCGACAAAAAATGGTGAAAACACTTACCGCATATACTCGCGTATAAGTCTAGGAATTTCTGACAATTTTCGGCAAGCAATTTGACGGGGTTGACTTATACGCGAGTCAATAAAAAAAGAAAAAAAAAACTTCGATTACTGCAAAATTCCGGTTTTTTATGTGTATGAATAATAAAATAGACAAATAATATTTTATGATTAAAACTTTTTTTCAATGATTTGTTTTTGTTTACTTACTACTTTTTCGCATTAGCAAATGAAGTCTTTGGTTTAATTTTGTGCAAAAATGAAGTAAAAAGTTAGGGGTCGACTTATACGTGGGTTTCTGATTTTTTGCAGAACTTTCATTCGAAAGTTAGGGGATCGACTTATACGCGAGTGCATATGGTAATTGAAGGAGAGCTCCACTTGCGGATAGCTAAACAGGATAATGAGAAAATGAAAACTGATAAAATTAAAGCCTCAGATGAAACTTACTGCTGTACAGCCGACTTGCAAAAAAGCACTACCCTTTCTAAGCTTTCAACGTACATAGCTTATAAACGCAATCTATATAACTTTGGGGTGCATTTCTTTAATAATAATGTGGGATACATGAATGTCTGGGATGAAATAGATTGAATAGAGGGAGGAAGAGGTTCTCAAGACATTTCGAGCATTGTTGCAAGACACCAGCAGAAAGTTGTAACTCGATTGAAGCAGCAACTATCAAGAAACAACACATCTATGTTCTTGGAAACTAGAAGGAAACTATTACGGATGCAAAGAGGAAATATTCAAATTTGATGCCATTACAGAGAAGAATTCAGACTTTCTTTCTATCTACTACAGCTTTGGAACAAAGTATCACAAACAGAAAGAAGGATACTGCAAGAACTTGTTTTAGGTGGGCGGATATTGGATGACTGCGAGTTGTGAGAGGTTCTCTTTTCATGTTACTGTTGAAAGAAACCCTCAATGTGGATCAATCTTCTCACAAAGTAGATTTGGAAAATCGGGCTCTTGGACGCAAGTTACTTTGTCAAATATCAGTCAAGATGCGTTATATGTGGCCCGTAGAAAAATTACTTTGGCCAAAAAGAAAGGTATGATGGATCTTCTTGCCATACATTCCGCCAATTCATCATGTTTACTTCAAGAATCTTCTAGCAGAAGTCAATACCAAGTTCCAAGCTACTTCCTCTACAGTACGTCATGTGACATTGATGATGATGATAGTATTGTGCACAGTGAATGATTTATGATAACTGGTAAATCTTTCTCTTTGAGTAAAAAATAGGATAAGTAGATATACATCAAAATCAAGAGTTTTTGTAATCATAATAAACAAGTCTATTTACACATGGAAATTTCACAACCATACTGGACCAAGCCCTTATTAATATTATTTTTAAAGCATATAAATTTTCAACAGAAATATTAATTTGTTATTTGGGAAAGTAGCGTGCTATAAAAATGGTACAGCAAATTGAATATTACAGGGATGAAAGAGCACTAAAGTCATTTTGTAGCAGCTTTGTAGCAGCATAAATCTAATTTTGTAGCAGTAAAATCAATTTTTGTAGCAGCAAAAATCAGATTTTGTAGCAGTAAAATCTATTTTTGTAGCTGCAAAAATTAATTGCAATAAAAACTGTTTTTGGAGCAGATTGGAATTCTAATGCTAATAAATAAGAAATTTGCACATTTCTCGTGATCTTTAGACAAAATTTGCATATTTTTCACAATCTTTGTTGAAATAAGTGTGCTTTTCACTATCTTTTGATGAAATTAGCTTGTTTTCCAAAATCTTTTGACAAAATTTGCGGTTTTTTGCGACCTTTTGATGAAATTAGAGGGGTTTTTTTCACGATCTTTTGACCCTGTTTTGTTCATTTTTTGAATTGATGATCTTTCGACAAAATTCACTTTTTTTTCGGTATCCTTTGACAAAATTCGCATGTTTTTCGCGATCTTTTGATGAAACTTGTGTATTTCACGCGATCCTTTGATGAAATTTGCATATTTATCACGATCCTTTGATGAAATTTGCGTATTTCTCGCGATCCTTTGATGAAATGTGCGTATTTCTCGCGATCTTTTGAGGAATTTTGCATATTTTTTGCGATCTTTTGACAAAATTCTCATATTTTTCGCGATCCTTGGTTTCAGCGTGTTTTTAACTATCTTTTGACGAAATTAGCGATTTTTCGAAATCTTTTGACGAAATTAGCGATTTTTCGAAATCTTTTGATGAAATTAGCGATTTTTCGAAATCTTTTGATGAAATTTGGAGTATTTCGCGATCTTTTAAAGAAATTTGTGCTTTTTCATAACGTTTTGACCTCGTTTTGTTCATTTTTTGAAGAAATTAGCGACCCTTTGATGAAATTAGCATGTTTTTCACGATCTTTTGACGAAATTCGTGTGTTTTTCGAGACCTTTTCATAAAATTTATGGATTTTTTCGTGATCTTTTAACGAAATTCTTTTTAACAATCTTTTGACCGTGTTTTGTTCGTTTTATGGTGAAGTTAGTTATCTTTTGACAAAATTCACGTTTATTCCCCGATCCTTTGACAAAATTCACGTGTTTTTCGCTATCTTTAGACGAAATAAGCATATTTTTCTAAATCTTCATATGAAAATTGCATTTTATTTTATTTTATTTATTTTTTTTTTTTGCGACCTTTTGAAGAAATTTGCGGTTTTTTCGCGATCTTTTAAACAGGGTTCGTACACATTTCTTTAAATAAAAATCAAGTACTTTTAAGGACTTTCAAGGACCAAAACCAAAAAAATTTAAGGACCTTCAAATTAAATAAACTAATAAATTATAACATGCATTTTTTAATAAAGGGTTTCTTTCATTTTTGTAAAAGTTTTAAATATTCAAACGGACGGGAAGGGGGGGGGGGGGATTTCACCATGTGGCAGTAGAAATTTAGAAAATTTTAAATTAACATACAGCAGAAGAAAAAACTAGTCAGATGTGCAAATCCCAAAACTTTCTTCTATCTCATACATGTTAATACTACAAAATTCATTATCAGAGTGCCAAAATTAAATGGTCTATGCCCCTCATGAGGATTCTAAAGATATGAAATTCCGTGCATTAGTTCTTGAGATACGACTTGAAAACCGTGCAAATCCTGCAAAATATAGCATAGCAGAACCACCTGTAGGGTGATTTACACCAAAACCTAATCAGCAACAACTTATGTAAACATCTAACTGAATCTGAAGTTTGATGAAAATCCGTGCTTGCGATATAACTATTGCAGAAATTGTGAAAAATGCAGCATAGCAGAGCCATCTGTTGCGAGATTAACACCAAACCATAATCAGCACCTATAATTATCAAGGTATACCTGAATCTGAAGTTTGATGAAAATTCGTGCTTTAGTTCTTGAGGTATAGCTATGGCGTAAATCATGAAAAATGCAGCATAGCAGCACCACCTGTAGGGCGATTTACATCAAAAACTAATCAACACTAATTTATATCGAGGATTAACTGAATATAAATTTTTATTAAATTTTGTGCATTAGTTCTCGAGATACACCACCCACAAAATTTGTGTCACATACAGACAAACAGAGTCAGACTCATTTTGTAAAAACATGTTTTTCAGGATCTGACCCCTAAAACGTGTAAATCGGTCGAAAATTTTCCTGAATCCAATACTTTCTTATTGTAAAGATAAACAAAGAGGAGAAACATAATTTTTTCTTATTATTGAGGGGGGGGGGGGGGGTAGTTTAACAGATTTATAATTAACTTACAGTTTAAAAGACTTTAAATTTTGTATGCTTGGAAAGTAAGGGGGAGGGCGGGGAAACGGCAATTTCGGTGGAGGGGGGGAGTAAAACTGTAAGATCGATTAGTTATTGTTACAATAAATTAACTAATGGAGCAGAAAAAGTTTTAAAAAAGCAATGATTTTTAAGATTTTAAACTTTATAAGTTGAGGGGGCAAAGGGACAAGCATATTTTTTAAAATTTTTTAGGGAGGGAGGGAGTTTATTAGATGACTTATTTATTTACCTTACAAGATAATACAAGATTTTTAATTTCCAAGAAAAAAAAACTGAGAGGAGTTTTAAAGACTATAAATTCCATGTGTTCTTTAAGTGTGTGTGTGTGTGGGGGGGGGGGGGCAAAAGGAAAATTCAAATTTCGGGTGGGAAGAGAAATCTTGATTGATTATTTATTGTGGCAATAAAATGACAAAGCAAAAAAAAAGTAATTAAACAGTTTCCAAGAGTTTTTAAACTTTGAGTACTGTGGGGGAGCAAAGAAAAACGGAGGAAGATAAATTTTGAGGGTGAAATTCAGGTGAAATTTTAATGAAATGTGATGGAATGAATTGTTACAGAAAGTTAGGACAGATTATTTATTCAATATAAAGTAAGAAATAGAGTACAGGTATGAAAGTGCACTAAAGCCATTTTGTAGCAGCAAAAATCGAATTTTGGAGCAGTAAAATCTATTTTTGTAGCAGCAAAAATCTGATTTTGTAGCAGTAAAATCCATTTTTGTAGCAACAAAAATTAATTTTGTAGCCACAAAAACTGTTTTTGGAGCAAATTGAAATTCTAATGCTAATAAAAAACAAATTTGCGTATTTTCGCGATCTTTTGATGAAATTTGCGTATTTCTCGCCATCTTTTGTCGAAATTTGCGTATTTCACGCGATCTTTTGGCGAAATTCGCGTATTTTTTGTGATCTTTTGACGAAATTCGCGTATTTTTCGCAATCTATTGACAAAAGTCGCGTATTTTTTGCTATCCTTTGTTGAAATCAGTGTGCTGTTCGCTATTTTTTGACGAAATTAGCTTTTTTTTTTTTTTAATCTTTTGACAAAATTTGCGGTTTTTTGTGACCTTTTGATGAAATTTGTGGTTTTTTTTCGAGATCTTTTAACGAAATTTGCGTTTTTTCACAACCTTTTGACCCCATTTTGTTCGTTTTTAGAAGTAATTGGTAATCCTTTGACAAAATTAACGGGGTCTTTTTTTCGCTATGAAAAAATTCGCATGTTTTTCACGATCTTTTGACGAAATTTGCGTATTTTTGGCAATCTTTTGACGAAATTTGCGTATTTTTGGAAATCTTTTGACAAAATTAGCGTATTTTTCGCGATCTTTTAACGAAATTCGTGTTTTTCACAATCTTTTGACCGCGTTTTGTTTGTTTTTTGATGAAGTCAGCTATCTTTTGACAAAATGCACATTTTTTTTGCGATATTTTGACGAAATTCGTGTGTCTTTTGCAACTTTTTGATTAAATTTGTGGGGTCTTTTCGCCATCTTTTAATAAAAATAGCGTTTTTACGATCTTTTGATCTTGTTTTGACGAAATTAGCGATCCTTTGGCAAAATTCGCGATCTTTCGACAAAATTTGCGCGTTTTTCGCGATCTTACGTCAAAATTTGCGTGTTTTTCGCGATCTTTTGACGAAATTTGCATGTTTTTCGCGATCTTTTGACGAAACTTATGGTTTTTTGCGACCTTTTGATGAAATTTGCGGAATTTTTTCGCCATCTTTTAACAAAATTATCGTTTTTACGATCTTTTGACTGCGTTTTGTTCATTTTTGACGAAATTAGCGATCATTTGACAAAATTCACGTTTTTTTTTCGTGATCATTTGACAAACATCGCGTATTTTTCGCGATTTTTTGCTTTTTTGACGCAATTAGCGGCCTAGAAAAAGGTTAAAAATGGATTTTTTTTTGTTTCTCGGATCGACGAAATCGTACAAAATTTCATCTTGGCACTAAGTACGTTTTGGCGCAGGTTTGGTGCAAAATGAAAAAAAATAGCGGTTTCGTAGAAGCTTGGAGCAGTAAAGCGATTTTGGCTTCGTCTGGCGCAATTGGCGCAGGTCTTACATCCCTGAGAGTAGAAAAAGGTTAAAAAAAAGTTTTTAACTTTTATATTACGAAGAGGGACGTGAAATTTTAGAAGGGGAGGCAAGGCGGGATTAAGATTTTTTTTAAATCAGAAATTAAAAGAAATGCAGAAGAGTTTTACCTTTGATTAAGAATTAATATGAGAGTAGAATTAAGCACTTTTAAGGACTTTTTTCAGATTTTGCATGAAAATAAGTACTTTTAAGCACCAAAAATTTCCTTTGAAAAATTTAAGCACTTTTAAGGACTTTCAAGGACCGTACGAACCCTGTTAAAGAAATTCACGTTTTCTGCACAATAAATAAATAAATAAATATATTATTCAACCTCTATGGAAGAAGCTCTTTCGTGCTTAACATTTTTATACCAATTAGTTCTTTTTCTTTTATACATTCTTTTATAATAGTTGTTTTGTTGAGCAGATGTCATTCTTTCATTTTTCTTTAGATCCAATTTGCTATCAATTGATTAGTATTGCAAATGTACAATGAGAAAATAACATATTGGCTACAACTCATTCATGCAGAAATTTAATATACTTGCTGTGCTTATTTTATATAAAAGAATGAATAATTTGTAGTTAAAGGAAATTGACATTGCAAATTACATTAGATTTAAATGAAATGCTTTTTATGCCAGAAAAAAACTTTCTTTTTACAAACTTACAGTACTTAATTTTTTACAAGCCTAAGGAAAAGTTTAAGCTTAGAAATAATTATTTAAAGCTTTGTTTTGTTTACTAGCAAAATGCCTACAAAAACTTTCCAAATTACATTCATCTTAGATTTTAATACTTTTTTTATTTAATTTTAAACATTGAGAAATTTTAATCAATGATTTTTTTTTAATTGATTAAAATCATTAACACCCTATGATAAATACCTATTTTATTATTGTCAGGTCTTAATTCTAGACAAATATTTTTTTAAAAAAAAGGTGCTTGGCTAAAAAAGGACCTAAGCTTTGTGGGGACTTATGTAAGCATGTTGTGTATAACTTTGCTGTTAATTTAAAATAGATTGGAAATTAGTATCAAGTTTATTCAAAACAATATAAACTAAAATACTTTTATTTAGCACATAAATTACTTGTTTACTGTAAACTCATATATATTTTTAATTAAATATTCAGTGTCATAAATGTACTTATTGGCTACTAAAAATCAACCTATTGGCTAGTGGCTACTAAACAAAATTCATTCTTTTCATCTTCACTCTTCAAAATGTAACCACATGCCTTGGTAAAAGATTTTGTGAGGATCCCCTCCCCCCCTTCTGTTTTAAGCCGAAAATGTTGGTTTATTATTTTGTTTATTGTTATTACAGATGTATTGAAAGACTTTGGAAGTGATATCCACATTGGTGATTTTTTTTTAGAAACAGTATATTAAACAGGGGCATTCTCACAATCTTTTGACTTTTGGGGAAAAAAAAAAAAAATCTGACAAAATTAAACTTGCTAAAATAACATTTTAATCTGATAGACTCAAATTCCTTGCCTTAAAGATTCAAAATAAAGAAAAAATGGTCTGCAGCGAAAATTTTTTTATTTTTACTGAGGTTTAAGTTAAACTTGCGAGTTTAATTTTCCTTACCATTTTACCACTATAACTTTCTATTTTCTTCTAAATTTTTACTTATAATGAATTTGCATAGTTTCCACAGGACATTCAAATAAGAAATAATAACAATGTAGTACTTTTAATACAGAATTTTGTATAACATTGTCTTAAAGGGGTGTTAAAGAAGGGACGGTGAGGTGAAAAAAGGGGATGGTATTGGAGAAAAGAGAACAAGGGGACGAAATGGTAATAAAAGGGACAGTAAGGATGGGACGCTAAGGAAAATTACCACCTATTTTCAGGAAAATCATGTTAAGACTAAGTGATAGCCACAATGTTCATTGATTTTTAGAAACAGTTATTAACATTGGATTAAATTCATTTTTTTTTTTAAATTTACCTTGAAAAGTGCAGGAATAAATCTTGGGGACGGTGAGACTACCAATAAAGCCACGATGCTTGAAATTGATATTTAAATGCTGATTTAAATTCTACAGTAAAATTCCTGCCAAAGAATTTTAGACATTCTTTCTCTAGCATACCTCTGCATGAGAAAAAACTTGAAAAAAATTCTGTGGCTGCATCTGAAATGATTTTCTGTATAACTTTAGAAGAGAGGTGGTAAGGAATCTAAAACCCAGGGACAGTGTTTAAAAAATAACAACCCTAAAAATGTGTGCAGGTTAACTTTTAGCTACATATTTATATAAAACAATAGTTCCAGTTTCAGAAAAAAATTACATTGAATTATTTTTATTGAAACAATTTTATCCAGACAGCTCCAAACTTTAAAATCAGCATCAGGGACACGGGACAGTATAGGTATTTGGACCCCCAACATCGTCCAAAACTTATTTATCTCGTTAATATTGTTGTGCAATCATGCAATGGGATGTTCCCTAGTATATGAAATTAAAAAAAACACAAAAAAGTGTATTAAAATAAAAACTATTATTCAGGGACATGAAAGTCAAAAGATTGTGAGAATGCCCCATAAACTTTTTTATGGTGTTCATTTGGAATTCCCCACCCCACCCCCACATAATTAAGTATTAATTGACAGAATTTCATTTTCTGACTAATATTGTTATTTTGCACAGAAATTTTTACAGCATGCTTTTCACAGTTTTTTTTAAATTACAGAATAAGAGTATTCGTCTTCGGAAGTGGGAAAACATATCCTTTGATCCATGACTTGTTTACATGCACCATTTTTAAAGCAGAATGCATTTGAAAGTATCAGACAATTTTAATTTCAAATAAGTTGTTGCCCAAACACCCACCCCCAAAAAATAAATAAATTACATATTTACATTTTTAAAATTTAACTCAACCTGTTTTTTGCATGTAAAGACAGAATTCTTATAATCTATTTTTAACCCATTTCCTGACAGGCTAGAATTATAAAAATTACCTTCATAGTTGTCTTTCCGATGACAATGCAACATACTAATATTTTTAGAACTTAAATATGCCAAATGACTGTGAAACTGCAACAATGAAACATTTTAAAGGCTAAAAGGTAGAAAACAAATAAATACAACATTTTTTAAAAATATGATTTAACAGTTAATAGTTTAATATTAATTTTGATTATACATTGAAAAATCAAGAAAGAAGAATTTAGAAATCCTCAACAGTTTAAATAATGTTTCATTTTTTTCTTTCCTGTTGCCCTATCTTTAAAAAGAAGCAGAGAAAAATTATTAAAAAAAAAAATTATTTGCTAGCATTTTCTACCTAAGCACAAAAAAGGCAGTGAATTTTTCATACTAGAGTTCAGTGCCCATGCCAAAATAATGTATTATAATGGAAATTTTTGAAAAAAAAAAAAAATCATGAATTGCAGTTTAAAAAAAAAAAAATAGGCATGATTTTTAAGATGAACATTGAATGTTTATGAAAAAGTTTTTTTTTTAAAACTATTTTTAATTTTATACTAATTACTAAAAATATTCTTCTCTAGTTTAGTTCACTCTCTGTAGAAATTCACACATTACGGAATTGCACGTTCTGTGTCAATGCTTTTGTTTAAATTTTAAGAAATGTTTTCAATTAATGTACGCATGTGTCAGAAATTATGCAATATTGCATTTATATTCCAACACATGTATTATTTATATAATAAATTTGAAATGTATGATTCATATATTTTACGTATCTATCAATAATGCTGTTAAAGTAAATTGATGATAAAATAAATACAGACAAGTTCCTGCAAAACAGTTATCATTTGAAAGTTTGTAGATGACCACTGAAAAATATTCTGTGAGGATAGATTAATAAAAGAAAAACTATGGTAACTGGAGATCACTAACTTTCAATAAACATAAAAGAAACAATGACTTACCAGAAATTTTTTTTGCTAAAAATGTAATCCCTAAACATCTTCTTGACTTTTCCTAACACAGCGTGCCACTTTCCTTTTGAATTCTACGTAATTTTCCCTCCATTCTTTCTAAAATTAGAGATCATTTAATGATTTAACACAAAATTAGTAATCTAAATCAAACTAAATAATTGCTAGAAACTTTTTATTAATACAGAAACAAACCAAGATTTTGAAAGAAAAAAAGATGAATACAAGAACAAAACAAATATAATTAATCATTTAACAAATATAATTAATCATTTAAGATTTTAGGAGAATTATAGTTTATAAAAGTTTCATGAGGAGAAAATAAATAGTTGATAAATAGTTGAAAAAATAAATAAAATCAATCATGTTTGAAACTGTTGTCATTAAAAGTCTCAATTTTTGCATGCTATAAATAGGGCTTTATAAATCATGCAGCAATTATGAAAATTATGTGGAAGACTAAAAGAACAACTACAGAGAAAAAAGGGAAGGATATGCTATTCTTCAGAAATTATTTGCTTACTTGTTATGGCTAGAAATAAACAATCAAAAAATTATTAAAAAAAGATTGGTACTTAGAAAAATAAAGGCAAAAAAATTCTTGATAACACTCAAAGAAATGTGTAAAGCCTTGCAAATTTCTTATTTTTATAGTGCTATTAAGAGATTTATAGCCTTTATTTGTGTATAACACCACTTTTTCAATATTTTATTGTGATTACTTACAGTTTATTACAGTATACAGATATTAGTACAGTGGCCGAAACTCATCATTTCGTAAATGGGTACTTTTCGGTTAGCCGGGCGCCAGTGTTATATATACATATTTATGTATATATAAATGTATGTATATATGCATGTGTATATACATATATATATGTGTATATATACAATGTATATACATGTATATTTACATATATGTATATATAACACTGGCGCCCGGCTAACCGAAAAGTACCCGTAAATGTTTGGCCATAACATGAAATTGCTCTCTCTCTCTGTCTTTAGAATTGGGTAATTATCCTGCTTTTTATGTTAGGTCTAGAAATCTTTCAAATTGCCTCTAAATTCATGTTTAATGTTCAGAAAAAAAAAAAAGAATGTGATGAAATGTTCAATCTCTTGCATTTTGAAACTGCTGGCACATTTACCAGCGTGAATATTCCCGAAATTGCTATCTCTCTCTCTCTCTCTGTCTTTAGAATTGGGTAATTATCCTGCTTTTTATGTTAGGTCTAGAAACCTTTCAAATTGCCTCTAAATTCATGTTTAATGTTCAGAAAAAAAAAAAAAAAAAAAAAAGAATGTGATGAAATGTTCAATCTCTCGCATTTTGAAACTGCTGGCACATTTACCAGCATGAATATTCCCTATAGAAAAGTTGGATTATCTTAAAGTGAGAGAATTCTTTACTAAAAAGTTACAGCTGCAGGGACGTTACTTTGTAGTTATTCACTGCGAAGCATTTGAGGCTAAAATGAGAAAAAGGAAAGAAATTCTTAAGTCAGAACTTATTCTGCCATTGGTTCTGATGAAGCACTGACGATAAAGGCAATGTTTTTACATATTCTTGCAAAATTCCACAATTTATAAATTTAGAAAATATATGCCTACTTTCTAAACAATGTTCATTTTGAAACTGCAATTGACAACAATTTCTCAATATGTTGTGCAGTGCCTTACAAATGTGGAGGTACACAAAGTATCTAGTTCAAGTCATTGTGAAGTAAAGAGGAGGGGGATGAGTTTATAAGTTTGTCTCTAAATAATAAAAAAGAGATGGGAAGGATTGAAGGCTGTTAAAAGTTTGGTTGTAGAATTAAAGATGAAGGAAAGATGTTGGGGGAAAATATATGCAGAATTTCAGGTATGAAGAGATTAGGCCTGGGCCTTAAATCGATTTAAAGCTTACATTGGAAATTCGATTTAACCATTGGTCTTAAATCGATTTAAGCTAAAATCGGAAATCGTGATTTAGTTAATGTCAAATCGCGATTTAGCAATTATCTTAAATCGTGATTTAGCCATTGTCTTAAATCGCGATTTAGCCATTGGCTTTAAATCGATTTAAAACAAAATACTGATTCAGAGCTAACATCGGAAAACCGATTTATCTACTTTGATGTATCTACCACTTACATGGCAAGCTGGTGTTTTAAATCGATTTAGGAGGATCCGATTTAAGCAACAAACATTGCAAGCTTCAATGCTTTCCGATTTAAGAAAAACAAGGCAAGCTGGTGTTAAATCGATTTAGAACGATCCGATTTAAGCAAACATCGCAAGCCTCCATGCTTTCCGATTTAAGAAAAAGACGATTTAGGGAAAACAAGGCAAGCTGGTGTTAAATCGATTTAGCAGGATCCGATTTAAAAAACATCAAGCCCCAATCCTCTCAGATTTAAGAAAACGATGATTTAAATAAGAATTGATATTTATTTATTTATTTTGTAAACAAGATTCAGAGTTTACAAGATTGGAATGTGTATTTTTCAGAAATTAAGAACTTATATAGTGGAAAGTTGAAAGGAAAAAGTAATGTTTAAATCTTAAAATCCAAATTCATCGAATTTCAATTTATATGTTAATGCAATCTTTTGATGATAAATTAAGTTTTCACATATTTGAGTAATATTGCAATATGTATTTTTTTATTTTCCAATATTCTGTAATTAATTAAAATGTTTTAAAGTAGAATCCTGCATTGTTTCAAAAGATTATTTTCCTGAAATTCATTCAGCATTTATATGATTAAAAATAATAATAATAAAGTTTTATGTTTAAAATCCAAACTCATCGACTTGCAGTTTATACTTTTATGCATTCTTATGATGAAAAATTCATTTTTTACATGTTTTAGTAATATTTTAACATTTATTTTTTATTTTCCATTATTTTGTAATTAATGAAATTATTTTAAAGAATAGTCATGCATTGTTTTGTGTATCACTATTTGGCCATGATCCACATGAAATATTTTTCTTTTACTAATAATATTTTTTTCCTGAAATTGATTGAGTATTTATGGTTGGAAAAAAAAGAATAACGTTTCATATTTAAAATCCAAATTCATCGAATTTCAGTTTTTATTTTTATGCATTCTTTTAATGAAACTTTCATTTTTCACATGTTTGGGTAATATTTTAATACATATTCTTTATTTTCTATCATTCTGTAATTAATTAAAATATTTTAAAGTAGTCATGCATCAGGTTTGACATCCGATTTCAATGCCAGTCACATGGATTGAGGGTATTCATTAGATTTTTCTGCAGATTTCCGATTTTCTGCTTTTTTGACATTTTGTTATCATTAAAAAGAGATATATTTTAAGATTATATTTTATTACTAATCTTAAAGGATGGCAACGGCCACAAAAAAAATCAGCAATTTCAGTAATGTGCTCCAAGGCTCACGCTTTCAATCCTTCTCCATCCGCTGTATAAATGTCAGCATTTATGTTAAACAAATCTTATTATAATCTAAAAGTTAAAAAGATATAAAATTGCACCTTATTTCTCATATCCCCCCCCTTTTTTTTACTACTTTTCTCATCATGGTAAATCAATAGTTAAATTCATCATCGAATTCTTTTAATATGCTTATGTTTTACCTCAATAACTTTTTTAATCTGTGTCTGAAAAAAAAAAAAAAAAAAAAGGTGTAGGTTGTTAGCAATGAAGTGCTATTTGGGTGGGCTAGGGAAAGTCCCCCCCCCCCCCCTTAAGGAATTTAGATTGTAGCAGGCAAACAAGTCAGACAAAAAAAAAAAAAAAAAATCATTTTCTTTTATATTATTTCTTATAGAATGAGTTTATAAAATGTATTACAATAGGTCACTAATTTTTAAAATGGAAAAAAAAAACTAGTGTTTTGGGACATTCAAAGTTTTTTTATGTGTAAAATGTACCTCTTTTCACAATTATTTGAAAAATTACTAAAAGCTAAGTATACTAAATAATACAGGAAGGGGGCGGAGGCACATAAACACCGTATTTTGTTACTAAAAATAAAAAAATAGGTTTCCAGATTCTAAAATGTAAAATCGGTGTTAAATCGCGATGTTAGATGGATGATAAATCGATTTAAGAAACTTCTACATCGCCCAGTCCTAGAAGAGATCTAGTTACCTTCCAATTGCCTACTACTACAGATAATACTTTGAAATTAGCTACATGCTGTTGTTATGTAACATGGCAGACTTTTCATCAATAGAAATAAAATAAATATTGTGTAGCAATATATTTTGCTTACATTCCTCCAGGCAGTTAAATTAATCTTACTTTTAAACATCTCTTATTCATTTAATCTAACCTTTTCTGCTTAATATTACCTGGATTCATCTCATTTTAAAAGCTGCACTTTATTTAATTTAACATGCGATGTTTTCATTAATCACAATTAGTGATCCTACAACATTAGTTTCCATCTTTTTCTCCTTTTTTGAGAACATCATAGCAGCATTGCGAGATGACCTCTCACATCTGGCACACTGCTTTGGCACGTGCATTCTGACAACCCCCAGTTCTGATAGAAATTTATACTAGTTATTTGGTCTCATTGCTCAAAAACCCCACTCATATATTCATACATTTATTCTCTCATTCATTCATCCTCATAGTTGAGTTAATTTTATATCTTTAGTTGAAAGATCGTTTTGCTTTGTTTGCATCTCATACAATAGTAAATGCAACTTTTCTTTTATTAAAAGCACTTTCATTACTATAGATAATAGTTAACTTACCCTTTAATGGTTTATTGTCCAGGTTTTGCTTTATAATAAGTCTATTTTAAGTTTAATTCACTTTAAAAGTTCATTTACGTTTTTGTTCATTCGTGGCGTAACAGTTGAACACAATATCAATTACGTCATAATCAAATCAGTCGGTTTGCCGTATCAGCACCAGATGGCAGCATATCACGAATCAGCTGATTCGTTGATATGATTTAATTATTCATAAAGTTTGTGTTCACATCACATCCGGGAACATTCTAGCGAATGGGCGTTTCCCCAGCACGTGTCTTCGATCGGATAGTATATATACCGTGGTCGGAGTTCATTCAAGCACAGACGCACGTCTGATTTAAGCTTGTTTGATGTCTCAAGCAATCGATAATGATGGTGCATTATTGGGGATGTCGCATTTTACGCTATTTAAGTAAGTTGTTGCTTTTTAGTTTTTCTTCAAGTTATGTTTAGTTTTACCAGTGATGCATATAAGATTAGTTAAGTCTGAAAACAGCTTTGCACAAAAATGCATTTGGTATGTGTTTATCTAGTCATTTTCAATCTTGTTGTTCTAACGTCATTTTAACTCCCATCTGTTTTAAGAAGTAGGCTCAGGTGGGGGAAAGTGGTGGTAATCTAAAAAAATGCACTTTTCACATAATAAATGTACATTTTTTTACTTTTTTTTCAATTAATACATAATTGGAGTTTGTGATGAATATTTCTATTAAGATTTGTAAATCTGGCAACAAGTTTACTGTTGTTTATCTTCTTGTTTACATATATGTGCAGTTTGTTCTTAACACATGGTATTGATAAACTTTGTTCTTGATCCTTTCTCACTTGAAAAAATTAGTATATTTTGATACATTTCAGTAGAAGAACTTCTTAAAAACAGATTCATGCATCAAGGTAAGAATTATTTTATTATTTCAATTTTTTATGATTTTTTTTCTAAGGTGGAGGAAAGTGGTGGTATAGTTAGGCTTAGCTCAATGCTGTATGATGATTCAATTTTAGACTGTAGATGTGATTAATTTTTAAAAATGGGCTGTAATAAAAGTATTAATCTAAAAAAAAATAGGCTTTATTTTTAAATTTTAATCTTAATATGATAATACAATTAAATTAAAAGTTATTTTTTACATAGGGTCAGGTGGCGGAAAGTGGACCCATGGGGTAAAGTGGGGGTATATTGAAAAAAACCTATTTTCTCTTTTAAATTAAGATATTTTGTTAATTCTTTTTTAGAGACATATATTGAGATTATAGCAACTATTCTTATTTTAGTTTTAGAAACTGGAAACAAATTTAATGTTTACAAACTATCTTGTTTATGCTCATTGCATACCGCCAAAAAGTCGATCAGCTAAAATAATCGCCCAAGTGATAAAAATTAATACATTATATCACATAAAGCATTTGAATAAGTCACCATTGGGGAACTATTAGACTTTTCTTGCTATTTGGTGGTGAAGATTATATAGAGTTCAGCAATATATGCTACATACTAAGTGAACTTAATTTTGATAGCCATGGACATTATTTCTTTAATTAAATAATATCTGAAAAATATTTTTTTTGTGTATTTGTACCTTTAAAAATAATTAAGATACATTTATTTCAGTGTATTATATTTGCATTGAAATTTGATACTTCAATCTTTTCCAATGGGTGGCATGTTATGTAGCAAGCACAGAATAATTGATGATATGAACCATGTATCAAAAATAGAGGATGAGAACCATGGAGCAGAAATAGGAGATGAGAACCTTTCAGAAAAAACAGCTGGCCCAAATTATCAGCCTCCAGCTGGTATTTTGTATATGAATGAGGCAGAGAGAGATCAATGTAAACAACAAATGCACACCTTTACTGAAACTGCAGCTCCTGAGATGAGAGTCCTCTAAAATTCCAAATTACGAGTCCAGTTACGGAACTTTCAAAATCAAGTATTTATTATGCTAAACGTAAATACAAAGAAGCCAAAAATAACTTCAAAAAGAAGCTTTGTGAAAACTTAACACCAGAGCAAGGAAAAGAATTGGAAAAAGTGTTATCTTCATCTCCATCCTCAGAGTCTAAAAGCGATGTACCAGAATGAGAATTACTTCAGCATACTGTACGTGTACGAGCTTATGAAAGTGCAGTAAATAGCAAAACAAAAATTTTGATCTTGAGAGTTTTATCTCCAAACTATTTACCAAAATATGATACTATGCATTTTTTCAAATGTACCAAGTATGAAGTTGACAAAGCACGGCAACAGAGATCTACATATGGCCCAGGAGCTTTTAAAGTCCCTGAAAAAACACCAAGAGGAAACTGGACATCCATAAGCAGCAGTAGAATTGATTAAAAAAAAAAAAAGTCACTGGTCCCAAGAACCAGTAAACTCTGATGTTTACTGGTCCACAGACATCGTTACTGGCCCGTTACATAAAATTCTATTAAGTACCTTTAACCCTTTGAGTGACATCCCCCCCCCCTCCTCCTCCTCTTCCTCCTAGAATATAAACCAAACTTCATTTCAGTTAACCCCAAAATTTTTGGCATAATAAAATGTAAGATTATAATTTGGTAAAAATTAAATAAGCAGTACAAAAACCATAAAATTATTAATTATGTATTTCATTTCCGATTATTTATTTCAACTGGCTAAGTTTTAATGCAATTATTTATTTATTTTTTTAAATAAAATAAAATTCTGTGGTTTGTGTTTAGTTGCGATTTTCTCAGGGACGGGAAAATTTACGTTTACCTGTCAACGAGGGAAAAAGGTTACTGCTCCTGCAGACCACAAAATTTTTTTAATTAGTGGCCCGATTGAATTTTTAGTGGTCTCAGACCAGCGGACCACCAAAGATTTCGAATGCTGATAAGTGTGACCATTTTCTGCATTATCTATTTGAATCAATTGTAGCATATAGTGCAAGTACATTAGTGTATGAAAGCTCAGAGAAGCAGATTGTACCTCGGGTCATTCTTACTGCAATGAAAATGAAAACCTACACTTTTTACAATATCATCAATTCTGTTCTTAAGTTAATTACACACCTTTATCAAAGAGTTCCCTTTTACATATCCTCAAAATTTTGAAGCCTAGTCAACGACACAGTCTTGCAGGATTAGAAAACACCACCGTGGAAGGCTTAGATGGATTCCAAATGCTGCAAACAATTATAAATGAATGTGCAGCTGATTTGAAAAAAACAACTGAATGCTATGCTTCAGAAAGCTCGGCACTATTTGAAACTCTGATAGGGGAGAAGGGGGCTAGTGTGGACAATTTTTATAAATTTCACAAAAAAGTGTACTTAATACCATTTTTCACACTTCAAGTATTTTTTTACAAGAATTTACTATTTTATCTTTGATTTGGTTGATATATTAAATTATTTGGCAATACAGTTATTTATTAATATATATTTTTTTTTAAGTTATTTTTGCCGGGGCTAGTGTGGACGAGCTAGAATACTGATTTAAACAGTTGGGTATGTTATGAATCTATTTCAAAAGACAAAATTAAATACATTACAAAAGTACAAAACACTGGTCAAAATAAAAAGGTATGGATGTATTTACCTATCTTAAAATATTAAGTTTGTTTACAAGGTTAAAGTATTTGTCAAAGCAACTAAATGTTTCTCATTAGTGTTTACACAGCCAGGAAAACTGCATAATAAGCATGATGGCTTCTTGAATAATGTCTGCCTGTGAGAGTTTTCCAATGATGTTTATTTGTGAAACATCCTTTTCAATATAAATAAAGTGGTTTTTCTTAGTATAGGTGAAAACTGGGAAATTGAGTTAGTAGTCAGTGGCCAGCAGACTCAGTTTCATTAGTGGCCACTATAATGTTTCAAACTTTCTCGACATCTACATAAACTATAATCATTGTATATATGTATTTTTTTCTCATAAGTCAGAGTTTTATATACCAGCCAACTATTCATAAGAATATGGAAGCAGTCAAAATTCAAGAAAATTACTTTAAAACCACAAAATATGTTATCATAATTTTTTTAGAATATATTTTTAGATTATTTGTATATGTTCATAAACATTATCAATCAAATTGCTACTACTTTCTTTATATAAAAATTAACTAAATCAAAATTCCAACAGTTAGGTATATACAATAAAAAAATAATCAAATAAAACACAAAAAAAAGTTATCTTGATTTTATTTAATAAGTAAATGCGTTATTAACATACTACACACATTACACATAGCTGAAATCTAAGATGGTGAGTGTATTTCGCAGGATTAAGCAGTATCTCTTGAAGAAAAATAATCTAACTGGTGGCGGTGAGTATGTGGCAGGAGTCGAAATATTGAAGATTCTGCAATGTCCTTAAAATCCGCTTGCATCCGGTTAAAAAAAAAAAGGAATAAATTATTTTAAATGCATGTGAAATCAAAGCTGATGAATATATTTTGCAGAATAAAACTGTATTTCTTGAAAAAATAATCCAACTGAAGAGTAATGGAGAAAAGCAGAAATATTGAAAATGCAGCTAAATCGTTGTAATCTGCTTGCATCCGGTAGGAAAAAGAATTAACCAGTTTGCTAATAAGATGTAATCAAAGTAGAGATGCAAATTTCCATTAAAAAAGTTATATTTCACATGGCGATCGGTAACAGATTTTTTATCGCCACTTGGCGAGTGGCGACTAGGGTGGCGATCGA
The DNA here is from genome assembly GCA_963932465.1 of Maratus speciosus. NCBI lineage: Eukaryota > Metazoa > Arthropoda > Arachnida > Araneae > Salticidae > Maratus > Maratus speciosus. Next base: position 415,467,043 of record OZ010791.1, read on the forward strand.
TGGCCGATTTTCTAATCGCCTCTTTTACAACTTTAATCGCCACGTGGCGAGTGGCGACCGCCAGTTTTCATCTATATTTCTTAGAGCTAATACTCTTGAGGCACTGTTTCACACTCGACAACAAAAGCAGGCTTTGAATAACTGCTACATATTTATAAAATCTGCTGCAGCTGGACTTCTTGCAAATTAAAGAAACTTGAGCCAATGCAAAATCTCCTGGCTTGTTTGTTTTTTTCACTCATTTCTAATTCATCAACTTCCATGTCAAAAGGCTGTTTCCACTGTCTTCTTGTGTGCTTACCTAAGCATTCACGGTCGATAATATAGCTCCAAAAAAAGTAATCATCTCAAAAGGCTAATCAATTTAATGGAATAATTCCAGGTTTTTGCAAATATTGATATAATATTACTTAGTGTAAATAATTTAGATATGCTTTAGCAGGGTTCATACTCATTTTCCCCCAAAAAATCCCCTGAGAATCCCCTGATGCATTTTTGAGGATGAATAATTTTTCCATGTCGACAATTAACGGCATTTTTAAAAATCAGTATCATGTCCCAACCTACCCCCAAAAATAATAAATAAAGAGGCAATCAGTAAAAGTAAAGATTATGCATCAGATATAAAATACAATTTATATATATTTTCTACCTACTAAGTTATATTATGTATTATCTGTAAAAATTAATCCAAAAATCTGCTGAATCACAAGCACACTAACATGTCTGCTTTTTTCCCGTTTTAATAAAGTGCTACAAAGTTAAATAAAGCAAACTGCATATTTCTGATCATTAGATTAACAGATTACACATAATGATTTTTATGTTTTACTGACTTTCCTAGCCCGTAACTGAAACTTTAAACTTAATCAATTAAAAATCCTTCTCAAAAATTTTCTTTTTTATACTTTTAAACCTTTTCTGCACCCAATAGGGAAAAAAGAAATGAAATCTGGCAAGCGTTTCAAATTTTTACTTTAAAAATTAAATAAGTTTATTATTTTTGAATTTCAAAGTTTTCAATGCCTTTTTAATCTGAAAAATAATCTTCACAGGAAAAAAAAAATCATAAAAAAAAAATTTGACTCTGAGACCCTATGAGATTAAAGAAAACCTTCTCTGAACCTTCCTTTCTGATAGAAACGACAGCAAAACTTGTAAGTATCAGTTTTAACACATTCAACCCAAAATGCAACTCTGGATTCACATTTTTATCTGTCCAGTCTAAATTAAAAACAGTTTTAGCAGAGCTCATTTTGATATGAAAAAAAAAAAAATATTTCACAAAAAAATATTTTCAAAATTTGAAAATACAAATATCAAAAATCCAATACCGACGAATTCATAAATGAACATTTATCCTTTTACAATCCATTAAATAATGCGTTTGAGTTAATTGATATTTGACTTTCTGTCTACTTCAAGATATATTTCATCTATTTTAAACTATATTTCTACAAACAATCGCGAGATAATACACATAATATTGTCTATTTACATCTACGATCTGCTCGCTTGACGATCATATCATTTTCAAAAAAATTTGAAGTTGTTGTCAAATTCAGACTTCATGAATGAAGAATAGTTAACCATGTAGAAAAAAAAAAACTTTCCCCTGCAGTGCTTGGTGGTGTTGAAGGCGTGTCTGGTTTTTGAGTGGATGTCGCCAGACGTTAGAAGGCATGGCTAGTTTCCGATTCGATGTCTCATGAGGTTTGAAGGTGGGTCTTAGTTCAATTGCATTAGGACATCACAAAGCATGTGAATAGCAGAGAGTACCCTTATTTCCCAGAGTAGACGATCATTTCGCCAAGTTTCCCCAGGTTTTTGGTATTTTTTGGATTGTCCCCTGATTTTTAAGACCCAAATTTCATCCCCTGACTTTCCCAGGAATCCCATATTCCCCTGATGAGTATGAACCCTGTTTAGCTGCTAAGGAAGGAATATCAGACTGATACTGTTTTGCCGGGATAATTTAACACCCAGTCATTAAATGCAACTTTACACATACCTTTGAATGCACCATAAATTGCAACATCTAGGGGTTGAAGTTTATGGGAAGAATGTGATGGGAAAGACAGTAACACAATGTAATTTTCCTTCACATATGTGTAATTGCTACAAGAGAAATGCATGAATTATGATTATCAAGAAGCAAAAAAACAGGGTGGTCAATATCAGATTTTGTGTGTTCTTGTATATGGTGTAAAACAGCTGGAAATAGTTCTTTCACCATTCATCTGCTTTTTGAAGACAAATCTAGACTTTTAGTTGGAGCACCAACAACAAAATAATCCTTATAATATACTTTAGGATACATCCTACCTATGCTATTATAATGGACTAGCATTAGTAATTTAAATAAAAAATGTTTATCAAACTAAATTCTATGTGTGTATTCTACACTTAAATTCGGTTATTACTTCACAAACAAATCTAATTTAGTATACAAATAGTATAAAATGTGATATATTTATATACCTAAATAATGTTTTTACAACTGAAAGCTGAATGGGGCTAGTGTGGACATGTCTACAGTAGGCCCACCACCATGTGTCCACACTAGCCCCATGATGCCATTTATTTTTTTAGGACTAACACTGGCAAATGTAAACCATGCAGAGCAAAAGCGAATATCAAAAAATAAAGTGATTATAATATAATATCCCCTTTCATTTGAAATAATGAATATAAAGTCTAAATTAGTAATTAAAAAACAAACCATGAATTTACTTTTTCATCATAAAACCCTTTTTTTTTTATAAATTGCAAATGAACTATGAAATGTATTCTCATGTAATTACACATGGAAGTGTATATCAGTGTTGTCAATCTGCAAAAATTTACAGAGCAACTTTAACTAAAAAATAACAGAATTATTCAAGTTGTCCACACTAGCCCCCTTCTCCCCTATGCTCTCCACTGTTCAGAGAATAGCCAATGCACTTCACATTGCACAGAATTTGCGTTTCTGATGCTTATGATAACTGCTTAAAGTCCTTGTGTGAACATCAGCAAAGTGAATTTTGTGATGAATGCTGTAATGCGTTTCAACTACTTGATTAAACTTCAAAAATTGTGTTCAGAATTCTGGTACTGAAATTGCACATGAGATACAAAGAATCATTGAAGATATTAGAAACGAACAAAGAATTCCAGTACAAATGGGCAGGATCAGTTATGTGGCAGCTGCACACAGAGAGAGCAGAGAATGGTACATTGGTAAGTAGGTTATTTTGAAAATAGGCCTATTTTGATTTCAAGATATGCTTGGTGAATTAAAAAAAAACTTATCCGTGTGAATTATATGGAGCCCAGTGGAAGCAAAGGAAAAAACAATTTCCAATGGTCTAAAACAGCAGACGAACAAGATTGGGTTCATCAAAGCAACATCTTGAAATGCATGTAACCAACAACCATACAGGGAACCACTAATAGATTGTCATTTGTTTTCAGAGAAGATGAAATTTTGGGGTGTCACAATTTGTTTAAAGTGTGGATTAAAAAAACAAAACTGCTATTTTAGAGATTTCTATCTTATTGTAGCTATTTGGAAACTAACAATTATTTTTTATTTCCTCTACAAATCTTATTGTACAGCTAATTGCATACTTTACCATATTTTAAATTTCCACAATGTATTGAAGTAAGCCCTACGTGCTCGCATGGCCATTAGCCAAAGTTCTGTCAATTGTCTGTTTAAAGACAGGTCTCATACTATGAAATATAATTATCAAGTTCCACATTGACCTTCAGTGCACTGAAATACAATCACCAAAAAGGACTTTTTTGGTTTTGTTAGATGCAAAAGTAGCAATTTTTCGGCAGCACTGAGGGTGAGCCATGCAACAAATGAGCTAATTAAGTTAATACTAACAAGGGAACCACTTTTGGTGTTGCTCACACCTAGCATCAAGACCTGGTGCATTTTGTAGCCCTATACATAACAGTTAGAACTGAAAAAATTTCTCTGCTAAAATAATATTTTATATACTTTTTTATTATTACATATTTATTTGTTTATTTCATGCCAAAAGTGAGTTAAGTAGCCAAATATGATGCTACAATTTTTTCGACCACTTTATCCAAAGAGAAAATGTACAGAACATATTACTTGAATTATATCAGATTGCGATTTTTTTTTATAATTGATAGCATAAGAAACAAATATTAGATTTTTTTTTTTTTTATGTAGACGATAAATATATAAGTAATAAATATAATTCTATAAAAGCTTCGAAGATTATTGAAAACTATTTTTTAGTGAAATGTGAAATACAAAATAAGCAAACTATTTTCTTTTGAAATCGAATGAAATAAAGTTTCGAATGTTTAAAATGAAATGTTGTTGTATTAAATGGTCCTTTGGTAAAAGTAATCAAAGTAAATTAATATTTTTACACAATTTAGAAAAATTACTGTGGCGAAATAGGTCGGACATTGCAATTTCTAGCTATTACAAATTCAGCTATGACATTTGGCTAAGGTTACCTGAAAGCTCTACTTTTGAAAATAAACACCAACTGTTTCCCTGCCAAAAATATGAATATAAAGTTGCAATTTTTCAAAATCAAATTCATGGGTTTTTGAAGGCATTTTCAAACTTTTTTCAATATTTTATACTTATTTTATTAACTAATTTTTACTTTTAAATGCTTTTCTTTAAAAAAATTCAATGTTAATAGTCCAATAAGTGGTCTCGAAAATTGCATTTTCAGAAAGTTATGCTGCTGTATAATCAAGAAATATTATTTTAACAGAAAAATTTTATCGATTCTCAAACTTCATAATATAGGGCTTTAAAATGCACCAGGTATCAATGCTAGGTGTGAGCAACAACAAAAGTGGTTCCCTTGTAAGTAGAACTACACAAGTTAAACCCCAAAACTGTGGCTGACCCTCAGTGCATGGGTCCATGAGGTCTCAAATATGGCACTTTTTCACTTTCCGCGACAAAGTTAGCTGAACCCTGTTAGGATGCACTGAAGGTCAGCCATGAAATTTACCAAATAATTGAATTTAGCTACTAGAGGTCATGTTGTAACCACAAGAATTATTTTGGCTGATGCTCAATGTACTGAGATAATAGAATACAGAAAGATGTCCATTTGAGAAAAATATTGGGTTGCGACCCACTTTCGGAATTTTTGTAGAGAAAAACAAAATATAGGTATGTTCTAAAATCATTAAAAGAAACCACCATAAAAATTTCGGCAAAATAAAAAATGGTGTATATAATAGTGACACCCCCATTTCTGCCTCATTCTTATAAAATCTGCCTCTTAAATACTATAGCTGGAGCAGCACGTGTAGACACACCTACTTTCTGGAACAATCTACGAGACGGTGATTCGCCGAAGGCGGATTACGTCTTCTAATTCTTCATTTATAACTTCTGCTTCCACTATCTGGCGAAGGAAAAACAAACCACGTAATACAATTTTGTGATTTGGACCTTGACGTTTGGCTGTAGCAGACCTGCCAACCCTTGAAAATGAGAAATCGTAGCACACAAAATTAAATTTAATCTGGAGGTTGGTTGGTTGGTTTTCCATGTTTTGCAGTTATCTTTTGAGATTCGTAAAAGGAATAAGGTTTCAGTCTTTCAACTCAATATAGTAAATTTTTTCCTCTGAAAATTTTTATATGATTTTTAGAGCTTCTTTTCATTTCGCAGCGTTTTTTTTACATTTGTAAAAGGAGCCTGGTTCCAATTTTTTAGCCTAGTGCAGTAAATTTTAACGAAATTTGCGATTTTTTTCCGTGATCATTTCAGGATATTCACAATTCTTTTCCCACAATCGTAATTCACATTTTTCTATCATGATTCTTTGCTGAAATCTGCACTTTTTACCATGAACTTTTGACGAAATTCGCATTTTTTACCGCGATCCTTTCACGAATTTTGCATTTTTTACCACAAACCGTTGACGAAATTAGTGTTTTCTTTCTGCGAAATTTGCGTTTTCTTACTGATCTTTCGATGAAATTTGCATTTTCTTACTGATCTTTTGACTAAATTCTTGTTTTCTTTCTGCGATATTGTGGCAAAATTCACGTTTTTACTACGATCCATTGGCGGAATTTATTTTCTTCTGCGGTCAATTGACGAAATGCATTTTTTTTTTACTCTGTCATTTGTCGAAATTCACGATAGTTTATCGCAAATAGTGCGATTTTGCACACTATTTCAAACCTTGCACCTGAAAGAACCCACCCTCCCCTCCGAAATTCTTAAAATGACACCCTTGTTTCTAAGGAAGGGAATTCCTGTATAAATATTTACAGAAATACGATTCACTCGTGGTTAGTATACATAAAGAGTGTTTTATGTTAAGAGGTTTGTTTTGCAGCTCAGATTTTTTTTTTCCATGAGCATTTTTTAATGTCCGAATTTTCGGACTAATGGCCAATTTTTTAAAACTTTCGGAAATGAATACTTTGTAATTTTGGAAATTTCGGAACAGAATCACTCCTGAAAAATATGCTGTGCAGGATAAAAATCACAACTAGAAAGCAAAAATGCGTTTGTGTTTTTTGCAAAAAATCTTAGTTTAATACCGATTTTCGTAGCATCGTAGTTTATAGGTCCAAATCGTAGCAACTACGATTTTTTTCGTAGCAATTGGCAGGTCTGCTGTAGTAAAAACATTGGGAGTAGTAAATAAAAAGTATGACGTTTAAAACAAACTGTAACTTAAACTGGTGGAGCTGTATAATTAAACTAAAGACTAATAAGATTAACGCAAGATAAAGAAAAATCGCTGTCCCATAAATTACAGCAAAATAATATTTACCTAAATACTTGCAACTCAATGTTATTAGCATTAACCAAGCAAATATATTTGCGATCAATCACGGATTGCAATGTTTAATCCAAGTTTATTGGTGACAGAATTAACATTACTTATTGCATGGAAATACTTTCATCAATGTGCAGGAAATATTAATTTCATTAACTTTAATGAAAAAATAAAGATACCTAAATTTAGGATGTAAAAAAAAAATGATTATGTGAACCAATCAATATTTATTGTTTTCTTTTATGTTAAGAAATTTTATGCAAGATAGATCATTCTAAAAACAATAATATGTGATAAATATTATAATTTAACAGTCTATATAAAATATATAACAGAAAAGTCACTACTGTATTTCAATTTCTAATTCTAGTAAATAAAATAAACAAAAATCAATTTAATCAGTCAAAACTGTAAAAACACTACAATTTGACAGTATTTTATATATATATATATATGTTTTGTAAGGGGGGGGGGGGGGGGAAGCTGATCATTTCCTTAGAATGTGAGTATCTGAAAATTAAAAGCAAATATGGATGAATCTAAATTGGAGAAAAACTTTAAGCATAAACCATAACACCCCCTCCCTTTTTTAAATTACAGGATAATTTAAATTATAACTTTATGGGAAATGAACACTAAATAAAAGAAATTAAAAAATACTGCATATAGTGTAGGGGTGCACAACTGCTGCCCACCAAGATATCATTATTTAAAAAAAGAATAATTTGAAAATTATCTTCCAAATACAGTAGTAACTAACTATTTTCAGGCTAAAAGGTTGTACAGTATTAATATAGTATCCTCATCATAAACCGTTTTCAATCCACTGCTGTACACTCATAATATATGTGCATATGGACTATACCACATTAAACACATTGAATGACTAATTTTTATTCTTTTTAAAAAATAGCCTGGAATATGCAGAAATGGCTCTATTTAATTGGGAATTTGTATGGTACTACACAGGACTAACTACAGTGAAATACATTTATAACACGAAAACACTTAACATGAAAAATCTGTTAACATGAAATGATATAGCGGTCCAGACAGTATACTATGCAATTTAACACTTTTTTTCTTTTAACACAAAACAAAAATCGTTTAACACAAAAAAAATTTGCTTTTGACCTAGTTAGTTTGAGTTGAAATTGGTGAATTTTGGGTGAGAATCAGTGAATTTCATGTTTTTTTTTGTAAATTAGCTTATGTTTTATGAGCAATGCTGAAATCAGAATAAAACACCTACATGTCCATGCAAATGTAAAGGAATTTCTGCTATCAAAATTATGATATTTTGTGGCTAAGTTGAGCAGACAAATTTTATATTGTACAAAGATGCGTTATGCAATTTATTTTACAAACAAATTTATTATTTTCTTTGAAAAACTAGGTAATACTTACTGCTGCATCTACATTTGCAGGAGATTCATCATTAGGGTCAGCTAACATGGATATAACAGAAATTAAAATAGTTTCCACAGTATGCACAGGTAACCATCGCTCAGATGCCTTCTCATATCCAAATTTGTCATCACCAGGTTCATGCAAGATTGATATGCAGACATCACCAGTTTTATCAACTATAATTGGAAATAAGGAATAAATCACTTACAAAGAAAATTGTATTTACTATACAGACATTAAAATAAACAGAAAAAGAAGACAATGCAATTTTCTTTATTTTATAAAGTTTTATTACTGTATTGCTCTTTGAAAAATACTAAAAAAAAAAAAAAAAGATACCAGGATTAAATAACTATATTATAAATCTAATTTTTACTATAATAAACATTTAAAATGCTTGAATATGTATAAATGTATAAGAAGACAGGAGCAGAATTTTAATATAAAGATAGAAAACAAACAAAAAAACAGTAATTTTTAATACATAGGCTAAATATTCATGCAAGACCATTTATTTAAGGGTGCATTACCCTGCACTTTTGGAACTTTTTTGACTTAGCATTGCAGATTGGATGCTATGACAAAAAGGTTGTCTGCTGGAACTGTCGAGAATAGTTGCTAGAATGTTGGCAGTTTAAGTCAAAGGTTGTAGGTTTAACTCCCAGCCTGAACACATTTTTACTTTGAAAATTTTTCTATGTGGATGATTTCTTTACCAATCAGTTTGTGTTTAAAAAATTGAAATTTTATTATGTATCCATCCTTTAATATGCTGTTAGCAGGGACCTCGCTAAGAAATTACGACTATTCGGCAACACATTAGCCAAATTTAAAAAACATAGCGAATTTTCAAATGATAGCCCATTGAATTTTTTTAATGATAATAATTTCTTTTATTTTTGATATTATATAAAGCTTAAATTTTACAATAATGAGTAAAAAAAAATTTACCACAGCAATTTACTTTCTTTTCAGTTTTATTTGAAACCTTAAAAAAATAAAAAGTTGGTGGCACTTGTACCTATTTTAAAAACAATCGTCGTTAAAATAATCGTTTGTCATATATTTCACCAAAATTAAATTTTTACTGCCATTTTCCAGATTTATTGGGTTTTGGCAAAGCGGCAAATGGTTAGCACAGTCCACTGTGTGAGTTATTTTAACTGCAGTTGAATTTGTTGTTCTGTATCATATATCTCAGACCCGATTCTAAGGCTGAATGATTGTCTGAGTGAATTGTGCCTGCAAGAGTTGTCCAGGATAGCTTAGATGGTAGGGCGTTGGCAGCTAAAACAAAGGTTCTGGGTTCGACTTCTGGCTAGACAGTCTTACTCAGTTGGAAAAACTCCAACTTGCATGAATATTCATATTAATTAAATCTGTATAAAAGTGTCTCACTCTCAATTAATCACATATGCAAAATCAGTGTTAAATGAAAATATAGAAATTGAAAAAGTCTGTACAAAAAAGGGCTGTAAAAAGTTTCAGTGATGGTGCTATACTCTTAGCGATTTTTTTTTTTTTATTCTTCTTTTTAATAATGAGACATTTAATAATGTTTAGTAGGAAACAAGTGTCTCTTACAGTATTTTTATGTATGCTGCATTTTCATGCAGCATGCCCTAATTTTTATTACCTCATTTGGGAAAAAAAATAAGAAATACAGTCTAATTTGTTTAAGACAAGCATGGTTAAAAAGAGAACACATAAAATAAAAAATTTGCATGTTAAACATTGTTCAACATTTAAACTATATAAAGATTTTATGCTTTTTATGAATTACAAAAGTAGCATTACGGTTAATACAAGAAAAACATCTGTTCATTTCAACGTGATTTTTGGATAAAAGTAAGGTAAAGTTAGAAAAGAAATCACTTTCTTATTAGACACCATTCTCGTGCAGCGGAAACTATTTTTATACTGCAATGTCAAAATGTAATTTATTACTTTTACCAAACAGAATTTCATCAAACTGCAAGACCTCCCCACTCAAGAAAATGTAAAGGGACGTTCTTAAGTCTTGAAAGGATGAAAGGAGAGATAACACCACTTCCTTTATAAGTTTTAAAACTGAGCCATGAGAAAGGAAGAAGCATATAAGAAAACCTTTGTGTTTCTTTCTTTAAATCCCGACTTTGAGCCATATTAATCAGCCTTTTCATGTCTCTTAATTGCACTGTTAAAATGAAAAGATATATGAGTAAATCAATAGCTTGAAAATAGCAGTGACTATTGCAATGCTAGCTGAGTTTTTCTGGAAAAACGAAAGTGATCAGCTGAATTACTGTACATTGTTCATGTCCTTTGGAATTACTAGTTCTTTAAAGGCTTCAATTTCAGAATTGTGATTTTGTCTAAAGAAAATTACGTTCATAAAGGTAAGACAGAACATTATATATATAATGACGCAAAGTGTATAACGCTTCTGGAGTGAACTCATCCGGATCTTGATAATCTTTCGTAAACGTCAGCCATTTTATTTTGGCCATATTAGGCTTAAGCATTCCGATCCCGTATTATAAGTCGAACACCTGCCTTATTTAACCTACGTTGAATAACATCTATCCTTCTTCAGTTTTTTAAAACATTCAAAAAGTATAAAATCATCATGTATATTAAAACGCAAAGATAAAATTTTAAGTAGACCCATTTCGGGACATCTGCACATGCATCAACCCTGTTCAATTTAGAGGGATTGGGAACGAGTTCTCGGAGGCTGAGCGGTCTAAAGCAACCGTTTAAAGCGCCGATATTCTGTAGTGGATAGCAGGTTCGAATCCAACGCCCGGAAAAATTATTTCTATAATATTTTTTGCTATAAGTTATTTCAATAATGACATATTTTATTAGGAGAAGTTATATGATTTTAATTTTATTACTATTATTATTTGGAATGCTTTATAATTAACTAAAATTTAACGCTGAACAATATTTAAAATAATAATTTTATATTTAAAATATTTAAGCTAAATAATTTTTAACGTAATTATCAATTAAATAAATTCAGCTGATCTACAATTTTTGTTATATCTTCTGATCATTATAAAGAATATATGTGTGTGCGTGTCTCAGAAAGAAAAGTTTGCCTTTCTTTTCCTTAAAAAAGGAAAACGGAAATAAAGATATTCATATAAAAACTATTAAAAAAATTACTGTGATACCCATTGTTTAATATTTAAAAAATGCATAAAAATGTCAAATAAAATTCAAATAATAAAAATTATATGCTGCACCAAGTTTCAAATTTGGGCTTTTAGAGAATGAGACTGATAAAAATAAAATTCATGGCAGCTTTTATGGTCATGTAGTTAAAAAATCATAATAAATACGATATAATTATTATTTCGAAAAAATGAGACCATAGTAAATAAAAATAAATGCTCTACCCTCTATTTTCAGTTAAATTTCTGGTAAAAAGAAGCATAATTGGTTGTAAGTTATAAAGTTAAAATTCTGTGACTTCATTGAATAGGTTTGGCTGACTGTATACTCTATCGCTTTAAAGAAATAGGAATCACTTATGCAATATAGAAATTTGTCACAATTTCAATAATTAATTTAAAAGCAATTCATTAAAAATTCAATAATTTTTCTAATGAAACATTCAAGTTATTTACCGTTAAATCTTGACGGGTACCATCTAGTTATATGTTAAATTTGATACTATGACATTAAGTTAATTTTAGCATTGAGATAATTAGAGCACTTAAATAACAGTAATTAGTTTCATTATGTGTTTTTGAAATTTTTGTCATCTTTGCGGGTATTGAGTAATGATTAATATTCAGATTTTTATAATTAACCTTATATAATTACCGAATATTAACAGAATTGGACTGTATTTCAGCCAGATTTTATTCTGCTAAAATCTAACACAGTTATTTAAAATTATACAATATGCACAAAGTATTTTACAAACTGGAATGCCAAATGATTTTATATGACAACTTATCACAATAAAAATTTTGAATATTTCAGTCAAAAGCATGGGTGCAAGAAGTCCATTGAAACTGAAAACTTTTCTGATTATTAGGTATAACCAAATGAAACTGGACTAGAAGAAATCCATTGAAGTTGAGACTGAAAACTTTTCTGATTATTAGGAATAACCAAATGAAACTGGACTAGAAAATTTCTATGTCTTTCTAGAGGTCTGCACAGGCCTCATTTAATTGATTTTCCAAGGCCCGGGCTGAACAAAAGCAATCTTGGCCCGACCTGATGCGATGAAAAAATAAGTTCGGCCCGAGCCCGGCCCGTGGAAAATCAAATGAGGCCAGACTCATTTTCCACAAAAAATTCAGGTTTTTCTAAACACACAATTAAGAGTCTTTTAAAGAAAAATACTGCACACATATGAGATAATTTTACGGTATATTTTAAAATTATCATGTGTTGTTCACAAGACAGAAAATAGACAATAGCAACATTCAAATAAAGATTCATTAAAAAATTAATGTAGTTTAGAATAAAAGAAAAAATGAGGGTTAAAACATAACTTTTAAAGCTGTATAATAAAAAGCAGATTTGTAAAAATATTTCTTTGCCTTTTAATAAGGCTTTTCTCAAATCCAAAGGAGCTACTTTCTGCATTTATTTCTTTTCGGAAACACCTAAGATTACATAGTTTCTGAATAAGAACACCAGCCAATCGAATAACATTACCTATTTTTGGATAAATGCAATATATCTTTGAGAAAATATTGTCAAATTTAAATTTTTGAATCTAATTTCCAGAAGCTATAGCATGGGAAATGAGAAAAACCTGCAGTCACATGACAGGAATCTCTTATATCTCGATTAATATATTTTTAAAAAATGGAAAACGCTGTTCGATTCCAAATCCCTTCAATAGTCAGGCCTGTCAATTTTATGCCTTTACAATTAAAAATGAGTCAGAAAATTTCTAATTGTTGAGCAGTGAATTTGGAACCACCTTAAGGTACATTTCTTAAGTTTCCATTAACAGAAGTTCGTTATCTCTATTAATATTTTTACAAAACATATTTTATTCCCTATACATCCTGAGAACAATAAAGTCCAGTTCCGGCCTTACTCGACTAAGTAGAAAAAAAAAAAAAAAAAAAAAAAAAAAAAAGATGAAAGCCTGATCTGGGTCCGGCATGAGTCTGCTGAAAATATTAAGCCTGGTCTCAGACACCATTTAACTGTCCGATGCTGATCGCTATGCTGGACATGTTACATTTCTGTGTTGATGTATTCAAACTAGCATCGGCTCGTGGCACACTTTTATACTTATTCTTGCGAAAGTCACTTTCATTGAAAATGGCTCATATTTTATTGGCTCCTATTAAGTTTTTATAGCGTGCCGGCAGGCCATTATATATTTTTATCATCCTGTCCTGGCCTGGCAGGCCCGTTAAAAAAGTTGTTCTAATTCTGCCGGCCCAGCCAGTTTGAAAATTCACCTTCACTTTGCCGGCCGGGCCCGGGCAGACCTCTATGCCTTGTATTATGGCTGAAAATTGATTTCTTATAATAAAAGAAAGTGATTTAAAGTTCTTGATAGTAAAATTGCTATAATTCTACTCTATATATATAAAATCTTAATGAAACGAATTTATGTAACGATTCTATGAAACGACTGATTAAATAACTGATTATGTTTTATGGCGATTTCTCCAAAAATATGGAATACTTTGCGTGGAAATTAACACATATTGATCCGAGGATCTCAAAACAGGTATTAGAATTTTAAAATTCGAATTAGTTTTCGAAATATTAATTTTTTTTCTAATTTTAAATATTTTCTCTAATGATGGCAACTCAAATTTTAATCATAACAGATATTTTTTTTTCATATTTCAGAAAAGGTTATTATTTAAAACTAATTTGGCAACCAGTTTGGCATCCCTTAAATATATGCTAAGAACAATGCTTTTTTTTTTAAATCTCGTTATCATTTTATTTAATACAAAACTTTCATTTAAAACTGAAACATTTAATATTAATGGCTTTCACTTTTTTTTTTTTTTTTTTTAACGAAATGAAAAGAAAAATATTAGGTGCAGATGTCATATATAAAACAAGGTACCTAATTGGCACCAAACTGGCATTATTTTGCCTGATATGGTAACCCGGCTATTGTTACTTATTTATTAATAAATGTTTATTTACTTTTATTTTCTTTTTATTAAAAAAAATTTATAAATTGTTTTGTTCTGTAGTTATTAATTAAACTTTTTTTTAATTTATGGTTATTCCATTTTATAAATAATAGAAATAATTTAAAAATACATATTAGTGATGGGCGATTCTCGAAAATTCGACAATCGAGAAAAATCGTCATTGTAAAAAACCACAATCAATACAGCCATTGATTAATTCCTAGAATCTACAATCTACAATCGAGATGTTTTACAATCGATTATAATGAGAGAAGCTAAAAACAATTGTTGGAAAACTTAGCTATTATTCTGGCCGAAAATTTCATAGTAGTGATAGGGCTTGCTCTATAATTCTGCTATCGCAATTATTTGCTCCTGATTTAGGCTTAAGGGGTTACTTCAGTCAAGTGAAAAGACCTGCTTGCTAATGCTAATCTTATGGAAGAAATTTATAAAGATATCTCATTTAAATTTCAGTATTTTAAAATGATTTTCTTTGCATTGGAATAAATTTCCCTTTCTTCTTTATGAAACTGCAATGTCCAAATCGCGTAACTATGGCACATTTGATGAATCAAATAACCTTTCTACTTTTTAGATAACTCCAAAAAGTTTGATACAGTTTAAAGTTCCCCTAAATGTCAAATACTGTGGAATTTCCCCATTGATCGAAAACAAAAGTTTCTTTTGAAAAACGTAAGGGTAGTAAGATTAAGATACCTGCCAAGAGGGAACCTGTCTAACATGGAAACTGTTTTTCAGTACCTAGCGATTCCAACATGACTTTTTAAGTCTGTATCGAAATCCAAAGTAGCTACTTTATACACACTTAAAAACTCATTTTTTATTTTAGACGCATTAGCTAGAATCGATTAGTATTTCCCTCTTTTCGATAAAGGCAAAAGGTTTGATACAAATTAAAGTTCCCTAAATGTCTAAAGTGTATCAAATGCTCTGGAATTTCCCCGTTTATCGAAAACAAGACAGCTTTATCGAAAAACGTAAGGATAACCAGACATATAACTGCTGAGAGGGAACCTGCCTAACACTGAAATTGTTTTCCAGTGCCTAGCGATTCCAACATGACTCTTCAAGTCTGTATCGAAATCAAAAGTCGCTAGTTTCTGACACATTTACTAGTTCATTTTTTATTTTAGGCGCATTAGCTAGAATCGATTAGCATTTTCTTCTTTTCGATAAAGGCAGAAGGTTTGATACAAGTTAAAGTTCCCTAAATGTCTAAAGTGTCTCTAATGCTGTGGAATTTCTCCGTTTATCGAGAAACATAAGGATAACCAGGCAAATATAACTGCTAAGAGGGAACCTGTCTAACACGGAAATTGTTTTCCAGTGCCTAGCGATTCCAACATGACTCTTCAAGTCTGTATCGAAATCCAAAGTAGCTAGTTTCTGTCACATTTACTAGCTCATTTTTTATTTTAGGCGCATTAGCTAGAATCAATTAGCATTTTCTTCTTTTCGATAAAGGCAGAAGGTATGATACAAGTTAAAGCTCCCTAAATGTCTAAAGTGTGTCTAATGCTGTTGAATTTCTCCGTTTATCGAAAACAAAGGAGTGTTATCGAAAAATAGAAAGGTAAATAGACAAATATATCCGCTAATAGGGAATTCTATAACCAAAATAAAACTTCAATGGACTTAATTTTTGGTATTTTGGATAATTTTAATCTTCCAATCCTTACCAACTTGGTATTAGATGATGGGTCTGGAAAAGGTAGAAGAAATGCCCCCCCCCCCCCCCCCGCAGGGGCATTAGGCCCCAAATTGACAGTAGGGCAGACCAAGGATGAAAGTTAACTTCATGTAAGAGAGGATCAGGGGAAGTTGAGAATGGTAAAAAAACCAAACCATAGAATAAGAAAAAAATTGAAGAAAAAGAAAAATGGTAAAAGAACAAGTGAAGCGTGTGATTAGAGCCAGACAAATGAAGAGGGGCCCCGATGGGCCACAGCTGGTCCAGAATGAGTGCCCAAGTAGTCAGAATGGGTCAAGAACTTGGAGAATAGTATCTACAATGAAGAAAAACATGAGACAAAATATTATGAAAAACACATGAAAAATACCAATAGCCTGAGGCTAAAAGTAAAATATTTCACTGGGCGGCGTCCCCTGGTGGTAGTAAAAATAAAATTTATAAGAGAAGATAGGGGAGAGTGAAAAGACTATTTTGTGAATTTTATAATTTTTGGACAAACAGTATACTAAAGGTTTGAAGAAACAAAACTTTAAAGCGCCCTCGAGGCGAATAAGGGAGTTAAAATTAAGAAACATATGTTCATATTTTTTGATTCGATTTTAGACACAATTTGATGTTAGTCTAATAATTTTCCTATGAGTGGAAGATACCATACCAGAGAATGAAAAAAAACGCCACTAAGTATATTCCTTTAGAGCATTTTAAGCCCAGGGGTCTAAAATTAACGGTGGATTGACAAAAGAAAGGTAGATTTAGAAAGGTTATGAGATTACCCTTATTTTAATATATTACATGAGTGGTGTAAAATAATTTTGAAAAATCCTCTTCCCTGAGACACTTAAAATCTTGAAAACACATAATTTGCAGTGCAGTTTTGTTTTAACAATAGCATTCAAATTATTAAGAGATATGGGACAGCTTAGGAGAGTTAAAATAAGAGAAACATTGAAAATCAAAGACAAAGTGGCACCAAATTCACTAGAAAACTTCTATATCAATAACTGAAACCCGAACTGATAACTTAAACCACTATGCCTCTTAACCCATATCGGTTAATAACAAAAGCGAATGGAAAAGAACATTTACTCCTTTGGGAAATCATGACTTACACCAGAAACGCGGTAAGTTTGACTCTTCTGAAAGCTTCCTTTCTGTCGCTCTCTCTCTCGCACTTCGAGATATATTTTCTGCTGCTGCAAACTGCTTGTTTACCTCGAAGAGAAATCTCTGCTCGATTGCAAAACCTCTCGCTTACTTCGAGATATCTAATCGATTGTAACTCATCACTTCGCATTGTCACTTCTCGTTTCTCGCTCTCTGTCTCTGTTCAACATTTCATATGACATTGTCGAGAATGAGAAATCAGTTTTTGTCCTTTCTCGAAACGTTACTCTCGATGATTGTCATTTTACGCTTGGCCAAGACGGGCCGAGAAGAGATATCGAGAGGCAAGTTGGAGAGAGAAATAGGCATGACAATGAGCTGTGAAATGAAGCTTTAATTTTCAATGTTTTTCTTATTTTACCCCTACCAAGCTGTCACATACCTGGAGCCCTCTGATAAATATTATTTATTAAATGTGAAAATTTCAAAGAGGAAGGTGGGTCGGGTGAATTCCGAGGATGTGAAAGTGGGCGGGGTGCAATTTAAAAAGAATTACCGAACTCTTCCTGTGACAACTCTTTCATATTATGAACCTTTCTTCACCCGAAGGTGAAATTCAGGGTGTGGGGAGGGGGTGAACAAATTTTTAAAACCATAGCCGATTTCTATAATAAATTTAAATATCATTTTAGATGTAGGTTTTTTATGCAGTCTTCCAGTAAATATTATTTATTGAAAAAGTGGGGGCTGCGTGAATTCGGGGCGAAAGAGTGGGCCCAAGGGGGAGGGGGGCAATTTTCAAACTTTTTTTGGACCCGTTATGTGATATGTTATCGGAAAGCTCTCGAATGACTCTTTCATATTATGAGACTTTCTTAATCCCCTCCCCAATTTGGCCCACTGCAGAGGGTAGTTTTATCCGTTTTTATCATTTTAGATCTGATTTTTTTAAGGTGCCCTCCGATAAATATTATTTATAATATATGAAATTTCAGGACACTTTTCTAAATTTAGCTAAGACCCCTCATGTGACATATCATTGGAAAGGTTTGTGACTACTTATTGATGTTACGCACTTCCGGTGGCCGTCCCCCCCCACTTTGCCCCCTGGGGTCACTTTTCGAAATTTAGCCAAGACCCTTCGTGTGAGATATCGTTGGAAAGGTCTGTGACTGCTCATTGATGCTATGCACCTAAGGTGTCCCCCCCCCCCACCCCACCCCACCCAAGCGGCACTTTTTCAAATTTAGCAAGACCTCTCATATGAGATATCGTTGGAAAGGTCTGAGACCACTTATTGATGTTATGCACCTAAGGTGTTCGTCCCCCCCACTTTGCCCCCCCCCCGGGCACTTTTCAAAATTTAGCCAAGACATCTCATGTGAGATATCGTTGGAAAAGTCTGTGACTACTTATTGATGTTATGCACCTCTGGGGACAGCCTTCCCTACTTTGCTCCCCCCAAGGACACTTCTTCAAATTTAGCCAAGACCCCTCATGTGAAATATCGTTGGAAAGGTCTGTGATTACTTATTGATGTTATGCATGCACCTACGGTGTTCATCCCTCACTTTGCCCCCTCGGGGAACACTTTTTCAAATTTAGCCAAGACCCCTCATGTGAGATATCGTTGGAAAGGTCTGTGACTACTTATAGATGTTACGCACATCCGGTGACAGCCCCCCCCCCCCCTAGAGGACACTTTACTTATTGATGTTATACACCTACGGTATTCATCCCCCCTACTTTGCCCCCCCCACCTGGGGGACACTTTTTCAAATTTAGTCAAGACCTCTCATATGAGATATCGTTGGAAAGGTCTGTGACTACTTATTGATGTTATGCACCTCCGGGGACAGCCTTCCCTACTTTGCCCCCCCCTCCAAGGACACTTCTTCAAATTTAGCCAAGACCCCTCATGTGAAATATCGTTGGAAAGGTCTGTGATTACTTATTGATGTTATGCACCTACGGTGTTCGTCCCTCACTTTGCCCCCTCGGGGGCACTTTTTCAAATTTAGCCAAGACGCCTCATGTGAGATATCGTTGGAAAGGTCTGTGACTACTTATAGATGTTACGCACGTCTGGTGACAGCCCCCCCCCTAGAGGACACTTTACTTATTGATGTTACGCACCTACGGTATTCGTCGCCCCTACTTTGCCCCCCCACCCGGGGGACACTTTTTCAAATTTAGTCAAGACCTCTCATATGAGATATCGTTGGAAAGGTCTGTGACTACTTATTGATGTTATGCACCTAAGGTGTTCGCCCCCCCCACCGAGGACACTTTATCAAATTTAGCCAAGACCCCTCATGTGAGATATCGTTGGAAAGCCCGGTAGCAGAAAGTTCGAGACGAGCGACATGCGTCGCAGATTTATTTTGGACCTTGCAGGTAAATTTGCCAACTTGAAAAAAAAAAAAAAAGGTACGAAAATTCTGACAAAAAATATCGCGAAAAATATCAATTTCGGCAATCGTTCGCATAAAAAATCGGTAATTTATAGCCAAAGAGTCGCTATAAAAACGCGAATTTCGTCAAAAGAGACAGGAAAAAACCTAATAGACTAATAATAAACTAGAAGCAGCAGGAGTCTTTCGGTAGCTTCATCGCCCCGAGCCCTCCCTTCCCGCTTTTCGGTGTCTTTAATTTGTGTAATTTCCTTTTTAAATTTGTCCGGTTTCCATTTTTGAATTTTTTTTTTTTTTCTCATTCTGGCTTCCGCAAAAGAGTGAGTAGAGTAGAAGAATAAAAGGCTGCGGACGAAGATGGGCCGCTCGCCGCGGCGGTTGACCCACCCACCCGCCCCCAACTGCCACCGAGACTAATAATAAGCTAGAAGCAGCAGGAGTCTTTCGGTAGCTTCATCGCCCCAAGCCCTCCCTTCCCGCTTTTCGGTGTCTTTAATTTGTGTAATTTCCTTTTTAAATTTGTCCAGTTTCCCTTTTTGAATTTTTTTTTTTTTCATTCTGGCTTCCGCAAAAGAGTCGGAGTAGAGTAGAAGAATAAAAGGCTGCGGACGAAGATGGGCCGCTCGCCGCGGTGGGCAGCCGATCTTCGTCCGCAGCCCTTTATTCTTCTACTCTAGTCCGACTCTTTTGCGGAAGCAAGATTCTTAGGTCCCCAGCCACGTCCCGAATGAAAGACTCTCTAGCAAAAGCCAGATTGAAAAAAAAAAAAAAAAAAATTTCAAAAATTGAAACTGGACAAATTTAAAAGGGAAATTACACAAATTAAAGACACCGAAAAGCGGGAAGGGTTGGGCTCGGAGCGATGAAGCTACCGAACGACTCCGAGCTACTTCTAGCTTATTATTAGTCCCTTATGGGCCTGGGGTGGGCGGGGGTCGACCGCCGCGGCGAGCGGCCCATCTTCGTCCGCAGCCCTTTATTCTTCTACTCTACTCCGACTCTTTTGCGGAAGCAAGATTCTTAGGTCCCCAGCCACGTCCCGAATGAAAGACTCTCTAGCAAAAGCCAGATTGAAAAAAAAAAAAAAAAATTTCAAAAATTGAAACTGG
Organism: Maratus speciosus; assembly: GCA_963932465.1. NCBI lineage: Eukaryota > Metazoa > Arthropoda > Arachnida > Araneae > Salticidae > Maratus > Maratus speciosus. Next base: position 415,487,728 of record OZ010791.1, read on the forward strand.
ACAAATTTAAAAGGGAAATTACACAAATTAAAGACACCGAAAAGCGGGAAGGGTTGGGTTCGGAGCGATGAAGCTACCGGACGACTCCTAGCTACTTCGAGCCCATTATTATTCTCGGTCGGCGGTTGGGGGAGGGCGGGTGGGTCAACCGTTGCGGCGAGCGGCCCATCTTCGTCCGCAGCCCTTTATTCTTCTACTCTACTCCGAATCTTTTGCGGAAGCAAGATTCTTAGGCCCCCAGCCACGTCCCGAGTAAGAGGCTCTCTAGCATAAGCCAGATTGAAAAAAAAAATCAAAAATTGAAACCGGACAAATTTAAAAGGGAATTTACACAAATTAAAGACATCGAAAACCAGGAAGGGAGGGCTCGGGTGGGTCAACCGCCGCGGCGAGCGGCCATCTTCGTCCGCAGCCCTTTATTCTTCTACTCTACTCCGACTCTTTTGCGGAAGCAAGATTCTTAGGCCCCCATCCACGTCCCAAGTAAGAGGCTCTCTAGCATAAGCCAGATTGAAAAAAAAAAATCAAAAATTGAAACCGGACAAATTTAAAAGGGAAATTACACAAATTAAAGACACCGAAAAGCGGGAAGGGTTGGGCTCGGGGCGATGAAGCTACCGAACGACTCCGAGCTACTTCTAGTTATTATTAGTCTCGGCGGTGGTTGGGGGTGGGAGGGGGGCTCAACCGCCGCGACGAGCGGCCAATCTTCGTCCGCAGCCCTTTATTCTTCTACTCTAGTCCGACTCTTTTGCGGAAGCAAGATTCTTAGGTCCCCAGCCACGTCCCGAATGAAAGACTCTCTAGCAAAAGCCAGATTGAAAAAAAAAAAAAAAAAAAAAATTTCAAAAATTGAAACCGGACAAATTTAAAAGGGAAATTACACAAATTAAAGACACCGAAAAGCGGGAAGGGTTGGGCTCGGGGCGAGGAAGCTACCGAACGACTCCGAGCTACTTCTAGCTTATTATTAGTCTCGGTGGCGGTTGGGGGCGGGTGGGTGGGTCAACTGCCGTGGCGAGCAGCCCATCTTCGTCCGCAACCTTTTATTCATCTACTCTAGTCCCACTCTTTTGCGGAAGCCAGAATGAAAAAAAAAAAAATTTCAAAAATTGAAACCGGACAAATTTAAAAGGTAAATTACACAAATTAAAGACACCGAAAAGCGGGAAGGTAGGGCTCGGCGCGATGAAGCTACTGAAAGACTCCTGCTGCTTCTAGCTTATTATTAGTCTCGGTGGCGGTTGGGGGCGGGTCAACCGCCGCGGCGAGTGGCCCATCTTCGTCCGCAGCCTTTTATTCTTCTACTCTACTCCGACTCTTTTGCGGAAGCCAGAATGAAAAAAAAAAAAAAAAAAAAAATTCAAATTGGAAACCGGACAAATTTAAAAAGGAAATTAAATTAAAGACACCGAAAAGCGGGAAGGGAGGGCTCGGGGCAATGAAGCTACCGAAAGACTCCTGCTGCTTCTAGCTTATTAGTCTCGGTGGCGGTTGGGTGGGTCAACCGCCACGGCGAGCGGCCCATCTTCGTCCGCAGCCTTTTATTCTTCTACTCTACTCCGACTCTTTTGCGGAAGCCAGAATGAAAAAAAAAAAAAAAAAATTCAAAAATGGAAACCGGACAAATTTAAAAAGGAAATTACACAAATTAAAGACACCGAAAAGCGGGAAGGGAGGGCTCGGGGCGATGAAGCTACCGAAAGACTCCTGCTGCTTCTAGCTTATTATTAGTCTCGGTGGCGGTTGGGTGGGTCAACCGCCACGGAGAGCGTCCCATCTTCGTCCGCAGCCTTTTATTCTTCTACTCTACTCCGACTCTTTTGCGGAAGCCAGAATGAAAAAAAAAAAAAAATTCAAAAATGGAAACCGGACAAATTTAAAAAGGAAATTACACAAATTAAAGACACCGAAAAGCGGGAAGGGAGGGCTCAGGGCGATGAAGCTACCGAAAGACTCCTGCTGCTTCTAGCTTATTATTAGTCTCGATGGCGGTTGGGGGCGGGTGGGCGGGTCAACCGCTGCGGCGAGCGGCCCATCTTCGTTCGCAGCCTTTTATTCTTCTACTCTACTCCAACTCTTTTGCGGAAGCCAGAATGAAAAAAAAAAAAAAAAAATTGACAAAAAATTTCTATATTAATATATATATATATATCTTCTAGCCTATTATATTTTGTCGCGAAAATTCTGACAAAAAATATCGCGAAAAATATAAATTTCGGTAATCGTTCGCATAAAAAATCGGTAATTTATAGCCAAAGAGTCGCTATAAAAACGCGAATTTCGTCAAAAGAGACAGGAAAAAAACATGAATCTCGTCCCAGGGTTGTAGAAAAAATGCAAATTTCTGTCACAGGATCACGGAAAAAACACGAATTTCGTCAAAGGATCTTGGAAAGAATGCGAATTTAGTAAAAGGATCGCGGAAAGAACGCGAATTTAGACAAACGATTGTGGGAAAAATGCAAATTTAGTCAAACGATTGCGAGCAAACGCAAATTTATGTCAAAGGATTGCGGAAAGAAGGAGGAATTTTGTCAGAAGATCTCAAAAAGCGTAAATTTCTGCCAAAAGATCGCTGTACAAACTTGAATTTTATCCAAAAATCCCGAAAAAAAAACGTGGATTTCGTTCCAGGGAGAAAGAAAAACGCAAATTTCTGTCACAAAATCGCAGGAGAAACTTTAATTTCATCAAAGGATCGAGGAAGAAAGACGAATTTAGTTAGACAATCGCGGAAAAAATGCAAATTTCTGTAAAACAGTCACGAAAAAACGCAAATTTTTGTAAAACGATCGCGAAAAAATGCAATTTTTTGTAAAACGATCGCGAAAAAATGCAATTTTTTGTAAAACGATCGCGAAAAAATGCAATTTTTTGTAAAACGATCGCGAAAAAATGCAATTTTTTGTAAAACGATCGCGAAAAAATGCAATTTTTTGTAAAACGATCGCGAAAAAACGGAAATTTTTGTAAAACAATCGCGAAAAAACGCGAATTTCTAAAAAAACGATCACGAAAAAATGCAAATTTCTGTCAAAGGATCACGAAAAACGCAGATTACTGTCAAAGGATCGCGAAAAAAGGAAAATTTATGTCAAAAGATCGGAATTAAATTTGCGGAATTTTGTCAAAAAATCACAAAAAGTGCAAATTTCTGCCAAAGGATCGCTGTAAAAACGCAAATTTCGTCAAAAGATCCCGGGAAAAACGTGAATTTTGTCCTGGAGGTGCCGAAAAAACGCAAATTTCTGTCACAGAATCGCAGAAAATACACTAAGTTCGTCAAAGAATCGAGGAAAAAACACGAAGTTCGTAAAGGATCGTGAAAAAAACCTCATTTTTGTCAAAGGATCGTGAAAAAACGGCAAATTTCGTCAAAAGATCGAGATAAACGGCATATTTCGTCAAAAGATCGCGAAAAAACCCAAATTTCACCAAAAGTGCGCAAGAAAAACACATAATTAGTGCCGGTAGTTGATTTTCGCCCCCCCCCCCCTCTGTTGTAACATTTCGGAAATTTTGCTGTGAATTTCAGAATTTTTTTTTTTTTTTTTACTCAGAATCACTAACCTGGTATTAATCACTAACTTAAAGTAAGAACACTGTTTATTTTAACACTCATAATGTTTGTACATAAGAAAATGTAACATGCTACTCCCGCAGACAATTTTCACCCCACTAAATTGCTGTCGCAGACACAACCATAACTTTCTGCTACTGGGTTGGAAAGGTCTGTGATTACTTATTGATGTTATGCACCTACGGTGTTCGTCCCTCCCACTTTGCCCCCTCCCCCCCGAGGGGCACTTTTTCAAATTTAGCCAAGACCCCTCATGTGAGATATCGTTGGAAAGGTCTGACTACTTATAGATGTTATGCACCTCTGGTGATAGCCCTCCCACTTTGCCCCCCCTGGAGGAGACTTTTTCAAATTTAGCCAAGACCCCTCATGTGAGATATCGTTGGAAAGGTCTGTGACTACTTATTGATGTTATGTTCTTCCGGTGTCCATCCCCCCACTTTGCCTCCCCCCGGGAGACTTTTCCAAATTTAGCCAAGACCCCACATGTGAGATATCGTTGGAAAGGTCTGTGACTACTTATTGAAGTTATGCAACTCCGGTGACTGCCCCCCCACTTTTCCCCCACGGGGGACACTTTTCTAAATTTAGCCGAGACCCCTCATGTGACATATTGTTGGAAAGGCCTATGACCACTTATGTTATCCACCTCCCGCACCCCTCCCCCCTCTTTGCCCCCACGAGAAGGGCATTTTTATAAATTCAGATCCATACCCCTCATGTGACATATGGTTCGAAAGGCCTAAAGACCTGTGACGACTTATTTATATTATGCAGCTACTGTGGCCTTCTGCTCACTTTGACCCCTCCCCCAAGAGTTCTGGTCCGAGGTTCGTTCGTTTCGAGATTATATTTTTTTACAAGATTTTGTAGTGCGTGCACTCCACGCCTGCTATACGGTGTCGTACATAGCGGGTAATCTGTTCCTGATTTCCTATTACAAGATTATGTATAACTTAGGGGCCCCGATTAAAGGAGGGGCCCCACTAGCGGGCGTAGTCACCTAGTCTTTATTAACACAGACTCATTCAAGTTCACCCACAGACGATACTTGATAAATGTATGATGTATATAATATATGACGTATAAAACCAATTGGCAAACTGGAGTCATTGAGAAAAAATTTACACAATCGAAAAATATCGAGATGTCCATACAATCGAGAAAAAATCTCGTTATCGCCCATCACTAATACATATGTAACTGGAAAACAAAGTTTGCTAAACAAATATTAAATAATGCGGCACAGATGTCATATACGATAATGACGCAATATTTTTTCCATTGCCAAATTTGCAAAAACATCAACAGCATAAACAACATCATCTGGGTTACCATATCAAGCAAAATAACAAACACTTGGAGCCAATTAAGTAGTCGTTGCGTATATGGCATTGGCGTCAGAAAAAAAACACGCCAATGACATCTGTGCCAATAATGCGACAAATCATGACATTTAATTTCAACTTCAAAGCAATGCTTTAATAATACTACTTAGTTATCCCGTCGACCAATTTCGCCAAATTATATAAATCGTCAAACACTTACTAAATTATACAAATTGACATAATTCTTATTTTAAATAACGAAAGAACAAATAAATCAGTATAACATTAATGAAAATACAAATAAAACGTCGAAATAAAAATGACTTGATGGCGTAAACACGTGCAACTTCCTTAAAGTCAAGTAGATTTTTGGTCGACGGGATAACAAAGTACTACTGTTTTAATTTACCACTCGAAAAATAAAAAATGCTAACTGGCAAGTTAAAAAAACAAAATGCTTTTGGTGAGATTTGCACCCGGCTAACATAAAAGTACCAAGAATTCTTTGCGATCATAGCAACTTTTAAGTAGTTTTATTTGAAAAAATAATTTTGATTCTTTAATCAAAATGGAAACCTTACATAAGAAAAGCGAAGGGCCGTAATTGTATAAGGCAGCGCAGTTACATGACAGACTATTATAATATAGGTGAAATGGTGGTGATAGAATAATATTTGGCAACTTATCACCTGTGGCTGGCTAACCAAAATGGCCGCCTTGAATATAAAAAACGAAGGGAACCGTCTGGAACTGTTGATGATTGTTTTTAATTCTAAGAACAGCACAAGGAATAATATTTCCTTACGATTAAAAAATTATTTACACGTGACTATTAAAAACAGAAAAAAAAACCTTTAAAATTCTATTAATGATTACGTGTTAAAAGCAGGAAAATATTAAAAATTACGTCTTGAAAATTGTATTTATACGTGAATATTAAAAGAGAAAGGAAACTTTAAAATAATAAATATATTAATACTGTATATACTCGTGTATAAGTCGAGGAATTTCTGACAATTTTTGGCAAATAATTTTGGGGGGTCGACTTATACGCGAGTCCATTAAAAAATAAAAAATAAAACTTTGAATACTGCAAAATTATGACTTTTTATGAGTATGAATATTAAAATATTACAGAAAATATACAAATAATAATAATTTATCATTAAAAAAATGTTCAATGATTTATTTTTATTTACTTACTACTTTTTCGCATAGGTAAGTGAATTATTTGGTTTGGTTTTGCACAAAATTGAAGTAAAAAGTTAGGGGGTCAACTTATACGAGGTTTTTTTTATTTTTTGCAGAATTTGCATTCGAAAGTTAGGGGGTCGACTTATACGCGAGTCGACCTATATGCGAGTATATACGGTATGCGTTTAACCCTTTCAGGGGCAAGGTACTTCTATTTGTAAAATGTTGAAATCCGTGGGCACCAGAATTTACAAACAAATTTATTTTGAAGTACTAAAATGCTTTTGTTGATTTACTTAATAGAAGGAAAATTTTCATTCCAATAGTCTGGTGCCAATGTGGCATTTAAGAATTAAAATTAAGTGGTCCAAAAATGAACCACCGCCCTAAAGGGGTTAAAAGCAGTAAATTGTAGTAATTGTAGTAAATTGTATTATGTCAATCTTTTATAACGCTGTTAAGAAATACTGGGAGGCAAAGAAAGATTATGTTAATTCATTTTATTTTAGCTTCTTTTCAAATGTTTAACTGATCTTTAATCAAGCATGAAAACAACCACTGGATGTCTTAACAACAACTGATTCGGCCTTAAATTTTTGCAAACAAAGGGAACTGAATGGGAACCCGTTTACATGGAGATTGCTAAAGGTTTTTTCATTATAATTCAATCTTTTCTAATCTTTTAAAACCTGATCAGATTAGCATGCTTTTAGTTTCTACGGTGTCTGAATGGGGGTTGGCGAGCGTAGCTTGCAGGAGGCAGAGCCCCTTAGTAAAATACATAAAGTAGAATTTACTATCAGTTAAAAAATTCTACAAGACTGAAGGTCTTGCACCCATGGTCAAAAGACAGCAAGATTTTTATAATGTATATACACATAAGAGAAATTTCGTGGATGATAAAATTCTAAATATGGCATACATCAATGAAATTTTCTAGGGCCGTACTCGGTACTAAATTTTGGGTCGAGTACCGAGTAGTTGTAAGTATAAGAATTTCATTTTTTTAAGCGTTATTATCATTATTGAAGACAAAGGAATTTATAACTGATCTGTAAAACTTATTTGAATATAAATGTATAATATATGCCATTATTCATGAAAACTATTTACTTAGTATATAAAAAAAATGCCTGCAAAATATAGAAAAGATAAGAAAAACCAATACAGTTGAAAATTTAGTTTTAATATACAAATAAAAATAGGTCATTTTTTAAAACTAAGAAAAAAACTATGATTTTGGACACAAACATTTTGTAAAAACAGAAAATATAACAAATAAAAAAAAAAATATTTTAATAATTAAATTTGTTATCATAAATTATGCTGCAAAGACAGCAATTTATTTTATATTTTCTGGAGATACGATATTTTTTATTATTGTAAATTTGGCGTGCATCAGAAAAAAAGAATTTCCTGTAAGCACTACTTAAAGTACAAATAAGAATTTTCTTGTAGGCTTGAGAAAAGTTGTACTATATTTTTCCTCCATGCTAATAGACTGTTTTACACAGTAACTCCCCTGCTGACAAAGTCTATCTCTTTTTTAACTATTTCTTCATGTTTATTTATGATCTGGTGTCATACATAATTATTTATCCTATTCATTTGCAATCTCATCAAAAAATAGAGTTTTTTCTGTTGTCTTTTCATTTGGATGAAATGTATCGACATCACTAGTAGTGTGTTTTCATGCTGTATTTTTCCTTTTTTTTAGATAAATTTTGATGCAGGATGGCTACAGACATTGTGAAAAAAAAAATTCCCCTGATTTTTTCATGACTATCCTTATCAGATTTCTATGATTTCCTTTATTAACGAAAACGATACACATACGGTATTTTATTAATGTATGCTGCTTCTCATATAACACACTTATCCAGCTCATTTGGGAGAAAAACATAAAAACTGCACAACCGCGTCCTATTACATGGTTCATACACTCGAGAACAAATAAAATTCAAGCACTTTTCAAGCACTATTCCAGCACTATTCAAGGACTGTTCAGATACAAGCATAAAAATGGCGTAGAGTAACACATAGGGAAAATAGCCACCCCATTGATTATCTATTTCAAAGAAATCTTATCAAATCTTTTCATTTTTATAACAGGCATTTTCAAGACATTATTAGAAAATTGTTAAAGAATAATGTGTTTTAACTTATATTAAGGTACCATGGTAAGAAATTTCATATATAATAAAAAGTTAAGACAACAGAGATTGATTTTCTTTAAGTGCAAAAAAAATTTTTTTAAATAAATAAATAAAAGGTATGGTATCACTACAAGAGCAGAAAACAGGAGTAAACCAGTTAAATTTTAGGAATTCTGAACACTCATCAGGAGTCATATATTAGCATTTCTGAAGTTGTGAACAATATACTTTTTAATAAATATTCTCTGAATTCTCAAACCTTACAGCATTTGTGCTTATCCATACAAAATTAATTGAAATACAGGTTAGATAATTTACTTTTACTTTTTAAATACAAAAGATTTTTTTTTTTTAAATGAATTTATAAAAAGGAAATCAGTTTATCAGTTTTTTTATCAGTTACACAGTAACAAATTTGGAATTAATATAATTCGGTGAAGTTTTAACTGATTGACAACATTCGCGATTTTTATAAATGACTGATTTTTTTTAAATGACTGATTATGTTAGGATTTTTTTTTTTTTTGGGGGGGGGGGGGGGGGGATAATATATGAAATCGGCATCAAATTGACGAATTTTGTGATTTTTTTCGGCAAATTGATGAAATTTGCATTTTTTATCGATGACCAATGGACGAATTTTGTGGTATTTTTCCCCCGGCGGATTGCTAAAATTTGCAATTTTTTTTCAATGACAGATTGAAGAAATTCGTGATTTTTTTTCAACGTATAGTTGACGAAATTTTCAAGGGCGACTCTGAGTTTAAAAAATTCTAAAATTCACAGCAAATTTTCTGAAAAACTACAGCAGATAGCAGAATGGGTAAATTCCCTCCTGGCACTGGCTATGCGTTTTTTTTCGAGGCCCTTTGACAAATTTAGTCTTTTTTCGTAACCTTTCGATGAAATTTCCCTTTTTTCCGCGATCCTTTGAAGAAATTAAATTTTTTTCTGCAATCTTTTAATGCAATTTGCGCTTTTTCCACGATCCTTTGACAAATTTTGTGTTTTTTTTTCGCAATCCTTTGAAGAAATTTGCGTTATTTCTGCGATCCTAGGGGTGATTCTGAGTAAAAAAAAAAAAATTCTGAAATTTACCTCAAATTTTCTGAAAAGTTACAGCAGAGGGGGAGAGGGGGAAATCCCCTCCCGACACTAACTATGCGATTTTTCTGCAGCCCTCTGACGAAATTCGCATTTTTCCGCGATCTTTCGACGAAATTTTCGGTTTTTCGCGATCTTTTAGCGAAAGTTTCGGTTTTTCGCGATCTTTTGGCGAAAGTTTCGGTTTTTCGCGATCTTTTGGCGAAAGTTTCGGTTTTTCGCGATCTTTTGGCGAAATTTTCGGGTTTTTTCGCTATTTTTAACATTTTCGGGGTTTTTCGCGATCTTTTGACGACATTTTCGGTTTTTTTCGCGATCTTTTGATGACATTTTCGGATTTTTTCGCGCTTTTTTGATGACATTTTCGGATTTTTTCGCGATCTTTTGGCGAAATTTTCGGGGTTTTTCCGCGATCTTTTAACGAAATTTTCGGGTTTTTTCGCTATTTTTTAATATTTTCGGGGTTTTTCGCGATCTTTTGACGACATTTTCGAGTTTTTTCGCGATCTTTTGATGACATTTTCGTTTTTTTTTGCGATCTTTTGATGACATTTTCGGATTTTTTCGCGATCTTTTGATGACATTTTCGGATTTTTTCGCGATCTTCTGACGAAATCTTCGGGTTTTTTTGCGATCTTTCCACAAAATTTACAGTTTTTCCCGCGTTTCTTGGACGAAATTTCCGTTTTTTTCTGCGATCCTTTGGAGAAATCTGGGTTTTTTCTGAAAACGATTGGCAAAATTTATTTTTTTTGACGACCGTTTGCCGAAATTGGCGATTTTTTATGGCCGAATTTTCGGATTGGTGACCGATTTTTAATTTTCGGAAAATTCGGAACAGAATCACCCCTACACGATCCTTTGAAGAAATTCGCTATTTTTTGCGATCTTTTGTCGAAATTTGTTTTTTTCACGATCCTTTGTCGAAATTTGCGTTTTTTGCGCTATCCTTTGATGAAAACGCGCATATTTTCGCGATCTTTTAATGCACTTCGCGCGTTTTCCGCGATACTCTGACGAAATTTGCACTTTATTCCAGATCTTTTGTCGAAATTCGGGTTATTTCTCTTGTCTTTGACGAAATACGCGTTTTTTTTCACGACTTTTTGGCAAAATTTGCGTTTTTTCCGCGATTTTTAGACGAAATTCGCATTTTTAAAGCGATCCTTTGGCGAAATTACCGATTTTTTAATGCGAATGAAATTGATATTTTTCGGCAACAATTTGTCGAAGTTCGCGATATTTTCCAGCACTTTTCATTCCTTGAAAATGAATACTTTTTTTTCCAGCACTTTTCATTCCTTGAAAATGAATACTTTTTTTTCCAGCACTTTTTCTATTTTTTCCAAAGCGTACGAACCATGTATTAGTGTCTTAAATATCACGTGTTTGTTGGTGAATCTGTCTCATTGGCAAGGTGAAAACGCAACCATTTTTGCATATAGGCGAATTTCAATGACTTTAAAGTATTTTTATGAAATTCCCTGATTTTTCAAGACTGATAAACTCCTTGATTTTTTTCTGATTTCCAGAATCTGTAGCCACCTTGTCATGTATCAGTTCTACAGCTTTATTTTTTAAGCCTTTAATTCCACATTTATATTTTCCAATGAAAAATGACAATTTAAATTGAGGATCAATAGCAGTTGTGATAAAATAATGAAAATGTTCTTGGATTTTGGTTTCAATAGTATTCTGCTGATTCTTACTTGACTTGTTTTCATTTTTTGCAGATGTGAATCGTTTTTCCACTTCACTTTTTAATGCCCCTTTCATTAAACCACAACTACAACGATTGGAATTTTCTTTTTCTAAAAAATGTAGCAATGCACGAGAAGTATAAGACACATATAGGACATTTAGAAAACTACGTTATCGGAAATATTTTGCTATAAAAAAACTTTTTAACACATGATCAGACATGCCAACCTTTGAGAATGAGAAATCGTAGCACACAATATTAAAATAATCTGGATGTTGGTTGGTTGGTTTTTCGCAGCCATCTTTTGACATTTGTAAAAGGAATAAGATTTCAGTCTTTCAACTCACTATAGTAAATTTTTTCCTTTGAAAATTTTTATACAATTTTTAGAGTTTCTTTTCGTTTCGCAGTGTTTTTTTTTTTTTCATTTGTAAAAGGAGCCTGGTTCAAATTTTTTTTTGCTCAGTGCAGTAAATTTTGATGAAATTCGTGAGTTTTTTCCCACGATCATTTCAGGATATTCACAATTTTTTCCCCGCAATCGTAATTCACATTTTTCTATCACGATTCTTTGTTGAAATCTGTACTTTTTACCATAAACTTTTGACGGAATTCGCATTTTTTACTGCGATCCTTTGACGAATTTTGAGTTTTTTACCACGATCCTTTGACGGAATTAGTTTTTTCTTTCTGCTATCTTTCGGTGAAATTTGCATTTTCTTACTGATCTTTTGACGAAATTATCGTATTCTTTCTGCGATATTTTGAAAAAATTCACGTTTTTACCACAGTCCATTGACGAAATTTAATTTCTTCTGCGACTAATTGGCGAAATTGATTTTTTTTAAACACGGTTATTTGTCGAAATTTGCGATAGTTTATCGCAAATCGTGCGATTTTGCACTCTATTTAAAACCTTGTCCCTCAAAGACCCACCCCCCAAGGTAAAAAGAAGATTTTTCTGCCACCGCAACTACGTGCAGACTTAAAATCGGAATTTTTAGCAGATGCTAAAGCATTTTATATAAATGTCACCAAATATTTGCAGGAGAAGTTACCACTGAAAAATAAGCTTTTGAAAAATGTAAAAGTTTTGCACCCCTTTGTTCCCTAGAAAGGAACCTGCCAAATCAACATTACCATCTATAAGATGTCTAGCCAATATATTGCCCCAGGTAATATCGGAAAGCAATGTTGACAAACTCGCAGATGAGTGGAACATTTATATAAATGATATCGGTGAAGAATGGGGCTTTAATGTGACCTGGCAACCAGTAGATCACTACTCGAAAAAAATGTCCTTTCCATGACTGACAGTAAACAATTTCCTAAACACAAATATTTGGGGATTTTAGTGAAAGACATCTTAACTTTTTCACATGGGCAGGCGTCAGTAGAAAGAGGATTTTCTCTAAATAAGACAATGTTGACGCCCGAAAGATCCCCTTTTAGGCTTGACACAATAAGAGGTTTGAGACTAATTAAAGATGCTGTTGGTGGGAAAGCTGTAGAAGCTTGCATAACAAAAGAAATGATCCAATTTTACAAAGATACTTACTCTAAATACAAAATTCAAAAAGAATTTGATAAATCATCAAAAGATTTAAAATAAATAAAAAGGTAAAGTAAAATTTAAAATAAATAAAAACTATGTATCGCAGCAGAATATGCAGTCATTTAAAAAGATTTCTTTCCTGATGCCATATCCAAAAGAGAAATAAACGAACAATGAAGCCAAGGAGATTAAGCAGTCTCCGCATACATCAACAATCTCCTGCTTCGAAGGCATATTCAAAAATCTAGCGACCTACGTCACACCCTCTTTCTCGTTTGTAATTGGCTGAAAGCAGAAGCATTGTGTGTAGGATTAAGCTATTGCTCTTGTATTGAAATATGGCAAAAAACAAAACAGCAGAAACGATCGTAAATGCTAGCGGGCGGCGATATTAATACCAAATATATGAGAAAGTAAAGAAATATATATAGGTCAAAACTGGGAAATTTCATTAGCGGCCACTGGCCGGTAGAACTAGTTTTTTAAGTGGTCACTTTTTTTTAAACTAGTGGCCACTTTTTTATTTAAAAATACTAAACAGTAAAATTTCTATAAGTATTCATATAAAAGTGAATAGCAGAAATAAATGTTAATATAAATATATTGGAACCAAAAAAAGTAGAATCCTTGATGAAATGCAAGAAAATTTTATTCTCTCCTTGTAAAAAAAAGTGGCCGGAAGGTGGCCGCTGATAGACAATTTTTCACTAGCCACTTTTTCTCATTTACTGGCCCAGTGGCCGGTGGCTAGTGCTAATTTTGACCTTTAGAAATATAGGGAATGTAGGACAGAGATATATAGGACATTTTTGAAGGGTTTTTTTTTTTTTATAAATATAGGAAATAGTGATGCAACGAATAGTGGTTTGGCCGAATAACCGAATACTCGGCCAAGTTACAGCCGAATATTCGGCCTATTCGGCCGCCAAATAATGAACTTATTTTTGCATAAAAACAAAATATAGTATACACTATATGCACAATTCTTGTATATTTCACAATTAAAATGTATTGTTTTCTTTTAAAAATTATTTATATACAAATTTTTAATTTTTTAAAGCATTATTTTACTCTGAAAAAATATTCGGCTATGTTCGGCCTAAAAATTGCTCAATAATATAATTCAGCCCCCCCCCCCCCAAAAAAAAAAAAAATAATTCTTAGCAAAAGTTCCTCATCAGGTACTGTCTAGTCACATTTTAATAGATATTATGTTTGTTGTTATTACACTTTAAAATAAAGACAAAATTTGAAAAGTACTAGGAAACATAAGTTTCAACTTTCAGATGAAATAAAATAAAAAATAAGAAATCTTAATATCTTAAGAAAAACCACTGATAGAAAGGATGAAAGGAATATCCTCTAAAACGGTGGAAAGAAATCATTGTAGACTTTATAAAGTTCACAATTAACAAAGACATTTTTATCATTTATTATTATCAATATTTTTTTTCTTTGCTGTCAGCAGATAGCACTAGAGTTCTTTATAGGTATAATTCAAAATATTATTGAAAGAAATATTTTTTTTTATGTAACAAGGGATAAATGTTAAACTTCCCATTATGATAAAAATAAAATTTGAATTTGCTTGTACAGCTGTATTAAAACAATTTTGAATAGATTAATTTTAAATTTAACAGATTATGTTAGCTTATTACAAGCAGATATTTTTTGTACTTACTGATACAGCATAAAATTTTTTTAACATGATTCCTAAATTAGCCTCTTGTATAAAAATGGGTAGATAAAACCCATTCGAGGTATGAAAGTTAATGGAAAAAAAAGTGTTAGTTAATTTCAAATAAATTTTTCATTATGCATGATGAATATAAATTGTCAAATTAATTATTCGGCCAAGGCCGAATATTCGTTGCATCTCTAATAGGAAATATAGGACACAACTACGCCCCCTGTTTATGATAAAAATTTTGAATTTTGTACACAATTTTGTTGTATAAAGCTTAAAATATTCTTGGAACTTGACAATAAATTCCATGGATTGATTTTTGTTAGTGTAAAAAGCAAACTGTGTCTGTTTTCAATTAGTTGATCTTCAATTTTGTTATGTAGGAGAGAAAAAAGGAAAAGACGTTAAAAAATATTGTTTTATAAAGTTTTCATGCTAAGTGCAATATGTTTCAGTTTCTAATTTAGGTCTGATCATATTTATATTCATCAATAAGTTGACTATTTTGAAAATATCGGATATATATATATACACACATATACTAGTGTAAATACCCGTACTAGGACGGTGGGTAAAAATTGAGTTTTTCACTTAAAATTTGAAAAACTGACAAAAAAAATAATTGACAATATGGAAGCGTTTAGATGAGCAAAGTTCGGCTAGTTTATGTTCTAATAAACACACAATTAGCTTTTACAATATTTCTGGGTAAACCAGGTTTTCCGGCTAATATGCTATAACAAAATTAAGATTTCTTAATAAAAGAAAAATTTAATAAATATGCAATAAAAGTGCATAATTAAAACAGTCTGCGGCAACTATTGAAATAATACTATTTTTTTTAATAACACTTTGAAATTGTATTTTTATCGTTTACCCCTCTCCTCCCTCCCCCCTCCAATTTTTTTTTAAAATATGTATATTGATTAATAAATAAGTATAGCGGGTTGAATCCTATTCGTCTAATCTCCTAAGCTTCTGTCCTCCTGATGCAAAGCTATAAATCAAAAATTATTAATTTTACTTTTCGTATAAACATTAATTTTTTACTTTTAAAATATGGAAATTTTTTTTATTTTTTTTTTTAAGTTTAAATTTACATACACCTGTATACAGAAAAAGAAAATATAAGTAATGTGTAATTTAAAAATAAGTTACAAAATGCCAGGATATTATTTCGGGGAGGGGGGGGGGGAGCGACTAATCCCCTAAGCTTCTGTGCTCCTAATGCAAAGCTAATAACACTTTGAAATTGTATTTTTATCGTTTACCCTCCCCCCCTTCCTCTGCCCCCTACAATTTTTTTTAAATATGTATATTGATTAATAAATAATTATCGCAGGTTGAATCCCATCAGTCTAATCCCCTAAGCTTCTGTCCTCCTGATGCAAAGCTATAAATCAAAAATTATTAATTTTACTTTTCGTATAAATATTAATTTTTTTAAATTTACATACACCTGTATATAGAAAAAGAAAATATAAGTAATGTGTAATTTAAAAATAAGTTACAAAATGCCAGGATATTATTTCGGGGAGGGGGGGGGGAGGCGACTAATCCCCTAAGCTTCTGTCCTCCTGATGCAAAGCTATAAATCAAAAATTATTAATTTTACTTTTCGTATACAGTATGGAACCATTTATCCGGAAACCAGTTAACCGGAAAACCTGTTATCCGGAATGATATTTCTAATAGACTGATTTCAGACTGTTTGCAGAAAAAGGTTTCATACACTGCCAGTTTGACATAGGCTTTGCTTGAAACAATTGTATGATTTAATGACAACATCAAGCATTTGAGAAGAAAACATATTTAATTGTATTTTAGATGTTTTAATTTTTATGCAGAGGAAACAGAAGAATTTTTGTTCCCAAGGGATTCCCTTAAATTACCTTCTTTTAAACTCTGGTTAACTTCTTATCTTTCTTGCATTGATTTTTAATCCAAGTAATCTAATAATTTAAAATCAGAAATAATGCCACAACCACAAATATTTCACAAAACTTATCAAATGGATGCTGCTTTAATGCACAACCAGTTAAATGGAAAAAACAGTTATCCGGAATACATCTGACCCCAAGCATTCTGGATAAATGGTTCTGTACTGTAAATGTTAATTTTTTACTTTTAAAATATGGAATATGATTTTTTTTTTTTTTTTTTTTTTTTTTTTAAGTTTAAATTTACATACACCTGTATATAGAAAAGGAAAATATAAGTAATGTGTAATTTAAAAATAAGTTACAAAATATTAAGTCTAAAATATTTAAATTGATTACTTTTTTAAAAGAAAGTCAGTTTTATCAATTTTTTGCAGGGAAAAAAAGGATATTTTTAAAAATAGCATATCATTGTTTTCCGTGTTTAAAATTCCTTACATGTTGCAAAGAAAATTTAATATGATTGCAACTCAGGGTTAGAAATTAGCGGTCGTTAGTCGCCAAATGCAACTAAATTATTGCATTTGACGACTAGACAATTATACCTAGTCGTCAAATTTGACGACTAGCTTTTTCCCACTTTAATTTTTGTTTAAAAAACGCTCTCATTCTTTAGCGCAAGTTTTTTTTTTTTTTTTTTTTTTTTTACATAGTTGTTTTGTCACGTCTGAAATAGCCTGTTTCTTTCTTTGTTATTCTTTTTTTTCCTTCTTTTTCAAACACATGCTACTGTCCATTCTTTTATGGAAAACAGGCGTGTGTTCTTCACGTGCGTGCAGTGGGGGGGGGGGGTTCAATAGGATTTGTCAATCACCTCCTAGCTGACTTCTTTTTAACCAATAACTGATAAAACTGACCAGAGAGGCACCTGTCTCTAAAAAGCTTGCGCACTTAGTTCAAAAGCCTGGTTTAAAACTGCTATGCACCTGTCAATCACCTCTAAGCTAACTTGATTTTAACCAATAACTAATAAAACTTACCTTAAAAACCACACCCTTAAAATTATTGCACTACTTGTTTGAAAGCATGGTTTAAAATTGATATTTGAGTTCAGTATAGCTTCTAGATGACACGAGTGTTTAAAAATGGCGAAACGCGATATAACTTCGTTTTTTTCCTTACCATTTCCAAATAAACGTTTAAAAATCGAAAATAAAGAACCGCTAGATTCTAACAATGAGAATTCTAAATTAATTCGCAAAGAAGTCAGCAATTCAACATTCCTAAAATGGAAAAAAGAGCACCCATGGCTCATTCAAGAAGAAAATTTGATGCTATGTACCCTATGTAAAGAATATGCTAAACCGGAAGAGACAAACTTTGTTAATGGATGTCCAGCATTGAGATATGAAACGGTAAGTAATTTCATTCTAAGAATAATTTGTTCTGTTATTATTTTTCTTTTATAAAATAATATTCACTGTCACTCATCTCTCCAGAGTAAATTGCAAAATCGGGAACTATCAATTACTTGAACCTATTACTAGCTTTATCGCCGATAATGCGAATTGAAATTAATTTCAAATTTCACTCACAATATTATCTACTTTGCATATTTTTTTTCCTAAGTTGATAATTCAGAAATACTATCAAAATGCGGCATTTTGAACCTAATTTCCGACGTCGCAATTTGGGAAAGTCGAAAAGTGTCGTCATGTGACACGAATCGCGATAAATAATTTATTTCCCAAAAACGAAAAACTCATCAGAACCACCTATCAGAAATAAATTGTTACTTTACGCGATATGTTCGTAAATATTTAAAATAAAATACCCTAAAAAAATTTTAAAATAAATAAAAAAATAATTAAATTTGAAAATAATTTCTAAAAGATGTATTTACCAAATATGGAAAACGCTATGCGATTACATTAGTTTCTTGGTAAGAAATCAACTCCCAATTTCATGCATTCTTAAACAAAAACTAATTTAATTTAGAAAGTAACTTTAGATCTTAGAACAGCCTTGCACAAGTAGCCTCATTATAATTTCTTTTTCCCTCTTTAAAGCGAGAGCAACTATTCAAATTCTATTCATATTCAACCTCACATATAAAAAGAACTCTGCAAATGTTTCAGCAGAAAAAAGAAATTATTGCGCTGCAAGCAAACAGAATAAGTATACAAAAGAAAAATAAATGAAAAGCCAGCTCTGCTTGTGCTTTTCCTTACTATTAAAAAAAAAAAAAAAAAAAAAAAAAAAAAAAAAAAAAAAAAAAAAGATATCTTCGTTGTTAATGGAGGGATTTTCTTGAAATTTTCAGCAAGTTGCAAACATAGTAAATTACGCAGTGAAACAAATTTTTATTATAATGTAATAAGTGATTAGAAAATTAGAGCCTCTACAAAAATCACTCACTATAGAACAATTCTAAAGAAGAACCAATGCGGTTTGTTTTGTTTACTTAAACACCGTGAGGTTGGAAACGTTATCAAAATAAGATGATCTGCTTTGGATGGATAACATTTTGTTATGCAGAAAGAAACTGTGTGGAGATTTTTTTTTTTTTTTTTTTCGTATTCTATTTTAAAAACATCCGTTATCTGGTAAGCATGCAGGATAATTGGCAATAGCCGTCCGTAATTATTAAGGATTGAATTGATGGAAACAGAATTTCGGCGTTCTTTCTCTTTTCGGCCGAAAACAAAAACATTGGAACTTTTTTTAAAGTAATCAGTAATCAATACATACATAATTATTAATTATATGTTTTTATTAAATTTATATAATTATACATGCTTATTAAATATTTATAACTATTAATTATAAGTGTGGCCAAAATTGGCTCTGAGTGCCTTAGTCCCAAAATTTTTTATTTTGGGATATAAATAAAAAAATTATAATTCCATATAAAATAAAACGTAATTAATTTATCAACGAATACAGAAATATTTTCTAATTACAAGAATTTTATTTATACTTTTAAAATATTTTGATTTTAGGTATACATACAATGTAGGTTTATTTTTTATAATACTGTTTGTAAATGATTATATGTTATACTAGAACTTTCTCAAAGAATATTCAAAACAGTTCTGTAGTTTCAAACTAAAAATTCTCTATTTTTTTTTAAGGCTGCAGCTTTTAATGAGCGCGTAAAACAGTTTAGGCAAATATGTGTTGCTTGCTTTATAATTTGCATTCACGTCCGAGTCAGTCATGACTGATAATTATAAACAATGGAATTCATAGCAATAGTCTCATTTCAGCCGTGAGTAAAGTTGAAAATATTCGAAAGAAGATTTGGAATACACAATCTCTGTCGAGTTTTGGTCCGATTTCATTTTCGACAAAACTTGGATTTTAGGCCGAAAATGAAATGAAAGTTTCGGTCGGTCGATTTCTAATTATTATTGTGTTAGAACATTCGGCCTAGAATAATATACTACCAAAAAATTGATAATATTTACAGTAATTGAATAATCAATAGTACAAATTTTATATCCTCATTAGTTTTGGATTAAAATTCTACCAAGAGGATATATATATATATATATATATATATATATATATATATATATATATATATATATATATATTAATGTATAATTTAATAAAAGATTTACTTTTTTAGGGAGGAGAGAGGGATAAGTAGCATACTGTAATTTTATTTTGTTTTGCAACATCTCTATGTAGGTGAATAAATAACTTAAAATTAATAAGAAAAATTAAGTCATTTTTAAATTTTTCATCATTTTTACAGCACATAAAAAATATTTAATTAAAAAGTTCTGGCCTTTTTAAAAAAATTAATGAATTTTATTTTGAGTTTGTATTAAAATATTTTTTTTCAGGTAAAAAAGCATAGTATGTCTGCTACGCATTATAATTCTTGCAAAGCAAAATTAGCCGAAGATAATCCATCTAAAGCACCACTGATGTCTGCAGTTAAGAAAATGGATTCCCAAATACTTTTGAATATGGAAAAGCTCTTCAATACAGCATATCTAATTGCTAAAGAGGATTATGCTTTTGATGACTTTCCCAGTTTATGTGCACTCCAACAAAAAAATGGAATAAAGTTTGGCAACACATATGTGAATGATAAAGCAGCTAAACAATTCGTTAAATATATTGCAGAAAGCATGAGATCAGAAATTAAAGAACAGTTTTCTTCAATTGATTTTTTTTCTATGATGGCTGATTGATCCACTGACAGGGCAACAATATCGTCAGAAATAATATATGTTTATTATTTGTATGAAGGAGATGTAAGATGTACTTTTATTGGTTTGAAAGAATGCGAAAATGAATGTGCTTCTGGAATAAAATCCACAATAGAAACTGCTGTACAAGAATTTATACCAGATTGGAAGGAAAAACTGGTTGCAGTCAGTTTTGATGGTGCTAGCGTAAACATGGGACCTGTTTCTGGTATTGTCAAATTAATGGAGGACGACTGTGGAGATTTAGCAACAGTTCACTGTGTAGCACACAGATTAGAGCTAGCTTTAGCTGATGCACTAAAATGTGTGAGGTATGTTACTAATGTTGAAGACACAAAGGAATTTATTCCTTTTACCACAACAGTGCCAAACGTACAAGGGAACTTAAATCGCTCTCCGAAATCCTTGATGAAAAAGTTTTGCGGCCTGTTGGTTTGCATGGCATTCGATGGTTGCAATCACGGCATCGAGCTGTTCAGGTTCTTATTAAGAACTGGCATGCAGTTATAATTCATATGGAACAGGTTGTTGCTGCTGAAAAAGAAAAGACAGAATGTGCAAAATTAAGAGGATATTTAAAAACCTTGAAATGTGAAAGATTTTTGAATTTCCTTCATTTATATGAAGATATTTCTCACATTTTTGCAAGACTTTCTGAAACTTTTCAGCAGAAGTTCTTGCTTCTGAGCGATTTTTTTGTAAAGTTTGAATCTAGTAAAGAAAGACTTTCAAAAATGATTTCTGAAGATGCAAAAAGCCTTCAGGAGTTTAAAAATGCCCAGAGTTTTCAAGGTACTGAAGTAAAGTATAAAGATATAACACTGTCTCGGAATGATTCGAATTTACGTTTGTTTGAAGAAGACCGGAGAAAGCTTATAACTGAAATAATAGAATCTTTAAATAAACGGTTCTATAATATGACAAATGAAACCATCTTTGCAAATTTAAAAATATTTGACCCATGCTCCCTTTATGAATTGAAAGAAGATGATGAGAACAAAGTTAATAATCAATTAGAAGAACTCATAAATAATCTTCCACACAATGTAAGAAAAAACATTAATAAAGATGCATTAATCGAGGAATTCTCTGACTATAAAATGTGGACTAAAGATAAGTTAAATATTCCATGCAAAGCTGCTTGGCAGCGATTAATCGCAGAATCCAAATCTAATACGAGTTTTTATAACATCAGGAAAATTTTGGAATTTGTTATGGTTCTTCCCTTGAGCATTGCTGAATGTGAAAGGGGTTTCAGCCAACTTAATCTTATTAAGACAAACACAAGGAATCGTTTGTCACTGAATTTGATCAATGACATTCTTTTAATAAAACTGTATGGACCAACATTAGATAATTTCAATCCACAAAAAGCCATTAATTTATGGTACTCTGATGTAACACTCGGTCGAGTTAGGAGGCCTGATTTTAAAAATTTAACGAGTTAGGAGGCCTGATTTTAATTCAAGATATTATTTTAATTTTTGTATTCTTTGTTTGTGATTTTTGTATTTTCAACTTTTGTATTCATATAAGCTATATAAAAATAATTAGTTAAACATTTTTCTAGCATCCATATGTTGTAGTTTAATCAACTTTTACTGTTTTATAGAAAACCAGTTTTTACTTTGTTTTAGTGATTAACAATGATAGTGTTTTTAATATATACCCCCTTACCCTTAACACATAAAAATAGGAACAATATTAATGTTAACACGGTTGTGAAAAGAAATGAGAAAATACGATACAACGTAAAATTGCAACCATGAAATGCAGTTTGGCGCCTAGAAAATAAATTGTAGGCGTCATTTGACGCCTTACTTAAAAATCCCAATTTCTAACCCTGTTGCAACTTAATACTTGAAATAATCTCAAGTGACACTTGGCGATTTATTTTGGTGGTGAAATGCGATGTGCCTTCGGATTTGTTAGGAAGAAGTGTCTACCACTGCTCAATTATCAGGATTTGTAAACTTGAGAAGTAATCGTGGTATTCTTGTTTCTTGTCAACCAATGGGAGAATGGAACCTTTCACCCTCTTCCTGGGAGACTGGTAAGATTGATGGATTCGCCCCTCCCTGCGTTACACTGCCTTTTATTATATAGAGATATCAAAATACTAGATATTTTTGATATTTTCGAAAATATATTTACAAAAACTGTAGCTGGAAGGAAAACAGCACTTTCTAGATTAACACAGTACTTTTAGATTCTTATGGGTTTATTTTTACAGGCAATTTTAATATTTAAAAGTCAGAGCACTTTTTTCAAGATACGTGTCTGTTTTTACTATGTAAGCAAATTTTCCTATACAAAACGCAGTAAAAGGGAGGGCTCAATTTTGAGTGGGGAGGGGAGGGACAAGAAAAGAATAATCTTTTTGACTGGGGGGCAAGAAGGCTGTTAATGAATCAAAACTTATTTGATTAGTCATTAGAAATAATGACAAAATTATTCCAAATCATGCACTAAAAAAAAAAGAAAAGAAAAAAAGCAGTACAATTAAAAAATATATGCTGTGTATATTTACTATTTGGATGCCATATTTCTGTGATGAATTTCATCTTTGGAGGCCTTAAAGGATATTCTTTGGGGAAATATAGGTGAGCCTTGAAAAATCCTCCTTCACTGTTGAAATATAACTACAGTTAATTGCATGACAGTAATATAATTACAATTAATTTAAGTATTGCAAATGAATAATAGGTATAAACATTATGAAGGTGTTATTAGTTCATATTATGTAAAATAAAACAAGTATATTAAATACACAACATACTTATAGTAGTATAGCATAATAATTTATGCAATTAAAGGTTTATTGTTGAAAAAAAAAATTATATAAATAGTTCTCAATTTCATTACATTCAATACAATAAAAAGCTACACAAAAATACATAAAAATCTAATTGAAAAGGATAAAATATGATACAAAGCTAAAGTGAGTTTTTTTCATACTTTATTATCTTGATACAGACTAATAAAAAACTAATGCTGTTAATATATTATGAATTTGGTCTACATCCAAATCTAGCATTTTATATCCCAATAAAGTTACAGGGATATTAAAAAAGAATGAATGACTCAACGCTACTTCTCCAATAGATTTAGAAAAACTTTGGAAATATGCCAAAATAAATAAAATTGCAACACACATTAGCATAATAAATACCATGTTATTAAATCATGTATTGACAGGGATATATTGGACAGTATTCAGCCCCCAAGATAGAAAGATGAATGCAAATTTTGCTATTTACTTGGGCCCCCAAATGCTGCTGAAAATTTGTCAATTGTCCAAAATCTGTTGTAGATTTACATTTCATTCTACATTTTATTGTGTTCATATTGCATTTTTATAAAATCATATATTTTGTCTGAAAAACTCATATTACTTTATTATAGTGAAGAATATTTTCTTTTATCTTTATCAATTAAAAAATATATTTTATTTTAAATTCTTAGTTAATCCTGTTCCTTTTCTCGTCAGCTTATTTGGGGGGTTGGTGAATGTAGCTTGTAGGTGGCAGAGCCCCCTAACATTTTAAATAATTGTAGCTTGGTATTACAGAAAATTTATTTTTAGTTGTTGCATACTTTATCATTCCAGATATATAGACTTGTATAGGAAAAGATAATCAGCACCATACAATTTATTATAAAAGGTCTACTCATTAAAATTTCATAATTTTGAAATAATTAAAAGTAAATTAAAGATTATCAAATTTAACTGTATTAATGGATATTTTAAAGTAATTATTAAAATCAATAGTGGTTATCTTAGTAAGTACCATTTTCAACACACACACACACACACAGTATAGGACCAAATATTCAGAATTGGGAAATCCGGAAAAAAACTTATTCAAAATTTTCTAAATTTGACTAAAATTTTAGAATTTCTGGAATTTTTCGAAAATTTTACAGATTAATATATATTTTTTTATCAGTCCATTGTGTTTCAATGTAGCCATTAAAATATGTTACTTCAGTGGCGGGGAAGTACACAGTCGTGTCCCCCCTCCCCCCCCAGTCGTGTGTTTGATTTAAAAAAAAAAAAAAAAATTCTCTCAAATTTGTTTAAAATTAACTTATATTACAATTTGTTAGAAAAAAAAAATCGTCGTATATTTCACCAGGGGTGATTATGGTCCACATTTTCAAAAAATTTTTAAAAATTGGTTTTCAGTCCAAAAATTCGGACATAAAAAAATATCGCGAATTTCAACAGATGGTCGCCGAAATAAATCATTTACGCCTATCATTCGCAGGAAAAATCGCCAATTTCATCAAAGGATTGCGGAAACAACGTGAATTTCATCAGAGGATTGGAGAGAAAATGCAAATTTCTTCCAAGGATTCTAAAAAAATGCAAATTTCATCATCAAGGGATCACAGAAAAAAAAAAAAAAAATTGCAAATTTCGTCACATGATTGTAGAAAAAAATGCAAATTTCTTCAAAGAACTGTGAAAAAAATTTTAGTTTAAAATTAACTTATATTACAATTTGTTAGAAAAAAAAATTCATCAGATATTACACCAGGGAGTGATTATGGTCTGCATTTTCAGAAAATTTAAAAAAAATTGGTTTTCACGAAAATTCGGACATAAAAAATATTGTGAATTTCAACAGATGGTCGCGAAATAAATCATTTACGCCTATCATTCGCAGGAAAAATCCCCAATTTCGTCAAAGGATTGGGAAGAAAATGCAAATTTCTTCCAAGGATTCTAAAAAAAAAAAAAAAAAAATGCAAATTTCGTCAAGGGATCACGGGAAAAAAAAATCTCAAATTTCGTCAAAGGATTGGGAAGTAAATGCAAATTTCTTCCAAGGATTCTTAAAAAAAAATGCAAATTTCATCAAGGGATCACGGGGGAAAAAAAAAATCTCAAATTTCGTCACAGGATTGTAGAAAAAAATGCAAATTTCGTCAAGAGATAGCGAAAACAATGAAATTTTGTCAAAGGATCGTAGAAAAAAAATGCAAATTTTGTCAAAGAATCGTGAAAAAAAAAAAAAAAAAAATCAAAGGATTGTAGAAAAAAAAAAAAATGCAAATTTTGTCAAAGAATCATAGAAAAGGGCGAATTTCATCAAAGAATCGCGGACAAAAAAAAAAAAAAAAGCCCACTAATTTCGTCAAAGAATCACAGAAAAAACACAAACTTCGAGAGGATCCAAAATCCAGAAAGCCTTCGGTCACGAGGATTCCGTAATAGGTCCTGTACTGTATATATTACTCAAACCTCTCTGCCCCTGGTGCAAGGGGCCCTGTAAGCATCTGTGCCCGGTGCCCACAAATTTGTAAATTGGTCTTTGTTTATCACTATTATAAATACATCTGCCTAATAATTACAGCATTCGATAAATATATCGCATTTATTCTTAAAATGCACACTCTAAATATATATTTATATAATAGTGAGTGTTCCTTAATATGAGTGGTTGGTCTCAAACATGTGCTTTCTGCTTTTTCTGAAAAATTCATTTTTTTATTATATGTGTCACTTAACGAATAATGGTGTGACATGATCAACTGTATATTTTAATCTATCTGTTAACAACATCCGACAATATTTACAGAAAGGGATATAGATATAGAAAGTTTATTTAAAATAATTTAATAAAATCTTTCAGACCTAATTAGATTTGAGACAAAATTAATATATTCCACTATCAAAACTATAGTCGTTGCTTTCATATTTGACAACAGTGTTTACAAAAAATAAGCAATATATAATGTCTGTATACGTGTATTTGTATTATTTTTCAAAACTGATTAAAGCAGTTTTAAAATTTACAAATGCCTCTATAAAATACGAACATTTATTAAATTCAATTCCGAGAAAAAAGTTTCCTAGCAATCATAGTTAGGACAAAAACAATCATAATTATGACACATATAAAAAATTGTTTTAGTTTTTGGAAATCATGTACAGAATACAAATCTGCAAGTGGAGTAACAGGGGGATACAATGTAGTGGTTAGTACCAGGGTTCGCAAAAACTAGGGATGCACCGGATATTGATTTTGCCGGATATCGGATACCGGATATCCGAAGCTCCTTTGCCTGCCGGATTCGGATATCCGGCCGGATATCCGATCGGATATCCGGCACTAGATATGTTTTTAGTTATATGGTGAATTATTTCTTTATATAACGCCATCTCAGAACAATAAATTACAAACATGTTTCATACATCATTAAAACATTTTAAATATATTGAAATATAATTTACAAAAACTATATCTCTTTGAACTCCAGGGCTTGAAATTCAAGTTTTCCCAGCCAACATTTAAAAATACAGGGGAGTTGAACTGTTAGAAAGGAAAAAAAATATATATATCTTTAAACTCCGTTATTTTTTATGTGCCACTTAAAGAATTGCATTTATACAGACATGACAAAATACCTTTGAAATAATTTAAATTATCAACTCAAGATAATTTATTATCAAAAATGTTTATTTTTATTAAAACAAAGGAACAGAATCAAGTTTTATATATACCATGTCTATTTTTCAACTTTCACCTAATGTTATGGGCAATTAACAATTGGGTTGCTAAATGAATTTCTTAATTTAGAATTTATTCCATTTTGCATGTTTTAGCCTCTTTCACAAGTTACACTTTTGACAAACAGCACAGACCAACTTTTATAACTTTAGAAATTATCGGAAACGCATGGTTATGCCCTGTTAAGAAATTTTAGAAAACTTTGCAAAATTTGATGTGCATTATTTTTTAACTTACTTGCATGAATAATGCATATCGGTGATTCTATTGTCAATAGCCTACGGTGATTGTATGTCACTTCTGAACAAACTTGTTTTATTATATCCTTAATGGAATTATAGTCAAAACTGTAATCCCTGGTATTTTCGTTAAAATTGAACTATGGAATTTTAAATGCATTCAACATGTCCAAAAACACTTCAATGTATATATTGTCGTCATTTCTGTCCACAATTCCAATGACATCAGTTTCTGCCAACTGCAACTGTGTTTCAAAGACTAGCAACTCAACCTTAGGCCATAACTTATGTAAAAATGTTACTAACGTTTTAATTTTAATTCACTTTCATTCACTCCCATCAAGAATCTAACCAGTAGTCAACTTTCTTCATATCCACAAGTTTTAAATTTTCAACAACTTCTGCTCCATCAGTCAGTCCTTCAAACAAAAACTGTATCAACCTTTTCCTGTAATGTCTCTTAATTTTCTCAAGGAGCCGTTCTCTGCTCCAGAAGCTAATGTGTAGCTTGGCAATATTTCATTATTCTAATCTGTTTCATTGCAATTATAGATTGGAGGGGCGAGGGGAGAAGGCTGAGTAGTGGCATCTGGTAGGGTAAATAAGAAAGCTTCCCATTTATCTGAAAATTCTTATGGAACACCAGTCAACAAAAATGTTTTGGTCCCATGCTTTTCAGATAACCGGAATTTTACTGTGTACTTGAAAGATTAATGAATAAACGTTATGCTTATATTGAAATTTTTTCAATCTATTGAGTATGAATTAATAATATTAAATAAACTCCTTGTGAATCCTTCCGATTTATTTATTTATTTTTGTTAAGAAATACTTTATTTTTGTAAGATTTTAAGAAACATTTATTTCCTCAAAGTAATTTCTTTTGTTAAGGGGACATTCCAGTGAAACTGGTTTTCCCTTCTCAAATCAGGAAATTCTATATTAACCCATGGGAAATTTTAGCAAGAACAAAAAATCATACATTAGTCATACATTATAAAACACTTTCTAACACTATCATAATATTGTTACCAAATTTAATTTTTTTTCATTCACATAACACAGTTAAACACTTAAGGGGACCCTTCATTAACTTGAAAATGGCCATTCCGTAATGTTAAACCAATGGGCAGGGTTTTTTTTTTATTGTTTAAATTTGAAAAGTTTTAAAAGATTCTTTTTGCATAAGATAGCTGAGCTCGATCTTTCACACGGCTTTTTTTTAATTTTTCGATTTCGGTTGCAGATTTTTTTTGCATGGAATTGTGATGCATTGGAATTTTAAATCCATATCCAAAGTTTGAAAAGGAAATAGTCAATTGATTTCTTCTATTACCCGATAAAAGGTTGATTTTAAAAATCATGTCCTAATTTCTGTGAATTGCAAAAATCAACTAGTTTGTTATTTCGAAACATGTTTTTTTAAGTTCACCAATTTTTTTTTTCTTCATGTGTGCCACAAGTGTAATCTCATTTTGTTTAGTGCTGACTATTGGCCAATTTGGTAGGGCTCAGTCTCCGGTGGCCATTACTGCCCTTTTAGTTATTTCCTATTTTGGGCACAGGGAAAAAACATCGCAAAATACAAAAATCGGTCATAAAAAAAAAATATCGCCGATTTCGTCAATTATGGTGAAAATAAATAACAAAATTTGTCGATCGGTCGCAAGAAGAAAACTGAAGTTCATGGGAAATCGGCAGCGGGAAAATATCACAAAATTCGTCAATCGATCATGGAAAAATATCATGAAATTTGTCAGTCCGTCCACGAGTAAATATCGTGAAATTCCTCAGCCGGTCGCAGAGAAAAAACTCGAAATTCTTCAATCGGATGCAAAAAAACAATTGTTATTTTCATCAGTATGTCGCAAGAACAAACAGGGAAATTTGCCAATCGGTCACAGAATAAAACTGCTATATTTGTCAATTGACCTCGAGAAAAAAAATTATGAAATTCACCGATCGGTCTCTAGAAAAAATCGTGGAATTCGTCAGTCGGTCGTGGAGAAAAAGCACAAAATTTTTCAATCAGATGCAGAAAAACAACTATGAATTTTGTCAATCTGTCGTAAGAAGAACCTGTGAAATCTGCTAATCGATAGTAGAAAATATCACGAAATTTGTCGGTCGGTCCTGAGACTTGATCGTTGTTTCACAAAGAAACTTTTTCGGAAAATGATTTTTTGGAAACAGGAGCCGCCCGCCCACAATAGGGCATAATAAATAGGACACAATAATAATCTTTAGGGCATGTATCCTGCCTTCCCGTCTCGAAATTCAAGCCCTGTATCTGCCATTCAAGACCTGTAATGTACAGACTTGTATAAAACCAAAAACTTTCTGCGCACACAAATATTAGGTCAAAATTTTTCTGCAAATTAATTTAATGTTTAATAAAATAACGTGTTATATTATTTTGACGGCATGAATTAAAAACAGTAGTTTTAAAATAATTACCATTTTACATTAAAAATAAATTGATATTAATTAAATAATAATTGTTTTGGTTAAAAAAATAATAAAGCTAAAAATCCATGATAAGAAATGGTGAATTCTTATCAATTCTTTTGTCAATGCATTTAGAAACAGCCCAATCCTTAATATTGTGACCTCTTCGCACAAAATGCCAGTCACTCTGTTCACAGAAATAATGCGGCATTGCTTCTGAAACAACTGAATCACATTTTATAGGGAGAGGACCATTCATAAGTATCATCATTAAAGAATCCAATGAGTTTTTACCGCGGCCCTTTGACGAAATTCTTGTTTTTTCTGCGGTCATTTGTCGAAATTCCCCGTTTTTTTTCGCGATCATTTGAAAAAATTCCCGTTTTTTTCGCGATCATTTGACAAAATTCCCGTTTCTCCTGCGATCATTTGACAAAATTCCCGTTTTTTCCGCGATCATTTGACAAAATTTCCGTTTTTCCCGTGATCATTTGACAGAATTCCCGTTTTTTTCGCGATCCTTTGACGAAATTCGCGTTTTTTCTGTGATCCTTTAACGAAATTCGCATTTTTTCTGCGATCTTTTGACGAAATTCGTGTTTTTTCGCGATCCTTTGACGAAAATCGCGTTTTTTTCTCGATCCTTTGACGAAATTCGCGTGTTTTTGCGATCCTTTGGCGAAATTCGCGTGTTTTTGCGATCCTTTGGCGAAATTCGCGTTTTTTTGCGATCTTTTAACAAAATTAGCGCCTTTTCCGCTATGCTTTTACGAAATTTTTTTTGCCGCTCTTTTGCGTTTTTTCTGAAATTCTTTGACGAAATTAGCTTTTTTCAGCGATCTTTTCACAAAATTACGTGTTTTTCCGCGGCCCTTTGAGGAAATTAGTTTTATTTTTTCGCTATTCTTTTACGAAATTTGCGGGGTTTTTTTTCGCGATCCTTTGACAAAATTCGGGCTTTTTCCGCTATGCTTTTACGAAATTCGTTTTTTTCCTGCGCTCCTGTGACGAAATTTGCGTTTCTGTAATTCTTTGACGAAATTATCTTTTTTTTTTCACGATTCTTCGAAGAGATTCGCGTTTTTTCCGCGGTCCTTTGACGAAATTCGCATTTTTTCAAGACACTTTGACGAAATTGGTGATTTTTACTGCGAACGATTGACGAAATTGGTTTTTTTCAGTGATTATTTGCTGAAATTCGCAATATTTTTCAGTGATATTTTTTTAGTGTCTGAATTTTCAGACTGATGGCCAATTTTTTTTTTTAATTTTCGGAACCGAATGCCTTAAATTTTCGGAAAATTCGGAACAGAATCACCCATAGCAAACAATAAATAAATCGTACATAAAATTGGGGAATATTTTTAATTTTTCGGTATTTTTTTTTAAGTTACAAGAACAAAAGTTTTTTTTTTTTCCCCTAAAAAATTTTCCGCAAAGTTCCGAATTTTGCGGAAATTTTTCCGCGCACGGCGTGCGCGTCTATATTATACAACTCTGGTAATGTATATTAACAATATTGCATAAAAAATGTAATTTAAACATTAAAATATTCTGTTTATTTGTACAATGAAATGCTGATAATTGCTACTGGATTTGGATATGGGATTGACTATATTGATAGTTGCTGATAATTGCTAATAATTAATTAATTTGTACAATGAAATGCTGATAATTTGTATAGTAAATTTTAACCAATTAATATGCATATAATTGTAGAGCATTTTCACAAAGAAATACTACACACTTTCTTTTTATAATTTAAACATAAAATATCTACTAATATACCCATGATTAAAGAGTTATTTTCTCCAAACATAGGTTTAATTGATGCCCTTTTTCTGTTTTAATTATTTAATATTGTTTTTGCTCTAAGTCACGTTTAGTTTTATTTTAATTTAAATTATTTTGATATTTATAAGTAAAAAGAAAATTACTTTTAATTTTAAATATTTATAAGGAAGTTACAAAAATAACTAGTTGGATTTGCCAATCCCAAAACTTTCTTCTATCTCATACATCTTAATATTTCAAAAAGTAGTTCCAAATATTACCATACTTTAATATCATTAGTTCAATATTATACCAACTTTGATTTTGATTTAAAATTTCTGCTCCAGTCAATTAATCAGAATAAGAATAAGTTAATCTCGATCATGATATTTATTAAAATCAATAATTTTTTTGTTCCCTTCGCTTCATGAGCCGCCAATATACAGCACAAAAAAAAGCTGAGAAAAATCGAGAAAATTTTACAAAAATCTCTGTTACAGCGCCACCTTCTGGCAGAATATTTCCAAATGCAAGGAGAAACTGCTGGTCATAGCCAAAAATATACACACAAAATTGGTTCAATTCTATGCTTAGCTTCATACACTTTTCAATGGTAAAATAATGAAAATAACACAAAAATCCGTATTATAGCGCCTCCTTCCTGCAGAATATTTTCAAATTGAAGGAGGACCTGCTGGCCATAGCCAAAAACATACCCCCAAAAATTGGTTCAATTTTATGCATAACTTCATACACTTTTCGATGGTACAAGAATGAAAGTGGCACAAAAATCGCCATTACAGCGCCCCATTTTGGCAGAATATTTCCAATTTAAAGGAGAGCCTGCTGGACATAGCCAAAAACAAATACAAAAAATTTTGTTCAATTATATGGATAATTTCATACACTTTACAGTGATACAATAATGAAAATGGCACAAAAATCGCGATTACGTGCCCCCCCCCCCCCCCCCCTCCTTCCAGTGGAATGTTTCCATATTGAAGGAGGCTGACCTCTAAAATATCTAAATCCGTCGAAAACCGTAAATCGAAAAAATTTCTATTACAATACTTTCTTCTAAAAATTGGCCTGTTTAATTGTTAAACTTAAAAAAAAGAAAGAAAATTAATAAAGTCATACTTTAATAAACAACTTCAAATTTTATTTTGCATTCTGAAAGTAAAGGTGTACAATTTTCTGAAAGAAGTAAACATAAATTCTTAAATTTATTATAAAGAGTTTAAATATCAATGTTAGGAAAGCTGGCAATTCTTTAAACTTTTGAGAATTACCTTTTACTCATGTATAGTGAACTTACTTTCATATTTTGCATTATAAACAAAAATGTTCGGCATTGTTTGGGGTCAAACTATTTCTGTTACCC
Organism: Maratus speciosus; assembly: GCA_963932465.1. NCBI lineage: Eukaryota > Metazoa > Arthropoda > Arachnida > Araneae > Salticidae > Maratus > Maratus speciosus. The sequence goes on from OZ010791.1 coordinate 415,520,508, forward strand.
TTATATATTCACTTCGCTGCACTCTGCCGGATATCCGGCAGAGAAGTCGGATATCCGATGATTGTGATCCGGATATCCGACGGTATTTCGGATATTGAAAAATCAGCCGGATATGCCGGATATCGGATATTTGCCGGATATCCGTTGCATCCCTAGCAAAAACCCGGGTTTTTTTGAAAAAACCCAACCCACATGGGTTTTTTCAGGTTTTTTCATGAAAAACCCAATTTTCCCCGGGGAAAATCGGGTTTTTTCAAAAGTACAATATATGCGATATTACATTATTGTATACTATATTATATATACTATACATAAAAAAATACATTATTCCCTTATATATACAATATAATTGTAATGCTATTTTACAAGTTATAAATTGTATAAGTTATATGAATTTAAATTAAGTGTCAGTGTTTCTCACAAATTAGTTTTAAATATAATAGAAGATATAAAATTGTTAATTTGCTTTAAAATCAAATGATGAATAGAATATTAATATTTAAAATATATAAGTAGGAAGAAAAAAAGGGGTAAACTAGTCGGATGTGCCTATCCAAAAACTTTCCTCTGTCTTATGCATGTTAATTCAAAATTCGCTATCACAGTGCCACACCCATCACGAGGATTGTAAAATATAGGTTCGTTCAATTGGATGTATTTAACAAGGAGATGTAAGTATCACACTGTTTCAAACAAATCATTGAATTTTGGAACCCACCCTGTTAGATGTCCACAACCAAAATTTCCAACCCAAACAGTATAAAATCAACACCTGTTATTCAATTTACATCCAAGTCTAATAATGCATGAAAATGAAACAGAATAAGTTTGATTAAATTACGTGTTTAGTTTTTGAGATATAGATTTTGCAAAAATCGTGAAAAATGCAGCATACCAACACTACCTGCTGCACAATTTACACCTGAACCTAATCAGTAACAGCTTATGTCAATGTCTAATTGAATCTGAAGTTTGATGAAAATCCATGCATTAATTCTTGAGATATTGCAGAAATGATACAAAATGCAGCACAACAGAGCCACTGTTGGGTGATATTCATCAAAAACTAATCACCACCAGTTTATATCAAGGTCTAACTGTATCTAAATTTTTATTCAATTCCGTACATTAGTTCTTGAGATAAGAGTTATTGCTGAAATCGTGAAAAAATGTAGCATAACAGCACTACCTGTTGGGCGATATACACCAAAACTTGATAAGCAACAACTTAACTTGTAACTGAATCTGAAGTTTGATGAAAATCCGTGCATTAGTTCTTGAGATAAAGCTATTGCAAAAATTGAGATAAATGCATCATAGCAGCACCATCTGTTGGGCAATATACACCAAAAACTAATCAGCATCAGTTTACATCAAGGTCTAACTGAATCTAAGTTTTGTGAAATTCTGTGCATTAGTTCTTGAGATAGAGCCCCACAAAATTTTTGTCACATACAGACATTTTCTAAAAACCACCAAATCGTCTTCAGGACATTTTTAAAACGTATAAATCCGTCGTAAACTGGAAGTTGAAATTTTTCACAAATTAAATACTTTCTTCTTGTAAAGATAGAAGAAAGTAAAAATATATATCTTTTATTTTCATGTATATAGTTCATTTGAATTTTTTATATAAAGACATTCTTATGATATACCTTTACCTATAATTATGTACTACGTATGTTGCCTACTATGTTCTATGTTAGTAAAGTATTTCAATGTGCTAAAATACATTTTTATTTTACCTCATGTGTTTATGTAATGGCTTTTATGTATTAATTTTTTTTCAAAATTCAGTGAAATGACTTAAATTTATTAAATGTTTATGTTGTCTAAAATTTTAAATATTTCTGAAAATTGAAAAAACCCACATTATGGGTTTTTCAGTGGGCTTTTTCAAGTGGGCCTATTCTGAAAAAACCCACCGGGTTTTTTCGAACTGGGCCCAGCTTTGCGAACCCTGGTTAGTACCACAGAATATTACAGCTCCTGTTTTTTACTTACCCATCATACGTAGTAAAGGGTAAGTCTTGTAATCGTTTTAAAAATCGAAAAAAATTTTTTGATGGATTTACACATTTCAGACTGTGGAGATTCCGAAAAAGAACATATTTTTAGAAAAAAAAATTTTGCTGTCCGTCTGTATATATGTGTGTGTGTGTGTTTCTGTAAACGCTCTATCTCCCGAATAAATTGAGATAGACTTGAAATTCAGTGTGTACTTGGGAAGTAACAATGGGAAGAAGCCTATTGAATATCAGTAACTTCGATTATCCGGAACTATTTTTTTCGGACTCTCGAAATATTCGTTGTGATAAAAGGTATACAAAAATTTTCGAAATTGTTTATTTGAAGGAGTGAATCTAAAAGACAATAAAAAAACAAATTTTGCATCATGAATGAACCCTATCAGATAATTAGTTGCCGAGATATTTGTAATTCTATTTTTCATGACCCGGTATTTCATTCAAAGATATATTTTAATTGGAAATGAGACGCTTAATCCGACACAGTAAACTGTTAGTTAATATTATTATAATTTTTTGAGTTATAAGGATATTTCTTTTACGCAATTCGGTTCTACGCAATTATCCCGCCAACCAAAAACTATTGCCAAACTATAAGATTAGATGCCAATAATGGCTTATCATAAATGTCAAGCATTTAATACATCTCCATACCTATAAGGGGGTTACCATAGGGGGAATCCTGTGCTGTAATGCCGCCAACTTTGTTGCTAACTTGGCGATATATCACCAAATTTGGCAACCAAAATTAATCGCCAAATTGGCGGTATCTCTAATATTTCGCAAATTCCCATAGACTTCCATTGTAAACCTATAGTGTTTACTTGCTTACAGAAAATCAACAAATTGAGATATTTTAATGCAACAAAATGTAATATTAGTTTAAGGGATTATATTAATTATATTTAAGGGAGTCTAAGTAAATTAAATTATGAATAAAGTAACATGATACAATGCTTAGCATGTATCACATGTTTTATATTATGTATATCCATGAAAGGTAAGTATTACGGTGGCCCTGAACGGCTAGCCCAGTAGCAGAAAGTTATGGTTGTGTCTGCGACAGCAATTTAGTGGGATGAAAATTGTCTGCGGGAGTAGCGTGTTACATTTTCTTATGTACAAACATAAGTGTTAAAATAAACAGCATTCAGTGAGTAAAAGAAAAATTTCTGAAATTCACAGCAAATTTTCCGAAACGTTACAACAAAAAAAAAAAGTAGGAAATTGCTCGTCAAACGTGGCAAATGAGGTGCGTTCGTACTATAACTAGTTTTATAACTATTTTTTGCACCCCATATTGTACTGAATGTATATTTTTTTGCACTTCATAAGTGCACAGTCTGTAACATCATTAAAATGCACTTGCAATAATTTTTTCCCATTGCCCGTAATGTAATGGAAAACTTTTGACTGTCCCTGTAATTAAACTATACACCCAATTTTAATAAAATCTGAAATGGCTCTACAAAATTTTGCAACAATTATATATTTAAAATTTCAGACCATTCGGAAGACTGTAACATCATTAAATGCACTTGCAATAATTTTTTCCCATTGGCCGTAATGTAAAGAAAAACTTTTGAATGTCCCTGTAACTAAACTATACATCCGATTTTCATAAAATTTGAAATGGCTCAACAAATTTTTGCAACAATCATATAGTTAAAATTTCAGACCATTCGGTTGGGTAGTTTTTGCTCTGTTATATGCGGACGGACGGACAGACGGCCAGACGGACTGAACGACGACTATAGGTGCTACGTATGTATATAATTACGAACGCACCTAAAAAGGGGGTGGGGAGCGAACATTCCACTACTGGCACTAACTATGTGTTTTTCTTTGTGTGCTTTTGAGGAAATTTGCCGTTTTTCGCAATCTTTTGAGGAAATTTGCTGCTTTTTCACGATCTTTTGACGAAATTTGTCGTTTTTTTCGCGATCTTTTGATGAAATCTGCTGTTTTTTCACGATCTTATGAGGAAATTTCTCGTTTTTTTCGCGATCTTTTGAAGAAATTTGCCGTTTTTTCTCGATTTTTTGACAAAAATTAGCTTTTTTTCGCGATGCTTTACGAAATTTGCGTTTTTCCCTCGATTCTTTGACGAACTTTGTGTTTTTTCCGCGATTCTGTGACAGAAATTTGCGAAATTTACGTTTTACCCGGGATCTTTTGACGAAATTCCGCAAATTTATTTCCGATCTTTTGACAAATTTTCTTTTATTTCGTGATCCTTTGACAGTAATCTGCGTTTTTCGCGATCCTTTGACAGAATTTTGCGTTTTTTCGCGATCCTTTGACAGAATTTTGCATTTTTCGCGATCCTTTGACAGAATTTTGCATTTTTCGCGATCCTTTGACAGAATTTTGCGTTTTTTCGCGATCCTTTGACAGAATTTTGCGTTTTTTCGCGATCCTTTGACAGAATTTTGCGTTTTTTCGCGATCCTTTGACAGAATTTTGCGTTTTTTCGCGATCCTTTGACAGAATTTTGCATTTTTTGCGATCCTTTGACAGAATTTTGCGTTTTTTCGCGATCCTTTGACAGAATTTTGCGTTTTTTCGCGATCCTTTGACAGAATTTTGCGTTTTTTCGCGATCCTTTGACAGAATTTTGTGTTTTTTCGCGATCCTTTGACAGAATTTTGTGTTTTTTCGCGATCCTTTGACAGAATTTTGTGTTTTTTCGCGATCCTTTGACAGAATTTTGTGTTTTTTCGCGATCCTTTGACAGAATTTTGTGTTTTTTCGCGATCCTTTGACAGAATTTTGTGTTTTTTCGCGATCCTTTGACAGAATTTTGTGTTTTTTCGCGATCCTTTGACAGAATTTTGTGTTTTTTCGTGATCCTTTGACAGAATTTTGTGTTTTTTCGCGATCCTTTGACAGAATTTTGTGTTTTTTCGCGATCCTTTGACAGAATTTTGTGTTTTTTCGCGATCCTTTGACAGAATTTTGATTTTTTTCGCGATCCTTTGACAGAATTTTGTGTTTTTTCGCGATCCTTTGACAGAATTTTGTGTTTTTTCGCGATCCTTTGACAGAATTTTGTGTTTTTTCGCGATCCTTTGACAGAATTTTGTGTTTTTTCGCGATCCTTTGACAGAATTTTGAGTTTTTTCGCGATTTTGTGACAGAAATTTGCGTTTTTCTCGCGCCCCTGGAACGAAATTCACGTTTTTTTCGGGATTTTTGGATAAAATTTAAGTTTGTACAGCGATCTTTGACAGAAATTTACGTTTTTCGAGATCTTTTGATGAAATTCCGCGTTGTTTTAGCCATCCTTTGACATAAATTTGCGTTTTTTTTTTTTTTTTTTTTCGATCCTTTGACATAATTTTGCGTTTTCCCCACAATCGTTTGACTAAATTCGCGTTCTTTCCGCGATCCTTTTACTAATTTCGCATTCTTTCCGCGATCCTTTTACTAAATTCGCATTCTTTCCGCGATCTTTTGACGAAATTAGTGTTTTTCCGCAATTCTGTGACAGAAATTTGCATTTTTTCCACAACTCTGGGACGAAATTCATGTTTTTTTAAGGGCTCTTTTGACGAAATTCGCGTTTTTATAGCGACCCTTTGGCTATAAATTACAGATTTTTTATGTGAACGATTGTCGAAATTGATATTTTTCGACGACCATTTGTCGAATTTGCAATATTTTTTGTCAGAATTTTCGTACTTTTTTTTTTTTTTCTTCCAAGTTGGCAAATTTATCTGCAAGGTCCAAAATAAATCTGCGACGCACGTCGCACACTTTCTGCTACCGGGACGGCTAGTTTTGTTAGAAATTAAGTCCTAGCCACATATAATATCAGACAAACAAGAGTAAGTTATGAAGAAAAATATTATGCACATAAATAAACACTTACTATAGCGTGTCAGGTGGACCTATTATCAGAACTTCCCATTTGTAGATGTCATTATCATCAATCAACCCTGCAGAAAAACCTTCAACAGGATTTTTCTTTAGCTCTATAAATAAAAATAATTGTATTTAAGAAATACATATTGTAATATAATGCAGATGCATTGACACACCTTTACAATTTGTTGCATTGTATGCATTAGAATTAGAGATGGGAATGCTCGGGAAAAAAAAAAACCACCGAAATTTGGGGAAAAATCCCCCCCTTTCACCTAAAGGCTCCTGTCCCTGCCGGCGAAGACACTCACGAGCTAATGCTAATCCTATGGGGAGGGATTTTTCTAATATCTCGTTTGCATTTCGACATTTTTAAATAATTTTTTTGCATTGGATAGCCGAGATCCGTCTATACTATCGCACCTTTTTTACTTTTTCAACTTTGGTTGCAGATATTTTTTATAAAGTTACTTTCACTTTTAAAACTGGTTCTGAAAATGGAAGTATCATTCTAAAAAATATCTCCAATCAAAATCGAAAAAGTAAAAAAGGTGCGATGTAGAGACGGATCTTGGCTATCCAATGCAAAAAAAATTATTTAAAAATGTGGAAATGCAAACGAGATATTAGAAAAATCCTTCCCCATAGGATTAGCTCGTGAGTGTCTTCACCGGCAGGGACAGGAGCCTTAAAACATGTCAAATAGATCAGTTTCAAGTGACGTCACACCCTAGCAACGACCTTAGCAACCCGGCGTGTTTTTTGTTTGCTCCCCAAATTTGGCCGATTGTGATTGGCTCATAATACAGGCTACAAATAGTTGATTATGATTGGCTCAATGAAACTTGGTGGGCTGGTGATCACATGGTTGAAACTGATCTATTTAAAGAAAAAGTTCATTGATTTTTCCCCGACTTTCTTTACCAGACTTCCCTGATTTGGGTCATTCCACGTCAAATCAACCAAAAAATTTCAATTTTCAACCTGACCATTTTAGATTTTAACAAAATTGTCAGGGATCATTCTTCTCTGGTGATATAAATGAAAATACATTTTTATAATTTTTTTATCGCGTTAAATTTTCATACAATTAATTATTTAAATTTTGAAAAATCATTTTAGGGGTTGCATAAATTTTCCAATTTTGAATTTCTCAAGTTCTATCCGGCATACAGAATTTTATGACCCCTCATTTTGGAGAAAATTTTATATAAGTTTTAATTTGATACCCAAGCTGACTATGCTCAGTTAAAAAAAAATTATTTAAATTTTAAAATTTTTCAGATAGTGTTTTTTAAAAATTTTGAAAAAAATGTATGTTTGTTATAATATTATAAGCTAAAATTTCTGTAATTTTTAGAGTGGGATCTCAATCAGGCTTCGAGTAATCGTAATCTTAATCGATTACAAAAAAACGCATAATCACATTGTAATCGTAATCATAAATTTTTATTTTGAAGTAATCGCAAAATAATCATAATCAAGAAATTCCATTGAGATTACAATCGTAATCGCAATATAAGCTAATCTCTATGTAATCTGTATAGAAAAGATGGGTAATCGTAATTTCGTACAAACGATTACACCTTTGTTTTTCTCTTTTTGCTTCCTATCCAAAAAATACTCGACTACTAAACATTGCAACAAGAGGATATGTTTTTAACTCATTAGGTTCATGCTGAAGCGGGGGTGAGTCGTGAGTTAGGGTCAGAGATCAGTGTGACAGTATCGGTGAATGTGGGGTAGAAGTGAATGGAAATTCAAGAAAACAGGATGTGATCGTTGCAGCGGTCAAATGTCCAAGCTCATCCAAGTCATAAAATGGGAGTCAAGAACGAACATAGAATAACAAACTATTACTACTTCCATAGTCAAGAAGAATAAAAAAAAAATAAAAAGGGAATGGAAAAAATAGTATTTTCATGGTTTTATGGGCACTTATGCCAATCTTCTCACAAATGTAAGAATCTGGGATGAAAGCTTTCTTTAAAAAAAAGGTTTTAAATTGCATCAGCAATTTGTTGAACAACTCATTCTTACTTTGCTCTTAGCTTTTCTTTATCCTTTTAATTTTCAGTATACATAATAGAAATGTCAAAGAAAAACTAGAAGCAAAAATTTAAGACTATTTTAACGATTCAGCCTTATATATGAAAGTGAAAGAAGTAAAAATTTTAAAATATCACTACAATATATAATGCTCGCCAGATGTCCATGTATCGATGAAAGTTATATTCATTATAAACTATAAACACCATATGCAGCTAAGGATTTCTTTTATAATATACATTCCACAATTATTAGCAATTTATTATTGCAGTGAAATATTTTCTGTACTTAATTATGCATAACATTTTTAATTCTAATTGTAAAATTACTTGCTTATTTAAAATATGCATTTTAAGATGTGTAGATACATAGTATAGATTAATTTTCTTATGACATTAGCAATAAAAGATGGTTTCTTTATGTATGTAATTTAAATTTTAATACAATAGGGAAAAAAAAAAAAAGAAAAGAAAAGAAAAGAAGACACTATATTCTCCAGGAACACAGGCGTTTGAGTATTTACGTTAGGGTATGGTTCGGAGAGATAATGGTATCTATTTTGTACATTCTCTTAGCACAAATGCCAGCAAAAATAGGCAGCACAGTGCCATTACCCATCCCTGAAATTTAAAATCTAATCAAGCAAATTTTTATGTCTGATTATTGAAAAAAGAACTCTTGATTAATTACTAATAAGAAAAAAAAAATAACAGTACTTTTTGTTCAAATTTGAACATCGCTCCCCTGGAAAGTGGTTTATGATTATTTTTTATTTTTAACTGTCATGTGTTTCAAATTAAATCAGACGGTTAAAACGGGGGAGGGGGGGGGGGGGGGAAGGTCAAGAAAGCATAAAAACCTTGATAAAAAGATTTTTCTTAATTTTCCGTTTTATAAAATTTTAGCAGAACATTATTTTTGAATATTTAATATTTCTTAATTGTTAATATTCTGTATTGCTTTTAATGTTGATATTTTTAAAAATTGTCTTGCAACGGGAGTTCTGAAGAAAACTCTTAGTTTAACTCTTCTAACGTTTATATTCTGCATCAAAAATGTAGACCATGCTGTGGGCGACCACAGGCACATGGCTTATGCACTGCACATTTCTAAGCACACACAGATGAGACAGGGAATATATATATATTTTTTACTACGACAAGTACCAGAAAATCTATTCCTTCGTAATCGTGAATGTGAAAGTCAGAACTCTTTACTCATGCATTTTCTTAATATTCAATATTAATATGTATTTTCGTATAAAAAAGTGTACGTTTTGTGGAATTTTTCCTTATCCTTAAGAATTTTTTATGGTAAATAATCAAACCTGAAAAGAACTAGGGAGATTTTGATTGAAATGATACTTTCAGATGGAGCTTAACTGCTTTTGGAATGGTAAACACACATATATATAAATACTAATTCAGTTTATTCAGATTTGTAAAATGTGAATATTGCATAAAGATAGTTTTAATCGACTCGAAGTCTGATCTCAATGGGATCAAGAGTTATGAAATAAAAACTGAAAATTACCATTCAAATAATACATAAATAACAAAATAGCTAGAATTAGATTGTTATTTGAATGGTAATTTTCAGTTTTTATTTCATAACTCTTGATTTGATCCCATTGAGATCCCACTCTAAAAATTTCAGAAATTTAAGCTTATAATATTACAACAAACATACATTATTTTCAAAATTTTTAAAAAACTATCTAAAAAATTTTTAAATTTTAAATTAAAAAAAAATTTTTAATTCATTTTTTTTAACTGAGCATAGTTAACTTGGGTATCAAATTAAAACTTATAAAATTCTCTTTAAAATGAGGGGTCATAAAATTCTGTACGCCGGATAGAACTTGAGAAATTCAAAATTGAAAAATTTATGCAACCCAAAAAATGATTTTTCAAAATTTAAATAATTAATTGTATGAAAATTTAATGCGATAAAAAAATTATAAAAATATACTCTCATTTATATCATCAAGCAGAATGATTCCTGAGAGTTTCATTGAAATTTGAAATGGTCAGGTTGAGTCGCTGGTTGATTTGACATGGAATGACCAATTTCCATTATTAACAATACACACAGTATTTTTTTTATATGCTGCTTCCTTGTTTAACACACTTATTCAGTTTGCTAATTTCTCATTTGGCATTTGGGAGAAAAAAACAAAAGAAAAACAAAAATTGCCTAAAATTCATAAAGTATTGGTTGAGAGTTATATAAATTTGAACTCAAAATTCAGTCCAACAACTTCATATAGTGGCTAATGGATATATGTTGACCAAAAAATTTTGTCTTTTTTGAAGAATGTTCAATCCTAAGACACATCTACATCTGACAGGATCGCTAATTGGATTAAGCTGCCCACTTTATCAGGCTATGCTAATATGTCATTTCAAAAATGGATAACTTATCTTCAATATAAGTACTATCTACAGAAAATGAGGGAACAGATGTCATAAATTCCCGGGGCCGCCATCTTGGAATTTTTCTTGGCATAAATGTCGCCAAGCACCAGTTTATACGCATGTTAGGCTTAAAGAAAATATAATGTAAATAATAAACAAAACTCGTTAAAGTGGCAATCACTAAACATTGTATTATTTGTAGGCTTCATTATTCGCATTCATTATTCGGCTTGTATTATTCGCATCGTAGGCTTATTTTTAAGACAAAGAATTTTGTCACGGGTCTTTTTTTAAGGTGAAAAGTTTTATGAAGGGTCCTATTTCAAGATGAAAAATTTTGTGAAGGGTCCTGTTTTGAAATGAAAAATTTTGTGAAGTCCTTTAAAGGACCCAATTTCTTCCTAAACAGATCCCTGAAAGGTAGTTTAAAAACTTCACATTTTTCAATAAATTTATGTTGAAATCACTTAATTTATTTTGAATCGCATAAAAATGAACTTTCCTATGTTTTCTAATACATCATTATTTATAAATGTTGTATTTTCCCTGATGATCACATAGTAAAAAAAAACAGTCTGGTGTCAGTCAGGAAAGTGGGCTAATAAAGTCCATTTTCAGGTTGGCATACGTGGGGTTGTTGATGCGTGTCCGCCAAAGTGGCACAGATGTCATATACATATTGACAGATATACACAGATGTCTTATTGGTGCGATTTTTTTCAGATGCCAATCTGGCGAAAACCTTGTTACCATATTATCTCTATCCAGGTTACCATAGCAAGCAAAATAACACTTTGGTGCTAGTTAAGTACCCAGTGCGTCAGAAAAAAAATCATACCAATATAGGGGTATATGACATCTGTGCCTTTATCCACACTTAAAACAGATTGTTTATGAAGGTATATTTCAAAATATATAAAAAAAAGATCTTGAAATACAAAACTATTCAAAACATCAAATGAAACTTAGCATCAATCTCATCAAACAACACTCTTCACCAGGGACCCAGAGCCGGAGCGCTCCGGAGCTGTGTTTTCCCTGGAGCTGGAGCCGGAGCTCTAAACTTTCCCCAGCTCCAGGGCTCCTTTAGTTTTTAATATTCTTTTAAATCTTTTTTTTTTCAGTCTTTTAAATTTCTAGTAGGGATGCAACGGATATCCGGCATATCCGGCTGATTTTTCAATATCCGAAATATCATCGGATATCCGAATCACAATCACCGGATATCCGACTTCTCTGCCGGATATCCGGCAGAGAGTGGCAAAGATAATCTAAAAGGATAAGAGAAATCGTTTGACCCAAACAGTGCCGAACAACTTTTGTTTATAATGCAAAATATGAAAGTAAGTTCACTATTCATAAGCAAAAGGTAATTCTCTAAAAGTTTAAAGAATGCCAGCTTTTCCAACATGGATATTTCAGCTCTTTACAATAAATTTAAGAATTTACGTTTACATCTTTTAGAAAATTGTACCTTTAATTTCAGAATGTAAAATAAAATTTGAAGTTGTTTATTAAAGTATGACTTTATTAATTTTCTTTCTTTTAAGTTTAACAATTAAAGAGGCCTATTTTTACTTTCTTCTATCTTCAATAGAAGAAAGTGAAATTTTTTCAATTTCTGGTTGTCAACGGATTTAGAAGTCTTGGGGGTCAGATATCCCAAAACATGTTTATACAAAATGCCTGTCTGTCCATGTGTCGCCATTGTACTTTCAAAAAGTGTATGAAGTTATGCATAGAATTGAACCAAATTTTTTGTGTATGTTTTTGACTGTGGCCAGCAGATCCTTTTTCAATATGGAAGTATTCTGCCAAAAGAGGGCGCTGTAATTGTGATTTTTGTGCCATTTTCATTATTGTACGATCAAAAAGTGTATAAAGTTATCCATATAATTGAACAAAATTTTTTGTGTATGTTTTTGGCTATGTCCAGCAGGTTTTCCTTTAAATTGGAAATATTCCGCCAGAAGGGGGCTCTTTAATAATGATTTTTGTACCACTTTCATGCTTGTACCATCAAAAAGTGTATGAAGTTATGCGTAGAATTGAACCAATTTTTGGAGGTATGTTTTTGGCTATGGCCAACAGGTCCTCCTTCAATTAGAAAATATTTCCCGGGAAGAGAGTGCTATAATAGTGATTTTTGTGTTATTTTCATTATTTTATCATCGAAAAGTGTATGAAGCTAAGCATAGAATTGAACCAACTTTTTGTGTATATTTTTGGCTAGCAGTTTCTCCTTGAATTTGGAAATATTCTTCCAAAAAGTAGCACTGTAACAGCGATTTTTGTAAAATTTTATCGATTTTTTGCAGTTTTTTTTTACTGTATATTGGCGGCTCGCGAAGCTACAGGAACTTCTCAACCTGTTGGCTATTCACAAACAGCTGATGTACAACAGAATAACGAAAAAATTATTGATTTTAATAAATATCATGATCAAGATTAACTTATTCTTATTCTGATTAATTGAGTGGAGCAGAAATTTTAGATCAAAATCAAATTTGGTATAATATGGAACTAATAATATTGAAGTATTAACATTTGGAACTACTTTTTGAAATATTAAGATGTATGAGATAGAAGAAAGTTTTGGAATTGGCAAACCCAACTAGTTATTTTTGTAACTTTATAAATATTTAAAATTAAAAGTAGTTTTCTTTTTACTTATAAATATCAAAGCAATTTAACTTAAAACTAAATGTGACTTAAAGCAAAACAGTATTAAATATTTAAAACAGAAAAAAGGCATCAACTAAACCGATGTTTGGAGAAAATAATTCTTTAATCATGGGTACATTAGTAAATATTTTATGTTTAAATTATAAAAAGAAACTGAAAGTATGTATTTTTTTGTGAAAATAATCCACAATTATAGGCATATTAATTGGTTAAAATTTCTGACAAATTTCGTGATATTTTCTGCTATTGATTGGCAGATTTCACAGTTTCTTCTTACAAGAAATTGACAAAATTCATGTTTGTTTTTCTGCATTTCAAGCTTTATAAATACCTATGTTTGGAGAATTATATAAAATTTTGCGATTTTCTCCACGACCGACTGATGAATTTCACGATTTTTTTTAGAGATCGATCAGTGAATTTCATAATTTTTTTTCTCGCGATCAATTGACAAATTTAGCAATTTTATTCTGTGACCGATTGACAAATTTCCCTGTTTGTTCTTGCGACATACTGATGATGAAAGTAACAATTGTATTTCTGCATCCAATTGAAAATTTTCGCGTTTTTTCTCTGTGACCGTCTGAGGAATTTCACGATATTTGCTCGTGACGAACTGGCAAATTTCATGATATTTTTCTGTGATCAATTCATGAATTTTGTGATATTTTCCCGCTGTGAATTTCCTACGAACTTTAGTTTTTTTACTGATGACCAGTCAACAATTTTTTTAATTTATTTTCACCATGATTGACGAAATCAGCGATGTTTTCTTCTACGACCGATTTATGTATTTTGCGATGTTTTTCCTGTGTGCCCAAAATAGGAAGAAACTAAAAGAGCAGTAACAACCACCAGAGACAGCTCTACCAAATTGGTCAATAGTCAGCATTAAACAAAATGAGATTACACTTGTGGTGCACATGAAGAAGAAAAAATTTTGGTGAACTTCAAAAAAACATATTTAGAAACAACAAACTAGTTGATTTTCGCAATTCACAGAATGACAATTTTTTTTTTTTTTTTTCCTGACATGATTGACAAAATCTGATATTTTTAAGATATTTTGCGATTTTTATTTCCTTTGCCCAAAAAAGGAAACAACTAAATGGACAGTAAGGGCCACCGGAGACTAAGCCCTACCAAATTGGCCTGCATTCACCATTAAACAAAATGAGATTAGATTTTGTGGTGCACACGAAGAAGAAAAAAAAATGGAACAGATGTGTTATTATCCCACCCTCCGCCATCTTGGATTTTTTTTTGGCGAGAAAACCCCTTTTTCGCCAAGTACCGATATATGCGTATGTTAGGCTTAACGAAAAAAAATGTAAATAATGAAGAAAACATGCGCATGTTAGGCTTAACAAAAACAATGTAAATTTGTCTAATTTACATTTTTTTTTTTTCGTTAAGCCTAACATACACATAAATCACTAAAAAACACATTAAAGAAAATGTAACCAAAATTAATTCCCCTCTAAATTAAAAGCAATATTTCCGAAAAAAATACAAAAATGACATTAGATTCTCTGTAATAAAACCAATATTTCTGGAAAAATACACATAAAAATATTAGATTTTCAAGATTACTTACCTTTTTTAGTTTTTTTTTTTACACTTGAAATACACACTTTAAATAAACAAATTCCGAAAAAATTAAAAAGTAAAATTCTGGATTATAATAAGTTATATTTCCGACTTGAAATACACACTTTAAATAAACAAATTCCGAAAAAATTAAAAAATGAAAATTCTGGATTATAATAAGTTATATTTCCGATTCCAGGTTGTATCTCCCGATAACTTAAAATATGAAAAAAAATCTGACTTAATCTCAATATATTCCAACACCTGCTCGTTGATAAACTGCCTCCAATCGGCCATAGTATGACTATTAAACTTATACTGCGATACAATTTGATTTGTCTTTGTCCCAATAACAATTTCAAACGTTAGCAAAAAAATCTCCTCAATCGTCAATTTACTACAACCACTAAACCAGGAACCATATCTAAAAGACATTTCAGTGTTACACTTTTTATTCTGACCATCCACAACTCTCCTATTACGACAAACCCACGTGCAACAGTCAGAGAACTGCGTTCTTTTTCTAATTTTCAAATCGCCGCTACATTTATTACAACACATGCTAGATTTCAATAAGCCAATCTCTTTTAAAAAACTAAAAAACAATTCTCTGTCGCGTATCCTCAAAATAAAATGAAAAAAAAAAAAAAGATACAACCTGGTACAAGAGTCAAGCACGAGAGATGTTCACGCAAAAAGCACGCTCTCGCGTCGTAAAAAAGGGGTTTGCCATAATAAGTTACTAGACGCCAAACGCCGGGGTTGCCAGAGCGATAAAAATCGCCAAATACTCAACATCGCGGAGGGTGGGATAATAACACATCTTAGCCAAAAAAATTCAAGGAAACTATTTAGAAACACCAAACTAATTGTTACTTGCAATTCACAAGAATTAGGATATGACTTTTTGAAATCAGCCTTTTCTCGTGTAATAGAAGAAATCAATTGACTATTCCCTTTTCAAACTTTGGATATTGATTTAAAATTCTGATGCATAAAACTTAGTTCAATTAACGAAACTACCACAGATTACAGTTTTAACAATAATTCCATTACGGGTATAATAAAACAAGTTTGTTCAGAAGTGACATACAATCACTGTAGGATATTGACAATACAATCACTGATATGCATTATTCATGCAAGTAAGTTAAAAATTAATGCACATCAGATTTTGCAAAGTTTTCTAAAATTGTTTAAGAGAGCATAACCATGTGTTTCTGACAGGGTTCGTTGATATATATCAATGGATATATATCTTGATATATATCATGATATATATCCGATATTTATTTTCAAAATATCAAGATTTTTGATATTTTCATTTTCATACATTTGATATTTATTTTTTAAATGTCATATTTCTTGATATTTTCATATATCTGATATTTATTTTCAAAGTATTTTCAGTCAAAAGAAGTGCAAATGAATTCTTCAACTGTTATTAAAAATTAGTCCATCTGTAAATAAATAACTAAAAAGAATAGCTCCCAAAATATTCCCTACACTCCAAAAACTAGTTTTGGACTGTACTTAGAGCTTTCCCATTACCATCATCTGTCTTTGAACAATATTTTCCTACCCTGTCTCAATTTTTTATGTAGACTGCACCTTCTAGAATGAGATAAAGGGGTTAATCGGTGATTGGATTTTAGCAAAAAAATCTCATATAAGCTTTATGTTTAAAACTGAATATTTAAATGTTGAACCAAAAATTTGATGGGATAATATTAAATTAGAACAGCCCATGAAAGATAATTTAACTTAGCAGTTGTTTACAGATTCTCCTTCAATAGATGCATTAGAATCTTTTCTGATTTTGATTTACTTCAGTCTAAATTGTGCAGTAGCTTAGGGAATGTAAAAGCAGACAAACTTACATTCATGTTCAAATTCTTCAACAGAAAAAATAAACTATTTTGTATTTCAGAATTTGTTGTGTAATTTTATTTTTTTTAAACTGAATCCTGCATTCTGTGTTTTGATGAGTGAAAAAGCAACTTTTGCAGAAGATTGTTTTTTCAATTATTTGATCATAAATTTTGAAAGAAAAATATAAAAAAAGGCATTTAGAATATTGCTTTATTATGTTTTCATGTTAAATGTAATATGTTTTAGATTCTAATTTATATTAAGTCTAAAAATCTTTATAATCAGCAGTAAACTGACAATTTTGAAAATATCGGATATATATCAAAATATCTGATATTTTTGATATTTTCGAAAATATCACGATATTTACGAACCCTGGTTTCTGATAATTTCTAAAGTTATAAAAGCTGCTCTGTGCTGTTTGTCAAAACTGTAACTTGTGAAAGAGGCTAAAAAACACAAAATGGAATAAAATCTAAATTAAGAAATTCCTTTAGCAACCCAATTGTTAACTGCCCATAACATTAAGTGAAAGTTGAAAAATAGATATGGTATATATAAAGCTTGATTCCGTTCTTTTGTTTTAAAATAAAAAATTTTGATAATTATCTTGAGTTGTTAATTTAAATTATTTCAATGGTATTTTGTCATGTCTGTGTAAATGTCTTTAAGTGGCACATAAAAAATAACGGGGTTTAAAGATTTTTTTTCCCCTTTTTAACAGTTCAACTCCCCTGCATTTATAAACGTTGGGTAGGAAACTCCCTTCCTGGGAAAATTTGACATTCAAGCTCTGATATTCAAAGAGATATAGTTTTTGTAAATTATATTTTAATACATTTAAAATGTTTTAATGATGTGTGAAACATGTTTGTAATTAATTGTTCGAAGATGGCTTTATATTAAGAAATAATTCACCATATAACTAAAAACATTTCTAGTGCCAGATATCCGATCGGATATCCGAATCCGGCAGGCAAAGCAGCTTCGGATATCCGGTATCCGATATCCGGCAAAATCAATATCCGGTGCATCCCTAATTTCTAGGCTTAAAATATTTTAATTACATCATTATTCAGTATTTTAATTATATCATTTTTCAGGTTTTTATTATTATTAGAGAAGGAAACCTTCTCAAAACATGGTAACACTACTTTACTTCTACTTTCTACTTGAACTAAGTGACAACACTATTTGAAAACAAATATGGCCGCCTGTTGTTTACATGTGTAGTTGTACAATTTTGGCTGTTTGAAAAGTGTAGAAGAAATTTAAGATTTTTGTGTTTAAAATTCCACCAAACTTTCTATTTTAAAAGCAAAAGCTAAAAGATGTCATATTTTCTGAACAAGTGTTTCAAGTTTGATGAGAAGAAAAATGCGTTTTGTCAGATCTTTAATGAAGGTAGAAAGTATTTGTGAGCAAAAAATTAAACGTGTAAATTAAAATCTGCAGCTCAAAAGCGCGAAGTCGGAGCCGGAGCTGGAGCCACAGTATTTTCTCTAGGAGCAGAGCTGGAGCATCAAAAATTGTTCGGCTCCGGGTCACTGCTCTTCACAAACAGCAAAATAACACCTCAACATCCATGTCAAGAAACTCAAATGATCTGAAAAAACACTAAAAGTAGGTGCAGCCACAATGTATGGAACAAAGTGGTATAGCAAGAAGTGATTTATCACCTTATCAAATTCAATGTCGCCAAGTGTCTCACTTGTTCTAGGATTCAGCTCAACCCTCTTAAAGCTACAGTTAGAAAGTCAACCGAAATCAATTTAAGAAATAAAAATACCTATAATGCTCATTTTTGCACAGATGTCATATACGCCCCATATTGGCGCAATTTTTTTCTGACACCAATTTCATATACGCACCGGGTGCTTAACTGGCGCCAAAGTGTCATTATTTTGCTTGATATGGTAACCCGGATGTTATTGTTTATGCTGTTTATGTTTTCGCCAAATTGGCATCGGAAAAAAATCATGATGACATTATATGACATCTGTACCCTAATTTTTTCCTTAGCATCCTAAGTATACGGATAAACCTGTTGAAATAGCTTAATCCCTTTGTTTAGTTTCATTTACATTTGTAGATGGCTCCAACATATTACGTATTTTTCCTTCTTTTCACTCTTGATTTCCCTTCTTACCTCCCTACTTTCAAGCTGAAAACCTTACCAGTTATGTCTTTGAATATCCCTGAGGATGGATATAGAGTTTTAGCTAAAACTGTTGGAAGAATTCGACTTTATACTAAGTTTTGATGTTTCCATTCTATACTGCTGTTAGCAAAGTACAATTATGTATGTAATTGTTTATATTTTTAATTTATATGTTAAATGTTGTAAATTAAATGTAAAATGTATTAAATAATAAATTTGAAATTCATTTCGTTTAAAAATGTGAACATAATGAAAAATACAAATGTGTAACCTCACAGAACTTTCATAATAATTTTAAAAATATGAATACATAAACAATCATTTATGGAATGAAAAAAAATATAATTAATATCGATTCATAGCATAATCGAAAAAAATACAGCAGTCATTAACTCAACGCCACTAATGAAATCTGAAATCATAAGTTTTGAAGCATAACAATCATAAAGATGAGTATCATAACCATTAAATCAAAGTAATTTTAATATTTTCTAGTTTGCAAAAAGAAATTTTACTCACTAATATGTATTTTAAAGAGTAAGCAAGCATATTTACAGTACCAAACAAAGATAATCGATTAATGCAACGGCACATTTACATCATTAATAAAATAGGAAATGAAGCAGATCGATCATAGCTTTAGTTCACACAACAGTGATCATATTTATAATGCTAAAAACATTTCACGGTATTTTTCCAAGATTCAAATACGTTAATCAGTAAAATTTCTTACGGTCTTTGTCATTGTTTACTTAATTGCTTAAATACATTAGGCTTAACATTTGTGCAAAGGCAAATGGAAAATATAAATATTTATTTGCAGAAGACGTTCAATTATTTGTAAACGCAATCCATACAATCAAACGTAATTACAAGTAAATTGTACACATAATCTGAAGGAAAATAAAAAGGAAATGTACCGTTTAGCTGTTTACGAAGTAAAAGTGCTGACTGTTGAGCAGCCATGAAGAGTCTATCTTAATGTTGATGAAATGTATAACAACAAAAACTATGGTTGCAGAGAAAGCGCATGCGCCTTTAAGTCAGAATTGAAACTCCTTAAAAATAAATTTATGTTAAAAGTTTATTCTTTATAAGTTAAAAAAATCCACTGACATTAAGCTCAGACATTGATTTATAAAATTATTGACCAATATCCATTCCATACCACTGGGACCTGGGAGCCTGAGACAATCACATTATTTCGCTCTACATCAAAAATTTTAACTGTTGCCAAAAAAACAAGCAAAATATCAAAATAAAAAATATTTGTTTTCAGAAAATTCAGATCCCCCCCCCCACCCCCCCACAAAAAACAAAAAAACAAAAACCGCGCTGAATCTGAAAAAAAAAAAAATGTTTCAAATATTATTAGCAGTGTGAGGATACTCGAACTGGAAATATTTTTAAATGAAAATGTTAAAGGATAAGAACACCGCTCTGAATGGTATTATCCTTTTTTTTTATATGAAATGTTTTTATATCAGGATTTTTATAACGATAGATTTTTAAAGTTTCATGCGAACCGGCATTAGAGGTGAAGGGCAATGGTTAGTTATCTCAGAATATTTGCTTAGAATGAACTGAGGGTAATCTTATCACGTGACTTTTACCGGAGAACAATGAAAATAGCTGTAGGACACACAAATAGAAAAAGCATTGATAAAGGTAGCGATATCTGTCCTATAGCAGCAGCAAAAACCTGTTCGTGACGTCACCTTGCACAGCTCTATACTCTCTAGCATACACTGTTAAAAATCTGCAGCATTTGCTGCATAGTCACTCCGCCACTATTATAGAATATCTCTTTTCTGACCAACTAGAATGCTCCATAATATAGCCAAGTAACCGTTTCCTATACAAGCGGTGGGGTGACAATGCAGCACATGCTGCAGATTTTTAACAGTGTATTCTCTCTGTTTTTTTACGAATGGACTTTACCCATGTTACGTCAGCTGCGGGTATATATGCTTCCCCTTCCTTACAGCACCTTCGTTCAATAAACAGTCTTTGTTGGAAGGTATAGCGCTGTATGTTAGCGCCGCTTAAAATTTATTTGGAAGCTATTATTCGTCGCAAAACAATCTCGTTCAGGGTGCGTGGCTACTTAAATGCCCTATCTATGTGTAACTCGCTTCTGATCTGAATCCCTAATAAGAGTACGAATGTCATGATATAAACTGATAAACATCGTAACTTCCGAGAAAGAAAGTGATGGCCTCGCTCAACTCCAGAGTTGAATTCAGACACTTTTCTCCGGGATGGATTTCTGTGGCTCCGGGGGGGGGGGGGGGTTATAGAGTTCCGGCGGGAATTGTACTTTTTGACCACTGAAAACACAAAATCTGAAATCTTCCAGGGGAGACATCACATTACTCCGGGGGAGGGGGAGAATTTCCCCCCGGAGCCACCCCCAGAATTCAACATTGCGTCAACTCCACAATAGTACTGAAGACTACTCCATGGAGGAAAGAGATAGATGGAGATGCTGTATGCCGATAAAACGGTTTACAATATGATGCGCGTAATCGCTCGAATTTAAATTCCCTCATTCGGCCCAAACAAAACAAGCAAGTCGAACAGGGATCGAATTCTTTGACATCACCCGTGCATTTTTCCTCTAAATGAAAATGATCCGCTTATAATTAAGCATTCTAATGTAGCATTTCATAGGCATAACCAGCCTTTTGAACGGGGGGGGGGGGGGGTGCCTAGACTTTTTAACATGAACATGTTGGATACAAACAATATCTTATATAATAAAACCTGCTAAAGCACAATGGTTTCTTCGTTTTAGACAGGCGCATCTTAGAAGGTATAATTGTGTGGTACTTCTTTTAAAAAGGGCTCAAACGCGAAAGAAAAAGTACCGCATAATAAAAAAAAATGCTGTGCAGTATTATCCCACTCCAAATTCTTTCGCAGACCTGTGATTCTTCAGTGAATATTTTATTTATTTTTTTATTTTTTACGATTTTTATTTCTTTTATGGAATTTCTCAAAATCAATTCGTGACTCGGTACCGGAAAAATATGAGAACTTCTTCAAACGATCGTGGAAAAATATCATGAATTTCGATAAAAGAGTGCAGAAAGAAATCGCGAATTTCGCAAAAGATTGCACAAAAGAAATCAAGACTTTCGATAAACGATTGACGAAAAAATGTTGCAAATTTCGTCAAATGGTCGCGGAAAAGAGTAGAGAATTTTGTTAATTGGTACGGAAAGATATCGAGAATTTTCCCGATCGGTTGCGCAAAACTATCGCGAATTTCGACAAATGACCCCTGCATCTGTTTCGCCAATCAGCCTTAAAAGAAAAAAAATCGTCAAAGGATCTCGGTAAAAACGAGAATTTCGCTAAAGGATTGCAGAAAGAAAACGTGAATTTCGTCAAAAGATTAGGAATAAAAATCGAATTTCGTCAAAAGATCGTGGAAAGAAAACGCGAATTTCATCGAAGGATCGTGCTAAAGAAATGCCAATTTCGTTAAAATATCGCGGTAAAAAATGCGAATTTCGCCAAAGGATCGCGATAAAAAACACGAATTAGGTCAAAGGTTAGTGGTGAAGAGTGCGGACTTCGACAAAAAATCGCGTAGAAAGACGTGAATTTCGTCAAACGATTTTGAGAAAAAATTGCAAATATCATGAAATGATCGCAATTTCGTCAAAATTTACTGCACTGGGATAAAAGATTGAAACCGGATCCTTTTTCTAGTTTCAAAAGAACGCCGCAAAACGAGAAGAAGCTCCAAAAATGGTATAAGAATTTTCCGAGGGAAAAAAAAATACTATATTGACTTGAAAGACTGCAACCATATTCCTTTTATGAATGTCAAAAAATGGTCGCGAAACACGTAATTCAAGCAACCAACCAACCTCCAGATTAATTAGAATTTTCTGTGCTATTATTTCTCATTTTCAAATGAAGCAGTGTCTGTGCATTCCCCCCCCCCCCCCTTCACCCGGCTAATCGCATTTTGGAATTACTGTTTCACATCTGCATTCCCTTTCAAATTTTTTTGCTTCTTTGTAGACTTAGACTGCGAAAGCAAAGAGATAAATAGTTTATGTTTCTATCCTCGTTAAGAACTTGCGTTAATTTCTCATGAAATTGCAGAAACATGCAGTAGAAAGAAAGGTGTTAAAAAAAATCTCCCATAAACAAAAGACGTCAAAGTGGGGTTATAAAACTACCTTTTTGACTTACTATGACTAATACAGATTCTTGTAAATATTCTAGTTTTAAAAAAGATAAACAACCTAATTAAAAAAAAAGAATGTGGGTTCCTTCTTTTATCACGGTTCAAAACTTAGGCTGTTAGTTTTCTGAACTCAACTAATTGAACTCTGCTTTCACTTCTTCTTCCTTCTTCTTTTGTAGATTTCGATTTTTTTAAATAATTGTGCTTGAGCCTACGCATGCGGGGGGCGGGGTACCCGGGCACCCCCCTGGTTACGCTTATGAATTTCATTGTATTGTGAATTAAAAACTGCATTACTAAAGGTGTTCTTCTTTTTTTGCGAAAGCACGTAGTTGTGTTTGTGTCGAATGTAGCGGATTTTAGGGCTACATTTTTGGCGTCACCCCCAGTCACCACACTTCATCTCTATTTTTTCTCTTTACTCTATGTGGCTATTCTGATACATTGGATCCAGTGGTCCGCCTATGAATACAATGTCAAAGAATTTTCGAGGAAAATTTTTGGCAAAACATATATTTCCTCCCAAACATATGGGTTAGATATTTTCAAATTAGATTTTCTTTTTAAAATATGACGAAGTTGCTACAATTTTCACTAATATATTTTGTATTGAAAAAAAAACTATTGATTTTATTTAAATTCATCGCAAATTTTTAATTTGATAATAGTTAAAAATGAACGAATAAAAAGGGAAAATTTGTTAAGAAATATCAAAAATGTGTAAAAACCAGAGGGAAGTTTGAAAAAAATGCTTATAATATTAAGAAAAGTGTAGGATTCATTACTTGGGCGCATTGAAAGTGCGATGCAGTCCGGCAGAAAGAGGAAGCGGTGACGGTGAGTTAGCTCTCTGTACTATTATGGAGCTCGGTGGATGGCTTTATTAATAATTAAGAAAATGAAATAGATTTTTATTCACTAAATTGAAATATTTTACTGCGCATGAGACAAAGACCGGGATCCAGATAGATTTTTCGCTGTTAGGGAGACGAGATTGACCAATCAGAAGCCTGCATATTTTGCGAACTTTTCGTTGTTCGAAGAAGTAGACAGCGAAAAGTTCACAAAAATGCTGGCTTTTGATTGGCCAATCTCACTTCGCTAACAGCGAAAAATCTATATGGATCCTGGCCAAAATGTGTTACATTCCTGACTTTTTATATCTTCCCTCGGGACTGACTTTAGATGGGGGAGGGGGGGGGGCGAGGTAGAATACCTATATATGAAAACGGAAAGATACGAGAAATAAAACTTGATTGGCAAAGACGATTTTGGGCAAAAACGAATCGCAAAGCATATTGGCAAGCCTGCTTTAATCGCTAAGCTAATGTTTGCTGACTTGCTTCACTCGTCTAATCAACTCGTCGAAGCGAGTATTACCAAGTTCTGGAATATGAGTTAGCCATAGTTTGAACAAAATCTTCAGTCTGAGCATGTTCCCACTTTGACGATCTAAATATTAAGGTACAGAATGCCGGATTAAAACTTAACACAGTAAAACCTGCTAAGCCGGGATCGCCAATGAAGAAAAAATTTCCATTTTAGACAGGTTTCCGTCTTAGCAGTTGTAATTGTATTGTAATCCTTTTGCCTGAACCAAGAAAATTTTCCGTTTAAAGCAGGATTCCGTTATAAAAATGTTCTATTTTTACAGATTTTACTCTAGTTTCTTTGGGAAAATATAATTAGAAGAACCCAGTGGCGACATACGCACAGGGCATTTACCATGCTGAGATTGAAGTTTTTGTCTCAAATCACAATCCGAAATAGAGTCCTGCATCAGGTCGGGTTACCTGCTTTTAACCGACCTCGACCCGATCCGTAGTTTGGGTCGGGTCGGGTTGGCGCTATATTTTCCCATTGCGGTTCGGGTTCGGGTTGGTTTGACTAACTTTTTTGTTGCGGGTCGGGTTTGGGGTTAATGGGTTTCCTAACTGAACTGAATTTTAGCATACTAACTAGAATACATGCAGATCTATAGATTATAAACAATGTTTCAAAAAAAAAAAAAAAAAAAAGAATTCGAAGTATAGAGCAGTTCACATCACGTGGCTTTTATCGGAGAACAATGAAAAAAGCTGTAGGACACCACAAATGGAAAAAGCATTGATAAAGGCAGTGATAGTTGTCCTACAGCAGCAGCAAAAACCTGTTCGTGACGTCACCTTGCAGAGCTCTATTGATGGTAATTGCAGAAATTTAGTTTTCAAATGCGTTATGCGTTTTGAAAATTGTTTACTTAGGCATCATATTCATATTCATATTTCACTTAAATAAACTGTGAAGTTTGGTTACAGTATTTTGAATGTGTTGGAAAGTGTATCATAATCTATGCATGACGCATGATTTTTTGTTATTCTTATTATTTACTTTTTTAAGAAGTATACATATACATTTTCTTTCCAGAATGACAATATGTAGTTTTATTATTTTTTTTAATTTTAACACAAAAACAGAAGTTCGTATAGGGCAGTTTCAAATGGCGTCACAAATCGACCATTGGAAGTCAAGCATCCGTTGAAGGGCAGTTGTGATTTGTAGTTGAGAGGTTTGTGGGCGCGGGTTGGAGGTCAACCGGGCAGTTGGGATTGGCTGAAAAAAAGATCATCTGCTGCCTGAAACTTTCCTATTGCTTCTCTTTTCAAAGTCCCCGTAACTGAAGACAAAAGTACCAGTATCGAAATAGTCAGTGGATTAAAACATTAAAATGTATTTGGTACAACTGACGATGAAAAAATTATGAACATTATCACGATTGACAGTTTGAACAAATTTGAAATGTTCTTACATCGAAAAATCCTTTAAGGACAATCTGAAGGTGATACGAGACACGAAAACCTCAAAATATCACATTTTTACTAATTTGGTTTAAAATACCCTAAAGTTTATACACTGTAAAAAAAAAAAAAAAAAAAAAAAAAAAAAAAAAAAAAGACAAATGTTTCATAATCTACGAAAATATAATGTAACCAAGAACGAAAACACACAATAACCTTTGCCGAGTTATCCGAGATTCGGAAAAGCGGTCTTTATCCAGCGGCACAGCCAGAATTCGGCTCTAGGGGGGGGGGGGGGGGGCGGTGAGATGTTGATAATGGTTATCGCCGGTAACTTGAATCACCGGTTAATTGAATCAGACTAGTTAATGAATGAAATCATGATGATTTTTTTCTCGGGTAGTAGAATCACTTGTTACGTTGGTTGTGATTCATTTAAACAGCATTTTACAATATTACAGTTACAAAACATAAAATGCACCAATGAAATAACTATACTACTATGTTAGATTTATATAAAGTGCTTAAAAGATGACGAGGAAAATTTTAACAGATGGAAGAGCACAGTACAGCAAACAATTTTTGTACGGAAAATCAGGAATCCATTGTTCAGTGAAAAATACACACACAAATACATTCACTCCAAGTCAATCCCGAATTCTTGTTCCTAACTTGAAAATTAATTAAACAATTTTAGCAAAAATTTCAATAGACTTAGTGTCAGATATAACAATATCACGAGAATTGGTGAAGTTTATCATCATCCGCGTCCAAACAGTACTGAACTTTAGAATGTAGTTGACGTTATTATATATCTGTGCAAAAATTAGTAAAATTTCGCCCGACCCAACAATTTTTTCAAAACTTACATATATTTTAAAATTTCTATTGTTCTATAAATAAAATTTTCAATTTACTATGTTTAAAGAATTGTCATTTTCTAGGCAATAAATATTATAGACGATAACAATTTCTAGGCAATAAAAATAAATATAATGTTTGAAAAAGAACCTGCATGTGACGAAATCCTGTCTTAAACGGAAAAAATGTGTTGATCCATACAAAATGAATATAATAATATGTGTGAAAAGAATATAATACATTTAAAACAGACGGTGTACCTGCTAAGAAGGGAACTTGTCTATAACGAACATTTCTGATCTCCTATGCGATCCCGTCTTAGAAAATTATACGACATAGCCAGGGGTGATTCTGTTCTGAATTTTCCGAAAAATTAAAAAAAAAAATCGCTCATCATTCCGAAAACTTGGACATAAAAATATCGCGGATTTCGACAAATGGTTGTCGTCAAAAATCAATTTCGTCAATCTTTCGCAAAAAAAAAAAAAAAAAAAAAAAATCTCGCCAAATGATCGTGGGGAAAATGCGAATTTCGTCAAAGGATCATGGAAAAAAAAAACAGAACTTTCGCAATCATCGCGAAAAAAAGCCCTTACTTCGTCTAAAGATCGTGAAAAAGCTAAAATTTCGTCTAAAGATCATGAAAAATCGCAAATTTCGTCTAAAGATCGCGAAAAAAAAACCCCGCAAATTTCGTCTAAAACAGGGATAGTTCTGAGTGAAAAAAAAAAAAAAATTCTGAAATTTACAGCAAATTTTCTGAAAAAGTTACAGCAGAGATTGGGGCGGAATTCTGCGGCCTTTTGACGAATTTTTTTTTTTTTTTGCGATCTTATGACGAAATTTGCAGTTTATTCGCGATCTTTTGAAAGTGTGATTTTTTACGCGATCTTTTGACAAAATTTGTGTGTTTTTCGCGATTTTTTGACGAAATTTGTGTTTTTTCGCGATTTTTTGACGAAATTCGTTTTTTTCGCGATCTTTGATCGAAATTAGATAGTTTTTTGCGATTTTTTGTCGAAATTTGCATTTTTTTCGTGATTTGTTGAAATTTCCGGTTTTTTCACGATTTTTCGTCGAAATTAGCGGTTTTTTTACGCGATCTTTTGACGAAATTTGTGGGTTTTTTCGCAATTCTTAGACGAAATTTTTGTTTTTACCGCGATTCTTTGACGAAATTTGCAGTTTTACCTCAATTCTTTGAGGAAATTTGCGATTTTTTGACGAAATTTGCGCTTTTTCCGCGATCTTTTCACGAAATTGGCGATTTTCCTACAAACGATTGACAATTTTTTTTTTCCGGCGACCATTTGTCGAAATTCGCGATATTTTTTATGTCCGAATTTTCGGATTGGTGACAGATTTTTTTCTATTTTCGGAAATGAATGCCTTAAATTTTCAGAAAATTCGGAACAGAATCACCCCTAGTCTAAAGACTGCGGAAAAAACGCAAAAAAAATTTCGGAAATGAATGCCTTAAATTTTCAGAAAATTCGGAACAGAATCACCCCTAGTCTAAAGACTGCGGAAAAAACGCAAATTTCGTCAAAGGATTGCAAAAAAGCCTGTAGATTTCGTCAAAAGATCGCGAAAAAAGCAAATTCCGTCAATGGATCGCAGAAAAAGCGCAAATTTCATGAAAGGATCGCGAAAAAACCCTCAAATTTCGTCAAAGGATCGCGAAAAAACGGAAATTTCGTCAAAGGAACGCGGAAAAAACTCGAATTTCGTGAAAGGCTCGCGGAAGAAAGCATAGTTAATGACGGGAGGGAATTTCCCTCCCTCTGCTGTAACCTTTCAGAAAATTTGCTGTGAATTTCAAGATAACAAAATAAATATCGCAACCCAGGACACTTTTAAAAAAATGGAGAATACAAACATGAAAAAAGCTAAAATAAGTATTTTTTTATCTGAACTCCTCGCACAAGAGAATTTTTAACCGCAATGGCGTAAAAATCTCTATTTCGTAGAAATTCAGTCGGGCAGGGTAGGGCTTGTTAAGTTTTTGTATGAGCCAGGCCGAACTCTTAGATTTTATACAGGCCAATAATTTTTTTATAAAAAAAAAAAAAAAAAAAAAAAAAATTGGAAAAACGGGCCGGATTGGGCTCGGGCCGAATTTTTTTTCTACGATTCCGTTCGCGCTCGGGTGCGGAAATTTCTGCCTTTAGATTTAGACTTCTAACATGAAGTTTGAAACTGAAAGAGACCTGTAAAACGTATGTTTTCTATTTTTGTCTGGAAGTCGATGGTCCATTATCGTTTCAAACGGAGCAAAGACAGAAATGCAATTAAAAAACTCTACAGTGTACAATACTTAGCGTCTATACGGCAGGAAATGATCATTCTCTTAACCTAAGACACTTCGAAAATGTGATCCATGACCTTTCTCAAAACAAATGACTAGTTCTCATTTAACCAATGCATGTAATATACGCTTTCATAGTTTTAAATACACTATTCGCCGTTTAATTGGATCACTTTGTTGAATAGAATTTGATTCAGCAAAGCCACAGATTCCAAATAAGCCAAAAAAATTTTTAATATTAATTTTAGTTTGGATTCATAATAGCGGTTAATTTGCTTAACTAGTGATTCATATAAGCGGCAATTATAGTAATTTTTGTAGCTGTGGGAGGGTTTTAACTCCGAATACCCCCCCCCCCCCCCTCACTGCGCCAGTGAATAAGTTATTGAGTTATAAACGATTCTAATCGCGTGACGACCGGTTTTCCCTCCTTTTTGTCGCTATCACGTCACAAATCCGGTTCAAAACATATACTGTGACACTATCTTCTGAAATATCTTTTGCGTTTATCAAAGAATGCAAAACGTCTTTCAGTTACACTGTTTTTGAATGACAAAACCTTCCTATTTCATGCTTATCTGAATAAGAATTAATTAAAAAATGTGTCTGAACGCCCCTTTGGATTTGAGAACAGCCTTAACAAAAGGACAATATACCCGAACTGTAAAGCATGCACGTTTATATCTTTTCAGAAACATAAATGTAAAAGAATTATATACTTTCCGAACATACCTGAATTAATGAAAGCTTGGAGGAAGTCAAAGACTTAAAAAAATATGTTTTCTTTTAATCTTTTTCATAATTTTCTTCTCTGAAGAGGATTTAATATCAAACTAAATACCTTAGCACAACAGCAACTAATAACAGACTGTGTGTGGGGTCTACTCTTCAAAGCATGTGTTTTTCCTGGTATTCGAGCATCTAATCCCGTTTCCAAAAAGGGAGCAAGAAATAGATGCAATTAATTAAGAATCCCAATAGTGCAGTATTGAAGAACCCAAGGCGGCATTGACAGTGACAGGAAATAGCCTTTCCTTTTAGCCAGGGGTCGATTTAGAAAAAGAAAGTTGCATAGCAGTAACTGCTATACAAAGTCAGTTTTGAATAGCAGTTAGACATTTTTGTATAGCAAGTAAAAAATAGCTAACGTAACTTTTAAATCTTGAAAATTTACAACAAATTTTTTTTTTAAAAAAGCGTACTTCCTCGCTGTACTTCCATTGTAAATAAACACTTGGGGAGGGTGAAAACACAACGTATGTCGTGTAAAAACACCTTTACATTTTAACTTTAAGCAGTGATGCCGCTGTACTTGAAAAAACCTGGGTCCCCGGGACCCAGGATTTCCAAAAATCTGGGTCCCTTTTTTACAAAAGCGGGTCCCCATCAATAATAATTTATATTTTAAAGGAATAAATGAAAGTTGTTTATTAAGATAAATGAAATGCGTTAATTATTGTTTTAACAATAATTAAATAATGAATTAAAACCAGTATTATTTGCACTCAAATAAGATATTTTTAAAAAATATTAAGAGAAATTTTCTTTACTTTTTAAAAAGTAAAAATGCAAGATACAAATTTAATTGTAAAATAATGTTTATTTGAGAGTAGAAGATACCAAGTTCCACTAACAAGTATCACTAATGTTCGCATTCTTTTAAAAAGAGGCAAGGCGGGTTTATTGAAAAAGATATTTTTGCTGAAAAAAAGAACACTTATGTTAAGTAAAGGTGTACTTTTCGTTGAATGAATGGGTGCTTTCATTATTATACTTCCCATTGAATTATTTGTCAGCATAGATCTGTGTTGGAATCAGACATTTTCACTGGAAGGGAAATTTATATCTAAATCACTAATAAGCATCAAATCTGAAATGTTCTGAAAAGCGGGAGACATTTCAATGCAGTAAGAACGAGGAGGGGGGGGGGGGGTGATTTTTACTGGTCCACCTATTGAATATAAATATTATCAAAGTACACTGAAATCATGCTGTATTTTTAAGAATCTCATAAAAAAGAAATTAAATCCCATTTTATGAATTTTCTACCTATAAGTTTAGTTTGCACATCTTTTTTGGTGCTTTGGCTAAATTCACGTTTTTTCTGCGTTACTTTGACGAAATTCGCGTTTTTCGCGATCCTTTTTTTGAAATTCGCTATTTTTTCGCGAGTCTGTCACGAAAATCGTGTTTTTTTCCGCGATACTTTAACAAAATTCGGCTTTATTCCGCGATTTTTTGACGAAATTTGCTATTTTTTCGCAATCTTTTGTCGAAATACACTATTTTGTCTCAGCCCTTTTACGAAAATAGCGTTTTTTCCGCTATATTTTCACGAAATTTGTGCTTTTTTTCGCGATCCTTTGACGAAAATCGGCTTTTTTACGTTATTTTTTGACGACATTTGCTATTTTTGGGGGATCCTTTGATGAAAAACATCTATTTTTTCGCGATCGTTTGACGAAAATCGGCTTTTTTCCGCGATTTTTTGATGAAATTTGCGCTTTTTTCGCGATTCTTTGACAAAATTCGGCTTTTTTCCGCGATTTTTTGACGAAATTCGCTATTTTTTTCGCGATCGTTTAACGAAATACGCTAATTTGTCGCGGCCCTTTTACGAAAATCGCGCTTTTCGCAATATTTTGATGAAATTTGCGCTTATTTCAGCGATATTTTCATGAAATTTGCGCTTATTTCCGCGATTTTTTGACGAAATTCGCTTTTTATTTCGCGATGCTTTGACGAAATACGCTATTTTTTCGCGGCCCTTTTACGAAAATCGCTGCGGGAAATATGCATCGCAATGATTGCGATTTAATGCATTTCTTGGATCGCATTTTAGTTAAATTTGAATCGCAAATTGCGATGCGATACCGCTTAAATCGAACCCTGCTTTTAGCCTACGGCTGATTTCCTATAGTGCGAATGAAAGCTATCATCTTTCGAAATGAGTGATCAGTTTTCATCAAAAGCCGATACCTGTAACTATGTGTTTCCCCATACCATGTTCCCCATTTGTAAAATAAAATACATTACCGCCGTTTATACGAATCAAACTTTTGAGCAGGATTTGATTCGATAAAGCGGCGAATTTCGAACAAAATAAATATAATTCTATCTTTAGTTTTATTTTAAATGGTTTAATTCATAAAAGTGAAAATTTCTGTATTTTTGTCTTGGCTCGGGGGGGGGGGGACCCCGAATCCCCCCCCCCCTCGCTGCGCCACTGACTTTATCATTCAAAACCTCAGAAACCAATATATTTTCGAAATTTAAAGAATCTATACTAATAAGAGTTTGCCTGAGAATTTGTATGAGGGTAGTACAAGGCAGGTCCTAATGCACCAGAGGCTCATTTTTTATTTTTTGATAATTAGCCGAGATATTAATTAAACCCTGAAGTTACAAAGGTCGTCAGAAAAAGGTCACAGTTGGCGGCACAGTTTAATTGTAGCAAAACTCAAGTAAACAATAAGTTTAAAAACAAAGGTTTTCTGTTAAAAGAGTATGAGGAATTCAAATCTTGTGGCATTAAAAGAAAAAGGACGAAAAATTTAGAGAGCTTAATGAAGCTGTATTGCAGTGGTTTAAGTGTTCAAGGTAAAAAAAATATCCCATTGAGTGGAACTTTTTTGAAAGAGAAGGCCATTTAGATTGCAAGAGCTATCGGGGAAAAACATTTCTGTGCAAGCAATGGGTGGCTGGAGAAGTTTTGTCACAGAAACAACATTGTCTTCAAATCTATTTATGGAGAATAGGCCAATGCAGATGAAGAGGTGTTAGTGGAGTGGAAATCTCGTCTTCTATTGATTCTTGCAGGATATTTTCAGATCATAACATTTATAATCTGGATGAGATTGGATTATTCTTCCGTGCCTTGCCCACTAAAATTCTTATGGAGAAAACAGGTGAAGCAAAAGGAGGGAAAGAGGCCAAACAGCGACTTACTGTGGCCCTTTGTGGGAATGCTTTTAAAAAATGCCGTTTAAAAAATGTTGATGTGACAAAGATAGGAGTGATTTGGAAATCTAACAGAAACGCGTGCATAACATCCATCATTTTTGAAAATTGGTTAAATGACTTTGACCAAAGAGGGTAGAAGCGTTATCCTTTTTTTTTATAATTATCCATGTCACTTGTATGATGCACAGCTAAAAAGTGGGAAACTTCAACTTCTCCCTTCTAACACAACATCCAAAATTCAACCGTTAGATCACGGAATTATTCATTGTTTCAAGCTCGAATAAGGAAAGGGCCTGTTTACAAACAAACACTTCTGTCAACCAATCTACCAACTACATTTTTGCCATAACGATCATTGCAGGAATAGTCTTGGCGACGTAGGCCAATCATATCAGAGACCAGTTAAACGTAGACCAATCAAATTCACCTAGCCACGTGTGAGGT
Source organism: Maratus speciosus (assembly GCA_963932465.1). Lineage (NCBI taxonomy): Eukaryota > Metazoa > Arthropoda > Arachnida > Araneae > Salticidae > Maratus > Maratus speciosus. The sequence goes on from OZ010791.1 coordinate 415,553,736, forward strand.
AGGAGTCATAAAGAACGGACAGGTTTTTCTTGCTGATCCTCAGTAATTCGACCAACAGTGACGTCATCTGCCCTTTCTTATACAGACGCTTTGTTTTATGAAAGCTCATTTCATTAAAAGATGAGACCAAAATGCGTCCGACATTGTGAAATCCATCAATATTCTTGGTGCTATTCTATGGATAAAATGTGCATGAGATAACGTAAAGACACAAACAATTGTCAGTTACTTCAGTACTTGTGGACTAAGCAATGTAGTCATAGAAAAATCCATTGATGATATCAGTGCCTTAGAAGATGAAATAATCTGTTCAAAGAGATTAAAGAATGTTTAGAAACAAAAATTGTTAATGAGAAATTGTTAAAATCAAAGTAAACTACAATTAATTCCTTCTTTAAAGATGTATAGACATTGTGACGACGCCATCTTGCGCGGTCAGTAAAACGAGTTTCTCGCAGGAAGCGATCGAGCTAGCCTTTTGCTCGGCACTAAAGATCTCGCTTTCTGACCATGGGTTCTCCGGTTCGATCCTTACCGCCACACATATCCTGCATTGGTGACCTTGGACAAACGAACACGCAGTTCACCATCTCCGCTCGAGAACAACAAATGACGGAGCTCAAAACACGCCCAGCAAGCAAAGCCTATGAAACGCTCACAGCACATAACCAGCAAGCAAATCCTGTGAAACTCTCACAGCATGCAAAGCAGCAAGCAAAACCTGTGAAACACTCACAACACGCAAAGCCTATGACAACTGTCATAGCACAAAGCCTGTCACGCCACGCATCTCCGGGGGCACACACATGCGCTCGGTAACACGACAGCATCACATGGCAACCGCCACCACAACACGAGTGCACATCGCTCGTCCAATGTCAACGAGACGTTTTTCTCACTAGGGGTGGAGTACTGTGGCGACGCCATCTTGCGCGGTCAGCAAAACGAGGTTCTCGCAGGAAGCGATCGGGCTAGCCGTTTGCTCGGCACGAAAGATCTCGCTTTCTGACCACGGGCTGTCCGGTTCAATTCTTACCGCCGCACATCTCCTGCAACATGAAATATAATAAACTAATTCAATAATAATTTCTTTTGTAGGATGTATTTCATGAAACTTTGCTTTACTCATCACCTCTACTAAGAGACCGCCTCTCTGAAAGACCGATTTTTTATGGCCTAATGAGTAGTCTCCTTAGACAGGTTTTACTGTATTTCGTTTGATTCAATATTCGTTTGGAAAAACTGACCAGCGTAACGGGCGAAGCCTGCTAGTAAACGGTAAGAAAAACAATGGAATCCGTTTTAATGATTTGAGAGATTAAAATTCCTTAAAATTGGCTTAAATATGTTCGTTTGTAGACCTTTATCATCAGCCAAGGGAGATAGTGTAAAAGATAAGTATTTAATTTTTAAAAGATTTTAAAATTTTAAATTAGATTTTATCAATTATAATTTAAGCTGTATTATTTAGTACTAGTTATATTAATTCATCATAACTACCGAAGCAAGGGCGGATCGAAGGGAGGGGTGCGATCTTATGCTAAACATTTTATGTTGCAGCGCTCCGTAAACAAAGATGTACGCTATATTTCTTAGCTAAAGTTATTAATATTGTAAGGAAATCGCATATGACGAACAATTCTCATTATTCTTCCAGCTTTGTTATAAGCAAGGATTGGTTTCGCACTAGGTAGTGAAACGGAGCATGCGCCTGGCCCTCAAATCGAAAAGAGACCTTAAATAAACTAAATTAAATTAAAAGTATAATGTATATGTTTAAAATTTAATTTGGAGTAGAAACGTTTTCATTACGGACGAATTATTGATGCAGTAGAACCTGTGGCTCATCCCCATATTTATTTGCTTCCTGTCTAACAGTTAATAATTCCTTTTTTTCCTATTCTGTGTATAATATAAACGTAAATGCAGCCTGAAACTCAATTACAAATACCTTCGCTCAATTCACACCTCCATTGACTCTGATCATAGTTAACTTGGACATCATCAAAATCTCCAATTCATCAATCAGAATATCCAAATGAAGTCCCCTGAATAATAATAAAACTAGTCGGATGTGCCAAAACTTTCTTCTATCTCATACATGTTAATACTTCCTGAAAAATGAGGCATAGCAGCGCCACCGGTTAGGCGATTTTCACCAAAATCTAATCAGCAACAACTTATGCCAACTTCTAATTGAATTTGAAGTTTGTTGGAAATCCGTGCATTAGTTTTTGAGATAGGGGAAATTGTGAAAAGTTCTGCATTGCAGTGGCACCTGTTAGGAAATTTACACAAAAAACTTATAAGGAATCAATTTATATCAGAGACTAACTGAATCTAAAGTTTGATGAAAATTCGTGCATTAATTCTTGAGATACAGCTATTACAGAAATCGTGAAAAATGCAGCATAGTAGGCACCTGTTGGGCGATTTACACCAAAAACTAAACAGCACTAATTTATATCAGGGACTAACTGAAACTGAAGTTTGATGAAAATTCGTACATTAGTTCTTGAGATAGAGCTATTGCAATAATCATGAATAATGCAGTATAACAACGATACCAATTAGGCGATTTAAACCAAAAAGTTATCAGCACTAAATTATACGAAGGACTAACTGAATCTGAAGTTTTCTGAAAATCCGTGCTTAAGTTCTTGAGATATAGCTATTGTGGAAACCAAGAATAATGCAACATGCAACATAACAGCGTCACCCGTGGGACAATTTACACCAAAAAGTAATGAGCACCCAACTAACTGAATATGAATTTTTATTAAATTCTATGCATTAGTTCTTGAGATAGAACGTCCACAAAATTTATGTCATATACAGACAGAGTCACAGACTCAGAGACAGACATTTTGTAAAAACATGTTTTTTGGAAACTCTGACCCCTAAAACGTGTAAATATGTCAAAAACCGGAATTTGGAAACTTTCACGAATCCAATTCTTTCTTCTTGTAAAGATAGAAGAAAGTAACTAGTCGGATGCGGCAATCCCAAAACTTTCTTCTATCTCATACATGTTAATACTTCAAACTTCGCTATCACAATGCCCAAATTAAATGACAATCTATGCTTATGACGAGGATTCTAAAGATATAAAATTCCGTGCATTAGTTCTTGAGATTGAGATATGACTATCGCTAAAATTGTGTAAATCCTGAAAAATGCAGCATAACAGCGCCACCTGTTGGTCGATTTTCACCAAAAACTAATCAGTACCAATATATATCAAGGATTAACTGAATATGAAGTTTGATGAAAATTCGTGCATTAGCTCTTGAGATAGAGTTATTGCAGAAATCGGGAAAACTGCAGCACAGCAAAGCCACTTGTTTATTTACAAGTGGCGTTGCAATTTACACCAAAAAGTAATCAACACCAAATTATATCAAGATATAACTGAATCGGAAGTTTGATGAAGTTCTGTGCATGAGTTCTTGATATATAGGTATTGCGGAAATCATGAATAATGCAACATAGCAGCGTCACCTGCTGGGCGATTTACACAAAAAAGCAATCAGCACCAATTTATATCAGGGACTAACTGAATCTAAAGTTTTATTAAATTACGTTCATTAGTTCTTGAGATAGAGCGCCCACAAAATTTGTGTCACACACAGACAGACATTTTGTAAAAACTTGTTTTTCGGGATCTCTGACCCCTAAAACGTGTAAATCCGTCGAAAACCGGAATACGGAAATTTTGACGAATCCAATACTTTCTTCTTGTAATGATAGAAGAAAGTAAAAAATATTAGTGTATATTTTAAGTTAATGTTCTGAGATGTCAAGTTGCGTATTTTCTAATGTAGGAGAAATGAAATCTGTGGTGTAAGGCAAGTCACACACTAAGGCGCCACATAAGACATGTCGTTTGATTTCGCTGGAAAAACTGGTTTAAAACAGGTTTGAAACAACTTCGTTCTTTGTTTCGACCGGTTTTTGCACTTCATGTCGCTCTGTCGTCACAGTGTCGGATATGCCTAACATGCATTTATGACACTCGAGGCATATTTTTAAATGCCCCTCCCCCTTCACATAATTTTATTTGAAAACTTATTTTTAGAAGAAAAATCAGGTATTAAAAATAGTCTAAGTAATCCCCCTTTTTTCGAATTTGAAATTATAATTGTTTACTAAAACTGAAGACCTATTCCCAAAGTGAATGTACCTTGGAGCAGACCACTCATTTGCACCAATCTTTGTCCACATTAAATACTTTTGTCCTGTCCCTCACACCCCCATACCCATTTCTGTAACTTGTCTCCTGGTTATAAGTAGAGATCGATCGAAAATTCGGTTTCGTTTGCATTTTTGGCCCAAAAGCTGAGTTTCGCCGAAAATGCTGCCAAAAATTCGACCGGATCGAAACTCGGCTGAACGATCTGTTTTCCATAAATCTCGTTTCTTCCTTTGGAAATTTTGAACATGATTCGTTGATTTGAGCTGCATCGGCTCAAATGAGACGCTCTTTATTTATTGCTATGAATTTCGCTCTTTATCAGTAGCGCCAACTTTAGAAAAATACTGGGCGGGTTCAAAGGGTGAATATCACGAAATGTGAGATTTTGAAAACAAATTTTTTTTTTGAAAATTTAAATCGTTTCAAAGCTTCTGATTCCTTTAAAAATGTTTTTTGAGCAGCTGAATTTGAAGAGCGTAAGTTCATTTTTATGTAATAATAATTACATGTATGCCAGGATAATGACAATTTCATTCTAAAACATTTTTCACATTCTTGTTTTTTTCATTTTTACTTTCTTCTATCTTCAATAGAAGATAGTATTGTAATCGAAATTTTTTCCGACTTCCGGTTTTTGACGGATTTACACGTTTTAGGGGTCAGAGATCCTAAAAAACATGTTTATAGAAAATGTCTGTCTGTCCGTGTGTCCGTATGTCGCCATTGTACCATCAAAAATATTATGAAGTTATGCATAGAACTGAACCATTTTTTTAAAAGTTTTTGGCTATGGCAAGCAGGTCCTCCCGGAATTTGGAAAAATTCCGCCAGTAGGGGGCGCTGTAATAGTGATTTTTGTGCATTTTGAATATTGTACCATCGAAAAGTGTATGAAGATATGCATAGAATTGAACCAAATTTTTTGTGTATGTTTTTAGCCATGGCAAGAAGGTCCTCCCTGAATTTGGAAAAATTGCGACGGTAGGGAGCGCTGTAATAGCTATTTTTGTGCTATTTTCAATATTGTACCATCGAAAAGTGTATGAAGTTAAGCACAGAATTGAACCAATTTTTTGTGTTTGCTTTTGACCATGGCAAGAAGGTTCACACCGAATATTAAAAAATTCCACCAGAAGGGGGCGCTGTAATAGCAATTTTTGTGCAATTTTCTATATTGTACAAGTGTATGAAGTTATGCATAATTCTTATAAAAATACTAATAAAACTAATAAAAACGAATTATTGGTATTTGTAACAACATTTTGAAATATTAATATACATGAGATAGAAGAAAGTTTTGGGATTGGCACATCCAACTTGTTAGATCTAACATTTTAATTTCGTTTAAAGGAACACGTTTCCTCTATAGTACTTCAAATTCAGTGTAATGTTCAGTTTTATTTGTAAATTATTGAAGCCAGGAAAATCTCATAATAAAAGTCTACTTAATTTTTACAAAGCCTTTAAACCAGGGTTGTGGAGTCGGAGTCGAAGTCGTGGATTCGGAGTCGGTGTGATTTTTCGGTGAAAAGAGTAGGAGTCTCTAAAAATATGCCGACTCCGACTCCGACTCCAAAGTTTTTGTTGAACAATTTGAAGTGAAATATAAAAATAAAACCAATTGCACTTAATTTTAAATTTTATGAACTGAATTACTATTTTATTTTTTAACTCTATACATTAATAAATATTTAGTTATTTTTCAGTTTATTGATACGTTAATGAGTAAATACAAGGCAAAAGAGCAGATGTGATGTTTTTCCTAGATCAGTCATTAAATTGATTCATTTACGTACTTCTTCAGCTCATAGACGCCTCTATTGTACAATAATTAAATTAAAATGAGTTTTGAATTTTTTTTTTTTTTTGGTAAATTAAGTCCAACGCAACCCGAACCCCGTGTCGGTCCGACTACCCAACCCAATGAAGGAATCTATCTCAGACAAAAGTAGATGTTTCAATTTAACCTCTGTCCATTCGTGTTCGGGTCAGGTTCTGAAATTTATATTTTAAGTCAATCCGAAGCGAACCGGAAAGAAACCTGAACCCTGAACCTGATCCGAAATAAAATAAAATAAAAATTTTATTGGAATTATGAAAAATAGTCATATCTAGCAGCACTTTTATCTTCTGTGTAGGAAAAGGAATATATATTTATTTATTCGACTTATAAGCTAAACAATATTGTGAACTTCCTTTTGAAAAACCGGGTCAACCCGACCTGAACCCGCAATAATAATTATCAGACTGGCCCACAAAGAAAAACATTTAGCACCAACTCAATTCGAACCACTGTTCGAATCGGACCCTAACGAAAGCAACAATCTACTTCAGATAATAATAGATCCTTTGTCCAACTTATTACTGTCTTATTTTTCAGTATTTCAAATAAAAGAGAATGTGTGAAAAATATGAAATTGATTAATGCCGCTATCACTACAATATCGGACTACTGAACTCATACAGAATTTTTCTCATTAAAACAAAAAACTGCAGTTTTCTTCTTAAATATTTCTTACCCAAAACTGAGACGTTCTTCTATTTCTTAGCCCCAACTAGAGTCTTTCCACAAGTGCCGGGTTTCTCCCGATCCGAATCTGAAATTTCTGCGGAATGTCAACCCGAAACCCGACAAAAAGGAATTCGTCAACCAAATCCGAAAATGGAAAAAAATCGTCTATCCGACACTGATTCGAGCCGAAAGAAAATTCATATTTTATAGAATAAATAATTATGAAAAAAAGCCTGCAATTTTATCTTTTTTGTATTAAAATGAACTTAAATACACTCATTAATATTCAAATATTATATTTAATATTTCATTTGAAAAATATTCAGTACATATTTTCTTTTGAAAAATCAGGTCATATCGCTCACCCGCAAGAAAAGTGACACATCTCGACAAAAGTAAATTTTAAAGGAGAGGCAAAAGAAAATTTGCATGATTTTACTGTAACATGAAATTAAAGCATTTATCTCTGCATGCAGCAGTAAAATTGTGCATAAAAGCATAAAACCTTTAAGAATGAAGGCTTAGGATGAGGTTTGGAGGGTTGGGTAATTTTATCTTCCTGCACAATTCACCCCTCTTCTTTGGTGACGAATGGACATATAGCGTAATAAAGTGATTCTCCGTATAACTACACTTATGAAACTGTTTGTGTAACAGTACTATGTACTGTAGCACCTATGACAGACCTATTAGTGCAATAAAACGCAAAATGAATTTTTGCGAGATGTGTCACTTTTCTTGAGGGTGAGCGATATTAAAAGTGTCAAAACTTGACAAGAAGCATTTAAAGTCTAACTGGTTCCGGCTAAATTTGGTTATTCTATCCGATGGAGGACCGTAATTCTAACCTACTGTAGAAAAAACAATTATTTCATGAATTTTGAGGCCCCACCAGTGGCCGAGAGGTTCTGCTCTCGAAGCTGGTAGATGGAAGGTGCTGGGTTTGATCCCAATCGCGCCTGCTGTCCTAATCGTTCGGAGGTTTTCTTCGAACCTTGTTTCTCTAAGCGTTAATACGGGTTAGGTTCCCTTAGAAAGACCTCCACGGAAGGCACTCCTGTCCTTAGGGCCTATATCCCACGTGCAGATAATTGGCCAACATAAAATATAACAACAACAACAACATGAATTTTGAGAGGCAAGTGAAGAAACTCATTTCATGCCTCAGAATGGCTTTTTTTTTCCCCCTTTATCTTTTGTAATATATGTTTTTAAGATTTTTCTATTTTCTCACTTTTTTCATGATTATTCCTTATTCGTTGATTCCCCCCCCCCCCCCCCCCCAATCCACCGAAATCGGCATTAATTTATTTAAGATTTTATTAGTATAGTGTAAATGTAGATAATAGCATTTACGTCTATGAATGAAAGGCAATGACAACTTGCCAATCTTTCACATAAAGTGCGGTCGAAGCACAATTTTCTTTTACTCATTCTGTTCAAAGTTCAAATTGAAAATATCTGTTTCTTAAGCAGGCATATGTTCTTTTCGCGTAATTTGGTTTTAATTTGCAGCTGACAAGATAAAAATCATTTGTTCGTATCATTAACTTCAAATTATATTTAGGTAAATGAATCTTTTTAATTGTAAAATAATTACATTTTTATTTAATGTATTGCATATTCCGAATCGAAATTTATAAACGTCCGTTATACGGCGGTTATAAAAATAAAATATTAGAAACAGGATCATTAGGATTCAGGACTGTATAAAAAAATTGTTTAAAAGGAAAGCTTTTTAAAAATTAGTGGCCGGACTCAGTATAATCTTACTCTAACTCAATAAAAATGTTTAATGAATATAATCTTAATTAGATATCAACTGAAAATTATTGACCGAAACTATCTGTTTTCCAAAATTCTCGTATTTTCCTTAGGAAATTTTCAACATGATTCATCGATTCGAGCTGTATTGACTCATATGAGACACTCTTTATCCATTGCTATGAACTTCACTGTTTCTAAATATCAGTCACGACACGACTGACTCAAGTTGTGAGTGCAAATTAAAAAACAAGAAATGCATATATGACTAAACTTTGAAGACCCTTTACACTTGCTCATGAAAAGCTGCAGACTTAACTTTAATAGAAATTTTTTAGTTTGAAACAGAAGTGTTTCAAATATTCTTTGAGAAAGTTCTAGTAGAACAGATGATCCCTTACAAAATTCATTATAAAAGATAAAGCGAGGTATGTATACGTAAAAGATTTTTTAATTAGATGCAATTTATAATTAGAAAATCATTTCGTATCATTGATGATTTACTAATTACATTTTATTTTATATGAAAAAAAAAGTTTGGGTCAGAGTCACAGAGAGCCAACTTGGACCACAGGTTATAATTACATCTGCACTTAATTAATAACTATGTATATTTATTATGTGTTAATTATTTAAACATTTTTTTGGAAATTTTCGTTTTCGGCCGAAAATAGAAATATTACCGAAATTCGGTTTCGGTCGATCTTAATCTTAATTACTATTTTATTTTGAACACTTTTTCAATTAGCATTATCTATATATCTCCAACAGGTAAAAAATTAAAGCGCATTTCAATCTTTTTGATAAACCCTATGTGTCGTATGCCGGAGTCGGAGTCGATTGTTTCAAAAATCCAGGAGTCGGAGTCGGAGTCGAAGTCGGTCATTTTTCCTACCGACTCCGCAGCCCTGCTTTAACCTTCCGTCTACCAGACGGGTCCATTGGACCCGACATGTACATTCAAAATATTTATTCAAACCAGAAATTTCTTCAAAACAAACTAAATGTATAAATCAGACAATAATAAGTTAAATAAACAAATTAAATAGTTTTAAGTAAAAATTCTGGTGTAGAATGTTTTTATAAAACTTGAGTAAAATTTCCGGTAGTTCTAGGGTTAAACACATTATTTTCAAAGAAATATCTAAAAGATCTTGCTAGTTGCAATGATTTTACTACTTCTGACTGTCAAGAATAGACGGGTTGCACATGACGTCACATGTCTGAAATCGCTTCATATGGCGCCCAAATATAATGCGAATGTGGTGCTCTCCATTTGATTTATTAGATTTATTTGTACTATAATAATACAAATAAGGAAGATCTAAATTAAACAGAAAGATAACACGTACTTTTAACGGCAAACGGGGAGTTCTGTGCTCCACGTGTGTGCTTCAGATGCTATAGTATCAGTTGTTGCTAATAGCACCGTGACGTCAATGCAAGGGGTCTATAAGAAGAATTACTCTGCAACGCCATCTTTATACCTCCTAAAGAACTAAAATGAGCAGGCAGGAAAATGACATTCATTTTCAGTGACAATCATATTTTAATTATGGAAAATTATTTGTAAAATACAGAACTTGTCATCTTGTCATCATATGTGTTATATAAGGTATAATTAATAATTAGAAATTAAAAAAACTAGAAAAAGATATTTGTACAGTATAGCAGAAAGCCTTTTACTTTGCACACATCACAGTGTGACATGCCAGGAAAATGACAATCTGAAATTTTAAGTCTTTTATTTGCTTTATTTTTGTGTTATTATGAATATAATATCTCTTGAAAATACTTCTAAGAATATTTTTCATAAGAATGTAAAAAAGAAAATTGCATTAACATTTAATAGACATTTTATTGTGCGGACTGCAATTTTCGTATTTTGTGATACTGTCCGCAAAATGTTTGAGTAAAATAACACATGCAATTTTTTCCCTCTTACAATTGGTGCGTGAGTAGAAAGCAAATGACTAAAGGTGATAATTCGAAGTCAAATTATGGTTTTTCTAAGTAATTTAATAAATAGTGTTCTCATAAATTCTCATAAAATTATCATAAGTTCTTTCTTAGAAATACATTAAAATTTATTATAAATAGCATAAAAATTGCTAACTATTGCAAGTGCAAAAATGTAAATGTCAAGAGAGATATACATTTTAATCACTTAAGTGCTTTATCGATTCAAGACATTAAAACAGATGGCAAAATATGCAAGAAATTTGTTTTTGAGAAAAAATTAATTATACATCGGCTGAAGGGTTTTCTGTGCCCCTGTAAGTCTAATTGATGTCTTTCCTATTTTCCAAACAAAATAATTTTGAGAACGTCAGTGAAACCAAATTATATTTCAGCGATTAAATAAATAAATAAATAACGAAATAAATGAATGAAAATTGTGTGGGCAGAGAGATCAAATTTATGGGTGGGCTTGCGCCCCACGGTCCCATGTAAGTTGGCGCCACTGCTCTTTATCCCTTGAGGGGCGGTGAGATATATTTTATCCCACCTACGATTAATGAAGATTTGCACCAGAAAAATTTTATGAAATTTTACTGTTCTAACTTTGGTGGAAAAAAATCGCAAAATTGCCTTTCCTTATTTAGAAATAAATTTTTTCTAATTTTCCGGGGGGAATTCAGCATTACACAAACGCAATTGCTTGCCCCTCAAGGGGTTAAAATGATCAGTCATGATTGTCTCAAGGTGTGATTGCAAATTATAAAGCAAGAAATGCATATATGACTCAACTTTGAAGACGCTTTTCACGTGCTCATTAAAAGCTTCAGACTTAACAGTAATCGAAAATTTTTAATTTGAAACCGCAGAAGTGTTTCGAATGCTCTTTGAGTATATTATAACAGAGTATAACAGAGTAGTATAAAAGTGTATTCTAATATAACAGATGATCATTTACAAAAATCATTATAAAAGATAAATCGAGGTATGCATACCTAAAACATTTTCTAATGAGATGAAATTCGTATAATTAGAAAATCATTTTGTGTGATGATTTAATTATATTTTATTTTATATATAAATAAAAAGGTTTGGTCAGAGGCACTCGCATAATTACACATATAATTAATTCATAATTATGTATATTTTATGTGTATTATTTATTAAAAAAATTTTTTGGACATTTTCGTTTTCATTTTCGGCCGAAAATAGGAAGGATTTCGAAATTCGGTTTCTGTTTCTCTTTCGGTCGATCCTTGGTTATAGGCATTTTCCACAGTACTACCTTTTCCCCTAATCGAAAAAAAAAACTACATTCAGCTAGTGAACGGCGAACCTTTTCATACCCACGTGCTAAAATTTTCCAAAAATATATTTTAAGTGATCATGACGTGCCAACAATAAAAAAAAAATTAATGGATCAAATAATAATGAATCAAAATTACTTAAAATTTTCTCTTTAGAACAAAAAATATGGGTAATATTTGATGTAATACTTTAGAAATTCATTTTTAAAATACTGTTCTTGTTGCCTCATCTTAGATGCCAAATAATTTATATCAGTTTCGTACTTAGTTGTTTTTAAGAGAGTGCAAGTTGAATTGGACTTATTTGACATATTTTTACTTTAATTTTTCATATTATTTATTTCCGAAAAGAATGTCTTGCAAAAAAAGCAAAAAAAAAAAGAAAAAGAAAAATGAAAATAGCTAGAATCTATAGCTTTTAGTGTCTGGAATTGAATTCCAAGTTGTTATAATTTCTTTATTGAAACTTTTGTTTATAATGCCTTTTAATCTTTCTTTTGCGATAATCTCCTAATTCTGTCTTATTCTTAAAATTTTTTGAGCCAATATGGAGAAAGGTTGGAATACATTGAGTTATAGTATCTCAGGTTCGTCAATCTGTATGACCCAGGGGTGTAGTGGAGGGTATAGCGGGTATAAGCCGTAAACCTTCTGGATTTTTTTAAGAAACACCGTATATCCTCTGTTTCTCAAAAAAGCTATAGCGTATACCCTAGGCATGACGTTCATGACTTTAGCGTATACCCTCTGGGTTTTTTACGACTACATCACTGTAATGACATTGACAACCAACCGAACTAATCAACAATAACATCTAGATTAATTAATACATTTTGTGAAATTGTACTATATTTAGATGAACCTGGATCTATACCGTGGCAAAAATAATCTGCAGCGTGCCACTTATGGCACGCGTGCTATAGGTTCGCCGTTTCTGAGCTAGTCTATAAATTTTACTGGAAATGAAACTGGATGGGATCATGAGAGTAAGTAAACGTTATTGTTTTTTCTAGTCACGGAATTCTTCATTTTGCGAATTTGTCCGGTTCCTTTAGAGAACCGGGAGAGTGGTCGATTTTGGTGGTTATTCAAGGATGACAATCTTGATTTTAACCATCATTTTCTCTTTTAGGTTTCGCCGGATCTAGTGACGTAAGCAAGCCCTTATGGACCTCAAGTGGGCAGGTCAAGGTGATTATGCTCAGTCGACCAACCCTGAAGTGGGCCTCTCTCTTTTTTCTCACTACACCTGAGTTAACGTGTGAAGTTATCTTAAAAGAAAAAAAAAAAAAAAAAAAAAAAAAAAAAACACAATCATTAAATTGATTTACAATAGTAATCGATTTTTAGATAAAGAAAAACTTCCGCTGATTTATGAGAAAAAGTGTTCTTTTATAATGATTCTCAAGGAATATATTCTGCACACGCATGTAAAGTGCTCACAAGGAGGTCCACAACAGTGATGGTGTTCGTGGATTTCGTAGGTCAGACCCGTTCCGACTGAGCCATAGATTTCATATAAAAGATACATTTTTATGAAATTTTCGTGAGAGGCAATAAGGATCCTTTTTCCCCGTCTCTCTCATGAATTTATTTTTATATACTTAATGTTTATAGAATGTTTATGTTTTTTGAAAGAAAAAATAATATAAATATACAATATGAACTTTATAAAGCTCACTGTTTACTTAAAATGCGACTAAAATAATAAAAGAGATATTAAAAGTTAAAAATATGCATTTTATTTAAAACTTCTTAGTACTTTCGGACTGTATTTCCCAAGCTCATTATCAGAGAATATTTTAATAACTAATTGCTGTTTATTTATACAAATACGTCACATCGTTTTGAAATAAGAGTGCCAATAATTATTAGAGTTGAAAGTAGAAGTATCAGTCTTTTGGATTGAACTTAAGTAGAAAAAATAAATATTAACTGCAGTTCCATTTATTTTGAAACATAATTTTGTTCTCATACGTCACTTTCATTTTAAATGCGTAGCTGGACAGTTGAAGTAGCAGTGTTTCAGATTAAATTTGAGTAGAATTTTTTTTTTTTTTTGTTTAATTGCCTTACCATAGACTTTAATACTTCATTTTGCTCAAGTTTTCAGGATATTTAACCATATATTAGGGATATTGTACGAAAGGGCGTCGTTACATACTTGATTGTTTTTATACAGGATTTCTATGGAATCTCTGATAGTGGATGCACAATAATTGGATATTGTGTAAATAATTTTTTGCATGATCAATTCTTCGACAGTCCAGCTACGCATTTAAAATGAAAGTGACGCATGAGAACAAAATGATGTAACAAAATAAATGGAACTGCAGTTAATATTTATTTTCTCTACTTAAGTTCAATCCAAGGGACGGCTACTTCAACTTTCAACCCTAATAATTATTGGCTCTCTCATTTCAAAACGAAGTAATGCATTTGTCTAAATAAACAGCAATTAGTTATTAAAACATTCTCTGATGATGGGCTTGAAAATTCAGCCTGAAAGTACTGAGAAGTTTTAAATAAACTGCATATTTAAACTTGTAACTTCTCTTTTATTATTTTAGTCGCCTTTTAAGTAAAACAGTGAGCTTTATAAAGTTCATATTGTATATTTTATGTTTGAATCAAGGTGAAATATTGCGTTTGGTCTTATGATTTTATTTAGAAAAAATAATATCTTAGATGCAAAACTTAATAAACAAGTGGGTAAGTGTGATCATACATCGCACAAAGGGTTTCGTTTAATATTCCTTTCAAAACACTTTCTTTCAAAACGTCCAGTACATTTATCGCCATGGAATACCTTCTAAATTTTGGCAAACACATCCTAAACTATGTTAAAGTTTCAAACATATTCACCTTGTTATATTTCTTAATTTTGTTCGCCCCCCCCCCCCCCCCAAAAAAAAAAAAATGCTACGATATATCAAATGACGGGTATCTGCCAAATTTAGAAAAGTGCCTCCCTTGGGGGGGGGGGGGAGTGGGCAGATGGTCACCATGATTTTTAACGCGGCCTGATTTTAAAAAATTATGTTATGTTTTATAAGCCATATTAAAGTTTCAAACAGATCGTCCAGTTATATTTCCTAATTTTGTTCGCGCACCTCCCTCAACCCCCCCTCCCCTCCTCGAAATGCGACGCGCCCTTCTTCTTTATAATTTATTATCGTGTGTTATAAAGTATCTTAAAGTTTAAAACAGATTGAATTGTTAGATTTCCTACTTTAAATGAAATCGCGGTCTGTTAATTCCACATTCCACCACCAGGGAGCGCACTGTATTCTTATCAAAAGCGTATCTGAACGAAACTCCTTTACACAACCCATTAGTAGATATGTTACTCGAGGGGGTGGCGGTCTTCAGCAAGAATTTAAGATAATTGTTGAAATTACTATTCGGAAATAGTGGTAATTTAACTTTTGACATATTTATATTTAATAAGTATAAGTAGCATGTATCTGAGGACTCCATCAAAAAACGCACCTGAAACGGTATGAAACAAAAAAGAAATATTTTGCCCCTCCCCCTCTCCCCACCTTCCCGAAATTTCACGCGCCATTTTTTATAAACTTTTTCTAATGTGTTATAAACTATCGTAAAATTTCAACCAGATCGCCTTGTTATATTTCCTAATTTTAACAAAAATGTTAGTTCCACATTCCACCACCAGGGAGCGCACTCTATTCTTAACAAAACTGTATCGGAAGGAAACTCCGTTAAACAACCTATAAGTAGATATGTTACTCGAGGTGGTGGCGGTCTTAATAAGAAATTAAGATATTTGCTGAAATTACTATTAGGAAATAGTGGTAACTAAACTTTAGACAATTTTATATTAAATAAGTAGCATATATCTCAGAACTCCCTCAAAAAGTCACCTAAAGCGGTCAGAAACGCTAATTTTTTAAATAGAAATCTAGCGCCCCCCCCCCCTTCCCGGAATTTCGCGTGTCATTCTTTCTTACACTTTATCTTATGTGTTATAAAATATCTTAAAGTTTCAAACAGATCGACTTGTTAGACTTCCTAATTTTAACAAAATCGCGTTATGTTAGTTCCACATTCTACCACCAGGGAATGCACTCTATTCTTAACAAAAGCATATCTGAACGAAACTCCTTTACGCAATCTTTCCGTAGATAGATGGGTCGGGATGGTGGCGGTCTTAAACAAGAATTTAAAATATTTGCTGCGGTAACAAACGCTAAGATTTTAAAAATAATTCTAGCTCCCCCCCCCCCCCTCCTCGAAATATCACACTCCATTCTTTTTTACACTTTTTTCTATGTGTTATAAACTATCTTAAAGTTTCAAACAGACTGAGTGGCGGTCTTAACCAATAATTCAAAATATTTCCTGAAATTACTATTAGAAAATAGTGGTATGAAGTAAACTTTCTGATGATGAATGAGTTATACTTATCTCATATCGCTGTTCAAAAAGCCCAGGCAAATTATTAGATTTCCTAATTTAATTCGTGGTTAAATAAGCGTCTCTTCATTTTAATCGATGCATTTGATAGGAATAAACCGATTAATTAAATAATAATTAATATTTCAGCTTGTAATTAAGATAGGACTTAGATATGGGTATCAATGAAATCAGCGAGAAATTTGACATCGGGATGCCAAAAAATTTAATCAAAAAATTTAATATTTAAAAAGTTAAAATTTCGTATTAAAATATGCTATTATGGAAAACCGCAGCGTCGTCATGTCTACCTGCTTTCCCGCCGAATTGAAATCTTTTTATTTCCTTGTCTTTCCAATTAAAGAAATTAAATTTTTATCGATCGATTTTTAGTGGATATTTTAACTTATACAGATCGCAGAAATGTGAACTTTATACCAAATGAAAGTAGATTTTTTTCTGCGTCTGTCTATTCCATTTACAAATTTCTCGCACCAATATTTTCTGATATACGATTTCGCTTTAAAATCTCCACTTCATTTTTCGGCTTACTTTCCTCCGTGGTAACCGTGCATTCGGCTGATTTTACTGGCAACCCTTAGGAGAAACACGGATGATTTCGAGAAAGTCCGTTTGAATTTGCGTTAAAAAGGTTTTAGAAGTTAATTTTAGAAGTTAATTAGCCCGTAATTCGGTTAATTACCAACTTTTTCAAAATTTTATGATTTGTTGTTTGATGTGAGGTGTTCAGCTATAAGTACCCAAAATTTCAAGTCTCTAACATGTATAGTTTCTGAGAACGGGCTCTGTGACGGACAGACAGACAGACAGAGGAGCGAGACGAATAGGGTTTCGTGAGATGAACGAAACCCTAAAAAAGAAAAAAAAAATTCCAGCTAAAGTAATACTTTAAAATTTAAGGAACTGAAAATAGCACGAATATACTTTTATAAAATAAGAAAAATCTATTAAAACAGTGGTTCTCTATACTTTTCGTTTGCGGAGTCATTTTTAGATTTCTATCTAGGAGCTTCTTAAATATCTTGTATCTTAAATCTTACAATTTAATTAGAAGTAATAAATAGGGTGTGACATTTTTAAGTTAACCATTCCATTCAAGCTTATCTTCCAGTACGTAATTTTTCTTACTTAATCAAGAAAATAACCGTTAGCTGTCGCGACCCTGGTAGATGTGGTCTCGGGATCCACAACATAGCACCTTCAAGGCGAAATGAACGAACGAGACCTCGATTGAGAGCGATTAACAGCAAAACTGCAAAACATCCGTAATAGAGCTCCGTCTGTCTATTGGAACTAGTGAGAACCCCGCATTCTACTGAATTTAAGTTGAGTTCTTAGGAAAAATCCACATATTGTTCAGCTTTTTGATAAAAAAATGTGCTTTGGATCATTCGTGACTTCAATTCAGTCCATCCTCCCTTTCCCTTCTTAAAGGATTTTTAGCGACAAAGTCATATTTCTTTCATTACGGATTCTTTTGTTGTCTCCATAAATCCATAGTTGAAATTCAGACGGCTACAAAACACTGTTGTCAGTTTTAGAAATGTACAGTCGTGGAAAAAAAAAAGTAAACACCCCCTACTAACTCCTCAACAAATTATCGTAGACGAAAGTTACCGGTACCAAACGATTGGAAATAAAGTCTACTTTTAAATGATGTATATAAAATTTTCTTAGGGGGCTATCTACATATTAAAACGAATCCAAACTTCATTTTTTTTCAATGGCAACACCCAATTTTAACGAGATATTTCAAATTTTTGGTTTAAACTATGCCTAGATACCAAATTTCAAGTCATTTGAATGATAAGTTTTTGAATTATAAACATTCAAAATTTAGTGCTTCTAATGTTAAATTACATTTTCATATTTTTATTTATAACTTCTGAAATTATGATCCTAATATTTTAATTTTTTGTGTAGCAATAATACTAATATACCCAAACATAAATACGTTGAATTTGCAATTTTTATAATTTTCTGATATGAATTATGAAATTAATATTAAAAAAATTATGAATTGCAACTTACAATTTTTTTCATATCTGGCTTTCATATCTGACTTCTGGACTATCCCCTGTGTGGTTGAAAGCTAGGGAATATGATTGGTATTTAAATTGCTATCCTGGAGCCTTTTTTGACTCAGAGAGAGTGAGAGGGGGGGGGGGGGGGAGGGAGTATTATAAATGTTTCTAGAAATATGAATAAAAAAAATATATAAAAGAATTTTATCATTTATTATTTTTGGAGAAAAATATTCTCCTAATCAGAGCTATTTTAAAACATTTAGGGTCCAATTGCTTTATGGCGGGTGATGTGTATTAATTTATATTTCTTGAACATTTCCCTAAAGAATATATTCAGTTGTAATTATTAGATAAAATTGAATATGATGATAAAGATATTTTCATCTTACACTGTGAATAATGAAAAAAAAAAAAAAAAACCCAGTTATGTTTGTATAGCTTATTTTAATTATTAACCTCAATAGAGCAGTTTCATAACTGATATTATTGTGGAGATCGTGATTAAACATAAAATTTAGTGATCATAACGATCTTTTGGGAACTGAGCTAGCATGGAGATATTTTAGAATAGAAATTTTTTTAATTGCTCTGACTAATTCCAGGCAATACGGTAGCTAGAATTTTTTTAGCGAGAGAATGTCCAACGTCATAGATTAGAGGTCTGCAACCCTTTAAGAGGCTACTTCAGTCAGGCGAAAATACCCTTTCGCTAATGTTAATCCAATGGGGGACATTTTTAAAGATATCTCGTTTGCATTTCAATATTTTTAAATGATTTTTGTTGCATTGGATAGCAGAGATCGATTTCTACATCGGCCGTTTTGTACTTTTTCGATTTTGTACTCAGGTATTTTAAATTAGGACGCTTTCACTTTCGGAACCGGCTTCGAAAGTGAAAGCATCGTTATAAAAAAATCTGCAAACAAAATCGAAAAAGTAAAAAACGGCCTTTGTACAGATCGATCTTAGCTATCCAATGCAAAAAAAAAAAAAAAAAAAAAAAAAAAAAAAGAAAAAAAAATCATTTAAAGACATTGAAATGCAACCGAGATATCGTTATAAATTTCTTCCATAGGATTAGCATTAACGAAGGGGTCTTTTCGTTTGACTGAAGTAGCCTCTTAAGCTTGAGTGTCACCTCAATAAATTCTTAAAGTTTCTCGGGGCACGCATAAATCAGTTAACAAGCGAAAGCAAGAGACGTACGCACACTTGAGTTATAAGGTTATAAAACCATTTTGTTTATATTTAGATGCAATATTAATCTATTCAGTTGCATTATTTACTAATAGCAGTAGAAAGTCAAACACGCTAATACTGCTATATTTACTATAGTACTACATTGATGCATGAAGCTTGAGGATACACAAGAAAGCATACATACGCAATACATACTTGTACAATCGGCAAATAACAGCGGTACTCTCAAAGTTCCTAAATTTTTATGACACGAAAGGGCAAATTCATTTTGCTGGCGCTTGTGTTGATATAGAAGAAAATAATGTGTAGATTGTACCTGCTTTTTTGGTCATGATTTTTTTTTTAAACAAACGATTTGCCCTCATAAGGCGCTCCGAAATTATTTTTAATGCCGCGGCAAACTGTTGTTTCAAAATATGTGAAATAGTACAGTGGGTCACTAAAATACTCCCGACGGCCACCCGTGGCCCCCGGGACATGTTTTGAAGACCTCTATTATACATTTTAAGCTACAATGCTTTTCTTTTAAATGAATGTGTATCCTTCAACTTATTTTGGTAGGGGTGTTCGGTCACCTGCCCTTTTCTGGCTAAGGTCTTGATACAGGTCCTGTCGGAAAATAAGGTGATACTGTTTTCTGCGTCATAAAAATACCAATATGGTGTAAAAAATGAAAAAAAAAAATACTATAAAGAGACGTCTAACATGTCTCACTCAGAAAACTCAAAGTTTTCCGAATTGTCCTTTGAGATTTAAAATAATTATTAAAAAAATTCCATAACAGAAAAAAAAAAATCGAGGCAGTTTTATTTATTTATGCATATTTTTAAATTAAAAAATTCATAATTTCAGGTTTAAGTAGAAATATACTTATGTCACCTAAAAATATACTGTTTTAATTAAAATGCAAATTGAACTTGCTAAACTTTCTGTTGACGTTACAAATAATTTTAATGTTAAGTAAGTTTCATAATTATATTTCGCTTTCTATAAACATATTATTCATTTGATATCTGAGAGGCCCATATTTAAAACAAACATTGGAATTATGATAGTTTATGTCTAAAAAAAAAAAAGGAAAAAAATATAAATCCTTTACGAAATTTCTGATTCGCCTTTTTATGGAAAATTCAAGAAGTACTGTAAATGAATTAGTAATTTATAAAATTACCATAAACACAATTTAAAAAATTACAGATTTAAGAGTTTTTGTTTTGAAAAAATATAATAGATGGCAGCACTAAAAGTTAGTCTCCATTCTGAATTACAATTCGAAATCCATTTTTATTTTGTATTTGAAAATCAAAGTCTATACGGATCGGCATTTTCAGGCCAAGGCCCCGACTGGTATTAAGATAAAAGTTCCGACAGGGCCTGACTCGACCTGATTTAATTTCTATAAAAAATGCTGATATATTCAAGAAGATTATATTTCTGTAAAAAATGCTTATTATGCTTAACGTATAAGAAAATTAGTTATGTCTGAATGCCTGATTGACCATTTTCTGACCCACCAAAAAATCGCATGCAACATGCAACCCTCCAGTGGGTCGCGACTTCAGACACAGGAAAAGACTGTTCTTTGATCTGAGGTCGCGATCCATTGTTTGAGAACCGGTGGTCTACCACGCTCCATCTTTAAAACAGAGAGTAATAATGAGGCAGAATGACTGAGATTAATAACTGGGAATTACAATGTCAGTGTAATTTTTAATTGGGTTGTGGTGACGTAAGGAGAATAATAAAAATAAGTTATTACCGATTGATTAGTTTGATATCAAAACTAACAAATATTTATATACCTAATTTAAACCCTACGTGCTACGCTCGCCAACACCCGTTCAGACTCTTAAAAGACTCTTCTTTGATCGGCTTTAAAAAGATTACGGAAGGTTGAATTATAATTAAAAACTAGTGGCGATCTCCCTGTAAGCGGGTTTTCATTCATTTCTATTTTATTGAGGGATTTTAAGGACGAATCAGCTGCTGTTAATGGCTGTTTTCGTGTTTTATTAAGTAAGATTAGTTAAACATGTGAAAACAACTACTATAAAATGAACTAAGTCAACACAGTCTTTGCCTCCCAGTATTTTTTAACAAAGCTATAAGAAAATCGTTTTAAATAAAACATTTTAAATGTAGGGGAGAAGGGGGCACATTAGGACACTTTTCAATTACTCCCATATATTTAAGTTCTTATGACTTGTTTCAAATAACTAATATCACTATTTTGTAGTCTTGGTAATCTTTAAAGTCTCCAACAGAAGTGAAAAGTTAAATATTTAATTTTAATTTATTTAAAGAGCATAATGAAAAATATTGTCCCGATGTGCCCCTGCACTGGGTACATTAGGACAGTGTTAAATTGGTATGGGACAGATTGGGAAACCACATTATTTTGAACTCTTAGAAAGTAATTAATGCCTATTTATGCACAGTAATTTTTAATAATAATAATAAATAAGATACAACAGCTTTTGTATTATTAGCGA
Organism: Maratus speciosus; assembly: GCA_963932465.1. Lineage (NCBI taxonomy): Eukaryota > Metazoa > Arthropoda > Arachnida > Araneae > Salticidae > Maratus > Maratus speciosus. Next base: position 415,575,632 of record OZ010791.1, read on the forward strand.
GGATCAAAATTATCTAAATGAACCCAGAATTTCATGGTTGTTAATGCCCTTGAAGACGTTCAAATACAGTTATGGTCTGGGGATGTTTTGAAACGTCTTCTTTATTGACAGCACTTATATCCATCTTCATTATTTGGGTGAGTATAGTTCCAGGAATTCTCCTTTTTTGCCCCTCAAAGAAACTTAATTTCTTTATTTTCAACTGATTCCACACGGTCTACGTAATACAGAAACTTAGAACAAGCAATGACTTTTCCCACAAATTCGATATGGACAAAATCATTCTTATTTAATTAATGAGTGACAGGTTCAAACAATTTTAACTCTTCATCTAAATTTACTTCACTGTCAAGTTCAAGATCACAGTTGCCGTTTTGAAAAAAAAAAAAAAAAAAAAAGAGAATTATTGAGAAGTAGAATTTTTACTCTAGATATTTTTACTCTTTTAGATGATGCTTTACCTTTAGTTAATTTTCTTTTCTTCTGTTGTCTTTCACCAACTTTTCATTCTATTCTGTTTTTCTCTGGGGTAGAAGTTAGAATACGAGACTTTCCAGGTTTTCTACCAATTGTTTTGTATTTCTACGGAAGGCTTTTGGATATGGTCTTAAGGGTTTTGGAGTGATTGGAGAAGAAAGATTGAGATAAATACCTCCAGTATCTCGATAATTTTCAAAATCTGAATTTTGAATACAATCATCAACTAGATTATCAGGAACTAAGTGTTTCTGTAACATGAGAAGGCGCAAAATCATAAGCTCTGAAATTGCTTTGTTTAAATGACCAAATTCCAGTTGATTTAAATCTCCTTGTAATGTTTCGAGCATTAAATAATGCATTATATACGTTATAAGATCTGGAATTTCATACATAAAAGCTCTTTTCCCAGAATTCGAAATCATCCAGTCATTGAAAGATCTTTTGATGTATGATTGACATTTGACTTCCACCAAAGACTTCCACTTCAAGAGGTTGCAGCCGATAAGGAAGTTTGAGGAGGCAATGTTAATAAATGAATGTCACTTCAGTAGCAAAATTAGATTGTCATAAAATGCCAAGTTTTTTCCCATTAAAAATTTCAAAATAAACACAAATTATTAAGCCTAACTATGCTCAGTATTTGACATTAGTTACTATTTATTGATAAATAACTAGCAAAAGCCATGCTTTGTTTCGATTCGCGAAGCATTATTTAATAAGACAAATATTTGAAAGTAACAATATTTTTTTATATTATTTTTGCATCTTTATTAAGCAAAAACTTTATTTTATGTTTTGGCGCATTTTAATTTTAGAAATGTAAATTCAGCCAAATAACTAAGAATTTCCTCGGATTTTTTTTTTATTTATGATATAACGAATTTAACAATTAATTTTATTTGTTCACAATTCTTTTGTTGCCACTTTACAAAAAAAAAAATCATTATATAATTTTCTTTTTAAATGCGTAAGTATCGCCTGCGTAAATAATTTCACATAATAAGAATAAATTGTGTATTGGAATTCTTAACACTGAAAAATACTTTTATAACTGGATGTAAATAATTGCATTTTCACAAATTTTAATTCATTAAAATATGCTGTAATTTTCATAAAAAAGGTACTTTAAAAATTTCATAAAAGAAATAATGAATCTATTTAATTGATCATGAGTCTATCTATAATGACTTACTCCATGATTTATTTTTTCTTCTGAAAATAAACGTGTTTCATTTTTTATTTGCAAAAATGCGTCCATAATGAAAAAACATGTAAAATAAATTAATTAAAATAATTTTTTTTAAGGTTCTGTAAAAAAATAATATTCTGTAAAAAAATAATATTGTGCAAATCTACAGATCATAATTTATTTTATGTTTAATTTCAAGTCAAAGTACTGAATAGATTTTTTTAAAGAGTACGACAAAATATAATTTGTGTAGCCTAGTAGAGGATTCGCTTCGCTCATCCTAACTAGCTACAGCCATGCTTTGTTTGGATTCGGGAAGAATTATTTAATAAGATAAATATTTGAAAGTAACAATATTTTTTATATTATTTTGGCATCTTTATAGCAAAAACGTTGTTTTATGTTTTGGGGCCATTTTAATTTTAGAAATGTAAATTCAGCCAAACAACTAAGAATTCCTCGGAATTTGTTATTTATGATATAAGACTGGTGTAAATAAAAATATTGGGTTATCCAGAAAGTTCTGCGGTTTTTTTTATGATAAATTTTAACAAATAAGTACAGAAACACAAGAAAATTTTATTGAATCACATAAGTGCTATTTTATTCTATGACTTTTTGCGATCAATCTGGCGGCTGAAAAATTTCATTAAAAAAAAAATTAAAAAAAAAAAAAAAGCCAATAGGTTTATTCGTAAAGAAGTTATCAAGGTGCTGTTTGACAGTCTCCAAAAGAAGTGAACTCCTGACCGTTCAGAGAATATTGAATTGACTTGAAAAAGTGAAAATCTTAGGGGGCTAGGTCTGGTCAATATAAAGGGTGATACAAAAAATTCCCAGGCATACTCAATAAGGCATTGCCTGACATTCATCGCAAAGTGGGGTCAAGCATTTTCATGTTGGAACACAACACCTCGACGAATGATCAATATTGGTCGCTTTTCTTCGATTTTTGTTTTCAAAACGGCATTTAGGAACAATATATTTGCGAATTTATTGCCTGATTTGGTGGCAACATTTCTTAATAAATAACTCTTTTGTAGCCCTACCAGTACACTGAGCATTACTGTTTTGGGATGCAGCTCTCCCCTCGATGACACTTGGGGAGGCTCATTTGACTTACCACATGATATTTTTCTTATAAGGTTATTGCACAGTATCCATTTCTCATCTCCAGCAATGAACAGTTTTAAAAAAGGAACTTCTTCATTTCGTTTCACCAAAGAATCACGTGCCGAAATTCAAGCAAGCTTATTCTGCGGTGTTAAAGTATGGAGTACCCACACACCATAGCGGCTTACATACCTAAACTTCTTCAAATGATTCTGCACTGTACTTTTAGTCCAGGCAATAAGAGATTTTACCTGGCAAAATTAATGATAGTTCTGGAAATCGACTCAATTTATGTTTTTTATGTCGCTGAATCCGAATTTGTAACTTCCCACCAAAATTTCCCCCGGCAACCTTCCCCTCCCAAATTTTGGTAAAATACCCCCCAAAAAAGGTTTTTATTTAAAAAATCAATTTTTTTATTTTTTTAGGGCGAAAGTATCTAGAAATTCAGAAAGTAGACAAAATTTGCAACAAATAAGATACATGACATTATGACGTAGGATGAATGGGGATGGGGGGATCTGCCTCGGAACATGCGCCGCGGTGCTGGGTGGACTAAGTTGCGCAATTTCACTTAACCACTCACGTCGTTTACATTCGCCCTCCCGTCTCCCCTCCGAACTTTCCCTATATGGTTTACTTTAAGTTTTTTGGGTCGCTGAATCCGAATTTTAAAATTTCCCCTCAAAATTCTCCCCGCAACTCCCCCCGCCTAAAATAGTTGTTTGTAAATTAAATTTTTTATTGTTTTAGGGGAAAAGTATGTAGAAATTCAGAAAGTAGACAAAATTTGCAACAAATAGGATATATGACATTATCACGTAGGATAAACGGGGAAAGCGAGGGGGGGGGGGCTGCCTCGGAACATTCCCTGCGCGCTGTTCTCAAAAGCCAAATTTTTTCAAAATATCAATTTTGGGGTGGGGTGGGGGGGGGGGGGTTTGCCGGGTGAAATTCTGGTGGGAAGTTACAAATTCGGATTCAGCGACCCAAAAAATATAAAGTGAGTCGAAATCCAGAACTGGTATTAATTTTGCCAGGTAAAATCCCCTATTGCCTGGACTTGCATAACTTAGTGCACGTAGCGCCGCAGTGCATGTTCAGAGGCAGCCTTCCCCTTCCCCGTTCATCCTGCGTCATATTGTCATATCTCCCATTTATTGCAAATTTTGTCTACTTTCTGAATTTGTACATACTTTCCCCCTAAAACAATAAAAACTTTAATGTAAAAACAACTATTTTTTTGGGGGGAAGTTAAAAATTCGGATTCAGAAACCCAAAAAACTTAAAGTAAACCTTATAGGGAAAGTTCGGAGGGGAGACGGGAGGGCGAACGTAAACGATGTGAGTGGTTAAGTGAAATTGCGCAACTTTGTCCACGCGGCACCGCGCGCATGTTCCGAGGCAGATCCCTCCTCCCCATTCATCCTACGTGATAATGTCATATATCTTATTTGTTGCAGATTTTGTCTACTTTCTGAATTTCTAGATATTTTCCCCTTAAAACAATATAAAAATTATTTTTTTTAATAAAAACCTTTTTTTGGTGCGGCATCTACCAAATTTTTTTTTTTTTTTTTTTTTTTTTTTTTTTTTTTTTTTTTTTTTTTGGGGGTGGGGGGGGGGGGTTGCCGGGAGAAATTTTGGTGGTGGGAAGTTAAAAATTCGGAATCAGCCACCCAAAAAACATATAGTAAGCATTTTTCCAGAACTACCATGAATTTTGCTAGGTAGAGTCCCTATACGGTCTCTATTGCCTGGACTATTTTTGAAATATTTAATCTGTGTGATAGATCCTGAACTGTGTAACGTTGATTTTCAGCGATAGCTTCTTTTAAGAGGTCCTCCTTTACATGTGATGGTCGTTCAGAGCGGACGTCATATTTGAGGCTGAAATTTCTTAAACTTCTTTAAACTTCTTAAACCACCTTCTAATTATGTCATATGAAACAACACTTTGTCCATATCCAGCACAAATGTTACAAGGAATTCGAGTAGTATTTTTCCCTTTTTTGAAATAAAAGAACATAATAAGTAGGGGAGAATTGACAGTTCAACCCCATAAGGCGGATTGCGGATTGTGTGGATGTGGGTGGAATCCACCTTGTGGATGGAGGAGGAGGGTGGAATCCACCTGTTGGGAGACTTATCCTATAGTAGGAGGGGTTAAATGTTGGAGGGGGGCTTAATTTTTGAGGGGGGCTTAATTTTTGAGAGGGGCTTATTTTTTTTTTTCGAATCGACTTAGAGTAGAGATGGAAATATCATACTATAACATAGGTCTTTTCGAGAGGAAGTATGAAGACACTAAATTTTTCGATGGGCTTAATTTTTGAGGGGGCTTAATATTTTTTTTCGAATTGATTTAGTATTAGAATGGAGATATCATACTATAACATAGTGAGTTAGGTGTTTTCGAAAGGGAGTTTGAGGGGTCTAAATATTTTAGTGGGGCTTATTTTTAGGGGGGGGCTTAATTTTTTTTTCTTCAAATTGAGATAGAGTAGAAATGGAAATATCATACTATAACATAGAGATGTAGGTATTTTCGAAAGGGAGTTTGAGGAGCCTAAATTTTTTTGAGGGGCTTATTTTCTTAGGGGGGCTTAATTTTTAAGGGTGATTTTTTTTTTTTTTTTCTGAATTGTCTTAGAATTTGAATGAAGATAAAAATGTCTTGTGTTTTCTGAAAAAAATTTTTGATGCTGCCATCTGTATGCGGTAGTGCGAATTTATTATTGAAAATAGTATTTTATTTTTGAAAAGTTTTGAGGAAGGTTTGAACCTGCAAAATAGTCTCTTGGCTCGATGATATGTTGAAGACTTAACTAATCGAGCCAAGAAACTATATCTATATGTTTAGATTTTAGATGTTTCAAAACAAAAAATTGTATTCCCCCTTCTGTATGCGCAAAGAGAGGTTGGTTTCTTAAGATAACTCATTAATACCTATTTTAACTGCTCACTCTGCGAATTCTTTTAATGTGTATGATTTTTATTTTTAGTTTAACTGATTTTATCGATTTTGTGAATGAGAGTTTGATTATTTTACCAAGCTAAGGTTTCGAACCTGCGAACTCCGATTCAAATTTAATTTTTTGTAACCGATAAGCTATCCACTATCCAGACCGCGTCCCGACAATTACTGAATTTCTTTTGAACACTATATATTTTTAAAAATACCTACCTCTTCCTCTTTCTTATACTAGGGAAGTTAATACAATTTATGTTTAAATTGAAGAAATGATTAATTTTTTATATTTCTTTAATAAGCAACTCATTTTTTAGATCGATTAGAAGGTTACCAAACGATTTGAATTAAACATTGTTTTCACCAGTATTAATCCACCTAAGTTTAGAATTGTACTTTTTCTTGTGAACCATATCATATTCATTTAATCGTCTGAAATACACTTCCTAAACCCTCTTATCAACGTTACTCACTATCTATCACAAACATCCGATAAGTCTAATCAGCTTTTTTCAACAGAAAATAGCTAATATGTAAATATTGATAACTATTGAAGAGATTATTCCACTTGTTTACAGATTTTAAATGAAAGTTTGAAATATTTGTCAGATTTTCTATTTATCAATTATTATAAATTGAATCAACTCATAGTTTGTTATTGCAATAGATAATTATTTGATGATTCTACACTAGTTCTAATGAATTTTAAAACTACTACTTCAATTCAACTCATTCTTTTATACAGTTTAATAAATTTAGTTTGAATTAAACCATTGGTTTGTCATATATTTCACTGAAATAATAAAATTAATGTGTAAAACCTTAGAATGACGAATTCAAAAATGTAACATGATGAATCATATACTTTTTAAACATTACATAAAAACTTTTGGATTGATTCACTTCCTGTGAACTTTCTACACATACTTTTTTATGTCACGTGTTTTTCTGAAATTTTTGCACCAATCATATTACATGATTTGCACTATCGTAATAATTTTTTAACATGCTTATGATTATGATTGTATGATTATATATAAAATTGAATGAAACGAGACTTTTTCATTAGAGTTTGCTATTTTTTGAGTGTGTGAAGACGCTTTTATCACTTAAGATAATATGGCTAGTTTTCAAGATGGTCATTCTACTATGTTAAGCGATGATGTATCAAGTTTGAATAATCAATATTTTTCATCAAGATTAAATGATCAAGACATGGGATTAATAGTACAACCTAAAGTAGAACCCGTTTCAGATGATGAAGCGGAATCCTCCTCATCAGAACTAAAGAAACAGAAGCCACCTTTTTTGTGTACTGTTTGCAGCAAATCTTTTTCAAGAAAAGGCAATTTAAAACAACATTTGATGATTCATTCAGAAGAAAGACCATTTATATGTGACATCTGCCAAAAAGCATTCTCTAGAAAGGCTATTTTGAATCGTCATAAACTATCCCATTTAAAGATTCCGTCCCAACATAAATGTGAATCGTGCGGTGAAGCGTTCTCAAGAAAGTATGACTTATTAAAACACATGAAGATCCACAAGTCCTCCAAAAAGGATAAATGTATTCAGCGTAGTGAAATATTCAATCCCAACTCCGATTTTTTATATCATTTGAAAACTTCACAGAGAGTTAGATGCAAAATTGATAATTCATCCTCTTTAAAAGATATGTTTTTTGAGAAGGTTAAGCATTTTAAAAGGCAAAATGCGTTAAACATATTTACTAAAACTGTAATCAACTCTAACGAGGAGAATGTTACAGACTTTAACACATTTTTTAATAGTATTCATTCGGACGTTTTAAACGAATTAAACTATCAGATTCAAGTTAAAAGATCGATGAAATGGTATGCAAGTGTACAAGTTGTTGTATATCGTGTAACACAGGAGGGTGTCTTAGAGATTGCCACACCCTATTTCCTTTCAAAAACTATACTTGAATTAACGAAACAAAATTTATCTGAACATGTTGAGGATACCTTTGCAAAAATTATTAAGTCCTATGAGAAGTCCACCAGACGTGGTTTTAATTGGACATTAGATAAAATATTGAATTTAGAACTATCTACCTTTAAAATATAACATGATTTGAAATGTTTATACCTTTTTGAAATATGTGTACTCATGTTTTCACCATTGTAACTATTGAAAACGACGAATAAATAATGTGTAAATGAAAAAGCTGTTGTCTGTTTATTTTTGTTAGAACAACTTGTGATTTTTAATAACTCATGAAGTCGTAACGGCTTTACTTACTATTTTTTTTTTCAATTTCTTATCAAATGAATAATGAGTTAACTATCTTTTATTAATTTCATATTGAAAGTCTGAAATTATCCATTGAAATAGTTATTTTGCAATATTTCTAATTTATCATAATTATTTTTAAAGTTTAATATATCACTCGTTGTTTGTATAAACAACTGTTATTGCTCAATAATAATAATATTATCATTTATTACCATACAATTCTTTAAAAAAAGCATAGAACCATTAACATAATATATCATTAACCACTTTTTTAAAAACTGTTACCTTGTGTTGCCATTGAATTCTTCAAAACAAAAAAGAATAAAACTAAAATCATTATCATTAAATATCATACACCACTTATATAAAAATTGTTACTTTGTGTTGCCATACAATTCTTCAAAAAAAGAATAAAACTAAAACTATTAACATTAAATATCATATACTGTAAATATAAAAATTGTTACCTTGCGTTGCCATACTATTCTTCAAAAAAGGATAAAACCATTGACATAATATATTATTCACCACTTAAATAAACTGTTTATATATATATTTTTTTAGACTTAAACTAAAATTAATGACATTACTAATTCTTTTAAGTGTTTATCTGTAACCGACACTGATTTTTAACGTATATTAAGGGATGTGCTGTTTCTAAACATTCAGTTTCCAACTGATTTTTGTTCTAACTTCATCTAATGTTACCTTTATTTTTTGAAAATGGGTTCTGTAGTAAATATGTTAAAAAGATCTTCCGACAAAGTGACTTCTTCTTCAAAGTATCAACGTTTAGAAGAACCTAATGATCCCACTTCTGCGAGTGAATTAAATATACCAAGATTGGAAATTCCTAATTTATTAAACACTGACTGTGGAACAATATCACGTGATTTATTCACTACTGATTACTCACCGAATGTGAAATCTGAAATCGATATGAATTTTTTTATCCCTAACTTTGGTGATGATACTACATCTTTCAAGAATTCATGCCAAGAATCAATTTCTGTCGAGGACTATTTGAATATATTTTTCAAAGACATGAATTTTGAATCCACTTTAACCTCGACCCCAGCTAGTAACATAATTTCCCAAGACGAATCCTTTCAAGAACGTACTATTGACCAAGAGGTTTCTGATTCCCAACCAAGCAACCTTTTTAAAGCAAGTGGTCTCTTTCTATTTGTATTTGAGTATATGTATACGGATTCCTCCTTTTAATTATGTTCTGTAGTATACACTTAAAAAATATATAGTATATATAAAACATTAAATTAAAATAATTTTTGTTATCTTATAATATTAAAAAAATTGCTAATTTTTTAAACTTTTTAATAACTAAAGAATAACTATAGAACATATTTAAAAGGAGGAATCCGTATACATATACTCAAATACAAATAGAAAGGAAATATAGGACAACTCATTCTTGTTAAATTGTAGGTTTTAGCAGCTTGTAATGTTTTTAACATTTTTGGAAAATAATTTTGTTAACTTTCAAAAGCATTTTAAATATTTTTTGTAACTAAAATATCTATTCATACATTGCTTTTGTAAAAGTGCTGTTACAAAATGTTGGTAGTTAATCATTGTATTAATTCAAAACTTTCTTATAATGTTATTATACTAACTTGTAATACTTGAACTGCAATTGATGTGATTTATTTGTATGAATACTTGTATTCGGTATCTTGATTGATCGATTGATATGATTAATATGAATGATTGGTTGATTGATATGATTGACTGATATGAATGATTGGTTGATTGATTGATATGATTGATTGATATGACAGCTTGATATGATTGCTTGATATGATTAATATGATTTATTGATCGATATGATTAATTGATATTATTGTTTGGTTGATTAATATGATTGATTGGTTTGATTTATTGATCGATATGACTAATTGATATTATTGTTTGGTTGATTAATATGATTGATTGGTTTGATTTATTGATCGATATGACTGATTGATATTATTGTTTGGTTGATTAATATGATTGATTGATTGGTTTGATTTATTGATTAATTGATATCATTGATTGGTTAATTGATTGAACGATTAATTGCTATGACTGATTGATATATGATTGATTGTATACTTGAATTTGCAATCTAATTCAACTTTTTGATAACTTTTTTAATTATGAAAGTCAGATATATATACAGTTAGGTGAACTGACTTTTAATAACATAATTTATTAAGTTTTTTTTTTTAATTTTGATAAATTAATTTTGAAAACTTTTTACAAAGTTTTTTTTTTAACTTTTTAATTTTATAAACTTTTTAATATATTTTTTTATTTACAAAGTATTTTTTTTTAATTTAGAAAACTTTTTTTTACTTACAATTTTTTTTTTAAATTTTTAAATTTTTTTTTTTTACTTACAATTTTTTTTTTAAATTTTGAAAACATTTTTTTATTAAAATAGTTTTTTTTAAATTTTGAAAACTTTTTTTTTATTTAGAAAGGTTTTGTTTTTTTAATTTTGTAAACATTTTTTTTTATAAGTTACTTTTTTTTTTTTTAATTTAACTTACAAATATTTTTATAAGTATATATTAATCTAACACTTTTATAGGATAAAAAGAAGTATTAAACTAAAACATAATGAAAGTCACATGCATGTATACATATACGAAAAGATAAACTCACTTTTGAAAACTTCATGTATTAAGTTTTTAAAATTTTGATAACTTAATTTTTTTTTGAGTTTTTTTTTTTCAAGGTTTTTTTTTTTTTTTTTTTTTTTTTAACTTTTGTAAACTTTTTAATATATATATTTTTTTAATTATTATTTTTTTTATAAAGATTTTTTAATTTTGAAAACTTTATTTTTTTAACTTTTCAAATATTTTTTTTTATTGAGTTTCTTAATTTTGTTTTTTAAACTTTTTAATTTTATAAACTTATTATTATTATTGAAAACTTTTTTATATAATTAAGTTTCATATATATATATATATATATATATATATATATATTAGAAAGTAGAAATTATAGCATTAAGATTATTAGTTTAATATTTTAAACTTGTGTTAATTTTTTTAATTACTAAAGAATTGTTGATTTCTTTAGTTATATACATATGCAAATTTAAGTCTAGCACTCTATTAAAAGTTCAAAAAGACATAACAAAATAAACATACACTTTGGAAAAATAAACACACACGTATTAAAAAGGATAGCAATACATTTTATTTTATTTTAAACAATTCGTTTTGAATTGTTTCTACATGAATGTTTGATAAAACGTTTTCACTAACACAATCCACTCCGTTTAAAAATGAGGAAATAACAAAATCTAAATCTATAAGTGTTAATAACATCTCTCCTAGTTTTTCAAATTTTTGTCGATTATTTAGTATACAACAGGAATGAGGGCTTTGAGTTTTCTGATTAAAATTACATCCATCACATTCAAAAATGCGGTTTAGTATAGTTAATACATTATTCTCAATACATGTTATAAGTTTAGAGTGCAACATGAGTTCATTTTCTGTAGATATATGACCAATGATACATTTCTGCCTAATTAAGCTTGGTATATGGTTTACATATATATGCTGAAGAAGTTCCTTATTCAAATCATGTATTTTTTCTTTTAATTTCAGCAACTGATACTCGTTTAAGTCAATGTGAGAATAATTCTTTAAATTTTTAATTAGCATGATAGAATTATTAAAATTTAACACTAATATCATGTTATTAGAAACAAATGAGGAACTTTTATATCTCAAATTAAATGAAAAAATTTTCTTGCAAAATTCGAACCAGCTGTTAACATCCATAATAATACCATTTTTCGTTAGAATTTCTTCACTAGTAAGCCCACTGCGTTTAAACTCTCGAATATGAATATGAAATTGTCTATTATGCAACTTTAAAATTAAAAAGATACAGTCACTGAGTTCTTCTCGAAATACAATAGGATGATTGGATTTGCTAGTTTTAGACTGTGAAATGACATTCGTAGGTGGGGTTGTGCTTTGTAATTCACCACTTGCTTTAGAAAGGTTGCTTGGTTGGGAATCAGAAACCTCTTGGTCAATAGTACGTTCTTGAAAGGATTCGTCTTGGGAAATTATGTTACTAGTTGGGGTCGAGGTTAAAGCGGATTCAAAATTCATGTCTTTGAAAAATATATTCAAATATTCCTCGACAGAAATTGATTCTTGGCATGAATTCTTGAAAGATGTAGTATCATCACCAAAGTTAGGGATAAAAAAATTCATATCGATTTCAGATTTCACATTCGGTGAGTAATCAGTAGTGGATAAATCACGTGATATTGTTCCACAGTCAGTGTTTAATAAATTAGGAATTTCCAATCTTGGTATATTTAATTCACTCGCAGAAGTGGGATCATTAGGTTCTTCTAAACGTTGATACTTTGAAGAAGAAGTCACTTTGTCGGAAGATCTTTTTAACATATTTACTACAGAACCCATTTTCAAAAAATAAAGGTAACATTAGATGAAGTTAGAACAAAAATCAGTTGGAAACTGAATGTTTAGAAACAGCACATACCTTAATATACGTTAAAAATCAGTGTCGGTTACAGATAAACACTTAAAAGAATTAGTAATGTCATTAATTTTAGTCTAAAAAAATATATATATATAAACAGTTTATTTAAGTGGTGAATAATATATTATGTCAATGGTTTTATCCTTTTTTGAAGAATAGTATGGCAACACAAGGTAACAATTTTTATATTTACAGTATATGATATTAAATGTTAATAGTTTTAGTTTTATTCTTTTTTTGAAGAATTGTATGGCAACACAAAGTAACAATTTTTATATAAGTGGTGTATGATATTTAATGATAATGATTTTAGTTTTATTCTTTTTTGTTTTGAAGAATTCAATGGCAACACAAGGTAACAGTTTTTAAAAAAGTGGTTAATGATATATTATGTTAATGGTTCTATGCTTTTTTTAAAGAATTGTATGGTAATAAATGATAATATTATTATTATTGAGCAATAACAGTTGCTTATACAAACAACGAGTGATATATTAAACTTTAAAAATAATTATGATAAATTAGAAATATTGCAAAATAACTATTTCAATGGATAATTTCAGACTTTCAATATGAAATTAATAAAAGATAGTTAACTCATTATTCATTTGATAAGAAATTGAAAAAAAAAAATAGTAAGTAAAGCCGTTACGATTTCATGAGTTATTAAAAATCACAAGTTGTTCTAACAAAAATAAACAGACAACAGCTTTTTCATTTACACATTATTTATTCGTCGTTTTCAATAGTTACAATAGTGAAAACATGAGTACACATATTTCAAAAAGGTATAAACATTTCAAATCATGTTATATTTTAAAGGTAGATAGTTCTAAATTCAATATTTTATCTAATGTCCAATTAAAACCACGTCTGGTGGACTTCTCATAGGACTTAATAATTTTTGCAAAGGTATCCTCAACATGTTCAGATAAATTTTGTTTCGTTAATTCAAGTATAGTTTTTGAAAGGAAATAGGGTGTGGCAATCTCTAAGACACCCTCCTGTGTTACACGATATACAACAACTTGTACACTTGCATACCATTTCATCGATCTTTTAACTTGAATCTGATAGTTTAATTCGTTTAAAACGTCCGAATGAATACTATTAAAAAATGTGTTAAAGTCTGTAACATTCTCCTCGTTAGAGTTGATTACAGTTTTAGTAAATATGTTTAACGCATTTTGCCTTTTAAAATGCTTAACCTTCTCAAAAAACATATCTTTTAAAGAGGATGAATTATCAATTTTGCATCTAACTCTCTGTGAAGTTTTCAAATGATATAAAAAATCGGAGTTGGGATTGAATATTTCACTACGCTGAATACATTTATCCTTTTTGGAGGACTTGTGGATCTTCATGTGTTTTAATAAGTCATACTTTCTTGAGAACGCTTCACCGCACGATTCACATTTATGTTGGGAAGGAATCTTTAAATGGGATAGTTTATGACGATTCAAAATAGCCTTTCTAGAGAATGCTTTTTGGCAGATGTCACATATAAATGGTCTTTCTTCTGAATGAATCATCAAATGTTGTTTTAAATTGCCTTTTCTTGAAAAAGATTTGCTGCAAACAGTACACAAAAAAGGTGGCTTCTGTTTCTTTAGTTCTGATGAGGAGGATTCCGCTTCATCATCTGAAACGGGTTCTACTTTAGGTTGTACTATTAATCCCATGTCTTGATCATTTAATCTTGATGAAAAATATTGATTATTCAAACTTGATACATCATCGCTTAACATAGTAGAATGACCATCTTGAAAACTAGCCATATTATCTTAAGTGATAAAAGCGTCTTCACACACTCAAAAAATAGCAAACACTAATGAAAAAGTCTCGTTTCATTCAATTTTATATATAATCATAGGGGGCGCATGTTAAAAAATTATTACGATAGTGCAAATCATGTAATATGATTGGTGCAAAAATTTCAGAAAAACACGTGACATAAAAAAGTATGTGTAGAAAGTTCACAGGAAGTGAATCAATCCAAAGGTTTTTATGTAATGTTTAAATAGTATATGATTCATCATGTTACGTTTTTGAATTCGTCATTCTAAGGTTTTACACATTAATTTTATTATTTCAGTGAAATATATGACAAACCGATGGTTTAATTCAAACTAAATTTATTAAACTGTATAAAAGAATGAGTTGAATTGAAGTAGTAGTTTTAAAATTCATTAGAACTAGTGTAGAATCATCAAATAATTATCTATTGCAATAACAAACTATGAGTTGATTCAATTTATAATAATTGATAAATAGAAAATCTGACAAATATTTCAAACTTTCATTTAAAATCTGTAAACAAGTGGAATAATCTCTTCAATAGTTATCAATATTTACATATTAGCTATTTTCTGTTGAAAAAAGCTGATTAGACTTATCGGATGTTTGTGATAGATAGTGAGTAACGTTGATAAGAGGGTTTAGGAAGTGTATTTCAGACGATTAAATGAATATGATATGGTTCACAAGAAAAAGTACAATTCTAAACTTAGGTGGATTAATACTGGTGAAAACAATGTTTAATTCAAATCGTTTGGTAACCTTCTAATCGATCTAAAAAATGAGTTGCTTATTAAAGAAATATAAAAAATTAATCATTTCTTCAATTTAAACATAAATTGTATTAATTTCCCTAGTATAAGAAAGAGGAAGAGGTAGGTATTTTTAAAAATATATAGTGTTCAAAAGAAATTCAGTAATTGTCGGGACGCGGTCTGGATAGTGGATAGCTTATCGGTTACAAAAAATTAAATTTGAATCGGAGTTCGCAGGTTCGAAACCTTGGCTTGGTAAAATAATCAAACTCTCATTCACAAAATCGACAAAATCAGTTAAACTAAAAATAAAAATCATACACATTAAAAGAATTCGCAGAGTGAGCAGTTAAAATAGGTATTAATGAGTTATCTTAAGAAACCAACCTCTCTTTGCGCATACAGAAGGGGGAATACAATTTTTTGTTTCGAAACATCTAAAATCTAAACATATAGACATAGTTTCTTGGCTCGAGTAGTTAAGTCTTGAACATATCATCGAGCCAAGAGACTATTTTGCAGGTTCAAACCTTCCTCAAAACTTTTCAAAAATAAAATACTATTTTCAATAATAAATTCGCACTACCGCATACAGATGGCAGCATCAAAAATTTTTTTCAGAAAACACAAGACATTTTTATCTTCATTCAAATTCTAAGACAATTCAGAAAAAAAAAATCACCCTTAAAAATTAAGCCCCCCCCTAAAAAAATAAGCCCCTCAAAAAAATTTAGGCTCCTCAAACTCCCTTTCGAAAATACCTACATCTCTATGTTATAGTATGATATTTCCATTTCTACTCTATCTCAATTTGAAGAAAAAAAAATTAAGCCCCCCCCTAAAAATAAGCCCCACTAAAATATTTAGACCCCTCAAACTCCCTTTCGAAAACACCTAACTCACTATGTTATAGTATGATATCTCCATTCTAATACTAAATCAATTCGAAAAAAAATATTAAGCCCCCTCAAAAATTAAGCCCATCGAAAAATTTAGTGTCTTCATACTTCCTCTCGAAAAGACCTATGTTATAGTATGATATTTCCATCTCTACTCTAAGTCGATTCGAAAAAAAAAAATAAGCCCCTCTCAAAAATTAAGCCCCCCTCAAAAATTAAGCCCCCCTCAAAAATTAAGCCCCCCTCCAACATTTAACCCCTCCTACTATAGGATAAGTCTCCCAACAGGTGGATTCCACCCTCCTCCTCCATCCACAAGGTGGATTCCACCCACATCCACACAATCCGCAATCCGCCTTATGGGGTTGAACTGTCAATTCTCCCCTACTATAATATAACAAAAACTATCTTTTTAGTTCTCCATTCTTAGCACTGTAATGGAACAAAAATTATGCGACAATATAAGCAAGAATTATGCAGCGCAAGCAGAAAAGATTTGAATGTACATCTCTGAGTCATTCAATGTCACACCTTATTTGTAATAGCAAAATAAGATGATGAAACCGAGTTTCGTTTTGAAAAAACGCAGAATTTTCCGGATGACCCAATATTTTCGAAGCAAAATTTTACAAAATATTTTTAAAATTTCAACTAAAAGCTCTTTTAAAGATGATTTTACATTTTCCAATAGCCTCTGATGTTTTCTCAAATGGTTTGAAATAGGTATGTTCCCAAACTTTAATTCACATCAAATAATCTTTGATAACAATCTTAGAATAATGTATTCGAAGAGAGCTTGAAGAAAGTTACTTCTTCAAAATCCTATTTTCTGGAAAAAAACATTTGAAATCTGCTCTCGTTGATACTAAAAATTATTAACTTACTATATTATTGTTATTAGTCAACCTTCGAATTCGAATAACACTTTATATAACGAATTTAACAATTAATTTTATTTGTTTACAATTATTTTGTTGCCGCTTTACACACACACACACACAAAAAAAAAAATCATAATCTATACTAATATTATAAAGAGGTAAAAATTGTTTATTTGTAGGAGGTAAGCTCTGGAATTTACGAACCGATTCCAAAAGTAATGGTATCAATATGATGGTGTTAGTCCAACTTAAAACATAGGCTATATCTTATATCCGTGCCACTGGCCAAAAGGGGGTGCAGGACCAAAAAACGTTCTAAAAATGCAATTTTTGTGTTACTGAAGGGCCTAGAAACATGAAATTTGGAATGGTAGTTACTTATAAGATACTAATGATTTCTAAGGACATTTCTTAAAAAAAAAAAATGAAATTAAAAAGGGGTGAGAATGCACAAAAAGCGTTCTAAAAAATGTTCTAAATGGCGATTTCTACACACTCTCAAGAAGTAACAAACCAATTTAAAAAATAATGGTGTCAAAATTATGGTGATAACCCTTGCTCCAACATAGGCTACATTTTATGTCAATGCCACTACCCCTAAAGGTGGTGCAGAAGCAAAAAAAACGTTCGAAATTGCGATTTTTGTGTTACTGAAGGGCCCAGATACATGGAATTTGGCATGATAGTTACTTACTAGATCTAAATGATCTCTAAGAACATTTCTTAAAGAATTCGAAATTTAAAAGGGGTGAAAATGCACAAAAAGGCATTCTAAAAAATTTTCTAAATGGCGATTTTTACGCAATCTCAAGAAGTACCAAACCGATTTAAAAAATAATGGTGTCGAAATGATGGTGACAACCGTTGCTCTACATAGGCTACATTTTATGTCGGTGTCATTACCCCCACAGGGGGTGCAGGAGCAAAAAAACATTCGGAAATGCAATTTTTGTGTTACTGAAGGGCCTAGAAACATGAAATTTGGAATGGTAGTTACTTATAAGATATAAATGATCTCTAAGAACATTTCTTAAAAAATTCGAAGTTTAAAAGGGTTGAAAATGCGCAAAAAGATTTCTTAAAAACGTTCTAAATGGCGATTTCTACGCAATCTCAGAAAGTATCCAACCGATTTCAAAAGTAATGGTTGGAAATTGATGATGACAGCCCTTGCTCCAATATAGGATCTACTTCATGTCGGCGTCACTACCACCTTGCGTTGCATTTTAAAAAACGTTCTAAATTGTGATTTTTGTGATACTGAAGGAGCTAGCAACTTGAAATTTGGTATGGTAATTATTTATGAGATGTAAATGCTCTCTGAGAAGAGTTCCTTAAAAATTTGAAATTTAAATGGGGTGAAAATAAACGAAAAGCATTCTAAAAACGTTCTAAATAGCGATTTCTAAGCAATCTCAGGAAATATAAACCGATTTCAGAAGTAATGGTTTCAAATTGATGGTGACAGTCCCCGCTCCAACATAGCCTATATTTTACATTGTTGTCACTACCACCTGGGGGTTACAGGAACAAAAATGTTCTAAATTGCCTTTTTGTTTTTAAGAGGGAGTCTAACATTTTTAATTAGGAATGGTAATTACTTGAAAGATGCAAATGCTTTCTAAGAAAGGTCGAAAAAAAAAAATTCAGAATTTAAAAGGATGAAGTGAGCAAAAGCGTTCTATAAGCGTTCTAAATTACGATTTTTATGCAATCGTATGAAATACGAAAGCAATTTCAAACTTAATGGTTGCAAATCGATGGTGATAGAACCTGATCAAACATAAGCTATATTTTATGTCGGTGCCACAACCCCTAGAGGGTTGCATGAGCAAAAAACTTTCTAAATTGCGATTTCTGCGGTACTGAAGAGGCTAGAAACTTTAAATATAGCACGGTAGTTACTTATAAAATATAAATGTCCTCTAAGAACAGTCGAAAATGAATTCGAAATTAAAAAGGGGTGAAGTGAAGGGAAGGAGCGAAAAGCATTCTAAAAGAGTCCTAAATTACGATTTTTATGGAATCTCAGGAAATAATAAACCGATTACAAAAGTTATTGGTTGCGAATCAAGAGTGATAGTCCCTGATCCTATACGGGCTATATTTTATGCTGGTGTGACTACCACCTGGCTGGCAGGAACAACAAGAAAGCCTTAAAAAATATCTAAATTCCGTTTTCTATAGAATATTAGGAAATACTAACCGATTTCAAGGTTAATGTTGGCAAATTATTCGTGACAATCTCTGTTTCAACATTTTTCGAGACATTCTATTTCAACTCTGTTTCGGCATTTTATGCTGGTGCCACTAACACCAGAGAGGTGGTAGACTGTTAAACAAGAATCTTGGAATTTGACATGATGGTTAATTTCAAGATGTAAATGAGTTAAGATGGTTTCTAAAAAATTCAAAACTTCAAATAAATACTGAAAGGAGCGTATGAAATGAGCATAAAAGTCTCAAAATACTTTCGAAATTATCATTTATTTGGAATTAGTTTTAGTTATTCTTATTAATTAAAATCTCATTTCTGCCTATTGCACTTTTATAATGAAGTTTAGTCAAACTGTGGCTTAATTTGTAATTTTTGAATTATTCTAAAAGTGTTCTTCTAATAAAAAATAGTCATGCAAATATCCTTTGACATATTTCAACTAATACGCGAGCAAAGCCGCGGGGTTTGCTAGTAAGTTATATTTAGTAAAATTTTCCTTTTACACTGACAAGTAATACAAAAAAAGTTCCGTTGTTCTACGATTAAAATTGATCGAGTAATACCTGATTAAAGTTGGAGCATATTTTTTGAAGCAAATTGGGGGTCATTCACAAATTTAGTCGAAATATAATTTCGTCAGATATATTAAAAAATGGTTGAGAGTAAAATTAACATTACAATATAAATTGAAATCTTTAGTCATTCTGACATATTAATGCAAAATGTACAATTTGTAATAAACATTTAAGAAGAAAGAAAAAAAAAACATAATTTTTGTTAAATAAAATTATGCTAAATTAACAGCCTCAATTCTTTACAAAATGATACGTATTTTAAAATATTATTAGATTAAACTAGCCTGCAAAAGTTGCGTTATGTCAGATTCTTATGTATTCTGTACCGCTGAATCTGAAATTGACCTTCATTTTTAACCATCACATCAGGATTTTTCGCAAATTTCAAAGTTAAAAAGTTCAAAGTTGAAAAGTTCAAAGTTAAAATTCAATCTCCTCCCCCATCTCATCGCACCACCCAGCTGTAAGAATCCCAAGATAAGCAAAAATATCGAATAAATTATTGAATAAAATAATATAAAAAAAGTTTTACATATGTTTTAAAGTATGAGATTTTCGCTATATTTTAACTTACACATTTGCAAAAAAATTCTAACGTGACGGTTAAAAATGAAAGTCATTTTCAGATTTAGTGCTAAAAAGAACATAAAAATCAATTATAAAAAGTTAAAAAATACAACCATCTTCCCTACTTTATAGTATCCGATTTTTGTTATTCTTTAAATTCGACAATTTATGATTTGCGAAATATCCTGACATGATGGTTAAAAATTAAGGTAATTTTCGGAATCAGTGCTAAAATATACATAAAAGTTTAAAAAACCAACAATCTCCGTCTTTTATTATCTAATCTAAAACTTTATCTTAAACTTCTTGGCGGTAATCTATCCGAAATTTTTTGTGTTATCCTGTAAAATAAGTATAAATGGTAACCACCGAAAATCATAATAATATTAGATTGTTATCGGATTTGCGCCAGTATGTAAAATGTAATCTCGATCGGATATTTGAAAGTGGGTTAAAGTTCGAATGAAAATTTTGAACTGGAAAAACATACATAGAATCGTTGAAGCCATAAAACTTATAAAAATAACATAATTTTATTAAAAGAAATCATAAAAGAAACAGTCTCAAATCTTGACAAAATAAAACATATGTTATTTCAGCCAATCTGAAACTTAATAAATGTTAACTTAATCGTAATACTTGTACGATTTTTTTCAAAGCGCAGATACGCATGAAATGAGATCTTCGAATACTTTAAGCACTTGGAATGTGACCCCTCAAAGCCAAGCCGAACTCATTTGTTTTCAGAGCAGAAAAGTGGCATAAGTCATGCATTTTTAAAGTTTCATAACTCGCACAATTTTAGTGTTATATGAATGGGACTTTTCTTTCCTTACTTGTCAGTGTAATAGGAAAAATTTACTAAATATAATTTATAGGACCGGGGGATCGTATAAAAATTTAAATTTCGTAATTTTTTTAAGAAATGTTTTTATTGACCCAAATTGCTTTTAAAATATTTCTTTACCTGATTTAAAGCATTTTTCTAATTGGAACTATATGTCTATGACTAACGGTTTAGGAATTAGCCATTGGACACCGTTGAGACTGGACACCCTGTATAATAGCTCCATTGTTTTAACAGAAATCATTCGTTTATATTTTTTTCAAAATAGCACGTATTTTAATTACATTTTCTTTCGATTGTTACTAGAAAATGGCAACAAAAATACATAATTATTATTTTAAAACTATTTTTCCTTTACTTTCTACAGAAATGGAGTACTTCCGTTGCCAATATTAAGCAAATGGCTCCAAAAACTAAAAAAAAAAAAAAAAAAAATTAATATTTCAAAAATAAATGGAGATACAGTTTTCAAACAAAATACATTTAAAAGAACTTTTTTTTTTCCAATACGACGGTATAAAAATTGAAAATGTGCGATGCTTAGAAGTTTAAAAAAAGTGCTAAAGAGTATTTAATCGTAATGCTTTGTTTTACGGCTAGCTTCTGTGAGGTAACGTTATTTTTTGGACACAAAATAAGCTGGGTGAAAGAAATAGCATACCGTACCGGAGGCTAAAAGAAACAACAACAACAACAACAACAACAAAAAAACAGTTGGCCTGTGCGAAGTTTTCTCGCCTCAATCTTTGTGATTATTTGCTGATGCGTTTTTTCATTACCTTTTTAATAACAGCAATTTTTTAAAAATCAAACAGCGCGTTTTAACGAAATACAAGTATATTACGTCAAAAACTTGCAAAACCTTTCAAAAAATACCTCATTCATGGCCGTGTGTGTAGTAAGTGCGGAGAAATCAGGATGTTAACATGGGAAATAAAAATAATATACGAGGAAGTATCAATAAGTTTTTACCCTCACATAGAAATAATTGAGTGGAACTTATGAAACTGCTACATTGTATTTGTCCTTTTCTATACTGTCACCGTGCACAGTAACACATTTCTGAAAACGGTATTTCAAAGAGAGGGGGGGGGGGAGGATGTATTGCAGGAGGCGCGATAGTAGACCCAAAGGAGGGCATTTTTCTAACTTTTACCGACCCCCACATGTGACATATTGTCGGAAAGGCTTGTGACCACTTATTCATGCTATGCACCTTTCGTTCGAGCCCCTTCCCCCCAATTTTCTCTCTGGGGGCACTTTTCTAAATTTTGAGCTAATTATATCATTAATGCCCCTTGGGGCCAAATTTTGGGGGGAGGGGCTCGGGAGGTACATAGCATAAATAATTGGTCACAGGCCTTTCCAACAATTTGTCACATGTGGGGGTCGGCAAAAGTTAGAAAAATGGTCCCCTTTAGGTCTACTATCGCGCCTTCTGGAATACATCCTCCACACTCTCTTTGAAGTATCGTTTGCAGAACTGTGTTACAGTGCACGGTGACTATATAGAAAAGGTCGAATACAATATAGCAATTTCATAAATTTCACTCAATTATTTTGCATGTGAGGGCAAAATTTATTGATATACACCCTCATATATGATGGTCTCACCTACATTCTGTAACTCGGCAATCCCGGGTTTATCGACTTGTATACATAAAATGCAAATCCTAATTTCGTCCCGTCTGCTTACAAATTGAGTTCTGCTGAATAGATTTTAATGGGATTCGCATTGTTAGTTAGATCATTTTTCAGAGAAGATTTTAGTATATAATTTATTGTTCTACGTTTCTTTATTATAGAAGAATGGTGGAAAGTCCTATAATCAGGCGAATCCGATTTTGAAAGGTGATTCTTTTAAAAGAGTTCTACAAGACAGATTTTGATGAGACTTGCATTGTTAGTTAGATAGTTTTTCAGGGAAGTTTAGTATACAAGATATCGTTCTACGTTGTTTACTTATTAAATTATGAGGGGGAAATTCTATAACCAGGTGAATACAATTATGAAAGAAAGCCTTAAAAAAAATTCTGAATGGGTTTTGATTGAACTTTCATCGTTAGTTAGTTAATTTCCCAGGGAAAATTTAACTATTACATAACATAACTATTATATAACTTCACGTATTACATAACATATCGTTCTACGTTTCTTAGTTAAAGAATTATGGCGGAAAGTTGTATAATCAGGTGAATACGATTATAAAAGATTAAACAAAAAAAAAAAAATTAATGAACGGACTTTGATGAACTTGTTAAATAATTTTTTAGGGGTGGTTTTAGTATATTGCATATCTTTCTACTGTTCTTTACCAAATCAAATAAAAATGACCAATTAAAAGTCATAAGTTTCAAATATGTATTTTATTTTATTCAGGGTTCATTTGTTGAAACCGACCAGTGTAACGGGCGAAGCCTGCTAGTTCTTTTTAAATGCGTAAGTATCGTCTGTGTAAAAGATTTTACATAATAGAAATAAATTGCGTATTTGAATTCTTAATACTGAAAAATATTTTTATAATTGAATGTAAATAATTGAAATTTCACAAATTTTAATTCATTAAAAATATTTCTTTCCTTAATTAAATTTAAAAAACAGCTTTTGAGATATTTTGGTGGAATAATGAAATATATTTTATTTATTTAATAAATCATGATTCATATCTGTAATGACTAACTCTATGATTTATTTTTTTCTTTTGAAAATATACGTGTTTCATTTTTTATTTGCAAAAATACGTTCGTAATGGAAAAATATGTAAAATAAATTACTTAAAATAATAATTTTTTTAAGATTATTCAGTAAAAAAATTAATATTGTACAAATCTGCAGATCATAATTTATCTTTAATATTTATGTTTAATTTCAAGTCAAAATACTGAATAGTTTTTTTGTAAAGTGTACTACAAAATGTAATTTGGGTAGACTAGTAGAGGATTCGCTTCGCTCATCCTAATAAAAAGAAAAGAACAGTTTTAAAAGTTTCGGTGCATATGTCAATGGGGCACAATGAGACTGTCCCAATATACCTCACTTGTTCTTGTCCCAATGTGCCTCTAAAGGCCAATTTTTAAAAAGAATATTAGACCTAATTATTGGAACGTGGTAAGGGGATAGATTTTGGAATTGTAAAAATAGCCTTATTGTATGCATATTAATATTCTTAAAAGTTTTAATAATTTTAAAATAATCTCATCATAAAATAATTGTGAAAAATTACTTTTGAGCATCAAAAATAGAGTTGCTTACCTAGAGTGCCACTATTTTGTCTGCGAGACTTGCAAACATGTGTGGTAATAGGCAATAGTGTGCCATTTTCTGACAATTTTTTGAGAATTTTTCTCAGTAAGATAAAGATAGAGATAAGGATAAGATAGAGAGAGAAAGACTCACGAAATGATTAAAATCTCACGAAATAATTAAAATTTGAATTGAAATTGAAAAAAAAACCCTCAAAAAATTAGTTAAATTAAAAAAATAAATGTAGTCTGCACACCGCGAGCTTCTAATGTACATCCTTAGAAAAAAGTTATTAAATTCCTATGTAAATTAGAATCCTATGCATAGTTTTTGCTCCTATAAAACTTTTTTAATGGAACGATTTCGATCAACTTTAACATCAAATATCTCTGTAAAACTTTTTTGATTTAAAAACTGTCTGTTTCAGCGTTTTTATCAAACGTTTCTTTATAATAGTCTATATTTTCATATTATTTAAAGCAGTAGTTTTCTTAATATTAGCGAAGAAAAGCCCCCATTCACAAAAAAATCATTTACGGCGGCGGCGGTGACAGCATAAGTTAATTTTTTTTTTTTTTTTTCTAAAGAATGGAGAGATATTGCTGTAAAACATACGATCAATAATAATAAATAACTATGAAAACGCTCTAGAAAGTAGTCTGATTCTGTTCAATATGTATGGAATGCATAACGATATAACTTTCTTCAACTGGATGCATTTTTAGAAATCAACAAATTACAAGTTAATGTGAGTAGAAAACTAAGAAAAAAAAAAAAAATCCTAGAAAACAGTAATTCTGCTTTTTCAGAATTTAATGTCGCCCCCGATGAAAAAAAAAATATATATAAATACAGATAGTTCAAAACATATTTCAGTTTTAAGACTTAAAACACATGTTTTTATTTTATATAAAATGACGTCATTCGCATCCGCTGAAGAATTCCTAATTTATGATTCAGTCTTAAACAACATCTACAGTAAAGTATGCATATGAAATCACTATCGCTGAATAATACGCAAATCCAAAAAAAGAGATGTTGTCATTCAAGAAATTCGACAAAAAAAATCGGCTATCTAATGATTAATATGCCTTCATTTGTTTGTAATATTAATATAGATACTACTTAAAATTAAATATTGTTTATAATAGCTCCATGTTTTATCAGAAATCATTCATTTATATTTTTTCAAAACTAGCTAAAGTACCCGGCGTTGACCGGAATTTAAACAATGTTTGCTTTGAAAAATAAATTTAAAAATTAAACATACAGTATAAAAAAGGAATAAAAACAAGAATAAAAAAAAAAGCAGTCGAAGTGTGCCTAAGGTATAATTCTAATATACACGCATACACACGCGTATATATATATGGAATAGATTTAAAAATGACGAAAACAAATTAAGAGAACCTCAAAATCTTAAATATTCCAATATTTCCATAATCGGGTTTTTATCATGTTTCAATACGTTTTTTCAAACTCATATGACATTATATATTCACCTGCCGACATCCATAATATTTCCAATATGACGTAATATTCACCCTTTTCTTTAATTCGGCAAATTATTTATTTAATTTTCATTTTTCACGTGGAAATCTTGCAAAAGAAAAGTAATTGTTGTGGTAAGAATTTTATTGTGGATTTTTAATTGTTGGCAACTACTATAATAAAAAATGTTTAAACTTGATAAGAAATTGGTTTTAAATTGGTGGTTTTTATTAATTAAAAATTAACTATAAATTATTTCGATTCCGAATTACTTTAGTTGCCACGGACGTGTTTTAAAACATGGTACGTAACATCTCACAATTCTGGCTTCCAAACTGTGGATTTGTATAGAATTACAAACAGACAGACAGATTTTCATTTTTATATATTAGATAGCAAGTATTTTAATTACAGTTTTTTCAGTTGTCATGTGAAAATGGCAAAAAAAAAAAAAAAAAAAAAAAAAAAGATATAATTACTATTTTCCAACTATTTTTCCTTTACTTTCTACAGAAATGGAGTACCTAAGCTGCCAACATTAAACAAACGGCGCTAAAAACTACAAAAATAAAATAATTTCTCAAAAATAAGTTGAGATGTAGTTTTCAAACGAATTGCATTTAAAAGTACTTTTTTCCCCAATACGGCGGTATAAAAATTAAAAATGTGCGATGCTTAGAAGTTTTAAAAATTACAGAAGAGTATTTAACCGTACAGTGATACCTCTGTTTTGTTTTACGGCTTATACAACGGAACGTTAATTTTCAGAAACGACAATTTAATTGCTGGCCGAAAGAAATAGCATACCGGGGGCTAACAAATCCTGCCCAGAAAATTTTAACACGGTCCTGAATCTTTTTTAAAAGTGTTTTTTTAAATTCTTTTTTACTTTACTATTTTCCGAAGACATTGAAAACGATACATTGAATAACGGTGCATTGTGCACCATTATTTAATGTATCGTTAGCACGATCACAGGGTTAGATTAAGGCTGGCTACACAGGTCGCGCCTCCAAATTACGAGAGAGGGTGAGGTGGAACTAAATATGTAGATAAAGGCTTAAAGGTTTTAAAAAAAAAAAAGCTGCAAGAGAACAGGGTTTGTGCGGGTATCGTTATTTTCAAGACAAAATATTAGTATTTTTTTTTCCTTATAAAAAAGGAATCTAGTTTAAACGCGCGAAATTTCGCCTTATTTAAGGAGAGATTTTCTATAAGAAAATACTGGTACCGAAGAATTTCTTACAAGGAAGGTCTGCATACGGGAAAAAAATTACAGAATGTTCTTCTCATATGGATACATATGTTTATAAATTTTTTTTTTGGCAGAACCCCGATACAGCGTCCGTAAAAAAATTACGAAATTTTCGTTTATTTGGCGATTTATCACCGGTTGGCGATGAAAAAAAAAATACGTTTTTATGTAGGAAAATCTTTTTATGTTGAATTTGTTTATATAAGTTTAATTTAAATAACTTTAGTTTTGTCATTTTTAATTTGTTTTAACTATAGTTTTGTCATTTTTAGTTTGTTTTAACTATGGTTTGTCACATATATTTATATGTATTTATAATAAAATTTAAAATGTCATATTTTACGATTTAAAACAACATTTAAATTGATTTGAATTATTTCAAGCTCAAAAATAAGGCAGATAAAACACTGTCGATTTGAATTTGTTGCTATGGAAACGACTTCGTCTTCGATATGGAAATGTAATTATGGCAATCAAATGTCAGCTGATTATAACTTAAAATAGATATTTGCAACTTGCAAAGCATAGAAAATATTTTTACAGTGATAAAATTAAATAACTACAGCAACAAGCAACATATATATGTAATATAAAAAATATATAATAACCTCTTTCTTTGATTAAGTTTAAGTTCATTAAAAGCAGTGCATTCTAAAAAACAATTAATAAACTTGTTGCTGGAAGAAATGCTACCAAAGAAGTTTAATACAACGATTTCCAAACAATAAACTACCTGGTTATATTTCTATTAAAAAAGTTGTAGAAATGTAGAAATACGCTTTGAAGTTTGTTGGTTGGAGGTGGTGGTGTAAAAGTGTTTTAGTGCCATTTTTTTTTCGGAACAAATGTTTAGCATAAAATGTAATAATAAAAAAATGCAAGATTTCCAAGTTCTAAAGAAAAATCAAGAGATTTTCTCCAATAAATAAGTTTTTTGCTCATTGCAAAGCCTTTTATTTATTTTTTAATTGTAGAAGTATATAACACAAATTTAATTAATTTGGAATAATGTTTGATTAGTGTTGAATATTAAATGTATGCAGCAATGTAGCACAAATAGCATTATATGTAAAAAATAGCTTTTGGCCGAGAAATCGGCATTTAAAATGTTTTAATATTAATTTTAAATTCATTATAATTAACTGGACAGAATTTTTGATCGCACGAAAATATATAAAACAACTGTGAAGGTCTTAAATAGTTTTATGCACATCTCAATTAATTTCATGAACATGGATTAATGATTATGTAACTCGGGCCGCAGGTTGAGTATGGCTGCTCTAAGTCATAGAATATGGATTAACGATATTAATAACTCGTGTATTTACATACAAATAGAGATTCATTAAAAAATTAATATAGGGTCAATTGAGGTAATTATGAACATGGGGCAATTCCGAATAAGTTTCACTAAAGCTCTTATAAGAGTAGCTGATACTAAAGCAAATTCAAAATCAAAGGTTTATATCCCTGTTCACAGAATGAGAGCATTCCCGCCGTGTCTGCTTCACTGGCAACCTTGCTTGCGCATATTAAATTCCTTATGAGATAAAAGTGACAAACAGATGTTTAGTGTTTGTAAATATTTTTCGTTTCTATCGGATAAAATCAGAGTAAGTCGTTATTCTTAATCAATAATTGTTAAGTTATAACAGAATATCAGTTTTTGCTCCACCTCATTTTCAAGGATCGAAAGAACGATGTTTATAATTTCCCTATGCTTCTTGTGATATGGGATAATTATGAACAGTTTTTTTTCTAAGTGATTTGGTCGAATTAAGCCTCATATGAAGTAATTATTTGTACAGTTGAAACTTTAATTTTCTTCAGGAACTTTTGTCCTGTATTGAAAGTTTAATGTGTATAAATATCAGAAATTAAACCGGCAATCATTATAACGGGGACTCTTTAGTTCGTTTTGGAAAGAATTTCGTTTAAAATTTTAAGGCAGCGCGGCCCCAATCTTAACCCTGCTGCTGTGTTCATTTCGAATGTACATTATTCCGAATATGCAGAGCTGCCAAGTCTCCTAACAGCATTTTAATACAGAAAATGTCATTTTATTTAATTGGAACGTTTGGGCGATTTAAAAGAACCACATTTTTTCAAAGAAATAGTGGTGTGTGAAGATTCGGAGATTTGTCAACTCTGAATATGGCTTTTGGGTCGAAATGGATCCGAACACAGAAGCAGGGTTAAGTTTATTCGGAAAATTTCTCATTTAAAATCATAAATTCAAAATAGATCGGAAAGTAATGTAGCATCCCTGGTATATGTGGCTGAAAGCAGTGGGACCGCAATTCTAGGTTCGCTTGGATAGATTTTCATTGAAAAATATAGAATCATACAAATTCGACGGTGTACGTTGAGAAAGACAGTGAGGCCAGCAACATTAGGTTCGTTTAGAAATATTTTTGTTTAAAAATATAAATTCAAGCACTGATAGAGGCAGTGAGGCCCTCAGTATTTGGTTGATTCGAAAGGTTTTTGTTTAAAAATATAAATTCAAAACAGACAGGGGTGTGCGTAGCATGCCCAGTATACGCGGCTAAAGGCAGTGGGGCCCCAACTCTAGGTTCGCTTGGATATATTTTCAATGAAAAATATAGAATGATACAAATTCGACGGTGTACGTTGAGAAAGACAGTGAGGCCAGCAACATTAGGTTCGTTTGGAAAGATTTTTGTTTAAAAATATAAATTCAAAACAGACCGGAGCGTGCGCGTAGCATGCCTGGTATACGTGGTTGAAGGCAGTGGGGCCAATAATTCAAGAGTCGTTTTGATAGATATTCATTTAAAAATGTAAATTCATACAAATTCAAGGTTGTACGCTGCCACAGCCGTTAGGGCTCACAACTTCAGGTTCATTTGGAAAACTTTAGGTATATTGAATATTATTACCACGGATTAAGGCAATGCCGGGATGGTCAGCTACTGCCCAGCAAAGAAAGAAACAGTGGACCATCAGCTGGAAAAAAGATGGCAGCCAGCAGTGCCATCAGCGGTAAAGTGCAAGGGTGCCATTACTTAAACCTGTAGAAAAGTGTCCAAGCCGAATGCAGCTGGCCCATCAGTGATGGCCAACAGCAGGCCAGCATTGGCATGCCATCACATTACGTCAATCCGGCACTTTTCCTGCAGTGCTAGCACCTATCCCACTGCTATTCCTTTGCTGGCCCAGCACTTTCCCTTACATAAATTTCTTATAGAATTCTATAAGAAAACGAAGTATGATATAATTATGGCTATTTTTTCTATAAGCTAGTTTCACCAAGAGCTATAGAAATATCTGTAGAAATGTCTATAATAGAAATGTGTATAGGAATATTTGAACTGCATGTGGCCACCCTACCAAGTACTGACCGCGCTCGATGCTGTTTGGTTTTCTTGATCGGACATGAACAAGTGCTTTCAGCGTACGCTAAGACTGCTCGTAGTTTTCAAACTCTCATTACACTAGTTCAATTTGTTTCTTTTGTGATTTACGTTCCCAATCATTAAACTGGTATAGAAATTATTCTATTGTATAGAAATCCTACGTCTTTTATACGCTTTTTTAGGGTTTCGTTCATCTGACGAAACCCTATTCGTTTCGCTCCTCTGTCTGTCTGTCCGTTTGTCTGTCCGTCACAGAGCCCGTTCTCAGAAACTATACATGTTGGAGACATGAAATTTTGGGTGCTTATAGCTGAACACCTCACATCATACGACAAATCATAAAATTTTGAAAAAGTCGTACGTTTAACCCTTTGGGCTCCCGCATGTGTATTTTAAACAATTCTTTCTAAGTGAGCTCCTAATTATGTTGTAGACATGAAATTTTGGGTACTTATAGCTGAACACCTCACATCATACGACAAATGATAAAATTTTGAAAAAGTCGTACATTTACCCTTTGAGCTCCCGTATGTGTATTTTAAACAATTCTTTCTAAGTGAGCTCCTAATTAATTTGGAGGCGTGAAATTTTGCATACTTATAGCTGAACACCTCACATCAAATGACAAATCATAAAATTTTGAAAATGTCGTACGTTTAACCCTTTGGGGTCCCACATGTGTATTTTAAACAATTCTTTCTAAGTGAGGCCGTAATTAGGTTGGAGGCGTAAAATTTTACATACTTATAGCTGAACACCTCACATCAAACGACAAATCATAAAATTTAAAAAATGTCGTAAGTTTAACCCTTTGGGGTCCCACATGTGCATTTTAAACAATTCTTTCTAAGTGAGCCCCTAATTATGTTCGAGACATGACATTTTGCATACTTATAGCTGAACACCTCACATCATACGACAAATGATAAAATTTTGAAAAAGTCGTACATTTAACCCTTTGGGCTCCCGCATGTGTATTTTAAACAATTATTTCTAACTGAGCTCCTAATTAGTTTGGAGACGTGGAATTTTGCATACTTATAGCTGAACACCTCACATCAAACGACAAATCATAAAATTTTGAAAAAGTCGTAGATTTAACCCTTTGGGCTTCCGCATGTGTATTTTAAACAATTCTTTCTAAGTGAGCTCCTAATTAGTTTGGAGGCGTGAAATTTTGAATACTTATAGCTGAACACCTCACATCAAACGACAAATCATAAAATTTTGAAAATGCCGTACGTTTAACCTTTTGGGGTCCCACGTGTATTTTAAACAATTCTTTCTAAGTGAGCCCCTAATTAGGTTGGAGGCGTGAAATTTTGCATACTTATAGCTGAACACCTCACATCCAACGACAAATCATAAAATTTTGAAAAAGTCGTGAATTTAACCCTTTAGGGTCCCGCATGTGTATTTTAAACAATTCTTTCTAAGTGAGCTCCCAATTAGTTTGGAGACGTGCAATTTTGCATACTTATAGCTGAACACCTCACATCAAACGACAAATCATAAAATTTTGAAAATGTCGTACATTTAACCCTTTGTGCTCCCACATGTGCATTTTAAACAATTCTTTCTATGTGAGCCCCTATTTAGGTTGGAGGCGTGAAATTTTGCATACTTATAGCTCAACACCTCTGATCTCACGTCAAATAATAAATTTTGAAAAAGTTTTATGTTTAACCCTTTCAACTCCAGCTTGTGTATTTTAAGCCATTCTTTCTAACTGAGCCCCTAATTAAATTGGAGATTTGGAATTTTGCATACTTATTGCAGAACACCTGAGGCCAAGCGACGAATTATAAAATCTTGAAAAAGTCTTACGTTTAACCCTTTGAGCTAATACATATGTATTTGAAGCCATTCTTTCTAAGAGATAATTCTTTCCTAATTAAGTTGGTGACATGAAATTTTGCATATATATAGCTGAATGCCTCAGACCACACGACAAATCATAAAATTTTCAAAAAGTCTTTTATTATTTACCCCTCTGGCAGGCCCGTAGCTAGACCATACTTCCAGGTAGGGCAAAGATTTTTCCAGGGGTGGCAGATTATTTCTTCATTTTTTTTCTGTCTCTTATTAGTAGTTCTTCAAAAATATGCATTGCAATTTTAGGGAAATTTTTTTTCATTTAAAATATAAGATATTTCTAAAGTCAGTACGAAAATTTTAAAGTTTCTTCAGAGACATAATAAAAATGTATCGTCTCCCATACCCCCCATTTGGGGGGGGGGGGGGTGAGCAAAGTCAGAAGCCCAGTAGAATGTTATTGTACCTTTGAGTCGAATAATGTTTTTTAACTTTTATAATTATTTTTAATGTATTTTAATAACATTTTAATTTGTTTCATCCAAATTTACTTTTTTGTCAAAGATCTTGGTCAGATTATGAAAACAGAGATGCGCTTTCCTTCGATATCCACTATTCTTTATAAAGGTGCCCACATGGAAGAGCTTTTGAAAGCTTAAATTCTATTTTAAAAATACAATGGTATTTTAGTTTTTTTTTTGTGGTGGTGGTGTGTGTGTGTGTGGGGGGGGGGGGTGTCCTATAAACGGGAGAAAAAGATGAAACCAAAAGTTCAAAACTTCATTAATACTATTACTTCCTTCAACCAAAACAGATATGCAATTTCTTTCTACAGCCACCGTTCTTTTTAAAGGTGCCCAGATAAAAGAAATTTTGTAGGCTCTAAATTCTTTTTGAATTGTCTTTTTTAGGGCCTTCTATAAAAGTGAGGAAAAGTTGGAACCCAAGATTCAAAACATTTAGGCCAAATTTTTTATTCAAATGTTTAAAAAATATGCTTTTTAATCTCATTGAGACCCCCCCCCCCCCACACACACACAATAAGTTAAAAAAATTTCTTAATGCCATTACTTCCTTCAAAAAAATTGTTCTTTCTTTCTATAGTCACCGTTCTTTTTAAAGGTGATGAAAAAAAATTTTGCAGGCTCTAATTTTTTTTTTTTTTTTTTTTTATTTATTTTTTTTTAATTGTGTTTTTAGGGGCCTCCTATAAAAATAAAGAAATGTTGGAAGTCAAGATTTAAAACTTTTAGGCCCCATATTTCTTATTCAAATGTTTAAAAAATATGCTTTTTAATCTCAATGGGGTCCCAGTGGACTTCAAAACTTCCTTAATACAATTACTTCCTTCAACCAAAACAGATAATGCGCTTCCTTTCCAGCCACCATTTTTTTTTAAGGTGCCCTGAGGAAAGAAAATTTGCATGCTCTAAATTTTTTAATCGTCTTTTTTTTTGGGGGGGGGGGGGCGGAGGAGGGGTTATGAAAGGGAGAAAAAGTTGCACCCAGGGTTCAAAACTTCTAGCTGTCACTTTTTTATTCAAATGTTTAAAAATGTTGCTTTTTAATCTCGTAGGGTCCCAATCAGCTTCAAAACCTCCTTAATACTATTACTTTCTTCAACCAAAACAGACATGGACTTCTTTCTACAGCCACCATTCTTTTTAAAGGTGCCTAGATGAAAGAAATTTTGCAATTTCTAAATACTTTTTAAAATGGTCTACTTTTTGGGTCCCTATTAAATGGAGGAAAAGTTGGAACCCAAGATTCAAAACTTTTAAACCTCATTATTGTTATTCAAATGTTTTTTAAAAAATGTGCTTTTTAATCTCGCTGGGGTCCCAATAAGCAGGCATTTGTGTGCCATGCCTTTGCCACCTATCGCCTTACGTTCAACCTGTTTCTTTTTTAAAGTTTCATTTCTCTTCTCTCGATAAATTACTAATGTTAATTATACATAAATTATATTTGTAATTATTTTAACTACTAGCGGAGCGTCGCCTGCTTTCCTGGTTCGTTTTTCCAATAGAGAACCTTTTTTTTTGGGGGGGGGGGGGGTTCGCCCTTTGTGGCCCCACTGCCTTCCGCAGCGTAAACCCGTTCGGGATATCCTAAATCTGATCTTGAATCAAACAATTCTTGAATTATTGTATTTTTTCTTTCGATAAAGTGATAGTCCCCAGGTAAAAGTTAAATTTTCCAGCATCGTCGTTCATCTTGCTACAGGAGCCAATTTGTTATTTTCCCACCTTCATCTTAATCATGACAGCAGCAAAATCTACTGGATAATTCTTCGGTTCAGAAAAACTTGCCAAAAGGTCTTTCGCAAAACGCGAAAAAAAAAAAAAAGATATAAAGCGCATAAAAAATTGGACAAAAATTCAAAAGTCGCAGAGAGCAAAATTTGACTATATCGAGCCAAAAGATTGAATGGGGAATTTTAAAAAATACTCTAAAAATCACATAAAAGGTTTGTAAAAAAAATCAGAAATTGCAAGTGATAAACTTTCTATATTAAACTAAAGGACTTAAATTTAATTCCTTTTAGCAATGTACAAAAAAAAAAAAAAAAAAAAAAACCCACACCGCGGAAAGCGAATAAAACGCCGCATAAGGCAAAATTTACTATATTGGGATAAAAGATTGAAACCGGATTCCTTTTACATTCTCAAAAAATAATAAAATAAAATAAAATAAATAAATAAATCAGTGGACTGGAGGTTTTTTTTACGTTCAAACACACACACGCAGACACAAAATAATGTTTTGATTTGCCCATTTTTCGATAAAATATAGAAAGTCACCAATCTAACGTAAAAATTAACCAACATCCTTCAATATAAAGATGCAGTTTCATCAAATCAAGTCCCAATAGTGTTCCGTCAACTGTATTGCATTGTACTTTTCATAATTCGAAACTGAACTTACGCATTAATATTTTTTCCTTCATAACACGAAAAAGTCGCGAATCAAAGATCAAAATTTCTAGAAAATTTCAGAAGACGAAAATTTCTTCAAATATGAGAAAAATCTCTTCTAATCACAGGAGCTTAAAAACGGGAAAAGCGTTTAAAATCGCATAAAAAGTTTGCAAAAAATTAAAAAAATTGCAGAGGACAAAATTTTGTACTTGTGGCTAAAAGATCGAAACCTGACTCCTTTTACTAATGTAAAAAAATCCCGTCGGAACGCGAAAGAAAGTTAAAAATTACATAAAAGACTTCGTGAAATATTCAAAAATCGCAGAAGACTACTTTACTATATTCGGCTAAAATGGAAAGATAGATTGAAAATGGATTCCTTTTATGAATGTGGGGGAAAAGCACGAAACTCGAAAAAACACTAAAGATAGCATAAAAAATTAAATTTAAACATTTCATAAAAAAAAAAACCTATTTCGATGTGCATAATTTCAGGCATACAGGTATCCTTCCTGTCAAATCTTGTCGTGAACAGAAAAATATCTGGTCAGACCAAAAAAGAAAAAGAAAAAAAAATGGACAGAAAGACTCTGTATGTCTTTATTATTATCTAGTAAGAAACCCATCTTCGTCGCCCACAGAAAGGTACTGTCTATCCGAAGCCTTTCTTTTTCAATTTCTATCCGGAACACTTGGGTGAGAATTTTAAATTGGAGAAAACTGAAAAATATGAAAACGACATCCCAAAGGTAATTTTTTTGGAATTAGTAAATCTCTAAATATATATACCGGGTGTCCCAAAAAGGACTGACTGATTTTAAAATTCAATAACTTCCAAACGGTGACAGATATTAAAAAAATTCTTGCAGGAGGGTTATGCATAAAGTCAAAAGTTTTTTTACAGTGATTTTCGATTTTAGTTCGAATTACAAACAATAGATGGCGCTGCGATCAATAGAGGCTAAATTCAGGCTCGATTTTTGGTACTTCGTTGCCCGGATAATACATTTCCATCTCCTTTTTCTGCATGGAACAACAGAAAGGACCAAAAATCGAGCCTGTATTTAGCGACTATTGCTTACAGCGCCATCTATTGTTTGTAATTCGAACTAGAATCGAAAATCACTGTAATAAAACTTTTGACTTTATGCATAACCCTCCTGCAAGAATTTTTTTAATATCTGTCACCGTTTGGAAGTTATTGAATTTTAAAATCAGTCAGTCCTTTTTGGGACACCCGGTATATACTTTTAATAAAAGGCACCGTTCAAAGCAGAAAAAAAGTTATTATGAGTATTTTCTGCTTAAAAGAATCTGTCTGGGCCATGCGGATGGCATTGTCAAACTGAAAAAAAAAGAGAATACGAAAAGATTTCCATATTTTTTTATGTGCAATATTTGGAGGTTTTTATTGGCGGTTCATCTGCAAAGGGCCAATTTTTGTGCTCTGCTATTTTCGAATTTTTCGAGAATTTTTAGCTGTGTTTCTGGTAATTATTTAACATTTGTAAATAAAAAATCCGGTTTCAATCCTTTAGCACAATATAGTAAATTTTGTTCGCTATGAACTTCGAAATATCTTTATCAATTTTTGGCATCCTTTCGCATTTTGCGGTGAATTTTTTACATTTTTTTTTCTAAATGGGGGAATTCTCAGTTAAATTTTGCTAGTGCTTTGATTAAATTCCTGTTGTAAGAATATCAAATCTGTTCCTGTAACACCATGAACAAAATGTTGAAAATTTTAATTTAATCCGGGGTCGAAATAAAAATTTACATTAATTCAAGATTTGTTTGATTCGAGATCTGAGCCGGCATAGCCCCAATGGGTGTACGCACATTGCCGAAAGCAGTTCAACCCAACTTTAAATTCGTTTAATTTGAGTTTTGTTTTGAAAAAATCAACTAATAACTAACTGGCTTACTAACTTTTTTTATAGTGAAGCTCCGCTGGTGTTGTTATAAAATAGAACTCGGATAGCAAAATTAAATATAGATATTTCTCCAAAATCTTAGAGGGGGGGGGGGGGGGGGGGAGAGACCTGAAAAAAAAGTTTGTGGGTGGCCTCAAAAGACCTTCCTACGGCCCTGGGCATAACGTAAATAAAATGTATTTCTTTTAATTAGGAATTGGAATCGAATATCGTTTTTCACTTTTCAATAAATGCATTACACTTTGAGTTGTAATTGATTTATATCTTATGATGGTCTGTATCAGGCTGTCGCCTTGCAAAAATTGGCTTATATTGGCAACTTTGGCGACCACTTTGGAAACTGATTTGCTTTTAAGAAAAAGTGCAGAACAGTTTCATTAAACAATGCATTCAGTTTCTTCGTTCCTTAATAAAAGCATCTGTAACATTTTTTTAATTTAAGAATAAAAATGGCTTTATAAATGTATCAGTAAGTAATAAATTTGAATTTGTAAAATCGTAAGTAACCTGACATGCTGTATTGTTTAAATTTGAAATAATGACTGGTTTATTTTGGAAGCGACATAAAAAAAAAATTCAGTGGAATGGGAGACAGTCGAAGAGTTGAAGGGACAGACCTTCCATTATCTATATTTTGTATTTTCACATGGAAGCGGAGGGGGGGGGGGGTGTCCTTTGGAGTTTGTTGTAATCGGACCAAGTTTCCACGAAAGAAGCATTTAACTGTCATGAACAGCAAATTAAAGTATTGTGGGCTGCTTCAAGATTAGTTTCAGAAGCCTTTGGTTTCAACCCCGCCTCCTAACGATAAATTACGTATGGTGACAATTGTATAAAGAAAGCAAGCTTTAGGGATTTAAGGTAAACCCGACTTGTTGTTGAAGCGGTATGGGATAATTTCTACAAAGTGAAAAAGCAAGGCACGCACAATGGAGCAATTTTCGACAGGTCTGTTAAAGAGGGAGAGAAAAAAAGCTTTATAGATGAAATTTTGCTATTTTTGTTTCCAGTCTAGAAAGGAAATTAAGGGGTAGAGGGCAAGGTCTGGCATGGAAAAATGAAAATTTGATGTTGTATTACATAAATTTTTTTAAAGGGAAATACTGAGTGAAAAAATGATCAGAATGTCGAGCTTCATTCTAGGTTGGAGAAGAAGTGGGGGAAAACTGGAAATTTAATGTTTTTATCGGAATGCGCTAGGTCGGGCAAAACATTTTCCAGGTCGGGCTTTGCCCCAAGTGGCCCCACCTGCCTACGGGCCTGCCCTCTGGGCTCTAACTTGTGTATTTTAAGCAATTTTTCTAACCTCCGCCCTTTTAACCCGGGGAGAAATTTTCCAACTTTTGCCGACACCCCTTTGACCATTCTTTCATATTATGCACCATAGCCTTATATATTTTAGTTCCATTTTTTCCGCCAGGTGCGCCTACTTATCTCGGGTGCTATGGGCCCAATCCCCTCGATTAATATATCTACGGATAGTATGTAAAACGGATTTTCGTTCGGATACAGGTTTGTTTAGAATCAAGTGCGCCCCCTGGTTGTGAAATGTGGAACTAACAGATATTTCAAAAGGATAAAGTGTTTTGAAAGGAATATTAAACGAAACCCTCTGTGCGATCTGTGATCACACTTACCCACTTGTTTTATTATTGATTCTGAACTGCGTAAATTATGAAAACCGAAATTCTTTGTAACCTAGTAAAACCAGATTTAAGGAGAGAAAAAAAGTGCGTTGAAATAAAGAATTTATTTAACTATTCATTTACTTATTTATTTTGTTGGTGGCAGTGGTGCTATATTTTTTAATAAAAAAAAAATTAGCTTCACAGCTTAAATTGTGTTAAGATATTCATTTCAGATTTGTGTTCAAATACTCAATGTCTTCGATATTCGCCGCGCCACCTAGCGTAAGGGTTTCCAGCAATAATACTGCAAAAGTTCGTGCACTTCCATGTAGTGGTGGGCCAGCGCATGAGATAAAATGGATGGCCACCAGAATTTTATCTGATGATTTCCAACAGCAAAGTTGACTGAAGCTGTCCAGCAGTGGTCATGTAGTGGTAGACCATCAGCCAGCACTTCTCCATCATTGCCAGCACCTATCTTGCTGCTGGCCAGCAATTTCCTCTTTGCTGGGTGGTAATAATGTATGTATGAACTTGTTGTTGAACAAAAATTGTGTATGGACTTCATATTTTTTTGTATTATACCACCCCGACAAAAAAATAGTTGTTTACAACTACACCATAGTCTTTGAGGTAATTATGAACATCTAGGAAATTGTTAATGGCCAATTTTAGGTACTTAATTAAAATCCCATAGTACCAATAACTAATTGAAAATTAAGTATAGGAGTGAAACAATAGCTTTATGGTGGTTTTAATGGATTATGTGCTCTTTAAAGCTGTCAGTTGTTGGAACTAGCAGATTTTGCTAGCAATTCCCCCGATTGATCCTAGTAGTTTATGGGCAAAGGCCAAAAAGGAATCTACGGAGGAGAAACATCGTGGAATGGATATGCCAGTACTTTGCAGCCGATGGCTCTTTTTTTTTAATAATGAAGAATACAGTTGGCTCCCTGTTTAACGACTTTCAAGAAACCTCGAAAAATCGTCCTTAAATAGAATTTGTGAAAAAATAATATTTGAAAAACATTTCCCTTCTCACTTTACAGGCTTAGGACTGTCAATACATTTCTCAATATATTGGTGTGTTTAGAAATGTTTTATATATTTATTTAAATTTATTTTATGTTCTCTTTCTTTTTTTTATTTATTGATACAGATATAATACAACATATTTTTGTTGCACAAATACAAATTTTATTAATTATACTGCATACAAGAACAACATTACAGCATAAATGTTACTTACAGTACAATAAAAATATTTATAATACAATTAAACAAATTAAGTTTTTAAAAAATCAAAAAGTGTAGATTGTTTGAATGGTGGTCTAGTTTTTAATTCCCTTGCTTCAAGTTTCTCAAGAAGGTTGAATGAGTCATCTTCCATATTTGATGAAAAAATGTACTGGCGAAGAATATCCAGGGCATAATTCGCATCTGGTGTAAGAAGGAGGTGGTGCCTCGTTTTCTGTATCATCAACTTCATCACCATCTTCTGCATCTGAAGTTGCATTTTCATTTGCGATGTCTTCATAAATATGATCTAAATTTATGAAGTCGGTTGTTAAAACGTCTTCGCCAAAATAGATAAAGTGTTTTAGGGGTGGAGAGAGAAAACGAATCATCACATTCCAACAATTACACCCTTCTCCTTTATCTGCACTCATCTGAATTGCAAGAAACATTGTTTTTCTATCAGAGAAAGTTCTCTCGTTTAACATTTTTAAAGGGATTGGTAAAAAAAAAAAAAAAAAAACTACGTGAAAATCGTTGTTAAATAGAAACAATTTCGTCTTTAAATAGAGATTTTTTTTTACTTAAAGGAGCCGGGACCGCAAAATATCGTCCTTAAATAGAGATCGTCGTTAAGTAGAGCGACGTTAAACAGAGAGACAACTGTATATACATGGGAAAAAGAAAGCTAAAATAAGTATTTTTTTTTATAGAACTAAGACAATTTTTAACCATATCGGCGTAAAAATCTATGTTTTCAGAAATTTAGTTGGTTCTGGCCTGTCGGGACTCGAGCCGAACTTTTAACTTCTATACCGGGCCGGTCTAATACGTTTTTTACACGGGCCTGGCCGAACTCAGGCCGAATTGTTGGCTTTTATACTGGACCGGTAATTTTTTTTTCTACAAGTTGGGCCGGCCCCGGGTCTGGAAATTTCGACCCGCTCAGACCTCTACTGAGAATTTCAGGAAATTTTCAACTTAGGTTCGCGAAGTTTCTCTGATTTGAGGGGAAAAGGACATACGTAAAAATTCCATTTCTAAAATGAAGTGCTTGTAAACGTGTTGCCAGAACATCTTTGCAATTTGACGAAAATGCAGCTTCTGTTGGATGTATTTCAGGAAATTTTGCTTTAGATTGTGGAAACTTCAGTATTTCGAGGTAAAAGGAACAAACCAAAGCGTAAAATTTCGTGTATTAATGGAGTATAAACAATGTAAAAATAAATATCTATACGCAGATTTTTTTAGAGTGTCAGTAATTCACTTGATTCTTTTAGACCAATTTCCAAAACACATTTCTAAATGTAAATGGTATTGCACTTAATAATGAAAAAAAAAATCTTAGTTTTTTATTCATATTAACATTTTAACGTGCTCTCGTACCTTAAATTTGCGAAAATTGAAATAGTATACCTCTCTACGATCAGAAAGAGGATATTTAAAATTCTTTTTAACACGTTGCAACATAGTTGGATTTTTTTTTATGAATTCGGTTTATCTGTCCGTCTGTCTGTCCATGCTCTAACTCGCTTAAATATAGTCCGATCGCCATGAAGTTGATATACGTTATTGGGGTTTACTATAGCATGATCCGTATTCAAAATGAAGTGTGTAGCTTTTTCGGTTCATTTACGGAGCCACTCAAAAGAATTCCGTTACATTAAGGTCTATGGGGAAAAATCGTTTGCCGTGTATTTTAATGATATTACAGTATTTTAAACATATTGGAATTCATATACATAACTGAGGTGTGAGGTGTACTACAAGGTTCTTACTATAGAATATGGTGTGCATAGAGCTTATCGTTCACTTACAGGGACACACAAAAGAATTTGGCTATACAGTCGTGGTCATAAGTTTAGGACCATCACTGAAAATTAAGATCCAGACAATAAATTGAATACTTACTCGTTAGTAAAATTATAAACTCCGTTTATTACATGAATATTACATTTCTACGCATATAAATCACAAACATAAAACACAAATTTTACAGAAAAATCAATATTTTGTTGGTACGCCGTTATCTTTTATTGCGGCCTGCAAATATTTTGGCATGCTCTCTACCAGACTTCGGCAGTATGCAACTGATAATTATTTCACCCAAACTTCCTTAATTGCTTTTTCCAGTTCCTTAGCACTTGTTGGCTGTTTCTCAGAGGCCTTGTGCTTTACGAGAGCCCATACGTTTTCAATCGGATTCAAATCGGGACTGTTTCCAGGCCAGTCAAGGATTTGAATTTTCTTCGTCTTCAAGAACTGAATAACAATTTTCGAGCGATGACATGGTGCACCATCATGCATAAAAATTCTGCATTTATGAACGGCCATGTATAATTCTAACTTCTCCTTCAACAAACCCACGTATTTTGTTGGCATTCATAGTTGTTCTTGGTGGTAGGAAGAACAATGCAGCCTTTCCGTTCACTGACATTCCATCCCAAATCATCACACTTTTGGAGTTTTTAACAGCCTGTAAAGAGTAACGTTCATCGAATCGCTTTCCAGGAGGTCTCCGGACATAGTACTAGCGTGTAGAGAACTGCTGTATGGTAGATTCGTCCGAAAAAAAATCCGTTGCCACTGACAAATTGTCCATTTGGCATGTTTCTTGGCAAAGTCCAAGCGCTTAGCTATCATGGCCGCTGTTAACTTGGATTTTTTCGCAGGTTTATGGGATTTTAAATGAAAGTCGTCAAACAAACGTCGACTTACTGTTCTACGACTGACATCCGCACCTGTTGCAAGCAGTACTGACCGTATCTTGCTTGCGGAACTCATTGGAGAACGAACTGCTATTCTCCTAATGACATGGTCATCCCTAAGTGTGGTTTTACGAGGTCGACCACACCTTTTGGCATCAACCTAAGTCCCTGTTTATTTACATTTCTTGATCGCATTGTGAACTGCATTCTTACTACGTCTTACTAGTTCACTAATTAATCGTTCAGAATACCCTTCATTATGAAGAATAACAATATTTGCAGGCTAAGCTTAAGAAACTGACGATTTTCGACCCATTTTCATAGGTTTTCAAAACTTGTAAAACAAGCAACAATTGCATCTGCGATGTTTATTACTCAAAGATCAAACGAAAAGTGAATAAAGTACTCCACTGCCAGACGGAATGACGCCATCTGACGCAATAGATTTGATTTATGACGTTAACAGTGGTTTCAATTGTAAAAACGCTTGTTTTTGCACGGTGGTCCTAAACTTTTGGCCACGACTGTAGAAGAAAATGAGCAATAATTGAACTATTGAAGCCTACAAACAATAAATGCTGGAATTGCGTCTTCAGTTGTGGTATGGGTTTTTCAATTTAACAGTTTTTTAAATATTACTTGGTGTGCATAAATTCTATAGATCCTATATAGGGTCATAAAAAAGTTCTCAACAACATCCATTTACTGGTGGAAATTGCTGACTGGAAATTTTCAACTGTGCTATGCGTTTAACTGAACTAACTTTTAGCATACTATATTGTATGCATAGATATCTGTAGGTCATATACAGGGCTGCACACGCACAAAAAAATCGTACATTTTAACGACTATTCATGATAATAGCAGAAATCGGGTTTTCAGAATGCGTTATGCGTTTATTTATTTAGACATCATCTTTCACCTTAGTAAACTACGAAATTCTGTTATAGTATTCTGAATGTGTTAGAAAGTGTTTAATAATCTATGCTGTACGCATGATATTTCGTTCTTGTTATGTATTGCTTTCGTTTTAAATTTAATGTGTAGTATAAGGAAAGAATTTTTGATAAATTACATTTGATTAATTTTCACCGTCACTGGTCGTCTTTTAAACGAAAGCACTGCCCTGAATACTCTCTCCCTCCTTCTCCCCCCCCCCCTCTCTCCCACCGTCTTATAATTTTTTTTTTGTATTTTTTATACATGTGGTTACCATTAATTGCAGCTTCTCAAGATGATGTAGAAACAAAAACCTAATTCCGAAAGGAATCGTTTAACTCCTTTTCATTTTGTATAGGATGATTTTTTTTTTTTTTTTTTTTTTTTTTTTTTTTTTTTTTTTTTTTACTTTATGGGCGTTTATGACCATAAAATTAATCAGCACGATATTCTTGCTCAAGAAAGAAAAAAAATATGCAGAATAATAAGTGTAAGGGAGTTTAAAAGCTGGAAAAGGGACGGATACAGAATTCTAGCAGTGTGTTAGTGTTTTAAACAGCACATTTGTTATTTTTACAGCCTTATAACTCAACCTGGTTTTTGTATGTAAAGATGAAATTTTATGATCGATTTTTAACCCTCTTCCTGATGTGCTAGGATTACAAAAATTACGTTTGTGTTTCCGATGACGTAACAAAACTTTAATATTTTCCGAACTTATATAATAATACAATGTAACTTCAAAAATCTGGCATTCAGAAATCCGACAACTTCAAAAATCCGGCATCAAAACCATCTCTCTCTTCCTTTTTCTTTTGCACTTTCAAGTTATGGGAGAAGAAAAATAGCGATTCTTTATGAATTAAAAATTTCAAGATTGAAAGTAAAAATGCAAAAAATAATATTTGACTTTTTTCTTTCATTTGTCAGATGTGATTATTTTCTGAACATATTTTCTGGTA
The DNA here is from genome assembly GCA_963932465.1 of Maratus speciosus. Lineage (NCBI taxonomy): Eukaryota > Metazoa > Arthropoda > Arachnida > Araneae > Salticidae > Maratus > Maratus speciosus. Next base: position 415,620,234 of record OZ010791.1, read on the forward strand.
GCCGCATCGTTGCTTAGCAAAGGGAACAACTTTGGGGACAACTTTAGCGAATGCATAGCACAATAGTATATGGCTATATGAATTTTCGGCAACGGCGACATCGACGGTGAAGAAGGATTTCAGACTTTCGCATTTCTCGTGAAAAGACCGCAATTTATGAGCTGATTGAACACGCAAAATCGTAAAATGCATTAAGTGTCAAAAAAAGCGATATAGATGATCAGCTAAGCATTGAAGAAAATGCATCAAGAAAGAACAATTTAACGGACAGCGAGATCGCTGACGCTGTGCTAAGTAGAACCGCCGATAGTGCTACTACCAACTGAGAAGGCAAGAATGAACAACCGGCCGAAGATAAGGTGTCACTAGAAAAATGCATAAATTTGACTGGAGAATTAATATATGCGTTAGAGAAATAAGACTGTATTTCCGAAAGAGACATTTTTTATTTGTATAAAATACAAAAAAAAAAAAAAAAAAAAAAAAAAAAAAAACTTAAAGAACGTCCAAAAAGTTGAAGCAAACAAAGTTGACATCGATGTTCCCGAAATTACAAGAGAAGAAATAATTTCACTCTTTATTAGTTTTTTTTTTTTTTTTTTTTTTTTTTTTTTTTTTTTTTTTTTGTAACATAGAAAATATTTGTAAGTTTATTTTTATATTTAATTTTCATTTTTTCTTACATAATTATCACTTAATGAAATAAATTATGGCTAAAGGCACCATTAAGAATATTGTACTACTTTTGATATTCCTACTTACACTGTTAATATTACTTCAAAAATCTGGCATAGTCTCGTTCCCGATGATGCCGGATTTTTGAAGTCATACTGTATATAACTTTTATATTAATATATATATATATATATATATATATTAATACATTAATATACTATATATTAATATAAATATACAAAAACTTTCTGTGCAATTATACCATTGAAACAAATGAAATTGACCAATAATTATGAAATCACTATTAAACACAACAGAAACCAAATACTAGTTAAATTGTTAAAAATGAAAAAAAAAACAACAACACGATTATGGATACAAAAGAATGCTTATATTGTAAATTACACCTTCAATGGCACAGAATTTATATTATATAAGCAAATCAGTCGATTTCTGAAAAGAATTAAGCTCTAAGCTGGATAATAAATTCTCTCTATGCCAGACCGTCTGATGAACCAGAATAATAAAAGAAAAATGAACACTGAATATCAAGAAAGGCCTTGAAGTGGAATATATAATAAATAAGTAAATAAATAAACAAATAAATAAAATATTTTTTATCTGTTACTCCGTTTAATATTATATATATGATAAAAAATAATTAAATTCAGCTTACACTATATAATTACACAAGTTTTTAAACTTATTCCAAAATGCATATGTTCAAATATTACAGTTATTGAATAAGGTTAATTTAACCGTTAGTAATTCTATTTTAAAACATGTATTATAGTCATCGGTCGCAGTTAAAATAGATATAAACACCTTGAGTATTACATTTAATCAGTAAAAAGAGAAAATACTTATCTTAATATAATTTAAAATACCATTTAACACTTATAAAGTTAATATAACTGAATTAAATAATATTCAAAATCACTAAGTATACAATATTAAAGCTAAAATAGTTGCCAGTTCTGCCATCCAGTGATAAAAAAATTATCAAAAATATATATAGTAATTGTTAATTCATAACTGGATTACAAAATTCTTTGATGCTGCCATCTATAAATGAAAATTAAAACTAGTTTGATCTATTCCCTATATTGTATATTAAGTATATTATATTAAGTATATATAAAATATGTATAATACTACTATTATTTATATGTTACTATTATATATGAATACTATATATATTATATGCATATTGTATACTATGTATACAATACGTATACGTAATATCCTATGTGTATTATATATATGTATACTATTGGGAATATGCAAAAGTTCCGTTTTTGGTTAAAATTGCATGTTTATTTAGCAAGTATATAAAAGTGGTACATTAATATAGTGGTATTGTATTACTGCAGTAATAATGTATTCTTGTTGCGTTTGTGTTTTGTCTTCATCGAATAATGTTTGCAATTTTTCATATTTCATCTTCAAAGTTTTACTACCTTCACGTTCTGCGTCTTCAACATCAAATTATCCTCCTTTAAATTGTCTGAACCACCTGCTACACATATACTACTATCAGAAAAAGCATGTTCATCCTAAGCTTTCACCAGTAAACGATGACTTTCAGCAGTGCTTTTCTTTAAATTATAAAAGCATAACCAAAACTTCCCGCAAATGACGATTATTTGGCATAAAACTATCCATTTTCAATCGAATAAAAATCTATGTTGTTTGCACTTTAATCAAATGTCATATACTACGTTTTGAAGGTTATGAAGAGACTTTTCAAAAGCATGTATTGCCATATTCACACAATACATATAAGAACACTTACGCCTTCTATTAGAAAAACGGAACTTACTTTTGCATATACACCATATCTATACTTATATATAATGCACTTATATATAATATAATATACCTATATATATATATATAAACATATTATATTATTATATTATATATTAAGTTGTATATTAATATATTTGGAACTTATATATTACGTAATATATTAAGCTATTATAAATTAATGCATTAATTTTGAGGCATTTCTCTGTTAGCTCGCTACAGGTGATAAATCCTCAAATATCCTCTGTAACTCGTACAATTGTATAAGCATTGAAGCAACAAAGGGATTAATGGTGTGCCAATAAACGTTCGGCAAAATAGGCCAAATAGCTGTGGATCTGCATCAATGAAACATTTTAAAAGCTAGAAAATAAAAAATAAAATACAAATACTCTTTTATCAATGAATAGTTTAATATTAATTAATTTACGATGATACGGTGAGAAATCAATTCAGAAATCCTGAAAAGATAGTTTAAATAATGTTTCATTTTTTTCTTTCCTGTTGTCCTAACTTAAAAAAGCAACAGAACAAAAGTTATATATTATATTTTAATAAATTTACTTTCTTGCGTTTTCTATCAAGCGTAAAAAATGCAGTGAATTTTTCGTAATCGAGTTCGGTGCCGACGGGGCCAAATTAACGTATTGTAAAGGAAATTTTTGGCAAAGAGAAAAAAGAAAAAAAAAAAAAAAAAAAACATGCATTGAAGTTAAAAACGAGGCGTGATTCAAGATGAACATTGAATGCTTAAGAGTGTTTTTTAAAACTATTTTTACTTTTATACTTATTTTCCTCTTTAAAAGTTTTTAGGTGCGTTCGTAATTATATAAATACGTAGCACCTATAGTCGTCGTTCAGTCCGTCTGTCTGTCTGTCCGTCTGTCCGCATATAACAGAGCAAAAACTACCTAACCGAATGGTTTCAAATTTTAAATATATAATTGTTGTAAAATTTTGTCGAGTCATTTCAAATTTAATGAAAATCGGCTGGATAGTTTAATTACAGGGACAGTCAAAAGTTTTCCGTTACATTACGGCCAATGAGAAAAAATTATTGCAAATGCATTTTAATGATGTTACAGCTTTCCGAATGGTCTGAAATTTTAAATATATAATTGTTGCAAAATTTTGTCGAGTCATTTCAAATTTTATGAAAATCGGATGTATGCTTTAATAACAGGGACAGTCAAAAGTTTTCCATTACGTTACGGCCAATGGGAAAAAATTATTGAAAGTGCATTTTAATGATGTTACAGCCTTTCGAAAAAATGAAATTGATATGCACTTATGAAGTGCACTAAAATATACATTCGGTACAATATGCGGTGCAAAAAAATATTTATAAAACTAGTTATAGTACGAACGCACCTCATTTGCCACGTTTGGCGAGCAATTTTCAACTTGTTTAAAATGTAGGCGAATTTGAAAACAGAAAATTTCAGTTTTAAATATTAGAGAAATGATTAATTTTAAGTGAAAAGCAATAAATCATATATGTATCATAAAGTGGGCTTTGCAAAGATTTAATATATATATATATATATAGTGGGCGATGGGTTAACGAACTGTTCGGTTAAGGAACACTTTCGCCAGATATTTTTATGTTCGGATAACGAACATATAATATATTCGGTTAACGAACACCTAAAAAAAAGCGCAAGAAGAAGCAATGCTGTATTTCATATTTGCCAAGCTGTATTTAATTGCATCTATTGTCGACTTAGAAAACATTTTAAAAATTGTATACGTATGGCTTAGTTAATTCATGGGCTACCGGGGGGTTCGGGTCCTACATTTAAAGGCCCCAAATTAGAATGAACAGATTAGAAACATTGTATTTTGTGCCCTTTTTAAAAGGAATATTTTAAATTGCAAATTATTTTAATTGCAATTTATTTGACAAATTATTAACATGCTCTAGGCTCCACTTGAGCTTTATCGGACCCTACAGTAAATACAATCTTTTAAACAAGTAAGGAATTTTTAAAAGGTCAGAGTAATAAACAGATATGATATCATGCCGTAGTCAATTAATGTAAACTTAAAAGTTTTTACATAGGGCATGTCATTTATTTTCTCTTTAAATACGCCAAGACACGGACAGAGCCATCAAAATACGATCTGTCCATATTAAATAAGCACGTATATTAACTTTATTATAAAGGGTAGATTTATATATTTTATAGCTTTGAAGAACGAATTAATTGAATTCCCATATAAATATATACTTAATCTATGATCAGTTAACGAAGAATTCGGTTAGCGAACACTGTTTTGGAATGAATTAAGTTTGTTAACCGATCACCCACTGTATATATATATATATATATATATTTGTGTGAAAATTTATTGTAAAACAATATGCAGAAGAAGTTTGGGTACTGTGGAATACCATTTACATTTTGATTCGTATCTCAACATTAAAAAAGTTGAGATACATTAAAAGTTAGTAAAGTACAAACTTTGACTATTCCTTAACACATTTGTAATGCATTTAAAGTGGAAGAAAAAATACACATCAATATTTAGATTAAAAAAAATAATTACACATTTTGGGTAATGTGAATCAGTCGGGTAATGTTTAATGGGCTTATAAGGAATATTAAAATTGCAAGAAAAAAACATGATTTACAAGAACAACCAAGATCATTTAACGAGTAACAGTTAGCACATCATCTAGAAATCATCAGATTATTTGAACATTGTTTTAATTTTCACAAAAATCACAAATGGAGTCTGTTGTTTCGGCTCACATCGCGCACATCAGGCATTTTATCCACTCTTCCATCCTCTGAATATTTTCCATTGAAAAACAGGCACACCGCATCTTCCTCATCTGGTGTACAACCTGGTAAAAAATCCATCACAGATGATATGTCGGAATGGAATGATGTTCATTTTTACTAGACTCGTTTTGAAACAGTAATCTAGCGCACATTCGATATTACCCTGAACGTCATCTTGATAAGAATAATCTCTTCAATCGTTAAAAAGTTAACATAGAGGGAGACTGACTAACACAGCAATAAATATAACTGTTAACTTACTTTTGAACTTGGTTAAAATCACAGACGAAGAAGTCTTATATTTAATACGAATTTTATAAAACTTACCTGCAAAAAAAGGCAACAATTGAGAAATCTGATTTCATCGAGTCACTCCAACAACTGGTATCGAAACATAACTCACTGAAAGTGCATTATGGGAGGTAAAGGAAGTAGTTTGGCAATTGTACGCTTGGCTGCAGCACCGTACGGCCAGATATTGAAGTATTCTATATTGCCCGACGATTCCATAATACCCGAACTCCCATCTCCCCTCTGTATATATATCAATCAATTGCCATATATTTAGAAGATTTTGCATAACATGAAGTTTATGCAAATGAGTTTGTTTTTCATTTTGTAGTGATTTTAAAGGAATGACCGGACAAGAAAGTTTATTTGAAATATTTTTAAAACATTGTTTGTTATTTTGTTTTAGTAGAATGTTGGCTCTGAAGTTCTTTTCACCTTCCCAAATTTGGGGCTCCTAGGCAATGTGCCTATTTTACTTAGGCCACGATGAGACCCTAAACATGCATTTAGGTTTTGTATAACCAATAGCAAAGACAAGGACAAGGAGACGGAGGGTGTGCATGAAGACGCGACGCGATTCCTTCTCCAATTCCGGCCAAAAATCAGTCTTCTGTTCTTGTGGTATGTTGTTAAATGGAAGATGTATTCATTCCCTTTTCCAGGGTCTCCGGGTCATTCCATAAAATGTTGACTTTTTTTCTTTCTTTTGTTGTTGTTACCGCAACATTTTAAAATTTCATCATACTTTGTATGTGGAAACCAATATAAAAAAAGAAGTCAAAATTGATTAAAAAAAGTTCTTTCTTAAAAATCTTTTTAATTATAGGAGGGAGGAGGTGTAAAAAAACTACGGTTTTATAAAAAACAAAGGTTTATAAACTCTTACATATTTTTTGAGCTAGTAGAGATAAACAAAAAATTAAAAAGATCTGAAATCTGCCTACTGTTTTTTCTATTAGATGATGTAATTGTCGTCATTTCACATTTCTTGTTCCCTTTCTTTCTTTCCTTTTTTTTTTTTGGGGGGGGGGGGGATGCTTTAAAATATAATAAATTATTAGCCAAAATACCAGATTTCGTAACGTTATATGTCATGAATGGAAATAGATAACTGTGTGGCAACTCATGTTTGTCGAAATTCTGCGACTCCTTCTGGACCTGCTGTGGTGTCCCTCATGGGGCATACGAAAATAATAACAAAAGTTTTTGCTATAACATAAATGCCGTGTTTTATCTCATTCATTCGATTTCAGTTTCTACATTTTCTTTTCCAAATTTTCTCTTTTACCTTCGTGACATTTGAGATAAACTTAAAAACTAAAATTTGCAATAAAATTGCAATGAAGCTAACGTGCTATGAAACGAAATATAACGCTTTCTTCAGTTCTCAAATTTAAACTAGCTACATTCTGATACATTTTTAAATTAACGTTTGTTCGCAAATGTATCAAATTAACAGGTGCTCTTATTACAAAACTATTGGGTGTTTGAAAAAGTTCGTGCCCGATTTCCGATGCATCGAGTTTCGAAGTGTACTCAAGTTGTTTTAAATAGCTAAATGCAGTCTAATTGTCAACATTTAGTCTCTCAGGAATCTTTTCAGTCGTAATCCGTGAACTTTTATTCATTAAATCACGGATTAAGAGGCTACTTCAGTCAAACAAAAAGAAGCGTTCGCTAATGCTAACCCTAAGGAAGAAATTTATAAAGATATCTCAGTCGCATTTCAATATTTTTAAATGATTTTTTTTCACTAGATAACTGAGATCAATCTGTATGCAGGCCATTTTTTACTTTTTTGATTTTGATTTTGATTGCAGATTTTTTTTTTTTATGAGGATGCTTTTGATTTCGGAACCGGCTCCGAAAATGAAAGTGTCCTCTTTAAAAATACCTGTAAATAAAATCGAAAACGTAAACAACGGTCTTTGTACAGATCGATCTCAACTATTCAATGCAAAAAAAATCATTTAAAAATATTTAAATTGAAGCAAGATATATTTATAAATGTCTTTCATAGGATTAGCATTAGCGAACGGGTGTTTTCGTTTGACTGAAGTAGCCTCTTAAGTCATCATCAGCACCAGAAGGTTGCCCAGAGCGAATTTTATCGTTTAGATTGAAATCACCCTTTCGAAATCGACAAAACCACTTTTTAATTGTCCTAAGAGCGGAAGCGCGATCCAAATAAACGTAGTTAATATTTTTTGTAGCACGTCCAACATTCTTCTTTTAAATTCATATAACATAACATACCATGACGAAAATGCAACTTTTCATTTTCCATTTTAAATATTAACTGCTCTAATTCTTTTTCTTTTTAATCTAAACATTTATTTCAAAATTAAAACTAGCATCTAGGTGGTTCAGTAGTATCTTATTCTACGAATAATCAACATGTTTTACGGCATAAAACATACCTTTAATGACGAAAATGTAACATAAAAATCTATTAACTGATATTCGACACATTACATCTAAAGCATTCTAAGATCAACAAAAGATTAGCTCGTTTCAGTTCAGAAGTAGACAGTTCTAATAGAGCATGCGCTGGTTAACTAGCTGTTTAGAGAATTAGCCAGAACATCCCGCCCGGCGTTGGACGGTTGTCCAACATCATCATAAAATGGCAAAGGTACTACTCTGGTGATATTTCTACGTAACATACCTGTAGAGGTCTTAAGATCGATTACACGGACATGTCCATCATCACCTTTATAAGTTTTCACAATTAGCGCTAGTTTCCAGTCTATAAACTTGTCATTTCTTTCCTTCAATAACACAAGCTGTCCAACTTTAAGATTGTGCGAGGACTCTTTCCATTTACTGCGGACTTGCAGCTCATTTAAGTATTTTCGGCTCAGCATTGCCAGAATTGTATTTTTAATCTCTGAACTTGTGTCCACCTAGAAGAAAAAGGTAAAGAGTCTAAAATAGCATTATTTTCAGGAACACTCAAAAAAGGACCTCCAATGAGGAAGTGAGCAGGTGTCAGTGGTTGTAGATCATTAACATCTGCTGACAAGCAGTGGCGTAGCTACATATTCAGCGCCCTGGAGCAAGTAAAGTTTGTGCGCCCTCTTGTCTCTCAAAAAAGTTCTGCGTAATTTTGTTTTGAAGTTACACACACACACACACACACACATATATATATATATGTATATATGTAACTAACTGACCCGCCCGGCGTTGCCCGGGCCCGTTATAATAACGTAAACAAAACTCAAGTTTGTATGATTTTATATATTCATAATATAGTTCAAATGAACCTGGATTTAGGAGCGGTCCACTGCCTTTGGCAACGTCTAGTGTGTTCCCGACAAACCTCTTTCTGAACGAACCTGTGGCCTGGGTCCCCGCTACCAAAGGCAGTGTATGCCAGGAGTGTTTCGTACGCGCCGGAGTCAATCGAAAACCAAGTTGAATGAGTAAACCCCGTAGTAATCAAGCCCATAGAACCCGAGATAAGAATCCTGGCGGTGGAACTATAATCTTTAAAACAATAGTAAGCTAAGTTTAATGGACCAATTTCCAGTGAAATAGAGCCCATAACAACCGAGAAAAGAATGCGCCAATTAATGTTTGAAAATGGTGATAACAGAAGTCTAAGATAAACTTTCACAATGTAGAAAGTAGCTGAATAGTAAGCTAAGTTTAATTATCCAATTATCGTTGAAATCGGGCACATTGAACCCGAGAAAAGAATGCACCATTAATGTTCGAAAATTGGTAACTGAAGTCTAAGACAAACTTTCATAATACAGAAAGTAGTTGAATTGTAATCTAGGTTGAATGAACCAATTCCCGTTGAAATCGGCCCCCTAAAACCCGAGGAAAGAATGTACCCCGAAGCAGTGGAAGTTGCTTCTTACCCCCACCCGCTGTAAATTTAACGAGTTGCCTTTAACATTAAGAGGCTACTTCAGTCAAGGGAAAATGCCCGTTCGCTAATGCTAATCCTATGGCAGAAATTTATAAAGATATCTCGGTTGCATTTCAATATTTTTAAATGATTTTTTTTGCATTGGATAGCTGAGATCGGTCTGTATGCAGGCCGTTTTTTACTTTTTCGATTTCGATTGCAGATTTTTTTTATGGGAATGCTTTCAGTTTCGAAACCGGTTCCGAAAATGAAAGTGTCCTCATTAAAAATATCTGTAAACAAAATCGAAAAAGTAAGAAACGGCCTTTGTACAGACCGATCTCAGCTATCCAATGCAAAAAAAATTGTTTAAAAATATTAAAATGCAACCGAGATATCTTTATAAATTTCTTCCATAGGATTAGCATTAGCGAACGGGTCTTTTCACTTGACTGAAGTAGCCTCTTAACGTGATATTTAATTTACGAATGAAACCCCATCCCCTTTAAAGTTAACCACTTACCTTTAACAATAGCGCGAATTTTAATTCACGGCTGTAGTGAGTAAACGTAAGTTGATGCCGTAAAAGAATATTAATATTCGAAAAAGGGGGTAGCTGGAGTAAAAGAAATTTTTTAGTGGTTTATAAAGTAGCTGGAGGACCCTATAACTATGCTAAAGGAAATTGCAAGACTATCGGATAATTTTTAAAGAAACTGCACCAAGGACCCTAAGAAGGCGATTAATATTCAAAATTGGTGGTAGCTGAAGTGTGAGTAATTTTTTTGTAATTCATGTAGCAGCTGGAGGACCTAAGAAATTGTTAGGGGAAAAATCCTAGTGAATCGGACTATTTTTATAGGGGGACCAAAAGGAGCCTACTGATAATTGAGAGCAAGGCCTAAGATGAAAGGTCCTAGTACTTAGCGCTTTAGATTTTTAATTAGTCGAAATTAAGTATAGGGTATAAGTATTAATCATTAGAAAATTTTTTCAAAGAAATGCTTAAAAAAAGAGCCCTAGAATCCCAATAAAAATATGAAGGTGTTGGCTCGGGGAGAGAAGTCCAACACTCAATTTTGAAGTTATGCAATGAGAATGTGACACAATTAGTGGGTGAAAAACGCATGGCGCACAAAAAGTTACCCTAGGGGGCCAGTGTCTGAACTGAAATGTAGAAACGAAAAAAAAACTCAATGGAAAAAGAGCCCCTAAAGCGAGGGTCGGATTAAAAGGGGGCACTTTATTAACAATTTAGGGCACAAAAACTTCAATTGTCCTTGTACCAAGCTCCAGGGTTTCAACTGAAATGTAGCTGGGCAAGGGCCTCAAGAAGGCGATTAATATTCAAATTTGGTGGTAGCTGAAGTCTAAAAAAATTTTATGTTGTTCGTGTAGTAGCTGGATTTCCTAAGATTTTGTTACAAAAAAAAGTTAGTGAATCAGATCATTTTTAAGATATAATAGGAGGTCCAAAAGGGGACAAGTGATAGTTGAGAGCAGGACCCCAAGATGAAACCATGTTAAAAGGTTCTAGTACTTAGCGCTTTAGATCTCAATAATTCGAAATTAAGCATAGGGTATGTATTAACACTTTGCACTCCGTTGTCGCCGCTGCGACGACATTATCTTTCTTTGCAAAACTTGTTTTTGGCACCAGTAACAAAGGAAAATAAAATTTGTCTTATTTAATCAGAGCATTTTTGAAATTGTGTGCTTGAAGGAAACTTCTTTTAAAAAAGTAGTACCGACCGAATAAAATTTGTGTAAGAGACTCCGGAGTCCAAAGGGTTAATCATTCGAATAAATCTTAAAGAAGCGCGAAAAAAAATGGGGGAAATTCTTAAAAAGGACACTAGGTGCCCAATAAAAATATGAGGCTGGCCCAGGGAGAGGAGTCCAAGTCTCAATTTTAAAGTTATGCATTGAGAAGTTGACAATATTAGGGTGTGAAAAATGCATGGCGCACAAAAATTTCAAGGGGTCCAGCGTTTTAACTGGAATGTAGAAAGGGAGAATAATTAAATGGGAAAAGGTCACCCAAAACGAAGAAGATCGGATAAAAAGGGGGCAAGTTCTGAGCAATTCAGGGCATACAAACTGAAAGGTGCTATAGGGGCGCCGGTCATAAAAAATAAAATATCTGAGTTCCAGGTGTATGAGCACCTGTCTTGGACTACCCTCAGTCAAATTTTCAGATTTCTACGTGCAATATATTTCATTAGCCACCACATATAGAGCGAAACTTTCTTTTATTAGTATAGACTAGCTGATCCACCCGGTGTTGTTAGAGCCCGTGATAATATTCTTAAATGAACCTGAATTTTGTATGATTTTATTTCTTAAAGCTGTTCTTAAATCCAAAGGGGCCATTTTATGACACACGTTTTAATTAATTTTTGCTCAAGAACTGGTATGTGTTGTTATTAGGAAACTTTGTAATCGAAAGGCGTTTTCCGGATTTTTTGTAAACACAATAGATCTTACAGAAAACATTGTCAAAGTTGGCGTTTTAAACGGAATTTCCCGACGAAAGCAGAAAAGCCAGTCAACGAAGGGAAAAAAACGTCTTGTCATATATCTTTAACACGATTTTGTCTGAAGTACGAGCTCAATGACTCCGTGAAAAATCGGTTTAAAAAATTAAAAAAAAACCAGTCCTGTCCTAACGTATATACAAAATAGCTGACCGCCGTTCTGATTATCACATTTATAGACAGTATTGAAACAGTCCCGTTTTCATATTAAAATGTAATTTTTAACAAAAAAGAATGTTTAAATTACATTTTCTTTGCCGAAAATATTCTTTATAAATACTTTTGCACATCAAGCGCAAAAATCAATATAATACACATTTATATAGGGGAAATTACAATCACAGCATTCTACGAATACATACGAAGCCTACACATTTCAAACAAATACTTGATAAATGATTTTACAAAAAACTAAATAAAATACGTATATATATATTTAAAGAGAGGTCGCGTTCTTTGGTACCAGACAGGCTGAAAATTCTTGGGGCAGACCATGTGGCTATTGGTCACAGAGAAAATTACAGAATATATACGTTAGGTTTTAAAAGATTTAAATTGGCCTCTGAAGCAAAGAAACTTTCAAGAAAAAAAAAATCAATTCGTCTGCCTTGCAAAGAGAAATAAAAATCATTAATAAAAAATGCTTCAAAAAGTGATTTAAAAAAATATTAAATGATTTAAGACTTTTCAGATCTAATGCTTATAGCAAATTTTAAAACTATTAGTTTCACCTGAGGGAGGGAACAACTTTACCTGGTTTAGAGCGCACCGATCCGCAGGTCGGATACCCAGCGGGCCAGTCTGCCTTATTTAATCCTAAAATTCTGCGATTAAATAAGGTTTAATGCTGAAAAATACTGTTACAAAAAAGTGGTGCAATATTGCATAGGCTATAATCAGGCCCTAAGGAACACTGAATTTGGTACTTAACTTTTTCTCTCTTTTTGAAGTATGTCGATTCTGCATTTGACATTTGCAATATTTTCAAAATCTCAAAAACAATACTCACAAAATTTAATTTGTTACTTCCCCTCCTCACCCTCCTCCCGTCTAAATTATGTCGCCGTTGGCTTATGTGGAATATGTTTAAATACAACTCTTATTATTGTTTTATAATCTGTATTGATGCATATTTAGTTTCCACAAAACAAACCAAAAAAAAAACCCTTCAAAATTTTCGTTTTCGTGGATTTCGTTTGTAAAATGGTCAATAATTTTCTTCAACTTGTCAGGCTATTTTTTTCCAAATCGTAAAATAATTATCGTAAATTACTATTGTTACATCGTACATATAGGTTTCTCAGCGGTGAATTCTTTGGCTACCATTATTTCCACATAGACGACATAATCATGATAAATTTCTAAAACATTTTTAGTAGAAATGTACCAGAAAGATTATTTTTTGGAAATAGTGGTAGCCAGTAAAGTGACCGATGAGAACCCTGTTAAATAAGTTTTGATTACTTTAAGATCTGAAAATCTTCATCAGGCGTCTCCAGAAAAGTTACAGAAAAAATAAGGCATGCTGAAACGATGCTGCAGAAGTTACTTGAGGCTGCAATATGAATTAAAACTTCCTGAATAGAAGACATTTCTTTCAACTGTGTATGAAAACATGTTTTAAATCGAAATAGTTGAGGTTAAGCACAAGGTAAAATTTCATAGGAATACGCTGATTGTAACAAGGTTCATCTATAATGTCTGATTAATAATGAAAAAAATATGCAAATATTTTAAGAAATCTTTATTTCTCTTTTTCTAATTTTGCGCCCTTAGGATTCGTGCGCCTGGAGCAGCCCGCTCCAACTGCTCCACGGTAGCTACGCCCCTGCAGACAAGGGGATCAACGGGTGTGAATTCATAACTGCCTCAATTTGCGTCACAAGTGTTGTTAGCTCTTCAAAATTTAAGATAGAAGCTTTAGTTATTTTCAAGAGGATTCGCTTCATGTTTTTTATATTTGATTCCCATAATCAGCCGAAATGTAGGGATGCAGGGGATATGGAATTTCATTGAATTCGTTCTTCAGCACTAAATCGCTGAATGTCTTCCGAAGAGCAGATTTGATAGAAGGATTTCAAAAGAGCACAAGTACCCTTAAAATTTGTGGCGTTATCACTCCATATGACACAGGGTTTAGATCGTCGAGCAACGAATCTTCTTAAACAGGCTAAAAATGCTTCTGTGGTCAAGTCCGAAACAACTTCTAGATGAACGGCTTTGGTAGAAAAACAAATAAATATAGCAATGTATGATTTTAGGGTTATCTTTGAACGTTTTAAATTAGGTTTTGTTATAATAGGACCTGCTAGATCAACGCCTGTTTTCTCAAACGGTCTAGATGGTACGATTCTATCACGGGGCAAGTCACCCATCAATTGTTGAAGAGTTTTATGTTTTGTTCGAAGACAAGTCACACACCTATTTATAATTTTCTTTACTTGACTTTGACCAGATGGTATCCAATAAAATTGTCTTAATAAAGATAGAGTTGTCTGAGTACCTGAATGTAGGAAATATTTATGGTAATAATCAGTTAAGAGTTCAGTGAAATAGTGAGGCTTTGGTAAAAGTATTTGGTGTTTCTGCGATTCTGATAAATTAGAAAATTTCAGTCTTCTACCGACCCTTAACAGTTCATCTGCATCTAGAAATAGATTTAAGTTCAAGATCTTACTGTTATTTGGGAGAGGGCGTTTTTCCTTTAAACATCGAATTTCAGTTTGAAATGCGGAATTTTGAACAATCTTTATCAACTTCTTGGTCGCATTCTGTAACTCAGAAGTATCTAAATAATCATATGTTCTAATTCCTGATTTCAATTTACAGTTTTTCAGAAATCTTAAACACCATGCAGCAATTCTTATTAACTTCATAAAAGAAGAATATCGATTAATCAAATCAATGTTTAACTGATTTTCATTTACAATAGTTGATTTTACAACAGTGTTTTTCTTTAGTTCTAACTGATCTTTAACTTCAGAAATATCTAATTTATCGAATGTATTATCCAATTTTGGCCAAAGAGATCTGTCTTGCTTTAACCACTGGGGGCCTTCTCACCGAAGATGGTTATTTTTCAACTCTGAAACTTTCAAACCTCTAGTAACTAGATCGGCACGATTATTTTTTCCAGGACAGTGAAACCAATTTAATGGATCACTAAGATTTCTGATTTCCTTTATCCGGTTTCTGACAAACATTTTAAATCTTTCTAGCTCACCTCTAATCCAAAAGAAAGTAATAGTAGAGTCAGTCCAAAAGAAGCAAGTTGTAGGAAAGGCTAATTCTTTAGAAATTTTATTGCAAAATCTAGCAGACAAAAGGGCTCCTAAAAGTTCAAGACGGAGTATTGAGACAGTTTTTAAAGGGGCGACTCGACTTTTTGCTGCCACAAAACTGGTAACAATGTTCTTATTCTTTAACACGACGTTAAGGTACACTACCGTACCATATGCCTTCTTTAAAGCATCTGAAAAACTATGTAACTCAAAATAATCAACTGCATCAAGGGCAATATCAACCAAATAATATCTGGAAATACTAATACAATTTAGTTCTTTTATTTCTTCAAACCATTAATTTCATAAATTGTCTAGATTGGGTAGGTTTTCATCCCAATCAAGTCCTAAACACCAAATTTCTTGAATTAAACATTTAATTCTAATAGTATAAGGACTTATAAATCCAATTGGGTCAAAAATGCGACCAACAGTTTGCAATAAATAACGTTTAGTACTAAGTTTATTCGAAAGGAAATTTTTTAGAATTTGAGTCGTAAATGAAAACACGTCACTATTTGGATCCCAAGCAACCCCTAAAACCTTGGAAGGTATCAAATTCTGATTAGTTAGATTTAAATTATCAGACATTTGATCAACATGTAAACCACATAATTCATGCGAGTACATAATTTCTCACGTAATTCATGCGAGTTGGTTTTCCATTTTCTAAAAGTCATACCAGCTTTTTGAAATATTTGATACGCTTCCTTACTAATTTTAAATGCGTAATCAAGATTCGGTTGACTTGTAATAAAATCTTCAACGTACAACGATGAATTTAAAATTTCAAAAGATTCAGGAAATGTTTATACATATCTTTGTAGATGATGCTTGATGGTAGCAGCCAGAAGAAAGGGACTTGATTTCACGCCGAAGAGAACTCTCTTTAGTCTGAATATTTTAAATTCCTTACCTGGATCATCAATCCATGATTCATCGTCCCAGAAAAATCTGGTGAAGTCCCTATCTGGTTCATCAATCTCGATCTGCAAAAAAGCTTGTTGAATATCAGAAATAATTGTTATGGGAAAGGTTCTGAATTTGATTAAAAGGCAACAATTCGGGAATGAGATTCAATCCGGTATGTAAACAATCATTAAGTGACAGTTCACCCTTAGCATGGGCGCTTCATTCGAAGACAATGCGAACTTTAGTATTTTTTTTTTTTTTTTTTTTTTTTTTTTTTTTTTGTATATTGAATATTCTAGAAAAATTTGCATAGATTTAAATTGTTCTTTCTATTTCTAGTAGCAGAAACATCTTGGCAAATTTTTTAAATTGTTTATTATTTTATTGAAGTCCAGTATGTAAGTATATATTTTGATTTGTATTGTATTTATGTATAGTGTAATTGATAATTTTTTAGAATAATTTTATTTCTACTTTAATTATTTTGAATCCCCATTTTGATGAACCATTGTTCATCGGGGGGGAGTTTGTGAAATTTCGCAAACCTCTTCTTTTCTCAGCCAGACTGATTAGGCGCCAGCCATTCCAGGTCACGTGGTCTGACTAGAGAATTGATATTAAAAACATTTTTTCTTTCTTGTTCCTTTTTTAGTTTAGTTGGTTTTGTGAATGTGAATCTTGAACGCAGCAGGTAATAAGCTGCGTATAGGTTTTTTATCGTGGTCTTCTATTAGAAGAAATGATGTTTAATTTAAAAAAAGGGGAAATTTATTTCCGAATATGAAATCATGCTTGACTTCTTGTTAGAAGAAATAGTTGCTGAAGTATTAATTGTTTTAAAAGCATTTCTCTTGTTTATAGTTCAGTTTGAATGTGAATCTCGAAAGCAGCATGCTGGCTGTGTATTTCTTGATCTTCCGAAAAGGGAGAAATGAATATTCTTGAATATATAAAAGAAATCTTTGATTCCCAGTGAGGAATAATGCCTTTAACAAATATTATTCAAATGTTTTCGTTGTAAATATTGTACATATTAAAAGTGTAAATATACAAAGTTTTTAATTATCCTGTGCTTGACTTGGATTTATACTGAAAAACACCAGCGCCATTTTCAGTTGTGAAATATGTTTTATTATTTTAATGTGATTTTATATGAATCGTGAAGTCTATAATTAAGCTCTCCCAACCTTGGATTTAAATTGTGATAACGTGAAATTTCGTGGAATACCTGACGATTACTCTTCATGTTTTGGTGCCTCAAGACCCGGAAAAAAGGTAAGAAATACCTTTATTATTCTGCATGACTGTTGATTTCTTGAAAATATACATTTTTCATGATCATTTATTTTAAGAATTGAATTTAATTTTAAACATGGATAAGCCTGATAAGTTTAAAAGTAAAAGAGCTACTGTTCGCACGGCAGTTACAAAATTAATCACAAAATGTGATACATTATTATCTGTTGATATTGATAAGACTGATTGCGATTCTTTAATGGAATCGTTAGAGCTCGTAAATGAAAAGGAAGCTCTACTAAAGGAATTAGATTCCGAAATAGATGAGCTAATTCAGGAAAAAACTGAATATGAAAAAGAACTAAAATCGGTAGAAGAATATTCTGAAAAAATATCCAGTTTGAAATTTAAAATTAAGATGAGGCTTAAAAAATGTAAAATCGAAACTGAACCAAAAGTTTTACTAGAATCAAGTAACGGTTCAAAAATCGGAAGTAAACCAGTTTCGGCAGTGAAGCTTCCTAAACTTAACATAGAAAAATTTTCTGGTGATGCAAGCCAGTTCTTAGAATTTTTTAATTTATTTACTAGTGCGATAGATTCAAACGAATCGTTATCAAAAATTGAAAAATTCCAATATCTGAAATCTTTGTTGTCTGGTCCTGCATATAATATTGTATCTGGTTTTCAACTGACAGATCAAAATTATTCAACGTGTTTAAAATTGTTAGAAGAGAGGTATGGTAAGCGGGAAAATATCATAAACTGTTACATGAATAAAATTCTAAATCTTGAACCAGTGAAATCCACTAACAATGTTACTTCTTTAAGAAAGTTGTATGATAATATCGAAACTTGTATGAGAAATCTTGATACGTTAGGAGTGACATCAGGCTCCTACGGCCATTTATTACTACCAATATTATTACGATTATTACCCGAAAATTTGATACTAGATTTCCATCGAAAACGTGACCCCGATAAGGACTGTGAAGTCACCGATTTAATAAATTTTATTAAAACGGAATTAAGATGTCGTGAAGCTACTAATTTAGTAAATAATTCCCAAAGCAAGGCTTATGAAAATTCTAAAACTAAATATGAAAATTCTTCAAGTAAATATCAAAATTTTCTGCAAAAGAAAAATATACCTTCCGCTGCTGCTTTAAATACATCTACAAAACAGTTTTGCATATTTTGCAAGTCTTCTGATCATGTAGGACTAAATTGTTCGAAATTCACTGATGAACAGAAACGATATAAATTAAAGAAATAAGGTCGCTGTTACAAATGCTTTTTTAAGTCGCATTTATCAATTAACTGTAGAACAAAAAATAACTCTTGTTCCAAATGTGGTAACACTACCCATAGTCCTTTGTTTTGTTTTAAAGAAACAGCAAAAGAAAATCCTGAAAAAGAAATGAAAGGTGCAATTGTATCTATGATGTCGGAACAAAAATATAAACAAAATAAAGCAACATTATTGCAGACTTGTACAGTTTCTGTGTCAGCTGGTAAACAATGCTTGTTGGCTCGCGTTTTATGAGATAGTGGTTCAGAAAAATGCTTCGTGAACAGATCGCTAGTACAAAAATTAAAATTGAAGCCACTGCGAAGAGAAAATTCATTAGTTTATCCTTTTGGGCGGAGACGCCCTTATGAATCTTGTTATGAAGTAGTTTCTCTTGAATTATCCAGTGTTGTGCAACCTATTAACTCGATAAATATCGAAGCACTTGTGGTTGATAATATAACTGGAGCTTCTGTGAAAACACTAGAACCAGAACTTCTAGACATAATGAGAGCAAGAGGCTTTAAGCCTGCTGATACAGGTCTTGAACAGGAAATAAATATTTTGCTAGGGTCTGACTTTTTATGGAAAATATTAAAGGGAATCGAGGGAAAATTGACAAAAGAATTATACGTTGCAGAAACTATTTTCGGTCATACGGTGCAAGAGCAGATAGTGTCGAATAAAAAAAAAAGAAGTAGCTTGTTTGCGTGTTTCAGTTGAAAATATAAATACTCAGTTGAAAGTATTTTGGGATCTTGAATCAATTGGCATTGCTGAAAGCAATGAAAAGAACATTACCGATCATGAGGTAATAAAAGAATTTAAAGAAAATTTAAAATTCGTAAATGGGCGTTATGAAGCAAAATTATTGTGCAAAAATTCTCGTGAATTGCTTAGAAATAATCTTGAAGTAGCAAAGAAGCGGTTTTCTAGTTTAGAAAATAAATTCTTGAAAAACGATTCTTTATTTATGGAATATAACTCCATTTTGCTAGAGCAGTTTAATGAGGGTGTAATAGAATTGTGCACCGAGAAAGATTCTAATAATTCCTATTACATGCCACACAGACCTGTTATCCTTGACGACAAAACTACAACAAAAATGCGCATAGTCTATGATGCTTCTTCCAAATATGGTGATTCTCTATCATTAAACGAATGTTTGAATCACGGCCCTAACTTGAATCCTAATGTTTTAGACATAATTTTGAAATTCCGTTTACATAAAATTGCCTTTTCGGCTGATATTGAAAAAGCTTTTCTGCAAATATCTGTAGCCGAGGAAGATCGCGATTATCTTAGATTCTTATATTATGAAGATTTTGATAAGAATAAAAACATAGTACCCTATAGAATGACCAGAGCTACTTTTGGTGTCACCTGCAGTCCCTTTATCCTTGCTTGTACTATTAAGCACCATATTAATAAATATAAAAGCTCTCATAATAAAACATTTGAAATCCTAAATTCTTCTTTTTATGTTGATGATTTGTTTTCAGGAGAAAACGATGTTCTAAAAGCCTTTAATTTAACTAAAGAAGCTGTTGATATTTTCAAAGAAGGGGGGATGAAGTTAAGAAAATTTGAAAGCAATTCTCAGGAACTTAGGAAAAAGTGGGTTGACGAAAACATTCCTGTTTCTAGTCCCGAACCCCCAAATACTTCCTTGAAAATTTTAGGTTTGATCTGGAACAATATAGAAGATAAATTAGGACTAGAATTACGACCCTTGTTAGAAAAATTAAATAATGATTCTTCTACTAAACGCAATGTTTTGAAAATTGCAACTATGTTCTTTGATTCAGCCGGATTTATTGCCCCTTTTGTTTCTGGTGAACTAGAAAATAATTGGCAAAATTGGCTTTCAGAAATCCTTGATCTCACACACTTGAAAATTCCCCGACACTATTTTAGCAACCTGATCATGGAAAAGGAGCATCTCCAATTGCATGTTTTTCCTGATGCTAACCCTAATGTGTATGTTCCTGAATTTCTTTCCTTGCCTGAAAATCAGTGGCCTAGTGTTAAAATTGCTGCATCTCGATTACCTGATGTTTCTGAAGAGAAGTATAAAAAAGCAGCCACCATCTCTTGTGTTGTTCAAACAAATAAATCTGATGAAATTCCCATTTTTATTCTTGAAAAGTATAGCTCCCTAAAGAAATTGTATCGAGTAACTGCTTGGCTATTTAGATTTATTTCTAATATAAAATTAAAGGTAGAGAAAAGAACATTTTCACAATTATCAGCTGAGGAAATGTTACATGCTGAAAATTTTTGGTTAAAGCTGGTACAGGAAGAAAGTTTCCCTGAAGTTATAAAATCCATGAAAAGTAACAAGAGTATCCCTAAAGAGTCGAATCTTCTTCAGTTAAATCCTATGTTGTCAGATGATGTTTTGCTATTGCTACGAGGACGGTTACAAAAGTCTGATTCCTCATGTTATGAAAAACATCCCCTTGTGATTCCTGCAAAACATAAACTTACTGAAATAGTCATGAAAGATGCACATGAAAAAGTTTTTCATTCAGGAGTGCCCAGTACATTAGTATCAACTCGTGAAAAAATTTGGATTTTAAGATGCAGACAATGCATAAAATCAGTCCTAAACAAATGTGCAATCTCCAAGAACTTTAGTGTTCGCCCTGGTCAACTAGTTATAGCAACTCTAAAGCATATCTTGTGTTTACCTGCAACCAAGGAATCCTTAGTGAAACGCTTCCGTTTGCGCGAGACTCTTCTGAATCATTTTTGGAAGCGCTTGAAAAATGAGTATCTTCTCAACTTACAATCTGCTCACTACACGGACCAGAATAAAACTTCTGACTTTGAAATATATGATGTGATTTTTATGCATATGAACATGTATCAAGAACTTTCTGGAAGTTAGGTATTTGTGGACAGAGATTAAAAAAAAAAAATGAGGTCTTATGAACTGAAGGCAAATAATTCCATCATTAAAAGACCTATTGATTCTTGTGTATAATTTAGAAGTGAAAAAACTCTGAACTTTTTTATTAATAGAGCTGAAAAAAAAAACTCTCATATTATTAGAGACTCAAAAACTCTCATTGACATTTGATTTTTACAACGAATCTTGAATTGCCTTTGCTATTGACTTTAAAAAAAAGCTTTTTATTTTTTTCACTTAAAAAAAAAAAAGTTTCTTGTTTGATAATATTTCTAATTTTAATTTTTTTTTTTAATTAAAAACTTTGTATATTTACACTTTTAATATGTACAATATTTACAACGAAAACATTTGAATAATATTTGTTAAAGGCATTATTCCTCACTGGGAATCAAAGATTTCTTTTATATATTCAAGAATATTCATTTCTCCCTTTTCGGAAGATCAAGAAATACACAGCCAGCATGCTGCTTTCGAGATTCACATTCAAACTGAACTATAAACAAGAGAAATGCTTTTAAAACAATTAATACTTCAGCAACTATTTCTTCTAACAAGAAGTCAAGCATGATTTCATATTCGGAAATAAATTTCCCCTTTTTTTAAATTAAACATCATTTCTTCTAATAGAAGACCACGATAAAAAACCTATACGCAGCTTATTACCTGCTGCGTTCAAGATTCACATTCACAAAACCAACTAAACTAAAAAAGGAACAAGAAAGAAAAAATGTTTTTAATATCAATTCTCTAGTCAGACCACGTGACCTGGAATGGCTGGCGCCTAATCAGTCTGGCTGAGAAAAGAAGAGGTTTGCGAAATTTCACAGACTTATCTTCACATCTTCACGAATTACTGCTCTATGGGGCAAGTAAAATGAGTTTACATCAGATGTATTGTCAACAGGTTCGATAATATTCTCTGCTAAATAACTATCTAAAATAGTTTTATATTCTGAGAATAACAAAGGGTCATTTCTAAAGCTTGTTCTCAATTTCAAAAATCTTCTGCATGTGACTTCGCGATTGTTATTAAGAGACATTTGCATATTTGCCTTCCATGGAAATTTTACTTTATACCGGTTATCCATAAAAGCAATATTAGACTGAAAATCAGCTATAATGTTATCGTCCACATTACTAATATTTTGAGTTTCGGATTCAATTCCTAAACTTTCCAACTGCCAAAAATTTCTGATTTGATCGGATATATCCTTTTCTTCAACGATAATTTCCATGCTGAACAATTCATTGGCTGACCCCGTATAACCCTGTAAGCACCAGCCAAAAAGGGGTTTCAGTAGCTACGAGATTATTCTTTAGTCTTTTGACTCTACCAGTTACAATATTATAATAATTATCAGTGCCGATTAAAACTGCAATTTGTTTACTAGTATATTCATAACTATCAGCTAGTTGTAAATATTTTAATTTATTGTATGTTTTCCTAATGTATTTATCAGGAGTGGGTAAGCAAGCAGCGGAAATTTGATCTGTTTCCAGAGCTTCAACTTCAATGTGTAAAGAGGGATGTTTTCTATTTAAAAGCTTTACCTTTACTACATTATACGTTTTCTCAGTTGCCATTTCGGCTACAAAAGCATAAACAGATAAAGTTTCTTTTCTAATAACCGGCAATTGTAACTTTTGTGAAATGTCGCGAATTATAAATGTTCTTATGCTACCATTATCTAATAAGACACGAACTGGTTCATTATTATCATTTTTAGGATCTTTTATTATAACATAACAAGTCTGCAAAAATATGTTGCAATGCGTGTTTTCATTCTGTGCACTACTAGTGGAATTGTTACCACAATGGGAAATAGATACGACATTTTTATCAACATTTATTTTGGAATCATTTTCATATTGAAAACAAATAGCCCTATTATGTTTTTTACCGCAAATATAGCACATTTTGGTATTTTCACAGTCTTTAATTCTGTGTTTACACTGTAAGCATAAAAAGCATCTTCCCTGCTTTTTTAGTATTTCTTTCTTCTGATCTATGGTTAAAGAACTACACATTTCACTTTTATGATCAACAAACACTATTACAAAATAAATACGAATTCTTATTTACAGACGTCATTAATTCAGTAGCTGGAACACTATTTTGTTTATATTCTTTTGTATTATACAGATATCTCAGCTTACATTTCAATTGTTTATCTGTAAATTTTGGTCTATATTCAAATTTATTATCATTGGAAAATGATTTTTTAGCATTTAAATCATGTATAGTTGATACTCGTTCTCTACTTTCAACTTCATTTTTAAGAAAACTCATAAGTTTGTCTATATTCCACATTTCTCCGTCTTTTGGATTTCTATTAAATTCTAATGTCAAATCTGGGGGTATTAACTTTAATAATATTGGGCAAAGTAACCCACTGTATGTATCAGATTTTACAACTAACGACTCTAAGTTTCGAATTTGTACTAGACATTTATCATACAAATTTCTTAAACCACCAGTGTCAGAAGAACTTTTTAAACCTTTCATATTTAACAAATTGTTTAAGTGAGCGTGTACGAGCATGTCATGTCTACCATACCTTTCTTTCAAAAGTGATACGGCTGCTGCATAATTATTTTCAGTTAATCCAAAACCATTAATCGTGTTTGCAGCCGCTCCTGAAACCAAAGCTTTCAAATACGTAAATTTTTCGATTTCTGTTAGACTTGGGTTTTTATCTATTGCTAATTCAAACTGGTTCCAAAATTCTAAAAATTTGCCTTGTTCCCCAAAAAATTGGTTTATTTGTAGCTTTGGTAATTTTACTCTTTTCAGTTCAGTAGCAGCATGACATGTTCGCACTGAATCAGCGTTATTACTATGTGTAATATCTGCATTAGAATTGAAACTTTTAATTTTAAAGTTTAATTTATTTATGTAATTTATTATTTTCTGGTCATATTCATCAATATTCAGGATTTCATTTTCGACATTTTTCGCATTTATTAGGCTTAAAATGTTATTAATAGTCTTACATTTAACGTTTAATTTATCGACTAATTCTGTGGCCGCCCCTCCGGGTGGTTCCGATCCGACCCCTTGAGTGGGGGAGGCGACCGGAAGCTCGGCAGAGTTCGTTGTGTACGAATGCGAGGGGGCCGGATGGGGACGATTCGCCACCTCCTCGAGAGGCTCATCTCCGACAGGCGTTGAGCACGGTGGCCACGGTTAACGGACGTTGTGCATAGGTGCGTAGGTCCTTCGGGACCCGCTACGAGGAACGCACCTCCGGCACCCGGGTTCTCTGGGCAAGCCGGGTAGCGACGCTCCATAGGTCGATCCCGGTGCCGGTCTACGGGCCGGACGGTGTCGCCGGGCAAAGACTAGCTAAGGCGATAGGACCCCATCCACCTATTGACTAAGAGGGAGCCTGAAGTATGAGTGAGGGCTTTGTAGAGGAAAGTCCTCGGTGCTCGCTAGTGACGACGGGGCTCGCGGGAACGCCATGCAGGGACTCCCGGAGCAACCGAAGGGCGAGGGTTTCGGACAGCGCCCAGGTTACTTTATGACTTGGGTGGCTCATCCCTCCGAGGACCTCAGCTGGAGCAGTTGGGAGCCGACCCTCAGGGTGGTAGGGTTTGGCGGTGCCCCCGTTGACCAAGGAGCGGTCGCGTGGGGAGGCCAGTATGGCTCTGGTTGCTCCATGTCGTGCCGTGACCCTTGGGAGGGGGTCGGCCGGCAGGTCCACCATCGAACGCTATTCCCGCAGGGAAACGGGCCGGAGGCTCGCCGGTAACGCGGCGGCTCATCGTGCCTCAGGGGAACTCTTGGTCCGATCCAGGTCCTCCGTGTCTATGCGGTACCGGAGTTTGCCTCGCCCGGTGATGAGGACCTAGAGGTGTCTCCACCTAACTTTCGAACGCACTAACAAAGGTAGCGGTCGGTCACTGCACGGGGTCAGGGGTCTTCGGGCCTGGGTACCCTCGACGGCCGTGAGGTAAGGTAGTGGCGGGCGGGCTTCTGTCGGCCTCCGCTGGCTTCTCCGTCCTAGGATGGAGTCGAGTCGGTGGGGGCTGGCGGGACTCCGTTCTGTCCAACCCCCTAGCGAGGCGGAGTCTATTCCGTCTAGGTGGAGCTTTCCGTGCCCGCCTGGGGTCGCTAACGGCACCTAGTCTGGGCCAACTGGCTCCCGGCGTGATCCGCGAGGGGTTCCGTCGGTTGAGCCGGGTGGTCTGGGTGAAAAGCCAGGAGCTGGGTCGCTTTACGGCCGGAGGGATTTTCCCCGTCCTCCCTGGTTTTCAAGCTAGGGGCTCCTCACTAACTTTCCGATCGGCTGGCCCACAAAAATGTCTCTGCCGGAAAATGGTATCTGATCTTGGGGGCCTGTCCGTAAATTAAATTCGGGTCGGGAAGCCTCGGTTCAGTCCGTGGGCCCAGCGTCTTTATAGGCGCCTGGTTCCTGCGATGGCTTGCGGGGTCTACCGGCTCGAGTAACCAAGTTTAGGGACCACTTGGTTTTTCTAGCTGGGTGGTGAGGACTGTCGTAGCGGCCGTTCGTCTCTTCTTGGGAATAGCCGTCACCGTGTGCGCTGGGCAGCGGTGTCGGTTTGACCGGAGTTGGCGCGGGGTTCCGCTCTGTTGGGGCTTGTCTGGCG
Source organism: Maratus speciosus (assembly GCA_963932465.1). Lineage (NCBI taxonomy): Eukaryota > Metazoa > Arthropoda > Arachnida > Araneae > Salticidae > Maratus > Maratus speciosus. The sequence goes on from OZ010791.1 coordinate 415,646,448, forward strand.
GCGACCTTCGGGACGCGTCGCGGGGCTTGCTTCACGGGTGGTTCCTTGCGTTGACAAATGGGCCTGAAAAGGACCTGGGACCGGAAGATGAACCCCTCATCTTATCGACTAATTCTTCTAAATTTCCTAAAGAATATTCATTACTAGCTAAATACTGTTAAATTTCTTCAAATAATTTATTTAATAATTCGATGCGTATCACGCATTTTTCGTTCTTTATTTTCATTCATTTTCAAAAAATAAAATAATAACAAAATTCAACACTCACCAGTTCAAATTCGAAACAAAACAAAAGTATTGCGCAATAGCAATAATCTTTTTCTCATCTAGACTTATCGGCGCGATGCACCACAAAATACAGTGAAACCTCTCTGTGCGACCAACTCCATTAGGCGACCACCTCCCTGAACGACCATTTTTTCATGGAACGAAATTTATTCCCATAGGCTCAATACTAATTTTACCTCCATTCAGAGACCATCCCAGTTGAACTCCTTCCATGAGAGACCGATTTCTTTGAAGAAAATGAAATAAATTTCGTCTTTTCCTGGTCGCTTGAAGAAGGTTTTATTAAAAAAAATAATTCCGGAGAGTGCATTATCTATCAAACTGCTAAACTAAATTTAGATTTTTTTTTTTTTTTTTTTAAATTCCGGTAACTTTTAAGTGTTTAAACCTCTTTGTGCCTTTTTAGGCAATGAATTTAACTCTGATTACAAATTAAGAATGACGATCAATAAACTCCTCTGCCCTATTCTGTCGGAAAACTCTAAAAAAATTAGATAAAGTAATGAAATCGTCATTATTTGTTCCCGTCCACAAAAAAGTGCATTTATTTACTGAACTTCGAAAGGACTTGGAAATAAAAAATCATAAAATATAAAACTGTAAAATTAAAGCAAAGCTCAATGTATTCATTTTTAAAACTCTGCAGTAATCAACTTATGTAATTAACTTTTATTTTGATACTGAAATTTTATATTTTTTCCTAATGTGAAAAATAAATTTTAGTAACATTATTACCACATAATTTCAACAATTAAAATCTAGATTTAAACATGACCTCCATTAAGAGACCGCCTCTCGGAGAGGCCAATTTTTATTGGAACGGTACGTGGTCGCTTTAGGAAGGTTTTACTGTATTCTATTTCTTTTCTACATAATCTAAACATTCATTTCAAAATTAAAACTAGCATCTAGGTGGTTCAGTGGTATCTTATTTTACGAATGATCAACATATTTTACGGCACAAAACATACATTTAATGACAAAAACGTAACATAAAAATCTATTAACTGACATTCGACACATTACATCTAAAGCATTCTAAGATTAGTTCGCTTCAGTTCAGAAGTAGACAGTTCTAACAGTAGCGCCAACTTTTGAAAAATATTGGGTGGGCTCAAAAACTTTTGAGTAAAATAACACATAAATTTTTCGCCTCTTAGTGCATGTGTGTATGGAGACAACGGTGGGGATGAGTAAATGACTAAAGATGATAATTAGAAGTTAAATTGTGTTTTTTTCTAAGTAAAATATAAAATTATTATAATTTAATTAAATTACATCTTCATAAGTTCATCCTTATAAATACTTTAATATTTATTATAAATAACACAAAAATTGCTAACTATTGAAAGTGTAAAAACTAAATGTCAAGAAAAACAAACTTTAGTCGTCTAATTGATTTATCAATTCACGAGATGGCAAAATATGCAGGAAATTTGTTTTTGAGAGAAGTTTAATATACATCCGCTGAAGGGGCTTTCAGTGCTCTTGTAAGTCTAATGAATGTCCTTACTATTTTTCAAGCGTAATTACTTTGAGAATGCCAGTAAAACTAAATGTCAGTTAAATAAATAAATAAACGAATTAAATAAATTGAAACTGGGTGGGCGGAGAGATCAAATTATTGGGTGGGCTCGCGCCCCACGGGCCCATAAAAGTTGACGCCAGCGCCACTGGTTCTAATAGAGCATGCGCTAGCTAACAAGCTGTTTAGAGAATTAGCCGGAACATTAACCTTGCACACAAATTAATTTGAAAAATTTTTAACGTTATGTTCATTCACGACAGATAACTGTCAGTTAATAATATGGTTATAAAAGAAACATCAGCACAATCAAAAATGCAAGCTACTGCCATCTGTGAAATAGGACATGAACTTTTGCAATCACCCAATTTGTAATCGAACTGTTTTTTTCCGTTTTTCGATAAACGCAAAAGGTTTTTCCGAAAATGCTGCCAAAGTGGGCGTTTCGAATCGAATTTCAGGACGTGACAGTCTAGGGAAGGAAAAAAAAAATTGCAATTCTGAAACACCAATCGCTTATAACTTAAGATGAAATTTATTTATTGGAAAAAAACCCTGTTCGATTACAAAATTACTTCAATGTACATAATATTAAGTAAGCAAATACATAATGTTAAGCAAGTATAATACTTTTGCACTTAAAAATGGGTCCGTAAATGTGTCAAAAAGTTTCTTGCTGTTGAGCGGGAGAAAAATATTGTTTGAGAATCTCAATTCAGAACCTTCCTAAGTAAGAGCTAAATACGATCAATTCACACTTTATTTTGAACCTTAAAAAAAAAAAAAAAAAAAAAAAAAAGAAGAGAGAAATAATATTGGATTTTTATAAAACCGATTAAAGATTTAATAAACTTTTTCTTTCTTTTTCATTCTTTCATTTTGAAAACTTTGAAAATTTTCCTTCGAATTATTAAAGATAATCGATTTACTTGTACGAGAATGACTATTCATTCAAACGGGTCAAAAGCATTTACGGATCATTACAATTTTCTATTAGATATTGAAAAATGCGAACATCGAATGCAAATAATTTGCATTATCTCGCTTTAAATATTGAAATATTTCTATGTCGAATATTGACCGAAAAATTCAATTAGAATGTTAAACTATTTTTTTTTTCTGTGTGTGTGGGGGGGGGGGTCGTTGATAGAGGGGATGAATTGATTTATTCGCTAGTAAAACCTTCGTATGGGTATCTAAATAAGTAGATAATTATACATAATAACGTTTCACATTTTCTAATTATTAACTAATTATTTTAATGCTAATTTTAATAATGATTCTAATTCTTAAATTAAGACGTTTAAAATGCCAGGGTCAAGGAACACTGCATATTTTTGCTCAGTAATTTCATAAAAAATAAATGTTCTCTTTAAAACAGGTAAATGCTTTTTGTTTTCTTTCACTAGTTGAACATACAATCTTCATAGGTCTGCATAACTTTGAACTCAGAAAAACAAGGGTAAGTTGTTAGAAGAGCTGTTTAAAAGGATCGAGTTTGTTTCTATTTTATATATTTCGACGTTTTCTCGAACTTTTATTACGTATTTCAGTTAGGTGGACTCCATGATGAACCAAAATAACATATACCCCATATTATAGCAAATTGTTTAAACTTTTGAATAATGGTAAGGTAAGTTTATTTTGGTTCACCAATTTTTTCAATACAAAATGAAATGAAACCTTCGCGGAAGTTAGTATCCGTATCTGTTTATTTCCTGATAGGATGCCTTTTTAATTTGTTTAAAAATCGGCATAGTGGTATACGGCCTGTAAAATTTGATTGGATAACAGCAGATTCTGAGAATCTGCCATTATCGATCAGCTTGTTTTGGTTTGCTTACTGTCTAAAACTTGACCAAGCATATATCATCAAATTCTGCAATGCAGGCTGCCAGATTTTGGAAAAAATATGCAAAAATGAACATGTGTCTTGGACGTATGTCGATATTTTTATTAATAAAAGTACTCTAGCTCTCAAGAAAACAAAAGTAAAAAATTCGGCGTAAGAGTTGTAGGTTGTTGCAGGCGTGTTACCTCCGAGTTTTGGTATTATTGGCGACATTTTCCACTAAAAATAAAAAGCTAAGTGTGGAGTATACACAAACGTTTCAAAATGATGCACACGCTGCTCTAGTGACGATTCATTAGATGAAAGTTACGTAAATACCTAAAGATAATTTCTATTAAAAGAATATAATATTAAATTAAAAATTTTTGATAAAAAATAATCTTTTAAATAACTTGATTTTCATTACTTGCCAACGTGTATGCTACTTGCTTGGAACAAATAACGTGGCATGGCCCGATGGGCGAAAAGAGGTCCTTATTTACTGTTCTTCTTTGAAATCTGAGGACATTCATCTATTACGGTGGCGGTACCGGATTCGATTTCCAGTGACTGCATTGTATTTGCATGCGTCCTTCCCTTGGCAATGTGATCTGCAATGATTGAAAAAGCTCTCTTTTTACTATTTTCTTATTTTTTCTGCATTGCATGTAAAAAAAAAAATCTTGTGGAAATGCTTGCCTAAAACAAGAAATTCCAGACTACTTCTAAAAGTTCATAATGAGGTGTTCTCGGCTGTATTTGTATCGTCTTGTAAAGTATCTGTAAAAAGGCTATCCTCATGCGTCGTTTTGGATAAAAAGACTATGAAGATATATGTAAAAATAAGAAATTCGGTACAAGAATTGTATGTGTTCAAAGAATATATCATAAAGGTAATTAGAGACAAAAGGTATAGTAGCTAGAAGTCTAAAAGCAACCTCCTCTAAATATAATGTTGAAGTTGAAATACAATTATTAAAACAGTCATTTTAAATGGATAGTGACAGTAGTAGGGACATTTTATCTTTCACCATATTACGTAAATTTTCTGGATCGCTTTGTAATATGTAGCATATAAGTCTAAATAACTAAACATATAAACAAAGCAATCATAAAAGTTATGCAATGGTAATTTTATTTTCATTGCCAGAAGGGTTTTTCCCTTTCTTTTATTTTCTTATTTCTTCACTTACTTCGTTACGCTGTATCTGCTGAAATAATCATAACTTAGAAGAAGATCTCTTGAAGCCTGTCATGATAAATGAAATAATAAAAAAAGCTATCATTGTACAATAATCCAACAACGGAAAAAAAGAATAGAGCAGAAAAAAAAGTTAGCTTTCAATGAATGCGTGCAAGACACATTTCTTCAACTTGCATTTTCCTCAGACAGAAGTCATTCTCCAAAAAGCTCCGAAAGGAAAAGTGTAGATGATGATGTTAGTTAAAACCTATGATTTTCCAAAACAGAAAATAGGATTGGAAAGCTGAGAACTGTAATCACGGCTGAGTGGAAAGTTCAAGATCAAACACCTGAGGTCGCCAAGGACGCTGTAGGTCATCGTTATTATAAGCGTAAATGACGTCATGATGGTAGTCAACAGGTCATTTAACAGCCGAAGGTAGTAAGTGAAAGTTGTCCACCGTGTTTCAAAGATGATGGTGATCAGTGAGGGTGGTATTAGTGAGTAATTGGAGAAAGGGAGAATTTAGAATGCGTCATTGTGTTGAGATGCAGGTTTATTTTAATGACATCACTCGAAGCCGAAGCATACTGAAATAAAAGGTGAGTGAAAATATGAAGAGGAAAATGCGGCCACCAAAAAAGCTTTAGTCAGACCTTGTTAAAGCTGCTGTTACATCTGAATTATTTCCTTTCTGACACAATTCCGAAATAGTTTTGATATGCAATGCTGTAGCTAAGCGGGGTTCGGTTAACCTCTGAAATTAGGGGAAGCATAATATCATTTTGGGCCCTCTTTTCATGCGAGGAAAAAGGGAAGTTTTCTAAATTATATACACATCAATACTCACATCACACAAACATCATACACACATCATCAAACATTATTCACAAGGGTAGCTTAGCCAGATTGCAAATTTCAGTAAATAGTTTTTTTTTTATGTTGTCCGTATGGGAATATTATAAGTTATGTTTCCTTCATCGAAATTGTATTAGATCACGATCAGATTACAGCTCTTTTTTTAGTCTGGAATTTCTTGCTTTAGGCAAGCATTTCCACAAGTATTTTTTTAAAAAATGCAATGCAATGCAATATACATTGTACAATGTATATATATGTGTGTGTGTATGTGTATAAATAAATCAATTAAAAAAAACTCTTAACGGGTTAAAAGTTTGTGACGCAGCACTTTATCTTATTGCTATAAGAATTTTAAATATGGAAATTAAAAATAATGATATCAAATTTTAAGTGACGCTATATTATTTATTTCATCACTTTATTTTTGTTTTATTTATAATTGCATGTGCAAGAATTATGTTAAATTTAAAAGGATGCATAAAATTTTATTCATTGATGCTTTATCATTCACATCTTTCATAAATTCAAAATATGAGTTTTAAAAGATAGGATATCAAAATTTAAGTGACCCCTTGATGTAGCCTTAAACAATTTGTTTTAAAATTCAATTTTAATTGTTTTCGGTTTGGCTAAATATATTTACACATCTAACCGAAACTTTTAATTTTCCAATACACTGTTAAAAATATCACTCTCACTGAACCTATACAATGCACTGTAATGTATTTGTATGAATAAATTGATTTATCTTTTGTGCCACGCTATCCAAAATCAAAAGTAAAATTTATTTAAATGATTTCTTTGCGTCATTGTATCCAAACTAAGCGAAATGTATGCAAATGGATATTATGACGCAAATAAATCATTTACATAAATTTTGCTTTTGACTTTGGATATCGTAGCATAAAAGATAAATCAATTTATTCATATAATTTTGAATTATTATGTAACATATTAAACAGTAAAATTTTAATGATTTTAATCTGCATCATTTCTCTAAACGAAAAAGAAGTATCTAGTCCAGGGCATGGAATTTCAGTTGAAAAGATACTAGCCAGACTAAAATTTTTTGCTCGCTACTATTTTACATTCATTCAGACAATAACGTCGACCACCACACCTGCCCAGAAAACGAACTATTTATGACAAACTGAATTTAAATTGACATTGTTGGAAGAAGCTGTCGGTTAAATCCAGAATATTTTACATTCATGAAAAATATGAACAATTTTTAAAGTGTTAACAGATGTAGTATGAAGCACTTTCTGGTGACTGAAATCATAAAAGAATGTAGAAATTGAAAAATCGAAACATATTTACTGCAAAAGAAAAAAAATATATATTAACTCAAAATAAGGTTGCAATAAGGTTTCAATGGTTACATATATTGTCACGTACAACTAAAAAATCATGAAAGAGAATGTTCCTGTATTTTTAGCACTTCATATCTGCTTTGAAATATACCACTTCTCAATCGCAGCTGTAAGGTCAAACTCTGTCAAGATGGGTCCATTATTAGAAATTCTGAGCAAATCATTCAGTGTCTCAGTCTTCAAAGAGTTCCTGCATGCAGTCTTGAATCTGTTGTGACAGTTAAAGCCTCTATCATACGAAGCTGCGCTCACTGGTGTCACAGCTGTGCACAGCACAAAATGTTAGAATCTGGAGCAAATTGGGGAATCTTGCTGAACACTTTTCACTGTAAAACTTCTCCAGCTTTCCCTCTCTTCTTTCAGTGTTACTGAAGGGAACTGTGGTATAGAAATCTATACACACAGCTTGTTATACAATTAAAATATTTATACAAAACATAACAACCTATTATTATTCAAGAGAAAGTAATAAATGGCATTTTGACAAATATTTCTTTATAAAATAAATAAAGTAAATTAATTTGTAAAAAATCTTAAGAGTATTTAGATAAAGAAAAATCATAATTTATAATATGTATATGGATGCATATATATGTTTTTGGTATCATTTCATTTGTAAAAATTTAAGGTTGGTGAATATTGAATGTATTTCGTAATATGGCAATTAATTAAGAATTTTGTAATATTTTATATGAAAATTAATAGTGTGATAAAAATTCACATATACTTCAGACGGAAATAGGGCAATAAAACTTATAGGAAGGGCACATGGACGCCATACGAGACATGTTAATAATAAAGCCAGTCACAATTATTTATGATGCACTTAGCACTGACAAGGCTACTATTTATTGCTACCATCGTGTGTGGCAGAGGGGGTCCGAAGCTCACAGGTGACGTCAGATCCCCGTAAACGAAGAGAAAAAATTAGCTATGCGTTGGAAAAATACGGAGACGCCCAGAAGAGGAAAAAAAAGCGAACCACAGCCAAGAGATCAGGCGCACCAGTAAGAGAGAAGCACCAATCGAAGAATTAAAAAAATCGTATTGTACTAATGAAATACGCCCATTTTTTTTGTGGAGCGAGATTTTGAAAAAAAAAGAGACACTTGGATTTTGTCTTCCACCTATGTCGCTCCTCCTGAAGGAAGTTCTGGGATTAGTCTTGCGACAAAAAGGGTAGGTTGATAAGCTGAAGTCTGCGAAATCCTGCATCACCCTGTATCGGATATGGAAAGAAGTCTGATCTAGGAGTGCGCCACCATTTTTCTGATTGCCATTAGCGGATGAGATGGGATGCCACACCACCATTTCTCTGATTGCCACTAGCGGATGAGATGGGATGCCACACCACCATTTCTCTGATTGCCACTAGCGGATGAGATGGGATGCCACACCGAAAAGTTCCAGTTATCACCGTGATTGTATAAAGAGTTCCGCCGAAAGAGACCATATGAACTTTAATGTGCTCGGTCAAAAGTGACTTTCAAAATTTGAAAGGTGCGGACCAAATCTACCTAGTGATAAGAACTATCAGTGCTCTACAGGAAGTGTTTTCGCCCCTTTCGTCTGAGGTGTATGGTGAGTTTATTTCTTAATATATGGCCATTATTTTATTATATATTTATGTTGTGTGCGTAGGATTTTCTGTGTCTAATATTTTATAGGCAAAATTTTAATGCAGTTATGAGTATTTGTCATTATTATGGACTAATCATAACATTAAAATATCAGCGTTGGAAATTTGTCAATAACTTGGCTAAGAAGCCCATTTATTTGTGCTGTGAGAACTTCAACCAACGTTTTGAATCCAAAATTCCACAAAGATATGACTCATAATCATCTTGTTATGAGATCTCATGTAACTGAGTATGCTGTCAAATTAATATGCATTTAAGAGTAATTATGTTTGATATATGGAAGTTATGTGCTTGAAAATAATAAAATTTGATTCATATGTGCATTTCCTATCTTTTCTTTGAAGCATTATTCTTATTCTTTCTTTTCAGAGGTTTATTAAATTTATGAGTTTTGAAAGTTTAATTTTAGAAAATATTTAATCGAATAATTATCTATGCAACCCACTGAATCCTGAATATAAATTTTAACGTTAAATAAGTCGATTCTGAGTATTGACGTATAATTTTATTCAAAATTTATTCTCCTCCTATTTTATTAATTAATATTACCCTCTTTTGATCTTTCACAACGCGGATCGGGTAATATTTCTGTCATTTGTACTACCACTTTATTGTCGCGTGACCAAGTGTGTTGGTGATGGATCGTCACCACAGGAACATAAACTTGAATTCTGCCCATTCTGCCAATACAATATCCACTTTGACATTAAAGAGACTTGGGTTCAAATATACATGAAGAGCTTCTTTATTTCTTCTATCCCAAATTCAATAATTCTTTCTTTGGGAGGTTAACCCAAAGTGTCAAAAACATGCAGATATATTTATACATCTGTTGACACAGATTGCAGTCTTTCTGTGATGTATATCTTTGCATGTTTTATTAATCTCCCTCTTAAAGTCTGAAAGTCTTGCTCCCCATCTTTAATATTTATCAGCTGCATATCCTTGATTATCCTTGAGATGGATAGTTGGTCCAAAAACTCCTGTTCGCTTCGTCCAACATTAGAATCGAGATTTGTCAGAACTGAGAATCACTATTCAATTTTTATTTTCAAAGATGAAATTACAAGTTCCTTGTTTTGTAATGCCACACTTGACGGGTTCAATTTCCTGTAGAAATCCAAAAGGAAGTATAGAACTTTAGATTTATAATCCTTGAAACTTTTCACCAATCCTTTAGCTTTAGGACTATCATTGTCTTTTCCATGGTCCACCTACCTGTTCAAGATAGCTTACAACAGTATTCCAAGATTGCAAGAGAGCCTTTACAGAACTTTCTTTCCTGGATAACCATCTAGTAGTGTGAATTTCACTCAGTTTAAGAAGTTTCTTTTAACATATGAAGTATTTTAGAAGAGGCATGGTAAAACTTAAAAATACTCCTAACAACTGAATCAAACGTTTAAGATATTCAACTTCATCACATGTATCCAAAACAGCTAACGGCAAACGGTGTGCAAGGCAGTGAATGTATTTTATGGCAGTGAACGGCATTCTGAGCGTATATAGTTAGATTTCAAGCACAACATTTTAAAAGATGAAACTTACTCGCTAACATTAAATATTTGCTCGCCAATGGCGAGCTGGCGAGTGGAAATTTCGCGCCCTGATCTAGTCTAAGATATGATATTTTCAACATATATAAAAAATAAATATGACAGTTAGTTAATAACCTTAATAAATAATTGGAACAATTTCAAGAGATTCTTATTTTAAATTAAATTAAATGTTTTATACTCCTAAGTTTAGGAAAAGCAATTTCTGCAGTTTTTAACACACACACACACACACACACCTTCCCGGAGAAAAATGTCTGAATTTAATGCTATTTTGAAAGTATTTTAGTTATTTTTTAAAAATGTTTTAGCAGATATAAAATACATACATTAGACAAGAAAAGACTGTATTTATTTATATATACATAATTAAATGCGAAAATACTTTCTGAAACAGTTAATCTGAGATTTTTAATTTTTATATGGAGATAAGATACATAGTTACAAAATATTTGAAATGCATAGAACAAAATTCATTACTTAAATTTGGATAAAGATTTTTTAACTCAATTACATTTACGAGTTAATAAATTCAATGCAGTAGATATATTTGCTGTGCGATAGTAGTACTCTCAAAATAGCTAAAGGATTATGAAATAATATTGAATAACATTTTCCAATTATTGTTACTTAAAAAATGTTAAATGAATATATTGGTATTCGATATGAAATTTTAGAGTTTAGGTTTCTATCCAAAATATAGATGGCGCCACATTTACCAGCCGCAGAAAATGGAAATTTTATTTAATTATAACTATGCTAAATGAAATAAAACTTCATTTTAAATAAATTTCAATTTTATTATTGAAATTTATTTAAAATGAAGTTTTATTTCATTTAGCATAGTTATAATTTTAATTTAATTTTGTTTAACTTAATAACACTTAAAAAGATATTAAAATTTTATGTAATGATCTAATTGGCAATAAAAAATTACAAAGGAACTGATAAAAAAAGATCAAAAGAAGCATGTGAAATAAACAAAAAAGCATCACTGCGGATTGAACCCGAGATAGCACTTCACGCTCATTGGTCAGATGGATCGTGACTACTCCCACTTACGGTGTGACATCAAACGTACTCACTAATCACAGGCGAGAAAAGTACCAGAGAGATTAAGTTCTTCTGAATGGTTGACTGGTTTCGTTTTACGCATTGACGGGAAACGAAAATGACAGAATTATCAAATAAATAAAACGGATTTTCCTAGAAAAAAGGAAAGTGTTATTCACTCCATCTCAAACAGATTCATATTATATATTAATTTAATGAAAATAGCCCCGGCCCTTTTCGAGAAATCGACATTAGGAATTTGTACCATCACTTTTGCTTTAAAAATGGGTATTTAGATCTTAAAATATACTCCACGTAGAAATGTAAAAATTTCAGAATAGGACTAGACTGCAGAAACAACTAAAATTTCATAAATACGTGAATTTCATAGAATATTGTTTTGTTTTTAATTAATAAATCATAAAAATGCAAATCATGTCCAAATGTTTCTGCGTACCAGTAAACCTTTCTCGCGGATCACTGGTTTAGTCAGCCAGATGTTATATTGTATGAGTATTAGTGTTGCCACATCTGGCGGATTTTTCATACAGAAATTCCGTCTTACCAGAAATTTTGAATAGCTATTTTTGATTTATGTAATGATAGATATTCCGTGAATAAGATAAGAGAAAAGTACTATCCAAAAATATCTGGCATGAATTTGGGATTTTTGAATATGCAATACTGTGAGCATTGCAAATGAATGAGTAAGCAAATGAAATTTGAATGGGTATGGAATGAGGTACTCAAAACTCTGGAATAACAATTATCTTTTGAGGAGACTAAACATGAAAATCGGTTAAATTTTACCCAATATTAGGTAAAAAGAAAGAAAAATAAAAATGATTTCAGCGGATTTCAAGAGGCGTAGCCTCTCCGTTCACACCCTCTGCTTGAAATACATTGGAACGTGTCCAATGTTAATGATAGGAAACAATTCAATATTTTTAACATAATTGAAACATTACACTTATTGAGAAATATGACACAATTAAAATATTAAACTTATTTAGTAGAAGCCGCAAATATGCACTGTAAGGCTTATATTTCTGGAGTTTGGGAAGACGTTTGAAAAAAAGAAAAGATAGAGAAAAAAATATATCTATTGAAGTCTATTTGCACCAAAATGAAATTCCACTGAATTTTCATTAAGGGACGGGTAGATTGAGTTTTCTTTTATGTGTCGTAATGAATTTAACCTATTCTTACATTGGAAAGGCTTCTCATGAAAATAGATAAAAAAAGGCTGGAACTTATCTTTGTTTTTGAAAGGTTCATGTATCACAGATTTGAGAATAAGGGTTTTTGAACGCAACTCAGTTAGACAAATTCTTTTACTTTTTTTTACTTTACAGAATATCTAGTAATACTTATGATACAGAATTATATCTTAAAAAAATATGCTAGAAAATTTTATTTAGTATGAAATTCAATTTGCATATAATTCCACTTAGCAATAAAATTCGGCTGAACATATAGATCAGGAAACAGAACATTATGCTCTCTATCTCTTTATGGCGCAATGCATTTGATATACTCTTATACCGGATAGATGTTTTATGAAAACAGAAAAAAATGGTAGTAATTAATCTTTGTTTTAAAAGGTTTAAGATTACGAGTTCGACAGCAAGAAATTTTGATAGTAGCTCGGTCAAATTATTGTTTTTCTTTTTACTTTATTTTGAACCACATGCAGCAAAAAATTTGTGACACAAAATTTTGTCTTAAAAAAATGCAACTAGTATTAAGTTATACAATAGAATCTCTTTTATCCGAAACTCTTTTAACCGAAATCCACTTTTGAAGCTTTATTTATTTATTTTTACTATCACGTTCCTTGAGTGCAAAATCCATTTTGAAAGCTTCTTTTTTTTTTTGTTTTTTTTTTTTTTAAACCCATCATATTCTTTGTGCGCAAGCGGTCCTTTCCGAACTACGAGTACATATAAATATTTTCGATCCCCTTTCTAAGAGTTCCTTTGAATATAACTTGAGCTCCCGTAGGCTGCGGTGTGGAACAAAAAAAACAAAAAAAAAAAAAACCGTACAAATTAGCATTTCTGAGGCTTTTAAATGTTTTGCAAAAGGTTTGGCAGGGCTGGAGCAGCAGAAAAACTGTGATACTGGCGAACGAATAATATTAAAAAACCTTCGTGATAGAGCTGCAATCGAAACTGCGACAAACAAAACATTTTTTCAAACCCTTGTGAAAAATGTAAAAGGTACTTAATTTCAAAATTGCAATTCAGGTAATTTATTCATGTTTCAATTTTACTTTTGCTTTATTTTCATCAAGCACACTTGTCACCATAATAAGAAATATTGCATATATTTCTCCATAATCTTAAAATCTAAGCATTCTCGATTATCCGAAAGTTTCGATTTTCCGAAAAAGGGTCGGTCCCAATTACTTCGGATAATCGAGGTTCTACTGTACTTGGATGTAAATCTACTTATAGTAATAAAATTCGTCTTAAATTCAATTAAAGAAGGAGATCATTATGTTACTTTTTTTTTGGTGATACGATGTCTTTCATTTATTTTTATACTAGGTAGGAGTTTATAAATATACAATTAAAACAACAACAAAAAAAAGTAAGAAAAATCATGTGTCCAGCATAGCTTATGAAACACTTTCCAACATATTCAGAATATTGCAACATAACTTCACCGTCTAATAAAGTGAAAGATGACATCCAAGTAAACAGGGATGGCAGTTATGAGCGTCCGGGAACCCAGCTTTCACTTTAGAGTATAAATGCAATCCCGGGTGGAAGATCCAAGTGAACAAATTGAAAACGCATAATACATTTGGAAACCCAATTTCAGCAATTACCATCTACACTCGAAAAAGTATATGGATTCTTTTGTGAGCCCTGTGTATGATCTGCAGATTTGTATATATGCTATATAGTATGCTAAAATTTAGTTCAGTTAGGAACACGGTTGTTTGATTTAAATCAGCATGATTTAAATCGCGATTTAAATCAAATGATTTTTTTATAAAAAAATCTTTGATTTAAATCAGTTTTTTTAACATTGATATTTACAGGCTAAATAAGAATCAAATTCATCATTTATGTTATAAGAAAAGTCATCATTCATTTCAGATAAAAAATTATCTTTTAATAACATTAAAGAAAACTTTTATAAGTTCAAAATACTATTATTTTATGAAAGCAAATGCAATTGTATTAAAAATATTATCAATCCATTGTGCATTCCCAAAATATACTGATAAATACTCTCTCATTTTAAAATTGTTTTCTTTTTAAATGATCACTTCCTTTTTGCAAGTTAAGGGGTTCCGAGACAGAAAAATCTCTGAATTTTTTAAAAAACTTTTATTGCATTAAAAAAATTTCTGTGTTTTTCTGCTTAAATTGACGTTTAAATCATCTTAATTAGAACATGAAATATTAAATTTTTCGTTTTGGTGTGTTTTCAAAATCTAGCTTTCAAGCAATGGTTGTCATGAAAAAGATCTCTTGTGAAAATGCGTTTTTCTTCATGATGGCTTTTTTTCACCATTTCTCGTATTTAAATCGCTATAAATCAAGACCGTTAAAGCTAAATGGTTCAAACTTGGAACATGTCTTTTTCAATTGTTTTACTTTAATTTTGATTCAGCAAATTAGAATAAAAAATTACTTTTGAAAATATGATTTTTTTAAATAAGTTACACCATTTTTTTTTTTTTTAAATAACATTTTTAAAAATGCTGAATCTAAATTAAAACTTGTATATTTTTGTTTATTTAAATGAAAAAAAAATAATTCTACAAATAATATTTTGAGTTATAGCGATTTTAATTTACCCCATTTTTTTAATGAATTTTAGGGGGTCCGGGACACATTTTCAAAAAAATTTTATTTATTGAGTTAAAATTTTGAATTTTTTTGTGATGGTTAACCATATCATTTGTAAACAAAATCAAGTGATAAAACTTCTCATAGCATTTAAAAAAAATTTTTAAATTTAAAATTTATGAAAAAAGTGGTATAACTTAAAATCGTTATAACTCGAAATATTATTTGTAGAATTTAAATTGTTTTTCATTTAAATAAACAGAAATATATACATTTTAATTTAGAGCCAGCATTTTAAAAAATATTAATTTAAAAAAAATTAAAAATATGTAACGAAAAAATTACAAAAAAAGTGGTGCAACTTAAAAAAAAAAAAAAATCATATTTTCGAAAGTAAATATTTTTTTGAAATATGCTGGCTCAAAAGTAAAGTAAAATAATTGAAAAAGATATGTTCCGAGTTTCAACCCTGTATCTTTAACGGTTTTCGAGTTATAAGAATTTAAATATGAGAAATGATGAAAAAACCTATCATGAAGAAAAACGCAATTTCACAAGAACTCGTTTCCTTGACAACCAAAGGCAGATTTTGAAAACAAACCAAAACGAAAAAAATAATATTTCCTGTTCTAATTAAGATAGAAACATGATTTAAACATCATTTTAAGCAGAAAACGGCTGAGAAATTTTTAATCCAATAATAATAATAAAAAAATAAATAAAAAAAAGAAATGAAAATTAGAAGATTTTTGTGTACCGGACCCGATAAATGTATTTTTTTTTTTTTAATATATAAGAAGTTTTATCATGTGATTTTGTTTACAAATAACGTGGTAAACAATCACAAAAAATTCAAAATTTTAACTCATTAAATAAAAATTATTTTAAATTGTGTCCTGGACCCCCTTAAATGCTTAAGCTATATAGTTAAATCTATTGAAAATAATGTATTTAATATAATAGTACTTTCAGTGCAGAGTTACTTTCTCTGAAGCAGATTACACACAATTCACGAGTTTGTTTTATGCTTAGTTGCTTAGACCTGCAAATTACTGCATTCCATATGTTGGTGATTCATATATTCATCAAATAATATGATCAATACTTGGATTATAACATAATAAATATTTTTACTATTTGTCTAACACAGAATTATAGAATTCCAATTTCATCTTTCTTCTATAACTGAAAACACTTTAATAGCTGTGACTGATTGCTTACTGCAATTGAAAAAAGTCCTTCCGGCCAGTGCCGGGAGGAAGAGGTAGCTTTCATATTCCTTATTTTAAAAAAGCCAACTTATATTATTCAAACACACGAAGCTCAATTTAGTGGAAACCGAATATAGGAGATTCAATAGTAATTTTTATCAATACTAAATCATTATGAATGAGAATTTCGCGAAATTAGTCAGCTTTATTCAAGCTGCTTTTATTTAAAGTAACTTATATTTGGCTGCCAAATTCGGCGATTTCTTAAAGTGCCTGCCATTTTAATACAACATGGTGGATGAGGCTAACCAGTGAACTTGGTCGAAACCTTAGTAATTGCTGTGCACATGCTCACTCACATGGGAATCGACTGATATATTACGAGTGCTGTCGCAGGCAAAAAATCAGATTTTTCAAAATGTCACCCACATTAGATATTGAAATTGCTATATCTGAGCCATTTTCTAAGATAAAGACAAACAAAAAATGCTCCTGAATCCTTATATCAAGGTCAAATACTTAAGAAAGAAACCTTTTTCAATTTCTAATTTTTTTTGCACCTCACTTTAAATATAATTTTTTTTTTAATTTAATGGCCGCCATTTTGAAACAAGATGGCTGATGAAGCTGGCCAGCGAACTTGGTCGAGATATTGATGTATACTATCCACATGCCTTCTTACACTGAAATAGGCGAATACGTGTGTTATCGCGTGACAAATACAAGATCGTTTCAAAATGTTAGCCATAATAGAAATTGAAAGTGCTATAATTCAACCATTTTTAAGATATAAACAAAAGAACAAATTTTCAGAAACAAAAACTGCTCCGGAATCTTTGTATCAAGGCCAAACACATAAAAAAAATCTTTTTCATTTTCCAATTTTTTAATAGCTTATTTTAAATTAAAAAAATTTTTTTTTTAATGGCAACCCTTTTGAAACAAGATGGCGAATGAAGCTGACCAACGAACTCGGTCGAGACATTGGTATGTACTACGTACAGACCAAGTTACATCCAAATCGGTTCATAAATACGCTTGTTATAGCGTGACAAAAATCAGGTCGTTTTAAAATGTCAGCCACAATAGAAATTCAAAATGCTATAACTTAACCATTTTTTTAGATATAGACGAAACAAAAACTGTTCCGGAATCTTTGTATTAAGGTCAAACACATACGAAAAATATCTTTTTCATTTTCTAATTTTTTGGTATCTCATTTTAAATTTTTAAAAAATTTTAAATGGCCGCCATTTTGAAACAAGATGTCGGATGAAGCTGGACAACGAACTCGGTCGAGATATTTGTATGTACTATGTACACACCAAGGTACATCCAAATCGGTTCATAAATACGCCCGTTATCACGTGACAAAAATCAGGACGTTTCAAAATGTCAGCCACGCTAGAAATTCAAAATGTTATAACTCAACCATTTTTTAAGATATAGACGAAATAAAAACTGCTCCCGAATCTTTTTATCAAGGTCAAACACATAAGAAAAAAATATTTTTTCAATTTTCAATTTTTTGGTACCACATTTCAAATTTAAATTTTTCTTAAAAATTTAAATGGCCGCCATTTTAAAACAAGATGGCGGATAAAGCTGGCCAACGAACTCGGTCGAGACATTGGTATGTACTATGTATAAACGAAGTTACCTCCAAATCGGTTCATAAATACTCCTTTTATCGCGTGACAAAATTCAGGACGTTTCAAAATGTCAGCCACGCTAGAAATTCAAAATGCTATAACTCAGCCATTTTTTAAGATATAGACGAAACAAAAACTGCTCCGGAATCTTTGTATAAAGGTGAAATACCTAAGAAAAAAGTATTTTTCCATTTTCAATTTTTTGGTACCACATTTTAAATTTTAAATTTTCTAAAAATTTTTAAATGGCCGCCATTTTGAAACAAAATGGCGGATGAAGCTGGCCAACGAACTCGGTCGAGACATTGGTATGCACTATGTACACACCGAATTACATCCAAATCGGTTCATAAATACGAGAGTTACAGTGTGACATAGGTCAGATATATATATATATATATATATATATATACACTCTAAATTAAAATGTCTGAAATTCAGACACTTAAGTGTCTGAAATGGAGTGTTCAATTTTCAGACATTTTAAAATGTCTGAATTTTTTCAGACACTTTTTGCGTCTGAATTTCAGACACTTCAAACGTCTGAATCGCATCCATTTTTCTGTAAGCATCATACGTAGCCATGTTTGACCACGTTGAATCCTGGAAAAATATTTGGCTGTGGTCCTGCCCCTCCCCCCCCCCCCCAATACAGCCTGATTTTTTTGGTGCTCTCAGTTTTGGTATACAATTTTCGTTACGTTGATAATTTAAATCTTTTACGACATTGTACTGATTATAATCAATATCTTGAACTTCAGGAATAGAACAAGATTAAAAAACAAAAAATATTTATCTAAATATTAGATTTTTTTAAATTTATTTTGTTTTTAACCTTATTTTACTTTAAAAGTTCAAAATATTGATTATAATCAGTACAATTTCGAAACAGATTTAAAATATAAGCTTTACAAATATTGCACATCAAATTTGGGGGCACTACAGTCGTAGGGGGACGGGGCACTTCCCAGTTTGCCCTTCCTTTAATCAAGAAGTACTTTTGCAAAAAACGCAACCCTGCATTATAGTTGTCTAAATTGAGATGTCCGGTATTCGGGAGTATCCGTTGTGGAGGTTAATGGACATTCTCGAATAGCGAACACCTCTATTTAACGAATACTTTTTTAATCAGCAGACATACATATTTGTATATTTTTACCTCAAAAAAGTAGACATCTCCAATTATCGGACAAATTCCGCGGTCCCGAAGTGTTCGCTATTAAGGGCTTTTAAGGTACATAGATAAATATATATATATATATTTTATAATCTTGTCCTACTCTAAAAGTTCAAAATATTTATTATACTCGGTTGAATGTGGAAAAAGATTTAAAATATCAGATGTACGAAAATTGCAAAAATCCCCCCCCCCCCCCCAAAAAAAAAATGAAAATATAAAAAAATATATTGCCACATAGGCAATTTTACATATACATCACTTGATAATCACAACAGCCATTTAACTATGAATAATGAAAATAAATAAATAAATAGTCTACTTTAATAACATTGGGGAAAAAATGACTTTGGTATTTTGTTAAATATATTTGCGTTTTTAAACTTGTCCTACTCTAAAAGTTCAAAAATTTCATTATAATCAGTGCAAGATTTAAGATATCAGCTTTACAAAAATTCATGCAAAATCCCCCCCTCCCCCCCCCAAAAAAAATGAAAATACTTATTTAAAAATTATGTTTTTAAAAAATTTATATTTCCACATGGGCAAGTTTTTATGTAGATCAGAGGGTACTCACAAAAGCTATTCAACTATCAATAAAAACAAATAAGTACATATTCTATATTAAAAACATGAGGAAAAAATAACTTATGATTTCCAAACTTCTTTCGTCTTAAATATATACAGTAACATCTGTCATTTTTGTATTTTTCGTATAAGTGCATATAAATAAAGTTACCACAATTTTAAATACGAAATCTAGTTAGAGGTTTTTACTTTTTCCCATTATAAATTTCAAATTACTTTTTTAGTAAAAATAATAAAAAAATCAGTATTAGAGTTGATTGCAAATCAAATACATATGTATATTTTTACAGGCAGCTTCATATAATAGACCAGTCTCATTTACTTTATTTATCTTTTTTTAATCTGCGGTTTTATGCCAGGAAGTAAGAAAGCATTAGGTCATCTTTCAAAGTTTTTTTTCTTTCTTTACTTCCTTGTGGCCGTCATTTACTGCGAGATAAAAATTATCCATTGAAACTAAGAACTGACATTGAATATATAATTCGTAATAAAAAAGAACGTCATAAGTTTAAAAATATATACTTCTAGAATTAGTGGGGTTTTTTGCGAACAGATTCAAAACTAATTAAATTTCATGCAGGATTTTGTTTAGTACAATAAATAAAATCATAAAATACACTAATTTTACTACTATAAAGAAACTTACTTGAGTTGCTGCAAGAGGTAAGAAATATTCCTCGATTTGAAATTTAAAAAACTACCACAACCACAGTGAGGGAGAAAGACTTTCATCAGTTTAAAAGGTAATCCCATAATACATCCGACTAGCCATATTTAAAGAATGAGATGTTTCATCCTAAAAACAGGACCCGCCAGACAAAAGTTTCTTTTTTTTTGCCAGCTTCGACAGGACGAAGATGAATAACACAATATTATTGATATAAATTGATACGAGTTAACACTAAGCCCATTGCACACGCTTTGTAGAATTTCCGGGTGTAATCTTCAACCGTCGTCTACTTCTGTTCTGTGTCTATCCCGACCTTGTATCGACGACAGCTTCTAAGAGACATTTGATGTCGAGCACACACGTCAGATGTATGTATTCAATAAATAAATAATCCAAGTTAATACGAATTAAAATCACAGTACTTCACATTTCGCAAAAAACGAATTAAAATACACGCGTACATAAAAACAAACTTTGTTTGAATTACAACGTATACCACTTCGAACGAAGACATCTAAAACGCATGCACAACTGGGAGTGCTAGTGCCCCCTGGTGGTTATTGCGTCGGAAGAATCAAAACGTCTTAAATTAAGACACGTTTAAAGCAATGAAGTGTCTTAAAATAAGACGTTTGCGGATATTTTAGACATTATTCTCAGTTCGTTTACACCATGGTCATAGTAAGACGCTTATGTATCTTAAATTAAGACATCTATAGTGTCTTAATTTTCAGATTAAGACACTTAAGTGTCTAAAATTCCTTTTCAGTCACATATGTGTCTAAATTTAAGACGCTTCTATTTGCAGTGTAACCATTAATTAAACAAAACCTTCCACCGTCAAATATTATGAATTAAAGCTGTAAGTATTAAAAAAAAAAAAAAAAAAAAAAAAAAAAAAAAAAAATTAATATAAGAATTATTATGGAAGAAAAAGAAAAAAGTCCTTCCGGCCAGTGCCGGGAGGAAGAGGTAGCTTTCAAATTCCTTATTTTAAAAAAGCCAACTTATATTATTCAAACACACGAAGCTCAATTATTGGAAACCGAATGTAGGAGATTCAATACTAATTTTTATCAATAGTAAATCATTATGAATGAGAATTTCGCGAAATTAGTCAGCTTTATCGAAGCTGCTTTTATTTAAAGTAACTTATATTTGGCTGAGATGTTGATGTATACTATCTACATGCCTTCTTACATGGAAATAGGCGAATACGTGTGTTATCGCGGACAAATACAAGATCGTTTCAAAATGTTAGCCATACCAGAAATTCAAAGTGCTATAATTCAACCATTTTTTAAGATATAAACAAAAGAACAAATTTTCAGAAACAAAATCTGCTACGGAATCTTTGTATCAAGGACAAACACATAAAAAAATCTTTTTCATTTTACAATTTTTCAATACCTCATTTTAAATTTTAAATTTAATTTTTTTTTAAATGGCAACCCTTTTGAAACAAGATAGCGAATGAAGCTGGCCAACGAACTCGGTCGAGACATTGGTATGTACTATGTACAGACCAAGTTACATCCAAATCGGTTCATAAATACGCTTGTTATCGCGTGACAAAAATCAGGTCGTTTTAAAATGTCAGCCACAATAGAAATTCAAAATGCTATAACTCAGCCATTTTTTTAGATATAGACGAAACAAAAACTGTTCCGGAATCTTTGTATTAAGGTCAAACACATACAAAAAAAAATCTTTTTCATTTTCCAACTTTTTGGTATCTCATTTTAAATTTTAAATTTTTAAAATTTTTTAAATGGCCGCCATTTTGAAACAAGATGGCGGATGAAGCTGGCCAACGAACTCGGTCGTGACATTGGTATGTACTATGCACACACCATGGTACATCCAAATCGGTTCATAAATACGCCTGTTATCACGTGACAAATATCAGGACCTTTCAAAATGTCAGCCACGCTAGAAATTCAAAATGCTATAACTCAGCCATTTTGTAAGATATAGACGAAACAAAAACTGCTCCCGAATCTTTGTATCAAGGTCAAATAAATAAGAAAATAATATTTTTTCAATTTTCAATTTTTTGGTACCACATTTCAAATTTAAATTTTTCTTAAAAATTTAAATGGCTGCCAATTTAATCAAGATGACGGATGAAGCTGGCCAACGAACTCGGTCGAGACATTGGTATGCACTATGTACAAACGAAGTTACATCCAAATCGGTTCATAAATACGCCTTTTATCGCGTGACAAAATTCAGGACGTTTCAAAATGTCAGCCACGCTAGAAATTCAAAATGCTATAATTCAGCCATTTTTTAAGATATAGACGAAACAAAAACTGCTCCGGAATCTTTGTATAAAGGTCAAATACATAAGAAAAAAATATCTTTCCATTTTCAATTCTTTGGTACCAAATTTCAAATTTCAAATTTTAAAGAAAATTTTAAATGGCCGCCATTTTGAAACAAAATGGCGGATGAAGCTGGCCAACGAACTCGGTCGAGACATTGGTATGTACTATGTACATACCGAATTACATCCAAATCGGTTCATAAATTCGAGAGTTATGAGTATGACAAAGGTCAGATATATATATATATATATATATGGATATATATATATATATATATATATATATATATATATATCAACTTTTGAACGGAGGGTGGTTTCGGGGTCTGGGGGTCATGATCGATGAAAATATACCAAAATTCTTTGAAATCGCTTTCCTCCGAACGGCTGCAATAGGTAGCTTTTTGTAATGAAAGCTACCTAAAAGTGGACACCGACAAAAATTGAAAAGCTTATACATTGAATTACGTTATCAAGGGCACAGAATTCAATGATATAAGCAAAATGGTTGTTTTCTGTGGGAAAAATAAGCTAAAGCTAAAAGTTATTTTCTCCTGTGCCCAAACAACCATAAAATCAAGTGAATTCATTAAAATTGAAAGCAGAATAGAAACAAATAATATGAAATGGAAGAATCAATAAAACGTATTTAAATAATTATAGGATATAAAATATAAATAATAAACACCATACCGATTAATATTTCAGTATTTTACAAAAATCCACGCGCACATGGCTGCCAGTATATCAAAAAGATTAAGGTGAATAAAACAGTTAAGAAATCACAGTATATGATACCAAAGGATGCAGTTAATACATTTTGAAATAAAATTTGAAATACCTGGTTAAACGCATTTAATCTAATATAAAATAAATAGATATTAATTACATTATTTAAAATGCACTATTAAATTAATTAATAACAGTTTAACAATATCGTCAAAATTTAGCTAAAAATACCCCCCGGTGTATTAAATTATAACTGAAATGGAGCTAGAAAAATTAACAATTAGAGCTATCTTAAAGAGACAGATTTAGTGCTGCCATCTAGTATTACTTCTATTAAACAACTAACGCAAGATAAATATTTGTAAGCATTTGAATTTAAATAACTGTATAAATAATTGTAAGCATTTGAATGTAAATAACTGTATAAACAGCAAAACCAAACATATCCTTATATATAGAGAATTATAAACCGAATATAAACCACACAATGTATTTAAAAACTATTGTAAATAAAATTTAAAAGCATACAATATATTCTATTAGCTAACTTATTTAAACTAAACTAAGAAATAAATAATTCTAGAACATTGATAATATATAGCATATAGCTATATGCTATAAAACAAAATAAAAATCAGTAATAATTAATATAAATAATTATTAAATATAAAAATTATTTTTTATGAATTATATATCAGATATTTATAAAATGAACAGGAAATAAAAAACATGTGGAAGTAAATAGAAGGTTAAATGATACTTAAAAACCCATTACTTAATAAGCACAAATATAGAGTGTGGATTATCTTCAGACATCCATAAAAAACCATAAAGTATGAATGTGGGACATTCAAAAACATTAAACCGATAATAAATATTAAAAAGAATAGAGTAATAATAATAAAAATAATTACCCAATTTTAATGCATACAGTATAACTATATTTATATTATACATACTTATATGTATATTATTCACTATAATAATGGCATACTATTAGTAATTAATATGATATTGTCCTTAGTAAATTTAAAATTTAATAACAAATAATTGTAAATTAGATTAATCAATAATTAGGCTAATTATAATATTAATGAAATTCTCCAATTACATATAAAATATCAAATCAACATCCATATAAAATACGTAACAAAAATATAGTAATAATACAAGAGCCCCATTTTTTTTTATAAATATATAATTAACCATTGCGTATTATCCAGACAACACCACCCTCCTCCGTACTCTAACATCTACCCACCCAACCAACCTATAATATTTTTTTTATATTATTTTACAATTTTTAATTTTTTATAGATATTTTTTTATTTTATAATTTTTTTGTAATTCTGTTTACGCATGTGTTAATTTGTTTTAATAGATCATGTAAGAAAAGTACTAATTGTATATTAATGAATATATGAATTTTTTTGGAAAACCATGATTTAATGCATCATAAATTAGTTTTTTAATATTATTGTTAATTAGAGGAGAAGAACATAAACATTTTATTCTATATAAATGATTAAGTATTATATTCCGAAATACAGAATGATGTAGACAAGATTTAAAATTTGTAAATGTATTAACTTTGAATTTAAATTCTTTACGTTTGTCATATAAATCTGTGATTGTTTTATTGTCTTTAATTGTAATTTTAAGATCTAAGAAGTTAATTGTATTGTTAGATAAAAGGTTTTCCGTTAATTCCAAATTAGTGGGATAATCAACTGGAAATCGAGTAATTGCAGATTGATCAGTATCAATTAAAATGATGTCATCAATATAACGATATAAATGTAGATTATTATTAGTAAAATTACGTTCATAATGATATAAGTATAAGTCTGAGAGTAAACTGGAAGTACAACCGCCTTGTGGTATACCGACATGCTGTAAATATAAAGTATTATCTTGCAATATATAATTATTATAGATAATAAAGTTAGTTAAAGATTTAAAATATGCAATATCTATATTAGATGGTAATTCCAGTTTTTTATAATATTTTTTAAATAATGCATTTATAATTTTATGTAAATCTAATAGGTCTATATTATTAAAAAGATCTTTGAAGTCATATGTCGTTATATTATAAACACAATGAAGATTTTTTAAAATATTAACAAGTTGATAGCTATTTTTTATACAATGTGTATTATCATTATTTGTAGTAAGTACATATAATTGATTAAGAATTTTTAAGAGAAGTGTATTGGCTTTATTATTATATGTATTACAACCAATAGTAACAGTCCTAAATTTAATAGGAGTTTTATGAAATTTGGGAATAAGAACTAAATATGGATAATTAAAATTAGTAGATAAAATATTTAATAGTTTATAATAACTTCGAATTTTACGATTATTTACAATTACAGTTTTATTAGTTTTTTGAAATGACTTATTAGAAGAAATAGAATTTGTAAGAAGTTGGTGATAATATGATTTACATATAATAGCATAATTGTTAGGAGATTTGTCTACATATGTAATAACGCAGTTTTTTTGTAATTTAGTAATATATATATATATATATATATATATATATATATATGGATATATATATATATATATATATATATATATATATATATATATATATATATATATATATATATATATGGATATATATATATATATATATATATATATATCAATTTTGAACGGAGGGTGGTTTCGGGGTCTGGGGGTCATGATCGATGAAAATATACCAAAATTTTTTGAAATCGCTTTCCTCCGAACGGCTGCAATAGGTAGCTTTTTGTAATGAAAGCTACCTAATATAAGGAATATTACTGTACCTTATGAAGTTTTTTTTAATTGAAAAATCTAATCCCAATTTTGTGAATTTGAATATATCATTATATATAGGTTCTTGTTTAAGTTTTTAACAACATCGTTTACTTATGGGGAAAAAAAAAAGGTTTGTAATAGGTACTTTATTGACTTCAACTGTTTTGCGACAGGTTAAATATTATTTTAAAATAATTGATTTGTGAAAGTTTAAGTTTTGCGACAGAAAAGTTTAGAGAAAGGTCTATTTTGAAGAAAAATAATTTTGTGAAGGGTTTAAGATAAAAATTTGAAGTTTTAAGATAAAAAATTGAAGTTTTAAGATAAAAATTTACGTGAAGGGTCCTGTCTAACTATTTAAAAAATTGTGAAAGACTCTTTAAAGGACCGAAATTTTTCCTAATCAAATCCCTGTTATTTCTAAGCTAAGTAGTCATTCTTACTGTCCAGTAAGCATGATTGATTGTTGAAATTGTCAACAGCTGAGGGCTAGATAACGCTGTCAGTTGATAGTTTTTGACTTTAGTTATGTGATTATTTTTCATCTGGTAACTGTTTTATCAATCATTATTTTATATAGTGTGAATTACTAGTTGAAACAAAACCATTTACTAATACTAGGTACAGTTACAGAGAGCTTTTGGATTTGTTCAAAGATAAGAAAACAAACATGGTCCACTGAAAGAAAGATCCAATGTGGCTTTATTTTACAGATTTTTTTTTCCTTTGGAAAAGGTGTAATAGCAATATGCAAATAGTCTATGTGATAAAGATAACATTAGTGAATCTGAATCAGCAATGGAATACACATATACATTTAAAATTCTTTGTTGCATGTATTATGTGTTTATATGTATTATATATATTATTGGAGTAATATATTAATGAAAAATAAATAACTTTGAATTAACTAGAAATTTATACACAGAACAGGCATAGATACATGTATAACAATTTAAATTTAATAGTAGAATAATAAAAGTTTAAGTTTTAAGTGAATCTTTTTCAATTCTAGTATATTTACGAGGGTTAGAGCACGGCCAGACGGCCAAGCAAGCAGACGGCCAAGCAGGCAGACGGCCAGAGAAACCGAATTCAAAAACATTTTTCAACTATGCTGGGAAATGTTAAAAATGTTTGCAATATATTTTCGGTTTTGATAAATTTTAGAACACAAGTTTGAGAGCAAGAAGCTTTGAAAGCATCTCGCTTATATTCTTGCTTTTCTCCCCACTTTACAGAATATTTATGACAAAATATCAATGTACTATACGATATACAATATACAAATTATGAGATTTATAGATTAAAAATACTTAAAAAAATCATCTTGTATTAAGTTTTATTTGCATCTACTGAGCAATAATTTCGGCTGAACTTCTATTAAATAAATAAAGCATTATGTTATAACTCTGTATGGTGCATTTTATTTAAATCATTCTTAGACTGGATAGATGTTTTATGAAAATAGAAAAAAATTTTTTGCAATTTAACTTTTTTTTTTTTGAAAATTTTAAGATTACGAGTTCGAAAGCAAACGGTTTTGAAAAATGTTCAGTTAAATTATTGCTTTTTTTTTTATAATTTTGAAAAATGCTTGAAATTTACCTAGTATTAATTTTATTTTTCATGCAATTCTACCTAGCAGTAAATTCTGGCTGAACATCTAATAAGCAAATCTAACAATATGGAAAAGAAAAAAAAAGGTTGAACGTTGTCTTCCTTTATGAAAAGAGTGCAATCATGCTCTGTCTCTTTTCTCTTTTTATTACGCAAAGAATTTACTCGATAGCTGTTTTACAAAAACAGAAAAAAAAATGCTTAGTATTTATCTATGGGACGTTAAAGATTTAAAAATTCATTAGATACAATTTTGTATACTATATTTAAATAACTGCATGGACAAATGTTAGATAAAAAATAACAATGTTTTTTTTTTTTTTTTTTTTTTTTTTTTTTTTTTTTTTAAATAATAACAATGGCGTTTTTTTTTAAAACAGAAGCTAAAATTGTAATAA
This sequence comes from Maratus speciosus, assembly GCA_963932465.1. NCBI lineage: Eukaryota > Metazoa > Arthropoda > Arachnida > Araneae > Salticidae > Maratus > Maratus speciosus. The sequence continues at coordinate 415,674,738 of OZ010791.1, forward strand.
AAAAGTATCTAAATGTTGATTTTTTTCAAAATTTTCTTGTGGTACAGTACATAAATTTGTATACTGCATTGCAATAATTGCATATACAAAGTTAGGAGCTAAAATACCAATGTTGAAAAAAAAAAAGAAAAAAAAAACAGCCATAAAAACACCTATTTAAAATAAATATATAAGCTGGAAATTTAATGAAAAAAATTTTTTGTTTAAAAATTACTCGCAGTAACAGTGCATTATAGACTATATGGCCAAAGGTGACCGGTCACTTGCGATTTTTGACGTTTTGTTAAATATATAGAAAAATACATAAAGAATTAACCTGAAACTGCAGGTGTGTAAACAGTATAGTATAGGTCATATATTTTCGCGAAGAGTTTTCACAAAACCCTATAGGTGACCGTCAAAAAATTGAAAAAGAACGAATATCTTTTGGATAACCCTGTAAAAACTAATAGAGCAAATACGTTTAAACTCGAGATTATTAATAAGTGGCTTATTGTAATATACTGTGTTCATTTTTATGAGGATAGCATCTATATTCGTACAGAAATTAAGGTTTTTGTAAAAACAGTCCCAAATTTCGCCAAGTTTTTTGCTTACAATTTGCATAGTTCTTAATAAAAAAAAAAAGGTTCTTTTCAGAAAATATGACGAACAACATTGTACATAATACTCTGCAATCATAATTAAAAAATAATAAAAATTGGATGAAAAATCAGCAGATTTACTAAAAAATGTTTCACTGCGCATGCGCGAATGCAATCAAAATATAATGTACATAATGTGTTAGCTAAATGTATAGAGCAACTTTTCTAAAAGTCTCAAAAACATAGTTTGAAAAGTCTGCTAATAATCGTTTATAGAATAAGCTCAAAATCCGTTGTTCCCAAAATGAAGCGAAAAGATGAGGGGTTGTATCCAAGTACAGTAGTACGTGCAATATTGTGTATGCTAAATTGGCACTAATCAATGGATATATGGATACAACCCCTCATGTTTTTGCTTCATTTTGGGAACAACGGATTTTGAGCTTATTCTATAAACGATTATTATCAGACTTTTTAAACTATGTTTTTAGACTTTTACAAAAGTTGCTCTATACATTTAGCTAACACATTATGCACATTATACTTTGATTGAATTGCGCAGTGAGATATTTTTTAGTAAAATTGCTCATTTTTTATCCAATTTTTATTATTTTTTAATTCTGACTGCAGAGTATTGTGTACAATGTTGTTCGTCATATTTTCGGAAAAGAACTTTTTTTTTTAAATTAAGAACTCTGCAAATTATAAGCAAAAATCTTGGCGAAATTTGGGACTGTTTTTATAAAAACCTTAATTTCTCTACGAGTATACATGCTATCCTCATAAAAAGAACACAGTATATTACAATAAGCCACTTATTAATAATCTCGAATTTAAACGCTTTTGCTGCATTAGTTTTACAGGGTTGTCCAAAAGATATTCGTTCTTTTTCAATTTTTTGACGGTCACCTATGGGGTTTCGGGAAAAAATCTTCGCGGAAATATATGACCTGTACTATACTGTTTACACACCTGCAGCTCCAGGTTAATTCCTTATGTATTTTTCTAGATATTTAACAAAACGTCAAAAATAGCAAGTGACCGGTCACCTTTGGCCATATAGTGTATTTATATTACTGAAATACAATGCAATGATCAATTCCGTTATTTTAAGTTTGTTGAAAAGACTTAAGGGGTCTCAGGACTCTTAAAGCTTTAAAATTTTCGAAATTTCAACTGTTTTAGATGATAAACTTCTATGTTTTCTGAACATTTTGATATAATTGTTACCTTGAAATTCCCATTAGAACAGAAGGTATGGCTTTTAGAATGATACTCTCTCAATAGCAAAAGCGGTGTTTCTAAAACTTTGAAGAAATTTTTCTCCAAATGACGTTTTTGTGCATAACGCGCACGGTATCTCAAAAACTTCTGATTCTTTTATCATGAAATTTTCAATACATATGTTTCATGTTAGTCTGTATAAACTGAACCTAAAATTTACTTTTTATTGTAAAAGCAAAATATTTTTTTAGGTGGTTATATTGTTGAAATTTTCTAAATTTTGCATTAGCTAAATATAACTTTGTATTAAAAATGTAAAAATGCTTTAAATACAAATTTATTTAGGTTCAGTGTAATTATTATAATCTGAAGTATAAGTAGGCACCAAAACTTTCATTCTAGTTGCAAAATTTTATTTGTAATCGTGCGCATAAGCTGTTATGCCGATTTTCTGTTCGTCAAATGTCTAACAGTTTAGAGCACCCTGTAAATGCTAATTCTGCATCTTGAATTTTTTTAAATATTTGCAATGGAAGAACATACTTTCATTCCCATTACCATACTTTCATTCCATATCTTTCATTCCCAATTAAAATTGTGTCTTAATATTAAACACATTTTAAGATATTAAATGTTGAAAATGGTCTCTTTTTTTCTTTCTTTCCAATTTTAAGAGTCCCGAGACCCCTTAATATCAAGGTTCTCTTAATATTAAAACAGCTTACTTGATCTTAACTTAATGATTTTTTCAGTACTAAAAATTTATTAATTTAACTATAACTTTAAAACTTGACAATCTTTTAAAAGTACATTGAAGTCCTTTAATAACAAATACAGTTTGCTTGATCTTAATTTAACGATTTTAAAATGCATCCTTCTTCAACGCTTTCTGTCAACTCATTTTCCTTCCAAATTTATTTATTTTACAGTACTAAAAATTATTAATCTAATTTTACTACAATTTTAAAACTTAGGTGTTAACTGTATATATCCTTCAATAACAAAAGCAGATTGTTTCATTTTAAAGTTATGAATTTTGCCTACAACATTTATTTCTCAGTACTGAAAATTTATTAATTTAATTTTACTATAATTTTAAAGCTTGAAAAGCTATTTTAAAAGGATATTGAAGTCCCTTAATAACAAAAGCAGATAGCTTGATCTTAATTTAATGAATTTTCTTTCAACATTTATTTATTTTTCAGAACTAAAAGTTATTAATTTAACTTTACTATAATTTGAAAACTTGACAAGTTGTTAACAGTACATTGAAGTTCTTTAATAATAAAAACAGATTACTTGATCTTAAAGGGATGAAATTTCTTCTTCGATATTTACTCATTTTTCTTTACTGAGCACTTATTAAAACTGGATTCTTCACACTGGAAGATAGTTAAAAGTGTGGTAAGGCTGTTCTCATACTCAAAGGAGCTACATTCTGACACATTTCTGAATTGATTTTTGTTCAGAAACGCATGAAATTGACAAGTGTTCTTATTCAGAAACTATGTAATCGAATAGCGTTTTCCATTTTTTGGTAATGACAAAAGATCTTTTAGAAAATACTGTCAAAATTGGCATTTTGAACGAAATTTCTGGACACGACAGTGTAGGAAAGGAGAAAAATCTATCGTTGCGTGACAAACATCGCTTACAACTCAATAAGTAATTCATTTGTTAACAAGAGAAAACGCCATTTGATTCTAAGCCGCTTCAATATTTAGTCCTGCTATTTTATGCCTTTATGTTTAAAAATGAGTCAAAGTTTCGCGTTAGTTAAGCAGGAAATTTCAGAACAACCTTAAGAGGCTACTTCAGTCAAGCGAAAAAACCCGTTCGCTAATGCTAATCCTATGGAGGAAATTTATAAAGATATCTCGGTTGCATTTCAATATTTTTAAATGATTTTTTAGGGTTTCGTACCTAAAAAGTGAAAACGGAACCATTATAAGATCACTCCTGTGTCTGTCTGTCTGTCTCTCTGTCTGTCACAGCCTTTTTACTCTTAAACTATGCAACGTGGAAAGTTCAAATTGGGGGAAGTAATAAAGACTATTGACCCACATATTTACAGATTAATAAATATTCATAAATATATTTAGGAAAAATATACAGGGGCTAATTAAGTTATTTGAAAAAAAAATCTTTTCTTTGTATATTATGTGAAAGCTTTCGTAACGCTGAAATCAAAAATATATTTCATTTAATTTTAGGTATTATATTTTCAAAGTTATGGTGGAAAATGTAGTGCAAAAATATGTCCCCCCCCCCCATCTAATTCCGAATCTATTGAAACTAAAATTATGAAGAAATTAGAGGTAGTAGACATTAATTTAAACCTTGCAGGAAAATTATAGCGATTACCCTAGGTCACATAGTTTTTGAGAAAATCGCATTTTTCCATTACGCTCAAATTTCGATTTACGGGCTTCAGCAAAAGTGTTCAGCAGAGCTGGAGGTACCTATCGTAGCAGATGTATAAAAGCATTGTTGATCATGAATTTCGGAAAAAATCGTCGGTAATTAGCCGAGATATTAACCCTTAAAAACACGGACGGTTTGGACATACATAATGACAGGGAAGGCGTACTCTATGCTCCATCAGCTTTTAAAGCCTAGATAACAAATTTTAAGGATATATTTATTTAAAGCAATACCCAGTAGCAGTATAAAAGCAATAAACGTCAAATTGTTAAAAATAGACTAATTTAATGAGAATGAATCACATAAATGGTATGGGATTTGCGACTAGTTTCCATTGAGTGGCTTTCTCAATACACCTACTATGTCTTTAAAGGTTAACTAAAAACCTATATGGAATAACAACTATACAGATTAGCTATATTTGCTATTATTTAGGTTCCATATATCTTTGAACTTTCATGGTATACCCATTTATACTTTTCTAGTATACAGGCTGCAAAGGAAAGTCCCTTTAACCTGAAAATACTTGTGAACGGAGAGAGCTACAGCTATGCAAGTGAGTTAACGGTATAGTAAAGCGACTATGCCCGATTTAATGAAAACGACAGCAGCGCCCCTAGTGGTGAAATTTGGAAGATAGCCACTGCAAATCGAAAACGAAAAGAGATAGAGCAAAATTTCCAGTTAGAAACTTTTAGAGCATCAATTAATTAATAGAATACGATATTTGGTTTACATGGATAAGATAAATCTTCGTCTGTTTACCCAAAAATGTCCGAAATCGATGCACTTCATTTTGCGTAAACATTTGAATGGAATAGTCAGAAGTATGAAGAAATACGCACAATTTATGCTATAAATAGGTACTTATCTCAATACATTTCGATAACATTACACACACACACAAAAAAAAAAAAAAGACAAACTCTCTCACAGTGATAAAAAGTTAATATTCAGTATGTTCGAAAAGTTCGCCATTGCTCACGATACACGTTTGTATTCGTGAGAGTAATTCTGCATGCACATTTCTCAGCATGGAACGTCTATTGCAAGCCTCTTCAATACGACGACATAGATTTAACCCTTTCAAGGGCGGTGGCTAGACGGTCTAGCCATCAATTTTAATTCCAAAACTGACAAATAGCACCAAGAATATTTTAATAAAATTTTGCTTTTGTAATGAAAGTGCAAATTAGCGGGTTTTTGTTTTCTGAGAAATTCGTTTGAATATTCTGATGCCAGTCAATTATTTCATCAGATTACGAACAGAATTCTTCTTGCCCTGAAAGGGTTATTCTAAAATTTTAAATGCATTGGAAATTAAATCTTTACAGACATTACAGCACAGTACAAAGTGCTCATCGATTTCGGACATATTTGAGTATGCAGGCGACGATTTATCTTATCCGTGTGCACCAAATGTCGTTTCGTTCTAACGTTCGTGCTCTAAAACTTTTTAATTGGAAAATTTGCTCTACCTGTTTTCGTTTTCGATTTGCAATGGCTATCTTCCAAATTTCGCCACTAGGGGTGCTGCTGTCGTTTGCATTAGGTCGGGCGTAGTCTCTTTGCTGTACCGTTACCTCGCTTGTATAGCTGTAGCTCTCTCTGTTCGCAAGCATTTTCAGGTTAAAGGGACTTTCCTTTGCACCCTGTATACTATACAGGGTTCAGTACCCATTTTTCAGTACCCAACCCTACGTTGTATAGTTTTTACAAAGTCTTAGTATTCTTTTAGCAAAGGTATTTTTTTAATAATACACTTACTAATTCATATATTATTGTACGGAACCATCTGTGCGCGAGTAATACTCGCACTTGACTGTTTATTTTGCATTGGATGGCTGAGATCGATTTGTACAAACGCCGTTTTTTTCTTTTTCGATTTCGATTGCAGATTGCAGATTACAGACCTATCTCAGCTATTCAATGCAAAAGAAAATCCTTTAAAAATATTCAAATGCAAACGAGATACTTTATAAATTTCTTCCATAGGATTAGCAATAGCGAACGGGTCTTTTCGCTTGACTGAAGTAGCCTGTTAAGGCCTAATGAATTTTTTCCTTTATTAGTTATTTATTTTTCAGTACTCAAATTGTTAAAAACATAATAACCCTTTATGTCCAGAATTATAAATCAGAAATTTGCTCCTCTTCAATAATTATCTTCGTTAATGTCTGAAGATATCCAAAACAACTTATATAAAAACAATTTGATTTTGAGCTAGATTTTTAAATAAAACTGATTTAACAAATCGGTAGTTAGAGTTTTCTTTTTTTGAAAAATAATTACGATAATAACAATTAATTAACAAATAAATATATTAAATTTAAAAAATCAAAAAACCCGACTGCGTAAAAAGCGAACTAATTAATTATTTCTCATCAATGTGAAACTATTTTTTATATTACTTACCTATTTTTTTTATTTACTTGTATTGATGACTTTTAAGTTGTGTTTAATTATTAGTTCCTATCTACAAACACTGTTTTGATGAGGCCTATAGATGTTTATTATGAAGGTTAGAGTTACAGTAAAGGCAGAGATCCAAAGTACACAACTTCCAGGTTGTGTGATATTTAAACGGAGCTTCTGACTGCAAAATGGTCAATGAAACATCGTCTTCTTTTTGAAAGACCCATCCAATGATATGCCACTCAATAGGGTACTTAAATTTTTTTCCCTCTCTACCGCCATTTTGAATTTATAAAAACAAAACCTATTCTATAACTATCGGATGGTTAAGATGAATCGATAGAAAGCTCATTCATTAAAATCCATCCAGCCGTTGGGATGTTTCGAGGGTATAAAGAAATCCACATACACAGATACGCGTGAAACACATAACCCTTCCGGGCAGTCGGGTAATAACCACATTAAAATATATTTAGCTTCGATTGTTTCGCTGTGCTTACTGAATGTGATATAGCAAAGTATTTTGTATGAAAAGTACCATATACTTTTATTAGCAGACGAATTAAATAAATTTTATATCTCATTTTCTTAAATGCGACTTAAAAGTTCCGCCGGGGCATAAAGGGTTAAGATCCCTTAACCCTTTCAGGGACAAGTAATTGCGTTTCTGTAATGTTGAATTCACAACGGAATTTTCGAAAAATTTTGTTTAAAAATAAGGAAAAGCGATTTTTCTACTTTTTTCCACCAAAGTTCGAATAATAAAATTTAATTAAAAGTTTCTGGTTCAAATCTTGATTAAAATTAGGTATAATATATCCTACCGCTCTCAACGGGTTAACAACAAAAACCGATTGCTCGATGTTATTTTTAATAGACAACTTATGTTCATTTAAATAATTAATGAGCTTCTTGTGTTTGTTAAAAGCGTACTTTCCTAAAAGATCGTTTAACGCATTATGCATTATAGGGATGAATACATCTTTATCTATTCCTTATTTAAATATTACCTTTTGAATTTCAAAACATGCCAGTTTTAGCAAAAAAAAATTTGTCACTAAAAGAGTAGGGGAGTCCGGGGGAATGGTGCCACTCGGGGTTTTGCCGCCATCCCGCCTAGATTTAAAAACTAAGGGCAGTTTGAGATAGTGAATGTGCCTGCACTATAGCAGCCAACAATAGAAACAGTGCCTAGAGTGAGAGTGATTTTGTTGTACGTCGTTCGTTTGTTCTAGTGGAAAATTTAGTGTTCATCTAGTTGCTTCTTATTTTGGAGCTTCAAATGAATAGGGGTAAACGCCTTTTATTGTAACATTAGGTACTTAAGATAATATTACCCGTAATCTACATGCATTCGCCGACATTTTGATGCAATTTGTTGAACAGGTTCGGTTCTTCTTTCGGCTTTGCTGGAGAATTTCCCCTATATTGTCCTCTCGGGGTTATGCCGCCACCATTGCAAAGGGTGACTTTTCCAATTTGACTTAAATTGTAAGCTTAGCACATTAATAAATCTAGCTTAAGAAACATTGTAATTATTCATTATTCTGCTAAATTATTGCTTTCTAGATATTTTCAGTAGGTTATGTGTTTCCTAGTATCCATTTTATGTATTTACTAGGTCATTAAAGAGTGGCGTCATTACTCCGATACAGTGACGGAATTACCCCAGTATCCTGAGTAATCCTGCCACTGTACAGAGGTTGAAAGAAATTTTTTTCACGTGTGCTTACTTTACAATTATGATTACGGTTAAATTTATACAGATACTAAAGATCATGATTGAGCTTTAGAATTTTTACTATTAAAAAATAAACATTTTTTTGAGGTGAAAAAATTTAAATTCCCATAAGGTGTCGCCATTCCCCCGGTCTCCCTTATATTGCTTTGTCCCCTAAAACTTTCACAATTTATTGGAATTTGTCCAACACTAACGATAGGAAACAATTTAATCATTTTGAAAGAAAACTGGACGGAAATTACAGAAATTTGGTGTAACTCAAATATTCACCTTATTTGGTAGAAGCCCTAAAAATACAGCGTAAAGACTTATCTTAGCGCTTGGAAGATGTCTGAAAAAAATTCTTACAGTATTAAATTCTATTTGCAGAAAAATAAAATTTCGCTGAACTTCCATTAAGAAGCGAGTAGATTATGTAGTTTTTTTTTTTTATGTAGCGAAGCATTTAATCTATTCTTACATTGGAAAGGCGTCTTATGAAAACGAAAAACATGGCTAGGAATTTATCTTCGTTTTGGAAAGGTTTAAGTTTCACAAGTTCGAGAACAAGCGGTTTTGATAGCAGCTCAGTTAGATTAATGTCTTTCTTTTATACTACTTTAATGAATTTGTAGCAAAATACTTGCGATGTAAAAATATGACTTTTAGCTAATTATTTCAATTTTCTTTTTTGCAGCGTAATAAAAGTATTATCTATATTCTATGTTATAAAGGACAAACGTGTCTATGCTTAATGCTGACGTCATTTTGACGGTGGCAACAGCAGACGATTAAATTTAACTTTTATTAACTTTTATTGCAATTTTTTTAAAATTTCTGAATTAAAAATGAAATTAAGACTTTCACCAATCAATAGATAAATAATAAAATATAAATAAATCACGAATTTAAGACGTAATCGAACCGTACGAGCTTAAACCACCGAAATGAATAGAATCGAAAAGGCTGAATGTAAATAGGGATTTCTTCGTCTCTTAACTCCTGGTACGAGGCCAGTATTAATAAGTTTCAAAGTTTCACTTGAACGCATTATTGCTAATATAAATATGATTTTCAGTATTGTTAATGGGCTTTCTAAAAAAAATCTATTAGTAAAAAAAAACCCCTATAAACCAGTGTGAAGTTTTCTCGCCGCAATCTTTCATATTTGCCGATACCTTATTTCATTAATTTTTGATTAACTGCATTAAAAACAAGTAATATAAAAATTTTGTTTTTAAAGTCAATTCCCACTTAGGTCATCAAAGAAAAAATTAATATAATCCCGTAAGCTAATATTAGTTTTCGTTGCATTAAAATATCTCAATTTGTTGATTTTCTATAAGCAAGTCTATGGGAATTTGTCGAAATATTAGAGGTATCGCCAAGTTGGCGTCACTTCTGGCGACTCATTTTGCTCGCCAAATTTGGCAATATATCGCCATGTTGGCGACAAACTTGGCGGTATTTGGCGACAGAACAGGGTCCCCCTATGGTAACCCCTCTTATAGATAAGAAGATGCATCAAATGCTTCAATAACCAATGGCTGCCATTTTGTCTCCCATGTAAAACTAAAATTATTTAATAAAAATTTAATTAATGAATTAAAATTTAAAAAAAACTGTATTAACATCAATTGTCATCCAGTACAAGTTTTAAAAAAAATTATTTCAACTTGATAGGATGAATAATAAGTATTTTATTAACTATTGAAAATTTGAACAAGATATATAAATATATAACTAAATAAGTAAATAAATATAGGGAGAGTGTGAACTAATAGTAGGAATTGAAAAAAAATCAAGCAATGCGTTCTACTGTGTGTAAGAACCTTTCGAAAAATACCTCATTCATCGCTGTGTCTTTAGTCTGTGCGGAGAAAAAAAGATGTTAGCAACAGAGAAAAAAATATATGATGTTTTTCATCTATGTTCTGTAACTCGGGAAGTCCGGCTTTATCCCCTAGTTTTCTTAACCCTTTTAGGGGCAAGGCATTTCCATTGCTAAAATGTTGAAATGAATGAGTGACACCGGAATTTAAGAAAAAAAAATACTTGGAAATAAGAAATAGCTATATTACACATACATAATGCACGTAAAATTTTATACTTAAAATTCTGGTGCCATTGTGGCCTTTGGGAATTAAAATTAAGTGGTTTCATAAAGGTAGCAAGCCCTTCAAAGGGTTAATGGTCGCAGTAATTTATTAATAGCATTGCATTAATAAGCAATGCGACCTTAAAGAAGTTTGTTTATTGTAAACTAGCTTGTATTGCCAAGCCAAATCTGCATTATTAAATTATTATTAAGTTAAGTTGCATTATTAAGCCTCTTATATTAATTCTTACATAATTTATATATTTTTGAAAGTAATAAGTAATAATTAATTACTATTTTCGAATGTCACAGAACTGCACTCGCTATATGTATTTATCGTGAAAATTACATTCTATATCCAGAAGTCCGAGAGTCATAATTCTGAAAAAAAAAATGTATTTTTTGTTTTTTAGCTAATAAAATACTATAAATTACAATAAATTACTTAAAGCAAACTGTGTATTTCTACAATGATTATCATCAGGAGGTATAACAGTTTTTGCGCTTTACTATTAGTCTTTCCCCGCCCGTAACTAAAAAATTAAGTCAATTCAGCTCAGAATGGATTTTTTCATAATTTGTCATGTTTAAAACGATTGAAAGATATGTGTACAGAGCATACTGAATTTTCTACAGAGTTCTAATATGTTTTTAATAAATTGTCTGTAGGATTTTTGATTTCACACGAAAAGTTTGAAAATATATTCCTCAAAGTATAAATCCCTCTCAAAAATCCTCTTTTTTTTTACTTTTATTTTTCTTATAAATTTTGTAAATAATATTTTTATAAATTCTGAAGAAAAATTAACAAAAACCCTTTTTTGAACACAATAAGCAGAAAAAAACAATGAAATCGGGCAAGTGGTTCATGAGTTATATTAAAAATTAAATAAATTTTAAATTTTAAATTTAAAAAAAATTAAAGTTTGCAGAATTTTTTTATTTTAAAAGTAATTTTTGTAAAAAAAAAACACATTTCAGGAAAAAAAATCATTAAAAAATGCCTATAAATAAAGAAAATCAAATTTTGACCCTCGGACCCCTTAAACAAACGAGCTTATACTCAATGAACAGTTCATTTTATAACAGAAATTTTAAGAATAGTTCTTGACCCCGCTTTCCTCCCATAGGAAAAAATCCCTTCACACCAGTTACTCCTTTACCCTATATATATGGTGAAAAAATTGCAAAACTTAATACGACTTATTTCGTAGGATTCATAAAAGGCCACTAACAATTCTCATTTTATCTCTTGAAAAATACAAAAAACTATACATATCCTGTATTAAAAAGGTACTGTGTTTAAAGGCTTGAAAAAAACGTATTTCAGGAAGTTTTTTTGCTTTTAAATATAGAAAAAAGGTAGAAATGTGTAGGCTTTTGCTTAACAAAACAAATACTTTGAACTTTCAAAAGCTAAATTTTTGTTCATTTTATCGATAAATGCGCCCACTTTTCCTCAATGTTGCACTGCGTCACCGGCGCACAGTGTGCCGAAACAACGAATTGGTGGGAATTGATATGTATGAAATTGGGGCATGAATGGGTGAGAATTGGTATGTATTTTCCGAACGTATGTAGTATTCGTATGTAGTTTGCAAACTATGTAGAAGATCTGAAAGTCCTACTGCATGACAGCATGAGAAACCTCATACGCCCCCCCCCCCCCGCCCCTCCTTGCATACTATCTAGCTCAGTTTTAGATAAAAATGTATCGAAAAGTAGAAAAGTGGATAAAAAAAAAAATGAATAACTGATGAAAAAAAAATTGCTATGGAAGCCCAATTTTTTAGTTGTTGTAAATTAAAGGGTTTTGATACCTATGGATTTTGAAATAAATTTTCAACATTTTCGTCTTATAAAGTCAAGATTCCGCTACACTCCGCAGAATTGTTGGTATATTCTTCTTCTATAGGCATTTGAGGAATGAGAAAGGCTGTAATTGCCTACGGTATTGTGCAATTTTGGCAGTTAGCGATTGTTTGATTGAATGAAAATCCACGTAAAAAAAACATGCTTTGGCACCAACCTCATTAAAAAAAAGGACACTGTTAAAAAATAACTAAAATTTGAGAATTTTTAATTAAAATGTATAAAATTAGCATTTTGTATAAAATTAGCCAAAATTGCCGTGATTCGGAATTATGAACCGACTCGATAAACACAGAAAACAGCTTTGTCAATGTCTGCCAAAAAGAAAACAAAAGAAAAAAAAACGAAAAAAAAAAACTTCATCAAACTATGCCGTGTGTAGTGCTCCGTACTAGAGATCTGCACGGGCCGGCCCGTGGCCCGAAGCCTGAGCCCGGCCCGCGATCCAATTTTCATTCACGGCACTCGGGCCGGGCTTGGTTTCTACTGTCTTCGGGCTGGGCCCGGGCCATACTTTTTTCTGAAGGCTCGGGCCGGGCCGGGCAAAACTTATTTTTTTCGTTCAGAGCGAGGACTGGTTTCATTCCTAGTCTTCACGGCCCAAAATTTTCAGCCCTAGTTTTGACCCAGCCCGTATGAATATCATTGACTCAGCGTGGCCTGGTCCATACAAAGGTCAGTAAAATTAGGCCTGGCCCAGAAATTTTTTCAAAAAATGCATACATTTTAAAATCGCCATTATTCTACACTTAAACATTGAAATTCATTCTTTTTAAAGAATACCAGATTTCTATGCTTATTAAAATATAGCTAAATTGAAATCTAGTAAAACGTGTGAAAAAGAACCTGCGTATGACGGAACCCTGTTTTAAACTGAAAAACGTGTTGATCCATCATGCAAAATTAATATACTAATACGTAAGAAGAGAATATATAATATATTTATACTTGCTAAGTAGGGAACTTGTCTATGACGCATTTTTCCTCTTTTCTATGCAGTTCCATTTCAGAAGATATTACTGTATAGCATTTTTCAGATATTTAACTCTTCAGTATATGGAATATGGATTAACAATATTAATGATAACTGAAACATTTACATACCAGAAATAGAGATTAATTAAAAAAATAAATATCGCAGCCTGCGGCACTTCTATAAAAATGAAGGTTATAAACATGAAAAAAAAAAAGGTTAAGATAAATATTTTTCGTCAGAACTCCTATTACAAGACAAATTTTCAACCAAATCGACATAAAAATCAATGCTTTGTAGAAATCCACTCGGACCGGGCTCGGACTGCACTTTTAAGTTTTTACCGGGCCGGGTCAATATTTTTTTCTACGGGTCGAATTTTAAATTTTTGTATCGGGCCGGGCCGAACTTTTTCTATGAGTCAGGCTGGGTCCGGGTCTGGAAATTTCGGGCCGTGCAGACCTGTACTCCGCACTACCATTTGCCTGAGTGTTTTCATTTGAAACTCAGCAAACAAATGCACGAGAAAAAAAGACTGAAAATGTTGAATTAGCGAAAAAAATCCACTACAACGCGTTTTAGTATCTCAGGTTTCTCCATAATGTAAAATTCGCATTGTGGCACTTGCAAAAATGAACTCGACATGTTTTGGCTAACTCAAATAGATCACAAAGCGAAATATGTGCTGTGATTCTTTCAATATTCGACCGCTACGCGTTGTGGTAATGGTGGTAATGACGAAATATCACAAGATGCTCTAGATCAGTGATTCCCAACCTTTTACTGACCACGCCGACCAAATCATCTGTAAAGTCACTATGCCCCCCACCCCTCCGCTAATGTGTAAATTATGCCCTATATTATTTAAAATGTTAAGTATAATCTGACGGCGGAAGCGTAATAGAACCTTAATAATAACTATTCATTACACATTTTTTAACTGATCAAAGATGTGAATCTTCTGTCACAAATGTGTTTTTAACATAATTTTATAAATGCAATGAGGTTATACATCTTCGCCTTTGAGCCAAAAAGTGTTTCGTTGTAGTTTACTAAAAGATGTTAATCAATGTTAAAGAAAAGTGTTATACTGTTTGCCTTTTTATGTTCACAAAATATCTTAAAGAGAGACTTACATTTAAAGTTTAAATTGATAAATTCACACCTTTTATAATGCATTTTTGTAACTTATTAAAAGTTGGTGGAAAAGTTTTGGACACTAAGTTTTCTTTCTATGAATACAAACACAATGCACAAGAAGCATTTTAAGATTCTTATCTTTATCAAATTTGAGTAGCCATTATTCCCCATCACACCATATTTTCTCTGTTTTTCCTTTTCAAATATCATTAATTGTTTTCCACGTATTATCTGATTTTAAAATTTATAATGTATATTCGATCGTGAAATTTACTTACTGTGTAGAATGCCTGCACTAGAGCCATAGATATTTACTATCATCCATTTCTTTTTCTGATGATATATAACATTTATAATTTTTATAAAATTTATAGTACCTCGTTGAGATATTTAGGCTATATATTTAATGTATTTTATATAATATATTTTAGGCTAAATATCAAAACATTCATATTTACATATACTTTTAACTAGTTTCACGTTTAAAAGATTTTTCGTGGTACATATAGTAGAGCGAATAATAGAACTAGAAAACTCGTAAATGAAAAAAAAAGGAAAGTGTTATGAAAAACTGTAAAACAGTCTGCCAGAAAAATTACAGCAAGTTTTAATACTAATAAAATAATTTTAAAATATTTTAATAGATAACTCGTATAATTATTCTGGTGTCAATATCTATTTTAAACTTTTGAAAGGGAACATTTTAAAAATTCAATAAAAAGGACTTTTTAATATTTTGCTTGTACTCCATTTATTTTTAGTCTTCAATATTACTTAAAAAAATAAAGGCAAAAGAAACTGATAGCAAAAAAATTAGTAACAAATTTGGAATCGCCCCCCTAGAAAGTCAATTTGCCCCCAAGTGGGGCGTACGCCCCACGTTGGGAACCACTCCTCTAGATTGTGGCGATGGAGACTAGAGATCTGCACAGGACGGCCCGTGGCCCGAAGGTCTCGGGCCGATTTCCTTTCACGGCACTCGGGCCGGGTCATACTTTTTTCGGAAGGGTCGGGCCTAAATCCTTTTTTTCCCCCTGTACAGAACCGAGACTGGTTTCATTCCTAGTCTTCACTACCCAAAATTTTCAGTCCTAGTTTTGACCCAGCTCGTAAGAAAAATCATTGTCTCAGCGTGGCCTGGTCCATTCAAAGGTCAGTAAAATTAGGTCTGACCCAAAAATTTTTGAAAAAATGCATTCCTTTTTTAAATCGCCATTATTCTACACTTCAACATTAAAATTTATCCTTTTTAAAGAATAGTAGATTTCTACACTTTTTAAAATACAGTAAAACGTATGAAAAAGAACCTGCCTATGACGCAATCCTATTTTAAACTGAAAAACGTGTCGATCCATGCAAAATTAATATACTAATACGTAAGAAAAGAATATATAATACAGTTACAATTGCTAAGAACGGAACCTGTCTATAACGCATTTTTTTCTTTTCTCTGAAATTCCGTCTTAGAAGATTTTACTGTATAGCATTTTTTGGATTTTTTAACACTTTAATACATGGATTATGGATTAACAATATTAATGATAACTGAAACATTTACATACAAGAAATAGAGATACATTAAAAAAAGTAAATATCGCTGCCTGCGGCACTTCTATGAAAATGAAGATTATAAACATGAAAAAAAAAAAAAAAAAGTTAAGATAAATATTTTTGGTCAGAACTCCTCGTACCAGACAAATTTTTAACCAAATCGACGTAAAAGTCAATGTCTTGTAGAAATTCACTCGGGCCGAGATTTTAATTTTTTTCCGAGCCGGGCTTGGACCGAGCTTTTAAGTTTTTTACCGGGCCGGGTCGGACCAATATTTTTTTTCTACGTGCCGGACTGGGCTCGGGCCGAACTTTTATATTTGTATCGGACTGGGTCTAGCCCGGGCCTGGAAATTTCGCCGCGTGCAGACCTCTAATGCAGACGAGATATAGAAAAAAAAAAAAAAACTAATTCATTTTAAATTCTTTATTAAAATCCATGATAAACTATATTTCTCATATATCATAATCATTTGAGCATTTTTACAGTAATTATAGATCACAATATTTACGCGCTTTATTGATGGCCCTATAGAAAGCTACAAACGATATGAAAAAACAACAAGAAAAATATTCTGTTTAACTTCAATGATACATTCTAATAATGTATGAATTTGTACACCTTGCGAGTGATTAGAAGGATCTTAGGAGAATGCAATGTTTTAAATTTTTCACGTGAACTTTTAAAAAACTAAGTAGGGTATGATGGATTTTCTCAAAAAAGAAAATACTGTGCTCTGTCTCGATATATTTAAATTTTAAGAAATTAGTGTAGTTGTTACATTTGTTACTGCATAGATGAACAGACAATGCACGCATGAATGGATCAACGGTTAAATCGTTTTAAAAACTTCAATGGGACCAACTGGAAATGCTTTTAAACAAACAAACGAATATCATTTTTCGAAACTGGTTCATCTGTTCCAAAAGTATGCATGAACTTATAATAGAAACGAATAATAAAAGACGAATTGAGTGCCCCTTTTTTTCTGGAGTCTATAAAAAGGGTACCACAACCATTTTGAAAATGTCAGCAATGTTTCGTCATAAAACATAAAGAGACCGTTCATGCAAATACATTCGCCCTAAATATTCGTCTGTCAAACTGAAATTCGTAAATTAAACTAATTTTAGACAAACTAAACATCATCCAAAAGATTTCTTAAAAATTTAAAATACAGTAGAACCACTTTTTTATCCGAAACCCTTTTAACCGAAATTCTCGATTAACCGAAACTCTCGATTAACCGAAATCCATTTTTAAAGCTTTTTTTTTTTTAACTATCACATTTCTTGTGGTCAAAATCCATTTTTAAAGCTTTTTCTTTCTTTTTTTTTAAAGTTTATCATATTCCTCGTGTGCAAGCAGTCTTTTCCTAACCACGCGTACATATAAATATTTTCGATCCCCTTTCTTAGAATTCCTTTGAATTTAATTTGAGCTCCCGTAAGCTGAGGAGTGAAGCGAACGAATAAAACGAACAAATTAGTGATTCTGAAGATTTTGAATGTTTTGCAAAAGATTTGGCTTGGGTGGATCAGCAGAAAGACTGTGATACTGGCGAACTAACAATATTTAAAAACTTCGTGATAGAGCTTCAAAGCAAAGGCAATCGAAACTGCGACAAACAAAACATTGTTTCAAACCCTTGTGAAATATGTAAAAGGTACTTAATTTCAAAATTAAAGTTCAGGTAATTTGTTCTTGTTTCTATTTTGCTATTGCTTGATTTTTATTAAGCACTTGTTACTTTAATAAGAAATAGCGTATGAACACCTCAATCTTAAAATGGAAGCATTCTCGATTATCCGAAAATTTCGATTTTCTGAAAGAGGGTCGGTCCCAATTAATTCGGATAATCGAGGTTCTACTGTACATAATTGTGAACTTTGCTACAGATTCAAATAGATTCAATCCTCGAGGAGACACTATTTTAAAATTAAAATTGTGCTCAATTTGCAAGATATAATTTTTATCTTGGCGTTTTCATAAAAAAAAATATTCTATAACAATATCATATTCTTAAAAACTTTGAAATGATACGAGGTTTACTTTGTAAACAGACCATTCAATGCAAGTACACTCGACCCTGCATATATTCTGCTGTCAAACTGAAATTCATAAATTACTTTTAGACAAAATAAACATCGTCCAAAAGGTTTCTTAAAAATTTAAAATACTTAATTGTGAACTTTACTACTGATTCAAATTGATTCAATCCTCGAGAAGATAGTAGTGAAAAATTAAAATTGTGCTTAATTTGCAAAATACAATTTTTTTCTTATTGTTTTCATAAAAAGATATCTTCTATAAACATGACATATTCTTAAAAACTTTGAAATAATACGAGATTTACTTCGTAAACAGACCGTTCAATGCAAGTACACTTGACCCTGTATATTCTGCTGTCAAATTGAAATTCATAAATTACTTTTAGACAAACTAAACATCGTCCAAAAGGTTTCTTAAAAATTTAAAATACTTAATTGTGAATTTTACTACAGATTCAAATTGATTCAATCCTCGAGAAGATACTATTAAAAAATTAAATTTGTACTCAATTTGCAAAATACAATTTTTTACTTTGCGTTTTCATAAATACATTCTTAAAAACTTTTAAATGATACGAGATTTACTTCGAATTCATTACATTTGGGAATTGCAATTTGACAGGAGCACTGTTCTGCGCTGAGTATATTTGGATTAAAAGAGTTGTTCACGTTCGGTTAGGAAACATTTTTAGCGATTTCGGAAAAAAGTTTTTCGTTACATTTTTCTTTATTGCGTGAATTACTTAAGTCGTTCAGTAAGACACACGGCAGTGAGCTTTCAATTTTAATTTTACTAAAATAAACATGTATATATATATATAAATATTAACGAATCTTTTTGGTAAAAGTTATATTGAGCTGGACTGTAAATTATTTGATATGTATATCTTTATTACGAACAAAACAAAATAAATTTTTGTTAGATTTAGAAATTTGAATAAAATAAATAAATGAAAATAAATTATCAAATATTTCTGATGAATTGACATTGATTTCATTTTTTAGCTGGAACTTACAAAAACGAACAAAAAGTTACAAGTCAATTACATCATGGTTGCATCATTTATCCGTTCAAAATGCGTTGTGACAGTTCGATTTCGTTATTGCCACAACGCTAAGTGATCGAAGATTGAAAGAACCACAACACAATAATCGCTTTGCGGCCTTCGAGTTTGTTAAAATGTGTTGTGTTCGTCTCAAGCCCTAATTTCTAACAGAAAAAAAAAGCACCGGAGCTCTAATATTCTACAGTAACAAAGGTAGTGTATTATACCCCACCCTCGTCTCCTCCATCAGTAGTTTTTCAAATACAGTAGAGTCTCGATTATCCGAGTTAATATGGACCAAGCTCAGCTCGGATAAGCAAAACACTCGGATAAACCGGATTTACACAAAGAGCCACGAAATAAGAAGATGAGATATAAATTTTCTTTTAATTAATTCATTTTTATGGTATTAGTAACATTTCTGAAATGAAATTGTTTATTTGAAAAAGCCCTTAATAGTCTTTTGTTTGTTGAATGTCAATTTTGCTGCATTTTTTTTTTTTCAGTATTACGCTACTATACAGGGTGTCCGGTCTCAACGGTGTCCAATGGCTAATTCCTAAACCGTTAGTCATAGACATATAGTTTCAGTTACAAAAATGATTTAAATCAGGTAAAGAAATATTTTAAAAGCAATTTGGGTCAATAAAAACATTTCTTAAAAAATTACGAAATTTAAATTTTTATACGGTGCCCCGGTCCTATAAGTTATATTTAGTAAAATTTTCCTTTTACACTGACAAGTAATAGAAAAAAAGTCCCGTTATTCTACGATTAAAATTGCCCGAGTAATAGCTGTTTAAAATTCGAGCATATTTTTTGCAGCAAATTGGGGGTCATTCACAAATTTAGTCGAAATATGATTTCGTCAGATATATTGAAAAATGGTTGAGAGTAAAACTAACATTGCGATATAAATTTGAAATCTTTAATCATTCCCGGATACTAATGCAAAATATACAATTTGTAATAAACATTTAAGAAGAAAGAAAAAGCAGAATTTTTGTTAAATAAAATGATACTTATTAGATTACACTAGCCTGCAGAAGTTGGATTATGTCATGTTTTTTAGCTTTTGATAATTGATTCTTATGTATTCTGTACCGCTGAATCCGAAATTGACCTTCAAGTGACCTTCATGTGATGGTTAACATTACATCAATATTTTTCACAAATTGCAAATTTTAAAGTTAAAAAGTTAAAGTTAAAATTGAATCTCCTCTCCATCTCATCGGACTACTGAGCTGTTTAGCTGTAAGAATCCCAGGATAAGTAAAAATATCGAATAAATTATTGAATAAAATGAAATAAAATAAAATAAAATAAAATAAAATAAAAAAAGTTTTACATATGTTTTTCAGCATGAGATTTTCGCTATATTTTAACTTACACATTTACGATTTGCAAAAAAATTCTAACATGATGATTAAAAATGAAGGTCATTTTCAGATTCTGTGCTAAAAAGTACGTAAAAATCAATTATCAAAAGTTAAAAAACACAACCATCGCCTCTACTTTATAGCATCCGATTTTTGTTATTCTTTAAATTTGACAATTTATGATTTTGCGAAATATCCTGAAATGATGGTTAAAAATTAGCTAATTTTTGGACTCAGTGCTAAAAAATACATAAAAGTAAAAAAAAAAAAAAAAAAAAAAAAAAAAAAAAAAACCATCAATCGCAGTCTTGTATTATCTAATCTAAGACTTTTTATTAAACTTCTTGGCGGTAATCTATCTGAAATTTTTTGTGTTATCCAGTAAAATAAGTATAAATGGTAACCACCGAAAATCATAATAATATTAGATTGTTATCAGATTTGCGCCAGTATGTAAAATGTAATCTCGATCGGATATTTGAAAGTGTGTTAAAGTTCGGGTACAAATTTTGAACTGGAAAAACATGCATACGATCGTTGAAGTAACATAAAAACTTGCAAAAATAACATATTTTTTGTTAAAAGAAATCATAAAAGAAACAGTCTCAAATCCTGACAAAATAAAACATATGTTATTTTAGCCAATCTGAAACTTAATAAATGTTAACTTAATCGTAATACTCGTACGATTTTTTTCAAAGCGCAGATACACATGGAATAAGATCTTCGAATACTTTAAACACTTGATATGTGACCCCTCAAAGTCAAGCCGAACTCATTTGTTTTCAGAGCAGAAAATTGGCATAAGTCATGCATTTTTAAAGTTTCATAACTCTCTTAATTTTAGCGTTATATGAATGGGACTTTTTTTTGTCTTACTTGTCAGTGTAATAGGAAAATTTTACAAAATATAACTTATAGGACCGGGGGACCGTATTAAAATTTAAATTTCGTAATTTTTTAAGAAATGTTTTTATTGCCCCAAATCGCTTTTAAAATATTTCTTTACCTGATTTAAAACATTTTTGTAACTGAAACTATATGTCTATGACTAACGGTTTAGGAATTAGCCATTGGACACCGTTGAGACCGGACACCCTGTATAGCTACTAATTTCTAAGATTTTTTCTTACCATTAAAACTTACCCGTAAATTTTGCCTAATTCAATCGTCGAAATCTAACAATTGTCAACGATTCAATATGGCAAAAATTTGTATTGAATTTTAGACGTAACAAAACCGTACAAATTGGCAACTATGTGATTCTATTAGTGTCATGAAAATTGCAAGTGTAGCCTCTTCTTTCTGCTCAAAGTATTACTAAATTGTTTTTTTTTCAATCGAACTTATACCTTTGGAATGGATCATTTTCTCCCGATGGACTGATGGCTTCCATTCTTATGAAACAGCCATTATAAATGAAGTGTTAGGTGAAGATGAAAGAGCAGCCGTAAAAAGTTAGAGCTCTGATTTTCTGGTCAGAATAGGAAAAAAATGGCCATCCCCCCCCCCCCCTCTGATAAAAAAATCAGAGTTCTAACTTTTTAGGCTGCTCTTTCATCTGCACATAACACTTCATTTATAAAGGCTGTTTCATAAGAATGGAAACGATCAGTCCATCGGAAGAAAATAACTCTGTTAAACCGGAAACTCGGTTAAGCGGGACTCTACTGTATATACCAAATTTATTACTTATTCGAACAAATATAGGTCATACAATAACCTTATTAACAAAGTTAGACAATTTGCCCATTGGTAAATATAAATAGAAGAAATCCCCTAAACTTCTTACTTAAGCCTTCTTTTAGGCTATAGACAGCTTTTCCACTTTTTCTTGATATCCAAACTGTGGATCTCCTAAAATCTCTCTTGGTATAATTTATTTTCCACACGAGCAGTTACCTCATATCTTGCGCTTTTTGCAGCCTCCTCGGTGTTATGCTTTTTACTTCATATAATATATTGTATATCGATTAATTAAACCCTTGAGTCTGTCAAATTGTATTGTTGCGAATATTTATAATCCCACATTTATACACAATAAGATTTAATAAGGGAACAGAGCAAAAAAATTAATATCAGGAGTGGGGAATTTTCAAAAATTCCTATTCGTCGAGGAATTCCTGTGGATTCCGTCTAATATTTGAATATTCACTAGAAATAAAAAAGTACTAGAACTGCGTTCCTGTGAACTTCGGCGTAAATTAAGCATCGCGTGGAACTAAAAAGTTAATTAGTGAGAATATTTTAGAAACACGAACAAAAACCAGTGTGTAAACATAACAAGATCACAAATAAAAATGGCAGATACGGTTGCAGTTATTCAGGCATTCCTCGTAGCCGTTTGGAAACCACTGGTACAAAAAACCATTATGGTTACATTTACGAGCGCTAGATAAAAGTTTGTTCCTACGTGCCATATGTAAGTACTTTGGTAGGAAATAAGGCAAATGATTGGATATGGGTAGAAAAGGAAAGATTATTTTGGCTTTGTTTTTTTCGGAAGTGCTGTTCAGCTGGGCTCCGGAGAACTGTAGTGCAAATTAAGCACTGGTTTGTCTTTGCAAGTGCCACGATACAACTTTTGCATTGCGATTGAACCTGAGGAGCCATAACGCGTTGTCTTCATTCTTTTTTTTTTTTTTTTTTTTTTTTTTTTGCCAAAGGTGCGGTTTCAGTCTTTGAACCTAACGTATGTAATTATCTAGTCCTTGTTAGACGAATTTTTGAAATTTTATGTTTTTATAACAAATCATCTTAATTTTCGGTATCTTGATTTTAATGCATTAATTTTAATCAAAAAGTTTGATATTGTTTTGTTTATAAAAAGCAAGCGAATTAGAAAAGTTAAAAAACATCGGGTAATGATGGAAGAAATATACAAACTTTCATTGAAAAACGTCTACACAAACAAAAAACCAGGAAATCATTTCATCCATTGCCCAGATATTCTTGGTACTGACTTTTGACAACAAGCAGTTTTGAAAGCAGTTTGGTTAGATAACGATTTCTTTTTTGATATTCTGTAGAATATGCAGCAAAATATTTATTACAAAACATGTCTTTGAACTAAACATTTTAATTATTCCATTTGCAGTGTAATGATTACCATTATCTGTATATAAACAATAACTTATAATTTTTCTATAATAGTAACAGGGCAATGTCCGAATAAAATAATGCTGTCTTTACACTAAACTAATTCATACTATTCAGACGGCTTTGTCCATAAAATTCTTTCATAATTTGTATGGCACTGTAAACGATTAATAATTATAAATAGGTAATTAATTGACGGTCAACGGTGGTCCATTGTCCATCCCCGAATTTCCAAATTTAATTAACTAATTTTTCTTTTACCTCTCATGATTTCGAAAGTAATAGTTCAACTTTTTCTTCACAAGTGATATAAAATAATTAAACACCACGAAAAAGAAATAAAAATTTTCGTGACCTCCTCTATAAGACAATTTTTAATTATGTTTATCTTTTTACATTCATGTTTTTCAAATTTATCTTAATGCTGTCCTCAACTGCTCTGCTCAACAAGCGCAAAACATTTTGACACATTTACAAATTCATTTTTTAACGGAAAGATATAAAATTGGAAAGCCTGGCCATGGAAGTGATTTGGAATCGAACTGTGTTTTCTATTTTTGATCAATAAATTACCCATTGATTTATAAGCGATTCTGATCACGTGACACGGCATTTTTCTCCCCTTACCGACTGGATTTTCTTCTTTCGCTCGGAAGTTCAGTTCAAAATGTCAGCTTTGACAATGTTTTCTGAAAGACCTATTGCGTTTACAAGAAAACGAAAAAAACATTTTGATGACATAGTTTCTGAATAAAAACACCTTCTAGTTTCATGCTTTTCCGAACAAAAATGAATTAAAACTAATATCAGAAATTTGACCCTTTGGATTTGAGAACAGTCTTAAATAAGGAGGACAGAGTCAGAGAAAGAGTTCCCCAGACGGAAAAAAAAAGAATGAACCGTATCAATTCTCGATTTTGAAAATTGCTGGTAGAAATTTATTTTTGAATATTTAATATATTTTTAATTTAATAATCTTTGAGCTCTTTTAAATAAGGTCATAATATTTTACAAAATTAAGGCAAGCAAGATAAAATAGTGAAAGAGAAGTTTTCAAATTTTTTTCTATCTGACGCTATAGTTCTAATGCTAAAATTTTCTCTTATCTGTCGTTATTATCCTTTTTTCTGAAATACGCAAGTTTAGGATATAATGTATAGCTGTTTTCGAAAGTACTTGAGTTCTTTGACATAAAAGATAAATTTTGTTGCATTTTTCGCCGATTTTGCAAGACGGTTTTTCTGCTTGAAGAGATTAAAGCCGTTGCGTCAGTACATAAAAAAGCATTCCACTCTTGCTCTTTAATGGCACTCAGACGAAATTTTATTCCGAAAAAGATAGGATATGGCCTGGAAGAATGAGACTGAAAAAATTCCTTTTATTTTTTTCAGCTATAAAGATATTTTCAGTATGAGTTTTATTACTTTTTTGCCTAAATGTTGCCGAGATGAAATCATATTGTCTCGATTCAGAATTTGAATCCCAAGAAGTTTTCGTACCTCGAACCACTTGGTTCTTTTATATGTGAATTATAATTGAAACCAAATGACTATAAAAACTTTTTTTTTCTAAAATTTTTAAAGCAAAGAAAATTTTGAATTTGCATTAAAAGACAAGCAAGTTAAAAATGGTTTAGTATGAAATATAAATTTGTTAAAAATATGAGATTGACATTTTAAAAACGAATTGATACTCGAGGTTCATTTTCACTATATAATATGGCTTGCGATTTTCCCAATCCTTTATAAAACTGCCACACGTAAGTTCTTACCCTTCTATTGACTTATTGAGGAACTAATAAAGAGGATATCTAAAAAACACGTACTGTTATAACTAGTTGTAGTTGCTTTTTATAAGTTTCCAAACTTTCTGGTGGCCTTTTGACTCGCAACAATTTGAAGTTCCTAT
This sequence comes from Maratus speciosus, assembly GCA_963932465.1. NCBI lineage: Eukaryota > Metazoa > Arthropoda > Arachnida > Araneae > Salticidae > Maratus > Maratus speciosus. The sequence continues at coordinate 415,700,223 of OZ010791.1, forward strand.
GTACAGTCGTGGAAAAAAAAAAAAGTAAACACCCCTTACTAACTCTAAGAAGAATTATCATAGAAAAAAGTTACTGGATTAAAAGTTACACGATTAGTAATAAAGTCTACTTTTAAATGATGTATATAAAATTTGCTTAGGGGTACATTAACATATTAAAACGAACCATAACTTTGTTTTTTTTCAATAGCAGTACACAATTCTGACAGCATACATGAACTCTACACTCTTCAATTAGCCTACAAAATTTTTTTTATGCAACTCGTACAATAAGTTTACGAGAAATTAATTATTTTAAAACGAGTGTATTTTAGGGGCTGTATCCAAATTGAAGTTCGGTTCTGAATTGTTGACCGAGGCAGCCCCGTTCTTGATCAAGACACCTTAAGCGCCACTCAAGAAGTCAATGAAGACTGCTAGATTACAGGATTGCATAAGAAATTTCAAAATATCTAGTCACTTCTATCATAGACGGTCCCTTAAACTATCATTTTGCCGTTTTTAAAGCATAAATTTAAAACTACTTGGAAGAAAAATGTGAAATTTGGATTTCCATAAAGCAAGACTTAATAAATATAAATCCATCAAAAAAATTGTAAGTTGCAATTCATAATTTTTTCGAATATTAATTTCATAATTCATATCATAAAATTATAAAAATTGCAAATTCAACGTATTTATGTTTGGGTACTTTAGTATTATTGCTACGAAAAAAATTAGTACATTAGGAGTATAATTTCAGGAGATATTAATAAAACTATGAAAATGTAATTTAACAATAGAAGCACTAAATTTTGAATGTTTATAATTCAAAAACTTATCAATCAAATGACTTGAAATTTGGTGTCTAGGCATAGTTTAAACCGAAGATTTGAAATATTGTGTTAAAATTGAGTATTGTCATTGAAAAAAAATGAAGTTTGGGTTCGTTTTAATATGTAGATGGCCCCCTAAGAAAATTTTATATACATCATTTAAAAGTAGACTTTGTTTCCAATCGTTCGGTACCAGTAACTTTCTTCTACGCTAATTTGTAGAGGAGTTAGTAGGGGGTGTTTACTTTTTTTTTCCACGATTGTACATACCATAACTTGGAAAACGTAATGATTTACATTTTTTCACGACTTATCGTTAGCGTAATAGTTTTAGAAATCTTGTATAACAGGAAATTTGTCAAAAGATTGTTACTCCAGTATCCAATGGATACTGTACCGTGCTATAAGAGCCTAATAAGTAAATCTATATTATAAAGCAAAAACATGTCCGTGAGTAACGACGTGAGTGGTTGGAATTGTTAGGGCTAGTAACTTAAAATTTGCCATGGCTGTTAATAGACGTAGATGCTCACCAAGAACTTTTTTTTTTTTTTAATTTGAAATTTAAAAGGGTTCAGGAGCAAAAAACGTACTAAAATTGCGATTTATGTAATACAGTTGGTATAGAAACGTGGAATTTGACATGCGCTTACATTTAAGATGTAAACGCTCGCTAAGGACGGTTTCTAAAAAAATCGAAATTTAAATGGATGAAATGAGCGGAAAACGATCTAAAAACATTCTAAATTACGATTTATTTGGAATTGTTAGGGATAGAAATTTAAAATTTAGCGTAGCTGTTACTTTAAAGACGTAAATGCTAACACAGAACAGTTTTTTTTTTTAATTCGAAAGTTAAAAAGGTGCAGGAGCCAAAACCGTTCTAAAATTGTGATTTATGTGATACACAAGGACGTTACTGCAAGTCACAAACGTAGCTGCAAAACCATCAGGATGTGAAGTCACATTATGACCGTAATGTGATTTTTAAATATCTTTGAAAATGAGAAAAAATATTTTGAACAGGGAAGTCTTAATGCCTTTGAGGGTAAGATACGATTAATTTTTGTGAGCCCCTTGCAAATTAACCTATATCCACTTATTTATCAATCTGCAAAGAAAATCATCTCTATAAGGATCAATTTTAGTTAATACGCAATTGAAAATTATGATACAAACTCTTATTCAGAAAATAAATGCAATGATAATAATGATAAAAAAAATAATAAAATGACCTTCTTCAAATAATACTTAAAACTAAAATTCTATATGAAAATAATGGGATCTTTAGTGCTGAATATACACCAGCAGTCTATAAAACAACCTTTAGAGAACCAGGAAACCTACTTACATTACAAACTGATCTTGGTCGTTCCAAGCTTAAAATTATCAGTAGAAAATAATTTGTGGACATTTGCTCAAACGGCGACATGCGGGTATTAAAATTCACGAGACATGACGATTTTGGACAACTTGGCAAGCGTACCACGTACTTCCCGAAAAATACCTTTATATTAAAATTAGAGTTTTGCAATTTCGTTTTATTCTTTATGATAAATTAATTATAAGCTAAAATAACTCTAACGATTTTATTAATGTAAATCATTCCCAGCAAAGAAAGAAACAGTGGGCCATCAGCTGGAAAAAAGATGGCAGCCAGCACTGCCATCAGCGGTAAAGTGCAATGGTGCCATTACTTAAACCAGTACAAAAGTTTCTGAGCGGAATGCAGCTGGCCCATCAGTGATGGCAGAGAGCAGACCAGCATTGGTATGCCATCACATTACTTCAATCCGGCACTTTTCCTGCAGTGCTATTACTTATCCCACTGCTATTCCTTTGCTGGCCCAGCACTTTCCCTTACAAAAATTTCTTATAGAATTCTATAAAAAAACGAAGTGCTATATAATCATGGCTCTTTTTTCTATAAGCTAGTTTCACCAAGAGATATAGAAATATCTTTAAAAGTGTCTATAATAGAAATACGTGAACTTTCAGCAGTTTCCATGTGGTCACCCTCCCAAGTACTAACCGCGATCGATGCTGTTTGGGTTTTGTGAACGGACATGAACAAGTACTTTTAGCATACGCTACGACTGCTCGTAGTTTTCAATCTCTCATTACACTATTTCAAGTTTGTTTCTTTTGTGATTTACGTTCCCAATCATTAAACTTGTATAGAAATTATTCTATTGTATAGAAATCCTATAGATTTTATACGCTTTTTTTTTATTATTGATTCTGAACTGTGTAAATTATGAAAACCGAAATCCTTTGTAACCTAGAAAAACCAGATTTAAGGAGAAAAAAAAAGGTGCGTTGAAATAAAGATTTTATTTATTTATTCATTTACTTATTTATTTTGTTGGTGGCAGTGGTGCTATATTTTTTACAGTTTCTAAAAAAATTAGCTTCACAGCTTAAATTGTGTTAAGATATTCATTTCAGATTTGTGTTCAAATACTCAATGTCTTCGATATTCGCAGCGCCACCTAGCGTAAGGGTTCCCAGCAATAAAACTGCAAAAGTTCGTGCACTTCCATGTAGTGGTGGGCCAGCGCATGAGATAAAACGGATGCCCACCAGAATTTTATCTGAATATTTCCAAGAGAAAAGTTGATAGAAGCTGTCCAGCAGTGGTCATGCAGTGGTAGACCATCAGCCAGCACGTCTCCATCATTGCCAGCACCTATCTTGCTGCTGGCCAGCAATTTCCTCTTTGCTGGGCTGCTTCAATGGAAGTGAACAGAAGGAAATCCAATGGGGCAGTTTCTTTTTAATGCTTTTTAGGGGCATGGGGGGGGGGGTGGGTGAGAGTTTTATGACGAACTGATGCCGTGATATAATAAATAATATTTTTAACGCTTAATTATGTTGTTTATTCTTAGCGTATAATTAAATAACTTAGATAAAATAACACTTTTACTATAATTCTTTTTTTTAATCATTAGACACGTTTAAGACAATGAAAAAAAACTCAGTCAGACTCCATCTGGATCCAAAAACAGAAAAATCGTAAAAATAAATGTTAAGAAGCAGAATTCATAAATGGATTTTTTATGTACATAAACTAGCAGCCAAACTTAATCTTGATCCAAAAACAGAAAAATGGTACAGAACTCGCCAATGATTTTGTTATGCATATAAATAAGCATTCAAACTCAATCTGCATCCAAAAACAGAAAAATCATGAAAAAAGAAATAAATTGTATATTGGCATCAGTATATTAGAACTTTATTCAGTCAAATTAAAGGATGTCTATATACACTTATACACTATATGGCCAAAGGTGACCCGTCACTTGCGATTTTAGACGTTTTGTGAAATACATAGAAAAATACATCAGGAATTAACCTGAAACTGCAGGTGTCTAAACAGTGTAGTATAAGTCATATATTTCCGCGAAGATTTTCCCCCGAAATCCCATAGGGACCGTCAACAAATTGAAAAAGAACGCATATCTTTTGGATAACCCTGTAAAAACTAATGTAGCAAAAGCGTTGAAACACGATATTATTAATAAGTGACTTATTGTAATATACTGTGTTAATTTTTATGAGAACAGCATGTTTTATGAGAACAGCATTGAAAATTCTGAAAATTATCGTCGATAGAATAAGCTCGAAATCCGTTGTTCCCAAAAGGAAGCAAAAAGATGAGGGGTTGTATCCAAATATTGTAGTACGTGCAATATTATGTACGCTACCTTGGCACTAATCAACAGATATTTGATACAATCCTTAGAGGAGGAATTGAGTTATATTAGAAGTCTATGATACAACCCCTCATTTTTTTTCTTCTTTTGGGGAACAACGGATTTCGAGCTTATTCTATCGACGATAATTTTCAGAATTTTCAAGCTACGATTTTCAGACTTTCACAAAAGTGGCTCTATATACTTAGCTAATACATTATGCACATTGTATTTTGATTTCATTCACGCATGAGCAGTGAAACACTTTTTAGTAATCCTGCTCATTTTTCATCCAATTTTTATTATTTTTTTAATTCTGATTGCAGAATATTGTGTGCAATGTTATTTGTCATATTTTATGAAAAGATTTTTTTTTTTTTTTTAATGTTAAGAACTCTGCAAATTATAAGCAAAAAACTTGGCGAAATTTGGGACTGTTTTTAGAAAAACTTTAATTTCTCTACGAGTATACATGCTGTTATCATAAAAATGAGCAGTATATTACAATAAGCCACTTATTAATAATCTCGTGTTTGAATGCTTTTACTACATTAGCTTTTACAGGGTTATCCAAAAGATATTCGTTCTTTTTCAATTTGTTGACGGTCCCCTTTGGGGTTTCGGGAAAAAAATCTTCGTGGAAATATATGACCTATACTACACTGTTTACACACCTGCAGTTTCCGGTTAATTCCTCATGTATTTTTCTAGATATTTAACAAAACGTCTAAAATCGCAAGTGACCGGTCACCTTTGGCCATATAGTGTATTTAAAATTTTATTGTCTAGAAATCCTCTAAAGTCATTAAGTTGACTTGTAGTATGTTATTTACAGATTTAATTACACGACATCCATCAACCATTTGTTACAAGATTGAGTCACAACATTAAATATTATTTTTATACTAGGCTAGTGAGACGGGCTATTCGTAGAGTTAGTTATAAGTTATAAGTAAGTTTATAATAAAGAACGCACTTACAGGAAAATAGTTTTGATTTAGATATATAAATCAATGAAGTTTGGAAATATTCCGTATCAATAATATTATGAATTTTACTCCTCTTTAAAATGATTCCTATTGTCCTATTCCTCTTTTCTTCTATTCATAAAAAAAGCTTATTATTATTCTTATTATTTTTAAAGGTTGCTACATTTTCCTATTTATTTTTATAGACTAAATAAGACTTGAAAGTAAAGAAAAGAAATTTTATCGTTTAAATATATGTCTTTTTTAAATATCAACTTGAAAATTATAAATAAATTTAATGAAGAATGTAGTTTGAAGAGATTAATAGTTTGATTTATGTAAATAAATCGAAGAAGTTTGAAAATATTTCTTATCAGTTTTATTGTAAATTTTTAAATGGCACTATATTTTTCGATGTACTCGTCCCTCTAAAATAGATTAGTAATTAAAACTATAAGCAAAATAATTTTTTAATTAAATTACTCTGTTTAAATATCACAATGAAAGTTATAAATGTGGAGCAAACATTCAAACCATGCTTTCTCCTTTAAATACAAATGTAAATAAAACACAAAAAACTGATTAATTAGAAAATAACTTATTAAGCATATTAGAAAGAATTGTAAGCATACATAAGATAATAAATCTAAAACAAATTAATAAAATGCATTTAATATTTGGAGAAATCACGTTTTGACTGAATTCAGAGGAGGAAACATGTTTTGAATGTTTGACAAGTGGATAAAACGCTTTTTGAATGAAATAAGTTCGAACTCACAAATAATACAAAATCATTATTTTATTTGGAAAATACTGAACTTCAGTTGACTATTGAAAAAATAAAATGACAGATTATGGTACCTAGTAGTATTCATTAAATATTTACTAAATAAATGCTCATTTGCCAAAAATCCATTTCAAATTTTGAAACCAATATCTTCATCTAGACAGTCACACACTTCCCCCTCTTCTTCATTGCAGGCTGGTAAATCATGGATAATGTGGTTATACCATTTGAAGACATCATTAGGTTGATTTTGCCACTGCTCACCATACATTACCTTCAAAAGTTTGTCAACATCTTTTTTCTTTTCAACGAATATGGCGTGGTTAAGAGGAAGAGATTCTAAAACACTCCTTTGAACACGGGCAACAGTAACTGCCTTTTTAAGGAGATTTACATCAGATTCTTAACTTAAATCTTGAAATCTATAATTCTTGAAACCTTTAACCTTAACAGCTCTCTTTTTTTCCTCTAAAACAATCCGTTTCAATTGTGATACATGTGGTAAGTTTCGACAGTCACATTAAGTGATTTAGTATTAAAAAGTTCCCAATCAGTTTCCAAAATTTTCACATCACCAACGATTTTGTACATTTCATAATATTGTTCCTTTGATATGATTGTAACATTTTTCTTCAGGATCTTCTCAACACGACCAAACACACGATCTGCCGGGAGGAAACTGTGTCCTCTGACTGGGAAGAATAATAGTATTCTTTCAATGCTTGAATTCGATGTGTACAAAAAATACAAAAGCATATGAATATTTATGTTATTTTTATTTTGGGCAATACACCCATCACTGAAGAGCCTTAAAGTATTTTTATCTTCAAGGTCCATTTTGCTTAAGTGACAATGTAAAGCAGATGAAATTTCAATGCTGCCTTTGCCTGCCAAATCTTTTGACCAAGTATAGAACGTTGGGTTCTTCCCGTCCAAACTCGTTGCGCATAAACTGTAGAAGTTGAACTGCCTCAAGTAATAGGCATCTTGTATGTTAGTTTTGGGAAGCTGTTGAATTTGTTGCAAGTCAAAACACAAACTAACAATGGATTCATCAGTTATTTCTTCTTTCATAAAAGAGTAAAAGGCATTGGCTCTTAGTTTATGAATTCATTTTTCAGTCATTAAAGTCACTCGTTCTGCAGACACCACAGGGAATGTTTTCATTTTGTGGTCGAGTAAAGAACTTGTGCTACAAACATCACTAGATGGAGACTTAAAGCCTATATTAAATTCATTTACGAAAATTCTCCTGAACATAGCGAAACTAACTCTGTACAGATCTTCCTTGCAGTTTTGACTGTAAATTTTGTGCAACTTCCTTATACTTAATGTACAATGCAAATACAGCCGCTTAGATTGATTTCTTCCATAATGACTTTCTGATGCCTTTAAGTTTGAGATAAACTCTCTTACCTTGTTTTTTTTTTTTTTTTTCTGAATACTAAGATGACTTCTCCTGTTACCTCCTCTCTTTTCCTCAATAGATTCTCCGGCATATAACTTTTTAACAATATTGGACAGTCTTGTACGTCCTACTTTAGTTATAGCTAGGAAATTGCTTTTACAAACACGGATTCTCCTTCCATTGCAAGTAGTAATGTAATAATTAGCTGAAAAGGCATGTTGTGAGCCCGATGAATGAGACTTGTTTAGGTTTGGTTTATTCGGCCTACGCCGAGTAACATTTTTGGTAATAAGCAATGAAGCTATAATGGAGTTCTGTCGTTGTTTGTTTGGAACTTTGTAAAGTCTATCTCGAAGTTTCTTAACATCATTAGGACTAACACATGAAAGTGTTTTACTAGAATGTTTGCATGGAACATAGACATTACTACCTGATGGTGCTGAATACCTCTTCCTTTTCGCTTCTTTCCTTTTCACATCAGCTTTCTGCCTTTGTCGTGTCCCACAGTTTCCAGAGCTCACTAATACACCATCTGCCACTTCTTCCATCTAGAAATATATTAAAATTACGGATTATTTCACAAAATAAAATGAAATAATACACGTTGTACTTTATACAGAAGAACATTAGCAAGTTAATCAGCAGATGACAACCCCGCAGACGACAAGGGTCCCGTGACCATTGAGGACAACTGTGATTGGCAGACTGGAGAAATCACTGTTTGATTGAATGCAGGCTTTGGAGGAAACACTCTTTGATTGAAACGTCAAGTTTTAAAACTGGTTTATAATGGAAAAAAATTTTTTTGGTTAAAAATACCGTTTAGTTCTGTGCAATTTAACATAGAGTTCATAAAAGTAACAATAACTCATTTTTTATTTTTTTGTGAGAAAATACGGTTTGCATGTTTGCTCCTCAAACAAGTTTAATAAAGAATGCGCTTATAGAAAATTAGTTTTAACTTACATAAATTGAAGAGGTTTGAAAATATCGCAGAACGATTTTTTACGGCTTTTCTTTAAGAATATATGGGCATTCTCACAATCTTTTGACTTTTGAGGAAAAAAATCTGACAAAATTAAACTTGCTAAAATAACATTTTAATCTGATAGACGAATGCCTTAATAATTCAAAAAAAAAAAAAATGGTCTGCAGCGAAATTTTTTTTTATTTAACTGAGGTTTAAGTTAAACTTGCGAGTTTAATTTTCTTTACCATTTTACCCCTATAACTTTTTATTTTCTTCTAAATTTTTATTTATAATGAATTTACATAGTACCCACAGGACATTCAAATAAGAAATAATAACAATGTAGTACTTTTAATACACAATTTTTGTATAACATTGTCTTAAAGGTAAGGTAAAAAAAGGGCATGGTATTGGAAAAAAAGGGACGAAATGGTAAAAAAAAGGGACGGTAAGGATGAAACGGTAAAGAAAATTACCACCTATTTTTAGGGAAATCATGTTAAGACTAAGTGATAGCCACAATGTTTATTGATTTTTAGAAACAGTTGTTAACATTGGATTAAATAATTTTTTTAAAAAAATTTAACTCGAAAAGTGCTGGAATAAACCTTGGGGACGGTAATTTTACCAATAAAGCCACGATGCTTGAAATTGATATTTAAATTCTACAGTAAATTTCCTGCCAAAGAATTTTGAAAAATTGAATTTTGAAGAAAATTACCACCTATTTTTAGGGAAATCATGTTAAGACTAAGTGATAGCCACAATGTTCATTGATTTTTAGAAACAGTTGTTAACATTGGATTAATTTTTTTTTTTTTTAAATTTAACTCGAAAAGTGCAGGAATAAACCTTGGGGACGGTGAGATTACCAATAAAGCCACGATGCTTGAAATTGATATTTAAATTCTACAGTAAATTTCCTGCCGAAGAATTTTAGACATTATTTCTCTAGAATACTTCTGCATGAGAAAAAACTTGAAAAAAAATTCTGTGGCTGCATCTGAAAGGATTTTCTGTATAATTTTAGAAGAGGGATGGTTAGGAATCTAAAACCCAGGGACAGAGTTTAAAAAATAATAACAACCCTAAAAATGTGTGCAGGTTATTTTTTAGCTACATATTTATATAAAACAATAGTTCCAGTTTCAGAAAAAAAATTACATCGAATTATTTTTATTGAAACAATTTTATGCAGACAGCTCCAAACTTAAAAATCAGCGTCAGGGACACGGGACGGAATAGAAGTTTTCCAGGTATTTGGACCCCCAACGTCATCCCAATCTTATTTATCTCATTAATATTGTTGTGCAATCATGCAATGGGATGTTTCCCAGTATATGAAATAAAAAAAAAAAAACACACAAAAAAGTGTATTAAATAAAAAATTATTATTCAGGGACATGAAAGTCAAAAGATTGTGAGATCCCATATATATAATTTTTTACTTGTCCCTCCAAATGGACAGATTTTAGATTTAAAAGCGTAAGACTAGGAAATTTTGTTTCGAATATGTTTTATTAAATATGAGTATGGAAGCTATAAGCAAGTTTAATAAAGAATGTAGTTACGTGATATTAATTTTGATTTATATAACATCTCATACCGAATTTTTATGATTTTCTTTTAAATAATATCATTTTTTTCATTTAACTTCTCCCTGTAAAATAAACTAAATGAGAATTAAAAGTAAGACGATTCTTTGATTTGAATATTTTTATTAAATATTTGTATGAAAGCTACACGTAAGTTTAAAATAGAATGTGGTTAGGGAAAATAGATTTTGATTTACATAACATCTGATATCGAATTTTAATATACAAAATTTATATATGAATATTTATACATCGAATTATTAAATTTATTAAATATATATTATTTTTTCTGAAATAGACTAAATAAGAATTAAAAGCATAAGAATATTTTTATTAAATATGAACATGAAAGTTATGGATAAGTTTAATAAAGAATGTAGACAAATAAAATTAAAGAAAAACTTGCTTAAAAGGTGCATTTAATATAAAAGATGTTGTTATATATTATACTTTTTAAAAACTTAAAAACGTTCACTATATTTGCGCCGGGCGCTTTCAATCCAAACCTTGATCGTCTTCAGGGCTGCTTTGCATACTGACACGTCCTAATCGCACTTTCGTCCTCGGCTGGACAACCAGGCTAGTCCATACTACAATGGATTGGGAGGAGAGACAGTAAACAGTTCAATTTACAGTGGATGGGAGGGAGGGGAAGAGGGGGACTAAACATTACTATCCAATCTTAGCAATACACTATTTATTTAAAAAAATTTAATCATGTATTCGGAATGTTATATTAACATTAACAGCCTTATTATTCCTTATTAAGATTTCTATGGATTCTTTTATTAACAACAAATGATAATGGGATGAAGGAATAATCGTTCTTGCTTCATTAAAACGGATATTTAGATTATGCTGTAAGTTAAGTCTTGCTTGTTTTTATTGCATGACTGATGGTTTGTCCATGGGCTCCCCCCTCAGCCCCATCCTCAGTGATATCTACATGCACTATTACGAATCAAACCTTTTCAAGAAATTATCCTTTCCATTTTACATCCGCTATGTCGATGAGTGCTTTGCATTATTGAACTCTGATGATCTTAATCTTACTAATATTCTCGATATTATGAATTCTATAGATGAACATATTCAGTTCACTTTCGAACTCGAAAATAACAGTCGTTTGCCCTTTCTTGATGTTATGGTTTTCCGCGAAAATAATTTGTTTCACACTACTGTTTACCGTAAACCATTCGCAGTATCCTTACCCCCACATCGCCTTTCATCCCATCCACTTAATCAAAAGTTGGCTGCCTTTAACAGTTGTGTTTACAGGGCTTTAAATATTTGTTCTTCCGACAGTTTACTAAAAACAGAATTAGACTACATTAAATCCATTGCCATTGATCGAGGTTTTACAGCTGAAATCGTCGATTCCATTCATAACAAACTAAGTAAACGTACAAAACCCAGGGCTAATACTGTCGGAAATGAAATTTTATTTATACTCCCATATTTTCCGAAAATAAGCCATCAAATTTCTAAAATCTTGTCAAAATTTGACTTTAAAGTAGTTTATACTCCTTTTAATAAAATCCAATTCACAAATCTGAAACATCCATTTGATAGTTTTTCAAATTGGGGTATTTACAGGATATCTTGCGAATGCAACAAAATGTACATTGGTCAAACGAAGCGTGCCTTTAGGATCCGTTTGGGGGAGCATAAAACTTGCGTTAAAAATTGTGATATTAAACGTTCCCCTATTGCCAACCACTGCTGGTCCAACAACCATAATTTTAAATTTTCCGAAGCCTCCATAATACAGAAATGTACTTTAATATATGATCTGGACTTCTGGGAAGCTTATCACATATGGAAAAATTCAAACAGTTTAGTTAACGATTTATCCAGTACGCCCAATTTTTCAAAGATATGGTTTAATTTTCTATAATTCTCTCCGCTCCCTCCCCCCCCCCGCCTTTTTCTCCTTCTATGTTTAGACTCTTCCAGAGCAATTGGGTGATTTTGATTGGTCTCCCTGAATATGCGCGTGAGATCAACTCCGTAGCTGTTTGTCAGCCGTATGTCGCATTTTACCGTTGGCAGTAGAGCTGAAAGGTACGCTTTTCTGACTCTCTGTCCACCTCCCCCCCCCCTCTTTTTACACAATGTTTTAATTTTAATTTAACTTTTATTTTAAGCACTGATGAGGGAACCTTAGAGGTTTTGAAACAGCTGTATGCTTTTAAACACATTTTATTTGTGCCCTTATACGTTGTTTCTTTTTCTTAATATATTGGCACAAAGTACAATCCTTCCCCACTTTTTTAACGCTGTGGTGGTTCTGTTAAACTTAATGTCACTTACGTGTTCTTTCAATCTGTCTTTGAAGTTCCGTCCGGTCATTCCGATATAAAACTTTTCTTCTTGTGTTTCAGTTAACAATGGAATTATTTAAATACCTGCGATTTTATCATTAGGAACAGGGTCAATCTTGCTATGGATTATGTCTTTGAGTTTTCTTGTTGTTTTAGCTACCAGATTAACATTAAACTTCTTTACCGCATATCTTAGCTTCTCATATATAGACCAAGAACATAGAAAAAGTTACAAAATTTAAGTTTATTAACTGGATTGCTCTTCTGTATTTTATATTTCATTTCGTAGATCAGTTTATTAATAAAATGAAGGTGGAAATTATTTTCCTTGGCGATGCATTTAATTTTATTCATTTCACTATCTAGAAAAGTGTCTGTGCATATTTCAAAAGCTCTCTTAACATAAAACCTATAGGCTGCTATTTTGTATCCAAAAGGAGAAACGCTGTCATAAGGTATGGTGTGATTTGACCTATTGAGTTTTCTATAAACATTTCTATCTAGCTTTTTATCATTCCTCGTCAATTCAACGTCTAAGTATGGTAAGGTCTTTTCATTTTCTATTTCTAAAGTGAATTTTATGTTTTCGTCTATTGCATTAATACCCTGTAGAAATTCATTTATCTCATCAATACTGTAATCCCATATAATAAACACATCATCGACATACCTCAGCCATACTTTAGGCTTTAACTTTCAGATATTTAAAATTTGATGCTCTAACGGCCAGAGTTTAATTTCTGCTAATAACCCCGATATAGGTTACCCCATTGGGACGCCTTTTATTTGCTTATAGAATATTTGCTTAACCCCTTGGGGACGAGCGACACGTATACGTGCCGCATGAAACGCTCAGAATCCTTGTTTTTCCTCACCAGTAAAATTTTACTGTAAAATTTGACTTATTTAGTCAATGGGATTTTCTCAATTCAAGAAGACGTAAATTTCTGTTTTTAAAAAACTGTGACAAAAGATTAAAAATTTCGTAAAAGGTTCCCGTCCCGAAGGGGTTAAATAAAAATACATTATTTTTTGTGATCAAATTGAATGCAGATTTTAAAGTTGTTTTTATATCCATGTTAAAAATGCTATTAGCTTCAATGGAATGTATAACAAACTTCTTCACTTCGTTTAAATGGACTAGCCTGGTTGTCCAGCCAAGGACGAAAGTACCATTAAGACGTGTCAGTACGCAAAGCAGTCCTGAAGATGATCAAGGTTTTGATTGAAAGTGTTCGACGCGAATATTGTGAGCGTTTTTAAGTTTTTAAAAAGGTATAATATGTAATAACATCTTTTATATTGTGACATCTTTTATATTAAATGCACCTTTTAAGCAAGTTTTTCTTTGATTTTATTTCGCTATGTTTCAAGGTGAATGTGACATTTCCAACGATATATATGTTTATTCATATATACATTTTGTGTCTTTGTGTTAAGGATGTAGTCACTTCATTTTAATTTTAATTTATATAAATCAAAGAGTTTTGAAAATCTCCAAGAAATCTCTCAATTTCAAAAGTTCCCATACGCTGTTAAAAAAATTTCCATAAAATAATGATTCATTGATTATATATTTTACATTTACTTTGCAATTTAGCTAGAAATGAAAGTTGTACTATTAATTTAGAAAGATTTCGTTAGTACAATCGTAAATTCTTTACGTTCAGCAGTTTTTCGTGAATATGGTAAAGTAACCACAGTTTTATCGCTGTCCTGGCCAATGAGATAGCTATATAATATGCTCAAGTAATCGTTATCCATGAGAACGACAGAATGACTGGATAGTTTGCTGCAATGGTAAATTCTAAAATAAGTATTTTCTTACTTTTTTTTTTTTTTTTTTTTTTGCTTTTAAAGTGAATTGGTTTTATTACTTTATTTTATTTTATTTTATTTTTTTCAAGGGGACTGCGGACCCTTAGTTTTACAAAAAATAACGTTTTTTTTTTGTTTAACATGAATTTTGACATCCGCAGTATTTTTTGATGAAGTTTCGTTAAAGATGTCAAAAAGGCTTTTTACAGAATTCACGTTTTTTTAAAAATGATTCAGAATTGTAAAATTTAAATTCATTTCTCTCACTTTGTGTTTTTTACTTCCTTCTATATATAATAGAAGAATGTATTGTAATCGAATTTTTTTTTACTTCTGGTTTTCGACGGATTTACATGTTTTAGATTTCACAGACACCGAAAAGCATGTTGTTACAAAATGTCTGACTGTCTGTGTACCCGTGTGTCGCCATTGTACCATCGGAAAGCGTATGAAGTTATGCTTAGAATCAAACCAAATGTGATACGTATATTTTTGGCTATGGCCAGCAGGTCCTACTTGAATTTGGAAATATTCCGCTAAAGGGGTGTTATAATAGCGATTTTGTAACATCTTCATTATTGTTGCGATAATGGTGAGGGCCGGTTTATGGAATAAGTTGGTAGTACAAAACGATGTATATGTAGCAAACCCCAGTCATGGATCCGTTTCCTGTAACAAATGTCCATCAGGCAATAATTCAGGAGAAAGTTCCATGGAAAAATCTTTATTTAGGCCAAGATGTAAAATTAATGGTGGCCCCCACTATTCAGCAAATTTTAAGCAGTTTACAGTAGGACGATCAGAGAGCAAATTCCTTTCAATCTGCGTAAATTAATACGCCAAGAATACATCTGTCATGGTCATAATTGTACCATCAAAAAGTGTATGAAGTTGTGCATAGAATTAAACGAAATTTCATATATAGGTTTTTGGTTTATATATATGTTTTTGGTTTTGATTTTAATAAATATTATGATCGTGATTAACTCGTTTTTACTCCGATTAATAAAATGAAACAGAAACTTGAGATGAAAATCAACGTTGGCTTATTAATGGCTGATCCTTGAGGTATATTTTAAAAAATTAAAGATCGTATTTTCGTTAATATAAACAAATTTTTAAAAAATGTTAAGTAACTAGTCATTTTTACTGGATTTTTACATATGCCATTACATTTCATAATTTTTTCCTTAAACTAACGGACTTTTTTGGAAATCTTGTCCTATAGTATAAAGTCACTTGTAAAGAAAGTACATAAAAAAAAGAATATTCTTACAAAAAGTTCAACATTCTAAGAGAAGTGTGGCTTAAAAGTTTTCTTCATTTTAGTTTTGTTAATTTTTTCAAATTTTACTATAAGAATTACCACTTTTTTCCTTGGTTAAATCATTTTCCATCATAAGCTGACTTAACAATATTTCAAAACGCTTAAATAAAATATGTAATTCAAATGGTACCGAGTCTCCTTAAGATAATCAATTTTCACATTCTACTTTCTTTTATTCTTTAAAACAGAAAATAATATTTGATAAATTTTTCTTTAAACTAATGAACTTTTTTGGAAATCTCGTCCTATAATATAAAGACACTTGTAAGAAAAGTATGTAAAAAAAAAGTTGTTACAAAAAGGTCAACATTATAAGAGAAGTGTCGCTTTAAAGTTTTCTTAATTTTACTTTTGTTAATTTTTTCAAATTTTAGCATAAGAATTAATATTTTTTTCCTTGATAAATCATTTTCCATCATAAGCGCACTTAATAATATTTCAAAACCCTCAAATAAAATATGTAATTCAAATGGTACCGAGTCTCTTTAAGTTAATCAATTTTCAGATTCTATTTTCTTCTATACATTAAAACTGAAAATAATGTTTGATAAATTTTTCTTTAAACTAATGAAATTTTTTGGAAATCTCGTCCTATAATATAAAGACACTTGTAAGAAAAGTATGTAAAAAAAAGAGTTGTTACAAAAAGGTTGAACATTCTAAAAGAAGCGTGACTTTAAGGTTTTCTTAATTTTACTTTTGTTAATTTTTTCAAATTTTACCTTAAGAATTATCTTTTTTTTTTTCATTGGCTAACTCATTTTCTTTTTTAAGCTGACTTAAAGTATTTCAAAACTGTCAAATGAAATATATAATTCAAATGCTACCGAGTCTCCTTAAGATAATCAATTTTTAGATTCTATTTTCTTCTACTCATTAAAATTGAAAATAATATTTGATAAACTAGGGGCTCTGCCCCCTATGAGCTACGCTCGGTAGCCTTCGGAATATTCCGCTAAAGGGACGTTATAATAGCGATTTTGTAACATCTTCATTATTGTTGCGATAATGGTGAGGCCGGTTTATGGAATAAGTTGGTAGTACAAAACGATGTATATGTAGCAAACCCCAGTCATGGATCCGTTTCCTGTAACAAATGTCCATCAGGCAATAATTCAGGAGAAAGTTCCATGGAAAAATCTTTATTTAGGCCAAGATGTAAAATTAATGGTGGCTCCCACTATTCAGCAAATTTTAAGCAGTTTACAGTAGGACGATCAGAGAGCAAATTCCTTTCAATCTGCGTAAATTAATACGCCAAGAATACATCTGTCATGGCCATAATTGTACCATCAAAAAGTGTATGAAGTTGTGCATAGAATTAAACGAAATTTCATATATAGGTTTTTGGTTTATATATATGTTTTTGGTTTTGATTTTAATAAATATTATGATCGTGATTAACTCGTTTTTACTCCGATTAATAAAATGAAACAGAAACTTGAGATGAAAATCAACGTTGGCTTATTAATGGCTGATCCTTGAGGTATATTTTACAAAATTAAAGATCGTATTTTCGTTAATATAAACAAATTTTTAAAAAATGTTAAGTAACTAGTCATTTTTACTGGATTTTTACATATGCCATTACATTTCATAATTTTTTCCTTAAACTAACGGACTTTTTTGGAAATCTTGTCCTATAGTATAAAGTCACTTGTAAAGAAAGTACATAAAAAAAAAGAATATTCTTACAAAAAGTTCAACATTCTAAGAGAAGTGTGGCTTAAAAGTTTTCTTCATTTTAGTTTTGTTAATTTTTTCAAATTTTACTATAAGAATTACCACTTTTTTCCTTGGTTAAATCATTTTCCATCATAAGCTGACTTAACAATATTTCAAAACGCTTAAATAAAATATGTAATTCAAATGGTACCGAGTCTCCTTAAGATAATCAATTTTCACATTCTACTTTCTTTTATTCTTTAAAACCGAAAATAATATTTGATAAATTTTTCTTTAAACTAATGAAATTTTTTGGAAATCTCGTCCTATAATATAAAGACACTTGTAAGAAAAGTATGTAAAAAAAAGAGTTGTTACAAAAAGGTTGAACATTCTAAAAGAAGCGTGACTTTAAGGTTTTCTTAATTTTACTTTTGTTAATTTTTTCAAATTTTACCTTAAGAATTATCTTTTTTTTTTTTCATTGGCTAACTCATTTTCTTTTTTAAGCTGACTTAAAGTATTTCAAAACTGTCAAATGAAATATATAATTCAAATGCTACCGAGTCTCCTTAAGATAATCAATTTTTAGATTCTATTTTCTTCTACTCATTAAAATTGAAAATAATATTTGATAAACTAGGGGCTCTGCCCCCCTATGAGCTACGCTCGGTAGCCTTCGGAATATTCCGCTAAAGGGACGTTATAATAGCGATTTTGTAACATCTTCATTATTGTTGCGATAATGGTGAGGCCGGTTTATGGAATAAGTTGGTAGTACAAAACGATGTATATGTAGCAAACCCCAGTCATGGATCCGTTTCCTGTAACAAATGTCCATCAGGCAATAATTCAGGAGAAAGTTCCATGGAAAAATCTTTATTTAGGCCAAGATGTAAAATTAATGGTGGCTCCCACTATTCAGCAAATTTTAAGCAGTTTACAGTAGGACGATCAGAGAGCAAATTCCTTTCAATCTGCGTAAATTAATACGCCAAGAATATATCTGTCATGGCCATAATTGTACCATCAAAAAGTGTATGAAGTTGTGCATAGAATTAAACGAAATTTCATATATAGGTTTTTGGTTTATATATATGTTTTTGGTTTTGATTTTAATAAATATTATGATCGTGATTAACTCGTTTTTACTCCGATTAATAAAATGAAACAGAAACTTGAGATGAAAATCAACGTTGGCTTATTAATGGCTGATCCTTGAGGTATATTTTACAAAATTAAAGATCGTATTTTCGTTAATATAAACAAATTTTTAAAAAATGTTAAGTAACTAGTCATTTTTACTGGATTTTTACATATGCCATTACATTTCATAATTTTTTCCTTAAACTAACGGACTTTTTTGGAAATCTTGTCCTATAGTATAAAGTCACTTGTAAAGAAAGTACATAAAAAAAAAGAATATTCTTACAAAAAGTTCAACATTCTAAGAGAAGTGTGGCTTAAAAGTTTTCTTCATTTTAGTTTTGTTAATTTTTTCAAATTTTACTATAAGAATTACCACTTTTTTCCTTGGTTAAATCATTTTCCATCATAAGCTGACTTAACAATATTTCAAAACGCTTAAATAAAATATGTAATTCAAATGGTACCGAGTCTCCTTAAGATAATCAATTTTCACATTCTACTTTCTTTTATTCTTTAAAACCGAAAATAATATTTGATAAATTTTTCTTTAAACTAATGAAATTTTTTGGAAATCTCGTCCTATAATATAAAGACACTTGTAAGAAAAGTATGTAAAAAAAAGAGTTGTTACAAAAAGGTTGAACATTCTAAAAGAAGCGTGACTTTAAGGTTTTCTTAATTTTACTTCTGTTAATTTTTTCAAATTTTACCTTAAGAATTATCTTTTTTTTTTTTTTTCATTGGCTAACTCATTTTCTTTTTTAAGCTCACTTAAAGTATTTCAAAACTGTCAAATGAAATATATAATTCAAATGCTACCGAGTCTCCTTAACATAATCAATTTTTAGATTCTATTTTCTTCTACTCATTAAAATTGAAAATAATATTTGATAAACTAGGGGCTCTGCCCCCTATGAGCTACGCTCGGTAGCCTTCGGAATATTCCGCTAAAGGGACGTTATAATAGCGATTTTGTAACATCTTCATTATTGTTGCGATAATGGTGAGGCCGGTTTATGGAATAAGTTGGTAGTACAAAACGATGTATATGTAGCAAACCCCAGTCATGGATCCGTTTCCCGTAACAAATGTCCATCAGGCAATAATTCAGGAGAAAGTTCCATGGAAAAATCTTTATTTAGGCCAAGATGTAAAATTAATGGTGGCCCCCACTATTCAGCAAATTTTAAGCAGTTTACAGTAGGACGATCAGAGAGCAAATTCCTTTCAATCTGCGTAAATTAATACGCCAAGAATACATCTGTCATGGCCATAATTGTACCATCAAAAAGTGTATGAAGTTGTGCATAGAATTAAACGAAATTTCATATATAGGTTTTTGGTTTATATATATGTTTTTGGTTTTGATTTTAATAAATATTATGATCGTGATTAACTCGTTTTTACTCCGATTAATAAAATGAAACAGAAACTTGAGATGAAAATCAACGTTGGCTTATTAATGGCTGATCCTTGAGGTATATTTTACAAAATTAAAGATCGTATTTTCGTTAATATAAACAAATTTTTAAAAAATGTTAAGTAACTAGTCATTTTTACTGGATTTTTACATATGCCATTACATTTCATAATTTTTTCCTTAAACTAACGGACTTTTTTGGAAATCTTGTCCTATAGTATAAAGTCACTTGTAAAGAAAGTACATAAAAAAAAGAATATTCTTACAAAAAGTTCAACATTCTAAGAGAAGTGTGGCTTAAAAGTTTTCTTCATTTTAGTTTTGTTAATTTTTTCAAATTTTACTATAAGAATTACCACTTTTTTCCTTGGTTAAATCATTTTCCATCATAAGCTGACTTAATATTTCAAAACGCTTAAATAAAATATGTAATTCAAATGGTACCGAGTCTCCTTAAGATAATCAATTTTCACATTCTACTTTCTTTTATTCTTTAAAACAGAAAATAATATTTGATAAATTTTTCTTTAAACTAATGAACTTTTTTGGAAATCTCGTCCTATAATATAAAGACACTTGTAAGAAAAGTATGTAAAAAAAAAGTTGTTACAAAAAGGTCAACATTATAAGAGAAGTGTCGCTTTAAAGTTTTCTTAATTTTACTTTTGTTAATTTTTTCAAATTTTAGCATAAGAATTAATATTTTTTTCCTTGATAAATCATTTTCCATCATAAGCGCACTTAATAATATTTCAAAACCCTCAAATAAAATATGTAATTCAAATGGTACCGAGTCTCTTTAAGTTAATCAATTTTCAGATTCTATTTTCTTCTATACATTAAAACTGAAAATAATGTTTGATAAATTTTTCTTTAAACTAATGAAATTTTTTGGAAATCTCGTCCTATAATATAAAGACACTTGTAAGAAAAGTATGTAAAAAAAAGAGTTGTTACAAAAAGGTTGAACATTCTAAAAGAAGCGTGACTTTAAGGTTTTCTTAATTTTACTTTTGTTAATTTTTTCAAATTTTACCTTAAGAATTATCTTTTTTTTTTTTCATTGGCTAACTCATTTTCTTTTTTAAGCTGACTTAAAGTATTTCAAAACTGTCAAATGAAATATATAATTCAAATGCTACCGAGTCTCCTTAAGATAATCAATTTTTAGATTCTATTTTCTTCTACTCATTAAAATTGAAAATAATATTTGATAAACTAGGGGCTCTGCCCCCTATGAGCTACGCTCGGTAGCCTTCGGAATATTCCGCTAAAGGGACGTTATAATAGCGATTTTGTAACATCTTCATTATTGTTGCGATAATGGTGAGGCCGGTTTATGGAATAAGTTGGTAGTACAAAACGATGTATATGTAGCAAACCCCAGTCATGGATCCGTTTCCTGTAACAAATGTCCATCAGGCAATAATTCAGGAGAAAGTTCCATGGAAAAATCTTTATTTAGGCCAAGATGTAAAATTAATGGTGGCTCCCACTATTCAGCAAATTTTAAGCAGTTTACAGTAGGACGATCAGAGAGCAAATTCCTTTCAATCTGCGTAAATTAATACGCCAAGAATACATCTGTCATGGCCATAATTGTACCATCAAAAAGTGTATGAAGTTGTGCATAGAATTAAACGAAATTTCATACATAGGTTTTTGGTTTATATATATGTTTTTGGTTTTGATTTTAATAAATATTATGATCGTGATTAACTCGTTTTTACTCCGATTAATAAAATGAAACAGAAACTTGAGATGAAAATCAACGTTGGCTTATTAATGGCTGATCCTTGAGGTATATTTTACAAAATTAAAGATCGTATTTTCGTTAATATAAACAAATTTTTAAAAAATGTTAAGTAACTAGTCATTTTTACTGGATTTTTACATATGCCATTACATTTCATAATTTTTTCCTTAAACTAACGGACTTTTTTGGAAATCTTGTCCTATAGTATAAAGTCACTTGTAAAGAAAGTACATAAAAAAAAGAATATTCTTACAAAAAGTTCAACATTCTAAGAGAAGTGTGGCTTAAAAGTTTTCTTCATTTTAGTTTTGTTAATTTTTTCAAATTTTACTATAAGAATTACCACTTTTTTCCTTGGTTAAATCATTTTCCATCATAAGCTGACTTAACAATATTTCAAAACGCTTAAATAAAATATGTAATTCAAATGGTACCGAGTCTCCTTAAGATAATCAATTTTCACATTCTACTTTCTTTTATTCTTTAAAACAGAAAATAATATTTGATAAATTTTTCTTTAAACTAATGAAATTTTTTGGAAATCTCGTCCTATAATATAAAGACACTTGTAAGAAAAGTATGTAAAAAAAAGAGTTGTTACAAAAAGGTTGAACATTCTAAAAGAAGCGTGACTTTAAGGTTTTCTTAATTTTACTTTTGTTAATTTTTTCAAATTTTACCTTAAGAATTATCTTTTTTTTTTTTTTTCATTGGCTAACTCATTTTCTTTTTTAAGCTCACTTAAAGTATTTCAAAACTGTCAAATGAAATATATAATTCAAATGCTACCGAGTCTCCTTAAGATAATCAATTTTTAGATTCTATTTTCTTCTACTCATTAAAATTGAAAATAATATTTGATAAACTAGGGGCTCTGCCCCCTATGAGCTACGCTCGGTAGCCTTCGGAATATTCCGCTAAAGGGACGTTATAATAGCGATTTTGTAACATCTTCATTATTGTTGCGATAATGGTGAGGCCGGTTTATGGAATAAGTTGGTAGTACAAAACGATGTATATGTAGCAAACCCCAGTCATGGATCCGTTTCCCGTAACAAATGTCCATCAGGCAATAATTCAGGAGAAAGTTCCATGGAAAAATCTTTATTTAGGCCAAGATGTAAAATTAATGGTGGCCCCCACTATTCAGCAAATTTTAAGCAGTTTACAGTAGGACGATCAGAGAGCAAATTCCTTTCAATCTGCGTAAATTAATACGCCAAGAATACATCTGTCATGGCCATAATTGTACCATCAAAAAGTGTATGAAGTTGTGCATAGAATTAAACGAAATTTCATATATAGGTTTTTGGTTTATATATATGTTTTTGGTTTTGATTTTAATAAATATTATGATCGTGATTAACTCGTTTTTACTCCGATTAATAAAATGAAACAGAAACTTGAGATGAAAATGAACGTTGGCTTATTAATGGCTGATCCTTGAGGTATATTTTACAAAATTAAAGATCGTATTTTCGTTAATATAAATAAATTTTTAAAAAATGTTAAGTAACTAGTCATTTTTACTGGATTTTTATATATGCCATTACATTTCATAATTTTTTCCTTAAACTAACGGACTTTTTTGGAAATCTTGTCCTATAGTATAAAGTCACTTGTAAGAGAAGTACATAAAAAAATGAATTCTTACAAAAAGTTCAACATTCTGAGAGAAGTGTGGCTTTAAAGTTTTTTTTTTTTTTTTCTTTTTCTTTTGTTAATTTTTTCAAATTTTACCATAAGAATTACCATTTTTTCCCTTCGTTAAATCATTTCCCATCATAAGCTCACTTAATAATATTTCAAAATCCTCAAATAAAATTAATCAATTTTCAGATTCTATTTTCTTTTATTCTTTAAAACTGAAAATAATATTTGATAATTTTTTCTTTAAACTAATGAACTTTTTTAGAAATCTCGTCCTATAATATAAAGACACTTGTAAGAAAAGTATGTAAAAAAAATAGTTTTTACAAAAAGTTCAACATTATAAGAGAAGTGTCGCTTTAAAGTTTTCTTAATTTTACTTTTGTTAACTTTTTCAATTTTACCATAAGAATTACAATTTTTTTCCTTGATAAATCATTTTCCATCATAAGCTCACTTAATAATATTTCAAAACTCTCAAATAAAATATGTAATTCAAATGGTACCGAGTCTCTTTAAGTTAATAAATTTTCAGATTCTGTTTTCTTCTATACATTAAAACTGAAAATAATATTTGATAAATTTTTCTTTAAACTAATGAACTTTTTTGGAAATCTCGTCCTATAATATAAAGACACTTGTAAGATAAATATGTAAAAAAAAAGAATTGTTACAAAAAGTTTGAACATTCTGAGAAGTGTGACTTTAACGTTTTCTTAATTTTACTTTTGTTAATTTTTTCAAATTTTACCTTAAGAATTATCTTTTTTTTTCATTGGCTAAATCATTTTCTTTTATAAGTTGACTTAAAAATATTTCAAAACTCTCAAAGAAAGTATATAATTCAAATGGTACCGAGCCTCCTTAAGATAATGAATTTTTAGATTCTATTTTCTGCTATTCATTAAAACTGAAAATAATATTTGATAAACTAGAGGGCTCTGCCCCTTACGAGCTACGCTTGCCAATCCCCGTTCCGACTCCCCAGATTCTAAAAGTAGGATAATTTCATCGGCTTTAAAAATATTGAATTATAATTTTAAAAAACAGTGGCGATCTCCCTGTAAACGGGTTTTCATTCATATTCCTTTGATTGGAAATTTTTAAGGCGAAATCAACCACTGTTAAGAGATACAATGGCTGTTTTCGTCTTTAATTAAAAAAAAAAAAAAAGTTAAAAATTAGAAAATAAGCTAATGTAAAATGAATTAAGTACACAGAGTCTTTGTCTCTCGATATTTTTTAACAAAGCTATAAGAAAGTTCTTTTAAATAAAACATTTGAAATGCCTCATTTTAAATCTGACGTAATTTTCACCAAAGTTTGTTTTCTCTTTTTAATATTCGCATGAAAAGACTTTTGTTGATAGAAAGGAAATATTATTTGCGCTGTCTTAGAATTCACGATAATAATTGAAATGATTATCTCAAAATATGAAATAAATGTCTCGCGCAAATATATTTTTTAATTTAAACTGTTTTGTCAACTGTCAATTATTTGGCCTTTTTAAATATGACGTATATTTCCTACGTTTGCGACTTTTAACGCTTAATAATGAATTTATTATTTAAAAAAATTCTTTCTCTTTTAAAATTAATGTGTAACTATAGTTTTTATGACGTAATTTTCAATATTTACCTGATTTTTAACGCGCAACAACTTAATTCTCATTTGAAAGTTTTTTCCTGATTATAATAGCCATATGTCAATACATTTTTAATTTTAAGGAAATATTATTCTTTGCGCTTTTTTAAAAATTGGCAGCAGTTTAAAATAATACCCTTTTCTAAAATAGGGAAAAAATATCTCTCGAAATGCTGCAAATTTGAATTTAAAATGGAGATAAATCCTCAAAAAATGAGTCCAATTAAAAAAATAAATGCAGTCTGCACACCGGGAACTCCTAATCTTTTTTCATTCATATTCCTTTGATTGGAGATTTTTAAGGCGAAATCAGCGTTTGTTAAGGAATACAATGGCTGCTTTCATCTTCGATTTAAAAATTTAGTTAAAAATTAGAAAATAAGCGAATGTAAAATGAATTAACTAAACAGATTCTTTGTTTGTTATGTCTTTTAAATGTTTACATTCCTATGTATATTTTTTTCTCATATAAATTATTTTAATGAAACGATTTTACCAACTTTAACATTAAATATCTCTTAAAATAATTATTCGATTTAAAAACTGTCTGCATCAGTGTGTTTATCCAGTATTTCTCTATAATATCACCAATTTTCATATTTTTGTGCGAAACAGTTTTCTTAATATTAACGAAGAAAGACCCCCCGGTCACAAGAAATATGGATGTCGATCTAGGAGTGTACCGGGAAGATCTACGCAGATTTTTATTGGTCCATTTCCAAAACTTTTTTTTTATATATAGAAGGATATTTCTTTAAACTAATGCACTTTTTTGGAAATATCGACCTATAATATAAATACACTTGTAAGAAAAGTATGTAAAAAAAAAAAAGAGTTGTTACAAAAAGTTCAACATTCTAAAAGAAGTGTGGCTTTAAAGTTTTCTTAATTTTACTTTTGTTAGTTTTTTCACATTTTACCATAAGAATTTCCATTTTGATTTCCTTTGTTAAATCATTTTTCCTCATATGCCCGCTTAGTAATATTTTAAAAAGCTACTGTAAAATACTCAAAATAAATATTCTAAATGACACCGAGTCTCCTTAAGATAATCAATTTTCCGATTCTATTTTCTTCTATTCATTAAAACTAAAAAGAAAAAGAAAAAAAAAAAAAAAAGGGAAGAACAAAAATGGAGGGAAATTTAAAAACCCAATTAGGGCAAAATGTACTCACACCTCTTATTTAATGCAAGACCCTGGCTACGTTATAGGATGCCAAATGGCGGCATAATTTAGTTGCTGTGGGAAACCATGGAAGCGGAAGATTTTTCATCGATCGCTTTCTGAAGTTGCTGAAAACATTCTTTGCTTCGCGGTCCGTTTTGTAGGCGAGTTCTATTTCGATCATTTATAGTCCCTTGGATGCACGTAAGGATTTCTAATTTGCGAAAGAGCAATTTGGTAAAAGCCACGTGCAAGAAACTGTGACGATATTGCGTCCAAAAAGATAAGACCAATTTTAAAAAATTATAAAACAGGAGTGGGTTAAGGAAAGCTTTTACAGTGTTTTTTCCCAAGCGTGTCATTCAAACAAAATCTTGATTATTACTGGGACAGAGTAACAAATAGTTGAATGAACACTTCCATAATATTAAAAATATTGAAAAGCTACCATGTCAGTTATTATTAAATTTTATAAACATAGATAAACTTAGTATGAAAATTCATGAAGGTCTTATATAAACGAAATTACCAAAATGAAATTTGTCTCAATTCTCTTGTTACATTTTTTGTTGAACTAACATGTCAAAATATATGCACAATTAAAATAATAATTTAATGTTATTATAAGTGTACAGTTTAAAAATATAATAAATAGTGCCTATATAGTCATAGCTGCCAATTATACGCTTTTTTGTACCACAAATATTTAATATTAAATATTTCTTTCTTAACTAGTCGTAATCTGCCGATTAAATTAGGCAAAGCTCGGTTAAGCCGGACTTTGATAATCGGTACTCTACTGTGTGTTGAATTTTTTGTAAAGCATTAAAGAATGGGAGAAAACGGATGACAAAGAATTTCAAGAAAAATATAAAATATTAGAAAAAGCGTTAAGTGAAGCAGAAAGTAAAAATATAGAAACATAAGAACTTCAAATAAAACTGAAATTGTTGTCTCGAAAATGCGGCGACTTAACCCTTTATGTCCCAAATTATGAAGTGGTGAAAATTTCATCTTCTAAACCATTTTTCGTGAATTTTTGAAACTACATTAGAAGATTTACACAATCATTTAATAAATTTTAGAAGGATTTTCCAATTATAAATAACTAATTAAATTTGAATTTACAGGGATTTTGTGCAATATTTATAGTTCCACTCAAATCTTTTATTTCAAATATTTTTTGTTAGTATTAGGAAATGTACAAATATAATGTTCTTACAATAGAAATATAGAAATATTTCCGAACTGAACCCCCCCCCCCCCCCCCCCCCCCCCGCAAATCTTTCAATGTCAAGAAAACTGAAAAGATGAAAAAGCAAAAGAAATCATCCTTTTAAAAATATTTTTGTTTTGCTCCAGCATTAATGCTTTTGGAACAAGATAAAGTTATGTATCTGTAAGTCATTCTAACCTGTATTACTACTAATGGATGTATTAAAAGAATTTTATAACAAGTTATTTTAATGGTACTTTAAATTACCTTCGGGGCATAAAGGGTTAACATGAAGCAACGCATCAGGGCTATTTTGATATGGATTTATATTTACAAACTTAAAGAACTTTTTCGAAATGCTCTAATAGCACTGATAATTCTGCTCGCATTATCCATATCTGTTGCTAAAGAAAAAATAACTCTTTTTAATTTTTTTTTTATTAAAAATGATTTAGAATCAAGCATAAGGCCCCTCTCCCTCAAAAAAGAATTAAATGGTTTAGTCATTATTTCCATTGAAAATAGCATTTCTAAGCCAGTTGGCATTGACGAGTTAAAAAGAAAATCGCAAAAACAAAAGCCTGCCGAGCTCATTTGAAATACGTTAAAAGCGTATTATAATTAATTTAATAATTAATTTAATTTGTTAATTTGTTAATATTATTTTATAAGTATTATTATTTTTGTAAAAACATTCGTATTTTCAACTTTTATATAAAGTAAATAAAACAACTTTTGTTTAATTTACCAATTTCTTAAATTTGCAAACACTCATACATAAAAATAAAAGAAATACATTTATCTATTTGTTCGGCGAAGCGTATAATTTAATATACTCCAATAGAAATTCATTATCAAAATGTTGTTGAAACTTGTAATAATAACTGATTTTTCTTAGTGTGAAAATAAAATATTTAAATTGAAGCAAAGTATGATGCACCGCACTCCATTACATAAACAGTTGCATACAGAGATATTGTGACATGGCAGTGTAACAACAAGAGTTATTCTTTCATTTTCCCATGTTATTTGATTATTTTACTGGAGAATTAGTTTTTAATCACACTACACTGTTACAAATTTACTGCAAACTGTGCACACATTCAACCATTTCTGTAGATGACGGTTACTTAACCCTAATTTTAATCGACCGATGAGAACGCTTCATAATATGGTCAAATAACCGTTATTTACATAAACGTTTTAATTTGGATGCATTGTTCATGTAGTCTGAAAATTAACTTAACCTCTTCAGACCCGAAGGTAAAGTTAACACTGAGAATACACATTCATTGATTTTGCACAAACGAAAAGACACCATAGATGACAGAAGGAACCCTTTTTCTGAAATTGATACTTTAGGGGCTGGTAATTGAGGTTCAAAAATACGGATCTAAAATTACTAACACCCTTAAAATATCAATTTAATTACAAATGACCTAAATTACACAGTAACAAATTGAAGGCCTTTAATTAATTAAATGATCTACAAATTTTCATTTTATTTTTATTTATTTATTTATTTATTTTAATTGTAAAGCGTTTAAGTTAATTTCGAAAATTTCTAACTTTCTTGGACACACTGCCTGGAATGCCATTTGCAAACTCAGATAAAAATAACACTTATTTTATGAGGAAATAACATCAGTGATGCCATTTATTGGTTTTAATCCAAAGCCAAAAATATTCAGCTATATAGAAGTAAAGTAAAAATGTAAAAAAATCAAATAGTTTATATCCTTCTCGGTTATATCCTACTCGGAAGTATGACATAGAATACTTCCGAACCGAGGAGGATAAACTTTTTCGCACACACTACAAAAATAAATAAATAAATAGATAAGTAAAATAAATAAAATAAAAACATGGGCTAGATCCGTATATACATAACTATATACATTCACATACATATCCAGTACCAATTTTAAATTTTAAATACAGTTGGGTACAAAATTAGTCGGGCAGAATGGATAGTTTATTATGCGCAGTTATAGAGCCAAAAATAAAAGTACAAATGATTATAAGATAGAGAAACTTATTAAGTTTATCTTTTTTGACAAATGTTTGATATAGTTGCCCTTCGTTATTCTGTATTATTATATCCCTTTTTGTTCTTCCTTTTTGCTTGTGAGCATGTTCATGTCGATCAAAACAAGTGCAGTGCTGATTCATGATTTCAATTCAGGAATGAATTTTTGAGACGGCGTACCTTAAATATGAATACTAGGTAATCTGCAATTGGACTTTTACCTTAGAATTAATATTTCGCAAAAATTTTCAGTTACGAAACTGTGCAAGTAATTTGCATGCACTCTGTATAGCGAACGTGCATCTTACTGAATATAACGATTAAAATTTTAATAAAGAAAATGTTAGAAAAATAATTACTAGAATAAGAGATACAAAATAAACATGTTATTTTATAGTGGTTAAATGAATGATTCATTTAATTATATATTAAAAATGTATGGCATTTTAGTTCGTTAATGTTAAAATTGTTTGATTAATGGTTAAGTAAATAAATCAACTTTAACTAACGTTAATCTATCAAGAAATCAATTTTCTTTTCGCAAAATAAACATTCCACACGGAATTACAGCAAGGAAGTATGATAGACAAACACATTCCTCTAGCTCAGTGCCCTGTCATAAGTATACATTTTTTACAGCATCCTTTTCTTTTATTGATTTTTACAGAGTAGAAAACAACCATCTACAACCTATCATAAGTTGAGGATTATTAACAAAATATAAAATGTTGAACTTGAGTATCGTTGCGTTTCATGGCTACAGCTTTGATTGGTTGCCAAAAAAAATACAGTTCTAAACGTATAACCTGAGGGTAAATAGAAGAAAAGTATTATTTTTTTATCAAGTGGAATTCTATCTCGTGAATAAAAAGTTGTTTTCAAGGGCTGCAATCACTCCTCATGAGTTTCACTTGGTAGTGAGCTCATCAAGGTAAGTGAAAAAAAAGTGCTTTTGTAATAGTGATGTTGTAAGAAGTAGTTATTCGGAGGTGAAATCTAAGGTCAATGATTTCAGCAGTCATCTTCAAGAATAAAAGTGTGTCTTTTTTTTTTTTTTCAGTAGATTATCACAATAGTTATTTTTTTACTGATGTTTTCTTTTCTACTGTATATCATCGAATAAAAAAGTTTCGTATGCAAATACATTTCAATTCGGTTAATGCGAGAAGCAATGTTGCTATTAAAGTCCCCTTTTCAACATAGTTGAAAAGCGTTTATGAATTCGGTTTGTCTGTCTGTCTGTCCGTGCTCTAACTCGCGTAAATATAGTCCAATTGCTATGAAATTGATAGATGTTATTGGTTATCACTATGGCATGTTCGGTAAAGAAGATGCTTTTTTATCACGAGATAGAATTCCACTTGATAAAAAAATAATACTTTTCTTCTATTTACCCTCAGGTTATACGTTTAGAACTGTATTATTTTTTTTGGCAACCAATCAAAGCTGTAGCCATGAAACGCAACGATACTCAAGTTCAACATTTTATATTTTGTTAATAATCCTCAACTTATGATAGGTTGTAGATCGTTGTTTTCTACTCTGTAAAAATCAATCGGCTCATTTACAGGGCCACTCAAAAGAATTCCGTTACATTACGGTCTATGGGGAAAAATCGTTTGCCGTGTATTTTAATGATATTACAGTATTTTAAACATATTGAAATTGATATGCATATTACAAGGTTCTTACTACAGAATACGATGTGCATAGAACTTATCGTTCATTTACAGGGACGCACAAAAGAATTTGACTATAGAAGAAAATGAGCAATAATTGAACTATTGAAGAATACGAACAATAATTGCTGGAAGTGAGTTTTCAGTTGTGATATGCGTTTTTAAATTGAATTATTTCTTTTTTAAATATTACTTGGTGAGTGAAAACTGTATAGATTATATACAGGGTCGTACAAAAGTTCCCAACAACATCCTTTTATTGGCAGAAATTACTGAATGAAAATTTTCAATTGTGCTATGCGTTTAACTGGACTAACTTTTAAACACATGCATAAATGTATGCATACTGCATACATATCTGTAGATCATATACAGTCTGCACAAAAAAATCGTATATTTTAACGACTATTCATGATAATAGCAGAAATCGTGTTTTCAAATGCGTTAAGCATTTTCCAAATTCTTCATTTAGACGTCATCTTTCACCATAGTAAAATGTGAAGTTTTGTTATAGTATTCTGAATGTGTTGGAAAGTGTTTCATAATCTATGCTGTACGCATGATTTTTCACTCTTGTTTTATTTTTTTATTTTTTTTTAGAAAAAAAAAACACATACACTCAACATTATGGTATTTTCATATTAAAACTTATGAAAAAAAATCGGTGAATTTTGATACTTTATCGGAATATTCAATTGTGAATTTCATTTATTTCGGCGTAAAATGCTGAGAGTCATTTATACATTTTCAGCATTTAGTCGCTTGTGATAAAATTGCCATTCGTCAGAGTACCTAAGGCATCTTTAGCTCTATGAAAATGTACAGATATTTCGGACGAATTTTCAGATTAACTGTCATCGTTATATGGGTTGTTCGCGGCGTGGGTATTTTCCAAAAATTCTCCCCCTTTTAAAAGTTTTCTATTTCCTCAACTTCACTATTAATTTTACCGAAGTCTTCCAATGGGCAATCTTGATAAAATGAAAAGATGATTTGTTCGTGTTATCTGTGATTCTCTTTTTATAGTTCGTAAAAAAGTAAAAAAAAAAATAAGGGGTAACATTGCTTTGACGGCCTGAGAGTCACGAATTTTCAGGAATGTTTCGGAAAGGAATTGCTAAGTGCTTATAAAAATTCCTTTGCTCTGAATTATTATATACTTATTAAAGTAGAACTCTGTATTTTTCTTTAGCTGATATATTTAACAAGAACGAAATATCATGCATCAAGCATAGATTTTGAAATGCTTTCCAACACTTCCAGAGCACCGTGCGAAGAGAAAACTGCGCACGGGGCAAAGTTTTAATTTGATGCCCCCCCCCCTCCCATGCCTTCTCTTTGTGACAAGGGTCACAAACTTGAAAAGTGCAGAAACAGAAATAAATTCTACTGAATACATATTTCGCGTTTATTTTGGAACTTTAAAATCTACGACATCTACATAAAGAATTTGGAAAACGCATAACACATTTGAAAACGCAATTTCAGGAATTACTATCAACAGTCGGGAAAATGTATGAATTATTTTGTGCAGCCCTATATATGATCTGTAGATTTGTATACAGGGTGGTCCAGAACTATATGTCAAAAATATAAAGGCAGGTAGAGGAGACCTAAATAAGCGGATTTCGTATAGGAATGCGGGTGCGGAAGTGTAGTGTTGAGGCAGTAGAGGGCGTTGTTGAGTTAGGCGGATGAAAGCGCTTCGCTGACTTGAATCGTCATTCTCCGCTCGGATTTTGAGCAACATGCGTCGTTACACCAATGCGGAGCTTGACAACATGCATTTCATGTATGGAGCTGCACAAGGAAATGGAGCGGTTGCTAAAAGGATGTACATGAAACGATTCCAGGGTAGGAATCTGCAGGGTCTCGAAACATTTGAGTTGTCCTTATCAGGAGTTGTGCGCATGTGGATCATTTTATGCTTCGAGGTGTGATACGGGCACTGAAGGATATTGCAGAATTCATGCAGTGGAAGAAGCAGTATTACGCACAGTAGAGGATAGTCCTTCGACAAGCTCGAGAGCTTGTGACGAATTGTTGGGTGTGAGCCATATCCTTGCGCAGCACCATACATGAAATGCATGTCAGCAAGCTCCGCATTGGCGTAACGATGAATGCTGCTTCGAAATCTGTGCGGGAAATGACGATTCAAGTCAGCGAAGCGCTTTCATCCGCCTAACTCAACAGCGGCCCCTACTGCCTCAACGCTACATTTCTGCACCCACATTCCTATACGAAATCTGCTTATTTAGGTCCCCTCTACTTGCCTTTACATTTTTGACACATAGTTACTGAACCACCTTGTTTATTACATAGTAGGCTAAAATTTAGTTCAGTTAGAAAACGCATAGCATAGTTGAAAAACTTCCTTCAGCAATTTCCATCAGTAAACGGAAATACACTCGAGATATTTTGTACTGCCCTATATAGGAGCGATAGAATTTATGCACACTAAGTACCTAATATGCAAAAAATTAGTAACATTTAAAAAACACATGCCACAACTGAAAACGCACTTCCAGTAATTATTGTTAATAGACAGTATTGTAACGAAATTCTTTTGTGTGCCCTGTAAACGAATGATGATTGATATGCACCCCCTATTCTATAGTAAGCCTCTTGTAGTGCACCTCAGTGATATATATGGATATCAATACGTTTGAAATAGTGTAACATCATTAAAATACACTGCAATAGATTTTCCCCCATACACCATAATGTAACGTAATTCTTTTGAGTGTCCCCATAAACGAACTATGAATCCTACACACTTCGTTTTAAGTACCGATCATGCCATAGTAAACGCCAATAATATATATCATTTGCATGACAATCCGAGTACATTTACAGGAGTTAGAGCACGGACAAACAGACAGTCAAATATAATTTATAAACACTTTTCAACTATGTTGGGAAAGTGTTAAAAACTGACAGAGCTGGAGTGCCCACTGATTTTAAAAATGTTCTAGAAATAAAGAACCGCCTTGAAATTTTCATTATTATTTACTGGCTATGGCACGTTCTACTTAATATAGTTCCAAAATTTTCTCTTTCACTTTGGATAATGATTTTTAACTAATAAAATATAATTTTCGTGTGCGTAAAAGTACTTTAAGCTGCAAAAACAAATTTTGAAATGGTCAAAGTGGTGTTACCCTTAATGTAAATTAAATGACTGAACTTGACTGAATGATTTCTTTATCGGTTGCCACTCAAGATTATTGTAAAACAGCATTAGTCAATAAAAATATTAAAATATATTCCAGTGGTCAATAACAGAATTTAATGTGCAAACTGTTCGTTTTAACCGTGCTCTCATCTTATTCGCTCTCGTGTTAAAGGAGCTTGCTAAACTTTTAGTAAGAAAAATTCACAAATATATTAACTTATAGTTAAAAATGGAGCAACCTTTCACTAATAATATATCAGATCTAAGTGTTCATCAGACTAGGATTATAAAGGATTAACAAAATTAGTAAACTGTACTGGTGTTATACAGTATATGACACTACACTATGAAACTAGTTTATATACTGCATAAAAACAATTATAAACGTACCACCGAGGAATATGTTTATAGAATAAATTCAGAATATAATTGAATCACTAATTTCAAAAAGTATATCCTTTTATTCGTATTGCGCTTTTTTTTTTTTTTTTTTTTTTTTTTTCGGGGTTGCAAGTGTATCCTTGAAGGTAAGAGGTAAGACCACACGTGAAGACAAAAGTCACATACATTTCTCTATCTGTTTCCACAAAAAAATGACGTTTATTGTAAAACAGCATTAGTCAATAACAAAAGCAATAACAAACGAATCATCAATAACAGAACAAGAAGAAATTGTGATCGAATATGATGATGATGTCTTAAAAAATAGGTGCGAAGAATTAAAAATTTTAAACATCACTATTTTCTTATAGTAACCTTCTTATTTATTTAATTGTAGAATTCTTCGGTTTAATTCTGCGAATATTACTATTCAGAAATAGAGGTATTCAAAATACGTAATATTTAGCCCTTACGCACTTAATGTCAATCCCTAACCCTCAAGGCTGTCCTCAAGAACAAATTGGCTGCTTACTGAGACATTTTTAAATTCATTTTTGTTTGCAAATGTATCAAATTGGCAGGTGCATTTATTCAGAAACTATGTAATAGAACTTTTTTTTCCACTTTTTGTAAAGGTAGAAGATTTTTCATAAAATGCCATCAAAGTTGGCGCTTTGTAACGAATTTCCAAACGCGACAGTGCTAGGAAGGAAAAAAAACTGACGTCCTGGGACAGTATTCTCTTATAACTCAAGATGTAATCCATTTATTAAAAAAGAAATAAACTGTTGGATTACAACTCAGTTCAATAATCATAGTTTGTTTGAATAAATTTTAGTTTAAAAATATAATATCATACGAATTAAAAGGTGTACGCTGTCGAAGGCAGTGATGACCCCGAGTTGAAAATCCCTCCCGGAAAACAAATCTTAAATTAACACTTTTTGTAGGTATATTTAAAGCTATTATCCCGCAGACTTGTCAACGCCAAGCGCCGAACGAGTCAGCTTGTTAATCTTAAAACACATTAATTTATTTTCCGAGAAATTTAGACGTGCGTGGTGCGTAAAATACCGCACAGTAAGTTTTGTTGTGTGAATTTCTGCGGGTACTTAAGGGTTAAAATGCAGATTAAAAAATAATTCTTATAAAATAAATAACTGATAAACGACAATCGTATCTGTGTCGCCCAGTTCCGAAATTCGTTATATCTAAAATATTGATTTTTTTTTTGTGTGTGTAAATTGTTAAACATTTGTCCATATGCACACATTTCAGAAGTCAAACTTTTCCAAATGTCGTTATTTCCCACGTCATAACTAAGGATGATGCTGGTGACTTTTGAACAGGATAATGTTTCGAGGGGGGGGGGGGGGGTAACACTTTTTAAAAAATCTATTTATTTTTTACAGTTTTTTGGCCTAGGTGTAGAGTGTTTTTCAGATAATAAAATAATTTTGTAAAATGTTGTCTTTTGTAACTTGAGTTTGTTAGTATTTTTACAAAATGATATGAAATAAAC
The DNA here is from genome assembly GCA_963932465.1 of Maratus speciosus. Classification (NCBI taxonomy): domain Eukaryota; kingdom Metazoa; phylum Arthropoda; class Arachnida; order Araneae; family Salticidae; genus Maratus; species Maratus speciosus. The sequence continues at coordinate 415,736,382 of OZ010791.1, forward strand.
ATAGCAAGTTTTGGAAACATGTTGTAAAAATCATTATGTCCATTATTCAGTTCCAAAATATGTATGTCTAATACATTTTTTTGGGGGTAAATAAACTAAAACTGTAATATTTCTGGACGCAGAATTCAGCTGAAATATTCAAAAGTTCGATTAAGGGGTTACACTACACACGTTCTCAACTTTCAAATATTTGATTTTTTTGTGGAGGGGGGGGGGGAGCAGAAATTAAATCTTTATAGTATATAGAATCATGGGCAAAAAGATTTAAAGTGATATCTCAATTATTAAGAAAGATATGAAAAAATGTGACCGCGCGCATGATCGATAAAACCGACACATGCAGGCGTTATTTATGTGTGTATGTGTGCTTTAATATATATTGTAGTATGAGTGTTTTATTATAATTATCGTAGATCGATGTAATAGTAAAATCTATTCATCGTTGTCCGGTCATCCAAGGCTGTCGTATAGATGGCTGGTGACTTCCCCAACATGGTTTATTAGTGAGAAATTGCAGACTCAGGCATCGGCCGGAGTAGCTCAGTGGTTAGAGCAGCAGTCTTGTATACTGTGGTCCCGGTTTCGATTCCTGGCTCTGGCTAATTTTTCACTCCAGTTGGGTTTATTGTATTTATTGTTTGTATGTCTGTATAATATTTATATATACCTTTAGATGTAATAATGTTTGTATAAATTCACTGGTTCAAGAACATTCCATGATTTTATTTAGGATATTATAATTATGATATCGGTAGCACATGGAAATATTTTAGTATACGCAGAGCAGTTATAAATCCGTTCATTCAAAAAACAAAGAATATAAATTAATAATAAACCTATCTCGAAATTTAGTTGAAATGCTCTAAAGTTCGATTAAGAAATTAATGAAATGAACTTTTACTATATAAAAACATTGAGAAAGAGTAATGTTTGAATAAAGTCACTGATTCCAGAACATCCTACGTCTTTATTAAATCTAGTATAATTATGATATGTGTGGCGCATGGAAATATTTCACTACTCAGATTTTCATAAAACCCTTCATAAAACTGGTAATATCAAGTAATAAGTAAATACATCTCCGAATCTAGCTGAAATGCTTGTTCAAAAGTTCATTTAGGAAATTAATGTAAACTTTTACGATATAAAAGAACGATATACTGTAATGTTTGAATGAATTGAGTAAGTGAAGCGCATCCCATGATTTTATTTATTAACATACCGGCAGTGAGTCCGTTCTTCGCATGGATGGAATGAAAAAAAAAATACTCATCAACCCTAAATATAGAAAAGCGTAACGCTTCTGTCGATGAATATGACATATATAAAAGTATATTGCAAATTTCAGCCGTAAAATTAAAACACATTACAATGATCCGTTAAAGGACATGCACTTTTCACTTTTATTTTTAGCTTAGACTAAGATTAAAGTCCCACATTGCAAAGGCAGATTATTTTAATTTTCAAGGATAAATCAAAGAATATAACAAATAAAGTGTCTAGATGGCAAAAATCCGTTTTTGAAACTTAGTCGTTTTTAAAAGAAAGCGCGCATTTTCAAATATGAATGTGAAGCATTTTACTTACGATTGCGCGAAAACGAGTGATTTCACCCAAAGTCTCCGACTTCTTACTGCGCAATACATGGTTTAGCATTTTCTAAATTCTAAAAATTTGCACCCCCCTCCCCCCCCCAAAAAACCCCCCCCAAAAAAACCAAACAAAACAAAACAAAAAACAACAACATCATTTTTAGTGTTTTAACATTATGCAAAAAGTCAAAATGAAGAAATATAATTATCGTTTTCAGTTTGACATTTATTGAAATTAAAAGTAAACTTTATTTTTTAAAATTATAACTTTAATAATATTATCTATATTAACTATATCTATATTTATATATTTATATATACGAGTATATTAATTATAACCTTAATTGTTTAATTTTTTTAATTAATCATTACAAATCTGTAAATTACGTTATAGTTTACAGATAAACTTTATCTGAAAGCGCCTTTTCTTGTTTTATTATCTGCTGTAAAGAGTGACATTATGCGGCATTCAGAAACAAAGATGCAAAGGCTGAAAGAAAATATATAATGCAAAAATACAGTAAAAAAAATCCCTTAAAACTTATTAAAAAAATTTTAAATCGAATTTTGGAAAAATCTCTTCGAGAGGTTTTCGGGCATATATTAGAGTAGATACATAGATCCATGTCCAATGTGGCAGTGGGCGCCTCATCCAACACAGCGGGAGGACATACTCAAAAACTTTGTTTTATTAATATAGATTACATTGCAGAATAAAGTACATATATAATTAAATAACGTTAAAGTTTAAATTGCTTTGAGTTTCTATGACGATCCCCTTTTAGCCTACCGTATTCTATTTTACAAGATAATGGTTCTTAGGTGCATTGCTACTGAGCACAGGAAGAGGGAGTGGATAGTAATCTAAACATTTGTGCATTGCCTCAAGAATAAAATCATATTTTAAAATTTGCCGAAAATTCTGCGTCACAGACATATGTCGTTGAAAAAGGTAACAAAATTAATTTTGCTTTCTCAGGCGAGATTTTAAATTCATCTGACAAATGACATGGAAAATTCGATAGACTTTGGTTTTGAAATAAGATATTTAAAAGAAAAAATATTTAGCTTCTTTTATTTAACCCTTTAGTGCGCAGCTTTGCGTATATGGGGCATTCTCACAATCTTTTGACTTTCATGTCCCTGAATAATAATTTTTATATTAATACACTTTTTTGTGTTTTTTTTTATTTCATATACTTGGGAACATCCTATTGCATGATTTCACAATAATACTAACGAGATAAATAAGTTTTGGACGATGTTGGGGGTCCAAACACCTGGAAAACTCCTATACCGTCCAGTGTCCCTGATGCTGATTTTTAAGTTTGGAGTTGTCTGGATAAAATTGTTAAAAAAAAAAAAAAATAATAATAATTCGATGTAATTTTTTTTCTGAAACTGGAACTATTGTTTTCTATAAATAAGTAGCTAACAACTAGCCTGCACGCGTTTTTAGGGTTGCTATTATTTTTTAAACTCTGTCCCTAGGTTTTAGATTTTTTACCATCCCTCTTCTAAAATTATACAGAAAATCACTTCAGATGCAGACACAGAATTTTTTTCAAGTTTTTTTCTCATGCAGAAATATGCTAGAGAAATAATGTCTAAAATTCTTTGGTAGGAAATTTACTGTAGAATTTAAATCAGCATTTAAATATCAATTTCAAGCATCGTGGCTTTATTGGCAGTCTCACCGTCCCCAAGGTTTATTCCTGCACTTTTCGAGGTAAATTATTTTTTTTTAATTTAATCCAATGTAAATAACTGTTTCTAAAAATCAATGAACATTTTGGCTACCACTTACTCTTAACATGATCTGCCTAAAATAGGTGGTAATTTTCCTTGCTGTTCCATCCTTACCGTCCCTTTTTTTCCCATTTCGTCCCTTTTTTTCTATACCATCCCTTTTTTTTAAATTACCGTCCCTTCTTTAACACACCTTTAAGACAATGTTATATCAAATTTTGTATTAAAAATACTACATTTTTTCGCTGCTGACCATTTTTTCTTTATTTTGAATCATTAAGACATTCTTCTATCAGATTAAAATGTTATTTTAGCAAGTTTAATTTCGCCAGATTTTTTTCACCAAAAAGTCAAAAGATTGTGAGAATGCCCCATCTGCAAACAACAGTGTTTTGAATTTAATAGATTTAATTTTATTCGTATATACCTAATTCACATTAGAAAATTAAAATAGTAATATTTGCTTTAATTAATAGCATACATTCCGTGTTTAAATAAAGCTAAATTAACCATTGAAACTCTCTGGTGTGAAGTCAGATTCTCTGAACTACGTAATTTCTAGAACGTATTCTATCATGGAAATTAAAGGGTTAAAGGTTAAGTTTTATAAAATGAATAATTATATAAAATTAGGTATTTGGAGACATACTTATTAAAATATTTCCTAATTTGAAATATTTTAGCGTAAAACAGCCACACGGCAGTAGTTTTTACCTGTATTACAGATGTGTAACAAAAGAAAAGATTGACGTATTATATGAAAATGAATCTCTGATTTTTTTTATTATTTTTCCTGTGTAATAAACCTTTCAGAGAATCATATATAATTTTTTCGAAACAAAATAAAAAATCGCGCATTTAAGGGTTAACTTATTTTTGTGGGATTTATATTTTATTTATTTTGTGAAGAAATTTCCGGTTCGAACTGACATATTTTCATTTGGTAACGGTCAAATGACCGGTTTTTGTTATATTCAGTGTTAACTTGCTATGAGATATCAAATCAACGAGGACGCCGTGTTTCACTGAGTTTAAACTGGATGGTTTTATGTTAATGCCGAATGCATCAGTATACCTTTAAAGCCGCCCAAAGCCTTCTATTGAGGTCTTGGAGAAAGTATTGTTTAAACTAGTCTTTCAGAGTTTTAGGATGCCCCTGAATATTTCTCTGCATTTTCTTTTGAAACTGGGTGCTGTTTGCATTCCATTTTAGCAAGAGGGATATAGTTGATATCATCCTTTCCCTCATAATCCAACTAATACTCATTTCATCTTAAAAGAAGACCCTTTTGGGAAATGAATTGAAAAATGCGATAGTTTTTTTTTTTGCAATGATTAGTTCATTTAATTAATTTTGCTACAGATATCAGCTTAATATGCAATTTGCACACCCAGTCTCTATTAATTAAAAGTTTTGCCATTTGAACGTTATGGCTTTTCTACTACCACCACTACTGCATGCAGTTTCAACAAAGTGCAAACGCTCTTCTTCGACATAACCATCTTACTTTAGTGTGCAGGAAGAGAGAAGGTTGATGGTTTCCAATAGAGATGTGTCATTTGTTGAGGAACGACTCCAAAGGAACGATTCCGGCAGTGAAACTGAAGGAACGATTCCATTCTGTAAAAAGGAATCGATCCTTTTCGGAACGATTCCGAAAAGGAACGACTCCTCGGAATCGGTCCTTTACGGAACGGTTCCTCGAATTCGGTCCTTTTTGGAACGGTTCCTCGGAATCGGTCCTTTTCGGAACGGTTCCTCGGAATCGGCCCTTTTCGGAACGGTTCCTCGGATTCGGTCCTTTTTGGAACGGTTCCTCGGAATCGGTCCTTTTCGGAACGGTTCCTCGGATTCGGTCCTTTTTGGAAAGGTTCCTCGGAACCGGTCCTTTTCGGAACCGGTCCAAAATGTACCGACTCCGAAAAGGACCGATTCCTCGGAGTCGTTCCGAAATGTACCGACTCCGAAAAGGACCGATTCCTCGGAGTCGTTCCGAAAAGGACCGATTCCTCGGAGTCGGTCTGAAATGTACCGACTCCCTTGGGAATCTGTTCTTTTCTTGTGGACTGGCCAGTTTTAATAAATTAAAATACGCTATTTTATTTCAAAATAACAGATTTTGATTTTATTAAAGCTGACTTTATTGCCAAAATATCCTTCTAATGTGTGTGCCCCCCCCCCCTCCTCAAAAAAAGGAAAAAAAAAGAAAAGAAAAGAAAGAAAGAAAAGAAAATGAAGTGCGGGGCGGAGTAGGGCGTTTAATAAACATTACTATTTGATCTTCTTGTGCTAAATTAATCTGAAAGAAATAATTAAAAAAAATATTTTATACGAATTGGATTTTTTCCACCTGAGTGAAAAAGTGCCCGAGATGGGATTCGAACCCAGAAACTTTACGTGCTTTACCGATTGAGTACCTGGACCCCGAAGGTAACGAAACACCATGTGTACTTTAATACACTAATACATTTTCTAATTGGTAAATGTATCATACAAAATGAATTTTTTCTAAATGGATTCTTAAGGCCGTTCTCAAATCCAAAAGGATAACTTTATGACAAAAGTTTTGATTTATTTTTATTCGGAAATGCATGAAACGAGCAGATGTTGTTGTTGTTCAGAAATTATGTAATCGAGCTGTTTTTTCCGTTTTTTTTTGCAAACGCAATAGATCTTTCAGAAAATAGTGTCAAAGTGGACGTTTTGAACCGAATTTCCGCGCGAAAGAGGCATAATCGCTCAAAAATGGGCGAAAAACATGTTTGTCACGTGATCAAAATCGATTATAACTCAATAGGTAATTTACTGATCAAAAGATGGAAAACACAGTTCGATTCCGAATCGCTTCCATGGTCAAACTTTCCAGTTTTATATCTTTCCGTTAAAAAATGAATTTGTAAATGTGTTAAAACGTTTTACGCTTCTTGAGCAGATCACTTAAGAACAGCCTTAAGAAAAACAAAGAAAAAGCTTGTTTAATTAATAGTGAAAAATATTTTTTTAAATCTGATTAGAAACAGTTTTGAATAATATAAGAAATACATCACTAGGCCATAAAAATTGCATTTTAATAGGATAATAATAACTGATTTTCAATTATTTTAATAATTGTAGAGTTACGCACTTTCATGCATATTTCACTATTTCATGTTTTTTCCTCAAACATAATTTCAATTTGAGAATCCTCTTTGCCAAAAGAAATGTATGACCAGCTACGAGCGCTCGAGCGAAAAAGCATAACGTCTAATAATAATAATAAGATAACAGTAACAGTTGTGGGTGGGATTGAAATAATTTAACCGCGGTTCGCTCTCTTAATGGCCGTTTTGAGTATAAAAACGGGAAAGAAAAATCACGTGCTACATATAGATTATCGGACTTTCTCCAACACTGCGAATACTCTGCCAACACTCTGTATATGTAAAGCTGCATATTTTATGCTTATTTCGGTTTAATAGATTTATGTTAACCATCCGCCTACCAGAGGGGTTCAATGGCCCCGACAGGTACATTTATAATGACATCTCTAATTTATTTTAAAAACTGAAATTTCTGTAAATATGGGTTTTTTTTCTGGGATGTTCTATTCTTTTGAATAGAACATTCCAGAAAAAGTCACATATTTACAAAATTTTCATTTTTTTAAATGTGAAAAATCAATTTGAATGTACCTATCGGGTCTGTTGCACCGGTCTGGTATGCGGAAGGTTAACCCATTAAGGACCAGCATGTTTTACAGTAATTTTATTCAGTTCACGCCACTTTTTGTTAAACCCTTACTTTTACTTCATGAATCACTGAAATGTGTTAATTAAATAAGGCCCATTTTACCTTTCTCTTTTGCTGGTATCAAACAAATTAAAAAATTCACAAATATAATGTTGCGAAAATGCAACGTCAGTCTTTAATGGGTTAATATTGCATTTAAAAAGTTTTACAATATACGAATTTAATTATTGGTTTCCGAAGAATGCACGTTGTGATTTTGTACAGTTTTTTCATTTGTTATTTTATTTCTATTTCTTGATAAATAATTAGAATTTAAATAACTGTGACTTTGTTTTAATTCAACGTAAAATAAAAGCAAAAAAAAAAATCGTTTATCGTAATAATTTCTTATAATAATTCAGATTTCTTGATCGTTATTGATACTCGCAAATCCCGAAATCAATGCCACGATTAATGCCTGTTACTGTGGTGATGGATAATACATATCTGAGTTTAATTTCGATCAAAGCAAGGCTTCCTTCATGCCAAACTAAATTTAATGTTTCAAGCCTAATACCAAACTTCCGTTTTTATTGAGGTAAAACTTACTGCAAATGCGATACTAAATTTTATGTATTTTTCTTTCTTATTGTTATTCTTTTCACTTAGAAGATTTATTTATTTATTTTCATTTTTTTAAATTACATAAAGTTTTCTGAAAAGTTCGAATTTAACAAAATGTTTTATCTATTTTAAATAGTTTTGACAATAAAAAGTTTAACTCCGAATAAAAAATAGTCAAATTCTCAAAAAATTAAGGTTGGTATTATCTATAACACGTTTACAACATATGTCTTTTATTCAACGGCCGAAACATCGTGAAAAGGATAGTTCTTTATATAGTACTACACTCTGTAATAATAATGGACATACTTTTAATTTGTTTAATTTAATTAAACCAATAAACCGTTTTTCAGTTAAAATGTTAGCAAATTTCAAATTTAAAGAAATAGAACTTTGAAGTTTAGTGAATCACTATATCTTTTGGCGGAGATAATATGTACTATATATGTATAAAATCATATATATTACTATATATATGCATATTATAATATTAATATATATAATATTTTATAAATATCACTAGCCATAGCTATGCTGCTAATGAATCTGTTTACAAATCATCTGAAGGAACTTTTACCCTTTCGTGCAACACAAGTGTTCCATGACTTCATGAGTTATGAAGCTCCAAAGATCCCAATCCAAACAAACATATTAGCATCGCAATTCACTCACATCGAACTGAGGTTCAGTATAAGTGGAGAGAGGGTGACGGCGGATGAGGGTGTGAAATTAGAGAAATTTCTGTAGGTTCTCGTGAAATTGGAGATTCAAAAAGAGCTGTAAGTTTATTGAAATTCTACGTAGTTAACAGCAGTTCACAAATAGCGATGTTATGGTATAAGACAAGACATACATCAGTCACTCAGGAAAGACAGTGTGCAAAAACGTGCTTTACCAACCCTTTCCAATAAAGTTAGTGTTTATGAATGCGGTTTGTCTGTCCGTCAGACCGTCTGTTCACGCTCTAAGGCAAGTCACACACTAAGGCGACACATAAGACATGTCGCTTGAATTCGCTAGAAAAACTGGTTTAGAACAAGTTTGTAACAACTTCGTTCTTTGTTTCGACCGGTTTTTGCACTTCATGTTGCGCTTTATGTCGTTCTGTCGTCTCAGTGTGTGATGTACCTAACTCCCTTAAATATACTCGGATTCCCATGCAATTGATATATGTTAATGATGTTTACCATGGGATGTTTGGTATTCAATATGAAGAGTGTAGCATTAATAGTTCATTTACAGGTGCACTCAAAAGTATTTCGTTACATTATGGTCAACGGGAAAAAGTCGTTTGCAGTGCATTTTAATGACATTAAGCTATTTCAAATGCATTAAAATTGATATATATCACTGAATTGCACTACAAGTTGATTGCTATAGAATAGGGTGTTCCACTTCTGAACCAGATCCTGAAGGCAGTGATAATAATGTTGATGAATTATGCGAAATATCCTGTGTGCGTAAAGTTAGGGAACTGAGGAGAAAGACGATAAATGGGATAAAGTTATTGAAAGTACGGACACTGGAACAAAACGAACAAAAATGTAATCTATTTTAACAAGTTACATATCCAAATCAGTAGGGCCATCCAAATGAAAAATGAGATTCAGAATGAAAAATGAAATTAAGATTACCTAGAGGTAGATTTTGAAGAGGAATCTATGAGACTAAAAATTCCTAGACCTTGGTGACAAATATCAGAGCAATAATAAAATTTCCTATACAGGATGTCCACTCTCAACGATGTCCAATGGCTAATTCCTAAACCTTTAGTCATAGCCATATAGTTCCAATTACAAAAATGTTTTAAATGGGGGCAAAGAAGTATTTAAAAAGTGATTTGGGTCAATAGAATCATTTCTTGAAAAATTACGAAATTTAATTTTTTATACGGTCTCCCGGTCCTTCAAATTATAGTTAGTAAAACTTTCCTATTACACTTACAAGTAAGACAAATAAAAAGTCCTATTATTCTACGATTAAAACTGTAATGGCTGTTTAAAGTTGGAGCACATTTTTTGCTGCGAAATAGGGGTCATTTACAAATTTACTAGAAATATAAATAATCTTCAGGTATATATAAAAAAAAATAGTTGATAGTAAAATTAACATTGCATTATAAATTTGAAATCTATAATCATTCTGAAATATTAATGCAAAATATACAGCTTGTACTAAACATATAATAGAAAAATAATAATAGAATTTTCTTTAAATAAAATGTTGAAAAGCAACAGCCTCGATTCTTTGCAAAATGACACATATTTTGAAATGTTATTAGATTACACTAGGATGCAAATTTGTATTGTGTCATGTGTTTTAGCTTTTGATAATTAGTTCTTGCGTATTTTGTAGCACTGAATCCAAAAATGGCCTTCATTTTTTATCACAAAGTACAGATTTTTTGTAAATCGTAAATTTGAAATATAAAAAGTGAAAAATTTACGGAAATCTGAGAGTATAAAATAGACGTGATTGTTATTTAACTTTTATTACTAATCTTCAACTTTTGATAATTGATTTTTATGTATTTTTTACTATTGAATCCGAAAATGACCTTCATTTTTAACCATCACGTCAGGAGTTTTCGCAAATTGTTAATTTCAAAGTTTAAAAGTTCAAATTTTTAATTGAACATCTTCCCTTCCCACATCATCGGATCCCCGAGCTGTTTAGCTGTAAGAATCCCAGTATAAGCCAAAAATTGAATAAATTCTTGAATTAAATAAAATTAAATTGAATAAAAGAAGCTTTACATCCATTTTATGGTATCAGATTTTCGCTATTTTTTAACTTTGAAATTTACCATCTGCAAAAACGTCTATCATGATGGTTAAATATGAAGGTAATTTTTACATTCAGTGCTAAAAAGCACATACAAATCAATCGTAAAAGTTAAAAAATGCAACCATCGACTCTGTTTTACAGTATTAGCTATTTTTTCAATTTTGAAATTTACTATTTGCGAAAAATCCTGACATGATGGTTAAAAATGAAGATAATTTTCGGATTCAGCGCTAAAAAAATACATAAAAATCATAATTTTAAAAATACATAATTTAAAAAATAAAAAAACACAACCATCGCAGTCTTGTGTTATCTAATCTAAAACTTTTTGGTAAACTTGTAGGCAGTAATCTATCCGAAATATTTTGTGTTCCCTGTAAAATAAGTACATAATGGTAAGCACTGAAAATCATAATAATATTTCATTGTCATCCGATTTACGTCAATATGTAAAATTTAATCTCGATCGCATATTTTAAAGTAAGTTGAATTTCGAGTACAAATTTTGAACTGGAAAGACATACGTACGATCATTTCAAGTTAACCCATTACTCGCTGTTGTTGCGTTCACGCAACGGTCAAAATAATTGTGCATGCTGAAATTAATTACTTTGTCACCACTATTTTAGAATTAAAAAAATTGCCTTATTTATTGGCAGAAATTTTGATATTTTAATGAAGCTAAAATTACCTTTCTGAATTTGTGGTGACATTTGTGTGGCCGTACATGTAATATCCCATTCACTAATCTACAGTTTTTCCTGCAATGCACCCAAGTTTTACACTGGCCTCCAAAAGTCAAAGTACAACCGGTTTTGAGTCGAATTTGCAAATGAATGAATATACTCGTAGAAACAACAAATTTGTAGGAAATATGCACTAAACAGTTATTTATTGAATGCGATATAGAAATTTACGTAGGTTAAACGCAAATATGATTTACAACAAAATGCACTCTTGGTGGAAAAGTCCATTCTTGGAGAAAACAGTACATCATAGTATTGTGTGGTAAAATGTCATAGATACTTTACAAAAATGGGTTTCTAGTAAGGAATGTGTCCATCCCTAACCTGCATGCATTGGCGGCATCGACCTTCCATACTGTCAATTAAGTTTTCGGACGCCGAAATGGGAAGGGAGGACCAGACACGGAGTAATCCATCTTCCAACTCATCTAACGACCTTGGAAGAGGACTTAAAGCAGAAGAAACTTGTCTGCCAAGATAGTCTCAAAGATGTTCTATCGGATTCAGGTCTGGAGAGTGAGGGCCATACCATTCGCTCCAAACCGTGACTCTTAAGATATTCCTCAACAACCACAGCTCGGGGAAATCTTGCAAATCATCCATCAGAATGAAATCGTTACCAATTTCACCGGCACATGGGCGAACATATGGATCACGGATCTCATCCCGATATCTCACACCAGTCAGAGTTTCTTCATGGAACACATGCACGTTAGTGGGACCACCGAGTGAGATCCCTGTCTTAAACCATGATTCCACCACCTCTGTACCTGTGTGTTCACTCCAAATCAGCAGACGCCCTGAATCGCTCTCCAGTGTTATTCTGGACTCGTCTCTGAAGAGTACAGAAGCCCATTGCTGCCTCGTCCAGGAACCGTGTTCTCTTGCCCAACATAAGCGGATCCTTCTCTGTCGTCCGTTGACGGGGCACACACAACTGGTCGCCTTGCATAGAGACCTGCATTGTGAAGGCGCCTTCGTACCGTAGTAGAGGAGATACTTCGCTTTGATGCTACAAAGTGGTCTGCAACGAGCTGCGGCACAGTAGTCCGTCTTCTCCTTCGAGCCGAAAGAGCTAGAAAACGGTCTTTTGCAAGTGTAACTCGTTTTCGGTCTGGAACATGTCTTCTGTACACAGAATCATCGGATTGATATTGATCCTAGAGTCGTTGGACGATACTGCGAGACACATTGAGACGTCTAGCACTATCAGCCTGTGACAACCCTCTTTCTATCCATCTGACCAACCACGACCTTAACGAATCGGGCAAACGACTTCTAGACATTGATAAACTCTACTGACTATTGTCGACGAAACTGCTAACATCAGATGAAAATCAACAAAATTTACACACGAAATTACGAAAGCTTGATATTTGCATATTTTCCTCTCATTCATATATACCTGTTCTTTTCTATAAAATAAAAGTGGTAGCTATCCTTTTGCATACGTTTTATTAAAGTTCATTATTATCACTCATATAAACTATGAAGTTTACTGTTACTGCCATTTTTTTATGGTGAGCTTCGAAAAACATGTTCTACCTTAACTTTTGGAGACCTGTGTAAATGAAAAAAAAAAGTTTGATACTATATTTATGAAATATATTGCTTCTAGGTATTTAAGATAAATATCGGCATAAAAATAATTGTTAAAAATGCGTAAAAAAGTTTTGACAATGATTTTATAGCTTACCGTGAAAACAGCTTTACAATCTTTTTTGACCATCAGAGAAAGAATAAAACACACACACTGAAATCATTTATTACATTCACTGTTCTCGGACTCGCTTTCTGAATCCATCATAAAAGTCATTTTTACATGTAACAATAACTAACGAAAGTTGACATTACAGAAAATACAAACAAAAACAGCACGACTTAAAATAGTAGGACTATAATAGCGTCTTCGCTTACCAAAATTCTGTAAAAAAAAAGGACAAAAAACAATCACGGAATATAACGAGACGTGTAAGTAGCGACGAATTCACTTTCAACAATGCAATTTTTCTCTTCGTCGCGTGACATGCGACACCGACCGTACTGGCACAAAAATGCTGAACGTATCAGATGCGATGCCGGACAGGAATAAGAGATTAATGTGTAACAGATTGTTTTTATTATATTATTGTGGCAGATAAAATTAACTATACATTTTTGAAGATTTATTCTCCAACTATAGGTTGAGACACATTGTGGTATAGTTTAGGAATTGAGGAATTTGATAATGCTTAAGAGTTTTTAAATTCGTACTAATATTATAAAGAAGTAACTTTTGTTTGTGTGTTTGTTTGTAGGGATAATACCTGAAACTACGAAGACGATTTAAAAAATATTGGTGGCAAAATGCTGCTTACCATCTCTGCTCCGACATAGGCTATATTTTATGTCGGTACAACAACCCGCAAATGGATGCATGCATGAGCAAAAAAAGTTTTAAAATTGCAATTTCTGTGATATTGCTGGACTAGAAACGTGAAATTTAGTGTAGTGGTTACTTTTAAGATATAAATGCAGGCTATGAACAATTTTTAGACAGTTCAAAATTTAAAAGTGTGAAATGAACGGAAAACGTTTAAATTATGATTTATTTGGATTCGTTGGTGATATAAATAAAACATTTGACATGGATGTTTTTTAAATGCGTAAGTACTTCCACAGAAAAGTTTCTAAAAAATTCGAAATGTTAAAGGATGCAGGAAGAAAAAACGTTCTGAAATTGCTATTTTTGCAACACTGTTGAGGCTAAAACTTGAAATTTAGCATTTTTCAGATGTAAATTTTCCCAAAGAATGGCTTAAAGTTTTTGAAATTAAAAAAGTTTTGAAATGAGTGGAAAATATTTTAAAAGGTTCTATAATACGATTAACTTGTAATTGTTAAGACTAGAAATTGAAAACATGACATGACTGTTATTTTTAAGACAAATACTCGCAACAGCACAATTTCTATAAAATTCGAAATGTAAAAGGATGCACGAACAGGAAACTTTCTAAAATTGAGATTTCAGTGACACTGCTAGGGCTAAACACGTGAAATTTTAAGCTGTAAACGCTCGCTAAGAACAGTTTCTAAAAAGATCGAAATAAAAAAAACAGGTGCAACAAGCTGAAAGCTTTCGAAAAACGTTCTAAATTGGGATGTATTTGAAATGTATAATAAAACTAGATTTCTGTCTCTCCCCCGCCCCCAAATAATCGAAAGACCTCATGCAATTTAAATGCAACACAACGGGTTGCCTTTCAGCTATTATGTGATATTTTCCATGTAGCTAAAAAATAATACTGAAATGTTTTGAAACATCGTCTAACAATTAAACTTGTAGAGAATATCAGCCTCACAAATAAGAAAATATTATTTTCTATATTCTTATATTTCTTTTTTTAAGTCTGCATACTACATTATTTTGCGACTGGTATTTTATATTCTCAAGAAAAAAATGTAACGGATTTTTTTTTTCCTTAATAAATACATGTTCCTACCCAAAATAAGAAAGCTTTTAAGAGAAAGTGGAACTAGAACTACTCTGAGTTCTATTTACTTACGTTTCAGAACTTCGCAAATTTTCTTGGACATTGGCAGTTTCGTTTCTATGGTAACACAGATATATTGACTTGCTTGAAATATTTCGACAGTATATTGATTGCGCACTATAAACCATTTTCTTTGTATAGGAAGTAGATTTTTCAGATCTGTCATATAAGAGTTTCATATTACCGTCTTTATTTATCCGATAAATTATTTTTTTTTCGAATACTCTCCGCGAATTAAAATTTTTGTTTTAGCATCAAAAGCCAACTAATGTGTTAAGTATTGATTATAGTACGCTCAATGACGATCTTAAGTGGCACTTAAAAATGCAAGCACTTTATTCACAGGCTGAAAGCTATTAAATAAAAGCAATAACACCATAAAAATTACGAAAGGTGCAACTTTTGCTTTTATTCGTATATCACACCAGTTTGTTAACATTTTATTGCTCAAAGTTATTGCCTGATAGAAGTACAAAGAACAGAAATCATGTGTAACTTAAAGACATTGGAACACTTTCTAACATTAATATATTTGAATTATGTCGCTAATAATAATAATAATAATAATAATAATAATAATAAAAATAATAATAATAAACTATGAATGCTACACGTACTATTTTCAGTAAGAAATATGTTGTAATCTACGCGAATGTCGTGCTTAATTTTTATGGCTATTCGAATATTTTAACAAAAGTTAGGGGGGGATGTATATACGGACAGAGAGAAGAAATACTAGGCAGGAGATCAACTTACAGCGAAGGTCCCTCTATCAGTCGCTTTTAAAATTGCGTACTATACTTTTTTCATGTTTCTTCATTTTTTAGATATTAATACATCGTTAGAATGCATTTCATAGAATTACCATCCTTAGACCGTAAGGTATCTGAATTCTGTTGCGAAGTGCTGTAGAAAAAGTACAAATTCTATGCTCACTATAGTTATCAATAGGAAATATGGTGTAGTTAAACGCAATAAATAAATTTTGTGGTTACCCACCCACGTTCCCCCTTTTTTTTTCTTGGATGTTGATGTACGGACTGACAGACAACGTGAATCACACACACTTTTCGATGCTGTAGTATTTAAGCTAATATCACATAAAAATATTAATTCAAATTATTAGATTTAAAAATCAAAATCAATGCACAATTATTTATCGGTTTACAAAGTAATTTATAATACAGTTTCTTTCTTTCTGTTCTTTTTCTTCCTTTCTTTTTTTTGCGAAAATTGGAGTACAGGAAGACATAGAGATCAGAAATCCTATGTGCCATTCCATGAGAAACGGACAAAATGTCCCGCACGTGTCGCTTACTTATATACCTATATCTATTAACTTATAAGTTGTTAAAATATAAACTATACATTAAAATTAACAAAATACCTATATTTTCATATTAGCAAAATTTTTTTGATTTGAGGGTACAATACAGTGTGTCCCAAAAATATAGACAAAATTCACAGTAAAAATAAGAATGGGATGAAATTTTTTTATATGTGTCTAATTACAAACACTACATGAAACACAAGTTAGGGTTAATTTGTATTAGAAAACAGAAAATAGGGTGTACCATAAATATAGACAATATATTTGTTTTATGGATTATCTAAGGTTGAGGAACACAGTTACAAATGTAAGTATTTAATCGTGTGTGTATTACCTTTAATCACGTCAAATACACAGTTTTCCATCGAAAGTACTAAATTTTTCATTACCTCTGGGGACAGTTCATACCATGCTTTCGCTAGCGCTGTTGTAAGGTCCTTGGTCGAAAAATTTGGCGTCCATTTTCATATACTTTTCGTGTTATATGTCTTCACACGTTCTCCATGGGATTTAAGTCGGGACTTTGTAATGGCCAGTCTATGACATTGAAATTATTCATATTAAACCTCATCTTTGCCGAGTTAGACACATGAATAGGCGCCCTGCCTTGTTGAAATACACAGCTTAGTCCTCCCAACAAAGTTTGCAGTGGAATAAAATGGTTCTCTAAGATTTGCTGATGGTCCTAGGAGTTAATTTTCTTGCTACAAAAAGCCAAAAATGTTTGTCCATTAAATCCCAAACCACTAGAAGTCATTATTGATCCTCCAGTTTGCTGTCTACTGAAAAAACCTTTTGGTTTGCTTCTTAAATCATACCAGTAAAATTTATATCCATCTGGTCAATCTAAGTTCCACCTTTTCTTGTCACTAAATACTTTTGTCAGCCATTTATCACCATAAGACATCATTTTCTTTGCCCAGTTTAAAAGTACAGTTTTGTGGTGGTTTCTTAAGCATGGTTTCTTCAACATTTTCTTGAAAGTTTTTGCTTAGATTCCAGTATTCTTCTGTGAATAGTATTTTTGACACTCCAAATTTGGATGCAATTTTTCGCAGTGAAATATTTTCTCTAGATGCCATGTTTAGAATGATTCTGTCATCGCGTATGGATGTAATTCTTTGTCGTCCAGGTCTTTTCTTAATACATTACTTTTCGCCAGTATGCAAAATTCTGTGAACACTTTTTAAACATCTCTTCAAAATCTTGGAGATCTCTTTCGGAATTTCAAAATTCTTCTTTTTGCCTTTAAATTTTAAATCCAAAACTTTGATGATCTCTTCTTTCGAAATCTCTTTACCTCTAGGCATTTTGTCGAATTTGTAAAAAGATCATAATGAACACACATACTATAATATACATTAAAACACACATTCACACATAAATAACGCCTGCATTCAACAGTTAAAGGTATATATAAATATTTTACAGACATACATACAATAAATACAATAAACCCAACTGGAGTGAAAAATTAGCCAGAGCCAGGAATCGAACCCGGGACCACTGCATTCCAGGCAGTCGCTCTAACCACTGAGCTACTCCGGCCGATGCCTGAGTCTGCAATTTCTCACTAATAAACCATGTTGGGGAAGTCACCAGCCATCTATGACAGCCTTGGATGACCGGACAACGATTTATATAACAACAAAATATTTATATATACCTTTAACTGTTGAATGCAGGCGTTATTTATGTGTGAATGTGTGTTTTAATGTATATTATAGTATGCGTGTTTATTATTATATTTCGTAGATCGATGTAATAGTAAAATCAATTCATTGTTGTCCGGTCATCCAAGGCTGTCGTAGATGGCTGGTGACTTCCCCAACGTGGTTTATTAGTGAGAAATTGCAGCCTCAGGCATCGGCCGGAGTAGCTCAGTGGTTAGAGCGACTGCCTGGAATGCAGTGGTCCCGGGTTCGATTCCTGCCTCTGGCTAATTTTTCACTCCAGTTGAGTTTATTGTATTTATTGTATGTATGTCTGTAAAATATTTATATATACCTTTACTTGTAAAAAGATCGATTAGTCAGTCGAAAACAAGCCGAAAAATGATTCCAAACCAACAGCGGACGATGCATACATTAAGGTTAATGTCAGACGGGCGTCTTTTTGCACGCTTTTTTACTTACGTATTATCCCTACACAATGCCACTAGCATTGTGTGGGGATGATATGTAGGGAAAAAAGCGTGCAAAAAGACGTTCGTGTGACATTAGCCTAGGGGGAAAAGCGTGCAAAAAGACGCCCGTCTGACATTAGCCTAAAGAAATGTGAATAAATAATCGTCTGCTGAAAAAAATATTTTACTAATAACATTTCTAAGTAAAGTCAGACGATGTCTATATTTATGGGACAAGCGATATTACATTTAAAAAAAAATTCAGTTTTCACTTATTATCTAATTCTTTTTACAATAATCCTAATAAATCAATTTAAAAAATGTATCTCAATCATTTCTGAGAATACAAGAAAGGTATTTCAGCTTGGGATGTCATTTTTTTTTTTTTTTTATCTTTGTCTATATTTTTGGGACACACTGTAGCATTGTTAAAGCAGCAGTAGAATGTAGAAAAGCTGTCCCACACGTGATATGGAATGGCCCATGGCCCTTTAATAGGTTTAAAAATCTCCACATTTTAAACCCTAGATAGTAAGCTGCTAGTTTTTAATAATAAATAAATAATAAAAATAATAGATAATAAATATCTACACATTTTAAATCCTAGACCTAAGTAATCTGACCGTTTTATGGCCATTCCATGAAAAACTGACAAAATGTCCTGCGCGCGAAACTTACATAAACACCTATATCTATTGATTTATAAGTTTTTATAACATAAACTATACATAAAAAAAAAAAAACTATACATTTTCATATTAACATGGTTGTTTCAATTTGAGGACATAATAACATTGTTAAAACTGCAGAAATATGTAGAAAAGCTGCCTCACACGTGATATGGAATGATCCCTATACATTTTCAATGATGTTGCATTTTATCTGATATTGCATAGCAAAAATTATTAATAAAAAAATTACAATTAATTTATCTTTTTATTAAGGTATTTATATTATTGTACTAATAACAGAATAAGTTGAGCTAGAAAGAGTGCATTAAGAAAGTACGCAAGAGAAACGGGAAGACATTCGCAAACTAATGATAACAAAGGAAAACACCCGTTTTCTTATTTTCATTTTAATAGTTTAAAATTATTTTCGTCTTCGCTTTTTTATTTTATTTATTTATTTATTTTTTGCATAGGATATCTGAGGTCGATGTCTAACACCGGGTACTTTCGTATTTTTTCGATGTTTCGACCTCAGTTTTCTTTCTTTTTTTTTTTTTTTTTGGAGAGCATTTTCACTTTTAAAACCGGCTTCGAAAGTTGTAGAAAAGTTGTAGAAAAGTTCGTGTGAGCATTTTTAAGATATAACCATTTTAACAAAGGGCTGAAATTACCTGGTGCTAATAATTAACAACATAAATAAATTTATTTTTTAATTTTTTTAATTATTATTCCTGAACTGTGATACTGATGAAGAGTTATCTTGACATTGTTATTATTGTTGTTGTTGTTATTATTATTATTATTAATATTATTATTATTTTAAATAAAAAAAATATTTTAACGATCGGCAAAAATAAAAAAAATTAAAAATGAATTTCTGAAGCAATATATAACTTGCTTTTATAACCGTCCACAATAAAAGTTTTGTCTTATGAAAGTTCTAACTGTAAAAAGTACGTGCCCAAAAAACCAATTTTCGACAATTTTATAAACACCGATAAATTCGGCAACTGCAAGAACGTATTCTTTTATAATAATTTTCTAAGTCACGTAAACTTTACTTTATAAAGCTGGGTTGAGAATTTTTTTATCGATGTTGTTGAAGCATTAAATATTAGTAATCAATCTCATTCGGTTTATTTTTCGAAATATATAATACAGAAAACAACCATTTTGCTTATATCATTGAATTCTGTGCCCTTGATAACGTAATTCAATGTATAAGCTTTTCAATTTTTGTCGGTGTCCACTTTTTTCTTTTTCTTCCATAATAATTCTTATATTAATTTTTTTTTTTAATACTTACAGCTTTAATTCATAATATTTGACGGTGGTAGGTTATGTTTAATTAATGGTTATATATATATATATATATATATATATATATATATATATATATATATATGTATTAATAAATAAATAAGTATCATATATATTATTATCGATAATAATAATATTAAATTAATATGCATAATAAAAGCTTTTTGCAAATAAAATGACTATTAAATCACAAGATAAAATCGTCTCTATAGAAATTAACCAATCATTAGAATAGGTTAGAAAATAACATGAATTCAATATTGCTAAAATTGATTAATAAAAAGGAAGAATGAAAAAAAATCTGAAAACAGTAGGAAAGAACAATGCAATAAGAAAATGGAAACTTAGATTTTTAAAAAGAAATATTTCACAGCATAAGAAAATCGCAAACGATTTTTGTTTGAATATAGGAAACGATTAAGCTGAAATTTTTATATTCAAATTGTGATGAACTGCAACAACACATATCCAAATAATAGAAATTAAGAATGAAAAGGGCCATAACTCAGACTTTTTATTAGGGTGGGGGTAGAGAACCTTAAATTGCCAAGTCAAATTTTAGTATTTGCCAACTAATTTTATAATTTTGCCAAGTTACCACAATTAGAGAATGTAATATAGTTCTTATTTGTAAAAAGTTCAATAATATTGTAACTTTTGCCAAATCTATCAAAAATAGAAAGTATGTTATAGATTTTATTAAAGTTTTAAATAAATTTGCCAACTAAGCTTGTAAATTTGCCAAGTGTAACAGCATTCGCGAAAGTTTTTGAGGGGACACCCACTCCCCCCGTTAGCGAGGGCCCTGAGAATGGATACATATATATATATATATTATATATATATATATATATATATATATATATATATATATATATAATACTATTAACTTTTTAGATTTAAAACTTACACTGAATGATAACAAAACTATTTATGATAAACGTAAAGATTTGCAATTCAAAGTTAATACATTTACTCATTTTAAGTCGTGTTTTCATATATCAGTTTACTACAATATATTCCTTAATCATATGTTTAGAATAAAAAGTTTATGTTCTTATGTTATTAACAAAAACATTAAACAACTAATTTAGGATGCTTTAAGTTTACATCATGGTTTTCCTAAAAAATTAATGTATTCTCTAATATACAATTAGTATGTACATGATCTAACCAAAAGGATAGTTGGGTGGGTAAATGTTAGAGCATAAAGAAGGTGTTGCTTGGACATAATTAACTCATTGCGTAATTTTTATTATATATACACACACACACACACACACATATATATATATATATATATATATATATATATATATAAGAAAAAAAAGTCTAAAAAATCAATAAAAAACATAAAAAACAGGAAATATAGGAAAATAAAATAACAAATATAATATGATGGCTAGGAGGTTAGATGTTATTGTACGGAGGAGAGTGGTGTTGTATGGAAAATTAAAGCGCAGTGGTTAATTTATATATAATGAGAAAAAAGAGAGACGGTTTTTGGATCATTATACATCAAAACATTACATCTTTTTTTCTCTCATTGATTCGGAAAACTTCATTTCCATCTTATTTAACTATTACTATTTTTCAAAAATTCATTTTTAATTAACTTTTTAGCCCAGTATGGAACAATGTCATGTCTATATCACTTTAATTTGTACATCCTCTTACATTAATGTAAATAAATATATTTTGTTATACATAAATGTTAAACAATTGTCTTTTTATTATCTCTCCTCCCCCCATATTTAATTATTATTTGACCTATTTTTATTAATATGCAATGTTATACAAAATTCAAATTAAATATTAATTTATATATAGTCATTATTTGAACTGTTAGATAAATTATATATATCGCCTAAACTTATTCTGCTCTGTTATCAAAAATTTACCTATACACCTCACTGATTTTCCGCTTCCCGTGAAAAATTACACTTTTGTGAACACGATACCTCCCAAAATATTTGTCGCATTGACATCAGAATTGAGCTGGGCATCAGTCGTGCCAAAATCTCACCGAAGATTTAAAATCAAAAATATTCGCCAACCCTAACGCTCCGAAACGTTGGCCTAAAAAATTTCAATTTTCCCATAAAGATAACATCATGATTGTTTGAATTATTAATTAAAACATTAGCTTCATTGTTGTAACTTATGCATTTTAACCTCATTGTTGTCCTCACCATTATGACACCAACGTTACTGACGCACACATTTGTGATTTATGATGTAGATTGACTTTTAAAAGTTTCACTTCTTATGACCACATTATTATTTTTTTAATTATTATTATTTTTTAAGTGATCATTTATAGGTAGCAAAATCAGCCATATTGTAACGTATACGAATTCTTTTAAGTTTGAATGTAAAAGAACTATAAATGCGACGCACAGCATTGACAATGGAGAATATGCTATACTTATACAGTAAATCACTATAACAGGTATAAGTTTTGTTCTGTTTGGAATAGATATCCCTCCCCCCCCCCCCGACCTTAATATATTTGATTTTTGTCTGTACCACTGTAATTTTTTTTGTCAATGTGTCACACCATTTTCAATGCGTAATATTTTACAATAACATATTTAATGAAACTTTAATAACATATGTAAAATTGTCAACGAACCATGAATATTTAAGCGACCATTTATTTCAGATGCTTGATACATAAGAACGTAGATGTCAAAGGCCTCTTTTTTTTCCTTTTTTTTTTTTTTTTTTTTTTTTTTTTTTTAGGCGGAAGTGTAACTCTTAATACTGATCTTGGAAACAAAGCAATGCCGCAAAAAATCTTTTCAATTAATTCTTCAGCTACACCGAAAAATCCTTTTAAAATTCTTTTATGGTAAGTTATTAACATAGTTCAAACACTTAAGTTTCGTAAATTTATACAGGAAGTTGTATTACTATTAACAAATTATTAAAAGAAATTGCTATTTGAAGAGAACACTTTTACCAAAATAAAAACCCTGGTACAGGAAATCTTTGAAGGGTAGAGAACGAGGGGGGGGGGGGGGGGAGATCGGTTGGCTTTGAAGCGGTTCGTATTTCATACACAAACGAAAAAAAAAAAGAAGGAAAAAAGCAATCATTTTTATTAAACATTATTTTACTTTTCAAAAGAAGCAATTCTGCTATATAATAAAACTTAAAGCGACTAAACTTTCAAGTATAATTAAAGAAGTACATTTTAAAATTTCATTTATATATTTACTGATTGATATTTTGAAAGAAAAAAAATATTATAGTGAAATAAACCTATGGAAATAGTTTTAATTAAAGAAAAACTATGGAAGCCGAATAAATTTGCATATTAAAATGAGAGAAAAGAAAATATAATACAATTTATTTCGAGCACTTTTGAGGAGCCTTTTTATTTTAGATCATGGGTATTAAATAATTTATTCAGAGTTATCTAGAAATTTTTCATAATACGAGGTGAACATCAGTTGATTCGGTAATTTCGAAACTGAATAATTTGAGAAATATTAATTGTGATTAGTTGCCATGTGTGTGGTTTAATTTTCATTAAACTTTGTGAGATAAAAATGAATATGCAATACTTTTCATTTACAAACTGAACAACTGTAGTGATACTACTGGCTTGTACTGCAATTGGCGGTCTTTCAGAATAATATGCTAAAAAATCATTGTAGTGCTATTACATCAAACCTAATTATATCACCATTATAATGTAGTGCTTTTTTTTCGTATCTTCCACAGAAGTAAACAAAAAAATAAAAGCAATTTAACAAATTACAACGACCATTTGGAAAATGATTTTTTCGAAGACTAAAATTTAAGTCATGAAAAATCGCACGGAGTTGATCATACATTACGTACGCCATGAATTAAACATTAATAGTGTTATTACACGTAAAAATTGCAAGCGACAAAAATCGTCTGCGACTCGTCAGATATCTTAAAACTTACGTATTATCCACCTGAAACTTACGTATTATCCAAGCATTTCATTGGCTGTTCGGAAAAAGGCTTTTCCGTCGTCAGATTTCCAAGAAATCTGACGACCCATTTTAAATGAAATTTCATTCTTAAAGAAAAAAGTAAACAACCCCTACTAACTCTGCAACTAATTATAATAGAAGAAAGTTGTTGGGGGGGGGGGGATCTACAAATCAAAACCAGACCAAACTTTGTTTTCTTTCAACGGCAACACCCAATTTTGACAGTATACAGGGGTTGGACAAAATAATGTGAACACCTGTGAAAAGATAACTTTTTATTGTTTATTTATTTATTTATTTTATGAAACTGCTTCCTGTAGATGTGTGTTCATCTCAGATGTTATCTTGGATGCTGTTGTCTTGTGCTTTTTTGCCACAATCCGCTTCAAAACCCTTCTGTCTCTGTCATTCAGCTTCGACTTTCGACCACTGTTGTGCTTTTTAGATGATGTTTTTCCGTGTTTCAAATATGCTGACATTATAATCCATACTGTACTTCTCCCAACACCTAGAAGGGTTATCGTTACTGAGGCTCCAGCAATACGGGCTCCAACAACCGTGCCTCTTTCGAAATCAATCCATAACGCAATTTTAACACAGAAATATCTTTCGCATCCTACTTCTATCACTGCTAGTAGCAGACTGATGCGTGTACTTTCTCATCCGCTAGGTGGCACCCTTCACCCTACTTCAGACGGTAGGAGTATACGACAGGTGTCTTTCGAGTGCTATTTTTTCACAAGTGTTCTGTTCATATTATTTTGTCCAACCCCTTTATTTTAAATCTTCTGTTCAGACAATGCCTAGAAACGAAATTTCATGTCATTTGGATGATAAGTTTTCGAATTACAAGCATTCAAAATTGAGAGCTTCTAGTGTTAAATTACATTTTCATATTTTTATTAATATCTCCTGAAATTATAATCCTATTGTGATAATTTTTTATGTGGTTATAATAATAAAACACCCAAACATAAATACAATGAATTTGTAATAAAAAATTTATAATATGAATTATGAAATTAATATTCGAAAAAAAAATATGAATTGCAGCCTACAATTTTTTTGATAGATTTATATTTATTATGTCTTGCTTTATGCGAATTCTCAATTTCAAATTTTTCTTCCAAGTAGTTTTCGAATTATGATTAAAAAACGTCAAAAAAAAAAAAAATGGTTTTAGGGCTCGTCTATGATGTGTAGAAAATCATAATTTGAAAAAGAAAAAATATGTTTTACTCATTTTATTAAAACATTTGGGATGGGAATAGTCAAAACATATTAAGCGAGTGAAATGGTCCTATTGGCAATAAATAACATATTAACACGCTCAGCGCCACGTCAGCCACCGGTGGCTGACAGCGAACTTTCCGTTTAAAACGCGTCATTCACCGATGGCTGACGTCTAAAATATGATACAAAACTGAAAAAATATGCATTGTTTTAAATAATTAATGAACAAATATTTAAAATTTGCCAACCTTTTATCTATTACAGGATTATACTTTCTTAAAAATTACTTTAAACATTGTAAATTTTCAGCGCTTCAGTGTCAGTCATCGTGTTAATAGAAGTGACTTAGTCATTCTGTGGCATTTCAACAATCGAGTACCGAACTTCAATTTGGACACAGTCTCTAAAATATGCTCATTTGAAAATAATTAATTTCTCTGAAACTAATAGTGCGAATTTCATGAAAATTTGTTTCTAGGCTAATTGAAGGGTGTAGAATTTATTTATGGTGTCAAACTTGGGTATTGCCATTGAGAAAAAAAAAACAAAGTTTGGGTTCGTTTTGATATGTAGATGTCCCCCTAAGCAAATTTTATATCCATCATTTAAAAGTAGACTTTATTTCCAATCATTTGGTACCAATAACTTTCTTCTACAATAATTTGTTGCAGAATTAGTAGGGGGTGTTTACTTTTTTTTTTCCACGACTGTAACCGTTAATTGAAACAACGACGAACAACGTTATTTATATGTGCAGTATGAGAAATCACCACTGAACTGAACATTTTACATTATCAATTGCTCAAGATAAAAGGGAATTTTTCCATGAAGAGATATAAAATCACGCATCGCACCACGCTAAATCTTTACAGAAATACGATGATTATATCGAAAATTAACAGTAGAAACATTATATATACATCCGATACTTAAAAAAATATTGGTATTTTTCCGTCATACGGATACCATGCCAAAATGTACGCTAATGCGTCAAATATTTCAATCCTGATTGTGAAAAGGATTTTTATTTAAACCATGCGAAACATTAAGATTTCTTTATATTTTTAAACTTATTTTTGCTTATATTTTAAATATTTTGCTTATATTGCGATTTGCTTACATTTTGGTTATAGGGGAGACTAGGGAGGGTCGACCCACTTTTTACAACATGATTTTTTTATTTTTTAAATATTGAACGTAGAATAAAGTTTTATATATCCTTTTATTCGCTATACCATCAGTTATCCAAATAAAATTGCTACATAAGTGTAATATATAAGAAATTTGAAAAATGATTGATTTTAATCATGAGAAAATAATGGGTTAAGGCTCCCCACATATCGGAGGTTTGACCCACTATATGGGAGGCTTGACCCACTTTGCTTTATATTCAAATATTTGTGAAAAGAAATAAATTCAGTTTAAGAAAAGCAAACGAACTTTATGCTACATGCTTTAATTATTATAGAAAAAAATATATTTTTGAAAATATGATGCTTAAAAAACCTGTTTAGGTACAATCGCATGTCAGAGGAGAAAAATTTGGTTTTAAACAGGATTTTGTCTGAGCAGATATAATTGTTCAGCAGGGAAAATGAAATTTTAACATTTAAGGCAATATTCCGCTAGAGACAGATTCCATTTTCAAAGGGTTTCTTGCATTATAATGCCCGGATTTAGTAGCCACTGACCCGCTTTTTATTTGTCTCCTTGTCCTACTTTTTGTGACATTCGACCTGACAATTCTAATTGTCATATAGTTTGTCATCATCTCACTGTATTCATCATGTTAAAATTTGTCTACATACCTTCCTAAAGTTTTCAATCATTGCTATGTTCTTTTGCAGCCGCATGAGGCTTAACTTATCATTAACATCTTTTAACCTTTTCAGGGGCAAAGTACTTTCAGTACTAAAATGTTGAAATAAATAACTGGCACCGGAATATACGAACAAATTTATTTGGAAATATGAAAAAGGCTAATATTTCACATACATATTAAATGGAAAAGATTCTAGAAAAATTCTGGTGCCGTTGTGGCGTTTGGAAATTAAAATTAAGCAGTTTCAAAAACATACCACGGCCCCTGAAACGGTTAAGAATGCTGCTTTCATACTTTCTAGTCTTTTCCACTATTTCTATTTATCTATTGTAAGTAATATTTAAATGGATCAACTTATTTTTCATTATTCTTTTCGTGCAGTGGATGCTATAGCAATTTTTCACATCATTCTTTATTCAGTTTTAAACATCTTTTTTTTCCATCCCCATATTTTGGTGTAAATTTACAGAATAAATTTACAATTATTTTTATATATAACCATTAATCTTTCATTATGAACAGCGTATAATAAAAAGATTTCCAAAACCCCTTAATCAACGCGTTGCCGACGGGCAATTTTTATCAAATCTGAATTTTAAAACAGTAGAAGCTCCTCCCCATTGTGAAAGTCTTCTGTAAATCGGTGTTCTAGATAGGTTTCTCAAGTTTATATATCGGTAAATATCTTTCAATGCACGAATTTAATATAAAATGTCTTACAATCTAAGCAAATGTGGACAACATGATATGAATGCATTTTCTGTAAGGTAGAAGCCATTCCCTCAGTCAATGATGTCGTCGTGAATTTCCTGTCATATATGTGTTAAGAGAACCTTAAACATCTGGTCAACCCTCCCTCACATTGACTGGGTCAAGCCTCCTCACATAGCCCTTTTCTAAAGAATAGCACATTGTTATGTTAAGCCTAACTTATTGTATAATCTTTATGTCTGGAATGAAAGCTCGATATTTCTACATTACTTAAAACCTCCTTACTTAAATTTCTATGATATATTTAATCTGGAAAAAGCTTACAAAATATTTCTAAAGAACACAACTTTTAGGTTGAAAACGTTTCACAATTGATTTTTTCGACACCCATTTCGGTTATCTGTATGAAACAGAGACTGTTGTTTGATCATTCCAGCAGCTTTGTTTGACACCTATTTATAAAACTCTGAAATTCTTTTAAATATGAAAACGGCTGGGTGGGTCAAGCCTCCCGTATGGTCAACCCTTCCTAGGCTCCCCTATTTTTAAAATTCTCACTTTACTATCGACAATGTTTTTTCTTTTATTTTTCAATGTGATTTTAATTTTGCGTCATCAGTTACGCTTGGCGACAATGGTGTCCGTATAACGGAAAAGTACCAAAATATTTTATCTGTATATTTATTAAAATTAATTTTCTTGCGAATGCAACGAACTTTTTAATTCACCTATGGAAAAGATAATTTTGATTTAATAAAAATATTCATAACACGGGCACTCCTCGACTTTCGAACAATTCGCTATTTCGAACATATTGTGGCGTTGTGAATACTAACTCTCGGTGTATCCCAGCAGTGCAATGGTTCTAAAATTTAACATGTTAATTGCAACACGTTATCAGGGGGTTCTCGAAGGACTCCTGCTCAATATAAATATTTTCACATACAAAATTTGAGAGAAATATCGCAAAGAAAATTAAAGATAAAACTGGGAATACTGTTTAAAAATACTTTTTAATTATTTTTTACATTATTATATTATTCCAAACATTGCAGGATTAGTTTATATAGCTTGTATTTGAAATCCAAGGAGCATACAGTCTTTAGTTTTGAGCACCTTTATTTCCAGATAGTAATTTTCGTCTTATTTAATAGAAGAAACTTGTTACGAATTCTGTAAGGAAGTACGGTGAAGATTACTAATCGAAGATACTGGTGCTCAAAAGTAAGGTCCATTCGAATTCTGCATATACTAAAAAAAAAAAAAAAAAAAAAAAAAAAAAAAATCCGACTGCGTAAAAAGCGAACTAATTAATTATTTCTCATCAATGTGAAACTATTTTTTTTTCAATTCCTACTATTAGCTCACACTCTCGCTATATATATCTTGTTCAAATTTTCAATCGTTAATAAAACACTCATTATTCATCCAATAAAGCTCAAATAATTTTTTCAAAACTTGTAGTGGATGACACTTGATGTTAATCCAGTTTTTTTTTTCAAATATTAATTCATTAATTAAATTAAATTAATTAATTTTCAATAATCGAGCGAGCCCTCTTATTCATCAAGGTATTTTAAGATCGAGAGAGCCCTCTTCTTGATCAAGGCATTTTAAGCGCCACTCAAGAGGAAAGAAGAATGGGAGAAAAAAAAACTCTCTTATTGACCTAAGTAGGAATTGACTTAAAATATATTTTTTTATATTACTTGTTTATATTACTTACCTATTTTTTTATTTACTTGTATTGATGACTTTTAAGTTCTGTTTAATTGTTAGTTCCTATCTATAAACACTGTTTTGATCAAGTCTATATTTGTCTATGATGGTTAGAGTTGCAGTAAAGCTAGAGATCCTACCTTTTAACGGAGCTTCTGACTGTAAAATAGTCAATGAAACATCGTCTTCATTTTGAAAGACCTATCCAATGATATGTCACTCAATAGGGTGCGTAAATTATTTTTTCGTCTCTACCACCATTTTGTATTTTACAGCCGCCATTTTGAATTTATAAAAACAAAACCTAGCCTATAACCATCGGGCCGTTAAGACAAATTGATAGAGACCTCATTCATTAAAATCCATCCAGCCGTTGGGATGTTTCGAGGGTATAAAGAAATCCACATACACAGATACGCGTGAAACACATAACCCTTCTTTTCAATCGGGTAAAAAATATCATTAATTTCCGTTATAAATCGTGAGGTTCAGCGAAGACACGGGAATTACGAAAAGGGATGAGTTTGAGAACTACTAGATACTTCGTAGAGTCATTCCATCAGGGAGCGAAGGGAAGGGAATAAGTCGGTTCAGAAATGTGTCAGAAAGGTCAGAAAGTAGCGCCTTTGGATTTTGAGAACAACCTTCTGACACATTTCTGAATCCATTTTTGTGAGAAACACATGAAATTGGCAGGTGTTTTTATTCATAAACTATGTAATCCAATGGCGTTTTCCATTTTTTGGAAAAGGCAAAATATATTTCAGAAAAGGCTGTCAAAGTTGGCGTTTTGAATGTAATTTTTGGACCGGCAGCGCGGGAAAAGAGAAAAAACTTATCGTCACGTGACAAAAAATCGCTTATAATTGAATAAGCAACTTATTTATCAAAAAATGAAAACGTCATTCGATCGCCAGAAAGCGCCCACTGAATTCCACTAAGTATATTTCAATTTCCTTTGTACTACATACCACTAGTACACTTAACTGTGCACTTAATTAGGAGTTTTACAATATCTTCAAAATTAACTGAAATATTTCAAAATACGTCTAAAAATACATATTTTTTTTATTGAAAATTACCATTACAGAACATAACATAGTGAGTGATATGGAAAGAATTCTAACAAAATTTCCCTGAAATACACCAAAGAGCCATTACATTATGACCACCTGTTTAATACGACATAGGGCCACCTTTTGCCCTCAAAACCGCCAACACTCGACATGGTATCAACTCGACAAAGTTCTTATAGGTAGTCTGAGGTATCTGGTACAAAGCGCTCATCAACTGGCCCCGAAATTCTCGTATATTGGAGATGGTAGCGTGATATCACGAATTGGGATTTCCGGTTCGAACCACAAATGTTCTTTCAGTTTCATGTCGGGTGAATTTGGAGGCCAGGACATGACTTGAAACTCACTAGAATGCTCTTCGAACCACTCCCTGGCGATTCAAACCGTATGACGTGGTGCATTATCCTGTTGGTAAAGGCAATAACCCACCGGAAACATTCTTGACATTAATGGGTGCATCTGGTCTGCAACGATGTTGAGGTCATGTACAGACATCAGGGATTCTTCTATGGGGATTATGGGTCTTAATGTGCTCCATAAAAACATCGCCTACACGATAATCTAGCCGTCACAGGCTTGTCTCCGACCAACTGTGCGTCCGGGAGAGAGGGTTACCGTTGGAAATCGACGCATTCGCCCGCGCTCGTTGATGGGATGGATCAGAAAACGTGATTCTTCGGACCATGTAACTTTCTTCCATTATTCTATGGCCCAATACCGATGTTCATAGGCTGGTTGCAGGCGCTGCTGGCGATGACGTGCTGTCAGCGCAGGAATATGCTTAGACCGCCGGCTGTGTGGGCCCATACGCAACAGTGCACGCGACACTGTGTGTTGAGAAACACTGTCTGGGTCGCCGCTGTTGTAGCTGTTGGTGATTACGGCTGCAACTCTTCGGTCACGACGAATAATGCGTATCAATATCCGCTCTCCTTTGGAATCAATGCGTCGCGGGCGACGCACCGCTCGCCGGAGACTTATCTTTCACCATCTATACACCACTTTCGGTACATGCTCACAATGACTGCACGTGTACAGCCCACCAAACCCGTCGTTTCTGATATCGACGTTTCCACTCGCTGAGCCATAACGATTTGACCTTTATGAAAGTCTGATAAATCTGCTGTTTTTCCCATAATTCGCTAATCATGCTATGTTTTGAAATACAATGCATGGGCGCTTTATATACTCCAATATCAACCGCGCACGCGCCGTGATTTTGTTTCTGGGCGACCTCATTGTTATAGATGGAGGTGTGGTCATAATGTAATGGATCTTCGGTGTATGTTTAAAGCATTTTATGTAATGAAGTTTATCGTACATGGAAATAACGGAATATTTGATTTTCGAGAAATCGCATTTAAAGATCACCTTCATATCTTTCAGATGCATGCAAAATTAATCTAGAAGTGTCAATCAAGATTTATTAGTGTTTTTATGTAAAATACGTAAGAAAATCCTGCACAGAGCAGTTACAGCAAAATCTGTAATGAGACCGTTAACTAGTGTCACTAGTGGCAAGGTGGAACAACTAAAAGATTTCCGAAATTTATCTATGTATATGAAATTTCTTTATGCTCTATTCTATACTTTTAACATCTATTCTTTGATCCGATTCATTCTTTTCCAGGCAGACGATTCCCGCGAAATTGATCATTGGAATGTGTCGTTGGAAATCCTTGGAATGTAAATGTCTTTTTATCAAGTAATATATAAGGGGAATATATAATATTATTAAGGAAATAACAAATTTTTCAAAACTTTTTAAAATCTTAAATAAGTCCGTCAGAATCTTGTGTGCATAATATGTAATCAAACATTATTTTTTCGCTTTTAATACGAATACCACAAAACTGAGAATACTTCGCTAATTTTTATTGCCGAATATTACATGCATGTTTTATATTAATGCAATATAAATGCAATATATATTAATGCAATATAAATGCAATATATATTAATGCCATCTAAATAGCATTTAATTGGGTTTTATACCTTTTTTTTGGGGGGGGGGAGGGTTGGTATATAGTTAAATAAAATTATCTTATATGAACTTAAATATCTAATTAAATATTTATGTATTTGACATGTGGAAATTAAAATATCCATGTTGCTTTTACGTGCAAATATAATAATATACGTCATCAGGATAAATTTACGTACATTACGTTATTACTATTCAAATTTGGCGATGGAAATTTGCAAAGTTGTATAATATATTAGTTTAAAAATGAGGAATGTAAGTAAAGATAGACATAAATGCGGCTTATCATCAAGATAATTAAATATATATATATATTTATTTGGACTCAACATGAATACAGATATTTTCCCCTTAAAATCTTATTCAAACGTCGGCATTCAAAACAAACGTTTTATTATTTCTGTATAAAAAATCCAGTTTTTTAAAGATTCGATTTTCAGCTTATTTTTATTTATTTACTAATATTGCAAACCCATTATTTAATCACACATAATAAAAGGAGAAAAGAAAAACATTTTTTTTGAAAACGTAAGTATTTTATTAAGGAAAGATCATATGAGGATAGAAACTCAATAGCAAAAATATTCCGTGTATGAGAAGTTTCTCCCCCCTTGGTCGCGTTATCATTATACTCTATGATAGTGGCCATTCTTGTATGTTTATCTATGATGTAGATAGTAGACCTTAAGAAAGAATCTGCAAAATATAAATTTCTAACATCATCAGTTTAACTGTACACAACTATCAATATCGTATTAAAATAATAAATGTTTGTAAAAAATCACCATAAAATAAAAACAATACTTAGGACGCGTTTCGAGCTAAAAATATTAACAGCTCGTCATCAGCTATAGTAAACACGTGTCCGTAAGGGGATTTTACAAAGATTTATTATTTTAATTGTTTCATATTGCCAGATTTCGGTGCTGTTTCTCTGTATCAATATCGTCTGCCTGTCAATTTGCATTCTAAAGCACATTTCAGAGCCTCAGAGGTAAGCAGAATCTTATAACACACTTGATTACACTTTTCCGTATTATGTTAAAAATAAATAAATAAAAATTTTAAATTTGTCGAGTTCGCCCTTTAATATCTGTATATTTGATATTGCTTTTAGAAACATAATTTTCATCTGTATTTACCAATAAAGTCACATTCAGAACTTTTGTCAAATGGAGACTTGAATAAAATACAAAAGATAAATGAAATATAAAATGAAGAAGGAAAAATCAAGAACATGAATGAAGACTTTTTGAAATTTTTTTTCATTATTATGGAAAAATGTGACACTAGTAGACAGCGTATATTATCTCATATCTCATATGTCATGTACGAACAACAATTCAAAAAAATCCCTGCCGGCCGGGCCTACAGGCAGAGGTAGATTTCGAACTCAAATATACTAAGTACAAAAAATCTTCTTAAAACACCATCAAAAATTTGTAAATGCGCTAGGCCTTTCAAAAGATCTGAGTCTTTCTTCATCAGGCGCAAAGAAGACGTCCTTCTACTATGAAAGCAGAGGCAAGACTGAAATGAGAGATAAGGGAAAGGAAACAAGCTGAATAAACAGCCAATAGGAAGTTAGAAATCAACAGCCAATAGGAAAGTAGAAGACAACAGCCAATCACAGAAGAGAATAATCAAAACAAAAGAACACAGAGTAGGAGGAGCAAAAAATGGGAGGGGGAAAAATACATATAATACAAAATGGGAACACGTGAAATTAAAAATGAATAAATAAATGAATAATATATATATATATATATATATATATGTAAAACAGACTAATAATAATACAAAAATAAATTAAATGGTAGTACTGAAAAGGTTTTTCCAAGCTGCAGAGAGCATTGTGGAATCAGATTTATCATTAACAATATCATCACGATTAAGATAAATAGCTAAATTTTCAAGAAAGTCCAATTCAGAGATACTATTGGCATTAGAGATAATTTTAGCATTTTGAAAATTAAAACTATGGCCGGAATCCCAAGAGTGCTTAGCAATAGAAGATTTAGAAAATTCTTGATTGATTACATAACGCGAGTGTTCTTTTAAGCGGATTTCGAGATTCCTTTTAGTTTGACCAATATAAGATAAATCACAACCATTACAAGGAACTTTATAAATTCCCCATTTACGAAGCTCAGGAACAGGAGATTTAGTGGAGGGGAATTTGAATTTATTGACAGGTTTAAAGATAATGTTAAAATTGAAACGACGTAAAACTTTAGCTAACTTGAAACATAAAGGAGGATAAAAGGGGAGGACAACCAAATTATCAGGTTTGCTTTTGACAGAATTGGAAAGAGTAGATCTATTAGATGGTCTATTGAATTTCTTCACATCATTATTGATAACAGAAGGATTAAAACCTCTTTTGACAGCAACGGTTTTTAAGTAATTAAGCTCTTCCTTAAGGGATACAGAATCGGAACAAATTTTGAGAGCACGATTTACATACGTGTAAAAAACACCGATTTTTTGGTTGACAGGATGATTTGAGAGAGCATGAGGTGGGTTAGAAACAGAAAAAGGTTTCCTATAAACACAAGTTTTGAAAGAAGAATCGCATTTGGAAACTAAAACATCAAGGAAAGGAAGTTATTACAATTTTCTAATTCAAAAGTAAACTGAATATGTGGGTCGATAGAATTGACAGTATGAAGAATGGTAGATCCTTTTGATATTTCTACCATTCTTCATACTGTCAATTCTATCGACCCACATATTCAGTTTACTTTTGAATTAGAAAATTGTAATAAACTTCCTTTCCTTGATGTTTTAGTTTCCAAATGCGATTCTTCTTTCAAAACTTGTGTTTATAGGAAACCTTTTTCTGTTTCTAACCCACCTCATGCTCTCTCAAATCATCCTGTCAACCAAAAAATCGGTGTTTTTTACACGTATGTAAATCGTGCTCTCAAAATTTGTTCCGATTCTGTATCCCTTAAGGAAGAGCTTAATTACTTAAAAACCGTTGCTGTCAAAAGAGGTTTTAATCCTTCTGTTATCAATAATGCTGTGAAGAAATTCAATAGACCATCTAATAGATCTACTCTTTCCAATTCTGTCAAAAGCAAACCTGATAATTTGGTTGTCCTCCCCTTTTATCCTCCTTTATGTTTCAAGTTAGCTAAAGTTTTACGTCGTTTCAATTTTAACATTATCTTTAAACCTGTCAATAAATTCAAATTCCCCTCCACTAAATCTCCTGTTCCTGAGCTTCGTAAATGGGGAATTTATAAAGTTCCTTGTAATGGTTGTGATTTATCTTATATTGGTCAAACTAAAAGGAATCTCGAAATCCGCTTAAAAGAACACTCGCGTTATGTAATCAATCAAGAATTTTCTAAATCTTCTATTGCTAAGCACTCTTGGGATTCCGGCCATAGTTTTAATTTTCAAAATGCTAAAATTATCTCTAATGCCAATAGTATCTCTGAATTGGACTTTCTTGAAAATTTAGCTATTTATCTTAATCGTGATGATATTGTTAATGATAAATCTGATTCCACAATGCTCTCTGCAGCTTGGAAAAACCTTTTCAGTACTACCATTTAATTTATTTTTGTATTATTATTAGTCTGTTTTACATATATATATATATATATATATATATTATTCATTTATTTATTCATTTTTAATTTCACGTGTTCCCATTTTGTATTATATGTATTTTTCCCCCTCCCATTTTTTGCTCCTCCTACTCTGTGTTCTTTTGTTTTGATTATTCTCTTCTGTGATTGGCTGTTGTCTTCTACTTTCCTATTGGCTGTTGATTTCTAACTTCCTATTGGCTGTTTATTCAGCTTGTTTCCTTTCCCTTATCTCTCATTTCAGTCTTGCCTCTGCTTTCATAGTAGAAGGACGTCTTCTTTGCGCCTGATGAAGAAAGACTCAGATCTTTCGAAAGGCCTAGCGCATTTACAAATTTTTGATGGTGTTTTAAGAAGATTTTTTGTACTTAGTCATTCACACCAGTTTTAACTAATTTTCTTTCAAATATACTAATTTCATAAACATAAACTAAATCATGATTAGAGATAAATCCACTTTAACAATTTTATCTGGCCGCTTTTGACGAGTTTTTATTTCATTTTTATATAATAGCTGGTTTTATCAGAATCATGTTATTAAAAAAAAATACTTTTCCATGCTCAACAACTCAAAATTTTCTGGCATAATTCCAGATTCATTTTTAATTTTAAAAAAATTATGAAACTTGCTGACGTGATTTTTGAAGAGATTTATAAGCGACCTGTGTTTTTATTTTTTGTTCAATTAATTAAAACTTGATATATAAACAATTATTTTCACAGAAGGACAATATTTTTCGTTTCTAACACAATCGCTTCGGGAAATTCTGTTCAAAATGCCCAGTTTGACATCATTTTTTGAAATATATTCTGCCTCTATCAAAAAATCGATCATTACGGTACATTATATAGTTTCTGAATAAGCGAATCTACCAATTAAATGCGTTTGAGAGCAAAAATGAATTTAAAAATGATTCAGAAAATAAGCAGTTTGGATTTGAGTGCATCCTTAATACAATGATTTTTCCAACACAATCCGCTTCGGTAAATTCTGTTCAAAATGCCCTTTATAACAGCATTTAAAAAAATATATTCTGCCTCTATCAAAAAATCGACCATTACGGTACATTATATAGTTTCTGAGTAAGAAAACGTACCAATTGGAAGCCTTTGAGAGCAAAAATGAATTGTAAAATGACTCAGAAAATTAGCAGTTTGGATTTGAATACACCCTTACTAAGATGATTTTAGGTAGATTTCGTATGAAATACTACCTATTGGCGTCGTTCCTATGTTGGAATTTCTGAAAAATTTTTGCAGATCTACACCGATCATGACCCCTAGAACCCAAAACCACCATCAGTAAAAAACTTTATATATATATATATATATATATATATATATATAATATATATATCACTTTCTTCTGGACACGATAACTTCCACAATTCTGCACAAATCTCTTCCAAACTGATACATAAAATCAAGGGGCATAAAATCTCGTTCAAGTTCGTGAATGGGCAAAATCGGACCAAGGGGTTGGAAATAGGGAGGGGTTTTCTGAAAACAGAAACCCCCCCATAACTTCTTAATTTTTGTACATATCAAATCAGTTTAAAGTTTTTATTACTTCTAAAAATAGGACCAAAAATTTATTTATCCCAAATTTTGGATAAAATTAAATATGGGCGCAAAAAATAGGGTTTTTGGGAGAAAAAAATTCATAACTTCGACAATTCTCAAGATACCAAATCCAATTAATTTTATTATACATCTACTTAATATTATCTACAACTTTTGTATTCACAAGTTTTTGATAGGACCAATTCGTAACGCAAAAAAAAAATAAATAAAAACGAAAACAAAAAAAGGTGGGTGAAGAAGAAAAGTTTCTATAACTCCGTCAATTAACAAGATATAAAATCCCCATGAATTTATCATATATCTTCTTAATATTGTCTTCAACATTTATATAGACAAGTTTTTGACAGGACCAATTCTTACAGCAAAAACAAATTAAAAATACATAGCGGTTGAAGAAAAAAATCATCTTATTAAAAATGTATTCAAATCCAAACTGCTTATTTTCTTACTCATTTTTAAATTAATTTTTGCTCTCAAACGCGTCCAATTGATAGATTCTCTTCTTCAGAAACTATATAATGTACCGTAATGATCGATTTTTTGATAGAGGTAGAATATATTTCAAAAAATGATGTCAAAGTGGGCATTTTGAACAGAATTTCCCGAAGCTATTTTGTTAGAAACGAAAAATATTGCCCTACTGAGAAAATAATTGTTTATTAATCAAGTTTCAATTAATTGAAAGAAAAATAAAAACACATGTCGCTTATAAATCTTTTCAAAAATCCCGTCAGCAAGTTTCGTATTTTTTCTATTAAAAATAAATCTGAAAATGTGCCAGAAAATTTCGAGTTGTTGAGCATGGAAAAGTATTTTTTTTTAATACCGCCTTAACATGATTCTGATAAAACCAGCTATTATATAAAAATGAAATAAAAACTCGTCAAAAGCGGCCAGATAAAACTGTTAAAGTGGATTTATATCTAATCATGATTTAGTTTTTGTTGGTGCAATTAATATACTTAACTTCGAAATCTACCTCCGCCTGTAGGCCGGTCCGGCAGGGATTTTTTTTCTTCAACCGCTATGTATTTTTAATTTGTTTTTGCTGTAAGAATTGATCGTATCCAAAACTTGTCTATATAGATATTGTAGACAATATTAAGAAGATATATGATAAATTCAAGGGGATTTTATATCTTTTCAATTGACGGAGTTATGGATTTTTTTCTTCTTCAAACCCCCTTTTTGTTTTCGTTTTTAATTTTTTTTTTGCGGTACGAATTGGTCCTATCAAAAACTTGTGAATGTAAAAGTTGTAGATAATGTTAAGGAGATTTATAATAAAATTAATTGGATTTGATATCTTGAGAATTGACGAAGTTATGAATTTTTTTCTCCCAAAAACCCTATTTTTTGCGCTCCCTGAGCCCATTTTTAACTTTATCAAAAATCTGTGATTCATAAATTTTTGGCCCTATTTTTAGAAGTAATAAAAACTTTAAACTGATTTGATATGTACAAAATTTAAGAAGTTATGGGAGGTTTTCTGTTTTCACAAAACCCCTCCCTATTTCCATCCCCTTGGTCCGATTTTGCCCATTAACGAATTTGACAGAGATTTTATACCCCTTGATTTTATGTATCAGTTTGGAAGAGATTGGTGCAGAATTACGAAAGTTATTGTGCCCAGAAGAAAGTGATATATATATATATATAAAGTTTTTTACTGAGGGTGGTTTTGGGTTCTAGGGGTCATGATCGGTGTAGATCTGCAAAAAGTTTTCAGAAATTCCAACATAGGAACGATCCCAGTAGGTAGTATTTCATACGAAATCTACCTAAAAGATACAAAGTGTTACAGAACTCTTTATGAAGAAAAGAAAAAGAAGAATAAAATTCAACTTTTCCTTAGTTATCTTAAAAAGATAATACCAGGTAATAAACAGTAAAGTATTATTTATTTATATAGACTACTTAAACTTCATTAGATACTTATATTAAACTTCATTTATAAATGTTTGGATCTTGTCTTAAATCTTCATTTATAATTACTTCATTTAATAATTTGTTCTTCCAAATTTAAAATTTATAATGTTTGAATCTTGTCTTAAAACTTAATTTATAATTTATATATTTAAAATAGATGATAATTTGTAATATTTTATAATGGTTATGTGTATATATATATTATATATTACATTTTTTATTAACTGACTTTCAGAAAAAAGTTAGTATTTAGTGAATATCAACGAGTAGATTTGGAACAAATGTTTCGATTATATACTTCTTTTTTATCACGGGAAAGGCTCGTTCTGGTGGTTATCCAAGGAGAGCTAAAACATCAATAAAAATAAAATAAAATAAAATAAAATTGACAATGTATGGGAAACCCCTTATTATTCAGCTGCTTTTAGAGAGCAACTAAAAATTAGCTCACTCTATCGCCGATATCTTAATGAATTTTCACGATATTTGACTGGATTTTTTTTATGAGTTGCTCCGTAGAGTTGACTATTAAATTATGTATTTAAAAAAAAAAATCTTTGTCATCTTTCGCGCATGCGCAGATAAAAATTATTGTAATATATTTATATTCTAATTGCACTATGTTGTTTCTACTACATTTTGCTAATTTTTCTGAAACTGGCGTTAAATTTGGTCCAAACCCTGCATGATATAAGCTAAAAACATGCTAGAATATTTTAAACTTTTAAAACAAATCACTATATCTCCATGAATATACATGCTATTCTTATACAAATCAGCAAACATGATGTACAGTATCCACATATTTGTACGTTGAGAGTGGACACCCTGTATATTAGATTTAATTTTAATCTATCATGTCTGTTTAATTTTTTTTCTGAAACACGCTTTAAAAATGATACGAAAAATGTTCTTTTTTTAATTATTGTAATTATTATTATTTTGATAATATTAAATAAATTCCAGTCACAAGAATAAATAAATCTACCATAGCTTATTACTGATTATATACTCATGTCGTAATATATTTCACTATTTATAATCTATATAAAATATTTTAACTCAGAAATATAATGAGTTTTATTTTTTTTTAGTCAAATCAACTAGTGTTTAATGTATCCAAAATTTCCTCTAATCGATATCTTTAGGCTGTTCTCGAAATTTGAACCTTTTAACTTTCGAACAACCAATTATGTTCAGAAGTCGAGGATCACCTGTACTTCTTTCTGTTGAATAGAAAATGTATTAAAAAGGAAGCAACATATCGAAAATTTATTTGTAAGAATGAACTTGAAATTTACGAAATTTCTAATAGAAAGATTTTTCAACATTACTTCTTTTATAGTAAAGGTTTTAATCGTGTAAGTTTCGTTTAGATAAAATAGCATAAAATGTAAAATAAGTTGCATTAAATTACTTAAATAAAAAATATTTTAATATTTCTGGCATTTTCTTAGTTTTCTTTTTACTAGTTAAATAAGATGTACGTTTTGAGATTAAATTGTAAATATAATTTTTTTCAAAATTTTACAGAAATAAAACGCTAGATGAATGTATAAAAATTTTTGATAAATGTATCAATATGCATTTTATTTAATACTATTCCACAAGTACATATAATTTTAAATGAATACACGAACGAAATATTTATATATGTACCATCATTTGTTTAACAAGTTATTAAATATTTCAATAAAAATACCTGCCAGAAATTTCAAAATTTATTATTGTATCCTTCTTGTTCTTTGGATTGAAATTCTTCCTTTTCCTGCTTAATATTGAAAAGGTATTAACCTATGCAAAATGGATGGCGATTTCATCAGGATAAAAGCCACTGTAATTGTTTTACAAGTAGATATATACGACTGGGAATACTCAAGTCATATGATACGATGGAGATATTTCATGCAGGTGTTTAGTATGAGTTATCTCCGTATGTATCAAGTTGCGTTTGACAGCTAGTATAACGTTATATTATCT
Source organism: Maratus speciosus (assembly GCA_963932465.1). Classification (NCBI taxonomy): domain Eukaryota; kingdom Metazoa; phylum Arthropoda; class Arachnida; order Araneae; family Salticidae; genus Maratus; species Maratus speciosus. The sequence continues at coordinate 415,778,182 of OZ010791.1, forward strand.
TTTGTTTTTCTATTTTCATTCCAGTTTTGGTAGTGAGCATGATTAAGCGATTATATAAGCTAAGGAATATGGTGAAAACACAACTAGTCGTTGTTGTAAGAGATGCAAATTCAATATTTTATGGTGTTTTCAGATGCTGATTCATCAATTGTTTTTAAGGAGGAAGGAGAAGGGGCTGGTGCTGGGTTTCCGAGGTGAAAATTCTGATATATTATTTTCAAAATGAAATAACCATTAGATAAAATAAATTTCATACAACAAATTCAAAAAAAATTTGATCAGCAGAAAAGTCAGAAGAGGAAGACGATTTGTTACTTGCAGTGCACCCCACATGATCATTCCTGCTGGTGAACACTGCTGCTTGATAATGGTGATTCTGAAATAAACCGTTATTTAAAAATCTTATAATAAATATGAAAATCTGGCAAACCTTTCATTTTTATAAGATATATATATTCTGTTTACGTTAAATAATGTTTTATTTAAAAGAGAGCTTTTAAGATTTTTACCACATATTTTAAACATTAACGTTTATAAAATAGAAAAAATTATTTCCAATATTTTGTAGCAATCCATTTAAAAATAATAACTTTGATAATAGCTGCCATCCAGGCTATTGCTTTTTTCCGTAATTGCATTTTCGACCTTAGAAAACTGACTGACAGATGAAAGAGAAGTCGTAAAGCACTTAAGTATTGCTTGCTGAAGAATAAAATTTTGGGTAAACATGTGTTAGATCTTCCCAGGTTTCTAAAATATTCCTTTATGAATTCTAGCTACTGATATTGGTAAATACAAAGGTATCTCAAAATCCATATTTGCTGAAGCGGTTTGAGATATAGCTACACGAAATTGTCAAACCTATTTTATTATCTGATCCTTTTGATGTCAAGGGTTGAAAAATTACTTGTAATACTTCTTGTATTAGAAAGTTTCTCGTATTAGATGTTTTAAAATTAGCATTTTTCGGTTTAAAATGTTCTTTAACACCAGTTTTATTATTTTTGATAAAATAGCTCCAAACATAACTCTAAGAACACTAGATTAATTTTAACACAATTATTCTAATCTATACTAATACAAGAAAGTTTCGCTCTGTCTGTATACAATGGATAGCGAAAGCTACCGCACGTGGAAACCGCACGTGGAAAATTTCAGTGAGGATGGTCCAAGGTAGGTCCTGCTGCACCAGAGGCTCAGATTTTTAATTTTTTAAGACCTGTTCCCCCATGATCCAAGTTTTTGTGCCCTAAATTATTAATAACTTTTTCCCTTTTTATCCGATCTCCATTTAATTATTCCTCCATTTCCAGTTAAGCGCATTCCCCAGTTAAGACCCTGACGCCCTGGGGCCCAGGACCCCTTGAAGTTTATATGCCCTAAATTGTTAATAAATCCCCCCTTCCTTTTAATACGAACTTCGTTTATGGGGCCCTTTTTCCATTTAGTTATTCGCCCACTTATACGTTTCAGTTAAGGCCCTGGTCCCGTGTTGCGCGGTCTGGGGGCCCCCTGAACTTTTTGTGCGCCATGCATTTTTCACCCCCTAATTGTGTCATCCTCTCAATGCACAAGTTTAAAGGTGAGTCTTGGACTTCTTTCCCCGGGCCAACTCCCTCATATTTTTATTGGGACTCTAGGGTCTTTTTTTAAGCGTTTCCTCCCATTTTTGCGCATTTCTTTAAAACTTTATTCTAATGATTAATTCATACCCTATGCTTAATTTCGACTAATAGAAGATCTAAAGCACTAAGTACTAGAACCTTTTAACATGTTTTCATCTTAGGGCCCTACTCTCAACTATCAGTTGACTCCTTTTGGGCCCCAGGTCACAGGTTCGTTCGGAAAGAGGTTTGTTTGGAACACACTAGACGCTGCCGAAAGTATTTTAGGCTTCGGAAATTAAGTTCATTTGAAAAACTGTATGCTGCCGCAGGCAGTATGACCCGAAACTAGGTTCTTTTGAAAGATTTTAGGAAGATATAAAATCATACAAACTTGAGTTTTGTTTAAGATTATTATAACGTGCCTGGGTAACGCGGGGCGGATCAATTAGTTGGTAAATAAATCATATGAGTTGTAATTTTCCAACTGGTTGAAAAGTATCCGGGCTCTGATTGCTTAGTTGGCAGAACATTTGCAATCTCAGCCAAGAGATCCCTGGTTCGAATCCTGGCACGGACACTTTTCACCCAGTTGGAAAATTACAACTTATATAACTTTAAGAAGTCATATTACAGATATAAGGATACTTAATCAACAGTCATTAAAAAAATTCTTATACAAATAAAACTAACATATTAACGCGTGAAAAACCAAACAATATGTCTGTTTGATATATCTATACGTTGTGAAATATATTTCACAAACAAGGTTAAAAACAAACACACTTAGTTATATTTCATACCTTGGCAAGCTGACACGTCATTTGAGACAATGGCATAAAGGATAAAGTAAGGGTCCTTTTCCCTAGTTTTTGATTTCGCTAATGACGTTTGGATAACAAATCATAAAAGTTATGCTTTTCTGACTGCATGAAGATTATTTTCACATTACCTAAAATTATTAATCGTTTGAAACGACTAAGACAAAAAAACAACAACCATACAACTTAATCGCAATGCATAGAACAATGTTGGAGCGTTGTAAATAGTATATATTTTTCCCATTGCGAGACCGTAACTGAACCAAGTAGTGTCTATACATTTTCCGCTGCACCAAATAAATTTGACGTAAATTTATCAACAAAGCAAGTGGATTCTGAACTGGCAATAAATCGGTTTTCCCGATCTTTAACTGATTTTGTTTAAACTACAGAGATAACATTAAACTTCCGTATCTATTCCGTTCCATCTAAATTTCCGTGAGATGCTATAGCAGTGAGCGCAATCATTGAACAAATATTATTTAATTGTACATTGTAGAACATTAGGTGTGTGGTCTAGTTTAGATTGGTAATTATAATCGATCTTAAATGGTTAGGATGGTGAATAACATAATTAGAGCAAAAGTGAAAAAGTTGTAGAGAATCATTTTTGGAGCTCATTTAAATAAGACAGGTCCACTTTATATATGTTAAAAATTCTGCATAATGGATAGCGTTTTTTACTTTTCCTTTGAATTCGCCAATAGTTTCAACCATTAAACAAACCTTGGATTTTAACAATCTATAACATTCTCGTGATATTAATCGTGCATCACATGATGAACTTTGGGTTTGGATAAAAAAAAAAAAAAAAAAAAAAAAAGAATAAAAAAAGCAATTTAACAAATTACAACGACCATTTGGAAAATGATTTTTTCGAAGACTAAAATTTAAGACATAAAAAATCGCACGGAGTTGATCATACATTACGTACGCCATGAATTAAACATTAATAGTGTTATTACACGTAAAAATTGTAAGCGAGAAAAATCGCCTGCGACCCGTCAGGTTTCAGAAATCTGACAACCAATTTTAAATGAAATTTCATTCTTAAACTTCTAAACATTCCACAATATTACTTTTTACACCGTCGCATAGAGAAAAAAATATACTTTTAAATGCAATTTGTTTGAAAGATGTATCTCAATTTGTTTGTGAGTTATTAATTTTTTTTGTAGTTTTTATTACGTTTTCGCCATAGTGGCAACAGAAATATCCATCTCAGTTGAAAGTAAAGGGAAATACAGATTACTGTATAGACCAATCAGAAAACGAATAAAATGCGGATTAAACCAATACAAAGCTTCAGATATACTTTTGATTTCCTATCCTGACGAGGACAATAACCATTTTTCCAAATAGTTTAAAAAATAAAATGGATTTTTTTTTTTTTTTGAAAAATAAAATAAATTTAGTTGGATTTTTTTTCTTTTTAAAGTGTACGTGAAAAATGCTTAAAGTTAATTTTCACCTGTAAAATATTCATTTCTAAGAAGCATCGATATACAGGATATAAAACACCGATATATATGGATATATATCGAGAGTCTAAATATCAATAAAAAATGGATATAAACCGATGTATTTTGAGGTGATACATCGATATTTTGCTGACATCCTTATGCGAAACAGATTATAATTCTGGTAATGTTTATTAGGTATGACTCAAAAACTACTTGGCGGAAATAGCTGTAATTTTGGATTAATAAATTTTAGGCTGATAGAAATCAATTTCTGTTAAAAAATTCATATTTCTTTTTTCGAATACGAATTTAAAAATCTATATTATTGAGACAAAATGACATTTTATTTATTGAATAACACAATATCGTTCGAAAATTTATGTAAATTTAAATTCTGTAAAAAGTAAACGTGATGGAAAGAAATATGATTACATATTTGTATTCTGCACACCATATTTACTGAAAATGATTTTTATTCATTTAAAGGAGATAAAATTGTTTAAAAGGAGATGAATTATATTGATTTTCGTCCCCCCCCCCCCCCCAACGGCGAGGATACGTTTTTCTTCTTCTTTTCTACGATGTTTGGATCGTTTTAATATAATTTAGGATCTAATGATGCAACGAATAGTGGTTTGGCCGAATAACCTAATACCAAATATTCGGTCTAGTTATGGCCGAATATTTGGCCAATTCGGCCGTCGAATAAGGAACTCATTTTTGCTAAAAACAAAACATAGTATGCACTGTATGCACAATTCTTGTATATTTCTCAATTAAAATACATTATTTTCTTTTTAAAAAATTACACTCTAAATAAAAAGGAGTGACTATTCACTCTGCAAGAGTGTATAGTCATTCTATCGTAGAGTCAAAATATGCCCAACCGCTTTAGAGTGACTATTCACTCTGAACAAAAGTGGAATCGTTGATTCTCTGAAAGAGTGAATAGTCACTCCTGGGAAGTGAATATCACTCTAAACAGGGGCGGATGATAACTCTTTCGGAGGAGTGACTATTCACTCTTGCTAAAGGAGTGCATTTTTTCACTCCTGGTAAGAGTATAACTTTTAAGGAAAAATTCAGTTAAAGTTACACATGAATTAAATTAGATTACTGACAGAAAAAAAAAATATTTTATTACAATCATATCCTTTGTGTTTTATTTCATTGCATGCCCTATAAACATATGATAATTTTAAAATGCTCATAAGGGCAAGTAATTAACCGAAATCTTAATCAGTTAATGCTATCTTTTTCTTTTCAGATACCCATTTAGTATTTTAATAATTCCCGAAATGTGCGTTAATTATGCTCCTTTTTTTTTTCATGTGTAACTGAAATTTGAAATATTTAGTTCTACAAATTCATTACTAATGAATTTAAATCTAATCAAACGTTATTGTTTACTGCATTTTAGTTACTTTTAAAGTTTTATCAATAACTGTATAATAGGTGGATGTCCTATGATTAACAACGTGTGATTTCATTTTACCTTTTATTTTAAATATAAAATCTCATTTTTTAGCGCTATTTTGCAGAATCCAATTGTTCTAAAATATTTTTAATTTATCCACTAAAAACACAATGCTTATCAACTTACAACTTTTGTAATAAGTTCTAAGATTGATCTAAATATTAAGAATGTGTAAGATTTATTTTTATGTTGTGATCTGTCACTGTTTTATTAAATATGAACATGGAGTCTAGATTTTTATGTTCTGTGGAATATGCTTATATTTTTCTTTTAAACATATGCCTTAACTTAATCATGAAAATTATATGATAAGCCATATTTAATTAAAAATTTTTTATTCCCGTATATATTGCATTTTGTGAACATGAGCTGAATCATTCTCCCCATTTTCATGAAAGATTTAATACATCTATTTTTTTATATTTAGATATTAAAATGTAATTTTGAATATTTCTGTCAGATAGGGGGAACTAACTGAACACATTTTAAAAAGTTCAGAGTTTAATTCAAATGAATATTAGCCTTTTGAAGCTGAATTGCCAGACTCTCCAGAGCCACATTGTAAAATCATGGCCCAGTTGCCACATGTAACTTTAGATTAATTTTAAATTTAACAGATTACATTAGCTTATTACAGATACTTTTTCTACTTATTGATACAGCATAAAAGTTTTAACTGATTCCTAAATTACCCTCTTATATAAAAAAAGGTTAGATAAAACGCATTCAGGGTATGAAAGTTAAGGGGAAAAAAGTGTTAGTTAATTTCAAATAAAATTTGCATTATACATGATGAATGTAAATTGTAAAATTAAAAAGTTTTACTGTGTAAATTAAATATAAAAGCCTTTCTTACAGTATTATTTGACCGCCGAATAATGGACTTGATACTAGGATGAAGCCAAATATTTGGCTTCGGCCGAATAATCGTTGCATCTGTATTAGGAGCTATATTTATTGCCCTGTTGATTGATTTTTGGGTACTACATGATTATCCCGTCGACCAATTTTGCTAAATTATACAATTAAAAATCACTTGATGACATTACAAACACGTGTATCGTGTTCAATGTCAAGTGAATGTGACATTTACGATCATCCATTATGGGCATTTAATCTTATAGTTTGGTGATAGTTTTTCGATCGACGGGAAAAACAAGTAGTACTCGATTTTTGCTTGAAGATTGTATAAATATTTTTAAATATATGTTTATTTGGCAAATTTTAATGTACTGCAATTAGTATATCAATTTGATTTATTTTTCGATAGGAAACGCTCGTAACACTACAGGGTCATCAAAAAAGAATGCGGGGATTACAAATGTGCATTACGCAAATAAAACATCAAACATAGGAACATAAATTTAGTATTGAAATCTTAAGAAAAGTACCAAGTTTTATATCCATTTCAATACTATTCGATATATGTACCATTAGTTGCTCGACAGACGTTCAGATGATATTCAATCTCCCTCCATGTCCTGTGAAGCATTTCTGGAGTTACAGTTTCAGTTGTAAAGGGGCTATGCATATATAAGGTTATCATTTTATTGGCGAGGGGGGTGGCATATGATATCGTATGATATCTCTACGGGGAGGGTGGTTTATCTTTTGATAACATTATCATTTTTTATCCATTTTTATTTGTAACTTGATCTTTACATCAAAATAGTACGTTATCTTTTTTATAGTATGTAATCTATTTTTATGAAAGTACAAAGTTATTATTAAAATCATTAAATGATTATAAAAATATTCAATTGCAAAATACGGAACACCCCAATGTTTTTATTCATATTCTTCTGTCATACGTGTATGCATACATAATCCGCTGTCAGACAAACCATATGCGAAGTATGTTTGAAATAATATATGTGTTTACTAGTAAATAAAAGAGAAAGAATATTGTCCACCTGTCTTGTTGATAAGAAGTACTGTCTGTCCCACCCTGTGCAGAAGCAAGTGCAAAAAGACACTATTACTGTCGAATGCATTATGTAACAAAAATCTATTATTAAATACTTTTAAATAGTAACTATTTCTTTAAATGTTTGATATATAAACTGATATTTTATTGACTTCTCTTCATTTGAATCAATACAGTATGCGAAAAATAAATGTAACCCTGTTTGTATATCATTCCAAGCAAAAGAAAAAGATTCCAAAAATCTAAAGTCTTTTTATACATTGATAACTATATCATTACCCGGGCGTGGGGGTGGGGTTCGAGGCGTGATAACGTATGATATTGTAAGGGGGGGGGGGCGGAAGGGGTACAAAATTACCAAAAAGTTGATAACGTTATATATGCACAGCCCCAAATGACTGATATCAGTAATTCTTTCACTGTACACAATATTCTTAATGCATCCCTTTAATAAGAAATCCAGAGGCGTAAGGTCGGGGCCTCATGGAGGCCGCGGAATAGGGTCAATCTCTTCCAGTCCATGAATTGGGGATCTTCTCATTCAAGGCTGCACGCACATATCGAAACGTATTAGAATGGATATAAAACTTTGTACTGTTCTTAATATTTTAATACTAAATTTAAGTTCCTATGTGTTTCTTTATTTGCGTAATACAATTTTGTAATCCCGGCATTCTTTTCAAATGACTTTGTATTGTAGTTTTATCACGTGTTTTATTTTATTCTTAACGTATTAACATATGTAAAAAATGCGATGGTGTTATAAATCCTTCGCGATGGTATAATAAATCCATAAAGAATGTCAAATTGATATAATGGAAATACATTAAAATTTACAAAAAAAAAAAAAAAAAAAGAAAGAAAAAGAAAAGTAAGTAAGTTTCAAATCTTGTATAATACATCTAATCAATCTTTAAACTAAAATAAATCAGACAAGATGTAAAAATCTTAAATTATATGAAAACGATATATTGAAAAAAAAGATCGGTGGCTAAAAATCAGTGATTATCTACCTTTCTCAAGTCTCATGTAGTGTGTTTCAATACAATGCATTTACAAAGTTCTCTTAAAAATAAATTCTTGAATTCTAAGCATCGTTCTTGAATATTCTCCTGCGAAATAACTTGCAGATTTCATTAAGCTGAACGAAGGTCTAAAAAAAAAATTGCATGAAAGTACCTTACTACCGAAGAATTCATCCGTCACTCAAGGTCAGTTTTACATCATTTTCTGTTTAAAGAATAGAGCTGTCAATAACAACAGCAAAAAGAAGAAACACGACTCTATTCAGCTCAGGTGTGAAAGACTTTAACTGATGAGTAAATATTTGGTAAGGGAAATCCATGAATCACGAAATATGTATTTTTGATCACAGCTTAATATAAGAATTATTCATATACAAGTAGACCCGTAAGAGTGAAATCTTTGAATTTTTTTCGCTTCCACTTTTTACATAATTTTTTATAAGCAACTTTTAACACTTTCCAACTTAGTTGAAAAGTGTTTATGCATTCGGTTTGTCTGTCTGTCCGTGTTCTAACTCTCGTAAATGTAATCGGATTGCCATAAATTTTTAATATGGGATTGAGGTTTACCTTAGGTATTGAAAATGAAGTATGTAGCATTTATAGTTTGTTTAGAAGCACCCACAAAAGAATTCCGTTACACTACAGTTTATGGAGAAAGATCGTTTGCGGTGTATTTTATTGATGTTACGATATTTCAAACATAATGATATTTATCTGCAACGGGCTTCACAGGGTATAGCGAGCAGTTTAGTTGAATAACTCGTCAACGGGTGAAGATAGTGTCGTGAAACTGCGCACGCATGTACAGGGACCCAAAGGAAACTTATTTATGGATTCTGGTTGCTGTCGAAGTATATTTTGTTTTAATTGCAAGTATTAATAGTAAAGTATTAATTGCAATAGATTCATTTTAATACAATTATTCTAAATGGTAAATAAATCATATCAGATGTAAATGCTTTACCATCTGAGCTATCCCGGACGAATCTGGTGGGATTTTTTTCACCCAGCTAACCTTATTGATTATAGCATCTGGTCTGAAATCTGGTTCAGTTCAACAGAATAAATCGCAGGTAATGGAACTCCAGAAATCGCTGGATACGAAATTACACTAGATTAATTTTAACACAATTATTCTAATTGATAAATAAATCATATAAGGTGTAAATTTCCAACTGAGCGAAAAAATGTCCGGACCAGGATTCGAACCAGGGATCTCTTGGCTGAAGCTGCTAATGCTCTACCATCTGAACTATCCCGGACGAAGTCACCCCGTTGGATTGGCCGTTACATCTGATATCATTAATTGCAAGTTTGAACGAACAGGTTCAGTGGCTGATGCCTACCACGAACACTGGATCCCAGACGCATGTTTTCAGCAGGATGGAATCGCCTCCACATTCAACAGGAGATGTTCTGGACTTGCTCTGAAGTCACTATGACAAGCGTATGATCCTAAGAGGCTTCCCGAATCGCGATGGCTATAAACTTTTTTGGGCTTCCTATAGCCCTGACTTTATCACCATTAGACTTCTTTTTTATGCGACTGTGTTAAAAATCAAGTCTACAGAGGTCGACCAAAAACCATAGAAGAGCTGAAAACAGTGATAAGAAGTGTGATAAGGTCGATTCCAACAGACAAATTCCAATAGGTTATCGCGAATTTCGAGCAGAGACTTCGTTTCGTTGTTTCCTCAGAAGGCCAACATTTTGAGAACCTTATCTTTTAATTTCCTTTATTCTCCTGTGCAAATTCTGAAATTTTTAAATAAAAATCTTTTTCCGTTCGCAAGTTACTCAATATTTTATTTTTCTAAAACCTGTGAAGAACAGTGTACATCAGTGAGAGAAGCTACAGCACACTTTTTCACGAGTATAGAATAAGTAGCATTTATATAGTTCATTTACAGGACGCACAAAAGGTTTCCATTACATTATGATTTATGGGAAATAACGGTGTATTTTAATGATGTTAAGATACTTTAAACATAACGAAATCACTGAAATACGCTGCATGCTTTCTATTAATCCCCGTACATTAAAATGTCTGTTTTCGTGAAAATTTTTAAAATGTGTTTTATTGTTTCATTTGAAAGAGCAATATTTTACGATTAAAATCTGTTTTAATTTTATTCTTATGATTACTAGAAGAGGAGTTATGGCCAATTTAATAAACAGGAAGTAATGAGTCAAAGGCCGAAAGTAGGCGTAGGAATGCCGAAAGAAATGCAAACAATGGTTCCATGCATTATTTTCTTGCGTTTTTTAGATAAAAACACTAATAAACCTTAATTGACATTCCTAGATTAATTTTGTATGTATCTGAAAGATATTAAAGAAAAAAAAAACTTTTAAATGTGATATCTGGAAAATCAATTTTTATTTCCATGTTCAATAAACTTCATTACATAAAACTCCATTGCATTAAACATATTTCTATGAAATTTTGTCAAAATTCTTTCCTTATTACTCACTGTGTTCTGAGTTAGGATCTTACCTCTCTGTGATAATGCAATTATTTTATAGGTACTCGAATATGAAAAAAGGCTAAATTTTAATTTAAAAAAAATGCATTTTTGACGCATTTTGAAATATTTCAATTAAAGTGTAATAGTAGTATGTACTACAAAGGAAATTGAAATATATTTAGTTGAACTCAGTGGACGCTGTCGCGCGTAAGCATGGGATTTTGCTAAAAAAATAGCAAAAGCCAAATTTTTAAAATGTGATGAAGCTATTTCTAGGATTTTTTCTTTCATCATTCTGTATTACAGTTGAACTAAAAATATGTGTTTTTATTCAATAGTGTACATTTTTTTTTTTTTTTTTTTTTTTTTTTTTTTTTTAAGTGCTCCAAATGTAGACATATACCTTAAATAAAACAATATTAATAAACAAGTTTACCTTTTGAAATTCAATTTTATATTGGTATTGAAAGCAGCGAATAAAAATTGAATAATGTGTCAAGAAAAAAAAATGAATCAACTTTTTATATACCAAACAAGTGGTACAAAATATGGCTGTGACAGTCCACGGACATGGTTTTTCATAGCAGACATTTTATTTGAATGAAAAACTGAGATTTTATATTATTTAATTATTTAATTGTATTGTAACTATTGTACTACACCCTACTTCTATTGTAACGTATTATTAAATGCAATTATTTTTTTAATAAATATTTCTTGACATACGTCGTTTGGTACGTTTCTAGTAGAATGACCCATTAGCATCTTAACCAAGGTCAAACTCTTATTGAGACCAGAATTTTTCACTTAGTTCCATCATTTCTTCCATTGTTGCAAACATCTTTACGATAAATAAAAAAATATTTTTTCCCATGCCGCTTAGGATTTATTTTATTTTATATTCACTTTTTTAAGCATTTCGTGACACGCACCTTATATAACACAAAATTAAATTATCTTATACGACATCGCTTCTTATCACACTTCTTATCGAGGTGAAAAATGTTCTTACTAGAAAACAATGGTAATAATTAAATACACTGTCAAAAAAATACTGCCAGTTTTGCGGTAGGAATCGGAAAAATAGTTGCTCTTATCGTACCGGAATAATTTCCGACCCAGCTCGGAATAAAATCCGTAAAAATAAGGAAATAGTCAGTAAAACGGTATTTTACGGATTTTATTCCGAGCTGGGTTGAAAATTATTCCGGTACGATAAGGGCAACTATTTTTCCGATTCCTACCGGAAAACTAGCATTATTTTTTTTACAGTGTAGTAATGTAATGAAGGTAATACAAATATAATAATCTACGTCTTAACCCTTTCAGGGGCAAGCAGTAATGTCTCTGTAGTATCGAATTCTCACTAGAATAATCGAAAAATTTTATTTTTAAATAAGGAAAAGCAATTTTTCAACATTTTTCCTCCCCCCCCCCCCCCAAAAAAAAAAAAAATTGAAGATATAAAATTTAGTTAAAAGTTTCTGGTGCGAATCTTGTTTAAATTAGGTGGGATCTATTATATCCTACCGCCCCTCAAGGGCTTAAGCACCGCTTCGTACAATCCTTTTTAAGTACTTAATTTATCATCCAAGGTAATAATAAATTCTAAAAATGAGTTTAATTGAATCATCCAGTAATATATTTCCTGTAACAATCAATTTTTAAAATCGTTATTTTTAAAATTATGATTATTTTCTAAATTTATTTTAACTTAAAATTAGATTTTTTTTTTGTAATCTATAGAAGTTTTTCAAAATCTACTAGTACCTTTCTGGTAAGTACAATCTTAAAACAACAACAACTCCCCCACTACTAATTGCACCAAAAAATAATAGGAAAGATTTTTAATATACTTTTATTTTAATTAATTAATTAATTAATTTTTTTTTTGGGGGGGAGAGAGGGGGGATTATGTAAATACAGAAAATATGCGAAATATTCGGTTAAATGAATCATTCAAAACATAACTTGAATTAATCGTCCGATCATGAAGACGATCGAAGAAAAATTAAGATCGTGAAAAACCAAGATTTTTTATTATTAAATTATTTATTTGTATTGTAACTATTGCACTGCAGTCTACTTCTATTGCAACATATTATCAAATGCAATTATTTTTTTAATAAATATGTCTGGACATGCGTCGTTTGGTACGTTTCTAGTAGAATGATCCATTAGCATCTTAACCAAGGTTAAACCTCTTATTGAGACTAAAATTCTTTCAGTTAGTTCCATCATCTCTTCCATTGTTACAAACATCTTTACGAGAAATACAAAATTAATTTTTTCCACACCGCCTAATGCTTTTTTTTAAAGCATTCCGTGACACACACTTTATATAACACAAAATTAAATTATCTAACAGCCATGGTAACATTTCTTATCTTTGTGAAAATGTTCTTACAAGAAAATAATGATAAGGTAGACCGGGGCACGTTTACGCGTTTTTTTTTTCAATGAATTTTCTAATTTTAATGTTTTAAGTTAGGAAATTTTAGACATTGTGGTTTTATAAAGCAGTTAATAAAGTCATAATTTGTGTATTCAGTTGTTGCCCTATTTGTGTTTTTAACCGTAAAATTTTTTTTTTATGTTAAAGTCTTTTTCGGACGCATCAAGTGGGGCACGTTTACGCATATTGTAAGTGATACCAATGAGTAACTGAAATAAATATTTAATCAAATACAAATGTTTTATTTATAACTTAAAACACTGTTTAAAAAAAATTTAAAGAGAATTAATTAAAGAACATTTTATAGGCTAAACTGAAAACACAGGGCTTATTGCTAATTAAAAACAGAAACTATTTAGTCATCTTCATCATTACTGTTACAGTTTTTAGAAACAAAAAATAAAGTAGTATTTCCTTTTGCACACTTGTCATGGGACCACCTTTTGCTTCTAAGACATTGAATCCAGTCTTGTCCCTTTTTGGATTGGTTGTATGACTTCAAACAATAAATACACACACAGTTTTCATCTCATTCACTATTTTCTTTCTTCCAGAGTATACCAACTTTTTTCCTTTTGTAGTTTTTGGTTTCATACTTTTTCTTTGATGTCTTCTTGTTCTGCTTCCATAGAAACTAGTAAATTTTTACGTAATTTCTTCTTTTTGTTTTGTTGTGCCATCATTTTTTTTTCTTTTTCGCTTCTAACTGCTCTTGTCTGAGGGCTTCTTTAATCGGAGTACCAGCTAGGATTGAGGACTTCTCTTTTTCTTCCCTTTCTTGTATTGTTAATAATATTTCTATTTAATATTTATTTCATACCTTTGTGTGCCTTTTAAAATATATCATCAATTCAAATATAATAGGAAAAGAAAATTCTTACCTGTATGCTCGATAACGCCGCTACCCCCGTTCCCTTTCACTCGTAAAGCCGATTATCATCTTCCTTCACACTGTACTTCCTTCACACATATTTCACATACATGTGAGTATGTGTGAATAGTGTAAATTCACATGTAGTGTAGTGTTCTCATTCTATAGTGTAAAAGAGAAAAATATGTTGCATTATTATGAATGTGTATCCTGTGTAATTTTATGGTGGAACTTATTACTCCTATACTGGATTAATATCTTTAATGAAACATCTTGATTAAAATAATTTAGGCACCGAGAGATTAACTTCCCGGCGCATCTTCTAAAACAACACACTACATGAGAGACGAAAAGAGTTCTAATACAATATATAAAAAGACAGTCAAAAGTTCAAAGTAAGTGACGCATTTGCAACCCGTGCACTGTAGGAGTAAGAAAAAGGCAAGGAAAACCCCAAATATGCAGTCCTTCTCGAAACTATGAAAGTTTTTAATGTTCAGTAGTTAAAAAGGATTTCTGGGTTTTCTCTTTCAGGGGTTATACTGTCCAACATCTTGGTGCTCAGCCTTGTTCCTGTCTTTTCAAATGGTCTCAGTTGTTCAGGTGTTGGGTAGTCCACATGTGACGAAGTGGAAGACCATCTGGTATAAATACTTGGAGGATCGATAGGCATATAAGTCTCAAAGACTTCTGATGCAGTGCCAGAGGCGTTAGTAGGCCTATTAGTAGAAGGTGATGGCATGAAATCAGCCTCAGAAAATATCAGTGGGTTTAGCGGTTGAATCCCTGTCACTTTAAATCCAACTATTATGTTTAATGGAGTGACTGCTAGGTGTAAGGTTGATGCTAAAATTGAAAGAATGTCATGAATTGTCATTGGGTATTTGTTACTAACCATCCATGAATCGCATGATGTGTTAATGTATTTTTTGAGTGGCCCAAAAACACTGCGGTCAAGAGGCTGCAGTTTATGACTGCATTGGGGCGGGAATGATAGTAGCGTCACTCCATTGGCTATAAAATATTCCAATAAATCTGCTGACAAGTGGAACTCGTGATTATTTAAAATCGGGAAGGATGGTTTTGAGGTGGAACACCTGACATGGGCCACAAAATGCCTAGCGAATTTTAAAAAGTTGTGTTCCATCATCCATCCCGATGGGTTAGCATCTCCAGCACTGCCTACAGGGCCATCTCTCAGAAAGGGCTCCTTAAAGTTACCCTAGGAAAAACAATGAATGGGGGAATATATGTCTTGGCAGCACTGATTGAGAAGGCCACAGTTACTAGAGTTCCTCTTTCGCTCGAAGTCATTTTCCCTAAACCCTTTACGTCCAATGACTCCGCCGGGCTTCTGAACCGTCGTTATTCCTGTTTCGCCTACATTCCAAATGTCAGCAAGCCCACCTTAAGTCTTTTTATGGCAGTTGTCAGATTATCAAAAAATGCCAACACATTAGTTCGATTGAAACTTGTGGCTCGAGCTAAGCTCGTAGCTTGAGACGACCTAATGGAGAGTTTGCTATGTCGATTTAGGAAATAAGTAAGCCAATCCGTTCCTGCCATTCCATTGTTGGTCCAAAACTGAGGTATTTTTTCTGTTACAAGCAACAGCATATGTATATGCAAATCGCCTTACTTCTTTAGGCGAAAGGCCAAAATATGCATCGGAAGCGTTCAGAAGGTATTCCACAAGCAATTTTTCTTGGTTAGACTTGAATACCGTAACAAACAAACACAATACGAATTTAGTAACCTATTTATTTTTTAATTAAAAATTATAAATTTTCTGGTCCTTTTTTCAACCCACCCCCTTCCGTCATGTATCTTACGTTTACTTACGTTTTGATGTCTGGAATAACCAAACTGAGCTGTTGTGCGACCTGGCACCAGGTCTGGAGTTCTCTGGAGTCGGTGGGGCCTCTGGATCAGGAGTTGGGACATCAGCAACCGGCGAAAAATATTTTTTTTAATTGAAAAGGCATACATAACTAAGTAAGCTATAGGCTACGTAAAAAACCTGCTCTGCTAATAACTGCGATTCACTCGACCAGTAGCTGATATATTAGGGGATTAATTAAAATATTTCCCCACATTAGTCTGATGAAAAGCGATAAGAGGTTTGACGGTAGCCCGTGCCCTTCAGAATAACATTAGTGAATAATGAAAACTTTTTCCGCAACAAAACATGAGATGAATATTTTGATACCTTAACCAAAGCTTATATGTGTGAACTATTAAATTTGTATTTGGTATTCTAAGTTGTTTCCATAAAAAATCAAGTTAAAACTACATAAACTGTTTAATATTATAGGAAATTTTCAACTTACATTTCCATTCTCATTGTGTGTTATCAGGTCCTCGTTACGCAGGTTAACCTATATTTTGCAGCAGTTACCCACTGTCTTGTCATTCAATCCATAAAGTTTGGCAGCCCTCGAATAGTGTTTTGACCAAGTCTAACTTGCAGAACGGCCTTTTTCATTATTTTGACATCTAACTTGGTTCTGTTTTTTTAACATAATGTCTTGCCATCTGTAAAATAAAGAAAATTTATTACAGGCTGAATAGTCTATAAAATTATAGCTGAACAGGCATGAAGACAGAACTATATGATTGCAAGCTATAAGAGACGAATCTGTTACTCAATTAAACATTAAATGATGATTTTCAAAACTAAATAGCCTGAAAATACTAAAAAGGTTTGAGACAGTACGGAACAAAAAGGTTTCGGGAGCACGTTTACGCAGTAAGAACGTGCGTAAAAGTGGCCGGATGTCAATGCGTAAACGTGCCCCGCTGCCATGTTTGGATTTATTTTTGACGTGCAACGAAAATTAATAACATTTCTGTTCATACAAATACAGTTCTCAAAAAAGGAAAAAATTCTGCTCATGTTCATATATTTGTTTTTCCTTAACTAAGTATTATTAGCTCACTATAAGTTTCAATAAGTTCAACACAAAATTTACTCACCTTGACATAAAACAGGTTATCCTTTCCGCATGCTAGACAGAAGCTCGACTAACGCTCAAAAACGTGTGAGAATACCCGCTAGGGAGCAGCATCAATCTGTCATGACTGGTGGTGCGCCAGTTATAACTCGTTTTTGAAAAAGTGCACTGCGTAAACGTGCCCCGGGCTACCCAAATAATTAGGTAGTAATGTAATAAAGATAATGAAAAAAAAAACTACGTCTTAAGCACCGCTTCGTAAAATTCTTTTTAAGTACTTAATTTATCACCCAAGGTAATAATAAATCCTAAAAATGAGTTTCATTCAACCATTCAGTAAGCTCTTTTCTCTGTAAAATTTCATTTTTAACATTGTTATTTTAAAAATTATGATTATTTTCTAAATTATTTTAACTTAAAACTATTTGTTTTAATCTATAGAAATTTTAGAAAATCTACTAGTACCTTTCTGCTAAGAACAATCTTGCAAAAAAAAAAAAAAAAAAAAAAAAAAAAACCCGCTACTAATTATACCGAAAAATAATAGGTAAAACTTTTAATATACTTTCATTTGATATTTTATTTTATTTTATTTTATTTTTTGAATTCATCATCCGATCATGAAGACGATCGTAGAAAGTTCTTTATTTTTATGATTTCACACTTGCGGCAGCGGAACCGCTTTCTGCCTTTGTGACGAAATCACGCACGCTATACAGGAAAAACAACAACAACAACAACAAAAAAAAAAAATCCGTGGAAAAACGGAAAATGTACATGCAGAAAGTTGCCATCTATTCCCTCTCTCTTTTTTTTTTTTTTTTTTTTTTTTTTTTTTTACAAAACTTACGTTTTGACATTTCCCCGTTTTGAAGATTGAAATCTCCCATTTATTCAAGACCGGAAATTTACTTAAAAAAAAAAAATGTAAGCAATAGTGCAATATTTAAAAAATTTAAACATTGATTATATATTAATAAATAAAAACTAGAGTGAAAAACTAAATCACTAAAAAAACATCGTTTGGACTCACAATATATACAAATCAATCACTGTGAAAATGAACAGGCGTATATGTTTCGTGAGTACTGGGACTCACAAAACGTATATGTCTGTTCATTTTCACAAAGCATATTTTGTAAATATTGTGTGTTCAAATGTTAGTTTTTTTTTTTGATTTATTAAATATATATGCTATGCATATTTAACCGGAACAGGTATTTGTACTGTATATTATTACACCCGTTTCTCATCACATATTACACTCCTCCCGATTTGCACCTTGCCATGAGAGGATGTCCCCTGCACCAAATGGCCACATTCAATGACTTATAGTAGAAAACATCATTTACGAAAAATTTTCCCTTTCAGTGGCAAAAGGTACTTCTATTCGTAAAATGCAGAAATTGTTAAATGACACCGGGGTTTAGAAACAAGTTTATTTTTAAGAAAGTAAAAGCTTTTTTTTATGTACTGAATTAAACGAAAATTTTCATTGCAAAATTTTGGAGGCAATGTGGTCATTTAGGGATTAAAATTAGGTGATCCAAAAACGAACCACCGCCCTTAAAAGGGTTAAATGAAATTTTTCAGTTTTCTTTCAAATCAAAGGGAACATTTCCGCTTGTCTGTCTTGGAAGAAACTTTTCCGTTTTTAACATTCAACAAGTAAGGATTAAAAAAATCGTTTATTCGGGGAACGTTTATGCTCACTTAAAGTACAAAGTTTCCGTTAGAAGAAAGAAATTTCGCATAAAATCACCCGTATATGTATGGATTGTTTTTTACAATGCATGCTTGTCCCGATGAAGGGGGCTGTAAAATATTTTCTCTCAAAACAAGGTGTTTTTTTGCGAGCACACAAGAGATAGTTAAAAAAAAAGAAAAGAAAAAAAAAAGAAAAAACACTTACATTACTGAGTTTCTGTTAAAAGAAAGAAATTTCACATAAAATCACTCGTATAAATACGGATTTTTTTTACAGTGCATGTTTAGTCCAATGGAGGAAGTTTAAAGCATTTTTTTCTCGAAACCAGTTGTTTTTTGGAAGCACACACGGAATAATTAAAACAAACTATTAAATTACTGAGTTTCATTTTCTAATAATAATTACTTTTTCTAATGGCAATAATTAAAAGATTTGAAATTTAAGGAAATTGAGTATTAACAACAACAACCGAATAGTTTTTAATATGTGGAAGTAAATTTATTCAAACAATCTTGTCATGATTAAATTAAAATTAAATTAAGAGAAAGATTCGTCTCAATGAAAATAAGTAATCATTGAACTAAAGGAAAAATATTTTTAAATGAAAAGTTTGGATGATGAAATTTTAATTATAAATCTATTTAAAAGGAATGGGATATTATGAAAGAATAGGAAAGATATAAAGCATTTGATTAAATCAATTGTTTAGAGAACCTTTTATTTCCGTTATATCACTAAAGTTGCATGAAGAAAAGAACTCTTCATAATTTTTTAAAGTTAAAAAAAATAAAAAATATTTCCTGAGATTATGGATTTTCATTATCGTCTCAGAAAATTTATTTTGGCTTTAAATTGTCTTTCTATGTTTATCTGAATGTGATACCCTTCCCTCCCCTTCCTTCCTTTTCCATTTTTTTGCACACAATAATTGAAATATTTAGTTAAGTTTTAAAGACTTATAAATCAAAATTATTCAGTTTTTAACAAAATCCAACATTAAAAGTGTTGTTGGTTATGACTTCGGTTCTACTGTCTCTCTCTTCTTTGCGTGTTATTCTGTATGATGCGCTCCAACTTTCATAAAACTCTTAGATTGAAAAAAAAAAATTAAATGTTTTATCAAGCTTTACGATAGCATACTTCCTATAGAAAACAGCGTAATTAGAATTTATAGTTCCTTTACAGTGGTACACAAACAAATCGCATACATTATGGCCTTTGAGTGGAAATTCTTTGAACTGTGTTTTAGTAACACCGTTATGCTATTTAAAAATCAATGAAATTGACGTAGGTTAAAGAAATTTACTATAGCATATTTTTTAGAGAAATTGATGTATTTGGCGTTAAAGATCTTAATTTTAAAATACTGTAATTTTTACAGAAAAACATTGCATTTTTTTGCAGGAAAAAACTGTTTTAAAGAAAAACAGTTTTTTACTGAAAAAAAGCTGTATTTTGTAATTTTTACAGAAAAATCTGTATTTTTTACAGAAAAAACTGTTTTAATAAAAAATTACTGATATTTTCTGTAAATTAAACAGTTTCCACTAGCGTCAGAATTGACAGTTTTTTCCTGTCAATTTGAGAGGTTTTTTTAGTGAAGGATACGCAAAAGAATTTGCATTCATTGCTGACTTGAAACTGTAACGGTTTGAAGGATATTTCACTAATATTTAATTTTTTGAAACGGAACAAAATTGAGGTATGTTATTTAGATGTAGTATTAAAACTTTATTTCTATGGAAAATGGGTGCGTGTGATACTAATAATTATATAGGGTTTCACAAAGTAATTCAGATTCATTCTATCAGTAATAATTATTAGGAGTACATATTAATAAAAATATGCAATTTAAACCCATTTATATTTATACATGATATTAAAGTTATATTGATTTTCCTTATCTATGTGTATTCCTTATGCACGGCTCATACCAAATGGTATTCCAGTGATAAATTATACTCAGTTGAGCTTGATTTCTCCAAGTTCATTTTTAATACCATTATGTGTTTTTAGTTTAACTAAATTTTAGTATGTTGTATGGAATATACATCATCTAACAGTTCCCATACCCAAAATAATTCGACTTAATTGGAACCTTAATTGCTTTAAATTCTTTTCAACTATTTTATAAGTTTTTTAATTGAACTAAATTTTATTATTGTTTCAGAATGTCAAAAATAACTTCACTGGCTTCTCTGATCATGCTTTACTGCTGTTGTGAAAGGCGTTTAATAGGCGTTTACGAAAATGAGTAAAATGTTTTGACTGGTATCGTGATCTATCTTGGCCATTTAGTGCAGGCGGTTCATAAACGCATACTTCTCTTTTTGAACATCCAATGCCGCTTCTCACAAATGCAGTTAAACTCTAATACGACAATTTAAGAAAGACACTGCTTAATTTATTATTTAAAGCATTCAAAATTTTCTTAGAATTCAAGAAATTGGCTATTTTTCAAAACGGCGACTTGTGACGAAGCATTTATAAAAAGTTCAAATTGCATCATTATCGTCTTTGATGTCATTTCAATATGATTTAATCATACGATTGAAAATTATATAAATTTTCTTTATGTATCTGTACTCTCTATACACCGCCTCATAGATGTATTCAAGTGATAAAATTTATTCAGTGAAAGGTGATTTCTCAAAGTTCATTTTCAATACCGTTATGTGTTTTCTATGTCAACTAAATTTTAGTATGTTGTATGGAACATGCGCCATCTAATAATTCCTACATATGACCACTGAAAATAATTCAACTTAACCCCTTAACAGTTTAATTTTTTTGACATAATAAACTAAAAATAGTGACAAATGCCACTTTTTCCATACTAAAATACCTGCTGAAAAATATCTGCCAATTAATAAAGCAAAAGGTATGGTTAAAAATCAGTGGTGATCACAAGCTTTTAGTAACAGCGTAAGCAAACGCATATTAGATGTATATTTCCAACTGGGTGAAAAATGTCTGGACCAGGATTCGAACCAGGGATCTCCTGGCTCAAGCCGCAGTGCTCTACCATCTAAGCTATCCCGGACGAATCTGGTGGAATTTTTTCACCCAGCTAATCTTAATGATTAATCTAGTGTAAGAAAACTCTTCTTGCGCGAGCGGTGCTCGTCAAAAACTGGTAAGGGGCTGTTACGGGTTGGAACCATTATTGCTTGAAATCCTTTTCAACCATGTTATGCCTTTTCAACCAAGTCATCATTCAAAATTGTCCTTAGAATTCAAGATGTTGGCTGTTTCCAAAATGGCATCTTTAGGCGAAAATTTCGAGAAACGTTCAAGTTGTTTCGTGTAATTTTAATATGTTTTTCTCGTAGAAAATGAATCTCAGATCAGAACAAACTTATGGATCATTGTGTAGTTTATTTTGACCCTTTGAGGGGCCAGGCACTTCTATTAGTAAAATACTGAAATGAATGAATGACACCGGAATTTACAAACAAATTTATTTGAAAATAAGTAAAAGTTTTTCTTCACATATTTAATAAAACTAAAATTTTCAAATCAAAATTCTGGTGTCAATGCACCCTTTAGGGATTAAAATTAGGTGGTCCAAAAATGAACCCCCGCCCTTGAAGGGGTTAAAGTATACTTATAAAATGAAAATGCAAACGTATGTTGGAAATCAATATGATTTGCCACAGTATTATTGTGTTTATTTAAAAGATAATATTGAAAAGCTCCTTCGTTTGAGTGAACTGTCTCCAATCATAAATCAAACTTAGATAAAGGAGATGCAATAAAATGTAAAAATAACAAGAGAGGGGTGAAATGACACAAATCATGTTTACTAAATTATATTTCAAATCAGTTTGAAATAAATCATTAGAGAGACGTGGAAAAATTCCGTCATTTCAAGTACATGTGCGACTAAGTGCATTACATAATTAGATCAGCTGTTTCCCCTGTTAATACATTTGCAGATATATGTTGCATATGTAGTCGAAAGAAACTATTGAATAAGCCATTGCACTAGTTGATGATATTCGAAGTGCAATCTCAATTTCGAAATGAAGCAATACTAGAAACACTTGAAGCGTTCAATCCCAGATATTTCATTTCTTCAGAAGTAAAATATCAGAAGCAGTTTATAATTAAATGTATAAATTAGTTAAGACCAATTGGTGATGTAAGCCCGAAGTTAGTTAATGCGTGAAGGAATTGCATTTGCAAAGTTGGTGTTATACGTCCAAAGAAAAGAAGAAACAAAGAAGTGGATTTCATTTTCTAGATGTCTGGTCATGATTATGCTGAATAGCATAAATCTTGTTTGCGAGAAAGAATTGAGGACAACTAAACTTAGTTTGTTTCCATCAAAACTGGAAATAGATAACAACTTCTTCACTGTTCACTGTTCAACGGAAGAAAATCATGACAGAGATGTTGTAACCTGCATGGGATTGTTGAGATACTGAAAACGGAAATGTCGGCACAGTGGGTTTCATTTTCTGAATATCTTTTGGAAAACAGCTAAGAAAAATCAGTATCACCTGCGTTGCTAGTACAACTAGCCTTGAAAATACGTTAACTGGTGACGTTCAATGCCCATGCAAAAATTTCTAAATGCCATCATGAATTGTACGTAACAAGAAACATCACGGATCTCCTTTATCACTCTACAACAGCTTATCAATTTATAGACCTCTAGAGGACAACTATTAATGAATTAATTTTGGAATATCTTTGTCAACAATTCGGATATATGTAGTAGCATAGCGTTTACATTAACTAGTTTGAATCGATCAATCAAGGAAGTCATCTTATACGTCCTTAAAACTTGTATTGTGACAGTATTGATCATAAACTCAGCAGCACTATCTAGGAGGGATCTTTAAACGTCTGTTTTTCAGATGATCAATTCTACAAATCATGAAAGCTAAGGATAACAAAAACTTCATTCTTGGATATGAACAATCGTTCACACACAATACCATAATTCCCAAATAACTTTGCCATTGTAAGACAAATATAGTTCCTCACAAACAATCTACAATGCAGCATTCTCACTTGAGAACATGATGTTTAACCTCATGCTGATCAATATTTTTCACAATGAAGAAGACTGGTTAGAATGCATTAGAAAATACTATGCCCATAATATTTAAGAAAAATACCTGTTCTGAGTGATTTTGTTTTAACAAGAAAGTGGATTTCACAAATGTGTCAAAAATAGATTTAACACCCTTCTTGCTGAAAGTCCTTTAATTTACTCCAGGAGTAAGGTGAAAACGCACTTGTCATCATGTTTGTATCATTCCATATAGAACACGCGTTTCTACGTATTATTGGACGATTTCTGGATTCCATCGGGGAAAGAGGAATAATTGAAACTCAAGAATAACAATAATTGGATCTGCAGAAGCTACTCTCAAAGTTATGTCAGTTAAGAGAACTTGGACTATACAACAAATACCAGCACTAGCGTTCTACATATTGCTTTACGAAGTATATGTAGAAGACAACCCAAGTGAGCATCTACAAAATTGAATCAATCACCCAAAAATTTTTACAGCTTTCAAATTTTGGCCTCTGACACTTCAGCATATTGTTTTGTTGCACTGCATACTCATTGAACCCTATGCCAAGAGATCATTAGATTTGGATCTCAGACACAGGAATTGAACATACTACTTATCTGAGGTTTGGACAAAGCATGGAGAAGACAGAATTATACATTGGTCCACACAATTAGGAATTCAGCAAGCTTGCAGAGAACTTCTGAAATGTGGATACAAAAAGAGATATGTCGAGTAAATGCTTCTACAAAATTGCCGGTATTCTATTCACACTGATGTTCAGAAACTGCGGGGGTAAATGTCAAAATCCAAAATAAAACACGAATCCTTTGCTGTTATAGTTCCATTATATAATTTTGAAAGATTTTGTAACTTTTTAATAACAATTTTGTGTCATTACGCAATTAAATTATTATATTTGTCTTTATTTGGATGTCTAATTTTTATTTTGACATTATTATCCTCTTCTACTAGAAAACAAATATGAAAATTCCAACAAACACAATACAAATTAATGTTTTTCCTCAGGACATCATTTGTAAATTAGCAACCATCTTGATTTCTAAAGGAAATTTTGAATGCCCCTTCTTAAACAGTCCACTTAAGTTCTACCTGCAACTGTGGAAAGAATAATTCTGTGTTTAAAAAGTGCAGTATACTAACCAAATTTCTTGCATACTGCCTTTCTTGAATTTTCTTGAACCCTCGCTGTTGAAGTTAGTCGCCAAATTGTTAAAAAATGTAAAGAAAAAAAATAACCTTCGTTCTATACTCGCTGCGATAAAGTCACATAATTTTCTCCCCAAAGCAAGGGTATAAATACCATTGTTCGAAAATAACTGAGTTAGTGAATTAGAACATGGTAACCTGCGACATCTGAGACTGTAGTGATAAAATGCATTTTGCGTAAAATTCGATATGTTACTAATTAGTTAAAAATTTAATTCCTGGACTTTGAGTCTCTGCGATATTTTGTACTTTTGGTAATATGTTGCTTTCCAGTATTTTGTATTACGACTTCGTGGTGAACAAGTAATAGTCATCAAATAAAGCATGATTTAATTGGGTGTGAACCAATTTGTTTATTAACACATAATGTTGGAAAGTCTTTAGCCAGCTACGACTGATGCCTGATTTTTTCTTCTTGTTTTAAATGTATAATGCTCCACATTTCACGAAATAGTCTATACATTTTAGAGTCTGTCGTGAAATAAACTTTTGAGATCATTTCTACAGAAAAAAATAGTATTATATATATATATATATATACATATATACACCGAAGAGCCGAAACATTATGACTATAACCACATATTGCACTGAACTCGCCTGGATGACGTGAAGGGCACATAATCAGGCGGGAATTTAAATGCTGCTGGGAGTCTGAGGAATCATTTTTGTGCTTACGTCTGCCTGTGAGGTAAAGGCTGCTGGTCTAAGCGATTTTGATATAGGACAGAATTCATTCGCCCGACGACTCAGAACGAGTATCTTCGAAACTGCATGTCTCATGGGTTGTTCGTGACATATCGTTGTTAGTACTTATACAAAGTGGATGAATGGCGGTGAAACCATCAACAGAAGCCATCGCGTTGGACATCCAGGCGTTATTAAATAAAAAGGACGTCGGAGATCCCTTTGGTTGTGATAGAACAGACTATGAAGGCCGCGGACTATCTGAACATGATTGCGGACCATAAGCGCCCTTACATGATATCTGTCTTCCGAAATGGAAATGGAGTCTTCGAACAAGAGAACACTCCATGTCACAGGACTTGAATTGTGCTTGATTGGTTCCAGGAACATAATACTGAATTCCAGTTAAGGTCCTGACTCGACGGATCTTAATCCAATAGAGCACATTTCGGGTGTCATGGAACGGCAACCTAGAGCTCAAAAACAGCCATTATGGAATATCCTGGATGTGCATGACCGCTGCTTGAACATCTGGTACAATTTATCTCTGATCATCCACCAATGACTTGTGGCATCCATGCCAAGGTGAGTTGCAGATGTTTTACGGGCCAAAAGTGGGTTCAGTGCGTTATTAGGTAGGTGGTCATAAGGTTTTGGCTCTTCAGTGTATATTTAACTTACAAGTAGCGTTACTTATATGTGATATAATTTTGATCTGATACTTATTGCTTTACAACGCAATAGTAATAGTGGCTGTAATTGGAATAAGAAGAAAGCATCCGTGCGTACAAAATGATGCTATATAATGTAAAAAATCTGCTTTCCAATGTCAGATATTTTGTTGCGTAAGAAATGCACATATACTACAGAAAAATAATTAAAAACTTGCGTATTATGTTTTTTAACTGTGAAGTTTAAATAAAACTCAATTCTTTTTTTTCTCAAATGTATAATCAGATATAACATATAGACTCGAATCAAACAAACCTCGAATTGCTGTATTTTTTTTATTTCGACCGAGATTAAATTAAAAATTTCAGCATAATCATTCACGTTGCTTTAAGAACAAGAACCAATTTGCTTACTATCTTTCCAACTTAAATTTAATCACGGCGGTAACAGAATTTACAGGAAATTTCGTACTGTTTCAGAAAAAAATTATCAAAAACTGCCCAAAACCGCGAAAAGACGCTAAAAATCGCAGAAACAATTCGACATAAATGAAAAAAATCGCAGATAAGATAATTTACTATATTGGGTTAAAAGAATGAAACGAGATTCATTTTGTGAATGTCAACAAATCGTCACAAAAACGAAAAAGATCTCCGCTAAAATTCGCAAAAAATTTAGCAATCGCATAGGACAAAATTGTCTATGTTGATCCCCATTCCTTTTACAAATGTAAAAAAAAAAAAATTGCAGAGGACAAAATTTTCTATATTTTGAAAAAAGATTGAAATTGGATCTTTTTTACGAGCGTCAGAAAATCGTCATAACAAAAAAAAAAAAAAAAAAAAAAAAAAAAAAAAAAAAAAAAATTCACGAAAAGATAAAAAAATGTCTGTACGAATACTGAAGAAACTTTATTGAAAAGAGGATAAAATTTTCCATATTGGGCTAAAAGGTTGCAACCGGATTCCTTTTACAGATGTGGAAAAACGCTAAAAATCGTATAAAAATCAAATAATGATAATAAAAAAACTAATCCAAAAACTGGCTACGAGATGCATCATTACAGACATACAGGCACTTTCCTGCCAAATCTTGTAATTCTGCTTGCAGCGGTCTTTTCAGAAAACAGACACACACACACACACAATCATATATGTTTATTATTTTAGATTTTAACATAATCATAAAATATATAAACTATTCATGAAACATGTATTATGAATAATTAATATGTTTCATCGCGACAAATTAACTAATTGCTATCGATTAAATATTTTCGTAAAAGCGTCTTTTCAAAAGAAATAGATGCACTGAAAATGAAAAATTAATGGAAATGTGCACAGGGCTGCCACAGGCAACTATTTTTTAATTCTATTTCGCACCACTTTTCCAAAACAAAAATCTTTTACATACGCTAAAGTGTATGTAAAAGATTTTTTTGCAACATTTGCAAGCGAAATATACTATAAAGTGTGTTTATTAACAATAGTGAGGGGAATAGAATATAAAAATAGTCGCCTGTGGCAGACCTGTATGCATTTTACAAAGTATTATTTAACGACTAACGAAAAACAGCTTTAATAGTGACAACTGGATTAAAAATTTTTCTACATGTTTTAAAATTAGAAATGGAGATTAAAACATATATAGCTTTTATAAAAAATATCAATATGTAACTAAATAATTACTAAGGTAAGCCTTGGTTGGAAAACGCTCTGTCACTAACGGAGATACAATTACTGAGGCAGTTATAAGCCATATTATTAAGCATTGAAGTAATCAAAAAGCCAGATTGTAATATCTGAATTTGTTGTCCCTTTGACCCTAATTCTATTACCTGCTGCTGTTACCCTCGTAATTACGGATTATCCATAGCAACAATCAAGTAAATCTTGTAGATGAATAAAGTTTCCTGTTGGAATTGATCATTATATTTTAAACAGATTATTCACTAGGCCGCATAGAAGAATTCAAATACCTTATTGTTTAACTCTTTTGAAGAGAATTTTCTGACCTAACTTTATTGTCTTGTTTCTTGAAGAGCATTTTGTTTTTAATTTTTATGTTGCGTTGTATAAATGGATTCTTCTGGATTCTTTATTAAAAAATAAATTTGTAACTTAAAGGATTTTCCTCAGAAAATACGCAAAATTTGGAATGCATTATCCCATTGGTTATTTTTTTTTTCAAATTTACAATTTTTCTATGTTAGATTTTCTTTCTCCGTTAAACTGCAGTATGATATCCTAATAAATTCTCTACGTAACGTAATGAAAAATTTGTAATTCGTAAATCGGAATAATCGTATCAATAATTAAAAACAGGTTACATGTAATTTTTTTTTTACCGATCAGTTTTGTTTGCATTTAACGTACATTAGAGTTACCTTTCAATAAGATCACTTAAGATACTTATACAGAGTGCAAAGGAAAGTCCCTTTTACCTGAAAATACGTGCAAACGGAGAGAGCTACAGCTATGCAAGTGAGGAAACGGTATAGTAAAGTGCTGGCAAGATCTAGACAACTATTAAAAATTAGGTTAATGAATATCTTAATTTATCTATAAATTCCCTAACACAAGCTAACAAGAGTGTTGGGCGCACCCTTTTCTCCGAACTTACTTGATCCAAAAGAAAATCTATCTTATAGGGGCCTCTAATTATAGAGGACCTGGTGATCGTAAAGCCTAGTTAGTTAATAGATAACCTACGGTCATTTACCTAAAAGGTTATCTTGAATAAATAAGACAATGCGTTGTGAAATGTTTAGAAGATAACTAACCTATGGCCAATTGGTTTGAAGGGAAATATATAATAAAATCAAAACCACTAAATATAACTCCCCAATTTTCAGACAAACCAACCCTACAAGATAAATTTAATTATGGCTTTTACATATATGGTCTAATAATAATATTAAGCAGTCAGGTAATTTCTAAATACGTAAAATAAGTAATTAGCAAGACTTTTAACAAATAATAACAAAGAAGGGAATTAATAATAATACATCATTTATTTACACCACAGGCAAATTATATTAAGTTACAATTAAATAATTCATACTTTTACCATCCAAAATAATAACTCATGAAAAAAAAACACTAATTTGGATATTAATTGAAGTTGACAAGTTCTCCTGGGCACCCTATTCCCAATTCAAAACATTTGATATTAAAACGGTACACAATAGAAAAGAGAACATCCATAACATCGTACCTTTTTCCCCATTGGGAGTCACAAGATCCTTTTAGAGTTGTAGACTTGACAGTATATATATATATATCCAAAAGTTCTTTTTTTTTGTTTGTAGAGCCACAACACACATATTCGTGTTCCGTAATTTTAGTTTTATTTACACTAAATTCCACCCAGGTCTGGGCCAAAAGCAAAAATGTTTAAATCATTTTTTTTTTAAAAATTAACACTACTATATTGCTCGTCATAGACAGAGCAAGTAAACATGGGCAGATCAGCCAAAAAGGGCTTGAAAAAAATAACCACCGCACTCTGGAACTCTTTTTGTACCTCTGTATTTTTTTCGAGAAAAAGAAAATCTCTCTCTGTTAAAAAATTTGCATGTGCGGCCCTGAGTGGTGGATGCGAATTAACATATTCAGCATAATTAAAATCTCCAACCACTCGCCGCTGCCTGGACCCGCCTTCGTGTCGGCCAGTGGTCAGTGGGTCCCCGAAATGCAGAGGGCCTTCCGACCCTCCTACATCCGATATTTCAAACCCCACTTTCCCACGAGACCGCGGGCTCCCACACGAAGATCCTGCAGCTGTCCCATAAAACATGAGGTCATAAAAGTCCCTCTTTTGTACCAAAACTGTCCAATTCTTTACTTTACATCGTAATATCATACATACAGATAGTAACTGGCAATTAAGCTTTCCCCTTAGCAAAACACTTGCCTGGGAAAATACTTAATGCTCTTGGTACCCATCCTTAATAAAATAATAATAATGTACTAATAAATGCATACATAAAAACAATAATACTGTACATTGAAAAAAAAAACTTGAATTAAAAAATTAATCAATTAGATAAAATAATCACTTAGATAAAAAAAAACTTGAATTAAAAAAATTAATCAATTAGATAAAATAATCACTTAGATAAATATATACATAGATGATATCGACAGTAAACTTATTCATATATATATATATCTTTTTCCTTCAAAAAAATAGTTCTAAATATCCAAAATGTTGAAATCATGCCAACATTACTTCCCCCCCAACACAAAGCACTTGAAAGTCCATGTACAGGAACTATAACATCTTTCAAGTGGACCGATGTCCTTATCAAACACCGAAAGCCTCTCCAACGGCTGGACGTTGCAGATCTGTAAGGCACTGGGGCTTCTCCTCTATGCTCCCTGATTCACCTCTTCCGTAGTGTTCAAAACTCTGTGAAGTCCGTGCAGAGGTATGAATGTTCATTATCAAATACACGCTGATGTTATCTGTATAGTTCATTAAAATATGCCTGTACCCTAAATTGTACATTGTACATAAGATGAATATTCCTTCTTATTCTGTCCACTGTTTTATGCAGATTTGTATACGGTCCCTAAAGCAGTGTTCCCCATAACCATCACAGCCGCATACTGCATGAGTTCTGTCTCTCTGTGATGAAGGTACAGTCCCTGAATGTTCCCAAAAATTGTATATATGTGTACCAATTTAGAAGAGAAAACAAAAAGTTAATCATAAAAGATAAAATCCCAAAATTAGGAACCTAATTAATTATGCCAAAGAGTTTAAATACTGATCCACAAAGTTTAGCACACTTTTTTACACAAAGCAAGTATTCAGTTCATGACTACATAAGTACAACATTTAAATATGCATATTAAGAAAGGTTTATAACACACAATGAAAAATATTTACCAACATAACTTTTTACACCGAATAATCATTTAACTACCAAACAAGCAAATATATCAATACATATTCTTACATTTTTCAAATACTTTTTTTTACAATTATTTCACTACCTTTATAGTTTACAACACACATATATTTTTAAAACTATGCAA
The DNA here is from genome assembly GCA_963932465.1 of Maratus speciosus. NCBI lineage: Eukaryota > Metazoa > Arthropoda > Arachnida > Araneae > Salticidae > Maratus > Maratus speciosus. Next base: position 415,809,622 of record OZ010791.1, read on the forward strand.
CCACAATATCTAAAATTGATTCTCATATAGTAAATTCGATACTTTCATTCAGTAAATTACGTGATTCTCTAAACGTACCCTCTAATTAAAAGTTAACCAAATAACTATTAATATTCTCTCAAATATAAGAAACTCAGTCTCAGACTTAAAAAAAACAAAAAAAAACAAAACAAAAACAGCACTTCCACCCAGAGAAGGAGATAGAGATAGTAGAAATTTAAAAACAAAAGAAAGCAGAAAAGAAAAAAAAAACAGTATTTCATATTATTTTGTGACTGAATCCTTTATCTGAAATTACAAATTATGAGTGTAAGTACTATCATGTTACTTTATTTTAAATAAATTACTCAAACACTCTTCTTCTATTTATTCTTTTCTTTCATATAAATAAGTGAATTGTTTCCACTCATTCACCGCTACACTACTCCCTTTTCCTCAATAGGTACTTTAACCACCCTAGCAAACAGTGCAATACAAGCTATCGTAAAATTACAATTTCTAATAGCGTCAACAAAAGAGGAGAAAGAAGAAAAAAAAATATCCACTTTTCCAGCTACCCGTTACCTGCCATCGATAACACTTAGAATCGCCCATTATACTGTATCGAAACAGGCTGGAAAGTGATACTTCCAGAGCGGCCGAAGGTCACCCCTTAATGCCAAACCAAGTCTAGTACGAGCTGGTGCTGGAGTGACCCTTAAGAGAGAGGCGTGGATATTCCGTTTGCAAAGTAAGTAACAATTACTTCTATTAATCCCTGCAATACATGTATTATCTTTACATTACTTCTCCGTATTCCTTAATCTGCACCCTATACACCGCCTACGCAACAAAAACAATTTCTTTTCGTACTATTTACTATAATAATTAACTATAATACAAGTGTTTGTAATGCAGATACGGAAGCCTAGTAGCCATTTTGCTGCATCAATGACATTCCACGAAACCAGTTTCACTTCCTCCCGTACGGAACTGTAGCCTGTTTTCTTACAAACAGCATCTGATATCCTTATTTGATTACTGTCTCCCCTATAAATGTTAGTTCCATTTAGACCTATGAAAAGTGCTAAGAAAAACTCGATATACTTTCTTAAAATATAACATCCAAAAATGTTATTCCTGTTCATTGGAATCCCTCACTTTTACTGACACCTGTATAAGACGAAACCTAATTCGTAACTAATAAAGTTGAACCGCGCCTTCGAATTTACAGTATATTGCAGAATAAACGGGTTCTGTGTACTTTATATTAAAATATCCTAAACAATTAATTTTGTATTCACCCCGAGAGAAAAAAAAAGAAAACAAGGAAAAAAAATTATCAATAATAACTCTACGAATACTCTTATCTAAAATATATAAATATCGTTTTCAACTGATACTCTTAAAATTGAATTAAAACCACGAATGTTTTTTCTTTCTTTCTTTCTTCCTTTTTTTTTTTTTTTTTTTTTTTGTTGTTGTTGTATGTGGAAACCCTTATTTTTTTAAATACAATACCCTAATACCTGCACCCAATCTATATTTTTACAGGGGAACCCTGAAGAAAGACATGATCCTCTTCCACACAATGCCGGCCGGCTACAAATAAATCTCCGCCTGCAGAGAATATCAATGCCTGGAAGCTGATCAGCCCTCTTTCTGCTCTCCACACAAAAATGTAAGTAAAAATTAATTTAAATAATGATTTAATTATTATTCCACAAGAGAAAACAAAAATTATAAATAGATTTTTTTTTTTTTTTTAACCTACAGTGTTCAATAATACATTTTCTTTTCATTTTAACCTAGCTCTCCCAGTTCTGATACCCCTGGTAAACCCTTTTATGTACTCTATATTTTCTCTTACGTGTAGATTTTTTATGTTACTTAAAAAAAAAACAAAAAAAGCTGTATTACCTCGTAACTAAAAAATATATATATACCAAAAGAGTCCGTAGAGAGAGAAAAAGAAAATAATAATAATTAATTTTGTTTTTCTTTTTGCGTATTTACTTGTATTATGAAATTTATTTTGTTATATTTATTTAATTAATTTGTATTATTTCAAATTTAATACATACTAAAAAATAAAAAAAGATATACCAATAGATAAAAATTCTTATTAATTTAATTGCAACCTACATTCGTTAATGAATTTTTTACCATCCAGTATGCACCACACTTGACGGGATTAAATTGTTTAAATCTGATAATAGTCCTTCCTTTTTTAAAAATGTAAATTTTGACTAACGAAAAGACGAGAAAAAAAAATTATCCTCTACTTTAATTTATTTTATCTTAATTTGTTAAAGATATTTTCTAACCCAATACCGTTTAAATGTCCTATATATCTATACGTAATGTCTTTTTATGTACTATGCTAATACTATGCGGGTTATTTCAGTGAACAAGAAGAAGAAAAAAAAAATTGTTGCTCCTGGTTAAAAAATTACATCTGGCGCTCGCAATGTGGCGAACCTTCCTGACTGAATCCAGGATTTCTACAGAGAGCGAAAACCGGTAAGATAAAATTACCATTTCTGCATGCCTGTCTTTGAATACATTTTGCATGTTTCTCTGAAATGCACGTAGATGGCGCTAGGCGACTGTTTATTTACATTTGACCCTTTAAATTTTCGTGACCTGTAGTAAACATTGCCCTTGGGGTGTAACCGCTACCTTCTACTCACCATAACTAGCATTTATTAATAAAAATACTTACTTAGGACAATATGAATTGTTTTTCTATTTATACTAGTAGAATATATATATATATATACATAAGGTATAAATAGTATTAATCTTAATTATTTATTCATTATTATTTTTTTTTTTTTTTCGCACACTTAAATCTTAAATTATTTCTTTTCGGTGTCAAGCAATCTGTATTCCGAAAAGATGAAATGCAAAACTGACACCAGAATTTAAAATCAAATTTAGAAGAAAAAAAAAGTCTTCATTATTTTCTTATTCATAAAAGGGGGGAAAATCCAATTGAATTTTCTTGATGCCAGTATGTTTAAAACTATGTGTCCGCTAGAGAGGCCACAACATTTAAACTTCCAACCGAATGCCTGCTGGTCAATTTATTTTTATTTATTTAATTTCTTACTGCACGTACTCTGCATGACAATTTTTTATCTGTTTATTTATCTGATTTTAAACCGCATGCCTCTGCATGACAATTTTTTATATATATATGAAATGTGATAAAATGCTTTCAGGCAAGGTGAAGCAGATGTCTGTCCCTAATTTACTATTTTTTTTTTTTTTTTTTTTGCACAATACTATCTGTTTTGTATTTAAATACAATATGAATTTGAATCTTATATATTGATGTGTGTGCATAGGGAGCCCTTTTCCAAACCTACTGATTTTCTTTTTTTTTTGTTTTTACTGCTTATCAGTTTATTTGATTAAGATTTTATTTCTATAAATATAATGTATCCATTTCATTCGAATCGTTTGTAAAATAACTGGAACCGTAAATACCCTTGTTATACATTTACTTTTCTTGGGAAGAAAAAAAAAGTACATCCCCAAAAGAAGTTGCCAAAACCAAAAAAAAAATGTATATACATATTTATCTTTGGCTCTGCCCAGTTTTATATTAATAATTATTTATAAAATATATCCTACTCTGCTGTTAATCCATCTTCCACAGTTATCCTAATATCCTTATTAATTTAGGTGTTGTTTAAATACCACCACCCCCCTTTAAAAAGTGCAAATCCCTTTTAATTATGCATCCCCAAAAATTTATCCTGCAACATTTTTTTATCTATGTGTGCAGTTCCCATAGAAATTTTGAAAATCCCCTTTTCCAAAATCCCGCTGTCATGAACCAAAAAGTAAAAATATTGAGTAGTTATTCACTCCCCCTTCATCCTCCCCTTTCTCTGAACCCGAATTCCTTCTCTCGTTTCTGTAAAGAGAGATCGTGAACTGATGCTCCAAAAAGAGGATGGGGAGTTCTCCACGAGAGAAAAACAATCCCTTCTCTGAATGTCTTTCCTGCCCTGCGCGCGCACTTATTGCGTGGTAAACAGAAACTAACTGACAGAGAGTTATTACCTATTACATTCCTTACTTACTTATCCGTACGGAGTGACCCTATGCACATACTTTTGCTTATGTTATATAAATTGTATTTATTACTTTATTTGTGTAAGAGAGAGGAAAAAAAAAGAGTTGTTTTATGTATTCCCTTTGTGTTTTAACTTGAATTCCGAATATATATATATATGTGTATATATAAAAATAATTATTTATTCTTGTTAAAATGTTGTAGAGTTCCCTATTTATTATCTTGTCGACACCCCCCCCCCCATTTATATTAAAAAAAAATCCCTTTTTTTTTTAAATTAGAGTCCACCGGATTTTATTAGGACCTAAAACAGTGGTGTGTAGCCCGCAAAAGGTTAACTTAGAGGCGTACCACATGCTTTTTACATGTATCCATTTGTCTAATGACTAGTAGTTACAAAACCAGTGTTCAGAGCCCTACTTTAAAATCCACCACAACCAAAAAAAACATTTTTTTTTTTTCCATATGGCCAATTTGGGAAAAAAAACATTTTAGTCATGTATATCCATTTACCAACCATATAACTTACCCCCCCCCCCCCAACAATAGTAATTATACCCCAATAATACAGTAACTTTTCCAATTTTTATTATTATTATTTTTTTTTTTAATTATTCATTGATAATACCATTATTCCAAGTATTGTAAATATTATAAAAGTGAAATATTAAATTTTTATATTTTACAGTAATATATCAAAAATTAGTCAAAAATCATAGATCCCCTATGTTTATAATTTTTTTCACTTTATTTATGGATTTATACCATTTTCCTCATTAAACTATTTCTACTAGAAATTTGCTTAACTAAATAATAATAAAAAATAATAAAATGAAGTATGTTCTTTGCTTGAACCTTTTACCTAAAACTATCTAGCCACTATTTTAACCACTTGGTTAAAGGTGCAACTAACTAAAATATATTCCGCAGGAATCGTAATTACAAAAAGTTTAAAATACTAACTAAAATTCCAGAGAACATCAAAAATCATCGCTATTTACAACCTAGTATGCCTACGCAAAACAATGTATATTATAAGTTCTCCCTCTTCCTTTTTTTTTTCTTCACTTAGTGATAAATCCGCTCTATGTGTATTATTAATAGACTGGAACCTAGTAATTACCATTCTCCCAAAACGTACTCCCAGACTGTTACAGTGTACCAGAGTGAGAGAGAAAGAGGGGGAAAAAAAACACACCATCCTATGCTTGTGAGCATTTGTCTACTATTTATATATATGTATTCTGCTACATATTCTACCTATTTTACTATTTTACATGTTTTAATATACTATAAATAACCGAAATATGCAAAGAAAAGACACTTTTCTTATATCAATATATGCCCTTAGATATAAAAATTAATATTTGAATAAGAACCTTTAAGTGATATGTTTATCACCCTCGCAACTGTTAAACTACCTAGATTAATATACTATATATATTAAAGCTTACACACTAGTAGATACATAAAAACAATTCAATAACAAGTTTATAACCCTAAACCTCAAAAATATAAAGCACCTCTTAGGCCATGTGAATCACTACACTACATATACTAACTTAAACACTAGTAGATACAGAAGCACAATTCGGTGGCCTGTTTATCACCCTAAAGAACGAAAAATAGAAACCTATTTCGAATTATCTGACTAAATATCCTATATACATTAAACTTAAACACTAGTAGATACAAAAGAACAATTCGGTGACATATTTATCATCATAAACAGAAAAATAACAAGTAAACTTTGAATTATGTTACTAAACACACTATATACACTAAACATACACACTAGTAGATACACCAGAACAATTCAGCTCCCGCCCGTCTTTTTTTTTTTTTTTGTGTGTAATACTTTAGTTAGATCAACCTCTACTTCTAAAAAAACATAAAAATGAAGAAAATTTAAAATATTTTTACACTTCTTCCGTACTTTCCTCATCGTTGTCGTTCGTTTGAGGTAATTTAATTTTAGCACTTGGCTTCCACATGTGAGTAATATGGCGTTGAATCTTTTTTTTATTAGGTTCGAGTATATGTTTCAAAATATAATTATTGCGTCTTGCCACCTTTACAACTTCATAAGGACCGTCGAACTTAGGATGTAACGCCAATGGGCGTCCAACATTTTTTAAGTATACTTGATCCCCAATTTCCAATTTCACAACTTTTTCAAAATCTTTGCCCACATATTCTTTCGCCATTCATTCTTGGTTTGCGAGTGCAGTTTTATAAACTTCTTTCATATGTGCAATGCGTTTTTGAACAAACTGTTGTGTACATAACATATCCGGCTCCTCTAGAGCTGTAAAATGGTTGGCCGTTTCTCTAGCGAAAAACAGCTTATCAGGACGGTATCCTAAAGCTCTGTGCATCGAAGTATTATGCGACAGAATAAAGAACGGCAACCTTATATCCCATTCCGTTGTTGTTCTTGCCATTGCACTAATCGAAGACTTTAACTCTTTGTGAGTCACTTCAAGAATTCCATTCGAGGAAGGTTTATAAGTAGAGCAAAAGTGGAGGTTCACCCCCATTGCCGTCATAAATTCTTTAAAAAGGGTTCCCCGAAAATATTTCGCGTTATCCACAATTAATTCTCGAAAGAGGCCAAATGTACTAATGTAATTTGTGAGTGCATTTAGTATCGTTTGTGTCTCTACATTACGCAATGGTATTGCCTGTAAAAATCTTGACGCAACGTCAATGATCGTCAAGATAAAACAGTGTTTTTTTAAGGTCTGTGGTAGTTTGCCCACAATATCCGTATGCACCACTGAGCCTATTATATGATCTTTCTCCACTTTCTGTAAGGGAACCTTAATCATTTTATGCTGCTTATTTTTGTTACAAGGTATGCAAGCTGCACAATAATTTTTTACATCCCTATACATCCCAAACCAGTAAAATCTTGTTTTCACTAATTCATATGTTTTGGGAAAACCAAAATGTGCCTTGTGAGCCTCTTGAATTATTTCAAATATTAATTTATTAGGAGCTATCAGCAGTGGTTTATCTTTATACCGTTGCTTCAATATTAGTACTTTGTTGTCCTTTAGCTCAAATTTCTTAGTCTGGCGATTTGGTTTACCATTTTCAATTTTCTGAATAATTAATTTAAGTTTTGGATCATCATTTTGAGCCTCTCTTATCTTTTCTTCTGAAAGATTAGAATTAACTTTAAATAAATCATTTTGAAGTTCATTTAAAGCCGTTATATTATTTATATTTCTTGAGACGAAATCTGCCGGGTTCTCTTCGCCAGGAATAAATCCTATCTCAAAATCAAAATTCCCTAACCTCATTATCCACCTTGCTATGATATCGCTCTGTTTTTCTAACTTAAGATGATCAGTCAAAGCTTTAGAATCAGTGAGTATTGTAAATTTTTTTCCCAAAAGAAAATTTTCAAAATAAACACAAGCATCATGAATCGCTAGTAATTCGTACTTTATACTAGGATATTTTTTCTCAGAATCCTTTAATTTTCGTCCGTAAAATTCAATCGGTACATAATCCTCTCCCTGTTTCTGTGCTAAGATTGCAGAAAGTGCTGTCTTAGATGCGTCCGTAATTAAAAAAAATTCCTTGTTGAAATTTGGCGCTTTTAAAGTTGGATTATGTAAAATAGCTTCTTGAATGGCCAAAAATGCTTTTTCCGCCTCTTCGTTCCAATTAAATTTTACTTTTTCTTTGGTCATTTGAACTAATGGATCTACGATTTCCGAATATTTATGTATTAACGATCTAAAGTAATTGGCCATTCCTAAAAGAGATTTGACACCCTTTTTGTTTTTAGGCCTTGCCAAATTTTGAATTTTTTCAATATTCTTTTTCGAAGGAGAATAACCGTTTTCATGAACCCTAAAACCTAAGAATTCAATTTCATGTTTGCATATTTGCATCTTTCGTGGCTCTATTGTTAAATTGTTGTCAATCAATTTTTTAAGACCTCTGCAATTAGAGTTAGCATTCTTTCCACCGAATTCGCCGCAATAAGGACATCGTCTATAAAATATGTGACTTCCTCTTTATTGAAGTCGCCTAAAACTAAGTCCATTAATTCTGCGAAAGTAGTTGGACTGACCTTCAAGCCAAAATTCATTCTCACTGGCTGAAACTTGCCAAATTCCGTTATAAATGCTAACTTTTCCCTGTCTTGTGGTTGTAAATTTATTTGGAAAAATGCGCTGTGGAGGTCCAGGACTGTATAATATTTTTTTCCGCTAATTTTCTGCAACAATTCACGAATATCAGGTATCGGATAAGCATATCCTTCTAATATTGCATTTAGTAATCTATAATCACAAGCTAAACGATATTTTAACTCCTGGTTCTCCGCAGTCTTCTTTTTTACAAATAATACCGGAAACGCGTACGAAGATTTGCTTTTCTCAATAATATTTGCCTCCAACAACTTTCTTATCTCTGCTTGTGCATATTCTCGCACTGTATGAGGAATCTTATAAGGTTTAGACTGTATAGCATGATTGTGCGCCAATTTGATTTGGGGGGTGACTAAGGATGTCTGACCTAACGATTTGTAAGATTTCGAAAATGCATGTAAATGTTGCATCAAAAGGTTCTCCATCTTTTCCTGTAGTTCTTTGGGAAGATGCGCAAGATCAAAATCTTCCGGTGAAATTTCTGTTTCCCTCAATTTACGAACTTCCTCAATACTTAAAGTATTAATCTCATGTACCTTACCGTCTATAATATTTTCAGGCACTTCATCCGTTCCAAAATCAATGTCTAAAATTAAATTCCCAAATTTTGTACCCTTCTGTAGAATAATTTTCTTATCCGAAATATTCTTAATTATTACATTAATAATTCTGTTCTGAGATATTTCGTGTACCGAGTTATAACATTTAATGCCCAAATTATGAATATCTGGCTCAAAAAGTACCATACTGTTTTCTTCTATAAAATCAGGACATAGTAAAGTAGCGATTTTTTCTTGCCCTGCAGCAATATAAATTTTGTGCACTGATTTTACCCATATTTTGTTTCTCTTACTCTCCTTTTTAGTAACTACATTTTCTACTTCTTCAGTAATTATAATATTTATGTCCTGCATTGGTAATTTGTTATCATTATGATTGAGTGGAATTTTCGCATTTTTAAATTTCAACATTTTTTTTTCTATGTCAATCACCATTTGATTTGTTTTTAAATAATCATATCCCAACAACATATTATAAGATGCCTTAAAATTATTTTCTGTTACATAAAATGTGCCAGAAGTAAATGCATTCTGTAATTTAAATGACAATTGTATACAATGTGTAAATGGAATTGATGTACCGCTAAAAGATTGTATTCTAATCCTATGGTCCAAATATTTAAATTTTACATTATTTTCTTTTATTTTTTCAAATAAACTGGCTGAAATTAAAGACACTGCTCCGCCCGTATCTAAAAGAGCTGAAACTTTTATTCCTTTAATATCAAAATTAATAATTGGTACATTTTCCATTTCTTTATCACTAACACTCGCTATAACCTTCGTATTTTGGGATCTGAGGACAGATTCCTGCTCCTCATTCTTAGTATCCCCAGATCCCCTTATATGTTTCCCGAACGTTGTTTATTTCCCGTTATCTTACGTCCCTCTGTTTTATTTGATGTACTATTATCCCGATTCGCATTATTCACATTCCTATAATTTTCCTGCGGATTTATTTGACCTTGATTTTGTGGGTGATACCCCTGCCCATTCGGAAAATTCTGCCCATAGTTATAATTAGGATGAATATTTCCCATACCATAATTACCATAACCTGAAGGCTGTCCCTGTGGGACATAATTATACTGATAATTTTGACCCATTGGCAATGAAGGAGGAAGAGGGGGTGGAGGAAAATTCCAATTACCTACACTTCCGTACCCCTGAAAATTCCGAGACTCATTATTAGAGCTTGTAAATCCCTGCATATTTTGTCCATGTGTTGGAAAATTCTGTTGATAATCATTATTCCGATACTCTCTTTTATTATTTACATTATAACGACATTCTTCCGTATCATGATTTCTTAAATTACATATATTACAATACCTCGTATTATTTCGTGAATTATTTTGCCATTTTTCTGTTGGCTTACATTTTAATTTTTCCAATTCAGCTCTCAACTGATTTAATTCCTTTTCTTGTTTTTCATTTTTTCTTAATAATGATTCGCAAAATTCAGTTGTTGTACTTGTACCTATCGCATTTAATTCCTCAAACTTAACCGACAAAAACGCCTCTTCCACTGTTAGGGCAATTTCGGTTGCTTCCTTATACTGATCAATCGCTCTCTTTCTTATTTCCAAAGCAATATCCGGTTTGATAGATTCTAAGAATCGGTGTAATTTCATCAAATCAAATAATTTCCGCGCATCTGCCTTGTTAGAAAGACCCGAAATGTCAAAAAATTTCGCAGCTACCAGATTAAATCTCACAATATAATCCGACATACTCTCCGCTGGTTTTTGTTGAATCTTTGAAAAATCATTATGTGATTCACCGAATGTTTTTTTTGTGTCAAAGGTTTGGATCGCTTTTTCTTTAAATTTCGCATAATCGGTTTCCGAATTTAGTTCTACATCCGTTTGCAACCTTTCACGTGCCGTTCCGACAAATTTTGAGCGTAAAATTATTAATTTCACTTCATTAGAAAAGTTCGTCTGGACGGCAGCTCTATCGAACTCCTGAATAAAATAATGTATATTACATTCTTTCTTCCCATCATATGGTGCAATCACATTTAATAAATTATCCGTATTCGCCTTTTCGGTATCCGTTTTAGACATATTTACTTTATTCGTTGAATTTTTTAACTTACTCTGTGCAAGACGGGTACGCGCTTCAATAATGAAATTATTAAATTCCGAACTGGTACGCTTTTTAATTTTAGACTTATTTCCCATGCGCTAACATTATTTTAAATAAATTGGGTGTAAAATTTCCAATTGCAAAAATTATTAATAATATGAAATACCATGAAAAATCAAATATAAAATGTAAAGAAATATAAACACACCATTCAAAGAAAAACCCTTAGGAATAAGAGAACTAATCACAGTACATATAACGCATACTCCAAAAAAAATAAATTCTTCCGAAAAATAGAGGAAAAGAAAAATTAATGTAATGTATATAAATCTTTCTTCAAGTGCACCATCTCAGCCACACATAACTGTATATATATATATATATATATTTTTTTTTTTTTACATCTATGTATTTCTACCTTTTCTATCAGTTGCACTGATAAATTATAGAAAAATTTTATTATTTTCTTTTTATTTATTTATTTTTTCTTATTTATTTTTTCTTTTATCATAATAATACCCCTCTATTATTATTTCTTAATGCACATGTATAATATACAATTATTCATTATAATTCAACTCGATATATTTAACAAACTCCTAAACCTGAGAAAAACATATATAAAAAGTAAATATATAATTTTCAATAATATATTTTCTCATATTATCATTTGTCATGACTGAACCTTGTTATAAAAGTTGTGCCAATCTTTGTTTTGTCCACAGGAGAACTTTGTCATTCGAACAAAACAAAAAAAAATTTAATATGTAGGATGAAAAAATTGAAATTATCTGCATAATAATTTAGACCTAAATATCCTTAGAATTTTAATACCTAAAGTATACAAAAAATTATTAATGTAATTAATTTGACCCAAAATGTAATTATAATTAAGATAAAACAATAATAACCTCACGTTCCCAAAGGAAGAGATCACGGTACCACCTAAGTATCGGGGAAGCCCATGCTGGCAAGATCTAGACAACTATTAAAAATTAGGTTAATGAATATCTTAATTTATCTATAAATTCCCTAACACAAGCTAACAAGAGTGTTGGGCGCACCCTTTTCTCCGAACTTACTTGATCCAAAAGAAAATCTATCTTATAGGGGCCTCTAATTATAGAGGACCTGGTGATCGTAAAGCCTAGTTAGTTAATAGATAACCTACGGTCATTTACCTAAAAGGTTATCTTGAATAAATAAGACAATGCGTTGTGAAATGTTTAGAAGATAACTAACCTATGGCCAATTGGTTTGAAGGGAAATATATAATAAAATCAAAACCACTAAATATAACTCCCCAATTTTCAGACAAACCAACCCTACAAGATAAATTTAATTATGGCTTTTACATATATGGTCTAATAATAATATTAAGCAGTCAGGTAATTTCTAAATACGTAAAATAAGTAATTAGCAAGACTTTTAACAAATAATAACAAAGAAGGGAATTAATAATAATACATCATTTATTTACACCACAGGCAAATTATATTAAGTTACAATTAAATAATTCATACTTTTACCATCCAAAATAATAACTCATGAAAAAAAAACACTAATTTGGATATTAATTGAAGTTGACAAGTTCTCCTGGGCACCCTATTCCCAATTCAAAACATTTGATATTAAAACGGTACACAATAGAAAAGAGAACATCCATAACATCGTACCTTTTTCCCCATTGGGAGTCACAAGATCCTTTTAGAGTTGTAGACTTGACAGTATATATATATATATCCAAAAGTTCTTTTTTTTTGTTTGTAGAGCCACAACACACATATTCGTGTTCCGTAATTTTAGTTTTATTTACACTAAATTCCACCCAGGTCTGGGCCAAAAGCAAAAATGTTTAAATCATTTTTTTTAAAAAAATTAACACTACTATATTGCTCGTCATAGACAGAGCAAGTAAACATGGGCAGATCAGCCAAAAAGGGCTTGAAAAAAATAACCACCGCACTCTGGAACTCTTTTTGTACCTCTGTATTTTTTTCGAGAAAAAGAAAATCTCTCTCTGTTAAAAAATTTGCATGTGCGGCCCTGAGTGGTGGATGCGAATTAACATATTCAGCATAATTAAAATCTCCAACCACTCGCCGCTGCCTGGACCCGCCTTCGTGTCGGCCAGTGGTCAGTGGGTCCCCGAAATGCAGAGGGCCTTCCGACCCTCCTACATCCGATATTTCAAACCCCACTTTCCCACGAGACCGCGGGCTCCCACACGAAGATCCTGCAGCTGTCCCATAAAACATGAGGTCATAAAAGTCCCTCTTTTGTACCAAAACTGTCCAATTCTTTACTTTACATCGTAATATCATACATACAGATAGTAACTGGCAATTAAGCTTTCCCCTTAGCAAAACACTTGCCTGGGAAAATACTTAATGCTCTTGGTACCCATCCTTAATAAAATAATAATAATGTACTAATAAATGCATACATAAAAACAATAATACTGTACATTGAAAAAAAAAACTTGAATTAAAAAATTAATCAATTAGATAAAATAATCACTTAGATAAAAAAAAACTTGAATTAAAAAAATTAATCAATTAGATAAAATAATCACTTAGATAAATATATACATAGATGATATCGACAGTAAACTTATTCATATATATATATATCTTTTTCCTTCAAAAAAATAGTTCTAAATATCCAAAATGTTGAAATCATGCCAACATAAAGCGACTACGCCCCCTAGTGACGACATTTGGAAGATAGTCATTGCAAATCGAAAACGAAAAGAGATAGAGCAAAATTTCCAATTAGAAAGTTTTAGAGCATCAATTAATTAGTACAAAACGACATTTGGTTCACACGGATAAGATAAATCGTCGCCTGTATACCCCAAAAATGTCCGAAATGGATGAGCGACGATTCTACTTTGCATATTCCCATTCCGGAAATGTAGCAGTGCACAATTGCAGATTGTGACGTTGTACTGTGCTGTAAAGTCTGTAAAAATTTAATTTCCAATGCATTTAAAATTTTAAATTAAATCTATGTCGTCGTATTGAAGAAGCTTGCAATAGACGTTGCATTCTGAGAAATGTGCATGCAGAATTACTCTCACGAATACAAACGTCTATCGTGGGCGATGGAGAATTTTTCGAACATACTAACATATTAACATAACTAATAACACACACTAATAACATATTAACTTTTTATCACTGTGAGACAGTTTGCCTTTTTTTTTTTTTTTTTTTTTTTTGTATGATGTGATAAAAAATGTTGAAATAAGTACGTATTTATATCATAAATTGTGCGTATTTCTTCATATTTCTGCCTACTCCATTCAAACCTTTATACAAGATGGAGTGCATCGATTTCGGACATTTTTGGGTATACAGGCGAAGATTTATCTTATCCATGTAAACCAAATGTTGTTTCGTACTAATTAATTAATGCTCTAAAACTTTCTAATTGGAAATTTTGCTCTATCTCTTTTCGTTTTCGATTTGCAATGGCTTTCTTCCAAATTAGCATACATATGTAGCGTAGCTCGTAGGGGGCAGCGCCCTCTAGTATAGTAAAACTACCATTATCTAAACTCCAGGTATCAGGATCGACTCTTTATTCCTATGAAATTCTTTTTTATCTTGGCGTATGTAATATTCGCTAAATGTTTTCGCTAATGATTTTGAGGTTCCCTGTATATATCTGCAACTCACCCATTATATATGATTTTATTATACGTCTGCTCACATAAGACTGTGTCTTTTACATACTTTATTTTGATACAGTGGCCTAATAATTAAAAAATAGTGGTAGAAGCTGAAATAGTCACTGTCAAATAATTAAAATAATTGAACGATTAGGTTTATTAAAAAATATTGAGCATTTACAGGAGTAATCAATCGTTCAGATTAATTATTAATATATTTAATATAAAATCAATATTTCAATTCATTTGAAAAAAAAATAATAATGTTGTAGATAAAAACAGAAAATAATAGGAGTTGAAAAAGTTCAAATGAATGTTAGGTTAAACAATTGTCTAAGAGGGAGAGTTCCCAGTGGCAGATGGAGAGAAATTTCTTGGGATCTCAAGCACACCCCTCTTAGACCGGGAGCCGGCAGCACAGACAACCACCTCATCGAGTTGGAGGATGTAGCTAAAACTCGATTCCCCTATTAAAACGCAATCGGTCTACCAAGTCATATCTTGATGGAAAACACCTAAAAACCCGATTTTAGCAGTCGACTCGTAGGTTTACCATTGCGTTTTCCTGCACCCAAAGGTATGTAAACATGGCGGACTGGGAGCAGGAAAACACAATGGTACTGGTAAACCTACGAGTCAACCGGTAAAATTGGGTTTTTAGGTGTTTTGCAACAAGATATGACTTGGTAGACTGATTGCGTTTTAATATGGGAATCGAGTTTTAGCTAATTCTGGAATTTCAGCCTCCAATTCGATGAGGTGGTTGTCTCATAGTTCTTACGCCTCCTTGAATTTTGCAGATCAGAAAATTTTTTGGCACCAGCATTATGTTATAGAAAATCTCTACTTAAAAGAATGCGAAATTTTGTGCGTTTAACCTAGATTTCTTTTTCTATAAAAATATACTGGTAGTATTCCTGGCGAAATAACGGTATCCATACGAACCATGTGTCTGTGCTGTCGGCTCCCATTCTTTCTCCTTTCCCAACGTTATCGTAATTTTTACGCAATTTTTATGTGAACGTTATTTTCTCGGAACTTTAAAACTTTAAATCCCATTTTTGTGTAGAACAGGAATGAAAATATACACTGCCGAAAACTACAATTTTTCAAATGTTTATTCTGATTTAAAACGGTTTATATGAGATTCATGGTTTATATACGCCTCTAAAAAATCATTCCTTGTAAGGGGAAAAAAAAAAAAAACATAACGAGCCATATTCAACACACCTCTACTTTAGTTAGTGTAGAAAATTACATCCAATTTGCTCATACAGGACACACATGCAGTTACATGCGCTCGTTTTTATCTGAATAGTATTTTGTACAAAATTAACAAACGATACATGATCAGAAATTAAATGTTATTTTTATTTAAAAAGGAAAACAATTAAAAATGTATTAAAATTTATTGAAATTATTTTTTTGTCATCTACCCTATATATATAAAATCCTAATGAGATGAATTTATAAAACGACTAATTCGTATATAGATAAAGAATATACGAAATAATAATTGTTCAGCTTTTGAATGCAAAGAGGTCATTTTCTCCATGGTTTTCTTTTCAATTTCAACGAGAAAAGGTCATTAATAATGAAAAAATGAGATCATTTACATATTTCTATCTCTCATCCACAGCAATGAAAAATTTTTGTTGCCGCTATTATAAAAATGCTGTGAAAATTAAAAACATATTAACATATCAATAATATATATTTTTTAATTATTTTAAATTTAGAAATATTAAAAATTATTATGCGACTTTTAGATCCATGCAAATACATCATCGTAGACATAGACGTCGAAATAATGTTAGCTGAAACTGGTTTATTTCACAGCATAATATTTTTGAAGTGATACATGGAGATTGAATATTGGTAAATAAAAATGTTTACAGCAGAAAATGGTGTAATATTTAGAAGCAATTTTTTTAAATCAAAACGTTTAATTTTTTCTTAAGAGGTCTCAGGAATCTTAAAGCTTCAAATTTTCAAAATTTAATTTTTTTTAGATGTTAAACTCCTATCTTTTCTGAACATTTTAATATAATTGTTTCTTTGAAATTCTCATTAGAACAGAAGTTATGGCTTTTAGAATTATACACCCTCAATAATTTGAAGCGGCGTTTTCGAAACTTTGAAGTCATTTTTATCCAAACGATGTTTTGGGCATAACGTGCAGGATATCTCAAAAACTTCTGAATATTTTTTCATAAAATTTTCAAAACATACGTTTCATGTTAGTCTGTATAATCTGAACCTAAAATTTCCCTTTTTATTGTACAATACAACTTTGTATTAAAAACATAAAAATGCTTTAAATACAAATTTATTTAGATTCAGGGTAATTATTACTATCTGAAGTATATGTGGGCACCAAAATTTTCATTCTAGTTGCAATATTTATTTTGTAATCGTGCGTGTAAGCTATTATACGAATTTTCTGCTAGTCAAATATCTGACAATTTGGAGCTCCCTGTAAATGCTAATTCTGCATCTTGCAATTTTTTTTAATACCTAAAAGGAAAGAAATTATTTATATCTTTCATCTCAATCAAAATTGGGATTTAAAATCATATACATTTTAAGATATTAAATGTTGCAAATGGTCTCCTTTTTTCCTTTTTTTTCCAATTTTAAGAGAGGGGTTGGAGCACGAAAGGCACAAAGGGAAGAGATCCCTATACTAAACATATAAATTAACAAAAAAATTTATTTAAAAATAACCAATTTGATAAATATTACCTTCTAAAGCCTCGTCCCCTTCTCATGTAAATACATAAATGGGGCCCCCTAAGAAACTTTATTCCCGGGGCCCAAACAGTCAGCATCTGCTCGAGCCTCCTAAGTCTCTTTTTTTTACTACGCCAATGGGTGCTTGCAGAACAAAATCAGAAAGAGGCAAGATTTTGAAGTAAATGTGCTTGTAGCCCGGTACCAAGTGCGCACTTTCTGTTGTTTTTTTAAATGAAGTATATATAAACATTAAATAAACTAAACTTAGATATGTTTGTCAGAACTCCGCATTTAAGACAATTTTCAATTATATAATCGCAAAAAACAACACATAAATGCAACAAATGAGATACTTAAACATTAAAAAATAAGAGTCCACCGGTTTTTTTTCAAAACGGAGAATTGAAACACTTTATTACTTTTTTCATTAGGGAGGCTCCATCATTATTACCTGTAGATAAAGATCTCTATCTACAGAGAGTAATATCTCTCCACCCCCCCCCCCCCCTCCCTGATAGAATGAAAACTCCATTTTTCATTTTAATTCTTTGAGAATAAAAAAAAAAATAATTATTCTTATCAAAATCATCATGGTAGAAAAGTAAAACTTAATTAATTAAATTTGAATATCCAGGGAGGGGCAATTGCCCTTCTCTACCATTCCTACCGAAGCTCATACCTACACTGTTGTTTTGATACAAACATGACAAAAAATGCTATCCTTCCAAAAGTTAAAAATAATCTCTCATTAATTTCTGTTCAAAATATTTGACAATCGATCGACGTTAGTGACCTCTAACAAATGAGGCAGTAATGTAAACACACGTGAAGATGAAATTTCGAAAAAAGCGCGCTAAAAGAGGCGCTGATTCTCCAAAACTTGCAACCCGCTCTCAGCAGCTAGCAATTTCCTTGCTCGAGAGACACAGCGCTGGCGCATGGATGCAGTAGAACGGAAAGCGACGGCAGACCGTAAACTGGCCGTCACTAGCAGACATACTCTTCCTCCAAGGTAGGGATAGAAAACAACGCTTTGGATCCTCGTACGGTAAGTTATCCTTTTTCTCTTCTTCTTATATCTGTTCTTCAGCATCACAAGTTTCTCTTCTAATTTATGGTTACCGATCTAGAAAGATATGGCGGCATGTGTGATAAAATTTCGAATGCATATTTCGGTAGATTTGGGCCAAAGTGCTTGGGAAATGGTTTATAATTTTAATCGTTTCATCTGTGTTGTTTAGAGTGTTTATTAACAGAGGCGTAGTAGGTAAATAAAAAATATGGGAGGACCTAAGTAGGCCTTATGAAATCAGTTTCGATTATCGGTTATTAATAAACTATTTATGGGATTAATTAATCATCCAAACCAACAATTAATGTCAATATCACAAAATCAAATTTTAATTAGTTTTTTACATGGGAGATTACAACGGAGGGTTGACGAGAGGCAGGACATCTCGTGTAATAAATTTTTCACAGAAAATGAAGTGTGTTAGAGTATCATTGCATGTAATCGTATTCTCTTTTATAATTCATAACACTTAAATTAAATCTCACTCAAAACGAGTTCAAAATATAAATGTGACTTTCAGAGCAGATGCTTCAAATCCCTTGATCTGTAGATTTCAGGATCAAGGAGTTTGACAAATGGTTTATAATTTTAATGATTTTGTTTGTGTTGTTTTGATTGTTTATCATCAGTGCCGTAGCAATTAAAAAATATATCACAGAACTCGAGTAATAATTTTCAAATAAACAGTTAGGATTTTCAGTAACGAATAAAATATTTCTGAGAGTAATTAATCATTCAAACTAATTATTAATGCCATTATTACAAAATCGATATTTTAATTATTTCAGATAGAAGATTAAGGATATTGAATTCTACAGAGTTAAGAATGTCAGATTTATGAGAAAACTGGGGATTCAGGAGGGTCCCCTCCCCAGCCCTTTATAATAAGTTTTCACAGAAAATAAACAGTCCTGTAGTATAAGTGCACATAATCATATTTCGCATTACAATTCGCAGGAATTAAATTTTCTGAAACTACTTCAAAATATTAATATTAATGTATACATATATTGAGAATTTCAAATATTTACAAAATGCGTTAAAGTAAAAATACGACTTGTAGTGCTGATGTTTGAGGCCCCTGATCTGCTGATTTACACCTTAAACTATAATCAATATTTATGGTATTTCTTTCTGTACAGAGTTGTTTTTTCAGAGATGAAGTATCATATTGAAGACAAAATTTAATAATCGTTTATGCAAATCATACAAATTTATAAAATGTTATTCATTTGAATGGAGGTGTGCGTGTGTGTGTGTGTGTGTGTGGTGGGGGTGGGGGGTTGGCTTGAGCCCCGTGAACCTTTCCTTTTCCTGCTTTTATATTAAATAATTTATAACTTTTTAAATATTCATTGACTATAGCGATTAATGGAATTTTATGCTTCAACAATTTATTTTCCATCACTTGAAACCACAGTAAAATAACTTCCATTTTGTTTTTGTAGTTTTGTTTGTACTTAATAAAACAACTAGTTAAAGTCAACGACCAGTGTATAACATTCCAACTAGTTAGTCGATATATGCATAATAATTATAGATTATATAAATTAACATAATTTTATGTTAACTTGCACAATAATTTATGTTAATATATATTTTAATTTTGATAAAATTTGTTTTTGCGATGGACTCTGATCAAAGAGCTTTTGAGAATGGTTTATAAATATAATAGTTTTATTTCTGCTTTCTGGATTATTTATTAAATATTTTAAAGTTTTTTAGTGGGCATTGATTATATAGGTTAACAGAATTTTATGAATTATCAACAATTTTCGCATCACGAAGGTATAAGGTGTTCAACTTTATTGTTTCTAGTGAATAGAACGGCTAATTAGAATAGACGATGCGAATTTAATATTTCAATGAATGAGTCATATGCATAATATTGATTGATCATATATAAATTAACGGAAATTTATGTTCTGGATAGAAATTTAGATAAAATATGCTTCATTTTTTAAAAGTTTTTCCGCTACACACAGCCAAAAAGTTTCGAGAGCTGTTTTATAATTTTAATGATTTTATTTGCACTATTTTAATAAATATCTTAACGTTTTTATTGTGTTTTTTAATATTTGCCATATCTTTTAACGGACCATTCTCTGCCAGTGTGTGGGACAGCTTTTCTTCATATTACTCCTTTTTTTAACATTGCTATTATATCCTCAAATTAAAACAACTAATCTAATATGAAAATCTAGGGTTATTTGTTCTTTTTAATGTACAGTTTATATTTTAACAATTTTTAAGTTAATAGATGTAGGTATTTATGCAAGTGTCATGCGCAGGACATGGAAGGGCTCTGAAAACGGGCAAATTACTTAGGTTCTAGCTTTTAAAATGTCAAGATATTTAAGCCTATTAAAAACGGGCATATTACTTAGGTCTAGGGTAAAAGTGTGGAGATATTTAAACCTATTAAAGGCAGGGATGTAGTGGAGGGGGTACACGCCGTATACCCCTGGATTTTTTTAAGGAACACCGTATACTCTGTCTCTCAAGAAAGCTATAGTATATATACACAAGGGTATACCCTCTGCCTTGAGAGTATACCCTCTGCTTAGAACGTATACCGTCTGTTTTTTTGTTTGTTTACGACTACACCAATGATTAAAGGGCCATTTCATATCACGTGTAGGACAGCTTTTCTACATATTACTGCTGTTTTAACAATGCTATTGTATCCTCAAATTAAAACAACTATGCTAATATGAAAATCTAGGGTTTTAATATATAGTTTAAATTTCAACAACTTATAGGTTAATACATATAGGCATTTATGTAAGCGTCACGTGCAGGGCATTTTGTCGGAATGGCCCTAATGCAATTTTATGCTTCATCAATTAATTTTGTATCACTAGAGAATATAAATATTCTACATTATTGTATTATATTTAATAGAAGAGCTAGTTACAATAAATGCATCATGAAGGTATAAACTGTTCCACTTTGTAGTTATTAGAACGACTAATTAGAATTGACGATGATAATTTAATATTGTAATCAATGAATCAATAAATGCTTAATAATTCGTTGATTTATATACATTGAAAAATTTAATGCTTTATAAATTTTAGTAAAATCTGCTTAAAATTTCATTGTTCGGTGAGACTTGGGCTAACAAGATTGAGGATTGAGGGAATGGATTAAAATTACAATGATTTTTATATGCCCGATTTTTATTTTTTATAAATTAATTTTGATAGAATTTGCTTAAAATGTCACTGTTTGGCGAGACTTGGGGCAACAAGATTGGGGGGAATGGATTAAAATTTCAATGATTTTATGTGCCCGATGTTGATTTTTTATTACATATTTTAATAAAAATTTAAAAGTTTTATTTGCTTTCTTTTATTACTAATACTAAGAAAATAGTAAGTTACTATTTATTGATTACATCTATTAATGAAATTTAATGTTCATCAATTTTTTGTCACGAGAGTATAAACTAATCCACTTTGTATGTTTACTGCTTGTTTATAGGACAGCTGCAAAATGGACGATGGGAACTTGTACCTAAATGCATGAATTTATATATAAATATGAATAGTAATCATTGATTATATAGTTTAAGGGAAATTTTAAATGAATATTTCGATGGACTTAAGAATTTTCAGAAAGTTTTAATTTTAATAATTTTATTTTCCCTGTTTGGTATATTTGTTAAATATTTTAAAGTTCCTATTACATTTCTTACTCTTAATTGATTACGTCCAATTACACAGTTTTATGCTTCGTCAAATAATTTTGGGACTAGAGTATATAATTCTATTTATGAGGGCTCTTACACTGTGCTAAATAAGCAATATTTCTTATATTTAATTGAAAAGCTAGTTGAAATGATGACAAAGGTTATATTTCAGTCATATGTATATATATATCTAGTTTAAAAAAAATCGTTATTGATTAGTTAATTTAATAACTGTTGATCCAAATTTAATATGTATAATGTTTGTATCATGTCTTGATACTCAATTTATAAATTTTGTTTGAAATTGATGATGAATTGTAATATTCTGTAATGGTTATATATATATATATATATATATAATATGAGTACGTCAAGAAAATAAAATAAACCGATAAAATAATAAATATATCAGCAATTTATATATTACGATACATTAATTATGTTTTGAATTGTTAAGTGATACTGTGAGATAATTTTGCAGCTTCTACGGAAATTTCTTACGAATAGGTATCAAATAACTACAAAAGTAGAAATCATATTGATACTTAGATAATGCGCAATTGCAGCAGTGAACTAAACGTATAATATTTATAAGATTGCTAAATACATTTAGCTAACCATTGTTATATATTTAAAAAAATATATAAGATACCATTAATAATAAGAAATAGTAGTTCAAAAAGAATTGTTGACATTCAGAATGAAAAGATACCATAATAGCATAATAGACTTACATTCATAATTACATGCGGTAGTATTCGTTGGGATTACATAGATGTAGAGGACTTATCAGTTTTAAATCGCAAAAAATTGAATGTTTGTTTTCCCTACCATTTTAAAAATTTATTCAATTCTCAATCGAACAAAACGAAACGCATGAAAAAATTTCAAATTAAAAGCGGGTCAATTTAAAATCGCAAATTTGTACTTTAACGCAGGCTACAATTGATTTTTTTTAACTTTGTATGTAATTTTTAACACTTTCTAACATAGTTGAAAGATATTTATGAATTCGGTTTCTCTGTCGTTTCGTCTGTTCGTGCTCTAAGTTGCATACATATAGTGTTGCGGGCGTAAAAAAACCAGGGGGTGTACGCTAAAGGCTAAAGTAATGAAGGTCATACCTGGAGAATACGCTATACTTTAACAGAGGATATACGGAGCTTCTTAAGAAAATCCAGCAGGTATACGGCGTATAACCCCGTATACCCTCCACTACACCCCTGCGTACATATACTCAGATTGCCATGAAATAAATATATGTTATTGAATTTTACTATGGCATGTTCGATATTGAAAATGAAGCGTTCAGCACGTACAGTTTCTTTACAGGGACACCCAAAAGAATTCAGTTACATTACGTGTTATGAGGAAAAATCATTTGCGGTGTGTTTTATTAATGTTACACTATTTGAAACATATTGAAATTGATATATATCATTGAGGTGCACTACGACATGCCTATTATAGAGTAAGGTTTACGTAGCATTCATCCTTCATTTACAGGCACAATCAAAAGAATTCCGCTACATTATGGTCTATCGGGTTGGGTGGGGGAAATCGTTTGCGGTGGATTTTAATGATATACACTATTTTCAACATATAGAAATTGATGTATATCACTGAAGTGTACGGCAAGGTTTTTCTATACAACATAGTGAGCATAGAATTTATCGTTCATTTACAGATACACACAAATGAACAATAATTGAACTATTGAAGCCTACGAACAATAATTGCTGGAAGTGCGTTTTCAGTTGTGGTATGCGTTTTTAGATTTAATTATTTTTTAAATATTACTTGGCGTGTATAAATTCTATAGGTCATATACAGGGCAGTACAAAAGTTTATAACACCATCCGTTTATTAGAGGAAATTGCTGAATGGAAATTTCTAGCAGTGCTATGTATTTAACTGAAGTAACTTTTAGCATACTATGTAGTGTATATACATTTCCATAGATCATACACAGAACTGCACAAAAAAACCGTGTAGTTTCCCGACTATTCATGGTAATAGCAGAAATTGGATTTTCAAATGCATTATTCCTTTACGAAATTTTTCATTTACCCATCTTTCACCTTAGTAAACTGAAGTTTTGTTATAGTATTCAAAGGTGTTGGAAAGTGTTTCATAATCTATGCTGTATGCAGGATTTTTCGTTCTTTTTTGTATATTATTTGGTGTATATAAGTTCTATAGATCATTTACAGGGCTGCACAAACGATATACATATCCGCTAGTATATATATACAAATTTTATAGATCATATACAGTAGGGGTGCACATGCACAACCTTTTTAAGCGAAATCCACTTCCAAAAATTTCTGGGTTGTCGAGGCCACTTCAGTAACACGGTGTGAATTCTATTTCGGGGAGGTAATCTGTGGCCTATAATCAGATAAAAAATATGGTTTCAGAGGGAGGTGGGGGGGGGTAGTTTTACCCCTTTACCCCTCTTGGTTCCCCTACCCAGTCAACATATCCAATTCAGTTGACAAGGTATATCAACAGTTTATGTTTGTATATATAACAAAGATGTAGCAAGAATTATTTAGAAAGAATTATAATATTCCTTGACTTTATTTGGTAGAGTAAATTTTGTTTTATTAAAAGTGCTATAAAACAAAAATAGGCATGAAAGAAGCTAGTGCCGAAGAAAATGTGAACTTTATGAACAATGGAGGAGCGGAGGAGCCGATCAACGAAATTTGCGATTATTCCGCACCTGACCAACAAAATTCGCAATTTTTCGGAAGTAGTTCGTCAAAATTTGTAATTTTTCGGAAGTCGCTCGACAAAATTTGTCCGCACCGGATCGACAAAATTCGCTGTTCTTCCGTGTCTGATCGACGAAATTTACTATTTGTCTGCTCCCGATTGACTAAGTTCACTATTTTTACGCCCCTGATCGACAAAATTCGCGATTTTTTCCTGCCCGAGCAATAAAATTCGCGGTTTTTCGAAGCCCAATCGACAAAATTTGCGATTTTTTCCCCGCGTTCGATCAACGAAATCCGCAATTCTTAAACGACTGACGAAATTTGCCTTTTTTTCCCGCGGCAAATTGACAAAGATCGCGATTTTTTCTCGCGATAAACTTACGGAACTCCCGATTTTCCCGCAGAGGATCATTGAAATTAAAAATTTTTCGCACACCATCGAGAAAATTCGCGAATTTTCCGTACCTGATCGACGAAATTTGCGATTTTTCTGCTCCTGATCGACGAAATTTGCGATTTTTCCGCGCCTGATCAACGAAATTCGAAATTCTTAACTTACTGACGAAATTTGAAATTTTTTCTCGTGGCAAATTGACCACATTCACAATTCTTTCTCGCGACTGACGAAACTCACGACTTTTCCGCAGCCGATCAACAAAATTTGCAATTTTTCCGCGCATCATCAACAAAATTCACGATTTTTTCGTGCCCGATCAACGAAATTTTCGATTTTTCCGCGCCTGATCAACAAATTTCGCGATTTTTTTTTTGTGTCCGATCAACCAAGTTAGTGGCTGAGAGGTTCTGCTCTCGAAGCTGGTAGACGGGAGGTGCTGGGTTCAAACCCAATCGCGCCCGTCGGCCTAACCGTTTCGGAGTTTTCGTGGTTTTCTTCGAAGCCGTGGTTTTCCATGCGTAAATACGGGTTAGGTTCCCTTAGAAAGACCCCCACGAAGGGCACTCCCCCCAGGGCCTATATCCCACGTGTTGATAATCGGCCGTTATAAACCCAAACCAAACCAAACCGATCAACCAAGTTCGCAAATTTTCCGAGCTTTATCGACAAAATTCGCTATTTTCTGCCCACAATTAACTAAATTTGCGATTCTTAACTGACTGACGAAATTTAAAATTTTTCCCGCTGCAAATTGATGAAATTCACGATTTTTTTCCTGCGGTCTACGGACAAAAATTGCAATTTTTTCCAGTTATAAATTGACGAAATTCGCGGGCCACATGTTATTCCATCGCGGGCGGCCACAGGTTGTGCATCCTAATATACAGGGATGCACAGAGGAATTCTTAAAATTTTCCGACTATTGACGATAATTTCTGAAATCAAATTTTCAAAAGAATTATGCGTTTTCTAATTGTTTACAGGTATCGTTGTTACCTTAATAAACAATTAAGTTTTATTAAAGAAGTCTGGAAGTGTTGGAAAGTATTTCATAATCTATGCTTGATGCATGATTTTTTTTCTTGTTTCAAAACGGATTTGCTACCTGCGCGCGCTGAAAAGAAAAGTCTCTGCAGCAAGACTATTTCTTTTGCACTTAGTATATGTATAAAATGATCATACCTACAATTTCCATTTGCTGTTTTTTCAAAATTCTATTTGTTGCGATTAGAAAGTTTTTTTTTATTAAGTGCAAGAATTAAAAATCAGTTGGGTCTGCATTAAAGTACACATTTTCTAATTTAAAATCGATCCTATTCTTATTTGAATATTTTCCTGCGGTTTAGATAATTCGATTTAAGATTCTATAAATTTGTTTTAAAAGAATCGGTAGAAAAAAATAGATTCCATGATTTTTTTCAGTATTTGGATTGTTTATTAAATATTTAAAGGATTTTATTCCGTTTCTTGAGATTTATTGACTGCATCTAATAATGGAATTTTATGCTTCATTCATTGATTTTGCAACACGAGGGTATATATGACTATCTCTCTTTTGTTATTGTTTATAATTAATAGAACATCTGGTTGGTATGAATTTTGAGAACTTAGACTTAAATTCACGAGTCAATGTATGAATACTATTAATTGATTATATAGATTAAGGGAATTTTCAAATATATTTTTCGATGTACTTAGTTAAAAGAGTCTTAGGAATGGTTTATAATTTTAATGTTTTTATTTGAAAATTGTGAGTTAAAATTCAATATTTCATTTTCTTTTGTATTCATTCATTATACCTGTTCATAATTTTGTATCGCGAGAGTATAAATTATTATATTTTGTTATCGTTCATAGTAAATAGAACAGCTAGTTAGAATGAACACGAAAATTTTAATATTGCAGTTAGTGAGTCGGTGTGTATAATATTCGTTGCTCGTGTAGATAAGATTTCATGTTTTATAAATAATTTAGAAGAAATTTCATTCTTCGGAGAAGACGCGTCAAATCATTTGAGGAAGGATTTATAATTTAAGGTTTTTATTTGAGATGTTTGCATTGGTCATTAAAAATTTTAGTTTTTTTTTTCATTTCTTAGCATTTATTTATTGCATCTATTAACTGAATTTTACGTCGATCAATTGATTTTGTACTATGAGGGTATCAACCATTCACTTTTTCATTGCTTAGGGGAGACCAGGGGAATGGCGCCACTCGGGGTTATGCCGCCACCCCGCCTAGTTTAAAAACTAACGGCAGTTTGAGATGGTGAATGCGCCTGTATTATAACGGCCAACAACAGAAATAGTGCCTAGAGTGAGAATGATTTTTGTTGTACGTCGTTCGTTTGTTCTAGTGAAAAATTTTTGTTTTCATCTAGTTGCTTCTTATTCTGGAGTTTCAAATGAGTAGAGGTAAACACCTTTAATTGTAACATTAGGTACTTAAGATAATATTATCCGTAATCTACATGCATTCGCCAACATTTTCATGCAATTTGTTGAACAAGTTCGGTTCTTCTTTCGGCTTTGCTGGGGGATTTCCGATATATTGTCCTTTCTGGGTAATGCCGCCACCATGGCAAAGTGTGATTTTTCCAATTTGAGTTAAATAGTAAGCTTAGCACATTAATAAATCTAGCTTAAGGAACATTGCAATTATTCATTATTCTGCTAAATTATTGCTTTCTAAATATTTTCAATAGGTTATGTGTTTTCTAATATCCATTTTATGAATTTACTAGGTCATTAAAAAGTGGCGTCATTATACCGATACAGTGGCGGAATTACCCCAGTATCCTGGGTAATTCCGCCACTGTACAGAGGATGAAAGAAATTTTTTTTATGTGTGCTTACTTTACAGTTATGATTACCATTAAATTTATACAGATACTAGGACCCACTAGTGGCCGAGAGGTTCTGCTCTCGAAGCTGGTAGGCGGGAGGGGCTGGGCTCGAACCTAATCGTAAATACGGGTTAGATTCCCTTAGAAAGACCCCAACGGAGGACACCTCCCCCCCCCCCCCCCCTAGGGACTATATCCCTCGTGTTGATAATTGGCCGACATAAACACAACCAACTTATACAGATACTAAACATCATGATTCAGCTTTAGAATTTTTACTATTAAAAAAAAAACATTTTTTTGAGGTGAAAAAATTTAAATTCCCTTAAGGTGTCGCCATTCCCCCGGTCTCCCCTATATTTAATAGAGAGCCTTTCCATGAGAACGAACAAAATGTTC
The DNA here is from genome assembly GCA_963932465.1 of Maratus speciosus. Taxonomy (NCBI): domain Eukaryota; kingdom Metazoa; phylum Arthropoda; class Arachnida; order Araneae; family Salticidae; genus Maratus; species Maratus speciosus. Next base: position 415,838,053 of record OZ010791.1, read on the forward strand.
TGCACGTGACACTTATATAAATACCTATATCTATTAACTTATACGTTGTTAAATTACTCATTGGGGCACTTGGCGCGTGATTTCCTTCCCTCGAGGGCGGGTGGTCACACCAAACGAATCCCCGCGTGCCGGGGAGCATACCGGGTGGAGTGTACCGCCCTAAGCTGGATCCTCGTGACCTGGCGAGCCTGCTCCACTTAGGCATTCAAACGATACAATAAAAATAACAAAAATAACAAAAAAAAAAAAAAAAAAAAAAAAAAAAAAAAAACGAGATTTTCATATTCGCGTAGTTGTTTCAATTTTAGGATATAATATTATTGCTTAAAAAACAGTAATATGTAGAAAAGCTGCCCCACACGGGACATAGAATGACCCCTTGAGCATCTAGTTAAAATGAACTATGAGAAGATATTTAAATCTATAAAATCAGTGTATGAATAATTTATTTATGTAAGTAGGTTAAAAGAATTTTCAAATTCATTTTTCAGTGAATTTGCGCCAAAGAATTTTAGAGTTGATTTATAAATTTTATTTTATTATTTATGCTGTTTGGATTTTTTGTTAAATATTTTGAAATTCTTATAGCGTTTTATTGTATTAGTTCACTACATTTGTTAATAGAATTTTATGCTTTATCAATGAATTTTGTATCACTAGTGACTATAATTATTCCACTTTTTTATTGTTTATATTTAGTAGGACAGCTAGTCTATATTCATGAGAAATTAATATTTAAATTAGTGATTCAATATATGCATAGTATTCATAGATTACATAGATTAAGAGAATTTTCGAATGTATTTCCCGATGGACTTTGGCCAAAGAGTTTGAGGAACTGTTTGTAATTTCAACAGTTTTACTAGAAATGTTTTATTGCGTCTCGTAGCATTTATTAAATCTGTTAATGGATTTTCATTTGTTATGATTTAATTTTGTGTTACGAGGATATATGGGGCATTTTCACAATCTTTTGACTTTTAAGTCCCTGAATAATAATTTTTTTAGCACTTATTCTTATGTTTTTTTAAATTTCATGTACTGTGGAACATCCCGTTGCATGATTGCATAACAATATTAACGAGATAAATATGTTTTGGACGATGTTGGGGGTCCAAATACCAGGAAAACTCCTATACTGTCCCGTGTCCCTGATGCTGATTTTAAAGTTTGTAGCTGTCTGTATAAAATTATTTCAATAAAAGTAATTCGATGTGATTTTTTCCCGAAACTGGGACAATGGTTTTATATAAATATGTAGCAAAAAATTAACCTGCACACATTTTTACGGTTGATATTATTTTTGAACTCTGTCCCTGGGTTTTAGATTCCTTACCACCCCTCTTGCTAAACGTATTCAGAAAATCACTTCGGATGCAGCCATAGAATTTTTTTCAAGTTTTTTCTCATGCAGAAGTATGCTAGAGAAAGAATGCCCAAAATTCTTTGACAGGAAATTTATTGCAGAATTTAAGTCAGCATTTAAATATCAATTTCAAGCATCGTGGTTTTAATGGTAGTCTTACAGTCCCCAAGGTTTATTCCTGCACTTTTCGAGGTAAATTAATTTTTTTAAAAATTTAATCCAATGTAAATAACTGTTTCTATAAAGCAATGAACATTGTGGCTATTACTTAGTCTTAACATGATTTGCCTAAAAATAGTGGTAATTTCCCTTACTGTCCCATCCTTATCATCCTTTTTTTTCCATTACCGTCCCTTTTTTCCTATACATCCCCCTTTTTTTCCCTATACCATCCCCCTTTTTTAACACCCCTTTAAGACAATGTTATACTAAAATTTTGTACTAAAAATTTCATTGTTCATTGTTATTATTTCTTATTTGAATGTCCTTTGGGTACTATGCAAATTCACTACTATAAGTAAAAATTTAGAAGAAAATAGAAAGTTATTGTGGTAAAATGGTAAGGAGAATTAGACTCGTAAGTTTAACTTAAACCTCGGTTTAAAAATTTTCGTTTTCGCTGCTGACCATTTTTTTTAATATTTTGAATCATTAAGGCATTCGTATATCAGATTAAAATGTTATTTTAGCAAGTTTAATTTCACCAAATATTTATTCCCGAAAGTCAAAAGATTGTGAGAATGCCCCATATAATAACTATTCCACTTAATTATTGTTTACAGTTGATGTAAGAGCTATTTAGAATGAACTATGAAAATTTAATATCTAAATCTATGTGTCAATACATGAATATGAATTGTATTCATTTATTATATTGATAAAGGGAATTTCCATATACATTTATCGAAGGATTTGACTGAAAGAAATTCAGAAATGGTTATAATTTCAATGATTTGAATTGCGTTGTTTGAATTGTTTATTAAATATTTCAAAGTTTTTATTTCGTTTCTCATTGTTCATTGATTACATCTAATTTTACAACTTTTGCTTCATCAATTAATTCTGTTTTTTAGGATATATAAATAATCCAGTTTGTTATTGTTAAATTTAATAGAAGAGATAGTTATAATTAACCATGAAAACTTAATATTTTAGCCAGTGAATCAATATATGCGTAGTAATATCAATGATTACGTAGATTAAGAGATTTTTTAAAAGCATTTTCTGGTGGGCCTAAAACCAAAGAGTATGAAGAATGGTTTATAATTTCAATTATTTTTTGTATATGTTTTGATCTATTATTCAAAATTAAGAGTTTTTATTCCGTTTCTTAGAATTAATTCATTGCATCTATTAATGGAATTTTATCTATGATGAATATGTTTTGTGTCCTGAGGTTATAAACTATTCCACTTTGTTGGGTACAACTAATAGAAATATCTAGTGAAAATGAACGATGGTAACTTAATATTTTAATCCATAATTCAATATCTAAATTATATTAATTGATTATATAGATTTAAAAAATAGAATGCAATTTTGCGGTGCATTTGGCCTAAATAGTTTTTGGAATGATTTAAAAATTTAAGGATTTTATTTGTGCTGTTTGGATCATTTATTAAATATTTTAAAGTTCTTGTAGTGTTTATAGTAGTCATTGATTACATCTATTAATAGTATTTTACGCTTTATAAATTGTTTATTACGAGGATATATAATCTCATTTTGTTATTGTTTATAGTTAATAGAAGAGCCACTTATAATGGACGAAGATAACTTAACACTTTAATCAGTGGATCAACATAGGCATTATTGAATAATATAGATTAACAGATTTTCATGTTTTATGAATTTTGTATCCCTGTGAGGTGTGACTAAGGATTTGTTTAGGAAAACTTTTGTCCTTTTAAGGCCCTTCACATTTTTTTAAAATATCCTAAAGCAGGATCGCATTTTTTTTTTAAATCCGAAAGCAGAACCCTTTACAAAAATTTTCATCTTAAAGCAGGATCCTTTACTAAAATTAATTTTCATCTGAAAGTAGGACCCTTTACTAAAATTTTCGTCTGAAAGTAGGACCCTTTACTAAAATTTTCATATTAACGCAGAACCTTTTACTAAAATTTTCTTCTTAAAGCAAGGCCCTTCACCAAAATTTTAATCTTAAAGCAGGATCCTTTATAAAATTGTTTGTCCTAAAAACAAACCTTTCACAAAACTTTTTCTGTCTTCAAAGCGAAACTGTCGCATAAGTTTAATCATTTTAAAATAAAATAATAGTAAGGGGACTTTTTTCTTTTCTAGAGATTCCATTTTAACAGGTTTTACTGTATTTATTTTTATGCTTAAAATATCATTTAGTTATTTCTTATATACCGTTGTTTACTATGGTTGCTTTCGTTTTTAGTCTAACTCCATTATTCAAATCTCTTAAAACTTTTCACTTTTTATTTTAGCAATTATGAGTTGTAATGAAATGATAGTAATAAAAAAAATGTGATATAATGGACAAAGTTTGCACAGTCTATCTCTTCAAACCCTTTTCTATTTTGACAATTATGAATTGTTACGATCTTAATAAAAAAATTTAAAAAGAAGAAAAAAAAATTATATAATGAATATCATTTTGTTGATTCCAGATTATCGTTTTTGGTAAACAAGTTTTTATTTAAACAGATTATTTCTACTACCAGATTATTTCTACTCTTTAAAAAATTTAATAACTACACATTCGCCTGCAAACATCCGGAACTTCTAACTATATTATAAAGATATCTTGTAAAACATTAACATTATAACCCACGAGGGGGCAGTCACACATAGTCAATCATGCTTTACACAGAATATGAACCTGTACCTTTATTGTAATAGCTATCCTATCATTAGCATTATGCTATTCTTTGATCACATCCAAAATTCAGCCAAGCAATATAAAATTACGTTAGACTGGTAAAATCTGTAAATTGAATTGTAATTGGTTATAGATAGACCGGATACATTCAAAGTTTCTAATAAATCCCATTAAAAAATAAATATTAAAACTATGATGTGTATTTTCTGTAACAAATATATGTGTTTAGCTTAAATTTGAATTACAACTAGAAAAATAATTATTGTAATGTAAGGGTTTTTTGAATTAACCGTTCTGTGGAAGACGATGAAGTAAGCAGTTTTCGCTATGTTACATTCACGGATTTAGTTTTTTTTATATTTCGTTAAACCAGTTTTGACAGAAGTAGCTAGTAGTTTTCTTAATCATGCTAAGTATTTAAAAATAATATATCTAAACATTTACATTTTATTGTTATTTTATAAAGGCACTTACATTTTTCTTCAAGAAAAATTTTAAAGTAAAAAATTAAACAGATAAATTTAAGATTCAAGAAAAATTTTAAAGTAAAAAATTAAACAGATAAATTTAAGATTCAAGAAAAATTTTAAAGTAAAAAATTAAACAGATAAATTTAAGATTCAAGAAAAATTTTAAAGTAAAAAATTAAACAGATAAATTTAAGATTAAAAAAAAAAAAAAAAAAAAAATGAAGATGTTTTTTAGACATAAGCATTTGACGAATACATTTGTTATAATAAAATTTCCCCAAAGAAATCTTTTACAAATTTTAAAATTTGTACTTCGACGTCGAACAAATTGAAGGACTATTTTCCATGTAGCTTTATTGAAAAGAGAAACTGTATTCAAAGGAAAATTTTATATTTCTTTTGAATCGTCCTTTTTTTCTTTTGACTGTCAATGCACGCAAATATGTGTGACAAAAACATTTTCCGGGGCGCATACCACACGAATACGTGTGCCATTAAAATGTTCACTAAAACAATTTATTACAATTTATCAAACGGGACTATTGATATTTTATTACCATGTACTTGAATGGGAAAAAAAAGGACCTCGTGGCATGACTAGACATGGCTCTAGACATGTTTAATGATTTAAGTTAGGCGTTCACTGTGTAAAAGTAACTAAAATTTTTTATATGTTTTTAATAGAAAATGTATAAAATTAACACTTTGTGCATGCAGTGTCTAAAATTAACACTTTGTATATGCAATATGTCTAAAATTAACACTTTGTATATACAATATGTATAAAATTAACACTTAGTATATGCAATATGTATAAAATTAACACTTTGTATAAAATATGTATAAAATTAGCATTTTGTATAAAATATGTATGAAATCAACACTTTGTATAAAATATGTATAAAATTAACAAACATTGCCGCAACTGGGAATTATGAACAGACACTATAAACACTGAAAACTGCTAAAAAAGTCACTTTGTTCCAATCTGTGTCAAGATTTGAAAATAAACATTGATGTTTGCCCCCCCCCCCCTCCCCAAATAGTGTATTTTTTTCTTCTTTTTCTAAGTTGTTTTAATATAATTTAGAATCTCTATTTACTACCACTCCGAGTTTTATGTGAAGAATGTTTAAATATGTTATATTAGTTGTTTTGAAACAGTGGCTTATTTATCAAATTTTCATGTATTTCGATAATAACAATTTGTTGAAAAAAAAAATAGATTTTTTTAAATAAATAAAACGCTGATAACCAATGTATGAAAGTGCATTAAAAAAATACTGAAAAAAAGAAAGCTTTCTTTTATTTTAAAATCTTTTTATAAAATGATTTAAATTTTCGTTTATATTTTCTAGAAATTGTTTGTTTAAAAATAACAAAAAAAAAAAAAAAAAAAAAAAAAAAAAAAAAAAAAAATCCAGTTAAAACTTTGAGTGCGCATAGGACACGAGCTGCTTTTCCTGGTTCACACTTCGGCATTTCCGAACGCTCTTCTAAATTAAAATTCTAGTAAGCTTTTTGACTTATCATCCTTATTACTAAGGATCGACCAAAACAGGTTTTTAAGACCGAAACCAAACTTCAGTAATCTTCCTATTTTTGACCAAAAACGAAACCGGAAATGTCCAATTTTTTTTAAAAAAGTAATTAATACATACATAATTATTAATTAACTATACGTGTGGTCCAAGTTGGCTCTCTGTGCCTTTGACCAAAACTCTTTATTTACATATAAAATAAAATGTAATTAATTCCTCAATGACACAGAATGATTTTCTAATTATACGAATTTCATCTAATTAAAAAATGTTTTAAGTATACATGCCTCGATTTATCTTTTATAATGCTTTTTGTATATGGTCATGTGTTATACTAGAACTTTATTAAAGGGTATTCGAAACACTTCTGAGGTTTAAAACTGAAAATTTTATATTAGTGTTAAGTCTTCAGCTTTTAATGAGCACATGAAAAGCGTCTTTAAAATTTAGTCATATATGCGTTGCTCGCTTTATAATTTGCACTCACATCTGGAGTCAGTCATGACTGAAAATTATAAACAGTGAAGTTCATAGCAATAAATAGTGTCTCATTTGAGCCGATACAGCTCAAATCAATGAGTCATGTTGATTGGTTGGTTGTATTTATGACGGCCAATTATCTGCACGAGGGATATAGACCCAGGGGGAGTGCCCTTCGTGGGGGACTTTCTAAGGGAGCCTAACCCGTATTAACGCTTGGAAATCCAAGGTTCGAAGAAAACCACGAAAACTCCGAACGATTAGGCCGACGGGCGCGATTGGGTTCGAACCCAGCACCTCCCGTCTACCAGCTTCGAGAGCAGAACCTCTCAGCCACTGGTGGGGCCGAGTCATGTTGAAATTTCCGAAGGAAGAAACGAAATTTTTGGAATACAGATAGTTTCGGTCGGGCCGAATTTTAGGCATCATTTCTTGCCGAAACTCAAATTTTGAGTCGAAAACAAAACCGAATTTTCGGTCGATCTCTAGTTATTACTTCGAATTTCAACGAAAATTCAACACTGTTTAGCCTGTTATCTTTTATGAAAGGAAAGAGAAACAATAAAGAAATGTCGTCTTGAAGACTTCCTTCCATCTTTCGTTTCTACATTCATGTGAATATTTTTATCGTTATGATGCATGGAAATGCCAAAGATAATTAGTACAGTAAAAAGTATGACAGTTGTCAACAGATTAATAGAAAATATGAAACATCAAATGTCAAAAATAATTATTCTCTCAAGGAAACATGCAATAGTGCGAAAAATAAAATAACTTAGAAAAAAAAAAATGATTGCTTTATGTGCAAGTTGAGGTATTCTTATTTTACACAGGGCTGCGGAGTCGGAGTCGGGCCCATTTTTGAGTGAAGGAGTCGGAGTCGTCCATTTTACAAGAAGGTTTGCGTTGTCGGAGTCGGCCCATTTTTGAGCGAAAGAGTCGGAGTTGTTAAAATTCCCGGAGTCGGAGTCGTCCATTTTTCCCACAGACTTCGCAGCCCTGATTTTACATAGAAAGTACCGTAAGTTACACGTGTATTTTTCACATTTTTCTGTCCTTTCTTCGGTGGCTGAAGTAGGGGGAGGAAATTTTTTTTTAAAAGTATTTCCTCATATTCCTTTTTATCAGATGAGGAATTGGAATACATACCTGCCGAATCTCCCAATTTTAGCAGGAGACTTCTAATGAAATAAACATATTTGAACCAGAAATTTAATTTAATGAATGAAATCAAGTAAATTTCAATTGACTACTACCGGAGCCGTCGCGAAACAACTTCTTTCTCTTACGGGCCTGTTCCAAGACGAAAATGTCGAGCAAGATGGACGCAAGAGATCTGAGTAGCAAACGAAATAGGTCTGATAGTTGTATGTTTGTATCAAAAACAGTGCTAGAAATTTCCGTTTTAGAATATTTTGTTGCGCAATTTGTGGCTTATTTTAGATCTGTTTGACTTGCACATTCAATAATTAAACAGAGAAGGGTAATTAAACTGGTGCTTTTTTCTCCCCCTGTGATTTAAAATATATTCAAATACATTCGATTCTCAGTTTTTATCAGAGATTTTAACTTGAAGTATACATTTATGGTAGAAAAAATCATACATTAAAATTTTCAACTTTACCATGAAAAAATAAAAGTACAAAAATAGTTAAAGAATTGGGATTCATGGTATTTTTCGGAGAGTTTAACTTGGAATATACATTTATGGTAGGAGAAATCATGTATTAAAATAATACAATTTTAGCAGATAATAATTAAATTTCCCTTTAAAAATAAATATGTCTTAATTTAAAATTATAAATTTCAGGATTGATATTACATAAAATTATAAACAAAGATATTAATTTTTTTAAACAATTAAAACAAAAATTCTATTTTTTAATTAAAATTTTAATTTTAGAATGAGATTGCCCGAATAAAGTGTATAAGTACATGATATAGGCAGATAGTGGTAAAATAAAATGGCTCCAGGAAATGTTATTATTTCTCATTGTAAATGCTTTCCAAATTTTTAAAAACTAATTAATCAGAATTGTAAAAGTACTTTCCTAAAATTCCCAGAGCCCCAAAAAACTTACTGTACAACTCGCTATTGAAAAGGCTGAAATTTTAGGTCTGGATATCATAAGTAAATGCAAGTGTGGAAGCCAACGTTACTATATATTTCAGGAGGCAGTTTAATTTTCAACATTTTTTTTTTTAATTTTAAAAAATGGTTCAAATGGTGAAAAACTCACTGCATTTCAATGTTCAACTAAAAGTAGATTTTGAAAAAAAAAAAATATTTTTTAACTGCATATTTAGTTAAAAATTTTAAATAGTTTTAAAAATTTGAGTTTTTTAAAATGCTACTTTTTAAAATATTAATATTTTTGCCCATTTTTTTTAAAGATTTTCAAATGTGTATTACACAATACTGCGCATAGAGTTTTAGATACATCAAATATTACATTTAATATAATTTTTTTACTGATATATATAGTGTAAAACAGTGAAATCTAACATATCTTCATATACTTTTATTTATAAAATAAATAAATAAATAAATAAAACCATGAAGAATAATTCCATGGTCAGATTTTTCACATATATAATAAAGAACACGTACAAAAAAGTTTAAATCTATATCTAAAATACCAAGAAAATGCCTTAGCATTTTTAAAACATGAAAGTGAAGAAAATATAAACACAGCCCCCCCCCCCCCCAATAAAAAAAAGGCTGTTTCTGGTTAATTATAATCGCCGTAAAAATGAGTTGTCACAATATTGACAGTTAAATAGGCTTCCTTTTAATATTTAAAAAAGAAAATCGATTTTATGGCCAATTTTCAAGTGAAATGTTTCCTTAAGTTATGTGCTTGTCAGGAATTGCAAATATAATAATAAAATAAATAACTATACAAAAGTCAAGAATGACAACAGAAAACTCACTTCTAATAAAAGAAAATCACATGTATTAACAAACATGTAACAGTCATTGATAAGTTTCCAGATATTTCAACTTACTTAATATTGTATGTTTAAGTGAGATTATTTTTTATGCAATATTAAATACCATATATTTTTTTAATTATTTGTAAGTACGTACTTACTGTTAGTGAAAAATGCTACTTTAGTTGTAATACCTACCAACAGAATGTGTATTTTAAGTTATGCATACATTATGAAAATATTTTTTTTTTATTGATAAATAGAATTTTTGTTTTAATTGATTAAAAAAATTAACATTTTTATTTCTGAGTTTATGTAATATCAATCCTGAGTATAATTTTAAAATTAAGGCTATTTATAATTTTAAATTAAGGCATTTTCATGTAAGAAATTTTTAAAGGGAACTTTAAATATTCGTTGCTAAAATTGTGTAATTTTAAGACATGATTTCTCCTGCCATGCATGTAGATTCCAAGTTAAACTCACCGAAAATATGTATCTCAATTCTTTAACTATTTTTGTATTTATATTTTTTGCTGCTAAAGTTGTAATTTTAATATATGATTTTTTTCTGCCAGAAATGTATATTTCAAATTAAAATCTTCGGTAAAAACCGCGAATCAAATGCTTTTAATATATTTTAAATCCAGGGGCAAAAAGAAGCAAAAAAAAAAGTACCTGTATAGTGACCTTTTGAAATTTAATTATTGAATGTATAATTCAAACAGCCACAACAAAATATTACAAAACGAAAAATTTCTAGCACTGTTTCTGATGCATACATACAACTATTCGACTTGGCTCGTTTGCTTACTCAGATATCTTGCGTGACTCATCTTATTCTTGAAGCAGGCCCGTAGAGAAGAAAGTTGTTTCGCGACGGCCCCGCTACTACACATTTGCAAGACACATTTAATTCTATTTTTTGGTTCAAAGAATGTTTTTTATTTAAAAAAAAATCCCCAATTATGGGAGTGACAAAAGAAATGATTATTTTTAAGGTGTCTAACTTTCTCTCTATTCTAAAAAAAAGTAACTTACGCTGTCACCGCCGCCGCCGGTTTTGAAATTTTTGTGACCGGAGGTCTTTCTCCGTTAATATTAAAAAAAAAATATATTGCATACAAAAATATGAAAATCGGCTGTATTATAGAGAAATGTTTGATAAACACACTGACAATTAAAAATTTATTTACACATGACTATTATAAACAGAAAAAAAACTTTCAAATTAGAATTAAATAATTACGTATAAAAAGCAGGAACTTATTGAAAATTACTTCATAAAAACTATATTTACACGTAAATTTTAAAAGAGAAAGGATATTGTAAAATAATAAATTCATTAACATGCGTTAGAAGTCTTAAATAGGAGAAATTACGTGACATTTACCTCACACTACACTTATTACGTAAAATGAACAAAAAATAATATTGCAAAACAGTTTAAATTTAACAATTGCACGAGACATTTACTTCATATTTTGAGATGATCATTTCAACTATTTTTGTTAGGACAGCGCAAATATTTCATTTCTAACAAAAGTATTTTCACGCGAATATTATAAAGAGAAAGAAAAGTTTGGTGAAAATTACGTCAGATTAAAAACGATACATTTAAAATGTCTTATTTAAAAGAACTTTATTTTCGCTTTGTTAAAAAATACCGGGAGACAAAGACTCTGTTTACTTAATTCATTTTAAATTAACTTATTTTGAAATGCTTAACTGATTTTATTTAATCAAAGACGAAAACAGCCTTTGTATCTTTTAACAGCAGCTGATTTTTCCTCATTCTCAGTGAAGAAACTGGGTTTACCTCTAATCTTGATTTAAGTTTTGTTGGTGAATTTAGTACTTAACTTCGAAATCTACCTCCGCCTGTAGGCCAAACCGACAGGGATTTTTTAAAAATTATAAATCAATCTTTCAAAATCTTTTTAAAGTAGATCAAATTAGCTTGCTTTTAGAGACTGCGGTTGGCGAGGGGGTTGCGAGGGTTATGGTTAGAGGGGGTTGTTAGAGGTGGTTGGCGAGCGTAGCTCGTAGGGGGCCGACCCCCTAGTTTACTAAATAAATATTAAATGATGTGTGTAACAGTTATCAAATATTTTTAAATGGCTTTAGAAAAGAGAAGGAAAAAATATTTTGCCTAAATTTCAAGAACATTGTTAAATAAAATAACATAATAATAAAAAGTTAACATAATATTAAAAAAAAAAACTAAGTCATAGAATACGGGTGAACTCTAAAAGACTTTCGTTCGCCATCTAGTGTATTCAAATCTGCTGTATATTTAAATATTAAAACATTTTAGCTGCTAGTTTAATTTAGTTGTTTCGCAAATTTGGAATCAAGCAATGTTCTTTTAACTTCGTTTAACATTATTTAACGCAAATTTTTATTTCGTAAAACCGAATACATTGTTAATTTACTCCGAATTCTCCTCCTGCACTTCAACCACTTTTTTTTTCAACAAAGCATATTGCTCTAAACTAAAAATCGGCGTTAATTTTTATTCCTTGCAATATCTACCCATGGGTAGGTATTGCGAAATTAATTTCAGTATAAAATGTCACCAAGGCTAACTGAAATTCATTAATCTTCAACAGATATGTCACAGGACTGATGAATCATTATTGCGTTTTGTAATTATAGCCCGCACTCAGTCTTGGAGTAAATAAAGAGAAACAAGAAATTTTCAAAGGGGGGGGGGGGGACTACATGGGATTGTTTTACACCTTATGGCATTAATATTAACTTATTGCACGTAAGTTTGCGAATTTTAATAAGAATGGTTTCAAACAACAAAGTGCTTTTGTGGCAACTTTTTAGGGGCGTTCGTTATTATATAAACGAGTTGGAACCCGTCGAAATTCGACGAACTAAAATGTTTAGCAAGAAACTGTTAGATCGAATTTATAATAAACGTACAAAAATAATTACAATAAAAAAATCATTTTACATTGGTTGGTCTAACTCTTAAAACAAATAATATTTTAAACCTAAAATTATCAAAATATTACTTCCACGAACTTCAACTGCTTAAATTATTGAAAAACTAAACTCTATTAGAAGCAAGATGAGTAATTATACTGAAGTTATCGATTTAGGCTCTTACGTTTGTTTTTACGGGATGAAAAATCGGTAAAAAGGATTTCGCTTTGTCACATCATACAATTTTCTCCCATAAAATCTAAACTGTTCGTTATTTTCACATTTGCAAAATTTACATACGCACCACTCAAATTCACAATTTAAAAGTATTTTAACGCACAATAGATTATTAATTAATGTATTTCCAAACATAAAGTCACGTTTGTCCGATACAACTTTGCATGTGAACATTCGCACAAACTTTAAATTCTTATCTCAGTTCCCTCGAATAAAAAATTCTGAAATTTGCCTTTAATTGTCATAGTATTGGCCATTTAGTATTGGCCAAATATTTAGTTCTATCAAAGAAAATGATCGTTTTGTTTTAAATATGACATCATTTTTACTCACTGAATCATTTTGCCCAGCGCCTCAAACTCCTTATCAGCGTAATGTAAAAATATTGAAATGTAACTGATTTATGAAGAATAATGCGTGTTTTTTTAATGGCTGACGTCATTTTCAGTTCATAAATTATAAAAATGTTACTTTTATTTGTAATGTGAAAATGGCATCAAAAATGATATAATCAATAAAAATAAATAAACCATGACTATTTTCCCTTTACTTTTAATAAAAATGTAGTACTTCAGTTGCCACAATTACAAAATTGGTACTTAAAACTATAAAAAAAAATATTTCAAAAATAAATTGAGATAGAACTTTCAAACAAATTGCATTTAAAAGTACATATTTTTCTCTATACGACGGTGTAAAAATTGAAACTGTGCGATGTTTAGAAGTTTAAAAAATTTGCAGTAGCGAAAATTGCAAAACCGAAATTTCATTTCAAATTTCCGAGTGTTGCCATTCGCAGAATGACGTATGCGTTACGCACAGATATGTTTGTCCTTTATAATATAGATACGTAGCACCTATATCGTCGTCTGCTCCGTCCACCTGTCTGTCCCTCTGTCCGCATATAACAGCGCAAAAACTACCCAACCAAATGGTTTGAAATTTAATATATAATAGTTGTAGAATTTTATGGAGCTTCATTCTATTAAATACTATCATACGCAGTTTATTCAATGATACGCTAGGATAGGTAATGATTTTAGGTTGCCATAGAGATTACGTGATATTTAAGATGTAGTTATATTATTTCCGTATTACTGAATTTAATATATTATAAACGTAATAAATTTTTTATTCATGCATTTTCGCATAAGAGTGCAACAACTATTGCACCAAGATCTGAATATTTATAAAACTAGTTATATTACGAAAGCACTTTATTTGCCAAGTTTGACGTATAATTTCCGACTTCTTATTGTTATCCACATTCCTTTTAAATACCATTGTTGCCTATGTATCGCTACTTTGACGCGCGAAGGATGATACATTGATTTTTTTACGTCCCTGTGTATGCGCTACGACGCACAGTGGAGTATTTGAGACAAAATTCTGGTCAAAATTATTTTTCACGTGTTTTAAATTAAAAACCATTGTTGTTCTCTTACTCTTAATAAATACGCTTATTTTATGTTATATACGCATAAAAGTATGGATTTAATTTAAAAAATAAGTATATAATGCAAAGTAAACTTTTTGCTGTTTATAAGAAGAAAGTAATTGTTGATACAGTTGTTTTATATACTAGTAATGTCTAATTAAATGCGGTTGATTTTACTATATGTAAACTTTTGATTGTTTATATGAACCAATGTATTAATATATATATATTATTTGCATTTAGTATTTAGGAAAATTCAGCCTCTGTATTATAGAGATGCTATTTTTGAGTATTTTTAATAGATTACCAAAACAATGGCAACTATAGGCGGAACATAAAAAAAAATCGCATTCAAAACTATAACCAATACTATTATATTTCAAAAATGGTCCGACAGACTCTGACACATCTTTAAAAAGCTATATCTAAATCAATATATTTAAATTTGAGCAGAAAAGTCTTAAAAAGAGACAATTTTTAATTAATTTATTTTTTATTGTAAATAAAACTACTGAGTTCAACAATTCATGAAGCCACAAAATATACATTTAAACGTAATTAAACACAATTAAACATAATAAAGCTGAAACTTACCAATAAAGCACGTCTTCTTCAAAGGAACCTTCACTTTAACTGATGCTAGGAGCCTAAGGATATGACCCATGTTCCTGAAATAGACATAGATTGACGCACCAGTTTATCAGCTATTATAAAATATGCTTTTTATAGTTGTTGCGCAGATTTTAATTTTTTGCATGTTTGGCTAGGTTTTTGCGTCAATAGGGGAGAGTGGGTAATGAATGGGCCATAGGGATGAATGGGGCATTAACAAAATATGAAAAAGTATTTGCATAAAATTATTTTAGATGCCACCAATAGATGAAGCTATCTGTTCTACCAAACTCATCAAATTTTCCATTGTTTGTGAGATGCCATTTTCCCCATTAGAGTAGGATGGTCAAGAATCTGATTGAAAAGTAAATTTTTTCCCTTTTCAGTAAACTAAATAAGCTAAAAAGTATCTATTATTTCATTGCAGATATGTGTATTAGCAAGTCTTTGCATATCTGTAAACTAATTTTAGGATGTATTTAGATGTTATTTGAATTTAATGTACTAAAAAAATCCTGAATATTTCAGAAGTATAGGTGGGGCTGAATGGGCTACTATATCATGGTCATGAAAGGGCCACCTTTGCCCTGATCATGAAAATATGGTTTCTCTTTCTTTTTTTTTTCTAAATTTCTCTTTAATATGAAACACAACTGGCTGTAATGGATTTAGATTAAATTACTGTCTAGTTAGAATAGGTTTATAGTGATGTCTAAAAAATAATTTGCACATTTTCACCCTAAGAAATATTAGCTATTTATTAGAAACATAACTTAAATTGTATAAATGATTAAGGTGAACTGTCCAGTTGTTGACCACACCTACCAGTATTTTTCCATTTGATATAAAACTAGAATAATTGTTTATATTCTGAATCTGATGGGTAGAATAAATAATACTAGAAATTTACACTAAATAGTCAATTAATAGGCAGTTCCAACCATGTTGTTTAACATTAATTTTGAAAAATATACATTTCGTTAAATCATAATGTGTATTATCTATTTTCATGTATATTTTATGTTTCTTCTTTCTTATAATCTCATTATTTTGTCATTTTTCTGCTACAATTATGTGATTTAATAATATCACTTTTGATGTTCATAAATTTTGATAAGCATTGTGTATTACTTCCTATTTCAGTATATCAGCTTTGATCATATCGTGTCAAGTACTATTCATTTTGTCATATTTGGTGAATAAAAGATAATTCCACATTTTTTCATTGAATTCATTTAGTGGACCATTCATTACCTTCAATGGCCCATTCAGCCCCATGGGTGGGGATGAATTGGTAAAGTAACTGAACAGCCAATTCTGAGCCAAAAAAAAAAAAAAAAAAATTAGAAGAAAAAATTTCAAAAATTAAAAACCAAAAATTGGCCTATTCATTTCCACTCTCCCCTACTCTTCTTCCGTACGACGTCTGGTTGAAATGCAAAGTAAGTATTGTATACTTTATCAATACTTTTTTACAAAAGTTAGTGCTTATAAAAAAAAAAAAAAAAAAAAAAAATACGAGAAAGCAGATAGAAAAACAAACATGCCATTTTTAGAACTTAGTGAAATTTATAATTAAATTATTGTGGGAGTGACTCCTTCCTCTAAAAAAAAAAAAATGAAAATAAGGAGCACCCGCTCGAAAGTTATGCGTGGGCATAACACAGTGGCGAAACTAAGGGAAGGGGGGGGGGGGGAGGAGGAAGGCGGGACAGTCGGCCCGGGTGCTGAATTTGGTCGGCGCCAAAATGAGGAATTATATAAAAATTAAAAACAAAGAAAATTGAAAATGTACATGTAAAAATATTTAAATTTGAATAATTGAAAAAAAATTTCTTTCGTCTGGATAGGTTCTGATAAAAAAGAAAGAAATTTAATTAAAAAGGAAACTAGTCAAGTGTTTCTCCTCAATTTTGATCCCTTACTACACAGACAAGATTTACACGTACCATAATTAGGTTTAGCCAGATTATGGTCCCCCCCCCCCCATTTGGATTACTTGCCTTTTAAGTTTACTGATAAACTTTTTTAGTTGTGGGTTGCGGTTATATTGGGGCTATTAAGTATTGCAGGTTGCATATTTTCGGCTTCTTTCGTACTACTTAAACTATTGTCTTTTTCGGCTTTTTAAATGATTGTTTATCTTTTTCTAGAGTTAAAAAGTACTACTAAAATTTTTGTGCAAGCAAATGTTTGAAATAACACGAAATTAGCATTATTTGGTTAAATTTTAAAGAGATGGTAACATAATCCTTTTTACAAGGTGCCATTTATTTCACAGAATGTTCCTTAACAAAATGTAATTTAACAATTGGTCATTTTTGTTCAAGGAACGTCTGGTATTTCATTAAAGCGTCATCGATTTTAGCACCATTCTACGATTCAAAGAAATTTTATTTTTAAAACGTTGTTTTATTGGCAACTTAGCAATGAGAGGGACCAACCTGAAATTTTTTGCTGGCAATTCGTTTTTTTCTCATTTTTTTTTTTTTTTTGCCCACGTGTTTTGTGACTGTGCAATAATGCATCTTGTTGTTCCTTTATTTCAATCTTTCTGAATCCTTATGTGTCATTTTAGAATATTACTGTATTGAGAAAATGCGCGCATGACACTGCCGCCAATAAAATTAGCTGTGGATGGACATAAAGGCTCTATGTTTCACATTTTTTTCGTTCTATTTTAACTTCAAAATTGAGAACTTCTTAAAACTTTCATGGACAGTCTTCCGTCACTAATGTGTATTTTAAAAATTAAATATTACATAATAATCAGTCATCAATGTGTAGAGTCAAAAAAAAAAAAAAAGTTTTGCAACAAATTTCAGCCAATTAACAAAATCCTGAACCCACATTTAATGAATTGATTTAAACATAATTACAAGAAAAGAATGCTTGTGGTTTGATATTAAGGATATAGATATCATTAAAAATTTTAAAGTATTTTAGTAATGTATAATTGCATCACATCGACCCATAGATATAAATGTAACAAAATAAACTTTTTAAAGAGAACAACTATAGAAATTTCACTAGATACTACCTGCAAGAGAACAAGAAATAAAACAATTGCACTAATTTAATAAAATAAATTCCATATTGCATTCTGCCATTTCTTAGGATCACTTAAACTTCGCAAAAAAAAAAAAAAAAAAAAAAAAAAAAAAAAATAGTTGTTTTAGGTTTTGACATTTTTCTATCAGCAGAGCTATATATAATTTTTTTCTCCAGAATTAATTATATTTCAAAATAAATAACTCCACATTGTGTGACAGTTTACATTAGTTAACTGAACAGTAATTAATTTTCATCATATTATACTTAATATCGTGTTATCAGTATTTGGAAAGAATTATAATGGTTCTCTTACCGCTTGAATAGTTTCTGGAAGTCTAAAGCTTCAAACATCCTGCATTGAAGTTAGATCCAAAAATGAAATCAAGCTTGGCAATGGATCTACTTTGTACAGTCGTGAAAAAAAAGTAAACACTCCCTACTAACTCCGCAACTAATTATAACAGAAGAAAGTTACCGGCACCAATCAATTGGAAATAAAATCTACTTTTTAATGATGTATATACAATTCGCTTGCGGTCATCTACAAAACAAAACCGGACCAAACTTAGTTTTTTTCGATGGCAACACCCAATTTTGATAATATATTTTAAATCTTCGGTTCAAACTGCCCCTAGAATTGAACTTTCTAGTCATTTGCATGGTAAGTTTTTGAATTATAAATATTCAAAATTTAGATCTTCTAATTTTAAATTACATTTTCATATTTTTATTAATATCTCCTCAAAGTATAATCCAAATGTAATAATTTTGTATGTGGTTATAATACAAAAAAAACAAAACATAAATACATTGAATTTGTAATTTAAAAATTTTTATAATATGAATTATGAAATTAATATTCGAAAAAAAATATGAATTGCAACCTCGAATTTTTTTGATAGATTTATATTTTTTATGTTCCGCTTTATGAGAATTCTCAATTTGAAATTTTTATTTCAAGTAGTTTTCGAATTATCGTTATAAAACGTCAAAATGATGATTTATTGGGGCCGTCTATGATGTGCAGAAATTCATAATTTGAAAAAAAAATATTTATTTTACTCATTTGATTGATACATTTGCGCTGGCAATAATCGAAACATGTTAAGCGAGTGAAATGGTCACATTGGCAAGAAATAATACGTTAATAGAAGTGACATAGTCATTCTGTAGCATTTCAACAATCTAGTACCGAACTTCAATTTAGATACAGCCTCTAAAAGATGCTCATTTTAAAATAATTAATTTCTCGGAAACTAATCGTACAAATTTCATGAAAATTTGAATTTAGGCTAATTGAAGGGTGTAGAATTTATTACGGTGTCAAACTTGGGTATTGCTATTGAAAAAAAAACATTAAAGTAGTTTGGGTTTCTTTTGACACGTAGATGGCCCCTAAGAAATTTTATATACATCATTTAAAAGTATTCGTTATTTCAAATCGTTTGGTATCTGTAACTTTCTTCTATGATAATTTGTTACAGAGTTAGCAGGGGTGTTTACTTTTATTCCCACGTCTGTACATGTATATGGACTTAACCCTTAAATGCCGGATGTTGCTTTTCGGCAACACACACAATTTAGGCTCTAAAATACTATTAGAATAATATTGAAGCTATAATGCCTAATGGTGCCAATAAAATACATTCTGAAAATATTATTAAATCTATTTTCAACATGTAAACGGCGCTGTTTTAGAATAAAGATAAATTTATTTTTTCTATTGTTGCTACTTGTTCTGTTTGTTTTGTTTGGAAGCTTGCGAAATACACTATTTTGTTCTGCAGTGAGCAAGTAAAATTTATTTCTTATTACAGTTCCTAAAATACTTGTGTGTTTCGTATTATAGAATTTTATCAAGGAGAATTAGTTTTCCGATTAAAGACCAGTATTGCCGAGTAGTAAGAAACTGTTTTTTAGCCGTAAACCATTCTTAAAACAAAATATGATTTTTTAAAGTATTTTTCCCATGACTTACTTAAACAAGAAAGAAAAAATCATGCGTTCAGCATAGATTATGAAACACTTTCCAACACATTCAGAATAGTGTAACAAAACTGCACCGTTTAAAAAATTATAATATTAAGTCTAATTCAGCCATATGGAAACGCATAACACATTTCAAAACCCAATTTCAGCTCTTTTCATCTACAATCGGAAAATTATCTGAATTGTTTCAGCAGCTCTGTACATGATTTATAGATTTGTATCTATTAACTACATGCATGCCAAAATTTTGTTCACTTAAGAGATACATATACTTCAATTGAAAATTCTCCTCCAGCAAGTTCCTCTAATAACGAGAATGGTACCTGAATACTTTTGTGCAGTCCTGTATATGAGGTATAGAATTAATATATAACGAGTAACGTGCAAAATATTATCTAAATTTAAAAACGCACACCGAATTTGAAACTGCACACTCCAGCAATTATTACTCAAAGACTGTAACCGATTTCTTTTGTGTGTCCCTGTAAATTAATAAAAAATGCTATGAATGCCATGTTCTAACGTGATCGTAGTGATATTTAGTGATTTATATCAGTTTAAATACATTTGAAACAGCATAATGTCATTAAAATACTCTGCAAACGATTTTTCACCATGTACCATAATTTAATGGAATTCTTTTGGGTAGCCCTAATGAAATATTAATCCCACATACTTCATATGCAATACCAAACATGGTTGGGTGACCCTAAATATGGATTATCAATTGCATGAAAATCCGAGTATATTTACGGGAGTTAGAGCGTGGACATACGGACAGAAGGCCAGACAAACCGAATGCATAAACACTTTTCAACTTTGTTGAAAAGTGTTAAAAAATGAAAGCCGAAAAACATTATTACAATGATTTTTGAAAAATCAGCCATTTAAAGGTTAAAGATGGTTAATTAAACCTTTTTTCATAGATTAAAATGTTTCCTACACTGCCTGTATCTGTCGCTTCTAACTAAAGAAGTTTTAGAAAGTCGAAACATTCAATCCTATATAAGGAATTAAACAAAGGAGCATCGTAAACAAATTCAATTAATTTATAATTTTGAACATTTGTAACTTGCAAATTGTCTTTATGATGAGAATATATAAACTTTCGTGGAAAAAAAATTCTTAAAGCAAATTTTTAATTAATCAATAACTATGGAGTATTTTCTGTTGTTTTTATTACACCTCCTTATTTAAGAATTGAATATTTACAACTGAGCGGGAAAATGACCAGGCCGGAAATCGAACCCAGATCCTTTGCTTACAGGGCAAATGCTCTACCGTTTAAGCTAACTGGGCTGACAACCGGCGAGCATATTTCGCTCAGAAAACTTTATTGCTAATAAGGTTACTGATTGTCAGCTCAGTTAGCTTAAACGGTAGAGCATTGGCCCTGTAAGACAAGGATCTGTGTTCGATTTCCGGCCTGGGAATTTTCCCGCTCAGTTGGAAATATTCAATTCTTATAACGTTACCAATCAGTTTGAATGTGTTAAAATAATAGTTCATCCTTATTTAAATTACTACATTTACAAAATATTAAAGGTTATATATGCAATGTACTGTTATAGGAAGCAGCTTGCGCATTAAAAATCTATATCTGTTGCGTGTTTTACTGTAACTACATTAGGCAATTATTTACTCAGACTTTCTATTAAATAGAGAGAGAGGACGTAAATTTACTCTAGATTAATTTAAGACACAATTATTCTAATTGGTAAATAAATCATATTAGATGTAAATTTCCAACTGGGCGAAAAATGTATGGACCAGGATTCGAACCAGGGATCTCCTGGCTGAAGCCGCCAGTGCTCTACCATCTGACCTATCACGGACGAATCTGATGCAACTCTTTCACCCAGATAATCTCAATGATTATAGCATCTGGTCTGAAACCTGGTTCAGCTCAGCAGAATAAATCTCAAGTAATGGAACTCCAGAAATCGCTGGATACTTAATTACACTAGATTAATTTTAACACAATTATTCTAATTGGTAAATAAATCATATTAGATGTAATTTTCCAACTGGGCAAAAAATATCCGGACCAGGATTCGAACCAGGAATCTCCTGGCTGAAGCCGCCAGTGCTCTATACCATCTAAGCTATCCCGGACGAATCTGATGCAACTCTTTCACCCAGCTAACCTTAATGATTATAGCATCTGGTCTGAAACGTGGTTCAGCTCAACAGAATAAATCTCAGGTAATGGAACTCTAGAAATCGCTGGATAAATAATTACACTAGATTAATTTTAACACAGTTATTCTTATTGGTAAATAAATTTACATCTTACACAAATTTCATCTTACACATATTTACATCGTACACAAATTACAAAAATTTGCATCTAATGTAACTTTACTACTTTACCCTGGGTGAAATTTAGTCTAACTTCATCACTGGACACACACAAACGAATTTTATAACCTCCCTGTTAGAAGTCTGTTAACTACTCCGGGAAAAAAAAATAACAAATTAGTTTCTTTCGTTCCTTGCCAAAAACTGATACTTTACGTTAATAAAGTTTGGAAAATGACAATTTCTAAGCTATATTTATTTAGTTTTCACTTTATTCGTTATCTCGCATTCTTGACGCAGATTTTCTTGCACGACACCGTGCAAAAAGTATAGACTCTAAACTTACATACATATCATATTAAATTTATTAAGTTGCAATACTAACACAACTAAAAATTGTAAAAATAAAATAAAATAAATCAAGCTTCAAGCAATACCTTTTTATACACTGATTATTCGAATTCTTCTGTGTGACACTCTAAAAAAAGCTGCAATTCTTACACGCAACATTTTCTTTAGAGAGAATATCTTGAAGTTATGCGCAATTCAAGAACGTTTACGACAGTTAGACCACGGACAGACTCAGAAATAATAAGACCTTAAAAATATTTAACTCCCCCTCCCCTTCACTTCCTCCTTAAAGAAAAAATGGTCATTAAGACTTATATGAAACTATTTCTATTCTTTTCATAGCAGAAATCCGCCGTAGATCACTTCTTTTCTCTTTTCTCCAGATTTTTATTTTTAAAATTCAATTAAGCTTTAACTTTTGACGACCCACTTATGTTCCTTTATTTACACTTCGCCTTTTTTCTTAGTTGTAGTTTTAATTACCTTTTCAGATTTTTTTCATCTAGAAAAGTAAACTAATTAGCTACAATTTTACTAGTTTTCATGAAATGGCAAAGAAGATGAATTTCTAGAATACGTTTCGTAAAAAAATATTGCAGTCTATTTTGACGTTACAAAACTGTTGAGTTTCTGTAACACATAAAACAGATTATCGGTAAATTTACAGTGTCTTGTGCTTTTTTATAAATGTAAATGCACATAGCCTACAGTATATTAACAGAATAGTTTCTCTGTTTAAAACAAAATCTCGGTTTTCAACTTTAGCTAATTTTGTAAATTTACAAAATTATTTTTTTTTGGGGGGTGGGGGGGGGGGTGTGGAGGCGGGGATGGAGGTTCTGAATATATTTAAGAAATAAGACTTATTAAAAATATTTATCAACATTTTTATATAAATTATATAGCTGTAAAGAAAAAAAAGTGTGCAGCTTATATATAAAATATAATTAGTTACCAATTTTATTTTTTTTTTATTCATTCTTATCATTGAATAATGCAGGAGTTTTTGTTTGAATAATTTTAAAAAATGCAAAAGATAAGTTTTATTCATATTCCAGATGGGATTGTTTAAATTTTGTTATTTTTATATTTTTGAAAAATTCCATTCCAGAATATTGGGGGGGGGGGGGGCGAAATCCGGAAAATTCTAAAATCCAGAAAGCTTTTGATTTCGAGGATAACGGATCTTCGAACGGAAAACTTACTTTCTTCAATCTTTACAAGAAGAAAGCATTGGATTCGTGAAAATTTTCGAATTCCGGTTTTTGACGGATTTACACGAAAAATTTATATTCAGGTAGTCCCTAATATAAATTGGTGCTGAATAGTTCTTGTACTGAACTTGATTATCCCGTGACCAAAAAACTATCGAAAAATTATAAGATTAAATGCCAATAACGGATGATCGTAAATGTTCCATTATTTTAATGCTACTGAAATCTCTGCAGTACGCCATTTCAATAGTGTAGCGACTAGAGAATATTTTGATTTCTTTTGCCATTAGGGCGTGTCAAATTTTTCAACTTCCTTTTTCAAAAAATGAGGGGGGGGGGGTCAAAAAGTTGTTTTGGTTAGCTATTCACAAATATATTTACATGAACTGGCCATTACATTGGTTTGCTTGGAAATAGCTACTTCAATTTCGTGATATTTTCCAGTTTCATGTAAAAATCGCAGCAAACTATCTTCTCTCAACAAGTGCTTTCTTATCGTTATTTTTGTTTGTACTTCTGCTCTAAGGTAAAGAATATACTTATATAATATTATAACATCTGTAAAAAAAAAAAAAAAAAATTCCACTCATAAAAGTTTTTTAACTAGCAATACTCATTTTCAGCTGAGCGTATTTTTATTAATTTTTATTAATTCACACAAATAGACAAAGAGAAAAGGTTGGATCTCTTGGGCAGCATCAAATTGGATTACCAGATCTATCTGAGCACAGAAGACAAATTAAAATGTAGAAGAGGCAAGAAGTTGAATTAAGAAGAATTTCTGAATATGAGCAGAAAAGGGAGGAAGAGTTAACATTACAAACAAATGAAGTTTTTTTCTCAGACGAAGATGAAGAGCTAACTGATTTTACAGATGAATAATCTGCAGATCCTTTGCAGATTCCATATGATGTTTCTGATGTACCTTCTACTTCAAGTACAAGTGAGTATAATACATTACAATTGCGCAATATTGCATTGGAAAGTATTAGGCATGGTGTCGGCCTACATGCTACAGCTGCCATTAGAACAGCTGCATTTTTGGAAGCTAGATTAATTATTGAAAGAGACAGAAGACTTGTGGATGATCTCAATAAAGTAAGGGCGCAAGAAAAATTTCTGAAATCATTTGGTGAAGAATCCCTTATTCGATGCCTGGCAAGCAATATTGAATGTATCTTCTTTGATGTATACCAAGATTCCAATGAAGTTCTGTTACAAGCAGATAACTCAAGTCATCAGTTTCCAGGTATTGTGAAAGAAGAGCATTGCACTGTTTGCAGTGAACTAGGTGGAAGGCATCTTTGCCATTTTACTTTAGACAAAGACTTAACGAAAAGGAAACTTGCTGAAGTTATTGCTAACCATTGTGTGGATTTTTAAAAAGAAAACACCATTGATAAAAGTTTGCAGGCTATTGAAGGTGACTCAACGAATGTTAACACTGGTTGGGAAGGAGAAGTCATGCATTGAATTGAGGCAAAGCTGAAACGTAAACTCATCTGGCTGGTTTGTGCTGTTCATACTAATGAACTACCTTTACAGAACTTGATCACAAAATTAGATGGAAAAACTTTGTCTAACAACAAGTGGAGTGGTAAGATTGGCAATATGTTTGATATTGCAACAGAGCTTGAAATCCATTTCTCATTTGTCAGAATATCTTTTCCAGAATCTTTGGTTGCATTATGTGACAGTGTTGTCAAAGATCTCTCTACAGATTAGGCTAATGGTTACAGGATAACTCAGGCCGTAAGGACAGGTGTACTTCCAACTGTTCTGGCGTTATTAGAAATTGGTCCTGTAAGCCACTCTCGGTGGTTAACAACTGCAAATAGGATTTGTCGCATATGGGTTTCAAAAAACAACTTTAAAGGAAAGCCTTAAAGGAAACAACTTGAAGTTACAGCTGCTTGTGGTATACATTGTTGGTGTTTATTATCCCTGCTGGTTTACAATCAAATCGAAATTCTTTTGGTAGAAGAACCTCTCCACATTCGTTCTCCTAAAATATCAGAAGACGGCAGTAGCAGATATTGTTTTGCCAAGAATCCAACGTTCATCGTGGTTTGCATTTAGTGAAATGGCGCTTCAGACACTTTTATGCTCGGAAGACCAAGAAGAAAGAAAAGCTGGGGTTCAGAAGATAAGTGAATTAAGGAATGAAGATGATGATATACCAGGAGATCTATCTGTTCGGCCTAAGAAAACACCTGCAGTTAATTCAAATGCAACTTCCCTTTTGGAACTGATAGACTGGTCTGAAATTATATGAACTAACAATTACTTGTAAATTCAAAATATCAGAAGTAAAACAGTTTGTTGAAGAGCTAATGAAAGTTCCAAATTGATCATGTCATGAACGGCCCATACAGAGAGCTGTGTGAGACAAATAACAGACTTCTGGCAAAGTGTATACTCATGAGAAACGAGAAGGATTCATTAGAGGCCAAGAAGCAAATAGAAGAATGATGTCTAGGAATGAATCGAAGCAAGATTTGATGAATATTGTTGGTTAAAGCTTTTAACTTTTTTGGAATGTGTTTTCAGTTTTTCATAATAAAGACAAAATATAAATAAAATTGTTTGAATTCATTAAACAACATTATAAGCAAGTTTTGTTGTAGTTTAAGTTATCCCCTTCTTCCAGAAATTTCAATACAGATTATAATCAAGCGCAAATTTACCAAGGTAAATTTTTATGAATAAGGAAAAATCCTTTAAATTAGGATATTGCACATCAAAAGGCAATTTTTTGGACCCCATCATTCACAAAAATCACGAATTATTTTTTCCCTCTAAATTAACGCGCCTTATTTTGCCATAACAGATCTTTTAAACAGATTTCCTAATAAATCTTTCTGCAGTTGATCAACTAAAATAGTTGGTCCTTAATAACTCAAATTTTGTCCAACATATTAGAAAATATAATACCGCAATGCTCTTCTCTTCGTTTACTGTAATCAAGAAATAAATTGCCGGTAAGAATCCATATTGCCATGAAATACATCATATTCATCAATATATTTCTTTTGATTCAACGCTCATTTGGAAAAATAAGACCAGCGTAGCCTGCTAGTTAAAAATGCAAGAAAGTGAAATAATCTTTTAATATTCAAAGAAAAACGTAAAATATCTGGGAACAGTCAATAAACATAAAAGAGAAAACTTTGTTTTAATACTATAAAGTGCCAAACTAAATGCGTTTGAGTACGAAAAGAGTTTCTTGTTCATCTTCAGGTGTAAAGATGTATTTTAATGCATCACTCAAAATCTAATGAATTTGTATTTGCATATGGATTATATTTTAATAAGAAATGCTACTTTTTTATGCAGCTTTTTTTTAATTTTGAAAAATGAGGTGAAAATTATTAGAGCTGCTGAAGCATTTTCGAATAAACTCAAAATTGTCAGGAAAGGTCAGATTTTAACCGACCTGGTTCTAAAGTATTAAATTTCAGTTTCTTTTTGATTTTAACTATGGTTAAAGAGAAAGAGAAAACACTCTGTACATTTTAATCTCCAAATTGACACAGGAAAAAAAAAAATGGAAAAATGTCTTTTTCAAATATTTTTTTAAAAAAAGGTTTAGGGGTCATTTTTATTGCGAAATTGTACCAAAATCTGAAATTTTCAATACGAACACCTAATTTTGACATGTTTGATTTTTCGGTAAATTCTGTCTTAAGATGTCTAACGGGAGTCATTCAGCCAAATAGTTTAGGAATTATGAAGGTTTAAAGTTTGGAACTCCTAATATTAAATTGTTAAATGCCTTATTAATAGTTTTAAAACGAACTGCAATGCCTGTAATTTTTACAGTATGTCTCAAAAACTTCTAGGCAGTAGGTGATATTTTAGATTCACATATTTCAAGCTTCTATAAATCGATTCCTTTTAGAGAAATCATAAGTTGAAATTCATACTTTATTGGAAAAAAAGATATATTTTTTAAATTCATTTTTGAAAACATGAATTGTAACCTATAATTTTTTAAAAACAGAAATAGATTTGTAGAAGTTGTAAATAAGTGAATTCAAATTATAACTCATTGCATCCAGTAATTTTTGAAGTATGTTTAAAAACTACCTTCAATGCAATCTGTTTTGCAACGGTTACAAATGAATTTAAGATTAGAAATTCCAAATTATAAACTTTCATAATTCCTAAACTATTTCACCGAATGACTTTCCGTTTGGTATCATAAGTAAAATTTACAGAAAAATACAAATATGATTTCACAATTGGTATTGAAAAATTCAGAGTTTGGTACAAAAGCAAGTGGGCTTCCATTTCATCTCAAAGTAGATATCCTGAGCTTTATTGTAAAGCACCTGTTTCGATTGATTTGTTTTTTAGTGGCTGCTGAGATTGTCAAATTAAAGAACTGAATCGTCGAAAAACGGGTTAGCCTGTTCAATGACCACTGCTACTCGCGGAATAGGCGGCGCGGCGGAATCGGAGGTCCCTTCCTTCAGTTACTGGCCAGAACAATAGTAGTTCCGATCACGGAAGAATTTAAAAGCTGAATTCTGTAGGTTTGTATAGTATACTCTCTCTCTTTTTGGGGTGGGCGATAGTACATTTAGTCAAATTGCGGATTAGTTGAAAAAAAAATCTTAACATTGTGCTTGAAAAAATTATTTTATATTAAAATACATCTATGCAACATAAATATTAAATTAAACATATTAAAAATTCAAATTAAGATGATACTTTCAAAATTTCCTTTAATTGTAGAAAATAAAGTAGTAAAATGTTTTTGACGATGTAATTTTCACAGGAAAAGAAAAATTAAGTTTTTTTTTTCTCCTCTTCGTAGCAGGAATCTGCCTTAGAAAGCATTTCTTTTGCTCTTTTCGATTTTTTTTTGTTTTCTTAATTAAGCTTTAACTTTTGAGGACCCTCTTATGTTCTTATATTACATCTTTTTTTTTATTGTCGAGTTTTAATTTTTTGGGTCTTTTTTTTTTCCCTTTTTGCATAGAATAGCAACTTAATTAAGCAGTTTCACTGGTTTAATTGGAAGAGTGGACAAGTGAGTTTCTTGAAGTTTTTTGCAAAATAAATATAGTGACATTTTTCATTTTAACATGCCGCTTTAGGTTCATTGATCAGTTTGTAGCGCAACAATTAGATTTTGCATAAGAGGATTAAACGGTAAGGAACTTCGCTTAAAATCTATTCTGACCCGTTGCGAGCATCTTAGGATGAGCTGGAATTTGAGCTCGACATCTCCTGAGTAGCCAGCGACCAAATCATTCTAGACAAGTAGGTTTCCTTATCTTATAAGGAAACAAATTACACTTTCATGATTCAAACAACTGAAACCAAGAAATCTGGTGACAATAACAAATAAAAAAGAAAACTTTCTTTTGATTCTATAAACATGAAAGGCATAAAAATATATGAAAGATTCTCCTTTCAATTTCAGAATACATGTTTGCAAGGTTTTGAAAGGTAGCCCCCCCCCAAAAAAAAGGGGGGGGGGTGAATTTTCTTTTTCCGAAACGCAAGCAAATATGTATTTTTAATGTTTACGATGCTCTGGACACAACAATCTCGGAAAAAATGGGCACATTTTTACTTTGTTCAGCTTAAAAAAATATATTCTAGAGTTTTTAGAATAAAATGGTGTTAATGGAATGTAAATACGATACTTGTAATTATATAAAAAGATATAACCCTTTTTATGTATTACCGTCTTTGATTTTTTAAAGACAACTTAAAATTTTAATTCCATTTATGTCATAATGTATTTTTTCAAGGTTAGTCATATTTAAAAGTCCAACCAGCGGCTGAGAGGGCCAGATCACATAGCTAGTCAACGAGAGGTGCTGGGTTCGAACTCATGTCGATCTCGCCTGCTTAACCGTTCGGAATTTTCTGTATTTTTCTTCGAACCTTGCTTAACTTGCATAAATATGGGTTAGGTTCATTTAGAAAAACCTTCATGGAGGGCAACGCCCCCTCTCCTCAACCTATATCCCCCCAGAGATAATCGGCCGTATAACAGAAACACAAACATAATCATATTTAAATTGATATATATCTAACTTTCACTTAAAGATAGTTACAAACTTTGTACAATGTTTTTCAGTTACGCACTCTCTAAATTTGTTTCAAGATTTTCTATTTTGTAGAGAAGAATTTAAAAATATGACTTTCTTAGTAAAATGTATTGATAAAAATAACTTTTTTTCTGTAAAAATGTAATAACTTTTTTTGAGTAAATGTTTTTTAGGGTTTCGTACTTAAAAAGTAAAAGTGGAGCCACTATAAGTTCACTCCTGTGTCTGTCTGTGCGTCTGTCACAGCCGTTTTACTCGTAAAATGTGGAACGTGGAAAGTTCAAACTGGGGGAAGTAATAAAGACTATTGATCCACAAATTTACAGATTATTAAACATTCATAACTATATTTAGGAAAAATGTAAAGGGGCTAATTAAATTGCCTTGAAAAAAAAAATATATTCTTTGTATATCGTGTAAAAGCATTCGTAACGCTGAACTCAAAAATACATTTCTTTTAATTTTACGTATTATATTTTCAGAGATATCGTCGAAAATGTAGTGCAAAAATATTCCCCCCCCCCCTCCTATTTCCGAATCTACTGAAACTAAAATTATGAAAAAATCAAAGCTAGCAGACATTAAAATAGCAAATAAAGCCTTTGTGCAACAATATTAAAAAGCAGAAAAACCAACGTTTAAAAATGCACAAAAAATATATGAAAAGCAGCAAACAGCTGTTTCGAACCTACTAGCGAGATTCTTCTTCCGTGCAAGATAGGGGGAAAAGGAACAGCGGTGCTAGAAAAAGCAAGGCGGAAAAAAAAAAAAATGATAGACAGAGACTTATATACCCGATGCGGATAGCGAAAGCGCCAAAAACAACCAATGAGAGAGAAGCAGTGGAAACGACTGCGTGGACAAGTAGCGACATCTACCGGAGAAGGAGAGAAAAAGAAACAAAAAAATGGGGAAATTAAATTAATGCTTTCCAGATACTTGGAAAATCAGGAGTACTAGATAAGTCATTGACTAAAGAGTGAGAATTTGTAATGATGTGGTAAGCTTCCCAAAAATCAAGATCAAGGTTAAAAGAACATTTTTGGATAATGATGGCTAATGAAAAATCGAACCTATGTTGAGAAGACCAAGAATGTTGAGCAATAGAAGAACGTTTAAGCTCCTGATTTTTAACATAATCTTCATGCTCTTTTAAACGAAATCTAAAAGCACGTTTAGTCTGGCCAATATAAGAAAGGCCACACTGCCAAGAGATTTGATAAATACCCCAGTTATCTAGGCGATCAACGGGGTGTTTGAGATTTGAAAAAGTGATTTTATTAACAGGAGAAAAAATAACATTAAAATCAAATCTTCTTAAGATTTTTGCAACTTGCTGACTGATTTTAGGAAAAAATGGTAACACAACTGAAGTATTAGAGTTGGAATTTGAATGCTTTACAGAATGGACGGATTTCGTCAATTTCTTATAAATAGAATCAATAATGTTAGAGGAATAACCACGATCAACAGCAACAGCTTTGAGGTAATTAAGTTCAGCACTAAGTAACTGGGGAGTGGAACAAATACTGGTAGACCGAAAAACAAAAGTATTGAAAGCAGCGAATATCCTGTTAGGGGGATGAGAAGAACACCTGTGAGGTGGGAGACTGACAGCAGAAGGTTTACGAAAGACGGTAGTCTGAAAGCCATTTTCACAACGAATAACAAGGACATCCCGGAAAGAAAGACAGTTATTGATCTCAATTTCAGAGTTAAATTGAATGCAGGGATCAATGGAAATTCATAATGGAGAGAATATGATTAATATCCGAATTCATTTCACACAAGGTGGAATATTCCACCTTGTGCTGCGTTTGTAGCCTTGCCAACATATAATAGTGAGAAATTTTCCGTGCTGGGTATCGTTCCAATTGGTTTAGTCGGTAGAACGTCAGTGCGCTATACTGATGGCCCGGGTTCGAGTCCCGGCTTGGAATCTTTTTCACTATGTTGGCCTTTGCGCCTTTTAAGCAATTACTTTGTACTTTGAAATTTGATTTTCATTTGAAATATTGTATACAAGGCGAATGTTTCCCTCTGGAATATTTTCCATGTATTAATATAACTCATTCATACTTTTCTAGTAAATACAGCTATACCCACGCAACGTTATATAGTTTTTTACAGTCTTATTATTCTTTAAGCAACGATTTTTTTTTTGTAATACAGTTAATAATTCATATAATTATTGTACGGAACCCTCTGAGCGCGAGTAATGCTCGCACTTGCCCGTTTATTTAACACGGGAGAACTCGCTGCATGAGATTTTCCCTCACCGTCGTACTTTTTTTAAGACTCTTATTTAAGCCATTTTTCATTTTAATTAAAATTTTAAAATGTTATTTCAATTATTTTACCTTTTTGTGAATAAAAAGTACGAAGCCAAGCAAAAAAAATTATATTAAGCGAATGTAAAGTAAAAGAAAAGCAATTGGGCACCGTGAGAGAAATTCTCACTAGCGGGTTCTCCCGGGTTAACTCTTGAAGACAATTTAATATTTATTATTTTCTGCACTCAAAATAATTAAAATTTTGTTTTACAATGATATTAATCAAGATATATCATTGTTCACTTTAACTATTGAAACTTAAAAGAATTACATTTGAAAATGAATATACATACATATATGTATGTACATAAATGTACATTCAGAAGAAAAAAGGAGTTAGATACATTTATAATTTTTTTTTACTCCAGAAACACTTTAAGTGTGTACACTACTTACTACGACTAAAAAATTACTGATTATTTATTTATTTTTGAGAAAACTATATATTGGAAGAATCGCTTGAGGGTTTTTATTATATCAATCTTTAACACCACTAACATTTAAATACATATACATATTATTAAGAATCAAAATGGTGGCTCTGGAGCTACGGCAATAGGGTGATGTCAAAAATGTACGACTCCGCTGCACCACAGAGATATTATTAGAAAATATTGATATTTGTAAAAATGGCAAACATGCAAAAAATAGGTAAAATTTTTCGTATAGAAATTTGTCTTTGTGTATTGTTTAAAAATAAAAATATTTCAAATGTAAATAAGTGCGAGTAGTAAGTCAAAATTACGTCCATTTCTAATCATATCATAATATTTAAATATTTATTTGCTTAAAAAACGTTATAAAAACACATTAAAAGTAAATTAAAAACTCTTTATTTACATGTTTCAACTCATTTTCTGAGTCGTCGTCAGAATGTATAATAGAAAATTACAAATGCATAATGAAAAATGGAAAAAATCATCGAAAATAAACAAGTAATCATGTAACGCGCCCTATATTTTCGCGATTGCTCGTGTTCCCTCTATGTATAATTAATTATAATTACCTCCCTAATTACGGCATCGCGACATAGAGGGGACACGAGCAATCGCGAGAATATAGGGCGCGTTACATGATTACTTGTTTATTTTCGATGATTTTTTCCATTGTCCATTTTTCATTATATATTTGTAATTTTCTATTATACATTCTGGCGACGACTCAGAAAATGAGTTGAAACATGTAAATAAAGAGTTTTAATTTATTTTTAATGTGTTTTTATAACGTCTTTTAAGCAAATAAATATTTTAATATTATGATATAAAAATATTTCATCAATAATAAGAATAATAAGTTTTCTGTACCTCTTTAGAGGAAAGTGTTGAAAACATGTGAATAAACTTTGAAGCGGTATGATGAAAATCGTTAAAGTTATACTGCAAGAAAACTTTTTGGCATCACCATGTTTCCACAGCTCCAACGTAGCCATTTTGATTTTCAAAATAATAATAATAAAATATTTTATTGATGTTAACAGATTGATGTAATAAATATCTTCATATGAATT
The DNA here is from genome assembly GCA_963932465.1 of Maratus speciosus. Lineage (NCBI taxonomy): Eukaryota > Metazoa > Arthropoda > Arachnida > Araneae > Salticidae > Maratus > Maratus speciosus. The sequence continues at coordinate 415,871,739 of OZ010791.1, forward strand.
TTCATTACAATGGATATTTTCTCAGAGTAAGAAGCGAAAAAGTTCTTTTTTAAGCGTCAAAAATAGCAGCCTTAACGATTTTTTTTTAATTCATTATATAATGAAAAAATTTACCTATGGCAGTATAAATTAGAACTTATATTGTGGTATTATAAACTATCAAAATATTATTATGGATGATGCATCTACTGAAAATTTCTTTCATTTTTGAAAAAAAAAATTTCCAAAAAATCCATTTCAATTGCATATTTTAAAATGAATTACAGAATTAGACTTATGACATATTTCGCGTGCCGTCCTTACAATATTTCAGTAAACGATTACTTAATCTTGTGGTAGTAAACAAAGTAATTTTAACATTGAACTTTATGAAAATAGAACGAAAAAAATAATTCTAAGAGATAGGAAAAAAGAGTAAATATTAAAATTAACCAACCATTTTACAATGCAAGTCTAAAACAAAATTATCATTCTAAAGATTTTCTAGAGTAGAAGCTAGGCAATCAACTTAATTCCAGCAAGTAGATGATCTTTATATACATCACATACATTATATGATTAAAAAGAGAAAAAAAAAAAACTCTCGACCAAGTACAGATGGTTATATCCTTTGTTTTCATGATATCAGCATGCAATTAAGTATATTAAAAGGCAATCATATTTTGCTAATGCAAATATTATAGTGTATTATATAACATGCAATTACACAGCTTGGGATAAGAACTATGTTTTACGTGGTATTATTTATGATTAAAAGGCAAATGAATCATGTTGAGTCAACTGCGAATGCATTTCGGATCATATAAAATTATGACATTAGATATGTTAGTTCATCTATAAGTTTTCTAAAAATATACTTTCGATGTTATTTTATAGTAATGCCAACTTTCTATTTGGATAAATTTTCATAAGATATAATAGGAAATAAAGATTATATAACACAAATTATCACTACTAAATCAGTCAAAATGAACTTTTGAGATAACTGCGCAAGTATTTATTTTTATTCCTTATTTTAATTTAAAATTTTATGAATAACAAATAACGAAATACAAAAAGATAAAATGATATGGAATAAAATATTAGAAAATTGCCGAGCTTTATATTTTGGGGTTTTTGGTGTTTTAAAGATGGTCAGAGGTACAAAAGTTTTGAAAAGTAAAATCACGATTTGATTTTTTAGAGTAAAAAATGCTAGTAGCTGCTCTTAGTCTTATTTACCATGGACCCTTAGTTCTCGTAATTTAATACTCAATTACTGGTATTCTTGAGATTTATATGTTCATGTGCGGTTAGAATTTTGTAAAAATGTAGAGATTGTCGCTAATTTTGAATTTTATTTATATGGATTTAAAATTTTAACTTTTGTTAGTCATTCTCGTGCGTTGGTTTTATTTTTTCATGCGATTTCATAAAATAAAACAAATGTTTTGTTTACGATCGGTTATACACTGCTCAAAAAAATTAGGGGAGCAAGCAAAAAAAGTGAAGGGAACAGTGCAAAACAGCAATGTATGGGCATAAAATGCATAGTACACGTGTAGCAATGCGCAATACATAAAAAAGACGCAAAAAATAGTAAGGGAGCTTTTATTTTTTGAAAAGATGAAAAGATGGTTTAGGGCAACAATTTGGTTTCATGTAAATCATAAAAAAAAAGTATTGTTTAGAAATGATGCAAGATTTTTAATATGGCATGTGGTCTCCTCGAACAGCTAAGACTGCTACACCGGTTTTCCATGTATGCGATGAGGTTATCGATAAGACTTGGGGAATACTGTTCCACTGCTCAAGAATTGCAATCTCCATGTCCCGGGCAGTAAAAGGAGGCCTCGGTCTCGCATCAATGCGTCGTCTGAGTATGTCCCAAACATGCTCGATCGGATTTAGGTCAGGAGAGCATGCTGGTTATTCCATACGCTGTATTGTTTTAGCTTCAAGCATGTTTTCCACAAGACAAACTGTATAAAGTCTGGCATTATCATGCATGGGAAAAAAAGAAATCACTAATTACTGCAACATAAAATACGACATGAGGTCTCGGTATCTCGTCTGTATTACTCCGGACCGTCAAAGTGCCATTCCGAATGATATGCAGGCCCGTATGTCCACCTATGCTGATTCCAGCCAAGAGCATCAACCCACCTCGTCTGTAATGTGATCTTTCACGAAAGAATGTGGGATTATTTTGAGTGCCAAAACACATCAGATGTCACATCCAGACTGAATCGGGACTCGTCTGTAAACAGAATTTCACTCCAACAAAGTTACTTCCAAACTCTATGTTCAGTTCCCCAACTTCTTTGGGACGCACAGTGGCTTGAGGTCAACGGAATACAGTCCATTGGCTTGCGTGCATAGATACCACCCTGATGAAGCCTATTTCGGACTGTTTGGCTGGACACCGTTCGTCCTTTGGCCAAGAACAACTGTGTTTGCAGCTGAGTAGCATTGCCCGTTCCGTCTCGACGGGCTGTTAACAAGATATATCGGTCATTAGTTTCTGTTAGCACATTTTCGACCTTGCACTTGTCGATGACTACCATTCCACGTGTCTTGGAATTCGATTCCACAGCCTTTCATGGACACTTCTTGCGACTCCAACAGCGTCCACTACACTTCGTTGTGTTTCCCCAAATTCAACTGTCCCGATAACACGCCAAGCCATGGATTGCGGTAAATCATGTTGTTGTGACATTTTCAAGCCACAATTTCTCAAAATACAAGCTGAGCAATTGAATTTTACAACTGAGGCAGTGAAACAGACGTTTCTGCAAAATCCCGATTTCTGCACTTATCACCTTTTTCCAGTTTTTGACGTCATAAACTTTAATTTACGTGTGAAATTTTCTTTATCTGTTTTCTACAGCACTTTAAATTATGGATGTTTTATTTTACGTTACTTATCGGTGTAAATATTTGCGTAATTTCGTTAAAACCATGTGCTCCCCTAATTGTTTTCAGCAGTGTAGTTTGAATAATGCATACAGATTTACTTATAATCAAATAGGGATGCACCGGATATTCTGTATCTATTCGGTATTCGGACGTATTACCGAATATTCTGGCCGAATATAAAACTATTCGGTATGCCGAATATTCGGCCTGATGAATATTCGGGAATACTTTAAAAAAAAACCCATTTTAAAAAACCTTACCAAAATTCTTATTTTATTTGGCCACTTATAAAATTCGGAATTGAAGAAACAGAATCGCATTTAGGGGAAAGTGATGCTCAGAAGGGTAATCCCGCTCCCCCAATATCTTTAAACAGAATAGAATTGAAAAGGTGCGATCGGTACCGGTACTTAGCGAACTTCATCGTAAGTTCCCAGTAAGGATATAGTGACCGTCGGAAGGAAGGTATTTTTGTGTCATCACGTTATTAGTTAGATGTTGTAGAATTTTATAATAAAACAACTGCAAACTTGAAGTTAAGTATACACTCTTATTTTCAAATATTAATTTACTCATTATGTGTACAAAATATATTTATTCATTTAGCTGTACTTTCATGCTTTTATTTATTTTTGTAGTGCGTTCTTATGCCAATTATAATGCATTAAAACCCAACATGGCGATAACGGGTTGTGGCGCTCGCGTGGAATTCCTGAAGAAGTGTTGCCAGTGGGCAACTTTTTAAAAATAAAATTTGTTGATTGACATCACTTTTTTGAAATGGTAAAATTCCACTGTTTTCGCCTTAATTAATATGTCATTAAATAAGGAGAATTTTTCGGTTTCAAAAAAGTGGTGAAAATCAAAGAACCTAAATATTAAAAAAAGTAGCCCACTATATGTCTAACACAATATGTGTAAAATGGTCGCAAAAAGTCTGCAGAGGTGTGAACAGCCCACACTACTACATATGCAACTTTTGTCTTACGTAAATGTTGCATTCAAACTCTGAGCGCAATTACCCTACCATGTCTGACATTACCGCTCAATCGATGGTTATTTAAATAAAACGATAAAAAAAATTCCTAAAACTTTTGTGCAAATTAATTGATTACAAACTGTTCCTTATACTTTGGAGTTATACTTCGTTAATAAAATATTGACTTTTTTGTCTAAATATGACTAGCTGTTCATGTCTTCTCTTAAGTGAGCGCCATTCCCCTATTTTCCCCTAAGTAAAAGAGAATGTTTTCACGTAATTTATTTGCTGTTTGTTAAGTAATACTTAAGAAAATTAACCATAAATGAGAATTTTCATAGTAATTGTTGATGTACAAATGTGCGCTCCTGAATATTGTCTAGTAAATAATCTGTTTTTTACAAAAAGGGTGTTTCTAAACAAAATAGAAAATCTTTTAAGGTTCATAATAGACTTCAAGAGGGAAACCATAATTGCAATCCACTTGTTCACTCACAAATACAGTGTACGGTCGTGGAAAAAAAAGTAAACATCCCCTACTAACTCCTCAACAAATCATCGTAGAAGAAAGTTACTGGTACCGAATGATTGGAAATAAAGTATACTTTTAAATGATGTATATAAAATTTTCTTAGGGGGTCATCTACATATTAAAACGAATCCAAACTTCATTTTTTTCAATGGCAGTACCCAATTTTAACAAGATATTTCAAATCTTCAGTTCAAACTATGCCTAGACACCAAATTTCAAGTCATTTGAATGATAAGTTTTTGAATTATAAACATTCAAAATTTAGTGCTTCTAATGTTAAATTACATTTTCATATTTGTATTTATATCTCCCGAAATTATGCTCCTAATGTGCTAATTTTTTTTTTGTAGTAATAATACTAATATACCCAAACATAAATAAGCTGAATTTGCAATTTTTATAATTTTATGATATGAATTATGAATTATGAAATTAATATTAAAAAAAATTATGAATTGCAACCTACAATTTTTTTGATAGATATAGATTTATTAAGTCCTGCTTTATGGAAATTCAAAAATTTCACATTTTTCTTCCAAGTAGTTTTCAAATTATGCTTAAAAAACGGCAAAATGATGGTTTAAGGAGCCGTCTATGATGGAAGTGAGTAGACATTTTGAAATTTATTCTCCTGTACTGTAATCTAACACGCTTCATTGACTCCTTGAGTGGCGCATAAGGTGCATTGATCAAGGAAGCGGCTCTCTCGGTTAACAATCCAGTACGGAACTTCAATTTGGATACAGCCCTTAAAATACGCTCATTTTAAAATAATTAATTTCTCGGAAACTTATGGTACGAATTGCATAAAAATTCGTTCTTAGGCTAATTGAAGGGTGTAGAGATCATTTATGCTGTCAGAATTGGTTACCGCTATTGAAAAAATCAAAGTTCTAGTTCGTTTTAATATGTAGATGGCCCCCTAAGCAAATTTTATATACATCATTTAAAAGCAGACTTTATTTCCAATCGTTCGGTACCAGTAACTTTCTTCTACGATTATTTGTTGAGGAGTTAGTAGGGGGTGTTTACTTTTTTTTTTCCACGACTGTACCTCATCTCACTCAAGGTCAAACTTGTATTTTCGTTTGTTACTTTAAACAATAATGAAGATATCATAACTCTGTTTTCAATAGACTTGCTTTGATTTCTGTGAGATGTGATATCATGATGAGAAGTGCTGAAATTGCCATCATTCATATCTAAACAAATATGAGCTAGACATTGCTTTATTCAGAATGAAGTTGAGAATATTTATACTGTGTCACTGGCCAAAATTCAGTCATTTTCAATATCATCATCACATTTAATAAAAGCAAAATTAATATGAAATAAATCTCACTGAAATATCTTCATTATTGATAAATTTGTGATTGAAAATTCAATTTCGGCTTGTAGTTACACACCCAGAGTTTTTGACTGAATGTATGTTAATTTTGGTGGAATAAACAGATTTAGATAAATGGGTGTTGTTTATTGTTCAAGAAAAATAAAAAAATGTTTGTCTTGACTATATTCGTTGAAAGTTTGTTGCAAGATTTTGGGAGCAAGCTGTATGTCTACAATCTCAGATGATCACCCACTCCAAACACCGATCTAGGATGCATTTAAAAACTTTCTTTCAAAATCAAAGGGAGTAGAAAAGTTATTCTTGCTGAGTTGCCACCATTTTAAATTTGAATAGATAGCATTATTTATTTATTTTTACTTTAGTTTCTTCCAGACAAATAAATAGTATATGACCCTATAAAGTTTTTCTGCCAATTTTTTCACAATTTCTTTTTATTATAAATTTTTGTTTTAAAATTTAAGAAAATTTTTTTTTAATTGTTTTAATTCACAGAATTATTTTTTTCAGTGTAAAGTTTTAAAGCAACTTTACACTGAAAAAACTTTTAATGCCTTAATGCCTTTTAATGCCTTTTTAATGCCTTTAAACTTTGAAATATAAAAGTATTCGACCAGCCGAATATTCGGTATTCGGCCGAATAGTTACTATTCGACCAGCCGAATATTTGGTGTTCGGCCTAACAGTTACTATTCGGCTAGCCGAATATTCGGTATTCGCTTCGCCTGTGGGTCGAATATTCGGTATTCGGCCAAAATCATTATTCGGTGCATCCCTATAATCAAATAACTTAGTAACTATAATAGTTATTCATAATGGGATTGACATGACAAAGTTTTGATTTAAATTCTTGTATAAGGGACATTGTGGAAAAGTGCATTTGATGTTGGTTTAGCTTGTAAAGTTATTCATTTAAAAAAAAACAAAGAAAAAAAAACAGGGTTTATCAATATGGACCAATATATAATAATAAAAAAAATGTAACATAACACCTTTAGATTTTGTTTTTCTAAAACTTAACTTTTGAAGCATTTTACGAAAATTAATAGGTAATTTCGTGAATTTTCCTCTCAAATTTTACATTCACTGTTCTTTAAGTTCTTTTAAGAATTCATTTATCCAGATTCTTCCTTCTTGATCCTCCGATTCTTAATCTTTAGCGAAAGACTTAATTTAAATATACTGTACTTTGAGTGAAATTAATATCAGATAGATAGAATCAGATAGATAGAAGAATCAGTAATGATAATTAATGGGTCTGTTAAATTTATGAAAAGTCTAGAGAAATGCCTGAACAGACTTCTCTTTAATTTAATCTTGTAAAATGAATCTATGTTATTGCTTTTTTAGTTTAGAAGTCTAATCCTTAATTTTTAAAAGTATATATTTTTTAATGTATTTTCTTCTACTAATTTTGCCAAGTTGAGTTTGTAGAAATATGCGTTATGCGTTTCAAAAATCAAAGTTTTAAAAATGACTATGTTAAATTGAAACTTCTGAATTTAAAATTAATGTGTTAGCTGTTTTTAGTTGATAGTAACTGTACAATTAATTTCAGTTTTTTAGAAATTTATAATTGTCCCCTGATGATAATATTAGGTGAGACTGTGGGATACTTGATCCCTGATCAAGTGGGATATACATACTAAACATAACATACTAAAATCAATATATAGAGCTTTGAAATCTAGCAACACATTTTAAGATGCGTTATTTCAGATAATCTGGCAACATAAAATCATTTACAGCCATTTTGTTTCAGCATAAAAAGGAAATATTTAATTGTTGCAAGTTCAACTTTTTTAAAGGTTTTAAAGTTTTGTTTTTATTTTCTATTGTTGGAAATTTGATAAATTGAATTTGTATATCATTTTAAAGTATAAACTTTACTATTCTCAATATAACTGCTTTAGCAAATTAGTTTTGTTTATTTACCACCTAAAATATACATGTTCTAAACACAAAATGGGGATACTTGATCTCCCTTTTTCTAGGGATACTTGATCCTAGGGATCACGTATCCCCAAATAGCTAAACTTTTAATACAAACAGAAATGCTTCAGCTTTGTTACTAAATACCCAAGATTAGCATCAATTTAGCAAAAGGTTTTTCTTTCAAAGGTCAAATTTAGCAAATTTTCTACAAAAAAGAAAATCTTTCATTACGTCAAGTAGAGCAAAATGTGGGACTTTTTGAATATGAGATCAGATTTTTACGAAGAAAAGGCACGCTTAATCAATTCTATTTCCCAGGAAAAGTTGATAAAAGCATAGTTGATGAGTCAGATTGCATTAGTAAGTTGCCTAATCCACTTATAGTAGGAGGAACCTTAAGAACTGCTACAACTATAACCTTTTACTTTGACTTTTCGAAGTTTTAAAATACCTGCTGATAATGAGGCTGTGTCATTATTTTTTGAAAGCTTATTCATTACTTTTACTTTGTATTATTGTTTACATGTATTATTCATTAAAATAAAGTTTAACTATTTGTTGATTTCTTTCTAGCTTTTGTTTCTAAAGTTTTCATTTTAGCCCCTTTTTTTACAATTAAATTGCCTTTATAGTTTTTATAAATATCTACACTTCAAGTGATCAACAAAGTCTTTAAATATTCATCTTGTAGTCGTAAATGAAAGAAATAAAAGTTAAATGTTTATTACTAACTTATAATACTGCGATGTATGCATAATGAAACAATATTAGCTTGATTTTTGACAGAAATCAAGTATCCCCAACGAAAAGGATCAAGTATCCCTTTAAGTGGGGATACATCATCCCCCTTTTGAAAAATTGAAAAATGCAATTTTCTGAAATTAATTTGTTTTTATACCAAGAAAAAAAATTATTGTATAAGTAATGGACACACGATTATTTTGGTAAAAAAAAAAAAAAAAAAAAAAAAAAAAAATTCTTAAAAATGTCAGATGACAACTGAGAAAAAATAAAACAGAAAGTGGGGATTAAGTATCCCCTTCCCCAGTCTCCCCTAAAAGTCTGATATTATATTTTAGTAGAAGTGGGCGAACAAAGATGGTCAAAAAGAGTTGTAGACAGTGATAAATACCTAAAGTAAAGGAAATTTTTAAAGTAGAATTTACTAATTAGATGGAAAGTGGATATCAGGATACCGGAATTTTATAATCGTCAAAATCCGTCCACCGCTCTGTATGAAATGTTTGAATTTGTATGAATTGTTTAGATTCAATCGATATTTTAAAAAGACTATATCCGCTTTAAAATATTGCTGTTTTTTCCTATATGAGTGGTTGATTTTAAAGTGGGGGCAAGTCCATTTTATTTGAAAAAAATATAATTTAAAGTTAAATCTTATTGCGAGTTAACATAATATTTGTTTTTCCTCAACTTCACAATAAATATCTTTTAACATAAATATAAATTTGTTACTATAGTAATTTATTTGGTCAACGATATTTCAGATGCGTTGGTATTGAGAGGGAGACGCCCACTTTGAATAGAATTATTTCTTATGTTGCATAATATTAACAAGCACAATGAGAATTTTATGATGGATACTTACAAATCTTCACTATAGAAATTTAAAAATATAATTATATGCGTACAAAATACAAAACTACTGAATAGTTTTAAGGTTCCGTACTTAAAAGGTAAAAACGGAGCCATTATAAGATCACTCCTGATGTGTCTGTCTGTCCGTCTGTCACAGCCATTTTACTCGTAAATTATGGAACGTGAAAAGTTCAAATTGGCTGAAGTGATGAAGGATATTGACCCACATATTTATAGATTATTAACCATTCAAAAATATATTTAGGAAAAATGTAGAGGGCCTAATTAAGTTACTTTTAAAAAATGTTTTTTGTATATCGTGTGGGGTATTGTGTAAAAGCTTTCGTAACGCTGAACTCAAATGTACATTTCTTTTAATTTTAGGTATTATATTTTCAGAGATATCGTCGAAAATATAATGCAAAAATATCCCACCTCCCCTCTATTTCCGAATCTACTGAAACTAAAATTATGAAAAAAAATAGGGGTAGTAGAAGTTAATTTAAACCTTGTAGGAAAACTGTAGCGAAACATTAGCATCACACAGAGTTTGAGAAAATCGCATTTTCCCGTTAAATGCAAATTTCAATTTGCGGGCGTTCATCAAAGAAGTTGAGGCGCCCTTGAGGTACCTATCGTCGCAGAAATAGATGATGATTTTCGAAAAAAAAAATGTCGGTAATTAGCCATTAACCCTTAAAGAGCAGGGCGGTTTGGGCATACATAAAGACACGGCCGGCGCACTCTATGCGCCTTCGGCTTTTAAAGCCTAGATAACAACTTTTAATGATATATTTGTGTAATGCAATGCCCAGTTACTGATTCATATATTTATTGCACGTAACCCTCTGTGCGCGAGTAATACTCGCACTTGACCGGTTTATTTCCTATAAAATTAAATGTATTTTTTGTTTAATTGTAACTTTTTCTAACAAGAATGAAATATTGAAATAAAATAAATAAGTAAATAAAATATTCAATTTTTTGTCATTAGATTTATATTCGATTAAAAGAAAATCAGCGTTTTGAAAAAATCATTGCTTTTGAAAGAGAAGCAAATCCATTGGTGAACACCAAATCCTTGATTTCCTTTTCAGCTAATACTGATAACGATTTTTGCATATTAAATTTATATGAAAAAAGATTACAAAAAATATGAGCCTGTTACTGCTGACAAATAATTTAAAAACCCATTCAAATGCAAACCATTAAATATCTAGCAATAACAAAAAATAGACTTGCCCCACTTTAATAATCAACTGTTCATATGAAGATATTAAACGAACAAGTATTTTTTAAAAGTATTAAAAAAATATATATATAATACTAGGTTGAGCAAAAAGTTCTGGGAAATTAGTGAAGTTGCCTTGTTATGTGCACATTAGCAACAAAAACAACAAGGACTATTTTTCAAAGTAGAGGACATCATACTCCACGACTTTCTGCTATCCATCTGCCCACAGTCGATTTTGTCGCCGTACCAGCACCTTCAACCCTCATTAATCTCATCGAAGGCTTTCAGAATCGTTAGACCTTTTCTCCAATAGTGCTGGATCAACACACCCAAATCATACTGCATATCACTCAAATCATAGGCATTTTGGAGCCGAAATTCCTGAACTCCTATAGATATACCACTAGTACGCCTATATACGCTACAAATTTTGGTAATTATTAGACTAAAAATTTCCCAGAACTTTTTGCTCAACCTAATATTAGGTTTGGAGACTGATGAATTTTTTAAAGTTTAATTTAAATTGATGCTTTTATCTTTCTGGATTGTACGAGGGTGTATCAATAACTTTTTGCCCTCACATAGAAATAATTGACTGAAATTTATGAAATTGTTACATTGTATGAGTCATTTTCTATATAGTCATTGTGCACAGTAACACATTTGTGCAACCGGTATTTCAAAAAGAGGGGAGAGGATATATTCCGTGAGGCGCGATAGTAGACTCAAAGGGGGGTATTTTTCTAACTTTTATCGACCTCAACATGTTATATATTGTTGGAAAGGCCTGTGACCACTTATTCATGCTATGCACCTACCGAGACCCTCCCCCAAATTTACCCTCCGGTGAACACTTTTCTAAATTCATGCCCCCCTGGGGGCAAATTTAGGGGGAGGGTCTCAGAGGTGCATAGCATAAATAAGTGGTCACAGGCCTTTCCAACAATGTCACATGTGGAGGTCGACAAAATTTAGAAAAATTACCCCCTTTGCGTCTACTATAGCGTCTCCTGGAATACATCCTCCCCCACCCCTCTTTGAAATACCGTTTGCAGAAATGTCTTACTGTGCACGGCGACTATATAGAAAAGGACTAATACAATGTAGCAATTTCATAAATTTCACTCAATTATTTCTATATGAGGGCAAAAACTTATTGATGCACCCTCGTAAGAAACTTTTTCTTTTTTCTGTTGTACTTATATACAGAAAAATATTTGTGCCGTGTGTCTCGATTGTATTAACAACCGATTAACCTGAATATATTAAAATTGTATATAGTAATACATTTTTTAAGGGACAATTTTTTAGGTTCCAGCTCCTTCAAACTGAGTTATAATGCATCTAATCTCTAAATAAGGGCCTTTTAAGGGACAATTTTTTAGATTTCAGTTCCTTCTACGACTTATAATGCATTTAATCTCTAAATAAAGGACTTTTAAAGGAACAGGTAATAACTGTCTCAAAGAGACGCTTGTTCCAAAGAATAAATCCTAAATAAAATATCAACGTTTTATTTCTTTCATAAAAAGTTTAACAGCAGCTTGTTTAAAACTATAAACTTTCATAAACTATTTATTATTATTTAATGAAATTTTGATTGGCAATTGCACATACTAGAGAATCAGTTTTGACAGGACACAGAATCCTCGCTTTTTAAGTATAGCTGATATTAAGGGATTAAATTTAGATTATAAACTTTAATATGCACAGACAAATAATTTTTATCAAATTAAATTTACAAGAGGAACCGTTTTAACTGGATACTTTAAATAACTAGACATAAATACTACTATTTTTACGTATTCCTTCAAATATTTTAATAAAAAAGATATTAAATTAATACTAATTAATAATTTAAATTAAGGCACAAACTATTGAATTATAATTATATTTTCTTATTGCTGTTGCATTCGATTTCTACGTTTTAAAGCTTAGCTATAATTAAAAAGTCAAATTTTGGCTAGCCGAAATTATATCGATAGTATTTGAATCTAATTGATTGATTATTCATTCTATCTAACATTTTATCTGTAATTTAAGCCGGAAAAAAAAAAAAAAATTGAAAACGATGTTGCTGTGACGTATTACGTGTGTTTACTTTAATACCTTTAAGCCGCCAAATAAACTACTACCTTCATATTTCTCAAGCATTAACCTTTAACCACAAATTTTTGTTCTTAGAAAAACGGAAGTATATCAGCACCAGTTGACCCCAAAGGCATTTTCTCCACCAAGCATTTCTCTTCTTGCTCAGCCGCTCCTACCTTAATTTCCCTGTTATTATTATGAAAAAGAAAGAAAGAAAGAAAGGAGAAAAAAAGATCTCGTGATTATTCTTCAAGTTACTTTATATTTATTTATTAAGATTTCATGCGAACATAAAGTAACTTCGCGAATAAGATTTTAAACATTGTACCGTATCGGAGAAAAACAAAAATAGACATTCAATTGAAAATTATCTTCTTTCAGTTTTTATGTTAAAACAATAAACTTAAGTAACCTTTTTCATAAAGAAATTGTACCAAAATTTGAAAATTTCAATACATCATTATAATTTTTTATTTTTATTTTAATGATGGATTTTTAACAGATATTTTTCAAATATTCATTAAATTTAGTAATGAAAGTAATTCTTGAAAATGCCGAGAAGAACTTGCGAGGACAACGCACGTTAAAGGATTAAAGAAACAAAGCCTAGGGAAGTGAATTTGTCATATGAAATATAATTTGTGCTATTTTACACTAGAAACAATTAGGGATGTTCAAGAGTCTCTTCCTCGAATCGAAAAAAAAAATATATATATATCTTTAATATCACTGATCTAAGAATCAAAAGAAAACGAGTCGAAACCCGCCGAATTCGACGAATGAAAATGTTTAAAAGAACTGATTGACTGAATTTATAAAAAAAATAACAACAATAATTACAATAATATATGGGCTAGTCTAATTCTTAAAACAAATATTATTTTAAATTAAAATTTAATTTCAACTTTTCAAATTATTAAACAATTAAACTTTATTCCTGTAAGTAATCCGTAACCGGCAATTAAGATAATGAAATTATGATTAATTATGTTATTAATTGTGGCTTTGATATTTGGTATTACGTAATGAAAAACCGACGAAAATTGCGCCGCTGTGACGCAATTAATTTTTGTTTTCAACGAAATCTAAAAATAACATATTTTTCACTGTCGCAAAATTTACATGCATACTTTTCATATTCATATTCACTATTTTTAAAATATTTTAACGTGCAATAGATTATTAATGAATGTATTCTCAAACCTGATGTCACGTTTGACAGTTACAATTTTGCATGTAAATAATACTTGCACTCTTAACTTGAGGTTCTAACTTGAGTGTCGGCAAAATCCAGAAATGTATTTTTAGACGCATTCAATATTTAATTTTATCAAAGAAAATACTCATTTCATTTTTACCATGATGAGCGTCTCAATCTCAGTATCAGTGGTATGGAAAAAATATTAAAATGTAGCAGCTTTATGAGAAAAAATGCGCTATTTTAAATTGTGACGTCATTTTATGTTCAAAACTTTTAAAAAGTTATTTTTAATTATAATACGAAAATATCATCCGTAATGATATGATAATTCCCCCCATTGTTTCCTTTATCTCTTCAACATTGAAAGTAATTCGATTGCTACCAACGAGAAAAAATTTCATAAAGGACTTTTAAAATTGAAATATAAAAATAGGATTATTTTTAAAAATAGCGAGTGCGGGCACATCTACAAATAAAGTGCTTTCATTGAAAAAAAAAATAATAATAATCAAAATCGGTTCAGTAGAAAGCTCAGGCCAGATGACTAAAAAAGTCCTTGTCTTTTAAATATACTAGGGGATCGTACCCGGGCTTCCCGGGTTAAAGAATATAGTTGAAAACATTTTTTCAAATTGAAAACTAATAATTTTTTTTAATATGCAATAAATTTTTTAGATTGACCACTTACATTAATAAAGCATTTTTCATATGGAAAATACGAATTATACAATCGAATAAATTTTTGAAATTTATCAAAAGTGATATTTTCTTATTAGCCGCATGCTAAGAGTTATTTGCCAGGATTTTGCTACTTATAGCATCCTTTTATATTCTGATAATTTCAGAGGTTGTACATGTCTGGTAAATTTGTGTTTTATTTATATTATTTTATTTATTTATTCATAGGGGAGTTTTTTTTAATGGATATTAGCCGTAAGAAAAAGATGAACTCTTTATTTTGTTTTAAGGGATTAATCTTTCGTAATCGAGCTCCGCGCGATATAGATAATATAAAAAAATATTTCATGCTTTAAAATTGTTTTTAAAACCATAGAAAATCAGTAAACTGAGATGAACTTTGTAAACAAATTCCATTTGAAAAAAAAATCCTATTTGGTGATCTGAAAATTTATGTAGTACGATTACAAATATGTTAGATTTGTGTTTTTTCAATATTTTTCTTTTATTTGTTTATAAAAGAAGTATTAATTTCGTTAATTTGTCTTTCACAAATATGTTAGATTGGTGGATTCTTTAATATTATTCTTTTATTTTTTTTATAAAGAAAATATTAATTTCGTTATGCAAAAATAGTCAGAAACAAATGCTGAACAATGTTTGTTGCTTTATGTGAAAAAATGTTTATTATTATTATGTATTGAAACCGGCACGTGATAAAATAAACTTTTAAAAAATCATGCTTAAAAGTTACTTTAGAAAATATAGTACTTCAGTCAATGAATGCAGATTTTAAACAAATTTCATTTGAAAGTAATTTTTTTCCTCTATGCAACGAAAATTGAAAATGTACGATGGTAAGAAGATTAAAAAATTGCAGTAGCGAAAATTTCAAGACCGAAATTTGATCGTGAAGTGTTCCCATTCGCAAAATGACGTCAGCGTTACGCCCAGATACATTTATTCTTTATAATATAGATACTTAATCAGTAAAATATAATAAAGATCAGTTATTAGGATGTGGTTATCAATTGAGGCTCTTATGCTTGGATTTCAATATGAAAACAGCAATTTTCACCTTCTCAAAATTTGTATACACACTTCTCATATCCATATTCATCATTTTTTTAAAAAATTATGTTTTGTTTGATCATTTAAAAATCATTTTAACTCAAAATTTGAAGTCACGATTGTCAGCAACATCTTTTATGTGAACAGACGCACTCTTTACTTGAGATTCTAATCTCAATTCCGAAAAGTAGAAATTTCTGTAATTTGTTTTTTAGACGCATTTGTGTTAAAATTTTATCTAAGAAAATGATCGTTTTCTTTTAAATATGACTTCATTTTCACTTAAATAAGCATTTCGTCTAGTGTCTGAAACTTATTATCAGTACACATGGAGAAGGAAAAACAATATAGAAAATTTATGAGGAAAAATGCGTGTTTTCAAAAGCAGTATGTTATTTTCTGTTATTATGCCCCTAATATAATATTCTGCTCCTAATGGGATTTCGCGCCACTAACCCTATACAACAATTTTTATCGACAATTTTGAATTTTTATCAGAAAATAGCATGAATAAAGTTAAGAATACCTCATTATTTCTCTCTTGTCTGCAATAATGAAAGCTATCTAATTTTCAGAATTTTGAAGAAATTTCATAAAATGCTTTTAAAATTAAAATATAAAAGTGGGGATATTTAAAAAAAAAAAAAAAAAAAACAGATAGTGCGATCACATCTACAAAGGAAGAGCTTTCAGTTAAAAAAAAAAATATATTACTAAAATTGGTTCAGCAGAAAGATCAGGATAGATGACTAAAAAACACACTTGTGTTTTAAATATATAGATTATATAAAATTAGGAAAAATTAAATTAAGCAAATTATGTTATTTTGATAAAATTATAGTAGAATGTTCTAAAGAATTACATTGAAATTTTATTATTCGAGAAGATTTTCGACAAAAACTTGAGGAACACAATATTATTTTTAACCACGAATTATTTGTTTGCTTGTCCAACTCGGCGAAGCAAATCCATCCAGGCGAGAATCACCAATTTCTGAAATATAAATCGCTATTATTTGCATGTCACCTCTCTTTTATAAAGACACTCTAAATTTTTGAAAAACATTGCGTTTTATCAGTGTGTGATTTCAATTAGAATATTTTCAAAAATGAGGCATTTTCACCAGTGAATAATTTCAAAGCAGCTGGGCTGTGAAAATGACGCACTTCTACAAAACATAATTCAGGATTAAGAATTAAAATACACGCTTTTAGGTAGATTTCGTAAGAAATACTACCTATTGCAGTCGTTACCATGGTGCGACTTTTGAAAAATTCCTTCATAACTTTTCATTATATGACCCCAGGAACCCAAAACCACCCCCACCTAAAAAGTTTATATATATATATATATATATATATATATATATATATATATATATGTATGTATGTATGTATGTACTAAATTTTGTCCGCACGATAAAAGTCGCAATTATGCACGGATTGTCCTCAAACTCGCCAACAACTTTGATATGGCTAATATCTCGGCGGGGATTGAAAATGGGCGAAATCGGCCCAAGAGGGTGGAAATGGGGAGGGTTAAAAATTTTGAATACTGTCTTAACATGATTCTGATAAAACCAGCTCTTACACAACAATGGCAGGAAAAAATAAATATTTTTCGTTATAGCAGTTGCCAACAATTAAAAAAAAAACAATAAAATTCTCACCACAACAATTACTTTTCTATTGCAAAATTTTCACGTGTAAAATTAAATAGTTTGACAAATTGAAAACAAATTGAATATTACGTCATAAGTTTTCTAGAGCAAGATTTCAGCATGAAAACTCAAAATAAAATAAATAGTTTGACGAATTAAAAAAATATGTACATTGCGTCATATTGGAAATATAATGGACCTCAGCAGGTAAATATGTAACGTCATCAGAGGTGCCAAGTTCGCACTAATCTTCCGTAATGCGTGGATTAGTTTAACCCAGTTTAACAACGTTTCGAACCAGAAAAATTATTTGATGAACCTTTATTTACTTAATTCCAGTTTTCTACGTGTAACTTATTTCATTTCATCACTGAAAAAAAATTCTGGTGCGAAATGTATTTAACCAGGGTTAAATTAACCCACATATTACGGAGGATTAGTGGCAACTTGGCACCTATGCGTCATGCGAGTTTGAAGAAACGTATTAAAACATGATAAAAACCCGACTATGGAAATATTAACATATTTTAACAATTTAAGGTTTTCTGAATTTTTTGTAGCCATTTTTAAACCTATTCCATATACATGTGTGTGTGTGTATGTATTTGTGTATATTATAATTTTCACAAAAAGTTTAGCTCCCTACAGCTCACTCTTTGTGAAGAAACTGGGTTTATCTCTAATCTTGATTTAAGTTTTGTTGGTGAATTTAGTACTTAACTTCGAAATCTACTTTCCGCCTGTAGGCCCGAGCCGACAGGGATTTTTTTATTTTACAATCCAGTTTTAAACTTCATCTATAGAAAAGTGTGCATATGACGTCATTATCACGGAATAACAGACAATATTCTTGACATAGCCCATATTTTAATATCAACTTTTTTTTCAGGTTTCATGAGAAAATGGCAACAAAAAGATACAGTATCTCCTGTTTTTGACTATTTTCCGTTTACTTTCAATGACTTTCAACAAAAATGAGGTACTTTTGTTGCCAAGATAAGAAAAATGGTATTAAATACTACAAAAAAATTAATCTCAAAAATAAATTGAGATACAGCTTTCAAACAAATTGCATTTAAAAGAGCATTTTGTCCTTATATTACGGTGTAAAAATTTAAAATGTGCGATGTTTAGAAGTTTAAAAATTTGCAGTAGAGAAAATTACAAACACAAAATTTTATTTCAAATTTCAAAGTGTTGCCATTCGCAAAATGACGTATGCGTTACGCACAGATATGTTTGTCCTTTATAATATAGATAGATTATACCAAAGAATATATTTTTTTTAGTAAGGATATTGTGTAATGTATATCCAGAGTTGTGATACAATTTTCTTTTTAAAAGCAATACGCGAGGTAACTTTAAATTTTGTTCTGACATTTCCAACGCAAGCAAGTACATTGCTGTTATTTTTTTAGCTACTTTCCTTAAAAAAAGCAGTTCAGTTTATTATTGCTATATATAATGTTTATTATCATTCCTATTTCTCTGTGCTCCGATTTGTATTACAATGCAACATTTTATAATGTAAATATTCATAAGTCATTGATAGTACAATTTACAGTACACGCAATGCAAACACCCAATTTTGGCAGCATATTTGGATTTTTTGGTACATTTTACATTTGTATATCTAACAGAAAGTCATTTGGTCAAATAGTTTAAGAATTATGAAGGTTACAAGCTTAGAACTCTTAATGTTAAATTCATTTTTGAGGTCTCAAAACTCTTAAAATTGGAAAAAAAAAAGAAAAAAAAACCCAGATCATTTTTAACATTTAATATCTTAAAATGTATACGATTTTAAAAGACAATTTTTAGAGGGTTGAAAGATAGATGTTCCTTCATTTCATATATTTAAAAAAAAATACGAAATGCAGAATTAATATTTATAAGGGGCTTCAAACTGTCAGACATTTGTAGAGCAGAAAATAGGTATGACAGCTTACGCGCAGGATTACAAAATGATTTTTCCAATTGGAATGAAAATTTTAGTGCCTAATTATACTTCAGATTATAAAAAATACCATAAACCCAAATAAAATTGTATTTAAAGCCTTTTTATATTTTTAATACAAAGTTGTATTTAGATAATACAAAATTTTGAAAATTTCAACGGTATAATCACATAAAGAAAATATATTTTTTAAACAATAAAAGGAAATTTCAGGTTCAGTTAATAGAGACTAATAGGAAACATCTATTTCGAAAATTTCATGAAAAAAATATTGAAGGTTTTGAGATATCCTGTGCGTGTTATACCCCAAAAAGTCATTTTCAGTAAAAAAGTCATTTTCAGTTTTTGAAAAGCCGTTTCAGCTATTGAGCGAGTGCAATTCTAAAAGCCACAAATTCTGTTCTAATGGGAATGTGAAGGAAACAATTATATCAAAATGTTCAGAAAAGATAGTAGTTAAACACATAAAAGAATTTCGAAAATTTTGCAGCTTTAACGGTCCCGAGACCCCTTTGGTTGCAAAACAGATTGCAATGCGGGTAGATGCTTAAACATAATTCAAAATCTCGGATGGATAATCTATAGTTTCGGATTCGCATATTTGCAGCTTCTAGGAATTTATTTGCGTTAAAAAAATCCATAGTTTGCAGTTCATATATTTTAAAAAGATTAATTAAAAAAAATATTTTCGAAAAAAAGGCAGAAACTTTTTTCTAATGATTAAAAATGTATTTCACATTAATTTCGAAGTTTAAACTCCATAATACCCAAACTGTTTGACCGAATGACTTGCTGCTTGGTATCCGAAGCATTTACCCAAAAATCCAAATATGCTGCCGAAAGTGGTTGTTCATATTGGAAATTTCAAACTATGATACATTTTATTCATGAAGACGGCACTTTAATCCAATGTTTTAAACATATATTGAAAGAAAATATAATTCCCTCTTGACGTCTGGATTTGAGACTTTTAAAATTGGAGTCATGACCATCTTTCGAATTTGATTTTTGGGGGACACTGTAAATTGTACTATCAATGACTTATGAACAATTAAATTTTGAAAATGTTGCATGTAAAACATGCACAGGAAAATAGAAATGAGTAAAATAAAGATTATACATACCAATAATAATGAAATAAAGAATTTTTTTTTTTCATTGAAAGGAAAGTAACTAAAAAAAAAAAACAACAACAACAACAACAACAGCAATCTACTTTCTTACATTGGAAATGCCAGAACAAAATTTACTGTCAAGATGCGTATTGCTTTTAAAAAGAAAATTGTATCACAACGATGGGATATACATTACACAATATCCTTTTACTAAAAATAACAAATACTTCGGTATTATTTTCTTTTGATTTTGAGATAAGTGATATTAATATATATACAGTGAAACTCGTTTAAGATACGCCCGCTTAAGATACGATCCCGCTTAAGATACGAATTATCTTCGGTCCCTTGAAAAATGCCTATTAAACCTGTGTAAAATTACCCGCTTAATATACGTGCGCATAAGATACGATCCCGCTTAATATACGAAGAAAATCTGTCCCTTGATGTCAAAAAACCCGCTTAATATACGAAATGATGCTCATGTAATCCGTTTATTACGTGTTTTTAGGACAGAATACGTGCAATTGAATGCGCTCGAGTTTCTCTTGCCGCCATTCCCCCCCCGCCCCCTTCTGTTTTTCATTCGTATGAACGCAGTAGCGGTAGTTCGGAGTCCCTACGGAAGGTTCGGGGAAGTTCTCTTTTACGTTACAATCGTGTGACACGCACAACTCCATACCGCACCTTCGAAACCTCAGTGCCAGTAACGCTATCGAAAGGACATTAAGTAAATCTAGTCTTTTGTTTATCCGCAGAATAGTAATAGGAGCAAATAATAGATGAGCAACTTAAAGTAAAGAGAAAAGCACTTTCTTTAACTGAAAAATTGGATGTCTTAAGGAAATACGAGGCCGAGAATGTGATAAGCATTCGTCTTTGCCAAATCTGTGGGAATACACGAGTCAACACTTCTAGCTCTATTAAAAAATAGACAGAAACTGGAAAACAGGGCATCAGCTTGAATTTCTGGCAGAAACAAAATTAGGGTGACCAAATTTGAAGAATTGGAGAAGATTTTATTTGAGTGGTTCACCCAAACCCGATCGACGAACATCACAAGTAACGGATTGTTGATTATGGAAAAGGCCTGCGAAATTGCTACACGTCTTGGAGTGGATTTCACGCCTAGTAACGGTTGGCTAGACATTTTCAGACAAAGTTACGGTACAGTTTACAGGAAGGTATGGGGAGAGTCCACAGCTGTGAATATAGATGATGTCAATTGTTAGGAAAATAAGGTGCTCGCGCCGCTATTGAAAAAGAACCCAAGAAGCGATATTTACAATGTCGACGAGATGGGCCTTTTTTTTAAAAATTAATGCCTGATAAAACAATGGCGTTTAAGGGTGAGAAATGTTCTGGAGGCAAACTGAGCAAAGAACGTATCACTGTTCTCGTTAGATCAAATATGAGCGGTACGGATAAATTAAAACCTCTCGTCATCGGCAAGCCGCGGAATCCTCACTGCTTTAAAAATGCTAGAAATCTGCCCTGCGATTATGAAAGTCAAGGCAAACCATGGATGTCAAGTAATATATTCGTTAAGTGAAACCTCAAGTTCGATGAACGACTGGAAAAGGAGTTCAGGAAAGTATTGTATCTCGCCGACAACTGTCACGCCCATCCTAAGGATTTCCCCGGCTTATAAAACATCGAACTAGTCTTTTTACCAACAAATGCGACTAGCGTGGTTCAACCCATGGATCAGGGCATAATTCATGTTTTCAAAAGGAAATACAAAATTCGCGACGTCATCTACACCAAATAGATAATCGCGAAAAGGATCTGTCCTGCCTAACCTGTAAGCCTATTGACCTTTTGGACGCCATGCATTTCCTGAGTGCGTCTTGGGTAGATGTAAGATCAACCACCATTGAGAACTGCTTCTGTAAAGCCTTTGACGTCGACGGCACTTTGCAAAACGATGGCATCGCAGAAGAGGAGCAGCATCAATAACAATGCAAAGATTAGGACTAAGGCAGATCACACACTGAACAGACAAGCAGACAAAAGCGTGAGACAGGAGACAAATTGCAGCGTTCAAACCGGTTTTTTCTTTGTTAACAGGGTGAAATGTCTTGACTTAAGCTATTTTGTAGCTTGTCTGTTCAGTGTGTGATCTGGCTCATTTGTCAAAATTGACGATCAGGTTGTAACAAGTGAAGTCCGTTCTATCGCGGATATAATGGCGGACGTCAAAATTTTCGATGAACCTAGGCCTTCAGAAGAAGCAGAAGACGAGGATGACGCGGATGAAGAAACGGATGTACCAGCCATACCATCATTAGCATCTGTAATGAGCTCGTTCTGCATACTTCAACTGTACGCCTCTTCGATGGATGCAGGTCTCCTTCAGAAGAAGCAGAAGACGAGGATGACGCGGATGAAGAAACGGATGTACCAGCCATACCATCATTAGCATCTGTAATGAGCTCGTTCTGCATACTTCAACTGTACGCCTCTTCGATGGATGCAGGTCTCCCCGTCGAAGTTTTTTTTTCTGCCACATCAACAAGGCAGAAATCTCGCCCTACGCTGCACCAAACCAAAGTAAACGACTTTTTTTAACAAACTAAAATTACTTCACGCACTTTAATTTTGATAATGTATCAAATAATTATTGTTCCTTGCCATACATTTAATTTGTCTTTTTAAAAATAATTATGAATTTTTTTTATTTTTCCTCTTTAAGTATGTAGTGTATTTTAGTTTCTGTTTTATAAAGATTAACAAAAATTTCGTTTTATTGTCTTTTCTTAATTTGGCAGAGAGTGCTGCATAAAGGCATTTTAATTTTGTTATTGAACGAACGGTGACTCAATAAAATTTTGGAGAAAAATAAAGTTATTCTTTATTTCAAAATCTTAAACTCAAATTTTCTAGAATATCTAAAAATTGTTAGAAATGGATAGAATGAGAGTTATAAATGACTAAAATACGTTAATAACAATGTGCACTGGCTTTGTATGCATTATTATTAGTCGAGAATCTATATGAAATACGGATAAGATACGATCCCGCTTAAGATACGAAATGCTCTCGGTCCCTTGATTCGTATCTTAAACGAGTTTCACTGTATATATATATATATATATATATATTTTATTTTTTTTTTGACAATGAGGCTCTTGAACATCGCTACTGGTTTCTAATGTAAAAAAGCACAAATTATATTTCCTAAGACAAATTCACTTCCCTAGGCTTTTCCCTTAATCCTTTAACGTGCGCTGTTATCGCACGTTCTCCTGGGCATTTTCAGGAATCATTTTCGTCACTAAATTTAATGAATATTTGAAAAATATCTATTAAAAATCCATCATTAAGATAAAAAATAATATTAGCATAAAAAATGTAACAATAGTAACCATAAAGCTACATAAATGTAATATTTGTGTAAAACCTACAGACTTTGAATCAAATACTGATTTTTGAAAATTGGTAGTAATGATCATTTTCTAAGAATTTTTCACTTTAGGCAAATTTATAGATTTGATATTTACGGATATCATTATGAAGTATATTATGCAGGAATAGGTTTTATTTCTTTACGCCACGCCCAGGGGACCTAGTCTGGAACTTCCACCTTCTAAAAAATAGGCTCCACCCCTCTCAAACTGGAATATTATTAATTTTTTTCAAAATCCATTTTGAATGTCACCGGACTTCCATTATTTAGTTTAAAGAGTTGCTTTATGTAAATAAATAAATAAGCACCACTCGCCGCAAATGATTAGCTTTAAACTTAAATAAAAAATTCTCAATGTTGTTTGAATATGCCTTGATCTCATAAAGTCTTGCAGAGATTTAATAGTTTAATATACCCTTTTAGAATTAATATAAAACTTTTAGTGACTTTCTTGGGAAAAGCATTCCCCCTCTTTAGTTTTAGTGTTTAAAGCGTATTCTTTTTTTGCAATCTACAGTGTTAAAGTCTGTCCGTTCCACTGACAGACACCCTTATTATTGCTTTTAAATAAACTGTTGTTAATCTTGTGTCATGGCTTTTCATACTGACTGCCCGCAAGGGTCTGTCACCAGTATCACTGTCTTTCTACTGCTCCAACCATGCTAAATCTTTTGCGAAACATTCAAAAGCTCCAGAATTGCTATTTTTTTTCGTTTTCTTCGTTCCACTCTGCAGCTTACGGGACCTTAAGTTAAATTCAAAGGAACTCTAAGAAAGGGTTCGAAAATGTTCATACGTACTCGCAGTTCGGAAGGGACCGCTTGCACACAAGAAATATGATAGTTAAAAAAAAAAATATCAAAATGAATTTACATAGAGAGAATGTGATCGTAAAAAAAAAAAAAAAGCTAATCGATTTGCACACAGGGAATGTGATAGTAGAAAAAAAAAGCTTTAAAAATGGATTTCGGTTAAACGAGAGTTTCGGGTAAAATAGGCTCTACTGTACTTAGAATTTTTATAGAGTTGTACCAAACTTTGTCGATTATGTCATAAGTGGATTAATTTCTGTGTTGGATTACCGGAGATGCTGCCAACTAGGAATGCAAGAGGAGAGTGGAAGTTGAGTGGGAATACTTATCAATATTTCTGGCAGTCATGTTTAAGGTATAGAAGAATTGCATTTAAACAAAGTGAAAATTAGGCATCTTTGGTATCCTAATGTCTCTATGAATGTTAAAATTATAAACTTAAATTTATACATTGTTGTTCCCTGATTTATTAATAAATTACTGTTTCATCTTCGTTGTTTCTAAAATTTGCTTATTTAAGAATAGTATATAAGTTTATTCGACTCTCGAACCTGGGAAACCCATTTCATAACTGATTGAATAGCAATGTTACATATGAATGCTAAATTTATTCTATAGTGTATAATTATATATATATATATATATAATAAATTTGAAATCACAAATATATGAAGAAATGGATAAAGTTTTAAAGATGATTCAGAAATGAACATATGAAACCAGTATGATACGTACCATAAGAAACTATGAATGACTCACAGAATTATCAGAGGAGCTTGTGAGTTCATTCATAGAAGATGCGTTATTTCATCCAATTTTGTCGGCATTAAGCCTA
This sequence comes from Maratus speciosus, assembly GCA_963932465.1. NCBI lineage: Eukaryota > Metazoa > Arthropoda > Arachnida > Araneae > Salticidae > Maratus > Maratus speciosus. The sequence goes on from OZ010791.1 coordinate 415,897,090, forward strand.
AAATGACAAAATTTAGCTCCTAATAACGCAAACATTACAAAAAACAGATAATAAAAAGCCAAGAGATCCAAAGAAAGATACATCTCACACAGGACATTAAAAATTATAAAATTAAAAAATAAAAATTATAAAATTAAAAAATAAAAAAATAATAAAAGGGCAATTGATTAATTTAACGTTTTAAACGTTTTAAACGTTTTAAAGACAAAAAATTGTAATATAAAAAAAATGAGAATATAAATAACATTTAAAAAGATGAGGAATATTTGAGATAGTAAAATTTAGCCTTGTATTATGTAAATAAATTTGAAAATTTAAAAAGCAATGAGGAACATTGAGACAGAAAAATATATCCTTAAATGATGATGCAATATGTGGAAATATATTGTGTTAAATGCATGATACCCCGTATTTTTTTTTTTTTTTTATTATATGTCCATACAATATATAAGCATATATACATACACTTATACACGCTCACACACATAAAAACATACAAAGTTTTAATCTTTTTTTAGCATTCCCGAACTCAACCCTCCATAATGGTATTTTTATTTTTCTTGTGTTTTTTATGTTTTTAGTGTATAATGTATGGAGATATATATAACATTAAAAAAAATAAAATAAACTAAGTGTATTCAAGTTGTCGGACTATATTTATCTGAATTATCTGTTTATCTGAATCTATTTATCCTTTAAAGAGAAAGGTTCTTTTTAGCGTAAATAATTTTTTAGAAAAATTTACAAAATACTCTAATAGGCTGTTTCGATTTCCTTGCAAAGAATTTAGTACTAAATGCAGTTTGAAATGCCTACTTAAATTTTCAACTGTGGAGTATGTTTCAAGTATTATTTACTCTGCGTGAAGTCAATATGAAAAGCATTACACTTGACTGCTTTTGTGGAAATATTCTCATTGTAACTAGAAACTCGCACGCAAATTACATGTTTTGTTCACTTCACTGTAAAAGTCTCAAAACTGTAACTTTCTTTTACATGGGGCATTAAAATTTAAAATTGCATGGTAATAAAAGTGAATCGTACATTTAATTCAGTTAAAATGGATTTTTATTAACTTTTTAATTAAAAATCTAAATTTTATTTTATGAACAAAATGGTATTCTATATTTTCTTACGCATCTTTATTTTAATATTTTATAGATGTTTTGGCATTAAAATTGCATGGTAATAAAAGTGAATCGTACATTTAATTCAGTTAAAATGGATTTTTATTAACTTTTTAATTAAAAATCTAAATTTTATTTTATGAACAAAATGGTATTCTATATTTCCTTACGCATCTTTATTTTAATATTTTAGAGATGTTTTTGTTTTTCTATTATAATTTAATATTTGCAAAAAGTTACATATTTTAACCCTTTATGTATCGAAATAATTTCAATTTTGGAAATAATTTACTTAAATGTCATTTTATGATGGAGTGCATTAATATGCAAAAAGTGAAAAGTCTCTGACATAAAGTACCGAATAGTGTTTTGAATTATTCTTCGTATTTTCTATTAAAAAAAAGAGAGTTTTAAAAAAACAATAATTGCACAAGTGCGAATATTACACGCGCACTGGGGGTACCATACAGTAAATGGGCGATTCCATGCGGAGAGTCACACACGTAACGCAGGCTTTAATTTGCATTTATTCAATTATTTATTATATTTTAATGTTAATTCTGATTTTAGGTGGTATGGTAAATAAGTTATTAACATATTTTTTAGTTTAAATGTGTGTAAGTAAAACTCACAGAAGTATATCATTTAATTTCATACTCAAAATGTGCTTTTTTTCTGAAGTAGAAAAAAAGCACATTTTGAGTAATAAAATTAAATGATATACTTCTGTGAGTTTTATTGCCACACATTTAAATTTAAAAATATGCTAATAACTTATTTACCATACCACTTAAAATCAGAATTAACATTAAAATTTAATAAATAATTGAATAAATGAAAATTTAAGCCTGCGTTACGTGTGTGACACTCTCCACGGAATCGCCCAAATATGAGTTAATAACTGGGCATTACATTACACAAATATATCATTAAAAGTTCTTATCTAGGCTTTAAAAGTCCATGGCGCATAGAGTGCGCCGCCCGTGTCGTTACATATGTCCAAACTATCAGTGTTTTAAGGGTTAATATCTCGGCTAATTACCGACAATTTTTTTCGAAAATCATTATTAGCAATCCTTTTATACTTCTGCGACGATAGCTACCTCCAGTGGTCCTCAACTCCTTTGCTGAACGCCTGCACATCGATATTTGTGTGTAACAGAAAAATGCGATTTTCTAAAAATTTGTGACATAGTGTAACCGCTATACTTTTCCTGAAAGGTTTAAATTAACTCCTTGTACCCTAATTTTTTCATAATTTTAGTTTTAATAGTTTTCATAGTTTCTTCATAGTTTTTACAATTTTAGTAGAAATATTTTTAATAATTTTAGTTTTAGTTTCAGTAGATTCGGAAATAGAGGTGTGTGTGTGTGTGTGTGGGGAAGGGGGAAATATTTTTTTACACACATTGGGGGGGTGACATTTTCGACGATATCTCTAAAAATTTTAAACCTAAAATTAAAAGAAATGTATTTTTGAGTTCGGCGTTACGAAAGCTTTCCCACGATACACCACTCGATATACAAATAAGATTTTTTTTTCAAGTAACTGAATTAGCCCCTCTACATTTTCTTTAAATATATTTGTGAATGTTTAATAATCTGTAAATATGTGGGTCAGTAGTTTTTATTACTTCCCCCAATTTGAACTTTCTATGTTCGATAGTTTGAGAGCTGTGACAGAAGGACTGACCGACACAGGAGTGATCTTATAATGGTTGTCTTTACTTTTTAAGTACGGAATCCTAAAATTTATTGAAAATTCAACTGTTTACAACAAAAATATAGACATATTGGGAATTCATATATTTTAGTTCTGGAAAACTTATGATTCTTATGCCCTTCACTTTTGACCGTTAACAGTTAGTGACGATGCAGAAGCTTTTAATAAGTTTGTTCTTATAGAAATTTTTGTGAAAATCACAGCTTTAAGGGCAGCGTCTTATTGCACTACGAATTTGTTATAACGCGAGTCTCAATTTAAAACTTCATGTAGTTTCTTGTAGACATGGTATTGTAGAGAAACTTAGCAGCTATAAAAAAAAAATCCCTGCTGGTTCGGCCTACAGGCACAGATAGACTTTGAAGTTAAGTAATAATTTCACCAAAAAAACTAAATAAAGATTAGAGATAAACTCAGTTTAACAATTTTACCTGGCCACTTTTGACGAGTTTTTAATTTCATTTTTCTGTGAGAGCTAGTTTTATCAGAATCATGTTAATGCGATAATTTTTCTTTAACCTCAATTATTATTATTATGGTTATCTTTTTGCTGTAAGAGCTGACCTTATCAACAACTTGTCAATATAAAAGTTATAGATAATACTAAGAATATTTATAATAAATTTAAACGGATTTGATATCTTGTGAATTGACGAAGTTATGATTTCTTCTTCTTCTTTACCCCCCCCCCCCCGTCCTTTATTTATTAATTATTATTATTATTATTTTGTTGTAAGGACCAAAAAAGTGTTGGTCCTATCAAAATTTGTTAATATAAAAGTTGTAGATAGTGTTAAGAAGATTTATAATAAGTTTAAGTGAATTTTATATCTTGAGAATTGACGGAGTTATGTATTTTTTTCTTTCTAAAACCCTATTTTTTTAGCCCCTTGAGCCCATTTTTAATTTTATCAAAAATCTGTCATACATAAATTTTTGGCCCTTTTCCTAGAAGTAGTAACTTTAAACTGATTTTATGTGTATTATAATTAGGAAGTTATAGGGTTTTTTTCTGTTTTCACAAAAACCTTCCCTATGTCCACCCCCTTGTTCCGATTTTACCCATTCACGAACTTGACCGAGATTTTCTGACCCCCCCCCCCCTCACCTTTGATTTTATGTAGTTTGAAAGAGATTTGTGCCGAATTATGAAAGTTATCGTGTCCATAAAAAAGTGATTGATATATGTATATAAAGTTTTGAACTAGGGTGTGTGTGCGTGTGTGTGTGTGTGTGTGGGGGGGGGGGGGTTCTAAGGGTCATGATCGGCTTAGATCTGCACAAACTTTTCAGAAATTCCAACATAAGAGAGAATGTGACAGGTAGTATTTCTTACGAAATCTACCTGAAACATGTCCTCAGAAATCATATGACAGTAATTGTGGCCTAGTGCTGCTAAGTGGCCAGTATTTTTTAAAATTCAGAAATTTATCTCTATTTACGAATAATAATATTCGCCTTATTTAACGACAGATTAAATATGTCAAATATTATTATTCGGAAGTAGTGGCAGGATTTTTACTTTAAAATGCACGGAATTGGTGAAGCTGTTGCGGTTGTAGATGGATAAAATACTTTTCAAGAATATTCGCAGGTCTTTTTTGTTTCGTTGGATGATTTATTCGAAATCGGGCCTTATAATGTCACCAGCATCCCTTAGGCCGTCATATTTCATCGTTCTCATTTATTCAAATGCCACTACCTACATATCAAAATCTTTTGTCTAAAAAAAAAAAGTTCATAACCTCTGTTTTGCATATTTGATCATTGATAATATTTGTATTTTTGCATCTATTTCGCAAATACGAAAATTTCATCCCTACTAGTATTTTAAAATTCGATTTTGAAATGAATGGCATGATTATAAAAAACTTCATAGCTGAAACATGTTAATAAGTAAGGAGTTAATTTCGGATGTTTCTACAGATCGGAAAAAAAGTCTGTACATTTCTTTGGACACATCACTAGATTAATTTAGTAGTGATATTCAGTCAAGGTTTTTCTTTTTCATCCGTGAGTCAGATTCTTTATTTTCTAATCAGTTTTTTTTTTCGAGAATTTTGAAATCAGTTTTGTAATTTGTGGAATACAAATCCTTTAAACATGTCTAGGATTGTGAAAATTGTATTGAAGCTTAATTCGACCATTCACCTGAGCTTCTCAGATCAGCAAAATATTTAGCAGGAAATTTAAAGATAAAATGTGTAAATTAATTTCTATTATAAGGAATTAATTTTTATAATTGGAGGTAGTTCTTGGGAAAATTTATAAAAGAAAAAAAACCTAACAAGAAATGGATGAAAGAAAAAAGTAATATGAACTACATCGTGAGAAACATCATCAGGAGGCGATTCCTATAATGTAAGCTAAAAATGTGAACATCACACATATAATAAAAATGTTTACTTAAACACGTATATTATACACAAAAGGTAACAACTTTCAAAAGATTAAAAATAAAATTTTAAAAGTCTAAAAACCGACAAGTTTTAACCACTCTGTGGCCATCACAGGCACAGGGTCATACTTCACTATTGAGAGACACAAGTATTTATAGTTTGTAAAAGTAAAAAATAAACATGCTATGTTGAACCCGCCACCGCCATAGTGGCATCTGTACAAATTCTGTTAAATTTCACATCGCCATCTGTACATCTTCCATCCAACTTCACACTCAAAAATTTATGTATGAAGAAAGAATTTAATTAAACTATTGAATAAGTGGAATCTGGAAATACGATGACTGAAATCAGGGATTAATACTTGAAAACTAGAAAGAGAAAATATATATTCTAATACATAGATTACATTTCATATGTAGTTTTTTTTTTTTTTTTTACTTTAAAAGCATTTTTTTTCTTTTAGTGTAGTAAACTTGATTGCGAAAAGTTTTTGATTTTGGATAACTCTTCGGTTAGATTCCGGATATTTTTTTTCGGTTTAAATCAACAACAATAACAATTGAAACCTAGATCTTTTATTGGTAATCAAGTGAAGGTTTTCAGTGAATAGGATTATTTATTTTCTAGTCACGAACCAGTCTTATTTTTCAATCCTTACTAGTGTGTTTTGCAGTCAGTTTTGTTTTTTTATTTCTCTACAGAATTTCTCCAAACATTTCAAGGATTGTAAAAACAGTATTATGGAACTTAATTTGATCATTCCTTTCAGATTTCCAACGAAGTATTCGACGAGAATTTTAAAGGGAAGAGTGAGCAAAGTAAATTTTTTTCCAAAGAAATGTTTGTATGTGGGTCAATCAACTATTCTTTGCACTTATTCTTGTCCCTCATCAAAAAATTTAATAAATCTATTTTAATTGTATTAACCCTTAAAGAAGACAATTCTCGCGACAACCGACTTTTATTGTTCAAATGTGTTGTTTCCTATTGGACACCAGTATGTTTGCACAGACAATTTTGCCTTATCTTATCTCCAAATTTCAGCAATTAAATAATGCAAAAAAGCTTTCCAGAAACAGCCTTTCCGGCCTGGGCCGTGGGAGGAAAAGGTAGCTTTCACATTTCTTGTTTAAAAAAAACCATTCAGCTAATTTTAATAAATAATTAACAAATAAGAGTGCTGTCGCATGTCAAAAATCAGATTGTTTCAAAATGTTACACCCTAAAATTCCAAACTGTTATATCTCGGTTATTTTTTGAAATAAAAACAAAGCAAAAAATGATCCGAAATACCGGTATCAAAGTTGAACACTTAACCCTCTCATGCATACGGACCTCATATGAGGTCGTACAATTATTGCATTATTAAGCAGAAAAATAAATAAATAAATAAATAAATAAATAAATAAATAAATAAAATAAAAAAAATAAAAAAAAAATAAAAAATAAATAAAAAATGAATAAATAAAAATAATAAAAAAATAATAATTAGCATTCATTTATGGAGATATGATTTGTGGACAGATAATACCCTAGCATGCAGTACAATAATAAAATTATTTTATAATGGTTTTTCATTTATCACAAAAAAATATTTTTTGTGAATAATGAAAAATAATTTATGCACGAGGGTTAAGGGAACCGTGGACCTTTATTTGAGCAAATATCGACATTTCTTTTTGTGTGTATTATTATTCTCCAATTTATACTACGTCATTAGAGGGAAACCGCATTCAGGTGCGATTATTTTACGCAAAGTTACAAGTGTTTTAATTATGTTCACAAGCAATGTTTTGACCTTTTAATATACTTTAAATCTGTTTTTCTCAATACTGATGTTTAGCTTTATATTTATTTTTATTTTTGAAATGTTCCTTGCTACTTAATTTTTGATCAAAATTCATGAAACTGTTAAGGAAGAATCCTGATATTGCTTAAAAAGAAACTGTGTATACGTTTTAAAATTCGACTTCATTAAGAAAGTTCAATTTGATTTTTAACTTATTATAAGGTAGAATTTTGATGAAAATCGATATGAAATTCAGAAAAATATCTCTAAAAAATTAACTATTTAAGGGATTAAAAAATCAATACACAAATTTGTTCGTAATAGTTTTACGCGATTAAAATGCAAAATCGAGGAAATATCTAAAAAAAGTAAGATGCAAGGAGCATTTTAAAATTTTATTATTTTTTTTAAAGATCTTTATATACTTTGGTGAAATGTATATTTTCACAAAATTTCAAATATCTATTATGAAAATTAAAAGAAAAATTTTTAAACGTCCACCGTCCCCTTAAAGAAAGAAACGTTTTCAACGTTTTACTTTGACTACTTTGGTCCATCCCATAAAAAAAGGTTTTATTCTTTGTATTGAACAAACAATGCAAGATAATTTGGAGTTTTGTCCTTGAAAAATATTTTATACTCTACTATAGGATATTTGAATAGTTTGGGGGGTAATTAAAAATTTTTTAGTGGCAACACTGGATGTGTTTGTAAACAACTGTTTTCGTGTGTAAATTTTAACTCTCCAAACTTTCTTTAGTGAAACAATCTGAATAAGAGCTACAAATAAGGCAAGTGTAACTTTAGTAACCCGTAACCCATGTGTGATCATAGTTTTTCCTTTAACTTTTTATTTTGACAGGAAATGGTTACGTTTTCATAAAGCTAACATGAAAACTAGTATTTCGGGGCTACTTTGTGCCAGGCCTCTTTTGGTCCGAAAATAGCCCCAATTACTTAGAAATGCCTTTTATACAACCAAATATCTTAAAACATGTTTTAAGTAACATTTTTTTCAAATGTTACTGTAGCAAAATGTTACATTGTTTTTGTTCCAGTTGCTGAGGATAACATGACGAAAACTGTTTCTCATTTCTTTAATGTATTAACAGTTGGTTTATGGTGTTTAAATGTTAAAAACCCTTTGTTTATCAAGTTTGTAATATTAATTTATTAGAAAATGCTGTTGCAAGGGGGTTTCAATAAAAATGCATTCATTTACATATGAAATGTATTCATTTTATATGAAACTAAGTAATGGACCAAAGAAGCCCCCCAGCAGGGGCTACTTTGTTCCAAAACTTTAAAAATAGTTAAAAAATAAAACATTTACTCTTTAAAACCATACAGTTTGCTTCATTGTTTCATGTTAATTGTTTACAACTCCATTTCGATTTTGAAAATTCATATACAATGTTTTTTAATAATGGAAATGTGAGTGGAACCAGGAAAAAGTGGCCCAAAGTAGCCCCGGTTGACGGTATATTACCGGATTACTCTATTACTTTAGCAGAGCAAAATTGTATATAGTAATTGTGAATATTTCTGTTTTTAATGTGGTAGCGTAGGAGACAAAAGAAATATTTCTGGAGACTGTAACATGGGGGATAAATAGAAATTTTAAAAATAAAGATAAAAAATTTCATTAGAAAAAGAAGGTGCGCTCGTGGTTATCGTGTTTCTAGTAACCATGGCAAACAAAATTTTTTGAATTATTTATTTATGTAGTTATTAATAATAAAAGCTTTGCTGAAAAGAATTGTTGATTGATCCATGTATGGAATAAAATATTCACTTTTCTGTTGTACCCCGAAATTTTAGAATTTGTGAGAAGTTTTTAGTTTTGATTTTTAAAAATTCTTCACGCGATACAGAAATTAGTGAACATTTTCTTGTGAAAATCTCGATCTTTTATTGCATCTCAATCCTAAGTTTTTTAAAGTAGCGATTCAGATTCTATATTTCCTAGTCACGAAGGGTCAAGAATTCTTTATTTCCTAGTCACATTCTTTATGTCCTAGTTCACCAGTTTTATTTTTTTAACCTTAACCAGTGTATTTAAAAATTAGTTTTTGTCGGCAGAATTTCTCTTTAATCATATCAAGGATGGATATTAAAAATAGCAATTGGAGGTTTAATTCAATCGTTTATTTGACCTTTTCAACACAGGGTTCGACAAGAATTTTAAAGGGTGGCAACGCGAGCAAATTAAATTTATTTCAAAAAATGTTTTTATGTATTCAAATATATATTTTTAATTCACATTTCTGTTGTCCGTTTGTTTGTTCTGGCCATATATTTTTTTTTCAAATAAATAAATAAATAAATAAATAAATAAAAAATGGCTATTTCCCTCCCTCACCATTTTGACCAGAAAATCAGTGTTCTAACTTTTTACGGCTGCTCTTTCATCTTCATCTAACACTTCATTTATAATGGCTGTTTTATAATAATGGAAGCCATCAGTTCATCAGAAGAAAATGATCCATTCCAAAGGTATAAGTTCGATTGAAAAAAAAACTATTTAATACTTTAAGTAGAAAGAAGAGGCTACACCTGCAATTTCCATGACACTAATAGAATAATATAGCTGCCAGTGTGTACGGTTTTCTTACCTCTAAAATTGAATACAAATTTTTGCCATATTTAATCGTTGACAATTGTTACTTTTTAAACTGAATTTCCGGAAGTGACAGACAATTGTTCCCTTGTGACGACATTTCTGTGGCTGTCAACTCGTAAAACTTGGCTAAAAATGCTAACTTTGACAGCATTTTCTGAATGAATCTTTACCATTATAAGAAAATGGGAAACTAATTTCTTGGTATCTGAACAAAATCGGTAAATTTTATATTTTTACGAATATAATGCAATTTTTTTGTATTTACGAATGAAAATAACTTCGCGAAAGTATCAGAAAAGTAGTTAGTTTGGATTTGGGAATAGCTTTCAATATAAAAATTCTCATAAAGAGATGTGATTATTTCCCACCCAAAAAAGGGAAACCCATGACTCCCCTGCAAATGGTGAGCTGGTTCCGCTCTTGCAAACCTTGGAATGGCCACTTTATCCTTCCTTCCCCTACGTAAATTAAATTCTATTTTCACTAAATTTGTCTTAAATTTGCAGGTAAATCTCTTTAAAAGCAATTTATCGACGTGATTATATCTAAATTTATGTAGATTTGATAAAAATTTTGTTTGATGCATTAAATGGAAAAAAAAAAACTAACTGCAGAGTTTTACAATAACAATAATGATGATGAAAATGTAATTTATATCTCCAGTTACATCTATTTGTCGGATCTCAAATACCCCAAAGAAAAAAAATCATAAAAAAAATTTAATCGAATATAATATTTTAATACTCGTTTCACTTATTTTAATAACTGTTTAGATTACACCCTGTTTCTCTCAGAATAATAGAAAAATCATAATTCCCATATGATTCCTTGTCTTTTATATACAGTAAGGTCTAATCCTAAATGTTAAAAAAATAAAAAAGAACAAAAATGTGTATTTTTCACTGTTATTCACTAAAACTTCGCTCATTAAAACGTCATTTTGCTTATTTAACCGTTTTTAATAAGTACTGTTGTCCTTGAAGTAGGCTGTGACAACAAATACATTCTGCTATAAAAGGATAAAGAAGAATGATTAATAATTTATGTATAACAGGCAAGAATGAAACTCTATCTTTTCCTGTTAGAATAGCGAGAATGTCGCTGTAATATTTTGAAATACGATACATAACTGAGTCGGCGGGGTTTGTGCGTGTATTGTTATCACAGTATTAAACATGGTTCCAGTTCTTCGTGATTCTGTCTTTCGAAATGGGTGAACGTTTGATAAGTATTATTGTATAAGATGACTTATCTGTTAAATTTATGGGTGTTTAAATTTTGGAACATATTGTCTGACAAGTTGAATGAACTCGTAATGTTATAGCACAGTTTTTGTAGATGGTCGAGTATAAATTTACAGTGACTGAACTTGCGTTAAGCAGAAAATTTAAATCTTATTTAAATTGTGTGTGTGTGTATATATATATATATATATATATATATATTGTGATAGTATGAATGAAATGACAATAATACAGTTTCCCCCAAACACACTGAATGGATACCGAAAGCATAATATAAAAGCTGCTATGTATAAAATAAAGTCCCTTGTACTATATTACGAGAATTAATATGGAAGAAAAAAAGAAGGATATGGATACCGATAAAAAATAATTGAAAAGCTTATATATGGAATTACGTTATCAAGTACAGAATTCAATTATATAAGCAAACTAGTCGTTTTCTGTGAGAAAAAAAGCTAACAGCTGAAATATTTTTTTCTCCTGTACTCAAACGACTAAAATAACCAAGAGAATAGTTTCAAGATGAAAACAGAATAATATTAAATGCTATAAAATGGAAAAAGCAATACAACCTTTTAAATACGTAATTTATAACAAGGAAAAATAGTAATATTACACAACATACCTAATAAAATCCCAGTTTTTTTTATCCAAATATACTCCTGCACATGGTATCCAAAAGCACGAACATTACTGGCCACCAACAAAAACTGTGAAATTATGAATAAAATGACATAAATAAATTGACAAAAATACTGTTCCCTCCAACACACATAACTTAGATTCCAAAAACATGGTAAAAAACAGCAGAAATTGAATAACAGAATTGGAATAACGGAAATTTGTAGAACTTAGACAGAATCGTTGGGTCCCAAATGCCTAAAGTTCCACAAATAAAATATGTGGGTTTCATCTTCATATTAGCCATAAATTAGCTAAAGAATATGAATTTGGGACTACTACACACATAAAACTCATAAAGCGAGTTTCAAAACTCGCATTACCCAAAATTTAAAAATTCAAGTTTTCTCAATCAATCTATTCTATTGGTGAACCTGCATCGAAAAGACACTACAGTTTGTAAAAAACTAGTTTTATCGTGTATTTCTGACATTTTAAATTCTTGGTTTACTATGAAAACCAATAGACGCAGTCAAAGGTTTTTCGCGATTTCCGAAAATGTGATTTTCTGGATAAGGCGAGTTTTGAACTCACGTCCTAATGTATTATTATCAATGTGATTTTCTACATTTGTTGTTATTTTGATACCTATTCGTAAAATAATCCATTAGAAGCTGCAAATTTATCATCTCACAGTATCACTTAAAAATTCAAAATATAATTAATATATCATAAATAATTTTATAATGGTTTATACATCATTTTTAATTTGCATATACATTCATTTATAATTTGTATATTCACATATATTGATGATAATTTGTATTTTTTAAAATGTTTATATATATATATATATATATATATATATAACCATTAATTAAACATAACCTACCACCGTCAATTATTATGAATTAAAGCTGTAAGTATAAAAAAAAAAAATAATTTATTATAAGAATTATTATGGAAGAAAACGAAAAAAGTGGACACCGACAAAAAATGGAAAAGCTTATACACTGCTCAAAACAATTAAAGGATATTGCAGTTTTAGGTGGATTTTTTATCTGGTAAACTGTTTAGCTGATTGATACATGGTCGACAGACATAGTAGGTTATATGAGAATAAATTACACATGTTTGGCAGAAAAAAAAATGCATTTTATTGCGCATTTGTGTACTAAAGGAAAAAAACACAATTTGTGCATATGAGAAAAAAACAATAAGAAAAGGTGTTTTCTTCAAAGAAAATCATTTTCAGTAGGGGGTATTATTTCCACGGGCGGCCAGCAACGTTGAACACCTTTGAGGCATGGACGCAATGAGGCTATTAATGACGAGTTGGGGTATTCTGCCCCACTCTTCCAGAAGAGCTCTTTCCAGTTCTTGGAGAGTTTGTGGGGGTTGTTGGCGGCCAGACACTCGTCTTCCTAGAGCGTCCCAAACGTGCTCGATTGGATTCATGTCTGGAGAACACGCTGGCCATTCCATTCGAACGATTCCTTCCTAGAAAAGGAAATACTCCACCAGGTTTGCACGATGTGGCCTGCAGTTATCGTCCTTTAAAATGAAGTTATCTCCGATTGCTGCAGCGTAAGGGACTACAATAGGTCTGAGGATCTCATCCCTATATCGGCGACCAGTCAAAGCTCCATCTCAAATGATGTAGAGGTCAGTGCGCCCGTCAATGGAGATGCCACCATACACCAACACTCCTCCACCGCCAAATCTGACACTTTCGTGCACGAACGCAGGATTATTCCTACTGCCACGGTCCCTCCAGATGAAAATACGCCTATTATCCGGATGCACAGAAAAACGGGACTCGTCAGAAAACAGAATATTGCTCCATTCATTTCTCCTCCAGTTGACATGCTCGGTTGCCCACACCCTGCGGTCGCGACGATGCCTTGATGTTAATCTAACACATACCATCGGTCGGCGAGCATACAGACCTACAGCATGGAGCCGGTTTCGGACAGTCTGAGTTGAAATCGTGGTGCTTGTAGCCGAGCGAAGGTGTTGTTGGAGAAGAGTAGCGTTCATGGTTCGGTGTCTCCGAGCTGTTAACGCTAAATACCGATCTTCATTGGGCGTTGTTGCCCGTCTACGACTTTGCCCTGGTCTTCGGCCTGCACATCCACTCTCCAAAAAACGGTTCCAGATCCTGGAAATGACACTTTGTGACACTCCAATGGCTTGCGCTACTTCGGCTTGAGTTTGGCCCCTTTCTAACCTACCAAGAATTCTCAAAGCTTCTGAATCTGTCAAATGACTTCGCTGAGACATCGTACTCATCGAAACAAAGCAATCACTGAATGCCGATCATCCTTGTCTTCATTCTCTTTTATCCAGTTGAAAGTCAAATTTCATTCGCTGCCGCTGAAGCGACGTTTTTGACGTCGAACTCAAAATTTGCATACTCCACAGTTTGAAAACCAGAAAAATTTGCATTTGTGATTCTCTTCTTCTATTTTCGGCAAAAAAAATTTCGTTTATATCTTTATTTTATATAAAACTTCAAATATCCTTTAATTGTTTTGAGCAGTGTATATTGAATTACGTTGTCAAGGGCACAGAATTCAATGATATAAGCAAAATGGTTGTTTTCTGTGAGAAATATAAGCTAAAGCTAAAAATTATTTTCCCCTGTGCCCAAACAACCATTAAAATCAAGTGAATTGATTAAAAATGAAAGCAGAATAGAAACAAATAATATGAAATGGAAGAATCAATAAAACGTATTTAAATATTTATAGGATATAAAATATAAATAATAAACACCATACCGATTAGTAATTCAGTATTTTACAAAAATCCATGCGCACATGTCTACCAGTGTATCAAAAAGATTAAGGTGAATAAAACAGTTAAGAAATCACAGTAATTGATACCAAAGGATGCAGTTAACACATTTTGAAATAAAATTTGAAATACCTTGTTAAATACATTTATTATAATATAAAATAAATAGATAGTAATTACATTATTTAAAATGCACTATTAAATTAATTAATAACTGTTTAACAATATCGTCAAAATTTAGCTAAAATACCCCCTGGTGTATTAAATTATAACTGAAATGGAGCAAGAAAAATAAAATTTAGAGCTATCTTAAAGAGACAAGTTTTGGTGCTGCCATCTAGTATTACTTATATGAATCAACTGTCGCAAGATAAATATTTGTAAGCATTTGAATGTAAATAATTTTTTAAATAGCAAAACCAAACATATCCTTATATATAGAGAATTATAAACCTAATATAAACCACACAATGTATTTAAAAAAGACTATTGTTAATAAAATTTAAAAGCATACAAAATATTCTATTAGCTAACTAATTTAAACTAAACTAAGAATTTAAATAATTCTAGAACTTTGATAATATATAGCATATAGCTATATGCTATAAAACAAAATAAATTCAGTAATAATTAATATAAATAATTATTAAAAATAATATAAAAAATATTTTTTAAATCAATTATGTATAAGATATTTATAAAATGAACAGGAAATAAAAAACATGTGGAAGTATATAGAAGGTTAAATGATACTTAAATTCCCATTACTTAAAAAGCACAAATATAGAGTGTGGATTATTTTCATATATCCATAAAAATCCAAAAAGTATGAATGTGGGACATTCAAAAACATTAAACCGATAATAAATATTAAAAAGAATAGAGGAATAATAATAAAAATAATTACCCAATTTTAATACATACAGTATAACTATATTTATATTAAACATACTTATATGTATATTAATCACTATAAAAATGGCATACTATTAGTAATTAATATGATATTGTCCTAAGTAAATTAAAATTTAATAACAAATAATTGTAAATTAGATTAATCAATAATTAAGCTAATTATAATATTAATGAAATTCTCCAATTACATATAAAATATCAAATCAACATCCATATAAAATACGTATCAAAAATATAGTAATAATACAAAAGCCCCCATTTTTTTTAATATAATTAATCATTGCGTATTATCCAGACAACACCACCCTCCTCCGTACTCTAACATCTACCCACCCAACCAACCTATAATAATTTTTTTTTATATTATTTTACAACTTTTAATTTTTTATAGATATTTTTTTATTTTATAATTTTTTTGTAATTTTGTTTACGCATATGTTAATTTGTTTTAAAAGATCATGTAAGAAAAGTACTAATTGTATATTAATGAATATATGAATTTTTTTGGAAAACCATGATTTAATGCATCATAAATTAGTTTTTTAATATTATTGTTAATTAGAGGAGAAGAACATAAACATTTTATTCTATATAAATGATTAAGTATTATATTTCGAAATACAGAATGATGTAGACAAGATTTAAAATTTGTAAATGTATTAACTGTGAATTTAAATTCTTTACGTTTGTCATATAAATCTGTGATTGTTTTGTTGTCTTTTATTGTAATTTTAAGATCTAAGAAGTTAATTGTATTGTTAGATAAAAGGTTTTCCGTTAATTCCAAATTAGTGGGATAATCAACTGGAAATCGAGTAATTGCAGATTGATCAGTATCAATTAAAATGATGTCATCAATATAACGATATAAATGTAGATTATTATTAGTAAAATTACGTTCATAATGATATAAGTATAAGTCTGAGAGTAAACTTGAAGTACAACCGCCTTGTGGTATACCGACATGCTGTAAATATAAAGTATTATCTTGCAATATATAATTATTATAGATAATGAAGTTAGTTAAAGATTTAAAATATGCAATATCTATATTAGATGGTAATTCCAGTTTTATATATATATATAACCATTAATAACAATTACAAATTACCAGCAAGGATTGTGAAAATATAAATAATACAGACTGATCCCCTAAACAATTTCAACATTGATTATAAAAATATAGTAAAAATAGGATAAAAGGAATATAATGGAAATTTGTAGAACCAAGGCAGATTCATCAGACCCTAAATCCCTTGATACTATAAATAAAGTGTGGTTTCATATATATAAAATAAATCACTTTTATCGTTATAAAATAGGTAATTCCTAAACTGTTTTTATATATAAAGTTATAATGCTTTGGATTTTAGGAAATTTTCATGTTTTTCGGCATAAAAATACGTGTCTTTTACAATTTTAGAGATAGAAAACGATGAAAAATAACAGCGCGTTACACAAGATAAAAATACTTTTCTTGTTCTGAATTTAATTCTGAATTTAAAACAATATTGGCTTACATTATTGTATAAGTCGCATCTAATGCAGTGGTACTTATTAAGACCCATTTTTTAATGTTTATTGTCAGATACAATGTTGCTTCATTATTAAATTGTTTATTTCCCGCCTTAATCCTTGATTTTTAAAATTTGTACCGTACTTTTGGACAGAGAAAATATGAGAGAAATTTTATCTTAAATTGTTTGCTGGAATAAAATGAATTAAGGAAATTAAGAGCGTTTTGAAGTAAGGAAACTAATCACAATACAACTTATAATACGACTACATTATAATTGAATCACTTTAGGCTAATACTATTTTTTGTTACATGTTTCGGTGTGTGCTTTCACAAGAACAAACGAACACAGGTAAAATGAACAAATAACGATTGTTATGATTAAATTTGACAGTTTATTTCATTATAAGGGATCGTTATCAAATGTCTTTTTTGAAAGAATACAAAAAAAATGTTATTAATTTCAATTGATAAAATATACAAAATAAAGTGAAATTCATACCCTTTTAATGTTTATATATTTTTATTTTGTAAATTTGTACTCATCATATGAAGCGAATAAATTAAAATTGCATTGAACCATATCCGGGCAAACAGAAAGTAAATTTATTACAAATCATCAGACATACAAGTAAAATTACATAAATACATTTAATACAATTAAAAAGCAAACGTTTCAAGCTAAATTTTAGCCTCTCATCAGTGCAACAAAACATTCAAATGACAGAAAACTATATATCATGTTTACAGTTAAAAATTATTAGCAGTTAAAATTAAATAAAGTATAAAAATTTTTTAAAACAATGCTGAGTATTCAGGAGGAAGTGCACATGATTCATTTAACGGCGACGTTTGCTTACGAGTGAACACACCTTCCAGAAAAACTCTACTTTTAATATTATTGCAACCGGATCTGATAACTTTCATATTCGTGAAATCTGGGATATGGTCGGTATCCAAAGAATGCTGTACAATTTTAGACTGTAGGTTTCCAGATTTGTAAGTACGTTTATGCTCGGCAAGGCGAATGGCGCAAGTGCGACCAGTTTCGCCAATATATACTGAGTCGCAACCTTTACATGGTATACTGTAAATTGAACCGGTTCTTAGTAAGGGGGGAATTTTAGGTTTAGATTTACAAAGTAAGTTTTTCAAAACATTTTGAGGCTTTAATGATGTACTGATGTTATGAGACTTCAAAAGGCTAGAGATTTTTTCAGAAAGATATTTGTTGTAGGGTAGAGATATGTAAATAGCGGGAGCCATACAATTTACAGAGGATGACACGTGATGCTCATAAAAAATTCTTTTCAACCATCTTATAGGATATCCATTTAGAATTAGGTCACTAAATATCTTCTTTTTTTCAAATTGGAAGGCTGCATCAGTATTACAATAACTTTTAGCTCTATGGATTAAAGTTCTAACGACTGCGATTTTATGGGAGAGTGGGCATATAAAATCGCAGTCGTTAGAACTTTAATCCATAGAGCTAAAAGTTATTGTAATACTGATGCAGCCTTCCAATTTGAAAAAAAGAAGATATTTAGTGACCTAATTCTAAATGGATATCCTATAAGATGGTTGAAAAGAATTTTTTATGAGCATCACGTGTCATCCTCTGTAAATTGTATGGCTCCCGCTATTTACATATCTCTACCCTACAACAAATATCTTTCTGAAAAAATCTCTAGCCTTTTGAAGTCTCATAACATCAGTACATCATTCAAGCCTCAAAATGTTTTGAAAAACTTACTTTGTAAATCTAAACCTAAAATTCCCCCCTTACTAAGAACCGGTTCAATTTACAGTATTCCATGTAAAGGTTGCGACTCAGTATATATTGGCGAAACTGGTCGCACTTGCGCCATTCGCCTTGCCGAGCATAAACGTACTTACAAATCTGGAAACCTACAGTCTAAAATTGTACAGCATTCTTTGGATACCGACCATATCCCAGATTTCACGAATATGAAAGTTATCAGATCCGGTTGCAATAATATTAAAAGTAGAGTTTTTCTGGAAGGTGTGTTCACTCGTAAGCAAACGTCGCCGTTAAATGAATCATGTGCACTTCCTCCTGAATACTCAGCATTGTTTTAAAAAATTTTTATACTTTATTTAATTTTAACTGCTAATAATTTTTAACTGTAAACATGATATATAGTTTTCTGTCATTTGAATGTTTTGTTGCACTGATGAGAGGCTAAAATTTAGCTTGAAACGTTTGCTTTTTAATTGTATTAAATGTATTTATGTAATTTTACTTGTATGTCTGATGATTTGTAATATATTTATTATTTTTAACTCGTATATCAGACGTTAAACAATGATTATTTATTTTAATAGAAAGTAAATTGTTTGATTAACATTTGCGAGTAATTCACCGCATTAAAAAAAGTAAAAATAAAATGCCCCGGATATGAAAGAAAGATTTGTTAACCCAAAAAATGGTTAGAATACGCTAACAAACTTAAGTTAATGGGATAATCTAACAAAAACCTAATATTTAATTTCAAGTTTATTACTTATGAACATATGGGCTGAGAGATAACAGAACATATGGGATTAGAAGGAAAAATGCTAAATCTATTTTATATTTAACATGTCTTTGGGTGTATGTGTGTGTCTTTTTAAAATGTTTCAAATAGCTAATATCTTTTATAGGGATGCACCGAATAGTGATTTTGGCCGAATACCGAATATTCGGTCTACTGGCGAACCGAATGCCAAATATTCGGCTAGCCGAATAGTAACTGCTAGGCCGAATACCGAATATTCGGCCAGCTGAATAGTAACTATTCGACCGAATATTCGGCTTGTCGAATAATTTTATATGCCAAAGTTTAAAGGTATTAAAATGTTAAATTTTAAAACAATTTTACATAATATTTAAAACAGAAACTTTCATTTTGATAATAAAGAGCTTTTTTCAAGTAAACTTTATGCTGAAAAAAATCTGCTTTGAGTTATTTGCTTTGAGTAATCTGCTTTGAGTAGAGGATAGTTATAAAACTTTTTTAATTAATAAAATTTTAAATTTCATGGCTTCTTCTGTGAATTAAAACAAATGAATAAAATTTTCTTAAATTCTAAAACAAACATTTTAAAATCAAAGAGAAATTGTGAAAAAATTGGAAGAAAAATTGTACAGCATCATATATCTTTTTTTTTGTCAGGAAGAGACTGAAGTAAAAATAAATAAACAATACAATCTATTCAAATTTTATATGGTGGCAACTAAAGCAAGAATAACTAGTCTATTCCCTTTGATTAAGCAAGGAAGTTTTTTAATGCATACTAGATCGGTGTCTGGAGTGGCCGATCATTTTTAGAGATTATAAACGTTGTTCTTAAAATCTTAGCAAGAAACAGATTATTTACTGGACAATAGGGTGGAGCGAAAAAAATTATTTTTTTTAAATGAAAAACGGGTAGGTGCCAAAAGTTGCCTTTATACTAGTACATCATCTGTGTGCAATATTACCGCTGAAAAAAAATGGCTTGAGTCTGCGCTTTTGGTCCAAAAGTCGAAATTTTGGGTAAAATTTGACATTTTTTCAAAAATTAAAAAAAAAAATTCTATAGAGATGGTTATTATTTAAAAGTGTTATTTAAACCTTTATTATTAATGACTTAACATATTTAAACGAAAAAAACTATATCTTTGTTCTGTATAACTGGAACAAAACTGACAACTTTTGGTGAAAAAAAGGCGTTTCCACTCTGTTGTGTCATACAACTAATTGTTATTTGGAATACAGCTCTTACCTAGCTGATTTCAAAACTACCCATGAGGTACCACGTGGATGTGGCTGCATTTCATGTCACAACAGTGCATAGCTCGACCACCCTACCATCTGAACTCAATTTTTTATTTATACATTGAATTGTGATTTTTTATCAAAGACTGGCATAAGTTTTCTATGTATCAACCTGGTACATCTTCTTTGGATCCACAGATTTTGAATGCTGCTGCTGTGATCTCATTTACGTATTTTTCTACTGTTTGTGTAAGAGAAGACAAACAGTGTAATGCAGTGCGGATGGTATTAATGTAATCTATTCAGCCTTCTATTATCTTCACCAAGATTGCACACGATAAATGCATATTGATTAGAGGTTCTGTTACCGCAACACTTTTCCAATGAGTTAGATTTTGATAATTATCCGCTTCAAAGTTGATTGTAGATATTTCCGATTTGCGTATGCCATCATTTACTCTCATCTTTCGACTATTATGTGCTGAGCAGCTAGCTGTTTAATGTGATGGCAATCGTCAGAGAGCATTGAAATAAGAATTTCCTCTGTGTATGCAAAGCAACTATTGTCCTAAATAACCTTTTTTCAGTATTTTTTAATTCCGTTTTGTGTGTTGTTTAGTATCCAAGTTGTTTTTGTGTAGCCAATTTCCCATGAGTTTTCAGATCCCTTCTTTAGCTGTGAATTACATTTGATTGTAAACTATTCTGGAGCCAAACTTGGATAACATAGTACTTTTTGAGTGAACGTAGAGACTCTGATGGGCATTGAGCGCTCATTTGAAGGCGGATAATTCTGTTAGTCGTTGTCATCCATTCTGCGAGGGGCATGTTTAGAATGAACCATTACAATTGATCATATGTCTCTTCCAAGTCCAGTTAATTTCCTCTGCATCATTTATTAGATAAAATCGTTGGCAAAAATTAGATTCTAACCCACAGGGATGCGCCGGACCAATAGGAAAATCTTTGTCCACGTGCTTATTCCCTTCTTATTTCAATTTTTGAAGCCATAGAGAGTATTTTTTAAACATTATTTCCTGAAATCAAGAAAAGGGTACTCAACACATACCAGAAATACCTGATAGATATCTGCAAAGTTATTTCATCAAGATATTGCTCAGAACTAGCGAATAGGAACCCAAAAAACTTGTCCTACGCAAGATGGCCCACAACGGCGCATAAAATTATTCGCCTTTATATATGCACTGAACTGATTGACCATCAGAGTCTGGTTCCCTCACAAAGTATGTAATCCAAGTTTATGCCACAGGATGGCTTACACCAAATAAAATTCACATCTAAAAAATTGATCTAAAAACATATGGGAAATTACTCGGTTACAAAACATCACAGAAATCGGAAAAAAACAAATACTAAAAAAATTTATTTAGGACAATGGTAGCTTTTCACATCGAGAGCAAATTCTTATTGCAATTTTGATGACGATCGCCATCACATTAAACAACAAGCTTATCACCATATAAAAAATTCAAGAGGTAGAGTAAATGATGGCATACTCAAAGATGAAATACCTAAATGTTGTAAAATGTAGGAACGGAACTCCCAATCACTATGCAGTAACTGGATGTAATTTTAGTGAAGATACTACAGCGCTGAATAGATTCCATTAATTCCACTGCATTACTCTGCTTGCCTTATCATACACAAGCAGTAGAAATATACGTGAAGAAGTGTCACAGCAGCACTCAACGTCTGTGGATACAAAGAAGAGATGGATTAGGTTGATACATAGGAATCTTATGTCAGTCTTTGATAAAAAATCACAATTCAATATATAAATAAAACATTGTGCTCAGATGGAAGGGTGGTCAAGCTATGCACTGTTGTGTCATGAAATGCAGCCACTCCCACTTGATACCCCATTGGTAGATTTCAAAGCAACTACGTAAGAGACCAAATAACAATTAGTTGTATGACACAACAGAGTGGAAACGCCTTTTTTTCACCAAAAGTTGTCAGTTTTGTTCCAGTTATACAGAACAAAGATATAGTTTTATCGTTTAAATATGTTAAGTCATTAATAATAAAGGTTTAAATAACACTTTTAAATAATAACCATCTCTATAGAATTTTTTTTTTTAATTTTTGAAATAATGTCAAATTTTACCCAAAATTTCGACTTTTGGACCAAAAGCGCAGACTCAAGCCATTTTTTTTCAGCGGTAATATTGCACGCAGAAGATGTACTAGTATAAAGGCAACTTTTGGCACCTACCCGTTTTTGATTTTCAAAAAATAATTTTTTTCGCTCCACCCTACTGGACAATGTTCAGGAATTTGCATTTGTACATAATTAATCCCTATGAAAATCCTCGTGATTGATTAATTTTCTTAAATAATACTTAACAAACGGCAAATAAATAATGTAAAAACACTATCTTTTAAAATATATGATTCTGTTTCTAATTATTTTGAATATCTTTATAAGTTGACTGTTAAACGTAGAACGTAGAAGTAGTATAAGGTTTTTAACAATGTTTTAAAAGTTTTTATTAAGTATTCGGTTGGGCCGAATATTTCGATATTCGGCCAAACCGAATATTCGGTAACATGG
Source organism: Maratus speciosus (assembly GCA_963932465.1). Classification (NCBI taxonomy): domain Eukaryota; kingdom Metazoa; phylum Arthropoda; class Arachnida; order Araneae; family Salticidae; genus Maratus; species Maratus speciosus. Next base: position 415,920,188 of record OZ010791.1, read on the forward strand.
CCGAATAGGTCGAATACCGAATAGATACCGAATATTCGGTGCATCCCAAATCTTTTTTTTTTTTCATATTATGTGTATTTTTAAAAAATCATATTTGAAAAAACAATCTCATTTCATTTCACATATCTCTAAATAAGTAAGCAAACATATGCCAAATAAAGCGATGTTAAATTTTTGAAGTTTTTTGTTTAGAATTTCGTCATCGAGATGTGCTATTCTCATAAATAAATTGTCATTGCTATTAATTATTTATATAATGTTGTATACCAGAATGTTTGCATGACAATTTCGTTGCGTTTATTTGCATTTATAATTAATAAATTTTTAGAATATGAAATGCCATCCCAATGGATTTCTCTGTGACCTGCCTGAAGCAATAAAGATAAGAACTTTTTGATATTAAATTATAGATGATTCGAACGTTATGTAAACAAAGATATTAAATTAATAGAAATAACAACTTAATTACTGAATGCGACATTTGATTGTGTATTTTGCCATGTCAAAATTATTTGTTAATTGAATAGTGCTTTAGTTTACAGGGTTTAATAAAGAAAATAAGGAATTAAAATCAATGTATTCCTTGTAGATTACAGAATTCTACCTTACATCAAGGAAATAGTAATTTTTCTTATTTGTATTGTTGTTTTTGTTAACGTAATCCATAACACAATCAAATTTCTTTTAACAATGCTAGTGTAAATAAATTGCATAAATAAATTGAGAAGTACCCATAAGTGTTTATGTATTTTTAATGTATATGATACTGCGTTACTAAGCTACAGCAAAATTATATAAATTAAATATTTTCATTAATGAAATCCACAGAATCTTTTGAGATTTGAGGCGTTTAAATGTAGAGTGGTTGGTGTAAGTAACTAATTTTGAAAAATTGAGTTAAATGTTTGTTATCTGGACATATCAATCTAAACGTAGGAATATTCGGTATAAGCGATAGTTCCACTAAATTACCTGTAAGTAGCACCTGAAGATATTTTACCACAAAGAAAACTACTGTAGCGCACTCGTCCTTTTAAATGGCTCAACACTAGTGATGGGCGATAATGAGATGTTTTTATCGATTTTCTCGATTGTATGGGCATCTCGATATTTTTCGATTTTGTAAAAATTTTCTCGATGACTCCAGTTTTCCAATTGCTTTTATACATCATAAATTTATCCAGAATTGTCTGCAAGTGAACTGGAATGAGTCGGCGTTAATAAGGGCTAAGTGGCTTCGCCCGCTAGCGGGCCCTTCCTTTAGCCGGGGCCTCTAATTTATACGCAATCTTGTAATATGACATCTCGACTCGAACTGGCTTCCCGCTATATAAGGCACCGTATAGCAGGCGTGGTGTGCACGCAATATAAAATCTTGTAAAAAAATAATCTTGAACCGGACGAACCTCGGACCGGATCCCTGGGGGGGGGGGGGTCAAAGTGAGGGGAGGAGTACAGTAGCTGCATAGTAGGAATAAGTCGTCATGGGGCATTAAGCCTTTCCAACTATATATCACATGTCACATGAGGGATCTCGATCTGAATTTATAAAAATGCCCTCCCCGTGGGGGCAAAGTTGGGGAGGGGCGCGGGAGGTGCATAACGTGGGTAAGTGGTCGTAGGCCTTTCCGACAATATATCACAAGGGGGTCTCGGGTAAATTTAGAAAAGTCACATGAAAGGTCCCGGCTAAATTAATAAAAATGGGCTCGTGGGACAAAGTGGGGGGGGGGGGGGAGGGCCGCTGGAGGTGCATAAAATGAGTAAGTGGTCACAGACCTTTGCAACAATATGTCACATGAGGGTTCTCGGCTAAATTTAGAAAAGTACCCCTGTGTGGGCAAAGTTCGGGGGGCGGACATCGGAGGTGCATAATATCAATAAGTAGTCACAGACCTTTCCACCGATATGTCACATGAGGGGTCTTGGCTAAATTTAGAAAAGTACCCTCGTGGGAGACAAAGTGTGTGTGTGTGTGTGTGTGTGGGGGGGGGTGCATAACATGAATAAGTAGTCACAGGCCTTTCCAATATGTAACATGAGGAGTGTCATCAAAATTTAGAAAAATGCCCCGGTGGCAAAGTGGGGAAAAGGCAGGTAGGTGCTTAATATGAATAAGTGGATTTTCTAATGATATATCACATGAAGAGTGTCGGTAAAAGTTAGGAAAGTGCTCCCCTCCAAGGAGCCAACTACCGCACTCCCCGGAATACAACCCAACTTTTGAAATTTCATATATTATAAATAATACCGGATGGCTCCGTAAAAAAATCCGATCTAAACTGATGAAAATGCAAAAAAGTTTGAAAACTACCCCCCCCCCACAGTGGGAGCAAAAATGGGGAGGGGGGGACGAAAGTGTCATAATATGAAAGAGTTATCCGAGAGCTTTCCGATCATATATATCATGACGGGTTCGAAAAATGTTTGAAAATTGCTTGCCCAACCCCTCTTCCCAGTGGGTCCACTCTTTCGCCCCGGAATTCACGTAGCCCCCACTTTCAAAATTTTTATGTTTAATAAATAATAATTACCGGAAGGCTCCATAAAAAAAAAAATCCAAATCTAAAATGATATTTATTATAGAAATCGCTACGGTTTTAAAAATTTGTTCGCTCCTCCCCACCCCCAAAATTGAATTTTGGGGGAAGAAAGGTTCATAATATGAAAGAGTGGTCAGAGAGATTTCCGAAGATATATCACATGAGGAGTTTCATAAAAGTTTGAAAATTGCACCCCTGTGGGTCCACTCTCACGCCCCTTGAATACTCCCGGAATTCCCCAACTCTTATTTAAATATTTTTATATTTAATAAATATTATTTTCCTGGGGGCTCCGACAAAAAACCCATTTAAATGATAATTATTCTAGATATCGCTACAGTTTTAAAAATTTGTCCGCGCACACCCCTTCCCCCCGCATCCTGAAATTCAGCTGTGGGTGGGAGAAAGGTTCATAATATGAAAGGGTTGTCAAAGAGAATTCCGATGATGTATCACATGACGTGTTCGGTAAAAATTTGAAATCCCCCATCCCCCCGTGGGTCCACTCTTGCGCCCCCGAAACTCACCAATCTCTGTCTTTGAATTTTTTTTATTTAATACATAATATTTATCGGAAGGCTCCATCATTTCACTGCTCATTGTCATACCTATCTCTCTTTACAGCTCTCCCCTCCATATCTCTTCTCGGCCCTTCTTGAACGAGAAATCAGTTTGCTTGGCAATCATCGAGAGTAACATGTCGAGAATGGAAGAAAATTGATTTCGCATTCTCGGCCTTAGTTAGAACCGAGAAGAGTTATCTCGAGGAAAGTGAGTAGGTCACATCGAGAAGACATATCTCGGGGTAAGCGAGAAGTTTTCATCGAGGAGAGGTATCTCTCGAGGTAAACGAAAAGTTTACATCGAGCAGATATATGTCGAGGTGCGAGAGAGAAACAGCGAGAGAGAAATGAATGCGCATATTCCATCTACGTCATGATTACGTAGTCTGGGTTGGCTAGGAATTCTAGTGTAAAGGAGGGAAGTCACTAAAATGAATGTGATGTAAATCCCCGTTAGAAAAACAGTAATAGAGCCCTTTCTTATGATTTAGAAGTTCTTTGGGTATTTATTTAGCTTTCACAGTCAAATTGACACTTGGTGCGTTTTTGGTTTAAGTCATAGTTTCTCAAAGAAGGATATAGATTAGGAAGCGTATGATTTTGTTACATATACTTAAGTTGAAAAGGATTTAATTCAGTTTGTATGGGGCATTTTTCAATTTTTACTTTCATCTATCTTTACAAGAAGAGAAAGTATTGGATTCATGAAAAAGTTGTCAGTTTTTAGAAAATATCTGTCTTTTATGTGACAAAATTTTTTATAACGCTCTATCTCAAGAAGTAATGCACGAAATTTAATAATACTTCATATTCAGTTAGACCTAGATATAAATTGGTGTTGATTTGTTTGTTGTGAAAATATCCCAACAGGTAACGCTGCTATATTTCAAAAACTAATGCACGGAATTTAATCAAACTTCATTAGCTATTGCTACAGATTAGAACCAATTCCTTGTTAGACAGGTTCACTCTTAGCAAATATATTTGTCTGGTTCCATTTCTCGATAAAGCTCTTTTGTTTTCGATCAACTTTGAAATTTTACAGCATTAGACATTTAGGGGAACTTTGATCTGTGTTAAATCGTTTGCCTTTACCGAAAAAAGGAAAAATGCTGTTCGATTCTAATGAGTTCGTGAATGTCTCATAAAGTAGCTACTTTGGATTTAGGTACAGATGGGCAACAGTCATGTTAGGGACTGGAAATCAATTCCGTTTTAGACAGATTCCGTCTTAGCTGGTTTGTCTAGTTATCCTCCCAATTTTTGATAAAGCTCTTTTTCTTTCGACCAACCAGAAAATTCCACAGAATTAGACACGCATTCAACATTTGGGAACTTTTCCTCTATCAAACCTTTTACTTTTATCGAAAATGTGAAAATGCAAATCTATTCTAGCTAATGCACCTAAAAATAAAAATGAGTTAGAAATGCGCTACTTCAGATTTGGGTACAGACAACGAAGAGTCATGTTTCAATAGCTAGGGACCAACCAATTCCGTTTTAGACACTTTCTCTTTTAGCTGGTATCTTTATGCGGTTATCCTTCCATTTTTGGATACAATGCACCTGAGAATAAAATTGAGTTTTTAAATCAATCAAAAAGTAACTACTTTAGATTTGAGTGCAAATGGAAAAAATCATTTTGGAATCATTAGGGAGTGGAAACCGGTTTCCTTTTTATATAGGTTCCCACTCAGCTGGTATATGAGTCCGGTTATCCTTCTGTTTTTCGGCAAAGTTCTTTTGTTTTCGATTAATGGTGAAATTCCCCGACATTAGGCACGCATTTATGAAAATTTGGACGAAATTACGAAAATTATTAAACATTTGCCTTTAGCGAAAAAGGAAAAATTCTGTTCGATTCTAGCTAATACGCTTGAGAATGAAAATAAGTTAGTTAATGTATCAGAAAGTAACTATTTTTAATTGGAATGCAAATTTAAAGAATCATTTTGGCATCTATAGGGAGTGGTAACCAGTTTCCGGTTTAGACAGGTTCCCTTTTTAGCAAGTATATTTGTCTGGTTTTCCTTCCCCTTTTTTCGATAAAGCTCTTTTTTTTCGGTCAACGGGAAATCTCACAGCATTAGATATTTAGGGGACCTTTAACTTGTATCAAATTTTTGCCTTTATCGAAATGTGAAAAATCTATTCAATTCTATCGAATGCGCCATAGTTACGCGATTTAGACATCGCGCTTTCATAAAAAATAAAAGGAAACTTATTCCAAAACAAAATTAGCAAAAAGATATTACAATCCTTGAAAAAACTTAAATAATGTTTTTAAAAGTAGATAAATGAACTGAAAGTATTTTCTTAAGTTATTTAGCGTTCCAAAATAGCGTTGTTCTTATCATTACTTTGAACATATTTCTTGATAACACATTGATCTTATATTTGAAAAAACTTGTTTGAAAAGAGCGTTTTGAAAAATTCTGAGGGGTGGGGGTTACCGTGCTCAACTCATTTTGCTGGCATCTGGTTCATCTGTAGTACTCTCAATTTACTAGACTTGCATACATAAAATAAAATTTGATATGAAAATCCATGATACTTATTATTAATATGCTCAAACATTACAAACTTAAAATATTTTACAGTGTTTTATCGAAACATTAGTATGCACGCTTCATTAAAGAAATTTATATGGAACATATCTTAAAGATATTAATCATTTAGAGTTTATTGGCTTGTATTAAAATATAGAAGTACACACAATATTCGAAAGATAAATACTATAGCGGAGATGTTGTAACATTAAAGTTAATTTCTTAAACGCATTTCCAACAATTTGTTAATTGTCATAAACCATTAGTACAGAAAAGGTGTTAGGTTTAGGGATTAACATTTCTTTCAGAAGGCTTAAAAACTGATAAGATGCATTACATAACAAGTTGTATTAAGATTATTAACAAATGTTAGAATACAGCTTTTTAAAGGCTTCACATCAGGTGCCCCTCAATCAATTGAAGTTGAATGAAAGATGTAATGAAAACGATAGCAGCAAACTACATTACTGCTTCTGTTTTTTCACAACCTTTCATTTAGCTTCAAATGAAGATTGTAGATGAGGATATTTTTACAAATTCATCTAGCATCTCAGTGTTAAATTTACATCGATTTCTTGGTATGATTTTTTACTCCATCTATCTTTAGGTGCCACGTATTTACTAAAAACTTAAAAATTACTATATAAGCCTGTAAAAGCAATGATTTTAATAATCGATTGCAAAACATCTCGATTGTAGATTCCGGGGAGTAATCGATGGCTGTATCGATTGTATTTTTTTACGATGACGATTTTTCTCGATTGGTAAAATCTCGAGAATCATCCATCACTACTCAACACTATATAATGTTTTTGAGGTGGAGATAGATAATGTCATTAAAGTGGAATTTATTTAAAAATTAAATTATTTGGAAGATATGGCAGGGGTATGGGGATACATCAGAGAATGACATAAGGACACATATGAAATAATCCCCAAAGTCTCTCATAACTTGCTTACTCTCACACCGTACACATCTAGTTTTCTCATAGGCCATGGCCCCTTTAACACCTACCTGCACAAATTCAAATGTGGAAGTTCTCCTCGCTCTGAGTGTGGGGAGCTGGGAACTGCTATCCATTCGTTCCATCACTGCACACTCACGCAGCGCTGGCACATCATTCACCTCTTTACGTTCCTTAAGAGCTGGCTAAACAATATCCTCACTCGCTCAACACTTACTATCAAAGCTCAAAAACATCCGAAACTTTTCCCGTGACCCTTCTAACTAAACTAATTAGTGCCCTGTTCCTTTACCGTGTGGTGCTGCCCAGTGTCGCGATTTGAGCTTGCACAGGCGGCACAGTTATGACCTGACTGCTTAGTGTCGCGGAGGAAATCTGTTTTCCGGCAGTGAGGAAACGATTTGTGCATTTTTTCCATTTACTTTTCTTACTCGCCTCGTCCCGTGTTGCGTTTGGGTTTCTCCTAGCTGGTTAAAGCGTGGAGCCTTTTATTTTTTATCCCGCCCCTTGTCGCGTTTTTGACGGGATCTTGTTGTAAAATGACTTGTTAATCAATACATATTTTTTAAGTCCTTAATGAAGCAAATCCGGGAGGTTTCCAAGTCTGAGTAGTCCCTCTTAGGCAATTAAATCAAATTATTCCAGTCATCTAATATACAAAAAAAAAAGGATATCACGGTTCTAGTACTTTTTTTATTGTATAATAGGCATTAATATGTTATATTTGATACGCTTACTGAAATTTCATTAAATTTGAAATAGATCAGAGTCATTAGAATATAAATCCAATAACAATGACCATGAATGTGTACTATTATTTGATGCGAATGAGTTTGTAAAACTTCTAAGTGATCATTTTCAATGCTGATTGTTTTGTTGTATCTGTTGGCATATTCTGAAAATTTATCAAGTTCACAATCTGACACCTGAAAACATTTCCATCGAAGCATGTGAAATTTCATCTTTTTTTACACAGAAAAGAATGATTCAAATAAATGTTTGTATATATAATTCAGCGCATCAAATTAACTTTCGATCAAACACTAAAAATATGTATGCGAAGGTTGAATTACAAAAATTCTTCTATTAAAGTAGATTAACAATTTCATAATTAAAGAAATAAGACACTGGAAATCTGTTTTCTTTCACTATTTGAATAGTTATAACTAATTTAAAATATACAATTAATCCTTTCAACATTAACCTACAACATTCAACCTACCAGGCGGGTCCAATGGACCCGACAGGTACATTCAAAATATTTATTCGAACCAGAAACTTCTGTAAAACAAACTAAATATATAAACCAGATAATGCGAAACATTTAAACAGTTTAAAGGAGTCTCCTAGCAGTTATCTACTTAATACACAGTCGTATTTTGAGGTGTCAAGCATGAGTTTGTACTGAGACAAAAAGTCTTATTGCAAAGAAAAATCTGTGTTTGAGACGAAAAATAAAGTTGAAAAAAGCAAGAGAAATTTGATTGGACGAGATCTGAAAGCCCCATTCGCTCAAGATCTTAGAGAAAATTGAGAATGAATGATAGACAGGCGGTAAGTATAATAAACTAGACTGTAATAAGTTAAATAGTTTTAAATGCAAATTAAAGTGTAGAATATTTTTTATAAAACTTTAGTAACATTTCTGGTTGTTCTGGGGTTAAAATCCTTTAAATCCATTCCTATAAGTTTTTCATGTCTGTTTCCTTTGATTTAATATTTTATTTAAATTTCCGACCCTTTTAACTTGCAGAAATTCAGTTGAGTACAAGAAAAAGCAAATTAATCAATACTTTTAAGTTTTCCAATATGCTAAAAACTAAAAAACAAAAGCCGAAATTTAATAAACATAAATAATAATAATGAGGCCATAATAATAATACAAAATGTACGTTTTGAAACAAAATATTCACTGACCTTTACCTTTGGGAAAAGCTGGCAAAGAAAAGATGTTAAGGAGCAAAATGAAGGCATTTTATTACTTTATCATTTGTACTAATGGATCGAAATCTGGCTTCTCAGGTTACAGAATATAAGTGAAAACTATATTTTTAATTGAAAACTTTAATAGATAGTTTTACATTCATTTATTTTTTCATATTGCCCACTAACAAAACAAAAAACATTTTTATATGAAAAATACCAATAATGTATTAAAGTTTTAAAATTTATTAAAAGCAATACTTTTGTAGTAGTCGCTAGGGCTGGGCGATGTCTAGAATTAAATATCATGATATTCCGATTTATCGATATTGCGACATATGAACAAAGTGGTAAAATATCAAGTATGATCAAAGTGGTAAAATATCAAGTAACGTATGAAACTGAACAAAGTAATAAAATGATTGATATTAAATATATATATACATTCATAATATATGCATAACTTCAATATACATTATAAATTTTATTAAAGATTAACATTTTTAGAAAAGTTTTATCATTGCCAAATAGATTAAAAACAAATTGTATATAAATAAGGAAATGTAAATAATTAAACGCTAAAAGAAACTAGTCTGATGTGCTAATCCCAAAACTTTCTTCTATGTCATACATGTTAATACTTCAAAATTCGGTATCGCAGAGCCAAAATTAAATTACAGTCTATTCCCATCATGAATATTCTAAAGATATAGTTTCACTAAATTGTATGCATTTAAAACGAGATATATATGTCGCATCTTTCAAACAAGTCATTGAATTTCAGCACCAGCATTAGTCTGCAACCAAAATTCCTAATCCAAAAAGCATAAAAGCAACATCTGTTGGACAGTATACATCCAAGCCTAATAAGGATCTACTTATGTGAAATTGTAATAAAATATGATGTTTGATTAAAATACGTGCATTAGTTTTTGAGATACAGCTATCACGAAAATCGTGGAAAATTCAGCATAATAGCGCCACTTATTGGGCTATAAATACACCAAAGCCTAATCAGTAAAACTTATGTCAAAGTCTAACTGAATCATTTCATTTACAATACCGAACATGGCATAGTAAACCTCAATAACATATATCAATTGCATGGCTATCCGAGCATATTTAGGCGAGTTAGAGCACTGACTGACAGACAGACAAACCGAATTTATAAATGCTTTCCAACTTTTTAAAGAACGCACTAACTCTACATCTGAACATCTACATCTGGCATCGAACATCTGCATCTGATGATGAAAACCCTAATAGGTATTGGTATTGTAAATCGTGTAAGACATGAAAAATGCAGCCTATTAGTGCCACCTGTTGGGTGATTTACATCGAAACCTAGTCAGCAACAACTTATGTCAACGCATAACTTAATCTGAAGTTTGATGGAAATCCGTGCAGTAGTTCTCGAGACAGAGCTATTGCGGAAATCAAGAAAGCTCGGCACAGCAGCGCCACTTGTTGGGCGATTTACACCAAAAACTAATAAGCACCAATTTACAAGGTATAACTGATAAAAATCCATGCATTTGTTCTTGAGATAGAATTATTTCGAAAATCGTGAAAAATGCAGTATAGCAGCATTAACTGTCAGGCAATTTACACAAATTTATAAGGAGGTATAACTTACTCTAAAATTTTATTAAATTCCGTGCATTAGTTCTTGAAATAGAGCACCAACAAAATTTGTCCCATACAGACAGACAAACATTTTCTAAAAATAGTCAAATCGTGTTCACGACTTTCTAAACATATAAATCCGTCGAAACTTGGAAGTCAAAATTTTTCATGAATCCAATATTTTGTTCTTGTAAAGATAGAAGAAAGTAAAGGAACTAAAAAACAATTTTTAGAATTGTTTATATTTTATAATTGTTAAATTTTTATATTGCTGTTTTGCTGTTATGTTTAAAATTGTCTTATACGTCGGTGGATCCGACAAAAAGACTCTTACTTTATTTTATGCCAGTTTTATATTCACAATTTAAAAAGGAAAAAGAAAACTCTCCCTATGCTGCGGACCACAATCAAATGTGTTTCAAAATTTACCTTCCCCCTGGTTTCGTTTTTCCGGCGCCCATGTCGCTGTATACATGAAGCGCAATAAATAAATAAATACACTGCTCAAAACAATTAGGGGAGCACATGGTTTTAACGAAATTACGCAAATATTTACACCGATAAGTAACGTAAAATAAAACATCCACAATTTAAAGTGTTGTAGAAAATAGCTACAGAAAACTTCACATGTAGATTAAAGTTTATGACTTCAAAAAGGAGATAAGTGCAGAAATCGGGATTTTGTAGAAACGTCTGTTTCACTGTCTCAGTTGTAAAATTCAATTGCTCAACTTGTGTTTTGAGTAAAAGTGGCTTGAAAATGTCACAACAACATGATTTACCGAAATACATAACTTGGCGTGTTATCGGGACAGTTGAATTTGGGGAAACACAACGAAGTGTAGTGGACGCTGTTGGAGTCGCAAGAAGTGTCCATGAAAGGCTGTGGAATCGATTCCAAGACACATGGAATGGTAATCATCGACAAGTGCAAGGTTGAAAATGTGCTAACACAGAAACTGATAACCGATATATCCTGTTAACAGCTCATCTAGATGGAACGGACACATGTTACTCAGCTGCAAACACAGTTGTTCTCGGCCGCAGGACGAATGGTGCCCAGCCAAACAGTCTGAAGTAGGCTTCATCAGGATGGTCTCTATGTACGTAAGTCAATGGTATTGGTCTGTATTCCGTTGACTTCAAGCCACTGTGCGGCCCAAAGAAGTTGGGGAACTGAACATCGACTTTGGAAGCAACGTTGTTGGAGTCCTGTTTACAGACAAGTCCCGATTCAGTCTGAATGTGACATCTGATGTGTTTTGGCATGGAGAGAAAGAGGCACTTAAAATAATCCCACATTCGTTCATGAAAGATCGCATTACAGACGAGGTGGGTTGATGCTATTGGCTGGAATCAACATAGGTGGACGTAGGGGCCTGCATATCATTCGGAATGGCACTTTGACGATCCGAAGTTATACAGAAGAGTTACTGAGACCTCATGTCGTATTTTATGTTGCAGAAATTAGTTATTTCTTTTTTTCCATGTATGATAGTGCCAGACTTCATACAGTTCGTCTTGTGGAAAACATGCTTGAAGCTAAAACAATACAGCGTATGGAATGACCAGCATGCTCTCCTGACCTAAATCCGATAGAGCATGTTTGGGACATACTCAGACGACGCATTGCTGGGAGACCGAGGCTTCCTTTTACTGTCCGGGACTTGGAGATTGTAATTCTTGAGCAGTGGAACAGCATTCCCCAAAGTCTTATCGATAATCTCATCGCATCCATAGAAAACAGGTGTGCAGCTGTCTTAGCTGTTCGAGGAGACGACACACTATATTAAAAATCTTGCATCATTTCTAAACAATACTTTTTTTTATTATTTGTGTTGAAAACAAATTGGTGCCCTAAACCATCTTTTCATGTTCTTTTCATCTTTTCAAAGTATAGAAGCTCCCTTACAATTGTTTTTGCATCTTTTTTTCTGTATTGCGCATTGATACACATGTACTATCCATTTTATGCCCATACATGGCTGTCTTGCTCTGTTCTCTTCACTTTTTTGCTTGTTCCCCTAATTTTTTTGAGCAGTGTAATTTTATTCAATAGCGGATAAGGATCTTAATGAGTCACTGTCCCTTTCAACTAATTTCTTGCTCTCATATTTAAAAAATCCACAAATGTTTCAAAAATGTTTACGTGAAATAATACTTTTTTGAGAACAGCCCTAAGAATTTAATTAAAAAAAATTCTGAATTAAAAGATATAACTTTTCCTATCTTTTAAGACTCTATTTCTTATGCATGTGTCACCAGGGAACTTGGATGAGGATCTCCTGCGTTTCGGAAAATGTCCGCTGAACAACAACAACAACAACAACAAAACCTAACTCCCCCCCCCCCCCCCTACACACGCACGCACAGAAAAATTTGCGTCTCTCCTTTGATTATCAGTACACACACTTCAACTGCTTAATTTTTCTGCCCTGTTTGTTATTTTGAATTCTAGTGACATTAAATAAACAAACATCTAAATATTCTACTCCACTCCCCACAAACAAATGATGGCAGAGGCAGTAAAATACCAAATAATCACTTATATCACTCGAATGTCGATTTTTTAAAAGAAACTGAGGAGAAAAAATCGCGCTTCACAGAAGTAAAAATATCTGCATTTTAAAAAAGGACCCTAGAATAGACATTAATAAATTTCATATGGAAGTATTATTACTTTGGTCCAATTAAATCCACTGTTGCAAATAAAATGTAATATTTCATTTCTTCATCGCCTTGATTCACACATTGTTCAATAACAAAGAACAAATATTCATCAACACCGCTGAAATCTAAATACCGGAATGAAATGAAAACCATAGGCTATTTCCATGCGAACTTGTTATGTCTGTTACATACTACGATTTTTGTCTACCAGTATTTTAGAACGGAAAAATGTGACTTATTTTGTCGGAGATATCTCATCAATTGAATAAGGCGAAGCAAACTTTTCGAAAATAACGGTGGCCAACAAGCATAGCGATTTTCAGCTGTGTAACAGACTAGCAAGTTCGCATGGAAATAGCCCATAGTATCTGACACCGTTAATACCGTAAAAACAATGTATCATCCGCTGTCGGCAATTGCATGCGAAAACCAGATGTATGATATTTATCGCCCATCATATAAACACAGAAACGATCACACTTTTCTCTTTTCAAAAACCGTTTAGGCAGAGAGCAATCACACCGTTTGTATCATGATAATCGAAACCGAGGATTCGGTATTTAATATCACGGTTTAGACTGTGAGAATCTTGAGGAGTCGTCATGGTTTAAGTTGGGAGAAATCACTCCGTTAGTATCATGATAATCGAAACCGAGGAAGCCGGTATTTATCATCACGGTTTAAGCTGGGAGAATTTTGAGTACTCGAAGTCGAACAATCGCGGTTTAATGAAAAAGTATGATAATCGCGGTTTACATCAGAATTATCATATTCATGTTATACCGTTGTATAGGGGTTTTTTTTATATCGTTATCACGATTTATATTTTAAATCGGTTTTATCAATATATCGCCCAGCCCTAGTAGCCGCACGCCAGGAGTTAATAGCCAAAGAAATCGACACAAATTTCGCTACTTATAGCAGCCTTTTTGATTCTGATAATTTCAGTGGTTTAAGCCCATAGTTTCATTACATGTCTATTAAATTTGTGTTTTATTTATGTAATTTTGTTTATTTATGATTTCGTGAGGGAATATTAACTGGAAACAATTGCTAAAGTATTGATATTGTTTTAAGTGTAAGCTGGTTAATATTTTGTAATCGGGCTGCACGCTATAGAGATAAATGAAAAAAAAAATCACGTTTCAAATTTTTTTTTAATTCGATAGATATACAGTTTTCAAACAAATTTCTTTTGAAACAACGCCTCACCCCCTATTCGACGTTGTAAAAATTGAAATTGTGCAATGTTTAGTAGTTAAAAAAAATTGCAGTAAAAGAGAAATTTATTGGTCATGTGTTGCCACCATCAGCATGTCAGTTAATCATAGACATATTTTTACTTTATAATATAGATATCATGTTTATTGATATCTTCAGAGAAACATAAGCAATGAGGTGAAATAAAAAATTTCAAAATAGGTGCAGTCTACACAAACCAACGTATAGAGACGGAATTAGAACTAGGCAATAACATTCTGCAACACGACTCTTTCGATGGTCCGGATTTCGTGCGTAAGGGCTCTTTTAAAGTACTTCAGTGTTTTACCCATCAAGCAACTGCAGAAGCAACCGCAGGAAAAGTTCACATGGCTTCAGTTCAAGCATGCAGGGTCTTTGCATATCCCTGAGTCTTTCAGTGTTCAAAGTCATGATGCGGTCCTAATAGGTGTTCTCTAGCCAGAAAAACGCATCACCAACTCTGTGGACGAGGTCCGTCCTGCCAATAGACTAGCTGATGATGTATTCGGAGTCCGAATTCCTCGCCCAGTAGCTTGCGACAGTAACACTGCCATTGAATTTGGATTTAATTAGCGTCCTGCGTTGAACGTGTGTGTTTTCACTATCCCAATGTCTTTAGTTGACAGAAAAAGACGCCTTACAGAATTATCGGGCGATTGCAAAATTTCGTGCCCTATTTCATAGATGGCAGAAACTTGCAATTTTGGCTACGCCAATGTTTCTTTTATAACCACATTATTAACTGACAGTTATCTACTTGTATCGTAAGTGAACATAACGTTAAAAAAAGTTTTTCAAATTTTTCAAAATTGCGTGCAAGGTTAATATTCAAAATGGAAAGTCAAAAGTTACATCTTCGTCATGTTATGTTATATGAGTTTTTAAAAAAGGAGTCAGTGTTCATCGTGCTACAAAAAATATTCAAGAAAGTTATTGGAATCGTGCTCCCGCTCTTAGGACAGTTAAAAAGTGGTTTTGTCGATTTCGAAATTGTGATTTCAATGTAAACGATAAAATTCGCTCTGGGCTACCTTCTGGCATTGATAATGACTTAATCCGTGATTTAGTGAATAATAATCCACGGATTACTACAGAAGAGATTGCTGAAAGAGTAAATGTTGACAATTCGACTCCGTTTCACCATTTAAAACAACTTGGGTACAGTTCGAAACTCGATGCATCGGAAATCGGACACGAACTTTTGCAATCGCCCAATATATAGGCAATTTCCAGTCTCGTCTGTTAATTTATTTGAGCAGACTGTGACCATTTTGAAAATGCTTTATAATAATTTTTCTCATTGCTTGAGTTTCTTTGAAGATGCTAGTAAATTCGATCTGGTAACAACAACCTTGTGTTATTTTATTTTTTAGAACCTTTTTCTAGTCACCTTTACTTCCTACTTCCTTACTTTTTAAATTGTCAACGTGAGTTTCTGCAAGGATCGTCAATTCTTCAATCTGAAACACTCATTATAATAACACTGAAAAATTAAATAATGCGCAAAATAGTTTACTTTCATACGCTCTCGATTTATTTATGAACTTACATGCGATTACTTATATGCGATGAAATACTTATAAATTCGAGAATTCGGAATTTTATTTTTTGTGAAGTTATTCATTTATTTACAAACACATAACTAAAATTTAAAAAAGAATCATAAAGAAAAACTTTAAAGGTTTAACCGGTGATAAATTAAAAGTAGAAAATTTACAGATAATCAGTTGATCCTTTTAGAAAGTACATTTAATACCTGTTTTCCATATTGTTCCACACGGAATAAAATTCATGAATAATCCTATTAGGTTTTTTTTCCCCGACAAGCCATTTTTCTTTAATGTTCCAGGAAGTGAAGATTATAAATGGAGTAGAAATTTTAACATGATATATTACTCAGATTCCATATAATCAGACTTTCCATACACAGTATTCATGTATTCCAAAAGAAGTATTAAAGTTGCTTAACATCTTGCGACAGTGAAATATTTTTCTGTTGCTGCTCTGAATTGCAGAAAAATGGATTTGATTTATTCATTTATTTAATTTTTTATTTTTTTTGTGTGTGTATGTGAGGAGTGGGAGAGGTTAAGATTATCATTTCAATTGCATTTATAAGAGAATACCAATTCAGAAATAAAAAATAAATAAATAAATATTTTGATCAACTTCAATGCACGAGGATACTTGTATAAAAGGCTTTATGTCTTAAAGGAAAAAAAAAACTACTAATATTTTACCCTAAATATTAGTAGCCCTAATATTTTGCAGTACTAAAAACCGTAGCATATGCCAACGTCTCCTCTATCCACATAAATGTATTTCTTATATTATTTGTAAAATTTAAAGCTTTTATTTTTTTTTCCTTCAGGAAAAGAATTTTTTTTTTTTTTTTTTTTTTTTTTTTTTATCTAATATGCATATACTGTAAAACCCGGATATAACGCTCTTCCGGTGGACCGGGCTAGAAGAGCGATAAAAGCGGGAAAGCGTTAAATGCTGGAGAACGTTTTTGGAATTTTAAAATTGAGAATATTAGATTATAGGTTTTAAATAATGCGGGGAATCACTTTTGTGTATTATTTAAAATAGAAACTCCACAGCATAGATACAAAAACGTTTCCTTCATTTAAAATATCACAGAATTACATAGTGTTTACAAAGTGTATTATTATTTCAAATCAGAATAAGTAAAAGAGTTTTTAGCATTAAAACAAAAGCTACAAAATATATTTAACATTTATAATAGGAACCTTTATCCTTATATTAAACATAAAATAAAATTATGAAAGAAACTAATAATAATATTTTGTTTTTTAAAAAAATGTAACATTTGTATTCTTGAGCACCACTATGAGGACTATAAACTTTCACTTACTGTTTATTCTGTTTTAGAGAAAAACTCTTCGAGTTTCGTCAGACGGGTGGACGAACGACCACATTAAAAAGCATTTTCTGCTTTGTTTATGTGTCCTAATATATCTTCATGTGAAGCTGCGGTATCTGCTGAAGCGGTGTATAGTGCTAAAAGCTTTCATTACTTCAGCTATCGTTGGGATGCGCTATTGAACATTGCCATCAGCAACTTCATCAGGGTCCTCTTCTTCTGCGGCATCCTGTACAGTGTCCCCTATAATGTCGTCAGTGCTCCTAACGTTACTTGTGATAACGCCTTTATCAATGTTAAGGTACTTCTGAAGGCTGTGTGCGTTTTCTGCAAGATGCTCGCAAACAGCTTGCCAGTCCTCATCGTCTATAGGATCCGACCCCTCTTCAGCCGCATCCATATCATAGTCGGCGTCCGTTATGAGCCTATCTGTTTAAAGCAATTTTGAATTATTTTAGGTTCGATTACATCCCAAGCAGCGCTAAGGTAGTTCATGGCGTCTAGGAGAATTACGGAAGATCAACTACTTTTAATTCCCATTTCGTGTAGAAATCGTTTTCACTATACGTTTGCGATAATGTTGTTTTAAAACCTTTATGATCCCTTGGTCCATCGGTTGAAGTACGCTCGTGGTGTTTGCAGGTAAAAATTCCAGAGATACGTTTGGATTATCTGGTATTTCTTGGGGATGCGCTGTGCAATTGTCTACAAATTGTATGACATGCCTAATTTGCTTCCGCATCTCGACATCAAAATCAGAAACACATTTAATGAACTGGGGACCCGTCATCCAATCCTTACGTTGATGTGCATAGTCACAGGCCAGTCGTTTGATGTTCTTGAAACAGCGAGGTTTGGCCGATTTTCCAATCACCAGCGGCTTGCGTTTGTCACTCCCATCGGCATTGGAACAAACAAGCACAGTCACACGTTCTTTACTGAACTTCCTTCCATGGCACTGCTCATCTTTTAACGTTAAGGATTCATCAGGCATTGCTTTAAAAAATAAGCTAAATTCGTCGGTGTTAAAAATATCACAACTGGCATAGTTTTTGATAATCCTTGAAAGACTGTTCCTTTTCCAAAATTCTGCATTTTCTATGTTCACGGCAGCGGATTCGCCGCAAATCTTCTTGTACACAATGCCGTGGCGAATTTGAAATCGGTCTAACCACCCATTAGATGGAGTAAAATCTTCAATTCTTAGCTTTTGGGATACTTCTGCAGCTTTTTCTTTAACTATGGATCCGCTGATAGGTATGTTACAGTGTCTTGACTCAAGAAACCACTCGTACATAACTTTGTCTAAATCTTCATATTTTCCTGTTTTCACTCTTTTTCTTTGAGCCACCAATCGCAGCATTTTTTTTTCAATATCTTTTCTGTTTTGAAGAAGAGTCTGAAGAGACGACGGCGCGATATTCATAGATAACGCAAAACCTTTTTGGCTTAGAATAGGTGATTTTTTGTGATAATTTTTTAGAAAGTGTTAGCGTCTTTCTTTTCATACTCTTAGCTTCCATGTTGCATGTACCTAATTGGAGTCGGCAGCGATGCTGCTTACTTATGTGAAAATGTAAAGAGCGAAAACAGTTTGTGTGAAGTAAGTGACAGACGGGTGCTGCTGAGATAGATGGCATAAATTATTTTGTTCTTTGATCCAATGAAAAAAAAACCGCCGCGTCGGCTGATTTTTTTTTTTTTTATGTAGTCTTTGGGCGTTGGCTGGCTGCCAATTCCACATATCCTCTCTTTCTCTCTCTCTCTCTCTCTCTTTTTGTAAGGGCGAGAAAATGAGAACTCCGGATGTAGACCAAAGCACCAAAGCGTAATATCCGGGATTTCTTTGTTCAAAGGATCAATGAAAAGCGCGTTAAAAGCGGGAAAGCGTTAAAAGCGGGGAGCGTTAAAAACGAAGAATTTTTACATTGTTCTTATCGGTATGGTTCAAGGGATAGGGACAAATGAGCGTAAAAAGCGGGAAAGCGTTTTAAGCGGTGAGCCTTATATCCGAGTTTACTGTATATATACATATGTACATATATATATATATATAAAACTGTGAACTATTAAATTTTTTTCTTAGTAACTACTTCCGAATAGAAATCTTATAAAATCGCCTAATCTCGATGTTAAATAGCAGAATTCTGTAAAACAATAAGGTCAACATTATTTTTTGGAAATAGTGGTAACATAAGAAGGAATAATTACATCTATGCATATCTATATTATAAAGAACAAACGTGTCCGTGCGTAACGCTGACGTCATTTTGACGGTGGCAACAACAGACAATTAAATTTAAGTTTTATGAAAATTTTTTAAACTTCTAAATACCGCACTTTTTTAATTTTTACATTGTCGACTTTTGGAAAAAAATGTATTTTCTAATGCAATTTGTTTGAAAACTATATCGTAATTTACACAATTTTTACTGTCTCTAAAATAATTTTCAATCATAATTTTTTTTTTTCAAATCTATCTCTATCGCCTGCAGACGATTACGAAAGATAAATTCGTTTGTACTTAAATTAATATAAATAGCACATAATGTTTTCCAGCTTATATTCCATGATGAAATTAAAACATCCATCAACTGATAAATTAAACAAAATATAAACAAAACACAAATTTAAGACATGAAATCGAATTTCGTGCTTAAACCACTGAAATGAACAGAATGAAGGAGACGCACTTCTATCTTTGGCGATTTTTTCGGCTGTTGACTCTTGGCGCGAAGCCAATAAGAAAAAGTATCTTTTAATAAATTTTCAAATTGTATTTGAACACATAATTCTATTTTTCATATATAGATATGATTTTTGGTATTGTTGGTGGCCATTCTAAGAAAAAAAATATATTAAATGTAAAAAATCTATTAAATTAAAAAAAAAAGTTTTTTGTCTACATACTGTAACCCGCGGTAAGCCCGGATTCATCCCATTGTATATAATAAAGTCTAATGAATTAACATATAGCAATAACTTTTATGAATTTTTAAAAAATCCTACTTGTCACGCAGTTTTTTTCTTTTTTTTATCAACCAGCAAGATACAGCATACAACAATGTTCTGGTAAGTTCTGGCGCGTGGTATTTATAAGTTTCGGTGAGCCCGGTGCAAATTCAGCAGTTTTTATATATTTTTAACATATCAAGCATCTTGGATATTAACAGTGAACTCGCAAATCCCGTGTTTCAGTAATCACCAGTTTAACCTTTAACTGATGTTACCGGTCTCGCTGACCGGTACTTTTTTCAATTTTCATAGTTTAATTTGCAAATTTCAGTTTATCTACAAACACTACTGAAATTTTGTTTCGTTTGGAACTTTAGTACTAACACCAGAGACTTTTGAATAGGTGAATTTTAATCATAACACTCCTGTACAAAAAGTTTAGTACAAAAACAACATCCTATGAGTTAATCGCGGCTTTTATTCATCTTTCGATGGAGCGGTCTCACAGACCGCTTCACACTAGTTATGAGACAAATAATGTGACATCAGTTAAAGGTTAAACATACACATTTATTATTGTCAGTTTGTTTTCTAAAGGAAAATTCAGAGTATTAGAGACGATCTGGGCTTTGTAAGAAAATTCACCATTTACTAACTACAGCTTTCCCTGTTATGTTAAAGAAGAAAAAAATCGACCTTTGTCTAGTTCACCCTTAATATCCGCAACACTTCATGTATGCCAGAGATAACTACTGTAAAAAGTTTTTACGTTCTTTTTTAATTACGCTGGGAATGCTAAATGATTTTCTTTCATGAGCTTTTGTACGTGCTTCACACTTTTTTGGAATGCATTTTACCTCTGGTAAAAATGTATGCTTCGTAATGTATATTCAGACAGCATTGGAATAAATATCTTTATAATATGTTCTCTGCTAAAACATTGTGGTCTATCTGCATAACATATTTTAAGGAAAAGGAATAAAAACACGTATACCGTCCATGTAGCATTATTTTGCGTTATAAACGTTTTCAACATGCTTGAATAATGTTTCTATTGATCTCTGTATGCGTAGATTTAAGATTATTAATTAAGTAGTAACATTTGACATCTCCACTGGAGCCTAAAAATAGCAAACAGGTTGTGTAATAATAAGCATGTCATCACTGCAAAGTATTAAAAATGCAAAAAATCACTTTTGTGCTTATGACGACATGCTTATTACACTGTGGAAACTGTTCTGTGGTTTTTATGCTCCACTATCATTCTAAATATTGTTATCTTTTTTTTTTTTTTTTTTTAATTCCATCATGTTTCCTTTATTTCTTAGTTATAATATATTAACGTATATTCAGTAATGTGTTGTATGATCCTTTACAGCAACTATACTCAACATACAACAGCCATGCTTAACCCAATATACGTTAAGTGGGCCGCAACACATTTTGTTTTTACAATAATGTAAAAATTGGCAATAAAAATTGTATGGTAACAAAAGTTGCATAGCAAAACACTGTAACAAAATTTATGTAATCAGTATTAGCTAGGAGAGATGGGGGATGAATGGGACATTTTCACTAAAATATTTATTTCAAATACTTTTTGTAAGTTATTATCAATATTATATATCACATTGATTTCATACGATAGGTATTTGACTACATCTATGCACAATATTTAGTCTAGATTATTATTATACAGTAAAATGTTATAAAATTATAAAAAGTTCCTCTCTGTCCCAATCATCTCCATAGCAGGGATGAATGGGAGACTGATAGGGATGATGGGATACAAATATTTTTCAATCCGTTTTCAATATTACCGCATTAAAATTTATACACATATGTAATTTTATTTCTAATGTATGATCTTCTAATATGGTTATTATATCTCATCGTTGCTAATCACCTCTTTTACTGTAGTTTAACTTGTAATGCAAACTTTGGCTGTCTGTTTTTTTTTTTTTCCCACTTAGGAGACATTTTAGGCATGAAGTGAAAGTGAAAAATGTCTTTGAAATACGGTACAGCTAATATTTTTCATTCACAACTTATTAATACTAATTAAATATATCTTAGAAATCATGCACAAATGAAATTATGTTCGAGAGAGTGCGAGTGGGGATTTATTTAAGCACTAGTTCAAAATTCAATATAATTTCCCCCATTTGACCAATAAACATATACTATTTTTAGGTAGATTTCGTATGAAATACTACCTATTACATTCTCCCCTATGTTGTTGGAATTTCTGAGAAATTTTTGCAGATCTACACCGATCACGACCCCTAGAACCCAAAACCACCCTCAGTAAAAAACTTTATATATATATAGATCTATCTATCTATCTATATATATATCGCTTTCTTCTGGACACGATAACTTCCACAATTCTGCACAAATTTTTTCCAAACTGATACATAAAATCAAGGGGCATAAAATCTCGGTCAAGTTCGTTTATGGGCAAAATTGAACCAAGGGGACGGAAATAGGGAGGGTTTTTCTGAAAACCGAAAAACCCCCATAACTTCTTAATTTTTGTACATATCAAATCAGTTTAAAGTTTTTATTACTTCTAAAAATAGGGCCAAAAGTTTATGTATAATTGATTTTTGATAAAATTAAAAATGGGCTCAAGGGGCGGAAAAAATAGGGTTTTGGGGAAAAAAAATTTATAACTTCGTCAATTCTGAAGATATGAAATCCAATTAATTTTATTATAAATCTCCTTAATATTATCTACAACTTTTATATTCACATGTTTTTGATAGGACCAATTCGTACCGCAAAAAAAAAAAAAAATTAAAAACGAAAACAAAAAAAGGGGAGAGGGGTTGAAGAAGAAAAAAATCCATAACTCCGTCAATTCACAAGGTATATAATCCCCATGAATTTATCATATATCTTCTTAATATTGCCTACAACATTTATACAGACAAGTTTTTGATAAGACCAATTCTTACAGCAAAAACAAATAAAAAATACATAGCGGTTGAAGAAAAAAATCATCTTATTAAGGGTGTATTTAAATCCAAACTGCTGATTTTCTTACTCATTTTTAAATTCATTTTTGCTCTCAAACGCATCCAATTGGTAGATTCTCTTATTCAGTAACTATATAATGTACCGTAATGATTGATTTTTTGATAGAGGCAGAATATCTTTAAAAAAATGTCAAAGTGGGCATTTTGAACAGAATTCCCCGAAGCGATTGTCTTAGAAACGAAAAATATTGTTCTACTGCGAAAATACTTGTTTATAAATCAAGTTTCAATTAATTGAACGAAAAATAAAAACACAAGTCGCTTTTAAATCTCTTCAAAAATCACGACAGCAAGTTTCATATTTTTTCTATTAAAAATGAAACTGAAAATGTGCCAGAAAATTTCGAGTTGTTGAGCATGGAAAAGTATTTTTTTTAATACCTCCTTAACATGATTCTGATAAAACCAGCCATTATATAAAAATGAAAAAAAAAACTCGTCAAAAGCGGCCAGATAAAATTGTTAAAGTGGGTTTATCTCTGATTATGATTTAGTTTTTGTTGGTGAAATTAGTATGCTTAACTTCGAAATCTACCTCCGCCAGTAGGCCGGGCTGGCAGGGATTTTTTCATATTTACAATTTTAACTATTTTGATAAAGTTTCAATAGCAAATTTTTGATATTATTTAACCTTTATTACAATTCAATAACTAAGATTCAGTATAATTTTTAACAATAAACAACCTAATATAATACAAGTACTGTTTAATACTAATAATTAACATAAATTATTAATTTATAAACCTATATAATATTTTTTAGTTAATAAATAAATATTTCAACATCTCTAGGGGTTAAGGAGACTGTCCCATTCATAATCATTTGAAATGTCCCAATCATCCCCATGATGCATAAATTCGATTGTCCTCCATTTTGACTCAGAAATTATTTTGTCACAATGGTTAATGTTCATTCATCTGAATTACCAATATAGAACCTTCAAATAAAGAATTATACAACATATCTTATTTGTTTATGTTGTGTAAGATATTTGATAACTTCAAATGTAAAAAAATTACTTTTTAAGCAGAGTTTCAGAAAATACAACTTTGCGAAAAAAAATGAAAACAGCCATGCGATTTTGCTTTTGGTTCTAAAGCACACTATAGCAATGCCAAATATGACAGTAGAAGACAACTAAAAAAAAAAAAATATTATTGCCTGAAATATTGAGAATGTCCCAACCATACCTTGTCCCATTCATCCCCCAGCATCCCTACATAAAAAGTAAAAAATGTAATGTAATGGATGCAGAACTTCCAAGTCCTAAAGATAAAACATGAAAAGTTTTGCTTTAATAAATCAAACTTTTGATCAATGATAAAATTTATATTATATATATTCAAACTTGTTGTAATTATAAAACGTTTTAGCAAATGAGAAATTGACCATAAAAATGAAATCATTTATGATACCATAAAACTGATTATCCGCAAAATGCTGTATATTAAAGTGGAATAATTGAAAATGTATTAGGAAAAATTGAAAAGGAATGTAAAAAACATGAATAAAAATTGAAACTTATATTATGAAACTCTCGTCAGGTGCATTATTTCACATTATAAGTAAATTACAGTTAATTTCTGATTGAGAATAGCAAGCTTAGCTTTGAAGGCTAATTCTCCAAATGCCCTATCAACTGTATCCAGAATATTAAGATATAAACAAAGCATATAAAACGGAAATAAAATAAACCCTGAAAATGAATAACTGAATTGCCAATTAAAAAAAAAGTGTTTGATTAATGTAAAGATTTGAAAATGTATACAAAATTTTAGCGCAAATAAGATTACATGGGAAAAAAACAAACTTTTGACCATGAAAATAATATTTAGGATGTTTTAAGATAATTTTAAATTGCAGTAGAGTCCCGCTTATCTGAGTAATATGGACCAAGCTCACCTGAGATAAGCAAAAGACTCCGATAAACCGGTTTTACACAAATCGTCACCAACTAAGGAGATAAAATATAAATTTTCACTTAATTCATTCATTTTTAGGGTACTAGTAGCATTTCTTTGATGTACATTTCTGTTACTTTTAAGAAAAATGGTGAATGAAATTGTTTATTTGAAAAAGCCCTTGATAGTGTTTTGTTTGTTGAATGTCAATTTTGCTACAGCTTTTTGCTGCAGTATTATTACGCTACTGCTTAGCTACCAAATTCTAAGTTTTTTTTTCTTACCACTAAAACTTACTACTAAATTTTGCTTAATTCAGTCGCCGAAATCTAACAATTGTCAATGATTAAATATGGCAAAAATATGTATTAAATTTTAGAGGTAACAAAACCGTACAAATTTTCAGCTGTGATTCTATTAGTGTCATGAAAATTGCAGGTGTAGTCTCTTCTTTCTGCTCAAAGTATTAAATAGTTTTTTTTCAATCGAACTTATACCTTTGGAATAGATCATTTTCTTATGATGGACTGGTGGCTTCCGTAATTATGAAACAGCCATTATAAATGAAGTGTTAGGTGAAGATGAAAGAGCAGCAGTAAAAAGTTAGAACTCAGATTTTCTGGTCAGAATGGAAAAACTCAGATTTTCTTGTCAGAATTGGGGGAAAAATGGCCATAATATTTTTTTTGAAAAAAAAAAAAAAAAATTATGGCCATTCCTCCCCCCCCCCCCTTACTCTGACCAGAACATCAGAGTTCTAACTTTTTACGACTGCTCTTTCATCTTCACCTAACACTTCATTTATCATGGCTGCTTTATAATAACGAAAGCCACCAGTCCATCGGAAGAAAATAACTCGGTTAAGCGGAACTCGAATAATCGGGACTCTACTGTAATTATAAATAGCAGGGTAGATTTTGTTCTATAAAGATATATGACGACAGAGAAGGTTTTAAACGATCTTTTAGGTGTTTCTTCAATATTTATAAATAAGGATTTGCGAATGTGCGTTATCGGTTAAGGGGCTGGTCACTCAGTTTCCGATTTCCCCTCAATAAAGTAAAGTCTATGGGCATTTGATGCATTCGTATATTTAAAATAGCTCCACGGGAAATTAATATTTTTAACTTCAATTTTTTGTGTACACTTCCTAAAAGATGTCTTTTTTTCTTAGTTCTCAAAATATTTCTAAAGTATAGACTTGATTTTACAGGAAGTGTTCAAATTAAAAATCTTACTCGCATTTCGCCCGCTTTTAACACATAAAATATTAAATTAAGTCTATATTTTAGAAATATTTTGAAAACTAAGAAAAAAAGAGCCATCCTTTAAGAAGAGGACACGGAAGAAATATGTTAAAAATATGAATTTCCTCAGAAGATATTTTAAATATACGAATGCATCAAAAGTCAATACACTCAACATTACGGAGGATTATTCCGAAGCTGAGTGACCAGCACCCTTAAGGGACGATATGTGTGGACTACACTTAAAAGTAGTGATGGGCTATATGCAGTCCGCGGGCCGCAGGTTGGGTATCGGTATTCTATAGGAATATGGTGAAACTTGTCTATAACAATAGATTTGGTGTAAATCTTTTCATAGTTATAATTTTCTCTGCTAGCCATTTTATAACCGCAGTGCAAAAATGATAAGAACGATCATTTGACTAAATAATAAATGTAATTAATCCACATATAAAGCATATAAATTTATTTTGTCAAACTAAATAAGCAAAGAAAAAATTGTAAAACAATTTTTATTATTACAATATGCATAATAAATTGCATTTTCATTGGGCAGTAGGCGTAAAATGATAAGAACAGAACACATTTTTCTAAATTATAGAAATATTACATGTCAATTGTGCTTCGATTGTCTTTAATAATTTCAGTGCAGCGTTGTAGCATTGTTTACAAGATTTCGAACTCGTCGAGGTGACAAAACACGCCATTCTTCACAAATGGTAGATTTTAATTCTGATTTCAAGTTATACTGATCCATTTCACTGTTTTTTTTTTCGTCGATAGTACGCACTGTAATACCGCAAAAGTTCTCCATCGGATGTCGACCCGGATTATTGGCCGAACAAACAAGTATAGGACTTTTGGTCACTGAAAATAATTTTAGACTAATTTGTTTATTGCTTCAGATGTTTCTCTGCAAAGTGAATGAGGTCCTTTTTATGGAGACATGTTAAATGCGGACACAGACGTAGTTTTATATTTTTTAGGATTATCGGCTTTTTTATTGCTCTTCTAGTAGTGCATACTAATGCTGGCGTCTTTATCTGACTTCCAATTTGCTTTTCCTTTGATTGTGACCGTGCAAGCGATAAAACTTTCAGATCGTTTCGAAAGAAATCTGGACCTTCCTAGGTAGATTTTGCTGTACCATAAGTAGTCAGATTCTCTAAAAAAAAATTAAAAATAAGTTTTTGAACGTTTAATTTTATGAGAAATTCTTTGAAGTGACATCCAATGTTGTTATAAGCTAGAATTTGCCTCCTTTCGAAATCAGAAAGTTTTTTTTTTTTCTTTTCTCGAATTGTCAAAAGGTTTTGCGAAATTGCACGAATGCGTCCAGATTTTCTTTTGAGTTCTTTGCTAAACGATAATCAAGAAATATATCCTCCAATCACGACCCGCAGTTTCGAAATATTTACGTTGTTCTTATCATTTTGATTCAACGTAATTTTTTAAAAATTGTTTAAAAAATGTATGTGCAATTTTTGTTATTATTAATAGGAATATCATAAATTTAATACCCAAATTTGCATAGAGAACGCGAAGTGATTCCTTTGATTTTGTGTCTTTCCTATTAGATTATTCCCCACTGTATAGGGATTCATTTTTTGTCCTTGGAATAGGCAGTATAGAGACAGCTATAATAATAGCTTTTACTGTATAAATTAGATGAAAAATTTTGTGACTTAGCAATTTTAGCAATCAAATTTAAGAGCCTACACAGGTCACGCGGAAAATCTCGAACGCTAATGATTAACCTATGGCAGAAATTTTACATATTTCTCGCTCGTATTTTAATAATCTTAAATGATTTTTTTATGCATAGGATACCTAAGGTCGATATCTTTTATTGTGAGTTTCTACTTTTTCGATTTTTCTTTTTGAAGTTTTTTATATGAGGATAATTTTACTTTGAGAGCCTTTTCTAATGAGTTAAAAAAATCATTTCCATTCATCAAATGCAAATGCAAAAAAAAAAAAAAAAAAAATCACTTAAAAATATTAAAATGCGAGCGAGAAATCTGTAACTTACGCTCCCATATGATTAATATTAGTTTGAGCGCTTCTTATCTTAACGTCCATATATTTATTTTTAAATATATAATTGTTGGTTGTCGAATCGCATGTATAATATTTATACAGGCCTGGCTAATTCTATGTGGAGGTCTGAGACAAAGATCCAATTGGGTGTCGCCGACACATTTTTTTTTTTTTAATCCACAATTTATATTCATTTTTAAGGAACAAAAAAACCTGACTTAGGGGTCCCTCTTTAGATGTGGGGACCCTTCCCGTTTGCCAGGTTTATAATCAGGTCGTGTAATATTCAAAGATGACTGATTGATTCTCCAGAAGAGTATCCAATTTTTAATATTTGTTTCATCCATACTCCCATAATCAACCTGCTGCTCGGCGATCTTTTATGTGCCGCCCTAGACACATAACCATTAATTTCTATTTATAAAATTGAGATGTGCGGTGCATAAAAAGTTTTTAAGACCTTCACTTTTATATATTTTCATGGGAAGAGAAAATGTGTCCTGTTTTTTGTAATTACTAATTTAAAATAACATTAAAACATCTTAAATACTTTTTTCACCTTAGTTTTTTTTTTTTTTTTTTTTTAAGACGTAGGGGAGACCGGGGCAAGATGACTATGTCAACAATTTTCGTTGTTTATTAATTTATTTTTAAATATAGTAAAATTAATTTAACATGAGCTGTTAGAGTATTCCTTTGTCGTATTAAATATATTACCATTTAAATTTTCAAATAAAAAAAATAAAGGATAATTTTATTTTTTCATAACATTAACAAATTGTCATCTTGCCCCAGTGCTGGGGCAAGATGACTTTGCCCTTGGGGTAAGATGACAACACTGAAAAAGATTGAAAATATTTTATCTTTTGTATATGTTACATGGTTTAATAAATAACTGTGTTTTTACATCTTACAAAGTATCAAACTAAGCATAATGCATTGTAACGTAATGTTGAAGTGTTTATTTGTGCAGCTAACAATATTCACAAGTAAAAATGCCATTTTCATATTTGGAACATTCCTCATGCCACCACTCTTGGCATTAACAGCATTGGATCCATTCTTCTATTAGTGGGTCACAATATTCCTCGTCACAAGCAGGACATCTGAAAACAGCATCCTATGAAGTTGATGCAACTGGACTGGTTGGCCTAGATTTAATAGACTTAGGTTTACAGAAACTTTGCTTGAGTTTTTTTTAACTCCCTTTTTAGCTTCATGAGCTTCTTTTCTTTTCTTTTTCTTTTTTTTTTTTAACATTCCTGTTCTTCCTTCTGCTTTTCCATTTGTTCTAACATTTTCTTTGATGGGTGTGCTTGTAAGAAAGCTTGAGCTCACTGTGTTGCTTTTTCTTTTTTTCTCACATTGGGTTGCTTTAGGCAATGGTTTGAAATCAAAAACATTAACAGGTTTCTTTGGTGCATCAGAATCAGCATTTGCCATAAGTTCTGGTTCTTTTAGAGGTTTTATACATTGGTTTTTTACTACCAGGGTATGAGGATGACGAGCTCGTTATTTTGCCCCAGACTGCCTGTTTAAAAATATTCGTTTTCATTGCCATGAAGGAAGGCGATTAATTGACATTTATTCATGGTAATAAGTAGTATTTAAACTAAGTTACTCATAAATATTAAATAGAAACGATATATCTTACCTGTATCTGCAGCAGAGCTTATTTACACATGCATAAAAGTTATAACGTGACAGCGTAAACAATCAAAGCTTCACAACTAACACACAAATGGCAGCCAGTAGTGTACGGTTGATGCTGCCACCAAGTGGAAAACGGAAAAATTAAGACATTCGTCATCTTGCCCCGATCTCCCCTAGTCTTATTTCTGCTACAGTGGCGTATACATATACTTTTAATCTTCAACGCTAACCAAACCTTATTCCCAATTAACTAAATTTGCGCTATATGCTTCTGCATAAAAAATAGTTTTTTCATTGAACAAAAGACTGATTTATTAAAAAAAATCTCCTGATTTTTTTTTTTTTTTTGGAGCTGAAAAACGCAGCATTATGTTATTACGTTTTATATTTACTTTATGGCTAATAACGTTTATCGCTGAAAAAAAAGACAACAAAAAGTTGTACACGACTATTTTCAAAGCAAATTATTTTTGTTGTTCGAATCTTTGCGGCATATTTTTTTATCATTTGCATTGGAAATCATCTACAAAATCTATTGTTTGGAATTAGTGGTGAGTAGTAGTTAGTGTAGTAGTTCTCGGAAACATTTCTTCTGCCACAAACTTTCAGCCCTACTGATGTTATTAATTTTATTATACTATGCTTCGTTACACTACTTTTGTTAATTCACTATTTTAATTACCCGTTTTTTACATTATTGTATAAAAGATTTGCCGCTCGCCTAACGTTGCAAACATTATGTTTACGGTCGGCGAGGAAAACGTTTGAGTATGGCTGTGATCCATAATATAAAACCTAATAAATTCTTCAATGAATCGTATAAAGCTTTTCCTCGGGAAGCAATTTTTCTTTCGTGATATGGAAAATATTAAATGGAATAGAAATTTTAATACCAGTGATATATTACTGAGTTGCAATAAAAATCACCTTTCTATCTAAAATTTTCGTCTATTTCAAAAGGTGCTTAATGTTCTGTGAAAGCGAAACATTTTTCTAATACCTTATAATTTACAAAAAATAGAAATTTTTTTGTAAGCTTTTATACCAATATAATTTTCAATATTTATAGAGATTGCTAAATTCAGCAGAATATTTTGCTGTGTTTGCAAAGCATGTGAACAGGAACATATTTATTTTAAAATATGTATTACAGAATTATTAGCTTTAAAGTGTTTTCAATTTTAAGTATGCTGGGAAATAGTGAAAGAATCTTCAATTTTATGACTCTTTCTTCATGTTTCATCCTGTTTTTATGAATGTATTTTCATTTTAACCAAGAACGAAAATTCATGCGTCCAGCATAGATTTATGAAACACTTTCCAACACATTCAGAATAGTGTAATAAAACTTCACAATTTTTGAAGGTGAAAGATGATGTGTAAATAAACAATATGGAAAATGTATAACACATTTGAAAACCCAATTTCTGCAACTACCACCAACAGTCGAAAAATATCCGAATCTTTGTGCAGCCCTGTACATGATCAATAGATTTGAATGCTTACAACATAATATACTAAAAGTTAGTTCAGTTAGGAAACGCATAGCACAGTTGAATATTCTCATTCAGCGATTTACATCAATAAACGCAAATGCACTTGAGATCTTTTGTGCAGCTCTGTATATGATCTATGAAATTTATAGTCAAAGTACTATGGAAAAAAAAAACAGTTTAATTAAAAAAACGCGGACCACAACTGAAGACGCACTTCAGCAATTATATTTTATAAACAGTACTGTAGTCAAATTCTTGTTGATAGTTGTTTTACTTACAAGTAATATTTAAATAAATGTGGTTAATTTTATTATTCGTAAACTTTTAATTATTTATAACAACCAATGATATATATATTAATAAATCATTGATATATATATTATTTGCATTTAGTATTTAGATAAGTTGAGTTGTAGTATAGTGATTCTGGTTTTTGAGTTTTATTAAGAGATTACCAAAACAATATTTATTTAAAAATGGCAACTATATTCGGAAGATTTTTTTTTTCAAAATTGGCCTGCAAAACTATAAACAATACGATTAGGGTCAGAAGGGGTAATTATGACTAGGGGGCAATTGTGATCACCGCCATATTGGAGAAAACTGCGTATGGTAAATTTTGTTTCAAGCTTAGATATTAATATCATAATGTACTTGTATATTTCATTTTTAGAGATTCTTTATCATTAGACTGAAGCCTTTTTGAGATTCGAATAGCAATTTGAAACTAACTCTATCAAAATTTTTGATGAATGGATCTGCTACTTTGCAGTTCAAAGTGATCTCAATTATTCCAAACAAATGTGTATAGGCAAGTATAAAGAGAAAATATAGTGGTCATAATTTCCCACTAGTGGTCTTAATTACCCCAAACTTTTATGATTGTGAGTTTTTGATGGAGTAATTATAACCATCCTTTTAACTTAAAAAAAAAAAAAAAAAAAAAAAAAGCTATTACAATTAAATCTTTTATAAGGTGTTCTTAAAGGGTCAAAGTTACTTCCTATGTACTAAAAACACCACTTTTCCAAATAGAAAAAAGTAAAAGAAATAGCAATGTTGAAAATATACAAAGTGGTCATAATTAACCCTCCTGACCCTATACTTCAAAAATTTTCCGGTAAACTCCGGCGCACCTTTAAAAAGCTATATCTCTAAATCCATATATAAATTAGAGCTAAAAAGTCTAAAGAAGAACACACTTTTAATTTTTTTTAATTATATTAAAAGTAAAGCTTTTGAGTTCAAAAATTCATGAATCCATAAAAATATATATTCAAACATAATTAAACATTATAGCAAAGTTGAGACATAACAATAAAACACGTCTTCTCGCAACGAAACCCCCTCTTCAACTGAGACTAGGAGCCGTTGGATGTGACTCATGCTTTTAAAATAGACATATATCGATGCACCAGTTAGTCAGCTATAAAAAGTTACACTTTTTACATTTTTTGAGCAAATTTTTATTTTTGCATTTTTGGTCAGGTTTTTGGCTCAAATACTCCACTGTGCGGTGTATATTACCGTGTACTCTCTACTACATCTTTGGAATCAACAAATTAAATTCTCTGTACCATAGTTTCACACTTTGGTTGCTCCAAATTCCAAAAGAAATTAACTGTTATATGTTACGGGCTTGAATAATTCATATTATGAAAAATTACCTGTCCTGCATGAGAAATTTAAATTTAGTCACAAAATCGAAATGTTTCGTGAAAAACGTGGTTCCATGGAAACCTTCACCATACTTGATCAATATTAAATGATAAATAAAAAAATAATAGAGCTGTGGGAATTCTAAAGAAGATATTTTTCATTTGATATTTGTTATAAATATCATTTTTTTAAAATCTAATTCTTCAACGATTCGAAGATTTGTATTTCTTGAATATCCATTTTTATTTCGTACAGGCCTACGACTGAGAGAAAATTAAATGGAGTATAAATTTTAATATCTATGGTCTAATATTCCAATGAAAAAAAAATAATTCAATTTTAATTGCTTATTTATTAAAATATTATACTTCTCTTAAAAATTGTCTTGCTATTTCAATTTATCTTTCAAGGAAAATGAATAATTTCCCACTCTTGTAATTTCTTTATTAAACAAATGACCAAAAATGTACTATGTAAGATACGTGAATGTTTATGGTAAGTTTGAGAATCTGACTTTTTCTTTATAATAAATATATTGGTGAACCGATGTGAGGCTTCTGTACTGCAAACTTTGAGATTACTTGCTGATACGTTTTTACGTTAATTTTTAATTAACTTCATTTTTTAAAAATCAAACAATGTTTTTAACTAAATGTAAGTGTTTTACATCGCCCTGTTTAAATCCCTGTTTAAAAATCTTTCGAATGACGATAGCTAATTCATCTTTATGCGTTTGGCATCTGCATAGAAAAAGGAATGTTGACATCCCAAGCAAATACATGATTCATGTAAATTTATTTAGAAATACAAAAAGACCAAACAATACAAAATTAGAAATACAAAAAGAATATTGTAAATTTGAAGCGTTTATTGTAATAAATATGTGGAAGATTTATAAACGATTGGATTAACCCTATACAAAGTATCCGTTATTGAATGTTCTTTTAAGTTACAAATATCATTTTCAAATCTAATAAAATTCTTCAATGCTCCAATAAAGATTTTCTCCCGAGTATCCATTTATCCTTTATGACCTGAGATATGGAGTATATTAAATGGAGTAGAAATTTTAATATCTGTAATATATTACTGCAAGGTGATAACATCAACTTTCTATATATAATTTTCATCTATCCCAAAAGGATATAATAAAGATGTTTAACGTTCTGTGAAAGAGAAACATTTTTCTATTACCGTATGACTTGTTGAAATTTTTTTTAAAGCTTGCGTAAATATAACTATCATTTTGAACATATTTATAGAATATGCGAATGTCGCAAAATATTGCAATTGATTTGCAAAGCGTATGGACAGAGGTTTATTAATATAAATAATATGACAAAATTGTACGTTATAAAATGATTTCAACTCTTTTTTAATTCCCCTAGGAATGGGGAATGAGCTTGTTTTACGAGTTTTAATCGCGATTCAGTCTTGTTTAACACTTTCAAACGTAGTTGAAGAGAGTTTATTAATTTGGTTTGTCTGGCCGCCTGTCCGTGCACTAACTCGCGTAAATATACTCTGATTGCCATGCAGCTAATATGTTATTGCGATTTAGCATGGTATGTTCAGTATTGAAAAGGAAATGTGTAGCCTTTATAGTTCGTTTACAGGGGCACGCAAAAGAATTCCGTTACATTATGGATTTCGCTGCTCAAGCATAAATCGAAATGGTTACTATATGGGGCGATTTCTTTGCAATTTTATTTGTGAGAAAAATTTGAATTCAGATGTAAGGTTAATACACCTATAGTGGGCCACTAATTTTTAAACTTTATAAACAAGCCCAAAATGCATTTCTTGAGAACGTCTGATTGCCTAACATCCTTAAATGTTAACTTTCCATAAACTGTTTGCAATAATTGTTTTTTTTTTTCTGCTGGTGCATTTATTTTATAGAGTGTCTCCAAAAACAGATTTTTTGGCAAATTCTTCTAGATTTCATTAAGAGATAAAAGTTTTTGTTTAAAACATTGTTTCTTTGTTATTATGTTTCATTTTAAATTAAACTACTTCTTATAATACTCTATTACATCATAAATAATTTGTTGGATAAGCTTAAAATTTAAAGATTCATACATCAGAAATTTACTAAGTCCACTACTGGAGAAGGTAAATTTTTTTATTTTCATTTTTTACGCAGAATATATTTTGAAACTTTGAATGTTTATTCTGATGCATGAGGGTTAGGACTAGGCTATATATATATATATATATATATATATATATATATAATCTTTTGGAATTCACTAACACTTTAATAATAAATAGATAAATGTCCTCAAGTGGCCCACTACTGGTGCATTTACCTTATACTTAAAGGGGCTGGTCACTCAGCTTCGGAATGCTACTCCGTAATGTTAAGTCTACGAACTTTAGATGCATTAGTATATATTTAAAATACCTTCTCGGGAAATTCACATTTTTAACACCTTTTTTCTGTGTACTCTTCTTAAAGGATGTCTCTTTTTTTTCTTCGTTTTCAAAATATTTCTAAAATCTATGCTGAATTTAATATTTTATGTTTTAAAAGCGGGCAAACTGTGAGTAAGATTTCCTATAAAATTAAGACACTTCCTATAAAATTAAGTCTATACTTTAGAAATATTTTGAAAACTAAGAAAAAAAGAGGCATTTTTTAGGAAGTGTACACACAAAATAGCAGTTAAAAATACTAATTTCCCGAGGAGATATTTTAAATATACGAATGCATCAAATGCCTATAGACTTTACATTAGGGGAAATTGGAAGCTGAGTGACTAGCCCCCAAAGAGCAAATCAATAGCCAATGGATGGGATCACGAGGGTTTGATCCCCTCCGATTTTTCTGCCTGGATGGCTATAATTATGTCATTAACTATCAGTCAGGATGGTCAAGACTTGAAAATCAACTATAGTCAAGATTCAGAAATCGAAATTGTAAGCTGGTATGTTTTTATAGTTTGATTTTGTTAGTACGTTGAAAAAATAAATATTTTCTAAGAAATTTTTAAAATTCTTTTGAGTTTTTGAAATGGGATTCTGTAAAAGCAGAATGTCAAAATAAAATGTTTACAACTGTTTGATACAGATCTTCAGGCTTGTTTAGCTCAAATACTTGAAGAATGCAATGAAATATATAACAAATTAACACCTTGTAATAATATACTAATTTTAATTGCTAAAAGATGTAAATCCAAACTTTAAAAACAGTAAACATAGATTTAATCGACTGCTTACATGTTTCGACTCCACCCGAGTCATTTTCTAAACAAATAAATAAAAATATTCTAAAATTACACGGTCTATGAAACGCCATCTTTCAATTTTCCATACTATGCACGTTTTACTTGGATGTTTATTTTTATTTTCGTAACCATTGAGTAGCTTGAGCCACAATTTCGGAAGTTTAAATGATGCTGCATCGTTACATATTGAATTTTTGCGGTTACGGTCTTGCCAAGAGGTCCTTCTCTATGTAAATAAATGGCATCTAGAGAAGGATGTAAAGGAAGCTGGAATAAGAATAAGAATTTCCCCGCTCGAAGTTTTATTGGGCTTGTTGAATGCACGGACGCTCTCCGAAACAATTTAATCTGTCAAAATACGGAGTATAAACATTTCATCACTCAAGTATTATACAAAATAGATTATCCGCTGCCGCTTTATGCGTTTATTACTTCTTTTGTATGGCTTTCCCTTTAAACGCTGTTTTCCATAGTTCCCTTCAGGGACGTATAAAAGTAGCTTCACTGTGTGGATTTCCACGCAGCTACGGTCTTGCAAAGAGGTTTTCCTCTATGCAAATAAATGGCATCTAGAGAAGGATGTAAAAGAAGCAGCAGCAAGAATAAGAACTTCTCAGCTCGAAGTTTTAATGGGACTTGTTGAATGCGCGGACGCTCTCCAAAACAATTTAATCTGTCAATATACGGAGTATAAGCATTTTGTCACTTAAGAATCATACAAAATAGATAATCCGCTGCCGCTTTATTTGTTTATCACTTCTTTTGTACGGTTTTCCCGTTAACCGTTGTTTTCCATCTTTCCCTTCAGCGAAGTATAAAAGTAGCTTCACTGTGTGGATTTCCACGCAAGGAAATGCTTTTCCGCACTTGTACAACTACTGTTGAAAAGAGAGTTTTACAGGAATCGGACAAAGATAATTCTCTAATTAAATAGATTTCTTTCTCTCACATCTTGATACATAATATGCTCAACTGTAAGGAAGTTTCAACAAAAGATAATAAATAATGTTTTCAAAAAATTTGTCAAAAGATTGGTTTTCCCAGTAAAAAAATAAAAAAAATAAAAAGAAAGAAATCGTAATTGTATTATGTTTGTTGTAATAATGTAGTAAAGTGTTTTAAAAAAGACAACTTTATTTGCATAAAAATTGAAAAATATGCAGCAGTTATTTTAGTATCGCACATTGCGAGGAAAAGTATGCAAAACATATTTTAAATCTGTCTAATTCGGTTTAAGTTTTCCGAATTCAAACCCTAAAGATGTTCTTGCTGTTTTTGAATTGAATGAACTATTTTATAATGCTATCTACTTATATATTTTTTTTATTCGATAATTTTTGGTAATTTTATTAAATAACACTTTTCTTAACATTTTACTACTCAAAATTTGTTTATTTATTTGACTGTATGACAAAACTACGAAGTTGGGTATAAGTGTGTGTGTGTGTGTATATATATATATATGTATGTGTGTATATATATATATATGTATGTGTATATATATATATATATATATATGTGTGTATATATATATATATATATACACATACATATATATATATATATATATATATACATATACATATATATATATATATATTGAGTTGAGGAGGTTAATGGAGTACGGAACTAAATATCGTGTGAAACGTACTCTCACTAAAAGTGTTGCAATTAAACGTTTTACTATTAATATAGATATATTTATAAATAAACTAAT
Source organism: Maratus speciosus (assembly GCA_963932465.1). Lineage (NCBI taxonomy): Eukaryota > Metazoa > Arthropoda > Arachnida > Araneae > Salticidae > Maratus > Maratus speciosus. The sequence continues at coordinate 415,958,095 of OZ010791.1, forward strand.
GTATAGATACAATTTGCCATCCAGTGTTTTTGACGAGTGGAAGTATTATATATTAAGAGATTTTAAACGAGAATTTTCCAGAGATTTTGACGGAGTTAATAGAGAGAAATACAACAAACTTACACATTCAATTAAAGAGATTCAGGAAAATTTTATAATCACCTATGTGGATAAAGCAAATACAAGTTATGCACTGATATGTAAGGTACTTTACGGTAAACTTTTGAATGATTGCTACAATAATAAAAATAGCTATTTACCATTGAATTCGAAAGCTGCAGTAATAGAAAATAGGATTAAAGCCATCTATAAAAAAGTTAAGCTGAAACAAATGAGTCAAAGTTTCCATTATCTCATACTAGTGCCTAAATTCCATAAAACCCCTATCAAATTCAGGAGTGTGACTTGTGGATTTGGTTCATATATTGGTGCCGCTAGCAAGGCTTTGCTGGGGGTGCTGGAGGGGGTGTTTGACGGAGTGATGGGGAGAGAGACGACTTTTATTATCAAAAATAGCTATACACTATTAGATAATCTGAAAAAATTAAAAAATATTACTGGTTTATTCGCTTACGATTTTGCAGACCTCTATAATACAATTGATTTGACAGATTTAAAAGATAAAATAGTAGATTTTTATAATACAAATAGTACTTTGGATGTTCATTATGATTTTTTCATAAATTTATTTCAGTTAGTAGTACAAGAAAACTACCTTTACGAAGGAAATACAATATTTAAACAGATTCGGGGTATTCCAATGGGGGGGAGTTGCAGTTCCATTTTGGCAAACATTTACTTACATATATATGAAAGAAATAATAATTTAAACAGTAACACATTATCCTACAGATATATAGATGATGTTTTGATAGTTAAATTAAACAATGATATTGAAAATGTTGATTTTACATATTATCCTACGTCTCTGAGTCTGGAACCCTCATCCCAGAATTGTAAAAATATTAATTTTCTAGATGTGAACCTGAGCATAGAAAGTGAAAATTTGATATCTAAGATATTTGACAAGCGAAATGATTTCAACTTTAATACCTTAAAGCTGATATATTTTGATTCCAATGTGCATGTTTCGATTAAAAGAAATGTACTTAGAAATGGATTAATACGAATCGAAAGACTGAGTACTAGAGTTAAAGATATGTTTAGTGATATTTTAGAGTGGTGCCGCTTGGGATTCAAGCATGGTTATCCTCGCAATTTCATCAGGAGAATAACTTGTGATTTTATTAAGAGTAGCAGGTACGGAACTGAACTGAACTCCGTGATGGATGAGAATGGAGGTTTTGATGAGTTGATTCATCTAATGAGTTAGAGAGATATTTTGGTGGATGTTGCAGTTCTGTTTAGTTTTTCATAGTTTTTCATTTTTTCAATTTTGGTCTCGGCGAGTGAAGGGGGACGTAGCATGCGTAAAGTCTGACTTAACCCTGCAGTGTATGTCGTTAGCCATACCGCTCGCCTTCTGTTCTGTTCTGTTATGTCTTGTAATTATATATATTTTCTCTAGTTTGGTTATTCAGTTTGATTTTAAGAGTTAAGTTTATGTTGGTTGTTATAATATTTTTGATGTGAGTTTCAATGCAGCTATGGTGAGTGATGGATTTTGATATTTTGTTTGTGGTTTTAAATATATATATATATATATATATATATTATATATATATATATATATATATATTATATTATGTATTAATTGTTGGATAAATAAGTGTTTAAAAAATAGAAATTAAATCTACCCAGTGGTTGTACATATATAATGTTATCAATTTAGGTGGTAGATGCTATCGTAAGATATCTCTTGGGGGAAGAGGGGATTTGTCTTTTGATATCGTTACAGTTTTTAATCCAACCGAAATTTTCTCTTTTAATTTGTAACTTGTTCTTTACATCAAAATGGTCTATTATGTAATATTTTTACGAAAATACAAAGTTACTATTAGAATCATTAAATCATTAAAAAACTATTTAATTCCAAAATATGGAATACCCCAACGTTTATCATTCATATTCTTTTGTCATAAGTGTACGAATATACAATTCGCTGTTCGAGAAACTAGGTTCGAAGTATGTTTGAAATGATACTTGTTGTGTTTGTGTTTACTAGTAAAGAAAAGATAAGAATGTTGCCTCCCAGTTTTATTGATAAGATAGAACCTTGGATAAGATGTTCTGCCTGACCCCCCCCCCCCTTCTCTATGCGGGGCAAGTGCAAGAAGACATATTACTGTTGAATGAATTAAAGCCATAATGAAATATTTTTAAATAGTAGATATTTGCTTTAAGTGTCATTTGATATATAATAGTGATATTTTATTTCCTTCTCTTTATTTGAATCAATAAAGTATGCGACTTATAAATGTATAACCCTATATCACTGCAAAGGAAAGAAAAACGAAAACAAAATGTAAAATATTTTTTAGACATTGATAACGATATTATAAGTGAGGTAGGTGAAGGGTCGTGGAATGATAACGTATGATATCGTAAGGATGGGGGAGGGGGTGCAAATTTTAAAATATCTAGGAAGGGTGAGTTCGCGATTAGCATGAAGCTAAGGACCCAGTATAAATATAAAATTGTTGTACTAAAAGTTTTTATATCAATAATGAAAGATAGAAATCTATTTTCTTACCTTTCTGGTAAAACAGACATACGCTGGTTTCCTTCTTATGTGGGCAACCTGTAATTTTTATTTAATGAATATATGCGGGAAATTGTGAGAAATATCATCTTCGAATAATCCAGATGTAGAGAAAAAAACTATTTAATTCTTGAAGAAAAACTTGGTTACAGGAATCCACACTCACACACTAAAAAATATAAAGTAAAAGATTAAATATGAATAAGATAAGAGTAATGACGTCGAAAATCCAATAGGAGACATAAGTCTTTCATAGGACAAAGAGTTGACACACAAAAAACCGTGCGTCTTGACCTCGCAAAATCGGCCCTTCAAGTGAGAAGTAAAAAAGGGGCCCACACGAGTTAAAACAGAGTAAAAAAGTCTGGAAACAATAAAACTGCTTAACAAGCAAAAAAGTTCTAATTAAAGGAGTCTATATCTTCAGAAAAGTTCTCTGGTGCTGCTATCTATTGTCGCCTTTTCGAAACATAAGTCTTTGACACAATTGTTTATTAGTCCGTGATCTTACGAGAACTTCGCTCAGGGAAGTGTCGCCATCTTGGAACACATTTCACAACTAAAAAATGAAGGCGTGTCGCACATGTCACAGGTAAATTATCATTTCACAGGCGAGGCGATGTTGGACATAAAACCACTTACGCTGAGACGTTTTCCAACACCCCCGCTTTTTATGTCAAACCGACGAGCGTAAAATGTTTAACTTATTTCTCAAACACTCAAAATGAGGCTTAGGCAACGGCTTGGTGAGCACGTCTGCCAGCATTAACTTCGATGGGCAATAAGTTATTTTGATTATGCCATTCTGGCATAGATGTCTGATGTGGTGATACTTAACTTCTACGTGTTTAGTTCTTGTCTGTGCCTTTTCGTTTTCGGTCAATCTTATGGCTGATAAGTTACCTTCGTACAATGTTACGGGTAGTTGTTGACATAGTTCGAGATCATTTAACAAGTCTAATAACCACGAGATTTCTTGACCTGCATTAGATGCAGCGATATATTCAGCCTCCGTGGACGAGAGTGCTGTGCAACTCTGTTTCCTTGATGACCATGCCAATATATTATTGCCTAATTTAAACAAGTTTCCAGTGGTTGATTTCCTGTCTATTCTGTCGTTCCCCCAATCGGCATCGCTATATGCCGTTAGGATTGGAGGTTTTGTTTTATCTATGACGAATTTAAGATCTTTGGTAGTAAGCAGATATCTAATTAACTTCTCGATAGCTTGCCAATCGACTTCCCTTGGGGATTCATTCCTTCTTCCCAGGATGTTAACGACTGATGCTATGTCGGGTCTAGTTAAAGTTGCAATGTATAGAAGCCCTCCTATAGCCTGTCTACATTTTATATTATCTCCCATTAGTTTCCCGTTTGGATATAGATTAAAGTAGTTAGTATTCATGGGTGTATACGTAGGCTTACCATTTAACAAATTGAATTTTTTTGTTATTTGTATTATTTTGTGTTCCTGGTCTAATTCTAGATTACCGTTTGCTGTTTTCTTTATGTTTATGCCTAAATATTGTGTTACTTGACCTAAATTTTTGATTTCGTATTGCTTTGTTAATTCATTGTATATTTCGTGTGTGTCTGTTTTGTCTCCTGCGACTAAGATGTCATCAACATACACTATTATGTATGCGATTTTTCCATCTTGGACTCTTTTGTACAGACATTTGTCTGACGCGCATTCAACGAAATTTAGTTCTTTTAGAGATTTACTTATTTTTTGGTTCCACGCCCTAGCTGCCTGCTTAAGGCCGTAAATCGCTTTGTTTAAACTACACACTTTATCTTCTTCCCCTTTTGTTATGTATACCTCTGGCTGATGCATGTAAACCTCCTCTTCTAAATCGCCATGTAAGAAAGCAGTTTTGACATCTAGGTGAGTTATTTTAAGGTCTTTGTACACCGCTGCGTTTAAGAATGCTCGCAGGGTGGTATGCGCTACAACGGGTGAGTAGATCTCGTCAAAATCGCTTCGATATTTTTGAGCATATCCCTTAGCGACCAATCTAGCTTTATATCGCTCTATAGACCCGTTTGCTCCCCCTTTTGCCTTAAACGTCCACCTACAACCTATGACGTGTTTTCCCGGGATAGGTTTTATTAATCTCCAAGTATTATTTTGCTTCAGAGAATCTATTTCCTCACTAGTGGCTTTTAGCCATTTATCTTTAGTTTCTGCGTCATTGATATTTTGTAGGTCTGTCCATGACTTTGGCTCCTGAATTTGACACAGGTTTGCGCTTATACCATAACGGTTAGGTGGTACGCCACGATTTTGTCTTTGCGATCTTCTCGGCTCAAGGGATGTGTCGATCGGGGTGTTATTCTGATCATCGTCGCGTTCTTCTAGATCAATTTCAATATTATCTGCGGGAGTTTGTTCGTTGTTTTGATTTTCTTTGGCGGGTTTAATTTCCTCATCTTTTATACCTTCTTCGAAGAATTTTACGGTTCTAGATATTATAATTTTATTTTCACCCGTATATATCCTATAGCCCTTGCTTCTGAAATCATATCCCAACATTATTCCCTCGATGGCTTTCTCATCTAACTTATTTCTTTTATGTTTGTCGACATAGGCAAATGCCTTACATCCGAATGTTTTGATGTTCGAGAGATCGGGTTTTCTTTTATGCCAAAGTTCATAGGGTGTCATGTTATTTTTGTTAGCTTTTGTTGGTAGACGGTTGATGAGGTAGGTGGCGGACATGACAGCTTCCCCCCAGAATTGCTTAGGTAACTTGGCATCCGACAACATGGTTCTAGCCATTTCCACTATCGTTCTATTCTTTCTCTCTGAAACGCCGTTCTGCGGGCTAGAATAGGGAACACTCAATTGACGCTCTATCCCGTTTTCTATCAGGCAGTTTTCAAATTCATCACTGATATACTCTTTTGCGTTATCGGATCTTATTGCCTTTATCAACTTGCCAAATTTATTTTTTGTTAGCGCTATGTATTCTTTCAGTTTGATAACGGCTTCCGATTTATGCGCGATTAAGTATGTTATTGTGTACCTGCTATAATCATCCGTGAATGTTATAAAGTATCTTTTCCCTCCTATCGTTTCAGTATTCATGGGGCCACATATATCGGAATGTGCAAGGGTACCGATGTCTTTGCTTCTGTTTGTGTCTACTTTAGGGTAGGGCAGAGCGGAAAGTTTCCCTTCAATGCACTTGGTGCATCGCGTGTCATGTTTACAATTATTAATTGTTATCCCATTGGCTAATTCATGATTAACAAGGTATTTAATATCATCAAAATTTTTGTGTCCGAGTCTTCGGTGCCACAATGAAATACAATTTGTATTGTTACAGAAAGTTTGAGTACTTATAGTATAGCCGTAATCATCTTCAGGGTTTAATACGTAGAGATTATCATTTAATTTAGCTGTCAAGATTATATTATCATCTTTGACAAATAAACATGCATTTTTCTCGAAAATTACCTTTATATTATTTTCAGTGGCTTTCTTAACTGACAATAAATTGCCCTTTAGTTCTGGACAGTATAATACATTTCTTAGTGTAATGTAGTGGTTTTTGTCTGTTTTTATTTTTACGTCGCCCATACCTTCCGAATTAAGCCTTTTTCCATTAGCGATTGTTATATTGCCAAAATTCCCGGCTGTGAATGTAGCAAAATTTGTTTTTTGCTGATGCAACGTGCCTGGTACAACCCGAGTCAATGATATATGTGTTTGGATCTGTTGTTTGTGTTTGGCTAATTTTTACTGACTCAATTTCAAAATTGTTTTCCATTGGGAAGAGAGGAATGATCGATTGGTTGACCTCATCCTCTATATTTGATTTGCTGTTAAAGCAAAAATTCGAGGAGTCGGTTTTACTACCATTGTGTTGATTTTTGGGGTTTACCGAATTGGCTTTAAAGTTGGCATGGTTGTTAAATTTATTACTGTTATAATTTTCACTTCTTTGGTAATTGTTTTTCTGTTTGTTTTTCAATTTGTAACATTCTGAACGAGCGTGCCCATCTCGTTGACAGAAACTGCAGTACTTTTTGTTACCTTTATTTACAATTTTATATGCTGTGTCCCTTGGTCGTGTGCTGGTGTTTTTGTATTCGATCCGATGAGAGTACTCATCGATGAGTTTGATTTTTACAAACTCGAGGTCTAGATCCTTTTCGTCTCTAGCCTCCATACTCGTTATAAGAGGAGCGTATGACTGAGGCAAGCTGCAAAGCATAAGAGCCACAATGTGCGAATCATTTATGAGCTCTCCAATGGCAGCGAGTTTGTCGCGGATAGTTAAAATATTGTTGATATGTAAATTTAAGTCTCCGCCCTCGTTGAGCCTTTGCGAATATAGCTTCCTCAAAAGGAATAATTTGGATGATAAATTCGCCCTTTGGTGAACACTTTTTAATCTTTCCCAAATGTCTTTGGGAGATGTCAAATTTCTGATATGCACGATTTGTGTATTTTCAATGCATAAACAAATTATGGCTTTCGCCTTAGCCGCGTTTTCAGTATATGTATCATCGGGTGCGGCAGGTGGAGATTCTGTCACATATTTCAGTAAATCATCTTTAATTAACAAATTTTCTAATTTAAAACACCAATGATTATAATTATTATCGTTTAATTTCTCTACTGACGTAATTTCTTTTGAAGCAGACATAGCGTGTTATTCAAGTATTATAAATTCTTTGATAACAAATATATTTACTATAAGAAGTTTGTGACTTTCTTAAAATAATTTCTTAGAATATATTCATAAATATAAATAAAATGATCATTTATTCATAATAATCAATCAATATTCATTCACAATAATACCTTTTTTTTGCGATATTATATATATCGTTATTTATTCATGCACATTTATTTTTATTTTCATGTATATATTTCAATATTTCATATCTCATATGTGCATCTTGTTCATTTTATCACAATCAGATAAACAAATTTTTATTACTGGGTTTTTATTTATTTATTTATTTACTTTCCCCTTCAACTCAGCCTACATAATCTTTTAAAATATCTAGGAAGGGTGAGTTCGCGATTAGCATGAAGCTAAGGAACCAGTATAAATATAAAATTGTTGTACTAAAAGTTTTTATATCAATAATGAAAGATAGAAATCTATTTTCTTACCTTTCTGGTAAAACAGACATACGCTGGTTTCCTTCTTATGTGGGCAACCTGTAATTTTTATTTAATGAATAGTTGTGGGAAATTGTGAGAAATATCATCTTCGAATAATCCAGATGTAGAGAAAAAAAACTATTTAATTCTTGAAGAAAAACTTAGTTACAGGAATCCACACTCACACACTAAAAAATATAAAGTAAAAGATTAAATATGAATAAGATAAGAGTAATGACGTCGAAACACAGCTAGCGTGTGTGTAAGCTCCAGCTAGATTGTTCCGTTCAGTGCTCTGCTTCTGATGACGTCTCAGGCCCCCGGGTCTGCCCCTGCTGCCTCTGGCGGTAATGGTATGATGAGTCGCACATCTTCTGTGTCTTCTCTTTCTACTAACAATTCTAAAAGCAATAGAGTTAATTACTCCGCACTTTTAACTAAATATACTAATGAGTTTAATGGTCCTTCTGAAATTATGCTTAATGATAAGCCGTATACTTTAACTACTTTTGATAAATTAGAAATTCTTACTTATTTAACTTCTCGCAAAGCCAGCAATATGTTGGATGCTATCCAACTCGTCGTAAACTCTAAAATGCAAGATGGTAGCGTTAAAATGATGGACACTGATGAGGGCTTTACCCCAGTTAAAAAGAAAAGTAAAAAACGCAAAAGTAAAGAGCAACATAAAACTGCTGCTAAAAAATCCCCCGATGAAACCCCTAAAGACGATGATAACGAAAGTTTTTCGGAATCGGAGTCTAGTGACGTTAATATTGATGATGAAACTCCTGAAAAATCTAAAAAAAGACCCAAACCATTAATGGTCACTGGTATTCCAAATATTATTGAATTTCTTAACGAACTCTCATCCTGTAACAAGCACAAATTTGAAGCTAAGATAGTAGGAGAATTTATTCGTATCTCCCCAGCAGCTTTCCGCGACAAAATGTCGCTTCACGAGCACTTTAAACAAACTTCTGTACAGCATTATATTATCCCGGATCGGGATATCCCATTGAAAGTGGTCATTAGAGGCCTCCCTAGAACTCTCGATATTGAAAGAGTCAAAGAAAAACTCTCATGTAGAGGTTTCACTATTCTGAAAATGTCTCAACTAAAAAGTCGTAGAGATGGGAAACCCCTCCCTCTCTACTTACTGGAACTTCCTAAAAATGCTACGTCATACGAAATTTTTAAAGTAAATGCCATCTGTAGCTTAAGGGTTGAAGTTGAAAAATTTCGCCCTTCGAAAAAAGCAACTCAATGCCACCGCTGTCAAAAGTTCTACCACGTAAGTACGAACTGTCATTTAAATCCCAAATGCGTGGGATGTGGTGGTCCCCACCTGTCCCCAGACTGCCAAATTAAAAAAGATATTGCTACCGCTAAGGAAAATTCTGCTGAAATTACAAAACCCCCTCCTAAATGTGCTAACTGCTCTTTAGAACACCCTTCATCTTATAAAGGTTGTTCGCAATTTCCCCTCAAACCCCAATTTAAAAAATCCTACGCTAAAATAGTTGGTGAAAGTAAAAAAGAAAAAATTTCTGCCAAAAAATCACAGAGACAAACTGAGGACGTCATCGTACCTTCAGCCAATAAAATTTCTTCATTACCCAAGGCTCCGCCTCCCACTCAGCAGCTTTATGAGTTGCAGGAATTTTCAGGTTCTATCAACACGATAGCTGAAATCCTATCTAAAATCAAACAAGAACTAAATGTAAGTTCTTTTAACGAAATCCCCTTAAAACTCAACAGTGTCCTCGAAGCGATACAATCTAAAGAAAATTCTATAACTAAACTTCTCGCCTTCAGCGAGATGATCAACAGTAATTTTAACTTCTCTAGTAGCGAGTCATAAGTTCGCTTATGGCTCCTACCCTATTTAAAATTGTTTTATTCTCTTAATATAGTAATTTAAATGTATGGTCACTGAATAGTGTCTTTTTTTTGGCTATGTTTGGACTTGGCTTGCGACATTTCGGCTTTCATGAACCTTGAACAACTCTTTTCTTACTCTATCGGTCTATTTTCTACAGCGGACTTCATGTAACAGTGAAGCCCCGCCTCCTACTTTCGTATTGGCTGCCCATCTGGCCATCCACGTAAATAGACTTTTTCCTCCCTTTTCCTCTCATTCAGTCTTTAGCTCTCGGCGTGCTGGGAGCTATCGACACTCGTAAGCAGCTTTTCGCTGCACTTAGACTAACCTTTCCTGTTTTCTTTATGATGTGCTCTACAAATACTCATCGACAGGGCGTGGATTTGTTCTTCAAATAGGTAGCCCCTGGAACTGCACTGCTGTTCACTGTTCACTGACGTCGAAAATCCAATAGGAGACATAAGTCTTCCATAGGACAAAGAGTTGACACACAAAAAACCGTGCGTCTTGACCTCGCAAAATCGGCCCTTCAAGTGAGAATTAAAAAAGGGGCCCACACGAGTTAAAACAGAGTAAAAAAGTCTGGAAACAATAAAACTGCTTAACAAGCAAAAAAGTTCTAATTAAAGGAGTCTATATCTTCAGAAAAGTTCTCTGGTGCTGCTATCTATTGTCGCCTTTTCGAAACATAAGTCTTTGACACAATTGTTCATTAGTCCGTGATCTTACGAGAACTTCGCTCAGGGAAGTGTCGCCATCTTGGAACACATTTCACAACTAAAAAATGAAGGCGTGTCGCACATGTCACAGGTAAATTGTCATTTCACAGGCGAGGCGATGTTGGACATAAAACCACTTACGCTGAGACGTTTTCCAACAAAAATTACCAAAAAAGTTGATACCGTTATATATATATGTACAGCCCCTCATGGTCATAATTAAAAGGTTGTCGAAGAAGTGCTTCTGAATACAAATGTTTTTACTTTTAAAATATTAGAAAGAGGAGAAAAGATCCACAATTCCAGGCTAACTATTGTACAAGAAAACATTCTGCCGTTGAATATGTACCTGTTTAAAAAAAGAAATAAAGTTCAATCATGCTTATAATTAAAAGAGAGTTCCAAGAAGAATGGCTCCAAAATACTGATTTTTACTATTATTTAAATGATACTCAGGAAAAAAAAAATCCACAATTCATTGAGCCTTGCCATTAGACTAGAAAAATTACTATTTAAAACAAAATAATAATAATAATAAAGCCACCAGTGCTCAGAATTAAAATAGTCTAACATAAGAGGTTATGTCAGAAATAAATGATTGATTTACTATTTATCGCCTGGAGAGGAAGTTGTTTATTCTCCAGATTGGATAATTTCCGGCTATATTATTTTTAGAGTTTTTAATGTAAGAAAAAACTCGAACGGAAAGCAAATGCGATCGAACGTTGATGTTGTTGAAATAATGTATGCAGCAAAGCTCTAGATTTTTTAAAATAATTGTATGAGAAGTAAAGTATGGATATTTAAATAAACCGTACGAAATTATATATTTTAACGGAATGAAAAATTTCTTAAGGCGGTACGAAAAAAAATATTTTCTGCCGCTGAAGAACACGAAATTTTCTGACATATTTCGGGCTCATTTTTAAACGCAAAGCATGACACTTGCCTGCATGGTTATTAAATCGATATGCAATCTTTTTTTTTTTTTTTTATAAATGAATTTCATCTTTATCTGTAAGAAGTTATTTTCTAGCGGTATTAGTTTTTTCGATTTCCCGCGCTGTCGTATCCAGAAATTCGATTCAAAACGCTCCGTTTGAGAGCTGTTTCTGAAAAATCTTCTGCCTTTACAGAAAAATGAAAAAAGGAAAGCATTTGTATTTTAATGTTGTTGGCAAAAATGCCATCTCTATTTGCACAGTAGGCCACGCGCGCTAATATACAGATAATAATAAAGTAAATGTAAATTCTGGCCTTTCTTAATAAAACAATAAGATATGGGTAAATTTCTTTCCTTTATATTTCTGCTGCAGCAATTCCTTGATTGGATGTATGGCCCAATAATCCAAGTTGGCTATTACATGATGAAACTCATATTATGCATTTCACTAAAGTGTGATAAGAAAAAAAAATGTTTTGTTATAATATTTTCTGAACACATGAAGGAATTCACTCGTAAGCCTATTCTTTTCAAGACTATATTAATGTTATATGTAAATTTAATATTTTAACATATAGGCTACGCTGCATTGTACGGCAGCGATTTAATATTTTACATGTTTTCAGTTCAAAATCTTACAGCATAATAACATAAAAAGTTAATAAAGTTTTTGAGTTCTTTAGTCCAATCAAGTGATCTCTTGCATCACGCGTGGGGGGAATAAACAGTTTGATATATGATTATTACGTTGCACTTTGGATAAATACAATTTAGATATTTCAACAGTTTGATGATTATTTAGTGATTTACAGACTAATTTATTTTGATAAGAATTCGAAAATGTTATTGTCTTTGAAAATTAATGTTTTCATTTCATGTTTTCGTGGTTTACTGCTGATCTGAGGATGGTTATATTTCCATCAAATGTTTGGGTATATAACTGCAAATAATAAACCATTCTTTTTGCCCAACTACTTTGTCTCCACCTTGCATATTAAAGCTTGCTACTTTAGCATTCCATTAACCTTAGGAGTACAATCCCAATTTCGCCAAATTTATAATTTTTCATTTTACTGAAATTGACTATCTTATGCATTTTTTGAACAAATTTAAAATTGTTCAAAAATATTTGTGGAACTCAAAATTATTTTAAAAAACGTGAGTAAAATGAATCCAATCATGTAATTTCCAAAAAATATGTGGAACAGAGGATTAAATTAGAAACTATTGTATTTAACACTATCATTTTAATTTATAATTTATTTTTTAGATATTTTGTGTATGTTTCATTAAACTTATTTATTTTATTTTTAGGTAAGTGGATTACTGCTATTTCTGAAATTTTCGTGAAATATTTTTGTTGTGGGTAAGTGATTTTACATACACTATCTGAAAATATTAATCAATTAGTATATACACACACTGGCTGACCAGCCCTGCTTGCGTTGCTCGGTGCCTAGATAATAACCTTAAATATACCTTGAATTATTTTATTTTTAAATGAAAATCTTTTCAAATGAGCCTGTTATTGGGCCGTCGCTGCCTTTGGCAACGTATAGCCTCGAATTTGTAAGATTTTATATTTTTAAACGAAAATTCATCTAAACAAACGTAGAGATTGCGGCTCCAACTTCCTTAGGCAGTGTACATCGGGAATACTCCGCACGCATCGGTCTGTTTTGATTTTATATTTTTAAATGAAAACCGTTCCAAACGAACCTGATGTTGTTGGCCCTCGCTGCCTTCTGCGACATACACCGTAGACATTGGATGATTTTATATTTTTAAACGAAAACCTATCCAAACGAACTTACAGTTGAGAGCCTCAATACCTTCGGCAACGTACACGGGGTGACCACGCAGGCTCCGGTGTTTTTTTGTAAACGAACCATGGATTTGCATGATTATGTATTTATTAGACAAAAATCTTTACGAACTAACAGGTTCCACGTTATAGTGATTGCTGATTTAATTTCTGACATTTAAATGTATTAAACTTTCGATTTTGACCAAAAGATCCTGGGGTAAAATCTAAATAATGTAAAACGCGCACACCCAATTCTTTAAAACGGGAACGATATTTTTAAGAGTATGGAGAGAAAAAAATCTCTGCGGAATCCGTGAAACGACTTGCTAAGTATGTTTTTTTAATTGTAAATATTAATATTTATCTTATATCAAAGAAATCTTTATAACCGGGAATAAGTGGGTGTTTTATGTTCTTTTGTATTTTCGTCCGGGAAATGAGATAGAATTTTAAAATTCTATAAAAAACGGAAGAGATGAAAACGCATGCAAATCGACCTCCAAGAAATATATTTTTTGAAATAGTAAATATTAATATCTTTCGAAACCAAAGATTACCCCACAACCGAAAAAGTACGCTGAAGAAGAGGGATATATATATTTTTTTTCCTTTACCGTCCGGGAAGCGGACATGGCGCTTTTAAAATGGTGAAAAACAGAAAACTTGAAACGCATCTGAAGACACGAAAGCCAACATGGCATCGAACTTCGGAAAATATTGTTTTTTTGAAATAGTAAATATTAATATTAAAACACCTTTAGGAAGATAAAAGTATCCTGAATAAGAGGGATTTTTGTATTTCTGTCCAAGAAACGAATGCGGCAGTTTTAAAATGCAGAAAAATGGAAAACTGGAAAACTGACCCGAAAATCGTGCGTCAGTAAAAAAGATTTTTGAAATAGTAAATATTAATCTTTTTTTTTTTTTTTTTTTTTTTTTTTTTTTTTTTTTTTACACGAAAGATAATAGTTGAAACCGGTAACGTACTGCGAAAATTATCATGCTTTTCCGTTTTCCTTTCTTTCTTTTTCTTTTCTTTTTGTAATTGTACGAAGGATCTAGATATCGCGATTTCAAAATGCAGAAAAAACACGAACGCTTCGCTTTCATCTGTGAGAAAATTGTAGTTCGGTGAGGCGCAGGCACATAGTCGGCGGGATGGAGGAATTGCGATGTTCTTTACGCTTTTCAATTAATATCGCGGCTAATTATACAAAAACCCAAACATTGATTTCGAGATTTATAACTTCAGAATTACGGGCAGCTGTCTGTAAATCTTGTAGTTCTGTATGCCGCGGTCTTTTCAATTCACATTACACACACAAACTTATATCTTGATTATATACTTGGGGATCCAATCCTGACCTCTCGTGATACAGAGAATAAAGAAAGACCATTTTTTAAAAATTAATATATATATATTTTTTAGATTGCTTACGAACACACCCCAAAACATTATTTTTGTAAGGTATCAAATTTGCATTAAAAAAAAGTTTTGAAATTTATTAAAAGCCATATTTTCAAATGAGTTTAAAGGCAAAATTTTCGTTACTTACGGCAGTCTTTTTAAATTCTGATCATCTCAGCTATTTAAGTGCGTAGTTCGATTGCATGTCTGTTAAATTTCTGTTTTAACTCTGTTATGGAGTAGCAGCCGCAATCAAACTCTGAACTACTTCTATTAATTTAAGTGCAAACAAATCTAATGTGTTAAATATAATATAATAATCGTTCATTTTAGTCTGCACATCATAGAGATGGATTAAGAAAATCATGCTTGAAAATTATTTTAAAACAAAAAATGTGTAAATTGCGATACAGTTGTGTTAAGGGGGGGGGGGGGGATCGGCTTAAAACTTTTTGAAAAGTCAAATTTTTTTTTTTGCTGTTTATTATGAAAGAATAGCATGTTACCGAACAAAAAAGACTATACTCCAATTAAAACCGGTTTTATGACAAAATATGTGGAGCGATTACCTATCGAAATCAAGGTAAATTTTAACTTTAAAGCCATTTTACTCAAATCGGATATTTTTGACATTGCGAGCATGAAATTTCCATAACTAAGAAGAACAGAAAGTTAAAATTGTGAATTATATTATATCTTATATATATATGTATAACCTCTATATACTTTTAAATAAGTACCTGTAATGTAATATATATATATATATATATTTATTTATTTTAATTGAAATTTTATCATAGTTTGCGTTTTGGTTTAAATGCCTCAGAAAAATATTTTCATCTGTAAACTTGATTATTATTTTTCGTTGAAATTAAAGTACGATATTGTAAGAATATATATTTATGGAATATTAAGTGGTTATATCAAATATATTTTTCATTATCCTGCGCGCAGCACATGTATGTCTATGTCGTTGAAAATACTTAATTAGTCTGTCTTAATTAAACTAAATTCTAATTATGTAGCATTAAAATTATTTAAAGGAATAAGTAAGCAAAGATTGGCCAAATTTATTCTAAAAAATTTGTTTAATTTCAAGAAATATTTACAGCTTCAAAAGTTTTTTCAAATATTGTGTTAAAATCAAGCAATATCGAGCTGCTGTAGGTGATCTCGCCCCTTAAACGAACTGAAATACAGTTTTGCAACAAATCTCATTTGTAAGTACATTTTTTTCTCTATTCGATGGTGTTAAAATTTAAAATGTGCGATGTTTAGAAGTTTAACTAGTTGGATGTGACAGTCCCAAAACTTTCTTCTATCTCATCAATTTTAATATTTCAAAATATTGTTACAGATGTCAATATTTGTATTAGTTCAATACTATATCAACTTTGACTTTCATCTTAAATTTCTGCTTCATCAATTAATCGGAGTAAAACCGAGTTAATCTCAATCATGATATTTATTAAAATCACGAATAGACGCGTATAATCGGGTTATCAGGATGGGAAGTTCCCGTCGATTCACGAGCCACTGGTGTAGAATAGAACTACGATAAAATAAGAAGATTACACAAAAATCGCTATTACAGCGCAATCTTTCCACATTCAGGGAGGACCTTCTTGCCATAGCAAAAAACGTATACAAAAAATTTGATTCAATTCTGTGCATAACTTCATACACTTTTCGAAGGTACAGTCGTGGGAAAAAAAAAAAGTAAACACCCCCTACTAACTCCTCAACAAATTATCGTAGACGAAAGTTACTGGTACCGGACGATTGGAAATAAAGTCTACTTTTAAATGGTGTGTATAAAATTTGCTTAGGGGGGCATATACATATTAAAACGAATTCAAACTTCATTTTTTTCAATGGCAGTACCCAAATTTAACGTGATATTTCAAATCTTCGGTTCAAAATATGCCTAGAAACCAAATTTCAAGTCTTTCTAATGATAAGTTTTTGAATTATAGACATTCAAAATTTAGTACTTCAAATGCTAAATTACATTTTCATATTTTTATTTATATCTCCTTAAATTATGCTCCTAATGAGCTAATTTTTTGTGTAGCAATAATACTAATATACCCAAACATAAATACGTTGAATTTGCAATTTTTATAATTTTATGATATGAATTATGAAATTAATATTCGAAAAATTTATGAATTGCAACATACAATTTTTTTGATGGATTCAGATTTATTAAGTCCTGCTTTATGGAAATCCCAAATTTCACATTTTTCTTCCAAGTAGTTTTCAAATTATGCTTAAAAAACGGCAAAATGATGGTTTAAGGGGCCGTCTATGATAGAAGTAAGTAAATTTTTGAAATTTATTCTGCTATCATGTAATCAAACAGGTTTCATTGACGCTTAAACGTGCCTTGATCAAGAAGGCGGCTCTCTCGGTTAACAATCGAGGTCGGAATTTCAATTTGGATACAGCCCTTAAAATATGCTCGTTTTAAAATAATTAATTTCTCGGAAACTTATGGCACGAATTGCATAAAAATTTGTTTATAGGCTAATTGGAAGGTGTAGAGTTAATTTATGCTGTCAGAATTGCGTACTGCTATTCAAAAAAACAAAGTTATGGTTCGTTTTAATATGTAGATGGCCCCTTAAACAAATTTTATATACATCAATTAAAAGTAGACTTTATTTCCAATCGTTCGGTACCGCAGTAACTTTCTTCTACGATAATTTGTTGAGAAGTTAGTAGGGGGTGTTTACTTTTTTTTTTCCACGACTGTACAATATTGAAAATGGCACAAAAATCGCTATTACAGCGCCCCCTTCAGGCGGAAATTTTCCAAAATCAGGGTGGACCTTCTTGCTAGGACCAAAAACATACACAAAAAATTTGGTTCAATTCTATACATAATTTCATAATTTTCGATGGTACAATATTCAAAATGAAACAAAAATCGCTATTACAGTACCCCCTACCTGCGGATTTTTTCCAAATTAAGGAAGGACCTGCTTTCCATAGTCAAGAACTTAAAAAAAAAATGGTCCAATTCTATGCGTAACTTCATACACTTTTCGATGGTACAATATTCAAAATCGCACAAAAATCACTATTATAGCACCTCCTTCCTACGGATTTTTTCCAAATTAATGAAGGACCTGCTTTCCATAGCTAAAAACTTACACAAAAAAATTTGGTTCAATTCCATGTATAACTTCATACGCTTTTTGATGGTACAATGGCGACATACAAACGGACAGACAGACATTTTCTATAAACATGTTTTTTTTGGGATCTCTGACCCCTAAAACGTGTAAATCTGTCGAAAACCTGAAGTCGAAAAAAATTTCGATTACAATACTTTCTTTTATTGAAGATAGAAGAAAGTAAAAAATTGAAGTAAAAGCGAAATTGAATCAGCTGCTATTGCCAACATCCAAATGACGTCAGCGTTACGGCCGGACACCTTTTTCCTTTATAATACAGACTAGCAAAAACCGCGGCTTTGCAGGGGTACGTCAAAAAACAGCACGAATTATGAAAAAGCTCTGAAAATCACAATAAGATATTTTGAAAAAATTTTAAATCGCTGCCCAAATTTCAAAAAGAGAAAGAAAATTATATATTGTGTTCGAAGATTGAAAGTTGATTCCTTTCACTAATGTGGAAAAACGGTAAGAAATCGCTAAAATACACTAAAAATCACGTACAAAATTCCCGAAAAATTCGAAAATTGCTATACGAAATCTGAATAAACTTTATTGAAATGAGGGTAGAAATTACTTTAGTATTATAGGTCAAAAATGGAATGTCAAAAATTTTCAGCAAATTGCGAAGAAACGTAAAAATCGAATTAAAAATCACAAAAAGTTCAAAAATCACGAAAGTCAAAATTTACTATAATTGGATAAAAGTTTCAAATTTAATTCCTTTGACTCGCGGCCTCTCTTAAAATTTATGTTTGGGAAAGCATGCTAAGCATTGTTTATTTGTACTTTTATATTGTACTCATGTAGTACTTTTGTACTCATAATTAATTTACTTGGATTCCCTTAAATATAATTAATATAATCCCTTAAGTTAATATTAGTTTTTGTCGCATTAAAATATCTCAATTTGTTGATTTTATGTAAGCATGTAACCTCTATTGGTTTACAATGGAAGTCTACGGGAATTTGGCGAAATCGTAGAGATATCGCCAAGTTGGCGTCACTTTTGGAGGCTAATTTTGGTATCCAAATGTGACGATATATCGCCAAGTTGGCGACAAACTTGGCGGCATTTGGCGACATAACTGTGTCCCCCCCCCCCTACGGTAACCTCATTATAGGTATGGAGATGCATTAAATGCTGTTCAATAATCGCGTAAAAATTCGCTAAAAATTCAAAAATCGCTGTACGAATTCCGAATAAACTTTTTTTGAAAAGAAAACAAAATTTACTATATTGGGTTAAAAGAAAGAAGCCGTATTCTTTTCACTAATGTGGAAAAATCGCCTCAAAACTTAAAAAAGCGCTGAAAATCGCATAAAAAATTAAATAAAAAAAATCTAATCGGAAATCGGGCTTCGAGGTGAAAAACTTCATGTATAGAAATACCTTTTCCCCAAATTTTGTAGCTCTACGTGCAGCGGTCTCTTCAGAACACCGTCGACACACTCACACACAAACTTCTTTCCTTATTATTATAGGCTAGCAAAAACCGCGGCTTTGCACGGGTAGTTGCTGAAATATGCCACGTAGTACTTATGTGTCTTTGAAATGTTTGTGGAATTACTTAATTAATAAATGTAGGAGAAATTCTATAGAAATCGTAATTTAGAACGTTTTCCGCTCATTTCTCCCCTTTTAAGGGGACTCGGTACCTTTTGAAGAACTTTGTATACACATATTATTATAGGTAATAAGGTTTGTTGGGGTAACTGGAACCACGAGGTAACTGGGCCATAGGCTATTTTATAAAAACTGTTGGTATTTTTTAAGTTTTAGCTTTTGTGAGCAATGCCCCTTTATCTCTACTACCTAAAACAACGTGTATCAACTCAATCATAACTCTCACTTTGCTGTGATAGGTTGTCAAAAATTTACGTTTATTTTTTTAAAAACAACGTCAATATGGTTGAACTTCCTCGGATTTTTATTAAAATACTGTAAGTATTATATTAAACAATCTTTTTTTTTTTTTTTTTTTTTTTTTTAAGATTAGACATATAACTACATTAATGTTATTAGGTATCTATACATATTTACTTCATGTTTTAAATGTAAGCCCGGTGTCCCAGTTACCCCATAAATGTTTCAAGAATGGGGTAACTGGGACATGTATCCGGGGTAACTGGGCCATGCTGGATCCAGTTACCCCAATAGTTATAAGTAATTTTTTTGTGTTTCTCTTACTACGGGAAGTAAATTTCTCCATTGGTTTTTGCTTACAATAAAGAAAATGATAGAATACCTTATTAAAATAACGTAATGCAATTTTTAAAAAAGCATATTGAGTGGTATCAAACCAAATTTCTTGAGCCCTTGAGAGGCGGTAATGCCGTTATGGCATCACTTAATTTTAATTCCTAATTGCCACATTGGCATAGGGATTTTATAAGGAAAATTTAACCTTTATTAAGTACGCGAAAATATACTTTTACATGTTTTCAGATAGATTCCCTTGTAAATATTGGTGTCATTAAATTATTTCAACATTTTACGAATGCAAGTACCTTGCCCCTGAAAGCCAGATAGCCAAACCTTGAAATTGCACTATACACAGGGGTTACATTCTATAGGCATAGCTGCCAATTTTTACGCTTTCTTGCTACCACTAAAATTTAATGGAGATTTTCGTTTTGTTTAATCATAAGATTTCGACGATTAAATAAGACAACATTTACTATAATAGTGGTAAGAGGAAAGCGTAAAAGTTGGCAGCTATGCTATAGGGAATCTTTTATCGTCCCTACCACTATTTTGAAAATAATATCTTCATAGCACCTTTCTTTTAGGAACAATAAAATTTTCGCTATATAATGCGACCCCTGGATAAAGATAAAGTACTTAAGTACTTACGTAGCCTTTTGTTCAGAGATTTACCTTGCTACTTTTTCCTTAAAATACCCATGTGAATTTTATACTTATTATCTATACTAAAGTACATAAGTACTTACTTAAGTTTTTTATTTTTGGTATAAATAAATCTAATATTTTCACTTTTAGTGCTTTTTTTAGGCACTCTGAGAGCAAAGGTTTCCCTTACAACGTTGTTTATTGACATATAATTTACATGATCTGCCTGGTTTAATTTTTTTTAAGTTGTTTACACTTTTTCAAACAGGACCTGATATCCGATATGAAAAAAATATAAACGCATGTGGAACATAGACCCCCCTGGTCCAGTTACCCCATTTTTTGGGTCAACTGGACCCATGAGGAAAGAAAGATGAAATATGCATATTTTTATATTTTTAAATATTAAAATGTAATTTTGAGCATTTCTGTCTGATAGACGGAACCTAACGGAACACATTTACAGAAGTTCAGACTTTAATTGAAATGAACATGAGCTTTTTGAAGCTGAATTATCAGAAACTCCAGAGTCACATTGTAAAATCATGTCCCAGTTGCTCCAACTAACCTTACTTTGAAAAACTGATTTTGACAAGAACACAAATCATTTTGTGGGTAAAAATTGAGTTTTAAGGGATCGTGTACCTTTTAAATACGACAAAATTTAACGAAAAAATTCAAAGTTTGAATTAGTCTACTTTCAAAACTTTTTTATGTATAAACATGAAATTTTGGTTATTGATTAAACAGATTGTGCTTTGCATTATGCTGTCATTAAAAAATTATTATTCTTTTACAGAATTTGTGTATTGTTGAAATCAAAATAGCTCTCTTTTTTACTCCATAAGTCATTGCACGCATGATATCTTGAGGAAGTATGTATGGATTGTCATGAAATTTGGTAAAGATACTAAACATATATGTGTGTTTAAAATGAACTACTCTTAGGCCAAAATTATTTCATTAACTATATAAAAGAAATATTTTTGTTAAAAAAAATTGTATTTTTAATGAATTAAAATAGTCATAACTGAAAATATTACTATTGTAAATACTTAAAAGTAGTTCATTTTAAACATACATATTTGTTTTGTATCCTTACCAAATTTCATGACAATCTATACATACTTTCTCAAGATATCATGCGTGCAACGACTTATGGAGTAAAAAAAAGGGCTATTTTGATTTCAACAATATACAGATTCTGTAAAAGGCTAATAAATTTCTAATGACAGCATATTACAAAGCACAATCTATTTAATCAATATCCAAAATTTCATGTTTATACATAAAAAGGTTTTGAAGATAGACTAATTCAAACTTTGAAGTTTTTCGTTCATTTTTGACGCGTTTAAAAGGTACAAGACCCTTTAATTTTTTTAAAAAGAAAATGTTTGTGGAATTACTTAATTAACAAATGTAGGAGAAATTCTATAGAAATCGTAATTTAGAACGTTTTCCGCTCATTTCTCCCCTTTTAAGGGGACTCAGTACCCTTTGAAGAACTTTTGTAGATTTCTCAACACACTGAAAATTACGCAGATATTTGTCGAATCACTTCATTATTCTTTTTATCCTCAATATAGTGTACTTAATAAAATTAGCGATGGATTTTATAATATAATAATAATAATAATACAAAAAAAAAAAAAAAAAAAATTCGGAACGTTGAAGAAATCATGTTTTTTGCTGCGTTGTTTCCTATGTTTCTATGTATATTTTTTTTCTCATAAACTAATTCATTATTTCAAAATTCTATCCCTAACAATTCCATATAAATCATAATTTAGAACGCTTTTAGAAAATTTTCCGCTTATTTCATACTTTTAAATTTCGAATTTTTTTAGATACCATTCTTAGCGAGCATTTACGTCTTAAAAGTAACAGCCCCGTCGAATTTCGAGTTTGTATTTCTAACAATTCCATAGAAATCGTAATTTAGAACGTTTTCCGCTCATGTCATCCTTTTAAAAATCGAATTTTCTTAGAAATTATTCGGAGCAAGTATTTACGCCTTATGAGTAACTACCATGCCAAATTTCAAGCTTCTAGCTGGAAATCATAATTTTAGAGCGTTTTTTCCCCTTCAATCTTTGAAATTTCGAATTTTTTAAAAACTGTCCTGTTCATGCATTTACGTCTTAAAAGTAGCAGCCATGTCATATTTCAAGTTTCTATCCCTGTTATTCCGTAGAAATCATAATTTAGAACGTTTTTGGGACGCTTTTCGCGCATTTCATCCTTTTAAATTTAGATTTTTTTAGAAACTGTTCTTAGAGAACATTTACATTTAAAAGCTACTGGTATTTCAAGTTTCTAGCTTCTTCAGTATAACAAAAATCGTAATTTTGGTACGTATTTCGCTCCTGCCCCCGACATCTATCTATTTATATAAAATCCAAGTCTCTGTGTGTCCCTCACTATTCCGGTAGGACCGCCTCACTGAAAAGAGTAAGTGTTGAAAAATATTAATGCAGGGTTACCACAGTAGCGCCAAATGTTAGTCAACTTGCCGATAGCTGGCTAATTTGGCGAAATTCCCATTTAAAACCATTAATCTTTCATAATGGAGGTCACCGAAATTTAATTTAAACTCCACTCTTTTAAGATATTTTTTCGAAATCTATGGGTGAGAATTTAAAGTACATCTTTACATCTTCCTCCCGATGCTACTAATAAAATAACCGCCAATAGACAACGGTGTACTGCGTGAGCTCCTAACTGCGCGATTTTAATGTGCTTTAGGTACTTTTCCAGTATAGGTGCCTTGGCGAAAAAGGAAATTCGGTAACATATTTTCCGGGAACCTATTCACTGTTTCATTTTATATACACACGCATTTTTTTCGATATTTATAGGATTTACTTAACATAAAAAAGCCGTTTCTCTAATTTTATACAGAAACAGATGTAATTTGTACATAAAAACATCAATAATATACATATAAAACAAACAAAAACGCTCAATAAATTTGTTTTCATAGCTGTTTATATGATTTGACAACAAATCTCGATATTTTCCCGTTACACGGACACCATGCCAAAATGTATGCTAATGCGCCAATTATTTCAAAATGCTAAAAGATATTTGTAATTTTATGCCAGCAGTTTAATATGAGTTTTATTTTATTGCTTTATTTTTTAGCAGTTATTTGTTCACTTATTTTAAGTATATATTTGTGATATGATGAAATAGTTCGTAAAAGTCTGGAATTTTCAAATGTTATATTTTTTAAATGCTCACTTTAGTATCGACAATGATTTTTCTTTTATTTTTCAAATGCTTCAATTCACGATTTTGCGTCAACTATTACGCTTGGCGACAATGGTGTCCGCATAACGGAAAAGTACCCAAATCTCACTTTCTGATGACCAAATTACACCAAGCTTTTTAAAAAAAATGCCAAAGCCCCTACAGTGGAAAAGTACCAAACTGTCTATTATTTTGCGCTATCCGTGTTATAGTTTGTACTATATGCAAGGGGAGTGGAGCGAAGAGTTTAAACATTAAAAATTAAAGTTTCGGCACAAATGTCCTATACGCCTTATATTAGCGCGATTTTTTCTGACGCCAATGTCATATACACAACGGGTACTTAACTGGCGCCAGAGTGTGGTAATATTGCTCGATATGGTAATCCGGATGTTGTTGTTTATGCTGTTGATGTTTTCGCCAAATTGGCGTCGGAAAAAAACGCTCCAATATATGATAACGTATATGACAACTGTGCCAAAGTTTCTATAAAGTAGTATAAGACTAAAAAATTAAGAATAAAATAAAGGCAAAATAAGACTAAAGAAGAAAGAAAAATCATGCGTTAAGCATAGAATATGAAACACTTTCCAACACATCCTAAATGCTTTAACAAAACTTCGTTATTTAGGGAAATAAGGTAAATAAGATAACGTTACTTCTTAGAGATCCCGTCGACCAATTTCGCCAAATTATATAAATCGCCAAATCAGTAGTAAAACATTAATAAAAATACAAATAAAACGTCGAATTAATGGTTTTATTGGCCATTATTGGCATTTAATTAATTAATGGCAACCATTATTGGCAATTAATCTTACAATTTGGCGACAGTAATTTGGTCGACGGGATAACTAAGAAGTACCAAGATAACTAAGTAAACATTTTAGAAAACGCATAAAAAAATTGATTTCAGCAGTTACCGTCCATAGCCAATAGTATCGTTATTACATGCCACTATTTAGCTAAAATTTAATTTAAACTACTCTTAAAACTACTGAAATCACATTTCCAGATATTATCATCCGCAGACGGTTATGTATCCAATTCTTTGCGCGACCATGTATATCATTTTATCTATATTCTACAAACATTTCTTAAGAAACTACATGCAGTTCAGCGTAAAAATGCATAACTCCTTTAGAAACCACCTTTAAGCAATTTACTCTTATACTCACCCTTACGAATTCTTTTGTGTAGCCCTGCATATGAACTGTAGCATTTATACACACAGTATAGTATGCATAAATGTAGTGAAACATAAAAGCGCATATCATAATTAAAAATGCATTTCTAGCAATCATTGCTTATGTACAATACTTCGGAGAAAAGTTTTTTGGCGAGAAAGAAGTTTGCCAACGTATTTTCTGGCAAAATATTTACTGCTTCATACTCACAAGCAATTTTTTCCACATGTATACAATTTGGCACAGATGTCATATACGCCCCATATTGGCGCGATTTTTTTCCGACGCCAATTTGGCGAAAACATCAACAGCATAAACAACATTCGGGTTACCATTACAAGCAAAATAACGACACTTTGGCACCAGTTAATTACCCGGTGCGCATATGACATCGGCGTCAAAAAAAAAAAAAAAAAAAAAAAAAAAAAAAAAAAAAAAAAAAATCGCGCCAGTATGGGCGTATATGACATCTGTGCCGACAATTTAATATAAAAAAAGCTATTTTCCCATTTTTATAAAGAAACAGAAGTAATTTTTGCATGGATGTCATATACGCATGGGGGTTGGCGTGATTTTTCTATGACGCCAATTTGGTAGAAATCTCGCTTTCGAATACCAGTTACTTATATATTTTTCAATTATTTGCTATCATTTTGAAAAGGAAATAACTATAAATAAATAAAAGTTTGAATAATAACTATAAAACAAAGCAGTTTATATATTAAAAAAACAGAAAATAAAAGTAAATAAACAATTTATTAATAAATAAAAAACAATAGCCAGGTTACCATAGCAGGCAAAATAACACCATTTTGGCGCGAGTTAGGTATCCCGGTTCATATCTGAAATCTGTGCCGTAATTTGTATATATAAAAAAATATATATATTTAGAAACGATTTTTTTATGCATATAAGTGCATATATAAACAAAGATAAAAGTTCATTAGATTTGTTTTCATAGCTGTTTATGTATTTTCGCAACATATCTCACTTTCTGATGCCCGAATCGCGCCAAGCTTTTTTTAAAAATACGCTATAATAGGAAAGTAAAAAAATAAATAATTAACAGAAATAGCAAATTATACAAACAAACTTTTTATTTCGAGATCAAAGCATTGTTTTTAATTTCGGTTAAAAATACATATATCCTTGGATAACTTCAATTGAAATTAGTTTCACAGCTTAATATCTCATTCCATAAACCTAAACAAACACAAGTGATTCATTCATCGTGAAACGTCAAAAATATTAAATCATTGAGGCAATCATTCACAAAGTAAGTTCTCCAACAATCAATGGGCAATTTTCTAATGACGTCATAGTAGGTAAAATGGTGGCGGTATCGTTTGTTTATGGTTTGTAATCACAAAGATTTAACTTTGCAATGTCTCTTAGTTACATTATTTTATTGTCATATTTATGAGCTCAGAACAAAAGCCTATTTTTTCATTATTTAGTTATTAAAGACGGAAAAAAATCATAAATGCATGATTTGAAAATTTTAAATAATTTTCTTTCTTAATACTAAAAAATAACATCGGGAAGTAACAGCGGGTTTAAGTTAAATAAGTTTAACTGCTTAATTCTGTTGTAATATTCAAAATAACTGTATTTATTAGATTTCAGTACTCAACATCAGGGCCCGATTAAACTTCGAAGTTAGAGGAATTACAATGTCATTTCAGGACCTTTCTTTTGGAAAAGCTTTTCTAAATTCCATATTTACATGGAAAATCTTCAGTGTTAGAAATATTATTCCTAGGACTGACATAACACGAGAACGGCCTGCAATTTTACACAAGTTTTTGAAAGCTACTTTATATCAGAAATTTTACTAAAAACTGGTTCCTTTTTTGTTATAGCGGCCCACACTATTAATATTATGACAAGTTGCAGCCAATTGCGCCAACGTCGTAACCAAGATCGTGAAGCACACACATATAATACCATATAATACCCATATAAGACCATTTCATGAAATCGGATACGATAATTTAATAGTTTTTAACCTTACTTCAAGTGTGTTATTTATTTATTTTTAAGGTTCAACAATCTAAATTGTCCAATGTATGAATTTAAAAAAAAAATGTAAACAAAGACTGAATAGACATGACCGCAAAAAGCCTCAAATCTGCATAACACTTGGAACCAAACTGTGCAGATTAGTGGTCTTCTACTGTACACAGTTTTTCATAAATGTGTTTCGTTCTTAAAATGTGTTATTTTCATCTATCACTGCGGAACAAGCGAGAAAACTCATATTCTTGCACGTGAGTTGTATATATCTTTATATCTAAATTTCCGTCATTTTTGACGGGCTACCTTTCTAGTAAAATATAACCTATGTTGCCGCAGATACTGTGCTCATCAATTTTGCCACCATTACTTTTGAAATCGGTTCGGTAGTTCCAGAGATCCCTCATAGTTCTCTGGTTGTTCCTGAAAACAAACAAACGTTACTTCTTTATAATATCAGTAAGTGGCCGAAACTGTGGAAAGCTTTTAGAAAAGGCATATGTTTGATGGTTCATAAACACTACTTTCTTCTTACTAATACCATAAAATTATGTACTAATGGAAAGATAATTTAATCAAGAATATAATGCAAATAATTTCATGAAGGAATGTTTATGGGAACAGCAGTTATAAAAGAGAAAAGGTAAACATCAGATGCAGTGAAAAAATTAGAGGCACAAAAATTACCACAATGTCAGTGAATACTTAGTTGGGTCACTTTTACTCGTAACCTCTTCGTTCTTCGTTCCCAAAGCTTAAATAATACTACAAATGCTCATTCATTGGTTTTAAACAAACAAAATGACATCATAGATGGCAGAAAAAAGAACTTTTCGGAAATTGATACTTTAGGGGACTAGTAATTTAGGTTTACAAATAGGGATCTAAAATTACAAATTCCGTTAAAATATCAATTTAATGATCACCAAATTCACACAATCACAAATTTAAGGCCTTTAATCAAGTGAATGATACACAAATCCTCAAAACATTTTATTGTAAAGGATTTAAGTTAAATAAGTATGAAAATTTCTTGACTACACCCTCTTGGAGGCGTTTTGCAAACTCAGATGAAAATAACATCTATTTTATGAGGAAATCAGCATAGATTTTGACATTTATTGGTTTTCTTTTAAAGCAAAAAACATTCAGCTATTAAGAAATGAAGTCAAAATGTAAAAAAGTCAAACAGTTTAGTTTTTATGGGGAAAAGAACAGAGGTTCACATATGTGGACCCAGGTAGCGAATAGGTTAATTACACCTTTACAACGCTTTCTCATGTAGTGAACTATTAGTTCTGAAGCTGTTACAATGTGATACCAAGATTGAATTATTGCTTCTATTTATTGTATTTTATTGCTGGATTGCTTCTATGCAATAAGTTTCTTTAGTCGGCTCCATAGATTTTTAATTGTGCTGAGGTCTGGGCTACTCCCGGGCCATTCCAACTCTAAAATATGATCATCTTGAAATCCTTTTTTTGTGCAATTTAGCAACATGACATGGCGGGGAATCCTGTTGAAATATAAAAATGCTTCATGATCTTGGAAAGATTATGGGCGGAAAACTACAATTGGGTTTGAAGTATTTCATTTATGTATTTTTGAGCATTCATTCCCATTAATCACATAAAATCTGTCCTTTCGTTTTGATTTCATGTAACCTCATATCATAACACTAACTGGATTCTTTACGCTATGTGCGATGATATTAGGATCCAAATCATCTTCGATTTTTATCTTTAGATATTTTGTCATCTTTACCAAATAGGGAAATTTTGATCTCGTCAGACCAAAAATAATTGTTCCATTGCTCCAGTGTTTATATATGCTTCTCTAACGAAATATGATTTCATATTTTGTAATAGCTTTTTGATAAAATTTCCTATAGTTTGTCTAAATCTGTATTATATCCCTGTGTAATTTTTTTTTAGATTATTGTAACCGCATCTATAATTACCTTAATTTATTATAAATCCCCCCCCCCCTCCCTCTCGCGCCCAAACAGTAGTTTTCCAGAATGAGATAAAATTTTTTATAAATAGTTTATTTTTTAAGCCAAATGAAAAAAAAATGTAATTTTACAATGTACAGAAATCATCATTGTACCAATCACCAGCGAACAGCAAAGAATTGTGGGTATTTTTCTTCTCGGCATTGGTAATTAGACATTCTGTTTCTTTTATGAGTTGTCGACTACTGGCGCTTTTAACCTATTTCTCACTTAGAAGCTAAATAGCTAAAATTAATTAAAAAAAAAAAAAACTGCTTGATAGTTTTTATGTGAAACGGGAATGTTAATATAGAAATAGCCAACTAACAGATTTTAGGTAGCTTTCATTACAAAAAGCTACCTATTGCAGCCGTTCGGAGGAAAGCGATTTCAAAAAATTTTGGTATATTTTCATCGATCATGACCCCCAGACCCCGAAACCACCCTCCGTTCAAAATTGATATATATATATATATATATCTGACCTATGTCACACTGTAACTCTCGTATTTATGATCCGATTTCGATGTAATTCGGTATGTACATAGTACATATCAATGTCTCGACCGAGTTCGTTGGCCAGATTCATCCGCCATTTTGTTTCAAAATGGCGGCCATTTAAAATTTTTAAATAAATTTAAAATTTGAAATGTGGTACCAAAAAATTGAAAATGGAAAAATATTTTTATCTTATGTATTTGACGTTTATACAAAGATTCCGGGGCAGTTTTTGTTTCGTCTATATCTTAAAAAATGGCTGAGTTATAGCATTTTGAATTTCTAGCATGGCTGACATTTTGAAACGTCCTGAAATTTGTCAGGCGATAAAAGGCGTATTTATGAACCGATTTGGATGTAACTTCGTTTATATATAGTAAATACCAATGTCTCGACCGAGTTCGTTGGCCAGCTTCATCCGCCATCTTGTTTAAAAATGGCGGCCATTTAAATTTTTAAGAAAAATTTAAATTTGAAATGTGGTACCAAAAAATTGAAAAATTATTTTTTTTATGTGTTTGACCTTGATAAAAAGATTCGGGAGCAGTTATTGTTTCGTCTATATCTTAAAAAATGGCTGAGTTATAGCATTTTAAATTTCTAGCGTGGCTGACATTTTGAAACGTCCCGATTTTTGTCATGTGATAACAGGCGTATTTATGAACCGATTTGGATGTACCTTGGTGTGTACATAGTACATACAAATATTTCGACCGAGTTCGTTGGCCAGCTTCATCCGCCATCTTGTTTCAAAATGACGGCCGTTTAAAAAAAATTAAATTTTAAATTTAAAATGAGATACCAAAAAATTGGAAAATGAAAAAGATTTTTTTCGTATGTGTTTGACCTTAATACAAAGATTCCGGAACAGTTTTTGTTTCGTCTATATCTAAAAAAATGGCTGAGATATAGCATTTTGAATTTCTATTGTGGCTGACATTTTAAAACTACCTGATTTTTGTCACGCGATAACAGGCGTATTTTTGAACCGATTTGGATGTAACTTGGTCTGTACATAGTACATACCAATGTCTGGACCGAGTTCGTTGGCCAGCTTCATTCGCCATCTTGTTTTAAAAGGTTTGCCATTTAAAAAAAAATTTTAATTTAAAATTTAAAGTGAGGTATTAAAAAATTCGAAAATGAAAAAGATTTTTTATGTGTTTGGCCTTAATACAAAGATTCCGGAGCAGTTTTTGTTTCTGAAAATTTGTTCTTTTGTTTATACCTTAAAAAATGGTTGAATTATAGCACTTTGAATTTCTAGCATGGCTAACATTGTGAAACGATCTTGTATTTGTCACGCGATAACACACGTAATCGCCTATTTCGATGTAAGAGGACATGTGGATAGTATACATCAATATCTCGGCCAAGTTCGCTGGCCAGCTTCATCAGCCATCTTGTTTCAAAATGGCGGCCATTAAATTAAAAAAAAATTATATTTAATGTGAGGTGCAAAAAAATTAGAAATGGAAAAAGGTTTATTTCTTAAGTATTTGACCTTGATATAAGGATTCAGGAGCATTTTTTGTTTGTCTTTATCTTAAAAAAATGTCTCAGATATAGCAGTTTCAATTTCTAATGTGGGTGACATTTTGAAAAATCTGATTTTTTGCCTGCGACAGCACTCGTATATATCAACCGATTCCGATGTGAGTGAGCATGTGCACAGCAAATACTAAGGTCTCGACCAAGTTCACTGGTTAGCCTCATCCACCATGTTGTCTTAAAATGGCAGGCACTTTACGAAATCGCCGAATTTGGCAGCCAAATATAAGTTACTTTAAAGAAAAGCAACTGGGATAAAGCTGACTAATTTCGCGAAATTCTCATTCATTATATTGATAAAAATTAATATTGAATCTCCTATATTCGGTTTCTACTAAATTGAGCTTTGTGTGTTTGAATAATATAAGTTGGCTTTTTTAAAATAAGGAATATGAAAGCTACCTCTTCCTCCCGGCACTGGCCGGAAGGACTTTTTAAAATTACAATTAAAAGTAAATATTATTCATAGTGGATTGGCACCAGTATGTTCTAATACATTTTGTACGAGAATTAGAAGTAAACATTTGTTTATTTCCAGAACTGTACGTGCCTGGAACAAAAGAGTAGCAGAAGGAAAACTAATAATGAAATCAATAAAATGATTTGTTTTGTTTTA
This sequence comes from Maratus speciosus, assembly GCA_963932465.1. NCBI lineage: Eukaryota > Metazoa > Arthropoda > Arachnida > Araneae > Salticidae > Maratus > Maratus speciosus. Next base: position 415,989,793 of record OZ010791.1, read on the forward strand.
AAGTGCAATATTAAAGAAAGTTAACTGTATATTTTGTCAGTGAATATTACTGGATTCTGTCCAATTTCTCTTGTGCACTATTTATTTTGTCGCAAATCATGCAATCAAGAATGATGAAACTGTTTTTAATGATTTAACTTTTAGGAAAGAAAAAATATGTCATAAGCAAACATGGCGAAAATTAAAATCAATATAAAAGTGAGCAATAAAAATAAGCGACCAATAAAGGATTCTTAAAGTTATTTGCATTTGTTTAAACAAATGAAATTTTTGTGAAAAGAGTAAAATGAATTTGTTTCCTCAAAATATATTTATAATAATTCTATATTGAGTTATAGTACTATTGCAAATTTCATCATAATGCTTTTAATTTAAAAGCTTGTTAAAAAGGATCAGTGTTTCAAGAATCTCTTTAAAATACGGAATTAATCATTAAATAAAGCTAGATCTATCTTCTCGTGATAGATGAAACTGTAGAAACACAGTACATTTATATAAAATGTCTCTGAAACAACATATGTTGTTTTGGATAGTAATATACCTGCTAAATGTTGTTTACGTTACTTTAAGATAAAAGAGGATGTAGCAGAGGACTCGCCGTGTTAAACACCGGCCAGTTTTAGCGATACTGCTATCGGAGGGATATCTTGAGGCAGGATTTTTGAAGGAAAAGTGACCATAATTAGCGTTCTCGTATGAGAAACCCCCCTGAAAACCTTTCACAGTTACTCCGACCAGGCCGCTCTGTTATCAGATCCATGTACTTTGACTCAAGGTTCTCATTCTGTGGACAGTAGAATAAACACCGGGGCTGAGTGGGCTCTTTAGCAAAACTGCATATATATTAAGCATACAATGTCAATACTGGAATCTGGAGTATATTGACACAGCTGCGTCATCTGATGGACGGGCTTAATAATGCAAATACTCGGGTTTTCAGTATGACGTCATATATGACAGAATATCTACTATCTGCGCATTTTTTGCGCATATTTTCTGAATCTTTAGTCACTTATGAAAGATGAATCTTGTTTACCAGATTTATTGCAAAATATTTTTATATCAGTTTGTTTTGATAAAATTATGTACATTAAAAAAAAATAGTCTCAATATCATTTTTATTTCGAGAGAAAAACACTAATGCTATTCTCATCGGGAACACAACCGTGTAAATCGTTTTTTATAACTTTAGCACATCAAGAATTGAGTAAAAAATAAGACTACAAAATTCAATCTTTACACATTAACTACTTACTGATTTTTATGCGTCATCTTTCATTTCATTAAAATAAAATAATTAAAATCGAGCGTATTTAAATCAACAACGTTTGATAATATATATATTAAATAATATTTTATCTTTTTTAATAAATTAAAGTTAAAATACGTAACTAACTTGTTTTACTCTTTGGAAAAGGACAGATATGAATTCTATAAGAAAAATAATTTTCTTACAATTTCGAAAACTATAGCTGGCCAACATTTTGCCATTTGAACAAATAATATTAGTTCTAAAAAGAACTGTTTTTATTTAAATAATTAACTATAATAAATAAGTGAAAAAACACGAATAAAAATTAATAGAATATTCTATTACTGTCAGAATATAAATGCTATAAACAAATGAAAACACGACGCATGCGCTTGCGCAGTTATTTCATAATGTGCAATTAATAGATTATCCATAAAGAAAAAAAAAACAGTTAAGCATCTTTCTGTAGTTCCCCCAGTCCGCTACGTGGCGTACGACCTTGATTGATGTGACCTCGTCTTTAATCTTGCGGTTACCTCTCCCATTTAAGATAGGACGCTTACTTATAGCGCTTTGCTCTTTAGTGCAATAGAATTAGTGGAAAATAATTAAAGTGTATTTTAGGCATACAGATACAGGGAGATTCAAAAGCCCTTGAATAAATTTTAAGTGGTGGTAGAACACACCACAACAATAATTTTCATAAAAGAAACCACAGTGTTCATAATCCATTTATTTACTCAAAAATACAGGGTACCCTACTCCAATTCGAACATAACTATTGTTCATAGTTTTAATTAAAATACAGATATTTTAACGAAATTTTTAACAGAGTTAGTTTTTGTTCGAATTTTCATAGCATTTCACATAATGATCTGAGAATTGTACAGTATTTTTGTAGTGAGAGTGTATTTAATGTTTAATTACATTTTGAAATATTGAGCGCCTAATCCAGTGATGTATAAGTGATAAAGTGGCAGCGACATGTGGCAATTCAGTGACAAGGAGACAATATATAAACTCTGAATTGGAGAAGTGCGAAAAGCATCTGGACAGCTACAAAGTACACTGGTGCACCGTATCATACTTTTGTAAAACAGATTTACGAGCTGAACCATAAATTGCACTAACGTAGACAAGTTTGAACCAGATAATTGCTCCATAGATCTCGAGCATTAATACACGATCAGTGGTTTTGTAGTGAGACTGTATACAATTTTAATTACATTCAGAAGTATTGAGCGCCTTGTTCAGTTTTATTTGGTTGGTTGCTTAATTAACTTTTATTTGCTTAAGGTCGTCAATGGGATATGCTGCGCCAAACACATGAGAAATTCAGAGATTGTCATAAAAGAATAAGTTATAATTATTAAAATCTAATTATTAAACTTCGCAAAAATATATATGTAAACCAAGGTATCGTGTAAAAACAAAGTTTATCTGGATGGAAAATATATCTGGAAAGTTATCTGGACACATTCCATGCTATATTTGGTAAGACATTTTTGCTATTTGGATGAAAATGATAAAAATTTCTGCTACTTCTTGTGATATTGTTACATTTCCCACAAAGACAGCTTTGTTGCAAATTTCACTAAAATATCCTCTTTGTTAAAGTTACGAACTAAAATCTGGGTTCGTACTAAAGTAAGTATAATTTTTGATTAAAAGCATGGCTTATTTAAAAAATTTTCCCGGCATTTTAATCACCCTGTATATTGAAAAAATTAAAAGTTGTACGACATGTAATTATTTTTTATAAAATTATATGTTTATTATTTACTTTTAAAGATATCTAAAACTAGTGACAAAGGATTAAGTAATAGTTAATCTTTTCTTGTTTAAAAGGTAGTGACGGATAAAATAAGAAAACCACTAAGCATCGTAATCGATATTTACACGCAAGCACGTCAGTGTGTAAGTAAATCGACTGGAAGAGAAAAATATATATATATAACAGCTGTTTAATACGTCAGATTTGCTTTAAATAAAGTCTAGTATCGAAAACAGTAAATTTATAGGTCATCAAGCGAAGTATGCACTACATTTCGGGATTAAATAAAGCAAAGATTACTAGTTGAAAATTATGGTCGATGTTTTGAATAATGAAACTCGCTAAATTAGTATGTCACCGGTCAACAAAGTGTTTAAGAATAGAATTATAAAGTTATTGTTTCGTAATTAATCGTTAACTTCAAACAATTTTGGTGTGCACTGATAAGTAGAACTAAAATTTTATTGCTGTCAAAAGTAGTCGCTTCTTTCAAACTCTTTTGATATATACTAATATATAGAACTAAAATTTTACCGCTGTCAAAAGCAGTATATTTATTTCAAGTATTTTGATCACCGATAAGTAGAACTAAAATTTTATTGCTGTCAAAATTAGTAGCTTATTTCAAGAACTTTTGCATATTGAGGAGTAAAATTATAATTTTATTGATGCAGGAATATGTTTAGGAAATTTTAGGTCCTTTAAAGGACCCTTCACAAAATAATTATCTTAAAACAGGACCCTTCACAAAACATTTTATCCCAAAACAGGATCCTTCACAAAAATTATTTGTCTCTTTAATAGACTTTTCACAGAATTTTTTCACTTTCAAATTGAACTTTTCACAAATTTAGTCATTTAAAAATAAAACCTGGCCTGTAAGTAAGCAGTTGAACTCACCAAAGAGCATAGTACTTAGCTTTTTATTCATGAAGGATAGGACATGAAGACATCGATAATTTAAAATTCACAAAATTATGACTAGAATTTTCACAAAAATAAGAAAAACTTCACAATTTCACAAAAACAGGACCCTGTGAGAAAAGTTTGGACAGACCCCTGAATGATGTCAAAAGTAGTAATTTATTTCAAGTACTTTTGGTGTATGAAGCATTCTTACAAAATTTTAAATTTCAGGAATAAAAATCTGGGGAAATTAAACTTAGTAAAATAACATTTTAAACTTGTAGACGAATGCTTTAATGATTCAAAATAAAGAAAAATTGTCAGCAGCGACGATTTTTGTATTTAACTGAGGTTTAAATTAAACTTTCGGGTTTACTTTTCCTTACTGTTTTACCCCTCTTTTTATGTTCTTCTAAATTTTTACTTATAATGAATTTGCATAGTACCCACAGAACATTCAAATAAGAAATACTAACAATGTAGTATTTTTAGTACAAAATTTGGGTATAACATTGTCTTAAAGGGGTGTTAAAGAAGGGGCGGTAAAGAAAAAAAAGGAGACGGTAAGGAGAAAAAAGGGAAGGCAAGGGGGAAAAAAGTGATGGTAATGATGGGACGGTAAGGAAAATTACCACCTATTTTTAGGCATATCATGTTAAGAATAAGTGATAGGAACAATGTTCATTGATTTTTAAAAACAGTTACTTATACTGGATAAAATTAAAAAAAATTTAATTTACCTAGAAAAGTGCAGGAATAAACCTTGGGAACGGTAAGACTGATAGGATGGTAAGATTGATATTTAAATGCTGATTTAAATTCTGCAGTAAATTTCCCGTCAAAGAATATTAGCCATTCTTTCTCTAGCATACTTCTGCATGAGAAAAAAGTTTAAAAAAAATCTGTGGCTGCATCTGAAGGGATTTTCTGAATCATTTTAGCAAAAGGGACTGTAAGGAATCTGAAACCCAAGGACAGAGTTAAAAATAATAACTGTAAAAATGTGCGCTGGTTAATTTTTTGCATCATATTTATATAAAACAATTATACCAGTTTCGGAAAAAAAATTTACATCGAATTACTTTTATTGAAACAATTTTATATAGACAGCTCCAAACTTGAAAATCAGTATCAGGGACACGGGACAGTATAGGAATTTCGTGATATATTTGGACACGCAACATCGTCCAAAACTTATTTATCTCGTTAATATTGTTATACATTCGTGCAATGGGATGTTTTGCAGTATAAGAAAAAAAATAACAACAAGAATATGTACTAAAATAAAATTTATTATTCAGGGACTTAAAGGTCAAAATTATGTGAGAATGCCTCGTCCTCGTATACTGTATAAGTAGCACTAAACTTTTATAGCTGACAAAACTATTAGCTTATTTCAAACACTTTTGGCGCAACCTGATAAAATCAACTCTACAATTTCATTTCTGCCGATAATATTTATTTATTTTAAGTTCTTGAGAACATTATTAGTGTTTAATTATATCCGATCGAGGAAAATAATTTGAAATGCTGTCGTTTTTCACCAGCGTGATATTTTTATCATTTAAAGTATCATAATGACATTTATTAGGTGTAAAATAATTTTTTAAAAAAAGCTTTTTTTAAACACAAAAAGAGATTATTATGGCTTTCTTGGACTTAAAATTAGCATAAGTCATTATCAAGATTAAAATTCTTAGATGAAAAATTATAATTACAAACAAAAAATCATTTTTTAAACACAAAAAGAGGTTAATATAACTTCCTTAGACCTAAAATTAGCATAAGTCATTAGCAAGATTCAAATTAATTGAATACCAATAGTTAGGTTGTAATACAATATTTTCTCGAGAGTTCATTTCATTACATTGGAAAGATTTATCTGATAGTTGATCAGATACCTCTGGTATATCCTGATAAAGCTAAAATTTTATCGTCTGTCAAAACAAGCTGCTAATTTAAATCTCATTTTATAGTATAACTTGATAATTAGAGCTATAATTTTATTGCCTTTTGATAACATTCTGTTATGTCAAGCACTTCTATAGTATATTACGAAATTTGTTTAGTTTTCCGCTATCGTAATTACATAAATATCAGGTAAAAAAACATTTCCGTTTCTAAATGCAGTTGTATTTCATCAGTGAAGTGATATTTTTATCATTTAAGCTTTTCGTGTTATTTTTTTCTATATTGTCTCGAAAACACTACTTACTATCTGGGTCATTCTCATGAAAAGTACTTTTTACGGCCCCAAGGGGATAAATACTATAAGGAAATGTAGCAAATTTTCTAATATTTTCATTCATATGCATATTTAGGTTTATACATTTCTGACAACATAATTTGAATATTTAACTTTAATCCTTTAATTAATAGAAGTCGAAATTGCCCTCCATGGGCACACCTACATCTAAAGCACAACATTAATTTAACTGGCGTTTAAACAATTTAATATTTTACAATATATTTTTTCAATAATAACTAATTTAAAAGGTATGTATTCTTTAGTTAAATTCTAATTTAATATTTTTAAAAGAATGTTTTATTTTTACAAAGGAATTAACTTATGAGCTTTCCCTATGCAAAATAGTCTCCCTCCGTGGACATAAAAAAAAAAAGTGCAATAGATGATAGTGCTGCCAAATTATCATTAAGTAGTTTGCGAGAAAGAAAACCTTTTTTAAAAATATGTAACTGTATTAGCTCTGTTGTGAAATTACTGAATCTTTTTTCAATTTTTGAAAAAGGGGTCAAATACAGATTAAAAATTATATCAATTTAATTCTTTAAATACCCGCTTTTGACACGAGAAAAGAACCTCGTAAAAGCATTAATGTATTTCCTTAAATTTTTAATTTAAATCAATTTTTCATTCGATTTAAAATAATACCATTTAAACCTTAACTGCTGTGACAGGAATTGTCGCATAACTACTATGAGCGGTCTCTGAGACTGCTTGATTGAAAGATAAATAAAGGTGTGATTAACTCATAGAATGCTATTTCTGTATAGAACAATTAATTAAAATTTACCTATTCAGAATTCTCTAGCGATAGTACTAGGGCTTCAAATGAAACAAAATTTCACTAGTAGTCACATAGCTAAACTGGAAATTACCAATGAAACTGTAAAAATTGAAAAAAAATCAGCGGTCTGCTAGCCCGCTAACAGCAGTTAGCGGCCTAGTAGTATAGAAAAAAAAAGGTGACGGTAGTGGGGAAAAAAAGGGATGATAATAAAAATTACCACCTATTTTTAGGCAAATCATGTTTAAGACTAAGTGATAGGCACAATGTTCATTGATTTTTAGAAACAGTTATTTACACTGGATTAAATAATAATAATAATAAATTAATTTACCTCGAAAAGTGCAGGAATAAACCTTGAGGATGATAAAACTGATAGGAATTAATATTTAAATGCTGATTTAAATTCTGCAGTAAATTTCCTGTCAAAGAATTTTAGCCAGTTTTTCTCTAGTATACTTCTGCATGAGAAAAAAAGTTGGAAAAAAAAATATGTGGCTGCATCTGAAGTAATTTTCTGTATCATTTTAGCAAGAGGAACTGTAAGGAATCTGAAACCCAGGGATAGAGCTAAAAAAATAATAACAACCGTAAAAATGTATGCAGGTTAATTTTTTGCAACATATTTATATAAAACAATTGTTCCAGTTTCGGAAAAAAATTACATCGAATTACTTTTATTGAAACAATTTTATATAGACAGCTCGAAAATCAACATCAGGGACACGGGACGGTATAGGAATTTCGTGATATATTTGGACACCCAACATCGTCCAAAACTTATTATCTCGTTAATATTGTTATACAGTCATGCAATGGGATGTTTTGCAGTATAAGAAATAAAAAAACAATATGTACTAAAATAAAAATTATTATTCAGGGACTTCAAGGTCAAAATTATGTGAGAATGCCTCGTATACTGTAAGTAGAACAAAACTTTTTTAGCTGACAAAAATATTAGCTTATTTCAAACACTTTTGGTGCATCCTGATAAAATGAACACTATAATTTAATTGCTGCCGATAATATTTATTTATTTTAAGTTCTTGAGAACATTATTAAATTAGTGTTTAATTATATCTGATCAAAATAATTTGAAATGCTGTCGTTTTTAACCAGCGTGATATTTTTATCATTTAAAATATCATAATGACATTTATTAGGTGTAAAATAATTAAGAAAAAAGCTTTTTTTAAACACAAAAAGTGGTTAATATGACTTTCTTAGACTTAAATTTAGCATAAGTCATTATCAAGATTCAAATTCTTAGACGAAAAATTATAATTACAAACAAAAAATCATTTTTTAAACACAAAAAGAGGTTAATATAACTTCCTTAGACCTAAAATTAGCATAAGTCATTAGCAAGATTCAAATTAATTGAATACCAATAGTTAGGTTGTAATACAATATTTTCTCGAGAGTTCATTTCATTACATTGGAAAGATTTATCTGATAGTTGATCAGATACCTCTGGTATATCCTGATAAAGCTAAAATTTTATCGTCTGTCAAAACAAGCTGCTAATTTAAATCTCATTTTATAGTATAACTTGATAATTAGAGCTATAATTTTATTGCCTTTTGATAACATTCTGTTATGTCAAGCACTTCTATAGTATATTACGAAATTTGTTTAGTTTTCCGCTATCGTAATTACATAAATATCAGGTAAAAAAACATTTCCGTTTCTAAATGCAGTTGTATTTCATCAGTGAAGTGATATTTTTATCATTTAAGCTTTTCGTGTTATTTTTTTCTATATTGTCTCGAAAACACTACTTACTATCTGGGTCATTCTCATGAAAAGTACTTTTTACGGCCCCAAGGGGATAAATACTATAAGGAAATGTAGCAAATTTTCTAATATTTTCATTCATATGCATATTTAGGTTTATACATTTCTGACAAAATAATTTGAATATTTAACTTTAATCCTTTAATTAATAGAAGTCGAAATTGCCCTCCATGGGCACACCTACATCTAAAGCACAACATTAATTTAACTGGCGTTTAAACAATTTAATATTTTACAATATATTTTTTCAATAATAACTAATTTAAAAGGTATGTATTCTTTAGTTAAATTCTAATTTAATATTTTTAAAAGAATGTTTTATTTTTACAAAGGAATTAACTTATGAGCTTTCCCTATGCAAAATAGTCTCCCTCCGTGGACATAAAAAAAAAAGAAAAGTGCAATAGATGATAGTGCTGCCAAATTATCATTAAGTAGTTTGCGAGAAAGAAAACCTTTTTTAAAAATATGTAACTGTATTAGCTCTGTTGTGAAATTACTGAATCTTTTTTCAATTTTTGAAAAAGGGGTCAAATACAGATTAAAAATTATATCAATTTAATTCTTTAAATACCCGCTTTTGACACGAGAAAAGAACCTCGTAAAAGCATTAATGTATTTCCTTAAATTTTTAGTTTAAATCAATTTTTCATTCGATTTAAAATAATACCATTTAAACCTTAACTGCTGTGACAGGAATTGTCGCATAACTACTATGAGCGGTCTCTGAGACTGCTTGATTGAAAGATAAATAAAGGTGTGATTAACTCATAGAATGCTATTTCTGTATAGAACAATTAATTAAAATTTACCTATTCAGAATTCTCTAGCGATAGTACTAGGGCTTCAAATGAAACAAAATTTCACTAGTAGTCACATAGCTAAACTGGAAATTACCAATGAAACTGTGAAAATTGAAAAAAAATCAGCGGTCTGCTAGCCCGCTAACAGCAGTTAGCGGCCTAGTAGTATAGAAAAAAAAAGGTGACGGTAGTGGGGAAAAAAAGGGATGATAATAAAAATTACCACCTATTTTTAGGCAAATCATGTTTAAGACTAAGTGATAGGGACAATGTTCATTGATTTTTAGAAACAGTTATTTACACTGGATTAAATAATAATAATAATAAATTAATTTACCTCGAAAAGTGCAGGAATAAACCTTGAGGATGATAAAACTGATAGGAATTAATATTTAAATGCTGATTTAAATTCTGCAGTAAATTTCCTGTCAAAGAATTTTAGCCAATTTTTCTCTAGTATACTTCTGCATGAGAAAAAAAGTTGGAAAAAAAAATCTGTGGCTGCATCTGAAGTAATTTTCTGTATCATTTTAGCAAGAGGAACTGTAAGGAATCTGAAACCCAGGGATAGAGCTAAAAAAATAATAACAACCGTAAAAATGTATGCAGGTTAATTTTTTGCAACATATTTATATAAAACAATTGTTCCAGTTTCGGAAAAAAATTACATCGAATTACTTTTATTGAAACAATTTTATATAGACAGCTCGAAAATCAACATCAGGGACACGGGACGGTATAGGAATTTCGTGATATATTTGGACACCCAACATCGTCCAAAACTTATTATCTCGTTAATATTGTTATACAGTCATGCAATGGGATGTTTTGCAGTATAAGAAATAAAAAAACAATATTTACTAAAATAAAAATTATTATTCAGGGACTTCAAGGTCAAAATTATGTGAGAATGCCTCGTATACTGTAAGTAGAACAAAACTTTTTTAGCTGACAAAAATATTAGCTTATTTCAAACACTTTTGGTGCATCCTGATAAAATGAACACTATAATTTAATTGCTGCCGATAATATTTATTTATTTTAAGTTCTTGAGAACATTATTAAATTAGTGTTTAATTATATCTGATCAAAATAATTTGAAATGCTGTCGTTTTTAACCAGCGTGATATTTTTATCATTTAAAATATCATAATGACATTTATTAGGTGTAAAATAATTAAGAAAAAAGCTTTTTTTAAACACAAAAAGTGGTTAATATGACTTTCTTAGACTTAAATTTAGCATAAGTCATTATCAAGATTCAAATTCTTAGACGAAAAATTATAATTACAAACAAAAAATTATTTTTTAAACACAAATAGAGGTTAATATAACTTTCTTAGACCTAAAATTAGCATAAGTCATTAGCAAGATTCAAATTAATTGAATAAAAAATATTATACCAATAGTTAGGTTGTAATACAATATTTTCTCGAGAGTTCATTTCATTACATTGGAAAGATTTATCTGATCAACGATCAGATACCTCTGGTATATCCTGATAATAATTTGAATATTTAAATTTAATCCGTTAATTAATAGAAGTTGAAATTGTCCTCCATGGGAACACCTACATCTAAAGCACAACATTAATTTCACTGACGTTTAAACAATTTAATATTTTACAATATTTTTTCAATAATAACTAATTTAAAAGTCTTTAGTTAAATTCTAATTTAATATTTTTAAAAGAATGTTTTATTTTTACAAAGAAATTAACTTATGAACTTTTCCTATCCAAAATAGTCCCCCTCCGTGGACACTAAAAATAAATTAAATAGTGCAATAGATGATAGCACTGCCAAATTATCATTATGTAGTTGGTGAGAAAGAAAACCTTTTTGTTATTATGCAACTGTATTAGCTCTGTTGTGAAATTACTGAATCTGTTTTCAATTTTTGAAAAAGAGGTCATCTACAGATTAAAAATTATATCAATTTAATTCTTTAAATACCCACTTTTGACACGAACAAAGAACCCCGTAAAAGCATTACTTTAATTTTCAATTTAAATCAATTTTTCATCTAATTTAAAATACCACTTAAACCTGAACTGCTGTGACAGTAATTGTGGCATAACTACTAATGAGCGTTCTCTGAGACTGCTTGATTGAAAGATAAATAAAGGCGTGATTAACTCATAGAATACTATTTCAGTAGAGAACAATTAATTAAAATTTACCTTTTCAAAAGTGTCTAGCGATAGGTAAGGTAAGGTAAGCACCTACACCCTGTGAACCCGCTTTTGGCTTATGGTTAAGTTTGAACCCCGAGCTTTAGGGCAGGGAAAAGTTCTACTATCTACGGAACCCCAACCCCTAAAGTTACATTTAATAGAAATATTCATTAGTATTATATATAAGTATGCATAGATTTAAGATCTAAAAGTCGTGACATTGAGTATTTATCTTTTTACACTTTTAGATCAGAATAATCTACATATTTACAACACTTTGATGCTATTTTCAGGATGCAAGATGCTCTAGCGATAGTACTAGGGCTGCAAACGAAACAAAATTTCACTAGTATCTATAGCCAAACTAGAAATTAGCAATTAAACTGTGAAAAGGAAAAAAAAAAAAACAGCTGTCTGCTAGGCCGCTAACAGCAGTTAACGGTTAAAGCAGTCAAGTTTCAAAACCAGCCAACGAACCAACCAACCGAAAAATATAAAATAATTTTCGCAGATATCAAATTCGCATAAGTGATTAGTGTCTCACGTTAATTGTATTAAAAGTATTCTACCAATAGCTGACAGGTTGGAATACAATATTTTCTCAAGAGCTCTTTTCATTCAATTGGAGAGATTTATCTGACAGTTGATCAGCTAAAGACTTAAGAGAGGCGTCAAATGAAGACTGCTAAAGTGTCGCGAAGCTTTTATCTAAAGATTACGTTAGACATTACGTAATATTACATTTTCTTCATGCAAGAGGGAATACTTTTTCTTCGACTTGTCGTCTAAAAAGATTAAAACGGAAAAAAAAAGGGAGAAAATGGATTTTAAAAAGGCTTCTCTTGGGGAAAAAATGTGTCCGAGCAAGTGTTAAAAATGTGTTCTTCAGATAAAATGTTGACCGGAAGAAAATTATAAAGGAAAAGGTGTAGATTGAAAGTAAAAAATATTTTTTGTTTAGAATTTTTCTTCTTTTTATTTAATTTATGAAAATCACTTTTTCTTAAAATTATAAAGGTAAAGATTGAAAGTAAAAAAGATTTTAATATTTAGATTATTTCTTCTTTTTATTTTATTTAGGAAAAAATCATTTTTAAGCGGCAGGGCATTGCTTATTTCTTTCAAACGCCGCACACTAGTAAAATTTCTCATTACGCCAATCTAAACTCGGAAAAAATGTTACCCTTTATCTAGGCGCAACTTTATATAATTGTGTATCAGTGTTTTTGAAATGCAGAATATCCATAAATTATGCTTGAGGTTTCCTTACCTCATAACTTTCGAATTAAGAACATGGCGAAGAATATTAACTTATGTAGGTGAAACCCCTAATTATAAACATCTAACCAGTAACTGACATTTCAGCAAAAATCTAATTCAAAGAAAGGTCGTTCTCCCAAAAGCGTACATTTTCAATACAAATTTTTCCCGTACAAAAATTTTGTTTTTCAAAACAAAACAACATAACAACCATGTAACTACTTTGCAACAAGTAAAAAAATTGAATTTAAAAAATCAAAAAACCCGACTGCGTAAAAAGCGAACTAATTAATTATTTTTCATCAATGTGAAACTATTTTTTATGCAGCGTTCGTACGGGTACCGTTATTTTCAAGGCAAAATATCAGTATTTCTTTATAAAAAAAATAAATCTACTTTAAACTCGCGAAAATTTCGCCTTATTTAAGGAGAGATTTTCTATAAGAAAATACTGGTATCGAAGAATTTCTTAGTCAGGAAATTCAAGCATTCGTACGAACCCTGTTATATTACTTAACTATTTTTTCTATTTACTTGTATTGATGGCTTTTAAGTTGTATTTAATTGTTAGTTCCTATCTATAAACACTGTTTTGATAATGCCTGTAGATGTCTATGAAGGTTAGAATTGCAGTAAAGCTAGAGATCCTACTTACACAACTTCTAGGTTGTGTAATATTTAAACGTAGCTTCTGACTGTAAAATAGTCAATGAAACATCGTCTTCATTTTGAAAGACCTATGCAATGGTATGCCACTCAATAGGGTGCGTAAAAATATTTTTTCGTCACTACCGCCATTTTGTATTTTACGGCCACCATTTTGAATTTATAAAAACAAAACCTAGCCTATAATACATCGGACAGTTAAAACGAATCGATAGAGACCTCATTCATTAAAATCCATCCAGCCGTTGGAATTTTTCGAGGGTATAAACAAATCCACATACAGATACGCGCGAAACACAATCCTTTTTGGAAGTCGGATAAAAATGATTAGATATCATACATAAAAATTGTCAAATTTAATGAGAAACAAGCACATTACAGCTTTCTTTAAGGAGACCGTTTACCTTTTCAACAATTTTGTTTATTTTTTAAAATATGGTTCAAATTTTAAACTCACTACATTTCAATGTTAAAAAAACAGTGAATTTTGAAAAAAGAAAATAACTGCACATTTAATTAAAGTTTTAAAAAATTAAAAAAAAATTGCATTTTTTAGAATTCCTACTAATATATTTTTTAAGATTCTCAAATGTGTATTACACCACAAGGCTGCGTATGCATTTTTAGATACATCTAATATTACATTCAATATAATTTTTTTACTAATATATATATAGTAAAAAACGATGAAATCTAACACATCTTCATATACTTTTATTTTTTTTTAAAAATAACAAAAAACCTGAACGCTAGTTCCATAGGTACATCTGTCACATATATAATAAATAACATACTTAAAAAAAAAGTTTAAATCTCTATCTCAAATACGAATAAAGTCTTAGCATTTTAAGAACAGGAAAGTGACGAAAATATGAACATGGAGAAAAAGCCATTTAAAGTTTTAAGTTGTATGGGTAATTGCGCTGGATGTATTAACAAAATTTACAATATCTCGCGATATAATTGCGGTATGGGTAAAATGAGGTGTCAAAATATTCACAATTAAACAAGCTTTCATTTAATATTAAAAAGAAAATCGACATGTTGACCAATTTTGTGATAAACTGTCTCCTTAAATAAAGTAAGTTTTCCTGGGCAATAAAGCAGGTCTTTTGTAGAAGGTATACGTGATACGTTTACCGTATACCTTTTAATTTAAAGAAAAAAAAAGAAACTCCGTATATCCTTTGTTTCTCAAGTACAGATTTTACGTATACTCTCTTGCGTATATCTTTGAGTATATCTATAACACTGCAAAAAAAGCGAGTGTGCGTTTACATTTCTTTAAATTGGGAATTGGTCATGGTTTTCTTTCTGTTCGCGCATTTTACATGTGCACTTGTCGTTCTATCTTTTCAGCCGGTCCGATGATAACGTAAAATCGGGGTTTCGTGGTATGTATCCCGTATTAATGTTGAAACTTAACTGGAAAAAGTTTTGTAAATTTGTAGTAAATAAATAATAAAAAACATCTTTGTTCGTGTCTCTAATAATTACTATTTTATATGAATTAATAATAAGATATAATTGCTTTCAAAACTATATTCGTACTGTGTGTATTTTTCTGCATTGACGATGCTTGCTTTATTTTATTCATCTCAAGTGCTTTGCCGTCTTCTTGTGATACTTGTTCAATATTAAACACAAAAGGAAAGGACCCAGGAAAAGCAAAACGAATTAAATGTAAATTTCCCAATGTTAACTCAATTCTCTGCTTTCACTGATCTTGACACATATGGTAATTGAAGAAAGTGACATTGGCACAGAGCTTTTCATCTCATCTCTTCACGAGGCTGGGACATGAAAACAATGCTTTATTGTGGCTCCAGAAAAGGAAATCTTTTATCTTGATATAGAAAATAAACTCTTTTATATGCAAAATTTTGCGAAAATAAAACATTAAATAATATTTAATGGGCATGGCCGTATTTTTCAAATACAGTGAAACTTCAATTATCCGGATTAATGTGTTCTGGACATAATCCGGATAACTGGGTGAAAATTAAACAAGAACGGAAAATCATGCATCCATACATGAATTATGAAACACTTTTCAACTATCAAAATATTATTAATGTATTTAATTTTTTCATACAATGAAATGAGACATTTAACCCTTAAATGCCGAGTGTTGCTTTTCGGCAACATACCCAATTTAGGCTCTAAAACACTATTAGAATAATATTGAAGCTATAATGCCTAATGTTGCCAATAAAATACATTCTGAAAATATTATTAAATCGATTTTCAACATGTGGCAACACTTGTGCTGTTTAAGAATAAAGATAGATTTATTTTTTCAATTGTTGCTAAATGTTCTTTTTGTTTTGTTTGGAAGCTTGCGAAATTCCCTATTTTGTTCTGCAGTGAGCAAGTAAAATTTATTTCTTATAATACTTCCTAAAATTCTTGTGTGTTTAACATTATAGAATTTTATCAAAGAAATTTATTTTTTCAATTAAACACCAGTATTGCCGATGAGTAACAAACTGTTTTTTATCCGTAAACCATACTTAAAACAAAATAGGATTTTTTAAAGTATTTTTCCCATGATTTATATAAAAAATGAAAGCCGAAAAACATTTTTACAATTATTTTTGAAAACTCAGGCATTTAAGGGTTAAATAAACAATTATAAAAACACGTACGTACAGTAAAAATCCATTTTCTGCAGTTGGTGTCCTTAGCCAATAATGTGTGCGATTTCTTTCGTGTAGTCCTGTTTGTGATCTATAGCAGCGGTTCCCACCTTTATTGGTACACAAATTATGAAACACTTTTCAACTATCAAAATATTGTTAATGGATTTAATTTTTTCATACAATGAAATGAGACATTTAAATAAACAATTATAAAAACACGTACGTACAGTAAAAATCCATTTTCTGCAGTTGGTGTCCTTAGCCAATAATGTGTGCGATTTCTTTCGTGCAGTCCTGTTTGTGATCTATAGCAGCGGTTCCCAACCTTTATTGGTACGCGACCCACCTTTTAGTAAAAATATTTTTTCGCGAACCATCTAATATGAGGATGTATCTAATATCAGTATGGAAATTTTGTATGACCTCCACTGTAAAAATTTGCTGTAGTAATGTTACTGCAGCAGAGATTCCGGGCAAAGGCAGATAACAAAACGGACTTTGCTCCTAGATAAACGGACTTTGCCTTTAAATAAAAGGGTTTTGCCCGTAAAACATGAAATTTACGGAATGTGACCGTTTATCAGGAACAAAGTGGCATTTTCCGTAAATTTACTGGAGCAATCCACGGTAAAATATCGTAAACTTGCAATTTTTTTTAACATTGTCTATAAGCTGTCAGCTATCCTATCCTACGAAAAAGGCTTTTCGTACGAAGGATGCACTATCACCAGAATCCAGACTCGGTAATACGAATGTGTGTAAATGGAATAATAATTAAAACAACACATATTACAAAGATAATGGAAAAAAAGTTTAATTATTATCAAAACATTACAATTAGTGAGATTTCTGTCACTGGTGTGATGAGGGTAATCTATAAGGCAACGGTGGTGTCTAGATCAGGGTCGGCGAACATTTTTACATCCGCGTGCCAATTTTCCCTCAAAAATATTTGACATGATCATGGCGTGCCAACAAATTTAGTGGATCAAAGTAGCAAAATTAATTACAATACTGATTTTAGGATTTAAAATATATGGGTAACATTTTGTAATATACTTAAGTGTTTTAAAAAATCCTATTTCTCTTGTTGCGTCTTAGATGCCAAATAATTCATATCAGCTTCGTACTTCAGTTTTTCCTTAAGAGAATGCCAGTTAAATTGGAGGCACCTGATAACAGGTTTCTACTTGACTTTTTCATACTTGAAAAAAAAAAAAAAAAAAAAAAAAATCATAATTTCACCATCGGAATTTTTGCTTATGATTAGTGATGGGCGATAACGAGATGTTTTTCTCGATTTTCTCGATTGTATGGACATCTCGATAATTTTCGATTGTGTAAATTTTTTCTCGATGACTGCAGTTTGCAAATTTCTTTTATAAATCATATATTATGTATTATATACGTCATACATTTATCAAGAATCGTCTGCGGGTGAACTGGAATGCGTCGATGTTAATAAAGACTAGGTGACTTCGACCGCTAGCGGGCCCCTCCTTTAATCGGGGCCCCTAATTTATACGTAATCTTGTAATATGAAATCACGAACAGGTTACCCGCTATATACGGCACTGATATATAATAGCAGGCGGGTGTGGTGTGCACGCACTACAAAATCTTGTAAAAAATATAATATCGAAACGAATGAACCTCGGACCAGATCTCTTGGGGGAGGGGTCAAAGCGAGCGGAGGGACACAGGAGCTGCATAATATGATTAAGTCGTCACAGGTCTTTAGGCCTTTCCAACCATATGTCACATGAGAAGTCTGGATCTGAATTTATAAAAAAGCCCTCCCCGTGGGGGCAAAGGGGGGAGGGGTGCGGGAGGTGGATAGCATGAGTAAGTGGTCATAAGCCTTTCCAACAATATGTCACATGAGGGGTCCCGGCTAAATTTAGAAAAATACCCCGTGGGGGAAAAGTGGGGTGGGGGCGGTCACCGGAGGTGCATTACAACAATAAGTAGTCACAGACCTTTCCAACGATATCTCACATGTGGGGTCTTGGCAAAATTTGGAAAAGTGTCCCCCGGGGGGGGTGCAAAATGGGGGGGATGGACACCGGAGGAGCATAACATCAATAAGTAGTCACAGACCTTTCCAACGATATCTCACATGAGGGGTCTCGAATAATTTGAAAAAGTGTCCCCCGGGAGGGGCAAATTGGGGGAGACTGTCACCGGAGGTGCATAACATCAATAAATAGTCACAGACCTATCCAACGATATCTCACATGTGGGGTCTTGGCTAAATTTGGAAAAGTGCCCCCGGGGGGGGCAAAGTGGTGGTGGGGACACCGTAGGTACATAACATCAATAAGTAGTCACAGACCTTTCCAACGATATCTCACACTAGGGGTCTTGACTAAATTTGAAAAAGTGTCCCCTGTGGGGGGGCAAAGAGTGGGGGGGACTGTCACCGTAGGTACATAACATCAATAAGTAGTCACAGACCTTTCCAACGATATCTCACACTAGGGGTCTTGACTAAATTTGAAAAAGTGTCCCCGGGGGGGTGGGCAAAGAGTGGGGGGGACTGTCACCGGAAGTGCATAGCATCAATAAGTAGTCACAAACGTTTCCAACGATATGTCACATGAGGGGTCTTGGCTAAATTTGGAAAAGTGTCCTGAAATTTCATATATTATAAATGATATTTAGCGGAGGGCTCCATAAAAAAATCTGATCTAAAATGATAAAAACGGAAAAAACTACCCTCGCAGTGGGGACCAAATTGGGGAGGGGAGGAAGAAAGTCTCATAATATGAAAGAGTCATCCGAGAGCTTACCGATGACATATCACATGACTGGTCCAAATAAAGTTTGAAAATTGCTCCCCCTCCCACCCCCCGTGAGCCCACTCTTTCGCCCCGGAATTCACACTGCCGCCACTTTAAAATTTTTATGTTCAATAATTAATATTTACCGGAAGACTGCATAAAAAACCCACATCTAAAGTGATATTTAAACTTATTATAGAAATCGGCTACGGTTTTAAAAATTTGTTCACCCCTTCCCCATTCTCCTTTGGGCGAAGAAAGGCTCATAGTATGAAAGAGTGGTCAAAGGGCTTTTCGATTATATGCCACAGGAAGGGTTCGGTAAAATTTTTAAAATTGAACCCCGCATGATTCCACTCTCACGTCCTCCTTCCTCGAAATCACCCGACCCACCTTCCTCTTTGAAATTTTTATATTTAATAAATAATTTTTATCGGAGGGCTCCAGGTATGTGACATCTTGGTAGGGCTAAAATAAGAGAAACTTTGAAAATTAGGGCTTCATTTCACAGCTCATTGACATGCCTCTTTCTCTATCTCGTCCCCTGGTACTCTCGATAAATTTTCTTACTTTTCTTCTCTGCCGAGGACGAGAGAAATCCTCGAAAAGCTTCTCATAGCAAAATGTTGAAAAGCGCGAGCGAAATCCTCGAAAGGCTTTTCGTTGGGAGATTTCGAAAAGAACGAGAGAAATCCTCGAAAAGCTTCTCATAGCAAAATGTTGAAAAGCGCGAGCGAAATCCTCGAAAGGCTTTTCGTTGGGAGATTTCGAAAAGAACGAGAGAAATCCTCGAAAAGCTTCTCATAGCAAAATGTTGAAAAGCGCGAGCGAAATCCTCGAAAGGCTTTTCGTTGGGAGATTTCGAAAAGAACGAGAGAAACCAGCCACCAGCGAGAGGCTTCCCATCGGGAAAGGTTGAAAAGGGCGAGAGACACTCTCGAGAGACTTCCCATTCCGAAAGGTTTAAAACCGCGAGAGAACAAACCATCGAGCAGCTTCCCATCTGGAAGCGTCGAAATGCTGGAAAAATCATCGAGATGAGATTTGCCGAAATGCGAGATGGAAATGAAGCTTTTAGAGTCAAACTTACCGGTTGGTTTAAGTCATAATTTCTCAAAGGAGTCCATCTGCTTATCCAATCTCTTTTTAGCTCACAGGCTTATCTAAGCCTGAGAGCTAATGTACCCGTCGGTTCTGTGTGTATGCATGTACGTACGTACGTATGTACGTAACGCGATAACTCTTGATTAAAATGTATGATTTGCTTCATTTTTTTTTTATGTTTATTCTGATAAGGCGTTCCGCTGATTAGTTTTGACGGTTCATTGGTTAAGGATAAAGGGAGAGAAGGGTGGCTGGTCCCCCCCCCCCTCCTTAATTTAGATAAATAGGTTTTTCATGCAGAATTATTCGATTTGCTCCAAATTTCGTATACCGGTTTATTATGTTAAGGAGCTTCCCTGATTAAACTTGGAGGTTCATTAGTTATGTATGAAGGGGGGAAAGGGGGGTAGACCCCCTCCTTAATTTAAATAAATAGGTTTTTCATGCAGAATTATTCGATTTGCTCCAAATTTGGTATACCGGTTTATTATTTTAAGGAGCTTCCCTGATTAAACTTGGAAGTTCATTGGTTAAGGATAAAGGGGGAGAAGGGGGGCTGCACGCCCCCTCTTAATTTAGATAAATGGGTTTTTCATGCAGAATTATTCGATTTGTTCCAAATTTGGTATACCGGTTTATTATGTTAAGGAGCTTCCCTGATTAAACTTGGAAGATCATTAGTTAAGTATAAAGGGGAGAAAGGGGGGGGGGGGGGTAGACCCCCTCCTTAATTTAGATAAATGGGTTTTTCATGCAGAATTATTCGATTTGCTCCAAATTTGATATACCGGTTTATTATGTTAAGAAGTTACCTTGATTAGATTTGAAGGTTTACGGGTTAAGTATAAAGGGGGAGAAGGGGGCTGGTCCCCCCTTAATTTAGATAAATGGGCTTTTCATGCAGAATTATTCGATTTGCTCCAAATTTGGTATACCGGTTTATTATTTTAAGGAGCTTCCCTGATTAAACTTGGAAGTTCATTGGTTAAGGATAAAGGGGGAGAAGGGGGGCTGGTTCCCCACTTAATTTAGATAATTGGGTTTTTCATGCAGAATTACTCGATTTGTTCCAAATTTAGTATACCGGTTTATTATGTTAATGAGCTTCCCTGATTAAACTTGGAGGTTCATTACTTAAGTATAAAGGGGGGAAAGGAGGGTAGACCCCCTCCTTAATGTAGATAAATGGGTTTTTCATGCAGAATTATTCGATTTGCTCCAAATTTGGGATACCGGTTTATTATGTTAAGAAGCTGCCTTGATTAGATTTGGAGGTTTATGGGTTAAGTATAAAGGGGAGGGGCTGGCCTCCCCCATAATTTAGATAAAAGGGTTTTTCATGCAGAATTATTCGATTTGCTTCAAATTTAATATACCGATTTATTCCGATATGGCGCTTCCTTCATTAGATTTGGAGGTTCATTGGTTAAGTACACAAGGGCGAAAAGGGGGCAAGTCCCCTCCCCTTAATTTAGATAAATGGATTTTCATGGAGCATTATTCAATTTACTTTAATTTTTTAATTTTTTTTCTATGTTCGTTCTGATAAGGAGCTTTCCTGATTAGATTTGGAGGTTCATTATTTAAGTATAAAAGGGTTAAAGGCCACCCTTAATTTAGCGATATGTTTCTTTTTTTCATGCAGAATTATCTGATTTTCTTCAAATTTGATATACTGATTTATTATAGTTAAGTAGTTTCCTGATTTGATTTGGAGGTTCATTGGTTAAGTATAAAAGGGGCAAACGGGGTATATTTCCCTTCATTTATTTTTTGAGGGACATTATTCTTTGAAATAAGAGTATAATATACAATTAATGTGAATAACCTGTGAGCTCAATGCCATCAGTTTAACTGGCACTTATCTTTTTATTGCTATTAACTGATGTGGGTTATGAAGCATAGTGGTTTATGTATTCAGTTCTGTATAGTCCTAGTTTCAAACTTTACTGTTAAATTTAGTGTCATTTTGCCCCGAATTTTCAATGTTTCTCTTATTTTAGCTCTGCCAAGCTACCCCATACCTGGAGTCTCAGATAAATACTATTTATTAAATATAAAAAGTTCAAAGAGGAAGGTGAGTGAATTCTGGGGGGCGCGAGAGTGGACAAAGGGGGGGGGGGTAATTTTCAAACTTTTACCAAACTTCTCCATCGGAAAGTCCTTTCACCACTCTTTCATATTATGAACCTTTCTCCTCCCAGACTTGAATTCCGGAAGGGGGCGGGGGGGGGGAGCGGTGCGGGGGTGATTTTTTTTAATTGTTGAGATTTCTACAATAAATATCATCAAATGCGGTTTTTTAATGGAGCTCTCCGATAAATATTATTTATTAAATATAAAATTTTGGTGGCTGCGTGGGGGGTGCTGTGGGTGAAAAGTGGGGCTGCATGATTTCCGGGTATATTCTGGGATAAAAGAGGGAACCCACGTGGGAGGGGTAGATTTCAAACTTTTTTTGGACCAGTCATTTGATATATCATCGGAAAGTTTTCGGTTATCATCGGAAAGTTACTCTTTCATATTATGAACCTTTCTTCTTCCCTCCCTATTTTGGCGCCCCGAGAGAGGCACTTTTCGAACTTTTTTGAAATCGTAGCGTTTTTAAACATTTTAGATCGGATTTTTTTACGGAGCCCTTTGATAAATAATTTTTAATATATGAAAATTTCAAAGAGAAGGATGAGCAGGGTATATTTCGGGGGAACGATAATTGGAATCCTGGGAGTTGGGACTCTTTTCTATCTTTTACTGATACCCCTCATGTGATATATCATTGGAAAGCTCTGTGACTACTATTTCATTTTATATATCGCCCGCGCCCCTCCCCTTACTTTGCCCCGCGCGGGGGCCCTTTTTTAATTTAGCCGACACCCCTCATGTGACATATCGTTGGAAAGTCCTGTGACCACTTATTCATATTATGCACTTTCCTTGCCCCTGCCCCCTACTTTGCTCCCCTGCTGCTCGCGTTTTTTCAGCTTTTTTCAACTAGGGGGCACCCTTACAAGACTTTTCCAGTCTTATGGCTCCTTTATAGCCTCCCTTTGGTTTGTTGTTTTTTTATTCCATCTGTTTTCTGTTACCCTATATTTAATAAAATCTGCCTTATATATATGTAAAAACAATGATTTCAATAATCGATTCTAGAACATCTCCTTTGTAGATTCTCGAAAATAATCGATGACTGTATCGATTGTGTATTTTACGATAACGATTTTTTTCGATTGGTAAATTTTAGAGAATCGCCCATCACTAAGCCCTATCACTACTATAAAATTGTCGGCCAGAATAATAGCTAAGTTTTCCAATAACTGTTTTTAGCTTTTCTCGTTATAATCGATTGTAAAACATCTCGATTGTAGATTCTAGGAATTAATCGATGGCTGTATCGATTGTGATTTTTTACGATGACGATTTTTCTCGATTGTCGAATTCTCGAGAATCGCCCATCACTACTTATGATTGTTATTTTCCGATAATCTAATTCTCTCAATATCAAAAATTTTTTTGAGCGAATATTGAGCTAGATTGGGATTTATAAAGTTGCATTTTAGTTTATTCAATCTGTATTACAGCAACAAGCAACTTAATTTAGAAAACTCAGCAAGTCTAAATTCAAAATATTGCAATTTGTGCATTTTCATTTTATGAAAGGCTGATCTGTAAAGCATGGCAACTGACATTTTTTTAAATTTTTTCTGATTGATTTTAATTGTTTAACTGCATTGTAACAACTTTCTAGTAGTACAGAGATTTTACAAAATATATATTATATTTATTCAATACTTTTTGCATCTGAATTTACAAAATGAAAACTATTTGCACATAAATTTAACAAAATGAAGTCTATTAATAATAAATATATTAGCAAAAAATATTGCACATAAGTTAACAGAAGTCAAAAATTCCATTTTGTTAATTACCTTACACGCGAACCTTGCAATATTTTAATTTAGAACATGAGTCTATGTCATACCGAAAATTATCTCCTGCGTACCACCTATGGCACGCGTGCCATAGGTTCGCCGTTCCTGGTCTAGAGGCTATTAAAGTTATAGGATAAAAAACTCCTACTGCTGATTTTCATATGAAATGTTATGTATATCATGTCATTTGGTCTGTATTAGTATGCAGGTGTGAAATACAACCCTACCCGACCACGAAAATTTCATTTGAAGTACGTCCGGCCCGAATCCGGAAAAGGAATTGTCATTGACCCACATGCCGATCCAAACGAGACACATTTCAACTTTACCTATAACTACTCAACTCTTCTCCTAACTATTCAAGAACTCTACCAAGATTTAAATCTCTATGTGTGGGAGCATAAAAATTAAACATAAATAATACTTAATCAGCGTGTTCCCCTTTTTAACCAATACATTTTACGTATTAAACTGCATTTGTGTGATGAAGACACATCCCTGAAGAGAATTAGATAAAATAGAAAATTAATTAAAAATATTTAATTCACTTGAAATTTCGAAATAAAGATATTCAAATACGAAATGGTACGTTTCATTTTCAGAACAAAAGCGTTATGCAGAACATAGAATCACAGCTGAATAAATAAAATTTCAAAATCGGACAACCGAATCTGATGAAGCACTAACGCTAACTAGATTTTAATCTCTTTAGATGTGAAATCTTATAAAAAGCAAATAGAAATAATACTATTGTAGCCGTCTTTTTTACTTATATATTTTATGTACTTATATATATTTATGTATTTACGTCACGAAAGTACATTCTTAAACAGAGCTCGATACAATTAAAAAAAGTTAAAAATATTTAATTCACTTAGAATTTCGAAATAAAGATATTAAAGTACGAAATGATATGTTTAGTTTTCAGAACAAAAGCATACGACAGAACAAAGAATCGCAGATTAATGAATGAAATTTCAAAATCTAAGGAGTCTCTCTTTAGTTGTCAGTTGAAAAGACTTTGTTTAATAAGCTCTTTTAAATTGAATCTCGGTGGTTTATGACTGAAACATTCAATCACAGTTGGTTTATTTAATGAAGATAACTTAATGCCGCATTAAGAGTTATTTAGCTTCAGTTTAGAGATCTTTGGTGTTTGTTAATGTGTTTCATTTACCTCAAATCTGCCTGTATCTAGAAACTTTTACTTTCATGAAAGGGAAAAACTTTGATAACTGGTTATCGTTTGAAATTTTAATCATATCATTTGGTCTATATTAGAAACCGACACGGGTTTAGTACAATCGGACTAGAACCCAAAAATTCTATTTGTAGTCAGCACGATCCCATTCATCGACCCGCACTCTGACTCGAACCAGGCACATTCCAACCAGAAAGGAAGGCAAATTATGAACAAATATGTGTATTCTAGTCTTTCAGTATAAAATCGGCGTACCCTAATCCCTCGCGCAGGAACCAAATATCAATCCGAAACCGACTTGAATGATGATAAAATTAAGTTAACCCGATCTGCGGGATGAGCACAAATTGATAAAGGACTCTAGCCGGAATTTAATTCTCTTTATGTGTGAAATCTCACAAAATAAACAGTACCATTTAATAAGCCCTCTCCCCCCCCCCCCCCCCCCCATCTTTTTTTTCTTTTAACCCTTTGATTACGGCGAGACATACACGTCCCACGGATCGATAGCAGGACTGCTATTGACGACTGTTTTTATATTCTTAGTCTTACTTTTATTTACAAAAAAAAATTCTTTGTGGTAGATTTATTTTGCACTTGTCGTAGAAGTATACGGGAAATATTTTTTTTTTTTTTTTTAATGAAATAGGGGTACAAATGGAATAAAAAAACATATTGCCATTTACACCAATTTCTAATAAAATGTAAATTTGTATTCAAAGGGTAAGCCTCACGGGTTTGGTGCAACCAGACAAGAACCTAAAAATTCCATTTAAAGTCAACACAATCGGATTCATCGACCAGCAATCTGATTCGAACCAGGCGCGCTTCAACCCGAAAGAAAGAAGGTTAAATTTTAAGGCAAATTATGGGAAAATAACAAGAATCAAGTCTATCTGTATTAAAACAGGTGTAGCTTATCCTTCGCGCAAGAACCAAACATCAATACGAAACAGACTTCAATGATGAAAAAATTAACCTTTAACTGATGTCATAGAAATTGTCACATAACTAGTTTGAAGCGGTCTGTGAGACCGCTCCATCGAAAGATGAATAAAAGACGCGATTAACTCATAGGATGGTGTTTTTGTACTAAACTTTTTGTACAGGACTGTTATAATTAAAATTCACCTATTCAAAAGTCTCTGATGATAGTACTAAAGTTCCAAACGGAACAAAATTTCGGTAGTGTTTGTAGTTAAACTGAAAATTGCAAGTGAAACTATAAAAATTGAAAAAAGTCGCGGTCTGAGGGACCGGTAACATCAGTTAAAGGTTAAGTTAGCCCGATCAGCGTGCCGGTTGTAAATTGATGCAAGACTCTAATCGAGATTTAAATCTCTACGTGCGAAATCCTGAAAAAATAAACAGTACTAATTAAGGAGAGTCGCCAATCCCCTCCAGAGCATTTTTTATTTTAACCTTTTGACTACGGCGGGACATTCACGGATCGATAGCAGGTCTGCTATTGATCACTATTTTTATATTATATTTGTACCGCTATTTACAAAAAATTTTCTTTATGGCAGATTTATTTTGAAATTGGCCTAAAAGTATACGGATAATATTATTTTTTATGAAATAGGGGTACAAATGGAATAAAAAATATAGTTGTAGTTGCAGCAATTTCTCATAAAAATAAATTCGTATTCAAAGGATAAAACTGTATTGTACTGTATATCTGTAATATTCAACCGCAATGGTTTTATTTAGTGAATGTTATTTAATGCCATTAAGAGTGATTTAGATTTCACTTTAGTAATCTTTCGTGTGTGTTAACGTATTTCATTTATATCAAATCTGGCGGAATCTAGTCGCTTTTACTTTAAGGCTTATGTCAGATGACAGACTATTTGCACGCTTTTTGTTTCAACATTAAAAAGAAACATCTTCGCTAGTAGGAGTTTCTTTTTCATGTTGAAACAAAAAGCGCGCAAATAGTCGTTCGTCTGACATTAGGCTTATGAAATGGAAAACTCAGATCTCAGTTTGTCGTTTGAAATGTAATAATGTCATTTGGCCTACATTAGAATCCCGCACGGCTTAAGTACAACCGGACTAGAACCCAAAAGTTTCACTTGATCTAGAACCGAACCCGGCAAAGGAATTTTCATCGATCGGCAATTTGACCCGAACAAGGCATACTTCAATCAGAAAACTAATGCACCTTTTTAAATGCAAATTATAATATTTTTCTATGGAAAATATGCGCACCTCAATTCTTTTCGCAGGGAAACAAATCTATCTTAAACTGACCCGAACTCTAAACGAAATGATTTAAGTCGATCCGCCGATTGGATAAGGTAAACTGATGCAAGATGTAACTTGATGCAGGACTATAGTCTACATTTAAATCTCTTTGTGTGAAACCTCGTAAAAGTGAAATATAAATAATAAACAAGTTCCTTCCATTTAATTTCCCGATACATATTTCTTATTAAACTGTATTTACGTCACGAAGGCAGAATCGTAAACAGAATAGACAAAATTCAAAATAAGTTTAAAATATTTAATTCATTAAATTTCGAAGTAAAGATATTCAAATATAAAATGATATTTTTCATTTTAAGAACTAAAGCATACAACAGAACAAATAATCGTTGCTCAATGAATGAAATAATTTCAAAAGCTAAGGAAATTTTAGTTGCCTCTTCAAAAGATTTTATTTAAGAAGTGCTTTTAAATTTCATCTCGGTAGTTTATGGCTGAAGCGTTCAACCGCAGTGGTTTTATTTAATGAAGATTATTTAATGCCATTAAGAGTCATTTAGATTCAGTTTACTGATCTTTCGTGTGTGTTAATGTGTTTCATTTACCTCACATCTGGCAAAGTCTAGACGCCATTACTTTTCCGAAATGGAACATTCCTGTAACTGGATGGCATTTAAAATTTTATGCTAACCATGTCACTTGATCCCACATTTAAATTAGGTAATCAATAATTCTACTTTTAACTGTCCCAAATTAATTAAATTCATCTAAAGTTTTTTTAAACAAATTTGATATCTATGCAATATTTATGTTTGCTTATTCTACTTGATTTATACTAATATTATAAAGAAGTAACGCTTGTGTGTTTTTGTAGGTAGTAATCTCGGGAACTACCGAACCGATTTAAAAAAAAATTGACAAAATTCTGGTGACAATCTCTGCTAGAAAATAAAATAAGCTATTTTATATATAGGCAACAACTCTAAAAGGGTGTGCATAAGCAAAAAACTTTCCAAAATTTTTATTTCTGTGATATTGTTCGGGCTAGAAATTTGGTGTGGCGGTTACTTATAAGATGTAAATACTTGGAATGAACGGTTTTTCTAGAATTCGAACTTTAAAAAGGCGAAAGGAGCGGAAAACGTTTTAAATGACGATTTGTTTGGAACTGTTCGGGCTAAGAACTTGGAATTTACCATGACTTACTTGAGAGATGGAAATACTCGCCGAAAACAGTTTTTAAGTTGTCTCGGGGCTCTTAAAATTGGAAAAAAAGACCATTCTCAACATTTAATGTCTTAAAATGTATTTCATTTTAAGACACAATTTTAATTGGGATGAAAGATATAAGTATGTTCTGCAGTTTATGTATTTAAAAAAATTGCAAGATGCAGAATTAGCATTTACAGGGAACTCCAAACTGTCAGACATTTGACGAGCAGAAAATCGGCATAACAGATTATGCGCAGGATTTCAAAATACATTTTGCAACTAGAATGAAAATTTTGGTACCTACTTATACTTCAGATTGTAATAATTACTCTGAACCTAAATAAATTTGTATTAAAAGCATTTTTATATCTTTAATACAAAGTTGTATTTAGCTAATGCAAAATTTAGAAAATTTCAACAGTATAATAAGCTAAAATACTTTTTTGAACAATAAAAAGAAAATTTTAGATTCAGTTTATACAGACTAACTTGAAACATACATTTTGAAAATTTCATGAAAAAATATTCAGAAGATTTTGAGATATCGTGCGCGTTATGCCCAAAAACTTCGTTTGGAGAAAAATGACTTCAAAATTTCGGAAACGCAGCTTCAGCTATTGATCGAGTATAATTCTAAAAGCTATAACTTCTGTTCTAAATGCGAATTTCAAGGAAACAATTATATCAAAATATTCATAAAAGATGGGAGTTTCACAAAAAAAAAAAAAAAAAAAAAAAAAAAATCGAAAATTTTAAAGCTTGAGACCCTTAACAATTCCAAATCTAAAAGGAGCAGGAGTAAAAAACGTTTTAAAATTGTGATTTATATGATACAGTTGATATAGAAGCTTGGAATTTGGCATGGTGATTACTTTTAAGATGTAAATCCTCGCTAAGATCTATTTATATATATAAAAAAAAAAATTAAAGGGCAAAATGAGTTCTAAATTACGAGTTTTTTTGGAGCTATTAGGCTAATGTCAGACGGATGTCTTTTTTGCACGCTTTTTTCCTTACGTATTATCCCTACACAATGCTAGCGGCATTGTGTAGGGATAATACGTAAGGAAAAAAGTGTACAAAAAAACGCACGTCGGACATTAGCCTTAGGCGGACTAGAAACTTGAAATTTTGTATGGCTGTTACTTTAGAGATGGGCAATTCGCCCATCTCTAATGCCAATGTTACCGTTTTTATAATTTTTTTTTTTTTTTTTTTTTTTTTTTTTTTTTTTTACATCAATTAGGTAATACACATATTTTCTGATAATATTAAACTTATATTCTTTATATTTGCAATGTATTTTATAAAAGGTTGAATAGTCAAAATCAATAAAATCCATTATAATCCGCATAGCTTCTTTTTATGTGCTTATTTGTTTGCCTGTTACATATTGAATGTTGGTCTGTTACAGGTAAGATTACATATTTTTCATAACAGTATTATGGCATCAGTCAAATTTTGTGGAAGTCGAATGTTCCTGAACTGCCTCTGAATGAAAATACATTTTTGTTATAATAAATTATATGTTATTTTATAAATAATATAGATCAACATTAAGGTGTCCGAAAAGCATGGTAATTCCTGTTTGACTGTTACAATACCACTTTTTTTATATTAAATATTAAATATTTTATTCATAATAACTATACTAATTTATCTTATTATATCATATA
This sequence comes from Maratus speciosus, assembly GCA_963932465.1. Taxonomy (NCBI): domain Eukaryota; kingdom Metazoa; phylum Arthropoda; class Arachnida; order Araneae; family Salticidae; genus Maratus; species Maratus speciosus. Next base: position 416,020,214 of record OZ010791.1, read on the forward strand.
CTAATTGTAGCCGTCTTTTAGTTACCTGATTATTATTATTAAAATAAGATAAAGCCTTTTTTTTTTCTATGAATCTTAGTCTGTTACAATGGAATTGCCCAGACGTAAATTCTCACCCAGAACAGTTTTTTAAGAATTAGAAATTTAAAAGAATGTTAGAAAAAAAAACGTTCTAAACTTGTGGTTTATGTTATGCAGTTCGTTATAGAAGCTTGGAATTTGTACATGGTGGTTATTTTTTAAATGTAAGAATATAATATGCTAAATAAGATCGGTTTCTAAAAAATTCGAAATTTAACAGATTAAAATGAACGGAAAATGTTCTAAAAACTTTCTAAATAACGATTTAAATGGAATCTTTATAGTTAGAAACCCTAATTTTAGTAGATGATTACTTTTGAGATGCAGATGCTAGGTATAAAACAGTTTATTAAAAATCTTATATTTAAAGGTGTGAATGAGCGGAAAACTTTCTAAATTACGATTTATTTAAAATTGTCACAGATTGAAACTTACATGGCTGTTATTGTTAAGACGTAAATACTAGCACAGAACAGTCTTTATAAGAAATCAAAATTGAAAAGTTTGCCGAAGCATAAAATATTCTAAAATTCCGATTTTTGTGATGCTGCTTTGGCTAGAAATTTGAAATTTACCGTGGTGGTTATTTTTAAGATATACGTGCTCGCTAAAATGGTTTCTAAAAAAATTCGAAATTTAAAAGAGGGAAATGAGCGAAAAACGTTTTAAACTATGATTTATCTGAAATGGTTAGGTATATAATCTTGAAATTTGACATGGCTGTTACTTTAGAGACAGACATAAATGCCATGGTTCGTACGGATACCGTTATTTCTCCAGGAACACTACCAGTGTCTTTGTATAGAAAAAGAAATCTAAGTTAAACACGCAAAATTTCGCCTTCTTCGAAGAGATTTTCTATAAGATAATACTGGTGCCGGAAAATTTTCTGGTCTGTAAAATTCAAGGAGGCGTACGAACCATGGATGCACCCACCGAACAGTTTTTAAAATTTTGAAATTTAATGTATGCAGGAGCAAAAAACGTTCTAAAATTGAGATTTCTGTGATATAGTTGATATAGAAGCTTGGATAACTAACTAGAAGCTTGGAATTTGGCATGGATATAAGTGGTCGATAAGAACGATTTTTAAAATAATTCGAAAATTTAAATGGAAAACGAAATAAGCAGAAAAATACATTCTAAATTACGGTTTCTTTGGAATGAAAATTTTAGATTCTTTTATTAATTTAAGTCTCATGTTCGTCTAATGCAGTATAAGAATGAACTTTACTAACGATGTGGCTTAATTAGTAATTTTTTAATTATCAGTAGCAGTTTAATTTCATCAAATAAAAATATTTAAACAATTACGCGAGCAAAGTCGCGGGTTTTGTCAGTAATGTTTATAATTCTTTTTAAGCTGTATTTTCCACCCTTTTTATTAATTTTTTTTAAATATGTAGTTAGAGCTATCGTTTTTTTTTTCTTCTAATTTGTTTATTGCTTTTTGTCTACTTTGTTTCATCTTATAATTTTCTTTTCCCAATAATTCGAATAATGTTTCTTAAACGCGCAATTAACCTTCTAGTTTCCTGTTAGCTTTATTGAAGATGTCTAACAAGCTTTATTGTCTCTTTTCAAAAGAGGTAAGTATGACAGTAAGCTTTTCTCGGCGTCCTAGCCCGACGATTCGAAATCCGAACCCGCATGAGCGTGAAATATTTGTTATCATCGGAGTCTGAGCCCACCCGATACCGAAAGTATACAGTAGAAAATTTTTAATAACGTTTCGAAATTATTCCAAGATTAATTTCTCAAATTAAAAAAAGTAATCTTGCTAAAAAGGTGCATTTAATTCTTTAAAGATGTGACAGTATGTAAAAGTTGTTACTACATATAAAGAACAGTTTTAAAAACTTAAAATTGCAATACCACACACCGAGTAGTTTCGATTACAATGTGATCATTTTTAGGGCTGCTTCGATTACGTCCGTAATGTAAAAGCACAGTTTTTACATACATATTTTAAATAATACAGTCATTTTTTCAAATATTCGTTTTTATAACACACCATTTTCATTTTTTAGATGTTACTATATTCATTAATAACAATAAAATTGCTTAAGTAAAATTGTTTAAGTGTGTAGTAAATATAAATAAATTTAGCGCGAACAAGTTAGGAAAAAATAAAAAAATACAATATCATTAAACAAAAAACATTATTATTCAAAAAGTATTATTATTTTTTTAAATAATGTATATTTATTTTTGCACATACTTGTCTTATTTATTACAATTTATCTAGCGATCAGTCAGTATTTTGACTTATTTTCTTTTTTTTTTTCTGTAGCAAAGATATCACCAGTGAACTATTTTAGTATGTTTAGGTTTTATTATTTTCACAATACTTTTCTGTGGTTGATAAAAATAATTTCGAAAACCTAGAAAATGTCGAGAAAAATAACATTAACACATGAAGAATTCTCCTAGTTTGCAGGCGTTGGAAGGCAAGTTTTTTTTTTTATTATAAGCATGACGCACAGTGGATCAATCCTTAAGAAAATGCGAACATAGAGCCAAAGAATAATCATTAAATAACTAATTTTTTGCAATGAAATATTTTAAAAGAATATCTACAAAATACGAATATATGTTTATTTTTTAAATTATACAATATTATACCATATTTGTATAGCTCGGAATGTACACATTTCAGCAGATGAATTTTTCAGCGAATTTTAGTGACTTTTTGCTATGCTTAGAAATGGAACCTAAATAACCTCTACTAATAACTCATTTAAAATATAATTATTAATTTCTTAAAACACATTTCAAACCACTACTCACTTTATTTTGATTGAATTTTATGCCTCATTCTACATTATGAACAACACATATAGAATTAATGGTATCGTAATCTTCAAAATTACATAACTTAAATTGTTTAAAGTTGTTTAAAATTTCAAACTCATGTTGGTATTCCTGAAAGCCTGTACTTTAGTGTTGTATAGATGATTTTTTGCGCAAACCTGCGCGTTTTTGAAATAAATGGACTTGAAGCGGCTATTCCGTAATTTTCCGTTTCCAGAAAACATGTTAAATTGGCTGTACACAAAAATATTTTTTAAATAAGATTATGCTATAAGAAATTTCTAGGACGAAATGATGTAAAAAACTAATTTAACATTAAACTGCGAAATTAAAGTTAATATGCTCGTATTTCTGGTTATATAAAAGTTTACAGGAAAATGCTGAAAAGTGCAAAGGTTCTCAGAGGGTTAAATGTACTCTAATAAATGGATGCGCTGCTATGTCAGTGATAAAGTGTCATATTTTAAAGTAAAAGTTCCAATGATTCTAGAAAATTTCTGTTCCTTTGAATGTATTTTATTTTGTGTCTAATATTTGAAATCAAAATGTCAGATGTTATTAGAAAATGGTGCAATAAAACTTCGTTACATACTCTTCAACTTATTTTTCTCTAATGGGACTACCGGTACCTTCGAAACTGTTTATTTCGAGCTCCGCTAGATTCTTCCTATTATTATCCAATTGGAACAGCAAAATTTGTAATCATATCCTTTCCATGAGTTAGTAATTTATGTACAGAAGCTAGCATATAATACTAACCGTACTTTGAGGCACATTGTTTAGCTGTTCCCAGTGTGAAATTGCCAAATTTTTCGACCTTAATTACTTCGTCACCGGCGATCACTTGCATTATAATTCCAAAATGTTTAATAAGTTCTTTATCCAATCCAGTGATCTCAGCTGTCTTTTCAAACTCAGCAAAAAATGTCCTTGCAGTGTTTCCATTGTGTGTCAAACCACTACCCCGTTTAACAACACCTATTAGCAAACCTAATTCTTTTCTGAATTCGCGTTGAATTTTTCTCTTTGATTCTTCTTAATTTAGCTTCTCCAGGAGTATCCTCTCTGAACCTTTGAGTTAGTCTTCTTTCATGAGTTTCGGTTACGTCTGAAAAAGATTTTCGTGATGTTGATTTCTGCAAATTTTCAACTGCAAATGGTTTAAGCTCATTACTAACTTTAAAGGAACACTGAAGTGAAGAATAGTTTTTATTATTGAAACGATCTAATTTTCGTTCAGATTTCAGCCAGCTATCTTTTGCATTTACACAAAACATACGTAAACGCTCCTTTAAATTTTCTTCATCATTTTCTATGGCAATTAGTACAGTTCGCTTACAAAACTAAGCATTGATTTTTCATAACTAAAACCATCATTTAAATTCTTCAAAAACGGAAACAAATCTCTGTTATCATATTTAAAAAGAATATAAGAAAAAAGGCAAATTGAAATAATCTTGTTTCAAATAAAAAAGAAATATGCTAAAATTAATATTACTACAAGATAATAAAAAAAAAAACTCAAATCCAATAATAACAAATATGCACTGAAATAAGTTCTAAAATGTTGCAGTAGAATGTTGCAGTTTTGTAGAAAGATTTTAAAGAGTTATGTAAATATCGCATATGTTGCCAGTTTAAAATTAAACAAATGTTTTAAATATTCCACAAATGTCATTTGGATATAAGTAAAAACTGCATGCTTTGTTTTTCCAGTTTATTTTAAATATCCATCATCTCCCTAAACTTCCTGTTTACGACAAAAGAGTGTGAAATTGTTCATAAAAACCATGCAGATGCTTTCAGTATCATTTATTTTACTCATTTAAACCTAAATATAATAAAACACATCATATATATAGGTTTATTCTATCGTGATAACCCTATGTTCGACATTGCCTATACTTTGATCCACTATGTGACGCAAACTTTTCTATGCTTTTTAAGATACATATTTGTACTTAATTAAAAATAATGCTGCTTATATTTTATATTATTTTGTGACATTAATGAACTTTTGAAGTGGGATCGGGAAGAAATCCTTACACTTCTACATTTTAATAACGATAATATTGGTTTTAGCTCATTTGTCTTTAAGAGAAGATATTTACGTTATTAGAATACTTGTTTTATTTGATGCGGTATACGATAGGATTGGACGATGCAGAAATTTATTAAATCGATTTATCTAACATCGCGATTTGGTGCTGGATTGCGATTTAACACCGACTTTACCTTTAGAATATCGAAGTCTATTTTTAAATTTTTAGTAATAAAATATAGTCGTTATGCAGCGCCCCCCCCCCCTCTTCTGTATTATATAGTATACTTAGTTTTCACCCGACTGCCAAGAAGGATTATGTGTATCCCAACGGCTGGATGGATATTAATGAATGAGGTCTCTATCGATTCGTCTTAACCGTCCGATGGTTATAGGCTAGGTTTTGTTTTTATAAATTCAAAATGGTGGCCGTAAAATACAAATTGGCAGTAGAGACGAAAAAAAAAATTACGCACCCCATTGAGTGGCATATCATTGGATAGATCTTTCAAAATGAAGACGATGATTCATTGATTATTTTACACTCAGAAGCTCCGTTTAAATATTACACGACCTAGAAGTTGTGTAGGTAGTATCTCTAGCTTTACTGCAACTCTAACCTTCATAGACATCTATAGGCCTCATCAAAACAGTGTTTATAGATAGAAACTTACAATTAAATACAACTTAAAAGCCATCAATACAAGTAAATAAAAAAAATAGTTAAGTAATATAACAGGGTTCGTAAGAATGCTTGAATTTCCTGACTAAGAAATTCTTCGATACCAGTATTTTCTTATAGAAAATCTCTCCTTAAATAAGGCGAAATTTTCGCGAGTTTAAAGTAGATTTATTTTTTTATAAAGAAATACTGATATTTTGCCTTGAAAATAACGGTACCCGTACGAACGCTGCATAAAAAATAGTTTCACATTGATGAAAAATAATTAATTAGTTCGCTTTTTACGCAGTCGGGTTTTTTGATTTTTTAAATTAAATTTTTTTTACTTGTTGCAAAGTAGTTACATGGTTGTTATGTTGTTTTATTTTGAAAAACAAAATTTTTGTACGGCAAAAATTTGTATTGAAAATATACGCTTTTGGGAGAACGACCCTTCTTAACTTAAAAGTCATCAGTACAAGTAAATAAAAAAATAGGTAAGTAATATAAAAAATAGTTTCACATTAATGAGAAATAATTAGTATGCAGTCGTATTTTTTTAATTTTTTAAATTTAATTATTAATTTTTCAAATACCTTTGAAAATTACCTTTGAATATTTTACACATTAAAAATGTTTGAATGTCCCCAAAACAATCGGGTTTTTACATTTCAAAAATTAGAGAACTACTTTAATAAATTTGATAAACTCATTAAGAGTTTTAAGAGCTTTAAAAAATAATTTAATTTTTTTTTTTTTTTTTTTTTTTTTTTTTTTTTTTTTTTTGTCTGTCTTGTGGCAGCCTCTACAATCAAAATTCCTTAAAGAGGCGTGGTGGCGACTTCCCCCTAGCCCGCGAAAATGGCACCACATTGCTAACAGCATAAACTATTTTCTTACTGATACAGTATTAAAAAGTTATTGGAGTAAAACAGAAGCAGATTCAATGAATTTAACAGTTCATTTACCCTGATGAGAAAAAGTAGTAAAAAAAGAAAAGGAAAAAGGAAGATATATAAGAAATAACGTATAATTTTATTTCTTTTTAACTTTTAGATTATGATAAAATTTATTTAAGATAAATGCTGATATTCATATGGTGGATGGAGGAGGATTGAAAGTGTGAACCTCTGAGCATATAATTGCTGAAATTGCTGATTTTTTCGCGACCGTTGGCACCCTGTAAGATTACTAATAAAATATATCTATTTTTAATGACCAGAAAATGTCAAAAAAGCAGGAAATCGCAGATCTGTGGAAAAATCTAATCAAAACCTCTCACTTCCATTCCGCTGTAAAAATAAAGTTACCTGACTCAATACAGAACTCTATTTAAGTACTTTTAATTAATTACAAAATAATAATTATTTAAAACTAAAATATTCCAAAATTACCTAAACATACGATAATTAATTTTCCATCAAAATAACGCATAAAAATATAAACTGAAATTAGATGAATTTGGATTTTAACTTTAGGACTTTTTTTCAGTCATAAATAGTGAATCAATTTCAGCAAAATACTCTCTCAGTTGCAAAACAGTCAAATTAAAAATAAATGTGCTAAAAATAAAGCCACACGGCCGGCGATGAAATCGGATGTCAAACCCGATGCATGACTCTATTTTAAAGGATTTTAATTAATTACAGAATAATAGAAAATAAAGAATATATATTGAAATATTAACCAAACATGTGAAAAATGAATTTTTCACAAAAGAATGCATAAAAAGTAAAATTAGATGCATTTGAATTTTAAATATAAAACTCTATTCTTTTTTTCAACCAGAAATAATCAATTTCAGGAAAAAGATTTAAATTGAAAAAATAAAGATATTTCAAGCGGATCACTGCCAAATTGGGATACACGAAACAATGCAGGACTCTACTTTAAAATATTTTCATTAATTACAAAATAGTTATAGAAAATAAAATAATACAAGTTAAAATATTGCCTTGCCAAAACATATAAAAAATTGATTGTGACTGTTTATAGTGATGAAGCTTGGACAATCATGCAACAAAGAGCTTAAATGAGCTTATCAAATCTGGTAATTTACAACTGAAACTTGCTAATCATTCAATAGATACCGACAACATCCCACATTTCGAAAATATTAAAATAGTTAAATCTAATTGCAATATTTTTAAAAGTGGAATTTTTACAGAAATCTCGTCTAAATGGAACAAGTAAATATGTGGTCCTACAAATTATGTGGTACTATGGTGACATATCGCTCACCCACAAGAAAAGTAACACATATCGACAAAAGTAAATTTCACGGGAGAGGCAAAAAAAAAATGTGCATGATTTAACTGTAACATGAAATTATAGTACTTAGCTCTGCACGAAGGATTAAAAACGTGCTTAAATGCATAAACCCCTTAAGAATGAAGACGTAGGATGAGGTTTGGAGGGTTGAGTGATTTTACCTCTCCACACAATCCACTCCTCTTCTGTGGTCACAAATGGATATAAGCGTAATAAAGTGATTTTCCGTATAACTAACTCTTATGAAACTGTTTATGTAACAAGACAGACCTATGATACATCTATTAGTGAAATAAAACGCAAAATGAATTTTTGCGAGATGTGCACTTTTCTTGCGGGTGAGCGATGTATTCCTTGGCGATTTATACTTTAAATGCATAGTTTTGTACGTAAACCTGTGTAAAAAACAGTTTTGGTTTTCGATTAACATTTGCTCTGATAAAAAGCTTTTATAGAGCTTAGATAGGGGCGACATAGTGAGGTACTTTTTAACCCCTTAATTCTCGCTCCCGTCATATTCACGGGCTGTGTGTTTTTTTTTTCAGATTATTCAGATTTCTTTGATTCCCACCAGTTTTATAAAATAGTGCAATTGGCTTTATTATGGTATCATTTTACTTGTCTTTAAATAAGGGGAATATTTCTTTTTCAAAAAAGTGGTGATAACAAGAAATTTAAATTTTTAAACCGTAATTTAATGCGATCGTTAAGGGGTTAAAAGTAGTTTTTTTATAAGGGATTTTCCATAAGTTGTCAGTCTGTTTACTGTATCTTTGAGTTTTCATAATATTTGATGGGACTTTTTTATAGAAGTTGCCCTAAATAACTGACTACCAAATTATGAAATAAAAATTTTGGAATCTTTCACACATGCGCAATTAAAAATTATTTCATACAAATGCCCATATCTCATCAAATATTTAATATATTCATGTTTTAACTGCGGTATACTGTTTAGTTTGTTCTTTTTTATATTTTTGAAAAGTGGTATTAAATTTGGTTGAAAACTCTGTATGCTATAAAGAAAAAAAATTGAAAATTTCACAGAAACGTTAACACCTTCACGAATACGCGTGCTATATGTTTACACAAATTCACACAAACGTTAAACAGTATTCATAGTCGTTTGCTACAGTGACAGACCAATTTGAACATTTTCTGTTATATGGGTGATTTCAGATATTATTTTATTATTAAATTTAATATTGTTCCCCAAATTGTCCTCCTGACTAAATTTTCACATCCTGTCATGTTCTTTACATCCTTGCAAGGGCAATTCGTCTTGAATTTCAGTAGATATTTGACGAACCGTGTACATGTACAATAGAAAGTGCCCGGTTACTGCACCTTAATTTTTGGATATCAGTTTATTAAACTGTTGTAAAATTCAAAAATCATTAAAAATATATGGGCAATAGCTTGCATAAAACATATTCTACTTTTTTAGACGCATCTACTTGTATATTTTATACAGTGATTTGTTTATTTTCCATAAACTCAGAAACATATTTCACACATACATAGATACTTCATACGTATCTGCCTTCAATGTAGTATAATGCATAAACATGTGTTTCAGTTGATATCTAGAACTGCTCGTAAATTATATGATAAGTTGAGAGAGAATATACTAAACTTAATGGAAATCCTTTCAAACACTTAGCCTCGCTTTCAAAACTCCCTTTGCCGCTGGTGACGAAATTCAATGGAACGTTTCAACAAATTTTATAGCCTTAACTTCTTTGTTGTTTCATCTCTTTTTTTTGTGTGTGTGTGTATGGAAGACATAAATAAGCTGCGTAAAAAATATTTCATTGCTTCCGAACATTATGTTAGCTTTATTCTACTGCATTAAATTTATCTCAAATTCCGAGGGAAGAGTCATAAAATAGGGTATATTAATGGCGGCGGCAATGCTGAGGTGTGTGATAGGGGATTGCCGTTATCCCTTTCTGGATTCAGAAATTTGTTTAGCATTTTTTTAAGGATTTTGTCAAACATCAGTAAAATTTATTTTCACCAAGTGACTTAGGTTGTTCTAATAACCTTCATTTCGCGAAATAAGATCAAAATATCATTTTGAAAAATTTAGACATCCGTAGTATATATTGACAAGGCTTCGTAAAGATCAGATAATTAAAAGTATGCAAAAAACGCATAGCTGCCAAGTTGTACGCTTTTTCTACCACTACTTTTTAACAGAGAAATTTGTCTTATTTCATCATGGAAAGAATAGAATTAAACAAGACAATTTTTTCTTAGCAAAGACAATGGTAAGAAAAAAGCGTAAAAGTTGACAGCTATGGAAAAAGGCTTTTTACTGCATATATTTCTCTTAAAATGTTAAATTTCATTGCAAACGCATGTTTTCATTTATCTTGCATCATAGTCAATGTTGAAACAGCAACTATTTTTTGATAAATCGTATTTTTAAATTTTTCCACGGATGAGTAAATTTTGTCTTAAGTGTTTCTCGCTTGTTTATACACTGGGTGTCATAATGATATGAACACATAATAATTTTATGATATCCTGAAAAAATTCATAAATAATTAACAGTAAACTCCATTCTCGAGACAAGTACAGTAATTCTGAGGAAATTGGCGGACCTTTTTGGATGTTCCAACAAGTCAATGCATCCATCCACACGGCCAACAGCACTGTGGAATGGTTTCTTAATAATGGTGTACATGTAATTCCATGGCCATCTGTTTCTTCTGATTTAAATCCAATGGAAAATGTATAGAGCATACTGGTTAGAGCTGTTTACGCAAATGAAAAACAATATGCCACAATTACAGAATTAAAAGCTGCTATCATCTTCCAATGAAATTAAATCGATCAAAATGTACACGATCAAAATGCTTGGTCCACTCTATGCCTGATCGCGTTTTTACATTAATTAAAAGACCTGGTGCATACTCTGGCTATTAATCTATATTTTTGGCCAATGTTCATATCATTATGAAACACCTCAAAATGGGAAAAATGCAGTTTATGTATAAATCGCTGTTTCAAGTATATTTTGTTATAAAATAAAATGATTTGTTCTATTTCTAACATTGATTAGACTTCAGTTTGTTTTGTAACATTTTCTTCTTTTTTATGCTTGAAAAACTGGGTGTTCATATCATTTTGAAACCCAGTGTAGTATAAAAATTTCATTTTATTGAAACATTATTATGCAAAATCAGTATTTTGATCCTTATTTCCTTATACTTTCCCGAAACATATCGAGAACTGTTTGATGTGTAATTTATAAACAAAAAGGCCATATGAGCAAATTGACTTGCTAATTGCGGGGCAGGCTGGTCAGATTGTTAACATATGAAAATGTCAGGAAATTTTATCAATATGGAAATATTAGAAAAATTCGTAGATATAAAAATCACCATTTTTATTATTTACCAATTACATTAATTAGGGCTGTAAAAGAAAATCTTTGTTTCGTCGCCGTACACGAGTTTGATGAAGATGAATTTATCTTTCAGCGTGGTCAAGGAATTATCAGAATTTTCTGAGAAATTGGAAAATTATCAGGAATTTTCGATATAAATTGTGACTACTAGTCTGTTAGTGTTATTTCCATGTTCTATATAATAAATCAGCTTTTATTCAGACAGGTAAATACAAGCAAACTTGCGTACGTCTCCTAGTCTGGCATATGCTATTTAATCATCTAAACACTTCTGGAATAAATCAATATGTTACTTAGTTCTCAGACCTCCATTTCCATTGTCTGTTAAATACCAATAAGGGCAACATATATTGCATAAATAAAGGCAAACATTTCCGTATTCTAGAGAGATTATAAGCATTTTTAAATATCAGAGTCTGAAAAGAATACGCAAACGAAAAAGGTACGAATTGTTTAGTTTAATATTTAAATTTGAAATTAGATCAAAAATATTTCCAGATTCAGTAATTTAATACATTGAATCCAAAAGTCTTCTTTATAATAAGGTTACATTATACACGTACGTACGTAAAAATGAGGGAAAAAAGACCTTAAGTGAGCTCAAATTTAATTATAAATCATTCAGAGAATAACAAACAGAAAGTATCTTCTCGACAAAGGAAATTTATTTAACAGATTTTAACGCTTATTATTGTGATTGTCATCTTTTGAATAAGTGCTCTTACCTTCTCAACTATAAATATATTTTTTCCTTTATTGCTCATCATAAATTCAAAATGTAGGTTATTATTATAACTGAGAGGTAGAATATTCGCGGTGCATTAAAAACATGAAGTCGTAACAAATGACAAATGATGTAATGATTTACTTCGACAAAACAGATAGAGAATATGATTATGAGAATTGATTGTAAACCTTCCAAGAAAAAAGAAACAACGAAAATTCATTGATTTTAAGCATATTTTCGTTGGATACGATTGGAGCATAAAAATTTAAGCAATTGTTTTATCGTTTGGACCTAAAAACCTTTTGTTCACTTCGAAATTTGTTGCTGTATAATAATTCTTACAAGTGTCTTTATAACATATTTACAGCACTAAGTCGGGAGATATATATATATATTTTGTAACTTCACTTGAATACGTGGCCTGTGTGCAAAGTATCCGACCTTTGTCCGAAAAAAATATATGTTACCTGACGGGATTGGTACCCTAATCCTTTTCAAGGTAGGCCCATTGCGCCTCAACACACTTAGCCCACCCTCCCAGGGGTGTAGCTACAAATATTTTTTCGGGGAGGGGGAGAATTAAAAAAATTCCCAACTTGAAGCTAATTGCTCTATTTTCCAACTGAAATGATATGTGCAATTTGTGTTTAATGATAACCATACTTATATGTAAAAAAAATTCCTTCCAAGGAAAAGTACTGGAACTAAAAACATAAAAATTATAATCATTGGTTCATTTAATGAAAGATTTTGTCTTCTATTGTGTACGAGTCATAATCGTACTTCTATTAAAATAGCCTCATGATATTTTGAGATATTTGAGAAATGAATAATGTTTTGGAGGAAATTGATTAGAGAACTGTTGATGGACAACAGAAGAGAAATTTAGGTTTCGTAGATGTATGATATTTTCGTAGCACAGAGGAACACAATGACAAAATGAGTCTTGCTGCTTTTTGTATTTTTTTTTTTTTTTATAATTTAACTAGTTTACTGTTACAGAACTCAGAAAATTAGTCATAAAAAAACAATATATATTTTTATTATTTTTGTATTATTTTTTTTTTACTATTATTTAAAAAAAAAAGTATCTAAAATCTGGAATTTCCCAACTCGAAGTTCAAATTTCCCAAGTTCACATATGTTGGAGGGGAGGCTCCCCTCCCATAACCCCCCATCGCGTCGCCTTTGCATTCTCCCTTCCACTGCCGAAAATACTTCTGGATGGCTTTTTTTAGAAAGGTGTTTAATTCCGCCGTCGCATTCTGCATATCTCATCTCTACTCTCAAATCGAGATTTTTTTTTTTTCAATGGCACCTTCAATTTCGGAAACAACCAGAAGTCGCAATGAGCCATGTCTGAAGAGTAGGAAAGATGGCGAACGACTGGAATTCCATGTTTTGCCAAGAAAGTCTGAATCAGGTGCGATGAATGAACTGAAGAATTGATGAATCTTACGACACCTGATGAATCTTACGAATTGTTCCGCTTTGAGAATAACCAAGTTTTGACAAAGTTTGGAGCAGTACCTTTGCTCAACCCGTTCAGTCATCTGGAGAAAACTTAAGGGTAAGGGGGTTCTCAAATCCGAAAGGGCAACTTTCTGACATAAGTTTAAATTTAGTTTTGTTCGAAAATAGATGAAACTAGCTGGTGTTGTTGACCAGAAACTGTCATTGAGCTGTTTTTTCCATTTTTTTTGCAAACGCAACAGATCTTTCAGAAAATAGACTTAAAGTGGGCATTTTGAACCGAATTTCCGCACGAAGGGAGAAAGGGCACTCGAGCGGGCGAAAATCGTGTTTGTCACGTGATCGAATTAGCCTATAACTCAATAGGTAATGGATTGATCAAAAAATGGAAAAAACAGTTCAATTCCAAATCGCTTCCATTGCCAGGCTTTCCAATTTTATAACTTTCCGTTAAAAAATGAATTTGTAAATATGTCAAAACGTTTTGCGCTTGTTGAACAGAGCAGTTAAGAACAGCCTTAATTTAGGTTTGCAAATTTTTTTGTCTTTTACTACGTACGAGTCATAATCGCACTTCATATGGAGATACAGTCATGTTATTTTGATAAAGGAACAAAGATTTGGAAGAAATAAAGGGGATAGATTAGAGACAATGTTGATGGACAACAGTAGGGAAATTCAGATCTGGTAGACGTATGATATTTTCTTAGCACAGAGAAACACAATGGCAAATTGAATCTGGCTGCTTTTTGTACTTCTTTTGATAATTTAACTTGTTTATTGTTACAGAACTCAGAAAGGCAGTTAGCAAAACAATAAGTATTTCATATTTTTTAATTATTAAAAAAAAAATTAGTCTTTCAAAAGTCTAGAATTTCCAACTTTAAGCTCAATTTTCCCAAGTTCACATATATTGGAGGGGGAGGCTCCTCCCCCATAACCCCCCATCGCAACGCCTCTGCCAGCAGGCAACGACTGGCTAACTGGAAACCGGGGGGAAAAAAATTCAAGCATGCGCATTAAACTGTCTCCTTCCAATGTGTACAGTGGCGCTGCCTTAGAATCCGGAAAAAATAACTGCCGGATTCTTATCAGACAGACCTTTTATTCCACAGTTTTCTTTTTAAGAATGAGTTGAGTTTTTTCTTTGTTCTTTAATGTATTTTTGCTCTTGAACCGGTTTTCTTACCGGCACTATATGTTCAAAAGTCATCCGACATTTTCGAGTTTAGATGTTTTGCGAAATATCTTGACGAATCATTCTTGAACTTTGGGGGTAAAAAGAACATGTTTGAACACAGTGTTCACTGAAGGATTAGTCCCGAAATTATCTGTTACTGTAGCAACTGACTATATGAGTCCTGTGCAACGTTTGTCTACATTTGGGTGAAAATAGCACAATGAAGATATAAACGTTTCTTTAAAATATTCGAAGAACTTTTTCATATTTTTTATATATAGCATGCAGGGATTTCAACCAAATTAAGGAATTTTTCAAAAAACTTTATAAAGTGTAGTAGAAAAATTATACGGCAGTTAGAAAAGTAATATTGATTATTTGATCAGACATGAGTTTTGTATGAAATAATTTTTAACTGCACATGCACGAATGATATCTTTTTTTTTCTTTCATAATTTGATAGTCAGTTATATAGAGCAACTTATATAAAAAGGACAGTTCAATTTTGTGAAAAATCAGAAAGATATCGGCGATACAGTGAGTTGAATTTCAGGGATTTCCCACACATTTTCATTTTTGACGAACATAATAGTTGATTTCATAACCTTTTGTCGTTGCATGTCGAATAAATCAATTTAAGGCTTTTGTAAATTTCATTGGAATATCTTTATTTTTTTAAGCTATGAATAATAGTTATTTTCGGATTGCTGTGAGACAGTCTGTAAATTTATTTGATTGAATAAATGGATTGCGATCCTGATTTTCCATATATATATTTTTAATTATTACTGCAGTTTCTCTACCACCCCTTAAAGTTTGCCTAATATACTTTTGAATCACCTTCTGTGCGAGTGACATATACAGATTGTTAAACTTCTTTCACCAACTTAGAGCGGTAAGAGAAGGATAAAAACGTGACGGTAACCATTAAGAACAATTTATGCATAGGAACCCAGTGTCAAAACCCACTTACTCAGTCACAAATATAATGTGTCTCACTTCAAAATCAACTCCCCTTTTCTTTAATTTATTTAACAATAACGGAAATATTTTAACATAAGAACTTTGTTTTGTGTGAATTGGGATGACATACTTGGAAGTGCATTGTAATTCCGAGAACAACACTCTATATACTGCTGGAGAGCAGGGTGTGATTATCCAAAAGGCATGTGAAGACGTGCTTTTCCTCCAGGAGAGGACCAAAATGACTGTGAAATGGGTCCTCTAATTTCCATTGTAATTTTTTTCACATTGCATACCCCCTTTTTTTTTGGTTTGTTTGTTTGAAGGAAAAGTTTGCCTATTGCAAGAAGAAATCCACACACTACTTCAGGAAACTTATTTAATCCTTTCAAGAGCAAAGCACTTCCATTAAGAAAATATTTAACAGAACGAATGACACCGGAATTTTACATTTTCAACTATAAATATTATCTTTTCCTTTATAGTTGATTATAAATTCATAATTTAGTTATCATGAATTATTCCTACCACTATCATGATACATTTGGAAATAAGACAAAGCTATTTTTCACGTACATAATAAACGGAAAAAATGTATACAAAAATTCTGGTGCCATTGTGGCATTTGGGAATTAAAAGTGAGTGGTTTCATAAACATATCACAGCCCTTGAAAAGATTAGCCAGGAAAAATATGAATGTGATCAATAGCGTAGCTGCCTAGTTTTACGCTTTTTTCCTACCACTATTTTTTAACAGAAAAATTTGCCTTATTTAGTCATCGAAAACATACGATTAAATAAGGCAAATTTTTCTGATCAAAAATAGTGGTAGGAAAAAAGCATAAAACTTCGCAGCTATGTCAATATGATGTTAATTAATCATATAGCATTCTGATGTACTGTTTAGAAACCACACGGGTGATTAAGCATACAGCTATATCTATTAAATATATCTGAAGTATATACAGTGAACATAAAAAAGCTTTTTAATAAAATATATGTGAACTTAGCTAAGCCACCCCGCGAAATAATATTAGTACCATTGATGAGTTTTCATGTTTGACGAATTAAGAAAACTTTTGCCAAATGAAAGGGGTTCCCAAAATAATACCGTGCTTCCCCTGGATTCAGAGGTTAATCGGGGCTCTGTCGGAGAGTCTAGCTTCCTGTTTCTAATATGCAAACGGTAGTCACTAACATCGCTTCTCGTTATGTCATCACATTTTACATAGAGCAAAGTAAGTCTGTTAAAAATATCGTAACAATGCCTTCATTACTTTTTAAATTTATGAACGAAAAGCGTGTTCTCCTTAGTGTAACGCACCCTGACTTTTGTCTGAATAAGTGGTTTGGGGCCTTCGTGTTCTATACTTATATTGTTCATGTTGATGGGTATTTTGACCACTTTGGCTTTGTAAATGCAGTTTACGAACACTCTGTATATGCATTCTTTTAAAAAGTATGCGGTATTTTCAGCAAGTCTTGTATCAAGTTATGCATGCCTTTTCAATGTATGATGTCATAGCAAATTACAACTCTGAATTCCATTTATTTCTTCTGGATCCAGGAAATACCCGCTTAAAAACGTAAGAGTTGAACTTCCTGGTAGTTTATTCTTATTGTATTCCGGTTTTTATAATGTCATGCATATTTATTACCTTCTTTGCTCTCTCTTTCAAATTTCTAGGTGCTTTTGCGAACCAATATTTTGCATAAAAATAATTAGTTATTGTAAAATACTAGAATTTTATATTGCAAGCCAGATTACTGTACATTTAGTTATTTATTTATTTAGTTATTTATTTTATACTTACAAGTGTACTTGTGAAGAAAATTTATAATTCTACTTGCTACTGAGATAAATTACTAGATACGGTTTGTGTAATTAATTTTAAACTAGATTCAGATTATAACAGGTGCAGTAATTTAATCAACTCTAATTTTTTCTTTAATAAAGTTACCTTGCGCGCATATATATATACATATATATATACTTAAAGTAAGAAAGAGGGGAAAAAAGAAGATAAGTTGTTTTTCTTAACTACCTTCGAATTTAATCATAAATCATTCGCAGAATGACAAACGGAAGTTCAGGCTTTCTTGATAAATGAAGCTTTATTTACCATATTTTAACTCTTTTTATTGTGATCGCTATCGTTAAATGAGTATTCTTACATTCTCCACTATAAATATTTTCTTTTCCTTTATAGCTCATTATAAATTCATAATGTAGGTTATCAGAGTGAGTTCGAATATCTCGAGGGTACATTTACAAAATAAATAAATACAAAATAAAAAGCAATTAGGAATTTTAAAATTCGTTAAAATGATGTAACGACTTATTTCTGAAAAAACCGAAAGAAAATATGAATGTGAAAATTTATTGTAACTTTTCAAGAAGAAAATGACGAAAATTTATTGATTTTAAATATTTTATCAGAGCGTAATGGAAATTTATGCAATTATGTTCTAGTTTGGTCTGAAATTTCTTTGTTTTCTTAGAAATTTATGTCTGTATAAATATTCTTGTGATTATTATAGTGCTTAAAAATGTTAACTTTTGTAGTTTTTTCTAAGTCTTTCTAAATTGAAATTTTATTGAACTGATCCGCAATTTTATAAGAAAAAAAAAAATCCGTTACTGCGAAATTCCAGTATTAAAAACTTAAAATATAGCCACCGTAAACCCGATCGTGCATTCTATATGAGTATACTTCAATGTATTATATGTGTATTGTGTACTTTTTGTAGATTAAAATTGTTTCTAAAAGTAGGAGTTAACATTAATTGTTGAGACTCCTCTTAAGATAAGACACAAAAATCTAGAAAAAATCACATTTTTAAGGTTTCGTTCATCTGACGAAATCCTATTCGTCTCACTCCTGTCTGTCTGTCTCAGAGTTCAATCTGGGAAACTGTATAAGTTAGAGACTTGAAATTATGTATACTTATAGCCAGTGGTGTAGTCGTAAATAAAACAGAGGGTATACGCTTTAAGCAAAGAGTATACGCTCAAGGCAGAGCGTATACCCTAGAGTGTATATACTATAGCTTTATTGAGAAACAGAGGGTATACGGTGTTCCTTTAAAAAATCCAGAAGGTATATGGCGTATACCCCGGTATACCCTTCACTACATCCCTGATTATAGCTGAATGCTTCCGATCACATGAAAAATATAAAACTTTGAAAAAGTCTTATTTTAATTAAATGCGTGAAATTAAATGCCTCAATTTACTCTTTTTCGCGTATGCTAGACGACTCTAATATAGAGCATTTGCGTGCTATTCAAAAAGCTTCTGGTTCTGTTTTTGTTTTTGGTAAAAATATACAAAAACAATTATTGTCGTCGAGGATTCCTGCAACAGATTCCTTATTAAACCTTTCGATGTTCCCTAAACACGAAAATATTTGCATATCTTGTTAAACATGTTTCTTTTTTTAGTAAAGTTACGAGTAATCCCGATTTATATTCTGTATCACAATCCACATTCTTATCACATTAACATCACTTGTGCTAATTAAATTGTATAAAACCAAGGCCATACAGAGAAGAATGGAACCGGAAAAAATTACCGGGCCCGACTCCTTTAAAGGTCCTGTCATCGATCACGTTTTTTAGACAGAATAATAAACAGCAGACGCCAAGAGTCTTTTTATGCAAAATTTTCACGTTAAAAGGAGAGAAAATTAAAAATTTAGATCCTGAGTCGTATAATTTGTGCATTCACGTTATTATTTTTTTACACAACGTTAGAAAATGCATTTGATAATAAACAATTAAATTTAAAAAATGAAAAAACCCGACTGCGTAAAAAGCGAACTAATTAATTATTTCCCATCAATGTGAAACTATTTTTTTTCAATTCCTACTATTAGCTCACACTCTCGCTATATACAGGGTGCAATATGTTATCTATCGCCGACCTTTAATTTCTCAACCGTTAGTCGTAGACATATAGTTTCAATTACAAAAACGTTTCAAATGAGGTAAATATTCATGTTGTGGCATTATTTAAAGTAAAAAAAATCAATTTTATAAAAATTACGAAATCTAACTTTTTATACGGTCTCCCAGTCCCTATAGTTATATTTAGTAAAAGTTTACTTATATCATAACATGTATAACACAAAAAGTGTGACATCTATACTACAAAAATTGACACAATTATTAAATTTCAAAGTTTGAGATTTTTTCGCATGATTTTGTCTTTCAATGAGGGATCAGTTAAAAGATGAATTAAAATAATTCGGGATCAAAATCAGGGTGCAATGTCCTTTTAACGGCGAAACTACCTTTAGCCGGTATCGGCAAATTGGGGTATCACCAAAAAGGGTTATTTCATTTAAAAATTTTAGCTGAGTTTTAGGGGTTGAATACAAAACGAAGAATGAAATATTGAAAACAGAAAAAATAAATATCAATTTATTATAATATTAGAAAACGGCCTTCTATTTAAAAAAAACAATACGTCAAGCGCCGGAATATGCTAGAGATACTGCTCAAGGTGTTGTTTAACGCTTTTATGGATCGAACAACATTAAAACGTCAAAGTAGGTAGAATCGACAACCGGAAAATAAAACATGCTCACAAAGAACTAGATAAATGGCAGCGGTATGCAAATGACCAGCCGAGCTATAACGAGCATGCAAATTGGGATTATGCAAATTGCAATAGTATCGCAGCGCCACACGTTCGGGATAAAACATGAGCCATCTAGCAGAGGACGTGATAGTCAGCGCTGAGATCGTGATGGCAAGCTACGCATACATTCCATATGCCGATACTTATTAATCGTGAATGTCAAAGGAATACCAGAGAGGCTGTGAGTGTTTATTCAGGACGTTTCCCTAAGGATCTACATCCAACGCATGAAACTATAAATAACACATTGCACCATCTTTGAAAGACCGGCTCTGTTTCACCACGACCCAGAGCAAGTAAACGGGCAAGATGTAATGTTCGAGTGACACCGGAAGAGGGGCTGGTTTTCGTTTAATTCCACAACTGAGCACGGCGGAAATAAGCCAGGCATGTGGTGAGCATGTCTGGCATTTGTTACATACACATGATGCGCATCCGTACCATCCGGCACTGATGCAAGCATTGATGCTGGGTGACATCGCATGACGATTTGATTATTGTAATTTCATGCTCAACACCTTAAAGGAAAATCCGTCGTTCCTTTGTGACATTCTGTGTACAGATGAGTCAATGTTTATACGGGGTGGCATTGTGAACGTGCACAATGTGCATTACTGGTCTTCGGAGAACCACCACATCGCCCGCATAGTACGACACGTGTGGTGCGGTGTATGGGGACCCAGATTGTTGGACCCATCTTCTACTATTAATTTTAACGTATGATCGTTACCTGCATCTGCTACAAAACACGGTACATGACTGGTATGAAGAACTGCCTCTCTGACATGCATGACGGGTGTTGTTTCAATATGATGGGGGCCTCTCTCTGCATAAAACATCAAACGTCCGGGCGTATATGGCCACAGAATTCAGTCAACAGATTCTTGGATATGGTGATCCAGTAGAGTGGCCACCGCGTTCGCTAGACTTGATTCCCATTGACTTCTACTTCTGGGGTTACATAAAGGCATAGTCTATGTGACTGAGACCAATTCTCTGGTTTATCTGATCATCTGGTTTATGGCAGCGCATCATTCTTGATTGTCGCACAGTTTGCACACCTGCTGTGCTCTAACGTGTCAAGGACTCGGTACTGTCACGCATTCAGTTGTGCATTGGACACTAATGGAAAACATTTTGAGCAATATCTCTAGAAGATTCCGACGTTTGATGTATTCATTTTCATAGCAGACCGTTTTCTGATATTATAAGAAATTAATATTTATTTTTCTGTTTAATTTCAAAATTTCATTCTTCGCTTTGTATACGACCCCTAACAGAAAGCTAAAATTTTTAAATGAAATAACTCTATTTGATGATACTCCAATTTGGCGATACCTGCTAAAGGTAGTTTCACCGTTAAAAGGACATTGCACTCTGATTTTGATCTCGAATTACTTTAATTCATCTATTAAGTGATCCCTCATTGAAAGACAAAATCGTGCGAAAAAACCTCAAACTTTGAAATTTAATAACACTGTCAATTTTTGTAGTGCAGATGTCAAACTCTTTGTGTTATACCTGTTATGATATAAGTAAACTTTTACTAAATATAACTATCGGGACTGGTGTGTGTGTGTGTGTGGGGGGGGGGGGGGGGGGTATAAAAAGTTAGATTTTGTAATTTTTATAAAATTAATCTTTTACTTTAAATAATTCCTTAAAATGAATACTTACCTCATTTGAAACGTTTTTGTAATTGGAACTATATGTCTACGACCAACGGTTGAGAAATTAAAGGTCGGCGATAGATAACATATTGCACCCTGTATATCTTGTTCAAATTTTCAATCGTTAATAAAATACTTATTATTCATCCAATCAAGCTCAGATAATTTTTTAAATCTTGTATATTGGATGACACTTGATGTTAATCCAGTTTTTTTTTCAAATATTAAGCCATTAATTAAATTTAATTAATTTTCAATAATCGAGAGAGCCGTCTTCTTGATCAAGGTATTTTAAGACAGAGAGAGCCCTCTTCTTGATCAAGGGATTTTAAGCGCCATTCAAGAGGAAAGAAGAATGGGAGAAGAAAAATTATCTTATTGACCTACGTAGGAATTGACTTAAAATATTTTTTTATATTACTTGTTTATATTACTCACCTATTTCTTTTATTTACTTGTATTGATGACTTTTAAGTTGTGTTTAATTGTTCGTTCCTATCTATGATGTCTGTAGATGTCTATGATGGGTAGTGTTGCAGCAAAACTAGAGATCCTACATACACAACTTCCAGGTTGTATAATATTTTAACGGGGCTTCTGACTGTAAAATAGTCAATGAAACTTCGTCTTCATTTTGAAAGGTCTATCCAATGATATGCCACTCAATAGGATGCGTAATTTTTTTGTCTCTACCACCATTTTGTATTTTACGGCCGCCATTTTGAATTTATAAAAACAAAACCTAGCCTATAACCATCGGGCCGTTAAGACAAATCGATAGAGACATCATTCATGAAAATCCACCCAGCCGTTGGGATGTTTCGAGTATATAAAGAGATCCACATGCACAGATACGCGTGAAGTATCGATCCCAATCGCGCCCGTCGGCCTAATCGTTCGGAGTTTTTGTGGTTTTCTTCAAGCCATGGACTTCCGTGCGTAAATACGGGTTAGGTTCCCTTAGAAAGACGCCCACGAAGGGCACTCCTCCTTCGGGCCTATATCCCTAGTGTAGATAATCGGCAGTCAAAAATCAACCAACCAACCAACCAACCAACCAACCAACCAAGTGATACATAACCTTTCTTTTCAGTCGGGTAAAAAAAAAAAAAAACCCGTCTTAGTAATAAATTATTTGCAGAGATGCAACAATCAAGGCGGAGTAAAATGGCGTAACGCCAGGATCCTCCAGCTGTAGAAGTCTCATATAGCAGCTAAAAATGGGTATATGACGCCTGATATTATTTTGTTCTGTATTTTTTTTATATAGCGATATTTAAATTTTAAACGGATATGTATTACCTTTAAAAAAATAATTCAACTTACTTACAAATGCTTAAGGGCCCGCATTTGAATCGCTATTGGGGCCGCAAGGCCGTAACCAGAAATGTATTTCGGGTGGGGGGGGGGGGAATTTGGGGACATGAATTTTATTGTCTTATTTCAGATTCTTTTTTAATTATCATTATTAATTAATTAGAGGCAAGCGTTTAAAATCTTACTTAATGTTTATTGGGAATTCAAATAATTTAATATAATTAGAAAGGGAAATTAAAGCCTTTTTCGCCGCAAGTAAAATTATAATTCATTTAGATGCTTTTTCGGTGACATATTGACATTAGTGTTCACCAAATTAATGCTTGACATTTTTTGCATATGTTTTCCAATATTTTCTTGTCAAAAATATTTTTAGAGTAGCATACTTCGGAAGAGATAAGTTTGTGGATATTTTAAATAACTTTCATTGCATTCTTCAAAAATTTGGTTGAATCAAGTCTGACAATCTATATTAGGCTGGTGTAGTCATTTTATTTTGAGAGCGTTAACATTCCAGAGTTCCATTCCAGAAAATTCGAATGAAGTTTAAAGATTTCTTAGAAATTGAAATTTATTTTTTCAACATACTAACGGAATCAAACATAAAAAATACGTTTTCATAACATTTTTATTTTTGAGTCTTGAATGTAGTTAATTTTCTAATTTTGACCGTCTTCATTGGTAGTTAATGGCATATTTATAGTCATAGAGACAAATTTTGGAAGTACAAGGGTACAAGGTAAGAGGTCCGTACTTTTGAAGTGATTGGGAATCTATTTTCAAGTATAGAGCTCATCGGCTTAGTTCTTTTGTGTAAGAAATGACTGTAGCTCTTTCAAAGTGCAAAAAACAACTAACCTATCATACTGTTACATGCGGTTGCTTGTCTTAAAGGGCTAAAAGCTAACTCAAATTCTCAAATTCTCTTTAAACACATCGGAAGAGTCTACTTTGGATATTTTTTACCAAAACAAATCATATATACTCTAAAATGTGTCTTGGTAAATTTAAGAATCCCTTATCAAATTATTACTTCTTTATCTGTTTCTTCAGAGCTATCAAATATTGAAGACAGAAAACTAAGTATTTTGAAACAATTGTTAAAATATTGTCTTCATTTTAATAGGGGCGGAATTGGCAGGGAGGTTCTTTAACCCCATAATCCCCATCCTTTCTTACGTCCTTGACAGAAAGAAAATTGAAAGAAAAATAAAATTTCAAAAGGAGATTTTTAATTTGTTTATATTATACAAATTGTTATACTTACTTCCCTTTTTAACATGTGAAAATAAATAAAAGTTAAACATTTCCGTTCAGAAGAACATTCTTTAATTCATAAAAAAACGAAACTGTACCAAAATTTAGAAGCTGCTTTGCATCTCTATATTCTCTTAATACATGAATTAAATTTAAATTTATCTTTTTAAAGAGATTTATAAAAGAGTTCGTTGGAAAAGATTAAGTAAATTAATAATGTTTATTTTAATTATTTAAATATACATTTAAAAGCTTCTTCCTATTTAATTTATTTTCGCTTATTGATAAAAATGGTTATGATAACTTCCTTTAAATGAAAAGCTAGATTTTGGAGGGTATGAGCAAACTTTAACACTAAATTAAAGTTTTCATTCAATGAAATGAGGATTGTAAAGAAAATTAAATTGACTAGGAATTCATTTCCTTACAAGAAAATATTATCATTAATTACTTTTTGTAAGTCCCAAATTATAAATTAATGAAAGTTTCACCTTTCAAAGCATTTTTTAATGAATTTTTGAAAATACATTAGAAAACTGATGCAATCATTAAATAAATTTTAGAAGGATTTCCTCTATTAAAATTAATGAATTAAATCTGCATTTATAAGTCACATGTAGAATATTTAAAACTGCATTAAATTATTTCTTCAAAAATTTTGTTTTTAGTATTTTATACATTAGAACATGTACAAATATTATTGATTTATATATAAATATAGAAGCATATTTTTCTAAACTGAAATTTTACACTCCATGCCTTTCAAATTTAAGACAGCTACACAGTGTCAATTGAAAAAGAAACCATCTATTTAAAAGTATTTTTGATTTGGATAACGAATAATGATTTCGGAAAATGATAAAGTAAAGTATCTAGATCTTATTCTAAATTACATTACTGTAAATTGTTGTATTAAATAAATTTAGTAACAGATTGTTTTTATAATACTTAAAGGAGCACAAGGTGTTAAAAGTATTTTTATTTTAACAGAAATAGATGCATTTTACATTTATGTGTTTCAAGAAATTACCTATATGGAAATCCGTATGCATTTGATAAAATGCTAACTTTTTTATTCGAAACTTTCCTAAGAATATTGATTTTTCAGAGTACTCCTTTATTTTTATTCAAATCATTCTCGGAAGTTCGAACCATTCCTTCGTGCGATATTGATATTTTCAAGAAGTATTTTTACAAGAACAATTGAAAGCATTTTATTTTACTATTAAGTTAAACTTTCAAGTATGCCGAAGAAAAATATTCAAAAGTAAGTTAAATCCCCTCCCGACCATTATATTTATTTGAAAATTCTTGAAAAGTATCAACATACGTGTATTGACAATTGAGAAAAAAAGTCATTTTATTTAGAATTCACACAGGGTGCAAACTAAAGTCGGAAAACACTCAAATACTCTTTGGGTGGATAAAGTTAGAATGTAGGAACGAGTATCTAGGTGAGAGATAGGGGGGGGGGGGGAGGAGTCAATTAAGAAAATGTAAGACATTCTCGATATAGTAAGAAGTGATGTCTAACATGCAAAAATAACTTTTTTAGAAATCTTGAAATGTGAGTTTTTCGACAACCAATCGGTTGGCGGTTTAAATATACATTAATCGCGTTCAAAATCGGGGCATTGGAAGATGCGCATTTACTAATGAATATACCATAAAGTACCAAATGTACCCCTCCCCTTTTTAGCAGACATGGAATTCTAATGATTTTAAGGGGGGGGGGGCTTATAATTGGAACTTTTGTAAAAAGGATAGGAAAATTGGAGGGTGGGAGGGGTATATTTGGAACTTATGAAATTTCAAAGGATTTATACAATTTACAAAATAAAATCCGATCAAATTAACATTTTTTCTATTTTAAAATTCCCTTCCATAGAAGTTAAGTAGTTTCCATCAGGGCTGCGGAATCGGTGGGAAAAATGGACGACTCCGACTCTTTCGCTCAAAAATGGGTCAATTCTGACAACGCAGACCTGCTTGTAAAATGGACGACTCCGACTCCGGGAATTGTAACAGATCCGACTCAGACTCCAACTCTTTCGCTCAAAAATTGAGCCCGACTCCGAAGTCCTGGTTTCCATTAATAAAAATAATAAATTAATGAAACAAATTTACATAAAATAATTAATTTAGATATGAAAGAAATATGAACGAAATATGTCTGATAGTGCGCATAGCGAATTATGCCATTCTAATACAATGTTATGTAAGAGATAAAATAAAAATAAATTGCATGAAATATATTCACATTGTTCACCATCGGAAGCAATTATGCGTGTACACATCTACTCATTTCTTTCATATTATTTAATATCAGCTGTAGTATAGCATCATAATGCCACAATAGAAATCTGACCGGCACGCCTTGTTCTTTAGTCTCTTATGATATATTAATTCTTTCTATAGTTATAAACGAAATTTAGGTTAACGACAAATAAGAGGTAAGATGAAATACAAATATTGTACTTTATCTTAAAATATTTTGGTTAAATACTAGTGTAGCAATGAACAAAATAATAATTTTCGTTGAAATTAATTTATATGCTAGACTATTGATAATTCAGTAGAGAAAAAAAAATAGTTTTTAAATATTCTTAATTATGTGATATTAAATGTCTTACAGTTTCTACAGCCTTTTTAACACCTTGGTTATTATACCTATTCAGAAACTATTAAATTCCCCAGTTGGAACTAACAGAAAAATTTTTAATCAAAAAATAACTTTATTCCTTAAGCCTTATGTCTTTGTGGCATGATTTTATCTATCGTTATGGAAAAAAACTGTTTACAACAATTATCTCAATGGTGCGAAAACGAGAAAAATATATTTTTTAAATATTACTTCAAGTTTTCAACCAAACATTAAATTTTATAGTGGCACAAAGTGCAGTTTATCTACATTTTTAATTTTTTATCTAATTATTTTAGTAATAAAAATTTAAACACAAATCTCAACATCTAATTTATACTTCTACGCTTTTGTAACATAAAATGTACAATCAGCTAAAAAGAAAGTAAGAAAGAAAAAGAAAATTCCATACTAACTTTCATTTATTAGAAAACATTTATTTTAAGCTACAAAAATATACGATGCAGAATAGAATATGTATGCTCGTCAAAGAAAGTCGGAGAGAAAAAACATTCTCTGCTAACTCTGCGGCAAATTATCTTATAAAAATAGGACTGGACCAATCGATTAGTAATAACGTCTACTATTTAATGCTATACGTAAATTTTGCTTGGGAGGCCGTCTACATATAGAAATTGTGCCAAACTCGAAAATTTTTAATACTAAAACCTATTTTTAAATTTCATTTGGATTCTTCCGTAAATTTTACCAACGGATATCAAACGGGAAGTCATTCTGTCAAGTTATATAGGAATTTGGTTTAAAGCAGGTTAAATTAATTTTTAATCGTTTCAAAGCAAGTTGATATGCGGATCCACAATTTGGGCCACAACTCTTCTTATTAATACTTTATTATTATATTATACTTTACCTTAAAATGTGTTCATTAAATAATAATGCAGTAATGATAAAAAAAAATAATTTTCGTTGAAATTAATATGCATGCTGGATTATCGATAACACTGATCTGAAAATTTGAACATTTGCTTTTTCACAAAACTGAAATTCGTTATTCCTTATGCGATCTTTTATGCTGATTCTGAATCTGGTTTTAGATTTACTCTAGCCGCTCTTGTTTTAAGATATTTGCATATTTCAAGTTATGCAAATTTTATAAACTTTGTACAATTATATTCAAATTTAAGGCATAAAGCATTATCAAACGGCTTTTTTGTTTTATGTTATGATTACTGTCTAGTTTAATTTACAAAAACGTTGTTTCTGAGATTATACTGACTTGTGACCGTGAAAAGGGGTGCCTAATTTACATATTTTTCATGTTTTTCTAATGTTTTTCGACGTCCAAATATTTCTGCCACACGAGTGCGCTGACATGTTTCTAAACCAGATTGTATCCGCGAATTTCAAATCTGGTATTTGTTTTCTACTATCACGTCTAGTTTTTGAAAA
Organism: Maratus speciosus; assembly: GCA_963932465.1. Taxonomy (NCBI): domain Eukaryota; kingdom Metazoa; phylum Arthropoda; class Arachnida; order Araneae; family Salticidae; genus Maratus; species Maratus speciosus. The sequence goes on from OZ010791.1 coordinate 416,048,783, forward strand.
AAGTTAAGATTTATTTTTTGGTTAAAAAAGCCATAAATCACTATTCATGCTACTTTGTGATGTACTTCAACTAGTTAGGATATATTCAATTTTTTTATTCGATTATATAAATTGTTGTTTAAGTCTTTGATAGGAATCTGTCACAGTTCATCCTTTTAACAATGAGGTACACAACCTTAGAAAGCATCTTACGTTAAACTTGTGTCAATATTGTACAAAAGTAGAAATTCATTTTACTCAAACTAGACGTGATATAAAGAAACAGATTGAAATCAGCATAAAAATCTAGTCTAGAAAAGCATTACGTCAATTCTGTGGCAATTACTTTCAAGTTGATACTAATGTAAACATTGCACCAGTCAAAAATATGCAAATTAGGCTTACTAACTGACAGATAAATGTTAAGAATATGCAGATCGTGACATTTATCTGAAGCAAATAGTCCAGTAGTCATTATCTAGAAAATGTAATTCAATGTGACGTTTATCGTATCTAAAATTTGCATAAAATTAAGTTGAAAAAAAAAAGTTTTTAAATACTCTTAATTATGATATGTCTTATAGTTTCCACCACATTTTTCGCTGTCACACGCCTTGGTTATTCGGGGAGACCGGGGGAATGGCAACACCTTAAGAGAATTTAAATTTTTTCACCTCTAAAAAAATGTTCATTTTTAAACAGTAAAAATTCTAAAGCTGAATCATGATCTCTAGTGTCTGTATAAATTTAACCGTAATTATAACTGTAACATAAGAACCCATAAAAAATTTCTTTCAACCTCTGCACAGTGGCGGGATTACCCAGGATACTGGGGTAATTCTGCCACTGTATCGGGGTAATGACGCCACTCTTTAATGACCTAGTAAATACATCAAATGGATACCAGGAAACACTTAACCTACTGAAAATATTTAGAAAGCGATTTAGCAGTTACAATTTAACTCAAATTGAAAAAGTCACAAATTATAAATTTCTGCTGAATCGGCTCCACTGCATTCAAGTGAGGCCATTTCTCACCCGATTTGCATGGTGGCGACATTACCCCGAGTGGACAATATGGCGAAAATCCCCAAGCAAAGCCGAAAGAAGAACCGAACTTGTTCAACACATTGCATCAAAATGTCGGCGAATGCATGTAGATTACGGGTAATATTATCTTAAGTACCTAATGTTACAATAAAAGGTGCTTATCTCTACTCATTTGAAGCTCTAAAATAAGAAGCAACTAGATGAAAACTAAATTTTTCACTAGAACAAACGAACGGCGTGCAGCAAAACCACTCTCACTCTAGGCACTATTTATATTGTTGGCCGCAGTACAGGCACATACGCTATCTCAAACGGCCCTTAGTTTTTAAACTAGGCGGGGTGGCGGCATAATCCCGGGTGGCGCCATTCCCCCATTCTCCGCTATATCTATTCAGAAACTATTAATTTTCCCACTTCGCCAAATTAGACCAATAACAAATTTAGAATTATTTTGGGGTAGGCTGTAAAAAATGACCAAATGTGAGTTTTGCAGGCGAAATGTTTGATTTCGCATTTCCTATTAAATTTTGACAACATTTGTAGGCAAATATTTTCCTTTCATTTTGAAGGACACTCCATTCTTTCGGCGATGCTCTACATACAGGATCGTCACATTGTTTCCCTTTAAAATTCAGCATTTTTTCTTCTTTTCTCCGCATTGTTTATACTTGCATTGACAGGTGTAGGTACGAGTCGGGTTCAGAAAACAATGAAATTGATGAACAACGATTTTTCATCTTGTGTTTTCCCCCTGACAGACGACGAAATTTATGCCCGAGGTCACAGTTGATGAAATAACTGTGATGATCGGAAAATATGCATGTACTGAAGTAAAACTTATCCAAAAATAGAAAATTGCCAAGGCCGAAATATAAAAATAATACATGCAACAATTTTGAGTAGTTTAAGCATTCCTAATGGGAAAAATAATCTTTCGTTTAAATGTAATATTAAAGGTTGTTTAGTACAAATAACTGCTATTTGAAAGACCTTCAGATATTGAATGAACATTTTAATGTTTTAAAAGAAGTAAAAGTAAAGGGAAATTTTGAATCTCGAAGATTCGTATATCGACCGAAAAAAATTTGTCATTATTTATTCTGTTATTTATTTTCCTTTCCGTATAGTTATGTAATCGTTGGGTTTGGTGCTATTTTCTTCTCGTACGCTTATTCAAATTTGGAACTAAAAGAAAAAAATTTAATCGAAAAATAATTTTATTATTAAGCATTTATGGCATGATTTTATTTATCTTTACGGGGGAAAAAACTGTTTATAGCTATCTCATTGGTGTTAAAAGGGAAAAAATATCTTTAAAAATATTACTTCTAGTTTTCCGTCAAAAGTTGAATTTTGTAGAGGCACAAAGTGCAGTTTACCTGCATTTTACTTTTTGTCCAATTATGTAGCAGACCTGCCAACTGCTACGAAAAAATCGTAGTTGCTACGATTTGGACCTGTGAACTACGATGCTACGAAAAGTGGTCTTAAACTACGATTTTTTTGCAAAAAACACAAAAGCATTTTTTTTTTCTAGTTGCGATTTTTATCCCGCGCAGCATATTTTTCAGGAGTGATTCTGTTCCGAAATTTCCAAGTATTCATTTCCGAAAGTTTTAAAAAATTGGCCATTAGTCCGAAAATTCGGACATTAAAAAATGCACATGAAAAAAAAAAAAAAAAAAAAAAAATCTGGGCAGCAAAAAAAACTTTTTAACATAAAACACTCTAATCGTGTTGTTGTAAATATTTATACAGGAATTCCGTTCCTTAGAAACAAGGGTACCATTTTAAGAATTCTGGAGGGGGTTCCTTGAGGGGCAAGGTTTGAAATAGTGTGCAAAATCGCACGATTTGCGATAAACTATCGCGAATTCCGACAAATGACCGTGTAAAAAAAAATCAATTTCGTCAATTGGTCGCAGAAGAAAATAAATTTCGTTAAAGGATCGTGGTAAAAACGTGAATTTTGTCAAAATATCGCAGAAAGAAAACGCGAATTTCATCAAAAGATCAGTAAGATAATGCAAATTTCATCGAAAGATTAGTAAGAAAACGCAAATTTCACCGAAAGATCGCAGATAGAAAACACTAATTTAGTCAAAGGATCGTGGTAAAAAAACGCAAAATTCGTCAAAGGATCGCGTAAAAAATGCGAATTTCGTCAAAAGTTCATGGTAAAAAGTGCGGATTTCAACAAAGAATCGAGATAGGAAAATTTGAATTAAGATTGTGGGAAAAAAAATTGTGAATATCCTGAAATGAGGGCGGGAAAATTGTGAATATCCTGAAATGATGGCGGGAAAAAAATCGCGAATTCCGTCAAAATTTACTGCACTGGGCTAAAAAATTTAAACCAGGCTCCTCTTACAAATGTAAAAAAAAAAAAAAAAAAATGCTGCGAAACGAAAATAAACTCTAAAAATCGTATAAAAATTTTCAGAGAAAAACATTTACTATATTGAATTGAAAAACGGAAACCTTATTTTCCTCTTACGAATGTCAAAAGATGGCTGTGAAACACGAAAAACCAACCAACCAACCTCCAGATTAATTTAAATTTTGTGTGCTACGATTTCTCATTTTCAAAGGTTAGCAGGTATGTATGTAGTAATAAAAATTAAAACGCAAATCTCAGCATCTAATTTATATAATTTATACTTACGAAATTTAATTGCTAAAAATGCCTCTTAATTTTTAACCCTTCCGTTTCTTTTTTTTTTTTTTTTTTTTGGGGGGGGGGGGGTATTTTTGGAGGGAAAATTTCTGTTAGGTTTAAATAAGTTGGAAATTGTACGTCAAACGTGGCAAATGACGTGCGTTCGTACTATAACTAGTTTTATAAATATTCAGATCTTGGTGCAATAGCTGTTGCACTCTTATGCAAAAATGCACGAATACAAAATTTATTACGATTATATGTATTAATATACGGAAAAATTGACTCCATCTTAAATGGGGCGTAATCACATGGCAACCTATAATCATTACCTATTATGGGATATCATTGAATTCATTATGTATGATAGGATTTAATAGAATGAAGTAAACATTTATTTAATATCTTTTTGAGTTTTGATTCGATTTTCATAAAATTTGAAATGACTGGACGAAATTCTGCAACAATTATATATATTTCATTTCAAACCATTTGGTTGGGTAGTTTTTTCTCTGTTATATGCGGACAGACCAGACGACGACTTTAGGTGCTACGTATTTATATACACTGGTTATCAAAAATTAAGGAAAAGTCACAAAATGCTAATTTTCAAATACGCGAACACTCAAAAGAAAATAATATAATTCAAGTAATTACTATCTCTACAACACAGCTAGTCCATATAACATCTCACTCATGTCACACATGGTCACAAATGTCACAGTCACTACGGTAAAGCAAAAAAATAGGAAATTCCATACATCTCATTATGAGTCTCAAATGATCACTATATGCGACTCCACTGAGATATCACTGTGAGTGTTGCTTTGGGACGAGTCACCATGTGACTTTACAATGTAGTTACATTGTGACTCTCATGTGACTGTCATTCGTAGACTCAATTTCAAAGTCATCGTGAACGCTGCATTGTGATAAGTTACCAAATAATGTCACATTAAAGTCACATGGTGACTTTCAGGTGACAGAGAGACTACTGTGAAGTCACCATTGTGCTCTTTTGGGAAAAGTCTCCATGTAACTATAATATGATATTATTTCGTGACTTATCATAATGCAACGTTCATGATGACTATGAAATTGAGTCTCAAAATGACAGTCACATGAGAGTCACAATTTAACTACAATGTAAAGTCACTTGGTGACTCGTCACAAAGCAGCAGTCACATTGACTTCTCAGTGGAGTCACATATAGTGATCATTTGAGACTCATAATGAGATTATGGAATTTCCTATTTTTTTGCTTCACCGTAGTGACTGTGACACTTGTGACCATGTGTGACATGAATGAGATGTTATATGGGCTAGCTGTGTTGTAGAGATAGTAATTACTCGAATTATATTATTTCCTTTTGAGTGTTCGCGTATTTGAAAATTAGCATTTCGTGACTTTTCCTTAATTTTTGATAACCAGTGTAATTACGAATGCACCTAAAAAGAAATAAATAAATAAATAAAACACTCCATAGGTAACTTTACCCCAAATTATCTTATAAAATTGTGACTGGACCAGTCGATTAGTAATAACGCCTGCTTTTTAATGCTATACTTAAATTTTGGTCGTCTACATATAGAAATCACAGCAAACTCGTAAATTTTCATTACTAATACCTAATTTTGATATCGCATTATCATTCTTCGGTAAATTTTGCGTTTGGATGTCAAACGGTAAGTCATTCGGTCAAGTTATGCAGGTTTTTGGTTTAAAGCAGGTTAAATTAATTTTTAATCGTTACATAACCCATTGGAATTTAGGTAGTTTTTGGAGCATAACTCAAATAGGATTCGGCGGAATAAGCTGTAATTTTGGATTTGCATATTTGTAACTTCTGGAAAATGATTTTTCTAAAAAAATCTTATGTTACTAATATATTTTTCGAACAATTAAATTCGGAACTATAATATTTATTTAAATAAATTTTCGAAACAAAATATGAATTGTAATTTCTAAACAGAAAAATCCATTGTTAGAATCTTTAAATATGCGAATCCAAAATTACAGCTCATTCCGCCAAGTATTGTTTGGGTTATGCTTAAAATCTACTTGCATATGTAATCTGTTGCGCATTGATTAAAAATTAATTTAACAGTAGGTGTTCAAAACTTTAAACCTGTATAATTATTTAACTACTTAAGGGGACCTTCTACATTAAAAGACCAAAAAAAAAAAAAAAAGAACTTTTTATGATTTTTTTTTTTGTAAGAAAACTGCATGATGGATCTTTTTGAAATTTTAACAGTTTATTGTACATATCTTATTTTTTTTATTAGATTTTGTTGCTTCTACTCTAAGTTATAAAGAAATATATTCAACTGCTTTGGAAAATATCGTCTGGACGGTGGGCATGATAGCGCCTTGTAGAATTATCTGAAACACAATAATAATTTTTTTTTCGTAAACTTCGTGAATACTATAGCTTCTAGTTAAATTGAAGAAACTCGTAAATTTATTTTAAAAAATATGTAATGGCTGATTAAAAAATTTTTTTTTTTTAAAGTTCGTTCTTATTTGTTAATAACTCTTTTTTTTAAAAAAATAATTTTAGAAAAAGTTTTAATTCATATCGAATGCAATTAAATAAGCTTTAATTAAAAAAAAAAAATCAAGATGATCCATTGAGTAGTTTTTTTTTAAATCTTGCCCACTGTATGAAAAAATGTGGTTTTGAAGAAAACACTTTTAAAGTTTTCGTACAAGAAAAAATGGTTCATAAAAGCTTATTATCGTTTATTTACCTATACTGTTCGGTTAATATGCTATCCCTGCTCCATATAAAAGACCCTCTTCTTCCTCGTACAGTTAATTTATTGATATTTGTTGCTATTTCTTCAAATTCCTGATAGTCAGCGTAAGATTCTTACTGCGACGATTTTGACTGCTGGTTCGTTTAATGTTTACTGTATTGACCAGGTCTCGACAAGTGGGCCAAATAACTATATCATTGACTATAACGTTGACATAACCGTAACACTGATAAATATCCTTCATTGAAAATGCCAGCAGCAATCCAAGCTGCAATTTCAATAACTTTTCTGCCGTAGTGAAGATGTTTTGATGCCATTCGCCAAACGGGGGCATTAAAACTTTCATTTGCGTTTTGTGTATGTCCACCAATACACCGTTGGAGCAAATCTTACCTGTCGCTCTGCTCGGAGCGCTCGGAGCAAGCGCACTACGCATGGATATTTCGATCTCTTACAATTTGAATCCAGACTTGAGATTTTAGGAGAATGATCTACAGATGAAATATTACTGATATATAAAACAACAACAACAACAACAACAACAACAAAAAAAAACGATTATTTTTTTAAACTTCTAATGTAGAAGGTCTCCTTAACCGAATGACTTCGCGTTTGGTATCTCAAGGTACAATTTAACGAAAAATTCAAATGTGCTGTCAAAATTAGGGGTTAATATTAAAAAAATTCTAATTTGATACAATTACAATATGTTGATGATCCCCATAAGCAAAATTTAAGTATAGCATTGATTAATAGACGTTGCTACTAATCAATTGTACCAGTCGAATTTTTATAGTTGATTGGCAAGGGAGTTAGTAACAGTATGACCTCAAAAATTCGGCATTCAGAAATGCGGCATCATAGTAATCTTTCTCACAGCCCTTTCTTACACTTCAACATACCGGAGCACAGCCATCTCTACATTCAGAGGGCTGTGACCGGAGAAAGAAAAATAGCAATTATTTACGAATTAAAAACTAAAAACAATTTAACGGACAGCGAAATAGCTGACGCAATGAACCACCGATAACGATAGTCTCAGCTGAGAGGGCGAGAACGAAAAGATAAGTTTCTCTGGCAAAATGTATAAATTTGACTGCAGAATTAATATCTGCTTTAAAGAAACAAGATTATATTTCTGAAATAGATGTTCTTCACTTGTGTAAAACGCAAGAAAAACTTGTTAAAGAATACCCAAAAAATTTTTAAATTGACATCGATGTTTCGGAAATTACATGGGAAGAAATGATTCGACTATTTATTCGATTTTTTATTTTTATTTATTTATTTTTTATTTATTTTTATTTTTTGTAACACAGAAAATATTAATTAAAGTAAGATTTTATATGTATTTTTTTCTCTTTTTTCACATATAATTACTATTTGGTTATGAATAAAATTATGACTAAAAAAAAACCATCAAAAATATCAGAAGTACTTTTGATGTTCTTTCTGAAATCCGGAAATTTCAAAAATTCAGCTTAGTCTCATTCCCAACGATGCCAAATTTTTGAGGTTATACTGTATAAGGTGCTTTCTTTTCTTTTTGGCTGATTGTACAATATAACATATGGGGCATTCTCACAATCTTTTGACTTTTGGGGGGGAAAATCTGACAAAATTAAACTTGCTAAAATAACATTTTAATCTGATAGACGAATGCCTTAATGATTCAAAATAAAGAAAAAATGGTCAGCAGCGAAAATGTTTTTATTTAACTGAGGTTTTAGTTAAACTTGCGAGTTTAATTTTCCTTACCATTTTACCCCTATAACTTTTTATTTTCTTCTAAATTTTTACTTATAATGAATTTGCATAGTACCCACAGGACATTCAAATAAGAAATAATAACAATGTAATACTTTTAATACAGAATTTTTTTATAACATTGTCTTAAAGGGGTGTTAAAGAAGGGGCGGTAAGGTAAAAAAAGGGGATGGTATTGGAAAAAAGGGACGAAATGGTAAAGAAGGGACGGTAGGGAAAATTACCACCTATTTTTAGGAAAATCATGTTAAGACTAAGTGATAGCCACAATGTTCATTGATTTTTAGAAACAGTTGTTAACATTGGATTAAATAATTTTTTGTTTTTAATTTACCTCGAAAAGTGCAGGAATAAACCTTGGGGACGGTGAGACTACTAATAAAGCCACGATGCTTGAAATTGATATTTAAATGCTGATTTAAATTCTACAGTAAATTTCCTGCCAGAGAATTTTAGACATTATTTCTCTAGCATACTTCTGCATGAGAAAAAACTTGAAAAAAAATCTGTGGCTGCATCTGAAATGATTTTCTGTAATTTTAGAAGAGGGATGGTAAGGAATCAAAAACCCAGGGACAGAGTTAAAATAATAACAACCCTAAAAATGAGTGCAGGTTTATTTTTAGATACATATTTATATAAAACAATAATTCCAGTTTCAGAAAGAAATACATCGAATTATTTTTATTGAAACAATCCAGACAGCTCCAAAATTAAAAATCTGCGTCAGGGACACGGGACGGTATAGGAGTTTTCCAGGTGTTTGGACCCCCAACATCGTTCAAAACTTATTTATCTCATTAATATTGTTGTGCAATCATGCAATGAGATGTTCCCCAGTATATGAAATAAAAAAAAAATACAAAAAAGTGTATTAAAATAAAAATTATTATTCAGGGACATGAAAGTCAAAAGATTGTGAGAATGCCCCATATATTTCAGTTGTCAGCATTCTTTTTTCTATGCGCACACAAAAGGCGCGATGATGAATGAAGTATCATTCGAAAAAAGTTTCAACACGTTCGTGACGCTCACATTTTGTTAACACACGTTATGTGGTTAAAATTGCAGTTTATTAAAAATTCTTATAAATAAAACTAAGAGAAAATATTATGGTATCGAACACAGCCAGTAGCATTGATTTGCTCAAATGATGTCACAGGCTCGGGGTTCAATTAAGAAGACGGTAAAACTTTTAAAATGGTCAAAAAATAGATTTTTACATCTTTAGAAACGCAATTTTATTCTGAATAAATTGTTACTAGTATTTCAACTGTGCAATAATTATTTACTAAGATATTAGGGAAAATGTAGACAGTACTCCTTTCTTGCCGATTTAAATGCCCTACGACAACTGTCGTGGCGGATTGTTTACATTTTGTTGTCACGCTTTCTCATGATCGCAACTTTTGAAATATGCTTAAATGCGTCAATTGTTTTTAGTTGAATACCGTAAATAATAATAAGAAAGCTTTAAAATATTAACATTAAACATTTTTTTCCGCGAATCAAACTGAGATTTACCCATAAATAATTTTTTTCTGTTTAAAAGTACAGCAGAACCTCTTTTATCCGAAACTCTTTTAACCGAAACTCTCGATTAACCGAAATCCATGTTGAAAGCTTTTTTTTTTTTTTTTTTTTTTTTTAATATCACATTTCTTGTGTGCAAAATACATTTTGAAAGCATTTTTTAAAAAGTATCTTATTCCTCGTGGGCAAGCAATCCTTTCCGAACTACGAGAACATATAAATATTTTCGATCCCGTTTCTTAGAGTTCCTTTGAATTAAACTTGAGCTCCCGTAAGTTGTGGAGTGGAACGGAGAAAACGAACAAATTAGCAATTCCGAAGCTTTTCAATGCTTTTCAAAAGATTTGGCATGGCTAGAGCAGCAGAAAGACTCTGATACTGGTGAACTAATAATACTATTTAAAAACTCCATGATAGAGCTTCAAAGCAAAGGCAATCGAAACTGCGACAAACAAAACATTTTATCAAACCCTTGTGATATATGCACAAGGTACTTAATTTAAAATTCAAAATTCAGGTAATTTATTCTTGTTTCTATTTTGCTATTGCTTTATTTTTATTAAGCACTTGTTATCATAATAAGAAATATGGCACATATTTCTCCTAAATCTTAAAATTGAAACATTCTCGATTATCCGAAAAATTTCGATTTTCCGAAATATGGTCGGTCCGAATTACTTCGGGTAATCGAGGTTCTACTGTAATATTAAAGGTTGTTTTAGTTCAAATAACTGCTGTTTGAAAGACCTTCAAATATTGAATGAATATTTTAATACTGTAAAAGTTAAAGGAAAATTTGTTTTTTTCTACATGAAAGAAATTCTGAATCTATAAGACTCGTAAATTGAATGGGAAAATAAAAGAGAAACTAGAGGAGTCGTTTATGTCTTGTGTTATTTGTTCCCTCCTTTAGCTATGTAATCTTTACATTGTGTTATGTGCTATTTTTCCTTTTTCTGGAATTTGGAATCGGAAGACAGTACCTTATTTACGCATGTATAATGCCCCTGTGTGTATACTGTGCAGTGTATGCTATTTCTAACAAGGAAAACAAAGAGAAAATTATAAATCTTATAAGATGCATTATGCCAATTAAATGATACAAAATACTGAAATTTAAAAGTAAAACTATTACAGAATGTTTGACTCTGAAAAAACGCCTCTTTAACATAAATTATTGTATTTACTCACTTAGATTGTGGCCCCCTTCTTAAAATACAATAGGATTAAGGTTACCAAAATGTGTATTTTTTTACTCATTGGAAACTTCTTTTTTAAAAACTATCGATACTTCTACTAAAATAGAACCTCTACCAAGATACGTGCTGTAACTTGTTCTATGTTAAACCAACAAACTACAACAGCTATGCCAAAATTGCTTAAATTCAATTTCATAACATTAAATCGGATGAAGAAAAATTGTCGTATATTTACTGCTCATACACAAATTACGGCATATCAAAATGTTTATAAAATGTTACATTTTATCACTATTTCTTCTGTATTGATATCATTTTATCAAAAAATTTGAGTGTTGTATGCAGTAACTTAAGCATTACGTAGTTTCATATAATTACGAAAATATTCCGTATGTACTTGCCCTACTTTTTAGACCAAAACTTTTGGATTAAAGTACGCTTTATATATTCGTAAATATATTTTAAATGGGATATAATTCACTTTATGCTTACATGATGCATATACATGGCTACACATACACATATATGATTGCATATATCCGATATATATATATATTTATATGGATTTATCATCCGCAATATGCTAGTGAATTAGTGATATTGTGCTTGATTCTGTATTACTAGTTAAAGGTTCCATCTTTATTTTGTATAATGTCAGTGTAATGAATTGTAGCTGAATTTATTATTTAATTTTAGTAATAGGTAGTCGATGATGATTTGTAATTATATAATGGTTATATATATATATATATAAAAGATTATACTTATTAAAAAAAGGAAAATAGAATTTCTTTATTTGCTTGGATGTACTTACTTTTCAGAAAAGTATTTAAATAAAAACCTCTTAAAGTTTTAGTTATTTAACTAGTCTTACATGGAAGTTAATATATTTACTTAAGCTTTATTTAATCAAGTATTATGTGTATGAATGTTTAGCCAAGGTTAATTGCAAGCTGCAGTTTTCTAATACGCATTATTGAAAGACAATCGCACCTGAATGATCTCATTAGGTCAACACTGGTGCACCTAGGAAGTGTGTGTGGTGATGTGTGTGTGGCGGGGGTTATGGATATCACTATTTTCAAAAAGAATGTTTAAATTTTCTCACCTTATTTAATCGCAGAAGCATTCTCTAATTAAATAAAGTGAAGTTTTAAATTCAAAAATAGATGTTTTCGTATCTTTACCCTTCCCAACTTTAGGTACGCGAATGCAGTCAAAAAAACTCTAAACCTATTAATTTCTGAAGACTGATAAAGTTATTGAATTATGCTTTTATTTTATCAAGTAAACATATTTCTAAAATCAATTATCAGTTCACCTATTCATCCATTGTGTCACAACAATGAAAGCGGAGAAAAGAAAACACTAAGCCCCCTCGTACAACTTGTGAATTTGACTCAAATCATTTGGAAAATTAATTGAGTGTAAACAGATAATCGGCTTGCTATGCTTCATTGCGATCGCATAATAGACACTGATACAGCATTTCTAACAAAAGATAAATGTAACGAGAATTAATCAAGAGATTAAGAATTTAGAAAGCGTTATTGCTGAAATTATTCCTAGCTAAAATTCTTAGTAGATTAGATTTCTTGTAAGGGTTATAAATGCATATTTATTTATTTTGTAGTTTAAGAGGACTCGGTACCCTTGAACATTTTTTTTTAATTTAAGCATTTTAAGGGACACTTTTGACATATTAATAAAGGACTCAATGAAGGAAAATGATTCTGTCAAGAAATTGTTAGATTCCCCTGGCAAAATTTGAAAAAAAAAAAAAAAAAAAAAAAGCAAATTTTAAAATGTATTTTCTTGTACAGTTTTGAACATTTTTAGCTATTTTTTTTAAAAACTATTCTTAGAAGCGTTCTGTATAATTTTAAATATCGGATTTACCATAATTAGTTTGGGAGGGAAAAAAATTGCGAATACGCGTAAAATTACAGTAAAAACTGAATTTATTTTACATTTTTATGTGTAAATAAAAAAAAAAAAACTTTACTGCAAATCCGATATTTAGTTTTATTAAATAGACCGTACCGAGCAACCAGAAAAAAAATCGTGTCAATTGAAAAATATGCATAAAAGTTTTCTCACTTTGAACGTGCTAATTCGTCGAAAAAACCCAATCAGAGAAAAATCCCTTTTAACATTTCAACTTCAAAAATAATTATTCTTAATCTACTTAATCACTTCTAATAGCACTTTAAATTAATTACCATTAATTTTTCTTTAATATACTATATATTTTCATTAAATTTGGCATTATTTATTCTGAATAGTAGGCTTTTATTCAAAGCCTTAGATGCACTTGATTGATCTTGAAACCGAGAAATGAACATTTAAAAAAAAAAAAAAATTAAGCATTTTAAGGTACATTTTTGGAAAAATAAAGGACTCAATGAAGGAAAATGATTCTATCAAGAAATTGCTCGGTATCTCTCGCAAAATTTGAAAAATTAAAAAAATTAAGACAATTTTAAAATATATCTTCTCATACAATTTTGAACATTTTGAGCTATTTTTTAAAAAAACTATTCTTAGAAGTGTTCTGTATAGCTTTTACAGTAAAAACTGAATTTATTTTACATTTTTATATGTAAAAAAAAACAAACACATTTTTACTTTATTGTAAATCTGATACTTAGTTTTATCGAATAGACCTTAAGGAACAACCAGAAAAAAAATTTAGAGTCAATTGAAAAATATACATAAAAGTTTTATCACTTTGAAAATTCTAATTCGTCGGGAAAAAAAAAAAAAAAAAAAAAAAAAAAACTCACACACACAAACTGAGAAAAATAACTTTTAAGATTTTAACTTCAAAAATAATTATTCTAATTCGTTCCTGGCTGCGATATATTAAAAAAGATAGCTATTTAACTGCAATTGAATTGTAAACAGTGAAGTGGGTGTGGAATTTAAAGGGAAGCTATGTAAAAAAATCGCTTTTAACTGTATTTATAATACTCGAATCTTTACGAAACTTAAAGAATATACTAGGGATAATAAAGTATAATTTAAGCAAAAAATTAGAAAATCGATATGTTTGTCATTTTTCGCCGAATGAAGGGATACCGAGTCCCCAGGTCAGGTATCTTTTAAATATCGAATGTTAGAGAGAATGTCTTCAAACGTGTATTTTAAAAATATATATTTGAGTCCCTTTATAATTTTTTTTAATTACATTTAAATAATTCTACGCGCTTTAATTTCCCTTTTTAAGAAATTAAATGTATGCATTTTTTACTAATTGTATATGATTACATAGATGCATTTATATCAAAGAATGTATGCAAGGGGAACTTATGTGAGGGATAACGAACACTGCGTAACTCAGCGGCCACCTTAGTTAATACTTAGCCAAATAATGTTTTATTAAAATGAGCTACTGCCGAAAACAAAATGCTTCTTTTATAAATAATAAGAATAGTTTTTTAATAAAATACGGAAATTTGAAAGAAATGAACGTACAAATAAAATTTCTTTTGTTTGTTTATTAATTTAAACATGCCTTACGGCCCTTAAATCTTATTTAAGCAAATGGCATGTAATTAAACCTTTAGAGGCAATATTAATTGTTTTCAGGATCGAAACTAGGATATTTTTCACCTGAAGGGAAACATGAATTTTGGCGCCCACATCTTTCTACCTTTTACAAAAGAAATTTATAAAAAGAAATTTTAGCACTTTATGAATATGTAACAGATGCAACATAACCAAATATGATCAAATTTCAATAAAACTTAGAGAGCGATATTTAAATTGTGCTAAAAGGGAACAAAGTTTTTCAGTCATTTTTATTAACCTGTATTTAAAACTTAAATTATGACCGAATGGAAGTTTCATTTGATGTACAAATGATTGCTTTCTTCATCCTCAACCCCTATAGCCCATATGTGGTCACTTAATGGGAAAACTCAGCCTTGTTCAAAGCAAAGCGTATAAAATTAATGAATACATTTTTATTTATGTTCTCCGATCGCATAACTTTCTTTTTTTACCCAAATTTCGCCATTTGTTTTTCATATCGAACGACAAACCAAATCATTTTTTCCCGCTTCATTCTATTCTGGCACCAAAGGCATATGCCCTTGGTTGCTTTTATTGTAATCGTACAGTAAACGATAGGGCAACAAACACTCCTTTCTGAACGTTCTCATGAGCTCAAAGCACTCAGATACAGGGTTAGGAGGGGTAATTATTACCAAGGGGGTAATTATGACTGCCACCATATTTGAAAAAGCTGTGTATTGTTAAATTTTGTTTCAAGCTTAGATATTAACCTCATAATGTATATTTCATCTTAGATATTCTTTATCACTAGTCTGAATCCTTTTTGACATCCGAATAGCAATTTGAAACTAAGTCTATCAAAATGTTTGATAAACGGATTTGTCTCTTTGGAGTTCAAAGTGGTCTCAATTACCCCAAACAAATGTGCATAGGCAAGTAGAAAGAGAAAATATAGTGGTCATAATTTCCCCATTAGTGGTCTTAATTACCCCAGACTTTTGTGATTGTGTGATTTTGATGGAGTAATTATAATTAAAAAAAAATCATCTACGACAATTGAAACTTTTATAAGGTGTTCTTAAAGGGTCAAAGTTACTTCCTATGCATTAAAAACACCACTTTTACAAATAGAAAAAAGTAAAAAAAAAAAAAAAAAAAAAAGTAAAATAACAATACTGAAAATATACAAAGCGATTATAATCACCACTGCTGACCCTAGTTATTAATGTCTGAATACTGACAAAACTATTGAATTATGCTTATTTTATCAAGAGAGCGTGTTTGCAAAATCAATTATCAGCTTCTCCACCAATTCATCTGTTGTTACACAATAATGAAAGCAAAGTAAAAAGCCCCTTGTACAACTTGAGAAATTGACTTAAATCATTTGGAAAATTGAGTATGTAAACAGATAATCGGCTTATTATGCTTCATAGTGATCGCACAATGGGCGCAGATACAACATCTCTGGAATGAGATAATAGTTATGCGAATTAATCAGGATATTAAAAGATTAAAAAATTTAGAAAAGCAATATTGGGGAAATTATTTGTGATTAACATTTGCAGTAGATTAGATTCTTCGCTGTTTATAAATACATATTTACTCTTGAAGTTTTTTTTTTAACTAAAAAGCAAAGCTTACAATATTTTATTTTATTATATTGAGATACCATTGTTTCTTGATTTTTTTAAAAATCTTATCATTTTTTTTTCTTTTGAAGTATCGATGATGATGATGCGTTTTTAGATAATGTTTCTTTTCTGTGTATTCCCTAATATCAGATTATATTCTTTGCTGGTTATAATCTGATGTTAGTCCGAAATAATTTTAGAAACAATGCTTATTATTAGTTATTAATCGTATGGTTAACTATCATAAAAATTATTTTCGGATAGAAATGTTTTGTTTGCATCTATTGTGTGATTGTCAGCAGTTCATATTTACACAGAAAAAGGGTACTACTATTTTGTAGATTTTTTAACTGACAAGCAAAGAATGCAAGATTTTTTTTCAGTGATATCGTACTATCATGCCTTTTTTAAATAATAAAAAAAATTATATTGCATCATTGACTTTAAAATTGTTTTTTTATACAGCCCTGTTTTTGCGCGGATGTAAACTTCTGCAAATCAGAAACTGATTAGCAATGTATGCATGTGTTGCATCGTATACTATGAGAAATTTGTACTAGATGTATGATGCACAGTTACATACAATTGATAAAGTTATTAATTTTTTAGAAGTGGATATTTTTAGCTTATTGTCGTGAAATTGTAAATAAAAAATTAATATTTTTGTAGTTTTTATTTTAAAAATACCTGCGTTGATAAATTCATCAATGATTAATTATGATGTACAGTCGTGGAAAAGAAAAAAAGGAAACACCCCCGACTAACTCCACAACAAATTACCGTAGAAGAAAGTTACTAGTACCGAACGATTGGAAATAAAGTCTACTTTTAAATGATGTATATAAAATTTGCTTAGGGGCCCATCTACATATTAAAAGGAACCCAAACTTCATTTTTTTCAATGACAATACCCAATTTTAACGAGATATTTCAAATTTTCGGATCAAACTATGCCTTGACACCGAATTTCAAGTCATTTGAATGATAAGTTTTTGAATTATAAACATACAAAATTGAGTGCTTCTAATGTTAAATTACATTTTCATATTTTTATGTATATCTCCAGAAATTATGCTCCTAATGTGCTAGTTTTTTGTGTAGTAATAATACTAATATACCCAAACATAAATACGCTGAAATTGCAATTCTTATAACTTTATGATATGAATTATGATTTATGAAATTAATACTCGGAAAAATTATGAATTGCAACCTACAATTTTTTTGATGGAATCAGATTTATTAAGTCCTGCTTTATGGAAATCCAAAATTTCACATTTTTCTTCCAAGTAGTTTTCAAATTATTCTTAAAAAACGGCAAAATGATGGTTTAAGGGGCCGTTTATGATAGGAGTGACTAGATATTTTGAAATTTCTTTTGCTGTCGTGTAATCTAGCAGGCTTCATTGACTTCTTAAGGTGCCTTGATCAAGATGAGGGCTCTCTCGGTTAACAACCGAGTTCCAAAGTTCAATTTAGATACAGCCCTTAAAATTCGCTCGTTTTAAAATAATTAATTTCTCAAACTTATGGTGCGAATTGCATAAAAATTTGTTTTTAGGCTAATTGAAGGGTGTGGACTTCATTTATGCTGTCAGAATTGTGTACTGCTATTGAAAAAAACAAAGTTACGGTTCGTTTTAATATGTAGATGGCCCTCTAAGCAAATTTTATCTATATCACTTAAAAGTAGACTTTATTTTCAATCGTTCGGTATTAGTAACTTTCTTCTACGATAATTTGTTGAGGAGTTAGTAGGGGGTGTTTACTTTTTTTTTTCACGACTGTACAACTGTGTTATTAATAATGCTTAAAATTTAAATAAATTGAAAGTTATTGGTTACACGGGTTTTACAAATTTTACTCGTGCTTTTAAAAATAATTTTGAGTTACAATGATTTTTAAACCTTTTTTTTCCAAAGAGTATAGTAAAATAATTGAATTCCTGTAAACAAAACATATTTTTATATTTCAAAAATGTATTTAAATTAAATGACTCAGATTGAATAGCAGAAAAAGTTCTTGTATAAATTTTACCCAGTTCTTGCAATGGGAGGTTAATCGTAGAAGACAGCAATGAAAAAAAAATTAATTAAAAAACGTGATATGCTCCTAAGCGTATTAGGCAAAGGGGAAAAAAATCGATGTTTTAATTTGTCTGAAGGAAATTGATTTTATTCCTAAAGTTTTTAGATTTGAATGATTGTTCTTTTCGTTGTGAATAAATTTAATGATACTGACGTAAAAGAAAAATCATGCGTCCAGCATAAATTATGAAACGTTTTCCAACTCTTTCAGAATACTGTAACAAAACTTCACAATTTATTAAGGTGAAAGATGCCTTACTAAACAATTTAGAAAATGCAGAACGCATTTGAAAATCCAATTTCTGCAATTGCTATCAATAGTAGAAAAAATGTCCGAATTTTTTTGTTCAGCCCTATATATTATTTATAGATTTGTATTTATACTACATAGTATGCTAAAAGTTAGTTCAATGAAACGCATAACGCAGTTGAAAATTCTATTCAGTTATTTCTGTCAATAAACTGAAATTTATTTGGTATCTTTTGTGTAGTCATGTGTAGTCATGTATAGGATCTATAGCATTTATAGATATCAAGTAATATGCAAGAAATAGACAAATTTTAAAACGCGTCCCGAAACTGAAAACGCACTTACAGCAGTTATTCTTTATATGCGGTACTGTAGCCAAATGCTTTTGTGTGAAGTTTGTTTAATGAACGATAAACTATATGCGCACCATGTTCTACAGTAAGCGTCTTGTCGTACACTTTAGTCATACATACGAGAGAGTGGGGTGGAATGGGACAGTAGGTTTTCCTCTATGTATCATTCTAATCATTTCATCAATCACACATTAGATGAAGCAATGGTACACCAAGCTTTAGCTGAAAAAAAGTAGCTGATCTGCATAAGCTTTCGGTTGTATAAAGAAAAAGGTTATTTCAAGAATCAAAAGTAAATTTGCTTCATATTTTTTTTAATATATTAATGACTTGTTTATGCATAGATGTAATAGTTTATCCATTTATGGAACATTATACTGTATATTATCCCTAATTTAAACTATGCTTGAAAGCAGCATTTTTGTTTATACAAGAAGTTTAACATAAAAGAAGGTAGAGGGAGGAATGGGAAATGCCAGCAAAGGGAGGAATGGGACTTGTCTAATTCCTTCTTTTTAATAAGATGAAAGTAAATTGCTAATATGCAAATATTTTTCGGGGGTAGTATATTAATTATAACATTATAAATATATTAATTTACTTCAAAATATAAATAAATTAAACTGATGATTTTTTAATGTCATCTCTGACTGACAGTCCTGAATTTTCCTTCCAGTGATGAAGGTAATGGAATTTGATATTGTAGAACACACATTATCAACCTTCAATCTTTGTTAGACTGTGGGGGTATGGGACACATTTTGAAATTTACAATTTCTTTATTTATGAAATTGTTTCTGCAAATTATGTTTCTGTATTGTTCAAGGGCATTAGAAAGTGTTTCATTTTGTATTCTATATATCGAAATTTTTGTTTTTGTGTCAAACAAAGTTGATTTTCTTATTTTTGTAAAGAGTGTCCCATTCCTCTCCACTCCCCACTATATAAATTTCAATCTGTTAAAAATAATGTAATATTATTCACATACACCGCAAACGATTTTTCCCTATAGACCGTAATGTAACGGAATTCTTTTGATTTTCCCTGTAAATGAACCATAAATGCTATAAACTTAATTTTTATTACTGAACATGCCATAGTAAACTCTAATAACATATATCAATTTGATGGCAATCAGACTATATTTACTAGAGTTAGAGCACGGACAAGCAGACAAACTGAATTCATAAACTCTTTTCAACTACGTTGGAAAGTATTAAAAGAATCTTGCTAACACGAAAAGTTTATACTTTTTTTATTATCTATGCTATTTTAAACAGTTAGTTACCTTAGTTAGCAGCTGAATTGGCTACTTCATATTTATTTATTAAGCAGTTTAGATAATATTTTATGCTTGGTGTTTTGTTGATAATTTATTAAAACATTGCTTTGTGTGTATCACTTATTTCTGTCACTCATGGAACTGCTGTTGTTTTGCGTGCTTACTTCTTCAGCAGTTTGTACGTGTTTCACGTCGCCAGCTACCGGTTGTTCTTTTTACTTTTTTACCGTAAACATTGTTTAAATGCATCCGCTTATGTTGTTAGGTTTTAAAACTTTTTACATAAAAAGCAACTTACTGTACCTAAACAAAATACTTTAGAACATTTTTTTTTATCGCTTTCTTCATGCGAACCTTTCGCAGATCTTTAAACAGATTGATATTGAGTTTAGGCCGGAATGATGCCAACAAGGAATATGAGATTGAATATTTTTAAGCAATGGAGAAATATTTTACAAATGAAAAACACCTTTTTGACGAATTTTTCACACAAAATGAAAGTTTGTAATTAATTTTTTTTAAAGTGGGAAATATATTTAAATTAAAAAAATTAAATTGCATATGTTAAGGCATCCACGAGGGGAAAGATAAGTAATAATATGTCCAGTGTTTGTGAATCTGAATGATAATCATACGTATTATCTCTGTTGTCACCATCTCTTATTGTATACAAAACGCAAAACAGTGAATGAAGTATCATTCGAAAGGTTGTTGAATCGGCTTCTGACTTATTACACTCACATTTTGTTAAAACATGTTTTTGATTAAAAATTTCAGTTTATTAAAAAATAAATCAGCATTGATTTCATAAAAGAAATGAAAGGTTTTTCGCGAATCAATGTTATCACAAAAATAAAATACCGCAGTACATCATGCTGAGCAATGATTATAAAAATATTAAATAGTACAATAAAGATAAAGTGTGACGTCTCCGCACACGTTAATTTTATATTTATAATTGCTGGAAGAATATATAGCACCGATGGAACAAAGCCGTGGTATTTTACGTGTAACCTAAAAGCTAAGTTTTGTTGTACTAGATTAAATTGTATTTTTATGTATTCAATTTATTTTTCTTCGTGTCGTGCTTTTCCCAATTATCCATTAATGCAATAAAATGGTTTTATATTTTACTCGGGTGTGCCTTTTGCTATCTTTGATAATTTTTTATTGTAACTTTGATGGAATAAATAAGATGATATTCTGACTTGATTAATGTTTATTTTGCAGAGGTTTTTAACCTTAATTTTTCTTTAAAAGTTTAAACCTGCATCTAAAAAAATATTAAATATTTCTAATTAATATTACACCTCAATGTGAAGCTCTCGCACGTGACCACTGACATATATTTTTTTATTTCCGATGTCAACTTCCTTTTGTCTATGCATATACAAAACGCACAACGATGAATGAGGTATCACACGACATATTTTTGAATAGTTTTTGACACAGTACACTCAAATTTCGTTAAAACAAGTTGCTTGATAAAGAAAAACTGCTGTTAACTAAAATGAATGAAAAAAGTATTAGCAATAAATAAATAAATAAATAAAACTTCAAAGATTTCTCTGCGAAAGGCTCGCACGATTTTTA
Source organism: Maratus speciosus (assembly GCA_963932465.1). NCBI lineage: Eukaryota > Metazoa > Arthropoda > Arachnida > Araneae > Salticidae > Maratus > Maratus speciosus. The sequence continues at coordinate 416,070,451 of OZ010791.1, forward strand.
ATAGCTTTAATTTACATTAAATGTTGTGCTAAAATAAAATATTTGCTCATCTTATGTTGTCTTTTAACTAGACATTTACTAAATCTTAGCAGATCATCTTGATTCTAGAGTACTTGATAAATAGTTAATCGCACATTTATATTTTGACTAATTTGAGTTCGGTGTTTTTAAAAATATTTTTTAAGAACATTATTTTGTGTGTCCTTTTGTGTGACAGAGTAAATTACTCGTGTTTTAATATTTTCTAGTCAGCAAGTTTTTTTTTAATTATTTTTTGCGTTTTAGCGTAAACACTATTAAAATGATTCTATTTATGGTATTTCCCGAGAAATCCCTGTGTGTAAAAAGTAAGAGTCGCATTCTTCTAATAATAAAAATGCACAAAAATACAAGTTTGCTTTTGAACCTTTTCTTTTATTTTTCTTGGAAAAACATATTCTTGCATTTCTGGGAGCCTTTCGAAGATCTACCTTTCAATCGATTTATATCTTTCAATTCAGAGAAGGATAATATCAAGAAGGAATATCGATTGAGCTTTCACTAACAGACTAGGGAGCGGATAGAAGAAAAATAAGTTTTATTGACAATTATAAAAATAATTAATACAAATATTATTATTACATAAAAGAGAAGTTTGTAATAATAATAAAAAACGATATGCAGAAAACGATTGCTTATTTCAAACGTAAATATTTATACTGTCGAAATGATATGAAGTGTTAGGCGGAAAACGATGATAGTCACATATAGATGATAGTTATTAGCTGCTCCTCCTTTTGCGAGCGTTCACTTTCACTTTTCTTTCCCCTTTATACCAATTTTCATTTTTTTTTTTCAAAAAGCACTTACACCGTTCCTTAACTTTTTTTAAATTTTCAAACAGCACTTTCATCGTTCTTTAACCTTTATTTCAATTTTCTTTTTCAAATAGCACTTTCACCGTTCTTTAACCTTTATACCTATCTTCAGCTGCATGTTTCAAAGAATTATTTTCGTTTTGCCTCGTTCCAAGGTTGCAAAACAGTAGTACGCCTCACAAATTATCAGATAACACTGTCAATTGCAATTTCACGAAAACTACACTTTAATTGTTTTTCTTCTCAAATTTCTCCTTTATATTAAGGCATCTTTTTTTAGGTAGGTTTCATTACAAAAGGTAAAAGGCTACCTCTTGCAGCCGTCCGGAGAAAAGAAATTCCGGAAAAATTTGGTATATTTTCACCCCCAGACACCAAAACAACCCTACGTTCAAACGTTGATTTATGTATATAATATTTATACACCTATATAATGTGATTTTTGTCATGCTGTAACTCTCGTATTTATGAACTAATTTGAATGCGACTTAGTATGTGCATAATACTAATGTCTCGACCGAGTTTGCTGACCAGTTTCACCCACTATCCTGTTTCAAAATAGCGGCTATTTAATAAAAAAAACTTAAAATTTTAAAATTTAAAAAAAAGTACAAAAAAATTATAAATTGGAAAAAGATTTTTTTTTTCTTAAGTGCAAGTTGACCCTGAGTAACTTTAATCCTTCGTGCAAGGATTCCGGAGCCTTTTTTGTTTGGCTTTATCATAAAAAATGGCTGAGATATAACTGTTCGAACTTCTAGGGTGGCTGGCGTTTTGAAACTATCTGATTTTTGTCATAAGAAAACACGCGTTTATAAACCGATTTGGATGTGACTAAGCATATGTACAAGACATACGAAATTCTCGTCCGAGTTCGTCAGCAAGCTTCATCGGCCGTCTTTTTTCAAAATGGCGGCCATTAAAAAAATTTAATTTTTAAAATTCAAAAAGAGGTACACAAAATTTAAAAATTGAAAAAGCTTTTTCTGAAAACTGTTTGACCTTGATACAAGGATTCCAGAGCATTTTTGTTTTCGTGTTAAAAATGGCTGAGGTATAACAGTTTGAATTCCAGGGTGTCTGACATTTGTCATGCGACCGCACTCGTATATATTAATCGATTTCGATATGACTGAGCATGCGTACAGGACTTACCAAGGTTTCGACCATGTTCATTGGTTAGCTCCACCCACTGTGGAGCTAGTTGTTGTTTTAAAATAGCAGGCACATCAAGATATCGTTAAATTTCGTGACCAAACATAAATCTCTGTAAATAATGCCAACTTGGATATAGCTGACTAATTTGGTGAAATTCTCGTTCATATTCAGTATTGACGAAATCTGGTATTGAATCTTCTATAATCGGGTTCCACTATTTTTAGTTTCGTGTGTTTAAGTAAAATAACCTGGATTTTTAAAAACAAGCAATATGAAAGCTACCTTTTCCTACCGGCACAGACAGGGAGGACTTTTTGTGTTCCATATTCTGCCAAAGACTTTTTGATTGTTTCAGTAACTGATCTATTGGGTATTTTTCCCCTTTTAACCTTAACAGTATTCAAATGTTTCCTTAATCCTTTCCTTTCAAAAACTTTGTGCCTAAAAAATAGCTATTGTGTGACTCTAGATAATCAAAATGAAAAAAAATCACGTTTTCTGCCGTATCTCTTCTTCTAGGGGCTGTACACATGTAATGTTATTAATGTTTTCGTAATTTTGGATTCCCTCCCCCCTTACGATATCATACGTTATCATCCCATGAACCCCCACCTCCCCCTCCCTCCTTAATGATATCGTTAACAGTGTCTAAAAATTATTTTGATTTTCGTAATGTTTTTCTTATAATCCACATACTTTACTGATTCAAATGAAAAGAAGTGAATAAAATATCACTATTATATATTAAATCAAATAACATTTAAAAGAAATAGTAGCTATTTAAAAGTATTTAATAATAGTTTTTGTTATATAATGCATTTAACAATAAAATATCTTCTTGCCGTTTTTCCCGCACGGGAGGGGGAAGCAGAACTACTTATCAACAAATGTTTGACAACAAATGTTGTCATCAGGAGGATAACATTATTTCACTTTTGTTTACTAGTAAACACAACTAGTATAATTTCAAACATACTTCAGAAATAGTTTTCCGAACAGCGGATTATATATATGCATACACATATGACAGAAGAATAGGAATGCTAAATGTTGGAGTAATCCCACATTTTGAAATGAAATAATTTTATAATCATTTAATGATTTTAATTATAAGTTTGTATTTTCGTAAAAGTAGATAACTGACTAAGAAAAAGATAAGACTAATTTGATGTGAAGAACAATGTACAAATAAAAAGAGAAAATTTTCGTTGGATTAAATAATAGCAATATCAAAAGACAAAACTCCCTTCCCTCTAGGGATATCTAATGGTATCATGTGCCAGACCTCCCCCTCCCCTCTAAAGTGATAACGTTATGTATGCATAGACCCTTAATGCTCTTCGATAAACATATCCCTTTATTTCCGTGAGCTTTTCTTAGACTCTTAACGGATTGATATCGAGTTTAAAAAGAATGGCATGGTGAAAGAAATACAAAATGAAATTTCTCTAACATTAAGAAAAAGGTTTTTTGCGGAGTTGGTTGTGGGTGTGTGTGTGTGTGTGTGTGTTGGGGGGGGGGGGTAACTTTCCAGAAGCTTATTTATATAAAATGATAACTTGTAGTTTATTTAAGTAAAGAATTGAGAAAAGTTTCTTAAGCTTAATGCTAGCTTATTGTTAATGATTATCAAAAGATATATTTCATGGAAATCTTCATGAAAACTTATGAGTCAAAATATACGCGTAAATAAAACATTTGCTTTTGAACTGTAGCACAAAATTAGCACTCGCCAATCGTAGAGTAACACTGAAAACGGGGCTATTAACTTTATTGTCTTCACTTGCCAAATTAAATGGGCACCACTCGCCGAGCACGATGGTTGAAAGCTGCCAGGGAGGGAAGGGATGAAATTCGTTCGGAATTTATGGCGTCTCGATCGGAGATTCTTCCGAACGCAATACAAGAAAGTAGCATGGGTGATTCTGTTAATAATTTTCCGAAAATTTAACGCTTTTCGTTCCGGAAAAAAAAAACGGTCATCAGTCTGAAAATTCGGACATAAAAACATCGCTAATTTCGACATAGTCGCCGGAAAAAATCAATTTCGTCAATCATTCGTAGAAAAAAAAAATCAGCAATTTCGTCAAAGAATTGTGGGGGAAATGCGAATTTCGTCCTAGGATCTCGAAAAAACACGCATTTCGTCCTAGGATCTCGAAAAAACACGAATTTCGTCCTAGGATCTCGAAAAAACACGAATTTCGTCCTAGGATCTCGAAAAAACACGAATTTCGTCCTAGGATCTCGAAAAAACATGAATTTCGTCAAAAGATCGCGGAAAAAACGCAAATTTCGTCTAAGATTGAGGAAAAAAACGCAACTTTCTTCAAAAGATCACCGAAAAACTCGCATTTTTTCAAAAGATCGCCGAAAACCTCAAATTTCGTCAAAAGATCGCGAGAAAAACGCAAATTCCGACAAAGTATCGCGAAAAAAACGTAAATTTCTTCAAAGGATCGCGGAAAAAGACTAATTTCGTTAAATGATCACGAAATAAAACTCGAATTTCATCAAAGGACCGCAGAAAAAACACATAGTTAGTGCCGGGAGGGGATCCCCCCTCCCGCCTTTCTTCTGTAATCAGAAAATTTGCTGTGAATTTCAGAAATTTTTTAAAACTCAAGATAACTAATTCTTATTGGTTCAAAGGTCATGAATCTCTCTCTCCTGGAAAGGGGGTGCCGGCTTAATTGCACTTTCGGCCGATCACATCCTTGATTTGTTAGAGAAACATAAAACTGATAAACTCAAAGAACAACTAAAGTTTATTTATAAATAAAGACACGTTGCATAATCGCCTAAAGGTTAAACAATCTAAGATTCAGTTAAATGAATATGATCCTCCTACAGCAATAAAACTTTGGTGGGAAGAATCTGTTAGGTCACAGAGATTTAATGTGAGTGATAAACATTAGTGTCCAAAATAGCACTTTTTGTAATATTTTATTTCATTGCAATGAATAGTAAAAATAAAATATTCAATATTTTATTAAAATACAAATTCTTAAAATATATTTTAATTTTCTTCTCTTTTAAACATTGCATTAAGTATGTCTAAATAACGTCGAATATGTGTTAGACTTTTATTTTAACTGCAGTAATTTCTAGGTCATATTTTTCTTGTAGATGTAATTCCAGTTTTTTTTCAAGTTGTGTGTAATCCTATCAAATGTTAAGTAAAATATATCAGTAAATGACAATGTTGATAATTAGAAAAAACACAATTTTGTATGAAGTGTTCGTAACTTTGTTACTGGCCAGTTGTTAAAAAAAAAACTGGCCAGTGAAAAAAATCAGTGTACTGGCCAAGTGCCCATCGGGTAAAAACGTTAATTTTGACCTATATTTTGAACCTTGTCTTTTACTCTTATTTTGAAAAAAAAAAAAAAAAAAAAAAAAAAAGTAGCATTCTTGCTAGCCTTTTTGAGACCTTTTAATCAATTGATGTCAAATTCCGAATGGGATGACTTCGAATTGGAATATCGATTGAGTTTTCTCTAACAAATGAGAGATGTTGAACAAGAAAGACAACATTTTCGACAACTATAGAAATAATTAATGCAAATAAATTTCTGTTCCATAAAAAGGAAATTTCTAGCTTATTTGAATAAGAAATTGAAGAAATTAAGTTTGTTTCAAGCTTCTAAATCTATATTATAAATAACAAAACATGCCCGCTATTAACATTGCAGTTATAATGACGATGGCAACATGAAACCAATAAATTTTTAATTTACTGCAATTTTTTTTAACTTCTCAACAACACATAATTTACATTTTTACACCATAGAATAAGGAAAAACAATGTTCTGCCAAATGCAATTTGTTTGAAAACTGTATCTCAATTTACTGATTTTTTTTTTTTTTATGGCTTTAAAAATAATTTTAAAAAATCTCATCTCTATCACAGGGTCGTCCGATTGCAAAAGATTAACTTAATTACACTTTAAGCAATATAAACATTTCAGCATTTATTTCCGGCTAAAATTATATAGCGAAATTAAAATTTCATCAATAAATAAATAAATAATATACACAATAAAACACACATGAATCGAACTACGCACTTAAACTGCAGAAATTATAATAAAAAATTCTGCTGCAAGTAGCGAAGTCATTGGAGATTTCTTGGGCCATTAAGTCAAGGCATGCGGCTAATACAAAAGTATCGCTTTTAATAACTTTTTTAACTTTTTTGAATGCGTAACTCATATTTTTCATATAAAAATGCATTTCTGTGTTGTTAGTGAGCACAAATCTAATATATACATGGATTATCGATATATATATATATATATATATATATAAAATAAAACTTTTTGGAATTAACTATAAATCCCTTGAAAAATCGACCGTAAATAATATATATTAAAAGAAAATCTTTCATATATATACATTAGTTTTCCATATTTAAAACAAAATGGTTTTCACCTATATTCTGTAACCGGAAAACCCGGATTGGATCCCCTTAGTCCAGGCTCGATAAACTGTTTCACGTACGCGTGCCGAAAATTCACAAACATATCTACCAACAGTGTAATGTGCCGAACTTTATGCAAAAATAATTTTGGAGAGTAAAATGTTTATACGAAACACTGGTTATAAAATCAGTTGCTATCATGCATTAATAATTAAAATTTACTAAAAATCAAAATGCGATTTTTCTGTATACTGGAATCAGCCATTAAATTAATGAATCTTGAATTCGTAAATAGGGTTCATTGATGTGGTAGGTATTGTAATAAAGGTAAATATACGAGTTTTTATTTCATTAAACTTTAACTTATTATTAATGCAACATTTCGGTTATAATTTTCCAAGTTGCATTAAACAATGTACTGATAGCGTATTTATGAGATTTTTGCTGTTGTACGTTAGATGAAAAATGTTTTATATCTGTTTCCTATTTTGTCATTTTCACAAATATACATAGCTAAATTGGATCCATTTGCCAGTTTATTGCAGTGACTGTCAAACGAAATTCAGTTGAAAATTACAGCTTTTTAAATTTATATAGAAAGACAACATACATGTTAAAAACGCTGAATAGCATGACAGGAAAAAAAAAATATTCTGATGTGTTAATTGCTGCAAAAAATAATTGCATTATTTGTACTATGGAGCACAATTTTATTGGTTATAACATAAATAAAAAATGGATTTTATCTGTATAACGGATACCAAATAAAAAAAAAATTCGTGTGCCAGAAGCATTAGCTTACATTCCAACTCTGGCACGCGTGCCATAGGTTCACCAACCCTGCCCTAGTCCATATTATAAAGGACAAACGTGTCCGTGCGTAACGCTGGCGGGATTTTGCCAATGGCAACAACTCACGATTAAATTTCGGTTTTGCAATTTTCGCAACTGTAATTTTTAGGTGCGTTCGTAATTATATAATGTAGCACCTATAGTCGTCGTCTGGTCTGTCCGCATATAGCAGCGCAAAAACTACACAACTGAATGGTTTGAAATTTAATATATATAATCAACGGAATTTTGCAGAATTTTGTCGAATCATTTCAAATTTTATCAGAATCGAATCAAAACTTAAAAAGATATTAATAAAAGTTTTCTTCATTCTGTTAAATCCTATCCTGCGAAATTAATTCAATACTATCCCAAGATAGGTAATGATTATAGGTTGTCATGTTTATTACGTCCTATTTAAGATGGAGTCATATTATTTCCGTATTACGGAATTTAATATATGTAATCGTAATAAATTTTGTATTCATACGTTTTTGCATAAGAGTGCAACGACTATTGCGCCAAGATCTGAATATTTATAAAACTAGTTATAATACGAACGCACCTCATTTGCCATGTTTCACGTACAATTTCCGACTTATTTAAACTTCTAAACATCGCACATTTTCAATTTTTATACCGTCATACAGGGAGGGGGGGGGGAGAAGTACTTTCAAATGCAATTTATTTGAAAGCTGTATCTTAATTGACTGATTTATTACGGTTTTTAAAGTAATTTTCAAACAGGTATTTTTTAATCAATCTCCATACTGTGCACGCCTATTACGAAAGAATAATAAACAACTTGCATTTAATAGTTCAGCATTTGTCTTCGGCTAATTTTCCATGACGAAATTAAGCCTATCGATAAATAATTAAAGGAATAATAATGTAATGAAAGCAAATTCAACTTATATACTAAATACGTTTAAAGTAGCTAAAAATTCAACTAACGTTGCTACATTACTTTGTCAAATGCAATTTAAATGTACATTTTGTGGTGCTTTATTTTGGAAACATGAAAAGCTTACGAATTCCACACTGCAAAATCCCCAATTTTCCCATTGCTTCCAAAACGGTAAAGTGAAATTGTCTCTAATTTCAGAATCATCTGACATGTTGAAAAATTTATTAACTTCAGAAAATAATGCAAAGTTGGCAAATGAAACGATAGAAATGGTGAAATCAAACTTACTTTGATTTCATATGTTTAATACAAACATATAGGATTTTTAATTAAATTTTGATCCTAATCTTACGTAATCGGGACCCATGTCAAGGAATGATATTACGCATTATTGATGTTTGCAAAAATATGGTTTAAAGTATAATATATATTATAAACCAAACACATGTCTGAGTATTGTTGACAAGATTTTGATGATAGCAACAAAAAAGACTAATAAATTTAGTTTTTACTGCACTTTTTTAAACTTCTAAACATCGCATAATTTCAATTTTTACACCGTGGAACAGGATAAAAACGAACACCCGACTGCGAAAGATTAATCCGTTTGCATTTAAAACAATATGAATAGTTCTACATTTATTCCGAGCTAATATTCCAGAAAGAAATTAAAACTTCAGCAAAATATAAATATAAATAATAATGTAATAATCAAAATACAAATTTATCAGACATGTTCTTCAACAAGCGCTTAAAAACAGTTGAAATTAGGAAAATCAAAAACCCTGCAGTAAGCAGCGAAATCTTGGACGATTTCTTTGGCCATTAATTCCTAGCATGCGGCTAATACGAAAGTATCGCTTTATTAAATTAAAAAAAAAATTTTTTTGAATATTGATATTTTTCTTTAAAATGCATTTTGGCGTTGTTAATGGATCAGTTAAAAAAATACATATTAAATATGAAAAATCTATTAGAATTAGAAAAAAAAAATGGTTTTCGCCTATATTCTGTAACCCGGGTTTGATCCCCTAGTATTGATAATATACAATAGGGTTGGGCGAAAAAAGTTATTTTTTTATAATCAATTTCTAATAGCGCGGAAAACTTGCGCATTGGCATCCTTATAACGGGAAAAATACTTAAAAAATATATAAGTTGGTTTTGAAATCGCGCAAGTGCCCTGAAGTTTAGAAAAAAAAGAAAATATATGCAATTTTTAAAAACGTATAATTTTTTTAAAAATAGTTTACTTTATTTCTATTATTGTAAAAACTACTCTTTGTAGTTACCTAAGTGCGTGAAAATTACTTTTGGACACATTGCCGTTCATTTGAGTTCGCGCAGAAAGCCTTAAAATACCATTTATGTTTGTAAAAATCTCATATTGCAGCTCTTCGCCCATGTTTTTCCATGTTCGCAGCATGTTTTTCCTTTATGCCTAAATGACCCAGGACTCACCGTGTGCAGGTGGTTGCAATTCGAGTCCACCCACACCCTACCCAACAAACCAACTAACCATTTTGGGAGTGGTTACTTACACTGAAGTCCCTTTAAATTCTGACTTCTTATCAAATTTTGGCATCAAAAACCTTGATCTTAAAGTTGTCCTAATAAAACCTTCTCGGTTTCCATGTCCGCAAACTTTTCCAGCGGCCTCTGTAAGTTTCATACTTCTTCCTACCGACTCAGTGTGGCATGGAAATTTCAAACACTCAAATTCTGGCAGGGCTTTGTCTTTCAATAAAGTTTAAATGTGTTCTGTTGCCATATTTGACAATATTGGAGGTGGTGTCAGCTTACATTTTGCTGTGGCTAGAAAATTAATTAAAGAAAGCTTGAAGTCTCTAACGTGACCTACTACTGGTGGCATATTTCTGGCTTTCAGTATGTTCCTGTAGCCTAATTATCGAATGTATTGTCTCGTACAATATCGCGTACATCATATTCGCTGCATGGCAGAAGAATGAGATTCTCTGAATGACAGGATGGATGTTTTTTTTTTAATGTTGGCTGAGGGGTCCGGGATCTTTAACATCTAATTCTGGATCAAAGAGCCCAATGATGACTGCACGAACAATGTCTAGAAGATACTGCTGATCTTTACTGATGACAAATTTAAATTGAGTCGGCACAAAATCAACTACAGGATTTTTCTCACAGCTAGGTAGTTGCTTGCCAGTTGGACAACTGAATGACGCTGGCCCAGTTGTTGTTCCTCCTAGGTGCTCAAACAAATGTTTATAAGGCAGTTCATTAAAGTGTAGTAAACAAATAAACCACTGCAGTCGTCGCTGACACCTAACTTTAATGTTATGTACGACACCACTCTTTCAACAGGTGTTTGTGACTGACCTATCACATCCGCTGGCTACCACTGCACTCATGTCAAAATCATTCTTTTTCATGTAGTCGAAAATACTTTCGGCAATATCATTAACGGTTCCTGTTTTTGGTGTAACATGGCCAATATATTGGCCACCAGACTCACTAATTACACTAAAATGGTCTTTTTTTCTTACTCTGCGGTCCATTTTAGCTGCTATTTTTCCTTGTGTTAATGTACTATCTTTTCTACCGTCGAAGTAAATTCCTTTTAAATCTTTCAGCTGGTGCTCTTTTTCCTTTATTGCTTTTCGAATCTTCACTTTTTCCTTTCAAATCTTACTTTTGCCAGTCACTCGTGACATATCTGAATCAGAGATCATTCCAAGATCATGCACGACATCAGAAGCTATTGCTGCTATGGTCCTGTCAGAAACACCGTATCTATCGCTTATTAAGGAATTACATGACAACTTTGAACGCATTTGCGATGTAGAAAGCAATACAAAACTCTCATCACTGCCTGTTCTTATGGAAGTGTTTTGATTAACTTTACGCTTATTTATGCCAGGACTGACGGAGTCAGAAGTAATAGATTGCTGCATCGAAAGCAGCTCTCTTCTTTCTTCTCTTTTAATCAGTTTAATTGTCTCCTTTCTATGTAAATTACCAATAAACAGCATCCTGGTTGTTCGCTGATCGTACATAAACCCCAATCCATTGTAAAGAATTTTTTTTAGCTTTCTCACAATTGCATTTTACAACCATTGGACAGGGTTATTGTCGATTGGTTTATTCCCACATGTACAAGAAACTGTCATAGTGCATTTACAAGCTGCAATATCGAAAAGTTTCGTCTTAGCGTTGGTAATAAACACATCTAACCTTTTCTTATAATTTTTTTTTATCATGGTCTTGGTTGTATGATTTTGTTTAACCCAATATAAGAATTAAAGTAGAAGGTGATCATTTGTACAACACTAGTGTATGTGACTGTTGGAATTAAAGCTTTTCTATAAATATTAACTAATTGAGTTGCAACTAGCTCGACAACAGGTGAAAACGTAACAGCAGTAGGTTCGTAAAACCTTAAAACGGTTGTTTAATGTTGTACTTTTTATCTTTATGTCCGCTTACGAATTTTTGAAAAAATGTAACTTTTGCTAAAAAAAAATGGTATTTTAAAGCTTTTTGAGCGAATTCAAATGAACGGTAATGTGTCCAAAAGTATTTTTCACACATTTAGGTAACTACAAAGAGTAGTTGTTACACTATTAGAAATAAAATAAACTATTAAATTTTTTTTATAAGTTTTAAAAATTTCCATATTTTTTTCTTTTTTTCCTGAACTTTAAGGCTCTTGCGCGATTTCAAAACCAATTTATATTTTTTTATATTATTTTTCCCGTTATTAGGATGTCAATGCGCAAGTTTTCCGCACTAATAAAAATTGATTATAAAAAACTAATTTTTTTCGCCCCACCCTAATATACAAGTGATACATACTTATATTAAACCATTCTTTTGTAGTCCATTTCTGACAAACACTTTTTTGTTGCTTACAGATGTTTCAGTAATTGAGCTATCATCTATTTTTTCCTTTTAACCTAAAGAGTATTTAAATGTTCATTTATATATTATTTCAAAAGTTTTATGCACGAAAAATGATTTTTGCGTGACTCTGGATAATCAAAATGAACAAAAATCCACATTTTCTTTCTATTCTTTTATTGCTTTTCGCTAAACATTTCCCTCCAATCCCGCGAGCTTTTCCCAGACAGACCCTTAATCGATTGATATCGAGTTTAGAGAAGAATTGCATCGGGAAAGAATATTGAATAAGATTTCTCCATTTAGAGATATTATTTATTTATTTATTTATTTTGTGTAGAGGTGAGAAACTTTCTGGAAACTTGTTTACATATAAAATGAAAGTTTGTTGTAATTCAACAAAGTATTGAGAAAGATCTTTCTTAAGTTTGACACTAACTTATTTCCGAAAGGTGCATTTTTATTATTTAAAATCTAGATCGAATAGAGTAGCTTTATTTGTTGAATTGTTAATTTTCTGTGTTTAAAAAAAAAGAAAAAGAAGTAAAACAGACAAACAGGAAAACTTTACGTGTAAATTTTGTCCAGGCTCAAAAAGAGTTAAATGTCGAAAGTTATCTTAGAAACACAGAAAAAAAGCCTTTGCTGTCTTCTTTGAAATTGCCCATCTCATTAACACTTTCGCGTCTGGCGTCTAATAATAGCGCAGGTCTTTACATTTACTAGTATTTTGTCTTTACAATTGCTACCATTATTAAATGCAAATAATAATAAAAGTAATATGTCTTCACATTTACTATTATTTTGTCTTTACAATTACTTTTATTATTTGCATCTAATAATGGTAGCAATATGTTTTTACATTTACTATTATTTTGTCCTTACAATTATTTTTGTTACCTGCAAGTATTAATAGTAGTATTTGTCTTTACTTTTTCTATTATTACTTCATTTATGTTTTAGCATTTAGTAATATTAATAAAAAGTTCCCCGACAGATTCGCCTAATTACTGTTGCTGAGACTTTTATTTGAATCGTGTAATCTTCCTTTAAATTTAAAAATAGGGCTACTTCTCAAAGTAATTTATTAGTCCAGGGAATAGAGACCGTATAGGGGCTCTACCTAGCAAAATTCATGGTAGTTCTGGAAAAAGGCTTACTATACGTTTTTTGGGTCGCTGAATCCGAATTTTTAACTTCCCACCAAAATTTTCCCCGGCAACCCCCCCCCCAAATTTTGGTAAAATGCCCCCAAAAAAGGTTTTTATTAAAAAAAAAATCAATTTTTTTATTGTTTTAGGGGAAAAGTATCTATAAATTCAGAAAGTAGACAAAATTTGCAACAAATTAGATATATGACATTATGACTTACGATGAAGGGGATGGGAGGATCTGCCTCGGAACATGCGTGCGGTGCTGCGTGAACTCAGTTGCGCAATTCCACTTAACCAATCACACGTTTACATTCGCCCTCCCATCTCCCCTCCGAACTTTCTCTATAACGTTTAGTTTAAGTTTTTTGGGTCGTTGAATTCGAATTTTTAACTTCCCTCTAAAATCCCCCCCCCCCAAATAGCTGTTTTTAACTTAAATTTCTTATTGTTTTAGAGGAAAAGCATTACGAAATTCAAAAACTAGACAAAATTTGCAACAAATAGGATAGATGACATTATGACGTAGGATGAACGGGGAGGGTGAGGGCTGCCTCTGAACATGCACTGCGGCGCTACTCTCACTAAGTAAGGATCTGGCAAAATTAATACTAGTTCTGGATTTCGACTCACCTTATGTTTTTTGGGTCGCTGAATCCGAATTTGTAACTTCCCACCAAAATTTCACCCGGCAACCCTCTAAAAAATTGATTTTTTGAAAAAATTTGGTTTTTGAGAAAAGCGCGCGGGGAATGTTCCCAGGCAGCCCCCTCTCTCCCCGTTTATCCTACGTCATAATGTCATATATCCTATTTGTTGCATATTTTGTCTAGTTTCTGAATTTCGCAATGCTTTTCCCCTAAAACAATAAGAAATTTAAGTTAATAACAACTATTTTAAGGGGGGTTTCGGGGGGGAAATTTTTGGGGTAAGTTAAAAATTCGGATTCAGCGATCCAAAAAACTTAAAGTAAACCTTATAAGGAAAGTTCGGAGGGGAGATGGGAGGGAGAATGTAAACGTGTGAGTGGTTAAGTGGAATTGCGCAACTTAGTCCACGCAGCACCGCGCGCATGCTCCGAGGCAGATCCCCCTTCCCCTTCATCCTAAGTCATAATGTCATATATCTAATTTGTTGCAAATTTTGTCTACTTTCTGAATTTCTAGATACTTTTCCCCTAAAATAATAAGAAAAATTGATTTTTTTAATAAAAACCTTTTTGGGGAGGGGGGGCTTTTGACCAAAATTTGGGGGGGAGGGTGCCGGGGGAGATTTTGATGGGAAGTTACAAATTCGGATTCAGCGACCCAAAAAACATAAAGTAAGCCGATTTCCAGAACTACCATTAATTTTACTAGGTAAAATTCCCTATTGCCTGGACTATATGGTTGTAAATAAATAAATAAATAATAATAAAAAAAAAAAAAAACACTGTAAAGTTGCGTCTATTTAAACCTCTTATAATACAACATTTTCCAAACGTCTTCAAAAATTCTTCAATAGCCTATTGTCATATTAACAGTATGCAAAAAGCAACTGTTGGCATATTCGTTAGATCTTGGTAAACCTTAGATTTTTGTGCCATTTGGACAGCTACTTTTAACTTTTTAAAGTAAAAAGTAACCTTTTCTTAAATTAAAAATATAATAAGACCCTAAAGAGTTCAGTTTTTTACAAAATATAACGGCAAATAATATTTAAGTCCATTTATTTCACATAAAGTTAATAATATTGGGGGATTTCAAAAGTTCGTGCCAGATTTCCGATGCATCGAGTTTCGAAGTGTAGCCAAGTTACTTTAAAAGGCAAAATGCAGTCGAATTGTCAACATTTAGTCTCTCAGGAATCTATTCCGTAGTAATTGTGATACCGTTTGATATCACATATATATTATTCTTTATAGGTAATTGATATGATCCCTATATGGTTAAAATTTATTATTAATTATCAAGATAAATATGCGCCATTCTATTTCTTTTAGCATATCTAAGTGTTAAATTAATCTACTTTTACGTATTACTTTAACGTTTCCAGATAACCCCACTCTGCTCTTTTCTCTAAAGGGAAAAAAAAAAAAAAAAAAAAAGAATATTATTCACAGCCATTTCATTCAAAAGATATTCTTTTCGCGTCGCATCTGCCTATACAATTTCTCTCTGTCAGATTTTTAATTCGAGGCTTTGCTAAGAGATAGTCAAAACTTTGGTTAAACCAGAGGTAATATATTCATGTCCAGATGTACTTTTAAATTTATGTCGCCTTTCATTTTATCGCACTCGTTCCGATGCTATCGGTAGACTTCAAATTCTTTCTTACTTTCTCACGTATTAACGCTTGGCTAATTATCGCCTATAAGGCTATTCATCTAAATTTAAACTGCCCCATGTATTCCAATGCAACGGTCATATCAAGATTTGATTTTTGTGTGTCAGCGGGGTCACTCCCAAAACACCTATGTGTCTTTTCAATTCTTCATTTAAGTTTCTGTTTAATCTACAAGTATTAGTTTTAATCTCCAGGACCTGTGTCTTTATTTTCTACGCGCATTTGTATCACGGAAATATTCAATTTTACTTAAATAATTCAAAAGGCATTTCCATTTACTTATTCGTATCCAAAGTTTTTAAGAAAGAAAAACATCCACAACAAAACAAATCGCTATTATAGTAATCTCTGAATTATTATTCACTAAATCACTGATTAAGTCATTATCAATGCCAGAAGCCTGTCCAGAGCGAATTTTATCGTTTACATTGAAATCCAAATCACCCTTTCGAAATCGACAAAACCACTTTTTAACTGTCCTAAGAAAGGAAGCACGATCCAAATAAACGTCTTGGAATATTGTTTGCAACACGTTCAACACTCACTCCCTTTTTAAACTCGCATAACATAACATAACATGACGAAAATGCAACTTTTCATTTCCTATTTTGAATATTAACCTTGCACACAAATTAAATTGAAAAACTTTTTAACGTTATGTTCACTCACGACACATGCAGATAATTGTCAGTTAATAATATGGTTATAAAAGAACCATCAGCGCAGTCAAAATTGCAAGTTTCTGCCATCTATGAAATAGGACACGGAATTTTGCAATCACCCAATATATCTGCTAGTTTGTGAACTGTAAACACTGAATGTGGATATGCTTATCTTCTTCAGTTCCGAAGCTAAAATAATAATACAAATGCTTATTCATTGGTTTTTTCCAAACAAAATGACATGGTAAATGACAAAAAAAAATATCTTTTCTGAAATTGATCCTTTAGTCGCTTAGTAATTTAGATTTTTTAAAAAAATGGATCTAAAACTCCAATCCCCTTTTTAAAATATCAATTTAATAACCATTAACCTAAATTAACGCAATCGCAAATTTAAGATCTTTACATAAATAAATAATCTGAAAATCCTCAAATTTTTTTATTGAAAAAGATTTAAGTAAAATACTTATGAAAATTTCTCACTTTCTTGGTCATACTATCTTTTGGGTATTTTTAGGCATTTTGCAAACTCAGATGAAAATAACATTTATTTTATGTGGGAATCAGCTTAGATGTTGCCAGGGAACGTCCATTCGCTACTCTTGTGATAATTAGAGTAAATTTTCATATATAATTCCAATTATTTTATTACAAAATATAATTGAGATAAAAATTGATATAACCAGCTAAATACCACTGTGTTCCACACAAAAACACATATCAAATTTGTAACAAAAAGCATTTTACTTATGTATATATTAAATGACTCTTGTGACACTCTGGTCACAAGAGTAACAAAATTTTGATTGATTATATAGACAAGGGAAATGCTTTTTGTTACAAATTAGATATATTTTATGCGAGTGGAACATAATTGTATTTAACTGGTTATATCAATTTTTGTTTTAATTATATTTTGTAATAAAATAATTGGCAGTATTTGTGAAAATTTGCTCTAATGGTCACAAGAGTAACACTGGACGTTCCCTGCCATTTATTAGTTTGCTTTGAAAGCAAAAAACATTCAGCTATTAAAAAGTGATGTGAAAATGTAAAAAAAATCGGACATTTTAGTTTTTATAAGGAAATAAAGAGAGGTCCCTGTTTGGGGACTGCTGGACAGATAATTACACCTGTTTATTTAATTTACATCCCAAAATTGTTAATTGGTCCAAATCATCCAAGCAACCTCATAGCAAATTGGTATATAATTTTATATACCTTAGATAAATTCAAATAATATAAGTGATCGTAATTACATAATTCTAGTAGAAGAGCAACGCGAAGCATTAATAAAATTAAATTAAAATTCGCGTCAAAATGTAATTATTAAATTTAAATAATTACGAATAAAATTAAGAGTTTGCGTTGTGAATTATTTAGACGAACTCTTCCACCTATGAATTAAACTAAAATTTTAAGCTGTAAAAATAAATTGACACACCTTAAACATTATCAATTAAATAATTACAGAAACTTTTTAAAACTTTATTAAATATTTTATTTACATTGAACACAACTATATACAGAAAAAACATAATATCAATTAAAAAAAAAAAATAGAAAGCAACACTTTTGTTTGCTTCTCATTATTTTATGTATATTTAATCTTTAAAAAAAAGACAATATTTTCATATACTCTAATTATTATATTTGTTTCTTTTTGCTAAAAGAATAATTCTCTTTCATTTTTAAATTACCTTAATTTTATTTAATTATCGGTTTTGTCGGATCTCAGATTACTCTCTACCATAAAATATCAGAAAAGTATTTTTATGATTTTCATATGATCTTAAGTGGTAAAAGAAAAAGTTTAAAATAGTACCTTTTTTTTTTAATATACGGGATGTGGCCTTTATTCATCAAATTCAGAGTTGTCGCGTTGCTTAGGATCATATTCATATGGCATCCGGAATTCGCTTTGTATCAGAGCGGCAACATCGGGATGGCAGGATGCACAGCTACGGACCTCTGTAGAATAATCCTCTTTATTTTAACATCAGGAAGACATCCTCAATTTGGCTTGCTTAGGCTCACTCCGATATGTACATCAGGAAGACATCCTCTATTAGGCTTGATTAGGCTCACTCCGATATGTACATCAGGAAGACATCCTCTATTAGGCTTGCTTAGGCTCACTCCGATATGTACATCTCGCCTGGGCATTACTAGGGCTTTCGGGACTCATTGCACGGGCTTTCAGGAGAGCTCCTGCGTCCTCTACATCTTTTTTCAGACTCTCTTTTTCAAACCTTATTCTTCTTGCACACCAACTCCTGCAGTGGGTGGAACTATTTTTGTCTAGTCCACTGTTATTGGATGTGGGAAGATTTTTTATTATACTTCGATAGGCCTATTAGCTAACAGTCTGCAAATGGCCCCTTACATATACTTTAATATTATTATCTGCCTTAAAGTTTGGGTGGTCTGAAGCCATAAATTTATCCCAACACTTTTATTGAGGCCATAAATTTATTCCAACGTTTTTATTATTTTACGATTTCTAATTATACACCACTTTGATCCGAACTCTATTCAACATTATACATTCATTTTACAATACAACAATTTTTTAAAAATATATATTTAATATTTAAAATCAACTTAATAATTTTTGTATGAACTTACACTCCTATTTTACTTAAATATATAAACATTATAATTTTACACTCATAATTATATTTTATAAAAAATATTTATACAAACAGAAATAACAAATTACGCAATTTTACTTTGATTTAACCAACATGGTGCGGGAACATATCATAGTTATATGTTGCCCAGCAGGGACCCAGGGACCGAAGAGGTTATGATTTAGCACTGAAAGAAATTAAACTTTTTACTAAATTCCGATGCTGATATTTCGTAATGTACACAATAATGCTATAAGTATTGCCTTTCTGTATTACTGAATTAAATTATAATTGTATTAGTAACTCCCAATTCACTCGGATAGAACATAATGTAACCTGTGTTAAAACCAGCGTTTCGTAATCCAATTATGTTATCATTTTCTAAGATTCAAAATACTGAATTGATATACTGATTGTATAAACGTTGCAGGGTGCGACTACAGTTTCCTTGAATTTCGATTGTCTAAAGTAACGTGATATCTTTCGGAGAAACTGGATTAATTTAATGAAAAGCATTTTCCACAACACGAACTGAATATTCCCTGTAATTAGAAATTGCTGTTAAGAACCCGTGTTCGTCAATTACATGTTGTTAAAGCCTACTTATATAAGATTAGAGAAATTCAGGATTACTCTTCAGATATTCTTCGTGTAATTCGTTTACGAAATCTTTTGAATAATTCTTATTTAAAAGTGCTTTTCTGCATTGTAACATAAATTTCTTAAGAATTTTTATTTTAAAACTGATTGTGATGGTTTCATCATTTGATTATGTTTCGATAAATTGATGAGGTTTTAGTTATAGATGGAAAGGCATTTCTCTCCCAAATGTATTAACTTAATGCTATTCATAAATGCATTAACCTATAATGCAATTTTGTGTTTTCAGGCTATCAAACTGTTTTGGAAATAATGCAGTCGAGAAAACAATAAGAAAACAGGGAATTAAAATATGATTCATTTTATATGCAATATGCTTTTGCCCTTATAAAAAAATTCTAATTTTATACAGTTAATTTTCACTAGCCAAACAGGTTATCAGCATTTTCGCCCTCAATGTATTTTTTGAAGTATAGATTTTTAGATAGCTTAAAGTTTAAATTTATTTTCGAAGAATCTAAAACGTGGCTTCAGTTAGGTATTTGAGCTTAAAGTTCGAATTTATTTTTAAAGAATCTAAAACTTACCTTCAGTTATGTATTTGCTGTCTGATTTACTATGGTCTTTTCCCCCCATCTTCTCTGGTTAGTCGAATCTTATATCATCTTCTCATGCGCCAAACGGTTCCCCGGCATCCCGCTCAAGAGGTCGTAGCGTTCTGATCAGCTACCTGGTATACCACGGCATAACAATTTGTTCTATTGCTATCCTATTCAGAACATCGAACAAAATTCACTATCACAAACTTCAGGCCAATTTTCTTCAAAATTTTATATGAACCTGGCCTATAACATTACATTTAATTATAAAATGTCGTCGAAAAATATTCATAAATTCTTCACCTAAACTGCAAAAAATTGAGAAAATCGTTATCGCAGCGACACCTTCCGAGGGATTACCCCCCCCCCCCTTTTCAACTAGGATCTGACGTCCATTGTAAAAAACATATATATGAAGTTTGGTTCAATTCTATGCATAATTTTGTACACTTTCCGACGATACAATAATGAAAATGGCACAAATTTCGCTAACACACCGCTCCCTTCAGACTGAATATCCCCATTTTCAACTGAGACCTGCTGCCCATAGCCAAAAACATATATATGAAATTTGGTTCGATTCTATGCATAACTTTACACACTTTTCGATGGTGCGGTAATGAAAATAGCACAACAATCACTATTACAGTGCCCCCTTCCTGCGTAATATCCCCAATTTTAAATGGAACCTGCTAGCCATAGCCAAAAAGGTATGTATGAAATTTGGTTCAATTCTATGCAATAATTTCATATACTTTTCAATGATACAAAGAAGGACGACAAGCAGATATTTTGTAAAAGCATGTTTTTCGGTTCTCTAACCCCTAAAACGTGTAAATCTATCAAAAAACGGAAGTCGAATAAAAATTTTATTACAATACTTTATTCTATTATACATAGAAGAAAGTAAAAATTCAAAATTTTTTCTTGTTAAAATATTCTAATCAATTTTTCACTTTAGTGATTGAAGACCAAACGATTCGACATGGGCAAACACTGGAGAGATTTTTTTCCTCACTTTGTCATTTGAAGGATTCCCATATCGAGTGATATGGCAATGGTTTTGGTGTGTAGAAAATCACATTTCGGATTTATTTTGAACATCTATTACTTCAGAGAATTTTTTTCGTTGTATTTCAAAATTTTCAATATACTTAATTGATTTCACAGTCCATCATGAATGAATGTTGTTTGAGCTAGAATAACATACAAAACTTTTGTGTGTGTGAGAAGTGGGTGAATAATAATAATAAAAAAAGCTTATAATTTAATAGTGCCTGTAACTATTTTAAGCGCGCCTTTTTTCCCCTTTAGAAATGGATTTTTAAAATTATTTCAGATCTATGTTGACATAAAAAGAAGTTTTTAATCCGATTTAAATTGATTTCAAAGAAGCAGTATCTTTTACTATTGTATGCGGAATGTGATTTTTAAAAAATCTTTTCAGCATGCAGAGTATCATAAAAGAAGAATTTTAACTCAAGACCATTGTAAAATATCGCCATCAAAAACAAATTATTTGTTTGTTATTAGATTTATTTTGACAGCTATTCGTGCAACTCCATTTCATATTATCTAAAACCATCATTGCTTACAGATAATGCAAAAAACAAAAACAAAAACAAAAAACAAACAAACAAACAAAAAAAAACAGTGGTTTTAAAATTTTTATTATCTGGAGCAAAATAAATAATTGGTATAATATTTCAGTAGCGAAGCCAGGACCTTCCCAAAGAGAGATTTTGAAACATATTTCTCGTGAAATCAACAGTTTCTTTCTTTTGCATGTACTTAAAGTATACTGGCGGGAAAAATTAGAGGTACAAGTATGTCTCGTGTAACTTAAATGATTTTGTCTTTCTAGAATATGTGATTTACACAAGAATATGTGATTTAGACTTTTGCTTCTTCAAAATGTAGAATATTCTATTTCTGCAAAAAATAAATACAAGCAGGAAGCATAAATTCTGTTTTTCAGAATTTGTCGCTCCCGATGAGGAAAAGAAAAAAAAAAATATTATTACGAGGTGGAACTCATCGAATTACGACGAAACAAAATGTTTAAGAAGGACTGTTTCATTAATTTATAATAAACCTACAAAATTAATTACAAAATCTTGTATTGCTTTGTCTAACTCTCAAACAAATATTATTTTAACCTAAAGGTCACTGCTCTTCTATAAATACACTCTAAATTTTTGTAAAATTTTGCGTTTTATCAGTGTATGATTTCAATTGCGTTATTTTCAAAAGTGAAGCATTTCCACCCATGAAAAATTTCAAAGCCGCTGGAATGAAAAAGATGCATTTCCACAAAACTTATACCAGTTTTAAGACTTAAAATGCACGCTTTTATTTTAATAAAATTACGTCATTTGCATCCCCTGAAGAATTCAACATTTACTCTTAAACAACATCTATAGAAAGGTATGCGTTTGACGTCACTATCGTGGAATAATTCACAAACTCAGCAAAAAGCTGTGTGATTTTCATGCTATGCACTAGATTGTCCTAGAGTTCTTGCGGTAACGTTATGTATTCACGGTGAATAACGCCTTGAAGTTTCTGAACACCATTAAGTATGGAATTCAGGGATGCAAGTTCGACTCCTAGTGTGACCCACACATCTCTTATCGGCAGGGCTTAATTTCTAACAAAAAAAGTACCGGAGCCCTAATATTCTGCGGTACTAAAACCGTAGCGTGCCCCCCCCCCCTCCCTCCGCCATCACTCAAATCCGCATATTTATATTTCATACATTATTTGCGAAAATTAAAACATCTTTTTTTCCTCTTAGCAAAATAAAAAATTTAAATATATCTACCTGCATATACTTAACTGTCAACTACTCCGCTTTTTCATGTATCACTCATTCCGAATAGAAATTATTGCCTAATTTTAATCTTAATTAATCGCAGAACTCTGCGATAATTAAATAAGGCAAGGATTATGATTCGGAAATAATGTTAACACAAAAAAGTAATTGTTCGCAGCTATGCATATATATATATATATATATATATATATATATATATATATATATATAATATGTATATGTCACGCACGCGTTTTGATAGGAAAGAATAGAGAAACTTGGAGATGGAAGGGAAAGGAAAGGGTAGTTTAAGCTTCGGTTTTTCGGAATCGCTATAGCACTGGGCTCCGGAGCTCTCTATTTATGAGCTCTGGTGAATTCCGACCAATATTGAAATAGTTACTAAAAACAGAGAAGTACCGGAGCTGAGCTCCGGTGGGCTCCGGCGCAAATTAAGCCCTGCTTATCGGATATACATCCGGAGAATATTTCTACGCTTTAAAGATAATCTGTCATTTGTGTTGCTTGACGGGGGAGAATATTACTGGGAGTTATTACCGATTGTACCCCTAAACAACTTTATAGAAGTATTAAAAACATTATTTCTGTATATTTCAGCATTCATAGCTGCATTGGCAAAAATGTGTAGGTCGGTGTGGCCATATAAATGATGTTCTTCCACATAACAAAATTTCACCAACCTTTGTACCAATGACTTTCGCAAATGTTGTCTTATTGCTCTTTACAGATTGTAATACATCTAAAATCACTCTTCAAACAAAAACGAAACCCATCAAGGAAGAGAACTCTACCCCATTCCATGGTGATCCGTGCACCACTGCAACCGTGTGAATTTTACAGAGTTAACGGGATACGAATATTGGGTTTCTTTGTGTACACCTCTTTTTATGAAACCTATTACTGATTGTATATATAGATAATATAGTTCCTGTAGCTGCAGCGAAGTCCGTTGCAATCTGGGCTGACGCCAGTTGTTCATTTCTTTTAGCAGTTGTTGCCAAATAACATTCCTAAAAAACTGTTGTCGCATGGTTTCGTACTTGGTCTGGTTGTCTGAATTCATACCCAGTGTCTTTAAACCGTTTCCAGATTCTTGACATGACAGTTTTGACTTGTTAAGTCTCTACAATCCCGTGGATTGAACTTCTTTCTATAGAATTAATATAAAGTACTCTTTTATAGATGTTCCTTTAGTTTGTCCCACCAGTGTCGCCTTTAGTAAATATTTGGCGTGTAAAAAACTACGAAATAAAAATAGCGAGCAGTCAAAATAAATTTCGAATTCAGCTATTTTAAATACAGAAAAAATTCTCCTTCACAGGCACCGGCAAGGAGAGGGGACATGCTCTTCCCTGGATTGCCCCCCCCCCCACCCAGGATTTTGAAATTTCACTAAATTTTCGTTATTTCTGATTGTTAAAAATTGTACGCTGAATTCCCCGTAGAAGACAGTTTATCATGTGTTTGAAAGCAGTTAAGAGTTAGCAAAGTCTGTTCAGTTATAAATTGGCGTTAAATTTTTTATAAAATCTGAAATAATCCGTGATTACTCGTCAAACATTTACTGCATGTTTCATTTACGAAATTCTTTTGAATAATCCTTTCAAAAACCGGTTTTCTGTATTGTAATATAAAAGCAACATTTTAGAAATTCTTCTTAATTCTTGTTATTATACGCGTTGTGAATGTGATGGTAATTCATTATTGGATTACAGTTCAATACATTAGTCCAGATTTAGTTACTTAAGAAGAGGGTATTTCCATCGCGAATGCATTAAGTTAATGCATCAGGAGAATAATACTGCTGTAATTTTGTGATTTTCAATGAGTTTTAACCAATTAATATGAGTATTAAACAATTACTGTGTACCAGAAAATACTGAAAATGTAGATAATGGAAATGTAAAAGCTTAATTTTATTTTAGTCAGTACTTGTTATAATGAATGCAAGAAGATAATAAAGAAAAATATTTTAAACTTAAAAAGATATTTACAGGATTTACATATGAGAGTAAAGAAAATTAAAATAAGTGTTCCTCATAGTTTCCATTTTGAGAAGATCGAGTTAGTGCCTCTATAAGAAAGTGATGACATACACAAAAGGCTCATGCTTTGTTAGATTGAAGTTTCTGTACATACTGTGGTAAGCTACATTCCAGAAGTTGGTGATACTCGCTTAGGCGAGTTCAATTAGATGACTGAGATAAGTCAACAAACTTGGTGGTTCGATATTTTCGACAGTCGCTTCGGCTAATCAAATTTTATTGTCTGTATGTCGTCATTCTCTTAAAGAGGCGCGATGGCTTGAATTGGACTATTGAAACTGATCTAATCACACTTGTTGCCACGGTTTTCAGTGGTAATCTTCTATGGTTTCGGATCGGTTTCTATAGAGTTTATCTTTAACATAGCCCCATGAAAGTGGAGTGAGGTGAAAAGTAAAGAATGAGGTCTAGCGTCCTTTATCAAAAGCTATTCTGGAGAAGACCGCCTTCATACTTACGTTGTTTTCTCAGAAGTCTCTTGTTCACTTTCATAGTGACTTCTGGCCAAATCCTGGAAATCTCCGTTTGAATATGGGAGAGCTCCATTCAGTTTAAACCCTCACAGTAAACATTGTTTAGGCGGTTTTTGGCGGTTACTTTGGCCTATTTTTAGAGGCCTTCAACCACTTCCTGGGTGTTTACTCAAATCATTGTTGATGAAGACAAAAAGTTTTGGATAAAATATAATAATCGGCTGAATATCAATTTATTCCCCCACCGCCCACCAAAAAAAAAAGACTAACCACACTCGATAAATAATTTTCTTTGCTTTTTCCTGCACATGTGCACAAATTTTGGTGACACTTGCGCTGCCCATTGACTAACAGATTAGTAAAACCTATTGAAGCACTTTTTTATATTTAACACTATTAAAACTACGAACTATACAGAGCTTATTCGTTGCTTATCATATCTTCGAATGTTAATATACAATAGTGTACCGATTTTGAATATTAATTCGTTTAAAAAAAATTTCGAGAATCAAAACAAATTTTACCATAAGGATTAATGATAATAGACCCACCTCCGAAGTTACTTAATGCTGTGGGCTTACGATAATTGGATCTAATCACAAGGTTCTGAAATCTTGTTTAAAAATAAATGTTAAAATTTAGCTTATTAATTTGGAAATTGCTAGAGCCGTGATAATGCTAGAGACTCTTATAGAACAGATTTTTTTTTCTACAGGCTAGGGCGCATGTTATAATATTGCGCTTATATCAGTCATTAACGATCTGTACGTGGTATACTGTGCTTTTTTTGCAGACATTGACCACATGATGTGCGAAAACCCAAATTTATGTTTCGAATATGTATTATTACTTTTTTGGGGGGGCGTAGAATCGCTTTTGTTCTATTGAAAATAACGAAAAATTGCAAGTTCTTTTTTCGAGTATTATTCAAATATTAAAAGTTTTTTTTTTTTAATCATGTTTTTTATAATGCGGTCTTTCATTCAATCAAGCACCGCTAATTGCAAAGTCGCACCCGGTCGCTGGTAATACAACAGTTTCCCACTCTTCAAGTGCCTTCAGAAGAGGAAAGTACCAACGATTTTATGATACATAGCGGAATATTGACTTAACTAGACAAAAATGTCAATTATAAAAATTTCAAAAATCATTTATATGACTTAATGAAAACCAAATCATACAATGTACAAGAAATGTACAAGAAATATACATGTATTCTCAGAATATTGCTCAAAAGACACAAAAATAATTTATAATATTATAAAAAAATATTGGACTTGTATAAGTTTTATTTCAACAGTTGCTCATTTTTGGTTTTACACCTCTTTTTCTGTTACATTTCCTTCCAAAAACGGGGCTAGACGGTATGTGCAATAGGAAAACAAACATATACACTATATGGCTAATAATGTCCGCTCACTTGCGATTTTAGGCGTTTTTGTAAATATCTAGAAAAATACCTCAGGAAATTACTCTGAAACTTGACCTTGAGGCGTGTAAACAGCATAGTATACGGCATACATTTCCGCGAAGATTTTTTTTCCCGAAACCCCATAGGAGACTGTCAACAAATTGAAGAATTCCCCAATACCAAATTTCACCAAGTGTTTTGCATATAATTTGCAGTGTTCTTAATATAAAAGAATGTTCTTTTTTAAGAACCACGACAAAGGACATTGTACACAATACGCAGCAATGAAAATTAAAAAAATAATAAACATTTGATGAAAAATGTGCAGGTTCACTAAATGTTTCATTGCGCATGCGCGAATGCAATCAAATTATAATGTTCAAAATGTATTAGCTAAATGTATAGAGCAACTTTTGTGAAAGTCTCAGAAACATAGCTTGAAAATTCTGAAAGTGATCGTCCATAGAATAAGCTCGAAATCCGTTGTTCCCAAAAGGAAGCAAAAAGATGAGGGGCTGTATCCAAATATAGTAATACGTTCAATAGTGTATAACATATACTAGATACACTAGCACACTAAAAGATACTTACTATAGAATATGATATAGATAGCATTCATCGTTCATTTACGGATACACTCAAAAGAATTCCATTACATTACGGTCTACGGAGTAAAATCGTTTGCGGTGTATTTTATTCATGTTACATATTGGAATTAATATATATTTTAATTAATATATATGAGGTGTACTGCAAAATATTTACTGTAGAATATGATGTGCATAGCATTCATCATTGATATGCAGGGGACACACAAAACAATTCGGTTACAGTACTCTATGAACAATAATTGCTGGAAGTGCACTTTCTGTTACGGTAGATATTTTTAAATTACACTTTTGCATATTTCTTAGTGTGTATAAATTTTACTGGTCATATACAGGGCTGCACAAAAATTCTGAAGTACATTTCCGTTTTTTAATGGAAATTGCTGAAGGGGAATTTTCAACTGTGATATACGTTCTCTAAATAAACAAAATTTTAGCATACTATGTATTATAAGTCTATAGTTCATGCACAGGTCTGCACAAAAAATTCAGATTTTTTTCTTCTTTCGATAATAATTGATGAAATTGTATTTTTGAATGTTTTATGTATTTAACAAATTGTTTACAGTCATTCAGGGTAACTTTGAACCATGGGGTGTAACTTTGCACCACCTCCTAATTTTCAATATTTTTCACTACAAAAGACTAAATAAGCTCCAGAACTGTGCTCTGTTGGCAAAGTTCTAAGCTGGGATTTCTACTCTTTATTTTAGAAAATAAATTAGCAACATTATACGCAATAAAATGCATCATCTAACTATTTTTGTGAAGTACTGTTTTCAAGCTATTTTTGAATGCTGTTTTGAAGTTGTTGTAATCCAATTAAATTTTCATAGTAAGTAACAACGTACTCATTTATCAGACATATTATTATCTAAATGTTGTAAATGTGATAATATTTTGTGATTATTTATTTATTAATAGTTAATAAAATGTAAAATAAGAAGGCACTAACATTTTACCACATTTTCAGGGTAACTTTGAGCCGGCTCAAAGTTATACTAATGTTTATAATTTACTGATTATAGGTGCTACTGTCAAAAATTTTCCATATTTGCACGTATATTTTATATAAATGCCGAAAGTGAGCATTAGACATAACATATAAATATTTTCGCAAATATGTGCAAAATACATAAAATTCATTTAAAGGCGTTATTCGGGGCGGAGGTACTCAAATTTGACATTTCATACATCCAACATTTTTTATTCTTATTTGAATAATACTAATACTAGTATGTATTACTGTAACTATGGATATATTATTGAGTTAAAACATTAAAAATTGTTTTCCACTCCATTTTTATGTTTTATATGAACAATAAACGGTTTTTTTTTTTTTTTTTTTTTACTTCTAAATGTTTATAGTTCTCTTCTTCCGCTTTTCTTATGCCTGATATTTGTTGTAATATCATAAATTATACAAATCTTGTGATGTTGGGAAATGTAAATTCGGAGTTTTTACATGTCTGAAAACATTTTTGGGGGTTCAAAGTTGTCCTAACTATAATAGTTTTTTTATAATGAATTATTTTAGATAATATTTATCGTATGGTGCAAAGTTACCCTAAATGGCTGGGTAACTTTGAACCAGGTTAAAAATTCATTTTTTATAGCTTTTATTATTATTATTCCTTAATTTTTGATAGTCATACAATAATTTAAGAACATTTCTTCTCTTTTATGCCCCTAGTTACAACAATATTTTTAAAATAAGAGTGTGGCATATGAAAATAGAGAAAATGCGGATCAAAGTTACCCTGAATGACTGTACTTAGACAACATTTTTCATCTTATTAACCTGTGAAGTTTTATTATAGTGTTCTGAGTGTGTTGGAAAGTGTTCCATAATCTATGCTTCAAGCATGATTTTACATTTTTGTTTGTCCCTATAAACGAACGAAAAGAACTGCATAATTTATTAACTTATCCAAGACACTGACATAATCAACACATTGTCTTAATTAGGTTCGAATTGGTTTAATATTTTGGATGTTATCATGATGACAAATTTTGCATGTTTTTTGCTTTTATGTATTCCTATAAACTAGGGGTACACAACCTTTTTAAGAGAAGGGCCACTAACAAAAATGACTAGGTTGTCGAGGGCCACATCAGTAACAGAGAGGGAATTCTATTTCGGAGAGGGGGGGTGGGTTCCGTGGGTTATAATCAGATAAAAAACATTGTTTCAGAGGGTTTTACATCTTTAGGTTCCCCTGTCAACATACACAATTCAGCTGGCAAGGATATTTCCAGCAGTTTATATTTGTATATATAACATATATAGTAAAGATTATTTTCAAGGAGTGAAAATATTGTTTAACTTTATCCGGGGAATCAATTTTGCTTTATTAAAAATGTTAAAAAACAAACATAAGTTATGCTGAAAAAAAAAATGTGAATTTTATGAACAAAAGGGGGGAAGAGGAGAAGCATATATTATTTCGTGATTTTTTCTCTGATATACATTGATGTAATTCGCGATTTTTTTTCCCGCGACAAATTGAAGAAAGTCGCGATTTCTCTTCTGTGCATGATCGACGAAATTTTCGATTTTTTCCTGCGACCAACGGATTTTTATTTCACGATATTTTACGTGAATATAAGATATTTCACGTGCGACCGATAGACAAAATTTGTAATTTTTTTCCATTAGTGATTCACGAAATTCGTGTACTTTTTGGCGAATTTTGCGAAACTTTTTGCAAACAATTGACCAAATTTGTAACTTTTTCAACATATTGTCGAAATTCGTGACTTTATACCGCGACAGATTGACGAAATTAGTGATTTTTTTCGCAATAAATTGACGAAACTGGCGAATTTTTTCGTGGTCGATCAATTAAATTTGAGATTTTTCCGCGCCTGATCGACAAAATTCGTGGCTTTTTCACACCAGATCAACGAAATTCGTGATTCTTAACTGACCGACAAACTTGCGATTTTTTCCTGCGGCAGATTGACGAAATTCGGGACGAAGCTTGGGAATTTCCTATCTTGATATCTATGGTATCGGTCGGCAGATTAACGGAATTCGCGATTTTAACTGACTGACGAAAACTTTTATCTTTTCCCGCGACTTATGACAAATATTGCGATTTTTTTCAGTTATAAAATAGCGAACTTCGCGGGCCACATGTTGTGCATCCCTACTATAAACAAATTAAAAAAGCTTCATAATTTATTAACGAACTTAATGGCAGCAACAATACACTGATTTAATTATTCAGTGTTTCAGAGGTTATCGTTATGACATTTCCGTTGTGTGTGTGTGGACGCGGGGGGGAGGGGGTGGGTGTTAGATAGATAGATAAACGAACCGATTGCAATAGGTCGGTTTCCAAAGAAATTAACCTAAAATTAAGTAATTAAGTAATGAATGCCACTAATATTTTCAAAACTTATATTCGGATGGATGGAGATTTAACACACAAAGAACTGAAAGATTTATTTGAGGGAAAAATAAAAAGGAAGTTTTCATGAAAAACTTAGGAACAACAATTGCAACAAACATCATTTAGACAATTTTATTATTGAAAATTGTTTAGTTCATCATATATTTAATTTTCTTTTGGAAGACAGAAAAAAAAAGAGATTAAAATGGGTGGATTTCTAAAGAAATTAACCTAAAATTAAGTAATGAATACAACTAATATATTTTAAAAACATTTATTTGGATGGAGACTTCAGCACACAAAGATTAAAAAAATTACTTGAGGGAAAATAAAAGAGCAAATTAGGTGAAAAACTTAGGAATAACAATTACAACATACATCATTTAGACAATTTTGTTATTTAAAAATGTTTTCTTCATTAAAGTTTTTAGTTCATCATATATTTAATTTTCTTTTGCTTTCTTTTTGATCGTATGCTTCAGTATACTAAAATAATATATAGTATTTTGCTTTAAAAGTTTTAATATGCCTCTAACAATTCTAATTTTAGAATATTTTTTCAATAATTTGTTTCAAACAATTTGAATTATAGAAAATGTATCTTTTTCTACGTTAGGTAAGTACTTTTTTCTTTAGTAATATGTAACGTGAAAAACATTTTCTTTTTTAGAATCGAAAAATTCAAATTTTTTTCTTGGTTTAAGAGAGCTCGAATTAACGATCTTCGACTGTATTTATCTACACTGGCCTCCAAAAGTTAAGGTACAGGGACTGGATGCTTTCGATTGCACACGTTTTGTCGAATTGTTCTTGAACTTCTAGAATGTAAAGAACATGTTTGATTTTATATTTCTCGGTGAAGATTTATCGGGGGGGGGGGGGTACAATTAGGGGGCTAATAATAAATTTAAAGCAAAATAATAATAAATTTAAAGCAAAATAATAAATTTAAAACAAAAACAAGAAAAATAACTTGTTTAGGTCTACTTGACAAAAAACATCTTTAAATAAAAAATTTTAAGAAAGATTTAGCTCTACCTGTCTCACCAGCAAATACGGATTTAGGTAACTTCATCACAATATCATTGATATTTGCGTCATTCATGTCAATAGTATCCGTAAATACAAAGTGGTTTTAATCCTTTTTTTCTGAAAAAATGTACTTCGAATTCATTCCGAGTGCTTTTTAGGAGTTTGTGGATAAAGTGCGATAGAAATGTTACCATAATTATTCAATTACATTTTGCAAATTTTATTGCCTTTATATTTGTATTGCTTTCATAATTATCAAATAAGAGAAGAGTGGGATCAGTTTTGGAACAACTAGAATATAAAGCTAATGCACAGTTGCTTTAAAAATATTCTGCGGTCATCCACCAACTTTGATGAGCAAGTCCAAGCCTCTGGGATTGGGCAGCTTCGAGCATTAACTCTTTGTAATTCTTCCTTGGGAAAACGAATGCTGTTGAACAGAGTTACCTGATGCAGAAACAAAAGTGTGACAAGTTTACCACGTTTAGCTGATGTTACGTCAGAAAATTGCTTTCACCAAGTTTTGCTACTATATTTGGTGACTTGTGCTTTGTCAGTAAACTTGTTTCATCACAGTTATGTATTATATTCCGTGTGAATTTTTAGCGATTCATAATTGACTAAAAATGTTTAAAAAATATCAACATTAGCTTTGTTGAAACTTGTACTTCTTGTTAAACTAATGGCTATAGGTTTTCGTAAGAGAAAGTAATGAATTTTGTTGATTAAAATCTTGGAACCACTCATTTCCAGCTTGCTTGTTCGTTTCCCAAGACAGGGACATATTTCGAAAATTTATGCGCAATTGTTAAAGCATAGTTCATATTAGATGCTTAGAGCAAATTTGAAGCTAACTCTTTTTACTGACCTTCACTAAAAGCTTTTTTATTACCAAATGGGCGTGACCCATGTCCCTTTCAACCCCTCAGTTACTGTCCCTTTCAACCCCATACCCACCGAGCTAAATAAAAAATGTATTCATGCATGACAGTATTTTAGCTAACAAAATATACTGGTATTCATATAAAGTGCACACTTTATAGTGCTAAATAACATAAATATTATAATGCTAAACAAAATATTAATTTTTTAGAGACAAAAAGAAAAGCAAGATCAAAATTTACTTTTTCATATCAAAAACAAGTTTTGCTTTCACCACCTACAACGCTACAATTACTGACATCAATTTTAAGGATTATTAAAACAGAACAAGCATCGCCATCGATTGAGCCAAAATTGCAAATTTCTGCATTTTATTTTCGTCTTCAAATTTTGAGTGTCTCTTTCATCCCTTGTCCCTTTCATCCCCAGTCTCCCCTACACAAATGCATACAAACGTTGAGCAGGACCCAAATAGTCATTTATCACAGTGACAAACCATTTCCAGCCTTTTCTGTTGCATAGGTGATCGCAAATATTATTTTATTATTTAAATTTATTATTAGCCCCCTAATTGTACCCCTCGATAAATCTTCACCGAGAAATATAAAATCAAACATGTTCTTTACATCCTAGAAGTTCAAGAACAATTCGCCAATAATTGTTGGTAGATATTCGATAAAACGTGTGCAATCGAAAGCATCCACTCCCTGTACCTTAACTTTTGGAGGCCAGTGTATTTCAAATACCATACTGTATAGTTATAATAAAGAGGCTCGACCAAAACAGGTGTTTAAGACCGAAACTGAATTTCGTTAATCTTCCTATTTTCGATCGAAAACGAAAATGTCCAAATAAAATTTTTTAAGTAATTAATACATACATAAATATATATAATTATTAATTATACGTGTAATTATAAGTGTGGCCCAAATTGGCTCTGCATGCCTCTGTCCAAAACTTTTTATTTTCATATAAAATAAAATGTTATTAATTCATCAACGACTCAAAATTAATTTCTAGTTATACGAATTTCATCTCATAATTAAATGTTTTGGGTATCCATACCTTGATTTATCTTTTATAAGAATTTTTTTTAATGATCATCTGTTATACTAGAACTTTCTCAAAGAGGATTCGGAACACTCCTGCGGTTTCAAACTAAAAAATTTTTATTACTGTA
This sequence comes from Maratus speciosus, assembly GCA_963932465.1. Classification (NCBI taxonomy): domain Eukaryota; kingdom Metazoa; phylum Arthropoda; class Arachnida; order Araneae; family Salticidae; genus Maratus; species Maratus speciosus. Next base: position 416,104,338 of record OZ010791.1, read on the forward strand.
AAATCTGTAGCTTATCAGCACGTGGAAAGCGTCTTCAAACTTTTGTCATATATGCATTACTTGCTTTATAATATGCATTCACGTCTTGAGTCGGTCATGACTGATAATTATAAACAGTGAAGTTCATAGCAATAAATAGTGTCTCATTTGAGCCGGATACAGTTCAAATCAACGAGTAATGTTGAAAATTTTCGATGGAAGAAACGAGATTTTGGGATTATAGATAGTTTCGGCCCAGCTAAAGTTTCGGCAGCATTTTTGCCGAAAACGAAGTCTAATTTTCGGTCGATCTCTAGTTATAATGCAATAAAATAAACACTTTATGTGACATGTATGTATTATGTAACAATTAACATGTTAGAATAGTGCACAATGTGCATTTCATGAAATAAAGACAATTTTATATGTATTTAAATCTCTACACTTAGATTAAAGATAGCTTTAGATTATTGAAAAATAAATTCATATTATATTTGTTTCAGTAAAGAGTGTAGAATGTACTATTTAAAAGAAAATGCTCAGATTGGATTGAAAGACTGCAAAAATATATCGCCTAACCTTTGGACAGTTATTAGAATATTTCGTGAAGTATATAATGACGCCCACATTATAACATTTCTCTATAGTCGTATTATTAATTTCTAATTCACAGAGGTAGAATATAACTCAAACTGAATCGAAAATCTGCATTTCCAAATCGAATTATGTTGTTTTCCCAGATCCAAAACACTGAATGAGGATTGTATAAATGCTGCAGGGCGTAACTATAGCTTCCTAGAATTTCAATTGTCTAAAGTAACATGTTAACTCTGGAGAAACTAGATTAATTTAATGAAAAGGATTTGCGACAACGCAAACAGGATTCTCCCTGTAATTAGAAATTCTTGTTAGCAGGCACTGTTCCTCAATTACAGGTTGCTGTTAAAGCCAGGTTATATGAGACGGGAGTAATTCAGAAATAGGCTTCAAAGTTTTGTTTTATGTTTCATTTACGAAATCTTTTGAACAATATCCTTTCCTTTAAGAAAGCAGATTGTATGCTCTGTAATGTAAAACTGAAAAGAAAATTCTTGGTAGTTCTTTCTATTAAAAGTACTGTGATGGATATTTGTTATTGGATTACGATTCAATGCGTTTGTTTGGGTTTAATTATTAAATGAACAGAATTTTCTTCGTAAGTGAATTGGTTTAATATTATGCATGAATATAACAATAACCTAATGCAATTTTTTCAAATTTTAGGAAGATTTAGCTGTAGAGCAAAAAATGCATTCAAGATATTACAGTTAAAGTAGAAAATGAGATTGTGAATGATTTATTTTATAGAAGTTCTTTTAATATACAGTTTCATGTACACAACAAAAGGGAGAGGAACTTTTGTGTCATTGTTTCATTGTTAAAGTTATTTAAATACACGCGTTAATACACACACATACAAGGGGAAGGAACTTTTATATCATTGTTTTGATGAAACAAGTTTATAACGAAACAAGTTTATAACAAAACCCATAAATGCACTCTGGACACCACAGTGAAAGTAGAGAATGAAATTGTGAACCATCCACTTTATAAAAGCACTTTTATATTACAGGTGACACATAAAATGGTCACTTTTGTATTATTATTTTTGTAAAACATTTTAATGTTATGCTGTTGACCGTTTGCCTCTCTATGATTACTAAACGGCGAGATTGTCTGTAGCTCAGGTTTCCGCAATGCTGCTAACGTATCTATCTATCCCTATACAATTCAAATATTGTCTGTAGCCCAAGTTTTCCCAATGCTGCTAACGTGGCTACCACTATACAATTCAAAAATTGTCTGTAGCTCAAGTTTCGGCTACGCTGCTAATGTGGCTATCACTCGCTATACAATTCAAAAATGCCATTTTTTTCTCACCTTTTATTTTTAGTATTGTTAAAATGTGGAATTACATGGAATTGCTCATCATTGATAAACTATCATAGTTATTTCCTTCAGTCGCAGTAGACGTTTTACAGTACATAGTTTACATTCTCGTTATTACATCACTAAAATTTAATTTTAAACCTGTAAACGAAATATTGATGACATTTCGTGCTTTAATATTACTTTTATAATTATCTTGATTCGGTCTCTAAAACTGTTGTAATCTTTGTATAATTGATGTTTAATCTCGCACTCTTTGAAAAACGTCGTGCTGAAGCGATCATTCATCCTGAATTAAACATTATATTTATGCTTAAAAGGCATACATCCAACAGAGAGACAAGGTGTCCAAACCGGGACTCGAACCCGGGTTATCAGTATAGCGCACCAACCTTCTACCAGCTGAACCACTTGGAACGGTACCCAGCTTCGCAGCACAAGATGGATTATTTTTCCTCGAGCTACCGGCTCTGGGGCAGACACGAAACTAAAGAGAATCCAGCATCGATGAAATTGAATAAATCTATATAATTCTGGGAAATTTTTATGGATACGAGACTATGATCGTTACTAATATTATGATAATTATCTTAATGGCTTAGCTTTTTACTTCTTTTTAGGTATTTAATCCACATTTCCTTTATAAATTTTAAAGGTTGCAGTTATCTTAAATGAACAACTTGTTAATAAAACCCGGACAACCCGAGTTACAGATAAAAATCGTTTTTAATTGTGAAAACTGTAATAATGTAATTAGAGAATTCTAGTTATGAATAAAGAAGAAAAAAGATACTGGTTCAACAGCGAGTAAATTGAGATCTGCTCGTCCAAGGAACCTCAATGGGGAAAAAAAAAAAAAAGAAGAAACAAAAAGGATGTGTCAAACATAAATTATGAAACACTTTCAACACTTCTACCACACATGTAACGAAACTTCACCGTTTAATAAAGTAAAAGATTATGTCTTTTAAATAAACAATTTGGAAAACGCATAACACATTTGAAAACTCAGTTTCAGCAATTATCATCTATATCGGAAAATATCTGAATTCTTTTATGCAGCTTTCTGAATTCCTTTATAAATTTTAAAGGTTGCAGTTATCTTTAATGAACAACTTCTTAATTAAACCCGGACGACCCGAGTTACAGATAAAAATCGTTTTTAATTGAAAACTGTAATAATGTAATTAGAGAATTCTAGTTATGAATAAAGAAGAAAAAAGATACTGGTTCAACAGCGAGTAAATTGAGATCTGCTCGTCCAAGGAACCTCATTGGGAAAAAAAAAAGAAGAAACAAAAAGGATGTGTCAACCATAAATTATGAAACACTTTCAACACTTCCACCACACATGTAACGAAACTTCACCGTTTAATAAAGTAAAAGATTATGTCTTTTAAATAAACAATTTGGAAAACGCATAACACATTTGAAAACTCAGTTTCAGCAATTATCATCTATATAGGAAAATATCTGAATTCTTTTATGCAGCTCTGTATATGATCTATAGATTTGTATACATGTGTATTGCACAGTATGCAAAAATTTAGTTCATTTAAAAAACGTATAAAGCAGCTATTTTCTCCTCAGCAATTTCCGTCAGTAAGCGGAAATGCACTCGAGTTCTTTTGTGCAGCCCTGTATATGATCTGTATAATTTATGCGAATGAAGTATAATATGCAAAAAATTAATTAAATTTAAAAAGGACAATTATAACAATTGAAATACCACAATCGAAAACTCACTTCCAGCACTTATTACTTATAGACAGTACTATAAAATTGAATAATTTTGTTGTCCTTGTAAATGAACGATGAATGCTATGCACAGTATATTTTATACTAAGTATCTTGTAGTGTGCCAAGGTAATGTATATAATTTTCTATATATTTGAAATAGTGTAACATCATTGAAATACACTGCAAACGATTTTTCTCCATACACCCTAATGTATCGGTATTCTTTTGAGTGCCCTGTAAACGAACTATAAATTCTATACATTTCATTTCCAATACCAAACACGCCATGGTAAATCTCAAGAGCATATGCCAATTACATGGCAGTCCAACTATTTTTACGCGAGTTAGCGTACGGAGAGGCAGTCAAACGGAAAGACAAACCTAATTCATAAACACTTACCAACCATGTTGCAAAATATTAAAAAGAGAGACATCATTAAAGAATGATCAAAAAAGTCTTTTCTAAGTACATTGGAATTGGGTTTCTGATGTCGCAACAGCGTTGAGAACTATATTCACACCTCAAATTATTCAAATATCATGGGCATATAATGATATGGGGATGCATACCTTTTAATGGACTCTGTGAAATGGTATTTTCTGAAGCAAATATGAGCTTAATAATATGTTAATATATTGCAAGGTAATTTATTTAATAGTGTATTGAAATTAGTAATTGGTGATTAATATTATTTCAACATATTAATGATCAGAAACGTATGGCCAACATTACGAGGTTATGTTTGTTATATGAAGTAAAAAATCCATTGAAACCTTTCCACAATCACGGAAATAAATATTACTGACACTATGTGGCATAATTTAGAATTAAAATCATTGTAAAAACGCAAAACAAGATACACCTGAACTATAATTTTCTGAGTGAAAAAGTGTCCAGGCCAGGATTCGAATCACTTTTTTACTCAGTAGGAAAATTATAGTTCATGTAATTTATTTACCAATTAAAAATAATTGTGTTAAAATTAATAAAGTGTAATTACGCATCCAGCATTTTCTTGGAGCTCCATTCCCTGCGATTTATTCTGTTTAGTTTATTCTGATATCAGACCAGATGCCATAATCGTTTCTCTGTTTGAAATATGCCTGCCAGATTTGTCCAAGATAGCTCAGTTGGCTGAGCATTGGCAGCTTACACTAAAATGTCCCTGGTTCGAATCATGGCTTGACACTTTTTTACTCAGTTGGAAAATTACAGTTTATGTAATTTATTTACCAATTAAAAATAATTGTGTTAAAATTAATAAAGATCAGGGTTCGCAAAGCTGGGCCCAGTTCGAAAAAACCCGGTGGGTTTTTTCAGAGTTGACCCACTTGAAAAAGCCCACTGAAAAACCCATAAAGTGGGTTTTTTCAATTTTCAGATATAATTTAAAAATTTAAACAACATATACATTTAATGAATTTAAGTCATTTCAGTTAATTTTGAAAAAGTATTAATATATAAAAGCCATTACATGCACATCTGAAGTAAAATAAAATGTATTTCAGCACTTTGAAATACTTTACTAACATAGAACCAAGTAGGCAAAATACATAGTACATAATTATAGGTATGTCTTTATATAAAAAATTCAAATCAACTATATTCATGGAAATAAAAAATATGTATTTTTACTTTCTTCTATCTTTACAAGAAGAAAGTATTGGATTCGTGAAAAATTTCAACTTCCAGTTGATGATGGATTTATACGTTTTAAAAAGGTCCTGAAGACAATTTGATAGTTTTTAGAAAATGACTGTCTGTGTGTGAAAAAAATTTTGTGGGTGATCTATCTCAAGAACTAATGCACAGAATTTCACAAAACTTTAGATTGAATTAGACCTTGATGTAAACTGGTGCTGATTAGTTTTTGGTGTATACTGCCCAACAGGTAGCGCTGCTATGCTGCATTTATCTCAATTTTTGCAATAGCTTTATCTCAAGAACTAATGCACTGATTTTCATAAAACTTCAGATTCAGTTACAAGTTAAGTTGTTGCTTATTGAATTTTGGTGCATATCGCCCAACAGGTAGTGCTGGTATGCTGCATTTTTCGCGATTTCAGCAATAACTCTTATCTCAAGAACTAATGTACGGACTTGAATAAAAATTTAGATTCACTTAAACCTTGATATAAACCAGGGTTGCAAAAAAGCCGGCTAAAATTAAAAAAAGCCAGGCCGGTGGCTTTTATTGGTTTTAACTGGCTTTTTTTGGCCATAATTGGCCTTTATACAATAAAGCATTGTAATTATAAACTACACCTTTTAAGTGTTTTTAATTAGTTTTAATGACATTTAATTGATTTACAGTTTAATAAGTAACCCAATTTCTCAATAATGAGGACATTAATACTGGAATAAAACTTAGATGATTTTGCCAGTGATTTGTATTCAGAATTGCAAATATGTCAGCTAAATTTTAAAAGGGCCATACCAACTGCCAATTTTTTCATTTTCACTGCTTTATAAAATTAAAGAGGACAATGGTTACTTAGTTATATGTTTTATTACTTAATTTTAAGAGCTATTAATATACAAATCTTATTTTATTTCTAGCAAACATTTAAAATTATACATAGTCATATTAATAAAACACCACAATTTCTCACTATTAAAAACATTATGAATAGCATATGCATGAATATACATAGCAACAAGCTTTTCAAAATTTTATTTTGAGAAAAATTTTTTTTCTTGTTTAAATGCTCTATTTTTTATACACTTATGTACCACTCTCCTCAAATAAAACATCTTTTCTAATTCCTCGTTTCCATTTTGATGTGTTACATTTTGTCATTAAGGCTCTTAAATCCAAAAGGGCAACTTTCTGACATAAGTTTTAATTTATTTTTGCCCAGAAATGCATGAAACTAGCAGATGTTGTTGTTCAGAAACTATGTAATTGCACTGTTTTTTCTGGGTTTTTTTGCAAACGCTATATATTTTTCTGAAAATAGTGCCAAAGTGAGCGTTTTTAACCGAATTTCCGCACAAAAGAAGAAACCGCTCAGAAAAGGGTGAAAAAACATGTTTGTCACGTGATCAAAATCTCTTTATAACTCAATAGATAATTGATGGATCAAAAAATGGAAACAGTTCGATTCCAAATCGCTTCCATGGTCAGGCTTTCGAATTTTACATCTTTCCGTAAAAAAATGAATTTGTAAATGTGTCAAAACATTTTGCGCTTGTTGAGCAGAGCAGTTAAGAACAGTTTTAATGAAATATAATCTTTAAAATGTGTAGTATATGTGGAGCTATATAATATAGAATTTCAAAACATCAGTTCGGAGCCTAACTTATATCTTTTCAATGTTTATATACATTTTTTTTCAGACATAATGCGTTTACAGTTGTCTTCTAGAAGTTATAAAGACTTATTTATTTGATAAAATTTAATAGAAATCTATTATTTTTTTTAGTAGAAAATATTTATAAGTGTATTAGAAATTAATTGATCCAAATTTACTGTAAACCAACTTTAAAAAATAAAAACTGGCTTTTTTCAATAAAAGCCGGCTTTTTTTAAGTGGTTAAAACCAAAAAAAGCCGGCCGGCTTTTTTTGGACTGGCTAAAAGCCAGCAACCCTGATATAAACTGGTGCTGTTTTTGGTGTATGTCGCCCAAGCAGCGCTGTTATGCTGCATTTATTTCACCTTTTGCAATAGCTTTAACTCAAGAACTAATAATGCATGGATTTTCATCAAACTTCAGATTCAGTGAGATGTTGACGTAAATTGTTACTGATCAGGTTTTGTTGTAAATTGCACAACAGCTGATACTTATATCTCCTTGTTAAATGCATCCAGTTCAACAAGTCTATGTTTTACAATCCTCATGACGGGCATAAATTGTCATTTAATTTTGGCACTGTGATAGTGAATTTTGAATTATTAACATGTATGAGATAGAAGAAACTTTTGAAATTGGCAAATCCAACTAGTTTACCCCTTTATTTCTTCCTACTTATATATTTTAAATTTTAATATTCTATTCATTATTTGATTTAAAGAAAATTAACAATTTTATATCTTCCATTACATTTCAAACTTATTTGTGAGAAACACTGACATTTAGTTAATTTAAATTCATATAATTTATACAATTTATAAACTTGTAAAATAGCATTACAATTACATTGTATATAAAGGAACAATGTATTTTTTTATGTATAGTGTATATAATATATAGAAAATATAGTATACAATAATGTAATTACGCATATATTATACTTTTGAAAAAACCCGATTTTCCCCGGGGAAAATTGGGTTTTTCATGAAAAAACCCGGGTTTTTGCGAACCCTGATAAAGATAGACTTGCCTTTATTTGCAGAGGCCGATCACAATAAAATCGCACCAAAGATGTCAGACTCAGAATAATGATTTCTTCCAGAATATGAATGTAATTTGTGAAAAAATCTTCATCTTAAATTTTACATCAACTTACATTTTTCAAAGGCAACACCCAATTTTGACACTTTAGTCGAGTTCCTCTGATCAAATCAACACGAAGAAGTATATAGTTTGTATTTTTCTTGAATCTTCGTAGAGTTAGAAGAGGTCAACATTTCAGGATGCTAATGTTAAATTTACGTCATGAACTTTAATTTATATCTTCCCCAAACTTATTATATTTAAAATCTTTTCTTTTTGTGATGTACGAGTACAGAATGAACCGAAACATATTCTGAGCTTTTTTCTTTTCTTTTTTTTTTCTTTTTTCTTTTTTTTTTTTTAACTTTAAAGCGTAGTTTTAATACTGCCGAAGCAAGTTCTTTTTTGTCGAAAGCTATTTCTTCACATAACAAAAAAAAAAAAAAAAAAAAAAAAAAAAAAACTTTTGTAAAATGTAAAAAGGGCTGAACTAATTATTTTGAAACTTTGTTTATGAATAGACGATAAACAAGATTAGGATATACAGTAGACAACAAAATTGTTTGCATGCCATTTGCATGGGTAGCAGCCTGTAATCGTCTGGTCATTGATCCTACTAATTTTTTTAAATGTTTCTTCACTAATTTTGGGCCATTATTCAATGAGAGTTTGCTTAACCCTTTATTTACGGAATTATTTATCAAGAAATTGCTTCACCTCAATAATTATCTTCATTAATATCTGAAGATATACTGGAATTTTTAAATAATAATAATGTGAAATTTAGATGTGTTTTTTCATTAAAACTGATTGGTACTTTTCGGTTAACTGGGCGCCAGTGTTATATATACATATTTATATACATACATATATGTAAATATGCACATATATACATATTCTATATATACAGACATATATATATGTAAATATATATGTATATATACGTACATGTATTATACATATATATGTATATATAACACTGGCGCCCGGCTAACCGAAAAGTACCAACTGATTAAATATATCGGCAGTTATAAACTTTTTTTTGTAAAATATTAAAAAAATAATCAGATTAATTAACCAAAAATACTCTTAAAGAAATATCACAATTCTTATAGAAGCAATGTATTTAAATGTATTAGGATCCTCTTTGTAAATGAAAAGTCTTTTGCGGTTAAAAATGTTTCATATAACTTTTTTTTAAAGCTATATGCCTATGAAAATGATTAAGAAAATTACCACTGTTAAAAATATTTAGCTTCAACTGTTTCTCTACGCTATCTAAATTTGATCGAGTTGAGTATATTGTGTGGAAAGAAAAATTAAACTTTTATTATTAGACAGAGAAAATAAATTTTATATTTAATTTTCTTCAATGGTACTTAAAAGTACTGTCAGTGCATAAAGGGTAAAAACTTTTCGTTTTTTCACTGGTACAGTCATGCAAAAAAAAAAAAAAAAGGGAAGAAAAATTATGCGTCAAGCATAGATTATGAAATACTTACCATCACATTCCGAGTAGTGTAACAAATTTCACCGTTTAATAAAGTGATAGATGAAATGAACATAAACAATTTGGCAAAATCAAAACACATCTGAAAACGCAGTTTTCTGTTAAAGGAATATTTATATGCTTTTAAATAAAACTTCATAAAGTTATAAAAAAATTATTAGGTGTATATTATCCACATATATTTAGAAATAATAAATTAAGATCTCGCAGGTAAACTTCCAGAATCTCACCAGTAAAATTGTATAGACAATCTATCTATCAAAATACTTTCATATACCATCTGTGGTAACGTTTTCATTTTCTATTTAGTTTTCCATATTTATTTAGATTACTGCAAATGTTACTTTACATTTTTGTAGCAAACAAATATGTATAGTTTAAATAAATATTTAAATAAATATATATGTATCCCTTGCTTGAAAAATTAAAAAAAAAATAACAAATACAGTTTCAAACAAATTTTATTAAAGTACTCTTTTTGTTCTATTTTATGGTGCAAAAATTTAAATTATATTTCGAAGCAAATATATAGCGATAAAAGCAAAGCCGATAGCGCAAGTTTTTGCTATCGCTTTAGTGGAGTGTTTCCAGATAGTCGAAAGTCAGTTTCCCCAAAATTTCTGAAATTTTCCCCACATAAGATATTTTTCAGGAAAAGTTCCGAAATCAGTTTCTACTCAAAAGTAAATTTTCAATTTTCAATTTACTACTATAATAAATGCTTAACTAATTTAAACTGAAATCATTCATCAAATTTCCCCAAATCAAATCTTTTTTTGAAAAAAATTCCCAATTACAAAAAATAAACATTTAAACAATTATATTTGCAGCTAAACGAACAGGATGGGAGATACATTTTTCAACAACAAGTTCGTTTATACTTCTTTTTTTAATTGTTGGCAATCGATGATGCTGGCCTATCATTACGTTAGCTGCATTTACGCTTATGCCAATAAATTTTTCAAGGTTTAGACCATCTCTAATCAGTTGGAATTTGAATAAAACTCCGATGGTATTGGCATCACCTGCTTCTATCTGACTTAACCTATAAAACGTTGTTCAATTTTATGTCATCGCTACTGAATTACCTAATCTAATACAAAGCATATTCGTTGCATCAATCAATGTGCTTTCTTCAATAGTAAAAGAAAAATACCTGCTTTCCACATCTTTAATTAAATCTTTTAAAAAGCACGGAAAAGGCGTGTCGGATAAGTCCTGAAGATTTCTTAATGTGAAGATTTATGCATCTTAAGACCGCAGAGTTTTCATTCAAGTTTCATATAAGGAGAACCAGGGGGTCTGCTGCATTCATTGAGCAACTTTCAGTTATAAACATAGCAATGCGATTGTAGTTTGCAATTAATTGCATGTCTAGTATAAAGCTCTACTGTCATTCTATGCAGCACAAATTATCCAGCCTAAAGCAAAAAGAAAAAATATATATAAAATTGTTTTTATTTCCGTTGTATAAATCTATACTAATAAAAGAAACGTGTACATATGTTTGTGTGATCTGTTCGGAATGAATAAGAAAATCTGCTGCACTTAGTTATCTGGAAATTCAGGTGGGGATAGTCCAAAGCACGTTTTGATACACCTGTTATGTGTGTAAACTGTAATGTTGTAAACGATGAGCACGACCACAAGAATAATGCATGATATCTCCGATTTCTGTATTTCATTTTCGTTTTCCAAATCAAAATAGAGTTCGAAACAGACACAGATGACTAAAAGTAATCTTTTACATAAAATCGGGAAAAATGTCTTCAAGTTTTTCCCCAAAAATGTTGATAGTCCCCCAAACATTTCTTCACAAACTAGTTGTTCCCCAAAAATTCCCCCGGACGTTGAAACCCCCCAAAAATGGGGACAAAATCCCCCCAAAATGGGAACAAAATCCTCCCAAAATGGGGACAAAATCCTCAATCTGGAAACACTGCTTAGTGATGGGCATGTTTTTGCTTTATAGTGTTCATTTCATATCAATAAAACTTTAATTTATTTTGCATCCATTTTCTGGTTTGAATTTATTTAGTTACTTTATTTTGTTCTATTGCGTTTGTAGATATATAACTGCAATTTTATATATTACAATCAAGCGCACACCCGTATTTTATCGCTCTAAAATTAAGAGCCACTTGTAGGTGTTTCTTGTTATTCATTTCTTTCGAAATAACCCCTTTTTGAAAGCTACTTGTTTTCACTCTGAATTAATTGTGCTTTCATTGTATTAAAACTTAATTTGCGATTCGATATTTAGATATTCACTTGCCCCGTTGTATAATGTATATTGCTAATTTTACCCGCATACTGGTAGCTTTTCATTAGATATGATTTATTACTGCCTTCACCAGTTTAGTTAGCTCTCAGAAGGTCATTTAAAATATAGAGTAATGTGTCGCACGTTTCAGATATTCTCTTTAAACTTTAATATTTCACAGGCTTGTTTAGTTTATTTTAAGATATATGTCTGAATTTCTCTCTCTGTCTGTGTGTGTGTCGATCTATCTATATCTATAAATATATAAAATAAGAATTAACATTTCTGGAAATACAAACTTTTTTAAAAGCTTTATCAGTAACAATTGCAGAAAAAAATGTGTTTCTAAGTAGTAAGTCATTCTTTAAGGTGAAACACGTACTTAAAATATTTTAAAAGAATTTTAACAAGTATTACTTCCACTAAAGTGATTATTTTAATATTAAATATTCTGCAATCTATTTTAACAGCATATTAAATATTTGCTCTGATCATATTCATTAATACAAATGTTAATGCTTGAGTAAATCGGTTAAAAAATATCGAACGTTTGTTTTATTTTTTATTTTCGAGGACAATTATGATAAAACGAATATACTTCTTTCGTACATTGTATGTATTTTTTTAAAACCTACTCGGATGTGCCAATCGAAAAGCTTTCTTCTTTATCATACATGTTAATACATCAAAAAGCGTACATTTTTTAATTAAGTATTTAAAAAACAAAAAATGAGTTGTTAACGATATGTTATTTATTTTTTTACTATTCTACAAGTTTTTTGTCAATAAATGTTTTCAAAACCACTGGAGAATGGGGAGAAAAAAAATCGTAATTAAGTCTAATCTACGAGTTAAAAAAAAAAAAACGCGAAAATTTTTGCTTATTACAAATATGCAAATTAAACTTAGATCGGACAATTGGGTGATTAGGATTTTTTCTTTTTTTTTTAATCAACTACCGCGCCCGTCCCAAAATCGAATAAAATGGACTATTACAGCAGCACCGCCCGGTCGGTTTTCACCAAAATTTTATTAAAATCTCGGCCTATTACATTACATCTAAATAAAAAATTTCGTCGACAAATATTCATAAATTCTTCACTTAGACTGCAAAAAATCGAGAAAATCGCACAAAAATCCTGACGTCCATAATCAAAAACCTGTATATGAAGTTTCGTGCAATTCTATCCATAACTTCATACACTTTCTGATAATAAAAAAGAAAAATCGCAGCTAAATTCACAATTACGGCGTGACCTTCAGGCCGATTTTCTCCAAAATTTTATATAAACATTGGCCTATGGCATTGCCTCTAAATGTAAAATTTCATCGAAAAATATTCAAATTCTTCACTTAAACTGCAAAAAAATCGAAAATATCGCCATCACAGCTCCTCTTAGGTGGTAATATCCATATTTTCAACCGAATCTAAACTCTAAAGTTGACTAGTATGTTGCGGCCATCACGAAACTTTCTTCCATATAAATCACGTCAATTAAATCATTTAAATTGTACAAGAAATTACATCAATTTGGCACCAATTCATATCAAAGTATATCTGAATCTGAAGTTTTATGAAAATTCGTGCATTAGTTATTGAGATAGAGCTATAGTGGAAAGTCTGAAAAATGCAGCATAGCAGCGCAACCTGTTGAGCGATTTTCACCACAACATACACAGTACTAACTCATATCAAGGTATACCTGAATCTGAAGTTAGTTGAAAATCCAAGCATTAGTTCTTGAGATAGAGTTATTGCGGAAATCGCAAAAAAGGATAGCAGCGCCACCTGGTGAGAGATTTACACCAAAATGTATAAATTGTCAATTCATGTCAAGGACTAACTGATTCTGAATTTTGATGAAAATTCGTGCATTAGTTCTTGAGATGCAGCTAGAGTGGAAATTCTCAAAAATGCAGTATAGCAGCGTCACCTGTTGAGCGGTTTGCATCAAAATATAAACAGCTCTAATTCATATAAAGGTATACCTGAATCTGAAGTTCGTTGAAAATCGGAGCATGAGTTCTTGAGATAGAGTATTGCGAAGATCGTAAATAATACAGTATAGCAATGCCACCTGTTGAGCGATTTGCACCAAAATATATAAAATTTCAATTCATGTCAAGGAATAACTGAATCTGAAGTTTGGTGAAAATCCGTGCATTAGTTCTGGAGATTGAGCTATTGCGGAAATCATGAAAAATGCTGCATAGCAGCGCCACCTGTTGAGCGATTTACACCAAAAACTAATCAGGATCAGATTATATCAAGGTCTAACTGAATCTGAAGTTTTGTGAATTCTGTGCATTAGTTCTTGAGATAGAGCGCCCAGAAAATTTTTGTCTCAATCAGACTCACAGAGTGACAGAGAGACAGACAGACAGACTCACAGGCAGATATTTTCTAAAACCATCAAATCGTGTTCAGGCCTTTCTAAAACGTATAAATCCGTAGAAAACCGGAAGTCGAAAATTTTCACGAATCCAATACTTTCTTCTTGTAAAGATAGAAGAAAGTAAAAACGCATATATGAAGTTTGGTTCTCTTCTGTCTATAACTTATTACACTTTCCGATGATACAAAAGTCCCTCCAGTGGAATATCCCCAATTTTAGCTTGGACCTATGACGGCTATAGTCAAAAACATATATATGAAGTTTGGCTCAATTCTATGTATAACTTCATAGCTTCAAAACTTCTACGCTAATAATACGATAAGTGGTCTCAAAAATTGTGTTTTCGGAAAATTATGTTGCTTTAAAATGGATAAATACGATTTTTGCAGACAAATTTTATCAGTTCTCCTACTCTGGCGTAGGACTATAAAAGGATCGAAATACTTGGCACGAGCTGCACCAAAAGTTATTCCCTTGCGAGTACATTATTTAAGGTGGTTTCTTCCTGTAACAAGTTTTTACGACCACAGATATATACATAGCTGCCAGCTTTTACGATTTTATCACCGTTAATTTTTAAAACAAACATTTATCTTATTTAATAGTTGAAAATTTAGGATTAAATAAGGGAATTTTTTACGTTTTAAAAATAGTGAAAGAGAAAAAGCGTAAATCTTTATAGCTATGTAATATTTCTAAAAAACTAAAAAATTAGTCCTTTATTCATTTATTTTTATATAATTAGCTTTTATTTATTGCTTTTTTTTAGGGGGGGGGGCGTTTATTTTTAACCCTTTCAGGGGTAAAGTGCTTCTGAAACATAATAGTTGGTAAATGCAGGGATTAAATGTCTTGAAAATGTAACGTATCCCTTTAAATATTTCTAATATAATTTTGATTATAGAGTTACATTTGAAAACTTGTTATGTGTTTCCCTACATATTTCTTTTGTTATCGTTTTCTTAAATAAAACGAGAAAACTTTATCGCTTAGCTAGAAAGTTTGAAATTGCAGACAAATTTAAAATATTACATTTTCAATTGCACTTTCTCAGATTATTACTCTTTTGGGATCACTAAACCTAGCAATTTTATCACAGCAATTCATTAATGTTTTGTCCTGGAATATTCCAAATCTTTTTATTCAGTCAGTTTGAAGTGTAGTATTTGAAACTAAATTTAGCTGTACATAAAGATATTGTTAAATTAACATTACTAATAAGAAAAATTATGAATTTTAGTGGAAATTATAATAAAAAATAAGCTTCATTTAATAAGCATCTATACAAAAATCATGCAGACTAATTTATTAAAGACAATATTCTTTCTATCTATCTATAATATATATGTTACATTATTAGATCTAATTCCGCGATTTCCTTATCTTATTCTAAATTACTACTTTATATTCACTAAATCCTTATTTTTAAATAATCTCTATCGTTAATTCTGTTAAATACCCTTTAAATTAATGTCTCACTTGTCTAAATTACTTAAATATTACGCTTTTAGTATTCTTAAATTAAATGTTCCATTACGCTCTTTTTTCTTTTAGAATGTTCTTTTAGCTTCCATTTTATTTTCCCGCGCGTATTCCGGGGTTATCATTTTTACCTTCAAATTCATCCACTCGCTCTGTCAGCACTCTTTCTATGGCGTGGCATTCTTAATTATTAATTGGTTGAGAGCGCGACCTACGTCATATTTGTATTCCTACACTTGATGCACAAAAAGCCGATGCTCGCTGTGTTTCAGCAGATTTTAGTCGTATTTCCATTTTTCATACCACCCCCCTCAGGTCACCGTCCACGTATTCGATTATCTACAACTTTGTTCATTCCCTAAATTACTACTATGAACCGATGGCTAATATTCTTGGTGGAAACTGCGCGCCGCCAAAAGATGTTTAAATAAAATGCTGAGCTGAATTTACGTTTTGTCTCGAATTTTCTGGGGAAACTTTCACGGAAAAATGTATTCCATGGCCTTCACTCGTCAACTGATACAACTTCCAATCATCATATAACGTCAATATCGTAGTCTTTAACACGACAGAATTCCAATTTTCGTTATACTAGTACAACAAGATCGAATTTACCTGTTCTGACTGCTTATACTACTCTATTACTGCTGGACGTGATCCACTACTGATATCGTGACAGCCAGTTACTTCATTTCAACTAGAAAAATCTTCAAATGCTGCAATAATGCAACATATATATATTTGGTTTCGCCAATTTTGAATGTTTTAATTTTTTAATTCTTATTATATATTAGTGATTGGGATCTAGGTTTTTAAAAAATTCACTAATGATAGTTGATCCAGATTTAATATGTATAATATCTGTGTCATGTATTGATACTCAATTTATTAATTTTTATTAAAAAAAGATGAATTGTAATATTTTATATATATATATGTAATAATAAAAATTTTCGCCCTTTTATCTTAGTAAAACTATTCCAAATTCTTAACATTTTTCCATTTTTACCTAGCTTTAATAATATCTTAATATCTTTTGTCTTTTATTTCATGCATTTAAAACTGCGTATTCTTTTATTAGTCTAAAAACCTTAATCCATTCGCCTCATCTCATAAAACCCATTAAATTTCTTTTTTCATTTTATTCTAAAAATAAATTATTTTTCTTTCGAATGTTTTTTAATAGAATTTTTCGATGATGTTCTTTTTTCCCATAGTTCTTTGCAAATCCCGCCAGCCATTGTTTGCGCAATAATTCTGACACCGAAGCTATATAGTTCACATCGTCGTCACCCGCGCTTCCCCCCTCCCCCGCAGCTAGGTCCTATCGTATTCTGCTCCCATCGCGTCCATCCGGCTACATTTTACCGGATTTGTCATTTTAACATGTATTGTATTCATACGCGTGCAATTTTCGCAAGTATATAACCAGTTGCATGGGCTAGGAGAGACAGAATTTTACGACTGAGTTGCTTAATTAAACCACGCCACCTGAAGTGTGTTTTTTTTTTCCTGAGTCTTCGTCATTTGTCCTAATAAGTAACATCTAGTGGTACATTTTACTACGTAGCAACTGCCCGCACATGGATCACATATAACTAGTGGAATTTGGTGCATTATATGGTCGATTAATAAACGTTTTGATGCATCTATAGGCTTCGATTATTTATGCTTCGGGAAACATTTCAATGGACGACAGCCTGACCTTCCACTCTTCCATCGCTATTGTACGACTGCAAAAAACCATGATTCCTTCATTGAGTACATGATGTGGGTATGCTGGTGCTTAAGATCTACATGTTTATATGATACGAGTGAAATCGTTTCACACACACACACACATATATATATATACTTAACTTCGAAATCCACCTGTGCCTGTAGGCCGAGCCGGCAGGGATTTTTTTATTTGTCAATATAACAAATTTCCTTCTCCATTCTTTTTTTCTCCCGTAATTTCATGTACCAATTGTGAATCATACCACATATTATAATATTTAATTCTGTCGCAAGCATTTAAAATGAACATAAATATATCGTAATTATTTTGTTTAATGGTACTTTTTTTGTTTTCAAAGAAATATCTAAACGAATTAAGTTTTGCCGTTTCTATTAAATAACACCTTTTAACAGGGACTCTACAAAATAACTATGAAATACTGTATTGCAAATATTTTCATGTTGGTTTTTAAGCAAATGATGCTTAGTACTATTCAAGTACTATGCATTTTGTATAGTATTGTGAGAGATGAAATTGGCTACTGTTTGGATTGATAATCAACTGCTTAGCTGGCAATCTTCCATTGTTTTTTTTGTTTTTTTCGAGCCACACACACATATATATATATATATATATTGGAACCAGAAATTTTACTTTATAAACAAAATCAAATACATGACTCATATACATCTTTTTTACCCAACTGAAAAGAAGGGTTATGTGTTTCACGCGTATCTGTGTATGTGGATTTCTTTATACCCTGGAAACATCCCAACGGCTGGTTGGATTTTTATGAATGAGGTCTCTATCGATTCGTCTTAATCTTCCGATGGTTATAGGATAGGTTTTGTTTTTAAAGATTCAAAATGGCAGCCGTAAAATAAAAAATGGCGGTAGAGACGAAAAAAAATTACACACCCTATTGAGTGGCATATCATTGGATAGGTCTTTCAAAATGAAGACGATGTTTCATTGACCATTTTGTAGTCAGAAGCTCCGTTTAAATATTACACAACCTGGAAGTTGTGTACTTTGGATCGCAACCTTTACTGTAACTCTACCCTTCATAATAGACATCTATAGGCCTCATCAAAAGAGTGTTTGTAGATAGGAACTGATAATTAAACACAACTTAAAAGTCATCAATACAAGTAAATAAAAAAAAGGTAAGTAATATAAAAAATAGTTTCATATTGATGAGAAATAATTAATTAGTTCGTTTTTTACGCAGTCGGGTTTTTTGATTTTTTAAATTTAATATATTTATAATAATTTTTCTGCTTCAAATTTTGTTTATTTGACATGAAAAAACCGGAATGTTAACAGTTCTGCAATTACTGTTTTTATTAAAGGACACCAAAATACAAATTGAATCGAAATGTTCCCGGGCGGAATTGGCTGAAATTTTGATATATGCTATAGTTCATGCGATGTTGATAAAATGTCTCAATGGGCACAATCCTCAAAAATGGCTAAATTTGATGCTATGGCCATCCGAATATATTAATTCCTATAACGTAGCTGTCAATATTTAGTATTTTTTCAAGTCAAATAAACATGATTTGAACCAGATATGTTTTTTGACGAAATGATTAATGCCGAACAGTGCAAGGAATATTTAAGAAGTTTCCGAGTTGCAATCAGTTTTATGCCCAATCAACGAATTAGGTATCTTGCCAAATGATGAAGCCATTGCAATAAAGTTTAGATGTAATTATAGTAATTACTGTAACGAGTTTAAAACTGTTCTCAAATGAACAACTTTCTCATACATTTTTTATTTCAATTGTGTTCGCTAATGTATCAAATTAGTAGGTGTTCTTATTAAGAAACTATGTAATCAATTTGTTTTTTCCGTTTTATGGAAAAGGCAGTTGATTTTTCAGAAATTTGGTGTCAAATTTGGCGTTTTAAACTGAATTTCTGGACTAGACAATGCTAGAAAGGGAAAAACTGCCGGCGAAGACAACAATCGCTTATAACTCAAGATGTAATTCATTTATCGGAAAATTAAAAAAGAGAAAAAAAAAGATCACAAGTCACATCTATAATCATGCCTGCAAGTATCATGCTTTTATGTTTGACACATTTTTGAAGTCATTTTTAAAGTTTCGCGTTGTTGAAAGGAAAAAAAGTTTTTTTTTTGAGAATCGCTTTAAGGAAACATTATTACTGTTTTAATGTGATTTTTATTAATTTCTTTGATTTAATAAAATTTCTGGTTTCATTTGATTTGAAAAAAATACACATATTTGCATCATAATATGTATATACTAGAATCGGAGAAACATCCCGTTAAGTAATTTTTCTGGTTAAAATTTTGCTTGTTTGATTTGGAAAAAACCCGGAAGTTTGGCAGCTATGAATTATGAATTAAGATCTTTCACTGGTCATGCCGTCAAAGCTTGTCATTTTTAAGGATTGGACCTATTGAGACAGTTGATCAGCATCGCATGAACTACAACGTACCTAAATTTCAGTCAATTCCACCGGAGCCACAATTCCATACAGTTTGTGCGTGGTCCTTTAAAAATTTTAAGATTTCGCGCTTTGAATCATTACACACTTTTCTTCCAAAAGAAAGCAAATATGTGTGAATTAATTAATGCTTCCGATATTTTACGAAATTTATGGAAGCACATGGGAAATGAATCAAATAAAATTAATATTAGTTTCACCTTTGCTGCGAAAAATCTTCCCATTTATCCGAGAGTAGTGTTGAATATAAATCGATGTTGGCATACAGCCATCAAGAAAGTTTGCTTCTTAAATTTTACGACTGAATAGATTTTTTACGCCACATAGCATTTCCTTGAGTTAGTCACCGAAACTTAGAAACATGCAATAACTTAAACGAAGACACGCTTGATATACCCTAATTAAAGAAAATGTTTACTTATATAATCGGCATTATGATAGTTTAGATTTCCATTGGTTTAGAAATACCAAATTTCGTAGAAATTTTAAAACAGAGACGACTTTATAATTTATGAACTGTAAATTTTAGAACTCTCATGGTTGGAAATTTTGGGCTGTAATGAGGAGTTCACATACAAAATTTGAAATTGCATCTAAAAAATTTCTATTCGGAGAAGTTACTTTTTCTGTAACAACGATTATAGATTTAAACTCTTTCAACGGTATTTTGTCTTGTGCTAATACTTATAGTTGAATGAAATATTGTGTAAAATAAATGTGGTGGTAAAAATGTTTTTCTCCCTCCAAAACATCTCCTCTCTCATCCTTTTTATATATATATTACTAAAATAATAATTTAACAAATAAACCCCTGCGTACTGGGGCTGAAGCCCTCCCAATTCAAAGGAAAACAAATTTCGGAAGTCGATTGCGCTGTCGAAAAATAAAAGCTATTGTTTTCTGTCTTCAATGTTTGATAATCTTAGAAAAGAATTCTGTACATTCAGAAACACTATCAATATCGATTATGAAGGGGTTTTTTAGAGGTGTGGTTTTGAAATTGCAACACTGTTTCTAGTCATAGTCAATTTGACAGCTGACAGATGATTTGTGCTCAGTATGTTTTGCCATTTCACTACGAATAGACTTACGCCCGAACAACGCTTGCAAATTGTTCAAAACACCATCAGTTTATTGCCGGAGACATTTGGTAAACGCATAATTTCGCGTAATGGACTGGCCTCCACGGTCATGTGATCTCACACCAATAGATTATTTTCTGTAGGGATATGTGAAGTCGCTGGTCTATGACGATAAACCACAGACGTTGCACCAGCTGGAAATCAACATTCGCTGCGTTATTGCTGATAATACGGTCCGAGCTGCTGAATAAAGTGGTTGAAAATTGGACTCCAGATTGCGTTTCATTCGAGCCAGCCGAGGCGCCCATATGCCCGAAATTATTTTTAAACACTAATGGTATAAAATTATTTAGTAAAACGCAATATCATGGCCTTTAATATTATTTTTATGTGTTTCATTTCGGTTTTAAATTTGTATACCTCTAAAAGAAGAAAAAAAAAATTCTTTCTTTGTAAAGTGTAAACCTAGCAGATGAGGGGTGCCTCAATGTCCATTCCGCAAGCCTTATGACTTTTTTAACTCTTTTTAATTATTTCAAAAACTTTCAACCCGCAGTTTCCCTTCTTTCATATTAGCATTGTTAAATTTCAGGAGATTTAACTTTTGTGAATTGTAACGTTCGAATACGATTACATGAATAGATATTATAGGACTCTTTAATTTCTGTAAAAACTTAAATCAGGAAGGTGCAGTCAGTCTCCTTCGAGCCAGTTTTCGAGGTTTTCATAATTTTTATTCGTCTGTTTGTTTGTTTCTTGGAAGATAGCGTTAATTTTAAAAACATAAATGAGTCTAATCGACTCGGCTCATTTCTATAATTTATTTATTGGTAGCTCACATGGGTTTTAATTACGAAACGTTATGTTTTAAGTATTTCCTCAAATATATAATTTTGTTTAGTTTATAGATTGACTTGAAGATTAAAAAAAGAAAAATTGTTAACCCCCACCCCACCCCTAAAAACCACTTGATTTGGTTAATGTATTAAGAATAATTGAAATAAAACATATTTGTAATTTAAAAAAAATATTAATTATTTCCCAAGGTTTTAAATCCTTAACACGGCTTATACAACAGCCAAAAAAAAAAAAAAAAGGAGTCGTAGGGACGGGGAGAAGCAACAACAAAAAAAGGGGGGGGGGATTACAAAAGATATAATTTTTTTTGTCTTTATTAATAAGCACAGAAATATGAAATAAAACTACATAAAAATCTTTGTTAATGATATAATGACCTAGAATAAATATAAACTTTATCCCTCCCCCTACTCCCGCTTCTACCACCACAAAAATATAGATCGTCCAACCAGAGTACACGTAAATAAATTAAGTGAGAGGAAATATTTTATGTAAGCTATCTTTCCCATTACTGCCTAAAATCTTTCACTTTATCTAAAAGTTAGCGGTGAATACAAATCTATGTTGGCACGCAGCCACGGAGAAAAATCAGCGTCTTCAATTTTCTTTGAATTGGTTTTTATTCCACGCAGCGTTTTCTCGAGTTAGTGTCTGATGCTCAAAAATATACAATAATTTAATGAGATGTACACTAGATATCCTACAGTTAAGGAAAATATTTATTTGCATACTGGCTTACATTTTGAGAATCTTGGAGAGTTTTCAATTTTACCTAATCTTATTAAGATACGTGTCATGAAATATTGGTTATAAGTGAATAAAAGCGTTCATGTTCTAAATCATACAAAAACAATGTAATGATGACATTAATGCTAGAAAAGTAAAATATATACATATTGTTATTTTCCCCCCTAAAGTATGACTGCATGTAACAACTATAAACCATTACACATATTGTAAAGTTAAATATTGTTATAAAATATTGAGAGAAAAATTCAAATTGCCATATTTTTCATACACTTTTTGTTATTTCGTATAAGAGCTGACCATAAGATATGATTAATTGGAGTAATATTTTCACATTTATAGATAGATGCACATGAAATGAGAAAAACGGGGGAAATCGGTAAATTGTTCTTTAGAAGAAAACAAAAGATATAATAATCAGAAAACAAAAGTTATAAAAGAGAAAACAAAAGATATAATAATCAGAAAACAAAAGTTATAAAAGAGAAAACAAAAGATAAAAAAAAAGAAAACAGTATATATATAAAAAGATAATAAAAATAACAAAACTTACACTATTTTTGTTTATTTCATGTTTCGTTGTGAAAATAACACCAACTTTCTTCTTTTCTGAATTTTTCCCCCCAAAAGTAATGGTTAAAAAAATCAAAAAAAAAAAAAAAAAAAAACCCAAAAATAAACTCTGGACGAATATTGTATGAATATAACATAAAAAAAAAAAAAAAAAAAAAAAAAAAAGTTGAATTATTTTGTTTTTAAGCTTTTCGCGTCAGCGTCCTAATAGCTGTAATGTCCTCACATTTACTATTATTAAATAGGGAAAATTTTGGTATTCGTTTAATAATTATGACCCAAAGTACTATTCTTTTCTATTTTTATAATTTAAGGTTTAAATCTTTGAACATTTCCGTACATTTATGCGGGAGAAAATTTTAATGCTGTCATATGTAAATTATACTATATTACCGTTTTACACAAACCGCATTTCTTAATGAACACGTGTATAAATTAAATGAGATGAATACTATCTTTACTGTTACAGAGTAAAATCTTTCTTTTATCCAAAAGTAAGTGGTGAATATAAATCTATTCTGGCATCCAGCCACGGAAAAAAACCCAGCCTCTTAAATTTACGTCTGAATTGGTTTTTACTCCAGGCAGCATTTTCTCGAGTTAGCGTCTGAAGCTAAGAAATACCTAATAATTTAATCAAAAACACGCTTGATATCCTACGGTTAAGGAAAATATTTATTTGCATACCGACTTTTATTTCAAGAATCTTGGATGGTTTTCAATTTTATCTAATATTGTTAAGATACATGTCATGTAATCGTGGTTATAGATGAAGAAAAACATTTATGTTTTAATACATGAAGGTATGCAGTCGCGCTTCCACATTGAAAATTGCTATTTTGTCAAGATATATTATTCTATAAATTGGGATATAAGATTATGCAGTTTTATATTGTTGCTTTTCATTTGATGCTAACTGCTATGATTTTTGGCCACCAGTAATGCCATATAGAAATCTTCCTCTTATTTAATCTCAGATATCTGTGATTATAAAAGGGACTAGACGACTAGAGATGAAACGGACATGGACTCAAAGTGAAAATTTTAATATTCACATTTTATATTTTATATTCTTAAAAAATGTGCTTTATGAAATTAAGGATAAGTTTTGCAATAGTATAAATAGTTTATTTAAAATATATACCCTTTAATAAATAGCTATTTTTATTCCTTTTTTACCACACATCATGACATTATATTTATTCTTGTTTAAAATAATTAACTAATTAAAAGCGTGGTCCTTGCAGTTATAGAGAACACGTGTAAGAAAAGTATGAAAACAAGTTTTTTGAAAAAGTTAGCAGTTATCTCAAAAATGTAATTAAAATTTTTTTCTGATATTTGTTTTAAAAACTTTTTCAAATTTTACCATAAGAATTGCCTTTTTTCTTAATATTTTTTTTTTCTACATAATGCCGATTAATAATACTCCAAGGAAAAGGTATAAAATACTAAATAATAATAAAATATTTCAAAGAATGCACAGAATCCCTTTAATCGTAGAAATTCTTCGATTAAATTCGATAAATATTATTGTTTAAAAATACTGGTAGGTAAAATTAAGGTTTCTACTCTGTCTATATGCCACGTATACGAGGGAGTATCAATAAGTTTTTCCCCTCACATAGAAATAATTGAGCGAAATTTGTGAAATTGCTACATTTTATGAGCGTTTTTCTATATAGTCAATGTGCACAGTAATATATTTGTGCAACCGGTATTTCAAAGAGTGGGGGATGATGCACTCCAGGAGGCGCGATAGTACACCCAAAGGGGGGGGGGGCATTTTTCTAACTTTTACTGACCCCCACATGTGACATATTGTTGGAAAGGCCTGTGGCCACTTATTCATGCTATGCACCTCCCGACCCCCTCCCCCCAAATTTGCCCTCCGGGGAAGGGGGGGGGAGCACTTTTCTAAATTTTGTGGACATCATTCACACACTTCATATAAAATTAAGCCTATATTTTAGAAATATCTTGAGAGCTAAGAAAAGAGACATCCTTTAAGAAGAGTACACAGAAAAAGGAGTTAAAAATATTAATTTCCCGAGGATATATTTTAAATATACGAATGCATCAAACGCCTATAGACTTCACATTAGTGAGGGGGATTCGGAAGCTGTGTGAGTAGCAGTCTTAAGAATCAGTTTTTTAAAAAGTTAATTATTTTTATAGAAAGAAAATAAAATGTCGAATTATATGAAAAAATACTCTAAAAATACTATTAATTTAACATAAAACAGATTTTATGCACTTTCTTTTTTTTTTTATCTACTCCCACAGTGAACAAAGTCTGTGTTCACATACTTTCTCATATATGACATCTGTTTATAGACTTGGTTCACTGTGGAAGGGAATAAAACAGATTTTATGCACTTCTAAATGGACTTTCTCATTTTTTTTCAAAAACACAACCTGAGAAAAATGAGCTAGACTTTAACTTTGACTTATTTAAATTGACATAGCTGCAGTAAAATGAATTTTTCGTACATTTATAATCATCGAATCTTTAAAAAAGTTTATCTGAATTTACCAGGGATGTCTAAATGCATTTTAAGGGGAAAATTGAAAAATAATATTTTCGTCCTTTCTAGACAAATGAAAGTGCCAAGTACCTGTAACACATAAAATTGCCAATGTTAAAATGCAAATTACGAAAAACAAGTGTTTGGTTTGTGTAAAAAAAGTATAACCTGAAAATTTTATAACGGTCCACGATAAAAATCTTAGCCGCTTTATCTTGGAGGAGAGAAAAAAAAAAAGATCTATGCTAGTAATTATTAGGTTGAGCAAAAAGTTCTGGGAAATTTTTAATCTAATAGTTACCAGAATTTGTATCGTATATAGGAGTACTAGTGGTATATTTATAGGAGTTCAGGAACTTTGGCTCCAAAATGCCTATTGAACAGTATGATTTGCGTGTGTTGACCCGGCATTATTAGAGAAAAGGCCTAACGATTCTGAAAGCCGTCGATGAGATTAATGAGAATGAAGGTGCTGGTAACGGTGACAAACTTAGCCAGCAAATCCGGAATCTGGCAGAACGGTGGCAGAAAGTCGTGAACTATGCACAGACGCCTGTGGGACTATGATGGCCTCTACTTTAAAGTAGAGTCCTTGTTGCTTTTGTTGTTAATTTGTACATAACAACGCAACTTTCACAAATTTCCCAGAACTTTTTGCTCAACCTAGTATTTCGTACCTGCTACTCAATAACTATCATAGTAATAAACCATTATATTGTTCAAATAATTCACCCTAGGTATTATTTTTAGGTTATACAGCATTGCGTAAAATAGTATAGGAAAAATAAAGTTTGCAAAATTTATAGCTGTCCGGGATCCAAGGTAAACTGTTAATTCTAATATTCTGGGAGAAAAATATATCTTCTCCAGTAATTTTCTTTTACTTCTTAATGATAAATTTATTAAAGCATTAATACAATAACACCTTTATATCGTTTAATCATCCGCTTAAAAACGTTTATTCCGCATATTCCGTCAAATTTTTAAATGTAATGGCCAAAGAGATAAAGAAATAGTGCTAAAAAAAGGCCTAATAAGCCGCCAGAGGACATGCATGAGATCCTGTTAAACCGTCTCTTTAGTCTTTCAGCCCCACCTTTATTTTGCTGCAAATGATAGCTGCAAAAAGATAGAAGAGACAAAAATTTGTAATGAAGAATTGACTGAGTGACAACGAACTCAACGCAGAGTATCCAATAAAACTGCAAGATGTTGTAGCTGAAATATACCTTAGACAGTAGTTAAAAAATTATTTCTTCTAAAATAACCAAAGAGGATTTCACAATTCTAATAAAATTGAATGGACGAAACCAGAGAAAACAATTTTTTTATGCTTTTTAAGTAATCTTTGCTTTATTTGCTTATTTCTTATATATTATAATATATTTCAATAATGGTGTAGTATTCCATTTAATAACAGATTTGAAATAAATATTTTATCGTGACTATTTCTTTTACAAATCTTTAAAAAAAAGAAAAAGTTTCTTTTCTCATTATGTGTAGTCTAAAAACAATTCCCCTATTTTACTGTAAGCTAATTCAAAGCTCATAAATAAGTTTATATATAATAAAAAATGAATATAACCAATTTAACTATAATAAACCAATTTGCTTGTACCATCACCCCGCGTAACCCTTTCAGGGGCAAAGCAATTTAATTGCTAAAGTGTTGAAATTAATGAATGACACCGGAATTTGAAAACAAATTTATTTGTAAATACGAAAAAACTACACTTCGCATATATAATAAACCTACAATTTTTTACTAAAATTCTGGCGCTATTGTGGCATTTGGGAATTAAAATTAAGTGGTTTCATAAAAATACCACCGCCCCTCAAGGGGTTAAAGCGTCACAATTGTCGGGTGCTAAGGGTTGACAGCTTAATGGAATTTCATTGTATGTAAAACTTAATGTACTCCCAATTATTCAATTTAGGGATGATTTTTAGATAATATAGCATTGCAGAAAATAATTAATAGATTTAACAATTTACACAATGTTAAAATGCAAATTTCGTGCCAATTTCGTATGCCAGAAGCGTTTTGCTAGTATCGGAAAAACAAATTCTTCAAATTTTGTAGCTAATTGATTTCCCTTCTATCTTTTTACAGAATAGGATATGTATATCTGCTAATAATTCTAACTCCTACTATATTTCTAAATTTGACTGACGAATATGATAGTTTTATTTCATATCGTTTTATTTTTGAATAGCATTAAACGTAATAATTTCCAGGTTGACAAATATCAATTGCCTTTCTATAGTTTTTATTTTATAATTTTGCTTTGAACTTATGAATGTAGCCTGCCCTTATAGTTTTTAAAAAAAAGTTAGTATCAAACACTGAAATGTGCTGGGATTCAATCAGAAATACTTTTAATATGTTTTGGTTAAAGAAAATGTTTAATTACCGGAATATTAACTTAATAAATATATATACTTATGGTTTATGGAAAAAGTATATAGCGATTTAAATAGTTCATCTTTATGAAAATTTATTCATTATTTAAATATAACATTGTACAAGTTACCACATTTAACTAAGGTACCGCAGAAAGAACTCTCACAAATGAAATAAAACTTGTAGAAATATTTAAAAGGGTGAAAAAAAAAAGATTGTTTTAGATTAAAAAAAAAAAAAAAAAAAATGAGAAGAGCGAATCTCACAAAATTACTTTTCTTTTGTCTTATAAAAATTGCGCAATATTTTGTGTTCCTACTTAAATGAAACTCGAAACAATGGCTTGCAATAAATGTATAGCCAGCAAATTATGCACGGAGTACATGTGAGTTCTGTTTTCATAGCTGTTTTATGAGTTGGCGTGCAGCCAGTTTAGTGTTATTGCCAAAAATTTTAGGATGAAAAAAGTTAATTGGAAAAGTCCCTTACTTAACTAGTCTTGATTCTTTTTACTATATCTTCATTCAGTTCTATTTTCAAAAGTAATTTTCTTCTTTAATGGAAAAGTAGTCTTCAGAAATTGAGAAAATGTTTCAAAATCAAAATCCCTGAAAATTTGTAGGCTTGGTATTTCGTTAATATTTTTATATTAAAAATTTAAAGCCTATTTACAGCGATTTAATAAATAAATACAAGGAATTAGAAAACGTAAAATATATTAAATGTATTTTAATTAAAGTAAAAATTCGTAAACATTCATATTTTGTGACGATAAAATTATCTCGCCACATGTCTTTAGTGTAATTACTTATTATAATTTACTCTTGAAAAAAAGTGATTAATTTTACATCTTTTTAGATTACCGGCCACCATTCGATGATCCGTCAAAAAATATGGATATAATTTATTTTTGATGCTTTATTAATAATAAAACAAAAACAATATTTTAAGAAATTCTTGTATTTAATAAATTATGGGTGTTTAATTTTTGAAGAAAAACAGGTTAAATTATAAAGTTTGGCTCTACATGAAAAGGGAATACCCATTGCTGAGTGAAAAATCAATGAGAATTTTGATTCAGGTTTCAACAACATATTTGCACGAAGCGACATTCTGATTGTGACACAGCAAATTAAAACTCTGTACAAGAAGATAATAAATATACAAAAATAACTCTCCATCTTGCACTAACTTCGTTGGAGCCACAAATACACGAAATTATGTCAAACAAGCAAGAATCAAATGTCGCACTAAACACGTTTAATAATAATCATAACCTTTCAATTATTTAACCACTTCGAATATGCGGCGTACAAGTTGCTCAGAATCTTTGATTACTCCTACCAATAAATTTGAGCAGTAGATTTTTCTTTTTTTTAATGCAGCATTTCTGCGATTGAATTCGTCAAAAATTTCTATTTTGAATTACCGGTGAGAAAAGATCAGAACTTCTGTAAAAGAGGCTCGCATTGAAGGGTTTAATACAGAGAACTCCCGTTAGTGCGAACTTGGAAAGGAAGTTATTTTTTGTCCGCTCTAACGAAGTCCGTATTAAACGATGTAAACGTTTGAATGGTGTAAAATAATCCATGTAGTTGTATTCCTTTTTTGACTGAAATAAAATAGGTTACAAACTTAATGGTAAAATAAACGACATTTTCTTTAATTTAGTCATTTTCTTTAAAAAACAAGTTAGTGGTCATTTGTAGACTATCCAAAAGAATAAATTACTGAGAACGAACAAACTATGCAACGAAGTTGCCATACTTACATAATTTCTCTTTAATTAAAGTAATCTTTCACTTTTCTTTGTGTTACTTGAAGAAATTATCTTTGTACCATATCATTGTCCAGTTTTGCAACACTCGAAAATTTCGTCTGATTGGGCCTCGTACAAAATTAGCAATTTTTAAACATCTCAGGATTTTGGTGGTAGAAAGTTTTCTTTCTCTTCATTATTGTCACTTTCAATTTCTTGATATCTGAATAACCAAAGTCACATCAAAGTTGCTTTTGGAAAAATAATGTACAAAAACAGTTCCGATTCTTCTCGATGAGTTTGCGAAGAAATTGTCCGCATTATCTGATGAGTGGTATTCCTTTAAGTGATGTCTTTAACAGGACCGTGTAAAAGGGGGGCGAAGGGAGCGATCGCCCAGGGCGCGGAAATTGAGAGGGCGCCAGATTTATACTACCAGCCTCGGTTTTTCTTTTCTTTCCTTTTTTTTTTCTTTTTTGTAAAAATAAATCATATGCATATCGGGAATGTTTTTCAAAATGAAAGTCCGTACATTTTTTGTTAGAAAGTGTATAATGATTTACCGAAATTGCAAGACATTGTGAAATAATTACAGCTGTGTTTTCAAGATTGCATTTGATAGATGAAATCTTATTTTATCTGAGTGAAGAACAACTACCCATTTCCCTCTTTTCCCGTGCAGAGAGAGAAAAAAAAAAAAGGAATTTCCAACATCTGGTATACATAAAAGTGTTGCACAACGAGATGCAATAAGAAAGACTAATGAACTCTGAAAACTTTTCTTCCTTTTTTTAGTCAGTCTCTAAATATATGCCCTAAGCAAAACACGCAGTGTGTCTGCGCTCTGAAAGTTAATTAAATATATAACTTTGAATGTAAATTTAATTTTAACTTTATCTATGTGCTTTTAATTAAATAGTGTAGTCCTGTGATCCTGTGCCCTCTTTTGTTACTGAGTGGAATATTTTCATGCTGATTCACTTTGGATTTTATAGCAGGTTGGATTACCCTACGCGGATTCAATCAACGCTGAAAATAAAGGTAGGAGCATGCCAATTTTATCTTTCTCCTTTTCTGTGAAGATGTTAAAAGGGAAAACATTATTTTCTAAATATAATTCATGAAGAGAAGCTCAGTTATTTAACTGCCGTGATTTCACAATAAAAATTCAATAGATTATGAGACAGACTGAAGGCTGTGAACACGGCAAGTTACCGCTCTCTTCTATTTAAACTATTGTGACAATAAATGAAAATAAACGAAAACTCTTGAAAGTTAAGAAACTAAAATAAAAGAAATCTTTTAAAGATAAAACAATGGCCTCCTCCCTAAAAGAAAACTTTAATATCGAAAAATTAAATCCGCATAACTATGCCCAATGGAGTTTTAAAACCCAGATGCTCCTAATGAGGGAAGATTTATTTAATTATACACAGGATGACCCCCCAACACCACTAACTACTGAGTGGACTAAGCGAGATAATCGTGCTAGGGCTACAATTATATTAACTTTAGAAGACTCACAACTTATTTATGTGAAAAATGAAACGACAGCCAAGACAACTTGGAATGTTTTAAAAACTATACACGAGCGCGCAAACCTTTCGAGCAAATTATATTTACTCAGAAAGTTATACAGTATAAAACTCGGGGAAAACGGAGATATGATAAATCATATCGTAAAAATACTAGAAACAGCCGACAGATTAAAGGCGATAGGGGAAGAAATTAAGGACACGCATTTATCCGCGTTACTTTTATGCTCCCTCCCGCCGAGTTATGATACTTTGATTATCGCACTTGAAGCGAGAAATGAAGAGGAGTTAAACTCTGAATTTATAAAAGGAAAATTGACCGATGAGTATCAAAGAAGACAAGATAGCTCGAATAATACGTCGCGCGAAAATGCGTACAAAGCAGAAAAAAAATAATACTAAACCACAATATCGCAAACAAGAACAAAATATGTTTTGTACATATTGTAAAAGACGAAATCACATAAAATTAAATTGTTGGTTCCTTAAGAATAAAAATTCAAATTCTAAAAACCAAACAATGAATAAAGGGAGACAGAATGCTGCATTATGTTCTGAAACGAACAAAATCACTCCGGAAGTAGAAGAACAAACAAACACACAGACTCTGGGGAATAGTAGCAAAGAAAACAAAACCACTTTAGATACAAAGGTGTCTCAAAACAATTGTTCCTTTTACGCGAACATTGAAAATAAATCTACCTGGATAATTGATTCAGGGAGCTCTTCACACCTTTGTAACGACATAAACCTATTCAGTGACATTGATACAAATAATAAGAACACAGTCACGATTGCAAACGGAAAAATTCTTGCTTCACACGGGACAGGCACAATAAAATTACAAACACAATCAAACGACATTACTTTAAATGAAGTTTTGTACGTGCCAGAAATACAGTCAAATTTAATATCTGTTAATAAAGCAGTGAAGCATGGGTGTAAACTCATTTTTGAAAACGAAACCTGTAAATTAATCCAAAACGGCATAACCTTTATAGAAGGGAAAATTAAAGGTAATTTATATGAAGTAGACCTTTACAAACATAAACAAGTAAACTATGCGAATTTAGCTCATCAATGCAAGAATAAAAACTGTATTGAACTCATGCATAGGAGATTCGGACACAGAGATATAAATGCTTTAAAGCAACTGCAAACTAAAAGTTTAGCAACAGGTTTTAATATGGAAAATTGTAAACATGAAGTAATATGCGAAAGTTGCATAAAATGTAAATTAACAAATGCTCCGTATCCTAAACAAGCTACAAACAAAGCTAGTAAAATTCTCGATTTGATTCATTCTGATGTATGTGGCCCGATGCCAACAGAAAGTATGGGAGGAAAGAAATTCTTTCTCACATTTACTGATGATTTCAGTAGATTTACAATGGTATTTCTTTTATCAAAGAAAAGTGAAGTCATCACTAA
This sequence comes from Maratus speciosus, assembly GCA_963932465.1. NCBI lineage: Eukaryota > Metazoa > Arthropoda > Arachnida > Araneae > Salticidae > Maratus > Maratus speciosus. Next base: position 416,137,131 of record OZ010791.1, read on the forward strand.
ACTAAAAGAGTACGTAGCCATAACGAAAAATAAATTCGGTCGCAATATAAAGGAATTAAGAACTGACAACGGCGGGGAATATACCAGTGATGAGATAGAAAATTACTTAAAAGAAGCAGGTATACACCATCAGCTAACCGTGCCAAATTCTCCAGCTCAAAACGGTGTTTCGGAGAGGAAGAATCGTACACTAGTTGAAATGACGCGATGCCTGTTATCGGAAGCGAAACTACCTCAGAAGTTTTGGGGTGAAGCTCTAAATACAGCGGTATACTTAACTAATCGACTCCCCACGAAAGCTCACAATTCTACTCCATACCAATTATGGACAAATAAAATACCGGATTTAAGCAACATTAGAATGTTTGGCTGCAAAGCTTACGCTTATCTCGACAAATCCCAAAGAGGAAAACTTGATGATAAAGCGATTGAAGGAATTTTTGTCGGTTACGACAATAGATCTAAAAGTTATAGGATCTATACTGGTAATAATAAAATTATACGAGCAAGAACCGTCAGATTTCTAGAAAACTTTAATTCAAACACAACACCAAATTTAAATCTGAAAAATGATAGCGAAGTTCAGAAACAACCCGAAAAAGCAGGGGAAAATTCCTCAGAAATTATAATAAGTATGCAGGAAGAAAAACAAACAGACAGTGAGGAAAATACAACAAATGAACCTAGAAGATCACAAAGATCGAATAGAGGTGTTCCACCAGACAGACTCGCATACATTACTAAAGAAAATAAAATTATAGAGCCGAAAAATTTCGAAGATATTAAAAATCTAAACAATCCACATGAGAAAAACCAATGGTACGAAGCAACTAGTGAAGAAATTGCTTCATTAATAAAAAATAACACCTGGGATCTAGTTGATCCTCCACCAGGCGTAAAAGTAATTGGAAATAAGTGGGTTTTTACGGTTAAATATAATTCAAATGGAGAAATTAATAAATACAAAGCGCGTTTGGTAGCGAAAGGCTATTCTCAAAAATTTGGTAGTGACTATTATGAAACCTTTGCACCAGGAGTAGCCTATACAACGCTAAGAGCATTTCTAGCGTGTGCAGCTCACAAAAACTTAAATGTAAACCATTTAGATATTAAAACCGCGTTTCTCCATGGAAATTTAGAAGAAGTTGTTTATATGTCGCAACCAGAAGGACATATTAAACCGGGTGAAGAAAATAAAGTATGTAAGCTAAGAAAGGCTATATATGGCCTAAAACAAGCAGCAAGAGCATGGAATATTAAAATAGCTGAAAGTTTAAACAAACTAGGTTTTGTGCAAAGCACCGCTGATCCATGTCTCTTCACACGAGAAACTAACGGAAATAAAACTTATATCATCATTTATGTCGACGATCTGTTAATTTCAGGAGATACTAAGGAAATAAATGAAATAATGAAACAACTTAGTAAAGAATACGAAGTGAAAAATTTAGGTATGGTAAATTACTACTTAGGCATAAACATAAAAAGAATTAAAGAAGGAACTTATGCACTCGATCAGGAAAATAAAATAAAAGAACTGATTGAAAAATTTAATTTAAAGGACTCTAAACCTTGTGATACTCCGATGGAGGCAGGTTACTTAAACTTAGATGACGATGAAAATTTACTACCTAATAATCATAAGTATAGACAAGCCATAGGGGCATTGCTATACATAGCTACGATAACTCGTCCAGATATTTCAGCGGCTATTAACATCCTTAGTCGCAGAAATGAGAAACCAAGAGAAAAAGACTGGAGGGCAGTCAAGAGGGTTATAAGATATTTAAAAACAACACAAGAATTAAAATTAGTTATAAGCAACGAATATGATCCGATTCTGACGACATTTGCAGATTCAGATTGGGCAGGAGATAAAAGTGATCGAAAATCAACCACAGGAAATTTAAGTAAATTAGGAAATGCAGCGATTTCCTGGTCAACAAAAAAGCAAAACTCAGTTGCATTATCATCTGCTGAGGCTGAGTATATTTCCGCAGCCACATCAGCACAAGAAACCATATGGTTGATAAAGCTATTAGGGGATCTAGATTTAAACCAAAACCTACCAATTATTCTGTATGAGGATAATGTGTCATGCATCAAGATGACTCAAAATTATAAACATCATTCAAAAACAAAGCACGTGGATATCAAATTTAATTCAATTAAAGATTTACGAGAGAAGGGAATCATAGAATTAGAATATTGTCCCAGTAAGGAAATGACTGCAGACATCTTTACGAAGCCCCTTCCCAAACCTGACTTTATCAAACACAGAGACAACTTGAACTTAAGAACTATTGCAACTTCAGAAATCAAGCAGGGGTGTTAGAAAGTGTATAATGATTTACCGAAATTGCAAGACATTGTGAAATAATTACAGCTGTGTTTTCAAGATTGCATTTGATAGATGAAATCTTATTTTATCTGAGTGAAGAACAACTACCCATTTCCCTCTTTTCCCGTGCAGAGAGAGAAAAAAAAAAAAGGAATTTCCAACATCTGGTATACATAAAAGTGTTGCACAACGAGATGCAATAAGAAAGACTAATGAACTCTGAAAACTTTTCTTCCTTTTTTTAGTCAGTCTCTAAATATATGCCCTAAGCAAAACACGCAGTGTGTCTGCGCTCTGAAAGTTAATTAAATATATAACTTTGAATGTAAATTTAATTTTAACTTTATCTATGTGCTTTTAATTAAATAGTGTAGTCCTGTGATCCTGTGCCCTCTTTTGTTACTGAGTGGAATATTTTCATGCTGATTCACTTTGGATTTTATAGCAGGTTGGATTACCCTACGCGGATTCAATCAACGCTGAAAATAAAGGTAGGAGCATGCCAATTTTATCTTTCTCCTTTTCTGTGAAGATGTTAAAAGGGAAAACATTATTTTCTAAATATAATTCATGAAGAGAAGCTCAGTTATTTAACTGCCGTGATTTCACAATAAAAATTCAATATTTTTCGTTTCTGACTAATGACTTTTTCCGTTTTGAAACTTGTTTTAGGCCTTTGTCTCTTTTGTTAACCTTCTCTTTTCTGAGTCTGCGATTCTCTTTCCGTACTAGGGATAAAAACGTTCACTCTCAAAATGGCATTTTGTTTCCCTTTTGGAATCCAAAAGGGTTGCAAACTGTATACTGTACTGCTAAATACATTTTTTTAACACCCATTTCCCAGATCCCCTTTGCTATAATATATAAGTGCAATTTTCTCTTATGTTACTTAGTTGTATGGAATTTCTGAATTATTAAACCTTTAAAAGCTCAAAGTAAAGGCGAAATATGTATTCAACAGTATTTAATTCTGTTTCTGCACTTGCGACACCCGTCACAAGCTGGAGGTGGGGGGGGGGGGGGGGGCGTCAAATTGAAACTTTTCCCGGACGCAGTTTTCTCTTCGCACGCTCCTGGTCTTTCACCTTAATTTTTGCAAACAAAGAATGAGGAACTACAAATGAGGACGTGAGTTTCTAAACTCGCCTTATCCAGAAAATCAAATTCTTGGTAAATCGCAAAAAACCTTTGATTGCGTCCATTGGTTTTCATTGTAAACCAAGATTTTACAATGCCAGAAATACACGATAAAACTAGTTTTTTTTTTTTTTTTTTTTTTTTTTCCGATTGTAGTGTTTTTTTCGAAACAGGTCCACCAAGAGAATGGACTGATGGAGAAAACTATTTTTGTTTTATTTTGGATAAGGCGAGTTTTGAAACTCACGCCCTCAAATATATATATATAACGAAAATTAAATTTCCGCTCTTCATTAAAATTATTCCATAAAAATTTCCTATCTAGCATGATTCTACAATCCTAGTTTATTAAATTATTTCCTGTCTTAAAAAATATTCCAATCATTCCGTTTACTTATTACTTTGTTACGTTATCTTGTTTTTGAATGTTTAAAAAATAGATAATTGATGTTATTTATTCTAGTTTGAAATTTAAAAACAGTAATAACTGTTTAGTAAAATAAATTCTTGAATTTTTTTTCCCCTAACCAAACAATTTTATTGAACCCCTTGAGGGGCGGTGGGATAAAATATATCTCACCTAATTTAAACAAGATTCTCACCAGAAAATGTTAACTAAATTTTATATTTTTAACTTTGGAGGAAAAATCTTTGAAAAATTGCTTTTCCTTATTTATACATAACATTTTTCGATTTTTCCGGTGAGAATTCAATATTTAAAGGCATTTTTGCTTGCCCCTCAAGGGGTTAATGTAACTTTAATTTTGATGCACATTTTGATTGACACATTGGTATTATTACATTAATATTGTTTTTGTATTATTATCGTTATTAACCATTTGGAAAAATGGTTATTGTCCTCGGTCAAGGTAGGAAATCAAAAACATATCTGAAGCTTTTTATTAGTTTTATCCGCATTTTATTCGTTTTCTGATTGGTCTATACAGTAATCTGTATTTGCTCTTTACTTTCAACAGAGATGGATACTTCTGTTGCCACTATGACAAAAAAGCAGGGGCGCGGAGACCCAGTGTGCAAAGTGTGCACCGCACACAGGCGCCAGAATAGTAAAGGCGCCAAATATTTTAGTCGAAGCTGAAAATTTTGAAAAACCTTTATCCAATTTAAATTTATTAAATCAGTATTTAAATTAAAAGTGCGTCATTTCTGACACATTTATGAGTTCATTTTTACTTATAAGATATATGAAATTTGCAGATGCTCGTCAGCAGCTTAGCTTTAGGGGTGGGGGGAGGAGAGACTCTCAAACCGAAAGGCGCCACGGTGTCGAAAGGCGCCTCGTTGTCGAAAGGTCACGGTCGTAAGGCGCCACGGAAGGCTTAAGTTCGCCGTCAAGCGCCTAAAATAAGTTAAAAAACGCTAGAAACATAACAAATTTGGAAGGGTGACCGCGAATGTCCTTTTTGACATCCCTACTCTAGATCAGGCCTGTTCAGCTTTTCAGAAAGCAGAGGCGCACTACAGCATTTGGCAAACATGGAAGGCTCCATTATTCAAATAACTTAAAATATATAACAGTGATACACATACTGACGATATAAAAATGGGTAGATATTATATTGCAGAATAGTAAAGCAACACCAAGCCTCCAGGTTATGCACGGTACCCATCTTAAAGAAAATTGCCGAAAAAAGCACAAATCAATCATAGCAATCGGCTACTTTATACACGGAAACAATAAATAAATAAAACAGGATGTAGCTCAAGCTGCAATGCATGTAAAAAAAGAAATGAAAAACTCCATTCGATTCCAAACAAATTTAATAGTCACGCCTATCATTGTATGCAAAGCATAAAAACGAGCCCGTGAGCATGTAAGAAAGTTTCATGTCATTTACAGTCGGGAAACAAGTTTTTGAGAACAACCTCAAAAGTAATTTAGTTTTATTGAGATTTTAATTGTATATTTTATAGATTTGCTTCGAACAAAGAATAAACGGTCAAGAACGAGTTTCAATCGCGTATAGAGAGTTCATACAATAAATTTATTAATTACTAACTGCAATCTTACAAAATATAGTCGTTAAACGAATAATAAGACTTTGCAAATAACTTGAGCTAATTCCATGAAAACTTGTCATGTCTGTCACATCTGAAAATCGCTATGCTTGTTGACTACCAGAAATTTAGAACGGAAAAATGTGACTTATTTTATCGGAGATATTTCATCAATTGAATAACGCAAAGCAAACTTTCGAAAATAACGATGGCCAATAAGTATTGTGATTTTCAGCTGTGTGACAGACGTGACAAGTTTTCATGGAATTAGCCTTTGGAATTATTTTATTAAATATTTTTCAATAATTGCCTTCAATAATTGGATTCAATTGAAATGAAAAACAACCTAAAACAAAGACTTTGTACAAAGTTTAATTTTGCCATTGTGCCGATTCCGCTTCGAAAGGAGGTCGTAAAGTTGCATGGCCACTTTGGTCTGTGCCACGTTTTTTTAGGTAGGTTTTCTATTACTATTTCGGCTAATTATCAACAATTCTTTTGGAAAATCATTATGGACAGTTCTTGGAGGATTTCGTATCGATAGCTACCTCGAACTCCTCTCAACTCCTCCGCTGTTCAACGCGCCCGCCAAATAAAGTTTATGTATAACGGAAACTGCGATTTTCTGAAAAACTGTATGACCTAGGATAATTTCTATAGTTTTCCTGCAAGATTTAAATAAATTCCAATTACTACTAACTTTTTCATAATTTTATTTTCAGTAGATTCGGAAGTAGGAGGGGAGATATAATTTTGCCATACATTTCCGACGAATTTCTGAAAATATAATAGTATCTAAGAGTAAAACAAATATATTTTTGAGTTCTGTGTTAAGAGCTTTTTCGAACGATACCCCTCCCCCCTTTGATGATTTTTAAATGAACCTTAAATTTGTATGATTTTATATCTTTAACACAATATTCTTTTTTAATTCGTACCCGCTCACTGTGTGAAAATAGGGGAGAACCTGTTAATTGTTCAGATTTGTTATGTAAATATTTTTCATGATTTTTGGAAAATTGTATGTGGTAGTAATGAACAAATTAAAACTTTAAAATGACCTGTACCTACTGATGAAAAAAATGAGTTAAGAGGAGAGGCGTGAGTGCTTAGTAAAGTAGAAGCCGAAAGCTTTAAAACGATATGTCACATGAAAAAATTCATTTTATTCCCCCCCACACACACGGGGAATGCCCCTAATAATCTGGGGTCAAAATAGACCTCACCAATCGAAGGCCCGTGAAGAGTTTCATCTTCGGTCAAGCCTTCAAATGAGCTGCCCAAATCTTAATTAGGAGCTCGGTTAGAAAACTGACCCCCAGGGAGTGGAATCTGAGTGAGCGGGTAGAAAGGTTCATAATATGAAAGAGTGGTTCAAGGGTTTTCCGATGATATATCACAAGAGGATTTAGCAGGCGTGCTGCGTACGCACTGCAAAATTACAAATCTCAAAGCTTTTAGTTCCACATTCCATCACCAGGGGGAGAACTCTATTCTTAACGAAACTGCTTCTGAACAAAACTCTGTTAAACAACCTACCCATAGTCAGCATATATTAGTCATCAGCCATAGTATATATTAGACAAGAGGTGGCGGACTTAAGCAATAATTTAAGTAATTTGCTGAAATTACTATTCGAAAATAATGGTAAGTACACTTTTGAAATTTTTATATTAAAAGTAATATTTCTCCCAGGGCTCTGTCAAAAGTCCGCATCTAAAACGGTAGAAAATGATACGGTTTTAAATATTTGATCCCCACCCCCAATTTTTTTTATCGCCTTCCTCTCCCTGAAATTTGATGTCCCCTACTTTTTAAAATCTTTATTGTGTGTTATAAACTGTCTGAAAGTTCTAAATTAATCGGTTCGTCAGTTTTTTGTTATTTTAACAAATTCGCGTTTCAGCAAAGCATTTCTTTTCCTTTTTAAAAATCGAATTTTTTATAAAACAAAAACTTGCGGGTCGATTTTTTGTAAAATTTATATATTATTAAACAGCGTTTAATGATAGGGCTAGATGCATAACTTTAAAATATCTAAATGGTGTATTTTTAAAAGTTTGACGGCGTTCCAAAGAATCATAGTATAAAAATCACTTGTGCTTTCGAAAGACTGGTTTTTAAATTGAGAGTTTGCAAGGAATCATCCAATTAATGAAGTAATAATTAATATCTAAGGTTGTAATTAAGCGACCGCGAAGAAATTTACATATCTGAAATCAGCGAAAAATTTTGCACCTGGATGAATAAATTATAAATCTATAAATTTATACTATTTTGAAAATTTTATATTCGTTCGAAAATGTCCCATTATTGAAAGACGTTGGTTGTCTGTAATGAACACCTGCGGCGTCCATGGGAGAGATTTCGAAATTTTCTTTTAGAAGGAAATGGAAAGATTTTTTATAAATCGATTTAGCGTGGATTTTTTGACTTCCTGAAACCGTACCGGAATAATTTTTAGAATTTATAAAAGGGATTTTTTTTTGCGTCTGTTTTGTGCAATTTTCTAGTTGTCAAGCCCAGTAACATTTATCGCGCTAGCAGCTTTGTAATTCTATTAACCCCTCCCCCTCTCTTCGAGTTTTTGTTGTCTGCGGTTTCAAAAAAAAATCTATGCTCTTGTTGAATTATGAATACTTTTCATTCTTTTAATTTGGGCTTTTTAATTAATTTCTCAACTAATTATTAGAGATTTAAAATTCTGAAACTTGGGTGCACGGTGCACCAGGAGAGGCTTTCGACTATCCTCACAAAAAGTTTGAGTCTCGTATGTGCCGTAGATTCTGCTAGCCATTGCACACAGACAGAGCGAAACTTTGTTTTATTAGTACAGATATTTTTAATTTAGAACTTCAATTTATTGCACGAAAATTGGGAATTCGAAAAATGAAAAAAATCTGACAGAGAAGGTGTGACAAGGTAAAATTACGCGTAGCTACTTAACAATGTAAACGTAGAAATGAATGTGCATTTTTCATAACACTTGTTATATAACCAGCATAGGGCTTCTATATTTGCTAACATAAAATCAAATCTTCCGGGACTGGAACATTTTCGAATACACCCCTAATTATGTTGTGTCCCCTAATTATAGCTTCTGGTAATTGTTTAATGCGCATCTTAATTGATGTTACATTACTTTAAAAGAAATAAAAGTACTATAACGCGCTCCGGTGTATTAAAAACATCATAATTTGAGAAAATATTTTTCTACTTTTATGTGTATTTACCGTATTACGAGCATCCCTTTCTTTGTGTCATAGTCCTACCATTGATTAATTCAACACAGCTATATTTCCAAATTAAAGTTTATTTGAACTGTTTTAAATGTAAACATAAATAAACATCAGATCTTAAAAATTCCGGGAATGATGGAGGTAAAAGAAGCTGATTTACTTAGGAGGTATGCCATTGTGGGGAGAGGGTGCAAACAGCTGAAGCACCCACCTTTTAGGGATGTCAGTTATTTCCATAACTGACAACATTCCTTATTTTTAATTCAAACAACACTATTTTTAATCAGAAATTTAATTTAATAAATGAAATAAAAAAGAACTCTGAAGAAACAAGACACATTTCATTAAATAAATTTTTTGGTTCCAAATTCGTTCATTTGATTTGGAGAAATCTCCCCGGAAATTTGGCTTGTCAGCTATGCATTTATACTCCTTGAAAAAATTATATTTTTTTTTTTTTAAGGGGGAGGGAGGGTTAGGAATATGGGGCGCCAATTGAAGTTCTGCACACAGGCGCCGGATACTGCTGGCGCGCCCCTGCAAAAAAGTAAAAAAAAACTACAAAAAATAAGTAATAACTCAGAAACAAATTGAGATACAGCTTTCAAACAAATTGCATTTAAAAGTACATTTTTCCTCTATACGACGGTGTAAAAAGTAATATTGTGGGATGTTTAGAAGTTTAAGAATGAAATTTCCTTTAAAATTGGTCCAGGAATATTAATGTTTAATCCATGGCGTACGTAATGTATGACCAGCTCCGTAGAAGTTAAAAAATTTAAAGTACCGAAAAATGTAATCCATGGCGTACGTAATGTATGATCAACTCCGTGCGATTAAAATGCGTCTTAAATTTTAGTCTTTGAAAAAATCATTTTCCAAATGGTCGTTGTAATTTGTTAAATTACATTATTATTATTATTATTATTATTATTATTATTATTATTATTATTATTATTGTGAATGATTGAAATTGAATGAAAAGCACTTAATTTGTGTCTTTAAACTACAAGTATACAATTATTTCCGTATGAGCGCAAGCCCCGCATCGTGACGTCACGAAACCTTCTGTTTGGCTTGAAGTCTTGAGATGGCTTTGCTTCGGGTCGAACATCACGTAGGCTTTTTTAAATTTGTGAGCACCTGCACTTTTCGACTTTAATAGCTATTCAATTTAATCGCTGAAATGTCATTAAGGCCCCGCTGCGCTGAAACTCCCCGATCGCGAAATCCCATGTTCTGGCTACGGGAAAACTTTGAAGCGCGATTACTCATTACCTAATATAATTATTAAAATACCAATTTCACCATCAGAAAGTAGACGACAGGTGCCGATGATGTGCGGTTTTAAAAATTATCTCCGTAAATTTTAAGTACATAAAAAATCCCTATAAACTTTGAAATTTCCATTTGATTAAATTTTATCATCTTCTTAAAAAATACTTAAAATTTACGTAGATAATTTTTAAAAACGCACATCATCGGCATATGACGTCTACTTTATGATGGTGAAAATGGAATTTTAAAAATTATATTAGGTAATGAGTAATCGCGCTTAAAAATTTCCCATAGGCTGACAAGGGATTTCGCGATCGGGAAATTTCAGTGCAGCGGCCTCTTAACCGGAGATTTGTCTTAAGCGGAGGCGCATTAACGAGAATCCACCGTATTTAAAATAACGTGTTTTATAATAAAAAAAAAACTTTTATAGATTTTCGTTAGGATTACATAAGCAACTGCGATTTTCTTATAATTAAATAAGCGTTTAGAATTGTGTTAGATTAAATAGGTCCATTTCATATTAATGTAATAAAATGGAAGATTTCTGATCATTTTTATACAAATATACTTATGTTTTAAAAAAATAATCATAAGCGGCCTGTGGATTCAAATCTATGAATTTATTGCTTCATGAGGTCTACAGTTTTGGATCCTACATTAATTCGAATTAAAGACGTTTAAATCTCAATGCAACAAAAGCAGAAAATAAAGAAAATGGATTTAAGGGACAGCTGTTTCCGGCATACTTTCTTAAAGGTTTTCCTTTTCAGTGAAAAATAAAAATTTTATGTCAAATAACAGCAGCCCACATATATTTATTGTAGGTGAAAATGCAATTTCCTGAAGCGGCCAAAGTACAAGAGTGGCCAAAATTATGGAAACCTTTCCGAAAAAGTTCTATTTTGAAATTCGAAATCCCATAACACATTTTTTTCTAGTAATACCATAAATGTATATACCAATGGAAGGATAATTTAATCTATAATATAATGCAATATACTTTGTTCAGTTATTAAAATGTACTTCATAAAATTTTATAGTCAAATAATCAGAAAAAGGCAATGAAACTTGATTAAGTTAATATGAAGTAACTTTCTTTCACTTGGATATAGTCAATGTTCATGAATGCTTAGAGCAAGGATCGGCAACCTATGACCCTCGGGTCACCGATTGACCCATTTCATAATTATAAGTGACCCACTTGCGCTGCGAAAAAAGTAATATATATATAAGAAGAAATTATAAAACATGAATATGAAGAAAACACTTGAAGAATACAAAAAAAAAAAAAAAAAAAAAAAAAAAAAAAAAAAAAAACTGGTTGGATGTGCCAATCTCAAACCTTTCTTCTATCTCATATATTTTAATATTGCAAAATGTTGTTACAGATGTTAATATTTCATTTTTATTAGTTCAATACTATATCAACTTTGACTTTCATCTTAAATTTCTGCTTCAGTCAAGTAATCGGAGTAAAAAGGAGTTAATCTCGATCATGATATTTATTAAAATCACGAATAGTCGTCTTATCAGGATGAGAAGTTCCCGTCGATTCACGAGCCACTGGTGTACAATAGAACTACGAAAAAAAATTAAAAAGGTTACATAAAATGTGTTATTATAGCACCTCCTTCCGGCGGAATTTTTCCACATTCAGGGAGGACCTTGCCATGGCCAAAAACATACACAAAAAATTTGGTTCAATTCTATGCATAACTTCATACATTTTTCGATGGTACAATATTCAAAATCGCATAAAAATTGCTATTACAGCGCCTCCTTCCGGCGAATATTTTCGAAATGAAGGAAGGAAGGAATTTGCTTGCCATAGCCAAAAAAAAAAAAAAAAAAAAAAAAAAAAAAAAACAACAACAAAAAAAAAACAATGGTTCAATTCTATGCATAACTTCATACACTTTTTGATGGTACAATGGCGACCGACACACGGACAGACAGACATTTTCTATAAACATGTTTTTTGGGATCTCTGACCCCTAAAACGTGTAAATCCGTCGAAAACCGGAAGTGGAAAAAAATTTCGATTACAATACTTTCTTCTATTGAAGATAGAAGAAAGTAAAAAAAAAAAAAAAAAAAAACTAAACTGGAACGAAGGTCGTCCAATCTCAGCAGCGTCCAATCTCTGCCTTCAACACATTCACCGCGCCCTCGCCTTTTGTCCAATAAAAGTCTGTCCCAATTTGCATAGGAACCTTATTTTTCTCGGTTCTCTTTCAGTTATAGTATTTGTCCAGTAGCGCAAGAATAGTGACGCAATTATCATTATTAAAACCAATTGATTTTAAAAGTTCAGCGTTGTGGACAGAAAAAATTCGAGATTGCGAAAGATTTGGAAAAGTCAGATTATGATCTTTCTACGATATCAAAGTGTTTGGCATCACTACGAAATTTTCATCTCTTAAAAAAATATTAGCTTTGCCATTTTGTCCGCATTCGTTTCACCTTATAAATGCGAGCAAATACTTTCGCACATGAAATTTGGTTTAATTAAGAATAGGAGCAGCTGAACAACCGAAAACTCAGATGCTTCTATTCATCTTTAAGCCGCTATCAGATAGCGCTATCAGCCGCTATCAGCTGCTATCAGATAAGCCGCTATCAGATTCACCAACTTTTCGAGCAATTTTTGAGCCAACTCTTGATTTCCTCCAACTTTTCGCGAAATGTTGTCTCGACACCCAGTGTGATAGCAAACAGCAATATCCCCAATTTTTTATCCGCATCTCAAAAAAGTCTGTCCTAGCCCCAACTTTTCCTCCCACCTTTCAACATTTCAGCGAATCAGAGATAAGCGATTGATACGAAAATGCGATAAATATTGACGGCTGGTACTAGTAGTACTGGTTTTCCCGGGTTTTCCTCCAACTTCAGCAAAGACAGTTGTAACCTTTTTCTCCCTTTCAACTGGAAAAAGTTGGGGTTAAAATCGGCTGTAAAGTTGGTTGCTCGAAAAGTCGGTGAATCTGATAGCGGCAAGATGATTAACTATAAGCCAGACTTGACTGAACTGACGCCACAAGGTCAGCATCAGGGAAGCAACTGATATCAAAGATAAAAGTAAAGTTCATTCAGTTATGTTCCTCTTTATAATAATAATAATAATAATTTTTATTTGAAAGTTTAAAAATGCGTGCTATAGTTATTTTCTCAATAAAATTTATCTTATTATTCACCAAAAAAGACTGTTTTAAAAGGAAAATACCACTGACCCGAAAAGACTTTTTAATGCGCACATTTTGATATATTGTGACCAGTAGCCAAAAATGGTTGCCGACCCCTGGTTTACAGTGACAAACACATGCCACTTTGTTTGGTAATGAATTGATAACGTCTAGGGTAGGTTTTCAACTATTGATATCATGCATTGAAACTGATAAGAGGACATTTTTCAGCGGGTTTTATGGTTTCTGATAAGTTGGTAAAGTTTTATTCTTTCAATTAATGAGGTAGTAAAGCATGATAATAAAAAAGCTGTTAAGAGTTGACTGGTTACCTAGAACAAAACCAGATTGTTAGAGGCAAGAAAAGAGGCACGTCAGCAACTAATGATAGAAGAGTAAAGCTCTTGTGTTTAGGTAAAAGACAAAAAATTAAAAAAAAATCATTTCAGTTTATACAAAACGAGATGGCTCGCTGCATGTAAAGCTTAAGCCAACGACAGTTCCATGTCTAATTGCCGTAATTTCTTTAAATGATAGAATTCCAGGAAATAAAACATTTTTATCTCTCAAACATAGCTTGGAAAAATTATAATTGGCTAAAATGCATGTTGTCCGAAGAAAGAAATAGTAATTTAGAATGATGGGGGGGGGGGGGGGGATATTTCCATGTTTGATAGTGATGGCGTAAACATGCAAGTAGAGGAATAGGAAAATATTTGCATTCCGATTGCATTACACCTACCGTGAAACATCTAGTAATACTGTTATCATCTGGTGTTGAATGCAATCGAAATGTGAGACCAGAATTTCTGTAATTGATGGGGGAAATGCAGAAAGATGGGAAAAGATGGGAAATCGCGAAAAATGCAGCATAGCAGATTTACAACAAAAACTAATCGGCACCAATTTATATCAGGGACTATTTGAATATAAATGTTTATTAAATTAGTTCTTGAGCTAGAGCGCCCACAAAATTTGTGTCACGTACAGACGGAGAGAGTCACAGACTCACTCAGACATTTTGTAAACATGTTTTTCGGAATCTCCGACCACTAAAATGTGTAATCTGTCGAAAACCGGAAGTCGAGAATTTTCCCAAATCGAATACTTTCTTCTTGTAAAGGTAGAAGAAAGTAAAAATATGTCTTTTAGTCTCTTTTGTATTTCTATATTCTTACAATTTGGGTGCATTGCGAAACTTTATGGTCGGCACAGATTCTTTCTCTCCTTTTCAATTTTTCACCGGAATTTATTTCTTTTCTTTTTTTCTTTATGATGCGGTGAAAAAAATAACTACTTTCACACTTTGAGCTTGCGTTTTCCCGTGATTCCACTTTGTGCATTTATTGTGGCATATGTTATTTATTGTAGCATAGGTTATTTTTGTATTAATATTACTGAACTTATTTGTTTAAAATAGAACGTTTCCAAGAATTAAACAATTCTTCGCCAGGGGTACTTTGTTTAGATCTACGTGGTACAAAAGTAACACGCTTACGTTAAAAAATGTTTTATTCATAGTTGCATGGTGAAATAGTTAAAACCTTATTAGGAAATTGGACATCGAGCATAAATAATAACATTTGACAGATGTCAACGAAAAACTTTTTCTTTTTTTAGTTTAGCTTTTATGGAATTGGAATCACGCATATCATGTAGATGAACACGATATTTGTAGATTACGTTAGAAACATTTGTGACAGTTTACTAGTAAACAAACCTAAATATGCTTTATTTAGTTTTTAATTATTTTTTAAACAAACTTGTATAGGAAAATAAAACATTAACAATTTCTATTATATATATAATGAATAATTATAACTGTAATGAATCTAAATATCAAAAGTAAATTATGTATGGCAAAATTATTCTAATGTAGATTAAGTAATAATGATAAAAGATGATTAGAGTGTAAGATATATTATCCAACTTATCTTTCTTTATATTGCATTATCTTTCTTTCTTTTTTTATGTTTCATGACTCAAACTTCAAAATTTACACTTTTTATTTTAAAGCTTAAGGCTCCTGTCCCTGCCGGCGAAAGCACTCACGAGCTAATGCTTCACGAGCCTATGGGGAGGGATTTTTCTAATATCTCGTTTGCATTTTGACATTTTTAAATATATTTTTTTGCATTGGATAGCCGAGATCCGTTTCTACATCACATCTTTTTAGGTAGATTTCGTATGAAATACTACCTATTGGCGTCGTTCCTATGTTGGAATTTCTGAAAAATTTTTGCAGATCTACACCGATCATGACCCCTAGAGCCCAAAACCACCCTCAGTAAAAAACTTTATCTATCTATCTATGTATGTATCTATATATATCACTTTCTTCTGGACACGATAACTTCCACAATTCTGCACCAATCTCTTCCAAACTGATGCATAAAATCAAGGGGCATAAAATCTCGGTGAAGTTCGTTAATGGGCAAAATCGGACCAAGGGGATGGAAATAGGGAGGGGTTTTGTGAAAACCGAAAAAAACCCATAACTTCTTAAATTTTGTACATATCGAATCAGTTTAAAGTTTTTATTACTTCTAAAAATAGGGCCAAAAATTTATGTATCTCAGAATTTTGATAAAGTTAAAAATGGGCTCAAGGGGCGCAAAAAATAGGGTTTTTGGGAGAAAAAAATTCATAACTTCGTCAATTCTCAAGATATCAAATCCAATTAATTTTATCATGAATCTCCTTAATATTATCTACAACTTTTATATTCACAAGTTTTTGATAGGACCAATTCGTACCGTAAAAAAAAAAAAATTAAAAACGAAAACAAAAAGGGCGTTTGAAGAAGAAAAAAATCCATAACTCCGTCAATTCAAAAGATATATGATAAATTCATGGGGATTTTATATCTTCTTAATATTATCTACAACATCTATATAGACAAGTTTTAGATAGGACCAATTCTTACAGCAAAAAACAAATTAAAAATACATAGCGGTTGAAGAAAAAAATCATCGTAAGGGTGTATTAAAATCCAAACTGCTTATTTTCTGACTCATTTTACAATCCATTTTTACTCTCAAAGGCTTCCAATTGGTACCTTTTCTTACTCAGAAACTATATAATGTACTGTAATGGTCAATTTTTTGATAGAGGCAGAATATATTTTAAAACATGCTGTCAAAGTGGGCCTTTTGAACCGAATTTCCCGAAGAGGATTGTGTTGGAAAAATCATCGTATTAAGGGAGTATTCAAATCCAAACTGCTTATTTTCTGACTCATTTTTAAATTCATTTTTGCTCTCAAACGCATCCAATTGGTAGATTCGCTTATTCAGAAACTATATAATGTACCGTAATGATCGATTTTTTGACAGAGGCAGAATATATTTCAAAAAATGATGTCAAACTGGGCATTTTGAACGGAATTTCCCGAAGCGATTGTGTTAGAAACGAAAAATATTGTCTTATTGAGAAAATATTTGTTTATATATCAAGTTTTAATTAATTGAACGAAAATTAAAAACACAGGTCGCTTATAAATCTCTTCAAAAATCACGTCAACAAGTTTCATGTTTCTTCTATTAAAAATGAATCTGGAGTTATGCCAGAAAATTTCGAGTTGTGCATGGAAAACTATTTTTTTGAATACCGCCCTAACATGATTGTGATAAAACCAGTTATTATATAAAAATGGAATGAAAACTCGTCAAAAGCGGCCAGATAAAATTGTGGTAAAAGTGGATAAAAAGTGGGTTTATCTCTAATCATGATTTGGTTTTTGTTTCTGAAATTGGTATACTTAACTTCGAAATCTACCTCCGCCTGTAGGCCGGGCCGGCAGGGATTTTTTTTACTTTTTCGATTTTGGTTGCAGATATTTTTTTAAATGACACTTTCATTTTCAGAACCGGTTTTGAAAGTGAAAGTGTCATTCTAAAAAATATCTGCGACCAAAATCGAAAAAGTAAAAAAGATGCGATGTAGAGACGGAGCTCGGCTATCTAATGCAAAAAAAATATATATATATAAAAATGTCGAAATGCAAACGACATATTAGAAAAATCCCTCCCCATAGGATTAGCATTAGCTCGTGAGTGTCTTCGCCGGCAGGGACAGGAGCCTTAATAAAATATGCTGGACATGAAATAATTTTTTTTTTATTTGGATAGTACGCGCATCTGTTGTCTATATTATAAAGCAAAAACATGTCCTTTAGTAACGGGGACGTCATACCAAATGTGGCAACGTCCGGGCCAATCTATTTCGCATTTTTCGTACATTTGTTAACTTTTACATACAAATGTCTGCCCCAGACGGGCTACGGTCACCAAGCCCCGTTCAGACAACGAAATCTCTAAAAATAGGCTAATTCGATCGGCTTTAGAAAGATTACGGAAGTTTGAATTATAATTAAAAAACCAGAGGCGATCTCCCTGTAAACGGGTTTCCATTCACTTCCCCTTGATTGGGGAGTTTTAAGGACGAATCAGCTGCTGTTAAGAGATCCAACGGCTGTTTCCGTCTTTGATTAAATAAGATTAGTTGAACATTTGAAAATAAGCTAATATGAAATGAATTACGTAAACAGAGTCTTTGCATCCCTGTATTTTTTAACAATGCCATAAAAAACGTTTTAAATAAGACATTTTAAATGTATCATTTTAAATCTGACGTAATTTTCTAGAAAGGAAATATTATTTGCGCTGTCTTAAAAGATCACCATTAAATGTGAAATAAATCTCTCATGTACGGATAAATATATTTTTTAATTTAAACCGTTTGGCAATGTTATCATTTGGACATTTTAAATGACGTAATTTCTCCTATTTAATGCTTTTAACGCGTATTAAATTTATTAATTTAAAGTTTTCTTTCTCTTTTTAACATTCACGTGAAAATACTTTTGTTCCTAGAAAGAAAATATTTGTATATTTACGTTGCCTTAGATTTGGCAACAATAGTTTAAAAGATCATCTAGAAATGTGAAATAAATGCGTCGTGTAAATATATTTTTAAATTTAAACTGTTTGGCAATATTATTATTTGGCCATTTTAAATATGATGTAATTTCTTCCATTTACGGCTTTTAACGCATATTAATGTATTTATTATTTTAAAGTTTTCTTTATCTTTTAAAATTCACGTGTATAGTTTTTTATAACGTAATTTTCAATCTTTCTTGTTTTTAATACGTAATCTTTTAATTTCAAAGTTTTTTTTTCCTGTTTATAATAGTCACGTGTAAATAAATTTTTAATTTGAAGGAAATATTAACAAAGCAACTAGATATTTGCCAAAAGTGATAAATACTCTTAAAAAGAAAAAGAAAAAAAAAAACAAATATTTTTCAAAAAAAATTTTCATTTAAAACTAGTAAACAAAAATCCCGCGAACACAGGCGTAATGAAATTAACCACATGAATTAAGAACATGAATGTGATTTTTGTTTACTAGTTTTCAATTTCTTTTTTTGTTTTTTGAGAGAGAGAGGAAGTATTTGTATCACTTTAATTCTTGAGAATGTTGCCACCAGAGCAATGAAACATGTCGAATAGGAATAAATGAAGGTTTGCTTTTTTAACCGTTTGGAAAAATGGTTATTGTCCTCGTCAGGGTAGGAAATCAAAAGCATATCTGAAGCTTTTTATTGGTTGAATCCGCATTTTATTCGTTTTCTGATTGGTCTATACACTAATCTGTATTTCCCTTTACTTTCAACAGAGATGGATATTTCTGTTGCCACTATGTCAAAAAAGTAATAAAAACTACAAAAAAAAAAAAAAAAAAAAAAATTAATAACTCAGAAACAAATTCAGATGCAGCTTTCAAAAAAATTACATTTAAAAGTACATTTTTTCTCTATACGACGGTGTAAAAAGTAATATTGTGGGATGTTTAGAAGTTTAAGATTGAAATTTCATTTAAAATTGGTCGTCAGATTTCTTGGAAATCTGACGATGGAAAAGCCTTTTCCCGAACAGCCAATGAAATGCTTGTATAATACGTAAGTTTCTGGTGGATAATGCGTAAGTTTTAAGAAATCTGACGGGTCGCAGGCGATTTTTGTCGCTTGCAATTTTTACGTGTAATAACACTATTAATGTTTAATTCATGGCGTACGTAATGTATGATCAACTCCGTACGATTTTTTGTGTCTTAAATTTTAGTCTGCGAAAAAAATCATTTTCCAAATGGTCGTTGCAATTTGTTAAATTGCTTTAAAAAAATTTTTTTTGGCCTTTTTAAATGTATTTGTCACTTTTAGCAAATATTTACTTATTTTGACTTTTCAAGTGATTTTTATAAATATGAATATTATACTTTGCGCTGTTTTTACAATTGGCAACAATTTAAAATAATAACCTTTGCTAAAATATGTAAAAAATATCTCTCGAAATGCTGAAAATTTATTTTAAATGGAAATAAACCCTCAAAAAGTCAAATAAAAAAATAAATGCAATCTGCACACCAGGAGCTTCTATGTATATCCTTAGAAAAAATAATTAAATTCCTATGTACAGTTTTTGCGCCTATAAAACTTTTTTTAATGGAACGATTTTGACCAACTTTAACATTAAATATCTGTTAAAATAATTATTCGATTTAAAAACTGTCTGCATCAGTGTGTTTATCAAACATTTCACTATAATACTATCCATTTTCATATTTTTGTATGCAGTAGTTTTCTTAATATTAAAGAAGAAAGACTCCCGTCACAAAAAAATTCATTTACAGTGGCGGTGACAGCGTTGGTATTAGTTGGTAGTTTTCGTAGGATAAAGCGAAACATTTTTACATATAGTATGTATGATTATGAAATTAAGATATAGAAAATTTAAAATTATTTGGTATTAATGGGTATATATATATAAAACAATAAAATCATAGTGAAGCGTTATTTTAAACTCTATACCATGGGTTCACAAACTTTTAGATCGACGTTCCAGTGAATAGGAGTACATTCTTCTGTGTATCACCTAGTAACAAACGTAAACCTAAAAACCGGAACCTGTCTAAAACGAATCCTCCTATTTCTCTTGTCTTTTATACTTCAGTCTTAGAATGTCTTACTGTATTTAAAAATGCATTATTACATAACTAAATTGGTGCATAGATTAACTGCTTTATATTAATATTGAAATAAAAAGTAGTAACATCATTACATTTTAAAAATACAGTGTTTTGGTAGAAATAAAGCTACAATATTTGATGACATGGGTCATATGTAGTAGGCTGATTACAGCAATTCCCCTGTATCGTTAATGAGAAGAGTGTGGGCTTTTTCTATCAAACACAGTTTCTTCATGTCTGGTACAATATTGCTTAGTTTTAGTCTTAAGGGGCTGTGCATATGTAACGTTATCAACTTTTTGGTAATTTTGGACGCGCTCCCCCCCCCGTACTATATTATATGTTATCATAACACGACCCCTCTCTAATGACATCGTTATCAATGTCTAAAAAATATTTTGATTTTTGCAATTCTTTTTGTTCTTTTGTTTGCAGTGATATACAGATATGGTTATGTATTTATTGTTCGTATACTAACTTTACTGATTCAAATGAAAAGAAGTCAATAAAATATCGCCATTATATGTGAAATAACTTTCCATAAAATAACCCTTAAAAAATAGCTACTATTTAAATGTATTTAAAAATAGATTTTTCTTTTTGTTACATAACGCATTCAACAGTAATAATGTCTTCGTGTTACTTGCCCCGTTCGGAAGTGTGGGAAGGGCAGGCAGAACTTCTTATCAACAAACAGTTAGACAACATTCTTTCTCTTTTCTTAACTATAACAAAATATAAGAAACGCAAGTATCATTTCAAACATATTTTGGACCTGGTTTCTGGAACAGCGGATTATATATGCCTACACAGAATAGGAATAGGAATGCCAAAGGTTGGGATATTCCATATTTCGGAATTAAATAGTTTTATAATCATTTATTGATTTTAATAACAACTTTGTATTTTCATAAAAATAGATAAGAGTATTTTGACATAAAGAAAAAGGCTACAAATAAAAAGAGAAAATTTTGTTTGTATCAAAAATGATAATGATATCAAAAGACAAATCCCCCCTCACCCTATATTTACATGTGTCTGCAAGGTCGAAAAAAAATGTGTATTTTTGGGGATATTTTTCGGGAAAAGAAAAATAAAAGATATTTGAAAAACTCTTTTTGTATTTTGTTTATTATACTTCAAAGAAAAGAAATTGATTTTTGTAATGACGAAATAAAGTTGGGTGTTCCCAGCACACCCGCTACCCGGAAATGGTGTCGCTCTGGTAGCTGTCCACGGCTGTGACTGTAACTCTGTCAAATGTTATCTGAAATTATTAAAAGCATAATGTTTTTATTACGAACACTTAAAACTTGAGAGTAATTTTCCTGTTTTAGGGAAAAAAAGCATTTTGAACAAGATGGTGGGTGTTCAAAGTTAAGGTACCGATTTTCAGAACAATTTTTGAACTTTGATTGTTTATAATTAATATATATATATATTGAGATCGTCAGAAGGAATTATTACTTTATAGGTAATATTGTTGTTAAAAATTGGTCAACATTTGAAGAAGATTGGTTGATATTTGTTCGAGTTGTCGTGATCACCGGCTTTAAAAATATAGTTTTGAGATAATCAAGTTTAAATACTGAAATTGAGATTTATGAGCCGTGGATAACACTTTCCAAGCGGATTAACTTTCTCCGTTCCATTCTTTTATCAGATTGACTAGAAAATGTAACTGGATATTCTTTACTAATTGTACTTTTAGAAAACACAAAAAGAAATGCATTTTTTAAAAAAAGTTTGCAGGTAGTTATCATTCCTTAGGTATAGAGTCCCCTTAGGTCCTCAATATTTTGTCAATTTCTATATTTCTTTTTTATATAAAAAAGTGCAGGAAAAGCACATTCACATAGATGCGTTGTGCTAAAAAACAAGCAGAAATTTTAGAATGTTTGCATATATTAGAGGGTATTCTGCTTTTCTCGCCAACCAAAACTCTGTTGCATTCATCCTTTTGAATGTGGACTCCCGCAATCCATCACACTGAGATCACAGAAGAGTTGGATAAACTATCTTCTTTCCCATCTCGTGCGAGACAGTTGTAGGGTGTCTCTTATGAGAAACGAGTTGCTTATCCCAAGGTCTGTGTTAAATTTCCAGAAAAGTGTTCTTTAAAATCTGCTCTTACACTTTCATAGTGCTTGTTTATGTAACTTACCAAATCTGGAGGTATTTTTACAATTTAATTTTCAGATATATATATATATATATCTACCAAATCAAAAATTCATCTACGAAAATAAAGGTAAGTGAGAAACATTTGAACTTCTGAAGAAAGTTCAAAAAGCAGAGTTAAAGCATAACTCCGCGAAACCATCTCACTTGTGTAATGCAACAGCAGTTTGTCGTGTGTTAACTTACGTAAAACAGAAAACAGTTTTGAATTCGTTGCTTTTGATTTGGCCGTATGGTTACGGAGCAGATGGACTGGTGGCTATTTTGATACTCAATAGTACCGAAATTTACAAAAAAAAAAAAAAAAAAAAAAAAAAAAAAAAAAAGAGATTTTTTATGAAAACATCCAGCGTATAGCCATGGCCCGACTATTAAGTTTCTGCGCCCAGGGCACTTTCAATTTTTAGTACCCCCTTAGATTGGCTCATTTACTGATACTAATTTTTTTACATATTACACACCTATTTGAAAAATGTCAACTCAAAAAATTAAGTTTTCCAGAAAATTGAAAACGGTTCCAGGAATAAAAAAATAAACTCTTTCTTCTATTTTTTATTGAAATGTGCTTTTAACCGTATATTGAGATATATTTCTGTAATTTCATCGGATTAATATCCCAAATAACACATTAAAAAAAAATGATTGTTTTAATAAAAATGTAGATGAAATTATAAAAAAAAAAATTCGTGCCCCTCGGAAATTTCGGGCCCCGTGTGCCCGTGCGATAGTCAGGGCCTGAGTATAGCAGAGATCCTTTTTCAAAAAAGTAGTACGAATAGAATGAAAAATAGTCGTGATAGAGTATGAATTATGAATAGACAAAGGGATTGAGTAAATTTGTTTAGCTGCATTTTCCCCTTCAAAACAGTGTTTATCATGTATTCAGCATCTGGTAACAATCAAGATTCTCCAACAGTGGGCGGTTTAGCTGCTTTGACTGTTTTGAAGGCTTACTTTGTAAGACGCGTGTAACAAACAACATCTCATTCAATTCTGAGAATAAAGGTTTTTTTCTGCTTGTTTGCAGATAGCTCTGCCAAATTCCTTAGAAAAAACTTCATAGGCTTATTCTTTAAGGTATGTGCCTACCTTCGGGGCGCTTCTTTTTTTCTAAAAATATGAAATTTTTATCAAACGCATGTGTTTTTAGTAACGGGGAATAAAACTATGAATTCGTATAAATTTTTAATAGAATTTTAATTAACTTTTCAAATTTAGGCAATATTTAGTCAAATTTTAGTAAAGAATTGCGTTTATGTCAAACCTTCTGTAGTGAAATCTATTCAATATATTTCACTTTTTTTTTTCAACAATGTATTAGCAACCACTTACCTGTGTTATGAAGCAAAAGATTTGCAATACCTCTTAAATTTACTAACATATACCAAATTTTGTATACAAACATGATTTTTTTAAATGTGTATTTTTCAATAATTACAAAATTTTATTTTAATATCTTAAAAACTTATTAAGAAATGATGTTTCTCGTAAACGTACACAATGAAAAACGCAGTTTTCCAGAAAACGCAAATTAAGATTTTGATAGAGCACAAAAAATTATGTTATAAAGTTTACAACTTTAAAATCCACCATATTTGTAGGTGTTTATATATTTGTGTATTAAAATGTATTGTTTACCTTTCTGTGGCTATATTTTGGGCTATAACTTTGCTTCGAATTATCGCTGAACCAAAAGTAAGGCATTTTTTGAATCCTTAATGTTTGAACTTTACCATTTTTTTATTATTATTATTTTAAATTTTCGAAAAAAAAAACGGCGATTTGAGGGTAGGCTATTACCTTAAATCCTTATGTTTAGACTCAAAATGTCTCATCTGGGGAGATGATTTTTTTGCATGAATAGATCTTCTCTGTTATAGTGTTGCCAAATTCTTAAGATGAAGGTCCTATCTTGCTGGCATCTGGAAAGGAAGTACTGGTAACTAATAGCAGGGTGTTTTCTCGGAACGAAAACGAAGAGCCGTTACCGTTTTCATTATTTTCATGAAAACGAATATCGTTTCATTATCTTTTTCATTATTTTTAATCTCTTTAATACAAATGAATACGAAATTCATGCTTTGTAAATTGATAAAATAATTAAACAAGAATGAAAAATCATCCATACAGCCTAAATTGTGAAACATTTCCCAACACATTCAGAATGCTGTAACGAAACTTCACTCCAATGAGAATTTTACTGTTAACTTTTAAGCTTTCATACCAATAATTTCCCATTTAACTCCCGAATTTTTCAGTTTTTTTTTTTTTTTTTTTTTTTTTTTTTTTTTAATCTGATGATTTTTTTTTTTTCAGAAGTATAGTTTTGTAAATAATTCAAACCGTACTTATTTTGCAATGCTTTATTTCGACAGGAGTATCGCAACTGATGAAACCTGCGATAGCGGAGTCGATCTGACTTTCCCTGTACTTCTCTCCGAAAAGGTAATTGCATTTTCTTGGTGTTAAATTTTTGCTATCAGTTTTTCTATCAGAATAATATCTGTCAGGGCGACTTCAGATGCTCTTTTAATTAAAGAACAAAAGCGTTCAGAAAATCTTTTTTTAAATTAAGATTTCTGTGAATGGTATCACGAAGAGTGAATTTTGATTTGTATTTTTGTAAGGTATTTTTTCCTCGGGAGGTTCTTACATTATCTGCTCTACAAACGTGAAACTTTGACTCATTTTTAAACGTAAAGATATAAAATTAGCCGGGCTGACTATTGAAGCGATTTGGAATCTAATGGCGTTTTCCATTTTCTAAATAAATAAATTAGTTATTGCGTTATAATTTTTTGACGTAATGACAATTTTTCTCCTTTCCAATACTGTCGCATTCGGAAACGTAGTTCAAAATGGCAACTTTGCCAGTATTTTCTGAAATCAAAAAATGGAAAACGTTATTCGATTATATAGTTTCTGAATAAGAACACACCTGCCAATTTCATGCTTTTACGAGCAAAAATGAATTCAGAAATGTATTAGAAAGTAACTCAATGGATTAGAGAACAGCGTTAAGTTATTGTGAAGTAATAAATTTAAGCAAATTGTGAATGAGTAGATTTTTCCGTAAGCACTTGATATATACATTTTACAATTCCCTTTTAGATATTAAGTTTACATTATAAGCAAATTATATATTGTAAAAAATATTTGTACTTAATCTAATATATAATGTAAAAGAATATTTATTTAATGTTGAAAAGGTAACATCTGTAAAATTTTTGAAGAAAAAAGCTTTTTCACAATTGTAAAGTTACGCCTATTTTACTATTAATTTTTACGTCAATTTTTTATGTGTTGTCAATAATAGTTAATGATTAATTTTTTTTTTTTTTTTTTTTTTTTATAGAGGCATAAATTAGCGAGAAGAGCAGTTGAAATTACAACCATGTACAAAATAGTAGGAGAAAATAAAGCTTAACAACACATTTGATTCTTTAAAAACACTTTTTTTAAATAGCTCAAATTCTATCTTTAAATCTCTTAGCGATCGTTCATTAATTTCGTCACACACATTTTTTTTTTTTTTTTTTTTTTTTTTTTTTTTTTCACAGATTATCAAATCATATTTTGTGATACTGCTATTTAGAACTAATTTTGACTAACTATTTTGCAATTATTATTTTTTATATCCTGTCTGTTTAAAATACAGTAGAATCCCTATTATCCGAGTTAATGTGCTCCAAGTTCACCTTGGATAAGCAAAAACCTCGGATAAACCGGATTTACACAAATCGTCACCAACTAAAGAGATGAAATATAAAATTTCACTTAACTCATTATTTTTTATGGTACTAGCAATATTTCTTTGATGTACATTTCCGTTACTTTTAAGAAAAACAAGGAAAGAAATTGTTTATTTGAAAAAACCCTTGCTAGTTTTTTTTGTTTGTTGAATGTCAATTTTGCCGCAGTTCTTTTTTTTCTTCTGTATTACACTACTGCATAGCTATCAATTTCTAAGATTGTTCCTTACCACTTACCAGTAAATTTTGCCTAATTCAATCGCCGAAATCTAACAATTGTCAACGATTAAATATGGCAAAAATTTGTGTTCATTTTAGATTTAACAAAACCATACAAATTGGCAGCTATGCGATTCTGTTAGTGTCATGAAAATTGCAGGTGTAACCTCTTCTTTCTGCTCAAAGTATTAAATAGTTTTTTTTAAATCGAACTTATAACTTTGGAATGGATCATTTTCTTCTGGTGGACTGATGGCTTTCATTATTATGAAACAGCCATTATAAATGAAGTGTTAGGTGAAGACGAAAGAGAGCCTTAAAAAGTTAGAACTCTGATTTTCTGGTCAGAATGGGACAAAAAATGGCCATATGATTTATTTTTTTCGTATCATAAGTTCGGAGGGATTGAAATAGGAAGACGTTTAGAAAAGTGATCTCGTTTGTTCCACTTAGACAAGATTACATGAAGACATCCAGCGCAAACGCCCTGGAATATTAAGTGATGGTGTCATACTCCAGCATAACATTACCACAATTGCACATTGCTCGCCAAATTCAAGGGCTGCTGCAAATTTTTAAGAGGAAGTCTGGAGCCCAATTCCTTCCCCACAACCCCCCCCCCCCCCAAAAAAAAAGCCACGATTTGGCATTTAGTGACTATTTTCCTGATTCCAAATTTGAAGAAAACTCTTATCTGGAAAGAGTTTTCTTCAAACAGTAATGTAAAATCAGCTGCCTAGAACGAACTCACTGGGTAGGAATGTGATTCCTACCAAGCCGAGTTGGTCCTGCATTCAGATAAATGCCTAAATAGATTTGGTGATTATGTAGAACAGTGATCGACAAGTATGCCCCTTAATTCCCTTTTGCATTTTCCATCTATTGTTAATGAATAATTTTTTATTACCTTTGAAACCATATTATTATTATTATTTATCCATCCTCGTAAATATACCTAATATACTGTCTGAGTAAAAACGCATATTTTTATAAACTTAATTTATACTATTTACAAACAATGTCTACGTAATTACTTTCAAATTTTAGATGTGATGTTACAATGTGTTAAATCATCTTATTCTTCTTGTCACACTTTGTGATCCCCCCCCCCCCCCTGAAGTGTGATTTAATTTATGGATTATCCCTTGCATGTTCTACATTTTTTACTAGAAACTTTTGCGACCCGTTTTGTAAAGGACAAAAACCTTAGTCATATCTTATTCATTATTATGCTTAGAATCCTTAGCTTTAGCCATATCGATTTAAAGTTAACAAAAAAGGTGAAGATAAATAAAAACTAATATAGTTTTGCACAACAATTACAAGCAATATCAAGCAATAGCAATAGTATTACAAGCAATTTCCAGCTACTTAAAGACTGTTTTAGCTGATCTCAAAATCAATATTTTCATGAAATTTTGAAACTCTCGGGGGACTGATTTTTTTTTAACTTTCTTTAACAAGTTATTAGCTACAGTTGTTCTCTCATATAAACTTATTAATTTCTTGTTTGGTGAAACGCGAAAGCGGAGCTAATCTAACTTTCTCTGTGTTTCTCTCCGAAAGGTAATTTTGTACTAAATTTTTGCTTTCTAGCCGTCGGAACAATATCTGTCAGAGTGACTTCAGCGGCTCTTTTAATTAAAGAACAAAAACGCACAGAAAAGCTTTTGTTAAATTAAAGTTTCTGCGTGTGGCATCACAAAGAGAGAATTTTAAGGTTTACTTTGTAAGATATTTAAGTTAATTTTCAAATTATGACTGGGTGGATTTTCCTTTAAGGAGATTCAAAACCTAAAAATGTTTGTGTGTGTGTGTGAGGGGGGGGGGGGGGTGTTATGAACTTTTGAAAATTTATTTTTACCTATTGTTAAGTATATTACAAGTAAATTATTTAATGTAAAAAAAAAAAAAACTTTCTTTTAAAACAGTCTCTCTTTTTTTTTTCTTTTTTGAATTTTAAGATATTACTTTTATTTTCAATGTTTTTCTTGGATTTTTCACATATTTGTCAATAGTGATATAGTTAAAAAAGAAATTCAAGGATTGATTTCTTTTTTTTAGTGGCATAAGAGAATACAAATAGAATTACAACCATACATAAAAAGCTAGAAAAAAATAATTTAACTGTTAAGAGTTATCAGGATATTTTAAATCTTATCGTTAGCCCCTTGGGGACGAGCGTCACGTATATGTGGCGCATAAGGTGCTGAGAATCCTTCATTATTCCCACCAGTAACTTTTTATCATAAATTTTGCCTTATTTATTCAGGGCATTTTCTCGAATCAAATAGGCAAAAAATTCTGTTTTGAAAAACCGGTGATAAAAGATTAAAAATTCTATAAAAGACGCTCGTCGCGAAGGTGTTAAACTTCTCGCACATGGTAATTTTCAACTAGAAAAATTTGTAGAAAACATCTTGAATATGTTACAAAGATGTACCATTTTAAAATTTAACATAAAAAAATAAAATAAAAATTAACAAACCTAAAGATAAATGCACATATTAATTTTGCTCACAAATACAAACAATTGCCGTATATTTTTTTGTAGAATATTTTACCAAAAATCACAAAATCTATGTTTTTATCAAATTTTGAAATTTTTGAGGCATTGTGTCCCCATAACTTCAACCATTTATGCTTTGACGGTACTTAAAAGTGCCATTATAAATGCTATAAAATTCATTTGACACATCAGTTTGAATAAATTTAAATAGTATTCTTCGCCTTATTTAACAATAGATTTTCTGCTATTTAAGAAGGCGAAGAATGTTATCATAATTTAGTAGTGAGAATCGGCCTGCTGCACAGTAATATAAGTTAGAATGTGTTGCAGAACTTTACTTTATTATATTCCAAAATAAATATTCTTTGTACAAAGTAGAGATCTGAACAGGTCCAGGCCGGAAAAATGAAGGCAAAATTTCCAGTGGCACTGGGAGGGCAAATTAGACTTTTTTTTTTTTTTTTTTTTTTTTTTTTTTACGGGCCGGACCGGGTCGAGTCGATAAAAAAATTAAGTGGCCGACCGGCCCGATATAAAAAAGTTAAAAGGATCAAATAAGCCATAAAATATGAACTATTTTCAATGTACATTATTGGGGCGAGGATAAGTATAAACGTGCTGCAGGAACTGATGCTAAGCTGAAAACATGAAAGCAGAAATAAAACATGTCTATTTTAGAGATCGGCATCGGGCAATTACATCGTGTCTGACACAGGACTTATTTTTTTTCATTAGACTCCGGCCGTGGCCTAGACCTTTAGTACAAAGTAAAAAAGAAATTTAATGGATAATTTATTTATCAATTACAATTGTTCAGTTTTTATGATTTCGAAAAATATGGAATATGAGTTTTAGATCTGGACAATTTCTACGTTTATATCTGAGACCATTATATTTGCAGTGATGTAACAGTTCCAAAGACACAATTGTCACCACTAAATTTAAATAGTATTCTTCGCCTTATTTAACAAGAGATTTTCTGCTATTTAAGAAGGCGAAGAATGTTATCATAATTTAGTAGTGAGAATTTGCCTGCTGCACATTTTCCCAAAACAATGGATTTCCACGACATAGATAAAAATTGTATCATTTTTTCCAAATTTCGTCAACAATGTAGCTGTTCTATAAGTCCCACAGAATGAGAAACCATATGTCGCACAGTGGAATATTTGACCCAAAAACCTGGCCAAAAATGCAAAAATTAAAATTTCGTCAACAATTGTAAAAATGATTTTTTTTTTTAATAGCTAACTAATTGGTGCATCGATCTATGTCTGTTTTAGGAATCTGAGTTATATCCGGTGGTTCTTGGCATCAGCTGAAGAGGAAGTTTCTTTCTGAGAAGACATGTTTTGTTTTTTTTTTTTTTTTGGGGGGGGGGGCATTGTTGTTATGTTTAAATATATATATATTTTTTTTTCCGTGGCTCAATGAATTGTTGAATTGAAACTAAACAGAGCTTACGTGTTTAACAAAGGTCAGAGATTAATGTTAAACTATGTTTTAATTTAAATAGTTTCGTTTTTAATGTAATAAAAAAAAACAAATGTGTAAAAGGGTTATTTTTAAAGCGTTTTTGGCTCTAATTTATGCATATCGAAAGCTTTTTAAATATGTGCCACGCTTTGCCCAGCCATGTTTAAATATATATATATATTTTTTTTTTTCCGTGGCTCAATGAATTGTTGAATTGAAACTAAACAGAGCTTACGTGTTTAACAAAGGTCAGAGATTAATGTTAAACTATGTTTTAATTTAAATAGTTTCGTTTTTAATGTAATAAAAAAAAACAAATGTGTAAAAGGGTTATTTTTAAAGCGTTTTTGGCTCTAATTTATGCATATCGAAAGCTTTTTAAATATGTGCCACGCTTTGCCCAGCCATGTTTGAATTATAATCGTATTAGTTATAGACTTGAATGTCAATTTCTGCAAAAAAATCTTTCGCATATTGTTGCCATTTTTTTATAAATGTTTTTTTTTCGGGATGATTATTTAAATGCTCTGTTTTGCGGCCACCGAATTGCAGGTTTTTAGCTCACAGGATATTACCGAAGAGCTTCTGCACCTACATATTCTGTCTGTATGTATGTATGTACGTACGTACGCACGCACGCACGCACGCACGCAACTCGATATTTTTTGATAGAAATATCCGATCGCCTTCCAATTGTATATACTTATTTATTGGAAAAGTGTTCCCTAATTAGTTCTTGGGGCTCATGTGTGTAACATAAGGATAGAAAGGAGAGAATTAACCCTTACGAGGGCTGTGTCCTTAAAAAGGAACACCTAATTTTAATTCCAAAACTGACAAACGGCACCAAGAACATTTAATTAAAATTTTCCTTTTATAATGTACGTGAAAATAAGCAACTTCATATTTTCTGATAACTCCGTTTATCAACTAAAAAGAGCAAGCCATACAGTAGCGAGACCCTACAACTTCTTCTTCCAGCAAGGTCTGATGGTAGTCCAGATAAAAGCCAAGAAGAGAGTGATGAAGGAGAGTTCTGAAGAATCTTTTTGAAACTGGTAATATATTACATTCAAAAACTAGCAATCTATACTATATAGACTCCACTTTACTGAACTTGCTGTTAAATATAACACTATTAAACATAAATTAAATGCAATAATTATTATTAAATGTAATTTAAATGTAATAAGCCTTATTAAATGTAAATAATAAGTTTTTTATATATAGTAAAATTAAATACATTTAATTAAACATTAATAGTGAATAAGGCAAACCTATCAATAATTACTTTCCTCTTAAATACAGTAAATAGTTAAGATTACAAGTTCTCAACTTCCAAACTCCCTTCGGTAATGTTAAAGTCAATGAACATGTGATTTATTCGTCTTTTTAAAATATCTACTTAGTAAATTAATATTTTAACTTCTGTTTTCTTTGTGCTCTTCTTAAATGATGACTCTTTTTTCTTAATTGTCAAAATATTTATAAAATGTATATTTATTATTATGTGAAGTGTTAAAATCTTACTTACACTTCGTCAGCTTTTAAGATATAAAATATTAAACTAAGCTATAAATTTGTATGTAACTTTTAATTTCATAGTATGCTAAAAGTTAGTTCAGTGAGATGCATAGCACAGTTAAAAATGTCCATTCGGCCATTTCCGTGAATAAACAGAAACTTGAGAACTTTGTGCATCCCTGTATATGATCTATAGAATGTATCCACACCAAGTAATATTAAAAAAGAAAAATGTTCTATTTTAAAACGCCTATCACAACTACAAACGCACTTCCAGCAATTATTGGTCATATACCTCAATAGTTAAATTTATTCTTCAGCCATATTCTTTTATGTGTCCTTGTAAATAAACGATATCTTCTATGCACACCATATTCTACAATAAGTGCCTTAGTACACCTTAGTGATGAACATAAATTTCAGCACGTTTAAAAGTGTGATATCATTAAAATACAGAGCAAACGATTTTTCCCCATAGACCATAATGTAAGGCAATTATTTTGGGTGTCTCTCTAAATGAACCGTAAAGCTATAGACTTCATTTACAATACCAAACATGCCATAGTGATATCCAAAAACATCTAAGAATTTCAAGACAATCGGACTATATTTACATCGAAAAATATTTTTGACCAGAATTTCCGGTCAAATACTCCACTGTGTGTTGTCTATACATTTACAAATCGTATAATCCCCTTTTTTAGAAGTAAATGTATCGGAAAAAGAAAAGAAAAAAAAAACACAGGTGAAAATGAAAAGTCACTTATTTAAAAAAAAATTGTAATGCAAGTCCATTTTTTATATTGCTGTAAATTATTTTTCTTTTTCAGATGCAAGACTCTGAGCCCAATTTGTTTAATTCGGTTTCGATACCTGAGTTTGATTTTTGAAATTTTTATAATTTAAAACATTTTCGACT
This sequence comes from Maratus speciosus, assembly GCA_963932465.1. Lineage (NCBI taxonomy): Eukaryota > Metazoa > Arthropoda > Arachnida > Araneae > Salticidae > Maratus > Maratus speciosus. The sequence goes on from OZ010791.1 coordinate 416,169,942, forward strand.
TGTAAAGTTAAGATCCCGCTATATCGCATAAAATCGTTGGTATTCTCTTCTGTAGGCATTTGAGCAGTGAGAAACGTCGTGATTATCTGCGTCCAGGTGCAAGTTTGGCAGCTACCGGTATTTTATTTGAAGAAAGCCCACGTAAAAAACACTTCTTCTGTACAAACTTTAAAAAACCGATTTTTTTATTTTATTTAAAAAACTAAAGTTTGAAAATTTTGAATTAAAAATTCTGATCAAAAATATGAATTATGAAATTAATGTTAGAAAAAATTATGAATTGCAACCTACAAATTTTTTTATGGATTTAGATTTATTAGGTCCTGCTTTATGGAAATCCAAAATTTCACATTTTTCTTCCAAGTAGTTTTCAAATTATGCTTAAAAAACGGCAAAATGATGGTTTAAGGGGCGGGCTGTCTATGATAGAAGTGACTAGATATTTTGAAATTTCTTATTCTGTCCTGTAATCTAGCATGCTTCAATGACTGCTTGAGTGTCGCTTAAGGTGCCGTGATCAAGAAGGGGGCTCTCTCGGTTAACAATAGAGTACCGAACTTCAATTTGGATACAGCCCTTAAAATACGCTCGTTTTAAAATAATTTCTCGGAAACTTATCGTATGAATTGCATAAAAATTTGTTTTTAGGCTAATTGAAGGGTGTAGAGTTCATTTATGCTGTCAGAATTGTGTACTGCTATTGAAAAAACAAAGTTATGGTTCGTTTTAATATGTAGATGGCCTTCTAAGCAAATATTATATGCATCATTTAAAAGTAGACTTTATTTCCAATCGTTCGGCACCAGTAACTTTCTTCTACGATAATTTGTTGAGGAGTTAGTAGGGGGTGTTTACTTTTTTTTCCCCCACGATTGTACATTTTCTAATTTTAGGGAATACTAAAAACCAGTGGCGCCAATTTATATGGGTCTGTGGTGCGCAAGACCACCCAATAATTCAATCTCTCCGCCCACCTAATTTTCATTGATTTGTTTCATTATTTATTTATTAGCCCCCGATATGCTATTTCTTTCGACCAGCTCTCTAAAGAATAACGTTCCGTTGTATAAGCCAGCCATAAAACAAAGAAGATGTACAGTTAAATACTCTACTGCAATTTTTTTAACTTCTAAGCATCGCACATTTTCAATTTTTATACCGTCGTATTGAGAAAAAAAGTACTTTTAAATGCAATTTGTTTGAAAACTGCATTTCAATTTATTTTGGAGACATTAATTTTTTTTATAGTTTTTAGCGCCATTTGTTTAATGTTGGCAATTTAAGTACTCAATACATGTAGAAAGTAAAGGAAAAATAGTTGGAAAATAGTAATTATATATTTTTGTTGCCATTTTCCCATAACAACTGATTAAAAAAAAATAATACGTGCTATTTTGAAAAAATGAATGATTTCTGATAAAATATGGAGCTAGTATTAGAAACTAAATTTAATTTTAAATATCTATATTAACATTACAAACAAATGAAGGCATATGAATTATTAGATAGCCGATATTTTTTGTCGAGTTTCTTGAATGACCACATCACTTCTTTTGGATTTGTGTATTATTCAGCGATCGTGACGTACTATGCATACTTTATTTTAGATGTTGTCTAGAACGTAAATGAGGAATACTTCAGCGGATGCGAATGACGTCATTTTGTATAAAACAAAAGCGTGTGTTTTAAGTCTTAAAACTGAAATATGTTTTGTGCTATCTATCTATCTATCTATATATCTATCTATATATCTATATATCTATCTATATATATATATATATATATATATATATATATATATATATATATATATATATATATATATATATATATATATCTATATATCTATATATTTTTTTTTTTTTTTTTTTTTTTTTCGGGGGCGACATTAAATTCTAAAAAAGCAGAGTTCCTGTTTTCTAGTTTACTTAAAAGTTAGTTTTTTAAGTTCTGAAAACAATTTTGTTTGAAAAATAGTAGGGACATCAATTTGACATACGGGAGCATTGAAAGGCCGTTCAGAGGATGTAAAATAAATTTCTCTCAAAAACAAATTTCTTGCATATTGAGCTTTTCACGATATTTAGATTTTTGCATTTTCGATAGTTAGCAATTTTTATGTTATTTATAGTAAATATTAATGTATTTATTAGGAAGAACTTTTAAGAATACAATTTAATAAATTTTTAAATTGTAATTAAGTTATACAAATTTTATATTTTACTTAGAAAAACCATAATTTAGCTTCACATTATCAATCATCGTTAGTCATTCGCTCCTCCCCCGCCCTTTTCTCCACACGCACGCACTGAGACCCCCCCCCCCCCCCAAAAAAAAAAAAAATCATGTGTTATTTTTCTCAATTTTTTTTTATCTCGCCCAATAGACTCCCTCAAATCCGCAAACGCCTACAATCCGCACATTATCGCAGATGTAAACAATGAAAATTTCAGTTCATATGTAGGTGCAAAATTACAGATTTTTTCGTTTTTATATCATTCCGTATGTATTTAAATATGTAATTATCGATAATATGACTGAACTCGTGATTTTTCATGAAGGAAGTATAAATTTATTTCTGAAAAAATTCAAGATATTGCTGATATTACTGGTAATCTCAATCTTTTTACCAAATATATTTATCTATTAAACAAGCTTTTTTTTATTATTAAGACTGGTTAAACCTGAAATAAAATTTCCTTGCTTTATGTTTTTGATGTGAATTAATAGAGTATTTTTATGAGGAAAGTTTCATTGAATAATTCAAGGAAAATGTATCTCATATTTATTATGCATATTTAATTACACATTATTAATTATTTACTTGATTTTAACTTTTAATAATTTAGTCATTTAAAAAATTATTTACTTATCATCGTTTTAGTTTATTACTTTACTTAATTATTTTAATATTTTACTATATTGCAAGCATTCATTATAATTTTGATTACATTATTACATTGAAATTGCCATTTAAAAAATGTAAATAAATCAATGACCAGAAATCCGCAAAATTCTAAAATCCGCACAACCTCTGGAGCCCCACCAGTGGTTGAGAGGTTATTCTCTTGAAGCTGGTAGACAGGAGGTGCTGGGTTGGAGCCCAATCGCGCCCGTCGGCCTAACCGTTCGGAGTTTTCGTGGTTTTCTTTGAACCCTGGTTTTCCATGCGTAAATACGGGTTAGGTTCTCTTAGAAAGACCCCCACGGAGGGCACCCCCCCCTTTGGGCCCATATCCCTAGTGTAGATAATTGGCAGTCATAAACACCACCAACAACATCACCGCACAACCTCAGGTCCCAAGCTGTGCGGATTTGAGGGAGTGTACTGTATTTTTCAAAAGTTGGCGCTAATGCTAAAAACAATATTTTAAAGAAATGTTTTAACTACTTGTGAATGTTCTACACAACTCCTATAAATATCGATTTATTTTATTAATTTTAACAGACAAAATATTTCTAAAATTTATTAAATGATCGCACAAGTTTACTGGAGCATTTTCAACAAATTAGAGGAAAATGCTTTGGGAGGTGGAATTTTCATTAATTCATAATTTGGAATATAAAATGTTAACATATGCTTAGCTATGGTTATTCTCTCATTTAAATATTTTAGCTTGTTTCATGACACTTACAAAAGCAGAGCTAATCGGAGTTTCTGTGTACTTTTCACCGAAAAGGTAATTTTGCGTTAAATTTTTGCTTTCTATCTAAACGATCAGAGTGACTCTTATTTAAAATATAAAACAAAACCCCTCATAAAGGCTTTTGTTAAATTGAAATTTCTATGAATATCATTACGAAGAACGAATTTTAAGGTTTACTTTTTGTCTGGTATTTAGGCTAATTTCCGAGCTTTGAATGAGGATATTTTTGTTTTAAGAGGAATTAGCACCTCAAAATAATTTATATCAACTTTCCTAAATTAATTTTTCGTTGTTCATCTGTGAATGCTGTAACCTCAGTTAAATCATTTTCAAAGAGTCACATTTTTGTTACAAATATAATGATAGTATTTCTATTTAATTTTTTAGCTTCATTTTTTCATATGTTGCCACCAATAGTACTAAAGTAAAAAATTAAGAATTGGGTTTTACTTAGTGACATTTGTTAAAAATAATCAGAATTAAGTTCTCTTTCACACACGCACACACGCACATATTTTTCGAATTAGACCCATTACTTTTTAACGATCAATAGGGAAAAATTCAAATAACTGAAAAAAAATCTCAAAAGAGACTTTGAAGGTAATAAAGAAAGAAAAGAAAATGCAAATTGAAATACATAGGGGTTGTAATGTTCAAATTGTTAAAAAAAAAAAAAAAAAAAAAAAAAAAAAAAACAGAGAACAGGAATTCCGCTTTTTCAGAATTTAGTGTCGCCCCCGATGAAAAGAAACGTATATGTATATAAATATAGATACAGTAGAGTCCCGATTATCCGAGTTAATCGAACTTATACCTTTGGAATGGTTCCTTTTCTTCTGATGGACTGATGGCTTCTATTATTATGAAACAACCATTATAAATGAAGTGTTAGGTGAAGATGAAAGAGCATCCTTTGTAATGGCTGTTTCATAACAATAGTCCATCAGAAGAAAATAACCCTGTTAAAGCGGCAACCTTTTAAGCGGGACTCTACTGTAGTTCAGCATTAAGACTTATAACACGCGATTTTATTTTACATAAAATTACGTCATCCGCATCCGCTGAAGAATTCCTTATTTGCGATCCAGTATTAAACAACATTTACAGTAAAGTACGCATAGGACGTCACTGTCACTGAATAATACACAAATCCAAAAAAAAAAAGAGATTTCGTCATTCAAGAAACTCGACCAAAAAAATCTGTTATCTAATTTTTCATATGCCTTTATTTGTTTGTAATATTAATTTAGATACTTAAAATTAAATTTAGTTTATAATAGCTCCATGTTTTATCAGAAATCATTCATTTATATATTTTTAAAATAGCACTAATATTTTTTTTTTTTAGTTTTTATGAGAAAATGGCAACAAAAATACAGGGTTGCTATAATTAAAGTTCGCCTATTCAGAAGGCTCTAGAGCCGGTTCTATGGCTCCAAACGAAACAAAATTTCACTAGTACGTAATTGAAGAGATGCGCTCTGCGAAAATCGAAAAAGAAAATAGTTAAAATTTTTGTCAATAGGTGGCGCTGTGTCATATTTAAGCCGATATTTGCAGATTCCTTTATTTTGTAAAAAACAAAATACAGCAAATTTTATTTCACAGTTGGTAAAAGTAAACTTTTTCAGATTCGTTATATCAATTTCGGTCAATCCAGATGAAACACGCAAAATCACAAAATTTCACCCCACGCTTGAAAAAGATTGCATTTTATTCAAACTTTCGACGAACGACGTCAAAGTGACGTCGCAACCTCGAAAATTTGAAATACCCTTCTAACCACCTGACGATTTAAAACATGCTGATAAAGTGTGTCTGAGATTTCTTTGACACTGGAACAGTTGATTGTTTCTGAAAAGCATTTGAATCTACGCTTTGTGGAGAATGGTAACTTTGAAAGAAAAGGCGCTTCTTGTAAAGTTATTTTATCAAAATAACAGCAACGCAGCTGCAGCTCTTCGAGAATTCCGGAAACTAAAAGATGTTAGACGTGGACCAATGTCGGATCGTGGAGTTCACAAAATGATTAAAAAGTTCGAGGAAACAGGATAACTCGACATTGTTCCTGACAGAGGACGAAAAAAGGTAGACATTTCTAGCTTTGAAGATATTGCTACTTCTGCCGTGGATTTAGCAAGCCAGTCATCATTTGGTAATGGAAGTGTGCCAGCTATTGCGAATGAAGTCGATATGCCGATTTTCACTGTGAGAAAAGTGATGCGTCAAATTTTGCGCTACTATCCATACAAGATTCAGAGGGTGCAACAACTAATACAGGGTGATACCGAAAGTCGGCTATCATTTTCACTACAGTTTCTTGCACGAATGAATGTGGACAATTCTTGGCCCTGGAATATTCTATGGACTGATAAAGCGCATTTTTATTTAAACGGACAAGTGAACACACACAACTGTCGAATTTGGGCGAAAGAGAATCCTAATGTTGTCCAAGAGGTTCCATTGCGTGCAGCTAAAGTGACCGGTTTCACAACTACGTTTATGATAGGGTCATATTTTTTTGAGGAACCAACATCCACAGAACCCATTACATGTTCCGTAAATGGGAGAAGGTATCTCAATATGTTGTCAAATTTTCTGATTCCCGAGCTGCAACAGCGAGGCTGCCTTCAAAATATCGTGTGTATGCAAGACGGTGCACCACCGCACATTACTAGAGAAGTTCGGACTTTCTTAACAAGCCATTTTACAGAAGATTACATCATAAGTCGTTATTTTCAAACCGTCTGGCCACCACGATCCCCTGATCTAACACCATGCGATTTTTGATTGTGGGGATTTTTGAAAGATTCTGTATCTAAAGACAGATGTCAGACAATCTCTGATCTGAAAGACAGTATTAGACCACATTCGCTCAATCTCACAGGACAGTTTACGCAATGCTATAGAAAGCAGAATTCTGAGAATGAAATGCGTTATTGAAAATGGTGCAGGATTCATTGAGCATACGTAATGTTATTCTTCGTTATTTCCTCGTTGCCGAGCGACATGTTTTATTTTTGTTGATGCAGATTACATCACACGAAATTATATTCATTTTTCTGTATTGTTTGGAGTCATAGTTGGTCTCTAGAGCTGCCTGATTAGGTGAACTTTAATTATAACAATTCGCAGTTCCTCGAAGTTTACTTTTAAATTTGTGTGCTTCGTCTGGATTGACTGAAATTGATATAATGAATCTGCAAACATCGCCTTAAATATTGTCGTAGCGCCACCTACTGACGAAAAATGTATCTAATTTTTTTTCGATTTTTCGCAGAGCGCATCTCTTCAACTACGTACTAGTGAAATTTTGTTTCGTATGGAGCCATAGAATCGGCTCTAGAGCCTTCTGAATAGGCGAACTTTAATTATAACAACCCTGTATATAATTACTATTTTCCAAATATTTTCCCTTTACTTTCTACAGAAATGGAATACTTGAGTTGCTAACATTAAACAAATGCGGCTAAAAACTACAAAAAAATTAATGTCTCAAAAATAAATGAACATGCAGTTTTCAAACAAATTGCATTTAAAAGTAATTTTTCCACAATACGACAGTATAAAAATTTTAAATGTGTGATGATTAGAAGTTTAAAAAAATGCAGTAGAGTATTTAACAGTGCAATGATACATCTTCTTTGTTTTACAACTGGCTTATACAACGTAACGTTATTTTTTAGAGGCGACACTTTATTAGCTGGGAGAAAGAAATAGCATACCGGGGTCTAAAAAAATAATCCCAGGCAGTTTTACCCAGTAGTTTACGTGTAAGGAATATTGTAGGTCCAAGTGTGTAGGTATTTTCTTTCATGTTTTGAACGTAGTTTGATATTTTTGAAATTTAGGAAAATTCGTCAAAGATGAAAATTTTTTTTCTTTTTTTTTTTTTTCAACGTCTTTTAGCATTATCACAATCTGTATTTCCTTTTATAGGATTCGCCAAACTCTGTTAAAACGACACCTAACGCAATGCCTTACACAATCGCATTCCCGAGTTATGCTAATTTTGTTCAGTGGCGGCTAAACGGTACTCCCTCTAATTCGATGACCACTTGCAACGGCATCTGCTATCACATGCTCAAGGTTAATGTTGAGTGGCGTTCTTTCGACTTCGGTCTTTTAAACCGTGTATTGTTTATTTGAGTATGTTTTACGTATGCTTTATTTGTCTGATATTCTCAGAATCGTAACATCAACTGTCCCATAAGCTCCCCCCCCCCCCCCCCCCAGCTTCCCATAAAAAATATTCTGGTCAGACGGCGATTTTTTTATCCCATTGATATTGATTGATCAATTTTGTGAAACGATGTTAATTGCTTTAAAATTTTTACTATGCAATGTTGAAATATTTATTAAATTTGTTTTAAAATATTCAACCAATTCAGTCTCTAAAAATTTCTAAAACTTGTTAAGTTATTTTAAGTTTACATTCTCTATGGCAAGTTTTAAAGTAATTTGAACTCTTTTCATTCCATCGCTATTAATATCCTCGAGGATAATAAATATAATAAAATATCGATACTTAGGAGTTTATAGAAACAATTTGAAGCATTTCTATTAAGTCTCTTGAGAAATAAGCTATTAAGGAAAACATATCACGACAGTGACTTTAACCTTGCCAGAGGTAAAGGAACTTGCAAGGTATCACCTTTTTAAAAATTAATGATGAATTCAGAATTGTGAAATTCACCCCTGACCGCGAAAGATGATTTCTAGACGTCTCGTATTTTCCTCTCGTATACCTCTGGAATAAGTTACTATTGCTGAAAATTGGCACATGCGCAGAAATTTTCTCTAGTAAAGATCGGAGTTTATCAGCTTAAATCAGTGTCTTTGAACTGATGTGCTGCATCACATTAGTGTGCCGTGAATGTGTTGCGACTAGCCATCTAAAATATTAAACTGATTTTGTAATTTTAAGGTAGTTGCCTATTAATTTTTTACCCGACTGCCAAGAAGGGTTATGTGTTTCACGCGTATCTGGGTATGTGGATTTCTTTACACCCTCGAAACATCCAAACGGCTGGATGGATTTTAATGAATGAGGTCTCTATCGATTCGTCTTAACCGTCCGATGGTTATAGGCTAGGTTTTGTTTTTAAAAATTCAAAATGGCGGCCATAAAATACCAAATGGCGGTTGAGACGAAGAAAAAAAATTTACGCACCCTATTGAGTGGCATATCATTGGACAGGTCTTTCAAAATGAAGACGATGTTTCATTGACTATTTTACAGTTAGAAGCTCCGTTTAAATATTACACAACGTGGAAGTTGTGTAGGTAGGATCTCCAGCTTTATTGAAACTCTAACATTGATAGACATGTGTAGGCCTAATCAAAACAGTGTTTATAGATACGAACTAACAATTAAACACAGCTTAAAAGTTATCAATACAAGTAAATAAAAAAATAGGTAAGTAATATAAAAAATGGTTTCACATTGATGTGAAATAATTAATTAGTTCGCTTTTTACGCAGTCGGATTTTTTGATTTTTTAAATTTAATTGTTACTTGTTTCATTTAACTTCCATTTCTTTTATTATTTAGAAAATAAATGCCACCAGTCCTTTTAATTTAAGCCTGTTGAAAACATGAATACATTTATTTAGAAGAGCTTTAATTAAAAATAGAACAAGAAAAATAAATCATGCGTCGAACATAGATTGTGAACCACTTTCCAATACATTCACAATATTCTAAAAATTCACCGAGGGCCGTTTAATAAGATGAAAGATGATGTCTAAGTAAGCAATTTTCAAAACGCATGTAGCACATTTGAAAACCCAATTTCAACAATTACCATCAAAAATCGCGAAAATATCCGAATTCTTTTGTGTAGTCCTGTATATTATCTATAAATTTTTATATATACTACGTAGTATGCAAACATTTAATGCAGTTAGGGAACGCATAAAACGGTTGAAATTTCCCGTCAATGAACTGAAAAGTATTAGAATTCTTTTGTCCCGCCCTGTATGTAATCTAGAAAATTTATACACGCCAAGTAATATGCAAAAAAATATTAGTTGAATTTAAAAACGCCTTCCACAATTGAAAACGCACTTCCAACAATTATTGCTCTTATAGACAGAACTAAGTAATCAAAGTCTTTTGTGTACAAGGACGGATTCAGCCCTCCATTTAGAGGGGTGGTCATGGCTCCTTTTTTTTGGGGGGGGGGCGGGAGGGGGGCACATTTGGTGGGGGTATATTGAAGGCCCTAATCCAAAATATATATTCCCATATTAAAAAATGGCTACTTTTCTTATATTTTTGGGAAGTCATTTTCATTCGTAATTACAGAGAAATTGAATTAATATTCGTAAAAATAAAAATATATATATTTTTTATTCAGATACCAAGAAATTGAAGAATTTCCCATTTTCTTATAAAGGCACAAAATCATTCAGAAATTGAGTATTTTAAACCAATTTTTAGGACTTAGCAGTTACAAAAATGCCGTCATGAGGGTGCAATTGGCTGTCGCGGACTGGAATTCCCTATAAAACCCCACACTTTAATTAGATTTCATGAAAGATTCTTTGCCTTTATCGAAAAATGAAAAACGCTAATCAATCACATCTGTTCTGAATAAGTGCATTTGCAAATGTCTTGCATCTGAGATTAAAAATGACTTCATGAATGTGTCTGAAATTAGCTACTTTGGATTTAAGTAGAGCTTTAAATAAATCAGAAAGATTATCATTGTTGAGCAAGGGGTAAAGTTGATAGAATTTAATATATATTTCTTTTTTAAAATGTCTTTTAGAAATTTTCTTCGTTCGGGGGGGGGGGGGGGGAGGGGGGTCATGACCCCCTCCTTGGATCCGCCATTGTTTGTGTATCGCTGTAAATGAACGATGAAGGCTATGAACGTCATATGCTCTAGTAAGCATCTTGTAGTACATCTCAGAGATTATATCTATTTCGTAATGTTTGAAATATTGCAACAGCATTAAAATGCATTCCAAACGATTTTTCTCAACGTAAAAGACTTCTTTTGAGTGTCCTTGTAAGCGAATTTAAATACTACACATTTCATTTCCAATACCAAACATGTCGTTGTTATGGCAATACGAGTATAGTTACTCGCGTTACAGCATAGACAAACATCCAGAGTCCAGACAGACCGATTTCATAAACATTTTTCAATCGTGTTGGAAAGTGTTAAAAAGGAAAATATTACGCACCAAATTACGTGGAATTTGCGATATGGATACAGGAACAGTTTTTTGATTTTTTGATAGTTAACCTTTATGTTATTACTGATGTTATTACTGATGTTACCGGTCTCACAGACCGCGACCTTTTTCAATTTTTATAGTTTAACTTGTAACTTTCAGTTTAACTACAAACACTACCGAAATTTTGTTTCGTCTTGAACTTTAGTACTATCACCAGACACTTTTGAATAGCTGAATTTTAATTACAATAGTCCTGTACAAAAAGTTTAGTGCAAAAACACCATCTTATGAGTTAATCGCGCCTTTTATACATCTTTCGATGGAGCGGTCTCACAGACCGGTTCACAGTAGTTAAGTGACAATTTCTGTCACATCAGTTAAAGATTAATGTTTGATAGAATAAGTTTTCCTTAATGTTTTAAGAGTTGTAAATAATGTAAAACATTAAAAAATATTTGGAGATGGATGATTTATGATTTGTTTTAGGGATATTTCTTGTAATTATATATTGCCATTACATGTCATGATTCATCCATTCTCTATTAACATTTTCACTCACCTTTTGAATTTGATAAATACAATAAATATTTTTTTTTGTATTGTAAATATTTTTTTTTATTATTCATACAATAAATATATTTTTTAATTCCTTTATATGGAAATTAAATTTTTATATTAAGAAAGAAAAATGAATTTATCAAAAATTACATTTTATATTACTGTCACTATCACCCGTTACGACACCATTTTGTCCCATAATTTCTAAACCTATTACTCACTTAATAAAAATATTCAGATGCTGGAGGCAGTCATTTTTTATTTCAATTGTTAACAGTGAATGTATTTGTTGTAGTTTATTATTAATTTTAAAATTATCTTCTAGAGATAAGTTCAGGCTCTTTTTTCGGAGCCGACGCCTGCCCGAGCCGGACTCCAAATATTCAGCAGAAAATTGTCCATAACATTTTAAAATTGAGTCAAGATTAATTTTCTCATTTAAGGAGGTACAGTACCTTTTAAACTTTCAAAAAATCAATTTTTTAATTGAATTTAATCTAAATCTTAAAATGTTTCGGAATAATATGCAAAAAACCGCATTTAAAAATCTGTATCATTTAAGGAGGTACAGTACCTTTTAAACTTTCAAAAAATCAATTTTTGATTTTGAATTTATTCTAAATCTTAAAATGTTTCGGAACAATATGCAAAAAACCGCATTTAAAAATCTGTATCATTTCTTGAGTTATAATCATTTATAGACTGCTAGTGTAAGGGGGATATTTGGATAGTGAAACTTTTAGATGCGTTTTATCAGGTTAAATTTTGAGTTTGCGCGCAATGTTATTTTCAAACTATATAAGCTACAGTTTATAAAATTTAAGCACATATGCGTTTCTTCATAGTTTATATGCTAAAATTAAAATAATTGACATACTTGCTTTTATTATTATTTTTTTTTCCACTTGAAAAATACGATAAAAAAAGATATTCAATTTTTTTTAAATTGTGTCTTAAAAATAAATTTTAAACAATATTTTTTGTGTATATTTTGGTTTTAAATTAGATATAAGTGTGTTATGATTCTAATTTTGGACAAAAATAGTTTTCTATATGCATAATTTCCAGTATTATCATGCATGCAGCATGTATTTAAAAAATTAAAATTAAATATTACTTTTGTACATGTACATACAACATTTATTTTTCTGCGTAATATACTTTAGAATAAATACTTTCGGTAGAATGGGAAAAGAAAAATCTTAATTACATATTATTTGAGCTTTCGTACTTTGAAAATAGTGATGTTTTAGATGAACTTTGGTATTGTTTTCGACAATATCAAATGTTCTGTTTCCCCTTAAACATTTCATCTTACATAGAAATAAGTATGAATACGCCCGCATAACACGTTTCGTGATTTTTATCTACCTAAAAATCTCTTTAAAACAGCAAATCTGTTACTTATATTCAATTACTGGCAGAAACCTTCAAAAGTCGCAATTCTTATTCTTTTAAAATACTGTACAACTATGGTAGAAAGACATGAGTGCTGTTTTACAGTAATTCTGGAAAAGGACTTAAAAGTAGAAAGCGAGGATAGACAAGCGATATCCCACAACTTCTTTATTTTACTAATACTGAGTTTATGTAGAGGTCTGCACGGGCCGGAATTTCCAGGCCCGGACCCGGCCCAAACAAAAGCAATCTTGGCCCGGCCCGTTTATATTTTTACAGTTCACGGCCCTGCCCGTGAAAAAATCAATGAAATGAGCCCCGACTCACTTTCTACAAAAAATTCAGGTTTTTCTAAACATGCAATAAAGAATAATACTGCATACATATTTATGGGATAATTTTACAGTATATTTTTAAATTACTATGTATTCGCAGGACAGAGATTACACAATAGCAACATTAATGATTATTTAGAGTCTTAGATGTTTCAACATTCAAATAAGGATTCATTAAAAGATTAATGTAGTTTAGAATAAAAGGTAAAATGGAGGATTAAAAACATAACTTTAGAAGCTGAATAATAAAAAGCAGATTTGTAAAAATAATTCTTTGCCATTTAACAAGGCTTTTCTCAAATCCAAAGGAGCTTACTTTCTGATACATTTCTGAATTCATTTCTTTTCGGAAACGCATAAGATTGACAGGTGTTCTTATTCAGAAACTATGTAATCGAATAACGTTATCCATTTTTCGATAAACGCAATATATCTTTGTACTGTCGTAGTTACTGTCAAAGTTAAAGTTTTGAATCGAATTTCCAGAAGCGATAGCATGGGAAAGGATAAAAACCTGCAATTACGTGACAAGAATCTCTTATATCATCGATAAGTAATTTATTTATAAAAAATGGAAAACGCTGTTCGATTACAAATTCCTTTAATAGTCATGTCTGTCAATTTTATGTCTTTACAGTTAAAAATGAGTCAGAAAATTTCTCATTGTTGAGCAGTGAATTTGAGAACCACCTTAAGGTATATTTCCAAAGATTCCGTTAACAGAAGTTCGTTATCGCTATCAACATTTTTACAAAATATAATGCCTGCCCATACACATTCTGAGAACAATAAAGTCTAGTTCCGGCCTTCCTCGACTATGCAGGAAGAAAATGCAAGCCTTATCTCGGCCCGGCACGAATTTGCTGAAAAAATTAAGCCCGGGCTAAGACACCATTTAATTGTCCGATGCTGATCTCTACGCTGGTCATGTTACATTTCTGTATTGATGTTGTCAAACTAGCATCAGCTCGTGACGCACATTTATACTTATTCTCGCGAAAGTCACCTTCATTGAAAGTGACTCATATTTTATCGGCTTCGATTAAGTTTTTATAGCGGACCGGTAGGCACGCTTAATTTTTTTATCGGCCCGGTAGGTCCGTTCAATTTTTTTGTCGGTTTGGTCCGGCCCGTTTGAAAATTCGCCTTCACTTTTCCGGGCCGGGCCGGGTACAGGCCCGCACCCGTGCAGACCTCTAGTTCATAGATACAAAGTGTTCACCAGAATCAGACATTTATCCTTATATCCCATCAATTTAATTCGCTTTGAAACCGATTTTTAAAGAATTGTAAAATTCTTCAAGAAATGTAGACTACATTATATTATAGTTTCTCGAATAGTTTTTCAAGATTTTTTTTCCTTTTGTTTAATTTGCGAATAAATGAAATAAATAAAATTTCCGTTTGCGACCGAGCTCGCGTTAAGCCCGCCTCATTTCTACTATTTTCACTGAATTAGAAAAGATCATGGAAATTAAATCTCTGTTATTGTTGATTTAAAAAATAAGCGTCATTTATTCAATAAATATTAATTTTTCATTAATATATATTAAGTTTTTTATTTTACTGAGATATTTACTTCAAATTTCATATCCCCTAATTAAACGTAACATTATTGAACAAGACATATGCATTTGCATTCCCCTTTATAATATGTCCACACACACTCTAAATCTTTATAAAATAAACTAAGCATCAAACAATAAAGAAGAAAAGAAAAAAAAAACTATACGACCGCTTACATGAAACTTAAAAGGGGTAAAAGGTGAACTGTAGCTACTAATATAATATTTTTGAATTTATATATTTTTACTGAAAATTTTATGGTTAAAAGGGAATATTTTCGTTAGATTGAACCATATATTTCTTTTCCAAATACCAAGAACTTTATATTTATCGAATTTATAATTTATAAAAAATATTTAATGCCATCTATTACTCGCATCCAAATAAAGCAAATTAACACCAGTAGGCTGAAATGCAAGTTTAGCAAATAGTAACTTTTAGATAACTTTTAATAAATGAATAAATAATATAATTAATTAACCACTTTGTTAATTTTATATTATTTCTTCTGTAATAAGCATTCATATACGCATTTATATATTTTGGTAATTTAAAGTAAAAAAAACTGTGGTGTATCGCAGATCTCTTAGGAAAATCAAGATGAAGGGTGGAAAAATCTGGTCTTTGCTTCATGTAACTTATGTTTATATAAAACGATAATTATATTTTCGTTATTATATATGATTTTATATTTTTGAGAATATGCTGCGACTTGATTATGATTAAAAATAAAATTGGTTATGATGACTATTTACTTGCTATTGAAAATATACTTTTAAATAATTTCTTAAGGATATTCATTACATAACTTTTTTTTAATGTATTTTTCTATGTGCTATATTAAATCTTTTAAATGACAAAAAATGAAGCCCATGTTATAACAACTATTAATGACAAAAATAAATAAATAAAGACTGAATTATATAATGTAGATGTTTTACCCCCGTTACATCACAAGGGCCATATTTCAGTTTCTTTCGTTATTAAGATATTAATATGATACTTAAAATTATTTCCGTGCAATAAATACAGATTACAGAAATGTTGGTGTCAAGCAAACACAGCAGGACATAAAGAATAGGAGATACGTGTCAGATGATAATGATTTAAGAGGAAGGGCCAGCTAGCAGGAGATATACCAACTAGCACAAAATACTTAGTTGAGACTTGAAAGTTTAAAAAGTAATCATTCAAAAAGGTTTTAAAAATGTATTGACCCTACCCTAAGGTATGATGTTTGCTATAAACTGCCTTGACGAAAACTTTTATATTCGAATGGTTCCCAACCTTTTTTTCTCGCCCCTACTATTTACCCCCCCCCCCCCCCCCCTCTGTTTCATATTAGTACCATAGCACTCTTAAATCTCCACCAGCCATAACTCCGATTTAAAAAAAAACGTACTTGGCTAATTCCATGAAAACTTGTCATGTCTGCCACACTATTCGCTATGCTTGTTGACCACCGCTATTTTCGAAAAGTTGCTTCGCCTTATTCAATTGATGAGATATCTCCGATAAAATAAGTCACATTTTTCCGTTCTAAAATACTGGTAGCCAACAAGTATAGCGATTTTCAGCTGTGTGACAGACATGATAAGTTTTCATGGAATTAGCCACTTATGTTTCTAGATTGATTAAATGATCAAACAACTCAAATTAACAGCATTTATAGGTTTTTTTTTTTTTTTAATCTTGCGTTTTACAATTTATTTTATTTTTTTAAATGGCACCGTAACATCAAAACAAATGAAAAAGAATGACACGAAATGATTTTTTTGCTGCAATAATTTATGAAGAAAGTTCATAACAATTAGTTAATATGCTTGACTGTTCAAACGTGGTTCCATCGATTATTAAGCCTACCCATTTTTCCACATTTCGTGAGAAACCCATGTAAATTACACATCAAGCCTCTGTTTGTAAATCTAATTCTACAAATTTGTTTTCGTGTTCTAATTTTTTTATGTTTTTGTGTGTTTTTCATCATTATCAGTATTATTTTTGTGTACCCCTAATTGGTCTGTCACGTATTCCAGGTTAGGAACCACTGTAAAATGGTAGATCACAGATTTGTGTGTTTGATTTTGAAAAGAGTAAGATTAAACTAAAAAAAAAATGTTTTTCCGGGATAATGATATTTATTTTCTATACATTAAAACTAGTGATCGATGAAAATTCGTTTTCGTTTTCGGGCTAAAATCAGAGTTTCGCCGAAAATTTCGGTTAGGCGGAAATTTTCGGCGAAATTTCCGAAAATTTCCCCGAATTAAACTAAAGAAAAATTTTTGACAAATCAAAAATTCGGCCATACCGAAACTATCTGTATTCCAAAAAACTCGTTTCTTCCTTCGGGAATTTTCAACATTACTCACTGATTTGAGATGTATAGGCTCAATTGAGGCACTCTTTATTTATTGCTAAGAACTTTACTGTTTATAATTATCAGTCATGTCTGGCTCAAGACGTGAGGGCAAATTATAAAGCATGTAATGCACATAGGACTAAACTTTGTAGGCACTTTTCACGTGCTCATTAAAAGTTTGACTTACGAGTATTAGAAGGTTTTTAGTTTGAAACCGCAGAAGTGTTTCGAATACTCTTTGATAAAGTTCTAGTATAGCAGATGATTATTTACAAAAATCATTATTAAAGATAAATTGACGTACTGTCTGGCTGGGATAAGAAAGACTCTAGAATCGGTCTTGGCTCGGTCCTGTTGCCAAGGTAACTGGTCAGTCGACTTTATTTTAGGGAAGTCCCGCATTTTCATTTCTTCTATTCAACCGATCATTCCAAGAGTTAGCGGTTTTTTTTTTTTTTTTTTTTTTTTTTGTTCCTTGGATGAAGTTTCCTCCCTACAAGTTTTGGAACCTTCGAAAGCAGGAAACCTACTCAGGGTTTTTCTTATCTCGGCCAAACACAGTATGTATACCTAAAACATTTTTTAATTAGATAAAATTCGTATGATTAGAAAATCATTCTGTGTCGTTGATGAATTACATTTTATTTTATACGAAAATAAAAGTTTTGGTCAGAGGCAAAGAGAGCCAACTTGGGCCACGCATATAATTAATAATTATGTATATTTAATAAAGACGCATAATTAATTAATAATTATGTATATTTTATGTATGTATTAATTACTTTTTCGGACATTTTCGTTTTCGGTCGAAAATAGGAAGATTACCGAAATCCGGTTTCGGTCTTAAAAACTTGTTTCGGTCGATCTTTAATTAAAACCCGCTAAGCTTAATGTGAATTCATTTTATTAAGGGTAATTCTAAATAACTACCGCCTAACAGAGTCCTATTTCATTTTATTGTTCAACGACTAAACCCAACAGCATTGCTATAAATCCATTTTTCTTTTTTCTTTTTAACATACACAAACATAATTTATTATAAGCGGAGAAATATTCTCTGTCTCTCTTTGTGAATAAACATCCGTGTTCCGTTTATCTGACAGAATACGGAAATAGCAAATGTCGTCCACTGAACGATAAAGAGATAATCTCTTTAATGGCACACGCTTATAAATTATTATTATAGGCTGGCTTTGCGTTTATGCTCTTATGATGGATAAGATTAATGATATGAATATATATATTTTTTCTATAACACCTATATTTTATTTTACTGTTTAAAAGCCGGTTTCTCCGCGATTTTAAAAAGGAAGTCAAATCGCCTCTGAAATGCATTTCTTACTCCTAAACTTACAGAGTTTCATAAATTGTATGCTATTGGTGAAAAGAATGCCTGTAATAATCATAGATAAACATACAAGATGGGACATTTACGGCAAAATCTGTAATGGTAACAGTACTAACGTCACTACCGACAAAGAGGAAGAATTAACAAGCCTCCGAAATTTACCTATGTTGATGAAATATGTTTATGCTCTATGTTTTAATATCTATTCTTTCCTAAACGAAGCAGAGTCAGACGATCTTTTATTTATGCTTGATTTATCTAGCTGCATTTTTTTTTTTTTTATCTGACTTGTTCGTTCACCTTTAACTTACAAAATGATAATTATAATAATAATATAAAGAAAAACCCCAGACAATTCTGTTGAAAACGTAAATATGTAAGTTTATGAGATTAAATTGTAAGAAATCAAATTCAGGTATTGTGTTAATTTATTCACATCAAATAAAATGTTATCAAGTGTAATATCAGTATTTCTATTTATTTTTAACTTTTAGATTTATATAATTCTAAAAGTTTGTAAAAAGGAATTTTTCCCCATCTGTAATTTTATTATTTCTTATATGTTAATATTATAAATACTATTGTGAATGATTGTACGTTATTTACATTAAAAACAATCTTTTTATTTTATCTGTAAGAAAGTGAACTTACGGTTGTAACGATTGCTTAATAGGCTAAGCTTCATAAATTAATAAAACATCGGTTATAAAAATTTTCCTACCAAATGGGAATAGTTATGAAATTTTCTGGGGCTTGTAGAGAGCAATATTTCGTATATTTTTATATTACACCATTCCTTTATGTAGGTTTAAATCCATTTATATCATATTTACTTGATATATAACATTCAAGACGAAATTTTTAGCTTGTTTTTCTTTGCACTTAAATCGTTCACCACCATTATCGTTTCGTCACCTAGAAAACAAGAGACTAGAAATTCTAGATCATTTCGTCTATTCAGCTTAGTTGTTTACCCTATTCGCATAGTTCGGAAATCTACATTATATACCGTATACGAATATATATACCATATACGAAGATATATATCCGTGCATGAACATAGAATATCTATTCTATATTCATGTATCGTGTAAGATTCTGTTGTAAGCGTAAACATGCAACATTTAAAAAAAAAAAGATTACAAGAAGGTAGATGCTCAATAACAAAAATGTTACAAGGATGGGAAGTTTCTTCCCCATTGTCACTAAAGGCGGTGCGGTCGCAATCGCATTACCATTACGCTCTATGGAAGTGTCATATCTTGTATGTTAATCTATGGTAGTAATGAACCTAATATTGATTTTGATAGTCGAATGAATCATTCGAGCATGCGCAAAAGCATAGCTGCCAACCTTCGTATTCTTTTTACTGAAGAAGATTAAGAAAGTTGGTAGCTATGCTTTTGCGCATGCTCTAATGGTCCATTCGAATATAAAAATCATTCATTATGCCCATTACTAAGCTACAGAATATATAATCAATAATAATAAAAAAGTATAACTGCGTTTATTGGTATATTTTATTTATGCATACTGCTGATTAAAATAAATGTATATTTTTTAATTTACTCTGTATTTGAATACATTATCTCCATATTTGCGTAAGTACATCATTTCTTTAATCATAAGTTTGTATACATGTACCTTGAATTATATTATTGTATTCGCATGACATAATCTTATATATTTATATCCAAACAATATAGATTAATGCGGAAATTTCTGTAATCGGATGATTCATCTAAAACTTTATGAATCTATTGGATGGACGCTAAAGTTGATAGAATATTTCTTGATTTGACTTTTATTCGGGTTGAAGAGAACAAAACCGTTCTGTCCAACCTTTAAACCGAGGCTCACCCAACACTTCCGCTTTTTGATTACCACTATTTCTGATCAGAAATATTAGCTTTATTTAATAACAGAAATATGCGAAATGCGATTAAATAAGACTAAGATTTTACAATTCGAAATAGTGGTGTTCAAAAAGGGTGGAGGTTGGCAACTATGTATTATAGACGCTTTTAAACATGTTCTCAAGTTCACCCTGCCAACAAGTACATACACTGAGAAAAAAATATGGTTCTGGCATCTAGTATCAAAATTCTGGCTCTAGAAAAAAATAGTTCCATGTCATCCCTATAAATTCTAGTTCCCTTTGCTAGAGAGTTCTAGTCTCCTACTAGAACATCGTAGAACCTCTCAATAGCGTTTTCCGATATTCTTGTGGTCAAACTTATTTAAAAATCTCTGCAAATAGATGCGAACACAAGAGGTTAGTTTTAATAACTATAATTCTTGTTTATGAAACCATTCCAGGAATCAAGCTATAATTTCTCGCTACTAAAACGATTCATTATCGTTTCGTCACCTAGAAAACAAGAGACTAGAAATTCTAGATCATTTCGTCTATTCAGCTTAGTTCTTTACCCTATTCGCATAGTTCGAAAATCTACATTTCTAGGTTAGGGATTCAGAAAATGATTATATTCATTCTAGGTGAAGGCGGTATTTTTTCTCTCATGTATTTATTTATATGTTCATGTCTTAAGTGTACATTCCATAAAACATACACATCCTACATATGGATGGATATATACTATATATGTTAGAAAATTTTCAAGTGTCTTCAATATAAAAATGGAACAATTCCCAAAAGTGCCTTCCCTTTCTGTGCGAGCGGGTCTTCCGATGTTTCGCTCATAGCAGATATCATAAGAAAACACTCTACTGATAGAGAACCATCTATTTCTTTCACATAAAACTAACATAAATATGTGGAAATGAATTGGGACTTTGTTTTTTATAAATCGTGCCTGCTATCAACTTTGCCTGAACCAAACCCTTAATATTCCTTGAACGTCCAGATATTACCGTCTTGGCTCCCCGGGGACCCGGTCACGGTTTGAGTGTACAGCGGTGTGGCCCAGCCCTTGTCAGGGCTTGGATAAAATACTCCAAGTGTTGCCACCGGCACTCAGCTGTTCGCGGGAACTGGCGGGGGAGGAAGACTAAGGTCGTTCAGCACTCACGCATGAGCTGTCGTACCAGAGGGAAGGGCTTCACGGCTCTGACCAATGGGAAAACAGCTCTTTATGCACTTCTATCATCATTCCAACTTCGAAATCAATTTTTAATTCTTTTCCAAGTTCGTTGGATATTTAGCGGGAAGGATTTCACTTCCCGTAAACGCTTCGCAAGCTAAGTGTTGACTTGATAAAACTAACAGCATCTTTTAGTGCAAAAAAAGTAATTGTACACATAACTACCGGGTGTCCTGAAAAGAACTGATTGATTTTAAAAATCAATAACTTGCAAACGGGGACAGATATTTAAAAAATTCTTGCAGGAGGGTTATGCATAATGTCAAAAGTTTTTTTACAGTGATTTTCAATTTTAGTTCGAATTACAAACAATAGATGGCGCTGCGATCAATAGACGCTAAATTCAGGCTAGATTTTTGGTCCTATCTCTTCTTCCATGCGGAAAAAGGAGATGAAAATGTATTGACTGGGCGCGAAAGTACCAAAAATCGAGCCTGAATTTAGTGTCTATTGATCGCAGCGCCATCTATTGTTTGTAATTCGAACTAAAATCGAAAATCACTGTAAAAAAAACTTTTGACCTTATGCATAACCCTCCTGTAAGAATTTTTTAAATATCTGTCACCGTTTGCAACTTATTGATTTTTAAAATGAGTCAGTTCTTTTTAGGACACCCGGTATATTGAATCCATTGTGAGTGCAAAAAAGCCTTGGTGAGTGTAAGTGTGGAACGGGTACATGGTTGACGACTCCTACATAGAATGTGATTTCAAATTCTAGCTCCGTTGAAGTTGTTGTTGAACTTATGACCAAGAAATCCGTGCTCGGATTGATATGAAGCATCTTCTGATTTTACAGAATGATTAGATTACGACCCTCGTTTCCTACATAAAAATTGTTTGTTGAAGTGTACGCAACCACATTTTAAAGTTTGTGAACGTTATACCAAAACGCCCTGTATATATAAGGTCAATGCAGAAGAATCAGTTGAAGATATGAACGTTTATATTGGTAAAGATAAAACTACAAACGTTTATATTGGTAAAGATAAAACTACAAAATGGCGTGAAAAATATGTCAACAGCTTATAAACGAAGGAGTTGCACATTGTGATTATTTTTTTTTTTTTTTTGGGGGGGGGGGGCATAAAAATAACAAAAATATAGGAGATGAAATTGAATCAATTTTACTAAACAACAGGTCTTTTGTGAAAATAACAAAATTCCTTATTTTTCTTTCATTGCTATTTTTTAATGAAATAACCTCGTTGTTTCATCCTTAATAAATAGTACTTGCAAGTACAGCACTTATATTCTTTAAACATATATCTCTATATCTTTTTCTGTTTGTAATTATTATTAAAATTTAATTTTCTCTATTGATATGTATGTTTGCTTTTCTAAATTACTTCTTTGATTAACAGTTGTGAAATAACTTATATTTGTAATAACGTAACGGAACAAAATACTTGTATCGAAAAATTGCGACGCGCGCCGTCTGAACGGTTAAAATTAATAGCAAGACTTTTTTTTTTAATAGTAAATAAGGAAATGCATATTTCCCACAAACGTAATTTAAAAAAAATAATAATAATAACATTCATGTACACTTTTAAATCCATCTACAGTTTTAGTTTATTCATTTGAATAGTTTTGTTCGATAAATTACAGTACGTTCAATCTATGAATTTACTTCTTATGAATGATTTTAAATTAGGAGATTGAGGGGAGGGGGGGATTTTTACAATTGCTTATTAACGCTTCCGAGATATTTTATCTTGCATTTAAGTGCCTGGAATGAAAAAAAATTATGAATTAATAAATATTACTTGGAAATAATTAAACGCTTTTTATAGTTTTTAGTGTGGAAACATTTTTCAGGAACGTGACTTTTAGAATCTTGTTTTTCAGAAAACCCATTCTTTGCATTAAGGGTTTTGTAACATTTTTAATTAAAAAAATTATTCTCCGCGTTCATTTTCTGATTATTTTCGCCAGTTTATTTCTAAACTTGAGAAGAAAGAGTGGTATTTAGAAATTGTGTGTATTTTAAACATTTCATTTTAAAATTTATTTTATGGTAAAATCGATCAATTCATTATTCTATGTTTTAATCATTTAAAGGTAACGCATAATAATTCCTTATTAATTTGTGTTCCTTGTCGCCGAGCAATTATTGGCTAATATTGTTTTCATTGGCTTATAACTTCGATATAGCTTGGCCAGTATACCCGGCATATATCCTGTATTTAAATATAGCCCAATATTGAGGTGCTCACATTTGGAAAATATTGTACCAACATTGAAAAGAATTTTTTCATTTTTATATTGCCAATATTTCTGGTATAAAGTCAATATTTTTGCTGCATTGCGTTTCATTCAAGTATCTCCAATGTAAAGCCAGTAACCAATATTGATAATTCATTTGAAAATATTTATACTGAATGTAATATTGGGTTTCAATATAAATAGTATTGGTTTGTTATAGTAATATTATAGGAATTCGGACCTACTGTTACATCAATGATTTTTCCTACTCTATTTCAATATTTTTAACAGAATTTTTTAATAGTAATATAGAATAATGTTATTTGTAATGCATTTTTATTATAGTAATAAGATTTTTAAGGCAGAGTATGAGTTTTAATTAAATTTTGTTTTCGTCAAAACAGTTTCATTGTGAGAGAAGAAATATGTGCATATACAATTCTGTGAAAAAATATCGCCCACTACTAATTCTTTGGCAAATAATTGTATAAAAAACATATACAATCCAATCGAGTGGGAATAATGTCTACTATTTAATGCTAAACATAATTTAGGCTTCGAGGGAGGGGGATTTTTTCTACGTGTTAAAAATTTTGCCAAATTTCATTTTATACATGATAACTCCCACGTTTGACATATTGAGATCTTTGAATCAAATCCTTCTAGAAATGTATATTCTCTTAGTTTATGCATTTGTTTTTTAAATTTCTATAGAGTTAGAAGGTGTCAAATTTTCAAGATGCTAATATTAAATTTATGTGACAAACTTTAACTTATATCATCTCCAGAAATCATTCGATTAAAATTACCTTACTCTTTTAACGAGTTACAAAAAATGGGCCAAAACATAATCTACTTTTGGGCCAAACGTATTTCTTTTCATTCAGAAGTATATTTTTAATTATGAAAACTATTAATAAATTGATATTAAAAAACTATGGATTATGAACTACATTAATTTTTACGTAAAGAAGATAAGCATAGTAAAAAAAAGGGGGCTATGCGTTTTTACCTCTCATTTCTACCATTAGTTTTCACGATCTAGAGAAATATAACTTTTTGGCGCGTTCTCTAAGGTCTCCTGTTATTGTTTGAATTCACAGAAAGTAAAATCGTAGAAAGTGATAGGAAAGTTGACATAAAAATTGTCGACTTATTAAAGGAATGCTAGTTCTTTTCGCTGTATGATCTTAATTTTATTTTCTAAATTTATGTATAAACCCCAAACACATTTTCTTTTATAATATAGAGTGTCCATAAAGGAATGCACCAGTTTCAGTGATATATTATAACAGTTTAATTCAGGCTATTTACAACAAATCATACATAAAATTGAAGATAAACTAATCAACTATTTCTTACAAATGTCCAATGTGTGCACCTTTAGTTATACGGCACACATCCAACCTAAAGTCCAATTTTTTCCACGTCCGGAGTAATGGAAGCAATAGACTCTTCAATTCTGTCTCTCAACTCTGGCAAATCATTAGGTATCGGCGGAACGTAGACACGGTCAGGCAACTGAAGTTCAAGATTTGCTTCCCGAACAGCTTTGTTAGGACTACGCAGGTAAGATGCTCTGATACGATCGACATCCTGTACAGATACTTTTGGTCGTCCCGTCGATGCGCGCCGTATAACTAAAGGTGCACATATTGAACATTTGTATAAGAAAAGGTAAGTTAGTTTACCTTCAATATGATGTATGATTTGTAGTAAATAGTCTAAATTAAATTGTTAGAATATGCCATTGAAACTGAGACATTCTTTTTTGGACACCCTGTTCTACGAAACTTAACGAACAAATTAAAATTAAATTTAAAAATTCAAAAAACCCGACTGCGTAAAAAGCGAACTAATTAATTATTTCTCATCAATGTGAAACTATTTTTTATATCACTTACCTATTTTTTTTATTAATACTTGTATTGATGACTTTTAAGTTGTGTTTAATTGTTAGTTCCTATCCATAAACACTGTTTTGATGAGGCCTATAGATATCTATGATGGTTAGAGTTGCGGTAAAGCCAAAGATCCTACCTACACAACTTCCAGGTTGTATAATATTTAAGCGGAACTTCTGACTGTAAAATAGTCAATGAAGCATCGTCTTCATTTTGAAAGACCTATCCAATGATATGTCACTCAATAGGATGCGTAATTTTTTTCATGTCTACCGCCATTTTGAATTTCTAAAAACAAAACCTAGCCTATAACCATCGGACAGTTAAGGCGAATAGATAGAGACCTCATTCATTAATATCCATCCAGCCGTTGGAATGTTTCGAGGGTATAAAAAATCCTCATACCCAGATACGTGTGAAACACATAACCCTTCTTGGCAGTCGGGTAAAAAGGGCATAAATATACTTTTGTACGCTCGGATATCTCAAAGGAACTCAAATGAACTGACAAAAGTGGGTATTTCCATTCGAAAAAATGAAGGTTGTTTCAATTTTTAAATATGTAGACGACTTCTGCAGCATAATTTGTGTGTAGCATTAATTTGCAGACATTATTCCCATTTGCTTGGTAGGTATTTTTTATTATTATTATTTGTCGCGGAATTAGCAGGGGTGATCACCTTTTTTTCAGTATGGTATAGATTTTTTTAAATATTTATTGTTTGAGCCTCTCACAGAATAAACAAAAGTGTTAATAAAATTAAAACTATCTGCACTGAGTTTGGATATTCGGAACGATGCGCGATTAAAAAAAAAAAAAAAAGTTTCTTAAATTTGAACTTTTACATATAAATCGTTTATTTCCTTTTTGAATCATTCAGAAAATGCAGTTTAAATACATCAAAAGTTCATTCTATTATCTTATGACATCCTATGGTGACGGTTTTGTCAGCTACAAGTAACTCTAATGTTTGCATTTCAAAAACAGTGCATCACTCTCTAATTTCGATGTTGCAACATATTCTAAAACCAGGAAATATTTCTCATTATCGTGACATTGAGGTGACGCTCGAGCTCGGAAAAGAATGTAAATAGTTTTATGCGAGTTAAGGTGATGGGTGTTATATACCGCAAGGTCAGTTGAGGTTAAAGGATTCCTGTAATCTTGTGCAACATAATGTTTGATGTTGTCAGCTTATTCATAAAGTCATATGCCGGAAACTTGTTTAAGTGTTTTATAAAATATTCGTGCAAATATACCTACTATATAGACAAAAGTCACCGGACACTTTCAATTTCGGTGAGTCGGAAAGGGATTTTCCACAAATTGCCATTTTTTTACAAGCGTTTATTTAACTTCTTTTCAAGATGTCTGGGTCAAATCTTGTAATCTATTTTCGACCCACTTCCGCTCAACTGTTTTTCCTCAACTGTTGCATACAAGTTTATTGTCTTGTCGATGACAATGTAATATTCATGTATTATCTGGGACCTCAGCTGGGGCTGGGTCCAGGGCAAAACATTCTTTTACGTTTCTGATTAAAATCACACGCCTAACAAACCATTTTTTTTTACAAGTTCATTGATGATGACGGTGCAATATTTATGCAGTTTCAAGGCCGTACGTCATCTGAGCAGGCTCCAAAGGCAATAACTATATATAACTATATATATATTACGTTTCTGATTTGTATCACATGTCTAACGAATCGATTTTGCTCATATTATGCTGAAAAGTTCATTGTCGATCGCAAAGTAATATTCAAGTATTTTCAGGGCGGTACCTCATCAGGAGCAGGCTTCAGGGGCAAGTATTCTTTTACGTTCTTGGTAGAAATCAAATATCAAACGAACCGATTTTGTTCAAATTTTTTGCACAAGTTCATTACATTGTAAATGGAAAAATACATTTAAGCACCTTCAAGGCAGTACCTTATTAAGTGAAAGTTACAGGGGTCAAACTCTCTTTTACGGTTTTGATTCAAATCATATTTCTAACGAAACAATTTTGTTCAAGTTTTGCATACATGTGTGTCGATAGTGCATTAAATTTTGAATTAAAAGCGTTTTTTTATGTTTAATGTTTTTAAATTTCTGATTTAACATAAATCACAAGATATCCACACTTAACTACACAAACGTAACAAACATACTAAATGCATATACATACTTCCAAATTAGATAAATTATGTCCCATAAAATGCATAAAATTGGATTTCATAAATTACAATTTCTTATATCCTTTAATTGCAGCTTATGAATAATGTATTATTAATCAGCAAATTAAAAATAATTGAAGTTTAGCTCACTAAATCACATATATTTCAGGTGATAATAGTTATGCTAATTCATTTAGTTCAAGTGATGGGCTATGCGCCATCTGCGTGGATAGATAAGAGTAAAGAATTCATCGGGTCTTGTCCAGTATAATACTTAATGTTAGCGCTTTTCATAACTTCTCAGAATGCTGCTTATGTGTTTTATCAAATACTGTAATTACCTTAAATTGTGTGATTTAAAAAATATATGTTTTAATAGAAGTAATTGAATCAGTGATTTCTAAACAACATACGTCTAAGATTTACGATTTTTCAAGAATCTATAAAAACTGTGTTACACATTCAAATGCTAGATATTTCAAGAACTTTTCTGTACTCATTATATTTCTTAAATCTTTAAATATGTTTGATGGCTATTGGTTATTTATTTCATTAGAATTTTTTAAAAAATAATAAAAATCTCTGGCCTTAATGTTGTTTTTGTAGTAAAATAAATTTGGTGCCTCACAAATAATATGAAAAAGGATATTAATCATATTTTTATTAGGTATTTGACAAAATAAGGCAAAAATTATTTACGTCTGCATCTTATAACACTTACATACTCGCACAAATTCACACAGCAAAACTTCCCTTACGGTACACAATGTCCAATCAACAGGATCCACCCTATAGCGCACCAAGAAAACAGCAACTCACGAGTAAACAAGGTATTAATGAAAATTATAACTACACGCGATTGTGACTGCAACAACCAAGATATGTGACATCAAATACAAAAATATATGAAAATAATACACAAGTCATCTCATGAAAATGTTAACTAGACCAGATTGTGACTACAGAATAAAACACAACAACCAAGATACATGGCAACTATCACCGTAATTTGTATTTAACCATGACAAGAGGACCCGTTATCAAGAAAAGTGAAAGAAATGAGAAAAAACTGAGAAACGTGACCACAATTTTAACGACAGTGATGAACTTTACGCCAACATCAAAGGCTGGCAACAAATCGGCATATACGGGCAGTGGTGGCCCAGTTAGCTGAGCGTCGTGCTCGTAGTTGAAAGGTCGTGGACTCGAGGCTCACCGCTAGCTAAAAATCTGCCGTGTACGCTAATGGCACCTGGTGCATGTAAAATCCGTCGTGGGTGCAAAATCCTTCTAGTTATCTATGAATTATACCTCTGTGATAAAATAAATAGCGATACAGCCACAAAAGCCAAGGTACAATCAGGTAGATCTCCGCATGAGGCAATCAAGCGGCTTCCGCCCCGCGGCCAGGTACAAAACTCGTTAAGCTAGGCATATTGCCCGGCAGGTAGGGGCCCGGTCTACGGTATAATAATAATAATGTAGGGTAAAACCCCCAGTTATTGACACCTAACCAGTAATTGACACTTTAGTTGAAATCTAACTCAAAAAAGCTTTTTCTTGTAATATTCTGCAAAGCAATGTCATCTAGTGGTAACTTAGACACTTATTTTTTTTTTATCTTGGAGTCAATTTATTCGCCACTAGCAGGTAAAGACCATATTCAATGAGGAAGAAACTTTTAAGAACACAAAAAGTACCATTTTGAGGAATCCATCTTATTTGTAAAATTAAGATAATGTCTTTAAAAAAAATCTAGTTGTAATGTAACCACCCTACACTTTTTCTTAAAGTAATACTTTGACTGCCTAAGAGGAACTGTTCAGACGTGGGAACCACATCCATAGAACATTAAAAAAAGTTATACTTGTAAAAATTAGTTAAAGGATACCTAGGATACGTTAGGATTATGATTTGTAGTAGTTATTTAATTTAGATTAGAGGGGGGGGGGTGCCAGTTATTGGTTACAGTAATTTCATTTCACCAGTCTCCGACAGAAGTGTTAATTATTGATAATATTAAAGAAAGTTGAAATCTCCTCTTATTTGAACTGTTTTCAAAAAACGTAACAATAAATTAAATTTATCTTTTAGTCAACACCATCCAAATTTAAGTTGTTATATCTATAAAAACTTGACACCATTTGTCAGTTACCGAGTGTCAGTTATTGGATATCTGCATTACTAATAATTTAAAACATGAAAAAAGAGACACATACATCTGTAGTATGATATCATATATAAATAAGGTCTAAGTACATTGTTTTTATAATAAAGATTAAAGTACTTAAATATAAAATAACTTTTTTTTTTATCTTTCCAAATAAAATGTCACACTGGTTCACTTTGTGTCAGTTATTATTTTTTCAAAATGGGGTTTGTGCCAGTTACTGAAGTTTTTTACCATATTTATGAAAGTATATAATTTTTAATAATACAATGCATAATTTTAGAGAATTTTGTCTACAGTATTTTTTAATGTATTTCTAATATCCTTTCAAAAAGAAAAATAGCTATAAAATGAATTTAAAATCTTGTAATAGTGATATGAACAAAAAAAAATCCTTAAGGTGTCAGTTAACCCTTTATCTACTGCATTATGATCCACTGTAGATTTTTTCATGTAATTTTTTTTTTTCAGTTACTACGATAAAAATTAAGAACTATACATAAAAAACGCACACCCGTGAGAAATTTAATTCGTTAGGGGTAATTAAATAAAGTGGTACTTTAAAGTACCGTCAGTACACTATGCCTAAAATATTCTCGTAACAGAAAACCCACATGCTATTTTAAACAAAGTTTAAACTCTTAAAAATGCTAAATAACAAAAAGACACTCGTAAGTTAACAATTAAAAAAATATTAAATTGATATAGTTTTATTTTACCCATGAAAAATGAGTAAATATTCAAATTTGACGGCATTAAAAAAAACTTTTTCTACGTTTCGATCTTATTAGCAGTCATTTCGTTATGCAACGCCTATATTCAAGGGACAACATGTTCTATCGCATCTCCACATATGCAATATATGAATTTACATATGCCATTTCTAACATAACAAAAACGAGCCGGTGCCACAATTTTTTCGACTTCCTGTAAAAAACAAGTAATATAAAAATTTTGTTTTTAAAGTCAATTCCTACTTAGGCCATCAAAGAAAAATTTAATATAATCAAGCTAATATGAGTTTTTGTTGCATTAAATTATCTCAATTTGTTGATTTTCTATAAGCAAGTAGGTTTACAATGGAACTCTACGGGAAATTGGCGAAATATTATTATTAAATTAATATTATTAAAATTATTAAATTAAATATTATATTATTATTAAATATTTGGCGAAATATTACAGATATCGCCAAGTTGGCGTCACTTTTGGCGACTCATTTTGGCGATATATCGCCAAGTTGGCGACAAACTTGGCGGTATTTGGCGACACAACAGGGTCCCCCCCTCTCTATGGTAACCCTTATTGAAAATACTTTCATTGAAATTCAATAACCAATGGCGGCCATTTTGTTTCCCATGCAAAACTAAAATTAATTAATTAAAATTTAATTAATTAATTAATATTTGAAAAAACTTTATTAACATCAATTGTCATCCAGTACAAGTTTAAAAAAATTTATTTCAACCTGATAGGATGAATAATGAGTATTTTATTAACGATTGAAAATTTGTACAAGATAAATATATAAATATATAAATAAATATAGGGAGAGTGTGAGCTAATAGTAGGAATTGAATAACAATGAAAAATAAAATAAAGTTTTGCTCCAATACCCAGTGTACTGGCGGTACTTATAAGTACCACCGAGTAATTCAACCGTTAAATCAAACACATACACCGTTCACCTAAAATAACTAATCAGATCGTATTCTAAAATCATAATGAACACATTCAAAAAATACAACGCTTATCTTATATCCTTTACTGTATTTGCAGCAATAAAAAGATGAGCGTGACAATCTGTACAAAACGTCGGCAAAAAACACATCGACTGTTTCAAAGATAGCCTTCTTCCTCGCTAAAGTAACAAACCTAGAACTACTGCTGCCATGTATTTTGAAAAAATGGAGTTAAAAGAGTGCTTTTGAAAAGTACCATTAGAATATTAGTAATATTCATTATGGGATGAAAGTTCAAAGTGAGTGATACTTATAAGTACCGTCAGTAGATAAAGGGTTAATGGGAGTTTCACCCTATTTCTAAATTTCTGGGTAAGAAATTTAAAGCATAATGATTAATTTAAAGTCTCATACAATTAACATTTCGTACAATGCTGTAAAAAAAAACATTAACATTAGTTTATGTGATAATATTTTCGAAAAAAAAATGCACATGTAACATGTATATTAAAACTCGTAACATACAGTGATGAACAACATACACCAACGCGAAGAATTGAGGCTTAATGTTTGATATTAAGTGTATACGTGTCAATATTACGGATTTTGAAAACCAATGTTTTCAAATAAGGAATTTACATTATTAAATTGCAAATTCTGCGATTAAACAATGCGAAGATTACTATTCGAAAATAGTGGAATTAAAACCTGTAATCCCTGGCACATAGTCATATTCACCATTGTGTTAGATTAGCTTTTCTTGTTGTGTTGTTGACCTTTGGTATGTATCTTAGTATTGTCATTGACTAACGTTGTTTTTGCAATAAACATAATTTTGAGTGGCAACAGATATGAACAAACCCATTAAAGTTTTGTCTACACATGTGAACTTGCCTATCTTCGAAGGTACGATTGTAACAACAATAAAAAAAAAAACCCCTCATTTCGAAAAAAAGTTAACTTATGTAGTTTTTGAACTCACCTATTGGATTATAATTGCTGATTAAATAATATCTTTTGCATCTTCCGTAGCAAAATGTAGAAAATTCTATCTTCAAATATTTTAAATATTTAGTAATTAAATAAATGATTAACGCCGAATTTCTTTCGTTATAAATTTGATTTTGTATTATGCTTATACAGGGTATCCGGTCTCAAAGGTGTCCAATGGCTAATTCCTAAACTGTTAGTCATAGACATATAGTTCCAATTACAAAAATGTTTTAAATCAGGTAAAGAAATATTTTAAAAGCGATTTGGGTCAATAAAAACATTTCTTAAAAAGTTACGATATTTAAATTTTTATACGGTCCCCCGGTCCTATAAGTTATATTTAGTAAAATTTTCCTTTTACACTGACAAGTAATACACAAAAAGTCCCGTTATTCTACGTTTAAAATTGACCAAGTAATAGCTGTTTAAAGTTGGAGCATATTTTTTGCTGCAAATTGGGGGTCATTCACAAATTTAGTCGAAGTATAATTTCGTCAGATATATTAAAATATGGTTGAGAGTAAAATTAACATTGCAACATAAATTTGAAATCTTTAATCATTCTAACATATTAATGTAAAATATACAATTTGTAATAAGCATTTAAGAAGAAAGAAAAAACAGAATTTTTGTTAAATAAAATGATGCTAAATTAACAGCCTCAATTCTTTACAAAATTATACGTATTTTAAAATATTATTAAATTACACTAGCCTGCAAATGTTGGGTTATGTCATGTTTTTTAGCTTTTGATAATTGATTCTTATGTATTCTGTACCGCTGAATCCGAAATTGACCTTCATTTTTAATCATCACATCAGGATTTTTCGCAAATTGCAAATTTCAAAGTTAGAAAGTTCAAAGTTAAAATTGAATCTCCTACCCCATCTCATCGGACCACTCAGCTGTTTAGCTGTAAGAATCCCAGGATAAGCAAAAATATCGAATAAATTATTGATTAAAATAAAATAAAATAAAAATAAAATAAAATAAAAGTTTTACATATGTTTTATAGTATAAGATTTTCGCTATATTTTAACTTACACATTTACGATTTGCAAAAAAAATTCTAACGTGATGGTTAAAAATGAAGGTCATTTTCAGATTCAGGGCTAAAAAGTGCGTAAAAATCAATCATCAAAAGTTAAAAACACAACCATCTCCTCTACTTTATAGTATCCGATTTTTGTTATTCTTTAAATTTGACAATTTATGATTTGCGAAATATCCTGACATGATGGTTTAAAAATTAAGATAATTTTCGGATTCAGCGCTAAAAAATACACAAGTTAAAAACCCAACAATCGCAGTCTTGTATTATCTAATCTAAAACTTTTTCTTAAACTTCTTGGCGGTAATCTGTCCAAAATTTTTTGTGTTATCCTGTAAAATAAGTATAAATGGTAACCACCGAAAATCATAATAATATTAGATTGTTATTGGACTTGCGGCAGTATGTAAAATGTAATCTCGATCGGATATTTGAAAGTGAGTTAAAGTTCGAGTACAAATTTTGAACTAGAAAAACATACATACGATCCTTGAAGTAACATAAAAACTTATAAAAATAACATAATTTTATTTAAAAGAAATCATAAAAGAAACAGTTTCAAAGCCTGTCAAAATAAAACATATGTTATTTTAGCCAATCTGAAACTTAATAAATGTTAACTTAATCGTAATACTTGTACGATTTTTTTCAAAGCGCAGATACACATGAAATAAGATCTTCGAATACTTTAAGCACTTGATATGTCACCCCTCAAAGCCAAACCGAACTCATTTGTTTTCAGAGCAGAAAAGTGGCATAAGTCATGCATTTTTAAGGTTTAATAACTCGTTCAATTTTAGTGTTATGTGAATTAGAGATGCAACGATTATTCGGCCGAACCGAATAATCGGCCCATTCGGCCTATCCACCGAATATTCGGCTTCGGCTGAATATCAAGTCCATTATTCGGCCTTGGCCGAATAATACTGTAAGAACTTTTTTTTTTAATTTACACTGTAAAACTTTTTAATTTGGCAATTTATTTTCATCATGTATAATGAAAATTTTATTTGAAATTAACTAACACTTTTTTTCCCCTTAACTTTCATACCCTGAATGGGTTTTATCTACCCATTTTTATATAACAGAGTAATTTAGGAATCATGTTAAAATTTTTATGCTGTATCAATAAGTACAAAAAGTACCTGTAATAAGCTAACATAATCTATTCAATTTAAAATTAATCTATTCAAAATTTTTCTAATAGAGCAATACAAGAAAATTCTAATTTTTTTAAGGCTAATGGGAAGTTTAATATTTATCCCTTGTTATTGATACATAAGAAAATATTTCTTCCAGTGATATTTTTAATTAGATTTATAAAGAACATAAATATTACGGTAGATTAAGTATAGATGTATGGTATGTCTAACATAAATATGTAAGTTGTATATGCTTTAATACTTAAGTTGTTGTTTTTTTCTGATTTTTTTTTTTTTTAGTAAAATGCTCTTAAATTTAAATGTAATTTAAGTAATTTTATTAAGTGTGTTACTATTTCTTATTGAATAATGAAAGAAATGTAAGTACTAAATTCTTTTAATCAAGTATATATGTATGTTTTTACATCACTATTTAATTTTGATTTTCTATTACCTAAAACATAAATTTTTG
Organism: Maratus speciosus; assembly: GCA_963932465.1. Classification (NCBI taxonomy): domain Eukaryota; kingdom Metazoa; phylum Arthropoda; class Arachnida; order Araneae; family Salticidae; genus Maratus; species Maratus speciosus. Next base: position 416,205,231 of record OZ010791.1, read on the forward strand.
TTGTCTAGTATTTTTAAAATTTTGTGACTACTTTAAAATGTAACAGCAGCATGCAACAATGTACCTAATATCTATTAAATTGTAACACACTAACTACAATACTACATAGTCAATATTTTAAAATGTATTTTCCTTACCGATATTTCCTTCCTTTAAATCTGAAATCATTCACTATACACTTCTTAATAGTCTGCTGACATAGCAAAACAATATGTGACTTTTTTTTGTTAATTGTGAGATTTATAAAGTCTACACTGATTCCTTTCCACAATTTTAGAGGATATACTTTTCTGTCGGTGATTTTTCTTAAGTTAACAAGATTTCTTATGTTTATTTTCTTTCATCTGAAAGTTGAAATTTATGTTTTGTAATACTTTTAAAATGTAGCAACAACATACATAATATCTACTAAAATGTAACTAGACAGTAACTGATGAGGAACTTTTGCTAAGATTTTTTTAGGGGGGATTAAATTATTGAGGCAATTTTTATACTGAACATAGCCAAATATTTTTTCAGAATAAAATAATGCTTTAAAAATTAAATTTGCATATAAATAATTTTTTAAAAAGAAAATAACCTATTTTAATTGTGAAATATACAAGAATTGTGCATATAATACATAACATATTTTGATTTTAGACAAAAATGAGTTCATTATTCGGCGGCCGAATAAGCCGAATATTCGGCCATAACTAGGCCGAATAATTGGTATTCGGTTATTCGGCCAAACCATTATTCGTTGCATCACTAATGTGAATGCTACTTTTTTTGTCTTATTTGTGTAATAGGAAAATTTTATTAAATTAACTTATAGGACCGGGGGACCGTATAAAAATTTAAATTTCTTAATTTTTTAAGAAATGTTTTTATTGACCCAAATCGCTTTTAAAATATTTCTTTACCTGATTTAAAACTTTTTTGTACTTGGAATTATATGTCTATGACTAACGGCTAAGGAATTAGCCATTGGACACTGTTGAGACCGGAATCCCTGTATAATTACGTAGTTCACAGAGAAAATTTTATATGTAAAATTCATTGGATCTAAGCTAAACCACAAATTTCTACGTTCGTCTATTATTTACAATACATATGCAACAATCCGCCTACGATAAGAGGATTGTACCATGAACTGGCTAAAGCATGAACACAAAGAAGCTTCTTAGAATTTAAAATTATTTCTATAGTATTATTCATGTACTAGAATTTACAAATAGTAGAACGAATTAAAAAGCGAGTCATTGCACTAATATTTTTTTTTATATATAATTCAGTACACGTAATGATTTTGTTTTCTAACTTTGCTTATTAGCTAAAGACACATAATTTGTATATTTTTATAAATATATTGGAAAAAAGCTCATTTTATTTGGCAACAATTTCTGTAAAATTCGACTTTCCACCCCCCCCCCCCTCTCGTTTTTGACATCTAATAGTACCTGCCAATTTTTGTTATGTTGTACTCTTTGTTTCACTCGCAGTGTCAAGACAAATCTTGCATTTTATCATTTGTCTAATTTTTTTTTAGCTTAGATAATGTATTCCAGAATATACGGTTATGCTAAAAGTACAATCCGTGTTATTACGCTAAAAACAAAAATCGCCTGTTTATAAAAAGTATTTCTACAACTATTTCTTCTTATTTTCTGTCAAAAGGAATTCCTCAAAACCCATTTTCCCCCCATCCAAAATCACAAACATTGTAGTTCTCTGTCATGACATATCATTGAATTAATTACGTATGATAGGATTTAATAGAACGAAGAAAACTTTTATTAACATCTTGTTAAGTTTCGATTTGATTTTCATAAAAAATGAAATGACTCAGCAAAATTCTGCGACGATTATATACATTAATTTCCAAACTATTTTGTTGTGTAGTTTTTTTTCCCCCCATTCTGATCAGAAAATCTGAGTTCTAACTTTTTACGACTGCTCTTTCAACTTTACCTAACGCTTCATTTATAATGGCTGTTTCATAATAATAGAAGCCACCAGTCCATCAGAAGAAAATAACTCTGTTAAGCGGGACTGGGATAATCGGGACTCTACTGTAGTGCAAAACATATTTCAATTTTAAGACTTAAAGGACACGCTTTTATTTTTTGTAAAATGACGTCATTTGCATTAATATAGATACTTAAAATTAAATATAGTTTATAATAGCTCCATGTTTTATCATAAATCATTCATTTATATTTCTCTCGAAATAGCACGTATTTTAATGCCATTTTCCAATAAAAACTGAAAAAATGTAAACAAGAAGATATAATTTCTATTTTTCAATTCAGCTATTTTTTCTTTCCTTTCTACAGAAAGGGAGTACTTGAGTTGCCAAAATGAAACAAATGTAGCTAAAACTACAAAAAATTAATATTTAAAAAATAAATGGAGATGCAGTTTTCAAACAAATTGCATTAAAAAGTACCTTTTTTTCCCAATACGACGGTATAAACATTGAAAATGTGCGATGCTTAGAAGTTTAAAAAAATGCTGTAGGGTATTTAATCGCACAATGAAACATCGGCTTTTGTTTTACTGCTGGCTTATATAAGGTAACGTTATTTATTGGAGAAGACACGAAATAAGCTGGGAGAAAGAAATAGCATACCGGGGGCTAAAAAATTTAAATAAATAAAAAATATATACATTTTTTTTAATCTAGAAAAAATAACCATATAATAAAATACAAAAAAATTAAATTCTTATTTTAATAAAGCATTAAACCAAAAAAAAAAAAAAAAAAAAAAAAAAAAAAAAATTACAATACATATCTCAATTTTATGCCTGATTTGAATCCTTTTTTATGTTTGAGAAGTATGTATCATCAGTTGTTTAAGAGAAAACCACCGTTACCTCTATTTTAACCTCTTCAGTTCCGAAGCTAAAATAATAATACAAATGCTTATTCTTTGGTTTTTCCCAAACAAAATGGCATCGTAAATGACAGAAAAAATATTTTTTCTGAAATTGAACCTTTAGGCGCTTAGTAATTTAGGTTCAAAAATATGGATCTAAAATTACAAACCCCCTTAAAAACATCAATTTAATAAGCATTAACCCAAATTAACGCAATCACAAATTTAAGAGCTTTAAACAAGTAAATAATCTACAAATACTCAAAAATTTAAAAATTTCTCAAAATTTTATTGAAAAAGATTTAAGTTAAATACTTATGGAAATAACTTTTATGGACATAGCTTTTTGTTATCTATCATTTGCTTGTCGAAATTCGTAAAAATTTTCGGATTCACACAAAGCTGTTCATTTAGAGTCAGTATTCTCCGTAAATAAAATACTAACATTTTGTAATAAAACACCATAAACAACCATAAAAAAGCTGTTCATTGAGAGTCAGTATTCCCCGTAAATAAAATACTAAAATTTTGTAATAAAACACCATAAACATGTAAATTGTCACGACGATCGTTTTTGTACAGAATATAAGTACCGTTCCATCGTCAAGTTCAGGTGAGAACAGCCGCTGTTTGAAGACAAACGTATATGAAGTAAACAGCAAAATTAGGTATTTTCCAACGTTATTTTCTGAGTGCGTTTTAGTCACTATAATCTTTTTAATAAGTCGATATTAAGAATAAAAATATAACGAGCTTTTTCTTTAATTTTTTTTTTTTTTTTTTTTTTTTTTTTTTTTAATCTTCAATGCCATTGCTTTTTCTAAATAGAGGTTGAATCGGAGAAGCTGTTGTTTCGAAGGTTCAATTCTTGGATAATAACATATGTTTTATGCCCTTTGTATAAGGAAAGGAGAGAAAAAAATTATTAATTGCTAGTCCTTTTTTACTATAGTATTGTAGGAGGACAGACTCCAAAAGGGATTTTTAAAAGGGAAAGTGACCTGGATTCTAGATTTTATGCAAAGAATTTCACTCGGACACATACACACATGCACACTTAATACACGGCCATCGCGTTTAGGCTGTGCAGAGCAGAGATCTGCACGGGCGGCCCGCGTGCCGGGCCCGGGCCTATTTTCATTCACGGCACTCGGGCCGGGCCTGGTCTCCGCTCTCTTCGAGCCGGGCCGGGATAGGCCATACTTTCTTCTGAAGGCTCGGGCCGGGCCAACTTATTTTTTTTTCTGTACAGAGCTGGGACTGGTTTCATTCCTAGTCTTCACCGTCCAAACTTTTCAGTCCTAGTTTTGACCCAGCCCGTATGAAAATCATTGTCTCGGCGTGTCCTGATCCGTTCAAAGGTCAGTAAAATTAGGCCTGGCCCAAAATTTTTTGCAACAAACGCATACATTTTAAAATCTCTACTATTCTACAATTAAACATTACAATTTATTCTTTTTAAAGAATAGTAGATTTTTACGCTTTTTAAAATATAGCTAAATTAAAACATAGTAAAACGTGAGAAAAAGAACCTACCTGTGACGGAATCCTGTTTAAAACTGAAAGTCGTGTTGATCCATGCAAAATTAATTTACTAATACGTAAGAAAATAATATATAATTCATGTACAACTTGCTAAGAAGGGAACTCGTCCATAATGCATTTTTTTTCTATGCAATTCCGTTTTAGAAGATTTTACTGTACAGCATTTTTCAGTTTTTTAATACTTCAATACATGGAATATGGATTAACAATATTAATGAAAGCTGAAACATTTTCTTACAAGAAATAGAGATTCATTAAAAAAATAAATATCGCAGTTCGCAGCACTTCTATAAAAAATGATTATAAACATGAAAAAAAAAAGTTAAATATTTTTGGTCAGAACTCCTCGCACGAGACAAATTTTAAACCAAATTTAGGTAAAAATGGATGTTTTGTAGAAATTCACTTGGACCGGGCCGGGCTCGGGCCAAGATTTTAACTTTTTTCTGGGTCGGGTCGATCTCGAGCCGAACTTTTACCTGTTATACCGGGCCGGGCTCGAGCCAGGTATAACAGGTCAGGTAACATATTTTTATCGGGGGTCGAACTTTTAATTTTGTATCGGGATTTTTTTTTCTATGAGTCGGGCCGGGCCCGTGCATATCTCTAGTGCAGAGTCCATTCTTTGAACTTAGACTCATAACCCATGATGGTTGGTGCGGTCAATAGGCCAGTGGTGTTGGTGTAGGCCAATGGTCAGTTGGTGTGGTCAATTGGAGTATGTCTTGCTCTTTTAACTCTTTCGCTCCCGAATTTTGAGAAAAGTCAAAGGTGAAAAAATTCACTTTTTGAATTGCCATATATATGTATAATGGTATTCTAGTTTGCGTAGAAAATAATTTTTTTAAGCCTGGATGTTTAAGAGATATTACTCAAATTACGATTTAGTCGATTTTTTTTTTTTTTTAATGTTTTATCGTTTATGTTAGGAGGCTGTGGGTGAGAGGTTTAAATAAATCTACATTGATGGCTTTCTAAATATTACAATAATAAAATTATCAACATCATAAACAATTAGATATTTGTTGCATAAAGTGATGTGCTATTTGTAAATTTGTATGGGATCACGATGTTCTAAAGTGTTTTATTCCTGTGAAAATATTAATAAACGTAACCTTCTTTAATGTCACCGTGTCACAAATATTTCGTCGTTCGATGAGATAAATACTCTCGCGTAATAAACATGCATAATTCAATCATCATAAATACAACTTAATCATAAAGGGCTGTAACATCATTCATTTTGAACGGCATTTCACGTCTACAAATCAGAATAGTTATTATAATATTAATGCTGGGAATCCACTTTATATCTTTGACTTATACGTTCAAAACAAATCCAGTAATCCTAATAAACGTATTTTGATCCCCTCATTTTGTTATGTTTGTTGTTTGTTCCCTCTCTTTTGCCATTTTATTTGTATCTTATATTTGTATAGGAATTTCATGAAAAGTTTTATAACTCTGATTCAATGTTTTTCTAAATACAGCTACTTTTCACTTATATGCGATGCACGATATTTACTTTCGATACCTCTTTTTCGGAAAAGAAATATTCGCCTTACAAATTATGCGATTAAATAAGGCAAAAATTTCTATTCAGAAATAATGGTACTAAAAGATAATTGCCGTACATTGCCGTATAAGTATGAGAGGTCACTGTATACGATGTACCTTTCAACTATTATGTGAAAATAAAGAAAAAATTTAAGAAAAGAGGTACTTGTTAGTAAAGATAGATCTGTACTTCCGTAACAGTGGAGGATTAGCTGTCATTGAAACTTCATGCATTTGTACCGATGTTTTTTCACCTGTTCAATATCTACATAAGTTTTAATGAATGGAGAAAAATGAATCGTAAGAAAAAAAGTTGATTCTACAAAGGTTGCTCAAACCTATATATTATCTGATAGAAAGTTGTTTATACATGTTGATGTTTTTCTATGGAATATTTCCCTTACTAGTCATTACATGAAGTTCGTAAAAGAAGGTTCACTTAAATGACAAAATTTGTTTTACTAAGGTTGGAGAGAAGCACTAAATATTATATTATATTATATTGAAAGAACATTTAATGCTTAACATAATTGATAAAATAATTGTTAGACATATCTTTCATTCTGTTCAGAATTTCTCAAGCCAAAGATCGTTGTATTATTTTTTTTCCAATTTCAAAAAGTTTTTATGTATACGTATATTCTTCGGCAATTTACCGCTTTTGACATTTTTGTGTATAATTTCATATTTGATGGTCATTCATAAATAATTTTTAAACCTTTGTTGCAAAAATATTCGTGTTATACTCACCTGTAATCGATGCATGTAAATAAAACACAAAATATCGAATTACATCATTCTCCTCCCCTCTTTTTTAAATGAAAATTTCATGCACTGTATATAGAAGTAGACATTCTTTTTTCTCTCCATATAATGATTAAAAAGTCAACTACTGTAATCTATATTTAATCGTTATATGACGGGGAAAAATCTATTTCACTATATTCAATCTCAAATTAATATATTATCGTTTATTTTATGTCTTGGTCATCGAAACTACTTTTTTTTTTTGTAAATCGCAGAATACACAAGAAATATGGCTGAAGTTGACATTAAATAAAATATCAATATTTAAGACACAAAAATAAAATCGGCATTATCTTTATTAGCGAAATTAAAAATTCTTTCATTTTATTAAAGCTCAGCTGACTATATGTCCTTATTAGCTTTATTAGTCTTCAAAAATGTTTTTCGTTTTCGATTGGGAGTAAAACTACTGTTTTCAATTTAATTTCCAGATCTTGTTATGACTCTATAACTACGAATTTATGTATAAATACATAAGGAATATGTTGATAATCAATAACATTTATAAATCGCATCAGTAGAGGCAATATTTTAAGCAAGGCTCTTCAAGTATTTTGCTGATTCAAATTTCCTGAAAACAATGCAAACAGTATTCAGGTATATAATACATACATATACAATATATTTGATTTTCGTTTTCGTTTTAAACCTTTAGAGTCATATTTTTAATTTTGGTGAAAGTTAAAAAGTTATCCAAAACCAAAAGTAGTAATTCAAATGGCAAAATTAATGATTTACTGAAAATAACGAATATGTCACTTAGTGAAATCTAACGAAAATTGTTATTTTGCATATCACTAATATGGCAATAGGCTATGGAAGACTTTTTGAAGAGGAGAATGTCGTATTTCAACAAGGTTAAATAGACATAACTTTTCGATGTTTTCCCTTTTTTATCATAAATTATTGGTTCGGTCAAGAAGCTCTTATTAGGTAGCTTTCTTTACAAAAAAGCTACCTATTGCAGCCGTTCGGAGGAAAGCGATTTCAAAAAATTTTGGTATATTTTCATCGATCATGACCCCCAGACCCCGAAACCACCCTCCGTTCAAAATTGATATATATATATATCTGACCTATGTCACACTGTAACTCCCGTAATTATGAACCGATTTCGATGTAATTCGGTGTGTACATAGTACATACCAATGTCTCAACCGAGTTCGTTGGCCAGCTTCATCCGCCGTTTTGTTTCAAAATGGCGGCCATTTAAAATTTTTAAAAAAATTTAAAACTTGAAATGTGGTACCAAAAAATTAAAAATGGAAAAATATTTTTCTCTTATGTATTTGACCTTTATACAAAGATTCCGGAGCAGTTTTTGTTTCGTCTATATCTTAAAAAATGGCTGAGTTATCGCATTTTGAATTTCTAGCGTGGCTGACATTTTGAAACGTCCTGAATTTTGTCACGCGATAAAAGGCGTATTTATGAACCGATTTGGATGTAATTCGGTGTGTACATAGTACATACCAATCTCTCGACCGAGTTCGTTGGCCAGCTTCATCCGCCATTTTGTTTCAAAATGGCGGCCATTTAAAATTTTTTTTTTTAATTTAAAATTTGAAATGTGGTACCAAAAAATTGAAAATGGAAAAATATTTTTTTCTTATGCATTTGACCTTTATACAAAGATTTCGGAGCAGTTTTTGTTTCGTCTATATCTTAAAAAATGGCTGAGTTATAGCATTTTGAATTTCTAGCGTGGCTGACATTTTGAAACGTCCTGATATTTCTCACGTAATAACAGGCGTATTTATGAACCGACTTGGATGTACCTTGGTGTGTACATAATACATACAAATATCTCGACCGAGTTCGTTGGCCAGCTTCATCCGCCATCTTGTTTCAAAATGGCGGCCATTTAAAAAAATTAAAAAATAAAATGAAAAAGATTTTTTTTGTATGTGTTTGACCTTAATACAAAGATTCCGGAACAGTTTTTCTTTCGTCTATATCTAAAAAAAAAATGGCTGAGTAATAGCATTTTGAATTTCTCTTGTGGCTGACATTTTAAAACGACCTGATTTTTGTCACGCAATAACAGGCGTATTTTTGAACCTATTTGGATGTAACTTGGTCTGTACATAGTACATACCAATGTCTCGACCGAGTTCGTTGGCCAGCTTCATTCGCCATCTTGTTTCAAAAGGGTTGCCATTTAAAAAAATTAAATTTAAAATTCAAAATGAGGTATTAAAAAATTGGAAAATGAAAAAGATTTTTTTTATGCGTTTGGCCTTGATACAAAGATTCCGGAGCAGTTTTTGTTTCTGAAAATTTGTTCTTTTGTTGATATCTTAAAAAATGGTTGATTTATAGCACTTTGAATTTCTAGCATGGCTAACATTTTGAAACGATCTTGTATTTGTCACGCGATAACACACGCATTCGCCTATTTCGATGTAAGAAGGCATGTGGATAGTATACATCAACACCTCGATCAAGTTCGCTGGCCAGATTCATCAGCCATCTTGTTTCAAAATGGCGGCCATTAAATTAAAATATATATATATATTTAAAGTGAGGTGCAAAAAAATTAGAAATTGAAAAAGGTTTCTTAAGTATTTGATCTTGATATAAGGATTCAGGAGCATTTTTTGTTTGTCTTTACCTTAAAAAATGGCTCAGATATAGCAGTTTCAATTTCTATTGTGGGTGACATTTTGAAAAATCTGATTTTTTGCATGCGACAGCACTCCTATATATTAACTGATTCCGATGTGAGTGAGCATGTGCACAGCAATTACTAAGGTCTCGACCAAGTTCACTGCTTAGCCTCATCCACCATGTTGTCTTAAAATGACAGGCACTTTAAGAAATTGCCGAATTTGGCAGCCAAATATAAGTTACTTTAAAGAAAAGCAGCTTGGATAAAGCTGACTAATTTCGCGAAATTCTCATTCATTATATTGATAAAAATTAGTATTGAATCTCCTATATTCGGTTTCCACTAAATTGACCTTCGTGTGTTTGCATGATATAAGTTGGCTTTTTTTAAATAAGGATTATGAAAGCTACCTCTTCCTCCCGGCACTGGCCGGAAGGACTTTTTTTAAATTTAAAGAACGAAACACCTGTTTGAAATAAGACTCTGCAACGGTGTATAAAGCTTTAAGCGAAATTATTATTATTAATAATAATTACTGAAACATGAATGAAATTATAATAGAAAATTTAAAGACAAATAATACATTACATATACTACACACATAAAAGTTCGGTCGCATTTAACATTATACTGTCGTTATTACATACAGATGAGAGTAATTGAGAGACAAAATAATAGTAAATGTAAAGGCATATCCTATTATTAGGAAGTCAGACTCTAAAGGTTCAGATGTTAAACAGCTAAATCATAAGGGATTTCCCATAAATTAACGTTTTTAATTTTAATTAATTTTGTTTTTTTTATTGGTACTTTAGTTCTCATTTGTAAAGAACTAGAACGAGCCTTTTCCAAAAAAAAAAGAAGTATCAAAATCTAAGCATTTTTCTAAATCTACCTGTTGACATTAATTAAATACCGACTTCTTTGTTGAAAGCCAGTTAATAAAAAATGGCAATTTCTGGAAAATCCCTTATCATTCAGCAGCTTTCAGAGAACAACTCAAAATCAGCTCACTCTATCGCCGATTTATCTTTCTGAATTTTCACGATATTTGACTGGCTTTTCTTTGAGTTGCTCCATAGAGTTGGCTATTAAATCATGAAAAAAAAATTGTTATTGCATATAAAAAAATATACAATTGCTCATATTTCATCAAATGTTTAACATATTTGCATTCCAATTACACTGCATTATTTCTACTACATTTTGTCATTTTTTCTGAAACTGGCGTTAAATTTGCTAACTTTGCACTGCATGTTTTAAACAAAAAACATGCAAAAATTTGTTGAACTTAAAAAAAATCGATATATCTCTATGAATATACGTGCTTCTCTTACACAAATGAATACATATATTGTACAATATCCACATATTCGTAAGCTATAACGATAGATCATTTCGTGCATATTATTTCACAGGGTAATCCCAAATATTATTGATTTTTTGTTGGCCCTCTAATTGACCTTCTGATCAAATCGCTGTTGATAAATATGAAGTCAAACATACTATTCATAATCCTGAAGATTCAGAAAAATCAGACAAGTACATCTTTAAATATTCGACAAAATGTCTAAAATTGAAAGTGTCCGGCGATTAATACCTATATAGTGTATAGTTACTGCAGAAATTGGATAAAATCTCTCACATAATGACCATCAGAATACGGCAAGAGTGTAAGTGCGTCTTTTAGTAACTATTACGATCAGTATTTATTAATCATTTTAACTTTTTGATTTCTTTTAATTTTTCGAAAGAGCGGACACGTAACATATTTTCTTGCGAACAGTAGTTATGTCGCTGTAAATGTACGACTTTTCATAACAATAATAAAAGACATGTTAGAAGAACAATTATAGGTACCAGCAGTAGAAATTAAATGTTAATTTTGATGCCATTAGTGAGATCAAATTTTTGTAAAAAGGACTTTTTTTGTAAAACTTGCGACAAACTTGCTTTAAATAAATGAGCCATTGACGCATGCCGTTTGCATTGCACAAATGTCATTCATTTCCAAACTTTATAGACAAGTTAAACTATTATGGATCATATAGTGCACATATCGGAAGTACTTTCCATGATAAATTTTTACTTTACATTGGATATATTTTCCAAAGAAATGCTAATGTTTACTTTGATATTGACAAAGGAACGGCGAAATATTCCCTTATCAATATTGAAATAAAGTAAGCAACCCAGTATTTCTTAATAATGTCAATATTAACTAAAATATAGACGGTACAATACAAACAATATCGTCTGAATACTTTTTAATGTTAGAGGTGTGTTTTAAAAGTTTTACCAACGTTAAAAACAAAAATAAATTCCTTCTTTTATTTATCTTTAAGACATTTAGAAAATTTAGCATGTTTTTATTAAAATAAATCTACTTATGAAATGTTGCTGCTCTAAGCTCTTTATCCTTTGTATGATTAACTATGCAAAATAAATTAATGCGTATCTTATCGCCTTCAATGCTTGTCTCTGTAGAGTATATCACATCATAAAACGTGGAAGCAGATTCTAAAACTTTTGTCATTAATATTATGACAAGAGATTGCTCTTTTAACGTATTATGAGATCGAACCATGTGGAAACAAAATAATCTAGGCATATTATAGAACTATCTAAATACTCAGTGTGGACAATCAAAAAGGAGGAGAAATATATTTTATCTAGTGTCACAAGTGTATATAGTAATGGAATTTTCTTAGCTCAATGCTTATATTAAATTAATGCTCTGTTTGCTTTAATATAGGTATGGTTTAACCCTTTAAGAACTAAAATTATTTCTAAAAATAGAAATACAACAATTGTAGCAATGGTATTTTGCTGGACACTTGATACTAAAATACAAAAAAAATAAAATCTAAAGAGTCCATGATAGTTTTACAATTATGTTTAGTGATTACGCAAGAGTTTCTCATCAAAGTGTACATGGCAAAACATCAAGGATATATTTATAATATATGTATATAAATTGGCTAGCACCTCTTTTTAACGGCTGCAAAGAGTTCGGTGAAAATCATTGTTAAATCGAGATTATCGTTAAATCAAGTTAATTTAAACAAATTATAAATATTAAATTTATTAATATTAAATTAAAACTGCATTAAGCTGGTTATTGAATTTTCAAAAATTTAACAATTAGTATTTAATTTTATTTTCCTTTTGGATCAGAAATTATGAGCTTCAATAATGAAAAATATTGAAAACTGCATTTTTTCTTATTTAATATAGCCGAAAATATAGATTTTTTAGTTATTCCTAAAGCATTACAGTACTAGAACTTTCCTCAGAGGGATTAGTCTGAGATGTATTACTGAGAATATAGACTTAATAATAACTTGTCACAAGTAAAGAAAATGAGATGCTATCTTTAATTAATTATATACTGACAAAAACTCAAATGATGAGAATAACTAAATCGAATAGTAGAATGACAAAATACTAAATATAAATTCATATACGCACACACACACACACAAAAAAAAAGGCAAGCCATCCAAGACAGCCATACATTGGTAAAAAATTAGAAGTACGCAATACATTAAAGACAATACAGAAAATAAAACGCTAAAATATCGTATATCGGAATTTTTATTCTTTGAATTCATGTCAAGTACATAAACAGATGCTCCGTATCAATTTGTGTACCCTCTAAATGACAAAAAATATGATGTTTGAAGGAAAAAAATCATTTATGGTGTGTGGTCCCATCGAACAGTTAATAATGTTGAATATATGTTTTCCATAAATGCGATGAGGTTGTCAATAAGAATTTAGGTATCTCTTCAAAGAGTGATATATCAAAGTCCCCGAGCTGTCAATAGATGTATGCAATGCATCGTTTCAGTGTGTTCTAGATATGCTCTATCGGATTTAACTGTGGAGAGCATGCTGGCCACTACATACACTGTATTGTTTTCTTTTCAAACATATATTCTCCACAAGGTGAGCTATATAACGCATGGATTGAAAGAAAGGAATAGGCAGTTACTGCAGCGTAAAGTATGACATGAGGTCTGAATATCTCGTCTGCATGCCTTTGAGATGTCAAAGTTCCATTTCAAGTAATTTAAAAATCCGTGCGTATTTTTTTTCAGCAAATCATGCAAGTTACAATAGACTAATATGAACCCGATTATGGATTTTTACCCGAATAAGTTACTATGTAATCAGTATGCTAATTACAATTGAAAAAATGACCTTATGATAAAATCTCTAGATTAGTGAAGCTGGAAAAAAATTGCATATAAAATTTAAACCGGCAATTTGCTCTGTTAGGAGCCTTGGCGAGATGGGAAAAATCTAGAAAAGGAACATTTTGACAAGTATTTTCGGGCAGCCTATTTGCTGTTTCATACCCACATTTATTCAATAGCTATGCAATTTATTTAATGCTAGGTGAGTAGCTACCCGTAGTGTCGCGTTTAAATTGCATAATGTCTTTAGATTTTTTGTGGGGTGGGGGGAATCTAGTATTATTAAATATTTAAAATTTCTATCTTTTACGGTTCTAAATTTAATGGTAATTTAAAACGTTCTTCTTTCATTTCATCTTTTTAAAATTTCGAATTTTTTAGAAACTATTCTTAGGGATCATTTACAGTGATAGCCAAAACTGTGGACAATTTTGGAAATTTTTATGTTTTCTAACTTTGTATGCTTATAGATAACGTTATTTTTCACAAAAATGCACTCTATTGTATTATTTTAAAGAGAATTTAATACTGATTTAAATACAAAAAACAATATTCAAATATTTGCACTACAAAAAAGTGATACTTACTTTTATCTGAAAAAGAAACACAGAACACTGAACCACAGATGAAGTGGATTATAATTTCTAACTTTCCTGTCCAATCACTGTTCTTGTTCTGGGAACCAATCAAATGTTAATAACTTCCAGCAGAAGATGACATCATGCTTAAAGTTGGAACAAGTCATTATTGTGTTTTGTTCTGTAGAAGGAAGACTCTTTTTTATGTAATCAAATTACAAGTAGGAATTTGTGTTTAACATTTTAATATTTTAGTTTGATTTTTTGTAAATATTTTTAATATTTAGTCATGAATAAACGACATCAAATAAAAGAGTAGACTGGACCCCTAGAATGAGAACTAATATTATTATGTTACAAGAATGTGGTCTTTCCTATGCTGAAATTCTAAGACAGTTGGGTGGTTCAGTGTCTACATCTGGAGTCCGAAAGATTTGTTTACGATATCGGGAGACAAATTCAATAAAAAAGAAAGCAGGAAAAGGCCAAAAAGATTCACCACATCTGTTGATGACAGAAGAATAAAAAGATTGTCTTCAACATAGAAGAATGTCGTCAGCGGCCATCAGAAGTGTACTGAATGATGCTGGTGTTTCTGTCAGTTCAAGAACAATCAGGATAAGATTATCATATATGTTAGACTAAAAGGTAGAATTCCACGAATAAAACGCTTTATTTCAATTTACAGTAGCGCGAAAAAAGGACTATAGTGGGCAAAGGAACACGTTAATTGGACAGATCATCAGTTGTCACAAGTTATATGGAATGATAAAACTAAGATATTGTTATTCGGTGGTGATGACAAAGTGATGTCAATATGTAAGACGTAGAATAGGAGAATAGCTACATCCTGACTGCATTCAGGCACCTGTGAAGAACTCAGTTAATGTTATTATATGGTCATGCAATGTCGACAGACAGTATTGGTTGCCTCCATGTAATCGATGAGACACTGAATGCAAGAAAATACATTGACACTATTCTAGAACCAAAACTTACACCTTCCATCAGCGATTCCATCAACAATGCTTCCTTTATTTTTCAGCAGGATTCTACCTTTGCCACACAGCAAAAATATCGAAAGATTGGTTTAGTACAAAGAGCTTTGAATTGTTGCCGTGGCCAGGAAACATTCCTGACCTCAATCCTATTGAGAACTTGTGGCACCGTTTGAAAACTCTTGTACGAATGAGGCGCCCATCAAGTAAAAGGGAACTAATTGATGATATAATTGTTTCCTGGCATCATGTAATAACGAAGAAAGAGCTTAAAATTCTCGTCAGCTCAATGAAACATTGATGTGAAACTGTAATAAAAAATAAAGGCTACCCTACTAAGTACTGATAACTCACTACAGTCATCAGTATCTAATGCATCTCGATAATTATTGCCGCTTATTTTTATTTATTTATTAGTATTGAAAATATTTGAATCTTGACTTTGTACTGAAATCAGTATTAAATTCTCTTTAAAATGATATATCAGGGTTTGCATCTTGTGAAACCAAACATTTTCTATAAGCATACAAAGTAAAAAAAATATAAAAATTTCCAAAAGTGTCCACAATTTTGGCCACCTCTGTACATTTTAAAAGTAACATGGATCAAAACTTCAAGTTTTTAGTGATTTAAAACCATTTTAGAACATTTTGCGTTTATTTCTCACTTTAAAATTTCGAATCTTTTAGAAAACATTCATAAAGGATATTTACATCTTAAAAGTACCACACAAAATTTCAAATTTCTAGCACCAACAATATCACAGAAATCGTAATTTTACAACTTTTATTCCCCTGCAGCACTTACCACACCTTTTGGCGAAAGTCAAACAGTGCCAAATGATTTGGCGAGAAGAGCGCTATTCCGCGCGTATTTTTATTGAAGGTTTTATTGAAACTTAATTTAACATTTTTAGTTTGTCAGTTAATTGATTGACTGATTTAAGAGGATTTCAG
This sequence comes from Maratus speciosus, assembly GCA_963932465.1. Classification (NCBI taxonomy): domain Eukaryota; kingdom Metazoa; phylum Arthropoda; class Arachnida; order Araneae; family Salticidae; genus Maratus; species Maratus speciosus. The sequence goes on from OZ010791.1 coordinate 416,221,346, forward strand.
ATAATTTATTAAAGAAATATTTAAATCAAACTGATTTTTATTAGTTCTTTCTCTAAATAAAAATGTTTACGTATTTTCAATGTTTACCATTCATTAAAAAGATCTTGATAAATTTATCACTTAGTAATACAGTATATTATTAACACCCAAGATATATATATATATATATCTTTTTTCATCGAGAAGTAGTACATTGGTAATATATGATAATAGATTTAGATTTATCAATTTATGTTTGCGTTTTTAAAATATCAATTTCCATTTTATATGTGTGAATGGTATGAATCATTTTAAAACATTTATTAGAGGCCAACAAATTGTAAATTTCCATAAATCTGAAGGGTTCTCCAATTCTTCTTATAAAAATTACAAATTTTAAAATGTTATATCTCTATTTCTAAGCAATGTAAAACCGTAAGTAAACGTTTTTGGAAACAGAATAGCATTTGAATCAACATGCATTCAAATGCACCGTCAGTAATGTCATTGAATGCATGCGCAGAAAGCGCTCTTTTCGCCAAATCATTTTACACTCTTCGACTTTCGCCAAAGGTGTTGTACGCTTGAGAATCTGGATATTAGCATCCTGACCATTCAACTTTATTGTTAAAGTGAGGACATCGTTAAATAGTAGTTGTTCTGTGTAATAAAATTATCTCGTAAAAGTATCAGAAATCAGTTAGCCCATATTTGTTTATATATATATATATATATATATATATATATATATATATATATCAGGATTGCAAAAAAGCCGACAAGAATTTAAAAAAAAGCCATGCCGGTGGCTTTTATTGGTTTTAACCGGCTTCTTTTGGCCAAAATTGGCCTTTTTGGTCAAAATTGGCCTTTTTGGTCAAAATTGGATTTTATACAGTGAAGCATTTTAATTATAAATGACACATTTTTATGTGTTGTTTAATTAGTTTTAAAGACATTTGAGGTAGAAATCAATATAACCCAATTTTTCAATAATGAAGACATTAATATTCTAATAAAAGGCCATACCAGTTGCTTTCTCTGGTTTTTTCATTTTTACTGCTTTATATAATTAAAAAGGACAGTGGTTGCTTAGTTATATATTTTATAAAAAAAAATTTTAAGGGATATTAATATACATCTTATTTTATATCTCATAAAAATTTATTTAAAATCACACAGTCATTTAATAAAAACATCATTTCTCTCTATTAAAACAGTAGTATGAATAACATATGCATTAATTTATGCATGAATATGCACTATTTTAAATAACAACTAGCTTTTCAAAATTCTAATTCAACAAGTTTTATTTGGAGAATTTTTTTAAAAATTGTTTTTTTATTTTATGCACTTACATGTACTAAAATTTCCTGAAATGTTATATCCTTCCTAATTTCTCTTTCAACGTTGTTTATCCTGCGATTTTAATCTGTCCGTATGGACATATCTGGAATAAGTTACATAACAGCTTAGTAGCAGAAAAACATTTTACATATATCATTTTTACAAGTTAGGTATCAATTGCTTGTTACTAGGTGTTCTCAAGTATTATATAAGATAATTTCTGTTATTAAATACATACATATATGCTATTTAGTTTTAATCGATTTTAAAAGTAAATATCAGTATGTATGTAAGAACGTTTCTATTTTGATGTGTGACATTTTCTTATTCTTTCATATAATCTTTAAAATGTGTGGTATGTGTAGCGCTATAATAAAGAATTCCAAACCAATACTTTCGAGTCTAATTTAATGTATTCTTCTGAATATTTATAATTTTTAATAGAAGTTTATATTTTTTAGCAGAAAATATTTATAAGGGTATTATAAATAAATTACTCGAAATTTTATATGAATTATCTATAAACCACCTTTTTGAAAAATAAAAGCCGGCTTTTTTCAATTAAAGTCGGCTTTTTTAAAGTGGTTAAAACGAAAAAAAGCCAGCCGGCTTTTTTTTTGGCCTGGCGAAGAGTCGGCAACCCTGATATATAACCTACATACTAATATCATGTTTTATTGAAATACTTATAAAACAACTGTAAAAAAGAGTACTTTAAATAATAGATAACGTAAACTTATAGGTTATGTTCACTCTTCTATTGTGGTACAATAGAAAAAGCACGCCATATGGCGTGCTCTGTTACGAAAAGCTTAATAAGCAACATTACAAGTATTCCCTTAAAGTGGAAATGAAATCGGTGAACACTTGTGCTTTCTTCTGTCACTGAGAATGACAATTTTTCTTGAAAAAGATTGAGATATGCTTGTCTTCCTTATTTTAAATGACCGAAGTTTATTATTTCAAATTATTTACAAATTGATATTTTTAAAACAGAATGAGCATTTAAAAGATTATTTCAAAGAGTTCATTCAGGATAATTAGAAAATATTCCGAATATAGCTATATTTTTAAGTATGATAGAGTGAGCCATGAAATAAACAGTTTTTTGCAGTGTATCCGAATGTGCGTTTAGAAGTGCTATCTTAGTTGGTAACTTAACGTTTCTTAAAATAAAGTGTCATTCTTATTTGGATTTTCAACATTATACAGCTTTATATGAGGACATGAGTTTCAAAACTCGCCTTATCCAAAATTTTATAAATCGAGTTTTTTGTATCAACGTATTCTATTGGTGAACTTGTACCAAAATAACACTACAATCTGTTAAAAAAAAAAAATAGTTTTATTCTGTAATTTTGGCATTTGAAAATCTTGATTTGCAATGAAAATCGATGGACGCAGCTAGAGGTTTTCGGAATTTCCCAAAATTTTTGATTTTCTGGATACGGCGAGTTTTGAAACTCACGTTCTCATATGAATAATCAGGTCAATGCTAGTTCTAAATTTATGCAGAAAAATGCACATAGAGATAGAAAGGTAGGTTTGCACCATAGGCAATTTCATCCATTAACTCCCCCCCCACACACACACACACTCACACCCCCCCCCCCCCCCCCCCCCAAAAAAAAAAAAAATAGTAGGTTTGTAATATTTTAAAGAAAATAAGTAGTCCCGATTATCCGAGTTAATATGGACCAAGATCGCCTCAGATAAACCGGATTCACACAAATCGTCACCAACTAAAAAGATGAAATATAAATTTCCACTTAATTCATTAACTTTTATGGTACTGGTAACATCTCTTTGATGTACATTTATGTTACTTTTAAGAAAAACGGGGAATGAAATTGTTTATTTGAAAAAGCCCTTGACAGTTTTTTGTTTGTTGAATGTCAATTTTGCTGCAGTATTACGTTACTTCATAGCTACCAATTTCTAAGATTTTTTCTTACCATTAAAACTTACCAGTAAATTTTGCCTAATTCAATCGCCGAAATCTAACAATTCTCAACGATTAAATATCGCAAAAATTTGTATTAAATTTTAGAGGTAACAAAACCGTACAAATTGGCAGTTGTGTTATTCTATTAGTGTCATGAAAATTGCAGGTGTAGCCTCTTCTTTCTGCTCAAAGTATTAAATAATTTTTTTCAGTCGAACTTATACCTTTGGAATGGATTATTTTCTTCTGATAAACTGATGGCTTCTATTATTATGAAGCAGCCATTATAAATGAAGTGTTAGGTGAAGATAAAAGAGTAGCCGTAACAAGTTAGAACTCTGATTTTCTGATCAGAATGGGGGAGGGAGGAGGAATGGCCATAATTTTTTTTTCTTTTGGAAAAAAAAAAATATGGCCATTTTTCCGTGACTCACTTCATTTATAATGGCTGTTTCATGATGATGGAATCCATCAGTCCACCAGAAGAAAATAACTCGGTTAAAGCAGAAACTCGGTTAAGCGGGACTTTGATAATCGGGACTCTACTGTACTGTTAAAAATTTTGAGTTAGAGCAAAAGTTATTGTAAAAATTTATTTAATTCAAAACAGTTACCTTGCAGCTTATGCGCTTGATTTCGCGAAAATAGCTTGTGAAACTTTTTATGAAATGTGGACATATTCTAAAGTAAATGGGTGTATATAAGAAATTACGTAGATCTTTAGTTAATACTCTTAGAATTGATATTCGTTTATATTTTTCGTATTTACGAATGGCATTTACGAATATGGTAAATCATTTTAATTGGATACTAATTTTCTAAGTATTGAAAAAAATAAATTTATGACTAAACTATATGCTAATGTGAATTCTGCGCCGTACATGAATAACTTGAAAAAACATACATTCCTTAATTATTATATTCGCTATAATTAAAAAAAATATATAAAATATATTTGATTTCTAAAAATAAAAAACAATATCCCGAATTGGGTTGTTTAAATATTCCTTTAAAGTTATGTACAGAGATAGTGAGACTGACCGAGTAGAGCTTCTAACCTATATAAGTTTATAGATTTCGTGCTCTGCAGATATTTATTTAAAAAAGTTTACAACTGTAAATAAATATTTTTACACTGCCATATAAATATATATATAACCTATGGTATTAGGTTATTAAGGTTAAATTTCTGTTTCTGGAAGGATCGAAACATCATTTAAAATATCTGTTGAAAAGAAGACACACATTAGGAAAATTATGTTGGCTCTTTTCTATTATTTTGATACAGGTAATTATTTTATCTATTAGATCATTTCTTTTCAATTTATATGGAAATTCAATATATTGAATTTCCATATAATATATGATATCATACCATATAATTCCATTATCATATATTATAATTATCTCTGATCTGGTGACTTCTTTCTTTGGAATGTCGAAGTTAGAGGACAATTTAATAAAGAAAGCAAATAAGTTAACATACACTCACATACACAAAATGGTTCTATTAAATTTGAATAAGTAAGTAACTTGAAAAGAGCTCGTGATTAACTGCAAACAAATATAGATTGCTGTGGCGAGGTAGGCGGTCTCCAGAAACTTTTGTTAATAAATTGTAGGTATAATCTCCACATATCACTAATATTCTATTCATGTTGTCATTTCTCTATCATTTCTTTTTTCTGCCTTTTCTTTAAAATTTTCTATAATTATATTTATTCTAATCTAACAGTTGTTTGAATAATTTTAAAGTTAACAAGTCTTGAAAATTTCACTAACTTCTCAACTATCACAGACCTCTGCTCTCATTTATTTCTTTGAACGGAGTCGATTTACAAACAAATATTTTGAGCAAAATCTTATCAACGTTCATATTTCTTTTTCTTTCCTCTGAGAAAATTATTCATAATCTTCATCGTTTATCACAATAATTAATATCTTTCGCTAATCAGCTCTCAAGCGATTAATCCCATTAATCGAAACCTTCAGAACAGAATTACAGTTAATTATTTGGTTAAGACTTTGCAAATTATCTACTTCTATATTAGCTGATTTCTTTTCCAAGCGATTGATTTCCTCCTCAATCTTATGCAACTATGAAGGCAAAAACTTTTCTTTGTTTAATGCTTTAGCGTTTGATATTTGAAAATATAACATATATTACAAAAGTTTTATTAGCTTATCATTTGATAAGGACACAATAGTTCTTTTCATTAGTTAAAGTTGTTAAGAAATGAATTTACTATTTTAGAAAAGATAAATCTACTCTTATTATCTATTGTTTAAAAGAATACATCTATTGTTTAAAAAAGAGAACTAATTACGAAACATGATTAAAACAAAAGTTAAATAAGTAATATAAATAATAACAATTTTTATTAAGATTATCATATGGATATTATTAAGACTATCATCAAATCTTATAATTATTAACATATAAATAAAAAAATATAAGCATAAATAAATAAATATATATATATAAATAAAACCATAATATATATTGCTAATTATTACCTTAAATATTAAATATTTTTAGTGTTTTACGAAAAACGTTAAGTAATAAAATAGTATAAATAATTGCATATAGTCAATAAGATCATCAACAGAGTTAGGGTCTTTTTAAAAAGCTGAAAAAATGAATTTTAAAGAGTTTTCTATATAATTATTAAAAATAATTACTAAAAAAAATCACTTATGTTGTAACTCATATTAATGGTAAATCTCCCCTCAATATGCAAATTGCTCTTATGGCTAATTGTCGTCGCATAGCTAATTCCTAAACTTTTTGCTTTAGACGTAAAGTTGCAATTGCAAAATGTTTCAAATGTTATCGTTCACATTGTTCCCATTTAAAGACATTCACGCCAAAAAATGCTACTTATGTAGACATATAGAAGATCAGAGCCAAAACTAGCCTTTTTTGCACCCGGGGCAAACATGGATTTTGGCGCACCCCCCCCCCCCCCCCCCATCTTCCACAAAGTATATATACAAAGAGAATTTTACTAATTTTATAATAGACGACTTATTTTAAAATTTAAAATATGTAATCATAAAATATGTAATACTGAACTACGTAATCTAAAGTGGCGGATCAAAGGGGGAGGTCCCTCTGAACATTAACAAAAATATTCTAAAGATCATTTTAAAAATGACATATTCAGTAGAGTCCCGATTATCCGAGTCCCGTCTAACCGAGTTTCCGCTTTCACCGAGTTATTTTCTTCTGATGGACTGATGGTTTTCGTTATTATGAAACAGCCATTATAAATGAAGTGTTAGGTGAAGATGAAAGAGCAGCCGTAAAAAGTTAGAACTCCGATTTTCTGGTCCGAATGGGAAAAAAAAAATAGCCATAATTTTTTGGAAAAAAAAAAAAGCCAAAAAAAAAAAATAATGGACATTTTTTTTTAAAAACTTTTTACGGCTGCTCTTTCATCTTCACCTAACACTTCATTTATAATGGCTGTTTCATAATAACGGAAGCCATCAGTCCATCAGAAGAAAATGATCCTTTGCAAAGGTATAATCCTTCATTTGGCGCCCCTTTGTTCTGGCGCCCGGGGCACATGCCCCCTCTGCCCCCCTTAGTTTCGGCCCTGTAGAAGATTGCTTAATATAATTTGAATTCATTACGGCGCGTCGGTGAATTTGAATTAAAGTGCGTTTTCAAGAATGTTACACATTTTTCAGCTAAACAAAGTTTCAGTTTAATATTTGGTATACGTATGATAAAATATATGTATAACGTTGTGCAAAAAACATATAGATACATTGCATTTATGGAAGTTGTGGGTAAAACGTTTTCAGTTCTTTTATGCGTCTTTCAGCTGAATCAAATTTTAGTACCCTATGCCGTGTGTGCATTAAGTCTATAGATCACACACAGGGTTACAAAAAATAATTCGAATACATTACCATATATTGGTGGAAATTTCGAAAAATGGGTTTTAAACTGTATTACGCTTTTTTCTTTATTTCTTTATTTATTTCATCGATATTTCCTCTTTTTTTCGTGATAAGAAAAGGTGAAGTTTTGTATCAACTTTCTAGTAGTATTTGAAAGTGGTTCACAATCTACGCGTGACGCACAGATTTTCCTTCTTGGACATTTATTAATCCCCATTCCCTGCTGATGTCACCAAAACGCACCAATTTCTCAAATATTTTATCATTATTATTAAAATAAATGTTCGGTTCAACAATAACTTTGATGAAAATTGTAAAGTGTGTTTTAACTAACATATATATATATATATATATATATATATATATAATATTAATTGTATTTATCACGGTATTTCAAAATGTATTAACTGCATCCTTTGGTATCAATTACTGTGATTTCTTAACTGTTTTATTCACCTTAATCTTTACGTTATTATGGTAGCCATGTGCCAGTGGATATATTGAAAAAAACTGAAATATTAATCGGTTTGTTGTGTAATATTTCTATTTTATATGCTATAGATATTTAAATTGGTTTTATTGAATTTTCCATTTCATATTATTTGATTCTATTCTGTTTTCATTTCGAATCTATTCACTTGATTATAATGGTTGTTCGGGCCCAGAGAAAAAAAAAAATTAGCTTTAGCTTTTTTTTCTCACAGAAAACAACCATCTTGCTTATATCATTGAATTCTGTGCCCTTGAAAACGTAATTCAATATATAAGCTTTTCCATTATTTGTCGGTGTCTACTTTCTTCTTTTTTCTTCCATAATAATTCTTATAATAAATTATTTGGCACTTTATTTTATACTTACAGCTTTAATTCACAATATTACGGTTTTTGATGGTGGTAGGTTATGTTTAATTAATGGTTTTATATATATATATATATATATATATATATATATATATATATATATATATAGTCGTCAATTGCGATTTCTTATATTAAAAAAAATATGAAACGATAGTTTTTGACTTTTTGCAGAAAATTTAATGTGACTGTACATGCTAAGAGCTTTTAAATATTTCATAAATAGTAAATTAAAATTGGAATTTCCACAATTTTTTTTTCAGTTTAGAAAAAAGTTATGTAATTCATGTCTTTGATTTGTTTTATCAATATATTAGCTATTTTTTTTTTTTTTTTTTTTTTATTTATCTAATTTTTTGATAATTCCTGTTGATGGAACGTTTTTGTACCGTTTTATAATTTTTAAATAATAAAGCTACTTTTTCCTTTGCGTTTTTGTCAATAGTATGCCTACATTTATCATGAAAATTTTGCATGAAGCAAAAATTTTAATAAAAGTTATTGAGGAAGAGAATAGTGTAACTTGGCTTTATGAATATAAAACTGGTTTTACTTTTCTTCGTCCATGCCCGGTAGCGTGCTCAGAGTAAGTTTTGGTATCCTCTTTGCTAACTTTGAGTTAATAATGCTGTTCTTCCCGGAAACTGGTGATTTAGTGATGCGGCTCACTTTATTTTATGCTATGGCCTTGTTCTGAAAACACTACCAGCAATTTTTTTCCTAATCAAAATAGTTTTGCGACGTACTTTAATTTAAGTTTACTCTTTATCTTATTCATGTATATTGTATAATCAAGATCCTGTATTTGAAGTCTCATTCTGTAAATGAAAACCAACATTATGTCACTTGAAAATATCAGCATATAATTTGTATTAAGGGGACCAGGTAAGCGAAATTTGGAAAAAAAGCGATTTTTACTATTTTTTATATCATTAAATAGTTTAAACTTTTATCTTTCCAACGATGTATTACACATGTTTATGTATAAAGAAAAGAAGTTTTGTAACTATTCATTCTTTCTAAGAGTACTTCACAGCTTAATGGCCATTTAAATCTTTGACTTTTTCTCTAAACTTGGATTTTTCATGTTTGTGTTCCTTTTTTTCAATATCTATTAAACTTAAGAACTCAGATTTTTTTTTTAAATACTTATATTATATTGTATACTTTAACACAGGTATTTGATAATTTGTTTATAATTATTTATTTTAGGCAGTGAAATCTTACCAAAAAATGCTTATTTAAAAATGACTCTCAAAAATAATTAATAATTAATTTTCAGTTTCCCTTAGAAAGAAAATGGTCTGTTAAAATACGTAAAGCATGTTATTCTAACTACTCTAAAAAATCTAGACCTCTACCTTTCACCATTTCTGAGAAAAAGGTACATAAAGTTGGTGAATTTAACATGGTGGAGATAGGGCTTTCCCGGTCCCCTTAAGTATTTAGTAAACTGTAAATCGCATTGAACTATTCTATTAATCTGTGTAATGCTTTGATTTTATTTATGTAGCATGTTCATTGTCCCCTTATAATTCTCAAACAGTTAACTCCTAAACCGTTAAAACTAGAGGTAGCGATTTAAAAATTGCTTCAAGTAATATTCTTCATTGTATGAAAATCCACTTTCGACAAAATTTAATGCAGTTTAAATTTTTATAAGGTCACTGGATGCTATAAGTTATGTTACAAATTTTTTCCACATGTAATAAGTAAAATAGTAAAGTATTATTCTTTTATGACAAAATGATATCGAATTATGATGCATTCAATTTTATGAAATGCCAGTGCTTTCCTCCCTTAAAATTGGCAAGACATGTTTCAGCGCCAGAACATAGTGAATATTCATAAAATGCAAAGTACCACATGAATAGACTGCGCTTGCAATAGACGACCGACACCACAATCACGGAAAAAGTGGAACTGCGACTTTTCCGAAGACTCAATGTTTGGAAGGGGGTACCCCAAACATGAAAGATTTTAAAGACATCGACCAGCGGATCCGGGACGACTGGAACGTTTAATACCGCGTGGCCACAATTAAAACATCATTACTCTGACCTCCCTATATATCGAACTACTCAGTGTAAAGGCTTCAGATTTTGTATACATACTGTAAGGAAAAACCAGCTTACGTCACTGTGGGTAAAATTACTGTGAATCCATAGTAAATGCCTATCCGTCTTTATAACTCTTGCTGTACAGAAGAATTCAGGTGATCTGATTGAACTACAATTAAGATTTGTGATACAATTAGTCAATGTCGCCATGAAGATTCCTGCAATGTTCGCTAAAGCAAAAATTTAGTACGTATATTGGTTGACGAAAGTGTTCGTTTGTAAACATGTCCTTTCCTTATTCAAGATATAGAGAACATGATTACGCAAAAAAATTAATTCCAGGAGCACCGATAGATGGCGTTCTACAACAGAAAATAATAATAATAAAGAGACAAAAAAAATCATATGGGAAATAATTTTTTTCCGTTTTAATTTCTATTGCTACAATGAAACAAAAGTAAATAAGCTTAAACTGCCATTGTAACTGCAATTTCACTTTGTAAGCACAAAGCTTTCCATAAACCCATGGTTTGTAGCCATGTTCTGGGTATAAAAGAGGATAAAAACTGGGGACAATGATATTCCTTCTGCAACATTTCAATAATGACAAAACTACCAGTCATGCGTTTCTGACAACCTGGCCATTTTGTTCTCTGGATCTTAATATGTTTGATTTTATGCTGTTGGGACACTTAAAAAATCTTGTTTATCGAGGACTTCTATTAACCTTGGTATACCATAAAAAAGCTATCACTCTACTTCTGAGAAGCATCTCAGTCGACTAGGTAAGATCTGCTGTTGAACAAGCTATCCATAGACTGCAGATTTTACATCTTCATGATGGGGACCATATTAAGCAGCATTCCGTGCGTAAATAAGGCCCTGGTCACGTGAACATTTGGTACGATCAAATAAAGTTTGTAAAGATGCATCTTTTCAGCGTATAACTTGTTGTACAGCGCCATCTATCCGTGGGTTCTGAAACTATTTTTTTTCGCGTATTTTGTTTCGAGTTGCCAAGTCTCCGGCTTTTTGCACACAGTATTACATTGCCGAAACTAACCTTTTTCGCAATGTATATTTACAAAGAGAATTTTAACCGAGTTATTTTCTTCTGATGGACTGATGGCTTCCATTATTATGAAACAGCCATTATAAATGGAGTGTTAAGTGAAGATGAAAGATCAGTCGTAAAAATTTAAAACTCTGATTTTCTGGTCAGAATGGGGAAAAAAATGGCGCATGCGAGCAAAATTTGAAGGTCGTACGCTGAGTAGGTCAATATATAGAGAGGTCGAAGTAGGGGTGTTTTAATTATGACTACCCTGCATATTGAATTTCGCGCTACGGCTACGAGCCCACTCATTATGAGTGAAGTATCTCTTTCCCAACAGTCTTAAAGTAAAGGCAGTTCCACCTGTTCCTCGAGTGGCTTTGATATTTGGTAATACGAAAATGAAATTTCAAAGAGAAAGGCTCCCTAAATATAACTTATGGAACCCAACGACTGTATAAAAATTTAAATTTCGAAACTTAAAAAAGAATAACCATTTTAACATAAATTACTTTTCTTATGGTGGAACTACTTTTAAAACATTTTTTGCAAATGGAACTAAAGCTCTGACACAAACAGTTTAGGAATTGAGTATTGGTCAGCTATAACAAGGGACACCTCTTTATATTAGTACTTCGTCTTAATAATTTGAAATGATGTAGTTTATGAATAGTGATCTTAATTAAAAACTTATAACCTGCAATAACTAATCTGATTTCTTTGGGTTTTTTTAATTTTTATTCTGCGACTCGCATTTGATTAATATTAACTTCTTGAAATCATGTACCAAATATTATTGTAAATAAGTTCAGTATCATGTGACATGTACCATACAAACTAAAATATGGCACTTGGGCTATATATGTGTGTGTGTGTGTATTTTTAAATACAAACTTTCCTTTGCAGCGGTGAACCTAGATGGTAATCTTCATCTCTGAGCTTGATGCATTTCACAAAAATATTTGAAGCCCTGTTTATTTATTTATTTGCACTGTATTATATTTATCGGACATATATGCGCTTATTTGCCCTTAAAAATCCACTGATTTTAAGCAGAGAATTCATTTTGTAAAAATTATTGCAAACAATAAGGGGAAAATTATTTAATCCTTTCCCATATTTAGAAAATCTAACATCTCCGCCTCTTTTATTATGAACTGCAATGGCTTCAGTTTCATTTATTTCAAAAAATCATTTCTCGCTGTTTAATGTTAAGGCACATCCTTTTGTTGAAGTCGCGGTCGTGATACACTTTATCTTAAAAATTTTCGACATCAACAAGAAATTTCAATCTATTCTGATAATACTGGAACTTAAATAATAAAAATCTGAGCGTTCTAAAAGAAATAAGTGAAAGAAAAAAAATGTCATCTGGAGTTTTGAATGTTATGAAAAAAATATATAAAAATGTAAGAAATGTTTTAAAATATTTCTGGCTGAAATGTGTTTTAGCTGTAAATTTGTTGAATTTTTTACAATTGAAGGTAGGCGTTGCCATGGTGTTTTAAAAATAGTTGTGTTTTATTTTACATTAAAAGTATTTTCCAAAGTAATAGTAAAATAATAAATATTTAATGAATTTTACTGCAAGTGCTTTTAGATCGAATCAAATCTGCATTAAATCTATAGATATAAAATGGGAAGTACAACGGGGCTAAAATTGTGGACATTTTTTGAAATTTTCATGTTTTATAATTTTGTGCGCTTGAAGAATGTAATAAATTTCAATTAAATACAAATGTTTATATATCACATTCAAGGAAATTTAATGTAGAATTTAATAAAAAAAAATAATTAAAATATATGCATTACAAAAAAAGTTACGCTTACAAAAAAATAAGTTCTATCTTATATTTCATCGTATTTTAAAGTTACACTTGCACATTCAATATTTAGTAGGATAAGCCTTGTTTTTTATTACAGCTTCACAGCGTCTTTTCATTGAGAGAACTAGTGTTTGGAGTTCATCCTTTTTAATCACATAAAGCCAAGAATCAATTATAGCTTCAATAAGTTGCCTTTTATTAGATGGACGCCTTTCTTGTACAAGGATTTTCGATCGTCGCCACAAATTTTCTATAGGATTCAGATCAGGGCTGCTTCCTAGCCAGGGTAATAATTGTATGCTTTTATTTTTAAAGCATTCTTTGCATATTTCTGTCATATGGCATGGAGCTGAATCTTGATGAAATATAAATGGTGCTTTATTAGGGAAGAGATCCCTTATGGAAGGTATCAGTTTTGGTTTCAGGACAGTTTCCATGTATTTTTTTTTTCATTCAGAATGTTATCATTCACTTGATAGCATCACTTGATAGCGGCAATCAGGGTGCAGTTCTTCCTCTATATTTCGCCTCTCATATTTTCGCCCGTCGCTACCAAAGAGCGATATTTTACTCTCATTGCTCTGGATTATTTGTTTTCACTGATTTTCGGACCAATTATTGTGCACTTTTGCCCACTGAACTCGTTTCCTGCATTGCTGAAGGTTTAAAAATGGTTTTTTCCTCGGAGTTCTACCTTTCAGTCCAAAACCTGCTAATCTTCTCCTTATTTTTCTTGAACTAATTGAAATACCCATTGCATTCATTTCACATCTAACAGCATCTGATGAAATTCTTCTATCTTTGAGGCATATCCTTTTTATCTTTATATCGTCAGAAGCACTTGTGTGTGTTTTTTTTTTCGGCCTGATCTTGCCTTATTTATCACTGATTTAGTTTCGTCATAACGTAAGCACAACTTACGTACGCAGACAAAGTATCTGATCCACCAACCTGTCTTGCAAGCGAGACAATTTTCTCTCAGTATGACAGTTTTTCTTCTTTTTGTTGGTGTCCAATCAGTTTTTGTTGTTGATGACATTGTTTTAAATTATTTGCACTAAAAAAAAATAGAAAAAAAAAACCATTATTCTATTTAGTTACACTAGTATTCACCCTTCTGCAAAATTAATTACAGCAAAATACCGTTTTTACAAATCAAAATATACTACAGTTACTGACATTTGATTGGTTCTCAGAACGCTCATTGTGATTGTCTAGGAAGCTTTTATTACAATACACTTCAGCATTCATGACTAAAAGTGTTTGTATTTTAGACTAAAGTAAGTGTAACCTTTTTTTGTAAACCAGATATTTTAATTCTGGTATTTTTTTTATTATTAAATTCTACATTAAATTTCCTTGAATTTGATATGTAAACGTTTGTATTTAAGTGGAAATTAGTACATTTTATAAGCACACAAACCTATAAAACATGAAAATTTCAAAAAATGTCCACAATTTTGGCCACCACTGTATGTCTTAATTCAAAACATAAATTCCTAGTTTTGAATAAAAAATTCTTTAACTATAAAAACTCGTGATTTTAGAATATATATATATATATATATATATATATATATATATAATACTTTTCAACAAAGTTAAAGAATGTTTCACTTCGATTTGTTTATCTGTTTGTCGACCTTTCCGCCCTTTAAAATTCATAAATATAATTGGAAACATACTAAATTTTATATGTATTACAGCTATTGAAAATGTGTGTAGCATTTATCGTTCGATTATATTTTAAATTGTTTTCTTTAAAAAAAAAAAAATCGACAGTTAAATTTGTAGTCTGTATTATTATTGATGACTCATAAATATATAATTAATGCAAAAAACTTAAAATTTAAAATTGGAATAAAATTGAAGCAGAGTTTTTAATTTTGCAGCAACAATTTGACTTAAAAAATAATTCAAAAATCAAAGTTTTGTACACTAATTTTTTTCTTGCATTTACGTATAAATAAAAAGTAAAATTTAAAAAGTCCGTAATAAAAAGAATATTGGTAAGGAGATGAATTTCTTAAATAAGATGTTAATTGTATTACGATGGTTCAACCCAGACATTATCATTAAATAAGTTTATTTTAGGAATAATGTTTTGAGATTTTAAGAAAGTATTAGATTAGATTTAATAAATTTTTAATCAAATTTTTTGTGTCACATACTGAAATATTTATCTTTAATGAAGAAATTAAATCAATTCAGACTTATTTTTACGCATTTGAAAGCACTGAAAATGGAGAAAAATATGAAAAAGAGGTATTGTAAATATCGAAAGAATGAAACGGAATAAAGAACTTGCAAAATTAATTTTCAAAAGCTAAAATCTTACTGTGCTTTTGAGACGAAAAAGAAAAAATTACTAAAAGAGGTATTTAGTTCAGACACAAAGGAATTTCGCAAGAAAAGAAAACACGATAATCCCACTTTACTTTAAAAGGTACGCATCATTGTATGTAAAGGAAAACTCATTTATTTATTTAAAATACCTGAAATTATTAATCAGTGGTTTATAAATAAGTTTAAAAGTAATTATACGAATTTTGAAAAAGAAGTAAAGATATGCACTTCATTTTAACATATATATGTGTGTATGTGTGTGTGTGTATGTGTGTGTGTGTATGTGTGTGTGTGTATGTGTGTGTGTATATACATTTTGTTTTCAAGATAGCAGCGCCAGTCACTCTTAGGTAGAATTAAGTAATATAGTACAATTCACAACAGGGCGGGTGAAAGGTTGTGCCTAAAATTTCATATAAAAATTTTATACGTGGACAAAAAAAATTCAATATTATCGAATTTAGTATTTCATAAACCCTTTATAATTGCTTTTAAGGACACATCATTTGTTGCTATAGAATCTAGTTCATAACCAAAGAAAAAAATTAAAAGTCTTCGATTATACAATGTTTGATGTGACTTTACGAAAATTCTCTTATTTTCTCATTTAGTTATATGTTACATTGAATTTAGCAACGCCAGTGATTATTTTAAGGATGGAAGTGTACTAATTGCATTAAACCATAAATCTGTAAAGACATGTGCAGAAGAGTTTGTCGTAATCCTCGCAGATTAGTGAGGAGGACGGCTTCTGATTCTAATATCAGCACAAAAGAAAACTGCCTTGTAGTTAAAAACAAACTACAATTTCCTAAATTTTCAAAAAATCCTGTATTTGTAACTGACGGAATACAAATATCCAGGCCTCAAAGAAGTGGCACCTTGTTTCCCTACAGGTTGCTGCGAAATGTTCATAAAAAGTTTTTCTTTACAGATGAGTCTTTTCGAAGAGGAACTACATTAGTTCAGAGTAAGCAAAACGATAGATTCTAACAGTTAGATATTGAAACTTCAAGTAAGAAATCAAGACACACTGACAACATGGAAAGACACTTCCCGCTTTTATAGAATGAAAGGAATCGCAAATGGCTATTATCAACCGGTTTTTGAACCTCTTCGTGATCACCGGACGTTCTGAAGAACCATCCTTTTGAGCAAGATTTGGAACTTTCCCACACAACAAGAAACAATTATGTGCTAGTTTTGCCGTCTAGAAAATGGTCTTGAGAGTCAACTGATTTTAAATCTATTCAATACTACTGCGCCCGATCTATTTTAAAAGCTTTTTATGTAAACCCCACAGCAATTTGAAGGATCTTGAAAATTCCTTGAAAACTGCATAGGAAGAAATTGAAGAATATATGTTGCACCACGCAGCAAATTAATCTCCTAAAAAGTTGAAAGACTGTATGAAGATAAAAGATACGGCTTTTGAAATTACTTTATTATTTTTTAATTTCATGATTGCTAATTAGGTAATAAAGTTATGCGTTTTGCTCGTATCTAACTTCTACATGTTATATATTGCATGTTGTTAGAACTTTTCACCCACCTTGTAGAAATGAAGATGAAATTAGCTCACCAATGTACTTTTATTTCTGGTTAAACATATTCTTCTTTATTTAAGATAGTTTAAAAATACTGACAAATATATGTCTGTTATTCAGAATCTTGCAGGTGTCAGACGGGACGTGAAACCGGAACTGAAAGAAAATTAATACTTTATTTTAGGGTAATTTAAAAAAAAATAGTACAAAACAAATCTCTAATATTATTTGAATCTTTAACGAAAAAAAAAAAAAATTCCTAAATATGTAGGTTTAAGGAAGAAAATCTGAAACCATATTCTGTATTTTTCTTTGAAAATTCGCATATATCCGAACCCGTATTGCTATAACTAAAATTAAACCCATCATCGAAGAAATCACCCCAGTCTGCGGATAATTATAAAAATTCATGAAAAAATTCATGTAATAAAAGTTCATGCAGACTGAAAGCAAAAAAAAAAAAAAAAAACATTTTGAATGAAAATAGCAAAACAGTTTTCTGGATATTATTATTATTTTTTAATCTTAAAAACAGCTTCTATGTTTTATCAAAATAAGTCACATTACAATGTTTAAAATTTTAGAAAAGTGACCATTTCACCATTTCAAATACAATTAAAAATACCTGTATTATTAAAAGAATAATTTAAATCGTTTATCTTTAGTATAATGACTTTTGTGACATTTTCTATTTCTATCATTTATTAATCTTCTCGAACTAAAAGATGTGTCAGTTATTTATTACGCAGAAAATTTTTATGCTCAATTGTTCTAAATTTTATTAAAAGCTGATTACAAATTTATGCAGACCAGAAAATTATTAAAGCCATTTAATTTACTGTTATCTACCTTAATGTACCAAAATCCTCTTAAAGGTACTTCAAAGCTGCAGGCCATTAAGGACTAAAATTTTGCCTATTTGGGAATAATGATTGGAAATTATCATATATAGGAATATGATGTTATCGTTAAATAAAGCGATAAATAAAGATTGGCTGTTTGATAGCCATTGCAAAATTTTAATTAATGATTACTATCCTGCTGTCTATGATTATTTTTGATATAGTAACAATCCCGATTTATAATTTCTACGATCATTAGTCTCTTATGTAAGTAATAATTGCGATGAATTTATTTCCTTATTATCACTTTGCAAAAGGTGCTTAACGCGATAAATAACTTCTGTCTAAATTAACATTTAGTATCCAAAATCATTAGAAAGGCAATATGATTTAAACTTAAAATTGAAATGTTCACTCAGTATCTACTTTCTAATGAATATGTAACGATTCATAAATCATTTAGACTCCCTTAAATAGTCTTTAAAGTTTTAATTGACCATAAATTTATAATCATGAAACCTCTTTTAAATCTTCGCTGAGCTGCGTATAATTACAAGGTCTCCGATTCAACCAACAAGTGGGTAAGTGTGATCGGAGATCGCACATAGGGTTTCGTTTAATATCTCTTTTAAAAAGATTTATCCTTAAATTAATTAATCAAAATTGTTATTTTATAATTATTAAATCCTTAGATAAATGGCAGCACCATTACATTTAATTTTAAAATAATTAAAAAATATTTTTTAAAACAAATTAAAAATATTCAAGAAAAATCATTTGAATAAAATTTTTAAATCCGAATATTTTTAAATTCAGCAATTTAAAAAAAAATAGCGCAGGGCATAAATAAAATATAAAATTTTAAAAGCAAAAAACTGTTTAAAACATATATAATTTTTGTGTAAAATAAATAAACATGATTCTGAATAATTATTTAGAACTATTATTTAATACTTACACGTTAAAAAACACAGCATTTCCAACATATTGTGACAAATTGCTCAAAACAGTTTCAAAAAATTCCACTACATATAATTCCCCTAATGTTTTCACTTTATTGCTCGTTCCCGTTTTCTGCTTTTAAAAGCTATGATCTGTATGACTGGCACGTAATTACGGGAGGGATCAATTTATTATAGTCCAGTGGAAATTGTACTTATTCTACATCTACTAGTCTAATTACATTTGGTACTTGAATTATTGATTGCAAGTATGATATACTAGCGTTTTTTCCTAATATTTACTTATGAGTGCGCAGAGACACGTGATTTGTGTAGATCGAAGGAATTATTTTTTTTAGCGAATTCTCAGTAAATGTAAAATGGTGAGGTGTCGTTTATGCGTCTTTTTTGCATGATATTTAATAAAAAATATTATATGAATATATATAGTTTTATTAGTTTAGTTATTGTAATCAATATGAGAGGCTGAGAGATCTTTTAGCATTTATGTCATTTTAAGTATTACATTCAAATTACTACTTTAATTTCTAAGACATGTTACCACTAAAAAAAAAATCGTCAAAATGTAGAAAATTCCGGTAACAGAGTTATCCAAAATCTTGTGATTTCACGGAATTTCTGTGAAAATAATACAGTAATAAGGAAATAATGTTATATGATAATACTGCAATAAAATAATAATATTTATAGCTGATTTTCCGTTATAACTCAACTGATGTCGAAAGCTGCGAATCAATTGCTCTCAAAAAGTAATAACTATAATAACCACAGTCGTGTGTTATTACTCATAGTCCAAGAGCCGGCAGCACAAAAACCTATGTTATCAAGTACAAGAAAAAAAACCTTTATTTTATGGGAGAGTAGAAGTAGGGGAATTTAATTATCCATGTCTGCCGGAACTGAAGTGGTGCATAAGCCAAAAATTAATACCACGAGTCGTTGACTCGTAGGTTTATCATTGTTTTTCCTGCTCCCAGTCCTCGATGTTTTCATACCTTTGTTTGTAGGACAAACACAGTGATAAACCTACGAGTCAACCACTAGTGCTATTAATTTTTGGCTTATGCACCAATTCACTTCCGGCAGACATGGATCATTAGATTCCCCTACTTCTACTCATAATAAAATAAAGATTTTTTTCTTGTGCTTGATAACATAGGTTTTAGTGCTGTCGGCTCTTGGACTATCATCATCTGGAGTAAAATGAAGGTCTATTGCTACATTTTTTTTCTTCTCCAATTATTTTATTACCACATCCTCATATTCTTATACACAATTTACTTTTATATTCTGCGGACCTTCTTATAAAAAATATATTGAAGTACAGTTTCGTTTTATATTCAGAGGGGAAAAAATACTTCAGGTAAAGGGAAAATACGATAGTTTAAAGGGTCTCAGGACTCTTAAAATTGGGGGGAAATGAAAAAAAAAAAAGGACCATTTTAAACATTTAATATTTTAAAATGTAAATGATTTAAAAACAAAATTTTATTCAGATGAAAGATATAAGTATACTCTATCATTTCGTGTATTTAAAAAATTCAAGCTGCAGAATTAGTATTTACAGTGCGCTCCAAACTGTCAGACATTTGTTGAGCAGAAAATTGGTATAACAGCTTGCGCGCAGGATTATAAAATATGTTTTGCAACTAGAATGAAATATTTTGTGCCAAATTATACTTCAGATTGTAATAATCAATATGAACCAAAATAAATTTGTATTTAAAGCATTTTTATATTTTTAATACAAAGTTATATTTAGCTAATACAAAATTTTGAAATTTCAACAGTATAATTACTTAAAAAAGTATTTATTTTTTAACTATAAAAATAAAATTTTAGGTTCAGTTTATACAGACTAGCATGAAACATAAGTTTTGAAAATTTTATGAAAAAACATTCTGAAGTTTTTGAGATATCCTGCGCGTTATGCCCAAAAAAGTCATTTGGAGAAAAATGACTTCAAAGTTTTAGAAACGCTGCTTCAGTTATTGAGCGGGTATAATTCTAAAAGCCATAATTTTTGTTCTAATGGAAATTTCAAGGAAACTAATTATAATCTTCAGAAAAGATAGGAGTTCAACATCTAAAAAAATAATAATTTCGAAAATTTTGGAGCTTTAAGAGTCCTGAGACCTCTTATAAAAGCGCGATGCAGCCAAATTTGGTTTAGATGAACAAGATGTGAATTTGCATTTTACTATTGCTGAAACTAAACAAAGGCGTTAAAAAGTGACAATTAAATATAAAATTTTCCTCTTCATGAAGTGTGGATATATCAAAACCACATTACCTTTCGTGAGATGAGTACAGTAAGTTGAACCTAGTATTCTGTAATAATATCGCAAAATATTTATTTAAAAATTAAAAATATATAATGATGATAAGGATATAAATCGTATGTATACTTACATACCATAAAACACTTAACAGTGTCATTTTAATAACTAAACAGGCTATTTTAGTAACTGAAAAAAGTCTTTATCAATGTTAAGTTTGCAATTCTTTCGGAATTTGGAAATATATTTTATTTAACAATTTGGAATGCACCGAATATTCAGCATCTATTCAGTATTCGGCCATGTTCTCGAATATTAGGTTAAGCCGTATATCAAACTATTCGGCCTGCTGAATATTCGGATTGGCTAGATATCAAACTATTCGGCCTTCCAAATATTCGATTTGGCCGAATATCGAAATATTCGGCAGAATCGGATAATTAAAAAACTTTTTGATACATTTTTTTAAAAAACCTTACATTACTTTTAACTATGAAAAAACTTATAAAGATATTCAGAATAACTAGAAACAGAATCAAGTTTAAATAAGAGAATGTTTTTACATTACTTATTTATTTGCAGTTTGTAAAGTATCACTTAAAAAAATTAACCATTAATGAGAATTTTGATAGGAATTAATGATTTAGAAATGAAAGTTCCTGAATATTGTCTAGTAAATAATCTGTTTTTTGCTTTTTCACAAAAAAGTGTGTTTCTAAACAAAATAGAAAAACATCCAGGGTTGATAATAGACATCAAGACAAACACAATTTTTGTCCGGGAAAACACAATCACAATCCACTTATTCAGTCACAAATACTGTGTGTCTCATCTCACTAAAGGTCAAACTTGGATTTTCATTTGTTACTTTAACAATAATGAAGATATCATAACTATATTTTCAAAAGACTTGCTTTGATTGCTGTGAAATGTGGTATCAGGATAAGTGCTGGGAATTGCCGCCACTCATATCTAAATAACAATGATTTCTGCATTCCTTTATTCGGAATGCAGTTGGCAGTATTTAAATTGTGTCATTGGCCAAAATGCTGTCATTTTCAATAATATGCCACCTTTGAAATATAAAATTATTCGGCCAGCCAAATATTCAGTATTCGGCCTAACACCATACTATTCGATTAGCTGAATATTTGGTATTCGGTTCACATATAAGCCGAATATTTGGTATTCGATCGAAATCACTATTCGGTGCATCCCTAATAACAATATACTGTATAGTTATGAAATATGATAGTTTTGATAAAATATCGCACATGCGTAAGAAAAGCCACTGATGAAATCAATTAAAAAATCGGTCGCACACCTAACGATGGAGGCCGGCAAGTGGTTAAATCATTTATTCAAATATAAAATACCTCTAAAATTACTACAATATTATTGTCCTTGGATAGTGATACTTGCCCTATTAAGTTTTTTTTTCATTTAAAATTGAAATTTGATAATTTTGTTGTTTTCGATGGAGATGGGAGATGTATGGGCTTGGGGTGATTCGAAAATTCAATAATTTAAACACGATCAGATGAAAGCTAGTTAAATGATGTGCTAATTTGCGAATCACTGTTACTGAACGCAAATAAAAGCATTAAGCAAGAAATAAAAATATAATATTTTGCCTCTTATTAAGTACTTATATTATAATGAGGAATCGGGTGACTTTTCTTTAATAAAGTGTCGAAAATTTCACGCAATGTCATGTAATAATATAATTCTGCTATATGGTAAGATTTATTGAAAAAATATGTAATTCAAAATACATGAAAAACAGTTATTCAAACATAAAATCATTCTAGAATATATTATTAATAATTCAATGAAATGTAAAACTTGCCCATGCTCTTTTTTTTTCTTTTTTACAAATACTTTCTTATATTCTTTTAGCTTTTCGCAACAAAAGTATTAAATTGGAGTTTTATTTTATTTTCGAGGGTTTTTTTTTTTTTTTTGGGGGGGGGGGGGGGGTTAGTTTAAAGTATTTACTTACATTTGATACTCGTTCTTAACAAAACAAAAGTAAACAAAATATTGGTTATTTCCAACAGATTAGTATATAAAAAGATAATTTATTTTGTTAATTAAATTATTGTTATATATATTTTTCAATTTAAGGAAAAACAATGCAATATTTGATACTTGCCAAAAATGAAGTTCACTATTTTTTTTTCTTTTGATAAACACACAACTTTCAATTGTTAAGAATATAACGAACAACAATATGAACTGCAAACTTTCTCAGATATATCCATTCAGATTGTCACTTTGATGATTTTTCATATATTTTTTGTATTCAACATACAGAAAGTATATGAAAAATCGTTTAAAAATATATCTTAAAACTTCTCAAATATTTAAACCGATATTTCTTTACAATCACAACATCCTATAAATGATAGGCGGGGTTGTTTTGCAAAAATACAAACATAATTTCATGAGATAGACTGTTTTTCGTAACTGATTGTTCATTAAAATTATTTTTCCAGAAAACAAACTTAGAACGTTTACTTCTGAAAATCTATTAAAAATATATTCGTCCCCCAAGCAACTATTCACTCTCCAGATTTATACGTTGCTCCTTCCTTAATCTCAATATTAGATCTTTTTGTTTTTGAGACTATTTGAATGCATATTTCTGGTTACTTACATATATCCTTCCAGACTGTTTATCGTAACTAATTGTTCATTAAAATTATTTTTCCAGAAAACAAATTTAAAACGTTTACTTCTGAAAATCTATAGAAAATATTCGTTCCCGAATCAACTATTCACTCTCCAGATTTATACGTTGCTCCTTCCTTAATCTAAATCTAGATCTTTTTGTTTTTGAGACTATTTAAATACATATTTCTAGTTACTTGCATCCTTTCAGACTATTTTTCGTAACCGATTGTTCATTAAAATTATTTTTCCAGAAAACAAATTTAAAACGTTTACTTCTGAAAATCTACAGAAAATATTTGTTCCCCAAGCAACTATTCACTATCCAGATTTATACGTTACTTCTTCCCTAATCTTAATACTAGATCTTTTTGTTTTTGAGACTATTTAAATGCATATTTCTGGTTACTTACATACATCCTTCCAGTTTGACAGCTGAAACAAAAACAACCTAAGTACACTGCTATGAACCGTACGAAGAAAACAAAAATTACGAATTGACATTTTTCAAATGAAAGAAAAAGTGTTCAGGTCGGGAGTTGAACCAAAGAACTTTTGGCTTAAATTGCCAGCCATCTGCGTATTAAGTTATATGGGCCGACAACCGGTCGACACAATTAATTCAGACAACCTTATTGACAATAGCATCTAGTCTGCCATGTAGACATCTCAGCAGAATATACAGCGGTATATTCTGTTGAGCTACATGATATTCCAGAAGATAGACAGTTTTCCCGTTCCTGATTGTTCATGAAAATTATGTTAATTTAAGAGCGTTTACTTCTCAAAATCTATAGCAAATACATTAAGACTAATGTCAGACGGGCGTCTTTTTTACTTAAGTACAGCAAAAAAGACGCTCGTCAGACATTGGTCTAACACTCAACAGAATTAATCGCAGTATTTTCTGTATGGTTATGGTTAGCCTCTTCTTGGTCTGTGTCGCGTGTCATACGTTCTGTTTTTATTTTTTTATGTGTGTCTTTATGGTTGGCGTCGCATGTCATATCTTCTGCTTTTTTGTGCACTTACGGTCGACATCGCATGCCATTCCTTTCGCTTTTTTGTGCCTTACGGTCGGCGTCGCATGTCATGCGACGAAGAGAAAAATTACACAGCTAAAAGTTCATTCGTCACTTACTTACACGTTATGATATATGCCTGCATTTTTTTTTTTTGTATTGTATTTTTCTTTCTGTGTATTGCTAAGTGATGGCGCAACTATATAGTCCTACCATTTTATTTTTAAGTAATACTATTTTTGTTTGCGTTTTCTGTAATATCGGCATTGGTTTGTTATTGTTGCATGTCAAAATGACTTTTATAATGGATTCAGAGAGTGGGTCTGAGGTAGTGTTGCCATGTTTTCTGCGTAAATCAGGGCTCCAAATGCTCTGGACACCATTAATTTCTTACAGTTTATTTCGCCATCTTTGATAAATCTGCCATTAAATAAGACGAAGAAAATTACTTTAAAATACTGGTTTTCAGAGCATTTGGAGCTTCGATTTACCTGGCAACACTAGTCCGAGGGCAGTGAATGCGATAAATGATTTCAGTGTGCTTTTTAGGTGCGTTCGTAAGTACATATATAAATACGGAGCACCTATAGTCGTCGTTCAGTCTGTCCGCCCGCACATAACAGAGTAAAAACTACCCAACTGAATGGTCTGAAATTTTAAATAGATAATTGTTGCAATATTTTGTCGCGTCATTTAAAATTTTATGAAAATCGGATGCATAGTTTAATTACAGGGACAGTCAAAATGGCCGTTACATTACGGCCAATGGGAAAAAATTATTTCAAGTGCGTTTTAATGATTTTACAGCCTTTCGAACAGAATAAAATTGATATGCAGTTATTGAAGTGCACTAAAATATACATTCAGTACAATATACGGTGAAAAAAATAATTATAAAACTAGCTATAGTACGAACGCACCTCATTTGCCATGTTTGACGTGCAATTTCCAACTTGTTTTTCTTTTCTCTGATAACCAAGAAAGATTGTAAAGCTGTTTTCATGGTAAGATTGTAAAATCATTTTCCAAAACTTTTTTACGTGTTTTTAAAAACTCTTTTTATGCAGATATTTAAATACCTCAAAGCAATAGATTTGATAAATATAGTATCGGACTATATTTTGTAAATTTGAAATTGGGTGCATTGCAGAAAAAAATGGACACAAGTTAATGGTATATTACAGATACGACCACTAGTAGGTCAAGCAAAAGACTGCCTACTAACAAAAATATTTTGTAATTTCGAATTCAGTATAGAACATATATATTAATTTTCAGCAATAAAAAAACAATTCTTTATTTGGATCGGAAATTCGAAAAAAAGAATCGACCAAGAGGGGTTAAATTAAAAATAATAAAGTGAAAGAAAAACAGTTTTGATTTGCTAACTATGCAGTCTTTCGAATATAACGATAAAATAAATTTGATTTTTTTACTTTAGTTTTAATTATATTTAAATATCTGAGATACCGTAAATGCGGTCGAACCAAACTTACTTTAGAAAAATGGCATACTAATTTGCATAAAACTATTTCTGGACATAAACAAAGTCGTTAAAAAGGGAAAATAAAAAACTAAATTTACTTTTCCTGAAGTGCGAAAGTCGGAATCAGGTGACCTTTCTGGAGAAGAGCGCAGAGAACTCCACCTAATATCGATCTTTCGGAAAACTATGTTTTTGCACTACGCCTTCCAAGATCCACGGAAGTATCTTAAAATTGTCTTTTTCTCCTGTATAAATGAAACACGAGGAAGTAGGGTCTCGAACAAATATCATTTTGTTGAAACATGATTTGTTGCTTGTCATTTTATCTACGTTTTCTACCTCCCCTCCAATCCGCTCTTTTCCACTGAATCTTCTAACATTTGAAAAATATATTTAAAATATATTTATCAAAAATTTCAGAAAGTTTAAAATTCATAGATCATACCTTAGATATTTTGACATAAAATATACAACGATGTCAATAATACTGATATCAAAATATACTACACACTTTGTCAAAAGTTATTATGCTTGCTTTAATGGCTTGTTCTGTTTTTGTATTTTTCCCATTCAAGGTCAACGAAGATCTTTGAATGTATCTTTTGAATTTCTCGCATTGTATTCCTAGAAACGTATTAAATGATGTCATGAAATAATTATAAAATAACTCAAAATGCATTAATAATGGGAAATGCGCTGTAGTCTATCTATCTATATTATAAAGGACAAACATATCTGTGCGTCACGCATACGTCATTCTGCGAATGGCAACACTTTGAAATTTGAAATGAAATTTCGGTTTTGCAATTTTCGCTACAGCAAAGTTTTAAACTTCTAAACATTGCACATTTTCAGTTTTTACACCGTCGTATAGGGGGGAAATGTACTTTTAAATGCAATTTGTTTGAAAGCTGTGCCTCAAATTATTTTTGAGACATTAATTTTTTTTATAGTTTTTAGTACCAATTTTGTAATCGTGGCAACTGAAGTACTCTATTTCTGTTAAAAGTCATGGAGAAAAGAGATAGATGGATATGCAGTAAGGTGGATGGGGGTGACGCCAAAAAAGTAACCCTAAAATCCGCTACATTAGGTCCAAACACAAGCACGTTCTTTCACGAAAAAAAAAAAAAAAATCTTTTAATAATACAGTTTTTAATTCATAAT
Organism: Maratus speciosus; assembly: GCA_963932465.1. NCBI lineage: Eukaryota > Metazoa > Arthropoda > Arachnida > Araneae > Salticidae > Maratus > Maratus speciosus. The sequence goes on from OZ010791.1 coordinate 416,248,651, forward strand.
TCAATGGAATGCTGCTTTAGAATGCTTAAAAATAAGCAGATCACTTTCATTTAGAGACAAAAAATGCACGGGTAATGTCAAAGAATTCGGTCTCTGTTCCAGGTGCTTGTACTAATAAAAGAAAGTTTCGATCTGTGTGTGTGTGTGTGTCTATCTGCGATGGCTAGCAAAATCTATCGCAAGTACAAGGCAGCAAAGTTGTATGAGGTTAGTCCAAGGCCACGCCTGGTGCACCTGAGACTCAAAATTTTAAATTTCTAATAATTAGCCGTATTATTAATTAAAAATCACAAATTCTCATTAAGGATTCATCTCTGTCCTTCCGAGAGGGAAAAAAGCGCTCGCGCATGCCTATAACCCCATTTACGCATCGGAAGATAACAAAGAAACGAACTTTCGATTTTATTTGTATTTTTGTAATAGTTTTGTTTTAAGGTAAATCAACCAAACCGCTCAGTGCAGTTAAAATTAGAAGACATATTTCTAAAGACCGTACGTCTCAAATTCCGCAATCGATTAAAAAAAATATCGCAGTTAACCCTTTAAAAAAATTTCAAAAATGGCCATTTTTCCGAAAAATATTTTTCTTCCTTATGGCAAAGCCTCTCCAGAATTTTAGAGGTTCTGACAAACTAAAAATATGCTCTTAAAAGCTGAAACCTTCTAATTGATGGCGTAATCGGCTTTAAAAAAATATGAATTTTAACCTTTTCAAATTCACCGGTGAACGCAGATCATTTCGTGCCTCAATGAGACGATATTTTTTTCTACTCTAAAAGTAACTAAACATCCGTATTTTAACACAATCTCTTTTTAGAGCATCTCAGTAGATCTGATTTATATCACCTACAAAAATTTCGGAACGCTCGGACGGGTAGAAATACTTTTTACAAAATAAAATGTGTGAAAATTTCGACGAAATCAGTAAAAACCTGAATGTTTCGTCGTGGTTTAAATAGCATATACATTCAATTCAATATTTCTTTCATTTAAAAATATAAATTCAGACAAAATGGAGTTGAAGATATAAAATCCTACAAATTTTAGGTTAATTTAAGGTTATTATCACGGGCCCAGGCAACGCGGGCCGGGTCAGCTAGTATGTACATAAAATACTGCTTTAATATCATACATCATTTTTTAAAAATTTATACATATTAAAGCTTTTATTGAAACATAAGATGATGTTAAAAATTACAACATTATAAATTACTAGGGGATCCAATCCGGCCTTCTCGGGTTATAGAATATAAGTGAAAAGTATTCTTTATTGATAACTCTAATAGATTTTTTTTTCATTTAATATATTTTTTTAGATTGCCCACTAGCAACACCATAAACCATTTTTATATGAAAAATATCAATTGTGTGTTTTGAAATTTATTAAAAGCCGTACATTCGTATCAGCCGCATTTCAAGAGCTAATAGCCGAAAAGACAAAGATTTTGGTACTTACAGCAGTCTTTTTTAATCTGATGATCTCATTGGTTTAAGAGTATACACTAGTCACACGGAGAAACGATATAATGTGAATGGTAGGAGCGTTCTTTATAGATTTCTCGCTCTCATTTTAAAATTTTTAAATCTTTTGCATAGGATACTTGAGGTCGGTATTTTTTATTGTGCGTTTTTACTTTTTTGATTTTGGTTATAGTTTTTTTTATATGATGATAGTTTCATTTTCAGAACCGTTTCTAATCTTCTTCGAAACTGAAACTATCCTCATTAAAAAAAAAAAATCTGCAATCAAAATCGTAAAAGTATGGATGCACAATAAAAGTTATCAACCTCATAAAGCATTTAAAAATATTAAAATGCGAACGAGAAATCTGTAAACAATTTTCCCATAGCATTAACTTTAGCTTGAGTGTTTCTTTCAGTGATTAGCGTATAAAGCTCGTATGTATGTAATCCGATTGCATGGCTGTTAAATTTGTCTTTTATTTATGTTATTTTATTTATTCATTTATGAAGTTTTAATTATGTTATGGAATACTAGCCGGAAACAATTTATTAACAATTTCTATTGTTTTAAATGTAAACGAGTTAATATTTTATTATGGGGCTGCACGTGATAGGCAGAATTTTTTTTAAAATCCTGCCTGAAAATAATTTTAAAATCCATGAATAATCAGTAAATTGAGACACAGTTTTCCCATAAATTTCACTTGAAAGACTGTGTGAAAATTAAAATTGTGAGATGTTTAAAAGTTAAAAAAAAAAAAAAAAAAATATGCAGCAAAAGCGAAATTAAAATAATAGAAAAGAAATGTTGATTTTTTGTTCATTTTGATTATCCAGAGTCACGCAAAAGTTATTTTTCGTGCATAAAATTTTTGAAAGGAAACAATTGCAATAAACGAACATTTAAATACTCTTTAGGTTAAAGAGAAAAGAATGGACGTTATATCGATTACTAACAAGGAGGGACTAATGCCGCCCCAGCCGCATATTTGAGGGGCCCCTATGGCCAGAATCAGGAATTTTGTTAAAAGAGCGCCAAATGGTTAAAATGGCCAAAATTGACCAAATTTCTTGCATTTGCAAAGATTTAGGAAGGAAAAGTGGCCCTCACCGTCCCCAAGAGTGACTGTAAGACCTGTATTTAGACTTCAAACGCTCCCGCAAGCCCTTTATATTCCTTGAAAAAAAGAGTAATGTATTTTATCATCTATTAATGTTATAACCCTATTTCTTGTGTTACCCTGGATACAGATGTTAATGATACCTACTATACGAAATTTATGAATACATACAATATATATGAAGTTTTAGTACTAGTCATGTGAGCATGATTCATGAACAATTTGTATGGATAGATAGAAGGGGACCCACAGAATGATGCTTGCCCCGGGGTCCTAGATAGTCTAAGTCGGGGCCTGATTACTGAAACATATGTAAGAACCAAACAGTCTTTGTCAGAAATGGGTTACAATTACAACAGAATGGTTTAACATTAACTTATCACTTGGATATTATCAACACTAGGGGATTCAACCCGGTCTTCCCTGGGTTACAAAATATAGAGGATTTTTTAATTTTTTTTAACTATTTTTAACATTTAATATATATATATATATGTGTGTGTGTGTGTGTGTGTGTGTGTAATTGCCCACTGACAACACGGAAAAGTATTTTTATATGAAAAATATCAATGTGTTCAAAATTTTGAAACTTATTAAAAGCAATACTTTCATGTTAGCCGCATGCCATGATACGCCATACATGCTACCATACGCCACATATTGCCATACATGCCATGATAGCCGAAGACATCGTCAAAGATTTCAGCCCTTTTTATTCTGATAATTTCAGTGATTAAGCGTATATTTCTATTACATGTTTGTTAAATTTGTGTTTCATTTATATTATTTTTATATTTATTGACGAAGTTTTAATTTCTTTATGAAATTTTCTTTATCTTAATTTCTTTATGTCGACGCAATCATATTTATATTAATTTAAGTGCAAACAGATTTACCTTTTCGTAATCGTCTGTGCAAGTGACAGAGATAAATTTAAAAAAATAATGCATGAAAATTGTTTTAAAATAAAATAATAATTGAGTAAATTGCGATACAGTTTTCAAAAAAATTCCAATATGGCTTTCAAACAAAATCTTTCATGGTGCAAAAATTCACGGCTTTTCTTTCTCTCTTTTAAACCTTTTTAGGTGTGTTCGTAATTATATAAATGCGTACCACCTATAGTCTTCGTTCGATCCGTCTGTCTGCCCGTCCGTCTTTTCGCATATAACAGAGCAAAAACAACCCAACCGAATGATCTGAAATTTCAATTATATAATTTTTTCAAAATTTTGGCTAGTCATTTAAAATTTTATCAAAATCGGATGTATAGTTTAATTACAGGGACAGTCAAAAGTTTTCGTTACATTACGAGTGAGAAAAAATTATTTCAACTGCATTTTAATGATGTTACAGCCTTTCGAGCAAAATGAAATTGATATACACTTTTGAATTGCACTAAAATATACATTCAGTACAATATACGCTGCAAAAAATATTTATAAAACTAGTTATAGTACGAACACAACTCATTTGCCACGTTTGACGCGCAATTTCCAATTTGTTGTCCTTGTCATAAAAAACTCCTAAAATATAATCTAAAGAAAAAATATAACTTAAAGAAGCAATGTTCGAGAAATAATTTAATATAAGACAGAATTTTTTTCCCCTAGATGATGAAACATGCTTTTGGTCTCGCATTATTTAGCAAGAAAATGACACATTTTCTGTTAAACGAGGCTTTCTCTCAATGATCTCCACTTTTTTTTTAAATTTTCGATCATATTGATCACACATGTCATCTACCCCAGTCGTTAACTGAATAAAGTAGCCTCATAGGGCTTGAAAACAGTCATTTATCTCTCTTAACTAACAGATCGTTCTTGAGGCTATTTTCAAGATCGAAATACGATAAACTTATTGTGCGTGATCGTTTTCATCATTACGGGCTTATCAACACGCATCTCTTTCTTTCATTTTGGTGCAGGAATTGAAATATTTCTTTTATAAGTTCTCATCAACGAGGTTAGTTGTTGCTGGAAAGATAATAAATATAATAATGCATAATGTAATATAATGCATGCAAATTTTATAATATTTTGTTAATTATTTTTTTTCTATTTTATTATGCAGTAACAGTTGAGTTTGTCATAAAGAATTAAAAAAACAAAAATCATGCGCATCTTCTTGTTTAGTGGTTAGAGCGCTGGCTACTTTACAAAGGGTGTCATATTCGAATCCCGAATCGGACATGGATGTTTATAGTGGGTCGGATTCGTTCGTTATATACGAAAGTCCTGATTTGTTTACCGCTCGCATGCAAAATTTGACCATAGTAAACACGCCACCCACCTCCCTCCGTGAAAAATCAAACCATTATTCCAACAACAACAAAACCCTTGAGGGTTAGATTAGAGCAAAATAGACTTTGGTAAGTGTTTTATACAAAAAAAAAAGAATGCAATAATTATAAAAATATTCAGTAAATAAGAACATTGGTTACTAGTCTAACATGGTGTCATAAATCAAGTCCATGTGTACCTTGCAGGTTCCTAGAAAATTGCAGTCTTAAATGTTATTTTAAAAACTTCATAAACATTTTATCTAGTTTAACATAACTCTTACTATAACTTATAACCAAGAAAATATTCTGTCATATCTAAATTTCGATACTTTCTTTGAAGATCCTTTTTATATTCAAAATATATTAAAGTAGTATCAAACTATAAAAGTTTATTTACCTGATTTGTTCCCCTGCTTTTCGAGAAGTTCTGTTATTTGAGAGACAATTTTATAAATTACTTTAACCCCTTGGGGACGAGCGACCGGCATTCGTGCCGCGTAAGGTTCTCTGAATCGATGATTATTCTCACCAGTAAATTTTTACTGTAAATTTTGTCTTATTTAATCCAAGCATTTTCCCGATTCAATTAGGCAAAAATTTCTTTTTTAAAAAAATAGTGATTAAAGATTAAAAATTCTGTAAAAGACGCTCGCCCCGAAGGGGTTAAGGAGGGGGTGTTGTTTTAATTATTTTAGAATGAAATTCGTGTAATTAGCCCCCGCTATGCTATTTCTTTCTCCCTGTTTATTTTGTGTCGTCTCCAAAAAATAGCGTTACATTGTATAAGCCAGCCGTAAAATAAAGCAGACGTATCGTTGAACGATTATATACTCTATAGCAAATTTTTAAACTTCTAAGCATCGCACATTTTCAATTCTTATACCGTCGTATTGGGGAAAAAAGTAGTTTTAAATGCAATTTGTTTGAAAACTGTATCTCAATTTATTTTTGAGATATTAATTGTTTTGTAATTTTTAGCAAAATTTGTTTAATTTTGGTAACTTAAATACTCCATTTCTGTAGAAAGTAAAGGAAAAATAGTTGAAAAATAGTAATTATATCTTTTTGTTGCCATTTTCCCATAAAAATACATGCTATTTTGAGAAAAATATAAATGAATGATTTCTGTTAAAACAGGGAGCTATTATAAACTATATTTAATTTTAAGTATCATTTAATATTACAGACAAATGAAGGCATGTGAATCATTAGATAGCAGATTTTTTGGTCGAGTTTCTTGCTGATTTCTTTTCGCTGTGTTTGTCTATTATTCTGAGATAGTGACGCCCTAGGCATACTTTATTGTAGATGTTGTTTATGACTGGATCGTAAATGAGGAATTCTTCAGCGGATTCGGATGACGTCACGTCGTTTTACATAAAATTAAATCGTGTGTTTTAAGTCTTAAAACTGAACTACAGTAGAGTCCCGATTATCCAACTCCCGCTTAACCGAGTTTCCGCTTTAACCGAGTTATTTTCTTCTGATGGCTTCTATTATTATGAAACGGCCATTATAAATGAAATATTAGGTGAAGATGAAAGAGCAGCCGTAGAAATTTAGAATATATATATATATAACGTTTATGTTCCTCCCAATTCTTACAGCCTAACATTTTTAAATTAAAGCAATTAGCATTGTCTTATAATTATCCAATCTCTTTTATATCTGCATGTCTCAAATCTTAATATTCATTTTTTTCTACTTCTTACCAGCATAGGCATTTAATGTGTTTATAAAAAAAACTAAAAAATCGCAAACACTATTATGGAGGGTGGGATGTGGATCGCTGAAAAAATTAAAAAAAAATCATACACATAAAAAATTATATGTATGTATATATAATATATGTATTTGTATAATATATATATATATATATATATATATATATATATATATATATATATATATTTAAAAAAAGTTTGGTGTATGTGTATGTTTTTCTATACATTATACACTAAAAAACATAAAAAATAAAAATACCATTACGGAGGGTTGAGGTCGGGAATGCTAAAAAAAGTTTAAGACCTTATATGTTTTTATGGGTGTGAGCGTGTATATGTGTATGTATATATGCTTAAAAATGTATAGACATATAAATAAAATATATATACGGGGTATCATGCATTTAACATCATAAATTTTCACATATTGCTTCATCATATAAGGATATATTTTACTATCTCAATATTCCACATTGCTTTTTAAATTTTCACATTTAGTTACATAATACAAGGCTATATTTTACTATCTCAAATATTCCTCATCTTTTTAAATGTTATTTATATTCTCATTTTTTTATATTACAATATTTTGTCTTTAAAATAGTTAATTTAATCAATTGCCCTTTTATTTATTTTTAGATAATTCTTCCTTTCTTTATTTTTTTTGTATTAATTTATTCCTATTCTTTATTTTATTTTGTATTCACTCAGTACTTATTAAGTTTATTCATATTTTTTCATTCTACTTTAACTAAAAGTTAATTCTAAGTCTTTTCTTGATTTCTTCAATCAATTTCATTCCTTTTATTTTTTGGGCTAAAGATGGCAACAATAAACATTATTGTTATTAATCCAGTTCCAATTTACATTTTTCCTTTCTCACACCAGATGGCAGCACAGTTATGGGTTTCAGTCATATGCTCAATTGTAGCTCACATGTTAAAATAGTCTTAACTATGTTTTCCATCCTGATATGCTACAGTTTTGACTCCTAGTATGTAATTCAGGTATTGTGCTCTAATAATTCAGGTATTGTGCTCTAATAATTTTTAATATCCTGTATGAGGTTTATCTTTCTTTAGATCTCTTTGATTTTTATTATCTATTTTCTGTAATGTTTGCGTTATGAGGAGCTAAATTTTGTCATTTTAGGCTTAATGCCGACAAAATTGGATGAAATAACGCATCTTCTATGAATGAACTCACAAGCTCCTCTGACGATTCTGTAGGTCATTCATAGTTTCTTATTTTGCATACTGGTTTCCTGTGTTCATTTCTAAATCATCTTTAGAACTTTACCAATTTCTTCATATATTTGTGATTTCAAATTTATTATATATACAGTGGCGGTCAAAAGTTTCCGGCCAGTTAGTTTCTTTGATTTGTTTGACAGAATGTTTTAGCGAAGAAGAAGTTCAACTGCTCCAAAAGTTAGGAATAAGCAAATTATCTCTGACCACGTGATCATTTTGATTGGTAACTTAAGATACTTGATGCAAAGGGGGGGAATTCAAAATTCGCGCGTGCAAAAGTTTCCGGCCATACGTCATTCATTAGTTTTTGCTATCGCTAAAGTGTTTTTTTTTTTTTTTTTTGGCTATGTCTGTTAATTAATCAACGTGAATAATGCATTTTAAATTCAAAAATGAAAAGTTTAACAATTTATTGTTCCTAAATGAGTGATTTGTTTGTCGCTAAAGGGACAATCCCCTCGTGAGATTGCGGCAAAGTTGTCGATCGGAAAATTTGCTGCAAACGATATTTAAAAAAAATATATAAAGATGGTCATGACCTTCGGAGCTTGCCTCGGTTTCGGGGGACCCCAGAAAACGACTATTTTTGTGAACAGAATTATCAGAAGAAAAGCAGTTGATGACCCGCGTAAAAATGCCGCTGGAATTCTATGCCATTTATGGTGTTAAAAGCGATTTATGGTGTTATGGTTATTGCTGAAACAAGTCTATCTACAGTGTCAAGACGCTTATGTGACGTAGAAACTTTATGGAACAGACGGTGTTCAAAAACCTTTCATAAGTAAAAAAATTCAGAGGGCCCGACTGGCGTTTGCCAAGGAATACAAAGACTGGTCAGGTGAAGACTGGTAAAAAGTACTTTTTTCAGATGAATCGAAGTTCAATCTTTTTGCGAGTGATAAAAAAACATTACAACCGACGACCTAAAAACAAAAGATAAGATGCGAGATATATTATTACTACAATAAAGCACGGCGGAGGACACGTTATGCTGTGGTGAAAATTTTCTGGAAAATGCGCCTGTCCGTTATTTGAAATCTGCGGCATGATGAATAGTGATATGCATAAGGATATCTTGCAAGATCATTTACTGCATTATTGGAGGGAAAATTGTGGTCGCAACTATTTATTTCACCATGATAACGACCAAAAGCATACATGCAAGCTCGTCAAGCAGTGACTTTCGCAGAAGAAAACTTCGCTTTTGAAATGGACAGTCTAATCATCCCATCTTAATATAATAGAAAATTTTTGAAATTAATTTGAAACCGTGTGTGGAATTATAAATATTCCAATTTAGCAGCATTTTCACAAAAATTGCAAGAACCGTGGACAGAACTTAGCACTGATGATCTACAACCGTTCATTGAATCGATGCCACGTTGCTGTGCCGCAATACTTATTGCTAAATGTATGAATACAAAATACTAATTGTAAATGTTGTTGATCCCTGTTATTTTCTATTATAACACCATTTTTTTCCAAACTTGCCAAGGTGGCCGGAAACTTTTGAGAACATTCGTTTTGTTTTGCAATTGATTTTGTCAACTAAATTTATTAATATTTAATTTTTATTCCATAAATAAGTTCTTAACTGTTATGTCAATAAAGTGTATAAGTATCACTTTGAGATTCCTCTTCATATGCTTACAAATTAACCAAAAATTTTATGCTGGCCGGAAACTTTTGACTGCCACTGTATATATATAATATATATATATATATATATATATATATATATAATTATGCCCCCTCCCCCCATTCTGACCAGAAAATCAGAGTTCTAACTTTTTACGACTGCTCTTTCATCTTCACCTAATACTTCATTTATAATGACTGTTTCATAATAATAGAAGCCATCAGTCCATCAGAAGAAAATGATCAATTCCAAAGGTATAAGTTCGGGACTCTATCATCTACATATATATGTAGGATTTGAATTTATGCATACTTTATTTTCTTTATAACGTGCATGATCAGCAAATTAACTGAAGCTCTGGTATTTTTATTATCCATGATTTGAAAACACGAGTTATGAAAATTCACGATCACGAGATCAAAGTTTGGACATATTCAAAATTAGAAAAGAGTCAGGCTATAAAATTATATTGTTCACGAAGCATCGGCTTATGACATGCCAAGGAAGGCACTGTTAGGCCTATTCAAATTGTTCAAAAGAAGTATATTATAGGTTTTAAGTGAGAAATGTACTGTATTTAAAGAAGGTATTAACGAAGTGGCATAACATTATCTTTATAGAATTGTATTAAAGTGTATGTGTTGTTATTCCAACGTCTAGTTATTCAAGTCATCTATAAATTAACATATTACATATAATCTTCCTATATATATAATATATTTATTTATTTATTTATTTGTTTACATCGGGGGCGCACTAAATTCCGAAAAATCAGAATACCTGTTCTTTAGTTTTTACTTTTTTTCTTTTTTTTTTTTTTTCGATTACAAAGAAAATAGTCATCACCTTTGGATTTTCATTTGCATCATTTATTGGCATTTCACTTATGTATTTAAATTTTTGTGTGTAAAAATAGTAATAATACACCTTGTGCGACCTGGAGTACCAGCAGGCGCATGCACGTTCAAATCTTTGAACCTTATGCCAGCATTTACTTTAAAAAGTTGATTTTTGACAAAATGGCGGTCGTTTGAACAAAAAAGGTAATTTTTTCGGCTTTTTTTAATTACCTTTTGCAAGCTCTAAAAATAATTAATCAATGAAACTTATTCTTTTCGATGGTATAAGCTACAGTAAAAACGATACATTTAAAAAAAAGAAATCGGTCGAATGTTTCTCCAGAAAATTTGTCTTTCAGTTTGAAAAAAATCGTTTCGAGATAATATTCGAGATAGTTTTGAGACTCATTTTGGACATGGTTTCAATGTAAACGGTTTTCGATTCCACATATTTCCGACATGGTTTCGAGTTTCAACAAACTTCAAGCGTCTGGTGGCATTACATTCGACAAGCAAAAAAGATTGTAAAAATTTGAAATATCACGGAACCGCTTTAGGGCAACAATCTACACATTTGAGGAATGCAATAGAACAAAAAAATCGAAAATTTTGATTCAAACAAGTAGAATGACCTTTAAGGGTTTCATACCATTATATATAACCATTAAATAAACGTTACCGACCACCAAAAAAAATTGTGATATTATGAATGAAATGAAGAGAGAGAGAGAGAGATGATAATTAAATAATAATTAAAAATATGTTATATAAACATAAGCAGTATTTGCTTTAAAACTTAATCCATTAACCCATTAACCGCTGACGTTGCGTTCACGCAACAGTCAAAATAATTGCTCATGCAATGAATTAATTACATTGGCACCACTATTTTAGAATTTAAAAAAATGTCTTATTTATTGGCAGGAATTTTGCTATTTTAGTAAAGCGAAATTTACCTTACTGAATTTGTGGTGGGAAACTACTTTCAACAAGAAATTTGAAAATTTCTATCGTAATAGTTTTGGCGGTTAATGGGTTAATATTAATAGTTTTTATTATATAATAGTTTTCATTTTACTAATAAGTCAATAGATGGTAGCACTACGCTGATTCATCTAAATACATGGAGCAGTTTATTCTCAATTCTAAATTAGCTATAGAGGGCGCTGGTTATATATGATTGGAGTTTGCTTGACTATGCTGTATGTTGTTGACCCTTGGTCCACCATCGTATAAAAAACTTTTTTTGGCTACATGTGCTGGTGATCTCCAATGAGTGTATTTGTTATGCCTACTGCTAAGACATTATGGATTTTAATTTGGTAATTTTTTTTCCTCTATCCTTTTTAATCTTGTTTTATTTTGAACTTAATTGGTGTTCAATGGTTTATTTCATTGTTTTATGTGTGTGTTAGTCCCAAATTCATAATCTTTAGCTAATTTATGGCTAATATGAAGATGAAACCACACATTTTATTTGTGGAACTTGAGGCATTTGGGACCCGATGATTCTGTCTTAAGTTCTACAAATTTCCATCATTCCATTTCAGTTATTTAATTCCTGCTGTTATTTACTATGTTTTTGGAATCTATGTTAAGTGTGTTGGGGGGAACTGTATTTTTGTCAGTTTGTTGATGTCATTTTGTTCATTCTGTTTTGGTTGGTGGTCGGTAATGTCTATTTAATGGTTATATATATAAATTTTATTTTAAAATGATGATGAATTGTAATATTATATAATGGTTATATATATAATAAAGATGAAATCACAAATATATGAACAAATTGGTAAAATTCTAAAGATGAACATGGGAAACTAGTGTGTAGAATAAGAAACTATGAATTACCCACAAAATCATCAGAGGAGCTTGTAGGTTTAATTCATAGTGAAGATGCGTTATTTCATCCAACTTAGTCGACATTAAGCCTAAAATGACAAAATTTAGGCTCCTAATAGCGCATCATAAAATAAAATAAAAGGATAAAAAAAACCAAGAGATCTAAAGAAAAATAATCCTCACACAAGATATTAAAAATGGAAAAATGATTAGAGCACAATACCTCAGTTATAGACAAGAATCCAAAACATATGCAATCAGATTTAAGACTATTAAATCATGTGGTCAGCAATTAGTTAATGAAAACCAAAACATTGCTGCCATCTAGTGTGAAAAAGGAAAACTATATTGTAACTAGATTTTAACAAAAATGTTTGGTGCTGCCATCTATACCCATAAAAAATGAAATCAATTGAAGAAATCAAGAACTGACTTAAATTAATATTTATTTAAATTAGCATGATAAAAATAGGAATACATTTAATAAGTAATGAGTAAATATAAAGAAAATAAATAATTATATAATGAATAGAACCACAGATATAACCAAAGACAATTTTATTCCTAGAAAAATAAATCAGATACAGTGGATAATTTGAAATTCTGGATAATTCGAATTTTCTTCTCTAGAATTCTGTATTAAAATAATGTAAAAAAATCGTGGATATTTCGAATTTTAGTTTGGATAATTCGAATTTTTCGTACGATTGCCCTTAAAATTTTACGGTAAAAATTGTTACTGAGATTTTTTGGGCTAAGGTGCCAAATATTTTACAGTTTATTTTAACCCCTTGGGAACGAGCATACGTGTATAAGGTTCTCAGAATCCTGGATTATTCCTTCCAGTTATCTTTTGTTATTTTTTCTTTATTTAATCAACGCATTTTTGCCCCGGTTAAATTAGGCTAAAATTTCTGTTTTGAAAAACCGATGATAAAAGATAAAAAAAAATTCTGTAAAACACGCTTGTCGCGAAGGGGTTGAAGGTTCTTTTTTGAAGGTCAGACTAATGTAGAAAATTCTATTTTTATATCAATTGATATGTTGGAATCGTATGCTATGGACTCAAAGATTTTATTCAAAGAAGCAATCAAAAGTGTCTGACTTTTTTTTTAAGTGATGAATAAATGAGCTAGTAAAAAATGTTTGATTTAATGAAAAAAAAAAATGTTGCAGAATTCTTAGATAAAGTTTGTGTGTTTTAAGTATGTATAAATCTTTCATCGTGGAGTTAATCTTTATTTATCTCTTCTTTTTGAGAGAATATAGAATTGAGAGAATTCAAATTTTTTAATATTTCGAACTTTTCTCTGGACTCTTCAACTTCGAATTATTCAAGTTTAACTGTAATTGTAACTTTACTCCTCATTTTCTGAAAACTGTAATATTTATTATGATAAGTAAGATTTTAAAGAAATCTAATCAACGGATAATCCTAAAATGTTTCTCGTGAACATGATTGTATCATCCATAAAATGAATTAACAGCTTTGAGATAATGAGAAATTTAGATTTTTTAAAAATATATTAATTAATTAATTTAATATTTTTTTCAGTTTTTCAAATTCAGACGAATTATGAAAATACTTTTCCGAAAGAATTTATGTATTATTAACTCATTCTATAGTTTTCATTCTATAATTTTAATTCAACTTGTTTGTAAATTCCTGCATTCCGAAGTAAGTTGTTTTACAGATGGTGAAACAACATTTTGAAAATTCTGTTAGTTTAACTGTGCTAAATTATTTTATTCGATTAAGAGTGTTTTCTGTTGTTGTTGTTGTTTTGTGTTTTTTTTTTTTTTTTTTCAAAATTTTATATGAGCTGAAACGGCTTTTGAATAAAGTACCTTGAATATATTACGTTTCTATGTAATTTCAGTGTTTAAAAACTTCTTGTTAAAAAGATGCAATAAAAGTTATAAGAACCTTTCAAATGTACGTCATTTGAAAAGTGCCAATAATTAAGGATCGCTAAACTGACACTAAGTTTTCAGTAGCAGAAAGATAATGTTAAATATTTATTTCAGTATTGGTATTATATTGGTAAGGGAAGACATTGTACCTAAGTCCTATTTTGACATTTTAATTTTTAATTTAATTAAAATACGTAAATCTTCAAATATAGAGCTATTTGCTATTTACAAATTATTAGCTATTAGCTATTTTATTTATTAGCTATTTGCTAATTATTTATCATGTTCTGCTTCCCGCATAATTTTTTTTAACACTAATCAAGAAAACATCATAGTGTTCCTTTTAATTAAAAATATAGTAATTTTAGAACCAAGGTACAACACTCATGTTGTACCTTGACCCTAGGCATGTTGTACGATGGACCATTTTGGTACGATAAACCGTCAATTTTATGATGTATTTGAAATAAATTTTAAAAGTATATTTACTAACAGATTTGTCCTAAGTACTAGTGCTCGCGATTATTCGTATAATACGTATTATACCGATTCGTATTTTGGATAAGTATAATATGGTAAAAGCGGTTCTCTGCGTATACGTTTTATATGTATTATACGTATAATCGCGAGCACTACTAAATGCCCATTTAAAGTTGTTTTAAATTAATATAAAACAGAAGGTGTAAATTACAGTGGTGGGCAAAATTGTGGACATTTTTTGAAGTTTTCATGTTTTATAACTTTGTGTGCTTGAAGAATATAATAAATTTCACTTAAATATAAATGTTTACACATGACATTCAAGGAAATTTAATGTAGCATTTAAGAAAAAAAAACCATAATTAAAATATCTGCATTACAAAAAAAAAAAAAAAAAAAGTTTCGCTTAATAAAAAGATCTATTTCGTTATATTTTAAAGTTACACTTACACATTCAATATTTAGTAGGATAACCCTTGTTTTTTATTACAGCTTCACAGCGTCTTTTCATTTAGGGAACTAGTGTTTGAAGTTCATCCTTTTTAATCACATGATGCCATGAATCAATGATAGTTTCAATAAGTTGCGTTTTATTAGATGGGCGCTTCTTTTTGTACAAAGATTTTCAAACGTCGCCACAAATTTTCTATAGGATTCAGATCAGGTTTGTTTCCTGGCCTGGGTAATAATTGTATGCTTTTATTTTTAACCATTCTTTGCATATTTTTGCCGTATGGCATGGAGCTGAATCCTGCTGAAAGACAAATGGGGCTTTAATGGGGAAGAGATCCCTGATGGAAGGTATCAATTTTGGTTCCAGGATAGCTTTGATGTATATTTTTACATTCAAAATGCTATCAATTACTTGAATGCGGCTCACACAATCTGCAGACATACAGGCCCAAACCATGACATTTGTTATTGGGTTCTTTTTAGTTGTTTCGATGCAATCAGGATGCAGCCCTCCCCCTACTCAACATCTCACATATTTTCGTCCATCACTGCCAAAGAGCGGTATTTTATTCTCATCGCTCCAGATTATTTGCTTCCACTGATTTTCTGACTAATTAATGTGCTCTTTTGCCCACTGAACTCGTTTCTTGCGTTGTTGAAGATTTAAAAATGATTTTTTTCCTCGGAATTCTATCTTTCAGTCCAAAACCTGCTAATCTTATCCTTATTGTTTCTGAACTAAATGAAATACCCATTGTATTCATTTCACATCTAACAGCCACCGATGAAATTTTTCTATCTTTGAGGCATATTATTTTTATCTTTCTATCATCAGAAGCACTTGTGCATTTTTCCGGTCTGATCTTGCCTTATTTATCTCTGACTTAGTTTCTTCAAACGTAAGCACAACTTTCGTACGCCAGATAAAGTGACTGATCCACCAACCTGTCTCGCAATTTCAGCAAAAGAGATACCATTTTCTCTCAATATAACAATTCTGCTTCTTTTTTTTAGGTGTCCAATCAGTTCTTGTTGATGACATTGTTTTAAATTATTTGCATTCCGAAAATAATAGAGATATATACAGGGTGTCCGGTCTCAACGGTGTCCAATGGCTAATTCCTAAACCGTTAGTCGTAGACATATAGTTCCAATTACAAAAATGTTTTAAATCAGGTAAAGAAATATTTTAAAAGCAATTTGGGTCAATAAAAACATTTCTTAAAAAAATTACGAAATTTAAATTTTTATACGGTCCCCCGGTCCTATAAGTTATATTTAGTAAAATTTTCCTTTTACACTGACAAGTAATACAAAAAAAGTCCCGTTGTTCTACGATTAAAATTGACCGAGTAATACCTGTTTAAAGTTGGAGCATATTTTTTGCTGCAAATTGGGGGTCATTCACAAATTTAGTCGAAATTATTATTTCGTCAGATATATTAAAAAAAAAAGGTTGAGAGTAAAATTAACATTGCAATATAAATTTGAAATCTTTAAGAATTCTGACCTATTTATGCAAAATATACAATTTGTAATAAACATTTAAGAAGAAAGAAAAAACAGAATTTTTGTTAAATAAAATGATGCTAAATTAACAGCATCAATTCTTTACAAAATGATACGTGTTTAAAAATATTATTAGATTGCACTAGCCTGCAAAAGTTGGGTTATGTCATGTTTTTTAGCTTTTGATAATTGATTCTTATGTATTATGTACCGCTGAATCCGAAATTGACCTTTTTTTTTAACCATCACATCAGGATTTTTCTTAAATTGCAAATTTCAAAGTTAAAATTGAACCTCCTGCCCCATCTCATCGGACCACTCAGCTGCTTAGCTGTAAGAGTCCCAGGATAAGCAAAAACACTGAATAAATTATTGAATAAAATAACATAAAATAAAATAAAAAAAGTTTTACATATGTTTTATAGTATGAGATTTTCGCTATATTTTAACTTACCCATTTACAATTTGCAAAAATATTCTAACGTGATGTTTAAATATGAAGGTCATTTTCAGACTCAGCGCTAAAAAGTATGTAAAAATCAATTATCAAAAGTTAAAAAACACAGCCATCTACTCTGCTTTATAGTATCCGATTTTTGTTATTCTTTTACTTTGACAATTTATGATTTACGAAATATCCTGACATGATGGTTAAAAATTAGGTAACTTTTGGATTCAGTGCTAAAAAATACATAAAAGAAAACCCAACAATCGCAGTCTTGTATTACCTAATCTAGAACTTTTTCTTAAACTTCTAGGCGGTAATCTATCCGCAATTTTTTGTGTTATCCTGTAAAATAAGTATAAATGGTAATCACCGAAAATCATAATAATTGTTATCAGATTTGCGCCAGTATGTAAAATGTAATCTCGATCGGAAATTTTAAAGTAGGTTAAAGTTCGAGTACAAATTTTGAAATGAAAAAACATACATACAATCGTTGAAGTAACATAAAAACTTATAAAAATAGCATAATTTTTGTTAAAAGAAATCATAAAGGAAACAGTCTCAAATCCTGACAAAATGAAACATATGATATTTTAGCCAATTTGAAACTTAATCGTAATACTTGTACGATTTTTTTCAAAGCGCAGATACACATGAAATAAGATCTTTGAATACTTTAAGCACTTGGTATGTGGCCCCTCAAATCCAAGCCGAACTCATTTGTTTTCAGAGCAGGAAAGTGGCATAAGTCATGCATTTTTAAAGTTTCATAACTCGGTCAATTTTAGAGTTATATGAATGGGACTTTTTTTGTATTACTTGTCAGTGTAAAAGGAACATTTTACTAAATATAACTTATAGGACCGGGGGACCGTATAAAAATTTAAATTTCGTAATTTTTTAAGAAATGTTTTTATTGACCCAAATTGCTTTTAAAATATTTCTTTACCTTATTTAAAACGTATTTGTAATTGGAACTATATGTCTACGACTAACGGTTTAGGAATTAGCCATTGGACACCGTTGAGACCGGACACCCTGTATAATCAAAATTATTCTATTTAGTTACACTAGTATTCGCCCTTCTGAAAAGTTCATTCCAGCAAAATGCTGCATTTACAAATCAAAACATAATAGAGTTTAGTGACTGACATTTGATTGGTTCTCAGAACAGTCATTGGGATTGGCTAGGAAGCCTTTATTACAATACTCTTCAGCATTCATGACTAATTGTGTTTGTATTTAAGACTAAAGTAAGTGTAACTTTTTTTGTAATGCAGATATTTTAATTCTGTTAATTTTTATTAAATTCTACATTAAATTTTCTTGAATTTGATATGTAAACATTTGTATTTAAGTGGAAATTAATATATTTTATAAGCACACAAACCTATAAAACATGAAAATTTCAAACAAAATTTTTTACTTACCGGGCAAAAGTTAAAAAATGACCCCTTTTTGGGTCTACTATCGCGCTTCCTGGAATACATCCTCCCCCTCTCTTTGAAATACCGGTTGTACAAATGTGTTACTGTGCAAACTGACTATATAGAAAAGGACTAATACAATGTAGCAATTTCATAAATTTCACTCAATTATTTCGATTTGAAGGCAAAAACTTATTGATACACCCTCGTAGATTCTACTCCCTTGTGTTAGCCTAAATTTTCATGAAATTCGTACGATTAGTTTCTGAGAAATTATTTTAAAATGGACATATATTAGGGGCTGTATCCAAATTTAAAGTTGATATTCGATTGTTTAAATGCTAAAGAATGACTATGTCACTTCTGTTACTGTATTATTTTTTTAGCAATATGAACATCTCACTCGCTTAATATGGATCGACTATTAGCAGCTCAAATGTCTCATTAAAATGAGTAAAATATATTTTTTTCAAATTATGCTTTTCTGGGCATCATAGACCCCTTAAACCGCCATTTCGATATTTTTTATTTATAATTCGAAAACTAAGTGGAAGAAAAATTTGAAATTCGGAATTTGCATAAAGCCGGACATAATAAATATGAATTATCAAAAAATTGTCGGTTGCAATTCATTTTTTTTTCGAATAATTATTTCATAATTCATATTATAAAATTATAAATTCAATGCTTGGGTTTTTAGTATTATAATCAAACAAAAAAATTGTCACATTAGCAATAGAATTTCAGGAGATATTAATAAAAGTATGAAAATGTAATTTAACATTAGAAGCTCTAAATTTTAAATATTTATAATTCAAAAACTTATTATCCAAATGACTTGAAATTTCATTTCTAGGCATACTTTGAACCAAAGATTTAAAACATACAGTAAACTCTGTCTAAGGCGGAAGTGATCGGGACAAAGAAAATTTTCCGCAGTAGGCAATATTCCGCCTTATACAAATTTTACTCTATGTATATGGATTCACAGGGACTTGAAAATCTTTCCGAGGTAGACAGATTTCCGTCTTACACAGAGTCCGCCTTACAGAGAGTTTACTGTATTGTTAAAATTGGGTGTTGCCATTAAAAAAACAAATTTTGGTCTGGTTTTGATTTGTAGATGCCTTCCTAAGCAAGCATTATATGCATCATTTAAAAGTAGACTTTATTTAAAATAGTTTGGTACCTGTAATTTTTTTTTCTATTATAATTAATTGCAGAGTTAGTAGGGCTTGTCTACTTTTTTTTCCCCCATGACTGTACAACCATGAATGAAGTATTATTGGGTAGGATTTTTTGCCCACATCTGACGTCGCATACTGAATTTAAGTAATATGTAGCGTACAACGATGAATGAGACATCATTGGATAGGATGTTTTGCATGCATCTGATATTGCAAACTGAATTTTCGTCATTCTTTTAGGCTAAGTGTCATCAGACGTATTGTTTCAGGTGTAAACCGCACATACAAAATACACAAAGATAAATGGGATTCAACAGGCTTTTGACATAGCACACTCATATTTCGTTAAAACTAGTTCTCTAAAAAAAAACTTGCAATTAATTATAAATTAATAAAAAATGTATTAGAAAATGCATCACAAACAGTTAAATCCGTGCGAAAGGCTCACACGGGTTTACTGGGTTATGGTAAATCATAATATGCATCAAGTTTATAGTTATAATCTACCCCCAAAAATTCTCTATATCCTGTAAGATGTAAAAAAGGAATTCATAAAAATGTCGAAATCTCATACTTCTTAGAAAAGTAAACCCATAAAAGATGCCAAACATTTAAACAGAAAGCAAAAATTAGGCAACTATGTTTTATTCACTGATAGATGCAGGTGAAGCGTGATTCCTTTGATGGTCTAATGCTTCCAGAAATCGTTGGGAAAATAATAAAATTCAATTTGGGTTGTCAAAGAAGTGAATCTATATGGGGTTTTTTTCCCTTAAATAAATCTTTAATAAATGGGTTTGTAAATATTAGCACTGTTTAAAAAGGACTTTCTTAATGAGATTGTTTTTACCAGTATGCTTTCTTCCTTTTTTTTTTTCTTTTCGGCACTTTTTTCAAAAATCGAATTTTACTCATAGAGTACGTTATTGAGATATGCCAGTGTTTCACACGAGTGTTGACATTGTGTTAATTTAGTGAATCAAGAATTTTCTTATTAATTTAACTTTTACCAATTATGTAGTTGTTCTCTTTCTTATGTGAAAAAAAAAAAGTATTTAACGCCTACTGAAGCTATCCATTGTCTATAATCAACGTTAAAATTTAAGGAGAAAAAAAAATCAGTTGTCAAGCATAGATTTTGAAACATTTTCCAAAACATTCAGAATACTCCAACAAAAATTCGCTGTTTAATAAGGTGAAAGACGATATCTAAGTAAACAATTTGGAAAACTCGTAATACATTTGAAAACCTAATTTCAGCAATTATGAAGCTGATCTTTAGCTGAGTTGGAAAACACACAACAAATTGAAAATTCCCTTTCAGCAATTTCCGCCAATAAAAGAAAATGTACTCTAATCCTTTTGTGCAGACCTGTATATGATCAATGGAATTTATATACACCAAGTAATATGCAAAAAAATAGTTATACTTAAAAATGCATACTGCAATTGAAAATGCACTTCTAACAGTTATTGCTCATACACAGTACTGTAGCCGAATTCTTTTCTGTGTCCCTGTAAATGAATGAAAAATGCTCTGCACGCCATATTTTACAGTAAACATCTTTTAGTGCACCTCGATGATGCATAGTATAGTATGCACTCGAACATGTACGGATGTCGTGTAATACATTGTACGGATGTCGTGTAATACATTGTACGGATGTCGTGTAATACATTGTACGGGTGTCGTGTAATATATTGTACGGGTATCGTGTAATATATTGTACGGGTATCGTGTAATATATTGTACTGGTATCGTGTAATATATTGTACGGGTATCGTGTAATATATTGTACGGGTATCGTGTAATATATTGTACGGGTATCGTGTAATACATTGTACGGGTATCGTGTAATACATTGTACGGGTATCGTGTAATACATTGTACGAGTGTCGTGTAATAAATTGTACGAATACGAGGGTCGTGTAATACATTGTACGGGAGTCGTGTAATACATTGTACGGGAGTCGTGTAATATATTGTACGGGAGTCGTGTGATACATTGTACGGGAGTCGTGTGATACATTGTACGGGAGTCGTGTGATACATTGTACGGGAGTCGTGTGGTACATTGTACAAGTATCGTGGGATACATTGTACAAATGTCGTGCACTGTTAAAAATTTTGCAGCATTCTGGCAGGTCATTCGACCGTTTTTTGAAAAAACGGTTTCATAACCATAATGTAACTATATTCTGACCATAAAATGGCCAATAATATGGTCAGAATAGTGTTAAAATTACGGTTGTGTAACCGTTTTCGGAAAAAACGGTCAAATGACCTGCCAGAATGCTGCAAATTTTTGACAGTGTATGGTCAGAATGGTGTTAAAATTACGGTTGTGTAACCGTTTTCGGAAAAAACGGTCAAATGACCTGCCAGAAGGCTGCAAATTTTTAAAAGTGTGGGATACATTGTACAAATGTCGTGGGATACATTGTACAAGTGCCGTGTTATACATTGTACAAGTTGTGTGTTATACATTGTACCTCGTGTTATGCATTGTTCATGTATATGAGGAAGTGAGTTTCAAAACTCGCTTATCCAAAATTTAAAAAATCGATTTTTCTCTATCAGTCTATTCTGTGGCCGAATCGACATTAAAAAAAAAAAAAAACAAGTACAATCTTTTTTTTTTAAAAAAAACTAGTTTTATCGTGTATTTCTGGCACTGTAAAACCTTGGTTTATAATGAAAACCAATGGACGCAATCACAGTTTTTTTGCGATTTCCCAAAATTTGATTTTTTGGATAAAGGCGAGTTTTGAAAACTCACGTCCTCAATACAACAAAGATACAGCTGTGATTTTCAGCTGTGTTTTGCGCTTCCTAACCGAACGAAGTTTTAGCATGTTATGTAATACAGCCCATATTAAAAATATAAGAATAATTACTTTTTTTTTTTAGTTGAAAATATCGTTTGGTAATTTAATGTCTGTTTAATGCAAATGTGCAAACTATATTTTTATTAAGAACTTATTGTTGATTAAACTTATTTACTATCTTAAAATTAATATAATTTTTGAAAAGATTAATTGAAAAAAAAATAGTTTGAAAAGTCAAAATATTAGAATATTTATTCTAGTGGTTCAAAATATTAGAATATTTCACATTAATTCTCCTTTAATTATCACCAATTCATCTCTGGTGCAATCATTCATTAAATTCAGACGATTTTATTTAAAATCAGTATTCTTTTTGCAGTTTGTTTGCTTTTTCGTCTTAAAATGAGTCGTGTGAGAGATATTCCTGAATCTATTAAACTTCGTATGGTTGATTTGTATCGGCACGGTAAAAATCAATGTTATGTAGCAAATTATTCATTGTTCGCAGTCAAGCGTTAGTAAACAAAAAAAAAAAAAAAAAAAAAAAATGGAAAATTTCAAAATAATCGCCGAAAACCAAAAACATCTGTTAGGGATGACAGGAAACTGAAGCGTATAGTTAAGAAAAACAATTTTAAAAGTGTGTGATCTTGCACAGAAAATTGGAAAGAAGAAAGAGTTGAAGTTTATACATCGGCAACATTAAGACGTCTCCATAAATTTAAGTTTGAATCTCGTGTACCGAAAAGAAGACCTCTCATGACTGCAAAACAAAAGCGTATAAGATTGAATTGGTGTGAATCAAGACGTTTAGGGAGCGAAGAAGATTGGAAAAATATATTATTTAGTGATGAAAGTATCTTTTATGTTTCATATGGTAATCAAAATATTCGAGTTTGAAGAATGAAGCAAGAAGCATTTGATAAAGAATGCCTTAAACGTTCCGTAAAATTTGCTGCTAGTGTCATGGTTTGGGGTTGCATGAGTGCAGAAGGATCTGGAAGGATCATCGTCTACGAAAAGGTTAACTCTCGGCTATATCAAGAAATTTTGGAATATTACATGATTCCATCATCAGAAGATTTATTTGAAGATGATTTCATCTTTCAACAAGATTTAGCGTCACCGCATGCCTTGGTGTCAACTGAGAATTGGTTCCGCCAACGCAACATTAAGATACTTCCTTGGCCAGCAAACTCACCAGACCTTAATCCTATCGAAAACTTATGGTGTATACTGAAGATAAAACTCCAAGAAAATCTTCTTTCAAGTAAAACTGTGTTAGTGGCACGTATAAAGTCTATTTGGGCTAATATTGATAGAAATGTTTGTAAACACTTTGTATATAGTATGCAAGATCGATTGTACGCTGTTATGAAAGTTAAAGGGGATGCTAAAAAATATTAACTATCATTTACTTCATATTCATAAGGTAATATTGTTGTGTAAAATGAAATATTCTAATATTTTGAATCAATCTAAATTTTATTCTAATATTTTGATGTGTTTCAGAAAGCTGTATACCTAATGTATTGTACTGTATTTTATATTTTGTAAATGTTAAAATCTTATCTAAACATTCCAGATTTAATTTATAAGAAATTTAATTGCATTTACTTAGTATCAAAAATAAATTAATGAAAAATAATTTTTACTTATTACTTTTTCTCAATTATTCTAATATTTTGAATATGAGCTGTATTATGTACATAAATGAATAAATAAATACAGTCACTATTTTAAGGCAATCGTAACAAAAGTCTATTTTTCGCTCAGTAAATGCTCCACGCAAGTACAAATAAACGAAGCATATTCCCAAATTTATGTTAAATATCCTAAGAACTAAAAATAATTGTAATTAAGAATTTGAAAGTGTAGCAGAAGTTAAATTATTACATTATTCATAAATTAATGTCATTTACTTCAAATATAAATAACTTCTCTGCTTGGGTTTAAAAGCGCTCCAATATCTGTTGATGACGCTTTAATCTTATTAAATAGTAAGTACAGTTTTCTTCTATTTAAATCATTCATCTCTATTGATTTCCACATATTTATATCATCACGAAGGAAGAAATTATCTGTAGAAGTTATTTAATTTTGCTGTCAGTTTCACATTTGCGTCTATAAAAAGCCATTTGATGTTTTTATATTCTCATATGGATAATCCAATTACACTTGCAAATAAAATGTGTAATAAATAATTAAATTTAAAAAATCAAAAACCCGACTGGGTAAAAAACTAATTATTATTTCTCATCAATGTGAAACTATTTTTTTTTTCAATTCCTATTATTAACTCATACTCTCGCTATATATATCTTGTTCAAATTTTCAATCGTTAATAAAGTACTTACTATTCATCAAATCAAGCTCAAATAATTTTTTAAATCTTGTATTGGATGACACTTGATGTTAATCCAGTTTTGTAATATATTAATTCATTAATTAAATTAAATTAATTAATTTTTAATAATCGAGAGAGCCGCCTCTTCTTGATCAAGGTATTTTAAGACCGAGAGAGTCTTAAAATACCTTGATAAGACCAACGATAATCTCTTGATCAAGGTATTTTAAGCGCTACTCAAGAAGAAAGAAGAATGAGAGAAAATAAAAAAATCTCTTATTGACCTAAGTAGGAATTGACTAAAAAAATATTTTTTTTTATATTACTTGTTTATATTACTTACCTATTTTTTTATTTACTTGTATTGATGACTTTTAAGTTGTGTTTAGCAGTGTTATTGTTAGTTTCTATCTATAAACACTGTTTTGATGAGGTCTATAGATGTCTATGATGGTTAGAGTTGCAGTAAAGCTAGAGATCCGCAATACATACAAAACTTCCAGGTTGTATAATATTTTAACGGAGCTTCTGACTGTAAAATAGTCAATGAAACATCGTTTTTATTTTGAAGGACCTATCCAATGATATGCCACTCAATAGGGTGCGTAAATGTTTTTCGTTTCTACCGCCCTTTTGTATTTTACGGCCGCCATTTTGAATTTATAAAAACAAAACCTAGCCTACAAACATCGGGCCGTTAAGACGAATCGATAGAGACCTCATTCATTAAAATCCATCCAGCCGTTGGGATGTTTCGAGGGTATAAAGAAATCCACATACACAGATACGCGTGAAACACATAACCCTTCTTTTCAGTCGGGTAAAAAAAGAATGACCTCTTTATAAAAAGTGTATATGCTATTTAATTTTGGAAATCCATTTTATTTAGTGTCGAATTAAAAATCTATTTGAAAAATTTCCAGCACAGTCGAAAAACATTTTTTTATGATTTCGCTTCATCTGTCTGTTTGGGCGCATTCTAAATTTCGTAAAAATGCTTGGATTATCAAGGCTTTAGTACATGTTATTAAGGTTTACCATGCTAGTTCAGCTATATAAAAAATGAAAATCGAGTTTTTAATGCCAGAAAATGCTGAAAATTCATAAAATGAAAAACATGGTAAATTTTCGTTATAAAAAAAAATAATAATAATGAAAGTATTTTGAGTAAATGGCTTTTAACCCTTTAATGTACCAAATTATAAATCAACAAATTGCTCCATCTCAATTACTGCCTTCATTAATGTTTGAAGAAGAATTTAGAGAATTATATTATAATAAAACGAAATTTTAGATAAGGTTTTTCATTGAAATTGATTTGATGAATCGGTAGTTATAGCTCTTTTTGTAAAATATTTACAAAATAATTAGATTAATTAACAAAAAATGCTGTTCAGGAAATCTCACAATTCTTTATAAAAACTATGTAAATGACTGTATTGTGATCAATATCTGTAAATAGAAAAGTTTTGTAGTTGCAAACTTTTCATATAAATTTTTTTTTATAAGAGAAAGCTACACTTTTGTAAATGGTTGAGAAAAATTTCTCTTTATAAAATACTTTGGTTAGACTGTTTCTCTGCGCTTTCTAAATGTGATCCAGCAACGTAGTTTATATGAAAAATAAAATCTACCTTTATTATTAGACATATTTACTAAATTTTGTTATTTTTTTATGGTACTTAAAATTCCGTTCTTATATAAAGGGTTAATAAGATGAAGAAAAACAGTATAAATATTTTTTTCACAACTGGAACTATACCTCTAAATCAAACTTAGCTTACTGGGAAAAGATGAAATTAGGCACGCTGTGTATGCGCGCGCGCGTATGTAAAAGTTTTTTTTTTCTGGATCTCGGTAGATGATATACGAGGTGTGACTATTCAATAACGAGACTAAAGCTTCTACAACAGAACTTCGCATGCGCCATATTAGTACGACCAATCGTTGTGTAGCGCAAAGCCTCTTGTATCGATTACCGCCTCTAAATTAACTATATTCCATTTAGTTTGGCCGTGACATTCATTTGTTCTGGATCCTGCTTTAGTGTTTTGCCGGGAAAATGTTGAGTGTTTTAAAAGAGCAACGATTTAATGTGAAATTTCTTTTTAAACTTGGAAAATCCGCTACGACAACTCGTCATTTGTTAAGAGAAGTAAGTATACGGCAATGAATTTTTATCACAAGCGCGGGTTCTTGAGTGCTTTAAGCGTTTCCAAGATGGCCGAGATTATGTTCGTCCGGGTCGCCTTCCCGAGTCAACAATAAAGAAAATGTTTGATATTCATTGGATTGTGTACCTTCACTGGGTTCCTGAAGGTCAAACTATTAGGCTAATGTCAGATGAACGTCTATTTGCACGTTTTTTGTTTCAACGCTGAAAAAGACACACCTTCGCTAGCAGGGGTTTCTTTTTCCTGATAAAACAAAAAGCTTGCAAATAGACGTCCATCTGACATTAACCTTAATCAACAGTACTAGCTTGAAGTGCTTGCTCAACTTCGTGGAAAAATACGATCCGAATTGTGACAGAACAAGTCATGGGTGCTTCATCAGATAACACACCGGCACATACTGCTTTATCTGTCAAAACGTATCTAGCCAAGTATAACATCTCAGTGTTGGACCATCCGCCTTATTCGCCTGTCCTAGCACCATGTGACTTTTATCTGTTCCCCAAGGTCAAATCTTCATTAAAATGAACCAGATTTCAGACCGTTGAGATTGTGAAAGAAAAAGCTGCACGCGTCATGAAAAAACTCACAGAAGAAAACTTCCAGCACTGTTTCAAACAATGGAAAATTTGCATGGGGCATTGTAGGGATAAAGGAGCATATATTGAAGGGGATAATAACTAAATATGTATAAATTTAAAATATTTTACAGCATTAGTGCATTAGTCTCGTTATTTAATAGCCACACCCCGTATTACACGGAATCTCCATATAAGTAAAATAATAATAATAATAATAATAATAATAATAAGCGTTTAATGGTGATTAAAATACTTTGAATTAAAGCAATTTATAAACAAATATAAAATTACTTTAAACCAATTCCGTTTCAACAATCAAGATAAATTACAAGCCACCTAAAGAAGGATACAGTTGTCTATATTAATAAAAGCAAGATGTTTGTGTGTATCTCTTGTCTGTCTATGCGCGATAGTTAGGGAAATCTATCGCATGTAGAGGTCAGCAAATTTGAATAAGGAATTAACGAAGACAGATCTCAATACATCAGATAGTCATTTTCACTTTTTAATAATTAGCTGAGATAATAATTAAAAACCCTCATTGAATGTTAATGAACGAGCTTCTATTTTCGGCAGTTTGTTCAACATTATCATCGCTTCCAATCATGTCCGAGGAAAACTTAATTTTTCAAGAGCAGGGGTAAAATCGTGATAGCCGAAGACCCTAAGGAGTTACCACACACATACACATGCACACATACAAAAAAAAAAAAATGTCGGTGTTCACGGTACTATTTTGGTGCTGATTGTACTTTTCATCAAAAAAAAATATAGATATTTACTAGTTCAAAAAAATTATTTTTCTGAAACTGTTTTTCATATTTTCCGTCTTTTATGCATTTTCAACTCTCAATCCCGGGTCCCCCGATGGAATTATAAAAACTAAAACAAAAAAATCTACTTTTACGGGGTACTTTCATGGTTATAACAGTATCATGTGTTCAACAAATATTAATATTTACTCTTTCAAAAAGATATTTTTTGGAGATCATTTTCATATTTTGCATTTTCTCTAAAGTTTAAAATTTTCATCCCCGTAGATCGATAAAAATACAAAAACAAACAAACAAAAAACTTATAGAAGGTTCTTTTCTGCTTGCAACATGCAACAGTACTTTTCATTTAAAAATATGCATATTTACTATTAAAAAAAAAAAAAAATGTTTTCATATTTTCCGGTTTTCCTAAAGTTTTAAAATTGTCATCCGCACGTTGCCTGAATAAAAATACAAAAAATAAACAAAGAATGCCCAAGTATTGGTGGTACCTTTCTGGGAGTCCGAGCAACGCCTGTTGGGTTTGTTAGATTGAAATACAATATAAATGCATTTCGTTTATAAATCTATAGAGTTCACGGCTGTCCTCATTATTTGATTCAATGCGTAATCTGTTTCGTGCGAGATAGATTGAGTTTTATTTCAAATAATTTAAAAATCTTTGCATATTTTTTGGAATAAAAGAAATCGCTTAATTTGTCGAAAACACAGCGTTGCTTCCTACTTGTCTAATTTGACGAATCTCTTTTGAAATAGGACCCGGCTTTGGGAGTCAGTGATCAATTAGCAATATTACTGCATTCTTACTTGGGTATGTAAATGTATTTAAGAAAGTTTTTTATGAATTATGTAAAGTACTGTACACTGAAGTAAGAAGTTAAAGTATATTTAATTTTAATCCCAATTTATAATCCCTAAAAATATGTAATATGTAATTTTATTATCGAAATTGCTCAATTATTATTATACGTAAAAGTAAAAATAAATTGTACTTATTACTAATACAAGGGGATACACCCGAGCTTCCCGGATTACAGAATATCAGTGAAACTATTTTATAAATTGATAACTCTAATAGATTTTTTACATTTACATATTTTTGTAACTGCTCACTAACAATACCAAACATCATATTCATATGAAAAATACGTAATGCATTCATATAAAGTTTTTAAATTTATTAAAAATGATACTTTCGTATTGGCCTAACGCCGAGAGTTAACAGCCGAAGAAATCGCCAAACATCACTATTTACAATGAGCTATTTAATTCTGGCCATTTCAGGCGTTTAAGCGCGTAGTTTGATTACATGTCTTAAATTTGTGATTTATTTTTATTTTATTGTTTTACTTATTTATTGGTGAATATTTTAATTTCGTTATAATATAAGCTGGATACAAATGCTAAACTATTTGTATAAATTTAAGTGCAAGAGATAGAGATGCAATAGATATAGATTTAAAAAAAAGTCATGTAGGAAAATTATTTTAAAACAATGAAAATTATTGAAATAGCTATACAGTTTTCAAATAAATTGCAATATAGTTTTCAAACAAATTGCATTTGAAAGTGCATTTTTTCCTTATTCGACGGTGTATAAATTGAAAATGTGCGCTATTTAGGTATTTAAAAAATTGCAGTAAAAATTAAATTTAATCGTCTGCTGTTTCCACAAGCAAAATGACGTCAGCGTTACGCACGGACACATTTGTCCTTTATAATATAGATAAAAATTGAATTTATACATGTTTCCTACCCTAAAACTAAAGATAAATTTTATTTTCCGTAGACACTAAATTCTACATTGCCTGTGAAAATAATGATTTAAAACTTGTTCTCTAAAATAACCTTGAAAATCTTTTACGCATCTGATAACATTGGAAATGAGTTAATTTCGTGACATTTTGTCTAACTCAACCCTGCGAACAAGCGTGCTGACATCATGACATGTATGTTTTCTTTCTATCTGTTATGAAGTGAGGATGAATAATACATGAAAGCAGCTTATAAATTGATAAAAATGTCAGCTTTTGTTTTCATTGTGCTTTGTTATTTATATTGTTCAGTTGTAAAACTAACAGTCGTGCGAAGTGAAATCAGCTTTAGCTCATTACATTCCATTACAAAAGAGCTGGCAAAAAGCATAACCAAAATAGCAAGAAACATTAGTTCCTGCAGACTAAATAAACTGGAAGAGGTAGAATGTTTTTCAGAATACACAATCGTCTAAAGTCACGAAAGGGTGTATTTAGAATAATGAAAATTTTATTGCAGTAAATGGCTTTTAATGTCACTGTCTATATTTTTCCCGCGAACATGTAGTACGACTTATTGATACTTATCGATGTGTCATTAGTTCTAAAAAGTAACTACAGTCGACGCTCGTTTTTACGAACCCGTAGGGAACACTAAAATAGTTCGTAAAATAGAAAAACACCAAAAATGATATGAATACGTACGTTATTCTTGTCTAATTTTATCAAACTGCCCCCTCTTCATAGATGAAGTAACATTTCAAGATTATTTATTATTTAATAAAGTTATACATGTATTTTTAAATATACAAGAAATAAATGCAAATTTATACAGAAAAAATATTTTAGTACGCAGAAACATGCTTTGAAAAACATTACATATGAAAACACAGACTGGATTAGTACATAGTATGTGAAAATACATAGATGAAAACATAGATAAAAAATTAGGAATAGAAATAATCACTTATCTTTTTTTTAATCAGATTTTGGAAAATATATGTTTCCATTTTAACTATGCTTGAAATCCTTTCACAGTTATTGTTCCTTTCAAAAAAAGGTCTTAGTCCTGACAACCACTACTTGAAATTGTTGCTATGCCTTCTCCCTCCGAAAGAGATTGGGAAAAACAACATATTCTTGGAATGCACCCGATCATTGGACTTGTTGAGAGTTTAATTGACGTAACACTGCGTTCAGACATTAAAAAAAAAAAAAAAGGAGAAGTATGAAAACGGAATTCGCAAAAAAGAGATTTTCATAATCCGTAGTTCGTAAATGGGAGCGAAAAATTACATTGCTTCCATGGGAGTGTATTCGGGACAACTCTATAGTTCGTAAAATCGCAAGTGTTCGTGAAAAAGAGGTTCGTAAAAACGAGCGTCTACTGTAATAAAAAATTCTTCTTATTAAAAAGAAATCCGAATTTGCGCTTTAATATCAGAACATTTTAAGAATCATTTGTGTTTGAATTTAAAGTGCCCTGATATTTTAAAGAGACATTGTGAGAGATCTACTATATCTCAGTTAGGAACTTCGAAATGCTGTTCTGAACTCAGATTAGAGGAAATCCCATGTAAAATAATCTTTCTAGATACAGGCCGTAAGACTTGAAATGATTCGATCAGTCTTAACCAATCATCCTAGTTGACACTAAAGTAAGAGCTTCTACAAAGAAGAGGGCGGCAAAGTCTCTCTTTCAGCCTGCCAAAGGTCACCCAGAGATCCCCCGCATATCGTGAGATTTGCAAACTGAAGCTATGTCCATCATGAGGTGAGACATCCATCTGGCGTCCTATAAGATCGAACCTTGTTAGTGACATTACGTACTAGTGATGCGAGTGGCTAGAAGAAATAGCTTTTGTTCTTGGCGGAAATGCCGATATAATGAAGAGAAATGTAGGAGCTTTTTAAGACAGAGGGATTTAGAGGTTCGAGTTGAGTTTTAACTTTGGACCGGAATTGAGGTCCCCGTTCGGTACAGAATATAATCTCTGTAGTTGATTCTTTCCTCCGGGCCATCCGTTGACGGAATACGTTAAAAGTCGTCGAGGCTTGTCACTTCCCATCCAAGAAAGGATATCGAGTCTTGACTGTCAACAGACGAGAGAAGTGCGACATCCTGTCGTGTACTAAAGTAAATTCTGCCCGAGAGTATAAATAGTTCCAGTGCAAGGAGTGAAAGAGATGTTCACATTTAACTTATAAGTGTATAGATTTAGACTTAATATCACTGCAGACTTTATAGTGACTAACATTCAGTGGCGTGGTAACTGGACTTAACTCTAATAACAAATGATTGCAAGCTGTTTATGAACCCTTTTAAAATGTTGTAAATATTTATTTAATCCAGAAACCTTATTATTTAAATATCTTGTGATTTTAATAAATACTTCTTTGTTTTAAATGAGAGCGGCCCTTTGAAATATTACACGCTATCATTTCATATGACAACACCGGCCTTGATTAAAACACTGTAATTGTGTGTGTGTGTGTGTGTTTTTCCTTAATGAAAGACTATTTAATGAAATGATGGACATTGACAAATTTCATTGTTTTTTACTTATATCTAGAACTTGTTTCTAAATTACTGACCAAATTCTCAGATTTGTGGTATATACCGTTCATATCTATTATATTGTACGAGGAAAAAAAAAAATATTCGTGCTCGCACGGAATTTTGTTTAAAATAAAGTGAAATTTCAAAAACACTTAATTTAAGGATCGTTGTGACTATATGTGAAATTCAAGCATCATGAGCATAATCATTAAATTTGTGTTAACAAAATAAAACTTATTTAAATGTGTTCAAAATTATTTTTAACATTTTTCTGGACAACAGATGTATTTTTTAAAATATTTTTGCAAAAAATTCGCGTATTACAAACTAAATTCAGAATTTAAAAAAATCACTAATAATTTTTCAATAATATTAATTTCATGGAACTGGTATTTTGAATACAAATATAGTTTCATGGCAAAAGTGGGATATATAAAGTTGCATCCATTGTATATTGCGAGTTGTGAGAATGGTAATAAGAGAGGTGAATCGAAAGAATCCGATGGTTAAATTTTTTTAGATGCCACCTGTAAGAGATGGTTAAGAAAGTTATAAAAAAATTAACTTTTATTTGAAAGCTATTATTGAAATTTTGCCTAAGTTTATTTAAGGTTTAACCACTTAAGTCTTATTTTAGGGATATTTTAGTGACTTCTCTTTAATTAGTTAATTTTAAGATTATTTTTATACCTGGAGGTGAAATTGATATAAAAATACATTGCATATTTGAAGTGAAAAGATATCACCTCAGTTCATAATTAATTAAAAACAAATGCAAAATTACAAACAATTTAATTAAACAGTTTAAAAGCATATATATATATATATATATATATATATATATATATATATATATTTAAAAGATAACATTAAACGTTTCGATCTTGTTTAAATTTCCTCATCAGTAATGTAAATAAACACGAATTCACGAGAGATAAATTCAACCTCCAGTTGAGAACACGTGTCACAAACAATTAAACACGAAGGTGGGTATTTGAGTCAGAATAAAATGGCATATTCAATTGAATTGATTTCTGAATTGATTCAACTGAACTGAATTCAAACTGAACTGAATTAGCCTCATTGAGTGGAAATTTCGTAGTTTAGTGTACCATGCCTCCAGGAAAATATGGCTCTTGTATACGTTGAAGTTTGATTTAATAATGACCTTGGCCATTTCAAAATCTGGAAACTGTTCGGTTGTATGGCGTGAGCTACAATTTTAGAGTTTAAATTTCTTGAATTAAAAGTATTCTGGTGTATCAGATCTACTACAGTACTTGCACACTAGATATTTATATTCATCACACAATAGCATCAACTAATCAAAATACGACAAGTTAAAAAACTTCACTTAGAAACAAAACCAGAATATGAAAGTTCATCTCAATAAAGGTATTTTTGCAATTGCAGCTCTTTTCATTCTTTCTTATAGCTATCTGAAGACTGCTATACAAAAATGATGCCTATAATTCAAAACATAAATCTAGAAAACCATGTGCTCCCAATAAATACGAGGAGAGCAGGATTGAAAGACTTGCATCTACTCAAATTATGTCTCTAAATGAAATTTATAGTACATTAGGATTAACGGATACGGTTCGTAGACGCATCTAATTATTTGTCGTTGAATGAAGAAATCACTCCCGCAAAAAGCTCAACATGAATTTCAGAAAATGCAATGGGCTGCCCAACATATGTTTGTTTAATCGTATTGGTTTACAGGAACATTTAGGTAAGGAAAAAAGGATCTAAAGAAATCCAGGTAGCTGAGCTCATTATTGGAACAATATTCGCAAAAAACTTTGGATAATTTTTAGTGAAACACAAACATGTGATTATCTGATGGTCTGGACTACGTTCTATTTCGTTGATCAAATATCCCTGATTTATTTATTTTTATTATTTTTATTTGGTTTTATGCTCACGAAACATCCGAACACATTTAAGGATGAGGGAGGAAAACTTACTTTTTTGAACTGTCAGCTAATCTACAAAAGGTATTTCAGCTAGGTAATGTATCGATATACAGGGTGTTGCCAAATTCGACCGACAAATTCACAGAGGTGATAGTAGGCATAAAGAGGATGAAAAATTGCCATAGAATATGGGGTCGAAAATCACTTATTTAGCACAAATAACAGGCTGTTTCACCCTAACTGAACTTGGGTTGAGGGTAATAATTTTGAGAAAAATAAAAACATTGCAATGAAAATGCAACCATATGTACCTTGTTTTTGTAAAATGCTATAACATCATAAAAAATTCTGAATAAACAGGGTCCTCAAGCAATCGATGATGCTGTATGAACTGGTAATCGCTGTACAAAATAGGGAGCGTCAAGTGCATACTGCTGGTGCGTTTAAAGGAAACTTCTACCACTTTTTTTTTATACTATCACATTTGCAACGAAGGTGAGTATGTCTATTAAAATATTCATTATAATATATTTCGGTTTTCTGAAAGTTATTATCGTCAACCCAAACTGAGTTAGGGTAGAACACCCTATATTTTTGATTAAATACGTGGTTTGCGAACCCATGTTCTATGGTAATTTTTCATCGCCTTGATGCCTACTACCACCCGTCTGAATTTGTCTGTCGAATTCGGCAACGCCCTGTATACAACGAGCAATAAAAAAGTCCGTAACAGATCCGCTTGTAGGCGTAATCTGAACCCGATCAAAAATGTTATGGCTCGTAAAATTTGCGAAAAACATATACATAATTCCACTTGAACTTATTTTGAAGCTTCGATTGAGATTGCTTAATGCGAAATCGTACCAGATATTTTGAACATCAATTCTTTAGCGGGAATTCGCCTTTTTGAACTGATTAGAAACAAAGTCCCGTTAGCATTTGAATTTTGTTCAATTTAATGTAACAGTGTTATATTTTGATTTAATGAATTTTACAGGGACACTTTTAACAAAATACAATCTTATCTTTTACGATTATTTGTTTTCCAAAGAATATAACACAACTTTCTCCTTATTGTAGATAAACTATAAATGAAATTTATATGTATTAGTAGTAATGTGACATTTTATTTCATATTCTTCAAAAATTGGTAACATTGATTTATTAACTAATGTTTTGTTTTACGGTATTGAAGTAACATGGCATTCGATGGAGCATTTTTAAAATATATAAATACGATAAAATTTAACTTTTAGAAATATAGCGGAATGCATTCTTTCAAAGCTCCTTTGCTAGGTTGATAATTCAATATGTCAGAACCATAATCCACTGCATGCTCCGTACAACAATTTCTATCTGTATAAAAAAATATGCGATTACTGATTAGGCTTAAGTCTCATTGTACTTTTGTTCATTTTAGGAGCGGATGTGGCTACGTAGCGAGGGACGCCTGTTCGGCATTGTCTTTGTGCTGTTCAACGTTTTGCTTGGCGTCTTCAACGTTTTGAATTACCGAGTGGCATCTCGGGCAACTGTGCCCTGTGTTGTAATAGTTGCACCTACACCGCCTGCTCCTGTAGCTGCTCCACACACAACTTCCGTCCCAGAGCAACAAGTTGACACATCTGCGCCACCTCAAGCTTCTGCAGCATGGACAGATATAGCTTCATCTTACGGTAAAACTTTTACTTTTTATAGTAAACTTTCATAATTTTTTTTTTAATTCTTGGATAATTTTTTTAGAATCAGTAATAAAAACACAAATAATTGCTTTTATCCGTGAGACTTACTTTTTAAGTAAGACCCACTAATGAAAGTAAAATCTCGGTTTGCGAAAATAGCTCTTATAGTTTGAGGCATGCAGGAGTATACCGAATTTGAATGCCTTCCAACACCATTTTGTAGTTTTTAGGGTTCCGTACTTAAAAAGTAAAAACGGAATCATTATAAGATCACTCCTGTGTCTGTCTGTCCATCTGTCACAGCCATTTTACTAATAAGGAAAGTTCAAATTGGCTGAATTAATAAAGGCTATTGACCCACATATTTATAGATTATTAACCCTTCACAAATAAATTTAGGGAAAATGTAGAGGGGCTAATTAAATTGCTTGAAAAAAAAATTTCATTGTCTATCGTATGGGATATCGTGTGAAAGCTTTCGTAACGCCGAACTCAAAAAATACATTTCTTTTAATTTTAGGTATTCTATTTTCAGAGATATCGTCGAAAATGTAATGCAAACTACTATGCTACTGAAACTAAAATTATGAACAAATTAGGAGTAGTAGAAGTTAATTGAAAACCTTCAGGAAAATTATAGTGATTACCCTAGGTCACATAGTTTTTGAGAAAATCTCATTTTTCTGTTACATAGAAATTTCGATCTGAGGGCGTTCAGCAAAGAAGTTGACGAGCGCTGGAGGTACCTGTCGTCGCTGAAGTATAAAAAGTTTATTGATAACGATATTCGAAAAAAATTGTCGGTAATTAGCCGAGATAGTAACCTTAACGGACACTTTGGTCATAAATAAAGACATGGACGGCGTATTCATGCGCCATTAGCTTTTAAA
Source organism: Maratus speciosus (assembly GCA_963932465.1). Classification (NCBI taxonomy): domain Eukaryota; kingdom Metazoa; phylum Arthropoda; class Arachnida; order Araneae; family Salticidae; genus Maratus; species Maratus speciosus. The sequence goes on from OZ010791.1 coordinate 416,285,744, forward strand.
GCCTAGGTAACAACTTTTAATGATATATTTGTGTAATGCAAAGTCCAGTTACTAATTCATATATTTATTGTACGGAACCCTCTGTTCGCCGGTAATGCTCTCACTTGACCGGTTTATTCAAAATATTTATAATCATTGTTACTTGTGCAGCAAAGACAAAGAAAATAATCTTTCGTTTATAAAAATCGGTTTAGCTTTGGAAAACCATATGAAAATTCAGTTTCCAAAAGCCTCTTTTTTCACTTTTCCAGACCCCAATTTCAGATCTTACACCCAAAAATGATATCTCTGGGTTACTTATGAAGTTATTAAAAGAGGCCAGATCCGAGAATAGCTATGATGCTTTCAGGGATGTGGTGAAATATATCAAGTTTGGGTAATAATGGGCTATAACATTTATTAAAAAATAATTCAATTGAAAAGAAATGTTTTAATGTAAATGGAGTGTGATATAACCGAACAATGCATATAAATAATTAAAAAATAAATATTAATTTTTCATTTAAATAATGTGTCCGGAGTCTGTCAAATCATTTCCGTGGCCTGTCATAACCCTAGTTTCTACCACTTACTGGACCTGTAAAGTGGATTTAAAACATTTCTCGTGATACATTATTTTTAATTCAATGCTTTGTAAATCTAATGTCGGATTTAATCTCAAAGTATACTATTGTTTATTTTAAAAATTTATTTGATAATTAATAACTGTCACTAGAAATTGAGTCTCGATGCAAAGAAAATTAATAAATTCTAGCTAGTGCAATAGATGGCAGCAAAAAGAAAAAGAATCTTTAAAAGAAAATGTTGTTAGTTATTACCCGACTGAAAAGAAGGGTTATGTATGTCACGCGTATCTGTGTATGTGGATTTCTGTATACCCTCGAAACATCCCAACGGCTGTATGGATTTTAATGAATGAGGTCTCTATCAATTCCTCTTAACGGCCCGATGGTTATAGGCTGGGTTTTGTTTTTATAAATACAAAATGGCGGTCGTAAAATACAAAATGGCGGTAGAGACGGAAAAAATTACGCACCCTATTGAGTGGCATATCATTGGATTGGTTTTTCAAAATGAAGACGATGTTTCATTGACTATTTTACAGTCAGTAGCTCGTTAAAATATTATACAACCTGGAAGTTGTGTATGTAGGATTTCTAGCTTTACTGCAACTCTAACCATTATAGACATCTATAGACCTTATCAAAATTGTATTTATAGATAAGAACTAACAATTAAATAAAACTTAAAAGTCATTTATACAAGTAAATAAAAAAAATATAGCTAAGTCATATAAACAGGTAATATAAAAAAAAAAATATTTTTAAAGTCAATTCCTACTTAGGTCAATAAGAGAATTTTTTCTTTCTGTCATTCTTCTTTCTTCTTGAGTAGCGCTTAAAATTGCCTTGATCAAGAAGGGGGCTCTCTCGGTCTTAAAATACCTTGATCAAGAAGAGGGCTCTCTCGATTATTAAAAATTAATTAATTAAATTTAATTAATGAATTAATATATGAAAAAACTGGATTAAAATCAAGTGTCATCCACTACAAGTTTTAAAAAAATTATTTGAGCTTGATTGGATTAATAATAAGTATTTTATTAACGATTGAAAATTTGAACAAGATATATATATATATAGCGAGAGTGTGAGCTAATAGTAGGAATTGAAAAAAAAAAGTAGTTTCACATTGATGAGAAATAATTAATTAGTTCGCTTTTTAAGCAGTCGCATTTTTTGATTTTTTAAATTTAATTGTTTATTTTAAATGTAGAAATTCATTACAAGTGGTAGCTGCGAAAAGTAGTTACATATGTTTTTTAAACAAGTGTGAAAAATTCACTAACGTAAACGGCACACAATCAATTCCATGGATAAGATAAAAACAGATAATGAGTATAAAATTATAAATTAAAGATACCAACATCAATATTATCTGCGGAAAGCTTAATTCAGAAGCATAATTCCATTCAGTGTAATATTTAATGTGTTACAAATAATTAGCGAAAAAAACGTTAGGTCTGCAGACCTCATTTCCATGGACATCATGTCTACGTAATGTGAAAATGGAGCTTTAGTAAGATATTTCTCACGATCTCTCAAAATATTGGCATATTAGATAGGTCCAGAGGAATACAAAAACCAATTTTTTTTTTTTTTTTTTTTTTTTTTTTTTAAGTCAGAAAATTTACCTCTGAAAATGTACGTTTCTGGGAAAATCACCCTAATATTATAAATAAATGTCGAAACAGTTGAAAGAGCACCGAAAACTACCTTAACTCACAATTAAAATAATAAAACTTTGTAAAAATCACAATAAAATCAAAATAATGCATAGGAGCGTTTCGAGCTTGAAAATTAACAGCCCGCCATCAGCTACTGTAAACACGTGTCCGTAAGGGGACAATGTCACAAATGAACTGTTCATATAAATTATTTCTATTAAATTGTTAATCTTTAAAAGTATTTAATAATAGCTTATTGTTACATAATGCATTCAACAGTAATATTGTCTTCTTGCACTTGCCCAGAGCGGTAAAATCAGAACTTCTTATCAACAAAACAGTGAAAAACATTCTTTGTCTTTCTTTACTAGTAAATGCAAGAATCATTTCTTAGATATTATGCTCCTGATTTCTCAAACAGCGAATTATATATGCATATGGCAAAAGACAGGAATGCCAAATTTTAGAATGAAATGATTTTATAAACATTTAATGGCTTCAGTAATAGCTTTTTATTTTCATAAAAACATATAAAAATAATAATTAAAAAAAAGTAACAGACTATTTCGATGTGAAGAAAAACTTACTGAAAACAGAAAAATTTGGTTGGTTCAAATATGATAACGAAATCCAAAGAGCAACTCCACCCCCCCACCCCACCCCCCCTCTCCGTAGAGATATCTTGCGATATAAAGTGCCAGACTGCCACTTGAAATGATAACGTTATATATGCTCAGCCCTTTAACAGTGTTTTTGTATGTATGTATTAATTAACAGATTAAAATTCGTTTGTGAGAATTCATTTTCATTTTCGACCGAAACTCAAGAAAAGACCGGAATTCGGTTTCGCCGTGAAAAACTTGTTTCGGTCGATCTCTAAATATTTTATTTGAACGGTACTTTACCAACTCAATTTGAGTCTATTAAATATATGTATGTATCATTAAATAACCTATTTCCTTTGTGTGTACAGTCGTGGAAAGAAAAAGTAAACACCCCTTACTAACTCTGCAAAAAATTCTGGTAGAAGAAAGTTACTGGTACCACACTATTGGTAATATAGTCTACTTTTAAATGACGTATATACAATTTGCTTAGGGGGTGGGGGGGGGGGGATCTACATATTAAAACGAACCATAACTTTGTTTATTTTTCAGTAGCAGTACGCAATTCTAACAGCATAAATGAACTCTACACCCTTCAATTAGCGTAAAAACAAATTTTTATACAATTCGTACGATAAGTTTCCGAGAAATTAATTATTTTAAAACGAGTGTAGTTTAAGGGCTGTATCCAACTTGAAGTTCGGTATTGTCCAAATTGTTCACCGAGAGAGCCCTCTTCTTGATCAAGTCAACTTAAACGCCTCTCAAGCAATTTGCAAGCAATTCTCAAAATTGAAGATTACTAGATTGCAGGATAGCATAAGAAATTTCAGAATATCTACTCACTTCTATCATAGACGGCTCCGTAAACTATCATTTTGCCGTTTTTTAAGCATAATTCGAAAACTACTTGGAAGAAAAATGTAAAATTTTGGATTTCCATAAAGCAGGACTTAATAAATCTAAATCCATCAAAAAGATTGTAGGTTGCAATTTATAATTTTTTCGAATATTAATTTCATAATTCATATCATACAATTATAAAAAATTGCCAATTCAACGTATTTAAGTTTGGGAATACTAGTATCATTGCTACACAAAAAATTAGCACATTAGGAGTATAATTTCAGGAGATATTAATAAAAATATGAAAATGTAATTTAACATTAGAAGTACTAAATTTTGAATGTTTATAATTCAAAAACTTATCATTCAGATGACTTGGAATTTGGTGTATAGGCATAGTTTAAACCGATGATTTGAAATATCTTGTTAAAATTGGGTACTGCTATTGAACAAAATGAAGTTTGCGTTCGTTTTGATATGTAGATGACCCCTTAAGTAATTTTTTTATGCATCATTTAAAGGTAAACTTTATTTCCAATCGTTCGGTACCAGTAACTTTCTTTAACGATAATTTGTTAAGGAGTTAGTAGGGGGTGTTTACATTTTTTTTTCCACGACTGTACATGTATGATCCTACTTTCAAAGACAAATGAGTAACAAAAGAGTGTATCTCGAAAAAAAAAAACTGGAATCGTAGTTATTCTGCCAATCAATTTCTCTATGCAATAACAAAAGAGTCCTGGCTAATTTTTATAGGCTGTAACGTAGGCTTTAAAAATAACATATTCTTACAAAAAAAATTCGATACTATAATAATTATCGAATTACAATAATTATATAATTATAATAAATGAAAATAATTATATAATTATTTCTTGATGTAAATTTCAAATTTTTTTAGAAGTTATATGTGCAAAAAAATTATGTTGATTTGATTACTGATTTTGCAAATCACAGTACAAATTAAATATTGCAAAATATATAGTCTTAACAAATTAAGTCTGTTTTTTTCCAGTTTTTAACATGGGGTTTACAAAATAGTATAAGTTTAATATTATAAATAAGATATTCTTCTCAATGCAGTTTCAAAATCGGCTAAAATATTGAATGTGGAAAATAATAATGGGGATTCTATTAACAGTTCCACTGGTTAGTTTCAAGTATTTAATATATTAAATTTTGGTTAATTTTTTTCAATCTGTAACATAGATTTCAAAAACATCACTGGTAATTAAAAAAAAAAAAAAAAAAGATTTGCATGACTAAACGTGAAACTATACATTGACTTGTTTTTATGGATTATCATATTTATTATAGTATGTTCAGTATGTTTTTCATTGCAACTGATAAAATAACAGTGACAGGTCTTTATTTGATGACTTTTTTAACCAGTCTACTAAGATGGAATAATCTTTAGAAGCGATTGTTTCTATGATTTGAATTACTACTACATGTACGGAAAAAGAGAAAATATTATGTAGTACATTATATCACAGATTATGGCCTCATTTACTATGGGTTCCTAGTTTTCATTTTTCGTGTAAATGAAGCATATTGCGCTTGCCACATCTCTACATTCTTGAACATTATTTTGGTGAATTGTACATCATGAAACCATTAACTTGGAGGATTCTACATCATCAAACATCCTCTTGGTAGGTAGGTCCCTGTATCATCAAACTTTACCTTGCTAGGTTCCTACATGAATGAATCATTACTCTGGTAGGTTCATCAAACATTATCTTTATAGTAGTGGTTCCCAACCTTTCTTAATCAAGACGTTCTCTTAAAATCATGATGTCTCCCTCGTAATATGTAATTTTTATTATTTATAAAATGAAATTTTATTCGCTTGGAAGGAGCCTAAAAGAGCATTAACAGTAACAAATGCAGCTGCATCAGTCGCTTCACATGCTTTAAACCTATGAAACAGGCGAAATGTTTATATTTTTTGGCATAACAACAAAACGAAGTCATGTCTTAGTCTTCACAACAAGAAGAGTTTTGTTGTTTCTCTCCCAATTTATTTCATTGTGAAACAAACAATTTGTATTGTCTACATTTTTTCGCTTCACAAAACTTCTTGAAATTAACGTCAAATTAAGCATTAGTTGTGATGGTATTGATGCAATTTCTGACCTCATTAAAAAGGGTGGAATATTTTTGCGTGATAACATATCTTTCTGGATAAGACAATGCACAAGAAATATTGCTAGATTCTCATCTCTATTTTTACAGTAGCCATTTTTCTTTCCCATCATAAGTTTCTTCTCTGTTAGAGAGTTCCCCCTACCATATTATAGCCAGTTAATCACCGAATATATTCCTTTTTTAAATAGTTGTAATGTATTTGTCATAAAGCATAATTATACACAATGTGTGAGGTTCGCAGCAGAACCACAAAAGAATTTGCTATTAATTAATATCTTTCTACGATCCCCATTTCTAACTTTTTTAATTTTCTAAGGTTGGTAGTACTTAATTTAGAAATTTTAAATATTTTTAAAAATTTTAATCTTTATTTTCAGTGAAAAGCTGCAAATTGCTTCAAACGACATCGATCTCTAGGGTGCAAAATGATCCTTCTTCGTGATCTAGCATTTGACTTAATGCCATTATTTTACTCAAAATTTTTCATGATTTCATTACAGGTTCCAAAGGGTGTTTGTTCTAAAGGGTTCTAAAGGACTTCTCTGTTCTCAGACTACGCTTTTTTTTTGCTGTCAGACTAATCTAATACCGCGTTTTCTTAGAAATCGGAATCTGTTTCGAATTGAAAATTTCATAATATTGTCAGTGTAGTTATTGCTTTAACCCCTTGACCTATCATTTACGTTTCAACAATCTAGGTCCAAAACGTAAACAAGATCGCGCAGCCTTCGCGCCATTCCACGGTTCGGCAAATTGGTCCTAAGTTGTACCAAACGCGCACGACTTACGAAATGTAAATACATGTGTAAGATAGAACTGGTTTGATTTTGTGGAATATTTGATAACTAATTACAACCTGATGTAATAATTGTGGTAGATACACCACAAAATTATTATTAGTAATTCCGTTAGCCCTTTGGCTCTATCATTGTATCAGGGGCCATGCCCGTAATATTTACATTTGGCCCGAATACAAGACCACGTGTCTCACACGTAGTTGTAGATTAAGGGGTTAAAACAATGATCTATATTTTACGAAAAATAAAATTACCATTTGCTTAGGTACTACACTATATGGCCATAGGTGACCGATTACTTGCGATTTTTGACGTTTTGTTAAATATCTAGAAAAATACACGAGGAATTAACGTGAAACTGCAGGTGTGTAAACAGTATAGTGTAGGTCATATATTTCCACGAAGATTTTTTCCCGAAATACCATAGGGGATCGTCAAAAAATTTGAAAAAGAACGAATATCTTTTGGATAACCCTGTAAAAACTAATAGAGCAAAAGCGTTTAAACTCGAGATTGTTAATAAATGGATTATTGTAATATACTATGTTCATTTTTATGAGAATAGCATGTATACTTGTCGAGAAATTAAGGTTTTTATAAAAACAGTCCGAAATTTCGCCAAGTTTTTTGCTTATAATTTGCAGAGTTCTTAATATAAAAAAAAAGTTCTTTTCAGAAAATATGACGAACAACATTGTACACAATACTCTGCAATCAGAATTAAAAAAATAATAAAAATTGGATGAAAAATAAGCAGGTTTATTAAAGTTTCACTGCGCATGCGCGAATGCAATCAAAATATAATGTGTGTAATGTGTTAGCTAAATGTATGGAGCTACTTTTGTAAAAGTCTCAAAAACATAGTTTGAAAAGTCTGATAATAATCGTTAATCCGTTGTTCCCAAAATGAAGCAAAAACATGAAGAGTTGTATCCATATATCCATTGATTAGTGCCAATTTAGCATACACAATATTGCACGTACTACTGTATTTGGATACAATCCGTCATCTTTTTGCTTCATTTTGGGAACAACGGATTTTGAGCTTATTCTATAAACGATTATTATCAGACTTTTCAAACTATGTTTTTGAGACGTTTACAAAAGTTGCTGTATATATTTAGCTAACACATTATGCACATTATATTTTGATTGCATTCGCGCATGCGCAGTGAAACATTTTTTAGTAAACCTGCTCATTTTTCATCCAATTTTTATTATTTTTTAATTCTGACTGCAGAGTATTGAACAATGTTGTTCGTCATATTTTCTGAAAAGAACTTTTTTTTATATTAAGAACTCTGCAAATTATAAACAAAAAACTTGGCGAAATTTGGGACTGTTTTTATAAAAACCTTCATTTCTCTAAACATATACATGTGCTATCCTCATAAAAATGAACACAGTATATTACAATAAGCCATTTATTAATAATCTCGAGTTTAAACGCTTTTGCTCCATTAGTTTTTACAGGGTTATCCAAAAGATATTCGTTCTTTTTCAATTATTTGACGGTCCCCTATGGGGTTTCGGGAAAAAATATTCACGGAAATATATGACCTGTACTATACTGTTTATACACTTGCAGTTTCAGGTTAATTCCTCATGTATTTTTCTAGATATTTAACGAAACGTCAAAAATCGCAAGTGATCGGTCACCTTTGGCCATATAGTGTATTTTTCGATACTAAATGCAAAGTGATAACCACAATATTTCTTTAAAAATGTTTATATTTGTATGAAAAGATTTATTCAAATTTTTTTGCTCTCTGCTATATTGGTATCATAAAGATCATGTCTAAGTTGAGGTTAAAATAACCTAAAATTAGGCCATATCAACAATTATTACCTTGATATATTCTTATATCATAAAATTTTTAATACCATGTCATACATAGCTTGGCTTTTTTTTTTTAACCAATTAATACCATTGAATTTTTTTAGTTCAGCGTTGACACAGCTCTTTTTCTTTTATCTTTTACAGCCGAAGGTGACAATAGAAGTACAACACCTCACACGAAGAAATTCGTACGCAAAAACGTTACAGATGTCCCAGAAACTTCCACGTACCATGTCAACATTTCCGCGATCTGGGAGAGTGAACAGCGAGACAAATATACGGTGGTCAAGAGATACATTCCAGCGGAAGGTATGCTTTATTTATATCCTATCCTAGCAGACCCGCCCACTGGATTCCCAGGATTACTTTAAATATATATCAATACGTTGCGTTGGTCTATCTTTCCAAATAGTGTTGAATTCAAGGGGTAGCCCAGGAGAGACACCCTCCCCCCGGTGCAATGAGACGTCCCACCCGAAAGATTTGAGATTTTATTTTTCAATGGTCAAAAAGTGCAATTTCCACAAACGTCTAAAGACAGCACTCTCACAAAATGCACCATGCACCAAGTTTTGGTTTCTCGGAGGCGAAAACCGGTTTCCCCGCGGTAGGAAAGTGGAGTTACAGTATGAGCGCTCGCTGACAACGAGATGATCTCTTCGTTGGCTATGAATACTTTAAAACCTTCGTTTAAAAGCAGTTCATATGTATTGAAAATGTACTACATATTAACAAATAATGAATAAAGTGTTATCAGAATGTAGATTTATGGATTTTGAAAACATTTCGGAATTTTTTTTAGTAGTTTCTGCAACTTCCCCTTAGAGGTCTGCACGGGCCGGAATTTCCAGGCCCGGGCCCGGCCCGGCCCGGTGTAAAAATTGAAAGTTCGGCCCGAGCCCGGCCCGGCCCGTTTACATTTTTACCGTTCTCGGCCCGGCCCGTACAAAAATGAGTGAAAACAGGCCCGGCCCGGCCCGACTAAATTTCTACAAAAAATTCCGTTTTTTCTCGACATACAATTAAGATTCTTTTAATGAATACTATATGCATATTTATTGGAACAATTTACAGTATATTTTAAATTACTATGTGTTCGCAAAATAGAAAACACACAATAGTAAACATTAACGATTACTTACAGTGTTTTAGTCAACGTCTCTACGGACGTTTCAAAATTTAAATAAGAGTTTATTAAAAGATTATTGTAGTTTAGAATAAAGGGTTAAAAAACATGATAACTTTTGAAGCTTATAATAAAAAGTAGATTTGTGAAATTATTTCTGTCATTTTTAAGGCTTTTCTCAAATCCAAAGGAGCTACATTTTGATACATTTGTGAATTCATTTCTTTTCGGAAACGCATGAGATTGGCAGGTATTCTTATTCAGAAATCATGTAAATGCCGTTTTTTTCTTAGATAAAAGTAATGTATCTTTCAGAAAATACTGCCAAAGTTAGCGTTTTGAATCGAATTTCCGGAAGCGATAGCACAGGAAAGGAGAAAAACGTACAGTCACGTGACAAGAGTCTCTGTTATCTCTGTACGTAATTTATGAAAATTGGAAACGCTATTCGATCCCAAAGGCCTTCAATACTCAGGCCTGTCAATTTTATGCCTTTATAGTTAAAAATGAGTCAGAAAATGTGTCTGAAAGTTTCGCATTGTTGAGCAGTAAATGTGAGAACCACCTTAAGGTACATTTCCAAAGATGCTGTTAACAGAAGTTCATTATCGCTATTAATACTTTTGCAAAACATAATGCCTGTCCTACACATCCTGAGAACGATTAAGACCAGTTCCGTCCCGGCACAAGTCTGCCGAAAAAATTAAACCCGGGATCAGGCATCATGTAACTGTACGATGCCGATCTCTACGATGGACATGTTACATTTCTGTATTGATGTTGTTAAACTCGCATCAGCTCGTAACGCACATTTATACTTCTCGAAAAAGTCATATTCATTGGAAATGGCCTCGTATTTTATCTGCCACTCTCAAATTCTTATATCGGGCCGATAGGCCCGATTAATTTTTTTTATCGGCCCTGCAGGCCCGTTCAATTTTTTTGCCGGCCCGGCCCGTTTATTTTGTCTATCGGCCCGGCCCGGCCCGTTGAAAAAATTGTCCTAATTCTGCCGGCCCGGCCCGTTTGAAAATTCTCCTCCATTCCGCCGGCCCGCGGGCCGGGCCGGGTACGGGCCTCGGGCCAAGCCCGGGCCCGTGCAGACCTCTACTTCCCCTCCCCTTATTAATACTTCAAAATTAAAATTTTATTGCTTTACTTTTTTATTTGTTCAGTTTGCACTGCGATGTGGTTACGGACTTTTTAAAATGAGTTTAAAAAATTAAAATTAAAAACTATTAGTACTATCATAAGTTAGTATTAGTACAAAATACGTAAATTGCCAAAATAAGAGTTAACAAAAATTTAGATCATTTTTCCTTTTAAAATATTGACTTATGAATTAAAAATTAAAAATTAGGGTAATTCTCAAGACAGGGAAACTAACAAGCATTATACGGATTACCTGATATTTACGGAACTAATAAGATAATGCAAATCATTTTGAAAATAATGAGAACATAATAGCAGTGACACATTATAAGTGTCAAAACTTTAATATATGTGAAAAAATATTGTAAATAAAATAAATAATTACTGTCATTATTATCATGCTTCTTGAATTATAATTCTATTTTCTTTATCGCTCTCATGTTGAAAATTAGATTAAATGTTAAAATTTGGAACCTTTTTTTTTTTTTAAAGACATATTTATCTTTATGGTGAAATGGGAAAAGCTGTTTGATTTCTTAGTACATAAATAAAAATACCAGCTATTTTCATACATTTACTAATGAAAATGATTTTAGGAACAAGTCAGGAATTAGTGATTATGGATTCAATAAATAATTACCTTTTCTGTAAACATTTTCGTAAGGGAGGGGGGGGGGGGGGATATATAATTTATTTTTTTCTTTTCTCCATTTTAATTTTAACTATTTATTTATTTGTATATGCATATTATCTAATGTTTTCAATTTATCGAACTAGCTGTATATTTTGAAATTAAAGAAAGCTGTAAAATAAATTTTCATCAGAACACTTGTATGCAGGATCCACTTAAAGAATGGGATATGCATGAAAAGCAGTTCCAGAAAAAACATTATTAATAATAATTAACATAAATGTTTGATATTCACATATCTGTGATGGTATTATGAAATATTACAAACTCAATTTCGATGCATTGTGAAAGTTCTTATTAATCTGCAACAATTTATTGGAATTTAATGAAATTTTCTTCACGTAAAACTTAATTAGATTGAATAAAGTTAAGGTACTGCAGATCTGAATAAAAATATTTTTCTTCACATAAAACTTAATTAGATTGAATAAAGTTAAGGTACTGCAGATCTGAATAAAAATATTTTTCTTCACATAAAACTTAATTAGATTGAATAAAGTTAAGGTACTGCAGATCTGAATAAAAATATTTCGTACAATTTATAATAAATGATAAGCTATTATACGTGTAAATATAAGAATAAAAAATAATACACTTACATAGTTAATGAATTTAATTTTTATTAAAGTAGTCAATGAATGCAATAAAAAAATTTGAAGTCAGCCTATTGTGATAGCAGAGGCTCATTTCAATGTACCCCCCACCCACCCTCATTGTGTCCTTGTACTACTTAAAACAGCCTGATCGAATAAATACAGATTACAAATGTTGGTGTCTCAAATATTTTTAAATTGAAAAGGTTGCTCATATTACCATATGATAAAGCAGGGCGGCTGGAGAAGTACTACATCACGTTAAGAATACAAATGAGTATTGTAACAAAAGAAGACGATTTTAGTATCACATTGGTTATGGAAAATTCTTGAATAGAATTACCGAAACAGCTTTTTCGCATGCTCCTAAAATAAATTCACATTATATATTAAATTGTTATGAATAAGCACATAATTTCATCATATTCATCACATAATTTTCTTTCACTTATCGACAATTAAAAGAAAATAAATAAAAGAAAAGTATTTCTAAAATTAAAATATATACATCTAAAAGCTTAGTTATTAATTTTCACAAGGTTCTAAAATGACTTAACTTTTACCCTATATTATAGGTAATAAACATAAACAAATCTATCACTTTTCAAAAGAAAAGAAAGAAAGAAAAATCAATCTTTTAAACAGAGGGTGGTTTTTTTAATTCATCATTTAAGAAATTTATTCATTGAGATTTTCTTTATTTAACTCATAAACTCATGTTAAGAGAGGGGAAATGCTCCATGCTCGAAACACAAGCCTGCCGGCAAGATGACAGTTTTCGAAACTTTCATAACATAAAAATTAAAGCTTCACAATATGAACATAAGATTTCTCAGCACATTAATACTTGAGTGACGAAAACATTAACATTACATATGCGAGAGAAAGTATGCATTTAAAATATTTGCGTGAAATACGCATAGTAACGAAACGACTAAGTCCAAAAGCATGCGCAATAAAAAGCCAATGGTCGAAAAACGGAGGAAGCCGGTCGGAGGAGCAATAGAAACAGAAACTTGTGCTTTGTACATTTTGTGAGGGTGCTGTCCCTAGACGTTAGTCAATTTCCCTCCCGGAACTCTTTAATGTCCCCCCCCCCCCCTCTCCTGAGTCACAGAAATCTCTCCGGTTGAAAAGTGTCTGAATTCAACACTGTTTCCAAACGAACCTCTTTCCAAGCACCGAAAAAGGGGAAAAAAAACTTCATGACCACACGAGGTTATAGTAACGTTTTTAGCGATAAAAGGGTTACTTAGGAAACCAATGCTGGAAATTTTTTTTCTCTTTCTTCGTTGCATTTCAGAAAAAAACTGATAGTCGTACTTTCTTTAATAATAAAAAATAAATAATTATTTATTTATTTTATACGATGAATGAAATTCTGCTCTATATTGTATAAGATTGGATGGATAAAACAAAAAGATGGTTGATAGAAAACAAACTTCACATTTTCGGCAAAATGGACACTTTAAAAAAATCGCTAAAAATAACAAATAAAAAACACTCTACGAATTTAGAATAAACTTCATTGAAAAGAGTACAAAATAGACACACACTCGGTGAAAAAAACTTTCTTTTATTAATGTATATTATGAAGTGTAATTTTTGCAAGAATAAAAGTCTATTTTTCATTAGTTTTTCCTGTTTTATTCCTTATTAAAATCTCTTAACATATTAAGAAAATACTGAGGGGTTAAGTTCTGCGAATGTGATAACTAGATGTCTTCCAAATTAAGGCTGTTCTCAAATCGAAGCTCGCAACTTTAACACATTCACAAAGACATTTTTTAATGCACGAAATTTGCAGGTATTGTATTATTATTATCATTCAGAAGCTGAAATGTCAAATAAAATTTCTATTTTTTCAGTGAAGTCAAATTATCTTTCCGTAACAATTTCAAAATTAATATTTTAAGCCGTTTTTTGAGGTATAAGTCTCGGTACGAAATAATTAATTATAATTCTATTTGTAACTCATCTATACAAAAAAAAAAAAAAAAAAAAAAAAAAAAAAAAAAAAATCCATTTCAAATAACTCTTTTAGTCATGCCGGCAAATTTCATTCTTTTACGTATTAAAAAGAACCCGCTAAGGATATGTCAGGAAATTTCGTGTTGCTTTACGATACTATATACTTACGTTATTACTTCTCTATTATGCAGAAGCATTTCGAATCCTTTGGGCAGAAAGTTTCATACCAAAATTGATATCGACATCCTGCACAGGGTTCATAAATATCACGATATTTCCGATAATATCAAAATATCTGATATTTTCGATATATATCCGATATATTCAATATATATTCCTTATTTTCAATATTTATTCGATATTGTCAATGCATATCCGATATTTTCAAAATAGTCAACTCACTGCTGACAATAAATGTTTCAAGCATAATATAAATTAGAAACTAAAACATATTGCACTTAACATAAAAACTTAAGCAAAGAATATTCTAAAAATGCATTTCTCTTCGCAAATAAGGTGACTGCTAAGAAATTATAAGACCACCTGAGGAAATTCTCATATTATACGGCACATCAGAATCATTATAAAACGTACGCGTTTGTATATCGTGAAAGTATTCCTGAGAAGCAAAGGTGAAGAAGGTTTAAATAGTATTATCTACTTATAATAAAATCCGAGTACAGGAAAGTATAGGTAACCATGCCGGTGCGAACCACTGTGGTTTGCGAATCGACCGTAGCTAAACGCCATGTTAGGTTTAATGAAAAACACATGCTAACATATGACAGCTAAATGATAATTTCTTCTACTTGAAATCATGTCTGTTCAGCATATTTTCACTATATTGTATTAAGTTCTAAATTAAAATTAAGCTATTATAAACATAGAAATCAGATCTAAACAAACGATACTGTTGCCATTCAGAATCAAATTCCAGCAAATCTACAAACAAATGAATGACTCTTTGAATGCTCCATAAAAAAAAAACACAAGTTAACGTCAATGCTGCTCTTAAAATATTTGTAAAAGCATATTAAAACCTTCAAAACTTACTTTAACTTTGTTTAAAACCTTCAAAAACTACCCATTAGTTCTAAATTTAAGAACCAAATAAACAACAACATCAATAAGTTCTAAATTAAAAATAACAGGTATCTATAGCCATCTGGTGGAGAAAAGATATAACTTTCGCTTCAGGAAAGCGCTATTCAAGCACATTGCATTACATGTATTTTTAATTTGTTCAGAATGATTATTCTTTTGCTCAATTTCCAAATTCCTGTGACATTTGGGTTCTTTCTTATATGACAAAGTAAAAATTATCCCAATTTGAATATCTAAAACTTTCAAATGCATAAATATTGACAATAAATAATTATTTCAATGGCACTTTAGCATTAGTTAAAGGGAAATTAAAGGGACAATTATTCCTGTACGGAAGGCTGCGAGCAGCGCCTCTGTAGGCCGTTTTGATTCCCAATAAATCAGGAGTTTATGTTTCTTGCTAATTCCTTTGGCGACATCTATCAAAAATTAATATAAACAAAGAAACTTTCTTTGGTAATCATTTTTTTTTTAAATGCATTTTACCAGATTTGAAGACATTGCAAATAAAATGAATATTTCTTATCGGTACAACATATTTTAATTATCTTACAGATAAAATTATGAATTTTAACATAGTTTGTAGCGAAAAAAAAAAGTCACGCTAAACAGCAAATTTTTAATGTAGAGGGAACCTAAACAAGCATTTTCGTCATAGAATGTGTAGCTGGAAATGGCGCGTTTAAGCGCTGGTGACTAAACTGTAGTTTACATAATTTCTTTGTTCTAATCATCAAAAATCAAAGAATAATACTTTTGGATTAACAAAATGCATGAGGATAATTTTTTTTAAGTCAGAAAAATATTTTTTTAAATATTGTTTTGAAGATTTATCATTCACATTCCGTAATTTTTGACCGGGGTTATATGCTAAGGTGTGTCCCACCGAAATAAAGCCACCGTGATTCTGTGCTGTAATTAGACACGAAACAAACCAATGAGAACGAAACAAATATATTAAGAAAGTCTATATATAAATACATATTTACAAGGAGTAACTCACTCCCTGCATTACCTGGACAGGGAAAAAAATTATTTTTTTAAAAAAGAGGGGGTGAAAGGTGTCCCGTTGAAATAAAGCCACTACTGTTAATAGACAATATATCCGTCCTGGTTAGATATAACTTGGAATATACGATAAAGGCATACCATTTAACACTCATTGGAGGACAGTAGCATCAATATTCTCCCACGCTTCAATGATGACGACCTTCAATTTTGCCGCAGATTGAAACTGTCTGCTATTGGCGTATATAGCCCTATTAAGGATACCTCACACATTTTCTTAGGGATTGAAATCAGGGGAAAAGGGCAGGCTATTCCATGGCATGCACCCGATTCTCCAAAAACCACTCCCAGGACGATTTTACAACGTGAATGGAGATTTTTCCTGCTGGAAAATCCAACTTAGTCTACCAATTCTGTTTGAAAATGGCAGTAAATGGTTTTCTAGCATTTTTTGGTAATCGGTAGCCTTCATACGGCCTGAGAGAACTGCCAGGTTATATTTACCTCCATAGCCGAAGCCTCTCCACACCATTAATGACCCTCCACTATGCTGTCTTTTGGAGAAAATTTCCTATTCTTTCCCCATGTCATACCAATAGAAAGCAAGGACGTCTGACCGCTCCTGATTAATTTTTTTCTCATCTGAGACTATAACACGATGCCACTGGCACTTCCAGGTTTGATTATATTTGACCCAGCCGACTCTCCTTTGCACGTGGATAGCTTTCAACATGTGCTGTGGTTTCCTTTTCTTATATCGCAAGTTGCTTGTACATTTTCAATTCGTAACAAGGTTGATTTTCTCACAGGGATGTTATCCTTTTTGGCCAACTGTTTTAGATAAATGCCACCTCCTGAAAGACGACGTAAAACTTATCTTGCCTGCTTGGAAGTCATTTTTCTGAAGGTTCAACTCCTTTTTTAATACCCTTACGCATTGCTCTGACAAAATTGTCTATTACGGTTTTTGATCGTTTGATTTGCTTAGATATTGGTCTATGTGAAAGACCTTGTTCCTTAAAAGATATTTTCTGTCCTTTCTCGAACTTTGATAGCTGGGTTTTCTTTCACATTGCAATACAGCAGGAGAAATAGAAAATACAACCTTCTAAAGCCTGCACAAAGTTCAACTCGCACAGAACAAGTATTTGACAATTTCCTGACGTCATAAACATGTTGAACTCCGCAGCTCGAATGTCTGTAAATGCCAATAAATACTAATATTGCCAGTGGCTTTATTTCGGCGGGACACTTTTCACCCTCTTTTTTTACACATTCATCTTTTTCTCCTGCCCCCCAGTTGGGGCCGGAATTGAGTTACTCCTTGTAAATATGTATTTCTATATAGACTTTCTTAATATTTTTGTTTCAATCTTATTTATTTGTTTCGTGCCCAGTTACGGCACACAATTTCGGTGGCTTTATTTCGTTGGGACACACCTTAGTTTAAGATATATTTGAAGATGCCTTGGAGTAAAGAGTTGTCTGCGACCGAAGTAAGAAAAATTTGGTTTTATAAGGCTGCTGGTAAATCTGAACGAGAAATAGCTCGGTTAATGACGCGTTCTAAACCTGCCATTCACAATGAAATAATTAGAAAAAAAGGATTCAAATAAAATTAAACGAACTGAATAATATTATAACATAATAAAATTAATTACTGAATTTTATTTCATTTTTTATAGTGCATCTATGAACATAAACCGGAATTTATTAATAAAAATTTTCAAAACATCCCGTACTATTTCATTCACATTTCTGACTTTTTGCAACTTGGATCAATTAACAATTTTTTATTCCTTAGAAATAAAAATCCTATATACAATATGTGATAATAAATTTGTTGAAAAAAATATTCACAATAAAATAAAAAAACAAGTAATATAAAAAAAAATTAAAGTCAATTCCTACTTAGGTTGAATAATAAATATTTTATTAACGATTGAAAATTTGAATAAGAGAAATTTTTTTCTCCCATATAAAACTAAAATTAATTAATTAAATTTAATTAATGGTTTAATATTTGAAAAAACTATATTAACATCAAGTGTCATCCACTACAAGTTCAAAAAAATGTATTTGAACTTGAGTGGATGAATAATAAGTATTTTATTAACGATTGAAAACTTGAACAAGATATATATAGGGAGAGTATGAATTAATATAGTAGGAATTGAATCATAAACATAATGTTGCGAAAACGCAGCGTCAGTCTTTAATGGGTTAAGGAGCTCACCCACTACGTTAGGAATGCAAAAAATGTATGTCAATTATTTCTTTTACATGAAGTATAT
Organism: Maratus speciosus; assembly: GCA_963932465.1. NCBI lineage: Eukaryota > Metazoa > Arthropoda > Arachnida > Araneae > Salticidae > Maratus > Maratus speciosus. The sequence continues at coordinate 416,304,149 of OZ010791.1, forward strand.
ATATATGTATATTTTTGAAATCAGATTACCATTTTTTAAACATTATTCTTCGACAAAATAAATTATAGTCATTTATCTATTTTTTAAAGGCTAAATTATTCGGAGTGTATGCAGCTATTAGTCATTTCATATGTGAAATTCTTTCTTCGTAAAGATCAATAAATTATTTGGATTCAGTCGAATTTTCGTAAATCTTAAATGAAATACTCTACTTTTACAGTTGGGTATTTCCGACAAAGAGTATTTCATAATAATTTCAGTTTGGCTTTTTTATTACTTTCCTCGCAAAAGATTTGTCGCTGATGATTCCTCATACTTCCAATCAAACGCAACCAAACGATATTTTGCTAGGCAATAGATTTTTTTCTGTAAAATCGATGTAATTTAATCATTATACGTTTAGGTAATTTTTCACTTTATTGCACATTCGATTTTTCATGGCTAATATTGCTAAGCGTTTTAAACGATTATTTGAAGTAACTGCTTTAATAATTTATTTTGGAATTGCTTATTTTAGTTAGAAATATTGGTTTATAAAAAGAAACTTGGCATTATTTTTATGCTGTTCGAAAGGTTATTAGGAGCTTATAGCAGCAATGTCATATTACACTATGAGCAAAAGATTTATTAACTGTTTCCTTAATTATTGGATTATGCAGATTTTCTTTGCTACGTATATTTATTTCCGATCTCAAGTTTTAAAGATTTTTTAGATAAATTTGACCACAGTGCTACAAAAATTATTTTTAAAAATTTCCCTAATTTAACGGCAAATATATCCATGCATATGAATATTTAATCTTTATAAGGGTCAATTCTTATTTAACAAAAAATATAGAAATAAATAAATGAATAAACTAAATAAAAAAATATTGTTAATTAGGAAGCAAGGAAAGTAAAAATTACTATATCTTTTATTTGTTATGTTTTTCATAACTTTATTATTAAAATACGTGTAATATTAAAAAACTTACCGATCTTTTTTTCTGGAATACTTTTTCCATTATGCATATTATCCGATTAAATATTGTTGAACATTTAAATGTACAGCCGTCGTCCTCGCCCTCCTCTCTCTTCCTTACCACCCCCCCCCAAAAAAAAAAAGAAAAAGGAAAAAAAAAAGAACTCTTCTATTTTTTAATTACCAAATAGTCGCAGAGACTCGAAAAAGGTGTAGTTCGACTCATAATTGTTTATTCTTTAAATCTATATATACTATAAAGCAAACACCTTTCTGTGAGTAACGCTGACGTCATATCAACGATGGCAACGACCTGAGTAATAAGTTTTGCTCTTTTGCAAATTTTTTAACTTTTAAACGTCGCTCGGTTTCAATTATTACACCTTCGAATAAAGGGGAAAAAAGTACTTTCAAATCTCAAATACAATTTGTTTGAAAACTATTTTTTATTTCTGATTTTAACGGCTTTTAAAATAATTTTCAAGTATGATAAAAAAAAACTATCACGTACAGTTATTCTAATTATTCATCTACTCGAAAAGAATTTCCGTCATATTCTTGCCAATACAATCACTGGCAAAAAAATTCACGTGCAGAGCAATTGGCGCAAAAGTGCGATTTATGTGATTGAGAATCCAATAATGATCTCATTATTACCAAATTGAACAAAGGCGGCTAAACTGTTTTATTGATAAGAGTTCTTATGTTAATAATGTTTATCCGTTCTTAAAAGAAGGCTCTTATACTGGAGTAAAGAAAACCCCACTAAAATTGATGAGTACTTTCTAAGTTGAAAACAAAAAAGTAGTAAATAAATCATTGATTTTATGTAATCAAATGAAGCGTTCTCGTGTTCTTTCTACCGCTTATCGTGCTAGGTTTTAGGAGTTACCTTATGTTTACAAACTCAGTATTGTTCTAAGATCAATTGTCTCAAATATTAATCTACTTGCAAAGTTTCTGGTCTCATCTTTTTCTATTTTCTGAGCTGATAACAGGCACACTGTGAAAACCTCTTAAGACTTTGTTAAGGTAATACAAAATATTTCACCTGAAAATAGTTATATGCTATCTCTTCATGTAAAATCTTTATTTAAAAATGTTTCGGTTGAAGTAGCTGTAACTTGCTCAGGAGTTAGAATGCGTGGATTTCACTATACTGGTTTTGAAAATCGGAAACTCCTCTCCCTCACAATATTATGTGTCGTTCGAAAAACGACCTTCATCTTTAATGATAAATCCTACGAACAGTCAGATGGTCTCGCAGTCAGCTATTTAATCTCGACATCCTTTGTTATAGTCACATGCACGAGTTTGAGGAAAAATTATTTAATATATTTAATCTTAAATGCTGGCTGAGGTATGTTGATGACATTCTATTTTAAATATCAAAATTTTCACTGATCCTTCATTCAACTCATTGCTGAAACTGAACATGACAATAAGATTGCTTTTCTTGAAGTCTTAGTTTCGAGATTCGAAACCCATTTTCAAACTTCCGTTCCTTGTAATTAGTGATGGGCGATTCTCGAGAATTCGACAATCGAGAAAAATCGTCATCGTAAAAAATCACAATCGATAGAGCCATCGATTAAATCATAGAATCTACAATCGAGATGTTTTACAATCGATTATAACGAGAAAAGCTAAAAAAGTTATTGGAAAACTTAGCTATTATTCTGGCCGACAATTTCATAGTAGTGATAGGGCTTGGTGATGGGCGATTCTCGAAAATTTACCAATCGAAAAAAATCCGTTATCGTAAAATACACAATCGATACAGTCATCGATTACTTTCGAGAATCTACAAAGGAGATGTTCTAGAATCGATTATTGAAATCATTGTTTTTACATATATATAAGGCAGATTTTATTAAATATAGGGTAACTGAAAACAGATGGAATAAAAAAACAACAAACCAAAGGGAAACTATAAAGGAGCCATAAGACTGGAAAAGTCTTGTAAGGGTGCCCCCTGGTTGAAAAAAGCTGAAAAAACGCGAGTAGCTATGAAGCGGTAAGGGGAGTTTAATTATCAAAAAATTAGAATTTTTCGGCAATTAGTACCAAAATGGCCAAAGAAATAAGAATCAAAAGCACCCCTAGTGGCAAAAATATGAACTAAAGGATGATAAAAGGGATCAAAATTTTTTATTGATTTTTCTACGTCATTTGAGATTGGATCTTTAATTTCCCCATTTTTATAAAGTCTTCGACTGGAATACATTAAACGAACTCCCGCGGGGAGCAAAGTAGGAGGGAGGGGCAAGGAAAGTGCATAATATGAATAAGTGGTCACAGGACTTTCCAACGATATGGCACATGAGGGGTGTCGGCTAAATTTAGTAAAGTGCCCCCGCTCGGGGGCAAAGTAAGGGGAGGGGCGCGGGCGAAATATAAAATGAAATAGTAGTCACAGAGCTTTCCAATGATATATCACATGAGGGGTGTCAGCAAAAGATAGAAAAGAGTCCCAACTCCCAGGATTCCAATTATTGTGCCCCCCCCCCCAAATATACCCTGCCCATCCTTCTCTTTGAAATTTTCATAGATTAAAAATTATTTATCGGAGGGCTCCGTAAAAAAATCCGATCTAAAATGTTTAAAAACGCTACGATTTCAAAAAAGTTCGAAAAGTGCCTCTCTCGGGGCGCCAAACTAAGGAAGGAAGAAGAAAGGTTAATAATATGAAAGAGTAACTTTGCGAAGATAACCTAAAACTTTCCGATGATAGATCAAATGACTGGTCCAAAAAAAGTTTGAAATCTACCCCTCCCACGTGGGTTCCCTCTTTTATCCTAGAATATACCCGGAAATCACGCAGCCCCACTTTTAAAATTTTATATTTAATAAATAATATTTATCGGAGAGCTCCATTAAAAAACCTCATTTAATGATATTTATTGTAGAAATCTCTACAATAAAAAAAAAGTCACCCCCGCACCGCTCCCCCCCCCCGAACACCTTCCGGAATTCAACTCTGGGAGGAGAAAGGTTCATAATATGAAAGAGTGGTGAAAGGACTTTCCGATGATATGTCAAGGAGAGGTTTGGTAAAAGTTTGAAAATTACCCGCCCCCCCCCTCCCTTTGTGCACTCTCGCGCACCCCAGAATTCACTCACCTTCCTCTTTGAACTTTTTATATTTAATAAATAGTATTTATCTGAGTCTCCAGGTATGGGGCAGCTTGGCAGAGCTAAAATAAGAGAAACATTGAAAATTCGTGGCAAAATGACACTAAATTTAACAGTAAAGTTTGAAACTAGGACTATACAGAACTGAATACATAAACCACTATGCTTCATAACCCACATCGGTTAATAGCAATAAAATGATAAGTGCCAGTTAAACTGATGGCATTGAGCTCACAGGTTATTAACACTAACTGTATATTATACTCTTATTTCAAAGAATAATGTCCCTCAAAAAATAAATGAAGGGAAATATCTCCCGTTTGCCCCTTTTATACTTAACCAATGAACCTCCAAATCTAATCAGGGAAACTCCTTAACTATAATAAATCAGTATATCAAATTTGAAGCAAATCAGATAATTCTGCATGAAAAAAAGGAACATATCGCTAAATTAAGGGTGGTCTAACCCCTTTAACCCTTTTATACTTAACTAATGAACCTCCAAATCTAATCAGGAAAGCTCCTTATCAGAACAAACATAGAAAAAAAATTAAAGTAAATTGAATAATTCTCCATGAAAATCCATTTATCTAAATTAAGGGGACTTGCCCCCTTTTCGCCCTTGTATACTTAACCAATGAACCTCCAAATCTAATGAAGGAAGCGCCATATCGGAATAAATCGGTATATTAAATTTGAAGCAAATCCAATAATTCTGCATGAAAAACACTTTTATCTAAATTAAGGGGAAGCTAGCCCCTCCCTTTTATACTTAACCCATAAACCTCCAAATCTAATCAAGGCAGCTTCTTAACATAATAAACCGGTATCCCAAATTTGGAGCAAATCTGCATGAAAAGCCCATTTATCTAAATTAAGGAGGGGGTCTACCCCCCTTTCCCCCTTTTATACTTAACTAATGAATCTCCAAGTTTAATCAGGGAAGCTCCTTAACATAATAAACCGGTATACCAAATTTGGAACAAATCGAGTAATTCTGCATGAAAAACCTATTTATCTAAATTAAGTGGGGGACCAGCCCCCCCTTCTCCCCCTTTATACTTAACCCGTACCTCCAAATCTAATCAAGGCAACTTCTTAACGTAATAAACCGGTATACCAAATTTGGAACAAATCGAATAATTCTGCATGAAAAACCCATTTATCTAAATTAAGGGGGGGCGGACCAGCCCCCCTTCTCCCCCTTTATCCTTAACCAATGAACTTCCAAGTTTAATCAGGGAAAGCTCCTTAACATAATAAACCGGTATACCAAATTATGAGCAAATCAAATAATTCTGCATGAAAAGTCCATTTATCTAAATTAAGGGGGGGGGGGGTCTAGCCCCTTCTCCCCCTTTATACTTAACCCGTAAACCTCCAAATCTAATCAAGGCAACTTCTTAGCATAATGAACCGGTATACCAAATTTGGAGCAAATCGAATAATTCTGCATGAAAAACCCATTTATCTAAATTAAGGAGGGGCTCTATCCCCCTTTCCCCCCTTCATACTTAACTAATGAACCTCCAAGTTTAATCAGGGAAGCTCCTTAACATAATAAACCGGTATACGAAATTTGGAGCAAATCGAAGAATTCTGCATGAAAAACCTATTTATCTAAATTAAGGAGGGGGGGACCAGCCCCCCTTCTCTCCCTTTATCCTTAACCAATGAACCGTCAAAACTAAACAGCGGAACGCCTTATCAGAATGAACATAAAAAAAATTGAAGCAAATCGTACATTTTAATCAAGAGTTATCGCGTTACGTACATACATACATACGTACGTACAGTACATGCATGCACACAAAACCGACGGGTACATTAGCTCTCAGGCTTAGATAGCCTGTGAGCTAAAAACAGATTGAATAAGCAGATGGACTCCTTTGAGAAATTATGACTTAAACCAGAAATGCGGTAAGTTTGACTCTGAGAGCTTCATTTCCATCTCGCATTTCGGCAAATCTCATCTCGATGATTTTTCCAGCATTTCGACGCTTCCAGATGGCAAGCTGCTCGATGGTTGGTTCTCTCGCGGTTTTAAACCTTTCGGGATGGGAAGTCTCTCGAGAGTTTCCTCTCGCCCTTTTCAACCTTTCCCGATCGGAAGCCTCTCGCTTGTTACTCTCGTCCTTTTCGAAATCTCCCAATGAAAAGCCTTTCGAGGATTTCTCTCGCGCTTTTCAACATTTCGCTATGAGAAGCTTTTCGAGGATTTCTCTCGTCCTCGGCAGAGAAGAAAAGTAAGAAAATTTATGGAGAGTACCAAGGGACGAGATAGAGAAAAAGGCATGACAATGAGCTGTGAAATGAAGCTTTAATTTTCAAAGTTTCTCTTATTTTAGCCCTACCAAGATGTCACATACCTGGAACCCTCCGATAAAAATTATTTATTAAATATAAAATTTTCAAAGAGGAAGGTGGGTCGGGTGATTTCGAGGGAGGAGGACGTGAGAGTGGACTCATGGGGTGCAATTTTAAAAATTTTACCGAACCCTTCCTGTGGCATATAATCGAAAAGCCCTTTGACCACTCTTTCATACTATGAACCTTTCTTCGCTTAAAGGGGGGTGGGGAAGGGGCGAACAAATTTTTAAAACCGTAGCCGATTTCTATAATAAATTTAAATATCACTTTAAATATGGGTTTTTTATGCAGTCTTCCGGTAAATATTATTTATTGAACATAAAAATTTTAAAGTGGCGGCTGTGTGAATTCTGGGGTGAAAGAGTGGGCCCACGGGGGGAGAGAGGGGGAGCAATTTTCAAACTTTTTTTGGACCAGTCATGTGATATGTCATCGGTAAGCTCTCGGATGACTCTTTCATATTATGAGACTTTCTTCCTCCCCTCCCCAATTTGGCCCCCACTGCGAGGGTAGTTTTTTCCGCTTTTATCATTTTAGATCGGATTTTTTTTATGGAGCCCTCCGCTAAATATTATTTATAATATATGAAATTTCAGGACACTTTTCCAAATTTAGCCAAGACCCCTCATGTGACACATCGTTAGAAAGGTTTGTGACTACTTATTAGTGCTATGCACTTCCGGTGGCCGCCCCCCCCACTTTGCCCCCCCCCAGCCGGAGGACACTTTTCCAAATTTAGTCAGTACCCCTCTTGTAAGATATCGTTGAAAAGGTCTGTGACTACTTATTGATGTTATGCACTTCCGGTGACAGTCCCACCACCACTTTGCCCCCCCCCCGGGAGGCACTTTCCAAATTTAGCCAACACCCCTCATGTGAGATATCGTTGGAAAGGTCTGTGACTATTTATTGATGTTATGCACCTCCGGTGACAGTCTCCCCCAATTTGCCCCTCCTGGCGGACACTTTTTCAATTTTAGCCAAGTCCCCTCATGTGAGATATCGTTGGAAAGGTCTGTGACTACTTATTGATGTTATGCTCCTCCGGTGTCCATCCCCCCATTTTGAACCCCCACCCCCGGGGAACACTTTTCCAAATTTAGCCAAGACCCCACATGTGAGATATCGTTGGAAAGGTCTGTGACTACTTATTGATGTAATGCACCCCCGGTGACCGACCCCCCCCCCACTTTTCCCCCACGGGTGTGTTTTTTCTAAATTTAGCCGAGACCCCTCATGTGACATATTGTTGGAAAGGCTTATGACCACTTACTCATGTTATCCACCTCCCGCACTCCTCCCCCCCTTTCCCCCCACGAGGAGGGCATTTTTATAAATTCAGATCCAGACTTCTCATGTGACATATGGTTGGAAAGGCCTAAAGACCTGTGACGACTTAATTATATTATGCAGCTGCTGTGCCCCTCCGCTCGCTTTGACCCCTCCCCCAAGAGATCTGGTCCGACGTTCATTCGTTTCGATATTATATTTTTTACAAGATTTTGTAGTGCGTGCACACCACACCCGCCTGGTATCATATATCAGTGCCGTATATAGCGGGTAACCTGTTCGTTATTTCATATTACAAGATTACGTATAAATTAGGGGCCCCGATTAAAGGAGGGGCCCGCTAGCGGTCGAAGTCACCTAGTCTTTATTAACATCGACTCATTCCAGTTCACCCGCAGACGATTCTTGATAAATGTATGACGTATATAATACATAATATATGATTTATAAAAGAAATTTGCAAACTGTAGTCATCGAGAAAAAATTTATACAATCGAAAAATATCGAGATGTCCATACAATCGAGAAAATCGAGAAAAACATCTCGTTATCGCCCATCACTACTTGTAATTCCCTCCCCCACCTCCTCCCTCACCTACCGAAGAAAAAACGGCGGTCTTTCACACATGTGTGTATCGTACACTCAATATTTGTTCTGACGTTGATTTAATATCTAAAGAATTAAATTATTTGAAGTCCGTAGCAATTAGTAGAGGCTTCAATCCTACTATTATCGACAAAGCTGTAAAATTTTTCGCAAGCCTTTTACTACTTTCCTCATCCAAAATATTCTTCCTGAAAAAAACTGTTTTACCTACTTTAACATATAAATTAGTGAAAAAATCAAAACATTCCAACTTTAATGTTATTTTCAAATCTATTAATAAAATTCCTTTTTTATTTTTCTAAATCAGTTTTTCCAATCGACCAGAAATCTGAGCTTTAAAATTTTCCTTGCGATAATTATGATTTGCCATATATCGGTCAAACAAAACGCCCCTTAATTAAAAAATAACTGAGCACGAAAATTCCATTAAAAAATAGCAAATATGAAATCTTCTGTAGCAACTCATTCGTGGAAACAAAACTATGTTTTTAATTTCTCCGATACTAAAATTATCCACACTGCACGCAACGTTAGTGAATTTGAATTTTTAAAAAGTTCATCTCTTTATTTTAAATTTAGCTAAAATTGTTAATGAAATATTTTACGGTGAATTCTTTCTTAACTGCTTGGAAATCTTTGTTCTAAAAATATTTATTTTCAATGAATTAATTATTATTAATAGTATTTTTCCATCATCCTATCTCCTAAAATTATTTGGTTCTCCAATAATGCACAATTTTCTTTTTCTCTGTATTCTCTCTCTTTCGATAATTAATAATTTTTCTTTCTTTCAGTAATTATTATTAACATGTTTTTTTTTTAGTATTTTCCGGATTTTAAACTACATTTTAACTATTTGTCTTCTTATTTTTCATTTCACATTTCAATCTGAGTAAGTGTTTTAAACTGTCTTCGGTTATCTCTTTTATCTTCTAGTTTGAATGTGTTGCGTGGTAGCTTCGCCCTCCCTTCGTAAATTATTTTCATAACCCTCGGACATTATTGAAAGCTTTATAACTTGCTCGGAGCGTTCACCTTCTTCCCTAATTGTTTCCGTATTTATACCACTGAATTAAATATTTCTTTTCGGGAGATATTTAACCCTTGTTGGGTTAACTACTCTAACTGTTGTCGTTCACCTGATGATAACTACTACTTAATTGCTTTCGAAACTATAGTCGTGTGTTATTAACCCTTTATACCCTGACGGTATTTTAAAGTACCACAGTTTCTGTCCCAATTCAAACACACTTATTGCATGCATTTCCAATGATACTTTTACGAAACAATAGTAAATACTTTCCTTGACTTTCACTAAATAGCAATAACAGTTCTAGGAAGCTGAAACGTATTCACGAGCCTATTTTTGCGTGTGTGTGTGTCAAATTTGCCTCCATTTCGTTTTCTAACGAGGCATCCCTAACTTTTATTTGGAAACATCTGAAATTTTAAAGGTAAGGCATTTTAATTAAGGATTACAGGTGGCAGATTCTACGAATTTTGTCAATTACTTCATTTCTATTTAGCACTTGTATTTCTTGAATGCTATTTTTTTTAATAAATGCTGTCTGAATTCTTTTAATTAGCATATTAAATAATTTATTATGTTTTGTTTTATTATTATAATATACTTAATAATTATTATATTTATATTATTAATTCCCTCCATTTGCTAATTTTAATCTGTAAAAATTCGCTGTTAACTGTAACCGCTTCTTATGCCACATGAAAGGGTTTTACTGTGTTAGTTAAGATTGATTTTGTGGTTATTCTGCAATTTTATTTACTTCATTTATTTCTATTAAGACAGTAAGTCTTTCACTCACACGTTTCATTTTTTTAATTTTTGTTATGTATGGCTTGATTATGTCCAAAAAATTTTTGGTTACGGTTAATCGGGCAATGAGAGAAATTTGCATTCATGCAGCGCTTCCTATTTCTCTCTCAGGAATTAACCGTATTTTACTTATGATGTCGAAATATTGCCATTGAAAGAGAGTTTCGCTTCATAAGATTAATTTTTATTCATGTATCGTTCTCCTTTTGGCATTCCTTGTGTAATTTTTCTTATTGAATTTATGTATTTTCTAATTTGATATACTGCATTTCGGGCAATGGATTTAATGGTACTATTAATGATTTAATTTTTTCTGGTCTTTTTTCATTTGTTAAAATGTTTTAGTTACAAATAGTTTGACAATTTGTCAAATATTTCTGATCTCCTATATATATATATATATATATATATTTTATTTCAAAATTAATGATAAATTACTGCATGAATGGCGCTACAGCAACACATATCAAATGCAATAAAGCATATTATATCATTTCAAAATGCTAAAACAACATAACTTCAAAAGGAAGGTGTATATCTGCAGAAATTTTTTAAAAACTATAAAATATTTATAAAAACAAGAAAGACAGGTAAAAAAAAAACAAAAACAGTCTGTTCTTCATCAGTGGGAGGACAGACAGAAAACTAACTCCACCCCCCACTTTTAAAATTTGCAGGTTTCTGAACACATGTTCACCCCGCATTCAATACTGAAAACTATTGTCATTTTATTAATCTAATTCCATAAAAAACTAAAAGAACTCAAATTAAAAACAAACAAACATAATATTAACCATACAAAAACAAAAAACTTTAATAAAAAGGTCTTTTAGAGGAATGCTTAAATTATCATTAAACTAAAAACAAAAGAAAAAAATATAAGAAAACAAGCATGAATGCAGAATAAACATGCGCCCCCCCAAACCCGCAAAATGAAATTTCTCAAAACATGAATACCTGTATAATGTTTCCTACCCGTCAACTATAAACAAATAAATTTTTTCTTCCAAATCCATTATCAAAAGCCAGAAATTCCAGGTCTGCAACTTTCTTTCGTTTCAATTCATCAATAGACACCCGTTCTTTTAACAAGACTTTAGGATGCCCATTTCATACAGAAAGATCCAGAAGGCTGCCATCACATGTTCACGCCGCCAGTCCACATCGTTGCCATTCATTTTTTAGAACTGTCTTTAAATAATATTTCAAAAACTTAATGGGGTAATTGTTATTGTAAAATAAATTAGCCAATAACTTAAAGATCTGTTTATAAAAATTACTATCTCTGCCACAAATTTTATTGAAACGTATCAATTGATTAATGATTATATTTATGTAAATTTTTTTATGCAAATTTGAAAACCAATGCGGCATGCTTCTAGTAAAAAAATTAAAACTATTTCTTTTATCGTACAAATCCAAAATCAAATTATTATCAATAATTTTGAATAAAATATCTAAAAATTCTGCATTATAATCATCACTGTTTGCTCTGTTCAATTTTAAACAATTTGGATATATAATATCATATTCATTAGAAAAATCAAAATTAAAAATCAAAATATCATCAATATACCTAAAGACCTTTAAAGACTTATTATATTTCATGGTATATTTAAATTCATAATAAAATAAAAATAAATTTGCTGCTGTACTAGAATAGTTTGTTCCCATCCCTATACCACATATTTGATTAAAGGTATTATTGTTAAAAGTTACATAATTATTATAAAAACAGAAATGACATAAGCTTGAAAATAAATCTCTATTTATATTTAATTCATCATTTATACAAAAAACATCAAAAATACTCATTAAAACTTCATAAAGTGAATCAATAGGTATATTGGTGAACAGATTTTCAAAATCGAATACCTGCATTTTCAGAGGAGTGAAAGGCAATTTGCTCAGAATTTCAACACTATTGTCAATTGACCAGAAATAACTATACTTCTTAAATTTATACTTTAGAAAATCATATATCTTTTTTAATAAATTCTGTAAACCAATATTAAAATTTTTATTAATGCTTTTAGAAGTACTACAAATAAATCTAAATTTAATCGGATCTTTATGAAATTTAGGCGTTAAGAAAATAAATGGCAAACAGTGATGATTAGAAACATCAAAATTATAAGAAAACATGCTTTTAACTTTCTTCTTATATGCAAAAAATTTTTTAACGACAGGATTTTTGTCAATATTAACTTTTGAATAAAAATTTTCATTACCTAATTCACTCTCTATTTTATCAATATAAAACTTTTTTCATATTATTGCATAATTATTAGCTGCTTTGACCACAGGGACTATAACAAAATTATTTTGTAAACTTTCAATAAATTTTATATCTTCATCTTTAAAACTTTGATATTCATATTCATCAGAATTTAAATAATCTTTTAAAAAATTATTGAAATGCCCCAAAATTTGAGACTTCCATTCAAAAAATGCCTCCAAAGGCATACTAAATTTATAACTATATTTCTTTATAAAATTATTGACATTATCCTTAAAAATTTTTAGTACCTTATTGCTATTAATTTTACTATTGATTCTAAATTTTGTACCAAAATTCCTTAGATATTTTACATTTTTATTCTTGATTATATCAAGATTACCTGTAATTATATGTCCATGATAATTATCTATAAAATCTTTAAATTCCATATTATTGCAACAACAAGTTAAAACTGTATTAACATTTGAAAAAGCTATTTGTCTGTAATTGAAAATCTTATTACTTAATGGTTTATGATAATTATATGCAACTGAAATGATACATTCTTTAAGAGGAAAAGGGTCGTAAATCTGTTTGCATATTGCATTTAAATTCAAATTATCAAAAGATTTTTGTTGAAATTTTATATTAAAATAAATAACTTCTTTATTAACTTTATCTCTATTCATTAACTTAAAATTAATTAAATCATATAATAAATCTTTAAACTGTAAATTTTTAAATTTAAAAACATCCAAACATTTTTTAATTTTCTTAAGCACATTTATTTTTAATTTAAAAACCTCCATTTTAATATTTTTAACACTATAATTTTTATCAAAAACAAATTCCATATCCTTAATCCATATATTAGGAATTACATGATTAGTACCTTTATTATATTTACGAGAACCCCTCTTTCCTCTTTTTATATCAACTTTTTCATTAAAATTATAAAATAAATCATATACATTTTTAACCTTCAATAAATTAACTTTATTAACCAATGTATTTAATCCAAATGGATATATAGTTTTGAACTTCAACATATAATCATTTTCTTTTTCCAATCTATTATTTTTAGCTTCAACATGATCCAAAATTTGAATATTAATATTATTAAAACTATGAATTCTAAAATGTAAAATTTCAAATGTGGGGCATTTCTTATTATCATTATATACATCTAATCTGTGCTGATTAATTCTAACATATAATTCACCTTCCGTCTGCCCTACATAACTTTGCTGTCAAGTTAAACAATTAATTTTATAAATTACGTTATTATATTTACAAAAAGGAATATAATCATTTACTTGAGGTGGACTGTCAGCATGAGCAACAATACAAGTTTTACAACGTTTATCTTTTCATTTATAATATCTCATATTTTTTTCTAGATATATATCGTAACATATTTATTCAAAAAAATTTTTGTAAGCACTTAGGCTTATATGCCAATAAACAACAAACAACAAAAATAAACAAAGATACACCAACCTTCAAAGCCGTAATGAAATTGAATAAATATATATGCCAGAAGCGCAATAATGCAGCTTATCTGAGTCACATATAACAATATTTTATTTCAAAATTAATGATAAATTACTGCATGAATGGCGCTACAGCAGCACATATCAAATGCAATAAAGCATATTATATCATTTCAAAATGCTAAAACAACATAACTTCAAAAGGAAGGTGTATATCTGCAGAAATTTTTTAAAAACTATAAAATATAAATTTATTTTTATTTTATTATGAATTTAAATATACCATGAAATATAATAAGTCTTTAAAGGTCTTTAGGTATATTGATGATATTTTGATTTTTAATTTTGATTTTTCTAATGAATATGATATTATATATCCAAATTGTTTAAAATTGAACAGAGCAAACAGTGATGATTATAATGCAGAATTTTTAGATATTTTATTCAAAATTATTGATAATAATTTGATTTTGGATTTGTACGATAAAAGAAATAGTTTTAATTTTTTTACTAGAAGCATGCCGCATTGGTTTTCAAATTTGCATAAAAAAATTTACATAAATATAATCATTAATCAATTGATACGTTTCAATAAAATTTGTGGCAGAGATAGTAATTTTTATAAACAGATCTTTAAGTTATTGGCTAATTTATTTTACAATAACAATTACCCCATTAAGTTTTTGAAATATTATTTAAAGACAGTTCTAAAAAATGAATGGCAACGATGTGGACTGGCGGCGTGAACATGTGATGGCAGCCTTCTGGATCTTTCTGTATGAAATGGGCATCCTAAAGTCTTGTTAAAAGAACGGGTGTCTATTGATGAATTGAAACGAAAGAAAGTTGCAGACCTGGAATTTCTGGCTTTTGATAATGGATTTGGAAGAAAAAATTTATTTGTTTATAGTTGACGGGTAGGAAACATTATACAGGTATTCATGTTTTGAGAAATTTCATTTTGCAGGTTTGGGGGGGCGCATGTTTATTCTGCATTCATGCTTGTTTTCTTATATTTTTTTCTTTTGTTTTTAGTTTAATGATAATTTAAGCATTCCTCTAAAAGACCTTTTTATTAAAGTTTTTTGTTTTTGTATGGTTAATATTATGTTTGTTTGTTTTTAATTTGAGTTCTTTTAGTTTTTTATGGAATTAGATTAATAAAATGACAATAGTTTTCAGTATTGAATGCGGGGTGAACATGTGTTCAGAAACCTGCAAATTTTAAAAGTGGGGGGTGGAGTTAGTTTTCTGTCTGTCCTCCCACTGATGAAGAACAGACTGTTTTTGTTTTTTTTACCTGTCTTTCTTGTTTTTATAAATATTTTATAGTTTTTAAAAAATTTCTGCAGATATACACCTTCCTTTTGAAGTTATGTTGTTTTAGCATTTTGAAATGTGATAATATATATATATATATATATATATATATATATTATGCATTCAACTTCCTATTTATATTAATCTTTTACCAAATTTAAAAGTTATAATGTTTGATTCTCATTTAATACTTCATTTATAAGTGTTTGGATCTAGTCTCAAAATTTAATTAATAATTACTTAATTTAATAATCGTTGTTCTAAATTTAAAATGTATAATATTTATATTTGTATCATTCTTAACACTCAATTTATAATTTATATTTAAAATAGATGATAATTTGTAATATTTTAATTTGTACTATTCTATAATGGTCATATATATTGTGTATATATATATATATATATATATATATATATATATATATATATATTTATTATATTTGTCTGTGCGCATGTATATGTGTATGTATATATGCTTATATATTGTATGGATATATATTTAAAAAAGGAGGCGTGGTATCATGCATTTCACATCATACATTTTTCATTAATATTTCACATATTGGCACATAATACAAGGCTATATTTTTCTATCTCAAAATAATCCTAATTGTTTTTTAAATATTATTTATATACTCATTTTTTATTTTATAATATTTGTTTTAAAATGGTTAATTTAATCAATGCCCTTTTATTTATTTATTTTTATTTATATTTACTCAGTACTTATTAAGTTTATTCCTATTTTTTCATTCTACTTTAAATAAATGTTAATTTAAGTCATTTCTTGATTTCTACAACTGATTTCATTCTTTTCTATGGGTATAGATGGCAGCATTAAACATTTTTGTCAAAAATCGAGTTACGGTATAGTTTTCCTTTTTCACACCAGATGGCAGCAATGTTTTGGTTTTCGGCCACCTGTTTTAATACTCTTAAAACTAATTGCATTCTCACATGTTATAATATTGTGGGACAACTTTCTGAAGTTTTGGATTTGTCTATAATTGAGGTATTGTGCTCTAATCATTTTTCAGTTTTTAATATCTTGTGTGAGGTATATCTTTCTTTAGATCTCTTGGTTTTTTATCATTTATTATTTTTTTATGATGCGCTATTAAGAGCTAAATTTTGTCATTTTAGGCAATGCCGACAAAATTGGATGAAATAACGCATCTTCGCTATATGAATTAACCTGCAAGCTCCTCTGATGATACTGTGGGTTACTTATAGTTTCTTATTTTACATACTGGTTTCCTATGTTCATATATTATTCATCTTTAGCATTTTAACAATTTGTTCAATATATATATATATATATACATATATATATATATATATATATAAACTAATGAAAATGTAATTGTAAATAATCGTAAAATTCGAAGTTATTATAAACTATTAAATATTTTATCTACTAACTTTAATTATCCATATTTAGTTCTTATTCCCAAATTTCATAAAACTCCAATTAAATTTAGGACTGTAACTATTGGTTACAATACATATAATAATAAAGCCAATAAACTTCTCTTAAAAATTCTTAATCAATTATATGTACTTACTACAAACAATGATAATACACATTGTATAAAAAATAGCTATCAACTTGTCAATATTTTAAAAAATCTTCATTGTGTATATAATATAACAACATATGACTTCAAAGATCTTTTTAATAATATAGACCTATTAGATTTACATAAAATTATAAATGCATTATTTAAAAAGTATTATAAAAAACTGGAATTACCATCTAATATTGATATTGCATATTTTAAATCTTTAACTAACTTCATTATCTATAATAATTATATCTTGCAAGATAACACTTTATATTTACAGCATGTCGGTATACCACAAGGCGGTTGTACATCCAGTTTACTCTCAGACTTATACTTATATCATTATGAACGTAATTTTACTAATAATAATCTACATTTATATCGTTATATTGATGACATAATTTTAATTGATACTGATCATTCTGCAATTACTCCATTTCCAGTAGATTATCCCACTAATTTGGAATTAACGGAAAACCTTCTATCTAACAATACAATTAACTTCTTAGATCTTAAAATTACAATAAAAGACAACAAAACAATCACAGATTTATATGACAAACGTAAAGAATTTAAATTCAAAGTTAATACATTTACAAATTTTAAATCTTGTCTACATCATTCTGTATTTCGAAATATAATACTTAATCATTTATATAGAATAAAATGTTTATGTTCTTCTCCTCTAATTAACAATAATATTAAAAAACTAATTTATGATGCATTAAATCATGGTTTTCCAAAAAAATTCATATATTCATTAATATACAATTAGTATTTTTCTTACATGATCTTTTAAAACAAATTAACACATGCGTAAACAAAATTACAAAAAAATTATAAAATAAAAAAATCTCTATAAAAAATAAAAATTGTAAAATAACATAAAAAAATTATTATAGGATGGATGGGTGGGTAGATGTTAGAGTACGGAGGAGGGTGGTGTTGTCTGGATAATACGCAATGGTTAATTTATATAAAAAAAATGGGGCTTTTGTATTATTACTATATTTTTAATACGTATTTTATAAGGATGTTGATTTGATATTTTATATGTAATTGGTGAATTTCATTAATTATTAGCTTTATTATTGTTTAATCTTATTTACAATCATTTGTTATAAATTTTAATTTAATAAGGACAATATCATATTAATTACTAATAGTATGCCATTTTTATAGTGATTAATATACATATAAGTATATTTAATATAAATAAAGTTATACTGTATTGATTAAAATTGGGTAATTATATTTATTATTATTCCTCTATTCTTATTAATATTTTAATATTTATTTATTTTCACCTAGTGTTATATAATTTATTATCGGTTTATTGTTTTTGAATGTCCCACATTCACACTTTTAGGATTTTTATGGATGTATAAAATAATCCACACACTATATTTGTGCTTTTTAGGTAATTGGAATTTAAGTATCAGTTCACCTTCTTTATACTACCATATGTTTTTTATTTCCTGTTCATTTTATAATTATCTTATATATAATAGTTTTTATTAAAGATTTTTATATTTTTAATAATTATTTATATTAATTATTAATGAATTTATTCTGTTTTATAGCATATAGCTATATGCTATATTTTGTCGATGTTCTAGAATTATTTAAATTCTTAGTGTAGTTTAAATAAATTTGCTAATAGAATATTTTGTATGCTTTTTAAATTTTATTAACAATAGTTTTTTTTTTTTTTTTTTTTTTTTTTAAAATACATTGTGTGGTTTATATTCAGTTTATAATTATCTATATATATGGATATTTTTGGTTTTGCTGTTAATAAAACAATTGTTACATTCAATTGCTTACAACTGAAGCAAGTCTTTTGACAATTAAATCATAAATGTAATACTAGATGGCAGCACCACAATTTGTGTTTTTTTTTTTCGATAAGTTCTAGATTTACTTCTTCCAGCTACATTTCAGTTATAATTTACTACACTAGGGGGAATTTTTAGCTAAATTTTGACGATATTGTTTAACGGTTTTTAATTAATTTAATAGTGCATTTTAATTATGTAATTACTTTCTATTTCTATTATTTTATATTATATTAAAAGTTATTTAACATTTATTTCAATATGTATTAACTGCATCCTATGGTATCAATTACTCTGATTTCTTAACTGTTTTATTAACCTTAATCTTTACGATATGGGTTCCATGTGAGCGTGGATTTATTCTAAAATATTAATCGGTATGGTGTTTATTATTTCATTTTATATCCTATAAATATTTAAATAGGTTTTATTGTTTTTTCCAATTCATATTATTTGTTTCTATTCTGTTTTCATTTTTAATCAATTCACTTGATTTTAATGGTTGTTAGGGCACAGCGGAAAATAACTTTTAGCTTTAGCTTATTTTTCCCACAGAAAACAACCATTTTGCTTATATCATTGAATTCTTGTGCCCTTGAAAACGTAATTCAATATATAAGCATTTCCATTATTTGTCGGTGTCCACTTTCTTATTTTTCTTCCATAATAATTCTTATAAATAATTTAATCTTTTTTTTTATATATACTTACAGCTTTAATTCATAATATTACGGTTTTTGATGGTGGTAGGTTATGTTTAATTATTGGTTATATATATATATATATATATATTGACACGAAAATATTCATTCTTATCACTTAAAATTTTCATTTTTATTCATATCAAAGTCCGTCGTCATTCACTAAACACAAGTAAAACCCACCGTGCCTTAAAAATGGATGATTTAATAATATTTAAAAAGAAAAATTCCATAAAACACCGAAAAGAATGTCCTTTAGTCTATCCTTTTAAAGGAAAAGGCAATTTTCAATAAAATACGTATTTTTTAATTGCCGAAGTTTTATGCCTTTCATGAATTCACGTTTGAATTACGAGGTACTTAACGCTAATTTTCTTCCACTTACCACCACCATTAAAATACTATTAAATCCCCCCCCCCCCCAAATTCAGCAAAATGCACCATTTTACCTAGCATTAGGGGTTTTGTTTTAGAGTGTGTGTGTATTTAGATGAGCAGTTTGCTTCCAATATCGGACTTTCAGTATTCAAATTTGAAGTATGGTAAAGGCTTTCTTTTTGAAAATTGTAAGAATGTTGTTTTTATTTAAAAATCCCAGGTAAATATATATATCGATTCAATTCTTGAAAAAAAATATTGTATTACTCTATTTTAATTTACCGATGAATTTCACGAATTTTGAAGCAATATTTGTAATTTGCTGTTGTAAATTATTGGTAAAATTATTTATTTCAAACATCAAAGAAAGTACAGCCTTAATGCAATTTATTAGCGACAAAGTCCAATTATTTTCACTACGGATTTTTGCGTCCTGTTCATAAATTCATTGTTCACTTGTGGAAGGCTGACAAAGACGGTGGCTTTTTAGAAATGTATAACATTGGCCCAACGACCCGCGCATTCTTTTGTAATTTCTCCTACAAGGTGTCCAGTTATTGCATAATTTCACTTTTTATATTATCGAATAGAACAAAAAATATTTTTAAATGACATTTGTTTGAAAATTGTAACTCAATTTATTGGCTTTTTAAAATAATTTTAAAATATTAATTTTTAATCTATCGCAACAGTGACATTTGTGGCAAAGTTATCACATTTGTCCATTAAATGCCAAGAGCAGATTGAATAGAAAAAAAAATCAAATTGATCATTGGATCAAATTAAACATGAGATACTGCACTTCGGCGTTAAACTGAAATTTTACCACGAAAAGACAGATTTTCATTTTATGCTGAACATAAAACTAATATCAAATTAAGTTAAATTCGTTAAAAAATGAGTTTCATCGGAATGGGATCGGAATTGTATGTTTGTATGATAAATACTAATTCTTTGGAGATCAGCAGTTCTCAAACTAAGAGTCGGGATCCGCTAGTGGGTCACGAACTGCTCGATCAGTTCTTCAAAAATAGACTAATTTTACCTGCAAATGGTGAAAATATATAGGTAAGCAACTTCGGGAAGTAAGTGTTTTATTAATTTTTATTCCTTAGTGTGTTTTTTCTGAGCCATGAAATAAAATTTAAAACAAGAATTTCGCATCATTTTTTTTTTAATTCGAAAACTGCGCCCCCATCCCCCCCCCCCCCCCACCCAAAAAAAAATCGTTGCAGAACTCGTTATAGTGTTGAATAATTTAGTCTTTTCTTCAGTTTTTATGGTGTATTATTCAGAACCTTATTTAGAAAATTGAGACTCTATGCAAAAAGCTATTGGGGGCTCTTAACACACAACTTGAAATTACGCAATCTGTTTATTGACGTCTTCAAATAATATGTATAACATCAGAAAGTTATTGTAAAACACAATTATTATACAAGTAAAAATAAATTATCTTTAAATTGAAAAGAACTTTCAAAATAGAAAAAAGGACGTAAGTTGTGTTGTTCATTATAAATTTTAATAGATTTCAAATTTGACTATATGGAAGAGAAATATTTAAGATAAGATTGTATTCAAAATTTGACGGTCTATGAAAATTTAAAAACTTTAAAAGTAGGCCTATTGTGCCTAATGGAAAAATTAAGCCCTGGTTGTATTATACTGTAAAACTTGCTCAAACAGAATCCCAGAAGACTAATATGATGCTTTAGATAGGATTATTTAGAGGATATGCTGCTTTAGATAGGATTTAGCAAATATGGCATATAATTGTATGGTATTCCTTCAGTTTAGTCGGGTCCATGAAAGTTCTCCGTTTTCACAGATTTTAACAGGTCTCTGTAGTTTTAAAGTTTCTTTCTCTGGTATTGTGTTTTCACCAGATTAACAATTTTTGCTTTTAATGAAAATATTTTTATTTCATGTCTTTTTTAGAGATACTCTTTTCCTTAATGAATCCGAGTTTATTCGCGTCATTATAAGAGATTAGTCCTTAATTAAAAGTCTTTAGATATTAAATATAAAACTAATAACACTGAAAGATCTTGGGTCTTCATCAAAAAGACCACATTTTTGCCGCTTAAAAATCCTGTTTTTCCAGGTCGAAAAAAAAAATTACATTTTTTTTCTTTTTTACTCTATTATGAGGAACTGTTAAACATTTTCTTGCGTTTTTAAGCTAAAATAATAATTTATTTTCTTAAACTCGATAGCTATTTACTGCACAAGATTTAATCTTTAATGAAAAAAAAAAGTTTGATACCAAATGTTCTTATCAAAACGATTCAAATACCAAGCTATGAGAAGTTGACTCTAGTATTTATTTTTTCACGGACGCAAAGTTCTTTAAGGTAATTGAGTAATATTTTCTTGCTGTATTTTTCCTACGAGCTATATATTAGGGTATTTTGTATTGCTACATTTTGAAGACTAGCTCGCTTCGCAAACATATATTGTGTTTGACAACGAAATTGATAGGGTATCACTGAGAATGAATGAAATTTTTTTGTGCTAACACTTTATATATATATATATATATATATATAAAGAAGACATCTAAAGTCAAGATATTCTTTTGCAGTTTTTTTTTTTACTATATAAAAGGGTGATGAAATTTAAAGTTAAACGAATTTGTATTGTTTAAATATTCCACTTTAAAAAATAAATTAAGCATGTTATGCGATGAAGAAATTAAAAATGTGAGCCCAAAGTTTTGCAATTTAAATTTATTTTAAAAATGATTTCGAACTTTATATTCTGCTTTTTATCCATTCGTTCACCTTTTTTCAACATTGTTAAAACTGACACAAATGTTAAATAACGCAATAATAATAATAATTATAATTTTGAATATGTTTTGAAAATATTAGGCATTCAGATAAATTTTAATGTTGTCTCGCTTTTTTTAATCCGTACGTCTACATTAGTATCAAACTACTAGTGGCTTATCATATGACGTTATTTATTCTATCTTAAAATTTTCTAAATTTTTCTGCTTAAAAATTGCAATGCCAAAATAGAACATAATCGACTTCAGATAGATGTCTTTCTATATTTTTTTATGCATAGAAAAATGATTTCATCTAGTCATATACATAATAGAAAGCTTTTCTTTTTTTAAAATGCCATATCTAAATATAATGCAGTAAAAATATTAATTCATTCTTCCCCCCCACCTCTTTTATTAACCCCGTGGGGACGAGCGACCGATATATGTGCCGAGTAATCTGCTTAGAATCCGTGATTATTCTCACCAGTAAATTTTTATTGTAAATTTTGTCTTATTTAATCCGAGGATTTCCCCGATTCAATTAGGCAGAAATTTCTGTTTTGAAAAACCGGTGATAAAAGATTAAAAATTCTGTAAAAGACGCTCGTCCCTAAGGGGTTAATATGGGAAGCACTGAATTTATCCACTTCGAACTGTTTCTACAATAAAATAACTATTATTTAAAAATAATAATCGATTGTTCGTCAATAGCATAAATTTTAATCATAAATTCAAAAACAGAGTTAGGTTATACTTGATGGATAAAATTCTTGCTAAAACAATTCAAATACCAACGGATGACAAGTTATGATTAATGGCTTGATTTTTTTTTCTTTGGCGCAGAATTTTTCAGATTATTGAAAAATGTTTTTCTCTCGTATTTTTCCGTACAATCCATACATTCTAGGTTTCATTTTGTATTGAAACATTTAGAAAGAAAAACTTTCTTCCTAAACATATGTTGACATGTGTGTCAACGAAATTGATAAATCATAACTAAGAATTTCTAAACTGCCTGGAGATTCTACTGTCTACAGTTTTTCATTAAAAAAGCTATATATATTTGAAGACTAAATAAGTATTCTTTTTTATTTTTTTAACCCTTTATCTACTAACGGTCATTAAAATAACTTGTAATAAAATTCATTTAATACATCGATTAGTTGTAATACAGTTTAGAATGAGTTATAGATACATTAATTTATCTTGTTCCAAAAGTATTATAGGTTACATAAAACAAAAATATTTTTTAAAGGATGATTTCTTTTGCCTTTGCATCTTTTCAGCTTTCTTGGCGTTGGGAAAGGGGAGGTGGATTTTTCAATTCGGAAATATTTCTATATTTCTATTCTAAGAACATTATATTTGTACATTTCGTAATTCTACAAAATACTAAGAAAACTATTTAAAATAAAAGATTTGAGTGGGGTTATAAGTATTGCACGAAATCCCTATAAATTCAAATTTAATGAATCCTTCTAAATTCTAAAATCCTTCTAAAATTTATTAAATGATTATGTAAATCCTCTAATGTAGTTTAAACAATTCACGAAAAATGCTTTGGAAGATAAAATTTTCATGAATTCATAATTCAGTACATAAAGGGTTAATTTATACTATGTGGATCTGAATGAGAGTAAACGGAATGTTTTATTTACATAGTCTGTTTTAAGAAGTCTCGGGACTCTTAAAGCTTCAAAATTTTCGAAATTTTAAATTTTATATATGCTAAACTTCTATCTTTTCTGAACATTTTAATATAATTGTTTCCTTGAAATTCCCATTAGAACAGAAGTTGTGTCTTTTAGAATTACACCCGCTCAATAACTGAAGCTTTGTTTCCGAAACTTCGAAGTCATTTTTTCACAAACTGACGTTTTTGGGCATAACGCTCAGGATATCTCAAAAACTTCTCAATATTTTTAATAAAATTTTCAAATTTTGTTTCATGTTAGTATGTATAAATTGAACCTAAAATTTCCTTTTTATTGTTTAAAAAAAATATTTTTATTGGATTATACTGTAGAAAATTTCAAAATTTTGTATTAGCTAAATAAAACTTCGTATTAAAAATATAAAAATGTTTTAAATACAAATTTATTTAGGCTGAGGGTAATTATTATAATCTGAAGTATAATTGGGCACAAAAATTTTCATTCTAGTTACAAAATTTATTTTGCAATCCTGCGCATAAGCTGACTTACCAATTTTCTGCTCGACAAATGTCTGACATAAAAATAGCAAATAAAGCCTTTGTGCAACAATATTAAAAAGCAGAAAAACCAACGTTTAAAATGCACAAATAATATATGAAAAGCAGCAAACAGCTGTTTCGAATCTACTAGCGAGATTCTTCTTCAGTGCAAAAGGAACAGCGTGCTAGAAAAAGCAAGGCTGAGAAAAAAAAGCTCAGCCTTGCTTTTTTGCTCAGCTTTTTTGCTCAGCCTTGCTTTTTCTAGCACGCTGTTCCTTTTGCACTGAAGAAGAATCTCGCTAGTAGATTCGAAACAGCTGTTTGTTGCTTTTCATATATTATTTGTGCATTTTAAACGTTGGTTTTTCTGCTTTTTAATAAATGTCTGACAGTTTGAAGCCTCCTATAAATATTAATTCTGCATCTTGTAATTTTTTTATATATATGAAATAAAAGAACATACTTATATCTTGCATCCCTCTAAAAATAGTGTTTTAAAATCATATACATTTTAAGATGTTAAATGTTGAAAATGTTTTTTTTTTCTTTATTTTAGGGTTCCATACTTAAAAAGTAAAAACGGAACCATTGTAAGATCACTCCTGTGTCTGTCTGTCACAGCCATTTTACTCGTAAACTATGGACCGTGGAAAGTTCAGATTGGGGATGTAATAAAGACTATTGATCCACATATTTACAGATAATTAAACCTTCACAAATAAATTTAGGGAAAATGTAGAGGGGCTAATTAAGTTACTTAAAGTAAATAAATCTTTCCTTGTATATCGCGTAGGGTATCGTGTGAAAGCTTTCGTAAGGCTGAACTGAAAATGTACATTTCTTTTAATTTTAGGTATTATATTTTCAGAGATATCGTCGAAAATGTAGTGCAAAAATATATCCCCCCCCCCTCCCTCCTCTATTTCCGAATCTACTGAAACTAAAATTATGAAAAAATTAGAAGTATTAGACGTTAATTTAAACCTTGCAGGAAAACTAGCGATTACCCTAGGTCGCATAGTTTTTGAGAAAAGCACACTTTTCCATTACACACAAATTTCGATTTGCGGGCATTAAGCTAAGGTGTTGAGGAGCGTTGGAGGTACCTATCGTAGCAGAAGTATAAAAGCATTGTTGATAATGATTTTCGAAAAAAATGTCGGTAATTAGCCGAGATATTAACCCTTAAAGACAAGGACGGTTTGGATATACATAATGACAGGGGTGGCGTACTCTATGAACCATCTGCTTTTAAAGCCTAGATAACAACTTTTATAATCATACATCTGTGTAAAGCAATGCCCAGTAGCAGCATAAAAACAATAAAAGTCAAATTATTAAAAACAGACTAGGTTAATTAGATTTAATCGCATAAATACTATGGGATTCGCGGCTAGTTTGCATTGAGCGGATCTCTCAATACGCTTCCCATGTCTTTAAAAGTTAATTAAAAACCTGGCTGTAAAAACGCAGCACGGACCAAGGAGTCGTTGCAAATTTGCGACCTCCTTTCGAAGCGGGCTTAGTACAATGCTAAGTTTAAACTTTGAACAAGGGTTTTGTTTTAGCTACACTGTAAAAAGAAAATATTATTACTACATTGAATTTAGTTTTTGAAATTCCAAAGGAAGTTAAAATATGCACTACTTTTATTGTCAATACTCAATTGTGTTCGTTAGAAACAGATTAGGATTAGATTTTTAAAAAAGTTATACAGAATAGCAATATTTTATATTATTTAGGCTTCATATCTCGCTGAACTTTTTTGGTATACCCATTCATACTTTTCTAGTATATACGAGTACAGCCATACCCAACTGTACGTTATATAGTTTTTTTTACAAAGTCTTATTATTCTTTTAGCAACGATTTTTTTAATAATACAGTTAATATTCAAATATATTTATTGTACGGAACCCCCTGAGCGCAAGTAATACTCGCACTTCACCGCTCCTTAACCCTTTTAATATTTCACCTATTTTCATTAACATATCTACTTTTCAAAGAAAAAATCGTACCCTAAATAAAAATACTATTCGTTATTCAAATTTTTTATTTAAAATTAACAAAATAAAAACTTAAATTATATATCTAAAGAAAGAAATACATATATCCAAAGAGACTGGACGAGATACAAATGTACCCTAATAATATTACAGGTTTAAAGAATAAATTAAATATGTTATTAGTTATTGAACCAAATTAACTTTTTGAAATTACCGCAAAATTGATTTTTTATGCGATTCCAGTCTTTTACACAGTATTTTATATCCGCTTGCCATCTTTTATGAGTATTGTTAATATTTTCTTAAATTTAAAAACTATGCGTCTGCGACAACTTACAGGTTTTCATATGCTTTGAAAATATTAGGTGTGCAATTGCGTTTTAATGTTTGTGAGCTCTATCTGTTTTAAACTGTACCTTTGCCCGTCAAACTTGAATATTAAATATTTCCTTGTTTAAAACTATATTTTCAAAACAATATATAACAGGTTTCATATAAATCTCCTGCTGTTTATTGTCTGCATCATAAAATTTATTTCATTCAATCGTATGCATAATAATAATAATTAAAAAACTGCATGAAATATATGTCGTATAACAAATTACCGTAAAAGTACGATTTTCTTTTCTCACCCTACCCATCTTTTATTAATACTGAAAGCGGTTAATTTGCAGATTTGCTTACATTTTTAAGCTAAAATAATCATTACTTTTAAAAAACTAATAAGAGCTTCATAAGCAATGCAAACTTTAATACGAAACATTTTTACCGAAACAATTCAAATACGCAGTCATGAAAAGTTATAATTAACCGCTTCATTTTTTAAATCGATGCGAATATTTTCAAAGTTATTGAAAAATATTTTTCCATTTTATTTTTTTTAACTATAAAGATATTCTAGGGCTGATTTTGTTTTGCAATATTTAGGAGAAAGAGAGGAAAAAAAATCTTGTTTCTTAGACATATGTTGCTGTGTTTTGGTAACAAATATTGATAGGCAATCACTCAAAACTTTTAAAGTGCCTGAAGATTATACTGTTGACAGTTCTTCATGAACAATATGGAAAGTCGAAGTACTTTTTGTGCTTTAGCTATGCTATGGGGGATTTAGAATAAAACGGAGTATTTTACTTATGTTATTTATATATTCCATTTTAAAGAATAAATTAACCCCTTAAGCACCACGACGTATCTGTGTACATCATGAAATCTTCTGTTACAGTACCAGAACGTATGTGCGTGCGTATTCATTTTAAGTCCTGACTAAGGTTCTAAGAATCTGTTTTTTATGCGTGACTAATTGATATCGTGATTGATTTTGTACGGACTTTATAGAATAAACATACATAGCTTTTTTTTTTTTATTATTATTAACGCTTTCCAATATAGTTGAAAAGTGTTTATGAATTCGGTTTGTCTGTCTGTTCTTCTGTGCTCTAACTCGCTCAAATATGTTCAAATTTCCATGAAATCGATATATATTATTGGAGTTTACGGTGAAATGTTCGGTATTTAAAACGAAGTGTGTAGCATTAGCGATTCATTTACAGGGGTACCCGAAAGAATTCTGTTGCATTACGGCCAAAGGGGTAAAAATCTTTTGCGGTGTATTTTAATGATATTACACTATTTTAAATGTACTGAAATTTGTATATATCACTGAGGTGTACTACAAAACTCTTACTGTTGAATATGGTGTGCATAGAATTTATCGTTAATTTACAGGGACACACTAAAGTATTTGGCTACAGTGCTGCCTATAAAGAATAGTTACTGGAAATGCATTTTTATTTGTAATACGCGTTTTAAAATTTAATAACTTTTTGTATAATATTTGATAAGCATAAACTCTATAGATCATATGCAGGACTACAGAAAAGATCTCAAGCGCATTTTCGTTTATTGACGGAAATTGCTGGATGGGAAATTTAAACTGTGCTATGCGTTTAATTGAACTTATGTAATATACGTGTGAATCTATAGATCATATACAGGTGCTGCACAAAACAATTCGAACATTTTTCGTACTATTCATGGTAATTGCAGAAATTGGGTGTTCAAATTTGTTATGTCTTTTCTAAATAATTTATTTAGACATCTTTCACCTTAATAAATTGTAAAATTTTGTTACAGCATTCTGAATGTATTGGAAAGTGTTTCATAATCTATGTTGGACACATGATTTTTCGTTCTTGTTTTTACACTTCTGCGCTTTGTTGTAATGTAACAATAATTCGAAAAACTTACGAACTTTACACATGTAATAGTTCTTTATTACGAACCTTATTTCTGTTTGTATTCTATAAATAAGCCATTATTTCATCCCCTTATATTACATGTAATTAAGAAATTCTCATGTAATTAAAAATAATGACAAACTACTTTTTCACTAAAATTAATATATGAGCATTCTCACATATTTTTGACTTTTAAGTCCCTGAATAAAATTTTTTATTTTAGTACATATCCTTTTTTTTTCCGTATACTGGAAAACATCCTATTGCACGACTATATAACAATATTAACGAGATAAGTAAGTTTTGGACGATGTTGATGACCCAAATATACCACGAAATTCCATACCATCCTGTGTCCCTGATACTGATTTTTAAGTTTGGAGCTGTCTGTATAAAATTGTTCCAATAAACGTAATTCGATGTAGTTTTTTTCGAAACTGGGACTATTTTTTTATATAAATATGTAGAAAAAAATTAACCTGCACACAATTTTACGGTTGATATTACTTTTTTAACTCTGTCCCTTGATTTTATATTCTTTACCGTCCCTCTTCTAAAATTATACAGAAAATCACTTCAGATGCAGTCACAGAATTTTTTTAGACTTTTTTCTCATGCAGAAGTATGCTAGAGAAAGAATGGCTAAAATTCTTTAACAGAAAATTTACTGCAGAATTTAAATCAGCATTCAAATATCAATTTTAAGCATCGTGGTTTTATTGGTAGTCTTGCCGTCCCCAAGGTTTATTCCTGCACTTTTCGAGGTAAATTAATTTATTTTTAATACAATGTAAATAACTGCTGCTAAAAATCAATGAACATTGTGATATCACTTAGTCTTAACATGATTTCCCTAAAAATTGGTGGCATAATTTTCCTTACCGTCCCATCCTTACAATCTTTTTTTTTTCCTTACCGTCGCTTTTTTCCTCTTACCGTCTCCCTTTTTTCCCCCTTACCGTCCCTTCCTTAACATCTCTTTAAGACAATGTTATACCAAAATTTTGTTCTACAAGTACTACATTGTTATTATTTCTTATTTGAATGTCCTGTGGGTGCTATGCAAATTCATTATCAGTAAAAATTTAGAAGAAAATAAAAAGTTATAGTGGTAAAATGGTAAGGAAAATTAAACTCGCAAGTTTAACTTAAACTTCAGTTAAATAAAAAATTCTTCGCTGCTGACCATTTTTTCTTTATTTTGAATCATTAAGGCATTCGCCTATAAGTTTAAAATGTTATTTTCGTAAGTTTAATTTCACCAAGTTTTCATTCCTGAAAGTTAAAATTTGCGAGAATGCCTCATATCTGGTATTCAGCATATTATCACTAAAATGAATCTGGTGCTTAAGGGAGGTTAATCGTGAAAAACTACAAAGAAAGTTAATATGAACCTAAATTATTTATTAAAAATTATCTCGATTTTCTTTATGATTAAAAATTGTATACATTATATTTTTATCAATTTATCTGTTAGTTAATCGTCTATTCATATTGTTATTATTTTCCAAAATTTAGAAAATGTGAGTGCCCAATAACTTGCATACATGTATGCGTTTTAACCCTTTTCAAATATCTATGTGTCGTTTATAATATTTAGGTTATAATAAAAAATCTTATATTTCATTGTTCAAAATAACCATAAAAAACCCAAAATAAACTATAATTGATTTCCGATAGATTTATTTTCGAGGTCGAAAATTTAATTTAATGGAATCATAAGAAAGCCTTTACTACTTTATGTATTCCTTATCATTTTTAAAATAATTATTTTCTAACTAGTAAGCTTCTTGTTAGTCATGCAAAATTTGATCATAAATGCAAAACAAAATAATTTATTGGTGCAAAAAATTCACACTAAAATGGTTGAAATCCCCAATAATAAGAAGTTATGATTGGTTTATTCATTTTTCAGTGAAGCAAAATTCTTAAGAGTTATTGGAGATATTTATTTTAAGATTTATTTTTCCCTACAAAATATATATTTTGACGCTCATTCTGTATTGAAGCTTACAGAAAGAAAAGCTTGCTTCGTAAACACATGTTGTTGTGTTTGACAACGAAATGGATTGGCCATCGCTAAGAATTCTTAAAATGCCTAGAGATTCTCGCTGTTGACCGTTTTTTGTATAGAGAAGATTTCAAAAGTCAAAGTATACACTTTTTTCTTTTTCTTTTACTGCGTTGAAGATAGAGAAATTTAGGGTTAAACTACTTTTTTTTTAATATTTCCTACATATTCTATTTTAATAAATAAATAAAGTACGGTAAACTATTAATAAATTTAAAATTGAGTTTATTTTGTTAAATGTATTTCAAAATTTGCTGTAGTCATGTACAGTCAGAGATAAGAGAGAGGCGGGGAGTGGGAATACTCCATACTACCGCTGCGGTAAATCATAGTATAAAAATGCTACTTGTACCGGTCAATAAGCTATAATGTCTACTAATGAAGGTTATACTTAAAGTTTTCTTAGGAGTTGTCTACGTATAAAAATTTTATTTTTTTAGGGGGGGGGGCGGAAAGTAATGCCTTTTTTTACATTAAATTTAAACAAATAAATTTTTAATATAAGTTTTCATTTTTAGTCAATGATGTTATCAACAAACTTTTGCCATCTATTTTGAAATTTTTCATTGCCTTATCGTTAAAAATCATTTGGTTGTTGAGCAAAATATCTAGAGATGGCATTTTGAATATCATCCAAATTTTCAATTTTTTTTTTCACGTATAAAGTGCTGTAGCGATCGGAATAAATTGAAATCCGATGGAGCAATGTCGGGTGAGTATGGTGGGTGAAGCGGTACTTTCCACCCCACTTCATTATTTTCCAGGGTTCGCCTTGCGCAGTGCGGTCTGGCATTATCGTGTTGCCGAATAACGCCTTTTCTGTTGACAATCGCTGTCCACTTTACAATTGAAGATTAATTTACTCCATTTAATTGTTCACAGTAAAAGTCTTCATTCACAGTTTGCCCAGGTTTCAGCACTTGAAATTGAACGATTCCGCTAATACTCCACCAAACACACAACAGCGCCTTTTTGGGATGTAAGCCTGTCTTCGTGGCGATTCATTCAGAAAGAGCTACTGCCTTTTGTGGTTTGGATTATCATAGAGGACCTATTTTTCATCTCCAATGATCAAGTGACCAAAAAAACGCTTCTGTATTGTGTCGCTGAAGCAATAAGTTGAATGTGGTGGATCGTTTAGATTTGTTTTCTTCGGACAAATTATGCGGGACCCAAACACGTGCTCTGCTTCATTTACCAATCTGCCGCAAATGTTCTCGGATGGTCGACCAAGGTTGCTCGAAGGGTTAAGAGTGTTTGACAGCTTCTCGGTTGTCTGACACGGGTTTGCTTCGAATTCCCCCCTTAACCCGTCTATGTCTAAAATTGTTGGTCTTCCTGATCGATACGTGAAGGAAAGATCAAAATTCCCGGATCTGAACTTAAAAAACCACCTTTGGCTTTTACGACGACTAATGCACTTGGATAAACATGGCAAATGTTTTTGGTAGCAACTGTTGCGTTACCACCTTTGTGAAACTCAAAAAGCATACAATGCCGGGATATATACTTCTTCTGATATTTTGCTCGCCATTTCACCCAAATCTTCCGAAAAAATTAAGAGTTAATTACTTACAAGTAAAAAAACCACTTGAACCTTATAATGCCTTTGACACGGCTTTGAAGTACACAATGAGCTACTTAATGATAAAGTATAGACATGAGAAAAAATGGCATTGCTTTCCGGTCTCCACAATACGAAGCTTTAAATTTTTCAAAACTAACATGTAATTTCGACACAATATTTGGATTTTTCAGTAAATTTTACCTGTTGATACCAAAATAGAAATAATTCGGTTAAGTAGCTTAGGAATTATTCAGGTTTAAAGTTTGAAACTCCTAGCGTTAAATTCATTTGTAATCGTTGCAAAATGCGGGTAATTTTCATTCAAAAACTACTTGGCAGAATCAGTTGTAAATCAGTGCTAGAAATCGACTTGTGTTGAAAAATATATAGGTTATAATTAATTTTATATACAATATGACCTCAAAAATCCGGCATTCAGAAATAAGGCAACTTCAAAAATCCGGTATCATAGTCATTTTTCCCTTCCATTTTTCACACTTCGAACTTACAGGAGAAAGAAAAATAGCAATTATTTACAAATTAAAAACTTCGAATTCGAAAGTAAAAGTGCGAAAAATAAAAGATTGACTAATAAGAATGCGTTTTTTATGTCGGACCAGATTAGTTCCTTGAACAACAGAAAATCCAAGAAAACTCGGAGCTGTTAAATATATGGCCGCAATAACAGCTCAGGGACGAGATCGAGAAACCAACAGAAAAAAAGGTATCGCTGGGAAAATGCATAAATTTGACAGGAGAGTTAATATCCCCTTTAGAGACACAAGACTGTATTTCCAAAACTGATATTCTTTACATGTATAAAATACGAGAAAAATTTGTTAAAGAACGGCCAAAAAGATTAAACAATTAACATTAACGATTACACGAGAAGAAAATGACTTTACTGTTTATCATATACAGGGTGTCCGGTCTCAACGATGTCCAATCGCTAATTCCTAAACCGTTAGTCATAGACATATAGTTCCAATTACAAAAATGTTTTAAATCAGGTAAAGAAATATTTTAAAAGCGATTTGGGTCTATAAAAACATTTCTTAAAAAATTACGAAATTTAAATTTATACGGTCCCCCGGTCCTATAAGTTATATTTAGTGAAATTTTCCTTTTACACTGCCAAGTAATGCAAAAAAAGTCCCGTTATTCTACGATTAAAATTGACCGAGTAATAGCTGTTTAAAGTTGGAGCATATTTTTTGCTGCAAATTGGGGGGTCATTCACAAATTTAGTCGAAATATATTTTCGTGAGATATAAATAATGTTTGGGAGCAAAATTAACATTGCAATATAAATTTGAAATCTTTAATCATTCTGGCATATTAATGGAAAATATACAATTTGTAAAAACAAAATTTTTGTTAAATAAAATGATTCTAAAATAACAGCCTCAATTCTTTACAAAATGATACGTATTTTAAAATATTATTAGATTACACAAGCCTGCAAGAGTTGGGTTATGTCATGTTTTTTAGCTTTTGATAATTGATTCTTATATATTCTGTACCGCTGAATCCGAAATTGACCTTCATTTTTAACTATCATATCAGGATTTTTCGCAAATTGCAAATTTCAAAGTTAAGAAGTTCAATGTTAAAGTTGAATTTCCTCCCCCATCTCATCGGACCACTCAGCTGTTTAGCTGTAAGAATCCCAGAATAAGCAAAAATATCGAATAATTTTTTAAATAAAATAAAATAAAATTTAAAATGTTTTACATATGTTTTATAGTATGAGATTTTCGCTATATTTTAACTTACACATCTGCGATTTGCAAAAAAAATTCTAACGCGATGGTTAAAAATAAAGGTCTTTTTCAGATTCAGTGCTAAAAAGTGCGTAAAAATCAATTATCAAAAGTTAAAAAACACAACCATCTCCTCTACTTTATAGTATTCGATTTTTGTTATTCTTTAAATTTGAAAATTTATGATTTGCGAAATATCCTGACATGATGGTTAAAAATTAAGGTAATTTTCGGATTCAGTGCGAAAAAATACATAAAAGTTAAAAAACCCAACAATCGCAGTCTTGTATTATCTAATGTAAAACTTTTTCTTAAACTCCTTGGCAGAAATCTATCTGAATTTTTTTGTGTTATCCTGTAAAATAAGTATAAATGGTAACCACCGAAAATCTTAATAATATTAGATTGCTATCGGATTTGCGCCAGTATGTAAAATGCAATCTCGATCGGATATTTAAAAATGGGTTAAAGTTAAAGTACAAATTTTGAACTGGAAAAACATACATACGATTTTTGAAGTAACATAAAAACTTATTAAAAAAAAATAATTTTTGTTAAAAGAAATCATAAGAGAAACAGTCTCAAATCCTGACAAAATAAAACATATGTTATTTTAGCCTATTTGAGACTTAATCATAATACTTCTAGGATTTTTTTTCAAAGCGCAGATACACATGAAGTAATATCTTCGAATACTTTAAACACTTGGTATATGATCCCTCAAAGCCAAGCCGAACTCATTTGTTTTCAGAGTAGAAAAGTGGCATAAGTCATGCAGTTTTAAAGTTTCATAACTCGCTCAATTTTAGCGTTATATGAATGGGACTTTTTTTGTCTTACTTGTCAGTGTAATAGGAAAAAATTACTAAATATAACTTATAGGACCGGGGTACCGTATAAAAATTTAAATTTCGTAATTTTTTAAGAAATGTTTTTATTGACCCAAACCGCTTTTAAAATGTTTCTTTACCTGATTTAAAACATTTTTGTAATTGGAACTATATGTCGATGACTAACGGTTTAGGAATTAGCCATTGGACACCGTTGAGACCGGACACCCTGTATATATATGTATATATTTAATTATTTGTAACATAGAAAATATTAGTTAAAGTAAGATTGTTTTTTTTTTATTATTATTTATTTTTCTCTTTTTTTCTGTCTGATAATTATCACTTAGTTATGAATTAAATTAGGAATAAAAGGCGCCATTAGGAATATCGGAAATACTTTTGATATTCCTTCAGAAATCCGGAATTTTAAAAAATCTGACTTAGTCTGGGTATCGACGATGCCGTATTTTTGAGCTTATACTGTATATATGTTATATTAAATTAAATTCGAACTAAATATATTTGGAAAATTATTTTCGAAAAAAAAAAAATGAATAATTACTAATAACTTCTTTAACAGAAATCTATTTATAGAAGCTTCAAATATGCCAATCCAAAATTACAGCTCATTCCGCCAAGTAGTTTTTAGGTTATACTTAAAAAAAAAATCCTCATTGTAATCTGTTTTGCAACGATTTAAAATGAATTCAACATTAGGAATTCCAAACTTCAAAGTGCGTAATTCCTAATCTAACTTGACTGAATGAATTTTTGTTCGGTATACTAAAATAAAATTTACAGAAGAATCCAAATATGAATAAAAAAGAAAAGTGCCCAGCTGAACTGATGGCATTGAGCTCACAGGCTATTCACACTAATTGTATATTATACTCTTATTTTAAATAATAATGCCCCTCAAAAAAAAATAAGTGAAGGGGAATTAGCCCCCGTTTCCCCCTTTATACTTAACCAGCGAACCTCCAAATCTAATCAGGGAAGCTCCTTATCATAATAAACCGGTATACCAAATTTGGAGCAAATCGAATAATCCTACAAAAAAACCCCATTTATCTAAATTAAGGGGGTGGACTAGCCCCCCCCCCTTTATCCTTAACCAATGAATCCCCAAAACGAATCAGGGAAGCTCCTTAACATAATAAACCGGTATACCAAATTTGGAGCAAAGCGAATAATTCTGCATGAAAAACCCGTTTATATAAATTAAGGGGGGTGGACTAGCCCCCCTTCCCCCTTTATCCTTAACCAATGAACCCCCAAAACTAATCAGGGAAGTTCCTTAACACAATAAACCGGTATACCAACTTCGGAGCAAATCGAATCATTCTGCATGAAAAACGCATTTATCTAAATTAAGAGGGGCGGGCTAACCTCCCTTTTCCCCCTTTATAACCAGTGAACCCACAAAACTAATCAGGGAAGTTCCTTAACATAATAAACCGGTATACCAAATTCGGAGCAAATCGAATGATTCTGCATGAAAAACCCATTTATCTGAATTAAAAGGGGTGGACTAACCATCCTTTTCCCCCTTTATCCTTAACCAATGAACCCCCAAAACTAATCAGGGAAGTTCCTTAACATAATAAACCGGTATACCAACTTCGGAGCAAATCGAATGATTCTGCATGAAAAACCCATTTATCTGAATTAAGGGGGGTGGACTAACCCCGTTTTTCCCCCTTTATCCTTAACCAATGAACTCCCAAAACTAATCAGGGAAGTTCCTTAACATAATAAACCGGTATACCAAATTCGGAGAAAATCGAATGATTCTGCATGAAAAACCCATTTATCTGAATTAAGGGGGTGGACTAACCCCCCTTTTCCCCCTTTATCCTTAACCAATGAACACCAAAAACTAATCAGGGAAGTTCCTTAACATAATAAACCGGTATACCAAATTCGGAGCAAATCGAATGATTCTGCATGAAAAACCCATTTATGGGGGTGGACTAACCCCGTTTTTCCTCCTTTACCCTTAACCAATGAACTCCCAAAACTAATCAGGGAAGTTCCTTAACATAATAAACCGGTATACCAAATTCGAAGCAAATCGAATGATTCTGCAAGAAAAACCCATTTATCTGAATTAAAAGGGGTGGACTAACCCCCCTTTTCCCCCTTTATCCTTAACCAATGAACACCAAAAACTAATCAGGGAAGTTCCTTAACATAATAAACCGGTATACCAAATTCGGAGCAAATCGAATGATTCTGCATGAAAAACCCATTTATCTGAATTAAGGGGTTGGACTAACCCCGTTTTCCCCCCTTTATCCTTAACCAATGAACTCCCAAAACTAATCAGGGAAGCGCCTTATCACAATGAACCTAGAAAATTTTTTTGAAGCAAATCGGATGTTTCTATCAAGAGTTATCGCGTTACGTACATACATACATACGTACATACATACATACATACAGAACGGGCGGGCACATTAGCTCTCAGGCTTTGATAGCCTGTGAGCTAAAAAATAGGGACTGTAGATATACTGTAAAATTTGGCACAATTTTAGTATTGAGACAAGTCATTAGAAAAATTTCAAGCATTTATTTATAGTATTTATAACTAATTGATTGGGATCAGTTACATTTTTATGCAGTGCTATGCGGCAGAGTTAGTATGGGAGGCTTTCTATCTTTCCCCAATTGTACGTAATAAAAAGCTACGGGGAATCTCATACCTAAATAGAATGCACTAAAAGTATTATACTTTCTAGCTTTTTTTTTAGACCCCGGTATGCTATTTTTTTCTCCCAGCAATTAAAATGTCGTCTCCAAAAAATAACGTTCCGTTGTATAAGCCAGCTGTAAAACAAAGCAGGGGTATCATTATACTGCTAAATACTCTACTGCAATTTTTAAACTTCTAAGCATCGCACATTTTCAATTTTTATACCGTCTTATTGGGGGAAAAAATACCTTTTCATGCAATTTGTTTGAAAACTGCATCTCCATTTATTTTTGAGATATTAATTTTTTCCTAGTTTTTAGCGAAATTTGTTTAATTACGGCAACTCAAGTACTCCATTTCTGTAGAAAGTAAAGGAAAAAATAGAAATTATATCTTTTTGTTGCCATTTTCCCATAAAAACTGAAAAAAATTTAATTAAAATACATGCTATTTTGAAAAAAATATAAATGAATGATTTCTGATAAAACATGGAGCTATTATAAACTAAATTTAATTTTAAGTATCTATATTACTATTACAAACAAATGAAGGCATATGAATCATTAGATAGCCGATTTTTTTTTGTCGAGTTTCTTGCTGATTTCTTTTTGCTGGATTTGTGTATTATTGTGAGCAGTGACGTCCTATGCATACTTTATTGTAGATGTTGTTTAAGACTGGATCGTAAATGAGGAATTCTTCAGCGGATTCAGATGACGTCGTTTTATATAAAATAAAATCGCCTGTTTTAACTCTTAAAACTTAACTACAGTAGAGTCCCGCATAACCGAGTTTCCGGTTTAACCGAGTTATTTTCTTCTGATGGACTGATGGCTTCTACTATTATGAAACAGACATTATAAATGAAGTGTTAGGTGCAATCTTGCTGCTGCTTTCATAGTAGAAGCACGTCTTTTTTGCGCCTGACGATGAAAGACACGGATCTTACGAAAGGCCTAGCGCATTTAAAAGGTTTTGATGGTGTTTTAAGAAGATATTTTAGTACTTATTGATTCACACCAGTTTCAAATTATTTTCTGTGACTCTGCCACAGTTCACAATGAACCTAGAAAATTTTTTGAAGCAAATCGGATGTTTCTATCAAGAGTTATCGCGTTACGTACATACATACATACATACGTACATGCATACATACAGAACGGGCGGGCACATTAGCTCTCAGTCTTTGATAGCCTGTGAGCTAAAAAATAGGGACTGTAGATATACTGTAAAATTTGGCACAATTTTAGTATTGAGACAAGTCATTAGAAAAATTTCAAGCATTTATTCACACACACAATTTCAAGCATTTTATTCACACAATTTCAAGCATTTATCCACATTATTTCACTGTTTTTCACGTCCATTTACCTTTTCTTTGTTACATAACATTTAATTTTTTCTTCATCCTTTTTCTGGACATTATTCAAACATGTATGTGTCATATTTCAATATATGTTTGTCCCCTCAGTTGTGCATGGTGTATATGTGTTGTCTTATAATGGTTATATATAGTATACATATATGCATATATATGTGTGTCGCAGGGGCGTAGCTACAAAAAAAATTTCGGGGGGGGGGGGGAGGAGAGTTCAAAATTTTCCCAACTTATAATTCAAAAATTTCCCAACGTGAAACAAATGGCTCTTTCCAACTAAAATGATATGTTGTATGCGTGTTTAATAATAATGATACTTATACGCAAAAAAAAAAAAAAAAAAAAAAAAAATTCCAAAGAAAAATGCTGAAACTAAAAACATAAAAATTATAATTATTGGTTCATTTAATCAAAGTTTTTGTCTTCAATTGTGTACGAGTCATGATGTACTTCATATGAAAATAGCCTCATATTTTTAGATTTTTGAGAAAGGAACAAAGTTTTGGAGGATATGTATTAGAGACACTGTTGATGGACAACAGTAGAGAAATTCAGGTCTGGTAGATGTATGACATTTTCGTAGCACAGAGAAACATAGTGAGAAATTGAGTCTGGCTGCTTTTTGTATGTCTTTTGAAAGTTTAACTATTTTACTATTACAGAACTCAGAAAGGTAGTCAGCAAAAAAATAAAAAAAAATCTTTTTTTATACTTTTTATTTTAAAAAAAGAAAACGTGTTTCAAAAATCTATAATTTCCCAACTATAAGCTCAAATTTCCCAAGTTCACATATATAGGGGGGGGGGTAGCCCCCCCCCCCATCGCGACGCCTTTGTGTGTGTGTGTTTGTGTGTGTCCTCTCATAAAATGATTCAGATACCGAATAAGGGCAAGTTTTGATTAATGGCTTGATTTTTTTTTTCCACCGACACGAACTTCTTGGAAGGTATCAAAGAGTATTGAGCTTTCTGATGTATTTTTCCCTGAAAGTAATACATTCTGAGCTCATTTTCTACTGAAACGTTTAGAAAGAAAAGCTTATTTCACAAACATATGTTGCTGTGTTTGACAACAAAATTGATAGGGAATTTTCTCTGAGAATTCTTAAACTGCCCGAAGATTCTACTTCTGACAGTTCTTGATAAAGAAGAAATATGAAAAGTCGAAGCAATTTTTTTAAAAAAACTTATGGTGAAGGAAGAGAAGGATTTGAGTTTAAAATTTGCATTTATGTTATCTGCATATTCTGGTAAATCAAAAGTACTACACTTAACTACGGGAAAACTTAAAATGATCCAAATTTATCTTGTGAAAATGTATCAGAAATGTTATTTTTTAAATGATTTCAGTCTTTATATACGTTTGATTATTTTGTTAACTATGTTGAACGGAGTTTATCTTTAGGGTTAAATCAAATTTTTTACTTATATTACTTGCATATTTCATTTTAAGTAATAAATTCAATTTGTTAAGCTACGGAAAAAAAAAAAAATAATGTAAAGAATATTTTGAAGTTTAATATTATCACAATCTTTATCCATTTACGTCTTTATGCATGTAGTTATTATTTTCTTGCATTTAGAAATAATACAAGCGCAGAAATTGATAAAATGTGTATATCCAAATATATAACAGATTAAAACCTCGTAATAATCTACTATTTCTAATTGCTAAAAAGGTGTAAGATTAAATCTTTAAAAATAGTAAAATAGTTTTATTTGACTGTTGAAAAGGTTTGACCATACCCGATTCATTTTCAAAACAAATTAATAATACGGCTAATGTCATACGAACGTCTATTTGCACGCTTTTTGTTTCAACAGGAAAAAGAAACACATGCAAGCGAAGGTGTAGGAAGGCTGTAAGAAGAGAAACAGTGTGCACATAGACGTTCGTCTGACATTAGCCGTGGATAATGTCAGTCGAACGTCTATTTGCACGCTTTTCTTTTTCCTACAGCCTTCCTACACCTTCGCTTGCATGTGTTTCTTTTTCATGTTGAAACAAAAAGAGTGCAAATAGACGCTCGTCTGAGATTAGCCTAATAGTCTTCTGAGATTAGCCTAATAGTCTGAAATTGCAGGGACTATGATGCAATGATCATCATTCAGTTTATCATGTAACGCATGTAACGTTTTTATTTTACTCGGATGTTTATTTCTATTTAATAATTATAATAATTAATATAATAATATAGTTAAGTAACGTAAAAAAATAACGTGCGTTACATGAAAAACTGAATGATGGCGCTTCAGATCATTTCATCATAGACCGTGCAGTTTCAGAATATTATTATTAATTTGTTTTGAAAATTACTCGGGTAGGATCGAAACATGTCAACAGTCGAATAAAACTATTTGACTGTTTTTAAAGTTTTAATTTTACACCTTTTTTGCAATTAGAAACAGTATGTTTTTATCTTTTGTCAATATTAAGTATGCAAATAAGCTTTAATATTATTCTTTCCCCGCGCCTCATTTTTATGCTTTTAATATGAATATGAAATATCTCCGAGTTTCTCATCATATAACCATTTCTAGTCTTCAAAAATAGATTCTATGTTTCTTTATTTCTTTGTCCAGCAATTAGTCGTAATAGCCTATATGCTAAAAACGCGAAGACAGTCACAAGCAGCAGCTAATGTTAAACCCATTTCAACGTTCTTTTCAAATTTCTCTCCTGCATTTTAATATTAAAAAAAAAAAAAAAAAAAAAAAAATCGAAAGTGAAAGAAAAAAAAATTGCAACCAAAGTAGACAAAAGTACTTCATAAAGTGTACGTGGTTAGGAATAGACAGTAGATATCCCAAGCCCCCCCCCCCCCCAAGAAAAAAAATTAATTAATTACTTAAAATATTGAAATCGATAAATTTGAAAAGAAAGCTGCCGTTGATTTAACATTAGCAGTAAATAAAATAAGAATTTCATTGTGTTATATGTAATATATAACGAAGAACTATTGTAAAGATAAATAATGCTCTTTAATACGAATATTCCGTGGGATTTGCTGATATATACAGGGTGATTCATAAAAGATGGGCAGAACTTTAAGGGGTTATAGTACACTTAAAGACAAATAATATTAAATAGGAGACTAAAGGTCCCAGACGTATTCCCAAGGAGATAGGGGGCATTAAAGTTTAGGGTCCGAAATTTCAAATGATTATAAAACATGGAAAAATTGGTCGATTCGTTTGCGGTTTTTGCAAAAAATTTTCTTTATGCCAGTATTTTCTTGAAATAAAATTT
The DNA here is from genome assembly GCA_963932465.1 of Maratus speciosus. Lineage (NCBI taxonomy): Eukaryota > Metazoa > Arthropoda > Arachnida > Araneae > Salticidae > Maratus > Maratus speciosus. Next base: position 416,346,633 of record OZ010791.1, read on the forward strand.
TAAAGTTCAATTTCAAAAAATGCCAATAGGGGGCGCTTTAGACTTTGGAGTAACAAACAACTATTTTTTAACGTTATTTTTTGTATTTCTTTAAATGATTTCGAAAGCTTAGACTTAAACTTAAATTTTGATCTAAAAATCTGAGTCCTAACGAGTAGTTAAGTAGCATAAACTGAAATTTGAAATTTGAAACCCTTCTCCCCCCAGAACAAAAATCAGTTATTCCCGATCTTTGTGTCGTAGATTAGGCTCTAACTACTGCCGCGTTTTGCTAAAATTATTCTTTATGTCAGTATTTTCTTGAAAATAAATTTTAAAGAAAATTTTTTAAAAAATTCCGATAGAGGGCGCTTTAGACTTTGGAGTAACGAACAACTATTTTATACCGTTATTTTTTGTGTCTCATTAAATGCTTTCTAAAGCTTAGAATTAAACTTAAATTTTCAGCTCAAAATCTGAATCGCTGAGCGTGGTTCAGTAGCGAGGGGAGGGGGTTCAAATTTCAACTTCTGAACATAGTTCAGTTTGCACTACTTAACCATGCCCAACGATTCTGTGCTGTGATACGAGGCAAAAATACAACTTTCGTCAAGGACTGCATAGTCGGAATTCACTCATAAAGGCACTGGCACAGTTGGAAACGTCGCTCATGCAAACGTTAAAGCTCCATTCCTGACGCTAGCCACCGGGTGAAGAAGGAAACAGAAAGTATGCAAATGTCAAATGGGGAAGAAGAAGAACACGTATGCAAAATTTCGACACGATTCAGGCATAAAAACCACTGAACGGTGAGTCAAGTGTAAGTCGCTGTAGTAATGAATCGGAAGATGGTGCCCTTCACGAATAAGGAAAAGGCTGAGATGCATTTAATTTACGGAGCGGCAGATGGAAATGGTGCAGAGGCACAACGAATGTACGGAGAGCGATTTCCCAACAGGCGGTTGCCTAACCGCAAAACTTTCGAGCGCTTGCACAGACAGTTGTGTGAGACGGGATCATTTCTCGCTTCCCGGTCGAATGCAGGTCGTGCAAAAAAGGACAAATCAGTAGTTGTTGCAGAAGCCATTCTGGATGTAGTAGCGGCGCAGCCAAGTACAAGTACACGAACAGTGGCTAGGCAGGTGGATACCTCACAGTCCATGACTTGGAGGGTACTGAAGGATGAACATTTGCTCCCGTTTCATGTGCAACGAGTCCAGAAACTGTCTCCAGGGGATTATCCAAATCGTATTGAATTCGCCCGCTGGTTTCTGCAGCAGAACGCGCTAAATCCACATTTTGGACGAACTGTGCTTTTCACCGATGAATGTACCTTCACACGTGAAGGTACATTTAACACACACAATGCACATGTATGGGCGGATGTCAATCCACATGCTACGTATCCACATGCTCATCAGAGACGCTTTTCCATCAATGTTTGGGCAGGAATCCTCGGAGACCACCTAATCGGACCGTACCTTCTTCCTGAACGCCTCAACGGTAAAACATACCTCACATTTCTGCAACATGTGCTGCCAGACCTGTTAAACGTTGTTCCTCCACGCATCCGGCGGGTCATGTGGTTCCAGCACGATGGAGCGCCAGCCCATTACGTACGAGACGTCCGCAACTATCTGGACATCACATTTCCGAACAGATGGATTGGTCGAGGTGGTCCTGTTGCTTGGCCTGCTCGCTCGCCAGATCTTTCACCCCTCGATTTCTTTTTTTGGGGACGATTGAAGGCTCTTATGTATGAGACACCCATTGAATCCCCCGAGGAACTGGATGCCAGACTTTCCGCCGCTGTAGGGGAAGTGCTCGAAAAGCCTGATGTTTTCGCGAATGTTCGCCGTTCCATTCTTCGCCGTTGTTCTGCGTGCATAACCTCTGGTGGTCACAATTTTGAACATTTATTGTAATTACATGTTAATAAATATGCTTTGGTAACATAATCCTAATTTGTGTCTTTTTACCTCGTATCACAGCACACAATGTGTGGACATGGTAAACTGAACTGTGCTCAGGAGTAGAAATTTCAAACCCCTCTCCCCAGAAACTTAACCACGTCTAACGATTCAGATTTTGGGCTGAAAATTTAAGTCTAAGCTTTAGAAAGCATTTAATGAGACACAAAAAATAACGGTATAAAATAGTTGTTCGTTACTCCAAAGTCTAAAGCGCCCTCTATTGGAATTTTTTGAAAATTTTCTTTAAAATTTATTTTCAAGAAAATACTGACATAAAGAATAATTTTAGCAAAACGCGGCAGTAGTTAGAGCCTAATCTACGACACAAAGATCGGGAATAACTGATTTTTGTTCTGGGGGGAGAAGGGTTTCAAATTTCAAATTTCAGTTTACGCTACTTAACTACTCGTTAGGACTCAGATTTTTAGATCAAAATTTAAGTTTAAGTCTAAGCTTTCGAAATCATTTAAAGAAATACAAAAAATAACGTTAAAAAATAGTTGTTTGTTACTCCAAAGTCTAAAGCGCCCCCTATCGGCATTTTTTGAAATTGAACTTTAAAATTTTATTTCAAGAAAATACTGGCATAAAGAAAATTTTTTGCAAAAACCGCAAACGAATCGACCAATTTTCCCATGTTTTATAATCATTTGAAATTTCGGACCCTAAACTTTAATGCCCCCTATCTCCTTGGGAATACGTCTGGGACCCTTAGTCTCCTATTTAATATTATTTGTCTTTAAGTGTACTATAACCCCTTAAAGTTCTGCCCATCTTTTATGAATCACCCTGTATATAAAGAGGTAATAGTACAAATGTTAGAATTATTCGTTTTGTGATTGGTTTGCGTATCGATGAGAACTGGCAACAAGAAATCGCGTAGGGAAATGGGTACCTGTTTAAATCTCTGTTGTAAACTATCTTTGCACTTAAACTGTGTTTTCAAACTTCCAGTAATACTTTAGGTTAAATTTCCTTTATTTAATTCTTATTCTGATTTCAGTCATTATTTCAAGCTAGTTAACTCTGAAAGGAAAAGGAGAATTTGTCAGCTTTTATCAAGTAAATTATATATACATTTTTTTAAACACCGTGCACAATGTTTTTTTTTCTTTCGACAAATGAATTAACAAACAAAAAGAATTGTGTTTAAAACAGATCATGTAAATTTTAGGCTAGCAAATTGTCTTCATTTTTTTTAACGAGCGGGTCTTAAGCTACCTGTGCTCCTCCCTTTCATACGCCTCTGTGTGACTCATTTCAGGATGACCACTATAATTTAACAATGTTTAAAAACGTTCTATTGAATTTACTGTTCGATTGCATTCGGATTTTTCTCCATAAATTTTTGATAACAAAACTCTTCAAATCAAAAAGTCGTTTTCATGAATATATATATAGAAAAAAATAATTCTTTCTTTTAACAGACGGCATAAACAAATTGTTTTTGTGCAAGCTTTTTAAGTTTCCTTTCAACTGACCATTTTTCTCAGCAGATCAAGGTGCAGACCTTCAGTTATTTTAAAACTTAAATTTATTTTAAATTTGTTAAAATTATAGAAAAAATTGGAGGTGCGGGGGATCGAACCCCGGGCCTTTCACATGCAAAGCGAACGCTCTACCACTGAGCTACACCCCCGACGCAATTGTAGAGGCTAAACATGTTTCATGGTCTTCTCTTAGGACAGGTGTTAGAAACTGGTTATTTTCTACCGATTGCTTTCAGGACTATTTGCATTGCTGTTGCTGTACGTGTCCACCACGACTCGGTATAAATTAGAACATTTCTTTTTTCTGAATATTGTTTTTTACTTTCATTCTTTTGCATGCGAGATTCTTGAAATTAAAAATCTGCCGGATCGAAAAATGGTTTAACGGATAATAACCATGTTATCTTTCTTTTATCTATATAAATAACTTAATGGTTGATTATTCTTACTATAAATGTAATTATTTTACGAGACCACTAAACCTAATTAGAAATTTACGTGAAACTAAGAGTCTAAATTCTTCAAAACCACTTTCTATGAACTTGATACTTGATCCAATTAATTTGGGAGTCTCAGTTTCATATATGGAATTCTTAACAGTCTAGTAATATCAAAGCTATAATGCTAAAAAAATATAGATAAATAAGTACAGTCGTACCCGTTTAAACGAATATTGACGGTTTCAGAAATAATATTCGATTAAGCGGGTATTTGATTAAACGGAGATCATAACTGTGACATTTAATGCGCAATAAAAAGGCAAAATAACCATCTACGGTATATTTAATTAATAGCATAATAAATCGTTAATAGAATAACATAAACTAAAATAAATACAAATACAAATACTAATATAAAGTAAATACGTATTAATTTAATGTCAGTACATACATTTATATGGTTACATCACACTTAATGCAGGTCGTTTAAATTTGGTCAAAACTTTGCTACTTCTAACTTACGTTACTTATACTGCCGTTCAAAGTGGTTTGTTTAAGTGGAATTTTAAAGAGTAAATATCGAGTTATTTTTCGAATGACTGTAAAATATCACAATTATCATCTCGAGTCTCGAAGAAACAGCGCATTACCAGATAGTGGAGAGATCAAGGAGGGGAAATCATTTGTCCTATCCATTATACTCCTGCCGGCTGAAATCATTGAAGGAAGAACTGAAAATTTGTTTTCAGCGTAAAGGAACCGAAAATGACAAAAGGTGGAAGGAAATTTCAGTTGAAACGTGCTTTCCGCGCCTGTTTTCAAACATCGGTCACACAGTTGTTATTCGATTAAGTGGGGACGTTCGTAAAAGGTATTTGGTTTAAGCGGGGAAAAATAACATAGAACCAATAGGAATAAATTCGGTTCCGGAGTATTCGATTATCCGTGACCCGATTAAGTGGGGAGGACTGTACGTATGAGGTCAAAATTGTAGATCAAGTGGAAAATTGTTAATTAAATTATTATCTTTCCATTAGTTGACATATCTAAATCGATTTCCTATATCTAGCTGAATTTTATAATCATATTCATTAACCTTTTCCACTTCATTATAATCATACACTTATTGTAAACACTTATTAATCTGTAATTTTATGAATTTCAAATTTTACAAAAAGTTGGCAGATAGATCAGTTTGCCTTTTCCACTATAAAATTGAGCTACAAATCTTTATTTTCCAGAAAATAATATTGAGCATATTTGATTTATTAAAAAATTTTACAATCCGGAAACATAGAGACCCAGCCACGATTTTCGTCTGGAAAGCTTTTTGATCATTATTATTAAACAATTTCGTTATGCTTATATATGCATGGATTTTTCTTTTCCTTTCATTACCGTTCTATTCTCTTCTTTTTTTCCTTTCTTCTTCAATTTTATTTTATTTATTATTATTATTTTGTTAAAACAAGAAAGATAACTAGAAAACAGGAATTCTGCTTTGTCAGAATTTAGTGTCGCCCCCGATGAAAAAAAAAAAAAATGTATATAAATACACATAGTACAAAACATATTTCAATTTTAAGACTTAAAACAAACGCTTTTAATTTATATAAAATGACGTCATTCGCATCCGCTGAAGGATTCCACATTTACGATCCAGTCTTTAAACAACATTTACAGAAAAGTATGTATATGACGTCACTATCGCATACACAAATCTAGCAAAAAGCGATGTCGTCATTCAAGAAAATCGACAAAAAAAAATTGGCTATCTAATGATTCACATGCCTTCATTTGCTTGTAGCATTAATAAAGATACTTAAAATTAAATATAGTTTATAATAGCTCCCTTTTTTATCAGAAATCATTCATTTATAATTTTTCAAAATAGCACGTATTTTAATTATACTTTTTTCAGATGTTATGGGAAAATGGCAACAAAAAGATATGATAATGTACTATTTTCCAACTATTTTCCTTTACTTTCAATAGAAATGGAGTACTTCAGTTGCCAACATTAAAGAAATAGTGTAAAAAACTACAAAAAAAAATAATATCTGAAAAATAAATTGAGATACAGTTTTCAAACAAAAATTGCATTTAAAAGTACTTTTTTTTTCTTATACGACGGTAATAAAAATTGAAAATGTACGATGCTTAGAAGTTTTAAAAAATTGCAGTAGAGATTATCCGTATTTAACCGAGCAATGCTACATCTGCTTTGTTTTACGGCAGGCTTAAATAACGGGACGTTATTTTTTAGAAACATTTTAATTGCTACCCGAAAAAAATAACATATCGGGGGTCTAGCAAGCAGCGTAAAGCAGAAAAATAAAGATTTGTAGCCCAATTTTCTTGACTGAACTGACTGCCTTAACTTTTTTAACTTTGAAATATATTTTTTTAAATAGCTAATATCACAAAATTGCAGATTAATAAGGGTTTGCAATACACAGGCAGCAAAACCCTGTAGCCAGATAATAAATTTGAAGCTGTTTCAAAGCTTCTTAAAGGGGTCTTCATTTAGAGCAATTTGAAACACGAAAGAACAACTATTTCTCATTTTGCATTGAAAAACTCCTTTCTTACGAAGCCTTGAGTAATTTAATACTATTTTATTGAAAATCTATTTTGGCTTTTCTTTTCGCTACATTTTATTCATCATTTATTTATCGTGACACAAGAGTTTTACATTTATGTTACCTGTTTTAAGTTGGTCTGGGAGGGTCTCCTCATTCACTGCATAAGTGGCTTTAAATATGCGAATTCAAAATTACAGCTCATTCTGAAAAGTAATTTTTGAGTTAAAATGATTAAAATTGCAAACTAGGTTGAAAACTTCAAACCAGCATAATTCCTAAATTACTTGACTGAATAACTTCCTGTTTGGTATCCGAAAGTAGCATTTACCGAATAACCTAAATATGATATCACACATAGGTGTCAGCATTGAAAACTTTAAAATTTGTTTCAATTTCAATATATATAGACAGCCCCCTAAGCAGAATTTAAATATAATATTAATTAGTAGACGTTATTACCCGTCCTTAATTTGCGCCGAAGGTCACTGGAGCTTAGTTGCGGTACTTTTTGCTTTTAGTGAATATTTAAATATTGGTCGGAATTTTCACCGGAGATCATAAATACTGCGCTCCGGAGACCGATAGAACAATGCTTCCACAGAAAAGTAGCCTAAGTTAATGTTTTCCTTTACTTCTCATTTCCAATCCCTTGCGTTTTTTCATACCAAAGCGCTTACACATCTGGCGTGTCACTGACGTTGCACACACAGTAGCATACTTCTATACAGTGCTCGCAAGTTTATACTCAATGGTTTTTTGGGCGCTAAGGAATACCAGAATTACCCGCAACCGTTTTTCCTCGTGGCTGTGTTACATATGTTTACTGGTTTTTGTTCGTTTTTGTAAACTATTCTTACTGGTCAACTACACTGCTCAAAACAATTAGGGGAGCACATGGTTTTAACGAAATTACGAAAATATTTACACCGATAAGTAACGTAAAATAAAACATCCATAATTTAAAGTGTTGTAGAAAACAAATAAAGAAAATTTCACATGTAAATTAAAGTTTATGACGTCAAAAACTAGAAAAGGGAGATAAGTGCAGAAATCGGGAATTTGCAGAAACGTCTATTTCACTGCCTCAGTTGTAAAATGCAATTGCTCAGCTTGTATTTTGAGAGAAGGTGGCTTGAAAAAGTCACAACAACATGATTTACCGCAATCCATGACTTGGCGTGTTATTGGGACAGTTGAATTTGGGGAAACACAACGAAGTGTAGTGGACGCTGTTGGAGTAACAAGAAGTGTTCATGAAAGGCTGTGGAATCAATTCCAAGACACATGGAATGGTAGTCATCGACAAGTGCAAGGTCGAAAATGTGCTAACACAGAAACTGATGACCGATATATCCTGTTAACAGCTCGTCGAGACGGAACGGACAATGCTACTCAGCTGCAAACACAGTTGTTCTTGGCCACAGGACTAAGGGTGTCCAGCCAAACAGTACGAAATAGGCTTCATCAGGGTGGCCTCTATGCACGTAAGCCAATGGTCTGTATTCCGTTGACTCAAGCCACTGTGCGGCCCAAAGAAGTTGGGGTACTGAGCATCGAGTTTGGAGGCAACGTTGTTGGAGTCAAATTGCGTTTACAGACGAGTCCCGATTCAGTCTGGATGTGACATCTGATGTGTTTTGGCATGGAGAGAAAGAGGCACTCAAAATAATCCCACATTCGTTCGTGAAAGATCACATTACAGACGAGGTGGGTTGATGCTATTGGCTGGAATCAGCATAGGTGGACGTACGGGCCTGCATATCATTCGGAATGGCACTTTGACGATCCGAAGTTATACAGACGAGATACTGAGACCTCATGTCGTATTTTATGTTGCAGAAAATAGTGATTTCTTATTTTCCATGCATGATAATGCCAGACTTCATACAGTTCGTCTTGTGGGAAACATGCTTGAGTTAAAACAATACAGCGTATGGAACGACCAGCATGCTCTCCTGACCTAAATCCGATCGAGCATGTTTGGGACATACTCAGACGGCGCATTGCTGAGAGACCGAGGCCTCCTTTTACTGTCCGGGACTTGGAGATTGGGGAATACTGTTCCACTGCTCAAGAATTACAAAGTCTTATCGATAACCTCATTGCCTCCATGGAAAACAGGCGTGCAGCAGTCTTAGCTGTTCTAGGAGACCACACGCCATATTAAAAATCTTGCATCATTTCTAAACACCTTTTTTTTTATCATTTACATGAAAACAAATTGTTGCCCTAAACCATCTTTTCATGTTCTTTTCATCTTTTCAAAGAATAAAAGCTCCCTTACAATTTTTTTGCGTCTCTTTTTCTGTATTGCGCATTGATACGTGCGCTATCAATTTTATGCCCATACATGGCTGTCTTGCACTGTTATCTTCACTTTTTTGTTTGCTCCCCTAATTTTTTTGAGCAGTGTATTTGGCTCCACGTGGTACGTAATTTTCGCATAAGCTCACATGAGCGCAGCTCCAATACTTTTCTATTTTTAGTGAACATTTAAATATTAATCGGCTCGGAATACACTGGAGCTTATAAATATTGCGCACCGAAACTCTTTGGAACAGCGGGGTGTGTTTGTTTGATAGTTGATACAGCAACAACAACAACAAAAATCGATTTCCTGAAAATTATCCACTTCTGAGTTGAATGTTTTTGTTTTGTTCATTTATTAAACTTTATTATATATAAAATGTATCTAGATATAACCAAAATGTATATATATATATATTTTATTTTTATTTTTTCTGAAGATGAAATTTTTTTTTTAATTTTGCAAATAATGTATCAAATTTAAATATGCAAGTGGAAAGGACTGTGATACATTATGTATCAGTGTATCAATATCACTATTTTTTCTTTCAAAAAGAAAAGGAAAACGCCGGCATGGATGGATAAGAATTAAATATCGCCGATGCGGCTCGAATATGAAGGAATAAATGTAAGCTTGGCCCGAGTATGCTGGAAAAAAATTGCCCGACCCGGCCCGATGCATATCTACCCGAGATCTCTACAAGTTACTGGCGAAATAAATCTTGCGAATTATTCCACACAGCCAGGACTAGAATTTGACGTTCATTCGAATTAATTCTTGTACAATGTCCATGGTGTCGGTTTTGATCTGGAGGAATTAGGTCCACGATCTGACGAAGATAACAAGTGGCCCAGAGCCTGGTATCCATTACGCCCCCCCCCCCACCCTCTTCTATACTCTCACAAATAATTAAAGATTTTCGATACTTAAGAATAAAGATATGAATATTTAAATACATATTTAGATCAAAATATTTTTTTTCTTTGTAATCTTATCTTTCCCTAAAAGCACAAAATATTGATTACAATCAATACAAGGCCAAAATATCTTTTAAAATTTCAAATTCACAAAAATTATGCATAACATTTCGGGATTCCGAAATCAGGGACTCCAGGGCCATAGCCTAGTTGAGTTGGTCCATACTTTAATCAGTCCCTGATTAATTATCGTAAAATATACTGTACCATCCGCATTAGAGGAAGACATGGGACCATGAAAGGGCGACCTTTAACTATAAACGTGTCCGGTTCGAAGCATATCTTTCATGAAACCATTTCATTTGAACTATTTCAATCGCTTAACACTAAAAAGACCGTGAAGGATCATTTTGACTCCTACCATATGAATATATTTCGGTTCGAACCAGAAATTTCTTTGTAAAATAAGCTTAAAAGACACAAAAAAATGTTAAATAAATATGTTAAACAGATTTAAATAAAAATTCCGGTGTAAAATATTTTTATAAAACTTGAGTAAAATTTCCGGTCGTTTTAGTGTTAAACCAATCAATCGCTAGTTCAATCCACATCTCTGCAGAAGCAAGTCAGGGATATGGAAATGGAAACGTTGCGTCATTTTCTTTAAACGTGTCCAGTTAGAATTACAGTAAACCAAAAAACAAGTTGGACAACAGCTTCTATTGATTTCATTGTTTAATTATTTTGCTCTGTGGTTCTTTAAAAGTAAAAGTTTATTTAAAATAATAACAATTTTTAAGATGATTTACACAGTTTTATTTTACTTTAATAAAACTTATATCTAAATTATAAATTTATAAAACGTGGTGGTGATGTAACATTCAACACCAAATAAAAACTTGGAAACTTACACAATGTGCCAAAAAAAAACACTTTTAAATTTAAAACAAAACCATCTAATATTTCGTGTGACGTCCTTTTGCTGCTATTACAGCTTGTAACCTATTATATGTCGACAGGGCCAGTTTTTCGGTTAAATATGATGGTACATTTTGCCATATATTGAGAAGAACAGTTTTTAGTTCATTTTTATTCTTCATCTACTTTTCTAGTAATTGTTTCTTCTTAAAAGCCCACAAATGTTCTAAAGAATTTAGATCCGAACTTTCGGGAGGATGGGGTAGTACTTTTTTCTCTTTGTATAATAACAATTCCTTTACAATCCGAGCGTTATGCTTAGGGCCAAAGAATCAAAGATCTTGGACCAAGAAATAATTTCCATTTAAATTTCATTTTGAAGCTGTTTCTGGTAAATTTTCTTTTAGAATGTTCAAATACATCATTTTGTTCATTATACCTTTAATGAACACTAGATTTCCTACACCACTAGCTCCCATTGAACCCCATACCATAACGCATCCGCCACCATGTTTTAGAGTCGCTTTTATATTTGCTCATTTTAGCTCTGTTTCTTCCCTTCGCCATACAAAATGCCGACCATCAGATCCAAGCAAATTAAATTTCGACTCATCTGTAAAAATAAGACTTCCAGAATTCTTGTGGCTTTATAACATATTGTTTAGCATATTGAAGACTTTTTTTACATTTCTGAGAAACAATTTTGTGGTGTGTATGCTCTATAGTCTTTGGAATGTAAAAAAATTTCTTATAATCTGTGGATGCACATTCACTATATGCCTCCCTCCAGTCTCTGGGTATCTTTACTGCAGAAAGTTTAGGAATCTCTGTCAAAAATCTCACAATCCGACTTTCTATTTGAGACAAGCAAATCTTTTCGGGCCTACCACTTCCGCTAGGTCTTTGCAAGAATCTGTACTTTTTGTATGTATTTATTTTGTAATGCACTGTTAAAAGTGGCGTTTTCACAGTTTCTCTGAAATATATCGTATACTTTTCTGCTCTTTCCATAGTTTAACAATTAAGTTTTTCATATCAACAGAAGTTTGCTTTTTTTTCATTTTTGGAATTTTCAACTCATTAAAACCGGTTGGCAAGAAAACTTGCCATGTAAGGTGAACAAAACTTTTAAATTTGAATACCAATATTTTAGTTTGGAAATTTTCACATTATCTAATGTAAAATTTTCAGCGATTAAATAATTGAAAATTACAATCTGGAAAAAACTGGTTTCGAAGAATTAAAAGAGGCTCGTCTTTAATGGGTTAATCAAGCAAAAGGAAATTTCAACACCTTTCAATATCATAGCTTTGACTTGGACTCGTGACAGAAATCAACACCATCTTAAAAATTTGCATAATGGCAATCCAAGGTAAAAGTGAAATAAGTGTCCGAGTTTTATTTTGGCAGTGAAAAACGCACAATTTAGTTTTAAATTCTTTTAAAATTTATTAGAACATTTTATAAGATTAAATAAAACAATTTCAATCTTTGAAGAAATTATCTTTTTTAAAAATATTGTTCGATTACGATATCACAACTGGTTAAAACAATATTAAGTAGGAAAATCGAATCTTGTTGCTGTTCAACTTTTTTTTTTTTTTTTTTTGGTTCACTGTATATGTTTGGTGGGAATAATACGATTTGAACTAATAAGTTCTATCACGTACATGGGAGAAAGTGAGGCCATGGAAAAGCAGGCGGTAACATGGACACGTCGTTTACTTTAAACGTGTGTAGTTCGAACCAAATCTTTTCTGGAGCCATGTCACTTGAACTAGTAAGTTCAATTTAACTAGTAAGTTCAATCGCGTACATGGAGAAAGGGAGGCCCTGGAAAATCAAGCAGTGACATGAAAACTTCGCGTCGTCTACCTTAAACGGGGCCCGTTCTAATCATTTCCTTTTGCGGAAGCCTTCATTTAGATTAATTTGTTTGCTAACGTCTAGAGATGGAAAAAACAGTTAGTTTTTGTTAACAGGTTCCATCATTGCACCACTAGCTTGGTAACATGTTACAATAACCTAATGATTATTTAACCCCTTACCAGAGGCTAAAAATTTGTTGAAATTTGCACTTTTAGGGTCTTTTTTTAAATTTAGGTCATTTTTATAGATTTTGGTTAAATATTTATAAGGTAAAGAACATTTTTTGGACTTTTGAGTAATATTTTGATTCTTTGAAATATTAATGTCTGAAAAATGATCTAAGCTCACATTTAAAACGCAGAGTTAAAATTTATAAAAAATCAAAACACGTTTTCGAACTTCAGCAGTGGACATAAAGACACACTAAACAATATATTTATTTAAAAAGTTTAACATTAGAGTTTATATCCAACATGATTCTTCTTTTATAATTAAAGTATCCTACTTTCTTATTCTCACCCAACCTAAGTCTGAAGATATCTGTACATAAAGGAATAGTACAAAAAAATTTCTTTTTAATAGCTTCTAGCATTCAAAACTCGCTAGGATTTAAGATGTCCCCAATTCAAATGTCATTCAATGTCTAGAATAACTCTCAATTTTAAGGTGAAAATTCATATATTAAAGTAAATTTATCACTATTATAAATTCATCTGCCTAATAATTAGATTATTCGATAGATATTTCACACTTATTCCTAAAATGCACAACTCTCTCTCTCTGTATATATATTTTGAGCGTTCCTTAATATGAGTGGTTACAAACATACCCCCATCTAACATTAAAAAAGGATGTTTAAATATCTATAAAAAAGACGAAATTAGAGTAATTATATATATATTATATATATATATATATATATATTGCTTACAATATTATTTAGTTTCACTGTTTACATATCGCTTACCCACAAGAAAATAGACAGGTCTTGCAAATATTTATTTTGCGGGTTTTTTTTTTTTTTTTTTTTTTTTTTTTTTTTTTTTTTTTTTTTTTTTACAATAGCAATTCTGTTTTAAGTGCGTCTTGCTACACAAACAGTTTCATAAGTGTACCTATGCAGAAAATCACTTTATTACGCCACATGTCCATTTACGATCACAGAAGAGGGGTGGACTGTGTGGGGAGGTAAAATTACCCAACCCTCCAAACCTCATCCTACGTCTTCATTTTTAAGGGTTTTATACTTTTTTGCAAGTTTTTAATTCCAGCATGCAGAGCTAAGTGCTATAATTTCACACTACAGTAAAATCATGCAAATTTTCTTTTGCCTCTTCTGTGAAATTTACTTTTGTCGAGATATATCACTTTTCTTACGGGTGAGCGATATATTAAATTAACAAAATTGCTCATACTAAAATAAATGTCCCAAAATTCCCAAGCATTTTTTTTTTCCACATTTAAAAATGTTTTTCGTTTTTCTGAAACACTTCACTTATTCATGTGTGTCACTTATCGAAGAATGGTGCGATGCGATCAACTGTGTATTTTGACCTATCTGTTAACAACATCCAATGACACAATGGGCTATAAAAAATAATTTAAAATAATTTAATAAAATCTTTTAAACCTAATTAGGTTTAAGGCAAAATTTATTAATTAAAATATTCCACTATCATGATATTTCCACTTGTATGAACAAATATATTTTAAAACGCCTTCGCTTTCATATTTGACAACAGTGATTATTACTTTTTCCAAATTGATTAAAGCATTTTTAAAATTTTTACAAATGTTTCTATAAAATAAGAATCTTATTGCTTTAGTAAAATTAATTCCAAGAAAAGTTTCCGAGCAGCCATAGTTATGACAAAAAGTACAATAAATAAATAAATAAATAAATAAATAGCTTTACCGCACCCGTACGTAGCATCAACAAACATATCCTTCAACACGCAATCGAAAAAATACTTTTTACCTCACCTTAAAATATCGCCGCAATTACCAAAGCAAGTGCGACACTAACTTAAAAATTACCTCACAATATCCCCAGCCACCAAAGCACGAATATAACTTACAAACTTAGAAACACTTTTCCTCCCCTCTCGATAACGTAAAATTCTCTTATCCTAATATTAACAGTCTAGATAAACAACATATTCAGAGCAATAATATATTTTTTGGATAATATAACTGCTTCATAGCTATGCATTACAAGTAACTGTATTCTCTCGTAGAGATTATTAAATTTTTTACGCATCCGACACTGAAAGAACTCTAGATAACATTGCTGAAGCGAACATAATATTTGAACATTTAACAGTTGGTATAGAATATTTGATACTGAGAGATAATTAAACTGATAGATAGTTTTTATTCCTAACAACAGAATGAGGAAAAAAGTTTGTCGGACGTCTCTGTTATTGTTAGCGGATCTGAAAAGTGTATGACTAATGAATGAAATGAAAATAATTCTTGGCTTTTCTTTTTCATACAGAACGCAGTTGAACGTTTTTTTTTTTTTTTTTTTTTTTTTTTTTTTTTTTTTTAAGCTAAAGTAGGATTTATTTGACTCTTTTGTAACCTTTTTTTTCGCCTTTTCTTAGAAGCTTATTAAGACCTAGGAAAAAAGATTTTGCGAATTTATTTTCATCGCAATATAAAACTGAAATAAAACTAAAATATTTCTTTTTTTTTTCTTTTTTTCAGTTTTTTTGCAAGGGAAATAGATAAATAGTTATAAAATTAATAGGATGGTTCTGATATTCTGTTACTAAAAAACAAACTTTAAAGGAATAACAGTGTTTTTTTTTAACTGTTATGTTAAATAATGCCCAACTCTACTAACGTCACATCTCTAGTATCATGTTATGGTCGAATTCCGATAAAAAAAATTTATTTTTTAGTAACAAAGCAAAATTGCGTGCTATTTGCAACAATTTGGGGTAAAGGCATGCAGTCGCATCATGATTTATTTACACCATATATGTCCATACAGATTTTGACGACGAAATAGTTTTCAGATTTAATGATTAAATCGCAATAGGGTAATTATAAAACTGTAAATTTCATTTTTACGTTATCTCTCGGCCCCTGAACACTGTTGTATTTTGTATCTGGTTACAGGAAATCTGTCGCGAAATGAACAATTAATCTAAAAATGATTATATTATTATTTTTTCCCCTTCCTGCATTTGTATTCTCGTAAAATAGAATGAAAAATAGCGATTTTTTTTTTTTTTTTTTTTTTTTTTTTTTTTTTTTTTTTTTTTTTGTTATTGTTGTCCGAAAATTTAAACTTGTCAAAACTATAATCAATCTAATTTTTTTTCTCCCTTTCCAGGTCCTGAGCCCGGCTTCAACGCAAGCGTCACATTGTGTACACAAGGCACATACGAATTCCTACAACATGTACCTGAACTTTGCCAAAGGTGGGAAGGGCCACTGTCCGTATCTGTGTACGCACCAGGGACTGACCTGCCTGTGGCAGTCCGAAAAATCATTTTCCTGCGTAGTTGCGGACCTCCTTGTGTCAGGCTCAACGTGACATGGCATCTCATCTTCGAAACTGCCTTGGGCCCTCCGGTTCTCGAGACACCTCATACGATGGCCGAAATGGAAGATTATGAACCTTTGGACTGTGAATTGGGCACAAAAGCACTTAATCTCGTTTCAGAAATCAGAAATGTAAGTTTATTTAGAAGGACCTTCAACATTACTGTATATATATATATATATTCAAATAACCGATGATGGTACAAAAAAAATATTTAAGAAATAATTTTGCAATTTTATAAGTTCTCTATTAAAATAATCTTAATTATTGTATTACGGCTATTGATCTTTTGAGGTCCAAAGTGTACGGATGGTTAGTGTTGCACTTGAAGATGGAAAGTTTTCCAAAAAACGGTTGTAAACGTATCATATATGTGCATACAAAAGCCGTAGTTCACTACTTCCTCTTTCTGTGTTGTTGATATATGATGGAAGGATATTTTAAACTGTTGGTAATTAAGATTATTGGTAGGTGTTCATGTTCACCTTTCTAGATTTTGAGGAACATTTTACATCTCTTTATGGTGTTGAAAACGCTTTATATTTCTGTATTGTTGAATCCTAAAAAAGTTTTTTATATCAATAATTTCGAATCAGTAAAGTACAGTCATAATTATTTTGTATGTAGCTATTTTAAATAGTACTGGGATAATGCATTTAATGCTGGAAAATTACGATGAAAAGAATACGTTTTACGACGTTTTATTTTCCTAAAACGTTCAATATCTTAATGCAGTTATTTTTAATGATCTTTCTAGCATTTGTATAAAGAAGTAGAAAAAGACCGAGATTGAAAAGAACTATGCAAAAATTCATGCCATCAATTATAATGTATCAGAATTTTCAAGTCCAAATACTGGTAATTTTCTTTATGTTCAAGTTTATTGCAGCCACAAAAACAAAGTAAATTTTGAGAAATTCAAGTGAGATTATGTTGGTGGAAGGTATAATTTAAAACGTTCTATTTTATAAATAAAGACATGAAATGTTTCAACCGCGCTTCACTCCATTTAATTAAAAATAATACAATGGCACAATAATAACTCTACTATTTCGGTAACTCGGCGTTTATTATCTTTTTGATGGAACAATATTAAATTCAACAAGGAGTGGTGGCTCAATAACTCGACACACCTTAGTTGAAGCCTGCTTAAGGGGACAACAACACTTGCTAAATCCTATGGAAAACAGTTTAACTTACTTTTTTTCGGTTACTACTGAAGGGGTTTCAATATTTCTTGTTTTCTTATTTATTTATTTTTGTTGTTATAATTATCTATATTCGATTGGTTTTTGCTCTTCGAGAAAACCAATTATTTTGCAGTAACCTAAATTTAAAAATAAAATAATCCTAGAATTTTTGTTTGTGAAATTTTACAACAATTGCATTTTTATTTTTTCCCGAACTATCAATTAATAGTTTAGAAACTGCCAAAACTATAAAAGAAATTGAACTCGAGAAAAAGATATCAAAGATTTATTATCCACTGTTTTCCATACGAATTCGCAAATATTGTTGTCCTCTTAAGGCGTTTCTTAAAAAAAAAATTACCCCCGCTGAAAAACACGATACTATCTAACACATTTTCTAATTAATTTTTAAATGCTAAAGCATGGCGCTTGCAAGCATGATTATTGAGGTGATTTGTAATCGAAATGTTTATTATTTTTGATAAATGAATTACATCTTTAGTTGTAAGCAATTCTTGTTCTATGACTGCGTTTTTCCTTTTCCCGCCCAGTCGCGTCCGAAAATTTCATTTATGGCCACTTTGAGAGCATTTTATGGAAAATCTTTTATCCTTACCGGAAAGTGAAAAAACTGTTAGATTACATAGTTTCTGAGTAATAGTACCTGCTAATTACATGTGTACAAAAATCAATTAAAAAATGTGACAGAAAGTAAAGCTATTCGGATTTGAGAACAGCCTTAAATTAACTTCAATTACTGTTCTATCATAACTAAACTAACAATTAATTTTGTCATTTAGACATCCTTGTATAGGCAAATTTCAGCAATTCTGTACTTCTATTTATTAAAACTTCTCTTACTATAAATTTATTCTTGTGAAGACGTAACTTTTTTTCTGTATCTGGAAATCCTTTTTAACACTTTCCAACAAAATTGAAAGGTGTTTATCAATTCGGTATGTCTGTCTGCCCGTCCTTCCGTGCTCTAACTCGCGTAAATATAGTCCGATCTCCATGAAATCGATAGATATTATTGTGTATCACTATGGCATGCTCAGTATTGAAAATGAAGTGTATAGGATTTCCGGTTCATTTACAGGGACACTCAAAAGAATTCCGTTACATTACTGTCTATGGGGGAAAATCTTTTGCGTCATATTTTAATAATATTACTGTTTTAAACATACTGAAATTTATGTAAGTCATCGAGGTATACTACACGACGCTTACTGTAGAATACGGTGTACATAGAATTCGTCGTTCATTTACAAGGACAAGCAAAAAAATTGGCTACAGAAGAAATTGAACTATTGAAGCCTACGAACAATAATTGCTGAAAGTACGTTTTTAGTTGTGCTGCGCGTTTTTAAATTGAACCATTTTTTAAATATTACTTAGTGTGTATAAATTCTATTGACCATATACAGGGCTGCACACAAGTTCCCAAGTACATTACCTACACGGAAATTACTGAGTTGAAATTTTCAACTGCGCTATTCGTTTAACTAAAATAACTTTTAACATACTATGTATCATACATGCAAATCCATAGATCATATACAGGGCTGCGCAAAAAAAAAGAAAAAAACTTCCGACTATTGATTGTAATAGCAGAAATTGAGTTTTCAACTGCGCTATTGACTGTGCTTTTCAAATTGGTTATTTAGACATCATATTTCACCTTAATAAACTGTGAAGTTTTCTTGCAGCAATGTGTTGGAAAATGTCACATAATCTATGCTGAACGCGTGATTTTTTATTCTTGTTTTATTTTAAAATCCACTACAGTAATCAGCTTTAAGCTTTGTAGTTGTTGCAGTTGCAGTTTGATAGCAACCGAATTATTTCAGTATTATCAGCATGCGCTGCATTTTTTATAAACAGAGTAAAGTAATCTAAATTCACATAAAAATAGCTAAGAAAAGACTAAAAGGGCAGAGAGATTTAAAATAAATCTATGCGAGATGAAAAAGATTTTTATCTGACTTATTTTAAAATTTTATCTTGCATCGGATAAGAAAGAATTTTATCTCATATTTTTTCGCTGTCTTCTATCTAAATCGCCATAAATCCATAAAAGGGATTATCTATTGTAAGAAAAATCAGAAAATTTTACAAAAGAATTTCTCTAAGAACGGATGTCATTATTCTATATTATGAATTATTTCATATCATCCGTTCTTGCAACATTATTTTTCTCTAGCAAAATATTTAAAGAAATATTTTGCAGTTAAATTTAGAAAAAAGCATTATTTTCTAGTGTATTTCTTTCGCACTAACTAAATTGCAGGAAAAAAAAAGTAAAACTTATCACGCATTTTTTTTTTCCATCAAAAATATGAAATAGTTTGAATTAATGAAAATGGGATTTCATATAAATCTAGCCACACGTGGTCAAAAAGAAATTATCATTTTTCGTTTTTTCTTTAATTTCAAGTTTGAGCTTGTTTTTGTGAATCAAGAGGAACCAAATTTCTTTTTTTGCGATCCTTTTTCTTCACCGCAAAAGCAATTGTAGGTGGTCATTGTAACAGATGATTTTACTCCATCAATCTAAATGTTTTTCTGACGAATTATAAATTGTATGCAATTCATAGATAAAAACGAATTACGTAATTTTCAATAGCGCAACTCCTTTTGATGACATCTGCTTATCAGAGATGGATCTGTTTAGGACTTATAAACCTTTAATCATGTATAAATCAAAACATTTTAAACGCCTATAAAGTTACTAAATTTTTAAATGTATCTATTTAAGAAACCATATACTAGTATATATATTAAATTGTGGTGTTAAAAAGGAGAAGAAGGAATCAAACTCAAGAATCTTAAAGTATAAAGGTATAATAGATTTTGTAGATTGTAAATTGTAATCATATACTGTATTGTAAAATATAAACTGTAAATTAAGTTCTTATATATGTAAGTAGCAAATTCAAATGAAAATTATAAAATATTACATTAAAAAAGGAAAATTAATTAATTGTAAAGAGTATAAACATTTTATTTGTAAATATTTAAACTTTATGTACATAATTCGTACCCCATTACATTGTAAAATAAAACTAATAAAAATATTTTATTAAAACAAAGTTTTCTCCTCTCTGCACTGGATTAATTTTAAGATTTAGACTGTAAGCACTTTTTTCCTCTGTACTGAAATATTTATGATTGTTCTAAAAAAAGACTGTATTGAAAATATCTTCTTTTTTTTTTCGTAATAGAAGCAAGGAACTTTATGAGCTGCTGAGCAACTATTTTAACAATGTAAATACTTGTGAAACATAAAATTGTCTTTAATAAATTGTCTTTCTCAATGTTCATTTTTCTGAGCCTCAACATTGATTGGATCCTACTAGTTTGGTTGATGGATTACTAGCCTACCGCGGTAAAACTAACGCAATAAAGCTAATGCTTGGTATCGTTGTCTGTGTGTGTACTTATTGAAGATTAATCAATTTCAGGTAAACCTTGCTGGCATTTATTTACATTGTTTAATTTCTAAAAATTAATTATCTAAAATCTTAGAAAATAAGTTTTAAAACAGATTTTAAATTTAGGCCAGTTTACTTTGCTGAAACAAAAGTTGTACTAACAAAAATCTGTACTAAGCAAAGCACAGTAAAGTAAATAAAATCATAAGAATATTTTGTAGTTCCAGAAATTTGTCAAAATACACAAAGGAACTAAAGGAGCAAAATACAAAAGGAGCTAAAGTATTTTCGTATAAACAACGAAATTTCAGCTACCCGGGCTAATGTATTGTGGGCTTAATCAGAAATCCAGATAATTGGCAATCATAAAAAAAGATTATGCTGGAAATGAAATTTTCTCTAAATTTCTTTTTGTTTAATAAAATGATAGGGCTAATATGCTTAATTATTATTAGGCCTACCTGGTAATATAATAACTTTTACTACAAACAATGTAAATATTTGTGAAACATAAAATTGTCTAATTGGTGAAAAAGGGTCTTTCTCAATGTTCGTTTTTCTGAGCCTCAACATTGATTGGATCCTACTAGTTTGGTTGATGGATTACTAGCCTACCGCGGTAAAACTAACGCAATAAAGCTAATGCTTGGTATCGTTGTCTGTGTGTGTACTTATTGAAGATTAATCAATTTCAGGTAAACCTTGCTGGCATTTATTTACTTTGTTTAATTTCTAAAAATTAATTATCTAAAATCTTAGAAAATAAGTTTTAAAACAGATTTTAAATTTAGGCCAGTTTATTTTGCTGAAATAAAAGTTGTACTAAGCAAAGCAAAGCACAGTAAAGTAAATAAAATCATAAGAATATTTTGTAGTTCCAGTAATTTGTCAAAATACACAAAGGAGCTAAAGGAGCAAAATACAAAAGGAGCTAAAGTATTTTGGTATAAACAACGAAATTTCAGCTACCCGGACTAATGTATTGTGGGCTTAATCAGAAATCCAGATAATTGGCAATCATAAAAAAAGATTATGCTGGAAATTAAATTTTCTCTAAATTTCTTTTTGTTTAATAAAATGATATGCTTAATTATTATTAGGCCTACCTAATAATATAATAACTTTTACTACAAACAATTAACAGAAATAAATAAGGTACTTGCATACATTTACGTGTGTTTTAGTTGTAAATTGTTTTGCCGCAAACAGTAAATACCTACTTAAATTTATCCAAGTATAGACACCCAAAATTGCAAATAAATATAAATTTTAACATGGATTTAAATAGTCCTCGAGAATATATTTTTACGAACGAATATATAAATTGATATTTCGGTAAGGTTTTTTTTTTTTTTCCTTAAATGCAATTTTTTATTTAATGATAATGATCTGGATATTTCGCAATCCGGAAGATTGCAGTTCAGATTAATGGAGTTTTACTGTATATAAAATCAGCAAATTTAGTTAGGTATCTAAGAAATCTTTTAAAAAATTATCGGTATTCTTTGACTAATTTTTTTTAAGACTTAGTTAACTTTGGATTTTCTCTTGTTTAAAAACATCATTTCAAAACTGTTGAAACTTTAATATTATTTATATATTTATTAAAAGCATATATTTATCTTTTAAATAATCATTTCTTTTGATACTCAAAGTTTTTCTTCCAAGAAAAATTTTAATGAAAATAAAAGTAAAATTTTATGTTGCTCACATTTTCAACAATTCGTTGAATTGTTTTCTTTATTTTTCACTATGTTGTTCTGTATATCTAATTTTTTATCTTTTGCAATTAAACTTTACAGACGCTACTTATTTTGTGTATCTTTTACTTTTAAACTGAACGATTTCTTTATAATTTTAAATTGTATTTTTATCTGTCAAAAGCAAACGTGAAATTTAAATTATATTTATCGTAGTTTCTAATTACGTATTAAAAACTAGCCCTTCGTCATTACAGAAGCGATTCTTATTTATTTTCTTATTTCGTTATTGATTATCAGGCTAACCTCAAAAACATTTCAACAAGCATTCATATTATTGATTATGAAATTCTATGCTCGATTCTTCTTCGGGTAGATAATAATATGTTTTGTAACATAATTTTTCAATACTTTGAGATGAATCAGTCAAATATTTAAATTAAGTTAATTATATTCTGAATAAAAGAGAAGAATAAACACAGGTAATCGGATTTTATTGTAAAATATTAATAAATCGTTTATCGTGTCATTTCGCCTGAGACAATTCATTTGATTATAAAAGATTTTTAATATTTATTTTGACTGCATATTTTATCTCAAAGAATAAATTAGATCTGTTGAAGTGTGGAGAAATTTAAAATGGTCTAAAAAAGAAAATGCCAAATAAAAAGAATTTCTTTTTTTTTCTTTAAAATTTGTTCATGCTTTATATGCTATTTTTCCCTTAATACCCTGCTGTTATTAATTAATTTGAGTGAAACGGGCAAAAATAAACAACACATAACTATAGTAAATAGCTCAGTTGATGAAGGTAGCGTAAAGAATAAATAAAAAAAAAAAAAAAAAAAAAAATGATTATTCGTATTGTTGCTAATGGTTCAAAATCTGTAGATTGGTATGAAACGGCTGAATTTGAAAATAAGTGCAGAGTGGAATTCAAATTAGATACTGGTGCTCAGTGTAATGTTTTGTCAAATTCCTTGGCTAAAAAAGTAAATTTCAGCGTCAAATGTTCTAAAGTGTATTTATTGTTGTAATCGTCTAATGATAAAATGAAAGCATCTAGTGAAGATTTTGCTAAGATTTATCAACAGAAAAAAATGTTGCAGATTCTTGTATCAATGGATTTAATTAAAGGTGTTAACAGTGATGGGTTTACTGAAAACTTGATAAATACTCGTTCTATTGAAGATAAAACAGGCTGTTTGAAGATTTTCATATGACATAGATTAAACATGTGGCCCTAATCTTGAACTGTTTCCTTCAATAAAAGTTCCTCATTCTATTAGAGGAAAATTTAAAGAAGAGCTTAATAGAATGAAACAAATGAGGATAATCAAACCAGGGAATTATCCTATTCCTACAGTCTCACCTATGGCTGTAATTCATAGAAATGGTAAAATTAGATCTGCATGGTATCTAGTCTGAATAAAAACTTGAAAAGAAGACAAACTATCTCTTAAAAACATTGGAAGAAATCGCTACACGTATGGGTCTAAATGGTTTACTTTACTGGACTGTAAAAAAGGATTTTGGCGACTGAGCATAACATAGTGTATTAGTCGATATCTCAATATGGTAATTCCTTCGGGTAGATTTTCCTACTTTGAGAATGCCAATGAGTTTAGCAACTGCCCTAGAAATTTTTCAGAAAAATATTGAACATCTGTTAGGAAACCTCTATGATTCTAAGAGTGCAATCGATAATATTCTGATGCATGCATCGTCTAAAATAAAATTGGAAGAAAGGAAACACATACTTACGTATGACTAACGATCCTGAAAAAATACAAGCTATTGTTGAATCACAAAATCTAGATAACGTAAAATAGTTAATCGTTTTCTTCTAATGATCATTTATTCAGCTAAATTAAATCGAACTTGTCTGAATTAACAGAGCTCCTAAGAGCATTATGAGAAAGAGATGTCGGATGGATTCGGGAAAGTAAACAACAGACAGCATTTGAAAAGCTGAAAGGAATTTTTAAGAAAATTACTTGTATTGGGGTATTTTAATGTGAATTTATCTATAACGTTGTTGGTAGGCTCTAGCAAACCCTCTGTATAAGCTGTAATTATGCAAGAAGATCTTCTAGTAGCTTATGCAGCCGATGCATTAACCCCTTGATTGCCTAGCAAAAGGGTAAAATGTTAATGTTGTTTTCCCTGTTATTTTTTTAATACTAAAAAAAAAGATGATTTTTCAAAATGATCTAAAAAAATTAATTATGTATATTAATATAATCCTTGGGAGTATTAATCATTACTCAGTGTTTTAAAACTTCATTTTAGAATAATATTAATTTAAATAATGCTTCTATTACAGTGAAACCTACAGCTTAGTGAACGGATATATCAATTCACGACGCTGAGAAGTCTAGACAGGACATAGTAGAATTATTCTCAAATAGATAAAAAGCATCTGTAATAAAATTCGGATGTCCACGTTTTCTCAATACGTCTGGGGTTGCAAAATACTAACTGTTGAAACCGATGGCAAGCAGATGGTGTCAATTTCAAAGAAGCCAATACATTTAGCTCCTCCTCGTTTACAAAGAATTATATTTGACAATATGCCTTATCGCCTTGAAATTATTTATAAAAAATATCTTGGTCATCTAGACATTCAACATTCATCTAGTATAGCTAAAGAAAACGTTTAATAACGTATGCTAAGTAATACTAATTTTGCCATAAACGTCAGTGATATAACCTCGAAGAACCGTTGATTCAGTGTACCGAAAAAACCTTGGAAAATTACTGGCATAGATATTTTTCATCTGGATAAAAATTATTTGCTTATTGCGAACAGCTATTTAGATTATTTTCATTTTTGTGTATTGAAAACTTATCACCTAGAACTGTTATACAAGCTTTAAAACACTGTTATGAAACATGGTATTCCTGAAACAGCATGCTCTGATGCAGGTAATCAATTAATTTCTAAAGAATTTAGATATTTAGCAAAATTTTAGAATATAAATCTCCAAATATTCAATCTAGAACACAAAATATCCAACGGCCTCGCTAAACGCTTCATAACTAAATGTACTGCTGATGGTTCTGACATCTGTTTAGCATTGTTTAATAATAGAAATATACCAAGAGGAATTTTGGGAGATAGCTCCTGTACAACGTCTTGTGAGCAAAACTCTAAGAATATTCTCAGTAAGCGCAAAGTTTTTAAAACCACCTATCATAGAAAAGCCCCTTCTAAACTTACAGAAAAGTAGTTTAAAAAAAAATGTACAGAGGTAGAGACCAATTTCTATTGACCTGGAAGTGTTTTTAAGCAAAGGTCATAGAAATGATCCTGCTAAAAGTAATTGATTCGACTCAAGGACCAAGATCATTTATTATTAAGGTGCTAGATGATGTAACTTACAGAAGAGATACTTTGTTTCTTCGTCCAAACACTACTCCTGAGGAACCGTCCGTTTCATGTAATTCATATCCTGCACTTGAAGAAACCAATCGTCATCATGATCCTGTACATTGTCAAAGTAAACCAGTACTTATCCCAAAAATGCCGATGACTCTGGTTTGGTAAAGGCTGATTCATCTGCAAAACCTAAAGTGATAGCTACTCCTTTTGCTAAGGACAAAACCGCTGTATATCAGATATACTGGTATAAAGAAGCGTTATGGCAGGACTGTTAAGAAATTTGTTAAACTTGATTTGTAAAGAATTTGCATGATGCTTTACATTTTTGTTTCTCAAAAAGAAAAGTCATGCCATTATATAACGTGGCTGATTTATCATTGGATTGAATTATCTGTAATCATTAACTATATTCTAAATTATCTTAATATTGTTGACGTGGGCATTGTCTATTAACTTATTGCTGATTGTTTATCACATGCAATTTAAGAAACGTTTGTACTAATCATTATACATTAAATTTTGAACGCTAGAGTAAGTAATACTATTTTAGCGAGTTTACACAATGGCTAATGATTGTGTACTTTTTTATCTCCCACAAGGGTTATTTCAATACGGCACCAAATAGAATTCTACAGGCAAGTTATTCTTGCTAAATCGGTCGATATATTTGTGTACTGCAGCGAATACAGTTAATAAACATATGCTTTCTTAAGGGTGTTGGCCGATCAGATGTCAAATTCTTCATTTGAAATGGGTTTTAACTTATTTATTTTTAATTTTTGAATTTGATATGATGAAACTTTTCATTTTTATTCCAACAACTTAAATGATTAACCCTCCGTCTACCAGACGGGTCCATTGGACCCGACAGGTACATACAAAATATTCATTCAAACCAGAAATTTCTTTAAAATAAACTAAGTATATAAACCAGACAAAAATAAGGTAAATAAATAAGTTAAATAGTTTTAAATAAAAATTCTGGTGTAGAACGTTTTATTAAAACTTGAATAAAATTCCCGGTAGATCTAGGGTTAAATTATAATCATAAATTTAAAATTTTATTTTCTGGGTTTAGAAAAAACTTATCTTCCGAAGTGTATATTACTAAAGAAAATTCTGATGTTGTTCAAAGTTATTACCTTTATTTGTGTAGTAATTATTCACTTTTTAACATATGTTTTCTTAATTTCAGTCCAAGAAGCTTCCATACCCCATAAATGTAGCACGCAACGTAGCTCGCCAACTAGCACGAACTAGATATGTTTTAGCTTCCGACATAGAACTTTATCCAAGTCTACATATTGTTCCAAGGTAACAGTGTTAGCGTTCCATTCATATTTATTAAATTGTTTTCATTTCATTGCCGTATATGTTGCAAACATAACTTAAAACAGATCAAATCATGTCTTGTAAAAAAGTAATTTAAGGTCGTTTAATAATTTACGATGTTTATTTTGCCTTTAATTTGTATAGTAAATTTTTTATCAGAATCCCCTTTCTCCCATTTATGCGATAATTTCAATCAAATCAACATATATAAAACAATCCAGAAATTTAACAATCAAGAAAAATTAAATATTGTAAAAATGTTTCTATTATTATCGATTATCAAAATTAATAAAATGAACAGAAAATAGCCGAAAATGCTCTTTTTATTGTCACTCCCCGTTTAACAATTTCAAGGGCGGTGACATGTTATTTATATTACATAATTTAAATCTCCAACTGCCAAAATCGTACTCGAAGTTTTGAATAAACTTTTGCTTCTATAATGCACGGTAAGAAAAGCATTTATTTATTTTGAAGTCAATTCCTTCATAAGTTTTGGTGAAATTTAGCCATTTCAACATTTTAGTAATAAAATTACTTTGCCTCTGATGTGATTTAGACATTTTTTAAACGTATAAAATTAAAAAAAGGATGCAGAAATATTAAAATGGAAAAAATCACTTCTAAAGTCTGTTTTGAAAATGGAGATTTGAAACATTTTTTTTTCTCTTTTCTGCAGGGTACCGGAAACCTGAATTTAAGTCTATTTTTAAACGCGTGAACTTAAAAAAACAATATTAAAAATTGTCTTTCACGGCAGTTCAGGCAAGCTCTAATTCTTAGAGTAGCCCGTTTCATGTTTATTTCCGCCATTTAAAAAACAAAAAAGTGAGTTTAAGAAAGTTTTGAAGTGTTTGCCATTTTGAAAACCAGTGTTTCTCCCGGCTTTCACCTTGGCAAGTAATATCAGAAGCGGCGTTTTAACACTATTTCGGGAAAAAAATCACTAAGCCTATACTGCGGATCAATGACACGTCTGTTCTTTTTCTCTTTTTATACCACTTAGAAAGAACTAATTTTACTTTCTTTTTTAAAATGATGCGAGATAAACACAATTTAATTAATAAAATTTCAAAATACTGGAAGGAGCAATAGTCCTTTTCTCCCCCCCCCCCTTCCCCTTCTTTAATGCCTACGCCCGTGAACCGTTCAGTCTATACATCATTATACTGATTTTGTTTTCGGAGGCTTACTGACATAGGTAGCTTTTCAAAGTAACATTCAATAGTCACTAGGGAAAAGATATTTTGATTCAATTCATAATGTTTATTTTTTCATGTATGCTTCATGTAACATTATATTTCTTTTGTAGGTTTCTGAATCTTGTTTGGAGATTAGCTAAAAAAGATGAACATAGGCCAACGACTCCGCGTGTGTATACCTTACCGATCTTTGAGGTGAAAAAAGAATTCCCAGCCCCAAAAACGAAGCAAGAGCTCGTAAAGAGAATTAGAGAGGGACATGCAATTTTCTTTCACAAATGGGTTTGTGATGCTTGCCAAAATTTCCCAAGGTATGGAACTATGGCTTTTCCTCCCTTATCTAACATTAGAAAATATGTATTTAGCTAGAAAGCTACAAATTTGTCTACATTGTGTGAAAATCAGGTTTGCAAACTTTAGGATGAAATGAATTTGGGTTGTGGGATTTCACGTTTTTTTTTTTCAGAGATATTTTAACAAATCATTAAAACAATATATGTATAAATAAACATTTCCGCGAACCCAAAACATTTTGAAAAATTCTTGTTTCGGCACATGAGTGATGACTGAGAAGACTACTGAAGCTCGCTCGTTTTCGGCCACATTGCGATGCTAAGGACGCCATTTCAAATCCGCTTTACTATGAAATCTCGACAAAGGGGCACACACAACAGGACTTTGGATGTATTGTCTTCCCTGAAAAGTTTTTCGGGATCTCTATTTATCTTCGGAACCAAGATGTCAATTTGAAACTTAATAACCTGTGGTGTGCTACTCTGTTTTGCCGATAGTATAATATACCTGCCTTTGCCGTCTGCCGTTCTGTGAAAACCCGTGAGGCCTACACAGCTCATTTCTCTTAAATGTTTCCAAAACCCGAGAAGCTACACTATGGCTGATGTTGAATTTTATAGAAACAACTGTTATTTGTCGCCTTTATTTTAGCTTGCTAAATTTACGGCCACGCGTAAAATTATCTAAGTAATATCGGGACGACATATTCAAAAATTCAAAGTCGCCAGTTGGCCAATTGAATGTAACAATAAAATCTAACAATGAGGCAGCGATCGGAATGCAGTCTTATCAGTATAAGTGTGCTAGTGTTTATTGACAGTTTACGTAAGCTTTGAGTTTTTGAGCTAAACAATTGTTTACAGAAACATTATTTGTTCGAAATCGAAAACCATCTTAGATATAGTTTGAGCAGCCAGCCTTCCGTGCGTAAGTGAGATTTAGATTTAATAGCTTGCGTTTTCGTGGTTTTGAAAGTTTATTCGAAGATTAAAGTGAAATTTCGTTTAGATTAGGGTAGTCTAAAGTTAGAATCTCCACTATAGTCCTCCTCAAATTTAGTTTCAATAAACAGTGTTTTATACTTTAAGTACTCTATTTACCTTGTGTCGGCCCTGATAGCTTTGATACAACATTACAAGGAATGTCTGTTTCTTTAAGGGTGAATTGTAACAATCAAATATAAAAATGAGATCTTGATAAAAAAAAAAAAAAAAAAAAAAAAAAAAGTAGTTTAATCAGTACAAGTGTGTTTTATTTGCATAAAAGATTTTGTGCTGCTAGGATGGAATACATACATCGATGTTGACAAGAAATGTTTTTTCAATGTTTTCGTATACAAGGGAATTGATAATCTTCTTCTTGGACGAGTAATATAGGAATTGATAATCTTCTTGGACCAGTAATATAACGCATTATTACACAGAATATAATGTAGACGTCATAGAGCCATTATAATATAGGCTACGCGAAATATTTGAGGGCATGTCTAGTATTTCTAGTCGCCAATTTTTATCTGATGTCCTTGACTTGAACGTCGAATTCAGTATTTCCGAAATGTCTTTCGTTCTACTCAAGCTATCCGAGTTGGATGTATAAGTAAACACAAAACAGATTGGAACAGAAACAGAAACACTATTGGATATAAAACTAACCTTTTCTTTAAGGAGACTTGGTGGTTTAAGAACATTGAAATTCGTGAAAAACATCGTGTTTCGAAATTTTTATAATTAAAGCAACCCATAAACCCTAAAGCAAAATTTTATTAAAACGTCAAAAATATAGCTGCTCTACAAACGCCTGGTCAACTGTTTCCTTAACTAAATTTTGAATCGTGTTACTTACACTATTTCAAACATAATGAAATTGATATGCATCACTGAGGTACATTACTGTATACTTTCTACAGATTGTAGAATGCCTAGCATTTATCGTTCATTTAAAGAGACACATAAAGAATTCAGTTACAGAACTGACTGTGAGCGATAATTTTTGCAGTTACGTTAGATTAATTAAATTTTAGTGAATTACCGTGACGTGTATACTCTGTGGATCAAATATAGGGCAGTACAAAAGAAATAGTAATCATATGGGCATAAATTTTCTACAGTTTTTTTTTTTTTTTTTTTTTTAACAGTGTTACACATTTTCCAACGAAACTATATTTTAGTGTAATAAGACTTGCTTGTAAAAAAATAAATTGATATACAAGTCTGCTCAATAGAAATTAGATACATTGCCTCATATGGGTGATAATAACTGGAAGTGTGTTTTTTGTTGTGTAGCACGTTTGCTAACTGAATTAAATTTTGCTACATTATGTGGTGTGTATAAATTCTATAAATACAGTTTTACCTAAAAGAATTCGGATTAACGTCCGTGAACGGGATTTCCTGAAAGAGCATTTTCAATTGTTTTTGCGTGTTTTTCAGTTCGACCAAATTGTACTACATTGTATGATTATTAGTATAGTATAACATAAATAAATTCATATACAAATACATGGCTGAACTAAAAGATTTGCCATATTATATTTTGCCATATATCGATGGTAATTCGCAGAAAAAGTATACTTTTAGTTGCATTATGTGTTTTATAACTTATTTGAATTTCAGTTTTACTATGGGAAATGCATAAAAAAAAACTATAGATCATATACGAGGCTGCCCAAAAGAATTCGCATAGATTACTAGCTATGGATCAAAATTGCCGAAAATGGATTTTTAACTGCGTTAGGTGTCTTTTAAATTCTTTGTTTTCTTATTTTATTTCATTACATAAAAAAAAACTGGAATTTCTTAACATTCTTCTCATGGTATTAGAAAGTGGTTCACAATCCATGTCTGATGCAGGATTTTTCATTCTTGTTAAATATAAATGTAAGATTATTTATAGATTAATTTTATCTTTAGGATTCCGTACTTAAAAAGTAAAATCGGAACTATTATAAGATTACTCGAGTGTCTATCTGTCCGTCTGTTACATCCGTTTTTCTTAAAAATGATGAAATGTGGAAAGTTTGCTTTTAAAATTAAGTCTTTTAAATTTGTTAAAACATAAGTGGATATTTTGTAAACCATAAAATATATATAATGATACGTAAATTAGTTATAAATAAAGGTATAAATATGATTACTCGAGTTACAGCGGCATAAGGAATGAAAATATATTAGTGGATAACAAATAGTAAATTCGGACAACGAAAGGTGAGGGGGGGAGGGGGAGTGCATTAAAAGAAAAATGGACGGTATCAACAAACTAGATTTACATGCTATATTTTAACAATTTGATTTCTAAGACGGTGAAAACACTTTTTTCATGATTTCAATTTTATCTAGCTTTGCAAATTTAATAATAATTATTCACTATTTGTTATTATTATAAAACTATTTCTCGAAAAAATGGTACGTGCTGGAGCGATTTGGATAACATATTTAGAATTAGGAATATTAGATCTGTACACTTTACATATTTAATTTGCAGGGAGGAAAAATTTTAATTTTATTTTCCGACCAGTGTTATTTATCCTAGATTTTGCATAAAATTGTAATAAAGATTGTTTTCTAGAAACTAATAATTAAATAAAATATAATCTTAATTTTTGAACTATACCGGAATTTGGAGTACTTGGATCAGGAAAAAAATGTTTTAAATCATTTCTGGGTTTACGTGTTGAGAATATGGACGTGGTTCATGAATATTCTAACGGTTTTATGAACCCTAGCTTAGCTAGCATCGACACGCTCAATTAAGTTCCATTTCTTCTCGCATTTTTCTAACTATTTAACGAAAATCAAGTTTAACCTTGCATTAGCCGCATTCGTATATCTATCATGAAAGGGCCCCACAAGTGGCCGAGAGGTTCTGCTCTCGAAGATGGTAGACGGGAGGTGCTGGGTTCGAACCCAATCGTGCCTGTCGGCCTAATCGTTCGGACTTTTCGTGGTTTTCTTCGAACCATGGATTTCCATGCGTAAATACGGGTTAGGTTCCCTTAGAAAGACCCCCACGAAGGGCACCCCCCCCCCTGGGCACTATATCCATCGAGTAAGATAATTGGCCGTCAAAAATCAACCGAATAACCAACCTCTATGATGTAAGCCGCCATTTTCCCCTGGTAACTTTTGAACCAAGTAGAGACGGAACCTGTGGCTCTTATATCTTCTTCCCACCGCACAGCGAGACGTTTTGACGATCTACGTGGGCAAAATTATTTCGTTGAAGTTTAATTAGTTTTTGCATCACTAATAAAATACTCAAACAGTGATACACATTTGGTTATTTACCAACAATGTCTTAAAATAAAAATACAGGGCGTCCACTAAAGTCCGTTCTGCATCTATATTCATAAATGTAGTGTCTAGGTATAGTAAAGAGGCTATGCGCTACTAGCGCTTACAGCGCCACCTGGTACAAAATGGCGGCATTAGCGTTTTTATCGCGAAAACGGTTTGAAATATGGGATAAAAGTGAATGACGATAACCCGTGAACATGGCTGCTAAATAAATCTCGTTCTAAATATGAATCTCGTTTTCGAGATGAAAATACAAACTCAGCTGTTTCGCACCAGGTGGCGCATGAAGCGGTCTCATCTGGTAGCACATAGCCACTTTACTATACCTAGACACCACTTTTATAACTATAGCTGCAACCGTTCGGCAATTAAGAGTGTGGGAAGGACTTTAGTCGGCACCCTGTATAATGCATTACAAATAATGCGTTAAACATACTTATTTTACAATTCAGTAAAAAGCAATTTAATGCACACATGTAAGTAACATTCATTTCTTTTTTGTATTTTAGTCTACTCAGAATTGCTCAAGAAATTTGTGTAGTCATCCTGAAAAATAAATTTTTTTAAATAAAATCATATTAAAAAAAACTTTAATGTTTTGTGGTACCCTGTAAAACATATAAGTGCTACCAAAATTATTTTCGGTTGAAAAAATGCTGTTGTGTTTATAAATAACTTATATAAATTTTATTCAATTTGAAATAAAATTTCTGCATATAGACGGTAATGTATCCGATATTTTTATGTGTCCCTGTAAAAGAAATACAACTACTACGCACTTTGTTTTCAATTTAAAAAATGCTATTGTGTATCTCAATAACCTATAGTAATTTTGTTGAAATTTAAGTAAAATTTCTGCTTTTTAGCAACAATCTTTCCGCGATCTTTTGTGTGGCCCGGTAACATATGCACAATTTCTACGTTCATCAAATTATAATTTAATAGAACTGATATCGGAAAAACATATGTAGACAAAGTTTCAGCTCAATCAGATAGTTGAAAGTGGTTTAAAATTGTCTTGCAAGATTTGAACTAATCTTTTATGTGGCCCTGCAAAAAAAGCATAACTGCTACGTTCCATAAATTATAATATTGCATTGTCATCAGAACTACATATCCTGAGCAGCTCAATCAGATTATTGAAATTGGTTTAAAATTAACCTGCAAGTTTTAATCTAAATTTTTATGAAACCCTGTAGAAACACTATTCTAAATAAACTTCTACGTTCTTTAAATTATAATAATATTGTATTGCCATTCAAATTACACATGTTTTCATTGTTTCGGCTGAATCGGATAATTAAAAGTGGTTTAAATTTGACTAGCAAGATTTGAACTAAACATACATGCATGCACTGCAAGTTAATATGATGCTTGTTTATTAATAAAAACTTAATGATCTGCAGACATCTGCAGGAGTTTTTTTTTTATTTTTTCAATACTTTAGGAATGGCACTTTGATTTTAAAAAAAAATGCTTATTGCTAAATAATGCTGAATGTTAAAAGTCGAGATGAATTTTGTAAACGACATCAAGGATCATCCAGAATTACAACCTTTGAAAAAGACGGTTAAGCGGGTTTAATATCGCTTATTTTCAAACAAAAATGGGTTAAATCTGACCTTGACAAACCTGTGACATGTGTTCAGCAAACTCGTGTTTTCAAATAAAACAGAATAGTCACGACGTGCTTTGAACGTTAGAGGAAGCTAGTGCAACTTTTGAAACTCCTTCAAACCATCTTTACGGTCATAATTAATCGACATCTCTGATTTGTTCGACAAAACTCGTACGGATCTCAAAAATACAAACATTCAGCTACCAGTACACACGGTTTTGTCAAATTGCGAGGTAATCGGAAAAATGAATTTTCTCCACCTAGATCATCAAAACGTCCCACTGTGTACCGGTATCAATTTTTCACTCGCGGCAGTTGCTCTTGAACCGGCTAATGCATTCAAAACTTGCAAACGTAAATGACGGCGTGTATCACACAGATACACGTGCGACGAACGCCGGGTTAAATAAATTTGTTTAATTAATTAATTTTAATGTAATGCAATTTAAAAAAAGCTATACCTTAAGGATTTTTAATTTTATTATGAATTTATTCAATTGTTAAATTCGAATTTTTATTATGTTTAAATCTCTATTAATTATTTATAAAAACTTTGCTCCATTATTTTTTATCTGGATTTAGATAGCTCTATTTTTCTGTATATTTCACCACTCTATGGTAAAAAAAAAAACAACAGCATATATTTACCCTAGCTTAGGGAAACATAACATTAAAATTGTACTCTTTGTTTTAATGCAATTATTTTTCCGAAACTACTTTTCCATAATTAAAAGTAATTTGTTTGTTCTAGGGCTCTACAATTTTCGAAGGCATTCATACACCATCATTTATTCTGTAATTGCTATTGTTAAGATAATTATCGCAACTGTTTATACTGCAGTCTCATTTTAATTATCCTGCCAATATCTAAAAGATTGAATTCATGTTAAACATGTAAGATTTATTTAAATTGTATGGTAGTTGACACAATACTGAAAAGTAAACTTTTCCATTAATTAATGATTATGATAAAAATTCCATCATATATACATACAAGAAAACAATAAACAAAATTACACTTCATTCTGCGTTTGAAGCCGCGATGTACAAGTAAATTATAGTTATTACTAGCTATTTGGAAATATACCAACTGCATTAATTTGCATAAAGGAAATAAATTCATGCATTTTTTTTTTTTTTTTTTTTAAAACCTTTATTTATTTTTTTTTTTAAGTTTTTGAAATAATAATAAATCGGTGTTTTTATTTTATTAATAAAATACACTGGCGTTTAAAAATTAAATGAATAATTTTGGGATATCATGGTAAAAATCCTTGAATATTTATCAGAAAACGCCATTCTGGGGACTAGTGCGATAATCTTGCATAATACATAACAACAAAATGAAAATCAAATTTTAAATTCATTAGAAATATAAATTATCAAAAAAAAAAATGGTGTTGCGAAATTATATAAACATTCACCGAAATTACCATTAAACAGGCGTATAAACTGTATAGGAGTATCGAATGCCGCTATGAGAAGAAGGAACCGAAATATTGAAAATAGTTTAAAATATAAAGACACTCCGCAGCCTTCTAACAAAATATCGACCGAAACAGGTTTTTAAGACCGAAACCGAACTTCGGTAAACTTCCTATTTTCGGCCGAAAACGAAAATACCCAAATTTTTTTAAGTAAATAATACATACATAAATATACATAATTATTAATTAATTGTACCTGTAATTATACGTGTGACCTAAGTTGGCTCGCTGTGCCTGTGACCAAAACTTTTATATTCATATAAAATAAAATTAATTAATTCATCAACGGCACAGAATGATTTTCTAATTATACGAATTTCATCTAATTAAAAAATGTTTTAGGTATACATACCTCGATTTATCTTTATAATGATTTTTGTGAATGATCACCTGTTATATACTAGAACTTTCTCAAAGAGTATTCGAAAAACACTTCTGCGGTTTCAAACTAAAAGTTTTCTATTCCCGTTAAGCCTGCAGCATTTAATGAGCACGTGAAAAGTGTCTTCAAAGTTTAATCATATAGGCATTGCTTGCTTTATAATTTGCACTCACGTCATGACTGATAATTAAAGAAATAAAAGTGAAATTCATAGCAATAAATAAATAGTGTCTTATTTGAGCCGATACATCTCACATCAATGAGTAATGTTGAAAATTTCCCAAAGGAAGAAACGATATTTTTGCAATACAGATAGTTTCGGTCCTGCCGAAAATTTTAGAAACATTTTCGACGAAAACGAATTTTCACCAAAACTCATATTTAGATCAGAAAACGAAACCGAATTTTCGGTCAATCTCTAATTCTAACGTAGAGAAACGTAGTTAACGTAGTAAAAAAGATTGAAAATGTCTCCAGGTGTATTATTGAATTTTTCTACTACGAGATGATTATAGAACTAAGAAAATTTCATGACATCGCCAAAGCTGTAAAACAAGAAAAAAAGTACCATTATAAAGAGACTGAGCAACGGGAAAACAACTTTATGTGAATTGACAAGAGATCATATAACTTAGTATACATACATTCAAAATATCCGTAAATATGTAGTCAAACAAACAATTTTCTGTTCATTTTGTATACCCGATGACGCAAAGTTAAATGGTTAAAATTACCTCTCATTTTCCCCTATAAATTCCTGGTAACCATAGAGATAATAGGTTATTTTTCTTTTATCTGAAATTTAAACAATCTCGTGCTAGGAAGGTAACCCTTACTACTGGCCTTACTAATAATACGAACACATCTACATTTACTATTATTCTGTGTTAACTTTTGTTATTACCTGCATGTAGTAATGGCAGCCTATATCTTTAGTGTTATTATTATCCACTCGTTTATATTAAAGCAATTAGTAATAATAAAGCAACAACAAAGTTCAACTAAATCTTTATATTGCACTCTAAATTGAAATGTCTGAAATTCAGACACTTAAGTGTCTGAAACGGTGTGTTCAATTTTCAGACATTTTAAAATGTCTTAATTTTTTCAGACACTTCAAACGTCTTAATCGCAACCAATTTTTGTCAGCATTATACGTAGCCATATTTGACCACGGTGAATCCTAGAAAAATATTTAGCTGTGGTCTTGTCCCCCCACCCCACCCCACACAGCCTGATTTTGGGGCTTCCAAATTTGGTATGCAATTTTTGTAAAGCTCATAATTTAAATCTTTTACGACATTGTACTGATTATATTAAAAATTTTGAATTTCAGGAGTAGAAAAAGATTAAAAACAAAAAGATATTCATCTAAATATTAGATTTCTTTTATTTGTTTAGTTTTTAATGTTATTTTACTTTAAAAATTCAAAATATTGATTATAATCAGTACAATTTCGAAATGGATTTAAAATATAAGCTTTACAAAAATTGCACATCAAATTTTTGAGTCCTAAAATCGTAGGGGGACGGGACACTGTCCAGCATGCCCATGTTTTAATCAGATCCTTTTGCAAAAAAATGCAACTCTGCATTATCTTTTACTAAATAGGGGTGTCCGGTATTTGGAAGTGCCCGTTGTGAAGGTTAATGAACATTTCCGAAAAGTGGACGTCTAATACCTTTTTTAATACACAATGTATGCATATTTGTATATTTTTACCTCACAAAAGGAAACATCTCCGATTATCTGACAAATTCTCCAGCCCCAAAGTGTTCCCTATTGACGGTTTTTACGGTACATGGATAAATATATATAAATATTTGTAATCTTGTCTTACTCTAAAAGTTCAAATATTCATTATACTCAGTAAATAAAAATAAAGATATTTATAATATCAGATGTTCGAAAATTGCAAAGAAAATCCCCCCCCCCCTCAAAAAAAAATCATGCAATTTAAAAACTAGATCTTTTAAAAATTTATATTGGCAAATACATTGTTTTACACAGATCAGATAATCACAAGATCTATTTAACTATAAATACAAAATAATAAATAAATACTCTAATTTCTAATTCATTCATTTTACTCTAATTCATTCTAATAACATTCAGAAAATAATTACTGCTAGTTTCAAAACTTGCCTCAAATATACATTTCAAGTAGTACATATAAATAAACAAGTTTAGTCACTGTAAGTAGTGAACATGTGTAATATATATTTTTTGCATTTGCGGTGCTTTGTCAGTTTAATTAAAAATTAACTTTGGTGTCTAATTTTATACATTCTGTGGAATATGTAAAAGTTTTCCTTTTAAACATATTCCTTAGCTGTTATGGAACAACAGGATATAAGTCATATTTATTTTTTTATTCCTGTAAACTTTGTATCTTATGAATATGAGTTACATAAATTTTACAGATTTGATAAGAAAAAATTAACCTAGAAAACAGAAGAAAAGGAAAAGAAATGACAGAATATGTACTGTTTTTTAGTTGTTTGAAAATACTTTGAATATAAAAAAAGTAGTTATTAATCGCTTAAAAATATATAATATATAAGTAAATATGAACTTTTAAAAATATATACTATTTCAGTTTTATCTATAAACTTTATATCAAGCATAAACAACTTTTTATTTATGCCTAAATTATCATGTTTAATTTTTTTCGTACTAATAATTGTTTGTATCAGAAACGTTGCATATGCGATTGCAATAAAGGGAAATTTCATAATTGTTTCTGAAATTTCTCAGGTTTGAAAATTTAAAATCATGAACAAAACATAGCAGAAAAAGGCTTACATATAAATAAAAAAATAATATAGGTACCAATTTAAAAAAACTCAAAAAATATTAATGAATACTTTATAAATATACCGTTAAACAAGAACAGAAATTGCAGTTAATGAATAAAATGTTTCTGCATTTGTTCTATGTTTAAAAAATCTTACAGAATGATAGTATAAGAATTACCTATTATGTTTTTAGAAATTTGGTAAATGTTAAATATGAAACTTTGACTATCAAAATTTCCGATTTTCAATAATAAATTAAAGCATCAATCATAAGAATAAATCTTTAAAAAGTTTCAGTACTATGATTAAAAACGGTGATATGTAAAGAAAATTTTCACAGTATTAATGCTTTTTTTCAATCTGAAAACTTTTCCGGATATCATAATCATAAATGAATATCATATTTAGCTCCAAAATAATAATCACAAAAAAATACAATAAGTGCTGATACATAAACTGCAAGAGTTTATAATCAATAAACAGTAAAAATCAGAAGAAACAGAACATAGAATAAATACAGTTTCAAACGGCTTCAATTTAATGTTTTTATCTCCCTTTAATGGAACTATGAATCATTCAGCTTTTCAAATCTGTTTATGTTGCACGTTTTGCTTTTGGGCAACGACAAATTAGGATATTTCCGATCACAGGATCGAAAAGGAAGATTAAACAAGTTATCACTCATTCGTTTATTCACAGGAGACAAGCGCGCTGAATTAAAGCATTGCAATTTAATTATCAAAACAATTATATTCGATACCGTTACATTAAGAAGGTATAACAGACGACAGCTTGTGAAATAAAAAAAAACTAACATTAAAC
Source organism: Maratus speciosus (assembly GCA_963932465.1). Taxonomy (NCBI): domain Eukaryota; kingdom Metazoa; phylum Arthropoda; class Arachnida; order Araneae; family Salticidae; genus Maratus; species Maratus speciosus. The sequence goes on from OZ010791.1 coordinate 416,386,605, forward strand.
TACAAAGAAAGAGATCAATCTTTAAAAACTATTTAATTTATATTCATAAGATACAAACCTACTGGGATAAAAATTTAAAATTAAATATGACTTACGCTTTCATTCGATAAATACTCCATAATTACGCATTTCTTTTAATCCAAGCAATGGCGACGCTTAAAATGTGATTCTTTCTATATCATGAAGGAGCCATAGATGACATGCGTGGAAATCAATGCTCTGATTGGCTGTTCAGAAAAGTACAAAAAAGAAATGTTCAACTACTGTTTTAAATAAGACACTTCGTAGATAATTCCAACATATTTCTCGGTTCGTATATACCATGATCATACTAAGACACTTATGTATCTTAAATTAAGACATCTATTGTGTCTGAATTTTCAGATTAAGACGCTTAAGTGACTGAAATTCTTTTTCAGTCACTTATGTGTCTAAATTTAAGATGCCTATATTTGCAGTGTGTCGTTTCTAAGACTTTTGTTTCAAACATGTTATCATTCTTTAAGGGAAGGTTCTACTACTTCCGTCTAAAATTTACAAGATTTTTCTTTTTCTTTTTACTTTTTTTTTTTTTTTTTAAACAAATGAAAGAGATATTACCTTTAGACTTTTTGCATTATATTTATTGAAAATTTTGTGTAAAAAAAAAATATTGTGCTACTGCAGATGCGCGCCATGGACTTCCAATCGGAAGACCGTTCTTCTGTCATCACAAGCATCCTGAGAAATTTGGTCATCCCATTATGAAAGGACATTGAATTCTCTGGAACTTATACTAACTTTTCGTTTAAAATTTTGATTTTTGACAACATGGCGGTCATTTGAACAAAAAAGATCACCTTTTCGTCTTTTTTAACACTTTCCAACAAAGTTGAAAAGTGTTTATGAATTCGGTTTGCCTGGCCGTCTCACAGTGGGGCAAAATCCCAAAAAGCTGGCCAAAAGTCGAAAAATAAAGTTACTATTTAGGAAATTTTGACTATACAGATGGTTAGAATAAGATTTGGAGGGTCAGAATCTATATTTATAAAAAGGTTTTCGTTTTGCTTTGGTAACCTGTAGCATTTCAAGAATGACGATTGGAGAATTATCATCTGAGGCGAACACAAAGAGCAAAACAATGGTTTTTCTAAACACGTGCTACATTTTCCCACATCATCCAATTTTAATGCTTTAAAATGGATTCACACGATGATAGTGTGTACTTTTTTTGCTCATGTTACAGAAATTATATTAAGTACATAAAAATTAATAATTTCATGATTATTTTTGATAAAAATTAAAAAAAAAATTTTTTTTTGCTTTCAAACATCAAAAAGTTTATAAGTTCTACGGTGTTCCGCAACGACATATAATGGAAACAATAGCCTGAATTATTATCTAAGAAATCATGAAAAAACCAGCTGCCAAAAACTGCCATTCTGCATTTCATGCAGGTTTTTGCAACCACAAGTAAAAATATCACTTTTTTAGTCGCTTCAAAAGCTATGACATTTATTACTTTTCACAGTAATTTAGTTGCCAAGCCTTTTTGAAATTTTAAGATTATTCAGTTTTGTGATGGATTATTATGTATTATATTACAAATAAGTATTGTAATCATAAACATAAATGAATTTGATAAGCAAGATTAGTAACAAAACAATGAAAAGAATTCTCTATCACTAATACAATAGAAATACATTTTCTTGTCTTTATAGCTAATAATTTTGTGTATTCTATCGTAATTAGAAGAATTATCTTGTCAATTGCAATCTTTGCTAGATTATACTATTGAACGTATTTTATTAATGCAAACGGAAATTATTAAGAATCTGACTTCCGAGAACATTAGCAATCCGAATTTGATTTGCAAGTGGAGATGTCATAATACATCTGGCCAAAGTACTTTTAAACAAAAGTTTAGCGTTGATGATGGTAGAAATTAGGTTCAAATAACTTTTTCACTTCTCTAGTGCCACTAGAACTCTTAAGTGTTGGGACTAATTCAGAAATCGTTATCTAAAAAAATTCGAGATCTTCATCTCCTCGATATGTTAGGCCCATCAGAATCCATTTTTTTTTTAAAGAAAATACGGAAGCTACTGTCAGTGAAATGGATTATCTTACAGATCAGCAGAGTAAATTTATTCCTTTTAAAGCAATCATTGATTGAAAATAAGTAAGCGTTAATTACAAACTACCTTTAACGATGATTGATTGTAAATTTTTTAATTCCATTACTAGTAATTTGTCAACTCAATGTTGGTACCCATATCAGGCAACTTCAAAACAGTTTAATAATCTTGATGACATTTTCGAACTAAAAGTGAATGAAAATCATTTACAATTCGGGATGTCCACGTTACATTCCTGTATGTTTTGAGTGTAGCTTGCACTTATAGCATACAAACGGGGTATAAAGGAATGGCAAGTGTGCACTCCTGACGAGAAGAAAAAAATTAACATTGCAAAACAAAATTTACAAAAACGATTTCGTTTACAGTTAGGACTTCTCGTCGATAAATCAAAGTTCGGATTTGGAAGCACAAATGATTACAATACAGCTCGTCGATTCTTGAAAACGCAACTATTTCTGCTTCCATAAGGAGAGTAGACGAAGATTTGATGAAACAATTTCATGTCATATTACAAATAATTTCTTAACACTCATTTGATCAGCTTCGTGGATTATGGATCACATATAGCTTGTAAATTCGTCGAATTGTATTCCTAGTTCTATATGCCAACTTCAGTGGCACAGAAATAATAGCTTCCTCATTATTGCCTGTTGGGCAAATGTCGGGAGACATTCAAGAATCGTGCAACAAATTGATCAAAAGGTAAGGTATCGAGAAGATTTCCCCCTAAAATGCAGTAGGACGTAAACAATGGAAGATTTTTTTGCGGCTTTTAATGTTATCAGATCTCTTCATTTCAAGCCTACATAAATGACCGTTGAAGAAATTAATATTCTTGCCCCTAGAGGCACAGAAACTTCTGTAAAATATTTCGACCCTCTTCTGAAGAGTCTACTTAGTATGTTACAGATGATTCAGAAGATGAATTTCAGAATATCCTTTCGTTTTATTTTAATAATATGTAGAAATTAAACCTTGCAGTATTTTATTTTTCATTAATGTACTTAATTGTATTTCATAAATAAATATTCGTCGTTTAATTTCGATTAAAAATATCTTGGGTCCTTGAAAATACATTGTAACGTTTAGCCTCGAAAATTCTCTAAATATTTTATTTAAAACTAATTTTTTTTGTTTTTAATTCGCCATTTTTTAAAATTTAATTTTTGAATCGTACTTAGCATCTTCAAAAGCACCTGTATACGAAATTTCATAGAAATTGATTCCACGCATTTTAATTTTAAGTCCGCCATATTGGATCCGCCATTTTGTTTTTTGGAATTTTAATTTTAGAATCGATATCAGCATCCTGGGAAACACTTGTGTACGAAATGTCGTGGCATTTAAATAGCATTTTCATATTTTGGCCAGCTTTTCCGGATTTTGCCCACTTTGCGTCTGTCTGTCCACGCTCTAACTCGCAAAAATATACTCAGATTTTCGTACAATTGATATATTTTATTGATGTTTGCTATGGCGTATTCGATATTGAATAGGAGTTGTGTAGCATTAATAGTTCATTTACAGGCGCACTCAAAAGAGTTCCGTTGGTATTATGGTCAAGGGGGAAAAATCTTTTGTAAAGTATTTTAATAACATTGCACTATTTCAAAGGGATTGAAATTGATATAAACCACTGAATTTCACTGCAAGATGATTACTGTCGAATAGGCCATTTATAGCATTTGCTGTTCATTTACAGGGACACTCAAAAGAAATCGGTTACAGCACTATCTTTGAGCAATAATTGCTGCACGTGCGTTTTCAATTTCGGTATGCGCTTTTAATTTGAACAATTTTTTTGCATGTTACTCGTTGAGTTTAAATTCTATACCTCTTATACAGGGCTGCACAAAAGAATTCACGTACCATTCTCCTTAGAGAGAACCCATTAGAGGACATCATTAGAGGAAATTGCTAAAGAGGAATTTTCAACTCAGGTATTTATTTCCAAACTGAACGAAATTTTTGCATGCATGTAATTTACAAACATATATGATACTAGGGTCTCTACCCCCTACGAGCTACGCTCGCCAACCCCCCTGTTCCGACACCGCAAACTCTAAAAACACGCTAATTTGATCGACTTTAAAAAAAATTCGGAAGATTGAATTATAATTAAGAAAACAATGGAGTTCTCCCTGTTAACCGGCTGTTTTCGTCTTTGATTAAATAAGATCAGCGAAACATTTGAAAATAAGCTAATATAAAATTAATAAAGTAAACAGAGTCTTTGTCTCCCGGTATTTTTTTTACAACACTATAAGAAAGTTCTTTTAAATAAGACATTTTAAATGTATCGTTTTAAATCTGACATAATTTTCACCAAAGTTTTCTTTCTTTTTTTAATATTCACGCGAAAATACTTTTGTTGTTAAAAAGGAAATATCATTTGCGCTGTCTTAGAATTCACAACAATAGGTTAAAGGATTATCTCAAAATATGAAATAAATGCCTCGCGTAAATATATTTTTTAATTTAAACTATATGGCAATATTAGTGTTTGGCCATTTTAAATATGACGTAATTTCCTCCATTTACGACTTTTAAGGCATATTAACGAATTTATTATTTTACAATTTTTTTTCTCACGCGTAAGCATAGTTTTTATGACGTAATTTTCATATTATCCTGCTTTTAATACGTAATCATTTAATTCTAACTAAAATTGGCTACAATTTAAAATGATACCCTTTCTAAAATATGTAAAAAATTTCTCTCAAAATGCTGAAAATTTGAATTTAAAATGGAAATAAATAGTAAAAAAAATGAGTCAAATTAAAAAAATAAATGCAATCTGCACACCGGAAACTTCTAATGTATATCCTGAGAAAAAATTATTACATTCCTACGTATAGTTTTTGATCTTATAAGACTTTTTTAATGGAACGGTTTGGGACTAACTTTAACATTAAATATCTTTTAAAATAATTATTCGATATAAAAACTGTCTGTATTATTATCTAACTGTATGTATTTATCAAACATTTCTCTATAATACCACCGATTTTCATATTTTTGTATGCAGTAGTTTGCAGTAGTTTTCTTAGACCAATGTCAGACGGGCGTCTTTTTTGCTGCTTATTTGCTTAAGTATTATCCATTCACAATGCTATAGGGTCATTTTCAATAAATGCATACAATTCAGAAAAACATTTAAAAAAAAATTACTTTTAAATTTCACATTAAAAATGAAATAAGTGATAATGTATAAGTTAGATGTGTCTGTAAATATAATTAATTAAGCACTTTAGCTTTTGGTATAATTTTAATACACTATTTCACTATATTTTATACACTATTTACCAGTAACATGGTAACAGACTTGACTGGTAACAGACTTGACATTAACAGCAAAATATCTTCCAAAACCTACATGCTAATTATTAACACTAAGAAACAAAACAAAATCTTTAATATATTAACTAGATAATAATATTCATGCAAAAGAAAGTACTAAACTTATATTTTAAACATAAAAAATTAGGTAACAGACTTGACATTTAATAAAAATACTCACCTTTATAAAAAATTCTTTACTCCACTACACTGTTGTTTTTCAACTGCAAAAGAAAATGGCTACAAGTAAATATTTAACTAGTATAAGTGTTTTTATTGCAAATGTGCTGCCGTCTCTTGGTGAAATTGTCAAGCTTTATTTCATGAAATTGTAGCTTGGTAACAGACTTGACAAAATGTGAGGGGGAAAATGTTTTGTAGATTTTCTTAATTTTTTTTTTTTTTTTTTTTTTTTTTTTTTTTGCTGGAATAATGTCAGAAATTTAGAATAATGATGATTTATCTCATTAAATGTCCCAATTACTTTCCTTTTAAAGTGAAAAATGAAGTGAAAAAATATTACAGAATTATAAAATACAGAAGAGGGACAGCTATTTCTTTCTTCTACTAGATGCAAAAATCTGCATCTTTACGAAAAAAATATGAAAGTGATTATTTTTATGTTTTAGAAATATGTTGTGTAGTGTAATTAAATAAATATAATATTTATAGTCAGTTTTAAATAATATGTTATGAGTACAATTTTTTTTTTTTTTTTTTTTTTTTTTTACTGTGGGACAGCATATGTATGCATATTTTGAAAATGACCCTATAGCATTGTGAATGGATAATACTTAAGCAAAAAAGTAGCAAAAAAGACGCCCGTCTGACATTGGTATTAATATTAACGAAGAAAGACCACCGGTTACAAAAAATTCATAAACAGCGGCGGTGACAGTGTTAGTTACTTTTTTTTAGAATAGAGAGATACAGGACTGCTCAAAGAATTCGGTTAATTTTCAAACAGTACATTGGAATTGGTGAAATTTGGTTTTCAAATGTATTATGCGTTTCCAGATGGTTCAATCCTATTTCAATTTATTAAAGGGTGAAGTTTTGTTACATTATTCTGATTGTGTTGGAAAGTGTTTCATAATGTATGCTTGACACAGGATTTTTCTTTCTTGTTTTTTACATTTAGCGAGCTCTAAAAATATTTAATCAATGAAAATCATACTTTTTAGTGGTATAAGGTCCAGCAAAACGATTAGCTTTCTTTTAAATAAAAAATGAAGGAAATCGTTCCAATTGTTCTCGATAAAAATGGCCGCCCAGTTGGAAAAACAAGGTTTCGAGAAAAACAAATTTAAAATTTTACAATAGCGTTACTTTCAACGAGCGTCGTTATATTCAATGAGCAAAAAATACTGTTAAAGAATTGAAATATCACGAAACAGCTTTAGAACAACAATCTATACACTTGAGAAATAAAAATAATGCAGAAAAAGAAAATCGGAAATTTTGACCCAAAGAAAGACAAGCGGTTACCCTCCTATAAATTTAAAAAGAAGGGCTACTCTTTCGAACCAATAATTTAAGATAAAAAAAAATAAAAACATCTGGAAAGTTAGGTAGGTCTACGATCTTGTAATACGACGTTTTTCAAATGTCTTCAAACATTTTTCTGTAGCCTTTTGTCATATACTTAATACGTAAAATAAATATATTATTTAAATTTCAGTAAATTACACATTCATTGAATTTCTGTACATGTTTTTTTTTTTTTTTTTTTTTTTTTTTTGACTTGGATAGCGCTACTTTTATCATTAGTTTTTAAACCTAAGTAAGCTCCGCCCTCCCCTCATAAATAAATAAATAAAAATAAAAAAGTGAAAAATCATGCGTTAAGTATAGATTATGAAACACTTTCCAATACATTCGGAATGCTGTTAAAAAACTTCACAGTTTAATAAGGTGAAAGACGTTGCCTAACTAAGTAATTTGTAAAAAAAGCATAATACATTTTTAAACCAAGTTTCGGCAATCATATTGTTGAAATTTAATTTAGTTCGAAAGCGCATAACACAAATGAAAATTCGCTTTTAGCAATTTTCGTCAGTAAAGGTAAATGTACTTTAATTCTTTTGTGCATCCCTGTATATGATCTCTAGAATTTATACACACGAAGTAATATTAAAAAAAAAAAATAGTTGCATTTAAAAACTCATACCACAATTGAAACTCACTTCCAGCAATTATTTGGAAAATGCGTAACACATTTGAAAACCTAATTTCACAATTACAATTTATAGTAAAAAAAAATATTCAAATTCTTTTGTGCAGCCCTGTATATGATCTATAGATTTGTGCATATGAAACCTAGTATGCTAAAATTTAGGAAACCCGATAGTACAGTTAATAAATTCCTCTTCAACATTTTCCCTCAATAAACAGCTTTTGTGGAATCCTGATGTATATGATTTATAGAATTTATACACAACAAAAAATATTTTTTAAAAATAGCTAACTTTAAAAATGCATAGCACAACTGCAAACGCACTTCTAATAATTATTATTTATAGACAGTACTGTAATGGAATTTTCTTGTGCGCCCTTGTAAATGAACGATGATTGCTATGCACATCATATTCTATAACAAGTCAGAAATTGAACGTCAAACGTGACAATTGAGGTGCATTCGTACACTAGTTTTATAAATATTCAGATCTTTGTGCAATAGCTATTGCACTCTTATGCAAAAATGTATGAATTCAAAATTTATTACGATTATATATATTAAATTCAGTTATACGAAAAATAATAGAACTCCATCTAAAATAGGACGTAATCACCATGGCAACCTAGAACCATTACCTATCATGGGCTATCATTGAATTAATTACGTATGATATGATTTAATAGAATGAAGAAAACTTTTATTAATATATTTTTAAATTTTGATTCGATTTTTATAAAATGTGAAATGACTCGACAAAATTCGGCAACGATAATATACTCGTATATTAAATTTCAAACCATTCGGTTGAGTAGTTTTTGCGCTATTATATGCGGACAGACGGGCAGACAAATAGACGGACGGACCAGACGACGACTGTAGGTGCTACGTACTTATATAACTAAGAACGCACCTAATAAGCATCTTGAAGTGCATCTCAATGGCATGCATTAATTTTAACATGTCTGAAATAGTGTAACATCATTAAAATACACAGTAAACGATTTTTTCAATAGACCGTAATGTAACGTAATCCTTTTGAGTATCTCTGTAAGCACACTATAAATGCTACACACTTCATTTTTAATACCTAACAATAACAAGCCATGGTAAACCCCAATAACATACAGTAAACTCCTGACTATCCGGCTCGCGACTATCAGGCCCTCCGTACTATCCGGCCTAGTAAAAATAAAATAAGGGATGCTGCAAGCGGCTAAAGCAGTCTGGTTCCCATCCGGGTGGGTGCCAAAAGCATGGGAAGAAATTCCAAACATAGTAATTGCAAGGTCTTGTAACATTCTTTTGGACTAAAAAGGTGGGCATAAACCCGTGTTGAGAACTCCAATGGGAGATGAGAACGATAAGCTTCTATTGTTGCTGAAAAATATACCGGTCTCTGACGATGTCAATGCAGAAGATATTACGGAATGGATGGCAAACGACGAAGTTAATGAAGTAATTGAAAGCAATATTGTAGAACTGTTGGCAGAGGGAGAAATATCAGAAGAAAAATATTAAAAAGATTTCCGGAAAAATCTCATCCCACATTCTTAAAGGTTCAAGACGATTAAGGCAGCACTGCAGTACGTTAGTCAGCAGGAATCGACGGCGCCTACCTGATATCATCTACTTGCATAAATGGAGGTACATTACGTCGCGAAGAGGGCTAACATCGAGAAGCAATCCTTTATTAAAGACTTTTTCAAAAACTAAAAACTGTAAGTTTTGACTCTTATCTTATGCATAAATTTTCATATTTGTGTGATCATTTATTAATAATCAGTAAAATAAGATTTACCCATTTTTTAGGAATTAGGATTGCGTTTTATGTTAATGTTTTGCTTATTTTGAAACTGTATGCATAAAATTTATCTTAATATGTGTAACATGTGTTTTTAATATCATGGCGGGAGGGGGACGAAGTTAGTAAATATTTGTAGAACTCCGGCCTATCCGGCTTTTTTGTTATCCGGTCTACCCTTCCGTCACATTAGGCCGGATAGTCGGGAGTTTACTGTACATCAATTCCATGGTAGTTAAAATAAATGTACGCGCGTTAGAGAACGTACAGACGGTAGATAATCAAATGGAATTCATAAACACTTTTCAACTATGTTGGAAAGCGTTAAAAAGACCCGAAAGTGATAAATAAGTCATATGATGGTGTGTCGAAATCAAAACTGAAGAAAATAATCTTTACATCTTGTACAAATCAAACCACATACAAAGTAAGAGTGAAACTTTCTCAAAACCAGATTTGTATAAATGCGAATGTAATGTGTAATAATTTTTATTATGATAAATCCTTTATTTGAATTCAATAACATAAATATTTCCTATATTTATTTTGAATTTTACGGCAATATTTCTTATGCATAAAACATTTTATTGATTTAACGTTCATAAATCTTTTACATGTCAGTTACATGGTTATCCATTCTCGTCTTTCAATTATGTATCAGTTAATCGATCGAACCAATCGATAATCGTGTAACTTTGATATATTGTGGGCATATGTTGAGTAAGTTTTGGCTATTTGTGAATAAGTACATAAAAATAGCCCATATTTTCAGATTTATTTACTTATTTTACTATGAAATTAAAAAATTACTTCTGACAAAAAAATATTCATTTTTGTATCTGGTCAATAAACGCTATATGAATTTAGCGAACGGTTTCTAAACATTCGAAATTTAAAGGATTAAACGAGAAAAAAAACTTTGTATAAACGTTCTAAACTGTAATTTATTTAGGAATGTTAGGGCTAGAAAACTTACATTTAAGACATAAATTGTCCCATAGAAGTTTCTAAAAAAATCGAATTTAAAAGAATGCAGGAGCAAAAAGGTTTTAAAATTGCGATTCCTTGAAGTTTTAAATGATCGTAACTTTTAAGATCTTTAGACACGTTGTATAATGAAACGATATTGCACAACTAAATTATTACTAATATACTGAGATTTGCTATTAGTAGTCAACATGTTAACTATTAAATGACTCTGCATTTTAGTAAACGTTTTCTTATACAGGCATGACCAATGACAAAATACTCGTTTAACATTAATGGATAAGATATTGAAGACAAAAAAAAAAATCCAGTAATTTCTATTAGCCCCCGGGACGGTATGCTATTTCTTTCTCCCAGCTTATTTTGTGTCTAATCCAAAAAATAACGTTACCTTACAGACGCTAGCCGTAAAAAAAACAGTACGATGAACTACTCTATAGCAATTTTTTAAACTTCTGAGCATCGCACATTTTCAATTTTTATACCGTCGTATTGGAAAAAAAAGTACTTTTAAATGCAATTTGTTTGAAAGCTCCATTTATTTTTGAGATATTAATTTTTTTGTAGTTTTTAGCATCATTTGTTTAATTTTGGTATACCAAGTATTCCATTTCTGTAGAATATAAAGAAAAAATAGTTGAAAAAATAACAATTATATCATTTTGTTGCCATTTTCTCATAAAAATTGAAAAAAAAAAAAATTAAAATACGTTCTATTTTGAGAAAAATATAAATGAAGGATTTATGATAAAACATGGAGCTATTATAAACTATACTTAATTTTAAGTATCTATATTAATGCAAATGACGTCATTTTACATAAAATAAAAGCGTGTGCTTTAAGTCTTAAAATTGAAATATGTTTTGCAGCAGAATCCCGATTATCCGAGTCCCGCTTAACCGAGTTATTTTCTTCTGATGGACTAGTGGCTTCTATTATTATGAAACAGCCATTATAAATGAAGCGTTAGGTGAAGATGAAAGAGCAGCCGTAAAAAGTTAAAACTCTGATTTTCTTGTTTTAATTTTTTTTTTTTTTTTTTAATTATGGCCATTTTTTTCCCATTCTGACCAGAAAATCAGAGTTCTAACTTTTTACGGCTGCTCTTTCATCTTCACCTAACGCTTCATTTATAATGGCTGTTTCATAATAATAGAAGCCACCAGTCCACCCGAAGAAAATGAAGTAATGGAAATGCCGGGGGCGACACTAAATTCTGAAAAAGCAGAATTCCTGTTTTCTAGTGTATTTTATTATTTATTGTTTTTAATTCTCTTTACACAGGCGTGATGAGTGGTTGAGGTTTCTGCCGAAGAATCCTGATGCAGAAGATAGCTTGGGTGTTTTTGAAACAACAAAACGCCAAATGCCAAGAACTGCATGGGAACCAATTTACATCGGTACAAACGACGAACCACTTTACGACGAAAGACTCACGTGGGAAGGAAAAAGAGATAAAATGTCTCAAGTAAGTTCTGATACCTGATAAATAGCCAATGTCTCTAATAAATTGACCAAACGTGTCCATTTTTGGCATTTTCCCCAAAAATATGCATTCGCTTAGGGACCCATCTTTAAAACTTTTTCTGGGTTATTTTTTTTTTTTTTTAATCGGTATCTGATAACTTATTAGCTCCCGGTACGGTATGCTATTTCTTTCTCCCAGCTTATTTTGTCTCCAAAAAATAACGTTACCTTACAGAAGCTAGCCGTAAAACAAAGCATTACAATTAAATGCTCTTTAGCAATTTTTTAAACTTCTAAGCATCGCACATTTTCAATTTTTATACCGTCGTATTGGAAAAAAAAAGTTCTTTTAAATGCAATTTGTTTGAAAACTGTATCTCCATTTATTTTGGAATTTTGTAGTTTTTGGCGACATTTGTTTCATTTTGGCAATTCAAGTACTCCATTTCTGTAGAAAGTAAAGAAAAAAATAGTTGAAAAATAGCAATTATACCTTTTTGTTGCCACTTTCTCATAAAAACTGAAAAAAAAGTAATTAAAATACTTGCTATTTTGAAAAAATATTAATGAATTGCTTTCTTTTTGCTGCATTTGTGTATTATTCTGAGATAGTGACGTCCTACCCATACTTTATTGTAGATGTTTATGATCGGATCGAAAATGAGGAATTCTTCAGCGGATTCGAGGCTAACGAGAAAGACAGGCTACCGCGGTGAATCCTACTCTTCTTTTTTTACAGACCGCTGGAGTCACGTGATGCTCTTTTCGCACACCTTCATTGGTGCATTCGAGCATCACGTGACTCCAGCGGTCTGTAAAAAAAGAAGAATAGGATTCACCGCGGTAGCCTGTCTTTCTCGTTAGCCTCGCAGCGGATTCGGATGACGTCGTTTTATATAAAATAAAATCGCATATTTTAAGTCTTAAAACTGAGCTACAGTAGAGTCCCGATTATCCGAGTTCCCCTTAACCGAGTGTCCGCTTTCACCGAGTTATTTTCTTTTGATGGACTGATGGCTTCTATTATTATGAAACAGCCATTATAAATGAAGTGTTAGGTGAAGATGAAAGAGCAGCCGTAAAAAGTTAGACCTCTGATTTTCTGGTCACACACAATTTAACACATTTTACAACAGAGGTCTACAGACAAAAGTCTCCAACCAAAGTGACGACAAACAGAAGAAAACTTATAAGCGAAATATAATATCATCGGCATGGCGAGTCCATAAAAATGCCAAATAAAACAACGCAATAAAATCCGCTATGTGAAAACTCAGTGAGAAAATTTAAACATACATACATCGAAGTGGGGAGCGCAATCTCCCAACTTAATCTGTATTTTAATAATTATAAACCCTACCATTGGTGACTCCAAACAAACGCAATAATCAACCTATGTTTATTTTATCCACGAAAATGGATCTGTTATTGCGCTATGAAAGTAATTTAAGTGTTAGAAATAGCATACCGCGTTTAATCATAAAAACAAAAATTAATCATCTATTTAAATTCTGGACAGAAGCACTGCGAATAAACAAAAGAAAGGAAGTATATCTGAAAATGATTTTTAAATGCATAATGATTTTATCTTATTTCTTACATTTTATTGATTTATTCCTGTGGTTTAATCTGACAGATAAATTAGGCAGCGCAATAAAGTTGATGAGAAAGGAAAAATTAACTTACATTTGAAACGGCTATTTCTGTAAAAGATAAAATATTATGTTTGGAAAAGGAATGAAAAATGAAGGAACTAATGAACGGAATTTAATAAAACTTTAGATTCAGTTAGTCGCTGGCTGATTACTTTTCAGTGCTGATTACTTTTTGGTGTAAATCATCTAACAAGTGGCTCTGCTATACTGCATTATTCATGATTTTAGCGATAGTCATATTTCAAAAACTAATGCACGGAATTTCATATCTTTAGAATCCTCATGATGGGCATAAATTGTCATTTAATTTTGGCTCTGTGATAGCGAATTTTGAAGTATTAATATGCATGAGATAGAAGAAAGTTTTGGGATATTCCCATCCGACTAGTTTTTTATTAATTTTTGAAAAGTAAGTCTTCCACTCTTCAAAAAAGAAACCTGTAGATTCTTGGTTGTCTGTACTTATATCTGCATTTCAAATTTTCATCACTGTCGTCTATGTGTAGAGTAGTTTCTTTACATTATAAATTACATTCATTATTTTTTCTTTTTCAGTTTTTTCAGAATTGTCTTATTTTAAAAAATATTGTAATTTATATTTCTTTTTTAACTTTTCAGATGTATGAATTGTGTCTTATGGATTATGACTTTTACATTCTGGACTCTGCATTTTTATGCCATGCGCCTGGCATCAAAACATTAAGTAGTGTTGACCAGAGGCGGCGTGCCCCTTTTATGTACAAAAACAATGCTGTGCACAACAAACTGTTGGCGCAGATGAAAAAGAAATACGGTCCTAGAAAAGGTTGCTGACAAGACCTACAGCAACGAACTGGATTCTAGTCATTTGCTGTGATCGTCTACGACAAAACTTCCCACTGATTTGGGAAGAGGTGCTTGAATGTTGGGAGACAATTTCGCATTCTATTATAATCGGGAGATATTCTGGTGTTGGAACCTCAATGTGGATGTGTCTTGTCATATTACAGATGTTTTTATTCAACGTTCGAAATTATTTATTTATTTATTTTAATGTGGAAATATCCGGAAATACATACTCTGCTTCTAAAAAATAAGTGGTAATTATTAAAGTACACAAAATTAAATCAAATGTGCTGGAAATGGAAAGCAGTGTAATCGGCAAAGAATGGGTTGATGATGCAACTTATTTAAGAAGCTTCTTATTTTCATTTTGTGTGCAAGATAATAAATATATATCTTAAATATGGAATGGTATACGACACGTTTAAATCACTGATTTTTTGTTTCAAATTAAACTCCACACCCATGATATTGTTATTATTTTATGTAATTATAAGCTGATAAACTAAATCATAAATAATCCATTACGTACAAAATAATAATAATAATAATAAATGTTAATAGGAATAAATTCATGATTGAAAATGTGAGATTTTTTTTATTGCTTAGGCCCTTTAAAAGCTATTTTTTTCTTCTGTTTTTCTTGCGTTTTCTGTTTCGCGTGCAGGGTTTTCAATGGTCAACGACACACTCAAATTTAATTAATATTAATATGCATGATGATTATACAGAATTTTGTTTTAGCAAAAAAGAATATTTTTTAAACTGAACTGTAATTTAAAACTGATATAAGCTTCTGAGTTAAATAAAAATAATCATATGATTTCTAAATTTTTAAAATAATTAATTTTGTAACAAAATTTTTGCATAAGTTTGATATGCATATAAATACAATGTAATACAACTTAAAAATGTTTATTACTTAATACTCGCAGTATGAACAAATAAAAGTTTAGAGAAAAACATTAATTTAAAAAAATAATAACGCCTTATGCCCATGATCATTATTTTAGATCTGTTATAAACGGGAAAATACAATATATTTGATATTAAAATGCAGATCACAAAAATTTTAAAAGAATTAATGTCACACCCCCCACCCACAAAAAAAAAAAAATCCTTGATGTGTTATGTGTCCTTCGTATGTTAATCTTATGTGTAAAATTTTGACAAAAAGTGAGAAATTTGCCACTGTATTTTTATTACGCATGACGGTATTATGTTTTCTAACATACCTATTGGAGTACATGGGGTTTTTTTTATAAAACCATTATATATTTTAATTAGGTGGCAGATTTCTTTTTCTTTCTTTTTTTTTTTTTTAATAAACGTTAATTTAGCATTAGATTGAGAATGATTAAGTATAAAATTCCTCGAACCGTTGCGTAACATCAACATGTTTCTGATATGTTTATTATCGAGGTCCGAGTTGTTTTCATCTAGTTTGATGTCCAGTGATTGGGGGGGGGGGGGATGATGTCCTACAAACTCTGAGGCAAATCATCGTATAAATGTGGCTGGTAGCAATCTGTTTGTAATAATGTCTACTAGTTAATGCTACACTTAAATTCCTTTTAGAGGGTCGTCTACATATTGAAATTGTAGCAAACTTTTAAAATTTTAATACTAACATTTAATTTTGGGATCATATTTGGATTCAGGCCGATTTAAAGTTTGAAACTTTTTACTCATTGGAAAACAGATTGCAATGCCGGTAGTTTTTTAAACATAACTCAAAAATTACTTGGAAGAATGATCTATAATTTTGCATCCGTATATTTAAAGCTTCTTGAAATCGATTTCTGTTTTTAGAAAATCATAAGTTACAATTCATATTTTTTTCGAAAATTAATTTCAAGGTATATATTTCCTTCAAATTAGCTTTTCAAAAAATATGAATTGTAACCTATGATTTTTTTTAAACAGAAATATATTTTTAGAAGTTTCAAATATGCATATTAAAAAATTACAGGTCATTCCACAAAGAAGTGTTAGAGTTATGTTTAAAAACTACCTTCATTGAAATCTCTTTTGCAAGGATTAATAATGAATTTCCAAACTTTAAATCTGTATAATTCCTAAATCACTTGACTAAATGACTTTTGCTTCGTATCCGAAAATGAAATTTACCGAATAATCTAATTATGTCAAACGTAGGTGTTATCATTGAAATCTTCAAGTTTGGTATAATGGAATGGAGACGACCCTCTAAGCAAAATTTACTAGTGCATTACTAGTAGACATTATTACAAATCGTTTGGTACCAGTCACAAATTTGTGCAATGATTTATGGCACAGTTATTAGGGACAGATTTTTTTTTTCGGGACTGTACAAGATATTCATCTTAACACTCCTCTCCCCCCCCCCCCCCCCCAATGATCTGTAAAATATAGTTTAATTCATAAGGTGCTGAACTTAAGGATTAAGATTTCAAAATTGTGCTGAACTTCAGAATTGAGATTTCAAAATTGTGCTGAATTCTTGTAATACCGCTATTATCACGATTGTTATAAAATACATGAGTATTCAAGTTCCAATCAATTATGTGATAGTTCATTATGTGATAGTTCTAAATCAAGTTCCATGAACAATTTAAAGATGAATTGTAGGTTTAAAAAATGTCTAGTATTACCCATTTAGATTAATTATAATCATTATTTTATGAGTATCTATTGGTATTTTCAATTAACTGAGATCACATTTTTTTTCTTTTTTAATGAAAGAACCCAATATCCTTGGTGCCAGTTGAATGAAATATACTGTTTCGGTTTTTTACAAAATGAATATCAATTATTAAAACTTTTTTTAGAGTGTTGGTAATAAGTTAAAAAACTATTGACTATCTACAAAAGTATGGCTATTAAGTCATAAA
The DNA here is from genome assembly GCA_963932465.1 of Maratus speciosus. Lineage (NCBI taxonomy): Eukaryota > Metazoa > Arthropoda > Arachnida > Araneae > Salticidae > Maratus > Maratus speciosus. Next base: position 416,403,849 of record OZ010791.1, read on the forward strand.
GAGAGATCAACCCCCCCCCCTCCCCCCCCCCCAAAAAAGGAAAGAAATAGTAATATAAAAAAAAGAACATTTAATCAAATTAAAAGGAAAAAGTTATGTCATCATTTAAATATCCTAAACAAAACATCATAAACAAAATAGATTTTACATTTATAATCTGGTTCATATCTGCCGAGTGTTAAAGCGCATTAAATGTTATTAAAGCATTAAAAGCTAAAGCACTTTAATTGCACAAGAGCCTACACCCGTCACGTGAAGATACTTACTAACTAATGTTAAAACTATGGCAACTTTTTTTTCAAATGTTTCATTTCAGTTTCGAATTAAATGTAACATTTAAAAAGTACTCGGTTAAGTATAGACTTATCCAAGAAATGGTTTAAAAATATTGAAATGCAAACGAGAAACTTGAAAAGATCGCTCCGATTAGCTTAACATTAGCGATCTAGTATTTTCAAGTGACCAGTATAGGCTCTACACTTTTGAGTTACCTATGCTTCTTTTGACAGCAAAATTCCCCGAAAATTGTGACTTGAAATCACCGATAACGTACATAATGTACAAAATCCTGAAACCTAATAATGTGTAATTTTACCCATAAATATTCTGCATGCCTATAATTTTTGCCAAAATGTATAACTTTTTTATTATTTATACCACCATAAGTAAGTTGTAGCCCTTTCTAAAAACTGAAAACAAAATTGCTGTATAATTCGTATTTTGGTTAAAGTAAACAAAATTTCCGAAGAGATATTCATATCTTTTGTAAAAACGATAACAAATACATAATTGGTTATATTAATCTCATAATTTCAAATTTATTATGTTTTGATTGATAGAAATACATTTCAGAGATTTTGCATTCTTCGTGAAATGATTTTGCACTGTGATTTTAAAAATATTTTTTACTGTTATACAGTTTATAAAAAGTGATCTTAGTAATTTTCAAATTTTAATTGCTTAAAAAGACGTAGAGCCAACAGAGTAAAAAGTATCCAAACCTGGAATCGAGCCAGCGTCTTGGATTACACGTTTAAGCAATTAAAATTTGAAAATTACTAAAATTCAAGGCGTATGAAATTTTCTACAAAAATTTTTCAAAATTATATATATAGATTTAAAAGTGATCTTATTAAATTATATTTGCCTTTTAATCTTATTGTATGTTTTTTTTTCAAAGGGATATTTCTGTTACATTTTATATCATTTAGTACTTAATCAATATAATGTTTATTCTTTAAAATAATCATTTTGTTCAAGAAAAGTACTTATACTCATTAAATTATCTTAACATATTGCATACATTTGTCCTCTTTTGTGCTGCATAAGCTCTTTTTTTTATAATTGCAAAATTTAAAGGCAAAAAGAATCATACGCATGTATATGAATTTACACATTTATATTAATTTTTTTAGCGTTTGAGACTTGCTCAATAAATATCGTACTCTCAATTGATCTGATTAAAAAAAAAAATAGACAAATTAATGTCAAAAAGAATTTGAGATGAAAATATTTCCTAAGTATATAAATGGTGCTAAATAATAATAATAATAAATATTGTTTTCATTATATGTATTAAACAATTTTACAACTGCGTAAAATATATATCTTTGTTAAAAAGAAAATACATTTAATTTTTATGCTTCGCTTTTCTTTGTTCAGTGAATCTCAATATCGAATTATGGACTTATTAAGGTGGAAAAAAAATCTATGGCCGTAACTTGCTTAGTCACACTGTTAAGAACACAGAAGACAAAGTGTCTCAAATTTCAACTTTGCTTTAAAAAAATAAAACAAGCTCAGAAAATTCCAAAAATGTATAATTTTTGTAGTTTCGCAATATATAAATCCCTATAATGGAGTTTTACATTCTAGAGGAATGATGCCACACATATGAGTGTAAATCTGATTTTATGTTTTCCTTAAAATTAATTTTTTGCAGCATTATATATACTTTATATATATATAGTATATAATACTAGATATATGCAGTAAAATCTCTGAATAGCGGACATCTCGGGAGCGCGAATTTTGTCCAGTATTTGGAAGTGTTCGCTTTTCAGAGGTTAAAAACATACAAATACTTATGTGTTGAGGATTAAAAGTGTCCACTGAATAGAGGTGTCCTCAATTAGGGAGTGTCCGTTATGGAGGTTTTACTGTCTATAACTTTTATAAATACATATAATTTTCTGAATCTTTCATAAATTATTTTTTAAATTCCTTTTTCTTTGAGAAAAACGAAAAAGTTTGTTATTACTATAATTTACATATTTTAACATCCATGCATGATTGAAAAAGTTACTCTTTTTAAGAAAAGTGGATCTATTTGCATTATACATTTTAAGCGAGGGAAGGAACTTTTTAATACCTGTCTCTATAAATAAAGTACATGATTATGAAGTTTATAATCATCTAATGTCAATAAGTTATAATTCGCATTATCGAGATGTCGCAGATTGTGCTCTTAAAGAAAATACATCAGAATCTAAATGCTTTCATTATAGTATTTCGAGTTACTTGAAGCGGTGATTATGGCCGTGAATGTAAAATATTCATACCAAGGTTAAAATTTGTTGTTGCCATGGGAACTTTTTGATACGCAGTAATGTTTTTGATTAGTCCGTACATGTACGATTCATATAAATAGTTATATGAAAGACATCATTAATTCTTTAACCCCTTCGGGACGGGAGCCTTTTACGAAATTTTTAATCTTTTGTCACCGTTTTTTAAAAACAGAAATTTTTGTCTACTTGAATCGGGAAAATACGCTGATTAAATAAGGCAAATTTTACAGTAAAATTTTACTGGTGAGAAAAAACAAGGATTCTGAGTGCTTCATGCGGCAAGTATACGTGACGCTCGTCCCCAAGGGGTTAAGTGGATGAGTTTTATATCTCGTATTAAAATGGTGTATTTCAACATGTACCTAATATTTCCTATGAAAATATGGCAGCTGAATAAATATTAGTTAACAAATATATATATATATATATATAATCAAAACTCTTTCATTAATGATAATGCATTTAATTTTTTTACTGGTACAAAACCATACCGTTCTATGATGGGTATAGAAACATAAAGAAAAGCACAAACAATCAGTCAGAATAATACGTCCAGTCTCTGTGTAACGAAATCCATTGTTCCTGTCAGAAAATTCGTTGTATAGAAAATTTCGTTACTTAGAGGATGACGTAAAAAATCCTATTTAATGCGTTAATTTTGAAAAAAAAAATTGTTTTGGGGGTGTTTAATTAAGATTTTGCAAAGTTTAATTCTAAATCTTAACCTAATATTGTATTTTTTAATTATTTAAAGTGTTTCAAAACAGAAAACAAACATTTATTTGAAAGTATAGTAAAAAACGTATAAGGAAAACTTACATTTGTTTTAGACGAAGAAATTTGTAATTTTTGGTTGTTTTGATTTCAAAACTGTTACACTCTCGTAAAAATTCTTTAGCAAGGAATGCAAAAGTGAATCGGGAACATTTTCTTCCATTTGAAGTCCTCTCCTTATAACATCAACTTCACTTCGTGATGAGTTTTTTCTTGTTGTAAGTTTTCACTCTCACTTTCACCATCACTGTTCACAACGCTGTTTAAAATACCACTATGAGTGGAATACAAGGCAATCAGATTGTCATCACCCCCGAAAAAGTCAGAGAGAAATATTTTCTGCGACATTTCGGCGTTCCTTAATTATTCTCCATTTCTCTTTCAAGTCTTCTAGAGTCACGTCTTCTTCGTCGTCGGAAAAAATGAAGAACATTTTGAAGAAAATTCTGTTAAAAATCGTTATATGGAGATAGAGATTTCGCTATATGGAGATTGTATTTAATGTAATCGTGGGGAAATGTGACCGTTCCAACAAAAAATTCGTTATATAGAGAAATTTGCTTTATGGAAGTTCGTAATAGAGAGACTCGACTGTACAAACTTTTTAACGAAAAAAAAAAAGTCTTCGATGCGCTAATTACATGATTTTATATTAAATTTAAAAAAATGTCAAGAATTGTTTTCCCGAACTGTATTAAGGTATCCGCACACCTTCGGAAGTGATTTTTTGAAATTTTCTCTTGTTATCCATTTTTTATAATGACAATTATTTAAAACTTTGAAAAAATTATAAAAATTTTAGCAATTACCCAGAAATATTTTTTTAAGAGGAAAATAGTCAAAATTATGTCAAAAATTGACGTTTCCGCAAAACGTGATCACTCAAAAATGAAACAATGTATTGATATTTTGTAAATTGCATAAAAAAGAGAATAACTTTCTCTAGGACTTAGACTACACACATTGTAATCGCATCTCTATCTCAGATGATATAGCAGTTAAAGTACTAATGTAATGAAAAATTCGCAAAATTTGTCTCAAGTTTGTCATTTATACCAATGTAAATATAAAATTATTTAATGTATTATCATGAGTGTAGCCTATTCCCTCATAAGACATTTGTAAAAGAAGTACAGAAAATTGCGTAGCATTTCATGCATAATTTTTTGTGTTAGGATGTTTTGTGTACAGTAAAAATCTGAAAAACTTCATTTTGAGAAAAAGCTAAAAATAACTTTTAAACACAATTCAAAAGCTGTAATAGCTGTAACTTTAAACGGCTGTAACTGGGGTTCTATTTTAGATACAGACAAAATTTAAGCAGATTTTGATAGATAAAAGATTCAATTTTAATATTATTGCAAAAATCAAAAATAGATATTTTGATCGAAAATTACTCCTTAAAGGTGAACACCTTTCGGATACCTTAATCAACAATCATATAAACAAAATCATATAAATAGGGAGAAAAATCCCTGGGTAGCGACTTTCTTGCCAAACAGATAACACTATGTCACTTGATGAAATTCGTTGAAAGTGGAATATTTTAAAGATGTTTATTTATTTATTTTTAAATTTCTAAAAAATATTGAACAAATTTTCATGAAATTTAAATGGGACTCATTCGAGAGTTCCTCTTTCAAATAAAAAAAATTCCCATGGATCGATCGCGTAGTTCGGAGAATATACATAAAGGAAAATACATACGCGGTCGAAATGAGAATCTCCTCCTATTTTGAAGTTGGTTAAAAAAAAAATTGAAATTTATTTAACGGTTTCAGAAGGCGAACCTTTAGAATAGAAATGTTTGGCAAAAATTTACTGAAATTTAATCGTGGATTAGAAATCCTGTACTAAATTTTGAATATTACTTCAATTTACATGTATTTATTTACATTTTATAGAAATAAAAAGTTTTTGTTAAATTGTAGAAGAAAAATTTCAATATTGTACGAGAAAATTAATCTTGTTATATATTTTTTTAGTCGTCCTTTTTTTTTTTTAAACTGCCTATTCTGCCCTCGGTTATACCTGAAACACAACCAAAAAAATATATATTTTTTCAAATTATAACAAAAGTTTTGTAGATTTTGAATTTATTATTATTATTGTTGTTATTATTTTACATCTTTTTTTTTTAATAATAAAAAAACAACCTACTAAGAAGTATATAGAGAAGAAATGACGACTCAAAAAATATAGAACCTGTACTTCAAAATCGTCTCGAAATTAATTTTGTCATGTAGTGCTAAAACTTTTTTTAAACAATTTAAAAAATATTTTTTTACTTCTATAAAACATAAATAAATTCAAAAATAACAAGAAAAATCGTGCGTCAAGCATGGAATAGGAATCACTTTCCAACAATTCCAGAATGTTTTAACGAAACTTCGCTGTTTAATAAGATTTTTAAAAAAATCGTATTGAACATTTTGGAAAAGGCATATAACATATTTGAAAAAAGATTTCAACAATTATCGCCAGCAGCTAGAAAGTAGTCCAATTCTTTTGTGCAGCCCTGTATTTAATCTACAGATTTATATACATTCTACATAGTACGCTAAAACTTATGTTTAGTAAGAAAAGGCATAGGTTGAAAAATCACCTTCAGCAATTTCTACTAATATACAGAAACATACTTGAACTCTTTTGTACAGCCCTGTATATTACGAACGGGTTTTTATATGCGTCACATATGAAGCTAAAATTTAATTCAGGCTAAAACATAGTTAAAACTACTAAAATTGCACTTCCAGACATTATCATTAGGAGGCCTTGTATCCAGTTTTTTGTGTGGCCCAGTATTTATTACAAACAGCTCTTAGTACGCGAAGTATAGTTCAACTTTAAAGTGCATAACTCGATTAAAAGCCGCCCTTAAGCCGTTCACGCTGATACTCCGCATTCCTAAAGAATTCTTGCTGCCCTGTATATGATTTACAGCATTTATACACACCACATAGTAAGCAATAAATTTTGTTCAAATTAAACACACATACCATAAATGAAATTGCACTTCCAGCAATTATCGCTAATAGACAGTACTTCAGATACAGTACTGTATCCGAATCTTTTATGTCCCTGTAAGTGAACGAAAAATGCTATGCACATCATGTAACACAACAAGTATCTTGTAGTAAGCCTTAGTAATGTATATCAATTTCATCATATTTGAAAAAGTGTAACGGAACTAAAATGCGCTGCAAACAGTTTTTCCCTGTAGACCAATATGTAACGGAATTCTTTTGTGTGGCCCTGCAAATAAATAGTTAATGTTTTGAACCCCATATTCAATGGAATGAATGTTTTAGTGCACATCCTAAATGTGTATCAATTTCATTATGAATGATATAGTCTAGCATCGTTAAAATAAACTTGAAACGATTTTTTCCTATTGACCGTAATGTAATTTAATACTTTTGACCATCCCTGTAATTGAACTATAAATGCTACACACTTCATTTTCAATAACGATCGTGCCAAAGTAAACATCAATAACATGCAAAAAAATTAGGGCAATCCGAGTATATTTACGAGTGTTAGAGCTCGGACACACAGTCAGACAAACCGAAGTCAAAAACACATTTCAACTATGTTGGAAAGTGTTAACAAGTCGTATAAACCAATCGCATGGTTCCTAATCCACAATCAAAGTTTAGTGAATTTTCGTTATTAGCAGCAGTATATTTTACCATAGGGCTGTAACTTTCATTTTTTTCCCCTTTTCTTTGATCAAAAGCCTCTCTTTTTAAATCTTTTAAATTATTCTAAACTCCCTTTTAAACTAATGCTGTGCTTTTCTTTACGTTTGTGTCCACATAACGTATTCACAGAATTCTTAGCACAAATTTTTATCAAATCATTTAAAATTAGGTTGTAAATTGAAGGAAAAAATCAGAATATCTGATATACGTATTAATTGCACATTTTTACTTTATTATTATTATTATTATTATTACTAAACTGTAAAACTATTATTTAAAACTTTCATAAAATTTAAGTACATTTCTTTGAATACTTTTCTTCATTCAGTCCCCTTTCACTTTTATTTAGTTACTTTATTTATTTATTACTTCAAAATGGAACATATTATTTTTGCCAATCGATACTTATTCGTACTTTGATTAGCTCATTAACGATTTTTTTAACCTACTTAACAAGAATTAATACGGCTCATTTGTAAACAAAGGTTGTATGGATACATTTAATCGATTACACTTAACACTCGATTTACGCAACATTCGAATTGCACGATTTCATCTTAACGCAGTTGAGATAAACCTGGGTAAAAAAAAAAAAAAAAAAAAAAAAAACAGTCTATTCACACGGTACTTGCATTTCTTTTTAGTACAACCCGAGAAATGTAAATATAACTTTTTCTTTTATCACCATCACAACCACAAAATGGGCATTATTTTATGTATATCATAATACATATCACGTCTTAAAGAAAGCCAAAAAAGCTGATAAGAAGATAAAGAATTGAAAAGAAGACGTACGTGGTATAAAGCAGGAATCCGCACAGGGCAAAAAGAGATGTGTTAATGCTCGAAACCATAAGAATAAAAAGCAAACCATTTAAAAGAATGTATTATAAAAAGACTTCAAAGGAAGTTTTTTTTTCTACATTTATTAATCATTAATATACTAGATTAAAAACTCATCACGTTTGTTTAGTGAAAACAAAAACATTATTTAAAAATGCATTAAGGATTTTTTCTCCATTTACGCTCACTGAAGAGAGTCAGAAGTACCATATTGAACAATTAATTATGCATTTAAAATAAAATAAAAATTATAAAATTTCATAACCAATTAATACCATTTTTTTAATAAGTCAAAAGATGTATTTTTAAGATTTGACGCCCCCCCCCCCCCCCAACACAATATTTCGTTTTAAACAAGGCTTACATAATAAACAAGAATGACCAAAACTAAATATTATAATACTTTATGTATATATATATAATTATTATTTAATTTTATTAAAGTCTACTTATGAAAGCACACAGAAAATGGGTATTTAACCCTTTATGTCCCAAATTACGAATTCATGAAAATTTCATTTTCTACAGCATTTTTCCCGAATTTTTGAAACTACATTAGAATATTTACACAATCATTTAATAAATTTTAGAAGAATTTTGCCAATTAAAATTAATTAATTAAATTTGACTTTATAGGAATTTCGTGCAATACTTATATCTCCACTCATCTTTTTTTTAATATTTTTTTAAGTATTTTGTAAAATTAGGAAATGTACAAATACAATGTCCTTACTATAGAACTATAGAAATATTTCCGAACTGAAACTCCCCCCCCCCCCCCACCTTCCCAATATTCAATGTCAAGAAAGCTGAAAAAATGCAAAGGCTAAAGAAATCATCCTTTTAAAATTATTTTTGTTTTGTGCAACCAATAATGCTTTTGGAACAAGATAAAGTATCTATAACTCATTCCAAATTGTATTACTACTAATTGATGTATTAAATGAATTTTAAAACAAGTTATTTTAATGATACTTTAAAGTACCGTCAGGGCATAAAGGGTTAAAAACGTGCCAATTACAATCACTTAAAAATATATATGCCAACAAAAAAGTAATGGTTTGTCAAATATTGCATACTGTCAACCGGGGTGACTTTGTCCCACGCCGAGGATAAAGACAAAACGAGTAATATAAATAAAATTTGCTACAATAAAACTAATTAGTAATGCCGGATTTTGATAGGTTGCCGCAGTGTCTTAACATAAATTATTTAATTCAGCGTTTTACAATCTGAGTTTGGCAACACTTCGGATATTGTTTTGTTTACTATTTCGCGCATGATTTTACAGGGGGAAACTTTTGATTGGAAAAGTTATTTATACTTGACGCTGTAAAGGGGTAAATACCTTTTTTTAAATTTCTTAATATATCTTCTTTACAATTTATATTTTACATTGATTTAATTCACAACCGGCATTTTGAATGTCAATTTTGGGCGAGACTGTCTCGTGACAAAATCGCCACAAATTTAGTTTATGCATTATATTTAATTTTTTTGTAGATTTAAATCATAAAATCAAACATTTACTGCAAATAAAAACGTTGTACTAATGTATATATATACATATATATTATTCTTTTGTACAAGTACACGTGTAATAATGCCTCTGCGTCTAAATCTCCAGTAGGTAGTCGTAATTATAAAAGTTGTATTGATGAAACGCTTCGGAGAGTGGTAGATGTTGTTTTACAACATATATTTAGTAATAAAAAAAGCCGCTAAAAATATTCAATTATAATCACTACTTTAAAGAATAAACTATAAGGTCCTAAAAAATTGCCCCCCCCCCCTAAAAATAAATAAATAAATAAAAATAATAACGACCTATTTGTACCAAAAGAATTTTTGGTACTTGTTAGTTATTCCGTCGACCAAATTACTGTCGCCAAATTGCAAGATTAAATGCCAATAATGGTTGATCGCAAATGTCACATTCACTTAACAACACGTGTTTATGTCATCAAGTGATTTTTATTTCGACGTTTTATTTGTATTTTTATTAATGTTATGCTAATTTATTTGTTCTTTCGTTATTTAAAATAAAAATTATGTCAATTTGTATAATTTGACTAGCGGTTTGGCGATTTATATAACTTGGCGGAATTGGTCGACGGGATAACTAACAAGCACCGAATTTTTTTTTTCAGCGCCTAAAATTTTGTTTTCTTGAAAAACATTAATCTTACCGCCTTAATAGTTATGTAATTGCTTTTACATGTCTTTCATAATGCTCATTTTTTAAAAAAATTTTGTTTTTATTTTTATACAAAATTTGTGTTTTTTTTTTTTTATCTCGAAAAGACGCAATTTTTTTATTGTTTTATTTTTTCTATCATAATAGTGTCTTGTATTGTCTTAAAAAGTATTTAAGGCTTTTTTTAGTTATGAGACAAAGTCACCCTAAGCAAAGGGTGACTTTGTCCCACTTTTTAAATAATATTTAAGAATAATGCTTCTTTAAAAATACTAATTGTTAATTTTGAAATTTACAATTGATATCTTGAAACTCTAAAAAAATTTTTTTAGAAATTCTTTAAATGAAAATTTCAATAATTTTTGGATCTTTAAAGACAATAAGAGGCAAAAAATGAGACAAAGTGAGCCCGGTTGATGGTACCTTGGATTTTTTTTTCTCTTCATTCTTACACTTTAGACAGACATTTTAGAATTTTACTGTAATAGAGACTGGTGCTGTCTTATAATATAGTTAAAATAAATTCAACTCGCCTATGCATGAGATGAATGGAGAACATTACATTTTTATTTTGATTGTAAGATATAACTCAATTTTAACAATTTCGGTTTAAATGCCATTTTCGAGAAGCCAATTTTCTATGTAAATTGATGGTTAAATATACTATCAAGGGTCCTGCTACTTAAACTTCTTTGAATTTTCCTATCATTCGTAAGCTTTTTATGGTAGTGCTAATTTAAGCGTGCATTTGTTGTCGTCTTTTTATTTGAAAAGAAAATGCATTTATAATGCTATTGAATTCAAATTAATTAAATTTATTAACATGTTTTTTATGAATTACTTTTTATAATGTTATTAAATTTCAATGTTGCATCTATTTTTTAATGTTGTTACATTATTTATTGATGTTTTAATTGTGAATGATGTATAATTCTGTTAGCTTTCGAAATCACGAAGTTGTGAAGTTGAAAAGAAAACCATTTAAAATAATTCACTGTAGAAAAGAAAGTTTTAAAAAATGGTGTTGTGTTTTTATGTATTTGTTTGTATTATTTTGCTTTAATATTTTTAAAATTCAACCAAATGAAGTTTGAATTGTTTTATACATGTAAATCCATAGTTAATATATGGAAAAATTATAAATATAGGTGAAGAATTCACCATCAATGTTTATGTCATCAAAGCTTGTTTTTAATTATTGCTGCAATTAGCATTCTTTTAAACATTTTTGTTTAATGTAAGCAATTTATCTTTAAAAAGATATAATTGTTCCCTAATTGTGTGTTTTTATGTTGTTGTGTGGGCGTTTTTGTTTGCAAAGAATTTAATTTTTATTTGTAATAAATACGATTATCATAACAGTATTATATTCATATTTATGTATTTATGTTATTATTAAATTTAATAAATTTCACTAACATTTTTTGCCCGTTCTCTTAAAATATAATCTCAATAAAGCTGTTTTTTTTTTTTTTTTTTTTTGTCTTGAAATATACGTTCTAATAATGTATATTTTGCATGTAACATTTTCCTATCTAATTACTTAATTTACTTTTTCGAGAAAATGTTTCACCCTAAAAAGCTGCTCACTTTTATTTTTGTCTAAAAGTTTTCACAATATAAAAGTATATAAATACTTTATTTTCTCAAATATGAGTTAAAATTCATCAAACCAAAAATTTTCAACTATTTATTAATATTTTCTTTAACTTTTTTATTTTATTCTCTTTAAATTTCGCGTTTTGCCTAAGTACAGGGTTCCCTCGGGTCTTTGAATTTCAATACTACTATTTCCAAAAAGAAATATTAATTTATTTAACCGTTGTTTAATTGTAGAATTTTGGCCGTTAAATAAGGCAAATATTTATTCGCAAACAGTCGCTCTGAAATTCAAGGACCCACGGGCACAGATGGATTCAAGGGGTGGTCCTGAATGGGCAATTCCTCCCCGGAATATTTGAGATTTTACACTTATTAAAGACCTAGAAATACAAATGTCCCTCACCCCACTCCGCCCCTAAATCTCATGAAATATCGCCTGGAGAAAAATATCTGAATGCGGCACTGCCCATGGGAAACTTGTAAATAATTTTTGCCCTTTCCGAAAGAAAGTGCCACTATTACAGCAACATTCCAGCTTCATGTCTTTTGTATTGCATTTTTATGTATGTAATTTGAAAACTCCCAATTTTTTTTATTTTCTTCATTCTTCGTAGAATGATTTATGTATTTCATTTTACCAAGATTCTTTGAATTTAATATTATACTAGTACGATGTACTGTTAATTTTATTTCATTTTCTTTTCAACGCCATTTAGTGAACTATTTCACAGTTCTGAGAGACTTCAAGCCAACATTAAGTTTAATGCAACAGTACATAGTTTGAACTTTGTGTACGCTCACATTTTTCTGTGTACTGAAAGTATACCTGATATCAAAATTGATTCTAATTTATTTTTTATTACATACAGCTTACACGCGCACACTCAGATGTGTTTATTTTTGAAAGATTAAGCTTATATTCTAAGGGAAGATTGTTCTCAATATAAATTATAATACCTGTAAAAAAATAGTGTTCTGCAATGATGTACATGTTTTTGTATTTTTATTTATTCTAAATAAACAATTTTAGATAATGATGTCTGGTATGTTTGTATAATTTTGGTTATTTAACACATGGGCGCCAGCAGAACAAAATGTAAGGAAGCACCAAATTTTCGAACAATTGTACGTATGGTCAGTGATCTGAAGTAGAGAGCTACAAGTAGCGAAACTACAGTGATTGCAATTTTTTCTGGTAGTTTGTAGTGTATTTAGAAGCGCGATAGAAAAAATCGGTAGTTTGTAACGAACAGTGACGCTACATTTAACGCTCTTTCTGGAAAAAAAGAAAAAGAAAAATGCTCTATTCTTCTAGTCACATGGTAGTAACTTGTTTCTTTTGCGTAAAAAGTGTTCTGCGCAATAATTTGCCAATGTCAGCAACTCAGCTGCAGTATTTAGCAATGCAGCGTTATAACATCATGAATTTCTCTATTACCATTAGCTGGTAAATCAAAGTGCCAAAATCCAAGTCAAGGAAGTTAATTTTCATATTGGAGACAATTGTCTATATACTAATTATTAGCTCTTCGTGCTTTAATGTAACGTTTCTTCTTTTTTAATTGCTTTACTTACAGATGCAATATTTTTTATATTATAACAGAGAAAATTAAAATTGAATTGCTCTGGTCAGTATATAGTGAGTAGAGATGTAAATCTTCGGGAAAAATTGAAGTGGCAGAAAAAAACCGGTTTTTCCCGGATTTTTTCGGGAAAAGTTGGAAAAATTGATTTTTCACAAATGTTTTTCCCAAATAAATTATATTTTCATAGACAATATTAAATAATAAACATTTTTTTTCTTTTATCAGCACTAAAAGAAAATTATTTTCACTTTATATGACTACATTACAAAAGAAAAGAAAAACAAAGTCTGCTTTTAAAAGTTTAGTTTTTCAGTCTCAGAATTTTCATAGTAGCAATCACGCTTTATTTAACACTATTGTTTATTATATCATGTCTCTGTTGAAATGATTTTTCTGTTACATTTGTTTAATTACTAATTGAACTCATGTAAAAACCGCAGCCAATATCTCTGCAATTTGGTAATCAAATATATTATACGTCACATTTACATAGTATTGATTTTTAAGTATATAAATGATGCTAGTTTAATCAAACAAATTGTTGCAGTTCTGTCATTATTATAAATAACAGTATTCGAATTCAACAGTGTTTCAACATATTGAACAGTATTCTCTCGCACAGGAAACCTTCATCTATAAGCATTTTAGCCATTTAACCATCATGTTTTTCCTGAAGACGGCTCCAGAAACAGCTCGAAACACAGAATTTAACTTTTAGCTTATTAAAGTTCGTGTTTTGTGTACCATTAAGCAAGATTGTGTCTTTATTTACAGTATCCCGACCTTCCATTGTTTAAGAAATGTATATTTTTACAATATTGCATTTTTCTTTCTACAGTTGTAATTTCCATTCCCTATAAAAAATATACAGGGTGCAAAGGAAAGTCCCTTTAACCTGAAAATACTTGCGAACGGAGAGAGCTACAGCTATGCAAGTGAGGTAGCGGTATAGTAAAGCGACTACGTGCGACCTAATGCAAACGACAGCAGCGCCCCTAGTGGCGAAATTTGGAAGATAGGTATTGAAAATCGTAAACGAAAAGAGATGGAGCAAAATTTCCAGTTAAAAAGATTTAGAGCATCAACTAATTAGTACGAAACGACATTTGGTTCACACGGATATGATAAATCGCCGCCTGTATACCCAAAAATGTCCGAAATCGATGAGCGACGATTCTACTTCGCATATTCACATTCCTTAAATGTAACAGTGCACAATTTCAGATTGTGACGTTGTACTGTGCTGTAATGTCTGTAAAAATTGAACTTCCAATGCACTTAAAATTTTAGATTAACCCTTCCAGGGACAGAAGAATTCTGTTCGTAAACTGGTGAAATAATTTACTGACACCATAATATTCAAACGAATTTCTTAGAAAATAAAAACCCGCTAATTTTCACTTTCATTACAAAAGCAAAATTTTATTAAAATATTCTTGCTGCCATTTGTCAGTTTTGGAATTAAAATTAGGTGGCTACACCGTCTAACCACCGTCCTTGAAACGGTTAAATCTATGTCGTCGTATTGAAGAAGCTTCCAACAGACGTTCCATGCTGAGAAATGTGCGTGTAGAATTACTCTCGCGAATACAAACGTGTATCGTGAGCAATGGCGAACTTTTCGAACATACTGAATATTAATTTTTATCACTGTGAAAAAGTTTGTCTTTTTTTTTTTTTTTGTGATGTTATCAAAATGTATTGAGATAAGCACTATGTATACCATAAATTGTGCGTATTTCTTCATACTTCTGGCTATTCCATTCAAACGTTTACACAAAATAGAGTGCATCGATTTCGGACATTTTTGGGTATACAGGCGAAGATTTAACTTATCCATGTAAACCAAATGTCGTTTCGTACTAATTAATCGATGCTCTAAAACTTTCTAACTGGAAATTTTGCTCTATCTCTTTTCATTTTCGATTTGCAATGGCTATCTTCCAAATTTCGCCACTAGGGGGCGCTGTCACCGTTTGCATTAAATCGGGCGTAGTCACTTTTCTATACCGTTACCTCACTTGCATAGCTGTAGCTCTCTCCGTTCGCAAGTCTTTTCAGGTTAAAGGGACTTTCCTTTACACCCTGTATTTAGTTTTGGTTTAGCTTTCCAGTCTAAACTCAAACCAAATATAAAAAGTTTTGATTTAGTTTTATAGTCTAAACTCAAACCAAAACGAAGTTTTAGTTTGGATTACATAGGTCTACAACCGAAAACCAGCGTAGCATCTATTTATTGACTGTTAGATTTTTACTCACTGAAACCGGGGGAGGGGGGGAGAATCCATTACATCAAGTTTTTTCCGCAAAAATTATGTTTTTAGTTTAATTAAGTGTAAAATTTCTCTTTTTAGCCTGAAATCTGGTATCCTATTCTTGAGTAAAAAATCATATCCAATAAATGTTTCCATATGTTAATTTCATATTTCTACGAGCGAAACTCAAGAGATATGAAACGCAGTAAGTACTACAAATAGAAAATGCGAAGAATTTGAGGAACAAACAGAAGCAATTACACACACACATAAGCTGCTACTATGATTCATGCAACTACTAAAATGCAAAGTGTAGTCAAGAGGGAAAGTATAATTTGGAATATAGTTGCTTGTAATAAAATATTGATTTTTTTCATTGCAGTTTTGCTTTTCTAATGTAAACTCTCCATGTTTTGCAAAAAACCTGCATGCGATGGAGGGAAATGGAGGTCATCTTTTGGATTCAGCGCCCTAAGAAAATACACAATTAACCAAAAATATCCCATGCAGCTGAAAAATTTATTTTCTGCAGACCTGTGTTATAAAACTAAACCAAAACTTTTTAAACATACTTTCCACACATTTAGTTCAGACTTCAGACAGACAGTGTTAGCAGTGCAGAATCAGCTAATTCAGATTCTGACTCAGAATGAAGACTTTAATAAAATTAACTACAAATTTTGTAATAAGTTTGAAAAAATGGAAACTAAAAAAAATTGTTTTTCTTCTCTTTAATATGAAAGTAATAATTTTTTTTTCTTTTACGTAACATTATAAAAACAGATGGTATTTTTTAATAAGTATAAAATCTTCCTTCAACAAAATTTTGTACCAGGAAGTTGTTTACATTTTCTTCGAAAAGATTATTTAATCTACATTTATATATAAAAAAATATGTATAGTAAGATAAGTCTGAGATTCTATATTTTAGGAAAAGAGCTTAAACAGAGTAATTAATGTGAAATGCATGCTGTTATTATTATTTTTAATTAGTTAAATACTTTTATTAACTACCGATTACATGATTAACTGCAGCTATGGCATTAAAAATAAATGCATGTCTCAAATTTTATGTTAAATTTTCAATTTTACCATTTCCATTAATCGCATATTATTGACATAATTTTGCACATGAATTCATTTTTAACAAGAAGTTGCATTTAATTATCTTACCTACCAGTCATACATCTAGATTTTTTTCATGTAATCCTGCTTTTGTGAAATTGTGAACTTTTGTATATACTTGTACAAAATGTAATCAGAATTTGTGAATTAGAAATCACTGTTATATTTAGATTCCTATTTAGACATTTTTAATAAAGTTCTTCACACATACACATATAACTTGATAAGATTCAGCTGTTATATGACATGAGATTTCTTTTTTCTTCCATCATTGCATCTGTGAAAGAGAGATAAGAGAGATTTGGAGATTAAATTTTTTTTAAGTTGCTATTTTTAATAGAAATTTTGTGAAGAATCTTGTGTTTCAAAGTAGAAAAAAATGAATGATCCTTTAAAGGATCTTTTCAAGTCTTCTTACAAATCAGATTTCCCGCATTAATGTCTTCGTGTGAGACTTTTAACATAAAAATTTAAATAAAACAAATTTAATTTAAATAAAAATTGTAATTTAAATAAAAAAAATATCAGAATGTAGCTATTACAAAATTTTGAATACATTATTTTATAAATGAAATTTCAATTTTTCCAGTTTGGAAAAATTGAAAAATAAGCCTTCGGAAAAAAACTGAAAAAAAAGTTTTTTTTCCCAACTTTTCCGGGTTTTTTCCGAGCATTCCCATCTCTAATAGTGAGTAATATGTGCTTAAAGTTACATTTTAGAAAATAACTCAAAACATTTACTTGTATGTTATCTTTCTTAATTTATTATTGCTTCCCCTTTTATCATATTTATTTGATTGTACCTGGCAAATGCGACATAACGAGTGGCCATTGTATCATATTCAGTGTCCTCCAATTTCTAGTTTGACAAAATCGAAAAGTGGTGAAGTAGCGACTACTTTTGAAAACTATAGTTTGTAAAATTATGTATGAAAATCACTTAAGGGGGGGGGGGGGGACTCATGTACAATGAGATTTATAGACACTTTTTTTTAATTGCCTTACAAATTTCTCTACTAACTGAATAATGTATCCTTAAAGTTTTAAGCCCCCAAAACATTCTAAAGGTCTTTGAGAAGTCATTACAGTGATGCTTTTGATACGTGCTGAGTGCAAGTACACGATGTTTTGGGGCCAAATCAGTTTTCTAGTTTGTTATTACTATATCTATTGTTGCTAATTAGCTATATTTGATATAGTCGTTACTCCGAATGCGAATGAATCGTACGATGCAACTGTGTGGCGTTTGGCTCCGAAGCATTTGAACTGTGGTTGGAAAATTATAGAAATTGCTGCATTCCTGGGCGGAGGTATGTTTAACGATGGATGCATGCACATACTTAGAGTTATGAGCAACCTTGCACTGCAAATTGGTCCGAGTGCAAAAGATGTACTGATAATTACGATCAGAATCGAATATAGAGACAAGGTCAACGATCAATGCATATGTCGAAAGAGGCCAGAACTGTCCGAAGAGAGGGGAAAAAACAGCACAGATGAATGCTTTTCTTGAAGAAGAGGGAATCCTTTACGGTCCTGGAATAGCAGAATAAGCTTTGGTAAATACAAACATCTCTAAACACAAGTCTGAAAAAATTATCAAAACGTAATTCATTCCGCGCCGGGGGAAGGTAACTCAAAAAGTAATTGTCGTTTTACTTGTAATTTTGCACAGATATTCGTTAACATACTGGCTTCAGCATAAACCTAAAAATTCATTAAAATAAGAATTATCTATGTTTTTTTACAATTTTTGTTTATTAAAATAAAAGTCATTTTATTTTCGAAACGTCTTCAATTTTTTTTGTATTTTTTGCTATATTTAGGTTCATGTTGAGCATAAGGAATATTTAATAAATAAAATTTGGTTTAGTGATTTTAGTCAACTACAAAGACCTGGGAGATCCCCGGCGCAAATCGTAGGATCGAAGTTTAAGCAGCTACAGCTCCGCCATTTTGTTATTTTTTCAACAATAATAAAAAAGAATTCATGTAGATTTAAACGTCAATATTATTTTGTACTTTACTGTGCTTGAATAAATGTACACGTTTTCTTTTTAAAAAATCTTGAAAAAATAGTATTTTACACGAGTCTCCCCCCCCCCCCCTTAAAATCGTCCAAAGTAACCTAAAAATTGCTAAAAGCGATTTTAAAAAATACACAAAAAGGCATATGTTTCATCGCCCAAACGACGACATTCGCAATATCTTTGTTGATACAAATATTTTCGCGAAAATTTTTAAAAACAAGAAATTGGTAAATAAAATCACATGAGGAGATGAGTTTCAAAACTCGCTTTATCCAGATAATGAAATTTTTGGGAAATGGCGAAAAACGTCTGAATGCGTCCATTGGTTTTCATTGTAAACCAAGATTTTACAATGCCAGAAATACATGATAAAACTAGATTTTACAGATTATAGTGTTTTTCTATGTAGGTTCATCAATAGAACAGATTGATAAAGAAAACTCTATTTTTAAATTCTGAATAAGGCGAGTTTTGAAACTCACGTCCTCACATATATAATGAAGAACAAGTGCAAACATAAAACAATCTGCTTTTTCAGAATTTAGTGTCGCTCCCGATGAAAAAAAAATATATATATGTATATAAATATATATGGTACAAAACATATTTCAGTTTTAAGACTTAAAACACATGTTTTTATTTTATATAAAATGACGTCATTCGCATGAAGAATTCCACATTTACGATCAAATCTTAAACAAGATCCACACTAAAGTATGCATAGGATGTCACTATCACTGAAACATACACAAATCCAAAAGAAGAGATGTCGTCATTCAAGAAACTTGACAAAAAAAGTCGACTACCTAATGATTCATTCATATGCCTTTATTTCATGATAATATTAATTAGGGATGCACAGAATATTCGGTATCCGGCCATACTACCGAATATTCGGTTAAGCCGAATACCAAACTATTCGTTCTGCCAAATATTCGGCTTGACCGAATATCAAACTATTCGACCTACGGAATATTCAATTTGCCGAATATCAAACTATTCGGCCATACCGAATACTTAAAAAAACACTTAAAAGTATTTTTTAAAACCTTACACAACTTCTGCTTTTGACTAACAATTAATAAAGATACTCAGAATAAATAGACAGAATCATCTTTAAATAAAAGAGAATGCTTTTATATTAATTTTTTGCTGTTTTAATAGTGTTACTTAAGAAAATTAACTTTTAATGGCGATCTTCATAGTAACTAATGATAATATACAAATGCAAGTTCCCGAGCATTGTCCGGTAAAATAATCAGTTTCTTGCTTTTTCGCAAAAAGGGTGTTTCTAAACAAAATGGAAAAAAACTTTCAGGGGTAATAATAGGCATTAAAACAGGCAATGTTTGGTCCAGAAAACCAGGATAGAAATTCACTTATTCAGTCAAAAATATAGCATATCTCATCTCTAGTCAAGCATTTTCTTTTGTTACTTTAACAGTAATGAAGATATTGTAACTGTAGTCTCAACAGAGTTACTTTAATTTCTGTAAAATATGATAACACGACAAGAAGTACTGAAAATTGTAACCACTTGTATCTAAACAGCACTGAGCTAAACATTCCTTATTAAGAATGCAGCTAACAGCTCTTATACTGTATCACTCGACTGGCCAAAATTCAGTCACTTCCATTGGTACCATAAAATTTCATCATATAAATTAAGATGATGCAAATCTCGCTAAAAGTCTTCTTATATAGGCTGTAGAGGCCTGCACGGGCCGGAATTTCCAGGCCTGGCCCGGTGTAAAAATTGAAAGTTCGGCCCGGCCCGTTTACATTTTTACCGTTCTCGGCCCGACTCAATTTCTACAAAAAATTTCGTTTTTTCTCGACATACAATTAAGATTCTTTTAATGAATACTACATGCATATTTATGGGAACATTTTACAGTATATTTTAAATTACTATGTGTTCGCAAAATAGAAAACACACAATAGTAAACATTAACGATTACTTAGTGTTTTAGTCAACGTCTCTACAGACGTTTCAAAATTTAAATAAGAGTTCATTAAAAGATTAATATAGTTTAGAATAAAGGGTTAAAAAACATGATAACTTTTGAAGCTGTATAATAAAAAGTAGATTTGTGAAAATATTTCTGTCATTTTTAAGGCTTTTCTTCAAATCTAAAGGAGCTGCATTTTGACACATTTATGAATTCATTTCTTGTCGGAAACGCGTGAGATTGGCAGGTATTCTTATTCAGAAACCATGTAAATGCAGTTTTTTTTTAGATAAAAGTAATATATCTTTCAGGAAATACTGCCAAAGTTAGCGTTTTGAATCGAATTTCCGGAAGCGATTGCACAGGAAAGGACAAAAACGAACAGTCACGTGAGAAGAGCCTCTGTTATCTCTGTACGTAATTTACCAGAAATGGAAACGCTATTCGATTCTAAATGCCTTTAATACTCAGGCCTGTCAATTTTATACCTTTATAGTTAAAAATGAGTCAGAAAATGTGTCTGAAAGTTTCGCATTGATGAGCAGTAAATATGAGAACCACCTTAAATTATATATCCAAAGATATTGTTAACAGAAGTTCATTATCGCTATTAATGCTTTTACAAAACACAATGCCTATCCTACACATCCTGAGATCGATTAAGGCCAGTTCCGTCCAGGCACAAGTCTGCCGAAAAAATTAAACCCGGGATCAGGCATCACGTAACTGTACGATGCCGATCTCTACGATGGACATGTTACATTTCTGTATTGATGTTGTTAAACTCGCATCGGCTCGCAACGCACATTTATACTTCTCGAAAAAGTCATATTCATTGAAAATAGCTCGTATTTTATCTGCTTCTCTTATATCGGGCCGATAGTACCGATTAATTTTTTTGTTATCGGCCCGGCCCGTTGAAAAAATTGTCCTAATTCTACCGGCCCGGCCCGTTTGAAAATTCTTCACTGCGCCGGCCCGCGGTCCGGGTACGGGCCTCGGGCCAAGCCCGGGACCGTGCAGACCTCTATTAGGCTGGCAGAATATTCAGTATTCGGTCTAACATTTACTATTCTACTCGCCGAATATTCAGCATTCGGTCAAAAATCACTATTTGGTGCATCCCTAATATTAATATAGATATTTAAAATTAAATACAGGGTGTATCAGAAAAAGTGGGCAAAACTTTACGGAGCGATAGAACGTAGCTATACGAACAAATTTCGTCATAGAATATATGGTTGGAACGCAAGTGGTGATAAGTTAAAAGGTAGTTTTCCACTGTCCAAGGACGATGTATTGGTCGAGATGGTCCCGTAGCTTGGCCACCAAGATCGCCGGATCTCTCGTGTTTGGACTTTTTCCTGTGGAGCCATATGAAAAGCCTAATCTACGAGTGTCCCATTGAAACCGATATGGATCTAGTCGCCGCAGGACTGCCGTTCTTGCCGGCGATATTCGGGAAATGCCTGGTCTCTTCAAAAATCTGCGTCCGTCCCTATCTCGCAGATGTGAAGCGTGCATTACAGCTAGCGGAAGATCTTTTGAGAAATTTCTTTGAGTATGTACATTAATTACATTCCTGTTAATGAAATGTTTTCTGAAGTATCTCCTCTCATTTTTGTGTTAATTCTTTAACTGCGACAGTGGAAAACTACCTTTTAACTTCTCACCGCTTGTGTTCCAACCATACATTTTATGACGAAATTTGCCCGTACAGCTGCGTTCTATCACCCCGTAAAGTTTTGCCGCCTTTTTCAGATACACACTGTATAGTTTATAATGCTCTATTTTTATCAGAAATCATTCATTTATATTTTTTCACAATAGCACGTATTTTAATTAATTTTTTTCAGTTGTTATGGAAAAAAGGCCAAAAAAAAAACATATAATTACTATTTTCCAACTATTTTTTCTTTACTTTCTACAGAAATGGAGTACTTGATTTGCCAACATTAAACAAATGACGCTAAAAACTACAAAAAAAATTAATATCTTAAAAATAAATTGAGATGCAGTTTTCAAACAAATTGCATTTAAAAGTACTTTTTTGCCCAATACGACAGCTATAAAAATTGAAAATGCGCGATGCTTAGAAGTTTAAAAGATTGTAGTAGATTATTTAACCGTACAATGATACATCTGCTTTGTTTTACGGCTGGATTTACAACGGAACGTTATTTTTTAGAGACTACATTTTAATTGCTGGCCGAAAGAAATTGAATTATTTTCTACTGCTGTTTCTTATTCTGCAGAGCCTCTCTTTCCAAATTTTATGTAACTCAATGGAGGATCAATCATTGTAAATATTCTGACGGCGTAAAAAGATTTTTATTGATTCCCGGATAATGGATGGTAAATAAAATCTTGATGGATAAATTATTCTCACTCTCAGTGTGGGATTTTATCGCTTTTACCAATTTTTAGTTTATTAACTAGTTTGTAGTCGCTACGTTTTAAAACAAGTAGTAATAGTTAACTACATTTTCGATAAAGTAGATGTTCGCTACAAAATGTTGTTGTTTTCCGACTGCTGCCGGTGGTCCGCAGCCTATGCCACACATTTTAAAATGATAAATATAAACGTAAAATAAGATAATGTGAGGTTTTTCCTTGTCAGTACCCCCACCCCCTAGGAAAAACAACTTTTTAATACATAAAAAAAATACAGAAATGTAATAATTAATAAATATGAAATATTCAAAAATGATTAACCGTTTATTTACCAATTTCAGACATTATTTCACATTTTAAATACAATTTTAAATCTCCGTAATATATACAGGTCTGTTTCTATAAAATATACTTGATGTAACATTTAAAAATATATTAGATGCTACATTAAAAAAAAAAAACATATTAAAAAGTTTATCTCAAAAAGTTCTTAAAAAATACCTTAAAAAGTTTATCGTTTCTCCTATGTATCTTGATTTGAGAGTAGCTGATTCTCTCCCCTGATCTCAAATCAAGATAAATAGGAGAAACGGAGGATTTTCAGTCAACTAACCAACTGAAGATGTAGTATGAACGAAAACGTTATTGGGATGAACTTTTTAATATATATATTTTTTTAATATGGAGTATAATATATTTTTAAATGTTACTCCAAGTATAATATTTTATAGAAACAGACCTGTATAGTGTATATATTACGGAGATTTAAAATTTTATTTAAAATGTGAAATAATGTCTGAAATTGGTATATAAACGGTTAATCATAAATACAGGCATTACAATCTCATATGTAGATAACTACATTTTTATATTCAAAAATAAGTTTCTACCAGCATTTTTAAAAACGGATAATATGAAGAGAAAAGTAAAATATGTTCTGTTCTGTTTGTTTTTTTTAAGAGTATCCTCCCTGAATACCTCGATTTAGGAAAATTTTAAAACTAAAAACAATACAGAAATATAACAAATAAGTAATCCTAGAAATCTAAAAAAAAGTTCTTACATTTTTTTTAACCATTTGGAAAAATGGTTATTGTCCTCTGTCAGGGTAGGAAATCAAAAACATATCTGAAGAGTTTCATTTGTTCAATCCGCATTTTATTCGTTTTCTGATTGGTCTGTACAGTAATCTGTATTTTCCTTTTACTTTCAACAGAGATGGATACTTCTGTTGCCACTATGACAAAAAGGTAATAAAAACTACAAAAAAATTAATAACTCATAAACAAATTGAGATACAGTTTTCAAACAAATTGCATTTAAAAGTACATATTTTTTCTCTATACGACGGTGTAAAAAGTAATATTGTGGGATGTTTAGAAGTTTAAGAATGAAATTTCATTTAAAATTGGTCCAGGAATATTAATGTTTAATCCATGGCGTACGTAATGAATGATCAGCTCCGTAGAAGTTTAAAAATTTACAGTACCGAAAAATGTAATCCATGGCGTACGTAATGTATAACTCTGTGCGATTTTTTATGTCTTAAATTTTAGTCTTTGAAAAAATCATTTTCCAAATGGTCGTTGTAATTTGTTAAATTGCATTTTTTTTTCAAAATGGAGAATTGATATATATTTTTTCCCCTAAATCCTCATCCACTCATTTAAGATAATTTGTAAATACATGAGCATAAAAGAAAAAAGTAAAAATTGTCGATTGTGGTCCGGGATGTCCAGAGCCAACAACTATTTGATATTTTCTTAACATGTCAAGTTTACTATTATTATTATTATTATTATTATTTACAAAATCAGAAGACATAAAGAAAGTTTAAGATATCCAAATTCAAAATACTTCCCGCCTCTTACCCTTCTTTGAACAAAAATAAGTAAAATACAAATTGGAAAAATTTAACCAAAAATAACATAAATAGCCAATTCTATATTATTTCACATCATTGATCAAATTTGATGTTTTTAACCACTCTGGCACATAAATAAAATCTGCTAACAAGGCAGTCTTTATTTCCTAAACTTAGCGTAGAATTTTACTTTTACAAGTTTTAATAGATTCCACCGAAAATTCCAGGTAATGTTTAACTGGTTGTCTAAAGAATTATATCGTGATTCCTTTTAAAGAATAAAGGAATAAAAGTAAAAATAGTTTTAAAAAAACTGTTATTAGTGTATTTAAAAGAAGAAATACGCCAAATTTAAAATTACTTAAATGGCAGATTTTCGTACCAACCGGCATTAATGGGTTAATTACTTAAGAAACAGAAACATGAAAGAAAAATTGCATTTTCATATTACTGTAAGTGTTACTTTGCGTTATTGTAACAAACAAATATTTATAGTCGAATCGCCTGGTAATAATCCTAACAAAAATCATAAAAGGTTTTTAGGATTTCTAAACTGTTTTATGAGCGTATTATCAAAATGAAAGATTAATTAAAATGAGTTTAATTATTGACAATTAAGTTCTGAAAGTATTGTACTGTTATTGGGAACACATAACTGTGCATAATTTCTAGAACTGTAGCACCAGAGAAAGTAAGTGAGAAATCAATTACAAAATTTCATTTTTATCTCAAGTAGCACAAAACGGTTGGTCCAATGTTGTCAGATTGTGGAAGTTTCACGATTGACCAACGGTAAGAAATGCCCACATTGTCGTACCATTAGCCAACATAAGCATTTGCTAACAAAGGCCCAACGATCTGTTCCTACTACGACCCAACAATCCCTTTCTACGAGGACCCAGCATTTTATTCCTACAATAATCCAACAAAGACTCTAGCCGGATAAGCATAGCGAAATGGCCCCCATGGCCTATGTTTGAAATAACACGTATGGTAATAAGGTTCACCATGAGAATACAATATAGCGCTGCTATTTTTCAAATACGTTTTTCCCAAAAAAGTACGAAATTTTAAAAAAATGAAACTAGTGCTTGAGTGGAAATGTCACGAATCGACCAATCCATTGATAGAAGCGTATTTCTGAAAATGCAAACAGGGAAAGTTACGAATATTTTAGTTCCTACTACGGCCCAACAATCCCTTTCTACGAGGACCCAGCATTTTATTCCTACAATAATCCAACAAAGACTCTAGACGGATAAGCATAGCGAAATGGCCCCCATGCCCTATGTTTGAAATAACACGTATGGTAATAAGGTTCACCATGAGAATACAATATAGCGCTGCTATTTTTCAAATACGTTTTTCCCAAAAAAGTACGAAATTTTAAAAAAATGAAACTAGTGCTTGAGTGGAAATGTCACAAATCGACCAATCCATTGATAGAAGCGTATTTCTGAAAATGCAAACAGGGAAAGTTACGAATATTTTAGTTCCTACTACGGTCCAACAATCCCTTTCTACGAGGACCCAGCATTTTATTCCTACAATAATCCAACAAAGACTCTAGACGGATAAGCATAGCGAAATGGCCCCCATGCCCTATGTTTGAAATAACACGTATGGTAATAAGGTTCACCATGAGAATACAATATAGCGCTGCTATTTTTCAAATACGTTTTTCCCAAAAAAGTACGAAATTTTAAAAAAATGAAACTAGTGCTTGAGTGGAAATGTCACGAATCGACCAATCCATTGATAGAAGCGTATTTCTGAAAATGCAAACAGGGAAAGTTACGAATATTTTAGTTCCTACTACGGCCCAACAATCCCTTTCTACGAGGACCCAGCATTTTATTCCTACAATAATCCAACAAAGACTCTAGACGGATAAGCATAGCGAAATGGCCCCCATGCCCTATGTTTGAAATAACACGTATGGTAATAAGGTTCATCATGAGAATACAATATAGCGCTGCTATTTTTCAAATACGTTTTTCCCAAAAAGTACGAAAGTTTAAAAAAATTAAACTAGTGCTCGAGTGGAAATGTCACGAATCGACTAATGCATTGATAGAAGTGTATTTCTGAAAATGCAAACAGGGAAAGTTACGAATATTTCAGCAAGTTGCTAGCATTATTTTTATTTTATAACCCAAAAAGCGAATCTTCGATTTTTCTTAAAAGTACATACTTTGAGCATTATTCTGTAATTTTTTGGTTGGTGTAAATATAAAATTACTACATTAATAATTTTTTTACAAAAATATATTTTTTTTTCTATGCTAATATTTGTGCAAAAATATGAAAAAAAAATATATAATGTGAACTAATATATTCTTCAATAATTGGTGTCGGTTTCATTTTTCTTTTAAACTTTTGTGCTTTTTGAGAAAAACGTGTTTGAAAAATAGTAGCGCCGGCACATACTTCCTCGATTATCTCAAGGAGAGTTCAAAGTCAGGAGTAAAAACACTCTACATTGTATTCTCTTGGTGAGCCTTATTACCAGACAGGTTATTTTAAACATCGGCTGTGGGGCCCATTTCGCTATGCTTATCCGGCTAGACCCTTTGGATTATACCATTATAATAGGAAAATTTTTAGAACATGCTGCTCTTTATCGTTTTCAGGGGCCACAGCTTGAAAATTTTGGTTTAGAATTAGTCTTCTGTGATTTTTTTGTAATTAGAAGGAGAAACAGAATATATATATGTGTAACGTTGTATAAAATTCTTATCAAGAGAAATTGTAGTTGGATACGTTAATGATACGTTCGTAGAATACTGGCAGCTGTTGACATGATTGTGTTAATTTTGCAGTTGACAAATCCAATCAACTACATGAATTTGCTGGTAATAGTTAAGATCGGCTAAGTCCAATCGAAACACATGGATTCGTTTAGCAGTCATACTACATTCCGATAGTCAGGTCATACATGTAGCAAAGCAAAGGATTTAGAAATCCGGTAGTTTCTTCATAAAAACAGAGCCAAATGTCATTCTAAAACGTTTATTCAGCCCGAATCACTACTTCATGTTAAAAAGATATTAAACAACAAATTTAGATATTCTACTAGACTGTAAGACACCTGGTAACATAGTTTTCAAACACTGGAACAAGACAGAATTCTGAGTTCCGAAATCATCGGATCGGTTTTTTGTTAGAAGGTGCGTAGGGTGACAGATTCCAAGGTAATACAGAGGCGAACCAATCGTTGAAAGGCGACCTTCGATCAGCGGGAGTTAAACCAATGGCGTGAGAGAAGTGCTTTAGGAGAATGAATCCCAGACGTAATGTAGGGATTTTGAGGTAAAGTCTGACGTCTCCAGGGTGTGTGAAACAGGTCCGTGGAATTTAAGATTAGAAATAAAAAATAGCAAAATGGCTTTTAAAAACATTCAAAAATAAAATTTAGCTTCTCTCAGAATACCTCAGAAATTACCTCTCAGAATTACCTCAAAATCCCTACATTACGTCTGGGATTCATTCTCCTAAAACACTTCTCTCACGTCATTAGTTTAACTCCCGCTGATCGAAGGTCGCCTTTCACCGATTGGTTCGCCTCTGTATTACCTTGGAATCTGTCCCCCTACGCGCCTTCTAACAAAAAACCGATCCGATGATTTCGGATCTCAGAATTCTGTCTTGTTCCAGTGTTTGAAAACTAATGTTACCAGGTGTCTTACAGCTTCAGGTGTTTTGGTAGCTGATAAAAAAATTATGAAGGGATTAAAAGTTTAGATTAAGATTTCGAATAAGAAAATTAATATACACGTTTTCAATTTAAAGGAAATTAGCTAGGAAAAAATAAGATATTATTAAAAAATAGGGAAATAATGAATATGCCGGAAACTTAGAATAATTTAAATAAATATTGCAAAGTAAAATTTTTATATAGCATATGTACAAAGTGGTCATAATTAAACTGACAACAGTCAGAATGTTCTGTAGCAAAATCCAGTTGAAAGAATGACACGAAATTTTGTAAGAAGATTAAACAAGACGGGGGACGAAGAAAATTATTCCAAAAGTCACCACGAAGGGGAAATGTGGCACTGTTTAACAAGAAAAAAGAGTTTAAAAAAATGCAGAATCAATGCTAAAATCGTTAAATGTGCTAAATAAAAGACACTTTTACATCCGTATTGATTCTGCATTTTTAAAAACTCTCTTTCTTGTTACATAGCGCCACATATTTCCCTAGCGGTGACTTTTGGAACTAATTTTTTTTTCGTGAAATCTTTCGACCCCCGTTTTGTTTAATATTCTTACAAAATTTGGCATCATTCTTTCAATTAGATCGCGCTACAGAACACTCTGAGTAGTACTGTCAGTTTAATTACGGCCACCTTGTATATATATATAATAACTTTTGAAATCGAAATGCGACAAACAAGTTCTTCCAACAAAATCGGACCAAATCTCTAATGGCAAGACATTAATTTATATATAGAATACCTTTAAATTAAAAAATCAAATTCGAACAACAAAATGACCCAAACTTCAATTTAGAGATGGCACGTAGTAATACTTTACATAATAGTTACAAAATCAAAAATACAAAATACAAAACATCATTAACGAAATAAAACCTACTATGAAATTTAATATGATTCAAAAACATATTTAATGATAAATGATGCTAGATAAATTGAAATAAATATAATTTAATCGTATATTGGAACGAAAAATGGAATTTAGAGATAACAAATGGTAAATTACTAGTGCGACATGTGGATGTCTAATCATCAGCTGACAAATGAAAATGACAGACAATTTTCGGTTTTCTAAAATAAACTGATTTCTAAGGATCGAATATGTGAAAATAAGTTTTTATTTATTCAGATATTCTTGAAAAACATAATTTAATCACAATATTGTCTTCATTATTGACTGAAATAAGAGATAATTTCAATTTGAAAATGACGAAAAAATAAAAGAAATCCAACAATCCCTATTGTTTCTCCTTTTCTCCCTTTTTCCCCACAAAAATGGAATAATTTAGGTGACATCATTACAGAAATGCCATTAAAATTAGAAAAAAATTAATACTATCTCGAAAACTAATTAAAATTAAAAAATTCTAAACCTGCGGATCAATACGGATAATTGGTGTTAATTTCACCTCCAAACGCTTCATATTTAGGAGGAATAGCTGTGAAACACAATCAGTCATTTCATAAATTCGTTTCATTAGGATTTTATATACAGGGTGTCCCAAAAGTCCCTGACACATTTTAAAATCCAATATAAAATCGAGTAATTGTCGTACAGAAGTGCGGTTTGGACTAAATTGCTTCACACGATGAAAAGTTTTCTTCGAGCGAAAAAAAAAATAGTTTTAAATTTCGACGATAGATTGCACTGTACCTTCAATTAATTATCAGAAACTCAAGACAATCAGTTACATATAATTTTATTTTGCCAAAAGCAGTTTCAGAGCAATAATCTGTGCAATCCTTTAGCATAGTTAAATGTGTGCACCCTTTGTACTGTAGCTCGAGCCATATCGAGAAAATTTCCTATGTCAATTCAAAATGCTGTTTCGAGATGGAGGGTTTTTTTTTTCTTTCTTTTAGGTTTTTTTTTTTTTTTTTTAACTTGGTTTAAAAGTTCCTTTGAACAATAATGATAGATTTCGCAGTACCAACCTACGCAATTAGCTTTTTCACATTGAATCGTCATTTCTGTGTCACAGCGTCAAAACTAATCAGAAAAAAAAAAAAAAAAATTCGACAATTACTTGATTTTATATTGAATTTTAAAATGTGTGAGGGGATTTTGGGACAACCTGTATATAGATCATAAATGTATATATATACATATATGTATATATAAAATCAAACTTTTTGTAATTGTAAACTATTTTAAAAAATTAAACATCTACCAGAAAAGTTAAATCATTTATATGATACCATAAAACTTATTATTCAAAATTCGATGCATTAATGTGTAATAATTCAAAATGTAGATATTTTTACATGCAATGACTCCCACTTGGTCCATTTTTGAGGATTACTGTCTTTTTAAGAAAATTCTTCTTTTTAGATTTCTCTCGCAATTTTTTTTCTAGAAATCTTTCCAGAACATTATTTTTGTTGCAGATATTGTAAAAACCTGCTACGAAAAAGTTACTGGTATTCAAAAAATGAATCAGTGGAAACCTTGTGTGCTCAACAGACATATCTTCAAATTCATGCAAGTAATTATTTTAACATATTCAAACAATAAGAAGCAACATGTCGTAAAAGTTTTTCTATTTTAATGATATCTTCCTAATAGGATTATTATTGTTTAAAAATCAACCTAAAATATAACTCTAATTAACCTTTGACTTATAACTTAATACACAGGTATGATTAAATATTACACGAAAACATAAATCATGCACTTCTTAAATTATTGTACATTTATCATGTCATGAGTTGAAACGTTGAAACTATATTTTGATTTTATGCAATTTACTCTACAGACCGGGTGGCTTCTGCACAAACCATTACCTCATCGAATTCATGGCCGAAATTTCAGGATTAGTTAAAAGCGAATACCATACTAAAATGCTCAATTTTAGTGGTTTATTGGTAGGTTTACTATTGTATTTTCCTGCATCCAAAAGGTATGAAAACTTGGACTGAATGCAGGAAAACACAATGGAAATCTATCAATCAATCACTAAAATCGGGTCTGTAGGTGGTTTCCACCAAGATATGACTAGTTCCATTTCAACCCATTAACCGCCGAAACTCTAACATAGAGATCTTCAACTTCTTTGCAGAAAAACGTTTGCAACCACAAATTTTGAAAGATAATCTTCGCATTACTTAATGAAATAAGGCAAATTTTTTAATTAAAAAATAGTGGTAGCTTGATAGTTAATTTTAAGCATGCGCATTTATTTTTACTGTTGCGTCAACACAACACCAGCAGGTAATGGGTTAATATGCTAATACAGTCTTAACTGATCCTAAAATTTCAGCCATGAACTCGATGTTTTGGTTTGGAACCCGTGAACCGGTTTGTGCAGAAGCCGCCCGGCCTATGAAGGTCAACTGAAAATATAATCGCAGCAGATGAGCACAGATTAACACATTTGCATCATTAACGCATACATGCGTACATTGCAGGAATTTTTATTAATTCAAAAATTCCGAATTCATACAGGAAATTTCGAAAGAAGAATTTTTACTTTATATAATCACGAAACGTCTCTCATTAAATAAAGCAAAAATTACTATTCAAAATTTCTAAATAAAAAAGAAATTCCTGAAATACACGCATATATAGGGTGTTTCAAACCTATATGTTAGAAATGTAAAGGCAGGTAGACGAGGGGACCTAAGTAAGCAGATTTTGTATAGGAATGTGGGTGCGGAAATCAGCATTGAGGCAGTAGAGGGCGCTGTTGAGTTCGATGGATAAAAGCCACTGGCTTGAATCGTCATTTCCCGCACGGATTTCGAGCAAGAAGGGTCGTTACACCAATGCGGAGCTTGCCGACATGCATTTCATGTATGGGGCTGCGCAAGGAAATGGAGCGGCTGCTCAAAGGATGTACATGGATCATGGAACGATTTCTGAGCAGGAATCGCCGAACGTTTGAGCGTCTTCATCGGGAGTTGCGCACGTGTGGATCATTTTATACTTCGAGGCGTGATACGGGCACTGGAAGATATCGCAGAATTCCTGCAGTGGAAGAAGCAGTATTACGCGCAGTAAAGGATAGTCCTTCGACCGTGCGTCGGGTTGCGCAGCTCCATACATGAAACGCAGATTGACCATTTCCGCATTGATATAACATTGATGCTGCTCGAAATCCGTCGAAGAATGGAGATTCAAATCAGCGAAGCCCTTTCATCCGCCAAACTCAACAGCGCCCGCTACTGCCTCAACGCTGCATTTCCGCACCCACATTCCTATAAGAAATCTGCTTATTTAGGCCCCCCTCTACCTGCCTTTACATATCTGACATATAGTTTTGAAACACCCTGTATATACAAAGACTTAATTGTATCTCAAACTTTTCAGGTTCTGACGTATTCGAACAATAAGAAGCAACACGTGCGCTAATGTTGCAAATGGTTTCAAGCAATACAATAATAAGAATAGTGTATTTTTATTATTATTATTATTTGTATTGGTTCAAAAATGGGTTTTGACTCATTTTGAAAATTCGCATAGATCCACTTTAGAGAATCGTTTCTTGGAATTCATACATTTGCTGACTCCCAGAAAAGTAAGTTTGACAATTTTGTTCGCCAAAAAATAAGAAAAAAATTATCTAAAGTATTGTATAGGTAAATTTGATAAGCTAAATTTATACTAATTATTATGTTCAATATATTTGTAGTGCAAATGCAATTTTCTTAATAGTTTGAAGGAAAATGTTTTATTATAAATAAATTTTCTGCATATTTGAATTTTTTTTTTCCAAATAAAATAATGCATCTTTACCTTTTTAAATAATTTTGAATGCATTTATTTATAATTTCTACTATTTCATCTAAACCCTTTCATTTAACGATACCCTGCAGTTCAAATACCTTTTAAAGAATGCATGCATTTTTATGTGAAATAAATTGATAAATAAATAAATAAACTTTTCGACTCCACTAGACATGGAATAAATTTTATTATTCATTACTTGGAAAATCACATACAACACGCAATGAAGCGCCTTTTTTGGACAATATTCAACAACATCTAATTAGCAACAATTTACGTCAAGATCCGACTAAATTTAAAGTTTCATGAAATTCCTGCATTTATTACTGATGAAAGTTCTAATTTTTGCATTTAATGCATTAAATTACAACAATACACATTTATATTTTTTAAATGTTTATGAATTCGGTCTGTCTGTCCGTGCTCTAACTCGCATAAATATAGTCCGATTGCCATGAAATCGATATATGTTATTGGTGTATACTATCGCATGTTTGGTATTCAAAATTAAACGTGTAGCATTTACGATTCATTTACAGGGACACTCAAAAGAATTCCGCTACATTACGGTCTATGGTAAAAAATCGTTTGTGGTGTATTTTAATGACATTTCACTATTTTAAACCTATTGAGATTGATATATATCCCTAAAGTGTAATACAAGGTTCTTACTATAGAACGTGGTGAGCATTAGAATTAATCGTTCATTTACATGGATACACAAATGTATTTGGCTACAGAAAAAAATGAACAACATTTGAACTATCGAAGCCTACTGGAAGTGCCTTTTCAGTTGTGTTATGTGTTTTTGAATTTAATTATTTTTTAAATATTACTTGGTGTATATAAATACTATAGATAACATACAGGGCTGCACAAAAGTTTTCAACAACATCCGTTTATAGAAGGAAATTGTTGAATGGAAAATTTCAAGTGTGCCATATCTTTACCTGAACTAACTTTTAGCATACTGTGTAGTATACATACATATCTATAGATCATATACAGGGCTGCACAAAAAAATCGTATATCCTCCCGACTATTCATGGAAATAGCAGAAATTGTGTTTTCAAATGCATTATGCGTTTTCAAAATTGTTCATTTAGACTAGAGTTTTACTTAGACTAGACTTTTACTTAGGAAACTGGGAAGATTTGTTATAGTATTCTGATTGTATTGGGAAGTGTTTCATAATCTATGCCGTACGCATGATTCCGTTCTTGTTTTATTTGTATTAAATCAAATATATGTAACAGAGCCTTCTTCAACATCAGTTAATGATATAAATAAATATCCTTTATTAATATGACATTTGGTAGAGCTACTTTAAGATTGTGTTTCACCTCCGTCACCAAGTCTACATAGTTCAGCTCTTCATCGGCAGCGTCCTCAGTTACCACTCTTAATATACAGGATATCGATAGTAAAACAAAATAACATTTTTAGTACTAGGAATAAAGGACCAAAATGGATTTTTTGCGATAGTATGCCGTAGTTTCCAAATGAATAAATAAACGAGTGCTATTATAATTAGAATCTTTTTGAAAAAAGTGATGGGGGATTTGGTTGTTAAAACCCTTTAACCGGCAGGCCTGGATTTTTTCGTTTCTGTAAATCATGTTAAAATGGCTATAGACAAAAATATTTTAAACAGAATTTTATTTTGAACCATATATACAAAGAAGTGATATTAAAGACATTATAGCATCAAACTGCGATTAATAAATACATTTATCCTGGAATTTACAAGCATTTTTATAAAAATACAGGAAAAACCTCGGACGGTGAAAGGGTTAAAACCTCTCCAAAATATTGAAAAGCTGAAATGTTTAATGGGAAATATCGTATATATATATGTGGATAAATATGTGGGATTTACAAACCAGCGTAAAGAAAAACATAAATATCACTGTAAAAAAAAAAACGGACTAAAAAACGGAAATACTACTGGCAATCTAGACGCCAGTACTATTTTCGTTTTTTTACGGGAATTTTTAACCATAAATTACAGAAAATTTTCCGATTTTCTGATTAAAAACGGAAATTTTTCTGTAATTTATGGGTAAAAATTCCCGTAAAAAAAAACGGAAATAGTACTGGCGTCTAGATTGCCAGTAGTATTTCCGTTTTTTAGTCCTTTTTTTTTTACAGTGAGACAGAAAATATAGATTAATTTTATTTCGAGGCTTCAAAAAGGAGTCTTTTATGTGCGTCGCTGGGTTTTTGTTCTTTTCAACACTTTTGCTATGGATGTATGCTAGATATATTCTAAAATTTTGAGCTTTCTGTGTTTTCTATACTTTTTTAAAATCCCGTATTCAAAAAATAACTCTTTTTATGCACTTAAATAAAATGATATTTCGCTTTTTTTTAAATAATTTGTGACAAACATATACTTTCAAAATCTTCTCATATTGAAATCCCAACTAAACCCCAGCCATATCATTTATTGATAGAAATGTATACAGTAATCGTAAAGACTGTTTTTAATTTTCCGTAAAAATAAAAATAGCATTAAAAAATGGCTTAATCTGAAATAACTTGAATTCAAATGTGTAATTTTCTTTCAGATTTAAATATTTAAAGAAAGCCTTGATGCTAATTCGGTTAATAAAATATTAGCAGTTGCAAAATATTTATTTGTAAAAATTTCTTTTAGCTTATTAAAATATTTTTACTTTAATTTAATAAATTTCTTGTATGTTATTTGTATATAAATAAATGGAAATAGAACTCGAATGCCTCGACATTATTTTGAAAATCAAACGACATTGTTGGCTCTAAAACTATAATCTATGCTATTTCTCCTATTTTTTTAGCAACTCTGATAAAAATTTCGCGACATTTTAAAGTTACATATTAATATATACTACTTGAAATCTTAGAAATGTCCAATTAAGAGTAAATTTCACATTATGGATACTCTTTCCAATAAAATATACGATACAGATATTTTTTTTTCTGTAATTACCTTGAAATAAATACTCGTATAATTTTCTGGAAAATAAATACTTATCATATACACTTCTTTGATTTACAGTATACTTGGATCTCAGTAGTGTTTTATGAGTTACCTGATTATTTTTAAAATATGTCAAATCTTAAATTGAGTCAAGTTCTTCTATTGCTACAGCTACTGTTAATTTCATTTATGATTCAATTGGATTAACTCTCATATGCGTGAGAATGTGCACAGCACACACATTATTTAACCGGCAATTGTTTAAAAATCACCAGATAATAGTTGTTAGATAGTTAAAGTTATGCTTGTTTGTTTTTTATCAAAGAAAAAATATACAGAAAAATGTATCAAATCAGATACCGTTAAAATTTCACCTTATATAGGAGCACTAAATCAATTATGATAAATGCGTTTAGATTTCTGCATTTCAATGAATTATATATTTGCTTTTGCATAAACATCCCTACTATGTTAATATAATGCATATACAGTAGAAACTCGATTATCCGAAGTAATTGGGACCGACATTCTTTCGGAAAATCGAAATGTTCGGATAATCCAAAATGCTTCAATTTTAAGATTAAGGACAAATATATGCGCTATTTCTTATTATGGCAACAAGAGCTTAAAAAATAAAGCAATAGCAAAATAGAAACAAGAATAAATTAGCCGAATTTTAATTTTGAAATTAAGTACCTTTTACATATTTCACAAGAGTTTGGAAAAAAGTTTCGTTTGCCACAGTTTTGATTGTCTTTGCTTTGCAGCTCTATCACGAAGTTTTTTTTTTAAATTTTATTAGTTCATCAGTATTGCAGTCTTTCTGCTGTTCCAGCCATGCCAAACTTTTTGTAAAACATGCAGAAGCTTTAGAATTGCCAATTTGTTCGTTTTCTTCGCTACATCGTTGTCCTCTTCTTCGCTTTGATCAATGTGACCATAAAAAAAAACCCTTTAAAAATGGGTTTTGCACACAAGGAATGTGATAGTAAAAAAAAGGGGGGGGGGGAGCAAGCTTTAAAAATGGATTTAGGTTAACAGAGAGTTTCGGTTAAAAGAGTTTCGGATAAAAGAGGTTGTACTGTATTTATATACGTACATACTACGTAGATATTATGTCTAGGATGTTATGCATATGGACATAGATATCCTTTATAGATATTATGTTGGGTATGGATGTCCAACAAACGCTTGACGGACGCACACGGAGATTACATTTGATGGTATTACCTATGTAGATATTACATAATATGGAACTCTTGGGATGAATTCTAGACATGGTATACGAATGTACTTTACGTTGTATAGATGTCACATTTACCGAATTGTGCTCTGTGCGTGGAACTACTAATTTCTGGTTTATTTCAAAATCTGAAACCTTCGACAATAGTCCAGGCAATAGAGACCGTATAGGGACTCTACCTAGCGAAATTAATGGTAGTACTGGAAATCGGCTTTCTAGATGTGTTTTGGGTCGCTAAATCCGAATTTGTACCTTCCCACCAAAATTTCCCCCGGCAACCCTCCCAAATTTTGGTAAAAAGCCCTCCAAAAAAGGTTTTTATTAAAAAAATCAATTTTTTTATTGTTTTAGAGAAAAAGTATCTAGAAATTCAGAAAGTAGACAAAATTTTCAACAAATTAGATTTATGACATTATGACTTAAGATGAAGGGGGGGGGGGGGGGGGATCTGCCTCGAAACATGCGCCGCAGTGCTGCGTGGACTAAGTTTCGCAATTCCACTTAACCACTCACACGTTTACATTAGCCCTCCCATCTTCCCTCCGAACTTTCTCTATAAGGTTTACTTTAAGTTTTTTGGGTCGCTGAATCCGAATTTTTAACTTACCACCAAAATTTTCCCCCTCGAAAACCCCCAAATAGTTGTTTTTAACTTAAATTTCTTATTCTTTTAGGGGAAAAGCATTACGAAATTCAGAAACTAGACAAAATTTGCAACAAATAGAATATATGACATTATGACGTAGGATAAACGGGGAGAGGCTGCCTCGGAACATTCCCCGCCCGCTTTTCTCAAAAACCAAATTTTTTTCAAAAAATCAATTTTTGGGGGGTTGCCGGGTGAAATTTTGGTGGAAAGTTACAAATTCGGATTCAGCGACCCCAAAAACATAAAGTGAGTCGAAATTCAGAACTAGTATTAATTTTGCCAGATAAAATCCCCTATTTGCCTGGACTTCATAATTTAGTGCACGTAGCGCCGCAGTGCATGTTCAGAGGCAGCCCTCACCCTCCCCGTTCATCCTAATTCATAATGTCATATATCCTATTTGTGGCAAATTTTGTCTAGTTTCTGAATTTCGCAATGCTTTTCCCCTAAAACAATAAGAAATTTAGGTTAAAAACAACTATTTTGGGAAGGGGGGGGGGGTCGGGGGGGAAATTTTTTGGGGAAAGTTAAAAATTCGGATTCAGCGACCCAAAAATCTTAAACGTTATAGAGAAAGTTCGGAGGGGAGATGGGAGGGCGAATGTAAACGTGTGAGTGGTTAAGTGGAATTGCGCAACTTAGTTTACGCAGCACCGCGCATGTTCGAGGCAGATCCCCCTTCCCCTTCATCCTAAGTCATAATGTCATGTATCTAATTTGTTGGAAATTTTGTCTACTTTCTGAATTTCTAGATACTTTTCCCCTAAAACAATAAAAAATTGATTTTTTTTATAAAAACCTTTCATGGGGGGCTTTTTATCAAAATTTGGGGGGGGGGGGAGGGTTGCCGTGGGAAATTTTGGTGGGAAGTTACAAATTCGGATTCAGCGACCCAAAAAACAAAGTAAGCCGATTTCTAGAACTACCATTAATTTTGCTAGGTAAAATTCCCTATTGCCTGGACTATTAACAGCCATTATTTTGAAAATCAGACAAGTGTGATTGTTGTATTTTTTGTTTTGCTTGATTTTTTTTTATGTTGAAGTAGATCACATTTAATGAATAATGTGCAATTTTGAAGCCCTGAAAAATTTTTCTCTTCCCTGTAGAAAATGTCAAAGTTCAAGGTTGTGACCGTCATTTTTCATGAAAAGTGAAATAGAGTATGTTTGCAGTGCTAAAGCTTGGGAAAGCAACGACATCCCAAAATTCTTTTCTGATGAAATATTAGTATAACACTACCTGCTTAGTAGACTGTATTCGTTTCCATGGGGCATTGTTATTTTACATTGTTATGTTGCCTCAAAATGCAATGAAAATGGCGTTTTTGTCCGTTTTCCGCA
Source organism: Maratus speciosus (assembly GCA_963932465.1). Classification (NCBI taxonomy): domain Eukaryota; kingdom Metazoa; phylum Arthropoda; class Arachnida; order Araneae; family Salticidae; genus Maratus; species Maratus speciosus. Next base: position 416,443,387 of record OZ010791.1, read on the forward strand.
CGTATTTTCTTATTTAAGCAATAGTACCCCAATTTTTTTTCTTATAGAATATCAAAGTGTACTACTAGGACAAGCTAAATAATATAAAACTTTACCGGAATATTGCTGCTGTTAGCAGGAATAGTCTGTTAAATATTCAAAAATTTCAAAATAGGCAGCATTTCAATTAGTCTTTTCTCAAAACAGCATCACGGTTCAATAAAACAAAATATATCACGTAGTAGTTGGAAGTATGTACAAACACATGGAAAAGAAAAAAAAGTGGTGTCTCGTCATATTTGTATTTTAAGAAAATGTCAAAAGTCACAAAAAAGACTGTCATTTATCATACTTTTTCCCTATCAGAAAACAAAACATCCTGTTTCTCGTTCCGCTAGCTATGTTTTTTCCCTATGAGAAAATGGAATATCCCTTTTTCTTTCCCCTTCCTTGTTCTAAATGGAAAAAAGGGAAATTTAAACGGGATATTTTGACTGTGAATTTTTGTAAATTTTGATATATTTTTTTAAAAAATATGACGAGGCCCCACTTTTTTTCATTTTCCGTGTGTTTGTACATACTTCCAACTACTACGTGATATATTTTGTTTTATTGAACTGTGATGCTGTTTTGAGAAAAGACTAATTGAAATGCTGCCTATTTTGAAATTTTTGAATATTTTACAGACTATTCCTGATAACAGCAGCAATATTCCGGTAAAGTTTTATATTATTTAGCTTGCCCTAGTAGTACACTTTGATATTCTATAAGAAAAAAAAATTGGGGTACTATTGCTTAAATAAGAAAATACGTGCGGAAAACGGACAAAAACGTCATTTTCATTGCATTTTGAGGCAACATAACAATGTAAAATAACAATGCCCCATGGAAACGAATACAGTCTACTAAGCAGGTAGTGTTAAACTAATATTTCATCACAAAAGAATTTTGGGATGTCGTTGCTTTCCGAAGCTTTAGCACTGCAAACATACTCGCATTTCACTTTTCATGAAAAATGACGATCACAACCTTGAACTTTGACATTTTCTACTGGGAAGGGAAAAAATTTTCAGGGCTTCAAAATTGCACATTATTCATTAAATGTGATCTACTTCAACATAAAAAAAAATCAAGCAAAACAAAAAATACAACAATCACACTTGTCTGATTTTCAAAATAATGGCTCTTAAGTATTTTGTCTATTTCCACCCAATAGATTTTAGGGCATTAAGCAGTCAACCGACCACGATCTTCTCTAAATCTGGTCCTGAGTTTGAACATTCTTACAATTTGAGATAATGCAGATTGAGACAATACATGAAACAATACTATTAAGAACCATCGATAATTTATTTTCTTAATAAAATGATTTTTTTAATAAAAACCTTTTTTTTTGGCGGGGGGGGGGGGGAGCTTTTTACTAAAATTTGGGAAGGTTGCCGGGGGACATTTTGGTGGGAAGTTACAAATTCGGATTCAGCGACCCAAAAAACATCTAGAAAGCCGATTTCCAGTACTACCATTAATTTTGCTAGGTAAAATTCCTATTGCCTGGACTAACAAGCAATTTTTGCTTTAATAGTTAATTTAACACTTTATTACTATCCTTGTATCTGTAAGATACAGTGACATATTTTGTGTCTGCAAATGAGTCTTTTGAGACGCTAATTTCGTATATTTTTTTAGCTTTTGTGATTAAGGAAGCAGTTTACCTAATAATTGATCAAAAAATCGATTTTTATTTTTTAAATATTAAATGAAAGCCTGTTTAATTGTGAATACTTTGCCACTTCATTTTTACCCATACAGATACAGCAATTATATCGTGATATATTGTAAATTTTGTTAATACACCCAGCGCAATTACCCACACAAATTAAAACTTTAAACGGCTTTTTCTCCATGTTCATATTTCCTTCACTTTCCTGTTGTGAAGCATTTTTAAATGCTAAGACTTTTTTTTGTATTTCAGAAAGAGATATATAACAAAGAACACGAACAAAATATTTAAAATGTGATAAATCACCGCATGGAATTAGCCTTCACGTTTTTTTTTATTTAAAAAATAATAAAAGTATATGAAGATGTGTTAGATTTCATCGTTTTACACTATATATATCAGTAAAAAAAATTATATTAAATGTAATTTTAGATGTATCTAAAAATCCACGCGCAGTCTTCTGTGATATACATTTGAAAATCTTTAAAAAAAAATTGGGCAAAAACATCAATATTTAAAAAAGTAGTAAGGATTTTTAAAAAATCAATTAATTTTTTTTTTTTTAAATTAAATATGCAGTTAATTTTTTTTTCAAAATGTGCTGTTAGTTGAACATTGAAATGCAGCGAATTCACCATTTGAATAATATTTTTAAAAATAAACAAAATTGTTGAAAATGTAAACTGCCCTTCCAGAGGCGGCGCCAGAACTTGCCCGATGGGGGGACACAGTATCCCCGACAGGCGGGCCGAATTCCTAATATACATTAGAGGTCTCCACGAGCGCGGCCAACACCCCCTATATTCATATCTGACTATAGGAGGTGTTGGCCCGGGCCTGTCCCGAACCCCGAATTCGCTAAAAGTTTTTTTCATTAAACTCGGGACGGGCTTAATTTTATCTGAAAACTCGGTACGGGCTCGGGCTAAGTTTTAGCTTTAAAAAAGTTGGTCCGGGCTTGAACTTCATTCTCACCGGGTCGTCCATTTTTTCTGTAGATTCGGACTGGACCGTGATTGTATTTATACTTCAGAATTATTTTTCCCACGGTAATGTCTTGGTAACTTTTCCCCTTTATTAGTGAAGTAAATAAACAATGAAACATCTTTTTGTTTCTTTTTTTTTTTTCGTTTTCTAAATAACAAATGGAATATGTTGGTTAATCACGTGCAAAACATAAAATTTTTGCGTCCGGATTTGGCATATCCCGAAACGCGCAGATCGCTAACACTCACACTGCTATTTAAATTAGAGATAAATGGACGACAAGCATTTCTGACGTCATACAACGTCACGATGGATTATAGCTAAATAGCTTCACGATTTTCCTCACAAGCGTTAACCAAAAGTGAATTAAATGCCGTGATGCTTGTGGGAAATATTGCGAGCTCCGCCCATTGCATGTGGTCCATTGCAGAGGGCCAAACAATTGTTATTCGAAACATAAATTTCGAAGCTTGTCAAAGAATTTTGTCGATAAATAAAGTGAAAAAAAAGCTCTTAAGGTTAATTTTGAAACACCCCACTAGCCACCTAATCTTTATAGGCGGACGAATCCACAACAGAAAAAGTTTCCACACTTTTGAGCATTACCCGAAAGGAAAAACTCTGCTTCGTACTTTTCTTCCACTCAGCACTCTCCCAATAAGAAATCATTCAATATTACAGATTTTACGTGCACATATATGGCATATACACAGTAGTGTGTGAACGACAAAGTATGGAACAGTTCTCTGATTATGAGTCGAACCACTGCGGATCACCTCGCCCTTAAGAAAATGCAAAGTCCTAGAAACAAGAGTCTCACATTAGGTAACCCACATAGCATTTTCAGTTTGCAGAAAATTTGCAACAGTCTTTCTTTGAAAACCTGCAAAGTTGCAGTAAGCTCAGCATGACAAGACTGAAAGTTCATAACAAGACTACAGCAAGATAACGCAAACGTGGAAGTCGCCACACTTTGAACTTGCAGCTAACTTGTCGTACAAGTTAAATTCGTGCCGTATCAAATTTATTGCAAATTAGCGGCAAACAAGTAATCAAAAATACTGCAAAGTAGTAATTTTTCCATGCCATACTATCTGTTTACAACTGGTATACTATAAGTTTTACCCCCTCGAAGGGGTCCATAGACCTGATCATGATTATAGATGCGAACGCACCGTCAGAAGATGCATGCATCGGTTTTATGACCATAAGCAAGCTAAGATAATATTTGTACTTTGCAATTCGATCATTTTTTGGTATTTGATAAGTATAGCGTTTAGAAAAAGTGGTGCCTACCGAATAAAATTTCTGCAATTTCTGCGTATGTGCTGATTGTCTATTTTCTCAACAGAGGGATTTTTTGCTTTCGTTACTTTCGTGAATTAAAGACTGGCTTGCCGTCAGTTTCACAACAAACTACTCATGCAAATGGGTGATGGTATACCTTGCGGGAGATTTGCTGCGAATTTCTCAATTCAAATTTGTCACGGCAAGATAATATCAGAAAAAATCAAACTTGCTGCTAATGTTCATGCTATCTGGGAAGGTGGGTAACCCATTTTTTTTATAAACGCGGTTCGTGTTAAGACTGGATTGACCATGTATTTTAATGTCGAAGGTAAAAAAAAAAAAAAAAAAAAAAAAAAAATCAATTGACAAATCCCTATCGAAAACGCATGAAGTGACCAAAAATCATTTTAATTTAAAATTATTTAAATTTGCTAGTGAAAGTATCATCGTGAAAACTACCAGTTTAACGCTGCACCTAACTAGCAGTGTTGCCGCATCTGGCAGATATTTATTTAGAAATATTGAATTCAAACCAGAAACTTTTCAACAGCAATTTTGTTTTATTTTATTTATAGAATACCCATTAACTTTTAAAGCAAAAATAACTATTAAAGCTTACTGGTGAGATATCGGGATGCTTAAATAAAAGATCAGCCAGTTGCAGCAACACTACTAACTAGGGTCTTGCCCGGGTAATAAATAAAATTTGCAGCCCTACAAATTTTATTTAAAACCAAGCGCAACCCGAACCGAACCCAACCAAAAATATTCCGTCTACAGCAACCCAATCGAACCCGAAATACTTAATTCCAATTTCAATCTAAAACGCGGAATCAGAGAACATTAACCAAAAATATAATGTAATTATAGAAAAATAGTCTGTAATCATATCTCCAATATTAATGTTATCTTGTAGAAAAATAAACATATAAGCAGTCACTCATATTCAAATACGTAGTTTTTCATCTGAAAAAGATTCCTACGCGGGTTCGGTTATACCCGACCGAAACGTTCAACTTAAAGTGAATCCGAAACCTACCAAAAAATTTCCGTTGGCCCAAAACTTGACCTGAACTCGACAACAATTTTTCTATTGACCCTAAACCGAAGCACTTCAACCCGAACCCGATTCGACACATAAATATCTATAATTTAATACAGTTATGAAAAAATAGTCTGCAAATATATCTTTAATATCAATTATATCTTTTATGTAGAAAATAAACATGTAAAGCGACTCACTCATATTTAAATATATAATTGTTCATCTAAAACAATAGCTTAGACTTTCTTTTTGTAAAATTGAGCGAACTCGAACTTGGCTTGTAAATAGTATTGTCAGGTCTAGTATCACAAAAAGTGGGACAGAAAGGGAAAAAAAGCAAGACGGGTGCTTGAAAATCGGGACATCCTAAGCATTAAAACCTGTTAAAACGGAACCAGTGTAACGGAATAATGCTTTAAACGGAAAAGTTTCGCAATATCGGTGTAAACAGTACTATACAATTATAAAGGAACACTATACTTGCTAAGATTAAAAACTGTCTAAATTGGAAAGTTCTTCCGATTCTTTGTCGTTACATCTTAACAGATGTATTAAATAGCTTCCTTTCTTCGAATTAAATCTACCTGAATTATGCTTTATCCAAAAAGGAATGGTGTGAAATTAATTAGTCGAACTAGAGTTCTTTAAATTTTTAACAGCAATTTTATGACAATAATGATAATTTTATGAATACCGCGTTTAATTTTTTCATTATTTTGCATTTCAGCCGTTTTTAAAAAAGCGCAATTATTATTACGTACACTCTCGAGAAAACATTTAGTCAAACGTAAAAGTACCAGCAAGTTGCCGTAACGCTATTGTAGTTGGAACACATTTTTCTGTTATTTGAAGAAATTTCCGTCTTTTGACTGGAGAATTAAAAAAAAAAAAAAAAAAAAAAAAAAAAAAAAAAATTGGGTCACAAATTTTTCGTGTTTTGGAGGAAAAGAGACATGCAGTGGCGGTCAAAAGTTTCCGGCCCGTTAGTTTCTTTGATTTATTTGACAGAACGTTTCAGCGAAGAAGAATCACAATTGCTCCAAAAGTTAGGAATAAGAAAATTACCTCTGACCACGTGATCATTTTGATGAGATACTTGATGCAAAGGGGAGGAATTCGAAATTCGCGTGTGCAAAAGTTTCCGGCCATTCGTCATTCCGTTAGTTTTTACTATCAGTAAAGTGTTTTTTTTGGGCCATGTTTGTAAATTAATCAACGTGAATAACGTATTTGAAATTCAAAAATGAAAAGTTGAACAATTTATTGTTCCTTAACGAGTGATTTGTTTGTCTCTGAAGGGACAATCCTCTAGTGAGATTGCGGCAAAGTTGTCGATCGGAAAATTTGCTGTGAACGATATTTAAAAAATATATAAAGATGGTCATGGCTTTCAGGACTTTTCACGGTCCAGGGGACCCCGGAAAAAACGACTATTCTTGTGGACAGAATTATCAGGAACAAGTAGTTGATGACCAGCATAAAAATGCCACTGCAATTCCCCGCGATTGACGGTGTTAAAATATTGCTGAAATAAGTCGGTCTATTATGTCAAGACGCTTACGTGACGTAGGACTTTATGGAACAGTCGGTGTTAAAAACCTTTCATAAGTAAAAAAGATCAGAGGGCCCGACTGGCGTTTGCCAAGGAATATAAAGACTGGTCAAGTGAAAACTGGAAAAAGTACTATTTTCCGATGAATCGACGTTCAATCTTTTTGGGAGTGATAACAGACGCTACAACCGAAGAACCTAAAATCAAAAGATAAAATTAGAGATATGTTATTTCTACAATGAAGCATGGCGGAGGACACGTTATGCTGTGGGGAGCATTTTTTGGAAAATATGCCGGTTCGTTATTTCAAATCCGCGGCAAGATGAATAGTGCAATGCATAAGGATATCTTGCAAGATCATTTGCTGCCTTATTGGAGGGAAAATTGTGGTCGCAACTATTTGTTTTATCATGATAACGACCATACATGCAAGCTTGTCAAGCAGTGGCTTTCGCACAAAAAAATTCCGCTTTTGAAATGGACAGCCCAATCACCCGATCTGAATCCAATGGAAAATCTTTGAAACTAACTTGAAAACGTGTGTGGAATTATAAATATTCCAATTCAGCAGCATTTTCCCAAAAAATTGCAAGAACCGTGTAAAAAACTTAACACCGACGATCTACAACCATCCATTGAATCGATGCCATGTTGCTGCGCCGCAGTACTTATTGCTAAATATATGAGTACAAAATACTAACTGTAATGTTGTTGATCACTGTTATTTTCTGTTATAACACCATTTTTTTCCAAACTTGCCAAGATGGCCGGAAACTTTTGAGAACATGCATTTTTTTTTTTTTTTGCAATTAATTTTGTTAATTAAATTTATTAATATTTATTTCTTATTCCATAAATAAGTTCTTAACTGTTATGTCAATAAAGTGTATAAGTATCACTTTGAGATTCCTCTTCATATGGGTATACTTACAAATTAACCAAAAATTTTATGCTGGCCGGAAACTTTTGACCGCCACTGTACGTAAAAATTCAGTTTATGGTACAAAAAGTAACACGCAGCACAGTTACGGGAACACCCCTGTGATTTGACGAAAATGCAACTTCAGATAATTTTTACGTTAGATAAATGAATTTTCTGTATTTTAGGGGGGAAATATGCAAATCAAAACAGAAATTTTCGGGTTTTAATAATAATAATAATAATAAAAGCAATTGGAAAAACACCTTCAACTCACGTATTTTTTTTTTTTTTTTTTTTTTTTTTTTTAAGAGTCTTATATTGATCAAAATCAGAAAGCATGGTCCTCTCACTTCTGATAACATACAGAATTTAAATCCGAGGCTAAAACGGAAAAAACAAATTTTCTGAAAAAAATGTAAGGTAAAGCTTGCTCTGCTCAACAAGCACAAAACGTTATGACACATTTACAAATTCATTTTTTAACGAAAAGATATAAAATCGGAAGGCCTGACTATGAAACAGATTTGGAATCGAATTGTGTTTTCCATTTTTTGATCAATAAATTACACATTGAGTTACAAGCGATTTTGATCACGTGACGAAAACGTTTTTTAGGCTTTCTTGAGTGGATATTATTCTTTCGTGTGGAAATTCAGTTCAAAACGCTTACTTTGACACTATTTTCTGAAAGATCTATTGCGTTTGCAAAAAAACGAAAAAAAAACAGTTCTATTACATAGTTTCTGAACAACAACACCTGCTAGTTTCATGCATTTCGAACAAAAATAAATTAAAACTTATCAAATCCAAAAGGGCAACTTTGGGACATAACAGCCTTAAAGGAAAATATGTAAAATAGCTTAGAATTTAAAAGTTCATTATTTTATTATCAGCTCAATCATACGCTTATTTCGAAAGAGCCAAAGTTTAGAGGTCTGTTCGCGTCTATTTTCATGCATGGCACTCGGATCGGGCCTGGACGGGCACAGTCACTACTCTTTACGGGCCGGGCCTAACTTCTTTTTTTCGTACCTAGACAGGTTTTATTCTTCCTAGGTCTTCATAAGCCGTTATTTTCAGTTCCAGTCTCGACTCAGCCCGTAATGAAAATCATTGTCTCTTGGCATGGCCTGGTCCGTGCAAAAATCAGTAAAATTTGGCCCGGTCCAACAATTTTTGCAAAAAGTATATATATTTTTAAATAGACATTATTATACAATTAAACAATAAAATTTATTCGTTTTAAAGAATAGTAGATTTTTAAACAATAATATTAAAATACAGTAAAACATGTGAAAAAAAGAATCAACCTATGGCGGGTCTTATATGGAAAAAATTATTAATCCATGCAAAATGAATATAATAATACGTGAGAAAAGAATATAATACATTTACACCTGTGCTAAGAAGTGAACTTGTTTGTAATGCATTTTCATTTCTCCTATCCGATTCCATCATAAAATATATTACTGTATAGCATTTTTCAGATTTTTAAGTCTCCAATACATAAAATTTTTTGATTAACGATATTAATCATAGCTCAAACATTTATTTACAAAAAAAGATTCATTAAAAAATGTATATCGCAACTAAGAGCGCTTCTTTAAAAATGAAGATTATAAACATGAAAAAAGAAAATTAAAATAAGTATTTTTGGTCAGAACTTTTAAACAAAATCGGCGTAAAAATCCATGTTTTGTAGATATTCCGTCGGGGGGCCGAGATTTTAACTTTTTCCGGGCGGGATCGGACCGAAATTTTAATTTTTATACAGGGCCGGGCCATTAATGTTTTTTGTACAGGCCAGGCCGGGCGAAGCCAACACCTCCTGTAGTCACTATGAGCAGTGTATAGGCCTATATAGTGACTATAGGGGTATTGGCAAAGCCAGGCTCGGGCCGAAGCTTTAACTTTTATATACGGGGCCGGGCTGAACTTTTTTCTATGAGTCGGGCCGAGCCCGGACCTACAAATTTCGGCCCGTACAACCCTCTACAAAGTATTAATAAGTTATTAATTAAAATAGTTCAATCTAATAATACAATCAAGTTTAAATTATCAATTAAGCCGGTATTCTGTTTTGCACAATTTTTTTTTTCTAAATGCGAGCCTACGACCCTAAACATGAATTGTTAATTACAATACCGCACGGTTCGAGTTATGCCCGACCCGAAATCGACAAAATATATTTTGTCGAAGCTGCAACTTGATCCTAAGCATGAAATGAAATAAAAAAATCAATTCAAAATGTAAAACAATTCAGGAAAATAGCCTGCAGTCGTATGCCTAAAATCAATTTTATATTTCGGAAACTGAATGCTTACATTTACTAATTCATATTCAAGCATTTTTTTTTTATCATTCGAAACAATAATCTGGACTTTTTTGGAAAAATTTGGCGTGTTCGAATCGTCTCCCAAGAAACAAAACTCTAATCTGAGATGACCCGTAAATAGAAACACTAATCAACCCGATCCGCAGCAAAATTTTAGAGCCAATGGCCAACACGTTCGGGTAGAATCGGGTTAGCTGACCAAATTCAAGATTTTAATTGTTGCTATGTATTTATCTTCCCGCAGTTTACAATGAAGTTATGTATGTATATAAATATTTTCTTATTTATGCCTTTCATTTCTCTTCTATATATTAAATAGAGATTAATATCCATATTACTATAAAATGCGACTCTACTGTATATTGAAATAATTGAACAAAGAAGAAACTTTTAGCTTGATACTAAGTTAGCTTGAATAATTATACAAAACTATCTTTTTATTTACTCATTCATTTATAAAAATACTTATCCAACGCTTCTTAATGAGAAGATCGAAGTGAGCAGATGAATTTCCACGTCCTGTCTCATCTTAAAATCGTATTTCTTATAGGCACCCAAGTTTGCGGTCAATCGAATAAACATCGAACAGGAGTGCACAAGAATGAGTTCTAGACAAAATGTATAAGGTTTTCGGTAACTTCCGGCTGTTGTGACGATATATGGTTAAATTCTTAAATTTTCTCGTCGCAGACTCAGGAATGAAATTTTAATTTAGTTTAAACTCGTAAAAATTTGATGTAATTTGGGATCGGGAATTTTGGGTAAAATCGGGACGTTCCACGTAATTCGGGACACCTGGCAACAGTATTCGTAGGTATCAAAACGCAACCCCAAATAGAGATCTGCACGGGCCGGCCCGAACCCGGTCCGCCTGGGCTCGGGCCTTAATTTTCCTGAAGGGCCGGGCCTAACTTATTTTTCCTGTACAGAGCCGGGACTGGTTTCATTCATGGTCTTCACGGCCCAAACTTTCAGTCTTAGTTTTGACCCAGCCCGTATGAAAATCATTGTCTCGGCGTGACCTGGTCCGTTCAAAAGTCAGCAAAATTAGGCTTGGCCCAAATTTTTTTTCAAAAAACGCATACATTTTTAAATCGCCAATATTCTACAATTAAACATTAAAATTCATTCTTTTTAAAGAATAGTAGATTTCTACCCTTATTAAAATATAGTTAAATTAAAATATAGTAAAACGTGTGAAAAAGAACCTGCCTATGACGGAATCTTGTTTTAAACTGAAAAACGTGTTGATCCATGCAAAATAAATACACTAATACGTAAGAAAAGAATATATAAACATTTACACTTGCTAAGAAGGGAATATGTCTATACGAATTTTTTTCTATGCAATTCTGTCTTAGATTTTACTGTATAGCATTTTTCAGATTTTTAATACTTCAATACATGGAATATGAATTAACAATATTAATGATAACTGAAACATTTACATACAAGAAATAGAGATTCATTAAAATAATAAATATCGCACCCTGCGGCATTTCTATAAAAATGAAGATAAACATGAAAAAAAAAAAGTTAAGATAACTATTTTTGGCCTGAACTACTCGTACGAGACAAACTTTTAACCAAAACGACGTAAAAATCAATGTTTTGTAGAATTCACTCGGCCCGGTCTGGGCCGAGATTTTAACTTTTTTTCGGGCCGAGCCGGGCCCGGGCCGAACTTTTAGCTGTTATAACGGGCCGGGCCGGCCCGGGTCAATAAATTTTTTTCTACGGGCCGGGCTGAATTTTTTTTCTATGAGTCGGGCCGAGCCCGGGCCTGGAAATGTCGGCCCGTGCAGACCTCTAGCCCCAAACCCAACCGAAGCCAATCACAACGAAAAAGTTATCCTCAATCCGAGTCGTGAGTCAGGTCTGGTGTAGATAAAATCGGGCATCCTGAATCGATGCAAGACTCTAATTTGAGATGTAATGCTGGAGCACATTTTTTGAAAAATCAGCTTAAACAAAACAGACGCGTAAGAATCAAAACTCATCCCGAAACCGAAAAAATTATAACCAAGCCAACCGAGTTCCAAAGAAAAAAAAAATCAGCGGTAGGCTTATCCGTGGTCGCGTGTTCTATAAACTAACCTAAGATCTTTTTAAAAAACTAAACTGCACCCGACTCGACACGACTGCGGTCGAGTGCAGGTAAAATCGGGTTACCCGACGTCTAGGCTCAAGTAAAAAAATTTCGACGACGATTAAATTTGACCCCGATGGGGGTAAGGGGGCATATTCCCCCGCCCCCCCCGGATCCCCCTCTGGCGCCGCCCTTGTGTCCTTTAAAGGCAAAAGAACACCCATTTCTATTTAACTAGTACCTTTCGCTGTATAAAGTGTATAAATACGGAATTACGTCATGTGATCTCACCGCAGACGTAAGAGTGTATGAACTCGTGGATCCCCACCAATAATTTCATAAATGGACTCCCTCCCCCCCAATTTTAATATTAAAAAAAAAATTTTAGGTTTTTGACTTTCAAATACTCTTATGGAATTTTTAATGCGCCTTTTTCGACAGATATTATTATTATTATCATTATTCAAGTTTTGCCGTTGTTTCCTCCTTTATTATTATTATTTGTTACACAGATAAACGATAGTAGGAGTTTTTATCCTTTTATGTTCTATTTTCTTTTATTAAAATAAAATGCTAAACGTTTGGACTTTTGTAGTCGAAAAGACGCATAGAAAACGAAAATAGGAGAAAATTTTATATTCCAAAAACGTCATTCAAAGTCAACTTTCGTTGTGATTTTATTATAATCAATTCTTGAATAACAGTGAGTATATTAGTTTATAAACGGAGCTGTACTTCCGATTTTTTTTCCTTGTCTTAATGTTTTATTTAACTTGTGATTTATTTTAAAATATACTATTTTGTTTAATTTCTTTAAAAGAGAATTCAAAAAGTCACATTAAATTAGTAAACTATTAGACACACATACACAGTGCCTGATTTACGGCAGGGCATTGGGAGCACAGGCCCAGGGTCCCTGATTTTCAGGGGGCCCCAAATGCTGCTGAAGTTTTTTCAAGTATTATCCAAAATTACATGTAGTTTTAACAACTAATGGAATTTTGCATTTCATTCTACATTCTATTGTGTTCGTATTGTATTTTTATAACATCGTATATTTTGTCTAAAATATCCGTATTTAATTACTTTATTATGGTAAATATGTTCTTTTATCTTTATCACTTTAAAAATATATTGTATTTTTAATTCTAGTTTAATACTGTTAAAGTTCTCGTCAGTTTATTTAGGGATTGATGAACGTAGCTAGTAGGTGGCAGAGCCCCCTAATATTTTAAATGATGGTAGCTTGGTATTGGTGAAAATTTATTATTAGTTGTTTCATATTCATACTTTATCATTCCAGATATAGACTTGCATAGGAAAAAATAATCAGCATCACACAATTTATTATAAAACGTCTACTCAGGGGCTGTTCAAATATTACGTAAGCACCTAGGGCGGGGAGGGGGTTAGCGATTTGCTTATTTTTGCTGACAAGGGGGAGGTGGGGTTTTGAATGATGCTTACGTAAGACATTTTCAAAATCTCTTAACTTGTTAAAAAAAAAAACTATTAAAAAATTTGAAATTGAAAAAAAGAAATAGCAAAAGAATATTAAACTTGAAGTTCTGATGTCAGCTATTTTGACCGCACATGGAAAACATAAACGATCTCTTTTATCTAGAGGTGACTGTTCATGTTTGATGCACGAGGGCTTATTATCTCTGAGAACTTACTAGTTCCAATTGTGAGAATAGAATAGAATAGAATTGAATGGACCGATGCGATATGTTGTATTGTGACAATACGAGTTTTCCGGGAAAGTTTCCAAAACGTAAGTAAAATTCCATCTTTTTTGCTCCCACCCCTCCTCTGTCAAGTGGTTGAACCCCATAACTAGTGACCGATTGCTCTATTGTCTGGTGTCTCGTGAGTTTTGAAAACCTCTCAGTACTGTAGTGTAGTGGTGTTAAAAATAAATGAAATCGGAAATATATCTTCATTTCGAGAAATCTTGTATAAAAAACTTTTTGAAAGTTTCAAAATGTCTGCATTAGATAAACCTTTGAAGGATATCCAATGTAAAACTAATGATGTGTGGCGGTAGTATAAAAAGTCTTCTAAAACTGACAAAGAGTTAGAGGTATATGTACTAAAAGAACTGAGGATGAACTGCGTAAGGCAACCAAAAAGAAATCAGTCTTTCTTGATTATTTTATAAAGGTAATTATAATAAATTTATTCTTAAAATTTTAAATATATTTTACCATATTTTTAAGTTTACATAATTACTTGTAAAAATTGGAAAAAGATAAGATAAAATTACCTTGTAGCCTTGGCGAAACATGGTCACTATGGCAATAAATAAAGACCAAGGAAATGCCAAAAAACGAGTTATTACTTTTTAAACCTTATTTTTTCTTTTCAAATAACTCGAAAATTAATGCATCTATGAGGGAAAAAAATTAAAAAATATCTAAGTTTTGTAGCAGATAATCTTCTAACTGTTTTCAAATTTTGTACCTTACTAAAAATGAAATGTAATCCAATTGAATTGAAGACGCCATATGACTATTTTTGCCCTTCCATAAAGTTGCAATTATCCGCAAGAACTTGTGGAAGTTGTGGCCAATACCATGCATCTCAGAAGTCAGCAAACAAACACAAAAACAATTCAACACAGTGAAATAAAAAGAAAATTGACCAGTTAAACTGATGGCATTGAGCTCAAAAGCTATACACAATAATTGTATATTATACTCTTATTTCAAAGAATAATGACCCTCGAAAAATAAAAGAAGGGATTAGTCCATGTTGCTCCCTTTATACTTAACCAAAGAACCTCCAAATTTAATCAGGGAAGCCCCTTAACATAATAAACTGGTATACCAAATTTGAAGCAAATCAGATAATTCTGCATGAAAAAACCATTTCTCTAAATTAAGGGGGGTATTAACTCCCCTATTTCTCTCTTTAAGCTGAACCAATGAACCTTCAAATCTAATCAGAAAAGCTCCTTATCAGAATGAACATAGAAAAAAAAATTAAACTAAATTAGATAATTCTGCATGAAAACCCATTTATCTAAATTAGGGGGAGGGGCAATTGCCCCCTTTCCCCCTGTTATGCATAACCAATGAACCTTTAAATCAAATGAAGGAAGCCATATCGGAATAAACTGGTATATCAAATTTGAAACAAATCGAACAATTCTGTATGAAAAACCCATTTATCTAAATTAAGGGGAGACTAGACCCGTCCCTCATTTATACTTAACCAATAAATCTCCAAATCTAATCAAGGCAGATCCTTAACATAATAAACCGGTATACGAAATTTGGAGCAAATCGAATAACTCTGCATGAAAAATCCATTTATCTAAATTAAGAGGGGGGGGGGGGGGTAGCCCTCCTTTCCTCCCTTTATACTTAACTAATGAACCTCCAAATCTAATCAGGGAAGCTTCTTAACATAATAAACCGGTATACCAGATCGAATATTTCTGCATGAAAAAACCATTTATCTAAATTAAGGGGGGGGGGGACTAGCTCCCCTTTATTCTTAACCAATGAACCCCAAAAACTAATCAGGAAAGTGCCTTATCAGAATGAACCTAGAAAAATGTTTTGAAGCAAATCTGATATTTCTATCAAGAGTTTTCGCGTTAGGCGCGCCACACACGTACATACGTATCTACATACAAAACCGGCGGTCACATAAGCTCTCAGGCTTTGATAGTCTGTGAGCTAAAAAAGCGAGAAGGCCTGTCTTATACGACCATTGAGAATTGCTGCTCGTCGAGCAAATTAGCTTATGTGCGTCATAAAATTCGTGGAAGATATGGAAGATGTTGAGTAGACCAATGAAGATGAAGTTGATCAAGATTGCATCCGAAAAGAAAGCGATGAAGATAATCAAGTAAAACTGGAAACCAATATCATAACAGATATGGAAAAATGGCTTGAGCAGTCGTGGTCAGCATCGGAATAGATATGGGCCTGTTCAAATTTAAATTTTACAAATGGCTAAGTTCTTCTAAAATTGTGATTGTGAAAAAGGGCTAAGAAATTTTCTTAACCCTTTAAGACCGGACTGCTTTTTGAGTTTTTTTGAAAACATAACTGATATAACTGAATAATATATAACATAAGTGGAGTTATATTTTTGATATAACTGAAATTTGTAACTAATAATTCACTATCTGTTGACAAAATTCATATAATATAGTTTCTGTTAACCAGCACAATCACTCGATTCCGGCATTTTTGGAATAGATAACATAGGAAGGTAGATTTTATTTAATGATTAACCCGCACGATCGAGCGGGTCCGGTCTTAAAGGGTTAACTAGAATTGTAAGGAAATAAAACAAGCATTTTTTTAATTATTTTTTTTAAGTCGAGTAGAGTTTTTTTTAAATATGAATTAAGTCCTATTCTTTTTCAAATTAAATTATTAGTGTTAAAGAAAAGTGGGGGGGGGGGTGTTGCAATTTTCTTACGTAATTATGAAGGGGGGTTAGCTATTTGCTTATTTTTGCTGACAAAGGGGGAGGGGGGGTTCAAAAATTGCCAAAAACATGCTTACGTAATATTTGAATAGCCCCTCATTTAAATTTCATAATTGTGAAATAATTATTTAAAATTAAATTAATGATTATCAAATTTATTACTATCTTAATAAGTACCGTTTTCAATATTTTTTTTCTCAAGCTCCCTGTAAGCATCGGTGCAAGGGGGGCTCCCGTGAGCATCTGCGCCCGGGACCCCCAAATTTGTAAATCGGTCTCTGCACATACACGTATTTGTATGGAAATAGTTCTATTAGAGTTGAGTCCCACTAATAACGTAAGTTTTTTTTTAGGTTAGTAGTGGAGTGTTAACGATTTCCAAAGTCCAAGTGAACTGAAACCTAGCATAACATCGCGATAATCGCCACTTTTGCAACTAGAAGAGCTGGGTCGAAATCGAAGCCTGTTTTGTGGAATTAATTAGACAATATTTTGACACAAATCTCCTCCGGATATTTTCTAATACTATTTATGGCTGGCCAGCAGAAAAAGCCATTAACCCCTCTGTTTCTAGATTTCTCCCAAATCGATCAATATAACCGTAGTTAATATTTTATGGTGGCGTCATCTAGTGGCATACAGCTATAACAAAGTTTCTTCAATTTTAGAATTTGTCTGCAGTTTGCAATGTCTAAATATGAAAAATATTGCGCTATTTTGCTGAATGAAATATTTTAGGCATCTATATAAAATATAAATGAATTTATTTTTTAATTTAAAAACAATAGTACAAGAAAACTGTTTAATTCTATGAAGGGAAGAGATTATTTGCCTCGTTTTCGAAGTGTAATAAAGAATATTTACTTGAGCTTTATGAATGTATATCATATCCTACTCCTGTATATTAAATCAAATATATATACTTCTTAAAATTAAAGATGGGCATTACTTATTACATTTTGAAAAGCTGTATTAATTCAAGAAACGCTTAATTTTAAAATTTTACTAGTTTAAAATATAAAACTAAATTAAAACGAATACACATACACACATTAATATTCAAGTATATAGTTTTCTTCATTTGCAAAATATTCAGGAATTTTTTTAAAAATATGGTCCCCAAAATCAGATCTGAAAAAGACAAAACCTGACCCGAAACATTTAAAGTCAACCCGATCACCAGAACCGGTGGTCGAGTTCGGGTAAAGTCGGGTTACCCGATACTATAATATACTTAGTTTATAAATCTGGTGGAAATTAAAAAATACCATATTTAAAAAAAGTCGCCTGCTAATTCCATCATAAAAATATTTTAAATATACATTTTTTGTTAGGAAATCATTGTTGGCCTGTGTAATTAACTTGATATTTTAGTGAGCATGTAATTTTAGATCTATATATGTAAACCTAAAAAACTTATAAATATAAAAAAAAAAAAAAAAAAAAAAAAAAAAAAACATTTTTGGCGTTACTTATCCTTTTCACACACACACATTATATATATATCGCAGTCTCATGTTAATCATCGGTACCAGTCTGTTATTGATTGCCATCAGTCATCGTTCGTGAGGTACCTCGCCTACTAAGAAAGCACCGGAAAGATTTAAAAGAAATAATGGTAAACAAACTTCTAAAAATACGAACATTTGGGGAAAAGAGCAACATTTCGCAAAAATAAATTAATTATATTGTTAATCTTTACCCCTACACTACAAAGGTTTCTTATTGCTGATAAGAGAAGTGCTTCTGTCAATTTATGTATCTGTAAAAACAATAAATATTTCCTAGTATATAGTCGAACTCTTAATACGAGGACACGGTTAAAACGACCAATTTTCACATTAAAAATGGTTCGCCATTTAAACTATATTAAGGTTTTCCCGCTTAGTACGAACCTCAAAAGTAGCATCAAGGCTAAAAGGGTTCAATTCAATTTAAATTTAGGCGAAAAGTAGAGTAGAATTAATAAAGGAATCTCGTCACGTGACTAAGATACACAGTGCGCAACACTGTTCATTGAATTTCCGTTTTACAAATCTATCTTTATTGTTTTTATCGCAAGAATGAAAACAGAATATTCCCAAAAAAATAGTCACCGCCAAAAAGACGTTCTTTTGTCTAATCATGTTGACGTCATTTTATTCATTTCTGTACAATAGAATCAGCCTTCTACACTTTCTTCGATTTCTGCTTTATGATTGCATTCATGTCCTACTAGACGTTAGTACCTGTGAAGCTCGGCTCGTAAGCAACCAATACGATACCCCCAAAGATAGCGCTTCGCCGGTAGAACTTTTTAAAAAAATAATTATTTAATATGTTTTAATTAGCACAGAGCTTTAGGATATTAAATTAATTTTAGCATTTAATTAATTGGAGTAATTAATAGCTATTATTTTAACTATATGTGTGTCTTTATGATGTTCTTGGGTATTACGAGTAACGGTTAATACGAGGATTTTTATAATTCTCTTGCTTCTCGTATTAAACAGAGTTCGACTGCATTTTATATTGGGATCTGATGAAGTAAATGCGAGTGTGCGATAGTATTTTAATAAAATGTCACCTGTGACTATTGTTACAATGCAAGCGTAAGGAAAACAGCACACAAGTTTAACCTCTTCAGTTCCGAAGCTAAAGTAATAATACAAATGCTTATTCATTGTTTGTTTTTTTTTTCAAACAAAATAGCACAGTAAATGACAGAAAAAATATCTTTTCTGAAATTGATCCTTTAGGGGCATAGTAATTTAGGTTCAAAAATATGGATCTAAAATTACAAACACCTTAAAAACATCAATTTAATAACCATTAACCTAAATTAATGCAATCACAAATTTAAGAGCTTTAAATAATCTACAAATCTTCAAAATTTTTTATTGAAAAAGATTTAAGTTAAATACTTATGAAAATTTCTCCCTTCTTGGTCATACTGTCTTTTGGGCATTTTTAGGCATTTTGCAAACTTAGATGAAAATACTATTTAATTTATGAGGGAATCAGCTTAGATGCTGCTATTTATTCGTTTGCTTTGAACACAAAAGACATTCAACTATTAAGAAGTGAAGTGAAAATATAAAAAAATCGGACATTTTAGTTTTTATAAGGAAAAGAACAGAGGTCCCCGTTTGGGGACCCAAGGACCGAAGAGGTTATAAAGGATGTTTTAATGACATATGACGATTCTACATTAAGTGGGTTCGGGGCTAAAAATTCTAAAAAAAAAAAAAAAAAAAGATGCAATTTTTAAAAATTATTATTGGCTTAAAAAAACTACTGAATTTTTAGCGCTAAATACCGCAAACCGCATGCTTTTATCTTCATTAGATCCAGAGATATAACGCCTTTTGCTTTGACAAACGATGCATCAGCTGTCCTCTGACGAGAACTTTAACTTCATTTATCTCAGAATGAATTTTTTCACGATTTGTCAACTTTAAAAGAATATATCTAAATTTCCTTGCAAAATATTGATGGACATAAATCTAGCTAAATATCTGTGCTAGAGATAATTTCTTCAGTTACATAAATAATACGTCGTTTCAACTCAGCCATAAATCTCTTCAAATGTATTTAACCTTGAATATCCTTTCATAAATATAATGACTTGTTGAGTGACTGCATTAAGACTCAGACTACATTAAACTGATTTATTATTATTATGATATTATTATTATAATTATTATTACTGATTTATTATCTTATAATGTAAACATTTTTTCATTCTCAACATGTAGTTTCTCTAGAGAAGAGGCATGTAAAATGCTCTCTCTCTTTTACAATTTAAACAATGTGAATTAAATAGCTTAAAGTGTTACCGCTGCTTATTCAATTGATATAACAAGTATTCTACAATCTTTTTTGTCAAAGGAGGTTATAAAGAGTGGTTGATTAAAATTAAGATAACTAATATATATGAGATCAAAACAAAGTGTGAATTTACACCGAAATGGATAAGTATCCTGAAGAAGGGTAAGTCCCAATTTACAATTTATCACTTACTCACGCCTTTTTATTGGGATTCAAATCCCAACAAGATTATGATTACTGATCACCGATTAAAAATAAATTAAATAGCCTCCACTGAAATCTGAAATATCAGATATTTGATAAATAAACTTTTAAACTTTCAAAAAGAAAAGTTGGAAGAACTTTTTATGGTAACACATAAGTAATCAAAAGCTAAGAAAATGGCAGCTTCTAAAGATAATTCAGCAATTGAAAAACTCACAGCTACGAAATATTCGGTATGGAAATTTAAGGCAGAAATGATGTTAACTAAAGAAGACATATTTCACGTAATTACGGAAGAACCGCCTAATCCAATTACGGACGCTTGGTCCAAAAGTGATAAGAAAGCCCGTGCTCTAATTAATCTAACAATCGATGATAGTCAGATTACACATGGCTATTTCCATGCGAACTTGTTAGTCTGTTACACAGCTGAAAATCGCTATGCTTGTTGGCCACCGTTATTTTCGAAAAGTTTGCTTCGCCTTATTCAATTGATGAGATATCTCCGACAAAATAAGTCACATTTTTCCGTTCTAAAATACTGGTAGACAAAAATCGTAGTATGTAACAGACATAACAAGTTCGCATGGAAATAGCCACATGTTAAAAATTTACAGACAGCCAGACAAACTTGGCAAGCTTTGCGCGAAATCCATGAGCGACATAATTTGTCTAGCAAATTTTATCTCTTAAGAAAGCTTTACGGGATTAAATTAGCGGAAGGTGGCAACGTTGTTAATCATATTACAAAAATAATGGAATTAGTAGATAAATTAGCGGCCATAGGAGAAGTTATAAATGATAACCACATTTCTGCGCTGTTATTATGCTCCCTACCCCAGTCTTATGATACTCTTATTACTGCCCTTGAATCGAGAGAAGAAAATCAACTTACACCATCATTTATTAAGTCTAAACTTATTGACGAATATAACCGACGATATGATAATGATGAGAGAACAGAAAATCCTGCCAGATCATTTAAAGCACAGAAAAATTACAACAACAAAACAAGTAATAAATACTGCTCAAATTGTCGGATGAGAAACCATTATACCCAGGAATGTTTTCATAACAAAGCCAAAACACAAAATACACCACAAAATCAACACATTAGACCAAACAAAAAACATTACTCTACATCACTAGTTTTTAAAAAGAGCGAAAACAATTTTAGAAGTGAACAAACACCGGAATCAAACCGTAGGTACAGTCACTCTGAAAATGAAAACAATACATGGCGGGCGAGCGAAAATAAAAATTACGCCTTTATAACGCAAGGAATGGAAAACAAAACATTTATAGTAGACACTCGGCAGCTCAAGCCATATTGTATGTTCAGAATCAATGTTTACAGAAATAAAATCACGCGAAAAAACAAATGTAACCATCGCGAACGGAAAAAAACTTATCAGTTACGGTCAGGTGAAGTAAATATAAACACGCGAACATCAGACAACAAAGTTTATGAAATAACACTTAAAGATGTATTACTAGTACCTGAAATCGAAACAAATTTATTATCGGTTAGCAAAGCGACGCAAAATGGATGTGAAATTATATTCAGAAATGACAGATGTAATGTTCAAACTTAACGGAGAAATATGCTTAGAAGCGCGAAAAGTAAATAACCTATACGAAGTTCAGTTAGCATTCGAAAACTATGCAAACGTAGCACAAAGCTGCAACAACAAAAATTGCTTAGAATTATGGCATCGTAGGTTAGGACATAGAAATCTAACATCAATTAAAGAAATTACGCAAAAGGAATTAGCTAGAGGAATCCAAATAAACAACTGTAAGCATAACATAGATTGCGAACCGTGCATTAAGACAAAATTAACTGATGAACCCTATCCAAAAATTGCAGAGTATAGAGCAACTAAAAGACTCCAGCTCATTCACTCCGACGTGTGCGGATCTTTTCAAACACCGACAATAGGGGGGAAATCATACTTTTTGACTTTTATTGATGACTACTCACGATTTACGATCATATACCTATTGTCTAGAAAAAGTGAAGTTTACGAAAAGCTTAAAGAATTCATCGCGTTAATTAGCAACAAATTTGGAGAAAAACCGAAAGCAATTAGAACAGATAACGGAGGGGAATTTACATCAGATGAAATAGAAAATTACCTCAGGGCTAATGGGATAAAACATCAACATACAGTCCCATATTGCGCAAGCCAGAACGGTGTGGCAGAGAGGAAAAATAGATCGTTAGTTGAAATGGCTAGGACAATGTTAAGTGAATCAAATTTACCATTAAAGTTCTGGGGGGGAAGCAATTTGCACAGCAAATCATTTGCAAAACAGACTACCGACAAAAGCAAATGAAAAAACACCATACGAGTTATGGACAAATACACAGCCAAACTTAAGCTACGTTAGGGTATTTGGCTGCAAAGCCTTCTCATATATCAGTAAAGCCAGAAGACAAAAATTAGACGATAAAGCAATAGAGGGAATTTTCGTCGGATATGATAATGAATCCAAAGGATACAGAATATAAGTAGGAGGAAATGAAATAAAGATAGCGAGAACCGTTAAATTTCTCGAAAACAAATTTAAATATAGAAACGAGAAAGTAGAAAACAAACCAAAACAAGATGGAAATCGGGTTAATGAAAACCTTGTAGAAATAGAAATTTCAAAATAGCAATGAGACACCATCCACGTCCAATCAACCAGTAGCAGAACCTAGACGATCACAAAGGATTAATAAAGGTGTGCCTCCTGATAGGTTAATATACATGGTTAAGAACGAAAATGCTACTGAACCAAAAAATTATGAGGAAATCGAAAACATGGAAAATTTTAAGGATAAACAAAATTGGATAGATGCGATGAAAAGCGAAATGAACTCCCTTATGAAAAATAAATCTTGGTCAATTGTAGAACCTCCACCAAATAGGAGAATAATAGGTTGCAAATGGACCTACAAACTAAAACGCGACAACACAGGAAAAATCCAAAAATATAAAGCACGTTTAGTTGCAAAAGGATATTCACAAAAATTCGGGCAGGATTATGATGAAACTTATGCACCAGTCGTGTCATATACAACAATAAGAGCATTATTAATAGCAGCATTGCATCAAAATTTAAATGTAAAACATATTGATATTAACACCGCGTTCTTACATGGAGAGCTTGAGGAGGAGATATATATGTCACAACCAGAAGGTTTCGCTGAACCAAATGAGGAAAATAAAGTATGTAGGCTAAACAAAGCCATGTACGGACTTAAACAAGCCGCGAGAGTGTGGCATAATAAAATTACAGAAACACTAAAAAAGATGAATTTCAGTCTTTTTACGCGGAAAAGGGGCGATAACACAACATACATAATAACCTACGTAGACGACATTTTAATAGCCGGAAAAGACGAAATAATAGAGGAAGTAATCGCGAGTTTAAATAAAGAATACGAGCTAAAAGATTTAGGTGACATCAGTAACTACCTATCCGTGAATATTAAAAAAGTAAATAAAAGCTACATGATAAATCAAACTCAGAAAATAGAGGAATTAATCAATAAATTTAATTTGCAAGACGCAAAACCGTGTAGCACACCCATGGAAACAAATTACACACGTTTTAATGATGAGGATAACATTTTACCAAACAACACATATTACAGACAAGCCATAGGAGCACTTCTATATCTAGCAACTATAAGCAGACCTGACATCTGTGCAGCAGTAAACATTCTTAGCAGAAGAAATGAATCGCCAAGAATGAAAGACTGGAATGCAGTAAAAAGTGTGATAAGATATTTAAAGACTACAAAAAATTATAGTTTAGTTCTAAGCGGAGAAAAGAACCGATACTTGAAGTTTATGCGGATGCAGATTGGGGAGGAGATGCAGATTCACGAAAATCAACGAGTGGGAACCTATATCTGTTAGGGGGAAATCCCATACAATGGTCGACCAAGAAACAATCCTGCATTGCATTGTCATCAGCAGAGGCCGAGTATGTAAATGCAGCAATTGAAATAAAGTGGCTAGTCAATCTACTGGAAGAATTAAACCTAAAGCAAACCTTACCTATAGACCTATATGAAGACAACCAGTCCACGATCAAGATGATAGAATTAGAAAAGCACTCAAGTAAGACTAAACATATTGAAATTAGGTTCCACCTGATAAAACAACTAAAGCAAGAAGGGACTATCAACCTAAAGTACTGCCCAACCAAACTGATGATAGCAGACCTGTTTACGAAACCAGTTCCCAAACTTGTTTTTCAAACCCATAGAAGGAACTTAAATTCGTGTGACAATGAAACTTCAGAAATTAAGGAGTTGATGGGCATAAATCAAGCTAAATAACTGTGCTAAAGATAATTTTTTCAGTTACATAAATAATACGTCGTTTCAACTCAGCCATAAATCTCTTCAAATGTATTTAACCTTGAATATCCTTTCATAAATATAATGACTTGTTGAGTGACTGCATTAAGACTCATAGACTACATTAAACTGATTTATTATTATTATTATGATATTATTATTACAATTATTATTACTGATTTATTATCTTATAATGTAAACATTTTTTCATTCTCAACATGTAGTTTCTCTAGAGAAGAGGCATGTAAAATGCTCTCTCTCTTTTACAATTTAAACAATGTGAATTAAATAGCTTAAAGTGTTACCGCTGCTTATTCATTTGATATAACAAGTATTGTACAATCTTTTTTTGTCAAAGGAGGTTATAAAGAGTGGTTGATTAAAATTAAGATAACTAATATATATGGGATCAAAACAAAGTGTGGATTTACACCGAAATGGATAAGTATCCTGAAGAAGGGTAAGTCCCAATTTACAATTTATCACTTATTCACGCCTTTTTATTGGGATTCAAATCCCAACAGATATATCTATGAAATTTTCGACAGAGATTTTAGGCTATATTTCCAACAAATTGTCTTCAGGATTTTTAATTTTGAGTGATAATTGTGAAAATATGCTAATTAATGTAAAACTCACTAATAAAAAACAATTTTTTTACTTACTTTTTTTTTATAAAATCCATAATCAATATTTTAAGAAATCCTGAAAACAAATTAAAATGACCCATTTTCTGTACACAAAAGTGTAAAAATTTTGTAAATCGAATAAGTACTTCCAGAGTTATATCAAAAATTAAATATGTTTAAAATTTTTAAATTTAATTTTTTTTAAATATTTAAAATTTTTAAATTAAATTTTTTTTTTTAAATATTTAGAATTTTTCAGATTTTTTTTAATACAATATTTTTATTATATTAAAATATATTTCAGAAAAAAAATTCATAACAAAATCTATAAAGAAAAAAATAGAATTTTGAGCCCCCGACTGCCTATGCATCACAGCAAAAGAATTCCATCTTTCTTCCAGTTAAAATTGGTCGCCGGGAGAAGTTCAGAAAGGAAAATACTGTTGATAATTTTAATGAGGGTGTAGTGCTTTAATAAAATTCGAGATGAGGCAATTGAAGAGCTTAGTAGATGAACAAGTTAAGTGACATTTTGGAAATAATGGAGATTTCCGGGTAGAAAAACATATTTTGGTCTACATTAAATATAGAAATCCCATTTATTATGAAAAGTGTTCCAGAAAACTAAGCCAACAATACACTAAGGATCCTACAGTGTCCAGCCCTGTTTTCTTGACCATGGTTCCTGTAGTACTATAGAGCATATGTCCCGGCTAGGTGATCAGCCTAACGTGGGAGCCTTAGTGTCTAGTTTTCAAGCAAGCTTGGTACTCATTTCATCGACCCTAGTGGAGAAAGGTTGAGTGAACCTTGCCCAATCCACAGTCCGGAATGACAAGTCTTCAAATAAGAGAATTTCTAGTGGATGAAGTTGTTAAGTACACTGGTGTTTGCTGTTTCATTAGTGGAAGTGTCAAGTGCACGTGAAATCTTCCTTAAAAAGTAATGATATCAAAAATTTTACCTTTATTCAGGGAGCTATGATTAACGGATACGCACATGGGTCATTCTCCCATAAATGTGATTTTCGGTTGCTCGTATTCTGCTGATATCTTATTTTTAAGTATCTCATATTATGCTCAATTTGAATTTTCAATAATCACTGATATATTTCAGAATATTAGTTAGTAGATGAGTCACAAACTTTATTGAAAAATAATTATATGGCAGTTTTTATTAGACAAAACACAAATTGTAACGAGGGCAGGAGTGACATTTTTTTAAATTTTACCACTTTACTTTTGAAAAAAGAGCATTTTTAGAATGTTGTATGCACTATT
This sequence comes from Maratus speciosus, assembly GCA_963932465.1. Lineage (NCBI taxonomy): Eukaryota > Metazoa > Arthropoda > Arachnida > Araneae > Salticidae > Maratus > Maratus speciosus. The sequence continues at coordinate 416,470,038 of OZ010791.1, forward strand.
TTCAAAGACACATCAAACCTACAATTAAATGGTTAAATATCGGTTAACATATAAATATCAATATTTAAATTAACAATGTACGCTTATCTTTTCCACTTTCTTTTCAATCCAGAAAATCTTTATGAACAAACTGTAAACAATGACGACTTTTAAGAACAATATGTGCTCCCCTACTGAAAGCAATAGTTAAAATGACTGCATACTGTCATCTGGTGGAAATATGAGGAAACTCATACACCGGGATAGTAATGAGCAAAAAAAAAAAAAAAATAAATAAATAAATAAAAGATAACTTTAAACTTAGCAAAAACAAATATTACACATTTCACTCCCATAAAAATTATATCATTATACTCCATGAGATTCATATTTATAATAAATCCATTGTTTTTTCAAAACTATTTGATAATTATTGTTCATTATTGGTTTTAATGATCAAGTTATGGGCTGAGGACAGGGGATAGTAGTGACATTTGAGACATTTAAATTCATTTTAAGGATTAAAAAAAAAAAAAAAGATTTTCACAGTAGAAGTGACATACTATTGTAGAACAATCACAAAAATGTTTTAACATTAAATGAGAATTTATATTGCAAAGAAATGTCGAGAAATAAACTGGAGACTAAAAAACCCAACTTATTGGGGGGGGGGGGGGGGGAGAGAATGACACACATAACATTTTCTTCCACGAATAAAATACTAATCTTTCGATACATGGATGAAATAATATGTTACGTCCATTAAATCGCTAAAAAATTGTCAAATTCTCCCAGACATGCCATTTTTTCACAAGGGTTATAGGAAAAACAAAGATTCAGTATCAGTGAAGAAACAAAAAAGGACTTGGTGTAGAGGTCTTCACGGGCCGGAATTTCCAGGCCCGGCTAGAACGAAAGCTATCTTGGCCCGGCCAGGTGTAAAAATTGGAAGTAAAGCCCAGCCCGGCCTATACAAAAATCAAAGAAAACAGGCCCGGCCTGACACAATTTCTACAAAAAAAAAAATCCGTTTTTTCTCGACATACAATTAAGATTCTTTTAATGAATACTACATACATATTTATGGGGACATTTTACAGTATATTTTAGATTACTATGATGTTCGCAAAACAGAAAACACACAATAGTAAACATTAACGATTACTTACAGTGTTTTAGTCATCGTGTCTATAGACATTTCAAAATTCAAATAAGGATTCATTAAAAGATTAACGTAGTTAATAAAGGATTAAAAACATGTTAACTTTTGAAGTTGTATAGTAAAAAGTAGATTTGTGAAAATATTTCTCTCATTTTTAAGGCTTTTCTCAAATCTAAAGGAGCTACATTTCGACACATTTATGAATTCATTTCTTTTCGGAAACGCGTAAGATTGGCAGGTATTCTTATTCAGAAGCTATATAAATGTCGTTTTTTTCATAGAGAAAAGCAATATATCTTTCTGAAAATACTGCCAAAGTTAGCGTTTTGAATCGAATTTCCGGAAGTGATAGTACCGAAAAGGAGAAAAACGTATAGTCACGTGACAAGAATCTCAGTTATCTCTGTTAGTAATTTATCAAACATGGAGAAAGCTATTCGTTTCCAAATGTCTTCAATAGTCAGGCCTGTCAATTTTATGCCTTTATAGTTAAAAATGAGTCAGAAAATGTGTCAAAGTTTCGCATTGTTGAGCAGTGAATATGAGAACCACCTTAAGGTATATTTCCAAAGATACTGTTAACAGAAGTTCATTATCCCTCTTAATACTACAAAACACAATGACTGTCCTACACATCCTGAGATCGATTAAGACCAGTTCCATTCCGGCACGAGTCTGCTGAAAAAAATTAAACTCTGAATCAGACACCTTGTAACTGTACGATGACGATCTCTACGATGGACATGTTACATTTCTCTACTGATGTTGTTAAACTCGCATCGGCTCGTGACGCACATTTATACTTCTCGAGAAAATCATATTCATTGAAAATGGCTCGTATTTTATTTGCTTTGCTTGAATTCTTATATGGGGCCGATAGTCCAGATTAATTTTTTTATCGGCCCGGCCTGGTCCTGCAGGCCCGTTTATTTTGTCTGTCGACCCGGCCCGTTGAAAAAATTGTCCTAATTCTGCCGGCCTGGCCCGTTTGAAAATTCGTCTTCATTTCGTCGGGCACGGGCCTTGGCCCGGGCCCGTGCAGACCTCTAGCTTGGTGTAAATTTTAAAGCTTATTTTCTTAAATTGTCATGTAACATGTTCTTCCAACAAGCTCTTCAATTCTTATATACTGTACGAGCGTAAGAAAAACAAGATACAAGTTTATAAAGAATGTTTTAATGGCATAGTAAGAAGATTCTACATGAAAAAAAAACTAGATACTAGAATATGTATCAGAGAAAGTGTTCAATCTTTCTCTCAGTTAAAAACGGTCTCCGTAGGAAGCTCGGAAAGGAGTAAAAGAATAACGGTAATTCTCAGAGAGGACTTTACAAATTTAAATTGCAAACAGAAGAGATAACGTTAACACATCAGAATATAAACAAAACATATCTGCCACACTATATACCAGTCTTGTAAAGGAAAAACAATTTCAAATAATTTAATCACGTATACTTCAAAAAACTCATAAATCACAAAATATTTGAAAAAAAGTTATTACATTTTTTTTTTTTTAAAGGTTAGACGATTTAATTAGTGCAAAAGCACTCAAAAATAACTGTCTACTCAAGTTTTGCGTCCTTCATGCATTCTTTCACTGCCGAAACACACTTCTGTTCATAAATTAATAACTCAAAAAACTACTTAGCGGAATGCTCTGTAATTTTGGAATGCTCCTACTTGAAGCTTCTAGAAATAGATTTCAGTTAAAAAAATGTACAGATTGCAATTAATATTTTTTTGGAAAATTAAATTTTAAATGTACAAGGCGTGTTTTTTAAGGGCTGTTTTGTTGTATACACTAATAGGTGGCGCGCGCGCGCGGCAACGAGTGTTTGCGTCGTGTCCCGGCATTCTTTGGGAACAACTGTGCTCAGTTGCAGCTGTGTAGGTAACCTGTACGGTCTGTTCTGTGTCTTTAAAACGTTCAAGATTAAATCGCCCGCCGCTTGCAAGGCACGGCAGAACTATTCAAAACAAAAGACTCGGTATACTGACAGAGGGAATTTTGTTACTCCATGACAATGCAAGGCCTCACGCCGCAGCTCAGACCCGAGCTTTATTGGACTCTTTCTCGGCGTCAATCACTACAACGATGACGAAGACGGGAAAACGCCCATGACCTCTTGGTTATCGGAGCAGGCGGCAAGTTTCTATGAAGAGGGTATTCAAAATCTAATTGTAAGGTATGATAAGTGTTTAAACAAACTTGGCAGCTATGTTTCAAATGAAAATCAAATTTCAAATTATTTTTGCTTAAAAGGCGCAAAGACCAACTTAGTGAAAAATATTCCATGCCGGGAATCGAACCCGGGTCATCAGTATAGCGCACTGACGCTCTACCGCTAAACCACATGGAACGATACCCGGGTTCGATTCCCGGCATGGAATATTTTTCACTAAGTTGGTCTTTGCGCCTTTTAAGCAAAAATAATTTGAAATTTGATTTTCATTTGAAATATTGTATTCAAGGCGAATGTTTCTCTCTGGGAAAATTTCCAAATATTAATTGGCAGCTATGTTTCAAAATAAAGAAATGTATGTAGAATCTGAAAATAAATTTGTTTTTTGAAAATTTTCTTTCATTCGGTTTTTATTTTCAAACGGCCCTTACTTAAAAAATACCCCTCGTGTGTGTATATATATACACATATATATAAAGGATAAAATTTACATAATAAAAAGGATGAAGGATGTTTAAAGTTTCTTTCGGATATAACGGATATTTAATGTTACACGTTCCTTTTTATTAATTACATAGTAATAAAAAGGACATATATATATATAAAGGTAAATGATCATTTGAGTTGCTTTCTAATGGTTATATATATATATATATTTACAATAATTACTTCATTTGCGTACAATTTTTCCTTTTACTGATTGGTGGCAGCACCAGTATTTTTTGTTCTCTTTTTAACGATATATGGCAGCACTATTTTTATTATTATTCGCTTTTTGCTGTGTCATAGAATAGCTATCACTGTTTCGAATGTTTCAAAATCTTTTATCTTTGTCCATCATTTCCACGTTTTAGTTCCTTTCGAGTTATAAATATTACTTTTTTAGGTTTTATTTATCAAAGTTGTATTCTAATTTATTTTCTGAATATCTCGTATATAATATTTTTTTTTTTTTTTTTATATATATATATATATATATATATATATATCTTGATTTCTTTCAATCGTTTGGGAATTTCAGATATGTTATAAGTCTATATAATATATATAAATTGTCATTTTAGGCCTAATGCCATACAGTATTCGACAAAATAACATATATTTACTATGAATTAAGCCTACGTAGCTCCTCTGATGAATCCGTAAGCTATTCATAGTTTCTTAACTTTTGCATTTCTATTTTCTAATGTTTATCTTTTGAATTTTCTTTCCAATTTATTTTTACATTTGGGATTTCATTTTAAATATATGTATATATTTTTTTTTTTTAACGGAAATCGATTTTTATAAGTTTCTATAATCCAAAATTACAGCTCATTCCGCAAAGTTTGAGTTTTGTTTAAAAGAAAAATGCCCAAATTGCAATCTGTTTTGCAAAAGGCTACAAATTTAATTTAACGTTAAGAATTCCAATTTTAAGCCATCATAAATCCTAAACTATTGGATCGAAAGACTTTGATTAGTATCTTATGATATAATTTATCGAAAAAGCCAAATATGTCAAAATTATGTTTTCGTATTGAAAATTTCAGAATTTGGTACAATTTCACTATGAAAACGATCCCGTAAGATTATTTTTTATAACAAAGATTGAAAGAAGACAATTTCCAGCCGAATGGCTATTTGCTTGATTTTCTTTGGCAATTCAGAAGTTAAAATGTATGGGGGTGTGAGGCAGCCATTGTACGTTTATAAACCTATCGGTATAACCGTATCTTATGAAAGCTAGGGGGGGGGGGGGGGGAGGGATATATAGCCAATGAAATAAAATACATAATTTTATAATTATCGAAAAAAAATATTAACAAAAGAGTAGTTTTACTATTTAGTTATAAACAAACATTATTCACTCTGTTATATATATATATATATATTTTTTTTTTGAAAAATGCAAAAAATAATTTTAATGATTTTACTCTAAAAATTATGAAAAGTTTGTTTTATTTGTACAACTGGACGTTTGGCTATCTTATTATTACCTGCGTTTTTCGCATTTTAAGACAATCCTGTTCCTTACATACACTGTACTATTAAACATTAAAATATACATAAACATTTCTCATTTTTCGAACAATGTAACATTAATATTATGTATCTTACACTGTGGCAGATATGAATTACCTTCCATCTAAGGCAACAAAAATTCCAAAGTTTGTAGAACGTGTCTAATCATTCAGATTGGATGCATACGTGCAATTTAGGGTAATTTTTATATTTTCTGTGAAATGAGGTACAATATTTCTGAAATCGTTACCTTATTCAAATATTGTAAATAAATATAGTACTTTATAAGTAAAAGATACAAATATCAGTACAACTTTTTATAGTCTTTATCGAGAAGCGTACATTTTTTCCTAGACTAATATAAAGGACAATAAAAGAGGAACAAAAGATTTTTTCAAATCATTAAATATACAGTTTACACAAAAGGTCTGTTTTACAAGGAAATACAAGGCTATTCAAAATTATGTAAACATTTGAATGGGAAAACTTTTAATCAAAATAAAGTTAATACTTAAAAACTTTCATTCAGTGTATTTTTTTAATCCACTTTTGTTCATTTCCATGTGTGTCGATAACAATAAACAACAGTTTAATGTCTTCATAAACAAGGCGTTGAGAATCAGAGTGGGCATTTTTGTAAAAAATGAGTTTCAAGTGTCAAAACATTGTATGCCATGCCATCTATTGGCTGTATCATGAACTTTATTAATTTCAAAACTATTCAAGTGATAAAGCCAGTTTAACAAGTGGTCCAATGTAACCTTTTATATCAAGTTACCGTTTAAAGAGTGGATCAAGTTACTTGGCCCACTCTTGTACTGTCAACTGAACCACCATATGCTTGATGAAGAAGCTCTCCTTCTGGCACTGGCACAACTAGCCTGAAAGAGTTTGCTGTAAAAATAAAAAATTGTACAAATTTTGAAAAGCATTTTTCTCGAAAGTACAGCTGACGATGTCACTGCACTTTCCTTGTCAACACCTCAAATATATTTAATAAATGTTTAATTATGCCCAATACATATTTTCCTATTTAAGTGTTAACATAATTTTAAATAACCTTGTATATAACTAACAAGGGAACGTTAATACAATGAGTACATGAAATAGAAAAATAGGAATGGTATTGGTAAGAAAAAAACATTAACATTTTCTTTTAACCTCTTTAAGCCCTTGTTCGCATAAAGGAAGATTTTAGTTTAAATCGACGAACATAATACTTTCATTGGAAAACTCGCTCCAAATGTATATTTTCCTACTTAACTGTAACCTTCATTGTTCTTTCCAAATACAAATGTTATTTAAGAACAGTGAAGAAAAATTTTTCAAGTATATTTAAGCTTTTATCTAGGTAACCGAAATCTGTTTTCTTGATATTAAAATCTGTTATGATAGGAAAGCTACATTTGCAAAAAGAGTTTGCCTGTCAAAATATTGTTTCTATAGAACTTAAACTAAAAACATAAACACACACACGCAAATAAGGACTTGATGAGGCTAAAATAAAACTAAAAGGACCTTAACCCTTTCGCGTCTGACTTCCTAATAACACGTCTTTACATTTGTTATTGCTTTGTCTTTTTTCTTATTATCTTTGTGTAGTAATGAAAGTATACGTGCCTAAATTTACTATTATCACTGCATTTACGTTTCAGCATTTAGCAATAAATTAAAATAGAATTTGGCATAAAGCTCTATATACCATTGTTGAAACTTATTTCAAACATGTTTCATTCCTTAAATTTAAAAATTTTGTCCAAACCAATAATTTATGACAAGAAAAACACTGCAAAGTTAAAGTTATGTCCATTTAATTCTGTTTCAACACAACCTTTTCCAAACATCTTTAAAAATTATTCTACAGCTTATTGTCTTATTATGTGCAAAATAACTATTTATATATTCGTTAATTTCAGTAATCCTTAATTTTTACCATTTGGATAGCTACTTTTAATTTCTTTTAAACTAAAAAATATTTTTTTTTTTTCAAATAAAAAAAATGGGACCCGAAAGGGCTAAGATTTGATAGAGCAAAAAGAAGAAGTTTTTCACAAGCAGACCTATTTTGGGAAAAAGAAGAGATACGATAAGGGAAAATATAGTTAGTTTTTAATAAAGTTAAACTTCTTAATGATACCATAAAATTAAGAACATGTTGTAATGAATCTGAATATCATAAGTCATTTTCGTTATATTTAAAGCATTATAACTTTATAAAAGTATTTAAAATAGTTTCCGCCCATGAACTGCAATATGAAACATTTTTTACATTTGTGCGCCAAAAACGGAAACCATTTTCAATATATTAATACATGGAAATTATTCCAGAGAGAAACATTCGCCTTGCATACAATATTTCAAATGAAATTCAAATTTCAAAGTAATTGCTTGAGAGACGCAAAGGCCAACATAGTGAAAAAGATTCCATGCCGGGACTCGAACCCGGACCATCAGTATAGCGCACTGACGTTCTACCGACTAAACCACATAGACAAACCCAGGCTGGGTGTCGTTCTATGTGGTTTAGTCGGTAGAACGTCAGTGCGCTATACTGATGGCCCGGGTACGAGTCTTTTTCACTATGTTGGCCTTTGCACCTCTCAAGCAATTACTTTGAAATTTGAATTTCATTTGAAATACCATTTTAAATAGTGGTAAAAGTGGGATGAACCTAAACAAATGCAGCAATTTTGTTTCAATTCAAGTAGACTTATGGAAGTTAGGGTGAAAACAGATAAATAGATAGACAGAATATCCTAAGTCATGAATACTTTTCAAATTCCTTGGAAAGTATTAAAAATTAGTACTTTATATCTTAAAATTGTTAATTTATTAGAGGACTTATCCTTTAAAAAATATAATGTTTGAAAGTATATGTCCTCCGTGTCTCACACAAGGAGTTTCGAAAGAACTGTCTTTTTTTTTCTGCCAGCTAAAAAAAAAAAAAAAAAAAAAAAAATTTACCACTTTGAAAATAGGAACAAGACTGAAAGCTTTCAAAGTGGTAGCACGTCTTCTTTGCGCCTGACGAAGAGAGACAAAGTTCCTTTGAAAGGCCTTGCGCATCTCTTCATTTTATGGCATTAATAAGAAGTTTTTTGCCTTTATTTGTGTTTCAAACAAGTTTAACATTTTTTGTTAATTTTCATTGTCAGAGATTAAGAGCGCCCCATGGAAAATTAAGTACACATAAAATAATTCACAAAACACATAAAAGCTCACATTACAAAAGATAAAGAAAGTTAATCCGAAAAGTTATGCCGATGTTAATGACGAAATATTTGTAAAATAAAGCAAGCTTCGGTTAAAATCTTTCATTCATATGTTCGCTATTTTAAACAAGTTTGCGTAGGAAGTACGATAAGTTGGAGAACTGTTTTAGATACATATCAGCAATGTTTTGTCATTTCAAGAGTCTTTTTGCACAAAGTTTCTAATTCGTGAGTAATTAAATTTAGTCAGATTTAATGATGAAGTTTAAATAACTATGTTTAGTTATTTAACCTTTATGATAGTACGTATTTTATCGTATAATTTAAAAAAAAAAATGTATCTTTTCATATAAAATCAAGAAAAAATATCAGACTTAAACAACCATATACATGAATGGAGAAATAAGTCTTTGGAATTTCAAAGCGTCACATAGGGGATTAAAAATGCAACTGAATTCACTGTTTGCAAGATTCAACCGTACAATGAGTAGCGCCTCAAACATAATTCAGCTGAAATAAACTTTCTCAAAATAATTTTTTTAAATCAGAACGATTCATTTTTTAATGATTGACTAGATTCTGCTTTCGGATGGTTCTACAATAATTCAGGAATTAAGAAATTAAATTTGTTTAGTTATACATTTCAGTTTTTATAATGAATCGTTTGTATACGTACACCTGAAATTACATTTTAAACGTTAGAAGTTATTTTTCATGGTGAAGATTTATACTGAGAAATATGAGGGTGAAAAAAAAATACAAGTTATGAGAGTAAATAGTGCAATATACTTTCAAAATAATATCATTACATTTATTCTAATGTACATGCTGGCATTGTTGCAAATTATAGAAAACCTTTGCAATAAAGTAAAATTAAAGTTCTGTAACATCTGCAAAATGTAAAAGTTCTTCCACTTCTAAACTTTTGATTACACTAACAGTAACATTCGATGGATCAAAAATAATAAACGACTAATTTTGCAATAGTTCATAAATATTAATTGACATTTTGAGTTAAAACTGTTCACGAGTTTTAAATGGGTAACCTGTTGAGGTGTTTTACATGTTAACTAAATGTACCTTTTCTCATAAACCACTCATCAGATCACCTCAAAAAATTTTGTATAACTTTGTTCAATCTATATTTATTAAATGAATTAAAGCTTTTTTAAAAGAATAAATACTTATATTTTATTGGGGTTTTGAAAAAAATCACAATGCTTGTTTTCAAATGGCAAATATGTTATGAACCACTGTCGCAGAAAGTGTATATTTTCATACAAATCTGCCGACGGTTTAGATGTTGAATTTTTAAACCATTTCCAAATCATTTTGAAACAGATTCTATAGTGAAAAACACCAAGAAAATGTAACAGAGTATAAGGGATAAATATTGTGTCGATCTAATCAAGCATTATTAGCGCAGAGGTAATGCGCCCATTTTCAAAACCGGATGTCCAGCGTTTGAATTCGAGCGATTCTACTATGTCATTATAGTTGTATTAATTTTATTTATTATATTTTATTTACACATCTCCGGTTTATTCATATACGATTGCCCAAGTCTTGTACTTTTGATCTTATTATTGATCGTGCAAGAATGAAATAGTATATATTTACTGAAATCTATGGTTATTTGGACCTGATGATTCTGCTACAGCTCCACAAATAATTCATTATATTTCAATTTAATTTCAAATGCATTTCTGAATTTTTTTTTTATTATTATTCATAACAGGTAGTAGTTCATTTTTCGATGTTTATTTCCCCAATTGTGTATAATGAATTCTATGCTAACTTACAATTATTATATATATACACACACTATTGATCATTTACAGAATAGAAATATACTAGTGAAATCAACTTTTTATATTTTGCAGTAAATTGAGAAAACAGACTCTTGAAATGAAAAATTGCATATTAGATAAAATAATTCTTTTATAATAAATTAACATTTCAATTGCTTAGATACGAACAGCTTAGTACGAATATTACAGTAACAGTTATTATATATGAATGCTAATTTTCAGATCTTCCCATTTTCTAATTAAATATGAAACATGATTCAGTAAAAACTTAAAAAAAAACATACAAACCATGTTTATAGTATCAAGATAGAATTACTTATATAATTCAAATCATCAATCGTAATAGAATGTGCATACACTTTTGAGATAGAAGCAAAGTTGGCCAGGAGCGTCCTTTCAAACTTTGCCGGCGGGGAGGGGGGAGGGAGATTTTTTGTTGGACATAATATATAAATATTTTCTGATTACTTGAAAGGAACTTTTTTCCCTTGCATTTATTTTTCGTATATATTTCAAAAGAATGTCATTAGGGTTACATTTTATTTGCATGCATTTAGTATATTGCTTAAAGCGAAAAAGCAAAGATATAGATAATTATTAAAACAAAATTTAAAACTCAAAGTGTAGGGGCAATTGACCTACCCTATCTTCCCTAAATGACGCAACTGATGTCGGCTGATCTTTGTACAGCTTAAAAATGTGTGCATATTTTATGCTAGCTGACGAAAAAAGATACAAAACAAACTTTTCAAACTACATATTTCTCTTTTCATAGATTTACAATAATGTTTTACTGAATCACGTGATTTTCCTCTGATACTTTTATATTCTTTGTAATATGTGTAAATAAAGGGCAAGCTAGTCAATTTTAATCTATAATTTTATTGATTGTTCATGTAAGTTTGATCGAATGGAGTTTTATATAACTAAATCACAATTTCAAAACATCAGAATTTTCATAAAAATTTATATATCTCAACTATCAAATTTAAACCAAAGGAATAAATTTCTTTTTTACGGTCAACATTATTATTAAATTCAACGAATTACATTAAAAAGAAAGTTTATACATAGAATTTATTTCATTAAAATAACAAAACGGGAATTACTTTAAATCACAACAAATGTCCGAATGTCAAATTTACATAAAGTTTAACATATTTATATACATAAAAAACCTTTTTTTTTTTTTGTTTTGTTTAACATGCATATTTTTGCCACATGGAGGATCTCACTACACAGATGGAAGATTTTGGCACTAATTTATACATTTACACAATATTTAATACATAGTACATAATTCAAATTTCACTCTAAAAATATATAAATGTCTTTTTAATAACTTGAATATTTGTATAAAATATCACTATAGGTGTAGTTTTATTCTAAAATTATGTTTTTTTAAACTTTTAACAATAATTTTTCTGACAAACACCTAAATTAAGATAATTGTAAAGATACTAACATTCGATATTTCGAGTTATGAATCATATAGGAACACTTTCTAACAAAAACTGGGGTTATTTTCATTGTCAAAATTAAAGCATTTTATACATTTTCTTTATAAGTTTTTCAATATAATCCATTAAAGAATAATTCCAGGCAAAATTTGAATAGCATGCATGTAATAAAAGTTTAAAAAACGGTGATATGCAAAAATCACGAATAAATAGAAGTTACTGCTTTAAAAAAATTACATAGATATTTTGTGAAACTATTTAAAAATTTTTCCTTATATCCGTAACACTTTTTAATCGTTTTGCAATTGTTTCAATCTCTTAACTTTCAAATGTATTGGAATGAAATTGGTTTACAATTAAATTTCAACACCACAGAGTACATTTTAAACTTGAACTGGAACGGTCGGGACACCTTCATCAAAACCAGGTCTCCAACCGCTTTTGCCATTGTCTCATTGCTAGTAAAACACGACTAACCATCAAAATAAAAAACGACACACAAAACTTGCAAAAAGTTACTTTTAAAAGGGTGTCTTGTTCATTGCAGAACACAAAATTGCCTGAATTCGAACATTGCTCAAATGTTCTCGTGCATCAGTTGCAAGGTGGGAATTAAAAACCGTGCCTCTTAACGGCCCCAAACCGCTTTTCAGCGATTTCTTCGATTGCCATATTTTTCTTTTTTGTAGCACCTTGAAAGATTTTAGAGTTCATAAGGCAGTAAAAGTTTACATGGAACATAATGTGAAGATCTAATTGCCTGTTGGGCTTCAAGTCCCCACTTCAGAAAGGCTTCGACGGGATATCTTTCTTAATTTTGCTTTCTGAAAAGAAAAAAAATATTCAGTATGACAAGCACTCTCTAAGTATACATGTTCTATATTATAAATATACCAATACATTACTTTTATTTAATAATCGACCGAAACTTCGGTTTCGGCCAAAATCAGAGTTTCGCCGAAAATTCGTTTTTGCGAAAATGCTGTCGAAAATTCTAACAGACTGAAACTCTAACGAAACTATCGGTATTCCAAAAATCTTTTCTTCCTTTGGAAATTTTCAACATTACTCATTGATTTCAGCTTTGTCGACTCAAATCACACTCTCTTTATTTACGTATTCCTATGAACTTCACTATTATAATTATCAGTCACGACTGACTCAAAACGTGAGTGCAAATTATAATGCAAGCAATGTATATATGACTAAACTTTGGAGACCCTTTTCACGTGCTCATTAAAAGCTGCAGAATTAACAGCAATAGAAAATTTTTAGTTTGAAATCGCGGAAGTGTTTCAAATATTCATTGAAAAAGTTCTAGTATAACACATGGTCATTTACAAAAATCATTATAAATAATAAATCAAGATATGTATACTTAAAACATTTTTTAATTAGATAAAATTCGTATAATTAGACAATCATTCTGTGTCATTGATGAATTAATTACATTTTATTTTATAATAAAAAGCTTTGGTCAAAGGCAGAGAGAACCAACTTGGGCCACATGTATAATTAATTAATAATTATGCATATTTAATAAACACGTATAATTATTTAATAATTATGTATATTTAATAAACACGTATAATTATTTAATAATTATGTATATTTAATAAACACGCATAATTATTTAATAATTATGTATATTTAAGTATGTATTAATTACTTAAAAAAATTTTTGGACATTTTTGTTTCTGTTTTCGGCCGAAATTAGGAAGATTGCCGAAATTCGGTTTCGATCTATCCTTACTTTTATCATTATAAAAAATTGACTAAAATAATTTTTTGTAGAAATTATACAATATGCAGAATTGATTTGGTTAAAATGCTGAATCAATTTTCAGTTCTAAAGCTTATTAATAGCCATCAATAACACACTAAATGATTGATAAAATGTGACGAAAAGAAAGCCAAATTTGAATCAGCGATATTTTCCTCCAACATATTAATTGATATTAAACTATTACAACATAGCAACCCTTATAGCCTTCAATTTTCAGAGTTTTTCTGAAAACACAAAAATAGTCAAAAGAGAGAGTTGTGCTGCTAAATTGTTATAAATTACTATTTTATGAAATATGGATCACACGAGGTTCATGTGGATGAAATTTTATGAACCTACTCATGCATTTACTGAGGGAAATTATTAAATAATTAAACTGTATAATTTTAATAAAAACTTTTAAAAGCACTTATTATACTAATGTTGTAAAGTTAATATTGAAATTTTTTAATGTATTCATTATTTCTATTTAATATAGTGAAACTCCAAACTTCTGAGTAAAATATGCATTTAAATGTGAATATACTTTTTTTTTGTACGGCTTTTCATTAAATTTTTATATGTTTACTGTCAAAATTTACGGATACAACCTTTTCGAAATACAATCAGTATAGAAACAGCAAATGAAGAGCTTTAAAAAATTATGTTAGCATATGACTATGACTTTAAAACACTAAACAAATTATCGATGCTTATTTATTTATTTCTTTTGCTCAAGAAATTATCTGTAAATCCACAATTACAAAACAGTTAAGATGTTGTCATTCCAAAACAACGATTTATACATTAATTTACGACACAACAATGGACAATGTGGTGCATAATTCATTAAAAATTATACATAAGATTTGTTTAAAAAAGGGGAGGAGGGGATTTTATTTTTATTACACTGACTTAACTTTCGCTGCACTTGTATTTCACATACTTCATTTTGTACTTTCATTTGCAATGCAATAATGATAATGCAGTGCAATGTTAATTGAAAACTATAATGCACAAGATTTTCTTCTTCTAAGCGGTTTGCCCATATTTTTCCATTTCCCTAAAACAACTTAAATCAATTGTAGGCAAAAATAATTTTATCAGAATTTTATTTTAAGATGTATGTCAAATAAAGGGGCATGAAATGTATATTAGAAACAAATAGGGATAGAAAATTCAAATTAATATTAGTTTTATAAGCATTTTTATAAAAATACAGGAAAGACCTCAAAACGCTCAGAGGATTAAAAAGAAGACTCATTTTTTGTTACACTGACTAAAGTACTATTGGATTTGTGTTGTACTGACTACATTTGTACCTACTTCAATTTGTAAGACGTGTCAACGAACAACATGTTCACTAAAAATTATAATACGCAATATATACTTTACAAAAACAGTCACTATTACTGTATACAAAGTACAAATAAGTATAAAACAAAAGACTTCCTGAGAGTATTGCTATATACATATATTTTAAGTAATAATTATTCTGTTACAATTCGAGGTTTTTATACATTTTTTTGAATGATTCAAAAGCCCCCCCCCCCCCCTCCCCTAAAAAATTAATAATAATAAATAAATAAGCAAATAAAAGTAATAAAAATAAAACATTTCTAAAATATACTGATACATCATAAAAAATATTACCAATCCTGTAGCTTTTGCCTTCTCTACGACAATTTTCGACCTGTTTTCAGATTTGATTTCATGTACTCTCTTGCGCATCTTCTCGATTCTAAAAGGAGATAAATACAGTTAAATTTTAAACACGATTATTATTAAATTAAATTTTAAAGACTTAAGAATTTTTTATAAACGAGGGACATCAAAATGCTTTAAACCTTTAGAATTATAAGGAATAATGTAATAAAAAAGGGGGCATCATAAAAATTGGGGAATTCACATTTATGTTAAAGTAATCTGTATGCTTAATAAACTTATTTTCAATTTTGGATTATCTATATTATAAAGGACAAACATATCTGTGCGTAACGCATACGTCATTTTACGAATGGCAACACTTTGAAATATCAAATAAAATTTTGGTTCTACAATTTTCTCTACTGCAAATTTTTAAACTTCTAATCATCGCACATTTTAAATTTTTACACCGTCGTATAAGGGAAAAAATGCTCTTTTACATGCAATTTGTTTGAAAGCTGTATCTTAATTTATTTTTGAGATATTAATTTTTATGTAGTTTTTAATACCATTTTTCTTATCGTGGCAACAAAAGTACCCCATTTCTATTGAAAGTCATTGAAAGTAAATGGAAAATAGTCGGAAATAGGAAAATAGGAGATACTGTATCTTTTTGTTGCCATTTTCTCATAAAACCTGAAAAAAAAAGTTCAAATTAAAATATTGTCTATGTCAAGAATATTGTCTGTTATTCCATGACAATGACGTCATATGCATACTTTTCTATAGACGAAGTTTAAGACTGGATTGCAAAATTGGATTGCTTTAGCTGATGCAAATGACGTCATTTTATAAAAAAGCGTGATTTTAATTCTTAAACCTGAATTATGTTTTGTAGAAGTGCGTCATTTTCACAGCCCAGCCGCTTTGAAATTCTTCACAGGTAAAAATGCTTCACTTTTGAAAATAATATAATCGAAATAACAAACTCATAAAGCGCAATGTTTCACAAAAACTTAGAGTGTCTTTATAAAAGAGAGGTGACATGCAAATAATATCGATTTATATTACAGAAATTGATGATTCTCGCCTGGATGGATTTGCTTCGCCGAGTTAGACAAGCAAAAAAATAATTCGTGGTTTAAAATAATATCACGTTCCTGAAGTTTTGTCCAAAATTCTCTCGAATAATAAAATGTTAATGCTATTCTTTAAGACATTCTACTATAATTTTATCAAAATAATATAATTTGCTTAATTTTTCCAAATTTTATATAATCTATATATTTAAAACACAAGTGTGTTTTTTAGTCATCTGCCCTGATCATCTGCCACTGAACCAATTTTGCTAATTTTTTTTTTAAACTGAAAACTCTTCATTTGTAGATGTGATCGCACTATTTGTTTTTTTTTTCTTTTTTTTTTTTAATATCCCCACTTTTATATTTTAATTTTAAATGCATTTTATGAAATTTCTTCAAAATGGCGAAAATTGGATACTTTTTATTATTGCAGAAGACAGAGAAATAATGAGGTATTTTTATCTTTATTCATGCTATTTTCTGATAAACATTCAAAATTGTTGATAAAAATTGTTGTATAGGGTTTAGTGTCGCAAAACCCCATTAGGAGCAGAATATTATATTAGGGGTATGATGACGGAAAATGACCTACTGCTTTTGAAAACACACATTTTTCCTCATAAATTTTCTATATTGTTTTTCCTTCTGCATGTGTACTGATACTACTAAGTTTCAGACACTAGCGAAATGCTTATTTAAGTGAAAATGAAGTCATATTTAAAAGAAAAAGGTCATTTTTTTAGATAAAACTAAATTTTTGAACACAAATGCGTCTAAAAAACATAAATTACGGAAATTTTTACTTTCCGGAATTGAGATTAGAATCTCAAGTAAGGAGTTCGCCTGTTCACATAAAAGATGTTGCTGACAATCGTGACTTCAAGTTTTGAGTTAAAATGATTTTTAAATGATCAAACAAAATACATTTTTTTAAATGATGAAAATGGATATGAGAAGTGTGTATGCAACTTTTGAGAAGGTGAAAATTGCTGTATTTCATTCCGGAATACCGAGCATAAGAGTCTCAATCGATAACCACATCCTAATAACTGATCTTTATTATATTTTACTGATTAAGTATCTATATTATAAAGAACAAACATATCTGTGCGTAACACTGACGTCATTTTGCGAATGCCAATACTTCACGATCAAATTTTGGTCTTGAAATTTGCGCTACTGCAATTTTTTAATCTTCTGACCATCGTACATTTTCAATTTTCGTCGCATAGGGAAAAACATTTACTTTCAAATGCAATTTGTTTAAAAACTGTATCTTAATTGACTGATGTATTATATTTTCTAAAATAATTTTTAAGCATGATTTTTTTTTTTTAATCTTATCACGCGCCCGTTTCAATACATAATAATAATAAACATTTTACACATAAAGTAACAAACATTTTTCAGTATTTGTTTCAGACTATTTTTGCATAACGAAATTAATACTTCTTTTATAAACAAATAAAAGGATAATATTTAAAAAACACAAATCTAACATATTTGTAATCGTACAATTTAAATTTTTAGATCACCATATAGGATTTTTCTTTCAAAGGGAATTGGTTTGCAAAGTTCATCTCAGTTTACTGATTGTCTATGGTTTTAAAAACAATTTTAAAACATGAAATATTTTTTTAATTTATCTATATCACGCGGAGAGCCCGATTGCGAAAAATTAATCCGTTTGCCCTTAAAACAAAATAAAGAGTTCATCATTTTCTTACGGCTAACACCCATTTAAAAAAAAACTTCCCTATGAATAAATAAATAAAATAATATAAATAAAACTCAAATTTAACAGACATGTATAAGCTCTGAAATTATCAGAACATAAAAGGATGCCATAAGTAGCAAAATCTTGGTCAAGTAACTCTTAGCATGCGGCTACTAAAAAAATATCGCTTTTGATAAATTTTCAAAAATTTATTTGATTTTATAATTCGTATTTCCCATATCAAAATTCTTTTTTAATGTGAGTTCGCAATCTAAAAAATTTATTGCAGATAAAAAAATATTAGTCTTCAATTTAAAAAAAAAAAAATGTTTTCACCTATATTATTTAACCCGGGAAGCCCGGGTACGATCCCCTAGTATCTTTAAAAGATTACGAAAACTAGAGAATTGTTATATGTTGCGTATATGGAGAATAATTTTTAACAAATAAAAATTAAATTTAAAAAATCAAAAAATCCGATTGCGTAAAAAGCGAGCTAATTAATTATTTCTCGTCAATGTGAAGCTATTTTTTATATTACTTACCTACTTTTTTTAATTTTTTTTTTTTATTGATGACTTTTAAGTTGTGTTTAATTGTTTATTCCTATCTATAAATACTGCTTTGGTGAGACCTATAGATGTGTATTATGGTTAGGGTTGCAATGAAGCTAGAGATCCTACTTACACAACTTCCAGGTTGTGTAATATTTAAACGAAGCTTCTGACTGTAAAATAACCAATGAAACATAGTCTCCATTTCGAAATACCTATCCAATGATATGCCACTCAATATGGTGCATAAAAATTTGTTTTCGTCTCTACCGCCTTTTTGTATTTTATGGCCGCCATTTTGAATTTATAAAACAAAACCTAGCCTATAACCATCGGACGGTTAAGACGAATCGATAGACACCTCATTCATTAAAATCCATCCAGCCGTTGGGATGTTTGGAGGGTATAAAGAAATCCACATACCCAGATACGCGAGAAACACGTAACCCTTCTTGGCAGTCGGGTAAAAAGTCAAGGCAAATTTTGTGATGACATTGACTTTCAAGCGAAAGTGTGTGTCTTATTTCAAATTTAAATAATTAAAATTATTTAAACGAAATAAAAAAAAACCAACATTTAGGAAAACTGAAATTTAAATTAATTATACGTAACAAAGAAGGTCATATGAAGATCAAAACAGTCACCATGGAAAAATGCTTTTTTTCCCTATATTTTATAGGAAACGTGCACAATAAAGTTTTTTCAAGACTGAAAAACCTTATTTCTTGTCATTGCTTGCAGTATTTTAATTTAAGCTGAAACTCAAAGATTCTTTTAAATGATAAAAGCATATTATCAGATTAATGTTTTTTTTCAAAATTATCTCAAACTAATCACCGATCAGTCTCAAATTAATCACCGATCAGTCTCAAACTAATCAATGATCAGTCTCAAACTGATCAATGATCAGTCTCAAACTAATCATCAATCAATCCCAAACTAATCATCAATCAATCCCAAACTAATCATCAATCAATCTCAAACTAATCATCAATCAATCTCAAACTAATCATCAATCAATCTAATCATCAATCAATCAATCAACCAATCTCGAACTGACCTTTTCAAACTGATTTATAGAGAAATCATACATGTTGGAAATTTTCAAACCCTCTCTATACCAGAAATCAAACCCAGAACCTTTCGCTTAACGGGCGAATGCTCCGCCAATTGAGCTGTCTGAACATCTCTGGCGAACACTATTCACTCATATTGTTTCACTAACTTGTTTTTTTAAATCTTGGCAATAGCATTTGGTCTGTGAGACAGCTCAAGAGAATATACGACAGGCAAAGGAGATCCAGTGAATCATGCTTACGTAGTTTATTATTGAGTTGTCTTACAAGACAGACCATATGTTATTATCAAAGCAAAAAATATTTGAGTGAACTGCGTCCGCCAGAATTGTCCAAACAGCTCAACTGGCAGAATGTTCGGGTGGTATGCGAAAGGTTTTGTGTTCGATTCCCGGTTTTTCACTCTCAAAAGGGACCACCAAACATGGTACTCACCAATTTTGATGAATTTAAAGTATGTTGTACAGTTTTTTTTTTTTTCGAATTATTATGATAAAAGTATTTCTTCAAAATGGCTTTAGATTATGGGAAAATTGGGAGTAAACATTAAGCATACGTTTCAAATACCCATTAGTGTGTTCGTCTCAACGCAGAATTCGTGGCATCAAGGTAGAAATACTCGCAAGCTAGCCGGAGAGTCAAAATTTGATGCTACTTCCTGACTTTTTTTTTTCCAATTAATTTTATACTCTTACTTTTATAAGTCTTTATAACTTTTAAGCATAATTATGAATTGCTACAAATGAGATATTTGTAATATCTTCCTAAAAAACATTCGGTTACGCTCATGATTTTTTTCCCCTGAAAATTTATATTTTATCAAATTTTTAATCTAACATCGCTACTGACGAAAATTAGTCCAAACTATTTTATGTATGTATTTTTTTTTTCAATTATTGTTTGCCTTTTCATATTTGTATATTTTAAAGAAAGATATGTAATAATAAATTATTTTATCTTTAAATTCTACTTTATGGAATTTTAAGTGAAAATTTATTATTTCGTGTAAACTATAAATAATAATTATAATGCCTAAATTTATGTTTAGATCATTTCCAATAGAATATCTTCGAAAATGAAAAAAAAAATTCTAAAGCAGTAACGCTCTGTAAATTTTTAGCTTTGTATATATATATATATATATATATATATATACGTATATATATATATATTTTTTTTTTTTTTTTTTGTATTCTCTATACAGATTTATCTGTAAAGTTCAAACGCAACATTATTTTCCCTTTGTGTAAATAAAAATGGACAAATTTTATTTACAAATAGTGAAGTGTGAGTATAAGTTTTTACAAATAATGAGAAAACAAAAATTGTCAATGGACATGTAAAAATCGTCTGCGGATCCCATAACTTATGGAGCATATAAAAAATATTCTTTTAAAGAAATCGTCAGCTTGACTTCCATAACATCATAAGAATAAGAAAATCATTTAATTCCCACCGGAAATTTAGAAAAATTTTATTCCAAAATAAGGAAAAGCAATTTTACTACTTTTTTCCACCAAAGTTAGAAAAGTAAAATTTCATAAAGTGTTTCTGGGGCAAATCTTCATTAATTGCAGGTGGGATAAAATATATCCCACCGCCCCTAAAGTGGTTAAATACTAGGTAAGAAGTTATGCTTTATATAGTAAAATTTCCCGTATCAATATTTTTATAATATGTGTCACCCGAATAATTGCATATTTACTAAACTAAAATGTCAATATCAGCAATAATAAACATTTTTATATTTAATAATTTAACATGTTTTAATTTATTTAAAACAAATCAAATATTAAAAAGATATTTTACTAGGTTAATTTTTTTTCTAATCAATTTATTACACTTTTAGAGAAAATGTAAGAAAAAAATATGCGTTATTTCAGATTTAAAATATAAAAATATAAAGAGGTAAATAATAATTTTATGAAAACAAATTTTCTGCACAAATTAGTTTTGATTTATGTCAACACAACTGTTAGGTTAAAAATTGCAGGAAAAATAGAAATTTCCCTGAAAAATCAAAAACGTAAATCTATTTTTTTTTTTTTTTAAGGAAAATATCAAAATTTTAAAGCTACAGAAATTCATAACTTTGCTTAAAATTTGTAAAGTGACAAAAATATAAATTAATAAAAAAAAAAAAAAAAAAAAATAGGAGGCTGCGTCGATCTGTGGCCCTCGGGCTGGCGTGCGAGTATACTCTACTTTGACGCCACGAAGCCCACGTTGAGAATAGCAAAATAATGGGCATTTGAAAGGTATGCTGGACTTTGAACCCCAATTTCTCAAAATCCAAGGCCCATTTGAAGAAATCCTTTTACCGGAATAATTAGGGATAAAAACTCTACAACAAACTTTAAATTCATCAAAATCAGTGAGCACCTTGAATGGCTATACCCCCTTGTTAGTTTGAAATATTTCAACACGGAGTATATTTTGATATTTAGTAGTAACCTCTAGCACGTGGACTCTTTTGGCGGGAGGAGGAGGGGCTCCATATTTCTTGATAAAATCGCCATGGGCAAATTCAAATTCCTTTCTTTTTTTTCTTTTTTTCTTTTTTTTTTTTTTTTTTTTTAAATAAAGGCTGTAAAACATTGTTAAACTACGTCAATTTCAAAACTATAAGTTCTTAAGATTCCTGAAGTGCTTTAAAAATGCGATTAATTTAGCAGAATAAGTTTCACAAATTTATAAATTATTTCATAATAGTATATCTTCTCAAAATTTTGCTGATATGTACAGTCGCGGAAAAAAAAGTAAACACCCCCTACTAACTCTTCAAGAAATTATCGTAGACGGAAGTTACTGGTACCGAACGATTGGAAATAAAGTCTACTTTTAAATGATTTATATAAAATTTGCTTAGGGGGCCATCTACATATTAAAACGAACCCAAACCTCATTTTTTTCAATGGCAATACCCAATTTTAACGAAGTATTTCAAATCTTCGGTTCAAACTATGTCTAGACACCAAATTTCAAGTCATTTGAATGATAAGTTTTTGAATTATAAACATTCAAAATTTAGTGCTTCTAATGTTAAATTACATTTTCATATTTTTATTTATATCTCCTGAAATTATGCTCCTAATGTGCTATTTTTTTGTCTAGCAATAATACTAATATGCCATGAAAATCCAAAATTTCACGTTTTTCTTCCAAATGGTTTTCAAGTTATGCTTAAAAAACGGATCACTATTAAACGGAAGACTATTAAAGTCTTATTTAGCGGAATTTATTATTATTTAATGGAAGACTATTAAAGTCTATGATAGAAGTGACTAGATATTTTGAAATTTCTTCTGCTGTCCTGTTATCTAACAGACTTCATTGGCTGCTTGAGTGGTGCTTAAGGTGCTTTGACCAAGATGGGGTTCTCTCAGTTAACAATGGAATACCGAACTTCAATTTCGCTACAGCCCTTAAAACACGCTCGTTTTAAAATAATTAATTTCTCGGAAACTTATGGTAGGAATTGCATAAAAATTTGTTTTTCGGCTAATTGAAGGGTGTAAAGTTCATTTATGCTTTCAGAATTGTGCATTGCTATTGAAAAAAACAAAGTTATGGCTCCTTTTAATATGTAGATGGCCCCCTAAGCAAAATTTATATACATCATTTAAAAGTACACTTTATTTCCAACCATTCAGTACCAGTAACTTTCTTCTACGATAATTTGTTGAGGAGTTAGTAGGGGGTGTTTACTTTTTTTTTTTTTTTCACGACTGTACATCTATACATTTTTATTAAGATGACCAACCATCCCGATTTTAGACTTACTGTCACGGCTCCCCGACTTTTTTTCTTAGATGTTCAGACTTTTAACGATATACTTTAGCAGTTTTCACAATTTAACTCAAGAAAAATGAATAAACTTCAATTCTTTGAAAGAAATTCTAAGAAATCAAATTCTAATTTCCTGTTGAAAATCTATTGGAAAACACCATTCTGTAAAAAGAATAAATAAATAAACGTTTAACAAAAAAGTATAGGTAAATAAAAGTATAAAACAAAAAACAATTGTTCTTATGTATTTATTTTAAGAATGAATGAGCAGAAAATTTAGAGAAAATGTTTTTGGAAATCATTGATCTAAATGTCAAATTTGTTCATATTCAAAAATCGAATTAATTATTTGAAACTGTCGAAAATAATAACCATTATTTTTCTTGGATAGGATGGATGGATCATTTCCACTTTCAGTCCCAGATTTTACTCTGTTAAATCCGGTCATCTTAATTTTTAATCTCTGTTGAATTTGTTCGTAAGCTTCACCTGCTAAAGAAATCATAAGATTATGACTATGGAAGGTGGTCACTTATATAGCCAGAACTTCTGGAGTGTTTAAATATTCTTTAACTTCAAATCACTTTATTATCACATCACATTTTAAAAGCGGTTCTGAAACAAAAAAAAAAAAAAAAAAAAAAAAAAAAAAAATCCCGCTTCAAACTTTGACACATTGAAGGACTCCTTTTTATTTATACACTGCTCAAAACAATTAAAGGATATTGCAGTTTTAGGTGGATTTTGTATCTGGTAAACTGTTTAGCTGATTGATACATGGTCGACAGACATAGTAGGTTATATGAGAATAAATTACACATGTTTGGCAGAAAAAAATGCATTTTATTGCGCATTTGTGTACTAAAGGAAAAAAACACAATTTGTGCATAAGAGAAAAAAAGAATAAGAAAAGGTGTTTTCTTCAAAGAAAATCATTTTCAGTAGGGGGTATGGTTTCCACGGGCGGCCAGCAACGTTGAACACCTTTGAGGCATGGACTCAATGAGGCTATTAATGACGAGTTGGGGTATTCTGCCCCACTCTTCCAGAAGAGCTCTTTCCAGTGCTTGGAGAGTTTGTGGGGGTTGTTGGCGGCCAGAAACTCGTCTTCCTAGAGCGTCCCAAACGTGCTCGATTGGATTCATGTCTGGAGAACACGCTGGCCATTCCATTCGAACGATTCCTTCCTCGAAAAGGAAATCCTCCACCAGGTTTGCACGATGTGGCCTGCAGTTATCGTCCATTAAAATAAAGTTATCTCCGATTGCTGCAGCGTAAGGGACTACAATAGGTCTGAGGATATCATCCCTATATCGGCAACCAGTCAGAGTTCCATCTCGAATGATGTAGAGGTCAGTGCGCCCGTCAATGGAGATGCCACCATACACCAACACTCCTCCACCGCCAAATCTGACACTTTCGTGCACGAACACAGGATTATTCCTACTGCCACGGTCCCTCGAGATGAAAATACGCCTATTATCCGGATGCACAGAAAAACTTGACTCGTCAGAAAACAGAATATTGCTCCATTCATTTCTCCTCCAGTTGACATGCTCGGTTGCCCACTCCCTGCGGTCGCGACGATGCCTTGATGTTAATCTAACACATACCATCGGTCGGCGAGCATACAGACCTACAGCATGGAGCCGTTTTCGGACAGTCTGAGTTGAAATCGTGGTGCCTGTAGCCGAGCGAAGGTGTTGTTGGAGAAGAGTAGCGTTCATGGTTCGGTGTCTCCGAGCTGTTAACGCTAAATACCGATCTTCATTGGGCGTTGTTGCCCGTGTACGACCTTGCCCTGGTCTTCGGCCTGCACATCCACTCTCCAAAAAACGGTTCCAGATCCTGGAAATGACACTTTGTGACACTCCAATGGCTTGTGCTACTTCAGCTTGAGTTTGGCCCCCTTCTAACCTACCAACAATTCTCAAAGCTTCTGAATCTGTCAAATGACTTCGCTGAGACATCGTACTCATCGAAACAAAGCAATCACTGAATGCCGATCATCCTTGTCTTCATTCTCTTTTATCCAGTTGAAAGTCAAATTTCATTCGCTGCCGCTGAAGCGACGTTTTTGACGTCGAACTCAAAATTTGCATACTCCATAGTTTGAAAACCAGAAAAATTTGCATTTGTGATTCTCTTCTTCTATTTTCGGCAAAAAAAATTTCGTTTATATCTTTATTTTATATAAAACTTCAAATATCCTTTAATTGTTTTGAGCAGTGTATATAAAAGCATGAAACTGATAAAAACGCTTTTCAATTTCATAGTTTCATAGTTTTCAAGTATGAGGCTCTGCCAATTTCGTCCGTCTAAGACTAAAATTTTCGTCGATTTATCAGAAAGTAAGCATTTTGGATTTGAGTACAGTCTTATGTTGTTATTTAGCTTTGCATTTTCCTCAAAGCCAGATGAAACAGGTGCATGGCGAAGGAAGGAGTTCAAACCTTCTTGATTCAAATGAACAGTTTCGGAAAATTGTTCTAAAGATTTATTTTCTCTCTTTCATTATTCATCTCTTGGGAAAGAAAAAAAAACAAAACTCGGTACATACAGAAATACTATAAATGTGCATAAATATTGATTACATTTTTAACTAGTAAATATGAAGATTAGCAGTCATAACATCAGCACTCAAAGTCTCATTTTTGTTTTGAATTCATTGTATTGAGTATTTTGTACCTTTCATATCACAGTTTCATTTCATTCGTCTTAGTATTCAGGGGTCGATGCAGGGATTTTTTCTTGGGGCCTATTTGTATTTTATGAAAAATGAAACTTATTTTTGTGAAAAGTGAAAGTTGTTATTCTGAAATTTATTATATTTTTGGGAAAAGTAATATTTTGTAACGAAATGTGAAATCCAGTTACTGAAATCTGAACCGGACATTTGTTAATAATAATTTCTTTAAGTCCTTTTGCTAAAATTTTCATTTCTGATGAGCTTGTTTTCTTTGTAAATTACCAATTTAAAAACCTAACAATATAAAAGTAATTAATGAAGAGTATATTTTTATGGATCAGAACTTCGTGAAGAGGCCTGTTTTATTAAAAAGGAATTTTGTTAAAAGGCCTGTTTTATTAAATGGATTTTTGCGAACGGGTCCTAAATAGGCCCCAAATTTCGCCTGGATCAACCCTGGATCTCAGGACTCTCAAAATTGCAAAAAATGCAAAAAGGAGACTATTTTCAACATTTAATATCTTAAAATGTATATGATTCTAAAACATAATTTTATATTGAATTGAAAGATTCCTGATGATACGCTCTTTCATTTTATGTATTTAAAAAATTGCAAGATGCAGAATTAGCATTTATAGGGGGCTCCAAACCGTCAGATATTTGACCAGCAGGAAATTGGTATAACAGCTTATGCGCACGATTAGAAAATAAATATTGCAACGAGGATGAAAATTTTAGTGCCTACTTATACTTCAGGTTGTAATAATAAACCTAAACTTAAATAAATTTGAATTTAAAGCATTTTTCTATTTTTAATACAAAATTGTATTTTTCTAATACAAAATTTTGAAAATTTCTACATCATAATCACTTAAAAAAATATTTTTTTGAACAATAAAAAGGAAATTTTAGGTTCAGATTATACAAATTAACATGAAACGTATGTTTTAAAACTTTTATGGAAAAATATTCTAAAGTTTCTGAGATATCATGCGCGTTATGCCCTAAAACGTCATTTGCAGAAAAATGACTTCAAAGCTTCGGATACGACGCTTCAGCTACTGACCGGGTACAATTCTAAAAGCCATAACTTCTGTTCTAATGAGAATTTCAAGGAACCAATTCACTTAAAATGTTCAGAAAAGACAGGAGTTTAACATCTAAAAAAATTTAAATTTCTAAAATTTTGAAGCTTTACGAGTCCTGAGACCCCTTAAGAACTTTGATGGTAAAATTATAACCTGCACTAATGCTTATGACTTTAATTTTCTGTGAAATATTTTTATTATATGAAGAGGGCTCCCTCCCCCTCAACTCTCTCATTAATTTATAACTTAAATCTTTAGAATTTCAGTATCTTAATATTCTATCTCAAATAATTAAATCTTCGATTTTTTTTATGCTGGCATTAATAAGTTTGAACGAATATTATCATAAATATTGTACTAATTTCTGATTAGATTTAACTGCTCAATTTATCTGAGAATGACTGCTTGAGACACTACCATAATTTACAAGTTGCTACAGCACTGACAAAAAAAGGATGCATAATTATAACAATAATTAGGACTAACTGTTCTCTAATTCTCTTCTGTTGTTCTTTCTTCCAAATATCTTTGAAATCCATACAGAAAGATGTCCAGAGAGAAAAGAATTCTTTTGGCCATTCGCTCTCGTTGTTGGATTTCGGTTGGAAACGGAAGAACTTTTGGGTGTTTTTGAACCTGCAAAGATGTATGAAAAAGCACAAATGAGCAGATAAAAAAAGAAAATGTCTTAAAATTATAAACACTCTTTAAACCACTGTAGAAAAACATTGTTTTTAATCTTTCATGGGTTATATAACATTCCGTGATTTGTCTATTTCAGTGGTTCTCAACCTGATGCTCGCAGCGGACTCGTTTGGAGTCTGCAACAATTACAACGGTAATGGCGGAAAATGCATAAAATTAAATAAAAGGTTAGAATTTTAAAAAAAAAATGTAGAATTGTCGTTTACAAAGAAGAAACGTATGTGAAATATAAGGTAGTAATTGTTTAATAATTCGTTATTGCCAGGGTTCTCGCCGTTGCGCCAAATCGTGACAAAATGCTTCATTTGGCGAGCGAACAAAAGATTAGACTCGCCAAATTGCATGAACTCAATTTTTGCTCATATTTCTTTGTGCATGTCTGTACATGCGACACTCTTATTTGCATTACTGAACTACTGGTATCGCTTATCATGTTCAATATTACCGTACTATTTACTTTACTTTCTATTTAGAAATACTGACTCAACACCAGTTCAATTTACCATCATCCAAAGTCACAGCAAGGATTATGCGGACGGCGTAAAATCACCAAGTGCCAAACTAATAGGTGTTTCTCTACTGTTAGTTAATCACTATGTCTGCGCAGGCATAGCGACGATAGCAAGTCAAACAAAATTACTCGCTCAAGTCGTCAAAATATGACAAGGTTTGCTGGGATGTGGCTCTGGAACGAGCGATTCACCGCTTATTATTATTTATTAGTTGTATGCAAAGTGTCATTGGCCGATAATTTTTTTCTATCGGTTGGCAGGCTGTTGCAATCTTATAGCAATATTTAGTACATATTTTCACACCGTTAAATCAAAGATCGTTGATTTAATTTTTTTATTAGAATTTAGGAAGTTTGTTTGAGTTCTCGTTGCAGAACCATGGATTTAGGAGATATCTTACAGTTCATGTAAAAAAAAACGATTTGTAGTAACTTTATCATATAACATGCAACAATTTGTTAAAATCTTGACACAACATTCAGTAAATATGAGAGAGGCTTCAGTGCGATGGATACAAGAAAAACAAAATTGAGAAATCGAATATATAAATGAAATGACAATAATGTCATTTCAGTACGTGTTAATGGGCCAAATAGACGACACACTACATTTTTTAAACTGCCTTTAAAGTATAAGGGCTTTAATGAAAAGTCGAAGAATTCTAGAAAAATTAAGTTTTTGACGCATGTTTTTTTTATATTTTGAAACTTTCAAAATTCATTGACCGTACTATATTAAAGTCCTGAGTTAACTGGGTTAATATTTATTAATTTATTAATAAATAATTATTAAATTAAATTAATAATTAATTATTAAATTAATTATTATTTAAATTATTAATTATTAATTAAATATTAATTAATAATTGAATTATTAATTAATTATTAATTAAATTATTATTAATAAATATTAATTATTATTAAATTTATTAATAAACTAGCAAACCCCGCGGCCTTGCTCGCGTAATAGTTGGACTATGCCAAGGGTTGCATGACTATTTTTAATTAGTAGAACACTTTTTGAAATAATTCAAAAATTATAAATTAAGCCACATTTTGACTAAACTTCATTATAAAAGTGCAATGGACAGAAATGGGATTTATTTAATAAGTAGAATTAAAACTAATTCCAATTAAATGATAATTTAGAAAGTATTTTGAGACTTTTATGCTCATTTCATACGCTCGTTTCAGTATTCATTTGAAGCTTTGAATTTTTTAGAAACCATCTTAAAAAATTTACATCTTAAAATTAACCATCATGTCAAATTCCAAGCTTCTTGTGTCGAACAGTCTACCACCTATCTGGTATTAGTGGCACCAACATAAAATGCCGAAACAGAGATGAAATAGAATGTCTCGAAAAATGTTGAAACAGAGACTATCACCATTAATTTGCGATCATTAACCTTGAAATCGGTTGGTATTTCCTAATATTCTATAGAAATTGAAATTTAGATGTTTTTAAAGGCTTTCTTGTTGTTCCTGCCAACCAGGTGGTAGTGACACCGCCATAAAATATAGCCCGTATAGGATCAGGGACTATCACTCTTGATTCGCAACCAATAACTTCTGTAATAGGTTTATTATTTCCTGAGATTCCATAGAAATCGTAATTTAGGACTCTTTTAGAATGCTTTTCGCTCCTTCCCTTCGCTTCACCCCTTTTTAATTTCGAATTTATTTTCGGCTGTTCTTAGAGGACATTTATATTTTATAAGTAACTACCGTGCTATATTTCCAGCCTCTTCAGTACCGCAGAAATCACAATTTCGAACGTTTTTTTGCTCCTGCACCCCTTTAGGGGTGGTGGCACCGACATAAAATGTAGCCTATGTTGGAGCAAGGGATGTCATCATCATTTTGACACCATTATTTTTTAAATTGGTTTGGTACTTCCTGAAATTGCTTAAAAATCGCCATTTAGAACTTTTTTTAGAACGCTTTTCTTGCATTTTCACCCCTTTTTAATTTCGATTTTTTTAAGAAATGCCGCTAGAGATCATTAGTATCTTATAAGTAAGTACCATGCCAAATTTCATGTTTCTAGACCCTTCAGTAATACAAAAATCACATTTTTAGAACGTTTTTTGCTCCTGCACCCCCTTTCGGCCAGTGGCACGGACATAAGATATAGCCTATGTTCTAAGTTGGACTAACCCCATCATTTTGATACCATTACTTTTGAAATCGGTTCGGTAGTTCCAGAGCTTAATTCCTATAGAACAAACAATTTTTACCTCTTTATAATATTAGTATAGATATTAACCCAATATTAACCCATAATTTATTAATTTTTTTATTAATTATATTAGGTTTCAAATATTTTTCTTGAATACGCAAGACATTTAGAAGATAGTTATTTGGATAATTAAATTTAGATGTATATATATAACCATTAATTAAACATAACCTACCACCATCAAAAACCGTAATATTATGAATTAAAGCTGTAAGTAAAAAAAAAAAAAAAAAAAAAAAGTGCCAAATAATTTATTATAAGAATTATTATGGAAGAAAAAAGAGGAAACAACACCGACAAATAATGTAAAAGCTTATATATTGAATTACGTTTTCAAGGGCACAGAATTCAATGATATAAGCAATATGGTTGTTTTCTGTGAGAAGAATAAGCTAAAGCTAAAAATTATCCTTCTCTGTGCCCGAACAACCATTATAATCAAGTGAATAATTTAAAATGAAAACAGAATAGAAACAAATAATATGAAATGGAAAAATCAATAAAACCTGTTTAAATATTTATAGGATATAAAATAGAAATAATACACAACATACCGATTAATATTTCAGTATTTTTCAATAAATCCACTCGCACATGGCTACCAGAATATCGTAAAGATTAAGGTGAATAAAACAGTTAAGAAATCACAGTAATAAATACCAAAGGATGTAGTTAATACATTTTGAAATACCATGATAAAAACAATTAATATAATATAAAATAAAATAAATAGAAAGTAATTACATTATTTAAAATAACTAAAATGCACTATTAAATTAATTACTATTTAACAATATCGTCAAAATTTAGCTAAAACAAAAAAAAAACACCTGGTGTAGGAAATTATAACTGAATAGGAGCAGCAAAAAACAAAATTTATAACTTAACGTCAATAGACAAATTTTGGTGCTGCCATCTAGTAGTATTTTTATTATTCAAATGTCACAAGATAAACAATTGAAAGCCTTTGAATGTAAAAAATTTTATTAACAGCAAAACCAAACAAATCCTTATATATAGATAATTATAAACGTGATATAAACCACACTATATATATATTTTTTTAAAACTATTGTCAATAAAATTTTAAAAAAAGCATTCAAAATTCTATTATCTTACTCATTAAAACTACACTAAGAATTTGAATAATTCTATGACATTGATAATATATAATAGCATATAGCTATATGCTAAAAAATAAAATAAATTCAATAATAATTAATAAAAATATATATTAAAAATAATATAAAAATCGTTAATAATAACTATTATATATAAGATAATTATAAAATGAACAGTAAATAAAAAGCATATGTAAATATATAGAAGATTATCAGATACTTAAATTCCTATAACCTAAAAATCTCAAATATAGTGTGTGGATTATTTTCATACAACCATAATAATCCTAAAAGTATGAATGTGGGACATTCAAACACATTAAACCGATAATAAATTTTATAACACAAAGTGAAAATAGATCAATATTAAAAAGAATAGAGGAATAATAATAAAAATAATTACCCAATTTTAATACATACAGTATAACTTTATTTATATTAAATATATTTATATGTATATTAATCACTATAAAAATGGCATACTATTAGTAATTAATATGATATTGTCCTTAGTAAATTAAAATTTAATAACAAATGATTGTAAATAAGATAAAACTTTAATTAAGCTAAATATGTTAATGAAAGTCACCAATTACATATAAAATATCAAATCAACATCCTTATAAAATACTTAGCAAAAATATAGTAATAATACAAAAGCCCCATTTTTTTTAATTAACCATTGCGTATTATCCAGACAACACCACCCTCCTCCGTACTCTAACATCTACCCACCCATCCAACCTATAATAATTTTTTTATATTATTTTACAATTTTTATTTTTTTGATATATTTTTTAATGTTATATATTTTTTTGTAATTTTGTTTACGCATGTGTTAATTTGTTTTAAAAGATCATGTAAGTAAAGTACTAATTGTATATTAATGAATATATGAATTTTTTTGGAAAACCATGATTTAATGCTTCATAAATTAGTTTTTTAATATTATTGTTAATTAGAGGAGAAGAACATAAACATTTTATTCTATATAAATGATTAAGTATTATATTTCGAAATACAGAATGATGTAGATATGATTTAAAATTTGTAAATGTATTAACTTTGAATTTAAATTCTTTACGTTTGTCATATAAATCTGTGATTGTTTTGTTGTCTTTTATTGTAATTTTAAGATCTAAGAAGTTAATTGTATTGTTAGATAAAAGGTTTTCCGTTAATTCCAAATTAGTAGGCTAATCTACTGGAAATTGAGTAATTACAGATTGATCAGTTTCAATTAAAATTATGTCATCAATATAACGATATAAATGTAGATTATTATTAGTAAAAGTACGTTCATAATAATATAAGTATAAGTCGGATAGTAAACTGGATGTACAACCGCCTTGTGGTATACCGACATGCTGTAAATATAAAGTGTTATCTTGCAATATATAATTATTATATATAATGAAGTTTGTTAAAGATTTAAAATATACAAAATCTATATTAGATGGTAATTCCAGTTTTTTATAATACTTTTTAAATAATGCATTGATAATTTTATGTAAATCTAATAGGTCTATATTATTAAAAAGATCTTTGAAGTCATATGTCGTTATATTATATACACAATGAAGATTTTTTAAAACATTGACAAGTTGATAGCTATTTTTTATACAATGTGTATTATCATTGTTTATAGTAAGTACATATAATTGATTAAGAATTTTTAAGAGAAGTTTATTGGCTTTATTATTATATGTATTGCAACCAATAGTTACAGTCCTAAATTTAATTGGAGTTTTATGAAATTTGGGAATAAGAACTAAATATGGATAATTAAAGTTAGTAGATAAAATATTTAATAGTTTATAATAACTTCGAATTTTACGATTATTTACAATTACATTTTCATTAGTTTTTTGAAATGACTTATTAGAAGATATACAATTTGTAAGAAGTTGGTGATAATAAGATTTACATATAATGGCATAGTTATTAGGAAATTTGTCTACATATGTAATAACGTAGTTTTTTTTGTAATTTAGTAATTTGTTGGAAAAAATGCTTTGTATTAATAGAAACCAAATCAGCAATATTATTTTTTAAAGCCATAGTTAATTTTTCAATTACTAATATTTTCCATTGATTAAAATATTCAATAGGCTTATTATAAGAGATTGAAATTTTATAAATAAAAATATCAATATCATATGTAAACTGTTTGATAATAGATTTAACATTAAATTTAGATGGAAGTCTATATAGTATATATAACTCATTTATAAGCGTTATAAAAACACGGGTTATTTTAAAACGTATATTAAAAAAAAACATAGTAAATACATTAAGGGGTTAATTAACTTTCAATGATTCACAACAAATTTTTTTTGCTAACATTTTCTTCATTTGGCGAATGTTTTTTATTTCTGGTTAGCCAAATTGCTAACGTTGGTAAAAAGTCAGTGACAACCCTGGTTATCGCTAGCCTCGCCCACCCAGAACCGGCTCGAGGATATAAGGAGCTCTTGGCCCTATCTTTCACTGCCAATGCATTTTATTTGCCAAAATTTATTAAAAAATGTATTAATACATTATCAGAACACTGGTGAAGGTGTCCCTAGATTGTGCATTGTGTGAATAAGTCAAGAGCCAGCCCTAATAATATCGGGATTTAACGTATGCTCCTCTCCCTCTTCGCCAAAATTATTGCTCTTAATTCCGAACTTCCATTTTCATCTTCCATTTCTTTTAATTTAACTAATTATATAAATGTCTAATAAAAAGAAAGCTTAATTTAAAATTTTAAACTAACATTTATTGTTTTGAACAATTTTCTGTTATCGTTTTTTGTGCCAAAATGGAAAAGTCGCTGAAAACTAGAATTCTTAAGAGGGCTACAAATCGCATTAGTAAATTCTATAAAAAGAATACTAATTTAAAAAAAAAAAAAACATTTTTGGTACCGGATTTATGCAAAAAAGGATTCGCATAAATGAAAAGTAAACAAGAGGTACGTTAGAGAGAAAAGTTTGAGAACCTTTGGTAAAGTAGTACTGATATCGCATTTTGATACAGTGTATTATGATCACATATTTTTTTTTACGAAAAAATTTCATTTAGAGGTTAATTATCTGTTTAACCCTTTACGTCCAAATTATGAATTAGTAAATATTTCACCATTCAAAGCATTTTTTCTGAATTTGAAAATATGTAGAATATTTATGAAATCAAATTTTTAGAAAGATTTTATCTGTTAAATAAACTAAGTATTTAAAGGAGTTTTTTAGAATCCTTACAACTTAACTCTACCCAAATCACTTCTTTACTATATTGTTTTTTAGTATTTTATAGAATGAGAAAACGTGAAAATATAAAGGTCTTACATATACTATAGAAATCTTTCATAGCTGAAAGTTACCACTCCATGTCTTTGAACATCCAGAAAGCAAAACAGTTGTAAGGAAATTATCCAATGAAAAATATTTTTGTTTTCTAGAGCAAATATGCTTTATGCTTTATGTAGAACAATGCAAATATGCTTAATGCTTTTGAAAGATGATAAAGTAAGAACGCAGCTTAAAATGGAATATTGCCAATCAATACATAAATACCATTTTTTATGGTATTTTAGAGTACCATCGGGTAATAAAAGGTTTGTTCCTATTCGTCCACATTGGAACAGAATCAGCTTTAAAGCATCATTCTAGGCGCCTTTTTGAGCTACAAAAAAATGTTACCTCAAGAAAATATTTACCTGACTTTACACCTTCCTAAGTTTTCCATTTGTAGTCTTGTTTCAGCAAAAGCTAAAAGAAAATAATATTCATTAAATTGATTAGAATAAGCATAATTGTCCTAAAGTGAATTAACAAAATCAACATCGCAGTTATTTTACTAAAAATATTTAGAATTAATAAACCTAAAATTAAAAATTTCTTAAAAATATTTTGGTTCGCAAATTATCAATTGCAGTAAAGATAATCGTACATTAATGTTGGGATTCTAAATAATTTTTTAAGACCAGTTTATATGTAATGGAATGTTTTAATAAATTTTAAGCCCCCTTTTTAGTAAATCAGCAATTAATTTTTCTATATTAACTCAAGGTGAATGAGATATTCCTCTTTAAACTCTTTGAAATTTTCTATATACTCTTATACCTCGGCTAACAACAAACCACTGTACTAGCAAAAGTTTCAGCTATAACAAAGATTTTTTTTTTCGCTTACATCTGACTTGGCTAATGAATATGGATTACACTAACGAATACACAAAAATAAACTTCTAATCAAAAATATATTTCTCATCACTGAACAATGCTAAACTTTCTGACCCTTTCATGGAATCTCTTCAAACGTCAAAGCATGAAAGTGACAGGCATGATTATTGAAGGGATTTGAAATCCAATTGCGTTTTCCGTTTTTCGATAAATGTTACATCCAGAGTCATAACTAACTGCTATCTCATGTTTACCTTCCTCGAGCCAATGTGTCTGGAAATTCCATTCGAAACGCCAACTTTGACAGGAATTTCTGAAATAGCCTTTGCGTTTACCGAAAAATGGAAAACACCATTCGATTTCAGCGTTTATTAATAGGGGAAAGGGAAATTCGAACCGTAGCTCCAAGCTGCAAGCCTGATGGAGTGTTTTCCTACGGACGGAATAAGGAGAAATTGCAAGTTTCGTTAATCTGAGTATAAAAAGTAATTCCTGAATGTGTCAGTAAAAGAAAGAGGCTTGGATTTGAGAACAGTCATAATGTAGCCGCGTTGCATTTTAATTGGACGAGAAATCACGTTTTGGTTAACTCGTGTGATATTAAAACGAATCATCTTCGTTTGTCGAGGTATCGCCTCACTGGAAAATGATGAGTATTTTAAAAACTTTGACAAGTTTATCGGAACACAGTTAACAGAAACTTTTGTAAAAATAATTATTACCTTTCCTTAAAAATGTCTCCATGACATCTTTTAAGGGTTGCTGCTGCTCCTCTGTGGAAGAACTGAGAATTTTGGATACTTTCTTTTCACAGGCTATATGAATAGACAAATAAAAAATACATTACTTTTGTCAAACAACTCTTAAGAATATTTTTTTTAAATTTTATTTTTGATAATTTACCTTTTTAACGAATTCTAACAAAGGAAGTTATACAATTCGTTTGTATATATTTTTTAATGTATGTCCACGTATGATCCTTGAATGCGTGGTCTGATTTTCATAAGTTTTCTGTTTGGAAGAGCACCTTTCGTTTTTTGTTCCATATCGATTTTATTAGGATTCAAAATTGGCAAGTTTCTCTGGCAAATTGCTTGTCTTTTTTTTTTATTATTTATTTACTTTATAAATAAATATTTAATAATAATTATTTATAATAATAATTTAATAATAATATTTACTTTATAAAGTTTCTAAATTTTCGTAAAATTCTAAAGTTTCTAAAATTAAAAAATCACAAATATGTTTTAACTAAAAACGCATAAAGAAAATTGATAGTTTTAGATTACAAAGTTAGTCTCATGTGTAAATACATTATGTTACACTCAAAATGAGGGAAAAGGCCAGTGGCGGTATTCAAATAATGTAATAACCGGTTCGCTGCCCGAATGATTTTTTGGTATATAAACATGAAAGGAAAATGAAGCATCATACATAGATTATGAAACACTTTCCAATATTATAAGAATATTGCTAAATAACTTTGGTATAGAAAAAAAAAATTCCTGAAATGTGTATCGCTATAAAAAGTCGCAGTTTATTTCATGTATATTCATCAATCATGAAACCCTGATTAAAATTTCTATCAGAAAATGCATCGAAACAGTATGTAATACAATAAGAAAATATGAAGACAATAAAAAAAATAGCAGAAATGTAAGCTTGAGAATTTACCCATGATGTCCATGATCTAAAGTTGCAATCAGTTAGATGTTAAAAACAGTAACCGTAGGAAGAGCCAAGATCACTCTCTAATCTCCTGAGAATACTAACTCACTGAATGTCAAGCATTCTTATTTGCACCCCTGCTTTGATGATAAATACTTTTGACTTCTTCAAAGGTAATCTCGATAAATCTGCTCTTATGTGCGGTAGTTGCTTGATATCTGGATTTTTTTAATGCGTGTTTTATGTTAGATTTTGTCACCAAAGTTGCAAATTACACCGAGATACTCGTCAATGTCGTCTTCTATAATTAGTCCCAAGTGCCTTTAAATGTATATTTGTAGTAATAATAATGTGCACTCGAAGAGGATATATCTGGAAATTTTGTATCAATAATAAAATTTAGCTCAGTTTAAAATCATCTAACATCTTTTAAAAACCTTTCATACAATAACTGCCATAGATAACAATTACCTATGAAATGCATCAGCACACTACATTTTCGGATTGACAGCAGAAAAAATAAATTCGAATTACTATGGGTATCCTGTACTGAAAATAACTTTATGATATTAAAAAGTTTAAAAGGTAGTAAAGAATATTGTATATTATTTCATATAGTTTATACTTAAATAAAACAATAAAGGATGTAGAAAAAACTAGATTACAGTATAGAAAAGAATTTTTAAATATTAAATAACTTGCGTTAAATGATATATTTACGTATAGCTTTCTGATAAGCGTCCTCACTTTCTTTTTCTTTTCTTTTTTTGTCTTCTTGAACTTGTCGGATGTGTGCTTCTTTTTTAACGTACATTCTCTATAAAACATGGTTCGTACACTTGCGAACAAATAAAGTTCAAGGGCTGTTTAAATACGCGCGATAATATGTGCATTAAAATGGCTAAGGGAATAAGGGAAATAGTCACCACACTGACTGTCTATTTCAAAGAAATGTTATCAGATCTTTAAAAAATTCTATAAAAAGCATTTTCAAGACAAATATTATTAGAAAATTTTGAAGGAATAAAGTACTTAAACTTAGTAAGGTACCATGGAAAGAAATTTCACATTTAATAATAAATTAAGAAAGAGAGTTTAGTTGCAAAAAATATATGGTATCAGTAAAGTAGTTAAATATCAGGAGTTTTGAACACTCTTCAAGAGTCGAATATTAGCATTGCAGAAACTGTACAGAAATTCTTTTCAAGTTATAGGTACTTTTTTATATTTTTTATTAATTTTCTCTGAAGCCTCAAACTTTACAGCATTTGCACTTATCTGTACAAACATAATTGAAATAAAGATTCCATAATTTACGTTTACTTTTTAAATACACAAAGGATTTTTTTTTTTTTTTTTTTTGAATTTATAAAAAGGAATTAAACTCTTGATATGAGTACAGGACGAAAAATTTAGGATTGATATAATTCTTTGAAGTTTTTACTAAACTTCAAAATTCGCGATTTTTATGAACGACCGATTGACGAATTTCGCCATATTTTTTCTGTCACCGATTGACATACTTTACTCTTTTTTTCAACGACAAGTTGACAAAATTCTAGATTTTTTTTTTTTTTTTTTTTCTGAGGCCGATATACGAAATCTGCATAAAACTAACGAAATTCGCGATTTTTTACCGCGACAAACTGATTGCAGTTTTCATCAATGACCGATGAACGATTTTCACGATATTTTCCAAAGATGGATTGGCAAAGTTTTAATTTTTTTTCAACGGCAGATTGACTAAATTCGCGATTTTTTTGCATATAATTGACGGAATTTGCGATTTCTTTTTTGTGAACTATGGATGAAATTCGCGAGTTTATTCTACGACCAATTAATGAAGTTTCTTTTTTTCCCCCACGGTTAACTGGCGGAATTGGCGATTTTTTCCATGAAAGACTGACAAAATTCAGGATTTGTTTTTTCGTGTATGATTGAAGAAATTTCCATTTTTTATCAATGACTGATTGACGAATTTCGGGAATTTTTTTCGCGAATGATTTACAAAATTTGTAATTACTTTGAACGACAGATTAAACGAAATTCATGATATTTTTCCGCATGTAATTGAGTCAATTCGCGATTTTATTCCCCTTAGCGATAGACGAAATTCATAATTTTTTTTTTATCTGCAAAAAAAAAAAAAAAAAAAAAAAAAAAAAAAAAAAATAATTGCGAAAATTAATCCGCGATTTTTTTTTTCACAATCGATTGAAGAAACCTATAAAAGAATGGTTTTTTATTTTAAAAAGTAAGAAAACTTTCTTTTAGAGGTTTTTGGACAAATTAAACTAATTCGTCATTATGTTTGATACATTAGAAATAGTTAATCGACTTCTGTTTTCTGGCCATATTATGTTTATTTTTGGAAACCCTTTTTCCCTTTCTGCTGAACTTGCAGCAGCTGTTCTGACGATATTTTCAGTCTTTTGAATACTTTTAAAAATTCCAGATTTTTAGAAAAATATTTAAAATATAATGAAAAAAGCTTCGATAACCATTAATGTTAATCATATGTATTATTAAATATAAATAATAGTTCTTCAGCTGCTTTCCATGTCCATGGAAGTACGGTCTCCAATGTTTCAGTTTTCTGATGGGGAAAAAACAGTAGTTTATTCCTACATTCAAATTGACTACAACTTGGTTTTCAATGTTCGGTATTTAGAAGCATTTTTTTTTCGTTACATTGTTTTTAAAAAACCTATTCCCGAGCTCACTAAAACATTTGTAATCTGTTACAAATTTGATATTTTTTAAAGTTTTGAAGTAATAAAACCCTCATCGTCTTTTTTTTATGCGCTTTTCTCTTCCGAAGCATTTCAAACGTTTTAAACCAGTTCTCGAAATCCCTGCTCAACAGGCACAAAACTTTCTGACATATTTACTGGCTCATTTTTAAACGTAAAAGGCATAAAATTGGCAGAGATTGACTATTAAAGCGATTTGGAATATAAACGAGTTTTCCATTTTTTGATAAATAAATTACTTAATGAGTTATAAGCGATTTTGGTCACGTTACCACCGATTTTTACTCTTTCTCTGGCTAGTTTTTCTCCTATCGTCAAAATCCGGTTCAAAACGCCCACTTCGACAGTATTTTCTGAGCGATCTTTGTTTACATTGTTTCCAAATAAGAATACCGGCCAATTTCAGTCGTTTCCTGAGAACAGCCATAATAAATTTTATTGTAAGTTTTCATTCTTTATTAAGCTTATACTTCTTGTTCGCTGTACTTTTGAAAGACGAGAAATTTCATTTAAAATATTCAGTCTTCAAGGCAATATCAGTTATAAAATATGTCCCTTCTTATCGCTGACCAAGAGCCAATTCCTAAATTGTTAAATTTAAAATACTTCCAATTTCAAAACTATTTCAAATGTTGTTCTTTCGTCTTAGAAAACGTTTTTACTTTAGAAAAAAGTTACAAAATTAAAATTTTTACGCAGTCTCTTGGGTCCTGTAACATATCCATGCTAACATTATCCATGCGATACAAATTTTTTGCACAACTAATCCTCGAGTTGCTGGAAATTCGTAAAATACAAAATATCATGATTCGTCAAGTTTAGACAATACAATGTTTTTTCCTTTGTTAGAGCAAGGGAAATATTTTTCTGATTATAACTCATAGGTCTCGGGAATCTTATAAAAAATTAGAATTTGTTGCATTTCCGAAAATAATTACTTTGCTTTAAATTACTTCTAAGATGTGAAGAACAATTAAAAAAAGAAAAAAAATGAAAATGCAGTTGAAAGTATACGACTTGATCTAACAATTTAACTGTTAGCTATTGATCAGCGACAACAGGGAACATTCCATGTCAAATCAAAGTACATTTTATTCAAATAGAAGTAGTTATTGTAATGCTGAATAAGCATGCCATATAACTAGGGTTACCTACGCTGCCGATTTGGATCCCAAAGTTCTTCAAAATTTCAATTTTTAAAAAGTTGAATTTGCTTCTTACAGGACTGATGAAGAAAAAATTTATCCTTTTTTGCAAATAAAACATAATTTTATTGAATAAAATAAATCAGTATCACTGTGCTATGTTTAGAAAACGCTGTTGTGCAGATAAATAATTAAAGAAAGTAAATAAATGCAAAACGCAATTTTCGCAGTTGAAGTATCGTTTTAACAGCCGGTTCGCCGAACTCAACACAAATTAACAACCGGTTCTACCGAACCGGTGCGAACCGGCTGAATCCCACCACTGGAGGCCCATTATACTAATAATTCATTGATAATGAAAAGTCAGTAGCTCCGACCACTGCTAAGAATATTCCATGAATACTCATATTTTTTCCGCCATCTTCCTGAAAACTTCAATTAATCATTATGCAATATTCTTTTCTGTTTCCATTTTGATTATTTGTATATCACGATGCAAAGTTCTTATCAATAGTCTGTGTAAGATAGTTAAAATTTCTTTTAATGCTACATTGATTTTTCTTAATGTTTAGCTAATTTTATAAAAATCAATAATAACTTTAAAATGCAAGACAGAAAAATAAAATGCCAGAAATATCAATGCAATTTGTACCGATTTATTATATAATTGTGATAAGAAGATTACTAATGAAAAAGAATGTTTGCGTAATCTAGTTGAGTGGAGGAGGAAGAGAGGCGTGTTTATGAGTAATGGGGGTACTCCGAAATAAAAAGCCTAAGACTAGGGTACATGAAAGAAAAAAGGTTGTGGAGTTCTGAGTTAAAGCATAATCATTTGAAGTCTGTTTTATTATTTTTTTTAATTACTTGGTTTACAACAAAAAATCCTCTGAACAGTTTCGAATTTAATTGTGTCTTGACAACTTTTTAATATTTTTCAACATACTTGAAAATTACTTATGACTTGGGTTTATCTGGCCGGATGTCTCCACGCTCTATAACTGTTGTAAATATACTGCATTGTCGCGTCATTGATATATGTTATTGAGGATGGAATTTTCTGCTCTCTATTGAAAATTAAGTATAGTTACTGTTATAGTTACTGTTATAGTTAGTTCACAGGAACACACAAAAATTCCGTTACATTACATGGTCTATAGGAGAAAAATCGCTTGCATTATATTTCATTGACGTCAAACTCAACTTCACCAAACATAATGAAGTTGATATGAATCACTGGGGTGAATTGCAACATACTTTTCGCAGATTATGGAATATGTAGCATTTCCATAGGCGTAACCAGGGGGTGGGGTGCCCGGGCACACTCCCCCCCCCCCCCCGCTTGCGCAGACTCAAGCACAATTATTTTAAAAATTTGAAATCTACAAAAGAAAAAAGAAGAAGTGAAAGCAGAGTTCAATTAGTTTAGTTCAGAAAACTAACAGCCCAAGTTTTGAAATGTGATAAAAAAAGAAACACACGTTCTTTCTTTCTTTTCTTTTTTTTTTTTTTTTTTTGAAGAAAATTATGTTGTTTGTCCTTTTTAAAACTAGAATATTTATAAGAATCTGTATTAGTCATAGTAAGTGAAAAAGGTGGCTTTATAATCCCACTTTGACGTCTTTTGTTTGTGGAAGATTTTTTTTTAACGCCGTTCTTTCTATTGCATGTTTCTTCAATTTCATGAGAAATTAACACAAGATCTTGACGAGGATGGAAACTATTTGTCTCTTTGCTTTCGTAGTTTAAAGTCTAGAAAGTAGGAAAAAAATTGAAAGGGAATTCAGATGTAAAACGATAATTCCAAAATGCAATTTGCTGGGGGGAAAGGGGGGGGGGGGTACACAGACACTGCCTCCTTTGAAAATGAAAAATAATAGCACAGAAAATTCAAATTAATCTGGAGGTTGGTTGGTTGGTTGAATTTCCTGGCTATTTTTTGGCATTTGTAAAAGGAATATGGTTGCAGTCTTTCAAGTCAATATAATAATTTTTTTCCTTTGGAAATTTTTATACGATTTTTAGAGTTTCTTCTCGTTTCGCGGCGTTCTTTTGAAAGTAGGAAAAACAACCCGGTTTCAATCTTTTAGCCCAGTACAGTAAATTTTGACCAAATTCGCAATTTTATTCTGCGATTATTTCCTGATATTTACATCTTTTTTCCAAAATCGTTTGACGAAATTCACGTCTTCTAATTTGTGTTCTTTACCGCGATCCTTTAGCGGAATTCGCATTTTATGCTGCGATATTTTGACTAAATTGACATTTCTTCAGCACGTTCCTTCGACGAAATTCGCGTTTTCTTTCCACGATCTTTTGACAAAATTCGCTTTTTCTTTCCGCAATCTGTTGACGAAATTCGCTCTTTCTTTCTGCGATCCTTTGACGAAATTCTCGTTTTTACTTCGATCCTTTGATGAAATTTATTTTCTATTGCGATCAATTGACGAAACTGATTTTATTACATTTGTCGAAATTCGCGATAGTTTTGCGCGACCGATCAGGAAAATTCTCGATATCTTTCCGTACCAATTAACAAAATTCTCTACTCTTTTCCTCGACATTTTGACGAAATTTGTAAAACGTTTTTGTCAATTGTTTATCGAAATTCGTATTTTTTTGCGCAATCTTTTGACGAAATTGGCGATTACTTTCTGCACTATTTTATCGAAATTCTCGATATTTTTCCACGATCGTTTGAAGAAATTCTTACATTTTTCCGGGACCGATTCACGAATTGATTTTGAGAAATTCCATAAAAGAAATAAAAATCGTGGACTTAT
Source organism: Maratus speciosus (assembly GCA_963932465.1). Classification (NCBI taxonomy): domain Eukaryota; kingdom Metazoa; phylum Arthropoda; class Arachnida; order Araneae; family Salticidae; genus Maratus; species Maratus speciosus. The sequence goes on from OZ010791.1 coordinate 416,514,352, forward strand.
TTGGAGGGGGGGGGGGGAAATATAGCACAGCATTTTTTATTATGCGGGACTTTCCTTTTCTGTGCACAAATCGCGCGATACCGCACGTTATTTCAAACCCTGTCGCTCAAAGAAAACTTCATTACTAGAGGAGTTTCGTTGGTTGTTTTTTTTAAACGAACATAGAATTAAACAAATCTAGGATTGGCGGGGGGGGGGGGTGGCTGCCTTCGGCAACGTACTCCTGAGCAAGCTACAACCTCTTCCCCTTCTGTCTCGAAACAAGCGAATCTTGAATTATTGCGTTTTTTATTTAGAGCAAAAATAGATTTTCAGCTTTCTTATAAGAACTGATTTGACGTTATTCCAGTTCGAATTTAATTACGGCAATTGCAAAAATTACCGGAGAGTTTTTGCTGTTTCAAAAAAAGTAAAAAAAAAAAATCACAATTCGGAAAAGATTAAAAAACCACAGGGAACGAAATTAGCAAAATGGATTTAAACAGAATTCCTTTTAGGAATGTCAAAAAAATATAAAAAATCACCTCGAAATGCGAAGAAAAACCTCTAAAAATAACAGTAAAAAATTGTTAAAAACTGAAAAATCGTTGTAAGAATCTCGAAAACACTTTATTGAAAAGAAGACAAAGTTTATTGGATAAAATATTGAAATCGGATTATTTTTTACTAATTTGAAAAAAATTGCCGCAAAATATGAAAAAAATCACATAAGAAATTAATTGAAAAATTCCAGAAATTGTATTCGATATGCATGAGTTCAGGCCTCAGGTCCTGTCAAATCTGACGGCTGTGCGGGATGCATTATTTTTACAGAGTTCAGCGCGCGCGCGTACACACACACAGAGACAGACAAGCATCTGTCTTTATTATTACAGTCGCATCATGATAGTATAGTTTTTATCATCTTGATAAAATTTAGTGTATATTATTACGACCTGCTTTACCTAATATATCGACAGATTCTGAGGTAAAAACATGAATTACCGTAATTTCCGCCTATAATCCGCGGATCAAACAATTATGTTCGGAATCCCAGAAATCTCGTTTCATAAACCGTAACTTGTTAAATCGCGATAAATATTTAACTTCAATATTGAAATAAAATTTCTGGGTCGAAACATGATTGTTTGATCTGCGGATCAAACAATCCAGAAGTTACGGTATTAATGAATATTATGATTATTTATAATAATTATTTATATAGACTTTCCTACAAAGTTTCTTAGGTCCCTCCGGTCATCCCTAAGAAGTCATGAAGTCAAAAAAAACTTTCGTGTGTATGTACTGGTGTACCGCATGTATTAGCTGAGATTCATCATCCGGCAAAATTTCACCTACAAGACTTTGACTGGGATAATTTTAGATCTCATGCAGTGTTCCTATGCCTATAGAAGTTTATAGCATGATTAAAGGCCTTTTTAAATCTTTATAAGAAGTTAGGGTGCCAAAAGGTTTTACACTTGTGACCACACTTAGTCACTGTCTTACGTCACTGCTGCAAGGGCATTTACATATCTTTTTTTTTACTATTAGATTTAGTTTTGATGTTTTGAACCCCTTCTCATCCCTCCTCATACAAACAAAAATCGCGTTTGAGCCCCTTTTAAAAGAAATATCACGCAATTATATCTTCTATGTTGAAAACCTGTCTAAAAAGGAAATTCGACCGGTTTCATGGGGTTCCGTTTTAGCAGGTTTTACTATATAATATATTGTTTGTACCCAACACGTTCAGGTTAAAAAGTCTGGGCACCCCACCGTTCAAAAGGCTGGTTACGCCTATGATTTCCCGTTCATTTACAGGGATTTTCCTCATTTGTAGTTCGTTTTCAGCCTAGCGAATCATGAAAGCTTCACAACAATATTCCTGTAATGTTGAAAAGTTCTTCATAATCTATGCGTGATGCATTTTTCTTGTTTATAGGTACCACAGATGGCTATTCATAAGTGTTTATAATAAAAACCTTAAACAAATACAGGAAATTTAATACGAAAAATTCTCATCGAAAAATTACTTATTTCAAGCTGTAATTGTATGCCAGAAATCATTTTTTTGGCTTGCTACCTCTTGTTCCGGAAAGCAACAAAATGGTCACTTAACGCAGACTTTGAGAACAAGTCATAATTTTACTGAGGAGCAGTTAGGTACTCCGAAAATATCGATCTCGGATATTTTTCCCTTTTATTAAAATCGTACTTGGATTTCTGCCAGAGTGGTGTCATGGATAAAGCTACTGAGTATTTTAACACCTCTTTTTTATACAAACCATTTAATCTGAAAACACTTTTCGTATTTGGTAAAATACTTTATTGATAAAAATACTTATGAGAAACATTTTGTATCAAGTATTTTTGTAGCAGAAAGCAATTTGAAATTAAATATTCTTTTCAGAAGTAAACAAATGATAAATGAGAAAAGAAAAAGAAACATATGTAACAATTTAAGGGGACTTATCTGGTGGAAAAGAAAAAAAAAGTGGAATCCAATATTATCCTATGGGGAAAATACTTATCCTTCTTGTTCTTTCAAAATTGGAAATTTCAACAATATTTGTTTTCAGCACAAAAGTTCTTTAGTCCTCTGTAAGCTCCAAATTTTAATATATTTTTCCATTCCAAAGTTACAAACGTGTAAAGAATACTTTTTGTATTTTTGGAATTTTTTTAAACTTTAACACAAATTTTAAAATACTCAAAATTATCTTAATATTTTAAGCTTACAGAGGGATAAAAAACCTTCAGATACAGATGCTTATGTGCAGAAAAAAATATTGTTGAAATTTCCAAATTTTAATGAACAAGAAGGATACGTATTTTTTCCCATAGGATAACATGGGACCTTTTTTTCCACTTTTTTTCTTCCCCACCAGATAAGTCCATTTAAAGCTGCTCGTCCCCTCATCATTCAGCTTCCGAATTCCCCAGAGTAATTTTAATTCTATGGGCGTGTGATGCATTCGTATATTTAAAATATCTCCTCGGGAAATTAATACTTTTAACTCCTTTTTTCTGTTCACTCTTCTAAAAGAATGTCTCGTTTGGTCTTAGTTCTCAAAATATTTCTAAAATCTATGTTTAATTTAATATTTTATGTGTTAAAAGCTGACGAACTGTGAGTAAGATTTTAACACTTCGTATAAAATGATGCATATATTTTAGAAATATTTTGAGAACTAAGAAAAAACGAGACATCCTTTAAGAAGAGTGCATAAAAATATTAATTTCCCGGGAGATATTTTAAATATACGAATGCATCAAACGCCCATAGACTTAACAATACTGAAGGGAATTTCGGAAGCTGAGTGAAAGCATCCTTAAATGCTTCCTATCGTAAACATTGTCAAAAGACACAAGTTTTAAAAAATCATATTAAAAAAAATTATCTATTTTTAAAAAAAGCACATCTCTTCCATTATTTTTTACACAGAAAAAAAAAAATCCTAATAGCAGTTTCTCAGAGATTTAACTATATGGTTGATTGATATTAATAATAAAAATTCTCATATTAAAAGATAAGAAAAAAAGAAGGATTTAAAAAATTGAGGCACCGATCTCTTTGAAATAAAATATTCTTTAAAAAGAAAATTTGGCAAATCGGGACTTATAATAGATATCTGACACATGAAAGAAATGAGTTAATTTCGGACTTTGTTCGAAAAAAGTTTTTAAATAGCATAAACAGACGTTATTCTTAAAGTCCAGATTTACATAACATTATAATAAAGATCTTATTTAAATGAAACAACCAAGATGATACAGACAAATACAGAAAATTATCCTTCATTGAATAAAGCTAATTATCGTCGGAGAAGTCAATAAGATTAGAGAAATTCTCTTCCATTTTCATTTATCCAGCCAGGTCATGTCGGGCGTATACAATGCAGAAAAACAAATTAACGAATGTTTCCTTTCTCTTTAATTTTCCCATCAACAGCTCCGAATTCATTTCAAAGAATGAACTTCAAATTCTTTTGGCTGCTTTCCAATTTTCAATTGCTTTTCAAAATGAAAAAAAGAAAAAGGAAGAGCCATACTCTTTTTTTTTTTTAACTGCAATCTTTATTACAAATATGAACTACAAATTTTCAATTGTCGAAGGAGAGGGAACCTATTTAATTTATAATAAAATATATCTTTAAAATGCAATATTTTACACTTTGTTGGTTTATTTTGCAGGAAAGGAGCATTATGAGAGCAATTTTCTCAATAATAGATACCAATAAGCGCTTTTTTAATTTATGTTGTGTTATGATTTATTCCGAAGCTTAGTTAATGCTATATTTAAACTGACGTTTATTAGAAATAACAATCTCTATATACAAAGAATTAACCCCCCCCCCCCCCCCCAAAAAAAAAAAAAAAAAAAATGGAAATTTAGGCAAGAAGTGCTAAACAGATTCAAAAGATTCGTTGTAGTGAAGCTTTTCATTGAGAAAATTTATAAAATTCGGTTAAAGAAATGGAAAAGATTTGGGCTGTGAACATTTTGAAAAATAATTCTCAAGAAGCTAACTTCATGTTTGATTTACCTTTTTTTTATTTTCTGTTGCTTAAAAATAATAAAAACATATCAGATCAACTTTTCCAATTCATGAAGCATTAAAAGGCATTTAATCTATAATTATGTTTGTTAACCCTTTCGGGTCCAATTTTTTTTCTTCCAATTTTATGAAAAAATTACTTTTACGTTAATAATGTTAACAGTAGCTATCTAAATAGATTTACTGAAGTTTAACATATATCATTGTAGGAAATCTAACGAATATAGGTATTTTGTGCACAATTCAATTCATATGGCAACAGGCTAAAGAAGAGTTTTTGGAGAAGTTTGGAAAATATCGTAGTACAACAGGATTTAACAGATATGACAACTTTCTAATGTTTTTTGCGTTTTATCACACATGATTCGTTCAGAAAAGTGACATATATTTTACATTTAAAGAGTGAAATATATATTTAAAAAGAAGAATCGCCAACGGTGCAAAGGGAATTAAAGCAAATTAATTGTTATTATTACTAACTGGCAGAACATAAATTAAGTCATAAGAAATGCATGGACATATGTTGCATTCTCACAATCTTTTGACTTTCAGCAATAAATGTCTGGTGAAATAAAACTTGCTAAAATAACATTTTAATCTGATAGACGAATGCCTTAATAATTCAAAATAAAGAAAAAATGGTCATCAGAAAAAAATCTTTTATTTAACTGAAGTTTAAGTTAAACTTGGGAGTTTAATTTTCCTTACCATTCTACCACTATAACTTTCTATTTTCTTCTAAATTTTTACTTATAATGAATTTGCATAGTACCCACAGAACATTCAAATAAGAAATAATAACAATGTAATATTTTTAGTACAAAATTTTGGTATAACATTGTCTTAAAGGGGTGTTAAAGAAGGGACGGTAAGGTAAAAAAAGGGGGAAGGTATAGGAAAAAGGGGACGGTAAGGGAAAAAAAAGGTATGGTAAGGATGGGATGGTAATGAAAATTAGCACCTATTTTTATGCAAATCATGTTAAGACTAAGTGATAGCCACAATGTTCATTGATTTTTAGAAACAGTTATTTACATTGGATTAAAAAAAATAATAATAATTTACCTCGAAAAGTGCAGGAATAAACTTTAGGGACGGTAAGACTATCAATAAAGCCCCGATGCTTGAAATTGATATTTAAATGCTGATTTAAATTCTGAAGTAAATTTCCTGTCAAAGAATTTCAGATATTCTTTCTCTAGCATACTTCTGCATGAGAAAAAACTTGAAAAAAATTCTGTGGCTGCATCTGAAGTGATTTTCTGTATAATTTTAGAAGAGAGACGGTAAAGAATCTAAAACCCAGGGACATAGTTAAAAAAAAAAAAGAATAACAACCGTAAAAATGTGTGCAGGTTAATTTTTTGTACATATTTATATAAATCAATTGTCTTAGTTTCGGAAAAAATTATATCGAATTACTTTTATTGAAACAATTTTACACAGACAGCTCCAAACTTAAAAATCAGCATCAGGGACACGGGATGGTATAGGAGTTTCCTGGATATTTGGACCCCCAACATCGTCCAAAACTTATTTATTTCGTTAATATTGTTATGCAGTCATGCCATGGGATGTTCCCTAGTATATGAAAAAAAAAAAAAAAAAAAAAAGCCACAAGAATACGTACTAAATAAAAATTATTATTCAAGGGCTTAAAAGTCAAAGGATTTTGAGAATGCTCCATATACAAACATTACTACATGGAGATAGTAACAAAAGTAATTCTTAAGACAAAATAATACTCAATGAAAAGACATGTACTATTACGAGTATGCCAGATTCGAACGGACCCTAAAGAAACCTTCCTTTAAAACTTTTAACCTTGCATTTAAGGGTAAATACTGTACAATAAAACAGACAACTGAATAAACGGACGCACCGTAACAGAATATAGTGGGCATTTTTCGTTTCGTCTATTATAACAAAACGATATATTTCTTTATCCAATCAAAAGAGTCCTTACCTGAAGTTTGTACGTAAAGCTTATCAAGTTCCTTCTGAATGTCATCGAAATTAACATTGCCAGCGCGTTCCACATCAGATGGTTCGGGTAATGGCAAACGGCATTCTTCAGCTGGAGTATCCTATATATTCAAAAATGGAAAATCAATATTTTGAACTGAAAATATTTTGGCTCAAAAAATTAAAGGAAATTAATAGATATATTTTTTTGTTTTTACCAGAATTCGTATTAAAGAATGCTTTTCTATTAACCTTCGATAACGCCTCGGAGCAGTCTCTTTTTATATAGACTAAATCAGAACTTTTATCACGACTATTTCCTTATGCAAATTTTCGTTTTAGATTTATCTTGGGAGTGTTGTAGAAGCCCGCTTCGTGGTGAGGTTTTTATTGTAGATCTTGTATTAATTTGCCATAAAAAAAAAAAAAAAAAAAAAAAAAAAAAGTTGTGATTAAAAATGTGACCGCTCCGATGCCTGTTTTCGACATAAAGACTGAATAGAAACACTTTTTTTTCCTCATCTGACGGAAATTAATAAAGGGCGCACATGTGTGTCGACAGAAAGATATTCAGAAAGAGGTGAGATTTTAGAACAGATCTGCCTATGCTTCAAAGCTTAAGTTTGGGCATTTTTTCAAAACCATGCCATAATGCTTTCAAAAATCGATAGTTGAATTTAAATTCCAGTGAAACCAGAGTTTTCTAAATGATGATTACTTTCAAAACTCTTAAACCCGCGTTATATAAAGCTTGTTTTGTTTTTTTTTAACCTTGCCAAAATGCTTTCTAAAATCGATTTTTAAATTTAAATTCAAGTGAAACTCAAGCTTTTATTTTAAAATATGATGACTTTCAAAACGCTTAAACCCGCGTTATATATATTTTTTTAATGGACAATATAAACATTATATTGGCTAAAACATCTGTGGGAGACAATTGTTAAACATTATAAACATAAAAAACAAAACAGAAATTTAAAATTTTTTTATTCTTTTTTAGATAGCGTCAGAGGAAAAGAGATAAAATCAAAATAAACCACATTGAAAATAACTTTGTACTGCATATTTCTTTACTATTTCCATTTATTAGTATTAAAGTTAGCTATAGTTTGGAAATATTTTTTGTTGCGCGTTGTGCTTTACTACGGCTTATAATTACGAGAGTTATAGAAAGAAGTAATCACAAAATAATTTAGAGGGTTTATTTTAAAGAAAATCCAAATGTAATGTTCCACGAATTTAGCAGTTTCATGATTAGCTTTATTATTGGTCTTTAAAACCAGCGCCGATATGATTCATATGGAATGTGACCTGTTTATGAAAATTGGATTGGAAACCCTTCATCGATTAAAAATGTTTTTTTTTATCCCTCAACCGCATTTACTAAATGTTATTTAGACAAAGTTTATTTCTTCACTTACCTTTTCAAATTTCCTGCTGTACAATCGGACGATGTAGTGTAGTAAAGTAAGGGAATTATCCTGTTAAAACAGTTTGATATTAAATAAAACATACATAAATTTAAGTAAAATTTCATATTTTATTAAGGAAATTTGCTAAATAATACAGAGAAAGTATTTCGTAAACAAATCTGCAAAATTTTAACCTTTTGCACACATCAAAATTTTAATCACTTATTAGGAACTCCACGCCATTCTTGGATATTTGAAATAATATGTAGGAACTCCTTAAAAGTATGTTTATTTGTTCTTTACCGTATGGGTGTCAATTGATTTGTAGTTAGTAGGTCACCATCTATCGGGTATACGCCGTATACACTCTGGATTTTTTTTAAGGAACACCGTATACCCTCCGTTTCTGAAGAAAGCTATAGTATATATGCACTAGGGTATGCCCTCTGCCTTGAGCGTATACCCTCTGCTTAGAACGCATACCCTCTGTTTTTTTTACGAGTGCAAAAGGTTAATCAATTTTCTTGGTATGAAATTTCGTTTAATCAAGAAAAATTACACTGCACAGTAATACCTCAAACACACATCGCTTTATTCCAGATTAAACAGTTTTAGCAAATCAAATATTGGTGATTATTGTAATTATTAGGTAAGTTGCGTTAGATCAGTGTTTAGAAATATTTAGTTATTTATTTGGATAGAGTATATTATTTTAATATTTTTGTGTCAGTGGATTTTTCGGGGTCATTTAAGGTATCAGTGGATTTGTAGTTAAACTTAATATGTCACCGTATAGGTGTCAGTGGATTTGTGGTTAAACTTAGTATGCCACCATCTGTCACCACAGGTGTCAGTGGTGTGCAAAAGGTTAATCAATTTTCCTGGTATGAAATTTCGTTTAATCAAAAAAAAAAAAAAAAAAAAAAATTACACTGCACAGTAATAACTCAAAACACACATCCCTTTATTCCAAATTAAACAGTTTTAGCAAATCAAATGTTGGTGATTATTGTAATTATTTGGCAAGTTGTGTTAGATCAGTGTTTAGAAATATTTATTTATTTATTTGGATAGAGTATATTCTTTTAATATTTTTTATGTAAAAAAAAATAATCGATTTGTTATTAATAATGTATTCTAAACCAGTGGTCGCCGGTATTTCGGATCTCATGGACACTAAATTAATCTAAAATGGTGAGAGTTCTTTAAAAACATAAAAGTACATAGAACATCTGTACAATAATGATAGATAAATTTGTATTTCATTAATATGAAATTAACTTGTTTCATGTAACAAATGCATAAACGACTCAATATTAAAGTTTTGTTTTTAGTTCGAATATTTTAAAGACTTAAGTTTTTTCAAATCATGTTAGCGGACAGAAGAATGACAATACAATCTTTCACGGGAATATTAAGGTTCAGAATATTTTTTCTTTATTTTAGGATTTTAATTTTCTTCTTTATTTTAGGATAGGCAATCAATTTGAATTCTGAAGCATATTTTATGTGTATTTGTCCTTTGAATTAAAAAATAAAATTTATTCCTTTTTAAAATAAATATGAAGTAATCTTTATTATCATAGATTGTCATTGCCAGATACAATTTTTCTAAACTAAACATCTAAAATTTCATAAATATAAGAATATTATTTTTGTTTTATTAAATAAAACATAAAATGACAAATGTTCAGATTTTTCTGCGGATCATAAGTTGACGACTTCTGCGCTAAACTAGACTATCCTTATGCACATGAGCACCTACGTTTCATTTTTCTCCTCAACTATTTCACATGGATATTAAAGAAACTAGCGATGAATTGCCTTAAAGGGGTCCGGGACACATTTTTAAATAATTTTTATTTATTGAGTTAAAATTCTGAAATTTTTTTGTGATGGTTAACCATATCATTTGTGAACAAAATCACACGATAAAACTTCTCATAATTTTCTTTTAATTTAAAATTTATTAAAAAAGTGGAATAATTTAAAATCATTATAACTCAAAATATTATTTATGGAATTTCAATTTTTTTTTCATTTAAATAAACAGAAATATATGTTTTAATTTTGAATCAGCATTTCAAAAAATATTAATTAAAAAAAATTAAAAATATTTAAAGTAAAAGAGAAAAATAAAAATGATGCAACTTAAAAAAAAAAAAAAAAAGTAAATTTTTTTTTTTCAAATTTGCTGAAATTTTTTTTTGAAATATTTTTAGAAATTAAATTTTAATTTCTTTTTTAAATTTGCATCGGAACGCCAAAGTAATATAATTCATACACATTTATATATGCATTTTACTAATATACATATATTTTACACAAAAAAGGAATATATATATATATAATATATATCGTAATATTGCCCTTGAAAACAAGTTACGAATCATAAGTTCCATTTTTATTCATGATAGTTCTCCCTTTTAGCATTCATTTTCTGGTTTGGTTTTTCTTACTGAATTTATGTATTTTCAATTTTGAGATCCTACATTTCGTACAATGGATATTTATTGGTGCTGTCAATGATTCATTTTTTCTGGTCTTTTTTTCATTGGTTAAAATGTTTAGTTTCAAATAGCTTGACAAAATATTTCAAATATTTATGATTTCGTACATATTTATCTTTATTTGTTTATTCTTTTTATGCACCCACCTTCCTGTTAATATTGACCTTTCGCCAATTTAAAATGTAAAATTTTTTTAATACTTCATTTATAAGTGATTGGATCTAGTTAAAAAAAAATCATTATTGATTAGGTAATTTAATAATTGCTGATCCAAATTTAAAATGTGTATCATGTCTTGATACTCAATTTATAAATTTTATTTGATATTCATGATGAATTGTAATATTCTATAGTTATACACTATATGGCCAATGATGACCGGTCACTTGCGATTTTAGATGTTTTGTTAAATATCTAGAAAAAACACCTGAGGAATTATTCTGAAACTCCAAGTGTAATGTAAACAGAATAGTATACACTGTAAAAAAAAAAAAAAAAAAATAGTAACGTTCCATGTAAAATCCAGGAACAATTCGCCTTTTCTCAGGTTTTCAGAATAATTTAGCTCATTCCTGTGAAATTCTGGTTTTCTTATCTGAAACGTTCCTGAACAAAAGTTGGAAACAGCAAAACGCTGCGGCCGCCATTTATTATTTTTTTTGCTGTAATCCGTTGCTCGCGCGCGAGTGTCGAAAACGAATTCCTTAAATGAATGTAAAAAAATCAATATGGAATGCAAATAAATCAATAGACGACATAATTTTTTTGTCTCTATGTCAAGACCATTCAGATGAAAATACAATACCTCTGTGACATCGCTAAGAGATTATTTCTCGTACTTGTCTGTGGAATGTTTAACGAGCAGACCGTGTAAAAGAAATACACCTATTATTTGGATCTCCATTAACCAGGGAACCATCAAACATGATTCTCACCGATTTTGATTAATTTAAAGTATGTTTTAGAGTTCTTATCTCTAATTATTCTTGTGAAAGGATTTCTTCAAATGGGCCTTAGATTTTCAGAAATTAGATGCCGAGGTTTAGTATACGTTTCAAATACCCATTAGTTTGCAGCTCTCAATGTGTATTTCGTGGTGTGGACGCAGAAGGCTCGCACGCCACCCGTACGGCCCGAGTTCGATGCTACCTCGACTTTTTTTTTCTTTTTTTAATTAATTTTATATTTTAACACTTTACAATTTGATTTAAATTTGATATATATTTGACACTTTGAATTGCTGCAAATTTGAATTTTTTTTTCCGGAAAAAATATACAATTACGTTTAGGATTTTTTTTTTCATGAAAATTTATATGTATTTTATCTAACTTGTAAACTAACATAATTACTGACGAAAATCCAAAATATTTTATGTCTAGATTTTTTTTCTAATTATTATTTACATTTATATATTTTTATATTTTAAGCAAAGTTCAGAAACAATATATCATATATATATTTACTTTATTGAATTTTAACTGAAAATTTATTTTTTCGTGTAAATTATAAATAATAATTTTGATGTCAATTTCAAAATATTTTTTCATTCCAACAAATAATGATAATAAAGCAAAAATTGCCAACTGGAAATGTAAAAATCGTCTGCGGATCCCGCATGCTGCGAAATGTCAGTAATGTTTTGCTGTCAACAAAAATATTCCTGGTATTTCGCAGGAAACTTGCTGGCATTTCTGTAGAATGTTTTTAACATATACAGTAAAGTTCCAGTCATTTTCAAGAAATGTTTCTTGGAAATAATGGGCAACTCAGCTGCCCATTTTTTCCCAGGAACGTTGCGGAATTTTTTTTACAGTGTAGGTCATATATTTCCGGGAAGATTTTTTCCGAAAACTCTATAGGGGACAGTCAAAAAATTGAAAAAGAACGAATATCTTTTGGATAACCCGGTAAAAACTGATGCAGCAAAAGCATCCAAAACTCTAGAACATAATTAAGAGGCTTATTGTAATAAACTGTGTTCATTTTTATGAGGATAGCATGCATACTAGTAGAGAAATTAAGGTTTCGATAAAAATAGTTCTACATTTCGCCAAGTTTTTTGCTTATAATTTTAATTCTTAATAATAATAATAATAATAATAATAATAATAATAAAAACAGTTAAGAAACTATGACAAACACCATTGTACACAATACCATGCAATCAGAAAAAAAAATAATAAAAATTGGATGAAAAATGAGCAGGTTTACTAAATTATGTTTCATTGCGTATGCGCGAACGCAATCAAAATATAATGTGCATAATGTATTAGCTAAGTGCATAGAGCAACTTTTGTGAAAGCCTCAAAAACATAGCTTGAAAATTCTGAAAATTATCGTGGCTAGAATAAGCTCGAAATCCGTTGTTCCCAAAAGGAAGCAAAAAGGTGAGGGGTTGTATCAAATGTACTTGCAATATTGTATACGCTATAGTGGCACTAATGAATGGATATTTGGATACAGCTCCTCATCTTTTTGCTTCCCTTTGGGAATAACGGATTTCAAGCTTATTCTATCGACGACAATTTTCAGAATTTTCATGCTATGTTTTTGAGACTTTCACAAAAGTTGCTCTATACACTTAGCTATTACATTATGCACATTATATTTTGATTGCATTCGTGCATGCGCAGGGAAACATTTAATAAATCTGTTCATTTTTCATTCAATTTTTATTATTTCTCAAATCGATTGCAGGGTATTATGTACAATGTTGTTTGTCACAGTTTGTAAAAGAACATTTTTTTTATAATAAGAACTCTGCAAATTATAAGCAAAGCACTTGGCGAATTTTGGAACTATTCTTATAAAAATCTTAATTTCTTTACTAGTATACATGCTATCCTCATAAAAATAAACACAGTTTATTACAATAAGCCTTTTAATCATGTTCCAGCGTTTGAACGCTTTTGCTACATTCGTTTTTACAGGGTTATCCTAAAGATATTCGTTCTGTTTCAATTTGTTGACGGCCCCCTATGGGGTTTCGGAAAAAAAATCTTCGCGGAAATATATGATCTATACTATTTTGTTTACAGATCTGGAGTTTCAGGATAATTCCTCATGTATTTTACCAGATATTTAACAAAATGTCTGAAATAGCAAGTGACCGGTCATCATTGGCCATATAGCGTATATATATATATATATATATATATATATACATATATATAACTATTAATTAAACATAACCTACCACCATCAAATATTATGAATTAAAGCTGTAAGTATCAAAAAAAATATTAATTTATTATAAGAATTATTATGAAAGAAAAAGAAAAAAGTGGACACCGACAAAAAATGGAAAAGCTTATACATTGAATTACGTTGTCAAGGGCACAGAATTCAATGATATAAGCAAAATGGTAGTTTTCTGTGAGAAAAATAAGCTAAAGCTAAAAATTATTTTCCCCTGTGCCCAAACAACCATTAAAATCAAGTGAATTGATTAAAAATGAAAACAGAATAGAAACAAATAATATGAAATGGAAGAATCAATAAAACCTATTTAAATATTTATAGGATATAAAATATAAATAATAAACACCATACCGATTAATATTTCAGTATTTTACAAATATCCACGCACATGGCTACCAGAATATCATAAAGATTAAGGTGAATAAAACAGTTAAGAAATCACAGTAATTGATACCAAAGGATGCAGTTAATACATTTTGAAAAAAATTTTGAAATACCTTGTTAAATACATTTAATATAATATAAAATAAATAGATAGTAATTACATTATTTAAAATGCACTATTAAATTAATTAATAACTGTTTAACATTATCGTCAAAATTTAGCTAAAAATACCCCCTGGTGTAGTAAATTATAACTGAAATGGAGCTAGAAAAATTAAAATTTAGAGCTATCTTCAAAAGACAAATTTTGGTGCTGCCATCTAGTATTACTTTTATTATTCAACTGTCACAAGATAAATATTTGTAAGCATTTGAATGTAAATAATTTTTTAAAACATTTTTATCAGAGCCTGAAATAAGTGAACTGTCTAAATATTTTCTTGAAAAATATTAATCTTACTGTCTTAATTCTTAGTTGTTTTTACATATCTTACATATTGCTCATTTTTGAATAAAATTCAGTTTCCGTTTTTATTTTCTTACAAAATTTGTGTTTTTAATCTTAAAATGTAGAATTTTTTATTATGTTTTATTATATTATAATAGTGCGTTTGTATTGTCTTAAAGTTTTTAAGTCTTAATTTATGATTTTTTTTTTTCGTTATGAGACAAAATCACCCCAAGCCAACAGTGACTTTGTCCCACTTTTTGAATAATGTTCTTTAAAAATACTAAATATGAATTTTAAATTTTTCAATTGATATCTTGAACCTAGAAAAAAAAAATTAAACATTTTTTTAAAAGAAAATTTCAATGTTGTTTGGATCTTTTAAAACAACAAGAGGCACAAAGGGAGACAATGTCACCCCCGGTTGACGGTAGTTCATTTGTTTTCGGTTAATATTTTATAACGAAATGAAAACTTTATACAATAAATAATATAATATAAATGAAATAATTTTAACACACATGTAAGCTAACTATGCGCTTAAACCACTGAAATTACCGAAAATTGAAAATTTCACTATAAGTAACTAAATCTTTGGCGATTTCTTCAGCTATTAACTCCTGGTGTGCGGATAATGAAGAAAGTAACAGCTTTTAACACAATCGCTTTTAACACTAGAACCGCGGTGACGGATCATTTTGACCTATTTCAAATGAATAAGCGTCGATTGGAACCAGAATTTTTTTTTGCAAAATAAGTTACATATGTGCTACACAAAAATAACTTGAATAAATAAGTTAAATAATTTGAATTAAAAATTAGGATGTAAAATATTTTTATCAAACTTGAATGAAATGTCCCGCGTTCTAGAGTTAATAAACTTAAAGTTTTTATTATATTGCATATTTGATATTTTTCATATAAAAATGCTTTTTGGTGTTGTTAGTGGGCAATCTAAATACATACATATATTAAATGTAAAAAATCTATTAAAGTTTTAAATTAAAAAAAATATTTTTCACATATTTTCTATCATAGTGGAATCCCGGCTTGGATTCCCTAGATTGTTAATGTTCTCCTCACATGTCCTCCATCACAGTTTTTAAAGTAGAAGTTATAGGAAAAGGGGCAACTTAAAGGAATGAATTTTATATTTTAATATAAAATAAAAACTTCTGAAACAAATTCCACATCTAAATGTTATACTTGATTTGAGTACTTTTTGTAGTTATGCATCTGCTTCAAACATTAGTGATTTAAGAGAATCCCCTTAATCTTTATTTTGAATCGCCCGCCACATAGACAGACGTCTTTTTTCATAAAATAAAGTGTTTAGAAAATTTTGTGCTGTGACACTTACTTTGCTTTTAACATCTCGCAACTTGGGTAATATCTCTAGACCAAACCCATCAGCTTGACCTCGCCGGCCATTACCTAAATAAATAAATAAATAAATAAATAATAAACAGTTTGACGTTTGCATGGCGAAATCATTCACACATTCCCTATGTAACATTAAATACTCAAAAGTAGCATTGTATAAAATTATATACAAAAATATGATGTAACAGTTACAGACTCACTTTAGTAGCATGCACACTGATATCTTAATAAAAAAATATTAAAACTTTTAAATTTATTTCATTATTAATATAAACTATTAAAATTAAAATTTATTTCATTATTAATATTACGAAACTCAATTCAATGTTCGTTATTCCTGTTTTGTTTGAAAGCATGATATTACATCTAATTTACCTAATACATAGTTAAGAATTATAGATGTGCAATCGCAATAGCAGTATTACTAAAGTAATTAGTTTTCTCTAATGAAAAACAAAATTGCCTTAAAGGGGGGGGGGGAGTTGAGTGGGGCTGGGTGGAGGGGTAATGTGACAGTAATGGGCAACCTTATAGGATTTTTTTCCTTTCTTTTTTTCTGCTTTTTTTTTATAGTTATAATTTTTATATTCCAGTTTATATATTTCATCAATATATCAACAATATTTAACTAATCTCATAGTCAGATTTCCCACTGTGAAACAAAATTTAATTATAATAAAAGAAATAAATCAAAACACCACAAATTCTAGTAATGGACATCCTACAAGAAGTAATGGCTAACTTTTTGTTATTGTATTTAGAATCAGAACTTAATGAAAGCGTACTAATGAAACAAAATAGTCATTTTCAAATAAATTTAACTATTAGAATATAAATAATAAAACATTTATGATAATTGTTCAACTTAATTCGTGTCATTATCACAAGATCATCTTTTAATTAATTTAGATAGAATATTTATAATACTGAATTTTAGCGAATCACTGTTATCAAATTATAGTGACAATTGGTGTGTGTGTGTGGGGGGGGGGGGATGAAAAAATGTCCTAGTTTCAATGCATGGGATGTTATCTCACGTTAAATTTTTTAAGAATTAAATTTTCTGAAACTACTTGATCTTGATATGTTACTTGCACTAATTAGTAAAGAGATGAAACTGTGGGTTGAATATTTTAAATATTAAAAAATTATTTCAAAATAAAACCACAGAACAGACAGATGACGCTTGAAGCCCTGATCTGCAGATTTACTAGTTTCATTACGACTATTCATGTAATTGATATTTATATTATATTTTATGTACAGAGCCGTTTCGTCAGAGACGAATAATCAAACGTTAAACACAGAAAGCAGTAGTTTTTGAACAACTTGTGTGACTTTAAAAATTGCCTTTATTTTAACTGGTAGGGATAGAGTCCCATTTTTACCTATGCTCTTGAACATTATTCTCCGCTTCCCGATTGGTTTGATTGATTGACAGATTATAAAAAATGCTAGATAGTTCTAAAAAAAATCTGGTTTAACATTAAAAAAAAAATTAATTACATGAAATTGAAAATAATTATGGATAAAAATTTTGTTTTTATTACATTCTGGTAAGTGTAATTTAAAAATTTAATTTGATTACGTAGCTTTTCATTTAAATCAAATAATTTTATGCACCGTGATCATCACTGAAAATACGTTTTTAGTAATGGCCACATGGAGTGTCCAGTACTTGAAATTGGGTAATTAAGCATTCCAGTAATGGGTACTGGTCTTAAAACCTTAAAAATAAAGGAAATTTTATAAATGACCTTTAGCATATAAATTCTAAGTTTTCTATTATAATCAAAACTAAAATATACAATTTTTGCAGGAAAATGAAGATATAAATAAGTTAAGTAAAATCAGCTCTTAGCTTGCTCAGTAAAATTTTCATTTAAAGGCAGTGGAACTGCGAAATATTTTTGCTGCTCCTTGACTGGGTTGATTAAGATTCATAAACAATAATCCAGATTATAAAATAAGAAAGAGATATAAAAATATAATAAAATCTGATTTTTTATTGGTTATTTTTTCATAAACCAGAAACTTTGGAAGATGTTCATTACTGGAACATTTATCATAATATTTAAAATTTATATGCAAATGATGAGTAGTGTATTTTTAAACATTCATTATGGTTCAAAATAATAATTCAATAATCAGGAAATTTTAAATTTGAGAATTTTCATGACATTAAAAAGCAAAAAACAATTAAAACTTAACCTACCTCCATTCATGTAGTTTCCCAAAGAAAGAATAATACTGATGACATTCTGGACATTCTTTCCAACTAAAAACTAAAATTCAAAGAAAAGAAGTTACACTAAATCATTTAGGAACTAATTTCAAATCTAAAAATGAAAATATTAATATTAAAAAAAAATATCTTAAAAATTCAAATAGGAAGTATCAATATTTGGCTACACATATTTTACTTAAAAAATCACCATTATAGAACTAATATTGATTTAGAACAATAAAAATTTACTAATTCAACGACAATTACACAGATTAATTTGTTGTTATCACTGACAAGTAACTGTTTCTATAACAGACTTTTTTTAAAGGTAACCAAAAGCCTTTCCATGAAGGTGTTTTTCGTGCAGTTTTAAAAGAAATATATACAGGGTGCTACATCTTTATCCAATAGCTATTCCTAAACCGTTAGATTTAGAGGTATATTTCCAATTGTAAAAATGTTTCAAATTCTGTTGTTCATCATATTAAAAGCCATTTAAATATCTTTTTTAACTTACGAAAATTAAATTTTTATACGGTCTCTGGATCCTACAAGTTATATTTTAAAAAACTATCTCTGTGTTCCAAGAAGTCAAATAATATACATTTCATTTTTTTTTTTTACGAGAAATAAGATGTTTTGAATTTTTCAATTTTCAGCCTTATCTGGCATATAAAAGCTTAAAAACAGTGTCATAATTAGCTATTGGATAACAAAATGGAGCACCCTGTATATATAACCTAACTTTATGTGTGTTATAACGCGCATAATAAATTCCTAACCTTTTTTTTTTTTTTTTTTTTTTGCTGCTAACTAACACATAGGTACCAATAAAAAATTCTCATAAAAAAATCCGATGTATATTAAAAAATTATATTTTAGAGTTCATTTCTGCAGCTTATTTCGAGTTCTTAACTTTAAACTGCGTGGAACATTTCTAACAATTAGCGGGAGAAAGATACTTCGTCATCAGAAAAAAAAAGGATATAGTTGCATTATCAGAAATACAATTTATACTTTTGTTGTCTACTTTTCACAGAAGAAACGGAATTTTTAACTACTATAAAAAGGGAATTGCATTCATTCTCATTCATATCTATCTCTCTCTCTCTCCCAATCTCTCTCAAAATAATTTATTATGTTTTGTTACATTACTTTGATATACTTAATAATAATTATATTATTAATAATAATTATTCCCCCAATTTGCTAATTTTAAACTGTCAGAAATCGTTGTTAACTGTAGCTGTTTCTTATAACACGTGAAAGGGTTTTGCTGTGTTGGTTTGGACAAATATTATGTGGCTATTCTGAAATTTCAGATATTTCATTTATTTCCATTTAAACAGTAAGTTTCACTCAAATGTTTTATTTTTCAATTTTAGTTATGTATGGCTTAATTTTGTCCAAAAAAAACTTTTTTTGTGTGTGTGTTGCGGTTAATCGGGCAATGGTAGAAATTTGCATTCAAGCAAGGCT
This sequence comes from Maratus speciosus, assembly GCA_963932465.1. Classification (NCBI taxonomy): domain Eukaryota; kingdom Metazoa; phylum Arthropoda; class Arachnida; order Araneae; family Salticidae; genus Maratus; species Maratus speciosus. The sequence continues at coordinate 416,533,903 of OZ010791.1, forward strand.
TCTTATTTCTACTTGAAAAATTAACTGTATTTTACTTATGATATCGTAATATTTCCTCTGATAACGAGTTACGAATCATAAGTTCCATTTTTATTCATGATAGTTCTCCTTTTTTGCATTCCTTTTGTGGTTTTTCTTATTGAATTTATGTATTTTCAATATTGAGATCATGCATTTCGTACAAAGGATTTAATGGTTATGTTAATTATTTCATTTTTTCTTGTCTTTTTTTCATTGGTTAAAATGTTTTAGTTACAAATAGTTTGACAAAATATGTCAAATATTTCTGATTTCCTACATATTTATTTTTATTTATTTATTCTTTTTTTGCAGTCACCTTCCTGTTAATATTGACCTTTTGCCAAATTTAAATGTTATAATATTTTAATACATTTATAAGTGATTGGATCTAGTCTTAAAAAATTCACTAGTGATTTGTTAATTTAATAAATGTTGTTCCAGATTTAATATTTATAATATCTATCATGTGTTGGTACTCAATTTATAAATTATACTTGAAATAGATCATGATCTGTAATATTCTATATATGGTCATATTATACATATAAGTGTATAAAAAGGAATCTATTTCCGAACTCAATTATCACTTTCTTAGATTACACAAAATGCACTGAGAAGTTGAGAAGTAAACTCCATTTTCATATTATTTTTATTAGATATGCATAGAGGCATTGCTAAATGCAACAAACGGATTTTGTGGCATACTTAAAATTTGGAAATAATTTTATTTTGATGCTTTAATATAAGTCTTTGAAGACAGTTCGAATATATTATTAGGATAAATGCCAAAATTGTGTTGAAAGTACATTTCTGATATTTTTCTAAAGAAAAAAAATATATAACAATTCTTTTTTTAATGTCTACGCATAATGGATATTCTGAAAGGGGTCGATTTGATATGGTTCAGTTATAAATTTCACATGATATGATAAATGACAGGTTTGCTTCCCTTGTTTTACATCTAAACTTTTTACAATGTAAAATTTCATTAAAAAAAAAATCGCAAAAATGAGCGATATTGGCAACAACAGGATTTAAAAATGAATATGGAAATCAATAAAGGGCTGCCATAAATATTCTGTTGTGCCAAATCACACTTCCTAAAATGCGTCAAATGATATGTAGTAAGTAAATATCTATAAGGTAAAAAAGAAACAATTAAAATAGATTTTTTTTTCTTAAGAAGTGCTAGTTTTAAAAGCAGGTTTAATAAGCACTGTACACATTTCCACTGCATTTTTTATTGGTTTTGATTAATCTTTTTCGCGCACCTAAGTTCATGCGGTTAAAATTTAATTCTGGTTCTCATACGCTAAAGGACAACAGAAAATATACGTTACATAGTTTTGCATTTATAGTTTTTCCGTTTCGCTTTCCGATATTTAATTGCTGCGCTAAGCGTCATACAATAATTATGTCATTCAAGAGAGGGTGTATAAGGGGGGGGGGGCTGCCGCAAAGCATGACACAGTGTGACAGGAGAAAGAGTAGGTTTGAACGTTGTGATGTCACATCTAAAATATTAAGTCAATTAAGTATCCACAGTTTGAAAGCAGCATTAATTAAGTTCATGAAAGCATGTATATTTACTCAAAAAGTATATTAAATATATTTATTCTTTGAACTGCAAGAGTTGGAAATAAAAGCAGACAAGATCTTAATGGTTTTATAAGTGTTTATTTCAGCAAATAGATAATATTTAAAACAATATAATTACATTTAACAAATCAAAATTAAGTCTAAATATAATTTTTTTTTAATGTGCTGTCCCCACAGAGGAAGGGATATCACTCGGGCATCACAACTAATGGTTGGGCGGGAGGGGAAAAAGCACTGAATTTGCGTGACGCAATTAATGGATGGCCCCTAAGAGATAATAAATGCACGCTGTAGGGAACACTATCGCTTTTATTACCCTGCTTGGAAGAGTTATTTTTTCTTTAATCAAAAATCTGAAAACAATTGCACAAGAAAATAAAACCATAATAAAATTAAAACCACAATGAAAATCATAAGAAATATAAGTTTCAAACATGCATTCAAAATTTAAATATATTATTAATTTGATTGAAATTTCAAATTACTTAAAGTATTTATATCAGCGCCTCACGCTTTTACGAATTTTCTTTTGACCTCCAGATTTATTAAAATAACTACATTTTATCCTTTTAAGTATACTTTAATAAAAGAGTGTTTTTAAATTACTTTTATTTTATTTTCTACTTTATAAAATTTGATACGTTTCATAATTATTATAATCATCGTAATCATTTTAACATTGAACTCTCCATTTATTTCTTCAAAAATGTAGAATTAGATATCAAATAGTCGATTAATTTTGGTTTTAAATTTTGAAAATATTCAAATATTTTACTAAAATAAGGAACATTATCACATTGATAGGCAAGTGGAAAAATGATTACAAATTATCATCTTTTCAAGCATTAACAAAATTAAGTTAAATAAAAACGCGCAAAAATACAAAATTAATTTGATTAACTCTTACTGTATTATGTTATATTTTTGCAGATATTCCGAAAATCATAATATAGGCATTGAAGTTGAAGAATTTTAATATGATCTTCCAATTAGGAATGCTAAGGTTATTTTTTTTAATACAAATGTATATGTATAAAATCATAGATGTTTTACTTTTTCAGGTCTCGTATTGTTGTGCTTTTGCGTTCCTTTCGTATTTTTTTCCTCTACTTTTTGAAACTATATTTTCCCACTATAATATAAGATTTACAATATTATAATATTAAAATGTTTAGGACTGTCAATATTTTGAGATTTCTTGGTGGGTTCTATATGCCAATTATCTTTACTTTAATATTGTTTTATTCTAATGATTAATGTATAATATTATTACATGCCATCTTCATTCAGAATTTCAGTTAATATTGTTATATAAACTTCTAAGAGAAATTTTGATTTAAAGGTATTACATAAATATATAAATTTTAACTATTCAGTATCTTGTATATTATAAAGCCTCTTGTCGTTGAATTATACTCCAAAAACTTACTTCACAGGTGAGTTTCAAGTTATCCAACTTGCTTTCGATTTGAGCAAGATTTTCTGAGAACGAGGCATGAAACATTATGCATTCCACGCGGACAGCATATTCGGGAATCTGGGCTAACTCCCACAAGAATCTGAAAAACAAAAGTATTTGTAATAAGAAAATTCCTAACAAGAAATTCGATGAATAAATAATGCATAAAAAGCAACGTAAAACACAAACAACATCTATAGAAGAGATGGGTAGATAAATTTTAACTTTTCGTCTTCGGCAATGTGAAAATTTATTTATTTTTTGCAAAATTGTTTTACTAAAATTAAAAATCTGAATACATCAAATGGTTCATAGTTTTATTACTAAAATAGGTGTAAAAACAAAAGGTTTTAAGACATTAAAACCAATTTACAGATGTTAAATATAAAAGAATTCGCCGGAGTCCCGAGCGCTTTCGACCAAACCCTGGTCATCATCCAAGGGTGAAGTGAGAAGAAATCAGTAAACCTACAGAATGCACATTGGTTTAAATATTTCAAGGCGAAGCCAAAATTGAAAAAGGTGGGGAGGGGAGATGGATGAGTCCATGGAGTGACGTAGATCATTCTAAACCAAATACGCCATTAACATCAAAAGCAGATGTCTAAACCAAATGTGCGGAATTTGGCATGATAATGTATCATTACATGAATTCCTTCCTCTAGCCAATATTTCTATAGACTTCCGCAAAACGCATGTGCTATAATTATTTTTTTGTGCGACGATCTTTGTATTGCTGAAAAAGATGTCAATATTTGTTTTTAAATTTAAACGAGATAAAGCTATGTCTGCCATATGTTCTTTCAATCTTTCCTACAATTTCCTGGTTGTCATTCCTACGTATGTAAAAACGTGAGACCCACACGATTCACATAATGGATCATTTTACCTGGCAACATGACCGTGCATTTTCGGTCATATAACTGGATGACGCCGAGAAACATAACGAACTTAGCAAGTGTAATTCCCATCTATAAACATACACTATTAAGTAAAGCAAGTCATATTTCTGTACATGAAAGACTACATATCTAAATAAATATGAAAGTTAGCACACTGAAAAAATAATTGTTGATTCTACAGTATAATACTGGCAGCTGGGGTGCCAGTATTATATTGTAAATTTAACAGTAATAAATCGTAAATAAACAGTAGTATACTGTTTTATAAATAAAAATGCAGAAATATACCATATATTACTACTTAACCAGAATTTTACCGTTTATTTTACTGTTCATTATTGTTATTTAACGATATAATTGTTTATTCTACAGTAATATACTGGCACCTCAACTGCCAGTATAATACTGTAAAATCAACAATTCATTTTTTGCAGTGTGCTTATCTTATAATAGATGTTATAAAACCCACTTTTTCAGAGAATTCTATTCGGACGCGTAATACTGCGATCGCTTGAATACCGTCATTTCTTCTTCTTCACTTGGCACAACTAGTTTATGTGTTACCCTGTAGATAGCGTGATCTATCTGGAAGAAAACACATGTGGATAGTTTTGCCCGCTAGGATCATTTTAGGCCACCTTCCCCTACATTTAAATATTAACTTTACTACTGCATTGGCAGTATTTGTTAGAATTTAACTCTATTCAAAGCTTGATATTAGAATCGATGTTTTGGTTTCGTTATATCTCATGATTATTCCCATTATCCCCTTCAATATACCTGTCGTACGCTGTGCTACGTACGTTATAAATTGTGGCAGATAAAAAAAAAATCTGAAGGCGAAGAGGTTAATGGGAATGATTAAAAGATTAAGATTCAAATTACGTTTATTCTGTTTTAAGCCTTACTTTTTCTTTCTTTAATTATTATGAAGTTTAACACTATTGCGTGTAGCACAGTACAAAATACACAAACGTAAAGTCATATAAGACATAATAACAAAAACCTGAAGATTATTTCAGTGGTGCAAAATGTACGGCGTAAATCTCTAAAGTATAAAAAAATATTCAATCAGCTGTAACTTTTTTATTTATGCATATAGATCTATAAATGTCATGTGTGATTTTTTTATACAAATCTACTTAAGAATTTCACAAGACTTTACCCCACGAAGGTGTAAAAAAAAAAAAGTATTAACTCTTTTTGTGAATAATCCGCTAACAAACAGTTAAGACCAATTGACGGAAAGACTAGACAGAGAAGCAAAATCATAGTCTGCATAAAGCGAAAATCTTTGCTTATAATACATACAAAAAGAATAAAGGTTATACCTTTATGTAAGGTAGATAATGTCGAGTTCATAGTATTTATATGAGAGAGGAGTTGGGGGGGGGGAGTGAAATAAAAATCTTCTCAACCTGTACCACACATATCTCGGCAGCAGATTGTTTGCAAGACATACCCAATTAAATATATTCGTTTTTGTAGGGGGAAAATACGCCTCTGATTTAAATTAAAAAAAAAAGTAGTAATTGCATTTTAAACAACGTACATAGTATCTTTATACCGTTCACATCACAGCATATATGGTCATAATCGTCACAGTTGCCAGTCACATTCGTGACGCCATGGTAACGCTACATTGTCGTCGCCTGAGAGCAACAGTAGGACATTTAGTAATAATAAAAAATGAGATGTCTGACTTACTGCTATGAATAACTGTGTTTGCATCTAGTGGAACAACTTCTGAAACACAATGTTTAATACTATATCCCAGATGTGTTTTATAAAAATTCCCTACTGTTCCACTAGATGCAGACACAGTTTTTCATAGAAGTAAAGTCAGACATCTCATTTTCCATTATTACTAGATGTCCCAGTGTTGCTCTGAGGTAACGATTATGACATACGAAACGTGCAATGAAGTCAGAGCACCATTCCTGTCACCATGAATGCCATAACGGATATTTTCGATTAATTTAGAAAAAAAATTACAATTTAAAACAAATTGTGACTTCCATGGTAAAACTATATTTTTCAAAAACATTATTTCATATACTGTTAAAAGAATGAAATCGAATATGTATACTTTTAAGACTGCAATTCATATTTTTACTCAAAAAATTCCTTTACATTACATTAATTTGGCAACTTGATTTAGTAGAAAGTGGAAGCAAGTGAATTTATTTAAATTATATATAATTTTTGCTATGTTTCTTTTTTAAGGTAAGGCAACAGGAAAGAAAAAATGAAACAACATTTAAACTATCATTTTAGCATTTCTAAATTGATTTCGCAACGTATAATCGTAAATTAATATTAAACTATATTGATAAAAGCATAATTTTTTTAAAAATATTACATTCTTCATTTATAATTTATTTTCTACTTTTTAGCGTCTACAATATTTCATTGTTGCAGTTTCACAGCGCTTTGGACTATTTTGGCGAGCGTTTATTTGCTCATAATTAAATCTATTGTTTTTTCAACTCCCATATAAAATTATTCGAGTTACAGAGAATACAGTTGGACCCGCTTAAGAGACTGATGGTTAATACCCGATCCTACGTTAATAAGCGTATTTTTTTTTTCAGTCCCTTGAACATTGCCTATAAGCTTGATGCAAAAATATCACACATGACACGTGAACGGTTATTACGCTATCCCTCTTAATACGCGACAAATTTTTGGTCGTTCTGTGACAAAAAAAAAATCACATGAACTCATGGATCAAGATACGAATTCTTTCTCTTTTCACCAAATGCCAATTAGCAGATTTTTTAAACCAATGTTTCTGAATAGTAATATTTGTTTCACTTAATAAATTAAGGCGTACATTATTAATCTGAAATAGCAGTAGATAGTTAAATAATTTTAAAAAAAATCTCAGGATGATAAGATATGTCATAAAAATATTATGATTAGAGATGTTTATATCTGTTGTGTTAGGTTTTAAATGTGCATTATAACTTTTTATAGTGTATTTTATAAGCAAAAAAAAAAATGAAACTTGTGAAGATTAAACAAATACGACTGAAGTAGTATAATTCTTTTATATTTTCTATGTTATGTTCACTTTTTGCTATGCTATCAATATTTTTTACTTAAAGATTAATAAGGATAGCTTTTTGTTATTATATTAAAACTGAATGACAGATTATAATGGTACTCATTATCACAAACACTAAATATGATTTTAATAACCGGGTTGTGCTTCATAGGTTTAATACTTTTTCTTTGTGTTTATATATAGTCTAGCAGGAAAAATAATAATTTCGTTTTATTTTTTGACAGCATATTAATCGAAAAAGCCATGTTTGAATCCATACTTATTTTCAGTTATTATTTCAGTTGAGTCCTATACAAAGAACAATGAGTTAAAGTTGAACACAGTTAAATTTTAATCTAAGTATATGTAAAAGACACAATTTTTAACCGTAAACATGTAAATGAGTTTATGCAATATTATACAAATCATCGTTAATACACGATTCCGCTTAATACGTGACTTTTGTTCACTGCCTTGAAACGCGTCTTAACCGAGTTCGACTGTATTTAGCGATTTATCACCTGTGGCGAACTAATTGAAAATGCCTTAAAATTAATGTATTAATTTATAATTAAGTGTTGAAAATATTAAAATGTGAAAGTAATAAATTTTTTATACTTCTAGACTGTGGAATTAGGCTTCAGGAAGTGGGTTAAAAAGCTATTACAAAATTCCATTTTTGCATACAACAATTCGGAAATTGTACGTCAAACGTGGCAAATGAGGTGTGTTCGTACTATAACTAGTTTTATAAATATTCAGATCTTGGTGCAATAGCTGTTGCAGTCTTATGCAAAAATGCATGATTACAAAATTTATTACAATTATATATATATATTAAATTCAGTAATACGGAAATAATAGGGCTCCATCTTAAACAGGACGTCATCACCATGGCAACCTATAATCATTACTTATTATGGGTTATCATCGAATTCATTATGCATTGATAGGATTTAACAGAAGGAAGAAAACTTTTATTAATATCTTTTTAAGTTTTGATTCTATTTTCATAAAACTTGAAATAACTCGACAAAATTCTGCAACGATTATATATATTAAATTTCAAAGCATTCGGTTGGGTAGTTTTTGAGATGTTGCAGACAGACGGACGAACCAGACGACGGCTATAGGTGGTACGTATTTATATAATTACGAACGCATCTAAAAACCAGGTTGAGTGTAATAAAAGAGTGCAAAAATTAAACTTACTGTTCTGGTTTGTCAAGAGGCACATCAGGATGGGCGGTTCTGTGGCTGGATATCATCTCAAGTTCCTCAGGGGTTGGCCGCTGGTTGAATAATAAAGTCATAAGAAGTGTTTTTAGTTTGCGAAACGTTTGATAAAATAAACAAACTGAACGAAAAATCGGCAAAAGAAATATTATAACTTCCAGTAGAATTTTGCATACTTACGACATCGTAGACGGATTTTAAAGTATCTGTACCAACAGTAGATGTATCAAAACTGTACAAAGCTGAAATTAAAAGAATATATTTATAATTTCAAAAATATAATGAAAACATACATACTATATTTTAATCCTCATTAGGAAACAATGCAATGTGCCGGGTGCTTCACAGGGTATAGCCAACATTTTAGTTGAATAATTCTTCAACAGGTGGAGCTAGTGACGTGAAATTGTGCAGGGATGGGCAGGACCCAAAGGAAACTAATTTAGGGACTCTGGTTACTGTCAAAGATTATGTTGTTTTGGCCAAAAAGTACAGATATGCAATCGATCAGCGTGTTTTTTTCAGTTAAAACATTTAATCTTTGTGACCAGAGACCTGCAGAAACATACAGGGTTCATACTTTTTTTTTTTAAATCAGACATTGAATTCTGAATGATATCTCGACTTTTTGACAACGAGGTTCATTCCTGATGCCTACTATGAACAATAGATCCAAGATGCATAATTTCAGCAGGATGGAGATCCTCCACATTCAACAGAAGACGCCCAGGACTTTCTCAGAAGTCTCTATGACAATTGTGTTCGTGTCATCGCAAGAAGCTTCCCGAATAGCTTTGGCTGTGGACTCATTTCACCCTCCTATAGTGCTAACTTATCAACCCCCCCCCCCCCCCCCCATAGACTTCTTTTTATGGGGCTATTTTAAAGACCGGTTCTACAGAGATCGACTAAAAACTATTCCATCAAACTAAAAGTCGATTCCAACAGACCAACTCCAGCAGGTTATCGCGAATTTCGAGCAGAGTCTTCGTTTTATTGTCTCCTCAGATAGCCAAAATTTTGAGAACCTCATCTTTTAATTTCCTTTATTCTCATGCGTAAATCTTGAAATTTTAAAATAAAAATCTTTTTCTGTTCAAAAGTTTTTTAATGTTTTCTTTTTTTATACCCTGTGACCCTATACATAAGATTCTATGTAGGGTAGACCGACCAGTAAATGAACACTTAAGCACATTTAAAAAGAATATGATTCATTACATTTTAATAAACAGCACCTATTGGAGTTTGACAGTGCAAATACATTTGTTGGTTTACAAATGATTAAAAAATAACAAAAGGAATTTTATATTTTACTTGTTTGGGATGCTAGGGGTGTCTTAATAGAAATCGATAGAAAAAACAAGTAAATGAACTGTTGTTACCAGTAAATGAACGCAAAATTTTCCAGTGAATGAACAGGCAGCAATTTAAAACAACTTAAATTTCATAATCATAATTCATTAACAACTTCTACAAATAACTTATGACATGTTTTTACTGAATTATGGTTCTTTTTAAACCCAGAACGATAATTAATTAGCTTGAAAAATTGTCACTTTTTAGTTTTGAAATTAATCATAAATTACAGATTAAAAAAAAATTAATTCTATTTCCTGAAATCAATGGCCCTAAACTTCTCTATTTCGGTAATAACTCCGGACGAACGGGAGCATGTTTCAGAAATAAGTTCGGGTGCTTTTATTATGCCTTTCATAATATGATCCTTAAAATACCTGATCCTATACTGTACTGCAGGCCACTTCCAATTCCACCACATGTGGACCTGTGTTTCACATGCTGCCATGGTGCTTACTTCATATTTCCAACCTTGGATGCTATTTTTAAAAAAGAGCCATCCATTTCTCACCTGGATGTTTTTCTATAAATGAATTTTTCTTTCTTGTTTGTTTTATGACATTGTAAACATCACTTTTTACTTCATCCTTACGCATTATAAATCCAATTTTCCATTTCCGACTATCCAACGTTCAAGGAGTTTTTCTTCTTCAGAGGACAACACAGGCAATGTCCCATACGCTTACTTTCAACTGTTTTCCCTCGCAGTTTCATAGACAACGTTGCTTTTGGAATATTAAAATGAACAGATGACTTCTTTAAAGTGAGCTGACCTGAGCCTCATAGCTTGTACAGTATTTTCAAGGTCCTTTGTAGAGTACTCGAACCTCCCATATTTCCTTTTTGAGGAATCTTCTTGGTCATCAGTGAAAATATTTCTATCAATCATCTAAAAACATAGAAAAAGTAAGATTTGAAAGTGATCAATAATTATTATCTTTAAAAATGTGTGTATATGTTCTTTTGTTACGTTTTTATATCTGTTAACTTTTCATTTGTTGTCATTCTTGAAAAATCACTTAATTCAAAATATAGGTACAAAAGAAGCCACAAAAACATAAAGCCCAAAACAGTTTATTCATAGGAAAAGTAGCCTAATGTATTCCTTCCAGTGAATGAACAGCTGTTCATTCATTGTATTTTTAAATTGCCTAACCAGTTATTAAACATCCCTATTCTCAAATTGTACATATTCTACAATGGTTAAAACAATTAGAAGTGTAGCTATAATATATATATTTAATGTATGTACAATAAAATTAGTGCATAATGCAAATAAAAACTGTAAATTCTTATCAAACATATGAAATGACATAGCACTTTCCTTATTATTTCAGCACAGAAACAATGTGTTTCTCAGACATGAAAAATAAAACATGTTCTAAAAGTAAAGTAATGTGACTTCAGTAACCAATCATGAATGCAATTGCTTCATATTGAATAGAATTAAGGTGATGTTGTAACCCCCATCCAGTTGGGAGGTATCTTCAAACCTTATTCTATTAAAATATATAAAAATTGTTCATTCACTGGGGGCTGTTCACTTACTGGTCGGACTAGTTCTATATAGCTGTATTCTGAATAATTTATTCCAAACTTTAAAACATTTGATATTATATTTCCTATTATTTATTAATTAACCTTTTGAATCTAAATTTTGTATTTTACTTTATATTTTAAAACTATTTGTATAACTTGTTAGTTACTGAATTAAGTTTATTAATTTTTCGTGATAAATTTATATCCAATTGTTAAAAATTTTAAATGTGATCAATAACACTTGATTAAAAAAAAAATGAAAGATTTGACCTCTATCAATCTACTGACAAATGCAATGTGTGAATCAATATATAGCTACCATTTTGAAAAAAGAAAAAGAATAAAAATGCATAGCAATAACTATATCAAGTTCTGATTAACTATTTTATTTTTTAAATCAATAAGTAAAATACACCAAATAAAAAATACAACAGGATGTTATAATTGATAAACAGAAACTTACTTTTTGGTGGGAAATTGCGAAATTAAATCTTTTGTTATTATCAGTGCAAATGGCTGATAACCAACTAATAACTAGTAGAAAAGATAATATGCTTCATTCTTGAATTTATCAGCATTTTAAAAAATAAAATAAGTGGTTCAGAATTTCCCTGTGATTAAACGTACTAGTTCCAGGTTTCCCTATTACTATTAGATCTTTAAAGTTACTGTCGAAATAAATATGTAAATTGGTCCCTTATGGTAAAAAGATTCTGAAAGAAGCCGTAGTTTGAAGCCCGACACTTTTGACTCTACTATAAAATATACCCGAATAACGACGAGTGCAGCGCCTATTTTTATTAACGGGATCGTGCATGTTATTGAAATGACACGATTTCAAATTCTTTATTGTTCTCTCACAGCATAGACAATTAGCACACCTTATACCAAGCGCCAAGTTTACTAAAAGTTGATGTATAAAACTTCTTTGTTAAAATGTTTGTATTAATTTGTTAACATTTAGTTTGGTTTCTAATTTATTATCATTTAGTTTTGATTCAGCATTTTATTAATCAATTTTATCAAAATAATAAAAACAACGAAAATTGTCTCAAATGCTTATTCGGTTACTGCGAAATAAATAAATTGAACAGAAAAAAAGTTAAACAGATTAAATATTTCACTTTAAAATTTAAAGAAGTTTTAAAGTAATTTCACTTACCATGCTGTATTTCGGCAATATCCAGATGAAGACTGGATATTAATATTCCGACATTCTGTGATCGCTTCTGATCAAGCAGCTTCGCAACCTATAAATTACATAAATTAATTTTTCAGATAAGCATCCTATTTTATTTTGAAATTTGTTACAACATTGAAACATTGGCCTGCCCGAATGCAATTTTGTTGAATTACACAATCGACACAAAAAAGTATTATCGTCAATGTTTCTATGTAAATAATCAAATACACTTTAAATTAATAAAATATTTTGTGCATTAGAATATGGTAATTTTTTTACCATATTTCATAGAAAGCATGTGTTTTAGAAAGGTCGCATCCACGAACTTCTACATGGTTTCTCTTGCATACTTTGAAAGCATGGTAACAAAGACACACGGAGTGCTGGCTCTCACAAATGTAGAAAGGTGGGTAAATTTGTCTATTAAGTTGAACTGCAGCAGAGTTTTAAGAATTTTCATAGATTTATGTTATACATAAATACATGTTGCTACAGCAAGATGTAAATACTAGATCATGACAATATTTTTCTTTTCTTTGAAATTATGATCTTTTTCGCAAAATGATTAAGCCGATTCAGAATGAACGGTAATCAATCTCTGGGAATATGTATGAGACCTGAAATGCATTTATTCGCATTTAATTTTTAGTATGAAAGTAATATCTTGCCACGGCGCGCTCGTACTATTATAACACAAGTCTGACCGGAAATTTCAATATGGAAACAAAAATGAAACAAGTAAATGTTACTTTAATCGATATTTCGTAAGGAACATTCGACTATATTTAAAAACATCAGTGGTAATAAATATAACAGAGATGAAACATTCATAGTAGGAGACCTGTTGAACATTTTTGAGTAGGTATTTGAGGCACCCTGAAAATTTGTGCAGCACTTCTTTTGTAATGCCTGAATACAAAATCGAATGTCTGGATGAAGGATCGGGCCCAAAACCTGTGCCAGACACGTGTCAAGTGCCATTTTTTGACACTACCCAAAAAAAGTATTTGAGGCACGCTGAGATTGAAACAGAATAATATTTATACTTAGAAAAAAATATTTTGAAAATGACAGACACTTTAGTCGACACAAAAACTGTGCCAGACACGTGTCAAGTGCCATTTTTTGTCTGGCACAGGTTTTGGGCCACGATCCTTCAGCCAGACATTCGATTTTGTATTCAGGCATTACAAAAGAAGTGTTGCACAAATTTTCAGGGTGCCTCAAATACCTTCCCTAAAATGTTTAACAGCTCTTGGACTATCATTGAAGTAGTTCTACATTTTTCTCTAGACGGCGAGTAAAAATTACTACTGTGGTTTCGAGAGCAAATAATTTTGAACCCCCTACATTCGGTAATTAGTAGCAGAAAATAGTTATCTAGGAAAGAAAACATATTCAGAGAGTAAGTCAATTCCTTGATGCAAATATGAAATCGAAAATGGATATTGAACGCCTCGAGTTACAAAATTGCCAATGCAACGAAGGTAATGCTGCCAACTTATCTCCTTTTCTCATTATAAAACCCATCGTCCTACCAGAATTTCTATATAACAATTTTTGTTTTATTTAATGACAGACATTCCGCAATTAAATAAAACAAATTACTCAAGAGATATTTTCGTAGAATGGTAGTTTTTTTTAATAAAAAAGGTGGTCTAATTTGGCAATATTGAAGGGAGGATTCCAAAAAAAGCGCGAGCTTGTATAACTACTGTTTACTGCTAATCAGCTGATAAATGCTAATAAATGGCGTTCTAAACTATAAAAATGTTTTTTTACTCATGATCCAGCAAAAAACCCATTCATTTCTTTATATAATTATCATATCTCTCTGCGCTTCCGTTCTAAATACAAAAGAAGATTAAGTCACATTAATTTATGTTGTTACTTAAAAGATGCAGGCTCATTCTAAACTGCACTATCGAAATAAAGGGTTATCCAATAGTACTTTTACTTTTTTAAACTAAAATATTTATATTTTCTTAAGGTTTTATTTTTTATTTATTCGTACATGTGATGGCAATTAAAATATACCCAAAGTAAAGCAGTCTGACTATGTTAAATCGCATGATGTCGGTGACATCATTATTGCTCGAAATTGCACATCGACCGAAAACAAAATGCAATAGTGTTCTCGAGTTGAATGTTACTAGACCATGCTATAGAAAATAAGTATATGAAATGTTGATTCCATCAAGAAAATGGTAGAAAAACTATTCAGCATTTTAGTATACGATTATTATTGGTTGTGTCCCTATTATCAGTAATGTCGATATATATTGTTAATAACATATGTGGCATTTTTTCTTTGAACTTATCTTAATTGCTATCGATTATTCTAATATTAAAAATTATAAACACTAAGAAATTCTGAATACAAAATAATTTAAAAAGATGGACACATAAATACACCTCCCGAACCATACAATATATGTGAATAACCTATAGATCACTTAATAGAGGCTCTCCTATAGTTTCAAATATTGCCACTAGAACGGACCTAAATTTTGCTCAATGTACAGCATAGTACAGCTCATATTCAAAATATTAGAATAATTGAGAAAAAGTAATAAGAAATTTTTTATTTATTTATTTATTTTTGATACTAAGTAAATGCAATTAAATTTCTTGCAATTAAATTAAATCTGGAATGTTTAGATAAGATTTTAACATTTACAAAATATAAAATACAGTACAATAAATTAGGTATACAGCGCTCAGAAATACACCAAAATATTAGAATAAAATTAGATTGGTTCAAAATATTAGAATATTTTATTTTACGCAACAATATTACCTTATGAATATGAAGTAAATGGTAGTTAATATTTTGTAGCATCCCCTTTAGTTTTCATAACAGCGTACAATCGATCTTGCATACTATATACAAGGTGTTTATAAACATTTCTATCAATATTAATCCAAATAGACTTTATACGTGCCACTAACTCAGTTTCACTTGAAGGAGGATTTTCTTGGAGTTTTTTTCTTTATTATACACCATAATTTTTTGATGGGATTAAGGTCTGGTGAATTTGGTGGCCAAGGAAGTACCTTAAATGTTGCGTTTGCGGAACCAATTCTTAGTTGACACCGAGGTATCCGGTGACGCTAAATGTTGTTGAACGATTAAATCATCTTCAAATAAATCTTCTGATGATAGAATCGTGTAATACTCCAAAATTTCTTGATATATCTGAGAGTTGACCTCTTAGTAGACGATGCATAACTTTCCAGGTCCTTTTGCACTCATGCAACCCCAAACCATGACACTAGCAGCAAATTTTACGGTACATTTAAGGCATTCTTTATCAACTGCTTCTTGCTTCATTCTCCAAACTCGAATACCATGATTACCATATGAAACACAAAACATACTTTCATCACTAAATAATATATCTTTCCAATCTTCTTCGCTCTTAATGTTGTCGATGTAGAAACTTCAACTCCTCCTCCTTTCCATTTTCGGTGCAAGAATCGCACACTTTTAAAACGGTTTTTCTTAACTATACGCTTCAGTTTCCTGTCATCCCTAGCAGATGTTTTTGGTTTTCGGCCGCCATTTCGGCGATTATTTTGAAATTTTCCATTTTTTTTTAATAATGTGTTAGTATTTTACTAACGCTTGATTGTGAACAATGTAAATAATTCGCTATATAACATTGATTTTTACCGTGCCGATACAAATCAACCAAAGTTTAATAGATTCAGAAATATCACTCACACGACCCATTTTAAGACGAAATAACAAACAAACTGCAAAAAGAATACTGATTTTAAATAAAATCGTCTGTATTTGAATTGGTGATACTTAAATGAATATTTATGTTAAATATTCTAATATTTTGAACCACTTGAATAAATATTCTAATATTTTGACTTTCCAAAATAATTTTTTTCAATCTTTTCAAAAATGATATTAATTTTAAGATAATAAATAAGTTTAATCAACAATAAGTTCTTAATAAAAATATCGTTTGCATATTTGCATTAAAAGACATTAAATTAGCAAACGATATTTTCAATTTGTAAAAAGTAATTATTCTAATATTTTAAATATGAGCTGTATACACAAAATAGGTGTTGTATAGCATAAAATTGTTTTGTATTCGCGAGTTGAGTAAAAATTTCTGCGAGGAGGGAGGGATTTCGGATTTGTAAAAGGCAATTTAACCCTTATCGGACGCTAACTTTTTATACATTATTCTAGTTTATATTCTATTTTCACCACTATATTTAAAAAATAAATTTTGTAATTTTCTCTTGTGCACGTTGTCAAAGTACAAGTAAACATGTTTCTTAAAAAAAAATAATAATAATAAAGTGATGCTACTGAATAGAATTCGTGTAAAGAGATGCTGGTCCCGATGTCACGTGGGAAGTGACTCGGACCGATAAGAATTAAATACTTCTTAGTAGCAACTTTGAATGATTTGAAACTGAGAACTGTGAGAAAATGAACTGTGAAATCTGTAACAAGGTATTCTTCATTGCGTGTAGAATAAATTCGGCTGCCAATCTTCCAGTTTTGTATTTCGTTTTCAAGTCAAATGTATTTTGAATCAGAAAATTTATATAATAAAATATGACTGGTTTTCTATGTGGTACTTATTTGATTTCATCTATTAAATAACTTTTTTAGTTCGAAAAATCTTCATTTGGCAAATAAAAAAGGAAAGGTGTTGACAATCATCAAAACGTTGGAGTTAAGGTTGGAGTAGAGATGGATACGTTAATATTTTATAAAATTTAATGCGAATATAATCAAATGTAATTCACATTATTTCCACACAGTGTATAAGGTCAGGAAATGCAATCTTATTAATGTGAATCCATCACTTTGAATCACCCTGTATTATTTATTTTACTCAATTCTAAGATGCCACAAATGTATTTTTTGATAACAGTTTTTTAAATGCAAAGTTCTTCAAAAAATGTTTAGAACTGAAAATTTCTTTTAATTTACGGCTGATAAAATGATTATGGCACCCTTATTAGATAACTGGGGCTGGAGTTACACATCATCCTTATTTCCATCGGAAGGTTAAAAAAATAAATGATAGAAAAAAATTGTTGTCTGCACGAATGGAATCAAAGAAAGATTAGATTTTTTTATACAAATATAAAAAAAGGGGTGGGGGTGTGGGGGGGTGTAGTTCCAAATGTCACCGAAAGGGTCTGCTGAGAATGCAATGTATGAAATAGGTTTATGCAAATCAGGCTGTCAATAAAGCACCCGGATTCACGAGAATTCTTCATTAGTTGCCGACAGCTTGCTATCATTACGAGTAGAAACACTGTTGATTCAGCTTTTGTAGATGAATAGAGATTAATAACTGAAACACTGCAAAAGTGTCACAATGCGGAAGAACTCAAGACCGAATTTTGCCATCGAATCTGTCCTATATATTTTTTTTCTTTCTTGTTCATTGCAAGACTCATATCTACATATGCCTGCTTTATATTTCAGCTAAGCGCTCTCTTCTGACGACTTTTGGAAATACAATTTTTTTTTTTTTTTTTTTTTTTTTTTTTTTTTACTAAAACAAATTTTATATCTCCCTGATCTTAATCATGCAAACAGTAATTTCTTTTGTCACTATTTGTTCTTTTTTAATTGCTTTAAAAAGAATGTAACGAACTTTTGACATGCCCAGTTTTTCTCAAATTAATTCGCATTAAAATAGACATTAAAAGGAATAATCATTTTAAACAATCCCGCTTACATAAATCTTGAAGGTTCAAAGAACTTTTTTCATATATTGTTGAGAAACAAGTAAAATTTAAGAAATCAAAAAAACCCGACTGCGTAATAAGCGAACTAATTAATTATTTCTCATCAATATGAAACTATTTTTATATTACTTATCTATTTTTTTATTTACTTGTATTGATGACTTTTAAGTTGTGTTTAATTGTTAGTTCCAATCTATAAACACTGTTCTAATGAGGCCTATAGATGTCTATGAAGGTGAGAGTTGCAGTAAAGCTAGAGATCCTACCTACACAACTTCCAGGTTGTGTAATATTTAAACGGCGCTTCTGACTATAAAATAGTCAATGAAACATCGTCGTCATTTTGAAAGACCTATCCAATGATATGCCACTCAATAGGGTGCGTGAAAAAATTTTTTCGTCTCTACCACCATTTTGAATTCATAAAAACAAAACTTAACCTATAACCATCAGACGGTTAATACGAATCGATAGGGACCTCATTCATTAAAATCCATCCAGCCGTTGGGATGCTTCGAGGGTATAAAGAAATCCAAATACCCAGATACGTGTGAAACACATAACCCTTCTTGGTAGTCGGGTAAAAAGTATAACTTACTTCTTTTCCTTTCTTCTCTGGCTTCTTCTCTTTTTCTTCTGGACTCTTTTTGTTAATCACCTGTTTTGAAAAGAGTTCTTCAAACTCGTCCCAGGTTTCTAGGGGTATTTCTTCCAAATTATCCCAAAGGCACTCATCCTCCTTACTGGAAAATAAATATTCGATATGAACTTTCATTTCAATGGTGTTTTTTTAAAGAGATTCAAAATGTAGAAATAAAATATAAATTAAAGGAAATTTTCATGCGTTTGAAGCTTATAAGAGACAACATTTAAAAATATCGTCTTTGGTAAATATTAAAAAAAAGAATTTTTGCAATCTTACAGAAGATTAAGAGTCAAAATGAAATATTTTAGAAAAAGAAGCACAAATTCTTATTTTGCTATCATTATTAATATCATTTTTACACTCTTGTTCAACTCAATCTGATTTTTGTATGTAAAGATCGAAGTTTACAATCGATTTCCTGATAAGCTAGAATAATAAAAATTACTTTGACAGGTTTGGTTCAGATAATAATATTTTTAGGTCCTAATTATAAATACATTAATTTTAAGGTATTTTTTGTTATCCTGCTGTAGGTGATAATTTGCCAAATAATCTCTGTCTCTGTAACTCGTAAATTGTATACAAGTTTAAATCAACAATGGATTTAACTATGACCCCAATAAACTTTTACCAAAATATGAGAAATGGCTGTGAAACTCACACAATAAAACCTTTTAAAGTCTAAAAAGTAAAATAAAAAAAAATACACTTTTATCAATGAATAGTTTATTAATTCATTTACTTACAATTATACGTTAAGAAATACATTTAAAAATCCTAAAAACATAGTTTAAATAATGTTTCACTTTTCCTTTCCCGTTGTCATATCTTAAAAAATAAATATAGTAAAATTAATATATGTTAAAATAAATGCACTTATTTGCACTTTCTACTAAGCATGAAAAACAGTGAATTTTTCGTAACAAAGTTTGGAGCCCACGCCCATTTAATGCATTGTAATGGAAATTTTTGAAGAAAAAAACAAAAAAAACATGAAATGCAGTCAAGTTAGTCGGATGTGGCAATCCCAAAACTTTCTTCTATCTCATACATGTTAATACTTCCTGAAAAATGCAGCGCCACCGGTTAAGTGATTCACGCCAAAATCTAATCAGCAACAAATTATGTCAACTTCTAATAGAACTTGAAGTTTTATGAAAATCCGTGCATTAGTTTTTGAGATAGAGCTATGGCGGAAATCGTTGAAAGTTCTGCATAGCAGTGGCAACTGTTGGGCAATTTACACCAAAAACTTATCAGGATCTATTTATATCAGGGATTAACTGAATCTGAAGTTTGATGAAAACTCATGCATTAGTTCTTGAGATAAAACTATTGCGGAAATTGTGAAAAGTGCAGCATAGTAATGCACCACCTGTTGGGCAATTTCCAGCAAAAACTAAACAGCACTATTTTATATCAGGGACTAACTGAATCTGAAGTTTGAGGAAAATTCATGCATTAGTCCTTGAGATAGAGCTATTGCGATAATCCCGAATGCAGCAGCATAGCAGCGCCACCTATTGGGCGATTTACACCAAAACGCTATCAGCACCAAATTATAAAGGACTAACTGAATCTGAAGTTTTCTGAAAATCCGTGATTTAGTTCTTGAGATATAGATAGCTATTGTGGGAATCATGAATAATTCAGCGTAACAGCGCCACCTGCTGAGCGATTTACACCAAAAAGTAATCAGCGCCAATTTATATTAGGGACTAACTGAATCTAAAGTTTTATTAAATTCCGTTCATTAGTTCTTGAGATAGAGCGCCCACAAAATTTGTCTCACACCCAGACAGACGGACAGACAGACAGACATTTTGGAAAAACACGTTTTTCGGGATCTTTGATCCCCCAAAACATGTAAATCTGTCGAAAACCGGAATTCCAAAATTTTCACGTATCCAATACTTTCTTCTGGTAAGGACAGAAGAAAGTAAAAATAAGGCTGGATTTTCAAAATGAACGATGAATGCTTATAAAAGGGTTATAAAAAAAAAAAAAAAAAAAAAAAAAAAAAACTATTTTTAAAGGTTTGAAAAAGATTAAATATTTAAGTTGCGTATGTTTTTAAGAAAAATTTCATAATCTACAGAATTTTAATGATGATATTTAAACGTTTTAAGTAAAAAAGGCGAATTATTTTCCTATTTTTTTTCATTATAATTTTAGAATATTCTAGTATACTTTAAAAGTTTAAATATTATTTGTTAAGATAAAATAAAAAACGAGATTAAATATTTAACTGGTAAATATTTTAAGGGCGATTTTTATAATCTCCAGGAAATCAATGATTATTATTATTAAAAAAGAAAAGAAAAAAAAAAGTAATTTCTTCCACTTTTATATCCTTATTAGTGCCTGTTTTTATAATTTTCTCATCTTTAACTACTGTAATACTTAAAAAAAAAAACTAAAACTTTAAATATTAAATATTTACTAAAGATTAAGAATATCAAAATTTTGATTTGTAACGATATTTAAAACTAATAAAAACATTTAATGTTTGAAATCAAATATTTTAGAAAAACTATTTTCTTCAGAAACGATAAATTTGTACAAAAAGTAGATCAATTACACATAACTAACTAAAAACTTAAAAATAGAGAAAAGCCAGATATATTTAAGCATTTCAGCTTTGCTTGGAAATTTGTTACATTAATATAATTACCTTATTTATTTGTATAAAAGTAGCAGCAACACGGATTATCACTTCCTTTTTGTGTAATTTTTTTAAAAGTAAATGAGAAACAATTATATTGCATTACGAGGATACCTTCAAAAGTATTGGTTTAGACAATGTTTTGTTTTCTAAATGTAACATTTATTTAGAATGTCAATCTCAAAACTATTCGTAAAGTACATTTTTTTTCTTTTATTTCCAGAAAAGGGGAAAAATATTTTAAACGAATTATTATTATTATTTTAATGATTGATAATTAATGCAAAACTTATCAACCCAAATTCAAAAGCAATTCATTTTATCTCATATACACAATACTAAATACCATTATGTTTATAAAACATACTCATAAATATACTACTTGTATAAAAATTACTAAACTATACTTTTTTAAAGTTTTGTTAGTGTGCTGAGCAAGTTCATAGCTAACCCTGAAAATTAGAACAATTCTTTTTGAAAATCCAAAAACATAAAAACTTGAAGAAAGATTAAAATAAAAAATATTTAAAATTTATGTATAATCTTTATTTTAGCATGTGTTGGTAAAGAAAATAAAAATTACTTTTTTATTCATTTTATATATACATACATACATACATACATACATACATACATATATATATATACGAAAGATTCTTCATTGTTATTTTCGTTGATAACTTTACATTTTACGAACCAAGTTCTTTATGTTTACGGACCAAGTTCTATATATTTACGGACCAAGTTCTATATGTTTTGGTATTTTTTTTTCAAGAATTATTCTTATTTTCATGATTATCTATGAACTTGGATTTAATTTTTTTTTAAATACTCGTTTTTTAAAGCAAATAGTTTAAATAAAGGGTCGATTACAAGTTGAGTTTCTCGTTTACTATCATTTTTGATAAATTGTAATAACTTAAAAAATAAATTCATAATTCTATGCAGTTAAACATTTGTATCTGAATATTACTTTTAAATATACATTAAAAATATGAGGTACTCAATACTTTTGGTAAAAGTTGTAGTTTAAGAGAACTATTGAAACAAACATTGCAAAGATACTCACCTTTTTTCAGTAACAGGAGTGTTTATTTGTATTCTATTCCAGTATAAAGGTCTCATTGGCTTCTTTGGATTTAAAACAGGTTTTCTCACTACATATTTGAAAATAGATTTTAATACAATTAAAAATTTTAGATACATTTTATAAAATTGAATTGCATAAAAAAAAATCAGTAAATACAAAATCTAAAGTAACAGCTAGTCTCAAGCAAATAAATATGAAAACATAGCCAATATTTTTAAATGTACCAGTCATAAAAGCAGACCTGATAGATTAATGATTGTTTCTCTAGCAGAATATAGAAAATCATAGAAAAATATTATTTTTCTACAAAGTGTGATCCAAAACTTATGTGAGCCACATTAAAGTTTGAAAAATTTTTGAGACCAACCTAGTACGTAAGCACGACTATATAGAGACTTTTGTATGATCTTAGGACTTTCGTAAAAAGCAGATAAAATATTATGTGGCAGTTTCACACCACACAAGTACACACTTCTTTAGCGATTGCAATCCATTCGAAGTAATAAATAACATTTTTTTTTCGTTTGAATTTTTCGTTGAACTGACTATTTTGATTCATATACCATTTTCCAAACTGTGAAAGGGAACATTCAGGCATAAATATGTATATATTAAGTACGATGCTACCCACACCCATCAAATTAAATTATATGGGAAAACATTATTATTCCGAGTAAAGTATAATTATTAAAAAATATGTAATCAAAATTATAATTCCTATAAGACAACTTTCCATAAAAATTCAGCTCTGATAACAAGAATGCAATTAATTTTGCACCAAAACACTGCATCTAAAATTTGAAACTTGGTTCAGGTGGACTCTCGTGCGTATGTGTATATGAATATATTTATCAGTATTATAAGCATTATTGTACATAAATATAATATTCGAAAATAAACCAGTTTAGTTGACATCACGAGTTTTGTTGCATAAATAACAGTTTCTCTTCCAAGCTTGAAGGCTGAGCTTTACTCGCTGCCTAGGAAAAATACCCGATTGCATCTGCTTTTTACTTTCTTTTGTCTTCAATTGAAGAAAGCATTGTAATCGAAATTTTTTTCGACTTCCCGTTCTCGACGGATTACACGTTTTATGGGTCAGAGATCTAAAAACATGTTTATAGAAAATGTCTGTCTGTCCGTCGCCATTATACCATCAAAAAATGTATGAAGTTATGCATAGAATTAAACCAAAAGTTTTTAAAAAGTTTTTGGCTATGGCAAGCAGGTCCTTCCGTCATTTGGAAAAAATCCGCCCGAAGGGGGCGCTGTAATAGCGATTTTTGCGCGATTTTGAATATTGTACCATCGAAAAGTGTATGAAGTTATGCATAGAATTAAACAAATTTTTTTAAGCTTTTGGCTATAGCAAGCAGGTCCTCCCTTAATTTGAAAAAAATCCGCCAGAAGGGGTGCTGTAATAGCGATTTTTGTGCGATTTTGAATATTGTACCATCGAAAAGTGTATGAAGTTACGTATAGAATTGGACCAAATTTTTTGTGTATGTTTTTTGTCATGGCAAGAAAATCCTTCCTGAATTTGGAAAATTTCCGCTGGAAGGAAGCGCTGTAATAGTGATGTTTGTGCCATTTTCAATATTGTACTTTCGAAAAGTGTATGAAGTTATGTATAGAATTGAACGAAATTTTTTGTGTATGTTTTTTGCTATGGCAAGATCCTCCCTGAATTTGGAAAAATTCCGCCGGAAGGGGGCGCTGTAATAGCGACTTATGTGTAATATTCTTAATTTTTCGTAGTTCTAGTGTACACGAGTGGCTCGTGAATCGACGGGAACTTCCCATCCTGATAAGCCGACTATTCGTGATTTTAATAAATATCATGATTGAGATTAACTCGTTTTTATTCCGATTAATTGACTGAAGCAGAAATTTAAGATGCAAGTCTAAGTTGATATAGTCTTGAACTAATAAAAATGAAATATTGACATCTGTAACAAAATTTTGAAATATTAAAATATATGAGATCGGAGAAAGTTTTGGGATTGGCACATCCAACTAGTTATTGCATAAATAAACGTTTCACTAGCAACCGTGACGGAAGAGCTTTACTCACTGCCCAGGAAAGAAAGTGTTCTGCGCCTATAGAAAGTTTTCACCTCAAATATAACTTTGATTAGTTTTATAATAAAACACTCATACTACAATATATATTAAAACACACATACACACATAAATAACGCCTGCATTCAACAGTAGTCTTGTATACTGTGGTCCCGGGTTCGATTCCTGGCTCTGGCTAATTTTTCACTCCAGTTGGGTTTATTGTATTTATTGTTTGTATGTCTGTATAACATTTATATATACCTTTAACTGTTGAATGCAGGCGTTATTTATGTGTGTATGTGTGTTTTAATATATATTGTAGTATGAGTGTTTTATTATAATTATCGTAGATCGATGTAATAGTAAAATCTATTCATCGTTGTCCGGTCATCCAAGGCTGTCGTATAGATGGCTGGTGACTTCCCCAACATGGTTTATTAGTGAGAAATTGCAGACTCAGGCATCGGCCGGAGTAGCTCAGTGGTTAGAGCAGCAGTCTTGTATACTGTGGTCCCGGTTTCGATTCCTGGCTCTGGCTAATTTTTCACTCCAGTTGGGTTTATTGTATTTATTGTTTGTATGTCTGTATAATATTTATATATTTTTTCGATTAGTTTCTCCGTAACGCTGAAGTGGATCGCAATTCATAGATAGGGAATCTCTATACTAGATGGTTGCTGCACTATTGTTTCCCTTTTTTTAAGGGGACCGTGGACCTTTATTTGAGCAAAAATCGACTAAAAAATCAACATTTCTTTTTGTGTGTATTATTATTCTCCAATGTGTGCCACGTCATTTGTCGAAAAACGCATGCAGATGGGATTATTTTACGCAAAGTTACAAGTGTATTATTTTTGTTCACAAACAAATTTTTAGTGTTAATATATTTTAAATCTTTTTTTCTCAATACTGATGTTTAAGTTTTTTTTTAGTTTTTGAAATGCTCCTTGCTACTTACATTTTGATCAAAATTCATGAAACTGATAAGGAAGAATCCTGATATTGCTTAAAAAGAAACTGTGTATGCATTTTAAAATTCGACATCATTAAGAAAGTTCAATTTGATTTTTAACTTATTATAATTCAGAATTTTGATCAAAATTGACATGGAATTAAGAAAATTTTCTCTAAAAAATTAACTATTTAAGGGATTAAAAAATCGATACATAGATTTGTTTGTAATAGAATTTTACGTGATTAAAATCTAAAAGCGAGGAAATATCTAAAAAATGAGGACCTAAGGAGCGTTTTAAAATTTCATTTTAAAATTTTAAATTTTTTAAAAGACCTTTAAATTATAATAAGATTGGAAATTTCTTTTAGGGTGTTCTATACTTATGGTGAAATGTACATTTCCACAAAATTTCAAATCTCTATTATGAAAATTAAAATATTTTTTTAAACGTCCTCCGTCCCCTTAAAGGCGTTTCTAAAATTACCAGAATATGATTTTTAATGAAAAAGAGTCATCTTTTTGAAAACAGATGCTTATTTTTTAAAATTAATCATTCCTATACAGTATCAAAAAGAGCACGATTGATCAACATACATACATATATAGAAAGATAGCGAGTCCAATAAGCATCTTTTGTTCAAGAATTAAAAAGTTATTAAACTAGCAAAATTACGACTTTATTTCCTTAGTATAATTGCGTCTTATACTAGATATATTTCATAAATATGGTACAAATTGTCTGAAAACATCCGGAATTTTCAAACCAATATGAAAAATTGTTCACCAAGGCATAAGTAAACAGTTTACGTTAAACATTTTAACTTGCTAGTGCGCTGTGACTTCAATCATCCGTTGCTGGTAATTACTTTCCAGTTCATTTATTTAAAGGCGTCAGCATTGTTTAAAATATTGAAGTGGGAGGGACGAGGGGGCGGGGAGAGTGAAAATTCAAAATCTGCGATCGGTCTTTTTAAATTTCATTATCTACGAGGAATGAGAGAAAGCAAAACATTTTTAAATTGCTTTAAAATGGTTCTAATAAAAGCGCAAATAAAACGCCATGGGCGTAAAAAATTGAATACTGTTGCAATAAAAAGAAATGAACAAAGTGAAATTGAATTACAACACTTACTGGAATGAAATATACCGAATTTAATTTAGGTTCCGATTTAGAGATAACAGACCACCATACACCCTAATTTATGCTTTGTGTTAAAGAATAAGATAACTAATAATTAACGGTGATTGTATAATTAATATAAAATAAAATAAACCTCTAGGCGGGATAGATAGAAATTAAATAGTAAAGTCTTAATTTCTCCCAATCAAATAAATTAGTACCCATAATTATAGTTAAGGTATAGTTAGTGTTACATTTTTTCGTGTTTAACCATTTTTTAGCAGCTGTATTTTATTGCTTCTACCTAAAACTGCAGCTGAGATATTGCGAAATGACTTAAAACTTTCTCCCTTTATTTAACGTCCTTGGTGGTTGAATTTCTAAAATCACTGAAATACGCATTTAACTATATTTTTCGTAGATTTGTTATCCTGAATTTCACGCTCCTACCTAAAAACTACTGATGAGGCAGGCGAAATAATCTAAAACTTTCGACTCCCTATTTAACCGCTTGTTGGTTGAATTTCTAAAATCGCTGAAATACGCGTTTAACTAATTTTTTGTTTCATTTGATATCCTGAATTTCACGCTCCTACACTGTTAAAAATCTGCAGCAAACTGTCCAGCAATTCGACCGTTTTTATAGAAAACTGTTACATAACCGTAATTTAAGTATATTCTAACCATAATATTGTCAATAATACGGTCAGCTGAGCTTAATAATATGGCGAAGTAACTGTTATCTTTAAAAACGGTCGAATTGCTGGACAGTTTGCTGCAGATTTTTAACAGTGTACCTAAAACTGCTACTAAGATATGGTGAAATGCCTTAAAACTTTCAACAATCAGGGGATGAATTTTCAAAAATCCTTTCTTATTGCTTGTCTGGGTCATAACTAGTATTGCCAGATGTCCCGCGTAAATCGGAGCTCGAAATGCTGTGGAGACCAGTATTTTAAAATAATATTCTTCGCTTTATCTAATGGCAGAATTATCAGCGATTAAAGATGGCGAAAAAAACTAACAAGGAAGGTCTCCATACGGCATACTCAGAAAAATCTGAAAAAATTACAGAATGTTCTTCTCATATGGATATATATGTTTATAAAAAATTTTTGGCGAAACCCCGATACCGCGTTCGTAAAAAAATAACGAAATTTTCGTTTATTTGGCGATTTATCACCGGTTGGCGATGAAAAAAAAATACGCTTTTATGTAGGAAAAAACTTTTTATGTTGAATTTGTTTATATAAGTTGAATTTAAATAACTTTATTTTTGTCATTTTTAATTTGTTTTAACTATAGTTTTGTCATTTTTAGTTTGTTCTAACTATAGTTTGTCATATATATTTATATGTATTTATAATAAAATTTAAATATCACATTTTACAATTTAAAACAAAATTTAAATTGATTTAAATTATTTCAAGCTCAAAAATAAGGCAGATAGAACACTGTCGATTTGATTTTGTTGCTATGGAAACGACTTCGTCTTCGATATGGTAATATATTATGGCAATCAAATGTCAGCTGACTATAACTTAAAATAGATATTTGCAACTTGCAAAGCATAGAAAATATTTTTACAGTGATAAAATTAAATAACTACAGCAACAAGCAACGTATATATGTAATATAAAAAATATATAATAACCTCTTTCATTGATTAAGTTTAAATTCCTTAAAAACGTTGCATTCTAAAAAACAATAAACAATTTTTAGATGCATTAAAATCGTTTGCTTTTGGCGAGAAAAAATCTTGCTCGCCAAATCGCGTGTCACTTTCGTATTTTCGCGCCAAATATTCGAAAGTATTTTATTTTTTTACAGACTTTCTACTGAAATTCCGCCGTTAAATTTGACTGATCCCTTATTACATACATGAGTAGTTTCTCTAGCATTTTTTTCAACATATTCTGAGTATGCCCTGTAAGGAGACCTTCCTTGTAAGAAATTAGTGGCGTCCTGATCATTTGGAGCCCTGGTTTACGCGGGACAACTGACAACACTAGTCATAGCTACAATCTACTGTTCAAATTTCGTGATGCTCTCTTTAGTCTTTCCAGCTCTGCGTTCATGAGTCAGTCAGTCAGGAGTTCTCTTTATTATATTAGTATAGATTATTACGTACCCAGATATAAGCGACTGTCATCACGTGACAACGGGTTTTCTTCTTTACCGCGTTGTCACGTCCGGAAATTCGGTTCAAAATGCCTATTTTAGCAGGGGGGTTTTCTGAAAATTGTGTCTTTTCAAAACACGGAAAATGCTATTCGTTTGCACAGTTTCTTAATAAGAAAATCTACAAATTTTATGAGTTTCTGAACAAAAATGAACTCAGAAATGTGTTAGAAAGTAGCTCCTATCGATTTGAGAACAATGTAGTCAATAAAAATGTTAAATTTGTCGATGAACTCGTGTATTCATTAACTAAATGCAAAGATTTTACAGTTCAAAAGCGTGTTCTCACTGCATTATAAATTGAATTTGTTAATTCCTTTTACAGATGATTGTTATTTTTCATTTTAATAAACGGAAAAAAAAAACTTTTAAAAGTCACATTTTTAAAACATAGAATTTCAATTGAAGCCTTTGCTTAAAGTTTTATAGCATCAGCAGCAATTTTAATTCAAAACCTAAATTAATAAGAGGATTGTTGCAACGATCTTTTAATTTTGTTCTAGCTTAATTTTTAAAGAAAAAATAACTGCTATTAAATTATACAAAATCCTTAAATACAAATAGAATATTTTTATTCACAACTTATAACCAATACAATAATATGTAAACAAATCTGGAACTTACCTATATACACTTGTTGTGGTGAAGGCATACCAAACATTGGAGGTGGTGGAGGTACACCCATTCCTGGCAGGGGTGGTGGTGGTGGAGGAGGTCCACATCCCGGCATGGGTGGAGGTGGCGGTGGCCCGCTTCCCGGCATGGGTGGGGGAGGCGGAATGCCTGAACCTGGCATCGGAGGTGGAGGAGGTATACTGGAACCTGGCATCGGAGGCGGGGGAGGTATACTGGAACCAGGCATCGGAGGCGGGGGAGGTATACTGGAACCTGGCATCGGAGGCGGGGGAGGTATACTGGAACCAGGCATCGGAGGCGGGGGAGGTATACTGGAACCAGGCATCGGAGGCGGGGGAGGTATACTGGAACCAGGCATCGGAGGCGGGGGAGGTATACTGGAACCAGGCATCGGAGGCGGGGGAGGTATACTGGAACCAGGCATCGGAGGCGGGGGAGGTATACTGGATCCTGGCATCGGAGGTGGAGGAGGTATTGTTGATGAACTGTTTCCTGGTATAGGTGGGGGTTGAGGAATAAAACTACTTGATGCATTACTTCCTGGCATAGGAGGTGGTGGAGGTATAAAACTACATGATGCGTTACTTCCTGGCATAGGAGGTGGTGGAGGTATAAAACTACATGATGCGTTACTTCCTGGCATAGGAGGCGGTGGAGGTATAAAACTACATGATGCGCTACTTCCTGGCATAGGAGGTGGGGGAGGAATGAAACTATTTGAAGCAGTACTTCCTGGTAAGGGCGGTGGAGGTGGTATAACATTTGTACTTTGAAGTGAAGACAGCGCTGAAGAGGAAGATATTAGTGAAGATGATGATGCTTCAGGGATGGGTTTTAATGATTGGAGTGGTAATGATTTAAGCTCAAGAGTTTCCGCCCCTTCAGTTTTTGTCTGATCAGTGGACAATGATTCAGTCTGTGTTGATGTAGAAATAGTCTCTGTTCTAAGACAACGACTGCACTCAACCAGGGGACGCAGGTTGCAGTCTTCTGTTTTTGTTTCTTGCTCCTCAGACAAACGCGCTGAAGAACTGAGAGAAAAAGAACTAACACTACCTAAAAGAGAATAAAGACCATCATGATAAATTGCAAATGTCAACTAAAGATCTAAAAACTAATAATGCATCATATAGTGTATTTTGTTTTATTTACTAACGTTATCATTCAGCAGAGCTTATGAAATTTTCTCATCAATAGACCTCCATAACTAAGTTTTAGTCACATGCATTCATAAATTTCAAGCAATTTAAAGAAATTTAGCCAGGTCATAGTGAATGTAATAAGAGTGAAAGTGTGATTTTTTTGTAGAAAAAGAAAGATAAGCAACTGATAATTAATTGCAGAAATATTACGAATTTTGATAAATATAAAGCAAGCAGATAGTTACCTGATGGCCTATAAAAATATGGTTGTCTGCGGTCTGTGACCAAAGATGGCAGGATCTCTGACAATTCTGAATGTGCTCTAGGGAGACCTCGAATGACATCTGGTCCAGTATCCTCAGTCTGAACTCTGACAGAGGCTCTAGACATAGGACATCCTTCGTCTGTCTGAACACTTCTGCTCCATGAACGGATGGATTCTGTTTGCACATACCTCGACCTCGTAAGAAGAGATGCACAAGATGCTAGGTCGTACTGACTTGCAGACGATAGTGTAGGTCTCGGTGCTTCAGTCTGAGTAGCTGCACAAGGCGAGTGTGGAGATGTTGGACACGAAACATATTTGGCTCGACGTGTCAATTCTTCTATCTCCGCAAGCGTTTGATATTTTTCTAACTGAAGCTCCAACCTTTCATAGGAAGATAAAAATCGAATTTAAAAAAGGAAAGGGGCATTGGTAAAAATTTTACATTGCTTTTAAATAAAAAAAAATAATAATGGTTCTACAGAAATTTTAATGCGATGTAAACGTACTATACCCATCTATGAATGATGAAAAATGAGTTTTAAAATAATGAAGCTAAAAGCTATTTCTTCTCTTCGAGATGAAAAAAAAACTTTACATAAGAAAAAAAAACTACTGATACAAGTTAAACTACAGCGCTTAAAAATAGTATTTCTCAAAAGGGACAAAACTAAAAACAAACAAATAATGGCAGTGTTTGAAAAAGTACAAAACGAATATACTGGAAAAGGAAAATAATACAATCATGGGGAGAAACCCCTTCTAATTGTGCCGCAAGTAATTTTATAAAAATGATACTGATATCAACCGATTGGTAATAACATGTACTAATTAATTCTATACTAAAATTATAGTTATACTTTGCGTGTCGCTTTCATAATAAAAATTGTATCAACTTAAAATTTTAAAAATGGAAATCCCTTTTGTCTATGCTTTGAATCCCTTGACCATGCAAAAGTATATAGTTTATGTGTTTTGTCTTAAATCTTAAGAGTTGAAACAAAATAAAATTTGTGGATTCTAATGTTAAATCCGGGTGACAAACTTTATACTAGGATGATTTTTGGGAAAATATAAACTGAAGTTTCTCTTTTAATGAGATACAATAAATAAACCTAAATATATTTGGCAGTTTTTTGACTCAAAAACATATTTTATATTATGAAAATTATTAGTATATTCACATTTGAAAAAAAAAAAATATGAATTGCGATCTCCATTATTTTTTTCATAAATGAATATGTGACGTCTAAAATGTGCTCCTTTTACAGCTCATTTCTATAGTTTTTGATATACAGAGAAATTTTACTTTCCTACGTAAATGACAGTCTCTCTATGTAATGCACCAACAGAACAGAAGATATCGCACCCTTGCTTCAAAAATGCCACAACTCAAAAATTGTGTCTTGAGTTATGGCTGCCATTCTACTTGTTTTTTACGCCTCTATCAATCACCTAAAGTACGAGATAGTGCACTGAAAATCCAGCCACCAAGTAGCACTTGTGTTTGCAAGATGGCCACTGACTCTAGCCCGGAAACAGTTTTTCGCATTTTCTGAAAATCGGAGATTTTTGAGTAATGGCACTTTTGAAGCAAGGGTGCGATATAAGAATGTAATGGAAAACATATTTGATTTTTTTTTCTATAAAAATTTATTTTAATTAGACATTCTATACATTTTCCCCGGTAGGTAATTAAATATTTCTTTTATTTTTTCCTATGAAATCTTGATTTTGTTTTTCTAAACAATTAAACTAAAACATTCTCTTTAAAACTTTATAGGGATTTAAGAAAAATTGCATAAACTGTGTGCTTTTCAGGACGGATTTGAACCAAGAAACTCAGAAAAAGTGTCACAAGTAAGTTTACCGCTTAATCCATTAATGCCTGAATTTTTTTTTCAACTCAATACTGTGCTTAATTATAGTAAATGATGTAAAATTATAAACAATTTTGGACTATTACACCATAGGTAATTCAAATATAAATAAGTGAAATGTAAATAAACTACAAATCATTTGCTAAAATGGTGTATGAACATTTAATACAGAATAAAACATTAAAAACACTCTTAAAATTACCGTAAAAAAATTATCTTTGCAAAAATATTTATTTAACTTATAAAAATTTAAACGTCCCAATATTGGGACACTATGCACAAAAAGGTAGGGGTTTTCTCCGTTACCGTCTATGCACTAAATCTATGTTTTATGCCATTTATTTTGTTACAAAAAGGTTATATATCATTCGGGTTATTATTTGACTATAAAAATTTCTTTATTATTACTATAAAAGGGGGAAGGGTAGCTGGGCTAGGCTCAAGGACAACACCCCCTACCTCCCCACCCTTAGCCATAGGCATAGTAAAAATTTATAACATACTGTTATGTTTTGTACTAATTTAGTATTTGACATACTGAGGTTACTAATATATTTAATAATATATATATATATACTATATATATATAAATAATTGTCGATTACTAATATGTAAATATTTTTTAATTATGAATTCAATAATAATAGTTTTCCTCGTAAGTTCTCCGTTTGACTCCACATTAAATCTAAGTTTTATGCAATTTATTTTTTTATAAAATGGCTCTTTATCGTTCTGGTAATTGTTTTGTTATAAAAATGTTTTTGTTATTACTATGGGGGGGCTGGGCTCGGCTCGGCTCAAGAACACTCGACACAACAACCCCTCCCAACCCTTAGCCATTGGCATAGTAATAATTAGTAGTTTAAATTTATAATAATAAAAAATTACTAATAGAGTATATATACCGTATATACTCGCATATAAGTCACCCCCCTAACTTTCGAATGCAAATAGTGTAAAAAATCAATAACTCGCGCATAAGTCGACCCCCTAACTTTTTACTTCAATTTTGCACAAAATCAGATAAAAGATTTCACTTACTATTGCGAAAAAGTAGTAAGTAAACAAAAACAAATCATTGAATTTTTTTTAATCAAATTATTATTTATATATTTTATATATTATTTTATTACTTAAACACATAAAAAGCCATAATTTTTCAGTATTCGAAGGGTTTTTTCGAAGAGATAAGTCGACCCCCAATTTACTTGCAGAAAATTGTCAGAAATTCTTCGACTTATACGCAAGTATATATGGTATATATATTAGTAGACATATTAGTAATCTCAGGATGTCAAATGCTAAACTAGTACAAAACATAACGGTATGATATAAATTTTTACTAAGCCAATAGCTAAGAATAGGGAGGGGTGTGTGTCTTGTTCTTGAGCCGTGCCCAGCCCTCCCCCCCCCCTTATAGTAATAACAAAGAAATTTTTATAGACAAATAATAATCTGAATGATATGTAACCCTTTTGTAACAAAGAAAAATTGCATAAAACATAGATTTAAGGCATAGACAGTAACGGAGAAAACCTTTACCCTTTCGCGCCTAGCGTTCCAAAAATAGGACGGTATATAAAAGGTTCAAATTTGAACAAAAAGGTAGAAATCTGAAAAAATGCAAAAATACGTATTCTAAAATAATGTTTCGCCTTATAAATAATACCACTTATAAAATAATTGATAAAAAAAAGAAATATCTTACCTTTTCTTACACGCCATTTTATTTCAAGAAAATCCAACTTTGTACTACAACAAACATTTATTTCATCTTTTTATTCTTAAAAATGCGCCGCCATTTATGAATCAAATATTGAAAACAAATACTAAGGATATATTTCACAAAGTTTTGAAAGGATATCATAATTTCATTTGTATTGGGTTTTTTTTTTTTTTAAGAAAGCGTCCCAAAATTAGAGTACCAGGCACAAATGGGTAAAAAAACATGGTACATTTTTAAATAAGCAGACAGACCTCAAACATGCATTACATTTAAAAGTAGACGTTATTACTAATTGATATCAGTAGCGTTTTTATACGATGATTTGCATCAGAATTCCTTGAGAAATAGCCTTTTACCCACAACTGCACATATATTCACAAAATGGCTTATTTCTATTTTTACATTATAGCTTGCTTATGGTGTAAAATAAAAAACATAGTTCATTAGAATATAAAAGAGAGTTGATATTACAGTAAGGAAATAATTTTTACAATAACAATAATTTTAAAAGATGTTTTACATGTAACTGGCATTATTTTTATAGAAAGAAAAAACTGCCTACATACCGAGCGACCCTTTCTTCATATTCACCTATACGTCGCCCTGGTTTTAAATGGAAGACAGAACTTTTCTCGTGTTCTTTCTAGAAAAAATAATATGATAACCAAGTTATTTTAAAAGATTGAAGAAAAGAAATTTTAGAATTTTTTTTTTAATATAATATATGTAATACATTTTGATAAATACTGTTCTCATTTAATGAAATTGTAAATAACATGCTTTTAAATTAATGCACGTAAAACCTTTTATAGATGCATTAAACCTATCATGCTTAAAATTACAAATATATATATATGTATTTAAATACAAGAACTTTTCGCTCTCCGTTATACATAAGAATGATTTAAGACAATCGGGCAATATCAGTAGAAAAAGTTTTGTTTATAATATTTTGAAAATATTTTAAGCCATATTTTAACAAAGTCTCTTGTTAATCCAAACTGTTTCACAAATGTACCGAATTATTTCAGGGAGATTTTCGGGCACTGCGTAGAGAAAAATTCAATTGAATCTTGTCTTTTATAATTTTGTATTGTGATTTTAAGTATTCCTATTACTTATTTCTAATATCTGCATTTAAATAGTTTGACACGAGCGATCATAGAGATTTAACTTTTCAGTTAAATTGGTGAAAAAGCTAAATCTTTGTTTTCAAAATAAAATGCAATCACTCATCGTCCTACTATTATATTTTTATTTCATTATACATAAGAAAATGTGATGGTAAATGGCTAAATAAACATATTTCTGTAATAATACTTGTAACTATAAATGCCGTAGAAGTTACACCTACGTTGTGCAAAAGGTTAAAATATATATGCATAAAATTACTGCATGCTTGTAAGGCACAAATATTAGACTCAGCAAAAATATTTTCGAACAATTACAGTTCATCTTATTTTAAATAATGAGACTGAAATTTTAATTCGGAAAGAAATACCAGATTTTTTTTAAAAATAAGTAATGATAGGTCAACTAATTTTTTTTTTAATGAATTATGCCAGGAAAGTAAGTCAGGTATATAACTATGTGTTTCTAAAATTTTAAGCTCTTTTTGTTTTCTTATATTCTCAAATTTTCTCATGTATTCTAATTTTTACAGTGATTTACTGAGTTTGAATTATTTCAATGTATTTTTACTTAGAATTCTTTTATGTGCCACACAATAAAATTTCATTTTTTTAATGCAATGTTAATGACAGTGCAAAATTCTGGTTACTGGTTTTAAGTTTATATGAAACATTTCACCAATACTTTAATTCTTCAGACTATACCTGTATTCTTTGATCATGCATGTCAGCAATAATATCTCTTAGTTCTCTTTCTGAGCAGGCTGGTGATACAGGTTTAGTTGGAGGCCAGGCACTAGGAGAAAGCCTACCTGGTGTCGCGTAGGCTGATTTCGGTGAAGTAGGCTCAATCTTTGACCATACATACATTTCATCAGGCTGTAAAAAATGTGATCAACAGCTTACAAAAACGTTGTAGCAAGCACACAGTACAAACTAAATACACATTTACAATCTGATGTTATTCTTATTTTATTGATATTATTAAGCTATAGTTTTGCTTCTGAACATTGTCTACATAATTTCTGTTTTCCCTATTTTTCAACTCTAACGTAACGGAAATGAATATTTTACGTGTTCTAATATTAACATTTATGTGCGAAAGATGTCTTTTCAAACTAAATCCTTCCTTCTCTACAAATTTGTAATTTGATATTTTTCCACATCTGGTCAGTTTTCAAGATCAGCACGCTAATTCCTAATTTACCACTAGAGGACGCCTTAAACAGTCGCATAAAGAGTGCATAGCCACTTTACTACGCCTAGACACCATTTTTTGAACTATAGTAGTGCTTAACAATTAAGATAATGTAACAGTTTATTGAATTAGAATATGCTTTTTCATAATATTTATATTTCTGTTTTTAAAAAAAATGAATTTTCAATCAAGCAACCGATTTTTTTTTTTTTTTTTTACTGTTGCTTTTTAGTACTCAATTTTTGTAAAATATTACATCAAGAATCGGTAGATCATAAATTTCTATCCGAAAATTTCCCTTTTTTGCAAACGCCTACAAAGCCATTACCATTCTAATAACAATTTTTAATAAAGCAATTCAACTATTTTCGAGAAATCATTTACGAAAAAAATTTCTCCTACGGACGTGGAAAATTCAGAGCCGAAATTCAATCTTGAATACCTCTAAAAGTAGTGTAAATATTTTAAGATCTCTTTCGGGAAAATGAGGATTTCCACACTTGCGAAAATACATTTTGTCTTGGAAAGTATAATAACAAGAACGAAAAAGCCTCAGACAGAGATTATGAAACACTTTCCAAAACTAATTTAGAAATATTTTTTTCCCTAGAATGAAATCAGATATCTAAATAAGTAACTTAAAAAAGCACATAACTTAGTAAAAACCTATTTTCAGCACTCGCCGTTCACATTCGGTAATGTATGTGAAGTCTTTCATGTAGCCATGCTATCTGTAGAATTTATACACACTTCCGGATACACTCAAAATTAGATCCGTTTAAAAATGCACACCACCTAGAAAAACGCACTTCTAGCAATTATTGATCTTAGTAACCGAATCTTTAACCGAACTCTTTTGTGTGTCTCTGTAAATGAACGATAAATGATATGAACTCTACAATCTGTAGAAAACACGCAGTCTACAGATGTTTCAAGTAGAACATCTGCTGCTGTAGATCAAGTCTACAGCGAAATTTACAGCAAAATCTACAACGAAATCACTCCAGTGATTTCGCTATGTTTGAAGTATCATAACATCATAAAAATGCACTGCAAACGATTTTTCTCCATGGATCATAATGTAATGGAATCCTTTTGTGTGTCCCTGTAGGCAAACTGTAAATGCTATTTATTTTATACTCTTGAGAAAGCATGTTATAGTCCATCTCAAGAAAGTATTATCAATATCATTATACTTGAAATATCGTAACACCAATAGAATCCCTGCAAACCCTTTTTCCCTATTGATCGTAATGTAACGGAATTATGTTGTGTGTCCCTGTAAACGAGCTATAAATGCTACACATTTCATTTTCAATAACGAACACTCTCTAATAAAATCATATGAAAATTTCACGACAATCCAGGTATATTTACGAGAGTTAGAGAATGGACAGCAGATAGACAAACCAAATTCATAAACACTTTTCAGCTATGTTGGAAAATGTTAAAAAAGGGTTTTAATTGATAAATCCCTCCCCTACACTTTTAGTCAGAAAATGTGCCTTAAACCAACCGTTTTCTTATAAAACTGCGGCTAAACGGACGCACAGCTAATCAGACGGACAAAAAGAAGTTTATATATTAAAACAAAGATTTATTCATAGAAAAGTAGTACTAAACTAATGACGTATAAAAGAAAACATTTTTTTTTTCTTTAATACTAAAGTAACATGAAATGGGATATTTTTTAATAAGCTATTTTTATTTACCGACCTTGGAAACAATGTGAAATTAAACAGAATTTAAAAAAAAATCTTTAACTAAATTTAAAAGTTAACTCTTTATATTGCTGTAGAAATTTATGAAATATTTTACTTAAATATGAAAAATGTCATTTTCAGTATATAAAAAATAATTTCGAAATTTAAAAGTACAAAAAGGTAATACCCATAATGTGAATAAACATTTTATATTCAAAATCTTACTAGAATCTTAAACTACGTGTATTTTAAGAATGCTTTAAATGACTTATTTCAAACGTATTTGCGACAGAGGGCTATATCTTGGAGACTAAAGGTAAAAGTGTTATTCTAGAATATGATGAAAATAAATCTTCAAAATAAATAAACTAATGGAAATGAATAAACTAATTTGCTTCAGTTTCGCAATTGGTATAAGTGAGTAATAAATCTTTCTATTTGATTCATATGTAATCCTGAGAAGCCAGGGATGATGCAAGAACACGATATGATTGCCTGGGACTTAAAAACTCATAAATTAGTTTTTATTATTATTCTTTTTTACGATGTATTTTTTTTTTCTTAAACATGTAACCAGAAGAGAAAGAGGACAAAATGTCGCGCTCTATAAAATATGTATTATGTGTCAAATTAAATAGTTTAATATTATTCTATTGTTATTTAATAACCGATGGATCAATCCATTTCAAGTGGTCCAGAAAATCATTTATTCGTTGCTTGACCATTTTTATAAAAATCTGATTTTTTTTGTACTACAACCCTAACATGATGGAAGTTCAAAATGACTATTATTTTAATTTTATTAATTTTTGTTTGTGCATGGCGGCCATCTTTGTTTCATAGTCTGCAGCAATTTTCTCACATGAAGGGTTTACGGAATTGTAAATAATTAATCGTTTATTTCTCCAATTAAAGTGCGGATTAAAGCAATTTGTACTGAATACATTGAGGTAAAAATTTAGTAATAGAGTAGTTTCTGAAACTAACTGCTTATTGGTGAAATTTAAGCATAAAGCTTCAGTTTTTTTCTAAAATTTGTCCGTTTACAAGAGGAAATTTTTCTAGCAAGGAAAACTGTCAACATGACAATTTTTTTTTACAAATAGGTCGAAAGTACTTGTACTCACACGCCAAGTTCCAGGCCTGGGACTTGCTTTCTGTTCGCTAAAAAAAAAATCACAAATTTTTCAAAAATGTCAAAAATCGCACTTTTTAGGCTTTGATATCTCTGGTGAGGCACGAGATAGAAATCTGAAGTTCTGGTTTCTGAGAGTATTGTATGGTAGTGTTATGCACAAGAAATTTCAGGATGGAGATTTGACTACAAGCTGAGATATGGCAAGGGCAACATGTCAAAACAATACTGCCAAACTATTGTTTTGTTGTAGTCACAGGTAAGTATTTATCTCAGAGTGTCATTTAATTTTTTTTTATTATCTTTAAATAATTGTAACAGAAAATAAAGCCTTTTGCAAAGCTTAGCAATTAATTTAAAAAATAATTATGCCTAAGGCCACCATTTTGTATGGTTTCAGTAAATTTTGTTGTAAGTAATTTTAGTAACTAAAAAAAACCTCAGCACTTTTACATAAAGTAAAAAAATATTTTCTTACAAGACCTGAGACAAAAACAGAATAGGAAAAGAGAAAAGCTGTTAATGTTGGCATACTTGTTGAGACATGGTCAAACGTGTCAAAACACATTCCTGCTTGTTGGTTTAAAAAACCACAGTTTTAATGCTGCTTGCCAGTCCCTGAAACTTGTTCCTACCATAAGTATGTTCCTGTAAATTAAACATTATACGATGTTACCATGCATCAGCCTTAAGTAATTTTCAGAAAGTAAAGATATCCAAAGCCCTTTCAAAATTTATACTGCAGAAAAATGATATTTTTGCATAAGAAGTAAGCTAGGAATTATTAATGAAGTAAGACTTGCACATAGTGATTTCAAAGTTTATTTCTATGAGCCAGCAGGGCCAAGATCTTCAATCAAGTTATCAAGAGATCACAAGACTTTGTTCCTACAAATAAAATTTTGAGAAACATCAAAATTGTGGTTTTTAAACCAGCAAGCAAGAATGTGTTTTGACACGTTTGATCATGTCTCAACAAGTATGACAATTTTAACAGCTTTTCTCTTTCCCTATTCTGTTTTTGTCTCAGGTCCTGATTTTATTTTCTTTATATAAAAGTGCTGAGGTTTCTTTTAGTTACTAAAATTACTTACAACAAAAATTACTGAAACCATACAAAATGGTGGCCTTAGGCATAATTATTTTTAAAATTAATTGCTAAGCTTTGCAAAAGGCTTTATTTTCTGTTACTATTATCTGATGACAGTCAGATTACTCATGAGAAAAATTTACAAACAGCCAAACAAACATAAAAGCACTACGTGAAATACACGAGCGACACAACCTTTCTTGTAAGTTATATCTACTTCGAAAGCTTTACAGTATTAAATTAGCGGAAGGTGGAAACGTAATAAGTCACATTACAAAAATAATGGAAATAGTGTATAAACTAGGAGTCATAGGAGAAATCATACGAGACAACCACATATCCGCACTGTTACTGTGTTCGTTACCCCAGTCATATGACGTACTAAAAACTGTCCTTGAATCTAGACAGGAAGATGAGCTAACTCCATCATTTATTAAAAGTAAGTTGATAGATAAGTATAACCGAAGATATGATAACGCAGAAAGCTCAGAAAATACTGCGAGACCATTTAAAGCTCATAAGAAATACAGCAACAAAAGAGATCATAGATATTGTTCTAACTGTCGGATACGAAACCACAACACCCAGGAATGTTGGCTTAACACAGCCAAATCACAAAACATGCCACAAAATCAACATGTCAGACAAAAAAAAAAAAACACTACATCACTAGTTTTTCAAAAAAGCAAAACTATTTTAAAGGGGAACAAAAGACAAGAATCGAACCGTAGGTGCAGTCACTCCGAAAACGAAAACAATACATGAAGGGCGAGCGAAAATAAAAATTTACTTTTATAACGGAAAGAATAGAAAACAAAACATCCATCGTAGACAGTGGCAGCTCAAGCCATATTGTATGTTCTGAATCAATGTTTACAGAAATAAAAATCACGCGAAAAAACAAATCAGGATCTTGGAAGAGAAAAGACAAACTCGAAAAATCGATTTTGTTTTGTGTTTTTCCCACGTCAGATAGATGTAGGCAACAAGTAGGTAAGTCGTTTTGCTCTGTTTCGTTCTTAGTATTCTCACGATGTCAAGCTAAAGTGAGTAGTTCCATATTCTGTAAAACTACTTGCAAAACTTTGAGCTTCATTTCCCAACACCCCAATTTCGGGATTCGCCCTTTGTCTTCCAAAGTCCTGAAATTTAACCATCACAAACGGAAAAAACTTATTGCTAACGGTTCAGGTGACGTAAATATAAAAACGCTAACATCAGACAACAAAGTCGATAAAATAACACTAAAGATGTATTACTAGTACGAAACAAACCTATTGTCGGTTA
This sequence comes from Maratus speciosus, assembly GCA_963932465.1. Lineage (NCBI taxonomy): Eukaryota > Metazoa > Arthropoda > Arachnida > Araneae > Salticidae > Maratus > Maratus speciosus. The sequence goes on from OZ010791.1 coordinate 416,575,899, forward strand.
GCAAAGAAACAGAGAAAATGGATGTGAGATTCTATTAAAAAACGACAGATATATTTTCAAACTTAAAGGAGAAATATGTTTAGAAGCGCGAAAAATAAATAACCTATACAAAGTTCAGTTAGCAAACGAAAACAACGCAAACGTAGCACAAACTTGCAATAACAAACATTGCTTAGAATTATGGCACCGTAGGTTTGGACACAAGATATCCAACATCAATTAAAGATGTTACGCAAAAGGAATTAGCTACAGGAGTCCAAATAAACAACTGTAAGCACAACATAGATTACGAACCGTGCATTAAGGCAAAATTAACTGATGAACCCTATCCGAAAACTGGAGAGTATAGAGTAACTAAAAGACTCCAACTGCTTATTCAATCCGACGTGTGCGGAACTTTTCAAACACCGACTACAGAGGGGTCATCATATTTCTTGACTTTTATTGATGACTACTCACTATTGGATTGGAAAACAAAATTGGATAGATGCGATGAAAAGTGAAATGAACTACCTTATGAAAAATAAAACATGGTCAATTGTAGAACCTCCACCGAAGAGGAGTTTGCAAATGGACCTACAAATTAAATCGTGACAACACGGGAAAAATCCAAAAGTATAAAGCACGTTTAGTGGGAAAAGAGTATTCGCAAAAATTCGGGGAGGATTATGATGAGAAATACGCACCAGTTGTGTCATATACAACAATAAGAGCATTTTTAATAGCAGCGTTTCACCAAAATTTAAATGTAAAACATATTAACACCGCGTTCTTACATGGAGCTTGAGGAGGAGATATACATGAAAAAACCTTAAGATTTCGTTGAACCAAATCAGAAAAATAAAGTATGTAGACTAAACATAGCCTTATATGGACTCGAACAAGCCGCGAGAGAGTAGCATAATAAAATTTCAGAGACATTGAAAAAGATGAATTTCAGTCAGAGAAAAATTGACTTATATCTTTTTACGCGAAAAGGGGGCGACAACAAAACCTACATAATAACTTACGTCTGGGACATTTTAATTGCAGGCAAAGACGCAATTATAGAAGAAGTAATCGCAAGCTGAAATAAAGAATACGAACTAAAGAATTCAGATGACATAAGTAACTATCTATCTATGAACATTCAAAAAGTGAATAAATGCAACTTAATAAATCAAACTCCGATAAAAGAGGGTGGCCGAGAGGTTCTGCTCTCGAAGCTGGTAGACGGGAGGTGCTGGGTTCGATCCCAATCGCGCCCGTCGGCCTAATCGTTCGGAGTTTTCGTGGTTTACTTCGAACCTTGGTTCTCCAAGCGTTAATACGGGTTAGGTTCCCTTAGAAAGACCTCCACGGAAGGCACTCCCCCCCTTAGGGCCTATATCCCACGTGCAGATAATTGGCCGACATAAATACAACCAACCAACCAACCGATAAAAGAGGAATTAACTAATAAATGTAATTTGCAAGGCGCAAAACCGTGTAGTACACCCATGGAAACAAATTACAGACGCTTTAATGAGGAGGAAAACCCTTTACTAAATAACAGACATTACAGACAGACCATAGGAGCACTTCTCTATCTAGAAACGGCCAGTAGACCTGACATCTGTGCAGTTGTAAATATTATCAGTAGAAGAAATGAATCACCTCGAGTGAAAGACTAGAACTCCGTCAAAAGCGTCATCAGATATTTAAAGACGACTGAAAATTATAACTTAGTTTTAAGTGTAAAAATGAAGCCGATACTTTAAGTATATGCAGACGCAGACTTGGGAGGAGACATGGAAACAAAGTCAACAAGTGGCAATCTCTACTTATTAGGAAAAAATGCCATTCGATGGTCAACGAAAAAGCAATCTTGTGTAGTGCTTTCCTCGGCAGAGGCCGAGTATATGTCGGCCGCAAATGCGTCATTAGAAATAAAGTGGCTAAGGAATCTATTTAATGAGATGAACCTTCAACAAACATTACCGATAAGTATGTATGAAGATCAACAATCAAGATGGTCGAACTGGAAAAACCATTCGAGCAAAACCTAACACATCGACATACGGTTTCATTTTATTAAACAACTAAAGCGAGAAGGGATGATCGATCTTAAGTACTGTCCAACCAAGATGATGATAGCTGATCTATTCAATGCCACTACCCAAACCTGCTTTCCAAACCCATAGAAGGAACTTAAATTTGTGTCACAGTGAAACTCCAGAAATTAAGGAGGAGTTGTTGGAAATAAATCTTCAAAATAAATAAACTAATAGAAATGAATAAATCTAAATTACTTCCCTTTCACAATCGGAATAAGTGAGTAATAAATGTTTCTACTTGAATGATATGTGATCTAGAGAATTCCATGATGATGCAAGAACACGATATGATTTACTCAGACTTAAAAATTCATAAATTAGTTTTATTATTTTCTTTTTATGATGTAATTTTTTTTTTATTAAACTTGTAACCAGAAGAGAAAGAAGGCAAAAAGTCACACTCTATAAAATACTATGATATGCCCAGTTAAATATGTTAAAAATATTATTTTGTTGTTATTTAATAACCAATAGGAAAGTTGCAATCAGCTGATTACCTTTTCATACGCCAATCACAACTCCATGGTTGACCTCCAGCCGCGCCCATAAACCTCTCAGACACCAATCACATGTGCCGTTCAACGGTTGGTTGAACGGCACCAGCCGTTCCAAACCTCCAATGGCCGATTTGTGCCGCCGCCATATGAAACTGTCCTATGCACAGTCTCGTGCAATTTTTTAAGATGCAGTATATAAAGCACATAGCCAAGGATGAATCTTTTACACTGGCCTCCAAAAGTTGAGGAATAGGGACTGGATGCTTTCGATTGTACATGGTTTGTAGAATATCTGCCAAAATTATTGGTGAATTGTTCTTGATCTTCTGGGATGTAAAGAACATGTTTGATTTCATATTCCTCGTGAATATTTAGTCGGGAGGCCAATTAGGGATAATAATAAATTTAATAATAAAATAACATTTGTGATATGTAATAAAATTTGCAATATGTAACAGAAAATGCTGAAAATGGTTTGTCACTGTGTTAAATGAACATTTGGGTCCTGCTCAACGTTTGTATGCATTTGTGTAAGTATCGCACTCATATTCGTGAAGATGTTGTGTCTGTGAAAAATTCAAAAGTTTTTTGTTGATAGCATACAGAGTTTTCAACCAAATTTAACACAACATTCTGTAAACTTGACAAAGAACAGTAGCAACAGTATACTGCAATTAAAACATGAATATATTGAATATTTGATGAGATATGGGCATTCGTATGAAATAATTTTTAACTGCGCATGCGTGGAAGATTTCAAAATTTTTATTTCATAATTTGGTAGTCATCTATTTTGGGCAACTTCTATCAAATGTCCAGTCAAATATTGTGAAAACTCAGAAAGATATAGTGAGCTGATTGAAAAGTTGTGGCAAATCCCTTATAATAAAGCTGTTTTTAGAAAGCAACTCACTATATCGCCCCTATCTTTGTGAATTTTCGCGATATTTGACTAGACTTTTTATATAAGTTGCCCTAAATAGCATACTACCAAATTATAAAATAAAAATTTTAGAATCTTCCCCGCATGCGCAGTTAAAAATTATTTCATACAAATGTCCATATCCTATCACATATCCAATATATTCATGATTTAGTTGCAGTATACTGTTGCTACTGTTCTTTGTCAGATTTTCGGAAAGTTGTGTTAAATTTGGTTGAAAACTCTGTATGCTATAAACAAAAAACTTTTGAATTTTTCCCAGACACAACATCTTCACGAATATGAGTGCTATGCTTACACAAATGTACACAAACGTTCAACAGGACCCAAATAGCCGTTTAACACAGTGGCAAACCATTTTCAGCCTTTTCTGTTACATAGGTGATCGCAAACATTTTATTATTAAATTTATTATTAGCCCCCTAATTGTCCTCCCGACTAAATCTTTACCTAGAAATATGAAATCAAACATGTTCTTTACATCCCAGAAATTCAAGAACAATTCGCCAATAATTTTGGTAGATATTCGACAATTGTGTACGATCGATTATCATCCAGTCCCTGTTCCTTAATTTTTGGAAGCCAATGTATTTTAAAAGACAACAATTATAAAACCTTGTGCATTTTCTTTAAGCAGCAAATATAAATCTCTTACTGGATAAATCGGATAAAAGTGGAGTACGATAGTGCGTCGTCTGAAAAAGGGGTAAGTTCTAGTTTTCTTACCTCTTATTATCAAGGTCATTTATGTTGTGTTATAAATAAAGATTACGATTACTTACGAACATAAAAAACTAATTCACGCCTGAACTACAGGATTTAACATCCTGTCACAATATAAACTACTCACCGATTCGTTAATGCCCTTGCAAATAAACTTATTTCCTCAATAATATTTAATAATGCAGAAATATTAAAAACCTGTAAATATGATTTAAACATTCATCATTATATATATATATATATATATTCAAAAACCAAACCAAAAATTCGAAACTACGGAACTGATCCAAAAATAAATAAACTAAACCAAATGACAACAACAAAATAACTAAAAACAACTAACTTCAAAAACAACATACTTTAAAAACGGCAAACTTTAAAAACATTCAAACTAAAACCAGAAGAAATTGAATCCATGGAGACAGGCGGCATGCACTTGCGACATGCAACTGCGGGGTTAAAACCAGTTTTTATGTGCACAACGCTCCCCAAACAACCTGTCAAGACCAAGAAGAAAAAACTAGCAAATCGAATGAGCTGCCTAGACCCATCGAAAACCAACAACTGCACATGAAACCCCAAACAATCGTGCACGCAAACCCTGAACAGTCAAAGCCACAGTTACTCCTCTCTTCGCATCCACATTACCTCTAAATCTCTGCGATAAGTCTTACACTTTACGAAATTTCGCAGCAGACTCTTCAAAAATCTCTCAGGATAGCCATGGTGCAATGCCAGAATATACCATTTGTAAAGTTCTTCAATTTTTTTCCCAGTATTTGATGTCTATCTATACGGTTTAACCCGTTAATAAAAATATTTCTATATATTGAAATATGCACATTTGATCCAAAATTTAAGATTTTTATAGTTTCAAAGTTAAAGCTTTTTCGTTTATCATATATATCTGTTTTTATCTCACCATTTTTTATCTCGATATTAATGTCTAAATAATTGACCATGTTTTTACTTTTTGACTCCAATTTCAAATTTAAACCTTTAGGATAGCAATCAAATTTTTCTTTTTTCACATCATTGCATCTGACTATTAAAACGTCATCAATGTAACGAAAGCACCTCATATCCTCATTTATATCAATTTGTTCCTCGTACATATAATATATATATAAATATTTGCATGCACCCATCAATCCTGTTTAAATAGCACACATTCATTCCGATGTCATTAAACATTTCCATACATAGATCGAAAAATTGAGGCAAATTTAGGTAAATGACGTGTCTTTTTAAAATTTTGTTTGAAAAAAGTAAAACGAATCGAAAATGCCCATATCAATATTTAAGGTTGATACTTAAGTAAAATCAACTTCAATTTAATCCGCTGGGCATAAAATTAATTGAAACATTTTTATTCAAGTTTATTTAATTTTTATTAAATACGACTTCATAGAATATTTGAGGAGAGTTTATGGAATATTTATTTCCACTAAATGATTTTATTTAAAAAGCGTAACAGTAATATTTATGGCTTTATTAGAGTAAAATAAAACGCTTATACACAGGATATTTCCAAAAGACCCTTTAATTTTAAAATTCCATAATTCATTAAGTATAATAAATATAAATAAGCAGCATTTTTATCAGATTCCTCATAAATTCTGTACATATTAATTAAAAATATTGTTCAAGTTTTTTTTTTTTTTTTCCAATAGCTGGCGCTTTGCTGTTTCAAACTCTAGGTATGCTTAAATTAAAACATGTATATATATATATATATATATATATATATATATATATATATATATATATATATTCAAAATATAAATCTTTCTTTCATGCTTGAATTGCAAATTTTTATTTTTAAAAAATAATTATCTTTCATGCAGATTTCAAGTCTCCCAAATGGTCCGCCAACTGAATACCAATATTATTTTAGAAAAATTTTCTTTAGATTTTTCTTACAAACCGCCCCGGAATCACCTTTGAAAGTTAATTCTAACGCAAACCTACCATAAAATTTTCTGTTAAAATTTATTGGTATTCAGTTGGCGGACCATTTGGGAGCCCTGATATTTACATGTTATGTTGACCAGAGGTGGCTGTAGTATATACGGCATCAGGGGCGAAGTACTTCCCAGCGTCCTTACAAAGTTACCTTCTAAAGAAACTCGTCTTTTAACTAAGTATTTTGTCTATTTCCACCCAATAGATTTTAGGGCATTAAGCAGTCAACCGACCACGATTTTCTCTAAATCTGTTCCTGAGTTTGAACATTCTTACAATTTGAGACAATGCAGCGCCAACTATTAGCAACCATCGATAATTTATTTTCTTTAAAACTTCTCCATTCAAAATTTAAGAGCTATCAGACTTATTTCAGGATGACATTGATTACAGTTAACAAATTACTGAATTTTACCGAATGTGAAGAAAATATGTGAAAAATTGTACTTACTTTGAATTTTTAAATAGTAACACCAACTTTTAATAACATATTTCAGTTTCTTTGATCATACGGAGACCGGAAAAAGGTATAGTATATATACTTTTTAAAATCCGCATAGAATTATAAAACAAAATGTTTTAAGGGGACCGGGAAAGCCCTATTTCCGCCATGTTAAATTCACCAACTTTAGATACCTTTTTCTCAGAAATGGTGAAAGATAGAGGTCTAGATTTTTTAGAGTAGTTAGAATAACATGTTTTACGTATTTTAACTGGCCATTTTATTTCTAAGTGAAACTGAAATTTAATTAGTAATTATTTATTGAAAGTCATTTTTAAATTAGCATTTTTTGTAAGATTTTACTGTCTACAATAAATAATTCTCAATAAATCATTAAATCCCTGTGTTAAAGCATACAATATAACATAAATATTAAAAAAAATCTGAGTTCATAAGTTTAATAGATATTGAAAAAAAGGATCACAAACATGAAAAATTCAAGTTTTTGAGATAAGTCAGTTAAAGATTTAAATGGCCATTAAGCTTTGAAGTACGCTTAGAAAGAATGAATAATTCCAACACTTCTTTTTTTAAAAAATAAACATGTGTGACACATCGTTGGAAAGATAAAAGTTTAAACTATTTAATGAAAAAGTGAAAATCGATTTTTATCCCAAATTTCGCTTACCCAAATTTCGAAAAGTAAAACTTTTTTAAAAAAGAGAGAGAGAGAGAAAGAAAAAGACCTGGAACACACAGTTATCAGATAATTTATACGGAAAATTCAAATATGTTAAACTCGCTTTATGTATATAATAATAAAGAATGCTCAATAAAGTTGTTACAGCAATTAAGATTTTTTGTTGTTGTGGTTCTGTGGATGATTTGATAACAGGAGACGGCTCTTCGGATCGTCGAAAAATAAAATTCATCTATATAAATCCGAAAACTAATGATGCGAAAGAGGTGTAAACGTACACACCGATGTTTTTGGCGATTGTGGTTCTTTTTAAGAAAAAATGATTTCGCTCATAATTCATCATTTTTTAGCGTTTCGTTCATCTGACGAAACCCTATTCGTCTCACTCCTCTGTCTGCCTGTCCGTCACAGTGATTGTTCTCAGAAACTATATATGTTGGAGACTTGAAATTTTGCATACTTATAGCTGAACACCTCACATCAAACGACAAATCATAAAATTTTGAAAAAGTCTCATATTTAACCCTCTGAGCTCTAACTTGTGGAATTTAAGCTTTTTTTCTAACCGAGTCCCTAAAGTTGAAGATTTGAAATTTTGAAAAATTATAGCTAAACACTTGCGATCAAACGACAAATCATAAAATTTCGAAAAAGTCTTATATTTAACCCTCTGGTCTCTAATTTGTGTATTTTAAGCTTTTTTTTTCTAACTCAGCCCCTAATTAAGTTGAAGACTTGAAATTTTGCATAATTATAGCTAAACACTTGCGATCACTCGACAAGTCGTAAAAATTTCAAAAAGTGTTATATTTACCCCTCCGGTCTATAACTTGCGTATTTTAAGCATTTTTTCTGACTCAGGCCCTAATTAAGTTGGAGACATAAAACTTTGCAATCTTATAGCAGAACACTTTCGATCACACGAAAAATCATAAAATTTTCAAAAAGTCTTATATTATTTACCCCTCCGGGATCTAACTTGTGTATTTTAAGTAATTTTTCTAACTCAGCCCCTAATTAAGTTGGAGACTTGAAATTTTGCATACCTTTTAACAGAACGCGATCACACGAAAAACCATAAAATTTTCAAAAAGTCTTCTGGGCTCTAACTTGTGTATTTTAAGCAATTTTTTATCCTCCCTCCTTTTCCCCCAGGGGGCACTTTTCTAACTTTAGGCGTCTAAGTTTTGGCGACACCCCTTTGACCACTCTTTCATAATATGCACCATACACTTACACATTTTAGTTCCGCTTTTTACCGCTAGGGGAAGTCTACCTATCTCGGATGCTATGGGCCCGCTTCCCTCGACTAATATATCTACGGATAGGTTGTGAAACGGAGTTTCGTTCGGATAGAGGTTTGTTTAGAATAGAGTGCGCCCCCTGGTTGCGAAATGTGGAAGTAACAGATTTTGCAAAAGGATAAAGTGTTTTGAAAGGGATATTAAACGAAACCCTCTGTGCGATCTGTGATCACACTTACCCACTTGTTTTAATATGACTTTAATAGTTTTCACAATTAAAAATATTTCCAAGTCAAAAAAAGTCTAATGTCTATGCATTGTATCTCATTAAAAAATTCCTTTTGGATTTTATTTATTTTTTTAATTTATTTTTTGTGTGTGTGTGTGTGTGGGGGGGGGGGGGGAGAGAGCGATATAAATTAAAGTTTATCACGGGTGTTTAGCATTAGCGTACTAATATTTTGAGTTCTTCTAAGTCTATGAAGATTTAAATATATATATATATATATATATAAACTATGTGAAAATTAAGATACTTGGCGCAGTACAATAGAGACAGATAGAAAAGTTCTGGCGCGTAAAACGCTGTTTTAGCTATTGAAGACTTCGTAACTATTCAGTGTAATTTCATCACTGACACCGTCATTTGTTGAAGATCAGCGTACCGTCATTTTGGCACTGATGATGGTTCGCTGAATGCTACCGAAACTAGTCTGCAATAATTAGAAAAACTCTAATGCTGAAAATATTGTTTTATCTGTCTATATATAAACTGTACCTTTTTTAGAAAACCTTGATTCAAGGAACTCAAATATGGTGTCGCAAGTGGGTTGTTACTATTTGGAAATTCAAATTTGGTGTGCTTTTTAATATATCAGCAACTCCCATTTCAAAACCTTTATTCATATTCAGAAAGCAGACGATTCCCAGTCGAATGGCACATCTCCCTGCTACAATTTGGTAATGAAAGAGCATAGTGTGGTGGTGTCATTTATGTCAGAGGTGGCAATCAAGAATTGTGATTTTCTTTTAAAAAATAATTGCACCTATCTTGTTGGTGGAACATAAAAGGTAGAACTTTTTTTCTGTCAAATGACGTATTAACTAGCACGGTTAGTCGGAAGGATCGTCTTTCATATCAGAATTTTGACCAGCACAGGTGATGTAGTGACAACAGATTGTCAACCATCGTAGCAAATTGAACTAGCTATAGCCTGATAGATTGGCTGCTCAAATCAAATACATGGAGAATTTTTTTGGAGGAGTCTTGAATGACATTTGAAAATATACAAACTGCACATCCTCAAAAAGTAAAGTGAACATTGAAGCTTCATCAGAAAAATTCTAAATTTCCAATTATCATCCATTATTTTAAATCGCATACGTTTCATTCAACTGTGCCATAGGTGCCTGTAAATGTCGTTTTACCTTTCGTTGAGTATGTATGCAGTCAAACGGACAAATACAGAAATGTCAAGTATAGTTCATTGTTGGCTTTTGAAATTAATATTTGCGATCATTCACCTTAATATGCAATATCTCACACTATTAAAAATATTTACACAATTACGTTATGCAAAAACCTTTAATTATTTCTAGCGTTACAAAACTAATAATTATTGGTCACATGTTATGACCATTAATTATAAGTTTCGTATGTAAATAACAAATCTCACGGTTCGACAATAATTATTTAAAATATTTACAAAACTAATTACGTTATATCAGAACTTTTAAAAAGTCATTTTTTGCTTTTGAAATTCAAAATTGTTAGTTCATTTACTTTAAATAATAATAATCAGTAATAATTTAAAATTTTCACTAAATTACCAAATGCAAAACCTTTAAAAATCATCGTACGCTTTTGAAATTCGCATCTGCCCATTTGACCGCATGCATACTCAATGAAAAGTAAACGGTATAGTGTTATCAATCGCTACATTTTTTAAATTCAGACTGTTATAGTGCCACACCCCTTTTTTTAAATAGAATAATTTGTCTTATACTATACTCATTATTTTACTTGCCATTAAATAAGGTGAATATTTATACTTAAAAAAAATTGTGATAATCAATCAAGTAATATGGATTTTAAAAATGAGTAGCTAATTGGCAATACCTTTTACAGGCACTGGTTGCACAGTAGAATGAAGTATAATATGATTAAAAAAAAATAGACAATTGAAAATTCAGGAGTTTTTCGATGAAAACAGCAATGTTAGTTTAATATTTTAAGGGAGTGTACAACGAAAAGTATTTGTGCAAAAAATGATCCAAAATTCGTCAGCCATGAGTTTATTGCAAAAACTATTTCAGAGGATCGACAAGGAATTTTAAAACCAATTCTTTCAGAAAGATATGTAGCCGAAATTTCATACGTCTATTTCCATGCATTAAAAATCCGGTTTTTTATTTTAATTTAATAGTAGAGTGAAATGTGAGATTCTAATATATTCAATAGCGGTAGTTTATGTAAAAACATCGTTTTATCAAATTGAAAAAAAAATTCTGCTTTATAAGAATGACTAGAAACTATTCAAGAGAGAAAAAAAGTAAAGTAAGATTTCGTTAACCTTCATTTTTCGAAAAAAAGGTCAAAAATATCAATTTTCCAGTTGTTTGCTTAAAATGAATTTAGATATCCGTATTATATTCTGACGAAATTTTGTAAGGATCCGATAGTTAAAGTTGTGCGAAAAAGGGCTTATATAGAAAAGGGCTTACTGGATCCATTCCCCTTTAAAATATTCAGAGTTACAATCTTTAAATTCCATTTTTTTCAGTTTATGCTTTTAATGTATCACTATTTTTTAAAATATTAAAACTGCAGCATGTTTTTCTCAATTGATTTGATTTCTTTGTGGGCGCTAATTAAGTTTTGTTTGATAAAATTAAGGATCTGGTTTGAACTAGTATGAATAGTTTATCTTTTAAAAATAAAGTGTTAAGAAAACAGTTATTTTTACATATGTCGACTTTTTTTAAAACTAACTTTTTAGAAATCTGATTCTTACATTTATAGAACACGTAGGAAAATTATTTAAAAAAAATGTGTCGCAAAAGGTTCAAAATTGTGCAAGAAATGCAATTTTTCTCTCTTTTTTTTTTTCTTTTCTTTTTGGTTAGCTTCTAAGCGTCACACAATTTCAATTTTTACACCGTTGAATAGGGGAAAAAAAACGTTATTTGAAAGGCATTTCTTTAAAAACTGTCTTAATTTTGCTTTTTTATGGTTTTTAAAAGAATTTTCAAGCATGATTTTTTTTCCTATCTATATCTCATGCAGCCCGATTTATGAAAGATTAATCCGTTTGCATATAAAACAATATAAATAGTTCAGGATTTGTTTCCAGCTAATATTCCAGAACGAAATTAATACTTCGTCAATAAAATATAAATATGAAACAAATTTAACAGGTATATAATCGAACTACGCGCTTAAACACTGAAATTATCAAAATCAAAAAGACGAATAGTAATAAGTAGTAAAATCTTTGGCGATTTCTTCGGCTCTTAACTCCTGGCATGCGAACAATATGAAAATATCGTTTTTAATAAATTTCAAAACTTTATTTGAATACATAATTGATGTTTTTCAGATAAAAATGCTTTTTCGTGTTAGTGGGTAATCTAAAAAACATACTAAATATTCTGTAATCCGGCATGCCCGGGTTGGATCCCTTAGTTATCTTAAATGCGCAGAAATACGAATCTTCTGAAACCGTTACAATGATTTTCTGTGTGTTGAAATATCTTCTTATGCTATTTACAGGCATATTTCCTGGAACTATTACGTATTTCGATGTTCCTACATATAGATTGACATGTCAATATACATTCCATGCACTTAAATATGTTTTTTTTTTTTTTTTTTTCAAAATTAGTCACTTGCACCACTATTGCAAAACGGCTCATATGTTAGTTTCTATTGAATATAAATTTTATGAAGCATAATGTTATACTCTAAAAATGTTCATTTTGTATCTTTTAATGAATACGTTCATAAATAGTCCAAAAGCATTATCCTCTCACGATAACTTGGCGTGTGAGTAACCCAAATTTAGATCTATTTATTCGCTAACTATGGTGGCAATCACCACAAACAACTAGCGGAATCTAGTTTTTAATTGAGTAATGCATTTCCTGTACGAGCTCCAACTGATTAGACTGTAGGATTAAAAAAAAAAAAACACTTCTTTTCCTATAGCATCGTTTTCAAAGTCATCGGCCAAGTTATCGTAGGCGGACTGTAAAAGATTGCTTTTCCATTTAATGACACGATACCAATAAATCGTACACGATTGTCGTTATCAGGCATCTATTGCACGTAAAATGCATTCATTACACTATGACGACAAAACCGTCATCGAATAGGTAGGTGGGAAAGTGCGTAGCGTATGTGAATGCATTTTGTGTGCATGGATGTTGGATAACGACACTTGTGTAAGGTTATCGGTGTTGTGTCAGCAAATGAAAAAGAGTTCTAAGTGTTTATATGTCGTTCTCGGTTTCGTTGTTTTAGGACCGATCCCTACATTCGCGTATAAGTGACAGAAAAACTTTGATTTATTACCAGTATTTTTCAATTCTTTTCGATAAAAAAGGAATGTTCTTTTATAATAAGAAAACCCATCGCCTGAATATTTCAAAAGAAACTATTTTTATTGCTAAGACTCTTTTTAGAATTATTTACTTCAGTTACTTAACAATTCGAAATAGAATGCATATATTTAATTCGTGTTTATTTACGTCAATGATAATCTGAATTATCTTTGAAATCGCCGTTATTTCATGGAAAACATTAAATTTAGCTTTTCGTTTTAATAACTATTATGCTTTTCGATTACAGACAGAAACAAACGCCAGAAAAATTGCTGACGTCACATCTACGCAGAAGCACAAAAATCCAATATTCCTCATCATTTCTCTACCTGGAATGAAAGATAGAGAAACAAGCAGAGTGGACAAAAGAGGCGTCGTCTTGTAACCATGGAAACGCCTCCGTCACTCTTGGGCCTCTATGAATCTTGGATCGATAATGGCACAAACAAAATATCTCACCCCGAAATATTAGAATGACAAGATTCTGTTGGCTACGGGTGATTTCTAGAATGTTTCCTGAGCACGAGTTTCTGTTTACATGAACGAAGGAAGGGGATGAATGGTTACTTATTAATGAAACTGTTGGCTTCAGAAGAACAAACAAATGTATTGCATAAAACAAAATGCGAGATAAGTTTTCAGTGTTTTAGAAATTATAAACAAGCTGATTTCGTAAAAGGTTAATAAATATATTTTCCTTATATTATTTTTCTGGATTATTATTATTTAATAAGTATTATAGAAAGTTATTTTAGGCAATATTTTCATCGATAATGACAAAATATATTGTTTTGAAATACAGTAGAACCTCTTTTATCCGAAACTCTTTTAACCGAAACTCTCGGTTAATCGAAATCCATTTTGACTTTTTTTTTTTTTTACTATTACATTCCTTGTGTACAAAATCCATTTTGAAAGCTTTTTTGTTTTAACTATCATATTCCTTCTGTGCAAGCGGTCCTTTCGGAACTAGGAGTACATATAAATATTTTCGATCCCCTTTCTTAGAGTTCTTTTGAATTTAACTTGAGCTCTCGTAGGATGCGGAGTGGAACGAAGAAAACGAACGAATTAGCAATTCTGAAGCTTTTGAATGTTTTTCAAAAGGTTTTGCATGGCTGGAGCAGCAGAAAGACTGTGATACTGGTAAACTAATAATGTTTAAAAACTTCGGGATAGAACTTCAAAGCAAAGGCAATCGAAGCTGCGACAAACAAAACATTTTTTCAAACCCTTGTGATAAAATTAAAAGGTAACTTAATTTCAAAATTAAAATTCAGGTAATTTATTCTTGTTTCTATTTTGCTACTGCTTTATTTTTATTAAGCACTTTTTACCATTATGAGAAATATTGCATACTTAATCTTAAAATTGAAGCATTCTCGATTATCCGAAAATTTCGATTTTCCGAAAGAGGGTCGGTCCCAATTACTTCTGATAATCGAGGTTCTACTGTATTAGAATAATCAGATTCTGTTAGATTTCTAGAACGTTTTTAAGGAGAACGAATTTCTGTTTATATGAAAAAGTGAAGGGTTTGGATGATTATTTCCTAATGAAACTGTTTGCGTTAGAAAAGTAAACGAAAGTATTACATCAACAGAACTTGTGAGGGATTTCCAGGGATTTAGAAACTGTAAACAAGTTGATTTCACAAATTTTTAATAAAATATTAGAAATATCCCCAAAATATTAGAAAGACGCCATTCTGTTCGTTACGAAGGATTTTTAGAAAGTAAAAAGAAGTTTCTGTTTACATCATAGAATTAAAGAACCGGATAATTATGACTAATGAAACTGTTTGCTTTAGGAAAAAAAGAAACAAGTTTATTTCGTAAACAGTTAACCATTAACTGCCATGACAAAAATTGCCGTTATCAACGGTCTCTGAGACCGCTTGATTGAAAGATGAATAAAAGGCTCGATTACCTCATATGATATTACTTCTGTACAGAACTTTATGTACATGACTATTATAATTTAAATTAACTTATTTAGAGGTCTCTAGCAATATTTCTAGGGCTCAATCGAACAAAATTTCACTAATATCTACATTTAAACTGGAAATTACAAGTGAAACTGTGAAAACTGAAAAAAGCAGTGGTTTGCGAGACTGCTAAAAGCAGTTAAGCATTAATAAAACTTTTTCTTTTATTATTTTTCTGTTAACTTTTGTTTATAACAGTATCTTAAAAAACTATTTTAGATTATATCCTCATCGATAATAACAAAATAACTTGTTCCAAAATATTAGAATGACCAGATTTTCTTGGAGTTACTGAATGTATCCACAATAAGAGTTTGTTTATATGAAAAAAGAAAAAGACTGGGAAATTATTTATTAATGAAACTGTTTGATTTAGTAAAATAAATATATTATGTGAAATAAAACTGGGATCGGAGGAATTCCAAGGGTTTAAAAAACTGTAAACAAGTTGATTTCGCAAACAGTTAAGATTCTAGTTTCTTTTTCTTTATTTTCATTTTTACATTTATGATGATTTGTTTAAATATGGATATATCGCTAATAATAGATAATTTAGACTACATTTTCAGCAATAGTATAAATATTGGATACAAAACATTATATAGCGCTTATAAATAAATACATTAAGTATAATATACTAGTAATGTGTGTTTATATTTAAAAAAATGTAAATCAGTAAAGAAAAATATTCAAAGGGTACCGAGTAAAAGAGGTCTGACAAAATGAAGGCGAACTTTCAAACGGGCCGGATCATCAGAATCAAGACAATTTTTTCAACGGGTCGGGCCTGGCCGATAAACAAAATAAACTTGTCGGTCTGCAAAATAATTGAACGGGCCTGTTGGGCCGGGCCGATAAAATATGAGCCATTTTCAATGAATATGACTTTCGCGAGAATAAGTATAAATGTGTATCACGAGCCGATGCTAGTTTGACAACATCAATACAGAAATGTAACATGTCCAGTGCAGAAATTGGCATCGGGCAGTTATACATGATGTTACATGGACAGTTACGTGGTTAATTGTTTCAGCAGACTCATGCCGGGCCGAGATCAGGCTTGTTTTTTGTTTTTGTTTTATACATAGTCGAACCGGGCCAGAACTGGACTTGATTATTCCCAGGATGTGTAGAGAAGGCAATATGTTTTATAAAAATGTTTATAGAGATAATGAACTTCTGTTAGCGGAATCTTTGGAAGGCGGTTGTCAAATTCACTGTTCAACAATGCGAAACTTTCCGATGCATTTTCTGACTCATTTTTAAATGCAAAAGCATAAAATGGACAGACCTGACTACTAAAGGGATTTGGATTCGAATAATGTTTTCCATTTTTTATAAATTAGAGAATTGTTGTCACGTGACTGCAGGTTCTTCTCCTTTTCCGTTCTATCACTTCTGAAAATTCGATTCAAAACGCTAACTTTGAAATTATTTTCTCTAAGATGTATTGCCTTTATCGAAAAATGGATAACGCCATTCTATTGCATAGTTTCTGAGTAAGAGCACCTGCCAACCTTGTGAATTTCAGAAAAGAATTCAAAATGTGTCAGAAAGAGGCTCCTTTGGATTTAAGAAAAGCCTTAATAAATGACGGAGAAATATTTTCACAAATATACTTATTATACAGCTTCAAAAGTTATATTTTTAACCCTCCTTTTTCTCTTTTATTCTAAACTACATTAATTTTTGAATGAATTATTATTTGAATGTTGAAACGTCTGAGACTAGGTAATCAATTAAGTTGCTATTGTGTATCTTCTGTCTTGCGAACACATCTTAATTTTAAAATATACGGTAAAATTATCCCATAAATATGTACGCAATATTCTTCAAAAGAATCTTAATTATATGTCAAGAAGTATATGAATTTTTTGTAGAAATTGAGTGAGGCTGTATCGGACCTGATATAACTGATTTTTCCACGGGTTGGGCCGGGCCTGTTTTTACTGATTTTTGTACGGTCCGGGGCGTGAATTGTGAAAATATAAAGAGGCCGTGCGGGACTTGGGTCAAACATTGGAAACACATCTGTGTAAAAAAATTCTCTATCAAGAAGTGAGTAAAAATTTTATTAAAATATTCCATCTTTACATACAAAAACAGAGTTGAGAGTTTTAAAAGAGTATATAAAACGCAGCTATTGGCATGATTTACTCTCGGCTAAAATAACAGTACGAGATTGTTTTCGACTTTTATAAAAACACAGTTTAGAGAGTAATTTTTTAAATTATCGAAAAAATAAAACCCAAAGACAATTTACTTAAAATACCATAAAATAACTCAGCATAAAATCTTCCATCATACTACATTTATTTACTTTAAAAAGCGTTAAAATTATTTAAGTGGTGCTCGGGACACAAAAATCTTTAAAATTTCTTTTTAACTTTTTCCAACGCAGTTGAAAAATGTTTATGAATTCGGTTTGTCTGTCCGCTCTAACTCATGTAAACATACTCGGATTTTCATGTAATTGACATATGATAATGATGTTTAACATGGCATGTTCGGTGTTAAATATGAAGTGTGTAGCATTAATTACTCAGTTACAGGGACACTCAAAAGAATTTCGTTACATTATCGTCAATGGTGAAAAATCGTTTAAGCAGTGTATTTTAATGATATTACGCTATTTAAAATGTATTGAAATCGATATAAATCAGTGAATTTTACTACAAGATGATTACTATAGAATAGGGTCATAGCATTTATCATTTGTTTACACGAACACACAAAAGAAATCGGTTATAGTTCTGTCTATGAGCAATAATTGCTGAAAGTGCGTTTTCAATTTCGGTATGTGACTTCAAACTTTTGCATGCTACACGTTATGCATAAATTCTATACTTCGTATATAAGACTTCACAAAAAAAAAATCCACGTACTATTCTCCTTATTAGCGGAAATTGCTGAAGGGGAATTTTCAACTGTGTTATGTGTTTCCTAACTGAACTAAAATTTTGCATACATGTAGTTTATAGATACAAATCTGTATATCATATACAGGGCTGCTCAAAAAATTGGAATAATTTTTTGACTATAGATGGGAATTGCTGAAATTGGGTTTTCAAATGTGTTATGCATTTCCAAATGCTTCAAATAGACATCCTATTTCAACTTTTTAAACGATGAAGTTTTGTTACACTATTCTGAAAGTATTGGAACGTGTTTTATAAACTATGCTTGATGGATGATTTTTTCTTTCTTGTTTTAAGCTTAAAAAGGTATAAAAGTTAAAATAATTTTTAAAAACTACTTTTATGAGCATTCGATGTTTATTTGAAAAATGAAGCCTAATTTCATGACTATAATTCATGATTTTTCCAAAAAACGTCCGTTACAGTACATTAATTTAGGCGTGCACACAGAAACAGAATATGGAAAATACAAGATAGGACGATTTAGTGAATTTATTAAAAAAATTATAATTTTTGCTGTTTCTGTTTTAAGATAGGGCAACAGAAAGGAAAAAATAAATCATTATATAAGCTATCTTTTTAGGATTTTTAAATTAATATCTCAATAGTCCAAGAGCCGCCAGCCCAAAAACCTATGTTATTAAGCACAAGAAAAAAATCTTTATTTAATGGAAGAGTAGAAGTAGGGGAATCTAATGATCCATGTCTGCCGGAAGTGAAATGGTGCACAAGCCAAAAATTTATACCACCAGTGGTTGACTCGTAGACTCGTAAGTTTATCATTGTGTTTGTCCTACAACTATCCTCATGTTTTCATACCTTTATTTGTAGGACAAACACAACGATAAACCTAAAAGTCAACCACTTGTGGTATTAATTTTTGGCTTGTGCACTACTTCACTTCCAGCAGACATGGATCATTAGATTCCCCTACTTCTACTCTTCCATAAAATAAAGGTTTTTTCCTGTGCTTGATAACATAGATTTTTGTGCTGTCTGCTTTTAGACTACAACATGTAATCATAACGTGAAATTATTAACAGATTAGCGCATATTTTTAAAAATATGTATTGCACTCTTTGTATTTTCTACTTTTTTGTGTTTAAAATAGTGTTGTTGCAGTTTCTCAGCAAGTGACCTACTTTAGTGAGCGTGGTTTGGCGCATCATTTTGTAACTTGTATACTATTGCAACCAATATAAAGAATATTTGACGATTTATCACCTGTGGCAGATTAAAGGAAAAAATGCTTTAAATAAGTTCTAAAAAATATTGTATTGTCATCGGAAACAAAACACCCTTTTACATAAAGTTCAGTTAGTAATTCTATCATATCAGGAAGTAAGAGAAAAATCGATTCCAAAATTCCATCTTTACGTACAATTAAATATGACGTGTTTACTCACCCTGAAAAGTTTCTCCTTATTTTCTGGCTCAATATGCCTGAGAACACCAGCACACAGAAGGTTTGTACAAAATTGAGCTGCCATTAATCTCAACTCGTGTCTCGAAAGAGGGTGGTCTTCAGGAAAGGACGAGCAAAACCAATTTACCAACATCTGACCTAGAAAACGCATAAGATTAACGGGTAAAAATTTAAATTTTACTGAATTAGAACAAATATATATTACATTCAAAATAAAATCTTGGGGTAAAAGATAAACACTTAGAAATTAACTTGGAAAAACTTAAATGGAAAGAGGTGGTGGTGTTACGGCCGATTAATCTGCGTTTATATCGCGTTTTCAAGCATTCGCGACAAAAAATCGCAGTTTATTTCCCGGGTCCTTCTTTTCAAAATGTTCTGTCATCAACAAAAGAAAGGGAAGTCTTAACAAAGGAAAGAGGCAGCGATAAACATTTCGGGAATCTACACCGCTGACCTCGGCCTGTAGACGAGCTTTTTGAAAACTGACCACATGAAAGTTTAAGCTGAGGCTGAACACAGACTGATCTATCCTCAATCGGTATTTACGCAGCGTTACGCAGATTCAAGGAAGACGACCAAACGTTTCAAACTTCCGGAACGACATGGGTTTGAACCCAGCACCTCCCGTATACCAGTTTTGAGAGCACAACTTCTAAGCTGCTGGTGAGGCTTAAGAGAATTTTAGACTTCATAGAATCCCCATGTAAAAATTCAAAATGTACAAGATGGATAAGACAACAAAGTGACAACACTGTGTCATTTGTATTATAAAGAAAATATTTAAAAAGAAAGATGTCCTTATCAAATTTTTATTTAAATACAATTGCTACAGTTTAGTGAGTTTAGAATAATTTTTATATTACTTTAATATAAAATTCTTAGTACATTGATATAAAAAATGTCAAAAAGATATTTGATTGTTTTATACATTGGGACGATATAAAACGACGTATAAAAAAAGGCGTACAAAAGAAATAAACAAAACGCAGAGTGATATTCATTGATAATATGATAATACATTATACGTAGTATTAAAATAGTTTACCATTCCTTAGTTTTAGAGATAAAATAATTTCGGAAAGCATGTATGCGTTTAACAAGCTTTGTTAAATTTTGGATTTGAGACGCACTCTTAAATTACATCTCGAGAGATAATTCATTTAATAGAGGTACTTTCGACATAGCTAATTTTGCTCAAAATTCATATTTCTCACATGTAGAATTCATACTGTCCCATTCATTAAAAAGTGAATTTCTGTATCAATTGCGAAATTATTTGGATTTAAAAGGGTCCGTTTAGCACTGTATAATTATATAAAGCGCCGTTTCTTATTTAACAGTATTCCACGCAAGTGAATCTAGGTTCAGTACTTGCAAAAACTAAGTTTTTGTGTGTTTAAATTGCAGAAATATTTTTTGCTATAACAAATCAATTCACACCTTTTGATAATAAAACGAAAAGTAACTTGTTTTGTTGACACAAGACATTTCCATAGCAATATATAAAAGAGAAAACAAATCTAAATTTTTAAGGAAGCAGTCTAACATTGTTTATATCACTTGTCACCTACATTAAAGTTTTGAGCCTGCAACAATAATAAAAAAGGGAACGTCTATTGTTACTTTTGTGACCATCAGAGCAAATTTTCAGAAATACTTCCATTTATTTTATTAGAAAATATAATTAGGATAAGACTGATATAACCAGTTAAATACCATCGTGTTCCACTCACATAAATATATCTAATTTGTAACAAAAAGCATGTTACATGTCTACATAATATATCAAAATTTTGTTACAAATTAGATATATTTTATGTAAGTGGAACACGTTGGTATTTAACTGGTTATATCAATTTTATCCTAATAATAAAATAATTGGAAGTATTTCTGAAAATTTGCTCTAATGGTCACAAGAGTAAAGAATGGACGTACCCAAAGACAGGGATAACACCGTAACACACAAACCTTGAAATTTCTCATACAAGCTGAAGTCCAGTTCTTGCGGCAAATACTTTGGTCTGTCAATATGCTTCTCAATCGTCGCTTTGTCCAACGTTAGGGAAGCAACTCGACGGAGACAGCATTCGCCTGTATTCGGTGGCAGAAGATTTTGAGAACAGTAACGTCGTATTACCTGAATAAAATAAAAGCTTTTTACTTTTGATTCCCTTCTTATATGATCCGATAATTTGCAAATAGTAATGAAATCTCATACTGCAAAAAATAATTAGACGTGAAATTCAGAAAATTACTATATTATTTTAAAGTTTTAAGTCTAAGCCTACATTGCATACTGTAAAAGCACTTATTTTGGCGAGGCTTTAATTTTTGCGATTCCGTTGTAATCGCGAAAATTTAAGCCTCGCGAAATATATATATTTTTTTCGCCTCAAATAATAATAAAAAATCAGAAAATTTTCACATCCAAAATTTAATGATTACAGTTACTTAAATAAGGAATAAGTACAACAATTTCTTGAATACTTACAACTATTTCTGGAATACTATACAACTACTTCTTGAATAAAAACAATAATACAACTAATAGAATGTAGCTCATTCACTTACAATATCTATACCAGCTTCTTTGAAGTCATTCATTCATAGAGAGATGGGGAAAAAAAGGGGGGGGGCGAAGAACTTTTCGGACAAAAGGAAGTTTCTTAAATTGCCTTATGCAAAAGGGGTTCTATTTAGGTAGTTTCGTAATTTTTCAACTTTCGGCTCAGTTCATATAAAATTCGCGAAATCACCGATATCTTCATTTTCGCGAAAATTACGACTCGCGAAAATAAGTGCTTTTACAGTATTTAATTGGTCGACAATACAGTCAAATTTGAAATTTTTTTGAAGGTATATTTTAGATTTAAAATTTTGTAAAGTAATAATTTCGTTCGTATAAAAATTAAATAGAAACACGTAGTGAATACATTTGAAAGACTCTTTGATGGAATAATTTTAGTTCGATTGTAGGGGTTATTGGAATAAACAGTTATACAACTTCTTCGGAAATGTCTAATAATGAGGATAGTGCAGTAATGGAATTTGACTAGAGAAGGTTCGAATTCTTATAAAAAATGAAAATATTTGTTGGGGTTCCTCTACATCATATTTTCAAATGAAAAAAAAATGAACAAAAATATAACTCCATTGATAGTCAATCCTTTCTTATAGTCAACTACAAAAGCTAACGACATCACTAAACATTGACTTCATCTACAAAGAAATATTGAGAGACTTTAAACTCTAGGAGATAGCGGATGATTTCGATCGCTATAAAGCTTTATTTTTACTTATTCTGAAGAATTGTGGGAAATTCATTCGTAAGAAGAAAGTTTAAATTGCGCAGTTATGCAATTTCCTACCAGCGCCGCTAATGGCATAAAGTTTATTACGTGAAAAATATTATCAAAACGCAAAATTGACCTTGTTAAAAGATTATTTTGAAAATTGTGAACCAAATTAGCTGGTTGTAAATAAGTTCGAATTGCGTAGCTATGCAATTCCTTACGAGGGGTGCCACTGACACATAATACCTATCACGTAAAGAAAAATTTCTTAAATAGAAAAATTACCATAGCATAAGTTTATCCTGAAGAATTGGGTGAAATAAGTTCGTAGAAAACAAGTTTAAATTACGCAATTATGTAATTTCTCACCAGTCACGATACTAGCTTTAAAAAAAAGTAACAAGTAAAATATATATATATATATATATATATGAAAATATAAACTTTACCATGGCAGAAGTTAATACTAAAAAATTGTGGGAAAGTTCCTTCTTGAGAAGTAGATTCAAATTACGTAGTTATGCAATTTCTCATTAGGGTCTCTACTAGCATAAAAGTACCTTTCACTTGAAAATTTTTATAAAAACAAATTAAATCGTCACAAAAGCTTATTCTATGCATTTGAGCGAAGTTAGTTTAAACTAATTTTCACTAGGTGAGGATTAATCAAAACTAGTTTTGGCTAAGCGTCTCAGTTAAAAGTAGTTTTGATTGGCTTGGTTAAAATTATTTTTAACTAGGCAAATAGGGTTTTGTATTGTATTGTAACTTGCATTAAATGTTTAAAATACAAGCGGAAGAATTACAATTTATTTTTATTTATTTATTTATTTATTTATAGCGGTATATGACATGCATTAGTAGAAAATAAAAATTATGTCTTATTTTGAATAAGCTGAGTTATAATGCAGACACGTGGTAAAAGTTTCAAAATTTAAATAAAAAAATAGAATTTTCAATTTACATGAATTTAAGTTTTGGGTTTGTTTGTTTTAACACCAATACTGGTTTTTTATGCTCGTAAATTTATTATACCAATTTACTGACAATTACATTTTTAATTCGAATTTAATTCATATTGACAAGGTTCAAAATCAGGCTCAATGTGGAGTTGTACTAATCATTAGAGTTCAGGTCACTTATAAATTGTGTAGATCTGAATTCCCAGACTAACATTTTCTAATTTTCTTTACGATTGAAAGTTTGACAACTGCACAAAAAATAGTTTAAGGGCAAATCAAATGCGATTTATTCTTTGTTGAATTAAAATTACTTTTCTGATTTTAACGGAACACATTCAAGTAACTGACTCAAAAAAAATTTATTTTCACAGTCGATTGCACACTATTTCAAATATTTTCTCTAAAATTTTCATTTCAAAATTCATATAGTGACAAATTTGAAATCAATTATAAAAAAAACTGGAGTGTTACAATACAGATATCTCTATTGGGGTACCCGTGCTTAATACTTTAAAACCATTTTTATGGGAATTGTAACTATAAACAAAATATACCAAAAGTAACTACACCCAAAATATACTAAAAGATTATGAAAGTAACTACACCACAAATATAGTAAAAGATTATGAAAGTAACTATAACCAAAATGTATTTGTATATTAATAGAATTTCTCTTTTATCTATCATTTAGTTTCTGTTTTATATTGGTTCTTTAAATATAAAAAAGGCGAATTTTATTGGAAAATCGATCTTTAGTTTTAAAATGGCCACCATTTTTTGGAAAATCAATATTCGAAAAATTCAATGGTAATTTTTTTTTTTTTTTTTACCCATTTGGAGAATTCTTTTTAAACTTTTATTTTCAAACGGGCGATATAAAAGTCATAATGGATGCCACAAAACCTTTTGTCGGAGAAACACTGAGATTTTATTTAAAATATTTATTTTTACTATATGAAATCTTATAAAAAGGTAGATAAAAAACGTATTTTAAGATGTATTTAAAGATTTTGTAATAGAATTAGTTTCAGTGAAAAGAAAATAGTCAAATTGTACGTTATAATTTGTTTTCTATTTCTATGCTAATAGGGTTTCTTAATAAATAAAGCAACTTTCACTATTGTTGTATATTGTTGTTTGATGCTATTATGTTGTAAATAAAGCAACTTTCAGAACCAGTTTCGAAAGTGAAAGTACCTTTATTAAAAAAAATCTGCAACCAAAATCGGAAAAGTAAAAAATAGTCATATTAAAGATCGACCTCATCTATCCTATGCGGAACAAAAAAAAATCGTTTAAAAATATTCAAATTTAAACGAGAGATTCGAAAACCACCTGCCCATAGGTTTAACATTACGGAGCGAGTGATTTCAAGTGAGTGAAGAGTTCCCTTAATGGCTGCCTCATATTAGCCACTCTGCTGAGTCTTAAGCTGCCATTGATAGTTGAAGTAGGTTACGGAACTCGAGCGACTCCATCACGTGAGAGCGTGATGTCTACGGCCATCATATAACATCTGAGTCATCATAAATCTACATCTCGTAAAACTTTCAAATACATTCTTTCCATAAAATTATCTGTTGAATCGTCGAAACCTTGGATGCAATAAATATTTTTACTCACATTTATCTAACATTTTGTCTTTATGTCAAATTATGTTATATATGTTATATTTCAAAAGCAAATGTTAAATATACTTAATATTTCATAAATTTGCATAAAAATTAAATATCATATAGCGTTAACAGAATACATTAATACTGTTCAACTTGCTGAATTTAAGCAACAGTGACCGCTTAGCAGGAAAGCTGGGATGTGTGTTTTCACCCGCGAATCTTCTCACTTGCTAATATGAGGGCAATCGTTAACACAGATGGCTAATTTTCAGTACCCCTAATATAATAGAGTCTTGGTTTGGAGGACATTTGAGTACACTCACAACTTGACATCACTCTCTGACACTTGCAGCTGATTTCTAACTTGACTCTCTGAGCGTATTGTGCTCTAAATTCGAGTCGTACAGTAGTGATGACTTAGAAGAAGTCTGCCCTTATACTTGGTGTTAACTTTTATAACTTGAGCAGTTAAGTTTTAAAATACGCCTTGTCTTTTATGACACAGCGATGCTTTCTTTTTTATGGAAAATTAATGACTGCTTTATGAAAATGAAAAAAGAACGTTAATTCTCAATGAGAGTAGAAAGTTTGACTTATGAGTCCGATATAAAAAAAAAAATACTTTTATATTTGTGAATGTGATGTTCCAAAGTTCCCTAAGGATCCCTGGGAAGCCTGCAACTAGTATCTGCTCCAGTATAAGAATACAAGGTATTTCCAATATTTATATTAGTCATGTGTTCGCGAATATATATAATGTTAGAGCGTCGTACTGGGTGTGCGACTTGAAATGTATTTAATTAAATAATTATTTTATATTAAGTAAACTATAAATTTAAGAGTAACAACTAATACCATTGTTTATATTAATCATATTAAGGTAAAAATGCAGTTGTTTGCAAACTATCCCAACTATTTGCGATATATTTAATCATATATCGCAAGTATATTTTTAAATTTAAACTATTTAGCAATATTATGATTTGGCAATTTTAAATATGACGCAATTTCCTCTATTTACGACTTTTAAAGCATATTATGAATTTATTATTTTATGATTTTCTTTCTCTTTTAAAATTCACGTGTAAATATAGTTTTTATGACGTAATTATCAATGTTTTCCTGCTTTTAATACGTAATCATTTAATTCTCATTTGAAAGTTTTTTTCTGTTTATAATAGACACGTGTAAATAAATTTTTAATTTGAAGGAAATATCTTTGCGCTGTTTTTAAATTTGGCAACAATTTAAAATACCCTTTTCTAAAAGTTGTAAAAAATATCTCTCGAAATGCTGAAAATTTGAATTTAAAATAGAAATAAAACCTCAAAAAATGAGTCAAATTAAAAAAATAAATACAAATCAACACAATACAATAAAAATAAATACAAATAAAGTCAAATTAAAAAAATAGTACTAATAGTATTAATTTTAAAGTATGTTTCTGTTTACTGTAGTTATTCCAATTAGAATTAACGATAGTATTTTAAATAATTGACTGCCTAAGCCAACTTCCAAAAGTAAGAACAGGGCTGACCCAGTCGTAAATATGTTGGGTGATCTATTAGAGAAATCGCAACCAGCAATAAAATTCAGGTCTTTATCAGTCAGGATCTTCCCAGTAATAACTATGTATTTTTATATTCTTTATTTATTTATTTATTTATTTATTTATTTATTTGCAATAAGACAGATATCGAGAGTGACATTTTAATTTACAGGGTGTTCCAAAAATGACGATCCATTTCTATGAACATACTACTCTATTGATTTTTACCCACAGGTGTTTGAAGAAATGCTCTCCTTAGAAGAAAGAATAGCCATATGAAGGGGTGCGTCAGATGTACCACTGGTTTGAGGAATTCCCAATTCACGGCTCAGCCGACGAACAGAAAGAAGCGCGTGGGCTCCTTTCAACTGCCTCACGGATGTTCTTGACGGTATCGTCAGATGTTCTGTTCATGGTCGCTCAGGACGTTTTTCATCCGCCACGCTACCGGTTCGTCTGAATTTGTACACAAGTAGCCTGATATTGGCCCTTATTGGTCGCTGTTTTCCGTATTTTCGATGGTATAGCTGACGCACTTCGTCATATGTTTTATTCCTCAGTTTCCAGGAAACGATGGCTATTCTTTCTTCTAAGGAGAACATTTCTTCAATCACCTTCGAAAGAAATCAATACATTAGAGTTTTCATAGAAATGGATCGTTATTTTTGGAACACCCTGTACTATATATTAGAAAAACACGGGATCATTGAAAATTTCAAAACTAAATTTTCTATCCTTACCAAAATCTTAAATGCCGCCGTTTCAAAATGTCTAATATACAGGGTAAACTAATGAAGTCTTTATTTTATTTATTTATTTATTTGTTAAACTGTAATATATTTTTTCAGCTATTTCAATACATTTGCTTTTTTATTATTTCTTTAATGAACTATAACATGCATGAACTGCGGTAATTTTTACTGTAAAAACCACGATGTGCTGCCAAAATTCCAATTAGATCGAAACTGAGCCGCAATCTAAAAAAGTTAAGAAACACTGACCTTAGTAAAGCTGAAGTAATGTCGCCCTAAGTAAGTATAATCACAATGACAGAAAAATGTTACAAGTGTAACATCATACCATAATATTAAGTTCTATTGATTACCTGAGGGACTGTGGATGGAGTCGCATGAAGGCATAATTCAGACGATGATCTGTCTCGTCGTGAAGAGCTGCAGGATGCTGATGTTCGGAACCTGTGCCTGTGAGGCGCCTGAAAATGATGCACGGACTGAGTAGAACCGGCGAAATTTCGCAGTTCATCTTCCTCAGGTAAAACATCGTCATCACTGAAATGTATTAAAAGAATCACGTACATTGCTTATCTTATACTATAAACTTACAAATATATAAAATTCAACAGTTAAAAAATAAAAGGCAAAACACATTAGAACTGCAGTCGAATTTCAATAACTTGAATTTGATGGGAAGAGAAAAAATATTAGAGATAAAAAGGTTTTGAATAAATTTCAAAACAATAAGGGAGAGAGATTTGAAGGCATGAAATTTATCGTAATGAAAATTTTATATTATCAATGTTAATTTTTAATTACATTCTTAAGCTGGAAATACAATGATTTGCCAGCGTTGATGTTTTTTTATTTTGTTTTTAAAAAGAATTTCATCTTCTCACTGCACGAGTTATTTTCAAATGGATTAAAACTTATTTTGTTTTTAAAATAGGTGTAACAAGAACGAAAAATCATGTGTGAGGCATAGATTTTGAAGCCATTTCTAATACATTCCTAATACTGTAACAAAATTTTACAGTTTAATGAGGTGAAAGACGATGGCTAAGTAATCAAGTTGGAAAACGCAATTTCAGCTTATTGCCATCAATAATCGAGAAAATGTCAGAGTTGATTTTTTCAGCCCTGTGTATGATCTATACACTTGTATATATACAGCTCATATTCAAAATATTAGAATAATTGAGAAAAAGTAATAAGAATTTTTTTTTCATTTATTTATTTTTGATACTAAGTAAATGCAACTATATTTCTTATAAATTAAATCTGGAATGTTTAGATAAGGTTTTAACATTTACAAAATATAAAATGCAGTACAATAAATTAGGTATACAGCTTTCTGAAACACATCAAAATATTAGAATAAAATTTAGATTGGCTCAAAATATTAGAATATTTTATTTTACGCAACAATATTAGCTTATGAATATGAAGTAAATGGTAGTTAATATTTTGTAGCATCCCCTTAAGCTTTCATAACAGTGTGCAATCGATCTTGCATACTATATACAAGGTGTTTACAAACATTTCTATCAATATTAGCCCAAATAGACTTTATACGTGCCACTAACTCAGTTTTACTTGAAGGACGATTTTCTTGGAGTTTTTTCTTCATTATACACCATAATTTTTCGATGGGATTAAGGTCTGGTGAGTTTGGTGGCCAAGGAAGTACCTTAATGTTGCGTTGGAGGAATCAATTCTTAGTTGACACCGAGGTATGCAGTGACGCTAAATCTTGTTGAATGATGAAATCATCTTCAAATAAATCTTCTGATAATGGAATCATGTAATATTTCAAAATTTCTTGATATATCTGACAGTTAACCTTTTCGTAGACGATGCATAACTCTCCAGGTCCTTCTGTACTCATGCAACCCCAAACCATGACACTAGCAGCAAATTTTACGGAACTTCATTCTTTAAACTCGAATACCTTGATTACCATATGAAACACAAAACATACATTCATCACTAAATAATATATTTTTTCCAATCTTCTTCGCTCCATAAACGTCTTGATTTACACCAATTCAATCTTTATACGCTTTTATTTTCCAGTCATGAGAGGTTTTGTTTTCGGTACACGAGATTCAAACTTAAATTTATGGAGACGTCTTAATGGTGTCGATGTATAAACTTCAAATCCTTCTTTCCCTTTTCGATGCAAGAATCGCACACTTTTAAAACGGTTTTTCTTAACTATACGCTTCAGTTTTCTGCTATCTCTAGCAGATGCTTTTGGGTTTTGCCCGTCATTTCGGCGATTATTTTAAAATTTTCCACTTTTTGAATATTGTGTTAGTATTTTACTAACGCTTGATTGTGAACAATGTAAATAATTCGCTATATAACATTGATTTTTACCGTGCCGATAAAAATCAACCATAAAAAGTTTAATACATTCAGAAATATCACTCACACGACCCATTTTAAGATGAAAAAGCAAACAGACTGGAAAATGATTACTGATTTTAAATAAAACCATCTGAATTTAATCAATCATGCCACCAGTTATGAATTGGTGATAAGTAAAGGAGCATTAATGTGAAATATTCCAATATTTTAAACAACTTGAATAAATATTCTAATAGTTTGACTTTCCAAAATAATTTTTTTCAATTAATCTTTTCAAAAATGATATTAATTTTAAGATAATAAGTAAGTTTAATCAACAATAAGTTCTTAATAAACATATCGTTTGCATATTTGTATTAAAAGACATTAAATTACCAAACGATAT
Organism: Maratus speciosus; assembly: GCA_963932465.1. Classification (NCBI taxonomy): domain Eukaryota; kingdom Metazoa; phylum Arthropoda; class Arachnida; order Araneae; family Salticidae; genus Maratus; species Maratus speciosus. The sequence goes on from OZ010791.1 coordinate 416,606,336, forward strand.
TTTAAATTTGTAAAAAAAAGTAATTATTCTAATATTTTGAATATGAGCTGTATTACATAACATTCTAAAACTTAGTTTAGTTAGGAAGAGCATAACACAGTTGAAAATTTTTCTTAAGGGGTCTCAGGACTCTTAAAATTGGAAAAAAAAAAGACCATTTTCAACATTTAATATCTTAAAATGTATTTGATTTTAAGACAATTTTTATTGGAATGGAAGATATAAGTATGTTCTTTCATTTCATGTATTTAAAAAATTGCAAGGCGCATAATTAGTGTTTACAGAGGGCTCCAAACTGTCAAACTTTTGAAACATTGCCGAAAAAATAAGCCAAAAATTGGCATAACAGATTACACGCAAGATTACAAAATAAATTTTGCAACTAGAATGAAAATTTTGGTGCCTACTTATACTTCAGATTGTAATAATTACCCTGAACTTAAATAAATTTGTATTTAAACCATTTTCCTATTTTTAATACAAAGTTGTATTTAGCTAATGCAAAATTTAGAAAATTTCAACAGTATAATCACCTAAAAAAATATTTTTTTTTAACCACAAAAAGGAAATTTTAGGTTCAGTTTATACAGACTAACATGAAACATATATTTTGAAAATTTCATGAAAACACATTCAGAAGTTTTTGAGATATCGTGCGCGTTATGCCCAAAAACGTCATTTGGAGAAAAATGACTTTAAAGTTTCGGAAATGCCGCTTCAAATAACGCTCGGGTATTATTCTAAAAGCTGTAATTTCTGTTCTAATGAGAATATCAAGGAAACAATTATATCAAACTGTTCAGAAATAAACATCTAAAAACATCAAAATTTCGAAAATTTTAAAGCTATGAGACTGTATGTGATCTATGGAAGTTATACACACGAAGTAATATACAACTATTAGTTAAATTTAAAAAAGCGAACCACAACTGAAAACGAATTTCCAGCATCGATTGTTTATAGACAATATTGTAACCGAATATTTTCTATGTCCCTGTAAATGAATGATGAATGCTATGCCCGCTGCATTCTACAGTAAGCATCTTCTAGTGTACTTCAGGGATATACATCAATTTCAATGTGTTTGAAATAGTTCAAAACCAATAAAATATACAGAAAATTATTTTTCCCCATAGATGGTAATCTAAAAATTCTTTTGAGTGTCCTTGTAAACAAACTATAAATGTTACACGCTTCATTTTCAATGCCAAACATTCCGTAGCGAACCTCAATAATGTTGGGAATATTAGAAATAAAGTGAATTCATTATCTTTAAATTATCGAAAGAATCAATCAACTATTAGTAATTGTAAGTTAGGTTTATGTGTCAGCACTCTACAATAAATTCTCATTAAGAAGAAACTAATGAATTTCTCATCCAATTTTGTGTTTACAATATAAAATTCAATATGGCATATTTCCAGTAAAAAAGTCATTATCTAAATCTTATTTCAAGGACATTCTAAATGACGTTTTATATGAACTGCTGACAAACTAAATAACTTTTTATCAGAATTTCCACATAATTAATGAACTCTAAATATAAACTTTATTTTAACCTTAATTTTCTATGTTTGGTTTTGTCAGTATCTAATGTGCTCTTAAAGCTTTATGTTTGCAGAATATTTCTCTGCGATTAATTTGTCAAAATATATATTAAATTTAATGTAACAATTTTTTATTTAATTTAACTCTTTCTTTTCAATTAAAAGTTGGATTAGCACAAATTATGACTGGATTATTACAAGTTTGCTTATGTGTCGACACACACAAAATTAAAGTAATGCGATTTCAAGCTGAATACAGTACATAGCTGGATATAATCAAATTGGATACATCCTTATCCGGGACACCGATACGATGATGGATCATTCAAGGGAAGAGAAATTTACTTACCTATTTATCAAATCATTTATATATACTTAAAAGGGAAGATCTAAAAGCCGTAATTACTTTCTAACAAATAATATGTATGAATTGAGAAGCAATCATAGTTTTTACGTGAATTAGAACACAGACAGACAAACAGACTGAATTTATAAACATTTTCCCACTGTGCTGATAAGTGTTAAAAAGGAATATTAAGAACAAATAATATTTAATTTTGAAAAATCCTATTTATTACATAATTTGGAAATACTCAATGGAAATACACAATGTTTACAATTACTAAAAATATCATTAAGAGTTATTAAATTGTTCTTTCCAATAATTTAAACTTTTGCCACTTTACCATAAAGTACAAAGGTAAAAAAAACAATTATGGTCATCTGTTTTGTTTAGATCGCAAAACTAAAACTGGAAAAATACTCTCGCTGAAAAAGTAAAAAAAAAAAAAAATTCCCAAAGCGATTTTCCAATTAAATATTCAAACAGGAGACGTCTCTGCTATCTATTGCTATGTTTCAGATACATTAAACTTAAAACAAAAGCGCAGAGTTTTCTGGAGGTTGTTTTCAATGCAACCTTATAGGAGATTGCCATGTATAAAAAATCCCGTTAAAATAAAGTGTTACTTTTCTTTCCTTAGAATAAAAAAGGTTAAAAAGTCCGATTCTCAAGTATTTTTGTCTCCAGACACAAAAAATATTTTAGATGGTCATTGTAACATATAACTGTATATATACTACTACTATATTTTGTATTTAAACTGTAACCGAGAACTGAATAATTAACTGTATGTATTTTTTATTTAAACGGTAACCGCAAGTTAACAATTGACAATATCAGACGAGATGTAGTGTGAACGTGTGTGAATGAGCTACTTTTAATAAAGATTGTTGTACTCGTAAAATGTCCGATTAATTGGATGATTTAATAACTAATATGCATTTTAGTTTATAGAATGATAGTAGAGCTTAAGTATCTTATATGGTGTCAGGATATAGATGTTGAAAGATAGAACATGCATGCTCGAAGATGGAATGTTTCAAGCCGCCAGCAGAGTTTAACTTCACGTATGGGAAAGTTGCCGAAAACTGGAAAAAATTGCGACAAAAGTTCGAGAACTTCATGATAGCCACCGAGAAGACTGAAAAACTAGAAAAAATAAAATAGCAATGTTTTTGAACTTGCTGCGTAAACGTTTTCAACACGTTCAAATTCGAAGCGACTAAAAAAGAGTCATACAACGCTGGGATAAACAAATTTAAACAATACTGCACGCCGCGACGAAGTATGGTATTTGAAAGATACAAATTTTTCTCAGCAGTCCAACAAGAAAGCCAATCAGCGGACAATTATAACCGTTTTATTATAACCGGACAATTATAACTCGTGAAAATTTGGAGATCAAGAAGAGAGCTTAAACCGTGATCGCGTCGTCTTAGGCATCCGGTGATGTTTCATTACAAGAGAGACTTCTCCGGGAAACAGATTGGACTCGACAAAAAGCTGCCGAGTTTGTGATAACTACGGAAATAAGCAAAGAACATTTAAAGTCCATTAATGGACCAAATTATTCTAGTGCGTCTGTGTACATTGTTCGAAGGAACCAAACCGGGCTAGATAGCTCTAAATATACAAACTCTAGAACTGGGAAGAAAATGAACACTAAAACTGAAACTTTTGACTATTTTAAGTGTGGTAGAAAACATAGGAAAGCAGAATGTCCTGCTTATGGGAAGACATTCAGAATATGCAAAATGATTAATCATTTTGCTAAAGGGTGTAAGTTTTATAAAGAGAAACATATTTATGAAATTACAAATGATAATTTATTTGTTGAAGCCGTTGAGATTGATAGTGTGGGTAAGAACCTCATCAAATTCATGGTTAAAGAATATTAAGATAAATAATGTAAATATTAATTTTAAATTAGATACAGGGGCAGAGATAAATGTCCTATCCTTATCCACTTTTAAAATGTTAAATGCAAATATAGAAGTAGAACGAACTCATACTGTGCTTTTATCATTTGGTAATTTACTGTTAGTAATCATGTTGATATACCTGTTGAATTTATTATTGTTGATAAAATATGTAAACCTATACTAGAATTAAAAACATGTAGTGAGTTAGGATTAATTCAAAGAGTTGATTGTGTAAAAGCTGAAAAGCAAAATATATTAGATACATATAAGGATGTATTTAATGGCTTATATACATTTCCAGGTGACCCTTATAAAATAGTTTTGAAAGAAAATGATTATGTGTGCACCCACCTAGGATCATTTCCCCAGTCAATTAAAAATTAAAACTTGCTCTTAAATTGCTAAAAAAAGGAACGATAATTTCAAAAGTAAACAAACCGACTGAATGGGTCCAGAGTCTAGTTGTGGTTGAAAAACCAAATGGTGACTTGAGAATATGTTTAGGTCCTCGAGATTTAAATAAGGTGCTAAAATGAGAGCACCGTGTAATACCGTCACCTGAGGATATCGTTTGTCAGTTAGAGGGGAAAAAGATATTTTCAATTTTAGATCTCAAGGATGTTTTTTGGCAAATACCTCTTGATGAAAATAGTTCAGATATTTGCACATTTCATTCCCTTTTTGGGAGATTTAAGTTCAATAGAATGCCATTCGGAGTCGCCTCAGCTCCAGAGGTCTTTATGAAAAGAAATCAGCAATTATTTGGAGACATAGAAGGGGTAGAAATTTATGTAGATGATATCATAGTGTCGGGTAAAGATGAAAAAGAGCATGATGAAATATTAATATATTAGAAAGGGCTTGAGAAAACAATGTTAAGTTAAATAAAGATAAATTTCAATTTAAAGCAACTGAGGTCAAATATTTAGGGTATATTATTTCCAATGGAGGCATCAAAGCTAACCCATTACTTGTTAAAGCAATTGTAGCAATGCCTAGCCCCTAAAATGTACTCGTAAAATGTCCCATTAATTGTGTGATTTAATAACTAATATGCATTTCAGCTTACAGAATAATAGTAGAGCTTAAGCTCTAAAAAAGATCAGTATCTTATAGTCATTATATAATGTCTAATAATTTTAATATATAACTTTCTCCTTGTAATTCTGCATCATCACCATTATCCAACAGCAATTTTACATTTAATACAATTTTAGAATCAACCTGATGAAAAATATTTTAGATGGTGATTATATTCCGTAGTATTTGTAATATGTGTATGGACAGCAATTGCTGAAAATGGATTTTTTACTGAATTGCGTGTTTTTTAATTTACTTATGTAGAAATTTCCTTTTTCATTGCATAAAAGAATGACATTTCTTAATAATATTATGTTAACGTTGGAAAGTGTTTCATAATCTATGCCTGGTGCACGATTTTTCGTTCTTGTTAAATTTAAAAAACCTTAGTCGGATGTGCTAATCCCAAAACTTCTTTCTTTCTCATACATGTTACTATTTCGAAACGCTACTACACATGTTAATACTTCAGTGTTATTACTTCAATACTACACCAACATTGATTTTCATCTTACGTTTCTGCTTGAGTTTACTAATCTGAGTAAAAACGAATTAATCGCGATCATAAGCTATACTAATAAAAGAACAACTCGCTCTGTCTGTCTGCGTGTCTGTCTGTGTGCGATGGCTAGCAAAATCTACGGCACGTACGAGATTCAAAATTTTTGTGAAAAGAGTCCAAGGCCTCTCCTAATGCACGAGATCCTCAGAATTTTAATATTCTAATTATTAGCTGAGTAATTAATTAATATTCGGACATCACTCCCATAAACAAGTAGCTATTTCCTCTCCAGTCATGAACGCGCATGCCCAGTACGCATCCCTATGAAATTGAATGTAAATTTCGAGTGTCTTCACAAGTCGTTTTGGCACGTTCGGTAAATCGTGAGCTTTCCAAACATAAGGTTCAGGGGTCGATACTCGGGAGGGCCAAAGATGAAATTTTCTGTTTGTAAATAAAAGAAATTTCATTTTTTTTCTGAAATTTTATGCATCTCATTTATATGCGAGCTCTTTTTTATTTATAAGAAAATAAAAATGAATTTTCAATTTCCTAAATATATGCAGACGAATTGTGTCATTTATTTTTATCAAATTAGTGAAAAAAAAATAATACACTACAAAATGTATTTTTTTAATAGTGGTAAGAACGGAATATAAAAATACTAGCCTGCAGCGGCCCTGCAATCTTCAACTTCAGAGAGTCAGAAAATATAGATCTTAAATTCTTTTAAAACAGTCAAAACATCTCAGAAAAAATATTTATCAAATTAGTGAAAGAAATATATTATTTTATTGAATTTTCTGTTTATAAATAAAAGAAATTTTTTTTCTGAAATTTTAAGGATTACATTCATATGTATGCATAAGAAAATAAAAAATTAAAAAAAATTCCTTAAAGTTCTAAAAATATGGAAAAGTATTTTATTTTACCAAAGTAGATATAGATGGCAGCACTGCAAACTATGTTCATTTATATGTGAGCTCTTTTTAATTTATAAGAAAATAAAAATAATTTTTTTCTAAATATATGCAGACGATTTGTGTCATTCATTTTTATCAAATTAGTGGATCCTTTTTCCATTTAGTTAGTCTCACGTTTTTACATTCCAATTTAGATCCCGCGGCCGTAGGGCCCCTTAAACTTTTTTGTGCGCGAAGAATTTGTCACCCCCTGATTTTCTCACCACCTCAGTACATAATTTTAAAGTTGAGTCTTGGACTCTTCTTGAAGGATCAACACCCTCAATTTTTTACTGTGGTTCTAGGGACCTTTTTTAATTCATTTCTTTTTTGCATTTCTTTAAAATATTATTATAACGAATAATTCATACCCTATGCTTAATTTTGACTAATTGAAGACCTAACGCGCTAAGTTCTAATCCCATTTAACGGGTTTTATGTTAGGTCCCTGTTTTTAACTATCCATGGGGACCCTATTGGGCCCCTACTATCGCTCACTAAAAAATGGTCCGATTCACTAGCTTTTTTTTTTTTCTAACAACTTCTTAGGCCTTCCAGCTACTACATGAACGACAAAAAAATTTCTCAGACTTCAGCTATTACCAATTTTGAATATTAATCGCCTTCTTGGGGCCCTTGGCGCAGCTTCTTTAAAAATGAACGGAATTGCTTGCAATTTTCTTTAACATATTTCTAGCATCTTCCGACTACTTCAAAATCTACTAAAATATATATTTATACGCAATTGCATGCTACTTAAGTCCCTGGTACCTTGGAGCCCGGTAGAGGGCCCCTTAATTTTTTTTGCACCATAAAATTATTAATAAATTGCCTCCTCTTCATCCGATCTTCATTTTTGGAACCCTTTTTTCAATTTAGTTACTCTCCCTTTACTTTATTCGAATTAAAATCCTGGGGTACCTTACGGTTCCATAGGGCCCGGTCCGGGGCCCTTTGCCCGTTTTGTGCGGCATGCATTTTTCACCATCTAATTTTCTTTCATTCTCAATGCAAAGTTTTAAAGTTGAGTCTTGCAGTCTTCTCCCCAGGCAACCCTCTACTTTTACTGGACGCTAGGGTCCTGTTTTAAGCATTTCCCCGCATTTTTTGCGCATTTCTTTAAAATTTTATTCTAATGATTAATTCATACATTATGCTTTATTTTGACTAAATGAAGATCTAAAGTGCTAAGAACTTGGGTCTTTTAACAAGTTTTCATGTTAGGGCCCTGCTCTTTACTATCAGTTGGCCCCCTTTGGGCCTTTTGTTATAGGTCCCTTAAAAACGGTCCGATTCACTAGCTTCTTTTTTAAAACAATTTCTTAAGTCTTCCGGCTACTACATAAATAACAAAAAAATTCCTAGACTTCAGTTACCACCAATTTTGAATATTAATCTGCTTCTTAGGGCCTTTGTTGCAGCTTCTTTAAAAACTATCCAATTCTATTAAAATTTTCTTTAACATAGTTTCAGAGTCCGCCAGCTACTTTAAAACTACAAAAAAATTTTCTTATACCCAACTACATTCCAGTTAAGACCCTGGCCCCCAGGGGCCAGTCTTTATTTTATAACCCAGCTACCGCTTTTTTCAAACAATCTCCTTTATCAGCATCAATTTACGTTTACAAACTACAGCCGTAAATTAAAAATCGCCTTACTTTAAAGGTAACTTTAGGTAAGGGATTTCATCCGTTGATTAAATATCGTGTTAATGTTAAACGTAATTCGTGAAATTTACAAGAAGGGGCATTTTCCACCGCTTGGGGGCGCATTCTTTCCTCGGATTCTAAGGACCCAATTTCAACGGGATTTGGTTCATTGAACTTTGATTACAATTCGACTACTTTCTGCATTATTAAATTTTACCTTAGACTTCAGTTACCAACATTTTCTAACATTAATGATGCATTCTTTTTTTTATTATTATCACTACGCGGTTTGGCTCAATCAACTTGGTTTTCGATTGTCTCCGGCACGTACGATGCACTTCAGGTACATGTTGCCCTAGATAACGGGGACTCAAGGTTACAGGTTCGTTCGGAAAGAAGTTTGTAGACGCTGCGGAAGGCAATGCGGGCCTCCGAAATTAGGTTCATTTAAAAGAACTTCAAATGATATAAAATCATACAAACTTCAGTTTTGTTTAAGGTTATTATTTACGGACCCCGGACAATGCCGGATGGGTCTGCTAGTATTTAATAAAATCAATACTGATCGCTATTCTATTGTACGTCAATCGCTATTGAGAATCGTCCGGTTAGCTGGATGCGAATTGCTCGTCGCTGCATGAACAGCGGATGTACAACAGAACTACGAGAAATAGAGAGAAATTGCCATAATAGTGCCCCCTTCCGGGGAGAAAATCCTCATTTTTAACTGGGATCTGAAATCCATAGTCAAAAACAAATATATGAAGTGCGATTCAATTATATGCATAACTTCATACACTTTCCGATGGTACAATAATGAAAATGACAAAAATCGCTATCACAGCGCCCGCTTTCGTCGGCGCAAAATAAACTGGACAAATCTCCAAATTAAACTGGGGCCTCCCGGTCATAGTCAAAAACATACGTAACAAATTTGGTTGAATTCTAATCATAACTTCATACACATATATAGATGATACAATATTGAAAATGACACAAAAATTGCTATTACAGCACCCCTTGCGGCAGAATGTTCCCAAATTCACGTGGGATCTGCTGGTCATAGCCAAAATCAAAAATGAAATTTAATTCAATTCTATGCATAACTAAATAAATTTCCCATGATACAAAGAGGACTTGCATACACACGGACGAACAGACAGACATTTCGTATAAACTTGTTTTACGGGATCTTTGACCCATAAAACATGAAATCCGTCGAAAACCGGAAGTCGAAAAAATTTCGATTACAATACTTTCTTCAACCGGAAGTGGAAAAAAATTTCGATTATAATATTTTCTCCTTTAGAAAGAAGAAAGTGGAAAAAAAAATGAATTTCTTTTAATTAAACATTTTTCTAACTTAGCACCCATTAGCTAATTATGTCTCGTATTTTAGAAGTCTATAATATATATATTTCCATTATACCCTATACAGGTTATCTCCCTTTATCACTGACCAATAGTTAATTCTTTAAGTGTTAATTTTAGAAGCATTCTTCAATTGCAAAAATATTCCAAATGTTGTTCTCCATCATATGAAAAACATTAAGGTCAATAAAGTTATTCTTGTAAAAGATAAAACAAACAACAACAAAAAAAAAATAAACGTTTTACAACCAAAGCTTACGATACTGTGAATTTTAGCAAATTTGACCTTTCTGATACAATGTAAGACCACTTTTTTTCCTTGCCGAGAAAGGCTGAAAATTAATAAAATTGAAAGCATCATAACTCTAAGTTTTGTCTAAAAAGAAAAAAAGTTTTTTTCTTTTTTTACTTGTTAGAAGATATATATATATTTTTTAAATAACTTATAATATCCAGGAGTCATATGAAAATTGAAATTTTGTAACTTTTAGAAAAAAGAACTTATTTAAATGTATTTTAACTTGATTTAGAAGATTTCAAACATTTTTTGCAACTACAATGTACTTCTAAAAATACCAGTTTATGACTATCAGCCAGTAATATGAGGAGACACTTTATGTAATACAATATTTTTAAATGCAATTAAACACTCGTATAATATAGCTCTGATTTTCACTTTTCAAAAGTTATCAGTAGTAACTAGAATAAGAATTTTCAGTGCATACGTTCCCAAGCGATTCGTTTCTTCTGAAAATCTTTCTCCTGCTTTAAATTTCTCATATAGACTTCTAAACTGCAAATCTAAAGACTTGGTTGTTTTTGTAATAATCCCAAATCTTGTGCAAAACATTTAGTCGGCTGTAGAAATGAAGGGAAACAGCTTACTCTCAAGAAATTGCAACCAAAGTTTTCTCAGTATTTTGTTTTGCAGTATCAGGTGTGCTGAATAACATACTAACAGTTACCAACTTTTGACCATCAGAAAGGTCCAATTGTCCAAGATTTCCGTCAAATACCTAAAGTTTTGATCCTACAAAAGTAAAGTTTCTATACACCCCTATATTTTTAGTGTCTTAGAATAGATTTAGAATACGTAAAATAATTTTGAAGCAATGTGCATTTATATACAGTCATTGTGTAGCTCGTACCCTTGTTTAGGTATTTTGGAGCGCCAAAATAACTCGTTATTTTTCAGCGCCAAAATGGTTCAGGTTATTTTCCCAGCAGCCTTCTTTGAATCAAGATAAATTTTTCTTAAAAGTGACAAAACTCAACTGCTCATGAGAATTGAGGAGTTTATTGTCAAGAAATCCAAAAAAGCCAAAATTGATTCGACCCTACCAACTGAACTATTATGTGTTAGATGGTGGTTTCATTTCCCATTGCTTTCCATGGAACAAGGATAACATTTATGAAGCCAGCTTGTAATATATATGCTCATTTGCAGTATTTACCAGAAAACATTATAGGATAAGCAACTGTTCTTTTTTATGCTTAAGAAGCTTTTATTTCCATCAAGCATAATACATATCCGCGAAGCGCAAAACACCCATTCCACTTTCAACTTCAATGCAGCAGCAGAATTTGTGGGGTACAAAGATTTTCTCTCAACATCTTGCAGAAAACAGGCACTTATTCATATGGTGACAGAGAACTTCGGAAAAGGTGCTGCGGTAATATTAATGTGTCAAAGGATTAAGACACGGTCATTATCAAGCCATTAGAGCAACCTTTAATGACGCTGATAGAAGAGGATAATTATCCGTCTATATTACGCACTGCCAAACAACGCAGGCCTATATTGTCGTTCGGACAAACCCGCACTTCATAAAGGTGTTTGACACCAGTAAAATGAAACAATTTCTGGGTAGTAATGTGTGTTCACAACTATTGTTCATTCATGCTTACATAGAATGCGATCCATCTTCATGCATATTTATATTTAGTCAAGAAGTCAACTTCCCAAAATTTTATCAGTTAACAAAAAATTCAGAACTGTGTAAATGAGTTTCTGTTCCATATGTTATAGTGGGGCTAAAAATCAAGGTAATGTCAGTCTTATTTGGGAGCAGAAATAAGGATTTCTTTATCACTTTGCGCTACCACCTTTTCTGGCACGTCTTTTGTCACACCAAAGTGCCTTTCCTCCTCAACAAAATACTACAGCTTTAGAGTATATTGTCAAATTATAGTTTGGATTGGAAAGTATAATGATAAGAATGCGGTCGACTGGCGGGTGGAATGAGAATGTGCCAGTTATGACTAATATACCTGGGCACGAAAAAGTTGTTCTTCATATGCTCTATTGTAATTGGACAACTTCGAGCAAGACTTGATGTGGTCGATTGGCGGGTGGAAGCTATTGTACAATGAGTATGTACCAGTTATGACAAATATTTAAGCCATTTCGTAGGCCTCCCCTCCTGGCTGAATCTCTAACAGCACAATTTTCTGCCTAACAAAATGGCGCAATCGCACTAAATATGGATTTACCATGCCTGTTTGTTTGTGGATCGTGCCAAATAGAAAATTGTGATGATCATTTAAATGAATCTGTTTGGGAAGAAAAGTGAGACATAACTATTTGTACGTTACCAATGATAGTTTTGAATAAACTAAGAATAAATTAGAGTTTCCTCCAGACAGTTTCAATAGGGTACACTTCCCCGCCTGCTCTTTGATTTACAAATTAGGACCTTTTTTGCCCCTCAGTAAAAAAAAGTACCCTTTCTCCTTTTTGCGTTAAAAGATTCGCTGACGGAATGTTGTCTTGACAGGAGCGCTTTGACTTCTAAATAATAAAAATGGCTTTAAATTTTAAAAAAAGGTGCTCTTAAGAATCTGGAAAATAAAGTAATCAAAATTTGGTAAACTTTTAATATGTTTTTCAGCATATCTGATATTTCAAAATACTGTTGATAAACCTTTTGTAGCAATTTTTTCAGGGTCAAACCGTATTTTCAGTCTTAGTAAAATTCTGCCATATTACTATGGCGAAAACAATATCACGAACGTAACAAAAACACCTTTCTTTTGTTAACTGGGAACTATTGATACCAATCTATTTTAAGCTATAATTTTCAAAGTCCTACACCATGGCACAGTTTTAAATCAAATATTCAAACTTCTCGTACGTAACAACGTATTATTCACATGTTATAGACACATGCACACACTCTGTAACATATCTTTTATTATTTTAAAATTGAACGCTATTCTCATGGTGGAAGCCTAACACAGTTTTAAAAATAACTATTCTTTTCACGTTTTTAAACTTATCAAAGACGTGGAATTTTCTGTCCTAAATGGGTTTTTAACATAATTCTATAAATGTAATGGGGTTATACACCTTCGCCTTTATGCCAAAAAGAGTTGCGTTGTTCCTTTCCAACTTACCTCAGTGTTATACAAAAGTGTTATATGATCAGCATTTTTATTTTAACAAAATGTTTGAAAAGACTCACACTTAGCATTAAAATTGACAACATTGACACATTTTATACTTTATTTTAATAACTTCTTAAGAGTTGATGAAAAAGCTTTGAACACAAAATTCTTACTATCAATTTTAACTAGCCATTATTCTCCATCAAAATGCATTAGCCTGTTTTCCCTTTCCCATTATCGCTAATGGGCTGCCATGTTTTATCCGATTTCTAAATTTTAAATGTATATGTGATACATTTATTTACTGTGTAGGAGGCCTGCGCTAGAACCATAGATGTTTACTATTTACCAATTTTCTTTTCTAATGCTATTTAAGATTTATAAAGTTGGTAGTACCACGTTTAGCAATTTCAAATATTTTTTAGGTGAAATCTGTTCAAGACAATATGTACCCTTAAGTAGTTTTAGATGCAAACGTATAACAGGATGAACACAAGGAAGAAATACAAGGCTCTTTCAATAAATACTTAAAATGTTGAGACATATTATAAAGTACATTTATAAACAGAAAAATTACAAAGATTTTTAAAACTATAGGGAAAAAATTGTCAAGTATACTTTAAAAATTGTTCACATAATTATTTTGGCTTTGATTTTATTTTAAATTTTTGATTAGGGACTTCTTAAAAATTCTACAAAAAACTTATTTTTGCAATTTTATTTTTAAATTTTGCATGTATTACATTTTAGTCAGCTTAAATTAGCAACATTACTTTTCCAAAAATGACAGCGAATGGATGAGTTATAAATTTAGAATTGCCCCACTTCGGGTACCACTGGTCTAGAAGATATAGCGTGGGAAAGCGGCTGTTCCAAAAGGTGCTAAAAAATTGAAGTCGATAAATTTCAATCCCAACGAGCATAAACATTGTATAAGTATCTTCTAGACGGTATAGCTATAGCACGATTACGTTTGAGCTACTAGATGTCGCTGTTAGCTACATTTGTCGTTCAGCATCGTTCAACATTTACCGGCTTCTATTTTTTAGCACTTTTTATAGAATTACTGGAGTAGCAGGTTGCCACACTATAATTTCTAAATGCTTACTATTAATATAATAATTCAGGGTTGAAGTTCATGTCAACTTTACTTAATTCTCACGCAATGTCTTATTATCCAATGCTTACCGATAGTTCATTCTGAGAACGCTTCCGATGGTTGGTAACACATTTCGGCACACATTCCCAAGCGACCCTTTCCTCTCTCTAAAGTGACCACCGAACAAATTATTTTCATTAGGATGGTGTGTGTCCGGAGTACCTGGACAGGACCTTGTCCCACCGAAAGGTCTTTCAGGACTTTTGTATGGTCTAAAAGGGCTGCTGTACGAGTTGAGAGGACTATCGTACGACTTGAGGGGGCTACGTTCCGAGGAATCAGTAACATCCTCCTGAGTGTCATGATAGCTACACTCATCTTCGTCTTCATTATCATCGATTGGCTCGGAGGGTGGTTCCAACTCTGTTGTTGGGGGACCAACATCGGGGACGTCAGGTAAAATATCCGTTGCATCACATAAAGTTGGAGAAAAAACTGAAAGATATTAAAAGGCACTTTAACATAAAAATATGCAACATTCAGTACATAGGAAAATATTTTAGGATCTATAGTGGACATTTTTCAGTAGCTATAGTAAAGTTATAAAATGAAAATAAAAAGAAAATATGGGAAGTCGAATTAAAATTAGAGCATTCAAAACATTTAATTTTTATTCAACAATAATGGTAATAATCTAACAAAGATGGGTAAAAGAATAACATCTTATGACTGAAATTTAGCTAAAATTATTTTTTTTTTCTTTGCAATTCGTGTGATACATTTTGTTTTACATAATGATTTTAGAGAGGACTGAGCACTTCTCAAATTCTGCGATTTGAGGTAAACATCAATTTTGAGATTTTATACAAAATTCATCTATGCAGCTACACCTGCACTCTTGCCTTCCATAAAACTAAGCTTTATGCGATACATTTTTAGGAGCCTGAACATTTATAAATTTTTGGACGTTTGTTATTTTAGATTAATAAACGAGTGTTAAAAACATTCATTTTCTTCATATGGAAACATATGTATAGGACGCCAGAATACTATATTCCTGGAAAGTTCTGAGATTGGTTTTAGCATCTAATGAAATTATAGAAAATACTTCTGACCAAATTAATTTAAATTTATTCATACGCAGTGAAAATCATATACTGTACTCAACCACTAGATTTGTGGTCGAATATAGTGACAGCTATAAAAATGGTGTCTACACATAGGTAAATAAGTATCTTGTGCACAATGAGACCACTCGCAGTACCCTATTCGCTAAATGCGGAACTTTGCGATCCTGTCTCAAAAATTATTGCAAGAGATATGGAAACACGGTCAATTAAAACGTTTGTGAGCGTCGTTGATTTAGTTGAATATGATACTCTTTGTGCATGAAAGCGTGAAGGTCGAATGTCAATTGATGCTATTTTGTGTCACTGCTCCAGGATGAATGTACGAATTGCGCTCGATGATGACCAATTCAAGCACAGACAATAAAGTTCTTTTCTTTTATCTTAATCATGTTGTTTGATTGCATCCAGATATTTTTCTCACACTATTTTACTTTGTAATGAAATCAACACCGTTGGTATCGACGGAAATCAGACACATTTTAATTCGCACTTTTTGCTTTCCGTTTAAGTTGTTCATTCAAATGGAACATCATTTCCTGTTAAATTGACGACTGTGAAAAACTTCGTAATTCACTTTGTTTTCCATATATTTTGAATAGTTTATAAAGATTGCTAAGTTCTGCACTTGGTGGCTAGAAGCACTGCGTGTGGCCTTATATTCAATTTCTTATGGTAGGCATCACTTTCATAGCTGTAGATAAATAAAATAGCTGCGTATCTAATAGGCTTTTAATCATGCACAGGTTAAAATACAGTATTGAAAGCTGCTTTATTTGTTCATTTAAGCATTTCTAATATTTTTACTTGAGTCACTTATATTCTGAACGTCTCACTACATTTTTTAAAGATGCATACGTTTTTGTTTTAATTTTTTATGCAGCATAAAATTTTCCGTGAAAACTATTGAACAATAAGACTTACAAAAGCATCTGCATAAAAAAACAAGTTCTAAAAGAATTCGTTAGCACTAAATGTCCAATTGGTCTTTTGTTGACTCAAAGAATACAAAACATGAGTTCTTTGTAAGATTTTTTACATATTTAAATTAAAAAATCGAATTATTCCTTTCATGAGAGAAAATATTTTACTAGAGGATTTAAATTTACATGTGCATAGTGCAGGAAATTGAAATGCATTACTGCAAAGTAAAGTATTTTTGAGAAAAAAGTAAAATTCAACATTTAAGCAGTTGTATTCAAATTCCGAAAATACTTTCTGCTTCGCTATAAGTTATAAAATACAAAGTTTTCAGA
Source organism: Maratus speciosus (assembly GCA_963932465.1). Classification (NCBI taxonomy): domain Eukaryota; kingdom Metazoa; phylum Arthropoda; class Arachnida; order Araneae; family Salticidae; genus Maratus; species Maratus speciosus. The sequence continues at coordinate 416,622,581 of OZ010791.1, forward strand.
ACTATCAATTTTTAGAAGCAGAACATTAAAAATTATGTTTTAATAAAATAAAGTTAAAAAAAAAATTCTAGTTCGTAAACAAACAAAAACTCGTTCGATGTGCCAATCTTAAAACTTTCTTCTATCTTATACATGTTTATACTTCAAATTTCGCTATCACAGTGCGAAAATTAAATGACAATCTATGCCCATCATGAGGATTCTAAAGGATATATTTATGTGAAATTATAACAGAGTATGAAGTTTGATTAAATCCCGTGCTTTAGTTTTTGAGGTATGACTATCGCGAAAATTGTAAAAATTGCAGAATAGTAGCAGCATCTGACTTATGATTTGCAAGAAAACCTAATCAGCACCAACTTATGTCAAAATCTCACAGAATATGAAGTTTGGTGAAATTCTGTGAATAAGTTCTTGAGATATGATTATCGCTAAAATCGTGTAAATCCTTAAAAATGCAGCATAGAAGCGTCACCAGTTGTGCTATTTACACCAAAACCTAATCAGCAACAACTTATGTCAACATCTAACTGAATATGAAGTTTGAGGAAAATTCGTGCATTAGATTTTGAAATAGAGCTATTGAGGAAATCCTGAAAAATTCAGCATAGCAGCGTTACCTGTTTACCGCGATTTACCCAAAATAATAATCAGCTCCAATATTCTGTGCATCAGTTCTTGAGATAGAGCGCCCACAAAATTTTTGTCACATACCGACAGACTCGAGTATTCTATAAACCGTCAAATCAAGTTCAGTACCTTCTAAAACGTATAAGGGTCAATATCACAAAATACGGAAATTGCAGTCCGCACAATAAAATTTCTATTTAATGTTATATAATGCAATTTTCTTTTTTACATTCTAATAAAAAATATTCTTACAAGTATTTTCAAGAGATATTATATTCATAATAACACAAAAATAAAGCAATTAAGACTTAAAATTCCAGATTTTCATTTTCCTGGCATGTCACACTGATGTATGCAAAGTAAAAGGCTTTCTGCTATCATGTACAAATATCTTTTCTAGTTTTTTTAATTTCTAATTAATAATTTTACCTTATATAACACATGTATGTGGAAGGTAACAATTTCTGCATTTTACAAATAATTTTCCATAATTAAAATATGATTGTCACTGAAAATGAATGTCATTGTCCTGGCCTGCTCATTTTAGTTCTTTATGAGGTATAAAGATGGCGCTGCAGAGTAATTCTTCTTGTTCTTGACACAGTTCAAGTCAGAAGTAGAAAATCATTGCTTCCAATAAGATCTTTTAGATATTTCTTTGAAAATAATGTGTTTAAAAGCTTTGTAAAAATCGAGTAGACTTTTATTATGTCATTTTCATAGCTTCTATAAATTACAAATAAAACTGAACATTACACTGAATTTGAGGTAATGTTCCTTTAAACAAAATTAAAATGTTAGATCTAAAAATAAAAAAAACAAGAACGTGAAAAATGTTTTAAAATAAAATTGTCATTATCCTAGCGGTTGTTATTCTGGCTTACATATGCCAAGAAAATGACACATAATTATAATTACATAAAAATGAACTTAAGCTCTTCAAACTTTAACAATTTTGCATATAAATTCCTTTATTCAGTTCAACCAACATTTTAAAAAAATCAGTAGCTTTGAAATGATTTAAATTTAAAAAAATTTTGTTTTCAAAATATCACATTTTGTGATATTCACCCATAAATCCCCCGAAATTTTTCACGAATCCAATACTTTCTTCGTGTAAAGATAAAAGAAAGTAAAAATTACTAAATAGGTGTTCATACTTTCAAAATTTAACAAAAATTTTAAAACTAACTTTGTAAATTGGCTATTTTATGACGAAAAAAAGAAAAAAAAAGGGTTGAATTACACCAGGAAAAATCTCTGTTCATCTCAAGAAAATGTTTTAAAATTTTTGTTTAAAATATTTACAGGTGTTAAACTAAATCGTTCAATTTCTTCATTCTAACAATCAGATTTTCAAAGTTCAATATTAATAACTAAAATCATTAGTTTTTAAATGACAAGTCATTTTCCAAAAAAAAAGTAAAATTGAATTAAAGTTTGTCTTTTTATTCTCATCTTGTTGCACACCAGCTGTAATATTTTAATGAAAGTGATTTGACACAGTGTTTTGTGGGAACCCTTTACTGTTATCCACATTCGCTTTAACTCTTGTTGTTGCTAATATGGCACATTTTGACGTACAGTAGACTATCATATCATGGAGGAAAGAGATAGATGGAGATGCAGTATGCCGTAAAAAAGGTTTGTAATATGAAACCATTTATCGCTCAAATTTAAACGTCCACAGAAAGCCCAAACAAAACAACCTCCTGGAACAGGGACCGAATTCTTTGACATCGCCCGTGCATTTTTTTTCTCTAAATGAAAGTGATCTGCTTATTTTTAAGCATCCTAAAGCAGCATTCCATTGTATTATGAATTAAAAACTGTATTACTAGAAGTTTTCTTCTTTTTTTCGTGAAAGAACGTTCTTGTGTTTGGGCCTACTGTAGCGGATTTTAGGGTTACTTTTTTGGCATCACTCCCAGCCAGCTTACTGCATCTCCATCTATATCTTTCCTCCATGCTATCATATATTAAACGTTTAGGTGTGTCCCTCTAAAAAAGAAAAGAAATCTACCGATATGACGACTACTTTATAAAGCAAAGTAATACTGTTACCTTAATAGCGTATTGAAATTTCGAGACAATTGGCCAATTTTTACGAAAGTTAGTCTATAAAGTGAAGTGAATTGAAAAAAAAAAACAAGAAAACTTACAGAAAGACAAACATACCATTTTTTAATCCTAAAATTAATACGATAAGGGTTTGCCACCAAAACGAGCTAATTCCAACCCATCAATAGTATAGCAATATATATATATTACTCTTTCGAAGTGACTCTTAAGTGTATTATCAGATGATAGAGGGCAGAACTATCTCTGTTTCAATATAGTTGAAATACTGTATTTAATCTATTTCAACATTATTGCACTGTTTTTCCTAACTCTATGGTTGAATCAATAGTAGTATTATACTTATAATATTTCTGGCAACAAGAACAGATCCTTTCTAAGCATTTATTAAACTTGCTGTGTCTTGGATGGGTTAATTGGTTCTTCAATTGGTATATGCTATCTTTAATTCATTTTATTTATATTATTTTTTTTTTATTACATATTGCTGTTTTGGGCTTCTTTTTACTAGATTTATTGTGTACGGTAACCCAAATTTTACATTTTTTAAATTTGATATTGCTTAAGCAAGGATGAAACCGTACATGTTATATGTGGAACTTAAGGCAATTTGATACCGAAGAATCGACCTTGGTTTCACAAGTATTTCCATTTTTTTCAATGTTCACAGAATTTTTATTTCCTTGTTTCGCTTGAATTGATATGTTTATTTTTTTTATTTTTTTTTTTCCATAAAGGATAAAACTTCATTTTTTATTTGCAAAAACTTCATTTATAATTTATATATTCACTTTTGTTGATGATCATTTGTATTGGTTTATAATGGTTATATATATATATATATATATATATATATATATATATATATATATATATAGGAACACCTGTTCAAAAAGTTATGCGTGGATATACATTAAAAAATATATACGAACGAATGGTATAACTTTGTTTGAAGTTGATTGAAAATAATATTAACTTTTGGGAATCTCTAGTGCACAGTTTAAATAGTTTTAGTAAATTGGTGCTTTTTATCACTTCTTTCATATAAATAAATGTTTTATATTTTTCTGATATTTTTCAATCGGAACTTGCCTATTTCTTGTCAAAAAAAAAAAACTTTTCTTCTCTGATTTTAATAAACCAGTTCATTTCTCACTACAATAATTCAATTCGGTAACAACTTCCTATTGCGAAACATTTATCAATAAATCACGATCTTTTCTAACGAAATTCTGTCCATTCTTGTTCGTCGCCACTTGAACACGATCCTTCTTCTGAACTCTTTTGATCTTTTACATTCAATGCAATCTTGCTATAACAAAAGCCTATCGCCGTTTTTTTTTTTTTTCTGTTGAAAATAGAACAATCGATACCAAGGATGCCCCCCCCCCCCCACTACCATTTTCCATTAATATTTTTTTCCTCTATAGCAGATCTTCGATACATCCATTGTCAAACAAACTATTTAACCTAAAGCGTTAAAAGGGAGAACAGACGATTCTTTAACAATCTTTAAACAATGTTCGCAGCTGAGAACGCTCTTAAAGTAATTCAATTTAAAGATTGCCCTAGATTTTATAAACTCCTTGTGGCAATATCTAAATAATTTTTTATTGATGTTTAGTGTTTAAATTGTTGGCTTCAGCCATTACAGTAAATTATTAAGATATTCAGTAAAAAAAATGTAACATGGAAGACAGAAAATTTAACTATTTTTAAACATTTTCCATAGCATTAAAAGCTTAAAGTTGCCCAGATTTTAAAATTGCCTTATATTTCTACGATAAAATTAAAATAATCTACAGTGTCACAATATTAAAATATTTATTTGCTTAAAAGACGTTATAAAAACACATTAAAAGTAAATTAAAAATCTATATTGACATGTTTCAACTCTTTTACTGAGTCGTCATCAGAATGTATAACAGAAAATTACAAATACAATTCATATGAAAAATGGAAAAAAATCATCGAATATAAACAAGTAATCGTATAAAGCGCCCTACATTTTCGCGATCGCATGCGTTCCCTCTATGTCGCGACTCCGTAAGTTGTCCAACCATTCAACTCATAAATTCGAGATACGAAAAGATAATGTGTCGTTACAAACTCCTGAACCTCTTAAATAAGTTTCAATGGACTCTATTGAGTCCATTTGAGTCCATATGAACCCATGGAGCTCATTGAAATTTATATATACATATGTGTATATATGTTGTGTAAGAAAATCTCATCCTTAATTTTTGCACACCAGTGTAATAAGACCTCAATCCACTTTCCTTCAGAAAGTTAAAATTAGAAAAGAAAATTTAATTTTTAAAATAAGATTTTGTTTAGGGAATTTATAATAGAGCCGATATATAACTCTTGAATTTACTTATTTAGGGAACTTTCATGCTTAATTAATGTGTTCTATTAGACCCATGTATCGAGAGTCTCATGGGACAAAATATCGTTTTACAAATTAATGCTATTTCTCTTTCAATAATTAAGCTATGATTAACATTTTTACCTATTAAAAACTAAACTGTCTGTGGGGAAAAAAAAAATCTGGGAATTTTATAAATTATACTTTATACGGTATGAAATGTAAAACATGTTCCATTAGCCACCAGTTTCCCTCAAACATTATTTTCTTCAATAATCTGAACGGGAAAACTTTCTTTGATTGTAATACATTTTCTTAGGTTCCATAGACGATCAAATGAATGCATTTTACTTTAAGTGCACATATGCACAGAAGGTGAGTGTGTGCATGTATTTAAAATCTAGACGTAAATACTAGAAATATTTTGGTCAAGTTCCATATATGATAAATAGTGCATAACCCTTTCAAGGACGCTGGTCACACGGCGTGACAACCTAATCTTAATTCCAAACGACATCAAAAATATTAATAAAATTTTACTTTTATAACGAAAGTTTAGAAAAATAAGTTTTATTTTCTAAGAAATTCGTTTGTAAATTCTGGTGTCAGTCAATCATTTCATCATTTTACGAATAGAATTTTCTGCACCTGAAAGGGGCAGAATAAACAATAAAACAGTTAAAAGAATAACTTTTTTTAGGAATAGCTTTTACGATGCTTAGGAGATTGACAGCTTTCCACAGCTTTTACGCAAGCGAATTCATGTTATTGAGTGATATACCAATGCACAAAAGAAATTTTTTACAAATGCGATCCGATAAGAACATATATGGTTCAGATAGAAATGCCATAAATGTAAAGCAGAAATATATTCTTTAAAAAATAATGCACAAAAGCCATCTATTCACAAGGCCATGTTTTTATTTGACAAACAAGTTAATATAACATTGTGAAAAAATGAAGGGCTAAGAAACATTTTAGAATAAATTGCACTACAACTATGAACGTTAAATCGTGAGTAAGAGAAGAAACAATCTTAAAAAGAAAACACTGATAAAGACCAAGACAGAAATTTCATGTTTTAAAGCTACGAATGTCAGCATAGGTTTCATTCACTATTTCCGTAAACGTAAATTATTACGGAAATACCAAGTTCCAGTTAAAGTAATAGGAGGAAGAAAAGTTATTAAGCAAAATCCAGTTTTTGCTCTATGTCACTTGAGGTGAAGTGCTTTCAGCGATAATTTCTTTTGAAATAAAGAAGTCTCGTTTTAATGTACGAACATTTTTGAAACACAACTACTTCTCACGTCCCTTCTCAACTCACACGGATCAAACCTGCGAACTTCAGCATGAAGGTTCTCATATTTATGACTAGCACACTGAAAACTGTAGTAGAACATTAGATAACGGGCATAATAAATCAAGAAAAGAAAAGAAAAGAAAATGCACGATCTGAATGGAGTAAAACATGTTAAGCAAACTGTAAATTTAAGTCAATGCATTTAAATTCGTTTTTGTTAAGAAAAACATAATTGTTTAAATTGTCAGTACCTGGAACATCCACATCAGTTTCAACATCAGCTTCAACATCAGCATCAATATCAGCAATAGCATCTTCATCGGGCAAAGACTGTTGATCAGCTGGTGGTGAGGCGTGTTCTTGTTCTGGCGTATCAAACTGGAAATAAATGAAAAAGTAGGCAGAATTTACAATACCAAGCAAAACTTTACTTTTCATATGATATTAAACAGAAAATTTTTTCCACTAATGTTGCAACTTATGTAACATTTCGGATGATTTAATATTTTTCTTACAAAATATTTTTTTCTTGTGAATTAACGTTTAATAGCATTCTTATTTCATTTTACGAATTTTTGAGACAAGAAAATAACTAACAAGATGTCAAAAGAGAAAAGCTGTTTTATAATTCAAATTGTTTCACATTTATATGAAAACGAATAAACGGTCAAGTGCGAGTATTTCTCGCCCACAGAGGGTTCCGTAGAATAAATATATGAATTTGTAATTGTAGGGTAGATGCACCAGTTTTGGCCACTGTACCAGTTTTGGCCACATTGGATCAATTTGTCCAATATTTAGCCTGTGAATTCATGCTAACAAATAATATGCATTCTTACACTTTAAGCAAACTCTCTTTTATCATTTACAATATCATTTGTTTATTTTTTGCTAAAATGTGACTTGTAAAAAAAATAAATGTGTGAAACTGCAGTGTGTGCTTACATGTATTAAGATTTTTGCTTAGCAGACAAGTTTTCAGAATCTTTCAACATTAGGCAATTATAGGGTTCTATTTGTTCTGAAACAAATTTCTATTAGGTTTTATGAGGTAAGTTTTCTCTCTACTGCAATTTTACATTTAAATTACTTATTTTAACAGTTTAATGGAAGGTGGCCAAAACTGGTGCATTAAATTTGTTATATATACCAGTTATGGCCATGGGGGTGGCCAAAAAGGGTACAACATATGTTCCACTTTTGGCCACATGATTCATTATCCTTATAGAGGGAATTTTAGCCATTAAATTTATTAAAGAACATCTGGATAAATCAAAATCAATTTAGTTTTGTTTTATGTAGGCTTCAATAATAATAATAATAATAAAAGCAAGGCTAATGGGGGTTCTATAAAAGAGATTTTGTTATTCTCTGTCCAATAGATAATTCACTTTAGAAAGAAGGACATTGTGCTAGTCACTAAAGAAAATATAGTATTGTGTTTATTTTTGATAAAGCAAAAGGGGAGGTGATATGTAATTTGTAGATATGATAAATAAACTAAAACATAAATTTTGAAAGATTTTACAACTTATAAATTAAAACGTTCAATAAAATTATAGCATGATTTAATTGCTTGTATTTTTCCTAAAGAAATGAAGATGTTCCATATTTTTTGCAATATTTCAGGCACACGGATTTAGAAATACTAAATATTGTGAAAATCTTTACTAGAGACATCTAAATACAACTAAGAATGTATTTCACATTATTTAAAAAGAAGAGGATTCATTTTAACAAGTTTAAAAGAGATTCTGTGCTCTTAAAAAATGGCCTAGAGGGAACACTGCTCTAAGATAAGAAGTAAAATTAAGGCCATTCAAAATGTAATGCCAGCACTACAAGCTAGCAAAGTTTTGGAGTAACCCGTTCTTGCCTTACATCAGAAGTTTGTAGGATGGACACCACTTTCCTCTAATAATGTTGAATCTCAAGTAGTAGATCTAGGTACTAGGAATTGAAGTTAAAAATCAATTAGAAAAGTGGATTTTAGATATTGTCAGAATACTATTTCCTATAAAAATGGAACTTTTAAGATTCTGTCCAGAAAATTGTAGCCGGTAAGATAGAAACTCCATTTCAAGATGGAAGACCAGACGTGAAATGGTATGATTCGCTTCTGAAATCACACCCTAAAATAACTTGCAAAGAAGCAGGGTACATAAATAAGGCATAAGCTAATATAAATCAAAAGATAATTTCAAGAAGTATAACATTTTTGATGAAAATCAACCCAAAATCAGAAAATGCTTTCAAGAAATATAACACTTTGATGAAGATTCAAGTGTTCTAAACAAGCCACAATCCATGAATAATTATAAAACTGATTAAATAGTTAATCTTTATGTCCTATAGGCACTGTTGTCCCGTTTATTAATCAAATTTAAATATATTTTTTGTTTTTTAATTGAAACTTTCCGTTAAAATCAAAATAAGTATATTTTACTTGATATTTTTATCTATTCATAAAGAAATTTGCAAAATTCTCTTAATACAGCAAACAAATATATGTGTGGTAAAATAGATGTTGCATAAAAATGCTTTATTTTTACTTATTATCAATTAAAATGTTTGTTAAACTACATGATATTGGAGTGGCCAAAACTGGTGCATAGAGATGGCCAAAACTGGTGTAGGGGTGGCCAAAACTGGTACAAATTGGAATAAATTACTTGATGAGTTATTACTCACAATCTAAAATATTCTGTAGAAAATCATTATAGCTAACAGAAAGACAATTAAATTTACTAAAGAATGATGTTATTATGATTTAATATGCTTAAATCGGTCAAGAACTGTAAAATTTCTATTTCGAATTTTCTCTAAAAGTGGCCAAAACTGGTGCATCTATCCTATTATTAAAAAACCGTTGCTGAAAGAATACTAAGACTTTGTAAAAAACTATACAACATAGGCTTGGGTATAACTGTATGTACTAGAAAAGTGTAAATGGATATACCATGAAAGTTCAAAGAGATATGGAACCTAAATAATATCAAATATAGCTATTCTGTATAACTCATTTTTTAATATTATCCTAATCTGTTTATGATGAACTTAATTCGGTACTGACAATAAAAGCCGCGCATATTTAAATTTCATTTGGCATTTCATAAAACTAAATTCAGCGTAGTAATAACCTTTATTTCTGCAGTGTAGATAAAACAAAATCTTTGTTCAAAGTTTAAATTTGGCATTGCGTTAAGCACTCTTCGAAAGGAGGTCGTGAAGTTGCAACGCCGCCTTGGTCCGTGGCGTGTTTTTCCAGATAGGTTTTTAATTAACTTTTAAAATCAATCGAAGTGTTTTGAGAGATCCACTCAATGCAAACTACTCGCGAATCCCACAGTATTTATGTGATTCATTCTAATTAAAACTTTCGAGGGCGGTGTTCTTAAACACCTAATTTAAATTCTAAAATTGACAAACGGCACCAAGAATATTTAATTAAAATTTTCATTTTATAATGTACGTGAAAATAAGCAAGTTTATATTTTCTAATAAATTCGTTCATAAATTCTGGTGTCAATCCATTATTTCTTTAGTTTATAAACAGAATTACTCCGTACCGGAAAGGTTTAAGTGGTCGCAGTACTCTTAAAGCTTCAAAATTTTAGAAATTTAATTTTTTTAGATGTTAAACTTCTATCTTTTCTGAACATTTTGATATAATTGTTTCCTTGAAATTACCATTAGAATAAAAGATATGGATTTTAGAATTATACCTGCTCAATAGCTGAAGCGGCGTTTCCGTAACTTTGAAGTCATTTTCCTGCAAAAAAAAGTTTTTGGGCATAACGCGCAGGGTACCTCAAAAACATTCTGAATATTTTTTCATGAAATTTTCGAAACGTATATTTCATGTTAGTCTGTATAAACTCAACCTAAAATTTCCTTTTTATTGTTCAAAAAAATATTTTTTTAGGTCATTATACTGTTGAAATTTTTAAAATTTTGTATTAGCTAACTACAACTTTGCATTAAAAATATAAAAATGTTTTAAATACAAATGTATTTAAGTTCAGGGTAATTATTATAATCTGAAGTATAAGTAGGCACCAAAATTTTCATTCTAGTTGCAATATTTATTTTGTAATCCTGCGCGTAAGATCTTATGCCAATTTTCTGCTCGACAAACGTCTAACGGTTTCGAGCCCCCTATAAATACTAATTCTGCATCTTTTAATTTTTTAAATATTTGAAATGAAAGAACATATTTATATCTTTCATCACAATAAAAATTGTGTTTTTAAATCATATGCATTTTAAGACATTAAATGTTGAAAATGTGTTTGTTTTTAACACTTTGACGTGTATTGCTTTTATACTACTACTGGACATTGCATTACACTCATATATCATTAAAAGTTGTTAAGTAGACAGAGTACGCCGCCCCTGTCATTATGTATGTCAAAACTGTCTGTATTTTTAAGGGTTAATATCTCGGCTAATTACTGACAATTTTTTTCAAAAATCACTGTCAACAGTGCTTTTATACTTCTGCTACGATAGGTACCTCCAGCGCTGCTCAACACTTTTGATGAATGCCCGTAAATCGAAATTTGTGTGTAACAGAAAAATGAGATTTTCTCAGAAACTATGTGACCTAGGGTAATCGCTATGATTTTCCTTCAAGGTTTAAGTTAGCGTCTACTACCTCTAATTTTTTCATAATTTTAGTTTAAGTAGATTCGGAATTAGACGGGGTGGGGGACATATTTTTGCGCTACATTTTGGACGGTATCTTTGAAAATATGATACCTAAAATTAAAAGGAATGTATTTTTGAGTTCAGCGTTACGAAAGCTTTCCACGATACCCCACACGATAAAAAAGAAAAGAGTTTTTTTTTTTCTAAGTAACTTAATTAGCCCTTATACTTTTTTACTAAATATATTTATGAATGTTTAATGATTTGAAAATGTGTGGGTCAATAGTCTTTATTACTTCCCCGAAATTTTAAATTTCCACGTTCCATAGTTTACGAGTAAAATGCCTGTGACAGGCAGACACAGGAGTGATCTTATAATGGTTCCGTTTTTACTTTTTAAGTACGGAACCCTAAAAACAAGGTCATTTCATGTCAATTGGATCAAGGGCTCCTGCTCGAACCCCTCAATTTTGATGTGATCGCTTCAGGACATAAATATAAGTCTTAATTGGACGTCTGCGATCTGTCAGAGTCAGAAGTAGTATACTTTAGGCACCAGGGTGGTGCTTCTGTAAAGGGTCATATTTCAATTTCGCAAGAAAAGCTATCGAATCACCAAGTTTGTCATCTTACTTATGGTACAAAAACATTTTACTTATTGAAAATATATGATCTAGTAAAATTTTTTATGCTAAAATCCATAATTTCAAGATTGAAAGATCACTGCTTTATGTAACATACACATTCGACTATATGTATGTATATATGTATTTTTTCCCAGTGGAAATCTATCCAAACAGACTTAAAGTTAGGATCCCCACTGCCTCCGACAGCGTACACCAGGCGTACTACGAACGTTCCGGTCTGTTTCGATTTTATAATTTTAAACAAAAGACCGGCGCTGCCCGGACCTTAAATATACCTAGAATCAGTATTGAATGAACTTAGATAGTTTAAAAAAAAAAATCTTACCAAAGGAGCCTGATAAAGCGGGCTCTACTGCCTTCACCACCTAAAGTGTTTTTTTTTTTCACTTTTTTCCCCCCACATCGCATCATTTATTATTAAAAAAATAGTTCTTAGTGTAAAACGCTTTGAAATTTGTATGAGTTATAAATGCAATATTATCTCAGCCTGTGAATAATGTTTGTGCTAAAATAGCGATATTTAGTTGTAAAAAACAGCGTGTTTCTTCTAATCTTTTTATCCTACGAGATTTTTTTATTTCAAAACTGATTATTTTACCCCTAAATATCTAGACCGAAATTTTACTGGAACAACAGCTGAAAGGTTAGTTTGAGATCTAACAATTTTAGAGCAATAGCGCTAAAAAGGCTACATTACTAGAGTAAAAATAAGAGTGCGCAATGTTAACCGTATGGAATTTTTTTTTCAAACTGATTATTCCCCACCCCTTCTAATCTCAAAATTTCGGATCCATTTATACTGGATCATTAGCTATAAAGTTATATCGTATGAAAATGTCAGAGCTATTGTATAATTAAGCGTATTTGTTTAATCAACATGTGCGTAATCTTTATACTGTGGGCAAACGCGCGGAAGAAACGAAATTCGGCAAAAGTGATTTTTACAATGAATTTTTTAAAGGGTTAATATTCGTATTTTTTTAACTGAAGACGTCTTTTAAAGCTGAATGTACGCTCGTTAAGCGTGTATGATTTATTTTTTTAGTATTTCGATTAAAAATTCCGAGGGCAGGACGTTAAACATTGCAAAAAAAGAAACTGGAAAACAAAAGTGACTTACAGAAACGAACGTTTTTGAAAGAGTTAATATTGATATTTTTTATAACCAAAAGAAAGCAATTTTAAAGAAGAATGAACATGTATATGGATTGGTATCTTTGGTTTGTTCGTATTTTTATTTTCGAAGCCTATGCCGGTTTTTAAACATGGCAAAAAAATAGTGAAATTCTCGTGAGTGGCTCTCTCGAAAACTAATTTTTTTCAAAACGTTTCAAAACGAAAATTCGTAATTTTCTAAATGGATTTCGAAATGAAAATTAATATATATATGGTCAGGTATTTTTAGTTTTTTGGTATCACGTTCAGAAGCAATGATGCATAGTTTTAAAGAAAACGCAAAACAGAGTACAGAGAATAATTTTTTTCGAAAGTTTAATAGTAGTATTTTTTTAAAGCGAAACCTTCGTTGTAAACGAAAATGAACGTAGATTTGGTTAGGTGTCTTTGTTTTGTTTGTATTTTCGTTTACAAAGCCTACGCAAAATTTTAAAAATCGCAGAAATAAAAAAATTCGAAAAGTGAGTTTTTCAAAGTTAATCTTCATATATTTTTAACGGATTGCGGATTTCGAAATGTGAATGAAAGTAGATATTGTTTGGTATTTTTAATGTTTTTATATATTGTGCAGAAGCGCTGGTACACATTTTAAAAAATTGCTGAAATCGCGAAACGGTGGCGTACGGAAAATAAATTTTTCTGAAGGGTTAATGTTAATATTTTTTTTTAAACTAAGATGGTGTTTTGAAGAGCAAAGTACTATGTTATTGGTCTTTAATTTGGTGTGATTAGTTTTTCCCTATTTTGTTAAGTTCGGCGGATGCGAGTTTCGTAAAAAGGAAAACGAATTCGAGGTTCCGTAATAATTTTTTTCAAATGGTTAATTTTACTTTTTTTTAACTGAATGCGTCATTTAAACATAAGAGTGCAAAATTTAATATGTCATCCGTTTTTACGATTCGGCCGTAGAGCGTTAAAAAACTATAAAGAAAAAAAAAACGATATCGCACTTAGCTTCTCTGTGTGGGCACTTCCGAAAGCTCGGAACTGAGCATACGCGGGCGCGTTTGACAATTTGCGAGAAAAAGAATGCTTTTTCGATGAGTTTATAATTAATACCTCGACTAATTATCAAAAGGTGTAAAATGTGATCCTCATGTACATCAGGACCTACCTTGGACTATCCTCATTGAAATTTTTAGACTTCTACGTGCGGTAGATTTCGCTAGCCATCGCCGACAAACAGATAGAGAGAAACTTTAGTTTATCAGTATGGATCTATATCTGCCTTATAATTCCACACGAGATTAGTGACGTATTTAAATCGATGATTGATTTTCGAAAGTATTGTATTTCAGATCTTATAATAAACTTATTTTTACATTTAAGACGCCATTCCATGATAAATCAAAGATGTTCTATACTTTTGTAATTGAGATTTTTTTCTCTATCTCTCATATTTTTAGAGACAGGACCGATAACTTCAAGTCTCGCCACTATGGAATGCTGCAATCACTCTCACATGATAGTGATTTTACTGTTACAGCATGTAGAATGACACTTGTTCTACAATTCCATTTATGCATTAAAGAGATATTTGAGTGTATCCTGATGAATAAATTAATTAATATTTTAAGCAGGATGAAAACGACTTCAGCAGCTCTATGGCATGTTCTTGTTTATGGGCATTTAACTGATAAAGTGACAAACTTTTAAAGTCATTAGCTCGGTAGTTACAATTTGCTATATTAAAGGACACAATTATCATGACAGGCTGTATGGCCTAGCTTGAGGCCAAATAATGATGAATGTATTAATTTCTGATCTTTGATACAGCAATTGTGTTTTTCAACACAAAAATTGTAGATTAGGTATTTTCAATAAGTAAGGTTTCTTGTAATATGAGCAGCAAGATGACAAACTTGGTAATTTGATAATAGTTTTTCCAGCGGCAGTGAAATAGTAAACTTTCCAAAACCAACCCCCCCACCCCCCTCCATCCTTTGTGACTCAAAAATATTACTTTTGATTCTGACAGTTTGCAGACGTCCGCTTTAGACTTTTACGTACTTCTTTTTGAAATTGTATCAAAAATGAGCAAGCGCCATATCCAAATTTAGGCCACTTGACATGGAAAGACTCAATCTTGTTCGATTGTTTAGAACTTATATTGGGTTAGTAAATACGCTCGTTCGGTTTTTAAGAGTAAAAAAACAACGATTTCTATTCTTCTCGGATAGTTTAATCAACTATACATTCACCGTTCTATTGATGACCTTTAGCCATCTTTTCATCAACTCCATAATGCCGCGTTATGTTAACGTCTGTGACGTAATGGCTAAAAATTTCTCCAGGTGAGTTTTTACAGTCCTCTCGTCAGTAAAGATTTCCCCATTCAAAGAATTTTACAGCGAGCGGAACAAGTGGTAATAGAATGGCGCCAAATCCTTTGAATGTACAGGATGAGGCAAAACATCCAAGTCTAGACTCACGAATTTCTGCCGGTTGGTTATTGACGTGATGGAAAACAACTTTACGATTGACCAAGTCTGACAGTTTTTGGCGAAAAGCGTTGCTTTACTTAACTACGAGCAGTATACTGTTGAATTAATGTTTCTGCCTACTGGTAACAACTCGTAATACAGCACAGCCTTAAAATCCCACCACACGGAGAGCATAATCTTCTTGGGATGCAGTACCGCCTTTGACGTTGTTGGCGGCAGCTCGTTGCTTTGTCCCCACTATCTTTTTCGTACTACATTATCATAGATAATCCATTTTTCATTGCTCAGCATAATTCACTTCAAAAAAAGTCTCGATCTTTTAACATTTCAGTTGTGAATAACAAAAAGTTGACCAAATTCGCCTCTGTTAATTTATGCGGCATCCAATTATTCAGACTGGAAACCTTTCCCAGTTCAAAGAAATAGTTTTTCATGCTTGTATCGGAAATATTTAACGTTATAATAATCTACCGCAGAGTTTTGGTTGGATTCGGATCAACAGTTTTCTCGACATTGCTCGAATTTTGGTTGGGCGACCAAAACGGTGCGCGAGCTACTGATGCTAAAATCTCCAGAGCGGAATTCGGTAAATCGCTTTTGACACACGCATTCTGTTACGAACTCATTCACATATACACTGGTTATCTTTCTTAAAGTCTCCGCCGCTCGTTTTCCTTTTTAAAATAGTAGAACAAAATGCGACGATAATGCACGTTTTTCGCGACCATTTTCATAGCTACGCTACGCTTGTACTCGTAATACAAATGTTTAAGATACAAAACATTCACCAATAATTTCATTGAAGGATAACCTTTCAATCACACAGTCGAGTTGCGCGATAGTTCAAAGAAAGGGAAGGCGAAAGCGGAATTAACTACCACTCGAATAAAAATGAAACGAACTTATTTGTCAACCCATTAGTAGTAAGTGTCCTTAAACATAATGCATTTACGAACAAAACTGTTATTTTTTTTTTAATCGTGTTATTGAACGTGGAGAATAAGCGTTAAAAAACCTTTTAATTCTATTTAATGCTTTTCTCTTTCCAATAATGAAATGCAAATTTTCTTTCAGCTTACTTACCAAAATATCCCATGATAAGCAGTGTTCATATATTCATTTCGCTTTATCTACAAATATGATAAAATAAGTGAAACATTTTTTCACCTACCTTATCTTGAACATCAACGAAGAGCGAACTGGAAATGGAACTAGTATCTGGACTGGGCGTGGACTCTAAACGGACGTCTGGGGCCTTATTGGACTCTTGGCTACATGAAGACACCAAGCTATCCCCACTTTCTGATTCCACGATCGAACCTGCATAAAAATATTTCAGAGTTACAAATGAAAGTAAAAAATTTGGCAGAAAACTCACTCACCTAAATCAAAAAAGTTTAAGTCTTAAAAGATTATTTACTTTTACAATATTCCTTTTGCCCATTCATGGCTCAAGATATCGTTAAAAATGCTATATCAGTATATATAACGATGCAAAATAACAAATTTAAATATATCTGACGGAAAAAAATCTCCTATAACTTTAACTCTAACTATAACTCTCCTATAAATATAAATTTATTTAAGAAACAAAAATACTAATGAGATCATTAAGAATGTCGTTGAAAAATCAAATACTTGATGTCATTCTTGTTCAAATATAGTCAAAGATCTATTTTTTCTTTTAGAGGGTTACTTTTGCTCATAATAGTTAACGATTAAAACCAGATTCGAAAAGGTATCAGCAACATTTTTCCCCACGAGTCTGGGTACAGCAGCGCAGATTTTTTTTTTTTTTTTTTTTTGGAAGGGGGGGGGGGGGGGGGGGCAGAGTTCCGATATCTTTTTGTATGAAAATTTTGTTACCTTCATATTCGAGCTCAAATGTCTTTTCAAAATTACATCATCTTTGGCATAATTTATGGTAATAAGATCCGTCATCCAGCCACATAATTTCAAGTTCAAAATAACTACAAATCATTTTTGCATGTCCAATCATGTTTAAGTTTAGTTGGAAAGGAAATATCCGAGAAGAGTTGTGCGAAATTTCAATTTATATAGACGAAAACTCTGATTTCCACAGAGCTCACAAATTTCATTTGAGGCACTCGCAATTGTAAAAAAATATATATGAGGGCGTAAGTTTCAAAACTCGCTTCATCCAAAATTTAAAAAACCATGTTTTCTCTATGAATCTAGTCTATTGATATATATATATATATATATATATATATAGCTAGCTTTTCTCCAGTATCCCATGCTTTTTCTAAATTTTGAAAGTTGGTTTTTACAAGATTTTTTTTTTTCTGTTAGTATCTTGCAAATAAATACTGCCGATATGAAAGCTTTAAATGCCCATTGGTGGACGTTTCAAATTACACTAGAAACATTTATTAGTGATGCATAATTGTATCACAACAACTTCAGTTCTACAGTCGTGAAAAAAAAAAAAGTAAACATCCCCTACTAACTCCTCAACAAATTATCGTAGAAGAAAGTTACTGGTACCGGTCTACTTTGGAAATAAAGTCTACTTTTAAATGATGTATATAAAATTTTCTTAGGGGCCATCTACATATTAAAACGAACCCAAACTTCCTTTTTTTTTCAATGGCAATACCCAATTTTAACAAGATATTTCAAAATATTTGGTTCAAACTATGCCTTGACGCAAAATTTCAAGTCATTTGAATGATATTTTTTTGAATTATAAAAACATTCAAAATTTAGTGCTTCTAATGTTAACTTACATTATATTTTTATTAATATCTCCCGAAATTATACTCCTAATGTACTAATTTTTTGTATAGCAATAATACTAAAATACCCAAACATAAATACGTTGAATCCTCAATTTTTATAATTTTGTGATATGAATTATGAAATTAATATTCGAAAAAATTAATTGTAACCTATAATTTTTTTTGATGGATTTACATTTATTAAGTCTTGCTTTATGAAATTCAAAATTTCACATTTTTCTTCCAAGTAGTTTTCAAATTATGCTTAAAAAACGACAAAATGATGGTTTAATGATAGGTGATGAATGGTCTATGATAGAAGTGACTAGATATTTTGAAATTTCTCATGCTATCCTATAATCTAGCAGTCTTCAATGCCTGCTTGAGTGGCGCTTAAGATGCCTTGATCAAGAGAGGGGGCTCTCTCGGTCAACAATGCACTGTAAAAAAAAAAAAAAAAGGCGGACTAAAAAGCGGAGATTCTACTGGCAATCTAGACGCCAGTACTATTTCCGTATTTTTACAGAAATTTTTCCCAATAAATTACAAAAAAATTTCCGTTTTAATCAGAAAAACGGAAATTTTTCTGTAATTTATGGGGAAAAATTTTCGTAAAAATACAAAAATAGTACTGGCGTCTAGATTGCCAGTAGAATCTTTGTTTTTTAGTCCGTTTCTTTTTACAGTGTGGAGTACCAAACTTCAATTTGGATACAGCCCATAGACAACGCTCGTTTTAAAATAGTTAATTTCTCGGAAACTTGCCGTACGAATTGCATAAAAAATTTTTTAGGCTAATTGAAGGGTGTAGAGTTCATTTATGCTGTCAGAATTGTGTACTGCTATTGAAAAAAACAAAGTTATGGTTCATTTTAATACGTAGATGGCCCCCTAAGCAAATTTTATATACATCATTTAAAAGTAAATTTTATTACCAATCGTGTGGTACCCAGTAACTTTCTTCTACGATTATTTTCTGCAGAGTTAATAAGGGGTGTTTACTTTTTTTTTTTTCCACGACCGTGCAAATAATTTATTTAGATACAAGAAATTACATTTAAAACATAACAATAAAATCCGTCCTTTTCCTGAAGGATGCATCCGCTTCTAAATACCACAAAAAGTTTAAATTCACCTAAACACAAAGTTATCATTTTAACAATCATCACGTGCAGCTAATAAAGGCACGAATGAAGTTTAAGTTTCAAAGCTTCGCACTCTCATGTCATCTCTTAAGCATTCTAATACATATAGTATGTTATAAATATGTGATAATGAATAAAATGTTTTTTTGAAACTTGATTTTAAAATGTAGACTTGTGTATGATGAATGTGTTCAACAAGGTAAATGAAGAGTTAAAACACTTTTACGCGTACGAGATTATTTAGAGTTGTAAAGGGAAACTCTTCTAAATTATCCCTTTGTTACATCAACACGAACTGGTTAGATAATGCAAAATCTTCCAAGCACGTGATACACCAAAACAAGTTTCAAATAAGAGGCTGAGTGGATAATGTTTTGCAGTTCAAAATATTCAGAGCATATGCCACACCGAATCATCAAGAGCCAAAAAATATAATGTGCTAAAAGGATAAAGATAATATAAGTAAAATACACTAATCTCTTTATAAACACAACAGATCTAGATGCAAAAAAAGAAGAAATTACATTCTACTAAAGCTATGCTCAAGTAAAGCCATACTCAAGTACAGCTATACTCAAGTACAGCTGTGTTTAAGTAAAGTTATGTTTAACAATTACTTCATTCAGAGTTATGTATTAAGATACAAGATTATAGCAAGAAAAAATAGTAAAATTCAATTCAGAAATTAAATTCTTCTCGTTTTGTAAGAAAATATTAAGAATAGTTTATATTAGTTAAGTATTATTATACTTAATAGTATATTAGTTACTATTTAAATCTAACAGCTAACCCAAAGTAGAATTCTCCGGCACAATTTCATGTATTTGGAAATATTACACAAATCTGCTTGGATATACTATAATTTTCAAAAATATAAATTGATAAGATTTTTTTCTTATTAATATTATTGAACTAAGGGGAGAAAAAAAAATAATACGGTTTACGAACTTTTCGAAGAAATCTCATTAACTGTCCATTTATCCTGGATGGTTTGAAATCTATAGTGATTTCAGTAACTTTTCTGATACAAGTTAAATGCATAAAATATTTCTTCGAAAGCTTAATCGTAAATGACTATGAAGATTTGATAATCTTCAGATGCAACATAAAAAGCCTTTTTGAAAGTAAATTTAAAGTCAATATAAATCATATTACCTTTTGGCGTAGAGGACGAAAGTGATTTCGATAACCGTAATTCACTTTTAGAATCTTTCTTAACAATCGGTATATTTTTGGCATTTTTCTTTGTTTCTTTGGCTGACGGCTCGGCTGTACCATTGGATATAGCCTCTGAAAAGAAAAGATTAAAATATTTTTAAATACAGCTAAATAAAAATCATTATTGGAACAATATGAATTTTAGAATTATATTGTTCTATTTGGGGATGCATATTCATTTTCTTCCCTTTTTAACACTTACCAACATAGTTGAAATGAATTCGGTTTGTCTATCCGTGCTCTAACTCGCGTAAATATAGTCCGATTGCCATGAAATTGATATATATGTTATTGAATTTTACTATGGAATGTCCGGTATTCAAAATCAAGTGTGTAGCGTTTACGGTTCATTTACAGGGACACTCAAAAAAATTCCGTTACATTACGATCTATAGGGAAATATCGTTTGCGGTGTAGTTTAATGACATTACACTATCTTAAACATATTGAAATTTATATATATATCACTGAAATGTACTAAAAGGTTTTTACTATTGAACGTGATAAGCATAGAACTTATCGTTCATTTACAGGGACACACAAAAGAATTTAGCTACAGAAGAAAATGAACACTAACTGAATTATTGAAGCCTACAAAAAAATAACTGCTGAAAGTACGCTTTCAGTTGTGATATGCGTTTTTAAATTTAATTATTTTTAAATATTACTCGGTGTGTATAAATTCTATTGATAATTTACAGGGCTGCACAAAAGTTTTCTACGGCATATTGGCGGAAATTGCCAAAACTGCATACATATTAAGCGTGCAATGTTAATGTTGGAATCTGGCTTAAATTGACACAGCCGCGCACCATCTTTTAAACGGGGTTGATAATGCAAATACGCGGATTTTTAGTATGACGTCGTATATAACAGAATATCTACTATCTGCGCATTTGTTGTGCATATTTTCTGAATCTTTACTAACTTATGGAAGATGAATCTTGTTTACCAGATTTATTGCAAAATATTTTTGTTACAATTTGTTTTGATAAAATTATGTACATTAAAAAAATAGTCATAATATCATTTTAATTTCGGGAGAAAAAGCACTAATGCTACGAAAACATTTTGCCTTTGGCCCTGAAACATTTCGACTATTTTTTAAACACACATATTGATAAAATCAAACCAAGCTATAACAAAAATATTTTGCCATAAATCTGGTAAACAAAAGCCATCTTCTGTGAGTGAATAACAATTTGAAATTCATGATTGCATTTTTAACTGGGATTCTCTAAATGGCTTTGTCTGTTTCAAAATATATATACAATGTGTCCACTCTCAACGGTGTCCAATGGCTAATTCCTAAACCGTTAGTCATAGACACGTAGTTCCAATTACAAAAATGTTTTAAATAAGGTAAAGAAATATTTTTAAATCGATTTGGGTCAAGAAAAATATTTATTAAAAAGTTACGAAATTTAATTTTTTATACGGTCCCTCGGTCCTATAAGTGATAATTAGTAAAAATTCCCTGTTACACTAAAAAGAAAGACAAAAAAAGTCCCGTTCATTTAAGACTAAAATTGACCGAGTTATGAAACTTTGAAATTCATGACTCATACCACTTTTCTGCACCTGAATAGAGACGAGTTCGGCCGTGCTTCGAGGGGTCGTATAGAAAGTGCTTAAAGTATTCGAAAGAATTATTTCAGGTGCATCACCGCATTAAAAGAACTTATGAAAGTATTACGATAGAGTTAACTTTTATTAATTAAGTTTTAGATTCATTAAAATAATTGTATTTTAACATATGTTTCATTTTGTAAGGGTTTGAGGCTGTTTCTTTTCAAGATTTCTTTTTTAAAAAATTATGTTATTTTAGCAGCTTTTATTTAACTTGAAACGATCGAATGTAGGGGAAAGTAGGGTAATGACACTCAGAAGGGTGATCCCGCTCACCAAATATCTCTAATCAGAATAGAATTGAAAACGTGTGATCGGTACCGGCACCTAGCAAACTTCATCCTAAGTTCCCAGTAAGGATTTAGTGCCCATCGGGAGGAAAGTATTTTTGTGTCCTCACGTTATTAGTTTGAAGTTGTTTTATTATAAAATTCTACAACACCTAACTTGAAGGTAAGTGTACACTCTTATTTTCAAATATTAATTTACTCATTATGTCTACAAAATATATACATTTAGCTGTTCTTTCATGCTTTTATTTATTTTTGTAGTGCGTTGTTACGCCAATTATAATGCATTAAAACCCAACATAGCGATAACGGGTAATGGCGCTCACGTGGAATTCCATAAGAAGTGTTGCCAGTGGGCAACTTTTTAAAAATTCAAATTTGTTGATTGACACCATTTTTATCAAACCGTAAAATTCCCCTGTTTTCACCTTAATTAATATGTCATTAAACAAGGAGAATTTTACGATTTCAAAAAAGTGGTGAAAACCAAAAAACCTAAAAATAAAAAAAGTAGCCCACTATATATGTCTAGCACAATATATGTAGAGTGTTTGCAAAAAGTCTGCAGTGGTGTGAACAGCCCACACAACTACATATGTGACTTTTGTCTTACTTAAATGTTGTATTCAAACTGAGCGCAATTACCCTACCATGTCGGGCATTACCGCTCATTCGCCGGTCATTTAAATAAAACGATAGAAGCAATTGCTAAAACTTTTATGAAAATTAGTTGATTGCAAATTGTTCCTTATGCTTTGGAGTTATACTTCGTTAATAAAATATTGATTTTTTTTTGTCTAAATTTGACTAGCTATTTTTGTTTTCCCTTAAGTGAGCGCCATTCCCCTACTTTCCCCTATATCTTTCCAGTTGAAAATTTGTACTCCAACTTTAACTCAAAAATATTTCCGATCGAGGTTAAATTTTACATACTGACGTAAGTCTGATGACAATGAAGCATTACGATTTTCATGGCTTACCATTTATAATTACTTTACAGATTAGATAACACAACCCTGCGATGGTTGTGCTTTTAACTTTTAAATTGATTTTTATGTATGTTTTAGCGCCGAATCCGAAAATTACCTTCCTTTTTAACCATCATGTCAGGATTTTTCGCTATTCGTAAATTTCAAAGTTAAAAAATAGCAAAAAATTGATGCTATAAGATAGAGGAGATGGTTGTGTTTTTTAACTTTAGATTATTGATTTTTATGTACTTTTAGCACTGAATCCGAAAATGACCTTCATTTTTAACCATCACGTTAGACATTTTCGGAAATCGTAAATTTAAAAATTTAAAAATAGAGAAAATATGATAGTATAAAATTGAAATAAAACTTCTTTTATTCAATCAGGGCTTGAATTTCAGGGCGGGATGGCGGGATTCGCGCCCAAAATTTTGAAATCCCGCCCAAGAGAATATCGTGGGCGGGAGCCTCCCGTCCAAAAAACCTTACTATTTTCCTAAAAATTTTGCATTTTGAAATTACGATCAATTCCACGAACGCCTTGCGAATTTCCCGATATTTTTGCGCGACCGATTGACACATTTTCCGTTTTTTTTATTTAACCGTGAAAGATCGTTGAAATTCACGAATTTTTCAAGTAACCGATATAAAAATTTCATTATTTTTTTTCTCGAGATCGGTTGACAAGTGTTCGCGACCGATTGGCGAATTCAGAGGTGATTCTGTTCCGAATTTTCTGAAAATTTAACGCATTAAGTTCCGAAAATTATGAAAAATCGGCTATCAGTTCAACAGAAAAATATCGCGAATTTCGACAAATGATCGTCGAAAAATTCAATTTCGTCAATCGTTCGAGGAAAAAATCGCCAATTTCGTCGCAAAGGATTACGAAAATAACACAAATTTTGTCAAAGGATCGCGGAAAAACGTGAATTTCGTCAGATTGCGAAAAGAAACTAGAAATCCATCAAAGAATCGCGAAAAAAACGCAAATTACATCAAAGGATAGCAAAAGGAACGCGGAAAAAACGCGAGTTTTGGCAAAGGATCGCGGAATAAACGCTAATTTAGTCAAAGGGATGCTGAAAAAAAACGCGAATTTCATCAAAGGATCGCGGAAAAATGCGAATTTTGTCAAAGGATCGCGGAAAAAACGCACGTTTCGTCAAACATTGCGGGGAAAATGCAGGTTTCGACAAAGGATCGCGAAAACAGCGCCCGTTTCGTCAAAGGATCGCGACAAAACGCGAATTTCATCAAAAGATCCCGAAAAAGATGCGAAGTTCGTCAAATAGCGAAAAAGACGCAAATTTCGTCAAATGATCGCGAAAAAACGCGAATTTCGTCAAAGGGCTGACGAAAAAAAATGGGAATTTCATCAAAAAGTAGCGATAACACCGCTACGGTCTCTTTAGAAAACAGCACACACACAAATACCTATATTTATTATTATAGGTATAGTTTTTAATCTGCAATAATATACTGAACTAACTTTTGAAAAATTGGGTTTAACCCGAATCCAATTTACAGGAATCTACACTCTGCCTGAAATCAAACCAAACCAAAAAAAGTGTTTACTCGACCTGCAGCAAAAATAATTAGCGCCTGGAGAGGATTTCCCATTCCCTTCCCATCCCCTGCTATAACCTTTCAGGAAATTTGCTGTGAATTTCAGGTGGTTTTTTTTGTTTGTTTGTTTGGGTTTTTTTTACTCAAAAACACCCGCGAATTTTACGGTTACTTTTTGTGACAGACTGACGAAATTCAGTTTTATGCCGCGCCTTATCGATGAATTTCGCGATTTTATACGGCGGCCAATCGACGAATTTCACGATATTCTTCCCTCGACCATTCGAGGAAATTCACGAATTTTTCCTACGCCTGATTGGCACATTTCACGATATTTTCTTCCTGTGACAGAAAAAGGAAAATATCCGAAAGGGTGCACCAAAAAATGTCTGTATTAATACAGACATGATAAAATAATTAATGTAAGTTTTTAAAAGCATGTAAAATAACAGTGGATTTTAGATTTTTTTTTCTCCCTCCCAAATAGCTCAACTCCCCTCCATTTATAAATGTTGGTAGGGAGACTCCCCTCCTAAGACTGAATTTCAAGCCCTGTCAATTTAATTTTATTTAATTCAACAATTTATTGATTTTTTTTTTTACTTATACGGGGATTCTTACAGCTAAATAGCTCAGGGATCCGATGAGAGAGTGATAGGGTGCAGTCAGTTTGACATTTTAAACTTTGAAATTTACGATTTGCGATAAAATCCTGATGTGATAGTTAAAAAATCCCTGCCGGCCCGTCCTACAGGCAGAGGTAGATTTCGAAGTTAAGTATACTAATTTCACCAACAAAAACTAAATCATTATTAGATATAAATCCACTTTAACAGTTTTATCTGTCTGCTTTTGACGAGTTTTTATTTCCTTTTTATAAAACAGCTGATTTTATCAGAATCATGTTAAGGCGATATTAAAAAAATATTTTTCCATACTCAACAACTCGAAATTTTCTGGCTCATTTTCAGATTAATTTTTAATAAAGAAAAATATGAAACATGCTGACGTGATTTTTGAAGA
Source organism: Maratus speciosus (assembly GCA_963932465.1). Classification (NCBI taxonomy): domain Eukaryota; kingdom Metazoa; phylum Arthropoda; class Arachnida; order Araneae; family Salticidae; genus Maratus; species Maratus speciosus. The sequence continues at coordinate 416,648,464 of OZ010791.1, forward strand.
GATTTATAAGCGACCTGTGTTTTTATTTTTCTTTCAATTAATTAAAACTTGATTAATAAACAATTATTTTCTCAATAGGGCAATATTTTTCGTTTCTAACACAATCGCTTCGGGAAATTCTGTTCAAAATGCCCACTTTGACATCATTTTTTGAAATACATTCTGCCTCTATAAAAAATCGATCATTACTGTACATTATATAGTTTCTGAATAAGAGAATCTAGCAATTGGATGCGTTTGAGAGCAAAAATGAATTTAAAAATGAGTAAGAAAATAGACAGTTTGGATTTGAATGCACCCTTAATAAGATGATTTTTTTTCTTCAACCGCTATGTATTTTTAATTTGTTTTTGCTTTAAAAATTGGCCCTATCAAAAACTTTCTATATAAATGTTGAAGACAATATTAAGAAGATATATGATAAATTCATGGAGATTTTATATATTGTGAATTGATGGAGTTATGAAAATTTTTCTTATCAACCCCCCCCCCCCTTTTTTTGGTACAAATTGGTCCTATCAAAAACTTGTGAATATAAAAGTTGTAGATAATATTAAAGAGATGTATAATAAAATTATTGGATTTGATATCTTGAGAATTGACGAAGTAAGGAATTTTTTTCTCCCAAAAACCCTATTTTTTGCGTCCCTTGAGCCTATTTTAAATTTTATCAAAAATCTGTGATGCATGAATTTTTGGCGCTATTTTTAGAAGTAATAAAAACTTTAAACTGATTCGATATATACAAAATTTAAGAAGTTATGGGGTTTTTTCGGTTTTCACAAAACCCCTCCCTATTTCCATCCCCTTTGACCGCTTTTGCCCATTAACGAACTTAACTGAGATTTTATGTCCCTTGATTTTATGTATCAGTTTGGAAGAGATTTGTGCAGAATTGCGGAAGTTATCGTGTCCAGAAGAAAGTGATAACGCAATTGCTTCGGGAAATTCCGTTCAAAATGCCCACTTTGACATAATTTTTTGAAATATATTCTGCCTCTATCAAAAAATCGATCATTGCGGTGCATTATATAGTTTCTGAACAAGCGAATCTACCAATTAAATGCGTTTGAGAGCAAAAAGGAATTTAAAAATGAGTCAGAAAATAAGCAGTTTGGATTTGAGTGCATCCTTAATGCAATGATTTTTCGAACACAATCCGCTTCGGGAAATTCCGTTCAAAATGCCCACTTTAACAGCATTTTTTTAAATATATTCTGCCTCTATCAAAAAATCGACCATTACGGTACATTATATAGATTCTGAGTAAGAAAACGTACCAATTGGAAGCCTTTGAGAGCAAAAATGAATTGTAAAATTAGTCAGAAAATACGCAGTTTGGATTTGAATACACCCTTACTTAGATGATTTTTTTCTTCAACCGCTATGTATTTTTAATTTGTTTTTGCTGTAAGAATTTCTCCTATCCAAAACCTGTCTATATAGATGTTGTAGACAATATTAAGAAGATATATGATAAATTCATGGGGATTTTATATCTTTTGAATTGACGGAGTTGTGGATTTTTTACTTCTTCAAACCCCCTTTTTGTTTTCGTTTTTAATTTTTTTTTTTTTGCGGTACGAATTAGTACTATCAAAAACTTGTGAGTACAAAAGTTGTAGTTAATATTAAGGAGATTTATAATAAAATTAATTGGAATTGATATCTTGAGAATTGACGAAGTTATGAATTTTTTTCTCCCAAAAGCCCTATTTTTTGCGCCCCTTGAGCCCATTTTTAACTTTATCAAAAATCTGTGATACATAAAATTTTGGCCCTATTTTTAGAAGTAATAAAAACTTTAAACTGATTTGATATGTACAAAAATTAAGAAGTTATGGGGGGTTTTCGGTTTTCACAAAATCCCTCCCTATTTCCATCCCCTTGGTCCGATTTTGCCCATTAACGAACTTGACCGAGATTTTATGCCCTTTGATTTTATGTATCAGTTTGGAAGAGATTGGTGCAGAATTACGAAAGTTATCGTGTCCAGAAGAAAGTGATATATATAGACAGATAGATAGATAGATAGATAGATAGATAAAGTTTCTTACTGAGGATGGTTTTGGGTTCTAGGAGTCATGATCGGTGTAGATCTGCAAAAATTTTTCAGAAATTCCAACATAGGAACGATCCCAATAGGTAGTATTTCATACGAAATCTGCCTAAAAACGAAAGTCATTTTCGGATTCAGCGCTACAAAATACACAAGAATCAATTTATCAAAAGCTAAAAAACATAACGCAACTCAAATTTTGCAGTCTAATGTTATCTAATATAATTTTAAAATATGCATAATTTTGTAAGGAATTAAGGCTGTTGCTTTTCACCACTTTATATAAGGAAAATTCTGTTATTTTTTTCCTCTTATGTGTTTAGTATAAGCTGTATATTTTGCATTAAAACTTCAGAATGATTTTATATTTCAAATTTATATTGCAATGTTAATTTTAGTCTCAAATATATATGTATGTTTAATTTATCTGACGATTATTTATATTTCTACCAAATTTGTGAATGACCCATATTTCGTAGCAAAAAATATACTCCAACTTTAAACAGCTATTACTCGGTCAGTTTTAATCGTAGAATAATGGGACTTTTTTTTTTTTTTGCTTACTTGTCAGTGTAATAGGAAAATATTACTAAATATAACTTATAGGAACCGGGGTCCGTATAAAAATTTAAATTTCTTAATTTTTTAAGAAATGCTTTTATTGACCGAAATTGCTTTTAAAATACTTCTTTACCTCATTTAAAACATTTTTAGGTAGATTTCGTATGAAATACTACCTATTGGGATCGTTCCTATGTTGGAATTTCTGAAAACTTTTTGCAGATCTACACCGATCATGACCCCTAGAACCCAAAACCACCCTCAGTAAAAAACTTATATATATATATATATATGTCTATCTATATACATCACTTTCTTCTGGACACGATAACTTTCGTAATTCTGTATCAATCTCTTCCAAACTGATACATAAAATCAATGGGCATAAAATCTCGGTCAAGTTCGTTAATGGGCAATATCGGACCAAGGGGATGGAAATAGGGAGGGGTTTTGTGAAAACCAAAAACCTCCCATAACTTCTTAATTTTTGTACATATCAAATAAGTTTAAAGTTTGTATTACTTCTAAAAATAGGGCCAAAATTTTATGTAACACAAATTTTTGATAAAGTTAAAAATGGGCTCAAGGGGCGCAAAAAATAGTGTTTTTGGGAGAGAAAAATTCATAACTTCGTCAATTCTCCAGATATCAATTCCAATTAATTTTATTATAAATTTACTTAATATTATCTACAACTTTTATATTCACAAGTTTTTGATAGGACCAATTCGTACCGCAAAAAAAAAATTAAAAACGAAAACAAAAAGGGGGTTTGAAGCTTTGAAGAAGTAAAAAATCCTTAACTCCGTCAATTCAAAAGATATAAAATCCCCATGAATTTATCATATATCTTCTTAATATTGTCTACAACATCTATATAGACAAGTTATGGATCGGGCCAATTCTTACAGTAAAAACAAATTAAAAATACATAGCGGTTGAAGAAAAAAATCATCTAAGTAAGGGTGTATTCAAATCCAAACTGCTTATTTTCCGACTCATTTTACAATTCATTTTTGCTCTCAAAGGCTTCCAGTTGGTACGTTTTCTTACTCAGAAACTATATAATGTACCGTAATGGTCAATGTCTTGATAGAGGCAGAATATATTTTTAAAAATGCTGTTAAAGTGGGCATTTTGAACCGAATTTCCCAATGCGGATTGTGTTGGAAAAATCATTGAATTAAGGATGCACTCAAATCCAAACTGCTTATTTTCTGACTCATTTTTAAATTCATTTTTGCTCTCAAACACATTTAATTGCTAGATTCGATTATTCAAAAACTATATAATGTACTGCAATGATCAATTTTTTGATAGAGGCAGAATATATTTCAAAAAATGATGTCAAAGTGGGCATTTTGAACGGAATTTCCCGAAGCAATTGTATTATCACTTTCTTCTGGACACGATAACTTCCGCAATTCTGCACAAATCTCTTCCAAACTGATACATAAAATCAAGGGACATAAAATCTCAGTTAAGTTCGTTAATGGGCAAAAGCGGTCAAAGGGGATGGAAATAGGGAGGGGTTTTGTGAAAACCGAAAAAAAACCCATAACTTCTTAATTTTTGTACATATCAAATCAGTTTAAAACTTTTATTACTTCTAAAAATAGCGCCAAAAATTCATGCATCACAGATTTTTGATAAAATTTAAAATAGGCTCAAGGGGCGCAAAAAATAGGGTTTTTGGGAGAAAAAAATTCCTTACTTCGTCAATTCTCAAGATATCAAATCCAATTAATTTTATTATACATCTCCTTAATATTATCTGCAACTTTTATATTCACAAGTTTTTGATAGGACCAATTCGTACCGCAAAAGAAAAAAAAATTAAAAACGAAAACAAAAAAGGGGTGTTGAAGAAGAAAAATTTTCATAACTCCGTCAATTCACAAGATATAAAATCTCCATGAATTTATCATATATCTTCTTAATATTGTCTTCAACATTTATATAGACAAGTTTTTGATAGGGCCAATTTTTTACAGAAAAAACAAATTAAAAATATATAGCGCTTGAAGAAAAACATCATCTTATTAAAGGTGCATTCAAATCCAAACTGCTTATTTTCTTACTCATTTTTAAATTCATTTTTGCTCTCAAATGCATCCAATTGCTAGATTCTCTTATTCAGAAACTATATAATGTACTGCAATGATCGATTTTTTGATAGAGGCAGAATATATTTCAAAAAATGATGTCAAAGTGGGCATCTTGAACAGAATTTCCCGAAGGGATTGTGTTAGAAACAAAAAATATTGCCCTACTGAGAAAATAATTGTTTATTAATCAAGTTTTAATTAATTGAAAGAAAAATAAAAACACAGGTCGCTTATAAATCTTTTCAAAAATCACGTCAGCATGTTTCATATATATATATATTTTTTTATTATTATTAAAAATGAATCTGAAAATGTGCCAGAAAATTTCGAGTTGTTGAGCATGGAAAAATATTTTTTTTAAATATCGCCTTAACATGATTCTGATAAAACCAGCTATTTTATAAAAAGGAAATAAAAACTCGTCAAAAGCAGACATATAAAACTGTTAAAGTGGATTTATATCTAATAATGATTTAATTTTTGTTGATGAAATTAGTATGCTTAACTTCGAAATCTACCTCTGCCTGTAGGCCGGGCCGGCAGGGATTTTTTTAATTGGAACTGTATGCCTATGACTAACAGTTTAGGAATTAGCCATTGGACACCGTTGACAGTGGGCACCCTGTATATATAATCTGGCGATTTTAGGAAAAATTATTGAAGCTATTGTCTAGAATCGCAAAATATTTAAACAAATAACTGAACAACACTTGCTCGTGTAATAGTACAACATTTAATGCCTGCGTTTTAAATTAATGGTATTCCGAATATAAAATGAAATGAATTTTAAATTAAATGAATGAAATATTTGTAAGCTAACTAATATGAGTGCAAAGCGTTCAAGAGAATATCGCAAATTTACCGTCTGCGCTCGATAAGCGAAAAAAAGGACTTAAAATTTAATATTATATTTATAATTAAATTAACATTCTTAAACGTTGTATTCTCATCGGGAATACAACCGTTTATATCATTTTTCATAACTTTAGTGCATCAAGAATTGAGTAAAAAATGAGACTACAAAATTCTATCTTTACATATTAAAACTACTTACACATTTTTATGCGTCATTTTTCATTACATTAAAAAAAATTAAAATTGGGCGTATTTAAATCAGCAACATTTGATAATATATATTAAATAATATTTGATCTTTTTTTTTTTACAAATTAAAATAAAAACATGTAACTAACTTGTTTTACGCTTTGGAGAAGGACATAGATGAATTCGATCAGAAAAAGAATTTTCTTACAATTTCGAAAACTACAGCTATTCGATGACCAACATTTTGCCATTTTAACAAATAATATTAGTTCTAAAAAGAACTATTTTTATTTAAATAATTATCTATAATAAATTAAATAATCACGGATAAAAATTAATAGAATATTCTATAGAATATAAATACTACAAACAAATGAAATCACGACGCTTGCGCGTGCGCAGTTATTTCATAGACGTACAATTAATATATTATCCATAAAGAAGAAAACAGTAAGGTATATCCCTGTAGTTCAACCCCATACGCTACGTGGCGTGTGACCTTGATTGATGCGATCTCGCCTTTAATCTTGTGGCTACCTCTCCCATTTAAGACAGGGCACTTACCTTGTATCCTGCTTTGGAAAATGTTGAATGGAAATTTTCAACTGTGCTACGCATTTAACGGAACTAACTTTTAGCATACATACATATCTATATATCATATATACAGGGCTGTGCAAAAAAATCTTATATTTTCCCGACTTATCATGCTAATAGCAGAAATTCTATTTTCAAATGCAGTATGAGTTTTCCAAATTAGTTTTTTAGACATCTTTCACCTTAGTAACCTGTGAAGTTTTATTATAGTATTCAGAATATGTTCCAAAGTGCTTCATAATATATGCCGTACGCATGATTTTTCGTTTTTTTTTTTTTTGGGGGGGGGGGGTCAAAATGAAAATTCGTTTACAGTTAAAAGATAGTTTTATAATAGGGGGCTGTGCATATATAACGTTATCAACATTTTGGAAATTTTGGACCCCCCCCTTACGATATCATTCCTTGAACCCCCTTCCCCTCCCTTATGATATCGTTGTCAAAGTCTAAAAAATATTTTTATTTCTGCAATTTTTTTCTTTTGTTTGCAGTGACATATAGAAACAATACATTTATTATTCATATACATTGTTGATTCAAATGAAGATAAGTCAGTAAAATATCACTATTATATATATATTAAATGATTTTATCTAAAATAAAACTTAAAAGAAACAAATAATATTTAAAAGTATTTAATAATAGCTTTTTACTACATAATGCATTCAACAATAATAATGTCTTATTGCACTTGCCCCCACATGGAGGCAGAACTTATCAGCGAAACAGATGGGTAGAATTCTTTCTCTTTTCCTTACTAGTATACACAACATTTCAAACACACTTCGGACCTAGTTTCTCGTATAGCGGTTTTTATATTCATACATATACGACAGAAGAAGAGGAATGCCAAATTTTGCGGTATTCCAAATTTTGGAATTAAATAATTTTATCATTTAAAGATTTTAATAATAACTTTGTTTTTCCATAAAAATAGATAACAGACTAAAAAAAGATAACAGACTATTTTGATGTAAAGACCAGGTTACAAATAAAAAAAGGGGAAATTTTGGTTGGATCGAAAATGATAACGATATCAAAGACATATCACCAAATCCCCCTAGAGATATCTTACGATATCATGTGCCAGACCCCTCCTCTCCCTCCTAAAATGATAACGTTATATATGTTATCCTAGTGGGATAGTAAAATACAGTAACACTTCAGTTAACGAAGATAACACATTCCAGAATCGCATTCGTTAGCCAAAATCGTCGTCAACGAAAAATGTTACATGTTTGCGTTATGATAGGCACACATCCAATAAAACATTCGTAAGTCGATTACATATTTTTTCATAACGAATGCATATTCGTTACCCAAGCTATCATTGTAGTTTAAAATAAAAACAAATTTTAAAACTTTATGATCTTAAATAATTTACTATTTTCAAGAATAAGAATTCAAGCAATTTTACAATTATTAGGTCAAAGATGAATAATAAATTTACTTGGTCGATCTCATCCATTATAATTTGTAAACCTTATTTATTCCAAAATTGTGTAACACATTCCTTTTTTAAATTTCTCTAAAACACTATTACATGAAATAAATCAAAGTATACTAGCGTGATTTTTTTAATCATTTCACGGTGAATAATTCTTTTTCCAGTGCAGCAATTCCCTTTATATCCCGTAATGTACCAATTTTCTTCATTCCAACAATCTTTCTTGTTCCAAAGTAACTTGGCAAAAATGTCCTAGTTACGTTAGTAGAATCATTAATCTTTAATATACAAGAAAATGGTTTCTCCCTGTTAGAAATGTTTTCCGGCTAATAGTTTCTCTTAGCTACATTATCGTTACTATTACATCTAATGTATAGATCAAAGGCCGTAACGTTACCATTTTTATAGTTTCCACTGTTTTTACCTTATTTAACTAAACTTGATGCACTGGGTTTTGTTTTGTTTTAGATTTTTCTTTTTTGTAAAAATGTAAATGAGCCCGAAAACTTTAAATAGTTTTATTTAAGAGAATGTTCAGTGATATGATTTAAAAGAACGATTTTTCTCCTCGAAAGGGTAAATAAGTTTAACAAAACTTGTACTTAAAAAGTTAACTAAGCTTTATAATAATTATAGGCAAAATTTGAATGCATTAGAAGTACTGATTTTGCTGGGATGCTTTTCAGACAGAAGATGCTTCGCATTGATCTCGCTTTGGACTTTCTTCTCATTTAACCCTTTATACAGGGTGTCCACTCTCAACGGTGCCAATGGCTAATTTCTAAATCGTTAGTCATATAGTACCAAATTCAAAAATGTTTTAAATGAGTTTAAAATTTTAAAGTCGGTTTGATAAATAAAAACATTTCATTAAAAGTTACTAAATTAAAAGTTTTATATGGCCCCCCAGTCCTATAAGTGATATTTAGTAAAAAATTCCTATTACACTGACAAGTACGACAAAAAAAAGTCCCATTCATCTAACATTAAAATTGACAGTTATGAAACTTTGAATTGCATGACTTATGCCAATTTTCAGCATCTGAATGCAAATGAGTTGGGAAATGCTTCAAGGGATTGTACACAAAGTGCTAAAAGCATTAGAATAATTTATTTCGCGTGTACATTTCTGCATTGCAACCGAAGGGAGTCACTTCGAGTAAGTTTTAAAATAACCTTAATTTTTATTAAGTTTTAGATTAGATAATCTAATATTTCGCAAAGAATTGCGACACATTTGCTTTTCATCAGTTCATTTAACAAAAATTCTGTTACTTTTTAACTTATATTTTTAGTACAACTTGTATATTTTTCTTTAATATGTCAGAATGAAAATATATTTCAAATTTATATTGTAATGTTAATTTTACTCTCAACTATTATTTATTTATTTTTATCTGACGATTATTTATAATTCTAGTAAATTTGTGAATGACCCCTATTTCGCAGCAAAAAAGATGCTTCAACTTTTAACAGCTATTACTCGGTCAGTTTTAATCATAAAAGAATGGGACATGTTTTGTCTTACTTCTTAGTGTAATAGGATATTTTTACTAAATAAAACTTTTAGGATCGGGAGACCGTATAAAAATTTAAATTTCGTAATTTTTTAAGTAATGTTTTATTGACCCAAATCGCTTTAAAAATAGTTCTTTACCTCATTTAAAACATTTTTGTAATTGATACTATATATCTATGCCTAACGCTATAAGAATTAGTCATTGGACACCGTTGAGAGCGAACACCCTTTATTAATGAATTCACCTTCCAAAGAAATTTTCTGAATATTTGAAGATACTTTAAAAGACTATTCAATCATTAAATGAATTTTAGATTTAGTCTTAAAACTAATAAACAATCTGTTTTTATAGAGGGTTTTGGGATATTTACAACAACTCTACCCAAATCCTTTCTTTAAAATAGCGTTTAGTATTTTATAGAATTAGAAAATGTCGAAATACAAGGTATCCAAAAACAACTGAACAGTGATATAACTATTTAAATCTTGAAAATACGAAAGCAATGTAAATTACAAAAGTGTTAAAAATAAGGTAAAGATTAGGATTATGTTGATGAATCATCTCAATTTCAGTATCAAAAGTCCTGCCATTAATTTTTTTTTTTTTTTTTTAAGTTACACTTTTTACATTTTTATATGTTTTGGGGGCCTTATGTTATACTTAGAAACAAATTTCCCATGCTCTAGGATGTAAAACAGTGAAGATTTTAGTCTTCTACTACTAAAATTCTATGAAGAATTCATTGAATTCTGTGAAGTTTCGGAGCTTTCCGCCACTAAAACATAGTCTGTCCACTTTTTAGCGCCGGTAAGCCCAAAAACTTCATAAAATTCAAAATATTATAACTCAGTTGTTTCGGTGGTAGAAGAACGGGATTACTTGTCAAAGCATTTAGAAACTTTTTCTAAATATAACAATGTATTTCAAAACTATGAACTGCTTTACATGTTAAACAAGTAAATTTTAGTAAACTTCGGTTTTCTGATAAGCAACATAAAAATATATTATTAAATCAAATTTGTGATTTTAAAGATTCTGTTCCTAACACTTGATAAAAGGAAAATTTAGCAGTTAAAGTAAAAAGCTCAAATATTTCTAATTTGAATTAACCCAATTAAAAGAATTAGCTGTCGAACAAAGCAAAATCGAAAATTGATTTAATATTCTTAGAATCTAAATTAATGAAAACTTAGAATAAATTAAAGAAAAGCAAAATTTTACCAAATTTGGGGATCTTAGAGCGTGAGACTGAGAATCTCACTTTTTAAAAAAATCTCGCATGAAAAATTTCAGCGTGAGATCTTTTGCTTCATAAGCATTTTATCAAAGTGCAATATTTTCCATTTTCAGTAAGGGAAAGTACTTTCTTCACTCCTTTCTAGTCAAATATCTAACAGCTAGGGAGGGCGAGGAAGATGATATAAAAAAAAAAAAAAAAAACTTAGGACCCAGCGACCATATTAAAAAAATAAAAAATAACTTTTGGAAAATCAGGGCAGGACTTTTTTATCAATATAATCTTTACTTCTACCTTATTTTGAACATTTTTGCAATTTACATTTCCACCTAAACTTTTTTTTAAAACTCTTAACGTGTGTAGAATATGTCCTCAAAACCGTTTTTTGTTCCACTCAAAAATTAAGTTGTCATAACTAATTAACGGACCGGTGTATAAATAGAAAATTTTCAAACTAAAATCTTTACAAGCGTTTTTCTTGAAACAAGTTTTTATTATTATTATTATCTGTGTAGGTTCACACGCCTAACTCGTTTAAGTTGTCGACATTTTTATGTTTGCAAATGAAACTAGACACTTTTAATTTTAGGATAAACCTTTAAAATATTAAAATTTTTAATAATTTCGATATTTTTAATTGTCTCTAAATGTTAAAGCCAAAAGCTGACCTCAAAATTGATTTATCTAATAAGTTTGAGGTTTGGTCTTTTATTTTAAGAGACCACATAAATTTTGCGTTTCTCATGATAATTAAGAGCGCAACACCTGAGGCATTCTTGCGAAATTTTGACCGTTAAGTCTCTGAATAATTAAATGCTGGAAAACATCCCATTGCATGACTGTATAACAATATTAACGAGATAAATTTTGGTCGATGTTAGGGATCCAAATATACCACGAAATTCATTACCGTCCCGTGTCTCTGATGCTGATTTTTAAGTTTCGAGCTGTCTGTATAAAATTACTTTGATAAAAATAATTCGATATAATTTTTTCCCGAAACCGGGACTATTGTTTTAGATAAATATGTAGCAAAAAATTAACTTGCACACATTTTTATGGTTGTTATTTTTTTAACTCTGTCCCTGGATTTTAGATTCTTTACCGTCCCTCTTGCTAAAATTATACAGAAAATCCCATCAGATGCATCCACAGAATTTTTTTCAATTTTTTTTCTCATGCAGAAGTATGCTAGAGAAAGAATGGTTAAAATTAGTTGACATGAAATTTACAGCAGAATTTAAATCAGCATTTACATATCAATTTCAAACATCGTGAATATCAGTTTCAAACATCGTGGCTATTGATAGTCTTGCCGTCCCCAAGGTTTATTCCTGCACTTTTCGAGGTGAATTAATTTTTTTAATTTAATCCAATGTAAATAACTGTTTCTAAAAATCAATGAACATAGTGGCCTATAATGAAGGGAACGAATATTTTTTTCCAACTGAATTAAATCATGTTCAAGAACTTCAACTGTGCTACTCCAGCCTTGAATATGAACATAGTGGCTATCACTTAGTCTTAAGGGGTCTGAGGACTCTTAAAGCTCTAAAATTTTCGTAATTTTGATTTTTTTTTTTTTTTTTTTTTTTAGATGTTAAACTTCTATGTTTTCTGAACATTTTGATATAATTGTTATCCTTAAATTCCCATTAGAACAGAAGTTGTGTCATTTAGAATTATACTCGCTCAATAGTGGAAGCGGTGTTTTGAAAACTTTGAAGCCACTTTTCTCCAAATGACGTTTTTGGGCAGAACGCACACGATATCTCAAAAACTTCTGAATATTTTTTCATGAAATTTCCAAAACATATGTTTCATGTTAGTCTGTATAAGCTGAACCTAAAATTTCCTTTTTATTGTAAAAGGAAAATATTTTTTTAGGGGTTTATATTGTTGAAATTTACTAAATTTTGCATTAGCTAAATACGACTTTGTAATAAAAATATAAAAATGCTTTAAATACAAATTTATTTAGGTTCAGTGTCATTGTTATAATCTGAGGTATAAGTAGGCACCAAAATTTTGATTGTAGTTGCAAAATTCATTTTGTAATCGTGCGCATAAACTGCTATGCCGATTTTCTGTTCATCAAATGTCTGACAGTTTTGAGCCCCCTGTAAATGCTAATTCTGCATATTGCAATTTTTCAAATACTTGAAATGAAAGAACATACTTGTATCTTTCATTACCATTTAAAATTGTGTCTTAATATCGAATACATTTTAAGATATTAAATGTTGAAAATGGTGCTTTTTTTTTCAATTTTCCCTATTTTAAGAGTCCTGAGACCCCTTAACATGATTTGACTAATAATGGGTGGCAATTTTCCTTACCGTCCCATCTTTAACACCCCTTTAAGACAATGTTATACCAAAATTTTGCACTAAAAACACTACATTGTTATTATTTCTTATTTGAATGTCCTGTGGGTGCTATGCAAATTCATTATAAGTAAAAATTTAGAAGAAAATAAAAAGTTAGAGAGGTAAAACGGTAAGAAAAATTAAACTCGCAAGTTTAGCTTAAACCCCAGTTAAATTTTTTAAAAAAAATCGTCGCTGCTGACCATTTTTTCTTTATTTTGAATCTTTAAGGCATTTGTCTATAAGTTTAAAATGTTATTTTATGAAGTTTAATTTCACCAGATTTTTATTCCTGAAAGTTAAATTTTTTGTGAGAATGCCTCACCTACACAAATTTACTGCGCATGCCGTACAGTGTGAACTTTGGAGGAGTGCAAATCGATTAAAATATCAACATTTTATATGAAAATATTCACACACATACAATAAATTCGCTGCCAAAAATATGTACATTATTTAAAAAATAATAATTCCCGATTTTTTTCTTAAATCAGTCCGTATTAGGAGAACCTACCATTAAGTAATCTTTAAACAGTTTTGAAGTATTTCTCAAAAGCATTATCCTGTTCGGTAAGAAATCTTTCCTAAGTAATTTCTTTCATGGTAGAACAGCAGGATTTTGGATAAGTCTATTATTTTGGGGGGAATGGGGGGGGGGGATTTTTTTTTTTTTTAACTATCTGTCCAACGAAGCCAAATTTTTTGACGAACGCTTTCACAATTTTTTTTATAACACCTCAGTCTTTTTTCTACAAAGGGTAACTTTTTTCCGCATATTTTGAGCTATAAGCTTAATATTTAATAATTTTAAAAACTTATGAATATACAGTTGAACATATAGTAGTAACAGTAGCGCAGTCAAGAGGAGAGTGGTGTAGATACTCTCGAAAATGAAAAAGAAAATATTTTTTTGAATGCGACTTTTATGGACTTCGTTTTAAAAAAACATTTTTATTTATTTTTATACATATAGCTATAAATGTATGATTCAGCTATGGATAAATATTGACTAAGCTGTAAACTAAACTTTCTTGATTCATTAATCTTAGGTTGAACCCTTATACTTGCAGTCTGGGAGGCAGCGTCCCATTTTTTAAATCAATTTTAGTGTCTATGATTTTGACAGATTATTAGAGATTAGATTTATGATTAGATATACAAATTCCTTATATATTAGATGGTACAGATAACTAATACATCTCATAACTATATGATAACAAAACTGTCAGTCAGTTGGCGCATCAGTGGGTAAGGGGAGATTGTAAAGTGAAAGGAATGACAACTCTATTTCTGATCACAGCCGGCGAGTCAGGGTAACATCAGCAATCTGACTGAAATTCCTTTCATATTACAGGAGGAACGTGTGATGTTACTTTCTCAAAAAAATTATCATATATCAAAATCATCGACGCTAAAATTAGTTGCAAAAATGTGAGGCCGCCTTTCGGACTACAATCATTATTATTCTAAAAAATCGCCTGAAAACATGCACATTTTTACTGCCTGTCAAATCATAAATATTCAGAGACTTAAAAATCTATAAATTTTTCACGATTCAGAATTTTCATGAGGGGGAGGGGATTACAAACTGAATGCATACTGTTGTGCGACAAATAGACCAAACGAGAATCAAAACTTATATCATCTTATTGGATGTCTTATTGCCTTGTGACACAAAGAATGTAGATATATAAGAGTTGATTTTCGGCTCACCAATAAGGTCAATTTTTACCTAGGATGTTTTGATTGTTTAAATATAATTTAGGTAGGGGAAGGCGTTCTATCTCAGTCCTATTTTGACATTTTAATTTTTAATTTAATTAAAATATTGAAATATAAAGTTATTTGCTAGTTATTTATGTTCTACTTCCCTCATAATTTTCTTGAACTCTAATTTTAGACCTGTCGTAGTTTTTCTTTTAATTAAAAAAATAGTAATTTTAGAACCAAGGTACAACACCCATATTGTACCTTGGCCCTGAGTATGTTGTACCACGGACTATGCATCATTTTTCTATGAAAAATAAAAATAAAATTGACGAAACATTTTTATGATGTATTTGAAATAAATTTTCAAAGTATATTTAATAACAGATGTCAGAGATACCTATTTAAAGTTGTTTAAATTTAATATAAAACAGAAGGTGTAAATTAGAGGGTGGATTGGAGGATAATTCCAACCACAATAGATACCAATTGCATTTTAACTGTTATATTGTATATATATATATATATATATACATGTTTGTTTTATCATGATGCAAAATCACCAAAAAATGCTGCATTGAAAGCTAAGATTGTTTTTCAAAAACTGATATTATAGCGAGAAATATATAAAGAATTCTTTTGTCTCTTTATATAAGACTAGGTTCATGCAAAATGCTAATGATTTAATCGCAATTGATTGAAAAACATTTCTCTCAAGTATGAATTCTATTCTAGTACCAAAACGTTTCATGGGCACAACAATAATCTCTTAACAAGTTCATTTTAAAAAAATGCGGTAGTCTATTTAGAAGGTACATAAAATCTGTTTTATCCACTCCTACAGTGAAACAAGTCTGTTTTCACATACTTTCTCATATATGTCATCTGTTTACAGGCTTGCTTTAATGTGAGAGTGGTTAATGCTCCTTATAAATGGACTCTTTTTTTTTTTTTTTTTTTTTTTTTTTTTTTCAAAATGAACTTGGTCTACTATGGTTGTGAGCTCTCATATATCCATTTTATGTCAATCTGGATATGTTTACGCTAGTTAGAGCACGGAAAGATTGCAGACAGACGAACAGGCTAACAGACAAACTGAATTCATACACACTTTTCAACTATGTTGGAAACTATCAAAAAATAGAAATATTAACAGCATGAATAGACATGCATCCTTATCGAAGTCTTATTTGAAATTCAGAGAACATTGTGAGGACATGACTGATAAAATTTCATTTATAATATGAAACAAGAAAAATCACACGTCAAGCATAGATTATGAAACACTTCCCAATACATTCAGGATAATGTAACAAAACTTCATAGTTTAATAAGTTAAGGTATCTGACTACGTTGAAAATGAAATTTTCGACCAAAATTGTCAAATTTATTTTATTTATTAAAGACTAACGTTTTACCTTTCCAAAACTGTATTTGTTTTTATTGTACGATAAATAGATCCGGAGTTATAGCGGTTTTAAAACTACTCAACAGCTGTCACTCAAACCGGAAGTGTTGTTTAAAGGGCTTTAAAATTTAACATTTTTAAATTGCTTTTAAAGGGTCGTATGTTTTGAGAAATTTCGCGATTTTGGATGCATTTGTTTAATAATAAGAAATGTAAATAATATGCTCCATGAAATTTAGATGTATATTACTGTAAATTCTTGTAGTAAAACATAAATCTAAACTTTAATTGCATTTTTTGGAAAATGTAATTTTCGGTGAAAATTCCATACGCAAAACATGATTTCTCAAAAAGTCAATCACAGTGGAATATCACTATGAAATTTAAAATATATGTTATTTACACTATTGTGAAGGCAATGAACTAAAGATTTAAATTTAGAATAAATATTTTTTGTTTTATGGATGTTTTTGTGGAATGACATCGATGAATTTTATGAAAATTAACATGTAAACAGGTGCGATATGCTATAAATTTTGAAATACTTAAAGAATCTCTTAGATTTTAGTTCATTGCCTTCACCAATGTCATAAATATGAAGTTTAAAAAGGAAATTAAGATACATACAGTAGAATTTCCTTTAGAGCGTTTTGCGTTTCGGGCCAAATTTCACTAAACTTTACTATAAATTCCTCCATTTACCAAAATTTTATCAATGAATGAAATATTTTTTACTTTTTTCGCATTTTCTAGTCCTAATCTTAGTAAAAATAAGTTTTAAAATAATTAAATAGCTTTTTTGGAAAAAATTGCTCCGTACGTAGGCAGGCACCTTAAAACATAATAAATTAGTGCGCACTTAGTTTAATTATTATTAAAATAAGTGCGTTTCCATATGGTTGAATTAGACATATCTAATTCAACCATATGGAAACGCATAACACATTTTGAAACCCAATTTCAGCTTTTTCCATCTACAATCGGAAAATTATCCTAATACTTTGAGCAGTACTGTATATGATTAAAACAGTTAAATTTAAAAGCGCAAGCCGAAATTGAAAACGCACTTCAGCAATTATTACTCAAAGACAGTATTGTAACCGATTTCTTTCGTGTGTCCATGTAAATGAACGACAAATACTATGAATACCCTATTCTGTCGTAATCATCTTGCATTGAAAGTCAGTGATTTATATCAGTTTAAATACATTTGAAACAGCGTAATGCCATTAAAATACTCTGCAAACGATTTTTCCCCATATACCAAAATGTAATGGAATTATTTTGGGTAACCCTGTAAATGAAATATTAATCCCACATACTTCATATGCAATACTAAACATGGTTAGGTGACCCTAAATATGGATTATCAATTGCATGAAAATCCGAGTATGTTTATGGTAGTTAGAGCGTGGACAGACGGACAGACAAGCCGAATGCATAAACACTTTTCAACTTTGTTGGAAAGTGTTAAAAAGGCATAAATGCTCAATTAGAACTAGTTCTGAATGTTTCCCGATTTAAATATTCCGTGCACTGGTGTGTAATGTCATTTGGTGAAAATGAGATGACTTTTTGACCATTTTTTGTAAAAAATGGGCTCTTAATATAACGTCAAGTGCTAAAGAGATAAAGCTTAGTAAAAAATTGAATATCTAAGTGCAATATGTTACAGGTTCTACATACGTTCGTGACATGTCAAATATGCTTGCTCCTTACTAGAAAAGAGAAAAATGACAGACGTCGGAAATTAATCTGCACTTTTCTTTACGACAGTGATATATCTTGTAGCTATTAAAATTGGCTTCCGTTTATGGCAGATATTGAGGTGGTCTTTTCAATCAAAGTCCATTTTCATTTTACTTTCCCTTAAATTCAAAACATATTTTAGTTTGATAAAATAAATTATTGATAGTAGTTTGAAAAAATATTTAATTAAATAAAAAATACAAGATATATAGTATGCACATTAAACGTATTTTACTCAAAAAAAAAATCAAAAACAAACTACAAAGTGAAAATTTTGTAATTTTCCAATGAATTTTTTTAGAAGTAATAAATAAAAAAAATTAGTATTTTATATTAAGAAATTATGTTAGAAATAAAATTTCTATATTATGCATTCAAGAACATATCTAAACTTACAAGTTACTCTACATGTTTGCTATGCTTGATAAAATTTGTTTTTGTTTTTTTATGCTAAAACTTATAAAACTTTTAAAAACCATTTAAATCGATTGAGGATACCGTATTTGAATGTAATCCTTTTTTATTATTATTATTTTGGTGTTAACTATCACATTGGGAAGTGATTTATTTAAATATGAAAAATGTCATTTTAAGCCTATAATAAATTATATATACAAAAAAAAAAGTATTTAGAACGCGCAGCATATTACATTTCTGTATTCAATTTTTCACTAAAATTTCTCGCCAAAATACTAGAGGTTAAAAGAGACCTGTGTCGTTTTTTTACCATCTATGGTAAAAAAAAAAAAAAAATGCATTTCATTTTTTAGAAATTCACCTGTAGGAACCTAATTGTCCAGAGTTTCTAAATCGAGAACTGTTCAGAACACATACTAATGGAGTATTTTCAAGCTTTTCCGCTATATTTCCTGTTATGCTTTGTATTATAAATTCAATTATGTATCAGTCATATTTATAACAATGTTACATAAATTTAAAACATAATATTTGAGAACCGTACACTTCTAGTCAAATATCTTTTGACCAAAATTTTTTGTCAAAATTAAACATTTTCCGCAAGTATTATGAATGCTTTAATAAAAAATATTCTATTTAGAATTGGCATTACCTATACGATACCAATTTTCCCCTCTCACACAGAACTCGTTAAAAATAAATTCTTACTATAGTATTCTAGGATTGCAAAAAGCCGAAAGATTCACCTGGCGTTGAAAGCTTTTAGACCCCATACATTTCAATTAATTACTTATGTGTACAAAATTTCGAGTTTTAGGATAGCAGCATGCGAATAAATTTACATAAGATCAATGATAACGACATGCTCATAGAACTTTCTGACCGAAATAATTTAATCCGAGCTCCCTTTATTATAAACTATAAATATTGTTATATCATATCATATATAAATAAATATTTTTGTGGTAAGGAAATCTCTGCTTAAGTCATGATTTAAAGCTGTTATCATTCGGCAACTTTTAAAAATGGAAATTAAAAATTTAAATACTAAGTTTTAAGGAACAAATTACAATTATATTTTCACGAATATAACAGATGTTGAAAGCCCAAATTAAACTTTAGTTTCGAAAATAAATATAGTAACTATTAAAAATTCTATTTATAATTTGAGCTGAAAATGCAACTATATATATATATATATTTATTTATTTATTTAATGAAAAGACCGTTTGCTTATGATACATGTGTGTAACGTGATAATATAAGGGATTAAAATATTACCGACATGCGCGAAATAAAATAGAAAAAGTATGTTGAATTATGTTCTTGAAAAAAAAAATGACAGTTTATATAGTCCATTTCGAACATTTCTCCTTCAAATACTGTTTTGTTTTCACTTTTTACAAGGGATTGAATCAATATATATATTAAACAAAAACCTAATTTGAAGAACAAATTAAAAAAGCAAAATATATTTCCTACATTTTTTAAGCCCGAGAAGGGACAGATATTAAGATATTTCATTCAATTCGTTCTACATTTAATGTTAAATTTTTGTAACAAATAAGTTAAACCAATTGAGCATTAAAAAATATAAATAAAATTCATACAACATGATACTTTAAACACCCTAAAAACTCAGATTCCGTTCAAATGAAATCGAAATAAATCTTAGACGTTTTCCATTTTTCGGTTGTAAATATTTGTATTGCAGATTTTTGTATTATTTATATGATGATTGTACATAAAATGATAAGATACATGCAAAATATAAAACTTTAAAAAAGTCTAAGATTTATTTCGATTTCATTTGAACGGAATCTAAGTTTTTAGGGTGTTTAAAGTATCATGTTGAATGAATTTTATTTTTATTTTTTAATGCTCAATTGGTTTAACTTATTTGTTACAAAAATTTAACATTAAATGTAGAACGAATTTAATGAAATATCTTAATATCTGTCTCTTCTCGGACTTAAAAAATGTAGGAAATAAATTTTGCTTTTTTAATTTGTTCTTCAAATTAGGTATTTGTTTAATATGTCAAGTTTTTAAATATCTACTGCACTTCGACGAACACATTTCAAAATTAATGGAGGGTATCATCATCAGGTTTTGATTCATGCGGTAGCGTATCACAATTTGTGATGCAATTTACCTATGTATAATTCAAAGTGTTTCACCAGTGCAGTAATGCAAAATGCTGTACTTTGGGCTAAAACTTCCAATCTGAATGTAAAAAAATCTGTTTGAAAATATCATTTTTATTTCTACTATGACGCCATATTCAACTTCTTTTTAATTCTTAAAAAAATATTTCAGTAATTTTTCACGTGAACATCATTCAACTAAAAATAGACAAATTATTATTACGGCTTTTGAATTATTGGCAACAATGAAAAAAATATTAAATTTTATCGGAAAATGTCCGTTGATTCTTAATAAAAAAAGCAAAATTTGGAATTATTAAGAAGAATATTTTAAAAATGTAAATAAAAATTAGTTCATGTTACTCTTTCGGTTATAATTCACCCATATGTAAAGGCATTTTATCATCCGTATTGACCCTCACGTCAGACAAACATTTTCACACTTTAAATTTATAATATTATTAGAATTCGTAAAGAAAAAAAAATGAGTGGCATCAGGGACAAAAAGGTGGGAAGAAAAGAATGAAAAAGTTATGAGCTCCATAGGCTTTTCTATGTTAAATTAACATTGAGAAGTGACACCGGAAATAAATAAGTATTGTGCTAACGCGCAATACTTAAATATATATATACATACACACACACACATACACACACATTGTCCGTATTTGGTATACATATTCGGTTAAAAAAATATTATACATTCCTTTAAAAGTAATTCTCAATCAAATACTAATGGTTGCTTTGTATCTTCCGCAGTTATTTAGAAGGAATTGAACCAAATAAGCTAAATAAGTATTATTCTCCTGCTTAAAAAATTATAATATAAATCTTAAAATTATATAATTTTTGTATACATGGTAGGTCATAAGTTTAACTTAATAAGCAAATTGTCTAAAGCTTAAAAAATAATTATGAAACGTTAAGGGAGTGAGGTAGTTGTCAAATTTAGAAATTTAACAAAAATGCATATTTTTATTTTTTGTATTAAAACCGTTTATGGATCTTACAATACATTTTTACAAAATTTCAGGCTCACATTTTAGTTAAAGTACGAACTGTAACATTAAGATACGCTAATTGTTTGCAACGTTGAATGAAATTTTTATTTTCTTACAGAAAGAAGAGAAAGTGTTAAAGAGAGAATGTTTTTTTCCAAAGCTGGTATTTTCGAATGGAACATACCATATGCAAGAGATTTAAATATGATTCGTAATATTAGATTTTCTCTTAACTTTTTCACATTTGAGTGAGATTTGAACTGTTATTTTCAGAAATAAAAATTAAACAAAATTCAATCCTTAAAATATTTGGATTAAAATACTATTAACTTATAAAAAAGGATTGAAACAAACCATTTGAAAGAATTGAGATGTGGCAATTTAAAGTACAATCAAAATATCGACTAAAAATTTATAAAAAGTAAATCAAGTTTTTATATTATTTTTAAATGGTCTTTTAAAAACCAAAATAAACGTTAAGAATTTTAGTTAATGTCTTGATGGATAATTAACAAAAATATAATTTTAAACTGTTCGACCGATATAAAAATCCTAATGCGAATCCTAATGACGAAAATCCTAATGCATTCCTGCCTGTGAAAGAAATGCTATATGATTCTGGAAAAAATCATAAATATTGGACTTTGAAAGAATATAAAAAAAAAAAAATTGCAGTAGCATTTCTTTATATTCTTATTACGATTGAATTTTTTTGTATTTTATTTTTATTTATTTATTTATTTATTTAGTAAATATACCGGGAAGGGGAAGGGTATTTTTGTAAATCTTTCCCCGGTTGTATTGTATGGACTTTCGTGTAGTTAAATATGAAATATAAAAATGGCATTTTTATCTTTGTGTGCCAATCATTATTATTCAACGCCTATAAACTATTATCGCAAAATGTAGATCTCTGAAAAAAATACGTCAACAAAAAAGCACTGCGCCGAATTAAATTTAAAACGTCACTTGATGCAGCATTCCTTCCCTTTTCTCCTTCTTCTACCTCTCTGTTTTGAAACAAATCGAATTTTACACTAAACAGCAATTTCTGACATTGCTGTTATAGCTTTTTCCAAGTGCTTTTATAAAATTGATATACAAAGAGGAAACAGACTTAAATTTATCATCCTTTGATGTATATGTACTATGTATATATATATATATATATATATATAATTTCAATTTTTAAATCTTCATACATTTGTACTGATAATGACATAGTCATTCATTATCCAAACTCTCAATTTCGCCTGAAGTTAAATATGTATTTTCAAATTTATACTAAAAAGCAATTTAGAAGACATATAAAGGATCTAATTAGTGTATTTTATCGTTTCCGCACGCATTTTACCTAACCCGCAATATTTAGATTTATATTCTGAACGAATTTTATAATGCTTAATTCTGTTCTAAACATTATACCAATTAACCCTAGAACTACCGGAAATTTTACTCAAGTTTTATAAATATATTCTACAACAGAATTTTTATTTAACAATAATAAACTTATTTATTTAACTTATTATTGACTGGTTTATATATTTAGTTTCATTTAATTAAATTTCTGTTTCGAATAAATATTTTGAATGTACCTGTCTAGTCTGTTGGACCCATCTGGTAGGCGGAGGGTTAATTGTAACTATTGAACGTCTTTATACATCTTTTTAAAATACAATCTGCTTATTATTTATGCTATATTACGTTAATTTTGTAACATACAAATTTCCACATATTTCATGGCATCCAATTGTAACAGATAGCTTTATAATACAATTCCGAATAAAAATAAATTACAAAATTACGAAAATACACACATTTTTAATAAGCATATTTAGATTCGTAATCTTAACGATTTTATTATGTTAAGATCTATATAATTATTTCAACAGAAATATCTGATAAAATACTAATTTGTACCACATTTGTATACATATATATATATATATATATATATAAAGAGAGTATGTATAGCGAGAGAGTTTCGTCTGTTTGTTTATGCTGCTGATTGTGTATTGTTAACACGGCGAGAAAAATTTGCTTTATAAATTATTTTTATTTCTTATTCTTATGTGATAAATTAGCTTATAACTATTAGTCATAGCTTTTATCACATAATTTCCAAAAATATCTATTAATTTGTAAATAGATCATTTATTTCTATGCTATTTAAGCAATATTGAATGTGAATTTTATATCTTATTAACCGCCATACAAATATTAAATGCCATACATCTAGTTTATAATTTCAATTAAAAAAGATCTCATGATAAATTTAATTTGGTTGTTTCTTATATATTTTTTACGTATTTGAATAATTTTAATATGTTTCCACACTGTCACAATAAAAATATAATATACTATTATCACAATAAAAATATAATGTTCTGTAAAAGTTGTATATAAATATATGTTTTACATTTACATAAGATGTGAATTTCTAATAATCTTCCATCCATTAAAGATTTATTTTTAATTATTCTTGTATTTTTCTATAACAGATTAAAAAATAATTGTATATAAAATATCATGTTTATTTTTAGCAAGTTTTTCAATTTAGTATTCATTATGAAGTCAAGACTAATACATTGCTTAAAATTTTAATATTATACGTGCATTTAAAAATACCATGTAATAGACTACATCAGAAAATTTAATACATTTTAATTCTACGACAAATCAAATAGTTATACGATTAAAAATCTTCAAAATTTTTGCATATTTTTTAAGATATCAAATCATAATATTAATGATGCAAAATTTAAGAAAATCGATTGACTTTCACTGTTTCCGATTATTTATTCGTAGTTTTCTGATGTAGGCAGTAATAGTGTATAGAAGATTATCAATTCTGGTATTCGAAATTAAATTTGCTATCACTTTCTTTTTATCTTTTAGGTAGTAAACATTTATCAAATTTAATGAATTATTATTCAAGGAGTGTATTAAAATAAAGAAATTAATGTTTTCTTTATCGTTGAAAATATTTAAACTTTCTCTAACTTAACAATGCAAATTATTGCACCCAGACTAATATTCTGATGTAAGCAGTGTTATGTTGCATAAAAAATTACCAATTCTGATATTCGAAATTAAATTTGCTATCACATTCTTTATTTTTAAGGCAGTAAACATTTATTAAATTTAGTGAATTATTATTTAAGGAGAATATTACAAATTATGAAATTAATATTTTCTTTATCGTTGAAAATATTTAAACTTTCTCTAACTTAACGGTGCAAATTATTGCACCCAGATTAATATTCTGATGTAAGCAGTGTTATGTTCCATAGAAAATTACCAATTCTGATATTCGGAATTAAATTTACTATCACTTTCTTTTTATCTTTAAAGTAGTAAACATTTATCAAATTTAATGAATTATTTAATAAATTATTATTCAAGGAGTATATTAAAATAAAGAAATTAATATTTTCTTTACCGTTGAAAATATTTAAACTTTCTCTAATTTAACAATGCAAATTATTGCACCCACATTAATATTCTAATGTAAGCAGTGTTTGTTGCATGGAAAATTACCAATTCTCATATTCGAAATGAAATTGGTTATCACTTTCTTTATTTTTAAGGTATTACTTATTAAGGTATTCTTTACTTTTAAGGTAGTAAACATTTATCAAATTTAGTGAATTATTACTCAAGGAGAATATTACAAATAAAGAAATTAATATTTTTTTATCGCTGAAAATATTTAAACTTTCTCTAACTTAACAATGCAAATTATTGCACACAGGTTAATATTCTGATGTAAGCAGTGTTATGTTGCATAGAAAATTACCAATTCTGATATTCAAAATTAAATTTTCTATCACTTTCTTTTTATCTTTAAGGTAGTAAACATTTATCAAATTTAATGAATTTGTTAATGAATTATTATTAAAGTAGTATATTAAAATAAAGAAATTAATATTTTCTTTATCGTTGAAAATATTTAAACTTTCTCTAATTATACAATGCAAATTATTGCACCCACATTAATATTCTGACGTAGGCAATGTTATGTTGCATAGAGAATTACCAATTCTGATATTCGAAATGAAATTTGCTATCACTGTCTTTTTATCTTTAATGTAGTAAATATTTATCAAATTTAGTGAATTATTATTCAAGGAGAATATTACAAATAAAGAAATTAATATTTTCTTTATCGTTGAAAATATTTAAATTTTCTCTAACTTATCAATGCAAATTATTGCATCCAGATTAATATTTTTTACAAACAATGTTCATGTAGAATCTATAGATAACAGAGTGTAATTTTAATGCAGGATTTCTGAGTTCAAATTTATTTAATATGAAATCCTAAAGAAATATTACATTTAATACGAATGCTTAAAAATTAACCATTTAAAAAAGAACAATATCAACACATTTTCTGACTAAATTAGAAATCTCTTTTAGGAAACACAAATTTTGGTTAGTTTGACGTTTTAGAAGTTGCATGTAGGAATTTATAAAATACATTTAATTTCTAAAACTGAAAATATGAAGCGAAGAAAACTTTTTAAGGGAATAACATTAGTTTTTCTGATCACAGTGCTTTAAGAATTTTAGTAATGTGATAAAATCTAAATGTTTATTATAGTATTTCAAAACAGAATTTTAAGTTTTGAAAGAAACAAAAAATCTTTAAAATATATTGTTATCGAAAAAAATCTTTTTATTTTATCATTGCTAGTATTTTTTAATATTTAAATTACTACTTTGTACAAAACAAAATGCATATTTTTGTTAATAACAGAATATAAGCATATTTAGGTGAAATTAAATGATTCACCAGTGTATATTAAAGTATGGAAAGTATGAATTATTCACTCCTCACAAATTTTTAAAAGCAACCATTTTTTTTTCTTTAGTAACTGTTACTTATTATGTTCCTTCCACACATGCGATACAACAATATAAAAAGAAGAAAATTATAGTATCAAAAAGAGCGATTGAGATAACATATTTCAATGAAATGTGCAATCAGAGTCCATTCATGCTTGAAACTTATCAGTATTTTTCTAACTTTTAGATACACTCAGAATTAATTACGTATTTACCATCTCTTCACAGAACCTTATGTTTAATGGAATCATTAACCAATATCACTTCTATAAATTATGTTTCTATAGTCACCCTTATTTAATTATTTATTGTTCGGTATTTAATAGTTTAAAAATTTAGATTAAATATTAAATTTAAATAATGTACTATAATAAAAATGACAATTTAGTAAATTAGGTTATTTGCGCAAATGTATATAATTTTTGAAAACTAACAATTTCCATCTTTAATAAATAGAGCGCACATTAGTATCTTTATTAACTTTACTTTCGATCAATAAATATCTCAGTCTTATTGCTATCCATCAATTTGACATGTAATCTGCTCTAATACGTTTTTGAACACAAACAGATATTTTAAAATTTTAAATATACGACAACTTCACGAATTCGTTATTTTTGCATTGCAAATGGAACAAAAAATTTTAATGACGTTTGAAGTACTTCAAAATATTACGTTTTTTTTTTCCTTTTTAAAATCTTTCGGAAGTATGGCTAAGGAAGGTTTCGAGACAAAGATTATAAAATATAAAGGAGTTTGTAATTTTTTTATTATATATGCGTTGTAAATTGAATACTAAATTTAAGATTACCTACTAGTAAACAACAAATTAGCTACATGGATGAACTATACACGAAACAGCACACTCCTGCGCATCAAAATGATTGCAACATCACAGAAGATTTCTCGGAGTGTTTATATCTTATTAGCTCTAGTTACAATATAAAAATATGCTTAATGAGTTTTTGTAACTGTATTCACAGATGTATGCTCGATTCAGATCTTCGTGTAAGATGAAACGGACAATTTACTAATCAAAAATTCATAACTAATCAAATTGCATCACTTACCTCGAGCATCCAAACACAAAGTACAGACGGGAAAATGATTATAAAAGACAAATATGATAAAAATGAGCTTTCCTGAAGCATCTGTATATTATGTATCTATATTTACTTCTGGTCTTCGTAGAAAATAAAACTAACAATTTACTAATCTCAAGTACATGAATAATTATCAAAGCACATCATTTATCTTGGGCATCCAAACAGAAAATAAGAAAAAAAAATATGGCATACTAATGCTGAATAATCTTTTTTTCTGAAACAGTTTTCATGTATGCATACTCACTCCAGATCTCCGCGCAAGATGAAACTACAAATTTAGTAATCACAAATACATGAATGATCATCATAATGACATCGCTCATCTTGGATAGCCATACACAAAATAGAGAAAAAAAAATTGGTGCACTAACCAGGTGAGGCTTTTATGGAATCCGCTGTTTTCTTGTCGGGGCTGGGGGCACTATTATTGCTGCCCCTATTCCCCATTTTACGGGACTTGCGGAAAGAAGCCCGCTTTAGCTTCTTGTGCAGTAGGCCCACTAGCTGTCGATGGAAGGTGGGCGTTGGGGCGGCCGGAGGGGAGCCCTCGCTGGGGGTGGATGGATGCGCTGCCTCCGATGCGCAAGAGCCCTGGAAGACGTGGAGAAAAACAGAGGATGAGGAAAGAGAAGTTTGATGATTAAGCAGGTGCTGCTGAAGGATGATGAAGAGTTAACTAATGAAGTCAGGCAAATTCATTACTCAGCCCAATCACATCTTGAGACACAGTGATTAAGTGAGAATGATTAAGAAAGGCGGATTTTAATGTGTCATTTAATTGTAGATTTTTTTTTCATTTATGCATAAAAATCGTTGATTAAACTATACTCTCTACAATGGAAAGGAATTAAAAATAGGTTAAAATGTAAAATATTGAATCAAAAATTCTAATATTGGATGGCGGACGTTTTAAAATACTGATTGTACAGTCGAGGGAAAAAAATTAACAACCCCTGCTATCTCTGCAACAAATTATTGTAGAAGAAAGTTACAGGTACCAAACGATTGGAAATAAGATCTACTTTTAAATTATGTATATAAAATTTGCTTAGGGCACCATTAGCATATAAAAACAAACCCAAACTTTTTTTTTTTTCAATAGCATTACCCCGGTTTAACACGATAAATAAATTCTACACACTTCAATTAGCCTAAATCCAAATTTTCATGAAATTTTAAAATGAGCATATTTTAGAGGCTGTATCCAAATTGAAGTTCGGTACTCGATTTTCGAAATGCTACGAATGACTATCTCACTTCTATTAATGTTTTATGTCTTGCCAATATGATCATTTCACTCGCTTAATAAGTTTTGACTATTGCCAGCCGAAATATTTCAATAAAATGAGTAAAATACATTTTTTCAAACTATGCTTTTCTGCACATTATAGACGTTAACCATAGACTTAAACCATCATTTTGACGTTTTTTAATGATAATTCGAAAACTACTTGAAAGAAAAATTTGAAATTGAGAATTTGCATAAAACAGAACATAATAAATATAAATCATTGAAAAAAATTGTAGGTTGCGATTTATATTTTTTTCGAATTTTAATTTCATAATTCATATTATTTTTTTAATTAAAAAATTCAATGTACTTATGTTTGGATTTTTAGTATTATAACCACACATAAAATTATCACATTAGAATTATAATTTCCAAATTTTGAATGTTTATAATTCAAAAACTTATCATTCAAATGACTAGGAATTCTGTTTCTGTGCATAGTTTGAACCAAAGATTTAAAATATATTGTCATAGTTGGGTGTTGCCATTGAAAAAAACAAAGTTTGGCCAGGTTTTGATTTGTAGGTGGCCCCCTAAGCATATTTTATGTACATCATTTAAAAGTAGACTTTATTTCCAATCGATTGGAATCGGTAACTTTCGTCTATTATAATTAGTTGCAGAGTTAGTAGGGAGTGTTTACTTATTTTTCCACGACTGTAAATTAGAAGTACAGTCGACCCATGCATTTTAATCAGCAAATTGTCACAGAAGAAAATGAAAATAGCCGTTCGATTGGAATTGTGTTATTGTTCAATTATGTTAAAAAATTAATTTTTATGGGACCGTTTTCATATTCAAATTGCAACAAATTTGAAATTTTCAATATGAACGCCTAATTTTGAGATCATATTTGGATTTGGTAAATTTTATCTTCGGAAAAAAAAATGAAAAGTCGGTGGGTGAAGAAGTTTAATAGTTATGCAGATGTAAAGTTTTAAATTTATTGTGTTAAGTTCATTTTTAATAATTCCAAAACAAATTTCAGTGGGGATACTTAAGCTTAACTCAAGAACTACGTGGCGGACTGAGTTGAAATTTTCGATCCGCATATTTGAAAGGCTACAA
Organism: Maratus speciosus; assembly: GCA_963932465.1. NCBI lineage: Eukaryota > Metazoa > Arthropoda > Arachnida > Araneae > Salticidae > Maratus > Maratus speciosus. The sequence goes on from OZ010791.1 coordinate 416,678,151, forward strand.
TGCATAGTTTTTTTAATAAAAATTTCTTAACTTATAAAACTTATGAAAAAAAACATGCATCATAACCTATTAGAATTTTAACAGAAGTTATTGTTGAAAGTTTCGAATATGCAAATCCAAACTTTTAGCTTTGCTTTTTCATTCGAAGGGAAGGGAAGGTGGAACACTAACTGGCTGTACATTTTGAAATGTACATTTGCATAAAATATTAGAGAAGCAACTTATAATGAATATAAAATATTAAACATCTCATACTAAAATAAAAACAGTTTTAACTAGCTTTTTTATGTCTTAAGGGGACCGGGAAAGTCCTATCTACGCCATGTTAAATTCATCAACTTTATCTACCTTTTTCTCAGAAATGGTGAAAGATAGAGGTCTAGATTTTTTAGAGTAGTTTGAATAAAATGATTTATGTATTTTAACAGACCATTTTCTTTCTGAGTGAAACCCAAAATTAATTATTAATTATTTATTAAAAGCCACTTTTAAATTAGCATTTTTGGTAAGATTTCACTGCCTAAAATAAATAATTCTCAACAAATCATTATTTAAGTTTAAATTCATTAAATACCGCACATTCTACAAATCAATTAACAAGCAATTTTCAGATGCATTAAAATCGTTTGCTTTTGGCGAGGAAAAGTCCTGCTCGCCAAATCGCATGCCACTTTCGTATTTTCGCGTTAAATATTCGAAAGTATTTTTTTACAGACTTTCTACTGGAATTCCACCGTTAAATTTCACTTTTCCCTTATTACATACATAAGTAGTTTCATTAGCATTTATTTTTTCAAAAAATTCTGAGTATACGCTGTAAGAAGACCTTCCTTGTGAACTACTGAGCGCAATACTTCCAGAATAAAATATTACTACAGAATTAAAATACTTATATAACCTCAATCATTTTGGTGTTAACCTATACTTAAATATTTTTAATTTACATTTTCTTTATCAAATGTTCAATAGAAAAAATAAAGTAAAACATTGCTACTTTTATATTACATATAAACATTTTATTCAAAATAATTAATAAAAATATCTTTTGAAAAGTTTGTATGTTAGACATTAACATACTTACTGAAATTTTTCCAATATAAATAAATTCCTTTTCAGAATCAAACGCGTAAGTTTTAAAATTGCAATTTCGAGAAAAGTGCGTTTTAAGTTCCTAAAGTAAATTTTAGGAAGAATGATTTCTAGATGTTTTGAGTTAATTATATGCGTTCTAGAAGGAATATTTTCATGCAGTTTGAAGCAAACTTTTAAATTAATATTTTTGAAAATGCAATAAAAATATTTTTGATTTTCTGAAAGTTTAACAGTTGCAACGCCCTTTATTTAAACAGACTCACCTCCAGCTGCAAATTACACTCTTAGCTTAAGGGATCCGGGAAAGCAAAATTCAACTAAAAAATCGATTTTTACTTTTTTTTTATCATTAAATAGTTTAAACTTTTATCTTTCCAACGATGTGTCACACATGTTTATATATAAAAAATAACTGTTGAAATTAATCATTCTTTCTAAGAGTACTTTACAGCTTAATGGCGATTTAAATCTTTAATTGACTTTTACTGAAAACTTGAATTTTTCATGTTTATGTTCCTTTTTTCAATATCTATTAAACTTAACAACTCGGATTTTTATTTAATACTTATATAATGATATATTGTATACTTTAACACAGGGATTCAATGATTTGTTGAGAATTATTTATTTTAAGCAGTGAAATCTTACCAAAAATGCTAATTTAAAAACGACTTTCAATAAATAATTACGAATTAATTTTCAGTTTCACTTAGAAATAAAATGGCCCGTTAAAATACGTAAAACATATTATTCTAAAAAATCTAGACCTCTATCTTTCACCATTTCTGAGAAAAAGGTACATAAAGTTGGTGAATTTAACATGGCGGAAATAGGGCTTTGCCGGTCCCCTTAAAGCAAGCAAAATTATTTTTGGCTAATTTGCCTCCATAGCAAACCAGTATAGAGGTATTTACAGTTTAAAAATATGTAGTTAATATTTCCTATCGGTATTTGCATGATATTATATTTAGACATAGAATTTAAATCTAATAAAGTGCGAGTATTAAAAAATTGAATTTAAATTGGTAATATTCAATAAAATGCCAATATTTGTAGGCAATATCAGCTAAATATTTTCGCCTCAATACTGGTATAACACTAACATTGCACTGTAAATATTTCCTTTGCCATGGTAATTAATACTAGACCCGCACAATATTAAACCAATACTACTACTACTAAATATAACGGTTCCATATAACGCATGCGAATAGATTTTTATTTATCATAAACGAAAACTGGAGCTCTAAAATTCAAAACATGTCCTTTTCTTTTATGGAACGCTCCCATCGCTTTTACTTCATGCTGAAAGTCTTAAAACTATTTGTTTTCTGCTTTGTTTTCTTTTCGATTTCCCTAAAGTGATTTATCTATTCGTTACCCAGTCAGCAAGTAAAAAAATCGAAAATCGTGCTACTTTCATCAGCATAATTCAAACATTTTGAAACTTTGAAGTTTAAGAAATGGTGCTGTCGTAACGTTAAAAGTCAAGAAAATTATTAATTTGGAAATTTTTCTCTATCGTAATTTTAAATTTTTAGGTACTTTGCCCACTTGGAATTTTTATGTTAAAAAAGTTTCACAACAGTTTATATGAAGAAATATTAAAAGACTTGCACATAATTTTGTTGGATAGCTTTTATCAGGAAAAAATATTTTGCGATGACCACTCATATTTTGATCCTGAGCATCTAAAAATAAATATTAAACAAACAACTTAAGCTAACATAAAATCACTTAGGCTTTGAACGTTCATAAAATAGAAATTTTAGGCAACGTAATAGAAAAAACAAACTGAAAATTAAAGTATTTTATGAAAATAACCCTTTTTGTTTATCAATTAAAATATATACCGCTGTTGAAAAAGAAATTTGTTTAGACACTCTTTATTTTCATAATAAACGTATCCAGAAATGTTTTACTTACGTCAAATCAGGCTGATGAGCCTTCAAATATATTATTCGCAAATTTGTAAAATATACTTTCGAGAAAACATATTAAAAGTTAAGTGCTGTGAATATGTTTGAAGCGCTAAATTATAACTAATTATAATTTTGTAAATTTTCAATGAATCAACTAGAAAGTTTTGGGTATTAGCTTAAAAATATTAATGAAAAAAATCAAAAATTATACTTGAGAATCATTCTTAAAGGAAATAGAGTGAAACTTTATGAAACAATTGTTTCCCTCAGTCACACTGATTAGCAAAGATATATGATTTGAATTTTTCCAACTAAGCAAAAAAATGTCCAAGCTGGGATTCCAACTCAGAAGCTTTGACTTACATTATTATACATTATTTACGTTATCAATTGAGCTACCTGCGCCGCCAACCGGCGAGCATATTTCACTCGAATAAGTTATTAGCAATCGCATCTGGTCTGCCATGCAGACAGCTCAACAGAATATACCGCAAGTCATTCTTATGGCAATGTAAGTCAAAGGTTCTGAGTTCGAATCCAGGGTTGGATATTTTTTCGCTCAGTTGGAAAAATTAAATTCCTATGATATCTTTGCCAAACAATATAACTGATGGGGGGAAATAGTGTATTTACCTACCCATCATTTTATGGAGTTCCACTTTCTGCGGTTTATTCTGTTAAGCTGTCTACATGGCAGACCAGATGCTATTGCCAAAAAGGTTATCTGAGCGAAATATGCCCACCGGTTGTCATCCCTGGTAACTCAACTGGTAGAGGATTGGCAATGTAAGTCAAAAGTGTTCGATTCCCGGCTTGGGCATTTTTTCGTTCAGTTAGAAAAATTCAATTCGTACCATTAACTATGTCTGTACCTCATGTTATACTTCAATAGTAATTGCTAATAAACAAATCGCATGAAAGCTTCAAAATTATGCAGAAGATGGAAGAATTTCCCCTCCCCCCCACAAAAAAAAAGAACTTCAAACTAATTAAGATAATCTAATGAGATGCAAAATATAAAATTCCCCTTTTTTTACGCAAAAATTAAATTAGCTCATTTTAATAGAAATTACATAATGCGCATACATTTGCGCATTTGGGTATTTATTTTTTTTAACTACTTCAATAAAATAGACTTTGATAATAATACATTTTTACACTGAGCTTATAAAGCACTTTATGCCTGCCGTTCACTGAAGCTTGTATGTATATACACAAGGTCTACCGGAAGATATGTACCTAATATAGCTAAATATGTGTAATATACCTATGTCTTTATTCTGGTCGTTGATATTTTTGTTTAGACTAGTTTTTACAGGTCGTATCTTACACAGTTTTTATAAATATTTATTTCAAAACATACTTACATCAAGTGAAATTGATCTGTTCATCTTATGAGAATCTCGACGTTCAACTTCTTTCAAGCGTTTTCCAAACCGGCCTTTCATGGGTCTATATTCTGGACCATACGACAAATACGGCATAGCTCCAGTGCCAGCAAACTGCTGGAGGATCTGCCGTCTTTTACTCTGGCTATCCTCCATCTGTGCAAGGGAGATAAAAATATTTTTTTTTTTTTAAGTGAAGCAATAAATATAGTCAGAAATTGCTTACTAACACCCGGACTTTATTTACCTACAACACTAAGGCTATTTAACTTTGTCTCTGATAGAAAAATGTCGAAAACAAAAATCACATTTTTACTTTACCTTAAAAAATAAACTATTTAGAATAAAATCATATAAACCACATGTTAATACGATAATTATATGAGAAATAAATAAGACTTTTTGTACTGTAATGACTGTTGTTACCATGTCTTTTTCCAGCATTTAAATGCATTTATCCCAGGGTGTTTTTTTTTTCTTCCAAGATTTGTGATATTGAAATTTATATATCCAAGTTTCTATGAAAGAAAGTTAAGTAATTTTTTATATAACTTTTCAGTTGTATATTCTTTATATTCTCTTCGGGTTTTTTTTTTTTTTGTTTTTTTTTTTGTTTTGTTTTGTTTTTTGAAAATTTCAAAAATACGATGCAGAACGCACACATAAATAGTAAACAGTACACATAAAAAGACTCTTTAAAAAAATATTTTTTAAATAAATGCTTTTGTAAATCTCGAAGACAAATTAATATTTATTGTTTTCTGCACTCAAAACTAAAAGTTTAGAAACAAGTTATTCTTTCAGAAAATATTAACTTTTAAATATTTCTAAATTTTTAAATGTTTAATTTTTTTAATTAAATTTTATGTTGAGTTAGGGGGAAGACCTTTGACATTCTAATGCTAACATCTAATTTTTACATCATTATTTGTATTTTTCGGTAAATTTTACCTTCTCATACGAAACAGGAAATTATTCAATAGACCTGTTTAGGAATTATGCAGATGCCAATTTTGGGGAACTCCTAATGTTACATTCCTGTTTACTAATTCCAAAACAAGCTGCAATGCAGGTAATTTTTTAAACATAACCTTAAGCAAAACTACTTGATTGAATGAGCTGTAATTTTCGATTCGCATATTTCAAGCTTCAAAAAATGGATTTAAGCTAAATATTTTATTTCTAACATTAATTTCATAATTTATGTTTTTTAAATTATATAACTAAATAAACAGTCAAGTGCGAGTATTACTCGCGCTCAGAAGGTTCCGTACAATAAATATATGATAACTGTATTAATAAACAAACATCTTTGCTAAAAGAAAAATAAGACTACGTAAAAAACTATAATACGTCGGGTTTGCTTCAGGTGTATATACACTGGAAAAGTTTGAAAGAGTATAACGTAAAAGTTCAAAGAAATATGAAGCCTAAATAATATCAAATATTGATATTCTGTATAGCTCTTATTTAAATCTTATTCCAATCCGTTTATGATGAACTTAATTTGGCACTGACAATAAAAGTAGTGCATATTTAAACTTCATTTTGCACTTCATAAAACTAAATTCAGCGTCGTAATAATCTTTTCTTTTTACAGTGTAGCTAAAACAAAACCCTTGTTCAAAGTTTAAACTTGGCATTTTGCTAAGCGCGCTTCGAAAAGAGGTCGCAAAGTTGGAACGCCGCCTTGGTCCATGCCGTGTTTTTCCAGATAGGTTTTTAATTAACTTTTAAAGACACAGGAAGCGAATTGAGAGATCCACTCAACGCACACTAGTCGCGAATCCCACAGTATTTATATGATTAATTCTAATTAAATTAGTTTGGTTTTAACAGTTTGACGTTTATTGCTTTTATACTGATACTGGACATTGTATTACACAAATGTAACACAAAGTTATCTAGGCTTTAAAAGCCGATGATACATAGAGTACGCCGCCCATGTCATTATGCATGTCCAAACCGTCCGTGTCTTTAAGGGTTAATATCTCGGCCAATTACTGACGATTTTTTTCAAAAATTATTGTCGGCAATGCTTTTATACTTCTGCTACGATAGGTACCTCCAGCGCTCCTCAACACCTTTGCTGAATGCCCGTAAATCGAAATTTGTGTGTAACGGAAAAATGCGCATTTCTCAAAAACTATGTGACCTAGGGTAATCGCTATAATTTTCTTGCAAGTCTTAAATCAGTGTCTACAACCTCTATTTTTTTCATAATTTTAATTTCAGTAGATTCTGAAATAGAGGGGGGGGGGACATTTTTGCACTACATTTGATTTCAGCGTAACGAAAGCTTTCACACCATATACAAAAAAAAAAAAGGTTTTTTTTTTTCAAGTAACGTAATAAGCCCCTCTACATTTTTCCTAAAAATATTTTTTAATGTTTAATAATCTGTAAATATGTGGGTCAATAGTCTATTAGTTCCTCCAATTTGAACTTTCTACGTTCCATAGTTTACGAGTAAAATGGCTGTGACATAGACACAGGAGTGATCTTATAATGGTTCCGTTTTTAATTTTAAGTACGGAACCTAAAAACGTGACGTGATATAGCATTTTTGATTACATTTTCTGGTTCGGCAATAAAAATACTTTTAAAAAACTCATTAACTTATCTCTACTAAAAAATGTGTCGTCTAGTGTTATTATTCAAACAGTCATTGCCATAAATGATATTACATTTGAATTTTTGATGAACCCCTGCAGACAAATGCATGTGTGATCGGGCAACTTTTTTCAAGAGACATTAATATTGTATCAGTACAGCTGACGGTCAAAGTAACGCACCCTGCTTTTAAATGTAATGTAAGAAAATTTTACTACATATATTTTTAAACATTGTATGTCACGGCTTGCTGGAAATTCTGAATGAAATTATTAGAGACTGGTGCAAGTTTACAGAAGATTTAAAAATGCAGTAGAGCGCCGATTATCCGAACAAGTCGGGACCGACCCTAGTTCGGATAAATGGACAGACAATTTAAGGGATGTTTCTGACTGTACTAAAACCTTCACACGTTATCTAAGCTTAAGAATGGCAGAACCAGTTAGTGCTGGCATGTTTAAAAATTGGTTTTTATTTATTTTATTTTTTTTGTCTTTTTAATTTTATTTCTTTTTGTTGTTAACATTTTTATCATAATTTTTTTTTTCTCTTTTTATCATTTGTTGAACTCCAGAGATTATAATTTAAGCAAAAAAGCTTTTGATTGTTGTTTGCTTCAACGAAGACATTATTTTCAATGTTTCATTTTCATATCTCTCATTCTTCTTAAATACTTTAGTTGAATAGGTTCAACGTTCTTCTGCCGTTCGAGCCATTTCATAGTTGTTTTCAGACATTCAAAGGCTTCGTTATGTGATGGAACTGGGTTATTTTCAGAGCATTCGTTTTCATCTTCAATTTCTTTTTCATCATGAATCTCATCTACAATCTGATCATCATTTAAAATCTGATATCTAGGGTCTTGTACTTCACTATTTAACCACTCGTTAATTTCATTTTCTTCATAGCTTAGGATTCTTCCCATCTCCTTTATTGTCTTACATTCCACATTTTCTGATCTACTGTCAGTTTTTTCTTTATTTAAAATTTTATTCCAAATCAGTGGATAGTTGGAAATTCGGTTAGAAATTTTTTTCTGAGAAATAGGCTATTCGGATAACTGGAAGTTTGGTTAAAAAAAATGAGAGAAATAGGCTGTTCGAATAATTGGAAGTTCGGTTAATTGGAGTTTCGATAATCGGCACTCTACTGTACTGTGCTTTATAGAGAATGGCAACCTGTATCAGAAACACTTCATATTTTGTTGACATTTCAGAAATTTTTCGTGGATGGTAGATTATTCATATGTTAAACATGTGAGTGTAAATCTGTATATGATACGATAATTGTTTTTAACATGTGTAACGTATCATTCTGTAGAACATATCCAAATTTTGCGGTAAATGGCTACTTTGTGTGAAAATTATACAAAAATAAAACAAGCAGACAACCATACCATTTTGAAAACAGATGAAATTTCTACGGAACAAGCACCAAAACGAAAATTTTCCAAATAAAAATAAAAATCAGAGCATATGTTCAAAAGTTGTATGTGAACATATCTATATTATAAAGGACAAACGTATCTATGCGTAACGCTGATGTCATTTTGCGAATGGCAACACCAGACGATCAAATTTAGCTTTTATTTACTTTTATTGTGATTTTAATTTCTAAATATCGCACATTTTTAATTTTTACACCGTCGAATAGAAAAAAAAATCTGCTTTCAATTGCTATTTGTTTGAAAACTAAATTGCAATTTGTTTTAAAACTGTATCGCAATTTATTCAATTTTTATTGTTTTAAAAATAATTTTCAAGCATTTTTATTTGCATTTTTATCATTTCAAGCATGCTTTTTTAAAAATCATTTCAGCCACTTGCAGACAGACGATTACAACAGATAAATCTGTTTGCACTTAAATTAATATAAATAAAATAGTTCAGCATTTGTTTCCGGCTTGTGTTCCATAAGGAAATTTAAACTTTATCAATCCATAAAGTAAAAAAAATATATAAATAAAACTCAAATTTAAGACATGTAAACGAGCCACCCTTAACCCTTTAGTACCAAATGTAATCCTCAAATGTTAGGTTTTCCGTCAAAACAATAACGTTTTCGCAATTCTTGCATTAGATGATTAAAATCTTTAGTTTCAGTGTTCTCAGAAAGGTCGCTAAATCAAGATTCGACTTATTTACGAGTCGTTAAAACGAGCGAGGAAAAACGTTGTGAGTATTGGAAAACGGTCGGGATCTTATCCAATGGTTGCTAAATCGATGGTCGTAAAATCGCGAGTCTACTGTATCACTAAAAATTATTTCAGAAAATAATGCATTCAAATTATTTTTATACATTATGTGTGTGTGTGTGTGTATATATATATAGGGTAGGGGAGTACACAGTGAGACAGCAGCCACTTTGACATATAGTTGTAACTTTTTCTTCAAGCTGGAGCACACACATAACGATCTCATCTTATGCAACACGTTGATGTAGTTTCGGTACTTCAGTTACTCGTCCGACGAAATAGTAAATAATTCCTTATTTTATAATGGTTAAAGTTACATAAACGCCTATTTCAGGGTTTATTTCCTTCAATATGACATATATTTACTTAAACAAACCTAGCTATGCATAATAATTCGGCACTATTTCGGCAAAACGACATAAACTTTTTAAAGCGATGAAATTGGTGTAACAGATGTGGCATCCATTTTGTTACAACTTACCGGAAGTACACAGTGAGACACACAGTTGTGGTACACAGTGAGACGTGTCGTATTGTGTACCTACTATGTGGTTTTGGATGTTAAAAAAGTTATTTATTAATAAAAGAAGTTTTTTTTCTCTCTCTCTCTCTCTTTCTCTCTGTGTGTGTGGGTGTGCGATGGCTAGGGAAATCTACTACAAGTAAGAGAATGAAAATTTGCATGAAGGTAGCCCGAGGTCTGCCATTGTCCACCCTAGGCTCATATTTTTAATATTTTGAAAATCTAGGAATATTAATTAGAAAACATAAACTGCAGAAAATTATTGATAGAGTGTAAACATGTATGATTTATGAAAATATATACATTGTCTCACTGTGTACTACTTGTGGTACACAGTGAGACTATTTTCGATACTCCGTTATGCTGCTTCTGTGCTTTTATAAATAACTTTTTTAAAACCATTTATACATTAATGTGTAGCGCATTTGCGTAGCTTAAAGATGTAGCAAAAATTTTTTTTCAAAAGAATAAAAATCGTCGCCATTTGTTAAGTAATAATAATTTTCGTCTCACTGTGTACTACCCTCCCCTATATATATATATATATATAACCATTATATAATATTACAATTCATCATCTTTTTTTTTAAATAAAAATTAATAAATTGAGTATCAATACATTACACTGACATTATACATAATAAATCTTGATCAACTATTATTAATATAACTAATCATTAATGATTTTTTTTATATAAACCTATATCCTAATCACCAATACATGAAGTATTAAAAAATTAAAACATTCAAAATTGGCGAAAGGAAAAACAACAGAAAGGCGAATTCATAAAAAGTTTAAGTAAATAAAGACATGTGTAGGAAATCAAATATTTGAAATATTTTGTAAAACTATTTGTAATTAAAGCAATTTAACCAATGAAAAAAGACCTGAAATAATGCATCATTGTCAGCATCAACAAATCCTTTAAACGAAATGTATGATCTCAAAATTGAAAATTCATTAATTCAAAAAGAAAAAAGTACAAAATGAACTTAAAATGAGATAACAATTATGAATTGGATATATATATATTAAATGAAAGGTAATAAAATAAAACGATTTTAAAATTCAAAATTTAAATTAATAAATTAAATTCCTAAATATTTTTCTAAATATTTCAAACTTTAAAATCCAATGCTTAGTTCTGAATCTGATAAGCTGTTTTTTAAACCCAACAATTATTACTTCAGACAGAAAATTCTGCCCATCTTTTTTATAATGTGAAAAGAAGCAAATGTCAACAAAGTTTCGAATTTCTTGAGGTTATGCCTTGGAAGAGCGAGTTCCGAAAAAACGTACGGGTCTTGGACCGAACATCAACCAAAATCTTTTAATCCAATCATTTAGAATTAAACGCCTACTGAGAAAAATTAGAATTTCAACATAAGAAAGTAAGCGAAGAGCTGACTTTTTTAGAGTTTCATTCAACCCTATTCATCTCACTCCTCTGTCTGTCCGCCACGAAATTCGTTCTCAGAAACTACATAAGTTAGAGACTTGAAATTTTATGAATTTCTTCAATTAAATGAATTAATTTAATGAATTAATGACATTCGACCATTTTTGCGATTTAGATTTTAAAACAGAGCCTCAGTCAGATTTCAGTCTTTTTTGCGTTTGCTCGCTAGCTCCATGGTAGAGCATCTGCTTGCTAATCTAAAGGTCTCCAGTTTGATGCTCGGCGCCAACGTTTGAAATTTTTTCTCAGGAATATATTTCCATTATCTAACAGATTCAATTTTACAGAATTTTTGTAATTTTCTTCGCTATTTTAAGGCCAAAAGTTGTTGTAAAATATTTTATCAATTATTTTTCTTAATTCAAAAAATATTTTTTTGAGAAATTGCGAAAATTTAAATTGATTTAATTTCATTATACGATGGATTTGATTAAAAGAACTTTCGATTTTTTTTTTTTTAGCTAAAATTAAATTATGTAACTAAATGTACTTTTCAGATATACAATAATACGCTATTAAAATTGTCTGAAAAGCGGTTATTGAATATTTTTAATTCGATTAGAAAAATATCTTCCCATTGTAATAATTTTAAATTAAATTTCATGGTGCTGCCACCCATGTTCTTATTGAAAAATGTTAAGGATTTAATAATTACAAATTAAAGATTTGGATTTATTAATTAAAGAATAAAGTGTTTTGAAAGGAATATTAAACGAAACCCTCTGTGCGATCATCGATCACTCTTACCCACTTGTTTTTAGTAGTTATGGGTTGTTAAAATAAGGCACGACTCTCCGGACCCTCAGCTCGCCTTCAAATGACTTAATAAGCGTCAGGTCTGAAACTGAAATGCCTTATTTTAATAATGCTTTACCTGTGATATCTAGTACCCTAATGAAAGTAGCTTGTGAACGATTTCATATATATATAATACCCTCTTCTCAAAATTGTTTTCATTTCTTTTAAAGTTCCTTAATTTTGATGTATGTCGGATAATGCACTTGAAAATGTGAACAAGAACCTGCTTGTTTTGTTTTTCCTTTTTGGGGGGGGGTCGACATTTCCCCCCCCCTCATTTTTCGAATTTTAGCATTCATTGTTTTCGGTTTTAAGAAAACTTACACAGTTATAGAAATGATAACAATTATTCTTCTTTTAATCGCAATAAATTAAGGTTTATATAGCACCGTTACGTTCATAATTTATCTAAGGTAGGGGTGCACAACCTTTTTAAGAGAAGGGCCACTTTCAAAAATGTCTGGGTTATCGAGGGCCACATCAGTCACGCGAAGAGTATTCTATTTCGGGGAGTTGGGTGGGGGTGGGTTACCCCTCTAGGTTCCCCTACCCAGTCAACATATCCGATTCAGTTGGCAAGGATATATCAACAGTTTACGTTTGTATCTATAACAAGGATTAATTTGAAAGAGTGATAATATTCCTGTACTTTATTCGGGGGAGTAAATTTTGTTTTATTAAAAGTGCAAAAAACAAATATAGGAAGGAAAATGGCTGGTGTCGAATAAAAATGTGAACTTTATAAACGAAGTGGGCAGGAAGTGCCGATCAACAAGATTTGAGATTTTTACGCGCCTGATCAACGAAATTCGTGATTTTTCAGTCCCCGATCAAGGAAATTTGAGATTTTTCCGCGTCTGATTGATATAAATAAGCAATTTTTCCGCGACTGATCGACAAAATTAGCGATTTTGCCGCACTGGATCGACGAAATTCGCTATCTTACCGCACCTGATCGACGAAATTCCTATTATTCTGCACCCGATCGACGATATTTGCGATTTTTCCTCGCTTGATCGACAAAATGCGCGATTTTTTTCGGGCCTGGCAAACGAAATTCGCGATTTCTCGGATCCCGATCGACAAAAACTCGCGATTTTTTAGTGCAAGGACGACGAAATGTCCGATTTATCCGCCCCTCACCGACGAGATGCGCGATTTTTCCGCGAACGATCAACGAAATTCGGGATTCTTAACTGAATCTGACGAAATTTGCAATTTTTTCAAACGGTAAATTGACGAAATTTGCGATTTGTTCTCGTGATAATCTCACGAAACTCGCGATTTTCCCGCAGCCAATCAACGAAATTTGCAATTTTTCTGCGCATCATCGAGAAAAGTCGTGATTTTTCTGTGCCTGACAACGAAATTTGCGATTTTTTTAAGCCTGATCGACAAATTCGCGATTTTTCGTTCCAAACCAACGGAATTTGAGATTTTTCCAAGCCCGATTGACAAAACTCGCGATTTTTACGTGTCCGTTCGACGAAGCTTGAGATTTTTCCGAGCCCGATTGACAAAACTCACGATTTTTCCGTGTCCGTTCGACGAAGCTTGCGATTTTTTCGAACTCGATCAACGAAATTCGCGATTCTTAACTGACTGACGAAATTTGTAATTTTCCCCGCGGCAAATTGATGAAATTCCCGATAAACAGACGAAACACGCGATTTTTCCGCACCCGATAGACGAAATTCACGATTCCTAAGTGACTGACGAAATTTGCAATTCTTTTCCGCGGCAAATTGACAAAATTCGCGATTTTTTTCGAGCGACTTACGAAAGTCACGATTTTTCCGCAGTCGATCAAGAAAATTCGCAATTTTTTCATGCATCATCAAGAAAATTGACGTGCCCGATCAACGAAATTAGCGATTTTCTCGCGCTTGATCGACAAAATTCGCGAATTTTTCCTAGCCCGATTGAAGTCCTAGCCCGAATTTTCCGTGCCCGATCGGCGAAATTTGCGATTTTTTTCCACGCTTCAACTACAAAATTCGCGATTTTTCGGTGACCGATCAAGAAATTTGCGATTTTTCTCTGCCTGACCGACAAAATTCACGATTTTTCCGTGTCCGATCAATGAAATTCGCGATTTTTGGGAGCGTTAACGACGAAATTTGCTATTCTTCCGCACCCAATCAACGAAATTCGCGATTTTTCCGCGCCCGATCTACGAAATTCCCAAATCTTAACTCACTGACGAAATTGGCAATTTTTTCTCGCAGCAAATTGACGAAATTCACGATATATTCTCGTGACTGATGAAACTCACGATTTTTCCCCAGTCGATCAAGAAAATTTGCGATTTTTTCTCCCATCATCAACAAAATTTATGATTTTTTCGTCCCCGATCAACGAAATTTGCGATTTTCCCGCGCCTGATCGACAAAATTGTGATTTTTTTCGTGCCCGACAAACGAAATTCGCGATTTTTCTGTGACCGACTAATGAAATTTGCGATTTTTCCGTGCCCGAACGACAAAACTCGTGATTTTTCCGCACCCAATCAGCGAAATTAGCGGATTTTTCCTCGCTTCATCGACCAAATTTGCGATTTTTCCGTGCTCGATCAAGGAAATTTCCGATTTTTCCGCACCCTATCAACGAAATTCGCGATTTTTCCACGCCCGATCAACGAAATTCGCAATTGTCATTTGACCAACAAAATTTTCAAATTTTCCCGTGGGAAATTGACGAAATTCACGATTTTTTCCTGCGACTTTTGGACAAAAATTGCAATTTTTTCCAGTTATAAATTGACGAAGTTCGCGGGTCACACGTTACCCCATCGCGGGCCACAGGTTGTGCATCCCTAATCTAAGGTATTTGAGGTATTTTTTTTAAGAACAAAGCCATACATCAAAATTAAAGAACTCGAAAAGAAATTAATTTTGAGAAAAGGGTATCAAAAATCAAATATTTTATCACCATTGAGACTAAAGCGTCTTAAAAAATAAGCATACGTTGAATCACCTTTTAGAAGACGGTTTATCTTACAAATAATTTTAATAACAAATATTATTTTATTTAAGCAATTTATTCTAGGATCTGTTCTGAGTACATGGCGTGCTTGAAAATGTGCAGTTGTGTCTCCGTAATGAGAACTCAGTTTCAACAGTGTAGGCTTTGTATAAGAACTGTAGATTATACATTACCGCATAAACACACTAATTTTTACTGCAGCTTAGAAAGCATATGTCGCTGGACACATATTTCACGAAAAAAAAAAAAACTCAAAAACAATTTATCAGAGTACTTGTATAGGTCTTAATACAGTGGGTGATTGGTTTACGAACAGATCGCTTAACGAACACTTTCGCGAGAGATTTTTATGTTCGGATAACGAACACATGTTCGGATAACGAACACATGTTCGGTTAATGAACACCTCACAAAACAAAGCCGAAAAGAAGCAATGCTGTGTTTCAGATTTGGTGTTGTATTTAAGTGCATCTGTTGTCAACTTAGAGAACATTTTAACAGTTGTATATGTATGGGCTAATTCATTCATGGGCTACCGGGGGTTCAGACCCTACATTTAATGACTCCCAAATTAAAATGAACAGATTAGAAACTTTAATTTTTACTTTCTCCTATCTTTACAAGAAGAAAGTATTGGATTCATGAAAAATTTCCGACTTCCGGTTTTCGAAGGATTTACACGTTTTGGGGGTCAGAGATTCCGAAAAACATGTTTTTACAAAATGTCTTTCTGTGAGTCTGTGGTTCTGTCTGTCTGTGACACAAATTTTGTGGGCGCTCTATCTCAAGAACTAATGCACGGAATTTAATAAAAATTTATATTCTAGTAGCCCCTAATATTGGTGCTGATTAGTTTTTGGTGTAAATCACCCAACAGATGGCGCTGCTATGCTGCATTTTTCGCGATTTCTGTAATAGCTCTCTCAAGAACTAATGCACGGATTTTCATCAAACTTCATATTTAGTTAATCCTTGATATAAGTTAGTGCTGGTAACATTTTGGTGTAAATCACCCAACAGATAGCACTGCTATGCTGCATTTTGCAGGATTTACACGATTTTTGCAATAACTATCTCAAGAAATAATGCACGGATTTTCATCAAACTTCAGATTCAGTTAGTCCTTGACATGAATTGACGTTTTGTACATTTTTGTGTAAAGCGCTCAACAGGTGGCGCTGCTATGCTGAATTTTTTGCGATTTCCGCAATCTATCTCAAGAACTAATGCTTCGGTTTTCAACAAACTTCAGATTCAGATATACCTGGATACGATTTAGTGCTGTTTATGTTCTGGTGTAAATCGCTCAAGAGGCGATGCTGCTATGCTGCATTTTTGCGATTTCCGCAATAGCTCTATCTCAAGAACTAATGCTTGGATTTTCAACAAACTTCAGATTCAGGTATACCTCGGCATAACTTAGTGCTCTTTATGTTTTGGGTGCAAATCGCTCAACAGGTGGCGCTGCTATGCTGCATTTTTCAGAATTTCCACCATAGCCCTATCTCAATAACTAATGCACGAATTTTCATCAAACTTTAAATTCAGATACACTTTGTTATGAATTGGTGCTAAATTGATGTAATTTCTTGTACTATTTAAATGATTTAATTGACGTGATTTATATAGAAGAAAGTTTTATGATGGCCACAACATACTAGTTAAATTTTGTGTGCGTTTTTAGAGAAATATTTTTAATTGCCAATTAATTATTTTAATTGAAATTTAGTTCATAAATTGTTAACAGGCTTTAGGCTCCACTTGAGCCCTGCAGTAAACACGATCTTTTAGAAACGAGTGGTTTTTGAAAGGTCAAATTGATATAATTTAATGCTGTAGTCAATGAATGTAATCCTAAAAGTTTTTACAAAAAGTATGTCTTTTTTTTTAATACTCTACGACACGGACAAAGACATCAAAATACGATCTGTCCATTTTAAATAAGGTCGTATATTAACCCTATTATAAAAGGAAGAATTTTATGATTTTTTATGTATTATTTAGCTTTTAAGAACGAATTAATTGAATTCCCATACAAATCTCTACTAAATCTATGACTGATTAAGGAACAATTCGGTTAGCGATCAGTGTTTTGGAACGGATTAAGTTCGTTAACCGATCACCCACTGTATAGACTTTATGTTATGATTTTTAAATAATCTGATATATATATATATTTTTTTTTTTTAATGTTTCAATAACATAGTCTGGTGGATATGTATTCTTTACTTTCAAGTTTCTCTCGTTTCTTGTACATTTATCTGCTTTATTGGGTTTATTTCTTAAATCCCTCCCCACACACCATCTCGTGCGAGGAATGGGGGGGGGGGGAATGATGTAAATAGGAATATAAATAAATTCGAATTATACACTCCCATATTATACGTTTATATATATCGGTATATAAAAATAGTCTAATTTGTGCGATCACCCCCCAGAAATATTATATAAACATTAAACGTGTTACAATGAAGCTCTAATTATCCGGAATAACTGATTCTAAACACATTCCGGATATGGAGAAATCCGGATAATTGGGGGCAATCATTTTTTTTTTAATTTTTGCTATCAAATAAAAAAATTTCTAATATCGCTTTTGTTTTCTAAAACCCTTAATGAATATAGAAAATAAAACTGCATTACTACAAACAAAATAAGCGCACAATATAGTAATTATACAGACTTAGAGATGTTAATTCAGCATCCGCAACAAAATTGTTTTGCCACAGTGGAGAACAAGACCCCTGACCATAAATATTGTATCATTTTCTCTTCAGCGCTTAATAATTCATTTGAGAAAAAAAAAAATGAGGCCTTCCTTTACAACCTAGAGTTCTTATTCAAATAATTTTGAACTATTAAAAAAAACATTTAAGAAATTTTTCTTTAAAATACTACGTAAATACGCTATATACTACGCAAATGTATATTAGTAACAAATATTCTAAGTGCTGTATTAGGAAATTAACAAAATATCATTACAAAAACCGTTTATAACTACGTTCTTTCTGTATCAAATAGTTGAAATAGATTGTTTACAGATGCTGATGTAGAAAAAATTCTGAAATCTTGATTTTATTGTTCTACCCCTTGTATGTATTGCCGATCCTTTCTCCCTGATTTGGTTTTCACTAGATGTATTCTATAAAATCGAAAAGAGAAAGGCTACTGTTTATGCAAGATGTTTGATATGCAGCACATAAAGTATTTATAAGATCAATACAAAAACATTTTAAAACAAAGTTTGAAAAATGCATTTGCATGTAGAAGCACTGTCGATAAATAAGCTTTTATCTTATGTAAAATTTTACCATAGCTGTAAAGAATCAATAGCTTTTATTCATATTTCCATAAAGTACAAAAAAAACACACCACCACCTTATAACTCTGTCGCAAATGATCGCATAAAAAGGTAGAGGAAAGTAGGGGAATGGCGCTCAACTTAAGGGAAAACATGAATAGTTAGCCAAATTTGGACAAAAAAAAAATAATAAATATTTTATTAACGAAGTGTAACTCCAAAGCATAAAGAACAATTTGCAATCAACTAATTTGCATAAAAGTTTTAGGATTTTTTTTTTTTATCGTTTTATTTAAATAACCATCGATTGAGCGGTAATGCCCGACATGGTAGGGTAATTGCGCTCAGAGTTTGAATACAACATTTAAGTAAGACAAAAGACACATATGTAGTTGTGTAGGCTGTTCACACCACTGCAGACTTTTTGCGACCACTTTACACATATTGTGCATACATATTGCGTTACACATATAGTGGGCTACTTTTTTTATATTTAGGTTTTTTCATTTTTACCACTTTTTTGAAATCGTAAAATTCTCCTTGTATAATGACATTAATTAAGGCGAAAACAGGGGAATTTTACTATTTCAAAAAAGTGATGTCAATCAACAAATTTGAATTTTAAAAAGGTTGCCCACTGGCAACAGCAGTTCTGGAATTCCACGCGAGTGCCATTACCCGTTACCGCCATGTTGGGTTTTAATGGATTATAAGTGGCGTAACAACGCACTACAAAAATAAATAAAAGCATGAAAGTACAGCTAAATGTATATATTTTGTAGACATAATGAGAAAATTAATATTTGAAAATAATAGTGTACACACACCTTCAAGTTAGATGTTGTATAATTTTATAATAAAACAACTTCAAACTAATAACGTGAGGACACAAAAATACTTTCCTCCCGACGGGCACTAAATCCTTACTGGGAACTTAGGATGAAGTTAGCTAGGTGCCGGTACCGATCGGACATTTTCAATTCTATTCTGTTTAGAGATATTTGGTGAGCGGGATTGCCCTTCTGAGCGTCATTACCGTACTTTCCCCTAACTGGTACCAATCGGTAACGCCTACTCCTTAATGATAGAACTTAACTTATGCTTAGTGTTTTGGTCTACATATAGAAATTATAGCAAACTTTAAAATTTTAAATACTAATGCTTAATTTTGGCGCGTTAATATTCTTCGAAAATTCTTACCTTCGAAACCAAACGGGAAGTTTTTCGGTCAAATAGTTCAGAAATTATGTCGGTTTAAAGTTTGAAACTTTAAAATTGCAATGCGAGTAGCGTTTTTAAACGTAGCTAAAAAACTGCATGGCGGAATGAGCTTTATTTATTTTTTTAATTTTGAAGCTTGTAGAAATATTTCTATTAATAAATTCATTGGTTGGTTACGATTCATTAGGGAGGTTAAGGGGGGGGGGGCGTAGTTCGCGATTCTAAAAACTAATTTCGAAAAATATGTATATTATGGACATTTCTGAATACCATATGAATTGTAACCTATATATATATAAATAAAGAGGTCATTATTTTAAGAGGTAATTTTCTAAAACTTCAAATGTGGTAATTCAAAATTTCGGTTCATTCTACTAATTTGAATTACGTTTAAGCTACCTGTATTGTAATCTGTTTTGCAACGATTTAAAATGAATTTAAAAAGAAGAGTTCTAAACTTTAACCCTGCAAATTCCCAAAACTACCTGCTCACGTTATTTTTTATTGCTTTTAAGCATATTCTAATGCTTATATGACTGGAATCTGCATAAGAAAAAATATGGGTCAATTTGGAGTAAACGATCAGTAATTGACAGCGTATCAGTGTTTGACAGTTCGAGAATTCGAAGGAAATATCAAGATTTAAGAACTATTTTTCCGAGCATTTTCGAGTTTTACCCAGAACTTTTATTCATTCTATATGAAAATGTGTGATTTAACAAAAATTGTGTGGTAAAAAGATAAGTTAGCAATTATTGTCAGTCAAATGAAAGACTTTGCTGCAACATATTGATGCTAAGCAAGGCGAGTTGAATTTTAGTAATTTTAGTTGTAAAATTAACGCTCATGCTATACCCATTTATAATTCGTCATCGGTAGTAATTAGTCCTTCGAATACAGCATTTAAATCTTTAATATGTGTAATCTTTTAAGTATGAGATAATGTGGACTATTACGTTGAGCAAAAAGTTCTGGGAAATTTTTAATCTAATAGTTACTAGAATTTGTATCGTATAAAGGATTACTAGTGGTATATTTATAGGCGTTCAGGAACTTTGGATCCAAAATGCCTATTGAACAGTATGATTTGCGTGTGTTGACCCGGCATTATTAGAGAAAAGGACTAACGATTTTGAAAGCCGTCGATGAGATTAATGAGGATGAAGGTGCTGGTAACGGCGACAAACTTAGCCAGCAAATCCGGAATCTGGCAGAACGGTGGCAGAAAGTCGTGGACTATGATGGTCTCTACTTTAAAGAATAGTCCTTGTTGCTTTTGTTGTTAATTTGCGCATAACAACGGAACTTTCACAAATTTCCCAGAACTTTTTGCTCAACCTAGTATTAAAACATTTCTCATAATGTTTTTCCGTGTCCGTCATGATAATTTAGCTCCCACTATCAATAGTATTTTAAATATAAGAGGATTCCATCCAATATTGCAATAGGATCCTTAATGGATGGGATATAAAAAGATAGGAAATGACTTGGATGAACTCCATATTTTATGAATATCTGGCAAACGTATTTCCATTTGTGGTTTCTGAAGAAGAGTAGAGTAGGTGGGGGTACAAATACGCACGGGGCAAAGATACGCACTGGCTGATTTAATATGAAGAAACATTTCTACAATCATGACTGATAGGTGGTAGTTCGGTCTCAAGTGTAGTAGTTGTGTGTTCAAACCTTGTGAAAAAAGTAGCACTCCGTGCCAAGAAAATGAGGGAAGTTTAAATTTTCGAATTTGTATCTAATAATTTTAAAATTTCACTTTATTGTTTAGCTGACAATACTTCGAATTTTTACAAATCCGAAAATTCAGTGGCGAACGGAAGTTCTATAGCTTCTAAATGCCGTATAGTTTACCTCTATCGCATTTGTTTAAACTTGTAGGTAGCTGGCTAAGTAAAATACTGTAGAATGGGGGAAAAGTACGCATCCGTCTTGGGGCAAAGATACGCACAAGTTTAAGATGCCGGGCTTTGCCCAATCGTTTCAGCTAGATTCAAAGCTTTCCACAATTACGTTGTGGGAAGTTTTATTTTTCATAAGTTAGTCTATACTAATATTATAAAGAGGTAAAAATTGTTTATTTGTAGGAGGTAAGCTCTGGAACTACCGAACCGATTCCAAAAGTTATGGTATAAAAATGATGGTGTTAGTCCAACTTAGAACATAGGCTATATCTTATGTCCATGACACTGGCCAAAAGGGAGTGCAGGAGCAAAAAACGTTCTAAAAATGCGATTTTTGTGTTACTGAAAGGCCTAGAAACATGAAATTTGGAATGGTAGTTACTTATAAGATACTAATGATCTCTAAGGACATTTCTTAAAAAAAATCGAATTTAAAAACTGGTGAAAATGCGGGAAAAATCGTTCTTAAAAACGTTCTAAATGACGATTTTTACGCAATTTCAGGAAGTACCAAACCGATTTCAAAGATAATGGTGTCAAAATGATGGTGACAAACCTTGCTCAACATAGGCTAACTTTTATGTCGGTGCCACTACCCCTAAGGAGCAGGAGCAAAAGAACGTTCGAGATTGCGATGTTTGTGTTACTGAAGGGCCCAGATACATGGAATTTGGCATGGTAGTTACTTATAAGATATACATGATCTCTAAGAACATTTTTTAAAAAAAATCGAAATTTAAAAGGGGTGAAAATGCGCAAAAAGCGTTCTAAAAAACGTTCTAAATGGCGATTTCTATGCAATCTAAGAAAGTAACCAACATATTTCAAAGTAATGGTTGAAAATTGATGATGACAGCCCTTGCTCCAACATAGGCTCTATTTCATGTCGGTGTCACTACCACCTAGGTATTGGAGAAGCAAGAAACGTTCTAAATTGCGATTTTTGTGTTACTGAAGGGCCTAGAATCCTGACGTTAGGCAGGGCAGTTATTTATAAGATACAAATGATCTCTAAAAACATTTTCTAAATAATTCGAAATTTAAAAGGGGTGAAAATGGACGAAAAACGTTCTAAATTGTGATTTCTATGCAATCTCAGAAAGTTGCGGTTGCATTTTAAAAAAACGTTTTAAATTGTGATTTTTGTGATACTGAAAACTAGATATTGATACTAGCAACTTGAAATTTGGCATGGTAATTACTTAATTTATGAGATGTAAATTCTCTCTGAGAAGAGTTCCTTAAAATGTGAAATTTAAAAGGGATGTAAATGAACGAAAAGCGTTCTAAAAACATTCTAAATAGCGATTTCTACGCAATCTCGAGAAATATAAACCGATTTCTGAAGTAATGGTTTCAAATTGATGGTGATAGTCCCCGCTCCAACATAGCCTATATTTTACGTTGTTGTCACTACCACTTGGGTGTTACAGGAACAAAAATTATTCTAAAGTGCGTTTTTTTGTGTTACTGAGGGGGAAATTAAATTTATCCTTTATAAATTATTTTAAATTTGGAAGGGTAATTACTTCAAAGATGCAAATTCTTTCTAAGACTTGTCGAAAGAAAATTCCAAATTTAAATGGATGAAGTGAGCGAAAAGCATTCTGTAAGCGTTCTAAGTTACGATTTTTATACAATCATATGAAATACTAAACCGATTTCAAACATAATGGTGGCAAATTGATGATGATAGAGCCTGCTCAAACATAAGCTATACTTTTTGTCGGTGCCACAATTACTAGACGGTTACAGGAGCAAAAAACTTTCTACATTTCGATTTCTGCGATACTGAAGAGGCTGGAAATTTTAAATATAGCACGGTAGTTAATTATAAAATATAAATGTCCCCTAAGAACAGTCGAAAATAAATTCGAAATTAAAAAGGGGTGAAGCGAAGGGAAGGAGCGAAAAGTATTCTAAAAGAGTCCTAAATTGCGATTTCTATGGAATCTCGGGAAATAATAAACCGATTACATATGTTATTGGTTGCGAATCAAAAGTGATAGTCCCTGATCCTATACGGGCTATATTTTATGACGGTATCACTTATGCCGGTTATACTATACTAATACTAATCTATCTATACTTATCTATACTCCTATTATAAAGAGGAAAAAATTGTTTATTTGTCGGAGATAAGCTCGGGAACTACCGAACCGATTCCAAAAGTAATGATATCAAAATGATGGTGTTCGCCCAACTTAGAACATAGGCTTTATCTTATGTCGGTGCCACTATCCCAAAGGGGGTGCAGGAGCAAAAAACGTTCTAAAAATGCGATTTTTGCGTTACTGAAGGACCTAGAAATATGAAATTTGGAATATTAGTTACTTATAAGATATAAATGGTGTCTAAGAACAGTTCTTAAACAATTCGAAATTTAAAAGGGGTGAAAATGCACAAAAAGCGTTCTAAAAAACGTTCTAAATGGTAGTTTCTACATAATCTCAGAAAATACCAAACCGATTTCAAAAGTAATGGTATCAAAATGATGGTGTTAGTCCAACTTAGAACATAGGCTATATTTTATGTCGGTGCCACTACCCCAAAGGGGGTGCAGGAGCAAAAAACGATCTAAAAGTGCGATTTATGCGTTACTGAAGGACCTAGAAATATGAAATTTGGAATATTAGTTACTTATA
The DNA here is from genome assembly GCA_963932465.1 of Maratus speciosus. Classification (NCBI taxonomy): domain Eukaryota; kingdom Metazoa; phylum Arthropoda; class Arachnida; order Araneae; family Salticidae; genus Maratus; species Maratus speciosus. The sequence continues at coordinate 416,702,209 of OZ010791.1, forward strand.
AGATATAAATGGTGTCTAAGAACAGTTCTTAAACAATTCGAAATTTAAAAGGGGTGAAAATGCACAAAAAGCGTTCTAAAAAACGTTCTAAATGGTAGTTTCTACATAATCTCAGGAAATACCAAACCGATTTAAAAAATATTGGTGTCAAAATGATAGTGACAACGTTTGCTCCAAGATAGGCTATGTTTTATGTCGGTGCCACTACCCCAAAGGGGGTGCAGGAGCGAAAAAATGCGATTTATGTGTTACTGATGGGCCTAGAAATATGAAATTTGAAGTATCAGCTACTTATTAGATATAAAGGATTTCTAAGAACAGTTCTTAAACAATTCGAAATTTAAAAGGGGTGAAAATGCGCGAAAAGCGTTCTAAAAAACGTTCTAAATAGTAGTTTCTACACAATCTCAGGAAATACCAAACCGATTTAGAAAATAATGGCGTCAAAATGATGGTGAAAATCCTTGCTTCAACATAGGCTATGTTTTATGTCGGTGCCACTACCCCAAAAGGGCTGCAGGAGAAAAACGTTCTAAATAGCAGTTTTTGCGTGACGGAAGGGCCTTGAATCGTGAAATTTAGAATGGTAGTTAGTTATAAGATATCAATGATCTCTAAGGACATTTCCTAAAAAAATCGAAATTTAAAAGGGGGGGGGGTCAAAATGCGCAAAAAGCGTTGTAAAAAACGTTCTAAATTGCAATTTCTATGCAATCTCAGGAAATACTGAACCGATTTCAAATATAATGGTGTAAAAATGATGATGACAGATCTTGCTCCAAGATAGACTATATTTTATATATGTTTCCACTAACCCAGAGGAGATGCAGGAGAAAAATGAGCGAAAAGCGTTCTAAAAACTTTCGAAATGCCGATTTGTCAGCAATATCTCAGGAAGAATCAAACTCATTTCAAAAGTAATTGTAGGAAATTGATGCTGACAACCTCTGCCCTAACATAGATGCTATTTTATGTCGCTATCACTATCACCTAGACGTTGCAAGAGAAAAAAAGCGTTCTAAATTTGGATTTTTGTGATCGGTAGGGGCTAGCAACTTAAAATTAGGCAAGGTATATATTTATTAGATATAAATGATCTTTAAGAACAGTTTCGAAAAAATTAGAAATTTAAAAAGGGGTGAAAATGCGCTAAAAGCGTTCTAAAAACGTTCTAAATTGCGATTTCTACTCAATCTCAGGAAATTCCAAAGCTATTTCAAAAGTAGTGGTTGCAAATCAATGGTGACAGTCCCTGCTATAACATAGGTTATATTTTATGTCGTTGTCACTACCATCTGAGGGTTGTAAAAGCAAAACATGTTCTAATTTGCGTTTTTTGCATAACTGAGGGGGTCTAACACTTTGAAGTATGGCATGGCATTTACTTACAAGATGCAACTGCTTTCTAAGAGCAGTCGGAAGAAAATTCTAAATTTAAAAAGATGAAGTGAGCGAAAAGCGTTATATATTACAATGTTTATGCAATCTTATCAAATACCAGACCAATTAAAAAAATAATGATGACAAATTGTTGGTGATAGAACCTGCCTAAACATAAGCTGCATTTTATGTCTGTGCCACTACAACCAGAGGGTTGCAGGAGCTAAAAACTTCCTAAATTGCGATTTCTGTGATACTGAAGAGGCTAGAAACTTTAAATATGGCATGGTAGATACTTATAAAATATGAATGCTCTCGAAGGACTGTCGAAAATAAATTTGAATTAAATGGGGTGAAGCGAAGGAGAGGTGCGAAAAGCATTCTAAAAAAGTCCTAAATTACGATTTCTATGCAATTTCAGGGAATATAAACCGATTATAAAAGTAATAGTTGCGAATCAATGGTAACAGTCTCTGATCCTACACAGGCTATATTTTATGTCGAAGACTCTACCACCTGTGGTTCACAGGAACAACAAACGTTCCAAAAAAGGCCTTTGAAAGCTTTCTAAATTACGTTTCTGTGGAATATTAGGAAAAAACAAATCGATTTCAAAATTAATGTTGGCAAATTAATGGTGACAGTTCCTATTTCAACATATCCCTTTATGTTGAGAGAGGTGGTAGGACTTGGAATTTGACATGATAGTTAATTTTAAGATGTAAGAAAATGGTTTCTAAAAAATACAAAACTTCAAATGAATACTGAAATGAGCGTATTAATTGAGCATAAAAGTTTCAAATTATTTTCTAAATTATCATTTATTTAGTTTTATTTCGTTTTATTAATTTAAGTCTCATTTATGCCTAATGCAGTGTAATAATGATGTTTAATCAAACTGTGTTTTAAATAGTAATTTTTGAATTATTCCTAAAAGTAATAAGTATCTTTTAATAAAAAAAAAAACTTTTAATAAAATAAAATATTACCTTTTAATAAAATAAAAATTTAGTTAGTACCTGTTAATAAAAATTAGACTTATAAATACCACTTGGCATATTTCAAATATTACGCGAGCAAAGCTGCTGGGTTTGCTAGTCATACTCCTATTATAAAGAGGTAAAAATTGTTTATTTGTCGGAGATAAGCTCAGGAACTACCGAACCGATTCCAAAAGTAATGGTATCAAAATGATGGTGTTCGCCCAACTTAGAACATAGGCTATATCTTATGTCGGTGCCACTACCCCAAAGGGGGTGCAGGAGCAAAAAGCGTTCTAAAAATGCGATTTTAGCATTACTGAAGGGCCTAGGAATATGAAATTTTGAATATTAGTTACTTATAAGATATAAATGATGTCTAAGAACAGTTCTTAAACAATTCGAAATTTAAAAGGGGTGAAAATGCACAAAAAGCGTTCTAAAAAACGTTCTAAATGGTAGTTTCTATATAATCTCAGGAAATACCAAACCGATTTAAAAAATATTAGTGTCAAAATGATGGTGACAACGCTTACTCCAAGATAGGCTATGTTTTATGTCGAGACACTACCCCAAAGGGGGTGCAGGATCAAAAAACGTTCTAAAAATGCGATTTATGTGTTACTGAAGGGCCTAGAAATATGAAATTTGAAATATTAGCTACTTATTAGATATAAAGGATTTCTAAGAACAGTTCTTAAACAATTCGAAATTTAAAAGGGGTGAAAATGCGCGAAAAGCGTTCTAAAAAACGTTCTAAATGGTGATTTCTACACAATTTCACGAAATACCAAACCGATTTAAAAAATAATGGTGTCAAAATGACGGTGACAACCCTTACTCCAATATAGGCTATGTTTTATGTCGGTGACACTACCCCAAAGGGGGTGCAGGGGAAAAACGTTCTAAATTGCGGTTTTTATGTTACGGAAGGGCCTAGAATCGTGAAATTTGGAATGGTAGTTAGTTATAAGATATCAATGATCTCTAAGGGCATTTCCTGAAAAGATCGAAATTTAAAAGGAAGTCAAAATGCGCAAAAAGCGTTGTAAAAAACGTTCTAAATTGCGATTTCTAAGCAATCTTCGGAAGTACTGAACCGATTTCAAATATAATGGTGTAAAAATTATGCTGACAGATCTCGCTCCAAGTTAGGCTATATTTTATATCTGTTTCCACTACCACAGAGGTGATGCAGGAGCAAAATGCGCGAAAAGCGTTCTAAAAACGTTCTAAATGCCGATTTGTCAGCGATATCTCAGAAAGAATCAAACTGATTTAAAAAGAAATGGTAGGAAATTGATGCTGACAGACTCTGCTCTAACATAGATGCTATTTTATGTCTGTATCACTATCACCTAGACGTTGCAGGAGCAAAAAAGCGTTCTAAATTTCGATTTTTGTGATCGGTACGGGCTAGCAACTTAAAATTAGGCAAGGTACATATTTATTAGATATAAATGATCTTTAAGAACAGTTTCGAAAAAATTAGAAATTTAAAAAGGGGTGAAAATGCGCAAAAAGCGTTCTAAAAACTTTCTAAATTGCGATTTATACTCAATCTCAGGAAATACCAAAGCTATTTCAAAAGTAATGGTTGCAAATCAATGGTGATAGTCCCTGCTTTAACATAGGTTATATTTTATGTTACTGTCACTACCATCTTAGGGTTGCAAAAGCAAAACATGTTCTAATTTGCGTTTTTTGCACAACTGAGGGGTCTAAAAATTTGAAGTATGGCATGTTATTTACTTACAAGATGCAACTGCTTTCTAAGAATAGTAGAAAGAAAATTCCAAATTTAAAAAGATGAAGTAAGCGAAAAGCGTTATAAATTACAATTTTTATGCAATCTTATCAAATACTAAAACAATTAAAAAAAATAATGATGACAAATTGTTGGTGTTAGAACCTGCTCAAACATAAGCTATATTTTATATCTGTGCCACTACCACCAGAGGGTTGCAGGAGCTAAAAACTTTCTAAATTGCGATTTCTGTGATACTGAAAAGGCTAGAAACTATAAATATGGCATGGTAGTTACTTATAAAATATAAATGCCCTCGAAGGACTGTTGAAAATAAATTCGAATTAAAAAGGGGTGAAGCGAAGGGGAGGTGTGAAAAGCATTCTAAAAAGTCCTAAATTACGATATCTATGCAATTTCAGGGAATATAAACCGATTATAGAAGTAATAGTTGCGAATCAATGGTAACAGTCTCTGATCCTACACAGGCCGATGATTCTACCACCTGGGGTTTACAGGAACAACAAACGTTCTATAAAAGGCCTTTAAAAGCTTTCTAAATTACGTTTCTGTGGAATATTAAGAATAACAAACCGATTTCAAAATTAATGTTGGCAAATTAATGGTGATAGTTCCTAATTTAACATAGCCCTTTCTGTTGAGAGTGATGGTAGGACTTGGAATTTGACATGATAGTTAATTTTAAGATGTAAGAAGATGGTTTCTAAAAAATTCAAAACTTCAAATGAATACTGAAATGAGCGTATTAAATGAGCATAAAGGTATCAAAATATTTTCTAAATTATCATTTATTTAGTTTTATTAATTTAAGTCTCATTTCTGCCTAATGCAGTGTAATAATGATGTTGAATCAAACTGTGTTTTAAATAGTATTTTTTGAATTATTCTTAAAAGTAATAAGTAAAAATTTAGTTAGTACCTTTTAATAAAAATTAGACATATAAATATCACTTGGCATATTTCAAATATTACGCGAGCAAAGCCGCGGGGTTTGCTAGTAATATTATAAAGAGGTAAAAATTGTTTATTTGTAGGAGGTAAGCTCTGGAACTACCAAACCGATTCTAAAAATAATGGTATCAAAATGATAGTGTTAGTTCCAACTTAGAACATAGGCTATATCTTATGTCCGTGCAGCTGGCCAAAAGGGGTTGCAGGAGCAAAAAACGTTCTGAAAATGCAATTTTTGTGTTACTGATGGGCCTAGGAACATGAAATTTGGAATGGTAGTTACTTATAAGATACTAATGATCTGTAAGGACATTTCTTTAAAAAATCGAAATTAAAAGGGGTGAAAATACGCGAAAGGCGTTCTAAAAAACGTTCTAAATGGCGATTTTTACGCAATTTCAGGAAGTACCAAACCGATTTAAAAAATAATGGTGTCAAAATGATGGTGACAACCCTTGCTCTAACATAGGCTACATTTTATGTCCATGCCACTGGCCAAAAGGTGGTGCAGGAGCAAAAAACGTTCTAAAAATGCGATTTTTGTGTTACTGAAAGGTCTAGAAACATGAAATTTGGAATGGTAGTTACTTATAAGATACTAATGATCTCTAAGGACATTTCTTTAAAAAAAAAATCGAATTTAAAAACTGGTGAAAATGCGGGAAAAATCGTTCTTAAAAACGTTCTAAATGACGATTTTTACGCAATTTCAGGAAGTACCAAACCGATTTCAGAGATAATGGTGTCCAAATGATGGTGATAACCCTTGCTCCAACATAGGCTAACTTTTATGTCGGTGCCACTACCCCTAAAGGGGGTGTAGGAGCAAAAAAACGTTCGAAATTGCGATTTTTGTGTTACTGGAGGGCCCAGATACATGGAATTTGGAATGTTAGTTACTTATAAGATATAAATGATCTCTAAGAACATTTTTTTTTTAATTCGAAATTTAAAAAGGGGTGAAAATTCACGAAAAGAGTTCTAAAAAACGTTCTAAATTGCGATTTCTACGCAATCTCAGAAAGTACCCAACATATTTCAAAGTAATGGTTGAAAATTGATGATGACAGCCCTTGCTCCAACATAGGCTATATTTCATGTCGGTGTCACTACCACCTAGGGGTAGCAGGAGCAAAAAATGTTTTAAATTGCGATTTTTGTGTTACTGAAGGGCCTAGAATCCTGAAATTAGGCAGGGCATTTTTTATAAGATACAAATGATCTCTAAGAACATTTCCTAAACAATCGAAATTTAAAAGGGGTGAAGATAAGCGAAAAGCGTTCTAAAAAACGTTTTAAATGGCGATTTTTACGCAATTTCAGAAAGTACCGAACCGATTTAAAAAAATAATGGTGTGAAAACGATGGTGACAGCCCTCGCTCCAATTAGGCTGTATTTCATGTCGGTTCCACTACCCCAAAGGGGGTGAAGGAGCAGAAAACTATCTAAATTTCTGTTTTTGTAATACTGCAGGGGCTAACAACTTGAAACTAAACATGGTAGTTACTTATAAGATATAAATTATCTCTAAGAACATTTCCTAAATAATTCGAAATTTAAAAGGGGTGAAAATGGACGAAAAACGCTCTAAATTGCGATTTCTACGCAATATCAGAAAGTACCCAACCAATTTCAAAAGTAATGGTTGGAAATTGATGATGACAGCCCTTGCTCCAATATATGATCTACTTCATGTCGGCGTCACTACCACCTTGCGGTTGCATTTTAAAAAGCGTTCTATATTGTGATTTTTGTGATACTGAAGGGGCTAGCAAGTTGAAATTTGGTATGGTAATTACTTAAGAGATGTAAATACTATCTGAGAAGAGTTCCATAAAAATTTTAAACTTAAAAGGGGTGAAAATGAACGAAAAGCGTTCTAAATAGCGTTTTCTATGCAATCTCAGGAAATATAAACCGATTTCAGAAGTAATGGTTTCAAATTGATGGTGACAGTCCCCGCTCCAACATAGACTATATTTTACGTTGTTGTCACTACCACCTGGAGGTTACAGGAGCAACAAATGCTCTAAATTGCGTTTTTTGTGTTACTGAGGTCTAACATTTTAAATTTGGAATGGTAATTATTTAAAAGAAGCAAATGCTTTCTAAGAATTCTCGAAAGAAAATTCCAAATTTAAAAGGATGAAGTGAGCGAAAAGCGTTTTATAAGCGTTCTAAATTACGATTTTTATGCAATCGTATGAAATACGAAACCGATTTCAAACATAATGGTTACAAATTGATGGTGATAGAATCTGTTCAAACATAAGCTATATTTTATGTCGAGGGTTACAGGAGCAAAAACTTTCTAAATTGTGATTTCTGCGGTACTGAAGAGGCTAGAAACATTAAATATAGCACGGTAGTTACAAAATATAAATGTCCTCTAAGAACAGTCGAAAATAAATTCGAAATTAAAAAGGGGTGAAGCGAAAGTAAGGAGCAAGACGTATTCTAAAAGAGTCCTAAATTACGATTTCTATGTAATCTCAGGAAATAATAAACCGATTACAGATGTTATTGGTTGCTAATCAAGAGTGATAGTCCCTGATCCTATACGGGCTATATTTTATACCGGTGTCACTACCATCTGGTTGGCAGGAACAACAAGTAAGCCTTTAAAAACATCTAAATTTCGTTTCCTATAGAATATTAGGAAATACCAACCGATTTCAAGGTGAATGTTGGCAAATTAATGGTGACAGTCTCTGTTTCAACATTTTTCGAGACATTCCATTTGAACTCTGTTTCGGCATTTTATGTTGATGCAACTAACACCAGAGAGGTGGTGGACTGTTGGACAAGAAGCCTAGAATTTAACATGGTGGTTAATTTTAAGTGTAAATGTGTTAAGATGGTTTCTAAAAAATTCAAAATTTCAAATGAATACTGAAATGAGCGTATGAAATGAGAATAAAAGTCTCAAAATACTTTCTAAATTATCATTTAATTGGAATTAATTTTAGTTCTTCTTATTAATTAAAATCTCATTTCTGTCTAGTGCACTTTTATAATGAAGTTTAGTCAAACTGTGGCTTAATTTGTTTTTTTTTTTTTTTGTTTGTTTTTTTAATTATTTCAAAAAATTTTCTTCTAATAAAAAATAGTCATGCAAATATCACTTGGCATATTTCAACTATTACGCGAGCGAAGCCGCGGGATTTGCTAGTATTGTATAAAATATAATAGCTACTTAACTAATATAAGCTAGGTAACTACCTTTTCCTTTTCTAGTTAAGTTTTTTTTTTTTTTTTTTACTATAGAACGTAGGTATCTACCTACCTACTTTTAAAAATCAATATTCTTGTTTCATAAAACGATTTTGTTTTAAGTCTTAACCCTTAAGGCTCCTGTCCCTGCCGGCGAAGACACTCACGAGCTAATCCTATAGGGAGGGATTTTTCTAATATCTCGTTTCCATGTCGATATTTTTAAATATATATTTTTCCTTTTTGCATTGAATAGCCGAGGTCCATCTCTACATCGCACCTTTTTTACTTTTTCGAATTTGATCGCAGGTATTTTTTATAAAGTTACTTTCACTTTCAAAGCCGGTTCTGAAAATAAAAGGGTCATTCTAAAACATATCTGCAACCAAAATCGAAAAAGTAAAAAAGGTGCGATGTAGAGACGGATTTCGACTATCCAATGCAAAAAAAAAAAACAAAAAAAAAAAAAAAAAAAAAATATTTAAAAATGTCGAATTGCAAACGAGATATTAGAAAAAATCACTCCCCATAGAATAAGCATAAGCTCGTGAGTGTCTTCGCCGGTAGTGACAAGAGCCTTAACTCCTACTAATGGTCTCGCAGACCGCTGCTATATTCAGTTTTCATAGCTTAACTTGTAATCTTCAATTTAACTATTGATGTTAGTTTAAATTTGATTCGTTTGGAAACTTAGTAGTATCGCTAAAGGCTTCTAAATGATTAGAATTTTTATTATAATAGGCCTTTACATAAAGTTTAGCGAAAAACATATGAGTCAGTCAACCTTCTATTCATTCTACGATTAAGCGGTCTTTGAGACCACTCACAGTATTTATGCAACAATTTTTGTCACAGTAGTTAGAGGTTAACTGCTATTTGCGATCTCACTGACCGCTGTTTGTTTTTTTTCCATGGTTTAACTTACAATTTTCAGTTTAACTATAAATACTAGTAAAATTTACTAATACTTTTGCATAACTCATTCGTTTTATTGGAAATGGGGCAAAAACCCACAGTAATGGAGCAAAAATACGCACTGCGTATCTTTGCCCCATCACTGCGTACTTTTACCCCAACCGATGAGGCAAAGATACGCAGAGCAATGATTTTTAAAAATTGCAATTTCTCACAGAATTATGATTTGACAGAGTGTCGGTTGATGGTGGCACTTGTCTAAGGTTCTAATATAACATTTTAATCACTCGTTACATAAATTTAGACCAATGTGTGTGTTAGAAATGAAAATGTATGGAAAGTGCGTATCTTTACCCTCACCTACTCCACTTTTTGGTTTAATTTTGTTTAAATAAAATGTCAAAATTTGTAAAAATTATCTGTGGCATAGTTGCTTACCAGTTTTAAGATATTTATTACTTTAACGTTACTGATTCATTATCTAAGTCTGGTGTCTAACATGTTGACTACTGACCCTCTCACTTTGGCAGTGTTAGCTACTGATGAAAAAAAAAAGGACGAAGAATATCTTTTTTTAACTTTGTGTTAACCCATAACCGCTGTTAGCGGCTCCAGAGACCGCTGCATTTTTTAATTTTCACAAATTTTCAGTTTAACTGTAGATACTGGTTAAATTTTCTTTTATTTGGAGTCCTTTTAATTTCACTAGAGACTTTTGAATAGCTGAATTTTAAATATCAGGTTCCAACGAAAATTTCCCGCCACAGCTAATACGGTCTGTGCAAACAGTTCGCGTTGACGTGTTTGCTCATATTTTGTCAAACGATTTTTGGCATTTCAAAGAAAGAGACTTTCTTTATAACACTGTTGTGAAATTTGTAAAAAAATATCGTTATCATTAAGTACAAGGTGTCTGAAATGGAATTATCACGCTACCATATTAGAACCATCATTTACTTGCAGTTCTGTTGCAAAAAGTCAGCTACAGGATGTCACCGAATAAGGTGTACAGTTTTAGGTAGGGGAAAGTAGGGGAATGGCACTCACTTAAGGGAAAACATGAAAAGCTAGTCAAATTTAGACACAAAAAAATCAATCTTTTATTAACGAAGTATAGCGCCAAAGCATAAGGAACAGTTTGCAATCAACTAATTTGCATAAAAGTTTTAGGATTTTTTTTTTTTTTATCATTTTATTTAAATAACCATCGATTGAGGGGTAATGCCCGACATGGTAGGGTAATTGCGCTCAGAGTTTGAATACAATATCACATAGAGAAAAGACAAAAGTCACATATGTAGTTGTGTGGGCTGTTCAAACCACTGCAGACCTTTTACAACCACTTTACACATATTGTGCAGACATATTGTGTTAGACATATAGTAGGCTACTTTTTTTCTATTTAGGCTCTTTGATTTTCACCACTTTTTTGAAATCGTCAAATTCTCCTTGTTTAATGACATATTAATTAAGGCGAAAACAGGGGAATTTTACCATTTCAAAAAAGTGGTGTCAATCAACAAATTTGAATTTAAAAAAAGTTGCCCACTGGCAACACTTCTTCTGGAATTCCACGCGAGCACCATTACCCGTCATCGCCATGTTGGGTTTTAATGCATTATAATTGGCGTAACAACGCACTACAAAAGTAAATAAAAGCATGAAAGTACAGCTAAATGTATATATTTTGTAGACATAATGAGTAAATTTATATTTAAAAATAAGAGTTTACACTTACCTTCAAGTTAGATGTTGTAGAATTTTATAATAAAACAACTTCAAACTAATAACGTGAGGACACAAAAATACTTTCCTCCCGACGGGCACTAAATCCTTACTGGGAACTTAGGATGAAGTTCGCTAGGTGCCGGTACCGATTGCACGATTTCAATTCTACTCTGTTTAGAGATATTTGGTGAGCAGGACTGCCCTTCTGAGCGTCATTACCCTACTTTCCCCTACTAGTGTTTTATCATATGACACTGTAAAGGTTCGGCGGAATTGTGCTTATATATAAAATTACAGTTAATTATATGTATTATAATTAGTATTATGTAATGGTGATTTGGCGGAAAACTTTCGTTACAACCTAATATAATAGTGTTGTACATGAAGTTTAGTACAGAAATATTATTTTGAAAGTTAATGTAGCATTTTATTCATCTTTAGATGACAGACCGCTCACGGTAGTTATGCGACAGTATTTGTCGCTCCGGTTACGGGTTAATATTTGTAGATTTTTCTGTAACTTTCTGGCAAAAGATTGTGTGATAAGAAAAAAGCAAAAAGAAGTTTCTATTTCAAACAATCGGGAAAATTTGAGCAGAAGAGTATGATTGACTGCTTAATGCGTCGAACACAGGTGCCTTTACCCTACCCATATTTAATAAATTTTTAGGTTACTAACGACCTTGAAATAAAATTTAATATTAAAGAAGATTTCATGCAAATACGCTTTTCTTTAATGAACTCAACAAACTATTTCGCACGAAAATTCTAATCTTAAATAAATCTTTATTTGAACCTATATTTCACTTTTGATTGTTAAAGGAAATAACACTTTTTCAAAACTTTTTACGCTACTACTCATTCTAAGTAATAACTCGGATTATATTTGATACTGCTAATAGTCAATACTTCTAAAACGTGAAATGAGAATTAAAATAATTTTTTTCACTTCAGAAAGATAAGCTAATAAATTCAAATGATAGTATACACCACATGGTCAGAATTACCCCTGATCATCCTACTTCTCTTGATTAGTTTGATACATTTGAGAAAAATAAAGGTTTGTTTAAATATGCATTTTTCAATTCTGGTAAGTATGTAATTTTAGTTAAAAATTCTATCGGTATTTAAAATTAATCGGTTTTAAACTGGTAATTTCAGCATTTTCATTTTTTCGCTTAAATAAAAATCTCAAAAAATCTAAATTAGCAGAGATTGCTAGATTATTTTCAAAGTTGCTAAATGCAAGTAAAATTCAATTCTAACATGTCGAATTAGACCCACAATCGGTATTTCGTATTTGAAAAAACAAACCACATATATTATTTTAGCCTTAAGTATAGTCAAAGAAATTTTTCATTTACTAAAGGCATAGCAATACAAATGATGTCCCCAAAAATTTTCTCTTCTTTACTTTGAAACTACCGAAGTACAGAGCTGCCACAGGCGACTATTTTTATATTCTGTTCACACCACTATTTCAAAAAAAAAAAAAAAGAAAGAAATTGTATTATGTTTATCTTACAGATGTTGTCAAAGTGCACGTGAAATTTTTTTGTTTATAAAAAATGGTGTGAGATAAATTAAAAAATAGTCACCTGTGGTAGCCCTGAAATACTATATTCTATACTATATACTATTAATTGCAGTAAAGTTTTCGTTTATAAACAGAATTTTAGTTCGAATGTATCATGTGATTTATTTTAATATTTTTGTGGAGCCAATTCATTTTTTTCATTATTTATGAACGTATCTCTATATATTTAATAATAATGATTTTTCATATCTAAAATGGAAGAAAAATCCTGGAGAACTTTGTTTTAAACTAAAACAAATAGAATTTTCGATTTCTGTTTGTGACATTTTTCATCATTGATTTATTATCCGATCAAGAATATCGGTAAATTCACATTTTGCACAGGATGTTGGGTAAAAAACTACAAAGCAAATAACTGATTTTAAGAGACGTTTACTACATGTTATAAATAGAAATCCGTAAATTATACTCTACATTCAAGGAAAATGCTCAAAATTTAATCAAATTCTTATACATCTAAATGTAAAATAGGAACTAAATATTCATAGTAACTTGTTGGAATTATTTCAGTAAATTAGTTTTTTTCTGTCTAAATTAATACCCTCATTATAAACTAGTGATCCACCGAATATTTAAGAATTTAAAAGTATAATGGAGTAGGTAGGTGTGTGTGGGGGGGGGAGAAGATACTTTCCATACATTTTGATTTTTAACGCACACAATGGTCTAAACTTATGTAAGGAGTGATTAAAATGTTAGATTAGAACCTTAGGCAAGTGACACCATAAACCGACATTCTGTCAAATTTTAATTTTGTGAAGGGGCAAAGATACGCAGTGCGAATTTTTGCCCCATTTCTACTAAAACTAATGAGCTATGCAAAAGCATTAGTAAATGTTACTAGCATATATAGTTAAACTGAAAATTGTAAGTTAAACCATTAAAAAAAAAAAGAAAAAAAACAGCGGTCTGTGAGATCGCAAATAGCAGATAACCTCTAACTACTGTGACAAAAATTGTTGCATAAATACCGTGAGAGGTCTCAAAGACTCCTTCATCGTAGAATGAATAAAAGGGTTGACTGACTCATAAGATATTGTTTTTGCGCTAAACTTTACGTAAAGGCCTATTATTATTAAAACTCATTTAGCGATACTACTAAGTTTCCAAACGAATCAAAATTAAACTAACATTAATAGTTAAATTTAAAATTACAAGTTAAGCTATGAAAACTGAATATAGCAGCGGTCTGTGAGACCGTTGCTAACAGGAGTTAAGGGTTAAGACTTAACACTTAACCGGAAACGTGAAAATCCCGTGCACAAACAGAACACTAAATAATTTAGTAAATAGTGAACTTAAACATTTAATTTTTAACAGTAATACATTAACAGGACCAATTTTTTAATATAACAGCATAAAAATAAGTTTGGAATGTCGGAGAGAGAAAATATTAAGGGTAGATATGTCGACGCAAACATCTCACAGAAGGTACGCTTCCGGTTAAAGATTAAAACAAAATCGTTTTATGAAACAAGAATATTGATTTTTACGAGTAGGTAGATACCTACGTTCTATATTTTAAAAAACTTAACTAGAAAAAGGAAAAGGTAGTTAACCCGGGAGAACTCGCTGCATGCGATTTTCTCTCACCGTCGTACTTTTTTTTAAGACTCTTATTTAAACCATTTTTCATTTTAATTAAAATTTAAAAATATTATTTCAATTATTTTACCTTTTTGTGAATTAAAGATTAAAGCCAAGGAAAAAAAAAAAAAAAAAAAAAAAAAGATATTAAGCGAATGTAAAGTAAAAGAAAAGCAATTGGGCTCCGTGAGAGAAATTCTCACTAGCGAGTTCTCCCGGGCTAACTAGCTTATATTAGTTAAGTAGTTAGTATATTTTATACAATACTAACTTATAGAAATAAAACCTTGCACAACGTAATTGTGGAAAGCTTTGCATCTAGCTAAAACGATAGGGCAAAGCCCCGCATCTTTACCTTGTGCGTTTCTTTGCCCCTGTGGACGGATGCGTACTTTTACCCCATTCTGCAGTATTTTGCTTAACCGGCTACCTACAAGTTTAAACAAATGCTATCGAGGTAAACAACACGGCATTTAAAAGCTATAGAGCATCCGTTCTCCACTGAATTTTTGGATTTGTAAAAATTCGAGGTATTGTCAGCTAAACAATAAAATGAAATTTTAAAAATATTAGATCAAAATTCCAAAATTTAAACTTACCTCATTTTCTTGGCACGGAGTGCTACTTTTTTCAAAAGGTTTGAACACATAAATACTAAACTTGAGTCCAAACTACCACCTAGCGGACATGATTGTAGAAATGTTTCTTTATATTAAATCAGCCAGTGCGTATCTTTACCCCCCACCTACTTTATTCCCTTTTAAAATGGAATATATTTTTTTTTTTGTAAGGATGTAAGGTCTCCATATGTTAAATCAGTTATTTTTTATTATTTCCTTTAAGTGCGATGCTGGGTAACCAATTATTTAATAGTCCTAAAAAAATAACCTCCATTCTAACATAGCCATTTTTAACATTTTTCAACATAGTTGAAAAGTGTTTATGAATTCGGTTTGTCTGTCCGTCCGTACTCTAACTCGCGTAAATATAGTCCGATTGCCATGAAATGGATATATGTTATTAGGGATTACTATGGCATGTTCGGTATTGAAAATAAAGTGCGCAGCCTTTACAGTTCATCTGCAGTGGGGATGCACAACCGGTGGGCCCGCGGGTCAAAAGTGGCCCGCGAGGTGTTAACGTGTGGCCCGCGAATTTCGTCAATTTATAACTGGAAAAATTGCAATTTTTGTTCATATGGTCGCAGTAAAAAATCGCGAATTTCGTCAATTTGCCGCGGAAAAATTGAAAATTTCGTCAGTCAGACTAGAATTTTGAATTTCGTCGATGGGGTGCGGATAAATCGCAAATTTTGTCAATTAGGAGCGGAAAAATCTCAAATTTCGTTGATCAACTTTGTAAAATCGCGTGTTTTGAGTGTTTATCGCGATAAAAAATCGCGAATTTCGTCGTCAGGCGCGTAATAATCGAAAATTTCGTTGCTCGAGCAAGAAAAAATCGCGAATTTTGTCGGTCGGGGACGAAAAAATCGCGAATTTTGTCGGTTGGGGACGAAAAAATTGCGAATTTTGTCGATCAGACACGAAAAAAATCGCGAATTTTGTCGATAAGACACGAAAAAAATCGCGAATTTTCTCGATCAGACACAGAAAAATTCAAAATTTTGTTGCCCGGGAACGAAACAATCGCAAATTTCGGCGATCGGGCACAGAAAAATCGCGAGTTTTGTCGATTGGGCTCCGAAAGATCCCGAATTTCGTTGGTCGGGCACTGAAAAATTGCGAATTTGTTGATCAGGAGCGGAAAAAATGCAAATTTAGTTGATCAGGCACAGAAAAATTTGTCAATTTTGTAGATGATGCGAGGGAAAATGGCAAATTTTGTTGATCGGCTGCGACAAAATATTGAATTTCGTCAGTCGCGATAAAAAGTCGCGTATTTCGTCAATTTGCAGCGGGAAGAAATTATAAATTTCGCCATCGGTTAAGAATCGCGAATTTCGTTGATCAGCCGCGGAAAAATCGTCAATTTCGTCGATCGGGCACGAAAAAATTGCGAATTACATCGATAGAACACGGAAAAATCGTAAGTTCTGTCGATCGGGCCTGGAAAAATCGCGAATTTCGTTTGTCAGGCACGAAAAAATTCGTGAATTTTGTCGATTAGCCACGAAAAAAATCGCAAATTTCGTTGATCGGGAGCGGAAAATAGCGAATTTCGACGATCAGCCGCGGAAAAATCGCGAGTTTTGTCGATCAGCCTCCTAAAAATCTCAAATTTCGTTGATCGACTCCTTTCTGCACCCCCCCCCCCTCTTCGTTCATAAAGTTAACTTTTTTTAGGCGCTAGCCACTTTCATGTCTATGTTTGTTTTTTAGCACTTTTAATAAAACAAAATTTACTGCCCCGAATAAAGTGAAGGAATATTATCACTCCTTGAAAATAATCCTTGCCAAGTAAAAAGTTGATAGTCTTGCCAACTGCAGGGCTGCCACAGGCGACTATTTTTTTATTCTTTTCACCCCAGTACTTTTCTAATATAAATTTTGAAGTATATTTCTCTTGCAAATGTCGACAAAATGTGTGTTAAAAGTTTCTGCTTTCAGAAAGTGGTGCCAGTTAGAATTAAAAAATATACGCCAGTTAAATACCCCGCAACTGAATTGGATATGGTGACTGGGTAAGGGAACCTAGAGAGGTAACCTCCCCCCCCCCCTCTGAAACCATATTTTGTGTCTGATTATAGGCCCATAAATCACCTCCCCGAAACAGAATGCTCTCCGTGTTACTGATGTGGCCCTCGACAACCCAGACATTTTTGTAAGTGGCCCTTCTCTTAAAAAGGTTGTGCACCCCTAATCTACAGGGACGCTCAAAAGAATTCCGTTACATTACGGTCTATGGGGAAAAATCGTTTGCGGTGTATTTTAATGACACACAAAAGAATTTGACTACAGAAGAAAATGAACAATAACTGAACTATTGAAACCTACGAACAGTAATTGATTGAATCCATAAACTCAGACAGGGGCGTTACCTTCATAGTCTCAGATGTTTTTGAATTGAACATATGTTAAAATTCACGAAAAAATAAGATAACTGTACATTTTTGTTTTGCCCAAAAAAATTCCTGGCCCGAGATACAGGCCGCCAAAGATGGCATCCCGGGCACCATTTCCCATTCGTGATTTTTGATAAAACTTTTAAAGTGCTCTATCTCTAGAACGGTGCAAGATGTTTTGTTGCGGTTTTTTTTATTTTAAAGATAATATTTTTCTGTTTAAAATGATGTACCCAATTTTGAAATATGTATTCAACTTTTCTTGTGGCAGCCTTTTGATTTTTTTTTTTATCAAAAAAAATTTTTTTTTTCAAAAATGCCAATCCTAAATTTTTTTTTTCTTCTTCTGTTGATCAATACCATTGGATACTACCTTTACTGTAAAGGATAACTTCTACTTTTGAGTTTAACAAGTTTTAGAAACATTTAAAAAATTCAGAGAATTTTACAGGAACAGTATATATGCAGTTCCAGTAAAAGTCACTGAATTTTCGTTTATTTGTATCATATTTGTAAGGGTAAGCCTACTACATATCCTAAACAAGTTAGAAATTGCAACATCAAATATGGCAAGTGAGGTGCGTTCGTACTATAACTAGTTTTATAAATATTCAGATCTTAGTGCAATAAGTGTTACACTCTTGGGCAGAAAGGCATGAATACAAAATTTATCACGATTCTATATGTTAAATTCAGTAATACGGATGAGATATGAATCCATCTTAAAATGGACTTAATCACCAGGGCAACCTAGAATCATTACTTATCGTGGTACATCATTGAATCAATTACGTATTATAGGATTTTTAAATAGAATGAAGAAAACTTTTATTAATATCTTTTTAAAGTTTTAATTCGATTTTCATAACATTTGAAGTGATACATACTTTATTTCCAACAGCGAACATTGCATAGTAAAACAATCTGAATAACATATATCAATAACACAGCAATACAACTATATTAATGCAAGTTAGAGTTCAGACAGATGGGCAGACAAACCGAATCCATAAAGTCTCTCAACTATGTTGGAAAGTGTTAAACACATAAATAGGTTGGAATTTGACCTTTAGAAATTTATATCAATAGACGGAAGCATACTTGAATACTTTCATACAACCCTGTATTTTACCTATTATCTTTATATACCTACCACTATTTAGATAATATTTAATTAATACTTAAACACACTTAAAAGTAGTGAAATCACACTTCCAGAGTTTATTATCCCAGGGCCAGATGAACACTCCGTCAGTCCGTGCCCCGGCACGGAGTAAAAAAAAAAAAAAAAACGAGGGGCGCAAATTTGCCAAAACAAAATGAGAAACAACAGCAGTTTTCTGAAGACTGCTCTGTAGATTCAGTGCCTGGCTGTATAGAGTGACAAGAAGACGAAGAGGATAAAGCGAAAAATGTAGAAAATGCATCGAGATTGCAGATAGAGACAGATGAAAATTGTCCTGTCATCGGTTTGTTTTGGGGTTATGATCAATAAGTATTGCGTGAAGCTACTTCTGATGCAGATGGAATTGTCATTCGAAAGCAAGTTCAGTGCCCCAAATGTACAACTTTGATTTCCCTACTGATACCAGCGGACGTAGGTTCACCTCAAACAACCATACAAGAGACCACAGCAACGGAGAGAAAATTCACAGAAATTGGTTGGTGTATTCCGTAGTCAAAGACTCAGTTTTCTGCTTTCACTGTGGAATTTTTGCAACGGCTACAACTTCTTCTTTAGCAATCCGTCTAAAAGCTTCGCAAACAACAAATGTTATTTATCAAAGATTTTAGAATGCAGAAATCCAGCATTGGAATGCCGTTTTCAATCGTCAAACTTTTTGGAGGATGTTGCTTGGCATTTAGAGGTAATAACGAAAATTTGTATAAACAGGATAATGGAATCTTTTTGAAGCTAGTCCAACTATTAGCTGAATTTGATCCTGTCACGGATGAGTACGTAAGGAGGGCTTTGCACAAACAACATAAATTAGCCACATACTTCAGTAAAATTATTCAAAATGAAGTCATCCATAAAAAGGCACATATTAGATGAAGTAAAATAAATCAAAATATCACTCAATTGTATTAGACTGCACACCTGACTTGAGTAAAACAGAATAAATGACCATCGTTATAAAGCATGTGTCGATTGAACAAGAAGACATTAATATTCGTGAACATTTTTTGGGCTTTCTTCCGACTAAAAGATCCAAAAAACTTTTTGATGTCTTACTTCGAGAGCAAGAAAACCTGAGATTGACTTTAGCAAACATGAGAGTCCAAGGGTATGATAATGGGGGCGAATATGAAAGGAAAACGTACGGGGGATGCAAGCAATGACTAGAAACATCAACCCTCCTGCTTTTTTATGCCATGTGGTTGCCGTTATCTTAACCTGGTGGTAAATGGTATGGCCAAATCGTAATTAGAAAGAGCCAACTTCTTTTATACAAACTTCAATATCGAGCCACAGAGTTCGTCTGCGAAAAAGACAGTTTGATTATGAAAATCACGATGAACCCATAATCCATGCACAGGAAAATACAAAATTGATTTTTTTACCACCTTGTTGACACTGCGATCTGTTCTTTAGAACAAAGAGTTACTCAGGTGTGACATCACAACAGTTACTTCTGTTTTTTATATCATATATATGAACTAAAAGATGTTTGTTCTTCTATAATTTTTGCCAATTTCAAAGATTTGGAAGCCATTTTAACAGATAGAGAATCATCGGATATAAACAGCTTGGAACTTTGTGATGAAATAACACTGGTGTGTTCTCTATCTGAAAAAGATTTACCACCTTCTAAAGTTATGAAATTGATAAAAAATAATTTTACTAACTCTTCCAATAACTGGATCGTAATTTTTCCAAGCTGAAAATAATCAAGAACATTATTTACGAACAACGTCATTTCAAACAGGGTTGTCAGACCAAGCTATTTTAGAAATTGAGTATGAACTCAGTAACAGTTTAGATGCTTCTGAATTAATTACAGAATTCTATGAACTAAAAGTTCTAAAAAAATCCCGAATTTTACTCCTATTAACATTTTTTTTAAAAAGAAGTTAACTCATTAAAGCCAGTTGGCAAGAAAACTTGCCATGCAAGGCGAACAAAATTTTTTAATTCCAGTACCAGTACTTTAGTTTGGAATTTTTCAAATTATCTAATCTCAGATTTTGAGCGATTAGCTAATTCAAAATTACAAAGTCGCAAAAACTGGTGTCGAAGATTTAAAAGAAGTGTGAAAGAGGCTTGTCGTTAATGGGTTAAGTATTTTAAGTGAAAAGTTATTATAAGTATTTGTGTCAGTTACTGAGTGCGAGTTACGCTGTTTTTTTACGTTCGATAAAAAATGCAAAAAAGACCAGTTACCCTTTTTATGCTTACTACGTATGCGTATTATGTAGGGGTGCAATTTTTAGTTTTGCACGGAGTGTTTTAAAGGCTAAATCCGGCCCTGATATCCATAGTCGGCCATATGTCTAATTCTTTGTGTGGACCTGTATATCATTTTATCTATATTTTACAAACATCTTAGTATACTAAATGGAGTTCAGCATAAAAATGCATAACTCATTTAAAAATCACCTTTAAACTACTTTCGTTCATATTCAGTAACCCTTACAATTTCTTTTGTGTAGCCCTGTATATCATCTACAGCATTTATACACGCAACGTAATATAGAAAAATTTAGTTAAACTTAAAAACTTATATCAAAACTAAAAATGCACTTCCAGCAACCCAGCAAAGAGGGAATTGCTGGCCAACAGCAAGATAGGTGCTGGCAATGATGGAGAAGTGCTGGCTAATGGTCTACCACTGCATGACCACTGCTGGACAGCTTCAGTCAACTTTGCTGTCGGAAATCATCAGATAAAATTCTGGTGGGCTTCCGTTTTATCTCATGCACAGGCCCACCGCTACATGGAAGTGCACGAACTTTTGCAGTATTATTGCTGGGAACCCTTACGCTAGGTGGCGTTGCGAATATCGAAGACTGAGTATTTGAACACAAATCTGAAATGAATATCTTAACACAATTTAAGCTGTGAAGCTAATTTTTTTTAACCTGTAAATAATATAGCACCTCTGCCACCAACAAAATAAATAAGTAAATGAATAAATAAATAAAATCTTTACTTCAACGCACTTTTTTTTCTCCTTAAATATGGTTTTACTAAGTTACAAAGGATTTTGGTTTTCATAATTTATCAGTTCAGATTCAATAATAAAAAAAAAGCGTATAAAATATATAGGATTTCTATACAATACAATAATTTCTATACCAGTTTAATGATTGGGAACGTAACTCACAAAACAAACAAACTTGAAATAGTGTAATGACAGCTTGAAAACCACGAGCGGTCGTAGCATACGCTGAAAGTACTTGTTCATGTCCGATCACAAAAACCCAACAGCATCGAGCGCGGTCAGTACTTGGGAGGGTGACCACATGCAGTTCAAGTATTTCTATAGACATTTCTGTTATAGACACTTCTACAGATATTTCTATAGCTCTTGGTGAAACTAGCTTATAGAAAAAGAGCCGTAATACTTTGTTTTGTTATATAGAATTCTATAAGAAATTTTTGTAAGGGAAAGTGCTGGACCAGCAAAGGAATAGCAGTGGGATAGGTGCTAGCACTGCAGGAAAAATGCCGGATTGAAGTAATGTGATGGCATACCAATGCTGGCCTGCTGTTGGCCATCACTGATGGGCCAGCTGCATTCCGCACGAACACTTTTTGACAGATTTAAGTAATGGCACCATTGCACTTTACCGCTGATGGCAGTGCTGTCTGCCATCTTTTTTCCATCTGATGGCCCACTGTTTCTTTCTTTGCTGGGAATCATCGCTAATATACAGTATTTCGTATACAGCAAAGTATCCGAAATATTTTGCGTGTCTGTGTAAATACTATGCATTTTCTATTACACAGGAAGTAACTTGATGTAAACCTCAGCAACATATATCAATTTACTTATATGTGAAAATGTTTAGCGTAATTAAAATATGCCGCAAACAATATTCCCCTTATACCAGTATGTAACGAAATTCTTTTATGTGGATGTGTAAATTAATATTCTTTGCACCACATATTTTACAGAATGTATATTTTAGTACACTTCATTTTAGTACATAGTTAAGATATTTTGTTTCCATGTTTCGTTTTATTTGTTCTATGCTTCCATTCACCGAACCTTTTAGACACACCTTGTATAACTTATCAAAATCAAAAGTGGAAGTTCTCCTTTACAGGGAGAGTAGTACCCAATGGTATTGATCAACAGCAAAAAAATCAAAAATTTTGGGATTGGCATTTTTGAAAAAAAAAAAAAAAAAAATTTTTTTTTTGATAAAAAAAAAATCAAAAGGCTGCCACTAGAAAAGTTGAATACATATTTCAAAATTGGGAATATCATTTTAAATAGAAAAATATTATCTTTAAAATTAAAAAAAAAACCGCAACGAAATGTCTTGCACCGTTCTAGAGATAGAGCACTTTAAAATTTTTATCAAAAATCATGAATGGGAAATGGTGCCCGGGATGCCATCTTTGGCGGCCTGTATCTCGGGCCAGGAATTTTTTTGGGCTACGCAAAAACATACAGTTATCTTATTTTTTTCGTGAATTTTAACATATGTTCAATTCAAAAACTTCTGAGACTATGAAGGTGAGATTTTTTCTTTGGCTGCCTGAATTGACATGGATTATACCAATTGTTTTAAGTGCGTTTTCAGTTGTAGAATGTGTTTTTATATGTAACTATTATTTAAATATTACTTGGTGTTTATGAATTCTATAGATCATGTACGGGGCCGCACAAAAGTTCTCAACAAGATTCATTTATTGGGGGAAAGTCTTGAAAGGAAATTTTCAACTGTTCTATGCGTTTAACTGAACAAACTTTTAGCATACTATATATTATACATACATATCCATAGACCCTATGCAGGGCTGCTCAAAAAAAAAAATCATATATATTTTTTTTACTATTCTTGGCAATAGTAGAAATTGGATTTTCAAATACGTTATGATTAGGGGAGAGTGGAGAGGAATGGGACAGCAGGTTTTTCTCTTTATGTATTATTCTAAACATTTCATCAATCACACATTAGATGAAGCAATGGTACCCCAATCTTCAGTTGGAAAAAAATAGCTGATCTGTGTAAACTTGAGATTGTATAAAGAAAAAGATTATTTCAAGCACCAAAAGTCAATTTGTTTCATATACTTTTTATTAGTGCTCGCGATTATACGTATAACAAGTATAAAACGTATTATACCGATTCGGATTTTGGATAGATATAATATGGTAAAAGTGGTTCTCTGTGTATACGTTTTATACGTATTCTACGTAAAATCGCGAGCACTACTTTTTATACATTCTGTATATTAATGACTTTTATATGTAGATGTAATAATTTCCCTATTTATGGAACATTATACTGCATATTATCCATAATTTAAACTATGCCTAAAAGCAGCATTTTTGTTTATACAAGAAGTTTAACATAAAAGAAGGTAGAGGGAGGAATGGGACATGCCAGCAAGGATAGGAATGGGACATGTCTAATTCCTTCTTTTTAATAAGATGAATGTAAATTGCTAACATGTAAATATTTTTAGAGGATAGTACATTAATTACAACATTATGAATATATTCAATTACTTCAAAATTTAAATAAATTCAACTGATGATTTTTTAATGTCATCTCTCACTGACAATTCTGAATTTTCCTTCCAGTGATGAAGGTACTGGAATTTGATATTGTAGCACAGACATTATCAACCTACAATCTTTTTTAGACTGTATATACAGCCAAAACTAGACTATTTGTGCCTTATCATACATTGTTTTATAGCTGTCCCATACCTCCCTGTTAGTGGGGAGGTATCGGACACATTTTGAAAGTTACAATTTCATTATTTATAAAATTGTGTCTGCAAATTATGTTTCCACATTGTTCAGAACATTGGAAAGTCTCTCATTTTGCTTTCTATATATAGAAATTTTTGTTTTGTGTCAATCAAAGTTGATTTTCTTATTTTTGTAAAAAATATCCCATTCCTCCCCATTCTCCCCTATGCGTTTTCCAAATTGTTCATTTGGACATCTTTCACCTTGATAAACTGTGAAGTTTTGTTACAGTATTGTGAATGTGTTGGAAAGTGTTTCATAATCCATGCTGTACGCACGATTTTTCGTTGTCATTTTAAGTACGAAAATCTACGAATCCAATAAATTTCACTTTTCTCAGTGTCAGTTAAATTACGTTGCTTTCAATCAATTTTAGCTGAAGTCCTACATCGTCTGTTTTATCCCCTTGTTTTTAAGTGAGATTGTCCCCCCACCCCACACACAATTTCTTCTAAATATTTCGAAAAGAGGAGTTTAATGAATTTGAAAACTTTGTATAATTTAAATCTTCTTTGAATTTTCTCTTCTAGAACTTGAGAGTGGTCATAATTCCAAGAGTTCTATTTTGTGAAATTTAATATTCCTTATCTTTGAATAGAAATCTAAATTTCCTTTTGCTTGGTAAGAGAATATTTTAAGTTTAAAAAAAAAGAAAGGGTTTCATAAGAATCTGACTCTTATTCTAAAGTTAAACTTATCTTTGAAATAGTTTATTGCTGTTTAATAATTTTGTTAGATAAAATATTTGAGAATAAGTTTAAATCCTTTTCTAATGAATTAATTTGTCTTGTTGGGTAGTACTAGAGGATGTAAAGTGATCCTCATTTTTAAGAAGTGAAAATTTCTTAAAGTTTAATAAAAGATTTTTTTTTTTGTGTGTGTCTGTTAAGAAATGAACAAGTAAGCGGTGAAGACTGGTGATATTTCTTGCATCATTTGTTATTGGATAGTAATAGATGTTGATAACATACACTATATGGACCATTAATGACCGGACACTTTCAATTTTAGTCATTTTGCCGAATATTTAGAAATGTCAGATTCTTCTGGAATTTCAGGATTAAAAAGAACAGGTTTGACCTCATATTTATCAACGTCGATTTGATAAGAAGATCAATTAGGGGACCAGCAAAAAAATCAAAGAAAAAATAATACTTGGGATCACCTTGTGAAATAAAATGCAGGAAGTGATATATCGCTACAGAATATAAACAGGCAGACAATGTACAATATGTGTATTCATTTGTGCAAGAATAGCACGTACATTAATAGAGATACAGCAATTTTTTTTTAATTGAAAAAATTCTTGGATGTTTTTTGCTTATAACATGCAGGGTTTTTAACGAAATTTAACGCTAGTTTCAGAAAAATTCACAAAATGTAGTAGAAACATTATAGTGCAATTGAAATATAAATATATTAAATATTTTAGGAAATATGAGCAGTTGTATGAAATAATTTTTATCTGCGCATGCGCGAACGATAACTATTAAATTATGTAAAAAGGTCCTTGTTAACTCTGTGGTGCAACTTATTAAAAATATCCAGTCAAATATCGTAAAAATTCAGAAAGATGTCGGCGTTAGAGTGAACTAATTTTTAGTTGTTCTCTAAAAGCAGCTGAATCGAATGATAAGGGATTTTCTACAAATTGTCATTTTTTATTAACTGACTTTCAGAAAAAAGTATTTAGTGATTATTAACGAGTAAATTTGGAAAAAATGCTTCGATTTTGATACTTCTTTTTATCTCGGTATAAGCTCGTTCTAGTGGTTATCCAAAAAAAACTGAAGCATCAATAAAAAATGAAAATTTAAAAAAAATTAATTAAAATTGACACTTTGTGGGCAATTCCTTATCATTCAGCTAGTTTTAGCAAGTAACTAAGAATCAGCTCACTCTAGCGCCGATATCTTTCTGAATTTTTACGACATTTGACAGGAATTAATACATTGCTCCATAGACTGTTAAATTATGTAAAATGATCCTTGTTATCGTTCGCGTATGCGCAGATAAAAATTATTTCATACAAATGCTCATATTTCCTAAAATATTTAATATACCAATTGCACTATATTATTTCTACTACATTTTGTCAATTTTTCTGAAACTAGCGTTAAATTTTGTTAAAAACCCTGCATCAGTAAATGTGCAAAATACTTAAAAGATGAAACAATATTCAAAAAGATGTTAAATTACTTTAATATCCTTAGTATACTTTCAACTATAAAAACATAGGTTTCGTCAGAGAAATACAAAATGCTACTGTGTATAGTAGTATTTACAGTACAGTGGGCTACAGTAGTATTTTGTATTTCTCTGACGAAGGCTATGTTTTTATAGTTGAAAGTATACTAAGGATATTAAAGTAATTTAACATCTTTTTTGAATATTGTCTCACCTTTTAAGTAGTTTGCATATGGTGTAATTTTAAGTTTAAAAATCCTGCATGTTAAGCAAAAAGCATGCAAGAATTTTTTCTATTTTTTTTTTTTTTTTTTTTTATTGCTATATTTCTATTAATATACGCGCTGTTCTTGCACAAATGAATACAGATATTATACAATGTCTGTTTATTTGTATTCTGTAGCGATAAACCATTTCGTGTTTTTCATTTTACATGGTGATCCCAAGTATTTTTTTCGTTGATTTTTTTGTTGGCCCCCTAATTACCCTCCTTATGAAATCGACGTTGATAAATATGTGGTCATACCCGTTCTTTTTAATTCTGAAATTCTAGAAGAATCTGACAAGTATATTTCTAAATATTCGACAGCATCTCTAAAATTGAAAGTATCCGTCATTAATGGCCACTAGCAGGGATGACCGAGCTAGGCTCGGTCAAAATTAGCCTTGTGTTCAATTCGATATTTTATTATCACTGTATCATTCTTGCCGTTTAGATACAATTGGCTTGATCCTGAGACATTGTGACCCAAAATGACACACTAACCGATTTTTTTTTTTTCGAACATGCGACCTAACCAATGCTCTTCTCGAACCCAAAAACGATAGAATACAAAATATAGCCAAAATCGTTAAAGTCGTTTTATAGATAAAATTAGCTTGACTCACGGTCACCCAAAAGGGACCCACTACTCTAAATTAATCGAACATATAACCTATCCCTATGGTCTTCTCATGCCCAGAAACTATATAACAAACTTTTGTCAAAATCGTTTGAGTCGTCTTTTAGATACAATTATCTTGACTCACAGTAACCCAAAAATGACCCTCTAATCGAATTTTCTCAAACATGCGAACTAAGCCCGATGGTCTTCTCATGCCCAGAAATGGTATAATACAAAATTTTGCCAAAATCGTTTGAGTCGTTTTTTAGATACAATTATCTAGACCCACAGTGACCCAAAAATGAACCACTAAACGAATTTTCTTGAACATGTGACTTAGCCAATACTTTCCTCGTGCCCCAAAACGGTTGGGTATAAAATTTAGTCAAAATTGACAGTGCCGTTTTTTAGATATAATTAGCTTGACAATGACCCATTATGAAGCAAAAATGACCCACTAATCGAATTTTCCCGAAAAAGCGACTTGGCCCAATTCCCTTCTGATGCTCAGAAACGATATAATACATAATTTTGCCGTAATGGTTTGAGCCATTTTTTGAGATACAATTATCTTGACCCATAGTGACCCAAAAATGACCAACTAATCGAATTTTCTCGAACATGCGAATTAGCCAATGGTCTTCTCATGCCCAGAAACGGTGTAATACAAAATTTTGTCAAAATCGTTTGAGTCGTTTTTTAGATACAATCAGCTTGACCCACAGTGGCCCAAAAATGACCCACAAATCGAATTTTCTGAAAATGTGACTTAGCCTTCTCATGCCCAGAAACGGTATAATACAAAATCTTGTCAAAATCGTTTGATTCGTTTCTAGATGCTATTAGCTTGACCCACAGTGACCCAAAATGACCCACTAATCGATTTTTCTCGAATATGTCATTTAGCTCAATGGTCATCTCATGCCCAGAAGCGATATATTACAAAATTTTGTCAAAATGTTTTGAGCCATTTTTTACATTCAATTAGCTTGACACCTGACCCATTGTGACACAAAATGACCCACTAATCAAATTTTCTTGAACATACGACCTAGCCCAATAGTATTCTCGTGCCCGAAAACGATAGAATATAAAATTTCGTCAAAATCGTTTGAACAGTTTTCTATATAAACTTAGCTTGACCCACAGTGACCCAAAAATGACCCACTAATCGAATTTTCTCTAACATGTGGCTTAGGTCATTGGTCTTCTCGTAATCCAAAACAGTAGATTACAAAACTTAGTCAAAATCGTTAGAGATGTTTTTTAGATAAAATTACTTTGACCCGAAGTGATCCAAAAATGACCCATTAATCGAAATTTCTCGAATATGTGACCTAGCCTAATACTTTTCTCGTGCCCAAAAACGGTTGGATATAAAATTTAGTCAAAATCGACTGAGCCGTTTTTTAGATATAATTAGCTTGACACTGACCCATTATGACCCAAAAATGACCCACTAATGGAATTTTCTCGAACATGTGACTTGGCCCAATGGCCTTCTCATGCTCAGAAACGATGTAATACAAAATTTTGCCGTAATGTTTTGAGCCATTTTTTTAGATACAATTAGCTTGACCCACAGTGACCCAAAAATGACCCACTAATGGAATTTTCTCGAACATGTGACTTAGCCCAATGGTCTTCACATGCCCAGAAACTATATAATACAAAATTTTGTCAAAATGTTTTGAGCCTTTTAGATTTAATTATCTTGACCCCGACCCATTGTGACCCAAAAGGACCCACTAATAAAAATTTCTTGAACTTGCGACCTAGCCTAATTGTATTCTCGTGCTCGAAAATGATAGAATACAAAACTTCGTCAAAATCGTTAGAGCCGTTTTCTAGATAAACTTTCCTTGATCCACAGGGACCCAAAACTGACCCACTAATCGATTTTTCTCGAACATGTGACTTAGCCCAATGTTCATCTCATGCCCTGAAACGGTAATTACAAAATTTTGTCAAAATGTTTTTTTTTTAGATTCAATTAGCTTGACCCTGACCCACTGTGACCCGAAATGACCCACCAATCGAATTTTCTTGAACATGCGAGCTAGCCCAATAGTATTCTCGCGCTCGAAAACGATAGAATATAAAATTTCGTCATAATCGTTAGAACCGTTTTCTAGATAAACCTTGCATGACCCACAGTGACCCAAAAATGACCCACTAATCGAATTTTCTCTAACATGTGACTTAGCCCATTAGTCTTCTCGTAATTGAAAACAGTAAATTACAAAATTTATTCAAAATCTTAAGAGCCGTTTTTTAGATAATATTAGCTTGACCCATTGTGACACAAAATGACCCGCTAATCAAATTTTCTTGAACATACGACCTAGCCCAATAGTATTCTCGAGCCCGAAAACGATAGAATATAAAATTTCGTCAAAATCGTTAGAACCGTTTTCTAGATAAACTTAGCTTGACCCATAGTGACCCAAAATGACCCACTAATCGAATTTTCTCGAACACATGACCAGGCCCATTGGTTTTCTTGTGCCCGAAATTGGTAAAATACAAAATTTAGTCGAAATCGTTTGAGCCGTTTTTAAGATAATATTTACATACACACACGCACACAATTTTTGCTCCCATTATAGTATAAGATATAGTGTAGTTCTCTAATAACACAGGTCTGCAACCAAAAAACTGCATAAGATTTATTGACTTTTTCTTATAAGTGTTTACTCACTGAAACCGGGAAAAATATTTTTAATTTTCCACAGATTTTGTTGCAAAACTCATGCTTTTAATTTAATTAAGCATAAAATTTCCCTTTTTAACCGGAAACCTGGTATCCTTTTCTTGAGTAAAAAACCATATCCAACAATGATTCTATCTATTAATTTCATATTTCTAAGAGTGAAACTCAGTGTAAGCAAAGGGGAAAGTATAATTTGGAACTTGTAATATAATTTTTAACGCAGTCCCTTGTAATAAAATTGATTTTCTCCATCGCAGTTGTGCTTTTCTAACGGAAACTCCTCATGTTTTGCAGTAACGTGATGCAGAAAAATAGAAGTCATTTCTGGATTCATCACCTTCAAAAACGTATAATTAACCAAAAATATCCCATGCAGCTGAAAGAAAAAAAAATTGCAGACCTGTGTAATTTAATGGAGAGGTAATTCAGTTCATTTTTTGTTGTTGTTACCTTCTCTTTACACCACGTTATGGTAACTTCAGATTTTCATTTGTGTTTTAGAGACTTTGTGGGAAGGTTTAATATAGTGTGTCAAGCCTGTTAGCCTATTTTGATTCTTTTTGAATTATAGGGAAGACCGGGTGAATGGCGCCACTCGGGGTTATGCGCCACCCCGCCTAGTTTAAAAACTAACGGCAGTTAGAGATAGTAAATGCGCCTGCCAACAATAGAAACAGTGCATTGAGTGAGTAATTTTGTTGTACGTCGTTCGTTTGCTCTAGTGAAAAATTTAGTTTTCATCTAAATACTTCTTATTTTTGAGCTTCAAATGAGTATAGGTAAACACCTTTTATTGTAACATTAGGTACTTAAGATAATATTAGGGGCTATACTTACATAACGTTATCAACATTTTGCCAATTTTGAACCCCCTCCCCCCCCCTTACGATATCATACGTTATCATTCGTCGACCCCCCCCCTTACACACACACGATGATATCGTTATCAACGTCTGAAAATTATTTTTATTTTTACATTCTTTTTCTTTTCTTTTTATATGTTTGCAGTAATATGCACATATGATTCTATATTTATTAGTCGCATAGTTTACGGATTCAAGAAGTCAATAAAATATACATACATAAAACAAAGTTATATCAAATAACATCTAAAAGTGTTAGTTACTATTTAAAAGTTTTTAATAGTAGCTTATTGTTACATAATGCAATTTAACTGTAATATTGTCCCCTCTTGCAATTGCCCTCTGCACGGGAAGGGTAAAAGCAGAACTTGCAAAACTGTGGATAACTTTATTTCTCTTTCTTTACTGGTAAACGCAAGTATCATTTCCATCCAACATATTATGTTCCTGGTTTCGCCAATAACGAATTATATGCACACGTGGCAGAAGAACAGGAATGTCAAACTTTGGGGAATTGCAAATTTTGGAATGAAATGATTTTATAAACCTTTAATGGCTTTAATAATAGCTTTGTATTTTCATAAAATATAAAAACTAGTCGGATGTGGCAATCCCAACACTTTCTTCTATCTCATACATTTAATACTTCCTGAAAAATGCAGCATATCAGCACCATCGAGTAGAGGATTTACACCAAAATCTAATTATCAACAACTTTGACAACTTCTAACTGAATCTGAAGTTTGATGAAAATCCGTGCATTAGTTTTTCAGACAAAGCTATCGGGGAAATTGTAAAAAATTCTGCATGGCAGCGCCAACGGTTGGCGATTTACACCAAAAACTAATTAGGACCAGTTTATACCAGGGCGTAACTGAATCTGAAGCTTGAAGAAAATTCATGCATTAGTTCTTGAGATACAGCTATTGCGGAAATCGTGAAAAATGCAGCACAGCAGCGTCACCGGTTGGGCGATTTACACCAAAAATTAAACAGCACTAATTTATATCAGGGACTAACTGAATCTGAAGTCCGATAAAAATTCGTGCATTTTGTCTTGAGTTAGAGTTATTGTGATAATCATAAATAACGCAGCATAGCAGCGCCACCTAATGGTCGATTTCACCAAAAAGTAATCAGCACCAAACTATATCCAGGACTAACTGAATCTGAAGTTTTATGAAAATCCGTGCAGTAGTTCTTGAGATATAGCAATTGCAGAAATCGTGAAAAATACCGCATAGCAGCGCCACCTGTTGAGCGAATTTCACCAAAAACAAATCAGGACCAGTTTATATCAAGGTCTAACTAAATCTAAAGTTTTGTGAAATTCCGTGCATTAGTTTTTGAGATAGAGCGCCCACAAAATTTTTTCTCAAATACAGACTCACAGAGTGACAGAGTGAACGAAAGACTCACAGACAGACATTTTCTAAAAACCACCAAATCATGTTCAGGATATTCTAAAACGTATAAATCCGTGGAAAACTGAAAGTAAAAAATTTTCACGAATTCAATACTTTCTTCTTGTAAAGATAGAAGAAAGTAATAGCTAGAGAACGGGAATTCTGCTTTTTCAGAATTTAGTGTCGCCCCCAACATTTCCATTACTTCATTTTCTTCTGGTAGACTGGTGATTTCTATTATTATGAAACAGCCAATGGAAAAAAAAATTATGGCTATTTTTTTTTTCATTCTGACCAAAAAATCAGAGTTCTAAATTTTTACGGCTGCTCTTTCATCTTCACCTAACGCTTCATTTATAATGGTTGTTTCATAATAATAGAAGCCACCAGTTCATCAGAAGAAAATAACTCGGTTAAGCGGGACTCGGATAATCGGGACTCTACTGCAAAACATATTTCAATTTTAAGACTTAAAGCTTTTATTTTATGTAAAATAACATCATTTGCATTAATATAGATACTGAAAATTAAATATAGTTTATAATAGCTCCACGTTTTATCATATATCCTTCATTTATATTTTTCTCAAAATAGCACGCATTTTAATTTTTTTTTCAATGAGAAAATGGCAACAAGAAGATATAATTGCTATTTTTCAACAATTTTTTCTTTACTTTCTACAGAAATGGAGTACTTGAGTTGCCAAAATGAAACAAATGTCGCTAAAAACTATAAAAAAAATATTTCAAAAACAAATGGAGATGCAGTTTTCAAACAAATTGCATTAAAAAGTACTTTTTTCCCCCGATATGACGGTATAAACATTGAAAATGTGCGATGCTTAGAAGTTTTTAAAATTGCTGTAGAATATTTAATCGCACAATGAAACATCGGCTTTTGTTTTACGGCTGGCGGATACAAGGTAACGTTATTTATTGGAAACAAAATAAGCTGGGAGAAAGAAATAGCATACGGGGGGCTAATAATAAATAAAAGGTATCAGACTATTTGGACGTGAAGAAAAAGTTACTTAAAAAAGAAAAGTTTGATTGGACCAAAAATGATAACGATATCAAAAAGCAAACCCCTCTCCCCGTAGATATATCTAATGATATCAAGTGCCAGATCCAGCCCTCCCCCTAAAGTGATAACGTTATATATGCACAGTCCCTTACCCGTAATCTACATGCATTCGCCGACATTTTGATGCAATTTGGTGAACAAGTTCGGTTCTTCTTTCGGCTTTGCTGGGGGATTTCCGCTATCTTGCCCTCTCGGGGTAATGCCGCCAACATGGCAAAGGGTGACTTTTGAAATTTGAGTTAAATTGTAAGCTTAGCACATTAATAAATCTGACTTAAGGAACATTGTAATTATTCATTTTTCTATCAAATTACATTGTTTCTAAATATTTCCAGTAGGTTATGTGTTTCCTAGTATTCATTTTATGTATTTACTAGATCATTGAAGAGTGGCGTCATTACCCCGATACAGTGGCGGAATTACCCCACTATCCTGGGTAATCCCGCCACTCTACAGAGGTTGAAAGAATTTTCTTTTTTCTTTTTTTTTTTTTTTTTTTTTTTAATGTGTGATTACTTTACAGTTATGATTACGGTTAAATTTATACAATACTAAAGATCATTATTCAGCTTTAGAATTTTTACTATTAAAAAATAAACATTTTTTGAGGAGAAAAAATTTAAATTCCCTTAAGGTGTCGCCATTCCCCCGGCCTCCCCTATATACCTAAATTGAAATTTGTTACGGGCTTCTCACTTCGCCTTGGAATGTTTTGTATATATGGCGTATTTGCCCTTGTTCATCTTGAGCATGTTTACAACAGTATATAGGTAAGCAGGTAACCCTTTACCCTGAAATGCGCCAACAAAGTTCAATGAATCTTTTTGCTAAGCAGTTCATTAAATAGATTTTTTATAAATTCAATATCAGTTAGTATAAAAAGGCAATTTATCGCTTCAATTACAAAATATTTACATATCTCCACAATTTTTATCAGCGGTTTTTGTAGACTTGTTTTGAGTAAACTTTTGCTTGAGGTAAAACGCTAAAAAAAAGGTAAGAATTAAAATAGTAGATCGATATATACAATAAAAGATGTTAGAGGAAAGTGGGGTAATGACGCTCAGAAGGGAAATCCCGCTCACCAAATATTTCTAAATAGAATAGAATTGAAAACGTGCGATCGGTACCGGCACCTAGCGAACTTCATCCTAAGTTTCCAGTAAGGATTTAGTGCCCGTCGGGAGGAAAGTATTTTTGTGTCCTCACGTTATTAGTTTGAAGTTGTTTTATTATAAAATTCTGCAACATCTAACTTGAAGGTAAATGTACACTTATTTTCAAATATTAATTTACTCATTATGTCTACAAAATATATACATTTAGCTGTACTTTCATGCTTTTATTTATTTTTGTAGTGCGTTGTTACGCCAAATATAATGCATTAAAACCCAACATGGCGATGACAGGTAATGGCGCTCGCGTGGAATTCCAGAAGAAGTGTGGCCAGTGCACAATTTTTTTTAATTCAAATTTGTTGATTGACACCACTTTTTTGAAATGGTAAAATTCCCCTGTTTTCGCCTTAATATGTCATTATACAAGGAGAATTTTACGATTTCAAAAAAGTGGTGAAAATCAAAAAACCTAAATATAAAAAAAAGTAGCCCACTATATGTGTAACACAATATGTGTGCACATTATGTGTAAAGTGGTCGCAAAAAGTCAGCAGTGGTGTGAACAGTCCACACAACTACATATGTGATTTTTGTCTTACTTAAATGTTGTATTCAAACTATGAGCGCAATTACCCTACCATGCCGAGCAGCTTTTTCAAGAAGGCTCACGTTTTGAGCACCTTATCGCCAGCGTAACGTTTGGCGCGGAGATGAATTCAACGCTACGCACCCTTTCTTGTCCGTGATGTCATACGCGTAGCGAACAGCAACCCTATTCCTTTGCTGAGAATAAAGAGATAGTGCTTTTTTTCATTTGTTTTTCCGCAAATGTAAAAAGTTGTCAATAAAGTAATTTCACCGTGGTTATTAAAACCTTGCTTAAAATAAAGAGCTTTTTCGGATTAAAATGCTTTTAATTTCACAATATATTAAGTTTTGTTTTTTTTTCATAGTTCAATAATATTTATTTCATTAATTCGCTGTGTTCGAAGAAATTGAGAACGTATTTTATTTTTTAGGAAAAATAAAAACAGACGTAAAGATTTTCTTGTAATAAATATAATTCTTTGATCATGTTTTTATGACACAGTTGAACTTATTTTTATTAGCATTACTACTAAATTAATTTACTTTTTTTATTATTATTATTAAGCGGCATAGTTGTGTGACGTGTTGATTGCATTAATAAAACATATTTTCACTGAAATAATTCATTAAAAATTCATTGTTCTTAATTTAATTACGATTAGAAGTTAATAGGAAGTTGAAACTAAAATCAATTCGATTATAATTAGATTGAACGATAAATCATAAATTATTTAGCTGTATCCTGCAATTAAATCAATCAGCTAAAATAATTGCAAGTTGATGCATGCAATTAAATCAATTACTATTACATTTTAATGCTGTTAAATTTTTGTCATTATTTGAGTTTTTATGAAAAAAAAAAAACATTGACCTGCCCCTAGTGCACAAAATTAAAAATCTTTAAAATTCTTCAGTTTTTTATTTAAAAAATTTTGCCGTATTTTTAAATATTATTTCGTGTTAGTTGTTTTATTTGTTATTTTAAAATAGTAATTCGTCATATTTGAATAAATTATCTAAATTCTTCTGTCTAATAAAATAAGGATCAATCGTCTGAGGCAACCTCCCAGCAAAAGCTCGTTTTTGTCCCCCTTCCCCAAAGTTAAATATTCTAATTTTTTGAGTTGTTTTTTCTATTTGTTAATTGACAAATTTAAATATACAGCCCCTCATTATCATACACAGTTAAAAAATCTCTAGTGATTTTATTTGTTACTTTGAAGTAACAAAAGATAGTCATTCAATATTCCTTCTCCCCTTAAGAATTTCATCTCGCATTAAAAAGGCAATTTCTAAACATCCTGGTTGGGGGCGTGATAGTTTTTTTTCTTGGTTTGGCCTATTTTCACTCGACTTCGGGGACTGTTTCTGCAGAATGATTTGGTATTATATTAATTATATAAGTTCATCGCAGAAAATATAGCAATTTTCTGCCACATGTACTTTTTTAAATCTGTGTTTATATACATCAAAATGCACTGAAACTGCATTAATTCATCATCCCCATAAATCCATCTTTATATGTAATCAAATATCTAGATTTATGAGGGTAATGAGTTTTTGTTTAACAGGTATGGAATTAATAATACTCAGTTTAATGAAAATGTAGATTTTTGAGGGGATCAAATAATCAAAATTTTAGTCTATATCATCAAATGTAATAAAGGCCTTTGATAAAAACGAGTATAAGAGTTCGTAATACAATTTCTTTCGAAGAAGATTTCTTTTCATCTGGAACACATAATTGAAAATATTTCTTTAATTTAGGTAGGACTGTTATTTTCAAATATGCTAGTTCATCTTCCGCCATTTCGGTTCAAAACAAAACACAAGACGACGATTGGCGTTAGAGCTGGCTGAACGTTCTCGTTTTCGCCAACTCGCCAAGGTTGGTGTTGAAAACGTGAGCCTTCCTGAAAAAGCTGCCAGGCATTACCGCTCAATCGATGGTTATTTAAATAAAACTAAAAAAAAAATTCCTAAAACTTTTATGCAAATTAGTTGATTGCATACTGTTCCTCATACTTTGGAGTTATACTTCGTTAATAAAATAGATTTTTGTCAAAATTTGACTAGCTATTTATGTTTTCCCTTAAGTGAACGCCATTCACCTACTTCTTTAATATTTTACAAATTCTTCAGAACCGATATTTCATTTAATATTTATTAATTTTTAGCTGTAAAATTCTTGCACGTTTAAAATTAAGTATATTTTAATAAATGATATACTGTCAAACTCTGATATTATTCCAGGCAATAGAGACCGTATAGGGACTCTACCTAGCAAAATTAATGGTAGTACTGGAAATCGGCTTTGTAGATGTTTTTTGGGTCGCTGAACCCGAATTTGTAACTTCCCACCAAAATTTACCCCCAAATTTTGGTAAAAAAGCCCCCCAAAAAAGGTTTTTATTAAAAAATTCCATTTTTTTTTTTTATTGTTTTAGGGCAGTAGCTAGAAAATTCAGAAAGCGTTAAAAGTAGCTAGAAAATTCAGAAAGTAGATAAAATTTGCAACAAATTAGATATATGACATTATGACTTAGGATGAAGGGGGGATCTGCCTCGGAACATGCGCGCGGTGCTGCGTAAACTAAGTTGCGCAATTCCACTTAACCACTCACACGTTTACATTAGCCCTCCCATCTTCCCTCCGAACTTTCTCTATAAGGTTTAAGTTTTTTGGGTCGCTGAATCCGAATTTTTAACTTACCCCCAAAATCCCCCCCCCCGAACCCCTCCCCCCAAATATTTGTTTTTAACTTAAATTTCTTATTGTTTTAGGGGAAAAGCATTACGAAATTCAGAAACTAGACAAAATTTGCAACAAATAGGATATATGACATTATGACGTAGGATAAACAGGGAGAGAGGGGGCTACCTCGGAACATTCCTCGCGCGCTTTTCTCAAATACCAAATTTTTTCAAAAAATCAATTTTTTGGGGGGTTGCCGGGGGAAATTTTGGGGGGAAGTTACAAATTCGGATTCAGCGACCCCAAAAACATAAAGTTAGTCGAAATCCAGAACTAGTATTAATTTTGCCAGATAAAATCCCCTATTGCCTGGACTTCATAATTTAGTGCACGTAGCGCCGCAGTGCATGTTCAGAGGCAGCCCTCACCCTCCCCGTTCATCCTAATGCCATATATCCTATTTGTTGCAAATTTTGTCTAGTTTCTGAATTTCGTAATGCTTTTCCCCTAAAACAATAAAATTTAAGTTAAAAACAACTATTTGGTGGGGGGGGGGGGGGGGGGAGAAATTTTTGGGGGAAAGTTAAAAATTCGGATTCAGCGACCCAAAAATCTTAAAGTAAACCTTATAGAGAAAGTTCGGAGGGGAGATGGGAGGGCGAATGTAAACGTGTGAGTGGTTAAGTGGAATTGCGCAACTTAGTTTACGCAGCACCGCGCGCATGTTCCGAGGCAGATCCCGCCTTGCCCTTCATCCTAAGTCATAATGTCATATATCTAATTTGTTGGAAATTTTGTCTGCTTTCTGAATTTCTAGATACTTTTTCTCTAAAACAATAAAAACAATTGATTTTTTTTAATAAAAACCTTTTTTGGGGGGCATTTTACCAAAATTTGGGGAGGTTGCCGGGGGAAATTTTGGTGGGAAGTTACAAATTCGGATTCAGCGACACAAAAGACATTTAGAAAGCCGATTTCCAGTACTACCATTAATTTTGCTAGGAAAAATTCCCTATTGCCTGGGCTATATTACAAGAAAGTTGTTTTAACAAGCAAAAACAAAAGGATATTATTGGCCTTTTAAAATAATACATTGCAGAAAACTATTATAAAAATGGTAAATAGGATATGAACAACAAAAATTTGGCAAACTTTCAAAAAATTGCACATTTTTCTCCATTTTACTAAAAACGTTTTTTTATAAGTGTTCTACTCTCTTGAGAGTCCTCCTTTTATTGATTTAATGAAAATGCGGTTCTAGATTGTATATAAGAAAAATTCATACCATATATGAAGCCTTGATTTTTAATTGGTGCCAATCAAAATATAATTTAGTCGCAAAGTGATTTAAAAACCCCGTTTTTTATAAATTAACTAGCAAAACCCGCGGCTTTGCTCGCGTAATAGTTGAAATATGCCAAATGATATTTGTATGTCTAATTTTTATTAGAAGAAATTGTACTTTTAGGAATAATTCAAAAATTACTAATTGAGCCACAGTTTGACTAAACTTCATTATTTGTACTTCATTATACTTCATTACGCAGAAATGAGACTTGAATTAACAAGAAGAACTAAAGCTAATTCAAAATAAATGGGAATTTAGAAAGTATTTTGAACATTTCATACGCTCATTTTATTCATTTGAAGTTTTGAATTTTTTAGAAATCGTTCTTAGTACGCATTTACATCCTAAAATTAACCATCATGTCAACTTCCAAGCTCCTTGGCTGTCGGTCTACCACCTCTCTGGTGGTAGTGGCACTAACATAAAATGCCTATGCTGAAACAGAGACTGTCACCATTAATTTGCCAACATTAATTTTGAAATCTGTTTGGTAAATTCTAATATTCCATAGAAAAGGTAACTTAGAAAGTTTTTAAAGGCTTTTTTAGAACGTTTGCTGTTCCTGCCAACCCCAGGTGGTAGTGGCACTGGCATAAAATGTATCCTGTGTGGGATCACAGACTGTCACCTTTGATTCCCAACCATTACTTTTGTAATCGTTTTATTATTTCCTGAGTTTGCATAGAAATCGTAATTTAGGACTTTTGGTACGCTTTTCGATCCTTCCCTTCGCTTCACCTCTTTTAAATTTCGAATTTGTTTTCGACAGTTCTTAGCGGGCATTTATATTTTATAAGTAGCAACCATGCCATATTTAAAGATTCTAGCCTTTTCAGTATCACAGAAATCGCAATTTAGAACGTTTTCTGTTCCTGCAACCCCCAATAAGGTAGTGACACCGACATAAAATAGAGCGTATGTTAGAGCAACAGGTGTCACCATCAATTTCCAACTATTACTTTTGAAATCGGTTCGAGACTTCCTGAGATTGTGTAAAAATTGCAATTTAGAATGTTTTTAGGATGCTTTTCGCGTATTTTTACCCTTTTAAATTTCTATTTTTTTTTTTTTTTTTAGGAAATGTTCTTAGAGATCAGTTATATCTAATAAGTAACTACCATGCCAAATTTCGTGTATCTAGGCCCTACAGTAACATGAAAATCGCAATTTAGAACGTTTTTTGCTCTTTTTCCCCCTTTGTAGTAGTGGCGCCGACATAAAATATAGCCTATCTTGAAGCAAAGGGCTGTCACTATCATTTTCACACCAATATTTTTGAAATGGGTTTGGTACTTCCTGAAATTGCATAAAAATCGCCATTTAGAACGTTTTATAGAACGCTTTTCGCGCATTTTCACCCCGTTTTAATTTAGAATTGTTTTAAAAATGCCCTTAGAGATCGTTCATATCTTATAAATAACTACCATTCCAAATTTCATATTTCTAGGCCCTTCTGTAACACAAAAATCGCCTTTTTAGAACGTTGTTTGCTCCTGCACCCCCTTTGGGGTAGTGGTATCGACTTAAGATATAGCCTATGTTCGAATGTGGACTAACACCGTCATTTCGATACCATTACTTTTGAAATCAGTTCGGTAGTTCCAGAGATTACCTCCTACAAACAAGCGAACAATTTTTACTTATTTATAATATTAGTATAGATTGCTGTGACAAATTTTCGCATACCTATTGTAAGGGGTCTCCAAGACCACTTGATCGAAAGATGAATGATAGGCTCGTTTAACTTCATAGGATATTGTTTCTGTACTAAATTTTATTTGCACGACTATTATAATTAAAATCACCTATTCAGAAGTCTCTAGATAATACTAGAACAACAAACGAAGCAAAGTATCTATACTAAGAAATAACGAAGTATCTGATACTTCACTAGTAGAGTAGGTAGAGGTAAATATACGCACGGAGCAAAGATATGCAGTGGCTGATTAAGACCAATGCCACAATGCTATAGCATTGTGAATGGATAATACTTAAGCAAAAAAGCAGCAAAAAGGACGCCCGTCTGACATTGGTCTTAATATGAAGAAACATTTCTACAATCATGACCACTAGGTGGTAGTTTTGTCTCAAGTGTAGTAGTTATGCGTTCAATCCTTGTGAAAAAAGTAGCACTCCGTGCCAAGAAAATGAAGTAAGTTTAAATTTTCGAATTTTAATCTAATATTTTTAAATTTTCACTGTATTGTTTAATTGACAATACTTCGAATTTTTACAAATCCAAAAATGCAGTGGAGAACGGAAGCTCTATAGCTTCTAAATGCCGTATAGCTTACCTCGATCGCATTTGTTTAAACTTGTAGGTAGCCGGTTAAGTAAAATACTGCTGAATGGTGTAAAAGTACGCATGCGTCTTGGGGCAAAGAGATACGCACAAGTTTAAGATTCTTTGCTCTATTGTTTTAGCTAGATGCAAAGCTCTTCACAATTGCGTTGTAGAAAGTTTTACTTTTTATAAGTTAGTATTGTATAAAATATAATAGCTACTTAACTAATATAAGCTAGTTAACTAACATTTCCTTTTACTAGTTAATTTTTTTTTCAATATAGAACGTAGGTATCTACCTACCTACTT
Organism: Maratus speciosus; assembly: GCA_963932465.1. Classification (NCBI taxonomy): domain Eukaryota; kingdom Metazoa; phylum Arthropoda; class Arachnida; order Araneae; family Salticidae; genus Maratus; species Maratus speciosus. The sequence goes on from OZ010791.1 coordinate 416,743,767, forward strand.
TTAAAAATAAATATTCTTATTTCATAAAACGATTTTGTTTTAAGTCTTAACCCCTGTTAACGGTCTCGCAGACCGCTGTTATATTCAGTTTTCATAGCTTAACTTGTAATTTTCAATTTAACTATTGGTGTTAGTTTAATTTTGATTCGTTTGGAAACTTAGTAGTATCGCTAAAGACTTCTAAATGAGGATAATTTTTATTATAATAGGCCTTTACGTAAAGTTTAGCGCAAAAAAGTATCTTGTGAGTCCGTCAACCCTTTTATTCATTCAACGACCAAGGGGTCTTTGAGACCGCTCACAGTATTTATGCAACAATTTTTGTCACAGTAGTTAGAGGTTAACTGCTATTTGCGATTTCACAGACAGCTGTTTTTTTCCTTTTTTTCTCATGGTTAACTTACAATTTTCAGTTTAACTATAAATACTAGTGAAATTTACTAATGCTTTTCCATAACTCATTCGTTGTATTGGAAATAGGGAAAAATACTCAGTGCGTATCTTTGCCCCACCAATGCGTACTTTTACCCCAACCGATGGGGCAAAGATACGCTGAGCAATGTTTAAAAATTGCAATTTTTCACATAATTAAAATTTGACAGAATGTCGGTTTATGGTGTCACTTGCCTAAGGTTCTAATCTAACATTTTAATCACTCATTACATAAGTTTAGACCAATGTGTGAGTTAAAAATCAAAATGTATGGAAAGCGCGTATCTTTACTCCCACCTACTCTATCTGTAATTAAACTGAAAATTACAAACTAAAATGAAAAAAAAAAAAACAGCGGTCTGTGAGGAAACTAAGGATTAAATTAGGGACCTGCAAGTATGTATGAATGAAATAGAACGAAATAGTCAGATTATCACTTATGCAAATCCATCCTCTCAGCTTTTTTCAAAAAGTAAAAAAAAAAAAAACTTTTTTTTCGTTGTTTAATGAATTAAAAAATATACTTCACATAAATGTTAAAAAAATATCTAAGAAAAAGGAACTTCTTTTAAAATATATCAAATTTACCAAATGAATGGAAATTTGATTTCTTAATTACTGTTATTTTTTTATGTTTATAAATTTAGGATTGAAAAGTTAATAAAATAAATGTCAAGTCACCATTACTAATTTTATTTAGCCTTGATAATTTAGAAACGTGAAACTGTCCCTATGACTAATCATTCTATAAGTTTTAATAATTTAGCTGAACTTTTAAGCATTTTTTATTTATGAAATCTCCAACATGATTATTGTCAAAATTCTGTTAGAAAGAGAAAAATTTGCAGTCCCTTCGTCGTCATTGTAACAGAGCTTTGCTGCATTACTTTAACAGGTCTTTGCTTTTGAAATTTTCACTTAAATTTGAATACTTTTTCCGCTTAATATAAAATAATGGATTCTTTTACTGAAATGTGCTTGAATAGGGATTTTTTTTAATAATTAACTAAACTAAACCCGTGGTTTTGCGATCCATTAAGGATCAGGACCTATAGTGCCAAACTGTTTTCTTGACCCTGGGCCCCTATCTTCTATACAGCATAGAGTAGGTGGGGGCAAAGATACGCACTTTCCATACATTTTCATTTCTAACACACACATTGGTCTAAACTTATGTAATGAGTGATTAAAATGCGAGATTAGAACCTTAGGCAAGTACTACCATCAACCGTCATTCTGTCAAATTATAATTATGTGAGAAATTGCAATTTTAAAAAAACATTGCTCTGCGTATCTTTGCCCCATCGGTTGGGGTAAAAGTACGCAGTAGTGGGGCAAAGATACGCAGTGCGAATTTTTGCCCCATTACTGTGGGTGTTTGCCCCATTTCAAATAAAATGAATGAGTTATGCAAAAGCATTAGTAAATTTCATTAGTATTTATAGTTAAACTGAAAATTGTAAGTTAAACCATGAAAAAAAAAGAAAAAAAACAGTCTGTGAGATCGCAAATAGCAATTAACCTCATACTACTGTGACAAAAATGGTTGCATAAATACTGTGAGCGGTTTTAAAGACCCCTTGATCGTAGAATGAATAAAAGGGTTGACTGACTCATAAGATACTTTTTTGCGCTAAACTTTATGTAAAGGCCTATTATAATAAAAGTTCTCATTTAGAAGTCTTTAGCGATACTATTAAGTTTCAAAACGAATCAAAATTAATCTAACATCAATAGTTAAATTTAAAATTACGAGTTAAGCTATGAAAAATGAATATAGCAGCAGTCTGTGAGACCGTTAACAGGAGTTAAGGGTTAAAACTTTAAAACAAAATCGTTTTATGAAACAAGGATATTGATTTTTAAAAGTAGGTAGGTAGATACCTACGTTCTATATTTAAAAAAAAACTTAACTAGAAAAAGGAAAAATGTAGTTAACTAGCTTATATTAGTTAAGTAGCTATTATATTTTGTACGATATAAAAAATAAAACTTACCACAACGTAATGGTGGAAAGCTTTGCATCTAGCTAAAACGATAAGGCAAAGCCCGGAATCTTAAACTTGTGCCTATCTTTGCCCCAAGACGGGTGCGTACTTTTACCCCATTCTGCAGATTTTACTTAACCGGCTACCTACAAGTTTAAACAAATGCGATCGAGATAAACTATACGGCATTTAGAAGCTATAGAGCTTCCGTTCTCCGCTGAATTTTTGGATTTGTAAAAATTCGAAGTATTGTTAGCTAAACAATAAAGTGAAAATTTTAAAAATATTAGATCAAAATTCGAAAATTAAAACTTATCTCATTTTCTTGGCACGGAGTGCTACTTTTTTCATAAGGTTTGAACACACAACTACTACACATGAGGCCAAAAGCGGTCATGATTGTAGAAATGTTTCTTCATATTAAATCAGGCAGTGCGTATCTTTGCCCCCACCTACGCTACATAAAACAACTTTTCAAACATTTTTACAAATGAAACTATAAAACTAACAGTTGAGGTAGTAACTTATTAGAGGGAACACCCTGTTTAGTCAGAGTAAAGGAGTTAAATACATGCATGCACAAATTTATCTAGGGGAAAGTAGGGGAATGGCGCTCACTTAACCCGTAACTGGAGACATGAATTTCCTTACGCGATCAGAGTGTGTCAAAATGACTCTAATGTTATTTTTCTTTTTTGTCTTTTATAAACAGCTTTGAAATTTATTTTGGAAATGCAATATATTCTGGAAATCGTGTAATGATAAAAGAACCACTTGACGGTACTGAGGAGATGATTTTATTCAAGGAGAAAAACCACGTGATAATCAGAGCCAAAGAACAACGCGGAGTCATTTTGACTCCCGTCTCCAGTTACGTGCTAAGGGAAAAAATGAATAGCTAGTCAAATTTGGACAAAAATTCAATATTTTATTAACGAAGTGTAACTCCAAAGCATAAGGAACAGTTTGCAATCAACTAATTTTCATAAAAGTTTTAGGAATTTTTTTATCGTTTTATTTAAATGACCATCGATTGAGCGGTAATGCCCGACATAAGGTAATTGTGCTCAAAGTTTGAATACAACGTTTAAGTAAGATAAAAGTTACATATGTAGTTATGTGGGCTGTTCACACCACTGCAGACTTTTTGCAACCACTTTACACATATTGTGTTAGACATATAGTGAGCTACTTTTTTTATATTTAGGTTTTTTTATTTCCACCACTCATTTGACATCGTAAAATTCTCCTTGTTTAATGACATATTAATAAAAGCAAAAACAGAAAAATTTTTTCATTTCAAAAAAGTGGTGTCAATCAACAAATTTGAATTTTTAAAAAGTTGCCCACTGGCAACACTTCTGGAATTCCACGCAAGCGCCATTACCCGTCATCGCCATGTTGGGTTTTAATGCATTATAATTGGCGTAACAACGCACTACAAAAATAAATAAAAGCATGAAAGTACTGCTAAATGTATATATTTTTTAGATATAATGGAGTAAATTAATATTTGAAAATGAGAGTGTACACTTACCTTCAAGTTAGATGTTGTAGAATTTTACAATAAAACAACTTGAAACTAATAACTTGAGGACACAAAAATACTTTCCTCCCGACGGGCACTAAATCCTTACTGGGAACTTAAGATGGAGTTCGCTAGGTGCCGGTACGATCGCACGTTTTCAATTCTATTCTGTTTAGAGATATTTGGTGAGCGGGATTACCTTTCTACGCGTCATTACCCTACTTTCCCCTAATTATTTTTAAAACATACATCAAGTTATTTGGAGTTTTCTCTAAGAGGGGGTGGAAATATGGACACAGTTCTGTATGAAAATTTAGAAACATTTTCAGAGATCACGAGATTGCTAAGCCTAAAAGGGAAAAGACTATGTTAAGCTATTGCTCACAGATGATACTAAATGAAAACAAAAATTTTCTTTTAGTTTAGTTTTACTATAAACTTCAGCGATGTACTTCAGCGTAATCGGATTTCCTATTCAGTATGGGGGAGATTCAGTTCAACTTTTTTAGAAACTTTAATTTGTATATTTAAAGATATTATAAAAGGTTTATGAATGATGAAAAAGAATATATCTATTTTGCTTAGGGGAGACCGGGGGAATGGCGACACCTTAAGGGAATTTAAATTTTTTCACCTCGAAAAAATGTTTATTTTTTAATAGTAAAAATTCTAAAGCTGAATCATGATCTTTAGTATCTGTATAAATTTAACCGTAATCATAACTGTAAAGTAAGCATACATAAAAAAATATTTTTTAAACCTCTGCGCAGTGGCGGGATTACCCAGGATACTGGGGTAATTCCGCCAGTGTACCGGGGTAATGCCGCCACTCTTTAATGACCTAGTACATGCATCAAATGGATACTAGGAAACACACAACCTACTGAAAATAGTTAGAAAGCAATGTAATTGAGCAGAATAATGGTTAAGCTTACAATTTACTTCATATTACAAAATTCACTCTGCTGAATCGGCTCCACTACATTAAAATAAGCTCATTTCTCACCCGATTTGCATGGCGGCGGCATTACCCCGAGAGGACAATATGGCGGAAATCCCCAAGCAAAGCCGAAAGAAGAACCGAACTTGTTCAACACATTGCATCAAAATGTCGGCGAATGCATGTAGATTACGGGTCATATTATCTTAAATACCTAATGTTACAATAAAAGGTGCTTATCTCTACTCATTTGAAGCTCCAAAATAATAAGCAACTAGATGAAAACTACATTTTTCACTAGAACAAACGAACGACGTACAGCAAAGTCACTCTCACTTTAGGCACTGTTTATATTGTTAGCCGCTATAGTGCAGGCACATTCACTATCTCAAACTGCCCTTAGTTTTTAAACTAAATGGGGTGGCGGCATAACCCGGGTTGGCGGCATTCCCCCGGTCTCCCCTATAATTAATTCGCTTTGGAGAGCCGGCTAGTAGGATGTAAAAAAAGGGTGTTTTTTTTTTTTTTTTTTTTTTTTTTTTTTTCAAAGTTTGAATATTAACCGAAAGTTAATTTTCATTTGATTTTTCTACCAATCAAGTAATTTCGATGACCGATTGAGTGTGAGCGACAGACTGATTTTGTGTGATAAGTGTATATAATAAGGTAAGAGAGTAAATTTTACATTAATACCTATAGAGTAGGTGAGGGTAAAGATACGCACGGGGCAAAGGTACGCACTGGCTGATTTAATATGAAGAAACATTTCTACAATCATGACTGCTAGGTGTTAGTTTGGTCTCAAGTGTAGCAGTTGTATGTTCAAACCTTGGTAAAAAAGTAGCACTCCGTGCCATGAGAATAAAGGCAAGTTTAAATTTTCGAATTTTGATCTAATATTTTTAAAATTTCACATTGTTTAGCTGACAATACTTCGAATTTTTACAAATCCACAAATTCAGTGGAGAACGGAAGCTCTATAGCTTCTAAATGCCGTATAGCTTCCCTCGATCGCATTTGTTTAAACTTGTAGGTAGCCGATTCAGTAAAATACTGCTGAATGTAAAAGTACGCATCCGTCTTGGGGCAAAGATATGCGCAAGTTTAAGATGCGGGCCTTTGCCCTATCGTTTTAGCTAGATGCAAAGCTTTCGACAATTAGTTCCACAATGTGGAAAGTTTTATTTCTTATAAGTTAATACTGTATAAAATATAATAGCTAGATAACCTTTAAATGATGATACATCTCTCTCAGACCGCGGCTTTTTTCAATTTTTATAGCTTAACTTGCAATTTTCAGTTTAACTACAAATACTACCGAAATTTTGTTCCGTTTGGAACTTTAGTACTATCACCAGAGACTTTTGAATAGGTGAATTTTAATTATAAAAATCCTGTACAAAAAGTTTAGTACAAAAACACGATCCTATGAGTTAATCATGCCTTTTATTCATCTTTCGATGGAGCGGTCTCACAGACCGCTTCATTCTAGTTTATATGGCTATTTCAATGACATCAGTTAAAGGTTAACTAATATAAGCTAGTTAACTACCTTTTCCTTTTTCTGAGGTTTTTTTTTTTTTTTTTTTTTTTTTTTTTTTTTTTTTTTTTAAATATAGAACGTAGGTATCTACCTACCTACTTTTAAAAATCAATATTCTTGTTTCATAAAACGATTTTGTTTTAAGTCTTAACTCTTAACTCCAGATAACGGTCTCGCAGACCGCTGCTATATTCAGTTTTCATAGCTTAACTTGTAATTTTAAATTTAACTATTGATGTTAGTTTAATTTTGATTCGTTTGGAAACTTAGTAGTATCGCTAATGACTTCTAAATGAGGGGAATTTTTATTATAATAGGCTTTTACATAAAGTTTAGCGCAAAAACAGTATTTTATGAGTCAGTCAACCCTTTTATTCCTTATACGATCGAAAGGTCTTTGAGACCGCTCACAGTATTTATGCAACAAATTTTGTCACAGTAGTTAGACGTTATCTGCTATTTGCGATCTCATATAGACCGCTGTTTTTTTTCTTTTTTTTTTTTTCATGGTTTAACTTACAATTTTCAGTTTAACTATAAATACTAGGGAAATTTTTTATAATGCTTTTTCATAACTCATTTGTTTTATTGGAAATGGGGCAAAAAAGCGCACTGCGTATCTTTGCCCCACCACTGCGTACTTTTACCCCAACCGATGGGGCAAAGATACGCAGAGCAATGTTTTTTAAAAATTGAAATTCCTCACAGAATTATAATTTGACAGAATGTCGGTTAATGGTGGCACCTGCCTAAGGTTCTAATCTAACATTTTAATCACTCATTACATATGTTTAGACCAATGTGTGCGTTAAAAATCAAAATGTATGGAAAGTGCGTATCTTATCCACCTACTCTGCATAATTTATTTCATTTTTTAAGAAGGAGAAACTTTTTGGAAAGTCACTGTTTTATAATCCTGTCATTAGGTATTTCACAAGTTGAAATATAAAAATTTGCTTTTTAAGATTTAAAAAAATTTACAACTTTCATATCCAGTCTTTTGAAAGTTTCCGATTTCATTCAAACTCTCGTATTATATTTTGTCCCTCCTGCAGCCTGCAAATGGGATTCATAGATTTTCATTGCTTAAAATAGTTTCTCTTTGTGAGCTCAATGCCTCAATTATAGGAAGCTTTCCACCTGTGAATTCAATAGACGTTGGTTCCAGTTCTATGGCATTATTTTTTTTTTCATCAAATTAAACAGTAAGATAAATTCTTGAAAATTTTACTAGTATGAGAATAATAAATACTTTCCATAAGCATTATGTGTAGTCTATGTGTGAAAATCCTTTTCATAGTATTCCATGTTAACTTCCTTATAGAAATGCATTATGGAAAGAGGGAGGGCATAGAATTGGGTATTCGCATTTAACTTCATGTATGTTTTACAAAAAAGGCAAAATTCCAAATAGGGCAGATGTGCCAGTAATGGACACCCTTAAGGAATTTCTTTAAAAATTGTTTTTTAATTAATAATAATTATTATATTCCAGTTTTTTCAATATTATATTAATTTATCAACAATATTTAACCATGCTCATAGTCTCATTTCACAATATGAATCAAAATTTAATTGTAAATAGCATATAAAACACCTAAAATGCCAGCAATGGACAGCCTCTACATGTCCATTACTGGAAAATAATTAACCACCCCAGTAATGGATAGCCCTCTTAAAACCTTAAAAATAAATGAAATTTTATAAATAGCTATTGGTATATAAAATTCAAAGTTTTCTATTACTGCCAAAATAAAAAGCTGCAAATTTTGCAAGAAAATAAATATATAAATTTATTAAATGAAGCACTCTTAGCATGTTCATTAAGATTTTCACTGAAAAACAGTGGAACTTCTAAACATTACTTTCTGCTTCCTTATTGGTTTGTTTAAGAGTGTCAACAATAATGCAGGATTATAAAATATGCAAGGGGGAGTTATGAAAAAAATAATAAAAGCTATTTTTATTGGCTATTTTTTTATAAACCAAAAACATTGAAGGGTGTCTATTACTGGCACATTTGCCCTACATTGATTCCATGTAACGTTTTAGAAGAAAGGCAAAATTTCAAATACATTGATTTCATTTTTAAGATAAAGTAATCAGTTTATTACCAATCCGAAATCAATATAGAATGCGATAAATATTTAACGTAAACTTTCTGCCTTATAATATTTGCTTAGCAATTATAAAAACAACAATTATAAAAAAGTTGGAATGAAAATTCAAAGCATGTTTTTATAACACAGTTGCTCAGCAATATGTTTTTCCTGTTTGAGATTCTGTACTTTTACAGAAGGGACAGCTATTAAAGTAATATTGGATTCAATTTTCAAATAGCTATGATATTTTGGTATAGTTAAGAAATTTTTCGGTAATATATTTTTTAAATATTTCATACTAAGTTACTTGTTAAAACCTCATTTATTAAAATTTCATTACACATTTTCACTTATTATATGCTAAATTATATAAAAAAGCATGCATATACTTTATCTGCGAAAAGTCAAATTTCATCCATTTACTATAATAAATTGTACACTTGTAATAAATCAGACATGCAAATAATATTTAATCTGCAATATCTCATGATACAATAAAACTATATCAAAATGATTTCATACCTTTTATTGCGTTACCATCGTCTCATGTAACGGTCTAAAAATTACTTAACGTTCGATGAATCAAATTTACTTTTGTTTGCTCGAAATACTTTTAGTTTTATCATGCTTTCGTTAATACCGTCGGAAACATTAAAGGCATTAAATTGTTGTTTTAAGGAAAAAAAAAAAAAACCTTTAAAATGTTTGTACTGCCAATTTTGAAAGATGCATAATTTCAAAATAGAAGATACGGATTAGATCGTTTTTACACGTGAAAAGTTGTTACTTTGTTTGCTTTTTTTAACTATTGAAAACCATAATTCCCATAACAAAAAGATGAAACGATTTGTATGTTGCCAAATATAGGAAAGAAAACTGAAAACTAACCATGTTGCCAACTATTAAAAGATATTTGTTGTTTTTGGACTTTTGTTTGTGTACATAAATCTTGTGCAAAAAAAGCAATTGGCATTTGACATTTTATTAACATACACCTGTACAGCCGGGAGCTCCACAAAGTGTGTGCAACGGAGACAGCGGGATTCGAACCCGCACCCACCTACACTAGCAAGCGATTAGCGGTGTGATGCCTTGACCACTCAGCTACAGCGCCTAGAATACCTAGTGTGGAAATGTGTTATCCAAACAGTGCTAAAAATTTTTATCCCTTAAATGTGCGACGGTACTGCTAAAATTTCAAGTGTCGATCGGAGCGACATCTGCAGGATTTTCGTATTACTAGTATTACATTGTATAGACTAGCAATTTCTTGCAGTTGTACAAAATATCCTGCAGATGTCGCTGCGATCTGCATATTGCAGCAGTATCATTGCACATTTAAGGGATACAATATTTTAGCGCTTTTTTAAGTATTACAGGGATAGCCGATTTCCACACTATATATTCTAGGCGCTATAACTCAGCCACCGTGGGCCCAAGCAATTGGGCTATTCTAATAATTTAGATTGAATTTTTTGTATAATTTTATCGCTCTGAGTTTCTCGAGTATATTGGTTGGATTTTGGCATCAGCGAAGTTTGTTTACGTTTGTTTTCGAGAGTGGTGGGCCCTCCGTGGCCGAGTGGTTAAGGTACCACTCCGCTAATCGCTTTTGAGTGTAGGAGAGGCGCCGGGTTGTACTCGCGCTGATTCTATTGCACGATCTTTTAGGAGTTCCTGGATGTAATCTTCAAGTGATGTCTATTTCCTTGTGTCTGTTCACTCCCTATATCAACAACAACGGCTTATAAGAGAGATTTGATGTGAAGCAAATAAGCCCGAGGTATGTGTTGAATTACTTAATGGGGTGATTTTGACGACGCGTACAGTGCTACACCCGTTTCTCTCCTAAGATGAGGGGTTTTCTGTTGTTATTATATTTTCTTTTAGATAAATATAGTTCACTTGATTTGCGTAAGCTAGTGCTGATGCTTTTCGAGTTTATTTCGGCTCCTTTTTGTATTATTTTACTGTAGTTTATACTTTTTTGAGTCATTGTCAAAGTGGCTGTGGTAACCCAAGATAAAAGTAAAAAGCGAATGCAGCTGGAGAGTCGGCTAATGTGAGGATTGATAAATATAAGTGTTTACTGATGTTTCTCTGCATAACCCTTCCTTTTTAGGAACCCCATGCATAAAGCTGAACTCTGACAGTAGACTATTAATATTGGTAACTATTAAGATGCTACTTGGCGCAGAAACATACACTTTGTCCTTGAGATAACACCACAAGAAAACATCGAGTAGGGTTAAGTCAAAAATAATCTAAAAATCAGAAAAAAACGCATGTTTGAAACCAAACATACGGAAAAGGGTATGAATGATCGAAATTTGGAACTAATTATTTTCATTCGCTTGAAGGAAACTTTTCATTGTGAGAAGCATTTTAGTCCAAACCGCACCCCTGTACGGCAATTACTTGATTTTATATAGAATTTTAAAATGTGTCAAGGACTTTTGGGACACCCTGTATTTTAAACTACTTTCGTCCTAAACATAAACATTCAAACTTTCTTTTTCCAAGCATATTTCTTTAATATAAACTTAAAGTAGAACTAATTCCCTATCGAATAGTTATTTTCATTTTTTTTCTCTGCAATAGTCTGTTTTTTATTTTATTTTATGTTTTTTTTTTGGGGGGGTAGGGTAGGGGGGGGGGCTTGAAAGTTCATGCGAGTATTTTATTCAAACAAATATGGAAGGGGTTCTTTCTTTATAAAAAAGTGGTGACATTTTCTCTAATATTTTGATTTGTTTCAGTTTTAAATTTAAAAAAATTAATAAACAAGAAAGAAAAATCATGTGTCAAGCATAGATTACTAATCTCTTTCCAACACACTCAGAATACTGTAACAAAACCTTACCGTTCATTTGGGTGAAAGATTATGTCTGAGTAAACAATTTGGAAAAGGTATAACACATTTGAAAACCCAATTTCATCAATTACCATGTATAGTCGGAAAAATGTAATTCTTTTAGGCAGCTCTGTATATGATCATAGATCATATACAGAGCTGCCTAAAAGAATTGTATGTATGCTACATAACATGCAAAAATTTAGTTGACTTTTAAAACGCATGAAACAGACTTGAAAATTCCCCTTCAGCAATTTCCGTCATAAAACGGAAATGTACTAGTATTCTTTTGTGTTACCCTGTCTATGATCTATAGAATTTATACACAAAACGGAATCTAAATAAATTTAGTCAAACTTAAAAACGCTTGGCACAACTGAAAATGGACTTCCTGCATTTATTGCTCATAGGCAGTACAGTAATAGAAATCTTTTATGTGTCCCTGTAAATGAACGATAACTGTTATGCACGTCGTATTCTACAGTAAGCATCCCGTAATGCGCCTCAATAATGTACATAAATTTCATTTTGAAATAGTGTAATATCATTAAAATATGCTGAAAACAAGTTTTACCCGTAGACCATTATGTAACCGAATTGTTTTGTGTGGCCTTGTAAATTAATGATAAATGCTTTGCACTCCATATTCTACAGAAATTATATTTTAATGCACCTCAGAAATTCAGTTCATTTCATTGTGTTTGAAATAGTGTAATACCATTAAAGTAGTACACAAGCGATATTTCCACATAGGCCATAATGTAATGGAATTCTTTTGAGTATCCCTATAACTGAACTATAAGTTCTACGCACATTTTTAATTTCATGATAAACCTCGATAACATATATCAATTAGGTGACAATCCGAGTATATTTACGCGAGTTAGAGCACAGCAAGGGGACCGAATTCATAAACACTTTTCAACTATGTTAGAAATTGCTTTTTAAAAAAATAAGTTTTAAATTTAGACATAAAAATTTAAGATAATATGTAAAAAAACTCTCTTAAAAATAATTCTTTTAAGAAATGCACAAAAGAAAATTGCGATTTCTTCTAAATGTACTTTTAAATGAAAAATTCTTAAATAAAGAGAAAAAAGGGGAAATTAAAAAAAAAAATAAATAAATAAGAGCATTTTATTTACAGAAGGTTCTAATGCATTAGATATATGTATATTAAAATCCATATACAGACATATATCTCTAAGGTAATTAATTATCAGAAGTAAACATCTGAGCGTCCAATGTTAGTTTCAAGAAATGGTAGACTTTAAAATGAGTAAAAATAATCTATACTAATATTATAAAGACGTAAAGATTGTGTGTTTATTTGTAGGAGGTAATCTCTGGAACTACCGAACCGATTTCAAAAGTAATGGTGAGAAAATGATGGTAAGAGTCACCGTTCCAACATAGACTATATTTTATGTCGGTGTCATGACCCTAAAGAGGGTGCAGGAGCAAAAAACGTTCTAAGAATGCTATTTTTGTGTTTCTGAAGAGCCTAGAAGCTCTAAATCTAGCACTGGAGTTACTTATACCATATAAATGGCATCTAAGAACAGTTTCTAAAAAATTCGAAATTTAAAATGGGTGAAAATGTGCGAAAAGCGTTCTAAAACTGTTCTAAATTGCGATTTCTCATATATATCTCAGAAATACCACACCAATTTCAGACGTAATGGTTGAAAATTGATGGGGACAGTCCCTGCTCTAACATAAGTTGTATTTTCTGTCGGTGAAACTACCACCTGGGGATTATAGGAGCAAAAAACGTTCTAAATTGCGATGTTTGTGATACTGTAGGGGCTGGCAACTTAAAATTTGGCATGGTAATTACTTAAAAGATTTAAATGCTCTGTAAGAACAGTCGAAATGAAATTCGAAATTTAACAGGGGTGAAAATACGCGAAAAGCGTTCTAAAAACGTTCTAAATTACTTTTTTAGGAATCTTAGGAAATACCAAACCGATTTCAAAAGTAATGGTTACAAATTGATGGCGAAAGACCATGCTTTCCAACATACGCTATATTTTATGTCGGTGCCATTAACACCTGGGGGTTGCAGGAGCACAAACGTTCTAAATTGCGATTTTTGTGGTACTGAAGGGTTTTGTGATACCATTTTGAGATTTGGCATGGTAGTAACTTATAAAATATAAATGATCTCTATGAACAGTTTCTAAAAAATTCGAAATTTAAAAGGAGTGAAAATGCGCGAAAAGTGTTCTAAAAACGTTCTAAACTAAGATTTCTATGCAATCTCAGGACATACCAAACCCATTTCAAAAGTAATGTTTGCAAATTGATGGTGACAGCTCCAGTTCAACCACTGGCTATATTTTATGTTGGTGCACTACTATACATGGAGGGTTCTAGGAGCAAAAAAAGTTCTAAATTTCGATTTCTGTGATACCGAAGGTGTTAGCAACTTAAAATTTTATATGGTAATATGTAAATCCTCTATAAAACAGTCGAAAAAAATTCAAAATTTAAAAGAGGTGAAAATGGGCAAAAAGCATTCACGTTCTAAGTTACAATTTCTTGACAATTGTTAAAGATAGAAAGTTGAAATTTGGCATGGTAGATATTTATAAAATATAAATGCTCTCTAAAAACAGTTTCTAACAAATTTAATATTTAAAAGTGTGAAATAAGCGAAAAGCCTTCAAAAATATTTTGAATTACGATTTTTATGAAATCTCATAAAATACCAAACGGATTTCAAAAGTAATGATTGCAAATTGGTGGTGACGTTTCCTGCTCCAACATAGGCTATTACTTTATGTCGGTGTCACTAACACCTGGTGCTTGCAGGAGCAAAAAAAAGTTCTAAAATACGATTTTTGTGATACTGAAGGGGCTAACATTATGAAATTTGTCATGGTAATTACATAAAAGATGTAAATGCACTCAAAGAACAGTCGGAATAAAATTCCAAATTTAAAAGGGGGAAATAAGAGAAAAGCGTTCTAAAAACGTCCTAAATTACGATTTTTATACAATCTCAGGAACAAACCGATTTCAAAAATAATGGTTGCAAATTGGTTGCAATAGTTCCTACTTAAACATAGGCTATATATTATGTCGGTGCCACTACGTCCAGAAGGTTGCTGGACCAAAATATGTTCTAAATGGCAATTTTTGCGATTAGAAACTTGAAATTTGGCATGGTATTTACTTGTAAGATATAAATCCCTCTAAGAACAGTCGAAAAAAAATACGGAATTTAAAAGGGGCGAAAACACCTGAAAAGCATTCTAAAAACGTTCTAAATTACGATTTCTAGACAATTTTTAGAGATAGGAACGTGAAATTTGGGGTAGTAGATATTTATAAGGTATAAATGCTCTATAAAAAGTTTCTAAAAAATTCCACATTTAAAAGTGTGAAGTGAACAAAAAATGTTCTAAAAATGTTCTGAATTACAGTTTCTATGAAATCTCAGAAAATACCAAACCTATTTTAAAATTAATGGTAGCAAATTGATAGTGACTGTCCCTGCTACTACACAGGCTACATTTTATATCAGTGCCGCTACCAACTAGGGATTGCAATTGCAAAAATCTTTCTAAATTGTGATTTTTGTGATACTGAAGGGACTAGAAACTTGAAATTTGGCATGGCAGTTACTTATAAAATATAAATGACTCTCTAAGGGCAGTTTAAAAAATTAGAAATTTAAAAGGGGTGAAAATGCGCGAAAAGCGTTCTTAAAACGTTCTAAACTATGATTTTTATGCAATTGTTAAAGATAGAAACTTCAAATTTGACGTGGTAGATACTTATAAGATATAAATGATCTATAAGAATAGTTACTAAAAATTTCGAAATTTAAAAGGTTAAAGAGTGAAAAGCGTTCTGAAAACTTTCAAAATTAAGCCTTTATAGAATCTCAGGAAATACCGAACCGATTTCACAAATAATGGTAGCAAATAGATGGTGACAGTCCTTGTCCCTGCTCCAACATAGACTGTATTGTATGTCGGTCCCACAACGAAAAGGGGGGGAGGGGATGCAACAGCGAAAAACATTCTAAAATTACGATTTTTGTGATAGTAAAGGGGCTAGAAACATTAAATTTGGCATGATAGTTATTTATAAGATGTAAATGCTCTCTAGGAACTGTTTCTAAAAAATTCCAAACTTTAAAAGGTGAAATGTGTAAAAAAGCGTTCTAAAATTATCTAAATTTCCATTTTTATGGAATTTTTAAAGATGGAA
Organism: Maratus speciosus; assembly: GCA_963932465.1. NCBI lineage: Eukaryota > Metazoa > Arthropoda > Arachnida > Araneae > Salticidae > Maratus > Maratus speciosus. The sequence goes on from OZ010791.1 coordinate 416,759,378, forward strand.
GATTGAAAATTGGCATGGTAGTTACTCATAGGATGTAAATGCTCTCTAAGAACAGTTTAAAAAAATTAATATTTGAAAGTGGGAAATTAGCGAAAAGCACTCTAAAAATGTTCTAAATTACGATTTCTATTGAATTGTTAAAGATAGACATTTTAAATTTGGTATGATAGATACTTATAAAATGTAAATGCGCTCTAAGAACAGTTTCTGAAATATCCTAAATTTAAAAGGGTAAAATGAGCGAAAAGCCTTTTAAATGCTTTCTAAATTAAGTTTTCTCTTGAGTCTTAGAAATACTAAACGTATTTCGAAATTGGTGTTGGCAAACTGAGTGCAACAGTCCCTGTTCCATCATAGACTATAGTTTATGTTGGTGCCACTACCACCAGAGGGGTGATAGACCATTAGACTAGAACATTTGAATGTCACATGATGGTTACTTTTAAGGTGTAAATGCGTGCTAAGAACAGTTTCTAAAAAATTCAAAAATTCAAATGAAAACTGAAATGTGAGTATGTAATGAGAATAAACAGCTTAAAAATACAATCTAAATTATCATTTATTTAGAATTGGTTTTAGTTTTTCTTATTAATTTAAATCTCCTTTCCCCCTAATGCAGTGTAATAAGAAAGTTTATTCAAATCGTGCTGAATTAGTCATTTTTGAATTTATTCCTAATAGTGTAATTTCTTCAAATAAAAATTAGACATATAAATATTACTTGGCATATTTCAATTATTTTGCGGGCAAATCCAGCCGCCGGTTTTGCTAGTATATAATATAGTTCAAAACATTTTTCTTTTTCACAAACTATACATTTTTAAAATGCTCCATAAGTAGTTTTGTTGTTGCTGTTTCGTTTTTTCGAAATTCTCAAAATTTCCAAGAGACAATCCTCGTACATGTTGCAATGAATCTGTGCCGATTTAGAATATTTGCTCATTAAATTTCTCAAGTTAGTAAATTGAGAAATTTTAATATGTGGATTTTTAATGAAAATTCGGTTTCTTGCTTTTATTATTCTTTTAGTACCTTTCGGTTTAAAACACTGCTACTCAAATCATTTAATAAAGACCTTTTAAATAAAAAATGAGAAAAATTGAAAAGGTTGGAAATATAAAACGCATGCAAAGTTTTAAATAAAAAAAAATCTAATTAAAAACATTATTTTTTAGTTTAATTTTCTTAATAAATAATTTTTTCACATGATTTGACTCCACAGAATACTTCTTTGAAGAATTTCTTGCTGGCATAACATAAATAACTAACATAATTTTGAAGTTCAACGCCTCCTTAAGAAACGTAAGGGGAAAAGCAGTACTAGTGTGTGAATTAAATCATATATACAAGGTCTGCCTGCCTAAAAATAAAACTATTCATTTCAAAAACAATATTAATTTATTCTTTACTTTTTTGAACCACATAATTCTCAGTCTTTTGTGATGTACTGCAGAAACAATTAGCAATACAATTAAAGGACTATATTAATTATTTTAATCTACTTTCGTCGATTGTTACTGTATAAATTTTATTTCTTATTTTAAAAACTCGTGCATTACAAATAATCTTAAACCTAAATATTTAGTCTTTCTTTTTTCAGACATATTTCTATAATATAAACTTTAGAAAGGCATAATTCCCAATCGAACAGCTATTTTGATTTTCTCTGCTTAGAGATTAATCTAAAGATTAATTTTCTTTTCTTTTTTTAGAGGGGAGTGAAGGCTATTGTACATGCAAGTATGTTGTTCATATAAATAGAAATTTTTTCTTTGTAGTGAAGGGATGTTTTATTCTGTAAATTGTTTTATGAGTTTTTCAATTTTAAATAATAAAACAAATAAAGAGATCGGAAATTTCTGACAAAAATTAAAATAATATGTAAGAACAAAACAAATCTTAAAAATTAATTTTTAATATAGCCACAAAAGGAATTTAAGATACCTTTTAAGTGCACTTTTAAATGATAATGACATTACTTAAACATAATTTAAAAAGAAAAATAGAAATAGAAATGGGGAATTTAAAAAATAATAATAAATAAAAAAAAATTGTAAGACAATTTTATTTTTAGAAGATATTTAAATGCATTAGATATATGTATGTTAAAATTCATATACAGACAAAATTTTCTATCTATATCGTAATAATATAAATAAAAAAATTCAACGTCCAAGTCAGTTTAAAAAATGTAAGGGAAAGTAAGTACTATCTCACTTATATCATATACAAATTCTATTTGCCTAAAAATTCCATTTCATAGACAATATTAATTTTGTCCTTACCTTTTTAAGCCACATTAATCGCATTCTTCTGTGATGATCTTCAGAAACAAATAGCAAAATAATTAAATTCTGATTCTATAAGTTTTTTCAAAACTACTTTCATCGACTATTACTATGTAATTTTTATATTTATTTTTTCTATTCTCATTTTAAACTCTTGTATTACAAATAATCTAAACCTAAACATTAAAACTTCCACTCTTCAAAATCCTTTCCCTTAAACTGTAGGTCATTCCTTTTTCACCTACAACCTGCTAGTACTCCACTTATGTATTAAATCAGGTGAGTCACTATTCCTCTTATAAAGAGGGGCACAAGTCATGTCTTATTGGTGATTCATATTTAATCCTCTCTCGATGTGGAATCATCTCTAAGCTGCAATGGACACTGCTTCTGCTTACCTTTCAAATATTAGGTCATTTATGCAGCTGAACTTAGAAGGAATTATGTGTAGAGGTTGTTATAATGCAAATTCCTTATAATTAAATCTTCTGAAAGGTGTTATTAAACTGCAAAAAATATATAAAATTACATTTCTTTTTGTCACATTTTAATGTTTACAACGTTCAATTTTACCATTTTTTGTGTAGTGAAGGTATTTGTTACATATACGTATTTATTTTAAGGTTCGATTTTATTATCGCATTGTACTTTACTTCTGTTTTTGTATTCTTACGGTACAATAGTGCATTTAGCACTATTGGAATAAAGTTATTTCTAACATATTCTAATACTTAGCCAATTTTTCTAGTGGCGATTTTATCTTCTCAGTCATTTTATTTTAAAAGATTTATTATATATATATACCTTAGAAATAAAAAATAACATAAAATTTCGTATAAAAAAAATGACCGAATCTCATATCGGGTTCGTACAATTCTTCTAAAAATATTTTACTGAATTTTTCGCCATATTTCATCGCAGAATAATATAACAAACCATGTAATTGAAGGGGGCGATTAAAAATGTTGTGATTTAAATAAATAGAATTTTTCTAATCAGAAATAGTAGGGTCAGACTCCTTAAAAATAAAAGAACTTCAGAAATTTAATGAAAATTTATTTTTTTAACTGATATTTCATATAAATATTAGAAAAAAAACATATTTACACTTTTTTAAACCTTTCAAAAATTATTGAGAATTAACGCTATATATTCTTTATGAATTTGTTTGCCATATGTTCTCTTCTTTCTCATATACCAGTTTATGGAAACGTTTTTCGTAAAATGCCTTAATACAGGGGTTCTTAAACAGATTTTTTACATAGGTCCCTTTGCCTATCAAAAAAGTCAGGGGCCTCTTACTTGAATTAATAAAACTTGGTTTGGATTTAAATCTTTTTGGCCTTATTTCATAAACTTATTTTTAGTTGTCTTGATACATAAACCTCATATTAGGCTTCTAAATTAAATGTTGAAAAACGGTGTTCTATAATAGGTTTTCGACTAAATTTTAATTTGAATGATATCTCTTAAACATCTAGGCTTCATATCGGGGAGACCGGGGCTAGTTGGCTACAGGGGTAAGTAGGCGCAGTCCTCATAAATCGCCTGTTTGTGGATAGATTGCGCAACCAGTCACAGAGTACCTTTCTTCTTGCTTTTTACAATCTTCATTGTAGTTTTGCACCATTACTTACGTGCAGTGGACATTTATTACGGTTTTTCTGTTTTTTGCACTCATAAGTAATTTTTTGTTGCTTCATTCTTTTTCTAATTTCTAATACTTATCTTAATAATTGCGATTTAACTTGTGCATTTTTTCTTAGTGTATGATTAACTTTACCTACCCCGTATGTGATTTACTTGGAGTATTTACGTTTAGAAGGTTACGTTTCCCTTTTGTGAAGAAATTTATTATGGGGCTAGTAGGCGCATTGAACACGGGGCAAGTTGGCTCGGTGTCTGGTGGTGTTCTGGTAGCTTGAAATACAGCAAACAAAGATAAAAGTGGTTGCAATGCAAGATTTTGGGCATATGAGGCTTGCCCAAACGGAGACACTCGATTTTTTATTTGTGATAACTGTAACTCTGATGATGATATCGAGTAAGATAGAAGTTACTCAATGTTAATGTTTTATACATTATTTTTATGTCTGTATAATTTACAATTTACATTGTACGGCGATAACGCCTTTGTTTAAACTTACTGATAATAATGAAACTGATTTCTCTTAACTGCGTGTCTTATTCGAGTTTCATTTAATTTTTTATAAAGCATGTGCCAACTTACCCCATCATAGGTATAAGCAACTTGCCCCGTGATGGGGTAGGTTGGCGCACAATTTTCCTTTTACTTTAGTCTTCCGCTAAACATAAACTACAAAAACTACAAACTCAAAACTCCGGGTATTTATAGCCAAATGCGTGTTCTTTAAAAGTGCAGTTAAAGTTTGTTAAAAAACTGAAACAAAAAAATGATTAAAATCAATAACTAAAAAGTTCGCCTACTAGCACCGGTCTCCCCTATGATCTAAATCATATTTCTTTCGCACACTCTAGAATAGCATTTTAATTATGCCAACTAACTATTTTTTTTCCTCTTATGTTCTCTTTGAGCATGGATGACAAACAAAATTTGCTTGTGCTAAGTTTCTGAGCTTGAAATTTTAGCTACATTATGAATCCCCAATATGCATAGTAGCCCAAGCATAACACTAAAATCCGCTTGGCCGATCTATTGGATGCGATTTCTTATAGAAATTCAAGAACTGTAATGCATTAAAAATCTTATGTGATGTTTCTATTCCTGATAGAAGAAATATATTACTAACACTTTTATTTATAGCACTGGGAAGCTCTGCCCTCTAATAGCTATTACAAATGATTGGACACTGTACGCCATAATCTAATCAAGTATATGCCTGCGAAGGATGGTTTAACTGCTATGCATAGAATTTGATCACAAGAAAAGCTGTAACTGAACTATCTTGACTGATTTCAACATTAAAGAGCTCTTAAATTATTGCATCTATTTAAAAATTCTTTGTCTGGATAAAAACGATTTAAAAACTCTTCCCTCGGCGTTAACGCCACAGTTCGGAGTTCCACAAATTTGGAGCGCTCGGAATTCAGCGTTAACGCCGAATATTTTATCTCTAAAAAACTATCAGTTCTATGAAACTATATCGAACTATATTTTTATATCGAATAGTTTTTGCAGCATAAGCCAATAAAGTTAAAGGGTGATGCTACATTCAATTAAGACAGAAGCATACTTATTTTAGAATAAAGAGATACATATATTACGAAAGAAAATAGAGCTTAACTAAATCTCACGTAAAATTGACATAATGATCTAATTTAACTCTAATGTCACTCAAGCCTACACACCCCTCAGGGCCTGTGGTCAGGCCCTTTGGGATCCTCATAAGTCAGATCTTAAATTCCCTTCTTTCCTTCTGTGCTCTTGGAATGCATTTGTATTTTTCAAATTTCTTATCACAAATTTTAAGCTTTTAACTGATTTTTCTGGTCTTTTTTTTTTTTTTTTTTTTTTTTTTTTTTAGCCCCCGGAATGCTATTTTTTTCTCCCAGCTTATTTTGTCTCTAATAAATAACGTTACTTTGTATACGCCAGCCGTAAAACAAAAGCCGATGTTTCATTGTGCGATTAAATACTCTACAGCATTTTTTAAAACTTTTAACCATCGCACATTTTCAATGTTTATACCGTCGTATTGGGGAAAAAAAGTACTTTTTAATGCAATTTGTTTGAAAACTGCATCTCCATTTATTTTTGAAGTATTAATTTTTTTTGTAGTTTTTAGCTACATTTTTAAAATTTTGGCAACTCAGGTACTCCATTTCTATAGAAAGTAAAGTAAAAATTGTTAAAAAATAGCAATTATACCTTTTTGTTGCCATTTTCTCATAAAAATTGAAAAAAAAAATTAATTAAAATACGTGCTATTTTGAGAAAAATATAAATGAAGGATTTATGATAAAAGATGGAGCTATTATAAACTATATTTAATTTTAAGTATCTATATTAATGCAAATGACGTCATTTTACATAAAACAAAAGCTTATGCTTTAAGTCTTAAAATTAAAATATGTTTTGCAGTAGAGTCCCAATTATCCGAGTCCCGCTTAACCGAGTTATTTTCTTCTGATGGACTGGTGGCTTCTGTTATTATGAAACAGCCATTATAAATGAAGCGTTATATGAAGATGAAAGAGCAGCCGTAAAAAGTTAGAACTCTGATTTTCTGGTCAGAATGGAAAAAAAAATATGGCCATTTTTTCCATTCTGACCAGAAAATCAGAGTTCTAACTTTTTACTACTGCTCTTTCATCTTCACCTAACGCTTCATTTATAATGGCTGTTTCATAATACAATAGAAACCACCAGTCCACCAGAAGAAAATGAGGTAATGGAAATGTCGGGCGCGACATTAAATTCTGAAAAAGCAGAATTCCTGTTCTCTAGATTTTTATCTTTGCTTAGCAAAATATTTCTAAAATATATATTTAATTTCATTTTAAAAGTTAAAAATTTATTCACAGCTCCCAGCATCACTAAGATTTTAACACTAGAAACATAAAATAAAGTACTGGTTGGCCATAATTAAAGTATAGGTGATTAGAGCTTAATTATAAAAAAGTTTTGGTGAAAACGGCAACACCATTTCGTATACATGCTATTTAGACCATTAGATTAGAAAGTAATTTATAACAAATATATATATATATATATATTTAATTTTCGGCAATCGGAACAAAAATTATGCCGTAGGCTAGCAAAATAGTCATAAAAACTATAAAAAATGGAATGTGTTATGGGATTGACTAACATTTAATGGACATTTTAACGCAGAAATATTTTTTAGCAATTCATCAATCATGCAATATTTGCAAAGGCGTAGGAACCGGGGGAGCTGCGGGAGCTGTAGAATATTTCAGATGGGCTCAGCTCCCCCAGGTGAAATTCTCGCACCAGATCTGTTTACGATACATTGTTGAATTAAAAAATAAAGTCTACTTTTTCTAGGAAATTCACACAGAAAAAAAAAAAGAGAGAGTCAAGGGGTGGTGAGCACATTTGTTTGTGTCTTCCTTCATCTTTTTTTCTCATTGTTTACAACCCTCTTGATTCCCAGAAAAAAAGGGGCCAGAAAATATGAGTGGCATCATACAAGGCGTCCAAACAAGGTTCAAGAAGTTGCAACCGAAGCCTTTTTTTATAGATTGTGCAAATCATTCCTTGGACCTTGCACTGCAAGTGGTGGCGCATTCTAATACATTAATTGCAGATTCTCTAAGTTTGATCAAGACAATATCGAATCTGATTAGAGAATTGTCCAAACGGAGAGATGTCTACAAGAACATAGTTCTTTGCCAACTAACAATGCAGAAGAAAGTAACATAAAACCAAAGCAGTTGCTTCCTCTCTGGCCGACCAGATGGGCAGCTCTATTCTTTTCGATATTTTTAGAGACTCTTGATGTATTATTGAAAGATCCAACAGCACTACGTCGTGAGAAAAAGGCTGGAGTTAAAGGTTTCATAAAAAGCTTGAAAAAATTCATGACATTTGTTGGCATGAACATGGTCAAGGAACTTTTTAGTCCTTGCGAAATCTTGTCGAAAGTTCTGCAAACAAATAATTAAATTTTCTGCCGCAAGCGTCAAGAACGCCGTTTCAACGTAAGATGAAACCATACAACGTTTGAGAGAGGATAGCCATTTCAAAACTCTCTACAAGAAATGGGAGAGAAAATCTTTCCACATTAAATTTGATAAAAAAGTCCACATTAAATTTGGAAATGAAAATGACAGGCCTCTCCATACAAAAGATAGTTCCGAAATATATGAGCAGACAAGCTATTTCTCAGCTCCAGTACAATTTGGACAAGAAGAAAAGTTACGAGTAAATTTCAGAGAAGCACTGTACTCTATTACCAATTAATTAAAAAAACGATTTGATCAAAAAACTTTTGACTCTCTCATAAAGATCGAATTCACGGACACAGATTCAACCACTTCAGAAGATCTGAAACAAAGTTTTGGAATACATAGTGATGATTTTGACTTGACAAATCTTTCTGCTCAGTTGACGCTTCTACCAACACTCATCCCGGACGGAACCGACAGGAATGCGTTGTCGATAGCAATTAAAATTATATCATTGGAGGAATTAGTGAAGGAATTATTTTCTGAAGTTTCCCTTTTGGCAGAATTTATTTTGGCGATTCCGATATCAGTAGCGACAGCTGAGAGATCTTTCAGCGCTCTTCGCCGGCTTCAAACACACCTCCGAACAACAATGGGTCAAAAGAGACTCAACCACTTGATGCTACTGCATATTTATAAAGAGGAGGCCTTTAAAACAATTTGGAAGAGGTTTGTAAAGAATTTGTAAGCAAAACAACAGAAAGAACTTTAACTTTTGGCAAATGGGAGTGGGAGAAGCCTTAAATTTGTATATTGTATTCGGGATCGTCCATAAATTAAGTTTCTATGTATCATGTATATCTAATAAAAAATATTTTAACTGGATTAAAGAGTTGGTGATCTTTTGATATGCTTCTATTTTATACGTCTGTTTGTGAAAAGTGCAACACTATGAAGAAATCTTTCGAAATGAATGAAATTATGAATGAAATTATACCCGCCACTAGCTTTCTACAATATGCCCCGGCTCCCCCTATTTGTACAAAGTTCCTACGCCACTGATATTTAGTTAATCACTTAAAATATTTCTTTTTTATGCCTATTTTATTTCCTTAAATCACCCTGCAGCACCATTTTTGTCTCTAGTGCCGAAAATGTAAATTACTTTTTTTCCTATATTGAATCCTCGTGGTCTAACTAATATTTATAAACGAAATGGCGTTGCATTTTCCAGTCGATTCTTTATAATTGAGTTCTAAACACCTATGATTTATTTCGGCTACACCCTGTATATATTTTAGAAAGAATTGAGCATTTTTTAGAATATTTTTTTTTCAAAAAAAAAAAGGAAAGAAACATCCTTTGAGAAGAGCAGTGGCGTAGCTACATATTCAGCGCCCTGGAGCAAGTAAAGTTGGTGCGCCCTCTTGTCACCCGAAAAAGTTCTGCGGCTTTTTTTTTTACTTTAAAATTTATATACCAATCTTAATTCGATTTAAAACCTTACTTTTATTTGAAAGTCAGAATATTTCAGCACGTATTAAATGCGAATAATTAAAAATAAATAATGAAATGAATTATAATTCTATAAGTATGGAGTACCTACCAATATTTTCTGCGAATTGGGCGGGATTTTCGTTTTAAATTGGCCAATTAGCCAGTACAATCTGCTGCCCTTAATATCTGTTTTTTTTTTTCAAAGATTTCGAAGCATTGTAGAGAACTAATTAAAAAAAACACTATTGTCAAGATTTTTTTTAAACTTTTTGCATATGGATGAAACTGTTTTTAGTGTCAGAAAATACTAAAATTCCATAAAATTCAAAATATCAGAACTTGTTAAGTTTTGGTCATACAAAAAAGAAACTTTTATTATTTTACCCGTATACGGAGAAGATTTTTCTAAATATAACTTATAGAACCCAGGGACCGAATAAAAATGTAAATCTCGCAACTTTAAAAAAATAACTATTTTGACATAAATTACTTTTAAGAGGATGAAGAACAACTTTAAAACTTTATTACTATTGGAACTATATTTCCACAGCTAATGGTTTAGAAAATTAGCCAATGGACAACGACAAAAGTTAACAGCGGGTTTCTCACTGACTTTTGCTAATTAGAGTAATTTCGCTAATCACTAAAGAAAAACTAGACAAATTCAAATAATGGTAGTGATAGATTCGCCACTAAGAAACACTAAGAATACAAAAACAAGAATAATGAGTTACACAATAAAGGTTTAATCGTACAATAACATGACTAAGCGTGTCTCCGAAAGAAAAAAAAACACCTCTTGCAATTTGGCGATTTCAGTCTTCCGTTTTCTCCCCAAATGAAACATTTTGGTCCCCCTGCAACGAGAACCCTAACTGATATCCTTATACACTGGTGTGCAAAAATTAAAGACTAGATGGTTTTCCGAATGAAACATCATACAGAAGTTTTCCACATCGACCGAAATATCATACCATAAATTCTCCAAGATGTGAAAATATGGTACAAGTGATCAAAACCATCTAAACAAGAAATCAAAAGGACATAAAAATACTTTATTGAAAAGGTAAATTGGATCACAACTACAGAGAAGACAGAAATGTCTACCTGACAGGCACTTGGCAGGAACAATTCAGTTCTTAATAGGGGATATGGTCACCGCTGACTGCGATGCAGGGTTTACAACGTCTGTCCATGCTGAACACGTGGTTGTCAAGGAGCTTTTGAGGCATAGTCCCATACCGCTTGTAACACCAATTGAAGCTACGGAATCGTTGCTGGCGCCTGGTCACACGCTGCCAAGCGTCTCCCGAGAAAGGCCCACACGTATTCTATGAGATTTAGGTCCAGGGACCTTGCAGACCAATCCACACGTTGTATATTTTCATTCTTCAGGAGCTCTGTGACAGCCACTGTACGATGAGGTATAGCTTTATCGTCCATGAAGAGGAAGTCTGGAACCACAGCACATCTAAAAAGACGCACGTTTGGCAAGATAATCTCAGTTCAATAGCGGCTACCAGTTACTGAATCTCCATGGAAGACGTGAAGGTTCCAATGGCTGCCAAGCGTGATACCTCCCCAAACGTTAACTCCGGCACCTACAAAACGGCCCCTTTCGATGCTGTTGGATGGGTGCTTGCGTATTCCCTGCTCTCTCCAGATGCGTATGTATCCAGAATTGCTCGTCAGACTAAATCGGCTCTCATTCATAAAGAGTACTCGACTCCACCCCTGTTATGTCCAGTTTTTGTGTTCCTGGCGCCGCAGAAACCACCGTCTCCGATTAGCAGTTGTTAATGGTACACACCGCACTGTTCGACGTGCGTATAGACCACCTTTGTGCAGCCTCTTGACCACACTAAAATGTGATATTTGACGTCCAATAGCCGGTTCTATGTGCCTTGCGATTTCTCCAGCTGTCTGTTGCCTGTTTCTTTTCGCCTTAGGACAATATAGCGCAGCGGTCTTCTTCTGTTGTTGTTGAACGTGGAAGACCACTGCTGAACACTCGGACAGCTTGTTCTATCGTTTGAAATGCTCTACAGGCTCGTAAAACGATGCTTTGAGCGATCCCAAACTCTTCTGTCACACTTCGACCTTCTTCAAACCTCCCAATGATGCTAAATATGATAAAGTCATCCAGATGACATCTCCTGGATTGGCTGTTGGCCATATCACACAGTAGTAGCAACAAACCCTCGTTGAAGTCACTGTACACCGTGCAATAGATTTCACCGAATTGCTGAGTGTCCACCGCATCTGTGCTTTATACTCTTGCGACTTCCACCTTTTACGTTATATGCCATATATGCGCATGCCCAACAGCATCGGTCCAAGGTGTATCTCCTGATTGGCCTTTTAGTCCGTTCTGTTGCCGCCTTGTTAAGCTTTTATGAAAATTTATCTGCTTTGTCCTTAATTTTTGCTCAGCAGTGTACATAACTCAAGATTACAGTTTTTACTTTCCATACACATATACAATGTAAGGATGGAATTAGGAAAGCATTGAAATCACACTAAAAAACTGAAAATAATGGTATATTTTTACATTTTCAATTACTCTTGAATCTATTCTCACAAGTTTTACAATGGTTCAATATGTATGTGTGTATGTATGCGTGTATGTTAGAATTTCCCCACGTTTTCAGATTCCCAGAGCACGATTTGGTGATGGCGGCAGGTATGTTATAAATCTGTTGCAAGAATTGTATTAATTTTCGAAGAAATCGGCCGACGGATTTGTTATTTAAACTATTTTTCAACCATTCTGTGACGATAACTGACCAATATTTTCTCTTAAATCTCAATTAAATTATTTTTATTGCTCACGTTCATCTTATACCACAACATTTCACTAGACAGACAGTAGCAGCTCAACAAGGGGTTCACAATCACTTTACTATTAATAATTTCACAAAAAAATTTCTCCTTGTTTAATCGTAGAGAATCTCACTATTAAAACAAATGAAATTTTATATACCTATATTCTGGTAGAAAAGTTATTGTGAACCCTTGCGAAGTCGCTACTGCACGCAGGGTCGGACTCGGTCACTGTCAAATATGCAGACCTTGGATTTTTGAAGGGCGCAACATTTTAGAAATTCATTATTGTACCACCTTGCTATTAGAAACCAATAATATCCATTACTATTCGAGTTTTTTTCTGGGGATGCTTTCAATTTCGGAACTGGATCCGAAATTGAAAGTGTTCTTAGAAAAAAAATCGAAACAGCATAAAGATAACCGTTTAGACATTGACCTCATATATTCAATGCAAAGAAAAAAGCATTTAAAAATACTAAAAATGAAAAATTTGTAATGAACGTTGCCATTTTATATAGATTTTTATAGAGTAAACTCTGTCTAAAGCTCTATGTAAGACAAATTTCCGTCTTAGGCAGAATCCGCCTTAGGCAGAATATACTGTATTTAAAAAAAAAACTAGCAACAGGGTATAATCGAAGGGGCGCAAAAAGAATCTTCAAACGGTTGAACATGAACAGTCCAGATTTAACGTATATACAAAATAGCAGACAGCCGTTTTGATCATCACAGTGAAACAGTCCCGTTTTCATATTAAAGTGCAATTTTTGACTAAAAAAATGGTTTGATTTTTTTTTTTTTTTTGGCCGAAAATATTCTTTATATATTTTTCTTTCGTCAAGCGCAAAAATCAATATAATAAACATTTATATAGGTTAATTTACAAACACAGGATTGTACGAATACACGACACCTACACATTTCAATCAAATACATAGTAAATGATTTTACAAAAAACTAAATAAAAAAATTCGTATATATATTTTGAAATAGAGACGACGTATGGTCCCTCTGAAACGAAGAAACTTCCAAAAAAAAATTCAATTCTGCTTTGCAAAGATAAAAAAAAATATTAATAGAAAAAATGCTTCAAAAAAGTGATTTTTTTTTTTTAAATTATTCAATAATTTACGACTGTTCAAATCTACTGCTTATAGAAAATTGTGTAATATTTATTATTTCAACTCAGGGGGAGCACAGCATTACATGATTTAGGTCTCACCAACCCGCAGGTCAGTTGCCTAGCGGGCCAGCCTGAGTGTGCCAGAATTCGACTTAATTTGGTACAATCCTATTTTGTCTTTTTTTTAACTTATAGACCTTGTTTCAGCATGTGCAGAATGAAAATTTGTTGAAAATTAGGCCATTTGAAAAGTTTTTAAGCCTTATGAATTTTTAAGCCCTATGCACATTTTCTTTAAAACACGAGGTCTTTATCACTAGTGGAAATATTTCACCTTTGCATAAAATTAAGATCTAAATTTTTATTCATTGTTATACTTTTTTGAACACACAGTTGGAGTAACTCCAGCTTTTTTTTTCATTTTATTATTCCAAAATTCATTGACTACTACTAATTATGCGATATCGGATGGTGGTTGTGTGTGGGCAGAGTCTGATTACGGCCTCAGCAAACTCGCATTACTATTTTAAAAAAATGTTTTGCCTTATTTAATCATAAAATTCCGCGATTAAATAAGGTTTAATCTGGAAAAATATTTTTCGAAAAAAAAAATGACATAAATTTGCATCAGCGATAATCATGTCCTAAGGACACCAAATTTGATACCTAATTTTGAAGGGCATGTTTATCAATTCTGCATTTCAAATTTACCATATTTTCAAAATCTCAAAAACAATATGCACAAAATTTAATTTGCCGTTTCCCCCTCATACCCCATCTAAAGTTTGTCGCCTTGGACTGATGTGGAATATGCCTAAATCCGGCTCTTATTGTTTTGTAATCTGCATTGATGAATGTTTAGTTTGGAAAGACACACAGAAAAAAAACCCTTTAAAATTTTCATTTTTTTTTCCGTTTGTAATATAGTTAATTTTCTTCTACTTGTCAAACTATTTTTTTCGAATCGTAAAATAACTAAATTGCTAAGACTGTTACATCGTAAACATAGGTTTCTCAGTGGTGACTGACTATACCATTATTTCCGTACAGTAATCCTCATGATAAATTTCTAAAACATTTTTAATAGAAATGTACCAGGAAGTTTATTGTTTGGAAATAGTGGTAGCCAATAAAGTGACCAATGAGAGCCCTGTAAATAAGTTTTGATTACTTGAAGATTAAAAACCGGCATGCTGAAATGGTGTTGGAGAAGTTACTTGAGGGCTGCAATAAATTATGAATTAAAATTAAAACTTCGCAAATAGAAGTAATTTATGTTAACTGTGAATAAAAATATGTTTTAAATCGAAATAATTGAGGTTAAACACAAGGTAAAATATCATAGAAATATGATGGTTGTAACAATATTCATCTATAATTTCTGATTAATAATGAAAAAAATATGAAAATATTTTTACAAATGTATATTTCGCTCTTTCTGATTTTGGGCCCTTAGGATTTGTGCGCCTGGAGCAGTTTGCTCCAGCTGCTCCACGGTAGCTACGCCCCTGGAGAAGAGCATACAAAAAAGAAAAGGAAGAAGAAGAAGTTGATGAGAATTTGAAAAATACAAATGTGTTCCAAATGCACAGAATTAACATTGGAAAGAGTCATTTGCAGTCTGAATGATAGCGGAGCCTTAATAAAAATTATTTTTATAAAGGAACGTCTTATTGATGATTCTTTATCAATCCTCTCACAGTATAAAATCATCTTTAAGCCAATAGACTCTACCTCTGTGTAAATTTCAAATGTTATGTCATTACTGTTGTTCCGTAGATAATGTGTACAATGTAAATTCCTGATAATTAAGCGTGTTGAAAAGAATATTAAACACAAGACATAAAAAAGGATTTTTTTTTAATATTATCCTCTACAGTAAATTAAAAGGTCTGAAATATTATGACAAAAAAAGAAAGGATTTTTTTTCAATTATTGGCTACAGTAAATCAAAAGGTCCAATGCGTATCATGGAATTAAAGTTGACTGACGGAA
Organism: Maratus speciosus; assembly: GCA_963932465.1. NCBI lineage: Eukaryota > Metazoa > Arthropoda > Arachnida > Araneae > Salticidae > Maratus > Maratus speciosus. Next base: position 416,774,720 of record OZ010791.1, read on the forward strand.
GAGGCCTAATGTAACCTGAAATAAAATTGAAAAATCGAATTAGTAACATACATGAAAATGACATCACGTCCAAGATATACAGTATAAAATCTATACTCTTATTTTTAAATAATGCAAGAAAAGAATAAAATTTTTATTCTTGAAATTGTCTTCATAAATGCATTTAGTCTATTTTGTTGTGAGGAGTATTTTACACATTAAAATTGAACTTAACTTTTAAAACTTCAATAACAACATTTTAATTTTACAGTAGATTCAAAATCAGCATGTCAAACAAGTCGGACATTGTACGTCAAACGTAGCAAATGAGGTGCGTTCGTACAGTGCGCAGCAAAAGTTTAGACAATGGTCGATTTTGCTTAAGCACTGAGAAGTATGTAACGAATTCTTCTAACTCAACTTCCATACATTACTTATGACTTATCCTTTATTCAGAAACAATAAGTTTTAAATTATACACTTTACATAATATATAACGAAAAAAAATTAACATTGTGACAAAAATATAAACAATCTATATATTCACAGAAAATAATCATATATTAAAATCAAATTGCACCCCTATTGTTTGTAATTAGTGCAAAAATGCGACTCTCCATTAAAGAAGCTAAATCTTGCATCACTTGGTGGTCTATTTCATACCAAACACATTCAACAGCAGCTCGAAGTTCATTAACAGAAGAATATTGCTGAAAATTTGCGTAAACCTTGGAAAACATGATACCACAAAAGTTTTGATTAGGTTCAGATCAGGGCTACACGGGGTCGAATTGAGAACAGTAATATTTTGAGAGTTAAACTAAGCTTTTGTTTTGTGTGCAACATGAATGGGCGCATTATCTTGCTGAAATACATACTTTGGACCAGCTAAATATTCACCAAATGGCTCTAAATAGTTCTCCAATGTATGTATGTAGTCTTGCGCTGTTCGGCAACCATTAATAAACTCCAGAAATACTTGACCATTAAAGTAAAATGAGGCCCAAATCATTAAAGAGCCATCCTTTAACCCCCATCAACATTCCCTTTGTTGTCGGCTAAAGAAAATCCGAGGCCCTTTACGCAAGTAGTGCTGTAAAGGAGGAAACCCCCATACATACAAACCCTGGAGATAGCCGCAAAAGCATCAGGTAGATACATTACGCCCGCAAGAACCCAATCCATGAGCTTGGATCTCGTGGCGAATCAAAGCTGAAAACAGAGAAAGTCAGGAATCATAGTTAAATCACAAGGACAAAGTTCTTTACGCACAACTGGATGTTTGATTTATTGATGTTGCTTACATGTTACCAACCAACCGTAAAGCTGGTTTGAAATTTTAAAAGCAGGGAGATGTCACTGTTACATTATAACATTTTTGTAGTAATCTTCTGCCTCGAAACAGCCGTGTATTACAGTTTTGTTCATTTGGCATAACATCAGCTAAAACACGCCAACCTTTCACTAAAACATAAAAACAAGACACAATTTGGTGAAAATGAAAAATCCCAGTGAAATAAATCTGATGACATATAATTTATTACCTCATCAAATAATCGAACAACATTTTCAATAAATCCTTAAATGATTTAGATTAAGAGTAATAAAAACAAATTCTGTAACCAACTGACACCTTAAATGATTCTTTTTGATTTATGAAGTGGTTTTCCTAAAAGGAAATTACAAGTTATCTATGACTACTGCCTAACGGATGTGAAATAGCTTATTTATGATCTTCAACATTAATATTATCGCGTAAAGTAATCTACAGAATAATATATCACGGAGAAATCAAATGCATTATTTTTTACCAACCATGTAACGGTTTGCTAAATAATTTACAATCATTTCTTTGCCTTCTCTAAAGAATTAATTATAAAATACAAAAAAGAAAGAATGTTTAATGTTAGAAAATGGATTCTTTTTCAGAAGAAAATGAGTGACTGATAAAAAGCAATGTAGTTTAATAATTAATGTTTCTTACGGAATTTAAAACAATTATATGTGATTGACATCACATATATCTCCGCCACAACTGGATTTTGAAAAAACAACTGAAAGTTAGGTGTGTAAAAGCCAAAATTGTGTCTCCTTTTTATTTACAGAGCATAAATCACTACTGTCATAACATTAAAATTATCTATTTTAAGAATTTTAAACAATTAGCAAAACACATAGTAAATGTTATTTCTATTAATATTTCAAAGGAATACCTGTATTTCTGTAACTAAACTTTTGATATTTGTATATGGTATCACTTTAGACAAATGGCAGATCATGAATGAAGTCATATCTCAGTAAACACATGCATAATTCCAGCATGACAAATTTGACAATGGATACTACTTACATGTCTTAAATAATAAAAAATGAGCTCAAAAATATAAAATTGGAATCAAAAATATTTTTTCTTTATATATATATTTAAACGATGAGTGCGCACAAAAGATTCCATAAACATTTTAACTTGCAACATTTGCAAGAATAAAGGCAATACATATGATTGCATAACGATGGACTTTACCAACCGAAACTAGAGACATGATGTAAACATGATCGCCTTACAAAAATAGCAATTTGCCTTGTGCTGTACTGCCCATGTGACATTTGTAATACAAAATTACACTAATTATAATCCAAAAAAACAAAATGAACATCATACAATTAAACTTGCCTGTAAAATAACTATCTGATGGGTATATCAGGCAATTATCACAATGTAAAGATATCCTACCTAGATAACTGAATGAAAACAATGGCTGGTGTGCATAATCTAGAGTGGATGAAAAAAAAAAAAAAATATATACAATATCTCTCTCTCTTTTTTTTAATACCACATTGTAAACAAAATGTGGCAATAATGAGGTGAAATTTCATGAACATGGCAAAAAGTAAAATATAGAAGGTCTGTGAACCTGGTTGTCAAATGTAATATTCAAATAAATACTTTTGAACGAAGAAATAAGTACATTAGACACTATGGCAGTATAGAAAGCACGTGTGTAAAAAAAAAATATCGTTGACCGTTGAACATTGCAGCTTGTAATTGTGTAAAAAAAAAAATCGAGTGCTTCTCTACGCCATAAGTATACCAATGACATTACCTAAGTATCAAATTTAAATTCCTTTAAAAAGGTGCGAAAAAAGCCTGGCGACATGTAAAAGCTTCTATGTTTCCTTGTACATATCCCTGATACAAGTGAAAAATTATGTTTGTGTGCAAAAAAATAAACAATAATGTGCCTGTGTAATATACGAAAGCAAATAAAAAAATTAAAAAAGAAATTGCTGAAATATTCTAACCATTAATTATTACAACTTTTAATTTAATTTAATTTTATCTAAACTATAAAATGCAAGCACCATCACATATGATTCGACCAACCATGTAGTATTTATAGGTGTAGGATAATTTCCATGGCATGAATTTGAAACTGTATACCATTAAGAACTTTTATTCAAGAAAACTGTATCATAAATGTCCAAATGCAAAAATCCGTGCTCAAAGCGTGACATAAAAGGGCAACAGGAAAAGTGTATCAAATATTTAAAACTATCAACTGAATACGAATCTTGTAACATATCCCCCAAAAATTTATTGCCCAAACTACGAATTAATCTAAAGTAACCAAAACAATATATAAACAATATGGCATCATGTGTAAAATTTCAAAAACCGACATGCCAGTAGTATAATTTGTAAATGAAAAACTCAACAGTGTGTGTGTGTTAAATAAAAAATATATATCTGACAATGACGAGCCAGATTACCGTGAACTTACGTGTGAAAGTGTAAACAAAAACCTCTGGCTACAAGAGAGTCAGAATTGCCATGAACTACGTGTGAAAGTATAAAGAAAAAAATACTGTTGAATCTTTCATTAAGAAACGCCAAACACGATATCGAATCAAAAAAAAATTACAGTCAAATCTAAAGTGTAATTACCATTTAATGAAACAAATGCTGCATATTTGAATGAACAATCCCACACGCAGTACTATGAATAACCATTGTAAATAACCTTTGTAAGAAGTAACTGCCTGTTAAACTGCTCAAAAAGACAGGATCTGACGAATATTCACCAATGCTCAAATAAAACTTTAAAAGTTTATTACCATTGTAAATTAAGCAACAGCAAAATACCCAACAGATGCAATAAATTGTATAAATGGACCAAAATAAAAGTTACGTTAATTTTTAGGACAACAGATTGTTAAATGACAAAAAAATGGGAAATAAATTGTAAAATTTCTACATGACAGAATAACCTTTTCCTTTTATAAATAAAAAAACTACGTAAAAAGTGAACTTTAAATTTAAATTGAAATGCCTTCATAATTGTAACAAACAACCAGATGTTGCAAAAAACTGTACCAAGGACCAATAACTAAACAATTGCACATGTAAATGTATGGAAAAACTAAGTATGTGAAAAAAAACTTCATCTGAATAGCATGCTGCACAAAAATAATACCTTTGTAAAAACCGTTCTAGCTGCTGCATGCAATCGAAGTTGTCGTGAGAGAGCGTTATTTGCAAACTTCCATAAGTACTCCAAAAGAAAAAAAAAACTTTGTATAAATAACATTTGTATAAATAACCATTGTACAATTCAAGCACCCATGAAAATTAGCATACACACTGCGTGTACAACGAAAGTGCACTTGATAATCATATAGACCTACAAAATACAGAACAGGTACACCAATTTATGACCCAAGAAAATGATGCACTAAAAAAATTTTCCTATCTACTAGTGTAATCACATTATAACATTTTTTTTAAAAAATTAAGCATTGTATGAAAAACAACAAAATGAGAAAAATGTCACCTTTGAACACAAAAAAAAAACATTAACCATTTAAAAAGAAACCCAATTAGCTTGTTTCTTTGCCTTTTTTTTTTTTTTTTAATATATATACAGTAGTAGATTCTAATAGCAGAACTATGTGAAATGAATCATCTAAACTTTAACGACCTGATACATATCCATCAACATTTATTTTTATGAGTAGAAATCAACTGTGCATTATCAGTGAGTCAACCAGCGTGTAAAATAAAAATCTATGTTATTAAAAATGAATACCAACGTTACCTCATCAACAATGATTGAGCATGACATTACTGTAATATTCAAAGCATAAAAGCTATCTATCAACTCATTTATATTATCTTATAATAGTTTTTAAAAAAATGTATCTGAAAATACAATTTATATTTCACAGAGAACTTTTCACTACCCCATTAGTTTTATCACTACAATGTAAATAAAAAAAAAACTTTAATCAATTGTGCACAAACGAATGTTTGTAAAAAAAAAAAAAAAAAAAAAAAAAGCACATGTGTGGCATGGCAAATTCCATCAGGGCGTGTAAAATTTTCCCCAATGAGAATGTAACGAATATAAATTTACCCTTGACTGGTAAAATTACTGGTGCATGTATACAGTGTATATATGAAAATCCTGCAGGAATTTAAGACATGACACATTGTGTTGGAAAGTTGCTAGAAAGGAAATACTGAAACATTCCCCCATTTTATAACATTTAACGAGCAGACAATTTACGTGTATGGACAAGATTTCAATAAAATTTCAAAACCATTAAGGTCTGAATGAAGTCTGGGAAAGCCAGAAAAGTAATGCGTAATATTAAAATGCTGCAAATTTAATACGTAAAAAAAGTGGAAATGCAGGGGAAAAATTCTACAGCAAACGAAGAAAGTGATCATTTTTCCTCGCCCGCTATAAAAACACACCCTCGACCACCTAACTATCAGCGCTTCATAGTCAAATGGAAGAGGCTTCCTACATAGCGTGCAAAAATTTTAAATTATAAATGGTACGTACACCATGAAAATTCAATACAGCAATAGTAGTATTAACTATAAATACGTTACTAAATTTAAAGAACATAAAGTGTGTGTAAAATGTACAAAGTTAACTCGAATAGAGAAACCTCATGCTTAAAAAAGTGTGGTTGACTCAAATATGCATAGAAATATAACTGTAACATTGTAATATGAGTTCAAAATGGAAAACATCTTGAAATAATACAGTAGCGCTCAAAAGTATTTTGACAACCTTATATTCTCTCTTATTTTATTTAATATAAAACTGTAAAAGAAAATATATTCCCTATAATTGAGAACACTATGACTGCAGTTATTCAAATGCATCAAGTTTCAACTTGTTTGTTTACAATCGGCGTCACCGAAGAAATATGACTCCTCCTTAGCTCAAAAGTATTTTGACAATTAGTTTGCATTTAATTGTTGAAGGTGTCAGTGGCGCTATAGCTTCGATTAGTGTTTATATTGACTTATTGTGATTATTTTTAAGTGCCGAAATGTAAAATATATTGAAGTGATTCTAGAAAAGCCGTTGTAAATGCACTTAAGAAAGGTAGACTGTAAGCAGAATTAGCTCGTTCTTTTAACGTGTCTCGACAACTTGTTATTACATGGAATAAAGTTTTTAATAAACAGAAATACATCGAAAATAAGCCTGAAAGTGGCCATCCGAAAAAAAACAGCTTGCAATGTTGACTGTATTATAAAAATGATATCTACAAGTGATTATCGTAAATCCGCTGTAATAATAAAAAATGAATTGAAAGAAAATTACGGCAGAGACATACACGTTTCATCAGTCAAACGACGCCTAAACCTCTATGGTTTACATGGCAGAAGACCAGCAAAAGCACGTTTGTTATCTACTAAGAATAGGAAGGCGGCTAGAGTTGCATTTGTAAAACGGCATAACCCTTTCAGGGGCAAAGCAATTCCATTGCTAAAGTGTTGAAATTAATGATTGACACCGGAATTCGAAAACAAATTTATTTGTAAATATGAAAAAGCTATTTTTCACACGCATAATAAACCGAAATTTTTTTAACCAAAATTCTGGTGTCAATCATTAATTTCAACACTTTAGCAATGGAATTGCTTTGCCCCTGAAAGCGTTATGCCGTTTTACAAATGCAACTCTAGCCTTCCTATTCTTAGTAGATAACAAACGTGTTTTTGCTGATCTTCTGCCATGTAAACCATAGAGGTTTAGGCGTCGTTTGACTGGTGAAACGTGTATGTCTATGCCGTAATTTTCTTTCAATTCATTTTTTATTATTACAGCGGACTTACGACAATCACTTGCAGATATCATTTTTATAATACAGTCAACATTGTGAGTTGTTTTTTTTTCGGATGGCCACTTTGAGGCTTATTTTCGATGTATTTCTGTTTATTAAAAACTTTATTCCATGTAATAACAAGCTGCCGAGACACGTTAAAAGAACGAGCTAATTCTGTTTGCAGTCTACCTTTCTTAAGTGCATTTACAGCGGCTTTTCTAGAATCACTTCAATATTTTTTACATTTCGGCATTTAAAACTAATCACAATAAGTCAATATAAACACTAATTGAAGCTATAGCGCCATTGACACCTTCAACAATTAAATGGAAACTAATTGTCAAAATACTTTTGAGCTAAAAGGAGTCATATTTTCTTCGGTGGCACCGAATGTAAACAAACAAGTTGAAACTTGATACATTTGAATAACTGCAGTCATAGTGTTCTCAATTATAGGGAATATATTTTCTTTTACATTTTTATATTAAATAAAATAAGAGAGAATATAAGGTTGTCAAAATAGTTTTGAGCGCTACTGTACCTTGAGAAGTATGAAAATCTACATTAATAAGAAACAAATGTCACACGGCAGTACAACAAAAATCTTACCTAATATCTTACATTCTCCCTGCAATATAAAATTTAATCTGGAACTTGCCTCAGGACTTTTGTGTCTCCAGCTACATGCAGTGTTTTATTATTATCGTTCTAAAATTGCATGAAATTATTTCAAACTCTTTTCTCTATTATTATAGCTTTATTAACTTCAGCAAGAAAATTTTACCTCTATTATTTAACTAGCTTTTTTTTTTAGTCTGCATGCTATTCACCTCTCAAATTTTTCTCTGTCCTGCAAAAATGTTTCCTAAACATCCATTTATTTGCTAAAGTGAAGGAAAATAAAATTCAAATAACATTATACCTGTTATTTAATTATTAATATAAAAAAAAATGTCTGTGGAAATGGATATCTAAAGGTACCTTCTAGACCTGCATCCTTTTTTTTTTATACAATTCGAAACGTATTTTAATTAAAATTTAACCCTCATTACAAAAAACATAAAAAAAATTACCTTGATTTCTAAAAAAAAAAAACAGATGAAATATGATATTGGTTTGATGAAATCGAAGCAAAAATTACATTGTCTTTGCCAATCATAAAAGGTTTAAAAGAAAACAAGGCAACTATTATTATTCTCACTGTCAAAAATATCTTATGGTAGAGGCATAAAATTTCTATGCAATCTAGAAAAATATTCACTATATATTACCATTTATTTATTTTTTTATGTTGCCGTAAAAAAATTTAACAAAATAATAATAAACTGTTGCCCTCCTTCACAGTAATGTTATCGACTCATAGTTCCTTGATTTGCATGCTTGGTGATATATTACTGACCAAAATTTACACTTAACAACAGTAATAAAAATAGATAGGCATAAAATATAACACTAGCATTAAAAAAACTTACTTCTATTATCTTAATATTGTAAAAAAAATTTCGTACAATAATGCTAACAGAAACATTCAAAATCTACTTTTATTAATAAAAAACAAGACACTGCATTAATTATTTGCGAGTGATATAAAATTTGATTATCTGTAGCAGCTATACAAATGCTGCAATAAGCCAAAATTACAACATTGACTAAACGTGAAACAACCTTCACTCGGTTAACAAATTATAACTCAAATGTTGTCAAAAATTTAGATTAGAATTAGAAAATGTCATCTAACTATTAATCTAGATATCTAACTACCTTTCAAAAAGAAATATGAACATGACCATGAAATTATGTCTATAAATTAGAACAGAAGTTATTTAAATTTAGAACCCAAGAACAATATAAACTGTTAAAAGCAATAAATTTTCCGTCATGCGCATAAAAATGAAAAATTTTACCAGTTTCTGAGTCCCTGTGTACCAGTTAAAATCCTATAATTCTCAGCACGAAAATTATTCCATGTCCTATATTGATGAGTGAGCCATAGATAGGGTCCACCTAGATTCACAGTCTACTATTCTAAAAATTTGAACTTCTTATCTTTACAAGGCACCGAACGTAAATTCCAGTCCAGGAGTGACATTTTTCTTTCGAGTCGATCCAAAGCGCAAACGGCAGACAAAAATAGAACTGTATTTCACGTCCAAGCACTGAGGGAAGGTAAAACAGATGAGGAAATGCAGGTTAACTATAGCATCCTACAGCAACGAAGGGTCCAGGCAGATATATGTAGTAGAGCGCAATTTCATACAATTCAAAAGAGAGGGCGCGAGGAGGAGAACAAACATGGTGACACGGCGAAGTTAACCGAAGAACCACGACAGTCGATGTTGCTGGTACCACAACAGCCGGATTTGTAAATTCAACTTTGATGAGTCATCATAAGGAAATTTGCAAAAACGGTAGAACTAGGAGTGGCAATTTTAAAAGCCAAAATGCAGACAGCAACTGTAGTGAGAGACAGAGCTCCAAGAAGCATTTAAACCAGTTTTGTACATATGTGTACAGCATCAATTAGAGCAGATTGAAGAGCATGTAGTCCTGAAGAAATTCTTGGCAGTTCCTTGAATCCAGTCGTGCAATATATATTTTTGTTTTAATTTTCGGACACCTCCCTGCGCTGATTTTGTTAAAACTGAGCTATTATTCATTAAAATGAGGCGCCATTATATATGTAAAGGAGGAAACCCCCATACATACAAATCCTGGAGATAGCCGCAAAAGCATCAGGTAGATACATTACGCCCGCAAGAACCCAATCCATGAGCTCGGATCCCTTGGCGAATGAAAGCTGAAAACATAGAAAGTCAGGAATCATAGTTAAATCACAAGGACAAAGTTCTTTACGCACAACTGGATGTTTGATTTATTGATGTTGCTTACATGTTACCAACCAACCGTAAAGCTGGTTAGAAATTTTAAAAGCAGGGAGGTGTCACTGTTACATTACAACATTTTTGTAGTAATCTTCTGCCTCGAAACAGCCGTGTATTACAGTTTTGTTCATTTGGCATAACATCAGCTAAAATACGCCAAACTTTCACTAAAACATAAAAACAAGACACAATTTGGCGAAAATGAAAAATCCCAGTGAAATAAATCTGATGACATATAATTTATTACCTCATCAAATAATCGAACAACATTTTCAATAAATCATTAAATGATTTAGATTAAGAGTAATAAAAACAAAATTTATGATCTTCAACATTAATATTATCGCGTAAAGTAATCTACAGAATAATATATCACGGAGAAATCAAATGCATTATTTTTTACTAACCATGTAACGGTTTGCTAAATAATTTACAATCATTTCTCTGCCTTCTCTAAAGAATTAAAAATAAAATACAAAAAAGAAAGAATGTTTAATGTTAGAAAATGGATTCTTTTTCAGAAGAAAATGAGTGACTGGTAAAAAGCAATATAGTTTAATAATTAATGTTTCATACGGAATTTAAAACAATTATATGTGATTGACATCACAAGTGCCAATAGTACACCTACCTATCTAGGCCATCCAAATTTCCCTTTTTTCGTCACTGAATTTCACAGTACAACACTGGGGTCCATATGACATATTTTTGCGAGGACACTGCATTCTCATCAATTTTATGTGATATTTCAAAGTTGGCTGTTTATTCATTTTTATATAAACTAATTTACCTCTTTCCTTAATTCGCCTACGAATCGTATCCGTTGACACTTCATTTTTAATCTGACTAGCTCTCATCATTTATGTAGATGCCAGTTTATGGATCCTTCTATCCTTTCGTTTTTTGGTCACACGAAGCTTACCAGGTCTATGTTTAACATCGTAGGAATCACCTTTAGACAATACTTGATAGACAGACTTCTTTGAACGATTCAAAGTGGCTGAAAATTTCGGCGACACTCTTCCCTTTCGATTTCAGCTTCCATACTTCAAATACTTCAACTAACGAATCTTTCTATCTCGCGGCATCTTTACTAACCGATGCTGTCGCGAGGTGCACTTAAATACTCCATGTATATGACGTCATAAATTTAAAATTTGCAATTTTCCGTGAACATTTGCCAAAAATCAAGAAAGCGTCTAAACTTTTGCAATATGCAAATTTCACTGTTTTCGGTTAAATTAAATATCTTACATTAAAACCATAATTTTTGACCTAAAAAGTTTAAAATACATTTAAAACAAATATAACAATTTTATTACCCAAGAGTTCGTACTTTTTATTTAAAGGTAGTTAATCTTGATCATGATATTTATTAAAATCAATAGTCTTTCGTTATTCTGTTGTACATCAGCTGTTTGCGCCGTCTTAGTAGAATGCGAAGTTCCCGTCGCTGCACAAGCCATCAATGTATATTAGAACTACGAAAAATCGAGAAAATTATACAAAAATCGCTATTACAGCACCCCCTTCCGGCGGAATATTTCGAAATTCAAGGAGACATGCTGTCCATAGCCAAAAACATACACAAAAAATTTGGTTCAATCCTATGCATAACTTCATACACTTTTCGATAGTACAACAACGAAAATGGCGCAAAAATCGCTATTACAGCGCCACCTTCAGCGGAATATTTCCAAATTCAAGGAGGACCTGCTGGTCATACCCAAAAGCATACATAAAAAATTTGGTTCAATTCTATTCATAACTTTATGCACTTTTCAACGGCACAATGGCGACACATAGACAGACAGACAATTTGTATAAACATATTTTTTGTGATCTCTGACCCCTAAAACGTGTAAATCCATCGAAAACCGGAAGTCGAAAAAAATTTCTATTACAATACTTTATTCTATTTAAGATAGAAGAAAGTAAAAATTAATTCATCTTACCTATAATTACTTTTCTTTAAAAAAAAAAAAAAAAAGCAAGAGGAAACATGTAATCAATAAAGTCTCCAATTTTAATCTTTATAATTAGGAAAAGAAAAATTTGTGAAAATTACGTCCTGCTGATATCATCATATAAATTTTTCTCTTTACTTTTGTCAAGGTTAAGCTTAAGCATAAAGCCACTTTCACTGGCGCAAACTTTTCACAAGTACTTTATATACGTATTTTTATTCTTAACCACCATTTATTAAAATAAAAACATATTTTCTTTCTCATTGTAAGGGAAAAAATGACATCAATAAAATTATAATACATAAATATAAAATAAACCCAATAGACAATATTCTGGTGACGTCACAGTAAATATGAATTTTTATTCGATTATCAAAATAAAGTACACATGCATAAATATTTTTTACCGAAATTTAACTTCCAAATTCAAAAATGTCCAAAAAAGGTACGGCACGTGTCTGAACATTTTGCATTATTTCTCTTTTCTCTGAAACAATGGAAGTAATCCAATCGCCATCATTTTGGAGAAATTTCATAAAAAAATTTTTAGAATTTAAATTAAAATCTAAAAAATATTTTTAAAAACAGCTAGAGCGGGCCATATATAAGCATACGAGATTGGATACTTCCTTAGAGCGTAATGGTAATGCAATTACGATCGCAACGCCTTTAATGACAATGGGGGAAGAAACTTCTCATCATTAGAATATTTTTGTTACTGAGCGTCTACTTTATTGTGATCTTTCTTTTTTTTAATGTTACATGTTTACGTTTTCAACAGAATCTTACACGGACCTTTTTTTTTTTTTTTTTTTTTTTTTCTTGTCGTACATGAAGGGTGAACGATATAACTGCAACGCAAAACACACTAAAGCATTCCTCTTGAAAGTTATATATCAAGTAAATACCATATAATTAGATTTAAAGCTACATAAATGAATGATATTAAATATAAATATACAAAATATTGCACTCTACAAGTCCTAAAAATTTTCAGAAATATTCCCATTTGGTAGGAAAAAATTTTTAGCTGATGTTTTACTAATTTAAGAAGTTTAATGAACTAAAACAATCGTTGCAATAATCTTTTAAAATTTATGTATTTTCACTTTATCACAGAAAAACAAAGAGATTGTTTTTAATTTAAATAATGTAACGTATAATCAGTTTAATAATATTTACAATAATATTCAATAATGTTTACATTAATTACATATAAGAAATAATAATAAAATGACTGATGGAGAAATATTCTTTTTACAAATTTTTAGAATTATATAAATCTAAAAGTTAAAAATATAGAGAGAGACTAATATTACACTTGATAAAATTTTATTTCATGAAAATAAATTAACATAATACCTGCATTTGAATTTTTACTATTCAGTCTCATAAAGTTACATGTTTACGTTTTCAACAGAGTCTTCTAGGGTTTTTCTTTTATATTTTTATCATTTTGCAAGTTAATGGTGAACGATACAAGTACAATAAAAAAACAAGCTAAATAAATCATCTTTAATAAATCAAATAAATACAATATAATTTAAAAACGCACTTAAAAAATGAGCCAAAGATAAGTTGTAATAAGAAAAATTGCCTGTCTCTGCCTCGTAGAAGAAGGAATAGATATACAAAACATAGAGCGTATATATTTATATATATTTATATTATATATATATATCATCGACATATCATCTTATATATATTTCATCGACATAGGTAAATTTCGGAGGCTTGTTAGTTTTTCCCTCTTGTCACTAGTGAGGCTGGTATTGTTGCCATTACAGATTTTGTCGTAACTGTCCTATCTTGTATGTTTACCTATGGTGCGGGCACATCTACAAATGAACGCTTTCATTGAAAAAAATAATTAGCAAAATCGATTCAGTAGAAATCTCAGGGCAGATGACTAAAAAAACAGCCTTGTGTTTTATATACAGGGTGTCCACTCTCAACGGTGTCTAATGCCTGATTACTAAACCGTTAGTCATAGACATATAGTTCCAATTACAAAAGTGTTTTAAATGAGGTAAAGAAATATATTAAAAGTGATTTGGATCAATAAGAACATTTCTTAAAAAATTACGAAATTTTAATTTTTATACGATCCCCCGGTCCTATAAGTTATATTTAGTAAAATTTTCCTGTTACGCTAACAAGTAAGACAAAAAAAGGTCCCGTTATTCTACGATAAAAATTGACCGAGTAATAACTGTTTAAAGTTGGAGCATATTTTTTGCTGCAAATTAGGGGTCATTCACAAATTTCGCAGAAATATAATTTCGTCAAATATAATAAAAAAAAATGGTTGAGAGTAAAATCAACATTGCAATATGAATTTGAAATCTTTAATCATTCTGCATATTAATGCAAAATATACAATTTGTAATAAACATATAAGAGTTTTTGTTAAATAAAATTATGGAAATTAACAGCCTCAATTATAATTCTAAATTATACATATTTTAAAATGTTATTAGATTACACTAGCCTGCAAAAGTTAGGTTATGTCTTGTTTTTTATCTTTTGATAGTTGATTCTTATGTATTCTGTACCGCTGAATCCTATATTGACCTTCATTTTTTACCATCAAGTAAAAATTTTTCGAAAATCATAAATTTTAAAGTTTAAAAAAATAGCGAACATTTGATACTATAAAATAGATGTGATTGTTGTGTTTTTCACTTTTGGTAATTGATTTTTATGTATTTTTTATCCGAAAACGGCCTTCATTTTTAACCTTTAAGTCAGGATTTTTCGCAAATTGTAAATTTCAAAGTTAAAAAGTTCAAAGTTAAGATTGAACCTCCTCCCCCACCTCAGCGGACCCCTCAGCTGTTATCCCAGTATAAGCCAGAAAATTGAATAAGTTATTGAATTAAGTAAATTAAATTAAAAAAGTTTTACATGTGTTTTGTAGTATCAGATTTTCGCTATATTTTAACTTTGACATTTACGATTTGCAAAAACATTTTAACGTGATGATTAAAAATGAAGGTCATTTTCAGATTCAATTCTAAAAAGTACATAAAAATCAATTATCAAAAGAAAAAAAAAATTATAGAATCCGATTTTTGTTATTTTTTAACTTTGACGATTTATGATTTACGAAAAATCCTGACATGATGGTTAAAAATTAAGGTAATTTTCGAATTCAGCGCTAAAAAAGACATAAAAGTTAAAAAACACACAACCATCGCAGTCTTGTGTTATCTAATCTAAAACCTTTTCTTAAACTTCTTGGCAGTAATCTATTTAACATTTTTTGTGTTATCCTGTAAATTAAGTATAAATAGTAACCACCGAAAATCATAATAATATTAGATTGTCATCGGATTTACATCAATATGTGAAATTTTATCTCGATGGGATATTTGAAAGTGAGTTAAAATTCGAGTAAAAATTTTGAACTGGGAAAACATACGTACAATAGTTGAAGTTAAATAAAAACTTATAAAAGTTATTTAATTTTTGTTAAAAGAAATCATGAAAAGAAACAGCCTCAAATCGTTACAAAGTAATAAGTATGTTAAAATAAAATTTTTAGCGAATCTGAAACTTAATAAAAGTTAACTCAATCGTAATACTTGTACGATTTTTTTTCAAAGCGCAGATACACCTGAAATAAGTTCTTCGAATAATTTAAGCACTTGGCATATGACACCCCTCAAAGCATGGCCGAACTCATTTGTGTTGAGATGCAGAAAAGTGGTATAAGTCATGCATTTTTTAATTTTCATAACTCGATCAATTTTAGTGTTATATGAACGGGACTTTTTTTGTCTTACTTGTCAGGGTATCAGGAAAATTTTACGAAATATAACTTACAAAACCGGAAAACCGTATAAAAATTTAAATTTCGTAATTTTTTAAGAATTGTTTTTATTGACCGAAATCGCTTTTAAAATATTTCTTTACCTCATTTAAAACATTTTTGTATTTGGAACTGTATGTCTATGACTAACAGGTTAGGAATTAGCCATTGGACACCTTGTATAGACAGATTGTTTAAATTCTTCATCATGATTGAGTACATATTTAAGTCTGAGTGATATCTTTGATTATTTTAAGAAAATCAGATAGATTTATTGTTGAAATAGGGCTTATTTTCAGGTTAGTGCTTATATTACCAGCATCCTGAAAAATTATGTTGCACTGTGAAAAAGAAGAAACGTTTCTTGATCCTGCAAAAAGGTTTACAAAAATATAATATAACCTCTTCTGAGTTACCTGCGATTCCAAAATGCGTTCGTTTATCTTCAGAAATCTTAAGAACCAATAGATTTAGGAGATTTAAAGAAGCATTTCTGAGACAAAACTCTCTTTTATTGTCCACAATTTTTTGGTAACGTTTTGAAACCTTCTTTTACAACGCAGTATAAATACGAAATATCGGTTTTTCGGATGTTATAAATTCTCAGTTAAACAATTTCAGCTGCGTAACAGAATTTATACATACAAGAATAAGAAAATAGTGTTAATTTAGCCTTTTTGCCTGTTGAACATGAAAATGTTTATTTAAGAATTTTTATAATCCAAAAACCCGATATTTCGTGTTGATACCGGGTTGAGAAAATTGACTATATACCGTAAAAGTTACTCCGTAATAGCTTTCAAAAATTACGGGCATCAAAAGAGATTTTTGTTTTAGAAATGCTTCTTTAAATCTTAGAAGTGTATTAGTTTCTGCGGATAAAGAAACTCTTTTCAGATTTGCGGGCAATTATGAAGAGGTTATATTATATTTCTGTAAACTTTCTTGATAAATCGAGTAACATTTCTGTTTTTTTACGGTGCATTACTAATTTTCCTATTAGGTCTTATTTTCAAGAAAACGTGTAGTACGCTGACATGCTGGGCATAATGTTTCACGAAAATGAAAACTTATTCAACATCAGAAGCAGTGTCGGAGAGGGAAGTGCCTTGAACTGAATTGAAGTAAACTGACGACCTTCAACTGAATGTAAAAAATAACTGTAAAAAAATAACGTCGAAAATAACAGCGGAAAACGCTGTAATTAAACAAATTATTTCACGAAAATTGGGTAAAAAAAGATTCCCAACATTTTTTGCTGTAATTTCTGAGCGCCATTTACTGGAAATATATCGAACCAAAGATTCGATTCCGAAGTTTTAAGGCAAAAAATAGGAGAGCCGAATGCTACAATTTAATCTGTCTACGCTGAAAAAGAAAAGCGAGAAATGATTGCAGGAAATTCTGTAAATACTTTTACTAGCATTAAAAAAGCAAGGATTACAGCAATTGCGTTGATTTTAAGAGAACCAAAAGCCTGTACACAGCAGATGACCAGTTTTTGATAAATGGAATGAGATACACAGACTATTTCACCGCCTCCATCGCCATTGCATGCGGATACTTTAGCATTTACTATTGCAATTTGTTATTTCTTTTCAATATGGATACGTAGATTCCACAAAAAATTTAAAGACTATGGGTAAGTTTTTATCTTTGTACTTACTTATATCGTTGTTTTAGTAACGTTGTATAATGTCTATTACATATCTGTAAGATACATCCCCCAGAGGAATGCCGCTTTTTTAGGTATTTACGGGTTTCGCGACCCCGGATTCCCGAGCGATCTTTCTCCCTTCCTGTTTTCATCTTTTTTTGGTTGTCTATCCTTTTTTCTTTGTTTCACAGTTTTTAATCTTCTCCTTTCAGGTTGCTATCACTCTTTGTTCTTGTTCATGTTTGATTTTTTACTAATCCTTTTGTTCAATTTGTTCCTTGTTCTACTAACCTTGTTTTTGTCCGTGTGTTTAAAAAAAAAATGTAAAATATCTTTAAAAAGGCAAAAAATACACCTTGTTTCTAAGTTTTCACTCACATTACTTTTTTTTTTTTTTTACAATAGTGGATTTTTTTTATTTTCACGTGAGATACTCTGGATGTTGAGGTTTTTTAATCTCTTCGCCTCGATTCTACCTTTTAGGCTGATCTCGAGTCCCAGAGTGCAGGGCATTTCTGAAATTCTGTTCCGTGATCATAGGACGCCATATATTGTATGGTGGCTGTTAGGACCAATGCCGGGAGACTGGTGCCTTTCGGAGAAAGGGCTGTCGGTTGCACAGATCTGTAAAGGCTTACCTACAGGCTACCTGATTCCAAAGTGAAAGAACTGGAGACTAGGAAATGCTATCGTGTTTACTGCAACGTTCGAAAAACGTGGAAGTTTGTTGGGCATAGTTTTCACTCTTTTGAGACCTGCGCGTCAAGTAAAGGTAAGAAAAAGGGTCGGTGACCAGCCTCGATGACTGACTTTTTACTATCTTTTGCTTTAATATGGTTACAAACTCAGGAAATAAAACATGCGAAGTGGAAGCTCCACAACCAACTAAAGAGAGTACAATGCGTTGAGCTCTGGCTCAAAAGTTACATCTGATCAGGGCCAAAAAAAGTCATGGGGTGAGAGAATTGAGGATATTTCTTCCGATACAGAATGTAAAAATGTCAAGTCTAATGCAAATAATGCTGAAGAAAGATTTTTTGTAGTGAAACAACCAAAGGGAGTTTTGACAAAACATCTGCCTTCTTGATTGATAAATCTATCCAAGGCTTGGTTGGTGAACCGAAAACAATAAAAAAAACTCCGTATAGATGAGCTGTTAATTAAAGTAAGCACTAGCCAACAAGCAGCTAACTTTAAAAATTTTACTCATTTTGCAAACATTGCAGCCTCCATATCTAAACATAGAATTTTAAACACATCTCGCGGAGTGATATCAGAATCTGACCTCTTGCATGATACTGAAGATGAAATAGTAGATAATTTAAAGGAGCAAAATGTCATTGAAGCTAGATGAATGAAAATCTACCGTCGAGACGAACAAATACCAGCTAATCAAATACAAATCCCTACCAAGCACATTATACACACATTTAACTCACCGAACTTACCCAAATGAATAAGTGCTGGATATCTATCATGTTCTGTCAGACCTTACCTCTCAAACTCACTGCGTTGTTTTAAATGTCAACGCTTTGGGCATTCAAAAACATCATGCCGAGGTAAAATCGCCTGTGGTCGGTGCAGTGCAGCTGACCATGAATGTGTTTACTCTAATGCTCCAGCTCGCTGCGTAAATTGTAAAAAAAGTCACCCATCCTACTCAAAATCTTGTGAACAATGGAAAAAAGAAAAAGAAATACAGACCTTACGCACAAAAGAAAATATACCGTACCCTGAAGCCAGAAAAATAGTTGAATCCAGGACTCTCAAAATTGGTGTGTCATATGCTGCTACCTCATCTAAAACGGTTCATAAAACTTATCAAACTGTTGCAACTCAAACCGAATCCCACTGAAACAAATTGCCAACCAAACCAAAAAGAAAACAACCAGTTCAATAATTCTGGTAAGACAACTAGATCAACGCATTCTAATTTTTCTCAGTCTGTAAATTCTCTTCATCCTAAATCGCCACAAAATGCAGCTTCAAAGTCGTCACAATCATTTTTCCTAAACCTCCACTCCATGAAAGAGACTCTCGAAATACCACTAAAACAGCCCCTTTAAAACAAAACCGTAGATCTGATGCTGAAAAACATAACTTACCAACTATTAAATCCACTGTGTCATCTAAAAACTCGGACAAAGAGAAAAAGAATAAAACACCGAAAAATCAATCAAATTCAAAAAAGAATGAATGACAAAATAGATAAGATCGTTGGAGATTTCAATGCACACAGCCAACTATGGGGCAATGATTCTAATCAACGTGGTGATACTATAGAGAAATTTATTTCTGACAACGGCTTATGCCTGCTCAATAATTGTGATCACACTTGTTTACTTCTTTTCACGAGCCGACCCGTACTTTCCATGCATTAGATCTTGCAATTTGCTCCCCATTACTCTATCCTGTCTGGAACTTCTGGGTCTCAAATGACCTGCACGGCAGTGACCACTTTCTGATTTTTACTAAATTGACTGTTCATGTTACTGATTGTTATAACTATACTAAACGTTATATATATGACAGAGCCAACTGACCATTTTTTACAGTACCTGCAGACATCACAGCTAACATGATGGAGGGGAATATTGACAATGCACTTGATAATATAACTCATTGTGTTATCAGTGCTGCTGATTCTAGCATTTCTAAAACATCATCTACACATAAGCACAGAACACCGTCGTGGAATAGTGAGTACCAAGTTGCAAAGAAAAAAACAAGTTAGAAATTGCTCGTCAAACATGGCAAATAAAGTGCGTTCGTACTATAACTAGTTTTATAAATATTTTTTGCACCGCATATTGTACTGAATGTATATTTTAATGCACTTCATAAGTGAATATCAATTTAATTCTGTTCAAAAAGCTGTAACATCATTAAAATGCACTTGCAATAATTTTTTCCCATTGGCCGTAATGTAAGGGAAAACTTTTGACTGTCCCTGTAATTAAACTGTACATTCGATTTTCATAACATCTGAAATGACTCGACAAAATTTTCCAACAATTATATATTTAAAATTTCAGACCATTCGGTTGAGTAGTTTTTGCTCTGTTATATTCGGACAGACGGACCAAACGACGACTATAGGTGCTACGTATTTATATAATTATGAACGGACCTAAAAACAGAGGGCTTGGGGTCTATTTCGGAGATATCTAAATAACACTAACTATACGGCACATAAAAAAGCAAAGGCTGAAGCGAGAAGAGTGTGATTCAAAAGCGAACGGGAGTCTTGGATTAACTATGTATGAAGCATAAACTCCAATACTTCAAGTAAAGAACTCTGGAAACGAGCGAAAAAATGTATGGGCATTTACTCTAAAAATGATATTTACATTTTAAAACATAACGGTCAAACCATCACATCTCCTAAGAACATTGCTGAGACAATAGGGAGTACCCTAGCATCTATTTCAAAATCTGACGCATATCCGGAACCCTTTTAACTTATAAAAGACAAAGTGAAATGACCAGGATTAATTTTAATACTCATAACTCATTTTTACAATCAACCATTTATTATCTCAGAGCTGATAAAGTGTTTGAGTGATAGTCATTTATCAGCCCCAAGTCATGATGGAATCACTTACATCATGTTCAAGCACCTCTCACCACTCTCTCTTAACAATCTCCTTACTTTTTCAACAGGATTTGGACAGAACAGATTTTCCCCGTGCTTGCTGTAGAGCTAGTGTCATTCTTTTTCCTAAACCAGAAAAAGATGCTAGCAATCCCAATAATTACAGGCCAATCGCACTTTCTAGCAGCCTTTGGAAAATTCATCAAAAATGGTCAATTGCCGCCTCGTGTCTCTAACAATTGCTTTGCTTCATTTCAAAGTGGATTTCGACGTGGTAGGTCTACTATCGATAACTTGATCCATTTGGAAAATCACATACGGACAGCCTTTCTTAAACGCAACCATTTGGTCAGTATTCTTTGACATGGCGAAAGCTTATGACAGAACATGGCGTTATGGGATTCTTCGTAATCTTTTTAAGCTAGACTTTCGTGGGAACCTCCCGATTTTTATTAAAAACTTCCTCGCCATTCGAATTTTTACCCGACTACCGAGAAGGGTTATGTGTTTCACGCGTATCTGGGTATGTGGATTTCTTTATACCCTCGAAACATCGTAGCGGCTGGATGGATTTTAATGAATGGGGTCTCTATGGATTTGTCTTAACCGTCCGATGGTTATAGGCTAGGTTTTGTTTTTATAAATTCAAAATGGCGGCCCTAAAATACAAAATGGCGGTAGAGACGAAAAAAATTTATACACATACACACCCTATTGAGTGGCATATCATTGGATAGTTCTTTCAAAATGAAGACGATGTTTGGATCTCTAGCTTTACTGTTATTCCAACCATCATAGACATCTATAGGCCTCATGAAAACAGAGTTCATAGATAAGAACTAACAATTAAACACAACTTAAAAGTCATCAATACAAATAAATAAACAAAATAGGTAAGTAATATAAAAAATAGTTTCACATTGATGAGAAATAATTAATTAGCTCGCTTTTTTACGCAGTCGGGTTTTGTGATATTGTAAATTTAATTCAATTTCGAATTAGGGGAATTTTATCCACTTTTATGTGCAAGAAGAGGGTGTACCACAAGGTCGTGTACTGAGTCTCACCCTCTTTGCAATAAAAATAAATGACATCCTTAGCCAACTACCTCCTTCCGTGAAGGGAGATTTATATGTTGACGACTTCTGCATTATGTGTATGGACAGGATATCCGTTTTATTGAAAAAAAGTTGCAAATTGCAATCACTCATATTGTTAATTGGACTAATAATAATGGTTTTATAATTTATCATGACGAAACTTCTTGTGTGCATTTCTGTAGACGTAGGGATCTGCATCCAGGTCCCGAAATTTTTCTTGGATCCACTCAAATTCCTGTTCTGGACAGTATCTTTTTTCTCGGCCTCCAGTTTGATAGTAAGTTAACCTTTTTGCCCCATACAAGGGATGATCAAATGAAACGATACGAAACGATACGGTGGGTACAAATATAGACTTTATTCAAAATATTCACCATAGGCCTGAGCACAACGATCCCACTGATGAACAAGCCGCAAGTTTCCTTGTTCCCTGAATTCATGTGGCTGTGACGAGACCCAGTCCTTCACCGCGTCCTTGAGTACGTCGTCCGAGTTGAAGGGTTTTTCTTTCAGATGTTTCTTCAGTGGACCAAACACATGGAAACCGCAGGCGACATGTCCGGACTGTAGGGCGGATGGTCCAACGTCTCACACTTGAACTGGTCTCGGGTCATCACCCAGACTCTCACGGCCTGCACGAAAACGGGCACTCCATTTTCTGACAGATTTGTCAGAGACACATTTCTCCCCGTAAACTGTCACCATCCGGCGATGAATAGCTACCGGTTTCTCACCTTCCGCTGTCAGAAATCGGATAACACCTTGCTGCTCCTCAATCCTCGAATTTTGCAACGCGACCGCCATCCTGTTCTCATACGGGCTGCCGCATCATTTGGACGCCGCTTTTGATAAGAGCCTCTGCTCTCTACTGCGCATGCGGGTGGCCACGCATGCTCCGATCCCAGTCAGAGATTCTAATCGCATCCCAAGATGTATCGCTACGTTCTCTCATGGCGGAATATGCAAATATTTAACTGTTACGTTTTTACGTCGTTTCGTACCTTTTCATTTGATCACCCCTTGTACTTTACAGTTACAGACAAAATGTGAAAAGTCTCTTAATTTACTGAAGGTGCTTTCAAATATTACGTTGCGTAAAAAGTTTTCCGCCAAAATATTTTTTATTGTAAAATGATAAATACTTGCGAAATCATCAAAGCTAATGAGGATAGTAATCTCCGTTTAAATCTACAATCATCTGCCAACGTTTTGATAACTATTCAATCCTTTCTGCGAAAAATTGGGGCGTGCGCGAGTCCAGAAAGAGATCGAGCTCAATTATGACCTCCTCATTTGATTCGAAGATTGCGCCATCAAGATGCAGTGGCAGATGGAAAAAGAATTAAAAATCTGAAGGGGCCAGTACGGGGCAGGATGTTGGATGTTGCATCAAATCCCACTCCAGCTTGTAGAGCGTCCAGCTGGTCATTGTACTAACGTGTGGCCGGGAGTTATCTTGATGAAAGAGAACCACCTTCCTTCAGAACTCGTTTCTTCGTTTTTCGCGAATAGAATCGCGAACAGCATCCCGAACTTTCACTAGCAAGTTGCTGTATATTGCACTGTTGATAGTCTGTCCGCTTTTCAGGTACTCTTTGTACAGAATTTCTCGACAATCCCACCAGATTCAGAGAAGCACCTTCTTGTTAGTTATGGCATGTCTTGCAACCGAGCCTGCTGATTCCTCAGGTGGTGACCACCCTCCTTTACGGCTTGTATTGTCATAGTACACCCATTTTTCATCACAATTCTTTCCAGAATGTTCTCTTTCCTTTGATATCTGAGCAGAGCCAAACAACAGTTTTTTCTCTTGCTCTTGTCTTCAACAATCAATTCATGAAGTACCCAGCGGTTGAACTTAAACGTTAGATTTATGCATTTCAGAGCGTTAACCATTGTTTTTTGGCAAACGTTAAGCTTTAACGCCATAATTCGTGTTGAAACATTTCTATTTTTATCAATGATTTGGTTTAACTGCTCACAATCAACTTCAATAGGGCGGCCTGAACGTGGTTCATCTTCAATGTCAAAATTTCGAGCTTTAAATTTCCTAAACCAAACTTTGACTGTATCATAAGAAATAGCATTGATGCCTAAACTTTCACACATTTTTCTGTGGCATTCAGTCGTACTGAGTTTGTTACGGATTTCATAGTACATAATCGTTTTGAGCTGCTGACGTGATAGCTCCATTTTAAACACTTTTTTTGAAGCTTAAGATAATATTTTTTTAACAAACAAAGTGCACGGTGATGTAGTTCCTATGCTTTGCTTTCGAATGCAAAAATTGATTGGTTGAATAACTAACAACCGCACAAATGACAGCTGTTGGCGAAGGTATCTCCCTTCGTGCCCTCTCGGTATCTCCCTTCGTTTTCTACCCTTGGTAGAAAACTTTTTACTCAACGCAATACTTCATGGAGAGCAGAAAGTACATCTCTCCTTAAAATCTATCCGAACCGTGATCCGTTCTAAAATTGACTATCCCTTCCAGGTCTAGATTCAGCGCGTAATTCTGTTCTTAAAAAGCTTGACACTGTGCACCATGTCACCTTCGCATTTGCTCTGGTGCATTCCGTATATCTCCAGTTTTAAGCTTGTATGTTGATTGTAATGAACCGTCGCTATATCATATTCTAGATAAACTCTCATTGATTCTGTATTACCGTCTCCTTTCGCATCATGGCCATCCACTTCATTCCTACATTTTAAATACTGACAATGACATTCTTTATCAGCATCGCCCATCTTGCATCCCATCTTTTGGAGTCAGAATCAGAAACATAATTGACAATAGCACTCTGAGTAATATCGAGGAGTGTCCATGTCTCTCGCATGTGCTCCCTCCTTGGAAACCTTCTAATATTGCTTCACTCCATCCTTTTAAAGGATATCATAAAAACAACTTGTCTCCTGTTGTTTTCCAACACTTATTTGCTACACATCGCGCAAATTTCAATAGTTTCATTGACAATTATACAGATGTTAAAAAAGCAGAAAAACCAACGTTTAAAATGCACAAATAATATATGAAAAGCAGCAAACAGCTGTTTCGAATCTACTAGCGAGATTCTTCTTCAGTGCAAAAGGAACAGCGTGCTAGAAAAAGCAAGGCTGAGCAAAATCATAGACAGAGACGCGCTGGCTTTTATACCCTATGCGGGTGGCGAAGGGTTAAGGGTGGCGAAGGGGTGGCGGGTAATTCTACTCCTGATTTTCAGTCCATTGACAGAAGGTCATGGAGCAGAGTTCTCACTGCTTCTTCTGTTCATTGTTCGGTTTTAAAGAAGAAATTTAATGCGCTTTGTGGAAGTTCTGTCGCTAATAACTGCAGTAATTTGCCTCTTGTTAACCAAAATGCTGTTGTCAATCTTTCTAGTGTTCCATTAAGTAACAATCAGCTCGATGCTCTCAAATTGAATAACAATTTTACTGTCTCTGCTATTCCTTCTTTACCTAATCTTATTGCTCCTATTGAAAGAGCCTTTAAGCATAGCGCTCTATCTTCTTCTCAAAAAGAGTCTATTAGGCATCTCATTGCCAATACTGTTGATTTCAATTCTAATGTTTATAAACCCAATCTTAAACATCCTGTTAAACAATGTCTGAAAAATTTGCGTTCTGATCCAAACTTAATTATTACTAAGGCCGACAAAGGTGGTCAGATTGTTCTTCTCGACAAATCTACATATTTGGAAAAAACCCATAAATTAATTAATGATGGTCCGTATGTGGATATCCGCAAAGACCCTTCCACTAGTGAAATTAACTCTATTAAGTCTGCCATTAAGTCTTCTTCCATTATTCCTGCTAACTTTAAGAAGTCCCTTATTCCGTCTATTGCGCATTGTGCCAGGTTTTATGCTTTACCTAAGGTCCATAAACCTGACATTCCTTTTAGACCTATTGTCTCTAGTATCGGTACAGCTTCTTATAAGCTTGCCAAATATTTAGTTTCTGTTTTTTCCCCACTTTTGAGCAATAACTGTTTCACTGTTAAGAATTCTTTTGATTTTGTTAAAAAACTTCATAATTTTAAGCCTCAGGGTCACATGATGGTTTCTTTTGATGTTAAATCATTATTTACAAACGTTCCGGTTGAGGGGGCTTTAGATTGCCTCAAGAAAAGGCTTTGTGAATTCCACTTCTCTTATTTTGAAGTCGAGGAACTTATACTTCTCACCCGCGCTTGCTTGTCGCAAAATACTTTTGTTTTCAATGGTAATTTCTTCCGTATGATTGACGGTTTGGCTATGGGTAATCCTCTTAGTCCAATTTTATGCTATATTTATATGCACTATTTTGAGATCAAGCTTTTTGAAATCTTAAAATTTCCGTTCTATGTTCGTTATGTTGATGATGTTTATGTCCTGATTGAAATGAATTCGGATATTAATCATATTCTCTCTATTATGAATTCCATTGATCCCTGCATTCAATTTACCTCTGAAATTGAGACCAATAACTGTCTTTCTTTCCTGGATGTCCTTGCTATTCGTTGTGAAAATGGCTTTCAGACTACCGTCTTTCGTAAACCTTTTGCTGTCAGTCTCCCACCTCACAGGTATTCTTCTCATCCCCCTAACCAGAAATTTGCTGCTTTCAATACTTTTGTTTTTCGGGCTACTAATATTTGTTCCACTCCTCAGTTACTTAGTGCTGAACTTAATTACCTCAAAGCTATTGCTGTCGATCGTGGTTATTCCTCTAATATTATCGATTCTATTTATAAGAAATTGACGAAATCCGACCATTCTGAAAAGCATTCTAATTCCAACTCTAATACTTCAGTTGTATTACCATTTTTTCCTAAAATCAGTCAGCAAGTTGCTAAAATCCTAAGAAGGTTTGATTTTAAAGTTATTTTTTCTCCTGTTAATAAAATCCCTTTTTCAAATCTCAAACACCCCGTTGATCACCTAGATAATTGGGGCATTTACCAGATCTCTTGTCAGTGTGGTCTTTCTTATATTGGTCAGACTAAACGTGCTCTTAGATTTCGTTTAAAAGAGCATGAAGGTTATGTTAAAAATCAGGAGCTCAAACGTTCTTCTATTGCTCAACATTCTTGGTCTTCTCAACATAGGTTCGATTTTTCCTCAGCCATCATTATCCAAAAATGTTCTTCTAACCTTGATCTTGATTTTTGGGAAGCTTACCATATCATTAAAAATTCTCACTCTTTAGTCAATGACTTATCTAGTACTCCAGATTTTCCAAGTATTTGGAAAGCGTTAATTTAATTCCCCTTTTTTGGTTTCTTTTCTCTACTTCTCCGGTAGATGTCGCTACTTGTCCACCCAGTCGTTTCCACTGCTTCTCTCTCATTGGTTCTTTCGGCGCCTTCGCCACCCGCATAGGGTATAAAAGCCAGCGCGTCTCTGTCTATGATTTTGCTCAGCCTTGCTTTTTCTAGCACGCTGTTCCTTTTGCACTGAAGAAGAATCTCGCTAGTAGATTCGAAACAGCTGTTTGCTGCTTTTCATATATTATTTGTGCATTTTAAACGTTGGTTTTTCTGCTTTTTTAATATTGTTGCACAAAGGCTTTATTTGCTATTTTTATAATTATACAGATGGTTCTAAAAGAGGATATATTATTGCTTGTGGAGTTTTTTTGTGAAAACACTTGTTTAAGTTATAGGCTTAACTCCTCTATTTCTGTTTTTACGGCTGAATTGATTGCAATAGAGAGAGCCATGTTGCACATATCTCATCATCATAACACATCCTTCATCATTTATACAGATTCAAATAGTTCTGTTGACGCAATTAAATCATTTAAAAAGCATCATTTTGTCTCATCCATCTTAGATTTTTATAATAAACTGACTAGACGTGGCTATATTTTTTTTTTTTTTTTTTTTTTTTTTTGCTAAATACCTGGACACATGGGTATTCCTGGAAATGAGAAAACTGGTGAGGTGGCAAAACGTGCTCTTAATCCATTACAACATAAAATCCCATTCTCATACGTTAAACTTCTTATAAATCATTTTATTCAGAATAAATGGCAAGAAAGTTAGGATTTGGAATACAACAATAAACTGCATCACATGAAACCAACAATCATGACGTGGTTTCCGAGTTATCCAAGGAAATCCGGTGTTCTTCTGACTCGTCTGACATTCAAAGATCACTCATAAACATCTTCTACTTCGGGAGGATGCACCCATGTGTCCACATTATCATTTTGAATACCTGACCAGACCATTCATCATGTTTTACTGACTGTCTGTTAATTAATTATACGTGTTTATTAAATATACATAATTATTTATACGTGTGCCCCAAGTTAGCTCGCTGTGCCTCTGACTAAAACTTTTTATTTTCATATAAAATAAAATGTAATTAATTTCTTCTTATTTAAAAATGTTTTATGTATGCATACCTTGATTTATCTTTTACAATGATTCTTTTAAATGATTATCTGTTATACTAGAACTTTCTCAAAGAGTATGCGAAACACTTGTGCGATTTCAAACTAAAATTTTTATATTACTGTTACGTCTGCAGCTTTTAATGAGCACGTGAAAAGCGTCATCAAAGTTTAGTCATATATGCATTACTTGTTTTATAATTTGTACTCACGTCTTGAGACAGTGATGACCGATAATTATAAACAAATGACCTCCACAGCAATAAATAAAGAGTGTCTCATTTGAACCGATACAGCTCAAATTAAGGAGTAATGTTGAAAATTTCCGAAAGAAGAAACAAGATTTTAGGAACACAGATAGTTTCGGACCGGCGAATTTTTGGCAAAAACGAATTTTCGGCGAAACACTGATCTTGAACCGAAAACAAAAACGAAACTTAATTTTTGGCCAATCTTTAGTTATATGGATTTGTTAGTAAAAGAAAGTTAAAATATTTATAGAAGAAAGATAATTTTGAAACATGAAGTCAAGCGCAACTAAACCGTGAAGCTATCGTGCCATTATCCAAGGTAAGTGAAAGACTTCATATGAGGACGTGAGTTTCAAAACTCGCCTTGCCTTATCCAGAAAATAAAATTTTGGGAAATCGCGGAAAACCTTTGATTGCGTCCATTGGTTTTCATTGTAAACCAAAATTTTACAAGGCCAGAAATATACGATAAAAGCAGTTTTTTTTCCGGTACGGCGTGCTATTTCTTTCTCCCAGCTTATTTTGTGTCGTCCACAAAAAATAACGTTTCCTTACAGAAGCCAGCCGTAAAACAAAGCAGTACGATTAAATACTCAATAGCAATTTTTTAAAACTTCTAAGTATCGCACATTTTCAATTTTTATACCGTCGTATTGGGGAAAAAAAGTACTTTTAAATGCAATTTTTTTTTTAAACTGCATCTCCATTTATTTTTGAAATATTAATTTTTTTGTAGTTTTTGGAACCATTTGCTTAATATTGGCAACGGAAGTACTCCGTTTCTGTAGAAAGTAAAAGAAAAATAGCTATAAAATAGTAATTATATATTTTTGTTGCCATTTTCTCTTAACTACCGAAAGTAAATGTAATTAAAATACGTGCTATTTTGAAAAAAATATATAAACGAATGATTTCTGTTAAAACATGGAGCTATTATAAACTATATTTAATTTTAATTATCTATATTAATGTTACAAACAAATGAAAGCCTATGAATCATTAGACAGCCGTTTTATTTATTTATTTATTTATTCGAGTTTCTTTAATGACCGCATCTTTTTGCTGCATTTGTGTATTATTTCGCGATAGTGACGTCCTATGCATACTTTACAGTAGATGTTTAAGAGTGGATCGTAAATGTGGAATTCATAAGCGGATGCGAATGACGTCATTTTACATAATAAAATAAAAGCGTGTGCTTTAAGCCTTAAAATTGAAATATGTTTTGTCTATTTATGTATACATTTTTTTTTCCATCGGGGGCGGCACTAAATTCTGAAAAAGCAAAATTCCTGTTTTCTAGTTTTTTTTTTTTGTTTTTTTTTGTTTTGTTTTTCAGATTGTAGTGTTTTTTCGATGCAGGTTTACCAATTGAATAGATTGACAGAAAAAACTCGGTTTTTAAATTTTGAATAAGGTGAGTTTTGGAACTCGCGTCCTCGTATATATTTTAATATTTTCTATTAATAATTGAAGAATTCAGATGATAAAGGTGGTATGTGGCAAAAAAAAATATTGAGTTAATGATATGATTGAAGATAATCAATATCCCTCTACCATCTGTTGAACTACTACTTGAAAATTTAAATACTCACAGGGATTTTAATTGATAAAGGAGGCATTTGACAATAAAGGCAAATAGATATTTGGAAATGTACAGCTCATTTTCTAAAAATAATGATTGTGCCACTTACCACCTTTATCATCTGAGCTCGTCAATTGTCGAAACAGTTCTATTGATTTTATGTTCTTTTATGAATTACTTTTTTATTGCGTTTACTTGTGTACTAGTATATATTACGTGATGTCTCCAAAATCTGACTTATGTGTAATAACGATCAATCATAATACCTTTTCCATATGCAGGGAAAAAAAGAGCTGTGCAAAATAGGCAACAAATCAAGTTCATAAGTGCGTAGGATAAGAAACGTCTGTGATACGGCCTCCATTCGCATTCACTGTAAGGCAATGAACAAGGCACCTCAAGAAAAGATTGGGAGATATCCTGGAAATTCCACATCCACCGTCGTACAGAGTCTGTGGGATAAAATTGTAAGGAAATGTAACTTTTAAATTTGTTTATTCTATAAATGCTAAATAAGTGCGCTAAGATGTCATATATTCCCGCGGCCGCCATTTTGGATTTCTCCGCGATGTTTTGTTGGCGTTTATCGAAAAGGCAAAGGCAACCCCGACGAGTGACGTGTTCTGGCAACCCTATTAAGCCTTAACATGCGCATAAATCTGCTTGGCGACATTTACTTGGCGGAAAAGGGGTTTTCACGCCAATAAAAATCCAAGATGGCGGCCGCGGGAATATATAACATCTGTTCCAATAAGTGTAAAAAACAATTCCATTAGTTACGCCCTGCAAATCTTTTCAATTTTAACTATGAAAAAAAAAACTATACAAAGTAAAAATCGCCGCCGGCTCGGCCTACAGGCGGAGGTAGATTTCGAAGTTAAGTACTAATTTCACCAACAAAAACTAAATCAAGATTAGAGGTAAACACAGTTTAACAATTTTATCAACAATTGGTTTAACAATTTGTCGTTTTTGACGAGTTTTTAATTTTATTTTTCTGTTAGAGCTGGTTTCATCAGAATCATGTTAAAGCGGTATTCAAAATTAGAAGATCTAAATGTTAAAAAATATGCCAATGTTTTCATAGTCGGGTTTTTATCATGCTTCAATACTTTTTTTTTAAACTGATATGACGTTACATATTCACCTGCTGACGTCCATTATATTTCCAATATCACGTAATATTCGCTTTCTTTTAATTCGCCAAACTATTTATTTCATTTTCCTTTTTCACGTGGAAATCTTGCAATAGAAAAGTATTTGTTGTGGTAAGAATTTTATTATGTATTTTAATTGTTGGTAACTGCTATAACGAAAAATGTTTAAATTTTCCTGTCATTTTTCTGTAAGAGCTGGTTTTATCAGAATCATGTTAAAGCGGTATTCAAAAATTTTAACCCTCTCCCATCGTGCCGATTTTTCTCATTTGCAATCTCTGCGAAGATATTAGCCATCTCAATGTGTTTGGCGAGTTTGAAGACGATCGTTGCATAATTACGACTTTTATCGTGCGGACAAAATTTAGTACATACATACATATATATATTTAAACTTTTTAGGTGGAGGGGGGGGGAGGGGTTTGGGTTCCTCGGGTCATATAATGAAAATTTATGAAGGAATTTTTCAAAAGTCGCACCATGGTAACAACTGCAATAGGTAGTATTTCTTATGAAATTTACCTAAAACTTTCATCTATAGTGCACTAACCATTTCGTTTGACAATGTATTGCTATCTTTCAGGCAATTTCATGATCGCAGTTTCATACAACTTCTTAAATTTTTCAGTAACAGTTTATTTTAGGGACAATAGGTCCAAACGGGGTAAGACAACACTCCATACATTTAAATTTTCAAATTATCCCAGAAAAAAAGAATCATTTGACTGCAAATTATGTCATTTTAACTAGATTTCGTAAGAAATACTACCTATTACAGTCGTTACCATGGTGGGACTTTTGAAAAATTCCTTCATAACTTTTCATTATATGACCCCAGGAACCCAAAACCACCCCCACCTAAAAGGTTTATATATGTATATGTAGGTACTAAATTTTGTCCGCACGATAAAAGTCGCAGTTATGCACGGATCGTCCTCAAACTCGCCAAAAACTTTGATATGGCTAATATCTCGGCGGGGATTGAAAATGGGCGAAATCGGCCCAAGAGGGTAGAAATGGGGACGGTTCAAAATTTTGAATACTGTCTTAACATGATTTTGATAAAACCAGCTCTTACACAACAATGGCAGGAAAAAATAAAAGTTTTTCGTTATAGCAGTTGCCAACAATTAAAAAAAAACAATAAAATTCTCACCCCAACAATTACTTTTCTATTGCAAAATTTTCACGTGTAAAATTAAATAGTTTGAAAAATTGAAAACAAATTGAATATTACGTTATAAGTTTTCTGATTTCAGCACGAAAACTCAAAATAAAATAAATAGTTTGACGAATTAAAAAAAAATATGTATATTGCGTCATATTGGAAATATAATGGATCTCAGCAGGTGAATATGTAACGTCATGTGAGTTTGAAGAAACGTATTAAAATATGATAAAAAAAACCGACTATGGAAATATTAACATATTTTAACACTTTAAGGTTCTCTGAATTTTTTGTAGCCATTTTTTAAACTATTCCATATACGTGTGTGTGTGTGTATTCGTGTATATTATAATTTTCACAAAAAGTTTAGCTCCCTACAGCTCACTCTTAGTGAAGAAACTGGGTTTATCTCTAATCTTGATTTAAGTTTTGTTGGTGAATTTAGTTATTAACTTCGAAATCTACCTCCACCTGTAGGCCGAGCCGGCAGGGATTTTTTTAATTTAAATTCAAAAAAAGGTTTAGGGAGTCGTCTTCATACGAAAATTGCACCCAACTCTGAAATGTTCAATCATATTTGGCTTTTCCCAGACTATTTGCCTTAAGATACTAAATGGAAAGTCATTCCGTAAAGTAGTTTAGGGATTATGACTTTTTAAATTTTGGAATTCCTAATGTTAAATTCATTTGTAATCTTTGCGAAACAGATTGCAATGCCGGTTGTTTTTTCAACATAACTCAAGAACTATATCACAGAATGAGCTGTAACTTTGAATTTGCATATTCTAGCTTCTTGAAATTGATTTCTATTAAAACATTTGTGTGTTGCAATTCATTTTTTTTCAACAATTAATTTCTCGAAATAATTTTTCGAAAAAATTATGAATATTAATATGTATTGTAATATATATATATATATAAAAAAAAAAAAAAAAAAAAATGGGGGCTCTTGTATTATTACTATATTTTTGTTACGTATTTTATATGGATGTTGATTTGATATTTTATATGTAATTGGAGAATTTCATTAATATTATAATTAGCCTAATTATTGATTAACCTAATTTACAATTATTTGTTATTAAATTTTTAATTTACTAAGGACAATATCATATTAATTACTAATAGTATGCCATTCTTATAGTGAATAATATACATATAAGTATGTTTAATATAAATATAGTTATACTGTATGCATTAAAATTGTGTAATTATTTTTATTATTATTACTCTATTCTTTTTAATATTTATTATCGGTTTAATGTTTTTGAATGTCCCACATTCATACTTTATGGTTTTTTATGGATGTCTGAAAATAATCCACACTCTATATTTGTGCTTTTTAAGTAATGGGTATTTAAGTATCTTTTAACCTTCTATTTACTTCCACGTGTTTTTTATTTCCTGTTCATTTTATAAATATCTGATATATAATTCATTAAAAAATAATTTTTATATTTAATAATTATTTATATTAATTATTACTGAATTTATTTTGTTTTATAGCATATAGCTATATGCTATATATTATCAATGTTCTAGAATTTTTTAAATTCTTAGTTTAGTTTAAATAAGTTAGCTAATAGAATATGTATGCTTTTAAATTTTATTTACAATAGTTTTTAAATACATTGTGTGGTTTATATTCGGTTTATAATTCTCTATATATAAGGATATGTTTGGTTTTGCTGTTTATACAGTTATTTACATTCAAATGCTTACAATTATTTATACAGTTATTTACATTCAAATGCTTACAAATATTTATCTTGCGTTAGTTGTTTAATAGAAGTAATACTAGATGGCAGCACTAAATTTGTCTCTTTAAGATGGCTCCTATTTTTAATTTTTCTAGCTCCATTTCAGTTATAATTTAATACACCAGGGGGTATTTTTAGCTAAATTTTGACGATATTGTTAAACTGTTATTAATTAATTTAATAGTGCATTTTAAATAATGTAATTAATATCTATTTATTTTATATTAGATTAAATGTGTTTAACAAGGTATTTCAAATTTTATTTCAAATTGTATTAACTGCATCCTTTGGTATCATTTACTGTGATTTCTTAACTGTTTTATTCACCTTAATCTTTTTGATATACTGGCAGCCATGTGCGCGTGGATTTTTGTAAAATACTGAAATATTAATCGGTATGGTGTTTATTATTTATATTTTATATCCTATAAATATTTAAATACGTTTTATTGATTCTTCCATTTCATATTATTTGTTTCTATTCTGCTTTCATTTTTAATCAATTCACTTGATTTTATGGTTGTTTGGGCACAGGGGAAAATAACTTTTAGCTTTAGCTTATTTTTCCCACAGAAAACAACCATTTTGCTTATATCATTGAATTCTGTGCCCTTGATAACGTAATTCAATGTATAAGCTTTTCAATTTTTGTCGGTTTCCACTTTTTTCTTTTTCTTCCATAATAATTCTTATATTATTTTTTTTTTTTTTTTTTTTTTTTTTTTTTTAATACTTACAGCTTTAATTCATAATAATTGACGGTGGATGGTTATGTTTAATTAATGGTTATATATACATATATATATATATATATATATATATATATTAGTTGTCGTCTAATTAATCGTCTAATAATCATTAGTTGTCGTCGAAGGTTATCGTCTGATTAAATGTGAAAAACGTCGAGATGGAACTTCTTAAAACTTGTTTAAAAGTTACGTACCTTTGCTTGATTTACTTGAATCATCATCTTCAAATATAATAGATATAAATCCAGGTAAAAACAAAAGCCCAAATACACATAGCCCAAAGGCAATCGTCTGTCTTCCTAAATAATGAAAATTGAATCAAATTGTTGCAATATATCTGTAAACTATCGAAAATTTCGTTTATAACTAGGTAAAGTTTTTCAATTAAAAATACATAAAATCCGAAAATAAAGTTTCATTTGAGTCATAAATGAAATGGGGGAGAAATCTCAGAGTGTTCTTTTTCTTTCATTTTAATTAAGTTTAGAATTTGGAATTTTTGCTTTCATTCTGTCATTTACATGACAATATTTACTCATTTTTTATACATATTTATTTTTTATCAATATTTGTTTTCTCGATTTTTATCTTTTGTGTTTTGTATGTTAAACTTATACTTTCATACTCAGCATACAAAATTTTACAAAAGAATCTCGTGGAATGCGAAAAGACGGGAGCTATTCCTCCTTATAGAAAATCATATTATATGAGACATGCATTGTCATACAATTTTACGCAATTTTAAATGCATATCTCTGAATTTTACCACTTGTCCTAGATAGCTAATAAGTTGTTCATTATTGGAAACATATATTATAGAATCATTTTTTGTAAATATATTAGGTATAATCTGCCGCATTAGACAGAAGATAACTTTATATGGTACTTGCGTATTATCAGCGTCATGAGACAGGTCGCCAAAAACGGTTGCCAGTTGCCCCTCTTGTTTATCGTCGCCAATCATGTTCAAAACAGTAATTTAACATTATTTAATACGTAACATTGTTAAAAGTTATAAATAATGTCAAATAAATGAATAAACTATAATAAATACATAAATTTTAATAAATTGTAAAGCATAATAAAAAATAAACTAGAAACTATAATAAATAAACTAGAAAACAGGAATTCTGCTTTTCCAGAATTTAGTGTCGCCCCGATGAAAAATATATATATATGTACATAAATATAGATAATAAAAACATATTTCAGTTTTAAGACTTAAAACACATGCTTTTATTTTATATAAAATGACATAATTCGCATCCTCTGAAGAATTCCTCATTTACGATCCAGTCATAAACAACAACAACATCTACAGTAAAGTATTCATATGACGTCACTATCGCTGAATAATACACTAATAATAATAATAATAAACTAGAGAACAGGAATTCTGCTTTATCAGAATTTAGTGTCGCCCCCGGAATTTCCATTACTTTATTTTCTTCTGGTGGACTGGTGGCTTCTATTATTATACTAACAGCCATTATAAATGAAGCGTTGGGTGAAGATGAAACAGCAGCCGTAAAAAGTTAGAACTCTGATTTTCTGGCCAGAATGAAAAAAAAAAATGGCCATAATTTTTTTTTTTTGAAAAAAAATGGCCATATTTTTTTTTTCAAAAAATATTATTGCCTTTTTTTTTTTCATTCTGACCAGAAAATCAGAGTTTTACCTTTTTACGGCTGCTGTTTCATCTTCACCCAACGCTTCATTTATAATGGCTGTTTCATAATAATATACGCCACCAGTCCACCAGAAGAAAATAACTCGGTTTAGCGGGACTCGGATAATCGGGACTCTACTGCAAAACATATTTCAATTTTAAGACTTAAAGCACACGCTTTTACTTTATGTAAAATGACGTCATTTGCATTAATATAGATTCTTAAAATTAAATATAGTTTATAATAGCTCCATGTTTTATCATAAATTATTCATTTATATTTTTCTCAAAATAGGACGTATTTTAATTTTTTTTTCAATTTTTATGAGAAAATGGCAACAAAAAGATATAATTGCTATTTTTCAACAATTTTGTCTTTACTTTCTACAGAAATGGAGTACTTGAGTTGCCAAAATGAAACAAATGTCGCTAAAAACTACAAAAAAAAATAATATTTCAAAAACAAATGGTGATGCAGCTTTCAAACAAATTGCATTAAAAAGTACTTTTTTCTTCCAATACGACGGTATAAACATTGAAAATGTGCGATGCTTAGAAGTTTTTAAAAATGTTGTAGAGTATTTAATCGCACAATGAAACATCGGCTTTTGTTTTACGGCTAGCGTACACAAGGTAACGTTATTTATTGGAGACAAAATAAGCTAGGAGAAAGAAATAGCATTCCGGGGGCAAACAAAAAAAAAACAGATGTTACTCAAGAAACTTGACAAAAAAATAAAAACGTCTATCTAATGATTCACATGCCTTCATTTGTTTGTAATATAGATAATTAAATTAAATATAGTTTACAATAGCTCTATGTTTTATCAGAATTCATTCATTTAATATGTTTTCAAAATAGCAAGTATTTTAATTGCATCTTTCTTTTTCAGTAGTTATGGGAAAATGGCAACAGAAATGGAGTACTTGAGTTGCCAAACTTAAACAAATGGCGCTGAAAAATATAAAAAAATTAATATCTCAAAAATAAATTGAGATGCAGTTTTCAAACAAATTGCATTAAAAAGTACTTTTTTTCCAATACGACAGTACAAAAATTGAAAATGTGCGATGCTTAGAAGTTAAAAAAATTGCAGTAGAGTATTTAACAATACTAATAATGGGCTCGAAGTAGCTAGGAGTCGTCCGGTAGCTTCATCGCCCCGAGCCCAACCCTTCCCGCATTTCGGTGTCTTTAATTTGTGTAATTTCACTTTTAAATTTGTCCGGTTTCAATTTTTTTTTTTTTTTTTTTTTTCAACGTTGCTTTCGCTAGAGAGTCTTTCACTCGGGACGTGGCTGGGGACCTACGTATCTTGCTTCCGCAAAAGAGTCGGACTAGAGTAGTAGAATAAAGAGCTGCGGACGAAGATAGGCCGATCTCCGCGGCGGTAGACCCACCCGCCCTCCCCCGACAGCCGACCGACCGAGACTAATAATGGGCTCGAAGTAGCTAGGAGTCGTCCGGTAGCTTCATCATCTGGGTCAATTGCGGCCTTAATATTGAACAAAAATATTAAGCTTAGGTACTCATTTTACTCAGAATTTTAGGCTCTATAACTTTTGTACTAACAATGTTTTTGATAGAGTTAGCTATTTTGAGATATTGTTAAGTTAACTTGGTCTCTCCTGGCTTCAAACTCTTGATTTGAAAAATTTTGAAATAGAATTGCGACCTTAATGTTGAACAAAAATATTAATGATGGTACTCATTTTATTCAGAATTTTAAACTCTACAACATTTGTATTGACATTGCTTTTTATAGAGTTAGCTGTTTTGAGATATTGTTAAGGAAACTAAAAAAACGTGTTTTTCAAAAATAAATATGTACATATTTTCTAAAATTCACCGAAGTACGAGGAAGAAAACATAGTACGTTCATTTTAGACCTAAACTGAGGGGATTAAAACAATTTCCAGTTTTCTCCTAATTAATTCTGCGGTCATCCCCCTGATGATGGGTCTAAAACTTTGAAGTAGAATTGTGACCTTAATATTTAACATAAGTATTGAGTGTAGGTACTCATTTTACTCAGATTTTTAAGTTCTACAACATTTGTATTGACAATGTTTTTGACAGAGTTAGCTGTTTTGAGATATTGTTATGGTATGCAAAAAAACGTGTTTTTTTACTATAAATCTATACATATTTCCTAACGCTCACCTAGTACAAGGAGGGAAACATAGCATATTCATTCTAGACCTAAACAGAAGGGATTAAAACAATTTCCAGCTTTCCCCTAATTAATTCCGAATTCGGCCTTTTTTTGCTCCCTACCACTGGGCTATCAATCTAGTTTAGCTGTATATGTTTCTTTCATTGTTTAAAATCCTGGTACTTTTATGTTAGCCGGGCAAAAATATCGCCAGCAGCTTTTTTTTTTTTTTTCTCACCGCTTTTATTTTTCGCGTGTATAAATTGGAAACAATGGTTTGGTGTTGAAATAAAATGTTTTGGTTTTGGGGTATTATTTATTAGCCCCCGATATGCTATTTCTTTCGGGCAGCAATTAAAGTGTCGTCTTTAAAAAATAACGCTCCGTTACAAAAACCAGCCGAAGCAGATGTATCATTGTAAGGTTAAATACTGATAATATCTACTTCAATTTTTTTTAACTTCTAATCATCGCACATTTACAATTTTTACACCGACGTATAGGGGAGGAAAAGTACTTTTAAATGCAATTTATTTCAAAACTGCATCTCAATTTATTTTTGATATATTAATTTTTTTTTGTAGCTTTTAAAGCCATTTTTGTAATGGTTGGCAACTGAACTACTCCATTTCCGTAGAAAGTAAAGCGAAAATTAGCCATGGAGGAAAGAGATCGATGGAGATGCAGTAAGGTGTCTGGGGGTAACACCAAAAAAGTAACCCTAAAAACCACTACAGTAGGCCCAAACACAAGTACATTCTGTCACGAAAAAAAGAAAAAAATTTTTAGTAATACAGTTTTTAATTCATAATACAATTGAACGCTGATTTAGAATGCTTAAAAATAAGCAGATTACTTTCATTTAGAGAAAAAAAAAATGCGCGGGTTATGTCAAAGAATTCGGTCCCTATTCCAAGTGCTTGCTTTGTTTGGGGCCATGGTTTGAGCCTAGCAGGGGCGTCGCCATGGGGGGGTATGGGGGGAGCCTCCCCCCCCAATATATGTGAAGTTGGGAAATTCTAGATTTTTGAGACATTTTCTTTTTTAAAAGTAATAGTAAAAAAATTACGAATTTTTTATTGTTTTGGTGATTATTTTGAGTACTGCAACAGTAAACAAGTTAAATTATCAAAAGAAATACAAAAAGAAATCAGCCACACTCAATCTATCATTGTATTTTTCAGTTCTACAAAAATATTCTACATCTACCAGACCTTAATTTCTCTACTCCTGTCCATCAATAACTGACTAACCAGTTCCTTTATTTCCTCCAAAACTTTGTTCCTTTCTCAAAAATTTCACCCTACCTCCCCTTCTCCTCCCAAAAGAGAATCCAGCTATTTTAATCCTAAGGGATTGCAGCTTCTTTTGAAAATTGGAGATCACTTGTAGCACAACAGAAGGGAATGTAGTAACCTATACTTGACAAGAAGATTTGATGAGTTTTTACAACTTTTATGATTAATTTTGCGATTTTTGGACAATATTTTACTCATTCTCGTGATTTTTTTGCCGCAAAAATTAGTTAACCCTTCGCTGTCAAGTAAAAAGCGTTATATGAGCAAATGCGGATATAAGAAGTCGTTAGTTTAGATAAATTTGTCACATTTTACTTTTATTTGTGTGCGGAAGTATATATCAGTCCGTTCGTTTACATTCATATGTGTTTATAAAAATTTAAACCAAAAGTCCAGTGTTCTGTGTTTAAAGCTGTACTAAAAAGTTA
The DNA here is from genome assembly GCA_963932465.1 of Maratus speciosus. Taxonomy (NCBI): domain Eukaryota; kingdom Metazoa; phylum Arthropoda; class Arachnida; order Araneae; family Salticidae; genus Maratus; species Maratus speciosus. Next base: position 416,815,444 of record OZ010791.1, read on the forward strand.
CTATAAATCTCAGCACGAAGAAACCTTTCATAATAGGAAAAGAGTTTTCATGCAAGATTTTAGAGCATCTAAAAATCCATTCGAGGATGAAAAAGGTAAAAAATGGAGGATTTTAATTTGGAACAGAAATATGACCATGAAAGCAGTCCATCAACTGAAGAAAAAATCGATATGCACTGTAACACTGACACGTTGCACTTGGATAAAATTTTGAAGAAATAAAGATTTCCTTACAGACAAGATCACAAACAATTATGAATATTAGGATGTGACTGGAGGTGCTGAGATCCGAAAGCACCGTAGGAAAACGGTTTCACCAAAGGCAATAGATAAAAATAATAGCACAGCAATGGACATTGATACACATAAGTTTTACAGTAAAGAATTATAAGAAATACAAGACAATTTCGGGAATTTAGAAATGGGCTTAAATGACAATGTTCCCTATATCAAGAGAATATTGCAGCAATGCATTCCATATTTAAATTACAATTGTGCCAGGGAAAAGTTAATAATGTTTCCACCTGGATATGAGAAACCGGATGTACATGACTTGCACAGTCAAATAGAAATAAACCAAATCCCAACTCACTTAACAAATCTTTTACTCATGCCATGAAATTCAAAGGCTATTTGGGTCACGCCGTCAAACTACCGGGTGTCCCAAAAAGGACTGACTGATTTTAAAATTCAATAACTTGCAAACGGTGACAGATATTAAAAAAATTCTTGCAGGAGGGTTATGCATAAGGTCAAAAGTTTTATTACAGTGATTTTCAATTTTAGTTCGATTTACAAACAATAGATGGCGCTGTCAGCAATAGTCGATAAATTCAGGCTCGATTTTTGGTACTTCGTGGCCCGGATAATACATTTCCATCTCCTTTTTCTGCATGGAACAAGATAAAGGACCAAAAATCGAGCCTGTATTTAGCGACTATTGCTCACAGCGCCATCTATTGTTTGTAAATCGAACTAAAATTGAAAATCACTGTAATAAAACTTTTGACCTTATGCATAACCTGTTAGGAATAACAAGCCCTCTATATCTTATCACCGTACTACTTTAGCTCTACAATTTATTTACATTTTTAGCTGAAAACAGCCATTCTTTATTTACAATATAAATATAGATACTTCTTACCTCATATCCTTGTTTTTCATAGTTATATATCCTTAGAATCCTTTATTTGATTTGCCTTCATCTTTAGTTGCAGTTTGCCTTTAATCACATCTCCTATTGCCGGTCACCTGTCTTTCAAAACATCGCGGTTTTCGGAAATCATTTTTCACGTATGATAGTCGAGCAGTACTCCCGATCGCCACGAGATGGCGTTAGTTGTCTGGTAGAGTGCGTCGTAAGTCTCCGATCATTCTGGAAGCCGTCTGTTTTGCATATACCAGTATCTGATACGCATGTCCGGATCATATAAATATGTTTCGACCAACGTGTGTCTTCGCCAGTTGGGAGTTACCTTTTCAACATGTGAGCAGGTGGTTTTTAAGTATTGTAAAGTTGTTATCGGCATGGAGGATTGTTTAAATTGGAGAATACACAGTGAATGATGGTTTTTTTTCTCTTCCTGGATTTTCCGTATTAATATCAGCTGATCTTTGTCTCGTTTAAAGTCGTCTGATGGAATAATGAAGGCTGGATTACGTGACCTCTATCTTCGAGAACCCCTTTTTTGGTGTTAATTCGAAAGGAGACGTTTCGGTATTGAAATGCAAGCTAAGCTGTTTCCGAATTACTCGACTTTTTCTATCGGTTTCCTGGTGGGAATGACTTTTGTTTTTTGTGCTACAGTGTGATATCCCCGGAGGTACTGGAATTGGTTTAAGATGAAGTATGGCTTTTTAATAAATTATTTTTTCGAGCTCTGGAGCATTGAAGTGAAAGATGTTTTTCCGTTTCATATTTTTCTGAAATAAAGTGTCATGGAGTGTTAATCTCAGTACAACTTGTTTTATAAGTAAATGCATAACTAATGTTACCTAGAGTTAAAACTGATTGAGGTATGTTTTATGTATTTTATTCTTTTAGTTAACCCTAGATCTACCGGGAATTTTATTCAAGTTTTAATAAAACGTTCTACACCAGAATTTTTATTTAAAACTATTTAACTTATTTATTTACCTTATTTTTGTCTGCTTTATATACTTAGTTTATTTTAAAGAAATTTCTGGTTTGAATGAATATTTTGTATGTACCTGTCGGGTCCAATGGACACGTCTGGTAGACGGAGGGTTAATTTATTTGTTTCTCTGTGACTAAATTTAAATAAATGTTTGTTTCTTTTAAATTTGTCTTTCGTTATTTAGATCACATAATAGTTTGACTTCTTATTTTATATTTTAGCAAGCTAATTCCATTAAATTGTTTAGACATTTTAATTCCATTTAAAGTAGATTTAATAGTTTAACGTATTTTTCATCCGAGGTTGGGACATAAAGCAATTACGTTTCCATTTGCTTAATTCACTCTGCTAATTTAATTTACTGAGATATTACTTATTGGTAATTATCTCAACATAACCCTCCTGCAAGAATTTTTTTAATATCTGTCACCGTTTGCAAGTTATTGAATTTTAAAATCAGTCAGTCCTTTTTGGGACACCCGGTATATACTCGTACCTTAACATTCACAGCAGCTTATCTTTATGGCGTTGCATCTAATGAAAGAATCTTTAGTCAAATAAAAATTTAAAAAATATATATTGCAAGCTACAATGAGGGATGACAGACTTGACAGCCTAATGTTTTTAAAATATGAAAGTGAAATAGGGAATTTTATTAAACTAAGCGATGTTATTAACAGGTGGGCTTTTTTGAAGACCACAAGAATTAATATTAAGTGAAAACTAGTCGGATGTGCCAATCCCAAAATTTTCTTCTACTCCATACATGTTAATGCCTCAAAATTTGCAATCACAGTGCCAAAATTAAATGACAATTCTTTGCCTATAATAACAAACTCTGAAGGTATAGATTTGTTGAATTGTGTGCATTTAAAAAGGAGATATAAGCATAGCATTTTTCAAACAAATCATTGAATTTTGGCACCCAAGCTCTTAGATGTCTGCAACCAAAATTATCTTTACTCAAAGTACACAAAAGCGATAGCTTTGGACAGTATAGACCCAAGTCTAATAAGGATCTATTTATGTGGAATATGAAGTTTGACTAAATTCCGTGCATTAGTTTTTGAGATACAGCTATCGCAAAATCGTGAAAAATGCTGCATAGCAGCGCCACCTGCTGTATGATATACATAAAAAGCTATAATCTGCATCAAATTATGTCAAGGTTTAACAGGATATGACGTTTGATCAAATTCCGTGCAATAGTTTTTGAGATATAATTATCGCTAAAATCATGTAAATCGTGAAAAACACCGCATAGCAGTGCCACCTGTTGGACGATTTACACCAAAAACAAATCAGCACCAATTTTTATCAAGGTACAGTTAAACCTCGTTAACACGAACTGTTTCCGATTGCCTCGTCCTGTTGTATGTAATGTAGTTAAGTTCCGATAAAACGAACTACTTTTAATACGAAGAAAAAAAGTTTCCCCTTGAGTGTTTGCGTTAACGAAGTTCTACTGTATAAATGAATCTCTAAAGTTTTATTAAATTTCGTGCATTAGTTCTTGTGTTAGAGCGCCCACAAAATTTGTATCACATATAGACAGACAGATATTTTCTAAAAACAGTCGAATCGTGTTCAGGACTTACCAAAACGTATAAATCAGTCTAAAACCGGAAGTCGAATTTTTTCACGAATCCAATACTTTCTTCTTGTAAAGATAGAAGAAAGTAAAAAGGGTATTTATTTTTTTAGTAAACAAACTCATAATTAGAATTTTTATGTTTTCAGTTTCAGAAATTTTCTTTGGAAAGGAATTTTTCATGCAAAAGTGTCATTATAATTATTACACACGTTGTGCATATCATTTTAGTCGAAAATTGGAGCAATTTGTTTCAAGTTGGGAAATTTTCGAATTCTCCCCCCCCCCCCCCCCCCCGAAAAAATATCTGTGGCTACGCCCCTGGGGCCTAGTGAGAGCATTTAAATTTGAGCAATGACGCGCATCATATTGCAAACCGTTTTTACGGCATCTACTTCTTTCCTCCATGGAAAATAGTAGATTGCTGTATCGTTTTGTTGCTATTTTCTCATAAAAACGGAAAAAAATACCCTAGAAAACAGGCTTTTTCAGAATTTAGTGTCGCCCCCCGATGAAAAAAAAAATATATCCTTCTATATATAAAAAAAGTAACGATATAGAAATGGGCCAATGAAAATTTGCATAGACACCACGAAACGCATCTCATTGGTCAGAGCTTTCTGACGCTATAAGAAGTGTTACCAGAGGGTCTATATCTCCAAATTTGGCGACCAAAATTAGTCGCCCAAAGTGACGCCAACTTGGCGCCTATTTCCAGTATTTCGCCACATTTCCGTAGACTCCCATTGAAATGCAATAGGGTTTACTTGCTTGCAGAAAATCAACAAATTGAGATATTTCAATGCAACAAAAACTAATGTTAGCTTATGAATAGAGCTTAATTGAACTACATATTTACATTATTTTTAAGCACAAATACTAACTATTTACAATATTCGTAACACTTTATATATAATTTTATATTTAATAATTCTTATAATTATGAAACTCTATAAGCTCTAATGATTATGCTCTTGAAGATAAGAAAATAAAATTGTCAGGAGTTGGGGAGGAGCGTGTTTTTACCAAGTGGAATCCAAAAATTGAATGTATAGAAAATAGGGGATCGCGAAGAGATCCAGAATGGAAACGCGAAACAATTACGTCTAATGTGGGCTAGAAAATAGGGATTGCTTTGCGATACCGAATGGAATCGAGAAGCGATTACGCGGGGGGTTGGTGAGCGTAGCGAGCAGGGGGGGGTGCAGAACCCCCTAGTATATATATATAAATAGTACAAAACACATTTCAATTTTAAGAGTTATAGCACAGGCTTTTATTTTATGCAAAATGACGTCATATGAAATATATATACTGGGGGGGGGGGCGGGGGGCATGTACAAACTTTTGGGATGGATAGTTTAGTTTATTCATTGGCGAATCAGATAGCGTAGAGTCGGGACGGACAATTAGTCTTTCCAATTTGGCGAAATTGTTATTCAAAAATTCCGAATTAATACAACAAAATCCAAATAACAAATTTTGCTTTCTTCAATGATAGATATTTTGGGATTAAGTAAAGTGAAAATTAATAATTTGAATTTTCTGGTATGAATTCGTAATTTTTTTATAAAAATTCCGTCAAATTGGAAAGACTAATTTTCGTTTGCGACCCTACATCGCTATGTGATTCTGACTCGTCTATGAATAACCTATCCCTTACAGAAGATTGTACATGCGGTAGCGAGTCATCCTGTACAAATACATATATAAACAAGCATAAAAGTTCATCAGGCTTGTTTACATATCTCTTTATAGCGTTTGGAAACAAATCTCACTTTCTACTGTGCCAAGTTGCTTTACGCCAAGGCAATAACAAAGAAGTAAAAATTATCAATATTTTTTAACGTTAATTTATATATAGGGTACAGATGTCATATTCGCCCCATATTGGCGCGATTTTTTTCGGTTGCCAATTTGGCGAAAACATCAACAGCATAAACAGCATAATCCGGGTTACCACATCAAGCAAAATAACGACACTTTGGCGCAAGTTAAGTACCTGTTGCCTATATGATATTGGCGACAGAAAAAAATCGCGCCAATATGGGGCGAATATGACATCTGTTCCATATATAGTAATACATATAAAATATGTTATGCATTACAACCAAGAACTGGAGAAATTTTGTTCATATTCAAAATCTAAAGTATAAAACTAAAATCAGATGAAATTTGAAAACATTTAAAGATTATCCTAGATGGAAGGATTTTAGTAAGATGAAATGTTAAGCAGGTAATAAGAATGCATTCTTACTGTTCATTTAAAATAACCAAAGAATGTGAGTTGTTGAGAAAAACCTGTCATTTGATCAATATCTAAACTGTCATAAATTTATTTAGTTTGCGCTTCCATATGATAATTACATTTGAAAAATATTAGTATTAAACATTAGTTATGTTGCCAACAATTGAAATATATATCATGCTGATAAAAACTGCGAAATTAGAAATGTAATGATCTGTTTTCAATTAACGTAACGAATTTTTAAATATCAAGTGCAGAATTTGTACGAGCCTTTATGTGAAATATATATCATGCTGATAAAAACTGCGAAATTAGAAATGTAATGATCTGTTTTCAATTAACGTAACGAATTTTTAAATATCAAGTGCAGAATTTGTACGAGCCTTTATGTCAAATACAATCGCAAGTGAAAGTGACGTCATATACAACGAAAAACGCGCATTTGTATTCATGAAAAGAAAATGCTTATGATAAATAGGAAAAAATAACATCATTTTCAAGGGTTTTTCTCTTTTTTTCAAAAAGCATTTAATTTTCTGAAAGTTGAAATATTTGTAACTACAAGATTTTTTTTATAACTTTTCAATGACAACCTCGTAAAGGACATCCATTAATAATTTAACACTTCAAGAGTATCCACAAAGTGTGGTAGAGTGTGACAGACAGAGTCAATGGGTTAATACGTTGTGACGTCACATCTGAAAAATAAAATCAATTGCATAGGTATTTATTTTCATGCAGCATAGTAAAGTTCATAAAAAATATATTTATTTTTATTCAGTCATTTTTAGATATTTCTCTTTTCTTTAACTTGCAACTGTTTGAAATAAAAACACACGAGATCTTAACGGTTTGTATTTGTAGTGTTTATGTTAGAATGTAACAATCTTATGTAACTTTTTTTCACAAATTAACTCTGAGAAAGAACTCGGAGAAAGTGGTAAAAAAAACTACGAAATTTGCGTGACGATATTGATGGATGACTTCTTACTACGGCAATATGAAAAATTAAAAATGGCAGTTAACATGGGATATAAAACATCTTTAATTTGCTGTATGAAAATAAATTTTAAAATCCTTCTTATGGAAAGATTTCTAGAAGCAATTTCTTAGTCTGCCATTTAAAAGGTTCTGGATTTGAATACAGGACGATTCAGAATAACTGTTTAGTAGGAGGTAGCGTACACAACAACAAATGTTTCTTTCTTTATTTATTTATTCAGTCGAACATTCAGGGTGTCTCACGCCATTCTGAACCCAAACTTTTGTTCACAACTTTAACATAATGAAAATACCCAGCAAAGAAAGAAACAGTGGGCCATCAGCTGGAAAAAAAATGGCAGCCAGCACTGCCATCAGCTGTAAAGTGCAATTGTGCCATTACTTAAACCTGTCGAAAAGTGTCCGTGCGGAATGCAGCTGGCCCATCAGTGATGGCCAACAGCAGACCAGCATTGGTATGCCATCACATTACTTCAATCCGGCACTTTTCCTGCAATACTAGCACCTATCCCACTTCTATTCCTTTGCTGGCCCAGCACTTTCCCTTACAAAAATTTCTTATAGAATTCTATAAAAAAACAAAGTATTATATAATTATGGCTCTTTCTTCTATAAACTAGTTTCACCGACAGCTACAGAATTATCTGTAAAAGTGTCTATAGAAATATTTGAACTTTCAGCGGTTTCCATGTGATCACCCTCCCAAGTACTGACAGCGCTCGATGCTGCTTGGTTTTCATGATCGGACATAAACAAGTACTTTCAACGTACGCTACGACTGCTCGTAGTTTTCAACCTCTCATTACACTATTTCAAGAATGTTTCTTTTGTGATTTACGTTCCCAGTCATTAAACTGGTATAGAAATTATTCTATTGTATATAAATCCTATATATTTTATACGCTTTTTTTTATTATTGATTCTGAACTGTGTAAATTATGAAAACCGAAATCCTTTGTAACCTACTAAAACCAGATTTAAGGTGGGAAAAAAAGGTGCGTTGAAATAAAGAATTTATTTATTCATTTACTTATTTATTTTGTTGGTGGCAATGGTGCTACATTTTGTACAGTTTAAAAAAAATTAGCTTCACAGCTTAAATTGTGTTAAGATATTCATTTCAGATTTGTGTTCAAATACTCAATGTCTTCGATATTCGCAGCGCCACCTAGCGTAAGGGCTCCCAGCAATAATACTGCAAAAGTTCGTGCACTTCCATGTAGTGGTGGGCCAGCGCATGAGATAAAACGGATGCCCACCAGAATTTTATCTGGTGATTTCCAACAGCAAAGTTGACTGAAGCTGTCCAGCAGAGGTCATGTACTGATAAAACATCAGCCAGCACTTCTCCATCATTGCCAGCACCTATATTGCTGCTGGCCAGCAATTTCCTCTTTGCTGGGTACAGTCGGAACTCTATTAGGTAGGGCGCCACTATATGAGAGTGGCAACATTACGCACAAAATGCATACTCAGACTATGCTTAGACAGGCGGTTTTGTCCAAACTATGGCAAACCTAGATTCTAGAATTTGGAGATACTCGCCTGGACGAATTCGATTAGAAGAGTGTGACAAGTTAACAAAAACAAACATCAGCTTCGCTATAACAGAAGGCGCCCAAGAAGTTAAGCATTCATTTTTTACCAAAGTCGTCTCAACCAATCAAATTTTATATCGCGTACTAAGCCGCTATCAGATTCACCAACTTTTCGAGCAATTTTTGAGCCAACTCTTGATTTCCTCCAACTTTTCGCGAAATGTTGTCTCGACACCCGGTGTGATAGCAAACAGCAATATCCCCAACTTTTTATCCGCATCTCAAAAAAGTCTGTCCCAGCCGCAACTTTTCCTCCCACCTTTCAACATTTCAGCGAATCAGAGATAAGCGATTGATACGAAAATGCGATAAATATTGACGGCTGGTACTAGTAGTACTGGTTTTCCCGGGTTTTCCTCCAACTTTAGCAAAGACAATTGTAACCTTTTTCTCCCTTTCAACTGGAAAAAGTTGGCGTTAAAATCGGCTGTAAAGTTTGTTGCTCGAAAAGTCGGTGAATCTGATAGCGTTTTTTTAGAGTATAGAAGATGAAATGTGTGGAACTGCTAATCCAGTAATGCTAAACGTAAACAGGTATAGGTATATATAAATATTTTACAGACATGCATACAATAAATACAATAAACCCAACTGGAGTGAAAAATTAGCCAGAGCCAGGAATCGAACCCGGGACCACAGTATACAAGACTGCTGCTCTAACCACTGAGCTACTCCGGCCGATGCCTGAGTCTGCAATTTCCCACTAATAAACCATGTTGGGGAAGTTACCAGCCATCTATACAGCAGTCTTGGATGACCGGACAACGATGAATAGATTTTACTATTACATCGATCTACGATAATTATAATAAAACACTCATACTACAATATATATTAAAACACACATACACACATAAATAACGCCTGCATTCAACAGTTAAAGGTACCGGGTGTCCTAAAAATGACTGACTGATCTTAAAATTCAATAACTTGTAAACGGTGACAGATATTTAAAAAATTCTTGCAGGAGGGTTATGCATAAGGTCAAAAGTTTTTTTTACAGTGATTTTCAATTTTAGTTCGAATTACAAACAATAGATGGCGCTGCGATCAATAGACGCTAAATTCAGGCTCGATTTTTGGTACTTCGTGGCCCAGATTATACATTTCCATCTTCTTTTTCCGCATAGAACAAAAGAAAGGACCAAAAATCGAGCCAGTATTTAGCGACTATTGCTTACAGCGCCATCTATTGTTTGTAAATTGAACTAAAATCGAAAATCACTGTAATAAAACTTTTGACCTTATGCATAAACCTCCTGCAAGAAATTTTTAAATATCTGTCACCGTTTGCAAGTTATTGAATTTTAAAATCAGTCAGTCCTTTTTAGGATACCCGGTATATATAAATATTTTACAGACATGCATACAATAAATACAATAAACCCAACTGGAGTGAAAAAATAGCCAGAGCCAGGAATCGAACCCGGGACCACAGTATACAAGACTGCTGCTCTAACCACTGAGCTACTCCGGCCGATGCCTGAGTCTGCAATTTCCCACTAATAAACCATGTTGGGGAAGTCACCAGCCATCTATACAACAGCCTTGGATGACCGGACAACGATGAATAGATTTTACTATTACATCGATCTACCATAATTATAATAAAACACTCATACTACAATATATATTAAAACACAGAATTTTTACTGAATAAACACCGTGTTTTAATATATATTGTAGTATGAGTGTTTTATTATAATTATCGTAGATCAATTTTATGGCTAATAAAGGCTAATCGTTCATCGAAATTTGTGAATGACCCCTAATTTGCAGCCAAAAATATGCTCCAACTTACTCGGTCAATTTTATCGTAGAATAGCGGGACCTTTTTTTGTCTTACTTGTTAGAGTAACAGGAAATTTTTACTAAATATAACTTATAGGACCGGGGGATCGTATAAAAATTTAAATTTCGTAATTTTTTAAGAAATGTTTTTATTGACCCAAATCGCTTTTAAAATATTTCTTTGCCTGATTTAAAACATATTTGTAATTGGAACTATATGTCTATGACTAACGGTTTAGGAATTAGCCATTGGACACCGTTGAGACCGGACACCCTGTATAATTGATTGATTATAGCAAACTCTGTACATGATTTGCATTATTATTAATCAATTTTAAATGAATTAATTTTTACAATGATACGGTATCTAAAGTATATTTAGTAATTACCATATTTAGCCGCTTCTTGCAACGGAGACTGTTGATTGGACTAGAGGTCTGCACGGGCCGACATTTCCAGGCCCGGGCCCGGCCCGACTCATAGAGGAAAAAAATTGGATCAGCCCTGCCCGATAAAAAAACTAAAAGTTCGGCCCGGGCCCGGCCCGATAAAAAAATTAAAAGTTCGGCCCGAGCCTGGTCCGGCCCGAGTGAACTTCTACAAAACATTGATTTTTACGTCGAATTGGTTAAAAATTTGTCTTGTACGAGGAGTTCTGACCAAAAATATTTATCTTAACATTTTTTTCATGCTTATAATCTTTATTTTTATAGAAGTGCAGCAAGCTGCGATATTTATTTTTTTAATGAATCTCTATTTCTTGTATGTATTTGTTTCAGTTATCATTAATATTGTTAATCCATATTCCATGTATAGAGGTGTTAAAAATCAGAAAAATGCTATACAGTAAAATCTTCTAAATTTGAATTGCATAGAAAAGAAAAAAAATGCGTTATAGACAAGTTCCCTTCTTAGCAAGTGTAAATGTATTATATATTCTTTGCTTACTTATTAGTATATTAATTTTCCATGGATCAACATGTTTTTCAGTTTAAAACAGGGTTCCGTCATAGGCAGGCTCCTTTTCACACATTTTACTGTATTTTAGTTTAGTTATATTTTAATATGCGTAGAAATCTACTATTCTTTAAAAATAATAAATTTTACTGTTTAAGTGTAGAATAATGGCGATTCAAAAATGTATGCATTTTTTGCAAAAACTTTTGGGCCAGGCTTAATTTAACTGACCTTTAAATGGACCAGGCCACGCTGAGACAATGATTTTCATACGGGCTAGCTCAAATCTAGGATTGAAAATTTTGGACCTTGAAAACTAGGAATGAAACCAGGCCCGGCTCTGTACAGAAAAATTAAGTTACGCCCGGCCCGGCCCGAGCCTTCAGAAAAAAGTATGGCCCGGCCCGAACAGAGTGGAGCCCGGGGCCGGCCGGGCTCGGGCTTCGGGCCACGGACCGGCCCGTGCAGATCTCTAGATTGGACTGCTATCAAAGTCAAATATGGTGGACGCTGAAGAAGAGGAAAGAACTCGTTTTTCTGAAAAGCTCCCAAAATGGAAGATTGATATGTCTACTCATTTCTTTTCATAGCTCCATGCGTTGGACATATAAGGGATCCAATATTTTAGCACTTTTATAAGTATCACTGATACAGCCGGTTTCCACACTATTTATTCTAGACGCTGTACTTAAAGTATAGTATCCAAAATACATAAGTGTGGAAATCGGATATCCCAGTCGTCTATTCCCTTACAAAAGTACTAAAATATTGAATCCTTTAAAGTCCAATGATGCCAAAACTGCATATATATTAAGCGTACAATGTCAATACTGGAATCTGGAGTATATTGACACAACTGCGCCATCTGGTGGACGGGGTGAATAATGCAAATACGCGGGTTTTCAATATGACGTTGTAGCGATATCATCTCACATGATCAGTATAAAGCGAGTTACTAGCTTAGAGTAACTGGCTTGGCCTTTTGCTCAACGCTAACGTTCTCGCCTCCTGATCATGAGATCCTTGGTTCGTATCCCATCGGCGCCAATTCCCTCTCCAAAGTAGTGACCCGGTCAAGCCCGCAAAAACAACCTTCAGCAACAATCATCTCATCTCATAACCAACAGATGGCAGCACTAAATAATCATCCCCTGCATCCAAAACCTGTGTAACGCTCACAGCACAAAGCCTGTCATACTGCGCATCACACATGCGTACGACAGCATCATTCACGAGTGCATATCGCTCGTCAGACGTCAACAATACGTCTTTCTTACTGGGGATGGAGTGTGTAGCGATCTCATCTCACATGATCAGTATAAAGCGAGTTACTAGCTTAGAGTAACTGGCTTGGCCTTTTGCTCGACGTTAACGTTCTCGCCTCCTGATCATGAGATCCGTGGTTTGTATCCCATCGGCGACAATCATTCCCCCAAAACGCCATATATGACAGAATATCTACTATCTGCGCATCTCTTGCTCATATTTTCTGAATCTTTACTTACTTATGGAAGACTAGCAAACTCCGCGGTTTTGCTCGCGTAATATTTTAAATATGCCAAGTGATATTTATAAGTCTAATTTTTATTAAAATGTACTAACTAAATTTTTATTTTATTAAAAGGTAATATTTTATTTTATTAAAAGGTACTTATTACTTTTAGGAATAATTAAAAAAATTACTATTTAAAACACAGTTTGATTAAACATCATTGTTACACTGCATAAGGCAGAAATGAGACTTAAATTAATAAAACGAAATAAAACTAAATAGATAATAATTTAGAAAATATTTTTAAACTTTTATGCTCAATTAATATGCTCATTTCAGTATTCATTTGAAGATTTGAATTTTTTAGAAACCATCTTCTTACATCTTAAAATTAACCATCATGTCAAATTCCAAGTTTTACCACCTCTCCCAACATAAAGGGCTATGTTGAGATAGGAACTGTCACATTAATTTGCCAACATTAATTTTGAAATTGCTTTGTTATTTCCTAATATTCCACAGAAACGTAATGTAGAAAGCTTTTAAAGACCTTTTTTAGAGCGTTTGTTGTTCCTGTGAACCCCAGGTGGTAGAATCGTCGGCATTAATATAGCCTGTGTAGGATCAGAGACTGTTACCATTGAGTCGCAACTATTACTTTTATATTTGGTTTATATTCCCTGAAATTGCGTAGAAATCGTAATTTAGGACTTTTTTAGAATGCTTTTCGCACCTCCCCTTCACTTCACCCCTTTTTAATTCGAATTTATTTTCGACAGTCCTCCGAGGGCATTTATATTTTATAAGTAACTACCATGCCATATTTAAAGTTTCTAGCCTTTTCAGTATCACAGAAATCGCAATTTAGAAAGTTTTTAGCTACTGCAACCCACTGGTGGTAGTGTCACAGACATAAAATATAGCTTATGTTTAAGCAGGTTCTATCACCAACAATTTGTAAGGATTATTTTTTTAATTGGTTTGATATTTGATATGATTACATAAAAATTGTAATTTATAACGCTTTTCGCTCACTTCATCTTTTTAAATTTGAATTTTTCTTTCGACAGTTCTTAGAAAGCAGTTGCATCTTGTAAGTAAATACCATGCCATACTTCAAAGTGTTAGACCCTTCAGTTATGCAAAAAACGCAAATTAGAACATGTTTTGCTTTTGCAACCCTCAGATGGTAGTGACAGCAACATAAAATATAACCTATGTTATAGCAGGGACTGTCACCATTGATTTGCAACCATTACTTTTGAAATAGCTTTGGAATTTCCTGAGATTGAGTAGAAATCGCAATTTAGAACGTTTTTAGAACGCTTTTCGCGCATTTTCACACCTTTTTAAATTTCCAATTTTTTCGAAACTGTTCTTAAAGATCATTTATATGTAATACATATGTACCTTGCCTAATTTTAAGTTGCTAGCCCCTACCGATCACAAAAATCGAAATTTGGAACGCTTTTTTGCTCCTGCAACGTCTAGGTGGTAGTGATACCGACTTAAAATAGCATTTATGTTAGAGCAGAGGCTGTCAGCATCAATTTCTTACCATTACTTTTGAAATCAGTTTGATTCTTCCTGAGATATTGGTGACAAATCGGCATTTAGAGCGTTTTTACAACGCTTTTCGCTCATTTTGCTCCTGCATCTCCTCTGGGGTAGTGGAAACAGATATAAAATATAGCCTATCTTGGAGCAAGATCTGTCACCATCATTTTAACACCATTATATTTGAAATCGGTTCAGTATTTCCTGAGATTGCTAGAAATCGCAATTTAGAACGTTTTTTACAACGCTTTTTGCGCATTTTGACCCCCCTTTTAAATTTCGACATTTTTAGGAAATGTCCTTAGAGATCATTGATATCTTATAACTAACTACCATTCTAAATTTCACGATTCAAGGCCCTTCCGGCACGCAAAAACCGCAATTTAGAACGTTTTTTCTCCTGCACCCCCTTTGGGGTAGTGGCAACGACATAAAACATAGCCTATGTTGGAGCAAGGGTTATCACCATCATTTTGACGCCATTATTTTTTTAATCGGTTTGGTATTTCCTGAGATCGTGTAGAAATCACCATTTAGAACGTTTTTTAGAACGCTTTTCGCGCATTTTCACCCCTTTTAAATTTCGAATTGTTTAAGAACTGTTCTTAGAAATCCTTTATATCTAATAAGTAGCTGATACTTCAAATTTCATATTTCTAGGCTCATCAATAACACATAAATCGCATTTTTAGAACGTTTTTTGCTCCTACACCCCCTTTGGGGTAGTGGCACCGACATAAAACATAGCCTATCTTGGAGCAAACGTTGTCACTATCATTTTGACACCAATATTTTTTAAATCGGTTTGGTATTTCCTGAGATTATGTAGAAACTACCATTTATAACGTTTTTTAGAACGCTTTTTGTGCATTTTCACCCCTTTTAAATTTCGAATTGTTTAAGAACTGTTCTTAGACACCATTTTTATATTATAAGTAACTAATATTCCAAATTTCATATTTCTAGGTCCTTCAGTAACGCAAAAATCGCATTTTTAGAACGTTTTTTGCTCCTGCACAGCCTTTGGGGTAGTGGCACCGACATAAAATATAGCCTATGTTCTAAGTTGGGCGAACACCATCATTTTGATACCATTACTTTTGGAATCAGTTCGGTAGTTCCTGAGCTTATCTCCGACAAATAAACAATTTTTTCCTCTTTATAATAGGAGTATAGATGAATCTTGTTTACCAGATGTATTGCAAAATATTTTTATTACAGTTTGTTTTGATAAAATTATGTGCATTTAAAAAAAATAGCCGTAATATCATTTTAATTTCGATAGAAAAGCACTAATGCTACGAAAGCATTACTACCTTTTGCCCTTAAACTAAAATAACATTACGACTTTTTTTAAATACACATATTTTTATCAAAACAAGCTGTAACAAAAATATTTTACAATACATCTGGCAAACAAGATTCATCTTCTGTGAGTAAGGAACAATCTGAAATTCGTAATTGGATTTTTAACAGGGATTCTCTAAATGGCTTTGTCTGTTTAAAGGAAAAAAATCTAATCTGGCGATTTTAGGAAAAGTGTTGAAGTTATTGCCTCGACTCGTAAAATATGTAAAAAAACAAATGAACAACACTTGCCCGTTTAATAGTACAACATTTAATGCATGCATTTTAAATTAAAGTGATTTTGAATATAAAATGAAATGAATTTTAAATTAAATGAATGAAATATTTGCGAGTTAAGATGAGTGCAATGCAATTAAGAGAATATTGGAAATTTATCGTTTGCACTTGATAAACCAACAAAAGGACTTAAAATTGAATATTTTATTTATAATTAAATTCTGTACATATTCTAAACATTCAAAAACATTGTATTCTCATCGGGAATACAACCGTGTATATCATTTCTTATAACTTTAGCACATCAAGAATTGAATAAAAAATGAGACTACAAAATTCTATCTTTACACATTAACTACTTACTAATTTTTATGCGTCATTTTTCATTTCATTTAAAGAAAATAATTAAAATCGAGCGTATTTAAATCAACAACATTTGATAATATATATTAAATAATATTTTATCTTTTTTAATAAATTAAAGTTAAAATACGTAACTAACTTGTTTTACTCTTTGGAAAAGGACAGATATGAATTCTATAAGAAAAAGAATTTTCTTACAATTTCGAAAACTACAGTTATTCGATGGCCAACATTTTGCCATTTTAACAAATAATATTAGTTCTAAAAAGAATTGTTTTTATTTAGAAAATTAAGTATAATAAATAAGTCAAAAAACACAAATAAAAATTAATAGAATATTCTATTACTGCCAGAATATAAATGCTACAAACAAATGAAAACACGACGTTTGCGCTTGCGCAGTTATTTCATAGATGTGCAATTAATAGATTATCCATAAAGAAGAAAACAGTTAGGCATCTTTCTGTAGTTCACCCCCTCCGCTACGTGGCGTGCGACCTTGATTGATGTGACCTCTCCCATTTAAGATAGGATGCTTACTTATATCGCTTTGCAATGATACTGAAATCCAAGCCTAATTAGGACCTCTTCCCACAGTTCAATTTTCTTGTTCTTAGTTTTCAAAACCAACTGAACTGTTTTCCAAATGATACCATTGTAGCATTTGACCTGTCCGTTTCCGAGTGGATTATAGGCAGTGATACAACTAGTTTCTATCCCAAGTGATCTAAGAAACAGTTTTATTTCTCTAGACATGAGAGATGGCCCCCAGTCTGTATGGATGTATGCTGTATAGGTGCAGATTTACGGCCGCCAGTCGCCACGTGGCGACTAAACTTTTTGCTTTGGTGACTACCTTTCGGCGTCTAAGTCGCCATGCTTTTTATAGGGATGTCTCTTTTTCGCCGAATGATTTTCGAATTATTTTTTTTCTTATCAATCGCCGGATTATGTCTCCTCCATAACACCGCGATATTTACCGCTTTTCTTTTTTTTTTATTGTCCATGATTAAAAACTATGATTAAACATGGATGCGACATTTCTACAGAATCGTAAGTTTATTGTTTTCTTTTAAAAACTGCGATGCCCGTGGGATCGGAAAAAAATGACGTTTAATGTGTGCCGCGAATTAATTCAACAGCAGTGGTAAATCACAGTTAGCTTGCGAAGCAGATAAATTCGAGCCAGAAAAGAATACGTTTGGGCCCCACTCATTAAATTTATAGTTCTGATATTATTCAGATATGTTCTTACAGGTAGACACTAGATATGGGGCATTCTCACAATCTTTTGACTTTTAAGTCCCTGAATAATAATTTTTATTTTAGTACATATTCTTGGGGGTTTTTTATTTCATATACTGGGGAACATTCCATTGCATGATTTCATAACAATATTAACGAGATAAATAAGTTTTGGACGAGTCTTGGGGATCCAAATACCAGGAAAACTCTTATACCGTCCCGTGTCCCTGATGCCGATTTTTAAGTTTGGAGCTGTCTGTATAAAATTGTTTCAATAAAAGTAATTCGATGTAATTTTTTTCCGAAACTGGGACAATTGTTAGCAAAAAATTAACCTGCACACATTTTTACGGTCGATATTGTTTATTGAACTCTGTCCTTGGGTTTTAGATTCCTTACCATCCCTCTTGCTAAACTTATACAGAAAATCACTTCAGATGCAGCCACAGAATTTTTTTCAAGTTTTTTCTCATGCAGAAGTATGTTAGAGAAAGAATATCTAAAATTCTTTGACAGGAAATTTACTGCAGAATTTAAATCAGCATTTAAATATCACTTTCAAGCATCGTGGCTTTATTGGTAGTCTTACCGTCCCCAAAGTTTATTCCTGTGCTTTTCGAGGTAAATTATTTTTTTTTTATTTAATCCAATGCAAATAACTGTTTCTGAAAATCAATGAACATTGTGGCTATCACTTAGTCCTAACATGATTTACCTAAAAATAGTGGTAATTTTCCTTACCATCCCATTCTTACCATCCCTTTTTTTCCCATTACCGTCCGTTTTTTCCTATACCATACCCTTTTTTTCCCTTCCGTGCCTTCTTTAACAACCCTTTAAAACAATGTTATACCAAAATTTTGTACTAAAAATACTACACTGTTATTATTTCTTATTTGAATATATTATTATTTCTTACCGGGTATCCCAAAAATGACTGATGGATTTTAAAATTCAATAACTTGCAAACGGTGACAGATAATTAAAAAATTCTTGCAGGAGGGTTATGCATGATGTCAGGAGTTTTTTTACTGAGATTCTTGATTTTAGTTCGAATTTCAAATAATAGATGGCGCTGACAGCGATTGACGCTCAGTCGAGGCCTAAACTAACGTCACTCAGCTTTGATGTGAAGGAAGGAGATTAAGGCTGTGGAGTGGATCTCTTTCGCCAGCACAATATTGCTCTTAGGGCCCGATTCTGAACTCATTCGATATTATTTCAATGGAGTGCGTTCTTGCCATGGAAACAACAAATTCTTCGATAGTGGAATACAGCGTTAAGAACTGGGCATGAATTTAAGAAGAAGTAATCGAGTTTGCAGGCGATTTTACATTGACGAAGTTTTATTTTCCCGGATTAAATTACTTTTTATGGTCTGATTTAAAGAATATTTTATGCATCGTATTTTAAAACTAGGTGAAGAGATTTAGTATTTTTTGTTGTTAAAAATTTCATAACTTTTATAATAGGCAATAGAGGATTTTACCTGGCAAAATTAATGGTAGTTCTGGAAATCGGCTTAATTTATGTTTTTTTTTTTTTTTGGGGGGGGGGGGGGGCGGTCGCTGAATCCGAATTTGTAACTTCCCACCAAAATTTCCCCCGGCAACCCCCCCCCCCCCCCAATTTTAGTAAAATGCACCCCAATAAAGGTTTTTATTAAAGAAATCAATTTTTTTATTGTTTTAAAGGAAAAGTATATAGAATTCAGAAAGTAGACTAAATTTGCACACAAATAAGATATACGACATTATCACGTGGGATGAATGGTGGGGGGGGATCTGCCACGGACATGCGCCGCGGTGCTGCGTGGACTAAGTTGCGCAATTCTACTTAACTACTCACATGGTTTACATTCGACTTCCCGTCTCCCCTCCGAACTTCCAATATAAGGTTTACTTCAAGTTTTTTGGGTCGCTGAATCCGAATTCTTAACTTTTCCCCAAAATTACCCCGCCCCCGCAACCCACCAATATAGTTGTTTTTTAATTAATATTTCTTATTGTTTTAGGAGAAATGTATGTAGAAATTTGCAACAAATAGGATACATGACATTATCACGTAGGATAAATAGGGAGAAGGGGGGGGGGGGTGCCTCGGAACATTCCTCGCGCGTTGTTCTCAGATACCAATTTTTGTTTTTAATCAACTTTCTGGGGGTGGTTTGTCGGGTGAAATTTGGGTGGGAAGTTACAATTTCGGATTCAGCGACCCAAAAAACATAAAGTGAGTCGAAATCCAGAACTAGCATTAATTTTGACAGGTAAAATCCCCTATTGCCTGGACTTGCATAACTTAGTGCACTTAGCGCCGCAGTGCATGTTCAGAGGCTGCCCTCTCACTCCCCGATCATCCTACGTCATAAGGTCGTGTATCCTGTTTGTTGCAAATTTTGTCTACTTTCTGAATTTCTATATACATTTCTCCTAAAACAATAAAAAAATTAATTAAAAAACAACTATTTGGGGGGGGGGGGAATTTTGGGGGGAAGTTAAAAATTCGGATTCAGCTACACAAAAAACTTAAAATAAATAAATCTTATGTGGAAAGATCGGAGCGGAGACGGGAGGGCGAATGTAAACGATGTGCGTGGTTAAGTGGAATTGCACAACATAGTCCACGCATCATCGCGGCGCATGTCCCCCCCCCCCCCATTCATCCTACGTCAGAATGTCATATATTTTATTTGTTGAAAATTTTGTCTACTTTCTGATTTTCGAAATACTTTTCCCCTAAAACAATAAAAAAATTGACTTTTTAAATAATAACCTGTTTTGGGGGGTTTTATATCAAAATTTGGGAAGGGGGGGTGCCGGGGGAAATTTTGGTGGGAAGTTAAAAATTCGGATTCAGCGACCCAAAAAACATAAATAAAGACTTTTTCCAGAACTACCATGAATTTTGCCAGGTAAGGACCCTATACGGTCTCTATTGCCTGGACTATTATTACATTCTAATAAATTTTAGATCTTTTAAGGAAGTTCGTCAGTAGGTTTTTATGAATGTTGGATTATAATCGTGAAAATGGTTAATAGTATATTGTTGTTCAAAATAACTACTTAATAACAAATATTAGAAGTTACCTTGTTTAACCCTTTTGAATAGGAGTATTATATCGTTTCATTAAAATTAAAAAAAATAAAATGAATGCTAGTTAATCTAAATTTTGTTTGATAGTTTGATATTAAAATATGCAGCTACATGCAGCTTCATCTTGATGTTTGATAAAATAAAACTAGTAAATATTTTTTATCTACATCCGTTTTAAATTGTAAACATGTGTTAAAAGAATTCTTGGAGTTTGAATTTTTACGCTTTAGTAACTCTTTCTACACACAAACATTAATATGCATATATTTTTAATAATAAATTATATTAATGATATCTAATGTGATAAACTAAGTTCAAATTAAATTTGACAGGTGGCTAAAACTTAGTAGTACTTAAATTATTGAAGACCACAAACAAATTTTTATTGAAATTTTTATCTTGATAAATTAAGACCGTATTTCTAATAGCACATTTGTTGGAATGCAGTTGTAATTTTAAAGCTATTTAGTTTATATATACTTTTAAAAAAATCATGAATCGTAATAATCAGGCCTTGGCAAATGCAATCGCCACTTGCAATCAATATTTTTTTACTAGACGACCAAGATTTTTAATCTGGCGGTTTTTGTAGTGTTAACGAAAGAACAAAGTGTAAGCGGCATTTTCCATATCATGAACAGAAAATGACATTCTCTGCTGCACCAGCCAGCTAACATGTTATGTTATGCGATTAGAATGTGGGGAGAAAGTGGGTCGTTCTTACGGGTTAATACAACAATCAATGGATTGATTTAATACAACAATCAAAGGTTTGATTTAATACAACAATCTAAGGATCGATTTAATGCAACAATGAGGATAAATACGTTAAGGATAAATACCTCCCCCCCCATCCCCCACCCCCCTCCAAAAAAATGTCTTACTGATTTTCAGTGGATTTTTTTTCCATTTACTATGGAGGATAATTCAAACACTAAACACGTATAATTATAGAATATTCTTCATTAAATGAAGTTGTTATTCTAATATTTAAAATTCTCTCTCAACCCCGCCCTCCTGGGCCACTACTACCAAATTTCTCTGAAAAACTGTAAACCGAACCCTCTTGCAAAAAACATTGGTAAACAACCCGTAAGAACGACCAACATTCTAATCAAATGACATGACATGCTAGCTGACTAGAGCAGCAAAAAATGTCGTTTTCTGTGCATGATATGGAAAATTCCGCCTACACTTTGTTCTTTGGTTAATAGGGGAGACCGGGGGAATGGCGACACCTTAAGGGAATTTAAATTTTTTCACCTCGAAAAAATGTTTATTTTTTAATAGTAAAAATTCTAAAGCTGAATCATCATCTTTAGTATCTGTATAAATTTAACCGTAATCATAACTGTAAAGTAAGCATACATAAAAAAATATTTTTTAAACCTCTGCACAGTGGCGGGATTACCCAGGACACTGGGGTAATGCCGCCACTCTTTAATGACCTAGTACATGCATCAAATGGATACTAGGAAACACACAACCTACTGAAAATAGTTAGAAAGCAATGTAATTGAGTAGAATAATGGTTAAGCTTACAATTTGCTTCATATTGCAAAAGTCACTCTGCTGAATCGGCTCCACTACATTAAAATGAGGCCATTTCTCACCCGATTTGCATGGCGGCGGCATTACCCCGAGAGGACAATATGGCAGAAATCCCCAAGCAAAGCCGAAAGAAGAACCGAACTTGTTCAACACATTGCATCAAAATGTCGGCGAATGCATGTAGATTACGGGTCATATTATCTTAAATACCTAATGTTACAATAAAAGGTGCTTATCTCTACTCATTTGAAGCTCCAAAATAATAAGCAACTAGATGAAAACTACATTTTGCACTAGAACAAACTAACGACGTACAGCAAAGTCACTCTCACTTTAGGCACTGTTTATATTGTTGGCCGCTATAGTGCAAGCACATTCACTATCTCAAACTGCCCTTAGTTTTAAAACTAGATGGGGTGGCGGCATAACCCGGGTTGGCGGCATTCCCCCGGTCTCCCCTACTACAAAATACCGCCAGATTAAAAATCTTGGTCGTCGGGTAAAAAATATTGGTTGTAAGTGGCGACAGCATTTGCCAAGCCCTGATTATTAAGATTCATGATTTTTTTTAAAAATATATATAAACTAAAAAGTTTTAAAATTTCAAATGCATTCCAACAAAAAGTGCTATTAGAAATAGGGTCTTAATTTGTATCAAGATAAAAATTTCAATAAAAATGTGTTTGTGACCTTCAATAATTTAAGTACTACTAAATTTTAGACTCTTGTCAAGTTTAATTTGAACTTAGTTTATCACATTAGATATTATTGATATCATTGTTATTAAAATATATTTGCATATTAGCATTTGTGTGTAGAAAGAGTTGCCAAAGTGTAAAAATTCAAAGTCCAAGAATTCTTTTAACACATTTTTATAATTTAAATAGTAGATGTAGATAAAAAATATTTACTAGTTTTATCTTATCAAACATTAAGACGAAGCTGCATTTAGTACAATATTTTAATATCAAACTTCCAAACAAAATTTTAATTAACTAGCATTCATTTTATTTATTTTTTTAATTTTAATGCAACGATATAGTACCCCTATTCAAATAGGATAAACAAGGTAACTTCTAATATTTGTTTTTAAGTAGTTATTTTGAGCAACAATACACTCAGCGCGTTCACGGACCGCACCCTGGGTTCCCCAGGTTTACCACGGGTAACCCGAAGCGTTCAGAGACCGACATCACGTGACTTTTTACGAGTTTCCGTAGCGTTAAGAGCCGGAGATTACCCAGATTTCGGGGAACCCACATTACCTGAAAAATTTTGTTGGGTAAAGTGATCATGTGGTTGGGAAATCTGATTTGTTTACCATTTTATAGCTTAACTGTGACTGTTAATCGGAATAGCACTGTTTTGATCAGTTTTATCGCACATTGTTACTGTTTTTTCATATTACAAAAATAATAATAAAAACATATCTGGTCTAAGTTTAACTTTTAGATAAGTTAGAAGATAAATGTAAATTTTGCATATGACAAATCAGTTCACGCTTGGAAGCCTAAAATGGCTAGCAAAACCTGCACTGTTAAAAATATCGTGAAAGATTACCTCTGTTTTTAAAGGCTATCTATTTTCTGACCAATGAGAAAGCTACATAAACGCCTATAAAGCGCTCTCATTGGTCAGAAAATAGATAGCCTTTAAAAACAGAGGTAATTTTTCACGATATTTTTAACAGTGTGTGATACATATTTGTTGCGATAGTATTCCCCATAAAAATTAACTTTTGGAACAGTTTCCCATCTAAAAAAAAGTGATAATTGAATCTATTTGCACTGTCGAAAGTGCAGCTGCCGCCATGTTTGTAAATGTAAATAAAAAAATTCCGCAACTTTACCCGAAAGCGTTCAGAGCCGTTTTTACCCAACCTTACACCGAGAAACCAGTATGACGTCATTCCCCAATTTTCCGAGTTACCCGTGTTTCGGTCTCTGAACGCGCCCACTATTAACCATTTTCACGATTATTATCTAATATTCATAAAAACCTACTGACGAACTTCCTTAAAACATCTAAAATGTATTAGAATGCAATAAAAATTAGGAAATTTTTAATAAAAAAACAATATACTAAATCTCTTCACGTAGTTTTAAAATACGATGCATAAAATATTCTTTAAATCAGACCACAAAAAGTAATTCAATCCGGGAAAATAAAACTTCGTCAATGTAAAATCGCCTGCAAACTGAATACTACTACTTAAATTCATGCCCAGTTCTTGACGCTGTATTCCACTATCGAAGAATTTGTTGTTTCCATGGCAACAACGCACTCCATTGCAATCATATCGAATGAGTTCAGAATCGGGCCCCAAGAGCAAGATTGTGCTGGTGAATGAGACCCACTCCATAGCCTTAATCTCCTTCCTTCGCATCAATGCTGAGTGACGTTCGTTTATGCCTCGACTGAGCGTCAATCGCTGTCAGCGCCATCTATTATTTGAAATTCGAACTAAAATCAAGAATCTCAGTAAAAAAAACTCCTGACATCATGCATAACCCTCCTGCAAGAATTTTTTAATTATCTGTCACCGTTTGCAAGTTATTGAATTTTAAAATCCATCAGTGATTTTTGGGACACCCGGTATGTCCTGTGGGTACTATGCAAATCCATTATAAGTAAAAATTTAGAAGAAAATACAAAGTTATAGTGGTAAAATGGTATGGAAAATTAAACTCGCAAGTTTAACTTAAACCTCAGTTAAATTAAAAAAAAAAAATTAATTCGCGCGTAATTCGCGCTTTTTTCTCGATTCTTTCGCGAAATTGGTGATTTTTTCTGCGAACGATTGACGGAATTGATTTTTTCGGTGACCATTAATCGAAATTCGCGATATTTTTTTATTGCCGAATTTTTGGAATCGAATGTTTTAAATTTTCAGAAAATTCGGAACAGAATCATCCCTGTACTTGTCTGTGATAAGATTTTTTTAAAGATAATTTTTCTTGTTTGTTCTTCAAAAACAAGTGTTTGAATTGTATTTTTATTTTTATAGTACAAAATAATAATACTCGCACAGTTTCAATTTTTTAAATATGTACTCTTGTAACACAAAATGCAAATAAGAAATATTGTTTTCCTAATATTCTCCACTACCATGATTGCTTCTCTTATGCATATTTTTTTAACCTGTATCTTGCCCAGCTTTATATTCTGAACTGTACATAGTTTAAAATTTATATTACACTTAATTTATACCCAAATTAAAAGAATTATGTAATTAAATTAAATGTACACATTTGATATATTTAGTCAGTTTTGTTGTACATGTGTATACATTAAACAAATGGACTTTATCCACGAATGGCAACAGCCACGCCTCTGCGGGGAAAAACTTTCCGAAAAAGACTGTTTATTGGACGAAGGGGGAGCAGTTTTAAAATGTTCTTCACGCCGATTGGTGTTTTTGTTCTGTTTACCCGCGGCTAACGTCACATGGGTAAAGTCCATTATGTTTCACTTTGAATTCCTGAGTTTTTTCCCATATAAACGTTATTGCTTTTATGCAATTTTTTCACAATGTGGCGACTGGATTTTTTGGGTTAGGAGCCACTGGCTCCTTAAAAATCTTGGGAATAAGCACTTATAGTATGCTGGCATACCAAATATTGAGAAGATGTTACTTAAATGCTTAATCACTGTAGCTGATGAGACATATGTGCAGGGAATGGCAAAAGGAAACCTTGAGTTCTCATCAACCACAGTGAGGAGGAAGCGATTTCTAGAATTTGATTGCAAGGGCCCTTAAAATCTATGTTCAGTCTTTCGAATAAAGATGTTGCTTTAATTAATTTCCCTTGATTTTTAATTAATCCAGGTTTTACTTCACAGCAGACAGGACAGGCATTTATGAGACTTTTCGCATCTTCCAGGAAAAATGACAAGTTTTTGGACCTAATCCAGTGATGCATTCTAACAATACCAGGATGATATAAGTCTTCATACAGCTATCTTAAATTTGCTTCTGGGTTAATTGTAGTAGTTATTCTTGAAAATGCATCTGCATTCGCATTCTTATTAACAGGACGGTAAATTATATCAAACTTGAAGGAAGACAAGTCAAGTTTCCAACGCAAGATCTTTTCATTCTTGATTTTGCTAGAATGACGTTTGCCAAACATGAATAAGACACACAGACCTTTGATCAGTAAACACTTCAAAAGGTCTACCAATCAGGTAATGTCGCCAGTAACGTAAAGATTCCACGATGGCATGTGCTTCTTTTTCAACAGCTGAAGGATTAAATTCAGACTTGATCAATGATCAGTGTTCTAGAGAAGAATGCTATGGGTCGTCCTGTTTGGCTAAGAGTTACTGCTGTAGAAAACTTTGACAAATCAGTCTCTACTCTGAATGGAATATTGTCATCGATTGCGGCTAATGAGGCTTTGGCTATATCTAGCTTCAAATTGTTTAATGCATTTACAGCATCTTCTGCAAGAGGGAATTCATGGTTTGATAGTAATGGGCGTAATTTCTTTGAGAGTGATGATATCCAACGGCAATAGTGGACAAACATACCTAATGCTCTTCGGAAAGATGCTGTATTGTTAGGTACAGGTAGGTTCATTAAAGAAGCAAGTCTATCCGGGTCAAGCTTTATTGTCTTGTTTTTAATAGTGTAACCTAACATATTTACAGATTTAGTAGAAAACTGGCACTTCTTTTCATTTAGAGTTAAGTTGTATTTCTTAGCAATTGTTAAGAATCTTTTTAAGTTTCGATCATGTCCATCAGGATCTTTTCCGCAGATAGTTACGTCATCCAGGTAAGGATAAGTGCCCTCTAACTCTTCATCTTGAATATTCTTGTCAATGGATTTCTGGAAACATACAACACCATAGTGACCCCGAAAGGTACACGGAGGAAATGATATAATTTACGATCAGCTTCAAAGGCAGTATAATGGTTTTCAGCATCGTTAATAGGAAGTTGATGGTATGCACTTCTCAGATTAATAGTGATGAATATTTCATATCTCGATATTTTTTAGATTAACTCCTCAATTTTTGGAAGAGGATATGCATCAACCATTGTGAAACGATTAATCGTTTGAGAATAATCAATCACCATACGTGGATGGTAATGCTCTCCTTTCACCACAAATGCTTGAGCACGCCAAGTAGAGTTACTGGGTTAAATAACTCTCAATAACTTCTTTACTTCCGCAGCAATAAATTTTTCCAGAGATTGTGGCCTAGATTTGGTAGCCACTGGTTTACAATCAGGGGTTAAGTTAGCAAACAGTAAGACTAGTGCACTTGAGCAACAGCTAGGAAGCAAATTTTCAGACGTGGTCTCTTACCATTAAATTGGATTTCAATAAAAGAATGGTCCTTCAGAATATCATGAACAATAAGAAAATCTGCACAGAGATTTTTCATGATTAGTACTCTTATATCATTGTACACATGTTTACCTACTTTCACAGTAAATCCAACGCAACCTTAACGTCTGAGCTTAGAGAGGATATAGCCATCGTTATTTTGCTTAAGTATGGTTTAACTTTTATCTTACATCTCTTAATGTAGCATTCATTTATGAAATTAAGTGAACTACCAGTGTCAATAAGTGTTTGGCGCACGGTTTTATGCGTGCCATGAAGTTAGTTAATTACGTTAAGAAATAATACATAAGAAATATTAAATAATGCCAGCCTGGAAAGTAAAACATTAACGAGTTTAATAAAAACAAAAAAGGAAATAAAGTTATATTAAATTAAGATTAAGACGTTAAGTAATATTATGAAAAGTAGAGACCATAGCTACACACCAGCACAGACGACAGACAAGCGCAGACTGACTGCGATCCTCGGAAAAACATTCGTTCACAGTTGAGGTTGCCATAAAATTCCTATCTCGCTAAGTGGCGATGAAAGTTTATTGGATGCGGCTACTTAGTGCTATGTTGGCATAGCGGTCCGCTGCGCGCTCCCTCCGCAGTTTCATTGAAAATGGATATAACGCCGGTGGCCGCACAAGTCGTCCAGTGCGGGTTGTTGATTCACAGATTGTTCTTTGCAAGAGCTTTTTGCAATTGGCACAGATTGTTCTTTGCAGGAGCTTTTTGACATTGGGACAGGTTGTTCTTTGCAGGAGCTTTTTGAAATTGGCACAGATTGCTCTGTGCAAGGTTTTTAGAAAGCTAGCGGTGTGTTTCCAAATTAAGGTGGAATAAGTGGACTATCCGTGGCTGTGAAAGCCGGCTTGAGTCTGTTTACCACCTCAAATGTCAAGATCGAAGATTTTATCTCCTCTGCGTATGACCCTGAATTGTCCATCATATGGAGGTTGTAGTGGTCTACGTGTACCGTCATGCCGGACGAACACATGGGCAGGGCCTGATTATCAACGGGGCACACTTACACCAATAAATTTTAAAAGAAATGTTCGCCTTATTTAAACGCCGTATTCATGTAAAATTACTGCCATGAATGAGGCAAAATTTTCTGTTTCTTTTTACTGGTGGGAATGTGCCCAGTTGGTAATCAGGCCCTGCACATGGGAGCACACGTTTAAGTGTGGATGCGCAAAAATTGCTTTCCGGCCATGACAGGAAGTTGGAACGGGTCGCACTGTGGCAAAACGAGTTTTTAAATTCTCCACAAGCTGCCTGTGCGAGGCATCCACAGGTGTTGGGTCGAAAAATTCGCCTGTCAGTCGAAGAGGCCTTCATGCACGAGTTCAGCAGTTGTCGATTCTACATCTTCTTTGAGGACTGACCGAAAACTCAGCAGCAATGTGGGTAAGGCTGCATACCATTGGTCAATGTCGTAAGCCCTCAGAGCTACCTTCAAAGGACGGTGGAATCCATCGATCAAGCCGTTCGCCTGTGGGTGGTATGAAGAAGTTCTACTTCGTTTGATGCCCATCAGCTGTGCAAGAGAACTAAACAAAGCACTCTCGAATTGTCTACCTTGGTCAGTGATGATCAGAACTGCACAGCCTAATCGGGCAATCTAATGGTTAAAAATTTTTGCGCTACTGTCTGTGTAGTTATGTCCGGGATTGGAACAGCTTCTGACCACCATATGCAGCTATCTATCATTGTCAGACAATAATGGTTTCCCTGAGAAGGAGGAAGAGGGTGGACAAGATCGAGATGTACATGATTGAACCTCTGTGATTGGTCTGTGAATTTTCCTGCTGTGGATTTTGTATGGCGAATTACCTTAGACTTTTGACATGGGATGCAATGCTTAGCCCACTTGGTACAATCTTTTCTCATAGAAGGCCAAATAAATCTGGACCGAATTAATTTTAAAGAACTACGAATACTAGGATGAGATAAATTATGTAAACTTGGAAAAACTTTCTCCGGAAATGGTTGAGAGATGTAAGGTCGAGCCGTACCCATTGTTAAATCATAATAAATAGTTATGTCGCAATCAGGGCCGGCCCAAGGACATTTTAGGGCCCGTGCAAGCACCCATTGGGCGCCCTCCCCCCCACACACACCCAAGAAAAATTGCTTGACTTGTGGTCTTAATTTTTTTTTTAAATATTCGTACTTTTTATACATACTATTACTAATTATTTAAGGTATTAATTTAAAGTGTTTCAAAAACAGATAAAAGATTCTAAATTTAATCCCATCTTTGAGTTTGTATTTGGTAAATTGTAAAATCAGGGAAATTTCAATTTTGCAGTAATTATCAGTCTTGATGTATAACATTATGATATAAAAGTAAAACACAAGGCCACGGCACATGGTATTGGACGAAAATAATAATAATAAGTGTTAATTAAAATAAAAAACTTTTTTAGAAGAAGGCTGTTTGGAATACTACAAAATAAAGAAGCGGAACTACTAGTAAATAGTAACTATAAAAGATGAAAACTGTAATCTTGTCTCGTTACATAAAAAGTACGAATAAATTTCATATTTAAATATCGATCTTTGTAAAGGGCTCACTTTTTATGGTGAAAACTTTCGAAAGAATGGAAAACCCAGTTTTCTCTTCAGCTAATTCCGGAAACACAAATATTCTTATTCTTTCTTTTCATTTTTTGAATGGTTCTAAAACTCTGTGATTATATTTACAAAAAAAAAAAAAAAAAAAAAAAAAAAAAACTTACTGAAATTTATTTATTAAGTAACCTAAATAAATTAAACATTAAGATAAAACTATGACTGAGAATAAGAGTTGTATTTATAATAATAAGAAATACGATTAACAACAAAAAAAGTTTCCTGGATTTCGTTGTACTGGTGCCCACTCTAGAATTAAACAAACCATCCCAAAGAAAATCTTTAAGAATTCCGAATTTACGTTTTAGCGCCACACTGAAATTGGATAATAAAATTGTCAATATAAAATCATAGGTGTAGGATATCATAAAAAAAATCAACATATCGGGCACTAAAGGAAAAAAAAAGTTATTTAACGATAATGTATTAAATGAAAGATTTTTTTCAAGACGATTACAAAATAAAATTTATATGCAGATAAATTATTTAAAAATAAAATAGGCTCTAGTTTCACAATTCTGCATTGTCAAGTTTATGTTGATTTATTCATCGAGCTCTTTGCTCCTGCTAATGAGAAACCAAGGTAAAGTAATCTTGCTATCAATTTCTGTTTAGCAGATTTACAGTGCATGTCATGGCCGCTGATGGGAGGGAGGGGGGGCAAGGAAGGGCCTTTGCTCCACCTTTTTGAAAAAATTTCGTCATCGTAGATGATTTTAAAAAAGGGGGGGTGCAAAATTTACTTTTTCGATTAACACTAGAACTACGTGAGCCGTCATTTTGACTGCTATCATCTGAATAAGTTTCGGTTCAAACCAGAAATTTGATTAGGAAATAAGTTTAAAAGACACAAAAAAGAAAAACGTTAAATAATAAAGTTAAACTGTTTTAAATAAAAATTCTGGTGTGAAATATTTTTATAAAACTTGACTCAAATTTCCGGTAGTTCTAGTGTTAATTTTAAATAATAAATCACTAAGAGAAAAATTGCGCTTGGCCTTAATCTGTATATATACACTCATTGCCATAAATATTTGCGCACCAAGAAAAAGACGTCCAAATGAAACGAAATTTTACACGTGTAAGTACGACTGTGATATAAGTAAGTGATTAGAAAACCAAAGAAAAAGGATCATTTATTGCAGAAAAAAGTACAAATGAACGGAAATTTTAGTACTCTGTTGGACCTCCTCTAACGCGAATGCACGATGCAGTACGAGCGGGCATTGAGGCATACAAGTTCCGTATGATCTGAGACATCTCGTTCCACAGTTGCTGTAAACGCGTCTCGAGTTCAACCAAACTCGTAGGGTGTCCAACTTGCCGTCCCAAATGATCCCAGATATGCTCGTTTGGTGACAAATCTACGGATCGAGCAGGCCAGGGGAGGGTGGTAATGTGGCGGAGGCAGGGTTGTGACATCCTTGCTGTGTGTGGCCGAGCATTGTCTTGCTAAAAAATGGCTCCTGGGAGCCCTGCCACGAATGGCAACACATGTGGCTGAAGGATGTCCTGGACGTACCGCTGGGCTGTCATCAGTGGTGTAGTCGAGGGGGGACGCGAGGGGACGGCGTCCCTCACTTTTTTATTTTTTCTCGAGCGTCCCCTTACTTTATATTTTCAAGGGGGACGCTAGAGACGCGGGAGGACGCAGACTTTCCAAACTTATTAATTTAAAAAAAATGAACACACTAATAAATTAGCAATTTTTGAAATAAGGTATTGGTTTTTAATACTCTTCAACAAAGTTGAAAGTGGTTACTGCGCTGGTTCGCTTATTCACATTTTAATTTCCATAAGTTTGTTTGCGTTGCGGCAAAATTTTATGTATATTTTTGAGGTTCAATGTAGTACATCACTATTGTAAATGATGTGTATAGCATCAGTATTTCGTTTACGCGAAAACAAGACAGTTCTATCATATTACGTTTTATTGGCAAAAATTGCTTGAAATAGACATTAAAGAAGTTATAATATTTTGAATATAGCGAAAATGACATTTGAAATTCATTATATGTTCCCTATCGGGAATAGCATTTATCGTTCGTTTACAGGGACGTTAAAAAATATTTCCAAACACTACGATCCTTTAATGATAATTATTTGAAATACATGGAAAACTATGGTGAACGATACTATGGGAAACGGTGCACGAAACATTTATAGTTCATTTACAAGGCCAGAGAAAAGAATCCATCACATTGTCATCTATGTGTTCAGTCTGAAATGTGTTTTCGATTATATTATAAGGCTCCCAACATATTTTAGTCCCCCAAATGTATGAAGAGGGTCATTTTTATTTAAAAAGGGGACTTCAAATTTTTCTAAGTATGCAAGCAAATTTTTTTAAATACCCTAGAAAATATGTCAATTCGTTATCTTTATAAAAGATAGTCATTAAGCAATATACACAGTTTTATTTAAACATAGTTAAATATTCTACTGCAAGAAGATAGAAAGTGTTCACTACTGAGCACTTGCCTTCATAATTGTTCTTAAAGAAGCACGAACTTTTAATTCAAATTGTTGAATATTAAAATTTTAAATTAGTGTAACATATGTATTGTTAATTATTAGCCTTAAACATAAAAAATTTTAATTTAAATTTTGGCTCCTTTCCAGACAAAAACTGAGATAAACTGTGATGTTCATCAGAAATAGCATGGTATGGCGACGCCCCCTGGAGAGTGATCAAAACCAATATTGAATCAACAGTTATTCATAATCATCTTACATATTAAATTTTATGAAATTCCATCCTAAACATGGCAGAGATCTGTCTATGATGGAAATCGTTAAAAATGCAACACAGTAGTACCCCATTTTGGCGAAAAATCTAGTCAGCATCGATTTATGTCAAGGGTTAAGTGAATGTGAAATTTGGTGAAATTTCATACCAGAGATGCTGAGATATAGATATGTAAATTGTGAAAAATGCAGCATGGCAACGCCTTGGTGGGCCATAAACACCAAAACCTGATTAGCACATGTATGTGCTAATGTCTAACTAAATATGATATTTGATTAAATTCTATACTTTATATTTTGAAATAATGTGGCTAGGCTACAAAATATGTATCATATACAGAGAGAAATTTTCAAAAAATTGTCAAATCATATTCAAGTCAACCTAAAACGTGTAAATCCATCAAAAAGATTCCAATACTTTCTTCTGATAAAAATATATTTAAGAAGTATAATAAAAACAAGAATAAATTTTAATTAAGATTTCCTTTAATAGAGAAATATGCTTCTACATAAAATTCGAAACCAAACTAAATCTATAATAATAAAGACAAAGTTTGGTCTGTGTAGTCTATGCGCTGAAAAGACTGCTGCAGATACAGCTACAAGATGGAAGCGATGTACATTTATGTCTAAAATTATGCACTTCGAAGCCAGTTTTTGGATTTTTTTTTTATTTGATTTTTTTG
The DNA here is from genome assembly GCA_963932465.1 of Maratus speciosus. Lineage (NCBI taxonomy): Eukaryota > Metazoa > Arthropoda > Arachnida > Araneae > Salticidae > Maratus > Maratus speciosus. The sequence goes on from OZ010791.1 coordinate 416,849,071, forward strand.
CGATTTTTAACTTTTTCTTTCTTTGCCGTTCACGGTGATTTTTTTCACATTAATAAAAGGAATTCAGATTCAATTTTTTAGTCCAATAGTAGCCAATTTTGTCCTCTTTTCAGCTTTTTCAATAATCTTTATTCAGAATTTGTACAGCGATTTATTTTTGGAGATTTTTTTATGCGAATTTCAGCTTTTTTTTCGCGTTTCGTTTCAATTTTATGACATTCGAAAAAGGTATTTGGTTTCAAACTCTTAGCCCTAATGTAACAGATTTTGTCCTTTCGCAATAGCGTCTTCAGATTGTAATTTTTGCCAATTTTTAACGTTTTTTTTTTTTTTTTTTTTTTTTTTCCCACGTCACAATGTTTTAGCCCACTTTAATAAATTTTGTCTTTTGTGATTTTTATGAATTTTTAGCGATTTTTATATTTTTTCGCCGTGATTTTCCACATTAGTAAAAGGAATCCTGTTTAAATTTTTTAGTCTCATTATAGTAAATTTTGTCCTCTTTTCAATAAACTTTATTTGGATTTTGCGCAGTGATTTTTGAATCTTTCGCAATTTTTTATGCGATTTTTAGAGTTTTTTAACCTGTTCCAATCTTTTACTGCAGTTTGCCTCTTTTCAATAAATTTGTTTCGGAATTTGTACCGTGATTTTTTTTTTTTTTTTTTTTTTTTTTTTTTTTTTTTGTAAATTTGTCATACAATTTTGAGTTTTTTTTGTGTTTTGAGCTATACTATGCAAGCCCCCTAGTAAATTTTGTCCTCTACGATTTTTAGAGTTTTTCGCATTTTGCGGTGATTTTTCCACATTAGTAAATTATTTTATATTTTTTTCAGTCACCATAAAAGGACGAAGTGGACCTTTTTCTAAAAAAGGAACTTTAGGGTGAAAGGGTACCATTTTGGGAGCTCTGCTTTATATATTTTATATATGTGTTTTTTATATTATGCTGAACAAAACATTAATTAGGCATGTAAATGATATTTGTATACAGAGTCACACAAAAAATTCAAATACACTACTATCTATAGCCGAGTATTTATTGAAATGCATTTTACAGCTGGTTTAAATTTTTGTGTGTTATGTGATGCACATATAATTATTAATTTCTATGTATGGCCACTCAAAATAATTCAAATAAATACATTACAATTGCTAAGCAATTATTGCTTGATACTTGTTTAAACTAAACGAAATTTTATTTTTGACAAAAAGTGCTACACATGCTTTTTTATCACATATTATTGCTCTAAAATTAATTTTACAAACATTTGTGAATAATTAATATATTGGCCGTTATACAGGGTGTACTATAAAGATTGATACATGCAATAATTTTATACCTTTTGGAGATAAGTAGCTAATGTAGATTATAAAAATGCTTAAAATAAGATAATAAAATAATATTGAAATATTATGACAGCGAAATAATATTCTCATTAATTTTTAAAAAAATGAATACAATTTTTAAAAAATCTTTTATGTGACACTTCTATTCAAAGTTTGTGTGTTAGAAAATTTTATTTTTGTTGCAACAAAATCATTAAAAAACTACTTACTCCAAGCTAAAACCACAGGCTTACTCAAAATTTGGAAAATGGAAAATCAAAGAATGGCTATCGACACGAAATCTAGAAAAGTATAAAGAGTTAAGAACTTTTATGAGAGCAAGTATTTCTGAAAAGTTCTCTGACAGAGGAAAAGAAATGCATATTATTAAACTGTGACAAAATTAAATATATTGCTGTTGTTTTAAAACTATTTTTCAATTTTATTTAAATATTTATTTGGTATCAAAACTCTACTTCAAAAAGCTATATTTTAAAAATTTCTGCTCGACTCTTTAATCACTTCAGAGAATGCCATTAATTCAAATAAATTTATAATTAGAGTAGATTTTATTCTTGTAAATAACGTGGTAACATTCACTGCGCCAATTCACACATTCAAATTTCAATCTCATCTCATTCTGTCAATCAGAATAACTACGCATTCAAAATAACTTCTATTTCAAATTTAAAGTTCCTAGCCCTGATAGTTTCAGAAGAATAGCAATTTTAGATGGTTTTCAGCTCATTTCATCACTTAAAATTTCAAACATTTTAAAAGCCGTTATTCCTGAGCATCTACATGTTAATAACTATACTTTTGGGTCGATCGGAAAGTCGTGTCGTGTTGGGAAAATCAATTCGTACCGAAAAATTCTATCATTTATTTATTAGACATTGATTCCGATATCTGATGTCTGATACTTACCGGGCAGAACTTTCCGGTGCGAATTGATTTTCCCAACATGACACGATTTTCCGATCGACCCAATACTATATTTATTTTTCAGTTTCTTGTAGAAAACAGCTTCAGATAAATCGTGATGAGACGAGTTTAAAGGACTTTCCCATCAATTCACCGCATTAAAATTTTAATAATAATAAAAAAAAAAAAAACGTTTTAAGCGAACATGTAAGTCTTGAAAATACGTAAGTGCCATGTTTTATGTTTCTTGAGAAATCGTGTTGAAACACAAATTTTAGATTCTTCTTTCCGCATTTCACACCGTTAAAATTCTAATTTTTGAAAATAAAAAATCAAGTCGTACATTAGAAGTAACATATACACTGGTGTCCAAAATTAAGGACCAGTCTCAAAATGCTAATTTTTAAGTAAGCGAATACGCAAAAGGAAATAATATAATTCAAATAATTATTATCTCTACAGCACAGCTAGTCCATATAGCATCTCAGTCATGTCACACATGGTCACAAGTGTCACAGTCACTACGGTGAAACAAAAAATAGGAAATTCCAGACGTCTCATTATGAGTCTCAAATGATCACTATATGTGACTCCACTGAGACGTCAATGTGACTGCTGCTTTGTGACGAGTCACCAGGTGACTTTACAATGTAGTTACTTTGTGACTCTCCTGTGACTGTCATTTTCAGACTCAATTTCAAAGTCATCATGAACGTTGCAATATGATATGTCTACAAATAATATCACATTACAGTCACATGCTGACTTTTCTCAAAAGAGCACAATGGCGATTTTACAGTAGTCTCTCTGTCACCTGAAAGTCATCATGTGACTTTAATGTGTCATCATTTGGTAAATTATCACAGTGCAGCGTTCATGATCATTTTGAAATTGAATCTACAGATGACAGTCACATGAGTGTCACAATGCAACTACATTGTAAAGTCACATTGTGACTCGCCACAAAACAGCAGTCAGAGTGACTTCTCAGAGGAGTCACATATAGTGATCATTTGAGACTCATAATGAGATGTATGGAATTTCCTATTTTTTTGCCTCACCGTAGTGACTGTGACACTTGTGACCATGAGTGACATGAATGAGATGTTATATGCACTAGCTGTGCTGTAGGGATAGTAATTATTCGAATTATATTATTTCCTTTTGAGCAGAGTCAGATAATATAGACGAACACGCGAACGCCGTTCGCAGAAAATTTTCAAAGTTTGCAGACAGTTTTGGGGAGATTCTCAAAAGGTGGGATCATTAAACGTTAACTATATGTAATTTTTAAAATTTTCAAATTTAACGCCAAATTTTTTTAATTGTATAGTATTTTGTCTATAAATATAATATATAAATATTTTAATAGTATGTCTACAAAATTATACACAAACATTAAAAGACAGCAACTATTCTGGAAAATTAATGATTAAAGCATTTAATTAGCAGTTGTGTACATTACAAATTTTGGACATTTGCAGATTTTGGACTTAAAGATTTTGGACGTTGCTCTTAGTATTTAAAAAATTCTTAAGACTAAGAATGTAGTAAATGTGTCTGTATACATATATATATATGTATAATTAACTTTTTGTTATCCAGTAATAATAATAATAAAATCAAATGCTTTGTTACGTACGTTACTTTCGAACATAACAAAATACAAAAAAATTCTTTATAGAAAAGTCCTTCTATTTTCAAAAAAGCAATAAATCAGCCTGCCATCTCTTAACGAAATTATCAGAAAATCATCCGTTTCCTTAATGCATTCGTTGTTTACCATTAGAACCACCTGGAAAAAAGTTAAAACTTTTTCTTGGTGGTACATTGGAGCAGTTAGCGTTATGAATGTCCAAAATTGGCCTCTTTAGCATAAAATAATAAAATTTTAAGATATTTATACAAAGCTTTTACAATAAATTATGTCATTTTCTGTCTCTGAATAGAATTAAAAACTCAGTGTAAAAAAAAAAATAATAAAATAAAGTCAATGATAATTAAAGTTATGTTTGAAAGGCTTAAAGTTATGACTTGTGTCCAGTGCCCACCTTTTTGAGGATCGCCCTTTGATGGGTTTTTTTTTTTACAAATTTCTTTATAAAAAAAAAAAAAAAAAAAAAAAAAAAAAGACCACAGGTGGAGAATTGGTGCGATGCACGTCGCAGACTCTTGAGAATGTCTGCAGACTATTTTTCAACTGGAGAAAAAAAGTTTTTAAAATTTTTAAGTAAGAGTCATAATATTAAGGAATGGTTTGTCAGTAGATAAACTGATGAGTAAGACTTGATCTCTTCCATTCATGGACTAATAACTTTTTTTATTTTAACATTCATTTATTCGTATTTCAGTTATTTTATAGATTAATAAAATAACAGTTTTATTGAGCAATCATAAATTGATATCTTTATATAAGTTAATGATTAAAATATTTCACATTTTAATAAATATACATTTTTTTTAATTTTCATTAGTTTTTCTTTCATTCATCATTTCATTTCTGTATTAAGCATACCATTCAATACTATATTTCTTGACTGAGTTTTGATAATGCTTGTAAATTTATATATTTTTTTAGTGGTGTTGCTTAGTGGCACTCCACTCGCATATAACTGTTCATTTTTGCTGTTAGCGGCGATATAGGACTTGGGAGGGGCGCGGTGTTTTTTTGCAGAAAATTTTTAAGACATTATTAGAGTTCGCAGACAGTTTTAAATTTTATCTAAGTCTGCTTTTGAGTATTCGCGTACTTGAAAATTAGCATTTTGTGATTGGTCCTTAATTTTGGACACCAGTGTAGTTACTAATTTAAAGTTTCTGTTTCAAGTAAAAAAAAAAAAAAAAAAAAAAAAAAAAAAAGAAATCTTGAAGAAACACAATTTTCGGATATGTTTTGCAAAAGCATATTTATCTATTTACACTCTTTAAAATTGATATTTTTAAAAATTTCGATTTGGGTCAGCATTTGAGTACTAAACGTATTCTTCAGGCCAATAAAAAACATTATTTATCGATTATCTTCGGCCTTGGTCACATTATTTGATATTTTTTCTCACGTAAACAGTACTTGTTACTTCTGGTCAAAAGATGGTTTAAAAATTGCCTAGATGCGAAAAACGTGTCGAATTTCTTCCAAATTAGAATTTGAACAGTGACATATAGTCTCAGAATATTAAATAGTCTATTCATCATGTATAACTTGGAAAATTTAAGGCCAGTCGAAAACACCGTTTGAACGCTATCATGTTCAAGCACACATGGGAAAAAAAGACTAAGAAAATACTAACATACACACATGTATACGCACATACATAGAGAATTGTTGTAAAAATAGGCAAAATGGATTCAGGGGGCTTCAAAAAGTAAATATGTACCAAAATTTCACAGTTTTATTTTTCTTTTCCATGATTACAATAAATTCCTTATACTGACCATAAAGTAAAAATGCAATAATTTCCAATGCTCTCAGTGGAAAACAGTTAATTTATAACTATTTCCAAAATAAATAATGCAGCACAAATTCTAATAAAAATTTCGTTGCCTGAATTAGTGTTACTGAATTGCGAATTCTATTCCAAAAATATTCAGTCAAGAAATAAGATTTTAAATTTTTGAATTCTATAGCAAGCTATTTAGTGTCCAAAAGAAACTAATTAAATTAATTTTAATTTAATTTTTAAATTTAAATTTCATTTTTCAATTACTTTTCACTGCAATTGAAACATTTAATTTTAAATTTCATTTTTCAATTACTTTTCTCGACAATTGAAAATGAAAAGAAGGATTCAAAATAAAGTTTGCCTTGTGTGTGATATAGACCCTAATGTTCGAAACTATGAGCGTCCCCCCACTTTTTTCCCCAGGACTACACCACTGGCTGTCATTGTGCCACGGATCAATACTAGCGGTGACCGTGTATCGTAAGCAATGGCACCACATACTATCACACCAGCTGTAAGAGCGGTGTGTCGCTGTAAAGCGAAGGCAGGATTGAGGCGTTCACCACGGGGCCTCCAGACACGAACAAGATTGTCATCGCTGCTCAAATTGAATCTAGACTCGACGCTGAAGACGACCTGGTTCCATTCCGTTGTAGTTCAATCCCGTCGTGCACGACACCACTCCAAACGGAGGCGTCGGTGGGTGGATGTCATTGGCAGCACACGTAATGGGAGCCGCGATACCAGATGTCCTTCAGCCAAGCGCCTTGCGATGGTTCGAAAAGACACAGGGGTCCATAGTGAAGGTGCTGCCTGTGTCTGGATAGCGGCCAATGAGGCAGTTGGTTCTACGCGTGCGTTTCGTATGATGTGACGGTCTTCTCGACGACTGGCCTGTCGAGGGCGTCCCGAGCCTGGTCGCCGTGTAAATGACATCTCTTCAGTCCACTGGTCCAAACACCTCCTCATAGTAAAATCAGAACGGCCTACTTGACGAGCTGATCACCCAGCTTCCATCATCCCGATGATTCTTCCCCTCTCGAACTCTGATAGCTGCTCATATTGTTTTCGATGGCTACGTAACGGCATGTCTACCTCAGCGTTTCCTTTGCAAAAGAAAAGGTACACTCAGACAAGTTCTGCTTACCTGTTTTATACTCCAAGGAGGACGAAGTTCAACGCCCTCTAGTGGTATTACGCAATGCGCAATCACGCTGCATTTCTAATCATTTGCATATCTGCCTGATATGTACCTTCATGCCAAGTTTTGTTACGATCCCACAATTATTTCTTGGTGCGCAAATTTTTATGGCAATGAGTGTAACAAAAAGGCTTAGAACAATATTATCCCAAAGAAACCCCTAAGCAGATTTCGTTCTTCCAATATCCAGGCGCAAATTATTTCACAAAATGATGAAGAATCTCTGTAATACTGAATAGATTACTACCTTCCCTTTCGGTTTAGACAAACTTTGACTCAGTATCAAATGCATAATCTGATTCCAAAAATGCCTTTTTTTTTTCTTTTTCATTTTAGTTAAATTTCCTGCAATTTTTATTAGCTTACAGGTTATCAAAGCCTGAGAGCTAATGTGGTTCTGTATGTACGTAACGCGATAACTCTTGATAGAAACATCCGATTTGCTTCAATTTTTTTTCTAGGTTCATTCTGATAAAGCGCTTCCCTGATTAGTTTTGGGGGTTCATTGGTTAAGTATAAAGGGGGAGGGCACGGGGGCTAACCCCGTCCTCTTAGCTTTAATATAAATGGGTTTTTCATGCAGAATTATCAGATTTTTTTCAAATTTGGTATACCGGTTAATTCTGATAAGAAGTTTTCCTGATTAGATTTGAAGATTCAGCATTGTTTAAGTCTAAAGGGGTTACGGGTGGATAATACCCCCTTAATTTAGATAAATGGATTTTTCTGCCCGCTTTCCTTCAAATTTGGTACACCGGTATATTCTGATAAGGTGCTTCCCTGATGACATTTGGAGACTCATTGGTTAAGTATAAAGAGGGGAAATGGTAGGGGGGCTAATTTCCCACCCCTTAATTTATTTTTTGAGGGGCATTATTCTTTGAAATAAGAGTATAATATACAATTAGTGTAAATAGCCTGTGAGCTCAATACCATCAGTTTACTGGGCACTTTTCTTTTTTATTTCTAAATTAAGAATATTTGCTTAAAATTTCAGTATTACGAAATATTTATTGTGTAATGGGCCAAAGACTATATTCCACTAATAAATAATCCCTAATGATGAATGAAACAGTGCATCATTATAACGCAATTATATATTTTTATAACGTTATTTTTTACTGGCTTTCCTCTCGGTGTTCCTTTCAGGCCACGGCCCCACCAGTGGCCGAGAGGTTCTGCTCTCGAAGCTGGTAGACGGGAGGTGATGAGTTCGAACCCAATCGCGTCCGTCGGCCTAATCGTTCGGAGTTTTCGTGGTTTTCTTCTAACCTTGGTTTTCCAAGCGTAAATACGGGCTAGGTTCCCTTAGAAAGACCCCCCCCCCCTTAGGCCCTATATCCCTAGTGCTGATAATTGGCCGTCATAAACACAAGCAACCAACCTTTCAGACCACGTTTCGGAAAACTGGGGCAATACATAAATTCAAAGAATATGGCATGGTCGCCGGCTGAACGAAATCCCTGAAGTGGGAAGATTTCGGAACAAATGTGTGCCTGTAGCAAAAATAGAAATAGTTTAATCTCTTTCCATCAATTGAGCTCCGATCGCCCCCCTCCTCTCCGTTTAAGATGATAAATATTGTAATAATTAAACACTGAAAGAATTGTATGCTCGAAAATTTTTTCAAGTAGAGGGGGGGGGGGGTCTTGCGCCGGAAAGGCACTACCTTCCACGATATGCGCCTGAAAGAAATACTGGTTCCGATCCACCCTAACTATAAAAAGTGTAAAAGAAAAAAAACGCAGAATATAAAATAATTTTTATCGGTGCTCTTATAGGCGCCCCTCAGGCTTGGCGCCCCGATCGGTGGCACACTTCGCACACGCCTTAAGCCAGCCCTGGTCGCAATCAGGTAAAGTGATTTTTTTTTTATTGTAAGGTCTCCGAATTATCAATTAGGCTTTTTAGCTCTGGGTCGGTTTGTTGCGCTTGGACAATTTCTGTGTAATTTATGGGGTTTGGCATGGTTATAGCATTTATACGTGAAAATGCATCTGCCGCAATACTGTCTGATCCTTCATGTGATGAATATCAGTAGTGAATTGAGAAATGAAATCTAATTGTCTAGCCTGTCTTGGAGAATATTTATCTGAGCGCTGTTGGAAAGCGAAAGTTAGCGGCTTGTGATCAGTGTACAGGGAAAAGTTTCTCGCTTCAAGCATATGCCTAAAATGTTTTATGGCAGCGTATGCGGCTAAGAGTTCCCTGTCATATGCACTATAGTTTTTTTCTGTTTGCGAAAGTTTGCGGGAGAAAAGGCGAGAGGTTGCAATTTCCTATCCACTATCTGTGACAATGCAGCAAAGTCTGATGTATGGACTTGTAAAATTAACTCAACGTCTGTTTTTGGATGTGCGAATAGAACCGCATTTGCAATTAACAGTTTGCAATTGTTGAAGTCTTCCTCTGCTTTATCTGACCAATCAAGCTTTGTCTTATCATTTTTCTTCGCCCCTTTTAAATAGGAAGTTGAAAATACTTGGTAGTTTGCTATGTTTGGTAAAAATGTACGAAAGAAGTTTAAAAATCCCAAAAATCGCTTAAGATCTTTAATGGTTTCTGGCTTTGGGTAATTCAGAATAGGTTCGACTTTATCAAGTAAACGTTTAGTGCCATTACTAGCGATTAAGCGTCCTAAGAAAGAAATTTCTGAAGCCCCAAATATACATTTTGAAACATTTATGGCTAGTCCGTATGAGTTTAGACTCTCTAAAATGGTTCCTAAATGAGCTTTGTGTTCATCCTCATCAACACTAAATATTAAAATGTCATCTAAATAGACATAACAGAATGGGAGATCACCCAGAATTTCGTGCATGAACCGTTGGAAAGTTTGTGCAGCTCCGCACAGCCCAAAATTTAAATATGGGAACTCAAATAACCCAAACGGGTTGCAAACTTCTGTTTTCTGTACACGGTCTAAGTGCATCATGAATTCTTCACTACAATTATTTGCAGCCAAGAATTCCGAAATTTGCACATATGGTTCCAAAATTATGAATGTGGACTTAGGTCCTCGGCGAAACTTCACTTGAAAATTTTTAATTGCTAATGTCCCTGTCCTAATAATGGGCGATTCAAGCGCTCGAATACGCCATCTGGTGGAGAAAAAATGTAACTTCTCGCTTCAGGATGCTGCCGTGCAAGCCCATCGCATTACATGTATTTTAAATTTGCTCGGAATGATTATTCTTTTGCACAATTTCAGATTTTCTGTGACATTTGTGTTCTGCCTTATATGACAAAGTAAAAATGATCCGAATTTGAATATCTAAAACTTTCAAATGCATTTACAATAAAAAAAAATTTCAATGGCACTTTAGCATTAGTTAAAGGGAAATTAAAGGGACAATTTTCCTGTACCGAAGGCTGCAAGCAGCGCCTCTATAGGCCGTTTTAATTCCCAATAGGGGCCGATTTTTTACAGTATTTTGACCTCTTAATTGACTTTAAACGAAGAAAACTTATTGACAGTATAATTAAATTAACCCAATCTGGGATAGTTTCAAATTCTTCCGACTACAGCGTTTAGAATATATAGTGTGGCTATTCCAATAATACTTTAAAAAAGTGCTAAAATATTGGATCCCTTAAATGTCAAACGATGCTGAAATCCATTGAGTCGATCACAGCGACATTTGCAGGATATTTTCTAAAACTCCGAGACGATTTGGTATAGACGCTATAATAATACGATGTTTACTTTAAAATTTGAAAATATATCGCAGATGTCGCTGCGATCGGCTCCCTGGATTTCAACATCATTGCACATTTAAGGGATACAACTTTTTAGAGCTGTTTGGATAGCAGATTTCCACACAATATATATTCTAGACGCTGTACTTCCGACTACAGCGCCTAGAATACCTAGTGTGAAAATATGCTATAGAGATGTGCAAGGTGACGTCACTAACAGGTTTTTGCTGCTGCTGTAGGACAGCTATCGCTACGTTTATCAATGCTTTTTCTATTTGTGTGTCCTACAGTTTCTTTCATTGTTCTCCGGTAAAAGTCACGTGATGTGAACTGCTCTATCCAAACAGTGCTAAAAATTTGTATCCCTTAAATGTGCGACGATACTGCTAAAATTTCAAATGTCGATCGCAGCGACATCTGCGGGGTTTTCGTATTACTAGGATTACATTGTATAGACTAGCAATTTCTTGCAGTTGTAGAAAATATCCTGCAGATGTCGCTGCGATCTGCATATTGCAGCAGTATTATTGCACATTTAAGGGATACAATATTTTAGCGCTTTTTTAAGTATTACAGGGATAGCCGATTTCCACACTATATATTCTAGGCGCTATACTTCCGACTATTTTTCTGTCAAACTAATTTCTCGTGATTCAGTATATCATCAAGTATTGACAGAATTTACAGAATTAACTAAATTGACACCTGGCATATCTTCTGCTAAGCATAATACAATGCACCATATTGAAACAGCTGGCCTGCATTCCAATTCATGATGGACCAAGGCATTTGCAGTCGATCTAAATCCCCATGGTAGTCCCCTCTTCATGTAGTAACAAAAAGCTCAAGTAGTATCCGCTTGTACGGGACTACAGGAGGTAAAATTCTCGTACAGTACCGGATCGGTATCCCATACCCCACATCCATGATTTTTCTAACTCCCTGCATGGAAAAAAGATTTTCTCAAAATTGGATATTGTTCGAGCCTATTTCCAGATTGCAGTTTTCTGATTGGTTAATTCCTTTTCTTGTTCCAACTAGAGGACTTAATACTATGTTCACACTACGATACTTAAGATATCTTAGGCCGCCGAACTCTCTTAATTTTCTCTTATTTAATTATTAATTAAGGAATTGGAAACCTGTTCATATGGAAAAACTCACTTAAGATGACTCAGTGAACGTCACTGTGTTGTTCGCGCATGTGCTTAAGATAAAACCGCCCGCAACACCCAATCAGTTAATGCGAAGCTTTACAGCCAGCGAGAGTGAATGGTCGTGACTGTCTCTAACCCGAAGAAAGTTTAAACTCTCTCAGAGAGTTTGTGGAACTCCCTCAGAGAGTTCGGAGGTTTAAGATAGTTCCGATAACGCAGTGTGAACAGGGTATTAGATACTCCACTTTAAATACAGCGAGCGTCTAGAATCATAGACTTCTCATATAACTGGACTCAGAAATAGCAACCCTTTCTTGACGCCGGGATCACTACCCACCGTCACGTGATGGTGGGCAGAGAAAACGCGCCAAACTGTTTTTTCTCCTCTGGTTCCCTCTGAAACTTTCTTGCGTCGGCGTTTCTCTCGCATAAATCAAATCAGACAGTTGCCAATAAGGTGATCAGCGCCAAAAAAGACAACCTTTTTGGCGATGAAAGCGGAAACATGTGTGCCTCAAGTTCTGACCGAAATAACAATAGGATTCGGCCTCTACTTCTTATCTTTACTCTGAGTCTAGAATAAATAGTGTGGAACTGCTATCAAAACAGTGCTATAAATGTGAATCTCTTAAATGTGCAACGATGCTATAATCCAATGAGTCGTTAGTCGTTTTCAGCAACATCTGTGGTTAAAATTTCACTGACTTTAACTATCCGGCTATTTATGCGGAGAAGACCTGAGCTTGCTTGTCCTGTCTGTAACGACTAATGAATGTCATATTGTACAATTTGTTTGTTTATGTTTATGCTGTAAGGTGATCATAGAAAGAATTTTTATTCGTAGTTTGCTTAATTAAATTTCAAATCCTGAGAAGGTATACAAAATTATTTCTTCTCTTCCTCATTTAGTGTTTTGTTCTTAGTTTGAATATTTCTTCTTCTTCTTGTATTTATTAATATATCCCATTTTGAACAAAACGTATGCTACAAGTTCATGTATTGTTTTATGTAATACATGGGTCTAAACGTACTATAAGTAGAGGAACTTTTCAGAAAAGTTGCCCTATTTTTTCCGAAGTATTAGCATGCTATTTTTACTCCATTAAGAAAATTATTATTATGTTTTCCTCTGTGTTTGGTATCTCTTAACGTAATTAGAGACGTACCGAGTACGAGTACTCGGTAAATACTCGGTACTCTGCGGAATTTTGGCCGAGTACTCGGCCAATATCGAGTAGTTGTAAGAATTTCATTTTTTAAGCATATGAATTTAAAACTGATCTGTAAAAAGTTATTCGAATATCAATGTAGGGTAGATGTGCCAGTAATGGACACCCCTTGATGTTTTTGGTTCATAAAAAAATAACTAATAAATATTTAGCTTTAATTATTTTTTTATTCCCCCTTGTATGTTTTATAAAACTATGTTATTGTTGACACTTTTAGTCAAACCAATCAGGAAGCAGAAAATAATGTTTCAAAGTTTTGCTGTTTTTCTGTGAAAATCTTAATGAAGAGGTTAAGAGCTGGCTTCATTTAATTAATTTATATATTATTTATTTTCTTGCAAAATTTGAATGTTTTTGTTTGAGTAGCATTAGAAAACTTCGAATTTTATATACTAATGGCTGGGTTATTCTCTGCAATAGTGCAAAAAGTGCTTCCCAGCCATATAAATGCTCTTAATTTTATTGCATTTTTATTTATTTTTATTTTTATTAGAAGATCTAAACATAGTTTATTAGGGGCAGAAAGTAAAATTTAAAAATAAATAAATTTAGTATTTAAAAATATGATATATATCATGCAAACATCATTCCCTCACCTTTCCCCCACCTGTACTACCATATTTTATTGCCTATTTCTTTCCATCCAGAAATAAAAATAATTAAAAATACCCTAAGCAAAATAAAGTTCTTATTTGATACATTACAAAAAATAATAAAAATATTAATTTTTACTATTATAGTCTACTCAATCAATTATGTGTTTCCCCATGTTAGACCATCATTCCCTCACACATTGCTATTATCTCAAATATCTACCACTAATGAGCAGTAGCAGTCTAGCATCCTTCACAGAGAAGAAGCTATTTTGAGCACTTGTCAGTCCAGCAACATAAATTGGTGGTGTAAGATTTTGTTAATTTTACAGAATTTTTTTTTAGTCAGTATATCCGGAAGTGTTTTTATTAGCAGTCATTCCCTCACACAGAATATTCATTTTTTTGTAAATATCAAAAATTTTAATTTTATCATACATTATATATTAAGTGTTTCTCTTAAAGAAAACAGTTTGGATTTCTTCATAATTTTGCATTTTTCCCCTACAACTAGTAAAAATGTCTTATTTCATCATTCCCTCACTTGTCATTCCCTCACATTTTTTATTTTATTTTTTCCACAAATTTTTATTTTATTTTTTTTTGTTAAGTCAAATTTTTAAAACAATTTCTGTTGCTATTAAAATCTTCAACAATTGTCTGATTTCTTACCATTTATCTAATTTTTATGAAAATTTACATATGCATCATTCAAGTCAGACTGCTGGCCAAATTTGCAAGTATTGTAGAGAACAACCCGGCTATTTACAAAATTTCATTTCTTTTTAAGGTTTTAAGAGGGGGTGTCCATTACTGGATGGTTAATTAGTCATTTTCCAGTAATGGACACCCCATGTAGACATTGCTAAAAATGCAAATTTAGTAATGTTTATAGTGCATAAAATACTTTGGCTTAACTGCAAACCTAAATAATCAAATTTAATTTTTAAATTATACTTACCAAAATGTAATAACACCAGAACTTTTATAAATAGCTGCTTTTAAGTTATTTTATGTGATTAATAAAATTTCAATATTTTTTTTTTTTTTTTTTTTTTGCAGTACATATATATACCTCACATATTTTATAATCTGGCAATCAAACCAGTCGGGAAGCAGAAAATACTGTTTAAGAGCACGGTCAAAGAGGGGCTCATAGGGCTTAATCTCTCTCCGTTTAAATAAAAACAATGTTACAGAAGCTATTAAAAATCCATTTTCTGTCTTAAATGTTTCCTTATTAAAAAAAAAAAAAAGTAATACTACTATTAATGAAAGTTATAGGTAATATTCATGAAACTAGTAAATCTGCAGATCAGGGGCCTCAAACATCAATTCTACAGTTTTATTTTGAAATTATTTTATTTAGTATTTAAAATATTCAACTCACAATATCATTTCTTTCATATTTGTAATATTAATTATTATAAATGATATATCAAGTAATCTCTGGAAGATTGTTAAAAATAGTGACACAAAACTAAACATCAATATTCCAAAACTTTTTTTTATTATTATTCAGGGATATGTTTAGGAATATTTTAGGTCCTTTAAAGGACCCTTCACAAAACATTTTATCCCAAAACAGGACCCTTCACAAAATTATTTGTCTCTTAAATAGACGTTTCACAGAGTTTTTTCACTTTCAAAATTAACTTTTCACGAAATTAGTCATTTAAAAATAAAATCTGGCCTGTAAGTAAGCAGTTGAACTCACTAAGGAGCATATTACTTAGCTTTTTACGCATGAAGGATAGAACATGAAGACATCTATAATTTAAAATTCACAAAATTATGACTAGAATTTTCACAAAAATAAGATTAACTTCACAATTTCACAAAAACAGGACCCTGTGAGAAAAGTCTAGACAGACCCCTGTTATTACCTTTTAAATCCACCACTGTTTCAATAATTTGATAGCTGTAATTGTCTGACATTTAGTATTTTAAACTATCCATCTAAAATAATTAAAACATCGATCTTCTGATAATTAGAATAATTGATGCAAACAGTAAATGATTATCACAAATATTTTATTAATTACTGGTATCCTAATTGTTAAATTTATTTAAAAATAACTATTTTGTTTCATTAGTATGTATTCATTAAATTCTGGTTTTAAATACAGTCATAAAAACAATTATATTTATTACTTTTTATGGGGTGTCCATTACTGGAACAGAGGGTGTCCACTACTGGGCCAGAGGGTGTCCATTACTGGGCTTTTGGGTGTTTTGATATATTTCTGTTATTTAAAATTAAATTTCTATTCATATGGGGAAATGAGGCTATAAGAATGGTTAAATATTGTTGATAGATTAATATAATATTGAAAAAACTGGAATATAATAATTATAACTATTAATAAAAAAATAATTTTTAAAGAAATTCCTTAAGGGTGTCCATTACTGGCACATCTACCCTATAACATATGCAATAATTCATAAAACTATTTACTCGGTATTTAGCAATAT
Organism: Maratus speciosus; assembly: GCA_963932465.1. Lineage (NCBI taxonomy): Eukaryota > Metazoa > Arthropoda > Arachnida > Araneae > Salticidae > Maratus > Maratus speciosus. Next base: position 416,865,118 of record OZ010791.1, read on the forward strand.
GTCTACAAAATATAGAAAAAGTTAAGAACAAAAACACTCATAAAATAATTCTCTATTAAAATTTAGTTTCACATTTATACAAATAAAAAAAAGTTCTTTTTAAATATATAGGAAAACAGCCCCCCCCCCCCCCCCCCCCACACACACACCATGCAAATGGAGTGTCAGTTTTACATAAGTCTTCTGTTAAGAAATACTTTATCGCTTTTTGTACCTCTCTTTGTATTTTTCTCTCTCTTATTTTTAATCAAAAGAAAATAAGTGTACAGTTACAAAATAAATATGAAATGTTTTGCATTATTCAATGAATTGTTACAGTAATCAATAAATATTTTTATTTTTGATAGACAGATTTCAGGTATCTGAATAAATTAGAGGGTTGAAGAATGTTTTAATTTTATATTGGTTAATAATTGTACTTGTTATGTGTCAATTCTCCTTTTTTTGCTACTGTTTTGAATTGTCAAAAATTGTCTTTAAAAGGTGCACAAATAAATTTCAAATTTAATTAGTTAATTTATATATACTATATATGTATATTATATATATGTACACACAGGTATAAATATTTTTATTTTTGATAGACAGATTTCAGGTATCAGAATAAATTAGAGGGTTGAAGAATGTTTTAATTTTATATTGGTTAATAATTGTACTTGTTATGTGTCAATTCTCCTTTTTTTGCTACTGTTTTGAATTGTCAAAAATTGTCTTTAAAAGGTGCACAAATAAATTTCAAATTTAATTAGTTAATTTATATATATACTATATGTTGCGAAATACGCAGCATTCCTTTCCCTCTGCTAAACAATTATTCTGATTGCGCAATAGAGAAACCTTTTTCATTACATGCTAGCGCAACACCCACGCACGGCAGAACTGAATTAGAACTAGAAGAAGAAGGTGCTTTTTGGGAGCGCCTCTACTTAAATTTTAAGACTAAGAACTAGTAAATTATGAAATGTAAATAGTTAAATTTTAATGTATCGTATTTTAATTTGTGTGTCATTTTGTATAATCAAGAATATTATTTATTTATACAAAAAGGATACCGGTGCATTTACTTTGAGTGTTAGTCCTGCTTATCACTAGAACAAAACCAGAAAACAGACGACCGCTCTCCGGAAATTTGGATATAGAATTCCAGTATTACAGGTAGGAGCATTTTTATTGATTGATTAAGTTAGAAGTAACATATATGTATATTATACATATGTACACACAGGTATATATATACACACACACATATGTGTACCTAAGCTCACATTATGTGTACATCAGCGTTTTTTTCCCTTGTTATTACCCAACTACTCAGTATTCGGTACTCGGCCAAAGTACTACTCAGTACACCACTAAACGTAATCCTTATTCCTCATCATATCCTTATATATTTAATATGTGAATGTATTCACTTTTAGTAAATGTATTTTGATATAATCACTTCTAGTACTGAAATTTTCCATTAATATTCATCTGAAGGAATTGCGTTAATATTTTCTCATTCCACGCATCTTATGGATTTTATGTGTTACTCTATTACTGATTTTCTGTATGAAGCAAGGTCGGTGCAACCATCAGGCAAGCGGGGCGGCTGCCCAGGCTCCCATGTTTGTTATTGTTCCGTTAGGGATAGGGATTGACCGAATAGTTGATTCGGTATTCGGTGGTTCGGCATGTAAACCGAATATTCGGCTCCGGCCGAATAATTGCAGATAAGTATTTTTTTAGAATTAGAAGAATTCTCTTTTACTTAGTAGTAGAATAGGCTAAACAATGAGTTTTAATATTATGTGCATGAGTTCAGAATTCAGCTTGCACTACAAAAAACAAGTCAAAGGCCATTTTTTATTTAAAAAAAACTTTTTCCTTCTGAAAATAGTCTACATAGGGGTGAAATCAAAACAACTGCCAACTAGAGAAAAAAAAAAAAAGTAAGGAAGATGCACATCTTTCCCTTATCATTTAATTTTAATTACTTCTACATTAGATTTTTTAATTTAAATTTATTTAATATGTATTTTCTTTAATATACACTACACATCAAATAAGTACATTAGAGTTCATATCTGTATATCTAAGGTTATTAAAGAAAATACACACATCCAATAAGTATACCCCAATGCTTATCCTATAGCTTTTATAACCGTTATATCAAAATCTCTCAAATTTGTAATCTTCATCACCACAGCGTTAAAATATTAATCAAAATATAAATATCTATCAATAATTTGATAGAAAATAGTTAAATGTACAAATTGATATGATACCTTTTGTATTTTGAGAACATTCCTATTCAATATATTTATAATTAGACAATCAGTAAATCAGCTTAATAACAATATTGTTTCTTTTTATTTGAATGAACTTATGTTTTTCTGGCAATCCTTATCCTTAATAATAGCCTGCGTAGTTTAATACTTTCATAGGTTATTTTTTGGGTATTGACTAGTGATAAAATAATAAAAAATAAGTGATGGGATAATAAATTTGTGAGTGGAAAGAATTCATTAAATTTTTTGTTAATTAGATTTAAGAATAAAAATGTAACTGAATTAAATTATTGAGAATTTCATTTCAATTAAAGTTTATTAAAAAAGCTAGTATATGCAAAAATGCATATTAAAAATTCTCAAGTATTCGGTTGCCGAATACCGAATATTCGGTCTACACTTCGACCGAAGCTTCGGTATTTGGCAAAATTGCTGCTTCGGTCAATCCCTAGTTAGGGATCCCGCTTTTTTTTTTCGATGTCTCATTTTGATCATTTAGGCTCTTATTTTAAAATTTCTTCATGAGAAATAGGGATGCACCGAATATTCGGTTAGGCCGAATATCAAACTATTTGGTCTGCCAAATATTCGGTTTGGCTGAATATCAAACTATTAAGCCAAACTGAATACTTAAAAAACTTCTTAAAAATATATTTTTAAAAATGTTACACAACTTTTACTTTTAACTGTCAATTAATAAAGATATTCAGAATAATTAGACAGAATCATCTTTAAATAAAAGAGAATGATTTTATATTATTCATTTGCTATTTTAAAAGTGTCACTTAAGAAAATTAACCATTAACGATGACATTCATAGGAATTAATGATGTATAAATACAAGTTCCTGAACATTGTCTGGTAAATAATTCGTTTTGTATTTTCACACACAGGGTGTTTCTGAACAAAATGGGAAAAAAAGAGAGGGGTAATAACAGGCATCAAAACAGGCAATTTTTTGTCCAGCTAATCAGGATCGCAATTCACTTATTCAGTCAAAAATACAGTGTATCTCTAGGTCCTGGTAGCAGAAAGTTCAAGACGGGAGACGGATGTCGCAGATTTACTTTTCTCTTTTGCAGATTCTTTTTCATCGAACCTTTATTTTGCTTCATGTTATGTTTAGCTTACTTAATTACAAAAAGTTAAGATTATTATTAATAATAATTTATAAAATGCCTAAAAACGCTACAGATACAGGATTGTTTGATTAATTACGCTTCAATTGTAAAAATATTTTACCTGCAGATTATTTTTTGCCCCTGAAGTATCTGTCACAAACACTTGGAGGAATTTCTGCTACTGGGCCCTAGGTCAAACTGTAATTTTCTTTTGTTACTTTAACAATAATAAAGGTATTTATAACTATATTGCCGAATATTCAATATTCGGCCAAAATCACCATTCGATGCATCCCTAGTGTTTATGAATTTTGTCTTTTATAGCTAGACTTCATATAATTGTCGGCAGCATATAGATAATAGATTAGATGATCCGTTTTCTAAAAACCATTTTTTTGGGGGGGGGGGGGGGTGGCAACTTTTAAAGGTATTTGAAAAGAAAAAAATTACCTTATGCTGAAAAACAAAACTGCACTATGAGACAGCTGGGCCCTTGAAACCATTATGAGACCAAGTGGGGGTATCTGAAACTTGTATAAGACCTAAAAATTTCTTTTAATGGAATTTTAAAAATTACATATTTTTAAAAAAAGCTAGTGAAAAAAAAAATGTTTCACTAAGAGGAACTGGGGCCTTTTAAACGAATATAATAGATAATAAAAATATTTTTGCATCCTTTTTTTTAATTATGCATGAAATATATAGTAATGCTGAAAACATTACTCCATCATGTAAAACAAGTGTTAAGAGGGGGGGGGGGGTGTGCTCTGAAATCTCAGCTTCATTATGTTGAAAACACTACTGCACTATTTGAGCCAAGTGGAAGGACCAAAATGTTTATAAGATCGTATATCTAAAAATTCATTTTAAAGACATTTGAAAAATATTATTTTATTATATGAGTACATTGGGTACTCCTGAAATCAAATCTAAAAATTAGGTTTAGTGTTCCTTAAAAAATAATGTATATATAAAAAAAAGATATTTTCAAAAAATTATATCTCCATGAGCAAAATGGGACCTTCAAAACTAATAGATGTAAGTAGATACAAGATCTAAAAAATTATTTTTGCGTCACTTTGAAAATTACCTTAGGGAAAAAAAAAAAAAAAAACCTCATGCTAAAAATAATTGCTGCTTTAATAAGACTTGGCTCTCTGAAACACATATTAGATCTAAAAACTCGTTTTAACATTCATTTGAAAATAAGGCATGAAATAAAATACACTAATGCTGAAAACAGGACGAGGGAAGGGGGATTCGAAAGCTGTATACTTATGAATTTTAAAAAGCATATTTCATGGCATTTTAAAAATTACATATATAAAAAAGGCTGTTTCGCTATGAGCGAACTGGGAGCTGGCTTACAAACCAATATAAGAATAAAAAGAAACCATTCAGTTACTTTGCAAATGACCTTAAAAGTAAACCTGAAACTTATGCTAAAAAACATTAGTTACTGTACTATGAGACATATGGGACCCCTGAAACTGATATCATATTAAAAAAACCCATATTAGCATTCATTTGAAAATTATACGTGAAATAATATAAGTAATGCTGGAAGCAATTACTGATCTATGAAACAAGTCCCCCCCCCCCCCCCCCCAAAAAAAAAGAAAAAAAAACCTACATAATTAGAAGAACTAAAAGTAAGCTATTCTTAAAAATTTACTTAACTAAGAGCTGGATGCATCTCACCAAAAATCAATATAAGTATAAAACCTAAAAAATAATTAATTTTTGTGCCACTTAGGAAATTACCATAAAATAAACTTATGGTGAATAAAAGACACATTAGTAATTTTGTAAATAATCTACCCTTTATTTAGTCACAGAATTTGAGTTAATTTACTGTGATTAAATAAGGCGAATGTTTCTCTAAAATATTATTGATATGGGTGCAGCTGGCAGTTGAGTTGTTGGAAACCTTGGTTTATAAAATAGATGACTTAATATTATTTCTTTTTCTTTTTTTTGTTCGTCGAGATTCAAACTCATGGTCATGATCACCAAGTTTGGCGAGAAAACCATAAAAATAAACATCTAACTCTAAAAGTCTCAGAATAACAATTTAGTTTGCATTATTCAATTTCTATTTTGTCTCATGATTTGAGTAATCTTAAGTTGCAGCTTCTAGCGAGGATGATTATTGGTTATAAAATGACAATTTCATATTTGTGACAAATTAATGTAAGTCGTCAAAAGAAACTTCCGGTATGATCCATGTCATTCAGGCAGCCAAAGAAAAAATCTTACCTTCATAGTCTCAGAAGTTTTTGAATTGAACATATGTTTAAAATTCAATAAAAAATAAGACACTTGTATATTTTGGTTTTGCCCAAAAATATATCCCGGCCCAAGATACAGGCCGCCAAAGATGGCATCCCGGGCACCATTTCCAATTCGCCATTTTCGATAAAAATTTTTAAAGTGCTCTATCTCTAGAATGGTGCAAGATTTTTGTTGCGGTTTTTTTATTTTAAAGATAATATTTTTCTGTTTAAAATGATATACCCAAATTTGAAAAATGTATTCAACTTTTCTTGTGGCAACCTTTTGAAAAAAAAAAAATTTTTTTTCAAAAAAAATTTTTTTTTCGAAAATGCCAATCCCAAAAATTTTGATTTTTTTGCTGTTGATCAATACCATTGGGAACTATCTTCACTGTAAAGGAGAACTTCCACTTTTGAGTTTAACAAATTTTAGAAACATTTAAAAAAATTCAGAGAATTTTACAGGAACTTATATATACAGTTCCAGTAAAAGTCACTGAATTTTTGCTTATTTGTATCATATTTGTAAGGATAAGCCTACTATATATCCTAAACAAGTTAGAAAATTCAATATCAAATGTGGCAAATGAGGTGCATGCATAGTATTAACTAGTTTTATAAATATTCAGATCTTGTTGCAATAAGTGTTACACTCTTGGGCAAAAAGGCATGAATACAAAATTTACTATAATTCCATATATTAAATTCAGTAATACGGAAGTAATATGAATCCATCTTAAAAGGACTTAATCGCCATGGCAACCTAGAATCATTGCCTATCATGGTATATCATTGAATCAATTATGTATTATAGGATTTTTATATAGAATGAAGAAAACTTTTATTAATGTCTTTTATGTTTTAATTTGATTTTCATAGCATTTGAAGTGATACATACTTTATTGCAGAGGTTTACAAAAAATTACTTCCTGTGTCATAGAAAGTGCATAGTGTTTACAGGGACACACAAAAGTTTTCGGATACTTTACCTTATTGGAAATACTGTACATTAGCGATGATTGCTAGAGGTGCATTTTTAGTTGCGATATGAGTTTTCAAGTTTAATTAAATATTTCCATATTACGTTGTGTGTATAAAGTCTGTAGATCATATACAGGGCTACACAAAAGAAATCGTAAGGGTATTGCTGGAAGTGCATTTTTAGTTGTGTTTGAGTTTTTAAGTTTAACTAAATTTTTCCATGTTACGTCATGTGCATAAATGCTGTACATCACATACAGGGCTACACAAAAGAAATCTTAAGGGTTTACTGAATATGAACGAAAGTAGCTTAAAGGTGATTTTTAAATGAGTTATGCATTTTTACACTGAACTACATTTAGTATACTAAGATATGTTTGGAGAATATAGATAAATTGATATACAGTTCCACACAAAGAATTAGATACATGGCCGTCTATGAAAGATAATCTCTGGAAGTGTGATTTCACTGGTTTTAACGATTTTTTAATCTTAATTAAATATTAGCTAAATAGTGGCATGTATATAAAGATAGTAGGTAAAATACAGGGTTGTATGAAAGTATTCAAGTATGCTTCCGTCTATTGACCTAAATTTCTAAAAGTCAAATTCCGGCCTATTTATGTGTTTTTAACTATTTCCAACATAGTTGAAAGTCTTTATGGATTCGATTTGTCTGCTCATCTGTCTGAACTCTAACTTGTATTAATATAATTTGTATTGCTGTGTAATTGATATATGTTATTGACAGTGGTGTAGTCGTAGAAAACACAGAGGGTATACGCTCAAAGCAGAGGGTATACGCTCAAGGCAGAGCGTATACCCTAGAGTGTATTTACTATAGTTTTCTTGAGAAACAGAGGGTATACGGTGTTCCTTAAAAAAATCCAGAAGGTATACGGCGTATACCCCCGTATACCCTCCACTACACCCCTGGTTATTGAGATTGTTTTACTATGTTCGGTATTGAAAATAAAGTATGTATCACTTCAAATGCTATGAAAATCAAATTAAAACATAAAATACATTAATAAATGTTTTCTTCATTCTATTTAAAAATCCTATAATACATAATTGATTCAATGATATACCATGATAAGTAATGATTCTAGGTTGCCATGGCGATTAAGTCCTTTTAAGATGAATTCATATTACTTCCGTATTACTGAATTTAATATGTAGAATCATAATAAATTTTGTATTCATGCCCTTTTTGCCCAAGAGTGTAACTTATTGCACCAAGACCTGAATATTTATAAAACTAGTTATAGTACGCACGCACCTCATTTGCCACATTTGATATTGCAATTTCTAACTTGTTTAGGATATATAGTAGGCTTATCCTTACAAATATGATACAAATAAGCAAAAATTCAGTGACTTTTACTGGAACTGTATATATACAGTTCCTGTAAACTTCTCTGAATTTTTAAAATGTTTCTCAAATTTGTTAAACTCAAAAGTGGAAGTTCTCCTTTACAGTGAAGATAGTTCCCAATGGTATTGATCAACAGCAAAAAAATCAAAATTTTTGGGATTGGCATTTTCGAAAAAAAAATTTTTTTTCAAAAAGAAATTTTTTTTTCAAAAGGCTGCCACAAGAAAAGTTGAATACATTTTTCAAAATTGGTTATATAATTTTAAACATAAGAATATTATCTTTAAAATAAAGTAAACCGCAAGAAAATATCTTGCACCGTTCTAGAGATAGAGCACTTTAAATTTTTTATCAAAAATCGCGAATGAGAAAGGATGCCGGGGATGTCATCTTTGGCGGCCTCTATCTCGGGCCAGGAATTTTTTTGGGCAAAATGAAAATATACAAGTATCTTACTTTTTCTTAAATTTTAACATATGTTCAATTCAAAAACTTCTGAGACTATGAAGGTAACCCCCCTGCCTGAGTTGATATGGATTCAGCCTTCCATTTGCAATCCAATTCTGGTTTTGACTGTAAAACATAAATTCTATAAGTGAACACATAAAGTAATATTTATTAAAACATTGTAAGGAATAAAATATTTGAAGAAATAAAAAATAATTAATCCAGAAGAAGTTGCAAAGTACATTTTAGATATGTATAGAAAACAGTACACTTCAGAAAAATGTGTAAAATACCTCAATAATTTTTTTTTAACTGCTCTGATAGACAATTAAAGGTATTAACATTAAAAAACCATAAAAATAAGAAATGCACAGTGCATTACAAAAAAAAAAAAAATTGTGTCGTCATCAGTAGCAAAAGAGACATGCTACTATTTGGAAAGCAGGAGCAAGATTTTTCTACTTCCAAAAGGGCTGCACCTGAAGACAGGTGAAGAAAGGCAATGTTCTTTCAAAATGCATTGTTTATTTCACATTTTTATGGTACTATTTAAGAAGTTATCGCCTTTAATTAAAATGAATCTGTAAAAACTATGTGCTTTTGAAATGTCACAAAAAATACTAACGAGCATTACAGGGTTCATACGGTCCTTGAGAGTTAATTAAAAGTCCTTAAATTTTCAAAGGTAATCTCCGATCCTTGAAAGTTCCTATTTTTATGCAAAATCTGCAAAAAGTCCTTACTTTTACCCTCCTATTATTTCTTAATCAGGTGTATCAGGTTCTTCTGATTTCAATGAATTTCTGATTTGAAAAAATTAATCTAAAATTGACTTCTTCTGAAAATTTACTCCCCCCCCCCCCCCCCCCAACCACCACAGTACCCCAAAGTTAAATTTTTAAAATTCCTTATTTAAAAAAAACTTTTCTGTGCATTATTTGTTACTTTATTGTAACAATAAATAATCGCTTATGTAAATTTCATCTAGATTCCCCCTCCCAAAATTTCTCTTCCCTCTTTTGCTGCTCCCCCCTCCTTCCACAGTACTCAAAGTTTAAAGTCTTTAAAACTAATTTTTTAAAACCTTTTTCTGCTCTATTTGTTAGTATATTGTCACGATAAATAATCAATCATAAAAAAATTTCTCCCCCCCCCTTCTCGAATTGGTGTTTCTCCTTTGGCCCCCCTCCCCCTCTTATCAAACACACGAAATTTAAAGTTTTTAAAATTCGTTAGTTTATTTTTATTTATTTTTTTTTACCAATTTGTAAATTTTTAGTTAGGTAAAATAAATAAGTCATCTAATAAGCCCCACCCCCTAAAAAAAAAAAAAATGCTTCTCCCCCCACTCCTAGCTCATCAAGTTTAAAATCTTTAAAGTCCTTTTTTTTTAAGCTTTTTGTTCTTAAATTCCATTCAAAGGGGATTCTTCCCATCACTTCCTCCTTTTTCTTTTTCTCTTGCACACTAAGTTTACAATCTTTAAATTTCATGTTTTTCCTGGTGTAATTTTAAAATAACTATAAGTGATAGTTTTCTAAGTTTCTACTATTGCACGCTGAAGTCCACACACACACCCTTTTCCAGCCATTTGAATGTTTAAAAGTTGTATTTACAAAAATGAAACCATTTATTAAAAATTGTGTATTTTAATTCATTAATTTATTCAATTTGTAGGTCCTTAAATTTTTTTGTTTTTGGTCCTTGAAAGACATTAAAAGTCACTTGATTTTTATTTAACCCCTTAACTGCAGCGGGCGTATATATATGGCTTCAGAGAATACGTGCATATATTACAAAAATGAGGGACTTTCATTACAGCGGGACAATTTTCACTAACAGAGCTGTGTTTTGCACATGTACAACATGTGCATTTTCTTACTGTTATTTCAGAAAACTAATTGCCACCTTATTTAATTGTAGAATTATGTTGTTAAATAAGGCAGTGGAGATCGCGTCAGATTTCGTCGGCAGTTAAGGGGTTAAAGAAATGTGTGTGAATCCTGCATTAGCTTTAATCACTTTTGTATTTTATAATACATATAGTTTAAAAATAAATTTTATTATTCCATTGTTCAGCTAGAAACTTTGGGACATGCTGTGAAATATATATCTGCTTTAAATATCTTATATTAATGACTTGTATTTTATATATTTATTTAAAAATTTAGTACGGCATGATACTATTTTACAGATGGCGTTTCGTTTATCAAAATATTCTGCTTTGATTACCCTTACAACTAATGCAGGCAAGAGACTGCAGGCTAGACATCTCTTCACTTTCTCAAAAGTTTCAGCATCTTCTACTGTGAATGCTGAAGAAGTGAAAAAGTTTGATTCCACGAGTGATGAATGGTGGAATACAAAAAAATATGACTTACTTCATTTATACAATACTGTGAGAGTTCCTCTCATTCGTGATGGCATTTTGGCTGTTTCAAAATCAAGTAAAAGTGCATCAAAACCACTAGATGGATACAGCATCTTAGATGTGGGTTGTGGTGGTGGAATCCTTTCAGAACCATTGGCTCGTTTAGGTGCAAAAGTTACTGGACTTGATCCTGGTGAACACAATGTTCAAGCTGCCACTGAACATACTTCAAAAGATCCAGAAATTAAAGATAATGTGTTTTACATTTGTGATACTGTTGAGAATTTAGTTAAGTCAGACAAAAAATTTGATGCAGTTGTTGCTAGTGAAGTTATCGAGCATGTTAATGATGTTCCAACATTTGTTCAATCGTGTGTTCAACTTGTTAAACCAAGTGGCTCTCTATTTTTTACTACAATCAATCAGACTTATGCATCTTACCTTGTATCTATTTTACTTGCAGAATACATCTTGGATTTAATACCCAAGGGTACTCATGACTGGAATAAGTTTGTCAAACCAACTGACTTAATTGAATTATTGGAATCTCAAAATTGTCGAATTGTTTCAAATGAAGGTGTTTTGTATAACCCTGTTCTTAAAAAGTTTTACTGGTGCAAGAATACCGATGTCATATACACACTGCATGCTGTTAAACTATAATTCTGTATATTCATATGTAATTTAATCAAAATTAAAAATGCAATCTATTAATTTCTCTTCTGTTGTTTATGATCTGTTACAATAATAATAAAATAATACAGTATATAAATGGATATGGATATTCACTGAAAACCTGTTTAATGCTATAGTTATTAAATTATAAGATACTACATATTTGTTTCATTGAGCTAAAAATAAAAAGTTTGATATTATTATAGGCTATATTTATGATATTATTAGTTATATGACCCTCATGTACTCTACTGTATTTTGAAAGGTGTAATTTGTTTTATGATTCTTTTATTTATTTTCATTTAATGTGCTGTCCTCTAAAAAAAAAACCACTTTTTGAATTTTTCTCTATATAAAATTTAATAAAAAATACAAAACAATTTGAAGTAGCTACATTGTCACAGCTTGTTCTGACTAAGATTTTAATGTATAGTATTTTTGATTCTGTCAATATATTACAAAATGGCAGTCAATTAAAGAAGAATTTGAAAAAAAACCACTTTTTCCTAAAAATAGCCCATGTTTATTTGCATGAACAGACATATCCAGTCAAGTCCATACTGATCTATTTACTTAGTGTGTTCAACATTACTGGTATATAGCAACACTTTCTGTATAATATTCAAAGAAACACATTTTATTAATTTATATCAGGGTTGTAAAAAACCTGGGTTTTTAATAAAAAATGCAGCCCAGGCGGGTTTTATTAAAAAACCCAGGTTAAATGGGCAATTTTCTCCGGGTAAATTGGATGAAAATTCCAAAATGTGGACTATGATTATACCTTCCTCACAAATAATAATCTTCAGGGTTGCCACTGTATGGAAAAACTGAGGGAATTTAAAAATGAGTATTAAAAACAAGGAATTTTACTAAATCGTAGTTCTTTGCAAAATTTATCCATTGAAATTTTGAAAATTTTCAGAGGAATTACTCTGGCAAAATTTAATTTTTTGCTCAGGAAAGTGCAAGGAATTCGATTGCCGAAATAAATGGTAATCCTGATCTCAGATACAATCTTTGTGAATGCTTCATAGTCTAATAGATGGGAATGACTTCATAGTCTTAAATGGGCAATTTTCCTCGGGTACATTGGATTAAAATACCAAAATGTGGACTATGATTCCAATTTCCTCACAAATAATAATCTTCAGTAATAAAATACAGTAAACCCTATGATAACGGAATCCTGTCTTAAATGTAAAAATGTCATTGTCCTTACAGTAAGAATACCATACCTGCTAAGACGGTAACCTGTTTAGCATGGAATTTTTCTTCTGTCCCTTGAAATTCTGTCTTAGTCGGTTTCATTATACTAAATAAACACGACAATCTTATCAGGGTTGTAAAAAACCTGGATTTTTATAAAAGTCCAGCCTGGGTGGGCAGCTGGGCGGTACCCGGGCAACTACCCACTACAACTCTGATTTATATAATCTCAATATGATTTAATTTTCCATTTTGGCTGAGTAATATGATTCTGTTACTTTACTGGAATTCTTACACAAACTTCTATCAGCTATATAATGAAAGCTTTATTTTACTATGATAAAAATGATTGTTTTTATGCTTTATCCTGCACCAATATTTTATTATAGTTGTTGCATGCACTACACAAGTCAGTCAAAGATTGACTGATGATATAACTAATATTCATATCATCATTCTCGTGCATTATATTCTACAAATGTGCAATAACTCATTCCATATCGGTACGTACAGATTACTAATTTTTATTTGTGTCTATGAATTATCAACTTTGCTTGTAGCTTATCAGTTGTGTAGTCTTAAGAAACCAGGTGATAAATGCTCTAGGCTGAGAGCATACTCAATGTCTATGGAGGGTATCCGTAGGCAGAGTTCGCACTGTCGCTCGCCATTGCGCCAAATCACGACAAAATGTTTCATTTGGCGAGTAAACGGATTATTAGACTTGCCAAATTGCGAGTACTGAATTTTTACTTATCTTTTTTTGTGTATGTGTATCAGTACAGGCGGCGCTCTAATTTACATTACGGAACGATTGATGTCACTTATCATGTTCAATCTACCGTACCATTTACATTATTTTTACAGATTCTAACCCAACACCAATTCAATTTCGCATCAGCCAAAGCCACAGTAAGAAAAACTGTCATATCAGTATGGGTTAATGTGTCCAATAGGCAACAGCAAATATTTTGAAATTGCCTTTGATGTATGGGTTTCAATGAAAAAGTTGAAGATTGTCAAGAAAAATAAAGTTCTGACACATTTTGTTGTTTATGTATTTTGAATTTTTCAGAATTCATTAAATGTAATATCTTAAAATCATGAGTTAACAGGTATTAGAAGCTTATTTCATAACATTTTATCCAGTTAAATCAGATTATTATTATTATTATTTTTTTTTTTTTTAATTTCTGTAGCATATAATTAAATTTTGATGAATAACTGATTCATCAAAAACTGATATAAGCAGTTCCAAAAACTTAGGTTATTGTAGAACATATTGAAAAAAGGGTTTGATACATTAAGGGTTTAAAGATCGAAATTTCAATGATTCACAACGAATTTATTTTGCTATTTTTTTTTCCATTTGGCGAATGTTTTTTATTTCAGATTAGCCAAATTGGTAATGCTCGTAAAAAGTCAGCGAGAACCCTGTCCGTAGGAATACGGCATCACCATCCAGAAGGTATAAGGCATATAGTACCACTATATACCTCCACTACATCCCTATAGCTTATTGAATATTTACAATAAGTTTTAGATTTTCAACAAACTAAACCTTTCATGGAAATTTTCAGAAGAATGGGACAAGAAGAGTCAGTATTGTGTATGCTTATAAGTAATCCTATGTTCATTAGATTGAAAAATAAAGATGGATCATTGTTATTGCGCATTGGATTGTTTTTTTACTGGATGGCCCAGATACTTGGATCACCATTTTGCTTAAAATTAAAATTTTATAAGTTAATAGAGGATTAAAGATAAGTTAATCATCCATTGGTCGATTCTGAAAATCCCTTGCTGTTAACAGAGGTTGCCAGAATAAAATTGTCTTTGCTTAAAACGTGTTGAAAATGGGGTTGTTGCTGAAATTTGATGACCCTTGCTTCCTTGCATCCCCCCTCCTCTTCTCCCTCTTTTTTCATTGCCACCTAATAGTGTATCATTCTGTAATGTTTTTCAAATAATAACGCTATAAATCTAAAAATAAGTTTACTTTATCATTTTGAAGTTTCAGTTATAGCACTAAATACTAATTTTACAAAATTTTGAACGTAGTTTTAATTTTTATTTGTGAGACATGAGAAATGTCAAAAGTATAATTTTTTTTAGTTAATGAGTACAAGTACAAAATTAGTTTAAAATTTAAAATAGGTTAAAGATTTGGTAATAAATCATCAACTGGTATTAAATATTAACTGGTAATAAATCATAATTAGAAAAATAAAATTGTTAAAATCACCATAAAATACAAAGTAACATACAGGGCACGTTTCGGGCTGGAAATTTTGACAGCCCATCATCAGCCAAAGTAAACACATGTCCGAAAGCGGACAAAGTCACAAATGAACAGACAGTGTAGAGAGGAGAACTTACAAAGAATGTGACAGGTGGCGCTAGTTTAATGGAAAACACCAAATCAAAAAGGAGCACATGCAGAAAAGGAAAGTGATGTGAGCAAAGATTTAATTTAAAAAATCTTAGCAAGTCATGAGTTTATTTGCAAAGGTTATGAAATAGTGAGAACTTCCATGTAAAAATGTAGGGATTGAGAAAAATTTTAACAACTGTAAATGTTCTATGAAAGTTGGCATAATAGAATTCCCAATAGTGTCTTTAACATTTTACGAAGCAATTAGCTAAAGTTATCTCCAATAAACCTAATTATAGCAAGACTTCCATGCTTGCTAGATATATGAGTACAAAAAAAAAAAAAAAAAATCCCTGCCGGCTCTGGCCTACAGGCGGAGGTAGATTTCGATGTTATGTACTAAATTCACCAACAAAACTTAAAAACTTAAATCAAGATTAGAGATAAACCCAGTTCCTTCACTTAGAATGAACTCTAGGGAGCTAAACATTTTGTGAAAATTTTAATATGCATGAATACATACACGCATGTATATGGGATAGGTTTAAAAATGGCTAAAACAAATTCAGAGAACCCCAAAGTATTAAAATATGTTAATATTTCCATAGTCTGGTTTTTATCATGTTTTAATACGTTTCTTCAAACTCACATGACGTTACATATTCACCTGCTGAGGTCCATTATATTTCTAATATGACGCAATATACATATTTTTTTTTATTCGTCAAACTATTTATTTCATTTTGAGCTTCCATGCTGAAATCTTGCTCTAGAAAACTTATGACGTAATATTCAATTTGTTTTCAATTCGTCAAACTATTTATTTAATTTATTTTTTCACGTGAAATTCATGCAATAGAAAAGCAATTGTTGTGGTGAAAATTTTATTGTTTTTTTTTGTTGTTGTTTTTTTTTGTTGGCAACTGCTATAACGAAAAATATTTATTTTTTCCTGTCATTGTTGTGTAAGAACTGGTTTTATCAGAATCTTTTAAGACGGTATTCAAAATTTTTAACCCCCCCATTTCCATTCCCTTGGGCCGATTTTACCCATTTTCAATCCCCGCCGAGATCTTAGCCATCTCAAAGTTGTTGGCGAGTTTGAAAACGATCCGTGCATAATTGTGACTTTTATCGTGCGAACAAAATTTAGTACATACATACATATATATATATATAAACTTTTTAAGTGGGAGTGGTTTTGTGTTCCTGTTAATAAGGTCCTATAATGAAAAGTTATGGAGGAATTTTTCAAAAGTCGCACCATGGTAACGACTGCAATAGGTAGTATTTCTTACGAAACTACCTAAAAATATGGTAGTACTTATGTATTATCTGGGCCAGGCCATATTTATTGAACCAATAATGGCACCTAAAATATTAATTACAGTAACCCTTTTATTTATTTATTTACTTTTGCTATCTTCCTTTTATATTATTGCTTTTATATTATTTATCCTTTTTAACTATTTTATGTATTTATTGAATGTCCATTAAATTGCCATTTTGAACACTTAACGATAAACGAAATTGGCTATTCACAACCAGTTTTGGCGATCTATCCACCTGGCCCCAAATAATACGTAAGTATAAAACACATCAAGGAAAGCTGAATGGTTTTTAAGTGCACATGCTTTATTAGGGTTCAAGCAGCAAGCAAAAGCAAACACCACTTTTATGTGCTGTGCATGGTAACAAAGATAAGAAAAACTCCTTGAAAAATTAAAACAAAGAAAAATGATTGACTGTTTCAAATCATAATGTACTATTTTATAAATTTGAAAATTAAAACACCATGGAAACAAATTGAATGTTTAAAATGTTTTGCCTATGTTTTATTATTACTTTTAGTGCAAAATACAGTATATTTCCATATGAGGACGCAAGTTTCAAAACTCGCCTCATCCAGGAAATAAAATTTACGTAGACCAAGTTTTGTTCCCAAATTTCTAATATATAAGATGAGTTTTAAAAGTAAACCAGTATTTTACTATGCCAGAAATGCACAATAAAACTAGTTTTCTTGTAGATTGTAGTGTCTTTTCGGTGTATATTTATTAACAGAATAGATAAATAAAAAAAACACTTTTTTTTTTTTTTTTTTTTTTTAAGGTGAGTTTTTAAACTCAAGTCCTCATATAGGAGCTCTAACAGTATAAACAATTTCAAATTCTAATCTTGATTTGTATCAATGATATGAAGTCCTGTGCTAAAATATTGTTGCTAATCATTGGCACTTACTGTGGTGGAGGGATGAGAGGTTATTTTGTATTATCTGTGTCACAGGTCCTGTGACTAACCGATAATCAAAGTTTTACTAAACTTATTTTTCTGATTATGCATTATAGAGAGAAGGGAAGGTGTAACAAAATATAGATATTTATTAACATTTATTTTAATTACATTTAGATAAAATTAGTAATGCTATTAATTTGAAACAAAAATTCAAATTTTATGTAATTTATATAAAGAAATGAAGTATTTTGCTTGTATTTTTAAGAACATAAAACTGTTAAATTAGATGTGCTAATTGATGAGAAATAATTGTTCGCTTCAAAAACTTTTAAAAAAAAGTATCAAATCTTGGCAGTTGCTGAATTATAAACTTTTGAAATTGAGTGCAAGTATTTAATTTGAAATTATTACAAATTAAAGGAACATTTTGTTAAAATATGGATAGCTGTTATTTGGTAGGGGGAGGTGGGATCAATTCAACATTTTGCTGGATTTCAATAACCTGAAAAAAAAAAAAACTTTTATCATTGAAAAAATGATTGCAAAGATTTGGGAAATTTGTAGTCTATAATTTTATTGACTTTCTGTTCTTGACAAAATTCAGTTTGCACAAAACATTTAAATTTAGCAAAAAATTTTTTTGTTTTTTTATTCCAGAAATCTAGTTTTGATTGCAATTACTATCTTATACTCTTTCATGAAACATGTATATGTTATATGTTTTTATTGAATATAAGATTTTAATTATATTTTGGATATGGTTTTCTTTTCAATTGCATATAATTCAAAACTCTACATCTGATATTATTAGATTATAATATGAATTTTAATTTTGATAAATTAAGTTAAGAAAAAGAAATTATTTCCCACAAATAAATATTTTATTTATAATCAATAAGAATGAGTTTTCTTAGCTGTAACTGTGAAAAATGAACCACAGAAGTTGATCAATTCAAGCTGTAAAACTATTCAAAACCTTACTGCTCTCTGCTGTTCAGATGTGCTTCAAATCTGTCTTCATTCAAATTCATTTTTTCGTGCAGTTGGAAAATTTTAATTTGTATGATAACTTTACCGATCAATATAATTGAATTTTAAATAATATACTGTTTTTATTCCTTCGTTTTTCCAATGAGATTTATTATTTTCATACACATTTAATAAATTATTAAAAAGCATTTTGTTTTGTAGATGAATTTAAGTTTCAACGAGAAAAAGCTAGGAATTGAATTTTTTTTTTTTATTATTATTCAGAATCATATAATATTCTTAAGATCACCACTTATTTTAAATTTTAGAAAAGATTGTATTAAATACCATGTTAAATCAAATAATTTATGTCCCTTGTGTACTTTCTACACATCTTATTTTTTTAAATGATTTTTTGGGGTGAAAAAAAAGCATAATCTTTGCATGAAGAATATAAGATAATTTGATTCACTGAAGTAGGATTTCATTTCAATTAAACAGTGCTCTTATTTAAAAATCTACTTTAAAAGCAAACTTAAATTTCTTCATCATAAATCAAAACAATCTATTCAGTAATTTTTTGTACAATTTTTTCTTTTCACTTGTATCAGAAAAGTATGTAGATGATATCATTGGTTGTGTCTACGCTTTTTATTGAGTAATGATTCATGTGATTTGATCTCAAATTAGCTAGTCAAAGGTTCGTATGGCCTATTAAGTTTATTCAAAATTCCCCAAGAAAAATGAGTTTTATGACAGATTTGAAATATTTAACAGTTTTAGGGAAAGATAAAAAATATAAAAAAATATCTACTCTGTTTCTAAAAAAATCAAATCAAATTTAGTTCATTTAATGTTTTTCTTGACAGTTTAAAGCCTTCCCTGGCATTTTAAAACTCTAATGAAGTTATTTTTTATTATGTGCTATTTTACTATTTGAATCATTAACTGTGAACTATAATTTCCACACAGTTAAAAATGCTGTTTAAAATTTTTTCAAACTGTAATCTATTTTATTTGGCATTACTTTTTTATTTATTAAAATATTGTATTTTCCTCTTACTAATTTTCCTTTATTTAGTTAAAAAAAAAATAATAATAATAATATATTTTTAAAACTTTGTCTATTTTTTGCATCTCCCCCCCCCCCCCCTTTTTTTTGTTTGTGTGTGAAGCGATGCTAATATGAAATATTAAGGATGTGTGAAAAATACACAAGTAAATATAGTTATTTAAGATTTTCATAAGTGTGAAGTATATCTTTATAAGTAAGAACTTTTTTGTAAATCAAACAATAAAAAAACCTTGTTGTTGTACCGTAAATTCCATTTGTCATGATTTAAATTTTCTGATTTTCATTTCCTAAAATATGAACAATTTTTGTCCATTATTATTTTTTTAAATTTCAAAATTTCCTTATCTGAATAGAGATTTAATTCATATTTTGAAATAACTGTTTTTATCTACAGTTGCCAGATTTTAAAAGCCCAAATATTTCCAAACATTGCATTTCCAATTACCAGAGATCTGTCTAGACTTTTTTCTCAGGGTTCTGTGTTTGTGAAATTATAAACAGCTTTTTACATTTGTGAAAAATCTAGTCATAATTTTGTGACTTTGAAATGATCATTATATTCAGGTTCTTCTTTTATACATTTTAAAGAAGAAATATGTATGTAACATACATATACAGTAGACTCCTTCAAATCCGCATAGCTTGGGACCAGAGGTTGTGCAGATTTTTGAATTTTGCGGATTTCTGGTCATTGCTTTGTTTACACTTTTTAAGCAATAATTTGAATGTAATAATGCAATCAAAATTATAAAGAATCCTTGCAATATAGTAAAATATGAAAATAATCAAGTAAAGTAATAAACTAAAATTATAAGAAGTAAGATAATTTTTAAAATGATTAAATTATTGAAAGTAAAGGTCAAGTAAATAATTAATAATGTATAATTAAATCTGCATAATAAAGATAAGATGCATTTTCCTTGAATTATTGAATGAAACTTGCCTCATAACAGTACTATTAATTCACATCAAAATCATAAAGTAAAGAAGTTTTATTTCAGGTTTAGCCAGTCTTAATAACCAAAAAATCTTAGTTAATACATAAAAAGATTATGATTACCAAGTATATCAGCAATATCTTTATTTTTTTTTTTTCAGAAATAAATTGTACATCCTACATGAAACTAGCATGTTGTGGCCATCACAAAACTTTCTTCTATATAAATCACGTCAATTAAATCATTTAAATAGTAAACGAAATAGCATCGATTTAGTACCAATTCATATAAAAGTATATCTGAATTTCAAGTTTGATGAAAATTCGTGCATTAGTTCTTGAGATAGAGCTGTAGAGGAAATTCTGAAAAATGTAGCATAGCAGCGCCACCTGTTGAGCGATTTGCACCAAAACATAAACAGCACTAACTGATATCAAGGTATACCTGAATATGAAGTTTGTTGAAAACGCAAGCATTTGTTCTTGAGATAAAGCTATTGCGGAAATCGCAAAAATGCAGAATAGCAGCGCCACCTGTTGAGCGATGTACACCAAAATGTATAAAACGTCGCTTCATGTCAAGGACTAACTAAATCTGAAGTTTGATGAAAATCCGTGCATTAGTTCTTGAGATACAGCTCTTGCGGAAATCGTGAAAAATGCAACACAGCAGCGCCACCTTTTGGGCGATTTACACCAAAAATTAAACACCACTAATTCATATCAGGTACTAACTAAATCTGAAGTTTGATGAAAATTCGCGCATTTTTTCTTGAGTTAGGGCTATTGCGATAATCATGAATAATGCAGCATAGCTGCGCCACCTGTTGGGCGATTTTCACAAAAAACTAATCACCACCAAACTATATCCTGGACTACCTGAATCTGAAGTTTTATGAAAATCCGTGCCGTAGTTCTTGAGAAATAGCTATTGCAGAAATCGTGAAAAATGCTGCATAGCAGCACCACCTGTTGAACGATTTTCACCAAAAACTAATCAGGTCCAATTTATATCAAGGTCTAACTGAATATAAAGTTTTGTGAAATTCCGAGCATTAGTTCTTGAGGTAGAGCGCCCACAAAATTTTTGTAACATACAGACTCACAGACAGAGTGACAGACAGACTCACAGAGAGACATTTTCTAAAAACCATAAAATCGGATTCAGGGTATTCTAAAACGTATAAATCTGTCGAAAACCGGAAGTCGAAAATTTTCACGAATCCAATACTTTCTTCTTGTAAAGATAGAAGAAAGTAAAAACATTAGTTCAGTCATATTATAGAGAATTATAATAGATGTAAATTTCCAACTGGGCGAAAAATGTCCGGACCAGGATTCGAACCCGGGACCCACTGGCTGAAGCCGCCAGTGCTCTGCCATCTGAGCTATCCCGGACAATTCTGGTCGAACTTTTTCACCCAGCTAACCTTGAAGATTAGAGCATCTGGTCTGAAACCTGGTTCAGCTCAACAGAATAAATCTCAGGTAATGGAACTCCAGAAACCGCTGGATACGAAATTACACTAAATTAATTTTCACACAATTATTCTAATTGGTAAACAAATCATTTGTTTACCAATTTGTTTACAAATCATTTGTTTACAAATGATTTGTTTACCAATTAGAATAATTGTGTGAAAATTAATCTAGTATAGAGAATTAATTACATATTAAAATACAAACGGGATGATATAAAACTAAAAAATCCTGTAATTTTGCCCCAACATCTGAACTGAAAGTTTCCTTGTTTACATCTGCGATGATGTGCGGATTTCAGGCATTTGCGAATTTTAGGGTTGCGGATTTGAGGGAGTCTACTGTATTCTCTTTTTATATGTAAAAGTAACAGGTCAGATTTTACTTTTAAATGATTGAATTTTTGAAAGGCTCTGCTTTGAGACGGGAAAATTTTATCAATAGCCTGCTCATAAGTCTGAGAATTTTGTGAAGAGTCCTGTTTTAAGATGAAAGCTTTTGTGAAGGGCCCTATTTTGAGATGAAAAATTTTGTGAAGGGTCCTGTTTTGAAATGAAAAATTTTGTGAAGGGTCCTTTAAAAGACCCAATTTCTTCCTAAAAAGATCCTTGGTTACAATATATATTTACATATGAATTGAAAAAGAAATAAATATAAAATCATAAATATAAAATAATAATAAAATTATGTGTGAAAACATTTAATGATAAAAATTACATCATATTTAAAACGTCATATTTAATATGATTGTTTAATAGCATCTAACAGAAAATTTTTCTTCTAGACATAGCCCCAGAGACAGCAGCATTTTTTACTTAACCAGTTTTTAAAAGCTGATTTTCAAATCTGTAATTGATCTTACTTAATCAATCATGAAAACAACTGTTAGCTGTCGCAACAGTGGACAATCTCCCAGTCAAAGAGAAATTAATGGCAAGATAATTATGAAAGATCACAACTGGTCAGTCATGTCTGGTCATATTTCAATCTTCCATAATTGGGTAATCTTTTTAAAACACAGCAAATTAACATGCCTTTAGAGCTTGTAGGGTCTGGATGAGTGTTGGGGAGCAAAGCTCTTTAAGGCCAGAGCCCACTAGGTGGACAAAAGAAAATACTGGGAAAGAATCATTGAAGATATTTTTGTAGAATATTACATTTATTTTCGATTTTCTCTCAGAAAGTATAGAATAGGGAATTTCTTTCTTGAATTATATATTATTTATTAAATAAAATATCAACATTTCTACAATTTTTAAAAGCATAGTACTTTGCTTTACTTTAAAACTTTGGGAAAACCACATTCTTTTTTCCTAAACTATTATGCTCCCTGTTATTGTATTTCTATATCAAAATTTCATGATTTGTAATTATATGTAAACTTATGCTTTCCCTTATTTTATAAGATAACTTTTAGCAATGGGGAAAAGATACTTCTGTGATTATTGTGAACGATCTTTTGCGGATGGAGCTGAAAATAGAAAGAAGCATTTAGCCAGCATGAATCATCAGAAGGTTAGGAAAGCTCATTATGATATGTTTAAAGGTATACTTTTAAATTCTCATCTTTGTACCTTATTTTTTATGTATATTTTTCATTAAAACTGCTATTCAATACTGATTATATTATTGTCCATTTAATTCAGATGCTGCAACAATATTAGAAGAAAATAAATTGAAAAGGCCATGCAGAAAATTTCAGAATAATGGTTGTATTTTCCTTTTATTGTTTCTTTAAGAGGACAACAACAGTTGCAAAATCACATGTAAAACAGGTGACCTTAAATGTACCTTTTCCTCGGAAATGTCTTGATCAATTTTAGTAATTTTTTAAGAAACTATGGGGCTCTGCATCCTACGAGTTACACTTGCCAACCCCCGCTCAGACTTCACAGATTCTAAAAATGTGCTATTTTGCTCTCTTTTAAAAAAAATGTGGAAGAAAGAATTATAATTAACTGAGTAGTGGTGATCTTACGTAATCAGGTTGTGTTTCATTTCCCTTTGACTGGGAGATTTTAAGGCCGAATTAACTACTATCATGACAGCTAATGGCTGTTTTCATGATTGATTAAATAAGATCAATTAAACATTTGAAAATCAGTTTTTATATAATGGCAAAGTAAACAATGCCACTGGCCTCCCTGAATTTTATAATGATGCTATAAGGGGAAAAAAAAGTGTTTTAAATATAATGATGTAATTTTCACCAAAGTTTTTTCTCTTTCTTTTAAATATTAATGGAAAAATACATTTTTTAATCAAAAGAAAATATTATTTGCGCTGTTTTAAAATTGGCAACAATAAGTAAAACGATTTTGAAATGTGAAATAAATCTCTTGTGTAAATATATTTTTAAATTGAAACTGTTTGGCAATATTATTATTTGGGTATATTAAATATGGCATAATGTTCCCCATTTACTGCTTTTAATGCATAATAATGTAATTATTTTAAAGTTTTCTTACTCTTTTTAATACTATGCATATGTAATCATATTTTTTATGATGTAATTTTCTCCATTTGCTGCTTTTAACATGTGATCATTTAATTTTTATTTGAAAATTTTTTCTGTTTTTAATTGTCATGTGAAAATACATTTTTTAATTGAAAGGAAACATTATTTGCACTGTTTTATAATTTAGCAACAATATGACATATGACCTTTCTAAAAAAAAATCTTTATTGAAATTATGAATAAAAAGTTGACAAAAGCCCTAAAAAAATTAGTCAAATTTGAAAAATGATTGCATACAGCAAGCTCGTCAAGTATGTCCATGTAAAAAATGGTTAAATTACTATGATTCTAATAAAGCAGTTTTAATGGAATTAAATAGCACTTAAAATAATTCTTCGATTTAAAAACTGTCTACTTCAGTGGGTCGAACATTTCTTTATAAAACTACCAATTTTAATATTTTTATGTGCAATATGCTTAATATTAGCCTACAAAGTCACAAAAAATTCATTTATAGCAATAATAGCATAATTTTTTTTTTTTTCTTCAGAATAGGGATATAGTTTTGACAGTAGTTAAAGTATTAAATAATATTCAGTAAAAAATATAAATTAAAAATGCTATAGTTATGTTAAATTTTAAAACAAACTTAGATTTCTTTTGTTTGCAAAATTGCATAACTATTGCTTTTTTTTTTTTTTTTTTTTTTTTTTTTTTTTTCCTGCCGAGCGATCAATTTATATTTTAGCTACTGCCAAAACTATTTTTTAAACTATTGAAATTGCTTCAGTAATTTCCAAGAAAAAAAGTATTTCAATGTGAACTGTTTTACATGAAATTTCACAGTTGTTGTTGCATCCTTAATTTATCATGATTGTCATTTCATAAAAAATTTGCAATGTATCAATTCTGAAATGAAAAAAAAAAAAATTGTATTGCGTGCATTTCATATTATGTATTTGATATTTATGATTTTAAATAAGCATTGTTATTGTTATTTAAAATGAACAGAAAATTATTTACTTATGCTTCATTTATATGTATTTAATACTATAAATTCAGAGACAGTCATAGTCAATTTAGATATAAGGTTATGTGTTTCAATTCTTTAGTTGATTTTTATCTTTACTTACTTTTTTCTTTTTTAAAAATGAATCGTGTATTAATAATTCAAATTAACTAATTTATTGTTATTTTTATATCTATAAATTAAGGGGATGATTTAAAACAATATAAGATAATAATTCAAATCTAGTAGTTATTTTATTAGTGAAAACAAATTTGAATATTGATTTAAAAATGCTTTGAAAAATTTCCCTGGGTGTACATGATATTGCTATGGCACCATAAAAATTCAATTGTGTTTATTAATATTGCACTGCACTTTTAAAAATGCATTGTGAACTGAATGTTGCGATGTGATGATTTAAGTATCTAGCCAATTCAAGACAATATGGTGGCATTCATAAATTAAAAAAAAAAAAAAAAAAAAAACTTGTTTTTTATTTGATCAGCTTGCATGTATTCTTTATTTTCCTATCCTTCTTCTTAAGGGCCAAATGAGCCTGGGCCCAGGATGAAATATGAAGTTCTGAGAGATTTCAGTTAACTTTAGAAGCATGAGAAATATTTACAAGTTCTAGAAATGATAAATATTTACTATCATAAATAGAATAAGTCAAATTATCAAAGTAGTGTTCCATAAAACATACTGATGCAAGTTTTTTCCCCTTGGGTTGTCATTTTGTAAACGAAAAAAAAAATTAATTTTTTGTGAGAAAAATAAAATTTTGTAACAAAAGATCAAATCCAAACTAAGTGTTCATTCATACTAACATTTTAAATCTAGAATTTTCTTTTCTGTTGAGTTTGTTTTGTTGGCATAAATTACACAATTAAATTTTTAAAAATATATATATGTATATGGGGAATTTCTAGAAAATCTTAACAGCCAGCAAAATACAACATACAGTTGGTTTCGAAGACTACCTAAAAATTCATTCGCCCTGTCAGAAAATTCATGCACCAGTGGCGAGTAAAATGATGTATTTCCCCACCACTTTCAATTTCTACTCTTTTTTACTATGATTTTGGAATCTATGTTGAGTGTGTTGGGGGGAACTGTATCGTTGTCAGTTAGTTAATTTCATTTTATTCATAATTTCACAGTTTTTGTTGGTGGTTGGTAATTTTTTTAATGGTTATATATACACTGATGTCCAAAATTAAGGACCAATCACAAAATGCTAATTTTCAAGTACGCGAACACTCAAAAGGAAATAATATAATTCGAATAATTACTATCTCTACAGCACAGCTAGTCCATATAACATCTCATTCATGTCACTCATGGTCACAAGTGTCACAGTCACTGCGGTGAAGCAAAAAAATAGGAAATTCCTTACATCTGATTATGAGTCTCAAATGATCACTATATGTGCCTCCACTGAGATGTCACTGTGACTTCTGCTTTGTGACGAGTCACCATGTGACTTTACAATGTAGTTACATTGTGACTCTCATGTGACTGTCATCTGCAGACTAAATTCAAGTCATCGTGAACGCTGCTTTGTGATAAGTTACCAAATAATGTCATATTAAAGTCACATGATGACTTTCAGGTGACAGAGAGACTACTGTGAAGTCACCATTGTGCTCTTTTGTGAAAAGTCACCATGTGACTATAATGTGATATTATTTGGTGACTTATCACAATGCAACGTTCATGAGGACTTTGAAATTGAGTCTAAAAATGATAGTCACATGAGAGTCACAATGTACCTACATTGTAAAGTCACCTGGTGACTCGTCACAAAGCAGCAGTCACATTAACGTCTCAGTGGAGTCACATATAGTGATCATTTGAGACTCATAATGAGACGTGTGGAATTTCCTATTTTTTGTTTCACCGTAGTGACTGTGACACTTGTGACCATGTGTGACATGAATGAGATGCGATATGGACTAGCTGTGCTGTAGGGATAGTAATTATTTGAATTATATTATTTCCTTTTGAGTATTCGCTTACTTAAAAATTAGCATTTTGTGACTGGTCCTTAATTTTGGACACCAGTGTATATACATACATAAATACAAATATGAGTTTGCTTTCATAGAATATGGAGCGTGAGAAGAAATCCTTTATCTGAAATGGAATTTTGTGGAAAAGGCCCCAAAGAAAACCCAATTTTTGCCTGGATTCACTCCTGATAAGCATTATTGTTGTGTGATCGCACAAACTGTTTTACTTTCCATATTTGAAAACTTTGACGTTACTTTGAACTTATTACAGGATTTGATCATTTTTTAAACAGACCTGTATAAAAACACTGGCTAATTTTTAAGAGGGCTTGTTTATCATCTACTATGTTTCAGAAACTCTCAAATTAGAAGAAATCTGCTATTGATTCCAATCGTTAAAAGTGATATTCAAAATATTTTACCATAATTTTATATTCTATCCCATTATTATGCATAATGTATAGTAGACTTTTGGGATAAGATATATGGAAAAAAGACTGAAACCCTGAAGTTTTTAGATTTCTAAAATACTCACAAGAAACTAATCTATTTTTCATTAAAATTCTTTTCTTCCATATAGCCATAACATTCAGAACTACTGCTGACAGTCAAACATTAATGCAGTCAACTACTATGTTTGATAACTATTCAAGTTTGGTATTTATTGAATCTTCTACAGTACATTTAAAGAAGATAATCCATTGATTTTTGTAAATCACTGAGCAAAATAATCCATAAACAGTGGCCCAGTGGCAGAAAAGCCGCGACAGGCGACATAGTCGCGGACAAAAAAAATCTCTTGCGGACAATTTTTTTCCGCACTAATGAAATCAATTTCAAAAATTGTCCGGAACTTTCGAACATTTTTTTCCCACGAAAAACGAGAATTTTGGCAAAGGATCGCGTAAAAAAGCGCGATTTTCGTCAAAGGATCGCGTAAAAAAGCGTGATTTTCGTCAAAGGATCGCGAAATAAAAGGGAAATTCGACAAAGGATGGCGGAAAAAACGCGAATTTCGTCGAAGGATCGTTAAACAAATGCACGTTTCGTCAAAAGATCATGAAACAAACGCGAATTTCGTCAAAAGATCGCAGACAAACTCCAAATTTTGCCAAAGGATCGCGGACAAAACGCGAATTTCGCAAAAAATCCTGAAGAAAAAAATGCAAATTTCGGCAAATTATCGCGAAAATGTGCGAATTTCGTCAAAGGATCGCGAAAAAAACGCAAATTTCGTCAAAAGATCGCGAAAAATGCAAAATTCGTCAAAAAATCACGGTAAAATGCAAAATTCGTCAAAAAAATGCGATTTTTGTCAAAAAATCATGCGAATTTCGTCAAAAGGCCGCGGAAAAAACGCGAATTTCGTCCAAGGATCGTTGAAAAACGCGAATTTCGTCAAAAAATTATTAAAAGATGCTACTTTCCTCAAAAGGCCGCAGTAAAAAGCTAATTCTGTCAGGGGATTGCGAAAAAACGTAAAATTCGTCAAAGGATCACGGAAAAAAAATTTGAATTTCATCAGATGTCAGCGAAAAAACCCACGAATTTTGTCAAAGGATTGCTGCAAAAAAAAAAAAAAAAAAAAAAAAGAAGAAAAGAAAAAAAAAATCATCAACGGGTTGTGAAAAAAACTCAGCGCTTTTCGTGCATAAGGCCGTGAAAGTTCATCCTTTTTTCTTTTTTTTTTTTTTTGCTGAGCCTGTAGTATGTCTGAAGGTTGTATGTGGTGTGTGCGATTGTGAAATGGTAAAAAAAAAAAACTTGAGCACACATTTTCAAGGATGCCACCCTGGTCAAAATATTAATTGGAAATTACCCTGGGCTAAAAATTTGAAAAAAATATTTAAAAAAGCTGAACATTCCCAACTCCAAGAAAGAACAAATCAGCTCTGTAGCTTCCGAAGGTTTTTAAAAGCATCTTTATTGTCTATTATGGTTCTGCTTATCCTTCTCATTTTAGAAATCCTACATGAGGTTAGATGAGGAAAAGATAAAAGCAAAATTAATTAGAATGCATCATGTTTACCATGATTTAAATAAAATGATAAAAATTCCTAGTTTAATGTATTATTTATTCATTAAAATTACATGCAAAATTTGCAGACGGATTATGAAGTTTTAAAAACTTGTCACAGACAGCTACAAAACTTTCTGCCACTGGGAACAGTGGGCCCTGCTTAAGATGTATCTTCTCTTAATGAAGACAAATTCGTTTTCCCTATCAATTTCATTTTTTAATTAATGTTAAAGGCATTGCTTAATGTGTATTAGTCATTGGATAATCCAGATATTTTTTTTTCTCTTTCTCTCTCTTTTTGATTGGGCATAATGATCAAAGAAACTGATTTTTTAGACTATTTTTTCAAACAAAACTTTGGTATCTTTTATTAAGAGATCAAGAAATTGGCAGTAACAGTGATAAAGAGAAAGAAAACATTTCACCACCGACAACATAAAAGATTCAAACAATGCTGTCTCCCGATATTTCTAATAGGAATTTGTAGTTACAGGCCAAATTTTTGAATGTGTGATAAAAAGCAGGATTCAGCGATGTATATCCAATATTTATTTTCAAAATATCATGATATTTGAAATTTTCATATGTTTAATCTTAATTTTTAAAATATTGTGCATGATATATTTGATATTTTCATTCAAAATAAGTGTAAATAATTTTTTCAACTGCTATTGACTGTGTCATTCTCTAGATAAAGAACTTTTGTGCTTGGCATTGACTCTTTTAGCCAAAAAAGAACAAAAAAACTTTTCAAAGCTTTATCTTTGGTGCTAAATTTTTAAATGTAGAACAAATAATTATGTGGGATGACTTAGAGTAGTTTTTGAAAGATAAACTGTCTAATTTAGATAATGAGTTATTTACAGCTTATTTAGAAAGAATCTTTCTGAGAATCTAGAAAGATATCTACAAAAGAGTCTAGAAAACTAAACTTTCTGATATTGGTTTAGTTCATTTTAAAGTGCACAAAAAGTTAAGGAATCAAAAAGCTCAAAATTTTTAATAAAAAAAATTTTTGTGTTTCAAATTGTGTTCTAAAAAGCATAAAATCTTGATATTGAATACTATAGTTCATTTTCTCCTGTGTGTAAAAAGTAAATTGTTTCTCATTTCAATTAGTTGATTTTCACTTTTGTTGTAAGCAAAAAACAGAAAGAAAAAACTTTTAAAATATTATTTTTAAGGATGAACCAAAATGGGTTTTTAACACCGAAACCAGAATCAAATTTCGGTAATCTTCCTATTTTTGAACGAAAAAAAAATGTCCAAAGAATTTTTTTTAAACTAATTAATACATACATAAATATATATAATTATTAAATAATTATATGTGTTTATTAAATATCAGGAGTGTAGTGGAGCATATACGAAGGTATATGCTGTATGCCATCTGGATTTTTTTAAGAACCTTTGTATACCCTCTGTTTCTCAAATAAAGCTATAGCGTATTCTGCAGATATGATATTCATGACTTTAGCGTATACCCTCTGTGTTTTTTACGACTACAACACTGCATATAATTATTAATTAATTATACTTCTGGCCCAAGTTGGTTCTCTCAACGACACAGAATGATTTTCTAATTATACAAATTTCATCTAATTAAAAAATGTTTTGTATATATATCTTCATTTATCTTTTATAATGATTTTTCTAATTGATCATCTGTTATACTAGAACTTTCTCAAAAAACATTCGAAACACTTCTGTGGTTTCAAACTAAAATTTTTTATAATTACTGTTAAGTCTGCAGCTTTTAATAAGCGCATGAAAAGCGTCATCAAAGTTTAGTCATATATGCATTATTTACTTTATAATTTGCACTCACGTCTTGAGCCAGTTATGACTGATAATTATAAACAGTGAAGTTCATAGCAAGAAATAACGAGTGTCTCATTTGAACCAATGCAACTCAAATCAATGAGTAATGTTGAAAATTTCCGAAAGAAAAAACAAGATTTGGAATACAGATAGTTTCAATTTGGTTGAATTTTCAACAGCATTTTTGCAGAAAACAGATTTTGAGCCAAAAACAAAACGAATTTTCCCTTGATCTCTAATTATTTTATTAAATTTTCATGTTAAGTGCAATGTGTTTTTGTTTCTAACATTAAGTTGGGAAATATTTATAAGCAGCGGTAAGTTGTCTATTATGAAAATATTTGATATTTTTAAAAATATCATGATATTTACGAATCCTGATAAAAGATAATTTATTCAGCAATATTAAAGGAAACAGCTAGATTACTTTAAAGTTAAATTATATAAATATGCAATTTCTCTGCATATTTTGTTTGCACTGAATACTTAATTCTTTTGTATTACATGTATCGTCATTAATTTGCATTTTTACTAAAATGACTAAATTAAAGGAAGCGTTTTCTTTAGCATAAAGTATATACATATTTAATTTCTTTCAAAAACTGAATTCATTTAATTTAAAGCAAGGTGTAATTTTTAGACCACTCAAATTCGTAGACCATTTAATGCAAACTTCGGTTATTGCAAACGAAATATCGCCTTCTTTGGAAGTCTGCACTAACAGCAGTTCACTGTATTAAATTACTATATGCTAGAAATAATATCTTGTAGAAAATAGGAATTTCTTGAAGCAATTTCCTTGTTAGCATTATATATTGCTTTTGTAGACCTTGAACAAAACAAGAAAGAAAGGAATGGCAGATTGTATTGTGCTCATGAGTACCTTAAACAGAAATCTGGCTTTTCCCATGATCTGGCATAACTACATAAACATATACTAAAGTGAGAGTTCTCAGACTTTAATGAATTAAAGCTCTTTATTAAAGCTAATAAGATTTCATTACATATCTCTTGTACAATAAACTAAAGGAAAAAAATAAAAAGTTAAACAGTGGAATTCACTTAGAGCATTTTCATCTCTGACAAAAATAAAAGGAAGAAAGTAATATTAAAATTATATTGAATTCTCAGTCTTGCTCAACAAAAAATACTTACATATTTTTATATCTATTTATTTGATTTTGAAGAGCATAGTGAAATGTATATCGAGAATAATAAACATTTTAAATATTTTTTGGCAGATGTTCGTAAAGTTAGTCACATATTTTGAATGAAAACATATTTTTTATTTTCAAAAGTAATTATTATTTAGGTGTCAGTGGACAAATTAATTATTTCTGATCCACATTTGTCAGTATATTGCTAGCTAAATAATTTTAAATTGGATTCATACTCTATGTATGTTATTCTAAGAAATATGAATTGAGTCTTGTCTCTTTTAATCATGGATGAAATTTGTGTAGTAAAATATTAAAGGTTTTCTCAATTCATGCTGTTTTAGATTATGATATAATAGTGGATCATAAGTTATGTTTTTATTTTAAATGAAATTTTACTATACTATTGAGAATTTAATCTTCCTTACATAACAATCACTTAATTTGCTAATTGAAAATTATTTCTATGCAAACTATCGGAATGTCACATGCTTTAAAGGTTATTTTTGACTAAATTTCAAAACTTTATGGACCACATATGTACTAATGTTATCAGTTGTTTTTAGTCAGAATAAAATAACACCTGTAGTTTTAGAATAAAATATAATGCTGTAGTTTTAAAAAGTGGTGTGATGTGCTATATCATAAAATTGAATTTTGCTTAACAATGTAATGAAAAATATCTCTACATCTTAATCTTAATCTGTTTCCAATAAATTTGCATCTGTGATTTTCCCTTTCTTTTAAAATTATGACCTCTAAAGATAAATTTTTGTATGAATAATAAAGATATTGCTTTTATAAAATATAGTTTAAAAGTATTATAAACTCCCCATTATCTAACACTCATGGGATTAAGATTATGTTGGAAAATCTAAATCACCAGTGCAAATTATCGTATGCATTTTCTAGTTGTAAAGGCATTAAACTATTATTAAAATTACTACAAATATAAAATAAACAGCCACTATTTATCATAAAAGAAATATTATAAGTTAAAATAAATGAAATTTAAAGGAGAAAATTCTGTAATTAAGTACTTTTCTTTTTGCCATGTGTAATAAAATAATACAATTTGGACTATAAATATAAAATAAACAGCCACTATCATTAAGTAAAATACTGTAATTAAAATAAATAATTATAATTATTATCATAAAGTAAATATTATAAGTAAAGGCAAATGAAATTTAAAGGAGCAAATTCTGTAATTAAGTATATTTTATATGTTTTGTTGTATTTAATACAATAATACAATTATGAGAAAAAAAAATTATTTATCCATTTTGTATTATTTTTAACTGTAATTCGCTTGCAGCAAGCTCTCAGATTCTATATGATAAAATCATTTGTGTTATATCCGCTTCTATTTTTTAAACTACTCAGTGCATTTGGATAGCATATGTCCTGAATCTGCATTGTGTTTTATCTCTCCATTATCAGATTCTTTAAAATCAGTTGCCTCTGGTTTAAAAATGCATTTTTATCATGTTTAAAGTTTTATATAATGGATTATATGGTAAAAAATAATAAATTTTCTTCAAGAATTTTGGAATACAGCCACAAACACTTTTAGATGTGTACTAATTCAGATGATATATGTGGGGGTGGAAGGGAATGTTGATTAAATGAGTGTGACTTGTAATTGCACGTTATATAATTGAGAATGTGCTGTACATTATTTTATTAAAGTTTTGTGGGATCTTTTGCTCGGGGAAAATTCACAAATAACATCATCTGATATAGGGTTAAATATTATTATTGGTGTAAATTTGAAAACCACATTAACTTTCTTTGAGCTTAAATGAATGAGTTCATTGTTGATAATCACTTTTAAGATTATTTGATTTGTGAATTTATTTAATATAGATATATTTCACTAATTTTTATTAAAACTTATTAGGTGATTGTGAATTTGGAAATAGTTGTAAATATTCTCATCTAACTCCTGCTATAATTCAGCAGTTGGAAGAAGAAGGTAACTATTTTTTTATGTTTAATACTATTTCTTTAAAATTTATTCAATACTCAATTTATTTCATGAAATATGTTGGGGCTGGGTAATGGGTAGCATTCTATAAATATAAATAGTGAGAAATATAAATTATGAAAAAATTAAATATGATGATTTAAAAACAAAATTATTTTTGAGCAAACAGTATTTTTTAAATTAAAAAAATAAAATTACATTGTATTATTATTCAAGAAATGTTTTCATTATCTATTCAATTTTTCAATTTTTTTGTCTAATTGTTACAGGCATTCTTTTGTGCAGTGCTGCTTTTTATTGTTTTGAGTGCTGCTAGATAAAAATTAATTTTAAAAATATATTTATGTATTCATACACACTAAAATTTTACTCTGTTAACGTTGGTAGTAGTAAGTAAATTACAGATGAAAAATATCAAGAAAGATCTTTTTCTTCCAGAAAATGAGTAAAACAATGGCTATAATTTCAGAAGCAATTAATTTGTGTCTGCTTTCATCATATAGAGCAGAGATAAATTTTTCCAACAAAGTTAGTTTATTTACAGTTTCAATTTTATTTTTTGAATATTCCATCTCCTTCTTTTACTCTATTAAATGAAGAATTGAAATTTTGTCTCCAGAAATGCTTTTATCTTTTTTGAGATAACTGTTGAAATCATAGTTTTACTAATTATCTGAAAGGGAAATTTTTTTTCTTTTATTGATATTAACTTTTTGTTTTGTATGAAACTATATAATTATTCAGAGTATAGTTATATATGTGTGTACCCATGCACACATTTTTTATTAAAAACTTAGTTAATCAATTTACCTATTTATTTATTTTTAAAAATATGAAATATGCTTTAACCCATTTATGCCTAGCGTCCCATTTTTGGGACATTTCAAATTTTAATGTAATTGTATAATTTTCTTCTTCTTTATAACATGAAAATTGCATGAAATCATTATTTATAAATGTCTTTATCTATAACCGAGAGATGACAGCACAAGGTGGATATTTATTTACTTAAATTAAGGCCTTTTTTCGGTGTTTATAGATTTTTAATTTTTCAAGAGGGAGAAATGTAAAAAGTAAGTTTATTTGTATTTTCTCTATCATGGACCCAAAATCTTAGAATGTGGACTTTTTTGAAATACGTATTTTTTTAAATTGCGAAATTAAATGTTCAAGCTTATTTTTTATGCATTTTTGTAAAGTACAAAATATAGGGTTCTAGGCACAAATGGACACATATTTTTGTTAGAAATTTAGGAGACAGTTATTTATGCAATCTCCTTTCGAAGATATTTATGAAATAAATTGTTATTAAGTCTGCAATACGATTATTCTTATTTTATTATTAATAATAGTTATAATGTTATTAGTCTCTGCAAAGAAATAAATACATATTTTTTTTTGTAGTTCATTAAAATACTAATTATAGTACATAATATACAATTTAAAAACATTTTAAATATAAATATAGGCAAAATATATAATTATGTATATTATTCTACTAGAAATACTTATATTTAGTTCTTTTACATAATAAAATGTTACAAAAT
The DNA here is from genome assembly GCA_963932465.1 of Maratus speciosus. NCBI lineage: Eukaryota > Metazoa > Arthropoda > Arachnida > Araneae > Salticidae > Maratus > Maratus speciosus. The sequence goes on from OZ010791.1 coordinate 416,900,929, forward strand.
AAATACAAAAAAAAAAAAAAAAAAAAAATTAAGCTTAATTTTTTTTAGTATTTTTCCAGTTCATTTTGCAACATTTTAAAGTGAATTTACCAAAAAATTTGAGAAAACAAAAATTCAGGCACAAATGGGTTAAGATAAATTGGTGGTTTAGTGTCAGAAGAGTATATCTACAATTTTGTTCGTTTTGAACTGAAAGTAGAATTTGCTTGCTTTTGACATCTTTTTGCTGTCAAATTAATCTAGAAACTAAGCATGTGGAAAGATATTGGTGTCCAGTAAACCATTGGAGGACCAAGTGGGGTGTTTATTCTTATGCTTATTATACCAAAATGTAAGCATACAAAGTAACTAAATGTGTCATGTTGAAAAAAAAATGTAATGAACTTATTGAGATATTTAAAGCATGTATTTTCCAACATTTTGTTTTATAATAAATTTTACTAATTTTTGAAAAATAAATAAAATTGCTGAACATTTTATGGAAAACTGTATGCTATTTGTGAGAATTGTTTGCATAATTATGTCCCATAACAAATTTTTGGCTCAATTGCTAGATGGAAATGAATCGCATAGTCATTAGTATTCAGTCAATCATATTGCTGCAGAAAGTGGAATTAATTTTTACTGTCTACTGATAATATTAGGACTGGCTGTATGGAACTCTGAGAAACTGATTTAGAGATTTTAAAATGTTAGCACTTTAGAGTCTGCTAAAATTGCTCCTTAAATGAGATTTAATTGCTTTATCTTTCTTTGAATTTGAAAAAGCACATAGGTACTTCTGTCTGTTGCCAAACTTGGTTATAAAATAAAAAGCTATCTAGAGACAGTTCCTAAAACTTGAATTTGGATAATCATCCCCGATTTCATATTTAGGCATAGTAGAAATCCAAAATGAGATAAGAACATGTAATTTAAAGAACATTAGGGCTCAAGTACGTGCACACTTATAAATCCGATGTTACTTACTTACTGTATATTGATGTTATTTTTAATTTTTCCCAAGAATTAAGCATACTAATCTCAACAAAATATACAAAGTCATTGTATAATCAGTATTTATATTAAAAATATATATAATCCTGTCTTTTCTATTTTAAGAATTGTAACAAAATTTTTATTTATTCTTTAGATTTACTAATTTATTTTTCCTTAAGCAACATTAAATTATTAAATATATGTACTTTACAGTCATTTTGTTCATTTAAATTATTATTAATCATCTTATTTATTTTTATTTAGCTTATCTAAAATTTTACCTTTTTTCCCCCCTTAAGCACATTATTTTATGTTATTTTTATATTTTACAATTACCTTGTTTAACCCCCTTTGCTACCAGCATGGTGAAAATTAAGTGTTTCACCAGGCCCAAGCTGTGTTGAATGCTGTAGAACATTCTATGTCTAAGCGCTATTAAATATTAATTCTAATGCATAAAAAAGTAATTTATATAAATTTTGGTTTTCATTGGATCACTCTTGATTTCATAAGTTTTTCTATCTTTTTTATATACTGGGTGGACAAAAAGTCTGTAGAAGCTTTAAAAATTCATAAAAACCAGAAAAGTAATTGAAAGGAAAAATGGTTTGCAGGGTTAACATATATAGGTTATGGGAATTTTTTAAAGACAGAAATAAAAAATAACTCAAAAAAAAAAAAAAAAAAAAAAGCTGACAGATGGTGCTGGTTTGTGCGATTTTGGCAGAAATATGCAAATGAGATGGTTATAACAGAGTTTCCCCCAGACAGTTTCAGGAGGGCGCTGCACCCTGCCTGCCCTTAGGTTTACAAAATAGCACCCCTCTTGCCCCTCATTTAAAAATTAGCTCCCTTGTTGCTCCCACCTGAAAAAAAATGCCTTATACTCATTTGTTTATTAAGAAAATTACTTGCATAGTAAAAATTGACTCATTGCTGTCTTTAAAATAGTGTTCTGTCTATTAAATATTAAAAAGTAGTTTTAAAAATCAAAAGAATGCCTTTAAAAATTTCAAGAAATGCCCTTAAAAATCCAAAACATGCCCTTCGGAATCTAAAAGTGCCCTTTCCCCACAAGCAGCATTCTGCCCTTTTTTAAACCTGGGAGAAGCTGGTTATAAGAACTTGCACCCCTAATTTAGAACTAGTTCACTATTGTGAACCGTGCACATGATCAAGGATGCTGAGTGCAAAGGATAAAGCTTTGTTGGTTAAGTTATTTTACGTGAACCAGAAATTGGCGACCATTGCTTTGCATAAATTTGCTTTTGCATTATTTTGCAAAGGGAGTTGAGGACTGGAAAAGAGCCTTTATCAGCGACAGGCCTCATAAAGTTTGTTTGCCGGTTTGAGGAAACTGGAATGCTGGAGGATCATATAAGGTTCAGATGACCATGTTTTAATGCAGGCACGTTCTCCGCATGTTGCAGCCAAAATAGAAGCATTAGCGTCTGATTCAGCTGCATGAAAAAGCAGTGCTCGTAAAGGTGCAAGACGCTTAGGCTCCACCATCCTCGGTACACATTATTCTTCATTGCATTCTTGATCTGTACCCATACAGATTACAGTCGTGACATGAACTTAACATCTTCTGGACAAATGAAGCTCATTTTTCGCTTCATGGCGACATTAATACCCATAACTGTCACATCTGGGCGACATCTAATCCACATGAGTACACCCAGAAACCATTGCATTCCCCAAAAGTGACAGTGTGGTGTGGATTCACAAGTTTGTTCATCATAGGATCTTTCTTCTTTGAAACCCAGTAAATGGGTGGAAAACGGCTACGGTGAATGCTCAGCACTATTTAATGCTTCTGCGTGAGAAGGTTATGCCATGTTTGTGTGAAAGAGATGCAATTTCTACCGTCACATTTGTGCAAGATGTAGGACTTAGTCACATTGCTACTCCTGTCAAAGAATTCCTGATACAGACGCTCGGAGAAGAAAAAATCATTAGCAGGGGTTTCAGGTTCCCATGGCCTCCTTGGTCTCCAGATTTGACACTGGCAGATTTCTGGTTATGAGGGTATTTGAAATCTTGGCAGTATCGATCCGGTCCATCTAATCTGTCAGAACTGAAAGATGCAATCTGCCGAGAGGTCTCATGTGTACATCCAGACCTGTTACACTCTGCCGTTGCTGGATTTGTGACTTGCCTGCAATGTGCTATCCCCTGTGGTGACAATCATGTGGAACACATAGAGCTGTAATAAACAATTTAAAGTCATTCTGTTCATTATTTGCTTGTCTTTTCTTTGACTTGGGTACGTCAGCACCACCTATTGGTTGTTTTTTGAGTTATTTGTTGTTCCTATCTTATAAAAATTCCCGTGACCTATAGATGCTAATCCTGCAAACCGTTTTTTATTTCGGTTATTTTTCTGGTTTTTATGAATTTTTAAAGTTTCTATGGACTTTTTGCCCACTAGGTATATAAGTTTTTAAGTTATGAAGAAACTGGTTTTAATACTTTAAATAAAATTTATTTTCTAGTCAACATTTTAAAAATAAGTTTTAATGTCTTTTGAATGTGTGATTTATGTCAGCAAAATACTTCTTGAAGAAATAAAATTACTTTATTGGTAGAAATAATAGTATATTTTTTAATTTCTCATCTGTAGGTTGTTTTAAATCTATTCTATTTTATAGATAAAAATGTAAGACGTTGTGTTCAGTTACTAATGCATATAAGAAATTCTTGTTGCTTAGACAATTACTTTTTTTTAATCATTGAATTTTTTTCTATATAATTAGATGTATTTTATATAAAACCAGCAGACCTGTGTAAGGCTTTTGCACTCCAATCTTTGAGATTATTCGCTGATATACACTTTCTTTAATTTTTAAATAACTGCAATTTTTTTTTTATAGAACATGTTTTTAGGAAATAGGAGTGTACTATGTCAAAAGTCTGTGCAAAAAAAAAAAAAAAAAAAAAAAAAAAAACTTTCATCTGATACCTCATTCTTTGTTCCATGTTATGTATGTGCATAGAAAAAAGGATGTTGTCATCAAAAATAATATGCATGATTAATAATGTATATTTTTAGCATGCAACAAATTATACTTATCAGACTATCTTCATTTTTTTTATAGTATTTGTCTTTTCTTAACAACATTTTATTTTATTTTATTTTATTTGAGCAATAACCCTGTTAATTTAATGTTAATTCATTCTTCTATAGCTTTTTTGAAATGAAATCTATACATTTAAAAACACTGCTACAGTACTAATAAAATAAAATGTATAATAACAAATTAATTTAATTAATGAACGTTTACAAATACACGTTTTAAAATAAATTGGGGAAAAAACTGTCTGAAGATTTTAAAAGTGGCAAATCATTTTTTTAAATGTAGAAATTGATTATTAGTTTCAGGTTCCTTTGTTCCTTTATTTTATTTCCAACAAAAGATGAATGTTTGTGTCTTGTTTGCATGTGAAAGGAGAATGTTAAGTAATCATTTTATATACTTTTACATAAATGTAAAAAAAAAAGTTTTTTTTGTATGAGTGTCTATAGCAATTGTTTAATGAATAAAAATCTGTGTACATTTTGTTGAAAAGTATTTCTGTAAATAACATTAACCTCTTTACAAATTATATGTTTCCTGTTCCTTCTTTAATGTAAGATAATTCACACATTGAAATTTTCTTATTTGAAAAGTATATGTTGATTTGGAGAATTTACTAAGGATTGTGACTGGTATTTAATTCCCCACTCTTTCTTTCTTTCTTTTTTTTTTTTTTTATCTTTTGAATTAAATAATGAGCTGTTTATTCCTCTTTTCCCCTCACTTCTGTATTTCAGCTCATTAATGTATTTTTCTCCGATTATCTTTGTTAAAAGTAAACTATAGAAATTCACAGTTCACTCAGAATTTTCAGTAATATTTATTAAAAAAAAAATTCCAATTTTCTGATATAATTTTTTATTCAATGGTAATAATTTAATTGCCCTGGATTCATTTCAAGCATCTCCTTGTATATATCCTAAATATAATATTTATATTTTGATATCAAATATTCGCATCATTCAACTAAAATTTTGACATTTAAGTAATTTAATGCTGGGAAAATAGTTTACAAAATGAATCTTGAAAATCATAATTTTTCATTTAACTCTCTCAATGGAGATTTAGATTTTCATATTAAAGTTTTAATTTTCTCAATCTATGTGTTGGATATGTCCCTAATTCAATTCTTACTTAATTTGATTTGATAGATAATTATTTCTGATTGATTTTCTAAATTTATTTATTTTTAAAGGTGTTTCCAACATTCCTAGCTCATGTGGCATTGCAATAATACATTTTTTAACAATTTATAGTGTGAGAAAAAATTATCTTTACTAATAGCTTAATTTAATTTGTTTGTTCATTTAACTAATATTTGAATACATAATAAACTAATTTCATCTTTCTTTCAGCTCGAGCGGAGAAATCTAGACCTCGTCATGCTAAATCTAATATTGAAGCAGAAATTGATGCTTGGATTGAATCAAAAGCTTGTAAGTTGAAAGAAGATAAAAGTGCAAGTTCAACAGTTTCAAATTCAACCTTACCTGCAGTGCTTGCAAACATCCCAAATCTACCTCCGTCTCTTGTTCCCTGTACTATACTTGATGCTTATCATGCACAAAGAAAAAATGATCAAGAATGGGGTTAAAGTTATGCCAATTTTTTATTTTACTATTGTTACAATTGTGTTATTTTGTATATTTTTCATTCCATGCCAAAGCTATTGAATAGAAATTTTATTTTTTATCTATTCTGAATTTTTAGCCTTATGGTAGAGGCACGAAGGATTTGATCCCAGTTATCTAAAATCCGATTTTACTTTCTGCTTTTCAATAAAGTCTGGTATTGTTTCTGGTTATTTCTGGTCACATTTTCTTGATGTTATTTTTGACAATTTTAATGCCCCTTGCATTTGCTTCTGTATTTAAAAAAAAATAATTTTACTTATTTTTATTTGTGATTGTTCAACATATATTCTTTGCATCCTGCTTTTTCCACTGTTACTCATTTAAGTGTTTAACAATCATGACTAAGAAAAAATGTAACTTGAATATAAGAAGAAAATATAACTAGAACAAGAATTTGTTAGAGAGGAAGCAAAAAATTTTAACTATTTTCCAAGAGTTTATTATGATTTCTGAAGCATTCAGATTATTTATTTAGAATGTTTTTGTTAATACTCTTCTGGGGAAATATTTCATCTGCTGCAAAATTTATTTATGTAAATTTTAATTATTTTAATAATAATATATGTACATCGTATTTGTAAATTCTTTGGAAATATTGTCTTTGCCAATTTATTTCAATTGATATAGATAATAGATGAATAATTTTATTCATTAAAGTTGTATATGAATTAATATAACCAAGGAAGTATGTTATAATAGTAAATTTTGTAACCAATAGATGAAGAATGTGTTAATAATTTAATAGAGAGTAAAAAGAGATTTATTATACCTAACATCCTATGCTGCATAGACATTTGAGGATTAATAGAATTTTTTTATAATATGAATTGTACATTCTAGCACCTTTTGTTTGCTATCTTGAACATATTTATATGTCCCTTGTATATAATTATTTCATATTGTAAATAAATTATGACATTAAATTATATATTTGTAATTTGGTATTTTGTTCTGCAACAAAGAAACCAGCTGAAAAAACAGTTTTAAATCTTTATATGTGAAATTGTAATACTTACTAACACTTGAACGCGCTTGTCTGAATTTATTTATACTTGTAGCTATTCAGAAATTCTGTATTATTTATTTCTTCACATTATTATATCCATTTTTATAGTAGCAACATGTGACCAGTGATGTAGTCGTAAAGAAAGCACAGGGTATACGCTATAGGCCCAGGGTATACGCTAAAGTCATGAACGTCATACCTAGGGTATACACTATAGCTTTATTTCAGAAACAGAGGGTATATGGGGCTTCTTTAAAAAATCCAGAAGGTATGCGGTGTATACCTGCATATACCCTCCACTACACCCCTGCCTGTAACCTTTTTGAAGTTGCATTGGATCAAATTAAGTCATCCCAATTTAAAAAAGGTCTCCATACTTGTATTAGAGCTGTAGTTCTTGAATGGTCTGTCAGAGAAAACTTAGTAAATGACCCATATTTTCAACTACTTTATAAATCTACCCTATTAAAATCCGTGTGCGTATCTATGTAATCTCAAAAACTCAGAAAGCACAAAGCACAGGGCTACGAAATTTGGCATACAGGTTGCTTGTAGGGAGGTCCCATGAACAATTAGGTAAAAAAAATTCAAAAATTTTAAATATTTTTTTCAATTTTATGTTTTTGATGATTTTGCCCTTTTTTATGTTCAATTCGTAATTGTGCGAGTTCTAACCAGTTCTAAGTGTTTACTGCAATGTGGCAATTTGAGCTATACATATTACACATGCCATACTGCAATACTAAGAAGCTGTAGCAGGTATTACGATAATTCTTTTACCTCACATGCAAATAATTAGAGATTATTTAATTGCACTTAATTATTACCCTTTTTAAAGATAAAGAAAAGCATTTTATCACAAACATCAACAAAACTTTTCATTCAATTTATTCTCTTATTCTAAAGATATCGTTTTATCGTCTGCTGCCATAGCAACATAATAAATTAAATTTCATTAACCAAAATGCACAGTAGTAGAAAAATATCTTTCTAAATCGAATAGTTATTTTTAATTTTGGTTTTAGAATTAAATTCATCAACTCCCGTGCATAGAATGGGTTAAACTTAAACAGCTAGCTTGTTTTAATATTTGAATTCATTTGCATAAAAATATACTTAAAATATTTATTTTTTAGTTTCTTGTAATTTTTTTAAAAATTATTTATCAAAAGCAGGTCATTAGTATTTATTATAAAATGTGTATTTGACTATATATATATATATACTATATATATATAATTTATTCATTTTTGATTGAAATTTTCATTTGAAACAGAAGAACTTAACCATATTTATGCCTGAACTGTCTCTCTCCTCCCCCCTTCTAATTTTTTCTGCTTACCCGTACTGTTCTGGGATCTTTCATAATTTTGAAGTTTGAACGGAGATTGTAAGGGAAAAAATATAATAAATAAGAAACAATACATTATCCTAGGGCCTCAGTTGAATTAGCCTATTTAGATTAATAAAATATTTATTTTAAAAATTTTGTGAGATTGTCATGAGATGTATGATTGAACAAATCCAGTGTAACAATCATTGTCTCAAAATATTAGATTAAAAAATATTTTTTTTAGTTTTACCAAGATATTTATCAAATAAAGTTTAATGATTAAAAAAAGCATATAATTCATACATAATTAGATGAAAAACAAATAAGTAAAAATATTATAACTGTACAGTTCTCTATTGTTTAACTTATGTCAACCCTATGTCTAAAAGAAACTCCTGTTTATAAAGAGTCAAGTTAGATTAATTATAATAGTTTTTGTTTAATAGGTTTAATGCACTAAAATACAGATTATTTAACATGTGTGTTTTCAGTCAATATTTTAAGGTTGGGGTTGTTCTTGTAATTAACCATATCTTATGTATTTTTTATTTAACAAATTTTTCCCATTTTGGAAGGTTAACTTTTTTTTGCAAAGTTCACATACATGTAATATAATGATCACAGTGCTATAAATCTCATGCATTTTGAGATTCATAAATAGTGATTTAACCCTGTGGCTTAAAATAAATACAAGTATGGAATCCCTCTCCTCTCACCTTTTTCTTCAATCTCAAATCAGTCAAGTTTAATTAATAAAAGTATGTGTATGTTTTAATTCTTAGTAAAAGTAATAAAATTTCAATTCTCTTATGTATTACCCACTGTATTTGTTTCAAACAACTAAGTACATGGAATGACTTGGGGAGGTGAGGAAACAATCAAATATTCATTATTTTATGGAAAATTTTTATTTGTTTCTCAAACAATTTACTTCTCAATCTATTTCTTTGAATGAATTGTGTTTGAGAACTAAAGTATCGTGAATTGGGTTATTTTTTATTTGGACCTAAAACAAACAAAAAAAATTTTTTAATCAATCTGTGATCTACTGTGGTGCGAGTATTGACATGATTTACCAATGTTAAATGGGTAACAGCACTAACTAATAACACAGTACACCTAGGACTGTTTTTATATTATTTTTATTTGGGTGCAAGTAACCCGAAGTTATAGTACTACTTACTATAAATGCATATTTTATAGTACTGTAAATACATAATTCGTATCGAAATGTAGTATTTGAAAAAAGTGCTATCATCAAGTACAGTTGGCCCCACTTAATCAGGTAATGGATAATTGCATAACACGCTTATCTGTAGAATTCTGTAGAACAAAATGCTCCCCATTGGGTTAATGTTAAATATACTCGTTTTATCGGATAACAATTCCCGGTTAATTGCATAAATATCTCCAGTCTAGTAATCTGCATTTTATGAATTCCTGTTATAGTGATGAATGGGGAGAAAGGAAGAACTTTTTTGTTGTTGTTGTAACATAATGGTTTGTTATATTTACGATCGAAGAACAGAAATCGTCGTGAAAAAAGGCTTTATTATCTTAATTCTAGGAAACGCATAGGAGTGTTAAATTTGGACAATTATGTTTTTCTTTTAAAGCTTGTCGTACATACACTGACTCAAGATGCTGGAGGTACTTTTTGAAAATCCTGGAATCGGGGGAAAATACAATCAGGACGGTCAAGAGAATAAAGGAACAATATTTATCACCGGAAGTGGAGAAATGCAGTGTCTGAGGTAGGAAAAAACAAATTTCCCTAAAGGATTTTTTGTGTAGGCAACAACAGCAACAAAACAGTGATAAATTGACAAATAATTGAAAAATAAAATGAATTTATGCAGAATTTATTTATTTTCAAAGGTATGATTTAAAACAAATTTTTTTTTTATTTTACTTTCATTTTAATTTTCACATAAATTATAATGAAAAATTAAACCATGTAACGTAAATAGTGTAATAATACATTATACCTTATTCCATATGTTATAAATAGAATAATAATAAATTATTTATTAAAATTATTAATAGAATAATTTTTAAATTATTAGGTAAATAATGTCCATTAATATTTATCATATCTGTGGTATATAATAAAATGATAACGTATACTGATAACATTAATTGCTGTCCTCGCTTAAATGCATACCCCGCTTAAATGCATACAATTCAGTGGAACCAACTGTATGCAATTAAGCGGGGTCGACTGTATATGTAACATTGCATGAAGTATTATAGCTTTCTTTTCAATTATCGTGTTAAATGATTTTTTGTCTTGTGCATTTAATGTATAAGAGTTATATTTATAAAATAAATATATAGCAAAAGAATACTAATTCAAATGTCTAAATATGCAAATTCTATTATAAAATCTTATCGTGGTTTGGGATTTGGTTTTTCAAATACTGAAAGAAAACTGTCATTTCATTTCAGCTTCAGGTAATGGTGCATTTGCAATCATTAAACAGGACTTCGATTTTTATTGCAGATTAAATAGAAATATGAAGAATTCAAAATTTCTAAAAAAAAAAAAATGTTTGTTTATTTAAACTTTTGATTCAATAATTCAACAAATTTATAACAAAAACAAATCCACAAAATTTTTAATTTGCAGTGATTAATTTGTTTTTTGCTTTTCCTTTTTAAGAAGAGTTGGTGCTGGTAAATCTTTTTCATGATTGAACATCTGTGAACATGGATTGATCTAATTTTTTACCCAATAGCATAGTCTGTCAGGCTAATTTTAAGAACTTAATTTGGACTTATGTTTTCAGTCCTCCTCTGAAGCAAGGATCGTATCGTGGTTTGGGATTTGGTTTTTCAGATACTGAAAGAAAAAATGTAGAAAAAAGTTAGTACATAAACAAACACTCACCAAAAAAACTTTTATTTGCAGTTTTTTTTTTTATAAAATAAAACAATTTAAGCAGGCATAATGTAATTATTTGAAAAATTGTATTGATTTCCCTAGCTAAAAGGTATGAGTATATATCAAAGATAAAAACTTTTGTATTATTTCCTTTAAGAATCCTCTAAAGATGCTCATAATTTATTAATGAAAAGAAGAAAAAAAAAAGTACTAAAATTATTTGGCTGCTAATATAAGCACATGCACCACAAAAAAGGTAAAGGTCTAAGTTTGTTTCAGTATATTTAAACCATTATGTTACTGGTTATATACTTTTATTTAAGATTTAAAAAATTCTATGTGTCACATTTAGTAAAATAGTTATCGCTATTTGAATATCAATGTATACAAGTAGGATTAGTCTAAAATATTTGGCAAAAAAGAAAGACTAACAAAAATCACATAGGAATATGTGGTCGCAACTTAATCAAAACTACAGGTGATTTCATTCAAATCTAAACCAGAATGTTTATTCAGAAATTTCACAACACAATAAAGACATTGTGACAATGTTTTTAATAGTTTTTAACTTTTTGTCAATGTTTTGGTTCAGTACCCCTTAAAGTTCCTGTCCCTGCTAGCGAAGACAGTCACGAGTTAATGCTAATCCTATGGAGAGGGATTTATCTAATATCTCATTTGCATTTCGACATTTTTAAATAATTTTTTTTTTTGCATTGGATAGCTGAGGTCCGTCTCTACATCGCACCTTTGTTACTTTTTGATTTTGGTTGCAGATATTTTTTATAAAGTACTTTCACTTTCAAAACTAGTTCTGAAAATGAAAGTGTCAGTCTACAAAATATCTGCTACCAAAATCGACAAAGTAAAAAAGATGCGATGTAGAGACGGATGTTGGCTATCCAATGCAAAAAAAAAAAAAAAAAAAAAAAATATTTAAAAATGTCGAAATGCAAACGAGATATTAGAAAAATCCCTCCCCATAGGATTAGCAAGTTCGTGAGTGCCTTAGCCGGCAGGGACAGGAGCCTTAACAATAGATAGTGGCTACTTTCAGAATTTATCATGATATTGCAACATTTCTCTCAAAGCAAGGTAGTTTATTGAAAAATTTGTTAAAACATCTGCATTGATATTAAATTTATGAATGAGTATTCAGCTTTGACTTAGAATGAGACACTCTGTATTTTTGACTAAATAAATGAATTGCAACCTCATCTTCCTGTAACATTTTTGTTCATTTCCCAATGCTTGATTTTCCCTCTCTCTTTCCAGATATTATAGAATTACACTGCCTATATACACTAGAGATTAGACGGGCTCAGACTCTGTTTTTATACCAGCCTGCATGATCAGGCTCATTCTTTCTGAAACTGAATTATGAAAATTTTATTTATTCAGGTATAGAAAAAAAAACAAAAAGAAGTCTTTTTTTTTTCCTTCTTGAAAATTATTTATCCCATTTCAGGTCATTCTATTGCTATTTTGATCAAAATGAAGGGAAAAAAGAAATCTTGTTTTCCTGTTCTAGTATTCAAATGTTATTTAAAAAAAAGATTTGCGATATTTGCAGATTTATGTCTGACATTGATGATGACTACCTGTTGATATGACACTGATTGGAAGAGGCACCACCAGTTTGCTTTTCATTCAATTTTAATTTGTGACAAATAAACAGTAGGATATTTTTTTAATTGGATTAGTTTTTTTATTTAGAGATCTAGCACGAAAAGAATTTTTTCTTCTGTTTTTAGTCAACTAGCATTAACTTGAGGTTTGTGGATTTTTAGACCTCTATTGTGTGCGAGTCATAATAACTTTTCATATGAAAATATCATTAGTGATTCTTATATCTATTAGGGAGCTCGCCAACCCCCGCTCAGACACCGCAAACTTTAAAAGCATGCTGATAGATCGGTTTAAAAAAATTTTTGGAAGAATTAATTATAATTAAAATAACAGTGGCGATCTCCATGCTAATGGGTTGTTTCTGTCTTTGATTAAATCAGATCAGTGAAACATGTAAAAATAAGCTAATAATTATAAAATGAATTAAGTAAACAGAGTCTTTGTCTCTTTGTATTTTTATAAGTTTTTTTAAATAAGACCTTTTAAACGTATCGCTTTAAATCTGATGTAATTTTCACCAAAGTTTTCTTTCTCGTTTTAATAATCATGTGAAAATACTTTTATTGTTAGAGAGAAAATATTATTTGTGCTATCTTAGAATCCTCAACAATAGTTTAAAAAGATTATCTCAAAATATCAAATAAATGTCTCACGCAAATATATTTTTAAATTTAAACTGTACATAAAACAAACAATATTATGAATTGGCAATTTTAAATATGACGTAATTTCCTCCATGTACACTTTTACGCATATTAATGGATTTATTATTTTACAGTTTTCTTTCTCTTTTAAAATTCATGTGTAAATATAGTTTTTATGACGTAATTACAAATATCTTCCTGCTTTTAATACGTAATCATTTAATTCTCATTTGAAAGTTTATTCTGTTTATAATAGTCATGTGTAAACAATTTTTAATTTGAAGGAAATATTATTCATTGTGCCGTTTTTAAATTTGGCAACGATTTAAAATAATACCCTTTTCTAAAAGTTGTAAAAAATACCTCTAGAAATGCTGAAAAATTGAATTTAAAATAGAAATAAAACCTCAAAAACTGAGTCAAATTAAAAAAAATAAATGCAGTCTGTACACCGAGCACTTTTAATGTATAAAATGATCTAAAAATTATTAAATTCCCATGTATAGTTTTTGCTCCTATAAAGCTTTTTTAATGGAATGATTTTGACCAACTTTAACATTAAATATCTCTTAAAATAATTCTTCGATTTGAAAACAGTCTGCATCAGCGTGTTTGTCAAACATTTCTCTATAATGCCACCGATTTTCATATTTTTGTATGCAATATTTTTCTTAATATTAACGAAGAAAGACCTCTGATTGCAAAAAATTCAAAACTGCCAGTGGCGGTGACAGCATTAGTTACTTTTTTTTTAGAATAGAGAGATTCTTCATTATGAACTTAACTCATGCTAAGGCTCTGCTCATAACATTTACAAAGTCACTTTCATTCATAAGTACATGTAATTGGTATTTATTGTTATTCAGACAAGAAATAATCCAGCAGTGTTTTTTCTTATAAAAGCATCTGATCTTTCAGATAAATGTCAAATTTTCAATTTAAGTTTATTTTCAGGTACATGACAATTACCAAAGACTGTTATGAGAAAGGAATCGATTATAATTTAAAATGTACATTTTCAATTGGAAATTGAAAAAGTTGTTCGATTCTTCAGTATATAAATAGTAATTAATATCTGTAAATTTCATGCATTTATTTATAAAACTTGCAATATTCAAAAATTGTCTTTTACAGGGAGTTCTTACAAAAAAAAAAAAGAAACTTAGTTCATCTTATTTTATGTTTATATTCTTCATTTTAAAAAATGTGGTCTGGGCTTTGGATTGCAGGTACATCTGTACCAAAATCTTACCCCTCTCTAGATCTCTTTAAGTCAGTGAGACCTTGTGTTGTAATTTAACATATTGTTATTCAAACAAAAATTTCTGAGAGAAAAACCCATATAAGTATGGTAATACAATATGACCATTCATGCTTGATAGTAAATAAGGATTAAATTTCACATAACATATTTCTTCTGGGATGAGAAATTTCCTTTTTATTATGTGCAAATATTATAATATCTTTAAATTCAAATTTGACAGTTTGTTATTTTGCAGCATTGTTTTTCTGTACTGCATGAAACAAATGTTGCTGAATGTGTAACTAGGTGGAAATCAATTACAGTAAAAGCTGTTAAGATTAAATCTGAAAAGACAAAAAACATCCATTTTAGACAGGTTTTTGGTCTTAACAGGTATATCGTGTGTATTATTTTCTTTTCAGTGACATTATGCATTTTTCCATTAACCCTAGAACTCCCAGTAAGAGTCTATCTGATTCCAACCAAGTGAATAAATGCGAATTCAAACCAGAAATTTCTTCATAATTTTTTTAAAATATATACTATATTGAAATAAATAAATAATTTAAATAGTTTTAAATAAAAATTCTGGTGTAGAATATTTTTATAAAAGTTGAAAAAAATTCCCACCCATTTTAGTGTTAAATTTAAGATTTTGTTTTTGACTTGTTCTGTTTTCACAAGTTTTACTGCATCTCTATTAGCTGTAGTTTTCATCATTCTTTAGAGCAGGAATCATCAACTATTTTTTACTATCATGAATGCATTTAAAATATTTTTTATCCATATTTGAGAATACCCTTTTCCCCATACCTTTTATGAAAGTTTTAAAATACAATTTTTTTTTTCTGTTTTATGCAATTTAAAAAAATAAACAGAATGAAAGAATTCTCAAATGTTTTTGTTTTCAATGCAAGCGAGTCTTGTTTTCTTCATAGAAGATTTCAGTCTAACCCTTTCTTGTCTGATTTATTATTATTATTATTGCTTAAATTTAATGAATATGCCATTTATTGAAACCTAATGAATAGGATTATTTTGCATACTGTATTAATATGACAATAGCATAGATGCCAATATCTCCGGAAATTCCGGAGTTTCTCCGGAAATGTAGGGTAAAATACGGAAGTACGGTAATAAGGTAGAAAATACGGAAATTTGAGACAAAAAAATCGCGAATTTCTTCGATCGATCGCGGCAAAAAATCACGAATTTCGTCAATCGGTCATTGAAGTATATCGCGAAAATCGTCTATTAATCGATAAAACCGCCAATTTCTACAATCGGTCGTGGCAGAAAATCGCAAATTTCGCCAACCGATCGTTGAAAAAAGTTGCGAATTTTGTCAATCAGTCGTTGCAAATAATCGTGAAATTCATAAATAGGTCGTTGATAAAAAATCGCAGCCGCGGCAAAATATCGCGATTTGCGTTAATCAGTTGGGGGGAAAATATCCTGAAATCCGGTAATCGGCCAATGATAAAAATCGCGGATTTCGTCAATCACTCGCTGCGCTGCAAAAGAAATCTCGAATTCCGTTAGTCATTCGCGGTAAAGAATTGCTGTTTTCGTCAATGAGTCGCGGCAAAAAATCGCTCTTTTCGTCAGTCAGTCGCGGCAAAAAATCGCGATTTCCGTCGTTGAGTTCTCGGCAAAAAATTGCGATTTTCGTTCGTCAGTCGCGGCAAAACATTAATTTTCGTCCGTCAATCGCGGCAAAACATCGCAGTTTTCGTCGTTCAGTCGCGACAAAACAACGCGATTTTCGTCTGCAAGTTGCGGCAAAACATCGCGATTTTCGTCCTCATGTCGAGGCAAAACATCGCGATTTTCGTCCTAATGTCGCGACAAAACATCGCGATTTTCGTTCTCAAGTCGCGGCAAAACATCGCGATTTTCGTCCTCGAGTCGCGGCAAGACATCGCGATTTTCGTCCTCAAGTCGCGGCAAAACATCGCGATTTTCGTCTGCTAATCGCTGCAAAACATCGCGATTTTCGTTCGTCAGTCGCGGCGAAAAATTCGCGATTTTCGTCAGTCAATCTCGATGAAAATCGCGAATTTTGTTAATTGGTCGCGGGATTTCACACTCACATCAATCACGGATTTTTTGCTCCGTAGAGATAAAAAAAATTCCAAAATTTATTATAAAAAATTATTAATACATTAAAAGTAAAAGTAAATTAAGTAACCTTTATTTAAATTATGTTTGTGTTGATAAATGCAAAAGCTGCAAGAGGACTGAAAATATTTGTAAAAAATATAGCTCGTAAAAAACTTTGTGCAACTCCTGAAATGACTCCTGAAACCTGAACATTTTACTCCTGAAGAGTGTCCAAAACTCCTGAAATTTAACTGGTTTACTCCTGATACAGTCTTTACAATGTTGGCGTCTATGCAATAGGCTGTGGAACAGTTTTTGAAGGCGTTGGAAATATGTTGTATCACAACAGGATTAAATAGGCATAAAATTCTCTGTATTTTCTCGTTTTTATATCATAAATCATAGGTTCGGTCAAGTAGCTGCTATTTTTGAATTTAAAGAATGAAACACATATTTTAACCCTCAGCAATATTGTACTGAGCTGAAAGATAAGGTTTTTTTATTATTGTTATTATTAAATGTTGAATCATAAATGAAGTGATAATAGTAAATGTAAAGGCAGTCTTTACTACATGCAGATAATAATGAAAATGATTTTAACTACGAAATAATATTAAAAATAAAGACATGTCCTATCATTAGAATGACAAATCTGAAAAGGATTTGAGCGTCCTTTCTTTCTATCAAAATACTTATTATAGAGTGCGAAATATAATTTATTATGTATAAATTTATAAAGCTTTTGCAGGTGCAAAGAAAAGGGTTGTTGAGTGCAAGTGCATCCATGAATGTGTGATTGACAACCCTTTTTTTAGAGTATGTGTTATACAGTACAAAGTCTAAAGTCCGGAATCCTCGGGACTATACCAAGTCCGAACTTCGGATTTTTCTGAACTTTAGATTATCAAAAATATTGATTTTTCAATAAAAAGAAAATTCACTACTTAAAAAGACAGATTATGACGTTCATATATTAAAAATTGCATATAACAACTATTAATATTAAATTAAACAATCATTTTCATTAAATAAATAATAACAAAATAAAAAGTAAAACAAAAACATCTGTTTAGGGCTGTTCTCAAATCCAAAAGGAAAACTTTATGGCATAAGTTTTTAATTTATTTTTGTTCGGAGATGCATGAAACTAGCAGGTGGTGTTATTCAGAAACTATATAATTGAACTGTGTTTCCCTTTTTTTGCAAACGCAATAAATCTTCAGAAAATTGTGTCAAAGTGGGCATTTTGAACCGAATTCCCGCTCAAAAGAAGAATAACCATTCAAGGAAGGGTGAAAAACGCCTTTGTCACATGATCAAAATCGCTTATAACTCAATAGGTAATTTATTTATAAAAAAATGGAAAACACAGTTCGATTCCAAATTGCTTCCATAGTCAGGCATTCCAATTTTATATCTTTCCGTTAAAAAATGAACTTATAAATGTGTCAAAACGTTTTTAGCTTGTTGAACAGAGCAGTTGTTAACTTTCTTTACTATTGAACATTTTAGTTAATGTGGACTGCTTCATTAACTTAGGTGTGTCATTAAGAAGTTTTATTCTGTACATAGACATGGGTTAAGATTCAGTAATAAAGCTTCTTTGCTCTACACCTTTTTTTGTTTCAACAATTTTGTTTTTTCACTTCTTTCTTGAAAACTGCCGCTGGAAAGTCCAAACTTTAGACTTTGTACTGTATTTGATTTTTCAATAGTGAAGTATTAAATGGATTATGAGTAATAAAATATTGTTTCATGTATTATTCAATTTTGCTTACTGTCAAGATCTTTGAATTCTTCTAAGAAAACCACTTTAGGCCCTGCCCCACCAGATCTGGCAACTATATCATAAGCAGCCAAAGTTCGCTTCTTCCTCTCCTCAGCCTCTCGTAATCGAGCTCGAATTGCTCTCTCCATTGGATCTAATTGAGATTCGTCAACTGGGGTAGGTTTGGGTTTTGCTGCTGGAGCAACTGTTAAAAGAAAAAACTATAAATTACATCTTTTTCAAGATTAGAAGAAAAAAGCTTGTTAATCCTTTCGCGATTGTCTAATTCTCACATAAACACCCAACTATTTTTGTTATCGTCTGATAAATCATGCACAGCTGGAAAAAATTCTGGAAAACAAAAGTGATCTTCCGCTACTAACTGTCCTGCAAATAATCCTATAATAAATACATAAGCACTAATCGACTAAAAGAATGGTGTATTTTATTAAATGCTATTAAAAAAAAAATTGCTTCGGGAGTAGTCTACATATTAAAAATTGCATGAACTTTGATCTTTCAACCTTTTTTTTTTTGACATTATATCAGATTTAGTTGGATCAAGGAACTCAAATATAGTGTCAGTGTTCGATTTGATTGGAAAAAAAAAAAAAAAAAGTGTCTTATGTACAGTGCATGTCATAGTATTTTAACAACAGAAAGCCCAAGAATTTGAAGAAAATTCTGACTCTCAAGAAAAGAGACTTGAACCTAAATTTCCGTATTTGCTCTTGTCTATTACCATAGCATAAAATATTTATAAAATGAAGGTTTACGCAACATGCAGGGTGTCTACAAATTAGTTGGACTATTAGTTCACCTAACACTTCATTTATAATGACTGTTTCATAATAATGGAAGACATCAGTCCATCAGAAGAAAATAACTCTGTGAAAGCGGAAACTCCGATAATCGGGACTCTACTGTAGTTCAGTTTTAAGACTTATAACACGCGATTTTATTTTACATAAAGTGACATCATCCACATCCACTGAAAAATTAATCATTTGCGATCCAATGTTAAACAACATCTACAGTAAAGTACGCTTAGAACGCCACTATCTCTGAATAATACACAAATCCAAAACAAAAAGAGATTTTGTCATTCAAAAAACTCGACAAAAAAATCAGCTATCTAAAGAGTTACAGGCCTTCATTTGCTTGTATTATTAATAGTATAGATATTTAAAATTAAATTTAGTTTCTAACAGCTCTATGTTTTATCAGAAATCCTTCATTTATATTTTTTTCAAAATAGCACGGTATTTTAATTACATTTTTTTTTTTCAGTTTTTATGGGAAAATGGCAACAAAAAGATATAATTGCTATTTTTCTTTCACTTTCTACAGAAATGGAGTTCTTCCATTGCCAATATTAAGCAAATGGCTCTAAAAACTACAAATAATAATGATAATAATAATATTTAAAAAATAAATGGAGATGCAGTTTTCAAACAAATTGCATTAAAAAATACTTTTTTTTTAATACGACGGTATAAAAATTGAAAATATGCGATGCTTAGAAGGCCGGGATTGTATTGTACATGATGTCACTTGTTGATATAAGATAATAGAGAGCAGTTGAAACCATTTTTTCAAATAGTGTAGATGCAGCTTGAGTTATTGTGCGAATTGGTGTTTGTTCGGTGCTGCAAACTTTTGACAGGTATCTGAAATCGTTTTCATTTTATGTCCTTATAGTTAGTTTAAAATAATTTCAGAGTGATATCCGGAAAGCGAAGATCCTAAACTACTTTTAGAAGCACGTCTTTAGGTTGCATGTGAAAGGGGCCATCTTTCTTAGTTGGAGTTGGTGTAAATATGGGCACCCTCTTTTTCGAATTATCTTAATATACAAGCACATTAAACTCGAGTTTTGCTAATTGTTTAGGCTGCTGAAACACCGCAATGTTCCCCGGAAACTTTAAATGTAGTTTCTTCGGTCGACATATCTCCTGTCCCGAACATGAAGAAAAGAACCCGTGGACGTAAAGTGCAGGTTGCCATCACTGGATCACCATGCAAGGATCAGTTGACCAAGTCGCTTGTCAAAAGTGCTCTCAAGAAGACATCCTCGAGGTTTCCCAGAGTAAGAGCCCGGTCAGGAGGCAGGGGTGGGAAGATCAAAGGCCTTAAAAAAATCGACCGACGAAACGATACTATTTATGCTCGGACTCATCACTGACCCTCCTCTTGTTGACAGTGATGATTATATGAACCTGGATATCAACGATGGGACTAAACCAGTCTCGAGTGATGCAACTTGCATCTTTTGTGATGGAAAGTTCTGTGAAGACACTCGCAGAGAAGTGTGGTTAAATGTGCTATGTGCCAAATGTAGGCACACTTAGATTGTACCGGGCTGAAAGAACCAGTTATGTTTTCAATTTCTGAAAATAATTTTTTTCTGTAATAAATAAATTCTCCACCATTTTGTATTGTTTTATCCTGTTTTAAAATATTTTAAACTAGTTTTTTTTCTTTCTTGGAGCATATTTGCACCTTTTTTTTTCTAGTGCTTTTCTCAAAGCTTTTTGTAAATCTTCGTTTTTGAATTGAAATAATTGATATTAATCATTGTTTTTCATCCTCTCATTTAGTAAAATTGTTATAGTTGTTGATGAAGGTCAGAATCTAAATATTTTTAAAATGAAAGTCTAAGTCAAAAACAAAAGAGGGTGCCCATATTTACACCTTTCCCTCTATATAAAATGAAGTGTGCAGCGTTCATATGAACATTCAAAAGAATTCCGTTACGTTACGGCCTGTGGAGAAAAATCGTTTGCTGTGTGTTTTAATGATGTTACACTATTTCAAACACATTGAAAAATGTATGTACCACTGTGGTACACTATAAGATGATTAATATAGAATATGGTGTGCATAGCATTCATCCTTCATCTGCAAGGACGCACAAAAGAAGTCTGTTGCGGTACTGTACGAGTACGTGAAGAATAATTGCTTGAAGTACGTTTTCAGTTGTGCTATACATTTTTTAATTTAACGGAGTCCTTGTCTATTACTTATGTGCATAAATTCTATAAATCATATACTGGGCGAGATACACGAGGTATCTCGAGTGCATTTGCGTTTATTGACGGAAATTACTGTAAGTCGAGGGATGCCTGTAATTTTTTTTGCATTGGATAACTTGGGTCCTTCCCTACATCGCCCTTTTTTTACTTTTTCGATTTTGGTTGCAGATATTTTTTATAAAGTTACTTTCACTTTCGAAACCGATTCCGAAAAGGAAAGTGTCGTTATAAAAAATATCTACAACCAAAATCAAAAAAGTAAAAAAGGGGGCGATGAAGAGATGCACCTAAGCTATCCAATGCAAAATAAAATAAAATATCGAAATGCAAACGAGATATTTGCAAATAACCTCCCCATAGGTTTAGCATTAGCTCGCGAGTGTCTTCGCCTACCGGAGACAGAAGCCTTAATTCTTGCTGTGTCCTGTCGGAGCGGCATTTCTCTATCACTCTCTGTGGTAAATTAGGGATATTGTACGCAGTTGTTCAAAAACGAGAGAGAGAACACCCACACACTTTTAAGCGACAAATTGCCGCAGAGAGATGCGATTGAGAGAGATCCGTGTTTATTTTTCGAATTTGAATACAAACTTTAAAATGCGTCATCTACATATTAAAAATTGTATCGAATTTGAATTTTCTAATGGTAACACTCGCCTTTGATACCATTTTTTAGTTCCTTTGATCAGGGTAGTACGGAAAAAAATATTATGACTGTTAAAAATTATTATTATACTGATTATACACTTTTTCTTAAATCTTCATAACAACTCCCCAAATGAGGTGCAGCAGCAAAAAACGTTCAAAATTTGCGTTCTGTGATATTGTTTGGGCTAGTAATTTGAAATTTGGTGTTGTGATAACCATTAAAATATAAATACTTGCTATGAACGGTTTCTAAAAATTTCGAAATTTAAAAATGTGAAATGATTGGAAAACATTCTAAAAACGTTCTAAATTACGATTTATTATGAATTTTTAGGGGTAGAAACTTAAAATTTGGCATGACTGTTATTTTAGAGATGTAAATGCCCAGAACAGTTTTCTAATAATTCGAAATTTAAAAGGGTGCAGGAGCAAAAACACGTTCTAAAGTTGCGATTTATTTGATACAGTTTGTACAGAAGCCTGGAATTTTGCATGGTGGTTACTTTTAAGACATAAATGTAGGCTATGAATGGTTTCTAAAAAAAAAAATGAAATTTAAAAGGTTGAAATGCGCGGAAAACTTTCTAAAAATGTTCTAAAATACGATTTATTTGGCATTGTTCTAGCTAGAAACTTGAAATTGTGAATGGCTGTTATTCTAAAGATGTCAATGCTTGTCCAAAACAATTTTCTAAAAATTCAAATTTTAAAAGGATTTAGGTGCAAGAAAGTTCTAAAATTGTGATTTATGTGATACAGTTGGTATAGTGGCTTAGAATTTCGCATGGCGTTTGCTGTTAAGATGTAAATGCTCGCTAAGAACGGAATTCGGAATTTAAAAGGATTAAAAGAGCGGGAAACATTTGAAAGACGGTTTAAATTACGATTTAGTTGGATTTGTTTGAGTTAGAAACTTGAAACTTAATATAGCGGTTACTTTTTAAACAAGCAGATGCATGGTAAAAACAGTTGATTAAAAACTCGAAATTTAAGGGTGAGAAAGATGCAGAAACGTCCTAAATTGCGGTTTATTTGAAATTGATGGGGATAGAAAATTAAAATTATGACATGTCTGTTATTCTCAAAACGTAAAGTCTCGCACAGAGCAGTTTTTACAAAATTCGGAATTTAAAGGGGTGCAGAAACAAAAAACGTTCTAAAATTGCGACTTTTTTTAATGCTGCTGAACTAGAAAGTTGAAATTTGGCGTGGTCGTTATTAAATTATGTTCTACGATGCTGGATTGAATACGTTCGATGTATTTCATAAGAAAACATTTTCGTGTTAAAATATGAAAGACTACGTCTGGATCGTGAACTTTTTAAAATTATGTCGTAGTAGGAATGTAATTCCACCATTTTTGAAGAACAGGAATAAATTTACCAACTTGAACTTTACTAGTCTTAATAGACAATTTGAGAAAAAAATGTTTAGCATCATGTATTAGGAAGAAATATGTCTACGTTAACAATCTACAAAAGAGATTTTTAGATTTATATTTTGAATTTGCAGCCTCTACCCCATCATATATTTTTGATGCTTTAATGCCCAGACTGGAAAAGTATAGATACGGAAAAAAACGCTCCGAAGAATTAATACAAAGTCGTAAGATCAAAAAACTTTGCAACGCACAAGGTACCATGTTAACCCTATTTGCAAACCAGTGGAATTTCTGGACTTATCTAACAGACCATTAACGGAAGAAGAAACAAGAGTACTTGAACACGGGCCAAAATATATTTTTCCGGCGAAATCTATTCTAAAAGCTATCATTCCAGAGCTTGAAACTATTGTGCAGTCGTCAAAAAAACGGGCATAAAGAAGAAATTCGTAACATTATGTACTATGAACTTAACAAATTAATTAAACAACCTAAAGTGCTACCAATGATGAATTGAATACTCTAAAAAACCTTACACTTGACCCAGAAATTATTTTAATCCAGACTGATAAATTTAATAAATTAGCTATATTAAATACAGACACTATAAAAACAAAATGATTTAATGTATTAACGATATGAATTGTGTAGAAATCAAGTAAAATCCACTTAACATAATTAACAAAAAAGTTGACGAATTAGTCAGTAAAGGAAGTTGGCCTGATAATATGAAAGTTTAGGCAAAATTAATAAATTAACAATAATCGCAACAGTTGTTGGCAAACTCAAAGACCACAAAATAGGTTTGCCTGTCAGAACAATTGTAACAAGATGTTCAAGCACCACATATTACACAGAAAAAGCCTTTGTAGTTTTATTGAAAAATATCTTGCCCAGTTCAGATCATGTAATTAGTTCAACATATGAATTCATTCAATGTTTGAATAACATGCATTTTCCTCAGAATCATTTAATAACTAGTCTTGATGTAAAATCTTTATACCTATCCATTGACACCCAAAAAGTCATTATAACAATAAATAGCTTACATTGGCGGCATAATTAATGAAAATATGAAAACCACATTAAAAAAGGCTCTTAATCTTATAGTTAATAATAATTATTTTACCTTTGACAATAAAATATATAAAGAAAATAACTGAGCCCCGATGGATTGTCCGATATCAGAACTATTAGCTGAATTTGTATTAAGACTTCTAGAAACGGATATTTATAATAAATTGGATTATACTTCCCATACATGAATCAGTTACGTATATGATATTTTCATCATATGGCAACATACCTTACTCAATAACTTCTTAACTCAGATTAACCTTGATTCTAAGATTAAATTTACTTTAGAAATGGAATAGAATGGTACTCTGTCTCATTTGGATGTATTATTAAACAAAACGCACCATGGAATAGAACGTACTGTTTATAGAAAACCCATAGCCAATCAATCCACTATGCCACATAATGCTCAAGCACCTTTTTCCTACAAAGTTTCTGCATTTAGACATTTTATTAAAAGAGCTTTCACAATATATACCCCTGAGCAGTTAACCAACAAAATAAATAAATTATATGATGTCTCAAGAAAATGATGGATATAAAGAAAACACTATAAATTGATTAATTATATGAGCATGAAGAATAATAAGAAAAGAAACTTCAAAATGAGCAAAATTCTAATTTATCTACTTTACAATACTTTCCTGGATTCTCTGAAAGATTGAAATATAATAGATCCAATAAAATAAAATCAATTATCAGGTGTATATGGAATACCTTTTACCACATATGATGGAACATTGCAATATTATATGGGAACGACAAACAGAAAGTTTGAAACGAGGATCAAATAACATAGAGCAGATACCAAATACAACAAGAGAACTACAGCTTTAGCCAGACTGTATAACAAAGAGCCTTTACAGCTTGATTTTTACAATAGTAGAATAATTTATCTATCAAGATTTTATCTGCCCTCCATTATCCGAGAATCAATAGAAATAATTTTTACACGGCGAGAATGTATGCAAGGATTCAGCCTCTTAGGAATTACCTAGAATTTGGAAAGAGGTACTTTACAAAATAAGAAACAATATGATAAAATAATTCGCGTTCACAGATGTCCATTTTTATTGGAGCACTTGCTTTCATTATAATTGTGATCTCGTGATTTTTGTTTACAACAGTTTTTTTTAACTAGCTGACCCGACCGGCGTTGCCCGGGCAGACTGTCATTAAAAATATAACAGTGGAGTGGACTTCATAAAAAAAAAAAGACTGAAAAATATTTATTTATACTAAAAACTTGTAAAAAAAATTAAATAAGAGCTAAAATTTCAAAAATATAACAGTTACGTTTAAAAAATGAAACGGTCGGGGAAAAGAATGAAAAGTCAGGGAAGTTCTTACGGTTGAACCTAAATGGCATATCGGTATAAGATCGAGGCTTGATATATGGCAAATTAAGATTTGTGAAATGCTAATGTGATGCATTTTATAAAACTTCATTATAAACACAATTAAATATATCTGAAGTAGGAGAAACAACAGTTATAGAGTCAAAAGATCTAACTCTAGGAAGACCAACATACAATTGCCCATGTCCATGACTGAACATAGGTTTTGATAAATCTAAACATATTTTATCAAACTTTTGTCCTTGGGATTTATTTATTGTCATTGGAAATGATAAACGAACAGGGAACTGCTTACGTTTGAATTTAAACGGCATAGTGGCATCAGATGGAAACCATATATATGGGGAATCAAGAAAGTTTCTTGTTTATGGTATCAATATGTTTTACCTCAATAATATTCTTCTGTAAATTAGTAACTATAAGTCGTGTGCCATTGCCAGAATAAGTAATCTAAAAGATTACAGAATAAGTAATCTTTTAGATTAAGTAATTCTTTTAGATTGAACTAAATTTCTGAGTAACACTATTATGACTCCCTGCTTAATTTTAAGTGCATGAGGTGGCATACCGGTTGGAGTTAAGCTATTTAAGAATTCTTCAGAATAAGTAAGTTTGTCTTGTGAATTAATCCTTACAATGCTATCTACCCTGTTATAAATAACTTCAGTTGGAGGTAGACAATGTAATACACGTTGATTAATTTGTAAAGACAAACCGTTAGTTACAGTGAGAATGGCGCGTGTTTTAAATTGTTCAGGGGTGACTGTTGTGAAACCTATGTTATGATACATTTGTTTGACATTATTTTGTACTGAAGGATAACATATTGCAGGCAAACTGACTTTGTCTCCACTCTTCCCTTCCCCAACATGAAGCAGCCAAGTTGCAAAATCTCTTTCATTTTCAAGAGCACGCATGTTTTCCGTCAGTTTCATCACTTGAAATACTGACCAAAAATGATGTTTTTTTAAGTAGCTCGCAACTGTCAGAGATATCGAGCCCTTTGATATTACAGGGAATACTTGTAGAAAGTCTCCACTAAGTAAAACAACTTTTCCGCCAAATGGTTCAGGACATTTTGTGAGATCTTGAAGCAATCTATCAACCGCTAAAAAAAATATGAACATGCGTCATTGGACCTTCATCCCATAATACAGTCGTCTCTCTGTTTAACATCGCTCTGCTTAACGACGATCTCTACTTATAACTGCGATTTCTGTGACATAGCAGTTGTTACAGAAACTTGGAATATGCCATGATGGTTACTTTTAAGACATAAATGAATGATTTCTAGAAAATTCGACATTTCAAACGAAAAGTAATGAGCGGAAAACCTTTAAAATGCATTCTAAATTACCTATTTATTTGGAATTAACTTTAGTTCTTCTCATTAATTTAAGTCACCCAATGTAGTATAAAAATGAAGTTTACTCAAAATGGTGTTTAATTAATAATTTTTGAATTATCCGTAGCAGTATAATTTCTCTAAAAAAAAAAAAAAAAATAGGCACACAAATACCACTTGGTATATTTCAGCAATTACACGAGCAAAACCGCGGTTCTTGCTAGTATTTACATATAATAGATTAAAATAGAATAAGAGTGAATAGAAAATACCTTTTTCAACTTTAGGTATCCCTCCAGCCATACCAAAACAACAACTTCCTTTTGGCAGTTTTGGTGCAGTTTCGATTTTTGAAACTAAAAAATAAATAAATAAATATTTTTACATTATGAAATAATCAGTACCGAAAAAACACTCCAAAGATAACTTAGTAATAGCAAAAACATAATGCCCTTTGTTAAAATGTGTATTATTGCATTTGATTTGTATTACGTCAGTGATTTGATTGTATTTTTAATCACATGGGAAGACTAGATTTCAATGAAAATTTCCGGCAAAAAATACTTCTTTTGTTCAGTTTGATTGAGACTGTAACACCTGAAACTTAAAAGAACCTCACAAAGGTCAATCCCCAGCTCGGCCTATTTCCCTCGTGTAGATAATCGGCCATAAGATAAATACCAAATACACCGAAATTTATTATTATGGGCATATATAGTAAGGGAGCTAGGGGATGTATGGGACAAGGGATGGATGGGACATTCTCAATATTTCAGGCAATAAACATTTATTTTAAATTGCTTCCTAACCCCATATACCTCTACCACAGTGTGCTTCAGAACTAAAAGTAGGACCACATTGCTGTTTTCATTTTCCTTCAAAGTTGCATTTTCTGAAATCTCTGCTTAAAAGTAAGTTTTTTTTTGCATTTGAAGATGTGAAATATCTTATACAATATAAAAAATTAAGCTATGTTGTAGTTATTTATTTTAAGGTTCAATATCAATAATTAAAATGAATGAATAGTAACCATTGTGACAAAATAATTTTTGAGGTAAAATGGCTGAGAAGGGATATTATGCATCATGGGGATGATTGGGACATTTCAAATGGGGATGAATGGGACATTCTCACTCCTCCCTAGAGATGTTGAAAATTTTATTTATTAATTAAATAGTATTATATAGGATAATAAATCAATAATTTACGTCAATTAATAGTATTAAATAGTATTATATGAGTTGTTATTGTTTAAAATTTCTGAGTGTTACTTATTGTATTGTAATAATTATTAATGGATTATCAAAAAATTGGTACTAAAACTTAATCAAAATAGATAAAATTGATAAAAATAGTATATGTGTATTGATCAAATAGGGGAAATTATATTGAATTTTGAAATGTTGCACAAATAAATCCCCACCCCTAACATATTGGGTCAATCGGAAAGTCGGGCCGTGTTGGGAAAATCAATTCGTACCGGAAAATTCAATCATTTAATTATTAGACATTGATTCCGATATCTAATGTCTAATAATTATCAGGCAGAGTTTTCCGGTACGAATTGATTTTCCCAACATGACATGACTTTCCGATCGACACAATAATTTCCGTTCTGCATGTTTCTACGATACATTTAATTAATATTAATTAATAAGTTATGATTGAAAATTATTAGCTATGCTATATTTAAAAGACATTTTGCACTTTCATTTCAAATCTAAAATGCCTCATAAGTGGAAAAAAAGAACAGGTTGATAGCCGAAGTCCGCATTAAAAGTTAAAACTGCAATAAAAGAAGTTATTGAAAAAAAAAACATATCGATTCGTGCTGTAAAATCATATATTACAAATATAATTTTCATATAAGGTTATAATTATAAATTTTAATTTGGTAAAATTGAATACAGGGAGGAAAATCTTTGTGTCCCATCCATCCCTATTAGTGTCCCATTCATCCCTGCTGTGGGGATGATTGGGACAGGGAGGAACGTTTTTTTTTATTTCATAATATTTTTATGAATAAATCATAATCTAGAATAAATATTGTTCATATATGTTGGCAAATACCTAATGTATGAAATGTGATATATAATATTGATAGTAACTCAAATAAAAAAATATAAAAAAATATTTTTGTGAAAATGTCCCATTCATCCCCCACCTCCCCTATCTCTAATGTGAAGGTAACGAAACGTATACATACTATATGCCTAACTAATCTCACGATTTCAATTTTTACTCTTTGAAAAAACAACTATGATGTTGAAAATTAAAATAAAAAGAAAAGGTAATTGATTCAAATTTTAGAGCATATATTGGAGCAGTATATTTCTCCTCTAAGGTTCAAACTTTATAGAGTCGAAAACGCGGTGTCATTATGTATTAATATGTGAACAAGATTAATAACAGTAACAGACACAATGATTCAAAATAATGTCTAATAAATACAAATACTAACAACAATATCATTATAATAAAACACTCATACTACGATATATATCAAAACACACATACACACATAAATAACGCCTGCATTCAACAGTTAAAGGTATATATAAATATTATACAGACATACAAACAATAAATACAATAAACCCAACTGGAGTGAAAAATTAGCCAGAGCCAGGAATCGAACCCGGGACCACAGTATACAAGACTGCTGCTCTAACCACTGAGCTACTCCGGCCGATGCCTGAGTCTGCAATTTCTCACTAATAAATCATGTTGGGGAAGCTCAGTGGTTAGAGCAGCAGTCTTGTATACTGTGGTCCCGGGTTCGATTCCTGGCTCTGGCTAATTTTTCACTCCAGTTGGGTTTATTGTATTTATTGTTTGTATGTCTGTATAATATTTATATATACCTTTAACAATATCATTGTCTCTTCATTAATTGAACACGGCTACGCGCGTTCTAATAAATACAAATACAAATACTAACAACAATATCATTGTCTCTTCATTAATTGAACACGGCTGCGCGCGTTCAAAATTGAGTCATTAAAACGGCTGCGCCGCACAGTGGTCCCAAATCGCGATTATGTGGCCAAAAATCAGAAAATCGAAGTTTCGTATTTCGAAATGAAATAAATTCCACAGTATTTAAAAATATCTGAAGATTTATATTCTTTAATATTTTGGTTTTATAAGCTCACATGAATTCGCATTGCTTATATAAAGTTAGGAGTTTTGAGCGTTTTTTGCTGTTGCGTGAATTTCAGACAAATTCGCTGCATTCACACCATAAGTAAGACCTTTTCAGATGATTTGTCATTTTTTTCTTTGCACTTCTCTGAAACAACATTAAATTACATATGTAATTTGATTTTTCGATTGCAAAAATTTCAAAAATTAAAAACAGAGGAATTTTTTAAAAAATACATAGTTTTAAGGAATTTTTATAGGGTAATTCCGGGATTTATGACGCACATTTTTTTGAATTTGTATATAAAGTCCCTTGGGGGACATAAAATTAAAAAAACCATGCTGTGCTATTTAATGTTAAATATACAACGCGTGTACTGTGACAAAAAAATTCAAAACAAATTATTAATATTTTTTAACAATTTTTTTCTAAAACATTACACTTCGGCGCGTCACCCGTACATTCAGGCTGAGACGCCGCACTTGTGCGGTAGTTATGCCGCGCTTGTAATAAGAACAGAATGAAATTATAAATAAAAATATTAAAAAAATAAATATTCATATCTGGACTATAATTAACGATGTAATAACAAAATGAAACTAAATGAGTGCAATGAAACGTATTAGTAGATTCAAATTAATAATTGTTGCCTACTTTCACTATTAAAATTATCGACTTATTTATTTTTTTTTTTTTTTTTTTTGCATTAAATTTCAATTGTTATTGCAGCAACAATGTAACATCAATGTATTAGAAAGGGAAAAGAAAAAAAGTAAAATTGTGTTTAAATAATTTATTTGTTGACCCTTTCGGGACCGGTGGCTTTTATACAAACTTTATTCGGTTGGTACCACTTTTTAAAAAGAAGTTACCTTTACTTAACCTTCCGTCTACCAGACGGGTCCATTGGACCCGACATGTACATTCAAAATATTTATTCAAACCAGAAATTTCTTCAAAACAAACTAAATGTATAAATCAGACAATAATAAGTTAAATAAACAAATTAAATAGTTTTAAGTAAAAATTCTGGTGTAGAATGTTTTTATAAAACTTGAGTAAAATTTCCGGTAGTTCTAGGGTTAAATAATCATGAAAATGCTCTAATTAAACAAAGCAAAATATTACTTTTCTTTTCTACTGGTGCCAGAAATAAATTTTGTAAGCTCTTTATGAAGGTACTTATATGCACCTATGGTCAATAATGGGTTAAAAAACCTGTTTTTTTTTTTTTTTTTTTTTTTTTTTTTTTTTTTTTTTTTACTACAATCTACAGAAAAAATGTCGAAAAAGTACAGTCTTTATGTAACTACATTTAAACATATGATGCAACGAAGCCAATTACAATTCCTCTTTTTTGGAGTAGTTTACCAAGAATGCCTGCGTTACGCGTAATCCAATTTTTCATTATTATCATCTTGATTTGCGCCTTTCTTGCACTTCTTACTTTTTATTTTCCTCTTTTTCTCCTTTGGTTTAAGTAAACTTGATAACATACCTAACATGGTTAGTCTGTGCAAAAAAAAAAAAGTAATCATCCCGTACAAAAAAAAAAAAAAAAAAAAAAAAAAAAAAAAAAAAAAAACTGCGGCATGTATACCGGAATAGCAGTGCGGCATGTGTCCCATTTTTCATGGTGCAGACGTCGGCCATCACAGTTACCTGCCATCGCTAAGGGGAATGGCGCAACCATACACACAGTACTCTATACGATCGCTACACTTAGTTTTGACTTCGAAATCACGCATGCATTTAGTAATTAGTGTATGAAAAGTATTTAAACATAACGTGTTTAAAAGTTTGGACAGTGAAATCATGCACTTACGTCAAATTAAGGATTGTACTTCTACAAGTAAACATCGAAATGGGATTCACGCTATACACTGGTTAAAATAATCTCATTGCGCACCTATGCTGTGCGTTTGACGACCATCTATCGATAATTACAAGAAATACAAGGGGTGCGGCATCTATCCCGTATGCGGCGACTCTCCCGGAGTTACCCTACATAAAAAGTGATATATAAAAAAGTCCTTCCGAGTTCCTCGGACTTTTATAGTACAAAATGTAGAATGAACCTTCTAAAATCATATCCCGAGAGATTTATTGCGACTTTGAGAGAACCAGTAGTTTGAAGTTGGACTTTGGATATTGCCAGTATTAGTCCAAAATCACTAATCTGGTTTAAAGACAATCTAATTTTCGTATTGACCCAAAATTGTCAGCGTTTATATAATGCAACATTCTAATTAACATAACACTGTCAGTTTCATTTTTTAATTTGCGGGGGGGGGGGATTAAGAGTTGGGAATATATTTTTTTATTTATATATATTTTTTTATTTGTTTTTACATTTTCCCCTTGCTTTTTTCCGAAAATTTTGGAAGTAATCTAATTAATGAATTGAATGATTTTGTTATTAATTCACAATAAAGAGATGTCGAAAACTTAAAAAGTAGTAATAATATTTTTAGATTTTCCTTGCTATAGGGGCAAATGGAAAAAGGTGAGATTTCACGCGTGTGTGGGGGATGGGTGGGTGGCAAAATTTAGCTGATTGATTATTTATGTATTAATTTTAAATGCTAAAAGGTGTAAATTAAAACTTTAAAACCAGTAAAAATACGTTTATTTCGACTGTTGACATGTTTCGACTTACCCCGAATCATTTTCAAAAACAAATAAATAATGCTATTCTAAATTGGTACGGTCTATGACACGCCATCATTCAGTTTTCCACGTTTTCTTTCATATTATGCACGTTACATTTTCATTTTATATGGATGTTTATTTTATTTTATTTTATTTTCATACTCATTGAGTAGCTCGAGCCATATTTTTGGTAAGTGAAATGCTGCTGCACCGTTACATATTGAGTTTTTGCGCGCTACAATCTCTATGGTTTCTCTTATAATGGATGGATAGTATAGACTGGACGGGAAAGTTATTTTTCTTTTATTGAAATTTGCTTGGATGGTTTCTTCTTGATAAAATCTTGATAGGGCTGTGGTTTTTCTATTCTATTTAATATCAGTTATAGGCTCCTTTTTTCTATACTTAAATTTCCTGCTAGTCATACCACTATAGTAATTCTTTGATCCGTCTGCCCTAATAAATGGTATTTCATACACCCCAGAGTAATTCTCAAAACTAATTGGGTCAATTTTAGCGCAAATGATATTCTTCAATTTCGGAGATGGTTTTGCTACTAAGCAGATAGTGGAACGTTTAAGGCTATATTTTAATTTATCAAAAAAGCTTGGAATAGATTGAATAGTATAAAGTTTGCATTTTTTCCAATCAAATTTACGTTCAGGTTTCTTATTATTGGTAATCATATTTATTCATATCATATCATATCATATTCATATCATATCATAACATTTCATATAATATCATATCATATCATATTCATATTCATATGACATCATATCATATTATTTATGTATTTTGTTGGTTGCATGTACTCTTTATTGTTACTTTTCAGTAACATTAAAAAGAGAAAAAAATAAGATTTTAACCTATATATTTTCAGGGAGGGAGGGAGAGGGGGGGGTTAAAATTTCAGGGGAAACTGAATTAGATGATTTGTCTTAAAAAATGAAAATATTCACCATAATCAAAAGTGGAAAATTCTCATTCATGTAAAAAAAGAAAATTTAAATTTAATAAAAACTTGCCCCCCATTTTTGCGACCCCCCCCCAATTTCCTCCCCCGGAACCCCAATTACATTTAGTATAAATTCACAATATAATATCATTTAGAATGTTATAAAATTAAAAATGAGCCATATACAATCACTAGGAATGCCAGAAATGATTTTTGGCCACTTGATCGCGATTTGGGACCACTGTGCACCGCATGAAAAACTTAATAAATTTTAATATTTTACTTTATATAAAAAAAACACACCAAATGACCAAGTATTAATATTATTAATGACGCAAAAACATCAAAGTTTCTGATAAAAATATGCCGGTAAACCTCCCAAAATAGGTCCTAAAAAAGAGTGAAAAGTCCAAAAGTGCAAATCGTCTAATCGAATATGAAGGATTTCAGAATTCATCAGGTATTTTGTGCTCCTTATGTAGGAAAAGTTGAACCGCACATATCACTCTGATTATGGATAAAAAATTACCATGCCTGCTGGTAGAGGGTCAAAAGGGGAGGGTTATACGAAAAACTGAAAATAAATTTTAATAATTTACTAATTACGCTAAAGAGGTTGCAAATAATATAAACAGAAAAAATATTTAAAAAACGAGAAAGAAAAAACTTTTCTATAGGTATTTATGCAGTTACTAAGAAATCAAAATGATCAATCGTTGTTGAATTTATTTCAAAATAAATTAAATATATCTTTATTAGATATTATTTTTTAAATTATTAATGCATAGCTGTTTTTTTTTTTTAAGTTAAAAGGATGGTTATAATTACCCCACCAAAACCTCACAATCACATAACTTTGGGGTAATTAAGACCACTAGTGGGGAAATTATGACCACTATATCTTCTCTTTATACTTGCCAATGCACATTTGTTTGGGGTAACTGTGACCCCTTTGAACTCCAAAGTGACAAATCTGTCTATCAAAAATTTTATAGACTTAGTTTCAAATTGCTATTCTGATCTCAGAAAGGCTTCAGACTTGTAATAAAGAATATGTAAGATGAAATATACATTATGGGGTTAATATCTAAGCTTGAAACAAAATTTTACCATACACAGTTTTCTCCAATATGACGGCGGTCATAATTACACCCTGGTCATAATTACCCCACCTGACCCTAAATTAAAAATTTTAAATTTTAATCTGAACACAATTAAATATATATATATATATATAAATGCGTATGCAAATTTCAGATTCCAAGAGAACAATTCGAAAATGCTTTGTTATTTTACAGATAAAGAAAATTTGAAATTGAAATTTTATCAATTTTATTTGCACAAAACTATAAAGAAATTTAAAATGAAACATATTTCATAAAAAAAAGAAATAAAAAGAAATATGTTCACCATTATACTGATCGATGGCACCACTATTAAATGAACTGTCATTTCCTAAATTACAGCCATTTACAAAGAAAGATATGCTATAAAATTTTCTTTAAATAATTTTTGAATTCCTATTATATTTATGCGAAAGTAAATCTTTGTCCACAAGACTGACATTTTTGTATTCCAATTTTTATTAGTCAATTTTCCGAATTCTGTCACCCACTTTCTTCTACATTTTTAAAACTGTTACGTACAGGGGCGCGCCAGCAGTATCCGGCGCCTGTGTGCAGAACTTCAATTGGCGCCCCATATTCCATATTCCTAACCCCCCCACCCCCCACCCCCGAAAAAAAAACTTCATAATTTTTTTTCAAGGAGTATAAATGTATAGCTGCCAAGCCAACCTTCCGGGGGGTTTCTCCAAATCAAATAAACGGATTCGGAACCAGAATATTTATTTAATGAAATGTGTCAAGTTTCTACAGGGTTCTTTTTTATTTCATTTATTAAATTAAATTTCTGGTTAAAAATATTGTTGTTTGAATTAAAAATAAGGAATGTTGTCAGTTATGCAAATAACAGATATCCCTAAAAGATGGGTGCTTCAGCTGTTTGCTCTCACAATGGCATACCTCCTAAGTAAATCAGCTTCTTTTACCTCCATCACTCCCGGATTTTTTAAGATGTGATCTTTATTTATATTTATACTTAAAACAGTTCAAATAAACTTTAATTTGGAAATATAGCTGTGTTGAATTAATCAATGGTAGGACTATGACACAAAGAAAGGGGTGATCGTAATATGGTAAATACACATAAAAGTAGAAAAATATTTTCTCAAATTATGATGTTTGTAATACACCGGAGCGCGTTCATGGTACTTTTATCTCTTTTAAAATAATGTAACATCAATTAAGATGCGCCTTAAACAATTACCACACGTAGATCATAATTAGGGGTGCATTCGAAAATGTTCCAATCCCGGAACATTTGATTTTATATTAGCAAATATAGAACCGCTATGCTGGCTATATAACAATTGTTATGAAAAATGCACATTCATTTCGCGTTTACATTGTTAAAAAGCTAAGCTAAACTTTACCTTGTCACACTGTTAACTAGTGATGGGCGATAACGAGATGTTTTTTTCGATTTTCTCGATTGTATGGACATCTCGATAATTTTCGATTGTGTAAATTTTTTCTCGATGACTGCAGTTTGCAAATTTCTTTTATAAATCATATATTATGTATTATATACGTCATACATTTATCAAGAATCGTCTGCAGGTGAACTGGAATGCGTCGATGTTAATAAAGACTAGGTGACTTCGACCGCTAGCGGGCCCCTCCTTTAATCGGGGCCCCTAATTTATACGTAATCTTGTAATATGAAATCACGAACAGGTTACCCGCTATATACGGCACTGATATATGATAGCAGGCGGGTGTGGTGTGCACGCACTACAAAATCTTGTAAAAAATATAATATCGAAACGAATGAACCTCGGGCCAGATCTCTTGGGGGAGGGGTCAAAGCGAGCGGAGGGACACAGCAGCTGCATAATATGATTAAGTCGTCACAGGTCTTTAGGCCTTTCCAACCATATGTCACATGAGAAGTCTGGATCTGAATTTATAAAAAAGCCCTCCCCGTGGGGGCAAAGGGGGGAGGGGTGCGGGAGGTGGATAACATGAGTAAGTGGTCATAAGCCTTTCCAACAATATGTCACATGAGGGGTCCCAGCTAAATTTAGAAAAACACCCCGTGGGGGAAAAGTGGGGGGGGGGCGGTCACCGGAGGTGCATTACATCAATAAGTAGTAACAGACCTTTCCAACGATATCTCACATGTGGGGTCTTGGCAAAATTTGGAAAAGTGTCCCCCGGGGGGGTGCAAAATGGGGGAATGGACACCGGAGGAGCATAACATCAATAAGTAGTCACAGACCTTTCCAACGATATCTCACATGAGGGGTCTTGGCTAAATTTGAAAAAGTGTCCCCCGGGAGGGGCAAATTGGGGGAGACTGTCACCGGAGGTGCATAACATCAATAAATAGTCACAGACCTTTCCAACGATATCTCACAAGTGGGGTCTTGGCTAAATTTGGAAAAGTGCCCCCGGGGGGGGGGGCAAAGCGGTGGTGGGGACACCGTAGGTACATAACATCAATAAGTAGTCACAGACCTTTCCAACGATATCTCACACTATGGGTCTTGACTAAATTTGAAAAAGTGTCCCCGGGGGGGGGGCAAAGAGTGGGGGGGACTGTCACCGGAAGTGCATAACATCAATAAGTAGTCACAGACTTTTTCAACGATATCTCACAAGAGGGGTATTGACTAAATTTGGAAAAGTGTCCTCCGGGGGGGAAGTGGGGGGGGGGGCGGCCACCGGGAGTGCATAGCATCAATAAGTAGTCACAAACCTTTCCAACGATATGTCACATGAGGGGTCTTGGCTAAATTTGGAAAAGTGTCCTGAAATTTCATATATTATAAATAATATTTAGCGGAGGGCTCCATAAAAAAATCTGATCTAAAATGATAAAAACGGAAAAAACTATCCTCGCAGTGGGGGCCAAATCGGGGAGGGGAGGAAGAAAGTCTCATAATATGAAAGAGTCATCCGAGAGCTTACCGATGACATATCACATGACTGGTCCAAAAAAAGTTTGAAAATTGCTCCCCCTCCCACCCCCCGTGAGCCCACTCTTTCGCCCCGGAATTCACACAGCCGCCACTTTAAAATTTTTATGTTCAATAATTAATATTTACCGGAAGACTGCATAAAAAACCCACATCTAAAGTGATATTTAAATTTATTATAGAAATCGGCTACGGTTTTAAAAATTTGTTCGCCCCTTCCCCATCCCCCTTTGGGCGAAGAAAGGTTCATAGTATGAAAGAGTGGTCAAAGGGCTTTTCGATTATATGCCACAGGAAGGGTTCGGTAAAATTTTTAAAATTGCACCCCGCATGATTCCACTCTCACGTCCTCCTTCCTCGAAATCACCCGACCCACCTTCCTCTTTGAAATTTTTATATTTAATAAATATTTTTATCGGAGGGCTCCAGGTATGTGACATCTTGGTTGGGCTAAAATAAGAGAAACTTTGAAAATTAGGGCTTCATTTCACAGCTCATTGTCATGCCTCTTTCTCTATCTCGTCCCTTGGTACTTTCGATAAATTTTCTTACTTTTCTTCTCTGCCGAGGACGAGAGAAATCCTCGAAAAGCTTCTCATAGCGAAATGTTGAAAAGCGCGAGCGAAATCCTCGAAAGGCTTTTCGTTGGGAGATTTCGAAAAGAACGAGGGAAACCAGCCACCAGCGAGAGGCTTCCCATCGGGAAAGGTTGAAAAGGGCGAGAGACACTCTCGAGAGACTTCCCATTCCGAAAGGTTTAAAACCGCGAGAGAACAAACCATCGAGCAGCTTCCCATCTGGAAGCGTCGAAATGCTGGAAAAATCATCGAAATGAGATTTGCCGAAATGCGAGATGAAAATGAAGCTTTTAGAGTCAAACTTACCGGTTGGTTTAAGTCATAATTTCTCAAAGGAGTCCATCTGCTTATCCAATTTCTTTTTAGCTCACAGGCTATCTAAGCCTGAGAGCTAATGTACCCGTCGG
This sequence comes from Maratus speciosus, assembly GCA_963932465.1. NCBI lineage: Eukaryota > Metazoa > Arthropoda > Arachnida > Araneae > Salticidae > Maratus > Maratus speciosus. The sequence goes on from OZ010791.1 coordinate 416,939,857, forward strand.
TTCTGTGTGTATGCATGTACGTACGTATGTACGTAACGCGATAACTCTTGATTAAAATGTACGATTTGCTTCAATTTTTTTTATGTTTATTCTGATAAGGCGTTCCGCTGATTAGTTTTAACGGTTCATTGGTTAAGGATAAAGGGAGAGAAGGGGGGCTGGTCCCCGCCCTCCTTAATTTAGATAAATAGGTTTTTCATGCAGAATTATTCGATTTGCTCCAAATTTCGTATACCGGTTTATTATGTTAAGGAGCTTCCCTGATTAAACTTGGAGGTTCATTAGTTATGCATGAAGGGGGGAAAGGGGGGTAGACCCCCTCCTTTAATTTAGATAAATGGGTTTTTCATGCAGAATTATTCGATTTGCTCCAAATTTCGTATACCGGTTTATTATGTTAAGGAGCTTCCCTGATTAAACTTGGAGGTTCATTAGTTATGCATGAAGGGGGGAAAGGGGGGTAGACCCCCCTCTTAATTTAGATAATTGGGTTTTTCATGCAGAATTATTCGATTTGTTCCAAATTTGGTATACCGGTTTATTATGTTAAGGAGCTTCCCTGATTAAACTTGGAAGTTCATTAGTTAAGTATAAAGGGGAGAAAAGGGGGGTAGACCCCTCCTTAATTTAGATAAATGGGTTTTTCATGCAGAATCATTCGATTTGCTCCAAATTTGATATACCGGTTTATTATGTTAAGAAGTTACCTTGATTAGATTTGGAGGTTTACGGGTTAAGTATAAAGGGGGAGAAGGGGGCTGCTCCCCCCTTAATTTAGATAAATGGGCTTTTCATGCAGAATTATTCGATTTGCTCCAAATTTGGTATACCGGTTTATTATGTTAAGGAGCTTCCCTGATTAAACTTGGAAGTTCATTGGTTAAGGATAAAGGGGGAGAAGGGGGCTGGTTCCCCACTTAATTTAGATAATTGGGCTTTTCATGCAGAATTACTCGATTTGTTCCAAATTTAGTATACCGGTTTATTATGTTAATGAGCTTCCCTGATTAAACTTGGAGGTTCATTACTTAAGTATAAAGGGGGGGGTAGACCCCCTCCTTAATGTAGATAAATGGGTTTTTCATGCAGAATTATTCGATTTGCTCCAAATTTGGGATATCGGTTTATTATGTTAAGAAGCTGCCTTGATTAGATTTGGATGTTTATGGGTTAAGTATAAAGGGGAGGGGCTGGCCTCCCCCATAATTTAGATAAAAGGGTTTTTCATGCAGAATTATTCGATTTGCTTCAAATTTAATATACCGATTTATTCCGATATGGCGCTTCCTTCATTAGATTTGGAGGTTCATTGGTTAAGTATACAAGGGCGAAAAGGGGGCAAGTCCCCTCCCCTTAATTTAGATAAATGGATTTTCATGGAGAATTATTCAATTTACTTTAATTTTTTTTTTCTATGTTCGTTCTGATAAGGAGCTTTCCTGATTAGATTTGGAGGTTCATTATTTAAGTATAAAAGGGTTAAAGGGGTTAGACCACCCTTAATTTAGCGATATGTTTCTTTTTTTCATGCAGAATTGTCTGATTTTCTTCAAATTTGATATACTGATTTATTATAGTTAAGAGTTTCCCTGATTTGATTTGGAGGTTCATTGGTTAAGTATAAAAGGGGCAAACGGGGTATATTTCCCTTCATTTATTTTTTGAGGGACATTATTCTTTGAAATAAGAGTATAATATACAATTAATGTGAATAACCTGTGAGCTCAATGCCATCAGTTTAACTGGCACTTATCTTTTTATTGCTGTTAACCGATGTGGGTTATGAAGCATAGTGGTTTATGTATTCAGTTCTGTATAGTCCTAGTTTCAAACTTTACTGTTAAATTTAGTGTCATTTTGCCCCGAATTTTCAATGTTTCTCTTATTTTAGCTCTGCCAAGCTGCCCCATACCTGGAGACTCAGATAAATACTATTTATTAAATATAAAAAGTTCAAAGAGGAAGGTGAGTGAATTCTGGGGGGCGCGAGAGTGGACAAAGGGGGGGGGGGTAATTTTCAAACTTTTACCAAACCTCTCCATCGGAAAGTCCTTTCAACACTCTTTCATATTATGAACCTTTCTCCTCCCAGACTTGAATTCCGGAAGGGGGGGGGAGGAGCGGTGCGGGGGTAATTTTTTTTTTTTAATTGTAGAGATTTCTACAATAAATATCATCAAATGAGGTTTTTTAATGGAGCTCTCCGATAAATATTATTTATTAAATATAAAATTTTGGTGGCTGCGTGGGGGGTGCTGTGGGTGAAAAGTGGGGCTGCGTGATTTCCGGGTATATTCTGGGATAAAAGAGGGAACCCACGTGGGAGGGGTAGATTTCAAACTTTTTTTGGACCAGTCATTTGATATATCATCGGAAAGTTTTCGGTTATCATCGGAAAGTTTTCGGTTATCATCGGAAAGTTACTCTTTCATATTATGAACCTTTCTTCTTCCCTCCCTATTTTGGCGCCCCGAGAGAGGCACTTTTCGAACTTTTTTGAAATCGTAGCGTTTTTAAACATTTTAGATCGGATTTTTTTACGGAGCCCTCCGATAAATAATTTTTAATATATGAAAATTTCAAAGAGAAGGATGAGCAGGGTATATTTCGGGGGAACGATAATTGGAATCCTGGGAGTTGGGACTCTTTTCTATCTTTTGCTGATACCCCTCATGTGATATATCATTGGAAAGCTCTGTGACTAGTATTTCATTTTATATATCGCCCGCGCCCCTCCCCTTACTTTGCCCCGCGCGGGGGCATTTTTCTAAATTTAGCCGACACCCCTCATGTGACATATCGTTGGAAAGTCCTGTGACCACTTATTCATATTATGCACTTTCCTTGCCCCTGCCCCCTAGTTTGCTCTCCGCGGGGGTTCGTTTAATGTATTCCAGTCGAAGTCTTTCTAAAAATGGGGAAATTAAAGATCCAATCTCAAATGACGTAGAAAAATCAATAAAAATTTTTGATCCCTTTTATCATCCTTTAGTTCATGTTTTGGCCACTAGGGGGTACTTTTGATTCTTATTTCTTTGGCCATTTTGGTGCTAATTGCCGAAAAATTCTAATTTTTGATACTTAAACTTCCCTTACCGCTTCATAGCTACTTGCGTTTTTTCAGCTTTTTTCAACCAGGGGGCACCCTTACAAGACTTTTCCGGTCTTATGGCTCCTTTATAGCCTCCCTTTGGTTTGTTGTTTTTTTATTCCATCTGTTTTCAGTTACCCTATATTTAATAAAATCTGCCTTATATATATGTAAAAACAATGATTTCAATAATCTATTCTAGAACATCTCCTTTGTAGATTCTCGAAAATAATCGATGACTGTATCGATTGTGTATTTTACGATAACGATTTTTTTCGACTGGTAAATTTTAGAGAATCGCCCATTACTAAGCCCTATCACTACTATGAAATTGTCGGCCAGAATAATAGCTAAGTTTTCCAATAACTGTTTTTAGCTTTTCTCGTTATAATCGATTGTAAAACATCTCGATTGTAGATTCTAGGAATTAATCGATGGCTGTATCGATTGTGATTTTTTACGATGACGATTTTTCTCGATTGTCGAATTCTCGAGAATCACCCATCACTACTGTTAACCCTTCCTTCTCTGTGAGATTTTTTTTATTTTTCGAATTCCCAATTTTCGTGCAATGAATCTAAGTTCTAAATTAAAAATATCTATACTAATAAAACAAAGTTTCGCTCTGTCTGTGTGTGTCTGTCTGTGTGCGATGGCTAGCAGAATCTACGGCACGATCTTTTTGTGATGATAGTCGAAAGCCTCTCCTGATGCACCGTGCACCTAAGTTTCAGAATTTTAAATCTCTAATAATTAGTTGAGAAATTAATTAGCCCAAATTAAAAGAATGAAAAGTATTCATAATTCAACAAGAACATAGATTTTTTTCAAACCGTAGACAACTTCTTCAAAAACTCGAAGAGACGGGGATGGGTTAATAGAATTACAGAGCTGCTAGGACGATAAATGTACTGGGCCTTTTTAAAAAGTACTGTACCTTAAATTCTACTGAGCCTGGACAACTCGAAAATTGCACAGCCAGGCACAAAAAAAAATCCCCCCTTTAAGAAATTCTAAAAATTATTCCGGTACAATTTCAGTAAGTCAAAAAATCCACGAAAATTCGATTTATAAATTTTTTTATTTCCTTCGAAAGAAAGGTTCGAAATCTCTCCCATGGACTCCAGGTGTGTTCATTGCAGACAACCGGCGTCTTTCAATAGTGGACATTTTCGGACAAATATAAAATTTTCAAAATATAAATTTACAGATTTAATTTTTATTTATCCAGATGAAGAATTTTTCGGTGATTTCAGATATGTAAATTTCTTGACAGTCGCTCAAATACAAACTTAAACATTAATTATTATTTCATTAATTGGATGATTCTTTTCAAACTCTAAATTTGAAAGCTAGTCTTTCGAAACCACAATTAATTTTTATAGTATGATTCTCTGGAACGCCATCAAATTTTTTAAAATACACCATTTAGATATTTTAAAGTTATGCATCTAGCCCTATCTTTAAACGCTGTTTAATAATATCTAAATTTTATAAAAATCGATCCGCAAGTTTTTGTTTTATAAAAAATTCGATTTTTAAAAAGGAAAAGAAATGCTTTGTTGAAACGCGAATTTGTTAAAATTAAAAAGAACTGACGAACAGATCGATTTGGAACTTTCAGATAGTTTATAACACAAAATAAAGATTTTAAAAAGTAGGGGGCATCAAATTTTTTTTGGGGGGTGGGAGATAATTTTTTTGGGGTGGGGGGGAGAACAAAAATTTAAAACCGTAGCATTTTCTACTGTTTTAGATGAGGATTTTTGACGGAGCTCTGGGATAAATATTACTTCAACTATATAAAAATTTCAAAAGTGTATTTACCACTATTTTGGAATAGTAATTTCAGCAAATAACTTAAATTCTTGCTTAAGTCCGCCACCCCCCTGATTAATATGTACTAATATATGGCTAATGGCTAATATATACTGACTATGTGTATTATTTAACAGAATTTCGTTCAGAAACAGTTTTGTTAAGAATAGAGTTCCTCCTGATGTAGGAATGTGGAACTAAAAGATTCGAGATTTGTATTTTTGCAAGATTTTGCAGTGCGTACGCAGAACGCCTGCTAAACTCTCATGTGATATATCATCGGAAAACCCTTGAACCATTCTTTCATATTATGAACCTTTCTACCCCTCTCACTCAAATACCCCCCCATGGGGGTCAATTTTCTAACTGAGCTCCTAATTAAGCTGCAGCAAGATTTGGGCAGCTTATTTGAAAGCTTGACCGAAGGTAAAATTCTTCACGGGCCTTAGATTGGTGAGGTCTATGTTTGACTCCAGAGCATTCCCCCGTGGTGAGGGGTGGGGGGGGAATAAAATTAATTTTTTCATGTGACATATCGTTTTAAAGCTTTTGGCCTGTACTTTACTAAGCACTCACTCCTCTCGTCTTAACTCATTTTTTCATTAGTAAATAGAGGTCATTTTAAAGTTTTAATTTGTTCATTATTACCACATACAATTTTCCAAAAATCATGAAAAAAAATTTACACAACAAATCTGAACAATTAGCAGCTTCTCCTCCATTTTCACACAGTGAGCGGGTACGCATTTCAGAAAAAATCGAGTTAAAGATATAAAATCATACAAATTTAAGGTTCATTTAAAAATCATCAAAGGGGGGATGGGTATCGTTCGAAAAAGCTTTTAACACAGAACTCAAAAATATATTCGTTTTACTCTTAGATACTATTATATTTTCAGAAATTCGTCGAAAATGTATAGAAAAATTATGTCCCCCCTCCTATTTCCGAATCTACTGAAAATAAAATTACGGAAAAATTAGTAGTAATTGGAATTTATTTAAATCTTGCAGGAAAACTATAGCAATTACTCTAGGTCATATAGTTTTTCTGAAAATCGCAGTTTTCCGTTACACATAAACTTTATCTGGCGGGCGCTCAGCAGAGGAGTTGAGAGGAGTTCGATGTACCTATCGACGCAAAAACATCCGATAACTGTCGATAGTGATTTTCCAAAAGAATCGTCGATAATTAGGCGAGATATTAATAAAAACATATCTAAAAAAACGTGGCCCAGACCAAAGCAGGGGTGCCATTTCAGAACTTTCTTGGGGGGGGGGGGGGCAACGTTTTTTTTAGGACAGTGGCATAGCCAAGAGTGAGGTTCGGGGGGGGGGGATCTTCTTCTCTCCGCACGAAAACCGATTCAAAATTCCGTTTTAAGCAGGTTTTCATCTTAGCAGGTATAATTTTAAGATACTGACTCAGGTTTTCCGTTTAAGGCAGTATTCCGTTATAGACAGTTTTCATTTTTACAAGTATATCTAAGGCTTTTAAAACATCTTTTCTATAGTAAACCTCTGAACAGCATAGGCACATTACATTTACTGCAAAACTTGTGAAAATGAAACCTGTCAAAAAAAGAATTCTTTCGGAAACGGAAAAAATATCACGTTTCCATGAAAAAAATATATATATAATTATACTTGCTAAGACGGAAACCTGTCTAAAATGGAGATTTTTTCCTGACCTTTCGACTGCTTCTTTGCATGTTTTGCTGCAGGGGTGGGGAGCCATTTTAAGAGGCCCTTGGAGGGGGGGGGGGTGAACAAGTGAGATTTTGCCCACTTAACGTCTTTCAAAACCATGGGAGTCTTCCAGGAATATTTTTTCAATTTTCGTGGAAGACTGCAGCATTTTTTTCTTTTTCTTTTTTTTACGGAATTACGCGAAATCATTTCGCCAATCGACCGCGGGAAAAAGTTGCAAATTTTGTCAATTGAACTTTGAAAAAATAGTCAATTTGGCAAATTAGTCGCGGAAAAAATATAATTTCCTAAAAGGACCGTAGAAAAGTATTGCAAAGATCGTAGAAACAAACAGCGATTATTGTTAATCGGTTGCGGGGGGGGGGGGGGGGGGGGGAATCGCAGATTTCAACATTCGGTCACAGAAAAAAAAAAATCAAATTTGCTCATCAGTTGCGCAAAACCAATTGTGAATTTCGAATACCTATCAAGGAAAAAAACGAGTATTTAATCACGAATTTAGTCAAAGAATCGCGTAAAAAATTCAAGAATTTCGTCAAACGATCGCATAAAGCAATCGCAAATTTTGTCAGCCGGCTGCGGGGGAAAAAAAATGAATTTCAACAAATGATCATAGAAAAGAATCACGAATTTCGTCAAACTATCTCGGATAGAAATAGCGAATTTCGTAAATCGGTCACAAAAAATATCGTGAATTTTGACAAATGGTCACGGAAAAAATTTCTGAATTCCGTGAAACGATCACGGAAAAAAATTGCGAAATTCGTCAAACGGTCGGGAAAAAAATCGCGAAATTCAATCGGTCACGAGATAATCAGCATACAAGCATGATCAATGCGTCAAGAAGTTTACAAATTTTGTGATCCATAGGGATATGAAATTTTCACGTGTGATTTCCTGTCAGTAAAAAATTTCCTTAACCCCTTAACTGACGATAAAATCTAGCGCGATCTCCAGTGCCTTACTTAAATCGCATATTTCTGAAATTATAGAAGGTGTATAGTATTAGTTTTCTGAAATAACAGTAAGAAAATGCACATGTTATACTGTTATATATATATAATGGCTCAGGTGGTGAAAATTGCCTCGCTATAATTGGAATTCGCCATCCTTTTAAAAGATGCATGCATTTTCTAAAGACGCACATATACGTATGGGGCGGTTAAGAGGTTAATAAAAGACGAATCTTTTCAGACTACGATCTAAATCCCACACAATTCAGAAATTTGCAAAACATTTGGTGTCAGGTAGAGTCTGCATTGTGTTGCCCAACCCGATTTTTCTCAAAAGCGACACGATCCGATCAGCGGCACATATCGAGGCTGATTGATGTTTCTTTTTTTCATTTCGGCAGAGGAGATTATTAAGAACATACTGTATATAATATGATTTAATAAAGCAAATAATTTGATAGCGTTGTAATGACTGCAGTAAATATAATGTGACACTAATTATGCAAAATAAAAAATTCAAATAATTAAGAACTTGAATTAACCCTCTTTTTTTAAAAAAGAAAAAAATCCTCTGTAAATTTCTGGCTAAAGGGGAAATTCACAGCAAAAATTCTAGCCCTAAGGGGCACGAGTTTTTATTTGATCTATTTTGCACACGGCTGGAAAGCAATAAATAGAATATTTTCTCACATACCTTTTTAAAATTAGCCAAAATACGCATTAATAAGAAATGGTTCACCTTGAGGATATTGGAATAGCAAAGTCTGTAGAAAATATTTTTGATAATTTTTAGTTTACATGCATAAAGCGTTTATTTATTGCATGTGTTTTTATTGTAATAAAATCTGACAAGTTACTTTAGCTTTTGAGCAATTTATGAGAAAGGAAATTTGAGTCTGACTGTGATGACATATAGAAATGCATAGAATATTCGGTATCTATTCGGTATTCGACCATGCTACCGAATATCGGTTAAGCCGAATATCAAACTACTTGAATAATACGTTCTGCCGAACATTCGGCTTGGCCAAATATCGAACTATTCGGCCTGCCGCATATTCGGTTTGGCTGAATATCGAACTATTCGGCCAAACCGAATACTTAGAAATATCTTTTGAAAAATATTTTTAAAAACCTTTAAACCTTTTAACTGTCAATTTATAAAGATATTCAGAATAATTGAAAACAGAATCATATTCAAATAAAACAGAATCCCGTTACATTATTTGTTTGCGGTTTGATAAGTGTCACTTAAAAAGAAAAAAACCCATTAATGATGACCTTCATAGAAATAAATGATGCACAAATGGAAGTTTCTGAACAATGTCTTGTAAATAATCTGTCTTTTGCTTTTTTGCTAAAAGAGTGTTTCTAAAGGAAATGGGAAAACTTTCAGATGTGATAATAGACGTCAAGACAGACCATTATTGCCCAAGATACCAGTATCGCAATCCGCTTAATCAGTCAAAATAAAAAATACAGTGTATCTCATCTCACTTCATGTCAAACTTAGATTTTCATTTGTTACTTTAACGATAATGAAAATATCATTAACTATATTTTCAAAAGAGTTACTTTGATTTCTGTGACATATGATATCATGAGAAGTGCCACAAATTGTGTGTGTAAAGTTTACTTGTGAAAAGGTCTTGTTGATCAAAATGGAAGTATCTGTGTTAAATATTATGAAAAATTGTTTTAAAATTTAATTTTTAAACTTTAAATTCGGCCTAACAGTCAGTATTCGGCTATCCAAATATTCGGTATTCGGTTACCTGTAGGCCGAGTATTCGGTATTTAGTTTACATGTTGGCCGAATATTCGGTATTCGGCCAAAATCACTATCCGGTGCATCCCTAATGACAGATAAATTTTCTGGAATATCAAATTCCTGGGGGGGGGGGCGTGCCCCCCCCCCCAGCCCCCCTCAAATGGCGCCCCTGGACCAAAGTGTCAATGCAACTTTGCGACCTCCTTTCAAAGCGTACTTTCCACAATGGCAAGATTAAACTTTGTACAAGGTCTTTGTTTTAGGTAAGACGGATCACAATGTCAAATGATAAATAGACACATTTAATAATATGAATAATATCACAATGATAAATAGTCAGCGTTTTTCATTTTAATTGCATTCAATTATTAAAAAATATTTAATAAAATAATTCCAAGTTTTTGCAAAGTCTTATTATTCGTTTAACGACTATATTTTGTAAGATTGGGGTTAGTAATTAATATATTTATTGAATGAACTCTCTTGTCCCGAGTGAAACTCGCTTTTTACCGATTATTCTTTGTTCGAAGCAAATATATAAAATATACTATTAAAATTTCAATGAAACATAATTTATTTTGAGGTTGTTCTCAAAAACATGTTTCCCGACTGTAAATGACATGAAACTTTCTTACATGTTCATGGGCTCATTTTTATGCGTTGCATACAATGATAGGCGTGACTATTAAATATTTTTGGAATCGAATGGTGTTTTTCATTTCTTTTTTTACATTCATTGCATTCTGAGCTACATCCTGTTTTATTCATGGATTGTTTTTTTATAATGTAGCCGATTGCTATGATTGATTTGTGCTTTTTTTGGCAATTTACTTTTACATGGGTACCATGCTTAACCTGGAGGCTTATGTTGCTTTACTATTCTGCAATATAATATCTACTCGTTTTTATATCGTCAGTATGTGTATCACTATCAATACTACAGTAAGATAGAAGCGTTATAGATTTTCAATTATTTGAATAATGGAGCCTTCCATGGTTGCCACCAGCTGTAGTGCGTCCCTGCTTTCTGAAAAGCTGGACAGGACTGATCTAGAGCAGGGATGTCAAAAGGGACATTCGCGGCCGCCCTTCCAAATTTTTTATGTTTCTAGCTTTTTAAAATTTATTTTAGGCGCTTTAAGGCGCTTGACCTTTCGACAACGAGGCGCCTTTCGACCGTGACCTTTCGACAACGAGGCGCCATTCGACCGTTACCTTTCGACACCGTTGAGCCTTTCGGGTTGAGACTCTCCCCTCCCCCCACCCCTAAAGCTACGCCGCAGACGAGCATTTGCAAATTTCATATATTTCATAAGTAAAAATTAACTCAGAAATTTAAACTTTAACTTTTTTTTAACTTTCGATTTATATACCGTTTTAATAAATTTAAATTGGATAAAAGTTTTTGAAAATTTTCAGCTTCGACTAAAATATTTGGCGCCTTTACTATTCTGGCGCCTGTGTGCGGTGCACACTTTGCACACTGGGTCGGCGCGCCCCTGGTTACGTACTACAAATAATTTGGATTGACTTATTGTAAACTGATTCATTTTCATTAAAAAATGAATTCAGAAGTTTAGCTTTCTTAAAGACAGGTATTTCAAAGAAAAAATTAAAAAAACATATATATTATTGAGCAGTTGTTTCAATTGCGGTGAGACAAATCACATTGAAGAAATCAGCCAATCACAAGGCCAGAAACTTCCCTGTGTTTCCTACTCTAGTAAAGGTAAGTTATATGCCGGTCGGAAAACGCCGATAACGAAGTAAGCCTAAGGCTGAGTTTAGACGCTTGTTTTGCCTTGTCGATGAAAAGTTATTAACACCTATTCTTCTCCAACCGTTTTGTGGTTATTCACAAAAGGATGGGGAGATTCAACAATGGAAAGAAGATTAGAAGATTAGACCGACTTGAAGGAAAGGCTTTCCTCCTTCAGATTGTCCGTCCGTTTCATTCTACAGCTATTAAAGATGAAAGGCACTGCATGACTACCAAAAAAAGACGCCGATAGTTAAAAATAGTTGAATGATACGTTTATTCGGACCTTAACAGCAAAAGGCACCGAGAACGTTTTGAAAAGGACCGCGTAAAAAAAAAGAACAGTGAGATTTTTCTCACACTGAGCTGATTCAGTACCGTCTGTATATTGATACGGTTTTGTTGATTGAGATAAGATTGGGAGGGGAAAAAATGGTACAGAAGTAGCATAGAAAAGGAAGAAGGAGAGGGGGATGCAAACCACACAACATTCAAAAGGAAATAAACTATACAGTTTAACACCCCATGGATAGCTCTATCTAGAAAATGTCCCCTATGCTATATTACAAAAATACACCCGACGTTTTATTACAAAAACTTTACAAAATATTACACAATACTTACCATCAGCTCGTTTGAAGTTATCAAATTCAACTATGCGAGCTTGACCTGCAGGTTGGCTTTTCGCGGCATGATCGTATGCGGCAAGTAATCGCTTTTTTCTCTCCTCTGCAGCCTTCACTCTTTGGCGAATAGTTTCTTCCACTAAATCCCTGGGTTTTTCGTAAAACCCTAGGGGAGATTCTGGACGACTGCCTGGAAAAAAAAATGAGCATTGCAAGAAACAATAAAATGCAAGATATATTTTAACAAGATAACTTTTAATAATCCTTTTATAAAGAAATATATCCAAAATCATTTTCTTTAACTATTACGAAATAAGTAAAAGTCAAAGAATATGAAAAGTACATAAGTAATTTTAAATTTAAGAAAAAAAAGGGGTGTGGCAAGATTGTGCCCTTTGATTCGAAAAAAGCATGACGCACTCAGAAAATAACATAGAAGACTCCGAAAAACGCTTGGCGCTTCAGGAAACGCTACAGGATAGCGCTCACAATGCTAAATACGTACACAGTAATCAATAGGTATATGTAATACATATACTATAAGTCTAAAATTTTCAATGCCATTATATTCTACTTGCTCATTTAATTTACCGTACATACTCGTGTATAATTCGAAGAATTTTAGACAAAATTTGGTAGTTGAAAATGGGGGGTCGACTTATACACGAGTTAGTAAAAAAACATTCGCAGATAATCGGCGAATGGGCAAGATTTTAAGGAATCACACATGGGTCTGCGTTGGAGAGAGATAAAAGCGGACAATGGTCATTTCCCTGTAATTGACAGTAAAATTTGACAACTGTAATTATTCTGCACCCATTCTCTCTTGGGATAGAATTTCCTTCAATAGAAGGATATTCCTTTCAAATTTTAATCCCCTTTTTAAAAAGAGTTCGACTTGAGAATGCTTCTAGATATCTCTCCCAAAAGCCATACAAACAAAGAAGCACTATATTTTAGCAGCCTAAGAAGCTGTTTACCCTTGTAAATAAGACTTTAATAGATTTTTGAAAGATTTTTATCATTTAAGGATTTCTGGAGTTCCATTGCCTGAGATTTATTCTGTTGAGCTAAAACCAGGTTTCAGACCAGATGCTATAATCATTAAGGTTAGCTGGGTGAAAAAGTTCCACCAGATTCGTCCGGGATAGCTCAGATGGCAGAGCACTGGCGGCTTCAGGCAGGAGATCCCTGGTTCGAATCCTGGTCCGGACATTTTTCGCTCAGTTGGAAAATTACATCTAATATGATTTATTTACCAATTGGAACAATTGTGTTAAAATTAATCCAATGCAAAAAAAAGCATATATTTTAAAAATAAACCCATTACAGCAGACACTGGTATGTTTTCTTTTTGTCCCATTCATTTTGAATTATCCTGTACATAAGAGTAAGTGAATATAATACGTGATTTATTACATTGCTAACGAAGCGTAGAATCAACAATGTGAAAAATGTCCATGCCGGGAATCGAACCCGGAACCTTTGGAATAGCACTCCTAGTGCTCTTACCATTTAAGCTACGGGGACGGTACCCAGCTTAGCATTTCCCACATATGTTGGTAAGGCTGCAACTGCAGCACTTGGTTGGACCAATCTTCATGAGCACACAATCCTGCGGCGAAACATGAGACACAAACAAACACAGCATCGATGAACACTTATTTCGAGCGTAATTTTACTGCTGAAAATTAATTGATAAATTAATTAAAATTTTATAAGAGAAATATAAAGAGATTATAAAGTAGTTAGAGTTTATAAAGTAATTGTAATTAAAGATAGAAAAGCGTTTAGGATAGGACTAAAAGTGAAAAACAGAATTAAAATTAAAAACAAAGACACATTCTTCTCACCGTCGGTAGAAAGAAGCCTCCTTACTTCTGGTGGACCAGCTTTTGACATATCATTGTACATTTGGAGAGTTTTCTGTTTTTTCTCTTCCGCTTCTTTGAGTCGCTTTCTGATGGCCTCCTCTCTATCATTTTCCCGTTTCTGTCGTTGTTGCTCGTGTTGAGCTGTTTGGAAGATTTAAAAAAAAAGCTATTTTATTTACGAAATTAAAGTGAAATAAAATCTGTAATTTCCTAAAATAGAAAAATTGCAAAAACATGGCCGAAACTAGCCTTTTTTGCACCCGGGGCAAATATGAATTTTAACGCCCCCCTCCCCTTCTGCCGCAAAGTATATTTACAAAGAGAATTTTAATCGAGTTATTTTCTTCTGATGGACTGATGGATTCCATTATTATGAAACAGCCGTTATAAATGAAATGTTAGGTGAAGATGAAAGAGCAGGCGTAAAAAGTTAAAACTCTGATTTTCTGGTCAGAATGGGGTAAAAATGGCTATATATATATATTTTTAATCATGGCCATTTTTTTCCCCGTTCTGACCAGAAAATCCGAGTTCTAACTTTTTACGCCTGCTCTTTCATCTTCACCTAACACTTCATTTATAACGGCTGTTTCATAATAATGGAAGCCATCAGTCCATCAGAAGAAAATGATTCATTCCAAAGGTATAAGTTCGATTGAAAAAAAAAATACTTTGACCAGAAAGAAGCTACACCTACAATTTTCATGACACTAATAGAATCACATAGCTGCCAATGTGTACGATTTAGTTACCTCTAAATTTAATACAAATTTTTGCCATATTTAATCATTGACAATTGTTACACTTTTTAAGCTGAATTTCCGGAAGTGACAGCCAATTGTTCCCTTGCGACGACATTTCTGTGGCTGTCAATTCGTAAAACTTGGCTAAAAATGTTAACTTTGACAACATTTTCTGAATGAATCTTTGCCTTTATAAGAAAATGTGAAACTCTTTAATTTCTTGGTATCTGAACAAAATCAGTAAATTGTATATTTTTACTAATATTAATGCAAATGTTTTGTATTTACGAATGAAAATGACTTCGCGAATGTTTCAGAAAAGTCGTTAGTTTGGATTTGGGAATAGCTTTCAATATAAAAAATTCTCATAACGAGATGTGATCCCCTCCCACCCAAAATAAGAAAATCCATGAACCCCTCTAACTGGTGAGCTGGATCCGCCCTTGGCTTTGCCAAACATTGATTAATTAAAATCTTGAAAACGGAATAGTAAAGAATCGAAAAAATTTCGCTTTACACTGGATCCTTATGCTACATCATCTTTAGATTCTTCTATGCTTTGTAATACGCCAGACAGGATGATGTTAACAATACCGTGCATAGATATGTGAGAAAAATCGACAAACAAAATCTGCATTTGGCGCCCCTTCGTTCTGGCGCCCAGGTCACATGCCCCCTCTCCCCCCCCCTTTAGTTTCGGCCCTGTGAAAAAACTATGGAGCACCTTACTTTTGAAGTTAAACTAACAAACATACAAAAA
This sequence comes from Maratus speciosus, assembly GCA_963932465.1. Lineage (NCBI taxonomy): Eukaryota > Metazoa > Arthropoda > Arachnida > Araneae > Salticidae > Maratus > Maratus speciosus. Next base: position 416,954,959 of record OZ010791.1, read on the forward strand.
TTATAAGAGATACATCCAAGGCTTAATTTCTAATAAAAAAACAAGTACAGGAGTTCTAATTTTTTCTAGTTATAACCTCCCTCCCCGTACCCTCCACTCGCACATTTATATTTTATACATTAACGAAATTTAAAACAATGTCTTCTTCAGCATAATACTTTAAAAATATGTTTTAACTATATCTATATTTATTTACATATAATAAAATCTAATAAATGAACAGAGCAAAAATATTAAAATCAGGAGTAAGGATTTTTCAAAAAATGCTATTCGCCAAGGATTTCTTTGTATCATGTACAAAAACATAACACAAAGAGCTTCGGTGAGCAGTATTTATAAACTCTGATGGGTTCCGACTAATATTTAAATGTTTACTAAAAATAAAGAAATATTTTTACCGATTTCCTGTGAGCTTCAGTGCAAATTAAACACTGCGTGGAGCTAATAAATTGACCAATAAGGATATTTTACAAACTCGAACAAATAAAAAACGAGTAAACATAACACAACTACGAGTAAACCGGCAGATACGGTTCCGGTTAATTCTGGCATTCCTCGTCGCCATTTAAAAACAATTGAGACAGAAAACCATTGAGTCTACATTTGCAAGTGCTAAATAGATGTATGCTGCTATGAGTACGACACGCTACGCTACACAATTTTATATGAAGCGCTTTAGTAGGAAAGAACGCAAAGGATTGGAGATGGAAGAAACAGGAAAATATAAGTTAATCTTTGGTATTTCGGAATCGCTGTTCCACAGGGATCCGGAGCGTTCTATTTATGATCTCCGGTAGATTCCAGCCGATATTTAAATAATCACTAAAAGCAAAGAAGTACCGAAATTGAGCTACGGTGAGCTACGGCTCAAATTAAACACTGGATATATGACGAGTAAAAACGAACATACAACGAACAAAAAAGTACATTCAACCGTAGCATATAATAATTGTTTAAGATTTCATAAAAGAGTCCTTAAATAAAAGGATATGCCTTTTGACACACACTATTCTTCTTCTCTTTCTCTCTCTACTTTTCTTTCTCTTCCCCCTTTTTCATAGAAGAAATTGGTTCTTTATGAAAGATTAAAAAAACTGTTCAACTATATACTAAACTTACGGTTTTATACTTTAACACGTCATCTATTTAATTCTTTAAACGTTTTGGAGATTTTCTATCTTAATCTTCTAAATAGGCTTTGACACACACACGCACAGAGAGAGAGAGAGCGATTTCGGCCGGACTTAATTAGAAATCTTAGTCAATTCAAAAATATAAAAAAAAGATTTGCAATTGATTGTACTACGGGCGTTTCATAATAATTGAGAGTAAAATCATAAAAAATCATGAAATATATTTACATGAAAAAATGCATCATTCTTCTTCAAAACACCTTCCCTCAGATGATATGCAACGGTTCCACTGTTCAACCCACTTTTTAAAATAAGTAGAGAAGCCGTTTTCTGGAAGCTGCTTCAAAGAACCCTACAGCCTACGCTGCTAAAATAACTTCAAAATATGTTGTTGAATCTATCAGAATCATTTGTTGCGGATTTGATAAGGGGATCAAAATCATCCGAATTTCCTAAAGACTGTAATAACAGGTGATGAAACTTGGGTGCATCATTTTGAACCCCTTATCAAGTCCGCAACAAGTGATTCTGACAGATTCTGAAGTTATTTTAGCAGTGTTGGGTTCTTTGAAGGAGCTTCCAGAAAACAGCTTCTTTACTTATTTTGAAAAATGTGTTGAGCGATGGAACCGTTGCATATCATCTGAGGGAAGGTGTTTTGAAGAAGATTGGTGTATTTTTTCATGTAAATATATTTCTTGATTTTTTTACTTAATTTCTTGATTCTACTCTCAGTTATTATGGAACGCCCGTGTCCCGATATTTTCAAACATGTAAATGTTTGAAAAAAAAAATCAGTAATAGTTTAAAGTAACAATATTTCAGTAACGATTCAAAATTAAATATGAACATTTCTAATTATTTTTTTTTTTAGTTTTTTGTCACGATTTGGATTTAAAAATAATAACGGTAATATTCTTTGAATTAAAGCATTTTTATTAAAAAGTATTTAAAAGTCTTACCTTTAATTTCAAACTGTATTTTCCTTAACCTATCACGAATTCTTTTTCTGTCATCAAAATCTTCTGCTTCATCCAACTAATCAAAATAATAATAATAAACGATTATTACTATGTATGGAAGAAACATATTTCTAAATAAAAAAAGAGGGGATATCGCATTTATTCACAAGAATGTACAGGATGATGATTATTTTTAAAAAAAACTTTGCCGATATATGAATGTCAAGGAAATGGGAAGCCATTTGGGATGTTGTTATTTTATGATATGGTCTGAAGAACGAGGTAAAGAGCAACAATTCAGGTCTCACAGTTACGGTTACAGTGACAAAATTTCGAGAATTTCAAATAGTGTTGCAAGAACAAACTGGAGACATTGTTATCTATCGTCATTTCACGTTTCCGTGATCGATGGTCATCCGAATACAACGCAATCGGTTTTCGTCTCTTTAGGGTATTTAAATTTCCAGCTATGTACGTCAAATCCACTAAGTGAGTCTGGCATGAAAAACGCCTCAAACATGAGAGATTGAAACGAAATTGCGTAACATTTTTGTAATAAAACTAAAATTATTTGTTTTTGTCGCCTGTGTGAGCATATTTGTTCTTCTCAATGCTTTTATTCGCATTTGTTTTATGGTGGCATTTCTACAGCTAAAATTAGTTTTTTTAACACTATTTATGTTTTTTCGTTGAGAAGATCATTTTGCGCAGAAAAAAAGGACTGAGTGTAGCCATTTAAAATTTTAGAAATTTTGTCACTGTAACCGCAATTTTGAGACCTCGATTGCTGTTGTTTACCTCATTCTCGAGCCCATATGCCATAAAATAACCGCATCACAAATGGCATCCCGTTTCCTTGAAGGGTCACAACAGCAGAGGTCAGAGCATATAGGACAAATTAAAAAATTTTATTGTTCTTACCAGCATTTTTTTTCCAATAATCTTCATGATATATTCCTATTGCATATCTTATAAAAATGCCTCTTGAAGATTATTGATAAAAGATACTGGTAATAACAATAAAATTTGTCCTATATGCTCCGACCCCTGCTATAGGAGTTCATATCACTCCAAAGTTTATTTTATAATCGCCTTGTATGTATGTAAAAAAAATATAAAATAATTTTCAATTTTTTTTTTCATTGATTGACTTACTAATAGATACGGAGTTTAGTTAATAAATCGTTAAAAAGTTTTTAGCAAAATAATTGTTATTTTCGTATCTTGAAAAGGCATTGTTACCAAAAGTATGGAACCTTGTAGAAAATTTCTGAATTGAAATGTAGGAGAGATGGAGGCAGATGTGAACATCGCAATTTTTTAATAGTAATTATAATTTTTTTTATTTAAAAAATTTACTAAAAATGATAGCATCTGTAGACATATGGGAAAAAATTTTTGAAGCTCTTTGACGGTTTGTTTGTCCACTATTAGCCAAAACACTGTTTTTAAATCTCAAAAGTAAAATCTTTGTTCCAAGTTGATAAGCGAATAACTTTATTTATTTATTCATTTATTTGAATCTGAGTGTTTTAACATATACTATGAATACTAATAAATATTTTTGATTACGTTCTTTTTTTTCTAAAATTGAGAAATGTTAATGATTTATCAATTTAACAGACGCAGCAATCTGGGGCACTTGTGAACAGACTAGTTGGAGCAGATATGAACAGTACATAAGTACCCAAATAATCATTCTGTGATTCTGTTCATCTCAGTTAACTTCATGAGCAATAATGTCAGATCCAATATGTATAATTTTCCTGAAATAGAAGGCATTTCCGTCATATAAAGTTGATTTTGTATTGAAATTTCCACAAACACATCTGTCAGTAAGTACATAAAGAGCAACAAGCTTGTTTACATTCAATTGTAATTTAAATAAATTTAATGTTTTCTAAAATGCAATAAGTGTTATGTATTATTTTACTAAACGATTTACAACAATATTTTTTATGCATTGTTAATACGAACAACTTTGCAAATTTGTCTATTATATTTGTTCTAAACTTGCAATGATGGTTTACTTCCATCTCTAAAACAGTTATGCATATTTGAATGGCGATGAATGGCGATAAATATGAGTAATGTTTTAAGAAAGTAAAAATTTTAAACTGATAACAACCGCAAAATCTGATTATAAGACTCCCCCTCCCCTTCCTCTTTCAAAAGCAAAAGAAGTTAGGGGGAAGTATAGTCGAGATTTTTTTTAAATCATTAAAAAACCCTTCTTTATCTATAATTTACAAGTAAATAAGGCAAATACAGGAGTGAGACTTTTTCTTATTTCATCAGATTTCCGATAAAAAGTATGTAAATGCCCCCCTCTCTAAAAGTTTCCCCTAACAAAAAGCCTCAAGCAAAATTAAAAAGTTTTAATTTCTTTTTTAAAATTGCTTCGTTATTATTTTATTTTACGACAACAATACTGTACGAATCATCTAAGCCTTCGCCACCCCCCTCCCCTCCCCAAATCTACTTTTTTTTCATTTTTTTAAGTTTTGCTTAAACATATCATTCAGAAACTAGAGAAATATATACATATATATATATATACTAGCAGGCTATGCCCGCTGCGCTGGTCAATATTTCCAAATGAACCTTGGATTAAACTAAATGGTGAATTTGAACTTGTATTTTAAACAATATGGATCTTCAGCTTGACCTTGCACATTACTGAAAACGATGCGAACGCCATTGCGATATAATGTTATCTTAAACGTTGGACAAAATTTAGCAATTAAGAAGTAATTGTTTTAGTTGATTATAAACAGCGCACTTATGGTCGGGTAATGAGACCTTTATGACAACAGGAATTAATACCTCTGTAACTAATCAACATATAATGAAATCGTATATACTAACACCATTCCTAAAAGTCATGCAACAGGGCCACTTGTAACAAAATATGTTCTGTAGATTTTTTTAAAAAGGCTAAACTTTCATAATCAGGTTCACTTAATTTTTGAACTTTTACTGTTGCTCTATAACTAAGTACCCTTGAACAATATGTATACACTAAAACCTTTCCAAAATTATTACCTAACTAATTGTGGTATATCCTACGAAAGTATTATAAACAATCGGAATGAAATACAAATTTCCGTTGTAAATATATAGTAGATGATGATGATGCGATTTTGTGTAATAAAATTCATAGTACAGTTTTCGCTTCAAACAAAAACGATGCTTTCAACATTAAAGCTAATACACCAATATGTGAAGTATCCGATTACGGAAGGCTAACTTGAATTCTCATGAGCAACTACTCAAAGAAAAGTGGATATGTGGCTTTTGTGATACTTTTATGTTAGCCGGGCGCAGGTAATAAATCAATAAAGATTGTTTTCATAGCATATTCTTATTTTATTATTTTCATTTAAAACACAAACCTTTCACTCATTTAATTTAAAAGGCATGCCTTATACTAATTTCATTTAAAACACTGAAAAGATAAACAATAACAGGAAATAATGCCATAATTAAAAGCAAAAAAATATTTTTAATTTACATACGCAAAATGTAACTACTGCTACTGGGAATTTAAAAAATGCTATCAGCGAGATGTGCGCACGGTTGTTATAAATGTACCCATTTTTTTCTTCTTATCGAGGAGCAATTTATAAATCGCACAATATTATTCCAATTCCAATTTCTTTCATTGAGGAACCTATGACCGGAAAAAAAATGGAAAAAGACTCTTGTAGATTCTTCGGATGACGGCATCTGACGCCATAAACCGAGTTTATATATATGAAAATAATTTTTAAGTCGTTACAAACATTGCTTTCATACTTAAATATTTTCATTGGTACTACTTGTTATCCCGTCGACCAATTTCGCCAAATTATATAAATCGCCAAACCATTCGCCAAATTATATAAATTGACATAATCTTTATTTTAAATAACGAAATAACAAATAAATTAGTATAACATTAATAAAAATACAAATAAAACGTCGAAATTAAAATCACTTGATGACGTAAACACGTGTAGTTTGTTTAAATTCAAGTGAATTTGATATTTACGACCAACCATTATTGGCATTTAATCTTATAGTTTGACGATAGATTTTTGGTCGACGGAATATCTAAGTAGTACCTTTTCCATTTTTGTTTTATAACGCTAAATTCTCAGTAATTTTTTCCCTTTTATTTTACATAAAATCACTATTTTTTAAAAAAATTAAGATGCTTGCATTTTTATTTCAAACTCATAGAGCCGTTTTTATTTTTTAGCCAAAAGGGTTGATTTGAATTTTTTTCCGTTGCTAGAGTAACGGATGTAATGATAGATATTTTGAGGTTTAGATGCCAAAGACACCGCCAAATTAGAAAAATATGAAATGTGTCATGAACTGTTGGACTTATAAAAATTTATTTGGTAGCATTCGATTCAGCATACAAAACTACATTAAAATATGCTATCATTTGACGCATAATTTTGATATTCGATTTTTTTCCCCTCCCCGTGCAAAAACCATTAGGGGTGACACTTTACAAAATCCTTTCTTAGCAGAAGTTTATGTCATAAGAAGTATTTTTAACACGATTTTCAAGATTTTAGGTTCAGTAGTTTGCGCTGTGCGTTAATTAGTCCCCTAATCCAGACTTTATTTTATATACTATATTAGATATGCGATTTTGCGGTGAATCGATGATCGAAAATTAGTCGAAATATTACATAACAGAGGAGAAAGTACGAAGAAAGACGAAGAAGAAATGACGAATTACAAAAGACTTGTAATTTTTTTTTTTCAAAATGTTGAATTTTTCCATAGTAATAACGTATTAAAACATAAATTTCCTTAAAATTATCTTTATTTCGTAGATTTCGAATCTGTGAATTTTCCTATAAATGAAATTGGCGATATGACTTGAGAAAATAGATAATATTTGCTTAAATAAAATGGGTAATATTCGTTGATCTGAGTTCGAGTTTATAAATATCACATGCTTTCGGAATTACGGCGAAAAACATTTTGAAAAGTATGACATTATTTTACAATATGTATGTGTGGCAGAAATTCACACTGAAATTTAAGTATTCGATTCCATTTTTAAAATATTAACTGATATATATATAAGTTACAATTGAATATGAAAATGTAATCAAAAAATGATCTCTTTCACCTAAAAAAACACCATTTGTGAGAACATCCTCAAGCTAATGTCACGCTTATGCATTTTTGGCTTAAAATCACATTGTTTGGCGACAAAAGAAAAATAAAAAATTGTAAAAAAACAAATAGTAATTACACATGTGACTCACAATTACATCTGCTTGTTTCTTCTATAAGTCACGTGATGATACAATTAGATATAAAAAAAAAGAAAAGAACAGAACAGAAAGAAAATGTCGTTAAAATTTCATCTAATCAAATTTTCAGATTCGTTTCCATATCTAACGCAAGCGACAAAGAGCCAAATATTGCGTATCAAGTGTAATATTTCTTATTAAATTAATTTTTAAGCATTACAAATATTTCTTTCAGGTTTTGATTAAATGTTTCCGTTTTTTAATATTATCACTCATTAAAACGGATTTTCTTCTTCTTTTTTTCTTTTTTTTTCATTTAAATAAAATTAGTAACAGTTTTTCTTTTATTTTTTGAGGTTTAATAGCCGTTTCAATTTTTTTTTTTATCAACGATGAATTTCGCCAAGAAATAAAATGGTAACCTTATCGCCCAAAATAACAGAATTTTCCGTCATAATTCTAAAACTAATATAGGTAGAATAATGTGTTATAGATTAAAACCTTCCCTGAAACAATACCTATCTAACGGTATAGGTTCCGTAAAAATCCATGCAGTAGAACTCGAAATCTAGGCGTTCGGAACGAAATTTCCGTTTGGATTTTATATATATAATAGATAATAGAATAGATAATAGATTTTATATATATATAATAGAATAGATAATAGATTATGTGTTATGAACTATCTCAAAGTTTAAAACAGATCGCATTGTTAGATTTCCTAATTTTAACAATATCGCGTTATGTTAGTTCCACATTCCACCACCAGGGAGCGCACTCTATTCTTAACGAAAGCGTATCTGAACAAAACTCCTTCATGCAAGCTTTCCGTAGATACATGAATCGGGAGGGTGGCGGTCTTAACCAATAATTTAAGATAATTGCTGAAATTACTACGAAAAATATTTTAAAGGGGCTCTACGCGGGACCCTGATAGAGTTAGAGGAAATCGGAAGACGGCAAAATAATCGCGGGGAAAAGTTTGCTTGGGTGCTTTGGAGCTACTTTTGGCGCGAGATCTAAGCTCTACGACCAATAAGAGCCCAGATATTTAAGGAAATATGAAGTAACAAAGTCCAAAATAATAGAATTTTCCGTAATAATTCTATAACTAATCTAGGTAGAATGATGTGTTATAGCTTAAAACCTTCCCTGGAACGATACCTATCTAACGGTATAAGTTCCGTAAAAATCCATGCAGTAGAACTCGAAATCTCGGCGTTCGGAACGAAATTTCCGTTTGGATTTTATATCTATTTATATAAAATCCAAGTCTCTGTGTGTCCCTCACGATTCCGGTAGGACCACCTCATTGAAATGAGTAATTGTTGAAAAATACTAATGCAGGGTTACCACAGTAGCGCCAAATGTTGGCCAACTTGGCAATAGCTGGCTGATTTGGTGACATTCCCATTTATAACTATTAATCTTTCATAAAGGAGGTCACCAAAATTTAATTTAAACTCCGCTCTTTTAAGATATTTTTTCAAAATCTATGGGTGAGAATTTAAAGTACATCTTTACATCTTCCTCCCGATGCTACTAATAAAATAACCGTCAATAGACGACGCTGTACTGTATGAACTCCTAACTGCGCGATTTTAATGTGCTTTAGGTACTTTTCCAGTATAAGTGCCTTGGCGAAAAAAGAAATTTGGCAACATTTTTCCGAAACCTATCCACTGTTTCATTTTATATACACATGCATTTTTTTTTCGATATTTATACGATTTATTTATACGATTAAAAAAGCCGTTTCTCTAATTTTATACAGAAACAGATGTAATTTGTACATAAAAACATGAATAATATACATATAAAATAAACATATAAAAAAAAACACTCATCAAGTTTGTTTTCATAGCTGTTTATATGATTTGACAACAATTTTCAATATTTTTCCGTTATACGGACACCATGCCAAAATGTATGCGGTACTTTTCCATTATACGGACAGCATTGTCGCCAAGCGCAATAGTTGGCGCAAAATGAAAATAAGGTGAATTGAAACATTTGAAAAATAAAAGAAAAAACATTCTCGGTAGTAAAGTGGGCATTTTAAAAATATAACATTTGAAAATTACAAACTTTTACCAACTATTTTATTAAATCACAAATATACACTTAAAATAAATGAACAAATAACTGTTATACTATAAAGTAATAAAATAAAAAATCATATTAAACTGCTGCCATAAAATTATAAATATATTTCAGCATTGCAGTAAACATTTCATTTTTTGAATGAAGGCGTAGCCACATAAAATCTATGAGATACGACTCTAAATGATGACGAACAGCTTCCCGATGTCTTTTGTTGCGCCATTTTGCGATGCCCCATAATCTTTCAACATTTGGAGTATGACATCCAGTATTAGGGTCGACAAAATTGTATTTGTGATTTACTGTGAAATGATCATAACCAGCACTTAGCAGTTCATCTGTTTTATATCCTTTCCAACAATCTGTATAAATAATACATGACATTCATCTACTTCTATAATTTTATTAGGTCCACCGATTTTTCTATTTGGTCGAGAACATAAAGCATTTGCACAAACTTCTCTCGAATAATTATTCCATTCCACTGTTGTGTTGTGGTTCATATCAAGTTGCAGCTCACAAAACTCAATCGATGTCAACTCTTTGCACGATAAATATATAAACCTCAAAGCATTAAGAAAAGTCACCCGCGATCCTTTAAACCAAGTTTTTTGTCGTATTTCTACGCTTTCTTCGCATGATCGTAAGCTACAACTCAATTTCCGATTTCCAGAACTCATCCATAATTTCATTTCATGATTTTTTGAACACAATCTTTTATTATGCAGAATTCCAAATTCCTGAAACAGTTTTATCACAACTTTCTCATCATCTGGTAATTGCCAAATGATAAAATCCATCTCAGCATCAGCAGTAAAAGTAAACTACAACTTTATAAAAAAAAAAAGCATTTTTAATTCGATTAATAGCAGATTAAAAAGCTTTCCAAGGTTAAGGTTAAACAATAATCATTCACGTGATTCACGTTTCATAAATAACAAATCACAATGTTTCGCATGGTTTACAATAAAAATCTACGATCAAGGTTGAAATAATTGGCGCATTAGCATACATTTTACCATGCTGTCCGTATAACGGAAAAGTACCATGTATGCTAATGCGTCAATTATTTCAAAATGCTAAAAGATATTAAAGGCTGGAGTAGCACAGTTGAAGTTTATTCCAACAGAGCGAAAAATGTCCAGACCAGGGATCGAACATGGATACTTGGCGTGGTATATCATGGCCCTGTATATCATTTTATCGCTGGTCTGGACATTTTTCGCTCTGTTGGAATAAACTTCGGTACAGATGTCATATTCGCCCCATATTGGCGCGATTTTTTTCTGTCGCCAATATCATATAGGCAACGGGTACTTAACTTGCGCCAAAGGGCTTGATGTGGTAACCCGGATTATGTTGTTTATGCTGTTGATGTTTTCGCCAAATTGGCAACCGAAAAAAATCGCGCCAATATGGGGCGAATATGACATCTGTTCCTAAACTTCAACTGTGCTACTCCAGCCTTTAATATGATTTAATCCAGTTGAAAAAAAATATTCGTTCCCTTCAATATGCTAAAAGATATTTGTAATTTTATGCCAGCAGTTTAATATGAGTTTTATTTTATTGCTTTATTTTATAACAGTTATTTGTTCAATTATTTTAAGTATATTATTTGTGATTTAATGAAATAGTTCGTAAAAGTCTGGAATTTTCAAATGTTATATTTTTTAAATGCTCACTTTAGTACGACAATATTTTAGGTAGCATTCTTTACAAAAAAGCTACCTATTGCAGCCGTTCGGAGGAAAGAGATTTCAAAAAATTTTGGTATATTTTCATCGATCATGACCCCCAGACCCCGAAACCACTCTCCGTTCAAAATTGATATATATATATATATATATGACCTATGTCACACTGTAACTCCCGTAATTATGAACCGATTTCGATGCAATTCGGTGTGTACATAGTACATACCATTGTCTCGACCGAGTTCGTTGGCCAGCTTCATCCGCCGTTTTGTTTCAAAATGGCGGCCATTTAAATTTTTTAAAAAAATTTAAAACTTGAAATGTGGTACCAAAAAATTAAAAATGGAAAAATATTTTTTTCTTATGTATTTGACCTTTATACAAAGATTCCGGAGCAGTTTTTATTTCGTGTATATCTTAAAAAATGGCTGAGTTATAGCATTTTGAATTTCTAGCGTGGCTGACATTTTGAAACGTCCTGAATTTTGTCACGCGATAAAAGGCGTATTTATGAACCGATTTGGATGTAATTCGGTGTGTACATAGTACACACCAATGTCTCGACCGGGTTCGTTGGCCAGCTTCATCCGCCATTTTGTTTCAAAATGGCGGCCATTTAAATTTTTTTTTAAAATTTAAAATTTGAAATGTGGTACCAAAAATTTGAAAATGGAAAAATATTTTTTTCTTATGTATTAGACCTTTATACAAAGACTCCGGAGCAACTTTTGTTTCGTCTATATCTTAAAAAATGGCTGAGTTATAGCATTTTGAATTTCTATCGTGGCTGACATTTTGAAACGTCCTGAATTTTGTCACGCGATAAAAGGCGTATTTATGAACCGATTTCGATGTAACTTCGTTTATACATAGTACATACCAATGTCTCGACCGAGTTCGTTGGTCAGCATCATCCGCCATCTTGTTTAAAAATGGCGGCCATTTAAATTTTTAAGAAAAATTTAAATTTGAAATGTGGTACAAAAAAATTGAAAATTGAAAAAATATTTTTTTCTTATGTGTTTGACCTTGATAAAAAGATTCGGGAGCAGTTTTTGTTTCGTCTATATCTTAAAAAATGGCTGAGTTATAGCATTTTGAATTTCTAGCATGACTGACATTTTGAAGTGTCCTGATTTTTGTCACGTGAAAACAGATGTATTTATGAACCGATTTGGATGTAATTCGGTGTGTACATAGTACACACCAATTTCTCGACCGAGTTCGTTGGCCAGCTTCATCCGCCATCTTGTTTCAAAATGGCGGCCATTTAAAAAAATTTAAAAAATTTAAAATTTAAAATGAGATACCAAAAAATTGGAAAATGAAAAAGATTTTCTTCGTATGTGTTTGACCTTAATACAGAGATTCCGGAACAGGTTTTGTTTCGTCTATATCTAAAAAAATGGCTGAGTTATAGCATTTTGAATTTCTATTGTGGCTGACATTTTAAAACGACCTGATTTTTGTCACGCGATAACAGGCGTATTTATGAACCGATTTGGATGTAACTTGATCTGTACATAGTACATACCAATGTCTCGACCGAGTTCGTTGGCCAGCTTCATTCGCCATCTTGTTTCAAAACGGTTGCCATTTAAAAAAAAAAGTCATTTAAAATTTAAAATAAAGTATTAAAAAATTGGAAAATGAAAAAAAAATTTTTTGTGTGTTTGGCCTTGATACAAAGATTCTGGAGCAGTTTTTGTTTCTGAAAATTTATTCTTCTGTTTATATCTTAAAAAATATTGAATTATAGCACTTTAAATTTCTAGCATGGCTAACACTTTGAAACGATCTTGTATTTGTCACGCGATAACACACGTATTCGCCTATTTCGATGGAAGAAGGCATGTGGATAGTATACATCAATATCTCAACCAAGTTCGCTGGCCAGCTTCATCAGCCATCTTGTTTCAAAATGGCGGCCATTAAATTAAAAATAATTATATTTGAAGTGAGGTGCAAAAAAAAAAATAGAAATTGAAAAAGGTTTCTTTCATAAGTATTTGACCTTGATATAAGCATTCACGAGCATTTTTTGTTTGTCTTTATCTTAAAAAATGGCTCAGATATAGCAGTTTCAATTTCTAATGTGTGTGACATTTTGAAAAACTTATTTTTTGCCTGCGACAGCACTCGTATATATCAACCTATTCCGATGTGAGTGAGCATGTGCACAGCCATTACTAAGGTCTCGACCAAGTTCACTGATTAGCCTCATCCACCATGTTGTCTTAAAATGGTAGGAACTTTAAGAAATCGCCGATTTTGGCAGCCAAATATAAGTTAGTTTATATAAAAGCAGCTCGGATAAAGCTGACTAATTTCGCGAAATTCTCATTCATAATGATTTAGTATTGATAAAAATTAATATTGAATCTCCTATATTCGGTTTCCACTAAATTGAGCTTCGTGTGTTTGAATAATATAAGTTGGCTTTTTTAAAATAAGGAAAATGAAAGCTACCTCTTCCTCCCGGCACTGGCCGGAAGGACTTTTTTCTTTTATTTTTCAAATGCCTTAATTCACGTGACTTTCATTTTGCGCCAACAATTACGCTTGGCGACAATGGTATCCGCATAACGGAAAAGTACCCAAATCTCACTTTCTGATGCCCAAATTACACCAAACTTTTTTTAAAAATGCTAAAGCCCCTACAGTGGAAAAGTATCAAACTGTCTATTATTTTGCGCTATCTGTGTTATAGTTTATACTATATGCAAGGTGAGTGGAGCGAAGAGTTTAAACATTAAATATTAAAGTTTCGGCACAGATGTCATCAGGGCCGTAGCAAGGTCTTCAGAGGCCCCCCCCAAACATATTTTTCAGGGCCCCCCCTCTAAGATTTTAAAGAAATATCTATATTTAATTTTCCAACCTAGTCCCATTTTATAACAACACCAGCGGAGTTTCGCTGGTCGAATTTTTTAAAACGAACTTCAAATTAAACGAATTTGTAGTTGGGCTGCACTGCTTTCGGCAACGTACACCCATAGGGGCTATGTCTCTCCGATCTCGAATCATACGAAACTTGAATTATTGTAATTTTTTTATTTTGATCCAGATTAAATTCAAATTTTCAACATTTCCTTCACGTTGCTACAGGAACAGATTTTATATTCTTACAACGTGAATTTAATGAAAGGACTTGCAAAATTTAACTGAAAATTCTTCCATTTAGGGAAAAAATGTAAAAAAAATCACCGAAGAACGCGAAAGAATGCCAAGAATTGCATAGAAAAATTCGAAGTTCATAGAGATCAAACTTTACTTATATTGGGCTAAAAGATTGAAACCGTTTTTTTTTTTTTTTTACGAATATTAAAAAAACTACCAGAAAAGTGAAAAAAAAGCTAAAAATCACATAAAAATTCTCGAAAATTTTAAAAACAGCAGAGGACAAAATTTGGCAAAAAAGTTTGATACTGAATTCCTTTTACAGATGTTATAAACCGCTAAGTATTGCTCATAAACAAAATAAATAAATAAAAAATATGGAAGTCGTTTTCGTATTTTCAATTTTCTCTTCAGTTTGACAATGTCATCCGCGTGGCCCAGACAGATTTTCTTTAAGCAGAAAATATTCACTTATAACAATTTTTATACTGCTCGGATTGGTGCATTTTATTAAATACATATATATGTACAGATTTACTAATTTAAACAAAAATTACTTTTGGGATGTCGTTTTCATACATTCCGATTTTCTCCAGTTTAAAATTGTCACCCAAGTTGAAATTTAAGAAAAAAAAATACCTTCGGATAGAAGGTACTTTTCTGTGGGCAACGAAGACGGGTTTCCTTAGTAGATCATAATAAAGACAGATATTTGTCTGTCCAGAGTTTTTCTTTGTCTGGCATCTGGCACGAAGTTTTTCAGTTCAGGACAAGATTTGACAGGAAGGTTACCTGTATGCCTGAAGTTATGCACCTTGAGACAGGTTTTTAATTTTTTTATTCTAATTTTCTTCATTTAATTTTTTACGCTATGTTTTGTATTTTTTCGAATTTCATGCTTTTTTACCCACATTCATAAAAGGAATCTATTTTCAATCCATCTGTCCATTTTAGCCGAATATAGTAAAGTAGTTTTCTTCGATTTTTAAATATTTTAGCGAATTTTTTATGTGATTTTTAACTTCTTTTCGCATTTCGACATGATTTTATGACATTAGTAAAAGGAATCAGGTTTCAGTCTTTTAGTCCGATGCACTAAACTTCGTCTTTTGCGATTTTTGAATTTTTCACGAACGTTTTATTTTCTATTTTTTAAGACCCATGTGATTAGAAGAGATTTTCTCACATTTGAAGAAATTTTCGTCTTTAGAAAGGAAAATTTCTAGAAATTTTTATCTTTGATTCGCGACTCCTTGGTGTTATGGAGGAATAAAAGTTCAATTTCTAATAGGGAAAAGTACAATGCAACAAAGTTGGCGGAACACTCCTGTGATTTGATTTGACAAAAATGTATCTTTATATTTAGTAAGGATGTTAGGGATTTTTTACGTTAGATTGGCAAGTTTTCTATATTTTCGCGGAAAATGAGCAAATCAAATCAAAGCTTTTTTTATGTGTGTGTTTGAACGAAATAAAAAGTTACAGAAAAAATCCTTCAATTCACTGATTTTTTTTTTTTTTTTTTTTTTTTTTTTTGAGAGAGAGGGAGTGTAAAAGGAACCCAGTTTCAATCTTTTATCTCAATATAGTAAAAATTTTGTCATCTTCGGCACGGATCCCTAAAAGGAATCAGGTTTCAGTTTTTTAGCTCAATATAGAAAATATATCCATAGAAATTTCTGAATTTTTTACGAACATTTTATGTGATTTTTAGCGTATTTTTGTCTTTCACGGCGATTTTTTAACATTCCAGTTTCAATCTTTTGGCTCGATATAATCAATTTTCTCTCAGCGATTTTTGAATTTTTGCCCAATTTTTTATAAGATTTTTACACCTTTTTTTTTTTTTTTTTTTTTTTTTTTCGCGTTTTGCGGAGTTTTTTTTTTACTTTTTTTTCTGAAACCGAAGAATTATCCAATAGATTTTGCTGCTGAATTAGGCTGAAGTGGAAAAATAACAAATTTGTTCCTGTAGCAACGTGAGCTATGATGCTGGAAAATTTCACTTTTATCTGGACACTATCACTTTTATCGAAAAAAAATATATATATACAATAATTCAATGATTGTTTGATTCAAGATCGAAGCGGGAATATCCGGAACAGGTTTACGCTGCGGAAGGCAGTGAAGGACCCCAATGGAGAACTCCAAAAAATAGGTTCTTTTTTTTAAAAAAAAGCAATCAGCGAAGCGGGAGAAGCTCTGCTAGTAGATTAAATAAATACACAATATAATTTATGTATAGTTAACATAAATAATTTATCGAGACAAGAGAAATGAAATGTTAAAAACGAAACAGGTCGAACATAAGGGGATAGGCGGCATATGCAATGCACATAGATGCCAGCTTATTGGGGTCCCCAACGAGATTAAGAAGCATATATTTTTTTAACATTTGAAAAAAAAATGAGACTTAAAAGTTTAGAACCCTGAGTTCCGAATTTTGCTCAATTTTAAGAGCGGCCCCAAAAACGAAAATTTACAAAGTATTTGGAGCCTGCAAAATTTCTTTCATCTGGGCACCCTTAAAAAGAATGGTAGCTATAGAAAAAAAGGGCATGTCTGTTTTGGTTAAAAGAAGTAATAGTATTAAGAAAGTTTTTAACGTTATTTGGACCCCCAACGAGATTAAAAAGCATATTTTTAAAACATTTGAATAATAAAAATTAGGCCTAAAAGTTTTTAATCTTGAATTCTAACTTTTCCTCACTTTTATAGGGGGCCCCAAAAAAGTCAATTAGAAAAATACTTAGAGCCTGAAAATTTTCTTTCATCTGGGCACCTTTAAAAAGAATCGTGACTGTAGAAAGAATGCACATTTTGTTGAGGGAAGTAATAGTATTAAGGAAGTTTTGAAACTTATTGGGGTCCCCGCACGAGATTAAAAAGCATATTTTTAAAACATTTGAATAATAAAAATGCGGACTAAAAGTTTTGAATCTTGGGCTCCAACTTTTCCTCACGTTTATAGGGAGCCTTAAAAAAGACAATTCAAAAAGAATTTAGAGCCTGCAAAATTTCTTTCATCTGGGAACCTTTAAAGAGAATGCTGGCTATAGAAAGAAAGTGCATATCTGTTTTGGTCAAAAGAAGTAATAGTATTAAAGAAGCTTTGAACCTTATTGGGGCTCCCAACGAGATTAAAAAGCATATTTTTAAAACATTTGAATAAAAAGATGGGGCCGAAAAGTTTTGAAACTTAGGCTCCAACTTTTCCTTACGTTTATAGGGGGCCCTAAAAAGACAATTCAAAAGAATTTAGAGCCTGCAAAATTTCTTTCCTCTTGGAACCTTTAAAGAGAATCCTGGCTATAGAAAGAAAGCACATTTGTTTGAAGAAACTAATAGTATTAAGGAAGTTTTGAAACTTATTGGGGCTCCCAACGAGTTTAAAAAGCATGTTTTTTAAACATTTGAATAAAAAAAATGAGGCCTAAAAGTTTTTAATCTTGGGCTCCAACTTTTCCTCCAGTTTATAGGGGCCCCTAAAAAAGACAATTCAAAAAGAATTTAGAGCCTGCAAAATTTCTTTCATCTGGGCACCTTTAAAGAGACTACTGGCTATAGAAAGAAAGCGCATATCTGTTTTGGTCAAACGAAGTAATAGTATTGAGGAACCTTTGAACCTTGTTGGGGCCCCCAACGAGATTAAAATGCATATTTTTAAAACATTTGAATAATGAAAATGGGGCCTAAAAGTTTTGAATCTTGAGTTGCAACTTTTCCTCACTTTTATTGGGAGCCCCAAAAAAGACAATTTAAAAAGTATTAAGGGAGTGCAAAATTTCTTTCATCTGGGCACCTTTAAAAAGAGTAATGACTATAGAAAGGAAGCACATTTGGTTGAAGGAAGTAATAGTATAACGAAGTTTCGAAACTTATTGGGCCCCTCAGTGAGATTAGAAAGCATATTTTTTAAAAATTTGAATAAAAAAATGGGCTTAAATGTTTTTAATCTTGGGCTCCAACTTTTCCGCTCTTTTATAGGGGGCCCTAAAAAAGACAATTCAAAAATAATTTAGAGTCTGCAAAATTTCTTTCATCTGGGCCCCTTTAAAAAGAATGGTTGCTGTATAAAAAAAGTACATATCTGTTTTGGTTGGAGGAAGTAATAGTATTAAAGAAGTTTTGAACCTTTGGTTTCACCTTTTTCGCCCATTGATAGGCGCACCCCAAAAATACTAAAATGCCATTTTATTTTTTAAGTAGAACTTACAGCCTTCAAAAACTTTTATAAAGAATGGTTTATATAGAAGGAAAGCACATATCTGTTTTCTATTTCTAAATCTGATCAAGATCTTTGACAAAAATAATAATAATAATAATAATAATGAATTTCGATAAAACAAAATAAAATGTTATTAAAAATGCATAAAAAAATTTTAAAAGTTAAAAAAAAAACATTCAGCTGAAAGGTACAATAGTTCACTCCTGGGCCCCTGACTTTGCTCAGCCCCCCCCCAAATGGGGGGTATGGGGGGCGGTCGCTACGGCCCTGGA
The DNA here is from genome assembly GCA_963932465.1 of Maratus speciosus. Taxonomy (NCBI): domain Eukaryota; kingdom Metazoa; phylum Arthropoda; class Arachnida; order Araneae; family Salticidae; genus Maratus; species Maratus speciosus. Next base: position 416,973,738 of record OZ010791.1, read on the forward strand.
TGTCATATACACAACGGGTACTTAACTGTCATCAAAGTGTCGTTATTTTGCTTGATATGGTAACCCGGATGCTGTTGTTTATGCTGTTGATGTTTTCGCCAAATTGGCGTCGGAAAAAATCGCTCCAATTTGGGGTATATATGACAACTGTGCCAAAGTTTCTATAAAGCAGTATAAGACTAAAAATTAAGAATAAAATAAATGCAAAATAAGACTAAAGAAGAAAGAAAAATCATGCGTTAAGCATAGAATATGAAACACTTTCCAACACATCCTGAATGCTTTAACAAAACTTCGTTATTTAGGGAAATAAGGTAAATAAGATAACTAAGTAAACATTTTAGAAAACGCATAATTTTTTTAAAAAATTGATTTCAGCAGTTACCGTCCATAGCAATAGTACCGTTATTAGATGCCACTATTTAGCTAAAATTTAATTTAAGCTACTCTTAAAGCTACTGAAATCATATTTCCAGATATTATCATCCATAGACGGTTATGTATCCAATTCTTTGCGTGACCCTGTATATCATTTTATCTATATTCTACAAACATTTCTTAGTAATCTAAATGCAGTTCAGCGTAAAACTGCATAACTCCTTTAAAAACCACTTTTAAGCAATTTATTCTCATACTCGTGAACCCTTACGAATTCTTTTGTGTAGCCCTGCATATGAACTGTAGCATTTATACACACGGTATAGTATGCATAAATGTAGTGAAACATAAAAGCGCATATCATAATTAAAAATGCATTTCTAGCAATCATTACTTATGTACGTACAATACTTCGGAGAAAAGTTTCTTGGCGAGAAAGAAGTTTGCCACCGTATTTTCTGACAACCTATTTACTGCTTCATACTCACAAGCAATTTTTTGCATATGTATACAATTTATTCAATGTAAAAAAAACTATTTATCCATTTTTATAAAGAAACAGAAGTATTTTTTGCACAGATGTCACATACGCGTCGGGGTTGGCGTGATTTTTCTCTGACGCCAATTCGGCAGAAATCTCGCCTTCGAATACCAGTTACTTATATATTTTTAAATTATTTGCTATCATTTTGAAAAGGAAATAACTATAAATAAATAAAAGTTTGAATAATAACTATAGAACAAAACAGTTTATATAATTTAAAAACAGAAAATATAAGTAAATAAACAATGGCACAGATGTCATATTCGCTCCATATTGGCGCGATTTTTCTCTGACGCCAATGTCATATACGCAATGTATACTTAACCGGCGCCAAAGTGTCGTTATTTTGCTTGATATGGTAACCCGGATGTTGTTTTCGCCAAATCGGCGTCGGAAAAAAATCGCGCCAATATGGGGCGAATATGGCATCTGTGCCTAAACAATTTATTAATAAATAAAAAACAATAGCCGGCAAAATAACACCATTTTAGCGCCATAGGTATCCCGGTTCATATCTGAAATCTGTGCCGTAATTTGTATATAAAAAAATATTATATGTATTTAGAAACGATTTTTTTTATGTATATAAGTGCATATATAAACAAAAATAAAAGTTCATTAGATTTGTTTTCATAGCTGTATATTTTGGCAACATATCTCACTTTCTGATGCCCGAATTACGCCAAGCTTTTTTTTTTAAATGCGCTATAATGGAAAAGTACCTAAATAAATAATTAACAGAAATAACCAATTATACAAACTAAAACATTTTATTTCGAGATTAAAGCATTGTTTTTAATTTCGATTAAAAATACATATATCTTTGGATAACTTTAATTGAAATTGGATTCACGGCTTAATATCTCATTCCATAAACCTAAACAAACACAAGTGATTCATTCATCGTGAACCGTAAAAAATATTAAATCATTGAGGTAATTATTCACAAAGTAAGTTCTCCAACAATCAATGGACAATATTCTAATGACGTCATAGTATGTAAAATGGTGGCGGTATCATTTGTTTATGGTTTGAAATCACAAAGATTTAATTTTGCAATGTCTCTTAGTTACATTATTTTATTGTCGTATTTATGAGATCAGAACAAGAGCATATTTTTTCCTTATTTAGTTATTAAAGACGGAAAAAAATTATAAATGTGCATGATTTGAAAAATTTAAATAATTTTCTTTCTTAATACTAAAAAATAACATCGGGAAGTAACAGCGAGTTTAAGTTAAATAAGTTTAGCTGTTTAATTCTGTTGTAATATTCAAAATAACTGTATTCATTAGATTTCAGTAAACAACATCAGGGCCCGATTAAACTTTGAAGTTAGAGGAATTACAATGTCATTTCAGGACCTTTCTTTTGGAGAAGCTTTTCTAAATTCCACATATACATGGAAACTCTTCAGTGTTAGAAATATTATTCCCAGGACTGGCATAACATGAGAACGGCCTGCAATTTTACACAAGTTTTTGAAAACTACTTTATATCAGAAATTTTACCAAAAACTGGTTACTTTTTTGTTATAGAGGCCCACACTATTAGAATTATGACAAGTTGCAGCCAATTTCGCCAAAGTCGTAACCAAGATCGTGAAGCACACACATATAATACCATTTTATGAAATCGTATACGATAATTTAATAGTTTTTACCTTACTTCAAGTGTGTAATTTATTTATTTTTAAGGCTTAATAATCTAAATTGTCCAATATATGAATTTAAAAAAAATGTAAACAAAGTCTGAATAGACATGACCGCAAAAATCTCCAGAAAACTTGGAATTGTGCAGATTAGTGGTCTTCTACTGTACACAATTTTTCATAAATGTGTTTCGTTCTTAAAATGTGTTATTTTCATCTATCACTGCGGAACAAATGAGAAAACTCATATTCTTGCACATGAGTTGTATATATCTTTATATCTAAATTTCCGTCATTTTTGACGGGCTACTTTCTAGTATATAATAATAGATATATTTTTTCTTTATGGTGAATTTAACGGGGAATATAACTAATGATTACGATGACAAATGAATAACAGAAAAAAAAGCATGTCAAAGGATATTTTTTCCTTGTGTTCACATGTGCCATATGTGTGTTCACAACTACCCCGCTGATGGGGCACATGTGAACATTTTTTTGAATTTATAAAACTATCAAAAAAAGTAAAAAGAACTATGCAGGTGATTAAAAAAAATTAAAATGTGTAAAAGAAAGTTCTGTTTACTATATTGAGTAGTTTTTGTTCATAGAAATTAATCCAGTTATGAGAAAAAGCTATATTTATGCGAACTGTTCACGTGTGCCTCCATCTCCCCTACATTTATTAAGTTTTAGTTGAGACGGGATTCTTTTATCTAATCTACAGTATACAGACTAATCGTACAAATGTTTATGCTATATAAATGTATTTTAAAAAGTACTGCAGTACTTCAGAAAATGCAGTATTTTATAAGAGCGACAGATTTTTTTTTAAATGAAATATGTTTATTACAAAGTTTTGTTACATTTTGTCATATATCTCCTAGCCTGTATATCGCCTTATTTTATTCCTTTACTTACTGCAGTTAAATACCTAATTAAACATTTTTTGGCAAATATTTCAATACTTATTAATTAATAATAATATGTACAGTCGTGTAAAAAAAAATAAACACCCCTTACTAACTCTGCAAAAAATTATCGTAGAAGAAAGTTACTGGTACCACACGATTGGTAATAAAGTCTTCTTGTAAATGATGCATATAAAATTTGCTTAGGGGCCATCTACATATTAAAACGAACCATAACTTTGTTTTTTTAAATAGCAGTACACAATTCTGACAGCATAAATGAACTCTACATCCTTCAATTAGCCTAAGAGCCAATTTTTATGCAATTCGTACGATAAGTTTCCGAGAAATTAATTATTTTAAAACGAGTGTATTTTAGAGGCTGTATCCCAATTGAAGTTCGGTACTCGATTGTTGACCGAGAGAGTCCCATTCTTGATCAAGGCGTCTTGAGCGCCACTCAATCAGTCATTGAAGACTGCTAGATTACAGACAGGATAGCAAAAGAAATTTCAAAATATCTAGTCGCTTCTATCATAGACGGCCCCTTAAACCATCATTTTGCCGTTTTTTAAGCATCATTTGAAAACTACTTGGAAGAAAAATGTGAAATTTTGGATTTCCATAAAGCAGGACTAAATAAATCTAAATCCATCAAAAAAATTGTAGGTTGCAATTCGTAATTTTTTCGAATATTAATTTCATAATTCATATCATAAAATTGTAAAAATTGCAAATTCAACATATTTATGTTTGGGTATTTTAGTTTTATTGCTAGATAAAAAATTAGCACAATAGAAGTATAATTTCGGGAGATATTAATGAAAATATGAAAATGTAATTTAACATTAGAAGCACTAAATTTTGAATGTTTATAATTCAAAAACTTATCATTCAAATGACTTGAAATTTGGTGTCTAGGCCTAGTTTGAACCGAAGATTTGAAATATCTTATTAAAATTGGGTATTGCCGTTGAAGAAAATGAAGTTTGGGTTCGTTTTAATGTGCAGATGGAACCCCTAAGCAAATTTTATGCACATCATTTAAAAGTAGATTTTATTTCCAATCGTTCGGTACTTTCTTCTACGATAATTTGTTGAGGAGTTAGTAGAGGGTGTTTACTTTTTTTTCCACGACTGTACCATACCTTTTTTCGTGATTCCTAAACTAAATATCACCTCACTTGGCATTCAAAATTAGCGAGAAAAAGAGATTTTGTGAAGATTAGTCTCTGATTAAATGATAACCAACCGTAGTAAACTTAGCAGCACCTACACATTTTAAAGGTTTTGCTCAAAAAGACAGGCCTGTTGTCTTAATGAAATACGATAGTAATGCCATAATATAATATAGTAAAATCTTTCCACAAAAGTTATCTAAATAACAATAGAAGTCTCATCGAAAGCAATCCAGTAGAACTTAAAATCTAAGCAACAAAATTCCCATTTGCATTTTATGTATACAAGGTCATAAACTGGTTTCCCGGGTTACAGAATATAGGTGAAAAACATCATATATATTATTTCTGGTGTTAACACCCTTTTCTCTCTGCACATACTAAAAGCACAGCGATGAATGAGGTATTTTTCGAAAAGTTCTGTCAGCGGCTTTTGACATAGTATACTTATAAACTATGTATACTCAAACACGTTATTTGATTTTTAAAAAACCGCAGTTAATGAAAAATCGTATTTGCAAATAATCTCTAAGATTGTTGCGAGAAAGTCTCGTACGGGTGTATTTCTTTCTTTCTTTTTTTTTCTAGTTTGATAACTCTAATAGATTTTTTTACATTTAATATATATTTTTCAGAATGCCCACTAACAATACCGCAATCATATTTATATGAAAAGTAGCAATAATGCGTTCAAATAACATTTTGAAATATACCAAAAGCGATATTTTATATTGGTCTCGCATCAGGAGTTAATAGCCGAAGAAACTGCCAAAGATAGGTATTTACAATCAGCCTTTTTGATTCCGTTCATTTCAGTGGCTTAAGGGGTCTTGTATCTTTTAAACTCCCTGAATATCAACAAAAACATTCAAAGTTTGAATTAGAGTATCTTCAAGGCCCTTTTATGTACAATCATGAGATTTCAACTATTGGTTAAACAGATTTTGCTTTTTAATATTCTACTATTAGAAAATGACCAGTCTTTCACAGAATTTATGTACTGTAAAAGCACTTATTTTCGCGAGCCGTAATTTTCGCGAAAATGAAGATATCGGTGATTTCGCGAGCTGAAAACTTCGCGAGTTTTATATGAACCAAACCGAAAGGTGAAAAATCCCGAAACTACCTAAATAGAACCCCGTTTGCATAAGGCATTTTAAGAAACTTCCTTTTGTCCTGACACAATGATTCGATACATCGAGAATATTCTTGTGCGTTATTACGTGAAGCAGAGAGAGCTTCTCGGGCTAGTTCCAGAACAACTTGGTGTAGCACCGTTCGACGTTTTTAAGGCACACCAAGATCCTTTTTTTCTGGCTGCTCGCTGCTCTAGAGATGAAGAATATTATTCCAGTTTTTGTACCCGCTTCCAGCACAAGAGAGCTCCAGCCTTTGGACTTAATACTATGTTCACACTACGATACTTAAGATATCTTAGGCCGCCGAACTCTCTGAGAGAGTTCCACAAACTCTCTCAGTGAATTTCGACTTACTTCGGCTAGATACAGGAACGACCACTCACTCTCGTTGGCTATGAAGCTTCGCTTTTACTGATTGGCTGTTGCAGCCGTTGTTATTTTAAGCGGATGCGCATACTTTACTTTTGTTCAGATCACAGACACAGTGACGCTACAGTCAATCAGGGTAACTTTGAACCACGGGGTGTAACTTTGCAACACCTCCTATTTTTCAATATTTTTTACCCTAAAAGACTAAATAAACTCCAGAACTGTGCTCTGTTGGCAAGGCTCTAAACTGGGATTTCTACTCTTTATTTTAGAAAATAAATTAGCAACATTATGCGCAATTAATTGCATCATCTAACTATTTTTGTGAAGTACTGTTTTCAAGTTAATTTTGAATGCTGTTTTGAAGTTGTTGTAATCCAATTAAATTTTCATAGTAAGTAATAATATACTCATTTATCAGACATATTAATACCTAAATGTTGTAAATGTGTTAATATTTTGTGATTATTTATTTATTAATAGTTAATAAAATGTAAAATAAGAAGGCACTAGCATTTTACCGCATTTTCAGAGTAACTTTGAGCCGGCTCAAAGTTACACTGATGCTTATGATTTACTGATTATAGGTGCTACTGTCGAAAATTTCCCATATTTGCACGTATATTTTATATAAATGCCGAAAGTGTGCATTAGATATGACAGGTAAATATTTTTACAAATATGTGTAAAATACATAAAATTCATTTAGAGGCGTGATTAGGGGCGGAGCTACTCAAATTTGACATTTCATACGATCGACGTTTTTTATTCTTGTTTGAATAATACTAGTATGTATTACTGTAACTATGGATATATTACAGAGTTAAAACATTGAAAATTGTTTTTCACTGCATTTTTATGTTTTATATGAACAATAAACAAGTTTTTTTTTTTTTTTTTTTCTAAATGTTCATGGTTCTATTCTTCCACTTTTCTTATGCCTGATATTTGTTGTAATATCATAAATTATACAAATCTTGTGATGTTGGGAAATGTAAATTCGGAGTCTTTACATATCTGAAAACATTTTTTGGTGTTTAAAGTTGTTCTGACTACAATACTTTTTTTTTATAATTAATTATTTTATGTAAAAATTTATCATATGGTGCAAAGTTACCCTAACTGGCTAGGTAACTTTGAACCAGGCTAAAAATCCATTTTTTATTGCTTTTATCCTTATTATTCCTTAATTTTTTATAGTCAATCAATAATTTAGGATCATTTCTTCTCTTTTATGCCCCTAGTTGCGACAATATTCTTCAAATAAGAGTGGGGCATATGAAAATAGAGAAAATGCGGATCAAAGTTACCCTGATTGACTGTACTGAGATATCTTAAGGTAAGTTTTTCGATGTGAACAGGCATCCAATTCCGGGAGGGTACCACTTCAAAACTGGCGGTCTAAGATATCTTAAGGCTGTTCTCAAATTCAAAGGGTCAACTTTCTGACATAAGTTTTAATTCATTTTTGTTCGGAAACGCATGAAACTAGAAGGTGTTATTATTCAGAAACTATGTCATCGAACTGTTTTTTCCTTTTTCTTGTAAACGCAATAGATCTTTCAGAAAATACCGTCAAAGTTGGCATTTCGAACTGAACTTCCGAACGAAAGAAGAAAATCCAGTCAGTCAGGGGAGAAAAATGCCGTGTCATCTGATCAAAATCACTTCTAACTCAATAGATAATTGATGGATCAAAAAATGGAAAACACAGTTCGATTCCAAATCGCTTCCATGGTCAGGCTTTCCAATTTTATATCTTTCCGTTAAAAAATGAATTTGTAAATGTGTCAAAACGTTTTTTGCTTGTTGAGCAGAGCAGTTGAGAACAGCCTTAAGTTTCTAGTGTGAACAGGGTATAACTGTAAACGGCGAGTTCAAGCGTTTGCTCAAGAATGAGTTTATTGAGTGGTATTCTAATGAGCTTAAATTTCTAGAAGGAAAAAGAATCTGTGGACCTGTGGATATCCCGACTAAAACCGATTCACGCTTCTTGGCTTGTGCGCACATTTAACGGCGTTGAAGTCAAACATGAGATAATTTTGAATGGCTTCAAAGAAGCAGGTATAAATATTGTAAGTGAATGAGCTGCATTCCAGTAGTTGTATTGTTGTTTTTATTCAAGAAATAGTTGTATAGTATTCAAGAAATTTAATACTTATTTCTTAATTAAGTAACTGTATCATTAAATTTTTTATAAGTGAAAAATTTCCGATTTTTTATTATTATTTGAAGCGAAAAAAAGAAATATTTCGCGAGGCTTAAATTTTCGCGATTACGACGGGATCGCGAAAATCGCGAAAATTAAAGCCTCGCGAAACTAAGTGCTTTTACAGTATTGTTGAAATTAAAATAGCTATTTTTTTACTCCGTAAGTCATTGCGCGCATGATATCTTCATAACGCATGCATGGATTGTCACAAAATTTGTTATAATTAATAAAAACTTATGTATTTTTAAAAGGATCTATTCTTAGGTCAAAATTATTTCATTAATCATGCAAAAAGAATATTTTTGTGAAAAAAAATAATTTTTTTATATTTTTTATGAATAAAAATAGCTATAACTGAAAATCTTACCATACTGTAAATACTTAAAAGAAGGCCATTTTAAACGCATAAAATGTGCTTATCATCAATTTCAAATTTTATGGCAATCCATGCATATGTCCTCAAGATATCGTGCGCGCAATGACTTGCAGAGTAATAAAAAGAGTTATTTTAAATTCAATAATCCATAAATTCTGTAAAAGGCTAGTCAGTTTCTGATGGTAGTATAATAAAAAATCTAATCTTTTTAACCAACAGTCAAAATTTCATGTTTATACATAAAATGTTTATACATACTTCCGACAGATATGGATATTTGGGAGATTCTCAAAAGGTGGGATCATTAAACGTTAACTATATGTAATTTTTAAATTTTTCAAATTTAAGGCCAATTTTTTTGAATAGTATAGTATTTTGTCTATAAATATAATACATAAATATTTTTAATAGTATGTCTACAAAATTATACACAAACATTAAAAGACAGCAACTATTCTGGAAAATTAATGATTAAAGCATTTAATTAGCAGTTGTGTACGTTACAAATTTTGGACATTTTTTCGCACATAAGTTACAGATTTTGGACGTTGCTCTTAGTATTTAAAAAATTCTTAAGACTAAGAATGTCGTAAATGTGTCTGTATACATATATATATGCATAATTAACTTTTTGTTATCCAATAATAATAATAATAAAATCAAATGCTTTGTTACGTACGTTACTTTCGGACATAACAAAATACAGAAAAATTCTTTATAGAAAAGTTCTTCTATCTTCAAAAAAGCAATAAATCAGCCTGCCATCTCTTAACAAAATTATCAAAAAATCATCCGTTTCCTTTATGCATTCGTTGTTTACCATTAGAACCACCTGGAAAAAAGTTAAAACTCTTCTTCTTTGTGGTACATCGGAGCAGTTAACGTTATGAATGTCCGAAATTGGCCTCTTTAGCATAAAATAATAAAATTTTAAGATATTTATACATAGCTTTTACAATAAATTATGTCATTTTCTGTCTCTAAATAGAATTAAAAACTCAGTGTAAAAAAATTGAAGTCAATGATAATTTAAGTTATGTTTGAAAGGCTTAAAGTTATGATTTGTGTCCAGTGCCCACCCTTTAAGAATCGCCCAGTTAGAGTCTCCTACTTCTACTACTCTCCCATAAAATAAAGGTTTATTTCTTCTGCTTGATAACATAGGTTTTTGTGCTGTCGGCTCTTGTACTAAAAGATCTACCCTGTTTAAATTAAAGTTAGCGTCAGGCATTAATTAATGACTGCGTTGCTGCTTCTAAATATATAATATCTTTTTAATCAACAGTCAAAATTTCATGTTTATACATAAAAAGGTTTTGAAGATACACCAATTACAACTTTGAAAGTTTTTGCTGCTTTTCCTAGCGTTTAAAAGGTACAAGGCCCCTTAAGCCTGCATGTCTTAAATTTGTGTTTTAATTATATTTTATTGTTTCATTTATTGGTTTATCAATGTTTTAATTTCGTTATGGAATATAAGCTGGAAACAAATGATGAGCTATTTATATTAATTTGAGTGCAAACGGATTTTGCTTTCGTATTCGTTTGCACGCGATAGAGATCGATTTGGAAAAAAATCATGCTTGAAAATTATTTTAAAACAATAAAAATTGTAAATTGCGATATAGTTTTCAAACAAGTCGCATTTGAAAGTACATTTTTTCACCCTATTCGAGGGTGTAAAAATTGAAAGTGTGCAGCATTTAAAAGTTTAAAAAACTCAAAACAATAAAAGTTGAACATAATCGTCTGCTGTTGCCACCGTCAAAATGACGTCAGCGTTACGCACGGACACGTTTGTCTTTTATAATATAGATAGATAGTAGAAGACATGTTAACTGGAGATATGCCAGTTAGAATTGCTTTAGGGAAGATATTGAGAATAGACCATATTAACTCTCCCATGCACACATTATTTTTAAATAGATAAAAAAAATCCCTGCCGGCTCGGCCTACAGGCGGAGGTAGATTTCGAAGCTAAGTACTAAAATCACCAACAAAACTTAAATCAAGATTAGAGATAAACACGGTTTCTTCACTAAGAATGAGCTCTAGCGAGTTAAACTTTTTGTGAAAATTCTAATATACACGAATACACACACGCATGTATATGGAATAGGTTTAAAAATGACTAAAGCAAATTCAGATAACCTCAAAGTGTTAAAATATGTTAATATTTCCATAGTCGGGTTTTTATCATGTTTTAATACCTTTCTTCAAACTCACATGACGTTACGTATTCACCTGCTGAGATCCATTATATTTCCAATATGACGCAATATATATTTTTTTAATTCAGCAAACTATTTACTTCATTTTGAGTTTTCATGCGTAAATCTTGCTCTAGAAACTTATGACGTAATATTCAATTTGTTTTCAATTCATCAAACTATTTAATTTTTCACGTGAAAATCTTACAATAGAAAAGCAATTGTTGTGGTGAGAATTTTATTGCTTTTTTTTAATTGTTGGCAACTGCTACAATGAAAATTATTTATTTTTTCCTGTCATTGTTGTGTAAGAGCTAGTTTTATCAGAATCATGTTAAGACGGTATTCAAAATTATGAACCCTCCCCATTTCCATTCCCTTGGGCCGATTTTGCTCATTTTCAATCCCCGCCGAGATATTAGCCATCTCAAAGTTGTTGGCGAGTTTGAAGACGATCCGTGCATAATTGCGACTTTTATCGTGCGGACAAAATTCAGTACATACATACATATATATCTATATAAACTTTTTAGATGGGGGTGGTTTTGGGTTCCTGGAGTCCTATAATGAAAAGTTATGAAGGAATTTTTCAAAAGTCGCACCATGGTAACGACTGCAGTAGGTAGTATTTCTCACGAAATCTACCTAAAAGCATTTTTCACTTAAAAATAGGTACAAAACCGATGTTTTAAAAACAAAAATTACTGAAATTTTCAAAAAATTTCATTTATTACAAAATTACAAACAGATCCCTATATGAGAAATACATGTACTAATTGTAATATATCAGTAAAAACTAAAGAAAAAAAGAGATAATTTAAGCAAAGGACACAGTAAGACAAAGTTGAAAAAAATATGCGTTTGTTTAACATAAAATTTCCGTCCAAGAGCAAAAATTTCGCGAAAAAAGAATTCTCTCATGCAGAACAGATAGAAAGTTGTCAAAGGCAAATTTTCCGATTGAATATTTGAAAAGAAAATCATTCTGCCATCTAACTCTGTTTCAGAAGCATTACTGAATTTCATATTAGGTTTATAGGTAATAAATGAGTAAAAATAACATATTACATTTCTCAGTGAGTTATTTTTCAAAAGAAAACTCAAGTTAAAAAAAAAATCGATTTATTTCAAAAGCATATTAATACTTGCGTCTTCTTAATTATACTTTTGTATATTGAACAAAAACAACAACAAAAAAATGCAATTTAACAAATTACAACGATCATTTGGAAAATGATTTTTTCAAAGATTAAAATTTAAGACATAAAAAATCGCACGGAGTTGATCATACATTACGTACGCCATGGATTACAGTTTTCGGTACTATAAATTTTTAAATTTCTACGGAGCTGGTCAGTCATTCATTACATACGCCATGGATTAAACATTAATATTTCTGGACCAATTTTAAATGAAATTTCATTCTTAAACTTCTAAACATCCCACAATATTACTTTTTACACCGTCGTATAGATAAAAAATGTACTTTTAAATGTAATTTGTTTGAAAGCTGTATCTCAATTTGTTTCTGAGTTATTAATTTTTTTTTGTAATTTTTATTATTTTTTTGTCATAGTGGCAACAGAAGTATCCATCTCTGTTGAAAGTAAAGGGAAAATACAGATTACTGTATAGACTAATCAGAAAACGAATAAAATGCGGATTCAACCAATAAAATGCTTCAGATATGTTTTTGATTTCCTACCCTGACAGAGGACAATAACCATTTTTCCAAATGGTTAACAACAACAACAACAAAAACAAAAACCGCCCGGTCAAGTGCAAGAATTACTCGCGTACAGAGGGTTCTGTACAATTAAAAGTTGTTATCTAGGCTTTAAAATCCGATGGCATATAGAGTACGCCGCCCGTGCCTTTAAGGGTTAATATCTCGGCTAATTATCGACGATTTTTTCCGAAAATCATTATCAGCAATCCTTTTATACTTCTGCGACAATAGGTACCTACAGAGCTCCTCAACTCCTTTGCTTAACAACTGCAAATCGAAATTTCCCGCAAGTATTTCCTATAGTTTTCCTGCAAGGTTTAAATTAACTTCTACTACCCCTAATTTTTTTCATATTTTTAGTTTCAGTAGATTCAGTAATAGAGGGGGAAGGGAACATATTTTTTGCATTACATTTTCGATGATATCTCTGAAAATACGAGTATATCTTCCTGAGACCTGAGAAAAATAAAATACATTATAAAACATCCATTTTAATGGATGTCAAGTCTCAGGAGGATAATACCTAAAATTAAAAGAAATATATTTTTGCGTTCAGCGTTTCGAAAGCTTTCACACGATATATAAAGTAAAGATTTTTTTTTTCAAGCAACCTAATTAAACCCTCTACGTTTTTCCTAAATATATTTGTGGATGGTTAATAGTCTGTAAATATGAGGATCAATATATAGCCTTTATTACTTCAGCCATTTTGAACTTTCCCCGTTCCATAGTTTATGAGTAAAATGGCTAAGTTAGATGGACAGACAGACACAGGAGGGATCTTATAATGGTTCTTTTTTTACGTATTAAGTACTGAAACCTAAAAAGATGGTGAATTACGTGTCAAATAAAAATAATACTACAAAAATTTAAAGCGGAAACACGCATCTTTCCTAAGTTGATGTTCACCTTCCCTCGAAACATCATAATTCGTATCCATCAAAAACGTAAATAAATCTATTTTTAACTTATTTCATGACAAACACCTGTACTTCACTGAATCGCAGCCGTTGTTACTGACATTAAATTTCTTACACATTTTAAAACTTTTCTTCAGATTCAGAAAATTATCATATTTTTCCTACAAAGATGAAACATGGAAATGATTTTTTTTATTTATAGACGCAAGAAAGTGGAGCTTGAATCATAACTTTCATTTTATAGATGTTATATTTGCGAAAATAATGCTGTATCAAAGCAAATCATTATTTGTGTCAATGGGTCGAATTAATTAATAAACAAACGTTTTCTTCTAATATTTTCTTTTGGCTGTAGTCTGTTTGTTACTGAATCAATAACCAGAAAGCTTCTCAATTAAACTGCTGTGCTTTTTTTTTTAATCCATTTGTGCCTGAATTTTTGTTTTTCAAATTTGTTGGTAAAATCACTTTAAAATGTCGCAAAATGAACTGAAAAAATACTAAAAAAAATTATGCTAAAATATTTTTGCATTTATTTGATAAAATGTAAACGTGCTAAATATGAGAATATGCATAATATTTTAGTATAATATGCATAATTATATATTTTGTCTAAATTTATATAAAATAATGTTTTAAATTATATACTATATACTATAATTAGTATTTTTATGAACTATTAAAAAAATATATTTATTTGTTTACAGAGACTAGTAACATTATAAGTACGGTACAGCCCCGATTACCCGCAGGATTGGGTGGCAAGGGCACCGCGGATAACAAAAATCGCGGATAACCCGAAAAAGACTGAAAATGGAGTGCAAACACGAAAAAAAAAAAAGAAAATTCAATATAAAAACTATGTTTTAGTGTACAAAAAACAAAATAAAACGTTTAAAATACATACATATGCACAATATGACAGAAACCTTTGCATTACGTCTAAATCACTAAAATAAAGAACAGTAAACAAGAAACAATGCCGTACATATTGTACAAAAAGAAGTGAGTTACATCTTTTTTTAAAAATCAGTCACTTGTTTTGGAAACACATTTTCTTTATTCTAAATTGTAAATTATTATTTTTCTTTTAGTATGCAATAATTTTTATCTCAAAAATGAAGTTATCCTTTATATGCTCTCCTTTATATATCTCCTCTTTATATGCTTTATCATAATAGTGTTATTTAATTGTAAAATATTTTAATTACTGTGCTTACGTTTGGTTAATAAAATCAAGAAAGCACATCAAAACTTTATATCTGATATTTCAAACATGGCAACCGAATCTAGAAATATTCTTCTATGACTTTCGAATACATTGATTTTTCTGTTTATATTTAATAGTAGGGCTTACTGTATTTTCCTTGTTGTTGACTTGAATTTAAAAAAGAAAAAAAAAAAAATTCTTCGCGGATAAACCGCACCGCGGATAATCGGGGCTTTACTGTATTAGTAACAATAAACTAAGAATAATCGTATGTGAGGCTTAAAAACAATTTGTTTCATAATCATCTTGAAAAGGACTTTACATAAATAACTGTCCCCTAAATGGCTAATAAAAACAGGTACCCTTCGTACCTGGCGCCCTATATTTTGTACGTTACAAACATGCATAAAAAATAGGCTTCAACATATAATGTCACAATATAAAAAAATACATATTTCAAATAAGTCTACAATGACTAGAGAAGTCTACAAAGAAGTCTACAATGAAATACAGTTATTACTTATTTATTTGGATCCTTGATAGAACAAATACAAATAAAATCACTTTAACATTTCGCCATCTTGAAAAATAAAAAATCTATAAATATCGAAAAAAAACCTTCATTTAAGCAAATAAATATCCATCTTATGTAAAATGTGTCTCTCTCTGTAACAGATAAAGGCATTTATAGATAATTATTTCATACAATTTTCATGTTATAAAGAAGAAGAAAATTATAAAAATTTATTAAAATTAGAAGCGTCCCAAGAATGGGACGCCAGGCATAAATGGGTTAAAACTTTCCTACATATAGTTGAAAAGTGTTTACGACTTTAGTTCCTCTATAAGTGTTTAAATGCATATGTACCGTCATGGAAAAAAAAAAAAAAAAAAAAAAAGGCAAACACCCCGTACTAACTCTGGAACTAATTATAACAGAAGAAAGTTACTGGTACCAAACGATTTCAAATAAAGTCTACTTTTAAATGATGCATATAAAATTTACTTAGAGGGCCATCTACAAATCAAAATCAGACCAAACGTTGTTTTTTTCAATGGCAACACCCAATTTTGACAATATATTTTAAATCTTCTGTTCAAAGTATATCTAGAAACGAAATTTCAAGCTATTTGGAAGATAAGTTTTTGAATTATAAACATTCAAAATTTAGAGCCTCTAATGCAGTGGTTCCCAACGTGGGGAATCACACCGGGGGGCAATTCCAAATTTGTCACTCACCCGTTCGCTGTCTGGTTGTTTTGGCAAAATTTTGTTGTAGACTAAAAATTTAAAAAAATACATGCAAATTAAAAAAAATAAAATAAGAAATATAATTTTTCTTTTAAATTAATTAAAGTTTCAAAATAGTGCCAAAAACCAGAATAATTTTACGAAAAGCTATAAATGAAATTTCTCCCTTCCTACTGTTTTTTTTCTTTTTTTTTCATAATTAAAAATTTCTATAGTTTTTACGGTTATTAAGGTTGTTTTTAAATTTTTCGCAACCCTTTCAATTTTTTATCAAATTAGCCTTAAAAAAAAGTTCGCTCTGCTGTACGTCACAGAAGGAGTATATCTAAATCTAACCTGACTGCTTTGAACATATTTAACTTTAAAAATATTTGAACTATCTAAACCAGGTACTACAAACATTATAAAATTTATAGATTTTAGCATTAGAAAGGCAAATAGATAAATAGCAAATATATATGGCTCTAGTGTAGGCCTATTACATAGTAAATAAATATGCATCATTACATATACACTTTAAATTTTAAAATCATATAATTCACTTTTTAGTTAATAAATATTATAGAGTGTGGAGGAGAAGGGAGGGGGGCGTCGTGATTTTACAGATGCTTCGGTGGGTCGTGGCAAATAAAAGATTGGGAAACACTGCATCTAATGTTAAATTAAATTTTCATATTTATATTAATATCTCCTGAAATTATAATCCTAATATGATATTTTTTTGTATGGTTATGATACTAAAAAACCCCAAATATAACTACATTTAATTTGTACTTTTAAAGGAGCACAGGACCTTTAAACTTTCAAAAAATCAGTGTTCGGTTTTTGATTTATTCAAAAAAAATCTTAAATTATTCAACGATATCCAAAAAAACCCATTAAAAAAGCTGCATTATTTCTTGAGGTATAATCATTTAGGGGAGACTAGGGTTGACCCATTTTTTACAAAATGATTTTTTATTTTTTAAATATTGGGCGTAGAATAAAGTTTTATATATCCTTTTATTCGTTATACAATCAGTTATCAAAATAAAATTGCTACATAAGTGTAATATATAATGAATTCGAAAAATGATCGATTTTATTCATGAGAAAATAATGGGTCAATGCTCCCCATATATGGGAGGCGTGACCCACTATATGGGAGGCTTGACCCACTTTGTTTTATATTGAAATATTTGTGAAGAGAAATAAAATCAGTTTAAAAAAAAGCAAAATAACTTTATGCTAATGCTTTAATTATTATAAAAAAATATTTTTGAAAATATGATGCTTCAACAAACCTGCTTAGGCGCAATCGCATATCAGAGGAGAAAATTTTTGTTTTAAACAGGATTTTGTCGGAGCAGGTACAATTGTACAACAAGGTAAATGAAATTTTAACATTTAAGACAGTATTCCGCTAGAGACAGGTTCCGTTTCCATAGGGTTTCATGTATTATAATGTCTGTATTTAGTAGCCACTGTCCCGCTTTATTTGTCTCCTTGTCCTACTTTTTGTGACATTCGACCTCACAACTCAAGTTATCATATAGTTTGGCTTCATCTCAGCCTATTCATTATGTTGAAATTTGTCTATATAACTTCCTAAAGTTTTTCTATCCATGCTATGTTCTTTTGCAGCCGCATGAGTACTTAACTTATCATTAACATCTTTTAACACTTTCAGAGGCAAAGTACTTTCAGTACTAAAATGTTGAAATAAATGACTGGCACCGGAATATACGAACAATATTATTTAGAAATATGAAAAATGATATATTTCGCATACAGATTAAATTGAAAAGAATTTAGCGAAATTCTGGTGCCATTGTGGTGTTTGGGAATTAAAATAAAGTGGTTTCATAAACATACTACTGCCCCTGAAACGGTTAAGACTGATGCTTTCGTACTTTCTAGTCTTTTCCACTGTTTCTATTTAGCTATTGTAAGTAATATTTAAATGGGAAAAAAGTTCCTATTAACTTTCCCATTTATATTTCATTAATTTTTTTCGTGCAGTGCAAATAGCAATTTTTTACATCTTTCTTTAATCAGTTTTAAACATGTTCTTTTCCATCACCCCATTTTACTGTACCTTTGCAGAATAAATTTTTACATTCATTTTTATATATCACCATTAATATTTCATTAAGCACAGTGTATAATAAAAAGATTACCAAAACCCCCTTAATTAACACATTTCCGACGGGCAATTTTCATCAAATCTGAATTTTAAAACAGTAGAAGCTAGAAGCTCCTCCTTGTTCTGGAAGTCTTCTGTAAATTGGTGTTCTAGAAAGGTTTCCCAAGTTCATGCATCGGTAAATATCTTTTTAATGAACGAATTTTATATAAAATGTATTACAATCTAAACTAGTCGGATGTACCAATCCCAAAACTTTCTTCTATCTCATACATGTTAATACTTCAAAATCCGCTATCACACTGCCAAAATTAAATGGCAATCTATGCATCTCATGAGGATTCTAACGATATGAAATTCCGTGCGTTAGTTCTTGAGATATGACTATCGCTGAAATCGTCTAAATTCAGCAAAATGCTGCCTAGCAGCGCCACCTATTGGGTGATTTATACCAAATCCTAATCAGCAACAATTTATGTCAACCTCTGACTGAATCTGAAGTTTGGAGAAAATCCGTACATTAGTTTTTTAGATAGAGCAATAACGAAAATCGTGAAAATTCCTGCATAGCAGCGCCACCTATTGGGTGATTAACACCAAAACCTAATTAACAACAACTTGTGTCAACATACAACTAAATCTGAAGTTAGATGAAAATTCGTCCATTAGTTCTATTGATAGAGCTATTGAGGCAATCGTGAAAAAGGCAACAGAGAAGCGCCACCTGTTGGACGATTTACACCAACACATAATCAGTAGCAAGTCATATCAAGGACTAACTGAATCTGAAGTTTGATGAAAATCCGTGCGTTAGTTCTTCAGATAGAGCTATTGGGGAAATCATGTAAATCCTGCAAAATTCATCATAACAGCGCCACCTGTTGGACGATTTACACCAAAACGTAATCATCATTAATTCATATCAAGGACTAACTAAATCTGAAGTTTGATCAAAATCCGTGCATTAGTTCTTGAGATAGAGCTATTGCAAAAATCGTGAAAAATGCAGCATAGCAGCGCCACCTGTTGAGCGATTTACCCCAAAACCTAATCAGCATCAATTTGTATTAGGGACTAACTGAATATCAATTTTTATTAAATTCTGTGCATTAGTTCTTGAGATAGAGCGCCCACAAAATTTGTGTCACATACACACAGACAGACAGACAGATAGACTCACAGAGTCACAGACAGACATTTTGTAAAAACATGTTTTTTGGAATCTCTGACCCCTAAAACGTGTAAATCCGTCGAAAACCGAATTCGAAAATTTTCATGAATCCAATACTTTCTTCTTGTAAAGATAGAAGAAAGTAAAAAAAATATGGACAACATGATATAAATGCATTTTCTGTAAGGTAGAAGCCACGACCTTAATCAATGATATTTTTTGAATGAAAACGAGAATTCTCATTTCCCGTCGTGAATGTTTTAAGGGAACCTTGAAGATCTGGTCACACCCTCCCTCACATTGACTGGGTCAAGCCTCCCCACATAGTCATTTTCTGAAGAATAGCACATTGTTATGTTAAGCCTAACTTACTGTATAATCTTTATTATGCATGGAATAAAAGCTCGATATTTCTGTATTACTTAAAACCTACATACTTAAATTTCTGTGATATATTTTATTTGAAAAAAAGCTTACAAAATATTCTTAAAAGACACATCTTTTAGGCTGAAAACGCTTCACAATTGATTTTTTCCACACCTATTTCGATTATCTGTATAAAAAAAAGACTGTTGTTCGAACATTCCGGTAGCTTTGGTTGACACATATTGATGAAACTCTGAAATTCTTTTAAATATGAAAACTGATGGGTGGGTCAAGCCTCCCGTACGGTCAACCCTCCCTAGTCTCTCCTATAGACGGTGATTATAATTGAAGGTCCGTAGATATTGAAACTTTCAAACGCATTTTCTCAGATTAGTAAATTTGGAGTTTGCGCGCAGTGTTACTTTCAAACTAGGTACGCTTTAAAAAATTAACCAAATATGCGTTTCTTTATAGTATATATGCTAAATAAATTTATACAGGGTGATTCATAAAAGATGGGCAGAACTTTAAGGGGTTATAGTACACTTAAAGACAAATAATATTAAATAGGAGACTAAGGGTCCCAGACGTATTCCCAAGGAGATAGGGGGCATTAAAGTTTAGGGTCCGAAATTTCAAATGATTATAAAACATGGAAAAATTGGTCGATTCGTTTGCGGTTTTTGCAAAAAATTTTCTTTATGCCAGTATTTTCTTGAAATAAAATTTTAAAGTTCAATTTCAAAAAATGCCGATAGGGGGCGCTTTAGACTTTGGAGTAACAAACAACTATTTTTTAACGTTATTTTTTGTATTTCTTTAAATGATTTCGAAAGCTTAGACTTAAACTTAAATTTTGATCTAAAAATCTGAGTCCTAACGAGTAGTTAAGTAGCATAAACTGAAATTTGAAATTTGAAACCCTTCTCCCCCCAGAACAAAAATCAGTTATTCCCGATCTTTGTGTCGTAGATTAGGCTCTAACTACTGCCGCGTTTTGCTAAAATTATTCTTTATGTCAGTATTTTCTTGAAAATAAATTTTAAAGAAAATTTTCAAAAAATTCCGATAGAGGGCGCTTTAGACTTTGGAGTAACGAACAACTATTTTATACCGTTATTTTTTGTGTCTCATTAAATGCTTTCTAAAGCTTAGACTTAAACTTAAATTTTCAGCTCAAAATCTGAATCGCTGAGCGTGGTTCAGTAGCGAGGGGAGGGGGTTCAAATTTCAACTTCTGAACATAGTTCAGTTTGCACTACTTAACCATGCCCAACGATTCTGTGCTGTGATACGAGGCAAAAATACAACTTTCGTCAAGGACTGCATAGTCGGAATTCACTCATAAAGGCACTGGCACAGTTGGAAACGTCGCTCATGCAAACGTTAAAGCTCCATTCCTGACGCTAGTCACCGGGTGAAGAAGGAAACAGAAAGTATGCAAATGTCAAATGGGGAAGAAGAAGAACACGTATGCAAAATTTCGACACGATTCAGGCATAAAAACCACTGAACGGTGAGTCAAGTGTAAGTCGCTGTAGTAATGAATCGGAAGATGGTGCCCTTCACGAATAAGGAAAAGGCTGAGATGCATTTAATTTACGGAGCGGCAGATGGAAATGGTGCAGAGGCACAACGAATGTACGGAGAGCGATTTCCCAACAGGCGGTTGCCTAACCGCAAAACTTTCGAGCGCTTGCACAGACAGTTGTGTGAGACGGGATCATTTCTCGCTTCCCGGTCGAATGCAGGTCGTGCAAAAAAGGACGAATCAGTAGTTGTTGCAGAAGCCATTCTGGATGTAGTAGCGGCGCAGCCAAGTACAAGTACACGAACAGTGGCTAGGCAGGTGGATACCTCACAGTCCATGACTTGGAGGGTACTGAAGGATGAACATTTGCTCCCGTTTCATGTGCAACGAGTCCAGAAACAGTCTCCAGGGGATTATCCAAATCGTATTGAATTCGCCCGCTGGTTTCTGCAGCAGAACGCGCTAAATCCACATTTTGGACGAACTGTGCTTTTTACCGATGAATGTACCTTCACACGTGAAGGTACATTTAACACACACAATGCACATGTATGGGCGGATGTCAATCCACATGCTACGTATCCACATGCTCATCAGAGACGCTTTTCCATCAATGTTTGGGCAGGAATCCTCGGAGACCACCTAATCGGACCGTACCTTCTTCCTGAACGCCTCAACGGTAAAACATACCTCACATTTCTGCAACATGTGCTGCCAGACCTGTTAAACGTTGTTCCTCCACGCATACGGCGGGTCATGTGGTTCCAGCACGATGGAGCGCCAGCCCATTACGTACGAGACGTCCGCAACTATCTGGACATCACATTTCCGAACAGATGGATTGGTCGAGGTGGTCCTGTTGCTTGGCCTGCTCGCTCGCCAGATCTTTCACCCCTCGATTTCTTTTTTTGGGGACGATTGAAGGCTCTTATGTATGAGACACCCATTGAATCCCCCGAGGAACTGGTCGCCAGACTTTCCGCCGCTGTAGGGGAAGTGCTCGAAAAGCCTTATGTTTTCGCGAATGTTCGCCGTTCCATTCTTCGCCGTTGTTCTGCGTGCATAACCTCTGGTGGTCACAATTTTGAACATTTATTGTAATTACATGTTAATAAATATGCTTTGGTAACATAATCCTAATTTGTGTCTTTTTACCTCGTATCACAGCACACAATGTGTGGACATGGTAAACTGAACTGTGCTCAGGAGTAGAAATTTCAAACCCCTCTCCCCAGAAACTTAACCACGTCTAACGATTCAGATTTTGGGCTGAAAATTTAAGTCTAAGCTTTAGAAAGCATTTAATGAGACACAAAAATAACGGTATAAAATAGTTGTTCGTTACTCCAAAGTCTAAAGCGCCCTCTATCGGAATTTTTTGAAAATTTTCTTTAAAATTTATTTTCAAGAAAATACTGACATAAAGAATAATTTTAGCAAAACGCGGCAGTAGTTAGAGCCTAATCTACGACACAAAGATCGGGAATAACTGATTTTTGTTCTGGGGGGAGAAGGGTTTCAAATTTCAAATTTCAGTTTACGCTACTTAACTACTCGTTAGGACTCAGATTTTTAGATCAAAATTTAAGTTTAAGTCTAAGCTTTCGAAATCATTTAAAGAAATACAAAAAATAACGTTAAAAAATAGTTGTTTGTTACTCCAAAGTCTAAAGCGCCCCCTATCGGCATTTTTTGAAATTGAACTTTAAAATTTTATTTCAAGAAAATACTGGCATAAAGAAAATTTTTTGCAAAAACCGCAAACGAATCGACCAATTTTTCCATGTTTTATAATCATTTGAAATTTCGGACCCTAAACTTTAATGCCCCCTATCTCCTTGGGAATACGTCTGGAACCCTTAGTCTCCTATTTAATATTATTTGTCTTTAAGTGTACTATAACCCCTTAATGTTCTGCCCATCTTTTATGAATCACCCTGTATATATATATATATATATATATTCCCGCTATTTATTCTTTTAAACTTTAAAAAAAAATTGAAATTTTTGATTTTTTTTTTTTTTTGGCTAAAAATACATTTTAAACAATACCATTTGTGTATATTTTGGTTTTAATTTAGAAGTAGGTGTGTTATGATTCTATTTTGTTTAACAATTGTTTTCTATATGCATAATTTAGAGTTTTATCTTGCGCGCAGCACTTAATAATTTTAATTCACGCATTAAGGAAATGAATTTTTAAATTTAAAATTTAAATATTAATTTTGTATATACAACATTTTCCCCCCTGGATAATATAGGTAAGAATAGGAAAGAAAACTTTAGGTAAAAAGGGAAGAAAAAGATTTTAATTGCCCATTCTTTGTGTTTTGGTACTTTGAAAAAGGCGATGTTTCTAATCATTTCGACAAACTCAAAGGTCCTGTGGCCCCTCAACAAAAATTATGATATGAATTATGAAATTAATATTCGAAAAAAAAATATATGAATTGCAACCTAATTTTTTTTAGACAAATTTATATTTAGTATGCCCTGTTTTATGCGAATTCTCAATTTCAAATTTTTCTTCCAAGTAGTTTTTGAATTATGATTAAAAAACTTCAAAATGACGGTTTAAAAAGCCGTCTATCATGTGAAGAAAAGCATAAGTAAAAAAAAAAATACATATATATCACTCATTTTATTGAAACATTTGGGCTGGTAATAGTCAAAGCATATTAAGAGCCTACACTAGTCACTCAAAAAGACTCGGATGATAATGTTAATCCTATGGGGGCGTTATTTTCAAATATCGCGCTTGAATTTTGATATTTTCGAATGATTTTATTTTTTAATAGGATAGCTGAGGACGATCTACAACCGGAGTAGTTTTTACTTTTTTGATTTTGGTTTCATATTTAAAATTAATTTATTACTTACATTACATTAATTTTATTACTTTTACTTTCGGAACCGGTTTGAACCGGTTCCGAAATCGAAACTATCCTAATATAAAAAAAAAAAACTATAACCAAAATCGAAAAAGTAAAAACAAGCCCGGTTGTAGATCGTCCTCAGCTATCCTATGCAAAAAAAAAAAAAAAAAAAAAAAAATCATTCGAAAATATCAAAATTTAAGCGAGATATTTTAAAATAACTTCCTCATAGGATTAACATTATCATCCGGGTCTTTTTGAGTAACTAGCGTAGCCTCTTACGCGAGTGAATGGTCAATTGGCAAGAATAATACATTGATAGAAGTGACATAGTCATTCTGTAGCATTTTAAAAATCGAGTACCGAACTTTAATTAATATTTTCAAGTATTCAGTAAAAATAATGAAAATAAATTTTACCTTAATAGCTTGTTATATTTTTTTTTTTTTTTTTTTTTCCGAAAAAGAAATTCTAATTTTTTGTCAAATGCAGCCATCTGACATGTACAAAATAAGTGTTATTCCATTCTTTGGACTGTTCTTGATCAGAGATCATATTGGCCAAATTCATGGCACATAATAAGAATTACAGTGTTTTTAGGTATGTGCCAGATGTGGCACACTGTAGAAAAAAAAAACGGAAATACTACTGGCAATCGAGACGCCAGTACTATTTCCGTATTTTAACGGGAATTTACACCCGTAAATGCTGAAAAAACGGAAATTTTTCTCTAATTTACCAGGAAAAAGTTCCGTTAAAATACGGAAACAGTAGTGGCGTCTTGATTGCCAGTAGTATTTCCATATTTTAGTCCTTTTTTTTTTTACAATGCACGTGGTGCAGTGAAGGGTTAATCGTTTCAAAACAGAATGCAATGCGAGAAGTTTTTAAACGTAATTTAAAAACTGTTTGGCAAAATAAGCTATAATTTTGGACGAAAATAAAAACGAATATTTTCGAAAATTAATTTCGAATATATATATAAAAAATTTTTTAAATGCATTCCAACCTGTGATTTTTTTACCGTAAATCGATTTCTAGTAACTTCAAATATGCGAATCCAAAATTACAATTCATTCCGCCAAGTAGTTTTTGAATTATGCTTCAAAACTTTCCCACATTGCAATCTGTTTTGCATCGATTACAAATGAATTTAGCATTTGAAGAATTTCAAACTTTAAATCAGCCATAATTCCAAAACCACTTGACCGAATGGCTTGCCTTTTGGTATCCGAAGGAAAAATTTACCAAAGAATCCAAATATGGTACCAAAATCAAGTGTTCGTATTACAAATTTCAAAGTTTGTTACAATTTCTATGTGTAGACCATACCCTCAGCAAAATTTAAGTATAGCATTAAGTATACTTAATGACTTTATTGATAATCGATTTGTACTAGTCACATTTTTATAAGATGACTTGTGACAGAGTTGTAGCGGTTGGTCATTTTTTCCACTCAGTACTCTACAATCGTCCAAAAAAAAAAAAAAAAAAAAAAAAAAAAGAGAGAGAGAGAGAGAAAGAGAATATCCCTAAAACATTTTAAACGCTAAATTTTCACAGTTAAAAACAAAAAACAGCCATTCGATTGAGAAATGTGTCTTTTTCAATTCATATTTAATAGAAAAAAGAAGCTTAGGAAACAATCTCCATATTTAAATAGTAACAAACTTTAAAATTTTTATTATTATTTCCCAAATTTGGTTTTATATTTTGATTGTAGAGCAAATTTTAATTTTGAATATAAATGTGAACTCTTTCGGTGAAGTATAGCTTAGGTGTTATCCAGATATAAACTCCTAACGTTAAATTAATTTTATATTTTCATTCATATCTCCTGTAATAACTGTTTTTTCACGTTTAATTTTTTTGTTTGGTGTTAGTGTTAACTGTCTCAAACATAATTATGTAATTTTCATCGATTAAAATAAATTATATGTGAAATATAAATTACTAGCAGCCTTCGCCCGCTACGCTGGTCGGTTTTTCTAAAGGAACCTTGAATCAAACGAAATATATCTGTGAATTTGATCATGCGTTTTAAAGCAATATGGGCATTTACCTGGAATGTCCAACGAAATTGCTGAAAACAATATGAACGTCATTACGCTATTATACAGGGTGTCCACTCTCAACGGTGGCCAATGCCTAATTCCTAAACCTTTAGTCATAGACATATATAGTTCCAATTACAAAAATGTTTAAAATGAGGTAAAAAACAATTTGGGTCAATAAAAACATTTCTTAAAAAATTTCGAAAGTTAAGTTCTATAAGTTATATTTAGTAAAATTTTCCTGCTACACTGACAAGTCAGACAAAAAAAGTCCCGTCATTCTACGATTAAAATTGGAGGAGTAAAAACTGTTGGAGCATAAAGTTGGAGCATATTTTTTTCTGCAAATTAGGGGTCATTCACAAATTTAGTAGAAATATAATTTCGTCTGATATATTAAAAACATGGTTGAAAGTACAATTAACATTGCAATATAAATTTGAAATCTTTAATCATTCTGACATATTAATGCAAAATATACAATTTGTAATAAACATATAAGAAGAAAAAAAAACTAAATTTTTGTTAAATAAAATGATGAAAATTAACAGTATTAGCATTTAATAATTGATTCTTATGTATTCTGTACCACTGAATCTAAAATTGACCTTCATTTTTTACTATCATGTAAAGATTTTTTGCAAATCGTAAATTTTAAAGTTAAAAAAAAAAAGAAAAAAAATAGCGAAAATTTGGTACTATAAAATAGATTTCATTGTTGTGTTTTAACTTTTGATAATTCATTTTTATGTATTTTTTACCGCTGAATCCGTAAATGACCTTCATTTTTTTAACCATAATGTCAGGATTTTTTGCAAATTGTAAATTTCAAAGTTAAAAAATTCAAAGATAAAATTGAACCTGCTCCCCCACCTCATCGGACCCCACAACTTCTTAGCTGTAAGAATCCCAGTATAAGCCAAAAAATTTAATAAATTATTGAATTAAATAAAATTAAAAGAATTTTACATCTGTTTTATAGCATAAGTTTTTTGCTATATTTTAACTTTGACATTTACGAATTGCAAAAATATTCTAACGTGATAGTTAAAAATGAAGGTCATTTTCAGATTCATTGCTAAAAAGTGCATAAAAATCAATTATCAAAAGTTAATAATACAGTCATCTCCTCTATTTTATAGTATCCGATTTTTGTTATGTTTTAACTATGAAAACTTATGATTTGCAAAAAATCCTGACATGATGGTTAAAAATTAAGGAAATTTTCGGATTCAGTGCTAAAAAATACATAAAAGTTAAAAAACACAACCATCGCAGTCTTGTGTTATCTAATCTAAAACTTGTTCTTAAACTTCTTGGCGGTAATCTATCCGAAATTTTTTGTGTTATCCTGTAAAATGGGTATATATGGTAACCACTGAAAATCATAATATTGATTGTCATCGGATTTATGTCAGTATGTAAAATTAAATCTCGATCGGGTGTTTGAAAGTGAGTTAAAGTTCGAGTACAAATTTTGAACTGGAAAAACATACATACGATCGTTGAAGTTAAATAAAAACTTATAAAAATAACAATTTTTGTTAAAAGAAATCATGAAAAGAAACAGTCCCATATCATTTACAAAATAAAACATATGTTAAAATACAATTATTTTAGTCTATCTGAAACTTAATAAAAGTTAACCCAATCGTTTTTTCAAAGCGCAGATACAGATGGAATAAGTTCTTCGAATACTTTAACCCCTTAACGATCGCATTAAATTATGGTTGTAAAATTCGCATTGCTTATTGGTACCATTTTTTTTTTTTAAAGAAATATTTACCTTATTTAATGACAGGTAAAATGATAACATAATAAAGCCAATTACACTGTTTTATAAAACTGGTTGGAATCAAACAATCTGAAGAAACGCCACAGCCCGTGAATATCATGGAAGCGAGAATTAAGGGGTTAAGTACTTGGTATATGACCCCTCAAAGCATGCGACACTCATCTGTGTTCAGCTGCAGAAAAGTGGTATAAGTCATGCATTTTTAAAGTTTCATAACTAGGTTAATTTTAGTGTTATATGAACGGGACTTTTTTTGTCTTACTTGTCAGTGTAATAGGAAAATTTTACTAAATATAACTTATAGGACCGGGGGACCGTATAAAAATTAAAACTTCGCAATTTTTTAAGAATTGTTTGTATTGACCCAAATCGCTTTTTAAATATTTCTTTACCTCATTTAAAGCGTTTTTGTAATTGAACAAAATACAGAGAAAACATTACAATTTTGCCTTTTCCAAGATTGTCAGAGAGTTGCGGGACTCTGATAATCGGGACTCTACTGTACAAGATGTTCCATTAAGTTTTATTAAAATTAGATGGTAATATGACTGTCTGTCTGCCAGCACATATTTATTCTAACTCTCGTATAAATATTTTAATTCCCACAAAATTCAAAATATGTGATTGTTTGATTGATCAAATCAAAAAATAAAAATAACAATAATTAAATAAAAGCTATTATCTTTTAGAATACTTATGTATGTATAAACCAAAAAGCTTTAAATATTTTTCAATTTTTTCCGGACTTTTATGGTATTCCAATTAACCAGCATATTTATTATTTTTAAAACTATATAATAATTTATTTAAAATGAACAAGTAACGTCCAATATTATTCTAAATATTATATTTTTCTAATATTCCTTCATTAGAACTATAAAATAATAATATACGATAAATTTCCAGGATATAATATAAGATTATTCAATTAAAACATTATCACTTCTAAGAACGTTCGATTTCTATCCGGTTCTGAAACAATATAAAAGACGGATCTTCAACCGTCACATTACTGACCGAGATTTTCACGTTGTCATTATGGAAAATAACGTTCGATTTCCATCCGTTTCTGAGATTATATAAAAGACGATCTTCACCTTGTCACATTGCTTACCGAGATTTTTAAGCCACCATTATGGAAGAATTAACGGGGGTGATGAGGGTAAGATCTTGGCAAGCTAGACTTGTTTCATTGACTTTGGTATTTGGTAAGAAATTGTACGCTATTACATTATTATTAAACCCTTTATTTTGCTTTTTTTATGTCATTATGTGATTTAAATGAGGAAAAATTGTAATGTTAAAGATGTGACACAGGAATGCAAATATTTTATTTAACCTGTAACTAGGAAAATTTGATCTGAAGTTTGACTCAGGGATGAGATCCCTGAGATCGTACTGTGAGTATTTTTTGATGAAGATGGTACTGTGAATATTTTTTGACGAAGAAAGCACCAAGTTCTAGAAATACTTTTTGTAAGAAAATTTATTTTTTTCAAGACTGACTTATTTTTTCTGTCGAAATTTGAATGTTTAAAACATACATCTGTACAATTTAATATTTAAATAAGTAACAGTTTTCTGAGACCACACGTCCCTTTTTATGTTTTATTTTTTATCTCTCTCACCAAACTTTAGTTACGTTAAGTCATTCTTAAATTAGTGCATAATTGTTTATGTCAGGTAATTCATAAAGTTCTAACAGTTTTAACTAAAATAGAATTGATGGCGTCGATGAAGCAACTCTAATTATATGGATGAATGGATTCTATTATGCTGTTTAAAAAATGCTCAATTTTGTATTTAGCTTTTAAAAAAGTAGTTTACATCCTTTTTTAATAGAATTTCGATTTTACATGTTGAACTCTTCCTTGAATTTGTTTTTAAAAGTCAGCACAAAACTACGATGGAAATAATTAGAAAGGAAACAGCCGCCGCGCCGTATATAAGATAAAAGATTCTAAAATGTCAGGCTAGTTCTAGTAAGTTCCAAACACTAAAAATATTCCCATATGATTCTAGACATGTGACTCTATCAAAAAATTCTATCTGTCTTTCATTGTGCGCGGCTTATTCAGCTGTGAATTTCAAACTCATTTATTGGCATGAATCAGTGACTATATGCAGTTATACATTATGCGGAAATGTGGAAAATTAAAATTAATCTAATAATCTAAATTATAGCCTCACAAAGTGTGAATAAATTAAAAAATAAATAAATTATCCAGACTGTTTTTAATTCTAAGATCTGGTTTTGTAGCTTCATTCCTTTTTAAGATTAAGAAGTAATTTACAAAATTGAAAAACTTCTCAATATCGTGACAATTTTGGAATTGATGCTTGATGTTAAAAAGAATTTAAATAGTTGTTTCCGTATAAATATTAAACAGTGTATAAATTTCATTAAAAATGAGTTTTATTTTTTCAGAAATAAATTTATAGTCTAAAATTAACTCTTGACACATTTTGTCTTATTAGTTTTCATCTGGGTGTATTTTGTTTCTCTTTATTAGAACAAAAATTATAACGTTGGTTTAGAACTTTATTGGTTACCTGATACAGTCTAATCCCGCTATAATAGACTTTTAATAGACTGGATTTTGTGGGTGGGGTGTTAGTGTTACATCTGAATAGTTATTATATAAAATGAATGCAAAAAATTGGATGTGAAATTAGACAGATCAAAACTTTTGTTTGTTATATACAGGGATTCATAATAAATCGAGTTCAGAATACCGGGATTAGATTGTATTATGAGTTAACATTATTCTATGCTTATTTTTAGTTTTTATCTTTTTCTGTGACTCTGTTAATAGGTTATGATGACAAAAGTGAGCAGAACTACTTTATTTCTACTTCTGAATTCTGAACCTATTACTTAATATTTAATAAATATTTATCTTAACATTTTTGCAATGGTAAAACCTTTCAACTGATTTCTATTGATTTTTACTAAAACAGTTTAGTTCAAACCGTTTCAGTATGTAACAGTAATGTTCAAACTGTTTGTATATTTATTGAACATTGGTGATTAATTAACCTTTTTTTTAAATTTTGTACCAAAAAATATTTATGTTTTCATTTTGTTTGTTTTCAAGTGTTTTAAAAATGCAAAATTCAATTATAAATTATAAAGTGCTATGGACTATAAGATATATTATATGTAAGATAGTGCTTCTAATCTAAATTACCTTCATTTATTTTCTGTTTATTATTTATTTATTTTGTACTTTAATATTTCTCGCCCCTTCAACTATTAATGTTATGTATTACACCAAATTTTTATATGTTATTCAGATTTAAATAAAGTTCTTTATAAACTGTTACAATGTAGTTGATGACATCTTTTCGCATAATAGTTTGTAAATTAGACTCTTCTAAAAAAAAAAAAAAAATCCATAATAATCTAAAAAACAAACCAAAGCATAAAAAAATAACAATTAAGTAAAAGTTTTTAAATTAAACAAAGATATTTAATCATTTAACTATCTCATATTTATAACTAAACAGATTTTTTTTAGTTACTAAAAAAGTCTTTAACTTTAATTTTATGACTCATCCTGAACTTGGAAAAGTATTTTGAATAACAATTTAACATTTTGTATAATTTAGGAAATATGATAGCTACGGTAAAATCTTGCTCATGCGTAAGCAAAGCTGTGGAAAAAGTCAATTTTGTAAAAAAAAAAAAAAAAAAAAAATTTCGTGACAATAAAATAATTGAGGATCTTATAATATTATTATTATTATTCCTCTAAAATAATAATAATGCATTGAATCATCTCAAGTTTGTTTTGATTTCCAACTATTTTTAAGAAGCCACCATATTATTACAGTTAATAGCATTTGTTGCTGTACAATAATGCAGTTTATTGCATTAAATGTAATAAATAAATAAATAAATAAATAAATGGATAAATGAATAGATAAAACAGCATACTTTTAATTTAATTAAAGATCTATGAGACTTCGTTTAGAAATATATAAACACCAAAATATTTCAAAATTATTAAAAGAAATGTATTTTTGGGCACTTTTCGTACTTAAAACTAAAACAATGATTTTCCCATCACAGATAATCATTTAGTAAATAAAATTTCTGTTTATTTCATTGTACGGTCAACTTAAATACTATTATTCACTAAAAACAATTCTAATTGTCATCGAAAACTGTATCTATTAAAATTCTAAGTTCTTCCGAAATTTATTCAGAGAAACCTATCGAAAGACTGACGAATATTAAATTTGGAATGTTCAGAACTATGTTTATATATAGTATATATATATATATATATTATAAAATACTGTTGAACAAAGCAATTTTTTTTTTTCTTTTGTCTGAATAGCAGTTTTTTTTTTTTTTTTTTTTTTTTTTTTTTCCCGATTTGCTGATCCAACAAAATTTTACTTTCCTCAACAAAATTTTTTTCTTAAATGTGACCAATATAAATTTTGTTGATAAACTATATTTTTTCGCGATACTAACAACTAAAAAATTTGACTTTTAAACTGATAGAATATGTTATGCTTTGGCAGAGCCGCAAGCAGCAAAGTGTGGTGCGAGAGGTACCCCCGCACCAGGTGCCATCAGTTAGAATAGGCACTGATAGGTTTCATCGCTGCTGATGCCTATCACTACAAATGCCCTGACGATCGGTAGAAAAGCTGACAAATCGTTTCATACCAAGCGCAAAATAAAGTTGTTGCGGTATTTTGTACTTTTATTAATATTTTTTTAGATTTGTTTCAACATTAGCAAGACTACATCGATGCATTCATGTGGTAAACCAAGAGGTTGATGAAATTGAAATTCTCACACACTTGGAAATATTCCTGTTTAAGAAAATGGAGTAACATATTAAGCAAGTTGAGGAATTGCCTTTACATGTGGTATGAAGTGCAAAATGTGGTGTGGTAGCTTACAAGTTTCTGTCGCCGACTGGGAATTCACTCGAAGGATGGGATGTTTAGTTACTAGAGCCAAACAACTTATGTCTAAGTATTTTGATGATTCTAAAGAATCTTTATTGTTGTTCTTTATTTTATTTTATTTATTTATTTTAACGGATCAGGTATCTTTGAAATATCAAAAGTTAGCGAAAGATTTAACGCTTGTTATCTTTAAAAAAAATGTTAGACTCAGTTGCAAAAAACTTTAAACGAAATATTTAAATAACCATACTTTGTTTATTTTTTATTTTTAAGAAATTAAATGAATGTAATTTTTATTAATTTTAAGGTATGACGAGAAGCATATTTTCCCAAGAATTGATACCCTGCGTTACGCTCGCAAGTGACAGGAGCAAATATGACTCACAAAATTATTATTAGTATTAACTCACAAAAATGATGGGATACTTAAAAAATTCAGAATTATCAAATAGCTAAAAATATTAAAATAAGTTTAAATGCTTCTCTGCTGTTGCAATAAAAATGCAAAACTCCTAATTAAAATGATTTACTATCAAATCAAAAATTAAAGGTACATGTTCCCTTAAGCATGTAAATGTATTTTTCTTTGCTTACTTTCATACAATTATTTTGACTGTATAAATTTGGAGACCATTTACTCTACTTTTGTATCTATATTATTGTAAGTAGTACTGACATATACCGGTAATAAATGTCAATTAAAAAATTTTTGGTATTGTCTTTGTTTTTATTTCAGTACATGTGAAGAAACAAACAAATTTCATATCATTTATAAATTTAAAAAAAAAAATCTTTCAAATGATTGTTTTAAGAATGTAATTCATCTTGGTTATAATTCTATATTATTGACTGAATGATTATAAAATTTAAATACGTCTTTAGTTAAATTTAAAATTTCTTATTTCAAAACTAATTTGGTTTATCTTCAACTTCAACTCATTTAACTAAATCTATGAAAAAAAAAGGTTAAAGTTTATCTGACACAACACAATAAGAATAACTTTCAAGCATAAATATTTTCTTTTCTGTTGCACATTGAAAACTCTTTTATTTTACAGTAATCAGCAGAACGAATTTTACTGAATTTTCAAACTGTGTCACAAATGTTAAGATGGTAACTTTAATTTCTTGGAAAATATACAAGATAACAACAACAGAATAAAAAAAGAAGGTTAAAATGACTTTAGCACATGAAACTGGATTGGCCGAGCTTTGATGAGAGCTACTTCTTCAACCTTCCTCCTATAACCCTCACTCCACCCCCAAAGAAGTAATTACTTTCTTTCGCAAAACGGGAAAATACATGAGCAAATTCCCTTGAAATTTTGTATAAAGTATAAAGGTTAGATTATGGAAGAGATTAGGATACAGACTGCTTTTTAAACATGCAGTTTTAAAACATTTCAAAACTTTATAATATGGATGCATAATTGATATTTTTGATATATACATGATTTTGCTGTAGTTGTTTAAGAATTAATATAGAAAAATTATCGTATTTTTTAGATAAATAACTTATTCAAAACGAAAGTTTTTTTTTTTTTTTTTTTTTTTTTTTTTGTAACTTTTCTGCTTTGGATTAGGATTGGGGGAGGAATTTCTTTTCCTGTAGAGAACTTCTCTAAACCAGTTGTCCCAAACCTGTGTACCATGAGAGGACAAATGCCCCAATCCTCAAAATTTTGAACCCTGGACAAAAAACAATATTTTGGGCCCTAATAAAGGACGTATTGAAGGGGAGGATTCATGGCGTCCAGATCCAGGTATCCCTTCTGAAATAAATAAATATTAAAAAATTAACATTTTCATTTGTTTTTATATTTCTGCATGTACAAGGGGCATATAAAAAGTACCCTTATCCCGAAATAACTCTTGAACGGATAGTGCTACGGTGGGTGATCATGTTATTAGAACCACCTTCAATATTGAAGAATATACTTCAAATGAATGGAAACCCGTTTACAGGGAGATCGCCACTGGTTTTTTAATTATAATTCAGTATTCCGTAATATTTTTAAAGTCGATCAAATTAGCGTCTTTCTAGAGTCTGCGGTATCTGAACAGTGGTTGGCGAGCGTAGCTCCTATGGTGCACAGCCCCCTAGTCCTTCTATATATAAAAAAGTAACGATTTGGAAATGGACCAATGAAAATTTGCATAGATACCGCGAAACAGCATCGAAAAAGTTAACTGGGGCTTTTTAAATCGACTCGCATATCAGAAACTACCGCGCCAAAAAACTCGAAAATCGCACAGATGGACGCAGAAAAAAATCTACTTTCAGAAATTCAAAAAATTATTTCGATGTTTGCGGTAGAACCGAAAAAATAGACTAAAAATCGATCGATAAAAAAGTCCTTTTATTTCATGCCCATAGGTTGCCAGAATGAGAAATGCCAGGCTTCCAAATGCGGATGTTAATGAATAAAGTGTACTGGGGGTTTTAAAAGGGGTCCCCATCTCAGAATCTAAGGGTCGTAAAAACTCGAAACTTGGACAGCCAGACGGAAAAAAAACTTTCCTTTCAGATATTCTAAAAATTGTTCTTACATCTTAATTACACGCTGAGATATTAATTATTATTTCACTAATTGGTTTATTTCTATTAAATGCTCATTTTAAAAGGCAGTCACATGATTTTTTTATAGCAGCATTCTTCAGAACGGTCTAGAATATTTAAAAATACAGCACAAATGTTACTTACTCAATCTACTTATTTAATATAAAAATGTCAAATGTTTAGTTATCACTATTTTCGAATAGTAATTTCATCAAATACCTTAAATTCTTGCTTAAGACCGTCACTCCCTCGAGTAATGTATCTACTGATAGGTTGTTTAACAGAGTTTCGTTCAGATGCCGTTTTGTTAAGAATAGAGTGCGCTCCCTGGTGGTGGAATGTGGAACTAACAGAACGCGATTTTGTTAAAATTTGAAAATCTAACAAGGCGATCCGTTTTAAACTTTAAAATAGTTTATAACACATGATAAAAAATTATAAAAAAGAATGGCGCATCACATTTTGGTGGTGGTGGTGGGGGGGGAGGGCGAACAAAATTAGGAAATATAACAAGGCGATCTGTTTGAAACTTTGAGATAGTTTATAACACATAATGAAAATTTTAAAAATGAGGGCACGTCAAAAATTGGGGGAAGGAGGGGAGCGGGTTTTAAAACTTTAAACTGATTTGATATGTACAAAAATTAAGAAGTTATGAGGGGTTTTCGGTTTTCACAAAACCTCTCCCTATTTCCATCCCCTTGGTCCGATTTTGCCCAATAACGAACTTGACCGAGATTTTATGCCCTTTGATTTTATGTATCAGTTTGGAAGAGATTGGTGGAGAATTACGAAAGTTATCGTGTCCAGAAGAAAGTGATATATATATATATATAGAGAGAGAGAGAGAGAGAGAGAGAGAGATAGATAGATAGATAGATAGATAGATAAAGTTTTTTACTGAGGGTGACTTTGGGTTCTAGGGGTCATGATCGGTGTAGATCTGCAAAAATTTTTCAGAAATTCCAACATAGGAACGATCCCAATAGGTAGTATTTCATACGAAATCTACCTAAAAGTCGCTTTTTTTCCGCGCGACCTAGTGTCTAAACCTTTTGTCAGAAAATTTAAGTTATTTTATGAATTTTGTTGAAAATACTCTCTACTTGAATTTTGTAATTCGCTTTTTTCTGATAAAAGGCATAATTTTTCTGAAATCGAGGACGGGCGAGGGTGTTTCTCTCCTTTTGGCTAGAAGGTCAAAAAATTGCCTTTCTTCAGCGCTCTCTAGCGCCAAAACTCTTTGTCAGAAAATTAAAGTTAATGTATGTATTTTATAGGAAATTTTGTCTGCTTTAATTTTGTAATTGGATTCTTTTTAATAAAATGTACAGTTTTTGAGGTATAACCAAAAAACTGATTTCCGTGACCTTTGACCTTGAATATCTGGAGACGCGGACACGAAATTTTGTGAGACTTTTCAGGTAACTCTTAGAATGTCAAAACAAAGTCTTTTGCAAATTTTCAGCTTGCTGTCTTTCATTCCGAGGTTAAATCCCTATTTGACTGGACTAAATGTACTTTTTGTGAGCGGAGGTCTTTTTTCTCTAATAGTAAGAAAAGTATTACATACAAAAAAATAAAAATTAGTAGTATTATATAGAAATGTTTGATAAACACGCTGAAGCAGTCAGTTTTTAAATCGAAGAATTATTTAAAAAGCTATTTAATATTAAATTCGGTCAAAATCGTTCCATTAAAAAAGTTTTACAGGAACAAAAACTATAGGAATTTAATTTTTTTTTTTTACTAGCGATATATTTCACTAACTAGCGTTGTGCAGACTGCGCTTATTTTTTTAATTTGACTAATTTTTTTAGGTTTTAGTTTTTTAATTTTTATTTAAATTTTCAACATTTCAAGATTTTTTTTTTTCATATTTAGACAAGGTCATTTGTTTATATTGATGCCAATTTGTAAAACAGCGCAAATAATTATATTTTCTCTCAAGTAAAAAATGAATTTACACGTGTCTATTAACCCCTTAATTCTCGCTCCCGTCATATTCTCGGGCTGCGTCTTTTACTCAGATTGTTTGACTCCCACCAGTTTTATAAAATAGTGAAATTGGCTATATTTTAGTATGGATTTACCTGTCATTAAATAAGGTGAATATTTCTTTTTCATAAAAGTGGTGCCAATAAGCAATTTGAATTTTTTAACCGCAATTTAATTCGAGCGTGAAGGGGTTAAAACAGAAATGAAATTTTAAATTATAATTAAATGATTACGTGTTAAAAGCAAGAAATACGGCAAATTATGCCATAAAAATTGTATTTACACGTAAATATTAAAAAAGTAAGAAAATCTTAGAAAAATTAAAGTATTGCACGCGAAATGCAGTACAGTTGCGTCATATCTAAAATACTCAAATATGTAATGCTGATATCCAAAACGTGTAAAATAATTAAATAGTTACTCATGAAAAACTTTAAATGGTGAAAATTAGGTCGTATTGAAAAAGCTCAAATAATAATATTCCCAAACACTTTTAAATTTAATAATATATTTACACGTGAATATTAAAAGAGAGAACAAAACTTTAAAATAATTAAATTATTACACGCGAAACGCATTTAATAGTAAAAATTACGTCATATATTAAAACTATGCAATTAAAACGATTTTCTTATGGACAGTATTCGTGTGACATCACATTGGAAATCACATGGCTAGCTAATTTGTTTATATATTTCATCACTTGATGCAGCATAAATACAGGTAAATGCATGCGCAAAATACTTTCGATTTATTTTGTACGAATTACTATTCGATAAATACATATTAGAAAATTAGTATATAGAGGAAAAGGTCCAAATACCGGCTACCACTTTTGTTTTCAATCTAGATCATACAATTTTCAAAATTAATAAAATAAAAAGTGACAGCAGGGTACCTTGACACGTCTTACACCTGTTTAGAGAAAAAAAACAGTTTAAAAGGCGTTTTCTGTTTATAAGAAGCAAAATTCCGAAAGTCTTCAAATTTTGAGTTTTTAAAATGGGGTCTAAATACCGGCTACCTAAGTTTTTTTCCAAAAGATCACACAAATAGAGCTAATGACAATTATTAAGCAATAAGAATATTATTTTAATAAATTGTATTGATTAATAACATTTCTTATGTACAGAAAAATACGTAATTTTTAATAAATAAGTATTTTTGTCAAATTTCTAAAATTCTTTACGACTATCTCTCACAGTCTTCTTCCTATTATGTTTCTAATTTTGTTTTTTAACGTGTAAAACAAAAAAAAAAAGCTTGCTGATTGAAATGAGAAGTATTTTATCTGAAAAAATCAAAAGCATGATGTATCACTCTCTGCGTCGGTATAGTCCCTATCAGCCCACATATCGCATTCTTAACATTGAACCCAGAATCCCCTCCCCCATTCTTGTCCACAGAGAAAACACCTATGCAGAAGTCACAAATTTATCATATTCCTCTGTTGGATATTTTCCTTTTTCACTTTTTTAGCCTTCTCGCTGCTTAATTGTTTTATCAAAATAACTTCAAAAATTGCGTATTTAACCCCTTCGTGACGAGCGTCTTTTAAGAATTTTTATTCTTTTGTCACCGGTTTTTCAAAACAAAAGTTTTTGTCTAATTTAACCGGGGAAATGCTCCGATTAAATGAGGCATAATTTATAATAAAAAAATAACTGGTGGGAATTATCAAGGAGGGTTAATTAGACGGAAAAAATGCATCCCCGAGGAAATCTCGGGTTGCGCAAATTTTGATTATTTTACGATGCCCAAGGAAATATCGGGTTGAGCAGAGAGAGGGTTAAAATCAAATTTCTGCCTCTTTCGCCTGGTTTACTCCGTCATTTTTTTTTCTTTCTCTTCACATTTATTACAGGCAATTTTGTAGTCTCTAACAGCTCTTTTTTGGAAAGTGATCCGGTAACCAGTGTCGGTCCTGAAGAATTACGGCCATGGTTGGTTTTTTCATATTGCGAAATGGGACGGGTACTATTTCTGAACCATTTAAATTAATTTATTTTCCTCCCCTTCAAGCAGAGCAACCGAGAGAGGCCCAAATACCGGCTAGCCGGTATTTAGACCACTCTAGGTGGCCGGTATTCGGACCACTTCTATGTGTAAATTAAAACCGGTATTACTCATTCATATAATAAAATACCAATACTGTGCGCGTGGCAATTGAGATCTAAATATGTCTAGAAAATAACTTAATCAACAATTCAAGCCAATATACGATATATTTTTAAAAAATGAGAAACACATATCTAAAAAACTTTTCATGTACCAGATTACGTAGATTCGACACTTTTGCATTTACTATTTGTAAATGACACAGATTTCAGCGACGTACTTTTCGTAACTTTCTTCTCCCAATTAAAGTTACAAACTCTGCCTATCACCGCTAGGCTGCGCTGCGCTCAGTTCTCAGAACACCTAGTAGCCGGTATTTGGACCCTAGCCGGTATTTGGACCTTCTCCTCTACTTAGTCCTTAAAATAAGCAATTTACATTTAAAAAATAACATGAAAATATGCATGATGTTGCATTAAAATAGAGAAAAGAATTCGTGCATAAGCTATAATACCTGTTCCTGAAATTATCTAAAACTTGATAAAAAATAAATAAATAAATAAAATATAAGAGTAATATTTCAAAACACAGTGTGCTTCAATACCATAGTCCTGAATTTTATTTCCAAGCAGACGCAGTTTTTTAACCTCGAACTCAAAGGAAGAATATTGTCCATAGTGCCGTTATAAAAGTCAGAGTCCATTTTCAACATAACCATTTTATACAAGCTGATTTTCAAATGTGTAATTGGTCTTACTTATCAATTACAAAAACATCCGTCAACTGTCGCAACAGTGGTAGATGAGGACATGGTAACCGAAAAATTCCCCATTCAAATGGAAACTCATGACAACCCGATTAAAGAAAATAGTCGCTGTTCGTGATAATATCATTCAATCTTCCGTAATCTAGTAATAGTTTTAAAACAGGGCACATTACCATGTTTTTACATGCTGCGAAATCTGAAGTGGGGCTGGCAAGCGTAACTCGCAGGGGGGAAGAGCCCCGTAGTAATTAAAATTTTTTGAATTTAAACCCTCTAAATACAAAACTAATTTAGGTGTATTAGTGTCACATACGCGATATTGGATTGGTCAAGTAATGATTCAAACTAAGCTAAAAAATGCTATAAAAGTTATAAAATACCTTTATTTAGATTAACATACATTTGTACATATATTTAACATACACATTTTTATAACAAGTAATGATTGTCGAAAAATTCGTATACACATAAATGGGAAGCATATATGTACTTTATTCTTCAGTAGAATTTATTTTCGAACTTCTTGTTATAGTTACCATAATTCGAATTAATTAGAAAAAATATTGAAAATGAACTCCGTTCTTCTTTCAAAAGTGTTTTTTTTAACTGCGTCAGCAGAGCATACATTTTATTCTCGAGTTTCGTTTGAGTTGCGCCTGTAAAAGTACTTACGCAGTTCATACCATATAATGTAGGAGAAGGGCAAACGCTTTTTAAACTGCGGTTTTTGAGAATGCTTGATTTGTATTTAGGGTATTTAGTTTCGAAAACTAGTTTTATTTTGAAAGTAATATATTCAAATAAATTTTAAGTATGTACTTAAAAACTACTTAATTAATGCATAATTCCCTTGAAAGTAATTGAAATAGATTTTAACTTAAAATTTTGAAATGGAAATCGACGCTATATTGTCAAAAGGAATAATTAAAGATAGAGACTCAGACTGTTTCCACATATAGGATTATTATTAAAAATAACTATTTTTTAATTTAATTAAAATTTATTGTAAAATGTTATATCGTAACAACTTCAATAAGAAATAATGTACTTAAATATGTTATTGACCAAGATGTAATAAAGGTGACGTGTTAAAATTATTTATCTCAAATAATGAATAATATTTCCAAGATAATGAACACAAAATATTGTTAAATAATGTACTTAAACATGTTATTGATGAAAATACAATCAAATGTGAATTGTAATTATTTCGCTATGCGTAAGGAATACGTCGACAAAAATAACATTTTCTTATTCGATTCAATCTATAACTACTTCTAAATTACGCTCACGAAATTACTTGTCAAACATGCCCCACCTCACAAAATTAGTCAAAGCATCTTCAGTTTTTCGGTTATTGCCTAATGAAATAAGGGCGAGAAAGCTATAAATATATTTATTATAAGTTTTGTAAAACAGTGATTATTTTATTATCAACCGATATGTAACAGCTACTAAAATGTCGAATCGCAAGGTCATTAAGAATTATTTATGCATAGACTCGAAAGCATTTTAAAGTGTAGGCCAATTTGTTATATTTTCACACAAAATTCTTGCGTAACTTTTTAATATTTTACAAAGTTTGCACATTCAAAGTGTTTTCCTTTTCTTTAGGCATTTGAAAAAAAATATTTCAATCGTCTTTGAAAA
Source organism: Maratus speciosus (assembly GCA_963932465.1). Classification (NCBI taxonomy): domain Eukaryota; kingdom Metazoa; phylum Arthropoda; class Arachnida; order Araneae; family Salticidae; genus Maratus; species Maratus speciosus. The sequence continues at coordinate 417,015,699 of OZ010791.1, forward strand.
ATATATTATCCTTCTTTTTTTATCATAATAGTTTACAATTTGCACTTTTTCAAGTTTTTATAAACAAAAAAATCATTTTAATGCATAATTTTGTTTAAGCCTGTTCTCAAATCCAAACTAACTACTTTCTGACACATTCCTAAATTTATTTTTGTTCGTAGACGCATGAGGTTGGCACATGTTGTTATTCAAAAACTAAATTTTCTTCTTCTTCTTCTTCTTCTTCTTCTTCTTCTCCTCCTCCTTCTCCTATTTTTTTTTTTTTTTTTTTTTTTTTTTTGATAAATTTGAAGATTTTTTTTTTTGAAAATGCTGTTAAAGTTTGTGTTTTGAATCAAATTAACGGATGTGACAGCCCGATAAAACTCGCTATGAATCAATAATTGATCATAACTAAAAATATAGTATATTCATTTAAAAAGGGGTCAGTAAATGTGTCAGAAAGTTTCACCATGAAAATGATTTTTTGATATTACCCAAATAAAATACATTTCTATTATGCCCGATTAAGTGTTACTTTTTTAAACTTAAAATGAATTAAACATAAATTCAAACTTTCGATTAAAACAGGATTAAATATTTTTCTTGAGACTTTCTAGAAAAAAAAAACTATTAAGGAATTAACTATAAACCACTGGCTATAATATATAGAGAGAGGAGACTGGGGAGGATTGACAATGGAGGAGGCTTGACCCACTCTTCAGTTTTCATATTTAAAATAATTCCAGAGTTATACTAATAGGTGGCAATCAAAGCTAGTGAAATGCTCAAACAATAGTCTTTGTTTCATACAGATAATTGAAACAGGCGTGGAAAAATCCATTGTGAAGAGTTTTCAGCTTAAAAAGTGCATTTTTTAGAAACATTTTGTAAGATTTTCTCAGCCAAAATATATCATAGAAATTTAAGTAACTATGTTTTACGTAATGCAAAAATATTGAGCTTTCATTCCACGCATAAAGATTGTACAGTAAATTAGGCTAAACATAATCATGTGCTATATTTTAAAAAGTGGTTATGTGGGGAAGCTTGACCCAATCAATTTGAGGGAGGGTTGACGCGATGGTCAAAGTTTTCTTAATTAAGTGTTTTTGGAAATCTTTTTATTATAAACTGTACATAAACTAATGTGGTTAATGGTTACATTTCTAAAATAACGTAAATTTATTCTGTAAAACTAGCGTAAAATGGAATGATAGAAAGGAAAATGTTTAAAATTGATTAAAGGAAGATGTGAAAAATTGCTTAGAAGCAAGACAAAATTTAATGAAATATAAATTGGAAAGTTGATAGGAACTTTTATATTATTTAAATAGTACCCATAATAGGTAAATAGATAGAGTTGGGTTGATTTTTGACGGCCAATTATCTACACGAGGGATATAGGCCCGGGGGGAGTGCCCTCCGTGGGGGTCTTTCTAAGGGAACCTAATCCGTATTAACGCATGGAAGATCCACGGCTCGAAGAAAACCACAAAAACTCCGAACGATTAGGCCGACGGGCGCGATTGGGATCGAACCCAGCACCTCCCGTCTACCAGCTTCGAGAGCAGAACCTCTCGGCCACTGGTGGGGCGGTAAATAGATAGAATGGAAAAGACTAGAAAGAATGAAAGCAGTAGCTGCGTTAAGAAATGTTAAGTATTAATACCTCTCAAAAGAACATAACATTGATCAAAACACTTTAGGAAGGTATGTAGACAAATTTCACCATGATAAACAAGATCAGATGAAATCAAACTATGTAGCAACTAGTGTTGCCAGGTCGAGTGTCACAAAAAGTGGGTGTTTAAAACGGAATTTTTCTCCTGTTCCTTGAATTCCGCCAAGCAGATTTGTTTACAAATCCCATTTTCCCAAATAATTTTTAATAGTAATTAAACCATGTAGCATAAAGTTATTCTGCCTTTTTAAAAACTGATTTTATTTCCCTTAACAAATATTTCAATATAAAATAAAGTGGGTCAAGTCTTCCATATGTGGAGAGCCTTGACCCATTATTTTCTCATGATTAAAATCAACCATTTTTCAAGTTTCTTCTATATTACACTTATGTCGCAATTTATTTTGATAACCAATTGCGTAACGAATAAAATGATGTATGAAACTTTATTCTTAGTTCAATATTTAAAAAATAAAAAATCATTTTGTAAAAAATGAGTCAACCCTCGCCAGTCACCCCTATGCATATATATATATAGCCCAAGAATGACATCAAAATCTTAAATTTAAAAAATCTGGAGTGACACAGCTCCTCAACTTTATTAAATACTTTGCATTCAGATTTTAAGTAATCCAAAAGTAACTGAAAAAATATGTAACGCAACATTTGCAAATTATTTTACTAAACAAATTATAGAGCTAATCTTACATAAATCTTACTTAAATTATAGAGCTAGTCTTACATAAATCTCACTTAAATTATAGAGCTAACCTTCCACAGCCAAAGTTGACATCTAACATGAGTAATCTTGCAACAATTAATATCAAGAGTATGAGAATTACAAGATTAGACTCGATTATGTAAGAATCTCCCGTTACAGGCTAGTCTGTAGTTAGATATTAGTTGCTTATTGTATAACTGAGATTATATGGAACTTTCGCTAAATTCTTGAATTAGTAGCAATTTGGAATTGTTTTGGTGACTTACTCTGACGCCAATAATCGCCCATTTTGGCGCAGGCCTGTATGTGGGTTTCCATGTAAAGGAAAAATCACCCTAAAGCTACCATGTTCCGTTCCAATAAAAATTGGTCTCTCCGAGAGTTGGTCTCTTAACGGAGGTTATGTTTAAAAAAAGATTTTAATTGTTGAAAAAAGGTCACAATTAATGTTACTAAAATTTATTTCTCACATTAGGAAGAAATCTGAAAATTTAAGTATCTAAACAAAAGTTAATTACATAAGTTAATTACTGCAGTGTTTAAAAAATGAATACATTGACGTTTGCTTTGATTTTATGGTTTTGTCTTTTATAACTTTTATTTCCAAGTCCTTTCGAAGTTCCGTAAGTAAATGCAATTTTTTTTTGGACAAGAACAAGCAATGACGATCTCATTCATTTATCCATTTCTTTGCGAGTTTCCTGACAGAGTAGGGCAGGGAAGTTTATTGACCGTCATTCTTAATTCGTCATCAGAGTTAAATTCATTGTCTAAAGAAGGCACAAAGGGGTTTAAACACTTAAAAGTTACCAGAATGAAAAAAAAAATCTAAACTTAGTTTAGAAGTTTGATGAATAATGTGCTCTCCGGAATAATTTTTCTAATAAAACCTTCATCAAGCGACCAGGAAAAAACGGAATTTGTTTCATTTCCTTAAAAGAAATGGGTCGCTCATGGAGGGAGTTCAACTGGGATGATCTCTGAATGGAGGTAAAATTAGTATTGAGCCTGTGAGAATAAATTTCGTTCCATGAAAAAATGGTCGTCCAGGGAGGTGGTCTCTTAATGGAGGTGATCGCACAGTGATGTTTCACTGTATATCGACATACAAGTATTACTGTTCTTTTCCCTCGTGACTTTCTTTGTCAAAATGGTACTTATCAGTTTACCTCGAGACACAAAATAGCTAATAAATGTTTGAAAAATAGTTTAAAAATGATTTAGGTATTAAATTGGTCAATTTTTCCGTAAGGGTGTGCAATTTTTGAGACGGGGGACTAAAACATGCTTTCCAAACGACCCCTTAATCGAAAAAATCGTTCAAACGTTATTGTGTTCATTCACACACATACATAAATCACAATTACAACACTTTCCTTGCACTGTATGTGTCCGAAAAGTAATAAAGACTGAAACAGAATTTACCTAGAAATGCAAATGAAAATTTTAAGCTGTTTAAAATGCATTACGCCTATACAATATTTAATTTTCCACATTCTTTTATCAAGGGAATAAAACTCATGTAAATATTTTTACTTTTACTATTTAATCTTAAAAAAATTACTAAATTAAGTCACATTGTGGCGAAATGAGCGTAAGCTATAAAAATATTTAATTGAATAATTCAAAATATATATTTGCCGGTTTACTCTTGTTCACAAAATGGTTTTAAAAAGGGTTTCGACACAAAAGCCGTTGTCTGATTTATACGAAAGTGAATGCAATTCTTTCGAAAGCGCAGTTTCGACGCTAGCATGTTCACCACACATACCGACATCATCGAAAAAACAATTTTTAAAAAAGGCTCAAATACAAACGTACATACACATATACATATATAATAGGTTTTAAAATAGGGAAAACGGATTCAGAGAACCTCAAAATTTAAAGGTATATCAAAATACCAATAATCGAGTTTTTATCATGAGTACGTTGCTTTTCTTACATTGTATGCATGTCGGGAAAAATGCATATGTGTGTATATTCCCTGTGACACATGACGTGATATATTAGAACAACAAGCATATAAATTGGTTGTTTGCAAAATGTAATTTAGTTGCGCGGACAGTAGGAAAGAAGCTGAAATTTTGGTTTAAAAAGTGTTAAAATCTGTCTGCATTTTTTAAAAGTTTTAAAATTTTCTGCATTTTCTTCTCCCCCTCTCCGCCTCCCCCGAAGGTTTTTAAATTTCAGAACTTTTCTAAGTTTATAAAGTTTCTCCTGCAGAGTAGCAATCATGAAGTTATTTTTAAGAAAATGCTGCTTTCTTTTAAAAATTCAGATTAAAATTTAAGAATTTTTATAAATTGATATATTTGTAAAAAAGAAAATCAACGAAAAATTTACCATTATTCTGAATATGTTCTAAATATAAAATTATGTTCATACGTATATAATTATAACAGACTACTAGACTACTAAAATTTAAGAAGAAGCAAAATATTTTAAATTAGAAAATTTTCAAAACATATTTACAAACGTTGTTGTTTAAATTTTATTTGAATTAGTATAAAACTTTCTCAAATCAGAAACATATTTCTAAAAGTGTGATTTTATATTATGCTTTTCAAATTTTCACTAAGAAAAATAAGTTATCCTTATTTAACTATAATATAAAATACTTTAAAAGTTTGTCATTTTGCTAATTAATTACCTATGGAGATCTCATAAAGCTGCTGCAGTTATTTCTATTCTACTCAAATATTCATTAATTTATTCATCTTTGAAATCTCTTTAAAAGAAATGCATAAATTCAAACCCATTTTCAAAAGTCCTTATCTTAAAAGAGGCACTTTTGATTTAATTTAATTACCATTAGTACCACTAGAAAGAACACACATTAGTTTACAAGAAAACTTGAAATAAGAGGGTCATTTTCAGTGTCCGACAAACCCCGGGCGACTAAAAATTTCCTCTTGGCGACTGAGGTTTTATTTATTTCTGAATTTTAATTTTTTTGCTTTAACAAAAAAGATTTCATATGCGAAAATATTTATTTTTAATAGCGCGATTATTTGCAGTGGTAGAAAATACACCTCTCCCTAATTTTTCAAAAATCGGAGTTTTTGCTAATCCAAATTAAAGTGCATGCTAAAAGAACAATGCTTAGATTAGAAAATCTTAAAAATACTCCAACAAAAAATGAAAATAAAGTAATTAAATTTTAAAAATTTAAAAACTCGACTGCGTAAAAAGCGAACTAATTAATTATTTCTCATCAATGTGGAAACTATTTTTTATATTACTTACCTATTTTTTTATTTACTTGTATTGATGACTTTTAAGTTGTGTTTAATTGTTAGTTCCTATCTATAAATACTGTTTTGATGAGGCCTATAGATGTCTATGAAGGTTAGAGTTGCAGTAAAGCTAGAGATCCTACCTAGACAACTTCCAGGTAGTGTAATATATAAACGAAGCTTCTGACTGTAAAATAGTCAATGAAACATCATCTTCATTTTGAAAGACCTGTCTAATGATATGCCACTCAATTGGGTGCTTAAATTTTTTTTCATATCTACCGCCATTTTGTATTTTACGGCCGCCCTTTTGAATTTATAAAAACAAAATCAAGCCTATAACAATCGGACGGTTAAGACGAATCGCTAGAGACCTTATTCATTAAAATCCATACAGCCGTTGGGATGTTTCGAGTGTATAAAGAAACCCACATACCCAGATACGGGTGAAACACATAACCCTTCTTGGCAGTCGGGAAAAAAAATTAAATAGTGTTTCATTAATTGGAATGTACCAAAATATGCAGTTGTCAGATACATCTCACAAAAATGACAAATGGTATTTCAAATCAAAATCTCAAAGGCATTATTAATTTATGTATATAATTTCTTGTTGGGAATTAAAGGTAAGGATATTAATTTGCCTACTGTTTTAATGTTTAATTTCATAGTTTGTTTCTATTTAATTTTTACAATGTAAAAGTGGTATTATCTTAAAATTTTTGCTCAGTTTGATTTTTTTTATTAAATAGTTAACTTGTTCACTGCAAAATGACACATAGATCACTCAAAATAGCCGAATACGATTATTAGTAGCCAGTGTTCCATTTTGCAGTGAATGCGATAATGTCAGAGAAATAATTCTTCAAGCTGGCGCCTAAGGATTTTTCCTGGCGCCTAAGGATTTTTCCTGGCGCCTAAGAATTTTCAACTTTTGTCAGTCCCTGGTCATTCTACATTAATTGGCCTACAGGTCCTGGGCGGATGTAAAGCAATGTCCCGGTACACTCAAATATCTCTTTAACGGATAAAGCTAGAATTGCAGAACAAGTGTCTATCTATAGTAAAATGGCTACGTGATATCATGTGACAGTGAGTTTCAGCGCCCTTTAGTGGCTAAATGTGTAAATTATCGACCCTCTCGAAAAATATGAGATAGCTACAAAAAGTCAATTATAAAAATGTAGAGCGTCCTCGATTTAGTATAAAATGTTATCTTACATTTAAAAAAAAAAAAAAAAAAAAAAAACTTTATTCGATATTCTGAAAATATCGAAACCACTAGTGGCGTATTAAAACCAGTGATTAGTTATAAAAAAATAAGATTTCAGAGTTTTTAATACAGTTGCTTTTACATCTAAGACATCATTTCCTACTAAATCGAAGATGCTGTTATTTTTTCTAATTAACATTTTATTCGCTATCTCGTATACTTTTCGAGATAGTGTCGATATTTTTCAAATTCCGTTACTAAAGACACTTAACCATTCCCATAGAGTACCGCATAGTATTTTTTCTACTATATTAACTTTATCCGTTCAGGAAGTATTTCAGGGTACCGGCACCGGGATATTATTTTGCACTCGGCCAGGACATTGTAGGCCAGTTGACATGGAATGACCCACTTATTTAATTTACTTTTACGTTATGTCTTCATTTAAATTTTTGAAATGTAAATATCCCTTTCCATGGCCATGTCAGAATTTTAAAGAATCAAAAACTTGTGGAAAAAAATAGAAAATTTGACCACTAATGTAAGGTTATTTATTAATCATAAATGAGAACATGCATGCAATTTTTAATATTTTTTACATACTTTTATAAAATAGTTGTTTGTTTTTTTAATCTTTTTATGAGCATGACCCAGGTGTGCCTTTTGAGATATGGTTGTCTGAAAATCGAGTTGAATTTATGAAAGATTTTTTGGATTCCAAACATGAATAAATTAATGAATATGCAAGCAGAAGAGAAACAACTTCAGCAGATCTATGACATTTCCATAGTTAATTAATCGGTAAAGTGGCAAACTTTTAAAGTAATTTGTTATATTTTAACAGCTTGTTAAAGTGTTAAATTCATCGCAAGAAGCTGTATTGTCTACTTTGAGGCCAAGTAACGAGAAATGTATTGATTTCCTATCTTTAATACTGCAATTATTCTTTTCAGCACAAAATGTTGTACTAGATCACATATTTTCAACAAGTAAGGTTTCGTGTATCATGAGCAATAAGCAGACAAACTTAGTGATTTGATAATTTTCGTGCTAGTATGAAATAGTGAACTTTATAGAAGGACCCTTGGTGATCCAACTAAGCAAATTCCGACAGTTTTCAAATGTCCTTCTTAGATCTAAATGTATGTCTTTTAGCAATTACAGCAAATTTGAAGGGCGTCGAACAGGAGCCTCTAGGCCATTTGACATGGAATGACCCTATATTCAGCTGTAATTTTGGTATCACTTTTAGCGAAACAAAAACTATAAAACCTACTAGCTATATCATCAGTACTTTCATTGCCGCAACGAAAAAATAGATAGAAGAGATAACGCATGGAAACTATTGGTACTGAGCACAAACTATGATCTTCACGTATAATAAATACAGTAAATAGGAGTTACTTGGATCCTGTGGGGTTTTTCTTGGACTCCCCTCACTTTAAAAAAAAGTTTCAATAAGTTCTGGATTTGCTGTGTTGGTAGTAATGACGTGATTCACAATACTCTATAGGTAACAGCACTAACTAGTAGCAGAGTACACACGGGACTGATTTGAAGCATTTTTAGGTACGTTCGTAATTATATAAATATGTAACACCTATACCTATAGTCGTAGTATGGTCCGCCCGTCTGTCTATCTGCCCATCTGTCCGCATATAACAGCGCAAAAAATACTCAACCGAATGGTTTGAAATTTAATATATATAATCGTTGTAGAATTTTGTCGAGTCATTTGAAATTTTATGAAAATCGAATAAAAACTTAAAAAGATATTACTAAAAGTTTTTCATTCTATTAAATCCTATTCTACGTAATTAATTCAATGATATCCCATGATAAGCAATGATTCTAGGTTGCCATGGTGATTAAGTCATATTTAAAATGGAGTCATATTATTTCCGTATAATTCAATTATACATATATATGTATATATATATTAGTAATAAATTTTGTATTCATGCATTTTTGCATAAGAGTGCAAGAGCTAATGCACCAAGATCTGAATATTTATAAAACTAGTTATAGTACGAACACACCTCATTTGCCACGTTTGACGTACAATTTCCGACTTGTTTATTTGTGTCCAAGTAGTCTTTTCCTGTGTGTAAGTAACCCCGAATTACGGAAGTTTTATTCGACATCTAAGTACACTGGCGGAAAAAAAAATCTCAACACCAAGAAAGACTTGTGTTAGATAAACGAAATTTGGTAGACGTGTTTATACATCTGAAAGATGACATCGATTGAAATTTTGCGCTTCGCGCATAAGTGTGGCGCTAGTAGCGCCACTCAGAACTTGCAGATCAGGTTTACTTGAAATGCGTGCTGTAAAGTTCATGGGCGTTATTTAGCTTCGAAATGTGACGTATTGAGTTGATGTTAGCCAAGAATCCCTTTAACAAGACGAAGAAGCCACTGTCAACAGCTCACCGAGTTGGAACGAGGTCGCATTTTCGGGCTACGAGAAGGTGGATTTTCTTTCCGCGATATTGCAGAAAGACTTGGCTGGAATGTATCCACTGTGCATGATTGTTGGAAGCAGTGGTCAAGGAATGGTACTGCCTCAAGAAGACCAGGTTCTAGGCGGCCACGTGGCACTCCTGAGAGGGAAGATCGCCGTATTCGGCGCGGGACTGTGGCGCATCGTACTGCATCTGCGGCAGAAATTTGAGCTGCAGTTGGTACCACAGTGACACAATGAACTGTTAGAAATCGGTTACTTCAAGGACAGTTCCGAGTCAAGCGCCCTGTAGCGTGCATTCTACTGACTCCAAGCCATTGCCGTTTGCGACGCCATTGGTGTCAAGCCAGAGCTCATTGGAGGACAGAGTGGAGAACTGTTGTGTTTTCTGATGAAAAAGAAACACAACAGATGTCCACTCCACCCACCAATGAGCTCTGGCTTGACACGAACGGCTTCACAAACGGCAATGGCTTGGAGTCAGTGGAATACACGCTACAGGGTGTCTAGCTCGGAGCTGTTCTTGAAGTAACCAATTTCTAACAGTTCGTTGTGTCACTGTAGTACCAACTGCAGCTCGAATTTCTGCCGCAGACGCAGAACGAAGCTCCACAGGCGTACGCCGAATACGGCGATCTTCCCTCTCAGGAGTGCCACGTGGCCGCCTGGAACCCGGTCTTCTTGAGGTAGTACCATCCCTTGACCACTGCTTCCAACAATCATGCACAGTGGATAAATTCCAGCCAAGGCTTTCTGCAGTATCGCGGAAAGAAAATCCCCCTTCTCGTAGCCCGAATAAGTGACCTCGTTCCAACTCTGTGAGCTGTTGATAGTGGCTTCTTCGTCTTGTTAAAGGCATTTTTGGCTAACATCAACTCAATACGTCACATTTCGAAGCTAAATAACGTCCCCGAACTTTACTGCACGCATTTAAAGTAAACCTGATCTACAAGTTGTGAGTGGCGCTACTAGCGCCACAGTTATGCGCGCAGCTCGAAATTTCAATCGATGTCATCTTTCAGATGTATAAACACGCCTACCAAATTTCGTTTATCTAATACAAGTCTTTCTTGGTGTTGGGATTTTTTTTTCCGCCAGTGTATATTTTAATTCTTACTTTTACTTCTTAGCAGTGCCATATCTAATCGGAAAAAAATGCATAAAAAAAGCTATGAAGTTACCAGTTGTATAAGTGTCTGTTCATCATCAATAGAATCGATGTCGATTTCTTCCAAATCCTCTTCCTCTTCTTCCAGATGTTGTCGCTGCATGTTTATCCTTAAAAAATAAACATTGTAAATAAAAGACTTTTAAAAATATATTAAAAACAGATAAATGAAATATGTATAAAATTTAATGTTTAATCCTTTGTAATGACCGCATTGCATATCTGCAACATACCCAAAAGTCAATGTTACTTATACAGCGAGCTTTAAAAGACGTTTTTATTAGGTGCGTTCGTAATTATATAAATACGTAGCACCTATAGTCGTCGTTTGGTCCGTCCGTCTGTCTGCCTGTCTGCCTATCTCTCTGTCCGTCTGTTCGTTGCATATAACAGAAAAAAAACTACCCAACCGAATGGTCTGAAACTTTAAATATATAACTGTTGCAGCAAAATTTTGTCGAGTCATTTCAAATTTTATAAAAATCAGATGTATAGTTTAATTACAACGACAGTCAAAAGTTTTCAGTTACATTACGGCCAATGGGAAAATTATTGCAAGTGCATTTTAATGATGTTACAACCTTTCGCAAAGAATGAAATTGATATGCACTTATGAAATGCACTAAAATATACACTTAGTACGATATGCGGTGCAAAAAATATTTATAAAACAAGTTGTAGTACGAACGCACCTCATTTGCCATGTTTCACGTGCAAGTTCCAACTTGTTTATTGCTGCTATCTTCCAACACAGCAGTGTCTATATTAGCAATCACAGTTTCTATTACTATTAAGCAACGTCGAAAATATACTCCTCTCACGTTTTTCAGTGCGAATGCAGACCAGACGTGTTGGCGGCTCATATGAGTTCTGTGCAAGAGTGAGGTCCTCCCCACCCCTCTTTTTTTCCCTTCCTTTTTCGACAACGTAACAAATCCAAACAACATAATTAATAGCAATCTAGAACCGGAAAACACAGTAACAAAAGTGATAAAATAAATAGCGATGCAGCCATAACGGCCAAAGTGCTAGTCAGGTAGATCTCCCACATGGGGCTATCAGGCGAATTTCACCCCGTGGCTAGGTACAAAACTCGTTAAGCTAGGCATATTGTTCGGCAGGCTGGGGCCTGGTTAGCAGAATAATAATAATGACATAAATTGTTCATAGAATTTTCAACAGGCAGCGATAGTGAGTTATTTTTTCATGCCAAAGTTTTATTTATCATTTAAGTAGTTTCACATTCTTATTGCTAAAATAAACTTCATTAATTAAATTTAAAAAATCAAAAAACCCGACTACGTAAAAAGCGAACTAATTAATTATTTCTCATCAATGTGAAACTATTTTTTATATTACTTACCCATTTTTTTAAATTATTTACTTGTATTGATGACTTTTAAGTTGTATTTAATTGTTAGTTCCTATCTATAAAAACTGTTTTCATGAGGCCTATAGATGTCTATGAAGGTTAGAATTGCAGTAAAGCTAGAGATCCTACCTACACAACTTCTAGGTTGTGTAATATTTAAACGGAGCTTCTGACTGGAAAATAGTCAATGAAACATCGTCTTCATTTTGAAGACCTATCAAACGATACGCCACTCAATAGGATGCGTAAAATTATTTTTTCGTCTCTACCGCCATTTTATATTTTACAGCCGCCATTTCGAATTTATAAAAACAAAAACCTAGCCTATAATCATCGGGCCGTTAAGACGAATCGATAGAGACCTCATTGATTAAAATACATCCAGCCGTTGGGATTTTTCGAGGGTATAAAAAAATCCACATACCCAGATACGCGTGAAACACATAACCCTTCTTGGCAGTCGGGTAAAAAGGCTGGAGACGTCCAAAAATAGACATCTTTACAAAGGTAAATTCGTATACTTTACAATTTTGTATTATAAAATTGAGAAAATTTATGAGACTATGTAAATTTTTTTGGTTTTTTGCAGATGTGAAAAAAAGTACATTTTAATCAATACATATATTTTTTAAGTTCTAATTTTTTTTGTAATTATTTTGTACATGCTATAATGTGTTCTAACATCCGAGTAAATATTTTTCAAATTGGAGTTGTTGTGTCACAAAGGGTTAAAGCAGATAAAAGAAATAAGTAAACAATAAAGAAGTAAGTAGAGTAAAATCTGTGAAAACGGAACTGTCAACGAAAAAGTTTAATGATTCCGAAGTATAGTATACGATAGGGCTCTAACAGTAGTGTACCTGCTAAGCGGAAACGTGTCTAAAATGTAATTTTTTACTATCCTTTGTTATTCCGTCTTAGCTGGTTTTACTGTGTTTAGAAAGATTTGATTAGCTGAAAGATATGCATCCCATTAACTCTGGACAACCCAAACAGATATTTATTTTCACACATTAAAATATTTTTTAATCAATATCTTCTCTAAAAAACAAAATTTAATTTAAAGTTTATATTTCAGCTGAAGTAGGGCAATAATAAGCCTTAGGCAGAAACTAAAAAAATGAAATAAAACTGCCCCAATACTTGGATGTATTATCATAAGAAATGCACCCATGCTTAAGATTTCTAGAGCTAGTTATAACGTTTGAGCTCCGGAAAAGAAAGGAAAATAAATTATGTGAGAGATATGGTTAGATACAAATCGTAGATATTTTAAGGGGAAAAAATGTCAAAGAACATGATTAAATCCAATTCTGTTTTTCGTTTATTTTAAATTAAATTAGATATATACTCTGAGATTTGAAAATAATCATCAGGTCTTTTTTCTTTTTTTCGAATAAAGTTTTATAAGAATAATATTTTATTGTAATCTGTTAGTTTTAGAAAATGTATAGTTATTAAAATCATAATATTTTCAAGTGCAACTAAAATGAAACTCTTAAAAACCAGAGTGTTTTAATTGTAATAGGGAAAATAGATATGATTTAAGACGGTTTTCCTTCTATCATTACGAGAGTATGTTGCCTTAGATGCTAACCGACTCTCTTGGATTTGATTGTGTATTATTTACTAAATAAATCAAGCAGATTTTAATCAGAAAAATTGCATTATTAAAAATCTCCTTAAAAGCACATAAAAAAGGGTAAATTTACAGAAGTTCTTGGTTAAAAGGAATTCGATTAAGATTCCCAGTTACACATCTTTTATAGATGGTGGAACAACTTTGTTCTTGCACCAAGAATTTTGCTACGTAGAAAGACAGTTGGTATCCAATCGATTGTAAATTGCAGCTACATTTGCAATATTTTAAAAACATTTAATCCCTTTGGACGGGCCTCATTTAACAACATTTTCATTTCTGATATCAATAAATCTCTTTAGTAATTTTCTCCTTATTTAATCCAAGAATTCTATGATTAGACAAGTTAAAGATTACGACTAAAATATTCTGGTACTAAAAAATAAAAACCAAACTGATCTTATATGGAACATATACATTACACCCGTCCTGGCAGAATTTCTTGCCAAATTTAAAATTTTAAGTTTCGTAATCCAGTTTCTGAATAGAAATATTTACTTTATTTAATGATAGAAATATGCTATTAAATAAGGTGAAAATTACCGTTTAAAAATAATGGTATTCAAAAGTTTAAAAAGTACGAACTTCTTTTGCAAACGCACGAAGTTCTTTGACCCTATGTCAGATACGAAGAATGTAAAAGCAACAATAACTCACTTTGCAATTTACTTATAACTATTCCGCTATTACACTATGTGGCCAAGGTGACCGGTCACTTGCGATTTTAGACGTTTTGTTAAATATCTAGAAAAATGCACGAGGAATTAACCTGAAACTGCAGGTGTGTAAACAGTATAATATAGGTCATATATTTCCGCGACGATTTTTTGCCGAAAGCCTATAGGGGACCATCGACAAATTGAAAAAGAACAAATATCTTTTGGATAACCCTGCAAAAACTAATGTAGCAAAAGCGTTCATTCTCGAAATTATTAATAATTGGCTTATTGTTATATACTGTGTTCATTTTCATGAGGATAGCATGTATACTCGTAGAAAAATTAAGGTTTTTATAAGAACAGTTCCAAATTTCGCCAAGTTTTTTGCTTATAATTTGTAGAGTTCTTAATATAAAAAAAGTTCTTTTCAGAAAATATGACAAACAATATTGTACACAATACTCTGCAATAAGAATTAAAAAATAATAAAAATTGGATGAAAAATGAGCAGGTTTACTAAAAAACGTTTCACTGCGCATGCGCGAAAGGAATCAAAATATAATATGCATAATGTATTAGCTAAGTATATAGAGCAACCTTTGTGAAAGTCTCAAAATCATAGCTTAAAAATTCTGAAAATTATCGTCGATAGAATAAGCTCGAAATCCTTTGTTCCCAAAAAGAAGCAAAAAGATGAGGGGTTGTATCAAATATCTGTTGATTAGTGCCAAGATAGCGTACACAATATTGCACGAAATTTAGGGCTGTTTTTACAAAAACCTTAATTTCTCTACGAGTATACATGCTATCCTCATGAAAATGAACACAGTATATTACAATAAGCCACTTATTAATAATCTCGAGTTTGAACTCTTTTGCTACATTAGTTTTTACAGGGTTATCCAAAAGATATTCGTTATTTCTCAATTTGTTGACGGTCCCCTATGGGGTTTCGGGAAAAAAATCTTCGCGGAAATATATGACCTATACCTGGTTACACACCTGCAGTTTCAGGTTAATTCCTCAGGTATTTTTTTAGATATTTAACAAAAGTCTAAAATCGCAAGTGACCGGCCACCTTTGGCCATATAGTGTACTCTTAGTTTTCGTATTCTGTATAAAGTCTAATTATTAGATTTGTTGTTGTACCACGGACTTTCAGTTCTTTTGACTTTGCTACAAATTAATAGGTAGACTGCTAAAATTCATCTTTAAAAAGTAAAAAATTAAAATTCCGCAAAATGTGCTTCATTAATTAAAAGATTACAAAAATATTAAAAGATGTTAAATTATATTATACAATTCCTAGCACTTTCAACTATGAACATAGTCATCCTCAGGATCAAAATACAAAAACTGATGTTACGAACGTCTTATTTTTCAAATTTCTCTTTCTTGATGTAAGCAGTTTCTTCTAAAATTTTGAATAAATTTAGCTATGTTTGATGAGAAATAAACTGCTATACAACAATGCAAAGGATGAGATGGTGCAAATTCTGTTAGTAGTATTTAAAGCATATTCAATCTGTAGGCAAAAAGTCTTTTTTTTTTTAAGTGGTCATGTATTTATACCGAAAGTTAAACATGTTCTAATTTATGAAAAGAAGATATGTGAGGCGATTTTAGATAGGGACATTTAAATTACAGTGCCGATTTGATTGCATATACTACCTTCGATCATTTGTTTAATTTAAGCCATTTTTTAAAAAAGAACGACTAAAAATACAGTAATTCTGTTATTAACAGTTAAATCATATCAATTATAACAAAAGTAACAATAGAATTATTTTTAATAAATGCAACGTCAATCAGTCAATGTTATTTTTTCTAGCTATCATCTGAGAGCAATCATCAATTAAATACGCCATATTTGATTGATTTAGTACATTTTCTTCACATAAAATCGTAGCTAGCCCGTCCAAGCTGTTTTTAGTCATTGTCGAGTGAGATATTTTTTTAGATTCGGGGGGGAAAAAATTAATAGTTTTTAAATTTATACGGCTTATGAACACCACCCATAAAAATTAAACGAAAGAAATTGAACACTTTTGTTAGTGTCCTTATGAAGCTCTCCTTTATAAAGGCACCCCTAATTTATGCCAAGCGCGTTGTAGCCTACGGGCAATGGTTTCCAACGTGGGGCGTACGCCCCACCGAGGAGCAATTTCAAATTTGTATCTTACCCATTCGCTGCCAAGTTTTTTGGAAAAGTAATCTTTTACACTGAAAATAAATGTGATACTTACAAAATTGAAAAATAATAAGAAGAAATAAGCTTTTTTGTTGAATTTAAAAATAATTCCACATCCAAAGCTTAAAATAAGTTGAATACCAGAATAATTACATGAACTACCTTTAAATATATTTTAACATCCTTTTTCAAATTTAAAAATGTTCATAATTTTTCTGGTTAACGATCTATTTTAGAATTTTTCTCAACTTTTTTTTATTATTTATTTAATGAGTTTCGTATTACTTTTTGCTGTACCACGAACAAACTTTTGTGCGGGAAATTACTTAAAGACATATCTAAATTTCACTGTCTTCAACATATTTAACCTAAAAAATATTGGTAATATCTAAAAGTGATACTAACAACTTTATAAAAATTTTAAATCTTAAATTATAAAAGGAAATATGTAACTATTTATAGTTGTAGTGCAGGCCCTCCTACGCAGTCAATAAATTTAAAACATATACATTTTAAATTTTAAAATCAGATAATACATGGCAGCCAATTAATGATAAGCGGGAAGGAAAAAATGATAAAAGTCTTTCGATAGGGAATAATGACAGCTTAAATTTGATAAAGGTCATAATCATGAAATGCTTCTTGTGTGTCTTGTTATTCATAGAAATAAAAAAAATTACCCACTTTTAATAAGTTACTAAGAATTTTAAAATGTGTCAGTATTATAAATTTTAATGCTAAATGTAAGATAAGAGTCTCTCCAAGCATTTCATGAAGAAAAAAATGCGGACTATATAACACTTTTGTTAAATATTCAGGTAGGTTGGAAAGGCACAATAAAACATTCTTTGGCATAAAAGTCAAGAAGTATCGCCTCATTTATAGAATTATGTGAAAATCACATATATGGCAAAAAATTAATCTTTTTGATAAGTTAAAAAAAATGTAAAATCACTTTTTAAGTAATAAGAGATATATGTTGCAGAATGTGTGTGTGGGAAGGGGGGGGGGGGGGGACAATCGCGATTTTACAGAAGCTACGGTTGTTGCGTGACCAATAAAAGGTTGGGAACCACTGCCTACGCCCTAAGCTGTTCGCGTTAATACATATGCAACTAAATTTAAACAATTGCTATCACATTTAACATTTCATTTGAAAACTGACTAATTCCTGTGTGAAGCTTTTATAGATCTTTAACGCTAACAAACCATTTAAACCATTACTTCTTCGGAACGCAACATCGTGCAGAAAAGAAAAAAAAAAAAGTGAAATGTGATTCGGCCGTTACTTCTACAAATCAACTTACTACAGTATATATTTTTTTTTTAATATATAAATAATCTAACTTATAATAAAATAAAATACGTCTTAAATATAGTCAGTAAAAATAGAGATTAAAGAATCGGTTTAAAGACGTTTTAGGAATATTTTTAAGGATTGAGACAGTAAGCCATTACTTCTGGGAGTTGTGTGACATTCTGCCAACCATACAAGAAGAGAAGTATGGAGTAGGAAAATCCCTTTAACAAATCATCTCATTACAGTATTTTACAAAATAATCTAAATTATAATACGGGGTGGCTACTAAATACTGTTACACTCCAAAAAATACGAATTAATATTAATCGTTTGGTAAAATAATTTATTTCTCTATTTTAACGTTTGGTAATTTTCTATTAGTGCAGACGAATTTTGTTATAAAGCAAATATTTAAAATTATTTTAAAGAGAGAAGCCAAAAGAATGATGATTATTGGATACTAATAGCTATGTAAAGATCGATCTAGGCCAGGATGTCCACTCTCAGTTCGCACAATAGAATTCGTGAAAAGGTGTGAAGAAATCCACAACGTTCTGCAAATAAAATGGCTGCAAAAGAGAACGCGAGCCGCAAAACTATTCAAGTTATTATAAATGAAGATCTGGGTTATGTCCCTTATCGCAAAAGAGAAATTCAAGGTTTGACTGCTGCACAAAAAATAGAAAGATTACAAAGAAAGAAGAAATTGATGAAGCGGCATGGTAGGAAAGTGTTGACAGAATAATATTTTCTGATGGGAAGCTATTTTGAACTGAACAGTGTTATAATGCTAAAAATGATGTTGTATATTCAGCAACCCTCGAGGATATACCTGAAACCTTTCGAATTGTTAAACGCTTTCAGAACAAGAATTCTGTTAGTATTTGGGCTGCAGTGTCAAACAATGGAAAATTGCCTTTGAAGTTCATCGATAAAGGGATAAAAATCAATGTGAATAGTACAAACAGAACATATTGGCTACACAATTATTGCCACAAGCTGAAAGGTTGTATCCCAAAAAGAATTGGACATTTCAGCAAGATTCTACACCTTCACATCAAGCTAAATCAACACGGGCTTGGCTGCCTGTCAATTGTCCAAACTTTATCATGCAAGAAGATTGGCCACCTTCTTCACCAGATCTAAATCCTTTAGATTATTGCGTCTGGGGGATTTTTATAGGGTAAAGTAAATAGCAACAAACACAGAAGTTTGGACTCTCACAAAGCTTCCATATAACGTGAATGGTACCGATTACCTCATAAAATGATTCGTGCCGCAGTCTGACAATGGCATAAGAGATTATCTTTGGTAATCGATAAAGATGGCGGTCAATTCGTGTAAAATTTTTTCCCGCTAAACTTTCACCTCTGATGTTCATCATATTAGTGTAGTTATCATTTTCTATTTTATAATTGTAAAATAAAATGACTGAATATTTGTAACAGTATTTAATAGCCAACCTGTAGTATAGAAATGTTTCATAGATCAATAAGTAGTAGAAAAGTGTAAGGGAACAACTTATGGGTAATTTTTGAAAGATATGTGTCAAAGACATAATAAATTACTGCACCAATGATCAATTCCGAGGTTGGTCTGGTGAAAGAATCCTTCTCTCAATGTTATCAAAATGCCCAGTTCGGACAGTTCATATTTTCTGCTCATTATTTCTAAACATTCACGTTTAAGATAGGACAATTTCACTCTCTTCAGGAAACAATTCCCATCCGAGAGGACTAGAAATTTCCCGTTCTAGGAATAACAAAGATCTGAATTCAGCATTTATTGCAGTGCGAAAAAAATAAGGATGTTAGTGTTATGCAGGTTGAGACAAGAGTCCTTAAACAAAATTTAATGGTAAGCCAGGCATACAAACATGATTAATTTTTCCATAGGAATTTGCGATCGTAAATGCAATAGACGATCACTAGAAAGGGTTCTTTCTCAGTGAATTATCCAAAAGAAAATAACGCCAGATAAAGTATACAACACAAGTTTAACGTTTTCAATAGCATAACAAGACAGGTACAACATAGGTTTACAAGTTCAAGTATGAGTAACAACCTTATAATGGCAAGTAATATGTAGTATTATGGTTACATGTATCAACAACAACAACAAAACAAAAAAAAATTTGCAAAATATTGTTACTTAATGTAAGAGCTCAAAAAAGTTGCCGTCCTACACTCATACTTGAACCTGTAAACTCGTGTTGTAAAGTTATTGTAAACTTGCCTTGATTAAATTTTCGTCTAAGACTTTATCAGGTATCCATTACTTTTTATTAATCACCGTCAAAAAACTGCCTTAGCGGCTGTCTATTCCGTTTGCGAACACATGTTCGTACGTAAAAATGACTTGTGTTTGTATGACAGTTTTAACCTTAAAGATTGTCGAAGGACTTTTGACTCACTGTTTATACTCGAACACTTTGTAATATGTTTCACCTGTTTGAATAAATTATGTAAAGTTTTATCAAATATCAAAACAGATATAAAGCGAAGCAAACTGATGCATTTATTCAAATAAGCACCAGTAGTATCGTTCTGTAACGCACACACACACACACACATATATATATTCTCAGATATGAAAGCACTGGAATTGATACTCGAGAATCGTTTAATCCTAGCTGGCTGGCGGAAGTAAATCCATTTTTCGTATGTATGTGTGCGATGAAAAGTTATTTTCGTGTCGTCAGCTGTTGAGGGTGATGTCTGGAGAACATCCAGTAGAATGTTGGCTGACTTTTATTTCCCTTATTATTACAACACTGTCATCTGAGTATTTGGGGTAAAATACAAAGTGGTGACACATCGCAAAGATTCAAGAACAAACCGAAATCAAAAATCTTACAAATGTCAGTGGTTTCAGCCAGAAAATTAACAAGCTGGATTCTCGGTACTCAGAACCATGACACCACATACTTAAAGAGCTTGTTTGAAAAGTAGCTACACGTTTTTATAACAATTATTAGTAAAATGTAAACATGAAAATTAAGTAGGTAATTTTTTTATGAGCATATATTTTTTTTAAATATCACACAAAGTGGCGTAAATATGCATCAGAATGCTCAGGGCAAAACTTCTCTCTCTCTGCCTATTTTTTTTTTCTTTTAAGAAGGGAGAGGCGTCACCCCATTGTTGACTACGAACATAAGTAAACTGGCAGGGAACATAGCGGAAAATGGAACATTAATTATGCAAATAAACATCATAAATGCTGTTTTGTAAAGAAACACCTAATATATTATCTGCCACTGTGAAGCCGATTAATTTTACGAAATGCAAGAAACGGTAATTATATATATATATATTTCTGAGCATGGTTTCCTACATAAACGAAACTATTCAAATAATATTAGGTCAGAAACATCGAGGCTCTCTGGCACAAGATGGAAAGGAGAAAAGAAGAACCTAAATACAGGCAGATATTATATGCTTTCATTTCTTTAAATTAGAGATTCGGTCATTTTTTATACGAACTTTTAGGTCATTTTTGATATATATGTGCAAAGATGTACATATAGAGAGACGAAGTCATGGGTGATTTGCCGATTCTTGAGGCCAAATAGAATATTTAATACATGGAGATGCGAAACTGACTTTACACTCCATAATAATCTTAATAACTGACAAAAAGTTACTTTTTTAACAACAAATCATAAGAAACTTTTATTAAAATGAATTGAGGTTTCTATAATATAAATGGTATTTAATGCTACTGCAAAACAAAAGGATCTTCTGAAATCAGGACAATCAGACCATGTGCAACAGAAAGGAAAACGAGCGCAGAGGATAGAAAAAGATACATGTAATAGGATATCTTCTCTTCTACTGGAGTCAATATTCTAAAACAATCTAACAAAAAAGACAGGCTACTATCAATGATTCTTCAATTTTATGACGAGATTTTTAGTATTCTTTAATATTTTGTTTGAAATGAGTGCTTACTTATGAGCTCTTATTTTTTCCATCTTGATGGGAATCAAAAACAACAAGCACACTTGACAAAATACATTTTTCAATATATTGGTAGAAAAAAGATATTATTGTATTTTCTACACGTGAGGATTTTTTTTTCTTCTATAGTTTTCAATGTTTACAGACACAAGCCACAAAACCAGCTTAAGGGAGTCCGGGACACAAAAATCTTCAAATTTTCTAAAAAAAAAAAACTTTTATTGCATTAAAAAATTCTCTGTTTTTTGCTGCTTCAATTGACGTTTAAATCATGTTTCTATCTTAATTAGCACAGGAATATTAATTTTTTAGTTCTGATTTGTTTTCAAAGCTTAGCTTTCAAGTAATGGTTGTCATGGAAACGACTTCTTGTGAAAATGCATTTTCCTTCATGTTGGATTTTTTCACCATTTCTTGTATTTAAATTGTTATAAGTCAAGAATTGTTAAAGATAAATGGTTCAAATTTGGAAAATGTCTGTTTTAATTGTTTTACTTTAATTTTGATTCAGAAAATTCGAAAAAAAAAATATTTACTTGAAAATAGGTTTTTTTTTTTTTTAAGTTGCATCATTTATTTTTAAATTTTTACTTTAAATATTCTTAATTTTTTTAAATAATATTTTTAAATATGCTGAATCAAAATTAAAACTTATGTAACAAAATGACTGCCTTCCCTTATTTTTATAGCATATAGATGGCGCTGTTGCCACTGTCGGCAAAATATCCTGAGATATTTTGCCAAACATGAAGTGAAGTGAAGCTATGTAATTATGATTGCGCGGGTTTAAGTAAAGTTTCGGCGTGTGTTCGAAATGTATCTCCCCTAGAGATGTTTTTATGGAAATATGTATGTTCCAAAGTTATTTTGCGCTTTTCGCGAATCTGTATATATTTTGTGTGTGATTGTTATTAAGATGTGATTGTTTAAGTGTCGAACGAGTTAATCCTAATCCACAACGACACACTTATATATTTCTGTTTATTTAAATGAAAGAAAAATTGAAATTCTACAAATAATATTTCGAGTTATAACAATTTTAAACTACCCCACTTTTTTAATAAATTTTAAAAAAAAGTAAAATATTATGAGAAGTTTTATCATGTGATTTTGTTTACAAATGATATGGTTAACCATCACAAAAAAAATTCAAAATTTTAACTCAATAAATAAAAATTATTTTAAAATGTGTGCCAGACCCTCTTAAAACAAGACAGAAAAATCGTGCATAACACTTTTCAACTTCACACTTTCCAACACTTCCAGAATTCTGTAACTAAAGTTCATTATTTAATAAGGAAAAAGAAGATACGTAAATAAAGAATTTAAGAAACGCATCACATAATTGAACACCTAATTTTAGCAATTAGCATCCATAGTCAATAAGGTATTCCAATTATTTTGAGCAGCCCTGTATATGATCTATAGATCTGCATACACGCCATCATATGGTAGCTAAAATTTAGATTCAGAAATTACTCGCTATAGAAGATGACTTAAGGTTTTTTTTGTTTTTGTTTTTTTTGCAACCCTATATATAATCTAAAGATTTTTATACACATCACATATTAAACTAAATTAATTATGTTAGGAAACACATAACGCGATCAAAAACGCACTTGCGGTAATTGCAATTCATAGACAGTAATATATCCAGTTTTTTTGTTTTTTTTTTTTTTTTTCTATAGCCTTGCATGTAAAATTATTCTGCAAACATATCTCAGTATATACTAAAACTATTTTTTGCCGGAAACTGGATACGCAATTAAAAAAACCCTCTAAGAAATTCACGCCCTCAGACAACAATTACTTACGAATTCTTTTGCGCATCCCTATATATGAGCTCTAGAATTTATACATACAACGTAATGTACTAAAATTTGATTAAACTTAAAAATGCAAACCACATTTGAAATCACACTTCCAGCTATTATCGCTCACAGACAGTAACTGAATAAATATATCGTAAGCACTCCATATACTACAATATATTAAGCATCCTGTAATTTGTCTCAAAATGCATATTAATTTCATTATGTTTGAAATAGCGTAATATCTTTAAAAAAAAACCACTGCAAATGATTTTTTCCCATAGGCCATAATGTAACGAAATTCTTTTATGCGACCCTGTAAATCAATTGTTCCGTATTTGTAATTTTTCCTTTGGCAATGGATACCCTGCGTCGCTACCTGACAAGCCATTTTTTATGTAATCCTTTCTGTCGGGACTAAACAATCAGTTGAGCAATCGACTCTGTGCAACAAAGCTCGTTAAATTAATGTCTTTAAATAAAATCTCTGTTTTTACAGTCCACTTTATATATTCCCACGCGACCTCGGCACATTTTGATCCTAGCGACCTAGAATTAGGTATCAACACAATATCCTTAAGCTAGTATTTATAAGACGGGAAGTAATAGAAATGACTGAAGCTGCCATCACTAAGTTAAATCGCAAGAGAGATAATATTAAATCTCAAATTATAAAGATTTCCAAAAGCTGTGCACGACAATGTAGCTGTCGTCGAAGTGAAAGCTCATCTAGAGCGCATGTTGAAAGTACAAGATAAACTATGCACTCTTAAGAACGAGTATTGTGTATTTCCAAAAGCACTTGTCGTGTAAGTCACATGCTACGATTTTTGACTACCAGTATTTCAGAACGGAAAAATGTGACTTATTTTATATGGGAGATATCTCATTAATTGAAAAAGGCGAAGCAAAGTTTTCGAAAATACCGGTGGCCAACAAGCATAGCAGTTATCAGCAATGTGAGTTAAAGGCGCATCCCACACTGAGACGACAAGCGACATGAAGCCGCAACATGTAGCGCAAAAACCGGTCGAAACAAAGAACGAAGTTGTTTCAAACCTGTTTTAAACCAGTTTTTCCAGCGAATTCAAGCGACATGTCTTATGTGTCGCCTTAGTGTGGGATGCGCCTTTACACTACAAAAACTCATGGAACCACCCTATTACAAAATTGTTCATGAACAAGGCATCGAACAAACGGAAAAACTACTATCTCAACTAGATAGCGAAATCCGAAAGATTGAAGTAAGTTTCTAAACCTCTATTAATAAAATTCATTGTGTTTCAAGGCATATGAGTGACAGTTCTATTCGCGATTCGAATTCTATTAATCAATATCAAATTAAAAAGGCTTAATTAAGCTTATAAAAATTCCACTCTCTGTTTTATGTGGTAAATTTGAATAATGGAATCTATTTATGATCGACTGTAACATTTGAATAAGTGACAGTCCTGATTTATCTGAGAATGAGAAGCGCTTTTACTTTCGCGAAGCTTTAGTTGGAGAACCCAAAATTATAGAAACATCTGACGATAATTATACTTTTATTTTTAAGGCATTAGAACAACGCTGTGAAAACAAACGAATCATTGTAAACTGTCACATAAAACACATTCTCAATATGCATGCAATTAAGAGTGAATCTGACAAAGATCTTCGTAGCATTTTAGACAATGTAAAAAAAAAAATCTTAAATCATTAAAAGTCTTAAATTTCGATAGAGAGACTTTTTCCAACAATACATTATTTAATATTGTTTTTGATAAATTAGATCGTGGGACATGCCACATGAAAGCAGTATAAACTAACACTAAAAGCTAATCAAGTACCCAGTTCTGATGAGTTTCTGGATTTCTTAGAAAGACGATGCTAAATTATAAATAGTATCAATGTTAATATTTCATCTAAATTTATGCAAGAGCATTCTTTGGGAGGCGGGAGTTAAGGCTTTTAAAACCGAGCGAGAAAACTTTCCGTCGTAGACAATATTTCGCTTTATGCAAAACAGAAAAGAAATGCGCACGTCGTTTTTTTTTTTTTTTTTTTTTTTACTTTCGTAACCTTTAGTAACGTTCTTTAAAATGAAATATTTAATAAAATTAGATTTTTTAAAATTAAATATGTTGTTTTTAATAATCTTGAAAAACATTATTTCAGCATTAAAGCAGTTAATACCAATACGAAATTAGGTCAGTTCTGAAATTTAATGGAAAACATTTATTTTAATAAATACATACCTTATGTTTAGAGTTTAGAAAGTTAAAACATAATCGTTTATCAGTGTTTGTTTTATCGTTCGGTTTGCCAACCATGCTTTAGTAGCCCATTATAAGTCTGTTATTATCGGTATCATTTCTCTATTCCTTTGAACCACAAGAAAAAAAAAATCCGAGGTACATATTGCTTTTCAAGGCGTCCTGATATGTATGAATTCCACCGATGTATTCAACGTTTTCAGAATCATAGTCGCCTTCATTTTCACTATCATTTGTCCGCATCATGATATAAACGTATTAAAACATCGACGGAGGTGTTAGTTTCGGTAGTGCACATTGCATCGTCAGCTAATACATAATCTTCTTCATTAATTTTTTCATGACTAGGTACAGTTTTTACATCATTTATTAGAATTTGTAACTAATTTTCCCCCAACTGTTCAACTGATAACTTTGTACTTTTCTGAGGAAGGAATTACAAATCCGACTTTCCCAAGATTTCGGCAGTTCATTTGACAGCATCAAAAACATTGTTTTTTTCTTCTCAGGTCGGTGACAACAGCAAATATCTAAAGACACACACAATAATCGACCGCAACGGACATTTTTCTGAAGTGAGTTTTCATCATTTTTATAACTCCTGGTTAGGTCGCTGCAGTAGTATTCGCTAGAAGAAATCGTAACATTATTCGACAGTTGGACGTCGGCATGTCAAAATACATTTATATAGAACCAACAAAAGTTTTCGATTTTCTTTAATCATTCGATTATTGAATTTCTCCATTAAGGCGTCAAGATCCAGGATTTCTTCAGAGACCTCCAAGTCACAGACAGTTTATCCATATTCACATTCTTGAAACACCGCGGCCTTTTCGATTTCCTAATCATTAATAATAACGGCTTTTCTAAACAGTCCTCCAAATTCGCACTGAGCAAAACTGTACACACCCGTTGGTGTTTTGGTGTTTTTGGCATTCACTTGCTCTTTTGCAAGGGACTTAGTTGAAAACACACGATAAAATAGTCCGGTTTCATCGTAATTGTATATGTCCTTTGCTTGATATCCGTCAATTCAGTAAATAAAATTTTTCTTCCATTCTTGAACTTTATGCTCTGGGACGTCGTTGGAGTTTCCGCAAACTTGTTTCATAGCAATGTTGTGTGATTAAAGAAACTCATTAACCATCCACTGGAAGCCTTGAAATCCATTGTATCTAATATGGGCAAAATTTTCGCTTTAGAATTCCAAAACCATTCAAAAGTCAATGATTCAATAGCTTCATTTTTCACAGAACTTTTTTTCCCTTTCTGTTGGATTATCGCTTTCAAATTCCTTTTCAGCTCTTTATTTATTTATTTATTTTTTTAATAGCACCATAAATTTGAGTTTTTCCCTAATTCAACTTAATGCAAAGATCTTTTACAGTATAATTTTTATCTTTTAATTTATAACTTCAATTTTATCCTGCAGCGGTAGCATATTGGGTTTAGATTTTGAAGCCATTTTCTATTATGCACTTACTAACATCCTTAGACAAGGAAAAACAACTAACTAAGAATAAACACGTAGTTATATACCATAACATTCGAGATGATAGTTTTTTGACCGATTACTTGGAATTATAAAGCGTACATCACTTAACCTTTACCCTTCCCGCCCCTACCCCCACTTCCAAAACACACTTCCATGCAGAATAGTAACGATTGTCGTCGCCCCCCTCCCTCTCAACTGAGACAAAGAGTTAAGACAGCAAAATGACTAATTGGCATAAAAGATGTTCGGGATTCGAAGCCCAAAAAAGTAATATTCTTTCAATGAGAAAGATACAATTGTTAAAGAATAGGGATTTTTACATCGATTTTTTCGAACAGATATTTAGGTAAATTTAAAAAATAAACTCGGTGTGACATTTCTTTTTATTCTTTCAGAAGAAAATCACTTTGTTTATTATCAAAACCTATAATATTCAGGCATGAGATTTCCGACTTTCTGAATACCAGTATAATCTTAGAGAAAATATTTTTTATTAAATCGCAAAAATGTTCCGATTAAAGGAAATAATATTTTCTCTAAGATTTTACTGGTATTCAAAAAGTCGGAAATCTCATCCCTGAATATTAGACTTAAAGACCTTTAAATTAATAAATATTCAAGGCTTTTATATAAAAAAAAAATAAAGATAAAATTCGTTTAACAACCCAAATCTTTCTGACATATTCCCGATATCACCTCCAACACGCTTGGCCAGCGTGGAGGAATTTGGCCACCTCTCCTCCATCTTATTTTACCATGAATTCCCAAAACAAATCACGGTCCTTAATTCCCGGCAGTCTGCATGTTCCTGGTTACGGCAGCGATCAGAAAGACATGAAGACAGAGGGTGCTAAGAATCACCGGGCTCGGCTTGGCTGCTATAAGTTGATGACCTTGGCTACGTGTAATGGACGATCCCTACCTTCGGAAAATCGTTTACAGGATCTTGAAGAAGAATTAGAAAGAATCAACTACAAATTACCCAAGTTTATGCACCAAGAATAAGCTATACTGATGAAGAAATTGGGGATTTCTATGAAGAAGTAGCTTCAATGCATCAAAAGGGGAAATGCTACATAAAATTAATAATGGGATGGGAGATTGGAATGCTAGATTTGCGGAAAAAAATGAAAGGTGAGTTTCAGTAGGAAATCATGGATATGGGGTGCGTAATGAAAGAAGAAACAGATTGATTGAGTTTGCAGAATGTGAACTGATGTATATCATTAATTCATTTTTCAAGAAAAAGCCACTAAGGAAATGGACATGGCGTTGTGTATATGGTTCAACAAGTGAAATCGACCACATCTTGACAAACAAAAAGCATCTTATTCAGGATTGCAGCGTTCTCAATAACTTCAGTACAGGAAGCGATCACAGGTTGGTTAGATGCAAATTGCTGTTAAATACTAAAGTGAAAAGAATGAAGCTTTTGCATAACGCTCAAAGAAATCAATAGATATTATAAATCTCCAGAAACATAAAGAAGAATTTCATCTGGAACTTAAAAACAGTTTTCAGGTACTTCAATCAACTTTAGAAGAAGAGAAAGATGTTACAATAGCGAACAAGAAACTAACCAATATTCTACAAGAAATTGCAAAGAAGATAGCTGGCGATGTAGAAGTAAAGCAGGCAAAGAAAATAACAGGAGAAACAAGAAGATTGATGAAGAAACGCAGAGAATTTAAAATGAAGAAAAACGACTTTAAATCAAGAGTTCAATATGCTGAATTATGTAAAACGGTAAGAAAATGTGTTACAGAAGATATCAAAAAATTTAACTGTGATCTTATCAAGAAAGTTCTAGAAGATAACAAAAGTTTAAAATCAGCTAAACGCAAACTATGTGTTGGAAGAAAAGGTATTTTTGCACTAAGGAGGGTAGAAGAAACAATGTCCAAAATCAATAACTAAATAGTACATATTCTCGAAAAATTCTATAAATGTGAAGATCAAAGGGAAATCAACCTACGTGATCCACGAGAAAACTTAACAGAGACTGAAGATATAATCCCAGTGATGGCAGATAAAGTTTTACAAGCCATTAGATTTATGTGAAAATGAAAATGCCCACGCGAAAATGGAATTACAATTGACCTTATCAAAGAAGCAGGAGAAGAATTTGCAAAAATGCTGTCCTTACTGTTTTCAAAATGTCTCGAGAAGTCAGTACATTTTTGAGCCAAATAATATTGTGTTTGAACATTTTGTTCTCTTGGATTTTCCAAGTAAGCACACACACACAAAAAAAGGATTCTTTCTGGACCTCCTTACGATGAACTGTTTAAAGCTACAGGCTTGCGCTTGATAATGCATAAGGGATACATGAGAAGTTAAAAGAGAAAAAAATGCAGCGGGAAGTTTGTACTTTATTTCGTTCTTAAAATGTAGATTTTTAAACAAAAATTATAAATTTTTATTAAAATAACGTAATAAATAAGTCTTAAACTCTCAAAATACAAATGCTGCAAACCTGCCAATGCAAATTTCGTTAGAGCAACTATTATGTAAAAGTATATTAAATGGAAAAAATAAACGGTTCCGTAAGGAGTTTGGAATATATCAAAAACATGGTATTTTGAGAAAAATTGTTTAAAATTAAAATCTTAATACGATTACAGATTATATATTAACTATTACAGATTTTGACATATGTTTAATTAGAAGTCAATATTTTCCCGGGAGATATTCCATCTGCAGGTTTTACAGTCTGATTTGTCTTTCCAGCTGCTTTGCTTGATGATCAAATTTCGACATTTTTTCACTTCTTCCGTCCCTTAATAATTAGTGTATAATAATAGTTCATAATAATATATATGCATATGACTGCAAAAACATAAGTGCAGCTCTCGAGCTTACTTTTCTACCAGATTTTGGCTCTTGTAGAAAATTTAGTGAGTTAACATTGGTTTAGAATTTAGATGATTCAAAAGTAGTGATTTCAATGTAATTAACATAGGACGCCCTAGCCAGCCGAAAATGTTCAAAGGCAAAGAATTGGACACATTTCTGAATTAGGATCAATTTGTAACGCTGAAAGTCTTAGCAGAATCATTAAAAGTTGATGAATCAACTGTCAGCAAGCTTTAAAGTCAATTTTAACAATTCAAGAAAGATATTGTGTACCACATCACACACACACACAAAAAAAAAAAAAGAAAAAGAAAAAGCGGAAACCCATTCAAGTGCACAATATATAAGATGGCACTTTCTATTGAGAGTTGAGTAACACTAAGAGTAAGAGTTTCTACGATTGTTCTAAAAGTTTCACAGTTTCTAATTTGGTATTCATTACTCACGCTTTTCATACGATTAAAAGTAGATCAAGTGTAAGATCAAGTAGATTGCATTACTGGCGCAGGTTCCAACAACCGTCAACACCCGCCAAGGACAGAAACGGTTATTTGCAACTGTTCACATCCATAAAGTTAGATTAAGTCCATGTAATATTATATGAAATATCAGAGGTTAACTATGAAAAGAATGTTTAGTCGTCGCTACTAACCGGATACTTTTCTTTTGTAAAATACTTAGTATTATACACACAAGGCGTCACTGTTTATAAAAATCATCGTAAATATTACCCCTTTATCTAAATAAACCTTTTGATGAGTCAACAATCCATAAACGCTCTCTTATATGCCAATTTTCACTAATATTAACATTTTTTGTCAAGAACTAGTGGGGAGAATTACAGAACCAATTTACAACTTGTTGAATACAATAGCGCGTGGTACTTGTTTTGTACACTATTAGACACTGTTCATCAATATGCCTTTGTGAGACGCCTTGTATGCACCATACCAAAAGTTTCTGTAAAAAGAACCATGTGAATATTATCCTTTCTCTTATTTAAGTATTTATTCTCAAACATTTAATAAGCCAACGATACATAAACGCCTTCTTGCATACTATTGTTCTGTTGATATTATCATTTCTGTTACATACTAACAGACATAAAAATAGTGCTGGTTTCACAGGATAATTACAATATCACAGGGTACTTATTTGACACACTATTAGGTAACATTGTACATACACCTCTAAATCATCGATATATTACCAGAAGCCTTTGTGAGATACCTTTATCTAATATAGCAGATGCCATTGTTTCAGAAACTATCAAAGAATAATATTCTTTCGCTTACAATTGTTCGCGCTTTCCAAATTTACTAATTCCATTACTCCTTCGGACTGTTCTTCAAAAAATATAATACCTGCCTGCATACGATGGACATAACGTCTTATGGTACTTTAATTGAAAGACTATATTTCTTCAGTCAAATAATTATTCCGCCAAATATCTAGTACAGGCCAAGACTGTCTTCATTAAACTTGAAATAAACGTGGTTATTTCCTGAAAAAGGGCAAAATATTTTAAAGTAAGTTTGATTCACTTAAAAAGAATAGACTTTAGTAAACATCAATTCCTGAACATTAACTGCTCTATAATTAATGACCACTGACCTATATAACTGATCTAAATTACGTCAAAACACTTTTTCCCAAATGTATGGATTTCATTATCTAAAAATGCATAATGTTATATTATTAATAAATTCAGATATTACATTACTATATAAATGAATAACTAATTCAGAATTAAAACAAAACGAAACATAAGAAACAACAGAATTCAGTATATCACAGTAAAATTTATATAAAGGGCCTACTTACGCAAAAGGTATTTTTCAATTTTTTTTTTTTAAATATGCACTCAAGTTATTAACATGTTAAAAAATACTTGAACTTACGTTATAATTATTTAGAGAAAAACTATTGGTAAAAAGAAAAACATTAAACAAATAAAAAATTATATGAAATGGAGTATTTTTAAATTGTAAAAAAAACTTTAAATGTACCTTAAACAAAGTTAACCATCAAACTACCTTGCCCTATGAAACTTCCTCCAATGCTTGTAAATATTCATATACATTTTTCGTTTAATCACTTATACTAAATCGAAAAATTATTTTTTCCCATCTAATAAGGGTAGTTAGGTAAGTGATACTCTCCGATTTGTTTTCCTATTTTAATGGTTTGAAGATCCTACCTAAATATAAAAAATCCATATGAAATTTGGTCTGATGTGCATGAACAAAAAAGTTATAGCTGACTGAATTTTTGAGTATTTTAAAGTGTTCATAAAAAAGCTGTACATTTCTTCACCGACAGCTTCTTCTCGCTTTTCTTATAATGAGTCTAACTTGACGTTGGTATTCCTTCATTAAACCTGTTATTAATTGATGATAACTCTAAAACCTTTTATGGTATACACGGTGTCCACTCTTATCGTTCTATAATAACTAATCTCTAAACCATTAGCTTTAGAGGTATAGTTCCAAATGCGGAAATGTTTCAGATATTGTTTTTCATCATGTTAGAAGTTATTTATGTCAAAGTAACTGTTTTTGTAAAAGTGACCGAATTTAAATTTTACATGGCACCTCAGTTTTATGTATCCCTGGGTGTCCTAAATTTAAAAAAAAAATTATCCATGCTCCATGCTATCATATATCATAACTCGATAACTTTGAGCTTACAAAAATGTGACTTTTAGTTTTTCACTCATTAGGGCACGGAGAAAGTTTTTCAAAGGATAATTTATAGGACCTAGGGACAGTATAAAAATTTAAACTTTGTAACTTTTATACAAAAATTACTTTGACGTAAATGCTTTTAGTATGATGAAGAACAACATCTGAAACAAATTGGTAACTGAAACTATAGCTCTAAAGCCTGTGGTTTAGGAATTAGCTATTGGATAACGGTAAAAGTAGACACCCTGTATAGCGTAAAAGATTTTAGAGATATCATTAATTAACGAAAAGTTTAATGGCGGAGAATGAAATCCAAAGTAAAGTCATGTGATACTTTTTAACCCTGTCAGGGGCAGAAGACTTCTGTTCGTAAAATGCTGAAATAATTGATTGACACCAGAATTTTCAAATGAATTTCTTAGAAAATAAAAACCCACTATTTTGCACTTTCATTACAAAATCAAAATTTTACTAAAATATTCTTGGTGCCATTTGTCAGTTTTGGAATTAAAATTAGGCGGCCTGACCGTGTGACCACCGCCCTTGAAAGGGTTAAAAAAAGCGAGAAAGTGATTTTAGTGAACAAAAAAGGTATGGCGTACGTATAAAGGCTTAAAAAAAGCCGTTTCCAAACATTCAACCATTTAAAACTTTTATTTTATGCATATCAGTACAAATTTCATACGGAATTTTTTATATCTAGGTTACATCTCCAAACTACCAAAATATAAAAAATTTCGGAGTGCATCACTTACCTAACTCCCTTGCAAAGTGTTAAAAAAACGCCATAGTTTATCTTCATTAAAAAATATAATTTGCAAACGTATTATAAACTTCATGAAAAATATTTTTATAAGCATGTAGTATTTTTTTTTTCCTCGAAAAACAATGGATATAATATGTACGAGTATGTATATAAACTCCATCTTAATAAATATTATACCTGTTAGGTTCTTGTGAACGATAGGTAATTTGGATTTGCCTGTATTCAATATATACACGCAAGGTCTTTTTTTTTTTTTTTTTTTTTTTTGTAATCAGAATTTTAAATTATTAACAAGTACTTAATTTGTCTGATAATTTTTCCTTTATTTAAAACAAGTGCACCGAATTGTAATATGTCCTTGAAATAAAATTATTGCTTACTAGTTGACCTGCCCTTACGTTGCCTTTGCTGAGATAAAAAAAAAAATCAAAAAAAAAAAATGCAAAAAAATAATAAACAGCAGCGAACAAAACTTACTATGTTGCAGGGTTTAAAAAAAAAAAACCTGACTAAAAAAAAGAAAGAAAGAAACCCACGCTGGTGACTTTTATTGGCTTTAACCGGCTTTCATTTAGCCAAAATTGGCCTACTTTGACTAAAACAAGCTTTTATGCAGCATTGCAGCAAAGCATTTTAATTATAATGTGCACATTTTTATGTGTTTTTTAATTAGTTTTAAATGCAGTTAATTTAGTTAGAATTTAATAAATAAACTAATTTTTCAATAATGAAGACATTAATATTGGAATAACACATAGATGGAGCTGCTAGTGATTTGTTGTCAGAATTTCAAATATGTCAGCTAAATATGAAATGGATGTGGGGTTAATTTAAAAATATTATGCAAAATTTCATAGAAATCGTAATTCAAAATGTTTTCCGCTCATTTTATTATTTAAATTTCAGTTTCTTGTAGAAACCATGCTCAGCGAGCATTTGTATGTAAAAAGTAACTGTCATGGCAAGTTTCTATGTAGTACCTTCAGTATCATACAAATTGTAATTTTAGAACTTTTTTTTTACCCTGTAACCTTTTAAATGTCGAATTTTTAAAAAACTATTCTGTGCGTGTATTTGCGTCTTAAAAGTAGCAGGCAAGTCAAGTTTATTGATTCCATCCTTAACAATTACATAGAAATAATAATTTAGAACATTTTTAAACACTTTCTGCTGATTTCAACTTTTAAATTTAGTTTTTTTTTTCGAATTTTTTTTTAGTTTTTTTTTAAATTGTTCTTAGCGAGCATATTTATCTTAAAAAAAAAAACCGGCATGCCAAATTTCAAGTCCTTTCAGTGACACAAAAATCATAATTTAGAACTTTTTTTCTCCTGCATCCCACAAAAATCATAATTTAGAACTTTTTTCTCCTGCACCCTTTTAAATTTCGAATTTAAAAAAAAAAAAAACTCTTCTATGCGTGCATTTGCATCTTAAAAGTAGAAGCCATGTCAAATTTGAAATTTCTATCTTTAATAATTCCGGAGAAATTGCAATTTAGAACATTTTTAGAATAGTTTCCGCTGATTTCACCCTTTTAAATTTAGAATTTTTTTTAGAAACCATTCATAGCAAGCATTTGTATCTTAAAAGTTACCACCGTGTCAAAATTTAAGTTTCTGTCCTCAGTGATTCTCCGAAGTAAATCTCACGTAAAAAAATAAATAAAACGTTCAAGATGGATCACTTGAATAAAAATAGTCAACTATAATCTAATCTGAATAAAGGAAACGATAAAAATTTGACCATTCTAACATAAAGTACTTAAATAAGAATATTTTTCGAGGGCGTCAGGTCATTGGCGAGATTGAAAAATTAATGAACGGTAATATAGCAAATGATCTTATTAGCTATTTAATATTGCTTTTTTAATCCTGTTTCATTGAACTTAGATAGAATCATATGTAAATAAACGAAGAAAAATATATATGCTATATTATGTAAAGCACTAAAGCCATGTAAAAATTTGAATAATATACACTCTGAATAAATATAATAGCTTAATCTCATAAGAAATGGTACATATAGTTCTTTCAAAGCTTTTTTAATGTTATGTATTTCATTGACAAAAGAGTTATAATAATTGACATATTTTCGAACAAACAGAAAAATACTTTTTGCAAAAATGAAAGCGTATTAAATGTTTTAAAATGTTATTAGACTTTCAAAAATGTGAGAACTTTCTATACAAGTAAAAAAACAAAACAAAGTATGAAAAAAATAATAATTTAGAAACTTTTGAAGGGGCCCTTTCTTTACAATCCCATAAAGCGCTACACTGGAGCTTCAGATAGATGTATCCCTGTTGGCGGAAATGTTGAAAATCATTGAAATTTACTTTATTATAAAATTATATGATTTTATTTTAATATTATAACAAAAAGGTTATATTTACAGAAAATAGTTGCACAATTAAATACGCTTATTTATCCCTAGTACTATCTGGACGCATGGGTCAGCAGGGTTAGAGACACGGCCCAGAACCCCGAATCAGTTAGGGGTCTGCCCGATTAACAGGATAAGATGTTTCCTTTTTATCAACTTTAAAATTGAAAAACATACCATTAGAATTGGAAGGAAATCATAACATGCAGTCATGATTCAAACTTTTTATTAAAATTGTCATAAACGTCGGAAACGAAATCCAGGTAGGGGTAAGAATTTGGAACAGATGTGTTTCTGGTGTGCAGCCTTGACTGTATTTTTCAAAATGGAAAATATAAATATTAAAACAGTTTAACTAAGATTTTTTTATCCAGAACATTCAGTTCAAGAATGCTTTAAAAACGTATCTCTCTATTCTAAAAAAAGGAACTAACGCTGTCACCGCCGCAGCCGGTTTTGAATTTTTTGTGACCGGAAGTCTTTCTTCGTTGATATTATAAAAAATATTGCACACAAAAATATGAAAATTGGTGGTATTATAGAGAAATGTTCGATAAACATGCTGATGCAGTCAATTTTCAAATTGAAGAATTATTTTAAGAGATATTTAATGCTAAAGTTGGACAAAATTGTTCCATTAAAAAAGTTTTATAGGAGCAAAAACTATACATGGGAATTTAATCATTTTTAGACCATATTATGCATTAGAATTTCCCGCAGAATTTTGTGCAGACTGCATTTATTTCTTTAATTTGACTCATTTTTGAGGTTTTATTTCTATTTTAAATTCAAATTTTCAGTATTTCGAGAGATATTTTTTACATATTTTAGAAAATGGTATTAATTTAAACTGTTGCCAACTGTATAAACAGCGCAAATAATAATGTTTGCTTCAAATTAAAAATTTATTTACACGTGCTTATTATAAACAGAAAATATAAAAAGCAGGAACTCATTAAAAATTACGTCATAAAAACTATATTTACACGTGAATTTAAAGAGAAAGAATATTGTAAAATAATAAATTCATTAACATGCGTTAGAAGTCTTAAATAGGATAAATTACTTCACATTTACGTCACATTACACTTATTACGTAAAATGAACAAAAAATAATATTGCAAAACAATTCAAATTTAAAAATTGCGCGAGACATTTATTTGATATTTTGAGATGATCTTTTCGACTATTTTTGTTAGGACAGCGCAAATAACATTTCATTTCTAACAAAAGTATTTTCACGTGAATATTAAAAAGAGAAAAAAAAGTTTGGTGAAAATTACGTCAGATTAAAAAGATACATTTAAAATGTTTTATTTAAAAGAAGAAGAAAAAAAAAAAAACTTTCTTACGCTTTGTTAAAAAATACCGGGAGACAAAGACTCTGTTTACTTAATTAATTTTATATTAGCTTATTTTGAAATGTTTAACTGGTTTTATTTAATCAAAGACGGAAACAGTCATTGTATCTTTTAATAGCAGCTGATTTGGCTTCAAAATTCCCCAATCAAAGAGAAATTAATAGAAACCCTTTTATAGGGAGATCACCACTTTTTTTAAAAATTATAATTCAATCTTCCGAAATCTTTTTAAAGCCGGTCAAATAAGCATGCTTTTAGAGTCTGCGGTGTCTGAACGGGGGTTAGCGAGCATAGCTCGTAGGGGGCAGAGCCCCCTAGTTCTTAAAAAGCAACACAGAAATTTAAAATTAAAAAATTATGAAATATAAAAAAACAAATTTCTACCAACATTTTTTTTAAATAAGAATTGAAACAGTAGATTTTTTTTTCTTCAGGAGATCATAACTCTCCCGAGCTTTCCGTTTAAACACGTGAACATAAAAAAAGAACAAAAACATAAAAGGCGGGAGAATCACGAAAAATTCTCAGTTCCTTTTCTTTTCTTTTTTTTTTTTTTTATTAGTGCTTAATTATTTAATGTCACTGTTAAAAATATAAAAGTTACTACATTTTCAGAATCAACAGAAAAAAAATTAGTTAATTAAATTTCAAAATCCAAAGAAAGGCAATGGCTCCTCCCCTTTCTGTCGCCTTTGATTACTGTTACTATTAGCACTATTAATATCTGATATTTATAGAAATGTGTTACGTGTCGCCTTTTCCTACCGCCTATTAACTAAAATATATGCTTTGTTGTAGGTCGATATATATATATATATATGAATATCAACAGTTGGTTACATCATTCCCCAGGATTTTAGAAAAATAAATAACTGAGTCAGTATTGAATTCAGACACTTTTCTCCGGGAGGGATTTCTATGGCTCCGAGGGGAGGGGGATTATAGGGTTCTGGGGGCGGGGTGATTTTCTGACCATTGAAAACACAGAATTTCAAATCCGCCGGTGGGGGTGTCCTATTGATCCGGGGGGGGGGCATGGCCACCCCCTGAATTCAACACTGACTGAGTGTTAACTAATTTGTAAAGGGGCACGGAATGCATAAAAATAACCTCGCATACTTGCCCCACTTCTATTATTTCAAAAATTAAGAAAAACTTGCTGTACTAGATTTACCTGGTTTCAAATACAGTCTTGAAAAGAAGAGTTGGGACTTGAAACAATGCGTAAATCAATACTATAACAAACACGACAATAGGCATAAAATTGTGCATGACATTTCAATTTAGTTGAGAATGACTCTTCCTTCATTAAACCAATTGAGTATATGTGGGAGGCCAGAATAATATGCAGAGAAAAAAAAACAAAGAAAGTTGTTCTTTTTCT
Source organism: Maratus speciosus (assembly GCA_963932465.1). Taxonomy (NCBI): domain Eukaryota; kingdom Metazoa; phylum Arthropoda; class Arachnida; order Araneae; family Salticidae; genus Maratus; species Maratus speciosus. Next base: position 417,054,290 of record OZ010791.1, read on the forward strand.
ACTTTCACGAGACGTCTTTCAGGTGACATTGCATAGCTTAAAAACACAGTTTATTTTTAAATGTGTATAAATGTTTTTAAAACATTTGGAATCGGAGGCGAATTCTGTGATTGATTCCATATGTTACTTCGATGTCAAGATCAGAGTTTTCAAGTTCAAATGTTCATTTATATATTTACGTATAGTGGAGTTCATTGTTCGATTGCAAATTGCAATTTTATATGGTTATTGAACTTGCAGGAAAAAAAAGAGACACAAATGCTCTTCAAACGATGTTATATTAACAATAGTTATTGCTTTTCTACTTTTTTTTTCAACCACTAGGGGGCTCTGCCCCCTACGAGCTACGCTCGTCAACCCCCGTTCAGACACCGCAGACTCTAACAGCACGCTAATTTGATCGCCTTTAAAAAGATTTCGGAAGATTGAATTATAATTTGAATCTGACAATTATAATCTGACGTAATTTTCACCAAACTTTTCTTTCTCTTTTTAACATTCACGTCAAAATACTTTTGTTAGAAATGAAATATTATGATCATCTTAAAATGTCAAGTAAATGTCTCGCGCAATTTTTAAATTAAAACTGTTTTGCAATATTATTTTTTGTTCATTTTACGTAATAAGTGTTCGTAATTCGTAAATTCTCCTATTTAGGACTTCTAACGCATGCTACTGAATTTATTATTTTACAATATTTTTTCTCATTTAAAATTCACGTGTAACTATAGTTTTTATGACGTAATTTTCAATGAGTTCCTGCTTTTTATATTTTTTGTTTATAATAGTCACGTGTAAAATAAATTTTTAATTTGAAGCAAACATTACTGTTTGCGCTGTTTATACAGCTGGCAACAGTTTAAATTAATACAATTTTCTAAAATTTGTAAAAAATATCTCTCGAAATGCTGAAAATTTGAATTTAAAATAGAAATAAAACCTCGAAAAATTATTCAAATTAAAAAACTAACTGCAATCTGCACACCGGGAAATTCTGACGCATAAAATTATCTAAAAATGATTAAATTCTCATGTATAGTTTTTGCTCCTATAAAACTTTTTTAATGGAACGATTTTGTCCAACTTTGGCATTAAATATCTCTTAAAATAATTCTTCGATTTGAAAACTGTCTGCATCAGCGTGTTTATCAAACATTTTTCTATAATACTACCGATTTTCATATTTTTGTATGCAACAGTTTTTTTAATATTAACGAAGAAAGACCTCCGGTCACAAAAAATTCAAAACCGGCGGCGGTGACAGCGGTAGTTACTTTTTTTTAGAATAGAGAGAAACTTTGCGAGATAACTAAGAACAACTCAGTTACTCTTTTATCTGATGCTAACAAAAAACGTACAACAAATATTTTATATGTTTTTCCAAGGATTTGTACTGTCCGGCGTATACGGAAAATAAAACATAACATATAAAAAGCGAAAAGACTCAAATGAAACAATTTTCTAAACAAAAACACAATTTGTTTAGTGAGTGATGGAAAACTGTTATTTTTTTTTACGTAAAGAAAAGTTAATTTAAATGGGCCAAATGGTTTTCATAGTAATTGGTATGAACATTTCGCAATAATTGGTAAGGCTCTCAATAGGAAGATGTTTTCTAAAAGTTAGTATGGAAGTAGCAATCTAATGTTTTAGTTTTTTGTTTGCTTTTACTTACACTGGAACAGCTTCGATAGTTTTTCGGAAGAAAAACAAGCATTTTAACACGGGTTATAAGAAAACTTACAACAGGATTTTTCAGTTATAACACTGCTTAATACGCAGTCTATTTCCAAAAGAAATCCTCACCTTATTTTGTAGAATGTGCACTTTGATTAACGTGTTTCACAATATAGGTTTCCATTTTCTGATTGCTTTCCTTTCAGTTTTTTTTTATTTTTTTATTTTTGTGTTGTAGTGCACTTGACGTTATTGGAGTGAAGTTGTTTCCTAATGTTTTTTCTAGTACTTCGTCAGTTTTTCTAGTGTCAGTTTTGTCCTGTGAATTAATAGTCATTGTGTTTACAAAGAGTTTCATTATATATAGAGAGAGATTAGAAAATGCATAATGATTACAGATAATTATAGAAATTAATAGAATTATACTAACAAGGATCCATTTAAAACAGCTATTAAAGATTCGTGGTGAACATTTCATATAAAGCTTATAAAAAATATTTTGATTGATAAAGATAATTGACAACTAAAGCAGCCTTTTAAAATTACTAGCTTTATTTTTTGTAAATATCACAACTGATTCTACCATTTCTCAACTCTTTATGTCCCAAATTATGAAACAATGAAAAAATCGTCGTCTAAAATATTTTTTCTGAATTTTTAAAAACTCATTAGAAGATTTACACAATCAATTAATAAATTTTAGAAGGACATTGTCAATTAAAATTAATCAACTAAATATTTATTTATAAGGATTTTATGGAATATTTACAACTCCATTTAAATCTTTTTTATAAAATCTTTTTTAAAGTATTGTATAGAAATAGGAAATGTACAAATACGCCCTTACAATAGAAAAACAGAAACATTTGAGAACTGAAAGTTTCCGCCCTCATTTTTTCTACGTCAAGAAAGCTGAACAGATGCAAATGAAAGAGAAATCATCCTTTTAAAAAACATTTTTGTTTTGTGCAACAAATAAAGCTTTTGGAACAAGATAAAGTAATGTAACTACTACTCGTTGTAAATTGTATTACTGATAATCGATGTACTAAATAAATTTTATAACACGTTTTTTTAATGGTATTATAAAGTACCGTCGGGGCATAAAAAGTTAAAGCTTCTGTGTGAACGAGACAAAAAAATTTCCCAAAACGAAAAGCTACTATAACGTAAGCATAATAATTTTATACATATTCATAGTTTCTGCAAACTTGCTTTTTTCTTTAAATTATGGGGTCTCAGGACTCTTAAAATTAGAAAAGGAAAAAAAAAGACCATTTTCAACATTTAACATCTTAAAACGTATTTAATTTTAATTGGGATGAAATATATGGGTATGTTCTTTCCTTTCAAATATTTAAAAAAATTCAAGATGCAGAATTAGCATTTACAGGAGGCTCCAAACTGTCAGACATTTGACGAGCAGAAAATCGGCATAACAGATTACGCACAGGATTACAAAATAAATTTTGCAACTAGACTGAAAATTTTGGTGCCTACTTATACTTCATATTGTAAGAATTACCCTGAACCTAAATAAATTTGTACTTAAAGCATTTTTATATTTTTAATACAAAGTTGTATTTAGCTAATGCAAAATTTAGAAAATTCCAACAATATAACCACCTAAAAAAATAATTTTTTTTAACGATAAAAAGGAAATTTTAGGTTCAGCTTATACAGGCTAACATGAAACATATGTTTTGAAAAGTTCATATGAAAATATGTAGAAGTTTTTGAGATATCGTGCGCGTTATGTCCGAAAATGTCATTTGGAGAAAAATGACTTCAAAGTTTCGGAAACGCCGCTTCAGCTATTGAGCGGGTATAATTCTAAAAGTCATAACTTCTGTTCTAATGTGATTTTCAAGGAAACAATTATATCAAAATGTTCAGAAAAGATAGGAGTTTAAAAGAAATCTAAAAGGGATCTAAAAGAAATTTAAATTTCGAAAATTTTAAAGCTTTAAGAGTCCTGAGACCCCTTAAATGTCATTCGCTTTACTTGGTTAAAATATTTTGGATTTATTCCTTTGGCTGTCCATATCTTTTCCCTCACTCCTATACAAGGTGTCCCAAAAAAATTGAAACGCGCTATATTTTTTTACCAGTTACAAAAAGTAGGCAAATAAGTATATCAAAAGTGTTAAAAATAAGGTAATCAATTTTATATTACTTTTTCGTATCATTAATAAGGCTATTTCATCATTAAAAATAGCGACCATTCACAAAGTGACGATGGCGTTCTTTAAATCAAAAATATGTTAACAAGTGAGAAAAACATTTTCATCAAAGTAGTACTTCTAAATAAAGTGTTTTGCAGGCAGAAATCATGCAAAGAGACAAAATAGGGTTTTAAATCCCGGAAACATAACTCAAAAAAGCATTTTCAAAATATTCTCTCTTATCTGCAATATATTACTGAGCTCTTATATAATACTGCTTTTGTAAATATTTTGGAGTTCTTCGTTGCTAATCTCGTTGTAAGAATCTATTATCTTTTGTTTAAAGTCAACTGTCATTTATATTATCGTCCGTGTTTAATGATTTTCTTGGAATATCTAAGAGATTTGCATTTCCAATTTGATATGTGGTCTCGATTTACAATGGTAATTATTTGATTAAGTATAACTCCTTCAATTTGTAAAATATATAAATGCAGTTTTTTTTTTTTTTTTTTTTTTTTTTTTTTTTTTTTTATGAACGTGTTGCAGTAAAAGGGAAATTTTTGTAATTGATCAATTTTGTCTATAGGAATTGTATAAAAATTCTAAAAGTGTTGAAAATAATGAGAGATCTATTTCATTAACATAATGTTATTTCTTAATTTTATTTTAGAATATTTTAAATTGACATTGCCACTTATCTCCAACATGTAAAAAAATTAAAGCGCAGTTCGAATTTTTCAGAACACCCCGTATAGATCCAGAGTTAGGATGTGTAAGTCTTAAGTAAACTTTTGAGATTACCTTTTGAAATAATATTTGAATACATATAAACAAATTTCTGAGACCTTTTCAAACATGAGCTCTAGCTATACTCGTACTTTGTACCTAAATCTCTTCGACTTTGAGGAAATAAAGTATAATATTTCACAGAGTACTTTTTGTACATTGGTCTTATAATGTGCATGGTAATTTAGTATCTCTCTATTCTAAAAAAAAAGTAACTAACGCAGTCACCGCCGCTGTTATTGAATTTTTGTGACCTGCGGTCTTTCTTCGCTAATATATTAATAAAAATACTCCATAGAAAAATATGAAAATGGTGGTATTATAGAGAAATGTTTGGTAAACCCGCTGATGCAAACATTTTTTAAATCGAAGAATTATTTTAAAAGATATTTAATGTTAAAGTGGGTCAAAATCGTTCCATTAAAAAAGTTTTATAGGAGCCAAAACTATACATAGGAAATCAATCCCTTTTTCTAAGGATATACATTGGAAGCTTCCGGTGTGCAAACTGCATTTATTTTTTTAATTTGACTCATTTTTGAGGCTTTATTTCTATTTTATTTCCGGTTTAAATTCAAATTTTCAGCATTTCCAGAGAGGTTTTTTACATATTTTAGAAAAGGTTATATTTTTAAGTGTTGCAAGTTTTAAAAACTTCGCAAAGGATAATATTTTCTTTCAATTAAAAAAATTATTGAAACGTGACTATTATAAACAGAAAAAAACCCTACAAAATTAGAATTAAATGATTAAGTGTTAAAAGCAGGAAAATATTGAAAAGGACGTCATAAAAATTATTTTTACACTTGAATATTCAAAAAGAAAGAAAACTATAAAATAATGAATTATTTAATATATGTTAAAAGCAGTAAATGCGGATGAAATTACGTCCTATTTTAAATGGCCAAATGCATTGCCATACATTGCCAAACAATTTAAATTAAAATATATATTTACATGTACACGATAGACTTATTTCATATTTCGAGATGATCTTTCTAACTATTGTTGCCAATTCCAGGACAGCACAAATAATAATATTTCCTTTCTAACAATAAAAATGTTTTCAGGTGAATATTACAAAGAGAAAGGACAATTTGGTGAAAATTGCGTCAGATTTAAAAAGTTACATTTAAAATCATTTTCTTATAGTTTTATTAAAAAATTCCAGGAAGCAAAGACTCTGTTGACTTAGTTCATTTTATATTAGCAAATTTTCAGATGTTTAACTAATCTTATTTAATCAAACGCAAAAACAGCAACTAACAGCAGCTGATTTGGCCTTAAAATCCCTCAGTAAAAGAGAAATATAGAAAATACCATCGCCACTGATTTTTTAAATATTATTCAATATTTCGTAATCTTTTCAAAGACGATCAAATGAACGGATTTTTGCAGTCTGAACGGGGGTTGGCGAGTGTAGCACGTACGGGCGGAGCTCCCCAGGTTGAAATTTTAACACCTCGAAGTTGTATATCAGGTTGAAATATTGTTATTTTGAATTAATATTATAACTATTATAGTAGCTGCCATTTTAATGAATCATTAATTTTGTGTTTAAAACTTTGATTTATTAAAGAAAAAAAAATCGATCTAATTTTCAAAGTTTGATTCAAAAATCATTCCATTCTGTAAATCAGCAATTTTTATGTAGTGAATTATTATAGTCTATCACAATTAATAATAATATGATTATTATTTAATACCATTATTGAATTATTATTATTACTATTATTATCATTATTATTATATAATACTATTATTGAATTATAACAACAGCAGCAGCAATAATAATAATAATTATTATTATTACTACTTAATATTAATACTATTATTGAATTAATAATATCATCATTATTTCATGGGATTTTTCTAAAATTTTAGTAGAAAAATATTCTGAAAAGTTTTTGGAAAATTGTGATTGTTTATTTGAAAGCAAACAGAGGTTAACACTTGGGCAATTAATAAGATTATTGTATATTGAGTTATTATAATCTGGCGTCCAAAACTGATTACCGTTTGCTACTATTTATTGAAGTATCATAAATTTTCAATATCTCACTATTCTAAAAAAAAAAAGTAACTAACGCTGTCACTGCTGCAGCTGTAAGAAAAGTAACTAACGCTGTCACCGCTGCTGCCGTAAATGAATTTTTCGTGACAGGAGGTCTTTCTTCGCGAATATTAAGAAAAAGTACTGCATACAAAAATATGAAAATTAGTATCATTACAGAAAAATGTTTTATAAACACAGTGAAGAAGAAAATTTTTAAATCGAAGAATTATTTTAAGAGCTATTTAATGTTAAAGTTGGTCAAAATCATTCCATTGAAAAAGTTGTATAGGAGCAAAAACTATACATAGGAATTTAATCATTTTTTCTAAGGATATACATTACAAGCTTGCGACGTGCAGACTGTATTATTTTTTTTAATTTGACTAATTTGTTGAGGGGACTAATTTTTCTTAATTTTTTATTCAAATTTTCCTCATTTCAAGAGATACTTTTTTCATATTTTAGAAAAGTTTATTATTTTAAATTGTTGCCAATTGTAAAAACAGCGCAACGAATAATTTCTTTTGAATTAAAAATTTATTTACACGTGACTATTTAAAACTGAAAAAAAAAAATCAAATTAGAATTAAGTGATTACGTGTTAAAAACAGGGAAATGTTGAAAATTACGTCATAAAAATTGTATTTACATGTGAATTTTAAAAAAGAAAGAAAACTTCAAAATGATAAATTCATTAATATTCGTTAAAAGCCGTAAATGAGGGAAATTATGTCATATTTAAAATGGCCAAAGAATAATATTGCCAAATAGTTTTAAAATATACTTACACGAGACACTTATGTCATATTTCGAGATAATCTGTTTAACTATTGTTGCAAATTCTAAGACAGCGCAAATAATAATATTTGCTTTCTAACAAAAAAGTATTTTCACGTGAATATTAAAAAGAGGAAAAAAACTTTGGTGAAAGTTATGTCAGATTTAAAAGATACATTTGAAATGTTTTATTTAAAACAATTTCCTAGCGTTGTTGAAAAATACTGGGAGTGTTTACTTACTTCATTTTATATTAGCTTTTTTTCAAATGTTTAACTGATCTTATTTAATCAAACACGAAAACGGCCATTAGATGTCTTAACAGCAGCTGATTCCGCCTTAAAATCCCTCAATAAAAGGGAAATGAATAGAAACAAGCTTACAGGGAGCTCGCTACGGTTTTTTTTTTTCATTATAGTTCAATCTTCCGTAATCTTTCTAAAGCCGATAAAATTAGTGTTTGTAGAGCCTGCGGTGTCTGGAACGGGGTTGACGAGCTTAGATCGTGGAGGATGGGGGGGGGGGGAGGGCAGAGCCCCCTAGTAGAAAAAAGAAGACAATTGAAAATGCTTCTGAAAATTTGGTTGATTATTTGGTGGAAATGTAGATAACATTTGACCAAATATTAACCTTTTGAGCTCTGGCGTCCTAATAATAGAGCACGTTTTTACATTTATTATTATTTTGTCTTTGAAATTACTTTTGTTATTATGTATGCGTAGTAATGATTGCGTTCACTATTAATGGTTCATTTTTGTTTCAGCATTTAGTAATTAAGAAATAATGCTTGTTTAAAGCTCTATATGCCGCTGCTGAGACTTTCCCTATTTCAAAATGTGGTTCATTCTTTATCTTTAATCCAGTCATACGGCATTTTTCACACGTCATGAAAAATTCTTTCACAGCCTGTGCTAATAGTGCAGAAAATAACTATACTAGAACCTCTTTTATCCGAAACTCTTTCAACCAAAACTCTCGATTAACCGAAATCCATTTTTAAAGCTTTTTTTATTATTATTATTATCACATTCCTTGTGTGCAAAATCCACTTTGAAGGCTTTTTTTTTTTTTAATCATAATCCTTGTGTGCAAGCGGTCCTTTCTGAACTACGAGTACATATAAATATTTTCGATCCCCTTTCTTAGAGTTTCTTTGAATTTAACTTCAGCTCCCGTAAGCTGCGGAGTGGAATGAAGAAAACTAACAAATTAGCAATTCTGAAGCTTTTGAATGTTTTGCAAAAGGTTTGACATGGATGAAGCAGACTGTGATAGACTTAGAAAGAGTGTGATGCTGGTGAACTAATAATATTAAAAAACTCCGTGATAGAGCTTCAAAGCAAAGGCAATCGAAACTGCGACAAACAAAACATTTTTTTCAAAGCCTTATGATATATGTAAAAGGCACTTAATTTTAAAATTAAAATTTAAGTAATTTATTCTTGTTTCTATTTTGCTAATGCTTTATTTTTATTAAGCACTTGTTACCATAATAAGAAATATTGCATATATTTCTCCTTAATCTTAAAATTGAAGCATTCTCAATTATCAGAAAACTGCGATTTTCCGAAAGAGGGTCGGTCCCAAATATTCCGGATAATCGAGGTTCTACTGTATATTCGTTATATTTTAGTAAACCGTATTTTTACACTCTTTGATTTAACTCAACCTGGTTTTGTATGTAAAGATGGCATTTTGCAATCGGTTTTTAACACACTTCCTGGTAGGCTAGAATTATAAAAATTATGTACAAAGGTGTGTTTCCAGTGACAATAAAACGTTTTAATATTTTTACAACTTAATTATAAATGAATATATTAATTTTAAGGCATTTTCCGATTAGCCCGATCCGTCAAATATTCTCTGTAACTCGTAACATTGTATGGGTTTTGAAAAAACAGTGGATTCAATTGTGAGCCAATAAATGCTCGCCAAAATATGATAAAGTGCTCTGAAATTGCAACAATGAAACAAATTTAAGTCTTCAAAGTAGAAAATAAATTATAAATAAAAAATGAAGAGTATTATTTTATTTTCAATATATGCTTTTATCAATTAATAGCTAAATATTAATTAATTTATGGTTATACGTTGAGAAATCAATTTAGAAATCCTAAAAAGATAATTTTAATAATAGCAGTGAAATCTTCATAATCGAGTTCGTTACCCACACCACATGAATGTATTATTGTAACGGAAATTTTTGGGGAAAAACATGAATTGCAGTAAAAAGGAAACTTCTCGTGATTTGCAAGATGAACGTTGAATGATTATAAAAGAGTATTTTTATAACAATTTTTATTTTTAGACTTATTTGTAATTTGGATAAGTATTTTTAATTTTTATGTGCGTTCGTAATTATATAAATACGTAGCACCTACAGTTGTCAACTGGTCCATCCGTCTGTCTGTCTGTCCGCATATAATAGTGCAAAAACTACACAACCGAATGGTTTGAAATTTAATATATACAATCGTTGCAAAATTTTGTTGAGTCATTTCAAATTTTATGAAAATCGAATCAAAACTTAAATAGATATTAATCAAAGTTTTCTTCATTCTATTAAATCCTATCATGCGTAATTAATTCAATGATATCCCATGATAGGTAATGATTCTAGGTTGCCATGGTGATTACGTCCAATTTAAGATGGAGTCAAATTATTTCTGTATTACTGAATTTAATATATATATAATCGCAATAAATTTTGTATTCATGCATTTTTGCATAAGAGTGCAACAGCTATTGCACCAAGATCTGAATATTTATAAAGCTAGTTTTAGTAAGAACGCACCCCATTTGCCCCGTTTGACGTACAATTTTCGACTTGTCTAAACCTAACAATAATTTTCCCCCAAAATTAACAAAAAAAAAAAAAAAAAAAAAAAAAAAAAAGGACAAAGAAAGAAAGAAACAGAAACGAAAGGGTTAAAAGTTAAGAAGCATGTTTAGCAACTAAATTTTGGATTATTGTTATTTTTGTTTGTTTGGGTTTTTTTTTTTTTTTTTTTTAGCAAAATTTGGTAGAGTTTAAAACATCTTACTTCAGTACTCGGAAAGCTTCCTGTCAATAATCACTCGTTGTATTATATTTCTTTCGATGAGTTCTTCGGCTATCTCTAGAAGAACTGAAGATTCACCGGTGGTCGCAATTTTCATCCTTTCGCTTGTAGCAGGTGACGTCACCTCACCACCCCCGCTCGAAGCATTCTAAAATTAAAGTTTTGGAATCTCATGTTTCATGTCCGTGACCCTTTTCAAAAACTTGCCAGGTTCTGGTGGCATATTCGAGGATATTTTGCTGTTTTCTTTTAATTTTATTCTCGGTGTCAAGAAAAAAAAAGGGGGCCGGGTTCCAATCATAAGGATAGATAAATAAGTCTGTCACGGCAGTGAATGAATCATTATATGCTAAAAGAAAGAAAAAAAAAAGTTATAAAAAGCTTGTCTTAAGACATTTTTTTTCTTGGAGAATCTGGAATTTTTCGTCAAGAGTTCTTGATTTTCAGGAATAAAAAGGGTTCTTTCACATCTTTATTCTACTTATATTTAAAATAACCTTCCGTATTCCTTAAACAACAAAGAATGTTTGTCAAATTGGCAGGAATTGTTAGACTACATTAATGATCACAAAAGTTAGTCGAAATTTTCATACAATATAACTTTTTATCGGACTTTGACAGAGTAACTATTATAGAATATAATGGCGAGAAAGAAGTTATTTGGAATATCATAATTAATGATTAAATTGCTGTTAATGTTGTTACTGCTAGTAATACTCACAACGGTAATAGTATTAAGAGCAATCGCAATAATAATAATAGTAACAAGAAATATAATACATAGTAATAGTTAAAATTTGTGAAGTTACTGAAGTCTTTTTTGCAGATTTTTTGGAAAATTTACGTTTCGTAAAAACTTATCAGGTAAAATTTGATGAGAATACATATTAGTGGTCTGCACGGGTTGAAATCTCCAGGTCTGGTCCCAGCCCGACCTGTGCAAAAAATTTATTGACCAGACCCGGTATAAAAGCTAGAAATTCGTCGCGAGCCCTGCCAGATCCGGTCCCTACAAAAACTTTTTTGGCCCGATCCGGTCCGGTATAAAAGATAAAATCTCGTCCCGAAACCAAACCGTTGTAAAAGCTAAACGTTCGCCCCGAACCCTACCCGACTTAATTTCTACAAAACATGCCGGTGTTTTTGAAGCAACATTATCCTACAATTAAAATTCTTCAAAAAGCACACTTGACTGATGCATAGATTTTATCTCCAGATTATGTTCCAAATGCATGGAAAACAAAATGTCAACACTATTAATGACCACTTAGACAATAGCGGGCATAAACACTGATTAAAAAGTTGACTTAGACGATTACATTCAAATGAAGATTCAGTAAGAAAGATACAGTTAAGAATGAAAGAAAAAGATTGTCAGAAAAGAAAATCATAATTTTAAAGCAAGACAAAGTAAAAGGGTAGATTTAAAAAAATATATATTTCTAATTTACTACAACGAAATTAAATTTCTAAAGATTTTGCTAAACAAATGCACAACATCACTCTAATTTTTACAAAAAAATAAAAAAATAAATAATAATAATAATAGTAAATAAAATACCAGCCCAACATGGGCTCTGCGGGGGAGGGGGGGGGATTTAGAGGTCTGCATAGACCCGCGCCTGGCCCGAAACCCCAGCCTGGCTCGGGCCAGATTTATTTTATAGGCCTCGAACTGGGCCAGGCATAGACTTAATTATTCCCGGGTCATGCAAGATATCAGTAAGAGGCTATAATAGGCCGTAAAAATAGAAACTAAACAATTGTGATATTCTATACATATATTTTATTTTTACGAAACTTTTGGATAACAGTATTCTGCTAAATTTAAAACTAATTTGGTAGAATATACTGCCAGGAAATTTTTTTACTATCTTTATCTTTGTAGACTGTTAAGATTATAATATTTTGAAATCATTTTTAACTTTCCAACAAAGTTCAAAAGTGCTTATGCATTCGGTTTGTCTGGCCGTCTGTCCACGCTCTAACTCCCGTAAATATGCTCGGATTTTCATGCAACTGATAAAGCTTATTTAGGGTCACAGCATGTTTGGTATTATATACGAAGTATGTAGGATTAATAGTTGATTTACAGGGGCACTCAAAAGTATTCCATTACATTATGGTACATGGGGGGAAATCGTTTGCAGAGTATTTTAATGACATTACGCTATTTCAAATGCATTGAAACTGATATAAATCACTGAATTTCACTACGATCACGTTAGAACAGGGCATTCATAGCACTTTTTATTCATTTACAGAGACACACAAAAGAAATCCGCTACAATACTAAAAGAAATCCGTTACAATACTGTCTTTGAGTAATAATTGCTAGAGTGTACGGTTTAAAATCCAGTATGCGCTTTTAAATCTAATTAATTTTTTGCATGTTACTCACTATATATAAATTATATTCCTCATATACAGGTCTGCACAAAAATATTCACGTACCATTCTCCTTATTAGAGGAAATTGCTGAAGGGGAATTTTCAACTGAAGTATATGTATTTTTTAAGTGAACTAAATTTTGGTATGCATGCAGTTAGTAAATACGAATCTATATATCCTATACAGGGCTTCTGAAAAAATTCGTATAATTTTCCGATTGTATAGATGGAAACAACTGAAATTGGGTTTTGAAATGTGTTATGCGTTTCCATATGGCTGAATTAGGGTAATATTTTAATTTTTTTAACTGCGCAATTTTTTTACATTATTCTGAATGTGTTGGGAAGTGTTTCATAATCTATGCTTGACGCATAATTTTTTTCTTTCTTGTTTTTACTACCGTATGCGCTAGCAGAGAAGGGGGAGGGGCATGATAGAGCCATTGCCCCTCCTTGGACTTTAAAATTTAATTAAATTTTCTTTACCTCTGATGATTTGAAAAAGAAAAATAGTAAAATTTAAACTTCGAAAGTGACATAAAATAATTAACCACTAGGAGAAAGAAGAATTACAAATTTTTCGCCAAGGAGCTCTCCCTGCTGAACACCTCGTAGAAGACAATTTTTAATTATGTTTTTCTTTTTATGTTTATTTGTTTCAAATTTTTCTTAAACATTGGCTTCAGGAGGGAAAGCCCTCTGAAGAGTAGAGTCTTCTTAATTGTTATATATTGATTTTTACGCCGATATATTTGTGCGAGGAGTTCTGACATAAAATATTTATTTTAGCTTTTTTTTTCATGTTTATATTCTTCATTTATCAAAAAGTGTACTGAGCTACGATGTACAGGTACATTCCTTCCAAAATAATACCTTCCTTAGATTTCTTTTTTCCTGTGCCCATGTAAACTATATTGATTTTTAATGTTTATCTGTTTGCAAATGTCTGAGTTACCATTAATATCATTTATTTATATTGCATGGCTTGGAGACTTAAAAATCTCAAAAATTATATACAGTAATGGCTTCAATGGCGGAATCTCATAGGAGAGAAAAAATCCTTTGTAGATAGGTTCTTGCTAAGAACCTGTCTACAAACGATTTTTAGCAGGTACAACGTCTGTTATAAATGTATTATATCCTTTATTCAAAAATTATTACATTAATTTTGCACGGATTAAGACTTTATCGTTTAAGACAGGATTTCGTCATTACAGGTTCCTTTTCACAGGTTTTACAATACTTTTTTTTTTTTTTTTTTGCCTAGAAATGTATTTACTATTCTTTAAAAAGAACTTTAATTGTAGAAAATTGGTAATTTAAAAATATATGCATTTTTTGCAAAAATTGTTTGGTCTGGCCACAATTTATTGATTTTTGAATGGATCAGGCCAATGATTTTCATACTTGCTGGGTCGGAACCGGACCTGAAAATTTCGGTCGTGCAAACATCTACGAAGAATGAAGTCCAGGGCCGACCTGGAAAGAGTGAGGACCAGTCCCGGTCCCACCCGAGATTCGTGCATGAAAATTGGACCGGACCGGCGTAGATCTCTAATATATATAATTTAAGCAATAATAATAAAGATGAATTATTAGTATACAAAACATAAACAATAAAGAGTATTAATGAAAAAATAAAGAATATTAACCAGCAAAACTCTAGATTTTAAGATTTAGGAGAATTTTTCCAGTTATAGTTAAAATTATAAGAAACAATTTTACATACGATAAGCTCAGACCAATTTCTCAACGATAAACATGTGCCCGACAAAAATATAAAAAGACAAATATAATAAAAGAGAAGAAGGCAGGAAGAAAAGAAAAAGATAAATATAATAAAATAGCATACAGTTGTAGCTATGCTTTTTCTGAAAACTGATAAGTCGATAGATTGATTTGTTCTTGTTAACGTTACATCAAGGAATGGAAGACTTTTATTGTGTTCAATTTCAACAATGAATTTAATGTTATTGTTCACTGGATTTAGATTATTTCTACAGCACTACTAGCTACAGATTTTTTTTTTTTTTTTTAAATAGACCATTATTATTTTTTGCGAAATATTTGTCAAACGCTTCTTGCTTTCTTAAACATTTTTTTTTCTACTGAAAGTGTTTATAGATATTTTCTTTCAGTAAATCAAAAATATTCTATATTATAAATACTATGAAGTCTATATCTTTATTTTTATAACAGTATAGACTCCATATTTTCAGACAGAAAATATTAATTTACAACTGTATTAAACGTACTAAGCTTCATATATTGGTAAATAATTAGAAAAAAAATATTCAAAATGTTTTTAAACCTCTTGTTCACCTGAGCCTCACATGGGGTTCTTAACTTAAATGGTTTTCGGCTAAATTTTATTTTGAGTGATATCTTTTAAAAACCCTCATTTATGGAATCAATCACCTTTTAAACAAAATCTTGAATACGGTGGACTTTGAAAAGAGCAAAAATACGAATATTTGTTTCTGTGTTAAAATTGATTATTAAAAATTTTAGAAATATTATATAAATAAATATATTTATATAATATTATATAAAAATATTTTTTCATATACTTAGTAAAAAAAATGTATATTCACTGGGCTAAATAACACAATTGTTACTTTGAATATATTAGAATTCCGCCAAATTGTCCTTGTAACAAAAAGGTTAACTTTTTTTTTTTTTTTTTTTTTTTTTTTTTGCGACTTAATTTTGGTTCAAAAATTGGCATGTGTGGGCGTGCATGCGTCTGGGGGCGTGTCTAAGAGCTTATGTAAGTACATATCCACATGTCTTTTACGGGAGCTGCTATTGAGATTGCACAGCTGAATTTTACTACATCTGCTTAATGTACAATCCCGTGTAATTTTTGCCTTCGTGTAAACTAAATTTCTTACATTCGAAGATTTGTGATGAGGCTAAAGATATCACTTAAAAACAATGATTTACCAGAAGATGGAATATCTGTAAAAGAAAAAATGCATGCATACATAACTCACGACTTTAACCCTTAATTGACAGTCAAGCAAAGTGTACAAATGTCGTACAATCATACAATATCTGCAAATCATGCGGACAAGATATTTTGAGCACAGATTTAAAAGAAAAAAAAAATACTATTTTTTACAAAATATTTGTTAAACACTTCATAGTTCATTTGCAGAAGCTATCAAACGTTTTCCGTTACAATTATGTTCTATGGGGAAAAATCATTTCCGATGTATTTTAATAGAGTTACACAAAAAAATAATGTACATAATGAAATTTATATACATTACTAGCTGATCCGACCGGCGTTGCCAGGGCTCGACCGGCGTTGCCATTACCCTTAAATGAACCTCAAAGGGCATAGCCGGATAAACATTGGAAACATGCTTTTCAATCAAATTTCCTGATTTTTTCCCCAGATGTAGCTACATATCTGACAATATATTTCCCCTAATATCACCCTATAAATATTGATATTTAATGAGATAAAAATGATTTTTCGATTTTATAAAAAACTGATTTTCTCAAAAACTGTTGCACGTAATTTCATGCCATTAACTGAGGATATATAGATACCAAAGATGCATAACTGGTAATTTTTGTATAATTTTCTGTTTATAAAAACTGTGTGAAATAGCGAAGTAAAATTCAAGAAAATAAAAATCATATCTTATGGTTATCCGAAAATTACCATTTTCTTGTAAAAAATTCCCCATATGTGCTCGTATGTTATGTATAAATACCGAAAGTTTGCGCTTAGTACTACATATAAATATTTAAAAAAATGTATAGTAAAATTATTGAAATTCATTTTAAGGCGTTATTTGGGGCGGAGCTACTCAACTTCGACATCTGAAGAATTTTTGGAACAAAGTCAGCAGACAATATGTCGACTGATGTATTTTAGATTCCATTAACCCCTTAACGGTCGCATTAAATTACGGTTTAAAAATCCAAATTGCTTATTGACACCACTTTTTTGAAAAAGAAATGTTCACCTTATTTAATCACAGGTAAAATGATACCATAATAAAGCCAATTACACTATTCTATAAAACTGGTAGGAATTAAACAAATCTGAATAATCTGAGTAAAAGACACAGCCCGTGAATATCACGGGAGCGAGAATTAAGGGGTTAAGCATATAAGCCATGTTTTTCAACTTCATGTACATTTTGATATCGACAGCGTTGAGAATGTTGCTCAGGTGTTCATTAAAATTTAAAATACAGCAATTCTGTAACTGTTTATTCCAAAAATTCTTCGGGTGTCGAAGTTGTGTAGCTCCGCCCAAAATAAAGCCTTGAAATGAATTTTAACTATTTTAATATACATTTTTGTAAATATTTATATGTAGTACCAAACGCAAACTTTCGGTATTTATACAGAACGAGTTGGAACCCGTCGAAATTCGACGAATTAAAATGTTTAGTATGGAACTGTTAGATCGAATTTTTAATAAACCAACAAAAATAATTACAATAAAAAATTCATCTTGCATTGGTTGTCTAACTCTTAAAACAAATAATGTTATTAACCTAAAATTACCAAAATATTATTTCCACAAACTTCAACTGCTTAAATTATTGAAAAATTAAACTGTATTAGAATGCGTAATCAAGATGAGTAATTATGTTGAAGTTATCGATTGAGGCTCTTACGTTTGTTTTTACGGGATGAAAAATCAGTAAAAATGATTTCGCTTTGTCACATCATAAAATCTAAACTGTACGTTATTTTCACTTTCTCAAAATGTACATAAGCACCACTCAAATTCACAATTTAAAAATATTTTAACGCGCAATACAATTAATGAATATATTTCCAAACTTAAAGTCACGTTTGTCCAGTACAACTTTTCATGTGAACATTCGCATAAATTTTAAGTTCTAATCTCAGTATTCGCGAAAATTTACCATTCAGAAATTTGCCTTTAATTGCCATAGTATTGGCCATTTAGTATTGGTCAAATATTTAATTTTATCAAAGAAACTTTTTTTTTTTTTTTTAAATATGACACCATTTTTACTCACTGAATCATTTTGCCTAGCGTTTCAAACTCAGTATCAGCGTAATGTAAAAATATTCAAATAACTTCTTCAATCTTTTGATTTATGAAGAAGAATGAGTGTTTTTTTTTTTTTTTTTTTTTTAATGGCTGACGTCATTTTCTGTTCAAAAATTAGAAAAAAGTTGCTCTTATTTGTAATGTGAAAATGGCATCAATAAGGATATAATCAATAAAAATAAATAAACCATGACTATTTTCCCTTTACTTTTAATAAAAATGGAGTACTTCTGTTGCCACAATTACAAAATTGGTACTAAAAACTATGAAAAAAATTAATATCTCAAAAATAAATTGAGATAGAGCTTTCAAACAAATTGCATTTAAAAGTGCATTTTTTTCCTATACGACGGTGTAAAAATTGAAACAGTGCGATGTTTAGAAGTTTAAAAATTTGCAGTAGCGAAAATTGCAAAACCGAAATTTCATTTCAAATTTCAAAGTGTTGCCATTCGCAGAATGACGTATGCGTTACGCACAGATATGTTTGTCCTTTATAATATAGATTGGCAGAATGACGTATGCGTTACGCACAGATATGTTTGTCCTTTATAATATAGATAGTCCTTTATAATATAGATAAGAAAATGGTAATTTTCGGATAACCATAAGATATGATTTTTATTTTTTTTTTAAATTTTTATTTCGCTGTTTCACACAGTTTTTATAATTAGAAAATTATACAAAAATTACCAGGTATGCATCTTTGGTATCTATATATCCTCCGTTAACGGCATGAAATTCCGTGCAGCAGTTTTTGAGAAAATCCGTTTTTTAAAAAATCGAAAAACATTTTTATCTCATTAAATATCAATATTTATTGGGTGATAATAGGGGAAATATATTGTCAGATATGTAGCCACATCTGGGGAAAAAATCATGAAATTTGACTGAAAGGCATGTTTCCAATGCTTATTCGGCTATGCCCTTCGTATGATTTTATATCTTTAACTCTATTTTGTTGATTTTATATTTTTAAATTCAAAAATCCCGAAAAAATATTGAATTGAAAGTATACGCTATTTAGTATTTTATTTTTTGTGTAATTTTATTTTTGGAAGGGAGCGAAACCCTGTAGAAACACGTATATCAGGTTTTTATTGATTTCGTCGAAATTTTCACACATTTTATTTTGTAAAAAATATTTCTACCCGTTCGAACGTTTCAAAATTTTTGTAGATGATGTAAATCTGGTCTATTCATATTCAGATGCTCTAAAAATATTGTGTTAAAATACGGACGTTTTGTTACTTTTAGAGTAGAAAAAATATCGTATCTTTGACGCGCGAGGCCACCTGCGTTTGTGAGTTATATTTGTAAAGGTTAAAATTCAAATTTTTATGAACCGATTGCACCATTGATTAGAATAATTCAGCTTTAAGAACATATTTTCGGTTTGTGGGTACCTCTAAAATTGCGTGCTGCAGGGGTGAAACAGCGACGAAAGACTCGGGTTTTTACCGATTTCGTCGAAATTTTCACACATTTTATTTTGTAAAAATCTATCCGTTCAAACGTTTCAAAATTTTGTCGGTGATGTAAATCTGGTCTATTGGGATGCTCTAAAAAGATTGTGCTAGAAAGCGTATGTTTAATTACTTTTAGCGTAGAAAAAATATCGTCTCCGTGAGGCTCGAATTGACGTGCGTTCGCCGGTGTATTTGAAAGTGTTAAACTTCGTATTTTTAAAAACCGATTGCATCATCAATTAGAAGAAGGTTTTCGCTTTAAGAGCATATTTTTGGTTTGTTACCCCTAAATTGCGTCCTAGATAAACGTAGCAATAAGGGGGGAAACTTTTTCGAAAAAACGACCCTTTTTGAAAAAAAATAAAATAAAAGGGTTAACTGCGACATTTTTTTTAATTGATTGCACCATTTGAGACATAAGAGTACGATCTTTCGGAATATGTTTTTTAATTTTAACTGTAACAAACGGTTTGCTCAATTTGGATTAAAATAAAACATTTAAAAAAACAGAAATACAGTCGAAAATGTTTCTTTGCTAGCTCTTGATGCGTAAATGAGTTTGTACGCATGCGTACCTGCTTTCCTTGACCGGAGATCAATTGGGTGACTTTTTTATGAGAGTGAGTTGCGATTGTTAATTAATAACTCAACTAATTAATAAATTTTAAAATTCTCAGACTCAGGAGCATTAGAAGAGGTCTTTGACACAAAAAATTTCAGCCTCATACGTGACGTAGATTTCGCTAGCCATCGCTCACACACACACAGACAGACAGAGCGAAACTTTCTTTTATTAGTATGTATAGATTGAGATGCATTAGATTAGAAGATGGTTACAATAGAATGTGTCATGTTTAACACTTAGAATACGCGTACAAGAGATCTCAAAAGTATTCAGTTATATTATGTTCTAAGAAGAAACATCGTTTGCGGCTTATTTTAATGATGTTACTCTGTTACAAAAATAATGAAATTCATATGAATTCCTGAGGTGCACTAAAACATGCTTTCTGTAGAATATGGGGTGCAAACCATTTTATATTCATTTACAGGGTCACATAAAAGAGTTCAGTTACATAATGATCTACGGGAAAAACTGTTCTCAGCGTATTTTAATTATGTTGCAATATTTTAAACATGATGTAATTGATATACATTACTGAGGTTTACTACGAGATACTTGCGGTAGAAAATTATGTGCATCGCATTTATCGTTCATTTACAGGGACACATAAAAGGTATCGGTTACAATACTGTATCCGAAGTACTGTCTATTAGATGATGCTGAAAGTGCATTTTCAGTTATGGTATGCGTTTTAAGTTTATCTAGTCTCTTGCCCACTACGTGGTGTCTATCAATTCTATAAATCATATACAGGCCTACAAAAAAGAATTTGTAACCATTACTGTGATTGAGCGTGAATCGTTTAACCCCTTGAAGGGCAAGCAATTGCGTTTGTGTAATGCTGAATTCCACCGGAAATTTAGAAAAAATTTATTTCAAAATAGGGAAAGTAATTTTACGACTTTTTTCCACTAAAGTTAAAAAAGTAAAATTTCATAAAATTTTTCTGGTGCAAATCTTCATCAATCGTAGGTGGGATAAAATATATCCCACCACCCCTCAAGGGGTTAAAGGTTTTTTTTTTTTTGTGTGTGTGTGTGTTATGTATTTTAAAGTTCGACTACATTTAGTTTTCCAAGAGATGTTCGTTACATGTAAATAAAATCATATACAGGGCTATGTAAAAAATTGGATATATGGCCGGTTGTCTATGGATAGTAATACCTGGAAGTGTGATTTCAGTAGTTTTAAGCGTGTTTTTGCCTTAATTAAATTTTCGCTTGATATGTGACGTGTATAAAAACCTGTAAGGTAATATACAGGGCTGTACAAAAGAATTCAATTACGTTTCCGTCTATTGGTAGAAATTGGTGAAAGTAAATTTTCAATTGTGTTATGAGTTTTCTAACTAAATTAAAGTTCATTAACTAAACTAAATTTTAGCATACTTTATAGAATATATATAAATCTATAGATCATATACAAAGCTGGATAAAAGAATTGGAGTACCTTTTTGACTACGTGCGGTAATTGTTTAAAACCGGTTTTCAAATGTGTTATGAGTTTTCTAAAATGTTTATACTTATGTATCTTCTTTACCTGATTAAGCGGCGAGGTTTTATTAAAATATGCTGGAAGTGTTGGAAAGTGTTTCATAATCTATGCTTGCCGCATGATTTTTCTTTCTTGTTTTTATTATAATTCAGTTAATTTTAAAGATGCAGGTATGCAGATTTTGTGATGATCTTGATGAAATAAAAGGAAAAAAATTACCAATTTTGTCTGGGGGATCGTTCAAAATCTTTCAAAAGTATAACTTTTTTTTAAAATTAGTGGGACGACTATTTTAGTACAGTAGACTCTCTCAAATCCGCAGCCCTAAAATCCACAAACGCCTAAAATCTACACATCAACGCAGATGTAAACATTGGAAATTTCAATTCAGATATAGGGACAAAATTACAGAATTTTTTAGTTTTTTTATACCATTCGTATGTATTTTAAGGAAGCAAGACGTTTCGGTGCCGCCATTTCGGTCCCTAACCATTTCGGTCCCTTCTCCAGCAAGCTGAAATTTTATGCACTTGAAATAGGTGACATAATTTTATAGGGGACATTGTAGAGTTTTTTGAATAAATGCCTTAAAATTTTAGTAACAGCTCGCACAAATTTCGTATGGTGGTATTTATTTTTAAAAGCAGGGGGGGGGGGGGGGAGGATTGACATTTTCTATATTTTAGTGTATTATAAGTATAAGGTCCTGATAAATTAAAACATTTATAACTCGCTAATTAAATTATCGCAAAACACTCATATTTGGTATGGTAAGCGTATCTTTATAAAAGGAGGGACATTATCGGATTTTTTAACTGAACTCCCTAAATTTTAGTATAGCCCGAATATAAGGACTCGAAAACGCAAACACATATAACACAGATCAAAATTGTCGCAGCTCACACAAATTTCGTATGATAATCGTAATCGTTTTAAAAAGCAGGGGGGCGGGGGGGGGGGGGCTCTGTTGACTTTTTCTATATTTTAGTGTATCTTAAGTATAAGGTCCTGGTAAATTAAAACATTTATAACTCGATCTATAATTATCGCAAAACACTCATACTTTATACGGTAAACGTAATATTTATAAAAGGAGGGACATTATCGGATTTTTTAACTGAACGCCCTAAATTTTAGTATAACCCGAATATAAGGACTTGAAAACGCAAACACTTATAAAGCAAATCAAATTTGTCGCAGCCCACACAAATTTCGTATGATAATCGAATTGTTTTAAAAAACCGCGGGGGAGGGGGGGGGGGTCTGTTGACTTTTTCTATATTTTAGTGTATCATAAGTATAAGGTCCTGATAAATTAAAACATTTATAACTGGATCTATAATTATCGCAAAACACTCATATTTTGTATGGTAAACGTAATCTTTATAAAAGGAGGGATATTATCGGATTTTTTAACTGAACTCTCGAAATTTTAGTATAACCCGAATATAAGGGCCCGAAAACCGCGAACACTTATAACTCGGACACAAATTGTAGCACCCCATGCAAATTTCATATGGTAGAAGAAATCGTTTTTAGGAGTGGGTGGAAGGAGGAGTTCTGTGGATTCTTTATAGAAGCTCCTCATATTTTAGCCTATAATAAATATAAAGTCCAGACAATTTAAAAACATTTATAAGCCGAGCTTTAATTTTCATATGCAAATGCCCATGCACTGCACATATTCAAAGTTTCTGCACATATTCTAAATTTATGTAGAATGACATTTCAGTTACTCCTAAAATCAAGATAACCGGGTGAAAAGTATAAAAAACATCGAGAAATGCTGTTCTTTTCAAAACATTCATATTTCTTCAAAGAATGAAAGTAATTATGTGGGAGGTCCGATCCACGGTTGAACTCGGGAGCGAAAAGGCTATTGTAAGGAATGTGAAAAGGGATTTGCATCTGACATTTGTATAAAGATGACAAACTGTTAAGACGGGCGTTCACAATTGACTGGCATGCAGAATTTTCGTTAAGAAGGGGATAATAGTATTTAGATGCTACTTTATTAGTATTTCAAATAATATACCAACACCATCATAAAAAAGTTTTAAAAAATCCCGGCACCGGGTTTTGATTTGCTATTTGATTAATATCATACTGTATTTTATTAATTGGTTGATATCATCTTAAGAAAAATTGAAAACATTCACAGTTAAATTGTAAAATAAAAAAATTCTCAAAAATTAAATTGTTTTTATTAAAGGTATTTATTAATAACAATTCAAAATAATTTAAATTATTAATTGTTTATATAACTAACTTATCAATTACTTGTTTAAAAACTATTACATGAACTATATAATAGTTATTTTAGGGTAAATGCAAATATATTTTTTAAATTTTCGGTTATTATAATGTTATTAACTTCATTGGGATGTATAAAAATGATAAGGATTCTGAAGATAAATATGTTGTTTATTTATTTATTAGTTAATTTATAATATTTTTCTTACTCTTTAATTATAATTAATTAATATCTTGCTTTTTGCGAATTGTAAATTATAACTGTGCTTTAAAAAAAAAATTAAAATCTGCATCTGGACAATAATGTCACCTAACACTGTTAAAAATTATTTTTATGTATTTGTACAATGTTGCATTATTATTATTGTTATTATTATTATGTTTAATTAATTACTTAGACTTTATGTTTTTGGCTGATTTTTCAAAAAATTTCTATTTTATTTTTTTGAAAATAATAAATCAGAAATTTTGAATGAAAGCTTTAAGTGATGAATAATTGCTATTAATTAATTCTCAAAACTGTTAGTAATTTTAGTATAAAAATTAAATTAATATTTTATTAAATATATATTTTTAAATTTAATGTATCCTTAATTTATTAAATTAATAACATTATTAATATGCATTACAAATTTTTACTTTAAAATAAAATCGATACTTAATATTTTTTATATTCAATTTACCATTATATTTTATAGTACATAGTTATAAACTGAGATTTATCCTTTACCTGTTTATTTTTATATTTAAAGTTACCGAAATGTAAAACTATTAATATAATTATTAATAAAAGTAAAATAAAAATATATTATTATTTTTCTGGGAAAGTGGGGGGGGGGAGGGTAGTATAAAAAATAAATAAATAAAAGACAAATATAAAAAAGCTTAGTTTTGTCAGTTAATATTTACAAATAAAATTAATTAAAATAATAGTTACATTACTATATAAAATTAAAAATAATAATCTTATTAGAAAGAAATAGGCCCAGATTCAATAAAATTAGCTCACAAAAATCGTCTTCAAAGGGTCAGAAGACTTAAAAAATTGCAAGCAATAATTATTTAAAAAAAAAAAAAAAAAAATATGAAGTGGTGGGTGGAGTTTTCTGAAAACGAAATATTTTTCATAGCACGCCTAGTTACCAAATCACTATTGTTTTCCCAATGTTTATAATGGCAAAGTAACTTATGAAAACAAATTTATAAGATGTAACTTTGTATTATAAAAATTCTAAGAAAAATTAAGTTTGTGCTTCAATAAATATATCTCATTTCTGAATTATTAAAGGAGAGGGTGTAGAGGGGTGATTTGAGGAAATATTTGCATATAATAGTTTATAAGTGTCTAATTGAATTATTGAAGACATTTATTATTAATCTAATTGGAAGAAGAAAAAAATCACAGTTTAATTATTTAATTAATGATAATTTAAACGTTCTAAAAAATGTATGAAAACAACCAAAAAAAAAAAAAAAACATTTATGGCAGTTTATAGTATATATAAAATACCTAATAATAATAATAAATAATAAAACTTAAAAAATCCATTCTGTTAAATAATAATAGTTAAAAAAAAAAAAAGACAATGTCCCCTGTAAAATTATATCACATTGTTCAATCAAACAAATTTTCAGCTCTCTGTGATTTCATAATCACGAGTTATAAAAGTTTAAATTTATCGGATTGTTATATTCAGCTATTTATAAAATTTGAAAGGGGGGGGGGGGATATTTTTAAAAGGCCCAAATAATGTTCAAATTGCAACGTTTAGCGGGCCCGCGACAATTGGAATCCGAGTTATAAGGTGGTGAGCACCAAAATTGCAAGGGGCCGAAATGGCCTGTGACCGAAATGTCTCGGGACTGAAAGATCTCGGGACCGAAATGGGCAGGGGCCGAAATGTCTCGGGACCGAAAAATGGCCAGGGGCCGAAATGTCTCGGGACCGAAATGTCTCAGGACCGAAACGGCGGGACCGAAATGTCGTGTACCCGTATTTGGGTACACGACATTTCGTATGTATACTACTTTAATATGTAATTCTCGATAATATGACTAAACTCGTGGTTTTTCATGAAGGAAATATAAATTTATTTCTGAAAAAAAAAATCAGGATATTCCTGATAGCACTGCTAATCACAATCTTATTACCAAATATATTTATGTATTAATCAAGCTTTTTTGGTTATTAAGACTGGCTAAACCTGTAATAAAACTTCCTTACTTAATGATTTTGATGTTGATTAATAGGGTACTTTTATGAGGAAAGTTTCATCGAATCATTCAAGGAAAATGTATCTCATCTTTATTATGCGTATTTAATTATACATTATAAATTGTTTACTTGACCGTTACTTTTAATAATTTAATGATTTTTAAAATTATCTTACTTTTTATAATTTTAGTTATTACTTTACTTAATTTTTTAAATATTTTGCTATGTTGCAAGCATTCATTATAATTTTGATTGCATTATTACTAGAGATCGACCGAAAATTCGGTTTCGTCTTCGGCTCAAAATCTGAGATTCGCCGAAAATTCGTTTTCGGCGAAAATGCTGCTGAAAATTCGGCCGAACCGAAACTCAATCAAAACTATCTGTATTCTAAAAATCTCGTTTTTTCCTTCGGAAATTTTCAACATTACTCATCGATTTCAGCTGTACCGGCTCAAATGAGACTATTTATTGCTATAAACTGTTTAAAAAAATGTAAACAAAACGATGACCAGATATCCACAAAATTCTAAATTCCGCACAACCTCTGGTCCCAAGCTGTGCGGATTTGAGAGAATCTGCTCTCTGCTGTACCACAAATTTGTTTCTTACCTCAATTTTTCCATTTTCATTAAACTACTTATTTCCAATAGGTTAAAAATTAAAGTGCGTTTTTAGGTGCGTTCGTGATTATATAAATACGTAGCACCTATAGTCGTCGTTCAGTCCGTCTGTCTGTCCGCATATAACAGAGCAAAAACTACCCAACCGAATGGTCTGAAATTTTAAATATATAATTGTTGCAAAATTTTGTCGAGTCATTTCAAATTTTATGAAAATCGGAAGGATAGTTTAATTACAGGGACAGTCAACAGTTTTCCGTTACATTACGGCCAATGGGAATAAATTATTGCAAGTGCATTTTAATGATGTTACAGCCTTCCGAATGGTCTGAATTTTTAAATATGTAATTGTTGCAAAATTTTGTCGAGTCATTTCAAATTTTATGAAAATCGGATGTACAGTTTAATTACAGGGATAGTCAAAAGTTTTCCGTTACATTACGGCCAATGGGAATAAATTATTGCAAGTGCATTTTAATGATGTTACAGCCTTCCGAATGGTCTGAATTTTTAAATATGTAATTGTTGCAAAATTTTGTCGAGTCATTTCAAATTTTATGAAAATCGGATGTATAGTTTAATTACAGGGACAGTCAAAAGTTTTCAGCTACATGACGGCCAATGGAGAAAAAGATTATTTCAAGTGCATTTTAATGATGTTACAGCATTCCGGACAGAATGAAATGGATATACACTTATTGAAGTGCACTAAAATATACATTCAGTACAATATGCGGCGCAAAAAATATTTATAAAACTAGTTATAGTACGAACGCACCTCATTTGCCACGTTTGACGAGCAATTTCCAACTTGTAATCTTTTTTGGAACATCCTGTATACCATACTGTATGTATATATAGGCTAAAAAAGGAGAAAAAAATTAAACATTCGAATCAACATGTTTGAATGTTGAATTGAATGAAAATTGAATTAAGATTAAAATTTAAATATTATAAATTATGTAACAAATTAATATTATAATTTAAATGTTATTATTTTATTACTCTGTTAAAAGAGTCATCTGAATTCAATTCTAGATTCATATTCAAGCTGTAAGCATGAAAATTAAACGTGAAAATTATTCTTATCTCCCCTTCAACCTTTCTTTATGCCAAAAAATTGAATATGTAACAATTGGGAAATTATTTTGCTTTATTTAAGAAACGGGAAATTTTAGGGTGCATGTCTCAATTGTTGATTTTGCGAGTTTGGATGATTGCCAGAAGGTAGGCGAGTTCGAATTTGTTTCTTTTCATCTACAAGACGGTTTACTTACTCTGCAGGCTCTATTAATGTCAGTCATTACTTTGCGGTAGCATCCATCAACGAAAGTTTTGTATGCGAATTTTCTTAAAGTGAATGCATTCATACCTGTTTAAAATCTTTTAAGAAAGAATTCGTAAACTTCATTAGCTAAAAGGAAAGGATGAATCCAGTGGCGCCAACTTATATGGACCCGTGGAGCGAGAGCCCATCCAATAATTTGATCTCTCCGCCTACACAGTTTCAATTGATATAATTTGCTATTTATTTAATCGCTGAAATGAAGTTTGGTTTTATTGAAATTCTCATGATAATTATGTTTGAAAAATAGTAAGGACATCAATTAGGTTGGTTGGTTGTGTTTATGACTACAATTTTCATCACGAGAGATATAGGCCCTAAGGGGGGGAGTGCCCTCCGTGGGGGGTCTTTCTAAGGGAACCTAACCCGTATTTACGCTTGGAAAACCAAGGTTCGAAGAAAACCACGAAAACTCCGAACGATTAGGCCGACGGGCGCGATTGGGATCGAACCCAGCACCTCCCGTCTACCAGCTTCGAGAGCAGAACCTCTCGGCCACTGGTGGGGCGGTACAACAATTAGGGTTACAGGAGTACTGAAAGTCCTTTCAGCGGATGTATAATTAAATTTCTTTCAAAAACATGCATATTTTGCCATCTGTATTAATGTATTGAATTGATAAAGCAATTAGGTGATTAAACTGTACGTTTTTCGTCACATTTAGTTTTTTGCACTTTCAATAGTTAGCAATTTCTATGTTACTTATCATAAATATTAATGTATTTATAAGGAAGAACTCGAAAAAATATAATTTAATAAAATTATTTATTAACTTATAGTTAAATTATAATAATTTTATATTTTGCTTAGAAAAAAAAAAAAATTAAACTTCGAATTATCATTTTTGTTCATTGGCTGCTACCCGCCACTGTCTCCACACACGCACACTAAGTAGAAAAATTGTATGTGCTATTTCGCTCCAAAAATTTTGCGCTCACCCAATATTTTTCAAAAGTTGGTGCTCCTGGATGAATCAAAACCATATCATTTGTTTTGATTGGTTTTTTAAATAGTTTTGAATCATACTACAATGAATAATTTAAAAAAATGGATGACGTCTCGTTTTCTAAATGATTTCGGAAATAAAATTTAAAAACTGTTTTTATTATTAACTAGCTAACCTGCCCGGCGTTGCCCGGGTCCGTCAAAAAACGGCACGAATTGCGAAAAAGCTCTGCAAATCACAATATAAAATCGCGAAAAATTTAAAAATCGCTGCACGAATTTCGAATATGTCATCAAAAAGAGAGAAAGAAATTACTATATTGGGTTAGAATATTCAAACTGGATTCCTTTTGCTAATGTGTAAAAATCGTAGCAAATCGCGAAAACAGACTAAAAATCTTATAAAAAATTCACGAAAAATTAGAAAATTGCTGCACGAAATCCGAATAAACTTTATTGAAAAGAGAGAAGAATTTACTACATTAGTTCAAAAATTGAATAGCAAAAATTCGCAGCGGATTGCAAAGAAACGTAAAAATCGCAAATATTTCACAAATCACAAAAGTCAAAATTTGCTATATTTGGATAAAAGTTTCAAATCTAATTTCTTTGATGAACGCCAAGCCGTGAAACGCGAAAAAACGCAAAAAAGAAAAAAAAATCGCGATAAAAAGCGGTTAAATAGCAAAAATTGCACAGGAGATAAATTATTATAGTAGGCTAAAAGTTTAAAACCGAATTCCTTTTCCGTATCTCAAAAAAGCACCGGGAATTCTAAAAAAAGAAAATAAACGCTAAAATATTGCATTGAAAATTGCATTAAAAATCGCTACACTTCAAAAATAGCAGAGCAGAACATTTACCATAATAGGCTAAAGGTTGGAAAACAAATTCCTATTAGGCTAGAAGTTTGAAACTGAATTCCTTTTAAAAATGTCAACCCGAAAAATCACATTGAAAATCGCATTAAAAATGGAAAAATATTAAAAAATCGCTAGGGTAAAAATTTACTATTAAGGGATAAAACATTTCAATTGAAAAAATTACTATATATTACGCAAAAACTTTGAAATCAAAATCAGTTTCCGAATGTCAAAAAGTCGCCACGTAACTCGAAGAATGGCTAAAAATCACACGGAAAATTGTATTAAAAATCGCTAAATGTTTGAAATTCACTGCTGCAAAAATTTAATATTAAGGGGGAAAACATTGCAATTGGAAATCCTTCATGAATAACAAAAAATGAACACGGAACGCCAAAAATCTCTAAAGATCGCTAAAAAGCACAGTGAATTTCGCATTAAAAATTGGTAACATTCAAAAAGCGTAGAGAACAAAATGTACAATATTAGGCAAAAAGTTAGAAACCGAAATCCTTTAACGAATGTTAAAAAATTGCCGCGGAACTCGAAAAATCGTTAAAAATTACTAAATTTCAAAAATCGCGGAAGACAAAATTTACTATAGTAAGATAAAAATTTGATATCAAATTCCTTTTCCGAATGTCAAAAAATCGCCGTGGGACGCGGAAAAACGCTAAATATCGCATTGAAAATTTTATTAAGAGTCGCTAAATATTCAAAAATAGCAGCGGACAAAATTTATTGGGTCGATCGGAAAGTCGTGTCGTGTTGGGAAAATCAGTTCGTACCGGAAAATTCTATCATTTAATTATTAGACATTGATTCCGATATCTTATATCTAATAATTACCGGCCAAAATTTTCCGGTACGAATTGATTTTCCCGACACAACTTCCCGATCGACCCAATTCTATAATGGGGTAAAATATTGTAATCTGAATAAAAAATAAAGACAAAATCGACCATTGGAGTACTCAAGGAGGGTGGGGGGGGGGGGTAGGGGCGCTAAGCGGCATGAAGCCCCTCCCAGACTAACTAGATATTTAATTTTTTTTTTTTTTTTAACAATGAAAGAGTGTCTTTAAAAAAGTTTGAAACCAAATTCCTTTTCCGAATGTCAAAAATCGCCATGGGACTCGAAATACCGCATTAAAAAATGCATTAAAAATCGCTAAAGTAGAAAGGAATGAAAATTTACTCCAATCGGGTAAAACATTGCAATCGTAAATTTTTCATGAATTACAAAAAAAAAAAAAAAAGAAAAAAAAAGGCCCGGAACATAAAAAATCTGGAAAAATCGCAGTAAAAATCGCTAAAATTCAAAAATTGTAGATGGTGAAATTTACTATATTAGGCTGAAATTTACTGTAGTAGACTAAAAGTTTGAAACCAAATTCCTTTCTTGAATGTCAAAAAACCACTGTGGTGATCGAAAAAAAAAGCATTAAAAATCGTATTGAAAATGCATTAAAAATCGCAATGAAAAATACATTAAAAATCACTAAATATTAAAATATCGCAGAAGTCAACATTTACTCTAATCGACAAAACATTATAATCGGAAATATTTCGTGAATGATAAAAAAAATCCACGCGGCACGTGAAAAATCTTGAAAAACAGCTAAAAATCGTATTAAACTAGCATTAAAAATCGCCAAAATTCTAAATCGTAAATGGCGAAATTTGCTATATTCGACTAAAAATTTTAAACCAAATTTTATTTCCGAATGTCAATAAAATTGTCGAAGATCTCGAAAAAACGCTAAAAATCGCATTGAAAAATGCATTAAAAATCGCTAATCCAATTTTCTCTAATGGAGTAAAACATTGTAATCGGAAATATTTCATAAATGACAAAAAAATCGACGCTGAACGCAAAAAATCTCGAAAAATCGTATTGAAAATCTCATTAAAAATCGCTGAAGCAGACAAAATTTAGTACATTAGGCTAAAAGTTTGAAACAAAATTCCCTTTACCACTATCAAAAAATAGCTGCAAAATGAGAAAAACCACTAAAAATCGAATTTAAAAATTCGCTAAAAATTCAAAAATCGCTGTACGGATTCCGAACAAACTTATTGAAAATAGAACAAAATTTACTATATTGGGTTAAAAAAATGAAATCGTACTCCTTTCACTAACGTGGAAAATCGCCTCAAAATATAGAAAAAACGCTAAAAATCGGATAAAAAATAAAATTTAAAAAAACTAATAAAAACTAGTCGGATGTACCAATCCCAAAACTTTCTTCTATCTCATACATGTTAATACTTCAAAATTCGCTATCACACTGCCAAAATTAAATGGCAATCTATGCATCTCATGAGGATTCTAACGATATGAAATTCCGTGCATTAGTTCTTGAGATATGACTATCGCTGAAATCGTCTAAATTCAGCAAAATGCTGCCTAGCAGCGCCACCTATTGGGTGATTTATACCAAATCCTAATCAGCAACAATTTATGTCAACGTCTGACTGAATCTGAAGTTTGGAGAAAATCCGTACATTAGTTTTTGAGATAGAGCAATAGCGAAAATCGTGAAAATTTCTACATAGCAGCGCCACCTATTGGGTGATTAACACCAAAACCTAATTAACAACAACTTGTGTCAACATACAACTAAATCTGAAGTTAGATGAAAATTGGTCCATTAGTTCTATTGATAGAGCTATTGAAGCAATCGTGGAAAAGGCAGCAGAGAAGCGCCACCTGTTGGGCGATTTACACCAACACCTAATCAGTAGCAAGTCATATCAAGGACTAACTTAATCTGAAGTTTGATGAAAATCCGTGCGTTAGTTCTTAAGATAGAGCTATTGGGGAAATCGTGTAAATCCTGCAAAATTCATCATAACAGCGCCACCTGTTGGGCGATTTACACCAAAACGTAATCATCATCAATTCATATCAAGGACTAACTAAATCTGAAGTTTGATCAAAATCCGTGCATTAGTTCTTGAGATAGAGCTATTGCAAAAATCGTGAAAAATGCAGCATTGCAGCGCCACCTGTTGAGCGATTTACACCAAAAACTAATCAGCATCAATTTGTATTAGGCACTAACTGAATATCAATTTTTATTAAATTCCGTGCATTAGTTCTTGAGATAGAGCGCCCACAAAATTTGTGTCACATACACACAGACAGACAGACAGACTCACAGACAGACATTTTGTAAAAACATGTTTTTTGGAATCCCTGACCCCTAAAACGTGTAAATCCGTCGAAAACCGGAATTCGAAAATTTTCATGAATCCAATACTTCCTTCTTGTAAAGATAGAAGAAAGTAAAAATCCAAAAACGGGCTTCGAGGTGCAAAACTACATACATACATAGAGGTACCTTGTCCCCAAATTTTGTTGCTCTACGTGCAGTGCTCTCCTCAGAACATCATCAACACACACACTCACTCACAAACTTCTTTCCTTATTATTATAGATTTAGAAGTAAAAAGGTAAATACAGGGGTTTGAATCTTCCGGAGTTCGGCGAATTTCCGCTTTAATAATAAAAGAATCATCTACCTCTCATCTCCACAAACACACAAGTTTATTTTATTTTTTCAATTTTTTTTTGTTATTATTTTATGTAACAATAAATAATCAATCATCTAAATCTCCTCCTTGAAATTACCGCTAACCCCTGTACCTTTCTAGTGCAAATACGCATAGTTTAACGTTTATAACTCCTTAATTAAAATTTATTTATGACACACTTAATACTCCATATTAACAACAAATAAATATTCTATCGCCTAAATTATTATCTCCTCCCAAAATTGCTGTTTCTCTCCCTTTGCTCCCTACAATCCCCTCACCCCGCATCTCCTCTTTTTTTTTCCTTTGCCCCCCCCCCCCCTTCCTGCACACACGATTTAAAATCTTTAAAATAACGTATAATTTTTGTTCTCTATTTGCAACTTTCTTTTAACAATAATTAAATGATCATCTAAATTAAATCTCTCCACCACCCTACACATAAAAAAAAAAAAAAATCCGATGTCCCTTTTTTTCTCTCCCTTCGCACCACACAAACTTTAAAACTCTATTATTTTCTTAGCGATTTTTATGCTCTGTTGTTACTTTGTACCAACAATAAATATGTGGTCATCTAACTCTTCTCTTAAATTTGCATCCCCACACCGCCGGAGAAAGTGGTGAACGTCTAGAAATGTGAGGAAAGGAAGATGCAGAGAGAAAATCTTCCTCTTTTTTTTTTTTTTTTTTTTTTTTTTTTGTAGTTTGGCTGTTTTCACCCCTTTTATTTTGTTCGTGGGGTTGGAAAAGTTGTTTTAAAGAACATATTTATTGCTTAACTTTGGAAACAAAATATACTAGCTGCATGGCAACCCGATGCGTTGCATTTAAATTTAATGAAATCATTTGATTCATTGGGGGATAATAAAATTTAATTTTATTGTAAACTAGTTGACCGACCAGCGTTGCTAGAGCATGTGATAATAAGCTTAACCCTAGATCTACCGGGAATTTTATTCAAGTTTTAATAAAACGTTCTACACCAGAATTTTTATTTAAAACTATTTAACTTATTTATTTACCTTATTTTTGTCTGGTTTATATACTTAGTTTATTTTAAAGAAATTTCTGGTTTGAATGAATATTTTGTATGTACCTGTCGGGTCCAATGGACCCGTCTGGTAGACGGAGGGTTAAATGAACCTCATATTTGTATGATTTTATATCTTTAACTTCATTTTGTCTGAATTTATATATTTAAATAAAAAAAAAAAATCGCAAAAAAATATTGAATTGTAAGTATACTATTCGGTATTCAATTTTTCGTCGAAATTTTGACACATTTTATTTTGTGAAAAATATTTCTACCCGGCCGAACGTTTCGAAATTTTTGTAGGTGATGTAAATATGGTCTATATTGAGATGCTCTAAAAAGATTGTGTTAAAAACGGACATTTAGTTACTTTTAGCGTAGAAAAAATATCGTCTCCATGTGGCGCGAAGTGACTTGATATCTACTTGAAAAAGAAATGTGCTTTCTTCTCGTTGTTTTTTCTTGTTTCCCCATCGATTCCCATTAACATATCAAAATAAACAGTTCTTATCGGCCGAATTCTCTGAAATTTTAATAGATTCAGGGCCGGCCCAAGACAATTTTGGCACCCGTGCGAGCATTCTCTTGTGCGCCCCTCCCCCCTTCCCCATACCTGTTAAAAATATTTGGCCTTTTTTTCACACAATTTTTAAAATATTCGTAAATTATTCGTTCATAAACTTTTTCACATGCTATTCTTAATTAGATATTATTTAAAAAGACTATAAAATAGATAAACGTATCCACATTTAATCCTATCTTTGAGATCTGAATTTTATAATAAATATCAATCTCAATATGTAACATTGTGGTACAAAAATTAAACGCCATTCATTATGCCATGGTATAGGACAAAAATAACAATAATTAATTTATTGAAAGAAGAAATTTTATTGGAATAGTTATGTTTATTATTTGGAATATACTGAACAGAGTAGTACTAATAAGTAGCAATTATGTAAGATGAGATCTGTAACCCTGTCTTGTTATTTACTTTCAAGGAAGCATACATTAATTTTATATTTGGTGAGTCGTGAGTTTTAAAACCTTTAAAAAAATGATTTATTGTTTTTTATACTCTTTAAAAAATTACATAATTCTGGATCAAGCAAAACAAAAACCACATAAGAATATTCGAATTATAAACAGATCAATTTGAAATTAAAAATGAGTACTTCAACACAGGCTCTGATTGATAACTCTAGGTATGCTTTCCCCAAAACTGTGTTTTTGCTACTTACATACATTGAAAATAACAATAATAAAAGTTTTATTTGCAGATAGATAATTTCTTTTGAATATAGGTGTATATAAAATTATTATACCCTCTAACAATGTTTGTGTCAATTAAACGACGCGCTTTTTTTTCGGGGGGGGGGGATAGAATGTGCTTTTTAAAGGTGTATCACATACAGAAAACACGTTCTAATTGCAACAAATAAATTTTACGCCCATAAAGTAGTCAAAAAAGTAGGTATAAAATTTACTATAATCATTTTATGTACATATATTGAAAATAAATTACCTATCTTTCAAAACGTTTTTTTTTTTTTTTTTTTTTTTTTTTACAATGTGTACAAGTAGTAAAATCCCACGCACAGTTGAAATTCCATTTGAATCTGTGTTAAAGTATGCGTTATCAATTAACTTCAAACTGACCCGCTTCTAATTTGAATATTTTCACGCAATCTCTTTTTATAGGTTCAAAAATTTAAAAATATATCGAAAAGAAGAAAATCGATTTTTTAAGGTTTAAAACTGATCCTGATCCCTGAGCTAAAATGTTGAATTCTGAAAAGGATTCTCTTATCATAATAAGAATTTTGATAAATTAGAAAAGCCATTAATCTCTCGAAAAATTCATTTGAAAAAAAGAAAAAAAATGTCTTGTCTTTAAAATAATTAAGATATGGACACGGAATCTGAAGCATAGTATATAGTATACATTCCAGTCAAGCAGTGATTACACACATATAAAGGAGAAAAAAAGGTCTATACAATTGTTGTTTATCTTCAAAATATGCGAGATATTTTCGATTTAAAGCTTCCTTAAACATGGCGTAATCATGTAAAGAACAAAATGAGTTTAGAGAAACTTTTTATTTCCTCATTTTTCGGATATAATAAAATATTTTACTAATGACTGCATTCACACACCACACACAAGGGGGAAAAAAGGCCTACAATTCTTGTTTATCTTTAAAATATGTGAGATAATTCCGATTTAAAGCCTCCCCAAATATGACGCCTCCCTCTCTCCATTTAATTATTTGGATCCTCCTTTCAGGTACGTAATCATGTAAAGAACAAAATGGGTTTAGACGTTTAGAGAAACTTTTTCTTTCTTCATTTTTCGGATGTAATAAAATATTTTACTAAAGAATGCATTCACATATCACATACAAGGGGGGCAAAAAAGTCTACAATTCTTGTTTATCTTCAAAATATGTGAGATAATTCCGATTTAGAGCCTACCTAAATATGGCGCCCCCCCCCCCCCCCCCCCGCCCTCTCCATTTAATCATTTGGATCCTCCTTTCAGGTACGTAATCATGTAAAGAAAAAAATGGGTTTAGAGAAACTTTTTCTTTCTTCATTTTTCGGATGTAATAAAATATTTTACTAAAGAGTGCATTCAAACACCATACACAAGGGGAAAAAAAGGTCTACAATTCTTGTTTATTGTCAAAATATGTGAGATAATTTTGATTTAAAGCCACCCTAAATATAGCGCGCTCTCTCCACCATTTAATCATTTTGAGGGTCCTGTCAGGTACGTAATCATGTAAAGTACAAAATGGGTTTGAGCTAACTCTAGTAACATTTAGAGAAATTTTTCTTTCTTCATTTTTCGCACATAATAAAATATTTTACTAAAGAATGCATTCAGACATACACAAGGGAGGGGGGGGGGGGTAAAAAGCCTGCAATTTTTGTTTATCGTCAAAATATGTGAGATAATTTCGATTTAAAGCTTTCCTAAATTTGGCGCCCCTCGGCTACGGCGCAATTAATTAGTCAAAAGAAATTATCACTCCATAAGGAAGCGGAAGAGTTGAATAGGTGGTGGTCCTTTTCCAGTTTCAAGGAAGGTAATATCCGAGCCTTTAGCTTAAAGGGATTTCTTTAAAGAACGCATCCTAACATCCTACGCTCCTCTGATATGGTCATCACAAGTTCTTAGTATTTTATTCAAATAAAGAATACAGAAGTCGCTGGATGTGAAAGTTTAGCGCCTTTAAGCACAAAGAAGGTCCCCTGCTCAGCAGATCTAGCTAGACCCAACAGATGATTCACACTTGGTTATAAAAAATGTTTTAAAAAACATAACTAAAAACGTAGAATCCAAAATTATTTATCGCCGCTCTTTACTCCTACCGCCGGTTGGCGCCCCCCCCCCCCTCGACTAGGCGCCCCGTGCGGTGGCACACTTCGCACACCCCTTGGGCCGGCCCTGAATAGATTATAAATATAACTGTAGCCAAGCTTTCTTTAAAATTTTGTGAAAAAAATATGCATATTAATAGTGAAAACTCTTGCCGAAGTCGAGAGAAACCGCGCCAAAATCCCTCGGTTTTTATTGTTTTTGTCGAAGTTTTCACTCATTTTATTTTGTAAAAAATATTTCTATCCGTCCGAACGTTTAAAAAATTTTGTAGATAATGTAAATCTGGTCTATTGAGAAACTCTAAAAGGATTGTGTTCAAATACGGACGTCTAGTTACTTTTAGCATAGAAAAAATATTGTCTCTGTGTGACGCAAAGTGATCTGCGTTCGCCGGTGTATTTGAAAGAGTTAAAATTCATATTTTTTCAAACCGATTGCACCATCGATTAAAAGGTTTCAGCTTTAAGGGGCCGCTGCACTGAAACTCCCCCATCGCGAAATCCCATATTAACCTATGGGGAAATTTTGAAATAAGATTACTCATTACCTAATATAATTATTAAAATACCGTTTTCACCATCAGAAAGTAGACGTCAGATGCCGATGATGTGCATTTTTAAAAGCTGTCTACTTAATTTTAAGTATTTTTAAGAAGAGTATAAAATTTAATCAAATGGAAATTTCAAAGTTTATAGGGATTTTTTATGTACTTAAAATTTAGGTAGATAATTTTTAAAAACGTACATCATCGGCATCTGACGTCTACTTTCTAATGGTAAAATGGTATTTTAATTTTATATTTAAGATCTGCGGATCAGTACGGATTTTTGGTGATTATTTCATCGCATAACATTCCATATTTTTGGAGAAATTGCCGTGAAAAAATAATAAGTTGCTTAATCAATCGTTTCATAAATTGGTTTCATTAGGATTTTACATATATAGGGTAGACTAGGGGACTCTGCCCCCTGCAAGCTCCGCTCGCCAACCCCGTTCAGACACCGCAGAATCTAAAAACACGCTAATATGATCGATTTAAAAAATATTATAGAAGATTGAATTATACTGAAAAAAAGCTGTGCAGATCTCCCTGTAAACGGGTTTCCATTCAATTTCCTTTGATTTCAAAAATTTAAGGCCGAATCAGTTGCTGTTAAGACTGCCAATGGTTGTTTTCGTGTTTGATTAAAGAGGATCAGTTAAACGTTTGCCATAAATAAATACGCTCTGATCCCTTCGTTTTTCATATGAAAGTTTGGCCCAGATATCATATACGGCCCCATATTGGCGCGATTTTTTTCCGAAGCTAATTTGGAGAAAACATCAACAGCATAAACAACAACATCCGGCTTATCAAATCAAGCAAAATAACGATACTATGGCGCCAGTTAAGTACCCGTTGCGTATATGACATTGGCGTCAGAAAAAAATCGCGCCAATATGGGTCCGTATATGACATCTGTGCCGAAAGTTTTCCCTTTTGATTAAAAAGTCAAATTTATTTTTCGAATAAAACTACATAAAAGTTTCCATGGTCGCAAAGAATTCTTCGTACTGTTACGCTAGCCGGGTGCAAATCTCGCCAATAGCTATTTTTCAAGTCGCCAGTTAGCATTTTTTTTTTTTTTTTTCGAGTGGTAAATTAAAACATTGCTTTGAAGTTGAAATTAAATGTCATCGTTCGTTACATCATTTAATATTTGGCCAGATGCCATATACGCACCCGGCTTGGCGTGATTTTATTTACGAAAATTTGGCGAAAACCTCGTTTTCGAATGCCAGTTACATATGTATTTTTGGTACTACTTAGTTATCCCGTCGACCAAAAATCTATCACCAAACTATAAGATGAAATGCCAATAATGG
The DNA here is from genome assembly GCA_963932465.1 of Maratus speciosus. NCBI lineage: Eukaryota > Metazoa > Arthropoda > Arachnida > Araneae > Salticidae > Maratus > Maratus speciosus. The sequence goes on from OZ010791.1 coordinate 417,093,917, forward strand.
TTGATCGTGAATGTCACATTCACTTGACTTTAAGCAAGTTACACGTCTTTACGTCATCAAGTGATTTTTATTTCGACGTTTTACTTGTATATTTATTAGTGTTATACTATTTTCTTTGTTCTTTCGTTATTTAAAATAAAAATTATGTCAATTTGTATAATTTGGCGAGTGGTTTGGCGATTTATATAATTTGGCGAAATGGGTCGATGGAATAACTAAGCAGTACCGTATTTTTAATTATTTTCTATTATTTTTTTTTAAAGGAAAATAACAAAAAAAAAATTAACTATGGAACAAAACAATTTATGTAATTTAAAAAAAGAAAATAAAGTAAATAAACATTTATTATTAAATAATCAACAATAGCCGGGTTACCATGTCAACCAAAATAATGCCATTTTGGCGCCAATTAAGTACCCGGTGCGTATGTGATATCTGTGCCTAATATTTTTCTTTTCATTTCGTTTAAAAAAAAAATAAATAAAGAAAGAAATGAAAGCCATTTATTTTAAATGTTTCAGTTTGTATTAAATAAAATGATAATGAAATACAAATTGAATTATGAAGAAAAGTAACATGATACATTTCTTAGCATGCATTTAAGGGAGGCCAAACTTCTCGCCAAATTAATTTAAAATAGTAACCTTTTCTAAAATCTGAAGAAAAAAAAAATATCTGTTATGATTAAAATTTGAGTTGCCATCATTAGAGAAAAGCATATAAAATTAGAAAAAAATTAATATTTCGAAAACTAATTCGAATTTAAAAATTCTAATACCAGTTTTGAGATCTGCAGATCAATACAGATTTTTGGTGTTAATTTCATTGCAAGGTATTCCGTATTTTAGGAGAAATCGCCGTGAAACATAATCAGTTGTTTAATCAGTCGTTTCATAGAATCGTTACATAAATCCGTTTCATAATATCCGTTTCATTAGGATTTTATATATACTAGGGGATCGTACCCGGGCTTCCCGGGTTAAAAAATATAGGTGAAATCATTTTTTTTTAACTGAAAACTAATAATTTTTTATATGCAATAAATTTTTTAGATTGACCACATACATTACAAAAGCATTTTTCATATGGAAAATACGAATTATACAATCAAATAAATTTTTGAAATTTATCAAAAGCGATATTTTCTTATTAGCCGCATGCTAAGAGTTGTTCGCCAAGATTTTACTACTTATGGCATCCTTTTATATTCTGATCATTTCAAAGCTTATACATGTCTGGTAAATTTGTGTTTTATTTATATTATTTTATTTTATTATTCATAGGGAAGTTTTTTTTAATGGAAATTAGCCGTAAGAAAATGAACTCTTTATTATTTTTTTTAAGGGCAAACGGTTTAATCTTTCGTAATCGAGCTCCGATAAACATAAATTAAAAAATATTTCATGCTTTAAAATTGTTTTTAAAACCATAGACAATCAGTAAACTGAGATGAACTTTGCAAACAAATTCCATTTGAAGAAAAAAATCCTATTTGGTGATCTAAAAATTTAAATTGTACGATTACAAATATGTTAGATTTGTGTTTCTTCAATATTATTCTTTTATTTGTTTATAAAAGAAGTATTAATTTCGTTAATTTGTCTTTCACAAATATGTTAGATTGGTGGGTTTTTTAATATTATTCTTTTATTTGTTTATAAAGGAAGTATTAATTTCGTTATGCAAAAATAGTCAGAAACAAATGCTGAAAAATGTTTGTTTCTTTATGTGCAAAATGTTTATTATTATTATGTATATTTAAACCGGCACGTGATAAGATAAACTTAAAAAAAATCATGCTTAAAAATTATTTTAGAAAATATAATACATCAGTCAATGAATATAGTTTTTAAACAAACTGCATTTGAAAGTAATTTTTTTTCCGTATGCGACGAAAATTGAAAATGTACGATGATCAGAAGATTGAAAAATTACAATAGCGAAAATTTCAAGACCGAAATTTGATCGTGAAGTGTTGTCATTCGCAAAATGACGTCAGCGTTACACACAGATACGTTTGTTCTTTATAATATAGATACATAATCAGTAAAATATAATAGATCAGTTATTAGGATGTGGTCATCAATTGAGGCTCTTATGCATGGATTTCTGGAATGAAAACAGCAATTTTCACCTTCTCAAAATTTGAATATGCACTTCTCATATCCATATTCATCATTTTTTTTTTTAAATTGTATTTTGTTTGATCATTTAAAAATCATTTTAACTCAAAACTTGAAGTCACGATTCTCAGCAACATCTTTTATGTGAACAGACGCACTCTTTACTTGAGATTCTAATCTCAATTCCGGAGAGTAAAAATTTCCGTAATTTATGTTTTTTAGACGCATGTGTGTTAAAATGTTTAGTTTTATCTAAGAAAATGATCATTTTTTTTTTTTAAATATAACTTCATTTTCATTGAAATAAGCATTTCGCCTAGTGTCTGAAACCTAGTATCAGTACATATGCAGAAGGAAAAACAATATAGAAAATTTATGAGAGAAAATGCGTGTTTTCAAAAGCAGTATGTCATTTTCCGTTATTATGCCCCTAATATAATAGTCTGCTCCTAATGGGATTTTGCGCCACTAAACCCTATACAACAATTTTTATCTACAATTTTGAATTTTTATCAGAAAATAAGCATGAATAAAGTTAAAAATACCTCATTATTTCTCTCTTGTCTGCAACAATGAAAGATATCTAATTTTCATCCTTTTGAAGAAATTTCAAAAAATGCTTTTAAAATTAAAATATAAAAGTGGGGATATTTAAAAAAAAAAAAAAAAACAGATAGTGCGATCACATCTACAAAAGAAGAGCTTTCAGTTAAAAAAAAAAAAAAAGTAAAATTGGTTCAGCAGAAAGATCAGGGCAGATGACTTAAAAACACACTTGTGTTTTAAATATATAGATTATATAACATTAGGAAAAATTAAATTAAGCAAATTATGTTATTTTGATAAAATTATAGTAGAATGTCCTAAAGAATAGCATTAAAATTTTATTATTCGAGAGAATTTTCGACAAAAATTTCAAGAACACGATATTATTTTAAACCACGAATTAGTTGTTTGCTTGTCCAACTCGGCGAAGCAAATCTATCCAGGCGAGAATAATCAATTTCTGTAATATAAATCGCTATTATTTGCATGTCACCTCTCTTTTATAAAGACACTCTAAATTTTTGTAAAACATTGCGTTTTATCAGTGTATGATTTCGATTACATTATTTTCAAAAGTGATGCGTTTTCACCTGTGAAGAATTTCAAAGCAGCTGGGCTGTGAAAATGACGCACTTCTACAAAACATAATTCAGGATTAGGAATTAAAATGCACGCTTTTTTATAAAATGACGTCATTTGCACCCGCTAAAGCAATCCACTTTTACAACCCAGTCTTAAACTTCGTCTATAGAAAAGTGTGCATATGACGTCATTATCACGGAATAACAGACAATATTCTTGATATAGCCCATATTTTATTTTCAACTATTTTTTCAGGTTTTATAAGAAAATGACAACAAAAAGATACAGTATCTCCTATTTTCGACTTTTTTCCGTTTACTTTCAATAGAAATGAGGTACTTTTGTTGCCACGATAAGAAAAATGGTATTAAAAACAGCAAAAAAAAATAATATCGCAAAAATTGAGATACAGCTTTCAAACAAATTGCATTTAAAAGAGCATTTTTTTCCTCATACAACGGTGTAAAAATTTAAAATGTGCAATGTTTAGAAGTTTAAAAATTTGGAGTAGAGAAAATTGCAAAACCAAAATTTTATTTCAAATTTCAAAGTGTTGCCATTCGCAAAATGACGTATGCGTTACGCACAGATATGTTTCTCCTTTATAATATAGACTGGGGATCGTACCCGGGCTTCCCGGGTTAAAAAATATCGGTGAAATCATTTTTTTTAATTGAAAACTAATAATTTTTTATATGCAATAATTTTTTTAGATTGACCACTTACATTAAAAAAGCATTTTTCATATGGAAAATACGAATTATACATTCAAATAAATTTTTTTAATTTATCAAAAGCGATATTTTCTTATTAGCCGCATACTAAGAGTTGTTTGCCAAGATTTTACTACTTATGGCATCCTTTTATATTCTGATCATTTCAGAGCTTATATATGTCTGGTAAATTTGCGTTTTATTTATATTATTTTATTTTATTATTCATAGGGAAGTTTTTTTTAATGGAAATTAGCCGTAAGAAAATGAACTCTTTATTATTATTATTATTTTTTTAAGGGCAAACGGATTAATCTTTCGTTATCGAGCTCCGATATACATAAATTAAAAAATATTTCATGCTTTAAAATTGTTTTTAAAACCATAGACAATCAGTAAACTGAGATGAACTTTGCAAACAAATTTTATTTGAAAAAAAAAAAAAAAAAATCCTATTTGGTGATCTAAAAATTTAAATTGTACGATTACATAGTTGAAAGTGCTTGTGAATTCAGTTTGTCTGTCCGTCTGTCTTTCTGCTCTCTAACTCGCGTAAATATACTCAAATTACCAAGCAATTGATATATGTTATTGAGCGATGGCATGTTTGTGGGGGCATTCAAAATAATTCCCTTACACTGTTCTCAATGGGAAAAATCGCTTGCAGTACGTTTTAATGATGTTACACTATTTCAAATGAAGTGGATGAAATAGAATATAGTGTTCACAGCATTTATCCATCATTTACAGGGATACAAAAAAAAATTTGATTTGATCTTTAGACTGGAAGTGCATTTTCAATTTTGGCATGCATTTTTAAATTTAACTAATTTTTTGCATATTACACATTGTATACAAATTCTATAGATCATATAAAGGGCTGCACAAAAGAATTCGAGTACATTTTCACTTCTTGAGGAAAATGGCTGAAAGGGATTTTTCAAATGTGTAATGAGTTTCCGGCCGTATCAGACGAGGAACAATAAACAATGAACATTTTATGAAACATGTTCGTCCAGCTTGTTGCGTGTTCGGTAAACAGGTTCTTCAAACTTTTTGTAGGGTTAACTATTATGTGTTGATGTGAAAGGGTTACATGATATGTTTATATATCTCTCTGCTATACATTCATATAAATCCATAGAGCTATAAAGATTAAAAGGGGACGACATATCAATCTAGCCCCGTGGAGAGTGTTGAAGTTGAAAGACGAGTTCTTTCCCCCTTAGCGCAGCTCACCACGGTCAAATATGAAGGAAGCAGGGGGGGGGTAGGAAAAGCTTCAAGTGACGTTAATTATGTCGTCTCCTATAATCTTCATTTCTCCATGTTTAAATCTTATCTTCTCTGTTTCGTTTCTATTGGCTCAGTTCATACAGCGCTGAATGAATACCCAATTTTTCCTGTGCCATGCTGGAAAATTTGGGTGAGCAAGAATAGCCAGTAAAATTCTCTCCTTTATCAAGGTCAAGACACTTTTGCTGGCTATAATATTCTGTTAGAGAAAATGTTTGGCGAATGACTTTCGTGTGATACAGCTATAATAGAAATAAATTTTTTCTGGGCTGCACAAAAGAATTTGAATAATTTTCTGACTACAGATGGCAATTGCTGAAACTTCATCTTTCATGTTATTAAATGGTGAAGTTTTGTTACAGTATTCTGAATGTGTTGGAAAGTATTTCATAATCTATGCTTGATTTGTTTTTGTTTGCCTCTAAAAACACTTTTTACTTCATTTAAGTCTATAATTATCTCAAATGTTACAGAGTAAAAAAAAATTGTTTTTTGACCTGTGTTTTCATGAAAAAACAAAGATATTAATTAACAATTTTCACAATTTTGCATTTCTAAAACATAGATTAATAGAGATAATAAAATTCATAATTAAAAATTTTAAAAAATGCTTATATTTTTTTTGATGAGGAACAGAAAAAGGTGCAAAAAAGGTATCGAGCCTTTTATTTGTGACTTTTTCCTGCAACTAAGCAAACTGCAAATTAAACCTTCTGGGTCTCAATTATGAGTGATACATTATAATGTTTTTACATAATATAAAATTTGATGAACACATATTTTTAAATATCCCTTTATTTAGAAATTTTTTAAATGCAACAATAAGACAGAATATAAATATCTGCTATAAAATCTCAACAAGTACAAATAATGAATAAAATACAGCTAAAAACTAAATGCATCAATATAACAATTCAATTTTTGTATAAGAGGGAATGGAACAGGAAAACAACTAGTACATAGCAAGGAAACTTCTTTAAACTGACATAAAAATTCAAAATCTTTATAAAATTCAACGATTTCTCATAAACGGAAATAGATTTTCAACATATTATTTATTATAAACAAGGAGAGAAAGAATAAATAGAAGGTACCATAATTAGGAACTTTATAATTCAATACAGGAATATATGGATATTTTGGAAATGTCAAACAAAAATATAGCTGAGATCATATTTCAATAGGTATATAAAAAAAGAAGGGGGTGAGGGATACAATACACTTTTCAAACATTGTGTGGATTTTCTTTTTCTTTTTTTTAATTACTTTCATTTTACAAGCTTAATATTACAATAGTATGTAAGTTTTTTCTTTCTTTTGTCTATTAACAAGCCTTACAAGTTTTCTAACCAACTTTTTAAAGCAATCATGACACAAAAACATTTAATAGAGTGTGAAGCTGTCTCAAAAAACATTACATTTTGTCAATAGAAATCAATCACGACTGATTAGCAGTATTTTATTATAGGTTGGACATCAATTAATTGTATGAGTGGTTGCAAATCATTCAAAAAACATATAATTAAAACTATTAACCCTAGAATACTTGTCTGGTATTATATAGCATAAATTAAAGTTGTCATTATTTTTTAATGTTATACATATTTCATATTATAGATTTTTTATTCATTTGCATAATACAAGATTTTTATTTAAAAGATGAAACACATGCTCACACACAAAGAGAGACAGCAATTTTTGCTTGGGTGGTGCACACTTCATAATTGGGATTCTGATTTTTTTTTTTTAAATAGTTGTGCGTACAACCTTAAAATAAAATCAAATAGTCAGGTCAGACTTAGCATGTCTCAAATGAATTTGGCACATTAAGTTCATGTCAATAATAAACATTACTCTTAAAGTCAAGGTATGAAGATAACATAAAGGAGGGTGGGGAGCTATATTTTATTTAAAAAACTCCAAATAGCAAATTAAAACCTAAATCAAGATATTAAAAAATAACAGATTATAAATACCTTCCATGGCAGATAATCAATTCACAGACCTGTATACTATATGCATAATATATATAAGTGCATACTAACTGTATAATATACTAACAAAATATATATATTTAAATTTTAAAAATACAAGATTAGTCAAACCTGAATCAATATAGCTAGATATATGATAACTGTCATATTTGTATGATATTTTCATGTGCTAGAACAAAATACAAGAAGTTACTATCATACCTTAAAAATATGATAATTTAGTATTATCTATTCATTAAAATTGCTAGAAATTAATAATGTTTTTTAACTAGACAAGTTTTGAGATTTAAAGCACACAGTCTTTATTTTTTTTGTTCTATCAGAGCAACTTTCCTTTTACTATCCTAGGCCACTGTTAGTGTTGCCAGGGTACCAATTTTCAGAGGTATAAAGACCATTCTACAATGAACAGGACAACATGTGTCCTGATTTTTTACAATGTACAAATATTTTTAAATTGTCTCATGCTTCATTACTTCATTAACTTACCAGGAACTCATAAAAAAACTGTAAAATATAAGAAAAATAACTAAAAAAAAATTCATTTATAAGGAATACATTTTTGAAGATTTTAGTGTAAAATTTTAAGATGGATTTTGCATTAAACCTACATTTTTTGAGGTATGGAAAGTATGATTTATGACTGATTAAGAGTGTTCAGAAATTTGTCGTTTTGTCTGATCAAAAACTCAAAACTTTCTAGCACAATTACAAAATCTTTTTCATTCCAGTGTATGTAAACATTTCAGGTATTCTTATTCAAGTGCTTCAAAATCAAATGATATACTTAGACGCTCGTTTTTACATACTCACATGGGCTACAAAAACAGTTTGTTAAATTGAAAGTTTTTAATTTAGAAAGGTAACAAAAATTATTAATATCATACATTCTAATGTTTCCAAAACAGGTTTGGGATACTATTCAGTGCTTTTAAATATGTTAGGAATTGTTTTCATTATAACTACTTAATAAATAATATGCATGCTACTAAACAAGCAAGAAATATAAAATATTTTTTGAACATACATGTGTTCATTAAGATGTTAAGTATCAAAATGATCACTTACTTTTGTCTGTTTTAAAACTACATGTTGAATAATTTATTTTTTTAAGAATTTCACAATTATCACTAACCAACCTAAGAAAAAGCCTAAATTGTGAAAGGCATTCAGCATCTTCTTTCAAGGTCAGTCTTGGAAATATTTAAATTCCTTCTTTGCATGGTTCTGAGCGTTCTATTTAATTTTCATTATTATTATTGCTGAAAATCACATTCCTGCCATGTAGATGAATTTAGAGTCCACGTTTGAAAAATCCTAGAATGAAATTTCTGCAATTGCAGATTTTTACAGCTAAGTTCATGTATGAATAACTCATCTTCACTGAAGTCATGGGATGTACTGTCAGAGAATTTTTCTGGTGTATCTATTTCTTTAATATAGCCTGTGTGCCAAAAAGGATTAGGAATTGTCATATCAGAAACATCATTCCATGCACTGATTGATGCATTGCACCATGAATATCAATTTCATAAGGCTCTTTCCATCCCAAACCAAGGATTACTCTTTAGAGAAGCACCCTTTTATATTTTCACTTTAAAATATTACAGGAGTAGTACAGGCATTAAGCTAATTTCAAGACACATTTACCTGGCATACTAACCAAAATATACCAACATTAAAAAATTAAAATTTATTTAAGCTTGAGAAAATGAAAAATAAAGAAACATGTAACACATAAATTCAAAACAAACAATCTATAGAGATTATTTCAAGGATTCAATGTAAAACAGAATAAACATTAATTACTGTCATATAATCTGCTTTAGGCTCACATGCAAAACCACATACAGTAATACCCAACTTAGGTCCTCTCTACTTTAGTCACTATGCATTTATAATTGAGTGGTTGATGAAATTAGAATCTTTTTCAGTGCTTGACTGACATAACTTGCGATCTCTTTCAGTCTTCAATTGACAAAATTCGCAGTTTTTTCCAGTTTTTAACAGACAAAATTTGTGATCTTTTTAGCATCCAACTGATGAAATTCTAAATCTTTTTCAATATCTGATTGACGAAACTCATGACCTTTCTGTGTGTCCGATAGCTGAAATTCATGATTTTTTTTCAGCATCTGACTGAAGAAATTCATGATCTTTCTCAGCTATCAAATTACGAAATTTGTGATTTTTGTTTTAAATGACGAAATATTGAAATTCCCAATTTTTTTCCAATGACGGAATATTGAAATTCACAATTTTTTTTTTTTCAATGACGGAATATTGAAATTCACAATTTTTTTTTCTCTGTCCAGTTGGCAAAGATTGCGATCTTTTTCAGCGAACAATTGACAAAACTGCCAATTTTTATCAGCGATAGATAGAAGAAATTCATGATTTTTCCAAGAGACAATTAACAAAATTCACACATTCCCTCATTCCATGTGTTTCACAAAATTCATGATTTCCTCCCTGTCAGACTGACAAAATTGTGATTTTTCCCCCCGCAACCATGCTTGACGAAATTTGTAAGATTTTAATGATCAGTTGACAAAATGTTTTTGTGAAATATAAAAAATGTTCTACAACTATTTTCTGGCTTGTAATTTTTTTTTTTTTTTTAATTGTTTACCTAATTATTCCAAAATACTGATTTTTCAGAATTCGTCAAAAATAAAAAATATATATTTATGGAAAAATCCCATGAGTCTGAGTGCTATGGCACAAAACTCGCGAAATTTCAAGAAAGGCTACCACATTTAAGGAGATTTTTTTTTTTTTTTCAAGTATTTCAGGACAAGTATGCCCTTTGAATTGATTATGACCATTGGCTGTAAAAGTGAAGTTGCCTTTGGTGTGAGATACTCCACATGGATTCCCTGAAGAATCAGAGACTTCTAAATGTGCAGTACAATTTACTGTCCATGATTACGAGAATTTTGTGCTTCTCTGCTAAAAAAACTGCTATCTATATGTCTCAAACATTTTTCTTAAATATCACCAGTCATTCAAGCCTTGATGTTAGCATAGTATACAGCAGGAAGACTCTGAATACTTTGGGAATTTTTTGGAACATTTTGGAAAACACATGGGCTTCAGATACTTTCCAATAAAAAGCACAATTGTTGTGACCCAGTCATGTTGGCTGGAATCAAAACTGTAAGTCTCTACTTAACTTTCTGACCTCCAACATATTTACCTTCTTTGAAGATAAGTATTTTCCATGGAAAAATATTGTAAAACAAAGCTGTTTTTCTCATTATAAGAACATCTTCAGCAGCATACAGGTAAAACAACAGAACAGTTTTGGTATTTCTTTCTTTGTGTTCATTTGCTGATGACATATATGGTGCTCAACTTTCACAACATAGTTTCTGGAAACTCAAGCTGTTATGAAATTTAAATTTGTAAACAAGCATCTGATGCCATGAAGCCTTTAAATTTGAAGGCAAAAAACTGTGATTTTTCTCTAAGAACATTTTCATCAACTAGAATATCTAAACTTTTCCCCTTTTGAAGCCTTCCAAATTTGTGTGTTTTTATTCTAGAAAATATTTTTGAGCAAGAGTATTTTTAGCAATTTTGTTTTTGACTACAAAGATTTTGTCACATGCCTGTAAAACTGTCATTATGTTATTCTTTAAAATACCATACTTCGATGGAATTTGTGTCTTGTTTAAAATTTTATTACCAAATACTTTTTATCCCAACCAAAAAACATGTGCATTTCTTTACTTGTGAAATAGGTAAGTGCTTTTCGTTTCCTTGGCTAAATCTGTCCCAATCTCTTTCTTGAGTAACGAGACCTCACTGATTGAGTTGTCTAGATGTTATAAAATTAGAAGAAGCAAGTATGCTGTTTAAAATTAAAGCCATCTCTCCTTTAACAAGAATGGTTTTTAAACACCAAGCTGTGTGAAGTAAAGAGGGGGAAAGGGCAGTCACTGCCCTGACCACATTCCATTTTCTATCTGTTGCATGTCAGACATTATCTTTACTGTACTTTTCATAATGTTTGCATCTTCTGCCTTAAAATATTTGAAAGTTTAGCTGACACTGATACTGAGATGAGTTCCCAAAAAAAGATTTTCCTGATTTGTAGATCGTACATAGGAGGGAAAAATTACATTGTATCTATGAGAGTGTATTCCAAACCATTCGCTAGTTTGTAAAAGCACGATATTCCCAAAATAGAGGTTTGTAAAAACAAGCGTCTACTGTATATATATATATATATATATACACAGTCAAATCTGTGAAATCTGCAAACGTCTATTATCCACACTACATGTTGGAATGTAAACAATGAAAATTGCCATTAAGAATTAAACTTATAAAGTTAAATTTGGTATATATATATATATTTTTTTTTTCAGTTATCAATTTTCTAATGAATAAATACTTAAATTTCCTTGGGTAACAAAATTTTATCTCAGAGCAAGAAGTAATGAGTGTTCATAGACTACAGAAAAAAATTATTGTCAACAAACCAAAACCGAAACTACCACTTTGTTGTGTCAATGTTTAAAATAATGAATAATCAGTAAAATAAGCATTGTATATAATTTTTCTTTAAATTAACATAGTTATTAAATATATTAAACCAATGTTGAATTAAGTTTTTCTTTTCCATTGTAATTTTTGTGAGTTCTTCCTAATTTCTAGTCAAATTTAAAAAATAAAATGTAAACAAAGAGGTGATCTATAATCCACAAAACTCTCTGTCCCTAAGTGTGTGGATTTCACAGAGTTGACTGTATGTATACTTATTTTTCTAGAAATACAACACAACCTTAAGTATAATGAATTGCTACCTGAAATATATTTATGATGATTATCAAGTCCTGAAAATCAGTTTAAAAACAGCAAATCTGACAAATTGCTTGAACGATGGTTTACTTTTATTATAGGAAAATGAAAAAAGTTCTTCAATTGATAGAAACTTGAATAATGTCTAAACATTTTATGCATGTATGGATAAAATTAATTTTGAAATTGTTTCAGAAAGTAGGAATTTGACTTTGAGAATTACTTTAAATAAAAATACAATAAAAAGATAATATTTCATTTTATAAAATTTCTATAATAGATTCGAATTTTCTTTATTACAGAGTTTTTAAACAATTTTGACAGCTTGGAACTTCTATATGCTTGCAACGGTTTTAAATGATTTTAAGCATAACATTGATTGAGATTCAATTGTGAACATTAAAATAGTGATGATATTTCCCTAATTATTCCTAGAATGAACTTGCTGTACTTTTTATCATGTTCTTAAAAAGTCTTTTAATTTACATAAAATTAAAAAGATGAGAGAAAACTACTTTATATTTTCAAGTCCTGATTTAAAAGCTTTTTTTCACCCATGTATTTACAATACCAATCCTGGCAACTATTAGCCACTACTAAACACTGAATGGGAACAGTAAATCAATGAATAGTATAAAGTTACTAAAATGTTACGAGAGATGACTGTAATAAGTTAAAGATAACTGGGAAAAAATTATCTTGGAGAGGAAATTTTTTTATTTATTGTGTTTCTGTTTAAATATAGGTAACTAATAAAATAAAAATAAAATAATAATCCAATACAAAAAGGATAAATTGTACAAAAATTGGTTAAAAAAGACAATAAGAGTTTTTCCTTCTACATTTTTTAAATGTACATTAGCCATATACTATTCAATAAAAAGTAGTACTTTTAGCCTACTACTTATTTACTTACGTAGTTTACTTATAGTTTATATTATATATATTAAGCTTATATTATTACATAATGCATTTATAAATAACAGAGAAGAAAACCAAAGACTCAGGCTAAAACTCAGGCAGAGCATATTATTATGGAAAGTAAATGAATAGAATTTTAATAAAAAGTAACAAGTTTATTATTCATCAATATATGTGTGGCTTAAACTAAATTCCGATATAAGGAATGTTTATATTATCCAATATAAAAAGGATAAACTAAATTAATCTTGCACCAGCAGAAAACAAAGGAATAAGTTATGAAAGATAACAAAACAAATTTTAAAAATAGCCAAGACTTTTATATTGTGAATAGATAATCAATCAACATATATTAATTTACATGTAAGTATACAAGTCTTTAAAAATAAGAGTTTTTCAAAACCATATTTTTACATTGTGCGATAAAAATATGTATCTAACCTACATTTTTTAAATGTTATTCTTACAGTCTATAGAAATAACAATTAAGGTTTTCTATAAAATGTCACATCTAATTTAAACTCGTTATCACATTGTTGGCAGCATAACTTATATGCAAATACTCTCAAGTTAAATTACTACAATAAATACAGCAGTACATTTGCTGTCCAATAACTAGTTAGCAAATTAAAGAAACATTATACACTAGATACATCTACTGTATGCTAAAAAGATAAATGAAAGAGAAAGGGATAAAACTGACTCAACTTATTAATAGATTTAAAAAATGAATATGCAAATTCATAAATAAATGCACATTTAGTTAGAGAAAAAAAGAGACAATTATTTCTTTAAGCCTAATATGTTCAAGATAACAAAATAAAAAGTGCCAGAAAGACACAGAAACAAATACAGTCTTTTGCAAACGCAAGCGATTAAGAAAGAAGACATGCAGACAAAAAATATACAGTTCTAAAGAAGGTCTATGATATCATTTGGCCTAATAAGCTAACTTGACAACAATTTTCAAGCGTTATAATAAGCATAAGCACTGCAAACCCACGCATATATCAACTTTTAAAAATAACACAAAAGGCTAAACCTTAGCTACAACAAGAAAAAACAAATATAATAAAAGGTTATACTCTTCAGAATAATATTATCTCACAAATCGAGTAGTGAAAATCCCCAAAGTTTTAGTATTTTTAAAATATATGCATAGCTAACTGATACTTAGATTATAATACACAATATGTTGATACATGTAACATACTTTTCACAATAACAGATACTGGAAAAAGAAATAAGGCATAGACAAATAACTAAAATCAAGTTGGCCAAGCTAGATGCTTAGTTCAAGGAATCAGTGCAGAAATTTTTTTTTCTCATAAAAACTGAATGTTATACCAATTCTGATATTGATATGCAAGCTGAGGAGGTTGATTCTTAAGAGTTCAATGAATTTATTAGCATTGTATATAAAACTTCATAACATTCTATCAAAATAGTTTAAAGCATGTGCAAGTCACTGAAAACCAATGACTAAAGTACAAAAAACTCATTTAAAAATAAATTGAATATATTCATTTCCGAAAAATATCTAACATTGTCAAACAAGTAGTATATGTAAAAATATTTTAGTTATTGCTGATATTTAATAACTACTTGACAAAAAAATTTATCTTAAAGTAAGAAAAAATATTTTAATTAAAAATCTTAAGCTATTCATTGTCTTCTTAAATATCTTTTTTACAAAAGATTTCTAAATATATAAAATTACCAAATATGTGTACATATATATATATATTACTAAATAAATAAATGACTACATAGATATACAACTACAATACAAAAGTTACATTTAAAAAATAAATAAAAGAATTTTACAATTCTAAAAAACACAGAAGTAGAGTAATTATAAAAATTATATTTATTGCCATCATTTCCATAAGCAAGGAAATAACACATAATTCTATTGAATATTACTTACTGAAAATGCAATGAAATATCTCTATTTTTTTTTTTTTTTTTTTTTTTTTTTTTTTTTTTTTTACATTTCAGTGACTGGAAAAAAAAAAAAAAAAAAAAAAAACCCACAGAAATCTTACACAGTAAAAAAACAGCTGCATAAATAAAATATTTTCAAAAATTTGAACACTATCATTAGG
Organism: Maratus speciosus; assembly: GCA_963932465.1. Lineage (NCBI taxonomy): Eukaryota > Metazoa > Arthropoda > Arachnida > Araneae > Salticidae > Maratus > Maratus speciosus. The sequence goes on from OZ010791.1 coordinate 417,109,009, forward strand.
CATGTTACTTTAAATATCTACAGAAATAAAAGGAATGGAAATCTCCTTAGAATTCTAACATAAAACATCCATTTCTCAAAAATCCTTTTTGAAATTACCCACAAATATATCAAACTAAATTACAAAACAAGGAAAATAAAGGAAAATAAAAGAACTCAACAACTAGTAGATCTCAATTATATAAGCTTCAAACTTAACTTTTAATAGTTCAATAGCAACACAGTAATATATGTTTATGATCAGCATGTAAAAACAGAATAGAAATACAAATTTTAATTAGTGAATGATTAGTTAGTGATACATAAATTACTGAAAAATGAACCAGTCAATGTTAAAGAGTAATTTTGGTTATTAAGATATAACTCAAACAATAATTTATATATTTCATTATTTTTTGCTTTACGTGATATTTTGTAAAAGCTCAAATGTAATTTGCATACATAATTTATGTTAAACATTAAAAGATTTAATAATATCATAATTGAAAATCCATAAATAGAAAATCCATACGTCATCATTTGAATCTGCATGGTCCGAATTCTCCCAGAACAAATTTTAATTTTATTCTGACTATTTGTTGTCACATTATAACCAACTACGTAAAAGCTACAAAATTAAAGGTTAAAACATAAAACCCATTCTTGCCATTTTATGCTAATTATTAGCCAACAACAGTACATTTATGGATTTCCAAGTAAGCAATCTTCTCTCTGAATAAAAAATATTATGTCCTTATTTATTAAAATAGCATTTTCACCCTATTTTCAAAACACATACAATTCCAAACTCATTTTAACTCTTACTTAACCCCTTGGGGACAAGCGACATGTATATGTGCAGCAGAAGATGCTCATATTCTGGGATTATTCCCACCAATTATTTTTTATTGTAAATTTTGCCTTATTTAAATTCCGCATTTTCCTGATTTAATAATACAAAAATTTCTGTTTTAAAAACTGGTGATAAAAGATTAAAAATTCTGTAAAAGATACTCGTCACGAAGAGGTTAATATGTTTTTCAAGACAGAGCAAGGGTATTTTGTACTTAGAGTAAATTAAGTATGATAATTTGAATAGAATAATAACAACATTAAGTTTTTATTATAAATTTTAAACTAAAATAAATATATAAATGACCCCTCAAAGCAATGAAAGTGTATTAGAATTATACAGAAAATCATAAACAAGTGACTTTCATGGAAATTACTCTGTGACTATAAAAACTAGAGTTCAGATTTATTTTCCATACTGTACACTACTAGTGCAGTACACAAAAGATTAAGCAATCTTTCCTGAATTACAAAATAAAAGAATAAAAAAGATACAATCAATGATGACTATATTTGTTGACAATAAATAATGAATAAATGTTTTATGGTTATTCAAAATATAAAAAAAAAACCAAACCATTACAAGTCACGAAGACCCTTGGAGACAATTTTAATACATCTAAATTGATAAATGAAATACATTTCACAATAAAAAATATCCATCATTATACTTGAAAATATTTACATGTTACTTTCAAATAAAGTTCAGAATTTTTTTTTTTACATTTTTCTCAATCTAAAGACAATTATCTAATTATTTCATGTATTGAAAAAAAAAAAGCAGTTGTCCTTTATACAAATAAGCCTACTCAACTTACTAAGTCGCATTTTCGGAATGTCTAATACTTATTAACACAACAGTTAGAAAAATAAAAATATGCAAACATTTTAACTATAGACACATATTATAATAAGAACTTGTGCACACGTCAACAATTCAAAAGAAAATATCAAACATATTAAATGAAATTTCTAGTAAAAATTTTTTATAGCTAAGCAATAGCAATACATGATTAATACATTTTTTTTTCTAACACACTAAATTAAATTTCCGTTTAAAGAAACTACTAATATGCAATTTTAATAATATACTTATACATGAGTCATTCTCCCAGAAACATACACTTTCGGAAAATAAAATAATACTAATAATAATAATAAACCAATGGCATATATATATATATATATATATATATATTAATTGCTTTGAACTTAACATCATTCATCAAGATCATGAACAAGTAACTATTAGGACTGCATTATTTTATTCTTTAGAGAGCATACTCATAACTATGATGTTCCACAGACGCTTCATAAATTACTTAAATATGCTAAATAATGGAATTAACTGAATGATGCTAATGAATTAAGTTTTGGGCAACTAATTTCACATGCTACATATTCAATATTTAATAATCCTTACCTATCTTTATCTTGGCCACAGAACTAATGTAGTGTTTACTTTCATGATTGCTTTGCAATTATCTCATTAAAACTAAAAAATTTTACACAGGTTGGATTTGCAACTTATTGCTATATATAAAGTGTTTAGCACGTTTCTATTTCATACTGAAGTGCTGGCATTTATTAAGTTATTTAGCAGCTATTAATTTTCTGCTCATGGACATGACTCAGTTTATTGCACTATTTATCAAACAAAACTATAACTATGCAATATCATTCATCGAAATTTAGTTTGAGATTAGTTTTTAAATGTACTGAATTACAAAAAATAATTTAACTGTATAGATTGCGTTGTAGTAAAAACTAAGGTTATGACATTCCAGGCTCATGATTTGCTATATTCTATAGACACATTATTTTTATTAAAAATTAATATGCTTAATTATTTAAATTATTATATGTATTCAATGATTATATTACATCATAATTTGTAATGTTTGCTTTCGTGATTTCTTCCTGATTATCTCATTAAAACCTAAAAGTTTACACAGGTTGGATTTACAACTTATTGCTATAATTAAAGTGCCTAGCAGGTTTCTGTTTCAAACTGAAGTGCTGACATCTATTAAGATATTAATTTTCTGCTCATGGACATGACTTAGTTTATTGTGCTATTTATCAAACAAAACTATAACTACACAATACTATTCATTGAAATTTAAATTGAGATTAGTTTTTAAATGTACAGAATTACAAAAAATAATGTAACTGTATATAATCAATTAGTAGTAAAAACTAAGGTAATGACAGTCCAGGGTCATGATCAGGGATGTAGTCGAGGGTATACGGCCGTATACCTTCTGGATAACCCTGTATATCCTGTGTAGTTACAGCGTATACTCTGTGGTATATGCCCTTTGGCTATAGCATATAGCCTCTGGTTATTTTATGACTGCACCACTGGTCATGATTTGTCAGTAGACACATTACTTTTATTAAAAATTAATATGTTTAATTATTTGAATTCTTATGTGTATTCTACAATTATATTACCCCACAATCCCATCTATATATTTAAAACGCTAAGCGTATTCTTTCGACAGTCCGTGAGAAGAAACTACTGCATCAAATTACACCAATCTTTTTTAAAATGAAAGATATTTGGCCACAGATTTGTTATCGTACATTCGTTTGTTCAAGTATTTTATTAATTAGCCGTAATTTTAAATTAAAATTCTACAGTTGCGCATGCGTAGTTATAAGTAGAAGTCTGCCTTTGGAGTGACGCGCTGCACATGCACAAAGATTCTTGCTCAGTTAAAATATCATATCACAGGTAAAAGTTCTTTTAAGTTCGTCTGCTATTCGATCTTACTGTAAACAAGCTTTTCTTTCTTTCACAAAGTTAATATTTGACTCTTTCAGCATTATTAACTATTCAAAAATTTATTGTGTCGATATTAAGAGCTAGATAAGACTCATTTCAGGGGTGTCACATCGTTTTGGTCATATTACACCCTGAAGATAAACACAGTGATTTGAAACTAAAAGTTATGGCTGGTGAATTGCCAATAGTTACACAGGAAGATTGGGAAAATAGCATGTTAAGTTGTAGTTTCTTCTTTTAAAAAAATAAGGTAATATAAATATTCAAACGCAAAACTATTTTTGTAAGATCAGGAAGAAAAACAAGTTCTTGATAGCGTAGTCGGTTAAGGCAGCAGTTTAAGGCTCTGAATTTTTACAGAGGACGCAGGTTCGAATCCAAGCCTGGCAAAATGTGTACCATTTTTGTCGATAATTCATTTCAATAATGACATATTTTATTAGGAAGAGAAATTATAGGATTTTTATTTTATTATTATTTGAATGCTTTATAATTAAATAAAATTTAACTCTCAATAATATATGAAAAAAAAAAATAATGATTTTATATTTAAAATATTTTGCATGTAATTATCAATTAAATAAACTGAATTGATCTACAATTTTCGTTATATTTTCTGATTATTATCAAGAATATATATGGGTGTGTGCCAGAAAGAAAAGTTTGTCATTCATATGCGTAAAAAATAAAACGGAAAGAAAGAAAAATATTCGTATAACAGCTGTAAACCAGCTGTAAATTACCTTGATATTCAGGTTTAATATTTTTAAAAATGTAAAATAAAATTCAAGTAGAAAAATATATATATTATAAATCGTTAGCTGCATCAAGTTCCAGATTTAGGTTTTTAGAGAATGAGACAGATAAAAATAAATTTCATGGCAACTTTTAATGGTCGTGTAGTTTTAATAAATAAATGAAAATAAATATTGTTATTAAGAAAAAAAAAAAAAAAAAGAGGCCATAGTAAGTAAAAATAAATTCTCTACCCGGTATTTTAAGGTAAATTTCTGATAAAAAAGCAAGCATAATTGGTTGTAAGTTATAAACTTAAAATTCTTTCACTTCACTGAATAGGTTAGACTGATAGCATCAGCTATCGCCTTAAAGAAATAGGAGTCACTTATCAATATAGAAATTCATCACGTAATTCGTCATTCAATAATTAATTTAAAAGCAACTAATTAAAAATTCAAGAATTTTTCTAATGAAACATTCAAGTTATTTACCGTCAAATCTTGACGGGCACTATCTAGTTATTTTATATTTTGTGTTGCAATATTACTTTTATAATTATTTCATGACACTGTTTTGGACATTTCTAGGAGAATGAGCCATTTTGCACATATTAATGAATCTGCATATATGTATATATATATATATATATATATATATATATATATATATGTGTGTGTGTGTGTGTGTGTGTGTGTTTCAATATGTAAATACTTTCAAATTAATATATATATATCTTAAAATGTATGGAAACAAATTATAATGCCAGCAGAAACCAGATAAGAATAGTTACTTAGATCTTACATAATAGAATATGCAAAGCTTAAATCTAGGTATCTTGTTAAAAGCTTATATTCAGAATTAGGAACAGTAAAATAATTTCAAGGTTTTAACAGAATTTATTTTAGAAGGCTGTTGCTTCAAAAGTTGAATGAAAGAAAACAATTGGTTGTATATATATAATGTTATCAACTTTTTGGTAATTTTGGATCCCATCATTTCCTTACGATATCATATGATATGTCATTCCTCGAACCCCCCCCCCCCCCCCCCCCCCCACACACACACACACCAATGATATCATTATCAATGCTTAAAAATTCCTTCTTTTTTCTCTCTCTCTTTTTTTTTTAAATACATTTGCAGTGATATACATATATGGTTAGATACAAGGTTCTCACTGCCACTTGCCATTGCACCAAATTGCAACAAAATGCTTCATTTGGCGAGTAAACGAACAATCAGACTCATCAAATTGCAAGTGCTCAATTTCTGCTCTTTTGTGTGTGTGTGTGACAGTACAGTCAAAATACTTATCTGCGTTACTGAACGATTGATGTCGCTTTTCTTGTTCAATCGCACCGTGCCATTTACATTACTCTATTTATAGAGACACTGACTCAACACCAGTTTAGTTTAGGAACAGCCAAAGACACAGAAAGGATTATGCAATAGGTATTTCTCTATTGTCAGTTAATAACTATCTGTGCGCCAGCGTCGCGGCGGTAAAAACATAAGCAAAATTATTTGCATCAATCGCCAAATAGAGAAAATTTTCCTGTAATGCGGCGTTCAAATTAGCCATTTACCATACTACTTATTAGTTGTATGAAAAGTATCATTGACCGGTCAATTTTTTCTATCGGTTAGAATCAAAATCTCATAGCAATTTTTATTGTATGTTTTCCCAACGGCAAATCAAAGATAGCTGTTTTGAACTTATTTTTAATAGTTTCTGCTAAAAGAATGTCTGAAATATTTACGCATTTAGGAGACATTTAGAATGTACTTATTTTTAATAGTTTCTGTAGGGGATATTTGAATTTATATTTTACTAGCAAAAGCCATGCTTTGTTTGGATTCGCGAAGCATTATTTAATAAGCTAAATATTTGAAAGTAACAATATTTTTTATATTATTTTTGCATCTTTATTAAGCAAAAACGTTATTTTATGTTTTGGTGGATTTTAAGTTTAGAAATGTAAATTCAGCCAAATAATTATGAATTTCCTCAGAATTTTTTATTTGTGATATAATGAATTTAACAATTTTATTTTGTTTACAATCATTTTTTTGCTACTTTACAAAAAATAAAATAAAATAAAATAAATAAATCATAACATAATTCTTTTAAAATGCGTAAGTATCGTCTGCGTAAATGATTTCACATAATAAGAATAAATTGTGTATCGGAATTCTTAACATTGAAAAATACTTTTATAATTGAATTAAAATATTTGAATTTTCACAAATTTTAATTCATTAAAAATATGCTATAATTTTCATAAAAAAAGGTATTTTAAAAATTTCATAAAATAAATCGTGAAACTATTTAATTAATCATGATTCTACCTATAATGACCAACTCCATGATTTATTTTTTCTTCTGAAAATGTACATGTTTCACTTTTAATTTACAAAAAGGCATCCGTAATGGAAAAACATGTAAAATAAATTAATTAAAATAATAACTTTTTTAAGGTTATTGAGTAAAAAAAAATAATATTGTGCAAATCTATAGATCATAATTTATTTTCATGCTTAATTTCAAGTCAAAATACTGAATAGATTTTTTGAATTTTTTGTAAAGTGTACAACAAAATGTAATTTGTGTAGCCTAGTAGAGGATTCGCTTCACTCACCCTAATAAGCAATTACAAAAAATTGGGTTATTTTAGAACATATTGAATAAAAAGGGATAGAATAAGGGGTAAAAGGTAGATTTTCCAGTGTTTCAAGCCGAATATATTTTGCTAACCTTTTTTTAAATTTGGTTACTTCTTTTTATTTCTTATTCGCCAAATCACTAATGTTATTCAAAAGCCAGCGAGAACACTGGTTAGATATTTTATTATTCAGCATATTTTACTGATTCGAATGAAGAGAGGAAGTCAATAAAATATCACTATTATATGAGGAGCTCACAACCATAGTAAACCAAGTCCATTTTGAAAAAAAAAATGAGACAGTCCATTTATAAATCTGTAAAATCCATAAAATCTGTTTTATCCACTCCCACAGTAAACCAAGTCTGTAAACAGATGACATATATGATAAAGTATGTAAAAACAGACGTGGTTCACTGTGAGAGTGGACAAGACAGATTTCATGCACCTTCTAAATCGGCTATCTCATTTATTTTTTTTCAAAATGGACTTGGTCTACTATGGCTGTGAGCCCCTCATATATGAAATAACTTTATATCAAATAACACTTAAAAAATATAGTTACTATTTAAAAGTATTTAATAATAGCTTTTTGCTACATAATGCATTCAACAGTAATATTGTCTTCTTGCCCTTGTTCCTTGCACAGGATGGGGCAAGCAGAACTTCTTATCAACAAAACAGACAGATAACTTCTCTTTTCTTTATACTAGTATACACAATAAGTATAATTTCAAACGAACTTTGCACCGGGTTTCACCAACAGTGCATTATATGTACATAAAGTGGCAGAAGAATGGGAATGCCAAACATTGAGAAATTCCATATTTTGGAATGACATAATTTTATAATCATTTAATGATTTTAATAATAACTTTGTATTTTCATAAAAATTGATTACAAAAAAAAAAGAGTTTTTTGGTTGGATCGAAAACCATAACAATATCAAAAGACATCCCCTTGCCCTAGTGATATCTTACGATATCAAGTGCCAGACCTCCCTCCCCATTAAAGTGATAACGTTATATATGCAGTGCTTCCAAGTCACTTTTTTTTTTTTGCTACTTGCACACATTTTTGCCACATATGTCTTATTAACAGCCCCTCCTCTCCATTTAATAGAAAAGTATTGTAATTCTAAATCAATTAGTAAGAAGCGGACATACATGAACTATATAGAAAAGTGATTTATGCACAGTAATATTTGGTTTACATAAACAGATAATATTGAAAAAGAATACTTTATTAAATATTCTATAAACTAATTTCAACATTTAAAAAATAAAACGTTTAATGTTGTATTTAATATAAAATCAAAACAATAAAAAGGTGTTGACAGTTTTCCAAATTAAGTCTTAAAAAAAAAGATGAATATATAAATGAGCAAACAGATTACAACTTGAGCAAACACTTTCTACTAATTATTCAAATAGAATTAGCAAATCTTGGATTGAAATGCAAAAGAAGACACATTGCTAATAAATTTGAACTCTGCTAATTCAAACAATGCACCACATTGCAATACGTAGGAATGTTTTTTAAACTTAAGCCCCAACTATATTTTAATAAATTTAATCTTTAATGCATCAAGGGTGCAATACACAGTTTCAAAATCATATGAAATCCTGAAATTGACGTACTTTATTATCAGAAACTACAAAAGTTATTTCAAGATATATTTTTTATTTTTTCATATTATAATTAACTATAATTTACTTTTTTATGAAAATTAATTTGTTTCTTTCTAGTAACATTCAATAAACGCTACAAAATTTTTAATTACAAAAATGTATAACTATTGCATTTTTTATTTCTAATTCTTGCTGAATGTTCAATTTATATAATTTAACTACTGCCGAAACAGTAAAAATTTGATATACATTGAAACTTCCATTTAACGAAGTCTCATTGTTATACTTAAATGCTTTGTTATGAAGAAAATTCATTAAACAGAAATCAACTTAAATTCATGAAATTTGTATAATAAAATACACATGCATAGAATGGAAATAGTAGAAAAATATATTTCAATTAGGGCAGTAACATTTTTTTATGTGATGTAGCCATATGAGAAAAATTTAATTGGAGAAATGTCTAAAAATAAAACACATAATAAAGAGAGGTAAGCAAAAACTGAAGCATAGCGTACCTTTTCTCTTTTTTCTCAGTATTCTAAATCTTTATCTGAACAATTCATATGTAACATTTTCGTGAAACTGGAATACCTTTCTTATAGTATCAAAGCCTGGAGAAGTTGATTGAAATTGGAGAGTTCTGCACCTTTTTCAAGACATTTCATATCTTTTAGTTGCTCCCATTTTTCCTTCAGGTCTGACAAACAGGTATCTTATACAAAAAAATCTAATTTAGTATCATTTTTGAAGCCGGCTTTCATAAAACAATTGTGTACGGTCGATGAAGTCACATCATGTTCCCAAGCCTTCATTAGCTCAGATATACAGGTTTTGAAACTAATTTTTTCATCTTATTGGCTTTTTTCTAGAGCCAGAATAACTTTTTGCAAAATTCTTTTTTGATAATGTACTTTAAGATTTTTCATTATTTTGTGGTCTAATGCCTAAAGTTTAGAAGTTGTATTTGCAGGAATAAAAATAACTTTGATGTTCTTCAATTTGCATTTTGATGCACAGTCTTGTGTATGTGCAGGGCAGTAGCAACAAAGGACTTTTGTGACTTTTTTCAATTAATTATCCCATTTTAACAACCCTTTTACAAAAATGTCCAAAGTAATCTGTGACTTCTTATTGAAAATCATAGTCTACCTCTAAAGATTTTGTATCTTTGAAGCATCTGGGGTTTTTACTTTTCACAATCACTAGTGATTTCATTTTTTCATCGCCAGTCATGTTCACACATAACAAAACAGTTATTCATTCATAGCTGTGATTTTCCCTGAAGCACTTGTCATTTTTAAATGTTAAAGTTTTATTGTGTAAGCATTTAAAAAATAGTCCCGTTTTACTTTTCACAATCACTAGTGATTTCATTTTTTCATCGCCAGTCATGTTCACACATAACAAAACAGTTATTCATTCATAGCTGTGATTTTCCCTGAAGCACTTGTCATTTTTAAATGTTAAAGTTTTATTGTGTAAGCATTTAAAAAATAGTCCCGTTTTGTCTGCATTAGTCGATTTTTTAAAATGGTTGAGACACTGCTTGTTGCTATACAGTACTTAATAGCCACATCTTTCTTTTTCATTCCTTTATCAACATCATCTAAAAGATTTAATTTATCCGAAAGACACAAATACTTACTTTTCGACATTTTGAACGAGTTAACACACACAACACAAGCAAGAAACACGTGTAAAGTAGGAATTCAATCAATTCTTCCATTTGTTACCACAGTGGGGAAGGTCAGGATGGTATAACTGTTTGACTCCAATTGATATTTTTTCTTCGATGCATCTGGTGCCATTGCGTCACTGCATCTTTTTGATCATTGAATATAAAAATGGGATTTTGACTTCCTCCCCTGCCAGCGCCAGACTGTCTGTATGAGAGAGTGGCAATAGCAAGCGTTTTTCTTAGTGTGAAAAAATTGTTTTGTTTAGCCTCAAGAAGAATGGAAATGATTAAACAAATTTCATTTTCATATAATCTGCTGAAATAAATTCATCCATCCATTGCAACAGCAACATATCTGTTTGAATACGGTACACACATGAAGGTGGATAAAATTTAGTTATATAGAATATATTTTTCGTAATATGGTGATTAATTTACATGTTAACGGTGTTCAAAATCAAGGTTCAGCAGAAAATTTCGTTAAGTAGAAAACTTCCTTAAATAGGGACTTTGTTAAAGGGAAGTTCCACAGTATTTATTCTCAGAAACTACAGAAGTGATTTCAATATATATTTTTTATTAGCCCCCGGTATGCTATTTCTTTCTCCCAGCTTATTTTGTGTCATCTCCAATAAATAACGTTACCTTGTATAAACCAGCCGTAAAACAAAAGCCAATGTTTCATTGTGTGATTAAATACTCTACATAATTTTTTAAAACTTCTAACCATCGTGCATTTTCAATGTTTATACTGTCGTATTGGGGGAAAAAAGTACTTGCAATTTGTTTGAAAACTGCATCTCCATTTATTTTTGAAATATTAATTTTTTTGTAGTTTTTAGTGACATTTGTTTCATTTTGACACCTCAAGTACTCCATTTCTGTAGAAAGTAAAGAAAAAATAGTTGAAAAATAGCAATTATATCTTCTTGTTGCCATTTTCCCATAAAAACTGAAAAAATGTAATGAAAATATGTACTATTTTGAGAAAAATATAAATGAATGATTTCTGATAAAACATGGAGCTATTATAAACAAAATTTAATTTTAAGTATCTATATTAATGCAAATGACGTCATTTTACATAAAATAAAAGTGTGTGAAGTCTTAAAATTGAAATATGTTTTGCACTATAGTAGAGTCCCGATTATCCGAGTTATTTTCTTCTGATAGGCTGGTGGCTTCTATTATTATGAAACAGCCATTATAAATGAAGCATTTAAGTGAAGATGAAAGAGCAGTCATAAAAAGCTAGAACTCTGATTTTCTGGTCAGAATGGGAAAAAAAAAATCAATTTATGGCCAAAAAAAAAAAAAAAATGGCCACATTTTTTTTTTTTTTTTTTTTTTTTTTTTTTTTTTTTTTTTAATTATGACCATTTTGTTTTCCCCATTCTGATCAGAAAATCAGAGTTCTAACTTTTTACGACTGTTCTTTTATCTTCACCTAAACGCTTCACTTATAATGGCTGTTTCATAATAATAGAAACCACCAGTCCATCAGAAGAAAATGAAGTAATGGAAATGTTGGGGGTGACACTAAATTCTGAAAAAGCAGAATTCCTGTTCTCTAGTATTTCATATAATAATTAGCTATATTTTTTAAAATTTTTTAACTACTTTCAGTTGTTAGTTTTTAAGAAAAAGGTAACTCAATATAAGCTATTTCCCAGTAGGATTTCATAAGTGTTGTTGCCTCCCTTAAGAGAAACATAATATATATAACATACATGTACTTGTATGACATAATATACATGTACATAAAAATTATGAATTCAAATGTAACAATAACAAAACAAAATCACTATTAATTAAGCATTTAACATGAAAAATGATAAGGAATCTTATATGAAGTTCTGTGCGCATCTCAATGCACCAAGACAGGCACACATAGGAAGACTTTATATTGTAACTATTATTGCATTCATTTTTATATCAAACATGTATATAAAAATGCCTAATATATAAAAATTAAAGAATAATTAGTTTCATATTAAAGGTTTAAGAGCATATGAATTTTGATTAAAATGACATTTTATTTTGCTTATCACACTTATAAAAAAATAATTATACTTAAGGGCATGACATTTTCAACAAATTGTATAACAAATATCAAATAATATGACTATAAATATGAGCTAAAACAATTAACTATAAAAAATGCTTAACAAAATCATGGAACAGCACCTGGCAGCTGCTAAAGATATCATTTGGCATGGCCATATGCATGAAAATACATTAAATTAGAAGCTTATATTCTTATTTCTGGATAAATTTACAAACTAAGATTTAGGAAAAAAGCCAAAATGCAACCTTAGTTGTTCAAAAAATACAAAGGTAAGAATAGTTTGAGGTGAAAGTCGTACAAAAGCTGGAACATAACCCTGTAGATAAAAGATAAGAAAAGTATGAAAATCATACATATTAAATATGTATATATATTAAAGTAAACAAAATGAGAAAAAGTATATGACAAATTATTACTTAATACTACATAATGCCTCATTTATTTTGTAACCCTTCATAAAATTACGCAGAAAAATGTACATTCATTGGAAAAAACAAACAACAAAAAACACATACATCCAAACAGTACAACAATTGCTGAAAATTTCCTCCTTGTTCCACATGACACTTCACAGCATGTTTCAGAAAGTTGAGAGACACATGTCAAAAGGTTGTAATTATAGGTGTTTGAAAATGGTACTTTATTCTCTATTATTAGGCAAGGACAAAATTGTAAAGGTATTTTCAAAATCTTTCCAAATGATATTATACAACAAATGGCAATAATGAATCATTATTAATGATTCATAATGAATAGACTCCTATCTCTGTTAACATTACAAAATTCATAATTTCTCAGTATATCTGGCTGTGTTACAACAGAAATGTCTCATTTGTCTAGGAACTTTCACAGGGGTGGCATCTGGAGCTGTCAAGATACCCATTAGAAGTACTCAAACTGTTGTGTTTTCTCATTCATAACTGCTAAACTTTGGGTTTCAAAATAAATGAGACAGTCTCTACAGTGATCTGCAGTACTATTAAAATTAATTACTGATTGATTGAATAAACTCTTTTCTTTAAGATAGAAAACAAAGCAATATTGGTTTGTGCATAGACTTTATTCCTTAAAAATTAATCAAAAATCACAATGAATGTTAAAAATTAGGTTTTAATTGTTTTTTCATAACACATATAATAGTTGATTTTAATTATTAGAACATTAATTGCACTTTAAATCTACCTTTGCATAGAGCTAAACAGTATAATTAAGGCATAAGAATAAATACAAAAAGAGAGAGAGTAATACAAAATGAAATACTGATAAACATACTGCAAATAGAAAAATATATTTTGGAAGCACACTATTAACTTATTAGCAAACTGTAAAACAAATATTACTTTCACATTATTAATTATTTTATAATCATATCTTTAAATGTCAGTTCAAATGTGAGCGTGTACTGAACAACAAATCAAGATTTTTAACCTCCCAACTTTCCGCCAATCATCCAATTTAATAAAAAAATTCAATAAAATAAACATGATTCAACCAAAGAATTATTATTATATTCATAACAAAGTTGTTAATATTTCATTGTTTTTTAGAGTACTAACTGAAGGAAGAGTGTTTGCATGAATTACAATGAAAAGTATATGTAATTTGCAGCTAACAAGAGACACAGGCTATGATGCTTGAATGTCATGTGACAAAGGTAGGACAAAAGTATTTTGATAATCATTGGAAGCAGCACAGCCTGTTTCTTCCACTACAAACATTAACAGTAACTTTAAAAACTTACTTTGAAAAATCCTAAAGGTCCTAATTTGGCTGTAACTGTTATACAATGTAATAAATTCTGAAAAAAGAAGAATTTAGAATATGCATAGACAATAAAGAAACATTACTGTACATAAAACATTCCTTTACTAAAATGAAAATACGGTAACAGATACAAAATGAAGTTGTAAATTTACAAAATATTAGCAATTATGAAGTAAAAGAATTTACAGGCATAATAGAAAAAAATCCATGGATATAAAAACAATTATTATTTAAAGAACATTTTGACTAATGAAAAGCTTTTCTTAATTCATATATCACTTATAAACAGCTCCTTTTGATGTCAGCTTTATTATTATTGTTGATGAAAGAGATTGATATATTTACATATTTTGATTGATTTATGAAATGCTTAGAAATTAAATAATCAGTCATTATTTAATTTTATAAAAGTGGCATGACACTAATATACGATCAAAGGAAAATGCACCATATTTGTGTAATAGCAACATTAACCATACTTCAATAAAGAATATACATAATCATCCTTATATTTATTCTCATCCCTATATTCAAACAAGAAAGAAAAATCATGCACTACACATCTATTATGAAACATTTTCCAACAATCCCAGAATACTGGACTAAAAACTCACTATTTATAAGGTATACATCTATTTATATAAAATCCAAGTCTCTGAGTGTCCCTCACAATTCTGGTAGGACCGCCTCATTGTAATGAGTAATTGTTGAAAAATACTAATGCAAGTTTAACACAGTAGTGGCAAGTGTTGACCAACTTGTCAAAATATCGCCAAATTTGGCGACAAAAATAAGTTGTCATATATGCAGCCAACTTAGCAATAGCTGGCTAATTTGGTGAAATTCCCATTTAAAACCATTAATCTTTCACAATCAAGGTCACTGCAATTTAATTTTAACTCCACGCTTTTAAGGTTTTTTTTTCAAAATCTATGATTGAGAATTTAAAGTGTATTATACGATAATGTACGTCTTTACATCTTCATCCCGATGCTACTAATAACATAATCGCCAGTAGATGGCACTGTACTGTCTGAGCTCCTAACTTCCAGATTTTAATGTTCTTTAGCTATTTTTCCAGTATAGGGGCCTTAGTGAGATGGAGAAAATGAAATTTGGCAACATATTTTCTAGCAACTTATTCACTGTTTTACATACACAAGTAATTTTTCAATATTTATACAATTTATTTAATATAAAGAAGCCATTTAACTATTTCTGTATACAAACAGAAGTAAATTGTATACAAAAAAACAACAATAATATAGATATAAATAAAATGTTTATAGATTATATAAATAAAGTTAAAAGTTCATTAATTTTGTTTTAATAGCTGTTTATATCATTTGGCAAAAAATCTCACTTCTGAAGGTCAAATTATGACAAACTTAAAAAAAAGTATGCCAAGGCCCCTGTACTAGAAAAGTACTGCGCTTTATATAGTCAGATACAAAAGTTAGATTCTCGGTACTTTTCCACTTTAGGGGCCTTGACAAAGAAGGAAATTTGGAACATATTTTCTGGGAACCTATTCACTGTTTCATTTTATATACACATGCATTTTTTTTTTTTTCAATATTTATACAATTTATTTAACATAAAGAAGCCATTTGTCTAATTTTATACAGAAACAGAAGTAAGTTGTACATAAAAAAGAACAATAACCTACATATAAAATACACATATAAACACATATATACACATATAAACTTTGCACTGTCTGCGCTATAGGGCAATTCCATCATAACTGACATAATATTTGATCATCGAATTTTGTTTTCAAAACTATGTAGAAAATTTAATAATAAAACTAGAATAAATTTTTATAATTTAAAATATTTCTTACTAAGGACTTAATACTCAAATACTTGCAGATGATTTCAATCTCTCTTTTAGTCCCAAAAATTGGAATTCAAAATTCTGTAACTGACGTAACATAAAATATACAAACATTTTTTCTGCCTTCATTGAAGTGTAAAAATTATCAAAACTATCCCATTAAAAAAAGTGATTTAATGTTCTCAACAACACTAAGTAATGCCAAATTATAACAGTAACTTGTTTAATTAATTTCTGAATAATAAAAAAGAAAAAAATGGTATTTACATGTGTAACCGACGTAGCTTTTATTGTGTAACTGACGTAACATTATGACTTTACAAAGACAATAATGGTATTTAACTTAGTTTGTAAACAGTAATTTACAATGCCTTTTTATTAGGATTTTATTATAGAATATAAAAATATCAAGTTTTCCAATCATACCCTTAAATTAAACATATTATAAATTTTATTCCCCGCCCCCAAATAAAAATGATGATTTTCTGTGGAATTGCCCTATAGCAAGGGGGAGAACAAAAAGTTTAAACATTAAATATTAAAGTTTCTATAAAGCACTATAAGGCTAAAAAACTAAGAATAAAATAAATGTAAAATAAGACTAAAAAAGAGCTGTTTGAATAAAAAATTAAAACAAAATAAATGTAATTTTTTAAATTTTTAATTAATTTCTTTATTTTTTGAAAGGTATGCTTCCATTAAAATTCACAAAAATGTAGGAAAAAAAATTTTTTTTTAATGCACTAAAAAGTAAAAAATAATATTTGAGCTTGAAAAGAAATTGTTTTATTTTCTCATCCCCAAGGAAAAAAAAAAATGAAAAAGTGGGCGCCAACTTTATATGTATGTATGTACCATATATATATCTATAATAATAAGGAAAGAAGTGTGAGTGTGTCGACGGTGTTCTGAAGAGAACATTGCACATAGAGCTACAAAATTTGGGGAAAAGGTACATCTATATATGAAATTTTGCACCTCGAAGCCCGATTTTTGATTTTTTGATTAGATTTTTTTTTAATTTAATTTTTTATGCGATTTTTAGCACTTTTTTAAGTTTTGAGGCGATTTTTTTATATAAGTTAGAAGAATATGGTTTCTTTCTTTTAACCCAATATAGTAAATTTTGTTCTCTTTTCAAAAAAGTTTATTCGGAATTCGTGCAGCGATTTTTTAATTTTTAGCGAATTTTTTATGCAATCATTGAACAGCATTTAATGTATTTCCATACCTATAAGGAGGTTATCGTAGAAGGACACAGTTCTGTTGCCAAATGCCGCCAAGCTGGCAGTATATCGCCAAAAGTGACACCAACTTGGCAGTATCTCTAATATTTCACCAAATTCGCATAGACTTCCATTGTAAAACAATATGGATTACTTGCTTACAGAAAATCAACAAATCGAGATATTTTAATACAACAAATACCTAATATTAACTTAAGGGATTATATTAATTCGATTTTTCCACATTAGGAAAAATAATACGGTTTTTTTCTTTTAACCCAATGTAGTAAATTTTGTTCTCTTTTCAAAAAAGTTTATCCAGTAATTTGTACAGCGATTTTTGAATTTTTAGCGAATTTTTTATGCGATTATTGAACAGCATGTAATACATCGCCATACCTATAAGGGGGGTTACCGTAGGGGGGACGCAGTTTTGTCGTTAAATAACACCAAGTTTGTCGCCCACTTGGTGATATATCGCCAAATTTGGCGACCAAAATGAGTCGCCAAAAGTGACACCAACTTGGTGATATCTCTAATATTTTGCCAAATTCCCATAGACTTCCACTGTAAAACAATAGGGTTTACTTGCTTACAGAAAATCAACAAATTGAGATATTTTAATGCAACAAAAACTAATATTAACTTAAGGGATTATATTAATTATATTTAAGGAAGTCCAAGTAAATTAATTACGAAGAAAAGTAACATGATCTAATGATTAGTATGATTTCCAAAATATAAATTTTAAGGGAGCCCACAGGTCAAAGGAATTAGATTTGAAACTTTTATCCAATTATAGTAAATTTTGAGAAGCCCAGTGGTGTAGTGGTCAGGGCATCTGACTGCCACACCGCAGGTCGAGAGTTCGACTCCCGACTGGGCAAGGTTCACTCAGCCTTTCATCCCTTTGGGGTCGATAAAATGAGTACCAAGCTTGCTTGGGACTAAACACCGAGGGTCTCGCGTTAGGCTGACCACCTGGCCGGGATGCATGCTGTATAGCACCTCGGGGCCCAAGGTCAAGAAAACAGAGATGGGCACTGTCGGCCCAGATCCTTCTTGGATTGTATAGCCACAGAGTTTAGTTTTTTTAGTAGTAAATTTTGACTTTCAGGATTTTTGAACTTTTTGTGATTTTTAATGCGATTTTTGCATTTCTTCGCGATCTGCTGCAATTTTTCGATATTCCATTTTTGACCTAAAGTACATTCTGCCCTCATTTCAATAAAGTTTATTCGGATTTCGTATAGCAATTTTTCGAATTTTTCGGGAATTTTGTATGTGATTTTTAGTGTATTTTAACGTTGCTACTATTTTTCCACATTAGTGAAAGGAATCAACTTGCAATCTTCGAACACAATATATAATTTTTTTTTCTCTTTTTAAAATTTGAGAAGCGATTTAAAAATTTTTTTGCGATATCTTATTGTGATTTTCAGAGCTTTTTCGTAATTCCTGCTGTTTTTTGACGTACCCGGGCAAATTTGCTAGTGTATATATATATATATATATATATATATATAATATCATAAAAACAACTTTAAACGTTAAATTGCATTTGTGCTCACTCTTTCATTTTTTTTCTTGGACATAAGAAAATAAAACAATTTATTTTCAAGGACAAATAAATTTTCTACTTTTTAGTACATTAAATTTATGTTTTTTTTTTTTACATTTTTGAGAATTTTAATGAAAGCATGGACAGACAGACAAAGACCAAAGTCGTAAACACTTTTCAAGTAGGAATTTGTTAAAAAGAAATTGCCATTTTATTTTATATTTAAATTTGGAATGAACCTAAATCTTTAGCCCAATACCATTATCCAAAAATGGACATATTTATTTTCCTGGACTGGAAATTACTGTGCTCCTCTGGAGAGAATATCCCTGGTTTTAACATCAGTAAATGCAGTTAATTTTTTGAGAGGGTAGTGAACTTGTTTCAAGCATGCTGTTGTCAGGAAGAAATCAATGTGCATTTAATTTATACCACCTATTCTGTTTTTCTTTTTACCGAATTTTTCTCTGGTCCTTTGTGGTCCTGTTTTAGCAAGTTTCATATACTACTGTATATAAACACGATGTCTCATACAGTAAAACCTGTGAAAACAATAATTGTTAGCAACTGAAACAAAATTCCGATTTAGGAAGCATAAGTGTGAAGTATTCCTAGCGTAGAGATAATAAAATTTGTACTTTTAAAACAAAAGTGCTAAAAACACCAAAAAATTTCATTTTATACAGGCTTCAGTCTACATGGCAAGTATATTTTTAAGGCACTGTTTCTGAAGAGACTATAAAAAAATTTCCATTTTAGAAAGGTTCTGTATTAACAAGTTTTATTGTATTGCATTCCACTTGTAGTAGGCTAACAAAATAGTATGATACGAAAAGCAATTTAAAAGAATTTGTGCATCATGAAAAGACAGGACTTTTGGCGTTCCTCACAGTTGAACGTGGGACAGGTCTTGTAACCTCTGAAATTCGGAACACCTGCATCACTATCCTCACCCCTTAAAATTAATCAATACTTATTGTATCATTATGAAACACATATTAAAATAACTGTGAAAGTAATAAAAAAATATTACCTTATATTCACCAGGTTTAGCATTCATAGTTCTTGTCTTTAAAACATCTAAAGGTTGTGTAAGAGTTGTAGCGATAGCTCCCTTAGCAAAATAAATAATAAATATTTTTCTTATATATTGCAATAAGTTAGATTACTAAACAGAAAAATGAAATTAGACTATATACAGTTCATATCTACTACAATTTATAACTTAAATTAAGAATTGTGGTATCTCAGTTAAGAAGTGTTTTAAGAAAGTTGTCTTTAAACTATTTTAATATCTATTTTATTGTTATTTATTATACATTATTATTTACTAACAAAGTGCTAATTTTAGTGATGTTATATAAATCGCATTATACAATGAATTGTAAAAACACAGCTACTTTCTTGTCTAATTTTGTTTTTCCATCTAGAGGTGTATAAGTTATAGTAAAAAATTACAAACATCTTAATAATAGAGAATTACTCAAAGTTCTCATTTATGGTGTGAATATATTGGCTTTTCATGTAATTTGAAAACCATATTTATTTCATGCAGAAATTGCACAGAATGTAAATAATTTATATTCTTTATATTTATTTTCCTTCCTTTAATGTAACTATTTTTTTTAAATGGAAATGCCATCTTGTGGTAATAGCTGCAATGCCAGCTATATTTTCTATGTTGTTTCCGACTGTATTGGATTTGATTTCCCTTAATAAATTGCTCAATACATATTCAAAATAGTGACAGTGGTGATAGAAGTAGACTAGTTCAAGCTGAAAGAGAATTATTTCTGAAGAACTTGGCATTTCATTTCTAGTGTACCTTGTATTTACAGTTAAGAAACAGCATAAGGTGACAATAGTTATAAATCAAAACTACCACGGCCTACATTTATCATGCAATTAGTTAGTTATAAGTTTGTTGCTTTTAAATTCTATAAAATAAAAATATCACTGATCTTGAATTACTAGTCAGGGATAAAATAATAAAATGCTTTAATTTTATTTATTATTATATTATTGAAAATAAAATATTTATTCATAACCCTATATTGTTTGTAACTGAAATTTACAAAAAGTGTTCAAATAAAAAATAAAATATTTTTTAAAAAAGGCTTTTCTCAAAAAAGGAGAAAGATATTTTTCAGATATGCATGTTTATATATATAAATCATCAATATAATTATATATATTTATATTATTGAATATATTGTTCTTATGAGTGGTCAATAATACTAAAATCAAATTTATATATAATATTAAAAGTTAAGTAATATCAATGTTCTTTTTATTACGGTTATTTATGATAATTAGATACATAATAACAATTATGTAATTTAATTTTCATTCTAATAAAGACAAATTGGTTTACATATAGAGTTAATATATGAATATAAGACAGGGATATAGTAGGTTTTGATTTATTAACCACTTGATCTCCAGGATGTATGCAGGGCTTAATTTTTGACAAAAAAAGTATCAGAGCCCTAATATTCTGCAGTACTAACAATCGTAGCAGGCCCTGGAGGTCAAGGGGTTAATTTCTTCTGTAGTGAAGCTCTTAAAATCATATCTAGATTTCATATTTAATGTTAATTTTGTTTCTAATAAATATTTGACATATTTGTCTGTCAACACTTTTACTTTTATCCATAAAGAACCAAAAAGTTATAAAATAAAAATAAAAGGTGTTTTGGTCATTTGTATAAGGAATGTTTAAAATTTCATTAGATCACAAGCACTTATATCATATTTTGTAAATAATTCATTATGTTGCATTTAAATTATAATTATTTATAGCCTAAATGCAATTTAATTGCATCTAAAAAGCTTCTTATACAATTAGAGATAAAATAAATCTTTTGTAACTGCATTAATTGACTCATTACTCAATCATATAAACAATAATATATTCTCATAATAATCTATTGATTTATTGTCTAAATGTAATTGCTAAGTACCTGGGTGTCATCCTAGATCAAAGACTTACTTCAAACAAATATTTTCTACAGTCAGAGGGAAAGTTGCTGGAGCCTCTATATTGCACTTTAACCTATTTTCAATAGTTCAACTCTTGCAACTTATAATAAGCTACTCCTGTGTAACTCCTGCACTCTTCCTATCTTAACTTATGCCTGTCCCATCTGGAAGTTCATTTGCAAATCCTCAATGGACAATTTAAGAAAATTGCACAACAAACACCTTTGCATCATTTGCAAAGCTTCCGGCTATCTCCATAACACCACAATATGCACAGACCTTAACACTCCCACCTTTAGGAAAAAAATTATTGACCTTTCTACAAAATTTTATAAAAGCCTTTACAACCTTCCTAACAAAATTATCGATGAACTGCCTGACTATAACACTTTTGAGGCAGACCATCACAAAAGACCAAAATATTCCATGAATATGGATGTTGAGGGACCTTGAGTTTTTCCAACCTAACAGTTTTCATATCTTCATTTTTTTTCTTCTTAAAATATATATTTGCTTATTAAAAAAAAAAAAAAAAAAAAAAAAAAAAAACTGTTATTAGATAACAGAATAATATACTTTACTGTTACTCTGTGTCATACAAAAAAAAAAAAAAAAAGATAATGACTCTGAAGTGCCTTTTTTTGTTTTGTAGACCTGTGACCTAACATCTGTCACTTCCTTGGCTGGCCTGCTATTACCAGCTTTTACCGAGTTTTACATTTTATTAGCTGTGCTTTATGTATATTAATTTAAACTTATATTCACTTTTTAAACTTTATAATTTTCTATTTTTCCATAAATTTTAAGTCTTGTAATTTTTAATTATTCTCTCACTTTAATATTATACCACTTTTGTCATAAGATATTAATCTTTAAACTTAAACCCTTTACGTAGTTTATAAACTACAGCTAGACTTTTTATTTCCCAATGGCTCACTAATAATAAGACACTCAACTACAAACTGGGCATAAAATTGCTGTCAACTCAGAAACCGCTCAAAGACTTTACACTGTTAAGCTAACTGACTGTAATTTAATTCTTCATTTGATTTTGTAACTGACATTAATTGCCTTATTACTCAACCATATTAACAAAAATATGTTGGCTTATTGCACAATCTGCTTATATTTATTCATTTATTTATCATTTTTAAAGAAAGGTTTCATTTTCAATATTTATGAGGTGTTCAGGTTAAGTTGGTTATCATAGTAAGTTTGATTAGAACACTTCCTTTGAATCGAGAAGCTTAAAGTCACACTTTTAGTGTATTTCCAAATGGTTTTGTAGAGTGTGAGTACAATTTTCGATATTTTTCTGGTTTTCTTTTGTTTCCCTCTGTTTTATTATTCCAATGCATTATGCCAGCAGTGATAGACTAGTCTTGACAAATTTGCTAGTCTATTGTATGAAATAATGCATTTATTTATTTGCGACATGTGGTGTTTTGTCGACTGACGATTAGACATCCATGTATGTTGCTTTGATTTCTTAAATTTTTATTGTTATAGATCTATTTTCCATTTGTTGTTCCAATCTATACTTAGATTATATTTATTTCAATTTTATCTGGTTTCATATGTTTTTAAATACGTTTTTGTTTCCTATTATATTAGAATTTTATAGTGGGTTTTATTTAGTATGATGTTTTGTAGTTTTTCTTGACAAATGAGTGGAATATTACTAATTGCCATCTCTAAATTGGAGATTCTCAGTCACTTTATTGTTCAAGTTTGTTAGCTTTTTAATTTCAAGTTAGGTATTCTATATATAAATTAAATAAATGAAATCTTAAAATTAGAGATTTTGTTAAAAGATCTTGTTCATAGTCTTTTGATTTTCAAAGATATATATATATATATGTATCAAAAAGCTGGATTGGGAAAAGAAAGGGATTAGAATAAATGGGGAATATTTAAGTCATCTCCGATTCGCTGACGACATTTTAATTTTCAGTAACAGTCCTGAAGAATTGGAAAATATGCTAAAAGATTTGGCAGAAGCTAGCATTAATGTGGGATTAAAAATAAACTTGGAAAAGACTAAGGTGATGTTCAATTCATTTGCATCAAAAAAGAAAATCGTCTACAACAACACTGAAATTAAAGAAGTGCAAAGTTATGTGTACCTTGGGCAAGAAATATCATCTGATAATAGTATCATGAATGAAATCAATAGAAGAATAAGAAATGGATGGAGTGCTTTTGGGAAGAACAATATTATTCTGAAGAGTAGCATGCCCCTGTGTTTGAAAAGAAAGGTATTTAACCAATGTGTTTTGCCTGTCCTAACTTATGGAGCAGAAACATGGACGCTAACAAAACGGATGGTACAAAGATTACAAACAACACAGAGAAGTATGGAAAGATGTATGCTAGGTATAACTAGAAGAGACAGAAAAAGAATAACCTGGATAAGAAGTCAGACAAAAGTTTTTGACATCATTGAAAGAATTAAACGGCTAAAATGGAAATGGGCTGGGCACATCGCAAGAAGACAAGACAATAGATGGAGCACAAACACCCTACAGTGGTATCCCAGAGATGTAAAACGGCCAAGAAGACGACCTCAAGTAAGATGGAGTGATGAAATCAGAAAAGTAGCCGGTGTAAATTGGATGACTAAAGCACTAGACAGGAAACATTGGAAAAATCTGGGGGAGACCTACATCCAGCAGTGGATTGATGATGATGATGATATATATATATGAGGACATGAGTTTCAAAATTCACCTTATCCAAAATAAAAAAAATCATGTTTTCTCTATCAATGAATTCGATTGGATAACCTGCACTAAAAAAACACTACAATCTTGAAAAAAAAAAAAAAAAAAAAAAAACTAGTTTTATCCTGTATTTTTGGCATTGTAAAATCTTGGTTTACAATTAAAACCAATGGATGCAGTTAAAGGTTTTTCACGATTTCCCAAATTTTGATTTTCTGGGTAAGGCAAGATGAGGACATACATATAGATAGAACAAATCTTATATATAGTAGACTTGTGATAATTCAAACTCTGTTAATTTGAATTTTAGGTTAATTCAAATAAATGGGAAAGCCTAAAAAATTCCTACAATGGAAATAAGGTAACATTACATTACTTTATTCAAACTCAATTTCTATGTTTTCACATAATTCAAACTGGTTTATAGGTTCTTTCCTTTCTTTATTTTACTTTCTATCTCATACAGTTCTTTTATTACCCTTGAATTTCAAGTACACAATAGCCGGTTTCAATGGTCTAGTTTCTATGAATCTATTTCTTTTATTGCTTCCAGTAAATTGCATTGTTAGCAGATGTACAGAAATCTGATCCATTGTCCTAACTTTGCTTTGGGAATTTTGGAAAAGTATTGCAGTCTGTCTATTAGTAACGTAGACTGAGCATGCATGGGAGATAAGCAAGTTTAAATATGAAAGGGCAGTATATGCATTTTTATGGTGTAAAGATTGCAGTAGCCTTGTGACTGAAGGGGTGACATTACATTCCTTCTCTTCTTCAATGTTCAATCAGTTATCAGTAAAAATTTGTGCTGCTAGGTTCTTCTGCTAGGTATGGCGATGAGAGAGAAATATAAATCTCTCACTCTTGAAATGAAAGTTGGGATGCTGATAAAAGTGGAAGATGGTCATTCGAAAAGTTACATTGCAAATGGATATGTCATTAAATGACCTATCTGAAAAATAAAGGTTCAATTATTCAATCTTGAAAGAATGAAAAATTCAGAAAAAAGAAGAAAGCAGATGAGAACTATCGTGTACAAGAACATGGATGAAGCATTATTGCTGTGGCTGAAAGATGCTCAATCAAGAAATTTGCCAATAATGAGGCTCCATATTGAGTGCCAAAATTTTGGCCCCATATTGAGTGCCAAAACGACTGAACTAGACAGTGTTTTAAACATAGAGAACTTTAATATGCAGCGACAGATGGCTATCCCGTTTCAAGGTCCAAAATGATTTAGTCTTTAAAACTGCATGTGGCAAAATTGCCGATGTAAATCCAGAAATTTGCAGTAAATATAGCAAAAGGTTACTGAAATTACCTTCACTTTATTCTGAAAGCAATATATTCAATGCAGATGAGACAGGTTTACTTTATAAGCTTTTGCCAAATAAGACATTGATCTTTAATAATGAGATGTGTATCGGTGGTAAATACAATAAAGAGAGGAGGATTACTGTAGTGATCGGGAGTGAAAAGCTAAAACTACTTGCTACTGGCAAATTTCGAAATCTGAGATGTTTTAAAGGAATTACGACATTACCTATTGAAAACACGTCAAATCCTAAAGCATGGATGACACAAGAAATATGCATCAATTGGCTGAGATACAAAAATTTCGCTCCAAATACGCAAACTTCTTCTTTATCTGGATAATGTAACTAGTCACAACATACTACACAAACTAAATTGTATTCGAGTGGAATATTTGCCACCAAACACCACATCTAAATTACAGACCATGGATCAGGACATAATACAGGATTTAAACTTTCACTATCATAGAAGACTTTTACAGCAAATGCTGTTTACAATTGATTGTAAGGAAAATTATCATATTGCACTGACTGCCATAAAGGATCTCTAAGCTGCTTAAGATGTTGTTAAAGAGCCAACAATAGTAGGTTGTTTTAAACATGCTGGATTTACACAAAGACAGATAGAATACCCAGAAATAGCATGTGAGAATTTTGTGCGAGCATTCTCTTATCTACTCTAGCATTCTCTGTGCTCAATCTCTTAAAACAGTAATGCCAAATTTCAAGCCCAAACAAATCCAAATATATTGTAATTTATAATGTTTTTAGAACATTTAACTCATTTCATGCGTTTTAAATTTTGATTTTTTTTTTTTTAGAAATTGTTCCTAGCAAGCATTTACATCTTAAAAATTACCACCATGCCAAAAATCAAAGTTCTAGCTCCAACAGTATCACAAAAATTGCATCTTTAGGACATTTTTTGTTCCTGCACCCTTTTAAATAAATTTTTTTAGAAACTATGTGCAAGCATTCACGTGTTAAAAGTAACTGCCATGTCAAATTTCAAGTTTTGGAAACTGTTAGCTATTATTCACAGGCTTACAACTGATATTAAAACAATTTCATCAGTTAAGAAGTTCAGATCGAAATTTACCCTATTTAAAACATTCAGAGCATTATGCATATTTTTACACATATATATGTATTTTTAAATATGTACTTACAGCCAGGACACTAGCAGTAAAATGGGTGAGTAGATTATCAGAAAAATATGCTGTCAGCAAAAGCGTCTGTTTTATTTGATCATAAAATGAAATCTATAAAATTAAAAATACATTAAAGTTGTAACAAAAAATTTACAATATTTGGTGCATTCACTTATAAATTCTTTTATAAATTTACTAAAAGAATAATAAATTGATAAATTATCATTCTTATATAATTAATACAATAAAATTTATTCTCATAGTCATTTCACTCTCTTCTAAAAAGTTTTACTCACTCTAGATTATTTATTTTAATAGGAAATAATTTTTTGTTCAATATTTTATACACATGAATCTTGCTAAGAAAAATTAGCTCAACAATTACTTCTTTTAAATATCAGGAAGTTAACTTAGGAAACTTAAGTTTACAAAAGTTAAAGAAGATGTAAATAACAAAAGTTAAATTTGAAGAAAACAGAAGTGAAACCTTTTTGTTGTAAATTTTATTGATTTATTTTCTTCTTGAAGAATATGTTAGACATGTTAGCAGCTGGTACCATACTCTCTTGGTAAAACTTATTAACGTTTAATTTTTTAATATTAAAAATTATTAATATTATTTAAATTAGCAGTTGTCAACTGGTGATGCACAGGAAAATTTTGTAATCCACAGTAAAATCTTGAAAATACTTGCATTTTTTTTACGTTTTAATAATTATAAAATGAAAATTAATATTGTAAGAAGATTTTATATTTACAAAATTTTAAGACTTTTAAAAACTTAAATTATAGTAGGCATTGACGATTATGTTAATAGATGTTTTTTGTTAATTATTCTACCTTAAAAACAGTGAACACACATAGTAACACACATAAAAATGCAATGAAAATTTTGATTTAGTTTTCAATAACATATTTAAAATCTATACCAATAAAATAAAGTTTTGCTCTGTGTGTGAGCTTGCAAAATCTAGCACACCTAGAAGTCTGAAAATTTCGGTGAAGATAGTCCAAGGTAGGTCCTGATGCACCTGAGAATCAGAACTTTAATCTTTTGATGATTAGCCAAGTTATTAATTAAAAAGTCACAAAAAAGCCCCACATACAAGAGCATGAACTGTGTGTCTTTCACAAAACAACAAAAGAAATGCCTCTGGTTTTGACAACACCAGTAATATTTGTTCAGAGCGGAAAAGGGGTTACCATATGTCTGGGTGACCAGATGAATATAACAGTTGGAGTTTTTCGTACACATTCAAATTAAGAAAACTGTTACATTTATTGATTTGATACAAGGCAGATATATATGGAAAAAAATATATTCTAAATCCAAAAAAATCGGTTCATAATTTGCTGAGATCCACAGTCAGAAATTATAAGGTATATAAAAAATTTTAAAACTACTTCAGGTAGGGATTTGAAAATTGCATATATACACAAAGTAATACTCTGTTTCAGAAATTCGAAAAAATCTACCAATAACTTTTTATTTTATCAATAAACTGATTTTATATGGAAAAAGAAATTTATTCTTCATTTAATCCTACCTTGAAATTGCAGATATTAGAAGGGGAGGGAAGGGGAAGCATATTGACATCTTAATTATCTCCTCTTGCAGTCTTAAAGTAAATTTCTGAGTTGGCATTACAACTATTTCCACATAGTAACTTCTGAAAATCTTTAAATTATGTTCCTAGCTCAGCTGCCAGTCCCAATTTTTGACAGAGTACAGCAGTAGACTTAATTGGTCATATGTCAAAGATAACTTGCACCTCCATTCTGCCCCCTTCTCCCTTCATCAATTTTTGCTTAACTGAGCCCTATCTTAATAACTCAACTTCTATTACTCATATCTCTTTGAAACCGATTCCAAATTACATTAATATCTTAATTATCACCTCATAGTCTTAAGTTAATTTATGAGTAGTGGTTACCACTATTTCCAAATAGTAATTTCAGCAAATTCTTAAATTAAGTTCTTGTCTCAGGTACCAGTCAAAATTTTTGACTAAAAACTCCAGTATTCCTAATTAATTCTTTGTCAAAAAGCACTTGCATCTCACTCTCTCCTTCCTGCCTCCATTTTCCATGCAGGGGATTTTCCTCTTAGTTGAGTCCACACTCGAACAACAATATATCTCCAGGTAGGTTGAATAACAGAGTTTTGTTCGGATAGAGGTTTGTTTAGAACAGAGTGTGCTCCCTGGCAGTAGAAAGTGGAACTAACAGATTTTGGATTTTAGATATATTATTTACACAGGCCTGGGCAACGACAGGTGGATCAGCTAGTAAATAATATGTGAAACATTTCCATCTGTCACAGCAATTAAAAGACAGCACTGCTCTCAGCTTGAAAGAAAAATAGTTCTTTGTCTTCTAGTAACATTACTGGAACAAAGGGAAACAAATATCACATTAAAATGGGTTACACTCAGGGTTCGTAAATATCATGATATTTTCGAAAATATCAAAAATATCTGATATTTTGATATATATCTGATATTTTTGATATATATCCGATATTTTCAAAATAGTCAACTTTGCTGATAATAAATATTTTCAAGCATAAGAAACTAAAACATATTGCACTTAACATGAAAACTTAAACAATATACTAAAAGCACATTTTTCTTTTTTACTTAGAATAAAATTGAAGATCAACTAATTGAAAACATGAAAACCGAAACAATTTGCTTTATGCACTTACATAAATAAAAAAAAAAAAAAAATAAATAAATAAATAAATAAAATAAAGCTATAGGATTCAGTATCATTAAGAAATCAGAAATTTATAAAACAAAATTTTAAATACATATTGTTTTAACTGAAAATTTTGAACATTTTTTATTCCCTAACATACTGTACAGTTTAAACTGAACTAAATACCAGAAGAGATTCTTTTCTAATGAAGCTGTATTATATATAACTGAGTATTTAAATTAGACAGTTTATTATTCAGTGTGTGTTCTGAATTAATAATGTCTCTCATAATCTACAGTTAAAAGTAAAAAATTCAAACATAAAGCTTGGAAAAGATATTTGTTTTCTTCTTCGGCTAAAAAAGTTTACTATCAGAGACAAAAATTCTTTATTTACAGAACAACACGGTCAACAACAGTTAGAAATTTCATTTGCACTTGTTTTGACTGAAAATATAAAAAATATCTTGCACAGTGATATTTTGAAAATAAATATCAAATATAGAAAAATATTGAAAATAGCATGCATTTTGATATTTTGAAAATAAATATGGAAGTAATATGAAAATATCGAAAATATCAAACATCTTGATATTTTCAAAATAAATATCGGATATATATCATGATATATATCAAGATATATATCGATTGATATATATCAACGAACCCTGGCACACTTAAAAAGCCTTCAATTATTCGGCAATAACTAAACTTAATTTGATAATTTTGTTACCAATGATTAAATAACCAATTGCAATTTTTTTATAATTAAATAAGCATTTATAATTTTGCCATAATAAATAGATGCATTTCACACTAATAAAATGAAAGTTCGCTGGACATTATTGCACAAATTCATGTATGTTAATAAAAAATTCATATTAGAGATTGCAGGATTAAAAATTATGAAATTAGTGGTCCATGAGGTTTAAAAAGTTGGCAACTGACTTAGTTAAATGAAAATATGGTGATGTGGGCATCCTCCCTGCACACACATATTTTTAAGATCAGACAAAATACTTCGTCCTCTAACACCACCATACACTGGACCTCACCTTGTCATAAATAGAAATCCCAAAAACCTTTTTATTGACATTAATGGCAGAAAAACAACAGCTCCGATTGATCGCGTTAAACCCGCCTATCGATTGTCAGACACTGTTGTTACAGATAATTCTGTTCCTGTTCCAGAGGTACCAACTGAGCTGACACACATTGATAAACAACCTATTACTCGTTCTGGACGAAAAGTCACCTTTCCTAAACATTTGGTTACCGAATATGTAATATAACACATCTGTACATAATATTTTATATAGTTCCTATTATTGTATTGAATATTAATTTTGTATTTCTGTTTTGCATTATTTATGTATTATTATTATTACATTGTATCAAGCATTTATAATATTTCATATATTGTATTACTCTCTTGCATTTTATCGTTCACGTTGTTCACTGGGGGGATACTCTATGGTGATGTGTCCATCCTCCCTGGTGTGTTCAACAAATGGCGCTACAAGCACAGTAAAAACACTTTCACTTCTAGTTGCTGTTATGATTCAGAAGTGTGGCGCTGCTGTAATCTGCGTCTGCTATACTGTTAAGCCATGAAACAAAGGATCGGCATTCTTTTCATTAAATTTTATTTATTAAATTGTTGTTGTTGATTAATTGAAGTCTTTATTCAAGTAATGAACATCGTACAACATATTTTACTACGCAACTCACCACAAAAATATATACATATAATATTAAAGCTTAATTTGAAACTTAGTACTTTAGCTTTACTATCCAATAAATAATCTCCTAACACCAAAGTCCATTAAATAAAATAATTTTTGACAAAAATGTGACATGCTTCACTTAGCAGTCTATTGATGTTACATAGAATTAGAATATATAAAGTAACACACCTTATATATAAATATAGAAATTTTTCAGAACTGAAACTTTTCACTCCACATTTATCAACATAAATAGCTATACAATTATGATTGGAAAAGAAATCCTTAATTTAAAAATGTTTTTGCTTTGTACAATGAACAATGCTTTTAGAAAGTGATAAAATAAAACATCTAGAACTTAAATTACATTGCTGCCAATGTGTTAAATTATTTTTTTTATTATTAAAATTAAAAAAAAATAATATATACATATATTTTTTAGTACTTTAAAATATTATTGGGCATAAAGGATTAAAATCTGACTGTGTTTATAATTCACATCGACTACACTGAGAATAGATTGATTTACACATTGCAAAAACTATCAATTATTTAACAGGATCCAAGGATGTCATGACACTTAAAATTTTGAAATTTAAACTAGTTTCAGATATGTTAGTTTTTTTCTTACTTTTTAAAGACATTTTTGTAATGGCAGCAACTAAATTACTCCTTTATTATGAGAAAAAGAGGGAAAGGGGAAAAAAAAAAAAGAAGGAATTATTAACCTTTTCGTTACACCACTTTCCCATTAAAATTAATACTATAAATCTTTTTTTAAGGGTACAATAACGTTAGTTTTACTTTTTCCTAAATAATCAAAAGATCTCATGTAATTATGCAATTTATGGGTTGCCATACAGCTAGTTTATTTAATTTCTTTCTATTTCTACCTCAGAACCTCTCTTAAATGCAATATTTTTTATTCAAAGAAAATGTTTTCTTTTACATATAATACATAACTAAAGAGGTAAGAACTTTCAAATTCGGGATTTCATTAAAAATTTGAATTCAGTAAACAAAAACACATTTTTTTTTTCCATCAGTGTTTCATGCATTCTTACATATTACGCAAAAAATAAGGTGGGATAGTATCAAAAACAGCGTTAAACATTGAGATATTTACAGATCAGACATAAACAACAGTTAATTTACAATTTTTAGTAAAGTATCTATTGTCAAAAAATGACAGTTATTCAAAAATCAGTTGGTTTGTTTGGCAGTTATTTTTTCAGCATATTGCAGATAATTGAGAATTAATAGGGAAGGTTTAATTAGCCTCCCTTATCTAGTATATAAAAAAACAATTTAAAAAACTGTTACTAGCAATAAATGTAAACAACTTTGATAAGAAACCATAAAATAGACAACAAATATTGATACCCATTTGGAATCCCTTCGTGCTTAAGTATCACATAATGAATAAGGGGAAAAAAATGGTCTCATTTACTGGTTTATGATTATTCTATCATTACATGTTTTATCAACCAGATGAAAAACGGGCAAAAATCTTTTTCAAAACAGACACATGAGCCGTTCAGTGCACAAATCGATTAATCCATCAAATGAAAATGTTCAGTATAAACAGTTAAAGTTATTGTAACTATAAAAATATTGTACCTATATAATATTTTTTCTCGGGATATTTTGACTGAACTCATTAATTTTATTTTAATCAAGGGCATTCTTTATCACTGTATAAATACATAGAAAATTTTCAATGTTCCTTTGTTAAAAAAAACGCCACTTAAAATGGAGTTAGTCGGATTGTCTTCTGAACGCCTCATATGATATCAAGAAGAAGTTATCTAGTCCTCAACCCAGCTAAAAATTGAATCACAAGCAAGTAGAAAAATGATGATGCGTGAAATAGAAAAATGACTTTTAGAAAAAGGCTTATTGGATGTTGTTTGATTAAATGATAACTAAGGATGTAGACAGATATTTATTGGGGGGGGGGGGGGGGGGGGCAGGGGATTAAAAAATTTCCCAACTTGAAACAAACTACTCTAATTTCCAACTCAAATGATATGTGCAATGGATGTATGATAATAATAGTTACGTGTAAAAAAATTCCTTTCCAAAGAAAAATACTGAAGCTAAATTATTAGTAATAAATAAATAATTAGAACATAAAAATTCTAATTATTGGTTCGTTTAATAAAGGTTTAAATACACCTCTATCACTTAGATAATTTAAATCAAAACTAGATTATTTTCTATTTTCCTATCTTGGAATAATTCGGCATGAAAATAAAAATCAAAAGATAAGATAAACATTTGAAAAATGAATAGTTAAGGAAGCTTGGGCTCATTCTTTCTGAAACTGAATTTTTTTTTTAATTCATGTATAGAAAGAAGAATTTTTTTTTCCTTAAAAATTAGTTATTCCATTTCAACTTATTTTAATGCTATTTGAAAACAAAATGAAGGGAAAAGAGACAGTAAAAAATTCATATTTCTTTTACTATTATTTTTTAAAAAGATAAAAGGTCTTTCAAAAATCTAGAATTTCTCAACTCTAAGCTCAAATTTCCCAGGTTCACAAATATTGGAGGGGGAGACTCCTCCTCCTCCCGGAACCCCCCATGGCGACGCCTCTGGACATAGACGCACTTCTCTAACATGTTATGCTTATATTTTTTGCAGCTGGCCATTTTAAGCATATTTAGCTCATTGTTTAGCAATCTATTACGTACTAAACTGACCTTTTTTCGATTTTATTAAAAATTTGTGATCATTATAAGTTCAGTGTAATTATTTCAAAGATTTTGTGGTTAAGTTACCTAATAATTCTATTGACATAATTGCTTACCTTCAGGGATGTAGTAGAGGATATATGGAGATATACATCTTATACCTTCTGGATTTTTTAAAAGCTCTGTATACCCCCTGTTTCTCAAACACAACTATAGAACATACCCTCTGGTTTTTTTATGACTACAACACTGCTTACTTTCTATTCAATAGTCTAGTCACACATGAATTTAGTTATATATTTAACCTTAATTACCAAGAGTTTGAGATGAGATAAACATGTTTTCAATTAAATGGAAACCCTAAAGTAAATCTTAACCAAAAGTTTAATCTAGACCCCTCTTCTAAATGCAATGAATTATTTATCTACACTAAAATACATCAATAGTCGCAAATTAGAGAAAAATTTAAATTTCTATACAAAAGTAATAAAGTACCTGACCAACTGTCATTAAAACAGCTCTACTTGTTGCCATCGTTGCTCCAGAAAATAAACGTTTACTTCCTTCATGCTTAAAAACTTGGATTAAGCCATCAACAGCATGCTTGTAACTATAAATGGGTTTTATTAATATGCAATAATGCATTCTATTATATTCATGCACGATTTATACATGAAAACAAGGAAGTAAAAAAAATTAACTTTGCAAAAACTGTCAGAGTACAATTTTAATTTACCCCTTACAAACACATTAAATTACTTAGACATCAAATTCAAAATTTTAATAATATGGAGTTTGACATAAATATCAATAAAAGATTTTGAAAACGAAAAAATTATACATGATATAAAATGAAAAATTGATGATGACATCAGTTGAAAAGCATATTGTTGTTGCAGATTTAAGTTACATTCATAAACATAACTAATCTTAAAAACTTTTTTTAATTGCAATTTCAGATGGCACCAAAATTAAAATCTAATATTTACTAATGATATATAAATTCCAGATAATAGGGACACATTGGTTCTGCACGATCTGCCCCAATAACCAGGTAAATTTAATGATACTATTCTATTTTGTTCTTGACATTTTGTCCCAATTAAATGATGTCCCAAATAACCAAAATCTACTATATATAACAGCTTTTCTAACAAGTCTGTTATTACAGTAATAAAAAATCTTAAATTTTTAAACACTATAACTACCATCTATAACAGTTATCCTGTTATACATTACCTTTCAAGTCCCCCCCCCCCACCCCCCAAGCGGGTCGCTAAATTGAATTTAATATTTAAAATGTACCTCTTTTACTTCTTACCTCCACCACCCCATTTATGCTTGTAACTATAAATGGGTTTTATTAATATGCAATAATGCATTCTATTATATTCATGCACGATTGATACATGAATACAAGGAAGTAAAAAAAAAAAAATTAACTTTGCAAAAACTGTCAGAGTACAATTTTAATTTACCCCTTACAAACATGTTAAATTACTTAGACATCAAATTCAAAATTTTAATAATATGGAGTTTGACATAAATATAAAAATTTAAGATAATTTAATTCTTTCAAAGACTCATTAGCTTTAATGAAAGTAAATCATCAATTCAGTTCTGCTTCTCAACTTTAAGACACTTTCTTACACACATGCATTCTTTTAAACGTTATAGCTCTCGGTTAATGTAAAAACAGTATGGAATGGCAGCTGTACATGTTCTGCATATTTAGTTCAATTCTCATCGCTAAAATTACTTAAGTTCCATTTTTTTTAATTCATGGCTCCCATTTGCTTTTGTCTTCATAAAAATTCAGACTGTTAAAAGAAGTAAAATACAAATCTACTTGTATCATTTTTTACAGCTGTACAATTTTACCCCCCTTTTTTTTATAATGCTTTTTCACACGTTTCCATTTTTCTGTTTACTGCAATATACACTATCCCATGCATTTGTGCCTAACGGCCTGTCTATTTTCCCAGCTGCATATCTTTAAAGTCAGGATATTTTGGCTAAACTTCAAACATACTTTTAAAAAGCGCATATGTCTCTTAACACTCCCTGATACCACAAGAATTTACTTTTCTGGAAGCCATAAAACCTACACATATTTAAATGTGCAAGCAATAGACTGCATAAAATTTGCTAATCTTTTCTCGTGCCAAAATCTTTGTCTATCCTTGTGTAGTTGCTAAAAACCTTGCATGCTGGCGATATTTTGTCACGCCAAGCAGTGTGAAATTACACCTCAAATTTGTCACTTTTTACTATCTGCCTCCATCTCCATACTTGCTAGACGTCACAAGAGGAACTCTGACTTTTAATGTTATTCTTCTAAGTACCTCTCCATGATTTGTTATGTCACGGCTATATAATGTTCTTCATAATAAATTTTTACTAACTGCAGAACCACGTTGGAGTTTTTCTTGCATGTGTCCTGTTTTCCTGGGTAAAATTCTGCATATAATGAACAAATCTTCTTCACATCATCTAACCATTTTATGTCACATGCCTATGAGAAAAATATCACAGTCCTTTTTTTCCAGCATGGTTTCTCATCTGTTCTCGGCTTGCTACTAGGGTTACTTCACGATCGTCATTTTCCGACCCACAGCATACTTTATTAAGCCTACTTCGACTCAGCCTTCTCCATTCATCTTCTCCCACTGAGCTCTCACAGCCAGGTATGTAGTGGAGGGTATATGGTGGTATATGCCGTATACCTTCTGGATTTTTTTAAGGAACACCGTATACCCTCTTTTTCTCAAAAAAGCTGTAGTATATACACTGTAGGGTATTATACCCTCTGCCTTGAGCATATACCCTCTGCTTTTTTTATGACTACACCACTGCTCACAGCCATTTGAAATATGCTTGTGTCAGTTGGCATAATCAATTCATTTTGTTTTCAGTTTGTCGGCGTGTACTGCAAAAGGTGCGATTCTGTTCCTTCAGTTCATATATCAAAATTTCTATTTTAATTATAGTTTTACTTATTTGTTTTCTTGGATTTTTATCATTATTTAAGTTGACTACTCAATTTAAATTTTAACATGATTGTACTTTTCTTTTCCCACAAAATTAGTATTTATATTAAATTCGTTAAAAATTAGATCAGAATTAGTACTCCTGAAGATGCTAACAAGATGCGAATAAGAGCAAGATTCTTTTTTTATCTTACAGTGAATGGGGACGAAGGTCCGGGCCTAAATGCCTGCCTTCAAAGTACCAAGCCGAAGTTTTAAAAGATGCCTTGAGTTGCTATTTTTTTAAAGAGTGATGCGGACTAGATTTGATGCTATATTTATTAAATTATTTCTGCCTCCATTAATTAATTTTAAAGAATATAGGATTTCTTCAAGACTTAATTTCGAAGGAATTTTCTACTCGTGAAAATGGTGACCATGAGCAGAATTCAGAAACTTCCTTTTATTTATGGATTTGAATAGACAGGAATTTTACCACCATCCTTTGAGCTTATTCCAGCCTATGTATTTATTTTGACTTCTAAGAAAAACACATTTAAAGTAAGCTCCTTCCAATTATTTTTATATACAAGTTAATTCTCTTCATTTTTTAATGACCCAAAAGAACAAAGCACAAAGTGCTGGATTATTGCTTTATAACAGTTAATTCTCACCATAACCAATATTTAATTTATTTATACCACAATGCCCACATGTGCAAAATATTTAAGCACACCTTCTGAAAGGTTAATCATAGTGAATGGAATAATATTTTAAAATCAGGAATTTTAGGCATTAAACATCAGTATAAAGGAGATATATAAAGAGCTATTCTACATATTAATAATTTAAATATTTATAATGCTTACTTTCTACGCTGTTCAAAAGGAAGCTTAATGTCATTTTGCATCCTGCAATTAAAATAATACTTAAAAAACAATAAACAATTCAAAACATTAGTGAAGCATAACATTTATCTTTTTTTTAAATTCAGCATATTTCAATGAATACTTAACTTATATTAAATATTTAAGATTACTTATATCACAAAGTACAGCATTTTTATTAGTTTCTGAAAATTATGTTTAGTTAAATAATTTTCATTACATTTACTATCACAAACTTACAAATGAAAGAAAAATTCAAAATTTCTAATTTTTCAATGATAGAGGTAAAAAAAGAGGTAAGGAATAGATATTAAACACTTGTGCAATAAGATGAAAAACATAAAAAAGAAAAGAAAAACACTTATAGTATAAATTTAACTGATATAATAATAATAATAATAATAATTGGTTATATTTCATGATATACTCTAACAAAGAACATTTTCAAAATGATAATTTATAGTGGAGTTCCTATTTTCTACCAGTACTAGGCTGAATTAAGGATTCGTAACTGAAGTGCAGCAGGTTAATTTGAGTATATGAAATTCAGCGAACTTATCATACTACAAACTGAAAGTAGCTCTAAAGAAAAAGTAGCTCTAAATTCAAAAGAAAATACTAAATAAAAAACAACAGAAAAATAAAATTTCAACAGTTCCAAGTTTTCAATGGATTGTGTGTGTGACTGAAATTCATTAGGTTTTGTTTGTAAAGTAATACAGTTCATTGTAAATTTAAAAGACGCTGTAACTCGGAACATCAGAAGTGTCCGTTATGGAAGTATTATTGTATATACATTTTTCAACTGAAAAAGTATTTTGGACATTCATTTGAAAAACTGGGTCGACCTGAATCCGACCCGCAAAAGTCAAACGAAACAAGACCAGAACAGACTCAAACACGAAACAATGAAAATCAACCCTTAATTGCTGAAGAATATAAACTTGTGGAGACTTTAAACAAAGTGAATTCCTTTTCCTCTTCAATCCAGTTCACAATAGAGTTTGGAAATAACAGATCACTCCCTTTCCTTGATGTTTTGCTCCAGAGAGAAATTGTTAATAATATTCCTATTTTGAAAACTTCTGTTTACAGAAAAAGTACTTCCTCCGGGCAATATTTAAATTTTAAATCCAATAGCCCACTTTCACATAAAATCGCAGTTGTCAGATCCTTGTACAACAGAGCCTTGAGATTTTGCAGTGACAGAGTTAGTTTTGATAATGAAATTGGTAAGATAATGAATGATTTACGTCTCAACGACTATCCACGTCGTTGGTGTCTTAGAGTTATTTCGGAACTTACGAGCAAATCAGACCAGTATCCCACTCCTTACCAGAGTGTCAGTCCTATAGGAACTATATCTTTGCCTTATTACAGTAATATTTCAGAGAAAATTTCAGCCGTATTCAAGGATGTTAATGTTAGGACAGCTCATGTTCCTTTGAACTGCATTGGTAATTTTTTCAGTAGTTTTAAACATAAATATTCGAAGTTTGACCTGAATGGTGTCGTTTATGAAATTCCTTGTAAAGGTTGCAACTCGATTTACATTGGTGAGACTGGACACTCATTAAATGTTAGACTCAAGGAGCATAAAAATTCTTTTAATAAAGGTACTCTGAATTCAAGATTGGTTGCACATGCACTTGAGTTCGATAATGTCCCCAATTTTGAGAGTACACGAATTGTGGAAGCCAATTGCCCCGTATATTTCAGCCGTGTCTTCCTTGAGGGTTGGAGAGCTGTTTTAGCTGAATCGCAAATCAACAAAGCAACCCAGGTTCCTGCTGATTATTCTATCCTTCTTAGACTGTGATTTTAACTGTTTTTCGTTTGCTGTAGCTCTTGCTGTTTTGTGACTCAGCTCGTTTACTGATGAGGGCTATGAAAATAGCCGAAACGTTTATATATATTTTTAATTATATTTTAATTGTTTTTAATAAAATTTTAATGTGTGTATGTCTGTAGTTATGCAAATTGTGTTAATTATTAAGTAATCCAGACGTAGTTATGTATGTATTTTTAAAATCAACCCTATTTGAACTCAAACTGCAAGGAAAAAGCAGACGTCAACCCACCACAAACCTGACCCACAATGAAAAAATATGTCGACCAGATGCAAGACTATAACTTGGACCCAGAGAAACTTATTTAGGATATGATCACTTCTAACTGTTAATTATAGACTGTGCACAAAAGTAGGAGGGTTGTTGGTGATGCCGCTGAGATAATATATGATATGCATAGCAAACTGCTGCTAATTAATGAGTGGCCATTCTCTCTCCAACAGAAACATAACTTTCAGTTAAATTTGCATCATCAGAACTTTCAGCTACTCTTGCTTCTGCAATACTACATATATTTTTACTGAGATTTGTTAGTTTTAATTCTACATCTAGCAATTAAATGTACATGGTGTCCACATTGGAGGCAAAGACTGATTATTTTTCATTTAGGTTGGTAATTTTTACTTCTTTATTTTTAGCAGCTTTATATTCTACTAGAAGCCTAACTACTCTTTTAAAACATAGAGAAATCCAATCGCTTACTTTTTCTTCATCACAGCATGTACTTGTCTGAGCATACTTTCCTCCTTCACTAATTCATCAGCAATTTTATCGAATGCGAAATTCTCATCTTTTCATCTGTATACTCAGTGTATTCATGCAGTAGCCGACATACTGTCAGAAATCTTTAGAATAACATGTTCAGTATATGTACAAATCAATTTCTTCTTCAGATGTATGTATATCTTGTATCAAAAAATTTGTCTAAAAGTTTTATTATAAGAGTCCTAATTTTTGACTGAAAATGTTTCTCAAGTATCTCCCATGTGCTTTTCCGGATTCACAATTTGATATTAATGTTATTTGCAGTCATTTTTTAAGTCGATTTTAGAATAAAAATATTAACATGTTGAGAGCCACAATGACTGACACTGAAGCACTGAAAAATTTACAATGTTTTAAGTAATTTTTAAGAAAGTATAATCCTGTAATAAATAAAAGGTAGGTAAATTTCAAATAAATTTTCAGTAATTACTTAAAACAATGTATATATTTCCAATTTTATATCATATTTTAGATGTCAGTCATCGGTAAATGACGTGTTTTAAACGGAAAGTTCAGTGTCAGTCACCAGTAACTGACGTGGCACTTAACGTGTTAAAAATGAAAGAAAAAGAAAGAAAGAAAGTTGAAGGGATGGGGCTGTAACAAAAGCACACTTTTTACATAAAATATTTTGTCGATATAAAATAAAGTTTGAAATCAATCTTCTATTTACCTGCAA
This sequence comes from Maratus speciosus, assembly GCA_963932465.1. Lineage (NCBI taxonomy): Eukaryota > Metazoa > Arthropoda > Arachnida > Araneae > Salticidae > Maratus > Maratus speciosus. The sequence continues at coordinate 417,150,248 of OZ010791.1, forward strand.
TGTAATATATTTTTATAAATAATTTTTCAGGAATGTATCTATTGTGTAAAAACAGAATTTGGAGTAGTTCTACTAGGTGTATAAATATGATTTTACCCATTTTCAAATAAAGAATAGACATGTTTATTGTCACAAATGAAAGAAATATTTGTTCAAAGCATTTTCCGTCAGAAGCTACAATGATCGTCTATATGTCAAGTAAAAAACAAATTTTGCAATGAAAAAAGTTTGGTCATTTTGGAGCAATCCAATCATCATGTCAATTATCGATTTCTAAATAAGAAGTGATTTGCTCTTCTGAAAAGAAGCTTGCCCTAGAGCTAAGCAAATGGCAATCTGAAGGAGCAGCATCTTGGGCAACACATCTCAGCAAAATACCTCAAGAGTTTTCTTGACTGTTTTTGAAAAATGTGGGCAAGCATTGTAATTAAAAAGCAGAAAAACCAACGTTTAAAATGCACAGCCTTGCTTTTTCTAGCACGCTGTTCCTTTTTCCCTATCTTGCACTGAAGAAGAATCTCGCTAGTAGATTTGAAACAGCTGTTTGCTGCTTTTCATGTATTATTTGTGCATTTTAAACGTTGTTTTTTCTGCTTTTTAATATTGTTGCACAAAGGCTTTATTTGCTATTTCCAAGCATTGTAATGTTGGAAAACAACTTGTCTGTGTCTTTCAGCATATTCTGGAAGTTTTTCAATTAAAACTTTGTTCAAATTGATTAACAGTTGCTTCTAACGTTCTATACTATTTGTCTGACACAGTTGCAGCAGTTCAAAGCAGACTACAGAAATTTGGTCCATCAAGATCAAACACTTGCCCACACCACATCTTGCAAGATTAATATCAAAGGAACTCAAAAGGTACTTAGCTAGGATGAATTGCACTGTATTTATTTTTGTTGTTGCTTCAGATTGCTATTTTTTCAGATTATTCCATGCAGAAGAAGCTGGAGAGAAGCTCAGTTCTTCCGCAAAAATCAACACGTTAGAAATTGCACCTCAAACGTGGCAAATGAGATGCGTTCATACTATAACTAGTTTTATAAATATTTTTTGCACTGCATATTGTACTGAATGTATATTTTAGTGCACTTCATAAGTGCATATCAATTTCATTCTGTTCGAAAGGCTGTAACATCATTAAAATGCACTTAAAATAATTTTTTCCCATTGGTCGTAATGTAACGGAAAACTTTTGACTGTCCCTGTAATTAAACTATACATCCGATTTTCATAAAATTTGAAATGACTACAAAATTTTGCAACAATTATATATTTAAAATTTCAGACCATTCAATTGGGTAGTTTTTGCTCTGTTATATACGGACGGATGGACAGACAGACAGATGGAGCGATGATTATAGGTGCTACGTATTTATATAATTATGAACACACCTAAAAATTGGCTTGATGACTGGATTACTTCAAAACAATCAATCTTCTCCCACTGTGAAAATCGTTAGTTGCTTCATAGATGGGCGAATGTGATTGCTTCTGATAGAAAAATACTTTTCTTTCAATTTTGAAAAAACAGGTACCTTTTTTTACTCAAAAATAGATGGAGTCATTTTTTACCTGATGATATATTTTTTTTTTTATTAAAGAACAATTATACAAAATGCTTATATAACAAATTGGAAATTGCTCATGAAACATGGCAAATGAGGTGCGTTCGTGCTATAACTAGTTTTATAATTATTTTTTGCACCCCATATTGTACTGAATGTATATTTTTTTGCACTTCATAAGTGCATAGTCTGTAACATCATTAAAATGCACTTGCAATAAATTTTTTCACGTTCCCCGTAATGTAACGGAAAACTTTTGACTGTCCCTGTAATTAAACTATACATCCGATTTTCATAAAATTTGAAATGGCTCAACAGAATTTTCCAACAATTATATATTTAAAATTTCAGACCATTCGGAAGGCTGTAACATTATTAAAATGCACTTGCAATAATTTTTCCCATTGGCCATAATGTAAAGAAAACTTTTGACTGTCCCTGTAATTAAACTATACATCCGATTTTCATAAAATTTGAAATGGCTTGACAAAATTTTGCAACAATCATATATTTAAAATTTCAGACCATTCGGTTGGGTAGTTTTTGCTCTGTTATATGTAGACAGACGAACGGACAGATGGGCTGAACGACAACTATAGGTGCTACGTATTTATGTAATTGCGAACGCACCTAATAATAAAGGCATTAAAATCATTACCTGACATTGATCATATCCGCAGGAGTACCAATTAAACCACCCATAGCACCAGCACTAGCGGCAACTAATACCTTTTTGTAAAATGGCATGTTTTCACCAGGGCGACTAATGCTTTGTTTCACAACCTCATATATTCCAAATCTAGTTGTTGAGTACGTTAACTGAAATATTTAAAATTTCTATTTTAGAATGTATTAAATAATCAAATGTTGTTAATAATAGCAGCATAAGAGAAAGAAGAAAGAAAATAAAAATGAATAATATAATACAACAATATACAGTTTTAATAAATTTATAAAAAGTTAGTTATTAGTTCTTGAACATGTATGAACACTGCTCAAGAGAGGATTACATGGAATATACACAAAATTCTAAGATATAAAATTCTTGTTGATGGTATTTTTTGTTTAAATAAATCCATTTCAGAATGTGAGATTCTCCCAGATTGGCTTTGTTGCAGGGGTGTAAAATAAAAAATCTGTATTTGTAACAGGATGAACTGCAGTTTTGTAGCAGAATTTAGCAGTCTTGTAGCAGATCAAATTGTAGCGTTGCTGTATGTAAACTTTAGCAATTTCACATTAACTTTTGTTTAAAGAGTTAAATACAGGTTTTTTTTTTTTTTTTTTTTTTTTTTTTTTAAATATATAAAGTCAGCATTAGTTATGGATATTCAATAACGTAAAAAGTTTTAAACTTGAAAGTACTGTATCTACAACCACAACTTAATGATAAATTTTAATTATCCGAATTCACCTTATGTTTATTTCTATGTTGAATGATACTGGCTTAAATGATAGTTTTCCCCGTTTTAATAATAATTTAGATGAACTTCAAATAACGCCTTTTCTCATTACAAGAATTGTTGACTTTCTCTGTTGTTAATATATTACTGAAGCTTTCGTATGTACACTAAAGAATATACAAGAATTTTATGGTAAAAACAAGCAAAATCTGTCTTGATTTGGAATTTAATTCTGACACAGAACACGATGTAATCATGAAAGCTACTTCAATTGAAGCAAATTAGCTGAATTAGATTCAGAAAGAAAAAAATGCTTAATGAGATTTGATATGGATGGATATTTATATAATGCTTTTGTAACAACTGCAAAGGACATGCCATTGGCTTCATTCAGGGTTGGCTAGTTTGTGACATAAGACAGTTATAACCAGTTTTAACCTTGTTTAAAACTGTCCTGTCAAAACCTAATTTTAATAAAATAACATCAATGGAGTTATTTAGCAGAGTTGGATAGAATTTAATCAATAAATTCTATATAAAACTGCATAAATACATTAAAATTGCTGGGTATAAACTGAACAAATATGTTATTGAAACCTATTTGTAGACTGGATAGTTTACAAAGAGATATTTAAACTTTAGCTGATGCTCAGTTTGGCTAGGATTCATAAAAACAATCTCTGCAGCCAAGCATTGAGACTGTAGAAAGAAGAGTGGCTCAAGCTCTGGAACCTTTTCTTTTCTTGGCATATCTTCTTCATCCTAAATATCCAGGTGATGGCGAATGTGCAAATTGAGTCTGCTCGTGTATGGGCAAAAAAAAAAAAAAAAAAAAAGAAAAATTCCTAACTGTCTTCCTCTCTTAATAACATTTGAAGCCTGTGAATCATCATTTTCTTCATCTTATTGCTGAAACGTCAGTGAAGGCTTACTGTGGAGACTTGAAAAGTTTTTAGTTTCTGTTTGTTTCCTTGCTTGTTAGTTTGTCTGTTCCGCGATAACTGCTGCAAAAAACATCCGATCAGCTTGAAATTAAGTAAGCATGCTGGTGAGGTACCCGGAATTAGCTGTATAGTTTTTGGTTAAATTTCGTTCATTCGTTTGTGAAATATGGAACATTTTGTTTTGTGCTATAATGCTTTTCTATCGCAATTCAGACGATTTTCAAATTTCCATTTGTTGAAAGAAAATGGCTCATTTGACTAATGTATTTAAATGGTAAATTATGAATGCTAAAAGTTACAAATAAGGGTTTTAAATTATTCCAATTAGTTTGAAATTTTGTATTTTTGCATATAGAAGGATTTTAGCAAAGAAATAAAAGGCAATATTTTATTTATTTTATTCAAATATTTTGCTTAAAAATACAATAGTTCATTATTTTCATAGAGAATAAATTGACATTTTCCATAAAATTTACCAATATTTCTTTAATCGTTGCCAAGAAAATCAAAACTCGAAATAATATTTCTTGTTAAACAAATTTCATTTCAAAGATTTTCACGTGAAACGGAAAATGAAAAAAAAATTAAGAATTAAAAAAATAAATATGGCATCATACTGGAAATAAAAAGAAAACTCTCAAGTATTTCTTAATATAACAAGGTGAAATGTTTTGAGTAAGTACGAATAGCAGGTGAATTAGACGTCATGTATCAGAAACAAAGATGTTGGAATAAAATGATCTTGGGTAAAATAAAATTAACTATTATTCACGGAGGAAAGAGATAGATGGAGATGCAGTATGCCGCAAAAACAGTTTGCAATATGATGCGCGTTATCGCTCAGATTTAAATGCCCTCATTCGGCCCAAACAAAACAAGCACGTGGAACAGGGACCGAATTCTTTGACTCATCCGTGCATTTTTTCTCTAAATGAAAATGATTTGCTTATATTTAAGCATTCTAAAGTAGCATTTCATTGCATTATGAATGAAAAACTGTATTACTAAAAGTACTTCTTTTTTTTTTTTTTTCAAAAGCATGTCGTTGTGTTTGAACCAAATCTAGCGGATTTTAGGGCTACATTTTTGGCGTCACTTCAAGATTTGTCGTCTGCGTACGGTTAACATGAATATTTTATTTTTAATTTATTAATTTTTTAAAAACTTTTGCTTATCCTTGTAAATTACAGCGTAAAAAAATCTAAGATATACTATAATCCTCCGCACAATCAATAAAAAGTTATGAATGTAAATTTAAATAAACTATGGGGAGTTCAGGGGAGCAGAGACCCCCTGAAGAAATGCAATTTTTAATTTAAAAAGTTATCAGAATAAGCAACTCATCAGAATTTCAGAATATCACTGTATAACCACTTGCTTAACACTTTTAATTTCTGAAACTTTACAAAGTATTTGTATTCTCATAAATCTTTATGTAAGTTGAATATTACGCAAAGAGTGTTAAAAAACAATGGCTTACAAAGATGACGTTGAGGCTCCTGATCTGCAGATTTACTAGTATTAATAAAAGTGCTACATTGACTAATCCTGTGACATGGTGGAAAGGAATTTCCAAGGGATTTATAGAAAAGGACAGTCTGGCTTATGAATTTGTTAACATTGTTCTTCAATGTTGAGAGCAAGCTCTACGTCCTTTGAAAGAATGTTTTGAAATTTAGAACTCTTCCAAGATTCAAAATTGCTTAGGTTTAGAACAATGTTCAAAATTAATGATGTGCTGTCGCATGTTATGTGATTGTTTTGAAGCAGAAGATTAGTTTAGTAATTAATGAAGCATGTAATAATTATATGTATATATGTGTCTTGTCTGTCACTCCGTCACCATGTCACTCTGTGTCTGTATGTGACAAAAATTTTGTGGCCGCTCTATCTCAAGAACTAATGCATGGAATTTCACAAAACTTTAGATTCAGTTAGACCTTGATATAAACTGGTCCTGATTAGTTTTTAGTGCATAGCCCAAAAGGTGGCGGTGCTATGCAGCATTTTCTCCGATTTCTGCAATAGCCATATCTCAGGAACTACTGCACAGATTTTCATAAAACTTCTGATTCAGTTAGTCCAAAATATAGTTAGGTGCTGATTACAATTTGGTGAAAATAGTCTAACAGGTGGTGCTGCTATGTTGTATTATTTATGATTATCACAAGAGCTCTAACTCAAGAAAAAATGCATAATATATATTTTATATTATATATAAAATAAGCACGATACATAAAAGCTGTCTATATTTTAAAAAATATATACAGCCAACTAAACAGTATACATACAGTACTTAAACAAGTATGCAAAAAAGCCACAAAATAAAAATCCCCATAAAAAGTTTGGAAATTTAGTCATAAAAAAAGAAAAAATTATAATTTTATATCTGATTACAATTAAATGTATACTAAAACTAAAGTTCACTATCATTAAACAAAAGCAATGCTGCAACTTGCTATATTAACAGCTTTTTTTCTTTTTTGTTCTGAGTGTACTTAAATATTGGTGTTTTTGAAGGTTTAAACCTGTACCATGTCAAAAACTAGTTTTTGATGGCTAAAACCCAAACCTGGCTACATTTATGGAAAAGGCAAAACAGTTATCAATAAGTTTAATTCAAAAACAAGTATATTTAATGTGGTAAAAGGAAAATATAAATACTATTGATAGGTAACAGTTAATAGTGGTATTTGAATATTTAATAGCCAATTTTGATACAGATTTAATTTTCTAGTGTGTTCCCTGATTTATCTATAGCATCAATCTAAGGATATTTTTCAAGGGACTGCAATCATTAAATTAAGACTCAACTGTATTTAAAAAATAATAATTGGCTTAAAAAAACTTAATTTGAAACTTGAGTTGCATTTAGGAATATCCGAATCAGTATTGGCTTTTTTGCCAGCAAAAGCCAAGACAGTGGCAAAAAAGTGGAAAAAACAAGAGAAAAATTGACAAAAACAGAAAAAAGTGGCAAAAATGGAAAAAATGAGAAAGAGTGAAAAAATAAAATTAGAATGGCACTATAAATTTCAATTTTCACCCCTTAAACTTTGCAGCTTAAAAAAAAAAAAAAATTATGAAGATTTTTTAACTTAAAAAGTATTTATAACTAATCAATTAATAATAAATGACATAACCATAAAAATAAAACTACAAATTTACATTTTTATTTCATTAAAGTAAAACATTTAAAAAGGGACATATTTCAAAGTCAAACAGAGCACAAAATTACTGCATTAGTCTTTTCTTTTTTAACATTGCACACAGGAGATCTGTCTTCCCATTTCCTGACATGATTTCCAGTGGTCAGCGCAGAAGGTTACAGTGACAGTAATTTTAGTTTGCATTCATGGTAAAAAATGCTGTTTATCACATTACCTTACAATGATTAGAGAGTCATTTATTAATTTGATAAGTATAGCTTAATTAGAGAAGCATAAATTAGGATAATAATAAATGGGAGCATTAACATCTAATATTGACAATGCAGGCTATTTTTTATCTTTGCCTTGCAAGCTTCTGGCTGCCAACTGAGAACTCCTGTTATATATGGAGCTAGCTCAGTGTGCATGTGCATACCAAAATAAAAGTTTTGTGAAAGTTTCCAGAGAAAAAAAAAATTCTGATATCAGAATGAATAAAAGAAAAAAATGAAAATGTTCTTTCAACAGCAGCAGTACTTGGGCAACAAATTTGCAAATGAGTAACTACTTCGCAAAAATTTCTTGATACATCATAAACAGATGAAATACTTTCCTACCATTTGTCAGCTGTAAACTGATTCAACAACATTAGCAGTAAAGTATGTTTGTGGAAAAGGCGATTCTTTCATGTCAAATTTTATAGCAAAAAGGTACGTAGTCAGGATCTATTTATGGCAACCACTTTCGAGCTTTCTCCTTTTATTCATAATTCAATAATCACCTCTGTATTTCGAATGTAATAAATATGCGACTAAATGATATGGTAGGACTGCTTGTTTGAAACATTTTTTGACTATGGCAATATGACTTGGCAAAACAGAATTCTGTACTAAAGAACCCCAGAAATGACAAGCACCTGCTAATGTTGAACTATTGCTCTCAATGCTATTTAAAGTGTTTGTAACTGGTTTTAATTGCAGCAGAAGATCTTTAACATTACTATGAAGGACAATATTCAAAGAAATTTCACTAGAGTGTGATCATTCATAATTTTAGTATAATGGCTGTGGTTCTTGATAAATGTTTCTAAATAAGTTATCTGACTGTTTCAGCGAGTGCTGCAAAGTAACTGTGGTGTAACATGATCATTGCAATCTTTTAGTCAGGCATGTGGAGCAAGGTGATTGCAAAAGTAGTTTTGTATTTCAGTGACATGTTTTGTAATTGTTTGTGGGGTTACATTTTCACCTAGAAGATTTAACCAATGAGCAGATCAGCCATATGTTATAAGTTTATCAGCATCTCTTAGAATTTTGCCTCATGTAATTAAAATACAATCCTTAAAACCCTGTTTTAAAATACTAATAATTTTTGCCAGTGGCAAAAAGTATTTTTGCTGGGACAGTTTTTTCCACTTCCGCAAAAATTGGTCAACCATGACCTCAATAGTGGTTTATATAAACATCAGTAGAAATATAGTAGAAAATCTTTATAACTCAATTCTATATAATGCAATTCTCTATATAACACACAATTTCTCAGATGTAAACAATGAATTTTGAAATTAAGAAGCACTTGCATACCACATTGCAAAAATACTGCTACTCTCTACAGGGCCGAAACTAGGGGGGGGGGGGGGAGGGGGCACGTGCCCCGGGTGCCGCTTTAACAGAAGGTGAAGGGGGTGCCAAAATGAAGATTTTGTTTGACGTTTGATACAAGAATGTATATATATACGAAATTTGTATAAAAACGTCTTGCAGCCAGAAAATTTAAACGGAAAACTGAACCAAATGCATTAAACTTTACAAATAGATAAAAAGATTCATCTACAATACATTGCAAATGAATAAGAAAAAAGAATAGTCCTCTTGGGCTTTTTTCATTCTCCAATTCCAAAAGTATCATGTCTATGCCTTTGTCTTCTATCTTTTAAATCACTTCCTGTGTAGGAAAATCACTACCGTTTTTCAAGGTCAGTCTCTATTGTGATACACTCTGTCCACTACGGATAACTACCAAACGAGAAGCGACCCCTCAGTCTGACTTTTCTATTAGATAATTAGTTTTTTTTTTTCCGCTGAGCAGTGTTGAGCTTCCTTACTTTTTTTTTTTTATTATTCGTCTTGCCATGGGCGATGACTGCTCGTGACAATAAAAACAAACGAGAAGAGCAATGCACAAAGTAAAATTCTCAGTGAAGCCTTTTTTTTTTTTTTTTTTTTTTTTTTATAGATATTTAGCCTATACAAAAAAAAAAAAAAAAAAAAATGTTTAAAAAGGATTAAAATGCAATTCTGTTCCTTTTGATTCTGTTTTCAAGGTTTTAAATTAAGCAATGTTTGACAAAGCTGATTACATAGTTCAGTTTTATATATTTTAAATTTAAAAATAAGTTGTCTATTAGATACTTAGTAAAATTCTTTTAGTAAATTTACTTTGTGGTGGAGAGGGGGGGGGGGGCGAAATCCATGTTTGGCCCGGCACCAAAAAGACTAGTTTTGGCCCTGACTCTCTAGAGGACAAAATTTGACACATTAGTTCATTTTTATCTCTTTAATTCACAGATTTTTAATGAATAAATTGCTATTATGACAATAATTTTTTTTGAAAAATGAGTAATAATATTGAATGATTTTGTCCAGGCTTATTTGGACCATGTTTATAAAGTAAGCATATCAATGTGTGAAATGATCTACATTATGCAAAAAATTGTATTCTATACAACTACTGCACACAAGAAATACAATATAAAGATACTCTACTTTATTTTAATATGTTTCAGACAGGGTTGCCGGCTTTTAGCCAGGCAAAAAAAAAACATCGACTTTTGGTTTTAACCACTTAAAAAAAGCTGGCTTTTATTTTTCAAAAAGGTGGTTTATAGATAATTCATATAAAATTTGGATTAATTTATTATTTTTAATACACTTATAAATATTTTCTACTAAAAAAATATAAACTTCTATTACATTTTGTCAAATAAATAAGACCTTATTATAACTGCTAGAATGCAACTGTAAGGGCATTATGTCTGAAAAAAAAAAAAATTATAAATATTCAGAAAAATACATTAAATTAGACTAAAGTATTGGTTTGGAATTCTTTATTATACCACATATTTTAAAGATTATATGAAAGAATAAGAAAATGTCACACCTTAAAATAGAACCATTCTTACATATACTGATATTTACTTTTAAAATTGATTAAAACTAAATAGCTTATATGTATTTAATAATTGAAATTATCTTATATAATACTTGAACACCCAGTAATAATAAGCAATCGGTATCCTGATAACGTATAAAAACAATATATGTAAAAAGTTTTTCTACTGCTAAGCTGTTATGTAACTTATTCCAAATATGTCCATACGGACTGATTAAAATTGTAGGATGAACAATGTTGAAAGAGAAATTAGGAAGGATATAACATTTGAGGAAATTTTAGTACACATAAGTGCATAAAATAAAGAGAACAATATTTAAAAAAAATTCTCCAAATAAAACTTGTTGAATTAGAATTTTGAAAAGCTAGTTGCTATTTAAAATAGTGCATATTCATGCATAAATTAATGTATATGTTATTCATAATACTGTTTTAATAGATAGAAGATGTTTTTATTAAATGACTTTGTGATTTTAAATAAATGCTTATGAGAAATAAAATAAGACTTGTATTATCAATATCCCTTAAAATTAGTTAATAAAATATATAACTAAGCAACCATTGTCCTTTTTAATTATATAAAGCAATAATAATAATAATAAAAGATGTTAAGGTCAGTGTAAACCAGAGAAAGCAATTGGTATGACCTTTTATTCCAATAGTAATGTCTACTTTTGAAAAATTGGGCTATATTGATCTCTACCTCAATTAAATGCAGTGTTCTCACTGGCTTTTGACCAGCATTAGCAATTTGGCGAATAAGAAATACAAAATGGCAGCCAAATGAACAGAAATGTTAGCAAAATAGGTTCGGCTTGAAACACTGAAAAATCTATCTTTAACCCTTTATTGTATCCCCTTTTTTTAATATGTTCTAAAATAACCTAAGTTTTTGTAATTGCTTATACAATAGAAATTCGAGTATCTGCCAAAGAAAATATTAAAAATAAGTACATTATAAATGTCTCTTAAATGTGTAAATGTTTCAGACATTCTTTTAGCTGTCTAAATAAAAATTAAATACAGCAATCTTTGATTTACCGTTGTGAAAATATACACTAAAAATGTCTATGTGATTTCGACTCTTAACTGATTGAAAAAGTTTGACAGGCCAATGATAGTTTGCATACATTTAATAAATAGTATGGTAAATGGCTAATTTTAATACCGCATTCCAGCAAAAATTTCCTCTATTTTGGCGCTTAATGCAAGTAATTTTGTTTGCATTTTTACTGCCGCAACACTGGAGCATAGATAGTGATTAACTGACAACAGAGAAATACTTATTGCATAATCCTTTCTGTGTCTTTGCCTGTTGTTAAACTAAATTAGTGTTGAGTCAGTATCTCTATAAATAGAGCAATGTAAATGGCATGGTGCGATTGAACATGTTAAAGCGACATCAATCGTTCAGTAATGCGCCTAAGAATCTCGACTGTATTGGCACACCAAACACACAAACTGAGCACTCGCAATTTGGCGAATTTCACTGTTGGTTTACTCGCCAATTGAAGAATTTTGTCGCGATTTGGTGCAATGGCAAGTGACAGCGAGAACCCTGATTAAATGTCTTTAAAACTAATTAAGAAACACATAAAAATGTGTCGTTTATAATTAAAATGCTTCACTGTATAAAAGCCAATTTTGGCAAAAAAAAAGCCAATTTTGGCAAAAAAAAAAGCCAGTTAAAACCAATAAAAGCCACCGGTGTGGCTTTTTTAAAATTTTAGCCAGCTTTTTTGCAACCCTGGTTTCAGATATATTTGGCCACATTCACAAGATAAGTTTATTGATGAGTGAAATATGTTCTATATAATTCAAAATTCTATATAGTAGACAATCTCACCCTTTTAGGTTTGTGTTGTAAAGATCTACTGTAATGATGCGTCAAATGCTCATTGAATTAATAGATCATCCTTACTTTTAAGATGTGAAATTGTTTTATCTTGGCAGTGTGAATGTTAATTGATGAGTTTTTTTACTTTCCTCTTTATAAATATTTTACAATATTACTTTTAGACACTTTCAAACAGATTTTATGTTTTCTATACCACCATTCAATTTATTTCAATGAGACATTTCAATTACATTATGCTGTCTATATTACCTGTGCTTCAAGAAAACACACTTCTATTTTTTTTTTTTTTTTTAACCTCACAATATTATTATTTTATATGACTTGACTTTTAACCCATTAACCGCCAAAACTATAAGCTTGAAATTGTCACCTTTTTAGTTGCACGTTGCTTGCCACCACAAACACTGAAAGATAATTTTTGCTTTATATGAACTTAAAATTTTATATAAGGCCAAATTTTTAATTCAAAAATAGTGGTGCGAATGTAAATAACTTAAATATGTGCATTTATTTTGACTGCTGCGTGAATGCAACAACAACAGGTAATGGATTAATTTATAAAATAAAAAATATATACACAGAAACACACACATGCATGCTATATAAGTATTACCAATATTAATATTATTACACAATTTACATAAAAGATTAAAATTGTAATTGTAACATTTTAGGTTATCAAAACATTTTATTATACAAAATGGATGAAAAACTACAAGTCAGATGTCAAAAATCAATTCCACCTTACATATTTTAGTTAAAACAACTGCAGCACATAAAAATTTTAAATAATTTTGGAAGCAAGTTAAGATGTTAACTTTTGTTTTTTATTAAAGTGCTGGTACAGAAAACGAGTTTAGCAGCTTTATCAGTTCCTAATTTTTGAATGTATCAAACAGAAAGCAGAAAATAATCATTCTGCTGTAGCAGTTGCAGCTACTGCAGTATAAAACTGGTTTATTATGAATTCTTCAAGTTTTTTAGTATCATCCTTTTGATAACCCTAACATGTGTCTTCCACCATCCTAAAGGACAGAGTTCTTTCAGTATATTAGATTGAGACAAAAATTCATTGAATGGTTAAGATTTTATTTCAAACTTTAATATAATAGTCATCACCAAAGCAGAAAATTCCTCTTTTGCAAACAATAATGCTGATATTTTTTCAGAGCTTGTTAATTTTTTTATTGTTTTTGTTTGTGTAAGGAGCAAAGTCATACAATTTTATTTTACTTAAACTTGCAGAAGTTTTTCTAAATACTAAGTAATAGGCAAGTAAATATTCCTATATTTAATATATTCCTGCTTAGATTTCCTTACTGTTACAAGTTATTTTACAATTTGATTAAATGAAATTTGAAACTTTTTTTTTTTTTTTACTTTACATTGTACTTTACTTTTTGACAAAGAGTAATTTTTATCATTCTAAAAACTGATTGAATGTCTGTATTATATAAAACAAAATTATATCAAAGTACATTAATATGTTTGTTTACATCTTGAATTGATTTAAAAAATAATTTAAAAAAATCTGATTTAAATCAATGATTAAAAAAAAATCAATTGATTTAAATCAACAAACCCTGATTTAAGGTTATATCACAAGCCCGGGCAATGCCGGGTGGGTCACCTAGTTTTAAAATATAATGTCCTTCAATAGTGAATTTAGGTATATTTATTACATGGGATCGGGCAATGCCAATCTGTTTAAATATATAATCTGTTTAAAAATATAAAATCAAAACAGACTAGAGTGTGCGTCACATACCCAGTGAGCACTATCAAAAGCAATGGGGCCCCTAACTATAGTATCATTTGGATAGATTTTTATTTAAAAATATAAAATCATACAAATTCAAGGGTGTATGCTGCTACAGTCAGTAGAACTCTCAACATTAGGTTTGTTTAAAAAAAATTTCATTTAAAAATATAAATAACCCCAAATCATTCAACTCTGATTTTATATGCATTTAAGGTATTTATCATGGGCTCGGCAATGCCAGGTGGGACAGCTAGTAATAAATAAATTAGTAAACAAGTCTGAAAAATTAAAGTACATTGATAAATTTTATAAAAAGGTTATTCTTTTTCAATGTGATTAAAAAATAAAAATACAAATTAATGAAAAAAAATAAATAACCTGGCGTAAAAGTGAAGCACTCAAGCCATTGTACAATGCTAAGACACCTTGTTGTTTCACAATGTTGACAGTGTTCTTTATTATTCCTAACTTGCCTTCTTGCTGGGTCTGAAGATGTACCTAATTAGAAATAAAACAAAATGTAAAATATTCTGCATTACAGAAAAATAAATAAAGCCTTAAATGTAAGATTTTTGAAGAAAAATATTTTTTCAATCATACGATATGGGCAAATTGGGCACTTGCCCAAAGTCTCCAGATTATCAGAACCCAAAATTCGTCATCTTAAATATACTACTCACCAAAAATTGATCCGACGCCTGTAAAAAAAAGCCTGTGATGAGAATTTCATTAGGCTAGTAAGGTGTAGTTCTACTTTTAGACTGGATTGCACAGAATACAGAATAAATATTAAATATCCTCTGAAGAAGACTGACCAATGTCTGATTATACAAAGTGAATTTTGTTACATTCCACTTACAACAGATCATCTGCTGAAACCATATTGCTCTGGATCTCAATCGCCTTTATAATTTATCCCACAATTAACATACTGGGATGATATAAAAACTCTAAGCCAGAATTGCATTGGTTGCTTGATAATGAACCTCAAATTAAGAGGCCTGCACGGGCCGAAATTTCCAGGCCCGGGCACGGCTCGACTCATCGAAAAAAAAATTTGGCCCAACCCGCTAAAAAAATTAAAAGTTCGGCTCGAGCCTGTCCCGGCCCAGAAAAAAGTTCAAATCTCGGCCCGGCCTGAGTGAATTTTTACAAAACATTAATTTTTACGTCAATTTGGCTAAAAATTTGTCTTGTACGAGGAAGCTCTGACCTAAAACATTTATCTTAACTTTTTTTTCTCATGTTCATAATCTTCATTTTTATAGAAGTGCCGCAGGTTGCGATATCTATTTTTTTTAACAAGTCTCTATTTCTTGTATGTAAATGTTTAAGTTATCATTAATATTGTTAATCCATATTCTATGTATTAACATACATACTTCTATACATTCTATGTATTAACAACACATGTATTCCATGTATGCTAAAAATCTGAAAAATATTATACAGTAAAATCTTCTAAGACGGAATTGTATAGAAAAAAAAAAAAAAAATGCGTTGTAGACAAGTTCCCTTTCTTAGCAAGTGTAAATGTATCATATATTTTTTCTTACGTATTAGTATATTAATTTTGCATGGATCAACATGTTTTTAAGTTTAAAACAGGGTTCCGTCATAGGCAGGTTCCTTTTCACACGTTTTATTATTTTAATTTAGCTATATTTTATTAATAAGCGTAGAAATCTACTATTCCTTAAAAAGAATAAATTTTAATGTTTAAGTGTAGAAAAATGGCAATTTAAAAATGTATGCATTTTTTGCAAAATTTTTTGGGCCAGGGCTCATTTAACTAGTCTTTGAATGGATCTGGCCAAGCTGAGTCAATGATTTTCATACGGTCTGGGTCAAAACTAGGACGGAAAATTTTGGGCCATGAAGACTAGGAATGAAACCAGTCCCGGCTCTGTACAGAAAAAATAAGTTAGGCCTGTCCCGGCCCGAGCCTTCAGAAATAAAGTATGGCCCGGCCCAACCCGAAAAGAGTGGAGACCAGGCCCTACCCGGCTTGGGCCATGCAGATCTCTACCTCAAATTACTCAGTTTAATGATCTGTGATTTATAAACTACTCAAATAGCTTTTTCACAACTTCACAACCATATATTTAAAACATCGCAACCATTTAAAGGATAAATGCACAATTATTTTTCTACAGACAGGTACATATGTAGAGGAAAGCAACCTATCACATGAACAAAGATTAATTGAAACTACAAAAATGTTGCTACACAGATTTAAACAAAAAACACATTGCCAATTTTTAAATGTTACATTAAATCAACTTCCATGGAGGTAAAATACTTAATATTCCAAAAAGTAGGAAAATAAGAATATATAAATGGAATATCCAACATACTCCCACCTTGCAATATAAAATTACAAACAATCGCAAAGAAATAAAAAAGAACGTTACAAATATGTTTAAGGGTTTAATAGGCTTACTTCTAAGAGAAAGATATCATAATTTTATAAGTCCAGGAGATCAGGTAGTACTTCATTTTTCCTTTGTCAGTCGAGTTTTCCTTCGTCGATCAGTATCAATGTTAACGTTTCCATGTGGTTATGCTTCGCGGCCCAATTCTGAGACTGATCGGCGTTGATGCTTGTTTTCTAGTTTAGCTACAATATCGTTTCAGCCTTCTGCTTACGATCGTTTTCTTTTTCTGGTGATATGATGTCATACTTATACGAATTCCACACATCTGGAGATGAATGACTGTATTTCAGTTTGAGTATTGCGCTAGTTTCTAATTGGTTGATTTGTATAACTGCATGCTTCACTGTTAGATACAGAGTTGATCCTGATAAGATGGTATATATATTGGAGCAACTTCATGTTCATATGGCTCTTTTTGTATGTTATATTTTCAGGCGTGTGCTTGATTTAAGTAAAGGCTCATTAGAAGAGCGAGTTAAACTTGCATAATTCAGCAGATATTTGATGAACAAGACCAAGGCAACTTAATTAAGAAAATAAATATGAAATACACATTACGAAGATTACTTTAATATAGGAAAAAAGCTAAACGGCTTTTGCCTTGGAACAAGCTGCGATATAAAACAAAAGCATACACAGAAGCCAACAGAGAAAAGTTACATTAAAAAAAAACATTAAATACATGGAGTATGAGTGAGAATTAAAAGATAGGAAAACAATCTAATATTGTCAATTGAAGTTCATAATATTAACACTTCCCCTTGAACTTGCAATTTTGGCATTCTTATCATACTCAGGAGAGTCCTTAACATTTCAAAACGTCTTTTGTAAAAATATCTGCAATTTGGTGTTCATCATCAATATGCTGGACACTGACTTCACCAAAAAACACTTTTTTCGAACAAAATTATATCTAATATCTATATATTTAGTTTGCTGATGGAGCTCAGGATTTTTAGCCAAACGAACTGCACTTGCATTATCAACTTGCAGAATAGGAGTTGATGTTGATGGGGCAATGCCATCAAAGAGACGTTTCAGCCAAACCATTTCTTTGGTTGCCTCACTTGTAGCTATATACTCTGCTTCTGTAGTACTTATGACACACACTACTGCTGACAACTTGCCCAGTCAATGGCTCCTGCACTGTATAAAAATGAAATACCAGAAACTGACTTTCTGGTTTTTGTGTCACTGGCATAATCTGCATCACTGTATGCTTCTAAAACATTAGGATGAAAACCAGACTTAAACGCTAATGCATAATTAGGTGTTCCTTTGATGTACTTCAGTATTCGCTTTACCATTGACCAATGTTTCTGTTCAGCTTTATCAAAGAACTGAGAACAATATGACACATCAAAGGCAATATCTCGATGGGTAGCAACTGCCATGTACAAACTGCCTACTGCTTGTCTGTAAGGGACTTTGTTAGAATCAATCTCTACATTATCTTCCCCTGAGAGATTATCCTTTTCTATGGGAGTAGAAACCAGGTTAGCATCTTTCATGTTGAATCTTTCTAAAACTTTAATAGCATAATTTTGCTGACTAATAGCAATATCCCCACTTGTCAGCCTTTTTATCTCTACACCAAGGTAATATTCAGCATCTTTATATGTTACCTTGAACTCACGCTGCAATTCTTCAAGGAAATGATTCTTGATCTGAGGAGTTGTGGCAACAAGTCCATCATCAACATGTAATGCTAATAACAACTTCTGTTGTTTCTCGTTACTGCAAAACAAACATGGATCAGCTTTGCTCTCTGTTAGGCCATACTTTTCCAGGAACTCTTTAAATCGCTTGTTCCAGCACCTTGGTGACTGTTTCAATCCGTAGAGGGTTTTAACTAGCCGACACACATGGCCTGAGTTGTCATCATATCCTTCGAGCTGTTTCATGTAGATTTCTGCTTCTAATGTCCCACATAAGAATGCAGTTTTAACATCAAACTGCACCAGATCTAAATTTTCATTTGCTGTAACACTTATCAAGGCTCGAATGGTTTCAAAACGTGCAACTGGGCTGAAGGTTTCTGAATAATCTATACCTTTTCTTTGAGAAAATCCTTTAGCTACAAGCATAGCTTTGAACTGATCAATTTCACCATTAGCATGACACTTCAATTTATATACCCATCTGTTTGTAATAGCTCGTCTTCTTTCTGATAGGTCTGTCAAATACCAAGTATTGTTTCCTGATAACGATTTAATTTCATCATCCATTGCAGCTTGCCATTAATTTGCCTTTTCTGACTTTACCACTTCGTAGTAGCGTTCTGCTTCAATCTGTTCTGCAATACAGCATCCAATAAGACATTCAGGTGCCTTTAACTGCGTCTTATTCCTCAGATTTCGATCATGCTGAACATTTTCAGAAGTTTCATCTGCATCAAAACTCAGTTCCATTACAGTCAGAAGTAGGACTTTCATCTACGCTAAGCTGTTCCGAATCATTTGCAACAATGGTTGATGTTGATATAGATTCAGGAGAAAACACTACTTATCTTGTTCGCTCTATTTTTCTTGTACCTTTGAACCATACACGATAACCATCAACATCATCAAAGTAGCCAACTAAAATGCCTTTTTGGCCTTTCAGATCCCACTTCTTGCACTTCTGCTTGGGGGTATGAATGAAACACTCTGTGCCAATAATTCAAAGATGATTGAGTCTTGGATTTTTAACACAAAAAACTTCATAAGAGGACTTTTGTTCAACTGCTGATGTTCCAGCATAATTCAGTATATGTACTACAGCATTGACTATTTCAGCCCACAGGGAATTTGGTAAATTTTTGTGATCATGATTGATCTAACTAACTCGACAAGAGTTCGATTATTTCGTTCAGCAAATCCATTTTGTTGAGGTGTATATGGTGTGCTGTATCAAAATTCTGCTCCCATTTTCTGAAGCAAACTTTTCAACATTTTGGTGTCATATTCCAAACCATCGTCACTAAGAACTGCCTTGTTTGGTTTCTGTGTTTGATTTTTGAAGAAAATACGAAATTCTTCAAATTTTGACAGTACCTCAGACTTATGCTTGAGAAAATACACTTTTCTGAATTTAGAGTAATCATCAGTAAAACATACATAGTAATTGGCCCCATCTAATGATTCTTTTTCCATTGGCCCACAGACATCGGTATGGATCGGTTGACAGTTTTGAAATGGCAATCTATGTTGTTTTCCTAGCATACATGTTTCGCAAAACTCACCATCATTTTGCACTTCTATACCTTGAGTGTGAAGAAACGTTTTTACATGTTGTTTATTCAAATGTCCAAGCCTCTCATGCCAGAGTTGAAGCGAGTTTGATTCAGTAAGTTAAGCTTCAGAAGAGGGCACTGTAACAATGTTAGTTGCACTGTTTACCTCAGGTACTATTATTTTGCATAGCAATCTGAATAAGTTACCTTGGCATATTCCAACAGCAACAACTCCTTTGGGTTTTACAAATTCACATTTATCGTTACACATGTTAAATTTTGACCCATGGTCTAGAGCTTGACTTAAAATAAATTCCTCGAAGCATCTGGTGCATATAACACATTTCCATTACACTGTCTTTCCAGCTGCCATTAGCTAACATTTTCACAGATATTTTACCATGACCATATGCTTTCATTGTGGAACTGTTACCAACCCTTACTTCTATTGGGCACTTATAGTGTGTGAAACTTTGAAAGATGTCATGTCTGTTGGTTATATGTTGTGTGGCTCCTGTATCAATGACCCATGTGTCATCACTATTGGCCCCAGTAGCAGAAAGTTCTCCAAGCGTCTGCAACAGATATTTCAGGGGCAAAAAGTAATCTGAAGATAAAATGTTTTACAATTGAAGCATTAATTAATCAAACAATCATTTACCTGTAACATCTTTATGCATTTTATTCATTTTTATTATAATAATCTTAAGTTTTTGTATTAAGTAATAAAAAGTTAAACATAATATAAAGCCAAATAAAGGTCCGATGGAAAAAGAATCTACAACAGAGAAAAGAAAATCTGCGACGCCTGTCATCTGTCTTGAACTTTCTGCTACCGGGCTATTGGCTACAAGGCATTCACTAATAAAAATTTCATCTTTTGTTTTTCTCTCATGCACATTAACTTTTTTAACAGTACAATCTCATTTCATGTTACCCCTTTTACCGCATCTAAAGCATTTATACTGCTTCCCCTGCTTGTTTGCATGCTTGTCATACTTTTCTGCAGCACTGTGAACCTTTCCCAAACTAAACTTGGCAAGTAAGGCACTTAATTCAGAATTTCTAGAAGATTCTGACATTCTTCTTTGCTCCTCAGCAACAAGTAACTTCTTCAGCTCTACTAGTGTCTGTTGCTCTTCAGGTCTTGCACACCAAGCCATGTTCAGTGGCTCAAAGTCACTAGATAATGTTTCCAGAAGCTTACTCATTACTACAAAGTCATTTGGTTTGATTTCCAAATCAGACATTCGTGACACTAGGCGATCCAGTTTTGCTATGTGCATAACCATTGAATTCGTTAAATCTCGCACAAAAGATGAGAACTGCATCTCGCAGGCATATTGAGCTTGGGTATTTTTCTGCTCAAAGAGTTCGTGTAGCTTCGCTCATATTTCTCTTGCAGTTTTGTACATCAATATGAGGTCACATATTCTGTTATCTAGAGTTCTTGAAAAAATATTTCGAGCCACTCTGTTGCCTTTATTGAAGCTGGCTAAGTCATTGTTATATTTGTTCCAGGGTTGGCAAGTTTTTGACATGCGACGGTTTAAACCGATTTTAACCATGGTTAAAACCGTCGTGTCAAAAACCTTTCTGTCAAAAATGTCCAAAAGTGTCAAAAACCTAGTTTTAATAAAAATCATACCAAAAGAATTATTTAGCAGAGTTAGATGGGCTTTACACAATAAATTCTAAGTAAAACTGCATAAATACATTAAAACTGTGGGGTATAAACTGCAGAAATACATTCTTGAAACCTATTTGCATAGGATATGGTAAACTGCAAATTGATTGTTGTATGATTTTTTTTATTATTATTTGTGAATAAAAATTACCTAACTGTTATTTAATGATTTAGTTTATCATTAATGTATGCCCCAATAGCAGAAAATTCTCCAAGTGTCTGCGATAGATCTTTCAGGGACTGAAAGTAATCTGCAGGTAAAATGTTACAAATGAACCTTTAATTAATTAATCATTTACTTTTAATGTTTTTAAGCATTTTACTCATTTTTATTAGTAATAATCTTAAGTTTTAGTAATAAATAGTAAAGAACTAAACATAATATAAAGTTGGAAAAAGATCCAATGGAAAAAAAAATCTGCAAAAGGGAAAAGAAAATCTGCGACGCACGTCACCCGTCAGGAACTTTCTGCTACCGGGATGTATGCTTTTAAGATGAACAGTTAATAAATCCTTAATTATTTGTAATCATTAAAACTAGATAGGTTTAATCTAAATTTTGCAGAGATAAATAAATTGTTTAGATTTTTTTCATGGCTAGAAGCACAGAGTAATCTATCACAATTGGTATCTAATGAGGGTATTTACTTTCCTTAAGATAGAGCAAATTCAAAGATTCCCTTCCAGTACAAAACAGTATTGCTATTGCAACAAAACCAATTTTTCTTGCTTTCCCCCTATTATGTTCTTATGGATGGGGTTGTTTAAGGAGCTACCTTCACCAAAGTTCAAGTTAAAACACCTGCCTGCTAATGTTAATCCTACAGGAGAATTTTTTTTTTTTTTTTTAATATCTTGTTCGAAATTTCATACTTTTAAATGATTTTTTCAAAGTAGAAATGAAAACCCCACTCAATAACGTCAATTTTATGATAGAAATTTTGTTTAATATTTCAATATTTTTAAATGTTTTTTGCATTGGATAACTAATGTCGATCTCTACCAGGGTTCGCAAAGCTGGGCCCAGTTTGAAAAAACCCAGTGGGTTTTTTCAGAATGGGCCCACTTGAAAAAGCCCACTGAAAAACCCATAATGTGGGTTTTTTCAATTTTCAGAAATAATTTAAAAATTTAAACAACATATACATTTAATAAATTTAAGTCATTTCAGTTAATTTTGAAAAAATATTAATATATAAAAGCCATTACATACACATTTGAAGTAAAATAAAAGTGTATTTCATCACATTGAAATACTTTACTAACACAGAACCTAGTAGGCAACATACATAGTACATAATTATAGGTAAAGGTTATATCATAAGAATGTCTATATATAAAAAATTCAAATCAACTATATTCATGGAAATAAAAAATATGTATTTTTACTTTCTTCTATCTTTACAAGTAGAAAGTATTCTTGTGAAAAATTTCGACTTCCAGTTTATGATGGATTTGTACGTTTTAAAAAGGTCCTGAAGACGATTTGATGGCTTTTAGAAAATGTCTGTCTGTATGTGAAAAAAATTTTGTGTTCTCAAGAACTAATGCACAGAATTTCACAAAACTTTAGATTGAGTTAGACCTTGATGTAAACTGGCGCTGATTAGTTTTTGGTGTATACTGCCTAACAGGTGGCGCTGCTATGCTGCATTTATCTCAATTTTTGCAATAGCTTTATCCAGAGTTTCCCCTTGGTTTAAAAAAGGGCAGGGTGCTGCCGGTAAAAAAAGGGCACTTTTTTTTATTCTTAAGGGCATGTTTTGGATTCTTAAGAGCACTTTTTTGATTTTTAAAGTCAGTTTTAATAGTTCAAACTTGGATATCTCTTTTCAAAACAACACTGAGTCATATTTTACTATGTAAGCAAATTTTTTAATGCAAAAAAGAAAAAAGACACTTTTTTTAATGGAGAGGCAAGAAGGAAGAAGGTTGCTAATTCTTTGGATGAGGGGCAAGAGGGGTGCTACTTTGTAAACCAAAAGGCAGGCGAGGCGCAACACCCTCCTGAAACTGCCTGGGGGAAACTCTGCTTTATCTCAAGAACTAATGCATGGATTTTGATAAAACTTCAGTTTCAGTTACAAGTTAAGTTGTTGCTTATTGAATTTTGGTGCATATCGCCCAACAGGTAGTGCTGCTATGCTGCATTTTTCACGATTTCATCAATAACTCTTATCTCAAGAAGTAATGTACGGAATTGAATAAAAATTTAGATTCAGTTAGACCTTGATATAAACTGGTGATGATTAGTTTTTGGTGTATATCGCCCAACAGTGGCGCTGTTGTGCTGCATTTATCTCAAGAACTAATAATGCATGCATTTTCATCAAACTTCAGATTCAGTTAGATGTTTACGTAAACTGTTACTGATCAGGCTTTGTTGTAAATTGCACAACAGGTGATACTTATATCTCCTTGTTAAATGCATCCAATTCAAGAAATCTATATTTTACAATCCTCATGATGGGCATACATTGTCATTTAATTTTGGCACTGTGATAGCGAATTTTGAATTATTAACATGTATTTTTTCCTACTTATATATTTTAAATTTTAATATTCTATTCATTACTTGATTTAAAGAAAATTAACAATTTTATATCTTCTATTATATTTAAAACTAATTTGTGAGAAACACTGACATTTAATTAATTTAAATTCATATAATTTATACAATTTATAACTTGTAAAATAGCATTACTATTATATTGTACATAAGGGAACAATGTATTTTTTTATGTATAGCTTATATAATATATAGAAAATATAGTATACAATAATGTAATTACGCATATATTATACTTTTGAAAAAACCCGATTTTCCCCGGGGAAAATTGGGTTTTTCATGAAAAAACCCGAAAAAACCCATGTGGGTTGGGTTTTTTCAGAAAAACCCGGGTTTTTGCGAACCCTGATCTCTACAAAGACCGATTTTTAAATTTTCGATTTTGCTTGCAGTTATTTTTGTTATTAGGATACTTTCACTTTTGGAACAGGTTTCAAACTAAGTTAAGCATTTTTCTTTTTCTTACTGGTATACCGAATTATTCATTTGTCCCTAATTTTAGGAGAAATTCCACAAATAAGATAATTTCATCAGTAAGAGGTGATTGTCAGTCACTAACAAAAATTAATATTGGGATAAAAGGATTAAAATATCATATTTTATCATTTTATCCTAACATTTCATTCTTTTCTCATTTGTAAAATAAATGTTATTTTTATTGTTCTGCGTTTGTAAAAGAAAATGCTGCAGAGAAAATATTTCTGTTAAAGACTGTATATAGGGCAGATGTGCCAGTAATGGACACCATTAAGGAATTTCTTTAAAAATTGTTTTTTAATTAATAGTTATTATATTCCAGTTTTTTCAATATTATATTAAACTATCATGATTTAGTTTGTTATAATGGCTTATTATTACAAAACGTTTGTCTATATATATATATATATATTGTTTTTTAAATAAGAAATGCAACCAAGTATGCTGAAAAGCCACAATAAAAATACATATAAAAAATTTGGCAATTTAGTCATAAACAAAGAAATAAATTATAATTTAATATTTGATTACAGTAAAATAAATGCTAAAACTAAAGTGCACAATCATTAAATAAAAGCAATGTTGTATCTTGCTATAACAGCATTTTTTTGTTGTTGTTGTCCTGACCATATTTAAATATTGATGTTTTTGACGGTTAAAACCGCTTAAAATGCGGTTTAAACCTATGTCACGTCAAAAACTGGTTTTTAACGGCTTAAACCCAACCCTGATTTGTTCTGATCTGCAGCATCAGCACCTTCGGGAACCGGTTCTGGCTGTAGGATCTCGCCAGAGCACACCTCAAACGCATTTTCTTTTTCCATTAGCAAACCTTCCACCATCCATTTCCATTTTACTCAATTCTCAGAGCCAAGAAATTTACCAGTCGTAAAATGTTCCATATTATTATCTTAATTAACTAACCAAACACAATTCAAAATTGAAAAGTTTTTCTATTGGTTGTGCCTAATTCTCGTTACCGTAACTATCACACAGTGGAATGCAAGTCACTTGAATATTTCAGCAGATAATTGATGAAGAAGACCAAGACAACTTAATTAAGAAAATAAATATGAAATAAGCATTATGAAGATTACTTTAATATAGAAAAAAAGCTAAGCAGCCTTTGCCATGGAACAAGCTGCGATACAAAACAAAAACACACACAGTTGCCACAGAAGTCAACAGAGAAAAGTTACATAAAAAAAACATTAAATACACGGAGTATGAATAAGAATTAAAAGATAGGAAAACAATCTAATATTGTCAATTGAAGTTCATGATATTAACAATTGATTTGTTGGCCGAGGTTATGGCTTTATTTCTTTATATTTAGCATATTTAATAATGCTTTTAATAAAATTAAGTTCGAAATATATCCTGACTTATTTCTGCATGTATGTATACACTGATCCTTGAAACTCTGCTTTAAGTACTTGTTGCTTCTAAACTTAATTTGCCCTAGCAGCCTGTTAGTATTTGCATTTAGCAAGTAGGCGAATAGTTATCGTGGCCCCGGAGGAAGAAAAGGAAGAAATAAATGGGTCATTCCCAAAAAAAGTGTAAAAACTATGTCCAAGAAGTTAATAATTTTTATTTAAACAATAATATGCTTTTGAAAAATAGTTGTGATTATTTCTTAATCTTCATGTTATTGTTCTTAGTTAAAAATATTTTGCAAGTTTAAAAATGAATTACAATAATTTACAAAAAATAATGTTTATAAACCTGGCAGAGAAAACAAGCTGTTCCAGGCTCAAATTTAGAACATTTGAACATGTTTATAATGAACTGGTTGTGAGCTATAATAATAAGTTATATACTATATAATGGAACATCTAATTAAAAAAATTACTAACAAAACACATTTTTAAATTTATTTTTATTTTTAGAGATATAAATTTCTATGTGTGTGTCCCAAATTTTATTCAATTCCATTATGTCCACTCTGTTACATGGAGTTTTAAACATAAAAAATGAAAATATATTAAAGTGGGCAATAGTACTGAACTCTCTAAAGGGCATGTGTTCACTTTGTCAGCCAAATTAGATTGAATCTTCATGAACAAAAAATAAAATGGCTTTTATGTCTATGGATTACTGAAATGTA
Organism: Maratus speciosus; assembly: GCA_963932465.1. Taxonomy (NCBI): domain Eukaryota; kingdom Metazoa; phylum Arthropoda; class Arachnida; order Araneae; family Salticidae; genus Maratus; species Maratus speciosus. The sequence goes on from OZ010791.1 coordinate 417,176,597, forward strand.
AATAGTAAATGTCCACTCTGTTACATCTTTTTTTCTTTAAATCTAATAACTACTTTTAAATACAATAAACCATTAGGAAGAAGATCATTATTAATAGCTGTTAAACACTCCTTAGTTTTTTTTACTTTGCATGAAATTTTAAGCTACAATTCTACTTTTTGAATTAGTTGTCCACTCTGTTACATATACTGTGTAACAAAGTGGACAATTTCTAACAGACATGCTATTTCTTTTACTAAAAAAATATTTTACTATTATAATTTATATTTTTACTTTTAAAAGTATTATATACATTTAATCTAACACACGAATATCAAATATAATTTTTTAGATAATGGCAAAAGAGACTAAATACAGAATGTCAATGTCATTAACGACGACGTCAAAAATTAGACACTCAGAGAGAGTAAGAAAATTTTTTAAATGACAGAAAAGCTATTGCAAATACAAAAACAATCCACAATGTAAAACAAAATTATTTTAAAAAAAAAAATAGAGAAGATGTCAGCAGGACAACAGCTGGGAGAAATGGAACAGTAACTAAAAAGCGGAAAGCTATTTACTTAATACTACTCTTTATAACCTCCATAAAAGGTATAGTATAAGAGAGGAGGGAGAAAAATTTAGCTATCAGACATTTTCTAGATATCGTTTGTTTAATGTTGTATTCCCAAAAATAAAAGACAAATACTTGTTTATGTTTACAGTATTGTAATATCCACACAAATCAATGGCTTTTTTTAAGTAAGGAATAATTGGCTGTGCAGACTCAGAAAAATCAGCTAAGGATATGTCTGTAAATCAACGCCAAAATTCTGCATGTATGATGAGTGTAAAAATTGCATTGCAAAAATTGTACCAATACAGAGGGTATTGGACTATAATATGATTTTGGAATGTTCAGAGTGGATCAGAAAGAAAGAATAAATTCTTAAGACTTGATGAACAAGAAATATTAAAACCATAACAAAGATAGCGAAGGAGACAAAGGTGAATCAAATTGGTGAGCTTGTTAACGTGTTTAAAAAAAAAATATCAAACTTTTCAAAAAACATATCTTTAACATTCAATACCGAATGTGCCTGAAGAACTTGGGAGAAGATGAAGCTGCACGTCATCTAGATTTCAGTGAGAACTTCAAAAGCAAATTGGACGAGGAATCAGTCACCATTTTAGACGCTCTCGAAAGCAAGTATGCTTACATACGGGGTTCTGTACATGAAATCACAGGAGAAACCAATGACATTTTGTTCTATTTCATCTAAAGAGGAAAATAAGCACTCGACGATTAAACTTTAAAAACTGGCGATTAAAAATATGGAAAGAACCGGTTAAATTCAGGATTTTTTTATTTGATCTTCCCCATTCCCTTTTTTCCCTACACCTCGGACGATTCTGATTTCATATTGCACTGTCAATTCGATGATCTTTTCATTCTCATACATGCTAGTCGTTGGATAAACATACCTATTTTATTATATTGTCAGATCTTAATTCTAGACAAATAATTAAAAAAAGGGTACTTATGTGCAGAGGTGTAAAAATTTTTTGAAAATCTAGGAGCCAGTTACTATCGATAACAAATTTGTAAAATGAAATTAAAGTATAAGTTAATAATAGTACATACAAATTACTCTTTTTAAATATATCTGACACATGACATAAATTTTTCTTGTATAAAAAAGTAATGTTACATAAAATTATAAATATTGATATAAAAAAATTGGAAGTGCTGATGTAAAATACAAATAATAATCGTTAAAAACTTCTTTAAACACCTCAAAAGTACAAATATGTAATGCACTTCAAGGACTATAATATATGCCATAAATCAGTACTGTTAACTTAATAGTTTGTCCTTTTAAATTTTTATGTTTATGACCGCTCATGTGTCTTGTTGTTTTTGATGTAAAGTACCAGTGTTCAACTGCTTTTGTAGGATCAAATGCTTTTGTAGAATAAACTCCTCCTCCCGATAGCGATTTGCAATGCCTTAATTTTTCAAACATTTCTGTAAATATCAGTCCAGTTCAGTGAAAGAGAACCTTTTTTTTTTTCCTTTGCGCATGGAAATAAAAGAAAAAAAATCCATAAATAATCAAGGTTATAAATACGAATTATTTTTCATTTCCTCAGACATATCTAGGTGCCAGTGTCAAAAATTTAGTCACCCGGGCGACCTGGCTCCCGGTATTTTTACACCCCTGCTTATGTGGTTAGCTACATAAGCATGTTGTATATAACTTTACTGCTAACTTATTTTAAAATTTAAAATAGATGGGAAATTAGTATCTCAAATTTATTCAAAAATTCAAAATGATATAAATAAGAATATTTTATTTAGTATATAGATTACTTGTTTACGGTAAACTCGTTATATATATTTTAAATTAAATATTCAGTGACATAAATGTACTTACTGGTTACTAAAGAAATTATTCTCACTAGCCAGTAACTAGTTACTATAAAACAAAACCTACCAGCCAGTGGCTACTAAGCAAAATTCCTTATTTTCATCCTTAGTCTCACCTACTTTAGCGCATGGCCTAGCAGTCATTTGGGCCCACTTGGAACGAGTATTGAAAATGACTAGCGATAATTACAAGATCAACATAGTTCACTTTTTTTTCAGATGGACCTTCTAACCAGTACAAATGCCCCAAAAAATTTCTACCTATTTAATAAACATGTTGATAAATTTAAATTTCAGTAGAGCACACAGAATTTTTTTGAGTCAGGCAATGGCACAGCAGCCACTAATGGGGTAGGAGGAATGCTAAAGAGCATGGCAGATGTTAATGATTTTTTTAGACAACTAAAAGACATCACCAATGTGAAATTGTATCTTATTTCAGAGATAGATAAGATGAGTAGAGCTATTCCAAATAAAATTCCCATCCTTAAAGGAACATTGTCTGTTCAGCAGTTGGTGACAACAGGCAATGGATTATTTAGGTAGATAGTATCTTGTTTTTGCCGAAAAAATAGTAAATTTTGTTCATGTTTTAAAGCTAAGTAACACAATTGTCAAATAACATCCAACCTTGCTTCTCATAAAAATATTCACAAAATACTCAAAGCATCAGATGTTTATTCTTCTGACTTGGATTCAAATGGAACCTCCACAAACGAAGAGTGTGAAGTGAAAGTTGATGATTCCATGCAAAAAGTTTTACCGGATAATATAGAAACTAGGAAATACATTTGGCTGCATTTAAAACAGATGAAGCTACATGTAATTTAAAATACAAGTATGTTGCAGTTATTCAAGAAGTAGAAGATGAAGATAGAAAAATAAAAGTAATGTATTTAAAGACTATTAATCCTCTAAATGTCTGGGGCGTAATATTCCGTTCACTAAGCTCCAGGTTTCTCAGCAATACAAACAATAATTAAGATAATATAATTCTATAGATTTAATGAAATTTAAATACATTGTAAAATGATTAATACTCTCAAGGATTACATTCATATTTGTAATTGAGGTTTTTTTTATAATGTTGAAAGAATCATATTTTCTTAGCATTTAAAACTAAATGCAAAGAAAACAACATTACAATTTTACCCTTTTGCAAGACGCTCGGAGGGTTAAGGACTGTGGGAAGTTATTTTGAGCTGATGAAAACAATATTTCATACATTTGTTTAGAAGAAATCATAACAATTTTTCCTGAACTCAAATGCAAGTTGCAAGGTGGTCATCTGTACTATGAATTTCCAAATATCGTAGATGTATTCCAGAAAGTGCAAGTTTCATGTAAATTTTCTTAGGTGGCAAATAAAATATTAGGTGGAAGGTAAGGATGTTTTTATTTATTTATAGTATATAATACTGTTGATATTTTCCCAAGAAAATACAGTTGTCCACTCTGTTACATTACAGATTTTTTGCATTCTAGGATAAAATTGCTTAAATAATGTGAATTAAAAGTATCCTCCTATTATTTTAGAAACTATGCTATATGTTTTAACATATAAAAATAATATTTTCTAAATTAGCACAACACTTAAATAAACTTTTATCCAGTAGGGGAAAGTAACCAGTGTTTGATAGCCACCCAGTGTTTGATAATTTTCAACAAAATTACTCATTATAAGGTTTACAGACCACGGAGTTACATATTCTTCATTCCTTGTTATAGTTCATGCCTTTATTTTCATTTACAACTAAGTTTTATTCTTCTTATTTAAGAAATTGTTTTGGAATTAAGTTGCTGAAAAGTTAGTCTGGCGTTTTGCAGTCAGTTCTTATAAGAAATCTGAGAGGTAAGTTTTGTTTTATCTATTTTTGTCCTCGACAATTTAATCGCTGGGCAATAATGTGACATACTATTGTATAGAGCTTTAATTCTTTTTTCTTATGGTCCAAGTTTCCGCTTTCTAACCTTAACCTGAAAACAGAGAGGGCACATTCAATTACTGGTTTAGAAAACTTCCAATTTAACTAGTGTTTGATAATATATATGAAACATTGGCTTTTTAATTTTCCAGTGATTGAGACCTTTAATTTTACTGTTAAAATAAAAGAATTTTGTTGCTGATAAAGAATTAAGACAGAATAACATAATTTTATGTTTCTTGATAGCTGTTTGCTCATAAGAATTTTCTGGTTTCAAGAATTTTTGGAACTATTTTTCAGAATTGTTATTAGAAAATTATTGTTGGGTAATGAAAATTTAGAAACTATCTAGAGTATCTAATTATAAAATATTTTCAGTATTTAAAAAATTTCTTAGTTATATATTTTATTGTTTACAATGAAAAAAAATCATAAAATTGTTAACTGTACCTCCAGGTCTTTTTTTTTTTTTTTTTTGTAATATTGATATAAATTCAGGATTCTTTAAGTTGAGCTGCAAACACCTCTGGTTTAGGTCATACACTGCTGAACCCAGTGGTGTATCCAATTGGTGGGCAGATGTGGGTGCATCTCCCCCCCCCCCCCCCCACACACACACCAAAATTTGCAGAAAATATGTCAGATTAAATTTAAAAGGAAGCGAAAATATTCCAATTTAGATAGGTTTTCATCTTAGAAAGTGCATTATTTTGAAGAGACCATGAAATTTTCCATTTCAGTCAAAGTTCCCTTATACACAGAAAAAACAACTATAAGAAGAACTTATGTTTAATGATAAAGGAGAGTGGATCTGTAAGATCTGCTGCAAGAGTTATTCTTCTGAATTGATTTTAAACATTCGGAGACGTTGGATAGAGTGTGATGATTGTAAAAGTACATTTCACTACAAATGCATTCCAAAAACACATTTGGGGATTGATGAGAGAGATGAAGATGAGCTCCAGTTTATCTGTCACATTTGTGCAACTGATATTGACTCTGAGTCTAACATAGAATAATTTGGAATCGAAAATGATTCGAAAGATGAATGATCAGAAAATATCAGACTTTTCATTAATATATTTGTATGAGTTCTTTACTTTTTATCATATTGCATTGATTTTACGTTTATATCATAATTTTGTGCAGCCATAACCTCAAAGTAGGCTACCAGTATGTATAAGCTTATGTGTATAATTGTTTGAGTTGTTAATAAACAGAAATATTTTTGAAAATAACCTTCTCTTGAAGTTCCATTTAACTGTGTAAACTAAATATACTGATTATTTACTTTTAAAATGGTTATTTTGAAAGAAAATCTGATAATTAACAGATATTAAAATGCCTATCAAACACTGGATTCAGCATATCAAACACTGGATACAGATTATCAAAAACTGGGTATATTGATGTGACATTTTAAATTAAAATTTTTTTTTACAAAAACATTTTTATATTTTTTAACAAGTACTGTTTTGAAAAGAAAACGATCTAAGGGATATATTCCAGCAATCCTTATTTTCCTAAGTTGAAGGGCGGAGTTACCATTAAATGTTGCAGTGCAAATCCAGCTTAGATTATCCTACACTGGGTACTTTCCCCTATTATTCCAAAATTTGTAACAGAGTAGGCTGCAATAGCATTAAAAAACATACGATTTAAGAATTTTTGTAATTTTTTTATATGTACAAGAAGTATACAGTAGTTACAAAGATATAAAGTCAAAACGCTTAAATTGCACTGAATAATTTACACAGGAAAAAATATAATATAATTTTTTTGACAAAGTTAAAATTTATAGCATGGTAAAGTTCAGAGTCTTGGCTGTCACTGAAACATAAAGCTTTTGTGAAAATATAATTTAAGAAAAAAAAGTTTCAAAAGATCAAATTTACATTTTTTTGGGGAATGACCCAAATGTTTAACTTAATTGTATTTAAAAAAAAAAATAGAATTACAAAGTACAGAATTACAAATTACCTCTTGGCCAAGAACATCGAAATGACCGTTATAACTTCCGTCGAGTTTTAAAAGAGCCAGATAGTAAAAACTTCATGATCTAAGACATCAGTAGCAGTATCTCCCTCAAACAAGGAGTGCCTAAATTGTTCCTTTCTGATATACTCATATCCCACTGCTTCAACAGTACTCTTCAAAATCATGATCGTTATGAAACTGTATCAATTATAGCATGAGTGCTACATTTCTTATCACACCCTCATAGCGCAACAACTAATGTCTGCAGAATTAATACATTATATGATCTCAAGAAATTAGCAAGTGTCTCATCTTATTTAACAGATAATTCATAAATCACAATATTAATGTTATCTTGTTGTTTTGGGTGCCTTCTACGTAGAAGTAAATCGTGTCTTTTTCCACAAAGTAAACAATCAGCTTTCATTCTGCATTTAGCAACCTTTTTTTAAAGCATAAAAAAAACAACAGTATGCCTTTTCTGCTACAGCTTGTCTTTCAGTTGCCGGTATCTTACACACTTTAAAACAATCGTTCAATTTATATGTGCATCTAAACAAAATACACATATTTTTTGTGTAGCTTTTATACACATATTCTTACTTACTTAATATTACACATTAATTTCCATCGCTTTTTAATTTAACAGCATAGAATTTTTTTATGATAAGCAATTATCATAAGTATTGAAATATTTTTAACAATTTGATAAGAAAAATAATGTGAAAGTGAAGGAAACTAAATTGCATTAAGCAAAAAAAAAAAAAACATGTGAAATTTTTTATTTAGAACTCAAAACATGATTACAAATGTTTCACAGCTCCCTTAAGTTTAAAAAAAAGGCATGGTGCTGCAGGTGAGAAAAGGCATTTTTCTTATTCTTAAGGGCACTTTTCTTATTCTTAAGGACACTTTTCAGATTCTTTAAGGGCACTTTTTTTATTGTTAAAGGCAGATATATATATATATATATCAATTGATATATATCGTGATATATATCATGATATATATCTGATATTTATTTTCAAAATATCACTGTGCAAGATATTTTTGATATTTTCAGTCAAAGCAAGTGTAAATAAAATTTTTAACTCTTACTGACTGTGTTATTCTGTAGATACAGAACTTTTGCCTCTGTCAGTGATGTTTTAGCTAAGAAGAATTTGAAGTTTTTATTTTTAAAAGTAGAACTAATAATTATGTGGGCCATACCATAATTAATTCAGAACAGCCATTGAAAGATAAATGTCTAATTTAAATAATCAATTATATACACTTTTATTAGAAATCTTTTCTCATTTTGGTTCAGTTGAATTTAAACTGTACAAGATGTTAGGGAATACAAAATAATTAAAGTTTACATTTATGTTAAAACTTTTCAATTAAAAAAAGTTATTTTGTATTTAAATAAAATAACGACTTAATATTTCTTATTTTGTTTTATAAATTTCTGATTTTTTAAAATTTTTTTTAAATACTTGATACTAAATCCTATCGTTAATTTTTTTGCAAGTGAAAAAGCAAATTCTTTCTGTTTTCAATTAGTTGATCTTCAATGTTGTTTTAAGTGAAAAAGAAAAATGAATTTTTAGAATAATGATTAAGTTTTCATGTTAAGTGAAATATATTTCAGTTTCTAATTTATAATATGCTTGAAAATATTTATTATCAACAGTAAGTTGGCTATTTTGAAAATATCAGATAGGGTAGATGTGCCAGTAATGGACACCCTTCCAGTAATGGACACCCCTTGATGTTTTTGGTTCATAAAAAAATAACTAATAAATATTTAGCTTTAATTATTTTTTTTATAATTCCCCCTTGCATGTTTTATAAAACTATGTTATTGTTGACACTTTTAATCAAACCAATCAGGAAGCAGAAAATAATGTTTCAAAGTTTTGCTGTTTTTCTGTGAAAATCTTAATGAAGAGGTTAAGAGCTGGCTTCGTTTAATTAATTTATATATTATTTATTTTCTTGCAAAATTTGAATGTTTTTGTTTGAGTAGCAATAGAAAACTTTGAATTTTATATACTAATGGCTATTTATAAAATTTCATTTCTTTTTAAGGTTTTAAGAGGGGTGTCCATTACTGGGATGGTTAATTAGTCATTTTCCAGTAATGGACACCCCATGTAGACATTGCTAAAAATGCAATTTTAGTAATGTTTATAGCGCATAAAATACTTTGGCTTAACTGCAAACCTAAATAATCAAATTTAATTTTTAAATTATACTTACCAAAATGTAATAACACCAAAACTTTTATAAATAGCTGTTTTTAAGTTATTTTAAGTGATTAATAAAATTTCAATATTTTATTTTTTTTTTTTTTTTTTTATGTAGTACATATATATACCTCACATATTTTATAATCTGGCAATCAAACCAGCCAGGAAGCAGAAAATACTGTTTAAGAGCACAGTCAAAGAGGGGTTCATAGGGCTTAATCCCTCTCCGTTTAAATAAAAACAATTAAGTTACAGAAGCTATTAAAAATCCATTTTCTGTCTTAAATGTTTCCTAATAAATAAATAAATAAATGTAATACTATTAATGAAAGTTATAGGTAATATTCATGAAAGTAGTAAATCTGCAGATCAGTGGCCCCAAACATCAGTTCTACAGTTTTATTTTGAAATTATTTTATTTAGTATATTTAAAATATTCAACTCACAATATCATTTCTTTCATATTTGTAATATTGATTATTATAAATGATAGGATCAAGTAATCTCTGGAAGATTGTTAAAATTAGTGACACAAAACTAAACATTAATATTCCAAAACTTTTTTTTTTTTTTACCTTTTAAATCCACCACTGTTTCAATAATTTGATAGCTGTAATTGTCTGATATTTAGTATTTTAAACTATTCATCTAAAATAATTAAAACCTCGATCTTTTGATAATTACAATAATTGATGCAAACAGTAAATGATTATCACAAATATTTTATTAATTACTGGTATCCTAATTGTTAAATTTATTTAAAAATAACTATTTTGTTTCATTAGTAGCTATTCATTAAATTCTGGTTCTAAATACAGTCATAAAAACAATTATATTTATTACTTTTTATGGGGTGTCCATTACTGGAACAGAGGGTGTCCACTACTGGGCCAGAGGGTGTCCATTACTGGGCTTTTGGGTGTTTTGATATATTTCTGTTACTTAAAATTAAATTTCTATTCATATGAGGAAATGAGGCTATAAGAATGGTTAAATATTGTTGATAGATTAATATAATATTGAAAAAACTGGAATATAATAATTATAACTATTAATAAAAAAATAATTTTTAAAGAAATTCCTTAAGGGTGTCCATTACTGGCACATCTACCCTATATATCGAAAATATCGGATATTTTTTATATTTTCGAAAATATCATGATATTTACGAACCCTGGTTAAAGGCATTCTTTTGGTTTTTAAAGCAAAAAAAAAAAAAAAAAAAAAAGTAAAAATTTAAACAGAGTTCAAAATTTACTACCTGGGCTAATAGGCTAATAAAACTGGATTCCTGTTATGAATTTCAAAAAATCTCCATGAAACGTAAAAAAAAAAACCCTTTTAAAATAGGATAAAAAATTCAAACATCATTGTACAAATTGAGAATAACTGTTATTGAAAAGAGGACAAAATTTAAAAATACGAGGGTGAAAGATTGTAAGTGGATTATTTGCACTAACATGCAAAACGCTAAAAATCACATAAAAAGTATAGTATAGTATAAGTGTGTAGTATAATGAAAGTGCACCTTTACACAAAAAAATGCCCTTTTAACTAACAAAAACGCTCTTTTCAATAAATCTGCCTTGCCCGTTTTTAAAAGAAACGTGGACACTACTTTTTTATGTCCTTTAGCTAAAGTTATCCTTTCTGGAAAGCTTCTTTTGTTTGGAAGTTACGCATTTCAAATCCTAACAAAATTGGAAAAAAAAAAAAAAAAAAAAAACTAAGAATATACTCATATGAAATGGAATTTTGTAAAGGAGACTTTTTTTCATTAAAAGGAATTTTGTGAAAGGACAGTGATTTTTTTCTGGATTGACATAATCATGTAAATTAAAATGCAGAAAACTACATACGTTAAAACACAAATATTTCAGCATACCTTTAGCAGATCAAGTGGATGTGTACAGCAAGCAGCACCTGCGCTTGCCAAACCTCCAAAATACCACCTTGCCAAACGTTTTGAAGGATCTTGCATATTTTAGGGTACTTTAAAGTTAAAAGAATGAAGTTAACTCTGTAAATGATGAACCAGTTCTATCGTGATGAAGCTAAGCTCGTGTTCTAGATACATGAGGCTAAATAAGATTAATTACACGGATTAGAATCATGAAATCTAAAAACCAGTTCTTTCTCCATAATCACTGAAATATTTTCAAGCACAACATTTCAATACTTACAGAAGAAAAGGGAAGTTAGAACCAGGACAGCACTATTATAAAAGTAATCAAACAGCAATTTTAGTTAGGAATAGAAATCTGTATCAGAAAACTGAAAAGACGATATAAGGGTCAAATTTATACAGCATGCATTGCTTACATTTGTTGTTGTTGCATCACCTTTATCAATATCAAAACTGATCAATATCGATAACAAAGGTAATATCGATAATAACGTAGGCAACAGTATGGAGGAAAGAGATAGATAGAGATGCGGTAAGTTGGCTGGGGGGGGGGGGGGGTGACGCCAAAAACACAAGCACGTTCTTTCACGAAAAAATAGAAGAAAACTTCAATGGAATGCTGCTTTAGAATGCTTAAAAATAAGCAGATCATTTTCATTTAGAGAAAAAAATGCACGGTTGTTTTGTTTGGGCCTAGTGAGAGCATTTAAATTTGAGCGATAATAACAGGAATCAAAAATACAAACCGTTTTTACGGCATACTGCATCTCAATCTATCTCTTTCCTCCATGATAGCATCTCGTTGTTTATTTACCTATTGTACATTTTTCCGATAAGTTTGTTATTAGTTAATCACGTCAAATCAAAGTTCTGTCAATTGAAAATCAGTATTACCATTACTAAACGTGTGTAAATTTTATATTAGTTTTTCAACCTTTCATTTTAATTATATCTGATGGCTTTTTCGGAAAGTGAGAAAGAGATGGCTAAAAGAAATTTAAAACAATTTTGTTCAAAGTGGGCCGAATTGAGATATGACGAAATTCATAATAAACCGTATTTTATTGGTAAGCGAATCAAAGATAGTTCGACCGAAATTTTGTTTCCAGTCGATTGTTATAAAACAATGACCTTTGAAGAGTTAAAGGCCTCTATAGTTGATTCTGGTTCAACTGCTGTAAACTTAGCTGTATCCAATTCTGATTCCACGGTTGTGCTGTATAAAGCTGAGTTAGGTTTAAAGCCACCAAAAGATGTTAACGAGAAAGATACATCTGATGTTTCGCCTGAGCAGTTGAAAAAAAGAAAATCCAGTTCCATGCCTAATAAACCACTTTGTGACTCTGTGGGCATTGAGCAAACCGAGACTAGTTCAACTAACGATTGCTTACAAATTGACTTGCACCCAGATAATGAATCTGAAGTAAGTGAAGCTGGAACAGAGAACTCTGATAGTAATTCTGATGATAAATCAGATTCTATATGTTCTTAAAATGACTAATAAAATAAAAATCTTATTCACAGTTGTGATGATTTTCTTTTAAACAGGAATCAAAATCTTTAGACCCTTTTTGGCACAGATGTCATATACGCACCACATTGGTGCGATTTTTTTCTGATGCCAATGTCATATAGGCACCGGGGTACTTAACTTGTGCCAAATTGTCGTTATTTTGCTTAATATGGTAATCCGGGTGTTGTTTTTTATAATTTACTTTTATTTTCTTTTTTTTTTAAATATATAAATTGCAGGGTTGGCTTTTTACCGGTAAAAACTGGTTTTTACCAGGACACGGTAAAAACCTGGGAAAAAGTGATAAAAACCCAAGGATGCAATAAACTCTACTAGTCATTAAGCTGTATTTAAATACTATTGATTGAAACTGTATTTTCATTTAACTGATACAAATATATATATAGGGTAGATGTGCCAGTAATGGACACCCTTCCAGTAATGGACACCCCTTGATGTTTTTGGTTCATAAAAAAATAACTAATAAATATTTAGCTTTAATTATTTTTTTTTATAATTCCCCCTTGCATGTTTTATAAAACTATGTTATTATTGACACTTTTAATCAAACCAATCAGGAAGCAGAAAATAATGTTTCAAAGTTTTGCTGTTTTTCTGTGAAAATCTTAATGAAGAGGTTAAGAGCTGGCTTCGTTTAATTAATTTATATATTATTTATTTTCTTGCAAAATTTGAATGTTTTTGTTTGAGTAGCAATAGAAAACTTTGAATTTTATATACTAATGGCTATTTATAAAATTTCATTTCTTTTTAAGGTTTTAAGAGGGGGTGTCCATTACTGGGATGGTTAATTAGTCATTTTCCAGTAATGGACACCCCATGTAGACATTGCTAAAAATGCAATTTTAGTAATGTTTATAGTGCATAAAATACTTTGGCTTAACTGCAAACCTAAATAATCAAATTTAATTTTTAAATTATACAAAATGTAATAACACCAAAACTTTTATAAATAGCTGCTTTTAAGTTATTTTATGTGATTAATAAAATTTCAATATTTTATTTATTTTTTTTTTTTATGTAGTACATATATATACCTCACATATTTTATAATCTGGCAATCAAACCAGCCAGGAAGCAGAAAATACTGTTTAAGAGCACAGTCAAAGAGGGGTTCATAGGGCTTAATCCCTCTCCGTTTAAGTAAAAACAATTAAGTTACAGAAGCTATTAAAAATCCATTTTCTGTCTTAAATGTTTCCTAATAAATAAATAAATAAATGTAATACTATTAATGAAAGTTATAAGTAATATTCATGAAACTAGTAAATCTGCAGATCAGTGGCCCCAAACATCAGTTCTACAGTTTTATTTTGAAATTATTTTATTTAGTATATTTAAAATATTCAACTCACAATATCATTTCTTTCATATTTGTAATATTGATTATTATAAATGATAGGATCAAGTAATCTCTGGATGATTGTTAAAATTAGTGACACAAAACTAAACATTAATATTCCAAAACTTTTTTTTTTTTTTACCTTTTAAATCCACCACTGTTTCAATAATTTGATAGCTGTAATTGTCTGATATTTAGTATTTTAAACTATTCATCTAAAATAATTAAAACCTCGATCTTTTGATAATTACAATAATTGATGCAAACAGTAAATGATTATCACAAATATTTTATTAATTACTGGTATCCTAATTGTTAAATTTATTTAAAAATAACTATTTTGTTTCATTAGTAGGTATTCATTAAATTCTGGTTCTAAATACAGTCATAAAAACAATTATATTTATTACTTTTTATGGGGTGTCCATTACTGGGCTTTTGGGTGTTTTGATATATTTCTGTTATTTAAAATTAAATTTCTATTCATATGGGGAAATGAGGCTATAAGAATGGTTAAATATTGTTGATAGATACTGGAATATAATAATTATAACTATTAATAAAAAAATAATTTTTAAAGAAATTCCTTAAGGGTGTCCATTACTGGCACATCTACCCTATATATATATTAGGGATGCACCGAATATTCGGTCATGTTACCGGATATTCGGTTTGGCCGAATATCAAACTATTCGGTATGCCGAATACTCGGCTTGTCCGAATAGCAAACTATTTGATATGCCAATTATTCGGTTTGGCCAAATATCGAAATATTCAGCTGAACCGAATACTTAAAAAGAACTTTTAAAACATATTGTTAAAAACCTTATACAACTTCTATGTTTAACAGTCATAATTAGAAATAGAATCATATTTAAATAAAGGAGAATGTTTTTACATTATTTATTTGCTGTTTGTTAAGTATTATTTCAGAAAATTAACCAATCATGAGGATTTTCATAGGAATTAATTATGCACAAATGCAAGTTCTTGAACCTTGCCCAGTAAAAAATCTGTTTCTTGAAGATTTTAAGAACAACATTTACAATCTCTGAAAATGATTGCCCACTCCAGACACAGATGTAGGATGCATTTAAAAACTTCCTTGCTTAATCAAAGGGAGTAGCACAGTTATTCTTGCTAAGTTGCCACCATATAAAATTTGTATAGATTGTATTATTTATTTACTTTTACTTTAGTCTCTTCCTGACAAACAAATAGTATATGATCCTGTACAATTTTTCTTCCATTTTTTTCACAATTTCTCTTTGATTTTAAAATCTTTGTTTTAGAATTTAAGAAAATATTATTCATATGTTTTAATTCTCAGAAGAAGCCATGAAATTTAAAATTTTATTAATTAAAGTTTTATAAGTATCCTCTCCTCTTCTTAAATAACTCAAAGCAGATTTTTTTCAGCATAAAGTTTATTTGAAAAAAAGCTCTTGTTTATTAGGATATAAAAGTTTCTGTTTTAAATATTATGTAAAATTGTTTTAAATTTTAACATTTTAATGCTTTTAAACTTTGAAATATAAAAGTTTTTGACAAGCCGAATATTCGGTATTCGGCCGAATAGCTACTATTCGGCATAGCAGTTACTATTCGGCTAGCCGAATATTCAGTTCGCCTGTAGGCCGAATATTCGGTATTCAGCCAAAATCACTATTTGGTGCATCCCTAATATATATATATATATATATATATATTGGGAGATATGTAGGGATGGGATATGTTTATATTGGGAGGATTGATATATAAAGGGGTGGGAAATAAAGAATTAATTCTTTAAAGTTGCTGATATAGTACTTTAATCATATAAATTTTACCATATTTTCTATTCCCCATCTATAAATAGAACAACAGATGTTCAGTATCGGTTTCGCAAAGCAAGGTTTCCATTTCATTTGTACTCTAATATGATTGTTTATGGATGTACTGCACATTGGATGAACCTACTGGCAGAAAATAAAGCTCCAATATCTATTACTAAACATGTTGATATACAGAAGTATTTCCGAAATCATCATCTGGTAAGTGAAACACCAGTTGTCAAGCGAAGTATCATGGAATAACCATATAGAATGTATATCCGCATTTATAAGAATAGTCCTGCATTGCTTGACATTTGCAAAAATCATGAAAAAGATATTGATATTAGAATTCAAAGATTAGTGAATGACTAATTTATTTAAACAAGTGAAGGTTCTATTTCAACAGCTACAAGTAGCCAAAGCCTTAAATAATCGTCAGAGCAAATGATTGTTCTGAATTAATTCCATATAAAGATCTTGTTAAAAAACAAATTGATTTGGCTTTAGAGCCCTTTCACCTTTTTAGCATGTATGACAGATTCAATGCACAAAAATCAAGATCTATTAAGTGAAACACAAAAGGGAATGGCTCATAGATTTCATGCTAAATTCTCTTTCACTCCTCTTGGAATATGAAGTTGAAGGACAGCCATTTCCAAGAAGCTTCTTTAAAACAAAACATGTAAAAGCCAAAGTTCGGTGGAAAGCACTAAATAACAAAGAAATGAATCCTGAATTCATACATTTAATGATGAATCTCCACTCCATACCTTATAGTTCTTCATCCATAGAGCTAATTTTTTCGAACTTTTCACATATCCACAGTAAATTAAGAAATAAACTAGGGTGTACAGAAAGCTACAAAGCTTTTTATAAATTGCTTAAAGTCTTCAAGGATATAGACTGGTAAACTGTACTAACATTTGTACAAACTATATTATGTGATAATTAATATTGTAAGCATTTGGTTTTTGTTAAAATGAATAAGGTTTTTAAATAT
Source organism: Maratus speciosus (assembly GCA_963932465.1). Taxonomy (NCBI): domain Eukaryota; kingdom Metazoa; phylum Arthropoda; class Arachnida; order Araneae; family Salticidae; genus Maratus; species Maratus speciosus. Next base: position 417,192,742 of record OZ010791.1, read on the forward strand.
GATAAAAGTATACTTATAATTTTCCATTTCCTTTCAATAAAAATTAGTAAACTAGTCTCAATTAAAATAAATATAATAAATACAGTATGGAACCATTTATCCAGAAACCAGTTAACCGGAAAACCAGTTATCCGGAATGATATTTCTAATAGATTTATTTCAGAATTTTTGCAGAAAAAAATGTCATACACTTCCAGTTTGACATATGCATTGCTTGAAACAATTGTATAATTTGATGTCAACATCTAGTATTTGAAATGGAAACATATTTAGTTGTATTTTAGATGTTTTATATTTTATGCAGAGGAAACAGAAGAATTTTTGTTCCCAAGGGATTCCCATAAATTACCTCCTTTCAAACTCTGGTTAACTTTTGATCTTTCTTGCATCTTATTTTTAATCCAAGTAATCTAATAATTTAAAATCTGAATTAATGCCACAACCAGATATATTCCAGAAAACTTATCAAATGGATGCTGATTTAATGCTCAACCAGTTAACTGGAAAAACCAGTTATCCGGAATACATCTGACCGCAACCATTCCGGATAAATGGTTCTGTACTGTATTGTAATGTGCATTCTCATAATGATAGTTATAATAAGCATTAGGTTTTAATAATGACAAATGTGCAATAATATCTTTAAAATTTTGAATTCTTGTAGCTGGTAAACATGAATGAATGTCTTCCGGGCTTTTTATATTCCTTAAAAACTGCTATTTTCATGTAACATTCTTTTAATTACGTAATCAGAAACTAAATTAGGTGAATATTGCTGAATGGAAATAGTGATATAAAATACCCGGAAAACTTTCACCCCTGGGAAAATAAAAAATTGAAAGATAAATTTTCATAAAAGTGACAAAAAACAGTCAAACTCATAAGTTTTTCAAAGGTGGTAAAAACCACGGTAGAAACATGTTTTTCCAAAGACGGTAAAAACTATGGTAATAACCGGTAAATACCGTCCAAACCTGATAAATTGTTTTATTCTATAGTTATTAATTAAACGTTTTTTATTTATTGTTATTCCTTTTTTAAAAATATGTATGTAACTAGTATTCGAAAACAAGGTTTTCACCAAATTGGCATCAGAAAAAAAATTGCAGCAACATGGTGCGTATATGACATCCGTGCAGAGTTGGGCAAATTTATAATTCCAATTATCTGCAATGTAATTAGGGGAGAGTTGGGAGGAGTGGGACAGCAGCATTTATGTCCAAAATAACCGTTAGAATTTAGTTCTAGTTTGTCCTCTAGATGGAGCATCTATAGCCTCATGTTTGATTCTAATTGTTACACCAGCTGTATTATTGTTTGTATTTAAAAGGGAAAATTTTATTTTCATACCTCAGAAATAAGTACAAATTCTTATTCTTTCAATGATTTTTTTCCATTATATTTAAAATAAAAATATTATAATTGTATATTAAACTTAAAGATATAATGTTTGTAAACTAGCAGTCAAATAAAGCCTAAATGTAGCATGCTATATATAATAAGCCTTTAAAAAAAATATTCAGAAGAGGGAGGAATCGGACAGCATCAATGAGGGAGAAAGGGGACATGTTCTCAAATACCTTTGGGTCCTTCCGATATGCACCCACATCCCAAAGCATCACCACAAAAACTATAAAGAAAGACAGAAAAAAGGAAAGATCAAAAATCATCACTGACACACCAGAAAAAGAAGAAATTGAAAAAATAGCTGCTGATAAAAAGAAGAAGAGATAGTGTAAAGGAAACTCTTAAGGTGAAAAGGAAGAAACAGAAAAAAGCGAATGAATTATCTGATGATTCCATTGATGGAAAATTTTTGTGGCATGACCCTACAGATGAAGACTTTTGATTTGATTACTCATAACAATAATGAAATTGCTGAAGAATTTGATTGGTTAACTGATGATCCAAAATTAGGATAAATTACTTTGTACTTGTTAAATTTTTGACGAAGAAGACAGTTGTTTATTATATTGGCAGAGTTGAGGATATAGACAGTGATAAGGAGTTTATCATATTCAAAAATGTTGAAAAAGAAAAATTTCACTTCCCACAAGAAAATGACTTCGGTGAAGTAAAGAGAAGGGATATCATAATGAAATTGCCTCAACCACAAATAATTTGTGGTACCAGCCGAGCCCAGTCCTACTTTGCTTTCAGTGTTGACTTATAAAAATAGAATATGTGTTAATTTAATTTTTTTCAAACAGTGTCCTATTCCTCCCTCATGTGCGTCCCATACCTCCCTCATGTGAGGGAGGTGTGGGACAAAAATGTTAATATTTTAAAACATGTAAATAAAAGCCAGTTGTTTGTATTTCACAGTGTTTGTATTTTTTAAACATAGCTTAAGTAACATACTATTAGATTTTTATAAGCTGTACTCTGGGTAAAACATAAGTAGTGAATTAAAAAATAAATTGTGAAATCTGTCCCACTCCTCCCAACTCTCCCCTACAGTTTAATTGTATGTAATTAATTATAGTTAAAATTACATGCCGTAAAAAATTCTGGCAGCACTGTAACCGGAACTGCCTCCGTCCCGTTATTTGACAAAATTTCTGTGTTTGAATGTGTGTAACTATAATCAATTACATGCAATTAATCTGTAATTACACTGCAGATAATTGAGATTACAAATTTGCCCAACTCTGCATCTGTGCCATTACTAAAAAGAGACTTGGCTTTTCTGAATGTCTGGGTTTCCAGGAATCTAGGATTGGAAAAAGTCTAGCTCCATCGTTTCTATTATCTGTATTGGCTTCTGATCAGATATTTTGGTACTTTTCAGTTATACTAACATCATTGGCACAGAATGAAATTCATGTGAAATGAAACATTTAAAAAAAAAGTTTGTACGAAAGTGAGCATTTAAAAACTATAACATTTGAAAATTACAGTCTTTCACGAACTGTTTTATTAAAAGAGTACAAATACCGGGTGTCCCAAAAAGGACTGACTGATTTTAAAATTCAATAATTTGCAAACGGTGACAGATATTAAAACAATTCTTGCAGGAGGGTTATGCATAAGGTCAAAAGTTTTATTACAGTGATTTTCAATTTTAGTTTGATTTACAAACAATAGATGGCGCTGTAAGCAATAGTGGCTAAATACAGGCTCGATTTTTGGTCCTTTATCTTGTTCCATGCAGAAAAAGGAGATGGAAATGTATTATCCGGGCCACGAAGTACCAAAAATCGAGCCTGAATTTAGCGACTGTTGCTTACAGCGCCATCTATTGTTTGTAAATCGAACTAAAATTGAAAATCACTGTAATAAAACTTTTGACCTTATGCATAACCCTCCTGCAAGAATTGTTTTAATATCTGTCACCGTTTGCAAGTTATTGAATTTTAAAATCAGTCAGTCCTTTTTGGGACACCCGGTATATAGTACTTAAAATACAACAAAGTAATAAAATGAAACTCGATTTCAACATGAAATTGTATATGTTTCATAGCATTGCAGTAAACATTTCATTTTTGGATGAAGTCATTCATGTTTTTTCTTAAGTTAAGAGAAACAGTATACTACTTGATTGGTAGACGTAATATTGGATACAGTAGGGTATGTATGACTTCAGAAACCGGAAGTACTCTTGGTTTCTGCCTCAAAACCTCTAATGCTGTCACCCTCTATGTTTCGGATTATAAAATGCAGTTATGTTAAATTATTAACCTTACGCAAAATCACCCTTCTAATGACTAAATTAAACTGGGTCTTATAAAATAAATTTTGGAGTAAAATAAATGTATTATACAAATAAATTATTTTAAGAACCAAAATGTATTAAAAAAAATTTTTTTCATCTAATTTACCATCAAATATCAATTAATTATGTAGGAGAATAATTTATATTTCTTTATGTTTCTTATATTGTAATTTATAATTTTTGTCAAATGTTTGAAAATAAATATTTATAACAGTAATAAAATTTCTCATGCTAATATTTTTATTAATGAAATTTTGTGATGAAATCATGATATATTAAATTCTTGGAGAAAAAAAAAAAAGAAGATTAATATTATTTAAATAACAGTAATAATATACTATATTTTTTATGGAAATCTTTAAATATCTTGCACTACTTTATAAATATAGATGAACCAGTAATTGGTACAAAAGAATATTAGTACTAAAGAAATAGAGATATCATATATGAAGGATAATGCTTAATTTTAAAAAAGGAAAAAATTATTATTCTACTAATTTGACATTTATCTGTTAGTAAAATTCTAACATTAAAATATTTTTATGTAATTTTAGAAGTCATTATTAGTGCATTTTAATAAATGTTCATTTAATTATTAAAAATAGCTTACATGATATAAAAAAAAGGTACTTTTCGGTTAGCCGGGCACCCACACCAATGTTATATATACATATGGGAGACCAGGGTACAGAGGACCTAAGTACACAGTGGACCATCCCTTATATTTTACTTATTTTTAAAGCTTTTCTCTTAGGCTAATTGATAACAGCACTGGATTGATTACTTATAGCATTCAGAACACATCGTTAGCTCAAAATGAACGCTTTTTTCATGACTGGTTGTTTTGAGCTCCAAGTAAAATTTTTCATCATCATACTTTTCTTTATTGAGTAATTAAAGGTTATGGATAAATAAGATAAAACAACTTTTTTGTAAAGGTAAAACACTGGTCTTTATTAAATTTAAAAGCTTATATGCTTAAAAGAAAACTTTAAATAATATTTTTATGAGTATGTATTGAACTTTAACCTGGGGCACAGTGGACCGCCCACTGCTGGTGTACAGTGGTCCACAGTAAATACTGCTCCTGTAATGAATTTTTAAAATATTTAATAATTACTTATTCTCTTTAAAGAAATATTGTTTTAAAATAGTTATTTAACTATAAAATAAACAAAGAAAAAATGACAATTTATTTAACCCTACAATGCATAGATTAGCCATTTGGCACACTTTAAATTTCATGTTATTCAGATTATAATGTTGTCATCTGGCACTTTAATTTTCTCCTAAATTATGGATAACAGTTCACATGTGATTTTTAAAATAAGTTTTCTTGTTCAATATAGCAGTTTTTTTTTTTTTTTTTTTTTTTTTTGGGGGGGGGGGGGGGTAGAAGGAGAGAAATGAAAATCATGCATTGTAGAGTTAACATATTAAGAAATATTTTGTTTTGTATTTACTGCCTTTGAAAAATATAACTGTAGCCTAATAAGTAATAGATGACCTCACTGGATTGGTTATTTATAACTTCAGAGCACATGGTTAGCTCATAATGAATTATTTTATCCTGACTATTTTGAGCTTCTAATAAATTTTTCATCACCATATTTGTCTTCATGTTTGCTGATTTTTTTTTTTTGTACTTAATAACTTGTTTACCATCGCTCCTGTATCTTATATTGTTATTTTCAAAATATAAATTTTTTGATAATTCTTTAGTTTTATATGTTTTCTGTTTCAAAATGCTACTTGCAAATTTGTATTATTATATTATTTTGGAGGTAAAGGGGAAATAAAAAAGATTTAGATTAATTATAAATAGAATTATATTGTGTTTTAGACAATAACTAATAGTGGACCACTGTGCCCCAGTGTACCCCGCTTCCGGGGTACACTGGTCCACTTCACGAGTGTATGTAAAAAATTTTTTTTTGAAAAATGTATTGGGAACTATGCTCTGCAAAAATTATGAGGCATGCAGAAAGGTTTAAAGAATATTCAAAAATATTTTCAGGTAGATTGGTCTCTCCGTTAAAGAGAAAAAAAAATGTTAACTGCAAAAGTGGACCACTGTACCCTGGTCTCCATATGTATATATAACACTGGTGCCCGGCTAACCGAAAAGTACCAAAAAAACAGGTACTTTTCCGTTATACGGACAGCATTATCGCCAAGTGCAATAGTTGCCACAAAATGAAAATCATGTGAATTGAAACATTTGAAAAATAAAAGAAAAAACATTGTCGATAGTAAAGTGAGCATTTTAAAAATATAACATTTGAAAATTACAGACTTTTCCGAACTATTTTATTAAATCACAAACATATACTTAAAATAGGTGAACAAATAACTGTTATACAATAAAGTAATAAAATAAAAAATCATATTAAACTGCTGCCATAAAATTACAAATATCTTTTAGCATTGCAGTAAACATTTCATTTTTTGAATGAAGACGTCGCCACATAAACTCTATGAGATACGACTCTAAATGATGACAAACAGTTCCCGGATGTCTTTTGTTGCACCCCATTTTGCGATGCCCCATAATCTCTCAACATTTTGAGTATGACATCCAGTATTAGTGTCGACAAAATTTTATTTGTGATTTACTGTGAAATGATCATAACCAGCACTTCACAGTTCATCTGTTTTATATCCTTTCCAGCAATCTGTATAAATAATACTTCCATCAGCTACATCGTTTTCTATTGCCGCCATTAAAGTTTCAGCTGTATGATCGGGAATAGGAGTAAGGAAACATCCCCGTATTTCACGACATTAACCACCTAACACCCACTGAGGAGGAAGAACATGCCCTACGTTGCTTTTTCTTCTGGTAAAAAGACTTTCATCTACTTCTATAATTTTTTTAGGTCCACCGATTTTTCTATTTGGTCGTGAACATAAAGCATTTGCACAAACTTCTCTCAAATAACTATTCTAGTCTACTGTTGTGTTGTGGTTCATATCAAGTTGCAACTCGCAAAACTCAATCGATGTCAACCAGAGGCGGCACCAGAACTTGCTCGATGGGAGGGCGGAATTCATAATATATATTAGAGATCTCCACGGGCCCGGACCTGTCCAGAATAGTGTTAAATTCAGACACTTTTCTTTGGGGGGGGGAGGGGGTACATTATAGCGTTCCGGGGAGGGGAATTGTACTTTTTGACCATTAAAAACACAAAATTTCAAATCTGCCGGGGGGACATCTCATTGCTCTGAAGGGGAATGTCTCCCCCGGGCCACCCCCTGAATTCAACACTGGTCCCGAAGCCCCGAGATCGATAAAAGTTTATTTCATTAAACTCGTGGTGGGCTTAATTTCATTTGAAAACTTTTACCTTTTGAAAAGTTGGTCCGGGTCTGAACTTCATTCTTCCCGGGACACATCTGGGTATTAAATTTTTTCAGTAGATTCGGGACAGACCAGACTGTATTCACTGGACTTCAGAATTTTTTTCCGCACGGTAATGTCGTGGTAACTTTTCTCCTTTATTAGTGGAGTAAATGAACACTAAAGCGTTTCTTTTTTTCCGTTTTTTAAATAACAGGTAGAATACGTTGGTTAATCACAAGAAAAAAATAACATTTTCGTGTTTTGGCATATCCCAAAATGTGCAGATCTCTAACACTTCAGTGCGATTTAAATTAGAGATGAATTGCAGAGGGACAAAAGATTTTTATTCGAAATATAAATTTTGAAGCCTGTCAAAGAATATCGTAGATAAATAAAGTGAATAAAAGCTCTTAATGTTATTTTTGAAGCACCTCACTAGTCACCTAATCTTTATAGGCAGACGAATCCGCCAAAGTACCACAAATTTCCACACTTTCCAGTATTACCCGAAAGGAAAAACTCTGTTTCGTACTTTTCTTCATCTTCCACCCAACAACATCCCAATAAGAGATCATTCAATATTACAGATTTTACTTGCACATATATGGCACATACACAGCAGTGTGTGAGCGATAAAGTATGGAACAGTTCTCCGGTTATGAATCGAACCACTGTGGACCACCCGCCCCTTAAGAAAATGCAAAGGTCTGGAAATAAGAGTCCCACATCAGGTAAGGTGGTGAGCATTTTTTTTCGAAACGCAGTTCGTGTTCAGGCCGGGTTGACCATGTATTTTAATGTTGGACGTAACTGAAAAAAATCAGCGGACAAATCTCTATCGAAAACGCATGAAGTGATCAAAAATTATTTTAATTTATAATTATTTAAATTTGTTAGTGAAAGTGTCATCGTGAAAACTAGCAGTTAAACATTACACCTAACTAGGGTCCGTCCCGGGTAACAAATAAAATTTGCAATCCTGCAAATTTTATTTAAAACCAAACTGCAACCCGAACCAAACCCAATCAAAAATATTCCGTCCACATGCAACCCGATCGAACCCAAAATAATTCCAAACCCAACCTGAAACCCAGAATCAGAGAAAATCTATCCAAAATATAATGCAATTATAGAAAAATAGTCTGTAATCGTATCTCCAATATTAATGTTACCTTTTATGTAGGAAAAAAAACATGTAAGAAGTCATTCATATTCAAATATGTTTAATTTTTCATCTGAAATAGATTCCTGCGTGGGTTGTGTTATACCGGACCCAAACATTCAACTTAAAGTCAATCCAAAACCTACCAAAAAATTTCCGTTAACCCAAAATCTGACCTGAACCCGAAAACAAATTTTCTATTGACATTAAACCGAAACATTTCAACCCGAACCCGACTCGACACAAAAAAGATATGTAACGTAATACAGTTATGAAAAAATAGTCTTTAATCATATCTCTAATATGAATTCTGTCTTTTAAGAAAATCAACATTTAAAGTGGTTTTTTTAAGCAGATTTTTTTTAAGAAGCTCCGTATTCCCTCTGTTTCTCAAATAAAGCATTATCCCTAGCTATGAACGTTCATGATGTCAGCGTATACCCTCTGCCTGTACCATATACTCTCTGCTTTTTTTACGACTACAACACTGGCTAACTTGAACTTGGCTCGTAAGTAGTGTTGTCAGGTCTAGTATCGCAAAAAAGCGGGACAGAGAGAGTAAATAAGCGGGAGAGGCGCTTGAAAATCGGGACATCCTAAACACTACAATAAAACCTGTTAAAACGTAACCAGTGTAATGGAATAATGCTTTAAATTGAAAATTTTCGCGATATCGCTAAAACAGTACTATGCAATTATAACAGAACAATGTACTTTCTAAGACTAAAACCTGTCTAAATTGGAAAGTTCTCCCGATTCTTTGTCGTTCCATCTTAACAGGTTGCTGTATTAAATAGCTTCCTTTCTTCATATTGAATGTATGTGAATTATACTTTATCCATAAAGGAATGGTGTGAAATTAATTAGTCGAACTAGTTTTTTAAATAATTAACAGTAATTTTATGACAATAATGTTCACTTTATAAATACCGCGTTTTATTTTTTTTCGTTATTTTGCATTTCAGTCATTTTCAAAAAAGTACACAACGTATTTATTATTACGTACACCCTCAAGAAAACATTTCGTCAAACGTAAAAAGCACAGGCAACAAGTTTCTATTATTTGAAAAAAAATTGAGCTTCCAGTTCGCAAACTTTGTCTGTTTTGGAGCAGAAGAGACATACATAAAAAATCAGTTTCTAACACAAAAAAGTAACATGCAGCACAGTTACGGGAACACCCCTGTGATTTGACAAAAATGCAACTTCAGGTAATTTTTACATTAGATTAATGAATTTTCTGTATTTTGGGGGGAAATGGTCAATCAAAACAGGAATTTTCGTGTTTCAATATTAATAATAATAAAAGCAATTGAAGAAACACCTGCAACTCACGTATTTTTTTAGAGTGTATATTGATCGAAACCAGCCAGCGTGGTCCTCTAACTTCTGATAAGATACAGGATTTAAATCTGAGGCTAAAACTGAAATACAAAATTCTCAAGAAAAATGTAAGCTAAAGGAAAACTTGTAAAATAGCTTAGAAGGTAAAACTCATTATTTAAATATCAGCTCAAGCATAAAACAAAATCTTGTTGATGTAAAAAAAAAAAAATTTAATTTATGCTTATTTTGAAACAGCCAAAGTTTTAGAGGTCTGCATGGGCCGGTCCTATTTTTATTCATGGCACCCGGGCCGGGCCTAACTTCTTTTTTCTGTACCGAGGGACAGGTTTCATTCTTCCTAGGTCTTCATAAGCCGATATTTTCAGTCCCGATCTAGATCTAGCCCATATGACAATCATTGTCTCGGCATAGCCTGTTCCGTGCAAAAATCAGTAAAATTTTGCGAAAAGTATAATATATTTTTAGATCGACATTCTACAATTAAACATTAAAATTTATTCGTTTTAAAGAATAGTAGATTTCTAGGTAATAATAAATATTAAAATACAATAAAACGTGTGAAAAAGAACAAGCCTATCACGGAATCCTGTCTTATACGGAAAAATTCATGGATCCATGCAAAATTAATATACTAATACGTGAGAAAAGAATATACAGTACAGAACCATTTATCTGGAATGCTTGGGGTCAGATGTATTCCGGATAACTGGTTCTGCATTAAAGCAGCATCCATTTGATAAATTTTATGGAATATGCGTGGTTGTGGCATTATTTCTCATTTTAAATTATTAGATTAGTTGGATTAAAAATCAATGCAAGAAAGATAAAAAATTAGCCAGAGTTTAAAAGAAGGCAATTTATGGGAATCCCTTAGGAACAAAAATTCTTCTGTTTCCTCTGCATAAAAATTAAAACATCTAAAATACAACTAAATGTGATGATGAAAAATACTAGATGTTGTCATCAAATTATACAATTGTTTCAAGCAAAGCCTATGTCAAACTGGCAATATATGACACCTTCTTCTGCAAAGATTCTGAAATCAGTCTATCAGAAATATCATTCCGGATAACTGGTTTTCCGGATAAATGGTTCCATACTGTAATACATTTACACCTGCTAAGAAGGGAACTTGTTTATAACGCATTTTTTTTTCTTTCTGAGATGATTCCGTCTTAGACGGTTTTACAGTATAGCATTTTTCAGATTTTAAGTCTTCAATGCATAATTTTTTGATTAACGATATTAATAATAGCTGAAAGATTTCCGTACAAATAGAGATTCATTTAAAAAAATGTATATCGCAACCTTTTGCGCATCTTTAAAAATGAAGATTATAAACATGAAAAAAAAAAAGCTAAAGTAAGTATTTTTGGTCAGAACTCCTCCTTTTAACAAAATCAAAGTAAAAATACATGTTTTGTAGAAATTCTGTCGGGCTGAGTTGGACTCGGACCGAGATTTTAACTGTTTGCCGGGCCAGGCTCGGGGCGAACTTTCAGCTGTTGTTTCGGGCCGAACTTTTAAAGTTATTAATTAAAATCTTTCAGTCTAATAATGCAATCAAATTTAAATTATCAAGTAAAGTCGGTATTCTGATTTACACGAATTTTTTTAATTCCTAAATACGAACCTACGACCCTAAACACGAATTGTTAATTACAACCCTGCACGGTTCGAGTTATGCCCGACCCAAAATCGAAAAAATTTGGCAAACTCGAATCGACTCCCAAGAAAAAAAAAACTCTAATCTGGGATGACCCGAAAATGGAAACACTAATCAACACGATCCGCAGCAAAATTTTAGAGCCAATGATCAACACGTTCGGGTAGAATCGGGTTATCTGACCTGATGCAAGATTTTAGTTGTTGCTATATATACATCTTCCCGCAGTTTACAATGAAGTTATCTAAGTAATATAATTATTTTCTCATTTACACTTTCCGTTTCTCTTCTATATATTAAACAGAGATTAATATCCATATTATTATAAAATGAGATTCTACTGTATATTGAAATTAATGAACAAAGAAGGAATTTTTAGTTTGATACTAAGTTAGCTTGAATAATTATACAAAACTTTCTTTTTATTTACTCATTCATTTATAAAAAAATACCCTACGCTTTTTAATAAGATCGAAGTGAGCAGATGAATTTCCAGGTCCTGTCTCTTCTTGAAATCGTATTTCTTTTAGCCGTCTAAATTTGCAGTGAATCAAATAAACATTGAATAGGAGTGAGCATGAGTTATAGACAAAATGTATAACTTTTTTGGTAACATCCGGCCATAGTGACGACAGACTTTAACCGACATGTGGTTAAATTCTTAAATTTTTTAGTCGCAGACTAAGGGATAAAATTTTAATTTAGATTAAACTCTTAAAAAATCAGTGGCAAGCTTATCTCTGGGTTAGGTTTTCTACAAACTAACCCAAGATCTTCTTTAAAAAACTAACCTGCACCCGACTCAAGTTGTGTGCAGGAAAAATTGGGTTACCCGACCCGATGCATGACTCTACACTCAAGTAAAAAAAATTTCCCCAACGACGATTAAATTTGACCCCGCCAGGGGAGCCAGGTATGCCTGATGGGAGAGGGGGCATATGCCCCCCCATAAACTTTTTTGTTTCATCTCTGTCATTATCGAATGCTTCACACTTCTGCGGTTACAAAAGAAAACACATCTCTATGTTGCCATAATAGCCTTCGTTTAAAAAAAAAAAAAAGCTTAAAATAAAAACAACTTACCATTTTATCATTATTTAAAATGCTATCATACTTTAAAAACAGCTTATTACATTACTAACTAAGCGTAGAACGAAGAGTGAAAAAAGTCCTTTCAGCATGTGTCGGGAGAAAAAGGTAGCTTTCATATTTCTTGGTTTTAAAATTTTGTTTTAATCGAAGCTAATTTTATTCAAATTTTAAGAAATTAAAATGCAATGAACTCAATAAGAGAATATTCATGAATACCGAATTTGAATGAGAATTGCACCAAATTAATCGGCTATAGCCAAGTTGGCATTATTTATGGTTACTTATTTTTGGTCACCAAATTTGGCAAGAATTTGAAGCTAACGGATATTAATAATATTTTGAGCAGTGCATGGTGCAAATGGCCATCATTTTGAAACGAGACATTCATATTAGGGATGCACCGAATAGTGATTTTGGCCGAATACCGAATATTCGGCCTACAGGCAAACTGGATACCGAATATCCGGCCAGCCGAATAGTAACTATTCGGCCAAATACCGAATATTCGGCTTGTTGAATAATTTTATATTTCAAAGTTTAAAGGCATCAAAATATTAAATTTTAAAACAATTTTACATAATATTTAAAACAGAAACTTTCATTTTGATAATCAAGAGCTTTTTCAAGTAAACTTTATGCTGAAAAAAAAATCTGCTTTGAGTTATTTAAGAAGAGGATAGTTATAAACTTTTTTAATTAATAAAATTTTAAATTTCATGGCTTCTTCTGTGAATTAAAACAAATGAATAAAATTTTCTTAAATTCTAAAACAAATATTTTAAAATCAAAGAGAAATTGTGTAAAAATTGTACAGGTTCATATATTATTTGTCAGGAAGAGACCAAAGTAAAAGTAAATAAATAGTACAATCTCTTCAAATTTTATATGGTGGCAACTCAGCAAGAATAACTGTTCTACTCCTTTTGATTAAGCAAGGAAGTTTATAAATGCATCCTGGATCGGTGTTTGGAGTGGGCGATCATTTTCAGAGATGGTAAACGTTGTTCTTAAAATCTTAGCAATGAACAGATTATTTACTGGACAATGTTCAGAAACTTGCATTTTTACATAATTAATTCCTATGAAAATCCTCGTGATTGGTTGATTTTCTTAAATAATACTTAACAAACAGCAAATAAATAATGTAAAAACATTCTCTTTTATTTAAATATATGATTCTGTTTCTAATTATTCTGAATATCTTTATGAGTTGACTGTTAAACATAGAAGTGGTATAAGGTTTTTAAAGATGTGTTTTAAAAGTTTTTTTTAAGTATTTGCTTGGGCCAAATATTTCGATATTTGGCCAAACCGAATATTCAGTATACCGAATAGTTTATTCGGTATAACGAATAATTTGATATTCGGCCAAACCGAATATTCGGTGCATCCCTAATTCATATGTACTATGCACATACTTAATCCTATCGAAATCGGTTTATAAATACGAGAGTTACAGCATGACAAAAATCAGAGTGTTTGAAAATGTCAGCCACCCTAGAAATCCGAACTGCTATATATCAGCCATTTTTTAAGAAAAAGACGAAACAAACCATGCTTCGTAATCCTTGTATTCAGAAAAAAATATTTTTCAGTTTTTAATTTATTTGCAACACTTTTTAAATTAAAATTTTTTTAAATGGCCTCCATTTTGAAACAAGATTGCGGATGAAGCTGGTCAGCGAACTCGGTCGAGACATTGGAATTTAATACATATACAATTAATTTCATCGAAATCGGTTTATAAATACGAGAGTTATCGTATTACAAAAATCAGATACATATATATATATAAGTCACATTTGAATAGAGAGTGGTTTTGGGGTCTGGAGGGTCATGATCGATGAAAATATACCAAAATTTTCTGGAAGTGGTTTCCTCCGAATGGCTGCAATAGGTAGCTTTTTACTTTTTGTAATGAAAGCTACCTAAATGTCCAAGCCGGAAATCGAACCCGGAACACTTTCAAGAGCACTTAAAGTGCTCTATCATTTAAGCTACGAGGACGATGCCCAACTTAGCATCTCTCATTCATATATGTTGGTAAGGCAGTCCTGCCAACTTTTGAAAATGAGAAATAGTATCACCCAAAATTCAAATTAATCTAGAGGCTGGTTGCTGTTTTTTACGCTGCAAATCAGGTTAACTCTGATTTCTTTTGGTTCGGACCAAATTTAGATTCCTGCAGGTTTGGTTCGGGTTAACCTGATTTTTTAAAAGTTAGTTCTGTATATTCTTTCAGATTAAAAAATATATGCATCATAATAATAAACATAGTTTTTTCTCTGCGATCCTTTGACGAAGTTCATGTTTTATCTGTAATCCTTTGATGAAATTAATGTTTTTTCTGCGATCCTTTGATGAAATTTGAACGTTTTTTGCGATCTGTTGAAGAAACTTGGATTATTTTTTCGCAATCCTTTGATGAAATTTGCGTTCTTTCCATGATCCTTTGACAAATTTGCGATTCTTTGACGAAATTTGGAATTTTTTCCACCATCCTTTGACGAAATTTGCATTTTTTCTGCGATCATTTGCATCTTGTTGCGATCTCTTGGCAAAATTTGTGCCTTTTTACAATCCTTTGGAACAATTTGCATTTTTTTTTGCGATCCTTTGACGAAATTCTCATTTTTTTCCGAGATTCGCATTTTTTCTGCGATCCTTTGACGAAATTTTTGTTTTTCCGCGATTCTTTAAAGAAATTAGTATTTTTTCGCGATCCTTTGATGAAATTTTTTTTTTGCGATCTCTTGACCAAATTTGTGTTTTTTTTCGTGATTCTTTCATGAAATTCAAATTATAAAATTCACTGCTAACAGCAGTTAAGGTTTAATTTAATTACTTAACAACTTTGTTATGAATCTGTGATTGAATCTTATTTTAATGCAAACTATAATGATTTGTAATGGATTAAAGTCAAAACATTGTGATTAAGCTAAATCCACACTTTTGCATGTACTATTTAGAGAGGCACCTGGAATTTGACAACCTGGATTTCAAGAACTCTGTTAACTCAAAAAGGGGTTACATTTATGAGAATGGTAGTGGGGGGGGGGGGGGGATAAATTTATTCAACCTTCCCTATCTCTTTTACTAATCAAGATAACACAAATTTGACTGATCAGAACTGGATTATCCCACTAGGTCTGACGAATGCTTTTGAGTCAAATATGAATCACAGTTTGCATAAAGTAAGTACGAGTCAACTTACATTAGATGAAGTAAATTCAAAGAAGTATTCTTGTCAGCATTGGTATTAGTGTAAGCAGTCAAAATTCATCTTACCTGTAAGAAAAATGCAGTTCCGAAATTCTTTAAAGCTATCCTATCCCGTATGCCCATAAAGAGATAAATGGCAAAGAGATTATCTCATACAGACCGCCTCACTGCAGATTGTATTTTATAGCCTGTGAAAACTTTGGCAGCTCCAATTGTTCCTGTGTTGAAGCAAGATGGAAGAATTCGAATTGGTGATGACTTTAAGTTAACAGTTATATACCGTATATTCTGGCAACAATGCCTGCTTTTCATACATGAAAATTCATTAAAAATTAGATGTGCGTGTTCTATAAAAGGTATAAAAATGAAAGATTAAGAATTAATGAAAATTGCACATATTGTGCCTTTTCGCTCTGCATTTCCTCATATTTTTATTTATGTACTTATTAGTTGTTATGTTTTTCAATTTTCTTTATTATATTTTAAACTACATATTTCATTACCCTATTAGACGCTAATGCTCTCGTTGTGGGAACATCTACTTTTTATTTTTTTTCTCAACCTATTTTAAAACTATAAGATACTTTTTATGGAAAAGTTAATAGTACATAGTCTAATATATATTTTTTAAAGAATAATACTTTTCATTTTTCGATTTTTTGCAGATTTTTAAAAAAAGATAATTTTTTGGTTTCCAGTTATCTCAAATAAAAGTAGTAAAAAAAAAAAAAAAAAAAAACTTTAGTTTTTACAAGTTTAGTGAAGATTTAAAGGCAACATTTCAAGTAACAACATATTCTAAACCCAAAGTAAATAGATCCATTTAAGAAACAATTCTTTGGAATGATCCCATGGAGGGAGTGCTGGTGGCTTCTCGTACCATTTACATTCCTTTGTCGCCAAGCTCGCTTTCATAAAGAAAGCGGTGCACTCGAGGAAGAAGGTTGCAAAGTAACCAGTTAAATTTAAAAAAAAAAATAAAATAAATGATTTTCAGACCATATAACTATTAGTTATAGTGATTATTTATTGCATTAAAGGTCTTTTTATATTGATTTTAATAACAGCAGTGTATTTCAGTGTTGCCTAAATGTGGATGTGTAATTCGAAAAGAAATAATCAAAACTTCTTAGAACAAGATCAGATTTAATAAAACACATTGATAATCCCTTAAAACAAGTAAAGTCATATGCATGACGTTTTTCTGCTTTAAAAATAGGAAAAAAAGGAATTTTGTCTGATTTGAACTATAAAAGAAAAAAACAACAACACATGATTGTGTTGTGAGTGAAAGTAAATTATTACTAAAACATTAAAAAAGGATTTTTGTAATTCCTTATAACAACAAATTTGTGTATAATAAAATGAAGAAAGAAATAATATAATAGTATTTTTGAAGCTACTTTTGAAAATGAAACTTTCATAGGTAGATTGATAAATGATATACAAAAAGAAAAAGATTATTTTCCACAATTCCAACTTGTTTCACATTATATTAAAGATACTAACAGTGAGACTCTTGTAGATCAGTTTTTAAATACATACGGGCTTCTTATTAATGAGCTTATAAAAGCATCTTTTTTTTTTTCAATAATTTGAATATTGTGGTTTGGTAATATATTTTATATGTCAGCTAAAGAATTTTTATTCTAATTTATTTTTCTTCTAAACATTCCTTTAAGTTTTGTTTTTTTTTTCAATTTATTTACTGATATTCAATTAATAAACATATTCACATATTAGTCTGTTTACTTTATAAAAAAGCTACAGAATTAAAAAACCTTAATAGAATGCTACTGAAACATTCACCAGACAAAATTCTTTGAAGTTAATGATATTTAAAAGTTACCTTATTTGAAAATTGTAAAATTCCTTTGCTGATCTGGACAATTCTTTCATTTTACCGTAAGGCTGTCAGAGATTTTTTCTTCCCGTGTTACTCCTTTCCCTAGCATTGTACTTTATGTGCAACGCGCATGCACCTGTGGTGACATTTTGAATCTATTTTTAGATTGCTCCAGTGACAATGAAAAGAGGGGGTGTGTCTCCTTGAATGAATTAGAAGCTAGTTTTGTTTTCTATTTTTTATATGCTCTCAATTTCTAACGTCAATAATTTCACTAATAGGTTCAAAATTAGAGTCACTCTTGTATGCCCCTTTCACTTAGTATATATACTTATACACTTAAGTTTTCTAACAGACTTTAAGAATTTATTAGATTTTAAGAGTATATTTTTAATGATGTAATTGTACTGAAAGTCCAGGCCTTTGGTGTCTGCTTCGAAAGTTCCAGGAACAATGTTGTATTTTAAACTCTTTATGCCATAGCTGTTAGTAAATTTAAATTGTCAGAAACTTTGGAATGCTGATTTGTGATTGGATTTTTATTATCAAGACTATTTCTAAGAATATTTTGCTAGCTGACATTTCAATGCTTTTAAATTTAAAAAGATTATTCTCTCCGTGGAATTTTTATGTGGTGTGCAGTAAATAAAATTGCCTTCCCTCCTATTTTTCAAGAATGGGTTAAATAAATAAAAATTTTATATCAACTATGTGTCTTTATTTATCTACAAGCTTCAGTATCATTTATTTAAAGTAAGATCAAATTCATTTATTTAATTCTATATTTTTATCACCAAAAGTTTTATGATCTAAAAGAACATTTAAGGGTTCTGCTAGTGCTTCACAATGCAATATCTTAAGATATATTTTAAATTCTTTTTCTATATTTTCCTATGCCAATATTTATTTATATGTCAATTGTCTGAAACAAAAGATGAAGTGTAACAAATCATGCATTTAGTAATATTCTTTTAAGTGAAAGGCGTTTAATGGTAGTAACTTTTATATCCAGAAAATCATATTGTATTTATGTAATTATTGATATAAAATTCGGTACTTGTTTATTATCATGACTTCTATGATAAAATGTAAAGTATGTTGCCATTCATAACAAAATGGCTGGCAGGCCTAATTGAATAACCATATGTACAAATACCATAATAGAATTTCTGGCAGATCTAATAAAGCCATAAATATAACACATATTCATATATACCATAGACCAACAAAATATTTTTTACTGCACTGTTTTTGGCAATTCTAATTTTTTTTTCTCCTGATATGGTGAGTTTAAAAATACCAAATCCCTCTCTCTATCACATAAAATTTTTCCAGAAAGTGAAAATGAAGATCTAGGAAAGTCACACAGAAAATCTAGTTAGAAAACTTTATTGAAAAAAATAATAATAAAATAAAAATAAAAGAAATGGGCAGCATTTTATTATTATTATTATTTATCTCATATTTCATTTTAAGTATGCCATAGCTGTCATAAAGTAGAAAATCATTGTAAATGCTTTTTTTACATCTCAAAGAAAGATGCATTCATTGAACTTTTTGCCTTGTGCACTGCTTGCAGCAGCTTTTCAAGGAACAACAAGCTTCTTATGATGTTTAGTGGTAGGTGCCTTTTCGACTAAGTTTATAATTTACCTATTAGAAATTCTTTGTCTTTGAGGCTAAATTTTTAATTTTCAAATCAGTTGGAAATTCTCAATTGGTGTCGAAACTGTATGTGATGGAATTTTTTGTGTATTTTTCACAAAATTAGCATAAAAAAATAAACATCCTTCACATCAGCCTGTGATATTCAAATTATTGGATATTGCTATATCAAATTTATTTTCATTTTCCCTGTTTGTTATTATACTTCTTCTCTTTTCCTTTTTTTAATAAAATGTAAGCAATTTTCTTTTTACCTGTAAGTGAGGAAGATGATGCATTAGTTATCAGGCACATTTTACCTAAATATTCAAAAATGGACACAGAAAAAAACTTTATTCTTTTGGAGGTGTAACATAAGAAAACATTACTTAAATAATATAAAGGGGATCCAAAAATAACTGGAATTTATTTTTAAAAACCTGTATTTTTTTTTTTTTTTTTTTTTTTTTTTTACACAAAACAACCTTAACACCTTCAATATATTCTCCATTTAACTTTATATACTTGTCTAGTCGCAGATTCCATTGTTGGAAACATTGCTTAATCTCATCTGTCTGTATGGCTGCAAGCTCCTGCCTTGTTTTTTTCATCACCAATCCCACATCATTAAAACGATGTCCTTTCATGTCGCTCTTCATTCATGGAAACAAAAAAAAAAAAAAAAAAAGTGACACGGAGCAAGGTCAGGTGAGTAGGAAGTGTGGGGCAAAGGATTCATGGCACTTTTAACCAAAAACTGGCAAACTGATATGGCTGCATGAGCAGGTGCATTGTCGTCATGGAAAAACCATTCTCTTGTCTGCCACAAATTGGGCCAGATAACTCGGCAATTACTTCAATGGTCCGTCGTCCATCTTCAAGCATGGACTTTCATCAATTGAATGAACTTTCCCAACATTTTGGCCCATTCTGGAAACTGAACGATGTCCAGAACGAGGTATGTCATTGATCGTCATTTCATATTTTTTTAAATAAGAAAACACTCGTACGTTTGAATTTTTCCCATATGGTCATTTTTGTAAACTATTTGCAACATCCAAACTGTTTCTGCAGCATTTTTCCCAAGCAGAAAGCAAAATTCATGCTTTTTGCCAGCCGCACGCACTTAAGTCTAACATTACAAAAAACGAGGAGCAAGTGAAAATACTTTTACAAAAAAATGCATTGTGACCAACCTTCCCTGGCGACAGCACTGGGTGCACTGAAGTTAGAATGAGTTGTATGACATGCATATATCAGAGAGGAATGCATACTATACAAACCCCGCCCACAGTGCTGCCATTCCTGTTAGTGTTTGCCCCCTCCCCTGTACAACCAAGAATTCTAAACAATAAATATACTTTATTGCTAAGCAAAAAATGAATGCAAACATTGTTTTCTTCTTCCTTAAATAAAAGTTTATGATAATCTTGGCAACTTTAACAAATACCATAATGAAGTGCATTGTGCAATAGTGTGAACATGGGAAAAATATAATTTAAATATTTTAAAAAATTAAAAAGTTGCAAATGTCATTACCATGACATGTCACTAACTTCAAATTTAATAGTTCAAAATTATAGTTTGAATAGTTGAAAAACTTTAAAGCAAGTACAAAAGCAGTATAATAAAGTTTCATTTCTCTGCTTATAATACAATTAGTGTTTTAACTTTAATGTAAAAAATATTTTAATTATCTTTAATTAAAACTTTGTCCCTGGAGTTAATTGTCATTGCCATGATGAAGAATGTTTGCTTTCTTAGCTTATCACTAGAACATTCTAAAATATTCTTTATGTTGCTACATTGTAGGGCAACACATGCCTTTACAAGCAGTGAGTGCCTTCTTTTGTTGAAATAAGTAGCACTGTTTCATTTTGATACTTTTATTCAAAAATTGGGAATAATATATATTTCATGTGTCATCAGATCATCACCATGTTTCATATTACTAAAATATAACAACAGATATTAATTATGTATTGTGTGAATTATTAAGAGCTCTGGGGCTATTTTCAAAGTAAATATACTAGTACCTGGTAGACTGAGCCTCGCTCGGTAGTTTTTTTTTTTTTTTTGCTAGTTTATTTTATTTATTTTTTTATGTACTTTTTTTTTAATTCATATAATTTTTCATTCGATTTTTAACTCACTTCCTGATAGACTAGAATTATATAAATTATGTACAAAAGTGCTTTGCCGATGACAATACAACATTTTAATATTTTTACAACTTAATTATAAATTAATACATTCACTTTAAGTCATTTTTCAATTAGGTGGCCACAGGTGATGAATCGCCAAATATCTCTGTAATTCGTGCAATTGTATGGGAATTGAAAAAACAGTGGATTTATTTATGTGACAATAAATGCTCGACAAAATAGGCCAAAGTGCTGTGAAATTACAACAATTAATATTTTAAAGAGTTAAAAGTAAAAAATAAATTATAAATAAAAAAGAATGTAATATACAGAATACGCTTTTATCAGTTAATAATTAAATATCAATAAATTTACGATTACACAAGGAAAAATAAATTTAAAAGACTAAAAAGATAATTTAAATAATGTTTAATTTTTTTCTTTCTAATTCTCTTTTTTTGATAAATAAACAGAGCAAAAAGTATATCATTCTAATAAATTCATTTTCTTGAGCTTCCTAGCAAAAGTATAACAAAGCAGTGAATTTTTCATAATCGAGGTCTTTGCCCAGGCAAAATTAGTGTATTGTAATAGATATTTTACAGAAAAAAATGAATTGCAGTTAAAAAAATCCACGGTATTTTCAGGATGACCATTGGTTGCTTATAAAAAGTGTTTTAAAAAACTATTTTTGATACTTCTACATTATCCCATCAACCATTTTCCATAAAATAAACTATCGCCAAAGTAATCGCCAGACTATAACGCCAAATAAACAAATGGATGAATGTTGGCATTGGAATATATATATATATATATATATATATATATAAAAAATCGGAAAAGCTGCATTCGCTCAAGTGTCAACTATCAATATTTTTATAAAATAATTTTTAAAATGTATTAAGGAAAACAGAAAAAAAAGATATTGAATATTTATTTATTTATATTATTTTTCATAGTAATCCCTCTCGACGAGTGAATGTTTGTGACGTCAGTAGAAACTGATTTATTCTATGTAACTATGCGTAGCAACATTTTTCCTTTTTCACTTTTAAAATTATGTGGTGACCGTTTAAAAACACAATTGTTAGTTAAAGGGGATACTATACTCACACAAAAACATCCGTTGGCTTACTTTAGTCCTGTGGGACATATTTTTTTAAATATATCATTTGCATTTCTATATTTATGAATGTTTTTTTTTCTTTATTTCTTTTTTTGGTACTTTTCGGTTAGCCGCCTTCGTTACCCTTTCTTTTGCACTGCATAGCTAAAGGTCGATCTGGATAAAGACCTTTCTGTACTTTTTCGATTTTGTTTCCAGATTTGTTTTTTATGATGCTTTCACTTTCATAATCTGTTTTGAAAGTGAAACTATCCCCATAAAAAAAAACAACCCTGCAACCAAAATAGAAAAAATAAAAAAACGGCAATTGTAGAGATTAAAAATAATAATAATAAACAAAAATATTGAATGTATACGATATATATCTCCTATAGGACTAACATTAGAGAACGGGTGTTTTTGCACGAGCGAAGTAGCCTCTGAAGTAACGAAATAACAAATAAATCAGTAAAATATCATTAAAAATACAGATAAGTGTGGAATTGAAAAATCAATGACATAACAAACACGTGTAACTCATCTGACCTCAAGTGAATGTGACGTCGCAATCATGCAATTGTGGAGTAAAATCGACATGTTTATCATAAATTTGGCGATAGTTTTTTATGGAAAGTAGTCGACGGGATAATGGAAAAGTACCCTACTTTTACCTATATTCCACAATAAACATAGGAAAGCGAGTTACTATACGCAAAACATCAATAAGTTATGAAGGATATATTTATATCTATGTCTCGTAGTCTTAGCACGGTCGGAAATGAAAAGCCAGTAAAAATGATATCATAGTGGTGCAAAAGTACTGATATATTTAAGTTTTAAATATAAAAATGATTGTTTTATTTTAATTATAATGGCATTTAAAAACACAAAAATGCTCTTTAAATAATTAAGTTGTCACCATTACAGAAATGTCATTAAAAGTTACAAAAAATGTAATATCTCAAAAACAAATTCAAATTTTTAAATTCTGAGATTTATTATGACATTTTTAGATCAATGTGAATAAAGTGTTAATTTCATCACCTAACATTCTATTTTTTGGAATGAAGAGTTGTGAAATACAAACGGAACGTCATATTTAATATAATAGATACAACCTCCCTAGACAAAATTGGTCAATTAAAACTTTTTTCCTTTTGCTTAAAAAATAATGCAGCGTTTGAAATCCTTGGTGGTTCGCTGGTCCGAGACCACCAAAAATTCAATTGGACCATTAATTTGAAAAATTTAGTGGTCTGCAGGACCAGAAGTATTTTTTTTCCCCCTCTCTGGCAGGTAAAACGTAAATTTTCCTGTCCCTGAGAAAACTGCAACCAAACACAAATCCCGCAATTTTATTTTATTTAAAAAATTAAATAATAAAGAAAAATTGCATTAAACTATACAGTCAGTTGAAATAATTGGGAATAAAATATCTAATTAATAATTTTACATTTTATTATGCTGAAAATTTTGGATAACTGCAAAGGAAGTTTGGTTTATATTCTAGGAGGTGGGGTGGGGAGTCACTCAAAGTGTTAAAGAGACAATAGAATTTTAGGTAGCGGGCCAGTGATGATGACTGCGGACCAGTAAATTTTCTTGCGTACTGGTCCTTGGGACCAGTAACTTTTTTTTTTAAATTGTACCGCTGAAATGCATACCTGTATCAATTAGGCAAATTACAATAAAACAAAAAGCTAAATTATAACAATATTGCACTACAAATATATATAAATAAAGCATTACATAGGCAAAGATTATGTAAAGAGACAAATGTAACTTTAAATCCTAAAAACATAATAATAATGATAAAGCATTTCAAAACGTTTTCTCTCATCTTCAATATATAACTAAGCTCTTTGAAAATGCTTCTGTAAATATTTTACAGTTGTTCACCACTAATATTGTTGCACTGATTAGCTGTCAATAGCCATATGTATTATCTTCAATGTTTTCTTTTTCTAGCATTCTTTTTCTTACATTTCTAATTTGATATAATTCCCATTCATATTTTTTAATTAAGCATAACTCATTCAATTTTAAAGATACAGGTATGCTGTTTTTTGTAACAATATTCTTGCAACAAAAAGGGGAAATTTTTTTTTTTTTTTTTTTTTTTTTGTCTAGAGGCATCATATAAAATCAAAAAAGTGTAGTGTTTGAAAATTAATTTTGCAAGACTATTTCATTAATATAATTTTATTTACAACTATTGGAATTTGCATTGCCTATTAATAATCTCCAAGAGATTAAAAATATATTTTTATAAATAAACAAAGTTCATTTACACCTTTTTGGGACACCCTGTATACTTACTTGCCTGATAACCAGAGCTTTTTTTGCTTATGATACTGATAATTTGAGCCTTTATTAAAGCAATAACAATACTCATAAATTAAAAAAAAAAAAAACCTTGCATAAGGTTGCAATATGCACTTATGCAACATACACTTATATAATTGTACTGCACATAGGGTTGGCATCAAACGTGTGATAGTGACAATAGTACAGGGTTGCCAAGCAAAAAGTACAATAAAAATCATTGCTTTAGTTGCCTAAAATCACTAAAATAGACACATAAATAGTATCCTATAAAAATACAATAAGTGGATAATAGTTATTTTAACATTCTTAAAATAAAATTTAACTATGCCACAAAATGAAAAATTTGCTGAAAAGTATTTAACAATGATAGTACAGGTAAAAAAATAATTTCTGAACAAAACTTCAATACACTTAGCTGTAGAGAAAATATCACTCTCATGTGAACACTAGTTAAACAGAACTGAAATATCACTGACAAAAGCTGTTTCATTTACAGAATTATTTGCAGTACTTTTGAAAAATAAAATCATGGGAAGTAGTAAAAAAAAAAAAAGGGTCAACTGAAGCTGGTACCAAAAAGGTTGCTAATAATCACCTTTTTGTTGGCTGGACTCTCCAGGCAACTAAACTTGTACCAAATATTTCTTTTAAGAAGAAAAATTCAGCATTCTGCAAATATATAGCATAAGATATAAGTTGCAAATATAAGCAATTTTACAATTTTAATCTCAAAACTTCTGAATGAAATATCAAAAAATACATTACAAACAAAATTTCAAATACAAAAATATATAATTCATTTACACAAAATGCTAGAAATAAAATGAGCATTAAAATAGTGATTGTCATTTTTAGCTTTCAAAAATAATGTACATAGTGTAAACAACTCTAATTGCACAATGTATATTAATCTCAGCAAAACATAGTAAAACAAATCTGCCCACATGTAAGTTCAGTCACGTACTATGCAATGCAGTAGGTCAAGCAATTCCTCACTCTGGAACAAAAATATCAAATCTTCTTGTTAGGAAATGCCTACAGTAAAACTTAAGTTTTTTACAATATATTTCTGATTGATTTTTTTTTAGCAGAGGGTCATCATGGATCAGCAAGGTCATCAAATCCTGGTTCACCTGTAATATATTTATTTATTTTTAAAAAGCAAGAAAATACTAAATACATATTCAAACAATGTAGAATATAAAACTGTTTTAATACCCCTTTCATAATCATATTTTACTACAAACTAAATAACTATTCAAGTTAATTTTAAAAATTACAATAACAATTTATTCAGTTCAACAAAAGGGTTAAAAAATAATAGAGGCAAGAAATATTAAATAAATCAGACTTCAGAAAACCTTTAAATAAAACTTTCAAAGAAGATAAACACTTCAAAAATAATTCATAAATCAATGTTAAAAACTTAAAACAGCTAAAACACATGTTGATGCTCACAATGATGTGGTAGTGCATTAGTGAGACTTAATTTTAATGAGTGGGATCCAATATTTTGGGCCCACTTTTATAAATCGTTGTCTCAGGTCTGCAGGACCCAAATTTTCTCACATAGCCAGTAATTCTGCATGTTGCTGCTGACAATGACTTCATTTGCGGCACACATCGGGCAACCAATTTTCATAATCTTAACATGTGAGTAACTGCAATATTAGATTAGATCAGTAACTTTGTTTTGAAAAAAGACAATTTTTGTCAAAATTAGCTAAATTAAATATAGCTAGATAGAGTATTTTTTTTCAAATTGGAAACGATTACAGAAATACTGATTGTTTAATTTTTTATCATCAAAATAAAATTTATATGTAAAAAGTATTATCTTGTGCCTTGCAGTTCAAAAAGAAAACTTTTTTCTATTTACAAAAAAAAAAAATTATATTTTGAATTATTTTAACATCTGAATGGAATAGATCAATAATTGCATTTTCCTTCTCTTTTAAGGACAGGAAACCTCTTCCCCTTTCTCTAATTTTAATGTATATTTTACTTTTTTTACTCAAATATTAGCATATATATATGAAAGGATAAAAACCCTTTAAAATTCCAAAAATTTAAATTAAAATCCGAAGTCTCTTTCTTCTAACTTTAAATCTATGTCTAAAACCAGTTTCTCCCCTTGTAACTTTGTTTCCCAGCAATATATCTTATTACTTTCAGATATCATTTTCGGACGATCTTTAAGAGTAAAAATGCTGACGTACGGAATATTCTCATTCAGTTGTGGTTAGCCGATTCCCGGGCCGGCCAATCCCATATCTTGCATCTGAGCCTGGACAATCAATCAAAAGCTAATCAGCCAATTAAAAAAATGTTCCTCCCAATTTTACAACTGTGCCCTCTGCTGGAAAATATGTTAAACCCCAAGATATTAGCTAAAACCAACACCAAAAACGACAAATCTTGCCATTTTGAGATGCCGGCAAAACTCATGTCAATGCAGCGACAGAAGTGGCTCGAGGGACCCCCGGCCGAACTCACGAATTAGCTGTAAGATGAGTGGCTAAATAAATGAGTTCGGTCCACCAAGCGGTTCCCGAGTCCCAGTTATTTATTCCACTAGTTCTGTCAACTCCTAGATGTCCTTACATATTAAAGACGGCTGTACGGACACCATGCCGGAAAATGAACGGCCCGCGACTTCCTCTATAGGTTCTGCAACGCTCCCGGGATATCCTTACATTTTTAAAGTCAGCGAGAATAGTTACCTGCCGTGAAAATCCCTCTGCTCTGCCACGACAAATATCACTACAACGATAAGAGAGAAAGAATATCCTTCTATACTTCGAAATATTTGTGCGCTAAGTTTCAACCGAGTACTGGAAGAGTATAAGGAGAACGATCGTGAAAAGAAAAAAGAAAAAAAAAATCTCTGGACTTATGCGATTCGGACAGTTATACGCTGTTTATCCCTGGAGTTTTCAGAAAGACCACAACATCCCGATCTAATGGATTTATTGTTATCGATAAACTTTTCAAAAAAGCAAAACCGTACGCATCTTTCCGAAAAGAACTTTTATCTAGTAGAATGCCTGTGTTAAAGAACTTCATATTTCGTTGGAACTGCACACACTGCAATTTTAAACTTCTATTTAATTCTTCTATCGACTGTCTAGTAAAACAGCTGTGATTTCGCTTTTGCATACGAAAGATGACTGCAAGTCAAAGTTCTTCATTAGGAATGCTTTTTCTCTTATCAACTCAGTGAAAAACTGTGTCAAAAACTTTTCAAGGTCGCGATCATGGCTGTTTCGTCTCCTGGATCACCCAGCAAAGCAAATGAGTCACTCTCATCCTTAAAATGAAGAAACTTATTTATTTTTATTTTTCAGCAGATGAATAATTGAGAAGCGAGGGCTAGAACAGCTTTATTTTGTTCTTTATCATTCAGAATTTTTTAGAAAAAAAAAAGTGATAATAATTAGGTATCGTTACAATTAGTTTTTCTTTCTGTTGTAAATTTCTTTGGATTATCTAATTTACAGGTATGTTCCTTTTTCTTTATTTTTATTTCAGATTGATGTTTTTTCAGTTTAAAAGTAACTATAATTGGGGAAAAAAAAATATGCGGACTTTATTAGGAAGGTTAAGTATATTCCTTTTAATTTTTTTTTGTAAAATTAACTAACACTGCAGATTTCTCATGTTCATTATTTATTTTATAAAATATTTTCGTTACAAAAAAAAAAAAAAAAAAAAAAAAAAAAAAAAAAACAATGTTTTTATTTAGTATTATTATAATATTTTACTTAAAATATCGAGGAATTTATTGCCAAAAATGCTAAAGAAGAAATGAAAAAATTCTTAGTGAGAATTATTTTCGAATGAAAAAGAAAACAAAAAATTACTGTTATCAATGTGTAAATTTTAAAATTTTGACAGCGTTCATGCAGTCAAAGCAGTTAATTTAAAATATGGGTACTTTAAAGGAATGTTAAAGATTTTCAACAAATTCAAATTTATTTTAAAATTTTTATTAGCTTTATTTTCATTTCTTGTGGGATTTAAATTTATTATTAAAATGATGGGAAAATTTGGAGTTTACATTCTACATGCGCATGAAAATCGTGATAAACTGAAATAACAGTAGTTTTGTTTTCTTATTCATCATATGACGCATACGTGCGATCACCAAAAAAATAAAGTCACCTGATTTTAATGTTTTTGTCATATTGTGAATAAATTGGAACAAGTTACATGTTTTTAAAAAGAAAATTATCAAATAATACACGCTCAATTGAATATTTAGTGTCCTGTTCCATTAATTATTTTTATAAATAGAGATGAGCATCCTGAAAGTTCTACATGTTTGTAAATAGTAAGTTATGTCAATTTGTGTGTTATTTTAATCCATATTTTAATCATTTTTGTGTAGATAAGAGTTTTTTATTTCTGGATAATGTGAAAAGCTCAGTTAATTTTTCAAGTATTTATTTTTATATATCAAATTTATGCACATCATTACTCATTTTATATTTTTGTTTATAGATAATTATTATATTTTATATTATGTTACATTTTAATGTTTGAGTTTTTAATTTTTAGTATTTTTATCCAGTATTTTTTTTTAAATAAATCCCATTTCATATTAAAGGGCCCAAGTGAGTTGGAAACACCAACCACTTTTAAGAGGCAAAATGGAAGGTCTCGTCCTTACCATTTCATGAAAACAAGATATGAGCAGGTATTTAACCCCTGTCATTTTTAGGAAACAGGTGAAGGTCCCACCCACACCATGTTCAAAATATGTTCAATAATTCAATCATTGGTTTAGACATGACCGTGGTAACCCCACTTTACCGTGGTAAATCCAATAGTGTCTAAACCCACACATACAATTTTTAAAGATGACCAAGGTTCCACCCCATTAAGTCTTTAAACAAAATATTTTTTTTAAGTAACTTCCACCGAAAATACCCCTCAACAGACAAAAGGGATTCAGGGACTTGCACAATCTGAGCAAATGTGGCAACTGTTGATAAAATAGGGGTTCAACAAAATACAAGATCATTCAAAAATTTGTCAACGGGTTGCCATGTGCTTCAAAAGCTGTGTCATAATCCTATTTGTTTGAACCAGGGGCTATTATTTTATTAAATTTTTGTTTGTTTTATTTAGTTGTTTTTTCTGTTTTATTTATTAATTTTTTTTCCCTTAGCCAGTAGTAAAACACTTAAAAATTAAAAGATTTTTACTATTTGCGTAAAAACTAGCAAGGAAAACTCAAAGCGTTCTGGCCTTAATTTTTAAGGAAAAATGTTTTTTGACTTGTTTAGAATAGGAAATTTTTATGAGCTAACAGCGAGATGTAGATGTAGTTTATTAAATTGTGACTTGGATTTATTAATGCCACTGAGGAAAATAAATACCTCAGTCTGCAAAATAGTAAATACCTTTGCTTACCAGTGAATTGCATCTGCATCTTCACTCAAAAAATAAACTTCATGCTCATTTTTCTTTTTTTCAATTTTTGCTAAAACCTTCAATGGTTTAGGATTTGCTAAAACCTTTAACGGTTTAGGATAAATACTACTTACCTTGCAAGTAGTCTCCCATGTAAATAGACTTTAATGTAGTATTTTTCTTTATTTTCATACTTATTTCAATATTTTTATTTCAACATATTTTTAATATTTTCACATTTTGAAATAAAAAGTGAAGAAATGTTCAACTTTTTCATAGGTTCACATTTGTAAGTATTTCTCTGAGTTGAAGATGTTTATATTTTGCTGTACATTATTTTTCTTTTTGAATACTATTTACATATTTTGAAAATAGGTGTGGAAATATTTTCAAATTTTTCATGTTTTCAAATATTTTTATTATATTGTGTGTTCTTTATAATTATGTAAAAGAATTTAAGTTTTCATATAATTATGCGTAGTTTCCAGTATTATTATATTTTTGCACGTAAATTTGTTTTTAAAGATTTTAATTTTATGTAAAAATGGGAAAATTTATGCTCAAAGACTTTAAATAAAAAAGCACAAACTTACTGACCAGAGGACTTCCACGCAAGAAAATTATGGTCACTACATTAAAATTTATTATTATTACTGTGTTTTCCCATATAGTATCACGTATTATTATTATTATTTATGTTTTTCAGTTTCTTTTTTTTATATTTAATGGTACTCTTATATTTTATGTCATTAAATTTTTCAAGTATTATGTAAAGTTTGGTCAGGTTGTCCCAAGAGCCAAACCCTTTAATGCTTTTTGCTTTTAATGCAAAAATATCCCAAACTTGGATATTTTTGCATTAAAACTTAAAATCTTAAATTTTTTCCTTAAAGTTTATACTTCAAAATTTAAATTTTAAATATGTTATACAGCAGCAAAATTCAACCCTCGTCTTAGCAAACTTAATTTTAACGTTACATTTAATTTAAATTTACCTTTAGATTTAACTTTAACCCTAATCTGTAATGTCGCACTTATCTGTTTTTGTATTCACCATTCTCCGTGAGAGTCCCCCCGGATTTGCAGGCAATTCCGGGTGGACCTCTTCTTGGAGGGGGGATATGAAAGGATAAAAACCCTTTAAAATTCCAAAAATTTAAATTAAAATCCGAAGTCTCTTTCTTCTAACTTTAAATCTATGTCTAAAACCAGTTTCTCCCCTTGTAACTTTGTTTCCCAGCAATACATCTTATTACTTTCAGATATCATTTTCGGACGATCTTTAAGAGTAAAAATGCTGATGTACGGAATATTCTCATTCAGTTGTGGTTAGCCGATTCCCGGGCCGGCCAAGCCCATGTCTTGCATCTGAGCCTGGACAATCAGCCAATTAAAGAAATGTTTCTCCCCAAGATATTAGCTAAAACCCGTGCCAAAAACGACAGATCTTGCCATTTTGAGATGCCGGCAAAACTCATGTCAATGTAGCTCCTAAAGTCAGCGACATAAGTGGCTCGAGGGACCCCCCGGCCGAACTCGCGAATTAGCTGTAAGATGAGTGGCTAAATAAATGAGTTCGGTCCACCAAGCGGTTCCCGAGTCCCAGTTATTTATTCCACTAGTTCTGTCAACTCCTAGATGTCCTTACATATTAAAGACGGCTGTACGGACACATGCCGGAAAGTGAACCGGCCACGACTACCCCTCTATAGGTTCCGGAACGCTCCGAAATCGTTACATATATATATAAATCACAAAAAGACCTTTTTATAGAAAAAATAAATTTTATTTTTTAAAAATGACAAAATTTACTAAACAACCTATATTTCAGGTCTTGCATAACTTAATTAAACAGTCTAAATACAAAAATCAATCACAAAATCAGTAAATTTAGATCCTAAATTTTATCACAGTAATAAAAACACCTTAGTACTCAGATTGAACTAAAATATTGCTTTATATAGTGTGTTTTTTTTTCATTTAAATGTATTTTTATGCTAGACTTCTTAATCTTAAATATACTGCTGTAAAGTTTTTCAGCAGTTTGCTTTTCAAAATGTATACAATATGCAGTAATTTTATTTTAGGAATCTATAATAGATATTTTGCGGTGTTTAAATCTGTTGTAAAAATATTATTTTCTTCTTCTTTTGAAAGAAAGTATTCGTAATTAGATGTTGTTGGATACACAAAAGAAAAGTTTTTTCTCTTTACAAAATTTTTCGTTCTTTTCTGCCCTGTTTAGCATAAAAAAAAAAAAAACAGAAGAAATAGTTGTTATCATCTACTATAATGAGGAGGTGCCATAAATAGAATTTTAATTATATTTATTCATTATAATTACATACATTTTTATTATTATAATTTGTGCTTTTTCTGAAAAAAGAAAAAGTAGAAAACTTTCAAATAAATTATTCTGTGTTTTCTTTTACGTATATACAGGTAATCAAGTGTATCTGTGTTTTTCTTAATATAATTTATGTGTATATATGATATATATATATATATATATTGAAATATTGATAAGATATAATATACAACAATTGGTACATCACGTTGTACCATTATATTTAAAATAAAACTTATGTGTTGCACTGGTACAATTTGGAGAAAGGGTGAATGAGGCGATTAACTTCAGTTTTTGTTTGCCTATGGTAAACTTTTCACTTGATTTTACTAAATTTTTGGGACATTGCTTAATTTACATTTTACAATACTTTCGTAAATACATTACATTTACATATTTGGAAATCTCATGTGTAATATCTAAGAGCCTCTCTTGATATTTTATTTCAACTTGTCACAAGTTATCTTCTTAACGGTTTTAATGCATTATCGAGTCATCATGGATACTAATAATATGAGAAAGAGTAATTTTGGTTCTTTTTCTTTGTTTTAAAATAGAAAAGATTATCAGTAAATATTTGAAATCAATTGTATGCCCTGTTTTTGCATACCTACACACATTTCTTGATGTGAGATCACAGTTTTTGTTTGTAATTAACCCGTTTGGGACGAGCGATCGGTATTCATGCCGGCCTTGTTTGCACTTTCATCCCGCACGACGGGTATACGTGCCGGCGTTTTTGGCACTCACATCCCGAGCGACCGGTATTCGTGCCACACAGTTGGAACGTGTTATTCCAGAAAGTTTAACTCAGAAAAGAAATTCGTAATCAAATTTGAATATACATTTGGGAAGAACGTGTTTCCTTCTGTCTAGGAAAGCAAATGGAATCTATTAATATATTTTTAATCCATGTCAATTTAATTTTTTTCCAAAAATGGCTGCAATGAAAATAAAGTGTGTTTATTTCACATGCTTGCATGTCATTTATGCTTCTGAAACGCGATTTTCTTTCTATCATAAATGTTTTATGCGTCAAATGAAACTTTATTTTTGGTTTATCAGAAATTTTTCTACGTCACTTGGGAAAAAGCGGGGCTAACGTCTTTTTTGTTAGCCCTGGGAAAAGGAATGGTTTAGACAGCTGATCAACTCTAAGCTTATGACGTAAGCTTCACGTGCGCACATGGATAGACCTCCAGTTGATTCATTTCCAATTACTTCTTTTCTACTTTTATCTCGATTGGAAATAATTTATTTGTACGTCGGGGTGATTAATAGTTTCGGACTTTCGTTCATTGAGGAGAAAAGCTGGAGGCATATTTATATTTTTATTTTGTTTCAACAAGTGCTGCTACACAGTTTAAATATTTGCGGATGCTTGTTCAAAATATTTTCGGCACCGTCAAGTCAAGAATACTTTTGTGCGCTCTTCTTCTTCTTTTTTTTCCTTCAATAATTATTCATACCATTTCAAATAATTCCGTCTTAAATTATCTATATTTAGGTATCTTATTTTACAAACTCATTAAAATGTCTAAAAACACAAGTATTTGACTGAATATATGGAATAGCTGGAATAGTGAAAAATATTTAGTAAAAGAAAAGAAAATGTATGAAATTTATGTATTTTCAGAAAGTAAAATTTAAGAGGGTGAAGTGATTCTAACACAATCATTGAACTCTGACATTTTGATAAATGTACGCAGGTTTTAAAGTAAATAGTTTCAATTAATAGTCAGTTTGCCTCTTATAATTGAATACATTTATTTGATTTCATTAATATTTCCATTTTATAAAATATTCTTAACATTAACGGTGTTTTTTATCAGTATATTTAAAATTATTATTCAATTTTAGAAATAATCAAAAAATATTATTCAATACTTTTAACCTCATAAATTTATTTATATGTTTAAATATATATATATATTTGTATATATATATTAAAAGATGTTTATAAAGATATTTTAACATAAAGAAATTTTTGGAAGAATGTATTTTAAGTTATTCAAGTTTACTCATTATTATCAAACATTCTTTATTTGATATTTTGTTTTATTATACGTTACTATATGTATTATTTCTTTTATTTTCAAAAATATTTTTACCATCGACAACTTTTTAGAAATGTTTATTTAAAAAATTTAAAGTATAATTCTATTTTACTTCAATATTTTTTATTTTATAGATATTTTATGATTGATTATATATTTACATGTGTTATAAAATGCAACATCTCTAGTAGTAAATAATCTCAATTTTATTATTTATTTATCTTCCTCAATCTTAAATTAATATTTATTCATTTTAAACTCAACTTCAAATCTAGAAAATTATCTTCAAAATATTTAAGTTTCCTCTTAATAAAGTTATTCTAAATTTTATTTATTTTCCTCAATCAAACTTAAATTCTATCTTTCAATCATTCATTAAAATATATTAAACTAAACATAACAATAACAATAATATGTGTAAACTAAGTTTTACGTTCGTGTTTACTTTTCCGAAAAGATCGCAATTCTACATTCTTTATAAGTTTAAAACAACGAAAATAAAAATAATTTATATTTTAATATTGCATGCTCGATCTATAATCAATAGATAGAATATATTTTTCTGATTAATTTGATATAAGTTGCAGCAAAATCCGTCAACAAATATTGGAGATATTTAATTTAACGTTTTCTGCATTTTCCGATTTTTAAATATTGGCATGATGCTTTCTGTCCGCCATTGATAAAAGGATGCTTTTCTGCACCATTTTTTTCGTACAATTCGGTGACATCGCGAGACACCCACGCGGATAGTTCATTGAACTCATGCGTTCCCGGATGGACGCGCGGTACTTGAATGCATCGGATTGGCTGTTTTCAAAATCTTACACATTCTTTCAGGCTGAGATCTGTTTTGAGTCTGTCATTAAGGGATTAAGCAGAGAGACGTTGGTGTGTGAGCTCGGCGCAGCTTCGGCTGCGTCCGGGCAGAATGAGTTTGAGATGCAGGTGGAACAACTAGTTTTTTAAAACGCTGCTTCTGCATGGAATTAGAAGAAGATACCAGTGCCATATTATGTGTTTAGTTTAAATCATCGAAAATCAAGAACCTGAACCTTTATTGACAAAATAAGATATCCAGAAGTTTCATCTTACAACGCCGATATTCAACAATCATTCTATCACTGAAGATAGAGCTTTACTTTCAACTCAAGAGTGGTGAAATATAATAACAGCGCAATACTACAAAAAAAAAAATTATATAATCTTATTCCTCGATTAATGAAATAGATTTAACAAGAATAATGTACCCCTGCTCTAGTGATCAGCGAAGTTTCTAAAAAGGAGGGTGGAGCGATCCTACTTAATTTCTTCAACATCAATCTTCTGGAACGGCTAAAAGATCTCTATGTGCTGCTGTCTACAGTTAATACTCCCATTATCCAACGTTCTTTATTTGAACATTCTCTTTCCGCAAAAACTGTTTAGAACTCAATATTAAAGTCTACAATCTTCACATTTCAATATAGGACAGTGGAGAACTTTCAACCATACAGAAGATCATCACGTATAATTTAATATTGAATCCATATGAAAAAATAATCCAATTTAATAGAAAGATTTAATATGTTTATTTTGTACTGGTAAATTGATTAACGAATATTTTAAATACAACTTGGCCAAGCACTTAAATTTTGAATATATATTTTATAGTCTGCATTAATAAGAAATAAAATTATTTGTCTGAATATTGTAAGTATTTCTATCTCTACACATCATACGGGTGAGTCTTTTTACTTTCTTTATTTTACAGATGTTATTACAACTTAATGAATTCTTAAAAATTAGATAGATGGCTTTGATTCTATTTTCGTTTTAACGCAATGTCTAGCCACTCTATGCTCCGGTCGGTATGCGTTTTTGGATAGAGGGATTTTATGCCTTTAAGATGTTAAGTTAACTTTATTAATTCAATGATTTTAATTTCTTAAATATTACCGCCTTAAAAAGTTTATTTTATTAACTTTAAATCCCCTTTATCCAAGACCGCATATCATCTTTGGTGCCGTGTTTTTTGAGACTTATCTGGGGTATCGCGGATTTAATTTTTTTATTTTCTTTTAAAAGCTAATAGCCATCTTTTAATGATTATTAAAATATTTTTAATTTATAAAGAAATAGCTCATTTCAATTTAATTTCTGTGTCTTTATTTTTTTTCATGTGTGCAAATCGAAAATCTTTATTTTTTATTGAAACTGTGCAATATAATTTTATAAATTTATGAAAACAATATTGTTAATATATTATGCTTTGGTAAAAATATCCAGATTTAGTGCAATAATATACTGAATCATATATTTTGGTTGCAATTTCTATAGTTTATTTTTATTTTCTTAAATATCTACAATTGAGTTTTTACAGCTTCAATTTAAAAATTTATCATTTTCATATTAAATTTATTTGAAGAATTTATTTCAATTATTTTGGTTAAAAATAAATTGTTAATTTTTCTGTCAAATTTTCATTAACCTCTACTATCACTCTATTTTTTTTTCTTTCAAAAAAAAAAAAAAAAAAAAAAAAAATTATCAGAGCTGAGTTTTTAAATTTAGGGGTTTTGCTACAATAACAACATATACCTTTATATGCTCACTATTTTCCTTTTTGGGGGATTCTGATATCTATATTTACAAAATTTCACAAATGATATAAAATACATTTTTGATTTTTTGTATTGCAATTTCAAATATTTGTATGCTATATTTTTCATGCATAGAATATAACTTCTATTTTTTTATGATTTCAAAGTTTATGATTAAGGTTTTTTCTCAAGAGATTAAAATTTAGAAAAATTTTTATTTTTCCTGTTTTTAGTCCTATGATTAAGCATTTTATGTTTTATATAGTACTATTTTTATGCATTTTGGGGGACTCTATTTTAATTTTTTTCCTCTTTTCTTAAAAACAAATTTTTAAGTACTGATTTTAAAATAATTGGGCTAATTTTTTTTCAACTTTTACAATTGCACTCTCATAAGTTTGAGATTATCAGATACTACAATTTCAGAGGTTGATTTTTAAATTTTTGTGCAGATAATTTTCTACTTTTTAATAATTTTCTATTTTATTTTTGTGTTAATTTCTCAGTAGATATTAATTGCTTTACTTTTGATAATTTAAATTTATATAGTTCACGATTGTTAGGGCATTTTTGATTCGTTTCCCTCACATCTATTTCTAAATTTTTTTTTTTTACTTCAGAGAAATTTGCAATGGCGAATCAATTGCTTTTAAATTCACTTTTAGCATCTATTCCTACTTTCCACGGGCGAGATGATGAAAACGTGGACATTTTTATTAGGAATGTGAGTGATGTGTGCAACCTGGAAGCTTGGCCAGATGTAAACAGAATTCTTTTATTGAGACTTTTATGTAGGGACAGGGCGTCACAGTATGTTTCGGGAGATCCTGAAATTGCTAATGAGGAGAATTTTGAGGTAGTGGTACGCCTTTTGAGAAACAAATTCACGAAACAAGACAATTTTCAGCAAGCTTCATATGACTTTTCCAAAATTTGTCAGAAGCCAAAACAAAATGTTAGGAAGTTAGCCGATGAAATTAAACAGGTTGTAAACCGAATGATTCCTAACGATGAGGAAATTCCGCAAATAGAAGCAGTCAGAGCTAATATGATGTTCGCAAAATTATCTGATGCACTTAGATCAGATATAAAATCTGAGGTTTTGAAATTTGGCCGCAATAATTTTGAGGACCTTGTTGCATGTGCAATGGATATCGAGAAGGCTCTAGAACAACAATCCTTGTGCATTAACAATCTCAATGCAACTGAAGCTCAAAATTCTAACACGCAGGAATCGCTTATTTCACTTCTCCTAAAACAGCAAGCAGATTCCAATAAATTACTCACAGACATGGCGAATCAGCTGAAAAAGATTAAAGAAGAAAAAGCGGTGTGCCATATATGTGGGAAATTGCACAATACACGAGAGTGTTGGCATTTTCCAAGTAACAATACATATCCGGTTCAAACCAATTTTGCAAGTCAAGGAAACAACTTTACAGGTCAGGGAAACAATTTTGCAGGTCAGAGTGGAAATTTTTGGAGTCCACACAACAATTCGCTGGGCAATGACAGATTTAATTTTACTCATGATCGATATTTTTCTGTACATTCGAATAGAGGAGGTGATAACCATGTTCCGAGATTTCAGAGAGGCAGAGGTAGAGGTAGGAACAACTTCAGGCCATACAATCACAGAGCTAGGCGGAATTTAAACTTTTGAGGGGTTCTGGTGATGATTTTCATAATTTTTTCCCTCCGTCTCACAGGACCCTCAATAATGATGTTTTTGGTATGCGAGAGGGTTTTGATTGTTTTGATGGCTCAGTTTCTAATGTTAATGTTACAAAAAATCTAATGTCTTGTTACGAGGATAATTCACAACTTCCCATTATTAAATTAAGATTTAATAACCATGTTTTTGATGCTCTTCTGGATTCCGGTGCAAATTTGTCGTTAATTCAGCCAAAAACAATACAGATTTTAAAACAAAAAACCAAACTTAACTTCATTTCTAGATCCGTAAATATTAAAACAATAGATAACACTAACATTCCATATTCTTCAGCAGTTCAACTAAGCTTTAAAATCAAAAATAAATGGTTCAAGGGAATTTTCTTCATAACACATAATAATTGGAACTCAAATTATCAAATCATCTTAGGCTACGACTTTTTAAACAGAAACAAACTTTTGCTGGACTCAGCCAATTCACAATTAATCATGGGCAATCTCACATTTCCTTTTGAAAACAAAAATCCAGATTCAACTAAAATTCATATTGCAAACAATGACTTAAATGACAATATTTCTGAAACAAATGATAATTCTCAAAATAATTCCAATTTTTCTAATAATAAACATAACAACGACAACAATGATTCTGATGAAAACAAAAACATTGTAACTCCTGCCAACAAAGTTATAATTCGACCTAATCAGGGAAGAATTATACGTTTAAAAGCTCTTCATAAAATCAATAAATCCTCTAATTATTTATTTTGTCCTTTAAAAAATAAATTAGCTTTAAATTTAGATTTCAGTCTTCACACACCAAATGTCAACAATTCAATTTTACTATATGTTCACAATAACAACAATACAAAAATAACTCTAAATAAAAACATTAAATTAGGTTACATTAAAGTAATTTCAGATGACCAAATTTCCTCACACAATAACAACAAAACTTATCAAATTAATTCACTAGTTTCAAAAGACATCTTAGAACTAAGAAAGAAGGAGTTAAATGTAAACAATTTTAATGTTGACCACTTACCTCATTCAGACCGAAAAAGTATTCTCAAGCTTCTCATGCAAAATTCTGCTGTTTTTTCTTCTTCATATAGCACACTAGGGTGTACAGACAAAGTCATTCCTCAGTTCAATTTGCTACATGATTTTGCATTACAAACTAAACCATATCCAATACCTAAAATTGCTAAGGAATTTGCTCGCAATGAAATTTCTGAACTTTTAAATGCTGGTATCATAGAAAATTCTACATCCAATTATTGCTTTCCTGTTATTTTTGTCAAAAAGAAAAATCTTGCCACAGATGATCCAAATAAACTTAAATTCCGTATGGTCATAGATTATCGTCTTCTTAATGCAATAACTGAACCCTATAAAATTTGCCTACCTAAAATAAATGACATAATGCAAAATATCGCTGGCAAAAAGTTGTACACTGTTCTGGATCTTAAATCTGCATTTTTTCAAATTTTGCTTCAGGAAAAGGACAGGTCGAAACTGGCTTTTGCAACAGAATTCGGTAATTTTATGCCAAAAAGATTGCCATTCGGATGTGTCAATTCAACTTCTTATTTTCATACTCTTATAAATAACTGTCTTAGCTCATTAAAAGGAAAAAATGTACAATATTTCTTAGACGACATAATTGTTGCAGCGGATTCGATGCAGGAAATGCTCATCTGGCTACAGAAAGTTTTTGACAAACTCAAAGAGTTTAATCTCACATTAGATCCTGGTAAATTACAAATCTGTAAAGAAGAAATTACTTACTTAGGTTTCAATTTAAATAAAAATGGTCATTCTCCCTCCACTGACAATATTAGTAAAATAAATAAATTTCCTGTTCCAACTAATCTTAAACAAGTACAGAGCTATCTAGGCATGATTAATTACTTCCGACACTTAATTTTTGACTTTGCTAAAATTATTCAACCTATTGTAAACTTAACGAAGAAAAAAGTTAAATTTGTTTGGAGTACACAATGTCAGGAAGCATTTCAAAAAATTCAAGATATACTTTTAACTAATCCAACTGTAAAGAATTTCGATGACAGCAAAGAAGTTTTTTTAGTTACTGATGCCTCTAAAATTGCAATTTGTGGTATTTTAATGCAAAAACATAATGATAAATTTTATCCTATTGAATTCTATTCGAAACAACTTAATGAAGCAAAATCAAGATATCCTTCAATTAAACGTGAATTTTATGCTATTTATTCCTCTGTAAAACATTTCTCAGAATTTCTATATGGTAGACAATTTAAAATTTTAACAGATGCTAAAGCCTTAACTTATCATTTAAATTTGGAAAAGCAAGCAGAAATTATAACTAGATGGCTAATGTTTCTACAAAGTTTCAATTTTAAGGTGGAACACATTCCTGGACTGGTGAATCCAGCTGATTTTCTTTCTCGTGTTGTAGACCTCCCCAATAACCCTAATTTATATGTCAATGCACTTAATATTTTTATTCCCACAAATGACTCATTAAAAACTGAAAATATTCTTCAAGAACAATTAAATGATGAAAAACTTAAAGAAATCAGAGAGAAAATAATCAATAAAACATGTTCTAACTCTAATTACTCCATTAATCCGGATACTAATCTGTTAATGTTTTCAAGGAAAAAAGCCGGTAATGTCAATAGATCTAATAAAATCCTAATTCCTAAAACTTTAATTAATAGCTGCATAGCAATGGGTCATCAAGTACATTTTGGAATAATGAAAACTGTGGATACAATCTCGAGAAATTATTTTTGGCATGGAATGGTTCAAGATATTCAGAATTTTGTCAATTCATGTGAAAAATGTCTGCCTCATAAAAGTAAACAAACAAATACCAAGCCTGCGTTCATTTCAAAGTGCGAATTAGCTCCCGGAGAGATGCTTGCGATAGATATTGTGGGAAAACTCCCCAGGTCACATGACGGTAAATTTTTCATTCTTACCATCGTTGACCACTATTCACGCTTTCTGGAAGCGATTCCACTTAGAGATGCTACTTCTCCATCAATAATTAAAGCTCTCAATGACTATTTTTTCAGGTACGGTCTTCCTAAAGTGATATTGTCTGATAATGCTAAAAACTTCACATCTGACATTTTTATCAATTTTCTTAAATCTCTAAATATTAAACGTAGAAATTCTTCAATTTACTTTCCGAGGTCGAATGGACTTTTGGAACGTATCCATAGATCTCTCAAAGAGTCTGTTGCAGCACTATCTGATCAAGTTATTGAATGGTCAGATAGATTGAAATTTTTTGTCCTTCACTACAATAATTCAAAACATTCAGTTACTAACTTCACCCCAGCTAATTTATTTTTGGGTAGAGACTTAAATTTGCCAATAGATACTTTTCAACCACCCAAAGAAGCAGAAGAACCTTCTATATATTTCCAAAAGCAACAAGAACATATCACAGCAACCAGAGAATTAGTCAAACAATTTGAGAAAAATTATTTTGATAAAAATGAAAAATTCCTTAAAGGTCGCCCTGCTTGTAAATTTAAAACTGGTGATATAGTATACTTAAAAAATTTTCATCATGGTTCACCCTTTCATCCAAAAAATTCTGGTCCATATAAAATTATTAGAGCTTTCAGAGGTGATAATTATTTAATTAGACATTTAAGTGACACCACAATAAGAGATATAAAAGTAAATGTCACCAAGTTAATTAGGACAGGAGGTAAATAGTATGTCTATCTTCTACTCCTTCATCTCTCACTTGATTATGGATATTCTTTTTTCAATTTTTATTTTTTTACCAATCTTCCTACAACTTTAATTCCATTTTTATATCCTTTTGCTTTTTTTTATTAGATATATTTTTTATTAGTACAGTGGTAACATTTAAATCATTTAAAAATGAATAATCCACGTTTTGCTGGCGAAACAGCAGTGTGCTAATACGTAGTGGCACACTGGGATCTATTTATTTTTATGATCCAGCTTTGTCATAATTTGATCATTAATTTTTGCCATAGCCACAACTACACCAACTTATTTTTCCTAGTTTTTATATTTTATTTTTGGGAAATCAATATTATGTTACCACAATTTTTTTTATTTTTCAACTATTAATCTTAATTCAATATATCGTCCATGTCATATTGTGCAGAGAGAGTGATTTAGACTTTACTAATTTCTACGACTTGTTTAGAGTGATAAAATTTTTTATTATTTCAAATATTACAATTTTAGGATCCTAAATTAATTTTTTTTACAAATGATTATAAGAAAGTAAACAATTTATTACTCAGAGAAATATATAAAATGAATATAAATAATAAATAATATAAAGATAATGAAATTAAATTAAAATTTTTAATTATCTCCAAACATGCGCATGCCTATATGGTACTAGTGGAGATTTTAGTATGAGAATACGATGGAGCAACTGCTCTAAGTCTTTTCTCTTTTTTTATATTCCCACAAAATTTTAATGAGCACACACGGAAGGTAAATTCGGCATAGCTTGGGGAATTACTTAACACAAAATTTTTACCCCTCCGATAAGTCCTTCAAGGTGCAGTTAAGCTATAATTTTAAAGGGAATAAAATTTTTTAATTGTAAAATTGTGTCCAGTTTCGCATTGTTTTAATGGTAACAAAGATGAAATGAAGGAATAAATTAAATTTTTTTGGGACACAACTACATTCTCTAGGAGGTGTACGCAAGTTTTCCTCTTAAATGTTATGTAGTAATTTTGCAATTTATTATAAATATGAAATATTATTTCTATGTTTACAATTTTTGTATCAACATCACTCTACAAGTTACATAGCAATATTTACATAGGAATCACTGGTTATTGTTTAGTAGTTTTGATTTTACTACATTCAAATATATCTTGTCATACTCAATAACTGTCAATTATTTACAAGTGCCAATATCTGCTGTTTCATTGTTTGTACATAAATATGAGTTTTATCATAAATTGCCATTCTTTTTATCGTGCAATATGTTCGGGTTTTTGATTTGCACATATGATTTCGCAGAATTTTCAGTTTCTCAGGTATACTCACCCTTCGTGTGTAAATGATAAATGTTATTTCTTGTATTGTTTGTATTTTTGTTAAGTATATATCATTGTTATGTATCACATATTTATATTCATTGTATTTGTATCAAAGTTTAGTGTTGTATTTGTATCAAAGTTTAGTGTTGTATTTGTATATATTGTGTTTGCATTTGTTATCTCTGTACTTTTGTTGGTTTAAGTATTCAGTGTGACAGCTATAGAATAATGCAACTAGGATTCACTTCAAAGCAAGAATTTATTGAGTACAAAATATACTACAGACAGTTTGATATAAATTAGCAACAAATTTCAATGATTATGGCCAATCCAGCAATTTTTTTTTAGCCGTCAGCAAAGAATTTTTTTTTTATTGATTTTTTTTTCTACAGGGGGAAGGAAATGTTATAAAATGCAACATCTCTAGTAGTAAATAATCTCAATTTTATTATTTATTTATCTTCCTCAATCTTAAATTAATATTTATTCATTTTAAACTCAACTTCAAATCTAGAAAATTATCTTCAAAATATTTAAGTTTCCTCTTAATAAAGTTATTCTAAATTTTATTTATTTTCCTCAATCAAACTTAAATTCTATCTTTCAATCATTCATTAAAATATATTAAACTAAACATAACAATAACAATAATATGTGTAAACTAAGTTTTACGTTCGTGTTTACTTTTCCGAAAAGATCGCAATTCTACATTCTTTATAAGTTTAAAACAACGAAAATAAAAATAATTTATATTTTAATATTGCATGCTCGATCTATAATCA
This sequence comes from Maratus speciosus, assembly GCA_963932465.1. Taxonomy (NCBI): domain Eukaryota; kingdom Metazoa; phylum Arthropoda; class Arachnida; order Araneae; family Salticidae; genus Maratus; species Maratus speciosus. Next base: position 417,237,270 of record OZ010791.1, read on the forward strand.
ATAGATAGAATATATTTTTCTGATTAATTTGATATAAGTTGCAGCAAAATCCGTCAACAAATATTGGAGATATTTAATTTAACGTTTTCTGCATTTTCCGATTTTTAAATATTGGCGCGATGCTTTCTGTCCGCCATTGATAAAAGGATGCTTTTCTGCACCATTTTTTTCGTACAATTCGGTGACATCGCGAGACACCCACGCGGATAGTTCATTGAACTCATGCGTTCCCGGATGGACGCGCGGTACTTGAATGCATCGGATTGGCTGTTTTCAAAATCTTACACATTCTTTCAGGCTGAGATCTGTTTTGAGTCTGTCATTAAGGGATTAAGCAGAGAGACGTTGGTGTGTGAGCTCGGCGCAGCTTCGGCTGCGTCCGGGCAGAATGAGTTTGAGATGCAGGTGGAACAACTAGTTTTTTAAAACGCTGCTTCTGCATGGAATTAGAAGAAGATACCAGTGCCATATTATGTGTTTAGTTTAAATCATCGAAAATCAAGAACCTGAACCTTTATTGACAAAATAAGATATCCAGAAGTTTCATCTTACAACGCCGATATTCAACAATCATTCTATCACTGAAGATAGAGCTTTACTTTCAACTCAAGAGTGGTGAAATATAATAACAGCGCAATACTACAAAAAAAAAAATTATATAATCTTATTCCTCGATTAATGAAATAGATTTAACAAGAATAATGTACCCCTGCTCTAGTGATCAGCGAAGTTTCTAAAAAGGAGGGTGGAGCGATCCTACTTAATTTCTTCAACATCAATCTTCTGGAACGGCTAAAAGATCTCTATGTGCTGCTGTCTACAGTTAATACTCCCATTATCCAACGTTCTTTATTTGAACATTCTCTTTCCGCAAAAACTGTTTAGAACTCAATATTAAAGTCTACAATCTTCACATTTCAATATAGGACAGTGGAGAACTTTCAACCATACAGAAGATCATCACGTATAATTTAATATTGAATCCATATGAAAAAATAATCCAATTTAATAGAAAGATTTAATATGTTTATTTTGTACTGGTAAATTGATTAACGAATATTTTAAATACAACTTGGCCAAGCACTTAAATTTTGAATATATATTTTATAGTCTGCATTAATAAGAAATAAAATTATTTGTCTGAATATTGTAAGTATTTCTATCTCTACACATCATACGGGTGAGTCTTTTTACTTTCTTTATTTTACAGATGTTATTACAACTTAATGAATTCTTAAAAATTAGATAGATGGCTTTGATTCTATTTTCGTTTTAACGCAATGTCTAGCCACTCTATGCTCCGGTCGGTATGCGTTTTTGGATAGAGGGATTTTATGCCTTTAAGATGTTAAGTTAACTTTATTAATTCAATGATTTTAATTTCTTAAATATTACCGCCTTAAAAAGTTTATTTTATTAACTTTAAATCCCCTTTATCCAAGACCGCATATCAACATGTAAATTTTGAATTTTCACAAATATTTTAAATTAAATTAAAAGTTTACAAACTAGTTTTATGTCTGTCTGTAAGTATTAAACAGATGCATGCAGAAGTTTTTTGCAAGTTTTATTTAATTATTTTTATTTGTGAATAAATCAGCTTTTTAAAAATACTTGTCTTATTCACGGAATGTGTTAACAATTATTTGGAAACAAAACTATTATTTTTTTTTTTAAACAAAACTATCCTTTATTTGACAAAACATTTCATATGTTGCTGTATTAAAGGAACATACGTGTTTTGTAATCATATAATATTATTTTTTAAACTGAAAAACATGTTTAAAACATGCATTATATTTGTTTAAAAAGTCATTTTTACATTAAAATATCTGAGAAAATATTTCAAATTTTTGTGTAAATATATATAATAACAACTTATTTCATGTATGTGCATTTCAAAATGTTACATGGAAAAATGAATCTTTTATAATTTTTTGAAGAACTCTTTAGAACTCTTTACAAGAGTTAGGCTTAGTTTCGCAAAATCCTTCGGCCCAGAAGATGAAATCAAATTTTCCCGCTCCGTCCTCAGATGCACAGTTCTGAATGTGTGCGCTGTCGCGAACAGGTTAAATGGGTTTTTTTTTTTTTTTTCTATTTACTTTGAGTTTATTTTCATAACCTCCCTCTTGCATTGTGCTATTTTCTAGAGATAGCATGGTGTCAATGTTTTTTTTTCTTCCTTTTTGTACGTTGGTAAGATGGCCACTTGCCTGGGCAAAAGGGGGGAATGTTTTTTTTTTTTTCAATTACAGATTTCATAAATTCGTGTTTTTTTAAGTATATCGTTATTCCACACTTTTCTAGTTTGTTAGTTTTTTTTAAATGTTGGGCACTACTAATTTTATTTACTTTGACATGACATTCATAAAAAGCTACACTACCTTGCGCTTTTCACATTAATTCTTTATGCACATAGAAATTCATATGTTCACTGTAGAAATTTGTTTACAATACTTGTACACATTTGTTGTGGTTTTATATTCGACTTGGCTTTACATACACACACATATTTACACTTCATTTTGACAAGAATTATTTTGTTTATAGTTCAAAGTCAACACTCGCCTTGATTGAATTTAATCATGATTTTGTTGTCATGTATTTTTTCTACGTACTTGCTCACAGTTTGTGTACATTGTCATTAGGATAGAAGGTGGCAATTCTATTTTAATAGGCAAATTTTTTTTCTAATTAAAAAATTTTTTTAAGTAATTTGTTTTCTTTGATTTCTTACACTTTTAAAGACACTGCTTGCACATGCGTTCAGTATTTTGTTACATGAAATAACTTGCATGTTGTACATTACTTTTCACATACATTTTGCATTACTGATAGAATTTGTTTGTTTGGACGCGGATGGTGACTCGATGCATGGATTTTTTTTCCCCTCATGAAATGTGACAGGATACCTTTAAAAAATTTACATTTTTGGATATAAAATTATTGTGATTGTTTTCACTGCTTGGATACAATTTTTCTTAAATGTACGCTAGAATTGGCAGCATTATTGCAACATTACACTTTTCTTCTTTTTTAATAATTTTAAATGACACTTCAATTTTTTTTTTTTTTTTTTTTTTTTTTACACGTAATCTTTTATAGATTCATACACTTTGTAGCGTTTCTTTTAAATCACTACTTGGAACTAAAAAAAAAAAAAATGTAATTTTTTTTACATTTATCACGTTTGTTTTAACATGATTCTAGCCTAACATCAAGTGTATTGAAGTCTATCAAGTTTTACACTTTTGCATTTTTAATGTTATATCTTTTTGTCACAGCACATTTCGCTAATATTTTGTGCGTAAACACTTAATTTTTATCCCTTTGCTAACGATCTATTCGACAGTATATATATTTTTTTCAACACAATACAAGTAGTTCATGTGAGTTTTTTTGTTACACATTAGTTCATGAGTATATTTACACAATTTTGTTCATGTGAGATTACAAGTAGTTCATTATTTATAACACATTAGTTCATGGTGGCTGGTTTGGAGTATAACCAGAGTCTCTTCACACATATACTGTCTGTTTAGTCGGTTGGCAAATTCTTCTTCCTTCAATGATAACAGTTTTTTCTATTTTGTGACATGATATAAGTTAATAATTATTATGAGAAACACTATCATTCTATTGCTTGCTAGTTAAAAAAAAATAAATAAATAAATAAATGGAGGTTGTTTGTTTAAAAAAAAAAAGATCCTTTATTTTGTCCTCCCACAGTATCATGATACCTGTGATTCGCATGTGACAATTTCAAAGTTTTTTTTTACAAGGGTGTTTTATTTTGCAAGGGTTTTCAATGTTTCTTTGGCAGCATGCTATGTAGATGAGATTACTGCCTGTGGATGACAGTTGTATAGAATTACACATTTTTTTTCGCTTATCAATTACTTTCCTTGTAGTACAAGGTAATTCATGTATGTTTTTTTTTCTCTCTTCACGAATTTTCTATTGGACAATGCACAGGTGTACAATTTATTTTTTCTTTCACTCTATTACAGACATGCAGTTCTCTCCTGGTATATACTAATTATATCTTCAAGAGATGTTAATTGAGGCTGCGCTCACACATACACAATGCCTTTCTCTTTTGTATCACCTGTTGTACATGTACTGTACAATTCATATTAAATTTCATTATTTTTTTCATACATTTTGTTTACATTTGAATGACTATATGATAGGTTAATTTACATGTCTTTTTGTTTTAAAGTATAGAAGTAAAAACTTATTAGATTACAGGTTATTTTTAGTACATTTATGACAATACACATACACAGTTTATTCAAGGAGTCAGGGCAGTGACTACCTGCAATCTTCAACAATTAATTGTGCCTCATTTCTCATTTTTTCTCCTTCTGTTGTCATTACCATCACTTTTATAAAAATGTGAGTTTCAAGTACAGTGCTTAACACTTCCAGTTTTTTTATTACATATATTTAAGTGTTGTTTTGTCTTTATTTACACATCATGTCTCAGAGTTGTATTTGAAGTTGGAGTATAACCAACTGATATAGCAATCACAAGAATTGCTTTTTATTTGAATATTAATTTAAAATTTTATTAAATCATGATCTTCTGGAAATTGAACTAAGAACTGTAGTGTGCACACTTATTTACAGCTATTCAGAAGTCAGACTGAGCTCAGATAATTGACATTGAAAATTTATTGGTACCAATTTTTCTAAGTCATGCTTGCATGAATGCGAAATAGAGACATGATATATATATATGCTTTGTTTACTCATTTATAATTTATAGCATAAATACTTTAAAACCAGGTTCCTACTGAAAATAATTTACTGTATTTTATGTGTCATGTATTTGAGATGAGACATGGGTTATTTTTTTTTTTGTTGTTGTTTCTTTTGCTACCGCTGTCCTTCTTTTTCATCGTCGGTCAAGGGGGACATATATGTGAAGGACATTTCCTTCACACATTCTTTTAATAGCTTTTCGCGTTTCGCCCCCCCCCCTTTTTTTTAAAGTATGGTTATTTTACTAAATTCTTATATTTTTATTCCGTCTCAAATCATAAATTAAATCTATTTTCATCACTCATTTCATTTCGAAATACATTCTTGTTATGTGCTTTATTTCTCAAAAACAGTAATTGATTATGTAGGTCATGCTATTTTTATCTTGCATTGAAATATTTTACCATTTCCTTGTATGAAATTATTTCGGTTGTTAGGCAGTTATTTCTCTTTTTTCTTTATTTATTTATTGAGTATGTTTCAACAGCTGCATCTTTTTTACCATAACGTTTTTTTCTTGTCATAAATTTAGCCTGCAATATCTTTAATTTCTTAATTTCTCATGCTGTCAGTTGACTCTGCGGCACCTATTAACATGGGTTGCCACCCGCCATTCAAATGCGGCTTTGTGTTTTTTTTTTTTTTTTTTTTTTTTTTGGCACTTAATATTTTGCTGTTTATCTGTTGGCATTAAAATTTTATATGTTGCCCTTAACCCCTCTTCATTGACAATCCATTAACGGTTTTTAACATGTGTCTCTTTTCAATTTAATTCTCGCCAGATTTCTACTGGCTTGCTAGTTTTGTAAATTGCTGCTCGCCAATAACTCGATGCTCTAAAATGTGGTTATGACATCATTCTGTTTCTGATCGTGCATCTGTAAGCATAAAATGTAGTGTGTCCTCTCCAGCACCGGCCGTTTTGCCGAAATCCTCGATATGTACGAACCTGGCAAATAAAACTCCTTTTCACTGGATTATCTGTTGTTTAATTAAAAACTGGCTGTATATATCTTTTCACATACTAAAAAGTGAATACAATACTGCTTCATAAATCACCGATGCTACGTGTATATTTATCCCAACCTGTTTTTTCAGATAGATGGAGTTTAAGACTAGAAAGTCTGTACACATGGTAATCATTTTTAACTAAATTTTTGCATACTACATGCTGTCTATAAACGTTGTATATTATATACAGGGCTACACCAAAGAATTCATAAGTAAATTTGAGTATGAACATGAATAACTTAAAGGTGCTTTTAATTGAGTTATGAATTTTCAAGCTGAACTATATTTAGTATATTACAATTCTTGGCTTGGGCATTTTTTTCACTCAGTTGGAAATATTCAATTCATATGATAACTTTACCAATCAGTATGATTGTGTTAAAATAATAACATTGATAGGATAGTCTTGCTCATTGATGCACAATGGGTTAGATGTGAAATTAGACCTTGATAAGTCAGACATGAATATCTCCATCACAATGTAGAACACTGTAAAAACTAAAAATTTAAAAGCAATGCTTTACCAGAAATTGTTTTCATAATTAGCTGAGAAGTTTTTTAACATTAGAAACTGAGATTAATAATAGAATTCTAATATGAAAAATAGAATTAAATTTCAATAATTTGCTTAACCAATCAAATTCAGAAAAGCATTTAATATGAAAATATAACATTTATGAGAATTAAATTAGGCTTCTAATTTCAATAAGTATCAGAATAATTACATAAATATGAGACTTATAAGTGCTAATGTCAAACTGAACATGATGTTTGATGAAATTCTATTTTATAAATGCTGAAATATAGCTATCATAGGAATTGTGAAATCACAGCATAACAGTGCCATCTGTCAGGTGACATACACCGAAATCTAAGAAGGGATTCAGATGGATTTTTCTCTAATTTTGAAATGAGATTGACCATTCAGATGCCGCTTTGATATATTTTTTTTTAAGAATAAAAAATTTGCAAAAAATACAGACTTCTGACTGGTCAATCTCAATTTGAAAAATCTACCAGGATTCCTGCCCTAACCAGCACCAATTTTTGCATTGTAAAATTAACTGATTGTGATGAAATTTCATGCAAGCTAGAGCAACCACAAAATTTGTGCCACATACTGACAAAAAGGCATTTTCCAAAAATAGTCAAATCGTAATCATGAAAAACTAGAATTTTTACAATTCAAAACTTCTTGTATTGGAATCTTATTTGGAAATTTCATCTATTTCTTATTCTTATGTATGTAGATTGTAAATGAAAGTAAAAGATATCTTTAAATAAATAAATTCATAAAAGCATTTAATATCTTATGAAAATATAAAGTATATAAGAATCAAATTATTCTTCTAGATAAAGATTAGAAATATTACTTAAAAATCTTACTCTTCACTATGGTTTCTATTTTTATAAGACTCTTGATTCCTTTTCCATGTATAGTAGCACTCTTTTCAAGGGAATTAATATCGGAAAATTTTGGAACATCATGGTGCCTTTCATCAAAATTAGGTTCACCTGCATTATATTTACTTATTTTAGAAAAAGGAAGGAATAACTAAATACATATTGACATGATACAACGCAACATTAAGAAAAGAAAATGGATACAGGAAATATACATATATCATATGAAAATACAATAATTTATTTATTTATGTGAAACACTGTAATAACTTTTGGTTTTAAAAGATGTTATTTGGATCTGTCACAAATTGCTTTCAGGTTTAGTTGACAAGTTTTCTAAGATTTAGAGAAGAAGAGGGGAAATCAATAATTTGAATAATTATTAAAATTCAAAATACATTTTCTGTAGGAAAATATATATCTTTAAAAAAACTCTACGTAAGAAAAGCATTTAATATCTTATGAAAAGATAAAATCTCACAAATGCTCATGGTTTTGCACATATGGTTGTTGAAATATAAAATGTGGTATTTCTGCAACTACTAATATGATGTGAGAATTATATTACTACTACAGGTATCTCCTGATATATGTATTATGCGACTTACGTAAATTTGCAGTTACATAATAAATCTTGAAAATAATACTTGTGAACATACTACGCGTTTGATACACAGTTACATGCTTTTGACATTTATTTTATAAATAAAATATATAGATATAAACCACAACAATAATATAGTTTATATATTAGATAGTTATATTTTTATTGGTATATACAATCAAATCTATAACAAAACAACTTAATCTTTACTGTTAGTTATTCATAGTAGTCATCTAATTCATAATAAATACAGTTTGTACTTATCAAGGATTATTTAATTTTGTGAGTGCTATTCATTTGTCTTGGCATCAGAAATTCATGGAGAATAGGTTAAATTAATCCTCTTTAATTATTTCTTATTTTTATAGTTGTTTGATGTAGATTCAAAATTGTTATAAATCAATTCATCAATGTTAGATTTATAAATCCCATATATTCCACAAGATATCTGAAAAGTGCTCTTTAAATTTGTTTTTATATTTTTTCATAATTTTATAGTTCATATATGAGTAAATACTGTCGGATGATGCTTTATTTATAAAATAATAAAGTGTAAATAATATATGTATACACACATGTATATTAGGGTATATATACACACATGTATAAGTATATATGTAATAAATATTGCAGTTTCTTACAAAATTTTACCTAAGCAACTTATAAATTTGACTTAAATGAAATTTAAGTTACGTAAAACCTTACGGAATGCATGACTTATGTAAGTCGGGGGATGCCTGTACTGATAATCTAAATATTGCTAATTCAGTCATACATTTCCATCCATCATCTATTCTAGAGTAGAATTTTTTTTTTATATCGGTTTGGTAGTTTCTGAGATAATTTTCTGCAAATAAACATAACAAATAATTCTACTTTATAACATTAGCACAAAGAAAATTATTATACATGTCCAAATACTGTTAAATAGTAATTTGGACAACATTGGTTTAGTATATTTAACCATAATTTTTGTAGAGCATAATTTAAAGTACTTCTTTATCTAAATGTCAATTTTTTTTGTTACTATTATTTTATTTCTTTGTAGCAATGACTGGTACTTGCATTTTATTCCATTGCTCAAAAAAATTGGTGTGAACCTTGGCAAGATTATATCTAACATTGGGATAATAAAAAAAATGGCCTTTTATTTTCATTTCAATTTCTAAAATGTGAATTTAAAAACATCCTTGTAAGCCCAAAAAAATCTACATCTGCCTTAAAAGTTATCTCCGTACCAAATTTGAACTTTGTAAGTCCCAACAATTTTAGAAAAATCACAGAAATAGGAATGTAGAACATCTTTTTACCATTTGACACATTTGCAATTTTTTTTTTTTTTTTTTTTTAAACTGTTCTTTGTAAGCATCATTGTTATGTTGATAACTTTGATTTAAAAAGAAATAATAAAGTTAAATTATCGTTTGGGCTATTTTTATTTTAGATAGTTGGATGTTTTTACTTTTGGGATATCTTTGTACTTTTTGTTACACAATAGTTTCAAATTACTCCATATTATAAAACAAATAAATAAATAAAAGTAATGTTCAATTTATGATTTGAGGAAGATTTTTTTTTATATTGGTTTGGCACCCGCCAATGTAACGACTTTTTCCTCGCATATTTGTGCATAATATATATGTAAAATTCAATATTGTGATATTAATAATTAAAAATGATAGCTAATTCATAATTTAATTACAGAAATATGTGTTTAAATGTAAAAATATTACAATTAAAAAAGTTTTTAGGCATGTTATGTTTGAAAATATCTACTTTTAAAAAATCATTTCAATATTTGCAGAGCATGTGGTCTGTGCACAGATTTTATGGTATTCATTCATGACAATCTGATCATATTTAATGAAGTTTAATGTAACACCTTAAATCCAATAAATTGCTGAAAAAGAAATTATACAAAATGTAAAACAAGCAATAACTAACAAAAAATGTAAATATTTGTAAATTAAGATCTATATTTGAAACGGCTATTCTTGCCATGCGCTGGCACTCTTTTCATATGCGACATGTCAAAGAGTGATGAAGCAAGAGGATAAAAGAGCGGCTATCACCAAATTCGGTTTTTTTTTTCGAGTAGTTCACTTAGTCACAGATTGAGAGAGAATCATGTGATGTCAGTGAGGAAACACCATAGGATGTAGAGCATTGGACAATCTTAATCTACAGCAACAGGAGTGATGTGAAGTATCATGAAACATTGGAGGAAAAGCTGAGGACGATAGTAAAAATAGGAGGAGCGAAATGAAACCTCCAGAGAAAAAAAGCATTGCTGATTGCATCATTGATTAAACCATGTATATGATAAAACTGTAAAAAGGTATACCTTTATCTAAATTCTAATTCTCTGGAGATTAGTACATTTTTTTTAATAATATACTCTTTGTAAAATAATAAGTAAATGATATAATTAAAGATGGCTAATTTAAATTTTAATATTTAATAAATTTGTTTAATTTACTTATATATAGTATCTGTTTAAAATATATTTATTTCCAACAGCAGCAGTAAAATTTCTATTTATGTCTACCTCCAGCTAGTATAATGATAAGTGCAAGAAAACTATACGATTTACGAATATGTTCATTTGTTTTTTTTTCTAAATTATTTCTTTGGTCATGTTTATAAATACCTTTTGGTAGATGTATATCTACCAAGTGTTTGTGTCTGCCTAAAGTAAGGGTAGGTAAGGCACAACAATCATGTCATAAAAGTAATCTGCATGTCAAATTTAAAGTTTCTAGCCCAATAGTTTCTGAGTAATCATGATTTTAGAGCAGTTTCCAATCATTTCAGCTTTTTAAATTTCAAATTTTTTACCAACCATTTGCATCTTAAAAGCAACCACCATATCAACTTTCAAGTTTACTGTCCCAAAGAAATTATAATTTTATGTTTTTTAGCCATTTCATTCTTCTTAATTTAAAAATTTTAACAACAATTTTCAGCAAGCATTTGTGTTAAATCTTAAATGTAACTGCAATGCAAACTTTCAAATTTTAAGTCCCAACAATTTCAATGAAGTGGTAATTTTAGAAAGTTTATCTCTCTTACACCTCCTTGGCAGGCAGCATGATGTCATTTTATCACATATTATCATTTCTTTATTAAAAAAAAAAAAAAAAAAAAAAAGAATTATTAAATCTGGGAGCACGGCAGTGCGTCCACCAAGTTTGCACAAGCCGTAAGATACCTTTTCCTGAACCATTTCGGCATACTTTTCACCCCCTCATAACATCGTTTTAGGGAGAGACAGACTTGTGTAAAAACAAAAACTTTCCGCACACATAAATATTAGGTCAAAAATTTTCTGCAAATTAATTTAATGTTTAATAAAATTACGTGTTATATTATTTTGACGATATGAATTAAAAATCATACTTTAAAAAAATTGTTATTTAAATTAAAAAATAATTAATATTAATTAAAGAATAATTATTTTAATTTAAAAAATAATAAAGCAAAAATCAATGATAGGAAGGTGAATTCTTTTCAATTATTTTGTTAATGCATTTAGAAACAACCCAATCCTTAATATTGTGATCTCTTTGCACAAAATGCCAGTCACTCTTATAACACTATGAAATTATTCAATTTAACAGCTGTTGCCAGGCTAAATTGTCACTGCAGCCGCTGACGGAAAACCGATCGGCGACAAGATTTAGTCTGCGGAAAATTGAAATAAAAGGGTCTGTGATGTCACAACAATGTTTTGAGTCTTTAAACTTTGAATTGTGGACAAACAACATATAAAATGTATATAAAATTGGAGAATATTTAAAATTTTTGGTATTAAAAAAAGTTACAAAAACAAAACATATGTTTTTCTTTTCGTAACTTTTTTCCGCAAAGTCCCAAATTTTTCGGAAAACTTTCCGCACACGGCGTTCGCACGTGCGTCTATATTATACAACTCTGGGGAGAGATATAGAAATTTTTCTTTCATACACATGTTCGTATGGTCAAACTGAACTAAGGTTCCACGATTTCATGTTTCTATATTTAGTAGTTTTCGAAATATTAAATTCCGAAAAAGCGCTTTTTTGTCACTGACTCACTTCGTATCATCAAATAACTAAGGTACTTCTAAAAGTCGTAGAATCATGAAAATTCACAAGTAAGTCGGGCTTGTAGCACAATTAACCAGAAAAATCTGAAAACACAGAATTTCCACCTCTAAACCCTTCAAACAGGGGGTGTTCATTTGGCCATAAACAGTTCCTTAACACATTCAATTGTGCCAATGTTGGTCGCCAAAACTCGATTACAGAGTTTTGAAGGGGGTCATGTGATCTCAAGCAGAATAACATTTTATATAATATGCTTTTCCAAAGATGCTTGTTAAATAGAAAAAATGAATATACCTAAAAATTTTAATCAGTATAGGTTATGATATATTTACGATATTAAAACAATAAAACATTTAACAAAATATAACCGCAATTCGGTACGTTTCTGATATAGTAGCCTTGGCGAAATACAGAAAATAGCCTTGACGAGAAAAGAAATTTGATAATAACGTATTTTCTGGCAACCTATTTACTGTGTCATATACACAAGCAATTTTTTCCATATGTATACAATTTAGTTAATGTAAGGAACCAGGTTATTTATTTTTATATACCAACATAAATAATTTGTATATAAAAAATAATATTTTATACATGTATAAATAAAATGTTTATAAATACATATATAAAATACCTATACATATATAAAATACATATACATATATTAAAATTTATAAATACATATATGTGTATATAAATACATATATAAATAACATAAAAGTTCATCAGGTTTATTTTCATAGTTGTTTATATCATTTGGCAGCATATCTGTTTCTGAAGTCCGAATTGCGCCACGATTTAAAAAAAATGCCAAGGTCCCTATAGTGGAAAAATATCCTAATTCCATATGAAAGTTTAAAAATTTCCTTTTAATTAAATGAAATGTGTAACTAATAAACTGTCTTTAACGATATGTGACAGATCCGGCATCCGAAGTCCGCTGCTAATGTTATTATATTGTATTATTAGCCTACTTACTGTTAATTTATTGTTAATTTTAAATCTGTAAAAGAAAGATTATAGTTATAGATAAGATATGTTGGTCGCCAAAACCCGATTACAGAAAATTAGCCTGAGTTATAAAGGTGTTACATGATTTCCAGCTGAGTGAATTTTTATATGCTTTTACAAAAGTCTTAATAAGGCAAATCTTTCAGTTTATCTGTCCATCTTTCTATCTTTTACTTCCTTATAACAAATTTTATTAAAGACCGGGAGGCGTCTGCACAGATCATCACCTCATCGAGTTGACGGCTGAAATTTTAGGATTAGTTAAATATCGATTAGCGTATTGAAATGTAACTGGTCTGCCAAGTCATATCTTTATGAAAACCACCTACAAACCCGATTTTACGGGTTAATTGGTGGATTTTCCTTTGTGTTTTCCTGCACCCATTCCTCCATGTTTCCAAACTTTTGGATGCAGGAAAATACAATAGTAAACCTATCAGTTAACCACTAAAATTAGGTCTTCAGGTGGTTTCTACCAAGATATGACTTAACAGACCAGTTGCATTTAAATATGCTAATCTAGTTTTAACTAATCCTAAAATTTCAGCTGTAAACTCAATAAGGTGATGGTGTATACAGACGCCTCCCGGTCTATTATAAATGTCGGAATTCTAATCTCAATAGCACTCAGCAATTATCCCTACTATTTATGGAACACTATTCCTTTAAGTGCGTTTTAGTGATGTTAATGAACTTATGCATATGCATCATACATATTATACATATGCATATAATACATAATAATTTGCATCATACATATTATAGGTGTGTGCATAATACATAAGCATTATTATGATGTCAGAATAAACAAAACATTTTTTGTCGCCAAAATTGAGAATTGACATGATATATTACCAAATTTGGCGAAACTTTGCTAAATGTCGCCAAGCTTGGTGAATATTTGACGCTAGTGGCTATTTTTCAATGAGTTAATTATTAATGCGAGCTATCTATTTTTATTTTTCCGCATATCATCTGAATAGATAAATGATATAACATACTAATATTTCCATAGTGCTAATAGTTTCGTCACTGCCCAAAACCTCTGCTACTCTTATTATATTGTACTGTTATTATACTTACTGTGACTATGTTGTTCATCTTTACACCGCTAAAACTTCTGTATTATATAAAGAGAATTTACGGAAACTATTAAAGCATTGATACTGCTAGTTCTCTTTATGATTATTATAATTCTATAATATGTAACCTGTTAATCGATATGTACGTTAGAATGAATCTTCTATAATCCGGTTCCTCGCAATTTAGTTTTCAGGTTTCGAATAACATTAGCTAAAATCTTAAAACCATGGCACATAGACTAATTCTTCAACACGATCAGATGAGAAGAATGATAGATTTTCAAATGGATCATGGCAGTGAGCCAGTAGACCTTCTATTCTTCTGTAATCTAGTCTATTCAAAAGGTTAACGTGGAAAAAAAAGATATTAGCATCAATATGGTTTAATGCAAATGCAGATATTGTCAAAGGATTTCATAAGAACCACTTCACTTGTAACCAGTTGTATCAGTTAAAATACAACAATTGGCAGTGAGCCCAATTAGAAAAGACTACTTAATAGGATTGAAAATTTCCACATTAGAGAATGAATCGTAACTGCTAAGGAAACATGCATAAGTGAGTTAAGAGATATTTGTCACGAAAGATGAAATACATAACAACACAAAATATATGATGTGCTTCCATGATCGTAAAGAGTTCTTGATTTCTCTATCAAAAGCTTCCGACTTGGCAAAAGAATGGGCAAGTAAATTAAATTATGAATAACAGTAACATGATGCAACGTTTAAAATGAAATTAATAAGGTAAATACAGCTTGCTAGAGGCGGCTAGTACTTTAATATAAAAAGAAATAAAGTATAAATTTGTAAAGCTCAATAAAATAAATTTAGGTATTTTTATGTTAGCTGGGCGCAAGTGGCAAATCGCCAAATACTGTTCCCAACTCCATTGTTCATATTGCATTCATTTCATTTAAAGATATATACTTTTCAGTCATCTCATTTAAAATAGATGCATTTCCCTCATTTTATTTAATAGAATATTTAAGATAGAAATAAATAAATAGATAAGAAATAATAACATAAACCAAAATATTTTATTTGAAAATCAAAGCATTGTTTCTAATTTACACATGTGAAAAATGAAAACTGCTATTGGTGAAAAAACATAAGGCTAATGAGGAGATTTGCTGCCGGCTAACATAAAAGTACCGAAATTTAAGTTTTTTCATATTAATATAGTTTAGAATAACAAACTTGAAAAAACATACAAAAAGTAGTAATATCCTAACAAAAAGTTTTCGGTAAAAAAAAAAAAAGGGCCAAGTTCTCCTTAATGTTTAGGCCAGAAAAAGTAGTGATATCTGAAGTTCGCACAAGTTAAAAGCCAAACATCCCAAATCTTTCATTGAAAATGGCTTCCTGCGACTTGGCCGTTAATGCCTTCGAGAGAGTTTTTCAAATTTTAAAATATGTACAAATGAGCTACATGCCAACTACATTTTTTTTATTATTTTAGGCATTTTGTGGCACAGAGTACAGAAATAAAATACACATTTGAAAAAACCATTTAAACAACTTCAATCTATTTAAATGCTTAGAAGTTAAAAATAACAAAATACTTGTATACAGGAGATAATATCCCTAATTGCTAAAACATAATTAGTATCAGCTTTTAACAGTTTATAAATCGAATACGTCTTAATGTATGCAAACAAACTATAATAAATGTTCAAACAAAAAAAATCTCTTTCGTCAATACACAAGATTTCAATATTATACAATAAAATATAATGTAACATCTTGTGAGATTTGAAGTAAGTAAATTTTGTTTTATTTCTTGGGTTTTACGTTAATAACTTTAGCTTTAGACCGTACAAAATGACAATTAAACCACAAGTGGACTAAATGATCTGTAATCAAAACTAATGTTTGTTGAAACTGAATGGTAGTTATCAGAAATCTTTTACTTATAATGTCCTTATGTGAATTTACCTCTTTGCATTCTAATATTACTTTTAATATTTAAATAATTCATAAATGCGTAATTTCCAATCATTAATTTTGAAATGCTGTAGAAGGTATTAACGGCCAAGTCGCAGGAAGCCATTTTCAATGAAAGATTTGGGATGTTTGGCTTTTAACTTGTGCGAACTTCAGATATCACTACTTTTTCTGACCGAAACATTAAGGAGAACTTGGCGCTTTTTTTTTTTTTTTTTTTTACCGAAAACTTTTTGTTGGGTTACACTTTTCATAATTCCTTAAACAAAATATTTTCTTTCTAAATTTAACCTATTAATATCACATATCTACTTTATTTTATTTTATACAAGTTAAAACATTGCAAATTTCCCATATAAAAATCAAACTGCCTTTCTTGTGTCTCAAAAACAGATATAAAAAATTAATCTAATAATGAATGTTTTTCATCCATTGATAAAAAACATCATAGCAGCTGTAAAGTATTTATAGCTTTAGTCATAATAAAGTTTGTATTCATTGCATATTTGGCCTCCACTTGGCTTATTAAAACATGTTATTTTTTATATTAAGTTCTTATTTTCTCTTTAATGTGAATCATCTTACATGGTCCAAAAAATTTCTTTAGAATGCATTTTATTTGGTGATAATTTAAGCTAAAAATTTTAAGGGAAAATAAATAAACAATACTGCTTGTAAATACAAATTGCTCAAGTAAGCAGTATTTGAATCGTTATGGCCTAGTATATAAGAATAATATAACAATACTACAGGGTTTTGCCCCCTGCGTTCTTAGTGTACAAAATTTTGGGCCTACAGCAGACTTATGAATTGCAAACTTGTTTCTACTTCATTTGTCGGACACACTGTAATCTATCCTAATGACAAATTTAAAATTTTTGAATTTAAGAGCATTTTAAGAAATTTAAATTGCATATGGGTGAACAAGCCAACAGACAAATTAATTACATATACCTTGCATTTGATTGTTTTATGTAACAACTTACTTGATAGTTTAGTATCAAAAAAAAAAAAAAAAAAAAAAAATTGGTAATTTATAGTTAAATCAAAATTCACAATTTAAAATGTTGTTTTTATTACAAAATGTGTTTAAATTCAGCGTAATCATATAAATGTCTTCATACAGCAAAACATAAAAAAATCAATCCTTTTTATGCCAAGGGTAGTGTGAAGAAAAAAAAAAAAAAAAAATTAAATTTGGCTAATCTTTTTGTGCTAGGGTGCATTATCAGCATAAAAGAAAGTTGAGTTGAATCTGTCATATCTAATTTGAAGTTGTTATGATACAATACTCATATAACTACTATAGTGAGGAATTTATAATAAATACCTTTTTAATTATATACACAATGCACTTCTAATATATCCTTTACTATGCACATTTAAACTATTACTTGGCATATGAAAGCATTTGCTGTTAATTGATCCTATAGTTTGCAGATAAATGAAAAATAGCAATGTGTATTGAATTTGTAGCAAGTGTTATAAAACTGAATGATGACTAAAATATGTTTAGACATAAAACTGAATGATGACTAAAATATGTTTAGACAAAATTACCAGCTTTATTTTTTAAAATGTCAAATAAAATATCACTTAAAAGCAGACTTCAAAAGTAAGCATTCTAGTTATCTGCATATTCACAGATGTAAAACACTGTTTTCTCAAAAAGATGATTGAATAAACATCGTTCGGGAGCTCATAAAGTTTCGATTAAAATATAACATACTGTACCATTGTTAAAACTGATAATATGAAACTTGAAATGAAAAACAAAGTCACTAAAGATATTCCTTTAAATTCATACTCTGAGTTAAAGTTATATTAAAATAAAAGAACAGAACAATTCTTACCATTAGAGCAATAAAAGCTGTAAATCAATTTAAATAGCTGTACATGGAATATTTCAGTATGTATTAATAAGAGGATAAAAAATCAGGTTAAAACAATTATAAAACTTTATTTAACAAATTGAACAAAAGATAAAATCATAACGAAGAGAATGAATTTTTTTGAACTAGATAAATCATCTTCAAAGCTGGAGTAGCATAGTTGAGGTTTTATTCTAACAAAACAAGAAATGTCCAGGACATGACTCTAACCTGCACGTCCCTTGGCTTGACGTGCCAATACTCTTTCTACTGAGCTACCCCCGGACGATACTTGGCTGACATAATTCAGTCTTATTTGTTGAACATGTCTGTGATCTGCAGAGCTAGTTTCATTCATCCGAGGTATAACTTTAGCATTTACATGATGAAAGCGGGTGATAACATGGAAACTCCATATAACAACTATGCTACTCCAACTTTGAAGAGGATTTATCTAGTTGAAAGAATTTTCTTCTTTTTAATATGACCTAATTACATGGTGTACAGGAGTTTCCATGTTATGACATACTTTCATCATCTAAATGCTATAGTTATAGCTCGGATGAATGAAACTGGTGCTGCAGTTTGCAGCCATGTCCCCCAATAGATAATTGTGAGTTATGTCATTACGGTAATGTCTGGATAGCTCAGTAGGAAGAGTAATGACACGGCTAGCCAAGGTACCCAGTTTCGAGGCTTGGACATTTTTTGTTGTTGGAATAAAACTTCACTTATGCTACTCCAACATTGAAGAGAAAAGATAAAACATTAAAAACTATTTAAAAACAAAACCGGGGTTCTACAAATATGCAAAGGCGTACATGCAACGTAAGTTCTATACAGTCTTCATCTAATGTATAGCGTGGAAAAACCTTTAACTCTATATGAGTATATCATCAGAGAAATGAACTGGAGCCCCCAAAAAGTAAATATTTTAGAGCTTATAAAAAACAGTTTAATGCCAAAGTAAAACTCAAAAATATAAAGTATATATTTTCTTTATGCTTTATATTGTGGGAAAAAAACGATTGCACATAAGTCAGAGATTTTTACAGTTAATTATCAATATTTCAGCACAAAAATTACGCAGTCGTCAGAAACATATTCCCCCCCTCCCCTTGTTTCCCACTTCAGTTATCTTGAGCCTTTTTACTGCTAAAAAACAGGGATTTTTTTAAACCAATTTTTCACACAGTGAGCGGGCATGTATTTCAGACAAAATTGAGTTAAAGATATCAAATCATACAAATTTAAGGCTTATTTAAGAATACAGTAGACTTCCTCAAATCCGCAACCCTAAAATATGCAAATACCTAAAATCCGCAGATCATCACAGATGTAAACAATGAAACTTTCAGTTTAGATGTAAGGGCAAATTTACAGAATTGTTTAGTTTTATATCATTCTGTGCGTATATTTTAATATGTAATTTTTGATAATATAACTGAGCTCATGGTTTTTCATGAAGGAAGCATAAATTTATTTTCTGAAAACAATCAAGATATTGTTGATATCACTGGTAATCACAATCTTTTTACTAAAATATATTTATGAATTAATCAAGCTTTTTTGGTTATTAAAACTGGCTAAACCTGAAATAAAACTTCTTTACTTTATGATTTTGATGTGAGTTAATAGGGTACCTTTAAGAGGAAAGTTTCATTGAATAATTCAAGAAAAATGTATCCCCTCTTTATTATGCATATTTTTGACCTTTACTTTTAATAATTTAATCAATTTTAAAATGATCTTCCTTTTTATTATTTTAGTTTATTACTCTACTTACGTATTTTAATATTTTACTATATTGCAAGCATTCATTATAAGTTTGATAGCATTATTACATTCAAATTACTGTTTAAAAATTGTAAACAAAGCAATGACCAGAAATCCGCAAAATTCTAAAATCTGCATAATCTCTGGTCCCAAGCTGTGCGGATTTGAGGGAGTCTACTGTATTATCATCGGCCTGGGCAATGCCGGGCAGGTCAGCTAGTATTTAAATAAATCTAAAACCAGAACTTACGTAATTGGAAAGGATAACCTGAACAAAGATATGTATAAGAAACTAAGAATTAACTGGTTGAAATAAAGTGATAGGAACTAGTTAGTGACATGAAACAGGAATAAACTTCCTAATAGTGACTCTGCACAACAGCAAAAGTAAGACAAAAAATAAAATAGAAATCAAACTTGCTGCGAGCATCTATCTATATGTTGGTGAATGCCAAGACCGAGGTTGCAAAAAAGGCGGCTAAAATTAAAAAATGCCATGTCAGTGAATTTTATTGATTTTAACGAACTTTTTTTTTTTTTTTTTTTTTTTTGGCTAAAATTGGTTTTTATACAGTGAAACGTTTTAATGATAAACTGCACATTTTAAAGTGCTTTTTAATTTTTAAGACTTTTTTGAGTTAAAATGTAATAAATAACCTAATTTCTCAATAATATCATAATATGGAAATAAAACATAGATGGAATTGCTAGTGTTTTGTAATCAGAATCGCAAATATGTCAGCTAAATTTTAAAAAGGCATATCAGTTGTTACTGGGCCTTTTTCTTTCTGCTTTAAATAATAAGGCTTAGTTACATATTTTATAACTTAACTCAGTGATCACTCTAGAGAGGTTTGGCGAGGCCGGCCAGCCGCCCTTGTGCACTTTTCCAATAACATCCCACCCTTCTTAACCCTTTTCCTGGTAGAAATCCGCCCTTCTTTTTTTTCCAGGGTAGAATCTTGCCTTGTTTGCATTGTACTTTCAAAAATTCCCACCATCTTTCCTTTTTAGAATCATAAGATGGTACATCTGGAGTAATTCTCCCCTTTACCTCCCACTCTCTTTGTTCTCTTCTCTGTGCTATGTCACTAACAACTGTAGACTAAGTAATTCATTCTTTCTATTGAACAAAACTTAAGGGTATAACTAAAGCAAAAAATGTATAATAGATTTGAAGTTCTTCAACAAAAGGCCATTGATTCATTTCACCAGCTCTGGTGAAATAGTATTATGACCATTTGTTCTGATATTTGATCACGTGATAGCTTACATCATAAACATAGAATAGAGAATCTATTCTATGTTCATGGCTTACACGAAGTCTATAAAAATATTAAGAAACAGCATTTGTACTTTTATTTTGTAGTCAAATCAACCTGCTTTCCTAAAAACAGGAAGTTACCTAGTGAATAAGTTTTAAATATGCCATTAAAAAATTGTATGAAAAAGTAAAATAAACGTGAAAATATTAAACAAGCAAAGAGATGTGCTAAAGTAACGAATTATTTTACGGAAAAAATCGAGAAGGTACTTCCATTATTTTTAATACTTTTCATACGGTAAAATTACGTAAATTATAAATGTTCTTATAAGCAAGAGCGGCTTTAATATCTACTTTTTTTTCAGCACCTACGATCGATATATTCCAAAGAAACTTAAATTTCAAGTTTTAAGCAAATTTTAAATTTTAAGCAAAAAACATCGTGAATTTCGTCAAACGATTGAGGAATAAAATCGCAAATTTTGTCGAACGATCCTGGAAAAAAGTCACGAATTTCGTCAATCAATTCCAGAAATTAATTGCGAATTTTGTCAAACAATTCTAGAAATTAATCAAAAATTTTATCAAACAATTCCAGAAATTAACCAAGAATTTTGTGAAATGATCACAGATTAAAATCGCGAATTTCGTCAAATGATTGCTGAATAACATCGTAAATTTTGTCAAACAATCGCAGAATAATATCGCAAATTTTGTCAATCGCTTAAGAAAAAAATTGCGAATTTCGTCAGTCAGTCGTGAAAAAAAAATCATAAATTTTGTTGATTATGTTAGCATATAACATCAGCCATATATGAAATTCTAGGGTTATATGCATCCTCTTTCTTACTGCTTTACTTGTTAATTAAATGCCTTTTGTTTCTTTATTTAAACTATCTTTTTTAGCTAGGCTGGTCCTCTTCCATCTTTAGTTATACTTTACAACCTAAATAAATCCTTCCATCACTTCATTTCATTGCCGGTATCAGCATCGATCGGCTTTACTGAGTATGAACCGCAATCGAGGGGATAGTCTCTTAGCGTTGACAGTTGTCAGTTCAGCCAGCATTTGCCATCTTTCAACACCAGATGGACTTCAGTCGTATGCAAATCCACGCATGACGTATGAGTAGCTAGCTCTCTATGTGAGTCGACCGGCAGATATGTTTCTTTTAAACAGAGCGTAGCCGTCAGTTTCGAAAGTTTTTGAAGTATGTTACGTGAGAAGTGTTTCATATTGTTGTTTTAGCATGAGTTCGTTACAGAACAACTCTTTTATTTTCAGTGAATAAAGCATGGCCATGTCAAGGCGTGCAGAGATGACGGCTGCTAAAGATAGTTTTTCAAAATAGGTAGAGGCTTACTTTTCTGAATGACCTGCAGGCATTGACTGCTTAATATTGCAGAGTGATGGAGTGGAATATTTATCTAGGAGTCAGCAGCGTTTAACCTTTGGCCTAACGGCCAAAGGTTGATAAATTGTATGAGTGAGGTTAAATTCTCCTCTGGTTGTTTTAGGCTGCGTTCAAATGTCTTCGTAAGTTGAAATGTTAAGGAAGATAAATATTGTGTTGATGTCTGATCTACATGGTACTCCCAGTGGTTTAAAAGGTTGTTTAGGAAAATGTATTACTTTCAGAATAAATTACAAAGTTGGAGTGCTCGGCGGATATGATTTGAAGGTTCTTTTTAAAGATTAATTTCCTAGTCGAATCGACATTGAATCTGTAAGTTTACAAAAGTTTCTTTTTCATATAATGACGTGCTCAAATGGTTTTCTTTTATTAAGTTATAATTTCTCTTTTGTATTTTTAATAGAGTAACTTGAATAGAAGAAATGTAATTAAAATTATTTGCTGTTTTAAATAAGTTTAAATGAATAATATTAAGTTTTAAAGCAAGATTAGCTTTTCTTTTTTCTTTGAACATTTAACAGTTGCATATTTAATCCTCAGTGTTCCAACATCAACATAGCTGATTACGGCTGTTGTTACGTTAATTGGTTTAACGTTTAAGACAGACTGAATTAGATTGTTTTCCCATCAACCTGTTGAAATGTTAAGAAAGGGTTTGTTGGTACAACTAAGGCAAAGTAATCTAGTTGATATTTATATACAGTTTATATATATATGTTAATATACCTGTTACTTTTATGTTAACTTTTATCGTCTTTCTATGTCACATATTTTGCACATTTATCTTTTGCCATTTATTCATTCCATTTTCCTTTTCAGCATGTTTATAATACTTCATAGTTTTACCTTGAAATTTTTAAGCCTTTAAATCACAACGCTTCCAGTTGCGTGTTACGTGACTGTGCTATATTTTTCAGACCCAGACTTTATTTAGGTAATGCCCGGGATAACAGATTAGTAAAAAAAATCCTGTGAATTTCATCAAACAATTGCAGAACAATTTCTCTTATTTTAAGAATCTTTTAACGTGAAATTCCTTTAACACGAAAAATTTTCTTGGTCTCCTCAGTTTCGTGTTAAATGTATTTCACTGCATTTAGTTTAAAAAAAGCAAGGAATAACTAAACTAGTAGCATCTTTCATCCAGGCCATGATCATCACTTCACACATAATTATACATATTTAACCATTACTTCATTTTCCTACAACACAATAGACTGTGTATTATCCACTAACAATATATCTTTAATAAATATATTGACAAGTTACAACATAACACTACTAAGAGAAAATTAAGTAGGAAAATATAATACAATTTTTATTTATGTGAAACAGTGTAAAAGCATTAAGTTTTAAGAAGTATTTGTTCAATTACAAATTGTTTTGATCATTAATTGAGAAGCTTTCTAACATTTTTAGTATTTAACAAAAAAATAAAAATAAATAAATAAATTTCAATAATTTAATCATTCAAATTAAAAATGAATTTCCTCCAAGGAAAAAGAAAATTCCCTAACAAAACTTAACATGGGGAAGGCATTTAATATCTTAGGAAAATATAAAATATGAGAATAAAAATAAGCTTTTATTTTGAATAAGGTTTGAATAATTACAGAAATACAAGACTAATAAAATAAGTTCAAAACTTTTATTTGAAAGAAAGAGAACCACTTATAACATCTGGAGATACTTAATTAACACATCATTGCATCCCAAGGGGTTTGGAACTGATCAATCTATAATATCATTACAGGTAAATAAAGTAATGGTTAAATAGGTATAATTCTGTGGTGTGTTGCGATGATCATGCCATCAATTAACGATAGTTTAAAAAATATATTATTAAAAATAATTATTCAAAGTTTAAAAAAATTTAAACCTTGTTTTATATCCTAAAGCCAACAGCACACTGAAACAGCGATATTATTTTAAACGGGGAAAAAAAAAGATCAGCAAATATATTTAAACTATCTTACTCTTCACAGCAGTTTCTTCCTTTATGAGATGTGTTTCTCCTAATCCATTCATACTTTTTCCATATGCAGTAGCACTTCTTCCTAGAAGATTATAGCTGGCAACATTTGGCACATAATAAGGGTTGTTTCCATCAAATCTAGTTTTGCCTACATTATATTTATTTAGTTTAGAAAAAGTAAGGAATAACTAAATGCATATTGACATGTTACAACATAACACTACTAAGAGAAAATTAAGTAGAAAAATATAATACAATTTTCTACTAATAAAAGAAACTTTCGCTCTCTGTGTGTGTGTGTTCGTGATGGCTAGCAAAGTCTACGGCATGTACGAGGCTGAAATTTTGTGTGAAAGTAGTCAAAGACCACTTCTGGTGCAACTGAGATTCAGAATTTTAAATTTATAATAATTAGCTGAGTTATTAATTAAAAATCCTAATTAAAAGAATAGAAAAGTATTTGTAATTGAATTAAAGCATAGATTTTTTATCAAACTATAGAATTTAGATTTTTATCAAACTGCAGAATTCATTCTTAATCAGAGGAGATCAGACGTCCAGGATTTTCACAGCCAATGGGAATCATTCTTCCAGCGGGACCCTGGAATTATTTCAAACAATACGTGACTAAAGAGACAAGGCAATTTTCCAGCACTATAGAATTTTTTTTAATATTGAATTTATCAATTTGAAAGTAACACATCTAGGTGTATTTTTTAACGATGAATACAAATATCTAATTTTCTTTGAAATCCAATTGAAATTAACGAAGATACATTAATTAACAATTTTAAATTATCGTGCATTTTATCTTAAATCATTTGATCATAGACAGCTGTCTGTGAAATCAATTTTTATAAAGGAAATAGAAAACAATAATTTTTTTATATTTGCGGGATTGGGAGGGGGGGGGGGTGGGGGTGGGTAGAGAGAGAAATATGCAGTTGACGGAAACATATCCACACACACACACTCTCTCTTCTTCATTTCCCGTGGCAGTTATCTCGAGCCTTATTACCATTAAATATCAGGAGTTCTTTTACAGCTTTTTTATACAGTCAATGGCCATGTATTTCAGACAAAATCGAGTTAAAGGTATAAAATCATACATCTGGGAGCACGGCAGTGCGTCCGCCAAGTTCGCACAAGCCGTAAGCTACCTTTTCCTGAACCATTTCGGCATACTTTTCACCCCCTCATAACGTCGTTTTAGGGAGAGATATAGAAATTTTTCTTTTATACACATGTTCGTATGGTCGAACTGAACTAAGGTTCCACGATTTCATGTTTCTATATTTAGTAGTTTTCGAAATATTAAATTCCGAAAAAGCGCTTTTTTGTCACTAACTCACTTCGTATCATCAAATAACTAAGGTACTTCTAAAAGTCGTAGAATCATGAAATTTCACAAGTAAGTCGGGTTTGTAGCAAAATTAACTAGAAAAATCTGAAAACACAAAATTTCTGCCTCTAAACCCTTCAAACAGGAGGTGTTCATTTGGCCATAAACAGTTCCTTATCACATTCAATTGTGCCAATGTTGGTCGCCAAAACTCGATTACAGAGTTTTGAAGGGAGTCACGTGATTTCAAGCAGAATAAGATTTTATATATATGCTTTTCCAAAGATGTTTGTTAAATAGAAAAAATGAATATACCTAAAAATTTTAATCAGTATAGGTTATGATATATTTACGATATTAAAACAATAAAACATTTAACAAAATATAACCACAATTCGGTACGTTTCTGATATAGTAGCCTTGGCGAAATACAGAAAATAGCCTTGACGAGAAAAGAAATTTGATAATAACGTATTTTCTGGCAACCTATTTACTGTGTCATATACACAAGCAATTTTTTCAATATGTATACAATTTATTTAATGTAAGGAACCCGTTTATTTATTTTTATATACCAACATAAATAATTTGTATATAAAAAATAATATTTTATACATGTATAAATAAAATGTTTGTATGTATATAAATACACGGTACTTCTTAGTTATCCTGTCGACCAAATTACTGTCGCCAAATTGTAAGATTAAATGCCAATAATGGTTTGCCATTAATTAATTAATTGTAAGATTAAATGCCAATAATGGCCAATAAAACCATTAATTCGACGTTTTATTCGTATTTTTATTAATGTTTTACTAATTTATTTGTTCTTTCGTTATTTAAAATAAAAATTATGTCAATGTGTATAATTTGGCGAAATTGGCCGACGGGATAACTAAGAAGTACCAAATACATATATAAATAACATAAAAGTTCATCAGGTTTGTTTTCATAGTTGTTTATATCATTTGGCAACATATCTCTGTTTCTGAAGTCCGAATTGCGCCAAGATTTAAAAAAAATGCCAAGGTTCCTATAGTGAAAAATATCCTAATTCCATATGAAAGTTTAAAAATCTCCATTTAATTAAATGAAATGTGTAACTAATAAACTGTCTTTAACGATGTGCAAAAGATGCAGCGTCCGAAGTCTGCAGCTAATGTTATTATATTGTATTATTAGCCTACTTACTGCTAATTTATTGTTAATTTTAAATCTGTAAAAGAAATATTATAGTTATAGATAAGATATGTTGGTCGCCAAAACCCGATTACAGAAAATTAGCCTGAGTTATAAAGGTGTTACATGATTTCCAGCTGAATGAATTTTTATATGCTTTTACAAAAATCTTAATAAGGCAAATCTTTCAGTTTATCTGTCCATCTTTCTATCTTTTATTTCCTTAAAACAAATTTTATTAAAGACCGGGAGGCGTCTGCACAGATCATCATCTCATCGAGTTGACGGCTGAAATTTTAGGATTAGTTAAATATAGATTAGTGTATTGTAACTGGTCTGCCAAGTTATATCTTTGTGGAAACCACCTACAGACCCGATTTTACGGGTTAATTGGTGGATTTTCCATTGTGTTTTCCTGCACCCATTCCTCCATGTTTCCAAACTTTTGGATGCAGGAAAATACAATAGTAAACCTATCAGTTAACCACTAAAATTAGGTCTTCAGGTGGTTTCTACCGAAATATGACTTAACAGACCAGTTGCATTTAAATATGCTAATCTAGTTTTCACTAATCCTAAAATTTCAGCTGTAAGCTCGATGAGGTGATGGTGGTGCAGACGCCTCCCGGTTTATTATAAATGTCGGAATTCTAATCTCAATAGCACTCTGGTCAATCTAGCAATTATCCCTACTATTTATGGAACACTATTCCTTTAAATGCGTTTTAGTGATGTTAATGAACTTATGCATATGCATCATACGTATTATACATATGCATATAATATGTAATACATTTCCATCATACATATTATAGGTATGTGTATAATACATAATACATAAGCATCATTATGACGTCAGAATAAACAAAACATTTTTCGTCGCCAAATTTGAGAATTGACATGATATATTACTAAATTTGGTGAAACTTTGCTAAATGTCGCCAAGCTTGGCGAATATTTGACGCTAGTGGCTATTTTTCAATGAGTTAATTATTAATGCGAGCCATCTATTTTTATTTTTCCGCATATCATCTGAATAGTTAAATGATATAACGTACCAATATTTTCAAAGTGCTTATAGTTTCGTCACTGCCCAAAATCTCTGCTATTGTTATTATATTGTACTGTTATTATACTTACTGTGACTATGTTGTTCATCTTTACACCGCTAAAACTTCTGTATTATATAAAGAGAATTTATGAAAACTATTAAAGCATTGAAACTGCCAGTTCTCCTTATGATTAATATAATTCTATAATATGTAATCT
The DNA here is from genome assembly GCA_963932465.1 of Maratus speciosus. NCBI lineage: Eukaryota > Metazoa > Arthropoda > Arachnida > Araneae > Salticidae > Maratus > Maratus speciosus. The sequence continues at coordinate 417,265,277 of OZ010791.1, forward strand.
GTTAATCGATATGCACGTTAGAATGAATCTTCTATAATCCGGTTCCTCGCATTTTAGTTTTCAGGTTTCGAATAAAATTAGCTAAAATCTTAAAACCTTGGCACATTGACCAATTCTTCAACACGATCAGATGAGAAGAATGATAGATTTTCAAATGGATCATGGCAATGAGCCGGTAGACCTTCTATTCTTCCGTAATCGAGTCTATTGAAAAGGTTAACATGAAACAAAAAGATATTTGCATCAATATGGTTTAATGCAAATGCAGATATTGTCAAAGGATTTCATAAGAACCATTTCACTTGTACCCAGTCGTATCAGTTAAAATACAACAATTGGCAGTGAGCCCAATTAAAAAGATTGCTATATAGGATTGAAAATATCCGCATTAGAGAACGAATCGTAACTGCTAAGGAAACATGCATAAGTGAGTTAAGAGATATTTGTCACGAAAGATGAAATACATAGCAACACAAAATATATGATGTGCTTCCATGATCATAAAGAGTTCTTGATTTCTCTATCAAACACTTCCGACTTGTCAAAAGAATGAGCAAGTAAATTAAATTATGAATAACAGTAACATGATGCAACGTTTAACATGGAATTAATACGGTAAATACTGCTTCCTAGAGGCGGCTAGTACTTTAATATAAAAAGAAATAAAGTATAAATTTGTAAAGCTCAATAAAATAAATTTAGGTATTTTTATGTTAGCCGGGCGCAAGTGGCAAATTGCCAAATACTGTTCCCTCCATTGTTCATATTGCATTCATTTCATTTAAAGATATATACTTTTCAGTCATCTCATTTAAAATAGATGCATTTCCCTTATTTTATTTAATAGAATATTTAACATAGAAATAATTAAATAAATAAATAAGAAATAATAACATAAACCAAGATATTTTATTTGAAAATCAAAGCATTGTTTCTAATTTACACATGTGAAAAATGAAAACTGCTATTGGCGAAAAAACAAAAGGCTAATGAGGAGATTTGCTCCCGGCTAACATACAAGTACCGAAATTTAAGTTTTTTCATATTAATATAGTGTAGAATAACAAACTTGAAAAAACATACAAAAAGTAGTGATATCCCAACAAAAAGTTTTCGGTAAAAAAAAAAAAGCCAAGTTCTCCTTAATGTTTCGGCCAGAAAATGTAGTGATATCTGAAGTTCGCACAAGTTAAAAGCCAAACATCTCAAATCTTTCATTGAAAATAGCTTCCTGCAACTTGGCCGTTAATGCCTTCGAGAGAGTTTTTCAAATTTTCAAACATGTACAAATGAGCTACATGTCAACTACATTTTTTGATTATTTTAGGCATTTTGTGGCACAGAGTACAGAAATAAAATACACATGTGCAAAAAGCATTTATTCAACTTCAGTCTATTTAAATGCTTAGAAGTTAAAAATAACAAAATACTTGTATTCAGGAGATAATATCCCTATTTGCTAAAACATAATTAGTATCAGCTTTTAACAGTTTATAAATCGAATACCTCTTAATGCATGCAAACAAACTATAATAAATGTTCAAACGAAAAAAATCTCTTTCGTCAATACACAAGATTTCAATATTATACAATAAAATATAATGTAACATACTGTGAGATTTGAAGTAAGTAAATTTTGTTTTATTTCTTGGGTTTTACGCTAATGACTTTAGCTTTAGACCGTACAAAATGGCAATTAAACCGCAAGTGGACTAAATGATCTGTAATCAAAACTAATGTTTGTTGAAACTGAATGGTAGTTATCAGAAATCTTTTACTTATAATGTCTTTATGTGAATTTGCCTCTTTGCATTCTGATATTACTTTTAATATTTAAATAATTCATAAATGCATAATTTCCAATCATTAATTTTGAAATGCTGTAGAAGGCATTAGCAGCCAAGTCGCAGGAAGCCATTTTCAATGAAAGATTTGGGATGTTTGGCTTTTAACTTGTGCAAACTTCAGATATCACTACTTTTTCTGGGGATTATAACGGGCCCAGGTAATGCCGGGTGGGCCAGCTAGTTATTTATGTGAAACAGTATAAAAGCATTAAGTTTTAAGAGGCATTTGTTCTATCATGAATGGTTTTGATGATTAGCTGACAAGATTTCAAACATTTAAAGAAGTAGTGAAAAAATTAAAAATAATAGAAGTAAATTTTGATAATTTGATCGTTCAAATTAAAAATTAATTTCCTGTCTGGAAAAAAAAAAATTCACCAACAAAACTTAACATGAGAAAGCATTTCATATCTTATGAAAATATAAAATATATGAGAATAAAAATAAGCTTTTATTTTGAATAAGGATTTGAGTAATTGCACAAACACAGGACTAATAAAATATGTCCAAAACTTGTTTATTTGAAAGAAATAGGACCACCTATAACTGTATCCGAAGAGATTTGGAACAGAGCAATCTATAATATCAGAAAATGCATAATTCAGACATCATTGCCTTCTATGAGTTTTGTCTCAAAAATTTATTAAAGATAAACCAATCAGTAATATGCAATGACATAATGCAGTTTAATGTGTTATAGGTAAATAAAGTAATGGTTAAATAGGTATAATTATATGGTGTGCAGTGAGGATCCTCGCCTCAATTAATGATGTTAGTTTAAAAAATACATTATTAAAAATAACAAAAATAGAAATAATTATCCAAAGTTATAAGAATTTAAACCTTGTTTTATATCTTAAAGCCAAAAGCACACTGTAGCAGGGATATTATTTTAAATGAAATTTTTTTTTATCAGCAAATATATTTAAACTATCTTACTCTTCACAGCAGTTTCTTCTTTTATGAAATGTATTTCTCCTAACCTATTCGTTCTTTTTCCATACGCAGTAGCACTTTTTTCTAGAAGGTTATAGCTGGCAACATTTGGCACATAATAAGGATGGTTTTCATCAAATCTAGTTTCACCTATATTATATTTATTTAATTTAGAAGAAGGAAAGAATAACTAGAAACATATTGACATGATACAACATAACATTATTAACAAATTTTAATATGAAAATACAATACAATTTTTACTCATCGGAAGCTTTAAATTTTAAGAGGCATGTGGTTCTATTGCAAATTGTTTTGAGGATTAGCTAATAAGCATTTTAACATTTAAAGAGGGATAATAATAATAAAAACAGAAGCAAATTTTAATTATTTGATCATTCAAATTAGAAATTTATTTCCTCTCTAAGGAAAAAAGAAAAAAAAATTCCCAACAAAACACTTCATGAGAAAATCATTTATTATCTTAGAAAATATAAAATATATGAGAATAAAATTAGGCTTCTATTTTGGATAAAGACTAGAATAATTACAAAAACATAAAACTAATAAAATAGATCAAAACTTGCTTATTTTAAAGAAATAAAACAATCCATAATATCAGAAGATGCTTAATCAACACGCCATTGCATTCCATAAGATTTGTTATTGAAAAAAAAAAAAAAATAAATAAATCATTAGCGCATACTATATAGTCTACTGTGATGTCGTAATACGAAGTAATGGTTAAATATGTATAATTATGGTGTGTATTCATAATGATGAGTTGGAAGAAGATATGAACCATGCTCCATAAAAATAAATCACATCTATACTAATAAAAGAACAGACCGACCTCTGTGTATGTATGTGTGTAAGTCTGCAATAGCTAGCGAAATCTACCGCACATAGAAGTCTGAAAATTTAGGTAATGTTAGCCCAAGACAGGTCCTGATGCACATGCACCTGAGGCTCAGTTTTTTAATTTTTTAAGGGCTGGGGCCCATAGGACCCTTTAAGTTTTTATGCACTAAATCGTTAATAACTTGCCCCCTTTTTATCCAATATTCTTTGTTTTGGGAGACCTTTCTCCATTTAGTTATTCTCGCCTTTCAATTTTCCAGTTATGACCCTGGACCCTTAAGGCCCCGTTGCAAGGCCCTTGAAGTTTTTGTGCAAATAGATTGTTAATAAATTGCTTTCTAATCCGATCTTCATTTGTGGGATCCTTTTTTTTTATTTAGTTATTCTCACATTTCTACATTCCATATAAGACACTGTGGCCCCGTAGGGCCCGGTCCAGGACCCTTTGAACTTTATGTGTGCTAAGTATTTTTCAACCCCTAATTTTCTTTCCTACTCAGTGCATAATTTTAAAGTTGAGTCTTGGACTCTTCATCCAGGATCAACACCCTCATATTTTTATTGGGGCCCTAGGGCCCTTTTTTAAACATTTACCCAATCTTTTGTGCATTTCTTTAAAATAATATTCTAATGAATAATTCATACTCTATGTTTAAATATATATACTATAATGTATATAGTAATAATATAGGGGAGACTAGGGAGGGCTGACCCACTTTTTGCAAAATGATTTTTAATTTTTTAAATATTGAATGTAGAATAAAGTTTTATATATCATTTTATTCATTATACAATCAGTTATCAAAATAAAATTGCTACATACATAAGTGTAATATATAAGAAATTAAAAAAAATGAGCGATTTTAACCATGAGAAAATAATGGGTCAAGTCTTCCCCATATACGAGAGGATTGACCCATTGTATGGGAGGCTTGACCCACTTTGTTTTATATTGAAATATTTGGGAAGAGAGATAAAATCTGCTTAAAAAAGACAATATAACTTTATGCTACATGCTTTAATTATTATAAAAAACATTTTTGAAAATACGATGCTTAAACAAACCTGTTTAGACGCAGTCGCAAGTCAGAGGAGAAAAATTTTGTTTTAAACAGAATTTCATCTGAGCAGGTGTAATTGCACAGCAGGGAAAATGAAATTTTAACATTTAAGACAGTATTCCGTTAGAGACAGGTTCCGTTTTTCATAGGGTTTCATGCATTATTATGCCAGGAATTTATAGCCACTGTCCCGCTTTTTTTTTTTTTTTTTTGTCGCCTTTTCCTACTTTTTGTGACACTCGACCTGACAACTCTAATTGTCACATAGTTTGGTTTCATCTCACTGTATTTATGCTGGTGAAATTTGTCTACATACCTTCCAAAAGTTTTTCGATCAGTGCTATGTTCTTTTGCAGCCGCATGTGCACTTAACTGATCATTATCTTCTTTATCCCTTTCCGTGGCAAAGTACTTTCAGTACTAAAATGTTGAAATAAATGACTGGCACTGGAATTTACGAACAAATTTATTTGGAAATAAGAAAAGGGGTATATTTCACATACATATTAAATGGAAAAGCTTTTAGCAAAATTCTGGTGCCATTGTGGCATTTGGGAATTAAAATTAAGTGGTTTCATAAGCATACTGCTGCCCCTGAAAGTGTTAAGACTACTACTTTCATACTTTCTAGTCTTTTACACTGTTTCTATTTATCTATTGTAATAATATTTAAATGGAAAAAGTTCCTATCAAAAAGTTCCTTTCCCATTTATGTTTCATTAGAATTTTTCTTGCTATATACTATCGCAATTTTCCACACCTTTTTTTAATCTAAACATTTTTTTCCATCACCCTATTTTACCGTGGCTTTACAGAATAAATTTATATTCTTTTTTATATATAACCATTAACCTTCCATTATGCATAGTGTATAATAAAAAGATTTCATCTGGTCAACCCTCCCTCACATTGACTGGGTCAAGCCTCCTCACATAGCTCTTTTCTAAAGAAAAGCACATTGTTATGTTAAACCTAGCTTACTGTAAAATCTTTATGCCTGGAATGAAAGCTCGATATTTCTGCATTACTTAAAACTTACTTACTTAAATTTCTATGATATATTTTATCTGAAAAAAGCTTACAAAATATTTCTAAGAAACACAACTTTTAGGTTGAAAATGCCTCACAATTGATTTTTTCCACACCTATTTCGATTATCTGTATGAAACAAAGACTGTTGTTTGAGCATTCCAGTAGCTTTGGTTGACACCTAATGATAAAACTCTGAAATTCTTTTAAATATGAAAACTGATGGGTGTGTTAAGCCTCCTGTATGGTCAACCCTCCCTAGTCCCCCTATAGTATAATAATTCATACCCTATGCTTAATTTTGCCTAATTGAAGATCTAAAGTGATAAGTACTAAGATATTTTAACATGTTTTCATCTTAGGGCCCTTTTTTTAATTGTCAGTTGGCCCCTTTTGGGTCCCCTATTATAGCTCTGTTAAAAATGGTCAGGTTCAGCACTTCCAGTGCATGGTGCTTTAGGTAGTGGGGACCCAGGTCCCAGGTTCGTTCGGAAAGAGGTTGTTGGGAACACACTAGACGCTGTGGAAGTTGATGGGGCCCCAAAACTAGGTTCATTTAAAAGATTTTCAAAAGATATAAAATCATACAAACTTGAATTTTGCTTAAGGTTATTATAACGGGCCCCAAACAATGCCGGGTGGGTCAGCTAGTATATATATATTATTTCTGTTGTCAACATCCCTATTGCTATACATTTATAAAACACAGAAGGATGAATAAGGTGCCACCTGAAAGGTTTTTCAACCGTCATCTGACATAGTACACTCATATTTCGTTAAAATATGTTTTTGATTAAAATTGCAGTTTTAAAAAATTAAATCAACATTGTTTTCATAAATGAAATATAAGGTTTTTCTCAAATCAATGTTGCCACAAAAATAAAATACCACATTATATCATGTATGACAAGAGAGTTTTAAGTGACTTCTGTGATCTAAATAATTTTAAATAAAATGTATAGTGGTTCTTAAACAGGTTCTTTGTAAATTAGGAATTTGATTTTTCGCTGTTGTAACGTCATACGATGGTTTCATGATGCCTTGAGAACTTCGGCCACGTACTTGCTCCACGTGTAAAAAGGGCGTAAATTTTAAAGTAAAATAGTCTTAAAAACCTTACCTCTATATATTTGTTGAAAAAGACAAAGACGAAAAGCAATAATAACATCGACAGGCTTGAATGACCGAAGATTTTCTTTATTCGCTGTTAGGGCTCGGGAGTCTCCTGGTACGTTCCCACGTGGTAACTGCTGGTCTTGAGAGAAAACACTATTTCTTAAAAAATAAACTAGAAAGATGCCCTACTCCTATTAACTAAAATTTTATGTTTAAATAACATAATTTAAACGAAGGAAATTGCCTTAGAAGCCGCGATGCTTGCATCTACCTTGCAACGCTCGCGACTTAAAAATATTCATCGATTAGGTCGATGACAAAAAAAAGTACGACGTTACTGCACGGGTCCGTGGATGCTACTGACGAGAAAACGCTCTACAGATCGCTAGGCGGCAACTTGGCGAGAGACGTATCGCGCCAACGCCAGAACACGCGCCCGCGAATGAAATCGCTGGGAGCAAGCGCCGTGCATGACGACACAGAGCCACGCCCCGACTCCGACACGTGAATGAACGATCGGGAAGGACGCTGCTCCAAAATAGCGATACGGGAATGAGAAAAAGCCAGCCGCGCGATACTTAAAACATTAAAAAAACGCATTACAAAATAGAAATGTAAAAACATAATAAACTGGCCGATTTAGATGGGAAACGTGTCAAATTAAAGGTATTAATTTAAAACTGATGATAAGATAAGAATTTTAAAAATAAATTTACTGGAAAATTAATTACGATTAAAAAAACGGGAATAACGATGTCATCTATCATGACATACTCCCCGAAAAAGGGGTAGAAAAAAAAACTAACCACACCGTAGGTCAGCACCAGGAGTATACATGGGGATGACATTCATCGACATCCAACATGTCGGAATAAAGTAAACCTATAGAAAAAATAAGTTACATGAATTCCTGCGTACACTTATACAGCTATAACAACTTCCTTCTACAACATAAATAAACAGAAGAATATTTATATACTTTCACAAATTCAGTGAAACTGCAGTTTCAGTACCCAATGCTCAATATATTCTGGATTTTACGCTTTAAGTATGATCATACTAAACACTACACTAAATAAGACAATTGCATAAACAAGCAGATTTTGCACTTTTAAACCAGAATTGGAATGTATGTATGCCTGTGTACAACCTGAGACTGAACATTTGTTTTTGGTACCAAAAAAAACACATACATAAACAAGGAAAACATAAGAGGTAATGGGAAAGACAAAAAAAAAAGGGGGGGGGGGGATTTTGACGTCAAAATGAAAAAAAAAAGGGAATACGTACAAGAAAAAGGAACTTACATTACTGAAGAATCACAAACTATATACAAATGAAAAAAAAACAGTCAATTCTGTATTATTTCTAAGAATAATACATTGTACCTGGAACATTACTATCCTTACAATTTACACAACTTAAAAATTACAACTTTTGAATGACAAACAAAAACTTTATGCAAACAATCCTAAAATGCCTTACCACACTTTCAACCAATACATAACAGATAATTACAGACAGAATAACAGCATATCACTAACACAGCTTATCTGAAAAAAAGGAATAAAAATTAGAAGAACAGTTTTTATGCAGAAACATGAACTAAGCACTACTGAGCAATTCTGCCTGCAGAAAAGTCCTGTAAATGAGCAGTTCAATGGATAAGACTTCTTAAGGTGGAAAACTGATGCATCATAAACGAAAAAGTCTATCTTCTACACTGTCTGTTCAGAGCTTGGCGGGATCTAAGATTATAATTACTGGTTATGGGAGTCTGGGTTTTAGCAGAAGTGCGCATATTCTTTGCATTATGAACACCTGTTGCAGTCTGGACACCAGCGGTAGCAGGAACCCTCACTGCTGCAGTCTGGACACCAGCGGTAGCAGGAACCCTCACTGCTGCAGTAGCATCTGCTGTCATGGAAGACGGATCATCTGCTTGGGAACTTATCCCAGTTGACTGGTTATCAGGGGACGGTGAATTATCAGGAATACTGGATCTTGTGTCAGGTCTGGTATCAGGTAACGGAGTTGTCTGCGTGCCATTCAGTTCTGTATGCAAAAGGTTTGCTTTTCTCTGTACAGGTACAATAAGTCTATTGATATGTACAGTTTGCACTCGCGCATCAGGATCATGGGCATCTTGGATCTTAAATATTACTTTGGAACATTGTTTAACTATTTTCATTGGATTTTTTTGCACATGTTTAAATCTTTCTCTGTTGAGGAGAAAAACAATATCCCCAACTTGAGGATGACGCATTTTTGCTTTTTGATGCTGTTTGTTGTTTTGCATTCTTTGAAAATTTTGTAAATTGCTGTATACTTTCTCATAAAGATTTTGTAAATTATTCATCAAGACAAAGTAATCATTGTGAACATCGAGTCGACTTTGGTACTGGTCTGACTGGAAAGAATCAAAGATATTGGCAATCTCACGACCAAAATGAACATTATTTGGCGCCGTTACCATTTCGCACGTGACGTCATTCGTACTTTAGTACCTGGTTTCTCAAACAAAGTTTATCATACTAATAACTAAAGAACTATAGTAATAACTGATGAAAAATATGATTAATTGAAGAAAAATGAATATTTGAAGATATATTATATGTGTATTAATTTGGGCACCAAATATGACAAGAGAGTTTTAAGTGACTTCTGTGATCTAAATAATTTTAAATAAAACGTATAGTGGTTCTTAAACAGGTTCTTTGTAAATTATGAATTTGATTTTTCGCTGTTGTAACGTCATACGATGGTTTCATGATGCCTTGAGAACTTCGGCCACGTGCTTGCTCCACGTGTAAAAAGGCCGTAAATTTTAAAGTAAAATAGTCTTAAAAACCTTACCTCTATATATTTGTTGAAAAAGACAAAGACGAAAAGCAATAATAACATCGACAGGCTTGAATGACCGAAGATTTTCTTTATTTGCTGTTAGGGCACAGGAGTCTCCTGGTACGTTCCCACGTGGTAACTGCTGGTCTTGAGAGAAAACACTATTTCTTAAAAAATAAACTAGAAAGATGCCCTACTCCTATTAACTAAAATTTTATGTTTAAATAACATAATTTAAACGAAGGAAATTGCCTTCGAAGCCGCGATGCTTGCATCTACCTTGCAACGCTCGCGACTTAAAAATATTCATCGATTAGGTCGATGACAAAAAAAAGTACGATGTTACTGCACGGGTCCGTGGATGCTACTGACGAGAAAACGCTCTACAGATCGCTAGGCGGCAACTTGGCGAGAGACGTATCGCGCCAACGCCAGAACACGCGCCCGCGAATGAAATCGCTGGGAGCAAGCGCAGTGCATGACGACACAGAGCCACGTCCCGACTCTGACACGTGAATGAACGATCGGGAAGGACGCTGCTCCAAAATAGCGATACGGGAATGAGAAAAAGCCGGCCGCGCGATACTTAAAACATTAAAAAAACGCATTACAAAATAGAAATGTAAAAACGTAATAAACTGGCTGATTTAGATGGGAAACGTGTCAAATTAAAGGTATTAATTTAAAACTGATGATAAGATAAGAATTTTAAAAATAAATTTACTGGAAAATTAATTACGATTAAAAAAACGGGAATAACGATGTCATCTATCATGACATACATGCTCAGCAATTATTATAAAAAAATAAATATTACAAAAAAGTTAAAGTGTGACATCATGGGTTTATTTTATATTTATGATTAAAAAGCAAAATTGAAATATTTAGAAGAATAGATACCATCAACTGAGCAAAGCAGTGGTATTTCAGGTGTAACTTAAAAAGCTATGCTTTGTTATATTAAATTAAATTGTATTTCATATGTATTCAAATTACTTTTCTTTGTTCTGTGTTTTTCCCGAAGCAATGACATCATCTTTTAAAGCAGTTAAAATACAATTGTTAATTTTTTTGGGGGGTGTGCCTTTTACTAATTTCAGCTATTTTTTATTGTAACTTAGATGGAACAAATGAGATGATATTCTGCCTTGAGTAATGTTGTTTCCAGATATTTCTATCATTAATTTTTATTTAAAAGTTTAAACCTGCATCTAAAAAATATTAAACTGAAGTATAAGTTCTCGCATACGTTCAACTAATATATATTTTACTAACTAGCTGACCCGTCCGGCATTAACTGCACCAGTCATAATATTCTTAAATGAACCTTAAATTTCAATAATTTTATATCTTTAACTCGATTTTGTCTGAAATACATGTTCGCTCAGTGTGTGAAAATGATAGAGAAGCTGCTAATTATTGAGATGTTAATAAAAAAATTTCATAATTTTTGGAAAATTGTTTGGAGTAATAATGAACAAATTAAAACTTTAAAATACCCTCTAGTGGTGAAAAAATGAGTTAAGAGGGGTAGAGCGGGTGCTTAGTAATGCACATGTAAAAAGCTTTAAAACCATATGTCACATGAAAAATCCATTTCCGGCCCTCTTTAGGCAGAACGCCCCTAATTTTTTAAGGTCAAAATAGATCCCACCAATCGAAGGCTCATGAGGGGTTTCACTGCTGGTCAAACCTTCAAATGAGGTCGAATCTCGCTGGAGCTTAATTAGGAGCTAAGTTAGAAAATTGCCCCCCAGGAATAGGGGGTAAGAAAAGTTCATAATATGAAAGAGTGATCCGAGGGCTTTCCGATGATATATCACATGAGCGTTTCCGAAAAAAATGAACCTCACCACGTGGGTCCACTCTCGCGCAACAGGTATTTACCCACCCCCTGTGAGATGAAATCTCACAGTGTTTAAATTATGTTACTTTTTTATTTCTTTTGCCTTATACATCGATGTTCTTTAAACTTAAATCCATATTTATTTTTGCGCGGGCGATTTCGCTTCACCGCACATCGGCAAGCTCGCTGACGTTCGGCTGCCCCTGGTATGGGATGCTTCTCCTTTGAACTTTGTACGATTGTGATGACGTCATCGGAGCAAGTCTCTCACGGCATATGCATTGAATGGGTGTTTGATCTTTCGGAGGTGTGTCCATTCGCTGTGCAGGGAGCAAATTAAAACAAAGCTTTTTAAATGTTTTCTTTTGGATTTGTTTATTAAGACATTAGCTAATATTTTAAATTCTCTAATAGATTTAAATCTTTTCTTTCAGTAACTTTTGAAGTCCCCGTATTCTTACTATAAATTAAAAATTCCGTTAATTTTAAATCAGAATCTGTTTTGTTGGAGAGCTGTCATGACTTAGTTTTGGTTTTAAAAAGATCGCGGGCTCCGGCTCCGGTCTGCCGACGCCGATGAATGTGGAATCCGGTAAAGAGCTTTTGCGTAAACGATGTCTGCGATTTTTAACAACTCCTGTTAAATTATTTCTTAATAATTTCTTGATTCATGCTGCACTTTTAAACTAACTAAATAACTTGAATTAATTTATGAACGGTGACCAACGGGAGCCTTATCTTCTCAAGATGAAAATAAAGGATTAATTTATATTGTTATCAAGTCTCCTCTTCATTTATTTTACAGACTGCACGATCCAAGTAAGAAGTTTCATTTATTTCTATTTTTTTACAATTGCTGACCTCAAAGAACAGAGGGTTTTATTGCAAACATATTGCTCAATAGATTTCAAGATTTGTTCTTTTAGTGAATTTTTAAGAAATATGGAATATTTTATGCAAGAATTTTTGCATAACTACATATGACAATATTTTTTTTAGTATTGGAAGTTTCTGTTCTCAAAAAATGTCTTGCATAGATTTTTGCTATTTTGAAGAATTAAATTCTAGAATAATTTTGTTCTGCTCCATCTTGAAGAATATAATATATTTTACTAAGTTTACCATATTTTTTTAAACAATTATTTAAATTAAGATCAATTTCCTACTGAAGAATAGTCATATTTTTGATGATGCATAATTATTATTCTATTTAAATAGTTTTATTTGAAAGAATTTCATCTACATATTCTTTTATTTGTAATGAATTATTAGAGAACATAATTTTTTTTAAAGAATGGTTATTTGATATATATTTTTTTGAAATGAATTATATATTGTTCTTAGAAAAATTCTAATGAATTTGAAATAAAAAAATTGTTCTCAAGAACATATTTCATATTTTAAGAGGCTATGACTTTGGGTTTTTTAATTAAAATTTTTATGGCACTATTAAATTGCAACAAATTTGTAAATTCTATATATATTTATAAGAAGCATTATTTTTGAAATTATGATTACTGGTGCTGGAAAATTGTATTCTTATGTCATACTTATTATTCTGAAGCTGAAATTCTTCACAGAAGTTATTAGTTGCAAATATCCTATATAACATTCTTGGAGATTTCTATGCTTCTGTTCTACAAATTTCAAATCAAGATATTTTGTTTAACAATAATTTGAATACAAGAGTTTGTTTATAGATTTATTCTTATGCCATCTGGACTGTGATGTTCTATTATAATCATACAGTTTGGCTTAGTGCAAAGATAATCTGCAATTTACAAATTAAGAATGTATGCATTTAAGAATATTTTCACATTTATTTCACAACTGTTCTCATGTTGTTTCTAAAAGCACTCTCAGCTGACAAAATTTTATATTTGAAAAATTCTTGTTGCTTTTTTTTTAATATATTCTTATGGCAAGTTATAATTGAGACCTTTCCACTTCATCGTATATGCAGACTATGACAGTTTTCAACAGAAAAGATTCTCATGTTGCTCTCAGAAAAAGAATGAAAGCAGCATTATTTTTTTACTCTTGAGAAGAAGTAGGCATGGGGCTACTTCATTCCTGTTATAATTAGATTCTTGAAATTATTTTACATCATCTATTTAAAAAAGTCTTATGGTTTTATACAGCTTTTAAAATAAGTTCTCATATTGTCAGTGTTTTCTGCAATAATTTTAACTGTGTTACTGCTGCTTCGCATATTTAAAGACTGTCTCTCTACATATGCTGCTCTAAGAGTTTCTATTCCAACCTGTTAAAAATATATATATATACTCACCTGCAAAAAACTTTGCTTCATTTTCAAGTTTCTTACCTGATGAAGTTGGCCATTCACTGATGAGTTGTATCCATTTGTGCTGACCTCTTCTCTAGTATTTTACTTGTTTGATGATAGAAGATAAATGTATTAATACTTACCTGCTCAACTCATTGTTTTATAACAATAACTTTTTAATTTATACTTTATTTTCAACGCTGAAGTGATTATTGAAAGGGGTCATGTCATGTTTGAGTCATTTATCCTTACAATGTCTGATTCAATTCAATATCTTCGATGTTTGTCTTTAAAGCTAAATAGGATTTACAAGTAATCTCAAATGTTTTCTCAAGTAATAGCTGTCCCAAGATCTGATTATGGAAGTGTTGTTGGTTTGCCTTTTCTCTTGTGAGATGTAATTTATCCTTACTAAGTGGATTGGTTGACTTGTCTGCTCCTATAAGTCAGTGTTGCTATTTTTTTGCAATTTTTTTTTTTTTGCTAAATCAAGAAAATTTATGAAATATTTTAAAATTAGTTACTTTCAATATTGATTCTTGCATATACCTACAGTTACAAGAGTTGTATTTTGATTCAGGAATTCTCAAGATCAATTTATTTTCTGTCTAAATTCCCCATATTTCAAAAATTTTATTGTGCCTTTGTTTTCATTTGTGAATATACCCAAAGTCTCTAAATTTTTATGTTGTCATATGCCTCATATTTTTACACAAGTAATTAATTGAATGAATTCTGAAGATTTATTATTAATGAAGAAATTAAATTTTTTTTGGGGGCCAATCAATTTCTAAACAAGATTACATAAAAAGAAAAGAAAAGCACAGTTCTTAGTAACTATTTAACAGCGCCTTTTGATATAGAAGTGTTCCTTAGTGAATCTTCAAAATTACTAAGAAGTTTAAAGAAAAAGTGCTTATTGATATCATCACCTACCTACTTATGTCTCATTTGTTTACCCAAGTTGTGTGTGTGAATCTTCATTATTATCGATTTTTCACCAAATACAACATCATTTTGTCTACTTCAGTGCTCTATAATTCATCCTTTTAGTGTGTCCAAAAATAGTGATTACTGAAAGTTAATGATTAGCTTCAAAAGAAGTCAAGCACACTGATGTTGTGTTGTCGCCAAAAAAAAAAAAAAAGTTCTCGTCCAATGTTCCTGTAAAATGTCTATTCAACTGTTAAGTTGATGTTGCCTTTTTGTGTATGTCATCTAGAGATATGCACCTGTTTCTACATGGTAAACACTATGTTTACACCTTTGCAACAATACACATAACTGATGTCTTTTTTGTGTACCAAAACTTTCAGCGTGTTTTTTAACATTCTGATAACATTTATTTATTTTATTTTTCATGCAAACTTTAAAGTGTGTTTATAACACTAGGGAATCAAGGATCTGTAAAGAAGGACATTGCTGTTGTTTTGCAGTTATGGAATGGTATATTGTGCTATTTAGTGTATATAGTTATTTTTTTCTTTTTGCACAAGGTGTCAGGAGCCTTGTTTATGGAGATCCAAGCCACCTGAAATCTTGAGTAAAACATGAGTAGTCACGGTGTATATTGTTCTATGATTGTGGATAATAGTATATTTTTTGCATATTTCTCTTGATTTTTCTGCATGAAGTATTTTATGTAAATGATTTATAATATTTATATTATGGTACACTTAAAAATTTAAATTTCCCATGATAGTGTCACTTTTTTTAAATCTTTCATTGTATATGAAAGGATTTATTTTTTTCTGGGGATCCCCACCCACTCAACCAAATACCTACTTATTCTTAAAACCATGGTTTCTCTGTTTGTCTGTCTATCTATAAATTTATGAGTTTATCTTTATGCATATTTAAAAATTGTATTAAGTGATGTCTCATATTTTAAAGAATAGTATATACTTTGAAAATTTTTGATGAGTAAATAATACAAAAGTATTAGTGTTTGTTGATATATTGCTTTTGCAATGCATATTTTCAGGGTCTAAATGGAAAATAGTAAAAGTATATGTTTCAGCAGTAAAACACTTAATTCCTTTCAGACATGTCTCTCTCTCATATATATATATTGTTGCAACTACTTTGACTATCTGTGTTTTACATGTGAGTGGTCATTTAGTGCACGATTTGGCTACTTGTTCATGTGGAGTACAGCTGGTTGTTTGAAGTCAAAATATTTAGTACTAAATTAAACTAAATTGAATTAAAAAAAAAATTATGAATATCATATTGTGAAAATGTTACTAAAGATATTTTTTTATGCATGGCCAGTTTATATTTAGAGTAACTGCAAATAAATGCTCTATTTTATGAGTTATAAGTCCTAGGCTGTGATCAAATACTGAAGCTATTTTGATCTTTGTTGCTTGTAAAGTGCAACTTTTCTTATATGGTATACCCATTTAATTAAATGTTTGATATTGAGCTCATTTTATATATGCTAATTCTGATTTTGTTTAGCATTTTTACTTAATATATAGGATTTTATATATGCTAATTCTCATTTTCTTTAGCATTTGTACCTAAGTATTTGTGAAGATAAGTTTATGACATCATCTGCAATTGCCATAAATGGAAAGATTTGGCATTTTTTTTATATATACTGTTTGAATATACTATGTATACTTTTGATGTATTTTCTTTTTCTTCTCACTTCTCTTTTGGTCACCAATAATTTTTATTTGCAGCAGTTTAACTTTTGGCTTTACTTTAATATTTTAACTTTGATTCTTTTTTTTCTCTGTCTTTGGCATCGAAAATTTTGTCATCCCGTTTCTGTAAAAGGTTTTTATTTCATTTTACCTTTTACATCACTTGCTCTGCCAAAATTTTACTCGGTAAATGGGGGTATTGTGAGATGAAATCTCACAGTGTTTAAATTATGTTACTTTTTTATTTCTTTTGCCTTATACATCGATGTTCTTTAAACTTAAATCCATATTTATTTTTGCGCGGGCGATTTCGCTTCACCGCACATCGGCAAGCTCGCTGACGTTCGGCTGCCCCTGGTATGGGATGCTTCTCCTTTGAACTTTGTACGATTGTGATGACGTCATCGGAGCAAGTCTCTCACGGCATATGCATTGAATGGGTGTTTGATCTTTCGGAGGTGTGTCCATTCGCTGTGCAGGGAGCAAATTAAAACAAAGCTTTTTAAATGTTTTCTTTTGGATTTGTTTATTAAGACATTAGCTAATATTTTAAATTCTCTAATAGATTTAAATCTTTTCTTTCAGTAACTTTTGAAGTCCCCGTATTCTTACTATAAATTAAAAATTCCGTTAATTTTAAATCAGAATCTGTTTTGTTGGAGAGCTGTCATGACTTAGTTTTGGTTTTAAAAAGATCGCGGGCTCCGGCTCCGGTCTGCCGACGCCGATGAATGTGGAATCCGGTAAAGAGCTTTTGCGTAAACGATGTCTGCGATTTTTAACAACTCCTGTTAAATTATTTCTTAATAATTTCTTGATTCATGCTGCACTTTTAAACTAACTAAATAACTTGAATTAATTTATGAACGGTGACCA
Organism: Maratus speciosus; assembly: GCA_963932465.1. Lineage (NCBI taxonomy): Eukaryota > Metazoa > Arthropoda > Arachnida > Araneae > Salticidae > Maratus > Maratus speciosus. Next base: position 417,282,634 of record OZ010791.1, read on the forward strand.
ACGGGAGCCTTATCTTCTCAAGATGAAAATAAAGGATTAATTTATATTGTTATCAAGTCTCCTCTTCATTTATTTTACAGACTGCACGATCCAAGTAAGAAGTTTCATTTATTTCTATTTTTTTACAATTGCTGACCTCAAAGAACAGAGGGTTTTATTGCAAACATTACACAACGCATTAACGGCCCATATTATGGATAATAATATATTACAAAAATATTTCCATCACACCCCCATCTTTGAAAATTTTATATTTGATAAATAATATTTATGGGAAGTCTACATCAGAAAACAACATATACAGAATACTTATTGTAGAAATTGCTATGGTATCAAGAAAAATTGTCACAGAAGTGAGTAATAATTTTAAGTGTTATCAAATATCTCAAATATTAAAATTGATTCAAAGTGTAAAAACGCTTTTGTACAATACTGTACGGTTTAAAAAATTTCTTCCCCCCCCCCCCCCCCCAAGAAATTCAACTCGCTTCCTTCATTAAAATTAAGCGTCATCAAATATCTGAATTTTTAAAATTGATCCAAAATATTGCAAGTAAAACAAAGATAATTAGTGGAGGAAGCTTAGACATAAATAATATGAAGTTGGCAAATCTTTCTTTTTAAAAATAGATTTTTTGGTAAAATAAAAAGTCAATCAATGTGGGTGCTTAAGGAGTACCTACAGTGGGGTCGTACTCGTAACCCCTGTTAAACCTCCATCGAAGGTACAAAAATGTAACTTTAAAATTAAATAACCATGAACAAAACTAAATAATTTGAATATTGCACAGAAAAAATCCCAAGTTCCTTCATTGCATTCCCAAGTTGAAATCAATGGGGTTAAATATAACCCCCAGTGGTGCAATGACTTTTTAAATTTTAGAAAATCATCACTTCGTTGACAGACTTAAGTGATGGAGGAGGAAAAAGCAGGCATCAGAGGTACCAACGGGCCCAGAAAAAGTTCAGTGATGTAACTGGGAACTCAAAACAAAAGCCTAGGTTGGTTGGTTGTATTTATGTCGGCCAATTATCAGCACGTGGGATATAGGTCCTAAGGGGGGGGGGGGGGGGGAATGCCTTCCGTGGAGGTCTTTCTAAGGGAACCTAATCCGTATTAGCGCTTCAAAAGCCTAGGATCACATGCAGTGAAACACGTTTAACATGAAAAATCAGTTAACATGAAATGATATAACGGCCCGGACAGTATACTATGCAATTTAATACATTTTCTTTTCAAACAAAACAAAAAACGTTTAACATGAAAAAAATTCTCTTTCGATCTAGTTAGTTTTAATTGAAATTGGTGAATTTTGTGTTAAGACCACTGAATTTTGGGTGAAAATCAGTGAATTTCGTGTTTTTTGTAAATTAGCTATTGTTTTATTAGTACAATTGCTGGGAAATCACTGCAAAAACAAGCTGCTATTTCGCTTCAAATGAAGATGAAGCTGCTTAATGCAGTTGATGAAAATGAAGGACGAAAACAGAAATCTGCAAACAGTTTGGCATTGTCAATTCTACTTTATCAATAATAATAAAAAAAACATTGATCCCATTACGTTAATGTTTGAGCGCAGTATGTTTAAGCAAGAGAGAAAATGTATGAGAACTGCTAAGGACGAAGATTTCAAGACAGCTTTGCTTATTTGGTTCAAACAAGCTAGATCTCAGAATGCTGAAAAAGACACTTAAAAAAAAAGATGTCTCATTTCCCTCCCAAAAAACAATATTTGTTTTTACTTGCTTTTTATCCTAATGGATGCAACTTACTAGTAGTTTAACAGAAAATCAAAATAAAATTTGACGATGTCGAATATTTGAGTTTTGTTCTTTTTTTCCACAAATCTTTTAATGCTAAATTCTTTTAACATGAAATTTTTTTTTGGTTTATTCAGTTTCGTGTTAAACATATTTCACAGTATTTGAAATATTAGAAGTTTAGGATATATTCTCTCCGCAGAAGTTTTCCAGGAAGTGCTCGGATGGAACAGCTATGACAACAGCTCTTTGCAACACTTAAACAGGTCCACGATTGCAGTGAGAGTGAGAAAAAGAGGAGCAAACCACCTAGCTATATATGCAGTGGAAGGAGCTAAGGTGGTGACGTATGGAATAAGAGGAGGAGTCTAGGCTGTAGTGGAAAATGGGTCTAGGAGGCAGCGGGGACTGAAATTGGGCTCTGCCATGGAAAAAAAGAAAAAATATAGATAAATAGGTAATTTAAGTAAAATAGAGTGCAGACAGTCATTTTATGCAATATAAACAGTAAATTTAATGAAGTTCTAACAATCAAATAGATAATATGAATGAATTAAGGGAAAAGTAACATATATATATGTTACATTATTAGATCTAATTCCGCGATTTCCTTATCTTATTCTAAATTACTACTTTATTTTCACTAAATCCTTATCTTTAATTAATCTCTATCGTTAACTCTGTTTAATTCCCTTTAATTTAATGTCTCACTTGTCTTAATCGCTTAAATATTACGCTTTTAGTATTCTTAAATTAATTGTTCCATTCCAGTGCTTTTTTCTTTCGAGAATATTCTTTTAGCTTCCATTTTTACTTTGCCGCGCATTTCTGATGTTATCCGTTTTTCCTCCAAATTCATCCGCTAGCTCTGTTCGCACTCTTTATATGATGTGACATTCTTAATTATTCATTGGTTGAGAGCACGACCTACGTCATATTTGTATCCTTACACGTGAGAAACAAAAAGTTGATACTCGCTGAGTTTCAGCAGAATTTGTCGTACTTCTACTTTGATAACTTCACCTGGTCGCCGTCTAGTATTTTCTATTATCTATAATTGCTTACCCATACTTAAATACTACGTAGCAATGGATTGATTTAAATTTGAATCGGTGGAAACTGCAACGCCAAAAGTTCTTTCAATAAAAGCCTGAGTTTAAATTATGCATTGTCTCGATTATTCCGGAGAAACCTACACTGGATTGTTATTCGAATTGAAATGTGTTATCTGGCCTTCCACTCGATGACTGCAACTACCTTCTAATATCCAGATTGATTATTCATCTACTATAACATCGAAGTTAATCCACACTTTCGAATCACCATATAACGTAAAATCGTTATATTAGCCGAGCAGGATTCGACAACTTGTACGCCACTCCAAGCATTTTGCCAGTCAAAGATTTAGCAGCTTGAACGCTTTTCAGAGCACCTAGCCAGCATGATTTCGAAACAACGAGAAAGTCAACAAAAAAAAAAGTCCCAACCAACTAACGACGGTCACCAAGAAGAAGCAAGTTATAGATAAAACCTCTAACATCAATATAAAAAAGAACAACAAATGTAAGATGTTGTTACTTATCCAATAAAGACAACATTCAGCATTGTGTAAGTCATTTTAAAAAATGATCTCTGTTTTGTGATGAGAAAATTTTATGTTTATTCTTTTCTATTGCATAACTTATTTTATTTTATTTTATTATTTATTCGAAATAAGTTTGTTTATTTTTTCTGACAAAGTATATGAACATTAAAGTGACAGGCGTTCTATTTAACTTACGTAATTGGAACAATCTGAGTTTATTTATTGCTTATTAAGTGACAGAATATTTTGAATTCTAAAGATTTTATTTATGTTCTTATATTATTATTTATTATGAAAAAGTATACTAGAATTATTTTATAAGATTTTATTTACTGTTTATATTCTGTTAAAGGAATGTGTTTGAGTGATTTAAGATACAGTTTTATTCTTTAAATTACAATTGAGTAAGATTAAACTAAAATGTTTAAAAAGACAAATACTAATACTTTAGTTAAACTAAGGGCTGATTGTGAAGAAATTTATGACGAAGATAACGACGGTTATACAAGTTATGTTTCAGATAAGCATAAAAATATAATTCGTCCTTTACTCAATCGCCAATACACAGGCAGACTTTCAGATATTTTGAAATGTAATGGTCCGAATAGGGACATAAGAAGGAAAGATATTAGAACAATATTAATGGATGTGATTAACATATGTCGGGGTATAAGAGTAGGACATTATGATATAAATAATGAAGATCCAATGACTGATTTTGATATTTTTGACCAAAATGTTGATAATAGGAATATTATAAACTGTTGTAAATGTTTGGTAAAAGTAGTGGATCAGAACATAATGTGTAATTATTGTCACGAATACCATAAATATTGTAGGAAGAAAAGTTAAAAAATATTTTACCAAATGAGTTCTTATAAGTTACTTTGATATTTATTTATTAAAATATTATGTCGGACTGCTGAAAGTAACTTAGAATCTTATGGACCATGATAAAAATTGAGTAAAATTTCTGGTTATCCAAGTTGATATTATGGTAAACATTAGAATGATTTATGTAAATATGATATTGTGATATATTTAAAGTGTTATTTATTCTATTTTATTTATTTATACTTAGTGATATTTCATTTATTTATTTATTATTATTTTGAGTTGGTATAAAAAGTTAGTATTATTTTGGGTTGCAATAAAGTGTGCTTATTAAACTGCTACTACAATAAGAATTGAGATGATGGTTGGTATCTATTTATTTAACACATAAATCCCAATGTATGTAAAACCATGCATTTTGGAAAAAAGTGTGAATAGGGGTGATACTATTGGTGAAAAGCTTGGTGAGATATTACTTGATGATGCTAAAAGATGATCCATTTACTTACTTGATAAGAAGACATGTCGCTTTGGTATATCTACGCAATTGCTTATTTTGAAAAATTTGAAATCTTTCTAATTGAGTTTTGACAGCACAACCAAAAATTGATATTGATAGCCTTACACTTTTTAATTCCAGTTTTTAGCACCAGAGGGCACTTTTCTATCTCGAGTTCTATAGGCTCAATTACGACAGGGTTTATTCATTCGACTAGATAATTGTGTTGTGTCGTACCTAAAACATTTCTAAGTAGACACAAACACGTGGGTGATAAAACTACCCAGAGAAAATAAATTATGATCGTATAGCTTTTCATTTCATTGTAACAAAAACCTAAAAGGAAAACAATGCTGCTGTGGGAAAGAAATAAAATTAATTACAGAGTTTATATGCTGAATTAAATCAAAGTTTATTTAATAAAATAGAATAAGCATTTAAATTAAACTTAGATACACTTACAAAGTAAATTTATAATATTATTACGCTCGCCATCTTTTTTTTAAATTCTTTTTAATGTTAACAAAGATAATATTGAAGGTTAAATATGCATGAAAATTTAATATTTCTTTGGAGAAATAAAGTAAAGAGGTACCTCTATTAAAATCTAGACCACTGTTATACCATATTCAGCTGCATTTCTTGGAAAGTTGTCGGGGGCTTTTCTTCCGTTGGCCGAAACATTCTGCACGCTTGCCTCTCAAACCCTTCACTCCAGCGGCATCTCGATCCTCCAACCTCCGGACTTTTCGACGTCTCCCGCTCCGCAAACTTTCCAAACGACTCACCGTCTAACTAAGCGAAGAAGTCCAAGAAGTAGTGCCGCTTCGGCGAAAACCCGCTTCTTTTATCACTTCGCTTCGTCACTTCTTTCGACCGATGCAAAGGTAAAAAATCTGATTGCGTGCCGGAAATCACAGTGGAATCACAGTTTTACTATTTATTTAGTCTTTTTAGAAATGAATTAATCGATGCTTAAATTACACTTACTATATATTTTTTAACAGTATTTTTCCAATTTAAAAAGGAGTATTAATTGCTTGTAAAACACGACCGATTGCCACGGATGAATACCAAAAACATCGCCGTTTCGGAACCACGTGTTTCGCAAAAATGAAATAATAAATTAAGCTTATATATTTTCAAATAGAATAACTCTAAAAACTTTTAAAATAATAATATATTGACATTTGAATACATATTTTCAAGATTAAATTACGAATTAGCTGTAACTTTAAATATTTTTTACAGACATTTTGAAACATTATAACCTTATATTTTACACATAAAATATTCATAAATATTTATAAATTTCCGAGGAAAAAGTTTTTATATTGGCAGGTGCCAAGAAAACACAAAAAAAAAACATCCTCAAAATGTTATTGAACATTACAATAATCTAATTTAGATATAATATGGAGTAATTTGTAACTATTGACTGACAAAAAAAAAGAGCTATTCTAAAGTTAGAAAAACAATTATTATTATATAAAACAGCTTAAAAGATAGCATTCCTTTTCTGTTCTTTTTTTTTTTTATTATTATTACTTATTTAGGAAAACACAAATTATCAACATAACAATTGATAGACTTACATAATTTGGTTTAATTTTTTACCGTCCCACTAGGGGACAACATGGCGACTGAAGGTGAAACTGAAAGATTTTGTAGCGTGGGCATGGCACGCGGTGCCGAAGGCAGCAGGGGCAGGGACATATGTCGAAGTTTTGCTCGGAAGGTGAATTGTTTTGGACAGAATGCACCCCATGACAGTGGAAAGTGGAACTAATGGATTTTACAGCACATGTGCAACATGTCTACCATACAGTGCCGCAGGTAGCAGGGACACATGTTGGAGGTTCATTTCGAACATAATGTGCACTCTGGCGGTAGAAATACAGTCAAGTCTCTGTTTAACATCGCTCTACTTAATGGCGATCTCTATTTAAGGACGATATTTTGCAGTCCCAGCACCTTTAAGTAAAAAAATCTCTATTTAAAGACGAAATTGTTTCTATTTAACGACGTTTTTCACGTAGATTTTTTTCCCGATCCCTTTAAACATGTTAAACGATGGAACTTCCTCTGATAGAAAAACAAGTTTTCTTGCAATTCAGATGAGTACAGATAAAGGAGTAGGGTGTAATGAACTTTACCCATGTGACGAAGATGTTTTAACAACCGAATTAAGAAGTTTATGAAGACATCGCAAATGAAAATGCAACTTCAGATGCAGAAGATGAAGCTGATGATACAGAAAGCGAGACACCACCTCCTTCTTACTCAGATGCGATTTCTGCCAAGGATATTCTTTGCCAGTACATTGTTTCATCAAATATGGAAGATGACTCATTCAACCTTCTTGAAAAGCAAGGGTACAAACTAGACTACCATTGAAACAATCTACACATTTTGATTTTTAAAAAACTTAAATTGTTTAATTAAATGTATTATAAATATTTTTATTGTACTTTAAGTAACATTGTATGCTGTAATGTTGTTCTTGTATGCAGTATAATTAATACAATTTGTATTTCTGCAATAAAAATATGAAGTATATCTGTATCAATAAAAACAAATGAAAGAAAGAAAACATTAAACAAATGTAAATAAATAAACAAAACATTTCTAAACACGCCTATATATTGAGAAATGTATTGGTAGTACTAAGCCTGTAAAGTGTGAAGGGAAATGTTTTTCAAATATTATTTTTCCACAAATTCTGTTTAAGGACAATCTCTATTTAAGGACGATTTTTCGAGGTTCCTTGAAAGTCTTTAAACAGAGAGCCAACTGTACATAATTTTCTGGCAATAATCAGTTTGAAAATCAAAAAATTTCAATCAAGATTTCTACCTGAGAAAAACGGTTATGTGCAAGTCAGTGTTTTTACAGTTAATTATCAATATTTTAATACAAGAATTATGCAGTTGTCAAAAACATATTGCCACCCCCCCACACCCCTTGTTTGCCGTGGCACTTATTTTGAGTCTTTTTACTGCTAAATATCAGCATCTTTTTAAACCAATTTTTCACACAGTCAGCGGGCACGTATTTCAGACAAAACCGAGTTAAAGATATAAAATCATACAAATTTCAGGTTAATTTAAGAATACTATGATGGGTCCGGGTAACGTCAGGTGAGTCAGCTAATATTGGAGGTATTTAAATTTTGTACATGCAAAATTAAGGGGTAGTGACCAGATATTTTTGATTTTACATTGTTTGTCTAATAGCTACTGACATTCCTGACAAATTGTCCTTTTACTTCGAGGATGTAAAAAACATGTTTGCCGGCATATTTTTCAGTGAAGAATTATTCGCAAGGACAATTTGGGGAGTAAGTGACTATGTGGATCCTGTTCAATGTCCGTGTGTATTTGTGTATGCATAGCTCGCATATTCGTGAAGATGTTAATTCTATGAAAAATTCATATATCTTTTTTTTATTTATATATAGCATACATTTTAACCAAATTTAACACCAATTTTTAAACACTTGGAAAAGAGCAGTAGAAACAGTATACTGAAATTACAACATGAATATATTGAATATTTGATGACATATGGGCATTTGTATGAAATAAGTTTTAACTGTGCATGTGTGAAAGATTTCAAATTTTTTACTTCACAATTTGGTAGTCACCTATTTAGTACAATTTACATAAAAAGTGCAGTCAAATATTATGAAAACAGAAAGATATTGGTGATACAGTAAACCGATTGACAAAAAGTGGAAAATCCCTGAACATCCAGCAACTTTTAGGAAGCAACAAGCAACTCACTTTATTGCCACTATCTTTCTAAATTTTTACAATATTTGACAGGACAATTCATCAAGAATTTCAAAATATATTTGACAAACTGTGTAAAATCAAAAGCATATGGTTACTGCCCCTTAATTTTTGGACATCAGTGTATTATTGACTAGAGCAGTAGCCCACAGCTCACTGTAGCAGTGATACAAGACTATATTACTTGTAACAAAAAAATTGATAAGCAAATACATCTAAACTATCTTACTTCCTTCCATTAGACGTCTTTCATCTAATTTCTTCCTTCTTTTTACAGTAGCCCTTTTTCCAATCTTATTTGTTATAGCAGTTTCTTCTTTTGTGAGACGCCTTTCTTGTATGCTCTTTCTTTTTATAGCATTACTTTTTTCAAGGAAATGATCATATGCAGGACTAGGACTGTTGAGCCACTCTTGAAAAAAAGAGAAAAGAGACTAAATCATAAGAAAAAGAGCCTAAAAGAGACCAAATAAAACAGCCATTTTTCTTCTTCACATAAATGTTTTGGATATACAGACAAACACTATAAGATTTAACACCATCTGCAGAATGCATTTTTAATGAATGTAAATTGATTACGAAAAAAATCGTGAATTTCGTCAATCTGTCAAGGAAAAATATCACAAATCTCGACAATCTGTCATGGGAACAATAACAAGGAAATTCATCAAATGATCTTAAGGAAAAAATAATAAAATTCATCAAATGAGCCTGGGGGGGGAGGGGGGGGGGGGGGGGGGAAATTCACCAAATGATTTCACTGAAAAGTCACGAAATTCACCGAATGTTTTCGGGAAAAAATCACAAAATTCGTCAAATGCTTTCTCAGAAAAAATCCCAAAATTCGTCAAATCTTCTCTCGGAAGAAAACCACGAAATTCATCAAATATTTTCTCGGAAAAAACAGCGAATTTCATCAAATTCAGGGGAGGTGATATTTCAGAATATATTTAACCGGCATACTACTTTTTTTTTTCTGTGATCATTTACCAAAATTCAAGATTTTTCCCGCAATTGTTCGCTGAAATTCGTGATTCTTTTTCTGCGATAGTTTGCCAAAATTCGCGATTTTTTTCTCGATCGTTAGTCCAAATTCGCAATTTTTTTCCCGCGATTGTTTACCGAAATTTGAGATTTTTTTCCGTGATTGTTTGCCGAAATTCGCGATTTTTTTCTGCGATCATTTGCTGAAATTCGAGATTTTCCCCAAGATTGTTTGCAAAATTCGCGATTTTTTTATACGATCGTTTGCTGAAATTCACATTTGTCTGCAATCTTTTGCTAAAATTCGCGGTTTTATTTTGCAATTGTTTCACGAAATTCGTGATTAATTTCTGCACATGTTCAACAAAATTTGCGATATTTTTACGTGACCTCTTGACGAAATCACGATGTTTTTGTAATATTGGAATACTAAAGTAATCCCAATATGGGGAATTAAAAACAGCAGAGTATATCCTAACATAGCAATTGTGGAAACATAAAGGCCGACTCCCAGTTCGTAATTGCCCATGAGAAATATGTAAAGCCCATTAGAACTAAAAATAAATATAAGCAAACTGCAGTACTGATCTTAAGCTGAAAAAGAAAAATGTAGCCAGTGTTTGGAAAAGAACAAACCAGGATTTAAAACAAACAATATATTTATTAACATAAAATAAAATAAATAAAAAGAACTAAAAAGGTTAAAACAAAGGATATTGAAATATGGACGTGACACACGTCATCAGCTTTCCAGAGAGACATCACTTAACACATAACTAGATAGAGTCCTCTAAGCTAAACTTTCACATCAACACACCAATAAACCTTATTGCTTTAAACAAACAAAAGAAATAAACTGGAGCGTCAAATATAATTTTAGGAAAGAGTTTAAAATAAATTTACTTTTAAATTGTATTTAAAACGTTAACTTTATAATTAAACTTTAAATATACATTGAACTAACTTTACTTCTATTACTTCAGTTTATTACTTTAATCTATTACTTTATTAACTTCATTAAACTTTAAACAAAACTTAAAAAGATATTACTTTACTTTAAATATATTCAGTTTAAGATTGAAATACAATTACTTTAAATATTAACTGAAAAATCTATTAAGTAAATCATATTAGAAACCAGCACCGCAAGAAGCCACAAATAGAAATCAGAGAAACTTAAACCATGCTGTAAATAAACCCAATTAATAAATCTTAAAAGGTTTAGCTTTTATTTAAAAGTTACACTCCCTCTCCAGAATAACTGACCTTTCCTCTTTAAGAAACAACCCACACTATCCAATACATCGATTGCATAACGAATCTCATTATCAGCCACTGGCAACTTCAAACGGCAGTTTATGTAAACGCCTCCTTACACTGAAGCTCCATAACTGAGAGACAACGTAAGCAAGAAAAAGGATGCAAAAAATGTTACCTATTAAATCGGAACAACTGAAAGTAATAAGTGTATCTGGAGAAAAAGAGTTAACACTGAAAAAGAAAAATTTAAATAAAAACCTATTAACCTTGAAAAAGTGTGAAACATGTCTCCGGCCACCGTATTAAACATCCATCCGTCAAAGCCCTATAAAGTTCACTTTACACATGTAGAAATTCAACGGCTTGACTAATTGACAAAGTTGATCAGACTCTAAACACAACGACATCATCTTTCTGTAGAGGCGACTTAACATTTTCACTTTAAACAGATGTTTCACGAAACTAACATGATGAGGAAGATTAAAAGATGATGAAGATAAAACTCAGATTAAATATGTTTCATTTCCTGAAAATACTTCTGTAACACAAACAAACTTATTCATTTCCTTCCCAAACATGACCGGCATTTTCCGAGTCGAAAACAACAGAGCAGATGGTTTCTGTAAAACGAAGCTAATGAACTCACGAGAATGACAGAATATATACTCCATCCACAATGAAATGCATATCATTACGTAGCCTCATTTCCAGCACATAACGTCACTTCCGAGCTTTGGGAAAGATCCAATGGCTAACGCCCAATCACGGGAGAGAAACACAGGAGAAGACAGACAGGCACACCATCTGTTGTCACATGTTAGAATCCCTCAGTACACCGTGTGATTTGTAAACCATGTGCACGGAAATGAGTGCCGGATTGATAAAAACTGTTTCGGCCGGTAGTTAAAGAATACGATATTTAAGAACAGGAAAAAGGAAAGAAGAACTTGTAGTATCTAATGGACTTACTAAATTGATAAGGGTAAGTAAAAATAAAATAAAGATATTTATTTTTATTTTTCTTTATAATAAAAAGATAACTATTGTAAACAAAATAAGGACTGTGGTATATAAAGAGCTAATATGAGATTAAACTAAAATGGAAATAAAGATATGAATATAAGTCAGGATTCAGAATGATGTTATAGAGTGATGAGACTAGGATATGAACACCAGATATTCCTATCAGTTTTTCTGCAATCGTTTCACGAAATCGCGATTAATTTCTACACTTGTTCGACAAAATTTGCAATATTTTTACGCGACCTCTTGACGAAATTGCGATGTCTTTCCACAATCATTCGATGAAATTCATGATTTCATTCCGCGATTGTTTGACGAAGTCTGCAATTTTTTCCCCGTGATTGAGTCATAAATTTCGCGACTTTTTTAACGCGACCTCTTGACGAAATTCGTGATTTTTTTTGAGCGATCGATTGTCGAAATTCACGGTTTTATGCGATCTTTTGCAAAAATTTGCACTTTTTTCCCGCGATCGTTCAACAAAATTTGTGATTTCATTTTGCAATCGTTTCACGAAATTCGCCATTAATTTCTGCACTTGTTCAACAAAATTTGCGATATTCATAGCTGCCAACTTTTACGCTTTTTTCTCATCACTAAAATTTAATAGCAAACGTTCTGTAATTTTATCGACGAAATCGGCCTATTAAATAGTACAAATATGTCTGTTAAATTTTAGTGGTAACGAAAAAGCGTAAAAGTTGGCAGATATGGATATTTTTACATGACCTCTAGACAAAATTGAGAGGTTTTTCCGCAATTGTTTCATGAAATTTGCGATTAATTTCTGCACTTGTTTGACAAAATTTGTGATATTTTTACGCGACCTCTTGACGAAATTGCAATGTTTTCCTGCAATAGTTTGATGAAGTTCATGATTTTATTCCGCGATTGTTTGACGAAATCCCTGATTTTTTTCCTGTGATCGATTGATAGATTTCTTGACTTTTTTTATGCAACCTCTTGACGAAATTCACGAGTTTTTCCGCAATTGTTTGCTCAAATGATTGGCTGGAATTGTCGATTTTATTCATGTATGTAACTTGCGAGTTTAATTTTCCTTACCATTTTACCCCTATAACTTTTTGTTTTCTTCTAAATTTTTACTCATAATGAATTTGCATAGTACCCACAGGACATTCAAATGAGAAATAATAAAAATGTAGTACTTTTAATACAGAATTTTTGTATAACATTGTCTTAAAAGGGTGTTAAAGAAGGGACTGTAAGGTAAAACAAGTGGGTAAGTGTGATCATACATCGCACAAAGGGTTTCGTTTAATATTCCTTTCAAAACACTTTCTTTCAAAACGTCCAGTATATTTATCGCCATGGAATACCTTCTAAATTTTGGCAAACACATCCTAAACTATGTTAAAGTTTCAAACATATTCGCCTTGTTATATTTCCTAATTTTGTTCGCCCCCCCCCCCCAAAATGCTACGATATATCACATGACGGGTATCTGCCAAATTTAGAAAAGTACCCCCCTTGGGGGGGAGTGGGCAGATGGCCACCATGATTTTTGACGCGGCCTGATTCTAAAAATTTATGTTATGTTTTATAAGCCATATTAAAGTTTCAAACAGATCGTCCAGTTATATTTCCTAATTTTGTTCGCGCACCTCTCTCAACGCCCCCCCCCCCCCTCGAAATGCGACGCGCCCTTCTTCTTTATAATTTATTATCGTGTGTTATAAAGTATCTTAAAGTTTAAAACAGATTGAATTGTTAGATTTCCTACTTTAAATGAAATCGCAGTCTGTTAATTCCACATTCCACCACCAGGGAGCGCACTGTATTCTTAACAAAAGCGTATCTGAACGAAACTCCTTTACACAACCCATTAGTAGATATGTTACTTGAGGGGGTGGCGGTCTTCAGCAAGAATTTAAGATAATTGTTGAAATTACTATTCGGAAATAGTGGTAATTTAACTTTTGACATATTTATATTTAATAAGTATAAGTAGCATGTATCTGAGGACTCCATCAAAAAACGCACCTGAAACGGTATGAAACAAAAAAGAAATATTTTGCCCCTCCCCCTCTCCCCACCTTCCCGAAATTTCACGTGCCATTTTTTATAAACTTTTTCTAATGTGTTATAAACTATCGTAAAATTTCAAACAGATCGCCTTGTTATATTTCCTAATTTTAACAAAAATGTTAGTTCCACATTCCACCACCAGGGAGCGCACTCTATTCTTAACAAAACTGTATCGGAAGGAAACTCCGTTAAACAACCTATAAGTAGATATGTTACTCGAGGTGGTGGCGGTCTTAATAAGAAATTAAGATTTGCTGAAATTACTATTAGGAAATAGTGGTAACTAAACTTTAGACAATTTTATATTAAATAAGTAGCATATATCTCAGGACTCCCTCAAAAAGTAACCTAAAGCGGTCAGAAATGCTAATTTTTAAAATGGAAATCTAGCCCCCCCCCCCCCCGGAATTTTGCGTGTCATTCTTTCTTACACTTTATCTTATGTGTTATAAAATATCTTAAAGTTTCAAACAGATCGACTTGTTAGATTTTCTAATTTTAACAAAATCGCGTTATGTTAGTTCCACATTCCACCACCAGGGAATGCACTCTATTCTTAACAAAAGCATATCTGAACGAAACTCCTTTACGCAATCTTTCCGTAGATAGATGGGTCGGGATGGTGGCGGTCTTAAACAAGAATTTAAAATATTTGCTGCGGTAACAAACGCTAACATTTTAAAAATAATTCTAGCTCCCCCCCCCCCCCCCCCCCTCATCGAAATATCACACTCCATTCTTTTTTACACTTTTTTCTATGTGTTATAAACTATCTTAAAGTTTCAAACAGACTGAGTGGCGGTCTTAACCAATAATTGAAAATATTTCCTGAAATTACTATTAGAAAATAGTGGTTTGAAGTAAACTTTCTGATGATGAATGAGTTATACTTATCTCATATCGCTGTTCAAAAAGCCCAGGCAAATTATTAGATTTCCTAATTTAAGTTAATTCGTGGTTAAATAAGCGCGTCTCTTCATTTTAATCGACGCATTTGATAGGAATAAACCGATTAATTAAATAATAATTAATATTTCAGCTTGTAATTAAGATAGGACTTAGATATGGGTATCAATGAAATCAGCGAGAAATTTGACATCGGGATGCCAAAAAATTTAATCAAAAAATTTAATATTTAAAACGTTAAAATTTCGTATTAAAATATGCTATTATGGAAAACCGCAGCATCGTTATGTCTACCTGCTTTCCCGCCGAATTGAAATCTTTTTATTTCCTTGTCTTTCCAATTAAAGAAATTAAATTTTTATCGATCGATTTTTAGTGGATATTTTAACTTATACACATCGCAGAAATGTGAACTTTATACCAAATGAAAGTAGATTTTTTTCTGCGTCTGTCTATTCCATTTACAAATTTCTCGGACCAATATTTTCTGATATACGATTTCGCTTTAAAATCTCCACTTCATTTTTCGGCTTAATTTCCTCCGTGGTAACCGTGCATTCGGCTGATTTTACTGGCAACCCTTAGGAGAAACACGGATGATTTCGAGAAAGTCCGTTTGAATTTGCGTTAAAAAGGTGGATTGGTTAATTTTAGAAGTTAATTAGACCGTAATTCGGTTAATTACCAACTTTTTCAAAATTTTATGATTTGTTGTTTGATGTGAGGTGTTCAGCTATAAGTACCCAAAATTTCAAGTCTCTAACATGTATAGTTTCTGAGAACGGGCTCTGTGACGGACAGACAGACAGACAGAGGAGCGAGACGAATAGGGTTTTGTGAGATGAACGAAACCCTAAAAAGGGACGAAATGGGAAAAAAAAGGACGGTAAGGATGGAACGGTAAGGAAAATTACCACATATTTTTAGGAAAATCATGTTAAGACTAAGTGATAGCCACAATGTTCATTGATTTTTAGAAACCGTTGTTAACATTGGATTAAATTATTATTATTATTTTTAATTTACCTCGAAAAATGCAGGAATAAACCTTGGGGGCAGTATATTTAAATGCTGATTTAAATTCTGCAGTAAATTTCCTGTCAAAGAATTTTAGACATTCTTTCTCTAGCATACTTCTGCATGAGAAAAAACTTGAAAAAAATTCTGTGGCTGCATCTGAAGTGATTTTCTGTATAAGTTTAGCGAGAGGGACGGCAAGGATAAAAAACCCAGGGACAGAGTTCAAAAAATAGTATCAACCATAAAAATGTGTGCAGGTTAATTTTTTGCTACATATTTATATAAAACAATTGTCCCAGTTTCGGAAAAAAAATTACATTGAATTATTTTTATTGAAACAATTTTATACAGACCGCTCCAAACAGACATTATATACAGACAGCTCCAATTTTATACAGACAGTTCCGTTTTCACCAAGCGACAGATTGACCAAATTCACATTCTTGTCAGTGTCTGAATGAAAAATTTTGTGATTTTTAGTCGTGACCCTACTGACTGTTATGCATCAATTATTTAATGTTTAATAATCATTCGGTAAAGTTTAAATTAAACTATAAAGTTTCAAAGTATTTACTTTCTGTATTGATGCACGTTTAATTTTCACCCTCTCTTGTTCTGTTTACATATCTGATATGACCGGCAGTCTAGCTCCTGAGACAAGTGAAGTTGCCGAGTAACTGTCAGTAACAGTGATTTTGGAATCGTGTCTTTCTCCATGAGCAGTTGACTTGCAACATCATAGTTTGCAGCCAATGCCGTTTCAGATGTGTTTGTATGATCGGCGTTTCGAAAGTGTTTTGCGTAAGTTTGTATTTACTGATTGGCAACAGTTTTTATGCAAAACAATTGCTGTTTCCAGGTGTATAAATGTCTGGACTGATTGTGTATCAGTAGCTTCGAGAAATATTTTGTACATTTTTTTCATCTATCATAATGTAGCTGCATAAGTTATTATTTTAGTTTTTCTTATAATTTAACGGCGAAATAATGCTGTTTTGTAAAGTTATGATATCATCTTTCTTCAATAAATAAGTTGTTTTTATAACTGGTGTTTTTGAACTAAAGTCTTCCACAACAACCACCGTAACTCTGTTCAGCCATGTTTTCACAGGCTGTCACTGACGACGAGATTTTTTGCGACGATTGGCAAATGTCACGATATTTACCCGCGACCGATCGATTAATTTTGTGATTTTATTTTTGCGACCAACTGGCGAATTTCAAGAAACCGAGATCCAAATTTAGAGATACTTTCTCGCAAACTATTGACAATATCATGATTTTCTCTGACGATCGACAGAAGAATTTTGAGATTTTTCTGCCAACCACTGACGAATTTCTCTATTGTTTTTCCCAAGATCGATTGATAAATTTCGCGATATGTTCCAGTCGCCGATTGACGGATTACGTGTTATTTATTTTTCCCGTTAGAAAATCGAAATTATGATATTTTTTCTGCGACCAGATGGCGAAATTTACGATTTTGTTCCTGTGATTGATAATCAAATTTCACGATATTTTTCTGACCAATTGGCGAATTTCGTATTTTTATCTTACCACAGATTAATTAAATTCTTTTTTTTCAGTGTCTGACAGAAAGCTTTTGTGATTCTTACCCGTGAACGATTGACGAATTTTTAGATGTTTTTCATGTGAGCGATTGAAGAATTTCGTTACATTTTTCCCACGATTGAATGACAAATTTAGAATTTCTTCTCTGCGACGGATGTACAAATTTCTCCAATTTTTTTCCTGCGACTAACTATTAAGTTTTGCGATAGCAGGGCTCCCAACACATTTTAATCCTCAAAAAGGGGGAAAAGGGACCATTTTCATTTAAAAAGGGGATTTTGGGGGACCATTTTTAATAAAAAAAGGAGACTAAAAAAGGATCATGAGTAAAAACATTGCACCAATTTTCCTAAATATGCAAGTAAATTTTTTAAATTATCCCAGAAAATATGTTAGATGGTTATCTTTATAAGATGTCATTAAACACACAGTTTTATTATAACACATTTATATATCCTACTGTAAGAATATAGAAAGTATTCAATATTTCAGCATTGACCTTGATATTCTCTTTAAAGGTAAAAAATAACAGTGATCAGTGAATAAAAAGAGGACAGCATAATAGCAATTCCTGTTAAATATTAAAATTAGATTAATATATTATTAGTTATTTTCCTCAAACATAAAATTTAGTTTCTTTCTACACAATAAAAGCTAGGATAAGCTATAATGTTCATCGAAAAAAGCCTAGTATAGCAAAGCCCCGTGGGGAGTGATCAAAACCAATAATGAATCATCAGTTATTCATAATCATCTTACATATCAAATCTGGTGAAATTTAATCCCAAACATGTCACGAACTTGCTTTCACAGAAATCATTAAAATTGCAACCCACAAGTGCCTGCCACCTGTCACGAAATACACCAATATCTAATCAGTACGAATTTATGTCAAGGATTAAATGAATGTGAAGTTTGATGGAATTTCAACCTAACAATGCTAAGCTATAATTATCATGTAAATTGTGAAAAATGTTCCATAGCAATGCCACCTGTTGGGCCATATACACCAAAACCTAATAAGCCCCTATGTGTGCAAAAGTCTAATTAAATATGGAATTTGAGGAAATTCCATGCTTTAGTTTTGAGATAGAGTAGCTACAAATTTTGTATCACAAATAGAGAGATATTTTTAAAAAAATAGTCAAATCGTATTCTGGTCAACCTAAAACATGTAAATCCATCAAAAAATGGAAATTATTTTCATGATTCCAATACTTTCTTCTAATAAACTAGGGGGCTTTGCCCCCTACAAACTATGCTCAACAAATCCCATTCAGACACCACACTCTAAAAACATGCTCATTCGATCCACTTTAAAAAGATTATAGAAGATTTGAATAATAATTAAACAACAGTGATGATCTCACTGTAAACAGATTTCCACTCATTTCTACTTCACTGAGGAATTTTAAGGTATAATCAGCTGCTGTTCAGACATTTAATGGCTGTTTTCATGATTGGTTAAATAAGATATAAGTAAACAGCATTTGAAAATCAGCCTATTTAAAATGAACAAACCAAACAGAGTCGTTGACTTTTGGAATTTTTTAAACACGTTATAAGAAAATTGTCTTAAATAACACATTTTAAATCTGATGTAATTTTCATCAAAATTTTATTTCTTTCTTTAACGTTCACGTGAAAATACATTTGTTGTTTGAAAGGAATTATTATTTGCGCTGTCTTAGAATTGACAACAATAGTTAAAAAGATAGCCACAAAATATGAAATAAATCTCTCGTGTAAATATATTTTTTAATTTAAATTGTTTGGCAATATTATTATTTGTGCATTTTAAATGTGATGTAATTTCTCCTATTTACTGCTTTTAACTAGCACATATTAATGTTAATTTTTAAAACTTTCTTTCTTTTTTAATATTCCCGTGTAAATACAATTTTTGTGACAAAATTTTAAATATTTTCCTGCTTTTAAAACGTGATCATTGAATTCTTATTTTAAAGTTTTATTTCTCTTTTTAATAGTCACATGATGGACACATTTTTAATTAAAAGGAAATAGCACTTTTTGTGCTGTTTTTACACTTGGCAACAATTTAAAATAATAACTTTTCTAAATGTGAATAAAAATATCTATAAAAATGAAAATTTAGATAAAAAATTGAAAAAAAAATCAGTCAAAAAATGAAATAAAATAAATGCAGTCTGCATACCACAGGTTTGCAATGTATATCCTTAGAAAAAAGGATTAAATTCCTATGCATAGCTTTTGTTCAGCTATAAAACGTTTTTAATGGAATGATTTTGACCAATTTTAACACTGAAACCAACTTTAATATTGAATATCTCTTAAAAGGATTCTTCAATTTAAAGACTGTCTGCACCAACATGTTTATCAATCCTTAATATGAGTACTACCAATGCTCATAACTGCAGTGGCGGTGAGAGTTAGTTACTTTTTTTTTTTAAGAATATAGATATTTAAATTGAAGAGAGCCTAAGGGGGAAAAAAAAAAAAAAAAAAAAAAAAAAGAAGACATTGTAATTAAGCGTTCCTTTAATACACTGGCCTCCAAAAGTTCAGGTACAGAGACTGGATGCTTTCAATTGCATATGTTTTGTCGAATATCTACCAAAATTATTGGCGAATTGTTCTTGAACTTCTGGGATGTACAGAACATGTTTGATTTCATATTTCTTGGTGAAGATTTAGTCAGGAGGACAATTAGGGGCTAATAATAAATTTAATAATAAAATAATATTTGCGATCACCTATGTAACAGAAAATGCTGGGAATGGTTTGCACCGTGTTAAATAACTATCTGGGTCCTGTTCAACATGTGAGTGCATTTGTGTAAGCATAGCACTCATATTCTTGAAGATGTTATTGTGTCTGTGAAAAATTCAAAAGTTTTTTTGCTAATAGCATACAGAGTTTTCAACCAAATTTAACACAACTTTCCAAAAACTTGCCAAAGAATAGTAGCAACAGTATACAGCAATTAAAACATGAATATATTGTATACTTGATGAGATATGGGCATTTTTATGAGATAATTTTTAACTGTGTATGCACGGAAGATTTCAAAATTTTTATTTCATAATTTGGTGGTCAGTATTTTGGGGCAACTTCTATAAAAAGTCCAGTCAAATATCACGAAAATTCACAAAGATAGGGTCAATATAGTGAGTTGCTTCCTAAAAATAGCTTTATTATAAGGGATTTTTCACAACTTTTCAATCAGCTCACTATATCTTTCTAAGTTTTCACAACATTTTTTTTGCTGCAGCGATATTTTCCACATTAGTAAAAGGAATCCGGTTTCAATGTTTTAGCCCAATATAGTAAATGTTGTCTTCCTTTTAATGAAGTTTATTCAGAATTTGTACAGCAATTTTTGAATTTGTATGCGATTTTTTTAATTTTTGAAGTAAGAAATATTTTAATTCTTGATTGAACAGAAAGTTTTCTGTAGAGGTATATCGTCTTGTTTGAAAGAAATTGCATTCAAATAATTAAAAATATGCAAAAAGGCATTTTACTCTATCCATTTCCTTTTAAATGATTCAGAGTTGTGAGCTTTAAATTAATTTTTTTTTTAGTTTGAATCATTCGTCTCCTCCTAATTCAATGCTTCTCTCCGTTTGACATGTTCTTTTGAAGACTGATGAAGCAGAAGCTTAATATAGTAACTTTTGTGTTCTGGGATTTTTTAATTTTTAGGATTTTAATGAGATTTCTTAAAAATTTGCCCATATTCCATGGTGATTTTTTAACATTCATGGAAGAATTCCAGTTACAACACTTTAGCCCACTGTAACAAATTTTGTCCCTTACGATTTTTGAGCTTTTAGCGATTTTTAGAAATTTTTTAGTTTGCGGTGATTTTTTCAGTCACTGAAAAGGGGACCAAAATGCATAAAAGGGGACTTTGGGGGAAAAAGAGGGACCATTTGGGAACCCTGCGATAGTTTCCTCAGTAGATTGCCAAATTTCGTGGTTTGAACTTGCGACAGATGACATAATCTGAGATTCTGACGAATTTCGAGATTTTTTTCCTGTGACAGATTGACAAATTTTCCTATATTTTCCCGCGACCGATTGACGAATTTCGCGATATTTTTCCAGCGATCAAGTGAAGAAAGTTACGATCTTTTTCCCGCGACCGAAGAATAATTGGGGGCGATCGATGAATAAGGAATAATTGAAAAAAGTGAGAAGAGCGATTAAAATCTGAAAAATAGAGACTAAAAAAGACAAATTAAAAAAATAGCGAGATTATCAACAAACTCCGAGGCATGCGCATTTTGAAAATGTGTTGTTGAAAAATATCAGAAACTTTGGCAAATGGTTGCAGAAAAAAAATATGAATTTCGACGATCAATTATGGGAAAAAATGCGAAACAAAAAATTTTTTTTTAAAAGATCGCTGAAGCACATAGTAAATTTTGTCAATCGGTCATGGAAAAATATTGTGAATTTTGCCAATAGGTCGCTAAAAAATATTGCAAACTTTGACAAACGGTCGCGGGGAAAAAAATTGCGAATTTCGTCAATCTATCGTGGGAACTAATGTAAATTTTGTCAAACAATCGTGGGGAAAAATCAGGAATTTCGTGAAATGATCGATGAAAAATGTCGCAAGTTTTATCAGTCAGTTGCGAAAAAAATATCGTGAACTTCGCAAAATGGTCACGCAAAAAAATCACAAATTTCATCAATCAATTGCAGAAAAAACGTGAATTTTGACAACTGATCGTGAAAACAAGAAAAAAACCCTGTGAACGATCTTTGAAAAAATTCGTTGAAAGAAATTGCGAATGTAGTCAAATGGTCGCAGAAAAAAAATCCTGAAATTCAGTCAGTCACGATGTAATCAGCTAAAGGGCAATATCAAAAGTTATAGCTTTGTGACACGAAAAGATGCTAAAAATCACCTAGAAAATTATAACTCAAAATCAAACAATTCAAAAATTGCAAAGAACAAAATTTACTGCATTACGCAATAAAATTAAAACAGTGTTCATTTTCTGAATATCAAACGGTCACCTTATTTCCCCCCTTTGCAGTTCTTTATCATTCTGCTCATCAGTATCTGAGTATCTGTAGTAAAAAAAAATATACTTTTCCATTAATATGATTTTCTATATTTGTTTTTTAGTTATTTATTTTGCGCATAATTTCTTCTTTTTAAGCATTTTTATTATTCTTGCTGAAAATACTTCTGTAAAAAAAAAAAAAAAAAAAAAAAAAAAAAAAAAAAGACTTAATTCTTATTATACATATCAAATTATCAATGTATTTTATTACTCTTTAAACATATAATTTCTTTGATAAAACAACTTGAAAAATTGCATTTTTTGAGATAACATATTAAATTTTTAGATTTCATATTTGCTGAAACGTCAGTGAAGGCTTACTGTAGAGACCTGAAAATTTTTTGGTTTCCATTTGTTTGTCTGCCTGTCTGTTCAGCGATAACTGCCGTAAAAAGCATCGAATTAGCTTGAAATTAAGAATGCATGTTGGTCCCCGGATTTAGCTGTATAGTTTCTGGTTAAATTTGGTTCATTCGTTCAGAATATATAGAACATTTTACTTTGCACCTTAATGCTTTTTTTTCTATGGCATTTCAGACGATTCTCAAATTTCCATTTGTTGAAAGAAAATGGCACATTTAATTAATGTATTTAAATGGTAAATTATGGATGCTGAAATTACCAAAAAAGGGTTTTAAATTATTTCAATTATTTTGGGAGTTTGCCAATATATTTGTCAGATTTTTTAAATTAGGTGTATGAATTTTGGTGGGGCTTTATACGTGTTTTACAATAATATAAAACATTTTGTTCTAACATTTTACTTATTTAACATGATACTTATTTCATTTTCTTTATCTTTTATCAGTTACCTTTAAGCAACTGAATTTTATAGCCTAAACAAAAATCATTTTAAATAATCCCGATTATGAAAAATTCAGCAGGAAGTCTGGCTGAGGGAAATAAAAAGTTAATTAATCTTTAATAATTTGGTGTGCAATATACCTTTGTGTCAAACATTAATGATGTTAGTAACGTTACATTTAAAAATTTAATATAGATACTATTAAAAGGCTATTAGAAAGAATTTTTTTATAGCGACAAATCAATGCGATTTAGGCAATTAGCAGTGGACATGGACATGATGATGAATGATTAACCAGTAGATTTAAAAGTCTCCAAATATGCCTATTCTTGGTGACTTTTGTATGTTTTTGCTATCGAGTAGATTGGGATGTATTTAAACTAAAGTTTTAACATGCTAAAAGTGAAAAGACATACATTTAAAGGTATAAAAGTGTTTTTTAATACACTGATCTGAGAATATGAGAAGAGATACTTTGCAAAATTAAAAACAATAGAATAAAATAATTCACGTTTACAGATGACCCTTTTTATTGAGCACATGCTTGCAATATACTTGAAATCTCGTGATTTCTATTTTACCAAATTTAATTTAAAAAATTCTATGGAAATAGTTTTTTTTAAATCAATATTTATCTTAAAAAAGTTGCCGATTATGCATGAAAAACATAGAAATCAGTTTATTAAAGAACATTTAAATGTCTTTAAATGTACTTTTTTTCACTTTTAGCATGTTATAACTTTAGTTTAATGACAATAAGTGATTTTTTTGCGTAATTTTATAGAGATTTTCAGGGGGGCTCTGCCCCCCTGAAGAAATGTATTTTTTGATTTAACAAATTACCAGAATAAGCAATCCATTCGAATTTCAAAACATCATTGTCACACCGTGTATAATTTAATGCTTCTAATTTTCGAAACCTTCCAAGAATTTTATATGTTGCTAAATATTTATATTATTAAAAAATAAGTAAAATGCAGAATGTAGGATGTGAATATTATGCAGTGTGAGATTAAAAGGCAATCACATTAAGATTTGACATCGAGGCTACTGATCTGCAGATTTACTAGTTATCTTATGTTACACTGTGACATCTGGTATTAAAATGTTGTCCAGGAAAAACAAAATGATTCATAATCCACACAATATTCTATAATCCACACAACTTTTGATCCCAATTTGTGCGGATTAAAGAACTTTGCCTGTCATGGTAAAATATGTATAATTATCGGATGTAATCATGATTATGACATAGAAGTAGTATTGACCATGCCGATATAAAAAAATTATTATTAAAAATTATTTAAACAATAAAAAATAATTTTCAGAGCAATGTTATAAGAACTTAAATTTTTTATTATTGGCTAGTGTAGTATCCTAGAGCCTGTAACAATGATGCAAGACTAACACAATAAAAAAGATCAATCAGCAAATATTTTTCAGCTATCTTACTTCTTACAGCAGTTTCTTTTTCCAGGAGGCGTTTTTCTTCTAACTTCTTCCTTCTTTTTACAGTTGCCCTTTTATCAATACTATTTATCACAGCAGTTTCTCCTTTTGTGAGACGTTTTTCTTGTTTGCTCTTTCTTTTTTGAGAAGCACTGTTTTCAAGGAAATCAACATTTGGGACATAAAAAGGGCGATTTTCATCGAAACTAGGTCCACCTACATTATATTTATTTATTTCAGAAAAAAGAAGGAATAACTAAATACATATTAGTATGGCCCAACATAACAGTAATAAAAAGAATGAGTAAAAAAATAGAATACAATATTCATTTATTATACGAAACACTGTAGAAATTTTGTTTTAAAAGGCATTTTTTAGTGTTATGACAGATTGTTTTTGTGATTAGCTGACAAATTTTCTAACATTTAAAGAGGAATGAAAATAATAAATTAAATTTCAATAATTTGCCATTCAAATTTAAAATTAAGTTTTCCCTGAGAAAAAAATTATCTAACAAAAACTCAACATGAAAACAGCATTTAATATATTATTAAAAGGTAAAATATACCGGGTGTCCAAAAAAGGACTGACCGATTTTAAAATTCAATAACTTGCAAACAGTGACAGATATTTAAAAAATTCTTGAAGGAGGGTTATGCATAAGGTCAAAAGTTTTTTCAGTTTAAGGTCAAAGCAATAGGCACTAAATACAGGCTTGATTTTTTGGCCTTTCTCTTCTTCCATGCGGAAAAAGGAGATTAAAACGTATTGAGTGGCTCCCAAAGTACCAAAAATCGAACCTGAATTTAGCACCTATTGCTTACTTTTGACCTTATGCATAACCCTCCTGCAAGAATTTTTTAAATATCTGTCACCGTTTGCAAGTTATTGAATTTTAAAATCAGTCAGTCCTTTTTAGGACACCCAGTATGAGAATTAAATTAGACCTGATACGTGTAAATTAAATCCTCAATATTCTGATTCATAAACCATTTTAATCCATACACCATTTTAATCATTTGATGTAAATTTTGAAAATATAAATTCATGCACATTAAGATATTATAACTCTCCTAAAAATTTTAAACTTAATCATGAACAAAACTGGATCTCTCTTTTATCTGCCAATTTTTTCACTTTTGTTTTGCTATCATCCCTCTATCATTTTAGTTTTGGAAGTGGACTCAGTTGCATGTAATTTAATCCCAATGGTGCAGGTTGAGATAAGTAGAATTCAATCCTCTGCTGAATTTTTTCTATAGATGACTGGTGAATTCTTGTTGGTGTCCTCAAACCCATGGCCTCCCTCCCATTAGCAAGTTGTTTTCTCAATTTCTCTGTTCATGGAGAACTGAAGTCTTTGAGGAAACTTAAGTTTTCTCCCTGTTGGTGGTTGCTGGATATCTACTTTTCTGTTTTTCCAAGTGCTAGAGACATTTATTTATTTATATATTTTATTCTGTGATGATTTTCATTTTAGTGTTTCAATACTCATGTACTCAAGCATAATTGAAAATACAAGTTTCTTTGTTTTTTTCTGTAATTTTAAACTTTTCAGCACATTTTTCAGATCATTTTAGCTTTTTTTTAATGAAAATCTGTCATTTTGCTGACACATTTCAGTTTAGGGCCAAAATGTAGTATCTTATGATTGATCTTTTATAAACAGGACCATAGCTAAATGATTTATTAGAGCAACTGTAATTTGGAGTAAGAGTAATTTTTAAAACCTTCACCAGCACTTCAAATTAACTTTAAACAGAAGAATGATCGTCAGACAACGAGGAAAACGTGTATAGGATGCTAAAGTATTTTCTGCAAATTTTGACAGAATTTTCAATCTATATCAATTGAAAATATAAAAAGAAAACCTGCAAATTTCGACAATCGGCAAGAAAATAAAGTGGATTCCATCAATTGGTCGTGAAAAAATATTGTAAATTTCGCCAAATGATTGGAGACAAAAAATAATGAGTTTCATCAAATTATCGCCCAAAAAACATCTAGAATTTTGTCAAACGTTCATGAAAACAACAACAACAACAAAAAAAAACATGAAATGCAATTCACAAAATTTGCATATTAATTGCACCATAGAATAAGAAATTTTTCATTAATGATTTTCTGTCTTCCTCTTCACTAATGATCTGAACTTGCATAATTTAGAAATCTCCAAAACCCTTGATGCCAGGCTGTTCAGATTTTTTAGAGTCCACTGTATATAATATAAAGGTCATTCAGAAAGTAAATTTCACACGGCCTGTAAAAAACATAATTATCTGGAAATATTTATAGCAAAAGGTATAGCAATGTTTCAGCTACTTCTCAACATAAGAACCACCGGAATTGTAACACCTGTCATAGCATGGGATAAGTTTTTGTAGTCCAGTGTCATAAAAGTCTGCCGGCTGGGAATGGAGCCAGCTTGTTACAGCTGTCAACCCATAGATCATCACCCGTAACAATTCCTGTTGCCCTCATCATGATATCGCAGAAAAGGTAGCCGATGCATGAAATCATCATGAAACAACTGTTCTGGAAATTGTGCGCTAGGTGTGGGCAGAAGAACCTTACACTCGAATACAAAAACAAACGCATGGGAGCAGCATTGACTGTGGCAGAATTTTTTAACTGTGTCGCAGACAAGCCTCATTAATATCAAATTCTGTCTGCAACCGCAATGCAATATTTTCTTCTAACTGTATACACATTTACACATCATTTGTTTAGGAAAAAGAAAGAACTGAAAAATGAATATATCACAAATCAGGTATTTTACATATTTTATATATAATATTCTTAACTACTTTTTAAATGCATATAAAAAAAGTAAAAAAACCTAAATTTAATAAATCAGCATTAGAAAAATTGTCTAGCATATTTACTGTAATATATAATAAATAAATTGTCCCTTGAGTATGAAGTTAAATTGCTGCAATTTGTAGCAATATATCACAGATTTAAAACTATAATTAGATCAATGCATTGGGTAGAGGGAGGGAGAATTGTGCACATATGCTTAAAACCTGATCCGGGCCCTGATCGCAAAAAAAACGCAATTTTGTGGAAGAATTGTGGAAAAAAAAATTAGGTTTTGATTTTTTAGCCTAACATTTTTTTCTACAATTTTTAAAGTTTTTCGGCAAATTGCAGATATAATTGAATTTCATCAAAGGTTTGTGTTGTTGGAAAAAAAAAAAAAAAAATCTTGAGAGCAAACAGAAATAATCATTAAAAGAAAAAAAAACCTAAAGCAAAACCCTTCTTTTCCTTCCTAATAAAAAAAAAATATATATATATTTCTGTTGTTAATTGGACGATTTCGTTCAAATTTTCAGTAAGTTGCAATAATAATAAATTAGGCTGTGTACCAAATATTTATTAAAAATATAATAAGTTTTAAGAAAATCACTCCCAACCACAAAAAAGCCCACTTACTAGACTTGCTAGAAAAAAAAAACTGATAACAACTTGTGGTTTGTTTATTTAGATCAAAGAACTTGGTTAGTATTTAAAAAGATAGTTTCAACAAAAATATTTCCTGAATATATTTACATTATTTCTATTTAAATATACTCTACTTGACTTCCATCTTAAATGCTTGAATAAACAAAGCATTTAAATAAACAAAACAAACAGATAGATATCTCATTTTTCTTTGCTATTTACTCTGTGAAGAGTTTTTTATGGATGCCCTAATTTTCAAATAAATTATGTCCCATACTGTATAACGAACAATAAGTAAATATAAATTATGTAACACTTATTTTTTACTGCTTGTAGAACATCAGTTAGAGTTGCAGACTTTTCATCATCATATCTTGCTCGTTTCACAGCTCGATCATCAAAGCAATCTTTTGGCGATATATCTTCATTGTTGCTTTCAGCAATATTCTGGTTTCCATTGTTCTTATTATTTTCCAAGATATTTTCCTGATCGTGATACTCATCAACTTCAGAGCTGATTTGTTCTTTCTTGGAATTAGAATCTTCCGCTTTTTTAAATATATTTCCTAAATTTTTAGCCCAGGGTAATTTCCAGTCAATACTTTGACCAGGATAGCATCTTTGAAAATGTGTGCTCAAGTTTTTTTTTACCATTTCAGAATCACACACAGCAGATAAAATTTTATCCCGGGACGCCATTCTAAGCACGTGTTCTTCGCAATAACAGTTAATCTTAGCGAACGCAGAGCTTGTATTGACTCGTGCACTCTTGGAATACGCAGAAGAAAACAGGAATGAATTTAGAGGTGGGAATTTGGCGTCCGGATCAAAGAAACAGGTGCGTAAGGCTGCATACTGCCGAGGGAAAAAATTGTCTGAAAGTTTTGGACAATTTTTTAAAAATTTTCGTTAGTGCAGACAAAAAGTGCCTGACAATTGCAGACAAAAAGTGTCCGACAGTTGCAGACAAAAGTGTCCGAAAGTTGCGGACAAATTTTTTTAATTGATTTCATTAGTACAGACAAAAACAGCCCGCAAGAGATTTTCTGTGTCCGCAACTATGTCGTCGTGTTTCTGCCACGGGGCGCAGCGATACCATGATGAGGCCAAAGAGTACCTCAACAGGATCATTACAGATGATGAGATGTTGGATTGACAAATGTGACAAGCTAGCTCCATTCCAGGGCGACAGACTTCTAGGTAGAGATCAACCAAAAATTCTGTTTTGTTTGAGTTTTGGTGAAAATGCTGCCAGACAAAACTATTTGTATTAAAAAAAATCTGTTTTTTTTTTTTTTATTCAGGAATTTTTTAACATTATTCATTGATTTGAGCTGTATCGGCTGAGATGAGACTCTCTTTATTTATAGCTATGAACTTCACTGCTTATCAGTCATGACTAACTCAAGATGCGAGTGCAAATTATAAAGCAAGTAATGCATATGTGACTTGAACTTTAAAGACTGTTTGACTTGTGAAATATAGGTAGCATATTTCATGCTAACCTATATCACATTTAAAACCAGATAACACATTATTTGTATATTTAATTAAACGCACGTGGAATAGCTGTCATGATGATTTGATGATATAAGCTAGCCTCTAAATAACTGATATGAAGAATGTAAATGAAAAGTTCAGTAAATGACAAAATGTCTGTTTTCTTGAAATGATAACAATGAAAATAAAAGTCCAGCGTTTATTGAATCCAAAGCAAAGTTCTTCAAATAAAAGAGGATCATAACATAATGTAGATATAGATGAAAACACTTTTAAAACATCATTAAATGTCCAGGTACTATGGCAAAGATGAAAATCTTAACTGTTACTTTTAAAGAGATCACTAATTAATTTCAAAATTGAAAGAAATATATTTACCATAATGAGATTAAATATTCATGAAAAGATTACTACTTTAATTAAAACATTTGAGGAAAGCATTGGACACATTTCCATTTCATGAGAGGTTCGGGATTAAACCCTTTAAGTCAAGCAAAGACAATGAAATACCTAGCTATTTTCTTCCATTTTAGCTACTCTCCTCAGTCTTCTACTCTTTCCAATATTAGCATTGTGTTACCCTTCTTTTCTAAATCAAGCTTTCCCATTGCTAAAATTCTTAGACAACATGACTTCAATATAATTTTTGCCCCTACCAATAAACTCACCCTCTCCAAATTCAAAGATCCTATTGAATTATCCAATTCATGGGGTATCTACCGTATTAATTGCCAGTGTGGCCTTTCCTATATTGGACAAACCAAACGCTGCTTAAAATTTCGTATCAAAGAACATCAACAATATATTAAAAAATAAGAAATCAATAAATCCTCTATTGCAAAACATTGCTGGGAGATGAATCATACTTTTGACTTCAATTCGGTTAAAATAATCTCTAAACCTACTTCTATACACGAACTTAACTTCCTTGAATCATTTCATATTTATAAAAATATAAAAAATATTGTTAATTGTGAATTCGCTATTCCCCCATTATCAGACTGTTGGAAATATTACATAAAAACTTCTTTCTCTTAATCCCCCCCCCCCCCCCCTCACTACTTCGGTTCCATTTCCTATCTTTTTTCCTATTGGCTGTTGCCTGCAATCTTCTGTTTTCCTATTGGTCAATAAACTGTGCCATCCTTAGCACTGAGGAAGGTATGCTATATACTACCGAAACCGGTATGCTTAGAATTTAAAATTTTGGTGCTTTTAACGTTGCTATTTTTTACGCTTTTATTATATTGCACCAAGCTCCTACTTGATAATTATTGGGTTTTACCAAAAAAAAAAAAAAAAAAACCCAGGTGTTTTTATTTTATTTTTATTTATTTTTTTTTTTTTGGGGGGGGGGGGGGGGGGGGGGGGGTTGGAACCCTGCGGAAAGAATGATCAAAAATAAAAGCAAGGAACTAAACCAAATTAGAAAAATATAGACTAAAAGAGACAAATGGAAAAAAATTTCGAGAAATAGCAATATTATCGACCATCTCTGAGACATGAAAATAGTTATTAGGGAGATAATTGTAGGCTACTTTTCCATAATTATAATAAAATATGGATTAATTTTATTTTATTTCAAGTTTGGGGTCAGTATTGGGTATGTGTATCAGATTCAAATCAAGTTTCAGGTTAACAAGATTGTTTTCATACGATTCATGTCGAGTTGAGGTGACTTGAAATGGAATGTTCAAAGACTCTAGTTTCAGGTTGGATTGCAGCTCAATGATGTAATTATCTTTTGCATTTTTGGGGGGGTCGGGTTTCAGGTTACAAAAAAAAAAAAAATTGCAATCCCAGTTAAGCTGTAGTTTGACTTATAATAGGTACTGTGGGTTTGAGTCAAACCACTCACTACTCTACCCCGATCCAGTGCAGGATTCCCCTCTTATGTATTTTAATTTCAGAGTAATTATCAATTAAAACTAAGATGATTGAAAACATACTTATGAAAAGAACGAAAAGAAAACTCATCTTGCATTAAAATCGAATTGTGGAACCCACTGAAGGTTTTCAATTAAAGGTTGTTTAATTAAATCCAGAGCAATTATAAATTAAAACTACAATGATCAAAAACGTACTGAGAAAAAATCCTGTAACACAGTAAAATCAGATTTCTCGGCCTGATGCAAGACTATTTTTACATGTTTTATTTCAGAAGAATTATCAGTTGAAACTAAATTAATCCAAAATGAAGAACAAAAGACATGCATTAAAATATGATTACCTGACCCGATGCAGGACTCTACTAATTTTTAAGTATTATAAGTAATTCCATACTAATAAATTAAAATTATGATATTCAAATTATACTTAAATATGTGCAAAACAGATTTTTTTTTTAAAGAATGCATAAAATATAAAACGAAATTCACAAATTAGAATTTCAGTTTACATAATTAGCTAAAATGTAAAAGAAGCTGAATGAAGAAGTAAAAATAATATTCCTAAAAGAAATCGATACCATACTTCTGTCAGACAATATAGGAGGTTGAAGGAGGACAACAATCATCCTTTTCACCCTCCCTAATTGGCATAATAATTGAAGACACCACTCTCTTATCTCGTTTTACGAACTCCATTTTCATTTTGTGAGCCACGTACAGTTGTGACATATACAGTTGAACGTTTGTCACGGCACAAATTTTGCATTTATTTCTCACTTCTGCGAATTTTGTAAGTTGACGTGTGTTTTGCAAAAACAGCTTTTAATACCAATTTTTTTTTTTTTAGTTTTTTGCTTATAAATATAATTTTTTATGTTTATATGGCAAATGAAGTCTTATAAATAAAAGTGCACAGTTTTGACTTTAGTTTAAAACTGAAGTAATGTTAATAATGATGAAAAAAAATTAGATAATCTAAGAAAATTTTATATTGTTTAAAAGTTTAACAAAGTGGAATGAAA
Source organism: Maratus speciosus (assembly GCA_963932465.1). Taxonomy (NCBI): domain Eukaryota; kingdom Metazoa; phylum Arthropoda; class Arachnida; order Araneae; family Salticidae; genus Maratus; species Maratus speciosus. Next base: position 417,315,097 of record OZ010791.1, read on the forward strand.
TTAAAAAAAAAAGATTTTATGTTTCTTGTTCTCTACATATTTTAATATTTAGAGATCAAATAAAAAATACCTGAAGAATTAAAACAAATTATAAAGTAATAATTAATAAATGAAATATAAAAACAAGAAAGAAAAAATCATGCGTCAAGCATAGATTATGAAACACTTTCCAACACGTTCAGAATAATGTAACAAAACAGAACTGTTTAAAAATTTTAAATATGTCTAATTCAGCCATATGGAAATGCATAACACATTTCAAAACACAATTTCAGCTGTTACCATCTACAATTGGAAAATTATCCGAATTTTTTCAGCAGCCTTGCATATGATATATAGATTTGTATCTATTAACTACATGCATGCCAAAATTTAGTTCACTTAAGAAATACATATACTTTAATTGAAAATTCCCCTTCAGCAATTTACTCTAATACAGAGAATGGCATGTGAATCCTTTTGTGCAGACCTGTATATGAAGTGTAGGATTTATATATAACGAGTAACATGCAAAAAATTAATTAAATTTAAAAGTGCATACCGAATTTTAAACAGTATACTCCAGGAATTATTACTCAAAGACATTACTATAAACAATGTCTTTTGTGTGGCCCTGTAAATAAATAAAAAATGCTATGAATGCCCTGTTCTAACGTGATCGTAGTGAAATTCGTAGTGATTTATATCAGTTTCAATACATTTGAAATAGCGTAATGTCATTAAAATACTCTGCAAATGGTTTTTCCCCATACACCATAATGTAATGGAATACTTTTGAGTGCCCCTGTAAATAAACTATTAATCCTACATACTTCATATACAATACCAAACATGCTTTGGTGATCCTAAATAACCTTTATCAATTGCATAAAAAAACGAGTATATTTACAGGAGTTAGAGCGTGGACCATCGAAATGAGATAACATGGAGAGAGCAATGTCAACTTCTTTTTGACCCCAAGATAAAGTCATGTGACATGTGGATGTTTTTCTCCCACCAAAGTTTGACTGCAACTTCCGTCCATTGGATTTATATGGGGTTGTCCGTAAAACAAACGCATTGAGAGTTTTCTTTTTGTTTTGTAAGTAAAAATGGTGACGTATTTTAGCACATACTGATATAAATAAAGATATGTCAAAGAAGGAGGTATAACCTTTCGTTTGGGAGTCTTACATTTACTTTTTAAACTTATTTTATTTAAAATAATAATAATAATAATTGTGACTTGAAGCAATGTTATTATTTGATAATGATTGGTTTTTGACCCGTAAATGAAGCATATCCATTTTTTAAAGAAAATATTTTTACTCTGATATATGTACTTTTATCTTGTGTAAATTATGTAAGTTTTAAATTGCAATAATTTTATTATTCATTTAAACAAACAAGAAATTTCCGTTTTCAATCTTGACATAATTTTTTGCGACAATTTGTAATTTTCCTCTTTCGTGCAGTATATTTATATTTTTAACTACTGTAAATCTTTCTTAAATTATTCGTAATGTTCAGGTATAAGTAATTGTTAAATATGTATTTAATTAAAAAAATTAGTATTTCAAAACTTTTTTCTGATCAAAGTTGTTCCATAAATTATTATTACAAAAAATAAATATTTATAAGAATCGGAAAACATTGAGGAAACAAACTCAATGTATCATCAATGTTATAAATTAGCGTAATTTTGAGCACAAAACAACAATTGTTTTCATTCTTCCAAAAAGGAATAAAATGTTACAAATTTTTTTTAAAAAGAACATGGAAATTAATGATTGAGTTAATTAATCAAAAAAAAAAAAAAAAAAAACCTGTAAAAATATTAACGTAAATTTAAATTTTTCATTCATATTATTAAGATGATATAAAGATGACACTGTCTTTTAAATCCTGTCTCAATCCTGCAATTTTATATATTAATCTTCCACATATTAATTTCATTGACATATATATTTTTTTATTAATGACAGGATAATATTGTTCTAATTAGAGTTTAGTATCATATGGAGTAATTTCATCTGATCCTGTTGAGGTTCACCCTATTTTATTTATTTACTTGGTCAGATTAATTCTATATATATATTTTAATGGTGGAGATAATTTTTAGCAAAATTATATGTCAGTGATATTTTAAATACAGGATTAAAGTCCCCTTTTTGCACTTCATTTTTAAAATGTATTTCCAGTTGCAATTTATTGTTATGCGAAGAAAGTACATTTAACTAAAACTATTAACCCAGCTAAAAAATTAGAATACAAAGTATTAACCTCATTATATGCACATGAAACCTCTTAAAATCTTGCTTCTACCTTCAAAGTTGTAGCACTTTTTTTTTGCATCTAATGAACAAAGATAAAATTCTTTGGAAACTCGTTATTGTGTTTATATTTTTTATGGTGATTTTGAGGTTTTTACATTGCGTTGAATTTTCATTCTGTTTAAAGAACGTTTATTGTAATTAACTTTTAATTTTATCCGAGTATTTTAATGCTCCGCTTTTATTTCTAGTTTTAAAAAATCCAATATTAAACGCTATAGATGAATGAAATTGGCAGGTGTTCTTATACAGAAATGTGTAATTGAATGGTGTTTATAATTTTTTGATAAAAGCAGATCTTTCAGAAAATTCTACTAAAATGAGCGTATTGAACCAAATTCTTGATGCGGCAGTGCGAGAAAGAGAGGAGAAACTTGTCCTTCATGTGACAAGAATCACTTATAACTAGGTAAGTATTTTATTTATGAAAAAAGGGAAAACGCTATTTGATTCCAAATCGCTTCAGTAGTGAGATCTACCAGTTTTACGCACTTACTTTCCTAAATGAGTGAGAAAACGTATCAGAAAGTTTCGCGTTCTTGAGCAGGAAATTTGAAAAACACTTAATGTAGAAGTTTTTTTTTTTCCCTTAAAAATAAAAATGATGAGCAAATAGTGATTTTCATTACACTTTTAGATATATTGTGAAATTTGATTTACTTATTTTTTAAGCTAATTAACTTTTTCAAAAGCTGGTCCTTATAAGGATACATTTATAAAGAAAGAAAAGTTATTGCAAAAAGTTTAAAATTGCAGAAGAAGTGGGGTTTTAAAATTTTCTTAAACTGTTTTTTAAAAATTAAAATGTTCAGATTTTACTCTAAGAATTGCATTTTTTTCTTGATTAAATAGTTTCCCTACAAAAAGCATTTAATAATATGACAAGACATAGTTCAAAGAGTATATTGAAAGAACAATAACTTTTCAACAACAACTTTCCTTTACTTTCTTTTTGGTTTCGGATTAGAATGTGCCTGGTTGGGGTTTTGTTTTGGATTGATTTCAAATGTATTTTTTAGGTTGATATGATCTTCGTATACTTATAAGTATTCTATAACAAAAAAAAAACTTTTTTATATTTTATTTTATTTATTTGTGTGTGTGGCATTAATCAAATATTCTGTGCCAAATGGAGCAGAGTGAGGGGGAGTGGTCACGGGACAATTTTATTTGATACTAAATAAACTGTATCATAATTCATAAAATATGTTTCCTTTTGGGCTCAAAAAATGATTTTCTTTTTTATTTTTAATGTTTTCTAAGTTTGATTTTTGTTTTTAGTAGAAATGTCCTTCTTTGAACATAATCCAGTATATGATTGCCACAAAGCAAACTAGACTTCGATAAACATACGAATAGCCTGAAATACTAAATTATATTTTAAAAAACAGCTCCGGATAAAACTGAGAATGAAAACGCATATTCAAATATAAATAGAGATTATTTATATTTATATATTTCAGTGTTTTACTGTTTTTCAATTCCCTATCTTGCTTGTAATAAAAATTTATTTTTTAATATTTTGATAAAGTATAGCACTTCATCTTTTATTTTCATTTTCCCACTTATGAAAGATAAATTAGTCTTGTTTCATAACGTTTGTATGTATCTACTATATTAATCATTAAGCACAAATCACTTTTACTATAAATTAGTTTCTCTACGCCAAGAGTTACGCAAAATCGGCAGTTTTGCATGCTTAAATCCCTAACACACATACCTACCCCACATTTTAAGGCTGTGCTGAATGGGGAAGAGCAGTCTAGGTTATTTTAAGTCTATGGTGTGGACAGATGGACAGACAAACCGAATGCATAAAGACTTTTCAACTTTGTTGGAAAGTGTTAAAAAGAGCAAATCAGAGGAATTTTGGAAATGGAAAGCTGTTTCAAACTGTCCAAAAGCGTAAGGAAATTTTTATCAGTTCCAATGAGCAGCGTGGGCACTGGATAATAAATTTCAATTAATTAAAATGTGTTACAGCATGAAAGGAATAGCAAAAATAAGAAAAAAATAACAAAGTAGAATATTTTAAATCAAAATTCTGTTCACTAATATGAAATGTAGAAAAAAAGTGAAAGAAATAGAATTATTAGAAAAATTCATGCTTATTTATGTGATGGATTAAATTTTCACTATGTGCAAGTTAAAGTTAAATGTTTTATAAACATATGATTCTTCAAATGAAAATTTTGCACGAATTTCCAGCTTTTTTATACCGTTTTTTTCACCACGAGAAACACTCAATGTTAGGTATAATGCATACATACAGAATCTTACTTAAATGAAATCTACTGTAGCAAATTCTGCTGTACGGGCATATTAAGTTGTTATTTATGTTGTATCCAGAATGCTTCCCAAGTGTATATTTTATAGTAGAACAAAAATATATACGTATATTGTATTTATTTAAAAGCAATATAGGTAATTTTATGTATAAAGCATTACAATAGTATGTAATTTTAAATGTATGCATTGTTTAGTTAGAGCTTGAAGGCAAAAATTTCTAACTCATTCACAGCATTATTTTTATATTTAAAAACATGAAATTTATAGGTAAGGCATTAAACTGAATAGCCTTTTCATTTTTTGACAAAAATATTACTATTTTGAGTAACAATCGATTGCTCTCTCATGACAGACCTTTCTCAAGCTGTTGCATCCCAAAAGTTCATAAGAACAGCGATTTGTTGAATAATTTTTAGTCATTATAGAAAATATAAATTATTTATGACAATTATATTATAAAATATATTATTAGATGAAGAAATTTTCTTTGATCTTAAACCTAAAAAAATAATGGATTTGTTTGTACAATAAGAATTTATTAACCTCAATTGTAAAACATATGCATTTAGTAAATTCATTTTAAGCATAAAAATGATTTAAAAGACTCTAAAACAAGAAATCAAAATAAGTTTATATTTCTCAATCTTACTTATTGAAGGAATTATGCTATGAGGCAGATCCCAGGAGCTTGTGTAATTTGCATACGGAGAAATGTTGCTACCAACACTGCCAGAAGATAGAAGAGGAAGATCGATGTCCGTGGTAGGGACTAAATACAAATGTTAATTGTGTTTTAGTAAATAAATTAAATATTATTTTTTAAGCATTAATTACTGTTTATAAAAACTTCATATTGAATGCTAGAATTAAATATTATTTTTGCACATAAATAAAATTTAATTGAAGTTTAATTGAAAAAACAATTTTGGGCTGAACTTCTTTTCCAATTGCAGACCGGCCAACTTTTGAAAATGAGAAATCGTAGCACTCAAACTTAAAATTAATCTGGATGTTGGTTGGTTTTCCGTCTTTCGCAGCCGTCTTTCGACATTCGTAGAAGGATTAAGATTTCATTCTTTCAACTGAATATAGTAAATTTTTTCCTCTGAATATTTTTATACGATTTTTAGAGTTTCTTCTTGTTTCGCAGCATTTTTTTTTTTTTTTTTACATTTGTAAAAGAACCCTGGTTCCAATTTTTTAACACAGTGCAATAAAGTTTGCCGTAATTCGCGATTTTTCTACCGCGATCATTTCAGGATATTCACTATTTTTCCACAATCATAATACACATTTTTCTATCACGATTCTTTGTTGAAATCAGCACTTTTTACCATGAACTTTTGACGAAATTCACATTTTTTACCGCAATCCATTGACGAATTTTGCGTTTTTTGCCACGATCCTTTGACGAAATTAGTGTTTTCTTTCTGCGATCTTTCGGTGAAGTTTGCATTTTCTTACTGATCTTTCGATGAAATTTGAGTTTTCTAACTGATCTTTTCACGAAATTCGCGTTTTCTTTCTGCGATATTTTGACAAAATTCACGTTTTTACCACGATCCTTTGACGAAATTTATTTTCTTCTGTGACCAATTGACGAAATTGATTTTTTTTTACACGGTCATTTGTCAAAATTCGTGATAGTTTATTGCAACCGATCGGCAAAATTTTCAATATCTTTTCGCGACCAATTAACAAAATTCACTACTCGTTTCCATGACCTTTTGACGAAATTTGCAATATATTTCCCTCGATAGTTTATTGAAATTCATAATTTTTGGCAGAATTCGCAATCTCTTTCGGAACTCAAAGAAATTAGCGATTTTATTAAGCGATCTATTGAAGATAATCACTTTGTTTCTGAGATCTTTGACGAAATACCCGATATTTTTACACGATCGTTGGAAGGAATTCTCAATTTTTTCCGCAATCGATTCACAAATTAATTTGGGGAAATTCCATAAAAAAAATTGCAGACTTCCAATAAATTTCAAAATATATTCGCAGAAGAATCATAGATCTGTGGAAGAATTTGTAGGGGGAAATACTGCACAGCAGTTTTCATTATACAGGACTTTCATTTCCGCGTGCGATTTCAAACCCTGCCCTTCAAACCCCCCCTCCCCCTCCAAAAATTCTTAAAGTGGCATCCCTGTTTCTAAGGAAGGAAATTCCTGTATAAATATTTACAGAAATACGATTCACTCGTGGTTAATACACATAAAGAGGGTTTTATGTTAAGAAGCTTGTTTTGCAGCCCAGATTTTTTTTTCCCCATGAGCAATTTTTAATGTCCGAATTTTCGGACTAATGACCAATTTTTTTAAATTTGCGGAAATGAATACTTTGAAATTTTTGAAAATTCGTAACAGAATCACTTTTGAAAGATATGCTGCGTGGGACAAAAATCGCAATTAGAAGCAAAAAATACGTTCATGTTTTTTGCAAAAAATTGTAGTTTAAGACCGATTTTCGTAGCATCGTAGTTTATAGGTCCAAATCGTAGCAACTACGATTTTTTCGTAGCAGTTGGCAGGTCTGCAATTGAATATTTGGCTTGCAAATTCATAGTATGTTTGGATAGTTTTATGTATAGAATTATTGACATTAATTTTTTAAAATTACATATTGAGTATATTTTTGGAGATTTTGTCACTATTCTGACTTTACAAAAAAAAAAAAAAAAAAAAAAAAAGCTTTTAAAATTGGTTATGATCTAAATATCCCCCTGGACCTTACATAGATTTATTTCTGTTAATTACTAACATGAAAAAAAAGAAAATTGAGAATTAAAATTGTAGAAAACTCATTTAATTCAATTTAAATTTGGGGGTATACATGTATACTGCTATCACTTTAGGGGGCGGGGGGTAGCACCTGATATTGTAAGATATCTCTAGGGGTAGGAAAGTTCATCATTTGATATTATCATTTTTGATTAACCAAAATTTTCTTTTTTTGGTAACATTTTCTTTACATCAAAATAGTCTGTTAACTTTTTCTTGGTCTGTAATCTATTTTTATGAAAATACAAAGATTTTATTAAAACCATTAAATAATAATAAAAATTATAAAATAATTTTATTCTAAAATATGGAACATCCCAGTGTTCAGCATTCCTATATTTCTGCAACATGTGCTTAAATAACCAGGCTCGAAATGATATATGTTATGCTTACTAGTAAAAAATTGGAAAGAATGTAGGCCACCTGTTTTTTTCATAAGAAGTTCTACTTACCCCCTTTTCTGTACAAAGTGCAAAAACAAAATATTACTATAGAATGCATTATATAACAAAAAGCTATTACAGTGAAACCCCGATTGAATGTTAATCAAGGGACCATACAGAAATGATGCTATATGCAGGAAAAGTTAAATCGGGGTAAGACAAAACAATAAACTGAGCATAAAACAAAGATCAATTTAGGTAACATACCTTTAATTTCTTCCTTAAGTATGGTTTAGACATCAGTTTTCTAAATTATACATTAAAGAAAACTGTTATTTTATTTTACATCCTATTTTTAGCATTACAAATTGCATTCTCAACATATATGACCTTCTCTAAGCTTTTTCCTTGGCTTCCACAATTTGAAATGAATGCTTTCATTGTTTTTAGTTTGAATTGATTCTGCGACAGGAGGAATTCCATGTTCCTCATCATCACTTTCATCCTTATCCAAGCTATCCGATTCTGAGTCCAAGTCAGGCTGCACACTGAGATGACACAAGCAACATGAAATGCATCTTAGCAGAAGAAACAGGTTGAAACAGAAAAGAAAATAGCTTTCTTTTTGACACCATATTGTTACTGGTTACAGCTAACAAAAATTCCCTAAGTAATGATAGCAGTTCTGTTCTACTACTTAAAAAAGCAAATTTCAATCGGATACAATGGGATCAGCGAGATTCTGCGAATATATGTGGATGGAAGAAAGGACGGATTTCAAATACTGTACTTGCTGTTTGTAAGAAAGGACAAAAAAGAAGGGAGATTCCGAGTTTTACACAGAAACAAGTCTTTTTTTCCATCAAAATTTCTATTTTAGGAAGATTTCATTGAGTTTTTCTTGCTAGAAAAACATTAAATGCGGGAAATATTTCAAAATGATAACATTAAACCAGGGATTTTTCAAAACATTACAAGTATAGGAAATGAATTGGGACTAATAAAAAATGACATTATGTGCGGGAAATTGTTAATATGGGTTACTTTAAATCAGGATTTCACTGTATTAAATATTTTAAATAGTAAGTATTTCCTTCTTTGACATAAAGTTATTTCATGTATAATAGTGATATTTGATTGACTTATCTTCATTTAAACCAGTAAAATATGCGACAAAGAAATGTATATTATTACAAACATATAAAAAATAAAAGAAAGAAAAAATTGTAAAAATACAAAGATTTTTTAGACACTGATAACGATATCATTAGGGAGGGGGTCCAAAATTATCAAAATGTTGATAACATTATATATGTACAGCCCCTTATAAAATTCAAATAGGATTTTCAGTTTTGACAAATGTATTACCATTCTGAGCGACAACAGATTGCTCTTTCACGACAGACCTTTCTCAAACTGTTGCATCCCAAAAGTTCATAAGAACAGCGATTTGTTGAACAATTTTTAGGCATTATAAAAAATATAAGTTATTTACTATAATTACATTATAAAGTATATTATTAGAAGAAGAACTTTTATTTGATCTTAAACCTTGAAAAATAATGGATTTGTTTGTACAATAAAAATTTATTGCCCTTAATTGTAAAACAAATGCATTTAGTAAATTCATTTTATGCATAAATTTTTTTTTAAAGACTTTAAAACAAGAAGTAAAAATAAGTTATTTCTCAATCTTACTTAATAAGTCAGGAGAAAAATTAACATCAAGGGGGGCAGAAATACTTTGAAGCCTTTGAATCACTGTAGCTCTTTTTTTACTGTTTAAGCCAATGTCTTCATTTGATCCCACAGAAGATGAAGGAATTATGTTACGAGGCAGATCCCAGGAACTTGTGTATTTTGCATAGGGAGAAATATTGCTACCAACACTGCCAGAAGATAGAAGAGGAAGATTGATGTCTGTTGTAGGAACTAAATAAATGTTAAATGTGTTTCAGTAAATTAATTAAATATTATTTTACATTTAATACTTTCTAAGTAATAATTACTGTTTACATAAAACCTCATATTGAATGCTAGAAATAAAGATTTGGCAGAACTGCTTTTAAAACTGAATATTTGGTTTGCAAATTCTTAGAATGTTTTGTATAGTTTTATGTATAGCATTACTGACATTGAATTTTTAAAACTACATATTGAGTATATCTTTAAAGTTTATTTACTATTCTGAATTTAAAAAAAAATATAGTAATAAGCAAAGAATATACAGTACATAGATACATGAAAATTATGAATATACTACGTAACTGCATCATTAATAAAACAACAACAAATGCTTTTTAAATTGGTTATGATATAATTATGCCCCTGGTCCTGGACCTTACTTAGATTTATACTTCTGTTAATTAATAACATGAAAAAAAAACTTAAATTAATTATTAAAATTATAGAAAATTCATTTAATTCAATTTAAATTATACATTACAAAATGTTCTCTTAATACATGATAAAAATGTGATATTAATATATATGGTGCGCTATATAATTAGGAAAAGGACCAGTATGATCATAAATGGCACACTGAAGAATATGGAACACCGCAAAGTGCATTGTGAATCACAAATAACCCACAACATAATTTAACTGCATTATTCTTTTTGGTCCATCTTTAAATTAAAATATGAAGAGAATAATAATCAGCATTCGAAATTCTTGGTGGTCCGCTGGTCCGAGACTACCAAAAATTTAATTGCACAACTAATTTGAAAAATTTAATGGTCCGCAGAACCAGTAACATTTCTCTTCTCTCTGACAGATAAACGTAAACTTTCCTGTCCCTAAGAAAACCACAACTAAACACAAATCACATAATTTTATTTCATTTAAAAAAATTAATTAAAAAAAATTGCATTAAACCTTAGTCAGTTGAAATAAATAATCTGAAATGAAATATTTAATTAATAATTTTATAGTTTATTTTTGTGTACTGTTTAATTTTTAGCAAATTATAATTTTACATTTTATTATGCTGAAAAAATTTTAGATAACTTCCTAAGTTTGATTTATATTCTAGGATGGGGGGGGGGGGGGGGGGGGGAGGAGGGGGAGGGGAGGCACTCAAAATTAAATTTGCCTAAGTAAAAGGGTTTAAAGAAGTTATTCTTAATAAATGTTTGGTTCAAATTTGAGTTACGAGATTTCACTTTTTGTTACAAAATGTTTTTTTTTTTTACAAAAATATCATAATAAATTTCACAACCTATAATTGTCCAAATGCTTAAAAATTTAGATATGTTATATAAAATTCATAAGCAGATTAACCTGATTTTCACATTTCTTGAAATTTAGAAATCTTCTTTTCAATTCATTTTTTAAAAATTCCTTAAAAATTTAGATATGTTTCATAAAATTCGTGTTCGCTGACTGTGTAAAAAAAACCCAACAACTTATATTTAGCAATAAAATGGGACAGAATAACCGCAATGGAAAAGGGAGGGGAGGGCGTGATTCAAGGTTAGAAAAAATACATTTCTTATTGTCCGAACACTGTGCATAATTTTCATGTTAAGATATTGATATTGATTTTTAAAAAGCAGTGTTTTTTTCTGTTCTTTTTATTTTTCAGTTTTTTCTCTCTCTGATGGATGGAGTCATTTTCAAAACAAATAAATCAAAATAATTTTTATTTATTTGTTTTGAAAATGACTCAGATAGAGTCGAAACGTGTAAACAGTCAAATAAACCTATTTTTACTGTTTTTTAAAGTTTCAATTTACACCTTTTAGCAAATAAAATTAGTATATTATTACAAGGTGTTAATTTGTTATATATTCAGAAAATTTATTTAATATAATGTGTCTTATCAGTGTGCTACTTATTTGATTTCATTTATTAAATGCATTTTCTCAAATTATGTTTATTTGACTTGAAAAATAAGGAAAGGTTGCACATTATACTTTAAAAAAATTAGGTGAATGATGAATAATTACAAAAATTTGGAAACCTCGTGACCATATGTCTTCGCACTAATATGGAATCACACTGAATTTTTATTAACTTCAATGATAAATTCTGAACAATAATTTCAATGTCAATCCTTTATATTTATAGGTGAAATAAACAGATTAGCCTGATTTTCATATTTCTTGAAATTTAGAAATCTTCTTTTCAATTCATTTGTTAAAAATCCTCCTCCCCCTCCCCTCCCATTTTCTCTTTGAAAATTGTTTTGTCAAAGTGATAAATTCTATTTGGAAACACTACTACTATCAAATAACAAAATTGCATTATGAAATTTGTTTTTAAGTTGAAATTTACTCAGATGATTTATAATTCCAAATGAAAACTCAAAGTACTTTGCCTATTGGTGATCTTTAACCCTCTAAGTGGTTTGACCGTTGTTACATTTTCAATATTTCAGATTGTTAATTTATCGTCTGCATTATTTTCCTATTTAAAATTCAATATATAAGTACAAAAACAACTTTTAAAAACGTATTAAGTAAATAAATAAAAAGCATTTTAAATAATTTATATTCCGTTAATAATCTTATAATTAATAATTATTCAAAGTAATAAATATTATAATATGCAATTAAATATCATTCTAATAATGTACGGATCTTTTAGAATATAAACATTACGGAATATCGTACGTTAAAGTAACTTACAATGCTTTTCTAACAATCGCTAACTTGCGAAAATATAAATTTAAAAAGTTCTTTAATATTAATTATTTTATTCCCAAACTATTTTTATTGGATGCTACTATTTATTTCTAAGTGATTGCCAAAATTTCATTAATTTTAAACCATAATTTAGCGAGATATCCGCATTACAATATTTAATCACTTCTGTCAATTTTAAAAGACCCGCAATCCATTTTTTTTCCAGACGCAGTTGGACATTTTTTTGTGTTTCTTCCTCGCAGAAAAACGATGTTGTGACTTCACTCTATCCTCCATCTTGTTTTAGTATCAGGCAGCGATATCTCCTTAACTCAGGAATGCAGGGGAATGCAACTTCGATTACGATACAAATCGTTATCGATATTTCGATTGCGATGAAAATCGCTATCGATGTGGCTCAGAAGCATGCGTGCCAATCGCTCATTGGCTAAATTTGAGTTCAGCGTCGGTCCAACGATCTTTGGGGGCCATGTGCACTTCGTCTCTCTCACTTGTCAACGATGTGATCTTACGTACGGTTGTACGTTTGAGGCTGAGGCCTTAGACGAAAAAATGATTGCGAAGGATAGCACACTTATCCCAATCTAAGAGAATAATTCCATTTTCTACAGAAGTAATAGCTTGCTCTTCCTACTTGATGTTTTTCCATAAACAGATCTTCTATCATCTCAGCGATTTCCCGGCATAAGATCCATCTGAGCTACGACATCTTAAACGTTCAACCAAAAATCTGAAACGTCCTTAAATATATCCTCATCATCTGAACTAAGCAGAGACAAACCAGCATCTGATATGTTTCTGTTCTCGTTATATAAAAGAACTGCATAAAATTCGTAATCATCTGTGCAACGAAGTCGACGATTAACTTTCTAATTGTCTGTATAAAATCCGTAACCATCTATGCAATGAAGTCCACGATTAATGTCCTAATTGTTCCTGTTGCCATGATATAAGTGAACCGTGAAACAGTCCATGATGATCTGTGTTTACGAACTGATTTTTTTCACAATACTCCGAACTGTAAGACTTTAAAAATATTTTCAGAAATACCCGCGGAAAATATCATCTGATTTAAACATACAATAATTGATTTATATCTTGTAATTATCTTAAAAAATGAAAAATAGTATTTTAGCTTGGCCAAGCATAATTGTGTGTTAGTAAAGAAAATTAAATTCATATTTGCATTACATGAATGTCTGTTTACTTCACAAAAGGGTGAGTCTTTTTGCTTTTTATTTTTCGGCTTCCGCTCCAGGTATTTATTAATGGCAACATTTCTTAATTAAATTTTGATAATATTTAACTTTAATTCTTAATAATTTCATTGGTTGCCAATTCATTTACTTTTTCAGACATATCGCCACTACGATCACGGCCATATTTAACAACTGTATTTTTCCGTTTCCCTAAAACAAATTATATCGGTTGTACACAAATATATTTTTAACAGGATTGTATTTTAAGATGTGTGTCAAATAAAGAAGCCTGAAGTGTATACTAGAAACAAACAGGGAAAGAAAATTTAAATTAGTATTAATTTTATAAGCATTTTTATAAAAATACAGGAAAGCCCTCAAAATGCTCAGAGGGCTAATAATGCACAATTACAATTTGTCGATTAAAAATGTAAATTGCAACCTTGTTTAACAGTTAAATCTTACAACACAATAATCTTACAATAACAGCTTTATGATGGAAAGCTGTCAAATATCTTTATAATAAGATAGATCTGTTTATCTTCACTACCCATATGTCCAAAATATTTTGCAGATTGACAATTAATAAGCATGTGTACACGAATATAATATAAGTTTATAAGTACTATAGGTTTTTATGCATCTTATTTCATATTCCCCTTATTCAATGACAAAATAAATAAGATAAATATTACTATTCAAAAATAGTGGTAGCATTCTGAATAAAAAAAAAGTAAGCTTGCCAAACTGGTAACACTGATATGAATGGTGCAGATGCAAAAGTCACATTATCCACTTTTTTAAGGTATTGAGTTATTCATATCACCGTGTTCATATTTTTAAGGGTAATCGGACTGTAATAATGAACATATTTAGGTTGAAAAATAATGCTGAAAATCTCGTTTTAATGCTTAACTCGCATTATCCAACAACTGTTTTTTCAGCATAACTAACACTATTCCAATTCAACCAATCAGGGAGACTTCCAAAGGATCATGGGATTTGAAGAAATACTATGGTGATCACTTGAAAGAAAATGAAGATTTGTTTTTTTTACAAAAAAATTATTGATGAGGGTACAGTAATAACAGTGAAGATGAACCAACTTGTGAGCCAAAAACAGAAGTAAATTAAGTTAAGGTTTAAAGAAGTAAGAATTTGTGTAAAAAAGTTTTCCACTAGTTTAATGACAGTGAAGAAGTTGAGCCATGTCTAACAAAAAATTTTTGCACAAATTATTTTTAATAAATGTTTTTTGTGTTTTGATTTTTGCTGTTTATTACCCTCCAAAATAACACAATGAAAACTAATATTTAGATTTTTTTTTTTTTTAAATTCATAACTATTTTGGTTTATAACTAACATTACCCATAAAAGTTTGCTGCAAAACTCACATTTTCCATATTTAAATTCTAGCTTTCTAGAATTATTACAGATTTAGAACTATGTACAAGTAGTTGTTATGGCAACAAATAAATATATTATACAAAAAAAAATTGTGCTACTACATCATGTTTATTAATAATAACCAGTTTTTTTGCATTTTCCTAAAAACTAGGTTAAGTGGAGAGTGTGAATTTTGCATCTACACTCTTCATATAATCTTTCAGATTTTTGCCATCTCTAACACCATGTTTGGTGCAAGTGTGTTCGTACAAAGTGTATTTTCAACATGCTCATTCTAACAACTAAATTAAACGCAGGTAAAATGCCAAAGGTTTTGCGGGCCACAGATAACTTGTCAGCGGGTCAGTTGTGGCCCGTAGGCCACATGTTTGACATGCCTGCATTACATTAATGTAACAAACAAATATTTATTGTAGTCACATGGTAATAGATTTAAGCATGCAGAAAGAAGGAGTTTTATATCACATTAAAGCACTGTATGAAACCTGCATTCTACCATCAGTGAAAATATTTCTATAACAAAAATTTTAATTTGTCTCATCACAATCCATCAATCAGAAACACGATATTGTTCCATCAGTTAAAATTATGGCATAATTAACCCGGCATTACACGCACGAGAAAAACAAACGGGATTACTCGCACTGGGTATGTCATATCCATGGCAGTTTCTTCCAATTTTTTACCATAAAATCTATATAAAACATAAAACACTAGAAAAAAAGAAGGGATAATAGAGTTTTAAACAGATATTAAATATGTTACTTACATTTATTTTGTACATTCGCTGCGTCCATCTATATTGAATGCATGCGCAAGAAAAACTGCCGGTTTTACTCGCTCTGGGTATGTCATACCCATGGCGGTTTCTTCCAATATTTTTACCTTAAAATCTACATAAAACACTACGAAAAAGGAAGGGATAATATAGTTTAAAAGATATATTAAAAATGTTATTTACATTTATTCTGCAAATTTCCTGCGTCTATCTGTACTCAGAGCTGTTACAGAAATGCTCGCACTGGGTGTGAGAAATCCATGTGTGTCGATTACGATAGATCTATATTTCAAATTATTTAACTGCTTTTCCCCCTCTAAGATTATGAGCTTCGAGGCAGCTACACAAAGACCCATCCCTTTCTGAAGAAAGGTTAGGGAGAAAAACTACAAAAAAGCAGCACTGGGTGTGACATACCCAGTGCGAGCAAACTCGGGTTAAAAGAAAATTATATTAGCATTCTCTGAACAACTGTTAAGAAACCAAAGCTTATATTTCTCAATCTTACCTGATAATTCAGGACTAAAATTAATATCCAGGGGAGAAGAAATATCTTGAAGCCAATAAGGCATTGCAGGTTTTTTTTTACGGCTTGTGTTGCCTCTGCTCCTCAGTCTTATAGGATCTCTAGTTGGAAGATCAACTCTTAAGCCAATGCCTCCACTTGATCCCACAGAAGTTGAAGGAATTATGTTAGAAGGCAGATTCCGGGAACTTGTGTATTTTGCATAGGGAGAAATATTGCTACCAACTCTGCCAGAAGATAGAAGAGGAAGATCGATGTCCGCTGTAGGAACTAAATAAAAATGTTAAATGTGTTTCAGTAAATAAATATTATTTATATTTCATATTTTAGAAGTAATAATTATTATTTAAAAAACTTCATAGTGAATTTTAAAAATAAAAATATTTTTGCACATAAATTCATCGATAAGTTTAATTGAGAAAACAATTTTTAAATTTAATTCCGATAACATATTTTTTCTTAAAGCTAAGGACACGAAATATAACATAAAATTCTTTTGTTATTGATCACCATTATTTATTTAAACAGTTTTTGAAATAAGGACACACATTCTAAGATAATATTAAAATATAAAAATTATAAATGTAAATTTTAATTGCAAATATCAATAAATAAATAATGTAAAGGGGCTATGGGGTGATAAAATGCCAATAGGATATTTTAATTTAAGGAGGTTCTAAAAAAAAAAAAAAAAATATTTTTCCCTACTCACGAACGTAAAACTTTCTGACACATTTTGAAACATAAAAGCATGGTACTTGCAGGCATGATTATTGAAGTGATTTATAATTGAATAGTTTATAATTTTCTGTTACATGAATAACATCTTTAGTTATAAGTGATTATTGTTCCACGATGGCAATTTTTTTCCCCTGCATTGTCATGCCCAGAAGTTCGATTAAAAATGCCACTTTGACAGTATTTTCTGAAAAATCTTTATCACAAAACTATTCGCTTACACAGTTTCTTAATAAGAGAAACTGTCAATTTGATATTGTGAACAAAAATTAATTTAAAAATGCGTTAAAAAGTAGCCAGTTTGTATTTGAGAATAGCATTAAGGACATACAACATATATGAGTTGTAAATTTCCAATTGAATAAAAGGTTTCCAGGACAGGATTCGAACTGTGACTTTTTGGGTTAAGCTGCCAATGCTCTGCCAACTGAGCTATCCTGGACAAATCTGGCAGGCACACAATTCACCCAGAAACCTTATTGATTATAAATTCTGTCCTGATATCTGAATCAGATCAACAAAATAAATTGCAGGTAGTAGAACTCCAAGAAATGTTAGATATGTAATTACACTTGATTATTTTAACAGAATTATCCCAATTTAAAAAATCAATCGTATGAGTACTAATTTTTCAACTGAGTGAAAAAAAAAAAAATATGCTAGGATTAAAAACAAGGAACCTTTGGCTTAAGTAGTTGGAAAATTACAACTCATATAATCCATAACTTTAAGTTATTTACCTTATTATCAGGTTTTACTTTATTTTCCATGTGCAGCAATACTTTATTTTGTATACATCCTTCATATATTTAAAAGCATTTTCATTTTGTTAATAATGTTTTCTTTATTTATATTAAAAAAGGCCACATCATTTTAAATTGTTTTTAAAAAATATATATTATTTTACAGTTCTATATAAAAAAAACATTACATTTAACTTCACTTAGTATTCCCTTTTACTATCCATTTATATACTTTGTATTTCGTCCGTTCACAAATATTTCATAAATTTACAGTTCAATTCATTCCAAATTGTGGATATAGTTTTAAGTCTATAAAATCTCTTCAATTTTCCATAATAAAATTTTTTTCAATTCTTCTAAGTATCTTTTTATAAAAGTTCGTTCCTTTATAAGTTATTTTTAACACATTATCCTATTTTCCATTCTTGTCTATTTAAAAGTTACAACGCATGTGATTTATTTACAAATCAGAATAATTGTTTAAAATTAATCAAGCACAACATACATGCATACAAGTTTCTCACTGACTTTTAGCCAACCTTAACAATTTGGCTAATCATAAAAACTGTAGCCAAAAAAAAAAAAAAAAAAAAAAAAAAGTTAGAAAAATTGCAAAAAAAGATTAGATGTGAAACATTGGTTCGAAAATCGTTCTTTAATCTCCCGTTTTTCAACACCACTTTTTAATTAGGCTTCGTACCAGGTGCTGGGACACCAGCCAAAACCACAGCAAATATTGTGCAAGCAATGCTTATCTAAAACGGATAAAATTAGCCAAACTGCTTAAAAGAGGAAAATTTTTGCTTGGTTCCCTCACCACCACCACCATACCTAGAAATACCTCTTTTATGAGTGGGAAGAATAAAGCAGAAAATAACAAATTATAGTCACTAGTAGACAATTAAACTTTCAAATATGTTGATTAATATATATATATATATATATACAGTGATATTCAATTAATAATTGAAGGTATTAAAAATCTTAAAACACACACACATATTTAAACTAATTAACTAATATTAACTGCTCCAGTTATCTCAATGTTAAAATTAACTTAATATCATAAAGTTAACACAAAATATTCACTCTTATTTATCTTTGTGAATGGAATTTTCATTAGATAAAATCACACTACTGAAATCAAAGCCTATTAAAAAACTAGTAATTCCAAAAGACATGAACAATGTACAAAAATGCAACTGACTGCTTTCCTTCTTTCTGAATAAATTCGGCTAACATTACAATAGTCACAGCCAGGGCGGCAGTAGAATTTCTGCTGAAACATGGAAGATTCTCACCAGAAACAGAGTGATGCAAATGGTATGGTATGATATGATTGAACATGATAAGCAGTATCAATTGTTCAACAATGGGAATAAAAGTTTTCCTGTACTCAAGAAAAATAAAGAATTCAGCTCTTACAATTTGGTGATTTTGATCATTCCTTTCCTCACCAAATGAAACACTTTTGTGATGATTTAGCGTAATGGCAATCAGGAATGAGAACCCTGCATACATGTATGTATGAAGGTATTTACATACACAATCCTGGGCAAAAACTGTTATTGGTCTCTAGGGCTGGATTATTTATCAATAATATTGCAATAACAATATCTAAACCTTGACTGTTCGATATATCTCAATAAAATAACAATGTTTTGAGCTCACTGGAATTTTGAGCATAAGCCTAAAAAAACAGCACCAAACATTTCAAAACTCAATAAAAGAATAATGTTTTGTGCACACCACCAGTCCCAGATCTCCAGAGCCCTGAAAAAATAGCCCAATATTCCACATTACAATACTTTCACCCTCCATATTCTTCCAAAACAGAAAATCTACCTCAATTATCTTTCTTTCCGCTGATTATCTCTGTTAGAAATATCCCAATTATTGCAATATATTCCTTTGCGGAAAACTTCGAGTTCATTCGACTATCTGGTTGTGTAATACTGAATAACACTTATCGTCCTTCCTTCTCTCGCCGTTTTTATTGGTCCACACATACTGCAATCTCCAGATATTGATACATCATGAATAATCCCATGAGCTCTGGTTATTGTCGAGTTCGAGTTGATACAGAAAATAGCTGGTTGTCATCAAGTCCATAGCTCAACAGCTGGGATGCTAGGCTTGTGAGCTACCAATCAGAGCCCGCTAATGGTAAACTTTGCCTTTTGTTTCTCGTCAAGTTGAGGAAAAGCCAAGGTCGAAGCACTCATTCACTGTGATGATTGGTTGCTTTTAAAAAGAGCTTCCTAGTCAATAATGTCTACTATGCTACTGAATACAATGCTTATTCATATTGTATATTCTTTCTTTTTTCTCGTTTGTCATATTTTCGTTAGAACAAAGTTTTCTCGAATTAATTTAATATATTGTCTTGATATTTCAACTTAAAAGGAATATTGTCAAAAAACTAAATTTAAATTAGTATATAAAGCTATTCCGAAATGTGATTTGAATATTTATATTTTTTAAAAGGTTTCAATATATTTTTTTTTGTAATAAATAGGTAGGAAGATATAAATACAGAAAATTTTTTCTATTAAGAGTGTATTGATTCCTTAAAGGAAGATTAAAAAACAGCATTTCTGTTGCATCTGTCATCCACTGAAACCTGTTTAATTACAAGTATAATAGCATGACATGTAACATTAAATTAATTTTACTATTTCCTCTGTTTTTACTTATTTTAATTATAATCATCAATGTCCTAAATTTAATAATATTCTCAGTTACACACAAAGTAGTTAAATAGTTAAAATGCTATTAATAAATAATGCATAAAGTAGGAAGAAAAGGAAACCTACTATTTTAAAAGAAAAATACCCTACAACAAATGGTATAAGTGCAAATAGATATCAAACATTGGTTTCTTTTTCTAAAATATTTCTATTTTCCATCATTAAAATATACACATATTTTAATGATACTATGTGAACATATAGGTATAAAACATGGATTCATTGCTTTCTACATCTGTTTGTACTTAAATTACTGCTACTATACCATTTTTTCTTTTTTTCAATATTAGCAATACAGTAGAGCACCGATTATCGGAACTCCAATTAACCGAACTTCCAATTATCCGAACAGCCTACTTCTCTCAAAAAATTTTTTTTAATGATGATAAGATTGTGGATAAGATTTAAGATGAAAAAGAAATTGCAGAAATGAAAACGAATGCTCTGAAAATGACCCAGGTCCATCACATAACGAAGCCTTTGAATGTTTGGAAAAAGCTATGAAATGGCTCGAACGACAAAAGAACTCTGATCCTATTCAACTAGCGTATTTAAGAAGAATTCGAGATATAGCAGCATTGGAAAAAATGTCTTCTTTGAAGCAAGCAACAATCGAAAGCATTTTTGCTTAAATTATAATCCCTGGAGTTCAGAAAATGATAAAAAGAGAAAAAAAAAATTAAAAGATAAAAAAGTAAAAACAGTTTTTAAACACGCTAACACTAACTGGTATTGCCAGTCCTAAGTCTGGATAATCTGTGAAGGTTTTAGTATAGTCAGGAACATCCCTTAAATTGTCTGTTCATTTATCCGAACTTTTGCTTATCCGAACTAGGGTCGGTCCCAATTTGTTCAGATAATCGGCGCTCTACTGTATTTCTATTCTTACACAGTTTAAGGCAGTTATTGCGATATAACACCAATATCAAATTTTCGATATTGCCCAGCCCCATTCCTATTGGCCTCTACTATTCTGTCAAAAATAATAGCAGAAAAATACTTCCAATAGCATTCAATTAAGAATACCATCTAATAATAACGAAAATTTTAAATTTTCTTTGGGGTCTACATTTATATTAAAAAAAAATGCTAATGTTAAAATTTTCAATAGTAGTGTCTAAGTGTAAAACAAACTTTTTAACCACTTAAATTTACCTGTTGATCCAAACAGACCAGTTCTTGTTCTGCTCTGCCTAGATAATCCTTTACCAGCATTGGTATTTCCAAAACCACCAAATGTTAGGCGTGGAACTCCAAAAGCTGAAGTGCTACCTCTAAATAATTCACCAGTACTTTGAGTCAAAGAAGATATAAAGCCAAATAAACTACTTGATGTTCTTCCTGTGCATAAAATACATTGATTTTGAACAAAACTTTAAAATACTCCCAAATAAAACAAAAGAAATACATGAAATACAGAAGTTTATATTTTAAAATAAAAAATTATTATTCTTTCAAGTATTAGATTAATTTTTGACACAATTATTCAATTGGCAAATAAATCTTGAGTTTGAATTTTAGGGGAGTAGGGATTTTCCCTTTATTACAAATTCTGGGGGGTTTAAATTTTTTGTTTCTTTTCTTCTTCTTTTTTTTTTTGGGGGGGGGGGGGGGGAGGCATTATTACAATCACATTACAGTTAATGCAATCATTACAATGGCATCAAATCATTGGCTCTATTAAATCATATTATATACAGTACATTCTAAAAAATCTGCACAGCCTTTGCGAATTTATCAATTGTACGAATTTTCAATCATTAGTGAAAATGAAAGCAGAAAACCATTAATGAACAATTTCTTTATCCATGTGGAACAAAAAATGTGCATATTTTGAGACTGATCCAGAAGATTTGTGGTAAATTGCCTCATAACCAATTGAATTTCACATTTTTTTCCTGCGACTATTTTAGGAAATTCGCAATATTTTCATTCAATGTTAGCCAAAATTCGTGAATTTTTTTGTGTGTGTGTGTGCATAATTATTTGACAAAATTCGAGATTCTTTTTTCCATGACAGACCGACAAATTGATTTTGCAGAATTCCACAAAAGTTAAAAAAGTATTCTTGCAAAAATCACAAGCCTGGGAAAGAATTTAAGAGGGTTGGTTGTATTTATGACGGCCAATTATCTGCACAAGGGATATAGGCCCAGGGGGAGTGCCCTTCGTGGGGGTCTTTCTAAGGGAACCTAACCCGTATTAACGCTTGGAAATCCAAGGTTCGAAGAAAACCACGAAAACTCCGAACGATTAGGCCGACGGGCGCGATTGGGTTCGAACCCAGCACCTCCCGTCTACCAGCTTCGAGAGCAGAACCTCTCAGCCACTGGTGGGGCCAATTTAAGAGGGAAAATCCCACACAGAAATTTTCCTATTTTGAGAATGATTTGCACAATTCTATTTGCTATTTCAAACCCTGTCTTTAAGTACAAACAGCCGAAAAGCTTCACACATTTGTCAAAGGAAAAAAAAAATAGAATTTACCATTTGACTGGTATAAGACTGGTATACATACACAAATAAAATTAACATTAGGAATTCCAAACTTTAAAACTATATAATTCCTAAACTATTTTACTGAAAGACTTCTTTTTAGTATCCTAAATATCCCCAAATTTACCAAAAAATCCAAATATAATGTCAAAATTAGGTGTTTGCAGAGTTGCCAACCTCTCAAAGCCAAAAGTCAAAAGAAGTCACAAAACTTTTTTTTTTTTTTTTTTTTTTTTTTTTTTGACAAATCCCCTCCAATAAAAAAATTTGTTAACATTGGTCTAATTCGTACTTCAAACAATCCCACACCCCAAAGAACACTGTCATTGAAATAAAAAATACCATATACATACCACTTGAATGCTGAAATACATCAGATTACTCACTAAGCTCACATTACTCATCTAATTACTCACTGACTGGAAAAATATGTCAGTAATGGCCAAATTTTTGGTTTATATATAAAAAAAAAACTATAAAAATTCAGCTTTTATTATTTTTTTAACAACTCTTTCTTGCATGTTTTAGTGTTGACAATCTTAATCAAAGCAATCAGGAAGCAGAAAATAATGTTTCACAATTTAACTGTCTTTCAGTGAAAATTTTACTGATCAAGTTAAGAGCTGGTTTCACTTATATCATCTTTATTTTCTTGCAAAAAAATATTTGTTTTGTTTTGATAGTAATAAAAAACTGAATTTTATATAATAATGGTCGTTTAAAAAATTTCATTTATCTTTAAGGTTTTAGTACCAATGTCCATTATTGGAATGCTTTATTAGTCAATTTCCAATAAAGAACACTTGTTTCATTACTAAAATGTAATTTCAGTTATGGTAGTAATAGCAAATAAAATCTTTTGATTTACCTGAAATGCTAAATAATCAAATTTAATTTATAAAGTGCACTTACAGTCCTCCCCACTTAATCGTGTCATGGATAATCAAATACACCACTTATTGGAATAGAATCCTATAGAACAGAATTTATTCCCATTGGGTCAATGTTATTTTTTTCCCTGCTTATACTGAATACTTTTCACAAGCTGTCTCTACATCCATATAATAAAAGCACAAAGCATTTGACTGGCATCAACAGTTCCAGGCTGACCATTTCACTTTTTTAATTTATCATTCATTTCATTTAAAATACATAAATTTAAAATACATAATTTAGATTAATTTAAAATACACTTCTTTCATCTCTAATAATAGAAGCCTAACTCATATGACTGTTATTTATAACCAATATCGGCTGACAGCTTCGCTTTTCATATGTTAAGCGGCCATTTTTAATCAAAATTATTTCTTCCAATAAAACTGCATAAAAGTTCAATTTTTTAAAAGATCATTGAAAAATAATTAATGTTTAAGCAATAAATTACGTTCAAATATGGATATATTCGGAGATAACTTCAGTTGAAATTTGGCTGACAACTCAATATCTCATTCCATCAAAGTAAACAAACAATAATGTTTCCTCCATTTTGGCAATTAAAAATATTAAACTATGAAGGTAATCAGTCGTAAAGCGAGTTCTGATCTCCAGAGAGGAATTAAAAATAATCTGATTGTGGTTTTTATAGCTGTCAAACCACAAGGGAAAATGCAACTTTGTTCGTGACGTCATTCGCCTATGAACCAATGAAATAAATTTTAGCTTTAAAATTGAGCTTGCTATATATTGAACATGAATCATTTATTATTATTATTATTATTATTATTATTATTATTATTTAATCATATCAAAACAACTTATTTGGTATATTTCGAAAAGATACTACTTGTTTACACTATAACTTATATTTTCTGGTGATGGTGATATTACCATTTAGCACATATTTGTTGATGAAAGAGCATCAAAATTATAACATGGAATTAATTATACATAAATATACATATTTTTTTGTGAGATGCAGCCTACGAACATTTCTCAGTAAATTTTTGTAATTTAAATGTTAAATTTACAGTAATTTTGTTGACCCTGACATTGGATCTCTTAATGCGGCAATAGGCAGAGGACCCAATTATAGAAGATTACTTAATATGTTAAAATCTCCGTGTTAGTGACCGTATTACAACTGATAAGCAGA
This sequence comes from Maratus speciosus, assembly GCA_963932465.1. Lineage (NCBI taxonomy): Eukaryota > Metazoa > Arthropoda > Arachnida > Araneae > Salticidae > Maratus > Maratus speciosus. The sequence goes on from OZ010791.1 coordinate 417,340,248, forward strand.
TGGATATGAAGCAAAATGCCTAAGTGAGTTAAGCGGTTTTTAACAAGAAAAATGAAATACATAACATAAAAAAATATACGAAATGCTGCCATGATCAAAGAATTTTTCATTTCTCAGTCAGAATCTTCCGATTTGGTGAAGGATTAAGCAAATAAATTAAATTATGAATAAAAGTAACATGTTGCAATGCTTAGCATACATTTAAGGGCGACCAAACTGGTCATCAGAGGAGTCTAGTAATTAAATGATAACTGATTGATGATGCTTGAAAATGAGTGTGGTAAACATGTTTCAGCTGGAATTTCTCCCCCAACTTTCGTCATTTTTGGTTCCTTTACACTGAAAACGAATCTCCACTACTTCCTGTGTTAATTTTAGCCAGCAATGTACAATGGACAGGCCAAGTGATTTCCCCTCCTTTTTCTTTGAATGAATTGAGAAAAGGATGAAATAAGTTGGTTAGTGTGAATCATTTTTATATTTTGTTCGTTTAGTCACACTATTCGTTCGGACAAAAGCATCATGATGGATTCAAAATGGAAAGATTTGATCCTTTCTGATAAACTTAAAGTTTTGGATGCGTTAAATAAAGAAACGAAAGTCCAGATAGCAAAAGATTTTAAAATACCACAGATGCAAGTTTCCAATATAAAACGCAACATAGAAAAAATCCAAGAAGAGTGGAGAGAAAAAAAAAATATGGATTAAAAGAAAAAATGTAAATTTAATTTTGATAACATTGATCAATGTGTGCTAGAATGGTTTTCAGTGAAAAGAGCAAAAGGTGCATTAATAAATGGCGCCATGATTACGCAGAAAGCAAACAAACTCGCAAAAAACTTTAAAGAAGGTGAAAACTTCCGTGCATCATAAGGTTGGCAACAGATAAACAAAACTAGACATGGAGATTCAGGATCAGTTGATGATTCACAATCTGACCGATGGTGCGAGGTTATTTTGGAGCCCATTCTAGAAGAATATAGTATAGAAAATATATTTAAACCGTGAGATGAAAAAGCACTTTTTTAATGTGCAATGTCTTCTGGAACCACTGCTGGGAAAAAAGAGAAGGTTCAAGGATTTAAAAGAAACAAAGATTTGCTTACGCTCTTACTTTTTGTAAATCAAACTGGAACCGAAAAGTCTCAGCCCTTAGTGATAGGTAAAAGTAAGCAGCCACGATGACTAAAGAATGTCAAAAGATTTCCAGTGTTATACATGAACTCGCAAAGTGCATGGATGACCATCAGAATATTTAAAAAGTGGCTAACGAAATTAGATACCAATATGAAAAACGAAACTGAAAAATAATTTTATTTTTGGATAATGTGTCCAGTCACAAAATTGATGATCGATCAATTCGCCTCACCAACATCAAGCTTCAGTTCGTTCCTTCCTGCCAATATAACAAGTGAAATTCAGCGTCCGTGTCAAGAAATTATCCAATCCTTTAAAGCTCATTACAGGAAACAAGTCATGAAAAAGCTCTTTCGCTTTCTGGATAAAAGTTCGGACACAAAATCATTTTAAGGAATTATAATAAAATTAGCTTTTTGACTGCACTGGATTTTGTGAAAAGATCATGGAATGATGTGACCAAAAAAGTCACCCAAGATTGTTTTAAGAAAGTACGATTTGTGAAACAAAAAGATGAAAACATGAACACTGATATATCAGACAATGAAACGATAATTTACTACTATGAAGATTTTGGATTGTTGCAGTTCATGGAATCTGAGCTCATGGAGTTTATTGATATAGACGAGGACGAGGAGACGGAACCTGAAGATACCCTGCCGACATCAAAGGAAGATGAAAAGGAAGAAAGCGATATTATTAAATTTAAATAAGGATTAAAATTAACAGAGATTAAAAAGTACACAATGGAAACTTAGGCTTTATGTCCTTAGACCTATTGAATTAAAAGTTATGAAATCTGTAAATCAAATATTAAATTCAAATAAACTAATGAAAGAAAGACGAATAAAGATATAAATGTATGGTGATGAAATAAATAGAAGTAAATATAAAAACAAAACTAAACATTTATTTAAATCAAAAGCATAACAAAAATATAAAACAACAAATAAAATTTAATATATCAATAACAATACTTTAAACTTTCATTAACTATAATAAATTTACATTATATTTGACAATGGAATTACTTATATAAAGTCTATTAAAATATATTTAACAAAGATAAAGAATTAAAATAAATGAAGCAATATCATGGCATTGAAAATGGCTTATGAGATATCAATAAATGCCCAATACTCAAGAGTTCCATGTATCACCTATAAATTCAATGTTGTCTTAAGATAAACTTTTGCAAAAATGTTTCTAAAATATGCAGCATCAGTAACGACCTACAGAAGTAATCCATTATTGTTGAAAAACATATTTCCATGAGAGCATCATAAAACTGTACAAAAACGGTATACGTTATATAAACATTAGCTTTTGCTTAATAACAGCTGTTGACACGATGACTTACTATCCATAGTGTTTCCTATGAAACAAGCTAAACAACAGAATCTACAGTCTAAGTTAAATTACTAATGACTCCAATAAAAAATACATTCATTGTTGACAGCAAGCTTAAAACACACCAGAATAAAATAACTAAATTTCCAATTAAATGAAGAATGAAAAAGAACTTTAGGAAGCATCTTCCGCCATTACGTTTATCAATCTCTGGGATTAGTACATGGGTGCAAGTTTGAAATTTGGCCAAGATTGAAAATATTTTGAATCCTCCACTAAATTAGCACACACACACACACGCCGACACACCACTTAAACAAAACCCAACACGTTAAATATATGCAGTAAAATTTAATTATGTTGAAACAAATAAAAAAAAATAAGTGCATATGCATGTAAAACATTCATATTCATGTAAACAGTATTTGAAAAGTTTAATTCAAACAGGCTACAGCTGAAAACAAAGAAGTTGACATGCTAGGACACATAAAATTGTGAAATACTCAAAAATGTGCATGGGCACATTTATACAAATTGTTTTTGTAATTTTAAAAATATCTTCCCATAAATCCTTCTATATATAAAAAAAAGTTTTGATTTGGAAATGGACAAATGAAAATCTGCATAGATATTCTGAATAGATCGGCATCCAATTTGAATGCTTAAGCATGGCGTTTCTCGTTAATATTAAAAAAACTGTTGCATACAAAAATATGAAAATCGGTGGTATTATAGAGAAATGTTTGATAAACACACTGATGCAGACAGTTTTCAAATCGAAGAATTATTTTAAGAGATATTTAATGCTAAAGTTGGACAAAATCGTTCCATTAAAAAAGTTTTATTGGAGCAAAAGCTATACATGAGAATTATCATTTTTTGGTCATTTTATGCTTTATAAGTTCCCGGTGTGCAGATTGCATTTATTTTTCTTATTTAGTATAACATTAATAAAAATACAAATAAAACATCGAAATAAAAATCACTTGATGACGTAAACACGTGTTGTCAAGTGAATGAGACATTTACGATCAACCATTATTGGCAATTAATCTTACAATTTGGCGATAGTAATTCGGTCGACGGGATAACTAACAAGTACCCTTTAAAATTAGAGTTAAATGATTATATGTTAAAAGCAGGAAAATTACGTCATAAGAACCATATTTACACTTGAATTTTAATAGCGAAACAAAATCTTAAAATAAAAAAATCATTATTATGCGTTAAAACTTGTAAATGGAGGAAATTATGTCATATTTTAAAATGGCCAAAAAATATGGCAAAACAATTTAAATTGAAAAATATATTTGCACGAGATATTTTGAGATAATCTTTTCAACTATTATCGTGAATTCGAAGACAGAGCAGATAATATTTCCTTCTAACAACAAAAGTATTTTCACGTGAATATTAATAAGAGAAATAAAACTTTCGTGTAAATTATGTCAGATTTGAAACGATACATTCAAAACGAATTATTTAAAAGAACTATCTTATAGCGCTGTTAAAAAATACCGGGAGACAATGACACTGTTTACTTAATTAATTTTACATTAGCTTATTGTCAAATGTTTAACTAATTTTTTTTAAATTAAATACGAAAACAGCCATTGTATCTCTTAACAGCAACAGATTTGGTCTTAAAAATCCCCAATCCACAGAAAACGAATGGAAACCCGTTTACAGAGAGATTGCTACTGTTTTTTTTTTTTTTTAATTTTAATTCAATATTTTTAAAGCCAATCAAATTAGCATGCTTTTTGGATTTTGGTGTGCCTGAACGAGGGTTGGCGAGCGTAGCTCGTAGGGGGCAGAGCCCCCTAGTGACATTAAAAAAATATTATCTTAAATATCTGCAGATCAACCTTGTTAATTTCTAAGGTAGTTGTCTTTTTCTTTTTTTTAAATCTTTGATTACAAAACACAGTTTGCAAAATATTCCATTCATATCTACTTTTAGATTACAATAAAACTTTAACAATATGCAGTTTAACATATAAATTGCAGAAAAATGGGTGTGAAGCAAAAATTTTACAGTTTACTACATGTGGAAGAAACAGTTAATTAAAAAAAAGAGTGCTCAATCATTTCAGGAATAAATATCAAACTAAATAAAAGTACCCTAAAAGAGAGTTTAAAAAAGCTCAAAGAATACTACGATACAAATTACATTGATGATAGAAGTATAAATTACTGCAAATGAAATTATTCAAATTTTATCATATTTTCATTTTATTCCTGCTAGCTGCTAGTATTAACAATTTTTTTTGCATGTGAAATTACCATCAATTTAACAAAATTTACCAGAGTTATAAAAGAAAAAAGTCAATTGGATATCTTCTTTTTATAAAAATAGGAAACATTCGTGTTTTTCCCCAACCATTTGACGAAAATCGCATTTTTCTGCAATCCTTTTAATGAAATTTACGTTTTTTTCTCGATCCTTTGACAAATTTTGCGATTATTCCGTGATCATTTTAATTAAATCTGCGTTTTTTCTGTGACCCTTAGACGAAATTCACGTTTTTTCCTCGGTCCTTTGGCGAAACTCACGTTTTTTCCAAGATCCTTTGACGAAATTTGCATTTATACTATGACCCTTTGACGAAATTTGCATTTTTACCATATGATCTTTAGCCGAAATTTGCATCTTTTCTACGATTTTCGAATGAAATTCGTGTATTTTCCACAATCTTTCGACGAAATCTGCATATTTTACATGATCTTTTGACAAAATTCGCATTTTTACCACCATCTTTTGACGAAATTAGCATTTTTTTTCATGACCATTTGACGAAAATCACGTTTTTTAGCAATCCTTTAACGAAAATCCTATTTTTTTTTGCAATCCTCTAATAAAAATTGTGTCTTTTTCACAAACCTGTTGCGAAAATAGCGTCTTTTCTGCGATCTTTTGATGGAGATCGCGTCTATATTGCCATTCTTTGGTGAAGACAGCGTCATTTTCGACAGAGATTGCATCTTTTTCACGATCCTTTGACAGAAATCGCGTTTTTTCTGCAATCTTTTGACAGAAATAGCGTTTTCTTCCATGATCATTTGACGAAAATCACGTTTTTTCTGCAATCCTTTGAGGAAAATCATGTTGTTATTTTTTTGCGATCCTATAACGAAAATCGTGTCTTTTTCGCGATCCTTTGACGAAAATCGCGTCTTTTTTGCGATCCTTAGATGAAGATCATGTCTTTTTTGCGATTTTTTGATGGAGACCGTGTCATTTTTTGTGATCCTTTGATGGAGATCATGTCTTTTTCTTGATTGAGATCCTTTGACAGAAACCTTTTTTTCAACAAACCTTAGACAGAAATCGCGTTGTTTCTGTGGAAAAGTAGATTGTCTGAAAAAAAATATAAGCTGGGATTTTCAGATTCTAACCAAAATTTTAAATGGTATGGTAAAAAAGTGGAGTATTTTAAACTCGATTCTTAAACAATCTTCAGAAATTTAAAAATCGATTTTTTTTTTTCGTCTTGGCAGATTTTTCTGTCCTGCTTCCGTCCTCGTGAATTTTCAAAAGACAATTCCGTCCTGTGGACAGAAAATTTTCACCCATGGATTAGATGAAACGTTAGAGAAGGAGTTAAAAAAAAAATGAAAAGAAGCAAATTTGATATGAGCCAGTTGAACAGATATCGTCTCATTATGCAATGCAAGGAGCAACTGCCGAGAGTTCTCGAAGGGAAAAACATCGTGATGAAACAGCATACAAAAGATATGCAATCAGATCAAATGAGTGAGTGGCTGTGACAAATTAGCATCATTTGAGAAAACAACATGCTCCTGATTGGCTGGAGTTTGAAAGTAAAAAGATATGTGTGATAACAAAACCACATAAAGAAATTAAGTAGCTTTTAAAATGCGATAACAGAAACAAAAAAAGGTAAATAGAGTAGAACCCTGATAATCCAAACAGATTTTATTTCCGAAAATTATACTTGAACAGATTAACTGAAAAGATTAGCTTACGAAATTTTCCAGATTACAGGAAGAATGTCGGGGAAAGCATGTACAAGTTAGAATTAAACAAAAAATAACAAAGCATGTTTTTTATTCTTTAAACAGCTTTAATACAACAAAAACAATCAAAATATAAAAGCACAACATATGTACTCGAATATAAAAGGAAAACGTGCACTGTAGGCCTACTCGTAGAAGCCATCTTTAAAAAAATCTGGAATATCAGTTTGTTTGCCAGTCAGTATAAAATTTTCTAAAATACAAATAGTATTTAATTCAGATGAAAAAAATTTACTTTCCTTTCAATAGTTTGATTTCTCAAATTATCTACAGAAATTGTTTTCTTCCCCTCGTTGACGTGGTGACTGAGTTATTTATAGATTCTTGATTTTGAACCATTTGTAATGGGTTGTTACTTAATTCCTCATTCTGAAGTTCCATTGGATTATTAGAAAGATCTTTAGGAGTGATTAGACAAGGAATACCTTTTTTTTTTAAAGTCGTGCCACATTATCCAGCATGCCGGACCTTAGGATTCCGAATTAGAGTATGTTTACTGTACTACTGAGTACTTATAACTTACATTTAAGCACGCATCTTTTCCTTTTCTGTTTTTATTAAAATTTCAGTTAATCCGAATTTTTTGCACTCCGAGCAGGTACCGGTCCCAATTAGTTTGGATTATCGGGGTTCTACTGTAGTAGTATATTATTGTAATTTGTAATATGGCTATTTTAATAAAAAGATATTTTTAATAAAGATAAATAAAAAATAGTTTAATGAGAAAATAAGATAGTATCTTTAGTAAAGGTGAAAGATAAAATATATATTAAAGGAAGAGTCCCCGTACAGTGATAAGAACAAGAAGTTTACACCTGTCAGTGTTGATGAGACAGCTAACTTTCATCATCACTCCTTGGCCAAACAGTTAACCAGGTTTTAAAGGTAATGCTCCATCACTTCGAGGCTCAATATAGTAATATGTACACATTTGAAAAAATCCTCGACATTTGCTTCTCTAAAATTTCACATAATCAAAGTACTTTACACGACTTTTTAAGCCTGTAGAAATAACATAAGTTAAATTTTAAAGACTAACAAAGTTTTGACCAAATTCAAACAAGCTGCATTAAGTGTAACATAAATCAATTGCATGTATGTTACTGACATTAAATTATTACATATTTACTTTACATTCGCATTTGACCTTATTTTAGTTTCTATTATTCTATTCAAATTTTTAATGATTTTATAATGCTATTAATTAATTATACTGTAGTGTTACCTTTTTTTATTGAACATTAAACATTACAATTACATGTTTTCTCATTTAATCAAATACCCTGTTTAATTGAAAATTATTTCTGGAACTTTTCTCTTAAAATTTAATCGTTCCTTTTAATAACTGCTATATAATGCAAGCTTTTCCACTTTCAGTCAAGTTTCTTGTATCAAAAGTGCATGTTATGTGCCGAAATATATGGTATATAAATTGTTAAAATTTACTTTTCACTAGGAAGAAAGAGAGAGACGTGTAAAAAGAAAAACATAAAGGAAATTATGAAAAGCTAGGAGTTTTAATAATTATCTGATTTCTATTATTTAGAAAAAAACATTAAACATTACTCAGTATGTCCAAAAGCAATAAAGTTAATTTTAATACATAACTATAAATATAAAATTACAAATTAGCTCAGTTTCGCAGTACAGTTAGAAATGTGGTAGGACACTGGAGAGGGAGCTACAATAATTATTCTTATATATAAATAAACGGCCAAGTGTGAGTATTCAGTATTACTCGCGCACAGAGGGTTCCATACAGTAAATATATGAATTAGTAATTGTATTATTAAAAAACCCGTTGCTAAAAGAATACTAACACTTTGTAAAAAACTATGCAAAGTAGGGTTGGGTACAACAGTATATACTAGAAAAATGTAAATGGATATACCATGAAAGTTCAAAGAGATATGGAACCTAAAAAATATCAGATATAGCAATTCTGTATAACTCATTTTTACTTTCTTCTTACAAGAAGAAAGTATTGGATTTGTGAAAATTTTCGAATTCCAGTTTTCGACAGATTTATACATTTTAGGGTACAGAGGTAAAGAAAAACGTGTTTTTATAAAATGTCTGTCTGTGAGTCTGTCTATCTGTGTGTGATTCTGTCTTAAGAACTATTGAACGGAATTTAATAAAACTTTAGATTCAGTTAGTCCCTGATATAAATTGGTGCTGATTACTTTTTGGTGTAAATTGCCCAGCAGCTGGCGCTGATATGCTGCATTATTCATGATTTCCACAATAGCTATATCTCAAGAGCTAAAGTTCAGAAAACTTCAGATACAGTTAGTCCTTGATGTAATTCGGTGCTGATAACCTTTTGGTGTAAATCGCCCAATAGATATAGCACAAAATTAGCACTCGCCACTCGCCAGGTGTCGAGTAACACTTAAAACGTGGCGATTAACTTTACTGTCCTCACTCGCCAAACGCGGTGGTTGAAAGATTGATGCCAGGGAGGAAAGGGGTGAAATTCGTTCGGAATTTATGGTGTCTAAATCGGCAATTCTCCCGAACGTAAGAAAAGAAAGTAGCAGGGGTGATTCTGTCTCGAATTTTCCAAAAATTTAAGGTATTTGGTTCCGAAAAAAAAAAAAAAACGGTCATCAGTTAGAAAATTCGGACATAAAAATATCACTAATTTCGATATGGTCGCCGAGAAAAATCAATTTCGTCAATCGCTCGTAGAATCGCGAAAAAACGTGAATTTCGCCAAAGGAACACGTAAAAAACGAGAATTACGTCAAAACATCGCACAAAAAACACACATTTTGTGAAAAGATCGCGCAGAAAACGTAACTTTCGTGACAAGATCGTGGAAAAACGCAAATTTCGTCAAAAAATCGCGGAAAAAACACAAATTTCGTGAAAAGGTCGCGGAAAAAACGCAAATTTCTGCAAAGAATCGCGAAAAATTCTTCAAAGTATCGTGGAAAACGCAAAATTCGTGAAAAGATCGCGGATAAAACGCAAAATTCGTGAAAAGACCGCGGATAAAACGTAAAATTCGTGAAAAAATCGCTGAAAAAACGCAAAATTCGTGAAAAGATCGCGGAAAAACGCAAATTTCGTGAAAAGATCGCGGAGTAATAGCAACTTTCGTGACAAAATCGCGGAAAAAACGCAAATTTCATCAAAAGATCGCCTAAAAACGCAAATTTCGTCAAAAAATCTTGAAAAAAAATTCAAATATTTTCAAAGAATGGCGAGAAAACCCACAAATTTCGTTAAAAGATTACAGAAAACGCAATTTTGTGAAAAGATCGCGGAAAAAATGCAGATTTCGTCAAAAGATCGCGAAAAAACGCAGATTTTGCAAAAGATCACAAAAAAACGTGAATTTCGTCAAAAGATCGCGAAAAAAAACGTGAAATTCGTTAAATGGTCGCAGAAAAATGCGTATTAGTTAGTGCTGAGGGGGGGGGGGGTCCCCTATGCTGTCACCTTCCTGAAAATTTCCTGTTAATTTATTTCATTGCAATTAATAGTAAAAATAAAAATTTTCTGTTGAGTGTAATCATATTGAATGGTAAGCAATATATATTAGTAAATTACAATGTTGATAGTTAGAAAAAACACAATTTTGTATGGAGCATACATAACTTTGTTACTGGCCAGTGGTTAAAAAAACTGCCCAGTGAAAAAAATCAGTGTATTGGCCAGTGGCCAGTGGGTAAAAATGTTAATTTTGACCTATACCAATAGGTGGTGCTGTTATGCTGCATTATTCATGATTATCGCAATCTCAGGAACTAATGCAAGAATTTTCATCAACCTTCAGATTCAGTTAGCCCCTGATATAAATTACTGCTGTTTAGTTTTTGGTGTAAATCCCCCAACAGGTGGTGCTACTATGCTGCAATTTTCACGATTACTGCAATAGCAGTATCAAGAACTAATGCATGAATTTTCATCAAACTTTAGATTCAGTTAGTCCCTGATATAAACTGATCCTGATAAGTTTTTGGTGTAAATTGTCCAAGAGGTGCCACTGCAATTCAGAACTTTTCACAATTTCCACAATAGCTCTATCTCAAAAACTAATGCACGGATTTTTATCAAACTTCAAATTCAATAAGAAGTTCACGAAAGTTGTGCCTGATTAGATTTTGGTATAAATCGCCTAACCGGTGGTGCTGCATTTATCGGCAAGTATTGACATGTATGAGATAGAAGAAAGTTTTGGGACTAACACAACCGAATAGTTTAATATTATCTTAATCTCTATATAATGAACTTAAATCGGTACTGACAGTAAAAGAAGTGCATATTTAAACTTCATTTGGCATTTCATAAAACTAAATTCAGCATAGTAATAACCTTTCTTTCTACAGTGAGCTAAAACAAAACATTCGTTCAAATTTTACATCCGGCATTGTGCTAAGAGCGCTTAGAAAGGAGGTCACAACTTTACAATGCCGTTTTGGTCCTTGCCGCGTTTTTCCAGATAGGTTTTCAATTAACTTTTAAAGCCACTCGAGGCGTATTGAAAGAGCCATTCAATGCAAAATAGTCGCAAATCCCATAGTATTTATGTAATTCATTCTAATTAAGGGGTCTCAGGGATCTCAAAAATTGGAAAAAATGAAAAAAAGAAACCATTTTCAAAATTTAATATCTTAAAATGTATATGATTTTAAAACACAATTTTTATTGAGATGAAAGATATAAGTACGTTCTTTTATTTTATGTATTTAAAAAATTGCAGGATGCAGAATTAGCATTTACAGGGTGCTTGCTCCAAACAGTCAGACATTTGACAAGCAGAAAATTGGTATAACAGCTTATGTGCATGATTAGAAAATAAATATTGCAACTAGAATAAAACTTTTGGTACATACTTATACTTCAGATTGTAATAATTACCCTGAACATAAATAAATTTGTATTTAAAGCATTTTTATATTTTTAATACAAAGTTGTATTTAGCTAATAGAAAATTTTGAAAATTTCAACAACATAATCACTTTAAAAAATATTTTTTTGAACAATAAAAAGGAAATTTTAGGTTCAGTTTGTACAGATTAACATGAAACGTATGTTTTGAAAAATTCATGAAAAAATATTCAAAAGTTTTTGAGATATGTGCGTGTTATGCCCAAAAAAGTCATTTGGAGAAAAATGACTTAGAAGTTTAGAAAATGTCCCTTAAGCTATTGAACGGTTATAATTCTAAAAGCCATAACTTCTGTTCTAATGAGAATTTGAAGGAAACACTTATATTAAAATGTTCAGAAAAGATGGAAGATTAGCATTTAAAAAAATTAAAATTAAAAGAATTTTGAAGCTTTCAGAGTCCTGAAATCCCTTGAATTACCGTGTTTACTCACATAATAGTCGCCCTCACGTATTAGTCGCACCCCCATTTTGAAGCAGGAAAAATCGTCAAAATATTTTCTTCGCATGAAAGTCGTAGTCGTGTATTTGACTTTCATCTAGAAAATAGAAAATTATCAGCTGTACTCTTCCCAGAACTGGTACCCATAATGGATTCATCTGTTCTGTCACTCGCATTGACATACACGACGGTCACTCCATTCTTCAGACACCGATTCACATTACAATAGTGATACTGATACCTTCAGTGAAAGTGATTTATTATGAGAATTTTTTGTCAAAATTTTCACAAAGATTATTTCTAAATTTTATGGCTTTAAAAATATTACCACAAAAAGAAAAATGGTATTTAATAAACAGCACATAATCTGGAAACATTTGGGGAGTTACAAATTTTATTATGTGGGTTTTTTTTTTTTTTTTATATATATATATACCAGTAATGTTTTAGCATTAGAGTGTACAATATTGTGTAATAGATTTCCTCACATAATAGTTGCACCTAGACTTTCACAATGAAGAATTGGCAAAAAAAGTGTGACTATTACGCAAGTAAACACGGTAGTCTGTTTTTAACAATTTGACGTTAATTGCTTTTATACAGTTACTGAATATACATTACACACATATATCATTAAAAGTTGTTATCTGGGCTTTAAAAGTCGATGGTACATAAAGTACGCCGCCCCTGTCATTATGTATGTCCAAACTGACCATATCTTTACGGGTTAATATTTCGGCTAATTACTGATGATTTTTTTCGAAAATCATGATCAACAATGCTTTTATACTTCTGCTACAATAGGTACTTTCAGTGCTGCTCAACACTTTTGCTGAATGCCCGTAAATCGAAATTTATGTGTAATGGAAAAATGCGATTTTCTCAAAAACTATGTGACCTAGGGTAATCACTATAATTTTCCTGCAAGGTTTAAATTAACGTCTACTACCTCTAATTTTTTCAGAATTTTAGTTTCAGTAGATTCAGAATTAGATTGGGAGGGGAGGGTGGGGGGGACATATTTTTGCGCTACATTTTCGACGATATCTTTGAAAATGTAATACCTAAAATTAAAAGAAATGTATTTTTGAATTCAGCGTTATGAAAGCTTTCACACGATATACAAAGTAAAGATCTTTTTTTTTCAAGCAACTTAATTTGCTTGACTAAATATATTTATAAATGTTTAATAATCTGAAAATATGTAAGTCAATGGTCTTTATTACTTCCCCAATTTGAACTTTCCATGTTCCATAGTTTACAAGTAAAATGGCAGCGACAGACAGACACAAGAGTGATCTTATAATGGTTCCGTTTTTACTTTTTAAGTACGGAACCCTAAAAATGTAAAAATAATTATTAATAATAATACTATAAACTAGGGTGTCAACGATTTTAATCAGTTGATTTAAATCAGCGATTAAATTGTGATTTTAATCAACCGATTTTTTAAAAAAAAATCATTGATTAAAATCAAAAATTTTCTAAATATTTAAAATGTTAAAAAAAAGTTTTAATATCTAAGATGAACATAATAGGAAAGTTTCTACAGGTATTTTGACTTATGAATAAACAAAAAAGAGTTTTAAATAATTGTTTCTAAACTTAATTCCTGAGTATTGTAAAAAATTAAAAGCAGTTAAGTTTGTAAAAAGCATTATTTTTATCTAACATAAAACAGTTTCATTTAAAAATGATATTTAAATCTAATATAATTTGCAACGTCATAATTTCCTTTAGGTAATCAATTTATGTATTATTTTAAGTAAAATAATCATAGCAAGTGTATTAAATTTTTGCAAATAAAAGAATAAATAGTCAGTGTCCTAGTTTCTCATACTACTTTTGTAATAATAAATTAATAGCAATATCGAGTGAAAGAAGAATGAAAGACTGACACCTGCTCAACAGCTAAATTGTAAATGAATGCATAAGAGGAAAAGAACTAATCAGTATAAAAATGTTAAGCACAGCAAGAGCTTCTTCCGTATAGGTTCAATAATTTTTTTTTTTTTTTTTTAAACTTTGTAACTCATACATACTAAATAAAAAAAATAATTAGAATTGAAAAGGCAGCAAAACTTTTCTTAAAAAGAAAAAAAAATATGAACCACTGAAAGCTAACAATCCCCACTGAGAGGTAATAATGGTGTTATATAAGTATTTTGAGGATTTCAGATATAACTGGCTATCCTTATATTTATTCTGTATGTGTGTTTGAATGGGTTTAACCCATTTTCATAATTTTTTTTATTAGCATACACATATATGTGTGTAAGTTTAGATTTTGTTAAGTTTAGTTTGTTTATTAACAGTAATTTTTCTAAGTACAAATGCAAAACGAGCTGCAAATAATATTTGTTAGTTTTGTTATTTATGTTACTAACTAATGAAATTACTTATTTGCATTTTTTTATTAATTCTGTAATTACTTACTGTTTCTTCAAGGCTATTTTTTTAACGGTGCCGCACCCTGTCCCTTTTGAAGTTGGCAAAATCCTAACTTAAAAAATAGTTACATTCACCTGTAGTTGTAGCCAGAGATTCCTTGTAAAAAACTTCCCACTTAACAGTATTTCTAAATTCATGTGCCCAAGATCTTGCAAAAATAATAGAACTTTATTTCTTAAGAAAAAACAGGATATTATTAAAACATGTTAATTAATGGTATTTTTCAATTTGTGATTTATAAAATTATTAAAAAAAGGACACTTTATTTATCATACTAAAAATTCCTTTTTTTTTCTTACATCATTAATAAACACATTACTAATATATTTCGTCATGAAATAGTGCCCTTTTTTAGAACTAACATCCTGCCCCTTTTTCTTTCTAAAATAAATTTTAATAATTAAAGCTTAAAAATGTATAATATGTTCCTAATTAGAGAATTAATTGTTTAATAATTATTAATTTGAAGTAGTGTTAACTTGTTAACTTGTTAACTATTTAACATTAAATATCACTAGCATTTAATAAAGTTTTACATAATTATTAGTATTACAACAGTAATGTATATAACATTATTGTATAATACTAACTAATGATATACTACTAATTTGCAGTTTTTATAATTTCTGTAATCACTAATAATTATAATTTTATTAATTAAAGTGTAAAAAACATAGATTATGTTAGCAATTAGTGGTTTAATTGTTTTGGAAACCTAAAACTCTTGGTAATTATTCAGTATTTGAACGCTGTGAAAAAAAATCATAAAAATCCGATTTAAATTTAAAAAAAAAAAAAAAAAAAAAAAAAAAAGTTTTTTTGATTTTTAAAAAAAAAATCATGATTTTTTTTACACTTTACTATAAACAAAACTGATTAACTTTTTTATCATTAATTTTAGAACAAAAAATATAGTATACATATAAGCTAATATTTTGAAGTCGAATACAGTAATCAGGAATGGCGAACCCAGGTCACATTTGGCCCACAATAGAATATTTTTGGCACAGTATTAATTGAGGTTCTAAATCAAAATATAGCTAAATTTCTGAAAACATATGATTTAGAATACTTGGCATTTTCTAAATTTGATTGGTTGGAAAAAGAAAAGTTTGAAATATACCTTATTGAATTTCAATTTAGTTCAATAAAGATTTAAAAATTTATCAAATTAAGGGAAAATTTGGAGACTATCAAAAACGAAAGATTATCAGTGAGAACAGATGACAATGATAAAATTATAGCAATTTGGAATCCAACTTCAAGCCCCTTCAGCTGTTTGGCGAAGCTGTCATTTGCCTTTTGACAATTTTTTTCTCTGCATATGAAGGCTATTTATTGTCTTAGAATATGAATAATAAGAAAAACACAAGTAGAAACCACTTATCAGATAATTAAAGCTAAGCTATCATTCTAAAGCAAATAAGTATAAACCTAATATTATTTTGCATCTAAAATGCAATACATACATATATTTTTTTTCATTCAAAAACATTAACACCCACATCTCTGTTATTCATATTTTTTTAATCCTGATAAAATTTCAAGTAATTTTGATTTATTATTATTTGATCCATTAAAGGTCATACAAAATATATTTTTTAAATATTTGCTACATGGATTTGAAAAGATTTGCCATCCCTACACTATGTTTTACCTCAATTTTTTGCTGTCTTCTGTCCTAGCATGTATGATGTAACAACAACAACAACAAAAAATACTGTATACTTCAAAATAAATAAATGTTCTTTTAATTGAGATGCTGCAAAATTTCAGTTACTAAAAGTGGTTTAACATAACATTTTAACAATGGTTAAATGTGAATAAACCAACATATTATGCATAAAACAGTTGTAATATTGTTCCATAAGCTGAAAAGAATATATATTCCATAACAATATATGCTATTTAAAAAGTTTTAATTATTAAATTACTTAATTAAAAAGTTATTAATTAATTTAAAGTTATCAGAGTTAAAAAAAATGTCAACGTACTATCCAAAGCATTCATCTGTTCCTGAAAAGATCCTTTGCCGATCCAACGTATATGTGTACGGCACATTGAACACCACAACGAATCACAACCCCCATTCTTTATTAAAATTATTTGGCAATGTGGACATCTCATAGCTTCACCATTATCCAGCATATTCTAAAAATATTATAAAAAATATATATATGAGGTAAATATGAGATTTGAAAACAACAGTGTTGAATTTAGGCACCTTTCTCTGGGAAGGATTTGTGTGGACCTTGGGGGGGAGGGGGAACAACTTATTGCTCTGGGGGGAATTTTGCCCTCCCCCCTGGGCCACCCCCTGAATTCAACACTGGTTGTTTAGCAGCTGTATTTCAAAGCATACCAAAAAGAAGAAAATTCATAAAAATAGTACAGTCGAACTCGCTTATAATGAGCTCTGATTTAACGAGAACCCGGATTTAACGAGGAAATCAGAAATATTTGGTAGGTATAATGCTAAGTCTATGGGAGCATAACTCGCTTTTAACGAGCAAACCCTGGTTATAGCGAGCAATATTTTTGTGATTCATAAAATTTCTATTGACTTTCACCTCTCCAGCTCAACTAATCGTTTCTTGGAAAAATTCCTTTAACATTTTGAAGTCAACCAAAAGTTACTGATGAGTCATAAATCCTAAGAGCAAGTGATTGCAGCATTTTTCATCGTGTGAAGTGCGTGTGCGAGGACCTCCCACGACGACCTTGAGGAGACGTTCCAAGAAGACGGAGGTTGCTGATTGGACGGAAGTTTACTCTGCGTAGGAGTGGCAGTGTAGGGGACTGCAAACTTTTTTCGAAGCCAGGGGTGCAAATGACGATGTTTTCCGAACCACGAGTCTTCTTCGAAGAGCAATAGCACAAGAAAGCAGACCTGCCAACCTTTGAAAATAAGAAATCGTAGCGCACAAAATTTTAATTAGAGGTTGGTTGGTTGGTTGTTTTTTCATGTTACACAGCCATATTTTGACATTCGTAAAAGGAATAAGGTTTCAGTCTTTCAACTCAATATAGTAAATTTTTTCCTCTGAAAATTTTTATACGATTTTTAGAGTTTCTTTTCGTTTCGAAGCGATTTTTTTTTTTAGATTTGTAAAAGAAGCCTGGTCCGAATTTTTTAGCCCAGTGCAGTAAATTTTGACGAAATTCGCGATTTTTTGCCTGCGGTCATTTCAGGATATTCACAGTTTTTCCACAATTGTAATTCACATTTTTCTATTTTTTATATTTCTTTGTTGAAATCCGCACTTTTTACCATGAACTTTTGACGAAATTCGCATTTTTTATCACGATCCTTTGTCGAATTTTGTGCTTTTTCCGCGATCCTTTTGACGAAATTAGTGTTTTCTTTCTGCGATCTTTCGGTGAAAATTTTCGTTTTCTTACTGATCTTTCGATGAAATTTGCATTTTCATACTGATCCTTTGACGAAATTCGAGTTTTCTTTCTGCGATATTTTGACGAAATTCACGTTTTTAGCACGATACTTTGACGAAATTTATTTTCTTCTGCGACCAATTGACGAAATTGATTTTTTTTTTTTTTTTTGATAAGGTCATTTGTCGAAATTCGGGGTAGTTTATCGCAAATCGTGTGATTTTGCACACTATTTCAAACCTTGCCCCTCAAAAAAACCCCTCCCCCTCCTTTCCAGAAATCCTTAAAATGGCACCTTGTTTCTAAGGAAGCGAATTCCTGTATGAATATTTACAGAGACACGATTCAATCGTGGTTAATATACATAAAGAGAGTGTTTATGTTAAGAAGTTTGTTTTGCAGCCCAGATTTTTTTCCCATGAGCATTTTTTAATGCCCGAATTTTCGGACTAATGGCCAATTTTTTAAAACTTTCGGAAATGAATACTTTGAAATTTTGGAAATTTCACAACAGCATCACTCCTGAAAAATATGCTGTGCGGGATAAAAATTGCAACTAGAAACAAAAAATGCGTTTGTATTTTTTGCAAAAAATCGTAGTTTAAGACCGATTTTCGTAGCATCGTAGTTTATAGGTCCAAATCGTAGCTTTTTTCGTAGCAGTTGGCAGGTCTGAGAAAGAGACAATAAGACAGTTCAAGCACATTAACCAACTTCTTTTGCACTGTACAGAAATAAAAAATAAATGAAGTATGTATAATAAAGTAAGTATGCATGAATTTTTGTATTTTTTTACAAACCCGTTTTTTACGAGCACCCGGTTATAATGAGCAAATATCACGGTCCCTTCATGCTCGCTATAGCGAATTCGACTGTACTACTTTTACACAATATTTAATTAGCAAAATGTTCAATGAATGTTAAATTATTCTTAATACACATGGAACAATCATTCATAAAAAGAGTGTAAACATGGCATTAATTGTACGATTTATAATTAAAAATAAAAGAAATTAAATTACTTGAAGGTGCTCTCTTGTTTTCCTAGCTTCTTCCCTACTATCACTGTAAAAGGCCACATCATCCTGATACTGCCTACAATTTTTCCCTTCATGTATTGCAGCACAAGTTATACAGTTGGTATGCTTACAAACAGGACATAAGAAAACAATCACAGCATCTTCAAACAAACACCAACCAGGGCAGTCAGGAGTTTTACAATGGAAACTATTTTGGGCTTGACTTTCTGCAAGAGTCACGCTTCGCTGAAGATGTTTTTCATATACTTCAGATGTAACAAGCTAAAGAATACTTAGTAATTAATACAGTGGAACTCAATTAAGAACATCAGACAGAAAAATAATATGTATTGTCTGGCCCAGACAAGAAAAACCCTGAGTAGATTTCCTGCTTTCGGAGGTTCCAAAACTTGTAGGGAAGGAACTTCGTCTGTGGGAGGGAAAGGGCAAAAAAGTTACGGTAATTCTTGGAATGACCGATTGAATGGGAGAAAAGAAAATGCCGGACTTCCCTAAAATAAAGTCGACTGACCAGTTACCCTGGCAATAGGACCGAGTCAAAACCAGTTCCAGGGTTTTTCTTGTCTGAGCCAGACAGTAGTTGAGCATAAAAGATGCACACACGAAGCTTATAATAAGATTTAAAAAAAAAAAAATCAAGGGTGTGAACTGGGGAAGGGAGAAGGGGAGGGGAGAACTAACAAATGAATTTTTATAAGAAAAGTTGGAATTCCAATTTCGAGTTAGAAATCAGAATTCTGGTATAATACAGCAGCCAGCACAAAAAACCTTAGCGGGTTAAAAGTTTGTGACACAGCACTTTACATTATGGCTGTAAGAATTTGAAATATGGGTCTTAAAATAATAATATCAAAATTTGAGTGCTGTTGTGATATAAATTATATATATATATCAAGATGAAATCACAAATATATGAACAAATTGGTAAAATTCTAAAGATGAACAAGATATGAACATAGGAAACCAGTATGTAAAATATAAAACTATGAATAACCCACAGAATCATCCGAGGAGCTTGCAGGTATAATTCATAGTGAAGATGCGTTATTTCATCCCATTTTGTCAGCATTAAGTCTAAAATGACAAAATTTAACTCCTAATAGCACATCATCAAACAAAATAAATGATAAAAAACCAAGAGATCTAAAGAAAGATACACTTCACACAAGATATTAAAAATTGAAAAATTTATTAGAGTACAATACCTCAATTATAGACAAGAATTTAAAACTGCAGAAAATTGACCCACAATATTATTACATGTGAGGATGCAATCCAGATTTAGGACTATTAATACATGTGGCCTGCATTTAGTCAATAAAAAACAAAACACTACTGCCATCTGGTGTTAAAAAGGAAAACTATATTGTATATATATACCCAATGCAACAAAGTTGCGGTTCTTTTCGGTCAAATTACAATAAAATCATGAAGAGAATTCTTTAAATCTCTTAATTTAATATAGAAAGGCAGCACAGATATTATAATTATAGTGGCATGACATGCAATCCCACATCACAAAGAATAATAGACTTTAAATACGATAACACACATTTTTAAACAACTTTTAAACTGGCATTTGAATGGCAGGCAGGAGCTCGTGTTCTGCCAGACAAAACTGCACTAAATATACTTTACATCTTTTCAGGATCACATCAAATTAAATTCTAAATTAAAATTAATGAAATTTTGTGTAAATAAAATGCACAGGGTGAATAAAGTCAACAAATGTAATGATTTAAATCAGTTAGATAATTAAATAATGATAAAGTATTTTTAAAAAATGAGAAGATGTAAATTAAAAAGCAGAGTTTCCCCAAGGTTTAAAAAAGGGAAGGGTGCTGTTTGTGGGAAAAGGGCACTTTTAGTTTCCGAAGGGCATGTTTTGGATTCTTAAGGGCATTTCTTGAAAATTTTAAAGGCATTCTTTTGATTTTTAAAACTACTTTTTAATATTTAATAGGCAGAAAACTATTTTAAAGACAGCAATGAGTCAATTTTTACTATGCAAGTAAATTTTTTAATAAACAAAGGAGTATAGGCACTTTTTTCAGGTGGGGGCAACAAGGGAGCTAATTTTTTAAATGAGGGGCAAGAGGGGTGCTATTTTGTAAATCTAAGGGCAGGCAGGGTGCAGCACCCTCCTTAAACTGTCTGGGGGAATCTCTGTAAAAAGAAACTTCTGATTTGCAAAGTGAACAAAAACCACACCTCTCAGAGGAGAGTTATGCGTGATGCAATGGCCAAAGAGAGAAAATTAACAAATCTAAACGGCACATGCGCAACTCAAATAGGAGAGAGAGCTCAAATGATATACACATCGGTGAAAGCGCTTTATGGGAAATGTTGTGAAAGGCAAAGAGCAAACTGCATTAATGAAAGGGGGAAAAGTAGATGATAAAAGACTTAAGCTCATGCTGCATACATGATTGAAATTAAGGACTGACCAAAACAGGTTTTTAAGGCTAAAACCGAATTTCAGTAATCTTCGTATGTTTGACCAAAAACGAAAACATCCAAAAATTTTTTTAAAGTAATTAATACATATATAAATATACAGAATTATTAATTATATGTGTGATTATACATGAAACCCAAAATGGATCTCTCTGCCTCTGACCAAAACTTTTTATTTTCATATAAAATAAAATGTAATTAACTCATCTACGACGCAGAATGATTTTCTAATTACAATAAAATCTCAATACAAAGAATCTTTGGGGAGCACTGATTAAATTTGCTGTACTGAAAAATTCGTTAAACTGAATATTTTTATTATGAAACAGGATAGCAGGATTTTTTTTAACAATCTGAATAATATTCATTAAATTGAAAAATTTGTCAAAGTGACATTTGTTGTAACAAGATTCTACCATATACAAATTTCATCTAATTAAAAAATGTTTTAGGTATATATACCTCAATTTATCTTTTATAATGATTTTTGTAAATGATCATCTGTTACAATAGAACTTTCTCAAAGAGTATTCGAAACACTTCTGAAGTTTCAAACGAAAAATTTTCTATTACTGTTACATCTGCAGAATTTAATGAGCATGTGAAAAGCATCTTCAAAGTTTAATCATATATGCATTGCTTGCTTTATAGTTTACACTCACGTCTTGAGTCAGCCATGACTAATAATTGTAAACAGTGAAGTTCACAGCAATAAATAAAGAGCGTCTCATTTGAGCCGATGCAGCTCAAATTAACAAGTTATGTTGAAAATTTCCGAAGGAAGAAACAAGTTCTTTGGAATACAGTTAGTTTCGGTCCGGCCAAATTTGTGACAGCATTTTCACTAAAAACAAATTTTTGATGAAACTCAGATTTTTAGCTGAAAACGTAATCGAATTTTTGGTCGATCTCTAACTGAAACCAAATAATTACAGATACTAAAAGGCTGGAAAAAAAATATAGAATTTAAAAACAGTGAAAATTTATCTCACAGCTCTTGGTATCAGGTTGTGACGAAAGTTTCCAGCCACAGCTAATACCGACTATTTATGTAAGTATCATCTGCTGCATATTCCTTGGTTTCGTGTGCTTCGAAGCCATGTAAGTTTTTTTCTGCATGTGGTGACACCCTGTGTTTATTCTGTTTTAATTCTTGTTGTTGTAGAATGTGAAAAATGATGGAATGTAGTAAGACGCTGTTGGCTCGCATATATTTAGTGTTATAATAAATTCGTGTTTACAGTCCACTTTGGTGTGTTTATGTGAACGAACCAGTTGTGTAAGTGATTAGTTAAAAAATCGCAAAACCATTGTTGGTACAAGTCTAGCCGGAGTGCTGGTGAAAAATAAAAGAGTACAATCAAACAATTTATGAAGTTCCGTGTGATATCATCTGTGATGAAATAATTACCTCAGGTTGTGAGGCAAGTTAACTTTGAACATTCTATTTCATGTCTAAAATAATTTGTATTTAAAAGTGTAGAATTATTTTGAAAGTATACAGTTCAGATATTTTAGAACTAGTTTTGGGCTTGATTTAAGCAAAAATGAATGAACTGGTATATTTAAAAACAAAAAGAACGGCTCTACGGAGGAGTGTAACAAATTACATTAAGAAAATTGAAAGTATAATCCCAAGTGATGACATTAACATAATAGAATTAGAAGAAAATATTGAATTGTTAAAACTAGGGATGCACCGAATATTCGGTATTCGGCCTATTCAGCCATGTTGCTTAATATTCGGTTTGGCCGAATATCAAACTATTCGGTATGCCGAATATCCGGCTTGGCTGAATAGCAAATTATTCGGCATGCCGAATATTCGGTTTGGCCGAATATCGAAATATTCGGCCGAACCGAATACTTAAAAAAAACTTTTAAAAATTATTTTTTAAAACCTTATACAACTTCTACGTTTAACAGTCTGCTTATAAAGATATTCAGAATAATTACAAACAGAATCATATTTAAATAAAAGAGAAGGTTTTTACATTATTTATTTGCTGTTTGTTAAGTATTATTTAAGAAAATTAACCAATCATGAGGATTTTCATAGGAATCATGTACAAATGCAAGTTACTCAACATTGTCCAATAAAAAATCTGTTTCTTGCTAAGTTTTTAAGAACAACGTTTACAACCTCTGAAAATGATTGTCCACTCCAGACACTGATCTAGGATGCATTTAAAAACTTACTTGCTTGATCAAAGGGAGTAGAACAGTTATTCTTGCTAAGTTGTCCCCATATAAAATTTGAATCGATTGTATTATTTATTAACTTTTACTTTAGTCTCTTCCTGACAAGCAAATATATGTACCTGTACAGTTTTTCTTTTAGTTTTTTCACAATTTCTCTTTGATTTTAAAAAGTTTGTTTTAGAATTTAAGAAAATTTTATTCATTTGTTTTAATTCTCAGAAGAAGCCATAAAAATAAAAAATTTTTTTATAACTATCCTGTTCTTGAATAACTCAAAGCAGATTTCTTTCAGCATAAAGTTTACTTGAAAAATACTCTTGTTTATTAGAATAAAAGTTTCTGTTTTAAATATTATGTAAAATTGTTTTAAAATTTAACATTTTAATGCCTTTAAACTTTGAAATATAAAAGTATTCGACAAGCTGAATATCCGGTATTCGGCCGAATAGTCACTATTCGGCAGGCCGAATATTCGGTATTTGGCCTAGCAGTTACTATTCGGCTAGCCGAATATTCGGTATTCGGTTCACCTGTTGGCTGAATATTTGGTATTCGGCCAAAATCACTATTCACCCTCGTTAAAACAGAAAGAAATCGATCTAAAAAAACTTAGGGAAATTGAAGTTTTAATTACAGAACCTAAACAATTAGAAAGTGAGATAGATAACGCACAGGAAATTTCAGATAAAATTGATTTGTGGAAATTTAAGGGTGAAAAAATGCTGAGTTAAATAAGAGTGAAATTAAATCTGATAGTATAATTTCAGAAAACATGTTGGCGAATATTAAATTACCTAGGTTATCATTACTTACTTTTGGACGTAATATAACAGAATGGATAGCGTTTAAGGATCTTTTTAATGCATGCGTAAACAGCAATACAAGTATATCTAATGCTAAAAAATTACAGTATTTGAAGGCTTCATTGAAAGGTGAAGCGTATCGCGTCATTCAGTCCAAATTTTGAATTCTAATTTTGAGATTGCGTAGAATCTATTAGACGAAAGATATTCAAATAAGCGAGAACAGATATTTGCATATATTAAACGATTTTTAAGATTACCAACTATTCAAACAGAATCAGCTATTGCTATTTTAAATCTAGTTGGCAACATTAATGAAGTCACTTGCTCATTAGAAGTATTGAACCAAACCATTGACAAATTTGGTGATACATTAATGAATTATTTAATTTTGCAAAAATTGGATCCTTCTACAAAATTGTGGTGGGAACGTCAGCTTAAAAGCGGGGAAATTCCGAAACTTAAAAACTTAATCGAATTTCTTAAGAATTACGCAAGAATTCTTCAAAATAGCAAACTAGTGGTAAATAAGGTGC
This sequence comes from Maratus speciosus, assembly GCA_963932465.1. NCBI lineage: Eukaryota > Metazoa > Arthropoda > Arachnida > Araneae > Salticidae > Maratus > Maratus speciosus. Next base: position 417,365,002 of record OZ010791.1, read on the forward strand.
CTAAATCTGTAGTTCCGAATAAGAGTAATGCTTTTGTAGCTACGTTAGGTTGTGGTTATATTAAGGAAGACCATAGTTTACCTAAGTGCTCGAAGTTTCTTAATTTACCTGTTCAACAACGAATAGATTTCGTAAAACGTAATCATTATTGTTTCAATTGCTTATCTAATATGCATTTCCTCAATAAATGTAAGAGTCTAAATATGTGCCATCATTGCTTTAAGAAACATCATAGTGTTTTGCACATGGTAAATTATTCAAGAAATAAGAATCAGTCAAATAGTATGTCTCCACATGCACAAGAATTCATCCCTTAAAAAGTTGAGTCAGCAAGTGAAAATGTTTTGTCTACAGTCTGTGCCTCTCATTATGAGTCAAATGAAAATTGTAATCAAAAGAGCCACATTTTGTTGTGTACCGCATTAGTAAAAATTCAAAATTCTACACAAGAGTTTGTAAAATGCAGATGTTTATGTGATACTGGCTCTCAGAGGTCATTTATTTCACAAGAATGTGTAAATAAATTAGGATTAAAGGTCAAACATAGTTCTATCTCTGTGTCATGTTTGGGAACATTTAATACTGTGAGCATACTTGCCAACTAAATTTCGGTAAAACTCAGAAGATTTTGGACAAAAAATCAGAAGAAATCAGAAGATTTTGGCGAAAAATCAGAAGAAATCAGAAGATTTTTTAAGTTTAACACTTTCAGTAAGGATTAAAAAACAGCTGAATCCTTATAAATAAACAAATTTCAAAGAGAAACTCGAATAAAATATTCACTAATTTGCAATTACACAATATATATTATGACAAAAAAGAATAACTTAAATGTATTAAAAATTACTATTTTTTTTTAAATTATTATTCATAGATATCCTACTTTTCACATTAAAAGACACTTAAAAAAAAAAAAAATAGGAGTCAGAAATTTTGAGTGTGATTCTGAGTAAAAAAAAAAAAAAAAAAAAAAAAAAAAAATTCTGAAATTCACAGCAAATTTTCTTAAAAGTTATAGCAGGGTAGGAGGGGAATCCATTTCCGACATTAGCTATGCATTTTTTCCCGCAGCCCTTTGACGAAATTCGCGATCTTTAGCCAAAATTTGTGTTTTTTTCGCGATCTTTTGACGAAATTTGTGCTTTTTCCGCGATTTTTTGACGAAACTTGTGCTTTTTTCCGCGCTCTTTTGACGAAACTTGTTTTTTTCGCAATTTTTTGACGAAATTTGCCGTTTTTTCGCGATCTTTTGACGAAATTTGTCGTTTTTTCGCGATCTTTTGAAGAAATTTGTCGTTTTTTCGCGATCTTTTGACGAAATTAGCGTTTTTCACGCGATCCTTTGACGAAATTGGTGATTTTTCTGCAAGCGATTGACAAAATTAATTTTTTTCGGCGAAGATGTCGAAATTCGCGATATTTTTTATGTAAGAATTTTCGAATTGGTGGCCGATTTTTTTTAATTTTTAGAAATGAATGCCTTAAATTTTCGGAAAATTCGGACCAAAATCAGACGAAATTCGCGTCTTTCCCGCGATCGTTCGGCGAAATTTCAGTTTTTTCCGCGAACCATCGGTGAAATTTGGAGCGATCTTTTCACGAAACGACCATTTTTTCAGCGATCCTTTAACGGAATTCGCATTTTTACGCGATCTTTTCACGGAAATAGTGCTTTTACGCGATCTTTTGATGGCGCTTTTTTTATTCAATCTTTTGACGAAATTCGCGTTTTTTCGCGCTCTTTTCACGGAATTCGTGTTTTTACGCGCTTTTTTGAGGGAATTCTCGTTTTTTTACGCGATCTGCCGACAAAATTTGCGTCTTTCCTGCGAACCTTCGGCGAATTTTCGGGTTTTCCCGCGATCCTTTGACGATACTCGCGTAAAAAGCATAAGAAAGGCAGAAAATCGGAAGAAAACGCATTACGCGCGTCAAATCGGAAACATGCCGATTTTTCGGAAGAATTCTGAAAAAATCAGAAGAGTGCTGCTATGTGTGAGTAATGGGGAAGTTGATTTATTATTCACTTCTCACTTCAAAAGTGATCTTAGAGTATCAACATCAGCATTTGTGATGGATAAGGTGACAGATAATATTCCCTATGTGTCTTTGCCTTCAATCATTTGCAATAATTTCAATGATTTAATGTTAGCTGATCCATTATTTTTCAAATCACAAAAAATTGACATTCTATTTGGTGTAAATATATTTATGCATTTAATGACTGGAGAAATTGTCAAACGTGAACCTCACCTTCCATTTGCATTAAATTCGAGACTTGGGTGGATAATTTTGGGTACTACAAATTTTGAAACGCTGGCAACTGATCCAGTATGTGTAAATCATTTAAGTACAAAAACTGACGAGTTAGTAAATTCATTCTGGGAATTAGAAAAAATTCCAAATAGCAACCTTTAACAGTTGAAGAAAAACTTTGTGAAAGGCATTTTGAGAGTTCTCATTTCAGAGAAAAAACAGGTCGATACTCAGTCGCATTACCGTTTAAACAGGATCGAAAAAATTTAAGTGATTCTCGCCAAATGGCACACAGAAGATTTCTTTATCTTGAGAAAAGATTAATATCCATGCCAGAAATTTACAACCAATATGTTCAATTTATGAAAGAATATTTATCTCTGGGCCACATGGACCTTGTTTCAAATACAGATCGTGAATTAGAGAATAAACATTATTACATCCCACATCACTTCACCTTGAATAGTTCTAGTTTAACCACCAAATTAAGAGTAGCTTTTGATGGGAGTGCTAAAATAACAACAGGTGCATCTTTAAACGACACTCTAATGGTAGGTCCCAAAACACAAGATAATTTAATTTGCATTTTATTAAGGTTTAGATTTCATACTATTGCAATCACAGCTGATATAAGAATGATGTATAGGCAGGTAAAAATTCATGACAAAGATAGGGATTTTCAGAGAATATTATGGAAAGATAGTCAAGATAAACAAATACAAGTTTTTCGCTTAAACACTGTCACATATGGAACTGCTGCTGCTCCATATCTTGCAACTAAAGCTTTGATACAGTTAGCAATTGATGAGGGTCTTGATTTCCCAAAAGCAAAGACTATAGCTTTAAGAGATTTTTATGTTGATGATGTTTTAACTGGTGTTGAGAATAGTCAGGAAGGTACTGAATTGATATATGAATTGCAGAAAATGCTGAAAAAAGGTGGATTTGAGTTACATAAATGGTCCACAAATGAACCATCACTATTGAAAAATGCTGGGTTAGCAAACACAATTAATGATAATATACATAGTGTAGTGGACAATAAAGCCATAAAAGTTCTAGGAGTGGAATGGCATCCTTATAATCATATGTTCAAATGTAATTTCACTGATATAGATTATCAAAGTGTCTCTACTAAAAGAATTATTCTGTCATTTGTATCAACGCTTTTTGATCCACTGGGATGGATTGCACCTTTTGTAATTCAAAGTAAAATGATAATTCAAGAACTGTGGAAATTACAATTATCATGGGATGACCCAGTACCAGAAAATATTGATCAAAAGTGGAAAATTTTGTGCCAAGAAGTCAAACTCTTAAATTCCATATATATACCTAGAAAAGTCCTCTTGCCCAATTATTCTCGATGTGAACTTCATGGATTTTGTGATGCTTCAGAAAAGGGTTATTCAGCAGTTATTTACGTTAAAACTTGTGATAACTCTAACACTGATGTGAAACTTTTAACAGCTAAAACTCGCGTAGCACCACTAAAGCCTGTCACGATTCCAAGACTGGAATTATGTGCTGCAGTATTGCTGGCACACTTAATACAGGCAGTTAGAGATGCATTACATATAAAACCAGATTCTGTGCATGCATGGAGCGATTCACAAATTGTATTGTCATGGCTAAGATCAAATCCTAAAAGATGGCAAGTCTTTGTAGCCAACAGAGTATCTGAAATCCAATCCATTTTACCAGTTGAGAATTGGAACCATGTGAACGGAAAATAAAATCCTGCTGATTGTGCATCACGTGGTTTGCTTCCTGCAGAACTACTGTCCCATGACTTGTGGCGGAACGGCCCACTGTGGTTAAGAAGCAATGAGGTTCCCGTGCATGAACCTATTATCATAAATGAAGAAGAATTACCAGAAGCACGTAAAACATTATCATTTGTAGTTTCTGAAAATGTAAAAGAACTTGATATTATATTAAAAATATCTTCGTTTTCCAAGTTGCAACGCATATTTGCTTGGCTATTGAGATTCATCTCCAATTCAAAGGTAACACGTGTAGAAAAAAATAGATCCTTTTTATCAAGCAATGAAATTCAAGCCGCAACACGCTGCATTATTCAAATAATTCAACAAGTTAACTTCAAAAAAGAAATTCAACAAGTTAACTTCAAAAAAGAAATTCAACGTTTAGAAGCTGGAAAAGAGCCACCTACAAATAGCAGTCTCCTTTGTTTGTGTCCAATTTTAGATGATAACAAAATATTAAGAGTAGGAGGAAGATTGAAAAACGCACAGCTGTCAGAGAATGAAAAGCACCCAATCTTATTACCATCAAAGCACCATGTGACTAAGATCATAATTAAACATTTTCATGAAAAATATTTCCATGCAGCTCCAGAGCTTCTTTCTTTAATTAGACAGATATTTTGGATCATTACTGCTAGGTCTGTTATTCGGAAAATAGTAAGAACTTGTGTTACATGTTGCAGATATAGAGCTCAAACTGCAAAACAAATAATGGCTAATCTTCCAGTATCTAGAGTAACACAATCACGACCATTTCATCGAGTTGGAACAGATTTTTCAGGACCATTCATGGTTAAATATCGTGCAGGATGGGGAATAAAATCATTTAAATCATATGTGTGTGTATTTGTCTGCTTCATCATCAAAGCAGTACATCTTGAAGTTGTAGAAGATCTTTCAACAAAGGCATTCTTAAGTGCATTAAAACGATTTATAGCAAGAAGAGGGAAACCTTTTGAGATTTTTAGTGATTGTGGAACCAACTTCAAAGATGCAGAAAAAGAAATCAACAATTATCGTTTGCAGTGCAAGCAGAATAAAGAAATAAACAATTTTTTGTCGTCAGAGGAAATACGCTGGACTTTTAATCCATCTTCTGCTCCACACTTTGGTGGACTTTGGGAATCTGCAGTAAAATCAATGAAATTGCATCTGAAGAAAACCGTTGGTGATACTGTCTTAACCTATCCTGAGTTCCAAACCTTGATTACGCAAGTTGAAGCTTGTCTCAACTCTAGGCCACTGTGTCCCATATCATCTGACCCAACAGACTTAATTGCTCTAACGCCAGGTCACTTCCTAGTTGGAACTTCTCTAACTGCCATACCTGAACAAGATCTAAGTCACAGTCCTTTGAGTCATCTTGATAGATGGCGTGTGAGACAGTTTATTCTTTAGCAATTTTGGAAAAGACGGAGCCGGGAATACCTGTCTCAACTTCAGCAAAGACCTAAATGGCAAAAAAGTCAACAAGATTTAGAAGTCCATGACTCAGTCCTCATCAAAGATGACAACCTTCCACCACTTAAATGGAAATTAGGACCAATAATAACTGTTCATCCAGGTTCAGACAATAAGGTCAGAGTTGTTACGATCAAGACTAGTAGTTGTGTCATCGATCGTCCAATAGTGAAAGTGTGTCTTCTTCCTATAGAAACTAAAAACTGTGAACTCAGAACTGTCTAATATTTTTCTATTTTTTATATTAATTTGTTTGTGTTATTAATTGTTCTTTCATTATAGTTATAAATTGTAAGCAGCTAACTACTTGTTGAAATCCCAGGGGATTTCAACGGCAGCCAGAATGTTTATGTAAGTATCGTCTGCTGCATATTCCTTGGTTTCGTGTGCTCCGAATCCATGTAAGTTTCTTGTTCTTTTTTTCCGCATGTGGCAACACTCTGTGTTTATTCTGTTTTGATTCTTGTTGTTGTAGAATGTGAAAAATGATGGAATGTAGTAAGCCGCTGTTGGCTCGCATATATTTAGTGTTATAATAAATTCGTGTTTGCAGTCCACCTTGGTGTGTTTATGTGAATGAACCAGTTGTGAAAGTCATTAGTTAAAAAATCGCAAAACCACCGACTGTGCAAACAGTTCACGTTGACATGTTTGCTCATATTTTGTCAAACGTTTTTTGACATTTGAAAGAAAGATACTTGCTTTATAACCAGGGTTCTGGACTCAGTTTGAAAAAACCCTGTGGGTTTTTTCAGACTGGGCCCACTTGAAAAAGCCCAGCGAAAAACCCATAATGTGGGTGACATTTCATATCTAAAATGTCTCGTAAGTGGGAAAGGGGAACAGATAGACAGTCAAAGTTTGCATTACAAGTTAAAACTGCAGTAAAAGAAGTGATTAGCAATGCTGAGATATAATAGCCATATTATAAGATTGTATATTAAAAATATAAATACATATAAGTTTATAATTATAAATTTTAACTAGGTAACATTGAATACAGGGAGAAAAATATTGGTATCCCATCCATCCCTATTAGTGTCCCATTCATCCCTGCCATAGGGATTATTGGCAACTTTTTTAAATTTTATAAGTAACTTTTTTAAATTTTAAAGAGTAACTTTTTTAAATTTTATAATATTTTACTGTATAACAATAATCTAGACTAACTATGGTGCATAGATGTAGTCAAATACCTAATGTATGAAATGTGATACATAATATTGATAATAACTTTTAAAAAGTATTAAAAATAAGCATTTTTGTAAATATGTCCTATTCATCCCCCACCTCCCCTACAATGAATCTATCTTACTTCTATAAAATGATTCCCTATTGAAAAAGAACAGGTCATTGACAGATCATTGAAAGTGTGTGGGTCATAGGAAATGGATTTCAAAAATATAGCAATATCACTGTTGCAGGTAACAATTAATATATAAATAAAGAGAAACTTACAGCTTTAACTTCTCTTTCTTGAAGATAGGATTCACATGTATATTCTTCATTTCGAAAAGGACATTTAACGACAACAGTTTCAGAAAACTGGATGGTACTAGCAAGACATAACCTGAAATATTTAAAATACCTTACAAGAAATGTAATACCTCATTCAAATTCAATATATCTGAAACAATACATATTTTAACTGAATACAACATTAGAGGTCTGCATGGGCCCGGGCTTGGCCTGAGGCCTGGCAAAGTGAAGGCAAATTTTCAAACAAGACGGGACGGCAAAAAAATTTAACGGGTCTACCAGGCCGATTAAAAAAATAAACAGTCAAATGCGAGTATTACTCGCGCACAGAGGGTTCCGTAGAATAAACATATAAATTTGTAATTGTTGTTAAAAGAAGACTTTGTAAAAAACTATACAGCGTAGTGTTGGGTATAACTGAATATACTAGTACCATGAAAGTTCAAAGAGATATGGAACCTAAATAATTTCGAATATGACTATTTTGTGCAACTCATTTTTTAATATTATAGTCCACTCAAATTAGGTTAAAAAAGGGCTTAAAGTGGAAAATTCTGGTGTAATTGTTTTTTGTGTCTTACTTTATGTTTTCGAGGGTGCTGAACACGAATCTGAAGTTGTCCAACAAAATTTCTCTCGGCAAATATGAAAAATCGTGAAAAAATCACTAAAAATCGCAGATTTTTTTGGTTTTTGGCTTATAACTTGCAAAATAAGCTTTTTACGCAAAAAGTGACCCTGTATTAAAATACAGACAAGAAAATTACCTATAATTCATGTTCTTATCATTTTTATTGTACGACATATGGCTTCCGTAGAGGCATTGAAAAATCGGCGAAAACCAGTAATTTTGGAAAATCGCAAAAAAGATATTCTTACTCTTTCCATTCATAACACTAAAAGTAATCATTTCACCACTGTAAACATTTGCTGACATACCCACTTATTATTAGGTTATATATTATTATGATGTAGGTATGCACTGTGACCTTGAAAATCCGGCATTCAGAGATCCAGCAACTTAAAAAATCCCCCCCCCTTTTTTTTTTCACTTCCAACTTACGGGAAGAGCAAAAATAGCAATTATTTTCAAATTAAAAACCGAGGTAAAAACCATGCATTAGCGGACAATGAGATCGCGTACTCTGTGCTAAATAGAATCCTCGATAACACTGATAGCAGCTCAGAGGAACGAGGACGAGGACCTAGCAGAAGATAAGTTCTCACCGAAAAAATGCATAAATTTGACCGGAAAATTAACGTCATCTTTAAAGAAACAAGATTGTATTTCCGAAATCGATATTCATCACTTGTATAAAATCCAAGAAGGAAGATAGTTGCTGACATTGATGCTTGAGAAATTACATGAGAAGAAAGCCATCACTACTTATCAGATTTTTTTAAACATATAAAATATCACTAAAGTAAGTTTTTTAAACATTCAATTTTCTCTTTTTCTCACATCAATATCATTTGGGTATGTATTAAATTACGAATAAATGTCACTATCAAGAAAATCGTAAGTACATACTTTTGATATTTTCTTCAGAAATCTATAATTTTAAAAAATCAATTACAAATTTGCAGTAGCTGACATTCACACAAAACAGGCACGAGAGGATGCGGATACACTTATTGTTACTGCAGTAAGGGACCTTGCACTACAACATAATTCTGTAGTTATTGCGGGTGAAGACATTTGCTAGTTATCATGGATTTGTCACTGTAGGGGTGTACATTCAAATGTATACTTTCTAAAGCCAAGCAAAGGGACAGTTTCACCACTAATTTTTTCTTCTGACTGCAAACTTGATCAATCGATTGCTAACAACGTATTATTTTTGCATGCCATGGGAGGCTGTGATACTAGTTCAGCCTTGTTCAAAGTAGGAAAGATGAGGTTTCTTCAGACTGTCAAGAAAAACCTTGCATTAACTAATACCACTGAGGTTTTTTAAAGACCCTATGGCAGATACTGATGCAGTTACTGATGCTGGCAATCGTTTTTTGGTCTCATTGTATAAATTTGCTGACAAGGAAGCCACATCATTAAACAAATTGAGGTATATTTGTTACCTTGGGTCTGCATACAAGGCATCAATCCATTTGGCGTCCTTACCTCCTACTGAGTCTGCAGCTCAGCAAAATTCCTTTAGAATACATTTTCAAGTTCAACAACGGCTTGGGAATGAAAAAGATCCTGAACAATGGGGTTGAAAGAAAAGGAAAGATGGTCTGGAGCCAGTAACCACACTACAGCCATCAGCACCTCAAGCCGTTTTGAAACTTATTTCTTGCAAATGCAAGAAGACCTACCAGAAAAACTTTGGATGCAAAGAAGCAGGTCTCAAGTGCTCCAATATGTGTGTGAAATGCATAAGCAGTTGTAATAACATGCCTCTTACTGAAATCGAGGATGACGAGGACGATCCGGAATTCCCTGAAGTACTACTTGAAGATAAATATGCATAAACAATTCTGTTTCACCTTTGCTTTTTCACTAACTTTTTTATTTTTGTGATCAAAATATTTATCTTAATACAGTGGTATAACTACTCAATTCTCAAATAATTAGAAATAAATCATAAATTTTTTTTTAATGGTGGTTCGTAATATAACAGGCTAATATGTTTCCTAAATTGAGGTCCAAAAGTAACCTATTCATGACTTGAGTTGTAAAAGAGGAGTAACAAAAGAAAGATGCAAATATCATGTTATGATAAAATGTTGCATGAATCATTACTTACTTAATTACAATTAGTTCCACCGTTTTTTAAAATACTATGTGCACCAGAGCTGCTCAGGAACCTAAGCTTCGACCCTTGGATGTTTGCAGCCTTCGCCTACGGCTGGGGCAGCAATCACAAAACGGCTCTTTCGCGCCCAGGTGCTTAAATAAATATTATATTTAATTAATTTTTCTTTTTAGATGTAGAAGAGTTGGAAGGCATGCCTGCAATCATGCAACCTTTGGCCAAGAGGGTACGGTTTGACTAATGAGTGTTATTTCAAGTCAATAATCATTTAATAATAAGTGTTGTATAAAAAAATACTTACAAACCTATTTTATTATACTGTATAATAGGGATGCACAACCTTTTTCAGAGAAGGTTCACTTACAAAAATTTCTGCGTTGTCGAGGGCCACATCAGTAACAAGGAGAGAATCTATTTTAAGCAGGGTTGGCAGGTTTTTGACGCATGTCAGTTTTTGACAGTTTAAACTGCGGTTTAAACCGTCATGTCAAAAACCCCTTGTCAAAAACCTCGTCAAAAACCTCAAATACTTACAGTGATCTGTAAAATTTCACATTAAATGTCACACATTAGATGTAATATTTAAAATTCATTATTACTGTAATTGTATAATTAGTATATAGTATTAGTAATAATTACAGGGTTGGCAGGTTTTTGACATGTGTCAGTTTATGTCTGGTTTAAACCATAGTTTAAACCGTTATGTCAAAAAACCTCAAATACTAAATTGATCTGTAAAAATTCAAATTAAATGTCACACATGACAACATTTCCTGTAATATTTTAAATTCATTCTTACTGTATATCAGTAATTAGTACATAGTAAAGTATTATTGTTAAGTACAACTTTTTAACAGGGTAAAATTTTTATTTATTTATTTATTTTTGTAAAATGGTGTTTTTCTAAAAAGCAGACATTAAGCTCACCTGAGCTGTACATTTTTTCTCTTACTTTTAATTTCGCTTACTTTTGAGAGCTTAAAGCATTAGCTAGCTTTTCTTTTATGGGAAAAAGAACTTAGAAAAGTGTAGATTTTTTTGTACCTATATATAACAAGATAATGTGCATCAATGTTATTCTAGTCTAGGCAATAACCATTCCATTCAAAATTGAAATTGAATTATTAATTTCAAACATTTGCAAAATAACAGAAGTAATTAAAAAAAAAAAAGCTTAAAGTCGAAATCTTTTTAAAACATGCTTTCTTTCAATATATAAAAATGTTTTCGATTTTAAAATTGAACAAAATTGGCTCGGTCATTTAAAAGAAAATTCCTGTAAGCCCATATTGAAAAAGTGCATAATAGAAGGGATCAAATCATGAAACCATACCATTGTTTGGCTTATATTTTGCATCCCAACCATCAGGGGCAAAGGTTGACTGCTGTATCAGTTGATTCAGATCGCGCTTGAGCTACAGAGAGAGTTTATGGATGCTTACCCATACTGATTGTGTATGAAGCTAAAGAATCCCCTTTCCAGTCTTCCTATTTCAGTGCTATAGGGAGGACTCCATTGTTTGGTGGAAAGGTATCACTAAATGCGACAGCTTTTTGAGCCTGCTTCAAAACTTGTTCATCTAGCAATGCTTTTGCTATCAAGTCTTACTAGCTCAGCATCAATTAAGAGACAGGCTGTTTTCTAACGCTTCATACACTCTAAACTCAAAAATCTTTTGGGTGTAAATAAATGTGCTAAACACGTGGTGTGCTGCGGTGTAAAATTGATCCGGATTATTTAATTGTACAAAATTATTTTCTTCTGGTTGAAAAATCCAAAAAAAAAAATATTTTATTGCAAATATATTTTTTAAATTATTAAATTTCAATAAAAGATCACATAAATCATTGACTTATTTAATGTTTATCTATTGTTAAAATGTTTTAGCGTGTTACATGTATTTGGCAGTTTTCGACGGTTTAAACCAGTTTTCGACAGTTTAAACCAGTTTATGACAGTTTAAACCAGTTTTTGACGCTTGTCATGTCAAAAACCAGTTTTTGACGTCAAAAACCCAACCCTGATTTTAAGGAGGTGATCTGTGGCCTATAATCAGATAAAAAATTTGGTATCGGGGGGGGGGGGGGGGGGGAGAGAGTTTTATACCTCTAGATTCCTCTACCCAACCATTATATACTATTCAGTTGGCAAGGAAATATCAACAGTTACGTTTGTATATATAACAGAGATATAGCAAGGATTATTGAGAAGGAAATATAATATTCCTTTACTTCATTCGGGGAGTAAATTTTGTTTTATTAATAGTGCTAAAAAACAAACATCGGCATGAAAGTGGCTAGTGCGGAAAAAAAATGTGAACTTTATGAACGAAAGGAGGTGAAGGGCACAATCAACTAAATTTGAGATTTTTTTTGCGCTTGGTCAACGAAATTCGCAATTTTTCCGCACTCGATTAACGAAATTTGTGCCTTTTCCACGCCTGATCGACGAAAATCGCGATTTTCCACGTTTGATTGACTACATTCGCAATTTTCCATGCCTGATTGAACACATTCGCAATTTTCCGCACCTGATTGAACACATTCGCAATTTTTCCGTGCCCGACTAATGAAATTTGCTATTTTCTAGAGCCTGGTCGACAAAACTTGCGATTTTTCAGCGCTGGATCGATGAAATTTGCGATAGCGGCAATTTGACGAAATTCGCGATTTTTTTTCGCGATAAACTTATAAACTCGCGATTTTTCCGCAGCCGATCAACGAAATTTTCAATATTTCCGCGTAACATAGAGAAAATTCGTGATTTTCCCGTACCTGATTAACGAAATTTGCGATTTTTCCGCGCCTGATCCACAAAATTCGCGATTTTTTCGTACCCGACCAACGAAATTCGCGCTTCTTAACTGACTCTGACGAAATTTGCAAATTTTTCCGCGGCAAATTGACGAAGCCAATCAACGAAATTTGAGATTTTTCCACTCCTAATAGACAAAATTTGCGATTTTTCCGTACCCGATCGACGAAATTCTTGATTTTTAACTGACTGACAGAATTTGTAATTTTTTTTTGCTGTGGCAAATTAACGAAATTCGCGATTTTTTTCTCGCGACTGACGAAACTCACGATTTTTCCACAGCCGATCAACAAAATTAGCAATTTTTTCGTGCATCATTAACAAAATTAACATTTTTCGTGTCCGACCAACGAAATTCATGATTTTTCTGTGCTCGGTCGCAAAACTCGTGATTTTCCATGCTCGATCGGCGATGTCAGCAACTTTTTCCGCGCCTCATCTTACAAAATTCGTGATTTTTCCGGGCTTGATTAACGAAATTTGTGATTTGTCCGCACCTGATCGACAAAATTGGCGATTTTTTTGTGTCCGATCAACCAAATTCGCGATTTTTCCGAGCCTTATGGGGAAAATTCCCCGTTTTTCTGCGCCCGATCAACGAAATTCGCGATTCTTAACTGACTGATGAAATTTTTAATTTTCCCGCGGCAAATTGACGAAATTCCTGATTTTTTCCTGCGACCTATGGATAAAATTTGCAATTTTCCCCAGAATTGTCGAGATTCGCGGGCCACACGTTAACCCATCACGGGCCACAGGTTGTGCATCCCTACTGTATAACATTAAAAACTCACCGATCATTAATCATTTTTTAACTTTTTGTTGTATCTATAAAACCTAACGTTAACATTTCACATATCTGTGCAGACCTCTAATGATGCATTTTGTATGTTTTCAATAAAGAGGCAGCTGATTACTCTGTGCATTTATCATTATTTTTCTCAAAACTATTCAAGGTCAAAAAAAAAAAAAAAAAATACTTGCACATAAATTGTAGAGAATTGTATCAATTTCGGAAATACAGTCTTGTTTCTTTGAAGATGACGTTAATATTTCGGTCAAATGTACACATTTTTTCGGTGAGACCTTATCTTCTGCCAGGTCCTCGTCCTCGGTCTCTGAGCTGCTACCAGTGTTATCGAGGGGTCTATTTGGCACAGCGTCAATGATATCGCTGTCAGCTAATGCATCGTTTTCTATCTCGGTTTTTAATGCGAAAATAATTGCTATTTTTACTTTTCCCGTAAGTTGGAAGTGAAAAAAAAAGGGATGCCGGATTTTTTAAGTTGCCGGATTTTCGAGGTCACACTGCATACCTACATCATCATAATATATAACCTAATAATAAGTGAGTACGTCCGCAAATGTTTACAGTGAAATGCTTATTTTTAGTGTTATGAACGGAAAGGGTAAGAATATCTTTTTTGCGATTTTCCAAAATTACTGGTTTTCGCCGATTTTTCAATGCCTCTACGGAAGCCATATGTCATACAATACAAATGATAAGAACATGAATTGTTGGTAATTTTCTTGTCTGTACTTTAATATAGGGTCACCTTTTGCGTAAAAAGCTTACTTTGCAAGTTATAAGCCAAAAACAAAAAAAATCTGCGATTTTTAGTGGTTTTTTCACGATTTTTCATATTTGCCGAGAGAAATTTTGTTGGACAACTTCAGATTCGTGTTCAGCACCCTCGAAAACATAAAGTAAGACACTAAAAACAATTACACCAGAATTTTCCACTTCAAACTCTAATTTGACTGGGCTATTATCCTAATCTGCTTATGATGAGCTTAATTCGGCACTGACAATAAAAGCAGTGCATACTTAAACTTCATTTGGCATTTCATAAAACTAAATTCAGCATAGTAATAACTTTTCTTTCTACAATGTAGCTAAAACAAAATCTTTGCTCAAAGTTTAAATTTGGCATTGTGCTAAGCGCGCCTCAAAAGGAGGTCGCAAAGTTTAAACGACGCCTTGGTCCGGGCTGCATTTTTCCAGATAGGTTTTTAATTAACTTTTAAAGTCACTTAAGACGTATTGAGAGATGCACTCAATGCAAACTAGTCGCGAATTCCATAGTATTTATATGATTCATTCTAATTAAGTGGTCTCAGGATTCTTCAAAATATTTGAAAATTAAATTTTATTAGATGTTAAACTCCTATCTTTACTGAAAATTATTATATAATTGTTTCCTTAAAATTACCATTAAAACAGAAGTTATGGCTTTTAGAATTATACCTGCTCACTAGCTAAAGCAGCGTTTCCGAAACTTTGAAGTCATTTTTCTGCAAAACAAGTTTTTGGGCATAACACGCAGGGTACCACAAAAACTTCTGAATACTTTTTCATGAAATTTTCGAAACATATATTTTATGTTAGTCCATATAAACTGAACCTAAAATTTCCTTTTCATTGTTCAAAAAAGATATTTTTTTTTTTAGGTCATTATACTGTTAAAGTTTTCAAAATTTTGTATTAGCTAACTACAACTTTGCATTAAAAATATAAAAAAGTTTTAAATACAAATGTATTTGAGTTCAGGGTAATTATTACAATCTGAAGTATAAGTAGGCGCCAAAATTTTCATTCTAGTTGCAATATTTATTTTGTAATCCTGCGCGTAAGATCTTATGCCAATTTTCTGCTTGAGAAATGTCCAACAGTTTCGAGCCCCCTATAAATACTAAATCTGCATCTTGCAATTTTTTAAATACATAAAATAAAAGAACATATTTATATCATTCATCACAATAAAAATTGTGTTTTTAAATGATATGCATTTTAAGACATTAAATGCTACAAATGGTCTTTTTTTCTTTTTTCTTTTTTTCCAATTTTAAGAGTCTCGAGACGCCTTAAATTATTCTGTTTTTAACAATTCGACGTTTATTGCTTTTATACTACCACTGGACATTACACTACACTTATATATCATTAAAAGTTGTTAACTAGGCATAGATCAGGGTTGGCGAACCTTTTTATAGCCACGTGCCGATTTTTTTCCAAAAATATTTTACCTTGACCTTGACGTGCCAACAAATTTAGGGGGTAACATACATGTGAGGTATTACAGTATAATTATCATAAAAACTATTAAATTTTAGAAATTATTAAAAAAATTATGTGATTGTGTTGTTGCACCTGGGAAGAAAAATAATTAATATCAGGTTCATATTCAGTTGATTTCAACAGAATGCAAACTAAGCTAGATTTATCTGACAAATGTTTTTTTTTTTTTTTTTTTTTTTTTTTTCCCCCCTGAGAAAATAATGACCTTGCGGATACAGATAGATGGAAAAATTATTAAAAGGGCAGACGTCAGTTTCTTTGACATTAATTTCTAATTTGCCATAATTTTATCACTGGTACTTTTAATAATGGGGTAATTTATGGGTACTTTAAAAAGCTGCAATTAAAATTCTCTGATTTCCAATTAATCGAATTTAGACAAGATCAGATCATCTAAGGTTTGTGTATTTTGTGCAGTATCACTGTATATTGATTTAGAGCCACAAGCGCAATGTGCCAAAATTATTCTTTCGTGTGCCATAGGTTTGCTGTCTCTGGCATAGATTATGCCGTCCCTGTCATTATGTATGTCCAAAGTATCCATATCTTTAAGGGTTAATATCTCGGCTAATTACTGACAATTTTTTTCAAAAATCATTATCAACAATGCTTTTATACTTCGGCTATGATACGTACCTTCAGCACTGCTCAACAATTTTGCTGAATGCCCGTAAATCGAAATTTGTGTGTAACAGAAAAATGCGATTTTCTCAAAAACTATGAAATTTAGGGTAATCGCTATAATTTTCCTTCAAGGTTTAAGTTAGCGTCTACTACTTCTAATTTTTTCATAATTTTAGTTTCAGTAGATTCGGAATTAGATTGGGGGGAGGGGGGGGGGGAGCATATTTTTGCACTACATTTTGGACGATATCTTTGAAAATATAATACCTAAAATTAAAAGGAATGTATTTTTGAGTTCAGTGTTACGAAAGCTTTCACACGATACCCCACATGATATAAAAAGAAAAAAGTTTTTTTTTTCAAGTAGCTTAATTAGCCCCTATACATTTTTACTAAATATATTTATGAATGTTTAATGATCTGAAAATATGTGGGTCAATAATCTTTACTACTTCCCCGAATTTGAAATTTCCACGTTCCATACTTTACGAGTAAAATGCCTGTGACAGACAGACACAGGAGTGATCTTATACAGACTTGTATAAAACCAAAAACTTTCTGCGCACATAAATATTCGGTCAAAAACTTTCTGCAAATTATTTTAATGTTTTATAAAATAATGTGTTATATTACTTTGACGTTATGAATTTTAAACAGTAGTTTTAAATAATTACCATTTAATTTAAAAATTAATTAATATTAATTACAGAATAATTATGTTGGCTATAAAAATAATAAAGCTAAAAATCCATGATAAGAAGGAGTGAATTCTTATCAGTTATTTTATCAATGCAATAATAGACATTGCTAATGAAACAACTGAATCACATTTTGTAAGGAGAGGTCCATTCATAGGTATCATCATTAAAGAGACCGATGAGCTTTTATTGCGGCCTTTTAACGAAATTCTCCTTTTTTCCGCGATCATTTGGCGAAATTTCCGTTTTTCCGCGATCTTTTGACGACATTTGCCTTTTTTTCCGCAAATGTTTGACGAAATTCGCGCTTTTTTCGCGATCCTTTGACGAAATGCGCGCTTTTTCTTCTATCGTTTGACGAAATTTGAATCTTTTCGCAATCTTTTGACGAAATTCACGCTTTTTCGAGGCGTTTTCACGAAATTTGCGGTTTTTTTCGCGATCCTTTGACGAAATTAGTTCTTTCTGCGGTTCTTTGGCAAAATTTGCATTTTTTTTCGCGATCGTTTGACAAAATTCGTGCTTTTTCCGCTATGCTTTTACGAAATTCGTTTTCTTCCTGCGCTTTTTTTTGGACGAAATTTGCCTTTTTCTGCGATTCTTTGACGAAATTCTCTTTTTTTCCACGATCCTTTGACGATAATCGCGTTTTTTCTGTGTCCTTTTGAGGAAATTCGTGTTTTTTTTTCGCGATCCTTTGACGAAATGCGCGCTTTTTCCGTGGCCTTTTTACAAAATTTGTGTTTCTTCAGCGATCCTTGGACGAAATTAGTTTTTTTCCGCGATTCTTTTACGAAATTTGCGTTTTATTTCACGATCCTTCGTTTTTCCGCTATGCTTTTACGAAATTCGTTTTTTTTTTTTCCTGCGCTTCTTTGACGTAATTTGCTTTCTTTCTGGCGATTCTTTGACAAAAAAAAAAAAAAAAATTCCACGATTCTTTAAAGAAATTTGCGTTTTTTCCACTGTCTTTTAACGAAATTCGCATATTTTCCGCGATGCTTCGACAAAATTGGGCATTTTTTCGGCGAACGATTGACGGAATTGGTTTATTTTCGGCGACTATTTGATGAAATCCGCAATATATTTCAGTGATATTTGTTTATGTGTGAATTTTCGGATTGATGGCCGATTTTTTTTTAATTTTCGGAATCGAATGCCTTAAATTTTCGAAAAACTCGGAACTGAATCATCCCTGGCAAACAATAAATAAATCGTACATAAAATTTGGGAACATTTTTAATTTTTCGGTATTTAAAATAAAAAAAAAAGGAAAAAAGATAATTACAAGAACAAAAAATTTTTTTTCTAAGAAATTTTTCACAAAGTTCCGAATTTTGCGGAAAATTTTCCGCGCACGGCGTGCGCGTCTATATTATACAACTCTGATCTTATAATGGTTCCATTTTTACTTTTTAAGTACGGAATCCTAAAAATTAAGTGGGTTTGCCGGCCCTCTATAAAAGTTTAATCAAAGTCGATAAAATATGAGCCATTTTCAATGAATGTGATTTAACGCAAGAATAAGTATAAATGTGTGTCACAAGCTGATGCTAGTTTGACAACATCAGTACAGAAATGTAACATGTCCAGCACAGATATCAGCATTGGACAGTTACATGGTGTCTGAACCCAGGCTTAAATTTTTCAGCAGACTCGTGCCGGGCCGAGATCAGGCTTGCATTTTTTTTTTACAAAGCCGAGCAGGGCAGGAACTGGACTTTTATTGTTCTCAGGATATATAGGGAAGGCAATATATTTTGAAAAAATATTAATAGCAATAATGAATTTCTGTTAACGGAATCTTTGGAAATATAGTTTAAGGTGGTTCTCAAATTCACTGCTCACACATTTTCTGACTAATTTTTAACTGTAAAGGCATAAAATTGACAGGTCTGACTACTGAAGGGATTTGGAATCGAATAGCGTTTTCCAATTTTTATGCATACATTAGCTATCAAGATATAAGAGATTTGTCACGTGACTGCAGGTTTTCTCTTTCCCGTGCTGTCGCTTCTGGAAATTCGATTCAAAACTTTAACTTTGACAGTATTTTCTCAAAGACATATTGCCTTTATCAAAAATGGATAACGTGATTTGATTACATAGTTTTTGAATAAGAACACTTACCAATCTTACATGTTTTCGAAAAGAAATGAATTCAGAAATGTATCAGAAAGTAGCTCCTTTGAATCTGATAAAAGCCTTATTAAATGGCAGAGAAATATTTTTACAAATCTACTTTTTATTATACAGCTTAAAAAACTATCATGTTTTTAACCCTCTTTTTTTTCTTTTATTCTAAACTACATTAATTTTTTAATGAATCTTTATTTGAATGTTGAAATGTCTAAGACTGTAAGTAATCATTAATGTTGCTATTGTATATTTTCTGTCTTGCAAATACATAGTAATTTTAAAATATACTGCAAAATTATCCAATAAATATGTAGGCAGTATCTCTCTATTCTAAAAAAAAAAGTAACTAACGCTGTCACCGCCGCCGGTTTTGAATTTTTTGTGGCCATGGGTCTTCCTTCGTTAATATTAAGAAAACTACTACATACAAAAATATAAAAATTGGTGGTATTATAAAGAAATGTTTGATAAATGCGCTGATGCAGACAGTTTACAAATCGAATAATTATTTTAAGAGATATTTAATGTTAAAGTTGGTCAACATCTACCATTAAAAAAGTTTCATAGGAGCAAAAACTATACATAGGAATTTATTCATTTTATACATTAGAAGTTCGTGGTGTGCAGACTTCACTTATTTTTTTAAAATTTTGATTCATTTTTTGAGGATTTATTTCCATTTTACAGTCGAACACGGTAATAGCATCCTCGGTTATAACATCAAATTCTGCAGTGCCCACGAAACTCCCATAGACATCAATGTTATAGTAACTCGGAAATAACGACATAATTTAAGACATAATTTAAAAAATATACATAAACTAATATATTTATTCTCAGAAAAAATGGCAGTATAATCTGTTTTCACAATAAGGAAGTCCAATTCGTCACCAATGGAACACATTGAAATCACAACTGGCTCAAGTTCACACCTATACACATTTTTTTTGGACCTGTGCTGCAGTATCAGCCAGGAAATAACTCTGAGGGGTAGGCAGTGAACAGACAAGAAACTTCTGCTCCTTATCTGTATAAACAAATAGCATAGAAGGCCAGTTAGATTAAATAAGGTGGAGAAACAGGTAGGAATCAAATGACACTTAGCGCTTGACCGAAGAACTTATAAAAGAGTGTAGCATTTCTGACCTGACAGTAACATCATTCGTTTGGTTTTCAGTTCTCTCGTGCTTTGAGTAAGAAACGTTGATCATTATGGCATCCGTGAAAAGAAAAGTTCTTTCTTTGGGAGATAAAGTTAACATTATTAATGCATTGGATAAAGGGAAGAAGAAAGCTGAAGTTTATTGAGAATTTGGATTAGTAAATTCAACTGTGTGCTCTATCTGAAAAAACAAAGAGAAAATTGTAAGTGCCTTTGAACAAACTGGCAATAATAGTCATGAAATAATCTGAATTGATTATTTACGGAACATTAGGTCCATTAAATGATGCAGATAGCACAATGGGCGTATTTGCTGGTTGAAATACCGCTGGAAGTGTCAATATGTAACTGAGATGCAGTAAGGTTAACTCTTGAGATGTTCAATAAAACAGAAGCAAAACTTACTTGAAAATGAAACGAAATTTATTGTAATCTATAGGTAAGTACTTGACATAAGGCATTATTCACAGCTGAAGACATTCTTGACAACAGGTCGATTGATGAAACAACAACATCATAGGCGTAGAGTTATATGGGCCCGTGGGGCTCGGGCCCCTCCAATAACTTTTTCAGATGGGCTATATTTTTTTTTACAACTGACATAGAAAAAAATATATTAGATTTTGGATTTTCATATAATTTACAAAAACTTTTAGCGTATAATGTTTTTGATGGATAATTGTTCTTTCTTTAAATTCGCTATTCACTTTTATTCTTTGTAAAGCGTGGCGTATGTATGGGGAAAAAAACTAAACAATTTCCGTGGTGGGTTTTTCTTTCTTCATTGGACACTGGACACACTTTCTGGCAAGAATTTCTTTTTCTGATTCGGCGTCACAGAGATGGGGCAATAAATTCATGTTTTTGACTTACAACAAAATGGTGACCGATGTGATCTGATTAGAGCACAAATAAGATGAGTTGCCGTTTTCCGAAACTACAAAGAAAGGGGCTAGGCCTAAAAAGTTTCAATTTACGAGTTTTGAAGAACTCGGGAGGTGGGGGAGTGGTTCAGTTTTGCTGCAAATTGTCCAAATCTATCAAGCGATCTCTTGCAGTAACTGATGATTCACCAGGATCTAGTAACAATAAATAGTACACATTCAATTGTTTTTACTCGGACCTAGCAAGCAACTCGATCTCTGGCCATTTTCTTTCATTGATATCATGCTGTGTAGGGATCGGGGTCTACATTTGTTCTGTAAACTTGTATCAGGCCTTTTTTTTCCGTGTCGTGCCAGTCTGCATTTGATTCGATTTTCATGATATTTTAAAACTTTTCTATTTTCATATAAATGTATTTACCTGTACATGCGCATTCATTGGCGAACACACGGTACACTTTTTCATGCGCAACACTGTAGTATTTATATTATACATTTATACACTAATTAGCTGACGTGCCCGGCGTCGTCAGGTCTGTCAAATAACCGTACAAAATACGAAAAAATTCAAAAAATTGTACAAAAATCACAAAACATTAAAAAAAAAAATCACTGAACGAATTCCAAATAAACTTATAGAGAACAAAATTTACTATTTTGGATCAGATTCCTTTTACTAATGTGGAAAAATTGTAGCGAAACTCGAAAAAACTCTAAACTGTGCGCAAAAAATTAAAAATTGCTTTACGAATTTCGAATACACTTTATTGGAAGTATAACAAAATTTATTATATTGGGCTAAAATTTTTAAACCTAATTCCTTTTACGAATGCCAAAAAATAGCAGTGGAATGCTAAACATTCCATTAAAAATCGATAAAAAATAAAAAATCGCAGAGGAAAAAAATTACTATTGTGTGTTATGAGTTTGAAACGGATTTCTTTTATAAATGTAAAAAAAAAAGAAAAAAAAAGGTGCAGAACGCGTAAAACCGCTAAAAATTATGTTAAAAATCGCGGAGGAGAAAATTTGCTATATTAGGCTGAAAGTTTGAAGGAGAAATCCTATTATGAATGTCAAAAACTCGCTACGAAACGCAAAAAAGCGTATTAAAAATTCACTATACTAAACTAAAACATTTTAACAGGAATTCTTTCAAAAATGTCAAAACACCTTCACGCCCACGTAACGCGAAAAATCGCTAAAGTTCAAAACTTATGGAGGACAAAATTTACTATATTAGGCTACAAGTTTAAAACGAATTTCTTTTACCAATGTAAAGAAAATCTCGGCGAAATGTGAAAAACCGCTGAAAATTGCATTATATACTGTAAAAAGTCAAAAGTAGCAAAGGTAAAAAATTACTATAGTGTTTGTTCTAAAACATTTTAACCGGAATTCTTTCACGAATGTCAAAAACAGAGCAAAAATCGCAAAAACTAGCATTAAAAATCGAATTATAAATTTCGGAGGATGAAATTTACTTGTATAATATTTTGAAACGGAATTCCTTTTACTTTTTAGTGCAGGTAAAATATACCAAAAATTGAGTAAAATGCAAAAACTGATGGTCATTCAGGAACATTTGGGAAAAACCTTGTTTTGGAATTAGAAATAAAGATCCGATGAGTCTCCCAATATTAAAGCTGTTTTACCCTTTTTTTTTTTTTGGTGGGGGGGGGGGGGGGGGGGGGGGGGACGATTTAAGGAAGGCGGGAAAAATACCCCAGGAAGGACGGGAAAATCAAATTTTTTAAGTAGGTCAAGTGGGGTATCGTTTATCATGAATTTTTACATTCTGAATCAAATGACACCATCAGTAAGTCGATACGATCATTTTTAATAAAGTTATGGTAGGTTTTACTAATTCAAAGTCGACACTAATACTTTATGCAGGTAAAATAAGCCCAAATAGTTGTTTTACCGTGCTTTGGGAATTTTTAATCGGGAGGAAAGAATTCAACTTTTAAAAATTAAGTAAAATGGGGCATCGTTTCTTATGTATTGTTTAATTCTGAATCATGACACCATCAGCAAAGTCAATACCATCATTCATTACAAAGTTATGGCAGGTTTTATGAATACCAAAACATGAATATACGGATTTTGACAACTTTAATGACCTTGGAGAAGGTTAAGATGATCCTGATTTTGATTATTGTCATTTTGAAGACATTTAATAAGTTTGAGACTTATTGATATGATACGAAGAAAATTTTTTGAACGTAAAATAAATGTTACAAAGCTGTAATCAATAATTAAGTATAATTTTCGACTTTGTATTCATAAAACTACCTTAGCTTTGTAATGAATAACCGTATCGAGTTATGGAGGATGCCATTCGATTCAGAATTAAAAAATACATAACAAACAATACCCCATTTGATATAATAAAAAAAAAATAATTCTCACCTCCTGCGTCAAAATGCTTTTCTTAAACACGGTAAAACTAAACTACTTTATATTTTGGAGACTCATCGGATCCTTAGTTGAAGTCTCTAGCAGGGATGTAGTGGAGGGTATACGGGGGTATACGCCGTATACCCTCTGGATTATTTTAAGGAACACCGTATACCCTCTGTTTCTCAAGAAAGCTATAGTATGTATACACTAGAATATACACTCTGCTTAGAACGTATACCCTCTGTTTTTTTTTTGTTTTTTTACGACTACACCACTGGTCTCTAGTGTCAAAACGATGTTCTTTCTAAATTTTCGTGAATGGTCATCAGTTGCTATTGTAAAAACCGATTTTATTTGCATGAAGTATAATTTTCGACTTTGTATTCATAAAACCTGACGTAACTTTGTAAAAAATGATGGTATCGACTTAGGAAGGTTCAGAATTAAAAAATACATAAAAAGCAATACCCCCACTTGACCTACCTAAATTTTTTTGAATTTCCCCCTGGGTTAAAAATCCCCCCCCCCCCCCCAAAAAAAAAAAAAAATATATATATATATATAGTAAAACAACTTTATTTTCTGGGGACTCATCCGATCTTCATTTCCAGTGCCAAAACAAAGTTCTTTCCAAATTTTGGTCAATGGCCACCAGCTGTTTAAAAAAAAAAAAAAAAAAAAAAAAAAGTCTATTTGACCTATAATTATTTATCAATGTAAAAAAATCGTTGTGAAACACGAAATAACTCTAAAAATCGCTACTAAAATTCACGAAAAATTAAAAAATTGCTGTGCTAATTACAAACACACTTTTTTGAAAAGAGGACAAAATTTACTACGTTAGGCTAAAAATGAAATCGGATTTATTTTAATAATGTAAAAAATTGCCGCAAACCGTGAAAAAACGCAAAAAATAGCATAAAAATTAAATTGAAAAAAAAAATCTAATAAAAAAATCCAAAATCAGGCTTCGAGGTGCGTAACTACATGAAAGACAGACGACAGACAAATTTCTTTCCTTATTATTAAAGACTAGCTGACCCGCCCGCCGTTTTCCGCGCATTGTGATAATAACCTTAAATAAACCTCAAACTTGTATTATTTTATACTTTTAATCTTATTTTGTCCGAATTTAAAATTTTAAAGAAAAAAATCTCAAAAATATTTTTAATGATAAAAGCCCTCGTAAGAAGACATTTTCTATTTTTTCACGTAGGGTCGTATCATAATCTGCCAAGTCATATCTTGGTGGAAAACACCTGAAAACTCTATTTTAGTGGTTGACTCGTAGGTTTACCAATTGTGCTTTCCTGCACCCAAAAGTATGAAAACATGGAGGACTGGGAGCAGAAAAACATAATGGTAAAACCTACAAGTCAACCGCTAAAATCGGGTTTTTAGGTGCTTTCCACAAATATGTGACTTGGCAGACCGATTGCGTTTTAATATGCTAATCGAGTTTTAACTAATTCTGGAATTTCAGCCGTGAACTCGATGGGGTGATTGCATGTGCTGCCGGCTCCCTGTCTAATATAGATATTTACGTAATATGTAGAGTAAAATTTCTCAAAACGGAACCCGAGTATAGCGGAATTCTGTCTTAAACAGAAACTTTTGATGCTCCAGAAGGAAAGATTGTCATTCAATTTTACTTAATCAGCTAGAGACTTGTACAAAACAGAATGTATTTCGGTTGCTTGCAATTCTTTTTACAAATATTTTACTGTATGGATATAAGGTTAGACTTTGTAAACAGAACCTATCTATAACAAAATCCAGTCTTATGACGAACATTTCATGATCCCAACAAAAGGAACACTTTGAAATTTTACTTGCTAAGGTAGACGAAAACCTGTATAAAACGGCATTTTTTCACGGGCTATTTGTAATTTTGTCTTTTTAGTATTTACTGTTTTTGTATTCATGATTCAGGAAATTAATTCCTTGTTCCAGTGAGGGCGGACCCTCCCCCATTGGCTAAGCAACTGGCTGAGCCCCTCCAATAATTTTGAAAACTCTACGCCTATGAACAACATGGCAATATCACTTTAGATGCACAAATAATACAGTACAGAACCATTTATCTGGAATTCTTGGGGTCAGATGTATTCCGGATAACTGGTTTTTCCAGTTAACTGGTTGTGCATTAAAGCTGCATCCATTTGATAAGTTTTGTGGAATATGTGTGGTTGTGGCATTATTTCTCATTTTAAATTATTAGATTACTTGGATTAAAAATCAATCCAAGAAAGATCAAAAGTTAGCCAGAGTTTAAAAGAAGGTAATTTATGGGAATCCCTTAGGAACAAAAATTCTTCTGTTTCCTCTGCATAAAAATTAAAACATCTAAAATACAACTAAATGGGATGACAAAAAATACTAGATATTGTCATCAAATTATACAATTGTTTCAAGCAAAGCCTATGTCAAACTGGCAGTGTATGACATCTTTTTCTGCAAAGATTCTGAAATCAGTCTATCAGAAATATCATTACGGATAACTGGTTTTCCGGTTAACTGGTTTCCGGATAAATGGTTCCATACTGTACACATTTTAAAACAGTTAAATGATAACTTAACTTAAATATAAAAAGGTGTTTAAAATTACACAATCCAGAACATGGACCTGCCAATGTTCAGTTTCTTGAAACATTTCTTCCATTAGAGGAAGATAAAAGTGCATTGATTGAATATTAGTATTGCATATTTATATGAAAAGGATCGGATCGAAAACGACGTTTCAGGCGACGCCCATGAAACGAACCAATCAGAGAACGGCATCAAATCGATGCAAAGCAAGATTCAATGAAAAGATTCGATTTAGAAATGATATACTAAGTCGCCATCTGGTGGAAGAAATATCGTTACAGAAAGTTAAACTTAGTCGGGAGAAAGATTTTGCCGGTGTAGTACGTTAATGAAATGAAATTAGGAACAGAAAAATTGCATAAATTACTATGGACATTAAAGAAGTCAAGAAACTTTTATTACAGCTGGATATTGTCTAGAACCAATATAGAGGGTAAGTAAAAGTTTAAGAAAAATTTATTACTGACTATTATGAAGTGAATAAATATAAATAAAATAAGTTAATGAATGTGAAATTAATGAATGAACTTAAAAATAAAATGATGCTTGTGAAATGAGATTTTATGGTAGGAGATGATAGGAGGCAATGAGAAACACAGTGTTTGTATTTCTATCAGTTTTCAGTTCTCTCGTGCTTTGAGTAAGAAACGTTGATCATTATGGTACCCGTGGAAATAAAAGTTCTTTCTTTGGGAGATAAAGTTAACATTATTAATGCATTGGATAAAGGGAAGAAGAAAGCTGAAGTTTGTTGAGAATTTGGTTAGTAAATTCAACTGTGTACTCTATCTGGAAAAACAAAGAGAAAATTGTAAGTGCCTTTTAACAAACTAGCAATAATGTTAAGAGAATGAGGAAGCCGGATAACGAAGACCTTGATGAGGCATTGCTAAACTGGTTTAAACAGCAAAGAACTATGAACGTACCAATCAGTGGTCCAATACTGATGACAAAAGCAGAACAGCTTTCCAAGTTGCTTGGGCATGCAAATTTTGTTTGCTACAACGGTTGGATGGATCAATTTAAGGTGCGTCACAGCATAACGTTTCACAAGGATGGTGGTGAAGAAAAAAGTGTCGACGATAAGTGTGTCCAGGATTGGCTAAGCGATGTATGGCCAAAAGTTCGATAAGGCTATGCAAACAAGGACATTTTTAATGCAGATGAGACGGACCTCTTTTTCAAGCTTACTCCCGACTCTTTCATTTCACTTTTTACTCTTTATACTACTTTTTACTCACTTTTTTTCACTTTTTACTCTTTCATTTAAGAATGAAAAATGTTCTGGCAGGAAATTGTCGAAGAAAAGAATTACAGTTCTTGTGTGCGGAAACATGCCTGGAATAGAGAAGAAAACCTTGACCGTGATTGGGAAAGTCTAGGCGTCCACGATGTTTCAAAAACATTAAAACTCTTCCAGTTAACTACCAACACAGCCGAAAGGCTTGGATGACATCCGAGTTGTTTGAAGCTGAATTGAGGCGATGGGATAAGGAACTCTGCAAACAAAAGCGAAAGATTCTACTCTTAGTAGATAACTGTCTTGCCCATCCAGTGGTGAAAAATTTGCAGAGAATATAATTAGTGTTCCTGTCACCAAATTGTACAAGCAAGTTGTAACCTATGGAAGCCTTAAGAACAACTATCGGAAGTGCATGCTTATGTACATTTTAGAATGCTCAGACGAAAATAAGGTTTGCAGTATAAATCTTTTAAATGCAATTAATTTTTTAGATAAATCCTGGAGATGTGTTACAGAAAAAACGATTCGAAACGCATTTCGACATGTCAGTTTTGTTTCTGCAGAAGAAAGTGACTACAGTGAAATCCTATAAAGAGAAGAAGATTTGTCTTTGTCAGAGTGGAATTGTCGATTTGGAAGATTTGATGATTTGCCTTTTTATGAAAATTTAGAGAGTTTGTTGCAGTAGATGACGATGTGGTAACTTCAGAACTTAAATCTGATTTGGAAATTGTCCGAGAAGTGCAGGAAACAGAGGAAGCTCTCAGTGATGATGAAGAAGGGCAAGAAATTGATGAAGTAGTACCACCACCTGGAATCAAAGATGATCAGCAAGCAATAAGATTGCTGTCACGCTTTTATGAATCCCCAATCACAGATACAACCATCTTTAAATTTGTTGGACACATTGAAGATGACATAGAACAAAAATTATTTTGCTCGAAAAATAAAGAAAAGAAGATTGAACATTTTTTCTCTACGAATATGCTGTCTTAGGTCTATTATGATGGAATAAATTCCCTTTTTCCTTGAAAAAATATAGTTAAGTGTACTTTTTACTCCTTTTATAATTTATTATACAATTTATACTACCATTATCATTTTATAAGTTGTAAAATAGGGTAGTGTGCAAGCGTTCTTTACTTACCCCATGTTTCTGACCCAACCTCGGTTACTACATCACTCGGTTATAGCGTCATAATTATTGCGGTCCCTTGAATGACGCTATAAGCGAGTTCAACTGTATATTCAAAATTTCAGCATTTGGAGAAATATTTTTTACATCTTTTAGAAAAGGGTATTATTTTAAATTGTGGCCAAATTTTAAAATAGCACAAAGAATAATATTTCCTCCAAATTAAAAATTTATTTACACATAGCTATTATAAATAGAAAAAAAGCCCTTCAAATTAGAATTAAAGGATTAATTACGTTTCAAAAGCAGGAAAATATAGAAAATTAAGTCAAAAAACTATATTTACACAAAAATTTTAAAAGGGAAAGAAAATTGCAAAATATTAAATTCATTAATATGCATTAAAAATCGTAAATAGAGGAAATTACGTCATATTTAAAACGGTCAAATAAAAATATTGCCAAATAGTTTAAATTAAAAAATATATTTATGTGAGACATTTATTTCATATTTTGAGATAATCTTTTAAACTATTGTTGTGAATTCTAAGAGAGTGCAATAATATTTCCTTTCTAACAACAAAAGTATTTTCACCTGAATATTAAAAAGAAAATGAAAATTTTGAAACGAAATTCATTTAAAATGTCTTATTTAAAAAAACTTTCTTATAGTGTTGTTAAAAAATACCGGGAGACAAAGACTATGTTTACTTAATTTTATATTAGATTATTTTGACATTTTTCACTGATCTGATTTAATCAAAGGCAAAAACAGCCCATTAACAGGGGGATTGTCACTGTTTTTTAAATTATAATTCAACCTTCCGAATTTTTTTTAAGCCGATCAAATTGGCGTGCTTTTAGAGTTTGTGGTGTCTGAACGTGGGTTGGCGAGCATAGCGCATAGGGGGCAGAGCCCTTTAGTTCTTTAAAAGAATCTTAATTGTATGTTTAGAAAAATCTGAATTTTTTGTAGAGATTGAGTTGGGCCTCATTTAATTGATATTTCCACGGGCTGTGCCAAACTTTCAAAACATGTTTATTTGACAGAAAAAAAACAAAAAGGTTAGCTGCTATAAAAATACTTTATATATTTTTATTAAATTTGCAGTGAACAGCTAAAATGGTTTAAAAAAAAAATAAAATTAAATAAAATAAACAAAGAAAAAAATACAAATTTATTCCATATTTGTATACAAGACTTCACAAACTGTAATGCTGGTGCTGCTTTTTTTTTTTTTTTTTTTTTTTTTTTTTTTTTTTTAACCATACTGCAAAACTTGCAATTTAAAAGTAGTGGTGTAACTTGTGTCTTTACCATTATAATAAGACACTCTAAATTTGATAAAAGCAAGCATGCAGTTATTGAACCTTGGATAGCACCTTTCTCAAATTTATGTAATTACTAATGGTGTTATATTTCCAATGTTTTTAAACAAGGTTTTCAATGGGAGAAACACATAAAAAACTTAATTTTAATGTTACCAAGTGGTTTTGTGAGAGACTCCTGCACTGAAATCTTTAACATTATGTGATTATATTTTCATTAATTTTTAATCAAATAACCGATTTTAAAGAAATATGAGTGTACTATGTCAAAAGCCTGTTTAAAAACCTTTCGAATAATACCTAATTCATTATTGTGCATTTTGTATGTGCATAACAAAAATAATGCTGCGATCAAAAATAATATATATGATTTTACGTAAGTAATTACAATAAATTAGGTTCAATTATTATTTTTTTTTTTCATTCAAGAAATTTCTGCCATTAAAAATAGTATGGAGTGCATTTACAGTAAACTCCCGACTATCCGACACTCACGGGACCAACAGGGTGACGGATAATCAAAAAGCAATATAAGATATAGGTGCAGATTCTCAAAATCAGCAGGATGCCAGTGGCTCCTAAACCAAAAAAAATTCAGTGGCCACATTGTGAAATAAACAAATAAAAACAACAGCATCTATATATGGAAAAACTAAACAAAAAAACTCAGGAATTCAAAATGAAAAATTATTTATTTTATATGTATATACACACACATACAATAACACACAGACTAATTACTTCAAATGTGTTATATTTAATTAAAGCCAGGCCCGGACTGGCCAGGTCAGCTAGTCGGCGATTGCCGAGGGCCCCCGGCAGAAGGGGGCCCCGGAGAGACCTACAAAAATGAATATGTTAGTTCATAATTAGTTACACCAGAATAATTTTACTGTTTCTCCGTAAGTTTAACGTAATCTTACGCATTTACAATCAATTTTAAGCAGCTGCCAGTTGGTTTTTGTGTATGGTAGCTTATGTAAGGGGGCCCCCGGAGGGGTCGCCAAAAATGGATATACTACTTCATAAGTAGCTACATCAGAATAATTAGACTATTTCCCTTTAATCTTACGCATTTACAATAAATTTTAAGCAGTTGCCAGTTTGTTTTTGACTATGGCAGCCTATGTAAGGGGGCCCCGGAGTAGCCTCCAAAAATGGATATACTACCTCATAACTAGTTACATCAGAATAATTTGACTGTTTTCCCGTAATCTGATGCATTTACAATCAATTTTATGCAGTTGCCAATTGGTTTTTGTTTATGACAACCTAAAGAAAGGGGGCCTCGGAGGGGCCTCCAAAAATGGATCTACTACATATCTAGTTACATCAAAATAATTTCACTGTTTTCCCGTAATCTTACGCATTTACAATCAATTTTAAGCAGTTGCCAGTTCATTTTTGTTTATGGTAGCCTACGTAAGAGGGCCCCTGGGGGGCCTCTAAAAATGGATATACTACTTCATAGCTAGTTACATCAGAATAATTTGACTGTTTTCCCATAATCTCATTCGCATTTACAATAAATTTTAAGTTGTTGCCATTTGGTTTTTGTTTATGGCAGCCTATGTAGTAGCACCGGTAGTGCCGTCGTGCCGCTGGCGAAACGAAGGAGCGGTGTTGACTTGCTCATCGTGCTCTGTGCAGTACTCATAGGCTCAGGTTCAGAGCACATCGCGTCACTGGCTAATTGAAACAGCAAAGTGTCCCTACGGAGATTTACTGCACATTCTCAATTTCTGCTGAAAATAGTAACCAGGATTGGCAAAACAGCTGGAAAAAATCGCCAAAAGCTTTTTGAAATTCCTTCAATTCGCATATACTCTGCTGCATTTCGTAGGAATCTGTTTTTTAAAAAATGCTTTTATTCTGCAAATGAAAAAGTAATTTGCCCTATTTTAAGTTGTACAAACTATGACTGAGACTATTTGAATTTAATTGCAACCTCTTAAATGTTTCTTATGCACCGCGTTGTTATCTCGTGCTTACGAAGCGAGATGTTGTTCATGCTAATATTCCTAACTTAATATGTAACCTTTGCTTATTAAACTAATATTTATATTTAGTGTCAAATAGTACTCAAGATGCAGGTGTTATGGACAGGCTGCAATTTGCGTCCGCTATGTCGTTCAAGGAAAGATATATGAAAGCCTTTAGAAATAACAGTAGTCGATAATTCATGTAGATTGACTTTGTACGAACTTATAAAACCAGAATTAGCCAAATGTGATATTGCAACATCAATTATTATTTCTTATTCATTTGACGGAGCAGCAAATATGAAAGGCTGCTAAAATAGTCTACAAGTTTAGTTTAAAAAGGAAAACAATGATTTTATTTACACTCACTGTATAGGAAACGTACTGAACTTGGTAGTAGCTGATTCAACAGTAACGTTGCTCCTAGCAGAAAACTTATTTAGTTTGGTGTAAGAATCTACCGTTTTTCTAAGCTCATCTAAAGAAAGAATGGCCGTATGGGAGAGGGAATCAAAAAGAAAACATATTGCACATGAAAAACAGCACAGGTTGCAAAAAATAGGAGCCACAAGATGGAGGAGGAAATATAAAGCTCTTTCTTCGATTATCGAAGAGGGAATTTTAAGATATGAGGAAAGTGTAAACACGGGGAAACTATTCAATTTTATTACCGTTTTAAAAGAAATATCAAATGGAAGTTTTGAATGCAAATCTAAATTGATGGCAAGAAATTTGATTAGTAAATAGTCTAAATTTGAAAACCTATTTATGTATATTAGTTTACTATATTTTTTTCTTCTTACATCTCCTACTTCAAATTATTTACAAGGTCTTTTATTCCTTACTATTATAAAGTAAGGGATAAAAGGTAGGGGTATAAAGTACTATAAAGTAAGACTATTCACTAGTCTATAAAGTAAGACTATTCAACTATACCAAGTTCCAGGTTGTAACATGGAACTTGGTACAGAAGCTGCTTCAACAAGTAAGGGTTAAAAGGAGCGATAAACACTTTCAGGTTCTGTATTCAAAAACAAAATGTTATGCAAGTACAGGTAACAGCAAATTAGAAGATAACAATATTTATGTAGAAGTAGGGCAAAAGCCTGTTGAAAAATCAATAGACGAAGCTCCTTGAATCTCAACTGCACAAAATTATAAATTGGTCTTTTACAGTGTTTTAGATTGTGCCAGGACAAATATCGAAGGAAGATTTAGTCGATTGATTTCTAATTAGAACCAAAGAAAATCAATGAAATCGTAATGCTTTATATAGTTTTTTAACGAAAGTGCTTCGTAGTATTTCTAAACTTTGTAAAATTGAAAGAAATCAATTGTTTATAGAACTGAAATAGTTTGTAGATCAGTATGAAAATTTTACAATGGCTGAAAAAACTAACATTGAAAGAAAACAAGACAATCTTTGAATGGAGCTGAAGAAATCTGTGAATATGATGATGTAGAATCTGAATTTGAAGAAGACAAAAATTTTTATGTTTACTCCTCTGACAAGAAACAATGTTTTCTGTGCTTTTCTGTTGTTTTGAATTTTCACACAATCGTGAATGTTTACCAACCTGTATGTAGCTTACAAGGTCGTACTAACCATACCTTGTGGAAAAGTCACCTGTGAAAGAGTGTTTTCTAAACTTAAAATAGTTAAGAATCGACTTAGGTCTACTTTAAGCTAAGACCTTATGTCTAATTTTCTTTTCACGAATGTAGAAAGAACTTATTTTATAATTTGGATAAAGATGTTATTATAGATGACGTAGCCAGGATCAGTGAAGAATGGACCAAAAAGCTGTTAAGTTAGTAAACAGCCATTCACAATCACATAAACCTTTTTTAGTTCGCTGTATCTGTACCAAGGTACATTACAGCCATTTTTCTCTTTGTTATAAAATCTATTTTACAATTTGTAACAATTAAATCAAAATTAAAGAGGACATTTTTAACAATATGTTTGTTTTTTATTACCGCTGTGTGGCTTTTAACACTTTCTAACATAGTTGAAAAGTGTTCATGAATTCAGTTTAGCTGTCCGTCTGTCTATCCATGCTCTAACTCGCGTAAATATATTGGAATTATCATGAAATTGATATATATGTTATTGGGGTTTACCATGGCATATTCGGTATTAAAAATTAAGTGTGTAACGTTTACTTTTCATTTACAGGCACACTCAAAAGTATTACGTTACATGACGATCTATGGGAAAATATCGTATGCGATATATTTTAATGATATTACACATTTTTTAAGGATATTTAAATTTGTGTATAACACTGAGGTGCATTACAAAGCTCTTACTGTAGAATCTGATGTACATATAATTTATTGTTCATTTACAGGGACACACCAAAGTATTTGGCTATAGTACTGAATATGAAGAATAATTGCTGTGTGCTTTCAGTTGCGGTGCGTGATTTAAAATGTAACAATTTTTTTGGATATTATTTGACGAATATAAGTTCTATAGATCATATACAGAGCTACACAAAAGATCTCAAGTACATTTCTTTTTATTGGCGGACATTGTTGGCTAGAAATTTTAAACTGCACTTGCATCTAATTAAACAGACTTTTAGCATACAACGCAATATACGTACAAATCTATAGATCATATAGAGGGTTGCACAAAAAATTCGGATATTTTTGCGATTCTTGATGGTAATTTCAGTAATTGTAGAACAATTGTATTATGCATTTTCTAAATTGTTCATTTAGACATCTTTCACCTTAATAAACCTTAATAATGTTGTTCCTTAACGAGTGATTTGTTTGTCGCTAAAGGGACAATCCTCTCATGAGATTGCGACAAAGTTGTCGATCGGAAAATTTGCTGAGAACGATATTTAAAAAACATATAAAGATGGTCATGACCTTCAGGACTTGCCAAGGTCCGGGGATTCCGGAAAAACGATTATTCTTGTAGACAGAATTATCAGGAACAAGTAGTTGATGACACGCATAAAAATGCCACTGCAATTCCCCGCGATTGACGGTGTTAAAATATTGCTGAAATAAGTTGCTCTATCATGTCAAGACGCTTATGTGACAGATATGGAACAGTCGGTGTTAAAAAAAAACCTTTCATACGTAAAACAAATCAGAGAGCCCGACTGGCGTTTGCCAAAGAATACAAAGACTGGTCAAGTGAAAACTGGAAAAAAAGTACTATTTTCTGATGAATCGACATTCAATCTTTTTGGGAGTGATAACAGACGCTACAACCGACGACCTAAAAACAAAAAATAAAATTTGAGATATGTTATTGCTACAATGAAGCATGGCGGAGGACACGTTATGGTGTGGGGAGCATTTTTTGGAAAATATGCCGGTCCGTTATTTCAAATCCGAGGCAAGATGAATAGTGCAATGCATAAGGATATCTTGCAAGATCATTTGTTGCCTTATTGGAGGAAAAATTGTGGTCGCAACTATTTGTTTCATCATCATAATGACCAAAAGCATACATCCAAGCTCGCCAAGCAGTGGCTTTCGTGCAAAAAAATTCCGCTTTTGAAATGGACAGCCCAATCATCCGATCTGAATCCAATAGAAAATCTTTGAAATTAACTTGAAAACGTGCGCGGAGTTATAAATATTCCAATTCAACAGCATTTTCCCAAAAATTGCAAGAACCGTGTAAAAAACTTAACATCGACGATCTACAACCATTCATTGAATCGATGCCACGTTGCTGCACCTCAGTACTTATTGCTAAATGTATGAATACAAAATACTAACTGTAAATGCTGTTGATCACTGTTATTTTCTGTTATAACACCATTTTTTTCCAAACTTGCCAAGGTGGCCAGAAACTTTTGAGAACATGCATTTTCTTTTGCAATTAATTTTGTTAATTAAATTTATTAATATTTACTTCTTATTTCTAAATAAGTTCTTAACTGTTATGTCAATAAAGTGTAAAAGTATCACTTTGAGATTCCTCTTCATATGGGCATACTTACAAATTAACCAAAAATTTTATGCTGGCCGGAAACGTTTGACCGCCACTGTATGCTTCATTGCAAATGGCTGGCTAAAAGCCTGCATTAGTCAACAGAGAGAGACATCTTCTCCAACAAGACAGTGCACGACTGCACACGTCTTGCAATAAACTAGAAGAGCTTGACGGAATTACCTCATTTTTCATATAGTCCGGACCTTGCTCATTCGGTCTGTCACATGTTCCGTTCTATGGCATGGCATCATTTTTTGGGGCAAGGCGCTTGTGTAATGTTGACGATCTGGAACGGGGTTTTCTAGGCTGTTTTGCTTCCAAATCCAAAGGTTGATATCAAAAGGTATTGTTCAACTTTCAGGAAGATGGAAAGAAACCATAGTATTTCATGGTTTATATATTGATTTGTGACGCGTTTATTTTACATTGAAATATTGCAACAAAGATTTCATCTTGAAAACGAAATTACATTTGATACAACCTAATATTTTCCAAGCAACAAAATAGCTAAATGTGTTTTTTCGGCAGGTAAGCCTAATTTTCAAGAAATAAATATACTAATATTGTATTCCCTCTGAATTTCCCGGTAAGGGGCCCCTTTTCAATATCTAGCTGAGGGCCCCCAAAGGCGCCAGTCCGGGCCTGATTAAAGCATAAAATTCTTGAAATTTGAATATTAAGTATAATATAAATCTTAAAGTATGTACTGTCAGAAGATAAAGTTGAGCAAGATAGGTATAAAATAAGCAGTTACGATAGTGAGAAATATCAGGAAAACAATATTTCTTATTTTAATTTTGTCATACAAAAGTACGTCCAAAAAATTGAGAATGTGTCAGATTATTTTACACTATAAAAATCAAAATACACTTCAGTCATTTGTTTTGCTATATCATCTTTAAAAAACTATATATATACATGGTGACTTAGACACCAAAAGTTAGTGGCTACAGCAAAAAATTTAGTTGCCATATGGGCGACCAACCATATGTCGCCAACTGGTGACCGTGAATCTGCACCTATAGTACAAGACCGACCATTATTAAAATCACATTTTTATTTGTTGGTTTATAGATAACAATACTTAAATGCCTTTTTTTATTTGCTGTGTATTTCGTGAATAAAAAACACAATAATAAAAAGTAAATTTATGAGACAAATTTAGAATTTTACAGAGAATATATAGTACCAGTTTTCATCCAGAATAATCTGTTATATATTTTTGTTTGTGCTTTTACTGCAGCAAGATTATGAATTTTATGTAATAAAAGTGTTTGGGTTTCATCTACTTCTTCTTCATCTCAAACCAATTAATGCACTTACAGAACATTGTCTCCACTTCTGCCTGACTGACTCCTGGATCATCATTCCCTGATTCATCATATTCATCCGCTTCAGGTTTCTATGGATTCAAAACATTTTGGATAATTTTGTCATCCGTAAGTTAATCAATCAATATCATTCTTATCACAATTAAGCTAGTCTGTGATTTCACCTGCAGAAATATTTTTAAAACATGGCATGTTTGATACCAAGGTGAATATCTCCGAATCATCATCAGGTGCTTTAGCATCTTCTGTGCTATCAACAGTGTTGGACCACAATTTTCTCCATCTTCTCTGCAGACTGTTCAGACAAATCATTCAAGGCATCAGGCAAGTTGTATATGGCATCTTTAATACTGTACAACTTCCAAAAATCAAAGACATTTGATTTATTATCCGCACGAGTAGCAGCTTTTGAATAAAAGCTTTCCGATAACATTTTTTGATAGATTCAATGACACTTTGGTCCATTGCTTGTATCAGTGATGCTGTATTAGGTGGAATAAATAAGTACTTGATGTTACTGTCAGTAGATTCTAAATTTTCATCTGGATGTGCTCCTACATTATCAAGCAACAAAATTGCTGTCTGTGGAAGATTACTTTTTTACCCGACTGCCAAGAAGGGTTATGTGTTTCATGCGTATCTGGTATGTGGATTTCTTTATACCCTCGAAACATCCCAACGGCTGGATGGATTTTAATGAATGAGGTCTCTATCGATTCGTCTTAACCATCCGATGGTTATAGGCTAGGTTTTGTTTTTATAAATTCAAAATGGCGGTAGACATAAAAAAAAAAGTGTTACGCACCATTTTGAGTGGCATATCATTGGAAAGGTTTTTCAAAATGAAGACTATGTTTCATTGACTATTTTACAGTCAGAAGCTCCATTTAAATATTACACAACCTGGAAGTTGTGTAGGTAGATATCTCTAGCTTTACTGCAACTCTAACCATCATAGACATCTATAGACCTCATCAAAACAGTGTTTATAGACAGGAACTAACAATTAAACACAACTTAAAAGTCATAAATACAAGTAAATAAAAAAAATAGGTAAGTAATATAAAAAATAGTTTCACATTGATGAGAAATAATTAGTTCGCTTTTTACACAGTCGGGTTTTTTGATTTTTTAAATTTAATTTTTATAACTCCAGGTACAAAGATATCAAAAAACCACTTTTTAAAAATATCCTATGTCATAAAGGAACTTTTCTGATTGTAATAATTGACAGGCAGTACTTTCATGTTAATATTCTTAAAAGCTCTGGGTTTCTTAGATTTCCTGATCACTGTTGGTGGAAATCGATGGCTCCCTGCCGCAATGCAAATTAACAAAACAGTCATACGATCTTTGTTTCCTCCGTGCATCATAATTGATAGTGAGAGGGCGCTGCAAGTGCTCTGGACTGAAAGGAGTACGGGCGAAAATTCCCCGCCAGATGAGTAGATGAAGTTGAGTAAGATGTGTTCTTAAGACGTAAGTGCAGTGTATCAACCACTGCCAGTCCCTTTTGAATATTTTTTTGTAAATAATAAATGTTTTTGTTCGCCCAATCCAAAGTTGCGGGTGTGACATTTACACAAACTAAATTAGCCATCAGCTAAAATATTTTTGAGCTATGGTTTCAATTTTTATGGATTTCAATGTGGACCACTTACACATACATTAATCCAAATTTTCAAGTTACTCAGTATTTTATTTATTTTTTAAAAAAATAATTCTCTCCTGTTGCGGGTGTGACATAAAAAGGACATGCATTTTCATCTTTCAGTACAAAAACTCAAAATCTGTGAATTATAACAACAAGATGAACTGTTTTTTTTATATGTTAGACAGTAATAGTTAAATAATTATTTTATGAAAAAAGTAAATTACTTACTCAATTCTTGCTTGTTTAGGAAATATTTAAAGTTTTTGTTGCGGGTGTGACTTGTATGGGCAATAAAATAATGACATACACAAATATTTACAAAGCAGGGTTTTTTAAATTAAACAATTAATGAATAATACAATTATAATATCAAGCAAAAAAAATCAAATAAATTTCATTTCTGATCTTGAATTTATAATTTCTGCCAGTGGCAGCTTTTTTTTTTTTTATAATAATGCTCTGTTTCTCCCAGGATACATCTGGCTGATTTGGCCAAACATACACATTTTCTGAAATTTTTTTTAGATACTCTATTTCTATATCATCACCACCCATTTGTCTTATTTGCACAACCAACTTTTCGCTGTTTTTTTTTTGTTGTTGTTGTTGTTGTTGTTTTTTAATGTGGAGAACAAAACTACTTCAAAAAATCTCCAACTTCACTTTTATTATTAATGGATATTATATCCTTATCCAGTGCTGTAGTTGGGAAAAAATATTTGTGGGAACTCACCTTATAACAGAGTAGATGTTGATGCTGCCGGACTTTTGCTGAGCCAAAAGGCAATTCAAAACATTTAGCTAAAAGCTGACTTTTTTAAATTAACAGTTTTAATTATTATATTCTAGATTTTATAGTATTGTATTTGTATAGCATTCATCTAAAAGCAATATTTAATCAATCTCATAGCAACATTTTCCATTATGAATCAAAATTTAACTAAATAACAAAAATAAATCCATATATTGCTTACTGACACATCTATCCTAGAAGTTTCCATAAAGAATGATAATGAGAGGTGTTTTCTGTGCTCTGTGGTTTATGACAAGCTGTCTCGTCTGTTAATCTTCTTCTTGATAGCAACCAAGATTTCACATATGGCTCAGGAGAAAATTCTTTTAAGAGGGGTACTACACGGCTTATGAATATAAGTGAACTAGCTCTTGCTATTAGGAGTGAATTTCTCGCATTGGTCATGATGTTATTCATACAGCTGAATGCTCCTTGGCATTCAGATGTTGAAATGGGTATAGTTTTCACAGTCTGGAGAAAAGGATTTAGCTCTAGGCTCATTTCCAGGCTAGTATCATTTCGCTTGAAAAAAAAAAAAAAAAAAAAAAAAAGGTGTGTGCTCATATGTGATTTTTTTTTTTTTTTTTCAGTAACAAACCAAATATTTCTGGGAATGGCGTTTCCACCCAACTACAGCACTGTCCTTATCAGAATGTGGCAGCAAACAAATTCTCTTTTGTGCATTTTCTGTAATTATTGCAATATTTCTTTAGGTGGAAGTATAATGTTTTCCTCATGTGCTAATTTTTTCACTACAGCGAGTCTTTTCCTTGGACTTAACGAAGATTTCGTTTAGCTTTACCAAAAGTTTGTGCTCTTCGGTAACTTCCAATAGACTATTCTGCCCTTATAGCTGGAGATGGTGTGACACTTTTTGTTGAAGATTTCTTCTCTCTACACTTTCTTTTGCTGCTTCTTTCATTCTGCTTTTGTCGCTGAAATTGTTTTTCTTTCTTGGCTGCTGATGTGTTGTTTTTTTTTTTTTTTTAAGTTTCTTTTTCTTTTCCCTCCTTGCTTTGTCGCTTTCCTTCTGTTTTTGTAGATATTCTGCGTATTTAAGGTGGTTTTCCTTAATATTTTCCCAATGATTTTGTGACCTTTCTGGGCTATTCATTCTTCTGCAAAAGAAAAGAAATTAATGTATAAATTGAATAAATATAACACTTTCCAAAAATATATGTTTAACAAATTGTCAATATTATTGAAATTCTTTGAAATTTTTAATCTTATATGTTAAATTTTGGTTCATTTCAAACTGACTATCTACATTTTATGCTAACTTAGTAAACATTTTAATTAATAACAGTTTCAATTATTCTTATTTAATTTGAATTAAAATTGAAAAAAATCTTCTTGTAATATATTATTTATTTTAAAAATTGAAAAAAAAAAAGGTAAATGCTATCAAATAACAAAATCATACATACATATTAAAAAAAATTGCTAAAATATTGTTGCGGAATTTTTTTTT
This sequence comes from Maratus speciosus, assembly GCA_963932465.1. Lineage (NCBI taxonomy): Eukaryota > Metazoa > Arthropoda > Arachnida > Araneae > Salticidae > Maratus > Maratus speciosus. The sequence continues at coordinate 417,406,023 of OZ010791.1, forward strand.
TATTTTCATAAAAATTTTGCCTTTTAAATTATTTTTTTATTCATATATCATTTACAAAAATATTATTTTCCTGTAGAAGCAACAAATTATCAATCCAAACTGAATAAATATAAATCAATTACACACAATGTCACATGCTAAAATGATGCTAATTTTGATGATGTGAACTGAGGTTCACACAACTAAATCAAAGGGTATAATAGTTAGTGCTGTGACCTACATGTTTTCCAGTATATTATTCTTACATAAATTTACATATAATTTATTTAGATTGCATTTGTGTTCAATTTTAAAAGATGTTGCGGGTGTGACTTTAATTAAATGTCGCACCCGCAACGCTTAATAACTATAATTAAAATATTAATTAAATTTTTCTTGTGTCTGTAATTCAAAGTACCATAATAAACTATTTTTGAATATAAAGTTTCATAACTTACAGTCAAAGAAATTTTTCTGTGGAGATATAAATGTAACTTTTTGTTGCGGGTGTGACACAATAATTAAGAGTAATTAAATATGCTTACCTCTTGTAACGAAGATTAGTGAACACTTCTCTGCAGGCAAAAACTCTCAATAATAGATGTCAGATTATATACATCTAAGTTTGGAGATTTTCAGAATATTTGTTCAGCTGTACGAGGCCATAAAATGTAAAGATTTTTGGTGCAGTCTATTTCACACAGTCATAGTGTCACTTTATTAATTAAAATAAGTATGTTAATGACAAAAATTTTATTCTTTTTCAATAAAATATGAAATAGTACACTTTTAACAGTTAATGTGCAAAATTTCAATCATATTTAAGGAAATTTAAATTTTCATCCTCATGTCCACTTTTTTGTGGATTGGGCGTGTTATGTGTTGTAAATGTGGACAATCCCTCGAGTATACAACACACTTCATTTAGTATTTTTAACTATTTTCTACAGTCCATTTTGGAGCTATCGCCGACAAAGTTTTAGGCCCTTCGAGACGCAGCGCTCATTTAGAACACTGTTTGTAGAATCAACGCCCTTGGATTACTCGAATAACCTTGTTATAGAATTTACAGATATAATGTCTGTTGCTACTCCAGTGATTTCAGGAACTGTGGTCCTGAATCGAAAACGTGGAAATATACGCGGCCAGGTTACCAGAATATCAAATGCATTGAAAACGAAACTCGGCCCTAAAGAACTGGATCTGAAATTAAATTCTCTTCAAATGTTAAAAAAGAAGACTGATGAATTAAGGAACGAAGCCTACTCCATAATATCTGATGAGGATTTAGGGGATTTCGAAAATTCCTTGACCGAAATCGAAGAACAGTTAGAAGCTATCGAAGTAAGTCTTCTTGATTTAATAAAGCCTTGTATTTCTAATGTTGAAAGTCATAATATTAGTAATGATAGAAGCAGTTCTAATGAGGCAAAAATCAAATTGCCGTCAATTAATCTACCCCAATTTTCAGGTCGTTACACAGAGTGGATGAATTTTAAGTTACAATTCACCACATTAATTGATAATAACTGATGGCAGAATAAATTTTGATCTCCTTGCTTCGTCTCTTATCGCTTATCTTAAAGTACTGGTCTTTTGTTTACTTTTTATATATATTTTCTTTATTACAGTTTCATTAATAGTTAACATTTATTCATCTTTATTTACTTAAATATATTACTTACTTATCTCTTCTGTAATGGTCCTTAATTGGAAATCCTTTTGATTTGTTTTCTATGCGATGTTTACTTCGTGAACATCGTTAAATTTTTGCCGTTCTCCATACTGTGAATTAGCCACGTCATGCATAGAACGTTTCATGATCGATAAGACGTATCGATATCACTTTCAGTTTGTCGCCAGATGGCAGCACAGAATCTTTTAGAATCGAATAAATCGATTCATCGTTTCTGGTTTTTGCATATCCATAATGATATCGGCTGCTCATTGGTTGCTGTGGTTCTGCTTGAAATCACGTGCTATTTCTTTGATCGTATATAGCCTTGGCGTGTTGTGATATCGTGGCCTTTCGTTTTGCTTCTCCCATGAGGGGAAGTATTTTCAAGAATCTTGAACGTTCGTTTGATGGCGTTCATGGAGTTTATTAGTTTGAAAGTATTGAATGAGTTTTATTTTTAATGTGGTTTTAATCAAGCTTTAATCAACTGTGATATTTTTATTAATGTTAATTAATGTGCAATTAAACATCTGTTCCTGCTGTTATGAATTTCATCAACCTTGCTCTCGTCTGTGAATATTATCAGCTGTAATCTCGATCTGTGATATTTTTAAATAAACTGTGTGTACCAAAGTTCAATCAAGCCTCAGCCATTTTATTTATACAGTTAGAGGAATGTCTTTCATATTTCACTGACGTTACGATGCACTCTTCAGCTCACTCTTGCCAGCTAGACTTTCATAGCGTTGATCTGCTCTTTTAATAGTTTCCCATTCTTTAATGGCATATCAACACAAGTTATATGCCCTAAATTATTAATAACGTTGAGCTAAATGATGCGCAAAAGCTGTATTATTTACAATCAGCCTTAACTGGCCCTGTGAAACAAAATTACAAAATATTGATGATTCTTATACTTCTTTATTCGAAGCTTTAAAAAAACGATTTGAAAACAAAAGATTATTGGTGAATAGTCATATTTCAGAATTATTGAGTAATAACAAAATAAAAATTTAAAACGTGAAAGAGAATACGCTATCTGGTAGATAATTTATTGAACCACTTAAGAGCCTTGAAACAGTTAGGACTGGAACATAACAATTTATCGGAATCCATTCTCATGTATTTTGTTTTACAAAGAATTGACGATGAGTCAAGAAAAGCTTTTGAAATGTCTCTTAACTGTAATGAATTGCCTGAATGGAATGTTTTTATTGATTTTTTATTGAAAAGAGCTCAAGCTTTAGAAAATGTACAAAAAACCAACATCGTTACGAAACCTAGGTTTGAAATGACCCCTAAGCAAAAAAGTTTTGTTTTACAGAATGATAAACTTAACTGCGCATTTTGTAAACAACCACATTTCATTTTTCGATGTCAAAAATATTTAGATTTATCGGTTCAAGAAAGATTGAATCAAATACAAAAATTACAGTTATGCTATAATTGTTTATCTAATCACACCGTTAACCGTTGTAATAAATTAAATAATAGATGCAAAACATGTTTTTCTAATCACCATAGCACACTTCATGGAGCTACTTTTTCGAAATCTTATGAAAATAAACTAAGTAATTATATTATGAATCAACCTCAGATCAAAAATAAAGAGAAAGCAAATACTAATTCAGTGGAAATTATTTCAAGTGCGAAGACCTTGAGCTGTCAAAATAATTATGATCAGAATTCTGACTCTGGCACCAGCTATAACGCGTTAATTTCGACAGCTGTAGTTTATTTGAAAGGAAATAATAATTCTTTTTTTTCCTTTTGTTGCAATATTAGATACAGCCAGTAACATATCTCTAATTACTTTTTCCGCAGCAGACATGCTGGGACTAGAGAAACACAAAGTAAAGTCAGTGATTTCCAGATTTAATGATGCAATCTGTAAAATTAAAAACAGAATACATGTCGAAATTTCAAACAAAGATAGAACATTTAAAAAATTCTCTAACATGTTTTTAGCTCCTAAGATTACAGATTTAACCCCTATGTGTACTGCAGAGACTTCAAATCTGCACCTACCACAGAATTTGATATATGCGAACCCAAGATGTTTTGAACCTCAGCGAATTCAGGTGTTATTGGGGGCAGATGTATATTATGAATTGTTATTAGCTGGTCAAATAAATATTCCTGACACTTCTATAATTTTACAAAACTCTCACTTAGGATGGATTGCAGGTAGAGTTATACATGATAAAAATGAAACTAAATATAATTGCCATTCATTAGAAAAGCAAGATGAAATAAATTTGAAGGCCTTTTGGGATTTAGAGACATTAGGAATTAGGGATGATCCAGATAATGTAAGAAATGACGATATACTAGAGGGATTTCGGGAAAGAGTGCGGTTTACAAATAACAGATATGAAATCTGTCTCCCATGGAAATGGAATTCGGAACAATTAGACAATAATTACAAGATAGCTGAAACACGGCTCGCTACTCTCGTAAAAAGAATGAAACGCGACACAAGTTTATATGAAAATTATTGTAAAACTTTAGATGAATACTTAGAAATGAAAATTATTGAAATTGTTCCTGAGTCAGAAGAAAATTCTAACAACCCGATTTTTTATTTACCCCATCATACGGTATTCAAAGAAGACAGTGTATACACGAAATGTCGCATTGTTTTTGATGCGAGTTCCCATGAAGCAGGACAGTTATCACTAAATGACTGTTTGGATGCAGGCAGTAACCTAAATTCGAACATTTTCCATTTATTGATTTTTTTAGATTAAATAAAATTGCTGTTTTGGCCGACATAGAGAAGGCATTTTTACAAATTTCGATCAACAAAAAAGACAGGGACGTTTTAAGATTCCTGTTTATAGATGACAATCCTGTCAACAGTGATGAGTTTAAAGTTATTATGTACTGATTCTTACGCCTAACATTTGGTTTGAACTCAAGCCCGTTTTTTTTTATCAGCCACCATCAAACAACATCTTAGTAAATTTAAAAAAGAATATCCAGTAGCAACCGAAATCCTCAACAGTTGTATTTACGTGGATGATCTGATAGCCGGTACTGACACTGTACAAGATGCACTGAACATTTCACAACAATCACACAGAATTATGAAGGAAGCTAATATGACGTTGCGAAAATGGATATCAAACAGCAAATTAGTAATGGAATCGTGGGAGAAGAACGGGTTTAGTACTTTACCTCAGGCCTTTGAGGAAAATAAAACACATAATGTATTAGGACTGTTGTGGCAACCTAAACAGGACATGTTGATGATGGAAATCGATAATTTATTAGAATTTTTATGCAAGGCAAAAAATACGAAGAGGTTCGTTCTGCATGTAGCAGGCAGAATTTTTGACCCCTTGGGTCTCATATCGCTATTTACTATAAGAATTAAACGGTTGTTTCAAGAATTATGGAGTAGAAATCTAACATGGGATGAAGAATTACCACCCGATATTTCAAAGCTGTGGGAACAATGGTGTTCCGAGTTACCCCAATTAGCACAACTAAAGATTCCTAGAAATGTGTTACAGTTCCCTGAAGACTCTGAATATAAATTAATACTGCACACCTTTGCCGATGCCAGTCCCAGGGCATACGGTGCTGTCATATATCTACAAACATATTCCAAGACCCAATCTTCCATTAATTTGCTTACATCAAAAAGCAGAATGGCACCCTTGAAAAAGGTGTCATTACCCCAGCTAGAACTTTTAGGTGCGTTACTAGCAGCGCGTTTAACTTGTGAGGTGAAGAAGGTGCTAGATCGCAAGGGACCATCTTCTATGTTTCTATGGACAGACTCGCAGATTGCTCTTTATTGGATCAAGGGGTCTGCAAATAGGTGGAAATCATTCGTGTCCAACCGTGTAAAAGAGATACAATCGCTGACAGACCCATCCAGATGGTTTCACTGTGCAGTGTCCAAGAATCCTGCAGACCTGCTGACAAGAGGTGAAAAACCTGAAAGTCTTATTCAGAATCACAAATGGTGGACTGGTCCAGAGTTTCTGAAGGACTCATTAGATATGTGTAATAATGAACAATCACTAGTAGTTCCAGATCAGGAGATCTATTTAACTGAACTAAAAAGAGACATAGTGAACAATAATTATGACTTTGCCACTTTATCTATTATTAATGACATTTCTATAATTGAAAACTTTTTTTCATTAACTAATAATTTGACGAAATTAACACGCATAATTAGTTTTATTTTTAGATTTATTTTTAATTGTCGTAATCCCCAGAAAAGAAGAAGTGGAGCTTTAAGCCTTGAGGAGGTGAGGCAAGCCGAAGTATTTTTAATTCGGTCAGCACAAAAGGGTGAGTTTCGAGAAGAAATAAAATGTCTTGAAAAAGGTAAGCCTGTTCCACACAAAAGTAGATTATCTTCTTTAAATGTATTCCTAGGAGATGAAGGGTTAATTAGTGTTGGTGGCCGTTTATTGCATGCCGATTTACCGCTTAACTCTAAATTTCTAATTGTATTGCCTGCCAATCATAAGTTAATGGAAATTATCCTAAATTATTTCCATTTGAAGTATTTTCATTTAGGCCCACAAGCCTTGCTTTTTCATGTTAGACAAAGTTTTGGCCATTTAATGGCAGGAATAATTGCCGGAAAATTGTCCACAAATGTGTAACATGTTTCAAAAATAAGCCTGTTGTCAGCTCCAGTTGATGGCCGATCTGCCAAGGGAACGTGTGACACCAAATTTTGTATTTTCGGTGACAGGTCTGGATTGCTGTGGACCCTTTTCTATTAAATTTAAAAATCAAAGGAAGGGCGTATTGAATAAAGTTTATGTAGTAGTGTATATATGTTTATGCACCAAAGCAATACACCTGGACTTTGTTTCAGATCTCACAACTCAGGCTTTTATAGCTAGTCTAAAACTTTCTTTGGCAGAAGGGGGAAATGTGCAAAAATCCTATCGGATAATGCAAAAACGTTTATCGGAGCTGACATCGAGTTGAAAAAATTGCATAAACTGGTTAGCTTCCCAGATGAGGAATTGTGTAACTTTTTAACCCAGGAAGGTATCAAATGGGAATTTATCCCCCCTAAATCTCCAAATTTTGGTGGCATCTGGGAGACAGCAGTAAAATCGTTCAAGTTTCATTTGAAAAGGGTAATAGGTGATCAAAAATTAACGTTAGAAGAATTTCTAACAATACTAGCGGAAATTGAGGGAGTTTTGAACTCTCGCCCCCTTACCCCACTATCCCCAGATTTTAAAACTTTGACCCCATCACATTTTCTTATTGGTAGACCAATCACTTTGATCCCCGAACCTCAACTAGACGAGATTAATGAAAATCGATTAGCCAAATAGCAGAGAATCACCAAATTTAGCCAACAAATTTGGAAACGCGACTATTTGAATAATCTCCAACAGAGGGGGAAATGGAAGTTTAAAAAAGCTGATGTACAGAAAGGAACTTTGGTACTAATAAAGCAGGAAAATTTACCTTCCGCCTAATGGTTGGTTGGTAGAATAGTTGAAGTTTTTAAGGGAAGGGATAATATAATTCGAACAGTGAATTTACGCTTGTCAGAAGGACGAATTTTAAAAAGAAACGTCAGAGATGTTTGTATATTACCAGTTGAGTAACAAATTTCCTTTCTTTCCTTAAGCAAACTCTAAAATATATTATTTCTGTATTTAATCTAGTGTTATAGTGAATTTATTCTTGTATTATTATTGTGTATGTAAGTTGTTATATCTTATAATTTTTTCTTGTATGATAATTTTTGCAAATTTATATGTTAATGTATATTGAAACTTGCATTTCAATCCCCGGGGGAGTGTTTCCTCCGTGCATCATAATTGATAGTGTGAGGGCGCTGCAAGTGCTCTGGACTGAAAGGAGTGTGGGCGAAAATTCCCCGCCAGATGAGTAGATGAAATTGAGTAAGATGTGTTCTTAAGACGTAAGCACAGTGTATCAACTTTAGCATTTTTAACTATTTTCTACAGTCCATTTTGGAGCTATCGCCGACAATTTTTTTGAAATTTAAAAGCAGCAGCATTTTTTTCACAACCTGGTGCAAGTGTTTTAGTAGGAAGAGCTTTCCAGTTCAAGCAATTATAATCTTGATTCCATATTAAATCCAAGTTTTTGACTGTCTCTAAAAACTTCTTTCGAAATTCCCCAATGCATTTTGCATATTAGCAATGAATTTCTCCACAGTAATGATCAGTTGTCTAATTCCATGACAAGATTTAAACCTAGTAAGCCGACCTCACTGGCTTTAAAGCAGGATCACCATCAATTTTTCTATTTATTTCTATGGCTTTTTCACAAATCATTGGTCCAGAAATTGGAATTCCTTGAGTATGTTTTTGAATGAACCATAGGTAAAGAGCGCAGCTTAATTGTTCATCCTTTGCAATTTTCATTTTTTTTTGTTCATGCTCCACCGGTTTCTAACTTGCTGGCATATTTTTCAATTTTTTCTGAATTTTTCTTTAAATCATTTTTACTGTAGATCGCCCTATACCACACTTTTTAGAGAAATAAGTAGCAGTTTCACCATTTTTTAAACATTTTATAATCGCCAGTTTATCCTTCAAATTAAGAACAATTCGTTTTGTTTTTGTCTCCATTTTGTCCTCATAAAATTTCAGCATAAAAACCAACTAAAATTGAACCTACACCTGTAACCTGATTAATGATGCCCAGAATTGTATAATATAGGCACACGCACGCACGCCGTGCGTGGAAAATTTTCCGCAAAATTCGGAACTTTGCGAAAAAAATTTTTGGAAGAAGAAAAAAACGTAATTTTTGTTCTTGTAACTTTTTTTTTTTTTTCTAATACCGAAATGTTAAAAATATTTCCCAATTTTATGCACGATTTATTTATTGTTTACCAGGGGTGATTCTGTTCCGAATTTTCCGAAAATATAAAAAAATCGGCCAGTATCCCAAAAATTCAGGCATAAAAAAATATCACTTAAAAATACTGCGAGTTTCAACAAATGGTCGCCAAAAAAAAAAAAAAAAAAAAATTCGTCAATTGTTTGCAGAAAAAAAAAATCACCCCTTTCGCATCGCGGAAAGAAGCCGAATTTCGTCAAAGGACCGCGGAAAAAAAACACAAATTTCTTCAAAGAAACCTGGAAAAAAAAAAAAAAGATAATTTCGTCAAAGAATCGCAGAAAAAGAGCAAAATTTTGTCAAAGGAGCGCTGAAAAAAAAAAACGAATTTCGTAAAAGCATAGCAGAAAATGCCCGAATTTTGTGAAAGGATCACAAAAAACACACAAAATTCGTAAAAGAATCGTGGAAAAAAATTAATTTCGTTAAAGGATCGCGAAAGAAATATGAATTTCGTGAAGGGGCCGCGAGAAAAGCGCGAAAAAAAAAACAACACTAATTTCGTGAAGGGGCCGCAAGAAAAGCGTGAATTCCATCAAAGAATCGCGAAAAAAAAAAACACTAATTTCGTGATAAGATCGCTGAAAAAACGAGAATTTCGTCAAAAAATCGCGAAACAAACAGCAAAATTTCGTCAAAATACCGGGAAAAACATGCAAATTTCATCAAAAGTTCGCGAAAAATACACGAATTCCGTCAAAAAATCGCGAAAAAAACATGAATTTCCTCAAAGGATCGCTAGTTTCGTGAAAAAAAAAAAAAAAAAAAAACGAATAAAACGCAATCCAAAGTTAGAAAAAAACCCCTGTAAATTTCTTCAAAAGATCACAAGTTTTGTCAAAAGATCGCGAAAAGCGCAAATTTCGTCCAAAGATCGCGAAAAACAAGCGAATTTAGTCAAAAGATTTCGAAAAACACGTAAATTTTCTCAAAAGATCGCAAAAAATACCCGAATTTCGTCAAAAGATCGCGAAAAATAAGTGAACTTAGTCAAAAGATCGTCAAAAAGATTTTATTTTATTTTGTGATTTGCTGAATTTAGGTCCCTAAAGGTTCTTTTTTATGCAAAATATATGGTCTTTTTTGTCCCTTTTTTGAAAAAAAAAATGTTCTACCATTTTTTATTACAAAAGTAGAGTGGGAGTCCTGTATGTTGTATTCATAGGCTTTTCTTTGATTAATTAAAATTGCCGCTCTAAAATAATATTTTTTAAAGCCAAGTGAACTGATTTTTTTTCTTCCTGCTGCTAATTTTTCATCATTGCAATTTGTATCTAATTGTCGTTTAGAATGCCCAGCAAGGGCAGCGCTAGAGCGGGGTCCGGGGGGCATATGCCCCCAGTCGGGCATACCTGCCCCCCCCCCCCCCCCCCCCCCCCCCCCCGTCAATATCGTCGGGGAAAATATTTTGACTTTTGAATTTCATCCCGGTCTGGTTGGGTCGAGTTGGAGCTCATTTTTTTCCTTTGCAAATTGGATTGACTAAACTAATTCTTCCGGGTATGAGTGGGTTTCTGATTGAATTTTGATTCTTGCAGATTGGGTTCAGACATATCCGATCTTTCGAAAAAAAAAGATGTCCAAATTCCTTCAGATAAAAATCTACATATTTGATACATAGATGACTGTTTACATGCTTATTTTTCAACATAAAAGATAAGCTTTATACTGAAGTTATGATCATATGCTATTTTTGTATAACTAACATTAAATTTTGGATCAATTTTCACTGATTATGGATTTACTGTCGGTTTAGTTTGAAGTGTCTCGGTCTCGGTTAAGAATACAAAGGAGGAAAATTGTTTTGTCGGGGTCTGGTTGGTTGACAAGTAATGTGCTACATTGGGTCGGCCAAACTGAATCTGACCCGACACGTGGTCTAAACCGGATCGAATTGGACCTAATCTTTTCTCATTGCGAGTCGGATTTGAGCCGGGTTAATTTTAATTGTTTCTGGCAGATGGGTTCGATTCTACCCGATTTCTCAAAAGATTCTCCATAATATGTTTTAAAATGAAAAACTATATTATTTGAATGTCAACGAGCACATGTACAGTTATACTGATTTTTCTACATAAAAAAATATAATTGATACTAGAGACATAATTGTAGGCTACTTTTCCATTTTTTCACTACAATATGGATTTTTTTTTCATTTTGGGATGGGATTGGGTTCGGATTGAAGTCTGTCGGTTTTGGGTCGAGGCTTGTCGGGTTTGGGTCAACTAATTTTTTTAGACAGATTCGGGTTGAATCGATATAGAGTTTCTGCGCAGGACTCTTATTCCTTCAAAATAATCCGTGAATTTAACAATTTTTTTCCTTGAATATATTTTATTAAATCGTGAAAATTTGCACTTTGATTTGCACCCCCCCCCTCCCCCACCACCACCAAAAAAAAAAAAAAAAAAAAAAATACAGAAAACAAGCAATTACCGGAAATACTCACTCTAAAAGCAGCATGTTTGTCGAACTATATGGGTGTTGCGGCAGCTGTGCTGCCTAGTACTTTTTCGTATTAGAAACGGAATTTATAATTCCTCTTTATTTAAAAATAAGTAAAAATCACGAACCTAAGCCCAAAATTCCTAAAATTCTTCGGTCAAAAGACAGAAATTTCTTAAAATAAGAGGAAAATCTCTTCAAATGACTGGGATATTCTGGCATTCTCGGGGCCTGGAAATTTCGGCCTATGCAGACCCCTACTGGAGTCCTGGACAGGTCGGGTTATCCACTTTTAGGCACGAAGGTCGGGTCGGCGATGTATTTTTGTTGCGGCTCGGGATGACTTATACTTTTTCCCTGCAGGTCGGTTTGACTTTCATTGTTTCGGGTTCGAGTTGGGTCTTGACTCTTGCGTGTCGGGTTCTGGTTGACCCGATAATTCAAAAGAATGTCCAAAATATTTTTCAGGTTAAAAATCTATATACAGTAAGACCTCCATAATGGACACTTCTGAATCTCTATTTAGTGAACACTTTTTCAATTCCTAAAACTTAAATATTTGTATGCTTATACCTGTTTGAAAAGTGGATACCTCCCAATCTACACGCATGTAACGTCTAGGTGTGCATAAACTATCACAAATACGATGCATGTGTTATTGTGTGTATAAAAAACGAATTTTCGCAATACTTTCTATATTTCGGAAAAAGAAAAAATGGTTCTTAACCCCTTGAAGGGCGCACTTAATTTTTATTCCAAAATGCCACACTCACACCAAAATTTTGCTTAAATAATGTATGTAAAAAAAAAACCGCTTTTACTTGTTTGCAAATAAATTTGTTTATAAATCCCGGTGCCAGTCAATCATTTCAACATTTTAATAACATAAGTACATTGCCCCTGAAAGAGTTAAATAAATGAGAATCTATTATTACACTTCTTACCATTTTATTTCTCATTCAGTAAATTAAATATATACTCATTCACATTAAAATACGTATTTATTTTCATCTGATACATATTTGTGGTCAAACTTTTTGTGAAAATCCCAGCAAACCGAATTGAAAAAAACCCATGAACCATATAAATTATTGAAGTGTGAACTTATTGTTGCCAAATGTTCCGATTTACGTGGAATGTCCCAATTTTTAGGGAGCCTGAGACCCACCCCGAAGAACCCCTTACGCAGTACGCTATATGTTCCACTTTTACGCCATACCCAAGTTACATCAAATTTTTATGAGTTTAAATTAAAATTTTATTCCTTAGTCTGAGACGAGAAAATTCAACCACAAGTTGGCCACAGTAAGTCGTCAAAACTGCCGGATGTTACCGAATACCTTATATTTTGTCTAGAACTTGTGTGCACTTCTGTTCAATGTTTATTCCATTGACCGCAATCTTTAGGCGACTATACGAAATAAGGTTCACGGAAAGATAAGATACATGCGATCTGTGAAAATCCATCTGCTCACTTCAACCTTAGTGTTTGGCGAGTATTTTTATAAATGAATGAGTAAACAAAGTGTTTTTTATATTTTGTTCAAATTAGCATAGTACCAAGCTAAAAACTGTTGTTCGCCCCAGAGATGTGCATGGGCCTATTTTCATTCACGGAACTCTGGCCGGGCCGGACCTGGTCTCCACTCTTTTCGGACCGGGCCATACTTTTTTCTGAAGGATCGGGCTGGGGCTAACTTATTTTTTCTGTACCGAGCCGGCTCTGGTTTCAATCTTCCTAGTTTTCACGGGCCAAAATTTTGAGCCCCAGTTTTCACCTAGCCTGTATGAATATGGAAATCATTGTCTTGGCCTGGCCTGGTCCGTTCAAAAAAAAAAAAAAAAAAAAAAAAATGTTAACTTTTATACTGGGCTGGGTCGGGTCTATACTTTTTTTGTGCCGGCCGAGCTGGGCTTGGGTCGAACTTTAAATTTTTATACCGGGCCGATTTTTTTTTCTATGTCTGCCCGGGCTTGGAAATTTCGGCCCGTGCAGACCTCTAGTTCACCCGGCCCATTATAAAAGGTAAACAACCGTGCATTTCCCCTTATAGAAGCAAACATACCATGTCGGTCTGGTCTGTCTGCTTTTTTCGCCCAGGAGGATTTTGTTAATTTCTTTAGAAATTAACCAAATATTCCACCTTTTATTTATTATTTATTTATTACTGCTACAAAATCAGATTTTTGCTGCTCCAAGGGTGCTCCAAAATGGCTTTAGTGCGCTTTCATCCCTGCATCAGTTTCTTTAATGATGAAACCTATGAATAGACCTGTCCCTATAAAATGTGATACAGTTGTTTCAGAAGCAATGCCATAACAGAGTGACTGGCATTTTGTTCGAAGAAGTTACAATATTAAGGATTGGGCTATTTTCTTAATGCATTAACAAAATAATTGATAAGAATTCACCTTTTCTTATCATGGATTTTTAGATTTATTATTTTTTGAACTAAAATAAATATTCTTTAATTAATATCAATTAATTTTTAATTTAAATGGTAATTACTTTAAAACTACTGTTTTTAATTAATATCGTCAAAATAATATAACACATTATTTTATTAAACATTAAATTAATTTGCAGAAAGTTTTTGACCCAATATTTGCGTGCACAGAAAGTTTTTGGTTTTATATAAGTCTGATGAGGCCTTTGAAAAAAAAAAAAATGGCCAAGCAAGCACACACCATCGAACGTAGCTAGCCAATCAATGACATACCAGTGGACAAAAGAGGAAAACCACATTCCTTTATTTCCTCCCCTCACCTACACTACGTGATTGTTTTTCGGTTGGAATTTGTCTCAATCTGTTTCCAGCTGCAGTTTAGCTGATGTCAGACAAGCATTTTTCTTAGAAGAGCGCTTCCTCACTGGGGTTCATGGTACATGTGAGCTTTTGTTGTTGATTTCTAATTTAGATGAAGAAAAAAGGAAAAGGGAGGGGGGGATCAAATGGCAGATAATCGGAAGTCAACTGTATATATATATATATATTTTTTTTATCCCAATCAAAAAAAGAGTACACCTTACAGATAACTAATGAATGAAAGTAATGAAATAATTTTAAACAAGAAAGTAAACTTATGAGAGTAATGAGTGATAAAAATTTTTTTATTACTGATATTTTTCTTGACATGTTTTTTTAAAAAAATCCACTATTTGTGCTATTTTACAATTTTTTAAGCGCGGAAATAGTTTCCAACCACTATAAAAATGGTGACAAGTTTACCTGAATTGAGACAGGTTTCCTTTTTTGTGTTTTCAGAAAATTAAAAGAATTTAATATAAGAAAAAAAATTAAAAAAATTTCTAGTTACAAACTTGATGTTAAAAAAATTAAAGCTGTTAATAATTGATAAATCCAAAACCATTGATGTCTAAATAGGCATTAAAACTTAGTTTGTAATTTACAAAACAACAAGTTATGAATGACATAATTTTTTTTTAATGATACTTAAGAAAGTAGAACACTTGTATAGTCAATATGCTTTCAGGTCTCCCATGAGGTGCTGAGTTACTGAGATTTTATTTCACAGTACATATTTACTAGAAGTGCATTTGAAGACAACTCAAAAAGCAATGACAATTTGAATACAAAGCTCCCTTTCCTTTTTAAACACTTGACTGGAGTAGAAAGCACTCTTTGTTTCTTTCTTCCAAACTTGTAGAAGAGTAAATTTTCTAAACCCAGATTGTTTTACCTGTTTTGATGAAAGAAATTTCTGAGTTGGTTGAAGTTAGTGCTGTTAGCGAGTTCAAAATTCATATCTTCACAGAACTCATCATCTGAACATTCATTACATAAATTGGAATTTTTTAGATGATGAAAATTATTACGGACGTTATTCTCATGATTGCTCCAAAGTTCAGTGTGTCATAGCAATTTATATTTTCTACATCACCTGTAACCTCTGTTGCAATGGACATGATCACTTGTATGCTTGGGAGTACAAATTGAAAGAGTGGAACATCATAATGCAACAAAAACATAACTCAAGAAAACAGATTTAGCACTTAAGGCTATTTTTACATCTAAACTGGTTACTTTCTGGCACATTTTTTATTTAATTTTTATTCACAAACACATGAGATTGGCAGGTGCTCATATTTAGAACCTATTATATAATCACATAGCTTTTTTTTCCCATTTTGCAGTAAAAGCAGATACAGTAGACGCTTGATTTTACGAACTATTCATTTTTACGAATTGATGTATACTGATCCCAACCAGCATCTCATTGAACTAATGTTACTCCCATTTACGAACTTTCGATTTTACGAACACATTTTATGAGTCCCATTAAGTTCGTAAAATTGAGCGTCTACTGTATTTTAGAAAATGTTGGTGTAAAAGTTGATGTTTTTATTTTCAATCGAATTTACAGACAGGACAGCGTGGGGGGGAAAAAATGGCTGTTATGAAAAGATAATCACTCCTAACTCTTGATATAATTGATAAATGAAAAAAAAACTGTTTGAGTGCAAATCATTTCAATAATCATGCTTGCAAGTGTTATCTTTTACCTTTAAAAATGAGTTCATAAATATGTCAGAAGGTTTCGTGTTGTTGAGCAGGGAAAATATTTTTTGAGAACCACTTTACTGAATGAGGCTTTTTCTATTTGTTCAGTTCCAGGAATTTTTGACAGACTTGGAACAAAAATATGTATATATATTTTCAAATCTTGCACTTTATAAAATTAAGATCATTATCAATATTTTTTTTAAATATTTATTTTCACATGCATTTTAATTTAGTATGATATCTGGTGGAATATTTATCCTTGGGAAATGTTTTTAGCAAAACAGTACAATCAAATATAAGAGAGTGGAAATGTTTGATCCAGATTTTATTAAAGTGCTCATAATTTGTGTTCGACCTAAAATAGCATCTTATTCTTAATCTGCCTCATATAAATAGCTTATTATGAATTTAACCCTTTTTACAGCGTCACATTTTAAAAAAGGCACCAATGATTATGTTACTGTGGATGTCCGGGGAGACAACTATCTTTTCAAGGCAGGTTGTCAATACTGAAATATATTTTTTCACACTTAAAAAAGAGTGAGGAGCAGGTACATATTTTATATTATTAGAATCTGTCAGAATTGAGTAATGTCAGAAATTAAACCAGCAATCGGCAAAACAGAGGCACCTTAGTTTGTTTGGGGAGTTTTTTGTTTAATAAATGTATAATCATACAAACTCAAGCCAAGCAAAACATGACAGGCAAATTCCCTGATTTTCCCTGACCAAATCTCAAAAAATTCTTTGACCAAATGGGCATACAACGAAATCTGCTACATATTTTTGCAATCCTTTGTCAAAATTAGAGATTCTTTTCTGTGATCGTTCTTCAAATATCTCGATTTATTTTATTTATTTATTTTTTTTTGGGGGGGGGGGGAGGGGGGGGGATCCTTTGATAAATTTGCGTGATTTTCCCCAAGATTATTTGATGAATTTCGGGACATTTTTCAATTTTCCCCCAAGACTATTTCATGGCTTTTTAGAAAATATTTGTAAATTCCATGACTTTTCCTATATATTTTGAAATTTTCCTGACTATCACTGACTACTTTGAAATTCCCTGACTTTCCATGACGCTGGGAACCCTGTGTTTATTATTAAAATAGCAAACAAAAATCAAAGTTCGGCCTGGAGGAAGATACAATGTATTTTTGACTGAATAAGTTGATTACAATCCTGGTTTCCTGTACAAAAAATTGCCTGTTTTAATGCCTATGATCCCCATGAAAGTTTGTTCCATTTTGCTTAGAAACACCCAATTTCTGAAAAAGCAAGCAATATTACTACAATTTATTATTTATTAAAAGCAAGCAATATTATCAAACAATATTCAGAAACTTGCACTTGCACACAAACACTTCCTATGGTCATTAATATAGTTATTTTCTTGTCACCTTCCAAACAACAAATAAATAATATAAAAACAATCTCTTTTATTTAAATGATTCTATTTCTTAATTATTATGAATATCTTTATTAACCCCTTCGGGACGAGTATCTTTTACAGAATTTTTTAATTTTTATCACCAGTTTTTCAAAACAGAAATTTTTGTCTAATTGAATCTGGAAAATACTCGGATTAAATAAGGCAAAATTTACAATAAAAATTTACTGGTGAGAATAATCATGGATTCTGAGCATCTTACGCAGCACGTATACTGGTCGCTTGCTCCCAAGGGGTTATTTGGCAGTTAAAAGTAAAAGTTACATAAGGTTTTAAAAATATTTTTAAAACTTGGTTTGGCTGAACATAAAAATATGCTAAGCCAAATATTCAGAAGACCTAATATCTTGATATTCAGCCTAGCTGAATATTCGGTAGTATGGCTGAAAACATACTGAATATCTATGCATCCCTAATAAAAATACATAGCAATAAATAGCTATACCAAGCTCTAATTAACTATCTTATCTTTCAGATCATTAAGTAAAGTACATTTTAAAGGAAAAATACCTCCATTAACTTAATTTATGACTAGCATAAGAGATTACACATTACAAAAGGAAGACTTACTTTTTGAGGGACAGATTGGAAAATTGCACTTGATGTTTTTATTATCACTGCAAATGGTTAAAATACAACACTAACTAGTAGAAAAGGTTTATAATATGCTTTCAATTTGTGCTTATTAACAAATTCACTGCCAAAGCTGAGAGGGTGTATCTGTTCACATACGGAAAGATCATGTCTGCATTTTTATGCTTTTAAATTATTTTGTGGTGTTTTGTTATTTAAATATATATATATTATAAAATAAAAAAATATCTATAAAAAATTAAAAATTGTAAAATAATATAAAAAAAAAAAAATTATAGGTTGGTTGGGTGGGCAGATGTTAGAGTACGGAGGAGGGTGGTGTTGTCTGGATAATACGCAATGGTTAATTATTTATTAAAAAAAAAAAAAAAAAAGCGGGGATCTTGTATTATTACTATATTTATGTTATGTATTTTATGTGGATGTTGATTTGATATTTTATATGTAAATTGGAGATTTTCATTAATATTATAATTAGCTTAATTATTCATTAATCTAATTTACAATTATTTGTTATTAAATTTTAATTTACTAAGGACAATATCATATTAATTACTAATAGTATGCCACTCTTATAGTGAATAATATACATATAAGTAGTTTTAATATAAATATAGTTATACTGTATGCATTAAAATTGGGTAATTATTTTTATTATTATTCCTCTATTCTTTTTAATATTTATTATCGGTTTAATGTTTTTGAATGTCCCACATTCATACTTTATGGATTTTTATGGATGTCTGAAAATAATCCACATTCTATATTTGTGCTTTTTAAGTAATGGGATTTTAAGTATTATTTAACCTTCTATATACTTCCACATGTTTTTTATTTCCTGTTCATTTTATAAATATCTTATATATAATTCATTAAAAAATAACTTTTATATTATTTTTAATAATTATTTATATTAATTATTACTGAATTTATTTTGTTTTATAGCATATAGCTATATGCTATATATTATCAATGTTCTAGCATTATTTAAACTCTTAGTTTAGTTTAAATAAGTTAGCTAATAGAATATATTGTATGCTTTTAAATTTTATTAACAATAGTTTTAAATACATTGTGTGATTTATATTAGGTTTATAATTCTCTATATATAAGGATTTGTTTGGTTTTGCTGTTTAAACAGTTATTTACATTCAAAAGCTTACAAATTTTTATCTTGCGATAGATGTTTAATATAATTAATAATAGATGGCAGCACCAAATTTGTCTCTGTCAGATTGCTCTAATTTTTAATTTTTCTAGCTCCATTTCAGTTATAATTTATACACCAGGGGGTATTTTTAGCTAAATTTTGACGATATTGTTAAACTGTTATCTATTAATTTAATAGTGCATTTTAAATAATGTAATTAATATCTATTTATTTTATATTAGATTAAATTTGTTTTACAAGGTATTTCAAATTTTATTTCAAAATGTATTAACTGCATCATTTGGTATCATTTACTGTGATTTCTTAACTGTTTAATTCACCTTAATCTTTTTGATATACTGGTAGACATGTGCACATGGATTTTTGTAAAATACTGAAATATTAATCGGCATGGTGTTTATTATTTATATTTTATATCCTATAAATATTTAAATACGTTTTATTGATTCTTCCATTTCATATTATTTGTTTCTATTCTGCTTTCATTTTTAATCAATTCACTTGATTTTAGTGGTTGTTCGGGCACAGGGGAAAATTAATTTTAGCTTTAGCTTATTTTTCCCACAGAAAACAACCATTTTGCTTATATCATTGAATTCTGTGCCCTTGATAACGTAATTCAATGTATAAGCTTTTCAATTTTTGTCGGTGTCCACTTTTTTCTTCCATAATAATTCTTATAATATTTTTTTTTTTTTTTTTTTTTTTTTTTTTTTTTTTTAAATACTTACAGCTTTAATTCATAATAATTGACGGTGGTAGGTTATGTTTAATTAATGGTAAATATATATATATATAAGATTACTTTTAGCAACAAATAAATTCAGATTAGTATACTCATTGTTGGCATATGAAACAATATTTTTGCTCCCTGTGCCAACTATGAGATAACTCGTAACAAGATAAACAACTACACCAATTTTGTGCATGCACACAAAACTCACTCTCGTGAAGGTAAACCAGCATTTTGAGAGAAAAATTGTTTTAAAACTTATCATACATAATTTTGTTTCAATATTTCTATTAAAATTTCAAGATAATATTTAAAAAAAAAAAAAAAAAAAAAGACTTATTTGTTGTATTCTTCAAAATATATTCTGAATAGATAATTTTTTGCATTCTAAACATTTAATTCCTGTGCCTAAGCTTTGAGCAATAAATGATTCATTTCAGCACACCAAGTCCATTATTTAGTGTATTCCTGTGCGTCAAACACCAAACCATTGCATGTATTTTCTATAGCAATACACGTAATTAGCGATTTAGATAAGGAGATCAATAATGAGTTATCTCATAACTTAAAAGGAAACTCAGCTTGCCAACTACATGTATTCTTGTAGATAGCAGCGAGCGTGTTACCAAAACAGAATTAAAAAATAAAATAAAGGCAGTGGATCAAATCTTCCATATGGTCAAAGATCTTTTAGAAAAAGCTGTAAAAGCTGGCATTTTGAATAGAATTTCTGGATGTAACAGATGATAAAGATAGTCATGAGATAATAATCACTTATAAATCATCATGTAATTATTGAAAAAAAGAAAAAAAAATTATTCTAAATAACTTCAATAATCATGCCTGCTAGTGCCATGCTTTTATGTTTAAAAATGAGCCCATAAATGTGTCAAAAAACACACGTAAAGAATAGAAATAACTCAAAATATATCAACATAGCACTAAATAATTTAAAATATACCTGCAGAAACTATGTAAGCACTCCTGTAAAGTAACTCCTTCACCAACATCAAAATCTACAAAGCAAACAGGACATTCAAACTGTTCTACATTCTGTATGAGATGAACATCATTCAAAGCAAGTAGACTTTCATAATCAGTTTTAGTCTCAAATTCAACCTGAGGTTCCTTTGCATCTGTTTCAGATTCAGGCACCTTATGGAATTCATTCTAAAATATTAAAGTACAACACAATATTTCACTAATTAAAGTTTTAATATTCTTTGAAATGCTATTTTACCAAAATGATTAAAATATTTTAAACTTTATTTTTTTGTGGGGGAAAAAAAGACAGAAAGAAAGAAACTGAAATGTTTCATTGCTTCAAAAAGTGTTAGCAAATAACTATACAAAGTTATTTGCTTCAAAAGAGAAACAGGTGTTTGGAAACAACTGATAAAAATAAAGATCATGCACAGGTAAAACTAGTTGGATGTGCCAATCTCAAAACTTTCTTCTATCTCATATATTTTAATATTTCAAAATGTTGTTACAAATGTCAGTATTTCATTTTTATTAGTTCAATACTATATCAACTTTGACTTTCATCTTAAACTTCTGCTTCGGTCAATTAATCGGAGTAAAAACGAGTTAATCTCGATCAAATTAATCATTAAAATCAATACTTTTCTGTTATTCTGTTGTATATCAACTGTTCGCGAATAGTCCGCTTATGACGATGGGAAGTTCCCGTCGCTTCATCTGCCGTTAGTGTACAATGGAGCTACAAAAAATCAAGAAAATTACACAAAAATCGCTATTATAGTGCATCCCTTTCAGCAGAATATTTCCAAATTCAGGGAGGACCTTCTTGCCATGACCAAAAACCTACACAAAAAATTTGGTTCAATTCTATGCATACCTTCCATACACTTTTCGATGGTACAATATTCAAAATGACAGGAAAATCGCTATTACAGCAGCCTCTTCTGGCAGATTTTTTAAAAATTAATGAAGGACCTGCTTGCCATAGTTAAAAACTTAAAAAAAAAAAAAAAAAAAAAAATTGGTTCAATTCTAAGCATAACTTCATACACTTTTCAATGGTACAATATTGAAAATTGCACAAAATCGCTATTACAGCACCCTCTTCCGGCAGAATTTTCCCAAATTCAGGTAGGACCTTCTTGCCATGACCAAAAACTTACACAAAAAAATTGGTTCAATTCTATGCATAATTTCATACACTTTTCGATGATACAATATTCAAAAAGGGTGCAAAAATTGCTATTACAGCGGCCCCTTCTGGCGGATTTTTTCAAAATTAATGAAGGACCTGCTTGTCATAGCCAA
This sequence comes from Maratus speciosus, assembly GCA_963932465.1. Lineage (NCBI taxonomy): Eukaryota > Metazoa > Arthropoda > Arachnida > Araneae > Salticidae > Maratus > Maratus speciosus. Next base: position 417,427,764 of record OZ010791.1, read on the forward strand.
AAACTTAAAAAAAAAAATGGTTCAATTCTATGCATAACTTCATACATTTTTCAATGGTACAATATTGAAAACTGCACAAAAATCACTATTACAGCGCTTCCTTCTGGCAGAATTTTCCCAAATTCAGGGAGGACCTTCTTGCCATGACCAAAAACTTGCATAAAAAATTCGGTTCAATTCTATGCATAACTTCATACACTTTTCGATGGTACACAATATTCAAAATGGCACAAAAATCGCTATTACAGTGCCCCCTTCTGGCAGATTTTTTCAAAATTAATGAAGGACTTGCTTGCCATAGACAAAAATTAAAAAAAAAAATTGGTTCAATTCTATGCATAACTTCATACACTTTTCGATGGTACAATGGCGACAGACAGACAGACACACGGACAGACAGACATTTTCTATAAACATGTTTTTTGGGACCTCTGACCCCTAAAATGTGTAAATCCGTCGAAAACCGGAAGTCGAAAAAATTTTCGATTACAATACTTTCTTCTATTGAAGACAGAAGAAAGTAAAAAGGTTTATGATAATGATTAAAAATAAATCTTAATTTTGTGATTTTGTAAATGGAAATTATATTTTATCCCATTTAATTCTTCAGTTTAAATGTAATCCTCAATCTTTTTGAAAGAACATGATTGAGACCTTTACACAAAAATTTTATTTGATTCAAATAAAAGCATTTAAAAAAAATATTAAAAATTAAACCAGTTTAATATTTTGATTCTGAAATCTTTTTTTTAATGTTCTTGAAGTTTTTTGATTCCACTATATATTTAAATAATTTATTCCTTCAATATAGTCAAATTATGAAGACAATTTCTTTTAAACCAAAATATCAAGTGTCTTTAAAGTCTTCATATGAATTGTAATTTTTCCAACTGAGTGATAAAGTGCCAAGGAAGGCATCCAAGATCTTCGCTTAGGCTGCAAATGGTCTTCTTCTTCCAACTAGTGTATCCTTGTTGTTTAAATTTGTAATTTGACAATCACATTTCATTCAAAGAACTTTTTTACTGACTTCTATTTTTAAAAGTATTGGATTAGGGAAAAATATTGACTTTCGGGTCCCGACAGATTTATAAGTTTTAAAATGTAATGAACATGATTTGACTGCTTTTAGAAAATGTCTGCTCATGAGTCTGCGTGTTCGTGTCTATATGCGACACAAATTTCATGGACACTCTTTCACAAGAACTAATACAAGGAATTTAATCAAACTACATATTCAGTTAGACCTTGACATAAATTGGTACTGATTAGTTTTGGTGTAAATCGCTCAACATATAGAGCTACTATGCTGCATTTTTCCCGATTTCTATGATAAATGATATCAAGAACTAATGCACAGAATTTCATAAAACTTCATATTCTGTTCATGGCATACATCAGTGATGATTAGATTTTGGTGTAAATTTCCCAACATGTGTCACTACTATGCTCTTTTTCAAGATTTGTGTGATAGTTATATTACAAGAATGAATAGACTGTCATTTAATTTTGGTTGCAGATGAGTTCATTTATATAAAGGAAAGTTTTGTGATAGCCACAATATACTACTAATTTAGCAATGACATCTGTTTTTCATCTGAAACAGTTCAAAAGAATAAACTGCAAGTAAAAGTGCCTTTACCTGCAGCTTATTCTGTTAAACTGTTTCAGATAACAAACCCAATGTTATTGCTAAAAAATATTATCTGGTTAAACCTTTACCTTGGTTTATTTTTATTCTGTTGAACTGTTTCAGATAACAGGCTAAAAAGGTTCTATGAGTGAAATGTGTCCACAAGATTTCTCTAGGATAGCTTAGTTGGAAGAGTGTTGGCAGCTTAAGCCAAAGTCCTGTTTTTGAATCCCATACTGGACACTTTTTCACTCAGCTTGTAAAATTACAAATTGTATTATTTCTTTTACCAATCAGTATGATTGTGTTAAAATAATTACTAAGTGTCTAAAGTGTTCATCTGATTTCAAAATGCTTTCTGGGAAAATCCAACAATCAACTTGATGTGCACCATTCAGTTGAAGAAGGCAACATTGAATGTGAAATTTTATTAAAAATTTGATATAATTACAATTTTGAATTTTGTAGCAAATTTGTACTGTTTATTTTAAAGTAAAAAAAACACACTTTTAAATCAGATGAATACTTTAGAGACCGTAAGATTTGAATTTAACATTTCGTCTGACTTTGATGAAGACAAAGCAAGTGAAATTTTTTAACCTTAAAGTTACTCTTAATATATACCAATATTTGCATTAAACTAAAACACAACTGATTTTAGAATTTCTAATTTTTTTATGTTTTCTATAAAAAGTTTATCCTTGTTTTACATGTATAATATATATATATATAACTCACCTTAGTTTTTTTAGACTTTTCGACACTTATGGTATTGCTATCAATTTTGGGAGATGCTTTGGTCGCAACATCTTGAGGTTCTTCTGAAAAGAAATAGAACACATTCTTTAGGTTCTAACTGATACTTACATAAGCATAAGCATAGATCAAACTTTGTGCGAATTTTAATTAAAAAAAAAGCTAAAATCTTTAACAACGATTTTATGCACAAATAACGTACAGACACGACAAAAATATCCCATACAATCGTTTCAAGCATTCCTGGATCCCCTTCCTCAGTGAGAGAGAGAATTAAAATGGGTTTGAATTGTATGATTTCTTTTACCAATCAGTATGATTGTGTTAAAATAATTAAGTGTCTAACGTCTTCATATCATTTCAAAATGCTTTATGGGAACCCCTCGGTTATAGCCCTGAGCCTTATGGACTGCTTGAAAAGGTTAAAACAAGAGTTTATATATCTTAAAGAAATGACGTAATGGACCAGAACCAACTGAAAAAAAGGAATCACTGCACAGGATCCCTCCACACTGGCGAAAGAAAAGGGATGATGGTCATATCATTCACTAAGGAGGAAGTATGTTTATGAATATAGTGAGCTTCGTAAAATTCTAGATCAAAAACTGAGTTACATTTTTGAATAATTTTAACCTCTGGATAATTAAACTGGTGATTGGAATTCCAACAATGTTTTGCTATTGTAGATTTCTCAAATTTTTGCTTTCTAATGCAATTCTGGTGTTCTTTCAGCCTAAATCTAAGTGCATGGTTCATCTACCAAATGTAAGAGATGCCGCACTCACAAAAAATTCTGTAAATGCCCCAGGTTAGAGTCCTGCGCCGAAAATTCCATTTTAAGTCAACCCGCAATTTTTTTTTCGCAACCCGCAGTCCGACCCAAACCCGAGGTATTTCAACCCGAACCCGCAATATTTCAATCCGCAACCCGACTCAAATCTGCAATGAAAGGACAGTAAATCATCTTTTAATGCCATTATGGAAAATAATCTATAATTGTATTTCTAATACCATTTTTATGTTAGAAGAATGAACAAACCTACATTCTTTAATATTCAAATATAGTACAACTTCTAAATAACGGACACCTCGGGATCATTGAATAGGGTCAACTATCTAGTCGGGTTATCCCGTATTTTGTTTTTTCGGCTCAGAATGGATCTAATTTTTTTTCTTCAGGCGAGTTCACATTCGAAGTATTTTTGTGGGTCATATATAGGTTTTGTGCCACTCAGGTTGTTGGGATTTTCATGAAAGGTTTAAGCACAACTATGTTTCAAATAAAATTAAATACGTATTTGAATACGTATGAGGATATATTCAATTTACTGCATGAGAAATAAAAAATATATAAGAAATGCAATCACTCTTTCTTTAAGAATCATTTTTTCTTCTTTCGAAATATGAAAAATGTTATCAACATTTTTTTATGCACGTAAAGACATACGTATGGTATTTTTGATAGTTTATGTACACATACACGTGTTACTTGTGTGTAGAGTGAGAGGTGCCCGTTATTTCGATATAGAAGCGTTCAAATATATAAATTTTAGGTATTGAAAAAGTGTTCACTAAACAGAGTTGTCCGCCTTAGAGGCATGGGTCGGGTTGTATGCGACCTGAATCCGAAAATTCCATTTGAAGTTGACCCAAACCCAAAATGAAAGAAAAGTAAATCATACTAGATTAATTTTAACACAATTATTCTAATCATCATATATATTATAAAGCAGTAAGCTCTAAAAGTTCCGTTCGAGTGTTTTCAAAAACTACCCAGTGGATTTTTTTCCAAATTGAATCATTCGATAGAAATATTCCCCGGGTGGTTTATGAGAAAATATACAGAGATAGCTATGATTTTTGATAATAAATTTCGTACTTTACTGCTATTTTGAACGAAAAGTTTTCCAGTGATTATCTTTTGGCGAAAGGTTTGTTGATTAAAGAATTAAGATGGCTATATCTGTTAGAAAATAATACAAATACCTCGTGAATAAATGAAAAAAATACTGATATTTAATTTAAAAAACAGCAACAAAAAAAAAGTTTTAATAAGACATAATATTATAAAACGAAAATATTTAGTTTAAACATGGAATAAATATTTGTAATGCTTAAAGTATAAATTATTGTGAAATTTTACAATTGATACAATATTTGGCGAATTATCGCTTGCGATAGGTTAAAAAAATGAATCTGAAAATTTGATTTGACAATTTTGAATGGATTTTTTTTTTTTTCTTTTTAGCTCTTTTATAGCATGCGCCAGGTTAATAAAAACGTGTCTGAAAACGTCATGAAATAAAATCTAGGTTACATTCTTTATTAATCTTTTTCTTTTTGTCAATTTAATAATTATTTTTATATAATTCTCCCATCATATGATTTACAGGAAAAACTAGAAGTATTTGTAAAAATGGCTGTATTGAGTTACATGCTATTTATTTATTACCTTCGTCGCCAAACAATGCAATTTTAAGCCAAATAAGACAAAAGTGTGAAATAAGACGAGTGAAGAGCATTTCGGAGTACATTTTTATATTCAATCGTAAATTATATAAAAAACAGTTAAAATTATAATTATGTAGTCAATCATTTAAATTTTAGTGTAAATGTCTTCCATATACACACATATTCTAAAATAATTTACTTTCACAGATTTAAAATATTTTTTACCATTCTATGGAATACCATTACTATGGAAACATACGTTTTGTTTTCCTCAAGCATGTGATTTTTATATCCTCGAACTCAGATCATTACTTATTAATTGAATATTGTGTATTATGTTATTTTTTTAACATGCCGAACATATTGTCGATTTCACTTATAGGAATATTCACTGCTTTAAAAGTTAGGATATAAGAATATTGTTAAGAAGATTTCTGCAATTATACACTATTACTATAATAAAAATGCAATTTAACAAATTACGACGACCATTTGGAAAATGATTTTTTCAAAGACTAAAATTTAAGACATAAACAGTCGTGCGATGTTGATCATACATTACGTACGCCATGGATTACATTTTTCGGTACTGTAAATTTTTAAACTTCTACGGAGCTGGTCATACATTACGTACGCCATGGATTAAAGATTAATATTTATAGACCAATTTTAAATGAAATTTCATTCTTAAACTTCTAAACATCCCACAATATTACTTTTTACACAGTCGTATAGAGAAAAAAATGTACATTTAAATGCAATTTTTTTTAAAAGCTGTATCTCAATTTGTTTCTGAGCTATTAATTTGTTTTTGTAGAAGTATCCATCTCTGTTGAAAGTAAAGGGAAAATACAGATTACTGTATAGACCAATCAGAAAACAAATAAAATGTGGGATTGAACTAATAAAACGCTTCAGATATGCTTTTGATTTCCTACCCTGACCGAGGACAATAACCATTTTTCCAAATGGTTAATAAATAAATAAATAAAATAAACATTTTGCAATAAATATTACTTGCTAATATGTCATTTCTTTTTAGCTTTTTCTGCACAACTTTCTTTCGCTTAACCATTGCTTAAAAAATGTTTTATTCAACATATTGGACTAATCTTACAGAATCGTGTCACCTGCCAACGAGCATGTTGCATGGCATATCAAAATTCAAAAGATTAGACAGATTTTGAAATTAGCGATTACTAAATTATGGCTTTTCATAATGAAGCAAACAAACAAAAGAAGATTTATTATTATTTATTTATTACCTCAAATTATTTTACTCTCATAAAAAAAAACAATACTTTCAATGTAGGGGAAAAAACTTTATGGTTCCAATGGTGGCAAATGGAATAATGCCCATGGACTTATCATTTCAGCCTAGATAGGATTAAATTACCTGGAATTTCGATCAGTATAAAGCAAATTGTCCTGACGCACACTCTAGCAGCTAAACACAGCAACAAATTAAGAGTTATTTTCATAATCTGGGTTATTTTCGCAACAGACGTAAGATTAATTTACTCTTAAATATAAAGAAAATAGCAGGCCTGTTTGTTTGTCCGTGTTATTATGCTCTTTAGAAAAATGCTAAATAAATCTTCGGTTCAGGTATTGACCAAAATGCATATTGCTAAAATTTTTGTATAACTAACTTTATTTATCATTGTCAGTTCTTAACCCTGGTACACATGCAACAATATTGTTGCATCAGTTTTAACGTTCGACGTGAAGCCTCACAATGACGTCGATTACGGATGATTATAAAGATTTTATTGGATGCATGAGGTTTATTTTTCTACAAGATTAAGTCATCGAGTTTTTCCCCGGGTTAATGGTTACATGATTTCAGCTGGTCTACAAAATGAAAAGACAGTGAAAATGACGTCATTTTAGATTTATTCAGGCAATTCATCTGTAAAAACACACATTTTTATTTTTCACTTTTCTGTTAAATATGAAAGTTAAACAATCTTCTTTGTCTGCAAATAATTTATTACTTTTTTGACAGTATTTACTCTGCTAGAATAAAAAAAGAGGGAAAACAGTAGTAGCACAAGAGGGTGTTTATTAAGAGATATAACTAACATCCAGTGAGATTGTATTTAAACTACCAGAATCACATATTGCACGAGCTGAGAGGCCAGGAGATCAAGGACAAACAAACGAAAATAAACCACCCGAGCATTATTCAAGTTCAATGGTAAATCTCTGCAATCATTGTAATGCATCTCTAATTTAATATTGTCAGATATGAGAACATTTTAATTCCTATTGTCATAACGCCCTCATTTCCCAACCAAAAGTGTACAGTGAATAATCAACTAAAAGAACTGCTTATTAATAGCTAAATTTTGTCTAACGCATAAGGTAATATAATATCGCAATGGCATTCGCATCTTTTCAGCAACGCGGAAGGATATTCAAGATAAAGGTCCATTTAAAAAATATATATATATATACAAGTTCGAATTCACCATTTCGCTTAATTCAAGGTTTATTTGGAAATACTGACCAGCGCAGCGGGCATGCCCTGCTAGTTAGTAAATAAATCATATTAGATGTACATTTCCAACTAGGCATGAACAAGGTTTCAAACCAGATGCTATAATCATTAAGGTTAGCTGGGTGAAAAATTTGCACCAGATTCGTCCGGGATAGCTCAGATGGCAGAGCACTGGCAGCTTCAGCTAGGAGATCCCTGATTCGAATCCTGGTCCGGACATTTTTCGCCCAGTTGGAAATTTACATCTAAAAGTAAATCATGTTATAATGCAATATGAAATATCATTAATAAAAATCTACATTCTTTATCAATAAATAGAACTATTAATATGATAAAATTCACTCTCAATTAAATGAATATCACAGGTATGATAAATTATGCCCGAACTTTGATACAATGAAAGCAAAGAAAGAAGAAACGATAATGTTTCAATCGATATGTAACGTTATAAAACTAAAAATCTAATTTAAGTAGGCTTTAAAATTAGTTGCAGCTTCAAAAGTTCCACTAATAACGGTATATACCTTGTTTTACACAATTGCCATTCACCCTTTAATTTATCATCATTATCAACAGTTATTATTATGAAAATTTTCCCCTCTAATATAATGCATCCTGTATATATATCATTTACATTTTCAACATTATGCATTTTTAACGGAAGTTCAAGAAGTATTAGTCATTCTTTCCTGAGTCTTCGAAATAACAAATTTCATTATATTTCTACAGTAAACAGTAGCTTAAAAATACAATGCACAGCAAAACATTAAAATGATCTTTCCTTTCTTCCTGTATTCCATACAGTTAGGTTTTTGTCATAACAACATTAGGAGTATATCAAGAATTAGAATTGTAACTATACAGCAGAAATGTTTCAGCTGCACAGAAGCGTTCCTTATAATCTCTATCATACCAAAAGTTCAAAAAGCATATGTTTACATTAACTTCGAGAAACGAATTCTAAAAATGACTGGACAAAACAGACAGGCATCATTTTGTTTTTGTGAAACTTTGATCTGTGGTTTATATAGACTTTTAACATGAAAAAATAATTCTGACATTATTTTAAAAAAATTGGGTCAACCCGAACCCGACCTGCAAGAGTAAAAAATTGCACCAACCCAACCTGACCTGAACCGTGGGTCGGGTAAAAGTGGGTAACCCGACCCGATGCAGGACTCTACCCCAGGTATTATGGTCATCAATAGGATCATTAAGATTAAATAAAGAAATTTTATTGGTTGGAGAGAAAACAACTAAACCTATTGAGAATACGAGAAATTAGTGTACTGATTTTAGGAAAATAAGGTAAGACAATAACATTTTTAAATTCTTTATTTGCTGGAACAGAATCAGTGATTATCAGAGGTTTAGATAAAATACGGTTAATGATATTCAAAATAAATCCACAATCGATGGCAACTGCTTTTATACAGTTAATTTCACTATTAAATAACTCAGAATTTGAACAAATTTTACGTGGAATTCCAACCACCAGTTTAATTATCCAGAGGCTAAAATTATTCAAAAATGTAACTCAGTTTTTGATCTAGACTTTTACGAAGCTCACTATATTCATATACATACTTCCTCTTTAGTGAATGATATACCAGCACCCCTTTTCTTTCGCCAGTGTGCAGGGATCCTGCGGAGTGATTCCTTTTTTTCAGTTGGTTCTGTTTCATTACGTCGCTTCTTTAAGATATATAAACTCTTGTTTTCGCCTTTTCAATCAGTCCATAAGCCAGTACTCGGGGCTACAACCGAGGGGTTCTTCGAACCCATTTTAATTCTCTCTCTCACTGAGGAAGGGGATCCAGGAATCCTCGAAACAATCGTATGGGATTTTTTTCTGTCTGTATGCTATTTGTGCATAAAATCGTTGTTAAAGATTTTAGCTTTTTTATTGATACTTACATCCTCATACATGTTTGTATCACAACCATTTTATCTTAGCTATATGAATGCAATAGTTTGAAAAAATACTATTTTTGCATAGCAAATTAAAATAACATCTAATTTATAAAAAATATAGTTAACTACAACTACTTGCTTAGAAAAATAGTACTAATTATAAACTAACCACTACTTTATTACTTTTAGAAGACTAATTTTGCCAAAGGATTCAAACTACACTCCAAGTTAAGTAAAAATAGCACATACTTATACTAAGCCATACACTGCAAAATTTATTGTCTTTACAGTAATTATTGCATTAGGACATAAAAATTACTACTTACCCATGTATTTACAAATTGTTTTGTTTGTCCAATAAGTTTCCAATACAGTGCAATTACTGTTAACAAATTGCAGTGTAATTTGATTATGCACTGTGATTCTCTTTATTACTTTTAGAAGACTAATTTTACTAAAGGATTCAAACTACACTTCAAGCTAAGTAAAAATAGCATATACTTATACTAAGCCATACACTGCAAAACTTACTGTCTTTACAGTAATTATTGCATCAGGACATAAAAATTACTGCTTACTCATGTATTTACAAATTGGTTTGTATATCCAATAAGTTTTCAATACAGCATAATTGCTGTAAACAAATTGTACTGTAATTTGATAATTGTGCTCTGCAATTCTAGATACAGTGAAACCCTGATCTATCATTCCAACATCCATCGTTTTCCCACATTGATTGTTTTATTTCTATGGTCCCTGCACAAATTATATATTTAAATAATGTTAAGGTAACTCGCATGCATCGGTCTTCAAAAAGTTGTTTTCCCGCATTCATCGTTCTAAAATTTTTCCCCTCCCCGAAATGAAATTGAAGGTCAAGCAGATCCATATGACATACAAACTGAAATTACTTCTTTTATCTTAAAAATGACTCATTTGTGCTGTTTTAGAGGGGGGGGGGGGGGGCAGGGATTAGCACTGATATTTTAAAGTGTATGTACGAGTAAATAACTGAATGCGGAACAGGAGTTCTTGTTTGGAGAATGGGTTATTCTATTCTGTGTAAAGGGACGGATGGATGTACCCACTTCGGCTAGTTGCCACATTCTTAGCTAATCAGTTGTGTGCAGTGCACATGTTTAATTTCAAGAGTGTGAACTTTCAATTTAATGCATTCTGTGCTAAATTTTATACGTTCGGTGAATTTTAAGAGTGGCAAAACAAATCTGAACCTTAGAAGAAAGGCTTCACATCATAGATGAGGTGATAAAGAATCCTTTTGAGAAAAAAATTAGCATCGCTAAACGTTTAGGTATACAGCCATCAACCTTGAATTCGATAATTTCGAAAAACAAAGAAATTAGAGAGCAGACTGATAAGTATGGAACTTCTGCAAAAAAGAGAAAAACTAGCAAAATATCTATTTACAGTGAGTTGGAAAGACTTCTCTTCGCTTGGTATGAGCAGGCTCATGCATCAAATATTCCTGTGAATGGGGATATTCTTTGAGAGAACGCACTTTAAATAGCTGCCTCATATGGCATGGATACTATTTCTGCATCAAATGGGTGGATTTCACATTTTAAAATTTGCCATGGATTGGTATCTAGGAAATTATGCGGTGAAAGTGCCGCAGTAGTAAATACTGATGAAATAGAAACGTGGTTCGAAAAACTTCCGAAGTTACTAGAAGGATACAAGGATTGTGACATCTACAATCTACAATGCATACGAAACAGGACTGTTTTATAAATGTTTGCCCGAGAGAACGCTAGCGTTTAAAGGAGAATCTTGTCATAGTGGTAAACATTCCAAAGAAAGACTTAGTGCTACTATGCACAAATAAGGACGTATCTAATAAACGAGTACCCCTCGTTATTGGTAAATCTGCTAGACCTTGATGCTTCAAGATTGTAAAGAAACTGTAGTCTATATTAATACATGGAAATTATTCCAGAGGGAAACATTCGCCTTGCATACAATATTTCAAATGAAAATCAAATTTCAAAGTACAAAGTAATTGCTTAAAAGGCGCAAAGGCCAACATAGTGAAAAAGATTCCAAGCCAGGACTCGAACCCGGGCCATCAGTATAGCGCATTGACGTTCTACCGACTAATCCACTTGGAACGATACCCAGCACGGAAAATTTCTCACTATTATATGTTGGCAAGGCTACAAACGCAGCACAAGATGGAATATTCAATGTGAGCCACCGAACTGGGGCAAACACGGAACATAATTAAATCCAGCATCGATAGAAACTATATTAACACATGGAAATTATTCCAGAGGGAAACATTCGCCTTTACAATATTTCAAATGAAAATCAAATTTCAAAGTACAAAGTAATTGCTTAAAGGCGCAAAGGCCAACTCTGGAATAATTTCCATGTATTAATATAGTTTCTATCGATGCTGGATTTAATTATGTTCCGTGTTTGCCCCAGTTCGGTGGCTCACGTTGAACATTAATTTTTTTTGTATGTATTTGATAAAATGTAAAAGAACTAAATATGAGTATTTCTAGTAGAATAATATACATAATTATATATTTTGCCTATATTTATATTTAAAATGTTTTTAAATTGTATATTATGTACTATAATTAGTATTTTAATGAACTACAAAAAAATATATTTATTTATTTGCAGAGACTAATAACGTTATAACTATTATTAATAATAAAATAAGAATAATTGTATTGCAGACTTAATAACAATTTATTTCATAAATATCTTCGAAAGGAGATTGAATAAATAACTGTCTCCTAAATTTCTAACAAAAATATATGCCCATTTGTGCCTAGAACTCTATATTCTGTACATTACAAAAATGCATAAAAAATAGGCTTGAACATTTAATTTCGCAATTAAAAAAAATACGTATTTCAAAAAAGTCCTATAGCTAAGATTATAACTTGCGATTTTGGGTCCATGATAGAAAAAATACAAATAAACCTACTTTTTACATTTCGCTCTCTTGAAAAATTAAAAATCTATAAACACCGAAAAAAGCCTTAATTTAAGCAAATAAATATCCACCTTGTGCTGTCATCTCTCGGTTATAGATAAAGACATTTATAAATAATGATTTCATGCAATTTTCATGTTATAAAGAAGAAGAAAATTATACAAATGCATTAACATTTGAAACGTCCCAAAAATGGGACGCTAGGCATAAATGGGTTAATCTGCGATCAGAAAATTTAAGAATTTAACCACATGTCGGTTAAAGTCTGTCGTTACCGAATGATGTCAGATGTTACTGAAAAACTTATACATTTTGTCTATAACTCATGCACACTCCTGTTCAATGTTTATTTGATTGACCGCAAGCTTAGACGCCTAAAAGAAATACGATTTCAAGAAGAGACATGACATGGAAATTTATCTGCTCACTTCGATCTTCTTATTAAAAAGCGTAGGTTAAATATTTTTTTTATAAATGAATGAGTAAATAAAAAGAGAGTTTTGTATAATTATTCAAGCAAACTTAGTATCAAACTAAAAATTCCTTCTTTGTTCATTAATTTCAATATACAGTAGAATCTCATTTTATATTAATATGGATATTCATCTCTATTTAATATATAGAAGAGAAAAGTAAGGTGTAAATGAGAAAATAATTATATACATAGATAACTTCATTGTAAACTGCGGGAAGATGTATATGTTACGGCCAAAACCTGAAATTGGCCAATTCCCGAACTGGCCAACAACGTTTTAAACTGACTGGCCAATTCGGGAATTGGCCGGCCAAAACCCGAACTGGCCAGATGCAATCGGCCAGTTTGCGAAGTGGCCATACAGTATCGGCCAATTCGCGAAATTGGTATATAGAAACCGATTTTTACTTTTTATCATTTTCTAACATAGTTGAAAGTGTTTTTGAATTGAATTTGTCTGGCCGTATGCATGCCCATGCTCTAACTTGGGTAAAGACTCGGATTGACTTGTAATTGTTATAATATTTAGCTTTATAAACACATTTTGGTATTACTAGTGAAGTTGTACTATTTTAGGTTAATTTGCAGGAACACACAAAAATATTTCATTACAGTATCATCAATGGTTTTTTTCAGTGCATTTTAATGTTGTTACATTATCTCAATTATAATAAAATAGGTATGCTTCATTAAGATGGACGACAAACTGTTATCTAAAGGGTATGAAATAAGTAGCAATTATAGTTTGTCTACAGAAACACTCAAAAGTATTTCGTTACATTGCAGTGAATGGTGAAAGATCATTTCTAGTGCACTTAATTGATGTTACACTATTTCAAATATAATAAAATTTACATTCCTAACTCATGTAGTGAGCTATATGTTTTTTTTTTTTTATATAGAGTATTGATTAAGTAGCCATTATAGTTCGTTTATAGGACTTCCAAAAGAATTCAGATAAAGAATTATGATATATGTGAAAAAATCGTTTATAGGATATTTTAATGATGTTACACTACTTCAAATGTAATGAAACTGTTATATATTACTAATATGCTCTACAACATTTTTCTATAGTTTATTGGTTAGGTAAAATTTGTCGTTTATTTACAGAGTCCCTCAAATAATTTGTTTATTGGATTGGACAATGAATCCGATGCATCGATATTTGTCACAGAGGACAGAAATCTTCAGCAGATTAGAATATAATGCTCATAATAAACCCAATTTATTGAAATATATCAAACAGGCGGGAAATTGTCCAACATATCCGAATATAATCGTCACAGCATATAACGTTCTTTCCTATCATGTGTGCACATCATTGCCACCTACCGGGTAGCCTTGAATCCCCACTTCGTATATTGGCCAAGGCTTCCCGGCCAGTTCACGAATTGGCCGGCCAAAACCCGAAGTACGCTGTTCATTTCATTTAAAATTGATATTTCAATCTAATGCTGCTATTTTATGAATTTCAAATATAACTTCAGATATAACTGGTCATTCTCATGTTATTTTGTATGCACAAATTAATGGTAGCAAACCATTTCCATAATTTGTTTTAATTAGCATGAACATACAGGCGTGTAAGTTTTTATTTATGGTATTAACAGTAATTTTTACACACATAAGTTGAAATGCAAAAAATCTTGCCATGATATTTGTTTGATATGTTATTTGTGTTAACTCAACTGACGAAATTACTTATTTGCAGTTTATAGTATTTTTTTATTATATTAATTACAATTTTATTAATCAAAACATAAAATGATAATATTCTAACTAGAGAGTTAATTTTTTTAATAACTATCAATTTAAACGGTATTAACAATTCAATATTAAATGCAGATATTAATAATTTTAAAATATGTAAATGTCTGCACCCACACCCACACACACACACACACACACACACACACTGTGCCTTATTAGATAGAAAGCTTTAAAAAAGGCTATTTAAGGTGGCTGACGTTTTTTCATTTTTGGATAATTGAACTGCATATTGAATTAAAAGCGATTGTTGTTTAAAGACGGCAGTTTTTTTTTCACTTTCCTCGACTAATATATGGTTCAAAGCACTAACTTTCATTGTATTTTCTAAAAAAATATTCTGCCTTTACCGAAAAATGGAACTGAATTACACAGTTTCCGCATAAGAGAACTTGACAATTTTTGTGAAAAAAATAAAGTGAAAAATATATTAGAAAGCAGGTAGTTTGGATTTGAAAACAGACTTAAAAGCAAACTTACATTTTAATACATAAATTTGGAAACTTTTAATAACATTTGTTTCAGAGTGACATCATTTTTATCTATTTTAAGTCACATCTATTTCGGTATTAAAACTTATGAAATACAGAATATTTCTAATGTGAAAAAAATGACAAAATAATAATATAAATAAACTTAACGGCAGTTTTTCATATAAAATAAATAAATTAAAAAATTAGAAAAGGAAAATTTATAATGGAAAAATAATAAGTTTAAAATTAAAACAAATTTTGTACATTCCTATCAAAAATAAGCATATGTCACTTTCAGTTATAAAAATATGGCTGTTTTTTTATTACTCTTTTATAAAGCTATGACTAAATTAAAAAAAAATCATATTTTTTTCTTTGTAAAAAAGTTTAGTTTATTACAAGGGAAGTTCCAATGGGATAGATAAATTTTATTCACTAACGGGAATGATTTCGCATATTTTATATATTTTTTTATAAATTTAGAAAAATATCTGCAATTTCGAAAATCTGGGAGGAGTAAAAAAAAATATTAAATTTTCCTTTAAATTCTTTCTCTGTATTTGCAAATGTGAGTAAATTCTCTTAGTTTAGTCATTATCATCAGCTGCATCAAACCCTTGTACCCCCCCCCCCCCGCCTTCTTCGAAGCTCATTAATTGGAACCTATTCTATCAGAGGACGGAAGGCCCCTAATTTGTATGTTCGGGAAACTTCAACGCATCTTATCTAAGGTTTGTAATATGATCGTATTGGACATGTCCCCTTCCCGGAAACTATGTCCACTGCAAAAAGAAATAAAGAAAAAAAAAACACCTGGAGAATGGTTTGTCTTGTACCCACGCCATGCAAAAAGTTTTCTTATGTTGTTTTACTGGTTTAGGAACAATAAATGTAAACAACGAATTTAGCGGAAGAAAACTATCTATGCAAAACATTATACGATAAAAAATTCTTCAAATTATTATAAATTTAAAAATTTAAGATTTTTTTTTTATATCAGTTGGCGCCAAAAAGTACAGCCCATCTTGTACAGTTTTATGAGGAAGGCAGTCATAGATTTTTGACCCCCTCCCCCGCCAGAGAGGTGGGAAAATTGCAAATTAAAAGAAACTCATCGATCTGATGTTTATATACTTAGAAAACATCCTGCCAAAATTTTATCGTCTAAAGGCGTAATAGTTCGGATTTTGTTGACCCCGCCCCTTACGCACCCCAGAAGAACAAGGGTGACTAAATATATATGTTACGGCCAAAACCCGAAATTGGCCAATTCCCGAACTGGCCAACAACGTTTTAAACTGACTGGCCAATTCGGGAATTGGCCGGCCAAAACCCGAACTGGCCAGATGCAATCGGCCAATTTGCGAAGTGACCATACAGTATCGGCCAATTCGCGAAATTGGTATATAGAAACCGATTTTTACTTTTTATCATTTTCTAACATAGTTGAAAGTGTTTTTGAATTGAATTTGTCTGGCCGTATGCATGCCCGTGCTCTAACTTGGGTAAAGACTCGGATTGACTTGTAATTGTTATAATATTTAGCTTTATAAACACATTTTGGTATTACTAGTGAAGTTGTACTATTTTTGGTTAATTTGCAGGAACACACAAAAATATTTCATTACAGTATCATCAATGTTTTTTTTCAGTGCATTTTAATGTTGTTACATTATCTCAATTATAATAAAATAGGTATGCTTCATTAAGATGGACGACAAACTTATCTATAAAGGGTATGAAATAACTAGCAATTATAGTTTGTCTACAGAAACACTCAAAAGTATTTCGTTACATTGCAGTGAATGGTGAAAGATCATTTCTAGTGCACTTAATTGATGTTACACTATTTCAAATACAGTCAAACCTCGTTAACATGAACACGCTTAACGTGAATTACTTTTAACATGAATTGTTTTCACAGTCCCCTATAAAAACAAATACAAAGATTTGCTACTGATAACATGAATTACTGTTAACATGAACAAAATTTTGATTCCCCTTGAGGTTCATGTTAACGAGGTTCGACTGTATAATAAAATTTACATTCCTAACTCATGTAGTGAGCAATATGTTTTTTTTTTTTTATAGAGTATTGATTAAGTAGCCGTTATAGTTCGTTTATAGGACTCCCAAAAGAATTCAGATAAAGAATTATGATATATGTGAAAAAATCGTTTATAGGGTATTTTAATGATGTTACACTACTTCAAATGTAATGAAACTGTTATATATTACTAATATGCTCTACAACATTTTTCTATAGTTTATTGGTTAGGTAAAATTTGTCGTTTATTTACAGAGTCCCTCAAATAATTTGTTTATTGGATTGGACAATGAATCCGATGCATCGATATTTGTCACAGAGGACAGAAATCTTCAGCAGATTAGAATATAATGCTCATAATAAACCCAATTTATCGAAATATATCAAACAGGCGGGAAATTGTCCAACATATCCGAATATAATCGTCACAGCATAGAACGTTCTTTCCTATCAAGTGTGCACGTCATTGCCACCTACCGGGTAGCCTTGAATCCCCACTTCGTATATTGGCCAAGGCTTCCTGGCCAGTTCGCGAATTGGCCGGCCAAAACCCGAAGTACGCTGTTCATTTCACATATTTCGGGTTTTGGCCAGGAATCTAGGCCAGTTCCTGAACTGGCCGGCCAATTCGCGAACTGGCCAAGCTCCGGGTTTTGGCCGTAACATATATATAGCAACAACTAAAATCTTGCATCGGGTCAGATAACCCGATTCTACCCGGACGTGTTGACCATTGGCTCTAAAATTTTGCTGCGGATCGTGTTGATTAGTGTTTCCATTTTTGGGTCATCTCAGATTAGTTTTTTTTTTTTTTTTTTCTTGGGAGTTGATTCGAGTTCGCCAAATTTTCCCAAAGAAAAGTCCAGATTATTGTTTCAAATTATAAAAAAAAAAAATACTTGTATATGAATGAGCATACATTTACATATTCATATGCATTCATTTTTCGAAATATAAAATTGATTTTAGAGATATGATTGCAGACTATTTTCCCGATTTGTTTTAAATTATGGATTGATTTTTTTATTTTTTCATTTCATGCTTAGAATCAAGTTGCAGGTTCGACAAAAAATATTTTGTCGATTTCGGGTCGGGCATAACTCAAACCGTGCAGGGTTGTAATTAACAATTCGTGTTTAGGGTCGTAGGCTCATATTTAGGAATTTAAAAAATTCGTGTAAATCATAATACCGACTTTACTTGTTAATTTAAACTTGATTGCATTATTAGACTGAAAGATTTTAATTAATAACTTTAAAAGTTCGGCCGATATAAAAGCTAAAAGTTCGTTCTGAGCCTGACCTGGCAAACAGTTAAAATCTCGGCCCGAGTCCTACCCAGTTCGACAGAATTTCTACAAAACATGTATTTTTACTTTTATTTTGTTAAAAGGAGGAATTCTGACCAAAAATACTTATTTTAGCTTTTTTTTTTTTCATGTTTACAATCTTCATTTTTAAAGATGCACAAAAGATTGAGATATACATTTTTGAAATGAATCTCTATTTGTATGTAAATGTTTCAGCTATTAATATCATTAATCAAAAAATTATATATTGAAGACTTAAAATCTGAAAAATGCTATACTGTAAAATCTTCTAAGATGGAGTCGTCTCGGAAAGAAAAAAAATACGTTATAAGCAAGTTCCCTTCTTAGCAGGTGTAAATGTATTATATTCTTTTCTCACGTATTAGTATATTAATTTTGCATGGATCAATGAATTTTTCCGTATCAGACAGATTCCGTGATAGGCTGGTTCATTTTCACATGTTTTATTGTATTTTAATATTATTACCTAGAAATCTACTATTCTTTAAAACGAATAAATTTTAATGTTTAATTGTAGAATGTCGATTTAAAAATATATATACTTTTTGCAAAAATTTTTTGGCTGGGCCAAATTTTACTGATATTTGCACGGACCAGGTTATGCCAAGACAATGATTTTCATATGAGCTAGATCTAGACCGGGATTGAAAATACCGGCTTATGAAGACCTAGGAAGAATGAAACCTGTCCCGTCTCAGTATGGAAAAAAGAAGTTAGGCACGGCCCGATCCTTCAGAAAAAAGTAAGGCCTGAGCCTGGCCCGCAAAGGTAATTACTAGGCCCGGGTGCCATGAATGAAAATAGGCCCGACCCGTGCAGACCTCTAAAACTTTGGCTGTTTTAAAATAAGCATATTTTTTTTTTTTTTTTTTTTTTGTATTTCAGTTTTAGTCTCAGATTTAAATTCTGTATCTTATCAGAAGTTAGAGGAACAAGCTGACTGGTTTCGATCAATATACACTCTAAAAAAAATATGTGAGTTGCAGGTGTTTCTTCAATTGCTTTTATGATTA
Source organism: Maratus speciosus (assembly GCA_963932465.1). Lineage (NCBI taxonomy): Eukaryota > Metazoa > Arthropoda > Arachnida > Araneae > Salticidae > Maratus > Maratus speciosus. The sequence goes on from OZ010791.1 coordinate 417,447,100, forward strand.
TTAATATTGAAACACAAAAATTCCTGTTTTGATTTGCCCATTTTCCCCCAAAATACAGAAAATTCATTAATCTAACGTAAAAATTACCTGAAGTTGCATTTTCGTCAAATCACAGAGGTGTTCCCGTAATTGTGCTGCATGTCACTTTTTTGTGTTAGAAATTGATTTTTTACGTACTGTATTTTATGGAAGAAACGCCACACCCATCGTAAACGCTGCACTCCTCAAATTGGCCTGAATAAGCTTAAAAATATCATAATTGCTGCACCCGTTGTAAACGCCGCATCCATCGGAATACTACTTTTGTCGACAGCATCACATTGACCTAACTTTAATCAAAGTTTGTCTGAGCAGTGTAGGATGCCTCGTTTTTAATATCTTAAGATGTCTGAAGTTTTATTTAAAATATTTAAATTGGATTTTAAATATTTTTAGGAATTTTTAAATTAAGGAAACTCAGTTGGTATTTTTTTTTAAATTGTAAACGCCGCAGATGGCGTAAACACCGCACTTGGAAAAAATGAACTTTTAAACTCGTAAACGCCGCGGCGTTTCTTTCATAAAATACTGTATGTCTCCTTTGCTCTACAACAGAAAAATTTCACGAACTGAAGCTCATTTTTTTTTTACAAATAATACAAACTTGTTGCCTGTGCTTTTTACGTTTGACGAAATGTTTTCTTGAGAGTGTACATAATAAATACGTAGTGTACTTTTTCGTAAACGACTAAAATGCAAAATAACAACAAAAAATAAATAAATAAATAAAACGTAGTATTTATAAAGTGAGCATTATTGTCATAAAATTACTGTTAATTACTTTAAAAACTCTAGTTCGACTAATTAATTTCACACCATTCCTTTATGGATAAAGTATAATTCACATACATTCAATATGAAAAAAGAAAGCTATTTAATACAGCAACCTGTTAAGATGGAACGACAAAGAATCGGGAGAACTTTCCAATTTAGACAGGTTTTAGTCTTAGAAAGTACATTGTTCCGTTATAATTGCATAGTACTGTTTTAGCGATATCGCGAAAATTTTCAATTTAAAGCATTATTCCATTACACTGGTTCCGTTTTAATAGGTTTTATTGTAGTGCTTAGGATGTCTCGATTTTCAAGCATCTTTCCCGCTCATTTACTCTATCAGTCCCACTTTTTTGCAATACTAGACCTGACAACACTACTTACGAGCCAAGTTCAAGTTAGCCAGTGTTGTAGTCGTAAAAAAAGCAGAGAGTATACCGTAGAGTCAGAGTGTATACGCTGACATCATGAACATTCATAGCTAGGGTTATACACTAATGCTCTATTTGAGAAACAGAGGGAATATGGAGCTTAAAAAAATCCACTTAAAAAACTGCTTTAAATGTTTATTTTTTACATAAAAGAGAGAATTCATATTAGAGATATGATTGCAGACTATTTTTTCATAACTGCATTACGTTATATGTTTTTTTTGTGTCGAGTCAGGTTCGGGTTGAAGTGATTAGGTTTAGGGTCAATAGAAAATTTGTTGTCAGGTTCAGGTCGGATTTGGGGTCAATGGAAATTTTTTGGTAGGCATCGGATTGACTTTATGTTGAATGTTTGGGTCCGGTATAACACAACCCGCACAGGAATCTATTTCAGATGAAAAACTATAATTACTATAAAACTATTTGAATATGAATGACTTCATACATGTTTATTTTTCTACATAAAAGGTAACATTTATATTGGAGATATGATTACATATTTTTCTATAATTGCATTATATTTTGGATCAATTTCTCTGATTCTGGGTTTCAGGATGGGTTTGGGATTATTTTGGGTTCGATCGGGTTGTGGGTGGATGGAATATTTTTGATTGGGTTCGGTTCGGGTTGCAGCTTGGTTTTAAATATTTTATTTGTTACCCGGGATGGACCCTAGTGAGGTGTAACATTTAACTGCTAGTTTTCACAATGACACTTTCACTAACAAATTTAAATACAGTGAAATACGTTTAAAACAAAATGGATGTGGCCGAAATTTTTTTCCTGTTAAAGGAATTTCGCGTTAAAAGAATCGTAAAAAAAAGAACAAAACTTGCAAATATTTTCGACGTCGTCAAATTTTATTTCAATTTTCTGTTAAACTACTAGTAGGTTGCATCCATTAGGATAAAAAGCAGGTAAAAAATATTATTTTTTGGAGAAAATATCCGATGTCTTTTTTTGAAGTGTTTTTTTTTTTTTTTCAGCATTCTGAGATCTAGCTTGTTTGAACCAAATAAACAAAGCTGTTTTTAAATCTTCATGCTTACCGGTTCTCATACGTTATCTCTCTGGCTTAAAAGTACTCCGCTTAAACATTAACGTAATGGGATCCCTGTATTTTATTATTGCTAATAAAGTAGAATTTGCAATGCTAAACTCTTTGCAGATTTGTGTTTTCGTCCGTCTTTTCATCAACTGCATTATGCAGCTTCATCGTCATTTGAAGCGAAATAGCAGTTTGTTATCGCACCGATTTCTTGGCCATTGTGCTCATAAGACATAAGCTAATTTGCAAAAAACACGAAAGTAATTGATTTTCATCCAAAATTCAGTGGTTTTAACACAAAATTCCCCAATTTCAACTGAAACTAACAAGATCGAAAGTAAATTTTTAGCGTGTTAAGCGATTTTTGTTTCGTGTTAAAAGAAAAAAAATGTATTAAATTGCATAGTATACTGTCCGGACTGCTATGCCATTTCGTGTTAACCATTTTTTCATGTTAAATGTATTTCACTGTAATTATAAATTAAAATAATTTTTTATCACTTCATGCGTTTTCGATAGAGATTTGTCCGCTGATTTTTTCAGTTACGTCCAACGTTCAAATACATGGTCAAACTGGCCTGAACACGAATTGCGTTTTGAAAAAAATTGGTGAACACCTTACCTGATGTGGGACTCTTGTTTCTAGACCTTTGTATTTTCTTAACGGGCAGGTGGTCTGCAGTGGTTCGACTCATAACTGGAGAACTATTCCATACTTTATCGCTCACACACTACTGTGTATGTGCCATATATGTGTAAGTAAAATCTGTAATATTGAATGACCTCTTACTGGGACATTGCTGGGTGGAAGATGAAGAAGAGTTTTCCTTTCGGGTAATACTCGAAAGTGTGGAAACTTTCTCTTGCTGATTTGTCCGGCTATAAAGATTAGGTGACTAGTGAGGTGCTTCAAAAATAACATTAAGAGCTTTTATTCACTTTATTTATCTACAAAATTCTTTGACAGGCTTCGAAATTTATATTTCGAATAAAAATCTTTTATCCCTCTGCAATTCATCTCTAATTTAAATCGGGCTGTGAGTATTAGAGATCTGCGCGTTTCGGGATATGCCAAAACGAGAAAATTTTATGTTTTTCTCGTGATTAACCAACGTATTCCATCTATTATTTAAAAAACGGAAAAAAAGAAATGTTTTATTGTTCATTTACTCCACTAATAAAGGAGAAAAGTTACCACGACATTACCGTGCGGAAAAAAATTCTGAAGTCCAGTGAATACAGTCAGGTCCGTCCCGAATTTGCAGAAAAAAATTAAGACCCGGATGTGTCCCAGGAAGAATGAAGTTCAGGCCCAGACCAACTTTTCAAAAACTAAAATTTAGCCCAAGCCGAGTTTTCAAATTATATTAAACCCGGTCCGAGTTTAATGAAATAAACTTTTACCGATCTCGGGTTTTGGAACCAGTGTTGAATTCAGGGGGTGGCCCGGAGGGGACATTACCCCTCAGAACAATGAGATGTACCCCCTCCTGGAAGATTTGAGATTTTGTGTTTTTAATGGTCAAAAAGTGCAATCCCCCCCCCCCCCCCCCCCAGATAAAAGTGTCTGAATTTAGCACTGTTCGGGACAGGCCCAGGCTCGTGGAGACCTCTAATATATATTATGAATTCGGCCCCCTGTCAGGGGATACTGTGCCCCCTCGTCGGGCAAGTTCTGGCGCCGCCCCTGTTCAAGAGAAAGAAATTCCTATTATATTTTGTCAGCAGCTACTGCCCCAGCAATGATGGGGCATCATAAGGGTTTCACAGCGCATTTGAAATGAGCAGTACCAAATGTACTCGCTGTACATTGTGTTATTCATCGTCAGCATTAGGTTGCAAAAAATCTGAATGAATGTCTGCATACATCGCTTTATTACGTTATTACAGCAGTCAATAAGATTAGAAGCAATTCATTGCATGACAGATTATTTGGCCAACTTTGTAGTGAAAATGATGAAGATTACAATCGCTTGCTCCTACACACAGAAGTTTGTTGGCCCTTGAAAGGTATTTGTCTGAATCGTTTTTTCAATCTATTTGACTAAGTACTGGACTTGAAAATAGAGATGAAAAATTGCGCCAAAACCTGATAACATCCAAAAATGACATTGTTTATTTGGCAGCCTTTTTAGATTTTTAATGAAGTCAATTTACAATTGCAAGGTGATGAGTTGAATTTAATTCAAACAAAAAATGTCATAGCTGCTTTTGTGAGAAAACTTCTTTTGTTCAAGCGAAATCTAGGTAGAGGTGAATACAGCCATTTTCACACATTATCAGCAGTCTCTGCAAAACAGGAAGATTTAGTTACTTACTGCCAACACTTGGACGTTCTTCATACTGATTTTATGGAGCGATTCCAGGATATTTTAAACAAGAATATACCTAGTTAGGTTTTAGATCCTTTTGCAAATGCAGATACAGCAGAATCATCAAATTTAGAAGAGGAACTCATAGAACTCACAACTAATGAAGAACTAAAAGTAAAATTTTGAAGTGGATATCAAGATTTCTGGCTTCAAAAATCTATACCAGCTCTTTACCCTGAATTGTGGGCAAAGGTACAAAAATTTTTGATTGCTTTTCCGTCATCTTATTTGGCTGAGTGTGGGTTCAGTGCAGTATCTAATTTACTGGCTAAGAAAAGAAATAGATTGCACATCACTGAACGTGGCAATTTGCGACTGGTGTTAACAAAATTGGAACCCAACATTAACAAATTATTAAAACTCTACCAGCCTCAACCATCCATTAATGTTTTTTATTTCTTATTGATTTTATGTTTATCTCATTAATTTTTTTAATTTCTTGTTGATTTTGTGTTTATCCACATTATTATTTGTGAAGCATTTAATACGTTAAAGATGTCACAAATCTAAAACATGTTATCACATATAAAAACAAAGTTTTAAAAACTTAAAAATTCGAATATTATACAACGAGCGCTTTCGATCAGAACTTGATCATCCTCAGGGCACCTTTGTTTGAGTACGAAAAGAAAATTCAGTATGTAAACAAAGCTGCCCTAAGAATGATCAAGTTCAGATCAAAAGCACTCGCCATATAACATTTGAAGTTTCTAAATGTTTTTATATATAATAACATCTTTTAGATATGTGACATCTTTAATGTATTAAATGCACCTTTTTAGAAAGTTTTTTAAATTTTATTTTGTGTTTATTTTTAAAATTTTATTAAACAATTTTTTATTACATTTGATGGTCGTTTTAAATATAATTTTTACTTTGTGATCCTTAATAAATAAATAGACAGATAAAATAGGTATCGATAATATGAAACAATATTTTAATTGATATAATTAAATATTATGGAAGAAGGGGGCGTTGGAATATTTTTTTCTTGTAAAGGGGGCGGTGGACTAAAAAAGGTTGGGAACCTATGATCTAAGCATATATACACACATCACAAAAACGAAAAATTTTATAAACTTTTGGATGCATTATTTATAATAGATTAAAGAATTACTTATTTTAAAGAATCAAACAAATCCTTTGATAGAAAAAATTATGTGTGTAAGAGTTAACAAAATCCTTAATAAATTGGACAATAGGTTTTCATCAAGCAAAATTTTTTATTGATGATTATTTTACAAGAAAACAAGTCTATAACCCTGCTACTTAAAAAAAAAAAAATAAATAAAATAAAAAAAAAATAAATAAATAAAAGAGCTTGTATTCATTAATAATTTTGCGTTTAAAAGATTCTTCTTTGGTCTTAATACTTCATTATGACATCACAATCACAACATATGCAAACAGCAGGTGATTGTTGCATTTTGCAGGGTAGTTAATCGTTTTCCGAAGTTTTGGAGTGAATTTTGGACTTTTTCCTGAAATTTTACAACCAAATTTTTTCTCCTGTGATTTCCTCAATTACCAGGCTTCCCCGAGGAGAATGAACCCTGTAGTAAAAATCTTTCAAAAAAGAAAAAAAAAAAAAAAAAAAAAAAAAAAGAAAAAAAAAAAAAAAACAAGAAAAATTAAATGTATTGAATAATAACACATAACATGTAGTGTTACAATACTAAGCAAGCAACTGTTTTGCATACAGAGTAGGGATGTAGAAATATTCAGCCTCTATTCAGAATTCAGCCTTTTGTCAAACATTCTGTTGACCAAATACTGAACAATAACAGGTCAAATACTTTGGCCATATATTGTTGGATATTTAGCCGAATACTTTCAGGATCAGCCAAATACATCCTCTTTTTTCCTTTTCTTTTTATGCAATGCTATTCTCAAATTCAAATTGTGTATTTTCTGACACATTCATGAAGACATTTTCAGCTTTTCTGATTCAGATATCAAGAAATCTAATAAAATTTTCTATAAAAGCTATGGATTTTTAAGAAAATGGTGACAAAGTTGGAGATTTAAACCAGTTTTACAGACACAACTGTCAGGGAAGGGTCTCCAATGGAGAAAAATCAATTACTCAAGATGCAATAGATTTATAGAAAAGTGAAAAATGCTATTTGATTCAAAAGCGCTTGGATGTTATTGTCTGTAAATTTTATGTGCATATAAAAATGGCTTTATGATTGTGTCAGAAAAATTCGCATTGTTCAATAATATTTTCTTAATTTTCTTTTTAAAGAATATAGCTTAAATATATTTTCACAAAAAAGTCAAGAAAATTCAAGATTATCTATCTCAGTTTCTGTATGTACTTCCAATATGTGCTCAGTAAGCTGTAAAACTTTGTGTTTTGCATATGCTGGTTCAACTGTTAAAAGTTTTGTTAATATGTATGTAGGATTTATTGTTTTATCTACTTAAATATTCTATTAACTTATAGATATAAATGAACTCACCCATCAGTTTTTCAAATATATAATAAATTTATTACTTATACCAACAAATATAGGTCCTGGAAATTCAATAACATTATTAACAAAGTAGACAATTTGCGAATTGGTATATATAAATAGAAGAAATCACCTAGATTTCTTGCTTAAGCCGTCTTTTCGGCTATAGACAGCTTTTCCACTTTTTCTTGATATCCAAACTATGGAACTTCAAATATCTCTCTTGGTATCATTTTATTTTCTACACGAGCAATTACCTCATATCTTGCACTTTTTGCACGCTCCTCGTGTTACGCTTTTTACTTCATATAATATCACGTATTGATTAAATAAACTCTTGAGTTTGTCAGGTTGAATTGTTGAGGATATTTATAAACCCACACTGCAAATTTGGTGACCAATAACAACACAAATATGTTAAAAAAAATTAAATTTACTTCATTAAGTAAGGATACTTCAGAAAATAATCTCATTGTGTCATCAATGGAGAAGAGACATTGTGGAGAACTCATTAATTTTGAATGTAAGTAAGGATAAAAAATTCACTGAATAGTAGAAGTGAAGAATTTTCTTTATATTTCAATGGGAATGCATATTAACTTCCCATCGATACTTACAGAAAGCCAATTTGATGTGTCTAAGTATAAAAGGATAAAATGCACATTCTTATTCTTTTGGTTTAATGAAGGTTTCTAAGTAAAAAATTATAAACTTAAAAAGCCCAATTAACAGTGGTAATGAGTTCTTATATTGAATAAAATGTATATGAATTGCATGTAGCTATAGATAAAATCAATCAGTTAATAATTTAGACTTGGTAAAAGTAATGTTTTACTGTTAGCATAAAGGTATTTGAAACATTACAAAAGTACATCAAACTGTTAAAATTTGTATTATGTACAAATAACCAAAAAACAAATTTTAATTTGTGTTTAATTTTATCTCCATTTCTAAATTAATATGTATATGCTATTAATATATATACCATGTAGGATTCAAATTTAGGTATCGTCCTTTATTTCACTTATGATGTATGTAATCAAATCAACCAATTCTCTAATATTTATTATTGCCTATGATTTGAACGTAGGAGATATAAAAGCGAAATTTTAGACTTTGAAAATTAGAAAAGAGTAAGTCTCTTATTTTTCCACCATTCATGAAGCATTATTGACATGGTAGGTGTCAATAAAACAATTGGTTGTATTAGCCCTGATTATAATATTCTACAGATTATATATTTTAACTGTTAAACCTAGTATGTTTCAAGAAGCTAGTTATAAAACTTTGAAAAGTTGTCATTAAGGAATTATATCAGTTTGTATGATTTCAGCATTCTGCTACTATTTGAATTTCAATAAATTAACGTTTTGGATATCACCCTTCTTATATATATATATATTTGATTAAATTAATATCTATGTATGTATAATATATATATGGGGGCGCATTTAGCATCAGAAATGCCTGCTAATATTTGTGCCAATGGAGATCGCATGCCCAAGAACCACCCATGCTCCATTCAGTAAAGATGAAAATAAGCACTCGCCAGTCGCCACTCGGCGACTAAACGTGAAAAACTGGCGACTAAAAATATGGAAAGTACCGGCCAAATGCAGGATTTTCCAAAGGGATTTCGTCAAAGAATCGCGGTAAAAAACCCCCGCGAATTTTGTCAGATGATCGCGAAAATACCCAAATAACGTCAATAGATCGCTAAAAAAAGTGAATTTTGCCAAATAATCGCTCAGAAACCCAAATTTTACCAAGTGATTGCGGAAAAAACGCAGATATCGTGAATGGATCGCGGAAAAAACACAAATATCGTCAATAGAATGCGAAAAACAAACGCAAATTTCATCAAAGAGTCGCGAAAAAAAGAGAATTTTGTTAAAAGATCGCGAAAAAACCGCACATTTCATCAAAGGATCTTATAAAAAGCTGTATTTCGTCAAAGGATCGCTAAAAAACCCGAATTTCGTGAAAGAATCGCGAAAAAAAGTAGAATATCGTCAATAAATCGCGGAAGAAACTCAAAATATCGTCAATGGATCGCGGAAGAAACTCAAAATATCGTTAATGGATCACAAAAAAAACGCGAATTTCATCAATAGATCGCAGAAAAAACCTGAATTTTGTCAAAGAATCACGTAAAAAAGATAATTTCGTCAAATAGTCGCGAAAACAAACGAGAATTTTGTCAAAAGATCTCGAAAAAAAAACACACATTTTGTCAAAGGATCGTGGAAGAAACAAAAACATCGCGGAAAAACGTGAATTTTGTTAAAGTATCATGTAAAAAATGCATGATTAGTCCCAGGAGAGACCCCCCTTTACATTTCAGAAAATTTGCTGTAAATTTCAAATTTTTTTTTTTTTTTAAATTTTGAAAAGTATCTAAGTATAGTGGATTTATGTAGTTAGCTATATAAGCATGTTACATATAACTTTGCTGTTAACTTAATTTAAAATAGATTGGAAATTAGTATCTCAAGATTATTCAAAACAATATGAATTAAAATATTTTTATTTATTACAGAAATTACTTATTTACTGTAAACTTATATATTATTAAATTAAATATTCAGTGACATAAATGTACTTACTGGCGACTAAAGAAATTATTCTCACTAGCCAATAACTGGCTACTAAAAAAAATCAACTTACCGGCCAGTGGCCACTAAGCAAAATTCCTTATTTTCATCTTTACCATTCAGACACTGGCGGTTGCATCATGAGCTATGTCATGTAAGGTTTGGACAGATACCAAGAAGAACCTGCACACCAAAGAATAAGAGCAGGGGTGATTATGTTCCGGTATTTTTTTTCATTTTCAATACTGGAATTCTGGTTTTTCCCGAGTTACCTAACTCAGTCACAGAAAAAAAAAATTGAGAAATTTGTAAATCAGTTGAGGAAAGGTAAGCAAAATTCATCAGGTTTTTTTTAGTTTTCTCCCATGTTATAATTCAGTAGTGATTCTGTTCCAAATTTTCAAAAAATTTAAGGTATTTGGTTTTTTTTTAAATCAATCATCAATAAAAAAATTCGGACATGAAAGATATCGCGAATTTCAACAAATGGTCGGTGAAAAAAATCAATTTCTTGAATCTTGTGTAGAAAAAAATCACCAATTTTGGCAAAGGATCGCAGAAAAAATGCAAATTTCATCAAAGGATCGCAGAAAAATGCGAATTCTATCAAAGGATCATGGAAAAAATACGAATTTTGTCGCAAGATCGCGGAACAAACCTGAATTTCGTCAAAGAATCGAAAAAAAAAAAAAACAAAAATGCAAATTTCCTCAAATGATCACGGAAAAAACATGAATTTCGTCATTGGATTGCGGGGAAAAACACCCATTTCATCAAAGAATTGCAGGAAAAAAAAAACCCCGACAAATTTTGTCAAACAATCGCGGAAAAAACGCGAATTTCATCAAAGAATTGTATAAAAACGCAAATTTCCTCAAAGGATTGCGAAAAAAAAAACAACAAAAAAACATGGAAATTTCGTCAAAGGATCGCGGAAGAAACGTGAATTTCATCAAATGATCACAGGTAAAACGTGAATTTCATCAAATGATTGCAGAAGAAACACAAATTTCGAAAAAGGATCCCCGAAAAAAAAAAAAAGAAAAAAAAAACTCTAATTTCGTCAAAGGATCGCCCAAAAAGGGAAAAAAAAAATTGTCAATGGTCAAGAAAACAATTTCGCCAAAGGATCACAAAAAACGGGAATCTCGTCAAAGAATTGCAGAAAAACCTTGTATTTGTTGTTTGCAATATATCTTGCAACATCTTTTATTTTCTTTCATTTAATCATATTTTATTCAAATATCTTAGTAAAACTTACTTGTTTAATCAGGTTCCGTTTTTAATTTAGCTTAGGTTTCATCTGTTCTTTAACTTAAATTATCGAACTGCCGTTTACAACAAACTTCTAAAACGATCCTATCTCTGCAAATAAACTTTGTCTTATGACGTAGTATGCCGATACGCTCACAAATGGCGTCGAGATCATGCCGTTTCATCATGGAACGCGTCACTCCCGTCATCCCTTTTTCTGCAATGGACTATTCCTGACTGTTCTAGAATAGGGACGTTGTCGTAGCACATGCACGATCTGAGAGTTCGTCCAGCCGACCATTTTAACCGGAACCTCTCTTGGATAGGAAAACCTCCAATGCTTTCCTTAAATGTTTTTAATAAAGTAGAATCATTTCGAAACCTCTTTAATCTGTTATGAAGTTTTTATGGTAAATATGTTTTTCAGTTTTGAAACAAATAAGTTCTGTTATTCTTCTTTGAAACTTCCTTTAAATAACAGTCACTCTTTTTCTATTTTACAAATAAGTTTTTATGCCATAGTATCTGGACATTAATAGTAGTACAGTAGAAGATCTTTTATAACGCAATTCTCCATATAACGCACAACTTCTCAGATGTAAATAGTGAATTTAGCAGTAAAAAAGTACTTGCATTTTCACATCATAAAAAATTGCTATTCTTTAGAGGACTAAATTTGATGCATTAGTTCAACTTTATCTCCTAATTTAAGACCTTTTTACTGAAAAAAATGCTATCATTAGAATAAACATTTTTGAAAATGTATAATATAAGGGATGATTTGGTCAGTTTTATGTGGATCATGTTTATAAAGTAAATTTAACAATGTCTGACCAATATTATGCAAAAATTTATAATTTGGATAACTCTTGGTAACAAGGGATGCAGTATAAAGATATTCTAATGTACTTTGATATGTTTCAGGCATATTTGGCTATGTTTATAAGGTAAATTTAATTATGTGATCCATATAATGCAAAATTCTATATAACGCACAACTCTGCGTTTTTAGGTTTGCGTTATAAAGATCTTCAACAGTATATAAAAGAATACCTGCTATGCTACTGTTTAAAAGAAAAAATGCTGTTTGTTCATCTTTTATTTGCAAGAACTTATGAAATCAATAAATGCTGGATTTTATAATTTTCTGTCATCTTTTTCAAGAAACAAACATTTTATTTTTACAGTGCTTTTTCACCCACATGCTGCATATTTCTCATTTTACATAAGGCTGGCTTATTTTAGCAAAAAGTAAAAGATTTTCCACATGCATTTAAATGAGTCTGAAAACGTGTTAATGGTAATATGGGTTAGCATAAATATGCTACCTATGTTACAACAGTATTTCATCAAAGAATCGCGGGAAAAGCGCAAATTTCGTCAAAGGATTGCGAAAAAAGCATAAATTTCATCAAAGAATCACGGAAAAGCACAAATTTCGTCAAAGAATCACAGGTAAAATGCAAATTTCACCATCGTCAAAGGGCCGCGGAAAAAACTCGGAATTAGCGCCGAGATGGTGTTCCTCCCTCCCCCCTCTGCTGTAACTTTTCAGAAAATTTGCTGTGAATTTCAGAATTTTTTTTTTTTACTCAGAATCACCCCTGCTGTTGTATATTGATTGATTGTTTTTACATTGTTGAAAATATTCCTAAAATATGTCATTTTTCTCATGTAAAACTCCTACATTTTTATTTCCAAAATTGAGTATGAACCCTGATTTATTCATACAGTGTTTAGGACAAAATTGTCTATTAACCAATTATCTTAGTTCCCATGCTTTCTCATGTAAAATATTTTCATTAAAAGAAAAAAATAAAAATCACTGTGGGTAAGCACCACCAATATAACAAACCTCAAAAATGGAAGGTTCGAGATTAAACATTTATCATTTAAAGAAAGGATCAAACCAGTATGTATTTGTGGATGAGCATTACAGATATAGGGGTACTCTAAATACACCAGTGCAAAATATGCTTTTTGAACAGTATTGCCTTTTTTTAACTGTACCCTTTTCATTAATCCCTCTCGCCAGGATGGAGTTCTTTTGTTCTACAGTCAGAACTATTCTCGCTAAAATTTCAGGTATTTTTTCATGAAACCACAATCACACCTGTGAGAGGGTGTTGATGGAAAGCATACATAGTGGACGGCCATGGGGCTGTCTGATACTTTCATTTTATTTTAGTCAAGAAACTGGTACGGTGGATTTAAAAGATGTGATGATCTTTTTTTTAGATGCCAGTGTTACTTCTTTATACAACTCTTCTGTAAATATTTCATAATGTATATAGTCTTATCTTCAATATAACTTTTAAAAAGCTGAAAGTTGTTGCAATTAATGAGTATCGAGTACAATTAATTCCACAAAATGGTGTTCAGAACTGTCAGTTTTTCAAAATAGGGTTGATGTCAGTTAATGGAGTTATTAACCATATTTATGAAAATAATAATAATAATACAATGTATAATTTCTGATAATTTTGTCAACAGTAATTTTTAAATGTATCTCTACTATCCTTTCAAAAAGAAAAATAAGTATAAAATGGATTTAAAATTTTGTAATAGTGATTTGAACAAGAAAGTATCTTTAAGGTGTCAGTTACTGGATGTTTCACCCTACATTAAGTTATTACAAAATTTAAACAGATTAAAAATAGAACATAAATTTGTTTTTCTTTTTTCCCTTTTGAAATTTTAAATTATACATATATGTTATATATAATCAAAAGTTATTTTCTTTATTGGAAAAAAAAAAAGTTGGTATTGGGCCTAAAATTTGGCCAAATATTCAGTATTCGGCCAAATCACTATTCGTCATATCCCTATTAAAAATGCCTCAGTGAGACAAAATCTGAATATAATCTCGTTGATCCCTTAAACTATGATACAAAAAGAAGATTACAACATTCTGAATAAACATTTCTCATTTATTAAAAAGAATCTATAATACTTTCTAATATTTTTATTAAATACTTTTTCATAATGTCTATTTTGTTATTGAAATTTGTATATTATAGATCATACTAAGAGCTCCGTACTCATATTTCTCCTACTAAATAATAATGTCTATTTTGTTATTGAAATTTGTATATTATAGATTATATTCAGAGCTCCTTACTCGTATTGCTACTACTAAATAATAATTTCTATTTTGTTATTGAAATTTGAATATTATAGATCCCATTCAGAGCTCTGTACTCCAGGCCTGCCAACCTTTGAAAATGAGAAATCGTAGCACACAAAATTAAAATTAATCTGGAGGTTGGTTGGTTGGTTTTTCGGGTTTCGCAGCCATCTTTTGACATTCGTAAAAGGAATAAATAAGGTTTCAGTCTTTGAACTCAATACAGTAAATTTTTTCCTCTGAAAATTTTTATATGATTTTTAGAATTTTGAATTTCTTCTTGTTTTGAAGTTTTTTTTTTTTTTTAGCCTGGTTCCAGTTTTTTAGACCAGTGCAGTAAATTTTGACGATATTAGCAATTTTTTTCTCGCAATCATTTCCAGATATTCAATTCCCCCCCCCCCCCCCCCCACACACACACACACACACAATCATAATTCACATTTTTCTATCACTATTCTTTGTTGAAATCCACAGTTTTTACCACGAACTTTTGACGAAATTCGCATGTTTTACCGTGATCCTTTGAAAAAGTTTTGCGTTTTTTACCATGATCCTTTGACGAAATTAGTGTTTTCTTTCCGCGATCTTTCAGTAAAATTTGCGTTTTCTTACTAATCTTTTGACGAAATTCGCGTTTTTTTTTTTTTTTCAGCGATATTTTGACAAAATTCACATTTTTACCACGATCCTTTGACGAAATTTATTTTCTTCTGCGATCAATTGACGAAATTGATTTTTTTTACATGCTCATTTTTCAAAATTCGCGATAGTTTATCGCAACCGATCAAAATTTTTTATATCTTTTTGCGACCAACTAACAAAATTCACCATTCGTTTCCGTGACCTTTTGAAGAAATTTGCAATATTTTTCCGTCGATAGTTTATCGAAATTAGTGATTTTTTGCGAGTTCTTTTGACGAAATTTGCAATTTCTTTCTGAACTCTTAACGAAATTAGCGATTTTATCCAGCGACCAATTGAAGATAATCACTATTTGTTTCTGAGATCTTTGACGAAATACCGATATTTTAACACGATCATCTGAAGAAAATCTCATTTTTTTCTGCGATCGATTCACGAATTAATTTGGGGAAATTCCATAAAAAAAAAATTGTGGTCTTCCAAGAAATTTCAAAATTTGCAAAAGAGTCATAGGTCTGTGGAAAAATTTGCAGTGGGAAATACTGGACAGCATTTTTTATTATGCAGGACTTTCCTTTTCCGTGTGCATATCGTACGATTTTGCACACTATTTCAAACCTTGCCTCTCAAAGAACCACCTCCCCCCCCCCTCTCCAGAAATTCTTAAAATGGCCCCTTTGTTTCTGAGAAAGGGAATTCCTGTATAAATATTTACAGAAACACGATTCACTGGTGGTTAAGATACATAAAGAGGGTTTTATGTTAAGAAGTTTGTTTTGCAGCCCAGATTCCCCTCCCCCATGAGCATTTTTTAATGTACGAATTTTCGGACTAATGACCATTTTTTTAAAACTTTCAGAAATGAATACTTTGAAATTTAGAAAATTT
Source organism: Maratus speciosus (assembly GCA_963932465.1). Taxonomy (NCBI): domain Eukaryota; kingdom Metazoa; phylum Arthropoda; class Arachnida; order Araneae; family Salticidae; genus Maratus; species Maratus speciosus. The sequence goes on from OZ010791.1 coordinate 417,462,731, forward strand.
CTGAACAGAATCACTCCTGAAAAATATGCTGCGCGGGATAAAAATCACAACTAGAAACAAAAAATGCGTTTGTATTTTTTGCAAAAAAAAAAAATCGTAGTTTAAGGCCGATTTTCGTAGAATCGTAGTTTACAGGTTCGAATTGTAGCAACTATGATTTTTTCGTAGCAGTTGGCAGGTATGGTACTCATATTGCTCCTACTAAAATTTACTGGTAGTGTAATGCAAAAATACTAGGTGTGTTAATTTAATTTTCAATAAATTTTCTAATTACTTTCTTTAAACTCTTTCTTGTAACACAAAACTTTTAAATGTTGAAGTTTGATATGATGCATATTCTTGTTTTAAGTAATTGGCTTAGGAGCTTTCATGGGTGCAAAGATAACCTCTTCCATGTCTTTAAGGTTAAGAAATGCTGTGATACTGAACTTGCATTGTAAAAACTAACTTTGTAATAATTTTACTTTATTGGACTGTATGTAATATTCAACATCTGTAACCTAAAATATGAATTTTCAATAAACACTTCTCCTCACAGAGAAAATTTGCTATGCTTTAACAGCTGGCTCTCCATGAAAGGTTGATTTGATTTGATTTAATTTGTTTACTAAGATATCTTCTTACACCTTATTAAAAGGTGAAGTTTTGTTGCAGTATTTTGATCGTGTTGCAAAGTGTTTTATAATCTATGCTTGGCACTAGGGATTGACCGAATACCGAATAGTCGATTCGGCATGTAAACCGAATATTCGACTCTGGCCGAATACTTTTAAGTATCCGGCCGAATAAAAGCGGATGAGTATTTTCTTAGAAGTAGAAGAATTCTCTTTTACTTAGAAGTAGAATAGGCTAAACAATGAGTTTCAATATTATGCGCATGACTCCAGAGTACAGCTGCACTACAAAAAACAAGTCAAAGACCATTTTTAATTAAAAAAAAAAAAAAACTTTTACCTTCCTAAAATAGTCTACATAGGGGTGAAATCAAAACAACTGTCTACAATAGAGAAAAAAAAATAAGTAAGGAAGATGGGCATCTTTCCCTTATCATTTAAATTTATTTAATGTTTATTTTCTTTATACACTCCAAATAAGTATATCAGAGTTTATCTCTGCATATCTAAGCTGTATAATAAAGAAAATACACACATCAAATAAGTATATACCTATGCCTATCCTATAGCTTTTATAACAAATTAAAATCGTTCAAATTTGTTATCTTCATCACCACAATGTTAAAATATTAATCACAATATAAATATGTATCAATAATTTGAGAGAAAATAGTTAAATGTACGAATTGATGTGATAATTTTTGCTTTTTTTAGAACATCCCTATTCAATATATTTATAATTAGACTCAGACAATTAGTAAATCAGCTTAATGGCAACATTGTTTCTTTTTATTTGAATGAACTTTTGTTTTTCTGACAATCCTTATCCTTAATAATAGCCTGTATAGTTTAATACTTTCATAGGTTATTTTGGGTATTGACTTGTGATAAAATAATAATAAATAAGTGATGGGTTTGTGAATTTGTGAGGGGAAAGTAGTCATTAATTTTTTTTTGTGTAATTAGATTTAACAATAAAAATGTAACTGAATTAAATTATTAAGAGTTTAATTTTAATTCAAGTTTATTAAAAAAGCTAATATATGCAAAAATTTGTATTAAAATTTTTAGGTATTTGGTTGATGAATACCGAATATTCGGTATACACTTTGACCGAAGCTTCGGTATTTGGCATTCAGCAAAATTGCTGCTTCTGTCAAGCCCTACTTGACACATGATTTTTACTTTCTTCTATCTTCAACACAAGAAAGTATTGTAATCGAAATTTTTTTCAACTTCTGGTTTTCGACGGATTTATATGTTTTAGGGGTCAGAGAACAAAAGAACATGTTTATGGAAAATGTCTGTCTGTCCGTGTGTCTGTCGCCACTGTACACTGTTAAAAATATCATGAAAAATTACCTCTGTTTTTAAAGACTATCTATTTTCTGACCAATGAGAATGCTACATATACACATATGAAGCGTTCTCATTGGTCAGAAAATAGATAGCTTAAGCAGAGGTAATTTTTTACGATATTTTTAACAGTGTACCATCAAAAAGTGTATGAAGTTATGCATAGAATTGAACCAATTTTTTTTTTTTAAGTTTTTGGCTATGGCAAGCAGGTCCTTCCTTAATTTGGAAAAAATCGGCCCCACCGGGCCTTGTAATAGCGATTTTGAATATTGTACTATCAAAAAGTGTATGAAGTTATGCATAGAATTGAACCAAATTTTTTTTTTAAAGTTTTTGGCTATAGCAAGCAGGTCCTTCTTTAATGAGGAAAAAATCCACCAGCAGGGGGCGCAGTAATAGCAATTTTTGTGCCATTTTGAATATTGTACCATTGAAAAGTGTATGAAGTTATGCATAGAACTGAACCAAATTTCTTTGTGTTATGTTTTTGGTCGTGCCGAGAAGGTCCTCCCTGAATTTGGAAAAATTCCGCCAGAAGGGGGCACTATAATAGTGATTTTTGTACCATTTTCAATATTGTACCTTCGAAAAGTGTATGAAGTTATGCATAGAATTGAACCACATTTTCTGTGTATGTTTTTGGCCATGGCAAGAAGGTCCTCCCTGAATGTGGAAAAATTCTGCCAGAAGGGGGTGCTGTAGTAGCAATTTTTGTGTAATCTTCTTAATTTTTTGTAGTTCTATTGTACACCAGTGGCTCGTGAATCGACGGGAACTTCCCATCCTGATAAGCCGACTATTCGTGATTTTAATAAATATCATGATCGAGATTAACTCGTTTTTACTCCGATTAATTGACTGAAGCAGAAATTTAATATGAAAGTCAAAGTTAATATAGCATTGAACTAATAAAAATGAAATATTGACATCTGTAACAACATTTTGAAATATTAAAATATATGAGATAGAAGAAAGTTTTGGGATTGGCACATCAAACTAGTTATTTCTAGTTTTAATATAATTGAGGAAAAATAGTCTAAAATTATACCTTTAATGTCAATTTTATCTTTTATGCAAAATAAATTATCAAAATAAATTAAATATATTTATACATACTCATTCATATTCAATTTTTTTTTTTTTTTTTTTTTTTTTGCATATGGAAATATATTCTGGACTTTCTTTTAAAAATTTGGGTTAACCTGAACTGCAGGAGTACCCAACCGGAGACAATTGCAGTCAACCTGGACCAAAACAAAAAATTACACCAATCCAACCAGCAGATCACACTGAGTTTAGGTAAAATCAGGTTACCTGACCTAATGCAGGGCTCTTATTTGATACTCTATTCAGTGTTTCATATACAAGGGTAATTTATTCAATATTTACAGAATATTTTTAATCTATAGTGTTGACTCTAGAAAAAAAGGGCCGCCGGGCAGGAATTTTTCAAAAAGGGAAACTATTCTAAAAAAAAGGGCGACAAACACTATTCTAAAAAAGGATACATTTTTTTTAAAAAGGGGACACTATTCTAAAACTAGTTGGATGTGCCAATTCCAAAACTTTCTTCTGTCTTATACATTTTAATATTTCAAAAACTAGTTATACATGTTCATACTTCAATATTATTAGTTCATTACTATACAAACTTTGATTTTCATCTTGAATTTCTATTTCAGTCAATTAAAAGAACTAAAAACGAGTTAATCTATATCATGATATTTGTTAAATTATTAGTTTTTCCTTATTCTGTTGTTATTAGATGTTTGCAAATAGCCGGCTTAGCAGGAAGTGAGTTCCCGCCTTTGCACGAGCCGCCAATGGACAATTGAACTATGAAAAATCAAGAAAAGTATACAAAAATCGCTATCACAGAGACCCTTTACCGCGCGACATTTCCAAATTCAAGGAGGACCTGTTGGCCAAAGCCAAAAACATGCGCCAAAAATGAGGTTCAATTGTATGCATAATTTTATGCACTTTTCGATTGTACAATAAAGAAAATGGTACAGACATCGTAATTATAGCGCCCCCTTCCAGCGGAATTTTTCCAAATTCAGGGAGGACCTTCATGCCATGACCAAAAAGAAACACAAAAAAAATGGCTCAATTCTATGCATAACTTCATACACTTTTGGATGGTACAATATTCAAAATGGCACAAAAATCGCTATTACAGTGCCCTCTAACCGGCGAATTTTTTCCAAATTAAGGAGGGACCTGCTTGCCAAAGACAAAAACTTAAAATAAAAATTTGGTTCAATTCTATGCATAACATCATACACTTTTGGATGGTACACTATTCAAAATCGCACAAAAATTGCTGTTACAGCACCCTCTACTGGCGAATTTTTTCCAAATTCAGGGAGGACTAACCTGCCATATCCAAAAACTTAAAATAAAAATTTGGTTCAATTCTATGCATAACTTCATATACTTTTGGATGGTACAATATTCAAAATCGCACAAAAATCGCTATTACAGCGCCCCCTACCAGTGAATTTTTTCCAAATTCTTGGAGGATCTGCTTACCATAGCCAAGAACTTAAAATAAAAATTTGGTTCAATTCTATGCATAAATTCATACACTTTTTGATGGTACAATGGCGACAGACAGACATTTTCTATAAACATGTTTTTGGGGATCTCTGACCCCTAAAACATGTAAATCCATCGAAAAAAATTTCGATTACAATACTTTCTTCTATTGAAGATAGAAGAAAGTAAAAAGGGCACAAATTTTTTCAAAAAGGGAACACAATTCTAAAAAAGGGGCACACTTGTACCTTGTTCACAAAAAATTTTTGAACTGGTTTGTTTAGAGTCCCTAGAGTTTGCGATATTTACCCGCGATCAATTGAATTGCCATGGGAATCATAGCAAGTGTTAAAAGGGTAGCCGGGCGCATCTGAAAGATTTAAAAGAGCCGCTGGGTGCAAAAAAAGAAATAAAAAAGGCTGCCGGACGCAAAAATAAAAAGCAGTAATAAGGGTCGCTGGGCGCTGCGCCCTGCTAAAGCAGCTTAGAGTCAACACTAATACACAAAATAAATATTTTAACACACAGAAGCAATCTACCTTTCATATGCATACAAAATTTAATATATACATAAACAAGCAAGGAATAAGTTTCATTTTTGCCCCTATTTATAATATTTGGCGACAACCGCACTTTTTCAGCTACAATTGCACCAAGATCATCATAAAAAGGAAACTGACACATTTTTTTAGCTCACAGGCTATCAAAGCCTGAGAGCTAATGTGCCCGCCTGTTCTGTATGTATGTACGTACGTATGTACGTAACGCGATAACTCTTGACAGAAACATCCGATTTGCTTCAAATTATTTTCTAGGTTCATTCTGATAAGGCACTTCCCTGATTAATTTTGGGGGTTCATTGGTTAAATATAAAGGGGGAAAAGGGGGGGGGGGCACCCCCCCCCCCTTAATTCAGAAAATGGGTTTTTCAGGTAGAATTATTCAATTTGCTCCAAATTTTTTATACCAGTTTATTATGTTAAGGAGCTTTGCTGATTAAATTTGGAGGTTCATTAGTTAGGTATATAGGGGGAAAGGGGGCTAACCACCCCTTAATTTAAATAAATGGGTTTTTCACGCAGAATTAATCGATTTGCTCAAAATTTGGTATACCAGTTTATTATGTTAAGGAGCTTCCCTGATTAAATTTGGAGGTTCATTAGTTAAGTATATAGGGGGAAAGGGGGGCTAACACCCCTTAATTTAAATAAATGGGTTTTTCATGCAAAATTATTCGATTTGCTCTAAATTTGGTATACCAGTTTATTATGTTAAGGAGCTTCCCTGATTAGTTTTCAGGGTTCATTGGTTAAATATAAGAGGGGAAATGGGGGGCTAGTCCCCCCCCCCCTTAATTTAGATATTTTTCATGCAGAATTAATCGATTTGCTCCAAATTTGGTACACCAGTTTATTATGTTAAGGAGCTTCCCTGATTAAATTTGGAGGTTCATTAGTTAAGTACATAAGGGGGGGAAAGGGGGGCTAGACCCCCATTTAATTTAAATAAATGGGTTTTTCATACATAATTATTCGATTTGCTCCAGATTTTGTGTACCGGCTTATTATGTTAAGAAGCTGCCTTGATTAGAGTTAGAGGCTCATTAGTTAAGTACAAAGAGGGAAAAGGGGGGCTAGACCCCCCTTCTTAATTTAGATAAATGGGTTTTTCATGTAGAGTTATTCGATTTGCTCCAAATTTAGTATACCGGTTTATTATGTTAAGAAGCTGCTTTGATTAGATTTGGAGGTCAATTGGTTAAGTATAAAGGGGGGGGGGGGGCTAGTTTCCCCTTAATTTAGTTAAATGGGTTTTTCATGCAGAATTATTCGATTTGCTTCAAATTTGATATACCGGTTTATTCCGTTATGGCGCTTCCTTCATTAGATTTGGAGGTTCATTTGTTAAGTATAAAAGGGGGAAAGGGGGGGAAGCCCCCTCCCTTAATTTAGATAAATGGATTTTCATGCAGAATTATCCAATTTACTTTCATTTTTTTTTTCTATGTTCATTCTGATAAGGAGCTTTCCCTATCAGATTTGGAGGTTCATTAGTTAAGTATAAAGGGGGGGAGGGGGTCAGACCCCCTTAATTTTGCGATATGGTTTTTTAATGCTGAATTATCTGATTTGATTCAAATTTGGTATACCGGTTTATTATGTTAAGGAGCTTCCCTGATTAGATTTGGAGGTTCATTGGTTAAGTATAAAGGGGGATACGGGGTCTAACCCCCCTTCCTTTATTTTTTGAGGGGCATTATTCTATGAAATAAGAGTATAATATACAGTTAGTGTGAATAGCCTGTGAGCTCAATGCTATCAGTTTAACTGGGCACATTTCTTTTTATTAATACTCATAATCAGTAAATTTAATATAAAAATATTATCTAATCTCCGTTCTTTTAAAAATTAATTTATGAAAAAAATTGCCACACTTTTTTTGTTATAAAAATTACAATAAAGCTTTTATTATACAAATTTCTACTAAGTAGTACACAATATCTTACAGGAAAAGTTCTAAAATGCATAAAAGCCAATTTACACAGCAAAAAACAGGTAAATAATGCTCGATATTAAGCAGATAACATAAATTTAATTGTTCAATCAAAACAGAAGTCCTGTAAAATAATAAAGATTGACAGAAAGGAGCCTATACAGCAATTTGTCATGGAAAGAAAATAATGATCACCTGTAGTTTCACACAGTAGTAATCTAACCAAGGATTACTGTAAAATTAATTAAATTTTTGTCATTTTCTTGCATTGTTTAATATTTGTACAACTTTCTATTAAATTAAAAAGTTTAATATTATATTATCTGCTTATTACTCCATATATAATCACCTGTATTGTTTTCATGCAAATTGAGGTTTATACATTGGAAGACTTATGTGTTAGCTGAATTATACATGAAGCATAAGATGAGGTTTTTAAAGAAATTAAACTTACATAGATCATAAAATTCATTATCATTATAAAAACATATTTTGATCACATATACTAATTATTATTTGAAATAAATTCTGCAGTAATACTATAGTTACTGGCATAATTTGTGACCCTGATTATTTATCTGACTTTCTACTTTTAATAGGAAATTTTATCAAAAATGAAGATTCACATCATTTTTGCCTGAAAATTTTGAGACCGTCTTTGTTGATAAAATGGGATTCTACATTAATGTAATTGCATGTAGTCTAAAGATATTCATTTAACAATCTGCTTTTAAACCAGAATTCAGTTTGGCTCAGTGTATTGAAACAGCAAATTCACTATTTTATTTCCTACAATGATTTCTCTTCACCTGCATGATGAGTGCAGGTGATTTTCAAATAATAATGCTACATATATCAACTAACATCAAACTTATAATATATCAGAACTTTCTGTTGAAAATTAATCTAAGTTTAGGCTGGTTTTAATTTGCTTAGATTGTACATGTGCTAAATTTTTAATAAATGTATAATAGCTTCGTAATACATAACAGTTTCACTTCAGATTATGCTATGCTGAAAAAATAGCGATAGAATCACTAAAAATAAATCTGTCATGAATTACATATTTAACAATGATGCAAATAAAAACATTAAATAAGCAAGTAAATAGAAGCATTTTGTGGAAATATAGGACATATCCTAAAATAAAAGTAAAACCTACGAAGAACAGTATTTTTAAAATTTGAAATAATGTGCACACTATATCATCTGAAATGTTACAATTCACATAATATGGAATATTATGTCAAAGTTTCATAGTAACACTATGTAATTATAAAATATTACATTTGTCTAAAAACATTTACTTCATTAGTTATTATTCCAAATTTTCCTAACTGAAAAATTAATGACAAGAAACAAGTATTTTTCACACACAATATTTTTTGACACTGGAAAAGTGGCAAAAGATGTGTGGCAAATACACAAGTAAATATAGTAATAAATTATACAGTGTAGTAACTTTTGAAGCATTTCTCAAAACTATCATGTGCTTATAAGATTTGAGACACTGTGCACATCTTCAGATAATTCCTGTTTTAAAACAAATTGGAATAAAATTCCCTTAAAAACCAAAAATACTACATCTTTGTGACTTTCAATATTTACAAACAGTTTATTCTAAAATAAATATACCCAATAGTGTCATTAATTATTATTTCAACAGATCTTAAAGTTTTAGAAATATATTTTTTAAAGTAAAAGCATGGGAAGCATCTGTAACAGCATTCATATATGTAATCAATTTACTGATGTAAAAAAGATCTAATTTTTACTCACGGTAGCAACCGGACACGTATCGTATTACATCACCCCAAAGCGTAGCAGCATTACAATTAGGACAATTTCCATCCACAGGAAGTAAGAACTTTTCCTTTTCAGGCTGTGAGAAAATAAATGTTTTCCCTAAACATATTACATGAAATGCCTCTTTGCAGTCCTTATTAAAACAAATAAATCTCTTCTCTTTAGTAACTATTTGATGACATAAAAAGCAGAAATTCAAAACTTCAGTGTCTTCTTTTATATTTTTTACTTTTTGTGGTACTATAGGACCAACACAAATAGGAATATGCAAGGGTGGTAATTTAGAAACCTAAAACAATAAAACAAATCAAAATCAATCACAAAGCAATACTCATAAATTAACTTCATAATCATCAAAAGGAAAATAATGCAATGAAAGTAGGTTTTTCTCAAGTAAACTGTGTCTAAGAAATAAAATGAAATACTCGCTTATATACGCATAAGAAAGTACTGGGCGTATAAAAAATTTTTGACTTCTGTTTTTGATGGATTTGGTAATTTTGGGATGTCACGTCTTGAATATGATTTAACTATTTTGGAAAAATAATGTGTTTATTACACAAATTTTGCAGCTGCTCTCACTCAAAAATTAATGTATGAAATCCCATGAAACTTCACCTTCCTGCTTAGACTTTGACATAAATTGTTGTTGATTACATTTTGTTGTATGTCATACAACAGGCAGAATTTCTATGCTGTGTTTTTCATGACTTCTGTTATAGCTATCGCTCAAGAAGCAATATGCAAAATTTCATCAAACTTCATATTCAATTAGACCTTCACATAAATTTGTGTTGATTACATTTTGGTGCATATCTCCCAAAAGGTGGCACTATTATGCTGTGTTTTTCATGATTTTTGCAATAGTAAATCTCAGCATTTATGGAATAGAATTTCATTAAATTTAATATGAGAGATACTTATTATGAAAAACTATGCTCATTGAATTTTAGTTTTGATCATTCAACAGTGTGCACTGTTAGCCTGAAAGTTTTATAATTGGTTCCACAGATAATTGACATGCTTTAACAAATATAGTTTCTAGTTTGCTGTATTTGAAATGTAATTGCAATATTTATGTATAACGCTATTATTGTAATCACTAGCCGCCCTTGGCGACCAGTTTGGTCTCCCTTAAATGTATGCTAAGCATTGTATCATGTTACTTTTATTCATAATTTAATTTACTTGCTCAATCCTTCGCCAAATCGGAAGATACTGATACAGAAATCATTAACTCGATATTTTTATGTTAGCAGGGTACAGGTGATGATAAATCACCAAACATTGTTCCCGCCGTATTTTTTTGTATTTTATTAATTTCATTTAAACTATAATACTTTCACTCATTTATTTAAAATACATAACTAATTTAAAGCTGAAATTTCTAAAATTTATGACTCTCAATTACTTCTTTAAAAAAAAGAAAAGAAAAGTAATGAATAGTACTTTAAAACATGACATTTAATTTCAACATCAAAGCCTTGTTTTAATTTACCACGAGAAAAATTGTTTATGATACTCGTATGAAATTGACTATTATAATACTGATGACATGATAGCGATGGAACAATATTTGGTGCTTTATCACCTGCTCTGGCTAATATTGACTTACCAAATTGGTCGCCTGGCATAAAAAAAGCGAAGCGTTCAACCCGGAACTGTTGATGACAGTCACATGACTTAGGCTATTATTATAGAGATTGCTGATTTTTTTTTTTTTTTTCAAACAGAACAGCAACTTTGGCTGTAGACCTGAATGTTACTAATATTCTGTATGTTAGTCCTATGCTTTTTCAATTTCCATCATAGCTGTATATCACTTTCTATTATGTAAAAATGAACTAAATATTATACTTGAAGTTAATATTTAAAATATAAATGCTAATTGAATTTTGAATTGTAATATCTAACAAGGGACTCAGTTATGCAGTGCAATTTTTTTTATTCATTCATCACTGTATCTCTATGTTAAATTAAAAAAATAGCATATTCTTACTATTCAAAATTGAAAGTATGTAATTGTGTGTTAGTGCACTATTTAAATTAATATATGAAAATAATATAGAAGAAAGTTTTGTAATGACCATAATGTACTAGTTTAATTAAAAATATATTTGATCATGAAGTTTTATCAGTCACACCAAAAAGAAACCGTGGTGTGTCTGCATTTGTATCATTTCTAAATTAGTTAAAATCATGTACTGTACTTTAAATCAAATGAGTGAAAGGTTTATATTTTAAATGAAATGGATACAATATAAATATGGTATGGGAAGAATATTTAGCAATTTATCATCTGCACCCAACATAAAAGTATCAATACTGCAAATGGTACTTGGTATGCGAAATGAAACAATTATGTTGTAACCACTCTTCATACAAGAAAAATAGCCAATATTCTGCATTCAGAAACACTGGCAAGGCTGGCGTCAAACAAGAGTAATGCTAACAACAACATACTTGCCAACATGTCAATTTTGAAAACATCACAATTTTTATGGTGTATTCTCACATTCTTAAAAATGCATAACATATACAATGTAAAAAGTAATACAGTGAAATCTGTCTAAGCCGAAAATCTGTCTAAGGCGGAAACATTTCAGAGTCCCACATTTTTAAACATAGAGATTTCTGAGAAATCTGTATAAGGCGGAAACAATCTGTGTAACGCGGAACCGGACATTCATTTTAGGGCCCGAGGTAGCACATTTACTGTTTAAGGCGGAAGAAAATTCTAATGTGCTTTAATCATAACACTTTAAAATATAAGATGATTATGCACGTTAAAATGTAATTAAATAAAGCAGATAACGCATATGGAAACTTTTGGCTGGGAAAGGAATATCCTGGAAGTGAATATGTAGAAGTGGTATTATGATCTTTATGAAGGCAAAGTAAAAACGTATGCAGATTGAACAAAATAAAGATAGTTTATTTTTTTTTATTCCAAACACAGACTTGACATTACTAGTAAATAGCAGCATTCATTTTAAACAGACATTTTTGTAGACCTTGATGACGATGTTTCACAAATCAGAACAAACATTGTTGTTTGAAAATATCACAGTATTGAACTTTAAGATAAAACATAATTATACAGATAAAACTAACATACAACATCCAGAACGTGGTCCAGCCACGTTCAGTAACTTGAAATACTTCTTCCATTAAAGGAAGATAAAAATGCATCTTATTAAGATTGGAATCGTATATTTATATAAAAATGGTCGGATTGAAAACGTCGTTTCAGATGAACGAACCAATCAGAGAACGGCATCGAATCGATGCAAAGCAAGATTCGATGAAAAGATTCGATTTGAAAACGATATTCTAAGTCGCCATCTGGCGGGAGAAATATCGTCACGGAAGTTGAAACGTAGTCGAAAGAAAGTTTTTGCTGGTGAAGTACGGTAATGAAATGAAATTAAAAACGGCAAAATGGTATGAATTACTATGGATGTTAAAAGGGTCAGGAAACTTTTATTACAGCTGGATATTGTCTAGAATCAATAGAGAGGGTAAGTAAAAGTTTAAGAAATATTTATTACTGTCATTAAGAAATAAATAAATGTAAATAAAGTAAATGAATGACAATGAACTTAAAAATAAAATGAAGTTTGTGAAATGAGGTTTTATGACAGGAGATGATAAGAGGCAATGAGAAATACAGTGTTTGTATCTCTATCAAATGCCCCCCCCCTCTCATTGTCTCTTAAAAAGAGGTAACTTGTGAAAACAAGTAAACTCAAAGACGAAGGATTTAAAAAAAAATCCAAAGACTATCACCAAACAGCATCTTCACAAAATTTTAAGTTTAACAACATAAAACTATAAAAAAAACTGGATAATAATAATGGACAATAAACTGGAAGGGTTTTTAAACTTGAAAAATTTTTTACTTTAAAGTGCAAACCTGAAACATTACACCTAAAAAAATTTAAATGCCCCCCCAATATGAGGACTTGAAAAATGGTTCAATTTTGAACCTCAAAAATTGAAACAACCTAAATGGTTGAAAAAGTGAAGTTTGAACTTCATTAACAAGTTTAAAGAGAAGTTTCGAATACTTCAAAAAGATTAACTAGGAAAAATTTAACAATTTAACTAGAAAAGTTTAACAATTGATGATCTCAACAATTAAAAAAAAAATGAAGTAGTAATGCATGGAGAACTTGCTGGATAAAAGAAAATGATCCAATTTAATGAAAGCTTGTTGGCTATAAGGTACACCTTCTAAGTCCAAGACCAGAGGTCGACGTAATCCAGACAGAAGGTTTAAAAAGGTCCAACAATGTTAAATGCAAAATTCTCACACAGTTACTTAAAGAAAAAGATGAATACGTACCAATTCAAAAATCTAACAATTTCCAATTTGGAAATGTCAGCATCAGCTCAATATGACAACTTGATCACTATATTACATTAAATACAATTATTTAAAAAAAAAATTATGTAGATAATTAAACAGTTAATGATGATTCATATTCCAGACATCTAGGCTCGAAAGACAAGAACTAACGGCTCTTACAAACTAACTAGCTTACGTATTCATAAATGAATAAAGGGCTCATTCATACAACTCGCAGTCTTCTGGTGCACCAGAATCAATTAAACCACATAAAAAGGATGGCGCTCTAGATGCCTAGGATGAACAAAGCAAGAATTAATGATATGCATAAAATAAATTTCAATGTATAAGCACAGTTAATCATAATATTGGAGGTCTTTCAAATATTAAAAACTGTTATGTAAAATAAACCTCTTTAAAAAGAATTCTTTAAAACTTATGGCATGATCAAGTGACGCTGATGATATAAAAAAATGCATATAGGCAAATTAACAAAGTTAAGTAGCAAGCGTCTACACTAATCCCTTAACACTTGTGAATAACAATTTCAGAAGGTACAGTGTAGCGACAGAAAGCTTGAAAAAAACAATTTTTACAATTCAATTCACCATAATAGCATTTAATGAGGTACGATTTATATGAAAAATTTATATATGAATGAGATACTTTAAACTTAAAACATATTTAGCTTAAAATTAATATTACATCAGAAAAATTAACTTTAAGAAGCTCATGATCTCACTCTTAGATAGAGGTTTGGTAAAGGTATCCGCCAGGTTAGACTTGCTCCGCACGTGAGAAAGCAGAAATTCCCCCCTGTTGAAAAGATTCCTTATAAAAAATAACTTAATATCAATATGCTTGGACTTATAATTCTCAACAGGAGATTTAACGAAGTCGATTGCAGCCTGATTATCCGCTTTCATTTCGGCTTTCCTCCCAAGTACATGAATGATCCCTTCCTGCGTAAAGATGAAAATAAGCACTCGCCAGTCGCCACTCGGCGACTAAACGTGAAAAGCTGGCGACTAAAAATATGGAAAGTACCGGCCAAATGCGGGATTTTCCAAAGGGATTTCGTCAAAGAATCGCGGAAAAAAACCGCGAATTTTGTCAAAAGATCGCGAAAATACCCAAATATCGTCACTAGATAGCGAAAAAACCGCAGACATCGTGAATGGATCGCGGGAAAAACGCAAATATCGTCAATAGATCGCGAAAAACAAACGCGAATTTCGTCAAAGAATCGCGAAAAAAACTGAGAATTTCGTCAAAAGATCGCGTAATAACGCACATTTCGTCAAAAGATTACGGGAAAATACGTAAATTTCGTCGAAGGATCGCGAAAAAACACCCAAATTTCGTGAATGGATCGCGGAAAAAGCACCCAAATTTCGTGAATGGATCGCGAAAAAAACGCAAATATCGTCAATAGATCGCGAAAAAAACGCAAATATCGTCAATAGATCGCGAAAAAAAACGCAAATATCTTCAATAGATCGCGAAAAAAACGCAAATATCGTCAATAGATCGCGAAAAAAACGCGAATTTCGTCAAGGAATCGTAAAAAAAACGAGAATTTTGTTAAAAGACCGCAAAAAACCTGCACATTTCGTCAAAGGATCGTATAAAAACCTATATTTCGTCAAAGGATCGCCAAAAAACGTAGAATATCATCAATAAATCGCGGAAAACGCAAAATATCGTCAATGGATCGCGAAAAAACGGGAATTTCGTCAGTAGATTGCAGAAAAAACCCGAATTTCGTCAAAGAATCGCGAAAACGAACGCGAATTTCATCAAAAAATTACGAAAAAAGTACAAATTTTGTCAAAAGATCGCGAAAAAAACGCGAATTTTGTCAAAAGATAGCGAAAAAAACCTGCGAATTTTGTCAAAAGGTCGCGAAAAAAACACAAACATCGCCAATATATCGCGAAAAAACGTGAATTTTGTTAAAGTATCATGTAAAAAATGCACCAGGAGAGACCCCCTCTACATTTCAGAAAATTTGTTGTAAATTTCATATTTTTTTTTTTTTAATTTTGAAAAGTACCTAAGTATAGTGGACTTATGTAGCATATATAAGCATATTACATATAACTTTGCTGTTAACTTAATTTAAAATAGATTGGAAATTAGTATCTCAAGTTTACTCAAAACAATGTGAATTAAAATATTTTTTATTACATAAATTACTTATTTACTCTAAACTTATATATTTTTAAATTAAATATTTAGTGACATAAATGTACTTACTGGCGACTAAAGAAATTATTCTCACTAGACAGTAACTGGCTACTAAAAAAAATCAACTTGCCGGCCAGTGGCCACTAAGCAAAATTCCTTATTTTCATCTTTATTCCTGCGCACACTCGCGACGTATCCGGTCAAACCAGACCAGGTTCTTGACGGCCTCAGTCATTGCCACGAATTCAGACTCCATAGTCGATAACGAGACGCACTTCTCCTTAAAAGTGCGCCAATCGACAGGAGCTTCGTCAATCATGACTATTTGGCCGCCGATCGAGGTTCGGTCATCGCGGTTAGCCGCAAAGTCGGCGTCAGTGAAGATCATTAGATCATTAGATTTGCACGAGAGTTTAAGCCGGAAATGTTTAGTGGATCTCAGGTACCCTAGCAACCTCAATAATCCGTCCCAGTGCGCAATCCCTGGGTTTGACTGGAATTGACTTAAAACATTCACGGCGTAAGACAAGTCAGGGCGAGTGCGATTAGCAATAAAAGAGAGACAACCTAAAAGGCTGCGATAAGGAATATGTGACATTTCCTCTATATCTTGATCAGAAACAGGGCACTGCGACCTCGAGAAGACTACACCTTTACTAATTGGTAAAGATGAAAAAGGTATCTTGAATTTTTGAAAACGATCACATACATCTTCGATGTAGTTCTTTTGATGAATTATAACTCCGGTTGGAGTATCTTCAAATTGTACACCCAAAAGCTTTCTTGTCTTCCCAAGTACCTTAATGTCAAATTTAGACCTCAGTTTACTTAAAGTCTTGTCGATTAGCTTCTGAGTCTTCCCGAAAATCACGATATCATCGACATAGAGTAAAAGTAAAATATCAGAGTTAAAAATATAAACACAGTTGCAACTTGTAAACTTTTTAAAACCAAGTTCTAGTAGGACTTTGTGTATTTCTAAAAACCATTCTCTCCCGCTTTGATGCAAACCGTACAGGGCGCGATCCAATTTGCAATACAGATGCTCTTTGCCTGGCTCTACAAAACCGGGAGGTTGACTCATGTACACGTCTTCACTCAGTGGTGCATATAAGTAGGCGCAGGTTACGTCACACTGAGTGTGCGACCACCCGCTGTACGACACAAGAAGAGAGAAGAAGAAACGGATGATGCCAAAATTAACAACTGGGCTAAAAGTCTCTTCGTAGGACTGGCCCTTAATTTGTTTAAAACCTTGGGCAACAAGGCGAGCCTTGTGCCTGGCGATCCGTCCATTTTCATCTCTTTTTGTCGTATACACCCACCTGCAACCGACTGGAGAGACATGCACTGGCAATTCTGCCAAGTGCCAAACCCCACGGTTATGCATGACCTGCATCTCGAGCTTCATCGCTTCCCACCAGATCGCACTCTGCTCGGATTTGCATGCTTGTTTAAAAGTGCGGGGAGTATAATTTTCACCAACTAGTCATGCTGTAGGATTTATATAACTGGATTCACTGGAACAGGATTCATCTTCAGTATTTGAATCACTATCTGAATTTGAATTATTTGGTTTTGGGATTTGACCTGAATAGTGATTTGAACCCTGAAAATCGAAAATCTCTGGTTTAAACAATATCTTGTTTTCCTTACAGTATTTCTGTACATCATTCAATGAACGTAATCTGTTGGTTTTTCCTGTTTCATAAAAATATATATCGTAACGGTTCTCATTTCTGCGCTTGACTGCTTTCCTCAACCAACTAACTTCTCTAAGTGAGGGAATAACTGGTTGATTGATTTGATTGGGCCCTGAATCCATGTCCTCCTCCCTCCCAATCGGGGAATCTTGAGAAGTGTTGGAAGGACCTGGGATGTCCTCAGGTTCATCTTCGACAACATTATCTCGATTCCTCTCCGTTTTGGGAGAGAAGAGGGCATATTCATCAGAGCCCAGCCTTGCTCCATTGCGCTTCAAACCGTCAGAGTTCTCATTGAAAGAGACATTCGAGGATTCTACTATTTCGTCAGTATCTGGCAACCATATACGGTATCCTTTTGTACGGAAAGCGTACCCGACCAGGAATCCCTTCTTGGCTCTGGCATCCAATTTCCCACTTCTTTGTTTGGGAATTTTCACATAGGCTGTTGTGCCAAATGGTTTTAAGTGCCTAACAGAGGGCTTCCTGCCACCGTATAATTCAAATGGTGTCCTTCCTAAAAGTTTAGGACATACTCTGTTCCATGAGTAAACAAAGAATTTTAAAGCTTCAGGCCAAAAGGTCAAATCCAAATTGCTGTCAATCAATAACGTCCGCATCCCATCGGCTGCTGTGGACATAAAACGCTCAGCAACGCCGTTTTGTTGCGGTGTGTAGCAGTTGGTAAATTCGTGGCGGATCCCCTTCTCCTCAAAAAAATTTTTAAAAGAAGCATTGTCGAATTCCCCACCGTTGTCAGTTCTAAAGCTCTTAACTTTACGATTCAGGTAAGTTTCAGCTCTAGTAATGTGCCTTTTTACCACGTCAAAAGTATCTGACTTTAATCGCAAAGGGTAAACTGACACACGGCGAGAAAAATCATCAATGATAGAAAGAAAATATCTTTCACCATTTCTGCCTTCAACTCTACAGGGTCCCCACAAATCAGCATACAGCAATCCCAAGGGATGATTGGAACGAATATTCTTATTATATTTATGGGAGATATTTCTTAATTTCCCCAATTTACATGATTCACAGAAAAAGTTTGATTCCTTCAGACCTGGTAAACCCCGAACACCATTTTTACGACTAGTATGAGCAATTAATGAAGGACTAATATGTCCATACTTCCGGTGCCAATTAAGCATTTTTTCATTATTTACTGAGGAAGTCTCAAATTTAACAGATCTAGACTTGGAAACTGGAATTTTAGGGTAAAGACGATAGATGCGGTCTTTCAGATAGGCACTAAATAAATACTCGCCCCCCCGACGGAACCTTACCTCACCATTAAAACCATGAAAGGTTAGACCATTTAGGTCGAGTTGTGGGCCAGAGATCAAATTTCTACGAAGTTGGTCACTATACATTACATTACATAGAGTGAAAACTCTTTGACCAAATCGTAGTTTTACTTCCCCCTTCCCCTTTATAGGAAATAAGACATTTTTCACCGCTACAGACATTTCATCGTTAAGCTCTTCAAATTTAGAAAATAAAGCTTTATTAGAACAAAAATGATGGCTAGCGCCACTATCGAAAATCCAGTCACAGTCACTATTAACTTTACTCAAACTTGAGTGAGAGATAAAGAAAACTGACTTACGTGAGGAATCTGATAGTTTTGCACGAGAGCCACCATTCCTGACTTGACAAAAAGTAGGAGAACGGAAACGTCTGCGGGACTTGGTCTGGTCTCTGGAGCCTCTGGATCGTCTAGGAGTAACAGGTGATATGTCAGGAGAGTCATCACAGGAATCAGCAAAGGAGTCGGTGAAGGAATCAGCAGATGGGTAAGATGAATCGGTGCAGCGTCTTTCTGAAGAGCAATACCGGTGACGATGGTGAGAACCCGATCTTTCTCTAGAACTGCGATGTCTATAAGGCACAGGAGAAACATTTCTTGAACGCTGAGGGCTACCTGGGACTCTGGCATAGCAATTTATTTGTAGATGCCCTGGTTTGCCGCACCTCCAGCATCTTCTACGTTGAATTTTACGAAAAGTAGATTTTTGTTTCACGGAAGATTGCTTTTCAGCCGTTTTATAAGTATTGGAAATGTTGACATATGTTGCACCATCTTTGTCACGTAATTTTTGACGGGTCTCTTCAGCTACTAATTCGTCGACAATGAGGTCAAATTTAAAACTATCATCTGGCCTGGCTAAAACTTGCTGTACTAATGTCATATTTTGATGGAAGAAAACGTAGAAACTGATAGCTGAGATAATTCTCGGAAAAATTTTTATCAATTTGTTTAATTTCCATAAATATTTTCTTCAGCCTTGTTGCAAATAAATTCATTGTTTCCCCATGTCGTATCCTTTCCTCCATCAAACTATTGAAGACTGTCATATGGTGAGTGCGGGAGTCTGGATGAAAGTTTTTATGAAGGCGTTCCCATGCATCTACTGGTTCAGAACAATCTGCTATTAACCGTTTGAACTCAGGTTCAATGTTAAGGTAAATTAGCGATAGAACCTTATTTGCACGGGTTTTAAATTTTTCGACGTCTTCAGCAGTGACTGTGGTACTTACTTCAGGGACACTCTGTTTTTTCTCAACAATTTCCCATAGGCCCTTTTCAAGAAGTAGATATTTCATATCACAGCTCCATGTGGAGTAATTTCTGGAGCTCAGCTTATCAATTATGTTAGTGGCCATTTTTGGGAAAAGAGGAAAAATTTTCAAAATTTAATAAGAAAAAAACTTTTAGTAACCACAGTATGACTGCCCCCCCCCCCCCCCCACTTAATGATCAGCTCTTCTTCCTCTGTCAAGCTCTTGTTTTTGGAAAAAAAATTACTAATTTTAACATAAAAGTTACATAATGTTAAATCATAAAAATAACAGTCTATTGTCATAATAAATTGTAATGAAAAACGGAAAAAAAAGTTCGGAAATCGGCAAAACTATTCGTTAAATAATACAGAGTTCAGCAATCAAAAATTAAAGTTCAGCTTTAACAGGTGAAAGGTCAGCAAAATTAACTCAAAATTTCAGTAAACTAAAATAAATCTTCTTGGTATCTTCTATAAAAACTGCAAATTAAAGTTATTTCAAAACAAACTGAATCACAAGTCGGCAAAATCAAAAAGGCAAAGTTCGTAAATCAGGAAAGTAAAAGGTCGTGAAAATAAACCAATTATTTATCAAACTAAATTAAATCTTCATAAAACTGCATAATTATTCTTGATTATTGCAAATAATAACTGAAAACCAACATATTTCGTAATTAAACTGCAACTTAAAAATGTAAACAAAAACGTAAAGATCGCTCACTTGACTGAAAACTTCCACTTTTTCAAACTTCTTCAGGCTTTCCTTTTCTTTCCACCATAACCCTTTAATGTGCTTTAATCATAACACTTTAAAATATAAGATGATTATGCACGTTAAAATGTAATTAAATAAAGCAGATAACGCATATGGAAACTTTTGGCTGGGAAAGGAATATCCTGGAAGTGAATATGTAGAAGTGGTATTATGATCTTTATGAAGGCAAAGTAAAAACGTATGCAGATTGAACAAAATAAAGATAGTTTATTTTTTTTTATTCCAAACACAGACTTGACATTAGTAGTAAATAGCAGCATTCATTTTAAACAGACATTTTTGTAGACCTTGATGACGATGTTTCACAAATCAGAACAAACATTGTTGTTTGAAAATATCACAGTATTGAACTTTAAGATAAAACATAATTATACAGATAAAACTAACATACAACATCCAGAACGTGGTCCAGCCACGTCCAGTAACTTGAAATACTTCTTCCATTAAAGGAAGATAAAAGTGCGTCTTATTAAGATTGGAATCGTATATTTATATAAAAATGGTCGGATTGAAAACGTCGTTTCAGATGAACGAACCAATCAGAGAACGGCATCGAATCGATGCAAAGCAAGATTCGATGAAAAGATTCGATTTGAAAACGATATTCTAAGTCGCCATCTGGCGGGAGAAATATCGTCACGGAAGTTGAAACATAGTCGAAAGAAAGTTTTTGCCGGTGAAGTACGGTAATGAAATGAAATTAAAAACGGCAAAATGGTATGAATTACTATGGATGTTAAAAGGGTCAGGAAACTTTTATTACAGCTGGATATTGTCTAGAATCAATAGAGAGGGTAAGTAAAAGTTTAAGAAATATTTATTACTGTCATTATTTAAGAAATAAATAAATGTAAATAAAGTAAATGAATGACAATGAACTTAAAAATAAAATGAAGTTTGTGAAATGAGGTTTTATGACAGGAGATGATAAGAGGCAATGAGAAATACAGTGTTTGTATCTCTATCAAATTCCACTGCGAAATATAAATGGAAAGGAACCTTATTTTTTCATAATGACATGTACTGTCCAGTCTCATTCTCAGAGGTCAGAATGGTGCCTCGTTGATTGATGACAGTTTTTTGGGGAATTAGGATGATTCTATTACTGTATGCGAAATGTTGGACAATGGATCACAGGATTTCTGACAAGTTCATTCTTCGGTTACGGCAGAGTCGTATAATATAGCGCACGCCGTGCGCAGAAACTTTTCCGCAAAATTCGGAACTTTGCAGAAAATTTCTTAGAAAAAATTGTTCTTTAATACCGAAAAATTAAAAATGTTCCCCAATTTTTGTTAGGAAAGTTTAACAAGCTCATTTTCCTAGTCTCAATGCTTCTACTCTTATTCAATAGCTTTTTACTTTGTCAATATAGTTTACAGCTTTCAGTTATTATATCTTTATTTATTAAAATAACTTTATTTAAATATATAAACATTTCGGAAGTAAACTTACCTTTTATCTCACGTTAATCCATTTATTCTTTAGTTATTTATTCTCCTTTATTAGTTTCCTTGAGTTACAGTTCGTTTATAAAACATCGTACTTTTGTTTACCGCTTATGGATAATTTACGATAGCCACACGTCAAATTTCATTTCAGCAGTTCAAATAACGCGGTTAGTTTTTCCTTCGATAGAGGGCAGCAGAGGAAATTATGAATGAATTAGTTGACGTCATTCGCTGTTGGCGAATCACGGTACCATAGATCATTCTAGTGAATGGACGTAATGGCACGTGCCGTGCTTGTTTCAGTATATAAGCTGTTTCTCTCGAGGGGAAGGTGACAACTTGTTATTAAGCTAAGGATCAAGTTACGATGACAACTTCGGTTGTTATCGGGATGCTGCTATGACATTATGGTAATTATTTATTCAAGCGTCTTATTTTCATCTGGTTTAATTTTAGTTATCATCGCTTTTAAGTTTCCGTTATTTTAATCTTCATATGTCATGGCTTCTGTTGAAAGGTATAGTGGATCTGATGTGTTTATAAAATAGTTTTATCGTTTATCTTTTGTCAGCTTATTTATGATTTATTATGAAAGACTATTTTAACTTAAAACTTTTATGTGAATTTTGAAAGAAAATAAAATGATCTGTGCCAATGGAAACCTTCGTATGTTTTAATGATTTCAAGGACATTTTTAACATTATCTATTTACGTTCATCATTTGCAGATGTTTAAAGAATTCATTTTTGACATGATATATTTTTCTTCTTCATTTACATAGTCATTACACCTTTGAACCTGCATAGCTACTTACTCTGCTTAAGACTTTTAAATTAGTGTTATATGTATTAGATGTTGGGGAGTTAGTACTTATGCTAACCCCTAACAATTTTATGTACGATTTATTTATTGTTTGCCAGGGGTGATTCTGTTCCGAATTTTCCGAAAATTTAAGGCATTCAGTTTCGAGGATTTAAAAAAATCGGCTGTCAGTCTAAAAATTCAGACATAAAAAAATATCACTGAAATATATTGCGGATTTCAACAAATGGTCACCCAAAATAAACCAATTCCGTCAATCATCGTTCGCAGAAAAAATACCCAATTTTGTCAAAACATCGCGGAAAAAACGCAAATTTCGTTAAAGGACCACAGAAAAAACGCGAATTTCTTTAAAGAATCGTGAGAAAAAGAATTCTGTCAAAGAATCACAGAAAAAACGCAAGTGACGTCAAAGAAGGGCAGGAAAAAATGAATTTCGTTAAAGCATTGTGGAAAAAGCATGAATTTTGTCAAAGGTTCGTGAAAAAAAACGCAAATTTTGTAAAAGAATTGCGGAAAAAAAAACAATTTTGTTAAAGGATCGCAAAAGAAACACAAATTCCGTAAAAGGGTCGCGGAAAAGGCGCGCTTTTCGTAAAAGGATTGCAAAAAAAATATGAATTTCCACAAAAGGCCACAAAAAAGCGCGAACATCGTCAAAGGATCGCGAAAAAAACGAATTTCATCAAAGAATCGCAGAAAAAGCAAATTTCGCCCAAAAATGCGTAAGAAAAAAAACAAATTTCGCAAAAGCATAGCGGAAAAAGCACGAATTTTGTCAAAAGATCGCGAAAAAATGCAAATTTCGTCAAAGAACCGTGGAAAAAAATAATTCCGTCAAAGGATGGCGAAAGAAATGCGAATTTCGTCAAAAGATCGCGAAAAAAGCGTGAATTTCGTCAAAAGATCGCGAAAAAATGCAAATTTCGTCAAAGGATAAGAGGAAAAAAAGCGCGAATTTCGTCAAAGAAGCGCGAACACAAACCCAAATGTCGTCAAAAAATCGCGGAAAAATGGAAATTTCGCCAAATGATCGTGAAAAAAAAATGAGAATTTCGTCAAAGGACAGCAATAAAAACTCATCTGTCTCTTTAATGATGATACCTATGAATGGACCCCTCCTTAGAAAATGTGATTCAGTTGTTTCAGAAGCAATGTCCATTATTGCATTTTGTGAGAAGAGGTCAAAATATTAAGGATTGGGCTGTTTCTAAATGCATTGACAAAATAACTGATAAGAATTCACCCCTTCTTATCATGGATTTTTAGTTTTATAATTTTTTTAGCCATCATAATTAATCTGTAATTAATATTAATGAATTTTAAATTGAATGGTAATTATTTGAAAATTACTGTTTAAAATTCCTACCGTCAAAGTAGTATAACACGTTATTTTATTAGACATTAAATTAATTTGCAGAAAATTTTTGACCCGATATTTATGTGTGCAGAAAGTTTTTGGTTTTATACAAGTCTGGGTTACGGTAAAGTGGGAGGATCTGTTTAAAAGAGCGGGCTACCACTTATGGGGGATTTCAACACCTTTTCACCCTTTCTGGAAAAAGATTATCCCTTGGTCAACTGCTAATCTTTGTCATATAATAGAAGGGCGGATTTCTTCGTCGAATTTTAGACAAAAAGAATATTGCCACAACTTTCAGAAATATCTACAAACTCTTTTCAATAGGTGAAGAAAATGCAAACTGTGAAACTTTAGTTGTGTAAATAACTTTAGTTTGTGTTTAATCCAGTAAGTGCTAGATGCAAGACGATATCGTTGTCGTATGTACGTATAGATTATAAAGAGGATATTTGTTGTATAATTTAAGTCATTATTCCCAAAATGGATAATAAATCAAAAACGTCGAATACTTTATCCTTAAAAGACAAAATTGAAATTATTAAACTGAAAGAGCAAAATGTCCCAGTTAAAAGCTTATGTGAGAGATTCAAATGTGGAAAAACTCAAATCTATGATGCTATCAAAAAGAAGGATGAACTTCGTAAAGAATTTGAAGAAGGGGGAGATTGCACTCGGAAACGTAAAAGGCAAGTTGAAAACGAAGACGTCGATAAACTAACATGGGAATTGTTTAACAATGCCAGAGCAAAAATCTGCCTATATCAGGAATTTTAGTTTGGGAAAAAGCAAAAGAAATTGCTGAGGAAATTGGGAAAAAAGATTTTAAAGCATCAAATGGCTGGTTGATGAGCTTCAGAGCTCGACATAATCTGTAACTGAAACAAATGTGTGGCGAATCGAAAGATATTCCGAATTCTGATGTTGAAAAATGGATGGACAGAATTTCTATATTAGTAGATGGTTATGCTCAAAGGGATATTTTTAATTGCGATGAAACAGGACTGTTTTCTCGGGAATTTCTTACGAAAACTCTGACTGAAAAAGAAAAAAACATGTTTTGGTGGAAAGCACTCAAAGGAGCACCTGACTTTCCTTCTTTGCTGCAATATGAAAGGAGAAATGGAAAAGCCATTAGTAATCGGAAAATCATGGAAACCAAGATGTTTCAAAAACATTTATGTGTCAAGTTTACCGATTACCTGGAAATCTCAAAGGAAAGACTGGATGACAGCAGTAATCATGGAAGAATGGTTGAAATTGTTTAACAGAAAAATGCAAAGAGATAACCGCCATGCGTTATTATTTTTAAATAATGCACCTTGCCATCCCGAGATAGAGTTAACAAATGTGAAGCTACAGTTCCTGCCAGTGAATACCACATCTAGAACTCAACCTTTGGATCAAGAGATAATCAAAACTCTAATAACTGTCTACAAAAAATATCTCCTTCGATCAATTTTAGCTGCAATGGAAGCAGCAAAGTCTGCATCCGAACTAGCTAAGACCGTAACAGTTCTGGATGCAGTTAAGTGGATTGACACAGCCTCTAAAGAAATCACACCTGATACAATAATTAAGTGCTTTCAGAAATCAGGGTTCAGTTTCGACACCGAAGAAATTTCAGATAGTGGTAAAGATGATGTTGAAAAGGAAGAGCTTCAAGACCTGATGAATAAGATATGTAGTTTCATTCCAGATGGACAAGGACATACAAATGTTACTGAATACATACATGCCGATGATAAACTTACTACAAGCGATTATAATATAGTCAGTGGATTTTCTCATAGCACAAAAGCTAGAGGACAATAGTGGGAGTAGCACTGCTGAATATAAAGTAGAAGACAGAGTGACTAGCATTAAGTCATATCAAGATGCTCTTAAGAATCTAAAGCTTTTAGAAAATTTTTACATAGCGCGAAACAATTATGAAATGATATCAATGTTAACTGAAATACAATGTGCTACCGAAAAAGAAGCGATTAAGAAAAAAAAATAAACAAACAACAATATTCAATTTTTTTCTAAATAAACTCAAGATAATGGAATTTTAAAGAATTTATTAAGGTAAATATAACTGTTTTTTTTCCACTAAAATTTGTAATTTTGATTTATATCAGTGTGTTTGTGTACTATCAATTTGTAGTGTAAATTAATATTACTATAAATATATAAAAATATGTAAAAAGATTTCATGTTTATTTAATTTTTAAAAAATTAAAAGATACGTTAGATTTAATCTTTAGCCAAAGAATTGTTTAATACTCTGTGAACGGGATGTCAATAAAGTTTTTCTGTCTAAGGTGGAATTTTATTTCAGTCCCAAGCGTTTCCGCCTTAGACAGATTTCACTGTATTTCATATCAACACTTTGTATACTATATAAATGTATATAGTTTTTTTTAATTATTATTATTTAAAAAACCACTGAAATTCACAGCAAATTTTCTGAAAGGTTACAGCAGAGGGAGAGGGACGATAATCTTCTCCCGGTGCTATTTATGCGTTTCTTTCATGAAATTCGTGTTTTATCCACGATCCTTTCACAAAATTAATGTTTTTTCGTGATCTTTTGACAATATTTGCATTTTTTCCGCGATCCTCTAACAAAATTAGCATTTTTCTGCGATCCTCTGATAAAATTAGCACTTTTTCCATGATCCTTTGAAGAAATTAGTGTTTTTTTAGTGATCCTTTGACAAAATTCATATTCTTTTCATGATCTTTTTACGAAATTCCGATTATTTTTTGTGACTCTCTGACGAAATTTGCGTCTTTTCAGCGATAATTTAACACAATTAGCATTTTTCCTGCGATCCTTTGAAGAAATATGCGTTTTTCCACGATCCTTGGATGAAATTAGCATTTTTTCTGCAATCTTTTTTTGCGAAATTTGAGGTGTTTCTGCTATCTTTTTACGAAATTAGAGATTTTTCTGCAGTCTTTGAGGAAATTCGCATTTTTTTTCTGTGATCCTTTGACGAAATTAAAGTTATTTTCGTGATCCTTTTATGAAATTACTGTTTTTTTTTTTTTTTCATGATACTCTGACGAAATTTGAGTTATTTTTTTCATGATATCTGACGAAATTCGTGCTTTTTCCTGCGATCATTGACGAAATTTGCATTCTTTTTGCAATCTTTTGACGAAATTTACATTTTTTCCATGATCCTTTGACAAAATTCCCATTTTTGCGCGATCTTTCGTGATCATTTTTTCTATCCAAATCATACTGTTCAACCGTACAATCATACAGTTCATCCGTACAACCGTACACTTAGAAGAAAACCCGTACATTGTACGACAAAGCTGTACAAGTTGGCAACTATGCAACATTATTATAAATGTACGAGAGAAGGAGGTGCAGCTAGTTATATTATATTAATTTCCCAAATACATAGGTATGCCATGGTCGCCTCTCTTGGCTATCTTTTAATGCCCCCCATTTGCCGCTGGTCCTGCCCCCTTGGAAAGCTCCAGTGCCCACTGGGGGAGGGGGTATCGCCCCCTTTGGGAACCTACGCAGCAGTGGTTCCCAACCTTTTTTTGGCCGTGCCCCACCTAAGCCTCTCTGAAATCATGATGTCCCCCCTCCCTATCTGGGAAAATGCGGCACTGACCAAGGCGGCGTTGCAACTTTGAGACCTCCTTTCGAAGCGCGCTTTCGATTGTGCTTAGCACAATGCCAAATTTAAACTTTGAACAAAGGTTTTATTTTAGCTACACTGTAGAAATAAAGGTTATTACTACGCTGAATTTAGTTTTATGAAATGCCAAATGAAGTTTAACTATGCACTGCTTTTATTGTCAATACTGAATTAAGTTCATCATAAACAGATTAGGATAATATTAAAAAAAGAGTTATGGGTCATTCCACAGTATTCATGTGTTACGTACGGGACATTTCACAGCAAAATTTTGAGATATTTGCGCTTTTTTCAATGTCAAAATATATATGAGAAAGTTTGCAATTATTTTTTATGTATTATATACCACCTCAACTCTAATTCATGTGAAATTTCTTTTTGTTTGAGCGAATAGTTTTTTTTTTTACAGAATTAATAAAGTTGTGTTACGTACGGGACATCACAAAAAAAATGTTTTAAAAGTACCTCTAGCAATTTGCATTTTACTCTGAATTTATTAAATATTTTCACAAATAAATTTAATGAATAGAAGCAGAAATATACATTTTATTAATTAAGTTTACAATTATTTTTTTTAATTGAGTCATTAATTAATGAAAGCTAATTATTTCTGTTACGTACGGGACAAGGCTATTCGTTACGTACGGGACCTACAATTTCAAATAACAGTACTGTAAGGAATTGTGAACTAAAATATATACAAGTGTTCATTTAATGAATTTACTAGCTTTATTAATGTATTGAAACTTATGTTTAATTATAGAAATAAAAATAATTAATGATTTCTTAAATATTTTAATTGCTATTATATAAATTAGAATTTTCCATACATAGCTCATTTGAAAAAATAATAAACATTTAAAAATAAAATATATGTTTTTTACAAGTCCTAGAACATCAATAATGTCATCAATTTTTTTCACTTCCTCCATTGGTAATGAAAAATGTCCCCGGCTATTAATTGGACTTGGTGCTTTTTTGAGCTTAGTCAAAATATTTTCTTTTAGGATTTTATCCTTTTCTGGGATTTATCGCCAGGAAAACTTGTTTTGCCTAAAGGTTTCATAAAGGATAGATAGATATATTTATCATCTATGTCCTCCACAACTCCTGGCCACCAATAATCATCATACATGACCAATACCCAGTCTGATTTTTTCAGTAACTCAGTAACAGCATCTGAGGTAGGCTCTTTATCTTGTACTGGGCATAAAATCTCTATCTTTTCATCAGGATCTTTTTTATCAGAAAAGCAAGAGTGCTTCCAAAGTCCCAGAGTGTCCGAGCCTACTGGTTGGGCAAAATTCACATTATGTATACCTGATATCGAAGTAGCACCTTCCCATTTTTCAATTAATGCAAACTTAGTTATGCATCTCTGAATGTCTGCTTCACTTATGTATTTAACATTTATATTGGGTGCCTCTTTTTCCGGAACTTTAAAAAACTCCATTGCTGCATTTATTACGTACTGCTGGCGCAATATACTGAACCAAACGTTTCTCTTAATTACAGCTCCTAAACCATCAACTGCACCTTTCCAGTGTGAAGTTCCGAAAAGTTCCAATCTGTACTAACCCCATGGTAATGCACATGAAGCATCAAGTTTTGCATGTTGTATCGATTCTTAAACTGGGCACCACATCCATCAGACCAAAAAATGGATATGACTAAATGCCACTGTTTGTTTTAAATCTTCAATTATGGCAGAACTGAATGCAAATACTGCATGTTTTGTATGATTAAGGTTGTCTGAAACAACAACATAGTTTTTATGTTCTAGTTCGAGAGTTTTATTATTTCTATAATATACAATACAGGTAAATAATGTTACTTGGGTTGAGTTCCAGTGAGCTGCCATAAATTCCCCTTGCTGCTTTAGATAAAATTTTCCGCAAAGTCTTCATGAATAATTAAATGCCCAATGTTTAGGTTTTCTTTGAGGTATTTAAACTCAGTAAGTTGTTTTTGCGCAGTATAAACATGTAAACCAAAGGGGTTCAAAACGCTGATTAATTCTTCCTTTGCCTGGTGTAAATCACAAATAATTAGTTCTTTCTTCATCTTTCCTGTTGACTTTTTCTTTTCTCTGTATCTCTCAATTCTTTCCCTTTCTTTGACTTTATCAGTCATCGAGGTGTCTTGATCATTTTTTTCTTTTCAGTCAATGTTTTCTCACTCTTTCTGTAGAAGTAGGAGCCATAGTGCTTCTTCTCAAATTAGAATTTATTATTAAATTTTTAGTTAAATAAATATTACATTTAAAACCAAAAATATGACTCAAAATGTATTTCAAATGCTATTCCACACTAAATGACCAGTTTTATCTTTGTTTTTTGATGAAAATCAACTGATTACTTAAGATTATGTTTTAACATTTTAAGCATGCTATGATTTAACTAATGGTAGCTATGACTAACCACATATGTTTACTTGTACATTTTTTGTAGATAGTGCTGCCATATGTGAAGGAAAATCATAAACATAGTCTAAAAAATTTTTTTTGCTAAGTTTTAAATCAAAATTCTGCATTTTGTCCCGTACGTAACAGATTTGTCCTATAAGTAACACATTTTTATTTCTCATGCCCAGCTTCTAAATGAAAAGATATAATATTTTAATTGAATAATTTAGGAAGCTAGTTCACCAGTTGAAGAGAAAACAAAAAACTATTCAGTTGTCATCAGTATTATTAGTTAAAAAATTAAAAATAAGCTCAAAATTGTTTCGTACAGGACACACAAAAAAAAATAATAATAATAATAATTGAAATTTATTTATAAAATATTTTTTTAACTTTTTCCTTTTTATTTCATATAATGCTACTGCTAAAAGGGTTTAATGAAACATAAGAACTTTGAAATAAAATAAAATATTTCTTGAGTTACAATTAAAAATATAATGTCCCGTACATAACAACTTTTTCTATATGGCTGCAAACAAAATGCTCTAATTTTTGTTTGGTTTAAAAAAAAAAAAAAAAAAAAAAAAAAAAATATTTTGGGCAAATTTCAATAGAAGAGATTTAAAGCTTTAAAATGATGTATTACAATTTTTTATTAAATTTTTTTTTTCAAACTTGTGACGCCAAATACTGTGGAATGACCCTTATACAAATAGCTATATTTTATATTATTTAGGTTACATATCTCTTTGAACTTTCATGGTATAATATTTACACTTTTCTAATATATACCCAACCCTACGTAGTCTTAGTATTCTTTTGGCAACGTTTTTTTTTAAATAATACAATTACAAATTCATATATTTATTCTATGGAACCCTCTGTGCGTGAGTAATACTCGCACTTGACCGTTTATTAACTTTGTAACTCACATAATACTAAATAAAAAATAATGATTAGGGATTGAAAAGGCAGCAAAATTTTTCTTAAAAAGAAAAAATAATTGAACCATTGAAAGCTAATAATCCACACTGAAAGGTTATAATACTGTTTACTACTTAAATATTTTGAGGATTTCAGATGTAAGTGGCTAACTTTATCCTATATGAATGGGTTTAACTCATTTTCATAATTCTTTTGGTTATCATACACATACATGTGTGTAAGTTTAGATTTTGGGGGTTTACAGTAATTTTCCTAAATACAAATGCAAAATGAGCTGCAAATAATATTTGTTAGTTTTGTTATTTGTGTTACTAACTAATGAATTACTTATTTGCAGTTTTTTATTAATCTTGTAATTACTTATACTATTTCTTCTAGGACTTTTTTAAATGGTGCCGCACCATGCCTCTTTTGAAATTGGTAAAATGCACTGTGCCTTAAGAAAATAGTTGAAATTTACCTGTAGTTGTAGCCAGAGATTTCTTGTAAAAAACTTCCCCATTCAACATTATTTCTAAATTCATGTGGCCAAGATCTCGCAAAAACATAGAACTTTATTTCTTTAGAAAATACAGGATATTATTAAAATATGTTATTTAAATGTATTTTTCAATTTGTTATTCATAAAATTATTAAAAATTAAGGACACTTTATTCGTCATACTAAAAATTATTCTTTTTTTTTTTTCCCCCTTATATCATTACTAATATATTTCCTGATGAAATAGTGGCCTTTTTTGGAACTAGCATCCTGTCCCTTTTCCTTTCTAAAATGAATACTACATTATTATCATTTTAATAATTAAGTCTTAAAAATGTATATGTTCCTAATTAGAGAGTTAATTGTTTAATAATTATTAATTTGAAGTAGTGTTAACTATTTAATATAAATGCAGTTAATAATTTTAATAAATGTTAAATATCACTAGTATTTATAAAATTTTACATAGTAATTATTACATTATTAATGAATATAACATTATTGTATGATACTACCTAATGAAACTACTAATTTACAGTTTTTATAATTTCTGTAATTACTAACTAATAATTATAATTTTATTAATTAAAGTGTAAAAACATAGATTGTGTTAGCAATTAGTGGTTTAATTGTTTTGGAAACCTAAAACTCTTGGTAGCTATTCCGTATTTGAACGCTGGGAAAAAAAAATCATAAAAATCTGATTTAAATAAAAAAAATCTGATTTTTTTGATTTTTTTTAAAAAAATGATGATTTTTTTACACTTTAATTTTATGTTCAATATTTGAAAAAAAAAAAAAAGTCATTTTGTAAAAGGTGGGTCAACCTCCCCTATCTC
This sequence comes from Maratus speciosus, assembly GCA_963932465.1. NCBI lineage: Eukaryota > Metazoa > Arthropoda > Arachnida > Araneae > Salticidae > Maratus > Maratus speciosus. The sequence continues at coordinate 417,495,078 of OZ010791.1, forward strand.
CCTTATTATAAATTTCAATGAACGAATCTTGTAGAGTCATTTTCTTGCCAAACCATTCAACATAGTGATTTTTCAAATTATTTTGCTTCTTTATCAAATTTCAAAGGTTTTAATTTTGAAAATTGAATTTTAAGATATTTACCCTCCAACTGTCCAACCCTCCAACTGTCTTGGAAAAGGGCAAAATTGTAATGTTGTTTTCTCTGCATTTTGTTTTAAATGCTTTAAAAAAATGATTCTTTGAACACTTTATAAAAAAAAAAAAAAAAAAAAAAAAAAAAATAACAAATATGAATGCAATTCTTGGAAGTATTAATCATTGTTCAATGTATTAAAAATACATTAAATAAATAGAATTATATTACTTTAAAAATTGTTTGTATTGCAGTGAAACCTGGAGTTTAGTGAACGTATTAACACGGGCTTGTCAGTGAGGGGGTTATTATATACCTGATTGACATGCTTTCTACTTCAGATTAGGTTTATTTTATTTAGGTTTAGGGTTTTAAGTTATTTTAGATTATATTATATTTAGGTTTTAATTTTGAAAATTGAATTTTAATTGTTAGTGTAAATAATCATATATCTATTGAACCTGCTTCTACCTAAAGAACTAAAAATTATCCGATTTGGAAGTAATGCAATAAAAGAAAAACTCATTTATAGAGTATTAATACGGAATTTGATGCAACATGGCTATATTGTTGAGTATAATACAGCGTAATAAATAAGTTAGGAATCAAATTTAGTATAACTGTCAAGATATTTAAGTAAAAATTTTATAAAAATTAATTATTGGATTTTATCTACATTAAAATGTTCCTGGCACGTTAGAATTTTGGTACATAATAATTTTGAAATTCTTGGCATGCATACTCAAAAAGGTTCCACCATCCCTGTTCTACACTGTAGTTTCCAGGACAATAATGCCTTTTGTAGTTTTGGAAGTGGGTTTTTTGCCCATTCCTTTTGAACAGCTTTCCAAAGTCCATGAAGGATTGCTGGTTGATGCTTAGATAACACACTTTTCAAACAGTCCAAAAATCCATGGGTGATACATCAGGAGATTTAGCAGGTATATCAGTGAAGGGTATAGCACTGATACCTGTTTCACATTTCATTTTTTCCAGGAAGTTCACAATGGATTGCGATTAGTGTTGCCAGGTATCCCGATTTTCACGGGCTCCTAGACTGGTCTCACATACTTTATTGCACGGGATGCGAAAAGTCCTGATTTCTCAGGATGCACATATTCTTTTAGTGTGGTGCTATATGTTAATCTGCATTGAGTAGAACTTAATACAGTAAAACCTGTGAAGACAGAATCCATCGAAAACTGCAATCTAAAATTTTTACAGTCCCTTCTAAAGGATTGCCTTACTAAGCAAAAACCTTTCTAAAACAGAATGTTTTCCTGTTCTTAGTGATGCTGTTTTTATTAGTTTTATTGTACTTTGTTCAGTATGCCATGTGTAAACAGAACCTGTTTATAATGAAATTCTGTTTTAAAAGTAAAAATTTCATTGTCTCTACAATAGGAATACTGTACAATTATACCTTCTAAATTGGAATTTTTTATCAGCCTCTAAACCTGCTAACACCGAATCGTAAGCGACAGATGAAAAATTTTGTTTGTCTTAGTAGATATAATTGCATGATATTCCTGCCGTAAAGACAATGAAGTTTTTACATTTAAGAGAGGATTCTGTTTTAGACTTTTTCTGTTATCATGGAGTTTGCTCTATTTTTATGTCCTGATTTAGAAGCCACTGTACCGCTTTTTATGCAACTGTACTTGGCATCACTAATTGTGATGTGTGACTGCTTGCTTTATCTTGACTCCAACTCTTTTGCTCAAAAATGCGTCTGACTCCAACTCCACAATGAACATTAAAAATAGGCTGATTATTTTTAAATCAAAATTTTACTGAGAGGAATAAAAAAATATATTTTTTTAATTTATAATTTTATAGATTTTTTTTTTTTTTTTTTTTTGGGGGGGGGGGGGGGGCAGGGGATAGTAGAATATTGTAATTTTATTTTGTTTTACAACATCTGTATGTAGATGAGTAAATAACTTAAAATTAATAAGAAAGGTCTGTCATTTTATTTAAAATTTTCATTATTTTTACAGTACATAAAAAATATTTAATAGAAAAATATTTTTGGCTTTTTTAAAAAATTGGTGAATTTTATTTTGAGTTTGTATTAAAGTATTACTATTTTTTCAGGTAAAAAACATAGTATGTCTAATACGTATTACAATTCTTGCAAGGCAAAATTAGCCAAAGATAATCCATCTAAAGCACCACTGGTATCTGCAATTAAAAAAATGGATTCACAATTACTTTCTATTCTAATATGGAAAAGCTGTTCAATACAGCCTATCTGAATGCTAAAGAGGATTATGCTTTTGATGACTTTCCCAGTTTATGTGCAATTCAAGAAAAAAATAGAGTCAAGTTTGGCAAAACATACATCAACAATAAAGCAGCAAACCATTTGTTAAATGTATTGCAGAAAGCATGAGGTTAGAAATCAAAAAACAGTTTTCTTCTATTGATTTTTTTCTCTATGATGGCTGATGGATCGACTGACAGGACGGCAATGTCATCAGAGATGATATATGTTTATTATTTGTATGAACGTGATGTCAGGTGTACTTTCATTGGTTTGAAAGAATGCGAAAATGAATGTGCTTCTGAAATAAAATCCACAACAGAATCTACTATACAAGAATTTATATCAGAGTGGAAGGAAAAACTGGTTGCAGTCAGTCTCGATGGTGCAAGTGTAAACATGGAACCTGTTTCTGGTATTGTCAAATTAATGGAGGTGGAGGATGACTGTGGAGATCTGGCATCAATTCACTGCGTGACACATAGATTAGAGTAAGCTGTAAAGTGTGTGAGATAAAAGTGTGTGAGATATGTTGAGGACACTATTAAGGGCATTTATTCAGTTTACCACAATAGTGCCAACCATATAAAGGAACTTAAAGCTGTTTCTAAAATCCTTGATGAAAAAGTTTTGTGACCTGTTGGTCTGCATGGCATTCGATGGTTGCAATCACAACATCAAGCTATTTAGTAGGGTGGTTCACAAACCTATGGAAAAAAATAAACTTTCTCGTACAGACCAGGACACACCCTCATTTTTTTACATCAGCCCATACTATTATTCTGGCACAGTTTCAATGTCCTACTCCACATAAAACATTATACTCAATGATTGTCAACTTTTGACTTTTGGAGATATTTAGGCATTTGTAATTGAATTTTCTAAAATTTGAGGTAAAAACCAAATTATTTAAATATCTTTTATTTATATATTTACAATATTAGTAAAGGCTAACAAAATAGTTAACATTGTCAGATTTATATATATATACTTTAAACAATATTAACAACTGATTTTTTTCTTGTCATCGGTAGGGAATGTCCTATTTGCTTCAACGTCTTGCAAAAGAAACTGCACATCATCCTCATCATTTATTAAAAGTTTGTTGAATTCTTGAATCAGCTGAACACCTCTCTTAGCAGTATCGTTGACCACTCTTAGTCCTTTTACATAGTTTCTACCATTTTTATAATTGATATTGTTCTTCCATTTTTAAGGCGAAAGTTATAGAAAAGGCATCAATATTCAAACGAGAAAAGAGCTCAACAGTTCTTTTTGTTGCAAAATCTCCAAGGCAATCTGTATCATCTTTCAATAAATTTGATTGCCCTCTTATATTTTGGATTGTTCATTCCTGCAATAATTTTTCCTTTTGTTGGTACTGTGTCTGAAAATAGGGCAAGACCAACCAATTCGTCTGAAAGATACCACATGTGAGTTTCTAGGACTTTCCTTGCTCCTAGTCCAATCTCAGAATCAATAGTCTCATATTTTCTCAGGTCTTTCCATAATTGCAAGCCAACTACAGGAGCTTCAGCTGCAAGTGGAGATTCTATCCACGCTTTACTATATAGAAGAGCACTGAACTGCACAAATCATTGGAGCTGCATTTCTTCCCTCTTAGATGGAACACTTCTGGATAATCTCGAATTTCGAAGATTTTGAAACCACACATGAGTTTAGCCATCCACCGAGCATGATGAATAGCACCTGGTGTTCTCTAATGGTTTTTCTACGGTGGATTTCCCAAAACAGCAAGTGTCAACTCAATCATCTCTAATGACCACAGATTTATCTACATATAAAAGACAGGCAATGGTTGAACCTTTAAAATCTAGTGCATTTTTTTTTTTCCAATTTTGTACCTGAAAATTTGTTTGTTCAATTCCTTGCCAAACATTCTTAAATCTGTTGATGAGTGGAATTTCTGTGAAACTGGATGGTCCAAGGCACAACAAGCTAAAAGCCTTTGCCAAGATTAATTCCATCACATGATGTCGGCAGGCTAACAATAGTTCACGGCCAATTTTTTTCCCAAACAAATGCATATTCTTTTTACATAACCAGTGTTTACACTCGTAGTGTCAAAACATAAATCTTGAATGTTTTTCTCTATGCACAACTCATGCATTAGGTTAAGAATAGAATTCACTATATTTTCTGCTGTTTCACCACCACTGAACTTCCAAGGAGCTTTTCAATACCAGCTCCTGAAACAAGCACTGGTAAGTGAAAAAAACCTTTCCTAATACAAGACATTAAGGTAAAAGTTTGCCGTCCCAATGGAGGACTAGAGGACAATCTGGTTTGAAATCACGAATTTCTGACTCAACATATTATTTTCAAACTTTTTTTCTTAATCGTTGTATGGTGCTTCTTGAAAGAAGAAGTGCACAAAGGTCATGCCCCAGAGCTGATACAATCGGAACAATCAAATGCAGATTTTTACGATCAGATGTCTTGTTATGATAAGTACCACTAACATGAGGTGTGAACAGTTGTATTTAGACACATCTTGCTTCTTTTCAGGACTGTAAATAAGGTTTTTCTTTATATTCGGAAAATATCATCATCATCTAATTGCAAAAGGGACTCTGAGTTTTCTGAATCAGCCATCGAATAAACATAAACAGCTGTTCATGAAGTTTCAACACCTATGACTTTTTCTTTTCGTCGTTCTTCCTGTTTTATTTTCTGTTAAGAATTCTCTCTTGCTTTTTTTAATAAATTCTTTATCTTCATTACCCAAATACATTTTGCGTTTATCCTGTTGACCTATAAGGAATTTTTATTAGAATCAAAGCATCAGCATAGGTAATATAGAAAGGGCCCTTGCTTACAAAATGGCGGCTTCTTGTGTCAGAAGTATTGCAATGTTGCCAGATGCATTAGATAGAGAAACTGTTGCTAAATAATTCCACTAAACTTTTTATTATTTATTAGGAATTATGAAAGCTTAAAACGATCAGATTTTGTTTAAAAATTATGTATTTTAAACACATATTATCATCAATCTAAAACTATAAAATTGTGTAAAATTACCAAAAAGTGTCAAAATGAAGGTTCATTGAGCACCATCTTCCTGTAGGTGTAAACAGTATAGGTGAAAACTAGGAAATTGAGTTAGTAGCCAGTGGCCGGTAGACTCAGTTTCATTAGTAGCCACTTTTTAAAGTTAGTGGCCACTATAATGTTTCAAACTTTCTTGACATCTACATAAACTATAATTGTTGTATATATATATACATATTTTTCTATTAGTCAGAGTTTTATACCAGCCAACTATTCAGGATAAGAATAGGGAAGTAGTCAAAATTCAAGAAAATTACTTTAAAAACACAAAATCTGTTATATTAATTTTTTTAGTATATATTTTTAGATTATTTGTATATGTTCATAAAACTATTATCAATCAAATTACTATTACTTTCTTTATATAAAAAATAACTAAATCAAACTACCAACAGTTAGGTGTATGCAACAACAACAAAAAAATAAAAATAAAAAATAAAATAAAATGCAATAAAATGTAATTTGGATTTTATTGAATAAGTAAATGTGTTATTAAAAGGGGGCTCAGAGCTTGATCGATACCAAAAAACATGTAAACAGAGCTCTAGCTTAGAGTCTATAAAAAAACTCAATGTAACTAACTTAAACTTTGATATTTTAAAGGTACATTTGTAGTCTTATAAAATTATAAAATACTGTACTTCAATGTAATAAAATAAAAAATGTAGCAAGGTTTATACAACATAATTTTCGAAAAAAAAAAAAAAATTAGGTGTCATATCACCATCCGTAAGATATCTTAACATTGAATTGACATAAGAACCTAATTTTTCCTTTAAAATGATCAGGAAACTTTACTCTTTAGAATGAATTAAGGATATAACTATCACTCAAAAGAAACCTTATTAAAAAAAAAACTCTCAAATTTAAAAATTCAAAAAACTCCAAAAATACATTTTTTTTCATTAAAAATACTCAAAATATTAAACTATCTAAAATATATTAATTCATTCTATAGATAATGATGTTATATGCATGCAAAAAAATTTTTAAGCCATTCCATCAAATAGTTTTTTTTAATCTTACGGATAATCGTCAAAAATCGAGTTTTGAGAAAACGCAACTTGTTGCAATTAAATGGATGCAGCTTTCAAAGCAATTGTTACATAAATGCTTATAACTCTGTTAAAAATGCAAATATTTTTATGCAGTTTTTTGCACTGTGTTCAGAATTAATTCAATAAACAAAATAGATACTAAAAGAAAAAAATCGCTTTTTTGAAAGTTTTCAAGCCCTGAGCCCCTTAACATACTACACACATCACATACAGTTGAAATCTAAGCTGGTGAATGTATTTCGCAGGATTAAACAATATCTCTTGAAGAAAAATAATCTAACTGGTGAGCATGTGGCAGGAGTCGAAATATTGAAAATACGGCAATGTCTTTAAAATCCCCTTGCATTCGGGGAAAAAAATAAAATAAAAGAAATTATTTGAAATGCATGTGGAATCAAAACTGATGATTATATTTTGCAGAATAAAACTGTATTTCTTGAAAAAAGTAATCCAACTGAAGAGCAATGGCGAAAAGCCAAAATATTGAAAATACAACTCAATCGTTGTAATCTGCTTGCATCTGGTAGGAAAAAGAATTAAACAGTTTGCTAATTAGATGTAATCAAAGAGGAGATGCATATTTCAATGAAAAAAGCTATATTTCACTTGGCGATCGATAACAGATTTTTTTTATCGCCACTTGGCGAGTGGCGATTAGGGTAGCAATCAATGGCCGATTTTTTAATCGCCACTTTTACAACTTTAATCGCCACGTGGCGAGTGGCGACCGCCAATTTTCACCTATAGTAAACAGCTACAATTTTAGGAGAGTGATACTATAGATAGTAAATGTAAAAAAAGTAGGGGTATCTTGGTCTTTACCAGGGTTCCTACACAATTCTGGTAAAAAAATTCCCTGACTTTTCCAGGTTTTTCCCTGACCTTTCTCAGTAAAAATTTGGCTTATATATTGTTGTAAAACCCTTCACAATGGATTTTAATTTAGATAAATGCTAGAAAAACTTATGTGCTGTATGAATTTCCAATGTTTTAATTATTTTTTATATTGTTATATAGTTTGCATAAATTTTACATAAATATTTTGGATTGAATGAATAATTAATTCAAAATTTCTTCATTTATGACGATTATAGAAATTCTAATGGAAGTAGTACGTAAAAAATTCCCTGACTTTTCCCTGACCTTTTCAAATATTAAAAAAATTCCCTGACATTTCCCTGACTTTTTAACTAAATTATCAAATTCCCTGACCCGTAGGAACCCTGTTTACCTTGAAAAAAATTTTTTTGAACCACCCTACTATTTAGGTTCTTATAAAGAACTGGTATGCAGTTATTACTCATATGGAACAACAAAAAGGCAGAATGTGCCAAGTTAAGAGGATACTTGAAAACCTTAAAATGTGAAAGATTTTTTAATTTCCTTCATTTATATGAAGATATTCTCAGATTCTTGCAAGACTCTCTGAAACCTTTCAACAAAAGTTCTTACTTCTGAGTGATTTTTTTGTAAACTTTGAGTCTAGCAAAGAAAGACTTTCAGGAATGATTTCTGAAGATGCAGAAAATCTTCAGGAGTTTAAGAAAAACCAGGGCTTTCAAAGTACTGAGCGACATATAAACAGGGCTGCAGACTCGGTGGAGAAAATGGCCGACTCCGACTTTGAGATATTTTAACGACTCCGTCTCAGACTCCTATTCTGATTCCGGGCTGGCAACACTAGTACCTGGTCTGGGGTACTAGTGTTGGCTGCTGGTTAAAATAATGATGGAATATAAGAAAAATAAAGCTAAAATCTCACTATTTCGGCATTGATTATCTTTTTAGGGCTTCAAAAATAAAAAAATATAATTATATTTTCCGCTTTATTAATTTTACAATTTCGTGCCTGCAAACCTGAAAAATTCAACTGTCGAAGTCTAAAGAACACAAAATGTAAATTTTACTATTTTGGATCTGTGGACTGAGAAGAAAAAGCGAAATCGTTACAATTTAGTTATTATTTTGCTGTTTCTTCCAGACTCGAAAAATTTCTATGGAAAGGAGAAAAAATAAAGATGAAATTTTTATTATTTTAGAAATAATCCAAATTCTGAAGATTCTAATGAAAAAATAAAAAAATTACATTATTTGAATTAATTCTACTATTCAAAAGGTGAAAGATAACGAAATTTCACTATTTTATCGTTATTTTGGGTGTACCGCCAATTCAGAAAAAAAAAAAGAATTACAAGTTCATATTATTTTGACTCCTGTGCACAAAAATAAATAAATAAAGGAAGGGTATCTTAGAATTTTTACTTTTGGTCATACAGACTGGAAAAATTTGAGGGGAAAAAGGCTTCTATTACAATGCTATACTGGGTTCTTAGTTCTTGTGCCTCCAAAAATAGTACAAATTTATAATTTTCGTATTTCCATTGATAAGAGATCTGCATGAGCCGAAATTGTAAGGCCGTCCCCTAAAAAGTTTGGCCGTGCCTTTGCATTTATTCTCACCTTAATGATGCCCATTGTAAATTGTTCCTATTTTATCGGCATTCTGGCCCATTAATATAAATTGTCTTAAATCTACTTACACGGCCTGTTTGAAAAATTGCCTTCATTTTCTGGGCCTTGGGTCCTTACAGACCTTTGTACCTCGGGTTCTATCAGCAAACCCCAAAAATACAAGCGGAAGTACTATATACTAAATGTAAAATATTTACTACAGTTATGAATTAAAACAGCTTTCATCTGCTCTGTACACGGGTAGCATCCTGTACTTATTCTGCATCTACTTTGTAAACTGCAATAAATCGACCATCTTTAACTTGAGTAGCCTGATATAGTCCATAAATAACAATAATTCCTTTTATAGATTTAAAATTATATATAATTTGTTTATGCAGCCCTGCATATAAAGACATAACACTGTCTAGAAATGATTCAGACTTATGTTTGTTTAAAGATCATAGAAAACTTTTAAAATTAATTATAGCATCGTTAAGAATGATTTTATAATATAACAAATAAAAATCTCTTTACAAATTTAAAAGTGTTTGACCCATATTGCCTTTATCAATTGAAAGCAGGGGATGAAAGTAAAATTAATAATCAATCAGTTAAAAGAACTTATGAAGGTACAGATGTCATATTCGCCCCATATTGGTGCGATTTTTTTCAGTTGCCAATTTGGCGAAAACATCAACAGCATAAACAACATAATCCGGGTTACCACATCAAGCACTTTGGCGCAAGTTAAGTACCTGTTGCCTATATGATATTGGCGACAGAAAAAAAATCGTGCCAATATGGGGCGAATATGACATCTGTTCCCTTATGAATAATCTTCCACATAATGTACAAATCCACATTAATAAAGATGTATTAATAGAGGAAATCTGCAATTACAAAACATGGATTAAAGACAAATTAAATATTCCATGAGAAGCTGCTTAGCAGTGATTAATCACTGAATCAATATCTAGTTTCAGTTTTTGCAAAATCAGCAAAATTTTGGAATTTGTCATGGTACTTACTTCCTTTGAGCATAGCTGAATGTGAAAGGGGTTTCAGCCAACTTAACCTTATCACGACAAACATAAGAAGTCGTTTGTCATTGGAGTTGGTCAATGACATTCTTTTAATAAAGTTATATGGACACTAATTGAAAGATTTTAATGCTGAAAAGGCCATTAATTTATGGTACTCCGATGTAATGCACGGTTGAGTTAGGAGACCTGATTTTAATAACTAAATATCATGATTTTCTAATTTTTCCATTTAATTTTTGTATTCATATTAGTCTTTAAAAAAGAATTAGTTAAACATTTTTCTAGAATCCATATATTGTAGTTTAATCAGGTTTTACAGTTTTATAGAAAGCCAGTTTTTATTTTCTTTTAGTGATTAAGACAAAGATAAAGTGTTTAATATATACACACACCCCCTGCCCTTAACACATTAGAAACAACATTATTGTTAACATGGTTGCGAAAAGAAATGAGAAAATATGATATAACAAAATTGCAACCATGAAATGCAGTTTTGCACCTAGAAAAAAAATTGTAGGCGTCATGACGCCTTACTTAAAATTCCCAATTTCTAACCCTGCATGTTCCACATTTGGCAATCTATGTTTGGGAGAAAGACTACGAACATTGTATTTTTTTGCCTTTTTAAAATTCAAATCAGTGTTAGTGATTTTCTTAACAGTTGACACTGAGCATTTTAATGATTTAGCAACAGTCCTTTGACTTGGAGTACTTCCTTTTACCATAAAATATCTTACCTTTGTAATATTAAAAAAATTCCTTTTTGTTCTTGGCTACATATTTGGAACAATTTTTACACTTAAAGCCTGACATTCACGTTTTTTCCTTGTCTTATGGGCAATATTACCTATTGTGGCTTGTTTTTAGATATTGAAAAACCATGCCTTTTCACAGCATTTTTTAATAACCGAATACAAATAATTCTCTTCGGAAAGTGCAGAAATATAGCCTTCCATCCATCGGTTCTTTAAAAGCACCGATTTTGCATTTAAACATAAATTTCAGTTGACAGACAAGAACTTATACTTTCAAAACTATATTAGCTGTGAAAAATATAACTCCTGTATCCAGATTTTTTTTTTTTACACCAAAATAAACACGTTTAAAAAATGAGCAAAAATAGCCTATGTAAAAGTAAATTTTACAAACAAGACATACCTGAAAATACATTTTTAGATACTTACATCAAAATCTTGTTTATATGAGATGTTTAACCACTGCACAGTTAATGGTAGTCTATTCCAAGGTCCAACTCTCAACATTTCTGACATCACACGAAATCTATACTTTAAAGCACTTTCTCGGGGTATTTTTTTACCCACATGACGTAGTCTACGTGACTTTAGAGGATTTTGCCAAGCCCATTCAAACTATTTCAGAAATAAAATATTATTTTAACAGGAATAATAAAATAAAAATTATGTATTTTTATGGAACATACAATACAATGTACTGTCAAAAAACAAATATTTCTCTGTAAAATGAAATAACATGTGGAAACAAATCTTCACGTAAACACAATATCTGAATTATGAACTTACAAAATTAATGTAAGACAAAAAATATACCACTGGAAGAAAATAGGTGCATTATAAGGTATTACCCCAATATCAAATATATTGGCCAGTAACAAAGTTATGTACGCTCCATACAAAATTATGTTTTTTCTAACTATCAACATTGTAATTTACTTATATATATTACTTACCATTCGATATGATTACACTCAACTCAAAAATTTTATTTTTGCTATTAATTGCAATGAAATAAATTCACAGGAAATTTTCAGAAAGGTTACAGCAGAGGGGGACCATCCCCTCTTGGCACTAACTAATATGCATTTTTCTGCGACCATTTAACGAATTTTGCGTTTTTTTCATGATCTTTCGACGAAATCTGCGTTTTTTTCGCGATCTTTTTACAAAATTGTGTTTTTTTGTAATCTTTAAAAAAAAATTGTGGTTTTTTTTCGCCATTCTTTAAAAATATTTGCATTTTTTTTTCAAGATTTTATGACGAAATTTGCGTTTTTAGGCAATCTTAACGAAATTTACGTTTTTTCCGCGATCTTTTGATGAAATTTATGTTTTTTCCACAATCTTTTCTTGAAATTTGCGCTTTTTTTCATGATCTTTTGTCGGAAGTTGCGTTTCTTTTCACGATCTTTTCACAAAGTTTGCGTTTTCTCCGCGATCTTTTCCTGAATTTTGCGTTTTGCCCGCGATATTTTCACGAAATTTGTGTTTTTTCGTGATACTTTGAAGAATTTTGTGATTCTTTTTCACAATTCTTTGACGAAATTTGCATTTTTCCGCAATCTTTTCACGAAATTTGCGTTTTTCCACAATTTTTTGACGAAATTTGCGTTTTTTCCACGATTTTGTCACGAAAGTTGAGTTTTCTCTGCAATCTTTTCATGAAATTTGCCCTTTTTTCTGCGATGTTTTGATGTAATTGATGTTTTTTACATGGTCCTTTGATGGAATTGGTGATTTTTTTCTGCGAACGATTGACGAAATTGATTTTTTTCGGCGACCATATCGAAATTAGCGATATTTTTATGTCCGAATTTTCGCACTGATGACCGATTTTTTTTTTTTGGAACCGAATGCCTTAAAGTTTCGGGAAATTCGAGACAGAATCACCCGTGCTACTTCCTTTTCTTACGTTCGGGAGAATCGCCGATATGGATGACGTAAATTCCGAACGAATTCCACCCCTTTCCTCCCTGGCATCGATGTTTCAACCAGCGAGTGGTGCCCATTGAGTTTGGCGAGTGATGACAATAAAGTTAATCGCCATGTTTTAAGTGTTACTCGACGCCTGGCGAGTGCTAATTTTGTGCTATAATCAGCAATAATATAAATGAAGGAATATTTGTTAAAATTGTAGTTTTTTTTAAAGGAAATATGCAGGACGCATTGATTTTAAGATCAATTTTTAAAAGTTTCAGCTATATAATTTTACAATTTCTTTCTTAAATGAAATCAAAATTATTTTCTTTCATAAAATTTTAATTTAGTTTTATCAATTTTTAAGAGATTAGCTTATATCCACTTGAAATTTGTTTGCATTGCAAATAAAATTTATATTTTTTTTACAAATGTAATTAAAATATAAGGAATAGAGTGAAATACGTTTAACTCGAAAACGCTTAACATGAAATGATACAGTGGTCCAGACAGTATACTATGCAATTAAATACATTTTTCTTCTTTTAACATGAAGTAAAAATCGTTTAACACGAAGAATATTTGCTTTCGAAGTTCAATGGCTGACTATTGAGACATTTAATGAAATTTTTGAGAAAATCTCAACATTACTAGACTATCCTACAATTACAGGTCAAAATTGGGAAATTTCATTAGCGGCCACTGGCCGGTAGGACTAATTTTTAAAGTGGCCACTTTCTTTAAACTAGCAGCCACTTTTTTATTTCAAAATGCTAAACAGTAAAACATAAGTATTAATCTAAAACTGAGTAGCCCAAATAAATATGTTAATATAAATATACTGGAACCAAGAAAAGTAGAATCCTTGATGAAATGCACGAAAATTTTATTATCTCCTTGTGAAAAAGTGGCCGGAAGGTGGCCGCTGATAGACAATTTTTCACTAGCCACTTTTTTTCATTTACTGGCCCTGTAGCCGGTGGCTAGTGCTAATTTTGACCTTTACCTACAATATCATTAAATGGGATATATGTTGCAGTCGATGATGATGTGTCTACAGCACCAATTCTGACAGACAAAGAGATTTTGGAGATTGTTCATAATCCAAATGATTCCACCTATGTAGATTCAGGCGATGAATATGGCAACAGAATCAACGATGCAGTTCCTGTCCCCTCTACTTTAGAAATGCAGAAAATTATTAAAAGTATGTTCAGTTATTTAGATGCACATTCGAACAATTTGTGCACAATATGATGCTGAAAATTACAGTTCAAAAAAAGATGTTTGATTTTTTCCCCAAAAAATAATTTTTTTTTACTTGTTTTTTTTTTTTTTACCTAATGAATGCAACCTACTAGTAGTTTAACAAGAAATCAAAATAAAATTTGACGACATCGAAAATATTGGGAAGTTGTGTTCTTTTGTACGAATTTTTTACTCGAAAAAAAATGTTGGTCCCCCCAGTTTCGTGTTAAACCTATTTCATTGTATATAATACCATATACTACATATATTATTTATATCAATGCACATAAAATTTCAATTTTTAACATAGTAACATTTGAACATAACTTTGTAATTAAAACAAATTTGTAATTTAATAAGAGAATGTGAAAAAATAATTTTCAGGCTATTTCCATGCAAACTTGTCATGTCTGTCACACAGCTGAAAATCGCTATGCTTGTTGGCCAATGGCCACTTTTATTTTTGAAAAGTTTCTTCGACTTATTCAATTGATGAGATATCTCCAATAAAATAGGTCACATTTTTCTGTTCTAAAATACTAGTAGCCAAAAATCGTAGTATGTGACAGACAGGATAAGTCGCACAGAAATAGCCTTCAGCGATACTAATTACTAATGCAATCATGATAACATTTTATATTTCAAGTATATCTGAAAAAAAAAAAAAAACTCATTTTATTCATAATGCAAGCAAAAAATTTTTTTAATTAAGCATATAAATGTTAAAGCTCTTAAAAATTCCTTCATTTATATCAACTGCCGATAGATGGCGCCAAAACAATATTTAGAAATGAAGAGTAATTGATGTATGGAACCGCTGTCTTGTTTATATAAGTAGATTAACATTTAACTTAATTTTTCACGAATACACGGGTCAGTATGAAAAAGTGAAAAATGCACTTAAGGTAGGGATGCACCGAATACTCGGCTTGGCCGAATATCAAACTATTTGGTATGCCGAATATTTGGCTTGGATGAATAGCAAACTATTCGGCATGCCGAATATTCGGTTTGGCCAAATATCGAAATATTCAGCCGAACCGAATACTTAAAAAAAAAAGACTTTTAAAACATATTTTTTTTAAACCTTATACAACTTCTATGTTTATGTTTGTTTTAGAATTTAAGAAAATTTGATTCATTTGTTTTAATTCTCAGAAAAGACATGAAATTTAAAATTTTATTAATTAAAATTTTTTTTTATAACTATCCTCTTCTTAAATAACCCAAAGCAGATTTTTTTTCAGCATAAAGTTTACTTGAGAAAAGCTCTTGTTTATCAAAATGAAAGTTTCTGTTTTTATGTAAAACTGTTTTAAAATTTAACATTTTAATGCCTTTAAACTTTGAAATATAAAAGTATTCGACAAGCCGAATATTCGGTATTTGGCCTAGCAGTTGCTATTCGGCTAGCCGAATATTCAGTATTTGGTCAAAATCACTATTCGGTGCATCCCTAATTTAAGGCTTCGGTGTGCTTATACAAATATTTAAAGAGCAGAATTGGATGTTAAACGGTATTTTTTTTAATGAAGCACTCCAAGATTCATTCATTTGTTTCTAGATTTGAAATTTGCTGTTCTGAATGACAACAGTACTTGTTTGTTTATAGCTGGTTATCCATTATTTTTAATTAAGAACTTAAAACTCTATAATTGGATAGTTTTTGAAGATTTTAGAGAAAACCAAGAAGAATAGATGAGATAGGAAGCAGATTATGTGTATATTTCCATAAGTTGAACAATCAACATACTTACACCTAACATGGCCATGGTAAGTTTGCTTGAGGATGAGTAAGAACCAGAATTGTCATTTCATTTTTGTATTACATTTAATATAGATTGTTACTAGAGAGCGAACAAATAGATCATAATTATTTTTTTTATCCAAATAAAGTTTTAAATATTTTAAGCTTTGTATGCTGAGGAAAAAGGAGAAAGCATACATTTTGGATGGACAGAATAAGATTGTAGTTTAGATGATTGATTTTTTTAGTACTAGCAAGCAACAAAAAGGACAGATGATTCTCAAGATTTTAAATTTTTTGTGCTGGTGGAGGGGACAAGGAAAGCAGACCTTTAATGGAGGAAGGGATTTTGTTAAGATTTATAAATATTAAAAACAAGCGAAAATCAATCAAAAAGTTTGAAAGATGGAAAATAACTTCCCTTGGTTTTTTAAATAAATTTTTTACACACAAAAAAAAAATTGTTGTGGTTGGGAACGTATATATTTGGGAATGGAAACTACTGATAAAAAAAGACCTGATCTATACTTACTCTTAAAGCTGCTACATCTGTTGGAAATCCATGAACAATAAGGATCATATCCCTGGATGAAACAAAAAGGAAACATATAAAATAATTACATATTTTAAAATGACTGTTTCATAATATCAATGAAGCTGAAAAAGGTATAATACAGTAAACTCCGTACTATCTGGCCTAGTAAAAAAAATGATGAATGTTGCAAGCAGCTGAGACAGGCAGATACCCGTCTGTAGGAAAGTGATAACTGTGTACAGAAAGGAGCAGGAAGGGATTGCAGAATGCAGTAGCACAGACAGTCAGCAGTCAGGAAGGGAGATGAGAGTTAAGGCTTGATAACCTGTTTCGGCAGTTGTGCAACAGATGTTAACAAGTGTGGACGTTATTTTCTGCTTACCCTGGTTATTTTCATATAGTCTTTTGGTGTGCTTCTTGTTTATTTATTGAAGATTAACGAAATGAGTGATAACTGAAAATAGGTTCTAGTGTCTATGAAGCAGATACTACGAGTTAGCAGCTGAAGAGACGCCAGCTGATATTATCTGCTTGCGTAAATGGGGGGACATTACGGCGCAGAAGAGGGCTAACTGGGAGAAGCAATCATCGATCAAGGACTTTTTCAAAAACTAAAAACTAAGTTTTGACTTTTTTATCTTATGCACAACTTTTGTATATTTAATAACTTTTAATATGTGTGCAATCATTTATTGATAATTAGTAAAATAAGATATAGTCATTTTTTTACGAATTAAGCTTACATTTTATGTTAATGTTTTGCTTATTTTGAAACTGTATGTACTGTACATACAAAATTTATCTTAAAATGTGTAGCATGCATTTTTAATATAATGGGGGGGGGGGGGGGGGGGGGACAGGAAGTGGTCAAATATTTATAGAACTCCAGTCTATCCGTTTTTTTGTTATCCGGCCTACCCTTACGCCACATTAGGCCGGATAGTCGGGAGTTTGCTGTAATTAGAGCAATAGATTAGGGATGCACCGAATAATGATTTTGGCCGAATACCAAATATTCGACCCACAGGCGAGCCAAATAGTTACTGCTAGGCCGAATACCGAATATTCGGCTTGTCGAATACTTTTATATTTCAAAGTTTAAGGGCATTAAAATGTTAAATTTTAAAACAATTTTACATAATATTTAAAACAGAAACTTTCATTTTGATAAACAAGATCTTTTTTCAAATAAAGTTTATGCTGAAAAAAATCTTTGAGCTATTTAAGAGGATGGTTATAAAAAATTTTTTATTAGTAAAATTTTAGATTTCACAGCTTCTTATGAGAATTAAAACAAATGAATAAAATTCTTAAATGCTAAAACAAACATTTTAAAATCAAAGAGAAATTGTGAAAAAATTGTAAAGGGTGATATATTCAGGCATGAGATTGCAAACAGATGAAAAAAGAGGAAAAGCGCGTTAAACGGGAAAAAGAAATTTAAAATAATGCATGTCAATCAAAGGTTATTTTATTTGCAATAAAATTGTCAATATTTTTATTTAAATCCTACTTTATTTGGGGAGGGGGAGAATCAAATTAATAATTTATGCAAATACTATACGTAGGGTAGATGCTCCAGTTTTGGCCACACTGAATCAGTTTGTCCAATATTTAGGCTGTGAATTGATGCTAACAAATAATATGCATTCTTACACCTTAAGCAAACACTTTTTTATCATTTACAATCTCATTTGTTTATTTTTTGATAAAATGTGACTTGGAAAAAAAAAAAAAAAAAAAAAATGTGAAACAGCAGTATGTGCTCACATGTATTAAAATTTTTGCTTAGCCGACAAATTTTCAGAAACTTTCAATATTAGGCACTTATTGGGTTCTATTTGTTCTGAAACAAATTACTATTAGGTTTTATGAGGTAAGCTTTCTCTCTAATGCAATTTCACATTTAAATTAGTTATTTTAAAAGTTTAATGAGGGCTGGCCAAAACTGGTGCTTTAAATTTGCTACATGTACCAGTTATGGCCATGGAAGTGGCCAAAAAGGGTACAACATGTGTTCCCAGTTTTGGCCACATGATTCATTACAGTGGGAATTTTAGCCATTAAATGAATTTAAGAACATTTGGATAAAACAAAATTAATTTAACTTTTTATATAGCAATGGCTTTAATGTTATTATGCAATGGCAGGGTTGGCATGATTTAAATCAACTGATTTTTTTAAAAAAATTACTTGATTTAAATCAAAATTTTTTTTTTTATATGCTAATAATTGCTATTTTTGTATAGTTGAAAATCCTGAATTCATCAATTTCTGTAATAAACTTCGCCCTGGATATACCCCACCAAATTGTAAAGTTATTGCTGGAACTTTATTGGAAAAAATATACAATGATGAGAGCAAAAAATGCATAGATGTTTTAAGTGGCGAAATTGTGTGTATGACATTTGATGGATGGTCAGACATACAAAATGAACCAATCGTATGTGCATGTGTGGTAAATAGAGGTAAAGTCTACTTAGTTGACACAATCGATACATCAGGATTTTCACAGACAGGTGAATATTTGACTGAACTTGTGACTAAAATGATTCCTTTAACAGAAAATAAATTTAAATGCAAAGTTCATAGTTTCGTCACTGATAATGCTGCCAACATGACTAAAATGCGAAATGAATTAGAAGAGAAAGGTTTTAATAATGTAACTACGTATGGGTGTTCTGCTCATGTTCTAAAGTTGTTGGCAAAAGATCTACTAAGTAAAACAATCAGTGATCATATTATAAAAATAGTGAAATATTTCTGAAATAGTACTCATTTCCCTAAAGCTTGGTACAATAGTGAAGGCGGCACTGCATTACTTATTCCAGTAGATGTAAGGTGGAATTCTTATGTTGACTGCTTTCAATCATACATAAAAATTTGGTCAAAAATAGTAAAAGTATGTGAAGAGCACCGAGAAAATATAAGTTCTGATATCAAGAAAACAGTAATGGACTTAAATATTAAAAGAAATGCAGAGTATATGACTGAAGTTTTGAAACCCATTGCTTGTGCCCTAGATACAATCCAAAAAGAGGATTGTTCCCTTGCCGAATGCACATATCAATGGAAAATTTGGGGTAAAAAGTTAGGAAAAGTATTAGATAAAGATAAAATTACAAAATTTAAAGCAAGATATGAACAAGCTATTAATGGCTGCCATTTTGCTGGAGTTTTATTAAGTCCCTCTGTTTTAAATCAAAATGAAATTTCACTTAGTGTAGAGGAAAATAATGAAGGTTTGGCATTCATTAAAGAAAATTGTTCAAATCTTCTCACCACTGTAGCACATTTTCAAGCAAAAAATGGCTCATTCCAAAAATTACCATTGCTTGAGAAAAAAGTTTCAGATATTATCACAGATTATGATTGGTGGAAGTTCTCTTATGTAATGGGAGGTAAAGAGAGAATCAGCAAAATTGAATTTATTTACCAAATAACAACAGCCGTGGCTTCATCTGCTGGAGTAGAAAGACAATTTTCTTCTTTTGGACTAGTTCATTCAAGCTTCGTAATAAATTAGGAGTGGACAAAGCTTCTAAATTAGTGTTTTTGTTCAAACAATTAAATCCCTGATTTATTTCTATTTGCTTAAAAAATATTGAATTGTGATTTTTATCCCTTAATAAATAGCTTGCAATAAATGGATATTTAATTTGTTTTTAAAATTTTACCATTTTCTATTCATTTACAACATATTTAAGTTTATTTCTTATTTAGTGTGCACAATTCAGTTACAAAATAACAGAAGGGCTTTAAATTAAAGCCTAGATGTTTAATTTTTAGTACCAATCAGTAACTAGAATATAGTATTTTCTTAACTATATAATTATTTCTTATGTTATTTTTATAAATTATAAATATTATTTATTCTTTTTTAGTTATTTATTATAAAAAACTGCTCCATGTATTGTAAAAACATAAAAACACAATAATTAAAAATAAAATTCTAAAAAAATCAAATAAATCCGATTTAAATCAAAGAAATTCGATTTAAAAAAAAAAAAATCATGATTTTTTTCCAACCCTGTGCAATGGTATTATGATTTAATATATGCTTCAATCAGCTAATAACTATAAAATTTCTATTTCAATTTTTCTCTAAATGTGGCCAAAACTGGAGCATCTATCCTAATTCTGAAATGAAAGTTTCTATTTTAAGTTTATTCTGATGCATTGTTTAACACAGCAATCTTAAAATTTGAATTGGACAACTAGCTAACATGCTTTCACTCAAAATACCAGTTAATAAAGATGGCAGCTAATGTTTAACCAACCACTCAGCTTCAAGAAAAATCTGATGAAAACAATAATGTTGCAGCACATTTTTCACGATTCTTTGTTGAAATTCGAGTTTTTTCCCCACCCCTTTAACACTATTTGTGTTTTTCACGATATTTGCATTTCCCCTGCGATCTTTTGATGAAATTTGTGGTTTTTTGACGAAATTCGCATTTCTTACGCGATCTTTTGACGAAATTCCAGTTTCTTCTGCACTCTTTTGACAAAATCCCATTTTTGTGGTGATTTTTTGATGAAATCCACATTTTTTTGACGAAATTCGCAATCTTTTGATGGAATTCCTGTTTCTTCCGTGATCTTTTAACAAAATTCCCATTTTTTTGGCGATTTTTTGACGAAATTCACATTTTTTTGGCAATTTTTTGACGAAATTCACATTTTTTTCAGCAATTTTTTGACAAAATTCGCATTTTTCCAGCGACCTTTTGACGAAATTCGCCCTGAACATGGGAGCACTGATTATAGAATTGCGTTAGAAAGGGTGAAATCTATTAATGCGTTAAATGAAAATATTGAGAGAGGTACTGCTTTGATACAAGAATACACTGGATTCCTTACATGAAATAAATCTCAATTTCAGCTATTGATGAAAGTTGTGGAAGAGCAGTAGTTGCAGTAAGGATAAGCTTTTCAAGAAAAGTTGATCCTTATTTAAAAAAAAATTGGACTTAACAAATTAAGTAAATTAAGCTAATTACTTATACTTGCAAACATTAAACTTTTTATATGCTTAATATAGTGTTTTTATGTTATATAAAATATGAAATTAAGGTACTTTTCGGTTAGCCGGGCGCCATTGTTATATATACATATTTATATACATACATATATGTAAATAAGGTACTTTTCCGTTATATGGACACCATTGTCACCAAGCGTAATAGTTGATAATAGCGTAATAATACGCGTAATAGTTGAAATAATTGGCACATTAGCATACATTTTGGCATGGTGTCCGTATAATGGAAAAGTACCGTGCGTAAATAAATATGTATATATAACACTGGCGCCCGGCTAACCGAAATTAATTTATTACCATAATAAAAATTATCATTTTGGCTTATTTTTCTTTTGTCAATATCACCATGTTTTTAAGTGTAATCGCCAAACTTCAGCAAGCTTAAGCTACCTTTAAATATATTTCTTTTTCAATCAAACTTTTCCTACTTTGTTTTTTACTGTATTGTCCAGTAGCAGAAAATTCTCCAAATGTTTGCAACAGATACTTCAGGGGCAGAAAATAATCTGCAGGTAAAATATTTTACAACTGAAGCGTAAATCAAATGATAACTTACCTTTGACGTTATTATGCATTTTATTAATTTTACTAATAATAATCTTAAGTTTTTGTATTAAGTAATAAAGAGCCAAACATAGTATAAAGCGAAATAAAGGTTCAATAGAAAAATAATCTGCAAACAAGAAAAGAAAATCTGCAATGTCTGTCTCCCGTCTCAAACTTTCTGCTACCAGGCTGTATTGGAACATATTTTGAAGGTGGGATAAAAGAAAATTTTAAAAAAAGTTAAAATCAATCATATAAGGACCACCCTAATCCTCATTCATTAATGCAAAAACCTTTACATTTTCAAAAAATTGGGGCATGGTGTGCTGTATCACATGAAAGGATTGATGGACCTCTGTTTTTTTGTATCGTTCTGTATATACAGGGAACTTACCCCAGCAATTTGTTGCATTGTTAGAAGTGAATGAACAAGATTCTTGGTTCCAACAAGATGGTGAAACATGCAACCATGTATATGCTTGAAGAATTTTTTGGTGATCGACGCATCTCAAAACAATTTTGGCCACCTCAATCCCCTGACTTGAGCATTTACGACTTTTTTCAGTGGGGATATTTAAAGAAAAACGTTTATGTAAACAATCCCCAAACAAAAGATGATCTGAAAATTGCCATCATTCAAAGGAAACAATAAGTCACTTCCATCATGTTAAAATGCGTATCTACAAACATGCGCAAATGAGTTCAGTTTTGCTTCCTAGAAATGGGGTGAACATTTTGAACATTTATTATAAATGTTAGTTCAGTATTTTTTCCTACGTGATGTTAAAAGTACTTTTTATCATTAGCATAAAAGTAATAGTTTTAAGGTTTGTTGTTTTTGTGAATAATAACTACATATGTCGTCAGTACGGGAACTTTTAAGGCACTCTGTATTAAAGATTAATAAACAAAATATAGTCATCATAAAACTACATTAAAAAAAAAAATTAATATGAAGTCACTTATAAATTAAAGTTTCAGCTTAATGGTAAATAGCATACCAAGGACCCTTGTTATTAGTTTTCCAAGCACCGCCAGCTTTTAGACCTCTGTTATGTTGTTTTATTCGACGATTTGGATCAACGGTAAATCCAATATATGTTCTTCCTTTGAATTTTTCATTTAACGAATATAGTAGGTAACAACCAAAAAATTTTTCAACTTCCATTTGGTCAAAATAATTACTTTAACTAAATCGGAATACAAGCATTAAAAATTTCGTAAATAGTTTATTGCAACATCAGTATGAAATAGATTCAAAAGTGTGATTGATCAAGACGCAAGTTGGTTGGTTGGTTTTTTTATTTTTATTTTTTGGCATATCATCCATACAAAACAAAATCGAATGTGAATCAAAATCATTTCATACACATTTTAATATTATTTAAATGTGTGTTACACATTTTAATATTATTTAAATTTGTGTTACACATTTTAATATTATTTAAATGTGTATAATTAAAAAGATAAAGGTAACATTTTTATTTGAAGTCCGATAGAAAATTATATTGAAAATGAACAAAAAATTCGATTAAATAGTGTCACATCATTGGTCAACATTGAATTGGCTTGTCTGCTATGAAAACACTCAGAGGTAGCTAAAAAAAATCTCACATAATTTTAGGAAGGATCATTTTACAGGTATAATTTTTTCACTCATTAAAATTATATATGTGTATATAGAATAGCTTTAAAATAGAATTACGTTGTCTATAACTTACTTATGCCTAAATCGCAACCGAAATTAATTAATTACTAATGCCCTTTAATTCATTCTCTTTCACATTATTGTCAAATACAAGATTTATCCTTCACATTTTGAGGTATTCTTAGATATTTTTGTCTTATATCTTAGATTTCTGTAAAATTCTTATATTTTTTAGTTTCTTCCTATTTTAATATGACCTTTCTTAAAAATCAATGACGTTTTCTTTTCCACTTTGATTGTTTTCTTGAGTTATAGAGATCAAGTAATGCTCATTAAAGGAATTTTTTCTGTTAAATTGATTAATTTTTCAATAAAAAAAAGAAGAAAAGTTTTGGGAAAGTTGTGAGTTGATTTTTCTTTTGAGAGCCCATCCTAAATTGTTTTATATTGGTAATAAATTTAATCAATAATGGAAAGAGATTGCAGTAAATTGAAGGTCGTGATAAGATGAATATTTTTAAAGGAATAAATATTTACTGATGCATAACGTATAAAAATAATAATAAATCATGTAATTCTCATGTCTGAGTCATGAATATGTCATAAATAACATTGCTGTTAAATATCCAAAAGACATTCTTTCAAATAATAAAAAAATCATTTTATTTATTATAGGGTAGATGTGCCAGTAATGGACACCCTTCAATGTTTTCGGTTTATAAAAAAATAACGATACTTTTCGGTTAGCTGGGCGCCAACCTTAATATACACATATTTATAGGCATACATATATGTAAATATACTTATATACATATACACATATTGTATATATACACACACATATATATATAGGGGAGAGTGGTAATGAATGGGCCAATTTTTATTTTTTAATTTTTGTAATTTTTTCTAATAATTTTTTTTTTTTTGGCTCAGAATTGGCTCTTCAGTTAGTTTACTTATTTCGTTATATAAAAAAGTCATAAAAATTGGATTAGAAAATGTCTATAATCAATGATAATAGAAAATAAGAATACAAAAATTTGGCCCATTCATCCCCACCCTTGGGGCTGAATGGGCCACTAAATGAATTCAATGAAAAAATGTGGAATTAATCTTTTATTCACCAAATATGACAATATGAATGGCACTTGACATGATATGATCAAAAGCATACTGAAACAGTAAGTAATACACAATGCTTATCAAAATTTATAAACATCAAAAGGGATATTATTAAATCACATAATTGTAGCAGAAAAATGACAAAATAATGAGATTATAAGAAAAAACATAAAATATGAATAAAAATAATAGATAATACACATTATGATTTAACGAAATTTATATTTTTCAAAATTAGTATTAAACGACATGGTTGTAACACGGTTGAACTGCCTATTAATTGACTATATTTAGTGTAAATTTCTGCTATTATTTATTCTACCCATCAGATTCAGAATATAAACAATTATTCTAGTTTTATATCAAATGGGGAAATACTGGTAGGTGTGGTCAACACCTGGACAGTTCACCTTAATCATTTATACAATTTAACTTATGTTTCTAATAAATAACCAATATTTCTTAAGGTGAAAATGTGCAAATTATTTTTTAGACATCACTATTAGGGATTGACCGAATACCGAATAGTCGATTCGGTATTCGGTGATTCGGCATGTAAACCGAATATTCGGATAAGTATTTTCTTAGAAGTAGAAGAATTCTCTTTTACTTAGAAGTAGAATAGGCTAAATGATGAGTTTCAATATTATGTGCATGAGTTCAAAGTTCAGCTGCACTACCAAAAACAAGTCAAAGGCCATTTTTAATTACAAAAAACTTTTTTTTTCTTTCCTAAAATAGTCTATATAGGGGTGAAATCAGAACAACTGTCTACGATATAGGAAAAAAAAGTAAGGAATATGGGCATCTTTCCATTACCATTTAATTTTAATTATTTCTACATTAGTTTTTTCAATTTAAATTTATTTAATGTGTATTCTCTTTAATATACACCTCAAATAAGTATATCAGAGTTCACCTCTGTATATCTAAGGTTTATATTAAAGAAAATACATGCATCGAATAAGTATACTCCTATGCCTATCCTATAGCTTTTATAACCATTAAATTAAAATCGCTCAAATTTATCTTCATCACCACAGTGATAAATATTAATCAAAATATAAATATGTATCAATAATTTCACAGAAAATAGTTAAATGTACAAATTGATATACCTTTTGTATTTGAGAACATTCCAATTCAATATGTATATAATTAGACAATCAGTAAATCAGCTTAATGACAACATTGTTTCTTTTTATTTGAATGAACTTTTGTTTTTCTGAGAATCCTTATCCTTAATAATAGCCTGTATAGTTTAATACTTTCATTGGGTTAATTTGGATATTGACTAGTGATAAAATAATAAAAAAATAAGTGATGGGTTAATGAATTTGTGAGTTGAAAGAAGCCATTAAATTTTTTTGTGTAATTAGATTTAAGAATAAAAATGTAACTGAATTAAATTATTAAGAATTTAATTTTAACTAAAGTTTATTAAAAAAGCTAATATATGCAAAAATGTGTATTAAATATTTTTAAGTATTCGGTTGCCGAATACCGAATATTCGGTGTACACTTTGACCGAAGCTTCGGTATTCGGTATTCGGCAAAATTGCTGATTCGGTCAATCCCTAATCACTATAAACCTGTTCTAACTAGGCAGTAATTTAATATAAATCCATGACAGCCAGTTATGTTTCATATTAAAGAGAAAATCAGAAAAAAAAAAAAGAAAAACCATATTTTCATGATCAGGGCAAAGGTGGCCCATTCATGACTATGATATAGTGGCCCATTTAGCACCACCTATACTTCTGGAATATATTCAGGTTTTTTTAGTACATTAAATTCAAATAACATCTAAATACATCCTAAAATTAGTTTACAGTTATGTCAAGACTTGTTAATACACATATCTGCAATGAAATAATATATATTTTTTCGCTTATTTATTTTACTGAAAAGGAAAAAAATTTACTTTTCAATCAGATTCTTGACCATCCTATTGTAGTGGGATAATGGCTTCTCCCAAACAATGGAAAATTTGATGAGTTTGGTAGAACAAATAGCTTCATCTATTGGTGACATCTAAAATAATTTTATGCAAATACTTTTTCATATTTTGATAATGGCCCATTCATCCCCATGGCCCATTCATTATCACTCTCCCCTATGTAAATATATATGTAGTATATACATGTATGTATACAGGGCTTGAATTTCATGGCGGGATTCGCACCCAAAATTTTGAAATCCCGCCCGATATAATATCGTGGGCGGGAGACTCCCGTCCAAAAAATTTTGCATTTTGAAATTACGATTAACTCCTGCGAACCCCTTGCAAATTTCCCGATATTTTTGCGCGACTAATTGACACAGTTTGCGTTTTTTTTTTTTTTTTTTTTCTTTACCGCGAAAGATCGTTGAAACTCACGAATTTTCGATGCGATTGATAGACAAATTTCATTATTTTTTTCTCGAGATCAGTTGACAAGTGTCCGTGACCAATTGGCGAATGCAGGGGTGATTCTGTTACGAATTTTCCGAAAATTGTGAAAAATTGGTCATCAGTTCAACAGAAAAATATCGCGAATTTCGACAAATGATCGCCGAAAAAATTAATTTTGTCAATCGTTCGAGTAAAAATTCGCCGATTTTGTCCCAAAGGATTGCGAATAAAACACATTTTGTCAAAGGATCGCGGAAAAACCTGAATTTCGTCAGACTGTGGGAAAAAAACTTGAAATTCATCAAAGGATCACAAAAAACGCAAATTACATCAAAGGATAGCAAAAAAAATCATAAATTTCGGCAAAGGAACGCGGAAAAAAATGCGAGTTTCGGCAAAGGATCGCAGAAAAAAGCTAATTTCGTCAAAGGATTGCGGAATAAACACGAAAATAGTGTTTAGTCAAACGGCCGCTGAGAAAAAATCGCGAAAAAAACACGAATCTCATCAAAGAATCGCGGAAAAAACACGAAATTTCTCAAAGGATCGGGAAAAAATGCACAATTCGTGAAAAGATTGCAGGAAATTGCGAATTTCGACAAAGTATCGCGAAAGAAATGCGCATTTCGTCAAAGGATCGCGAAAAAAACACGCATTTCGTCAAAGAATCACGAATTTCCTACAGGGATCACGAAAAAACCCCCACGAATTGCGCCAAAGAATCGTGCAAAAAACTCGAATTTCGTCAAAGGATCGCGGAAAAACGGCACATTTCGTCAAAAGATTGTGGAAAAAGCGGCAAATTTCGTCAAAAGATTGCGGAAAAAGCGGCAAATTTCGTCAAAAGATCTCGGAAAAGCGGCAAATTTCGTCAAAAGATCGCAGAAAAAGCGGCAAATTTCGTCAAAAGATCGCGAAAAAACAGCAAATTTCATCAAAAGATCGCAAAAAAAGGCAAATTTCGTCAAAAAATCGCGAAAGTCGGAAATTTCGTCAAAGGGGCACGAAAAAACGCATAGCTAGTGCTGGGAGTGATCCCCCCCCCCCCCTCCTTCATCCCCTCTGTTGTAACCTTTCAGAAAATTTGCTGTCAGTTTCAGAAATTTCTTTTTTACTCAGAATCACCCCTGCTTTCTTACTTGTTTAAATAAAAAAATATTTTGCATCATTATTCTGAGTTGTTGATTTAAATTGCTTCAATTGGTATTTTATCATGCCTGTATTAATACAGACATGGCAAAATAATTAATGCAAATCTTTAAAAAGCACGTAAAATAACAGTGGGTTTCATATTTTTTTCTCCCTCCCAAATAGCTCAACTCCCCTCCATTTATAAATGTTGGTAGGGAGACTCCCCTCCTATGAAAAATTGAATTTCAAGCCCTGGTATAACACTGGCACCCAGCTAACTGAAAAGTACCAAAATAACCAATAAAAATTTACCTTTTACTATTTTTTTTTTCATAACTCCCCCTTGCATATTTTGGCTTAGATGCCATATATTCCCAGATGGCCGCCATCTTGGATGTTTTGAGATATGTTGGCGATCTTTATCGATATGTGGAACCCCGTGTGACGTGTCTGTTCTGGCAACCCCATTTTTCATTTGAGATTGTGTTGCGAGTACGCAAGATGGCCGTTTTTGCTTGTGATATCGTGTTGTGTGTTTCTGTCAATTATTTTCATGTTAAATTTATTGGATGTATTTGATTGAATATGGGTTCTGCCCATTTAAACGCTCTTGCTGAAGTAATTAAGAAATATGAGGAAATTTTGACAAATAAGGGAGGTTTGTTTACAGTGTGTATTCATAAGCCTATTTTGGAAAATGACGGTGATGTTAGCAGGTATCTCATGCTTGAGCTTTCAAGAAAGCAGATGTCTGTTAAGGTAAGTTGATAATTTTATATATATTTTATTGCCTTACGAGTTTTGTACATTTTGAGATTGCTACACAGCGAGAACTGCTGAATTTTGAGATTGCTACACAGCAAGAACTACTGAATCCAGTGATAGTTCTTTTTGGTTAATGAGCGCATAGCACTCATACGACGTTTAGTGATTGCCACTTTAACGAGTTTTGTTTATTATTTATATTTTATTTTTGTTAAGCCTAACATGCATATAAACTGGTACTTGTCAGAAAAGGGGTTTTCACGTCAAGAAAAATTCCTAGATGGCGGTCCCGGGAATTTATGACATCTGTTCCCGTTCACTTGACATTAAACACGTTACATGAGTTTGTTATGTCATCGAGTGATTTTTAATTCGACGTTTTATTTGTATTTTTATTAATGTTTTACTAATTTATGTGTTCTTTCTTTATTTAAAATAAAAATTATGTCAATTTATGTAATTTGGCGTGTAGTTTGATGATTTATATAGTTTGGTGAAATTGGTTAACGGGATAATTAGTAGTACCTAGAAAACTTTGAATTTTTTATACTAATAGAAATTTATAAAATTTCATTTATTTTTAAGGTTTTAAGAGGGGTGTCCATTACTGGGATGCTTAATTAGTCATTTTCCAGTAATGGACACCCCATGTAGATATTGCTAAAAATGCAATTTCAGTAATGTGTATAGTACGTAAAATGTTTTGACTGAACTGAAAACTTAAATAATCAAATTTAATTTTTAAATTACACTTACCAAAATGTAATAACTCCAAAACTTTTATAAATAGCTGCTTTTAAATTATTTTATGTGTTTAATAAAATTTCAATATTTTCTTTTCTTTTTTAAATGTATATAACTCTGCCTTGCATATTTTATAATCTGGCAATCAAACCAGTCAGGAAGCAGAAAATATGGTTTAAGGGCAGGGTCAAAGAGGGGCTCATAGGGCTTAATTTCTCCCCATTTAAATTAGAGATGCAACGAATATTCGGCCGAAGCCGAATATTCGGCCCATTCGGCCTGTCAGCCGAATATTCGGCTTCGGCCGAATATCAAATCCATTATTCGGCCTTGGCCGAATAATACTGTAATAAATGTTTTTATATTTACACAATATAACTTTTTAATTTGACAATTTATATTCATCATATATAATGAAAATTTTATTTGAAATTAACTAACACTTTTTTTTCCCATTAACTTTCATACTTCGAATGGGTTTTATCTACCCATTTTTATATAAAAGGCTAAAATTTAGGAATCATCTTAAAAAATTTTTATGCTGTATCAGTAAGTACAAAAAGTATCTGTAATAAGCTAACATAATCTGTTAAATTTAAAATTAATCTATTCAAAATTGTTTTAATACAGCTGTACAAGCTAATTCAATTTTTTTTTTTTTTTTTTTTTTTTAATCATAATGGGAAGTTTAACATTTAACCCATGTTACATAAAAAAATATTTCTTTCAATAATATTTTGATTTATACCTATAAAGAACATAAATATATGATTGATTAGATATAGATGTCTTATATGTATAAGATATTTAAGTCGTATATGTTGTTGTTGCAATACTTAAAGGTTTTTTTTTTTTTTTTTTTTTAGTAAAATACGCTTAAAAGTTAAATATAATTTAAGTGATTTTTTTAAGTCTGTTACTATTTCTTATTAAACAATGAAAGAAATGTAAATACTAAATTCTTTTAATTAGTATGCATTTACGTTTTAGATATTTTTTTCAAGAATAGCATTGTAATGCCTTAAAAAACAGTTAATGTTTTCAATAAATGTAGATTGCGATGCAGAAATAATAATTCAGCATTCTCAGGTGATAGTCTATTTCTTTTTCTTTCTTTTTTTTTTTTTTTTTTCGTAAATGTTACCTGTTTCTGAAAATAATCTCTCACTATATATGGTACTTCCTGGTGCAGAAAGGTACTTTTGGGCTAATTGTGAAAGGTTTGGAAAGTCTTCCGAAATTTTTGCCCACCACTGCAAAGGACACTGTTGTTTTTCTAGTAGTGGCTGGAAAAGAAAATTACTAATTTCTTTTACTTCTTCACATTGAGGGGCACTTTCTATAGAGGTTTCACTGCTGACAGCAAAGAAAAAAAAATAATAATAAAGATAAATAAAAATTTTGTTAATTGTGAGCTTTATAAAGTCTACAATGATTTCCTTCCAGCATTTTAGAGGATATTCCTTTCACCTTTTCTATCAGTGGTTTTTCTTAAGATATTAAGATTTCTTATTTTTTATTTCATCTGAAAGCTGAAACTTATGTTTCCTAGTACTTTTAAAATTTTGTCATTATTTTAAAATGTAACAACAACACACATAATATCTATTAAAATGTAACTAGACAGTACTCGATGAGGAACTTTTGCTAAGAATTTTTTGGGGGTTTGAATTATATTATTGAGGCAATTTTTAGGCCGAACATAGCCGAATATTTTTTCAGAGTAAAATAATGCTTTAAAAAATTAAAAATTTGTACATAAATAATTTTTAAAAGAAAACAATACATTTTAATTGTGAAATATACAAGAATTGTGCATATAGGGCATACTATATTTTGTTTTTAGGCAAAAATAAGTTCATTATTCGGCGGCCGAATAGGCCGAATATTCGGCTGTAACTTGGCCGAATATTCGGTATTCGGTTATTCGGCCAAACCACTATTCGTTGCATCACTAATTTAAATAAAAGCAATTATGTTACAGAAGTTGTTAAAAGTCTATTTTTTGTCTTAAATGTTTGCTTATTCATCTCTGAGGAAAGTAAGAAAAGAAAATTATTGTAATATTAATGAAAGTTATAGTAATCATGAAACTAGTAAATTTGCAGATCAGTGACCTCAAACATCAGTTCTACAGTTTTATTTTGAAATTATTTTAGTATTTAAACTATCCAACTTGCAGTATCATTTCTTTCATATTTGCAATATTAATTATGACAAGGGACAAGTAATATATCAAGTAGTCTCTGGCCCAGTAGCAGAAAGTTCGATACGCGCGACGTACGTCGCAGATTTATTTTGGACCTTGCAGATAAATTTGCCAACTTGAAAAAAAAAAACTATTTCCTTAAAAAAAAAAAAAAAAGTACGAAAATTCTGACAAAAAATATCGCAAATTCGACAAATGGTCGCCGAAAAATATCAATTTCGGCAATCGTTCGCATAAAAAATCGGTAATTTATAGCCAAAGGGTCGCTATAAAAACGCGAATTTCGTCAAAAGAGACCGGGAAAAGACATGAATCTCATCCCAGGGTTGTAGAAAAAATGCAAATTTCTGTCTCAGGATCGCGGAAAAAACACGAATTTCGTCAAAGGATCGTGGAAAGAATGCGTATTTAGTAAAATGATCGCGGAAAGAACGTGAATTTAGACAAACGATTGTGGGAAAAATGCAAATTTAGTCAAACGATCGCAAAAAAAAGCAAATTTATGTCAAAGGATCGCAAGCAAACGCAAATTTATGTCAAAGGATTGCGGAAAGAAGGAGGAATTTCGTTAGAAGATCTCGAAAAGCGTAAATTTCTGCCAAAAGATCGCTGTACAAACTTGAATTTTAACCAAAAATCCCGAAAAAATGTGGATGTCGTTCCAGGGGCGGAAGAAACTTGAATTTCATCAAAGGATCGAGGAAAAAACAGGAATTTAGTCAGACAATCACGGAAAAAATGCAAATTTTTTTAAAACAATCACGAAAAAACTCAAATTTTTGTAAAATGATCGCGAAAAAAGCAAATCCCATCAAAAACATCTCATGTAAAAAAAAAGCCAAGTCTCCTGACTCTTTGACCGTAAAAAGTGCTGAGATCCTGTGTAGAGCCAAGCTTAGCTCTCTTATTAACTCTGATATTTTAATTCACAAATTACTCCTTGTCTCTACAACTTTAGTAAATGATTATTTTGTGACTTGGCAATGACGCAGCACAGGAAAGTTATTACGTAAACACTTTACTTATGTTTTGAATTGGGATTAGATTATTTGATTAAGGCTGAATATGAACGCGAGGGATAGAATCCTGAAAGAGGGATGCACGGATTGGGGGTCTTTGTAAAAGAGGGGTCTGGCTCGAATTCACGTTACATAGGAAGAAAATCACCCAAAACTCCAGACATCAAGTTTGACCAGTAGAGAGTTTTCGCATCCGGGCTTACAATGTAATGTAAAATTATTTCCATGCTACAAATACATATACGTTCAGTGCTTGAAGAATAATCTTCATATATTCCACGAAATTTAGCAATATCACGATTCAAGATATTTTTATTGGGAGAGCATAGTTGTAGAATTTACGATTCGTTTTAAATCATATTTGGGAGAGCTAAGTTCAAGAATTCACGATCTGTTTTTAAATAATATTAATGTAAACAAACATATTTCACAACTGAAAATGGCGCAGGTGTTGTTCAGTATAAAATAGCACAAGATGATTAAAAACTTTGTTAATTCTATATTTACACTTTTAATATGCACAATATTTACAACGAAAATATTTGAATAATATTTGTTATTCCTCACTAGGAATTCCAGATAATTTCTTTTATATGTTCAAGAATATTTATTTCTCCCTTTTCGGAAGATCAAGAAATACACAGCCAGCATGCTGCTTTCGAGATTCACATTCAAACTGAACTAAAAACAAGAGAAATGCTTTTAAAACAATTAATACTTCAGCAACTATTTCTTCTAAAAAGAAGCCAAGCATGATTTCATATTCGGAAATAAATTTCCCCTTTTTTTTTAAATTAAACATCATTTCTTCTAATAGAAGACCACGATAAAAAAAACCTATACGCAGCTTATTACCTGCTACGTTCAAAATTCACATTCACAAAATTAAACTAAAAAAGGAACAAGAAAGAAAAAATGTTTTTTAATATTAATTCTCTAGTCAGACCACGTGACCTGGGATCACTGGCGCCTAATCAGTCTGGCTGAGAAAAGAAGGGGTTTGCGAAATTTCACAAACTCCCCCCCGATGAACAAGGGTTCATCAAAATGGGGATTTAAAATAATTAAAGTAGAAATAAAATTATTCTAAAAAATTATCAGTTACAATATACATAAATACAATACAAATCAAAATATATACTTACATACTGGACTTCAATAAAATAATAAACAATTTAAAAAATTTGCTAATATGTTTCTGCTACTAAAAATAGAAAGAACAATTTAAATCTATACAACTTTTTCTAGAATAACACAAAAGAATTAAACTAAAAATTAGAAATAATATCAAACAAGAAACATCTTTTTTTTTAAGTGAAAAAGAATAAAATGTTGTTTAAAGTCAATAACAGAAACAATTCAAGATTTTTTCTAAAAGTCAAATGTCAATGACAGTTTTTGAGTCTCTAATAATATCAAAGTTTTTTTTTTTTTTTTCCAGTCAAGTAAGAGTTTTTTGAATCTATTAATAATAAAGTTCAGAGGTTTTTTTCAGTTCTCAATTATACACAAAAATTAATAGGTCTTTTAATGATGGAATTATTTATCTTCAGTTCATAAGACCATTTTTTTTTTTTTTATCTCTGTCCACAAATACCTAACTTCCGGAAAGTTCTTGATACATGTTCATATGCATAAGAATCACATCATATATTTCAAAGTCAGAAGTATTATTCTGGTCCGTGTAGTGAGCAGATTGTAAGTTGAGAGGTACTCATTTTCAAGCGCTTCCAAAAATGATTCAGAAGAGTATCGCGCAAACGGAAGCGTTTTACTAAGGATTTCTTGGTTGCAGGTAAACACAAGATATGCTTTAGAGTTGCTATAACTAGTTGATCAGGGCGAAGGCTAAATTTCTTGGAGATTGCACGTTTGTTTAGGATTGATTTTATGCACTGTCTAGATTTTAAAATCTAAAACTTTTTATGAGTTTGTACTAATATACTGGACACTCTGGAATGAAAAACTTTTTCATGTGCATCTTTCACGACTATTTCAGTAAGTTTGTGTTTTGCAGGAATCACAACAGGATGTTTTTCATAACATGAGGAATCAGACTTTTGTAACCGTCCTCGTAGCAACAGCAAAACATCATCTGACAACATAGGATTTAATTGAAGAAGATTCGACTCTTTAGGGATACTCTTGTTACATTTCATGGATTTTATAACTTCAGGGAAACTTTCTTCCTGCACCAGCTTTAACCAAAAATTTTCAGCATGTAACATTTTCTCAGCTGATAATTCTGAAAAATCTCTTTTTTCTACC
This sequence comes from Maratus speciosus, assembly GCA_963932465.1. Lineage (NCBI taxonomy): Eukaryota > Metazoa > Arthropoda > Arachnida > Araneae > Salticidae > Maratus > Maratus speciosus. The sequence goes on from OZ010791.1 coordinate 417,530,198, forward strand.
TTTAATTTTATATTAGAAATAAATCTAAATACCCATCCAGTTACTCGATACAATTTCTTTAGGGAGCTATACTTTTCAAGAATAAAAATGGGAATTTCATCAGCTTGATTTTCGAGACTTCTCTTTAGAAACATCAGGTAATTGTGTAGCGACAATTTTAACGCTAGGCCACTGATCTTCGAGCAAGGAAAAAAATTCAGGAACATACACATTAGGGTTAGCATCAGGAAAAACATGCAATTGGAGATGCTCCTTTTCCATGATCAGGTTGCTAAAATACTGCCAGGGAATTTTCAAGTGAGCGTGATCAGGGATTTCTGAAAGCCAATTTTGCCAATCATTTTCTAGTTCACCAGAAACAAAAGGGGCAATAAATCCGGCTGAATCAAGGAACATAGTTGCAATTTTCAAAACATTGCATTTAGTAGAAGAATCATTATTTAATTTTTCTAACAAGGGTCGTAATTCTAGTCCTAATGTATCTTCTGTATTGTTCCAGATCAAACCTAAAATTTTCAAGGAAGTATTTGGGGGTTCGAAACTCGAAACAGGAATGTTTTCATCATCTAAAACATTAGAATTCAAGTTAGGGACATGATACAAACATTCGTTTAATGATAGAGAATCACCATATTTGGAAGAAGCATCATAGACTATGCGCATTTTTGTTGTAGTTTTGTCGTCACGGATAACAGGTCTGTGGGGCATGTAATAGGAATTATTAAAATGTTTCTCGATGCACAATTCTATCACACTCTCATTAAACTGCTCTAGCAAAATGGAGTTATATTCCTTAATTAAAGAATCGTTTTTCAAGAATTTATTTTCTAAACTAGAAAACCGCTTCTTTGCTACTTCAAGATTATTTCTAAGCAATTCACGAGAATTTTTCCACAATAATTTTGCTTCATAACGTCCATTTACGAATTTTAAATTTTCTTTAAATTCTTTTATTACCTCATGATCGGTAATGTTCTTTTCATTGCTTTCAGCAATGCCAATTGATTCAAGATCCCAAAATGCTTTCAGCTGAGTATTTATATTTTCAACTGAAACACGCAAACAAGCTACTTCTTTTTTATTCGACTCTATCTGCCCTTGCACCGTATGACCGAAAATAGTTTCTGCAACGTATAATTCTTTTGTCAATTTTCCCTCGATTCCCTTTAATATTTTCCACAAAAAGTCAGACCCTAGCAAAATATTTATTTCCTGTTCAAAACCTGTATCAGCAGGCTTAAAGCCTCTTGCTCTCATTATGTCTAGAAGTTCTGGTTCTAGTGTTTTCACAGAAGCTCCAGTTATATTATCAACCACAAGTGCTTCGATATTTATCGAGTTAATAGGTTGCACAACACGGGATAATTCAAGAGAAACTACTTCATAACAAGATTCATAAGGGCGTCTCTGCCCAAAAGGATAAACTAATAAATTTTCTCTTTGCAATGGCTAATTTTAATTTTTGTACTAGCGATCTCTTCACGAAGCATTTTTCTGAACCACTATCACATAAAACGCGAGCCAACAAGCATTGTTTACCAGCAGACACAGAAACTGTACAAGTCTGCAATAATGTTGCTTTATTTTGTTTATATTTTTGTTCTGACATCATAGATACAATTGCACCTGTTCCCGCCGATAGTTCATTCACAAATCATCACTGCACACAACTCACAATAAAATAAAACTAGCGGACTGTATTATTAATTAAATTTTAATTCACAAAACAATAAATTGAATGAGAGCCGATATTTACACTACTCCTCGGATCGGCGTCTCGAACCCAACTCACAAGTTTCAAAACAAACCACATAGATGGCGCTTCTAGCGGCAACATACCGCCGGGCCTTGAATGTTTCAAAACATTCAATACTATAAATATGATATCAATTTAAATTACAATCTCAATAATACAATTTTTTTTTTCAGCATATACACTAAATGAAATGTTAAATTTACAAATATAAACACAAAAATATAATAATACATTACACTACAAAATTTTTGTTTAATTAAAATAAAATGTATGAATTCAAGTAGTTAATGTGGTTTCATTCACATGAGGCAAAACAACAATTTTGGCCACTGGCCTTTTATATGTGCCATTTTTATCCCTTAAGGTTACAACTCTAACTATACCATCTTGGCCTGGATGGATTTTAACAATTCTTGCCAAATGCCATTTTAAAGGGCTATAATTATCAGGATTTTTTACCAAAACTAAATCTCCCTCTTTTATCTCTACTCTTCCTTTATGCCATTTGGGCTATTTAAGAGCTTATTTAAATAGTCTGATGACCATTTTTTCCAAAGATGTTGTGTCAATTTTTGAACTAATTGCCACCTGCTCAACCTATTCATAGGGATTTCAGTATAATTCGGTTCAGGTAAGGCCATTAAAGATGAGCCAATAAGAAAATGAGCAGGTGTCAAAGCTTCAACATCATTTGGATCATTTGAAAGAGGGCAGAGTGGGCGAGAATTAAGAACAGCTTCGATTTGAATAATGAGAGTCAAGAGTTCCTCATAACTTAAAATAGTTTTACCTACAACACGCTTTAAATGATATTTAAGTGATTTAACACTTGCCTTCCATAAACCTCCAAAGTGAGGGGTTGAAGGGGGATTAAAATGCCACTTGATTCCTTCATTAGCTAAATAATTTTGAATTCCCTCCTCACTTTTATCCTTAAATAAAGATCTGAGAATTGCTCTTAATTCTTTATTGGCACCAACAAAATTTCGACCATTATCACTAAAGATATCAGAAGGTTTGCCTCGCCTCGCAATAAAGCGTTTAAGTGCTGCTAAAAACGCTGCACTTGTTAAATCACTGACAATTTCAAAGTGCAAAGCCTTTGTAGTAAAACATACAAAAATACAAATAAAAACCTTTTTTACCTGTTTACTCCTACCTGTGGAATTTTTTACCTCAAAAGGACCGCAGTAGTCTAATCCAGTGCGCGTAAATACTCTGGATACCGTTACCCTTGCTGCTGGCAAATCAGCCATCTGTTGCTGCGAAATTTTAGAATTAATTTTCTTACAAATAATACAATTAAAAATAATTTTTCTAACTACATTTCTGCCAGCTAAAATCCAAAATTGAGTTCGGATGAGAGACATTGTGGTTTCTAAACCTGCATGAAAATATAAAACATGAAAATAATTAATAACACAAAATGTAAAATTATGTTTTGCAGGAATAATCATAGGAAATTTTTGGTGATCGGATAAGTTACTGTTTTTCAGTCTGCCACCAACACGAATGCAGCCATCACTGTCTAAAAATGGACACAAGTTTATCAGTTTGCTATTGTTAGGGATAGCAGTACCCCTTTCTAAACACTGGATTTCTTTCACGAATGAAGTCCTTTGAATGTTCTTTACAATGCACAATAAGGACTGAGAGAGCTCACTGCTAGATAAAGTTCCAGCTGTAGGATATAAAGGGTTTCTACAGTTATATATGAATCGTTTACACCATGCTACTACTCTTTGTAGTTTGATGAACGAAGAACAGTTATTAATTATGTCTAAAGGTTCAAGAGTGTTAACTAAGGCACATACTTGAGTCACTGATGGTGATTTCAATTCACGCAAAAACAGCTCATTGGTTTCAGCACGATTGCTATCGGGACACTCGACCACCTCAGGCTGTTGTAGGAATGCTGGACCGAACCACCACAATTCACACTGTTGAATCTTGATGGGATCTATACCTCTAGAAATAAGGTCAGCAGGATTTTGCTTAGAAGGTACGTAATGCCACTGTTCAACCGAAGTTAAACTTTGTATAATTGATATCCTGTTTGCTACGAATGTCTTAAGATCATTGGATTCTTTTTTTAACCATGCAAGTACAATGGTGCTGTCTGTCCAAAAATAAGTTTTAGAAACTTCTAGTTTTAAGGCACTTAACACCTTCTTCATTAACTTGGATAGCAGGACTGCAGCAGAAAGTTCAAGACGCGGAATAGTGACATGCTTTAGAGGAGCTACTCTGGACTTACTAGTGAGTAGCTTAACAGCAGAATCACCACAAAAATTAGTAGATTTCACGTAAATGACCGCTCCATAAGCAATCTCAGATGCATCAGAAAATCCATGTAGTTCTACACAAATAGACTGATCAATAAGAATACATCTAGGGATACTGATCAGATTTACACATTTTAAGGACGTAAGAAATTCATTCCACTCCTTATTTTCTTTCACTGGGAGACAATCACACCAATCTATTTTCAGCAACCATAATTTTTGCAGAAACACCTTGGCCCTTGTAATTATTGGACCTATCAAACCCAAAGGGTAAAATATTCTAGCAATTTGTGATAAGACTGATCGTTTAGTGTATAATTCACTTTGCTCGATAATTAAGTTAAACCCAAAACAATCTGGTTGAGGCTTCCACAATATTCCCAAAGTTTTTGTCTCATTAGAAAAAGAATATTCAGATTCTGAAGTATTGCATAAAAGAGCAAAATAATTTACTGCCCATTTATGGAGATCCATGCCTCCTCTATTTAACAAAGATATCAGTTGTTGCTGAATCTCCTTCGCTGTGTCTAAATCATCTGCTCCTGTTAGGATGTCATCCATGTACACATCCTGCAACAACACATTCGCAGCTAAAGGAAATTCATTTCCTTCGTCTCTGGATAATTGCATTAAGGTTCTTGTAGCTAAAAAAGGGGCACTAGTTGTGCCATAAGAAACAGTACATAACCTGTACACTTTTACTGGCTCATTCACCTCAGGTTTAAATACTATTCGTAATAAATCACGTTGACTCGGATGTATTAATATCATACGATACATTTTTTTAATATCAGCTACAAAAACAAACTGATGCTTTCGAAATCGCAACATTATAGAAAATAACTCATCCTGGATTGTTCCTCCGTTAAACTGCAAACTGTTTTAATGATTTTCCTGTAGAAGTTAAGGAACTGGCATTATACACGACTCGTAATGGTGTACTACTTGATTCTGTACGGGATACGCAATGATGTGGAATATAATAAGTGACTTCTGGCTCTTCAGATTCTATCACTTCTTCCATGTGACCCATATTTAGATATTCTTCCATAAATGCTTTATAAAGATCATTAACTTTAGGTTCTCTAACTAAGCGCTTCCATAATGAATTTAAAATATTCATTGCCTTTTGTTTTGATTCGCCAAGACAAGATGGATCTTCATTTAGCGGCATTTTCACCATATATTGTCCATTTTCAGTTCTAGAATAATTTTTCAGAAAATGTTCTTCACAAATTTCTGCTTCCTTAGTTTTAGAAATCTCAGACTCTCTCTCTATGTTTTCTATTTCCCAAAACTCTTTAATTATTTTTTCTAATTCCAAATTAGCTGTAATTAACCCACAATGTATACTACTTTCACCCCTAGCCGGAAGGCTTCCACTGACAATATACCCGAATACACTGTTTTGTAACACAATTTTAGTATTTAATGTTTGTGGATAAATTTGGCCTGGTCTTAAAAATTCATAGAAATTTTCTGCACCTAAAAGCAAATCAATCGGACCTGGGACATTAAATTTTTCATCGGCTAATTTGATGTTATTTAACACTGGGATAGAAGTCTCAAGCGGCCTAGACGGCATAAATTCTGTAATTTTCGGAACGACTGAAAAATTTAATTTTAAATGAAAATCCTTATCTCTATTTGAAACAGTTGTGTTAACCCTAGATCTAACATTCAACGATAAATTATTTATGCCTGAAATAGAAATGTTAGTCTTTTCTCCTTTCAAATTAAGTTTATCTACAAACTTTTTACTCATAAAGTTAGAGTTTGCTCCAACGTCTAATAAACCTCGTACTTCATGAAAATTACCCAATTCATCTTTTATTAAACAAACAAATGTGCTAAGTAACACAGCTTTCAACTCATTAGCCAAATTACATGTCGTTGAAAATAAATTGTTTTGAGTATTAGCTGGGAAAGGCTGAAATACTGGAGCCGAAACATCCAAATTAGATTTATTACCTCCTTTGTTTATATGACTCATTTCCTGTGAAATTACCTCTTGGTTTTCAACTTTATTTACTTTTTGTTCCCGAGGAAAATGCAAAGTTACATTGTGCCTTTTCCTACAAATAATACACGAGAATTTAGATTTACAATCGACTACTTTATGATTCATAAAACAGTTAAAACAAAGATTTTTTGCCTTTACCAGCTCAACTCTATCACTCACTGACATATTTTTATAAACAGGACATTTATGCAAAGGATGATTTTCATTACATGACAATATACATTTAGAATTTTTTACATCAGTTAGAAAAACTTTAGAAACTGGCCTGGAATAATTATTTTTATTATTCGACCTAGAATTATCAACCACAGGTTTTCCTTTTGATGTGTAATATAAATCTATCTCCCGAGATAACTCAATTGGGTGAAACCAAGAATCTCCTTGTCTAACATTTATAAAACACGTAACATCATTATCCAGCGTCTGACAAATTTTATCAGAAATCACTAACTTTTTTAAAGTTTCAAAATCGGTCACATTTCTCAATTTTAAATAATAATCCCAACTCGTTGTTAATCGGGATGCAAATTGCACATATGTTTCATTGGGTTGACGTTGTGCTTTTCTAAAATGTTCTAAACAAGTTTGTGGAGTTGGCTCAAATTCTCTAAGTACTATAGCTTTCACCTTTGAATAATCTTCTAATTCCCCATCCTTAATGTATGTAATAACATTTGTTGCTCTTTCCCCTAACAAATTTAGAAGAATTTCCGATTTATACTTTTCTGGGACATTTTTTGAAATGAAGGCCCTTTCTAAAGACGAGAAAAAATACCCCCAACCTTCCGGTCTAGACGGTATTTTGATTGTAAGCGTTCTTATGCTTTTAATGAGAGAGTCTAAAGATTCTATGCTTTCTCCCTTCTCGAAATCATTTAATTTTTCACTTTTGGTTTCTACACGGGCCTTGGCCAACTCAAGCTCTAATTTTGTACGTTCAATTTTTAATTTTTCAAGTTCTAATACCTTCGCTTCCTCATTTTTTCTCTTTTCTATAATATTATTGGCCATTTCTTCGACCAATTTAGAATCTGCTTTATATTTATCACTTTCCTTTATTAAATTCATTAAATCATAATTAGTTAATTTTGTGTCAGAAATATCAATCCCTAATTCAAAAGCTACCCTTTGGTAATCTTCTTTTTTAGCGCTTTTGAACATTTTAACAAATATAGTTCACAATAAATAAATAAATAAATCTCACATACCTCCAAAAATAAAGATGAATCACTTTTACCAAACTGCTGAGTTACGGCAGAAAAATATTTCGTTTCTTTTATTTATTTCATTTGTCTTCTCAAAATCAGCATTTCAAAATAACTCCGTTTATACTCGGAGTTAAATGATTACCTATGATTGCGCAACAGTGCACTGAAAGAACATAATTCTTTTTGTTCTTGAATCAAAACAACTGCTTGATATAAACTCCTCGTAATAAAGTATATATATATATATATTTTAACACCACACTATTAAGCAATATTATAATAAGGTATTAGATTAAAAAGGAAATGCACAAATTCTGATAAAAAGAAAACACTTAATTCGTTTCGGTACACTTATACTCGTTGACTCTAAAATCGAAACACTTTAAATACCTAATTAAACGCTTGTTCTTTACTCCGGCTCGACGGACCAAAAAAAGGTGTTCCCGCCAATAGTTCATTCACAAATCATCACTGCACACAACTCACAATAAAATAAAACTAGCGGACTGTATTATTAATTAAATTTTAATTCACAAAACAATAAATTGAACGAGAGCCGATATTTACACTACTCCTCGGATCGGCGTCTCGAACCCAACTCACAAGTTTCAAAACAAACCACATAGATGGCGCTTCTAGCGGCAACAGCACCTTTCATTTCTTTTTCAGGATTTTCTTTTGCTGTTTCTTTAAAACAAAACAAAGGACTATGGGTAGTGTTACCACATTTGGAACAAGGGTTAATTTTTGTTCTACAGTTAATTGATAAATGCGACTTAAAAAAACATTTGTAATAGCGACTTTCTTTCTTTAATTTATATCGTTTCTGTTCATCAGTGAATTTCGAACAATTTAGTCCTACATGATCAGAAGACTTACAAAATATGCAAAACTGTTTTGTAGATGTATTTAAAGCAGCAGCTGAAGGTATATTTTTCTTTTGCGGAAAATTTTGATATTTACTTGAAGAATTTTCATATTTGGTTTTAGAATTTTCATAAGCCTTGCTTTGGGAATTATTTACTAAATTAGTAGCTTCACGACATCTTAATTCCGTTTTAATAAAATTTATTAAATCGGTGACTTCACAGTCCTTATCGGGGTCACGTTTTCGATGGAAATCTAGTATCAAATTTTCGGGTAATAATCGTAATAATAAGGGTAATAATAAATGGCCATAGGAGCCTGATGTTACTCCTAATGCATCAAGATTTCTCATAGAAGTTTCAATATTATCGTACAACCTCCTTAAAGAAGTAACATTGTTAGAGGTTTTTACTGGCTCAAGATTCAGGATTTTGTTCATATAACAGTTTATGATATTTTCCCGCTTACCATACCTCTCTTCTAACAACTTCAAACACGTTGAATAATTTTGATCTGTCAGTTCAAAACCAGCTACAATATTATATGCAGGTCCAGACAACAAGGATTTAAGATATTGGAATTTTTCAATTTTTGATAACGATTCGTTTGAATCTATCGCACTAGTAAATAAATTAAAAAATTCTAAGAACTGGCTTGCATCACCAGAAAATTTTTCTATGTTAAGTTTAGGAAGCTTCACTGCTGAAACTGGTTTACTTCCGATTTTTGAACCGTTACTTGATTCTAGTAAAACTTTTGGTTCAGTTTCGATTTTACATTTTTTAAGCCTCATCTTAATTTTAAATTTCAAACTTGATATTTTTTCAGAATATTCTTCTACCGATTTTAGTTCTTTTTCATATTCAGTTTTTTCCTGAATTAGCTCATCTATTTCGGAATCTAATTCCTTTAGTTGAGCTTCCTTTTCATTTACGAGCTCTAATGATTCCATTAAAGAATCGCAATCAGTTTTATCAATATCAACAGATAATAATGTATCACATTTTGAGATTAATTTTGTAACTGCCGCGCGAACAGTAGCTCTTTTACTTTTAAGCTTATCAGGCTTATCCATGTTTAAAATTAGCTTCAATTTTCAAAATAAATTATCATGAAAAATGTATATTTTCAAGAAATCAACAGTCATGCAGAATAATAAAGGTATTTCTTACCTTTTTTCCGGGTCTTGAGGCACCAAAACATGAAGAATAATCTTCATATATTCCACGAAATTTAGCGTTATCACGATTCAAGATATTTTTATTAGGAGAGCATAGTTGTAGAATTTACGATTCGTTTTAAATCATATTTGGGAGAGCTAAGTTCAAGAATTCACGATCTGTTTTTAAATAATATTAATGTAAACAAACATATTTCACAACTGAAAATGGCGCAGGTGTTGTTCAGTATAAAATAGCACAAGATGATTAAAAACTTTGTTAATTCTATATTTACACTTTTAATATGTACAATATCTACAACGAAAACATTTGAATAATATTTGTTATTCCTCACTAGGAATTCCAGATAATTTCTTTTATATGTTCAAGAATATTTATTTCTCCCTTTTCGGAAGATCAAGAAATACACAGCCAGCATGCTGCTTTCGAGATTCACATTCAAACTGAACTAAAAACAAGAGAAATGCTTTTAAAACAATTAATACTTCAGCAACTATTTCTTCTAAAAAGAAGCCAAGCATGATTTCATATTCGGAAATAAATTTCCCCTTTTTTTTTAAATTAAACATCATTTCTTCTAATAGAAGACCACGATAAAAAAACCTATACGCAGCTTATTACCTGCTACGTTCAAAATTCACATTCACAAAATTAAACTAAAAAAGGAACAAGAAAGAAAAAATGTTTTTTAATATTAATTCTCTAGTCAGACCACGTGACCTGGGATCACTGGCGCCTAATCAGTCTGGCTGAGAAAAGAAGGGGTTTGCGAAATTTCACAGTGCTCTTATAGAAACTATTTTATGCAAAACTTTATAAATAAACGTTAATATTAAAATGTAAACAACAGCCTTTACATTCTCGTGCTGCGTCATTGCCAAGTCACAAAATAATCATTTACTAAAGTTGTAGAGACAAGGAGTAATTTGTGAATTAAAATATCAGAGTTAATAAGAGAGCTAAGCTTGGCTCTACACAGGATCTCAGCACTTTTTACGGCCAAAGAGTCAGGAGACTTGGCTTTTTTTTTACATGAGATGTTTTTGATGGGATTTCACTTCTTTTTGTAAGGAGAAAGCCAAAGAAAGCTTTTCCAGTAGTGTCGATTTCAATTACACTATCTTTAACTTCATAGACTCTATGGTTCCTGATTGCTTTGATGTTCTGTTTTTCCTAGAAAAGCGAATTGGCATGTGTGCTACTGTTTGAAATCCATTCATTCAATTTTTCTTGAAACTGTATTAGTTTTTTTTTCCATTTATCAGCTGTTCAATCAAAGTCCTCCAAAGTTAATTCTACTGTGCATTGTCCATTTTATAACTTTGCTTCCAGTCTATTTTCCATTTTTTTAGTTATAGCTCTCGTAATGTTTAATAAAGTGTTTATTTTAAACTGCAGCTTACCTCTAGACCTTTTTCGTCAGTAAGCTCCAATATTCATACCAGAGTGGGCAACAGAACAGCGCGTGACTTCTTAGCGAGCTACGTCTACCCATTTCAGGGTATGAATCGCTGTAACGTTTTAATGTGTGTTTTTGTTTTCGAAGATGGTTTTGATGATAGAGAGCTCTAGCTTCTTGGAGCTGTTGAGAACGTGATTTCTCGGAACGATTAGGCCTTCCCCTTTTGACCTCAATAGGTCTTCTAATTTTTTTCTCTAACTGATTTCTCTTTGTGATAGGTATTCATAGGAAAAATAATAGATTATTGCTGGCTGTTAAGAAGAGGAAGTAGAACGTCAAAGTGACCTCCTAAGAAACTAATCCCAGCTAATCCCAGTGCGCAACCACATACTCAACTATAGCACATCTGATATCATACGACTAGGCTATGTTACCTAGCACAGAAAAGAAAATATAGATGAAATAGATACGAACGATCTCCAGATGTAGGAACTATTCGATGAGAACTGTCTTTGCTGCGATCAAAATATAATATTTCAGTTTTTTCCTTTCAAACTTTCTTCGATCAACAATGTCTTTCGTTGGAATATCATACAAATTCGTGTTTCAATCCGTCACCGCGTCTTTTCAGCAATTTTGCAGATGCACACTGACATCTAGAATTCAAATTTTACACAATAAAAAACTGTGTCGCCAAAATTTGAAATTCAGTTATTCCTCTTTTCGATATGTAACACTTACAATAAAGTTATTTTTAGAAACAAGTAGGTGAAAGAATTTTACACTAAACATTCAAACCTTCATACTTTCAAATTTAAAGTAAATTGTAATATTTTTTAAAAATTTAAATGATTTTAGTACACAGTAGACCGAGCATAGCTCGGTAGTTTTTTTTAAATATTTGTTTTGTTTTAGTAAATGTAGAAATGTGATAGATACTATCTGCAAAGCATCAATAAGTTGCGGAGAATATAGCGGAATTTTCGTTATTGCATCTCCTCTTAAGACGTATCTCCGGTTAATGCGGACAGTTTCATTTCCCCGTCATATTTTAATTAATGTTAAAGGCATCGTTTATTGCAGATTTCGGTTAGTACAGATGAAAAATGGCCTCCCTTGGAAGTCCACTAACGGTTGTTCACTGAATATTCATATCTACTGCTCGCAGTCTTAGCACGGTTGAAAGTGAAAAGTCAGAGAAAATGACATCATAGGGGTGCAAAAGTGATGATGTTTAAATTTTAAATATAAAAATAACTGATTTCTTTTCAATATGTCATTTTTTCGGGGGAGGGGGGAATGTAGAATTTTGATTTTGAATTCCTAAACGATAATTTGAATACCTAAAAAACATATTTAAAATAATTATACATGAAAGGGTAGTTTGTATTGCCATTTAAAAAAATAAACTTTTTTTTTTACGTATGCGATTATGTTAGTCATATCCTGAATGCCACTCTCCATGTTTTATAAAAATTGAATTTATTATTCTTCAACAATTGTTGTCTAGGTCAATAGTTTGGCAGCAAATGTGAGCTATTTTATAAATATGAGATAAGTTTGACAGCAAAATTCTCTTGCTTTTAAAACTACTGCTAATTTTGCGCCATGGTCTATTGCCATTGCATCAAACTATAGTGATGTTTAAAATAATATGGTAGTGATGTTAAATATAGCAAAAGTATAAGAGCAGCTATCTATGAAGAAATGTTAGCAGATTTGCAGAATGTTTATACAATATTTAAACTCACCAAATTAACATTTGGTAAAATAAATTAATTTTATTTGGGTACTATTTGATTATCCCGTCGGTCAATTTCGCCAAATTATACAAACTGCCGTATTTTTATTTTAAATAACGAAAAAACAAATAAATTAATAAAACCTTAATGAAACTACAAGTAAAAAGTCGAATTAAAAATCATTTGATGACGTAACAAACACGTGTATGGTTCTTAATGTCAAGTGAATGCGACATTTACGATCATCCATTATTGCCATTTAATCTTATAGTTTGGCGATAGTTTTTCGGTCGACTGGATAATCAAGTAGTACCTTTATTTGTTCTAGTCAATTAAAACGAATTTTACTGTTTTCAGGACCCAGCTATTTCATGCTCGATTTAGTATAGTTGACAAACTGCGTTTTATCGTGTTGATAATCAGTGAGCAACAGTATTGGCAAGAATTCCGATTACGGAAGATAAAAGATTTTCAATTTTTCTTTTTCGAAATTTCCAAATTTTTTAATTTTTCCTTTCTTTGTATCCCAAATATTACCAAATTTCAAATTTCTAGGGCTACAGGATGTACCTCAGATTTTTGATGATCGGTGAGTCAGTCAGTCAGTGTCGAAAAAGCGAAACTTTGATTTCATATATTTTCTGAACTAGAAAAGATAGAAACGCGGAAATTTAAACATTTGCTTCTGCTTGAAGAGTACTTTTAGAAAAACAAAGTTTCAAGTTCCTGGGAAATTCCAGCGCAGGGATATGGGACTGTCAAAAGTACCCTGAGTTGCTTACGGCTGTGCTTTCTCGACTTGGCAGGGGCACTGCCGTGCTCCCAGATTTCTGTAAAACGATCACGAAAAAACGCAAATTTCTGTCAAAGGATCACGAAAAATGCAGATTACTGTCAAAGGATCGCGAAAAAAGGAAAATTTATGTCAAAAGATCGGAATTAAATTTGCGGAATTTCGTCAAAAAATCGCAAAAAGTGCAAATTTCTGCCAAAGGATCACTGTAAAAATGCGAATTTCGTCAAAAGGTCCCGGGAAAACGTGAATTTTGTCCCAGAGGTGCCGAAAAAACGCAAATTTCTGTCGCAGAATCGCAGAAAAAACACGAAGTTCATAAAGGATTGCGAAAAAAAGCTCAATTTTGTCAAAGGATTGTGAAAAAAACTGGATAATTCTGTAGTGCATATTATTGACACTTACTATGCATTTTCTTTTCAAACGTGTTTTTTTTTTCAATTTGAGATTAAAAGTTAAATCTTTATGTTAGCCGTGTGCAGGCGATAAACTGCCCAGTATTGGTCCCATTGCCGTTATTCATATTGAATCCATTTCATTTAAAATACAGAACTTTAAATTAAAATACATAAACTACATACATTTAAAATACACTCATATCATGTGAAAATGAAAAAATAATAATACCATTTTTACCAAGGACCATTTTTATTTCGACATCAAAGCATATTATTTTATTTTCCATACATGACATCATATTCGCCTGTGTTCTGTACTTACTGATATTCATGCACCTTGTATTATTAACGATTAACTTGAAATTTTCTTTTTTATTCCCAATTTAATGTCATATTCATCTTTTTTTTTTTATTCTTTTTTTTTTTTTTTCAATCCTTTTTTTCATAAAAATCTTTCATTTGAAAATTAATTGTGGAGGAAAAGTTATTATTCTGGGTTTTGATTTTTTTGGTAATGATAAAGATAGTTAAATTTGATAGGAAAAATGTCAATTGGTTCTCTGTGAAAATAATGAAATTTTGAATTATTAAGAAAAATATTTGAATAAAATAAATAAAACATAGTCTATGTTCATTTCTGGGTCATAATTCATCTTATGCAAAGGCATTAAATCATCTGTTTTGACGATGATTTCAGTCAAACATCCATGCAACTTTCACGTTTATAATATTATTAGGATTATATAAATAAGTAGCATTTACTGTTGATTCTTAAGATTGTCAAAATCATTTGCAGAATTATTCTTTTTTTTTTTTAAGTACAATAATTATATTCATAATCTATTTTCTTTTCAAATGCAATTTTAAATAATTATATCTTTTAATTTTGCAGATGGCATCTCTACAAGGATTACCTCCTTTGCCAAAAAGTTTAAGTGGCTTATTAAATTTTAGTAGTGCTCAATGGAAAGAACTTGAACGATTACATACAATGAGAACTATGATTCAGCAAGATTTAAACAGAGGAACAAATTTACAGAGAGTTCCTTCTCATGGTGACAATACAGATAACGTTGAAAGTGAGCATAGTAGTCCGGCTTCTGAAGCTGCATCACAAAGCCGATCTGGGAGATTAGATGTTCAGCTAGCACTTTTGAGAAAAGAAATGGTATTTCAATTTTGAATTAACTTATTTTAAATAAACTTTCTTTTTGTTGGTTTACAATCATAACTAAATAATAATAATAATTCATTGAAATAATTTTAAAGTAATTTTAGTCTTTTCTAATGATCAAAGTTAATTAAAAGGAACTATTTCATAATTTTCTGTTGTATAAATACAACTTAAATTAGTTCTGGAAAAATATTTACTTTTTTTTTAAGAAGGCATCTAAATTTGTATATGCTATACAATTTTTTTTGATAACCTGTGTTTAATGAGTAGCCTTATGAACATGCAACAAAGTCCTATGAAACTTGGACTGAAAAAGATTTTGAAATTTATTCATAAGTACAATATAAAATTTTATATACAGTATATTAAATATTACAGTATAGTAATATTTAATTTATATTATAGTTATACATTGAGTAAATATCAAATCAAATAATATAATTGTGAATGAACAACAAAGAAAAATTAGATTATTATTGCTTTTTCTGTATTAATTAATCATATCACAAAGCAATAAACTATTGGCAAAGTGTTGTATGCATAATTTGGACATTATATCTGTATGAAGTGTTATAAGAAAATAAAGCGAGTCGTTGGTTGTTAACATGTAAGTAGAAATTAATACAAATTTTATTTCTCTTTACAAGAGTGTAATACAAATGATGTACTTTATATGGAGACAACGCCCCCTCCCCCCCACCCCACCCCATTCACACACACACACACGTCCAAGATTTAAAAAAGGACAAGTTTCTGTTGTAAGGAAAAGAGCACTGTTTCTATTAATAAGGACACTTTTAATATTTAAAAATCAGGGCACTCTCTTCAAGACAAACAAAGAGTCAGTTTTTACTTTGCAAACAAATATTTCAATACAAAAGACAATAAGATTGCCAATTTTTTTTTTTTTTTTTTTTTTTTTTTTTTTTCTGATGGGCAGTAAGGATGTAATTTTTTGGGTGAGACGCAAGATTCATAATATTTTAAAATCAAGCAGCAGGAAGGCATATACAGTTAAACAGTAAAAAAAATTTCCATAATTAAATAGAAAATCAATAGAAAATTTCTCAAATAAGAAAAGATGCATTACTTCAATACATTCTACATGCTGATTTCATTTTAATAAGATTAGTGAATTATTCTTAAAAGGCAAAAGTAGCATGTGTATGTGTGCATCAATCTGTTTTAATAAAAATCAAGTACATTTATTAATTAGTGTTGACTGTAGGCTAATTTGGCAGTGTGCGGCACCTGACAGCCATTTTTTAATTACTTTATGCAACCGGTAGTCCTTTTCAAATATTTTATGTGCCCAGTGGCACTTGCTGTTCTTTTTAGTGTGCCTTTTTGGGGATTTTTTTGCATAATACATCAATCTTTAGTAGGAAAAAAATCGGGAATTTCACCAAACATTTGAGGGAGGAAATTCATGAAATTCGCCAATCTGTTGCAGGAAAAAAATGAATTTTTCTGTCACACAAGAAGGGGGGGGGGGGATTTCGTCAATTTGTCACAGGATGAAACGGCAAAAAACGTAAACCGGTCACAGGAAAGGCTCACAAAATTCTACTGAAAAGGGAGCTCTAAACAAACCAGCTCAACATATGTTTTTTAACACCATGCAAGACAGCCCTTTTTATTAAATTCCCACGAAGCGGCCTTTTGTTTTGGAGTCAACACTAATAATACAGCAGAAACTGTAATGAAAGTAAAAATTACTCATTTTATGAAAACTCAATTATAAGTATCATTTCAAATTTCAATATTACCTTATTAAGAATTTAAAAAATGTTTGTTAACAGTGAAATCCCTGTATTTAATTTTCTTATTATATTAGTAATTTCTAATTATATTTTAAGATTTTTTTTTTCTTTCTTGAATTTTTACTTTTACAACCGATGTATGATTGGAATTTTATTAATGTAGAAATACCTAATGAATTTTGTTGTCAAATAGCAATATATATATATATATATATACAGTCAACTCTGTGAAATCCACCAATGTATAATCCACAAACGTCTATTAACCGCACTAGATGTTGGAATGCAAGCAATGGAAATTGTCATAAACTCATACAGTTAAATTTGGTATATATATTTTTTCAGTAATCAATTTTCCAATGAATAAATATTTAAATATAAATTGAATATAAATATTTAAATTTCCTTGAGTAACAAAATTTTATCTCCGTGAAAGAAGTAATGTGTGTTCATAAACTGCAGAAAACAATTATTGACAACAAACCAAAACTGAAACTACCATTGCGTTGTGTCAGTGTTTAAATGTTGTATTGTATATAATAGGACTGGGCGATGTAGAAATTTCTTAAATCGATTTATCATCCATCCAACATCGCGATTTAGTGCTAAATCGCGATGTTGGATGGATGATAAATCGATTTTAAAAATTAGTGACCTATTGTAATACATTTTATAAACTCATTCTATAAGAAGTAATATAAAAGAAAATAATTTTTTTTTTGTCTGACTTGTTATGCATGCTACAATCTAAAATCCTTAAGGGGGGGGGGGGGGGCTTCCCCTAGCCCACTCAAATAGCACTTCATTGCTAACAGCCTACATACACTTTTTTTTTTTTTTTTTTTACAGACACAGATTTAAAAAGTTACTGAGGTAAAAGAGAAGCATATTAAAAGACTTCAATGATGAATTTAACTATTCATTTACCATGATGAGAAAAGTAGGGGGAAAAAAGGGGGGGGGGGAGATATGAGAAATAATGTGCAATTTTATATCTTTTTAACTTTTAGATTAAAATAAGATTTGTTTAACATAAATGCTGACATTTATATAGCGGATGGAGAAGGATTGAAAGTGTGACCCTTGGAGTACATCACTGAAATTGCTGATTTTTTTCGTGGTTGTTGCCATCCTTTAAGATTAGTAATAAAATATAATCTTAAAATATATCTCTTTTTAATGATAACAAAATGTCAAAAAAGCAAAAAATCGCAGATCTGCAGAAAAATCTAATGAATGCCTCCTCCAGCCCTCCCTCATTCTGCTGTAAAAATAAAGTTACTTGACTCATTACAGAACTTTATTAAAATATTTTTAATTAATTACAAAATAATAATAAATTAAAACTAAAATATTCCCATAATACCTAAACATATGAAAATTAATTTTTCATGAAAATAATGCATAAAAATATAAACTAAAAATGGATGAATTTGGATATAAATAGTGAATCAATTTCAGCAAGATACTCAATCCATGTGACTGGCATTGAAATCGGATGTCAAATCTGATGCATGACTATTTTAAAATATTTTAATTAATTACAGAATAATAAAAAATAAAGAATATGTATTAAAATATTACCCAAACATGTGAAAAATGAATGTTTCATTAAAAGAATGTATAAAAATAAAAACTGAAATTCGATGAATTTGGATTTTAAATATGAAACTTTATTCTTTTTTTTCCAACCATAAATACTCAATCAATTTCAGGAAAAAAATATTAGTAGTAAAAGAAAAATATTTCATGTGGATCACGGCCAAATAGTGATACACAAAACAATGCATGACTATACCTTTAAAATAATTTCATTAATTACAAAATAATAGAAAATAAAAAATAAATGTTAAAATATTACTAAAACATGTAAAAAATGAATTTTTCATCATAAGAATGCATAAAAGTATAAACTGCAAGTCGATGAGTTTGGATTTTAAATATTTATTATTATTTTTTTTTTTAATCCTATAAATGCTGAATGAATTTCAGGAAAACAATCTTTTGAAACAATGCAGGATTCTACTTTAAAATATTTTAATTAATTACAGAATATTGGAAAATAAAAAATACATATTGCAATATTACTCAAATATGTGAAAACTTAATTTATCATCAAAAGATTGCATTAGCATATAAATTGAAATTCGATGAATTTGGATTTTAAGATTTAAACATTACTTTTTCCTTTCAACTTTCCACTCTATAAATTCTTAATTTCTGAAAAATACACCTTCCAATCTCGTAAACTCTGAATCTTGTTTACAAAATAAATAAATAAATATCAATTCTTACATAAATCATCGTTTTCTTAAATCGCCTTTTTCTTAAATTGGATCCTGCTAAATCGATTTAACACCAGCTTGCCTTGTTTTCATTAAATCGTCTTTTTCTTAAATTGGAAAGTATGGAGGCTTGCGATGTTTGCTTAAATCGGATCGTCCTAAATCGATTTAACACCAGCTTGCCTTGTTTGTCTTAAATCGGAAAGCATTGAGGCTTGCGATGTTTGCTTAAATCGGATCCTCCTAAATCGATTTAACACCAGCTTGGCATGTAAGTGGTAGATACATCAAAGTAGATAAATCGGTTTTCCGATGTTAGCTCTGAATCAGTATTTTGTTTTAAATCGATTTAAAGCCAATGTCTAAATCGCGATTTAAGACAATGGCTAAATCGCGATTTAAGACAATGGCTAAATCGCGATTTAAGACAATGGCTAAATCGCGATTTAAGACATTAGCTAAATCGCGATTTCCGATTTTAGCTTAAATCGATTTAAGACCAATGGTTAAATCGGATTTCCGATGTAAGCTTTAAATCGATTTAAGGCCCAGGCCTAGTATATAATTTAAATTTTCTTTAATCTTAGTTATTAAACATAATCAATCAATGTTGCATTGTGTTTTTCTTTTCCATTGTAATTTTTGTGCAGTTGTTCCTAATTTATAGTTAGACTTTAAAAAATAAACTGTAAATAAAGGGATGATCTATAATCCGCAAAAATGTATAATTCACAAAATCCTTGGTCCCTAAGTGCACAGAGTTGACTGTATATAGTGTCGAACCTCATTAACGCGAATACTCCCAAGGAATTTCTTTTTGTTTGCGTTAAAAGTAGTTTCAGATATCTATACTTTAAAAATATTATATATTCCGTGTAATAAGAATAAATATACCTGTGCATCTTCAAAATCTACTGTATTGCTGGTGTTGAATGTGTTTCCTAAGATCTATCCTTCAAGAATATAGACCTACGAGTGGGATATTTCTCGGTAGAAGTCTTTTCAAGAACTGGCCAGTATTTACGTTACATCCAAAGAAATGCGTCAAAGCTATGGATAGCCAACCCGAGTTATTTTTGCGGATTAGAATATAAGTCATTACTGCCACAGCGATATCTCAGTTTAATTAGCATATGTAAACAGCTTTGTAAAAACAACTTCAATTGGCATTACATACTTTTTTTTAACCCTCCAATGCAATTCTTATAACAGAATTTTATTTTTTGAGTGCGTAGAACGACGCATCACCTGACAATTTTACAATCTCTAGTCTGCGGCTATCAAAACTAAAGACATTTCCCTTCCAAGACTAGCAAAACTTTCAAAACTGTGGAGTTCGGGAAAAAAAAATAGAACTCCGTACAATTGCATCGAAAAGTTGGGAAAACTTGCTTCATTCGCTCTATGAGTATGAAATATTTCAACGGCTGATCCTTTTCAATTCATGATAAACAAGATTTTGCATTAAGTGTGTTTGTGTTAAAAGGACTAAAATCACAGTAAATTCCTATACAATTTGATGGGACAACTGGAAACAATTTATGTTAAAAGTAATTTGCGTGTTCATGTTAACGAGGTTCGACTGTATATTACATGAAATTCTGCAGAGGTTAGCAGAACAAATTATATATCTTCATTTTTTTTAAATAGTCTCTATGCACCTTAAGTATTTTAACATAGATATCCTATTTTATTTGTTTGTAAACATAATATTTAGGTTTTGCAATTGCTTTATATGTGGGTTAAAAAAAAAGAAAAATTGTGAGATTTACAGGTAATTTTAAAAGTTTTATTTGATACATCAATATAAAGTAGCTAAATTTAGCTGTGTTCTATTGTTTAAATATAATATATAAAGCATTGCCATAAAAATAATGTATAAATGAACTCATTTAACAGCAATTTGTGAAGAGAAATAAACAGTTTACCAAACTTGGTGATGTACAATTAACAATTTATGCTGTTAACAACATTTAGTGCTTTGGTATAAAATTACGATTGTCATAACTGAAAAGTACCTGATTTTTTTTTTTTTTTTACTTTTAATAAAATTTTTATTCATAGAATAGATCAATTTCTTAATAAAAACCCAGTCTATAATAAGAGATAATACTACACTTTTATTATTGAATATTTTAATTCTATGTGAAGTATTACATTCTGATAAAATAAATTAAAATGTTTTATTTTCAGGTTGGTTTACGGCAGCTAGATATGTCTCTGCTTTGTCAGTTATGGTCACTGAATGAATCGATTCATGAATATAAGCAGTTTCTCCAAGATCGCATGTCACTTAGTCTTTCTCCATCTCATAATTCTTCTGGATGGGATAATGGGATGGATTCCCCTAGTAGTGAAGAACATGGGGAAATTAATGGCAAATCCTTTGAAGGTGAAAATCAAAATAGTGATATACAAGAAAATATTCAAGACTATAATTTAGCTTCTCGCAAATTATCAGTGGACAGTACATCTCATTCTAGCTTAGAATTCGGAGACATATAGAAAATGAAACTTCTTTATGAACAAATGACCTAGGTTTTTGTTAACTTGTATAATCATTTATATATTTATATATACACACATATATATATATATTTTTTTGAAAACCTCAAAGTTCTCCATTTGAATTTTCTGTACACAAGACAAGAGCTCATGGTCTGTACATGTACATTTGAATTTCATCACATTCTGAATCATTATTATTAAAAATCATGTTCATAAATTTATATGATGCATTTGCACTTTGTTAATCATTTTCATATAATTTAAAATGATGCATTTATATTTTTTCAATATCTTGTGAATATTTTGTTTTATAAAATATACTTATTTACATTTATTTCATTACAGCATATTTCTGTTGAACTGGATTATGATTTGTTTGTAATTGCTTTATCAAAACCAATAGATTATTGGATATATTGAATTGCAGTTTTATCATTCGATTAAACATTTGATATTATTTTATCTTTGGTTTACTTTTGTAATTCACATCTGCAAATATTACACTTTTAAATAAATTCACAATAAAAGTATCTGGTTTTAAAAACAACTAGTACATAATTAAATTTTTTTTTAGTATAACTGGTTCCTTATTTTATAAGTGTTCAAATAACTATCATTAAACACCAGATTTAATTTTCATTAATTTTTTACTTGTTTACTTTCACATCAATGCCAATCAGTGTTACATATTGTAGTGGCCAAAATTGTAGAAACCTTTTTGAAAAAGTGTATTTTTGAAGTTTCATGGCTCATAACACCCCTTTCTGTTTAAGTAATAACATAAAATTATATATCAGTGGAAATATAATTTAATCAAGAATGTAATGAAATAAATTTCATTCAGTTATTAGTGTTTAATCAAAAGTTATAGACAAATAAACACAACTTGCTTAGGTTAATATGAAGTAGCTTTCATTTATTTGAAGGATGCCAATAAGCACAAGTGTTTAGAGAGCCAATCGGGTGTCATGCTGTTTTAGCAGTGAATCAATAAGGTAACAGTAGGATTCAACTGTTGCTGTTGTGTTTTGGAGGACATTTGAGGACTGTTATGAGAGAGGAAAGCCTCATACATTCAAATTTTGGAGATGGCCGTAAAAGCATTAGGGAAATACATTACGTTTGCAAGAACCCAACAGCTCCAATCCCGTGAACCGAAAAGCTGGAATATTTTAGTTTGCTGGATCTAGGAAATCCAAACATAATTATTAATAACACAGTCAAGAGAAAACTCATTGAATTAGCAGTCCACTTAGAACAAACATACTTTCTTTATTTTGCCGATTTCTTTACATATTCCCAGCCGTAAGGCCAGGTAAAATTAAAGGCAGGGAGGTGTCACTGATTACATAATAATTTTTGTAGTATCTTCTGCCTCGAAACAGCAGTGTATTACAGTTTTGTTCACTTGGCATAACATCAGATAAAACACGCCAAACTTTCACCAAAAATATAAAAATAAGACGCAATCTGGCGAAAACTGAACCAACACAATAAAATAAATCTGATGACATATATATTATTATTTCATCAAATAATCTTACAAGCCTTTCAATAAATCATTAAATGATTTAGATCAAGAGTAATGAAAACAGATTCTGTAACCAAATAATAAATGAAATTATACTTTTTGATTTATGACATGGTTCGCTTAAAAGGAAATTACAAGTACCCTATGATTAATGCATAACATAATTTTGAATTGCACAAAGAAATGATACTAGTTGATTTATCCGACGTGAGATAATATAAACAGATTCCTTGAAATGTGTTACTTCTGGAGATACTAAATTATTATTATAGCTTAAAGTATACCAAATAATAATATATCACCAGGAAATTAAATGCTTCTATTTACCAATTATATAACGGTTGCTAACAAACTTGCAATATCTTACTCTGCCTTTTATTAAGTTGAAAAAAGTAAATACGAAAAGAAAGAATGATTAATGATAGAACATAGATTCCTTTTTCAGAATAAAATGAGCGACTGATTAAAATAGCTACGTAGTTCAATAATTAATGTCTCCTACGTAATTTAAGTGAAATATATGTGATCAACATCACAACTGTGAAGAGGCCATTTGTGAATGATTTAATGTGATTGGTATTACAGTTGGATGTAAAATACAATAAAATTAAACAAGTTGGAAATTGCTCGTCAAACGTGGCAAATGAGGTGCGTTCGTACTATAACTAGTTTTATAATTATTTTTTGCACCCCATATTGTACTGAATGTATACTTTTTTGCACTTCATAAAGCGCATAGTCTGATACATCATTAAAATGCGCTTCCAATAATTTTTTCCCATTCCCTGTAATGTAATGGAACACTTTTGACTGTCCCTGTAATTAAACTATACATCCGATTTTCCTAAAATTTGAAATAGCTCAACAAAACTTTGCAACAATTATATCTTTAAAATTTCAGACCATTCGGAAGGCTGTAATATCATTAAAATGCACTTGCAATAATTTTTCCCATTGGCCGTAATGTAAAGTAAAACTTTTGACTGTCCCTGTAATTAAACTATGCATCCGATTTTCCTAAAATTTGAAATGGCTCGACAAAATTTTGCAACAGTTATATCTTTAAAATTTCAGATCATTCGGAAGGCTCTAATATCATTAAAATGCACTTGCAATAATTTTTCCCATTGGCCGTAATGTAAAGAAAAACTTTTGACTGTCCCTGTAATTAAACTATACATCTGATTTTCCTAAAATTTGAAATGGCTCGACAAAATTTTGCAACAATCATATATTTGAAATTTCAGACCATTCGGTTGGGTAGTTTTTGCTCTGTTACATGCGGACAGACGGACGGACGGACTGAACGACGACTATAGGTGCTACGTATTTATATAATTACGAACGCACCTAAAAATGGCCCAAAGACTTGACAGGTAACCTAGAATGCAATGTAAAATAATACTATTAAATGAAAAAGTTAGTTATTAAGAAATTAGAAGACAAATTGGTGGAAATGAAAACAAAGGTGTCATATTCTAAATTTTTGAAGTGATATAAGGAAATTATATCACTACAAAACCAAACTGAAAGGCAGGAAAATGTTGTTGGAAGAAATAAGAGATTATGCATAGGTGACAAAAGAAAATCACCTGGATGTGTGCAAGGTTAAATGGCATAAACCAATATGATGTTGAGTGTAAGGTCTGCTCGTTGATGACTGCAAAGGTTTGGAATTCCACACAAAAAAAAAAAAAACATTTTTAACTCGACAAAAAAGGTTGAAAAGGTCAAACTTGATTAAAACTCATGTTAACTGGGCCTCGGAACAATGGGGCTGTCTTATTTGGTCTGATGAGGCCAAAATCTTCCTATTTGGTAGGATTGGCATAAAATACTTAAGGAGGAGAATCAGAGAAGATTTGTATCTTAATAGCATTATGCACACTGTGAAGCATTCACTCACTGTTATGAAATGGGATTGTATGACATTAGAACTTGGACAGAATTTGAGTGATTAATGGGAATATAAATGCCTCAAAATACATAAAATGAAATATTTCAATCTTAAATGAAGCTTTCCGCACGTGATCTTTTCCAAAATAAAGCATTTATGTGGGAAAGCCTTTTTAGTATCTCAAGTGCCTTTAATAGCTTCCAGAGTGCCACCTGCATGCCTCCTGGTTTAATAAGTGTCTACTGCTTACAGCGCCATCAACTTCTTGCATAACTGCCGATCAAAGCGCCTTCACTCTGTTTCCTTTCCTGATGAACTTACAGCGTGCATGCGTTCAAGGGACAGACTTTGGAACGGCAGACGCTCTTTGTGAGCAGTGAAAAAGGACGAACTGAAGTGAGTACAGTTGAATGACTGAATAGAACGATGATGTGTGTGTTATGAGAGTGTGCTGTGATCGTTTTCACAGAATTGTGATGTAATTAAGATGACGGCACTTTTCTTTGTAAATATTTTGTAAATACCTTAACTTTAAATATAACTTAGTTAAAAATTAAATGTTGTCAAGCTTCAATTTCCACAAATGATGTCAGAATCGCGATGCAAACTTTATGCCTAGAAAGTTTTGGTTTTAATAATGCAAGTGTTTATAAGATGTTCTGTTGGTAGACGCCGCCCACAAAATTCTTTATGTGAAATAGTGCAAGAGAAGAAGTGTTTGTATGCAGTCTAACTGGATTATCTATTTATGAAGTGAGTTGTTTATTTTTAGTTATTCAGTAATGTCAAAGTTGGTTGATTTTAAGGAATTAGAATATTCATTGAAAGCAGAAAAGTCTTCGAGTATTAAGACCTTGCATACATTAATTTTTGAAGATGTCGGTGACAGGAATAACAGATGTAGAATTCGAAATTTTACTGGGTTTGCTTTCGAAATTGATTCTGATGAATATAAATCAAAATTGCAAGATATTAAGGATAATTTTTCCATAAACGATTTGATCACGATTTGTAATGTTTTATGTATAAATAATTTGGGAACTTTCGATGAAATTGCTGCCAGAATAATTTCTTGTCTGTGTGACTTTAATGTATTGAAATCTAATTTAATTCCTGACGAAGGTGCTCTTAGCGATGATGAGAGCGATAATGATTCTAAACAATGATTTGAATAAAATTAACGATATCTCAAATGTTTCTGAAAATAATTTGAGAAATGATTCTGGTAGTTGTGAAAATAATGAAAATCAGAAAATTCTAATTCCTGATTATGTTCTTAAAGCATCCATTTCCATTAATGGCATTGAGAATATGGTTACGGAATTTAATGGTAGCCAATACCAAAATGTTGAAAAATGGCTTGCCGATTTTGAAGATACTGTTTCTTTATTTAATGTTAGTGATTTGCACAAATTGATTTTGGCTAAACGCCGTATGACAGGTAAAGCTAAATTGTTTATTGAAAATGAAACAAAAATAAATTTGTGGTCTGAAAGCATTACTTAATTCTGAATTTAGTCAAATGTGCAATTCAGCTGAATTACATGAACTGTTATCTAAAAGGAAAATTAAACCAAATGAATCTTTAGACTAATATTTTTTAAGTATGAAACAGTTATGTTCAAAAGGTAACATAGAAGATTCTGCACTCATTCAGTATGTAATTAATGGAATAAACGATCCTGTTTTAAAAAAATCCTTTTTGTATTGTGTATATTTTTGTATATTTTGTAACCCAAATATTGTTGAATTTAAAGAAAAACTTAAAATTTATGATAAATTGCGTGTCGATTATGATATTAAACCTGATGTTGATGTTAGGCCTAAGATGAAACCAAAAGTTGAATTTAAAAACAAATCCAGACCCATTAAACCTGATATACGTTGCTATAATTGTGGCGATAGATTCCACAAAAGTAATCAGTGTAGAAATAAAGATAAAGGTCCCCTCTGCTTTTCTTGTAATTTGTATGGCCACAAATCATTCGAATGTGGTAAAACCAAAGATTCAAAATTGCCTAATGATTCTCAAGTAAATATTACATTCATTAAATTTCATTTCATTAATTAATACAGGAAGTGAAAGAACTATTCTAAAGAAAAGTAATTTTGATAAAATTAAAAGTTATGTAAACTTGGAACCAACAGATATGCTGTTAAGTGGATTAGGTAAAAAATCATTCAGACCAATCGGTTACTTTGAGGCCAAAATTGAAATTGATGATTCTAAATTTCAAACATCTATTTTTGTGATTGATGACAAATCTATTGAATTTGATTTAATTATTGGTACTGATGTAATACAACAAGGCTCATTAATTGTTTCTGGTAATGATGTTAAGTTAAATAAGAGTCAGAATAATTCCTTAGTTAATGTTATAAATTCAAGTGAAGTAGTTGTAAATTCTAAACTTAACCCTTATTCTTCCACCTTGCACAGTAGCAACCCGCAAATTCCAAACCAAAACAAATATTTGCCTTTTCATCAATTGTCATATTCTAGCACAGAAATTAAAGATTTATGCCTAGAAAATGAAAATTTAACTGCCCAAGTTAAAGAAGTTGAAGGAAAATATAAAATGTTACAATTAGGTGTAATCGATTTAAAAGAAGCATTTTTGTCAGAAAAAATGAAGTCGAAAATAGCAATAACATTGTTAGAAGATAAATTAGAACAAGAAGTAGCAGAAAGACACATTAGTAAATTGTATAGAAAAGTAGAGAGATGTTTTCAAGATATAAAATCCCAATTAGATGAAGAAAGTAAACATTCAGAACAATACCGATTATGATTAATAAAAATAAATAACTATTCAAAACATCTTGAAAATCAGTTAGAAGAATCAGAAGATGAGTATTCTAAAATAAAAATGTCCAAAAGAAGAATCCAGATAAAACTGAATAATTCCCAGGAAGATTTCGAAAATTTACGACAAGAAAATGACTAAGTTGAAGAAGCAAATTAAGATGAATAACAGTGCTAAGAACCTTAAAAATTATTCAGATTTCTCTAATTTCAAAGATAAAGAAAATGTGATGTATTCTTCCAGAAAGGAAAATAACCAGAAATTTGATGTAATAAATGAAGAAAATGCCTAGCAAGAAGTTGAAGAGAAATATTTCTAAGAAAATTAAGAATATCCTTAAGTCATCAGATGAAATTGAAATAAATGAATATGAAATTAAGAAACCTAAGCAGAAGTTTACTAAAAGAAACCTGATTATAGAAGATCTTTTTTAGAAGAAAATACAAGTAAATTTGACTTAAATTCCAAAGATGACACTTTGACCGATGTTGACAAATATGTTATCGTTCCTGATAAATTCATTGATTCTGAAGATTATGCTGAATTCTGAAGAAGCGAAAAATCCTTATATGATAGTGACTATGAAATGTGATGAAAGAAGACGTAAAAGAAGAAAAGACGTAGAAAAAATAAAATAAGATGGAAAAAACGTAAAAAGAAAAAAAAAAGATGAAGAAGAAGAAGAAATAATTTTTGTGATGTTTTATGACATGAGAAGCATTTTATGACGAATCTGTTTTGTCAAGATGAACTTTTAGAATTTTTAACCCTTAGATGTCCAAAGAATTTTACTCTGTCGAATTTTGCTTTTTAGAAGCTGATGTGCTTAACTTTTTGACACTTCACAATGAACTGATGATGTTTTCTTTTTTTTTAAAGAACTTTGGGTCCTGCTCTTTCTTTTTGTCTTTTCAGGTGCTCAGATTTCTGTTGCTCCTACCAGCGGATCTACAATCGACCGGTCAGTC
Organism: Maratus speciosus; assembly: GCA_963932465.1. Taxonomy (NCBI): domain Eukaryota; kingdom Metazoa; phylum Arthropoda; class Arachnida; order Araneae; family Salticidae; genus Maratus; species Maratus speciosus. The sequence continues at coordinate 417,558,786 of OZ010791.1, forward strand.
TGGCCGATCTGTGGGAAAACCTTTTTAGTATCCCAAGTGCTTTTAATAGCTTCCAGAGCGCCACCTGTGTGCCTCCTGGTTTAATAAGTGTCTATTGCTTACAGCGCCATCAATTTCTTACGTAACTGCCGATCAAAGCACCTTCACTCTGTTTCCTTTCCCGATGAACTTACAGCGTGCATGCATTCAAGGGACAGACTTTGGAACGGCAGACGTTCTTTGCGAGCGGGGAAAAAGGACGAACTGAAGTGAGTACAGTTGAATGATGGAGTAGAACGATGATGTGTGCTCCGATCGTTTTCACAGAATTGTGATGTAATTAAGATGACGACACTTTTCTTTGTAAATATTTTGTAAATACTGTAACTTTAAATATAACTTAGTTAAAAATTAAATGTTGTCAAGCTTCAATTTCCACATTTATATTTCAACAGGACTTCAGCTCTATATTATGTTGTTAATGTGTGCAATAAGTGGTTTCAAGATAATCGTATCCCGGTGTTGGAATAGCCCTGACCTTAACCCAATTGAAAATCTATGGAGCAGACTAAAAAAAATTGTTCCATAAAAGCAACCCAGCAATAATTCAATCTTGGTATATTATAACAGCTTCATAACTAAAAGACTTGGTTCACTCTGAGAAGACGTTGTAAAACCATAATTATGAGTAAAGGTTACCCAATTAAATATTAACTGTGTAATAGCGTCCGGCGAAGTTGAAAAGTTGAAGTACTTTTTTTTCATTGAATGTCGAGAGGGAAAAACAACTTAATCGAATGCATCGTCCTGCGAAGTAGCAGTTATTTTCTTCAATCGAATGTCGACGGAGAGAAAAGAAATGAAGGTAGAGACGGCGCGGAAAGCGGCGAGGGAAGTCGTGCGCTTGGAGCTCGGTGTGAGCTGAATTGCTTTTGTTATTGTGATAAGAGTGTTCTGATCGGGATTTAAAAGAATAAGTCTGGATGTGGTGTGTAAACTCCAGTGAAGATAGCTGTATAGATTATTTTCCGTGTACATATGTAAATACAGTGTTGTTTTATTAAAAGTGTTCCATTATGATATTGGATTCCGTATTAATTCAACATTTATATAGCTGTAGTGGTCGTTATTGGAGTAAAGACATCATAGCTATATATATATTTTTGGTGGCTTGCGGTTGGATATAGGAACTAGTTAAATTAGTTCCGCGAACTCATACATACTTCTATAAATATTTTGAGAAAAGCAGTCTAGCTATTATTATGAGTTAAAAAGTGGTGCGGACTGAGAACTTTGTCGTCTATTGCTGTGACTTGTTTCTGTGCCAGCGATTATAAAAATCTGTCTCGACGAATGTGATGATAAGCCCTGTATAATTCAAGCATCGGACGGTAAGTCCCTATTTCTCTTTCATGCTAAATTTTGGGAGGTTCCAGTGTTAAATTTAGTATTAATATTGTTTGCTAGGAAAATAAAAATAGGTTTTTTTTTGTTTTTGCAAGGTTCATGCATAAGGGTATATTTGTTATATTTTTATATATTGTTTGGTAATTGGTTTGCTATTTTGTTCTCAAATAAATATTAAATGTAGAACTGGAGTATAGGTATTTTATGTGTAATTTGTTAGTAATTTTTATAAAGAATAAATTGATTTTCATTGCATGTGTAATGCGGTAATGCAACTTAACTGTATAAGTTACAGTGTAAAGGTTATTGAATTAGAAAATTGAATTTACTGAAATTATTTCTTTGAATTTTTTTTATATTTATAATTGATGTTCCTAGTGGAGAGGAATTTTATTTGAAATTTTCGTAGAGCATTAAAGCAAAGTGACTCAGTAAAGTAAATTAATGTACAGTTTTTTATTATGCATTATTATTTTTTTTTTGATTGGGCTTTGTGAAGGGAGTTACTCAGTTTTGAAAAAAAAAAAAAAATCGCATCCTTGATTTTCTTTGGTAATTTAAGTGCTAATTGTGCTCGGAAAATTACGGTTATATTTTGTATTTGTATTATTTGTAGTGAGATATTTTCTGAGTTCAAATATGGCTACTTTCTTGAATAGGTAAAATAAAAATGTATTGCTTTTTTGCTCGCGGCAGAGTTTGATACAGAAGTATCCGCTGACGATAAAAAAGTACCAATAATTATGGCAATTTTGAATGCTTCTGATTATGATGAGCAAATGGCAAAAGATATGTTAGAAGGAATTATAGAGGAGAGGGAAAAATTAGCAGAACAGGAAAAATTAGATAAAATAGCGGAACAGGAAAGATTAGATAGATTAAAGCGCGAAGAGCAGGAAAGTTTAGAAAGGGAGAAAGATAGACAATTGGAATTAGAGAAGGTGAGATTACAGTACAGTGTAGATACTAGCTCTCTAGCTTCCACTGTGTCTGTGATGGCTGAAAATAAAGATAAAAAAGTGAGTTTAAAGGATTTAGTGCCAAAATTTGACCCTAAATCGATTTATATTACCTTGTTTTTTATGATTTTTGAGAGTCAGGCCTCAAAAGAGAATTTAGAAGAATCAAAATATGTATCTCAACTTATACCTTTGTTACCTGTAGATGTAGCTGAGATTATTGTAAAAGAGCCCCTAGAAAAAAAGGATGATTATCAGCATATCAAGAGCGTTTTGTTGAAAAGGTTTAGATTAGGAGCAGGGGCCCTGAGAACAAAATTTGAGACACATCAAAGAAAGGCGGGTGCACTTTGGTCTGAGCTTATTTATGAGTTGAGAGGGTATTTAGAATACTGGTTAGAAACTGTTGAAGTAAACGATTTTGAATCGCTCAAAGAATTTATTCTTACAGAGCAGGTGAAACGTAGAGTACCTTTTGAAATTAAGGATAAATTCTTAGATGAATGAGACGAGATTAAGAAAGCGTCGTATTTAGCAGAAAAATGTGATAAATATGAAAGTGTGAGGGGGAATGTTAGGAAATCGGATAACAAAATCTGGAATAATAAACCATATTTTAGAGACAGGAATGGACAGGATAGTGCTAGAAGTAAAGGTGAACAGGCAATTAAATCAGGTGGGGATGATAAAAAAGATCATGTGCATAGAAATTCTTGGGATAAAGATAAATTTGATAGAAAAAAGCCTATTATCTGTTCCCAGTGCAATCGAGCAGGGCACATCCGACCAGATTGTCCGGATTTAAAACGTAAGAGTTCTGGAGAAATAGTTGGTCACTTGAATGTAGATGTAAGTTTAGGAGAGTGTTTTGCACCGTATTTCAAAAAGGCAGAAATTAATGGGATAGAACGAAATTATTTACGGGATACAGGATCTGGGATTGACCTTTGCGACCGTAGTTGGATTGATAATGAGGATTTAATTGGTGACGTAACGTGGATAAAACAACCCCTGGATAATGAGTGTAAATGTTTGCCATTGGCGAGAGTTACAATTAAGGGAGATTTTGGAAAGGTGGTTACCAAGGCTGCTGTGATACCTATTAAGTTAGAACAAGGTTATTATTTGCTGGGAAATAAAACTGCTGAACTTATTGAGAAATCAAAAGATAAGCCTGTATCAGTGAATGCTGTAATAACGCGCAGTCAGAAGCGGGAACATGAAAGGGTTGATCTGCGGTTGAAGTTGAGAGTGAAATTGGTTCGGAGGCTGGATATCAGGAGGAAGTGGAGTTTAGAGAAGAGGAAGGGATAGTTATACCTGAAAAGTTGGAGATGGAGTCAGGTTTGGTAAACATATCTGCGGAGAAATTTAAGGAAGAGCAGAAAGATTGCCCTTCGCTTAAGGAGTTGTGGGAGAAATCCAAAAATTCTAATGATAACGAATTTTGTGTTAGAGGAGGTAAGCTTGTGCAGGTGTCGAAGTCAAGGAGAGGAGATGAGAAAGTTCAGTTATGTATGCCGGAAAATTATTGTAGAGAAGTGTTACCATTGTGTCATGAGCAGGTGTCAGGACAGTTAGGTGCGACTAAGTCAAAGGAGACAGTCCTTAGGTGTTGCTCTTTGCCAAATGATTATCGCCATATTGAAAAGCATGTTCAAACTTTCGATAATCAAAATGTAGATAGTAATTGGCATAGGTTTAAGGTCCCTCTAAGTTTGATACCCACAATTTCGGGATGCTTTTCCATGATAAATCTGGATGCGATCGGTCTCGTCCAAACTAGCAGCAAAAAGAATAAATACTTTATTGCTTCCATTCGTCCAGCTTCTAGCTCCCCCGATGCTATTTCAGTGGACAACATGATTTCCACATCCATTATTAGTGTTGTGGATGTCAATACTCGAAAGTATCCTGAATTGACAAAGAAAATCGGGTGTCGATATTTTGAAAATCCAAACACAGATGGTTTTCTTAATGTCATTGGTTTTGAATTCAGTCATACTAGACTGAAGAATCCTGTTGAATGTACGATTGTGGTTCGGAAAGTTGATTGGATAGATTTTGGCTGGTCCCGTCATTTAAATGAAATGAAACTTCTTAAAGTCAAAAAGTATTGTTTCATGGTTGCAAAAAGTTGTTATACAGTTTTTCATGTTGATTTTGGAGGTACTTCTTTCTGGTATCTTATCTTACGTTGGAAGAAACTAGTTAAAGAGCGCAAGCATGATACAGAGGATTGCTTGCCAGATAAAGAAACTGAAGGACGCAGAATGTTTTGGGGTAAGGAAAAGTTTAATCGTGATCGTTTTGAAGAGTGCTTTGATGACGAAATGAAAGTAGAGAGTTTCAATTTAAAATGTTTGCGAGAACAAAGTTTTGTGAAACCGGTTTTAGTTAAAAACAAAGATGGTCGGGGAATAAGGATGTCAAGAGCTAATTTTACTGTTAATGAAATCCGAAAGTGTGTTGGTAGGCGCAGAATTTTGGGTGGTCTGGAATTGTTTGCCTGGCCTTATATTGATGATATTCTGCTATTTTTACTTACATGGGAGTGTCGCATAAAAGATATTCCTGAGATTCGGAAGCCGTTGTTAGAGGTCGGCTTAACGGTGAAACCTACAAAGTGTAAGTTTGAACAGGATAGTGTGAGTTTTTTAGGTCATGAGGTAGGAAATATGTCCCCCAGTGAGTAGAACTGAGTAGTGGTGTTCTATAGATATTAAGTTTCAGTCAGTTTCACTCATTTACGTATATTGTGTTTTTTTTTTGTTTTTTTTTTTGTAATTGTATATATTTTATATCATTTAGTATTGTACATGTTTATATCATTTAGTATTGTTCCCTTATATCACTTGTTCAGGCATCGCACTACGTCATTTGTTGTGCTCAGATGAATATCTCATACTTTTTTTTAGTGAATTTAGTTTTCATTGTTTAAATTTAGAATTGAAAAGTAAAATTTAGGATGATGATAAGTATTTTAAAACTGAGTACGCGTGCATTGTATGAACCTCTTGCATAGAAATTTTAAAATGTATTAGATTTTCATGTGCTTAGGTGTTGTGACCTCTCAGATTTAGTGTGTTGGGAATGAGGGGCTCAATGCCGTGTTTCAGCTCTACATTTTCATAGGTGCATGCACCGTATGAAAAATTTTTTTTGGGGGAAGGAGCTGTAATAGCGTCCGGCGAAGTTGAAAAGTTGAAGTACTTTTTTTTCATCGAATGTCGAGAGGGAAAAACAACTTAATCGAATGCATCGTCCTGCGAAGTAGCAGTTATTTTCTTCAATCGAATGTCGACGGAGAGAAAAGAAATGAAGGTAGAGACGGCGAGGGAAGTCGTGCGCTTGGAGCTCGGTGTGAGCTGAATTGCTTTTGTTATTGTGATAAGAACGTTCTGATCGGGATTTAAAAGAATAAGTCTGGATGTGGTGTGTAAACTCCAGTGAAGGTAGCTGTATAGATTATTTTCCGTGTACATATGTAAATACAGTGTTGTTTTATTAAAAGTGTTCCATTATGATATTGGATTCCGTATTAATTCAACATTTATATAGCTGTAGTGGTCGTTATTGGAGTAAAGACATCATAACTGATATTTTTGTATATCTTATTTTTTGGATATGTTTCATTTTTCGTTTCTATAACTGCTGTTCTAATAAATATTCCTTCATGAATTTTATTGCATTACATTCTTCATTCTTTCCATTGGTATATGATTTTATAATACACTGTTAAAAATCTGTAGCTTTTGCTGCATAGTCACTCCACCGCTTTTATAGAAAATGATTACTTCACTATATTATGGAGCATTCTCATTGGTCAAATTAGAGATATTCTATAAAAGCAGTAGAGTGACTATGCAGCAAAAGATGCAAATTTTTAACAGTGTATTACTTAAAGAGAAAGTGGTGTTGTGAACTATCAAACTTTAAAAATACATCTTTACAAAAAGGTTTCCACAATTTTGGCCACTACCCTAACTCTAATAATGAACAATCATGACATAAGAACCATTAATATTCGATAAACCAATTTGAAAAGGTTTCATACACAAAAAAAGTAGATATGTATTATGTGATCACTATAGAAAAAGAAATAGCAGTTAACTTATACCTTTCATTACATTAAAACAAGATCTAAAGAGGTGCCTCTTTCTTAACTGTCACAAAAATTTAAAATATTTGTATACTTTAGAATACAGTTATAAATACCTAGTTAGATTAATATACATATTTTTTTATTGTATTCTAAAAGTAAAAAAAATATTGATTATAATCTGAGCTAGGTGAAAATATATTTAAACTATCAACTTTACAAAAATTGTATACCAAATGTAGCGACTCTCAAAATCAATAGACCAGGGCCATGGCCCAGTCGACCCATATTTTAATCAGCCCCTGACAAAGACTGGACAAGCTTTATTCACAAGGTTAAAAAAAAAAAAAAATCTGAATATGTACACTGTGTATGTACAGTGCAACATCCAGTTTATCGATTATTGGCATTAAATCACTTTGTTTAGCACAGATTTTGTTTACTATAAATAGTCAGTGAGAAAGTAGGCACAAACCCTAAATTTTATCACTTCTAAAGGACAATGATTATTGATATAGTTTTACATTCTTTTTTTATAAGTTATAACAGGATATGGTAAAAAAAATTGTTGAACAAAATATTATCAAAATTAATTCTAAAAATATAAGTAGTATATTTTGCACATAGGTACCACAATGAGTTGTGAACTGGAAATTGTTCTGTACAAATTAATTTTAAATTAACTTCTTGCATTATCCAAGTAATATAAACTTTTTCTGCTGTATATTTCTTTATTTTAATATGTGATATTTAAAAAATATACTTACAATCAATCAAAATATTTTTTATTACGGCCATTGTATTTTGTAAAGTACATGCAGAATTTAACCATAAAGAATACTCAATGAAAACTTGGACTTAGCTGTCAAATTTAATGATTAAAAAACACTTAAGATACTCAGCGTACTACATATATAAAAACAATATTAAACACACATTAAAAAATACATTCAACATTTCAGGCTTATTCTAACAAGCCATCATCAGTGGGTTCTTGACCTCTACAGAGCTTACATTACACACAACACAGTCACTGTCACAAATATTAAACGGGAAAACATTTCTGTAAAAGATCACAAAACAATGTTGTAGTTGTATCGGATATGGTACCATCTATTGGTATACTATAACATTATTATCACAGTTAGAAAAAACTGAATTTAACTACTTTAAATTCAGTAAAGTTATTTACTGAATTTAAAGTAATAAAGTTATTGTTTTAAAAAATGTATTTCTTTTAAAACATTTAACCAAACATTAGAAACCTGAAATGAGATATTGTCATTATAAACTTCGCCTTTCTTAAGACTAATTTCTATAGATTCTCTTATAAGGGCCTTAAGAGGGTTGGAATATCTATAAATAATTTTTACATCTACTAATTATCTTGCAAGAAAATGCTTGATCAAGAAACCCCTGATAATGGCTTGTTAGAATAGGTCTGAAATGTTTGGTGTATTTTTGTGTGTTTAATTTTGTTTTTATATGTGTAAATACGCTGATGAGTATCTTAAGTATTTTTAATCAAGAATACTCATATTAAATTTAAAATGCAGCAATTATCTAAAACAATAATTTAGGGGGGGGGGGTGAATCATTTAAGCAAAATGCTTGTATGAATGCAAACAATATCTCAGGTAACTGTTATTATTATTTGAAAAATTAGTGGACAGTCAGTTATAATTATTAAGCTTTTAACTGACAGTATTGAAACTGACTAGTTAAATGCACACATATCTATCTTCTGAAGTAGAAATGAAAGCTTATAAGATTCTGCCACATAGCTAAAATTATTATTCCTGAACCCTCTGCTGCTGCTTTATTACATCCTTCCCAGATGTGTTCAATGAAAATAAAACTCAGTGAAGCTAGAACATTTAAATAAATCATAGTCATTATGCTGAGTTGTTTATTTATTTGGTTTAAGATGTGTAGTATTTTTTTCTTAATTCCTGACTTCCTAACTTATCTCAGTCTCATTGAACACATTTATATTGTAATATACAGGTATAAAAGTGAGAAATGGGGAAAAAAGGTGGAAATTTTTTTCCATCTATACAATAAGGCCAAACTTGTACAATTCAGACACATTTTAACAATTATTCATACAATAAAATGAAATATAACTCTACATATGATTGTTATTTCTTTTTGTAAGTATTAAAAGAAAAATAAATAACAATAAATGTATAAATTCATTAAATCAAAAAAGAAAATTGAAGCAGTTTGCTAAAAGTTTAAATCCATCCAAATGTATCTGATGAACTTATGTGAAGTACAAAGATTAATTTTTCAAAATAAATGTATTATTTTAAATAATTTGATTGTTTAAGACCTTACTTAAAAAACTCTATGGTAAATATATGCATGCCAAATTGATCTTTACTCCAGAAATACATTTACAAAAATGCATCACTGAAATTACCCGAGAGTGTTTTATAAATATAATAAAATATTCTATTCCAAAAAGAACCTTATGGAAACTGCCTTTCCCTAGTTAAAGAACTTAATTTACATGACTTTTGGATGCTTATAATAAAAGCTCGCCTCTTATAATAAAAAGCTTGATTTGATAGTACAGTAATTCGGAAACAAATTCCAAGGATTTGAGTAGATAAAATGTCTAATGATTAAGTTTTCTAGACACCCCATATGCTTCTATTTTCTTTGCATATTTGCATCAATCCAGAGTGGAATTTCCCTTTAGGAGGAACTCTTTCATGTCTGAATATAGCTGCAGCTGAGAGTTCAAAAATCTATTCCTGATTCTGTATAGTACTTGAGTGATTTAATGTTTGAAGATTTGGAATAATCTAGTTTTGACTACTTATAAGGGACTATTCTGTGCCAAAACAATATTAGATGACTAGTAATAATATTTCTTGATTGTAAAGTGTATCCAACTTTATCTATATAAAATAATTCTAAACAAAAGTTTAATTCACATCAAACTGTAATCCTTAAGACTTCACACTACAGATGAGATGGGATCAGACTCTATTTTTATACCCATCTTTGGGCTCACAAAAGTCTTACTTCGATTCCACATCGAGCTCAATGTGAATATTTTATTTACTAACAAATTGAAAAAAACTTGACAGATACTATTTAAGAAACAAGAATGTAGTCTAAATTTTAAATGCTCTAAAAATCTGTTTCAAAAAGAATTAATTGTTATTGTTGGGATATACAGAGAAATATTATATTTGATTCTGAAGCCTTTGCACGATCAATATTAGTAACATAAAGAAGCCGTGGGATATCCCTTGACTAGTATCTTTTTCTGTTTAAAGTGCTTTTTTAGAGTTTCTGGAAAACACAATTCACGTATTTCAGCTATAGTTGTACAATATTTTAAAAGAATAAAAATTGTGACTTTTGTAGATTTCTTAATATATTACACTAAATATTAAAAGTTACTTTTACTAAAAATTGTAAATGACAAAAAAGAGTGACAAGTTTAAGCAATTGCATATAAAAAATTATTATTATTATTATTATTTTTTTAATGAGATATCCTTAGAAAGTAAAGGTGCTTCAGTCCCATATGATTAACATGGAAAAAAGAAAATGGAGATCTGTCTGATCTACATTTTGAAAAAATTTTGGATAAGATATATATAAAAGAAAAATTGTGATCGGACATTTCGAATGCACAATTTTCTCCACTGAAGTTATACAAATTTTGGTAACTAATTTTAAGGAATAGGAATTGTACAATATACAGGGTGTTTCAAAATTATATGTCAGAAATATAAAGGCAAGTAGAGGAAACCTAAGTAAGCAGATTTCGTTGAGGAATGTGCGTGCGGAAATGCAGCATTGAGGCAGTAGAGAGCACTGTTATTTTCGGTGGATGAAAGCGCTTTGCTGGCTTGAATTAGTCATTCCCTTATAGATTTCGAGCAATATACAACGTTACATCAATGCAGAGCTTGCTGACATGCATTTCGTGTATGTGGCTAAGCAAGTAAATGGCTCGCATACAACAGCTCTCGACCTTGTCGGAGGACTATCCTCTACTGTGCATAATACTGCTTCTTCCACTGCAAGAATACTGCGATATTTTCCAGTGCCCATATCACATCTGGAAGCATAAAATGATCCACTTCTGCATAACTTCCAATGAAGGCGTTCAAATGTTTGCAAATCCGGCAGATTCCTACCTGGGAATTGCTCCATGTACATCCTTTGAGCACACACCCCACTTCCTTGCACAACCCCATACATCAAATGCATGTCGGCAAGCTTTGCATTAGTGTAATAATACATGTTGCTTAAATCTGTGAAGGGAATGACGATTCTAGCCGCAAAGCACTTTCATCTGCCTATCTCAACAGTGCCTTCTACTGTCTCAACGTCGCATTTCTGCACCCACATTCCTATACGAAATCTGCTTATTTAGGTCCCTTCTACCTGCTTTTACATTTCTGACATATAGTTTTGAAACACCCTATATATACATATATATATATATATATATACATATATATAAAATATCTTTGAATCAAAATATGTATATTACGGCCAAAGCCTGAAGTTCGGCTAGCTCCTGAATTCACCAGTCATTTCACAAATTGCCTGAGATTCTTTGCCAAAGTCTGACATACAAGTACAAGAAATGAACATTGTATATCTACTTTGGATGGTCTGTTCCCGATGTGGCTGGAATTCCCTGGCCAAAATTTGATGTGCTGATTCAGAGTTGTGTAGTAGATGGCACTAGCATGATCATTATAGGAAGGAAGGTTCCGTGCATGTATTCTTCATATTTGTATAGTATTTTTGCATGAATATTGTAAGTGGCTGTTCTACATTATCAGTAAGGATCGACCGAAACCGAATTTTGATGATCTTCCTATTTTCGGCTGATAATGAAAACTTCCATAAAATTTTTTAAAGTAATTGTATGTATTAAAGTAATTAATACATAATTAATTATATGTATTTATTAAATATGCATAATTATTAATTAATTATGCATATTTATTAAATATACATTTAGTTTACACCTCAATTTATCTTTTATAATGATTTCTGTAAATGATCATCTGTTATACTAGAACTTTCTCAAAGAGTATTCAAAACATTTCTGCGGTTTCAAACTGAAAATTTTTTATTACTATTATGTCTGCAGCTTTTAATCAGCATATGAAAAAGCTTAGTTATATATGGATTGCTTGCTTTATAATTTGCATTCATGTCTTGAGTCAGTCATGACTGATAATTATAAACAACAAAGTTCGTAGCATAAATAGTCTAATTTCAGCTGATAAAGCTCAAATCAATGAGTAATGTTGAAAATTTTCGAAGGTAGAAACGAGATTTTTGGAATGCTGATAGTTTCGTGGTCTGGCCGAATTTTCAGCCGCATTTTCACTGAAACCCAGATTTTGGGACGAAAGTGAAACCGAATTTTCGGTCGATCTCTAATTATCGGTATCAATATGAAAGAGTAGTTTATATGAAAAAAATCTTTATTATTTATCTGTGGTGAGGCCAAGGGTTTTGCCTTGGGATATTTTGAAACATTAATTTAAAAATTCGATAGCAGGAGTGCCCACAAGGGGAGGAAAGTGTCAGGAGAGAGCCTCCCTGGATTTTCAAATGTTATTTTCGCTCACAATTTTGAAAACAATAGTAAAATTTATTCTTCTCAAATGATTTGAAATAAATACTGATTAAGTACCTTCATCAGGGAGGGCAGAACCCCCTTGAATACAAGTGTTAGTTATGTTTTTCTTATGTTCATGTGTTTAAAAATGATCTTAAATGAGAGTTGGGGAGTCTAGTGGCAGAATCCCACAAATAAAGAAAAATAATAAACTGTTTCAATTCTTCATTTCAATAATGGGTGGTTGGATTTTTAAAATATGTACATATTATTATATTTCAAAATTACTTTTTATGCTAATGCTTTAACACTGTCTTGCCTGTGGAGTTCTGATTTTAAAAAAATTCTCAGTTTATTTTATGTTTATATTTTTGATTTGAAAAAAGAAAGAAAAATGGACTACAGTTACATCTGTTCCAAAATCTTGCCCTCTACCTGAATTTTTTTTTCTGTGAGTGCCATATTGACAAATAAGTATCTATAGTATTTTGTATATGTAAAATTAGTTTTACTAGATAGTACTCGTCAAGATTTGGCGGTAAATAACTTGAATTGAATATTTCATTAGAAAAATTCTTGAATTTTTAATAGTTGCTTTTAAATTAATTATTGAATGACGAATTACGTGATGAATTTCTATATTGCATAAGCGATTCCTATTTCTTTAAGGTGATAGATGGTGCTGTCAGTCTAACCTATTCAATGAAGTGAAAGAATTTTAAGTTTATAATTTACAACTAATTATTTTTATCAGAAATTTATCTAAAAATACCAGGTAGAGAATTTATTTTTATATACTACGGCCTCTTTTTTTTTTTTTTTTTTTTTTTTTTTTTTTTTTTTTTAAATAATATTTATTTTCATTAACTACACAACCATTAAAAGCTGCCATGAATTTTATTTTTATCTGTCTCATTCTCTAAAAACCTAAATTTGAAACTTGATGCAGCTAAAGATTTATAATATATATTTTTTATTACTTGAATTTTATTTTACATTTTTTAAATATTAAACCTGGATATCAAGGTAATTTCTTTTATAGTTCTTATATGAATATTTTTCTTTCTTTCCGTTTTATTTTATACACAAGTGAATGACAAACTTTTCTTTCTGACACACACACACATACATACATATTCTTGATAATAGTAAGAAAATATGAAGAAAATTTTAAATCAGCTCAATTTATTTAATTGATAATATCATGCAAAATATTTTAAATATAAAATCATTATTTTTTCAAAATATTATTGAGTGTTAAATTTTATTTAATTATGAAGCATAATAATTATAATAATAATAAAAATCCTATAACTTATCTTCCTAATAAAATATGTCATTATTGAAATGAATTATCGACATAAATATTACACATTTTGCTAGGATCGGGATCAAGCCTGCGTCCTCTACAAAAATTCAGAGCTTTAAACTGCTGCTTTAACCTGCTACGCTATCGGAACTCATTTTTCTTCCTTCTGAATTGAAGAGGTTCAAAAAACAGTTGATGCATATGCAATTGTCTCAAATTTGAGTTATGATCTTACAGAAATAGTTTAGCGTTTTATTATTTATGATACCTTATTTATTTCAAAGAAGCAGCTAAAACTTAACATACTAGTTTCCCATTCTTCATATTTAACTATTGGCAATTTATAAGACGGATCACCAGCCATTGACTTTTAGCCTCAAATCACTGTGTTTATCTTCTGTGTGTAATATGAACAAAACAATATGACGCCCCCGAAATAAACTGTGTCTCTTAATATCAACAAAATAAATTTTTGAATTGTTAATAATGCTGAAAGAGACAAATAATATTAAATTTGTGAATGAAAGAAAAACTTGTTTACAGTAAGATCGAATAGCAGACGAACTTAAAACAACTTCTACCTGTGATGTGATAGTTCAAATGAGCGAGCATCTTTGCACATCACTCCAAAGGCAGACTTGTACTTATATACTGCACATGTGCAACTGGGCTGCGGAGTCGGGCCCATTTTTGAGTGAAAGAGTCGGAGTCATCCACTTTACAAGCAGGTCTGCATTGCCGGAGTCGGGCCATTTTTGAGCGAAATAGTCAGAGTCGGATCTGTTAAAATTCCCGGAGTCGGAGTCGTCCATTTTTTTCCACCAACTCCGCAGTCCTGTGTGCAACTGTAGAATTTTAATTCAAAATTACAGCTAATTAATAAAGTATTTGAACAAACGAATGTACGATAACAAATCTGTGGCCAAATATCTTCCATTTAAAAAAAGACTAGTGTAATTTGATGCAGTAGTTTCTTCTCACGGACTGTTGAAAGAAAACGCTTAGCATTTTAAATATATAGATGGTGACTATATAATGTATAAAAATCGTCATAAAGAAAAGCACAATCACATTAAATTTAGAGCATGTGTGCTGCCCTTGCTGCTTTCCACTCCCTTTCCTTTTCCCCTCACTAAAGAAAGAGTTCTTAATCTCACTATAATAGAATCACTCACTAAAATGGAGTCCTGTGTGCTTTGTACCCATATTTCGTTAATTTACATAATGTTTATGTTATTTTAATGCATTCACTGTGAATCATTTCAGTTTTATTAATTAAAATCTGGCTTTTTCTTAATTAGATGTTTTTACACACTGAAGCATTTTGGCCCTTTCCTTTATAAAAGGGCAGAAATCTTTTACAAGTGTAAAATGACATGAATTCATGTATTTTCATTTATATGACAAAACAGATTCTAGAATGGTGTCAAACTGATGTAATTTTTTGCTTTCATTTCATTTCACCAGTATAGTGTCCCTTTGGTCTCAAACTCAATACCAGAGAAATGCAAAATTGTTGAAAATCATTTCAACACAGCTATAGTTATATTGGCCTGATAGTACCATCAAAATGGCAAATTGGTGTTCCATTTTACTCTTATCATATCATACCAAGATACGCCAAGGAAGAACACCATTGTTAAATGTACACTTAATATTCTGTTCCTACTTAATTAATTCATCTTGAAACATTGACAAGGTAATCTATAGGACAATATAATGCAAAGCATTGTTCATAGTGTCTGAATTGTACTATAGGATATCATTTTCAGACATAAATTTTAGCCTGTGAGGAGCTCTTTCCAGGGTGTGCCCAGGTGGACCGTAATATTTTTTAAACAACTAATTAAGCTTTAATTTGGTACCAATTTAATCTCAAAACTCAAGGACATGATAAGTGACTGTCATAATGACGAATTGGTGACCTCTGCTGCTCATGTCATATTGCACCAAGATATGCTGAAGCAGACTAGTCAATAATAATCTTTATGTTAATAACCTTTTCCTTGTAAAAAATCTTATTTACATCTAATAAAATTGCAGAAAGGAATTTGTCCTTTTTCCCATTATGTGATGGCCAGATATTGCTGAAGGACTTTTAAATATGAAGAAAAGAGCAACATCATTTAAAAATTAAAAGAACAGCAAATTTTCCTAAAGCTCTCTAAAATCTATATATATATTACGCTAACGTACGTGGCACAGAAATCGCAATTATTTGTCATTGTTTGATGGTAACGCCAGAGAAAGGCATCTCATTGGTTATTATGTAAAAGTCACTTGGCAGGATTTAGTCGGAGGTAAATCCAGTTTATTTACGTTTCGCATTTATTTATTTACGTTCTCTCTTTCGCTGCAATTATGGAACTTCACAATATTGTCAGAAATGCCCGTAAAAGATCTCGGTGAATGCTTGAAAGTGAACAAAAAGCCGCATTAAGAAGAGAAAATCCAAACAGATTGGATCGAGAACGGCATAAAATACAGAGCATAAGCGATCTCCAAAATAGGTATAATAACAGTCTCATGGGCAAACACGTTGCTTTTGAAATCCAAATCGCTGATTTAAACATTCCGGAGCATAACTGTGGGTATATAGTTATATTGGCTTGTTGTGTATATAACATCTGTGCCAAATAAATATTCAGAGTTTTTTTTTTTTTATGAAGTCCACTCCAGTGTTATATTTTTCAATGACAGTGCCGGCACAGTTTCTGCCTGGGCAATGCCGGGCGGGTCAGCTAGTTCTCTTTTAATTTTCATGACCGTAGCAAATCCCCATCAAAGACTAACTGATTTTAAATTTGTACACTCAGAAATTTTATAAAATTGGGTTCTTAAAAATAACAACAGGAAATTTTTACAATCAATTGTGAAAAAGAAACAGCCGAGATTTCAAAGGGAGCAATAAAAAAGTAATTAGAGCAGGGCATGAATTTTATAACATAACTAGCTATTACCTGTGACATCATTTACGTAGCATTAAGATAAATGTATTATTTAAGAAAAACATTTCACTCATGATAATTTAAAATATATATAATTAACACACTCTTTATCACATTTTATATGAGACAATATGGTACTTGTTATTTATAGGGGCCTTGACATAACTGAGGTAAAAAAAAAAAGGAAATTTTGTGCCAAATAGTATAAACAATTGCAAAAATGCAACTGCAACCAATGAAAAAAAGGAAGAGCAAGTAAAACCGTCAAAATCGATGATTCTCTCTTCAAAAAAAAAAAAAAAAAAAAAAAAAAAAACAGTATGGGGAGAATTTCACTATGAAACTGCATTTTAGGTTTTTTTTTGTATATGTATGTATGCACAGAATCCTATCATATTAAGTCTGTAGGTTTTATAACCGAAAATGCAATTTTCTTTTAAAAAATAAAGTAATTTTTATTGATATTTTCTGAGCTGAACGACTTTAAGAATTAACATTCGTCAAAATTTTTTTTTTTTTTTTCAGGCAGTCAAGTTAATTTTTTACTTTTTAAAGAATGAAAAAAAATATTTTTCGCTAATCATGACGTCATTTATGACACAGATAATTTTGTGGTGCATATTATTGACATTTAATATCCCTTTTCTTTTTTTTAACTAATTTCAATTTTACATTAAAAATTAAATCTTTGTGTTAACTGTGCACAGACGATAAACCATCAAGTATTGATGATAATTTTCTTTGAATAATAAGAATTAATACTATAACTCAATCCCATTTTAATCCAACATCAAAGCGTATCTGTTTTATTTTCCATATATGACATCGTACTCCTCCTTTCTGTACTTACTCAAAATTCATGCACCTTGTATCATTAGAAATACTTGAAAATTTCTGTTTTATTTCCAATGTGATGTCACATTCATATATTTTTTAAATTCTTAATTTTTTTATTTCATTTTCTTTAACTTTCATTTAGTTTTTGTTAAATGTTAAAATTGGTTAAGTAGAAATCACAGGATTTTAAATGCAGTAAAACCTCAATAATAAACACCTCGGGAACAGCCAATTTGTCTGTTATTCAGAGGTAAAAATATACAAATAATATTTGTGTTAGAGACTGAAAAGTGCTCAGTAAATTGAGTTGTTTGCTATTCATGAGTTTGACATTATGGAAGTTTTACTGTAGATAGATAATGGTACAATGCATGAAATTGTAGAGAGCCCTAAAATTGTCTCATTTCTTTTTCATGTCATTTCTGGCCGAATGCTCCAAGCTGACTTGTAAAATCCCAAAGCATTCAGAACATCGGATGTTGGACAAGGAATTTACAGCAAAAGTAGACCATTCAGAAATTTGCCCTATTTTAGGCTTTAGCATCCCCCCCTCCCCACACACATACAAGGTGTCACTTCTTATCACTGATCTAGCTAATTCCTAAACCACTGGTTTTAGAGGTCATATAGTTCCAATTGCAGAAACATTTCAAAGGTTCTTCATTAAATGAAAGTACATTTACACCAAAAGTTTTTTTTTTTTTTATAAGAAATTTAAATTTTTATACTATCTTGGGTCCTATAAGTCATATTCAGAAAAATTTTCGCCATGTTTAAAGTAAAACAGTAAAAATTATATCTTTATTTTACAAAACTTTACCAAGTTATGATACTTTGAATTTTCTGAACTTTCTGGTACTAAAAATGCAAATTTTTTTTAAAAATATGTACAGTGAAAATGATTTATTTAAATTACATATAATTATAACTGAAAAGTGAAAAAAAAAAATTCTTAAGGAAAAAGCATGTACATTGATTGCTAACAAATACATTTATCTTATTTAAAGAAGGAAAATGATAAAGCAGACAGGCATATAAAATACACGATTTTGATAAATACAAAGCAGAAGTATTTATTAATTCTAGATTATTAAGCTACATACAATTCAGAAGTACATCCACTTAAAAAGAACAATTGCATTGCTGAATATTAAAGTTAAAAAGTCAACTGTAACAAATAAATACATTTTTAGATAGTTATCAACAAATAAATACATTTTTAAATAGTTACCAACATAAAATATAAATTCAATGGCACAGAATTAAGGAACATAATGATACAAGTATAATGCTTCAGTAGCTACATAAGCTCATAAAAAAATCAATAAATAATCACACAAAATCAAGTTAATAGATAAATAAATAAATAAATACTTTTAAGTAATAAAATAAATATAAAAGTGAACCACAAATAATTAAAGAATACTTCAGTAGGTATAAAAAAATCTTAAATATAATAAATTATTAAATACAAAAATCTAAAGTTCAATAAAATATTTACAAGTATAAAATTTACTGAAATTTTACATATATATAAAGCACAAACAAAGAATTCTTATAACCCTTCAGGTAATAACATATAAACTTATGCACAACATATTGCTATAAAATTACTGAGCTGCGTTGACTTATAAGAAAAATAGGCTTATAATTTCTTATGCATATCCCCATAAAACTATCGTTAAATAAAGACAATAATATATCACTTTAAAAAGTAAAAAATTATCACAAAATACATGACTTAAAACTAAAGAATGAAAAATAGTACTAAAAATTGATATAAAATCTATGTTGAAAAAAGCAGTATTTTCCCTCTTGTTATACAATGGATCTTTGAAAAAGAAATGGTTTTATGCTCAAGCAATCTGAAACTTCATTTGGGCGGCAGGGACGGAAATTAAATATCAAATAAAAAGTTAAATATCAATCAACATGAGATCGACAGTCCAAATGACAATAAAACTAACTTTTGTCTAATGAGCACTATATCCTAACATTTACAGCTTTTAATACACTCTTGATGCAAATGTATCAACAGTTCTTGATGTTAAGGAATTGCTCCTAGACATTAAGGAATTTTTTGAGTGGTTCAATATTCTAGGCTATGGTACAGAGCTTTGTGAAGGGGGAAACAGCATTGAAATATCAAAATTGTAAATAATAACAATTTTTTCTGCTTGATGACAGTATTATATAGCATTTTAGGAAATTTTCATACTTTTGTCAAAGGCAAATGTTATTGGATAAAGTCTTTTCCAAAGAAAGATCGTCTGCTGAAACTCTCAGTTTGGAGACAAGACATGCAAAAGGTATTGCTTTTCATATTAATTGTTTTGAACATGCATAATTGTAATCATTAAATATTAAAACAGTACAATTATATTGGATTAAATATAATCAATAACTTTCATTAATATGAAATGTAATGAATAACCTAAGGGTCTGGAATTGATTTATTCTTTTTACACTATTCCTTACAGGGAAATTTAAGTTGAAAGTTGAATAAATTAAAAGTTGAGCCACCTGTTGGAATGAGTTACTTTCAATTTCTAAAGCTCTTGAATAAATTTATTAAGTAAATGCATGTGTATATATGAGCAACCATATGTAACCATAGAGACATACATTCAAAACAAGCAAAGGAAAATATCATAAAATGAAAGTAACTTAAAAATGTAAAAAATATTATTAATCTTAATTCGCTGATAATAAAAGACCTAGAAAGTCTTTATCCTTTTAAGCTTTAAGCTATCTAACAAATGGCTTTTATTTAATAAAATCAATAAAATAATTAATTTAATATCTAAACTAAATATAATATGTATTTATATTTATATATCAATAAAATAAATGACATGAATCAACATGCTCTAGATCAAGAGTTTCCAATATATTTTTGTGAGCAGCAACATGAGTGACATACCGAAAAATTTCTATGAATATAAGGCTCAGATAAATAGAAAGTAAGTTGTTTAAATATAAGGTTAAAAGAACATCATTGGATTTGTCAGTAAAATCTTATCTTCACTTCGATTAAACACTTTCCATTTCTAAGAAAAAAGTTTATAAGAATAAATTAATTCTTGCAAAGAGCTATGTCACTCACAGAAATAGATGTCGCGAGCGGCTAATGGAAACCCCTACTCAAGATTATATAGTCAAGAATTTTTTATAATATAACCTCTGGGTTCATTTTGCGTAGATAAAAATATATTAAATTAAAATTAATTATCTAATTAAAAAATCCTTTAAAACACAACATCATTTCATTTTTTCAGTTGAGCCAAAGTTAGTTTATAAATCTTTTAGAATGAACCTATCACAATCTTATCTGTTGCTAGCACATAGTAAAACATATTATTTTGTATTATTATTATTATTATTATTATTATTTTTTTTTTTTTTTTTTTTTTTTTTTTTTGTTTGTATTTAACAAAAACATTTAAGTGAAGAAAAGCACATTCAAAGATTTTTATTATTTCCACCAAGATAAATTTCTTATGCAGAAATTATCACAACAGACAAAAATCCAGAAATACAATATTCTATATATTTTTTAGGTAAGATATTAACAGTATTGGATATTTATTACATGTAATGAAATAATGGCAATGTAGCAGCCATGGTAGCTAAAAAGGTTATTTTCAAAAATCTAATCTACAAATTAAGTTTTCAAATCTTCTTAATAAGAGCTTATTAGCTTTTGATATTTCAAAAGCAGTTAATCACAGTTCATGATGAACCAAGTATAATGTTTATCAATACATTGTTCTTATTAAGAAAATATCAACGATGTTGGACCGGATATAAAGGAGGGATCAGTTGGAAAGAAAGAGGTGTGAAGATAACATTTTTTTTTTTTTTTTTATTTGCTGTTGTTGTCAGAGAATGTCCCATTTCTTTATAACTTATATTTTCCCCTTCCAAAATGTAGAATTAGAAAGCCAAGGAAATGAACACAAAAGCAAAACTTAAGTCAAATGAAACAGCTAATGCATTACTAAAGCAATACTTTTTTATTTATATATTTTATATAATATATTATATATATAATATATTTTATAGTATAATAAATAATAGAACCTCATAATATGCACAAAAATAAAATTTAGCTTACAATCTTTCATAAAATGAAAGAATCAACCTTAATGGCTTTATTCAGGGTGTCTATTCCAGATCAGCAACAAATTTCCCTGACTTTTCCAGATATCAAGATTTTATGATGTTACACACACAAACTCTTAAAAGTTGTGAATTTGAGAGTGGAACTTTCACAACTGATTCTGAAGTAACAACAGGGATCTGTCCAGAATTTCTCTCAGGGTCCTGCTTTTGTGAAATTGTTTTGTGAGATTTTTTAATTTGTGAAAAATCTAATCCTAATTTTGTGAATTTGAAATGAACGTTATATGCAGGTTCTTTTTTAAATATTTTTAAGAAGATATATGTATGTAAAATACATATATTTTCTTTATATGTGTAAAAGTGATAGATCAGACTTTACTTTTAAATGATTGCATTTGTGAAAGGTTTAATTTAGAGCTGTAAAAATTTTGTTAAAGGCCTATTTTTAAGACAAAGAATTTTGTGAAGGGTCCTTTTCAAGATGAAAGATTTGGTGAAGCGTCTTTTAAAGGACCCAATTTCTACTAAAACAGATCCCTGAGTAACAACCACTGAATTATTAAACAAATTCTTGCAAAATTTACAAATTGTTGAACATTTTACATGCTAAACATTTTGAAAATACAAACTTTTAGAATCAGGTTCTATCTGTTTTGTCTAATCAGGATGAAATTCTTTATCACATCAGTCACAGTTAAATACATTTTGCTTTGATATATTTTAATACAAATAATAAATCTATACTAATAAAAGAAAGTTTTGGTCTGTGTGTCTGTCTGCAATGGCAAGCGAAATCTATGGCACATAAGAGGCTGAAATTTTTTGTGAAGATAGTTCAAGACCTGTCCTAATGCACCTGAGAATAGAATTTATATATTTCCAATAATAAGATTGCTCATAAATTTCTAATAATAAGCTCATAAATTTCTAATAAATAAGCTCATAAATTTTTAATAATAAGCTGGGATATTAAGTAAAAACTCATCAAGCAGCCCAATTAAAAAAGTATTTCTTTTTCAAAACCACAAGCTGATTAGAATTGAACCCTGATGCAAGAGTCGTGCACGATTGTCCAATCGCTGAAGGAAAAAGCATACATTTTAATCAGGCCACAAAGAAAATTCTTTCTCAATTTCTTCTTTAAGAGTGGGGGGGGTACTAGAATTTGTAGTTTCTCAGGTTGCCACATTTCAAAATACACTAGGAATTTTTAAGGGACATATTTTTTAACATTGCTTTTATCAATTTGAAATTAACACACCTATGCATATTTTTTAACAACAAATTCAAATATCTAATTTTCTTTGAAATACGACTGCAATTAATGCATATACATTAATTAACAATTTGAATTTTTTAAGCGTTTTTTATCTGGCAGGTATTTGATAAACCATTTAAGAAGCGTGTGCACAGCAGATATAAAATCTTACAAATTTAAGGTTTATTTAAGAATATTATCATGGGCCCGGGCAATACCAGGCGGGTCAGCTAGTATTCAATAAATTAAATGTTCAGTTGCAAAACAAAGATAAGTAAACAGACTGAAACATCTAATCAATCCTACAACATTCAGCACAAAGATTTAATAAAGCTTGATTTGAAAATCTTCGAGTTACAAAGAAGGATTGAAAAGGGATAGACAAAATTATTTGCAGAACATGTTGAAATACTCTACAGTACTTATAAAGAACAAAATTTGATTTTCTTGATGCTGCAATTTTAAATCTTCAGTTTTTATAATAAGAATTTTTCAATTTTGTTTTGGTCCTGCATATTTTTTTAAACAAAAGTTTGATATAAGATTGTTTCATCATAGAAGTCATTATTTTCTTTGTTCTTTTCCAAATGAATTTGCAAAGATACAATGCTATGTACTGCAAAAAAGTGCTTTGTTGATGCTTATTTTTCCAATTCACTCATCTGGCTAAAATTTTATTGTGCATTGCATAAAATCCAGAAATATGGTAAATAATGACACCACAAACAAAGAAGTAAACAAGAAAGCCAGTAACCCTATGCTATAGATGTTCATCATGGTTCATAATTAGAAATTTAATGCATTTTTTAAAGCTATCTTTTTCAATACCCTTAATTTTGACATAGACATGAATTTATATTAATAGCAAACATTTACTTAATTTTTTCTACAAATAAAGCAATTTGTTTTTCTACTTCTTGTTGCAGCTCTCTTTCAGATGCTCTGGGATGACTTTTAACATACTGAACAATTGCAAGTATAGTTTCTTCCTTAAAAAGACAAAGAAAAATTTTAGAAAACAGTAACATTACTAAATCACAGAATAAAATTAATAAACTTTGAAAAAATATTTTTCAAAAATACTTTCATATGACACTAAAATTTGATATACATGAGTATGAGGGTTGTTCAATAAAGAGTTATCACAATTATTTGATTAGCATACTTTATTGCACATAAATTTACTTTCATGTCCCATTGTTATCTTAATGTTTAATGAATATGTGGTAATTTTTCCAGTAGTACATTAGCGGTAGCTATGAAAGTTCAAATACTTTCAGTATCGTCTACGGGAACGGTGGAGGCAACACTCAATGAGCAGTACGCTCTCGCCTGAAGAAATGATCAATCGATGTGTATACTATAGGAGACTTATGGAAAGTCTGTTCTTCCCTGTAGCACAGTTAGAAGATGGTTTGAGATGCTTAAGTCAGAAAAAGACAATAATCATTAAAGGAAGATGGACCCGGAGTTCCTGTAACTGTGCTTACAGAAGTCAACATTAATACCGCCACTATTATTGTCAGAGAAGATCATTAGATATGAGAACTGTTAAAAATATAGCAGTAATAATGGCGTGCCACCCACACGTTGATAACTGAAAAGTGAACAGTAAACGTGTTTGTGCATAGTGAGTTCCAAGACTCCTCATACACGAACAACAAGAAGTTTGTGATAAGAATAAGAAGCTCTAATATTATCATCTCAAAGTACTGCTTAAAAATTCAAAACATATTTATAATTAATATCATAATATAACTGCCATTATATTTATTATTTTAACTGTTAAGTTTATTTTCTTGTCGTACACGTATGATATTATCCTGCATTTTATATGTGTTCAATAGTTTCAATTAATTGTTCAGAAATTACTTTCAATATATTGATGTAAAGATATTCTTTATTTAGATATTAATAGAAGGCAGCAATATTTTATAATAATTTGCTAGTTTATACGAGATGTGTTTTTTATGTAAGGGTCGTTTTGTTGTAAACACTAATAGGTAATGCGCACACCGCAACGAGTGCTTGTGTCGTGTCCTGGCATTCCTTGGTAACAACTGTGCTCAATTGCAGCTGTGTAGGTAACCTGTATGGTCTGTTCTGTATCCTTAAAATGTTCAAGAATATCGAATTGCACACCCCGTGCGAGGTACAGTCAGTGATACCTTTTTTGCAACGCAGAGCGATACAAAACAAAAGACACGGCATGCTGACTGAGGGAATTTTGCTACTCCATGACAATGCAAGGCCTCACACTGCAAGCTCAGACCCAAGTTTTATTGGCTGGGAAGTTTTGGACCACACCCCCTACATCTCCGATCTTGCAGCAAGAGATTTTAATTTTTTCTGTTATGTCAAACATCATCTCGGCAGAAACCACTACAACGATTAATAATTAATTGTTCAGAAATTACTTTCAATATATTGATGTAAAGATATTCTTTATTTAGATATTAATAGAGGGCAGCAATATTTTATAATAATTTGCTAGTTTATACGAGGTGTGTTTTTTATGTAAGGGTCGTTTTGTTGTAAACACTAATAGGTAATGCGCACACCGCAACGAGTGCTTGTGTCATGTCCTGGCATTCCTTGGTAACAACTGTGCTCAATTGCAGCTGTGTAGGTAACCTGTATGGTCTGTTCTGTATCTTTAAAATGTTCAAGAATATCGAATTGCACGCCCCGTGCGAGGTACAGTCAGTGATACCTTTTTTGCAACGCAGAGCGATACAAAACAAAAGACACGGCATGCTGACTGAGGGAATTTTGCTACTCCATGACAATGCAAGGCCTCACACTGCAGCTCAGACCCGAGTTTTATTGGCTGGGAAGTTTTGGACCACACCCCCTACATCTCCGATCTTGCAGCAAAAGATTTTAATTTTTTCTGTTATGTCAATCATCATCTCGGCAGAAACCACTACAACGATGATGAAGACATGAAAACGGCTGTAACCTCTTGGTTATCAGAGAAGGTGGCAAGTTTCTATGAAGAAGGTATTCTAAATCTAGTTGTGAGGTATGATAAGTGTTTAACCAAACTTGGCAGCTATGCTGTAAAACAGAGAAATGTATGTAGAATCTGAAAATAAATTTGGTTTTTGAAAATTTTCTTTTGGTTATTATTTTCAAATGGCCCTTACTTACAAAACACCCCTAGTATGTTCATTATATTTTAACCTGTAACAGGTATTGCCAGTCTCACAGACCTCTGATATTCATTCTATTAACCCTCTTTTTTCTTTTGACCAACTGAATGAATTTTTCTGGTATCTTCCTCTTTTGCAACCTTGAAAAACCTCCCTTATTGGCTAGAAGTGTGATTTTTCTTTTATTAAGTTTATTTGTATGAGAGAGATCCCACAGACCCGTTTAAAGTAGCACATTTTTGCCGTGTCGGAGAATGGCATTGAAACTCAGAACAAGAAATATTTTACATCCTTTTGATGCTATGCAGAAATGATTCAGAGACCTCTAGATGAAGTGGAGAGTGATTTTTCTGATGAACATGAGTGTGATGAACAATTCTGTTATGAAAGTTTGCATTCCTCTGAGAGTGAAATTTCTGAATCCGACAGCAAAGAGAGTGGTGATTAAAAAAAATATGTGCTCTCAGTATTACTATGGAAAAAAACAGCATATTTATGCATTTGCTGTCGAAAACCTGTGTGCTTAGAATGTACCAGAAAATTATGTCATGAATGTGGTAAGAATTTTCAAAAATAACTTTAGTATTGCATCAAACGTGAGTACTTTTTTTTTATTGCACCAATTTCACGCTGATTTGTAGTTGTGTTATTTTTTATGTAATTGATCCAACCTTTAATGTTTTGTTATTAATTCATTCATCATATATTTGTGTAACAGGATAACCTATAAAAGTAAAGTAAAACAGGATATTTTTTATTCATTACGTACATAGCACACTTCAAGTAGTTTATCAAAAATATGTAATATTGATTTAAATTCCACTATACTGCATTTATATCTTTATAAACATTATAAATTTAACTTGTATTAAAAATACACATTCTCAAAAATATATAGATCATATTTGATTGTAGAAATTTCAATTATAACATTTAAAAAAATAATAATAATAAATAAAGTGCAGTCTAGGAGATGGCACCGTACTTGTAGTGTACCCAAAATTTCACCGTACCTGTTACAGGTTAATAATATGATAATATTTTTATTAACATTGTACTGAGAAGTCCATTCGGATCATGTTATGGGAAGTCTTTGCAACATTGTTGTCTTGATTGTGGTTATGGATTATTGATATTGTTTCTTTTCTATTGACTTTTTTGTACTAAAAAGTCCATTGGGATGGTTAAAAGTCCATCCTCATGCTATGTGCAGTATTTGCACAGTAGGTTATCATTATTATGGTCACAGATTTATTAATGGAGACTTGAGTACTGCTTTTTTTATTTTGTACATATTGTATATACTTACATTTATCTTAAATATTCAAGAGTTCTAACTATTATTCATTAAATTACATTAATCGAGATTACAAAATATCTAAATTTATTTATACTATTTCTTTCTTTTTTTTACATTCTTTCTTTTATTATTTTTTGCAATTATTGCTTTTTTATTTTCTGTGATTCAAAAAAATTACTAAAAATGGCAGTTCTTAGAAAAAATCTCGATCATGGCACGATATACTATGCATTGATGCAGTGTAATGCCTGGTAAAGGAACAATAATTGGGTTGTTCCGGGATCGTCATCCAGTCACCATTTACACTCTCCTCCTCCACCTTTTTTTTGAAAATGCTTAGATGCCAGATGCAAGACTTGTGCCTATGCTTCTCAGTCACAAATTGTTTCAGATCCTAATTTATCTACATTTTGTAAAGCCTTTAATGTAATTTATAGTATAAAGTGTAACTTATGCAATTTGAAATATATTGGTCAAACATCTGGTCCAATACATAAATGAATTAATCAACATCGTTCAGATTCTAATAATAACAAAGCCAAAAACATACAATCCACTGCTGAAATTCAACATTTCCATAAACAATTTTAAAAATACCACAAGTGAAATCATACAAATTCAAAAAAATAAATCAGAACGTCTTTATCTGTATAAGTACAATGTACAAAATAAAATGTGATAGGTGTCACTGCATATCCCCCTTCCAGTGAAAATGATTAGAGTTGGTAATCTTTTAATTCTCTGACTTTTTACTGACTTATATGATGAATTTTTAAGTTTCCTGACTTTTCCAGGCTCTCCAGGTAATGTAGTAATCCTTTTTAATACTTTCCAACAAAGTTGAAAAGTGTTTATGACTTCGGTTTATCTGTCCGTCTGTACGCGCTCTAACTCTTGTAAATATACTCGAATTGCTTTGAAATTTTTGGATGTTATTGACGTTTACCATAGTACGAACTCCATTTCAAATGAAGTTTGTAGCATGTTTAGTTCATCTATAGGGACAGTCAAAAGTATTCCGTTACATTATGGCCAATGGAAAAAAATCATTTCAAATCATTTTTAATGATGTTACACACATCCAAACATAACAAAATTTATATACATTTATGAAGTGCACTAAAATATGCATTCTGTAGAATATGCGGTGCTAAGAATAGTTATTATTCATTTACAAGGCCACACAAAAGAGTTCCGTTACAAAACGATATGGGGAGGGAGGGATTGTTTGTGGTGTATTTTAATTATGTTAAACTATATCTTATATAAATAAATTTATATATGTCGCTGAGGTTTACTATAAGTTATTTCATGTATAATATGAAGTGCAGAGCATTTACAGGGACACACAAAAGATTTCAGATCATATTGTATCAGAAGTACTGAACATTAGCAGTGATTGCTGGCAATGCATTTTCAATTATGATATGCGCTTTTATGTTTCACTATGTTTATGCATACTATATGGTATGTATAAATGCTATAATTTATATACAGGGCAACACAAAAGAATTCATAAGGGTTACTGGATATGAGTGCAAATTGCTTAAAGGTGGTTTTTAAATGAGTTATGAATTTTTACGCTCAACTGCATTTAGTTTATTAAGAAATGTTTGTAGAATATAGATAAAATTATATACAGGGTCATGCAAAAAATTGGATACATGCCATCTATGGATGATAATTTCTGGAAATATGATTTCGGTAGTTTAAAGAGTGTTTTAGTTTGAATTAAATTTTAGCTAAATAGTGGCGTGTAATAAAGGTACTAGATAAACTATAGGGCTGTACAAAAGTATTTAAATATGTTTCTATATATTAGTAAAAATTGCTGAAAGAGAAATTTCAACCTGTTATGTGTTTTCTTGCTAAACTAAAATTTCCCATTATATAGAACAGTCCTCTCCCTCTAATCCACAACCCTATAATCCGCAAACGCCTATAATCCGCACTATATTTCAGATGTAAACAAACAGTTAAAATTTCCTTTTTTTAAAGCAAGATAATGTGCACTTTGACTCCAATAAAAGTTGACTGCTCTGATGAATTTATTAAGGATTTTTAATGCATTTCTGCATTCATTAGAAGGAAATATTTTATGTATCTTATAAATAACTATTAAACTGCTATATTCTGAACAAATTTGCTGGCTCTATAAAAGATGAAATTTCTGTCAAAGGAGGGTTAGCTCTTGATGATAAATATCTTTGTTTTTTAGAAAAAACAAACTTTTGTTACTGATCTAGAAATCCTGACTCTTAAAAGGCTTCAAGATTAAACTGCTGAGTATAAATTAAAAACTATAAAGCAAACCACTATCACTGCAATGTTTGATAGATTTAAAAATAAATAGAAATGTTTTCCAGTAATTTTGTATTATTATATCATTTAAATGTATTCCTAATATTGAATATAGCTTTTTATTTATAAAAAAACACTTTTTTTCCTTTCTATGTTATTTATTTACAGTATGATTATTACTACATTTGTTGATTAATTCCAAATATTAGAATGTAAACAAAGAAATGACCTATAATCTGCAAAATTCTATAATCCGCAAAACCGTTGGTCCCAACCTGTGTGGATTAGAGGGAGTGTACTGTATATAGATCAACATACAGATGAAATACAGGGCTGTTCAAAAGAATTGGGATACATATTTGGCTATGGATGGTACCTGCTTAAATCAATTTTTTAAACATTTACTTAGTTATCTTATTTACCTCATTTCCCTAAATAATGAAGTTTTGTTAAAGCTTTCAGGGAGTGTTGGAAAGTGTTTCATAATCTATGCCGTATGCATGATTTTTCTTTCTTTCTTTTTTTTTCTTTCTTTCTTTCTTTAAGTTTTCCTCAGGAGCTTTTTGTCAGAATTGAAAATGTAATATATTTAAATGTTACAAATTAAATTGGCAATCATAATAATGGAAGCCCCAATAGCTTGTCTGCAAAGATCTTCGCTTAATAACAATAAAAAATAAACGGTCAAGTGCGAGCATTACTCGTGCACAGAGGGTTCCGTAGAATAAATGGTACTTTTCGGCTAGCCGGGCACCAGTGTTATATATACATATTTATATACATACATCCTGTCTGCCGCACCGCAGGTCGAGAGTTCGACTCCCGACTGGGCAAGGTTCACTCAGCCTTTCATCCCTTTGGGGTCGATAAAATGAGTACCAAGCTTGCTTGGGAACTAAACACCGAGGGTCTCGCGTTAGGTTGACCACCTGGCCGGGACGCATGCTGCATAGCACCTCGGGGCCCAGGGTCAAGAAAACAGAGATGGGCACTGTCGGCCCTGATCCTTCTTGGATTGTATAGCCACAGAGTTTTAGTTTTAGTTTATATACATACCTATATGTAAATAATTCATATATATTTACATATACACATATTGTATATATACACACATATATATATGTAAATATATATGTATTATTTACATATACGTATGTATATGTATATATAACACTGGTGCCCGGCTAACCAAAAAGTACTGAATAAATATATGAATTTGTAATTGTATTATTAAAAAAAAAAAAAAACATTGCTAAGAGAATACTAAGACTTTGTAAAAAACTATACAACATAGGGTTGGGTATAACTGTATATATTAGAAAAGTGTAATCGGGTATACCATGAAAGTTCAAAGAGATATGGAACCTAAATAATATCAAATACATTCATATAACTCTTTTTTTAATATTATCCTAATCTGTTTATGATGAACTTAATTCGGTACTGACAGTAAAAGCAGTGCATAGTTAAACTTCATTTGGCATTTCATGAAACTAAATTCAGCGTAGTAATAACCTTTATTTCTACAGTGTAGCTAAAACGAAACCTTTGTTCAAAGTTTAATGGCATTGTGCTAAGCATGCTTCGAATTGAGGTCTCAAATTGCAGTGCCGCCTTGGTCAGTGCCCCGTTTTTCCAGATAGGTGTTTAATTAACTTTTAAAGTCACTCGAGGCGTATTGAGAGATACAATTAATGCAAACTATCGCGAATCCCACAGTATTTATACGATTCATTCTAATTAAATCTTTCGAGGGTGATGCCCTTAAAAAACGGACACCTAATTTTAATTCCAAAACAGACAAACGGCACCAAGAATATTTAATTAAAATTTTCCTTTTATCATGTACGTTAAGCAAGTTCGCATTTTCTAATAAGTTCGTTTATAAATTCTGGTGTCAGTTCATTATTTCATAAGTTTATAAATAGAATTACTCCGTGTCGGAAAGGATTAAGTGGTTGCAGGACACTTAAAGCTTCAAAATTTAAGAAATTTTAATATTTTTAGATGTTAAACTCCTATCTTTTCTGAATATTTTGATATAATTGTTTCCTTGAAATTCCCATTAGAAAAGAAGTTTTGTCTTTTAGAATTATACCTGCTCAATAGCTGAAGCGGCGTTTCCGAAACTTTAAAGTCATTATTTTCCAAATGGCGTTTTGGGGGCATAACACGCAGGATACCTCAAAAACTTCTGAATATTTTTTCATGAAATTTTTAAAACATATATTTCGTGTTAGTCTGTATAAACTGAACCTAAAATTTCCTTTTTATTGTTTAAAAAAATATTTTTTTAGGTCATTTTACTGTTGAAATTTTAAAAATTTTGTATTAGCTAAATGCAACATTGCATTAAAAATATAAAAATGCTTTTAAATACAAATTTATTTAAGTTCAGGAAAATTATTACAATCTGAAGTATTAGTAAGCACCAAAATTTTCATTCTAGTTGCAATATTTATTTTGTAATCCTGCGCGTAAACTGTTATGCCAATTTTTTGTTCGACAAATGTCTAACCGTTTCGAGCCTCCTATAAATACTAATTCTGTATCTTGAAAATTTTTGAAATACATGAAACGAAAGAACATACTTATATCTTTCACCCCAATCAAAATTGTGTTTTAAAATCCAATGCATTTTAAGACATTAAATGTTAAAAATGGTCTTTTTTTCCCCTTTTTAGAGTCCTGAGACCCCTTAAATTAGTATGTTTTTAACAATTTGACGTTTATTGCTTTTATACTGTTACTGGGCATTACATTACACATATATATCATTAAAAGTTGTTAACTAGGCATAGAGTACACCGCCCCTGTCCTTGTGTATGTCCAATCTGATCGTACCTTTAAGGGTTAATATCTTGGCTAATTACCTATGATTTTTTTCGAAAATCATTATCAACAATGCTTCTATTCTTCTGCAACAATAGGTATATTCAGCAATGCTCAACAATTTTTCTGAATGCCCGTAAATCGAAATTCGTGTATAACAGAAAAATGCTAATTACTCAAAAACTATGTGACCTAGGGTAATCGCTATAATTTTCCGGCAAGGTTTATATTAACGTCTACTACCTCTAATTTTTTCATAATTTTAGTTTCAGTAGATTTGGAATTAGATGAGGGGGGGGGGAACATTTTTGCACTACATTTTCAACAATATCTTTGAAAATATAATACCTAAAATTAAAAGGAATGTATTTTTGAGTTCAGCATTACAAAAGCTTTCACAGGATACCCCACATGATATACAAAGAAAAGATTTTTTTTTTCAAGTAGCATAATTAGCCCTCTACTTTTTTACTAAATATATTTATGAATGTTTATTAATCTGAAAATATGCGAGTCAATGGTCTTTATTACTTCCCCGAATTTGAACTTTCCACGTTCCATAGTTTACGAGTAAAATGGCCGTGACAGACAGACAGACGGACAGACACAGGAGTGATCTTATAATGGTTCTGTTTTTACTTTTTAAGTACGGAATCCTAAAAATATACAGATTTGAGATTTGTTTGTAAAAACCGACTGGGGGTGTACATAGCACATCCAGTGTATTCTGCCATAGGTAGTAGGGATCCCAACTCTAGGATTAAATAGAGTTTCACTTAAAAATATAAAATTCGAGGATGCATGCTGTGAAGGCAGTGAGGTCCCTAACGCTACATTCCTCACAGTAAAATATGTCTACGTTCAACACTGACCTTAGCTATATAAGTTATTATTCCAGGCCAGACAATATCGAGTAGATCAGCTACTATTTACAGTAAAGCATAAAATGAAATACATATTGAGAAATTTTTTTTTATTTATTAACAATTAAAAATTATTATACAGTAAACTCCCGATTATCCGCGAGTCTAAATTTCTTTTTTTTTTCTTTTTTTATCTTTGAGAAGAAACTTATTTCTGCGATGTAGGATGAGTTTTCGATCCTTTTTACTAAATATGATTTCCATTTGAAAACGTGGAACAATCACATGCACAAAGCAGGTGCAGCTAATCTTGAGGGTGTCGCAAGGCCACACACCTGTTGATAAACAATGTACGGGTACTGAAAGTCACCCCCGCCCCCCTGTTATGATTTTGTTTCTCCCGTTTTTCATAAAGCACACCAGTTTGCTTGTTTTAGCTGAGCTGTGAACACGTGTCTTACAGAAGTTCGCGTTTGTATTTAAATTTTATACTTTTGCATTTTCAATACGTATTTGAAAAATGTCACAAAAAAGAAAAAGAGTTGTGTTAATGATTCAAGATAAATTAGAACTGATTAAAAAAAATTGAAAATGGTGCTACAAGAAAACAAATAAGCTTGCAATATGGAATTGGAGAATGCACAGTTAGGGAGTGTGTGAATGCACAATTAGGGAAGAAGTGTTTCAGTACAAAAAAACAGACACTTTTGACGGATTTTCTAAAGAAATAAACTTACAAGTTTGTAAATAATGAATAATTTTATTATTCCTGAAGTAATAAGTATCTTTATGTTACCCATTGCGCGTAGAAACTGTAAAATGTATGCTTGTGTTACTTATTATGTGTATAAATTGTTCAAGTACATATTTGTGTTGATTTGTTCCCTTTTTTCAAAATTTTGTGGATTATCTGTGAAATTAATTATCCACGATAGTTGCGCCACCCAATTCCGCGGATAATCGAGAGTTTACTGTATTTATTTAGATGTAATAGGACTTACTCTTGCTTTGGTGATATGATCTTGGTTGGTGCAGTCATCATAGATTCCTTTTAATATTTTTGCAGCAATAATAGCTTTGTACAAATCTTTTGATTCTTCTCCTTTGTGAACATATGCCAATAAAGCAAGCTACATATAAAACAATAATAATAAGTGTCACCTACGTTGAATTTATATAACATTGAAGGATTTTTTTTAAATACATGTTCATGCAAACAATAATATTATAAATAGTTTACTTTTCATTCTGATAATGAATTGCAATAGAATGAGTAAGGAATTTTATAAAAAATTCTAAAGTTAAATAAATATAATAAAAGGTATTGAATTTATAAAAGGTTAAAAAAAGTTAAAAGTATAATTCAAAGAATTAAGATTTGCCTTTGGATAAAGGTAGAATGAAAAATAATCTTGAAAATATACAGTATCAACAAAAATATAAATAAAATTTTCTGGTTGAATTACTCATTATGTTAATGAAAATACTTTGTATCACTTAGCCTGTGTATAGCACTTTTTAATTTATATTATACTGGGGAAATAATGTCAGAGGAGAATTGACCATTTTGATGAATAAAATTAACAAGTAATAGATATCTGAATTGCAATTGTAAACACATTTCCAGAAATACGTATCTTACAAAAATTATGTCAGCAACAATTACAGTGCTTATAGTACTGCTAATGTGAAAAGTGACTTATGTTGAAATTATTAAGTTTTCAATGCATTAAGATTTTGTAAGAAAAAAGATTAGTTTTACATTTGCAAGTGCTATAAGGAAACAAAATTTTCGAAAAATTCTAGAGTATTTTGAAACAAGATAAATTGTGAAAAAGGTTGGTTAAATATGGATAACATTTTAAGAAAGAGAATAATTACATATTATTAACTAGAAGGTGTTAAATTATGTCGTTACATATAAATATAGTAGACTCTCAACTATTTGGCCTAACATGGAGACACGGTAGGCTGGAGTTCTATAAATACTCATTTCTTCCCCCCCCCCTCTCCCCATAACATTAAAAACACATTTTTTATAGAAAAACCCACACTTATTTATATTTTATGACCTCTTATCAGAGGCTGGCTCTGTATAAATGTTTGTTATATACTGTATGTTTAAAAAAATACTACAGAAAAGTCCAAAAATAAAAATATTGTATCCATTTTAAGATAAATTTTAATAATATTTAATTGAAGTGCAGAAAACATTAAATCAGTACTATGTACAGTATGAATACAGCACATACACTTTCAAAATAAGCAAAACATAAAATACAAGAATAAGTCTTTAAACAAGATTTAATTTTTTTTTTATGTTCATTGATAAATGTGAAATTAGGCCTTAGATGAAAGCGTCAAAACATAGTTTTAAGTTTAAAATGCTTCTTCTTTTTAATCCTCTTCTTCTTAAGATTTTTTTCATGCAATCTAAGGATGACTCCTCCTCTTCTTCTTCTATTACTTCTTCCTGTGTCACCAGGGACAGACTGGCATAGTTTGGCTATCCCGCTAGAGTTATGCATTGCCCCACCAATCGACAACCTCATTATTAAAATATTTGAATACTGACTATCAACACAAACCTTTGCTCTTACTCTATGAAGATGACTTTACTCCAATTCGAGATATATTAGCGTCTTTGTAATAGTTCATTTTTATTGGAAGGAATTGCATCGTGAAAAAAACCCCTTGTGCAGGGTGGGGGAGGTTAACTTGCTTAATTTCTATTTATTTTTTGAATATGTAAACTTTAAACAATTAAAAGGTATACACGTAATAAATAAAAAAACGTTTTAATTTTTTTAATGGGATTTCTGTTCAGATATTTTTATTCTTTGTATTAAAAAAAATGTTTGGTGCAATGATGGGTCAATTGCGCTGTCAGCATCGGCCAACGTTATCCTTAGAATAGATGATGGCTACTTGTGAAGGAGCTCCCAACGGGAATAGGGTACTGCTGACCCTAACCTAACACATTGACAACACCTAGAAACCAGGGGTGCAGAAAATGTTTCTACTCCCAACATTTCCCCCAATCCACATGAAAATTTCCCCAAAATTTTACGGTATGTTATAGGTAAATGCTGTATTATCGTACGTATAGAAAAATTTTCCAATATTTCTCAACTTATGTGCTAGTATATATAACAAGGGTTGATTATGAGCGGAAAAAAAAATTCTGAAATTCACAGCAAATTTTCTGAAAGGTTACAGCGCAGTGGGGGAAAGGGAGGGGGAGAATTCACTCCCAGCACTAACTATGTTTTTTTTTTCGCGGCCCTTTGACGAATTTCGCGATCTTTTGACTAAATTTGCGTTTTGTAGCGATCTTTTGACGAAATTTGCGGTTATTTCGCCTTCCTTTTGACGAAATTCGCGCTTATTTCGCCCTCTTTTGACGAAATACGTAGTTGTTTTGCAATTTTTTGGCGAAATTTGCATTCATTTCGCGGTCATTTGACGAAATATGCGAGTTTTTTTCGAGTTCCTTTGAGAAAATTCGTTGTTATTTTGCCATGTTTTGACGAAAATCGTGGTTGTTTTGCGATCATTTGACAAAATTTGCGGTTGTTTCGCGATCTTTTGTCAAAATTTGCTGTTGTTTCGCGATCTTTTGACAAAATTTGCGTTATTTCGCGATCTTTTGACAAAATTTGCGGTTATTTTGAAATTCGTGTTTTTTCCGTAATTCTTGGACAAAATTTGCGGTATTTCTATGTCCGAGTTTTCAGATTGATGAACGATTTTCGGAACCAAATGCCTTAATTTTTCGGAAAATTCGGAGCAGAATCACCCCTGATATACGGTACCTATTATTCTGAGATCGATTTTGTAAAGGTCGCCATACGGATCTTTTTATTTGTAGTGAAATTTTTCTATCTCGGGGAATTATGGAATTTGTTGTTAAAATCGAAATCAATTGTATATATTTCTGCAAAATTTCCCCCGATCCTAGGTCGCCGGATCGGACACATTCTGCACCCCTGCTAGAGACATCCTTCTCTCACCAGGAATTTGGACCGTGGAAGGCTAACATGCTAACCACTATGCTGTCAAAAAATCTTAGACTTGTCTAAACACCACGTTGTAAATTTTATCCTTGAAAGTCTTATTGACAAAAAATAATTAGTACTATTAAAATTGACACATACACATTTATTAATTTGTTATTTGAAATATCATTATAGTCCTCTGTAAATTTTATTTTGTTATTTGCAATTGTCAACATATATACACTTTGTACATTGATTAATGTTTGTTTAAAAAATCAATATAGTACCTGAAAATTGAATAATTTGATTTATACCCTCACTAATAACTATTAAAATGTCAGATATCTGTACAATTCTTTTGAACTTGATGCAACTCCATCTACTATCTTATCAATTGCAATCAAAACATCGTTCAACACTGAATAGGATAAAAAACTATCTCTCGCTACAAAGCAGTGAGCCTTCACTTGACGATATAGGGTCTGAGGACCTGTCTGTTTGTGAAAAACAAATTGATCTAAAACTAAATTTATTTTTGTAGCAGAGTTATTTTAAACACGGTGTAAAAGCACCATATATGAGTATGTCAATTGTAGTTTCTAATTTTCCCCATAATAGATATAATTCTGTTTCATAAGAAATATGTAAACACTACTTTGTTTTGAAACAACATAACAGAAAAAGTTTAAACAAATAACTTTTATTCTTCAGAAAAGTAACAAACTTGATTAAAATGTAAAGAAGCAATCTTGACATATTATACTTGTATACTTGATCATATTATACTTCTCATAAGAAAAATAGCAATCAAAACATAAAAGCATTTCTAATGAGTATCAAATAAATAAATTATCCTAACTCAGCACTGTATCCCAGTAAAAAGAAAAACTACCTGCTTGTTGTTTCATTTTACCACAATATCAACTTCAGAATCTTATCTCAGTCCTTGGATAAACCAAACAAACTTTCTCATTTCCAATCAGCTGTCTTAACTAAAATAACATAAAAAAGAATGAGCAGGGTCAGTGACACTCTCTCACTGTATTTAAAGGAATGAAGGAGTGACCTAGAAACAGGAGGTCAATGCCCTCTTCAGTCACTGAGAATTATGAATATCAATGAACTTCCTGCATGCATGTACCATGTATGGATGTATGACGTCATCACCCAAGTGAAAGAGAAAACAGATGTTTGAATCAAAAACAAGGAGAGTAACGTTTGCAATTTCCATTACTGGCAAAAAGGAAACAAGCTTAAATGAAGCAAAACTGCACCGAAAACTGGCGATTTGAAGCAATTAAAATATAAAACTTTGTAAAAAATCACCATAAAATAAAACAATACACAGGACGCGTTTCGAGCTAAAAACATAACAGCTCGTCATCAGCTACAGCAAACACGTGTCCGCAAGCGAACAAGATGAAAAATGAACTGAAGGTAAAGAATGTTGCAAATAATGCGACAGATTGCGCTAGCTGAAAGAGGCACATGCAGAAGAGAAAGGTGTTGCCAAAAAGATAGAAGAGAAATTGATAGGGAAAAAATGGAAATAAAAGAAATAAACAAAATTAAAATAAAATAAAAGAAGTAAATTAAAAAATATAAATAATAAAAATAAATAAATATAAAAGAATAAAACAAGAAAAAAACAAAAAATCCTTTTTTTTTTAAATAAAATAAAAAGAAAAGAAACAAGAGAAAAAGGAAAAGAATTACAAAAGTAATTTCCACGCTGGAGATAGGAAAGGAGACGATGGGAGATCATTGACAAGATTAGCAGAATTAGCAGCATATTTTATTTCTAAAAATCAAATGATGGGGTAATGGTAAATATCCGACAAATGTAGCTTAACTTTAAAAGCAATGAATGGATAACAACTTTGTAAAATCACTGGGAAAGCGTCTGAAAACTTAATGGAGATTTTGATCATTTAAAAATTGTAAAAGTCAGCATACTCAAGATATCAAACAAATTGAAAGTCCATAGAAAACTAACAGTTTCCATAACCCCAAAAGGAGGGCTCCAGCACTGCTCCCTTCAATCAAAAAATTCATTATAAGCATGGAGTACACAGGCTAATATAACAAAAACATGCCACTTAAATGACTTCATTATGATCTTGTAGAAAAACGCTGACTATAAATACAATTTTACTTCATCATAAATATCCATATATAAAAACACTGATTCACTTCTTATTGAACTTCCTCAAAAAAATTCAAGAAAAAAGTTCCAAATTCAAATAAATTTAAAAAATGCAATGAAAAATCGCTAGATGCCATAAATATTAAACACAAGCAATTCATTTTAGTTTAATTTACCATTTATTATAATTAAACAGCTTAAAATTTTAAGAAAAACTTAATTTAAAGCACTACAGCTGACTAAGGTTTATTGAAACATCCCCCCCCCCCCCTCCCCACTGACGAAAACATCGGGAAAAGCCAAAAAAAATTTCCACCACAAAACAAATTTTAAGTTTTAGCTTTAAATCTTATTTTTTATTATATTAACTTTACTTTTTAAAAAAGTACGTAGCTTTTAAAATAAACTGTAAACAATACCAGCACGTACGTCTCAGGCAAACTCTGCAAAAAAAAAAAAAATTAAATTTTTGGATAAAGTTAAAGCTTTATATTTCAAAACAATTAATTCAATCACTATGAGCCCATAACCTTTTGATAAGCACTATAAAATAGTGCTTAGGGGTTAACAAGCACTCATAATAAAGATGAATCTCCTCTAAAGCAAATCACTGTTGAAATGGACTATCCTAAAAGCAGATGAATTAAACTATTTAAACAGATAATACCATAATGAAGCATTATGAAAAACCATTTCTACCTTGCCAGTACAGAAGAAAAATACAACTGGCCAAGATGACTTGAAAGCACAGCGATTTATCCAAAATGAATGAACCGAAATATGGCATCTACGCATGTCAATTGAACTCCCAATCGGCTTCCAGGAAGAAGCATGTGAAGGCGTAATCATGACAACGATCGCCAACGGTCTGGACATACGATGCCATCTCGTGTTCACTACGAGAACTACGGCAAAACTGCGAGAACTCCAAGTTGTTCTGCACGAATGAAGAAGGGGAAAATGTACAAAGTCGGAAACTGAATTTAAGAGACTTTAAAGAAAAAGAGGTAAGAATGTTTTAATGAAATAAAGTATTTATGAAATAAAGATGAAAGTAGGGAAAAGCATAATAGAAAGGTGACAATGATGAGAACAGAGGCTTTGTAAAGATATCAGGATTGACCTATGGGAGCCACTGTCCGCCTTGCTCCGAAAACCAGGGTGGTCAGGGACCCGGAGGTTCGAATGTGACTAAGATCCAATGGAATCCATGTGCTACTTTCGTTTCCCGCCGGCCACCATACTCGGAAGAGTACATTAGGAGGCTGTGATTTCTTCGCATCAGGCCCCCGTATCATATCGCAACTGTGTACTCTGTCGGGTTCCAGGTCTCCTTCCGTACTCAAGGGGTCGGTTCCAGATAACCCGGAGGGACTGACGGCACTGAATAGCATAAAATATCCAGCAGTCCTTGTCCTAGAGATGCACGTAAGCAGTTCTTTATACTAATTTTAAGTGTTGGAATACTGCTCATTCACAAGACACTTGAGTGCATGATAAAGTCAATACATACTTATAAGCTATATACAAGGTTGGATAAATACGACCATAGGCATCCAATTCTCACAATAATTCTAATGCACAAGCTAGGCATTTTTGCATTTCTTATTACAGCGATTCTGATCACCATTAATGAGTTCTTCTGAATTGCTCGTTTCTTTGCTGTAAGCAGTTGAAAGATACGTCAAGATTGTTGCTTCAATAGCGACTGATTATAATCAGCATAGAGCCGGGAAAATTGCAGCAGCTCTTTGACATAGTCTTTCCAGACTATGTACTGGACTGTACCAGACAGAGTACGAAGAGCTTCTTTAGCAAATTCATTGAACAATTTAACCTCACTGAAGCAGCAAGGATCAAACCAGGCAATGTCTTTCATAAGCAAGTCAGTTCCAGTAAAAAAGAAAAGTCAATAAAAAAAAAACGCTTCAGGGAAAAAAAGGGAAAAGAAAAATTGAGTTTCATAATTATTTTTTTTAGTTTTATTCGAATGAAAAGAAACCCGAAAAATTTACTATTTTTTTGGCCCACTATACCTGTCTGGCCCACACCGCAATTGCGGGGTAGCGGGGTGGGCCAGTCCACCCCTGTGTGTCACAAATTTTACAAATTGTTGTCAGTTATTTCATCAACTCCATCATTTTTTATCCATTCTCTAAAATCTCCTCTGCATTGACATCATCATCTCACACACTCTTAATATATTTTCCAACAATGAAACAAATTTAATTTAGTATCATGATTTTCATCTTTCACTTCAGTTTCACATATGGGTTCATAGTTGAAATGTCCACCTTCATGATCCAAAAGAATTTTCAGATACCATATAAATAAGTGATTTGTTTGAAATCTCTTCTCATGTTTCAGCCAACCATCTTATGACATCTAGCCTGTCAATCTTTTGCAGATAGGTAAAGTAATCTTTATTATAATTAACCCATATTGGACCACTGTCCTATAAATAGGACAGCTAATAAAACATTTTTAAAAATAAAATTGGTAAGGATTTTCTGGATGCATTTTGTTATGACGTCTTTAAAATACATAAAAGTATAACATACAAACAAAAAAACAAGTAACCAATTAAAATTTAATAGAAAAAAATCTATTTAAAAAATCCTTTAAAAATTGTGATCTTATAGTCTAGAATTTTTCCGTTATTATTATATATATATATTTTTTTTTTTTTGGAGAAATCATAGAGTATTTTTTGTACAACATAAACTGTATTTTTAAAGTAAAATAAAATATTTGCTCATAAAATTAGTTTATGCATGCACTTTTATATGTCCTTACTATGTGTCCTACTAATATGTCCTGTTTATAGGACAGCTATTCACTTAAAAAATTAAAAACTTTTTCAAAACTTTTCTAGTATCTACTTAATTACACCATATTAATGATATAATCAAAGTTTTAAAAATTTTCAAAAATATTTAATAGGTGTGGTCCATTATGGGTTAATCCATGATATCAGTGTTTTACACACAACATGCAAGAAGGTCGTAGATCATAGCAAATGACATTTTTCCAAAATATTTCCTCATTTTATTTCAGCAATATTTTTTTGAACTAGACAAGATAGTACAGACACTTGCAAGCCGTATAATCAATATATTTTTATAAGGGACACACTCTATTTTTTTTTCCTTTTTGGAATAATATGTAACGAGTGAAAGTATTTTTAAAATTACTTAAATTTGCTGTGTGCTGCGAGGGGGTTGAAAATTTTAATAAGTTTGTAAATTCAATTTTTACAATATTACATTTTGTATATTTTCTTTAAATTTAATCATACGGTGGTATACACGATATACTTTCTAAATTTTTTAAAGGAACTCCTTATACCCTTCATAGCTATAGTGTGTACTAGCGCAGGCATGTAAAACTTGTTTACCACCAAGGACCAAATTAAACGTTGTATACAAAGCCACAGGCCACATTATAAAAAAATAAGAAAAAGAACAAATTTCTTTTATTACAATTGCACATAGTGAAATTTGTACATACAAATTATACAAATTTAGTGTTGGCTCTAGAAAAAAAGGGGCAGGAATTAAAAAAAAAAAAAAAAGGCAATCATGTATCTTGTTCGCAAAAAATATTTTGAATTTGTTTGTTTAGTCTTCTTTTATCAGTGAAATTTTGCTATATCTTTCCATGACTGATTAAGTTTCGTGATCCCCCCTCCCCCCATTGACTAACGAAATTCGTGATTTTTTCCCCCATAATTGATCGACGAATTTTGCATTGTTTTCTGCAACCGACTGAAGAATTTCATGATTTTCTCTCACGATTGACTGCCGAAT
Source organism: Maratus speciosus (assembly GCA_963932465.1). Classification (NCBI taxonomy): domain Eukaryota; kingdom Metazoa; phylum Arthropoda; class Arachnida; order Araneae; family Salticidae; genus Maratus; species Maratus speciosus. Next base: position 417,601,728 of record OZ010791.1, read on the forward strand.
TTTGGAACTTTTTCCCGCGATTAATTGCATGACTGATCGACGAATTTCGTATTGTTTTCTGCAACCAACTGAAGAACTGCGTTATCTTTTTTGCACGACTGACTGCCGAATTTCAAGATTTTTTTCCACGACCAATTTCGCAATATTTTAACCCCCTGACTGACGAGCAAAAGGGCAAATGTAATATTGTTTTCTCTGTTATTTTTTTTTAAATGTTAAAAAAAGATTATTTTTCCAACATGATATTAAAAATTTAAGTATGTATATGAATATAAACCTTAAGGGTAATAATCATTACTCAGTTTTTTAAAACTGCATTTTATCTGTAGAATTATATCACTTTAAATAATTTTTTTACTGCAGTGAAACCTTCAGTTTTCCCAACAACTGAATGACGATTTTTATAAAATTTTCCCGCAACCGATTGACGAATTTTGCGATATTTTATTTTTGTTTCTACCAATTGGCAAAATTCGGATTTTTTCTGGTGCGACTGATTTATGAAACTCGTGTTTTTTTTTTTTTTTTTTTTTTTTCATACAATCAATGGCTGAATTTTCGCAGATTTTCCCCGAAGCTAATCTACGAATTTCATTACATTTTCTCGTAAACAGCTGGTGAATTTCTGGGATTTTCTCCACGACTTTGGCGAAATGTGCAAGTTTTTTTTTCGCATGCAATTGATGGATGAATTAAGCGATTATTTTCCAACCGACTGAAGAATTTTGTGATTTTTGTTCCGTAATCGACTAGCAAATTTCTCGTCGTTTTTACACGACCAATTGACAAGTTTCACAATACTTTCTCTTGTCAAATGATGAAATTTACTTTTTTTCCCCCCACCATCAATGAATATATTTTGTGAGTTTCCCCCTGCTACCAGAAAAAGAAATGAATCGAAACTGTGCATCAAAAATGGCAGCAAGGGATGCCGGGTGCATAAGATAATAAAAAAAAAAGGCCGCCGGGCACATACAGTAGTTAAAAAGAGCCACCAGATGCATAAACTAGTTTACAAGGGCTGCCAGGTGCAACGTTCTGCCAAATTGGTCTAGAGTCAACACTAAAATTACAACTTTGTTTAAAAAAAAATACAAAAATCTAAAGCTACCCACCAGAAAAATTTGAAAAAAGACACCAGAAAACATTAAAAGAAATATTTATTATGTTAAAGATGTCTATTTTAACATTTCTAATTTTTTTAATTCAAAAATAGTAAGAATTTTGTACAAAGTTTTACCAAACTTTGGTAAAAATACATTTAGATTTAAAAAAAGAGAGAGAGAGAGAGAGAGATTTAAATACACAGTTGTTCACTTGCATATTTACATATCTATAAATTAAATACATAATTCTGATATTTAAAATTTTTAATTGCCATGAACATTATGCAAAAATTTATTAAGTATATTACCCTGATCTTTAAATGTAGCTTTTAATTTTGTAATTGTTCCTATATATATATAAAAAAAATCATTGCAGGAACACTTATTATTTCTTTTTAAATGACAACCTTTACTCAGTCAAACCTTTCATAATTGAGTCAAAAATATCTGCTATTGTGGTTGCAGCAAACTGATAACCAACCAACCACAGAATAGTCATAATTCAGAGATGTGCTTATGAAGAAATTGTTTTTTTTAAGGACCTTTCATAAAAATGTTTCATTTCAAGACAGGACTTTAACCTTTCACCTTAAAACAGGACACCTCACAGAATTCTTTGTCCTAAAAATAGACCTTTCACAAAACTTTCACATCTGCAAACTGAACCTTTTACAAATTTGATCATTTAAAAGTAAAATCTGACATGCCACTTTTAGTTATATAAAGAAAATACTATATGTATTTTACACACATTCATTATATTGCAATACGAATATTACGATCATTTCAAATTCACAAAATTATTACTAGATTTTTCACAGATGTGAAAAGCTGTTTACAATTTCACAAAAACAGGACCCTGGGACAAAAATTCATGTATCTGTATTTTCATGAATTACAATGTAATGGAAAACAAATATTGAAATTATAGATTTCATTTAATTATTGAAATTTCTTGTTATATCATGAATTTTTCTAACAGTGACAGTTACATGTTTTACCTTATTATTTTCAAATTTATTTTAACTGCTCTGGATATTATTTGGTCTACTTTGTACTCAATGATTTCAACTTGGATGCAAATGAATGTCTTTTTTAGGGTTTCGTTCATCTGACGAAACCCTATTCGTCTCGCTCCTCTGTCTGTCTGTCTGTCCGTCACAGAGCCCGTTCTCAGAAACTATACATGTTAGAGACTTGAAATTTTGGGTACTTATAGCTGAACACCTCACATCAAACAACAAATCATAAAATTTTGAAAAAGTTGGTAATTAACCTAATTACGGCTAATTAAATTCTAAAATTAACCAATCAACCTTTTGAATGCAGGTGAAAATGCACGTTATCGAAATCCTCCCCAGTTTCTCCTAATGGTTGCCAGTAAACTCGGCGGATGCTCCATCAAATCAGCCGGTGCAGGGTTACCACGGAGTACTTTAAGCAATAAATGAAGTGGACCTTCAAAAAGCAAAGTTGGATATGCCGAAATATCGGTCGTACAAATTCGTAACAGATGTAGAAATACGCGGAAAAAATTCTACTTTATTTTGGATAAATTTAAAATTTCTCCGTAGGATAGAACGAAAAATCCACTAAAAATCGATCGATAAAAATTTAATTTCTGTGTTTTTAAAAACAATGAAAACAGATTTCCATTCACCGGAAGGCAGCTGTCATCATTTATCGACATATCGGCGCGGGAGAAATTTAAGGGAAGGAAAGTCTAATACGAAATTTAAACTTTTTAAATATTAAATTTTTCGATTAAATTTTTTGACATCCGGGCTGGAAATTTCTCGCAGATTCCATACATATTTTGTTCAAAGAGATTGCTTCATTACGAGTTGAGATATTAATTATTATTTTATTAATTCCTTTTATTTCCATCAAATGCCAGATTAACATGGAGGCACGTGCTTTTTTAACGGAGATTTCATTTAAATTAGGAAATTAACAATTTGCGTGGCGTGTTTCGATGGCGCGCTATGAGATAAGTATTAATTATTCAATATAAAAAAGTTTATAGGTTTATAAGTGTTCATCCCACTATTTCCGAATAGCAATTTCAGGAAATATCTTAAATTATTGTTTAAGACCGCCACTCGATGTCTTCGAAACTTTAAGATACTTTATCACACATAAGAAAAAGTGTAAAAAAGAATGGAGTGTGATATTTCGAGGAGTGGAGGGGGGGGGGGGGGGACTAGATTTATTTATTAAATCTTAGCATTTGTTATCGCAGAAAATGTTTTAAATTGTTGGTTAAGACTGTACCGCCACCCTCCCGACCATGTATCTACGGAGAGATTGCGCAAAGGAGTTTCGTTCAGATATGCTTTTGTTAAGAATAGAGTGCACTCCCTGGTGGTGGAATGCGGAACTAACGTAACGCGATTTTGTTAAAATTAGGAAATATAACAAGGCGATCCGTTTGCAACTTTAAGATACTTCATGACACATAATAAAAAGCTTATAAAATAATGGTGCATGCAATTTCCTGTGAAGGGAGGGCGGGGGAGGGGCGCTGGATTTCTTTTTTAAAAAATAGCGTTTACGACCTTTTTAGGTGTCGTTTTTTGAGCACTATGATATACTCGGACACGTGCTGCTTATGAAATATAAAAATGTCAAAATTTTAGTTACCACTATTTCCGAATAGTACTTTCAGCAAATTTCTTAATTTCTCGCTTAAGGCCGCCACCAACTCCAGTAACACATCCACTGATAGGTTGTTTAACAGAGTTTCGATCTGATACACTTTTGTTATGAATAGTGTGCGCTCCCTGGTGGTGGAATTTGCAACTAACATAACGCAATTTTGTTAAAATTATGAAATCTAACAAGTCGATCTGCTGGAAACTTTGACATAGTTCATAGCACATAATAAAAAGCTTATAAAAGAATGTTCCGTGCAATTTCCTGGGGCGCCTACCTATCTCGGATGCTATAGACCCGATCCCCTTGACTAATATACCTACGGATAGGTTGTAAAACGGAGTTTCCTTTGGATAGAGGTTTGTGTAGAATAGAGTGCGCCCCTGGTTGCGAAATGTGGAACTAACAGATTTCACAAAAGGATAAAGTGTTTTAAAGGAATATTAAATGAAACCCTCTGTGCGATCTGTGATCACACTTACCCACTTGTTTTTTTTTTTTTTTTTTTTTTTTTCCAAGCAGATGTGTTACTTTTAATATGTAACATGAATGCACTTAAAAAAAAAAAAAAAAAAAGAAGTATCAGTTTCAAATCTAACAATGTATTTTCAAAAGTTTTTTTTAGATATTTGTGAGTACATTCTTTGCTAATTGCAAAAGAGTTTTTACATATCAAACATAAAATTTCAGCTTTTATTTCAATAAAAAAAAATTGTAAATTGACATGTTTGTGACATTCAACTTCAATTAATTGTGTTATTTATTCACACTGATAAAAAGCTTTTAACATTTTTTGTAAAAATCTTAAAATGTATGCGAGTATGAGTATGTCTATAAAAATGAAATAAAAATAAGAAAAATAAAGATCACATAGGGCTAACTAAAAATGACACAATTACTAACATAGATAATGAAAATTTTCATATTTGTCTGTTTACACCCCTGTATGATATTGCTATCACATTTATTTTTTATTTATTATTTCATGCTGTATTTCCATTGTTGCATGCCAGCCAGGTTATTTATGCCTCCTCTGAAATTTATTTCCTTTGCTGATCACGACAATCCTCTCATTTTACTGCTATGGCATTTCAGAGAGCTTTTTTTCTTTCTGTATTGCTCTTTTCATTACATCATATATTATGTGCAACCCATGGCGGCGCATGATTTTCTAGTCTATTTTTAGATTGCTCTGCCACTGCTCCTAGGTAGTGTTACAAAAGAGCCATGCTGGTGGCTTTTATTGGTTTTAACCAGCTTTTTTGGCCAAAATTGGCTTTTACACAGTGAAGCATTTTGATTATAAAGCACACATTTTTAATTGTATTTTAATTAGTTTTAATAACATTTAATTGACTTAGAATTTAATAAATAACACAATTTCTTAATAATGAAGACATTAATACTCTAATAAGATATAGATGGAGCTACTAGTGATTTGATTTGTAGACAGAATTGCAAATATGTCAGAAATTTTAAAAGGGCCATACCAATTGCTTTATCTGGTTTACACTGACCTTTAACATCTTCTTTTTTTTTTTTCATTTTTACTGCTTTATATAATTAAAGAGGACAATGATTGCTTAGTCACATGTTTTATTACTTAACTAATTTTAAGAGCTACTAATATACAAGTCTTATTTTATTTCTCATGAACATTTAAAATCATACATAAAGTCATATAATAAAAACACCATTTCTCACTATTAAAAACAGTATTATTCGAATAACATATGCATGAGTATGTGCTCTTTTAAATAGCAACAAGCTTTTCCAAACTTTAATTCAACAAATTTTATTTGGAGAACTTTTTTTTTTTGTTGTTTAATTGCTCTCTTTATTTTATATACTTATGTACTAAAATCTCTTCAAATATTATATTCTTTCTAATTTCTCTTTCAACATTGTTCATTCTATGACTTAATCTCTCCATATGAACATGTAAGAATGTTTCCATTTTGATGTGTTACATTTTGTCGCCGTTTAATTACATATAATCTTTAAAATATGTAGTATAAGTGGAGCTAAGTAATATAGAATTTCAAAACACCAATTTGGAGCCTAATTTATATTCTTTTCAATATTTATATTTTAAAAAAAAATCAGACATAATGCCTTTACATTTGCCTTCTAGTGGTTTTAAAGACTTATTTATTTGACAAATTTAATAGAAATGTATATTTTTTTAAGAAAGTATTTATAAGTGCATTAAAAATAAATTAATCCAAATTTAATATGAATTAGCTGTAAATCAACTTAAAAAATAAAAACCGGCTGTTTTTGGGCTGGCTAAAACATGGCAACCCTGCTCCTAGGAGCCGAATATCTCTTGAATGAATTAGGAGCTAGTTCTGCTTTCATGCGCTCTTCTATTTACATCGTCATTGTAATTTAACTAATGGGTTCAAAATTAATTTGGAGTCACTATTTTGGACTCATTTTCTTTAGTATATATACTCATGCACTTAAGTTTTCTAACAGAATTTTAAGATTTTGGAGATAACATTGTCAATTTGAAATTCGGGCCTTGCAGAGCTGTTTTGAAGTTCTAATAACGATGCTTTTTTACAAAGAAAATTCCAATTCTCTTTATGTGACGTCATTGCTTGTAGCAAATTTAAATTAGCAAAATTTCAGAATGTTTATTTTAGTTGGATTTTTATCATCAAGACTATCTCTAAGAATGCTTTGCCAGCCATAATTTTAATGCTATGGAATTTAAAAAGAGGGATTCTCTCCATGGAATTTTCATGATGTACAGTGACCAAATTACCTTCCCTCCTACTTCTCAAGATTGGATTAAATAAAGGTGTATTACTGAAAAACAAATTGTCTTCATTGTTCATTAAGCTTCTATTGTGCCTTCACTCATTTTAAAGTAAGATCAACTTCATGTTATTTTATTCCTTTTCTCTTTACTGCCAAAATTTTTTGACCACAAAGAACATTTCAGGATTCTGCTAGCAGTTTACAATGGTCACAACTTTTCACAATGCAATATCTCAAGATCATTTTAAATTCTTATTCTATAGCACTAATAATTTTATTCTCACTCCAAAATAATAATAATTCACGTTACAATTGGTGCCGTGACTAGGGTAATTTTTTTTTTCAGGAAAACAAAACGAGAGTTCATGTAACTTTGAAAGCTACTCATTTAAAAACTATTTATTTTTTTTTTTTACTTTTAATTATCATTAAGTAGCAGTAGCAGTGCATTTTAATAGTTTTGCTATACCTTTTTTAATACCTAATAAATACTATATAATATTTTGTAATGTGATGCAAATCAAAGAGTAAAATAAATATTGAAGTAAAATAAAATATTAGTTTCAAGCTAAAACACACAGCAATTTCATTTTTAAAATACTGTAACAATTTTATAAATCTTTAAATTTTTAGATTCAATATCTGCTTTTTATAGGTTTCCAGTTAGTTATTTTTATATCCACAATTTCTTGTAGCTGAAAGCAACGAGATAGATCTGACCACATACATATACTATACTTTCTGAAGTTTGCCATCTTTAACCCCATAGCAATGTTGGTAGACAGTTATTTTTAAAAATTCAAAACAGCTATCAATTTTTATGAATAGCAATTTTTGCTTTATTTAATCACGGAATGTCTGTCATTAAATAAAACAAAGATTATTATTTTGAAATTGTGCTAGATATTGTGTAATAAAAATTCTCCAACTGTTGCCAAGTCGACCAACATGACAACATTGCAGCCACGGTTAATGCAGTGTATTTTTTGCATTAAACATGAACTGAAATAAATATAGACAAAACTCCAAAGGCTTGGTGGACCACAGATAAGTTATCAGAGGGTCAAGTGAAGGCCATGGGTCACATGTTTTACATATCTGCTCTAGTGTATACCTTCTGCCTATACCGTAAACATTCTGGTTTTTTTAATGACTACACCACTGACACTGAGAACAACTAAAATAAGACCTAAAACTGCTTAACCCTTAAAACAAGTTTTTATTACATTAAATTACAACAATAACAGGTTTAATAGGATTTTGATAAACTGTTTGAGAAGATGGAAAATGAATCTGCAGCCTTGCAATGAGTATTATTTTTTATCTTCATTTTGTGTTAAAACATTATTGAATTCCTCTATAAGATTCAAACTCTTTTTCTGCGATATCATCGACAATTGTAAAATTTCTTACTACAATAAAGCCATGTTGATAATTAGAAAGAGAATTTCATACAATAGGATCATGAGCAATAAAATCGAATGAAATTTTGAACTACTAAAAAAAAAAAAAAAAATGGATATGCTTTTTGACACAAAGTTATGGAATTATTTCAGTGTAAATTGATACGTTTCCTCCAACTGAATATTTTAACACTTAATGTGACAGTTATACGATTGTTTCTTTTTTTTTCATTGAATGCTTTGGCCATCTTTACTTTTTGTTTCAACAGGAATTGAATCATAAAAAAAAAGGCCACAGTTTCTTCACTAAGATACCATAAATAACACCATCAAACAAAAAAAAAAAAAAAACCCCATCTTGGAACCTAATTTAATGGATTCTCCTCAATGTGCATATATTTTTCTTTCAGAAATATTGTCTTCTAGTGGTAATAAAGACTTATTTATTTGACAATATTTAACAGAAGTTTATAATTTTTTTAGTACAAAACATATGAATGCATTACAAATAAATTTACGTGAATAGCTCTAAACCATGTATTTTTTAAATAAAAGCTGCCTTTTTTTAAGTGGTTAAAAAAAAAAAAAGCCAGACAGCTTTTTTTTGGTCTGGCTAAAATTCAGCAACTATGGTGCCATCTTTATCACATGTCACCAAATGATGTATGGACAGGGCTTGCACTAAACCAATGTTTTGTTTGCCTTATTGTTTTACAATTTTTCATGGAAAAAAAAGAATGGAAACTTACAGGCTTCCTTCATATATATGTATATGTGTGCTTTCTTTTAAATTTATTAATGAAAGGCTATCTTTATGACATTGTAAGCATTTAAACTGTATAGCTGTATGTTATTTGTACATTTTAACAATAGCATAAAAACAAATTTTATTGTCTGTGATTAAGCAAATTTAACATGAATAGTTATATGTCTACATAAATTAATGCAGAAAACTAATTGTTATTTTTAAACAATATCATAGTGTAATAATATTAGATTATACTTTTGTTCTAAATTTATGGAAGCAAAAGAGTTGTCAGATAAGTGTGGTCTTCGAAATACATATAGCCCCTCCTCTAATACACACAGCAGAATAATTATAGATTTAGAAATAACTTTACTCACTCTTTGAATTAATTTCCATCGATCTTGGGTTAAAGCTGACATTATACCTTAAAAAACTGAAAATAAATGAAAGAACAGATCATACTAAATTAAAGTATAAAAATTTAATTCAAAATAAATTTTATAAATAAAAAAAAAACAAGAATCCTAATATATTTTTAGAAAAATAAATATAATTTTTAATTAAATATGGCTTATGCTTTTATTAAAATAAACAGTTACATAAATAAGTTTAAATAAACAGTATTAAGATGTTACAGAAAATCTACATATTATATCTAAAACAGAAATAATACCCGAATAAAGGAAATTTTAAATAATAAGCATCAGAATTTAGTACACAGCTGTCCTAAACTGCAAAAATGAAAAAAGATTAGTGGCTGGATGTTTCCTTACATTACCTATTGTTCTGTATAAAAAGCAAGAAAGAAAAAATCATGCGTCAAGCATAGATTAGGAAACACTTTCCAACACATTCAGAATAATGTAACAAAACTGCACCGTTTAATAAGTTAAAATGTTATGTCTATTTCAATCATATGGAAACACATAACACATTTCAAAACCCAATTTCAGCTGTTCCCATCTACAATCAGGAAATTAATTATCCAAATTTTTTCAGCATACCTGTATATGATATATAGATTTGTATCTATTAACTACATGCATGTTAAAATTTAGTTCAATTAAGAAATACATATACAGCAGTTGAAAATTCCCCTTCAGCAACTTTTTTCTAATGAGGAGAATGGTACGTGAATACTTTTGTGCAGCCCTGTATAAGAGTTTATATGAAGTGCATACCAAATTTTAAAATGCACACTCCAGCAATTATTACTCAAAGACAGTAACCGATTTCTTTTTTGTGTCCCTGTAAATGAATAAAAAATGCTATGAATGCCCTGTTCTAACGTAATCATATCAGACATGGTACAGGCTCAGCAAAAAAAAAGCTGAAGTTTCACAGCCTCATGGAATTTTGACGAAATTAACATTTTTCCACAGCGTTCAGATGAAATTTAGGTTTTTCTGTGATACATTGACGAAATTAGCGTTTTTCCCCGACCACTTGACGAAAATCGCGTTTTTCAGCAATCTTTCGAAGAAATTCGTGTTTTTTTCCCCGCGATCTTTCACCAAAATCGTGTTTTTTCCGCAATCTTTCGAAGAAATTCACGCATTTACCACGATCTTTAGTCAAAAATCGCGCATTTTCCACGATCTTTCACCAAAGATCGCGCATTTTCCACGATCTTTCGCAAAAATCTGTGCATTTTCCACGATCTTTCGCCAAAATTCGTATATTTTCCACGTTCTTTTGCAAAAATTCACACATTTTCCACGATCTTTTAACAAAATTCACGTTTTTTTATCATCCGACAAAAATCTCATTTTTTCGCGATTCTTTGATGAAATTCACATTCTTTTTTCGCGATCCTTCGACGAATTTCACGTTTTTTCCACGACCTTTTAAAGAAATTCGCTATTACACGATCTTTTGCCAAAATTCGCATATTTTGCATGATCTTTCGCCGAAATTCGCATATTTTGCATGATCTTTTGACAAAATACGCTTTTTTTTGCAATCCTTTGACGAAAATCGCGTTTTTCCAGTGATCCTTTTTTGAAGTCACATTTTTTCCCACGATCCTTTGAAGAAATTTGCACTTTTACCGCGATTCTTTGAAGAAATTTTCATTTTCCCGCGATCGGTTGAAGAAATTTGCTCAATTTAGTGCGGTTCGTACTCGCGTTTTTGTTGTATTACATCCGCTCTCGCTAATCCCTTCCCCCCCATTAAAAATGTCAACAAATTTTAATGCATATTTGCATCGATCGCAGAGATAATAAAATTCACTGCTGAAAAAGCTGAATTCCGTGTTTTCGCGGAAAAGTAACATGTCTGTTCAGTGATTTATATCTGTTTCAATAAATTTGAAACAGCATAATTTCATTAAATACTCTGCAAATGATTTTTTCCATATACCATAATGTAATATACAGTAGAACCTCTTTTATCCAAAACTCTTTTAACCGAAACCCTCAGTTAACTGAAATCCATTTTTAAAACTTTTTTTTTTTCACTATCACATTCTTTGCATGCATATTCCATTTTGAAAGCTTTTTTTTTTTAACTATTATATTTCTTGTTGTGCAAGCGGTCCTTTCTGAACTACGAGTACATATAAATATTTTCGATCCCCTTTCTTCAAGTTCCTTGAATTTAACTTGAGCTCCCGTAAGCTGCGGAGTGGAATGAAGAAAACGAACAAATTAGCAATTTTGAAGCTGCTGAATGTTTTGCAAAAGGTTTGGTATGGCTGGAGCTGCAGAAAGACTGCGGTACTGGTGAACTAATAATATTAAAAAACTCCGTGATAGAGCTTCAAAGTAAAGGCAATCAAAACTGCAATAAACAAAACTTTTCAAACCCTTGTGATATATGTAAAAGGTACTTAATTTCAAAATTAAAATTCAGGTAATTTATTCTTGTTTCTATTTTTCTATTGCTTTATTTTTATTAAGCACTTGTTACAATAATAAGAAATATTACATGAAAATTGAAGCATTCTCGATTATCCGAAAATTTCGATTTTCCGAAAGATGGTCGGTCCCAATTACTTCGGATAATCGAGGTTCTACTGTATTTCTTTTGAGTGCCCCTATAAATGAACCATTAATCCTACATACTTCATATACAATACCAAATAAGCTTTGGTGACCGTAAATAACCTTTATCAGTTGCATAAAAATCCGAGTATATTTACGGGAGTTAGAGCATGGATAGACGGCCAGACAAACCAAATGCATAAACACTTTTCAATTTTGTTGGAAAGTGTTAAAAAGGCCCCTTTTCAGATCTTAAAAGAACTGAATATGTGTAAAAAAAATTCTGAGTCGGAATATTGCATCCACTTATGAAAATTAGGCACACTGACAGATTTACCATATAATCTCAACCATTTTACCTGTACTTAGCCTCATTTTTAAGAGTAAAATAAAACCTCAGGAGGCTTTTGTCCATTATTAGTTTTCTGCTTCTTTAATTAAATAAATAATTGCACATGAATCAGATAAAAGTGTTCTTTGTAGGGCTGCGGAGACGGAGTCAGACCCATTTTTGATCAAAAGAGTCAAAGTCGCTAAAAAACAAGCCAACTCTGACTCCAAAATTTTTTTAGGCATTTTAAAGTGAAATTAAACTAGTTATATGTAAATTTAAATCTATAAAATGAATTATTATTGTCATTTATTGACTACATCAGGCTACTCAACTTAAGATCACTGATTTACTGTGGTGTATAAAGTAGATACAGGGGTAGGTACAGAGTGAGTACAGGGTACTACCCATGTACAGATGCAGGGTTTGCCCAAGTGGGCACGCCTGAAAACCCCCCGCGAGTTTATTAAAAGTAATTTATTTAATTTTTAATTAATTAAAAAATAGTTTTAATTAATCAATTCTTGATTTAATTAATTAAAGTTTTAGAGAATGAAAAAATAAATGCCAATTTATATTTCAAAAGAACCAGATTTAAAGGAATTTCTAAGCAGTTTTCAACACAAAAATGGTGGCAGATTACGACAAAAAAGAGTGAAGATGATAAGTTTCCTTCTGGATTTTGTCAGTTTTTCTTTTCATTATATTAGTGTTGACTCTAGAGAAAAAGGGCTGTCGGGCGGGAATTTTTCAAAAAGGGAACACTATTCTAAACAAGATAAAGTAAAAAAACTAAAACCCAACTACGACAAAAAACTACGCTGAAAAAGTATAAAAGTACCCCATGAATACAGGTAAAGTCACAAGCAAATGCTAGTAATATATAGATATATTCAAAATGTACAAGTAAAGCGCTTTTGAATGATACCAAACACGGCATATTTATCTTAACTTTATTTTTTGACGTATGACGCTTCCAGTATTTGGTAGTAGTGACGCACATATCCGTCGATGGCAGCAAATGGGTAATGGACCGATTAGTGGATGAGGTCGTTAGTGTAATGTGTAAATGTGTAATGTAGATTGAAGGTTTCATGTATTAAGATGACCTAGGAAGATTTCTTAATCTATCTAATTCTGCTAACGATTGACTGTCATGTGGATTTTTAAGCAACTTATTATGATCCAAGGCACTTATAAACAAACCCTCTATGGTTTTGAAGTGAAGCGCTTTAAAATGATACCAAACACGGCATATCTAGCTTAACTTTATTTTTTTACTCTGTATATTTTGTCCGCTAGAAGGCGCCACATTGAATTTGGTGAAAATCTATATAGCCTATAACCAGCGGACAATTAAGACGCTTCTAATGATATGTCATTTGTCGAATTCTGATTAGTGGTTTAGAAGTTACGAGGGAACAGATGAACATACATACATACATACATACATACATACATACATACATACATACATACATAGCCTGTCAAAATCATAACCCTCCTTTGGCTTTGCCGTAGTCGGGTAAAAAAGGGTACATTTTTCAAAAAGGGAACACTATTCTATGAAAGGGTACATTTTTTCAAAAAGGGAACAACACTATTCTAAAAAAAGGGCACACTTGTAGCTTGTTTACAAAAAATATTTAACTGCTTTGTTTAGAGTCCCTAGAATTTGCGATATTTTTCCGGGAATTGTCACGGTGTGCATCGGATGGGTTTAAAAGAGCCGCCAGGCGCTGTGCCCTGCTAAAGCGGCTTAGAGTCAACACTATATATTCAGCACCAACTACCTCTGCTTCAATTTAACAATACTTTTCTACATTTGGTCTGGTTTGGAGTAAATTAGGCAATCATTTAAGAGTTGATAAAGCAGCAAAGCTAGTAAAGGTGTATCGTCATTTGTGATCTAAATTTACAAATACCACTGACACTGACTTCTATTTCTATGACAATCTAATTTAACATTTAACACTATTGCAATACAGATGTAGCAAATTTTGCTAAACTTTTCAAAAATATAAATCCCATGTCTTTCAAAAAAAAAAAAAAAAATTGTCTTCAACTGATTTCAGATTTGAAGTGAATTAAAGAAACTATATTAATTTAGCATGTTTAACTTAAGGTAAGAATTACATTTAAAAAAATCCAGTTGTAGTTGGTTTAATATAGTCTTAATGCAGCAAACTAGTCCCATGAGATAGAAATGTACCTTTTAAATTAATTATATATATATATATATTTATTCATTTTGTTAATTCATACTTATTTAATGAAACATTATTCCCAGATTTCACTGATAAATGAATAGTCTAGGTATTATGTAGGGGAGACCAGGGTACAGTGGTCCTCTTTTGTAGTTAACATTTTTTTTCCCTTTAACGGAGAGACCAATCTACCTGAAAATATTTTTGAATATTCTTTAAACCTTTCTACATGCCTCATAATTTTCACAGAATATAATTCACAATACATTTTTCAAAAAAAAATTACATACACTCATGAAGTGGACCAGTGTACCCCAGAAGCGGGGTATACTGGTCCACCCACTAGGGCATAGTGGTCCACTATTAGTTATTGTCTAAAATACAATATAAATCTATTTATAATTAATCTAATACTTTTTTATTTCCCCTTTACCTCCAAAATAATATAATAATGCAAATTTGCAAGTAGCATTTTGAAACAGAAAACATACAAAACTAAAGAATTATCAAAAAATTTATTATATTTTGAGAATAACAATATAAGATACAGGAGTGATGGCAAACAAGTTATTAATTAAGTACAAAAAAATCAGCAAACATTAAGACAAATATGATGATGAAAAATTTATTAGAAGCTCAAAATAGTCAGGATAAAATAGTTTATTATGAGCTAACCATGTGCTCTGAAGTTATACATAACCAATCCAGTGAGGTCATGTATTACTTATTAGGCTACAGTTATATTTTTCAAGGGCAGTAAATACAAAACAAAATATTTCTTAATATGTTAATTCTACAATGCATGATTTTCATTTCTCTCCTTCTCTCCTCCCCCCCCCCCCAAAAAAAAAAAAACTGCTATATTGAACAAGAAAACTTATTTTAAAAATCACATGTGAACTGTTATCCATAATTTAGGAGAAAACTAAAGTGTCAGATGGCTACATTATAATCTGAACAACATACATAATACAGTAGAAGATCTTTATAACGCAAACCTAAAAACGCAAGGTTGTGCGTTATATAGAATTTTGCGTTATATGGATCACAGCATTAAATTCACCTTGTAAACATGGCCAAATATGTCTGAAACACATCAAAATACATTAGAATATCTTTATACTGCATTTCCTTGTTACCAAGAGTTATCCAAATTATAAATTTTTGCATAATATAGGTCAGACATTGTTAAATTTACTTTGTAAACATGATCAAAATATAACTGATACAACCATCCCTTATATTAGACATTTTCAAACATGTTTATTGTAATAATAGCATTTTTTCAGTAAAAAGGTCTTAAATTAGAAGATAAAGTTGAACTAATGTATCAAATTTAGTCCTCTAGAGAGTAGCAATATTTTACAATGTGAAAGTGCAGGTGCTTTTTAACTGCAAAAATCATTGTTTACATCTGAGAAGTTGTGCGTTATATGGAGAATTGCATTATATAGAATTGCGTTATAAAGATCTTCTACTGTAATATGAAATTTAAAGTGTGCCAAATGACTAATCTATGCATTGTAGGGTTAGATAAATTGTCATTTTTCTTTGTTTACTTTATTTTATAGTTAAATAACTATTTTAAAACAATATTTCTTTATAGAGAATAAGTAATTATTAAATATTTTGAAAATTCTTCATTACAGGAACAGTAATCATTGTGGACCACTGTAGTACTCCAGCAGTGGGCGGTCCACTGTGCCCCAGGTTAAAGTTCAATACATACTCATAAAAATATTATTTAAAGTTTTCTTTTAAGCATATAAGCTTTTAAATTTAATAAAGACCAGTGTTTTACCTTTTCAAAAAAGTTGTTTTATCTTATTTATCCATAACCTTTAATTACTCAATAAAGAAAAGTATGATGATGAAAAATTTTACTTTTAGGAGATCAAAACAACCAGTCATGATAAAAGGGTTCATTTTGAGCTAACGATGTGTTCTGAAGGCTATAAGTAATCAATCTGGTGCTGTTATCAATTAACCTAAAAGAAAAGCTTTAAAATTTAAAAATAAGTAAAATATAAGGGGTGGTCCACTGTGTACTTAGGTCCACTGTACCCTGGTCTCCCCTATATGAAAATTACACATTTAAAGTGTTCTTCAAAAAAAACTCAAAGCCTGAAAAAACCCAGGTTTTAGACTACTGGGCCAAGTGGCCTGGGTTTTTCAAACCCTGTCACAGAGAGAGTAGATGAAAACTGTTTTAATTCATAACTGTAGTAGATATTTTACATTTAGTATATAAGTACTTTGACTTCCCCTCGTATTTTTGGAGTTTGCGGATAGAACCTGAGATACCAAGTTCTGCAAGGACCCAAGGCCCAGAAAATATAGGTCAAAATTAATATTTTTACCCAACGACCACTGGCCAGTACACTGATTTTTTTCACTAGCCAGTTTTTTTTTTAACCACTGGCCAGTAACAAGGTTATGAATGCTTCATACAAAATTGTGTTTTTTCTAACTATCAACATTGTAATTTACTAATATCTTTTACCTACGTTTGATAGGATTACACTCAACTGAAAAAAAAAAAAATAACATTACATCTAACAGAAAAATGTAACCAAGAAATTACTACAATCAAAATAAAAGTCAAATACATATTTGAAGATATTTAGACATATTTCATGCATATAAAAGAGACAAGAAAATTAAAATATATTTTAAAAATTATTTTAATAAAATCTTGAATATTTTATTTGTACTATTAATTGCAATAAAATAAATTCACAGCAAATTTTCTGAAAGGTTACAACAGAGGGGGCTGGAGGATCCACTCTGGCATTAACTATGTATATTCTATGGCCCTTTGACGAAATTCATGTTTTTTTCTGCGATCTTTTGATGAAATTTATGGTTTCTCACAATCTTTTGGCCAAATCTGCGGGTTTTTTCGTGATCTTTTGATGAAATTTGCATTTTTTCCGCGATCTTTTCATGAAATTTGCATTTTTTCCGCAATATTTTCACGAAATTTGTGCTTTTTCTGCAATCTTTTCACGAAATGTGCATTTTTTCTGCGATACTTTGAAGAATTTTGTGGGTTTTTTTCACAATTCTTTGACGAAATTCGCGTTTTTTCGCGATCCTTGGACGATATTGGTTTTTTTGCCCTGCGATTCTTTGATGACATTGGGGATTTTTTTCTGCAAACGATTGACGAAATTGATTTTTTTCGGCAACCATATCAAAATTAGTGATATTTTTCTGTCCGAATTTTCGGACTTATGACCGATTTTCTTTTTAATTTTCGGAATGGAATGCCTTAAATTTTTGAGAAATTTAGGACATCACCATGCTACTTTCTTTTCTTACGCTCGGGAGAATCGACGATCTGGACGCCGTAAATTCTGAATGAATTTTGCCCCTTTTCCCCCTGGCATCGATCTTTCAACCATCACGTTTGGCGAGTGAGGACAATAAAGTTAATCGCCACGTTTTAATTGTTACTTGACGATTGGCGAGTGCTAATTTTGTGCTATACCAGAAAATGAAGCCAATTTTTCAAACAGGCCATGTAAGTAGAATTAAGACAATTTATATTAATGAGCCGGATCAGACTGATAAAAAAAATTGAGCAGGCTGACAAGCCCAATATAACAAATTTGAAAGAATCAAACTATACCGATAAAATAGGAACAATTTACAATGGGCATGACTGGGGTGAGAATAAATAAAAAAACATTGTCGAACTTTTTAGGGGGCGGGCCTTAAAATTTTGGCTCATGCAGATCTCTTACCAGGTAATGCGAAAATTATAAATTTTGCTATTTTTGGAGGCAAAAAACTAAGAACCCAGTATAGCATTGTAATAGAAGCCTTTTCTCCCTCAAATTTTTCTGGTCTATATGACCAAAAGTCAAGTTTCTAAAATACCCTTCTTTTATTTATTTATTTATTTTTGTGCACTGGAGTCAAAATAAGAGGAAATTGTAATTATTTTTTTCTGAATCGGTGGTACCCAAAATAACGAAAAAATAGTGAAATTTCGTTATCTTTCACCTTTTGAATTTCAAATTTTTCAGGTCGGCAGAGCCCAAAATAAAGCCAAAATTGCAAAATGACTCAAAAAATGTAATTTTTTTATTTTTTCATTAGAATCCACAGAATCCGAATTATTTTCCAAAATAATTTTCCCAATCCAAAATCATCTTTATTTTTCCTACTTTCCATAGAAATGTTTTGAGTCTAGAGGATACAGCAAAATAACTAAATTGTAACGATTTCGCTTTTTCTTCTCAGTCTGCAGATCCAAAATAGTAAAATTTCCATTTTGTGTTCTTTAAATTTTGATAGTTGGATTTTTCGGGTTTTTGAGCACGAAATTGTAAAATTAATAAAGCGGAAATATAATTTTTTTTTTTAAAGCCCTAGAAAGAAAAATCAATGCCGAAATAGTAAGATTTTAGCTTTACTTTTCTTTTATTCGATCATTATTTTGAACAACAGGCAACACTAGTATTAGCCAGACCAGAGTCAGAATAGGAGTCGTTAAAACATCTCGGAGTCAGAGTCAGCTGTTTTTTTCCACCGTTTCTGCAGCCCTGGTTCTTTGTGATAGGAAATGCAAAAGCATTTTCTAAAGGGTTTAAAATTATCAGAGTTGCACTATAGCCGTTGGAAACAGTATGGCTGTTTTGAAACCCTGATAAAAACTGTTGACCGCAACTTGCCGAATTAAAATTAAATTAAAGTAATTTAACTGAAATAGAAATTAAGTTAAAGTAATGCGGCGGAAGAATAAAGATGACAAATTTAAAAACAAACTACATTTATTAAAAAAAAAATAAATAAATAAATAACATAAAAATAAACTTTTAAAAATATATAATTATTGACAATATAGAAAAGCACTCACTTATCTGCATTTTAATAAATGGCTATTAGTATATAAAATTCAAAGTTTTCTAGGTACTACTTAGGTATCCTGTTGACCAATTTTGCCAAATTATATAAATCGTCAAACTACATAACAAATTACATAAATTGACATAATTTTTATTTTAAAGACAGAAAGAACAAATAAATTAGTAAAATATTAATAAAAATACAAATGAAACATCAAATTAAAAATAACTTGATGACATAACAAACATGTGTAACATTTTTAATGTCAAGTGAATGTGACATTTACGATCAGCCATTATTGGCATTTAATCTTATAGTTTGGCGATAGTTTTTTGGTCAACGGTATAATCCAGTAGCACCATTTTCTATTACTACCAAAACAAAAAGCTGCACATTTTGTGAGAAAATAATGAAGCTCTTAATATGTTCAATAAGATTTTCACTGAAAAACAGTGGAACTTCGAAACATTATTCTCTGCTTCCCAATTGGTTTGATTAAAAGTGTCAATAATAATGCAAGATTATAAAATATGCAAGGGGAAGTTATGAAAAAAATAATAAAAGCTAAATTTTTAATGATTATTTTTTTATAAACAAAAACATTGAAGCGTTGTCCATTACTGGCACATCTACCCTATAACTAATAACTTAAGAAACATTAGAATTTTTTTTAATTTTTAAATCGTATTATTTTTTTTAAATTAAAATTTCAAATTAAAAACGTTTACAAAGCTAATCTTGTGATACATCAAATTGAAGCCTATTCAAAAAAAAAATTCTGAACAAAATGGTACTTTCCACATCTCTGTACCTCGAGTTTAATCTGCGATATGGGTATTTTTGTAAATTTCAACAAGCCAAAAAACAGTTTTCTAAACTTTAAAAATCAATAAAACAAAACTATTCAAGATTAAAAGATAATGTATCATTTTTTAACGTTCTGAAGTACAACTTTAAGACTTCCAAATTGCATGAAAATCTGAAGATGTGAGTGTAAAAATTGATTCAATTTTGGATCACTTTAAATGGAATGACTGTGCGTGCAAATATCTTTTCTGTCTTTTATACTGTTATTAAAAATATCAAGCTCTTCACATAATTATAAATCTAAATAGTGAATAAAAAGACATGAATAGGATGCTTAATTTTAGCCTCGAATTGGATTTTAACATAAATATTATAGAACAAATATATAACATAAATATTATAGAACAAATATATAACATAAATATTATACAACAAATATATAACATAAATATTACACAACAAATATATAACAAATAGGTACTTGTTAGTTATCCAGTCGATCAATTTCGCCAAATTATACAAATTGACATAATTTTTATTTTAAACCAGCTAAAGTAACCGCCGGTGCCCGGAATTTTAAGAACGTTAGTTTTGAAAAACCAATTTCAAAATTTAACACACAACATAATTTTTTTTTAAAAAACAGTCAAAGTGTTGTACACATGAATCAAATGAAAACCTAATGTAAAAATATATAAATTTATATAACAGATGCAAAATAATACAGCTATAAATGAACTTATTTCGATTCATCATTGGAGCAATAATGTTAAAATACGTCAATATTTCTATATTCGAGTTTTTATCATGATTCAATACATTTTTTCACACTTATATGATGTTATTATTCACCACATCCTTTATATTTCCAATATAACGTAATATTTCATTTTTTTAATTTATCAAATTAATTAAATAATTATAATTTTCCACATAGAAATCATAAAACAGAAAAATTATGACATAACATTCACTTTTGTTTTTAATTCATCAAACTATTTATTTTATTTTCATTTTTTCACATGGGAATCTTGCAGTGTAGGAAAATTATGATGTAATATTCCCCTTTTTTAAATTCGTCAAACCATTTATTTCATTTTTTCATGTGGAAATCTTGCAATAGAAAAGTAATTGTTGTGGTAAGAATTTTATTGTGGATTTTTAATTTTTGGCAACAGCTATAACAAAAAATGTTTAAATTTGATTGGAAATTGCTGTTAAATTTGTGATTTTTTACTATTTAAAAATTAACTATAAGTTATTCCGGATTACTTTAGTTGCCTCGGTCATGTTTTAATACACATGTACATAACATTTCACAATTCTGGCTTCCAAACTGTGGATTTGTATAACATTACAGACAGATAGATAAATTTTCATTTTCATATATTAGACTAGCTGTTTAACCCGTTCTATGCACAAGAGTTCATGAATTTAATTCTAAAACCAAAATTAAATCCAAAAATCTGAGTGCACAAGAAATCTCTGATTCTATTCAATGTATTGTGAAATTAGTACAAAGTTCTAAATTCTGAACAGAGCTTAAATTATTAAAGGAAAAAGAGCTCTTACCTAGCAATAGTACATTGTTATCATTAAATGTGTTTTTAGATTTGAGTGATATTATTTGAGTTTGTGGTCGTTTGTCACAACATCAGTCGTTAAGATTTGATAGAAAGTATCCTATCCTACTTCCGAAAAATCACGTTATTACTAAGTTATTGATAAAGGATGTCCATGAGCAACATCTACATGCAGGTACACAGCTAGTACTTTCTATATTATGACAACAGTACTGGTTTGTGAACGGTCATTATACTGTACGACAAGAGCTCCACAAATGTGTGCTTTGGAGATACCTTAAATCTCAAGCTTGTCAACAAATGATGGGAGATCTTCCCGTTGACAGAATTATCCCAATCCGTCCATTTTCCAAGGTGGGTTTAAATTTTGCAGGACCCTGTCTAACTAAACCAAATTTGCCAAGAAGCAAGACCAAAATTAAATCTTATATAGCAGTATTCGTCTGTATGTGCACTCAGGCGGTACATCTTGAATTGGTATCAGACTTGTCTATGCAAGCAGCTTTAAAGCGATTTATTGCGCGTAGAGGTCTACCGTCCGATGTATATTCAGATAATGCAAAAAACTTCACAGGTCTGGCTAATCAGTTAAAGCAGCTATTCCAATATTTGAGGAAAAATGAAGTTCAAGAATTTCTTTCGAAAAGCTTACTAAAAATCACATACTAAGAGCATATAAAGCTAGTGTATTGAATTTTGAAGAATTAACTACTTTGCTATGTCAAATTGAAACTTGTGTAAATTCAAGAGCCTTAACCCCTGTCTTCGGATCCATCAGATCCAAGTGCATTAACTCCAGGTCATTTTTTGATAGGAGCACCCCTCCTTGATATTCCAGAATCTTCGAATACCAGAATTCTAACATTAAATGCTCATTGGCACTTGATAGAAAAAGCAAAGAATCAATTTTGGTGTAGATGGTCACGTGAATATCTTCAACATATCCCCAGTAGCAGAAACAGTGCAGCACGGCAGCGTGCGCTGCAGATTATTTTAAAACTTTCAGATTAATCCAACAACTTAAGAAGAAATGCTGGGCTTAAAAAATAGCTGAAATTTGCAAGTCTCTAGATTTATGGTATTAGTTGTACCCTTATATTATATTTTCTTTATAAATGGAAATTTCGCTTACTTTAAGTGTTTCTGTTATTTCCTATGATAGTAGGCTTATTGGGTCACAGATAAATTTTAGTTTGCTGCAGACTGACGCAGAAAATTCTGCTTCTGGGAACATGTCCAACAGTGTCCAAAATGGACTACTCCACGAGCTAATCCACAAGAAGGAGACTTGGTGATTGTTCAGGATCCATTTCAGCCCATGAGATAGAAGTCGGGCCACATTCTAAAGACTTTTCCTGGACCGGACAATCTTGTACGAGTCGTCCTGATTAAAACAGCTGACTGTGGCATCAAGCGTCCCATTTCAAAGGTGTCCTCTCTTCTGCCGGGGGCGGAGGATGTATGATTTTTCTTTCTGACAGACTTCTCAGACCTTTTATTATTCAAAACTCAATGTAGATGGCAGCACTAAAATCTGAAAATGCTGTGTTACTGATCAGGACTATTTATTGCTGATAAATTGGATTTTTAATTCATTGTAAATCATATTCTTTTTAACTATTTTTTTTAATTTTAAAATTCTTATTATCATTTTTCTGCATTATGTGTACATTAATCATAGTTTTTTTTCTCTTATTAGATAATTTATTCTGTATTTTTGTAAGTTTCTGTGAACCTGTGCTGGAAGCTTAGAATGTTTTGATTCGTAATGATAAAAGTCACTCTTATTCTGTACGATTAAAAAATATGAAAAGTCAAGTTAAATTGTATTCATTTAAGTAAATTCTTTATTATTTAAGTAATATAAGCCGATCTAATTTCAATCAAGGATTTATTTCATCGATTTCAAGCAAGTTTGTTACTCTGCAAGGAATGAATGCATGTACTCAAAAGGTAACGTATTGAATCAAATTTATTCTGATTCTTGAAATAAAATCTTGTATTCTATCAATCTTAAAACTTTACAGAAGTTTTAGTGAGGATTTTGGGAGAGAGGAAGGAGTTGAAATATATATAGATGATTTATTAATTTGGGGAAAAGATAAAAAAGAACATGATATGAGGCTTTAAAAAGTTCTTGAGAAAGCTTGTGAAAGAAATATTAAATTTAATTTGAGTAAGTGTAAAATTAGAGTAACAGAAGTCAAATATTTAGGACACAAATTTTCTAAAGATGGTCTTAAGCCTGATGCAGATAAAATAAAAGCAATTATAGCTATGAAACCTCCTAATAATGGTAAAGAACTAGAAACTTTTTTAGATATGATCACATATGTTTCAAAATTCATCCCAAATGTTTCACAAAAAAAAAAAAAAAACCGTAATGTTGAGAGATTTAATTAAAAAAAGGTAACATATGGAATTGGAATTCTACTCATGATAAATGTTTTTTGGAATTAAAAAATATTTTAGGAAAAAATCCGGTTCTGCAGTATTTTGATGTGTTGAAACCAATCACTTTATCAATTCATGCCAGTAAAGATGGGTTAGGGGCAGTGTTTCAACAGAACAACTTACCAGTTACATGTGCATCTAAAGCTTTAAATGATGCTAAAAAAAACTATGCACAGATAGAAAAAGAGACATTAGCTGTGGTTTTCGGTTGTGAGAAATTTCACCAGTATCTTTTCGGAAGATCATTTAAAATTGAAAGTGATCATAAATTTCTTGAAGCAATATTTAATAAATCTTTTGATAAGTGCCCTGCAAGATTACAGAGAATGAGAATTCGTTTACAACCATATGATTTTAAACTGTTGTACAAACCGGAAAAAGAATTGTTTTTGGCAGACACTTTATCTAGATCATTTTTAGAAGAAACATGTGACTTTTTTTAAGGTGATATCGAGGCATATGTTGGCATGATTACTGAGAGTATTCCTATGTCAAGTGAAAAGTTTAAAATTTTTCAAAAAGAAACACAAAATGATCCCGAATTACAAGTTGTATCTAACTTAATTTTGAAAGGATGGCCAGAAAATAAATTTAATCCTATCATTATGTCCTGGGGTCCACGCGGACCCCAAGCACTTTCAACAAGTTGTCAAAAAATATCTATTCCTCACTGAGTAGTTTCAGCCGGTGACATCTCATATCATAATGTTTGTAACACACGGTAAAAATTAAACTGTACAAATATAAATGGTACTTGTTTTTGTTTTGAAAAATAGATAGCATATTTCTATGTCCTGGGGTCTGCGTGGACCCCAAGATAAAAAATTCATAGAATGTTACAAAAAATGAAACAAAAAAAAAAAAATCTTTTAGAACAGCAAATACTTATAACATGGTTCTGAAAATTTTGCTTCACAGATTGTTACTCCCAGAATCCGATAGATGGCGCTAGTTATCCACAGATGTGTTCGTTTCTTTCTTTTTGTTCGTGTGTATGAAGGAAATTGTCACTTGACTGCACTTTTCAATTCAGACTTATGCTTTGATGCTGCAAAATGTCACGGTAATGAATTTTGGTAGATGACGCTTTGCGTATGATACAAGAAAGTGATAATGATGATGATGTAGATATAAATAGCTTTGGTGAGTCACCTGAGTTTGAAAAGAGTGACGAAGATAGTATTCAAGATCCGAACTTTGAAACTGATAGTGAATCTGGAAGTGATGATTCTAGTGACTCTCATCATTTTCCTTGTAAACGAGCTCGGCACACCAATTTGCAGTGTTGGGTTTCTTCTGGAAGAAACCAGTTTCTTCCAGGACAGTGGAAGAAACTGGAAGAAACCAGCAGAAAACAAAACAGATGCTCAAAATTAAACTATATTAACTATGTAAAATAATTAAACTCAATGTATAATTATATGAAATCTAATTTGAAAAATTTAATTAATATTAAAAATACAGTAAACTCCCTTAAATCCACGAACGCCTAAAATCCGCATATTTTTTCAGATGTATACAATGAAATCTACAGTTAAGTTTCAGGAACAAAATTCAAGATGGCGCCGAAATCAGCGACTACCGCAATGTTTTTTTTTTTTTTTTTTGCTAATCATTCTCTTTTGGCTATTACAGCTGATTTATTACTAAGTAAATTTACATTACTTTTGATTTTGATATAAATTAGCATATTTATGTCAAAAATTCCAGGGCTCGAAATGGAAAAATCCATGAACCGGAATGCTATTTTTAAATTATTGTTCGCGGAATTTTTTTTTAAATTATAGACAAATTTATTTATAAACATACAAAGCAATATAAGAAAAGCATTCAAGACTCTAAATAACAATGAAAATTGCCGTTCTCCTCCATGTAGTGCTAAGGACAAATAATGACATATAGATCTTACAATCGCTTTACCACTAGATGGCAGCATAGGACTTTTGGAATTGAATCGATTTCATCGTTAATAATTTAATATTTGTCTTAATTTTTATTTTCATAATTATTTTAATAATTACTTACTTTTAAACTAATAAATTATTTTAATATTTTACTTATTTCAATGTTTCACTTTATTGTAAGCATTCATTATAATTTCCCTTGCTTAACTACCAATCAAATTAATGTTTAAAAAATGTAAACAAATCATTGACCAGAAATCCGCAAAATTTAAAAATCTGCACAACCTCTGGTCCCAAGCTGTGCAGATTTGAGGGAGTCTACTGTATTCTTTTTGGAAAAATAAGTTATTTTTTAATAACAAACTTCAGATTCAGCAGACATTTATTGGTGATGCATTTTACAATTTTATGGGTAAAGAGATGGGTTTTTTTAATTAATTATGCCATTTATATAAAAAGAGAAAAAAAACTACCTACAAGATTTTTATTTTTCATATAAAAGCATCATTATTTTCATACAAAAATGCATCATTTTAAAATGTGCAACATAGTAAATAAGCAAATTTGTAATTATTTATTAGCATCTAGCATGCATATTTCAATGCAGATTTTAAAAGACTAAGGTTCTAAAAATATCTATAGGTATCTCGAAATGCTTTTAAACTCTCCTGAAGCTCTGTAGGATTTGAAAGAATTTTTTTCATCTTTTGCATTCATCCATTCTAAGTTGAGAAACTGATTGCAGCATCCTACTACTAAAAAAAGTTTTTTGTTATACTATGCTGCATTGTAGTAAGGAAAGTGAGGATTTTAATGATTTTTTTTAATACAGTAATTATTGTATATTACTTACCTTAATAAAATTGATGTAAATTAAAAGCACTGTCTTTTATTTAAATCACTTTCCATTCTACTGTTGGCAAAAGATCCGTACAATTTCAACTAGTTTCAAAAGTTTAAATAATTTTTAAAATATGCTGGTTAAATTGTAATGGATAATATTTAACTGATTTTGGGTATTTTGGATAAAATTTCTTTTATTCATTCAGCCAATGGTTGAAGATCTTTAGACAGATGTTGAGGGTGGTTTTGCCTAAAAGGTTGATGTAATTATTAATTTAGTATATATAAATAATTAAATTTGTATAGGTCTCTCTAATGGAATTAATTTACCTAAGGTTATAGGAAGAATGCATTTATTGTATCTTTAAAAACTGAAAGTTATATGGTAAATTCTTAAACAATAAGAATTTCTTCCATTTCTTCCACTTGGAAGAAACCTATTTCTTCTGACCGGTTTTTTCCACTGTGGAAGAAACTTGCCAACCCTGCCAATTTGCTAAATCAATCCCAGGTTTTTGAATCACAATCAGGACGTAAGTGGACGACAAACAACGCTAATTCAGCCCAAACATTGCCAGCTAATATTTTACGAGAGACAAGTGGATTAGCAGGGAATGCTAAGAATGTAACTAATAAATTTGATTCCCTAAAACTGTTTATAACATCTGAAATAATCAATATTATTGACCGAGAAATTGATAAAAGGGCAAAAAAGGTGATAAAATGTTGGAATCAAGAACATCTGACAAAAAAGAAGATTTGGAAAGAAACCGATGAAACAGAACTCTATGCTCTTATTGGCTTACTTTTACTCAGTGGTGTCTACAAATCTGCGAATGAAAGTTTGGAGAAAATGTGGTCCACAGACAGTGGAAGGCCAATATTTTGTGCTACTATGTCAATGCAACGTTTTCAAAATCTGTTTCATTTTTGTAGATTTGACAATGATGTAACGAGAAATCAAAGATTGCAGGTAGACAAATTAGCTGCCGTTCATGACGTTTGGCAAATGCTGCTCGAAAATCTGGTAAAATATTACAAGCCTGGAACATATCTAACAGTCGATGAACAATTAGTGGCAACACGTGGCCAATGCAGTTTTTGACAATACATACCACGTAAGCACGGAAAGTATGGGATAAAAATAGTTTGGTGTTGTGATTCAACTACCTCGTTTCCTTTGAAAGGAGAAGTGTATGCCGGACGACAACCTGGTGTTGCATTTGGAGCAAATAATATTTCGGAAACCATCAAACGATTAGTTGACCCTTGGAAGAACAAAGGTCGCAACGTTACCATAGACAATTACTTCACCAATGCACAGTTAGCAGAGGATTTGCTAGTTGCAAAAACTACAGTAGTTGGAACAATTCGGAAAAATCAAAAGGAAGTTCCTAAAGAGTTACTGCCAAATCGTCAGCGTGATGAGAGGTCTTCTATCTTTTGTTTTGATAAAGAACTTACTCTAGTTAGCTATACTCCAAAGAAAGGAAAGGTAGTCATTTTACTATCATCCATGCATCATGGCAAGATGATAATTGAAGAGAAAGATAACAGACTTAGATAAAATGTAAAACTGTCTGCAAACTCAAATAATTTCTTAAAATTTTTCTGCAGAAAAACGCCACGCACCTCCTAAGTCCTATATCGCCGCTAACAGCAAAAGTGAAAAATTCCCCTTTCCAATCTCTCACATTACCTTACATGCTCTCAACTATAGGTGAAAACTGGAAATTCAGTTAGTAGCCAGTGGCCGGTAGACTCAGTTTCATTAGTGGCCACTTTTTAAAGTTAGTGGCCACTATAATGTTTCAAACTTTCTTGACATCTAGATAAACTATAATCGTTGCATATATAGGGGAGAGGGGGGCACATATGAACAATTTTTACATTTTTGACTATTTCTCAAAATTGTTATGAGCTATTGAACCAAAAATTGATTTATATGGATATTTATAATTTGTTTGTTCTTTTGGTGAAACTTTTGGATGCATTTATCAAGAATTTCTAACTTATATCATCATTCTAAAATTTGTCTAAATTTGTTTACATGTGCCCCGGTGGAGGGGTAGTTGTGAACATACCTGGGGCACATGTGAACACATGCACAAATAAGACAAAAATAATTTTTTGTGAATAAAAACTGTGATAAAACTAATTAGATGCCCTCTTTCTAGTTATGTGAATAAATAAATAAATGTTTCAACATAGATACAAGAAATTATTCATAAAATTGTACACTAATATACCTACTCCTTTTGAGTCACTTTTAATTGTTATCTAACTTCCAGTAAATTAAAATTGTGAAGCAATCCTAAAAACTTTGAATTTATAGCTCAATGTTTGACAAGGGTAATTAAAATTTAAACTAAAAAAAAAAATTGCATTCACAGACTTAAAAAAGTACACTTGTGAACTGTTCACATCTGCCCCCATATGTTCTGTTCACAAGTGCCCCATCTACCAACTTCAGCCTAACTTATAAAAAAAAATATTTTTTTAATTGAAATAAGGAAACAAAACTTTTTCTAGACTTACCTAATTAATGTCACTATAGAATGCAATGCTTATATTCTACTTTAAAAAATGTCTTGAATGAATTTTTACTTCAATAACTTCGAAGAGTTTCAATAACTTCACACCTTCTAAAACAAACAAATTAGAACTACCAGAAATCAAAATGGCTTATTGTTCTGAAAATTCAGTTAAAAGAGGTTACTACCATCTATTGGTAATTTTTTGAATATTTTTATTTCAAATTAACTGAGTGAAATATACACTGTTCACATGTGCCCCCCTCTCCCCTACATATTTTTCTATAAATCAGAGTTTTATACCAGCCAACTATTCACAATAAGAATAGGGAAGCAGTCGAAATTCAAGAAAATTACTTTAAAACCACAAAATCTGTTATCATATTAATTCTTTTAGAATTTATTTTTAGATAATTTGTATATATGTTCATAAACACCATTATCTATCAAATTCATTTGACTTTCTTTATATGAAAAATAACTAATTCCAACAGCTAGGTGTATTCAATTAAAAAAAGAAAATCAAATAAAACATTATTTTGATTTTATTTAATAAATGTATTATTAACATGCTACACACATTACATACAGTTGAAGTCTAAGCTGGCGACTGTATTTCGCAGGATTAAACAGTATCTCTTGAAGAAAAATAATCTAACTGATCTAACATATTGAAGATATTGCAATGTCCTTAACCTTTTCGTGTCGGATTCTTTTTTTCAGTTTTGAGAATAAAATTACTTTGATTTTAATAATGCTAATCGTAGTTATCCGAATAGATTTACTGAAGTTTAAAGATTATCTTATCGTCTGAATTCTAAATTCTAACGAATGTACTTATTTTGTGTACTATTTAATTCATATTTATATGATAATAGGTTAAAGAAGAGTTTTTGGAGACGTTTGGAAAATATCATATTACAATAGGGTTTAACAGATATTACAACTTTCTAATGTTTTTTGCGTTTTATCACACATGATTCGTTCAGAAAAGTAACCTATGCTATTTTAAATTTAAAGAGTGATATATATTTATAAAATAAAGGAATCGCTAACGGTACAAAGAGAATTAAACAAACTTTTATTGTTATTACTAAATGCCCAAACATAAATGAAATCATAATAAGAAAGGTATAGCCATATACTATCATTACTATATGTAGATAGTAGCAAAAGTAATTGTTAAGACAAAACAATACTCGATGAAGACATGTACTATTAATAGTACTCCAAACCCAAAAGGGTTAAAATGCACTTGCATTTTAAAAGTGAAAGAAAACGAATAAATTATTTGAAACGCATGTGGAATCAAAGCTGATGAATATATTTTGCAGAATAAAACTGTAAAAAAAAATAATCCAACTGAAGAGCGAGCACTTGGCGAAAAAATGAAATATTGAAAATACAGCTAAATCATTGAAATCTGCTTGCATCCGGTAGGAAAAAAAATTAACCAGTTTGCTAATTAGGTGTAATCAAAGTACAGATGCATATTTTCATGAAAAAAGTTGTATTTCAGTTGGCGATCGATAATAGATTTTTTAATCGCCACTTGGCGAGTGGCGACTATAGTGGCGATCGATGGCCGATTTTTTAATCGCCACTTTTACAACTTTAATCGCCACGTGGCGAGTGGCGACCGCTAATTTACACCTATACTCTCAACCCCCCCCCCCTCCAGTTTTCTGAATTAGACTTTATTGAAAAGAGGATAATGTTTACTAAGATATTAAAACCGAATTCCCTTTCGAATGTAAAAAAGTCACTGCAAATCGCAGAGAAATGCTAAACAAGCGCATAAACATTCGCTAAAATTTCCAACCAAATAAACTTTATTTAAAAGAGATCAACATTTAACATTTACTTTTCAACACAAAATTTATTTTTAATCTGTTAAATTAATCTGAAAAGCCTAAAACAATCTGCAGCACCTGCTTCGGTGCTGCACTGTTTCTGCTACCGGCCCTGGCAAAAAAAAAAAAAAAAGCATTGTACCTGCCGTTCCGGCATAAGCGCACTTCCAATATTTTTAAGTTTTAAAAATATATATGCCACGGCGCTTCTTCCATGGTACATGGCAAATAATTTCTAGATAGCTTTTTTTATCTGCAGACCTTCTCACAAGTCTGCGACGGGCCTCACACAGATTCTCCGCCTGGGGTCTTAATATTTTTTTTAATGAAAAATTTGTAAAAAAAAAAACCCCATCAGAACTGTCTGCAAACTTTGAAAATTTTCTGCGAACGGCGTTCGCGTGTTCGTCTATATTATCTGACTCTGAAAGATAATAAGCCAGAAATTATTATTCATTACAATGCAACAAAATCTGGAGTTGACAACTTTGATATTGGCCTATGGTCTTCTGGTTTAATATGATCGACAGTGCAGCTGTTACTGGGTTCATTATTTGGATTTCAAAGTACTCAGATTGGGAATTTTGAAAGCGCCATCGACGATGCTTATACCTGAAAGACCTCAGGAGAGAATTAGTAAATGATCAAATTCAGAGAAGACTGCCGAATTTTCAAACGCTGCAACCTGGAGTTCGCCTTTCACTCAAATCATTAGGGATCGAAATTCGAAAACTACAGGATCTGGAATTCAAGAACCTAATAAAAAGGCTAAGTGCCAGCTATGTCCACATTCTATGGATAGAAAAGTGAAGACCCGCTGTTCTAGTTGCAATATCCCTTGTTGCCCGGAACAGCAGAAGACAGTTTGTGAGGTATGCTCAGCCAATATTTAGAATATGTTAAAATTAATGTAAATTTAATATTTTTGGGTATAAATAATAAAGTTTATTATGAAAACATCAGAATAAGCATTAATTATTTTTAATCTAACTAAATAAATGAAAAAAGTACTTTATAAGATATTTAAACCATATTAAACATGTGCAGTGAGGACCCCAGGTCACAACAGGGCATGTTTCGATAGCACATGGTGATAGGGTTAAAGTTCCCGAAGTCGCAATGCCTTATTTTAGTTTTCGTGAAGTTGCAAATGGATTAGTTTTCAACAACTCATGTGTTGTTGTTCCAAAAAATCTTAGAAATGATATGCTTAATCGAATACATTATGGGCATATGTGTGTTGAAAAATGCAAGAACAGAGAATGCGAAATTTTGTTTTGGCCTGATATGTCAAAAGAAGTAGATCTTGCTTTAAATTGTAAAACATGTTTGTCATATAGAAAATCAAACCAAAAAAAACCATTGATGCCAAAAGAGGTTCCGTATGCCCATGTGAAGTTTTAGGAACTGATTTGTTTCACTTCCAAGGTCGAGAATATTTGCTTGTTATAGATTATTTTAGCAAATATGTGGAAACAGCTTTATTAACAGAAGTCTCAGTCTTGCTAGCATTAAAGGGTATATTTGCACGATTTGGCATTCCGCAACTTCTTTATTCTAATAATGGACTGCAGTATGACAGTTCAAGGTTCAAAAACTTTGCAAAATCTTGGAATTTCCAGATCAAAACATCAAGTCCCAGATTCCCTCAATCAAACTAAATGGTTGAAAAACACTTACAGACTGTTAAGTACATGCTTAAGAAAGCTGACTTTGATAACAAAGATCCATATTTAGCACTTTTAGAGTACAGAAATACACCAATATCCAATAATATTCCTTCACCATCAGAATTGTTATTTGGTCATAAAATTAATGGAATTATGCCACGTAAAGAAGATTTTTAGGTAGCTTTCATTACAAAAAGTAAAAAGCTACCAATTGTAGCTGTCTAGAGGAAAGCACTTCTGGAGAATATTGGTATATTTCCATTGATCATGACCCCCAGACCCCTAAACCACCCTCAGTTAAAATGTGACATATATATATACATACATATGATTTTTTTTCATGTGATAACTCTTGTATTTATTAACCGATTTGGATGAAATTAATTGTATGCATAATACATACCAATGTCTCGAGCGAGTTCACTGGGCAGCTTCATCCGCCATCTTGTTTCAAAATGGCGGCCATTTAAAAAAATAAAAAATGGTGCAAATAAACTAAAAAATGTTTTTTTTCTTAAGAGTTTAAACCTCATACAAAGATTCCGGAGCACATTTTGTTTTGTCTTTATCTTAAAAAATGGCTGAGATATAGCAGTTTGAATTTCTTGGGTAGTTGACATTTTGAAACAATCTTATTTTCGTCATGCTGTAACTCT
This sequence comes from Maratus speciosus, assembly GCA_963932465.1. Classification (NCBI taxonomy): domain Eukaryota; kingdom Metazoa; phylum Arthropoda; class Arachnida; order Araneae; family Salticidae; genus Maratus; species Maratus speciosus. The sequence goes on from OZ010791.1 coordinate 417,635,095, forward strand.
CATATTTATAAACTGCTTTGGATGAAATTGATTGTATGCATAGAACACACCAATGTCTCGACTCAGTTCATTGGCCAGCTTCATCTGCCAAATTGTTTCAAAATGGTCGCCAGTGCAATGCTCATATATTACTAATATCTGTTACCTTCAAATTCTCGCCAAGCTTGGAGACACTTGGCGAAATATCATCAAATTTGGCGACCAAAAATAAGTAACCAGCAATGATGCCAACTTGGGTATAGCTTACTAATTTGACGCAATTCTCATTCAAATTCAGTATAGACGAATATTCTCTTATCAGGTTCGCCGCATTTTAGCTTCTTAAAATTTGAGTAAAATTAGCTTAGTGTCAAACTTGCAAAATTTTAAAACCAAGATATATGAAAGCTACCTCTTCCTCCCGGCACATGCCGAAAGGACTTTTTCCCTACGAACCAATATTATGAGATTCGACAGAAGTTCATTTACTCGACAAGAAACTCAAAAATCTTACTATGACAGAGGCTCTAAATTACTTAATCCTTTACAGGACGATGATTTGGTATTTTTAAAAGATGGTACTCTGAAAGATACAAATCAACTTGCCAAAGTTCTAGGAATGCTGACAGACCATGATCCTATCATATATTAAAGGAAGATGGACAGATATATAAAAAAAAATAGAAGACATCTTCACAAAGGTCCTCATAGTATGAAGTTTAACTTTTTAGATTGTGAGAAACCATCACCAGGTTTGAACCTTCCTGGGAATGAGTTGAAATCTACACAAGATTTGAACACCCCTTTACCTTCTACAATAACTAAATCCCACACTGATAGCACTCACTCACCAACAGAGACATATTCTAAATCTGGACGACTTATTAGAAAACCCCTACTTAAGTGATTATATTACCTGACTATTATGTTATTAATTTTGCTTGTATTTGTATTATTTTCAGGTTTTCACTTTTGTTAAAAAAAGATGTCACATATCTAATTGTAACTAAATTGTAATGACTCATGACTACTCAACTCGTGACGTTGTTCTATGATGTAAGTACCATATATAGTACTCGCGTATAAGTCGACCCCCTAACTTTCGAATACAAATTCTGGAAAAAATCAAAAACCCGCGTATAAGTTGACCCCCTAACTTTTTACTTCAATTTTGCACAAAATCAAACCAAAGATTTCACTTGTCAATGTGAAAAGGTAGTAAGTAAAGAAAAACAAATCATTGAAATTTTTTTAAATGATAAATTATTATTATTTGTATATTTTATGTATTATTTTTTTATTCATACGCATAAAAAGCCATAATTTTGCAGTATTCGAAGTTTATTGTTTTTCTTTTTTAACTGACCCGCATATAAGTCGACCCCTCAAATTTGCTTACCAAAAATTGTCAGAAATTCCTCGACTTATACGCGAGTATATATGGTAATTGTTTTTGGTAGAGAGGCCTCTGTGGCCATATGGTCAAGGCACCATGCCGCTAATTGGTAGGAGGTCTGCAAGTTCGAGTCCCGCTGGCTCTATTGCACACTCTTTGTGGAGCTCCCGGTTGTATTTCTCTGTGTCGTAAATTTCCTTGGGCGCGACGGGAGAACACTCTACTTCTTGGCACGATTTTCAATAATCGCCAAATCTCCAGGAGCTGCAACATCGGGAGACAGCATGCAAAATTATTATTTGTTTTCCCCTCTCGTATATTTTGAAACTTAAAAGGTTAAAATAAATATTCGATTGATTATTTTTACCTGTATTTTTTAGTGAAAATAAACAAATACTTAAAATTTCAAATTGTTTCAAAATATATTATTAAGGGAATACATTTTATCAAAAATACCAAAAAACAATTCAAACTGGTTCAAAATACATTTTTTAAAGGAATACATTTTATCAAAAATACCAAAAAACAACATTTTCACTAGCCCAAATTATTAAAAAAAGAACGTTTGTTAACAGTAAGAGGAGCAAAACAATGTTGTTTTTTTAATCAGAGGGACCTTTTTTTCTTTTTTAATTAAGGGTCTCTGCCCCCTGAACCCCCATTTTTTTTATTCATAATTTTACCTTATACTCTAGGATCCCATTCAAAAGCATCACTCAATCTATCATTTTTAGTCATTCATATTATGAAACAATCAGCCTCTCTTTCATACATAACTCAATCAAAGCTTAAAAAAACAGGTAAAAATAAGAGAAAAATACCCGATCGAATATTTATTCTCACCTTTCAAGCATTCGTACTTGTTTCAAAATATATGAGATTAGAAAATGAATAATAAAAATCACTCGACTGCAACAGATAGCTAAATACAACGCAGCTATCTCGGCCTGGCAGTAACGAATTTCTAAAAAAATTCAAATAGTCCTCTGATACTCCTCTTTTGTGAAATAAGAAAGCATTTTACAAAAAATAAGCATCCAATTAGAAAGCAGTTAAGGAGTTTAAACCATCAACAGCTCTCTCAAGAGAAATCTTAGGGTTGCCATAAGAAAATACCAAGGTTGCCACATTGGCACATTTATCGCCCGTCTGGGGAGAAGTAGAGTGTTCTACGAATTACCCTTTCCTTGCGACTGTCTCGTCCTTGTATGGGGAATAGTCCCATATCCTGTGCCGGAAGATTTGGCGATTTTTTTGGCACGCTTTGTTTGGCGATAAATGTTTCGATCTGGTTTACGTTTGTTCATCGTATTTTGAATGGCTTTAGGGTTGCTTTTTTTTCAGAAAGTCCGTTTGATGACGTTAAAGTTTGAAGAGTGCTCATCTTGAAGCTTATTGGTTCACTAATATCACGGGAACTATTAGTCAGCAAATTTTGAATTCGGTTAGATAAGAATTTGCTCCCGCGGCCACGCCACACTCACATTCGGATTACTCTCTGCGCCGGTCAATGTAAGTAAAGTCTCGTTAATTTTTCCAAGATTGCGGAAAACATCATTTTTAAATCTTTATATTATTTATAAATCAATGATTTTACAAATTTTTTAAAAAGAGAAAATGATGTAAAAACATGGATTTATAAATTACATAAAGATTTAAAAGTGAAGTTTTTGTGCCACTTCGAAAATTTCTTCCGATGCAATTGCACAAATTTTAGCAGCATTCTAAATAAATCTAAACATGTGCTTTTTCAGATGAATAGTTGGTACCCTGTTTCAGACCCTAACTGGGATCCTTTTTATAAAAATTAAATTCTTGCTGATTGTTGTTTTTTGTTGTTGTGTGTAAACATTTTAAAATTATTTTTACATATTTTTTCTATGATTTAATACTTTTTTTCTTTTTGGCAGTTGTGAGCGGGATTTTACCTGCATTAAAAGTAATAGTTTTTGAAATATTGTTGAAATTTATAAAAAGTTTCTGGCCAGTTTTTTCTCTTTTTTATTGTCGAAAATGTTTTAAGAACGGGGGGTTCAGGGGGCAGGGCCTTCCTGACAATAACAAGTATTCATCTCAAAAAGGACATTTATTTAGAATGCAGCTAAAATTTGTGTAATTGTATCGGAAGAAAATTTCCAAGATGGCGCAAAAACTTCGTTTTTAAATCTTTGTGTAATTTATAAATCCATGTTTTTATATCATTTTCTATTTTTAAAAATGGTGCAAAATCATTGATTTATAAATAATATAAAGATTTAAAAATGATGTTTTTCGGCAATCTTGGAAAAATTTTCATGTCGCCAAAACGGCATTTTGGCACAATTTTTTCGCCAAGTGCATCAAGTGGCACAGGATATTGAACTCTTCCCCTTGTATGTAATGGAAAAAGGAAATAAAAATTGTGGTTTGTGTTTGTGTATAATAATAAAGGATAATTCGAGAGGAACAGCCATAGTTGCCCCAAAGCAATATCCACTAAGGTGGACTTCAATGTCAATGTTTTTGGTAGCTTTTAATAAATGTTATGTTTGTGAGCTCCGGTGAATTTATTCAAATTATAATAATAACTAACAAGAACCCATAAATATTACAACAAATACATAACATAAATATTACACGAAAAATATTACATAACAAAATTATTGCAGATGAAATTGTTCGTATAAAGTAATTTTGGTACAGATGTCATATTCGCCCCATATTGGCGCGATTTTTTTCTGTCGCCAATATCATATAGGCAACGGGTACTTAACTTGCACCCAAGGGCTTGATGTGGTAACCTGGATTATGTTGTTTATACTGTTGATGTTTTCGCCAAATTGGCAACCGAAAAAAATCGCGCCAATATGGAGTGAATATGACATCTATTCCGTAATTTTAATTAAATGGTACTTCTTAGTCTAGACCTACAGTTATCATCCCTGCGACGAATTTTGCCAAATTATACACATTGACATAATTTTTATTTTAAATAAAGAAAGAACAAATAAATTAGTAAAAGATTAATAAAAATACAAATAAAACGTCGAATTAATGGTTTTATTGGCCAATAATCTTACAATTAATTAATTAATGGCAACCATTATTGGCATTTAATCTTACAATTAGGCAACAGTAATTTGGTCGACGGGATAACTAAGAAGTACCAATTAAATTATAGAGTTTAAGTTACCAACAAGTTTAAATACACATGAGCAATTTGAACTTCACTAAACACTAAGATTTTTGCCAAAGAACTTGAATGCTATTCTACCTTCTTTGCTTCAAATGTTAAAAAAGTAATTTATTTTATTTGGCGGGGGGGTTATTTGACTCCTCTAAGCGGCAAAGCTGTTGGCTCGATTGATTAATATGAAATAATAAACACCTATGTCATGTTTGTTTACAACACGAAGTAGAATGTAGATATCGATTCCTTATAGAATCGAATCGAATCGAATATAGAAAAATTATGCAGTGGGGGATACATTGAGTGTGTTCAAGAAGCACGCGCGCAGCGCGCGTGAGCTCAGGAGTCAGGAACATGGAGTGGGTCCATATCATGGATGTAGTGTGTTCAGGTAGTGTACAGGTAGACACGCAGTGTGTTCAGGAATAGATCATGGATTTGATTAATTAAGGTGCTAATTATAAAAATATTTTGATACAAAAGCAACGTGTGCTAGATGGCCGAATGGATAAGGCAGTGAACTCGAGATCAGGGATTCTGGGTTCGAATCCTTCCGATCCCACACTGTGTCACAATTTTTTTTTGTTTTGTTTATTGGTTGTTTTATATTTTTCATAATGAATAAGATATTTTTGATGAAGATATATTTTTTATTTTTATTATACAGAGGCACGTGTATTTTTATTATAATAATAAAATACTTATTTAAATGTGAGAAAATGAGGTATTTCGAGATGAAAGTTTTACATCTGAACACCTGTTAAATGTTCAAAGTTTCGTTTCTAAGTATGTATATGTATAATGATATAAACATTAAGCAAATCTAAATGAAAAAATAATATATATCGCACGTAGGATAATTCCTTGATTTTTTTTTTTTTTGAGTACTTTACGAGTGAATTTTTATCGAGACTAGGCTGGAAATCATATTTTACTTTGAACATTATAAAAATAAAATGTAATAGTTGTAGATTATTTTAACTAAAAATACCTGTACATATATTTTTTAAAGAGATAAAATATATAGGTCTGCTGTCTAGTTTTGTAGTGAATAAAGTATGATCAGAATGTTTATAAATTTTTTACTGAAAGTATAAATAAGTATTTTGCTTATACTAACAGAATTTTGAATGCCATTTATTTCTCATGTTTTATGATGTATTTTGGTCTGTTATCCACACGGTATTGAAATATGCAATCATAAAATAAGAAATATATATATTAAAACTTTCTCTGAAAAACTGTCTAACTAACAGTGCAAATTCCATTGAAATCCATCCAGTATAGTAGATTACAAACAAATCTCATATGTTGATATCACAATCTTGGTTTACTAACAGCATTTTATTTATCACGGAAGATATAAATCAACTGATAAATCATTTTTAAATAAATAAAAAGAAAATTGTTAAAAAGTTAAAATTTTTAGATCACCAGTTGAATTCTTAAATTGTATCAATCAACCTACCAAACAAAGCACAACCAATAACACATAAGCAGAAAACGCACAATCACGTGATCAAATCGCCCACACAATTTTTTTGAGCAGCTCGCGCGGAGTTTGCGTGCGGTTGGTTAACTAATTTTAAATGCCAAATGGGCTAAAGTAGATAAAGAAGGTCACGTGATGTTTTTCCCGACTATTTTAGATTTTATCTGAGTGAACATAGGCATGTATTCCTGTTACGAAAACCATGTTTTGGAAGAATAAAGAAATATAGTCGTTGGTTTTACCTTTTTTGAACCATAAAAATAATGAAATAATTGAATTATGTTAAAATTCCTTTCTTCGATAATACCTACTCCATGGCATAAACTTCTGAGCGCGCGCGCGGCGCAAAGTGCACTTCTGAACACGCTCATTTTTTCCCCAACCATATTTTTCCATCTCGAAACCTCGTTGGCCAGAATTTTCGATGTCAAAGCGACGTTTCTTGACGTATAGTGGGTATCATTCTATACAGACCGCTGGAGTCACGTGATGCTCGAATGTACCAATGAAGGTGTGCGAAAAGAGCTTCATGTGACTCCAGTGGTCTGTAAAAAAAGAAGAATCGTACCCTCCGCGGTAGCCTCGTATCATTCATAGATAAGGGCTTTTCTATGGGGAAGCTGAGCAAAATCGTGACTCTTTAGGTAACGTCACGATTACAGTACTATGGCTTGAATACTCTAGGGAGCGCTGGTGCTAGTCGTTCAGAATCTGCGCAATTTGAATCATTCCGGATTCTAGAAAATTACCGGCAAAAAGAATTTAGAATCATCGAATCGTTTGTATGAATCTCTTAGCTTCCGAACATCGGATACCGTTGATTGTTTGTTCCGTACAATTAACGTATATATAATTATTTAAAAAAAAAAAGAAAATGGAAGAAGGTAAATACACATATTAATCTACACATTTAATTCTTTGCTACTAATTAATTGTATAACATTTCCCAAATTCTCAGAAAATTTTTTTTAACGTCAAAAGTAGCATAAATTTGTTTACATAAAAAAAAGAATTTCATATTGCTACTTTAACTTATTTAAAATTATATTATAGCATCGTGTAAACAAAGTCTTTAAGTGTAATTTTCATTGCTTTCTATAAAGTTTTATTCTGTTTTATGGATTAAATAAAAACTTCTAGGTTTCAAATGAATTCGCCGAAAATCATTGTACTCAGTACAGTGTAGCATTTTAATGTATAATTCTATCACTTTGTTTTATGTTCAAACACGATTTATTTTGTAATTAATATTAAATACTTTCCAATTCTTCATTTAAATTATTCAGTTGACATACTGAGTTTGACTTATGCGTACCTGTAGAATTTATTAACATAAAAAAGCTGAATATTCGTATAGGGTAAATATGTGTAAGTAATAGACACCGTCCAAAGTTTTTGTGTATAAAAAAAGTAACAAATGAAAATTCAGCTTTTATTATTCTTTTCACAGCTCTTCCTTGCATGCTTTATCTGATCATTTTTGATAAATGCCAATCTTAATTGAACCGTTCAGGAAGAAGAAAGTGTTTCACAGTGTCTTTTATTGAAAATTTTACTGATGAAACTAAAAGCTGGTTTTATTTAACTAATTTATATCTTGTTTATTTTCTTGGGAAGAGTTACATATCCTGTTCTGTGTTTTTTTTTTTTTTTGGTTGGGGGGGGGGGGGGGAGCTCTTCTTAGGGATAAATATTTCGATGTGGTTGTTGCTATCTTCAGAATTTCGGTTTCTTTTTTTTTATTGAATGTTACTGATGGATAAGTAATAATTTTGCATACATATTTTTGGCACAGATGTCATATACACTTAATTGGTGCCAAAGTATAGTTATTTTGCTTGATATGGTAACCTGGATGTTGTTTATGCTGTTGATGTTTATACCAAATTGGCATCAGAAAAAATCGTGCCAATATCATCTGTGCCATATTTTTTTATAATTATTTTTTTTTAATTGATATATATATATATATATTTTTAATGATATATTTCTCAAAATGTAACATTATGTAAATATATCTTTTGTGTATTTTTATATGTTTTAAGATGATGTATGTAACATACTTTATAATATAATGTTATGATCTAATTCGTGAAGAGTTCCATATCCTGTGCTGGTTTTTTTTGTGATAAATGTTTCAATGTCGTCGTTGCGATCTTCAACCTTTGTACTTGCTTTCTTCATACTTATGTGGATTTTATCTTTGTGATGTCAACGTCAACTGCCAATGTGGTTGCTGTAACGACTTTTTGGAGCAATTTTGGATCTTTGTGCCAACCAGAACAGGATATGGAACTCTTCTTTCAAATTTCACATGTAGGGGAGAGGGGGGCACATGTGAACAATTTTTACATTTTTGACTGTTTCTCAAAATCGTTATGAGCTGTTGAACCAAAAATTAAATTATTTGAATATTTAGAATTTGCTTGTTCTTTTGGTGAAACTTTTTTAATGCATTTATCAAGAATTTCTAACTTATATCATCATTCTAAAAATTGTCTAAATTTATTCACATGTGTCCCGGTGGAGGGGTAGTTGTGAACATAGCTGGAGCACATGTGAACACATGCATAAATAAGACAAAAATATTTTTTTGTAAATAAAAACTGTGATAAAAACTAATTAGATGCCCTCTATCTAGTTGTGTGAATAAATCAATAAATGTTTCAACATAGATACAAGAATTAAAAAAATACACTTGTGAACTGTTCACATCTGCCCCCCTCTGTTCACAAGTGCCCCATCTGCCAACTTAAGCCTAACTTATTAAAAAAAGATATTTTTAATTGAAATAAGGAAACAAAACTTTTTGTAGACTTACCTAATTAATGCCACTACAGAATGCAATACTGATATTCTTCTTTAAAAAATGTCTTGAATGGATTTTTACTTCAATAACTTAGAAGATTTTTTATTTCACACTTTCTAAAACAACGAATAACAACTACCGGAAATCAAAATGGCCTATTGTTCTGAAAATTCAGCCAAAAGATGATAGCAGTACTACCATCAATTGGTAATTTTTTGAATTTTTTTTTTTTTCAAATTAACTGAGTGAGATATGTACTGTTCACATGTGCCCCCCTCTCCCCTATAATAAATATATTAAACAAAAACATAATTTGCAGAACAAAAAAAAAAAATCTTTCTTGGTTAAGCCCGAGAAGGCACAAATATTAAGATATTTCATTCAATTAGTTCTACATTTAATGTTACATTTTTGTAGCAAATAAGTTAAACCGATTGAGGATTAAAAAATAAATATAAAATTTAAAAAATATGTTACTTAACCCTTAACCGGAAACATTAAAATCCCTTGCGCAAACGGAAACGTGCCGTCTGTGAGACTGCTAAATTAAAAAAATTGCTATAAAATTTTAAAAGGAAAATAACTCTTAATAATTTACCGAATAGTGAACTTAAAAACTTAATATTTATTAGTAATGCATTAAAAGGGCCAATTTTTTAATATGACAGCATAAAAATAAGTTTTGAATGTCAGAGACAGAAAATATTTTTAAATTGCATATTATTGTTCAAAACATAAAATTTTCGTCATAATAATTAAATAAATGCTAATATTTTTATATATTTCAGTACGATATGAATTAGAAAAAAATATTAAGCAGTAAAATTAACAAAATATTTAATAGTAAATATTGCAGCATGTTCTAAATATTTGCATTTTTTATGTATTTTTGACAATGTTGAGTCACTTTCGTGTTCAGAATTTATATATATTCATCATCTGAAATACTTTCAACATCGCTTATGTCACTTACTACTTCATCAAAGAATCTCAAAACAGTTTCTTCAGTCTTTTTTATCACTATAGCGTACTCGTTTTGACGGCTCCTCCATATTAATACCCCAGAGCAAAAAATTACATAAACGGAAACATGCGGTCTCACAGATTGCGTTGAAAGTAAAATAATTTTTCTTTCAATAACTAAAAATTCGCAGGTGTTGCAAATGGGTGGGGGAGGCAGAGGATCAATAGCGTAAGGATTAGATTGGGTGATAAGATTGGGAACGTGCTCATTTTTGTGTAAAGGATATATTTGTAGACGTAGCCGTCTCATAGGCGGCATGTTTCCGGTTAAGGTTTAAATAAAATACCCTAAAAACTTGGATTCAGTTCAAACGAAATCGAAACAAATTTTAAGACTTTTTCGAAATTTAAGTTGCAAATATAGTACTGCAGATTTTGCATTATGTTTACGATAGGAGTAAACAAAATGATAAGGCACATCTAAAATACAAATCTTTAAAAAAGTAAGATTTATTTCAATTTCATTTGAACGGAAATCTAAGTTTTTAGGGTGTTGAAGTATCATATTTTTTAAATTTTATATTTATTTTTGAAATTTCAATTGGTTTAACTTATTTGTTATAAAAATTTAACATTAAATGTAGAACTGACAGAATGAAGTATCTTAAGAGCAAGAATCTGAGAAAGTGTCACACCTAGCATTATGGGGTGATTCATGCCATCTCAGATTTTCTCCAAAAAATTACCAGTTATTACTTATCTTGTTAAAAGGCCAAATCCAGAAGTTTTTTTTTTCCAAAGTTGAGTTGTTCATTTTTTATGGGCCCCCAAAGGTCACCGTGCGGTGCGAAAAAATTGAACGTTTTTTTAGACATTAAAATTGCTATGACCCACAATTCTTTGCGCAAACAACTTGCCACAAAATTATTTTTATATATGGGATGTAAGAGGGTTCAACTTTATATAATAGATGAGAAGTCTGTGGCAACTTGTTGCCGCAAGGTCACTGAAGGTCACAAACTTATGCATTTTCGCTGTTTTTTACCATTTTTAAGTCCCAATAACAGCTTGCGCGTTGAAGTTGCCATGGCAAAAGAAGTGTCATTTGAAAGACATGTATTAGCACTTTTTAAAAATGTATATATAATTGAGGCAAGTTGGATGCGCTTTTAGTAACAGAGTGCCAAAATGTGAAAAATGTCATATTTGACCGATATTCAAACTGTCATAATTTCCTGCGGCAATGACATTTTGAAATAATTCTTTTGCCATTCTTTTATTCTATTATTGCTCTTTATGAAAAAATAAACTCCATTGAGGCATGTACCTTTAAGAAAAAAAAATGATTTTTTTAAACATACTCTATTCCGGTAGCCAGGACTTTTTTGCTTTTCCGAACAACTCGTCTGAATAATAATTTTTTTAAAATTTACTTGGCTGTATGAATTGATATATTTTATATATTGTTGCGTTTATATTTATTGAGGACAATTATTTAGTTTTAAAATTCAAAAAAATCCCTGCCGGCTCGGGCCTACAGGCGGAGGTAGATTTCGATGTTAAGTACTAAATTCTCCAACAAAACTTAAATCAAGATTAGAGATAAAACCCAGTTTCTTCACAAACGGCGAGCTGTAGGGAGCTAAACTTTTTTGTGAAAATTGTACTATACACGAATACACACACACATATATATGGAATAGGTTTAAAAAATGGCTACAAAAAATTCAGAGAACCTTAAAGTGTTAAAATATGTTAATATTTCCATAGTCGGGTTTTTATCATGTTTTAATACGTTTCTTCAAACTTACATGGCGTAACATATTCACCTGCTGAGGTCCATTATATTTCCAATATGACGCAATATACATATTTTTTTAATTCGTCAAACTATTTATTTTGAGTTTTCATTCTGAAATCTTGCTCTAGGAAACTTATGACGTAATATTCAATTTGTTTTCAATTTGTCAAACTATTTAATTTTACACGTGAAAATTTTGCAAAAGAAAAGTAATTGTTGTGGTGAGAATTTTATTATTTGTTTTTTTTAATTGTTGGCAACAGCTATAACGAAAAACTTTTATTTTTTCCCTGCCATTGTTGTGTAAGAGCTGGTTTTATCAGAATCATGTTAAGACAGTATTCAAAATTTTGAACCCTCCCCATTTCCACCCTCTTGGGCCGATTTCGCCCATTTTCAATCCCCGCCGAGATATTAGCCATCTCAAAGTTGTTGGCGAGTTTGAAGATGATTCGTGCATAATTGCGACTTTTATCGTGCGGACAAAATTTAGTACATACATACATACATACATATATATATATATATATATATAAACTTTTTAGGTGGGGGTGGTTTTGGGTTCCTGGGGTCCTATAATGAAAAGTTATGAAGGAATTTTTCAAAAGTCGCACCATGGTAACGATTGCAATAGGTAGTATTTCTTACGAAATCTACCTAAAATCACCGACATGTTCTCTATTTGGTATATACCTGTGAAATGCATATATGATTTTTTCATTACTGTTTAAAAATTTACTATAATTTTTCACATTTAATAGACTAAAAGCAAAAGGTTTACAAAGTTTTATACTTTTATACATATTTTGGAATATTTTGTTTAATTTTTACATATTTTGGAATATTTTGTTTAATTTTTAACATTTGTTAAAAAATCACCTGAAACTTGTATAAAATTGTAACTGAATAAAATGCACATATATAAAGATATTAGTCTTTTTTTTTAAATATAAGGTACATTTTAAAATCATTATTGATGAAGTATTTTTAATTTAAAATCATTAATTTCAGAACATAAAATTATTCAAAGCAAAATATTCCAACCTTCCCTTTGTTTGTATTACTATTACTACATAGTGAAAAATGCCGAACTTCAAAACAATATTTCTGTGGAATATGAATGAATTTATAATGCTCCTTCATTTAAAAAAAAGGCTGTATCTGATGATAAGATTAATTTTTGTAAAGTATTTAAAAAAAAAAATCATTGATAAAATATTTTAAGTTTATAATCACATTATTTCAGCAACACAAAATTCTGAAAAACAAAATATCTCAACTCTTCTTTTTTTTTTGTATTACTAGTACTACTTGGTAAAATATTCTAGAACCGTGAGAACAATATTTCTGTGCAATCAGAATTCTTTATGTTCATCCATTAAAAAATAAAATTATTATTTTCTTTTTTGTTTATAAAGGGTATTTTTTAAAAAAAGTATTACTAATAAAATATTTTACATTTGCAACAATAATTTTAGTAAAATAAAATTGCACAGAGAAAAAAAAAAACCCAACTCAGCTCTTCCCTTGTTTGCCTTACTGTTATCACATGGTTGGCTATTCTGGAATATCAGAACAATATTTCTGTTGAATAAGAATTACCTTTGTTCATCCATTTAAAAAATAAAGTTGTGAATTTTTAATCTGGATATTTTCATACTTATGTTTATATATTCTTAGTTAAAAAAACTATTTTACAAAACATGGAAGAACTTAATTCGGATCCTTATACAGATTGTTTTTTTATAATGAGCTATTGAACTGTGGAAGACACGGCAAAAGTCGTAAGGATGAGTTGTTTTCAGAACAGGACTTGGCAGCAGATGTGAAGAAATTATCTAGAAAGAATAAATGTTAAAGCACCTGATAGAAGTGTGTCTGAAAAAGAACTAATATCAAAAGAACTAATAGCAGAAGTGGTAAAGTTTTATCTGAAGGATTTAAACTTTGTGCAAAGCATCGTTTTGGTTTTGGTACTTATTGGAATGTTCCAGCTGTATGTTTACACCCTTATCACAAGGAAAACAGGAAAAGAAAAGAAAAAGGTGTTAGGTCTGCAAGTTGAGCAACATATGAATTAATATGTAAATATAATTCTTCTGTAAACTTTCCAATTGGAGGAACTGTTTGTCCAAAGCATAGAGATTATCTTCTTTCAAAAGATCTACATCAAATGAACAATGAAGTTGAGATAGCCGACATAACTTCCAGCGATCCAACATTTGAAGTTCGTAATTCTCTGTTAGTGGAAACTGATAAGACCGAGACAAATTCATTTATAAAATCATTAACAGAAGGTGTATGTAAGCCCTGTTAAATTTCAGTTGAAATCTCCTATTTCAAAACTTTCTGCAAGTACCATTCGCTATATGAAACGAAAATACTCTGAAGTTACCAATAATTTTAAAGCAACGTTAATTAAGAAACTGGCTCCAGAGCAAGAACATGAATTTCGAAAGGTTGTTTCAGACAGTAGCAGCTGCAGCGAGACAGAAGCTGAAGATGAATGTCTAAAAGAGATAGTAGCAGCCTTTAAAAGCACTCCATCTCAAAAGATGAAGCTAGTTTTATTGGATCCTCAAAAATACACAAAATCAGAAGTTATAGAGAAATTCCAATGCTCACAGAGAATGGTAAGGAGAGCAAGAGAATTGAGAGCACAATTTGAGGCTGGCAATATGCCTCTTGTACACAAAATTAGTAGAAACTGTCTCGACATGAGTAAGGTTGATCATTTTTTAGATTTTTTGTTTACAACAGATTCTCTACAAGATGTTGCTTATGGAACAACTTTAAAATATGATTGTGGATTAAAACATGTTACCCCACATGCGATACCATCTTCTCTGGTCCTATACAATTGTCTGGGGCTGATCTTTTTACAGTTCCATGCTTAAAAGATATTCAAGAGTCTTACAAGGAACAATTATATGTTTGTGGGGTGTTTTTAATTATTGATAGTGTTAGCGTTAGCTGAATATGCTTGTATTATCAATATAGATTATAAATGCCAAGAATTTTGATTGTCAAATTAAATAACATCTATCATATATGTGTCACAATATATTAAAATATATCCATTCATACAGCCAAGTAAATATAAAAAAAAAAAATGTTATTCAGACGAGTTGTTCTGAAAAGCAAAAAAGTCCTGACTACTGGAATAGAGTATGTTTAAAAAAATCATTTTTTTTTTTCTTAAAGGTACATGCCTCAATAGAGTTTATTTTTTCATAAAGAGCAATAATAGAATAAAAGAATGGCAAAAGAATTATTTCAAAATGTCATTGCCGCAGGAAATTATGACAGTTTGAATATCGGTCAAATATGACATTTTTCACATTTTGGTGCTCTGTTACTAAAAGCGCATCAAACTTGCCTCAATTATATGTACATTTTTAAAAAGTGCTAATACATGTCTTTCAAATGACACTTCTTTTGCCATGGCAACTTCAACGCGCAAGCTGTTATTGGGCCTTAAAAATGATAAAAAACAACGAAAATGCATAAGTTTGTGACCTTCAGTGACCTTGCGGCAACAAGTTGCCACAGACTTCTCATCTATTATATAAAGTTGAACCCTCCTACATCCCATACATAACAAGAATTTTGTGGCAAGTTGTTTGCGCAAAGAATTGTGGGTCATAGCAATTTTAATGTCTTTAAAAAACGCTCAATTTTTTGCACTGCACGGTGACATTTGGGGGCCCCACCACATGGGGCTAGTGTGGACAAAAAAAAAAAAAACTTAAAAAAAAAATATATTAATAAATAACTTTATTGCCAAATAATTTAATATATCAACCAAATCAAAGATAAAATAGTAAATTCTTGTAAAAACTAGTTGGATGTGCCAATCCCAAAACTTTTTTCTATCTCATACATCTTAATATTTAAGAAACTAGCTACACATGTTAATATTTCAATATTATTAATTCAATACTATATACCAACTTTGATTTTCATCTTAAATTTCAGCTTCAGTCAATTAAACTAAAAACGAGTTAATCTATATCATGATGTTTGTTAAAATTAATAGATTTTGCTTATTCTGTTGTTATCAGATGTTTGCGAATAGCCGGCATAGCAGGAAGCGAGTTCCCGTCTTTGCACGAGCCGCCGATGGAAAATAGAACTACGAAAAATCAAGAAAAGTATACGAAAATCGCTATCACAGAGCCCTTTTACTGCGCAATATTTCAAAATTCAAGGAGGAGCTGTTGTCCAAAGCCAAAAACATGCTCAAAAATTAGGTTTAATTGTATGCATAACTTCATACACTTTTCGATGGTACAATAATGAAAATGGTACAGACATCGCAATTATAGCTCCCCCTTCAGGCGGAAGTATTTCAAATTCAGGGAGGACCTTCGTGCCATGACCAAGAACAAACACACAAAATTTGGCTCAATTCTTTGCATAACTTCATACACTTTTCGATGATACAATATTCAAAATGGCACAAAAATCGCTATTATAACGCCCCCTACAGGCGATTTTTTTCCAAATTAAGGAAGGAACTGCTTGCCATAGCCAAGAACTTAAAATAAAAATTTGTTTCAATTCTATGCATAATTTTATACACTTTTGGATGGTACAATATTCAGAATCGCTATTACAGCGCCCTCTACCGGCGAATGTTTTCCAAATGCAGAGAGGACCTATTTGCCATATCTGAAAACTTAATATAAAAATTTGGTTCAATTCGATGCATAACTTCATACACTTTTGGATGGTACAATATTCAAAATCGCATAAAAATCACTATTACTAATGCATCGCACGTAGCTTTAGCCGTAATTGTCCGTAACGGAACTTCCTCTGGCCATCGCGAATGTTGATCTACCAAAGTAAGTACGTATTGATGCCTACGCGCTGAAGGAGGTTCAATTTTTCCAATTATGTCAATATTTACAACGTCGAACGGAAGTTCCGGTCTCTCAATTGGGACAATGGGTATCCAGACCTGCCAACTGCTATGAAAAAATCGTAGTTGCTACGATTTGGACCTATGAACTACGATGCTACGAAAATCGGTCTTAAACTACGATTTTTTTGCAAAAAACACAAAAGCATTTTTTGTTTCTAGTTGCGATTTTTATTCCGCGCAGCATATTTTTCAGGAGTGGTTCTGTTCCGAAATTTCCAAGTATTCATTTCCGAAAGTTTTAAAAAATTGGCCATTAGAGTCCGAAAATTCGGACATTAAAAAATGCTCATGAGAAAAAAAAAATTCTGGGCTGCCAAAAAAACTTCTTAACATAAAACACTCTAATCGTGTTTTTGTAAATATTTATACAGGAATTCCATTCCTTAGAAACAAGGGTGCCATTTTAAGAATTCTGGAGGGAGTTCCTTGAAAGGTAAGGTTTGAAATAGTGTGCAAAATCGCACGATTTGCGTTAAACTATCGCGAATTTCGACAAATGACCGTGTAAAAAAAAAAAAAAAAAAATTGTCAATTGGTCGCAGAAGAAAATAAATTTCGTTAACGGATCGCGGTAAAAACATGAATTTTGTCAAAATATCGCAGAAATAAAATGCGAATTTCGTCAAAAGATCAGTAAGATGGTGCAAATGTCATCAAAAGATTAGTAAGAAAACGCAAATTTCGCCGAAGGATCGTGGTAAAAAAAACGCAAAATTTGTCAAAGGACCACGTAAAAAAATGCGAATTTCGTCAAAAGTTTTTGGTAAAAAGTGCGGATTTCAACAAAGAATCGTGATAGGAAAATATGAATTACGATTGTGGGAAAAAAATTGTGAATATCCTGAAATGATGGCGGGGAAAAAAAATCACGAATTCCGTCAAAATTTACTGCACTGGGCTAAAAAAATTGAAACCAGGCTCCTTTTACAAATGTAAAAAAAAAACACTGCGAAACGAAAATAAACTCTAAAAATCGCATAAAAATTCTCAGAGGAAAAAATTTACTATATTGAGTTGAAAGACGAAAACCTTATTCCTTTTACGAATGTCAAAAGATGGCTGTGAAACACGAAAAACCAACCAACCAACCTCCAGATTAATTTAAATTTTGTGTGCTACGATTTCTCAATTTCAAAGGTTGGCAGGTCTGGGTATCTGATCGCTAGCCTTCTCCCTGCTCCGTAGTTGGCAATCCTTACACGACGCACAATATTCTTCCACATCCCGCGACATACCTGGCCAAAAAATGAATAACGAATTCTCTCTCTTGTTTTTTTCATGCCAAGATGATTAGTGAAAATCGATTCGTGCGCAATTTTTAAAATTTCCCCCCTGCTCACTTTTGGTACCACTAATTGCATAACTTTCCGCAATCTTTTCGTGAAATTTGCGTTTATTTTTTTCACAAAATTTGTGTTTTTCCATATCTTTTGACGAAAGTTGCGTTTTCTCCGCAATCTTTTCACGAAATTTACGTTTTTCTTGCGATTTTTCACAAAATTTGCGTTTTTCCGTGATTTTTTCTCGAAATTTGTGTGTTTTCCGCGATCTTTTGACGAAATTTGCATTTTTTTCTGTGATTTTTACTCGAAATTTGTTTTTCCGCGATCTTATGACAAAATTTGCGTTTTTTCCGCGATTTTGTCACGAAAGTTGCGTTTCTCCGCGATCTTTTCACGAAATTTGTGTTTTTTCCGTGATCTTTTCACGAATTTTGTGTTTTATCTGCGATCTTTTTACAAATTTTGCGTATTTTCCGCGATCTTTTCACGAAATTTGTTTTTTCCGCGATTTTTTGACGAAATGTGCGTTTTTCCACAATCTTGTCACGAAAGTTGCCTTTTCTGCACGAAATTTGCATTTTTCCGCAATCTTTTCACAAAATTTGCGTTTTCTGCGTGATCTTTTCACGAAATTTGCATTTTATCTGCGATCTTTTCACGAAATTTGCATTTTTTTCCGCGATCTTTCACGAAATTTCTGCTTTTACCGCGATTTTTTGACGAAATTTGCGTTTTTCCACGATCTTGTCACGAAAGTTGCGTTTTCTCTGCAATCTTTTCACGAAATTTGTGTTTTTCCGGAATGTTTTGACGTAATTCGCGTTTTTTACGTGGTCCGTGGGCGAAATTCACATTTTTTTTTGCGATTCTTTGACGGAATTCGTGATATTTTTTCTACGAACGATTGACGAAATTGATTTTTTCGGCGACCATATCAAAATTAGCAATATTTTTATGTCCGAATTTTCAGACTTATGACCGCTTTTTTTTTTTTTTTTTTTTTTCGTAAATGAATTCCTTAAATTTTCGGAAAATTCGAGACAGAATCACCCCTGTTACATTCTTTTCTTACGCTTGGGAGAATCGCCGATTTGGACGCCATAAATTCTGAACGAATTTCACCCCCTTTCCTCCCTGGCATCGATTTTTCAACCAAAGCGTTTGGCGAGTGCTGCCTATTGAGGTTGGCAAGTGAGGACAATAAACTTACTTGCCACGTTTCAAGTGTTACTCGACGCGTGGCAAGTGCTAATTTTGTGCTATAATACCCTATTATTTTATGAGGTTTAATGATATAAGCATATTTGTAAAATTCTAGAAACTAGGAAAAAGTTAAGTAACTTCTCAAACCTGTCAAACTTTTAAAAACTTGGCATTCATTTCGAAAATCTACAAATTGATGTGCATTTTTTCTAAAGCAATAAACAAAATAATTTTTAAAGTATGTTGAAGCTTCAATTTAACATCATGTACAAACGATGTAATGTTTGACCAGTAGTTGGTAATAATTGGTTATAAAGTTCTTTATCAAAAATGGAAATCAAATGTGAAGACCACATTATTACTTTTGGTTTTTCTACTAGAAATATGTCACTCGTCTTCTTTGACAAAACAAATTGCTTAAATTTGTATTTGATACAACAATTTCATCAATTTTCACAGTAATTGTGAGGAAAGATGTTATAAAGAAAGTATTAAAAATTGAACTGGAACATCATAATTCAGATTTCAGAACATGTAACCAACCAACATGAAATAAGCTCCTTTCTCTAAAAATACTAGACATTTCTCTTTGCTGCGTTTTTGAAAATTTTCTTCTTCTTTTTACTTTAAGTGATTTATAAATAAAGGTTTTAATAAACTATATATTTCTACTATGTGCAATTGCAACGTCATTAAAATAACGCTTACTCTAAGGAAATACTAGATACCTCACTTCACTTCCATTTTTGCACTTTTTATTCTTCACTTTACTTTATGCGATTTATAATAAAGATTTTAATAAACTATATTTCCATCACGTACTGTGTGGTGTCATAGATAGAGGAAATTATGAGGAAAATAAATGCGTTATTGCAATTATTTCCATGGTATAATGACAAGCTTAAAAAATACAATTATGAAATCTTTAAGCTTCTTGAGAGGTCAGTTGTTATTAAATAAAAACTTCAAATTTTTACAATGTGTTTATCTCTTCATTTCTCGCAATTTAAGCCCCTATGCATGTCACTTTTCAAAAATAAATTTTTTTGGAACACCCTAATGTACATTCAAATTTTCGTTGATTATCTTTTAGGTGAACAAGAAAATACTAGTGGTCAGCCTGAAACAACAGTCAAAGAAACAGCCCCTGTAGAAGATAAGCAACAAGTAATTTAGTTTTATTAATAAATGAAATGTAAAATGTTTTTTAAGTTTGTGTTTTTAAGATAAAATTTCATTCCTTTGTTCGTTTCCTTGTATTCCTTGTGCCCTATAATATGCTTATTTAAAATCTTTTTGGGATTAATTCTCATGAGAAACGACCTAAGTTTTAAGAGTTTTTTTTTTTTTTTTTTGTTGTCACTCTTTCCGCCTTTTTTAGCCCTTGATATGTTATTTCTTTTGACCAGCAATTAAAGTGTCACCTCTAAAAAATAACGTTATTTTGTATAAGTCAGCTGTAAAACAAAACAGATGTGTCATTGTACAGTTACTGCAATTTTTTTTAACTTCTAAGCATCGCACATTTTCAATTTTTATACCATCGTATTGGGGAAAAATAAATTTTTGGCACAGAAGTTATATATGCACCATGTTTGTGTGATTTTTTTTCTAATGCCAATTTGGCGAAAACCTTGTTTTCGAATACCAGTTACATGTATACAGTTGAACTCCAGTTATATGTTTTGCTCGGGACCGGACAACAAAACGTAGAACTCAGCAAAACGTACAACTCAATGTTCTACCAGAACTATTGTTAAAAATCTATTGTCTAAATCTATTATTTCTATGAAAGGAAATTTGTCCTTGCAGGAACGTTTAATGATCCTTTGTGATCCTTTGTCCTAAATAGAGATTACAGTGTACCGATTTGTCTAAAAAAAAAAGCTCAGTATTTGCAGTACAGTAAAGCCTCCCTAAAGCGAACACGTTCTGTTCCAATAAAAAGTGGTCGCTTTGAGAGGTGTTTTCTTAATGGAGGTCATGTTTAAATCTAGATTGTAATTGTTTAAAAAAAAGTAATAATTAACGTTATTAAAATTTATTTTTCGCATTAGGGAAAAATATAAAAAATTAAGTATCAAAACAAAAGTTAATTACTGCAGAGTTTAAAAAATAAATACATTGACGTTTGCTTTGATTTTGCGGTTTTATCATTTATATTTCCAAGTCCTTTCGAAGTTCAGTAAATAAATGCAATTATTTTTTGGACGGGAACAAATAATGACGATTTCATTAATTTATCTGTTTCTATGAGAGTTTCCTGACAGAATAGGGCTGGGGAGTTTATCGATTGTCATTCTTAATTTGTCACCAGAGTTAAACCCATTGCCTAAAAAGGTACAAAGAGGTTTAAACAAAACTTATCGGAATAATAAAAATAACTAAACTTAGTTTAAAAGTTTGATGAATAATATGCTTTCCGGAATTATTTTCCTAATAAAACCTTCTTCAAGCGACCAGGAAAAAACTGAATTTGTTTCGTTTTCTTCAGAGAAATGGGTCGTTCATGGAGGGAGTTCATCTGGGATGATCTCTGAATGGAGGTAAAATTAGTATTAAGCCTATCGGAATAAATTTCGTTCCATGATAAAATGGCCGTTCAGGGAGGTGCTCACACAAGGAGGTTTCACTGTATGTACCAGGGTTGCTGGCTTTTAGCCAGGCCAAAAAAAAGCCGGGCGGCTTTTTTTGGTTTTAACCACTTAAAAAAAGCCGGGTTTTATTTTTTAAAGTTGGTTTACAGTTAATTCGTTTTAAATTTGAATCAATTAATTTTTAATACACGTATAAATATTTTCTACTTAAAAAAATTATAGATTTCTATTAAATTTGTCAAATAAATAAGTCTTTATAAGTTCTATAAGGCAACAGTGAAAGCATTATGTCTGAAAAAAAAAAATTATAAATACTGAAAAGAATATAAGTTAGGCTCCAAACTGGTGTTTTGAAATTCTATATTACATATCTTCACCTATAATACACATTTTAAAGATTATATTTAATTAATGACAAAATGTAGCACACCAAAATGGAAACATTCTTATGTCTACATATGTAGAGATTAAGTTGTAAATGTTAAAAGAGAAAAGATGTAATATTTGAGGAGAGTGGTACATAAGTGTATAAAAAATAGAGCATTTAAACAAGAAAAAAAAATCCAAATAAAATTTTTAAAAGCTTGTTGCTAAGCATATTCATGCATATGCTATTCATAATGTTTTTAATAGTGAGAAATGGTGTTTTTATTAATATGACTATGTATAATTTTAAATGTTTACTAGAAATAAAATGACTTGTATATTAATAGCTCTTAAAATTAAGTAATAAAACCAGGGTTGTAATTTTAACCGGTCAAAATTGATTTTGACCAGGACACTGGATAAAAGTGGTTTTAACCATCCAAAATTGGTCAGAAATGGTCAAAACTGTTAAAAATGGTCTTAATTTTAATAATTATTTTTTCTTTGCAATTAAAAGTAACTTAATAAGTAATAAAAGTAACAGGCAGTTAAAAAAATAATACACTGATAAGTTAAGGAGGCTCCTTAGTAAAATATGCTTATGCAATACAATAAGAAAGCTAGATCCATAATTGCCCTATCATTGTTAATAGTGTATCAACAGGAAAAAAAAATCATTCTTACTTTCAGCTGTTGATACAGGAGCATCTAAGAAATCTGCCCAGTATTGTTTAAAACTAGCAGCTGATGCTAAAGAAGAGGTAGAAAACAAGTTTGCGTGTAAAGTAAGAAGTTTTGTAAGTGACAATGAAAACAAGATGAAACGCATGAGAAGATTTTCAAAATGCATATAGAGACAAACTGTTTATTTCTTATGGATGTGCTGCACATTACTTGAATCTTGTAGGACAAGATATTAAAAACACAAACAAAGTTAATTCAATAATGAAGCATGTTATTGAAATGAAAAATTGCAGATGAGCATGAAGATAATATTGATAACATTGTTAAAATCATTAACAACGTATACAAAGAAGTAAAACATTTATAAAATCAACTTAAGCCTATTTCCCTTGCTTTAGATAAGCTTAAAAAAGAAGATGCTACTACATCTGATGCATGCGACGAATGGTTAAGATTGCTAAAAGAAAAAGATCTTGAAACTTATTCTAAAATGATACAGTCTCGATAAAAGAGCTTGTGTATAAAAAATAATTAAAACATTCGTGTTGTATTTTGGTGTTGTTATTTATGTTATGGCTTTTTTTAATTTGGTATTTGCTGGTGTTATGTTACTTGTATTATGACATTTTTAACAAATGTTAACTTAGTTTTTAACATATGCTAGTAAAATATATTTGATTAGTAGTAAATAAATTGAATAGTCAATTTCAGTGGTCAAAATGGTCAAAATTGATTTTGACCAGGACGGTTAAAACCACCATGGTTAAAACCGAGACAACCCTGAATAAAACATGTAACTAAGTAACCATTGTCCTCTAATTTTATAAAGCAGTAAAAATGAAAAAAAAAATGGCAGTTGGTATGGCTCTTTTAAAATTTAGCTGACATTTGCAATTCTGACTACAAATCACAAGCAAAACCATCTAAGTTTTATTCCAATATTAATGTCCTCATTATTGAGAAATTGAGTTACTTATTAAACTCTAAATCAATTAAATGTCATTAAAACTAATTAAAAACACTTTAAAATGTGTAGTTTATAATTATAATGCTTCATTGTATAAAAGCCAATTATGGCCAAAAAAAGCCGGTTAAAACCAATAAAAGCCACCGGCCTGGCTTTTTTTAATTTTAGGCGGCTTTTTTGCAACCCTGGTATGTACTGATCGTTTGGATAAAGCACAAAATGTTTTATCCTAATACATATAACAAAAATGGTTCATTGTATGCAAATGAACAGATAATAACGTTAATACTAAAAATTTCCGAATAATTTTTGGTCTAGTGATTACATCAGAAGTTTGGTATTTTTTGCGTTCCGTTTCTGTTTTTAAAAAATGCCTTATTTAAAAAGAACATTTCCAATACCCTTGCTTGCACATGGAACTATTATTATTATTTTGAACTAGCTCATCTTGCTTACAAAAATACATAGGCATGCGCAGACTTGTATAAAACCAAAAACTTTCCACGCACATAAGTATTGGATCAAAAACTTTCTGCAAATTAATGTTTAATAAAATAACGTGTTATATTATTTTGCCGGTATGAATAAAAAACAGTAGTTTTAAAATAATTACCATTTAAATTAAAAAGTATTAATTACAGAATAATTATGTTGACTAAAAAAAAATAATAAAGTTATCAGTTATTTTGTCAATGCATTTAGAAACAGCTCAATCCTTAATATTGTGACCTCTTCTCACAAAATGCCAGTCACTCTGTTCACAGAAATAATGGACATTGCTTCTCAAACAACTGAATCACATTTTGTAAGGAGAGGGCCATTCACAGGTATCTTCATTAAAGAGACCGATGAGTTTTTATTGCGGCCTTTTGACGAAATTCTCGTTTTTTCCGAGATCATCTGGCGAAATTTCCGTTTTTCTGTGTTTTTGACGAAATTGGCATTTTTTTTTCGCGATTCTTTGACGAAATTCGCACTTTTTTCGCGATCTTTTGACAAAATGTTCTTTTTTTTTCTCCTATCCTTTGACGAAATTAACCCTTTTTTCGTGGCATTTTGACGAATTTTGCGTTTATTCCGCGATCCGTTGACGAAATTAGTTTTTTTTTTTTTTTTTTTTCGCAGTTCTTTGACGAAATTTTTATTATTTTCACGATCTTTTGACAAAATTCGTGCTTTTTCCGCTATGCTTTTACGAAATTCGTTTTTTTTTCCTGCACTTTTTGGACGAAATTTGCTTTTTTTCTGCGATCCTTTGACGAAATTAACTTTTTGTGGCCTTTTGACGAAATTCGTGTTTTTTCTGCGATCTTTTGACGAAATTAGTTTTTTTCCCGCAGATTTTCGGAACCAAATGCCTTAAATTTTCAGAAAATTCGGAACAGAATCACCCCTGTTAGACAATAAATAAATCGTACATAAAATGGGTGAACATTTTTATTTTTTCGGTTAAAACAAAAATACAAGAACAAAAATTACGTTTTTTTTTTTCCTAAGAAAATTTTCCGCAAAATTCAGAATTTTGCGGAAAATTTTCCGTGCGCGCGTGCGTCTATATTATACAACTCTGGGCATGCGAGATTTTATAAGAAAGATGCGAGGAAAAGTGCGCTCAAGACATTTTTTTGATTACATTTTTAAAAATTTAAACCAGTTCTTAAAAAAAAAAAAAAAAAAAAAAAAAAAATCCTGTCAACAACGCAAAAATTTGCGACTCATTTTTAAACACAAAATCATGATGGTTGCAGGGGCGATTATTGAAGTGATGATTAATCGGACAGTTGTTTCATTTTCCAGTAAATGATTTATATCTTGAGTTATAAGCAATTGTTGCCCCAGGGCAACAGTTATTCCTTTAATGCTCTGTCGCGTCCCGGAAATTTTGTTCAAAACACCAACTTTGAGAGACTTTTGAAAAATCTTTTGCCTTTAACGAAAACGAAAAAAAAAAACAGCATTTTCAAAAGAGCACCTGCTAATTTGTTAGATTTGGGAAGAAAATGAATTTGTGTCAAAAAGTAGTCAATTTGAATGAGTTTTAATTTTTTATATGCAATTATTATATATATATATATATATATTTGTGTGTTACACAGCGGTTTTTCCATATTACTAAAAATATTCTGATTTCATTCTTTTAGTATACGGTAAATTTCATTCGGAATTCGTAGAGTGATTTCTTACTTTTTTTTTTTTTTTTTTTTTTTCATTCCATGGCGACTTATAACGAGATTCATAAAAGGAATCAAATTTCAATCTAATATGTCAATATGCTAAGTTTTGTCCCCTGCAATTTTTGAATTTTTTGCGTTTTGAGGTGTGTATTTTTATTTTGTTTATTTATTTATTTATTTTACAATTATAAAAGGAATCCAATTTCAATTTTTTCACCCAATATAGTAAATTTTCTTGTAAATTTTAAATACATATGCAGTTTTTCATTCTTAAATAATTGTAAAATGTGAATATTTTGTAAATATAGCCAAACAACAAATTCGAAGAAAGATAGATTCGTAACATGCAGATTATGAAATCAGTGTAATCGAATTTTGTGCTTAATCGACTACGCAATTCAATTCAGCAATTGCAATTCAACAAAAAACTATTAATTGTAATCTAAATGTACTTGTAATCTTGAACTTAATAAATATATCTTTTTTCTTTTTTTAAACCGATAAATGAATTTTATCTTCAGTTATAAACGATTATTGTCTCAGGGTGACAGTTCTCCTTTCCAGCACTGTCACGCCCGGAAATTTCTTTCAAAACGTTAACTTTGACATCATTTTGTCTGAAAATTTTTCTGCCTTTACGGAAAAACGGTTTGATAAGATATTAAGTGCACTTGCAAATTTGGAGCATTCATGAACAATAAACGGTCAAGTGCAAGTATTAGTCATGCTCAGAGGGTTCCATACAATAAATATATGAATTATTAATTGTATTATAAAAAAAAAAAATCACCGCTAAAAGAATAATAAGACTTCGTAAAAACTATACAACATAGGGTTGGGTATAGTTGTATATAATAGGAAAGTATGAATGGGGTATACCATAAAAGTTAAAAAAGATATGAAGCCTAAATAATAACAAATATTGCTATTCTACATAACCTTTTTAGCTCACAGGCTATCAAAGCCTGAGAGCTAATGTGCCCGCCCGTTCTGTATGTATGTACGTATGTATGTACGTAACGCGATAGCTCATGATAGAAACATCCAATTTGCTTCAAAAATTTTTTCTAGGTTCATTGTGATAAGGCGCTTCCCTGATTAGTTTTAGGAGTTCATTGGTTAAGGATAAAGGGGGGGAAATGGGGTTAGTCCAACCCCTTAATTCAGATAAATGGGTTTTTCATGCAGAATCATTCGATTTGCTCCGAATTTGGTATACCGGTTTATTATGTTAAGGAACTTCCCTCATTAGTTTTGGGGGTTCATTGGTTAAGGATAAAGGGGGTTAGTCAACACCCTTAATTCAGATAAATAGGTTTTTCATGCAGAATCATTCGATTTGGTATACCGGTTTATTATGTTAAGGAACTTCCCTCATTAGTTTTGGGGGTTCATTGGTTAAGGATAAAGGGGTAAAAAACGGGGTTAGTCCACCCCCCTTAATTCAGATAAATGGGTTTCTCATGCAGGATGATTCGATTTGCCCCGAATTTGGTATACCGGTTTATTATGTTAAGGAACTTCCCTGATTAGTTTTGGGGGTTCATTGGTTAAGGATAAAGGGGGGTTAGTCCACCCCTTAATTCAGATAAATGGGTTTTTCATGAAGAATCATTCGATTTGCTCCGAATTTGGTATACCGGTTTATTATGTTAAGGAACTTCCCTGATTAGTTTTGGGAGTTCATTGGTTAAGTATAAAGGGGTAAAAAACGGGGTTAGTCCACCCCCTTAATTCAGATAAATGGGTTTTTCATGCAGAATCATTCGATTTGCTCCGAATTTGGTATACCGGTTTATTATGTTAAGGAACTTCCCTGATTAGTTTTGGGAGTTCATTGGTTAAGTATAAAGGGGTAAAAAACGGGGTTAGTCCACCCCCTTAATTCAGATAAATGGGTTTTTCATGCAGAATCATTCGATTTGCTCCGAATTTGGTATACCGGTTTATTATGTTAAGGAACTTCCCTCATTAGTTTTGGGGGTTCATTGGTTAAGGATAAAGAGGGAAGGGGGCTAGTCCACCCCCCTTAATTTATATAAACGGGTTTTTCATGCAGAAATATTCGCTTTGCTCCAAATTTGGTATACCGGTTTATTATGTTAAGGAGCTTCCCTGATTCGTTTTGGGGATTCATTGGTTAAGTATAAAGGGGGGCTAGTCCACCCCCTTAATTTATATAAATGGTTTTTTTTGCAGGATTATTCGATTTGCTCCAAATTTGGTATACCGGTTTACTATGATAAGGAGCTTCCCTGATTAGATTTGGAGGTTCACTGGTTAAGTATAAAGGGGGAAACGGGGACTAATTCCCCTTCACTTATTTTTTTGAGGGACATTATTCTTTAAAATAAGAGTATAATATACAATTAGTGTGAATAACCTGTGAGCTCAATGCCATCAGTTTAGCTGGGCCTTTTTCTTTTTTATTTAGCTCACAGGTTATCCTGAGAGCTAATTTGCCTGCCGGTTCTGTCTGTCTGTATGTACGTAACGTGATAACTCTTGATAGAAACATCCGATTAACTTCATTTTTTTTTTTTCTAGGTTCATTCTGATAAGGCATGAATTTCGGCAAGTGATTGCAGAAAAAAAGCGTGAATTTCGGCAAATGATCGAAGAAAAAAAAGTGAATTTCAGCGAACGATTGCAGAAAAAGTCTAGTTTTGTCAAACGATTGAGGAAAAATACACAAATTCAGCAAACGATTGAGGAAAAATATACAAATTTGGCAAATGATCGAAGAAAAAAATGCGAATTTCGGCAAACGATCGAAAAAAAAAAAAAAAACTGGAATTTTGGCAAACGATCGCGAGAAAAATCTCGTATTTCTGCAAACGATTGTGGGAAAAATTCCCGAATTTTGGCAAAAGATTGCGAATTTCATCAAACGATCCGGGGGGGAAAATCATGAATTTCTGCAAACGATTGTGGGAAAAATTCCCGAATTTTGGCAAAAGATTGCGAATTTCATCAAACGATCCGGGGGGGGAAATCATGAATTTCAGCAACCTATAGAAGAAAAATAACACTAATTTCTGTAAACGATCGTGGAAAAAAGTGCGAATTTCGTCAAACAATCACAAAAAAAACCTGCAAATTTCGGCAGAAAATCGTGAATTTCGACGAATGATTGCAGAAAAAAGTAGTATGCCGGGTAAATGTATTCTGAAATTGTCCTGAAATATCGATAAAAGTATGTCCTGAATTGATGGAAATATTTAATTCTTTTAAGTTATTTTTAGCTTACCAACTGCTTATTTTAAGTTTTAAAACCCCATTTAATCATCTTGTCGTCCACCCTGCAGAGAACACGTTTTCCCGGCGACTGTGAAGATGTTTGCGTTCTCAATCGGCAGTCGAGTTGAGTTATCTCACGGTTGCTCTTTAGAAGGAAACTTCCATTTTTCAGGCTTTATAGATGGCGCTGTCGTCCCGGAGATGCACGACGCTTCATCTTTAGTTGACGTTTGCTAAGTTGTGATTTGTCCAGGTAATTAACTGCCCGTTTCGTGGTATTTTATGCAAATGCCTTACTTTTGAGGTGTATATATACCTGTACAAATTTCAGAGATGCATGCTTGCTCTCACATGCAAGTATCAGTTGGTTTCCATCTTGAACGAACATTTGATTGTAATGTTAACGGGGTATTCTTTTTGAAACATTTAAAGATATGTTCTTAGCTCTAGTAGAGCTCTGTCTAAATTGTCTCTTTTAGTTTGTAATAAATGTGTTTGCTTTTAAAATCTTTGTCATTTATCAACACCATCTCATCTTTTACATTTTCAGATAATTCATTAATGAGTAGAAAGAGTATGTTTTCCCATATTTTGGGGAACATGAATTATCATCTAGGGTCAGTACTACCCCTGATTAAAGCCAAATATTAGATTAAAAATAGTTTATTATCAGACATAAATAACACAGGAGTAATATTGCCTGATCGATATTTATAAATTGGGCTGAAATTTTGAACCCGGTCTCGAATGGTAATCATCTTACTCCAGGCCCAATGCAGACTACTTGTATTTCCTTAGCTTAGTTCATGGTGTGGGCCAGGAAAAACTGAATCTGAAGTTTGATGAAAATTCGTGCATTAGTTCTTGCGATAGAGCCATTGTGGAATTCCGTGCATTAGTTTGAGATAAAGCGTCCACCAGATTTGTGTCACATACAGATACAGACATTTTGTAAAAACGTGTTTTTTGAAATGTCTGACCCCTAAAACATGTAAATCCACCGAAAACAGGAATTTGAAAATTTTCACGAATCCAATACATTCTTCTTGTAAAGGTAGAAAAACAGTGTTTAATTCAGACGGGGAAGGATGTCCGGAAGATTTGAGATTTTGTGTTTTCAATGTTCAAAAAGTGGAATGTCCCCCCCCCCCCCCCCCCACCGGAATTCTATAATGTCCCCTCCCGGAGAAAAGTGTCTGAATTCAACACTGTAGAAGAAAGTAAAAATTGAACAGAATCCAGAATTGACCAGCCCGATCCATGTAGATAAAGATCAGCCGTGTGCGTGTCCCCTCTCCCCTTATCCTTCTGGGCCAAATCACAGTAAGTTGTTTTGTTGCTGAGGGGACATTTAATCATTTATTTCAACTAAATACATCAAAATAATTTTTTTTTCTCCAAGTTTGAATTTTTTTGTGAGTGCATATATGTTGAAAACATTCCAACATAAAAAATGTAACAAGTATTAAAAGTGAAAAAGAACAAAATTTTTTTCTTATTGTTGCGGAGGGGACGGGAAAATATTACATTTTTAAAATTTTCCGTTTGCATCATTATTTTTCCTATGTATAATAAAGCATAGCACTAAAAGTAGTTTTTTGTACTAAATTATGCTATTTAGCATTATAGTCATAAAATATTACACCTGAATTACAAAAATTTCACTGTGAATTATTTTTTTTTAAATTAGCACTATGTTGTGGAGGGGACATTTTGGAATTTAGTTAAAATTAGGAACCTATTCATTATTGGGTATTTTTTAGCAATTGTATACATTTTCTTAGAAAAAAAATTAAGCTTTTAAGGTCAGTTCATGATAGTCATTAATATATATAATCAATTAATTTTCATAAATCAATGCTATAATCACTAAAACAACTTATTATTCCATATGAACCATACAATGCTTCAGCAACTGAGTATGTTACAGGAAGTTTCTTTGTATTTGTATACTGCCTTCAAAGTTTATCCATTGATGATAACTAACATTATCATCAAAGTCAGATTAAAATGTGTTTCAATAACTTCAACACCGCAGTCCGTACACTGGCGATCAACACAGAGTTCTGTATGTTTATCTTCTTCATATAAAGTTAAATTGCATAGCTCTTTAAATTCTTTAACTTACAGCGCACAAGACTTGTTTTGGAAACCAAGAAGATTTAAGTCAATCTTTTCATGGTAAATGCAATAGCATACTTCTTGGTGCTTTTGTGAAGCAAGCAATACATGCTTAGGTCTTAACATTCAGAATTTAGTAATTCCAATACTTTGCTTAGCATAAGAAGTACAATACAAACAATATGCTTCATTTAAAGACATTTCTAAAACTCTTTTTTGCTTTCTTTAAGTTTACCCTTATGTTAAGGATGGAATCTTTGATGTCAGGTAACATTCGACTAATGTCATCGTGTGAAAAAAAAAAGCTGTAATATTCGCAAGTTTTTTCGGGAATGGTATCAGCTCGTCGCTTTCTTTCTTGAAATAAATTGCACCTCATAACAGAGCATTGTGAAATTAGATTTATTTTCCTGTGTAGAGTTAAATTTTTTTGAACAATTTTTGCAAATACTGATACCTTCTTAGGAGATGTTAAACTCTTATTTGCCTTGGAAAGTGCTTTTCCTAAAGCTGAAGAATTCTTATAACCTGGGAATTGATTTTCTGGAGTATTATTATTACTTATTTTTGTTTGCCCTCCAGTTTGCTTTTCTTTTTCTTTCTTTCTCTTTATTTTTTTTTCTTCTGCTGTGTCCTTACTGCTTTTTCTATTTTAACAGCCTTTACTTTCCATTTCTCTGTTTTCATGCAAAGCTGAATCTAACTTTATCCTCTCCCTGTATTCTCTTTATCTTTGTGTGGCTGTTTTTGCCATATTTTTTAGAAACTTTGCTAAAATAAAATATATATATTTTTTCCCCCTACCAATTAAGACAGATATTTTAGAATTACACTCAATTAGGCACTAGACTGAGAATGACAACAAACTGAGAAGCACATGGTCAAAATACTGAGTTGTACAACCTAGTATATATGTGTTCCCAAATGTAACGAAAAAGAAAACATGCACTTCAGTAGTGCCATATAGTAGTAACATTATAAAATAGAAGCTGTAGGAGAATTTTGTTGATGTTTCAGTGTAAACAATGAATATAAATGGAATTAAAAAATTGTCCCCACCAAAACATTTTTCTTTTGCTTTATACATACATTTAAATTATTGAATTTGATACAAATTTGGAATTTATTTATTGCATTCTGCTAATACTTGATAAGTTTAAAG
Source organism: Maratus speciosus (assembly GCA_963932465.1). Taxonomy (NCBI): domain Eukaryota; kingdom Metazoa; phylum Arthropoda; class Arachnida; order Araneae; family Salticidae; genus Maratus; species Maratus speciosus. Next base: position 417,667,431 of record OZ010791.1, read on the forward strand.
TCAAATGTTTTTCAAAATGTTTCAAAACACACTGAAAAAAATAAAAAATAATATTTAAAAATGTTTTGGAGGGGACAACCAAAATTTTCTGTCTAAATTAATTAAATTTATATTTTTTAATCAGTTAAAGGCTTAAAATGTTTCAATGTGACACAAAAATGTTGGTTTAAAGCATTATTTAAAAAAAAGAAATGCATTTAAAATACTTATCCTTTAAATAGCATTTTTTAGTTTGTCCCCTCCGCAACACATTTTTCTTCTAAATCCAATTTTAACTATAAATTACTTTTATTGAAAAATGTTATAATTAGTTTTGTTTACATTTTCCAGAAACTTCAATATCTGCTGATTTTAAAAATATAAAGTTTTATCTGTTTCAAAATAAAAAAAAATTAAGATGGCTTGGGACCAAATACTGTGGTTTGGCCCTTCTGTGCTTTCGTCTATGTTTTTAATTTGGTGGATTTGACTTTGAACCGAAAGTGATGTGTTCACTCCTTTGAGGAAAGATTGGGGGAACATATATGAGAAGTCGGTGGATCACATGGCTTGGCAAAAAATTAAAGTAATTGCCCGACCTGTGAAAGTCCGCGCCATCTATTGAGAAAAGGCGTTTTTCTACCTCTCTGATGCTCCCTTTTAAGCAAGGTTTTGCTTTCATTCTCCTGTAAACAATATTTTATTTGTTGAAACTTTAATTCTTCTGTGTACAGTACTTTTTGAAATTATGGAAATTGATGCAGTTTCACGCACAGATAAATTATCAACTGAAGCCATTTTTAATAACATTCTATCACATCATGTAATTTGGATTTGCCAGCAGGACCGCAATGTGCAACAAGATAGGGCATCCATCCATACCTCCACATCATCAGAAACATGGTTTAGGCAAAACAATATCAGACTATTAGACTGGCCAGCACTTAGTCCAGATTTGAATCCTATGGGAAACATATTGGGGATCTTATCTCGTAAAATACTAGGGGGCTCGGCCCCGTACGAGCTACGCTCACCAACCCCTGTTCAGACACCGCAGTCTCTAAAAGCACGCTAATTTGATTGGCTTTAAAAAGATTTTGAAAAGATTGAATTATAATTTAAAAAACAGTGGCGATCTCCCTATAAACGGGTTTCTATCCATTTCTTTTCGATTGGGGAATTTTAAGGAAAAATCAGCTGCTGTTAAAAGATACAATGGCTGTTTTCGTCTTTGATTAAATAAAATCAGTTAAACATTTCAAAATAAGCTAATCTGCATCAAAATGCAAATATGTTTTACAAATACCAGTGCCTTCTTCTGACGAAACGACACAGAAGGTTAACAAATCTTAACTAAACCATTTAAGCATTTTCTTTATTTTCTGCTTTACAGATTTTTCTCTTTCGAATCATATTTTTTGTTGATGACACTTCATTTTCAGCTTGTAATCTTTTTTATTTTTATTAAATTACTAAATAGTCGCTCGACAGCAGTCTAAACGTGTTCAATAACATTAATATTAATCTTATTAATATAATCTCAAAATATCAAATTAATGTCTCGCGCATTTTTTAAATTTGAACTGTTTTGCAGCATTACTTTTTGTTTATTTTACGTAATAAGTGTAATGTGACGTAATTTCTCCTATTTAAGACTTCTAACGCATGTTAATGAATTTATTATTTTACAATATCCTTTCTCTTTTAAAATTCACATGCAAATATAGTTTTTATGAAGTAATTTTCAATGAGTTCCTGCTTTTCATACGTAATTATTTAATTCTAATTTGAAAGTTTTTTTTCTGTTAATAATAGTCACGTGTAAATAAATTTTCAATTTGAAGCAAACATTATTATTTGAGGTATTTATACAGTTGGCAACAGTTTAAAATAATACCATTTTCTAAAATAAGTAAAAAATATCTCTCGAAATGCTGAAAATTTGAATTTAAAATAGAAATAAAACCTCAAAAAATGAGTCAAATTAAAAAAGTGAATGCAGTCTGCACTCTGGGAAATTCTAACGTATAAAATGATCTAAAAATGAATTAATTCCCATATATAGTTTTTGCTCCTATAAGACTTTTTTAATGGAACGATTTTGTCCAACTTTAGCATTAAATATCTCTTAAAATAATTATTCGATTTGAAAACTGTCTGCATCAGCGTGTTTATCAAACATTTCTCTATAATACCGCCGATTTTCATATTTTTGTATGCAGTATTTTTCTTAATATTAACGAAGAAAGACCTCCGGTCACAAAAAATTCAAAACCGGCGGCAGTGACAGCGTAAGTTACTTCTTTTTAGAATAGAGAGACACCTGAAAGACAGCGGATTTCATTCTCCTGCTTAAGTTCTGATTATCAACTAATAACTCTGTATATGTGTGTGTGTATGTAACTTTTAAAAATGACATGTTTGTATATAACTTTATTTTGTTTTAACAAACTAGGGGGCTCGCCCCCCTACGAGCTACGCTCGCCAACACCCGTCCAGACACCGCAGACTCTAAATGCACGCTAATGTGATCGGCTTTAAAAAGATTTCGAAAGATTGAATTATAATTTAAAAAACAGTGGCGATCTCCCTATAAACGGATTTCTATTCATTTCTCTTTGATTGGGGAAATTTTATCGCCAAATCCGCTGCGGTAGTACTTGATTATCCCGTCGACTAATTTCGCCAAATTATATAAATCGCCAAACCACTCGCCAAATTATACAAATTGACATAATTTTTATTTTAAATAACGAAAGAACAAATAAATTAGTACAACATTAATAAAAATACAAATAAAACGTCGAAATAAAAATAACTTTGACGTAGACACGTGTAACAACATTTCAAAATAAGCTAATATAAAAGGAATTAAGTAAATAGAATCTTTGTCTCCCGGTATTTTTTAATAAAGCGAAAAGAAAGTTCTTTTAAATGAGACATTTTAAATTAATCGTTTTTAATCTGACGTAATTTTGACCAAACTATTCTTTCTCTTTTTAATATTCACATGAAAATACTTGTGTTAGAAATAAAATATTATTTGCGCTTTCCTAAGAAAAATAGTTGAAAAGTATCCTCTCAAAATATCAAATGTCTAGCGCAATTTGTAAATTTAAACCGTTTTGCAGTATTATTTTGTGTTCATTTTATGTAATAACTGTAATGTGACGTAAATATGACGTAATTTCTCCTATTTAACATTTCTAACGCATGTTAATAAATTTATTATTTAATAAGTTCCTGCTTTTTGTACATAATTATTTAATTCTAATTCCAAATGTTTTTTTCTGTTTATAATAGTCACGTGTAAATAAATTTTTAATTTATTACACGTATAAATATATATATATTTTTTAAGCAAACATTATTGTTGCCGCTGTTTATACAGTTGGCAACAGTTTAAATTAATATCACTTTCTAAAATCTGTAAAAAATACCTCTCGAAATGCTGAAAACTTGAATTTAAAATAGATATAAAACCTCGAAAAATGAGTCAAATTAAAAAAATAAATCAATTCTGCACACCGGGAAATTATAACGTATAAAATGAACTACAAATTATTAAAGTCCGATGTATAGTTTTTGCTACTATAAAACTTTTTTAGTGGAACGATTTTGTCCAACTTTAGTATTAAATATCTCTTAAAATAATTCTTCGATTTGAAAACTGTCTGCATCAGCGTGTTTATCAAACATTTCTGTATAACACTACCGATTTTCATATTTTTGTATGCATTATTTTTCTTAATATTAACGAAGAAAAACCTCCAGTCACAAAAAATTCAAAACCGGCGGCGGTGACAGCGGTAGTTACTTTTTTTTAGAATAGAGAGATTTTATTAATATTGTGTATTACAGTATTTTCTTAAGTATGCTTGCATTTTTTTGTTATTACTAGGGGGCTCTGCCCCCTACGAGCTACGCTCGTCAACCCCGGTTCAGACACCGCAGACTCTAAAAGTACGCTAATTTGATCGGCTTTAAAAAGATTTTGGAAGATTGAATTATAGTTTAAAAAACAGTGGCGATCTCCCTATAAACGGATTTCTATTCATTTCTCTTTGATTGGGGAATTTTTTAAGGCCAAATCCACTGCGGTACTACTTGATTATCCCGTCGACTAATTTTGCCAAATTATATAAATTGCCAAACCACTCGCCAAATTATACAAATTGACATAATTTTTATTTTAAATAACGAAAGAACAAATAAATTAGTGCAACATTAATAAAAATACAAATAAAACATCGAAATAAAAATAACTTGATGACGTAGACACGAGTAACTTGCTTAAAGTCAAGTTAATGTGACATTTACGATCAACCATTATTGGCATTTAATCTTATAGTTTAGCAAATGATAGATTTTTGGTCGACGGGTTAACTAAGTAGTACCAAAGATACAATCACTGTTTTCGTCTTTGATTAAATAAAATCAGTTAAACATTTCAAAATAATCTAATATAAAAGGAATGAAGTAACAGAGTCTTTGTCTCCCGGTATTTTTTAACAAAGCGAAAAGAAAGTTCTTTTAAATAAGACATTTTAAATTAATCGTTTTTAATCGACGTAATTTTGACCAAACTATTCTTTCTCTTTTTAATATTCGCGTGAAAATACTTTTGTTAGAAGTGAAATATTATTTGCGCTTTCCTAACAAAAATAGTTGAAAAGTATCCTCTCAAAATATCAAATAAATGTCTAGCGCAATTTCTAAATTTAAACTGTTTTACAATATTATTTTGTGTTCATTTTATGTAATAACTGTAATGTGGCGTAAATATGAAATAATGTCTCCTATTTAAGACTTCTAACGCATGTTAATGAATTTATTATTTTACAATTTCCTTTCTCTTAAAATTCATGTGTAAATATAGTTTTTATGACTCATTTTTTAATAAGTTCCTGCTTTTTGTACTGTTTATAATAGTCACGTGTAAATAAATTTTTAATTTATAACATAAATTTTTAATTTATTTCGTGTAAATATTTTTTTTTTTTTTTATTTGTAGCAAACATTATTGTTTGTGCTGTCTATACAATTGGCAACAGGTTAAATTAGTACAATTTTCTAAAATAAGTAAAAAATCTCTCGAAATGCTGAAAATTTGAATTTAAAATAGAATTAAAACCTCAAAAAATGTGTCAAATTAAAAAAAGAAATACAGCCTGCACCCCGGGAACTTCAGACGTATAAAATGATCTAAAAATGATTAAATTCACATGAATAGTTTTTGCTCCTATAAAACTTTTTTAGTGGAACAATTTTGTCCAACTTTAGCATTAAATATCTCTTAAAATAATTCTTCGATTTGAAAATTGTCTACATCAGCGTGTTTATAAACATTTCTGTATAATACTACCGATTTTCATATTTTTGTATGCATTATTTTTCTTAATATTAACAAAGAAAGACCTCCGGTCACAAAAAATTCAAAACCGGCGGTGGTGACAGTGGTAGTTACTTTTTCTTAAAATAGAGAGATATGAAAATGGAAAGCTATATACATGTGTAAATGACATAAAAATTGTAATTGACAAAGCGTGGTACGAAATATCTCCTTCTGTAATGCAATGCTTAGTTAATTCTATGGAACAACTTGTATTTGATGTTATAAAGTGTCATGGCAATACAATTAAATATTAAAAGTAAGTTTATAGCTACTTTTATAAATGTAAAAAAAAAAAAAAATACACTTGTCTATACTTTTGGAATAGCACATTTTTATATAATTTAATGTATATTTTATAATTTCAAACCTTTGATCTTAATTTATATGTGTATATCAGCAAAACTGCTTTTATTTATTACCTATCTCACGAATTTTAATTGTACCTTATTACTTTTTATGTTAATGTAAATTTTATTGATTGTCTAAACTTTTGGGACGCGGTGTAATAAATTCTGTGTGGTATTTTTTTCCTTTTAAATTTTTTCACATGCATGTAATTCTTCACAAATATCTTATAATTTTCTTGTAAGTTTACATTTTTTTCCTTTTGTGGAATTTTTTATATCAAATTGCTGAAAAAAATCGCAAATTTCAACTATCGGTCACAGAAAGAAAATAAAATGTGTCCATCTGTGACTGAGAAAAATCACAAATTTCATCGAAAGATTACGGGAAAAAAAATCTAATTTTGTCAATCAGTTGCGAATAATCAATGTAGGCAAAATGTCGTGAATTTCATTTAAAGATCATAGACACCCCAGGCGCAGAATCGTCGCAGACTCTTAAGAAGGCCTGCAGACTATTTTTCAACTGTTAAAATTTAGAAAAAAAAAAAAGTTTTCTTGAAATTATTTGCCATGTGCCATAATAATACGATCCGCGCCACATGCGATTAACAAAACTCCGATTCCCTTTAAAATATAAATAATTCACGGAGAAAACTTTAGACACGCGATCGTGAAACATCCATTATTAAATGAGCCAATCCTCATAGGGGTGATTTCTTAAGAAATTTAAAAAAAATCGGTCATTAGTCCGAAAATTCGGACGTAAATATCACGAATTTCGGCAAATGTTCGCCGACAAAACAATATCATCAGTCGTTTGCAGTTAAAATAGCAAATTTCATCAAAGGATCGCGAAAAAACGGGAATTCCGTCAAAAGATTGCGAAGAAAAAACGAAATTTTGTCATAAGATCGTGAAAGAAACGTCAATTTCGTAAAAGGGCTGCAGAAAATAGCAACTTTCGTCAAAGGATTGCGGAAAAAACACAAATTTCGTCAAAGGATCGGGGAAAGAACGCGAAATTTATCGAAGGATCGTTAAAAAAATGAGAATTTCGTCAAAAGATCGTGGAAAATAAGCTATTTGAATTTTAGTGTGATAAGGCACAAATTTCGTCAAAAGATGGCGAAAATTTTGCCAAAAGATCGAAAAAAACCATGCCAATTTCGTCAAAGAGCTACGAAAAAAATAATTTTTCTAAAAGGATGGCGGGAAAACGCGAGTTTCGTCAAATGTTCGTAGAAAAAAAAATGTGAATTATGACAAATGATAGCGGAAAAAGCCCAAATTCTGTCAAAGGGTCGCGGAAAAAACGCGAATTTTGTCTAAAGATCGCGAAAAAACTTAGAATTTTGTCAAAGGATTGCAGAAGAAATGAGAATTTCGTCGAAAGATCGCGGAAAACAGACAATTTCACGCAAAGATCGAGAAAAAGCACATATATCGTCAAAAGATCACAGAGAAAAAACGAATTTTTTCCAAAGGATTGCGGAAAAAAACGCGAATTCCGTCAAAGGATCGGGAGAAAAAACATGAGTTTCATCAAAAGATTGCGAAATAAAAGCGAACGCCATCGAAAGATCATGGAAAAAACGAGAACACCGTCGAAAGATAGCGAAAAGAATGCGAACAACGGCGAAAGATCGCAAAATAAACGCGACCATTGTCGAAAGAATGCGAAAAAACACGAACATCGTCGAAAGATCGTGAAAAAACTGCGAACATCATCGAAAGGTCGCGAGAAAAATGCAGACATCGTCGAAAGATCACGATTAAAAAAAAGGCGGACATCGTCGAAAGATCACGATAAAAAAAAGGCGGACATCGGCGAAAGATCACGATAAAAAATGCAGACATCGGCGAAAGATCGCGATAAAAAAAGGCGGGCATCGTCGAAAGATTGCGAATATTGTCAGAAGACGAAAGGTCCCGGAAAAAAATGCGGATATTGTCAAAATATCGCGAAAAAATGCACATCTCTCTATTCTAGAAAAAAAGGTAACTACCGCTGTCACCTTCGCCGGTTTTGAATTTTTTGTGACCGGAGGTCTTTCTTCGTTAGTATTATAGAAAAATGTTTGATAAACACGCTGATGCAGACAGTTTTCAAATCGAAGAATTATTTTAAGAGATATTTAATGCCAAAGTTGGACAAAATCGTTCCATTAAAAAAGTTTTATAGGAGCAAAAACTGTACATAGGAATTTAATTATTTTTAGATCATTTTATGCGTCAGAATTTCCCGGTGTGCAGATTGCAGTTAGTTTTTTAATTTGAATAATTTTTCGAGGTTTTATTTCTATTTTAAATTCAAATTTTCAGCATTTCGAGAGATATTTTTTACAAATTTTAGAAAATTGTATTAATTTAAACTGTTGCCAACTGTATAAACAGCGCAAACAGTAATGTTTGCTTCAAATTAAAAATTTATTTTACACGTGACTATTATAAACAAAAAATATAAAAAGCAGGAACTCATTGAAAATTACGTCATAAAAACTATAGTTACACGTGAATTTTAAATGAGAAAGAATATTGTAAAATAATAAATTCAGTAACATGCGTTAGAAGTCCTAAATAGGAGAATTTACGTCATATTACACTTATTACGTAAAATGAACAAAAAATAATATTGCAAAACAGTTTTAATTTAAAAATTGCGCGAGACATTTACTTGACATTTTAAGATTATCATAATATTTCATTTCTAACAAAAGTATTTTGACGTGAATATTAAAATGAGAAAGAAAAGTTTGGTGAAAATTACGTCAGAATATAATTGTCAGATTCAAAATATAATTCAATCTTCCGAAATCTTTTTAAAGGCGATCAAATTAGCGTGCTGTTAGAGTCTGCAGTGTCTGAACGGGGGATGACGAGCGTAGCTCGTAGGGGGCAAAGCCCCCTAGTTTTGTCAAAGGATTGAGGAAAAAAAAGGTGAATTCCGTCAAACAATCGCGGAAAAATTTCCTGCAACATTAATGTTTTCACGAGATTTTTCACAGCTGAGCTGGCAGGTTAAATATTAGTTAGCCATGTTTTGAGTGAAAGTATGTTAAATTTTGAATTGCACAACTAGCTAAGATTGCTAGGAATTACTTATATAGTATTTGCATGAATTACTCAAATTTGATTCTCTCAGAATTTCAATCTGCTCCAAAAGCAACTTTTATTGCTACAAAATTAGATTTTTGCTGCTCTAAAGTGGCTTTAGTGCCCTTTCATTCCTGTATTATCACATCTATATATAATTTTTAATATTATCATATGGTATCTATCTTTTCAAAAATCTTAGAAATTGGTATTCATATGTTATTTTTACTGTTATTCTGTTTTCTAACTTCACAGAAATTTTGACAAATTTTATGAAAGATTTTTCAGACAATGGTGTTTAAAAATTTTGAAGACGAAGGTAAATTATTTTAAAATGTACTTTCCTTTTATGTTAATCACAAATACTTGGGGGGTTTAAAAGTGCATGAGGGATTGGAAAAAGGGTGTTTGTCCTTAAGTTCTGCAGACTGTTTTTAAAGTTTCTACTTGCGTTGCAGACCGCAGAAAATAATTCTGCTGCTGGGATAGACACAAATAATGAATTCTGTTAAATGATCACAAAAAAATATTCCGAATTTTGTCAATTGGTTGTTGGGGGTAGAACCTTGTGAATTTTATGAAACGATCATAGAGAGGAAAAAAATCAGGATTGTTGTCAAACAGTTGCTGAAAAAAAAGGTTAAAAAAAGAGTAATCTATATTTTTAATTAAAAAATTAAAATGTCTTTTTGAGGTATGAAAGGTAAAAATGTTTAACCTTGAAATGAAATTAGAAATTTAAAAAAAAAAATGTGCTTGTAATATATTAATTTACTTTCTAGCAACACCATAAGGCTATGTGATAATTAGGAAGCAAAATATGATTACATTTGTACTGCATGAAATGCAAAAATTTATTTTTCACCTATCTTTGAAGCTAATTATCTCAGAAACTAAGTGAGATAGACTTACCTGTGAGTATTCAATCATTTCTCTATGATCCTAATAATTGAGCTTAATATAAAATTCCGAGGAGGTCAGGTTTTGAGCTGTGTTCATTTGGCATCACATGGAGAAAATGACCCGGCCTCTGATTAATTTCTTCCCCTTTACATTCTTTAGATATTAGCTGTTGAGCAGATGTTATCATTCTTTCCTTTTCCTTTAGTTCCAGTTTGTTTTTATATGTTCATTTCTAAATAGAATGAAAAAAATAAGAAAATCATTCTTTTACTTACATAAATTGTTGTGCTTATTATTATTTTCTGTTTTATGAGTAAATTATTTGATTAATTAAAGAAAGTTATAACAATGAAAATGAATTATGACAGATCTGGTTAAGTATTACTTTTAAATGAAATGCTTTTATGCAACGATATAAGCATAATATTTATAACATTGGTTTACTTAACAAGCTTAACCCTTTCAGGGGCGGTAGTACGTTTATGAAACCACTGAAATTTAATTCCCAAATGCCTCAATGGCACCAGAATTTTAATTAAAAAAAATTCAGTTTATTGTGTATGTGAAATATAGCTTTTTCTTTTTCCAAATAAATTCGTTCATAAATCCCGATGTCGTTCATTCATTCATTTCAACATTTTAGAAATGAAAGTGCTTTGTCCCTGAAAGGGTTACATTTTTTAAAGATTCTTACATTTTTCTAATGGGCAGAATAACTCAACATTGTAAATTAAGTTCATCTTGAATTTTAATATTTTTGAAATCATTTTAAAAAATTAAAAGAATTTAGGATTTTAATCATCTAATTAAAATGGTTCATATTGTAGTATGTAATACTATAAAATCAATTAATATATCCTAATCTCTTTCTTTTTTTTTTACACTTTTAGAAATCAAATGCAGCTGAAAAAGAGCCATCTTCTGAAGCTGCACCTAAAAAGCCACGTGTCGATTACAATGTAATGCCAACTCGACCTTATCTGGATGCTACTGTGGTCCCAATTTTGCTTCAAGCTTTGTCAGCTTTAGCTAGAGAAAGGTAATTTTATTACTTAATGTGTCATTTTTTAATAGTTTTTCATTTGTATTGAGGTAATTTATCGATATTTCATTTATGCAGGGTTCGCAGTTGTCCTATATTTCCTATATTTATAAAATAACCTTCAAAAATGTGAGAATTCGCAAGAAACGACAAATTTCGTCGAAAGAATGCAAAAAACGGCAAATTTCGTTGAAAGAACGCAAAAAACGGCAGATTTCGTCAAAAAATCGTGAAAAACTGCAAATTTCTTCAAAAGATCGCAAATAACCGCCAGAGGGCGCGAATTTTCAATATGTCCTATATTTCTCGTGGAAAATGTCCTATATTTTATGGATTGGTCACTTCTACCCCTGTTTATGTAGCTCTTGGTAATATTTTTCTCTGTAATAGACTAACTTTGTTTTTTAAGTTTGTCTCTTTCATTATTGATGGCTAAATGTGACATTTATTCTGAAAGATAGATATTTGTTTTTAATTTTCAGTTGCAAATTACTATACTGTAAAGATCTATTCAGGTAGTGGTATTTACCTGTTTACACTGCAGAAAGTTTAAACTGAACTAAATGTTGCTAAATTGTAAACAAATCAGATAAGTATAATGTTGAATCAATGCAGCATGAGTGTTGTGCTTGTGTATAAGCTGACCCCTTGCTTCAAAAGAAAAGAAGTGATGCGCTATAGTGTACAGCATTAGAAATAAAATAAAAAAGCCTCTAGCCCCAAAGACCAGTGACCATGAGAATTTACTAGTTCGCATGTATCATCACTGGTCCTGACATAAATTTCTATCAAGTCATTTCAGCCCTTTGAGTGAGCCCCTCCCACACACGCACACACACACCAAGAATATAAACCAAACTTACTTTCAGGTTATCATTTTATTTCCACTGACTGTAAGGTTTAGTGCAATTATTTTTTTTATTATTTATTTATTTAATTTGATGTTTTTAAATAAAATAAAACTGCGTGATTTGTATCTGATGGCAGTTTTCTTAGGGCCGGGAAATTTGTTTGCCTGTCAGAGAGGAGAAAAAAGTTACTGCTCCTGTGGACCATGAAATTTTTCAAATTAGTGGTCCAGTTAAGTTTTTGTTGGCCTCGGACCAGCAGACCACCTAGGATTTTATATGCTGGCATATAAATAATGCCAAAAATCGAAGACACAGTTAAAAAGAATAGTTCTTACACGTCCCATGGACGCTTAATTTTTATCCGTATAAATTCCTCAAAAACAACTGGGAAGAAAATGGCATCCTTTTACGAATGTGGAAAAATCCCAGCAAAATGAGAAAGGAAGAAGACTAAAAATCTTATAAAAAGCGCTAAAGATTCAATATAGAAATATTAATACAGTAGACTACTTCAAATCCGCACAGCTTGGTACCAGAGGTTGTGCAGATTTTAGAATTTTGTGGATTTCTGGTCATTGATTTGTTTACATTTTTGAAACATTAATTTGATTGGTAGTTAAGCGAGGGAAATTTAATGAATGCGTACAATAAAGGGAAACATTAAAATAAATAAAATATTAAAATCATTTATTAGTTTAAAAGTAATTATTAAAATAATTATGTAAAATAAAAATTTAGAAAAATATTAAATTATTTCCGATGGAATCGATTCAATTTGATTCCAGAAGTCCTATGCTGCCATCTAGTGGTAAAGTGATCATAAGATCAATACGTCATTATTAGGGTGTTCCAAAAAATTTTTTTTTTAAAAAAACTCATGCATAGGGGCTTAATTTGTGAGAAATGATGAGATAAACGCATTGTAAAAATTTGAAGTTTTTATTTTAATAACAACTGACTTCTCAAGAAGCTTAAAGATTTCCTAATTATATTTTTTTGCTTGTCATTATACCATGGAAATAATTGCAATAACACATTAATTTTCCTCTATCTACGACACCACACAGTACGCAATGGAAATATAGTTTATTAAAATCTTTATTATAAATCGCATAAAGTGAAGTGAAGAATAAAAAGTGCAAAAATGGAAGTGAAGAGAGATATCTAGTATTTCCTTAGAATAAGTGTTATTTTCATGAGGTTGCAATTGCACATAGTAGAAATATATAGTTTATTAAAACCTTTATTATAAATTAGTGATGCAACGAATAGTGGTTTGGCCGAATAATGAACTTATTTTTGCCTAAAAACAAAATATAGTATGCACTATATACACAATTCTTGTATATTTCACAATTAAAATGTATTGTTTTCTTTTTAAAAAATTATTTATATACAAATTTTAAATTTTTGAAAGCATTATAAAAATATTCGGCTATGTTCGGCCTAAAAATTGCCTCAATAATATAATTCAGACACCCCCCCCCCCCCCCCCCCCCAAAAAAAAAAAAAAAAAAAAAAAATTCTTAGCAAAAGTTCCTCATCAGGTACTGTCTAATTACATTTTAATAGATATTATGTGTGTTGTTGTTACATTTTAAAATGACAAAATTTTAAAAGTACTAGGAAACGTAAGTTTCAGCTTTCAGATGAAATAAAATAAAAAATAAGAAATCTTAATAAGAAAAACCACTGATAGAAAGGGTGAAAGGAATATCCTCTAAAATGGTGGAAAGAAATCATTGTCTTTATAAAGCTCACAATTAACAAAATATCTTTATTTTTTTTTTTCTTTTCTTTGCTGTCAGCAGTGAAGCCACTATAGAAAGTGCCCCTCAACGTGAAGAAGTAAAAGAAATAAGTAATTTCCTTTCCCAGCCACTACTAGAAAGACGACAGTGTCCTTTAGAGTGGTGGGCGAAAAATTCGTAAGACTTTCCAAACCTTTCACAATTAGCCAAAAAGTACCTTTCTGCACCAGGAAATACCATATATAGTGAGAGATTATTTTCAGAAGCAGGTAACATTTACGAAAAAAAAAAAAAAAAAAAAAAAAAAAAGAAAAGAAATAGACTATCACCTGAGAATGCTGAATTATTATTATTTCTGCATCACAATCTACGTTTATTGAAAACATTTTAACTGTTTTTTTAAGGCATTACAATGCTATTCTGGAGAAAAAAATCTCTAAAACGTAAATGCATACTAATTAAAAGAATTTAGTATTTACATTTCTTTCATTATTTAATAAGAAATAGTTACAGACTTAAAAAAATCACTTAAATTATATTTAACTTTTAAGCGTATTTTACTATTAAAAAAAAAAAAAAACTTAAGTATTGCAACATATACATACGGCTTAAATATCTTATACATATAATACATCTATATCTAATCAATCATATATTTATGTTCTTTATATGTATAATTCAAAATATTATTGAAAGAAATATTTTTTAATGTAACAAGGGTTAAATGTTAAAACTTCCCATTATGATAAAAAAAAAATATTGAATTGGCTTGTACAGCTGTATTAAAACAATTTTGAATAGATTAATTTTAAATTTAACAGATTGTGTTAGCTTATTACAGATACTTTTTGTACTTACTGATACAGCATAAAAATTTTTTAACATGATTCCTAAATTAGCCTCTTATATAAAAATGGGTAGATAAAACCCATTCGGAGTATGAAAGTTAATGGGAAAAAAAAGTTAGTTAATTTCAAATAAAATTTTCATTATATATGATGAATATAAATTGTCAAATTAAAAAGTTATACTGTGTAAATATAAAAACATTTATTACAGTATTATTCGGCCAAGGCTGAATAATGGACTTGATATTCAGCCGAAGCCGAATATTCGGCAGACAGGCCGAATATTCATTGCATCTCTATTATAAATCACTTAAAGTGAAAAGAAGAAAATTTTCCATTTCTTAAATTCCTAAGTGTTAGACTGAGTCCCACCTATTTTATAAAGATTTAAAATATGTAAAATTATTTAATTATATTTATTAATTAGCAAATTAAATAAAAGTATTAAATGATATGTTATTAAATTTAATTGTTTATACCATTATTATCCTTATTAGGTTAGATTTAATTACACATTAAAGACAAATAAGAATTTGCCATTTTTGCCGGTTTTTTCCATTTTTGCCCTGTTTTTTTTCCAGTTTTTGCCACTGTCCTGGCAAAAATGCCTACCCTGGTTCCTATTGATTCCGCCTTAGACAGTTTACTGTATTTTTCTTTAACTAATATGAAAGTAGCTATCATGTGTGAAACATTGTAATGCACGATTTCAAGAAATTTTTATTAAGATTCTGATTTTTTGCAGTGAAGTATGAGAATACACTTTTTTAGGTATTTACCCCAGGTTTGGGCCCCAACTCTTTTCATGTCTCTGCTCTAAACTAATATTATAGCCATACCGAGTACTCGGCCAATACCAAGTAGTTGTAAGATTTTCATTTTTTAAGCATATGGATTTAAAACTTATCTGTAAAAAGTTATTCGAATATCAATGTATGTATAATATATGCAATAATTCATAAAACTATTTACTCGGTATTTAACAATATGAGCTTGTTCAGCGACGCGAATTGGGCTGATTGGACGCAGGGAGATATACCTCATGGAGTGGTCTTCAAAAAGTAAGGAATTTCGAAATAATTTAATTATTTTGTAATTTTATGGTTCGAAACAGGTGAAACCAATGATTAAATCTTCTTATCTTTCCAAACAATGTCTCTCGTAATAGGAATACATGTCTATATGCACTCAGATAAAATCAAAACATTCATGAAAAGTATCACGTGATCTGATATAAATCCGATCAGCAGCAAATTTTACGCTCAGTCTTCGCTCACCTAGCCCACAAAAAATATGTGGTCGTTACGATCACATGCTTGGGCTTTTTTGTTTATGTTTTCACTCGTTTTGGTGGGTTGACTGATTCGCTTTAACAGCTCGACAAAAAAACAAACTACATCATAAAAAAAACAGTGATGGGGATTCAAATAACTTAACAAGCAGTTGTACTAACTAAAGACTTTTTTCTCAAGTTTCAAGAAAAATAATGTGCCACACATAGATTTTAAAAATAATTTCCAACGTTATAAAATAATGAATAAAAAAGTTTTATATTTAAATGCAGTGAAAAAAAAAAAAAAAATGTGCTTTAATATGCTGTTAACTACCAAAAGGACGTAATTTATTTAGCAAATATTCAACAATTACAAAGTACTCATCAAAATTTCTATCAGAAAATGCATCAAATTGAAAATTATAATTGTAAAAAAAGCAGTATTTTTCAAGCGAAGGAAAAGACTAGGCTATCACCAAACTCTGCCAGGCTGCCATAGATTGGACAAAAACTTTGGAACTGAACATTCGTTCTGTGCATATATTGCTATTCTCTTTTTAAATCACTTTGCGGAACACTGCCTTATTTTTATCTAATAAAAACGTTAGGTAATACCACACACTTATCATATAATCTCTTATTATCTTTACTCTGAGGGTAACACAAAGCTGCTGAGTATTTAGCTCCCAAGTTCACCGTAACTATACGTTTAAAATATATCCCCCTCCATATGCATCTGTCTCCGTCGCACCTGGGCGAAGTGGTCGTGGTTTCTGAATAAGCTCTATGTCTACAAAATATAGAAAAAGTTAAGAACAAAAACCCTCATAAAATAATTCCAGATTAAAATTTAGTTTCCCATTTATACAACTAAAAATAAGTTCATTCTAAATATATAGGAAAACAGAAAAGACTATTATTTTGGATAAAGAAACTGAAAATGTAATAAAAAAATTAATAATTAAATTTATTATATTTCAAATTATGGTGCAAAAACACCAAACGTTCTACATTATCAGTAGACAGAGCATTTCTTTTACTACTATAAATTTGGCCTGCCTCTGAAAATATACATTCAGAATAAACAGCGGTTGAAGGTGCACATAAGAATTTTTTTGCAAGGTTGCACATAATTGGGAAAAGACCACCCCCTCCACCACCACCACCACCACCATGCAAATGGAGTGTCAGTTTTACATAAGTCTTCTGTTAAGAAAGCCTGTAACGCTTTTTGTACCTCTCTTTTTATTTTCTCTTTTTTATTTTTAATCAAAAGAAAATAAGGTACAGTTACAAAATAAATATGAAATGTTTTGCATTTTTCAATGAATTGTTACAGTAACCAATAAATATTTTTATTTTTGATAGACAGATTTCAGGTATCGTAATAAATTGGAGGGTTGAAGAATGTTTTAATTTTATATTGGTTAATAATTGTACTTGTTTATGTGTCAATTCTTCTTTTTTTGCTACTGTTTTAATGCTACTGATTTGAATTGTCAAAAATTGTCTTTAAAAGGTTCACAAATAAATTTCAAATTTAATTAGTTATATATACTATATATGTATATTATATATATGTACACACAGGTATATTTAATACTTATTTATTTCCAGTGTCACTTCTCAATGTTAATTTAACATGGAAAAGCCTATGGAGATCATAACTTTTTCATTTTTTCTTCCCACCTTTTTGTCCCTGATGCCACTCATTTTTTATTCTTTACTAATTTTAATGATATTATAAATTTAAAGTGTAAAAACGATTGCCTGATGTCAGGGTCAATATGAATGGTAAAATGCCTTTGCATATGGGTGAATTATAACCCAGAGAGAAACATGGGCAATTTATTTTTACATTATTCAAATATTTTTCTTAATTCCAATTTTCGCTTTTTTCATTGAAAATCAACGGACATTTTTTATAGAAAATGTAACATTTTTACTTCATTGTTGCAAAAATTTCAAAAGCCGTAATAATAATTTATTACTTTTTAGTTGAAAGATTTTCACGTGAAATATTAAATTGAGCTATTTTTTTATTCCTTTTTTTTTTTTTTTTTTTTTTTTCAAAAATTAAAAAGGTGAATATGGCGTCCAGGGTTGAAAAAAAACCAGGTTTTTTTTTGTTTAAACCGGGTTTTTTCAAATATAATTTCCTATTACATACAGATGCATATCTGTTGATAAAATAAACATTTTTGGATATTATATAAGTAATATAACTTTTGAAAATATTTAAATTAAAAAATTACAATCAATTATATAGAAAATTGAAATCATTTCTAATTTAAACATTATTAGTAACAGCTATGTCTTATGTTCAAAGTAAACTGCTCTACACAGTGAAACATTGGCAACTTGAAATTCGTATGAAGAATCCTTTGATTAGTAATATAATAATCAATCAATAAACATTTGATGCAGTTTCATGAATATAATATATTATTCTGTGGTTGTTATTATTATTTTAATATCCAAATACTTCTGGTTATTTTGTTTTCTGAATGATAACTCCAAGTGTCCAAGTGAACATTTTTGGCCATTAGATTCAGCAAGTAACAGAAAAGATAGGTTGGTATTATTGAAATGCTATAACTAGCACTCAATTTTTGCAAGCTGTGTTATTCAATTTGATATCTTAAGTTACTCTTTTAAATTCTTTAAGGATACTCTTCCCCAATCTCGATCCAGAAAATGTTCTTTTACAACTTAACCAAAATCTTAAGGATCATTGTATTTTGTTATTAACTGCTGTAAATAATCTGCATTTTTTAAATGAAAATATTTTATGCTAAATATTGAATATTATTTGTCTATTTTATCTTTTCTAATTTCACATGTTTTAAGAAATATCTTTAGGGTACCAAATGTGTTCATCAGCACATGCTAATTTTCATTCTACATGCATAGAAACATGACCTAGTCTCATTATGCCTCATGTTGACTGCTGAGATGAAGTGTTAAGTAGAAATTATTTCTATCAGTAATTTAAAACAAATTACAAAAAAGAGAAAATATTAGATTTTTCTAAAAAAAAACCAATTGGTTTAAACCGTGCCAACCCTGATGGCGTCATAGTGGAAATAAAAAGGATATTTTCAGAATAAGTTTTTGCTTTGGTCAAGTTTATATTTTAGTAAAAAGTTTCTAATGGATAGCTATTTTTACGCAAGGTAGCGAACTTAGTGAGGGATTACATAACTTAAATTTTAAAATGTATTTTTTTTTTTCCGAGAGGAGAACTATTTATACCCCAAGTTAAACTTAGGTAATAATTTTCTGATGTGTTTACATCACCCCTTGGGAGATAATAGGGTTTAAAAATTTAAGTAAAACTTTTATTTTTTATTTTTTACTGTATCACAGCTACAATACATTGTTAAATATTACAGTAAGGATTCAACACAATTTACATTTACATTCATAGCATTCCTGAGTGAGAAATAGGGTATCTAAATTTAAATTAAGTTAATTTTTTATGTTTTGATTATAGATTTTTTACGTTCAGATTGGAAGTTTTTGTCCAAACTACCACAACCTGCATTACTACAGTAGTGAAACATTTTGAATTACACATTGGTAAACTGCATCCCACATTGTGATGCAATACCGCATACATCAACGCCTGATGATGATACTCTCCATTAATTTTGAAATGCGTTCGTCTGAGTGCAGTAGTTATTAAAAAAACTTGACATATTAAACAAAAACATAATTTGAAGAACAAATTAAAAAAAACAAAATTTATTTCCTACATTGTTTAAGCCCGAGAAGGGACAGATATTAAGATATTTCATTCAATTAGTTTTACATTTAATGTTAAATTTTTGTAACAAATTAAGCCAATTGAAGATTAAAAAAATAAAAATAAAATTCATACAATATGATACTTAAAACACCCAGTTTTGTATTTTGCATGCATCTTATCATTTTATGCACAATTGTCATAAACATAATGCAAAATCTGCAATACAAATATTTTCAATTAAAACTGGAAGAAGTCTACGATTTATTTCGATTTCATTTGAACGGAATCTAATTTTTTAGGGTGTTTTAAGTATCGTATTGTATGAATTTTATTTTTTAATCTTCATTTGGCTTAACTAATTTGTTACAAAAATTTAACATTAAATGTAAAACTAATTGAATGAAATATCTTAATATCTGTCCCTTCTCGGGCTTAAACAATGTAGGAAATAAATTTTGTTTTTTTAATTTGTTCTTCAAATTATGTTTTTGTTTAATATATATATATATATATATATATATATATATATATATATATATATATGCACATCAGCGTTTTTTTCCCTTATTACACAACTACTCGGTACTCGGCCAAAGTACTACTCGGTACACCACCAACTAATAGGATTTTTTAATCTTCATGGGATGATAATTATCTACAAATTCATTTCTATACTGAATGTTTTATTTCATGTAAAATTTATTTTTGAAGATAAAAAGGAATAAAATAATTTGCCAGCTAGAAAATTTTTGGACATTTTTGGCTAAGAAATTTTTGATATATTTCCATTGTAAAATCCGGTAATAACCTCTTTGCCAAAAACTTCCCAATTCTGATTTGTTATATGTTCTTAAGTACTTTGTCCATCACAATTTTGCTCATTCTTATTCTACATTTAAATTTCTCTTTTTCCAGACCTGCAGATCCTATACAGTATTTGGCTGATTTTCTCATCAGGAATAAAGCTCAATATTCCCAACCACCTGAATTACCAGAGACTTCTTCCAGTTAGTTAAAATGTTAAGTCAGTGATTTCGGTTCAAAATGTTGATTTTATGTTTCTTGCATTGAGTTCATTTGTAGCATGCATAAATTTCATCTTTCATAAGACTTGAATAAAAAAAACCATTTGTATAAAAAATGAACTTATTTTAAATTATTGTAATTATTCATCTTATAAAATCTATTCATTAATTTTCAAACATGAAAAAGTTTTGATTTTGCTTTTCCATCTGATAAAATGTAAATATATCGGTTTGATATATTCATATTAATACTTCATTATTTATTTTATTAAAATATTAATAGCGCATTACTTTGCAATAATAATAATTTTTAAAAAAAACCCTCGTTTTCGGCTGGTTTATATAGTAAATTTAAACTTATTGTATTATTTGACAATCTCTTTATTGTACTTGATTTTGTAAGATCAAAATGATGTTTGTATTTCTGGCTGTTATATTGACATGTAATCTTTTTTCACCAAAAACTCTCTAATAAAAGTTACTGTGAAATGTCTCTTTTGTTAAGATATTTTTGCAATGTTCAATTAATTTTTTATTTTTTAAACGTTTGATAAATTCTAGACTCTCTTTGTACCAATGTCGACCAACAGCTCAAATAAAGTATTAAAGTATGAATGAATATCATTATTGTATAACATGAGTTCTGTATAATTTTTATATCAAATAGTCTTGTAATCTTCTGTTTTTATAGTAAATCTGGTTTGTTTTAAACTATATGTATGTATATATTAGGGTGTCTATGATTTTAATCAAATGATTAAAAAGAAAAAAAAAAATCATTGATTAAAATCATAAATTTTCGAAATGTTTAAAATGACATTAAAAAGTGTTAAAATCTAAGATGACCGTAATTTAGAAAGTTTCTGTGGGTACTTTGACTTATGAATAAACAAAAAAAAGCTTTAAATAATTGTTTCTAAGCTTAATTCCTGAGTATTGTAAGAAATTAAGTACAGCAAGTTTTTAAAAAGCATAGTTTGTATCTGACATAAAAACAATTTTATTTAAAAATATTTAAATCTAATATAATTATAATGTCATGATTTCCTTTAAGTAATCAAATTATTCATTATTTTATATAAAATAAGTATAGCAAGTATAATAAATTTCTACAAGTAAAAGAATAAAATAACCAGAATCTTATTTTCCCATTTTACTTTTGCAATAATGAATTTATAGTAAATATTGGAGCTAAAGAAAAATGAAAGAATGACATCTGCTCAATAGTTATTCTATTCTCATTCTATTTTTGTAATAATAAATTAATAGCAATCTCGAGTTAAGATGTCTTCTCAACAGCTAAATTGTAAATGAATGTATTACAGACAAAGAACTAATTGGTATAAAAATGTTAATCATGGAAAGAGCTTTTTTGTAAGAGGATGAATAATTTTTTTTTTTTTACTTATTTATACCAAATAAAAAAATTAATTAGTGATTGAAAAGGGAAGCAGAATTTTTTTTCTTGAACCATTGAAAACTAATAATCCCCACTGAGAGGTAACAATGCTGTTAGTTAATGTTTGGAGAATTTCTGATATAACTGGCATTTCTTATATTTACTCTGTATGCGTGTATGAATGAGTTTAACTCATTTTTATATTTTTTTGGTTAGCATACACATATGTGTGTGTAAGTTTAGAAATAGGGGATTAACACTAATTTTTCTCAGTACAAATGCAAAATGAGCTGCAAATAATATTTGTTAGTTTTGTTATGTGTGCTTCCAACTAATGAAATTATTTATTTGCAGTTTTTATTAATTCTGTAATTACTTACTGCGTCTTCTGGGCCATATTTTTAAAGGTGCCGTACCCTGACCCTTTTGAAATGGTCAAAAAGCACTCTGCCTTTTAAAAAAATATTGAAATTCACCTGTAGTTCTAGTTAGAGATTTCTTGTAAAAAACTTCCCATTCCACAGTATTTGAATCCATATGCCTAAGCAATTAAAATAATAAAACTTTGTAAAAAATCACCATAAAATAAAACAATAAATACACAGGACGCGTTTCAAGCTAAAAACATAACAGCTAGTCATCAGCTACAGCAAACATGTGTCTGCAAGCGAACGAGGTAAAAAATGAACTGAAGATAAAGAATGTTGCAAAGAATGCGACATATGGCGCTAGCTGAAAGGGGTACATGCAGAAGAGAAAGGTGTTGCCAAAAAGATAGAGGAGAAATTGATAGGGAAAAATGGAAATAAAAGAAATGAACAAAATTAAAATAATAATAAAGAAATATAAAAGAATAAAACAAAGAAAAACCAAAAGATCCCCATTTATTTCTTTAGAAAAAACAGGATATTCTTAAAGCATGTTATTTAATTGTATTTTTCAATTTGTAATTCATAAAATTATTAAAATTAAGGACACTTTATTTATCATATTAAAAATTTATTTTTTTTTCTTTTATCATTACTAAACATATTTGTTAATAATGCATTTTCCTAATGAAATAGTGCCCATTTTTTAAACTAACATCCTGTCCCCTTTTCTTAATGGTTACTAAATTATCATTTTAGTAATTAAAGCATAAAAATGTGTATGTTCCTAATTAGCAATTGGCAGTTTTTATAATTTCTGTAATTACTAACTAATAATTATAATTTTCTTAATTAAAGTGTAAAAACATAGATTGTTAGAAGTTAGAGGTTTAACTGTTTTGGAAACCTAAAACTCTTGGTCGCTATTCAGTATTTGAACGCTGCGAAAAAAATCATAAAAATCTGATTTAAATTTTAAAAAATCTGATATATATATATTTTTTTTTTAACACCCTAATATATGTACAGTCGAGTCTATATATAACGAAATCCATTGTTCCAGTAAAAAAATTCATTATACAGAGAAATTCGTTATATTCGAATGAGTAAAAATTCCTATTTAATGTGTAAATTTTGAACAAAAATTATTTTTGAGGTGTTTAATTAAGAATTTGAAATGTTTAACTATAAATATTAACCTAATATTGTATTTCTTAATTATTTAAACAGTTTCAAAAAAGAGAACAGACATTTATTTGAAAGCATAATAAAAATCACATAAGGAAAACTTACATTATTTTTAGATGAAGAAATCTGTACTTTTTTGCTGTTTTGATTTCAAAATTGTTGCACTCTCGAAAAAATGTTCACACTTTAGCGAGGAATGAAAAATTGTATCAGGAACATTTTCCTCCATAAGTTCTCTCCTAATAAGATCCAAAGAACTCATCATTTCACTGCGTCATGGTTTTTTCTCTTGTTGTACGTTTTCATTTTCATGCTTATTGTCACTCTCACCATCATTGTTCATAACGCTGATTAAAATATCTCTATCAGTAGGATACTGCACAATAGTGAGATTGTCATCCATTTCCAAAGAATCAGAGAGGATAAAATTTTTTTTTCAACATTTCCATGTTCCTTAATTTCCATTTCTCTTTTAAGTTTGCTGAAGCCACATCTTCTTCGTCTTCAGAATCCGCATTATTCTTCAGTTTAGAAAAGCCGGCCTTTTTGAAGCAATTGTAAATTGTTTTTCAGTTACATCAAATCTCCAAGTTCCACAATACACTTTCTGAGAATAATTATGTCTTGGGTGGAATAATTTTTTTCAGTAGCTATGATCAGTTCTTTAAGAATTCTTTTCTTATAATGCACCTTTAGATTGTTTATTATTCCCAAGTCCATGGGCTGCAGTTTTGATGTGCAAATGGGTGGTAAGAAAATATCAGATGTAAATTTCCAATTGGGCGAAAAATGTCCGGACCAGGATTCAAACAAGGGATCACTTGGCTGAAGCCGTCAATGCTCTACCATCTGAGCTATCCCAGACGAATCTGGTGGAACTTTTTCACCCAGCTAACCTTTTTGATCATAACATCTGATCTGAAACCTGGTTCAGTTCAACAGAATAAACCGCAGGTAATGGAACACCAGATTTCTAGGCTAAGAAAGCAACTTCAACATTTTGAAGTTTTTCTCTACAGATTTGTGAGTAAGCTGGACAATTAATTATCGATAAGCAAAGCAATTTTTAAGCATTGTTTTCTCATTTATAATTCAGGTGCTTTTAACCATTTGTCAAAAACTTCAGTGGTCATCCAGGACTTTTTATTAAAATCATAGTCCACCTCTAAGGGGGAGATGAATTAGTTGGACATAAAGAACAAGGAGATTCGAGGTAAAAAAGTAAAATAAAAAACTCAGCACTGAGCAATAAATCAGGAACCTGTGATGGAAAATTGATTCCATGTGATTTGGAAGCTTTTTTAAAACTGAATAAATATAGAACATTTTATGAAAAAATTCGTTATATGGAGACTGTTATTTCGTTATAGAGAGACTCGACTGTATTATATACAATTATACAAGTTATTTTAACATGAACTTCCTAATGGTCCATAAGATGGTGACACTTTTCTAAAAGTGATATCATGCAAGCTGATTTTCAAATAATCTACCTCTGCCTGTAGGCCCGAGCCGGAAGGGATTTTTTTTTCTTTTTTTCCTCACGATTGGTGCCAGTTTGGACCAGACTTCATTTTCCCCCGAGCCAAGCTGGGCCTTGACTTCCTCCTTTATAGTGATCTTCACAGGCCGAAATGAAAAGGAATCTGTCTATGACACAATCTTGTATTAAATACAAAAATGTGTTGATCCATGCAAAACGAATATAATGCATTTACATTATGTGATGTACCTGCTAAGAGAATCTGTCTATAATTGATCTTTCTTCTCTCCAGCGATTCTGTCTTAGGAGATTTTACTGTATGGCATTTTTCAAATATTTAAGTCTCTAAGCCATAGAATATGGATTAACGGTATTAATGATAACTAAGACATTTGAAGACAAATTGATATTCATTAAAAAAATCCATATAGTAGTTTATATGGGCACAGCACAAAGAAATCTAGGAAGGGACATTATTTTGGAATTATTGTGCCTTTGATTTCACTGCTTACGGTACTTATTTTAAAATGAGGAATATAAGCACAGGGCTTGCATTCCCTAAAATTTCTAACTTATTTCCCCCCCCCCCCCCCCTAAAATTGTCTTGTTCCTAAACAAAAAAAAAAAAATTATTAGCTCGTTAACTCTGTAAATCGCAATGCACACCACTTTTCTCCACTTTGGTTGAAAATCCTACCATATTATATGAATTTTTCGAAAATTCTGACAAAAAAAATCAATGAAAAATGATGCAAATTTCGACAAAGAATCGGGAAAAAAATTCAAATTTCATCTAAGGATCATGGAAAAAAAAAATAGAAAACAGGAATTCTGCTTTTTCAGAATTTAGTGTTGTCCCCGATGGAAAAAAAAAAGTATGAACGGTGAACCTATGGCACGTGTGCCATGGCCCACGCAAGAGGATATTTTTGGCACACCGTTAAGCGTTAATTGAAGTTTTAAATCAAAATTCACGTCTCATTATATTTTTATTAATACACGAGCTTGACGAGCTTTTGTTTGTGTTATAATAACAGGGTTCGTACGGTCCTTGAAAGTCCTTAAAAGTGCTTAAATTTTTCAAAGGACATTTTTGGTGCTTAAAAGTACTTATTTTCATGCAAAATCAGAAAAAAATGCTTAATTCTACTCTCATATTAATTCTTAATCAAAGGTAAAACTCTTCTGCATTTCTTTTAATTTCTGATTTAAAAAAAATCTTAATCCCGCCTTGCCTCCCCTTCTGAAATTTTACTTCCCCCTTCGTAATATCAAAGTTAAAAACTTTATTTTTTTTTTTTTACCTTTTTCTACTCTCAGGGATGTAAGACCTGCGCCAGACGAAGCCAAAATCGCTTTACTGCTCCAAGCTTCTACGAAACCGCTATTTTTTTTTTCATTTTGCACCAAACCTGCGCCAAAACGTACTTAGTGCCAAGATGAAATTTAGTACGATTTCGTCGATCCGAGAAACAAAAAAAAAAAAAAAAAAAAAAAAATCCATTTTTAACCTTTTCCTAGGTCGCTAATTGCGTCAAAAAAGCAAAAAACCGCGGTCAAAAGATCTCGGAAAAATACACGATGTTTTCAAATGATCACGAAAAAAAACGTGAATTTTGTCAAAGGATCGCTAATTTCGTCAAAAACGAACAAAACGGGGTCAAAAGATCGTAAAAACGATAATTTTATTAAAAGATGGCAAAAAAACTCTGCAAATTTCATCAAAAAGTCGCAAAAAAACAAATTTCGTCAAAAGATCGCGAAAAACGTGCAAATTTTGTCGAAAGATCGCGAAAAACGTGCAAATTTTGTCGAAAGATCGTAAAAAGTTATTTTTATTAAAAGATTGCGAAAAGATCCCGCAAATTTAATCAAAAAGTTGCAAAAAACACACGAATTTCGTCAAAATATCGCGAAAAAAACATGCATTTTGTCAAAAGATAGCTTACTTCATCAAAAAACGAACAAAACGCGGTCAAAAGATTGGGAAAAATGCGAATTTTGTTAAAAGATCGCGAAAAATACGCTAATTTTGTCAAAAGATTGCCAAAAATACGCAAATTTCGTCAAAAGTTTGCTAAAAATACGCAAATTTCGTCAAAAGATCGTGAAAAACCTGCGAATTTTGTCATAGCGAAAAAAAGACCCCGTTAATTTTGTCAAAGGATTACCAATTACTTCTAAAAACGAACAAAAGGTTGTGAAAAAACGCAAATTTCGTTAAAAGATCTCGAAAAAAACCACAAATTTCATCAAAAGGTCACCAAAAAACGCAAATTTTGTCAAAAGATTATTTTAAAAAAATGCTAATTTCGTCAAAAAATAGCGAACAGCACACTGATTTCAACAAAGGATAGCAAAAAATACGCGACTTTTGTCAAGAGATCACGAAAAATACGTGAATTTCGCCAAAAGATCGCGAGAAATACGCAAATTTCGCCAAAAGATGGCGAGAAATATGCAAATTTCACCAAAAGATCGCAAGAAATATGCAAATTTCATCAAAAGATCGCAAAAATACGCAAATTTGTTTTTTATTAGCATTAGAATTTCAATTTGCTCCAAAAACAGTTTTTATGGCTACAAAATTAATTTTTGCTGCTACAAAAATGGATTTTACTGCTACAAAATCAGATTTTTGCTGCTACAAAAATAGATTTTACTGCTCCAAAATTCGATTTTTGCTGCTACAAAATGGCTTTAGTGCACTTTCATACCTGTACTCTATTTCTTACTTTATACTGAATAAATAATCTGTCCTAAATTTCTGTAACAATTCATTCCATCACATTTCATTAATATTTCACCTGAATTTCACCCTCAAAATTTATCTTCTTCCGTTTTTCTTTGCTCCCCCACAGTACTCAGTTTAAAAACTCTTCGAAACTGTTTAATTAATTTTTTTTTTTTTTGCTTTGTCATTTTATTGCCACAATAAATAATCAATCAAGATTTCTCTTCCCACCCGAAATTGGAATTTTCCTTTTGCCCCCCCCCCCCCCTTCCCCTCCCCACACACTTAAAGAACACATGGAATTTATAGTCTTTAAAACTCCTCTCAGTTTTTTTTCTTGGAAATTAAAAATCTTGTATTATCTTGTAAGGTAAATAAATAAGTCATCTAATAAACTCCCTCCCTCCCTAAAAAATTTTAAAAATATGCTTGTCCCTTTGCCCCCTCAACTTATAAAGTTTAAAATCTTAAAAATTATTGCTTTTTTAAAGCTTTTTCTGCTCCATTAGTTAATTTATTGTAACAATAACTAATCGATCTTACAGTTTTACTCCCCCCCCCCTCCACCGAATTTGACGTTTCCCTGCCCTCTCCCTTACTTATCAAGCATACAAAAGTTAGTCTTTTAAACTGTAAGTTAATTATAAATCTGTTAACCCCCCCCCCCCCAATAATAAGAAAAAATTATGTTTCTCCTCTTTGTTTATCTTTACAATAAGAAAGTATTGGATTCAGGAAAATTTTCGACCGATTTACACGTTTTAGGGTTCAGATATCCTGAAAAACATGTTTTTACAAAATGAGTCTGACTGTTGTATGTGACACAAATTTTGTGGGTGGTGTATCTCAAGAACTAATGCACAAAATTTAATAAAAATTTATATTCAGTTAATCCTCGATATAAATTAGTGTTGATTAGCTTTTGATGTAAATCACCCTACAGGTGATGCTGCTATGCTGCATTTTTCATGATTTACGCCATAGCTATATCTCAAGAACTAAAGCACGAATTTTCATCAAACTTCAGATTCAGGTATACCTTGATAATTATAGGTGCTGATTATGGTTTGGTGTTAATCTCGCAACAGATGGCGCTACTATGCTGAATTTTTCACGATTTCTGCAATAGCTATATCGCAAGAACTAATGCACGGATTTTCATCAAACTTCAGATTCAGTTAGATGTTTACATAAGTTGTTGCTGATTAGGTTTTGGTGTAAATCACCCTACAGGTGGTTCTGCTATGCTATATTTTGCAGGATTTGCATGGTTTTCAAGTCTTATCTCAAGAACTAATGCACGGAATTTCATATCTTTAGAATCCTCATTAGGGGCATAGACCATTTAATTTTGGCACTCTGATAATGAATTTTGTAGTATTAACATGTATGAGATAGAAGAAAGTTTTGGGATTTGCACATCTGACTAGGTTTTTCTTCTGCTGAATGTTATTTTAAAATTTTCTAAATTTCTACTGCCACATGGTGAAATCTGCCCCCCCCCCTTCCCGTCCGTTTGAATATTTAAAACTTTTACAAAAATGAAAGAAACCCTTTATTTAAAAAATGCATGTTATAATTTATTAGTTTATTTAATTTGAAGGTCCTTAAATTTTTTTGGTTTTGGTCCTTGAAAGTCCTTAAAAGTACTTGATTTTTATTTAAAGAAATGTGTATGAACCCTGAATAAGTACTAGTGCACTTGTTATGTCATTGAGTTACCTGCTCAGAAACAACTTCACACACTTCTTCGATTCTGTTCTGCTGGCGCCAGTAATTCGCATAGACAGAGAAATCTAAAAAAACAAATTATTTTTTGCTTTAATATTTCTGCATCATTTAATGCATTTTGATCTGCACATGAGGCTTTATTTAACTGTTGGTGTAATTTGCTAATTAATTAGTCAGTTAAAATGACAAAACTAATAAAATATGACTTTTTTCTGATAAAAAAATAATTCGATTGCTAAAGCATTTGTAAAATGAAATGGAAACTATAATTTCACAATCACACTTTCGAAGATTTTTATACTTTTATGTGTCAGCTTCATGGAGGGGTAGGGGTAATTTATCTAGCAGACGACTGACTGCAAACACAATTCTGTTACTTATGTATAAAGCTCGGTCACTAGCTTTTTCATTATTATTCCGATTTGCTTTTATTGCATGATTTTTTTGTTGTTCAACTGCCTTCACTGTTAACTGATTAGATTGAAATGTTAAATAGTATTCATTAAATATGGCCAATTTGGCTAAAGAACAGGAAGTACAAGATAATAGAGAATTTCAAACGTGGTGGACTGAGAAATTTAATTTAATAAAGATAAGGCTCTGTGTGTTTTATGTTCTGGAACAGTGGTCTGCAGAACGGCATTATGAAACAAATCGCAAATATCTTTCCCAAAAAAGTTACGAAGAGCAAAAAGAATTCATTGCCAGTGCAATTAAAGAGAAAAATAAACTGCTCACATGTATCATTAAATATATCAGCAAGGATTCTAAAACTAGTGTCGCAAGTTTCTCGGCTGCGAATGACATTGCCCAGTATGGTAAACTTTTCTGCAATGGAGAGTTTTTGAAGGAAGCCTGGTTAACATGCACTCCTTCCCTTTTTGACAATTTTGAAAATAAAATAATTCAGCAAATTAAAGATATTCCTTTATCAGCAAATACAGTCAAAGATAGATTCCTAAAAATGGCAGAAAATGTAAGAGAGCAACAAAAATCTGATATCGAGTCTTCTTTCATTTCCCTGTGTCTTGACGAAAGTACAGATGTAACTAAATCTGCTCATTTAGCTGTTTCTGTAAGATATTTTGTTGAAAGTAACATTAAGGAGGAATTATCGCTATCAACTACAACCAAGAGTGTAGATATTTCTATAACAGTTATAAATTCATTTACTGAAAATTAAATAAATTTGTCTAAAATAGTTTGTTACCCCATTATGATGAGAAAAATAAATGTTTTTTTCAGTTTATTTCAAACCCACGTTGGGCATATTATTGTAGGATTTCACTATATCATACATCAATAAGTCCTGTGTGCAAAGTCTGGTATTGAATCTCTTTATGATATGACCGTAGTCACCAGGGTACATAAATATCATGATATTTTTTATATATGTCGTAGGCTAATTGAGAAATCCGGCACTTTGCAAAGAGCCGGGCTAATTGGAGAATCCATCTCCCTTTTTCCAATTAGCCTGATATTTTTCAGGCTTATTGCAAAGAGCCTAGAAAGCGTTAGGCTAATTGAAAAATGACCACTTATTATCCGATTAGGGTGATATTTTTAGCTCTCAGGCTATCAAAGCCAAAGCCAGAGAGCTTATGTGCCAGCCGATTCTGTATGTACGTATATACGTAACGCGATAACTCTTGATAGAAATATCCAATTTGCTTCAATTTTTTTTCTAGGTTCATTCTGATAAGGTGCTTCCCTCATTAGTTTTTGGGGTTCATTGGTTAAGGATAAAGGGGAGCTAGTCCCCCCCCCCCCCCTAATTTATATAAATTGGTTTTTCATGCAGAAATATGCGATTTGCTATAAATTTGGTATACCGGTTAATTATGTTAAGCAGCTTCCCTGATTACATTTGGAAAATCATTAATTTGTATAAAGGGGGGCAATTGTCTCTCCCCTTAATTTAGATAAATGCGTTTTTCATGTCGAATTATTCGATTAGCTCAAACTTGGTATACTGGTTTATTATGTTAAGGAGATGGCTTGAATAGATTTGGAGGTTCATTAGTTAAGTATAAAGGGAGGAAAGACGGAGTAGCCCCTCCCCCCCCCCCCCCCTTTATTTAGGTAAATGGGTTTTTAATGCAAAATTATTCGATTTGCTCCAAATTTGGTATACCGGTTTATTATGTTAAGTAGCTTCCCTGATTACATTTGGAGGTTCATTAGTTAAGTATAAAGGGAGGAAAGAGGGCTAGACCCCCCACCCCCTTTAATTTTGATAAATGCGTTTTTCATGTTGAATTATTCGATTAGCTCAAATTTGGTATACTGGTTTATTATGTTAAGAAGATGGCTTGATTAGATTTGGAGGCAAAAATTAATTTAAATTGAGGGCAATGAGGAATTTGCACACATGGGGTATTTGATCATTCATATATTTTTCTGATAGTTCTACATCCACAGTTTTCAAAAATGTTCTCAAAAACGCGAAAAAAATATCTATACTATTAAATAATTAGTCCTAAAAGTAAGCTAAAATCATGTCGCTCCAAATCGGGGTGTGACTTACTATGACGTCACAGTTCACGACAGGCAAGCGGAACAGAAAGAAAAGAGATACTAGGCTTTGGAAATAAAGGTTCGAAATTTTTAAACTACTGTTTTTACAAATCTGGTTCTTTCGCATCTGGATGTTATTTTGTACGTTGATTTATAAAATGTCAATTTGAAAAAAAAATGAACGCTAAGTTTATGAAAAAATCGATTTTTAAACTCATTAAAAGTCTTTTCACATAGAGAGAGTTGACGGGATATTGTTAAAATTAGGAAAAATAAAGAACTGATCGCTTTTAAACTTTGACGTTGTTTTTAACGCATAATAAAGATTTTATAAATTTAAGATGAGTTGATTTTTGGTGGTGGGGGTCTCTTTTTTTCTTCAGATCAACTGTTTGTGTTTTAAATGCGATTTTTCATTTAACACTCAAATAAATATTATTTTGTAACATTATATATTTGAAAGAGTGGAAAATGCAGAGGGAGGGAGGGTCATCCGGGGAGGAGCTATTTTCTAAATTTTGAGTACACGCCTCATGTGACATATCGTTAGAAAGGTGTATGAAAACTTATTCATATTATGCACATCCAGTGCCCCTCCCCCCCACTTCACCCCCTGGGGTCACTTTTGTAAATTTTTAGGTTTTTTACAAGGATTTGCAGTGCGTGCGCAACACGTGGTGCTATACGATGCCGCAGGCAACGGGAATGTGGTTCGCGTTTTTTTTTTTTTTTTTTTTAAGATTATGCAGTACTGTCGAAGCACGCCTGCTACACGGTGTCATAGGCAGCGGGACCTAAAGTATTTTTATGTTGAAAAGTAAAAATTTAATATTAAAATTTTTTTGAGTAGTTTCAATATTTTTACGTTTTATAATCTCTATTAAGACATGACAAAATATTGTTTCGAAATAAATCCTTTATTTTTTAAACCTAGTCCCTAACTTAATAAAAATGTACATTTACGCAATAAAATTTTTATTTACTTCCTCTGAAATAAAAACTAACATATTTGTGTGTGTCATATCTTAGACGTTTCTACGTTTTACCTATTTAATCATCAATAAAACAGGGTTATTGCTTATTAATCTTTACAGATACAATATACGTATGAAATCTACTACAGAGTGTTTTTGTTTGTTTTTAAATACGAATGAGTATATTATAAATATAAATGCTTTTTTTTTCTCTTGAGTAACTATTTATCCAATCAATTAATGTTCTAAAATAGTAATATTTAAACAAAATCAAACAAAGTTACTGAAAAATGATCTTCACAAGATAGAGATGATGTATTAGATAAATTAGGATTTTTCTTGTCATCTCTCTTCATAGCTTTAGTCCATGATTTTCTAATGGCAGGGTCTTCTGGCACACTGAAAAACAACTTTTCGCTAGAAGTTACTTGTATTAGTGCAGAGTGGTACAATACAGTAGAGTAAAACCTCCTTAAAGCGACCATGTTTCATTCTAATAAAAATTGATCGTTTCGAGAGGTGGCCTCTTAATGGAGTTCATGTTTAAATCTAGATTTTAATTGTTGAAAAAAAGTAGAAATAATATTACTAGAATTTATTTTTCACATTAGGAAAAAATATAAAAATTTAAGTATCAAAATAAAAGTTAATTATATAAGTTAATTACTGCAGTGTTTAAAAATGAATATATTGACGTTTGCTTTGGTTTTACGGTTTTATCTTTCATAACTTTTATTTACAAGTCCTTTCAAAGTTCAGTAAATAAATGCAATTTTTTGGGGGGGGACGGGAACAAATAATTATATTTTCATTAATTTAACTATTTCTTTGAGAGTTTCCTAACAGAATAGGGTAGGGGAGTTTATTGATCGTCATTCTTAATTCGTCAACAGGGTTAACTTCATTGTCTAAAAAGGCATAAAGGGGTTTAAACACTTAAAAGTTACCGGAATAAAAAAAAAATCTAAACTTAGTTTAGAGGTTTAAAGACCCTCGGAATTATTTTTCTAATAAAACCTTCTTCAAGTGACAGGAAAAAACGGAATTTGTTTCCTTTTCTTCAAAGAAATTGGTCGCTCATGGAGAGAGGTCAGCTGGGATGGTCTCTGAATGGAAGTAAAATTAGTATTGAGCCTATGCGAATAAATTTCCTTCAATGAACAAATGATCGTTCAGGGAGGTGGTCGCACAGAGAGGTTTCACTGTATTTATAATATGACTGTGTTCTCAGTCATAATAACTTTAGAAACAGCAATATTTAAAATGAACAAATTGAAAAGCGACACACATAAAGAATAACAGTCGTTTGTTGACATGAACTGTGACGTCATATGTATTACGGAGCGTTTTCGGGATACGGTAAATAGTGCGATATTAAAACAATCGTAAATCAGTAATAAAAGCTCAAAATAAAAAAAAATATGCAGGGTATCCTTCTTATTTTTTCATGCACTATTGTTTCGTGATAAAGTTAGAAAACGTGCAAATTCTCCATTGCTGCTGTTTGCGTGTTTTGTGTAGTCTTAATGAAATCAAACTAAGACGTTTTTTCTAACATCGTAATATGTAGAATTGGAAATTAGCCACTCCTTCTTACAGTTTAGATATAACATATGTTATATTTAATCTGTACTACTAACGTCTGGCGACATCCATTCAGTCACTAGACATGCCTTCTAACATCGTGAGGTTTGAAAACTGTTAAAGAAGAACTTAAGAAAAATAAAGGACATTTTAAAATTGATAGAGACACTTAAGAAAAATAAAGGACATTTTAAAATTGATAGAGACACTTAAGAAAAATAAAGGACATTTTAAAATTGATAGAGACACTTGAGCCTTCATATTATTCATAATGCTTTTCAAAAAGCTAATAAAATCCCTAAGTGGAAATTAAATTCTTACAGCAATCTACCAAGTTTTTTAAGGAGAGCCCCACAATGCTTGCAGACTTCATCTCTGTTATACACAAATTAATGTTTTTCCTTTAAAGTTCTATTCATATTGTTTATATAGGTGATATGTAAACTGTATTTTTATGTATGTATAGATTATCTAGTTTGTATTTTTTTTTAAAGAGAAGGGGGCGAGGGGTCGTGATACTGGTTTAAAAAATGTCATTAATTGTTGACATGGAAAAATTATGCATCCTTGAAAATACATCAGGGGATTCTCAGGAGATTTTTTCTTGGAAAATGAGTATGAACCCTGTTAATGCAAAATTGTTCTAATAGCAAGGTTGAGAGCTTTAGTTTGAATAGATGAAAATGTGTTCTAAATGGTGACACTGATCTGCTCTCGTGGCTACAGCTGTCGAAAAAGTGCAGAATTTTCCATTCAACCAATAGCGTGCTTGCACCTTCTTTCTCGCCCGCTTTTTTTTTTTTTGTGGAGCGCATCAGGTCACGGTTCATGCTTGTGAATCTTGGGATCTTTCTGGCAGTGAATATTATGAATATCGACTTATTGTACTTGATTAAAAGAATTTATTTTTCTAATTTAACCTTCTGAATTATCTTCGATCTCATTCATCTTAAACTTCAATTACCTCTCTGATCCCGCTCTTATATGTGTAACAATCCAATTCACACTGTTTTAAGAAGGATATTGGAAGGTGTATGGGATAGGGGGGAGAGGGAGATGAATTAGTTGGACATAAAGAACAAGGAGATTCAAGGTAGAAAAGTAAAATAAAAAACTCAGCACTGAGCGATAAATCAGGAACCTGTGATGGAAAATTGATTCCATGTGATTTGGAAGCTTTTTTAAAACTGAATAAATATAGAACATTTTACGAAAAAATTCGTTATATGGAGATAGATATTTCGCTATATGGAGACTGTTATTTCGTTATAGAGAGACTCGACTGTATTATATACAATTATACAAGTTATTTTAACATCCTAATGGTCCATAAGATGATGACACTTTTTTAAAAAGTGATATCATGCAAGCTGATTTTCAAATATGTAATAATTGGTCCTAATTATGAAAACAATCAAATAAACAATTGGTGATCAGAATTTGACAGAAATTCTAATAGAAAAATTATTACAGTGATTTTTGGTTAACTTTGTGAAAGCATATACTGAAAATTATGTAATTTCAATAGACTGCTAACCGATAGAAAAAGTTGATTGACCAATTGCAATTTGCATAGAACTAATAAATAGTTTTGTAAAAGGCAGTAACTAATTCTAATGCTGCATTCTATCAAACTTTTTCCCTACTTGGTGCTTTATCCAAGTAATTTTGTTTGTGTTTCTATCATCCTAAAGTGGACCCATTTAAGAAAAAACCCACTAGTCAAAATTTTATGGTTTTTATTCTTAAACAATATTTGTAATTCATACTTTTCAAGCGATGGGTAAGGCACAATTATTTCCTCATCGCACTGGTGATCGGCACTGTAAAAAAAAGCCAGAATGTAGATGTTCGCACAGGAAAATTTTCATTAATGTGACTTAGGTGAGCCCCCCCCCCTTTTTTTTTTCCTCACGACTGGTGCCAGTTTGGACCAGACTTCATTTTCCCCCGAGCCAAGCTGGGCCTTGACTTCCTCCTTTATAGTGATCTTCACAGGCCGAAATGAAAAGGAATCTGTCTATGACACAATCTTGTATTAAATACAAAAATGTGATGTACCTGCTAAGAAGAGAATCTGTCTATACTGGATCTTTCTTCTCTCCAGCGATTCTGTCTTAGAAGATTTTACTGTATGGCATTTTTCAAATATTTAAGTCTCCAAGCCATAGAATATGGATTAACGGTATTAATGATAACTAAGACATTTGAAGACAAATTGATATTCATTAAAAAAATCCATATAGTAATTAAAATAATAAAACTTTGTAAAAAATCACCATAAAATTAAAACAAAACACAGGACGCGTTTCGAGCTAAAAACATAACAGCTCGTCATCAGCTAAGCATACACGTGTCCGAAAACGGACAAGTTCAAAAATGAACTGAAGAAAAAGAATGTTGCGAAGAATGCGACAGATGGCGCTACCTGATAGAGGAAGATGCAAAAGGGAAATGTGTTGAAAAAAGATAGAAGAGAAAATGAAATGGAAATAAAAGAAAAATAAAAATAAAAGAAGTAAATTAAAAATATAAATAAAAATAATAAATAAAGAACTATAAAAGAACAAGAAAAAATCCAAATTATTATTATTATTATTATTAATTTTTTTTTTTTTTTTTTTTTTTTTTTTAATAAAATAAAAAGAAAAGAAACAAGAGAAAAGGGAAAAGAATTACAAAATTAATTTCCACGCTGGAGATAGGAAAGGAGATGATGGGAGATCATTGACAAGATTAGCAGAATTTTTAGAAATAAAATATGCTTCATGAAAATCCAAGTGAGAGGGAGAGGCAGGGGAAGAAATAATTTTGGCCATGGAGAAATTGAAACAATGACTGGAAGACCAACAGTGAGAAGCAATCGAAGATTTAGAGATTTCTTGATTTGCAATATATCTCTGATGCTCGCCTAATCTGAATTTTAAAGCTCTCTTTGTTTGACCAATATAACCTAAATTGCAAGAGCAAGGAATGAAATATACACCCCACCGGTTCTCAGTAGGAACAGGATCTTTTAGAGAAGAGAATTTAATTTTATTCATAGGTTTGAAGATAACTTTAAAGTTAAAACGAGAAAGTATTTTAGCAATTTTGAAACACAGAAGAGAATAAAAGGGCAGAACTATTATAGAATTAAAATTAGGAGGATTATTTGAATCAGAAAAAGGACGTTTAGGCTTATTAAATTTATACAAAGCTTTATCAATTAAAGAGGGATTATAACCACGAGCAAGGGCAAGAGATTTCAGATAATTAATTTCATTATTCAGAGCAGAAGAGTCAGAACAAATGCGTAACGCCCTAAAAACAAAAGTATAAAAGGACGCCACTTTTTGTTGAGGAGGATGATTTGAAAGGGCATGAGGGGGAAGGGAGACAGCGAAAGGTTTTCTATAAACGGAGGTAGAGAACCGATCTGGGAGTTTTGAAACCAAGACGTCAAGGAAAGGAAGAGAATTGTTCTTTTCGACTTCGAGAGTAAATTGAATACAAGGATCAACAGAATTAACAAGAGAAAGGAGATTAGAAAGATCAAGGTCAGATGGAATTAAAATGAAAGTGTCATCAACATACCTAAACCAGAAAGGAAATTTATATAAACTGAAGAGTTTTTCTTCAACAAAATGCATATAAATATCACATAAAAGAGGAGACAATGGATTACCCATGGCCAGACCCTCAGTTTGAGAATAGAAAGAATTGTTAAACTGAAAAGCAGTTTGCCTGACACAAATACTAACTAAATGCAGGATTTCATCAATCTCAATGGAAGAGTAATGAAATTCGCGCAACCTTCTTTCCAAACAATCAATTGCCCCTTGAACAGGCACGTTAGTGAAAAGGGATTTAACATCTAAGGAAACCATTATATAATTGCAAGGAGAAAGGCGTTTAATTTTATCAACAAAGTCAAAAGAGTTTTTCACGGTATGAAAGTTAGTGGAAGATAAAGGAGCGAGTAACTTAGAAAGGAACTTGGCAAGTTTATAAGAAGCAGTACCAATATTGGAAACGATAGGGCGAAAGGAAAGAGTAGGTTTATGGACCTTAGGAAGAGCATAGAAACGAGCACAATTAGCGATAGTAGGGGTGACCAAACGTTTAGTGTTATCATTAAGAAAGACAGA
Organism: Maratus speciosus; assembly: GCA_963932465.1. Taxonomy (NCBI): domain Eukaryota; kingdom Metazoa; phylum Arthropoda; class Arachnida; order Araneae; family Salticidae; genus Maratus; species Maratus speciosus. Next base: position 417,705,797 of record OZ010791.1, read on the forward strand.
ATTTTTAATGACATGCTTGATGTCAGATAAATGCTTAGTAGAAGGATCCTTTTTTAATTTGGAATATGGACCAGAGTTTAACATAGATTCAACGTGGGAAATATAATCAGATTTATTGAGAAGAACTGTTTGACCGCCTTTATCAGCCTTAGTAATAAGAAGGTTAGGAACGGAATTAAGTTCACTGAGAGCAGATTTCTGAGAAGAAGAAAGATTAGACTTATTAAAAGATTTATTAGAAGAAATGACATTAGCCAAAAGGTAGCGAAGAGAATCAAGTTGACCAGAAGAAATTTTACTGTTTTTGAAAGAATGTTCAATGGGAGCAATTAAGGTCGGAATAGAAGGCTTAGAAATGCACGAAAAATTCAAGCCAAGTGAGAGAACATCACGCTGAGAATCAGTAAGAGAGTGAGAAGACAAATTGACAACATAATTTTGCTCAAGAGGAGAAATACTAGGAGCAGAAGAATTAGAAGTCAGAAGAGAAGAAAACTTTTTATCCAAAATAGCATTGTGACACCTAGATTTGAAATCGACGTAAGCAAAAATCCGTTTCTCAAGGAAAGGGAAATAAATTACAGTTTTACTTAACTGTAAATGCAAAGAATATAATTCATATTCGATGCAAGAAAGAGAGTAACGAACATCTTGAATGATGGCTCTAAGAATAGCAAACTTACTCCTAGTTAAGGCATTTTGAACACGAATGGAAGAAGGAAGCTTGAAAATAATATTAATGAACTTAGGAATAACCCTTGAACGTTTACACCTTAAAAGAAAATTAAGCCTATTCAAACACCTGGCGCGCTTCAAACGAAGGTGCTTGAAACGATTAATAAGTGAAGAACCCATAACAAGAAAGAAGGAAAACAGGACCAGAAAATGAATAAAAAGATAATAAATAAATAAGTAAATAAATAGAAGAAAACAAAATAATAAAACTAAAATGAAATAAAATAAAAATAAAACAAAACTGGGAAGAAAGAAAAGCAAATACCTTGAACACGTGCAAAGCAATAACACGGTGCAGCACCCATTTTTTACAAAGTTTTATTATTTTAATTGCTTCATATCGCCAGTTTTCGGTGCTGTTTCGCCAATCCATATAGTAGTTTATATGGGCACAGCACAAAGAAATCTAGGAAGGGACATTATTTTGGAATTATTGTGCCTGTGATTTCACTGCTTACGGTACTTATTTTAAAATGAGGAATATAAGCACAGGGCTTGCATTCCCTAAAATTTCTAACTTATTTCCCCCCCCCCCCCCCCCCTAAAATTGTCTTGTTCCTAAAAAAAAAAAAAAAATTATTAGCTCGTTAACTCCGTAAATCGCAATGCACACCACTTTTCTCCACTTTGGTTGAAAATCCTACCATATTATATGAATTTTTCGAAAATTCAGACAAAAAAATTCAATGAAAAAATAATGCAAATTTCGACAAAAAATCGGGAAAAAAATTCAAATGTCATCTAACGATCATGGGAAAAAAAAAAAAAAAAAAAAAAAAAAATAGAAAACAGGAATTCTGTCTTTTCACAATTTAGTGTTGTCCCCGATGAAAAAAAAAAGTATGAACGGCGAACCTATGGCACGTGTGCCATGGCCCACGCAAGAGGATATTTTTGGCACACCGTTAAGCGTTAATTGAAGTTTTAAATCAAAATTCACATCTCATTATTTTTTTTTTATTAATACACGAGCTTTTGTTTGTGTTATAATAAGTATTAGTGCACTTGTTATGTCATTGAGTTACCTGCTCAGAAACAACTTCACACACTTTTTCGATTCTGTTCTGCTGGCGCCAGTAATTCGCATAGACAGAGAAATCTAACAAATCAAATTATTTTTTGCTTTAATATTTCTGCATCATTTAGTGCATTTTGATCTGCACATGAGGCTTTATTTAACTGTTGCTGTAATTTGCTAATTAATTAGTCAGTTAAAATGACAAAACTAATAAAATATGACTTTTTTCTGATAAAAAAATAATTTGATTGCTAAAGCATTTGTAAAATGAAATGGAAACTATAATTTCACAATCACACTTTCGAAGATTTTTATCCTTTTATGTGTCGGCTTCATGGAGGGGTAGGGGTAATTTGTCGAGCAGACGACTGACTGCAAACACAATTCTGTTACTTATGTATAAAACTCAGTCACTAGTTTTTTCATTATTATTCCGATTTGCTTTTATTGCATGATTTTTTTGTTGTTAAACTGCCTTCACTGTTAACTGATTAGATTGAAATGTTAAATAGTATTCATTAAATATGGCCAATTTGGCTAAAGAACAGGAAGTACAAGATAATAGAGAATTTCAAACGTGGTGGACTGAGAAATTTAATTTAATAAAGATAAGGCTCTGTGTGTTTTATGTTCTGGAACAGTGGTCTGCAGAACGGCATTATGAAACAAATCGCAAATATCTTTCCCAAAAAAGTTACGAAGAGCAAAAAGAATTCATTGCCAGTGCAATTAAAGAGAAAAATAAATTGCTCACATGTATCATTAAATATATCAGCAAGGATTCTAAAACTAGTGTCGCAAGTTTCTCGGCTGCGAATGACATTGCCCAGTATGGTAAACTTTTCTGCAATGGAGAGTTTTTGAAGGAAGCCTGGTTAACATGCACTCCTTCCCTTTTTGACAATTTTGAAAATAAAATAATTCAGCAAATTAAAGATATTCCTTTATCAGCAAATACAGTCAAAGATAGATTCCTAAAAATGGCAGAAAATGTAAGAGAGCAACAAAAATCTGATATCGAGTCTTCTTTCATTTCCCTGTGTCTTGACGAAAGTACAGATGTAACTAAATCTGCTCATTTAGCTGTTTCTGTAAGATATTTTGTTGAAAATAACATTAAGGAGGAATTATCGATATCAACTACAACCAAGAGTGTAGATATTTCTATAACCGTTATAAATTCATTTACTGAAAATTAAATAAATTTGTCTAAAATAGTTTGTTACCCTAGTATGGTGAGAAAAATAAATGTTTTTTTCAGTTTATTTCAAACCCACGTTAGATATATTATTGTAGGATTTCACTGTATCATACATCAATAAGTCCTGTGTGCAAAGTCTGGTATTGAATCTCTTTATGATATGACCATAGTCACCAGGGTACATAAATATCATGATATTTTTTATATATGTCATAGGCTAATTGTGAAATCTGGCTCTTTGCAAAGAGCCGGGCTAATTGGAGAATCCATCTCCCTTTTTCCAATTAGCCTGATATTTTTCAGGCTTATTGCAAAGAGCCTAGAAAGCGTTAGGCTAAATGAAAAATGACCACTTATTATCCGATTAGGGTGATATTTTTAGCTCACAGGCTATCAAAGCCAGAGAACTTATGTGCCTGCCGATTCTGTATGTACGTGTGTACGTAACGCGATAACTCTTGATAGAAATATCCAATTTGCTTCAATTTTTTTTCTAGGTTCATTCTGATAAGGTGTTTCCCTGATTAGTTTTTGGGGTTCATTGGTTAAGGATAAAGGGGGGCTAGTCCCCCCCCCCCCTTAATTTATATAAATGGGTTTTTCATGCAGAAATATGCGATTTGCTATAAATTTGGTATACCGGTTAATTATGTTAAGCAGCTTCCCTGATTACATTTGGAAGATCATTAATATGTATAAACGGGGGCAATTGCCTTTCCCCTTAATTTAGATAAATGCTTTTTTCATGTCGAATTATTCGATTAGCTCAAACTTGGTATACTGGTTTATTATGTTAAGGAGATGGCTTGAATAGATTTGGAGGTTCATTAGTTAAGTATAAAGGGGGGAAAGACAGGCTCCCCCCCCCTTTTATTTAGGTAAATGGGTTTTTAATGCAAAATTATTCGATTTGCACCAAATTCGGTATACCGGTTTATTATGTTAAGGAGCTTCCCTGATTAGATTTGGAGGTTCATTAGTTAAGTATAAAAGGAGGAAAGAGGGCTAGACCCCCCACCCCCTTTAATTTAGATAAATGCGTTTTTCATGTCGAATTATTCGATTAGCTCAAATTTGGTATACTGGTTTATTATGTTAAGGAGATAGCTTGATTAGATTTGGAGGTTCATTAGTTAAGTATAAAGGGAGGAAAGGGGGGGTTAGCCTCCCTTCCTTAATTTAGGTAAATGGGTTTTTAATGCAAAATTATTCGATTTGCTCCAAATTTGGTATACCGGTTTATTATGTTATGGAGTTTCCCTGATTAGATTTGGAGGTTCATTAGTTAAGTATAAAGGTGGGCTAACCCCCCCCCCCCCTCCCCTTAATTTAGATAAATGAGTTTTTCATGCAGAGTTATTCAATTTGCTCCAAATTTCGTATACCGGTTTATTATGTTAAGGACCTGTCTTGATTAGATTTGGAGATTTTTTGGTTAAGTATAAAGGAGGGACAGGAGCTAGTGGACCCTTAATTTAGATAAATGGGTTTTTCATACAGAATTATTCGATTTGCTTCAAATTTGATATACCAGTTTATTATGATATGGCTTCCATCATTTGATTTGGAGGTTCATTGGTTAAGTATAAAAGGGTGCTATTGCCTCTCCCCATTAATTTAGATAAATGGGTTTTCATGCAGAATTATTTAATTTAGTTTAATTTTTTTTCTAGGTACATTCTAATAAGGAGCTTTTCTGATTAGATTTTAAAGTTCATTGGTTCAGCATAAAGGGAGAAATGGGGGAGCTAATACCCCCCTTAATTTAGTAAAATGGTTTTTTCATGCAGAATTATCTGATTTGCTTCAAATTTGGTATACCAGTTTATTGTGTTAAGTAGCTTCCCTGATTAGATTTGGAGGTTCTTTAGTTAAATAGAAAGAGGGCAACGGGGACTAATCCTTTCATTTATTTTTCGAGAGGCATTATTCTTTGAAATAAGAGTATAATATACAATTAGTGTGAATAGCCTGTGAACTCAATGCCATCAGTTTAACTGGGCAATTTTCTTTTTATTAGGTTTATTAACGCATAACCCTACCCAAACCCAAAAATAAATTACAACAGACCGTACCCCGATCCAAGCAAGACAAAACAATTACAGTCTACATGCAACCCGACCCGAACCTGAGAGATTCATTTAAAAAAACCCGAAATCCTGAGGTCGATTTTCGGGTTGACTTCAAATGGAACGTTCATTCAAGTTCGGATCCGGTTGAAAAAACATTAAACTAAATTAAATAATTCTGCATGAAAACCCATTTATCTAAATTAAGGAGAGGGGCAATTGCCCCCCTTTTATACTTAACCAATGAACCTCCAAATCAAATGAAGGAAACCATATCGTAATAAACGGGTATATCAAATTTGAAGCAAATCGAATAATTCTGTATGAAAAACCCATTTATCTAAATTAAGGGGACACTAGCCCCTGTCCCTCCTTTATAATTAACCAATAAATCTCCAAATCTAATCAAGGCAGCTCCTTAACATAATAAACCGGTATACGAAATTTGGAGCAAATCGAATAACTCTGCATAAAAAACCCATTTATCTAAATTAAGGGGGGGGGGGGGGGGTCTAGCCCCCCTTTCCTCCCTTTATACTTAACTAATGAACCTCCAAATCTAATCAAGCCATCTCCTTAACATAATAAACCAGTATACGAAATTTGAGCTAATCGAATAATTCTACATGAAAAACGCATTTATCTAAATTAAGGGGAGAGGCAATTGCCCCCCTTTATACATAATAATGATCTTCTAAATGTAATCAGGGAAGGTGATTAACATAATTAACCGGTATACCAAATTTATTGCAAATCGCATATTTCTGCATGAAAAACCCATTTATCTAAATTACGGGTGGGGATAGCCCCCCTTTCCTCCCTTTATATGTAACTAATGAACCTCCAAATCTAATCAAGGCAGCTACTTAACTTAATAAACCGGTATACCAAATTTAGAGCAAATCGAGTAATTCATCATGAAAAACAGATTTATCTAAATTAAGGGGGTATAGCCCCCCTTTATACTTAAATAATGAGCTTCCAAATCTAATCAGGGAAGCTCCTTAACACAATAAACCGGTATACCAAATTTGGAGCAAATCGAATATTTCTGCATGAAAAACCCATTTTTATACATTAAGGGGGGAACTAGCCCCCCTTTTCCCCTTTTATCCTTAACCAATGAACCCCCAAAACTAATAAGGGAAGCACCTTATCAGAATGAACCAAGAAAAAAAAAAATTGAAGCAAATCGGATATTTCTATCAAGAGTTATCGCGTTACGTACGCACATACATACAGAATCTTCGGGAACATAAGTTCTCTGGCTTTGATAGCCTGTGAGCCAAAAATATCACCCTGATCGGATAAGTGGTCATTTTTCAATTAGCCTAACGCTTTCTAGGCTCTTTGCAATAAGCCTGAAAAATATCAGGCTTATTGGAAAAAGGGAGATGGATTCTCCAATTAGCCGGGCTCTTTGCAAAGAGCCGGATTTCTCAATTAGCCTACGACATATATATCAGATATTTTCAAAATAGTCAACTTACTGCTGATAATAAATATTTTCAAGCATAATATAAATTAGTAACTAAAACATATTGCACTTAACCACTACACCAGCATCAGGAATAGTGCTTTTACCCCCGACTGATGTCGGGGCAAACGTTGAAGTGGTTAACATGAAACTTAATCAAATAATGCTCTAAAAGTACATTTCTCTTTTCATTTTTTTTTCACTTAGAATAAAATTGAAGATAAACTAATTGAAATCGAATACAATTTGCTTTATGCCAGGGGTCTGTCCAGACTTTTCTCACAGGGTCCTGTTTTTATGAAATTGTGAATTTTTTTTTTTTTTGGTGAAAATTCTAGTCATAATTTTGTGAATTTTAAATTATCGATGTCTTCATATTATATCATTCATATATAAAAAGCTAAGTAATATTCTTTTTGGTGAGTTAAACTGCTTACTTACAGGCCAGATTTTATTTTTAAATGACAAATTTGTGAAAAGTTCAATTTGAAGGTGAAAAAATTCTGTGAAAGATCTATTTAAGAGACAAATAATTTTGTGAAGTGTCCTGTTTTGGGATAAAATGTTTTGTGAAGGGTCCTGTTTGGGGATAAAATGTTTTGTGAAGGGTCCTATTTGGGGATAAAAAATTTTGTGAAGGGTCCTTTAAAGGACCTAAAATTTTCCTAAACATATCCCTGTATGCACTTTAGAGGTCTGCACAGGCCGGAATTTCCAGACCCGCCCGCAGCCCGACTCATAGAAAAAGAAATTCGGCCCGGCCCGATGCCAAAATTAAAAGTTCGGCCCAAGCCCGGCCCGGCCCGTAGAAAAAATAATATTGGGCCGGCCCGGTAAAAAATTTAAAAGTTCGGCCCGGCCCGGAAAAAACTTAAAATGTCGGCCCGAGCCCGGCCCGGCCTGAATGAATTTCTACAAAACAATGATTTTTACGTCGATTTGGTTAAAAATTTGTCTCGTACGGGGAGTTCTGACCAAAAACATTTATCTTAACTTTTTTTTCATGTTTATAATCTTCACTTTTATATAAGTGCTGCAGACTGCGATATATATATAAATATATATATATATTAAAGAACCTCTATTTCTTGCATGTAAATGTTTCAGTTATCATTAATATTGTTAATCCATATTCCATGTATTGAAGTGTTAAAAATTTGAAGAATGCTATACAGTAAAATCTTCTAAGACGGAATTGTATAGAAAAGAAAAAAATGCGTTATAGACAAATTCCCTTCTTAGAATGCGTAAATGTATTATATATTCTTTTCTTACGTATTGGTACATTAATTTTGCATGGATCAACACATTTTTCAGTTTAAAACAGGGTTCCGTCATTAGGCAGGTTCCTTTTAACACGTTTTACTATATTTTAATTTAGCTACATTTTAATAAGCGTTGAAATCTACTATTCTTTAAAAAGAATAAATTATAATGTTTAGATGTAGAATAATGCCAATTTAAAAATGTATGCATTTTTTACAAAATTTTTTTACCAAGCCTAATTTAACTGACTTTTGAATGGACCAGGCTACTCTGAGACAATGATTTTCATACGGGCTGGGTCAAAACTAGAACTGAAAATTTTGGGCCGTGAAGATTAGGCATGAAACCAGTCCCGGCTCTGTACAGAAAAAAAAAGTTAGGCCTGGCTCGGCCCGAGCCTTCAGAAAAAAGTAAGGCCCGGGCCCGGCCCGCCCCAGCCCAAAAAGAGTGGAGACCAGGCCCGGCCCGGCCTGACCCGACGTGAATGAAAGTCGGGCCGGCCCGTGCATATCTCTAATGCACTTATATAATCTATAGGATTTGTATCACTACTAAATTAAACTCTGTGGCTATACAATCCATGAAGGATCTGAGCCCACAGTACCCATCCCTGTTTTCTTAATCGTGGGCGCTGAAGTACTATAAAGCATATATCCTGATCCAGGTGATCAGTCTAACGAGGAAGGGTGTTTAGTTTCCAAGCAAGCTTGATACTCATTTTATCGACCCTGAAGGGATGAAAAGCTTGAGTGAACCTTGCCCAGTCGAGAGTCGAACTCTCGACTTGCAGCGCAGCAGTCAGATGCTCTGACTACTAAGCCACTGTGCTTCAGAATTTGTATCAAGAAAGTTTTATATTTTATGAAACAAGTTTTTTTTTTTTTTAATTGAAGAATTTTAACATAAATGAAAGCTTGCCTTATTTTTTATTCCCCAACCTGTTGTACATTTTAGACTCAACTATACCAAAATCAGAAAAGATTCCTTTCTAATAATGCTGTATATAAATGATTATCTAAATTACATTTTGTCTTTCAATTGCTGTTCTGAATTAATTGTCTCACATAATTATTAGTTCTACATTTAAAAATAAAAGTTTCATACATAAAGCTTGGAAAAGATTTATTATCTTCTTTTCTTAAAAAAAGTCATTGCCAGAGGCAAAAGTTTATCTACTGAATGACAGTCAAAAACAGTTGAAAATTTCATTTACACTTGCTTTTAATATTGAAATATTAAAAAAAAACCCTGGTAGTCACAAAAATAGTTAATCTCATATCGTCACAGGCTTTAAATAAACAAAAGTTTGAGACTTTATTAGATTAAGAAAACTGTGTACAGCAGATTACCGATGTATAACAATGTTCGTTGGTTAAGTCGTGGCAAAGTCCTACAAAGATTTGTTGACTGTTTGGAAGAAATCCAAATGGCATGCAAAATTGATGTATTTTACAGATTTATGCTGGCATTTAAATGATTTAAATTTAATGGTTGTTGGCACGCCATGGTCACTTTAAATTAAAAAAAAAAAATTGGCATGCGGATGTTAAAAATTTCACCGACACTGATGTATATAAATATAGATAGTACAAAACACATTTCAGTTTTAAGATTTAAAACGCACATTTTTATTTTATATAAAATGATGTCATTTGCATCCGCTGAAGAATTCCACATTTACAATCCAGTCTTATATAACATCTGAAGAAAAGTATGCATATGACGTCACTATCGCAGAATAATACACAATTTCAGCAAAAAGCGATGTTTTCATTCAAGAAACTCGACCAAAAACAATCTATCTAATGATTCATATGCCTTCATTTATTTGTAACATTAATATAGTTAAATTATAGTTTATAATAGCTCCATGTTTTATCAGAAGTCATTCATTTTATATTTTTTCAAAATAGAACATATTTTAATTTTTTTTTTTAGTTATGGCAAAATGGCAACAAAAAGAAATAATAGTCTACTATTTTTCACCATGGAGGAAAGAGATAGATGGAGTTGCAGTATGCCTTAAAAAAGGTTTGCAATATGAAACCATTTATCGCTCAAATTTAAATGTCCAAGAAGGCCCAAACAAAACAAGCACGTGGAAGGGATTTTGTATTAATAAGACGAACTCAAAGAGATGAATCACAGCTGAAGTATATTTTAAGAAAAAATGGTACATTTTTTAAAGGGCCTTTGCTGTGTTGTTATTTATTAAAATAAATGCTTGCTTTTAAAATAATTGGAATTGGAAAATTAGCAATAAATAAATGTCAAAATAAGATTAAATAAAATATTGAAAACATCTGATAAAAACAAAAAATGTATTATTAAAAGTTTTCTTTCTTTAACCCTTTCCAACATAGATGAAAAATGTTTGTCTTCGGTTTGTATGGCCTTCTGGCCGAGCTCTAACTCTTGTAAATATACTGGCCCCTACATTTTTTATATGTTATTGACGTTTATTATAGCGTGATCGCTATTGAAAAAAAAAAAGTGTGGCACTTATAGTTCATTTGCACGGGTGGTTAAAAGTATTCTGTTACATTACGCTCAATGGGAAAAATCGTTTCAAGTGCATTTTAATGATGCTAGAATATTTAAAACATAAAGAAATTGATATGCATTTATAAAGTGCAGTAAAACATGCATTTCGTAGAATGTGGGGTTTGCAAAGCATTTATTATTCAATTACAGGGCACACAAAAGAATTCCGTTGTATAATGATATATGGGGGGGGGGGAACTGTTTACAGCGATATTATGTTACTGAAATATAATGGAATAGACATAGATTACTCAGATTTACTACAATGTACTTGCGGTGAAATATGATGTGCATAGCATTTATCGTTCATTTAAAAGGACACACAAAAGATTCGGATACAGTACTGTATCTAAAGTACTTGTCAGTATGTCACACAAATTTTGTGGCACTCTATCACAAGAACTATAGCACAGAATTTAATAAAAAATTATATTCATGTAGTCCCTAATATAAAATGGTGCTGATTAGTTTTTGGTGTAAATCACCCAACAGGTGGCGCTGCTATGCTGCATTTTTCGCGATTTCAGCAGTAGCTGTATCTCAAGAACTAATACACGAATTTTCATCAAACTTCAGTTTCAGTTGGTCCTTAATATGAGTTGGTGCTTATTATGTTATGGTGTAAATCGCCCAACAGGTGGCGCTGCTATGCTGCATTTTCTGGGATTTACACGATTTTCGCAATAGCTCTATTTCAAGAACTGATGTACGGATTTTCCTCAAACTTCAGATTCAGTTAGACCTTGATATGACTTGGTGCTGATTGCGTGTTGGTATAAATTGCCCATCAGATGGCGTTGCTGTGCTACATTTTCACGATTTCCGCAATAGCTCTATCAAGATCTAATTTTCCCCTAACTTCAGAGTTAGATGTTAACACAAGTTGTTGCTGATTAGATTTTGATGTTAATCGTCCAATAGGTGGCACTGCTACGCTAGAATTTTCATGATTTTCGCAATGGCTCTATCTCAAAAACTAATGCACGGATTCTCCCCAAACTTCAGATTCAGTTTGACGTTGACATATGTTGTTGTTCGGTGGTTTTGGTGTAAAGAACCAAATAGGTAGTGCTGCTAGGCTCCAGTTTGCTGGATTTACACGATTTCAGCGATAGTCATACCTCAAGAACTAATGCAAGGAATTTCGTATCTTTAAAATCCTCATGATGGGTATAGACTGCCATTTAATTTTGGCAGTCTGCTAGCGAATTTTGAAGTATTAACATGTATGAGATAGAAGAAAGTTTTGGGATTGGCATAGATGGAATTTTATTTTTCTTTTTTTTGTGTAAATTTTCTGAAAAGAAAAAGTTATTCTTGAGAAATGCATAACAATTTTGTGAAAAATAAAACTTTGTATCGAAAGGTCAAATCCAATTACTATAATGTACTATGTACAGACCAAGTTACATTCAAATCGGTTCATAAATACGCCTGTTATCGCGTGACAAAAATCAGGTCGTTTTAAAATGTCAGCCACAATAGAAATTCAAAATGTTATAACTCAGCCATTTTTTTAGATATAGACGAAACAAAACCTGTTCCGGAATCTTTGTATTAAGGTCAAACACATACGAAAAAACTCTTTTTCATTTTCCAATTTTTTGGTATCTCATTTTAAATTTAATTTTTAAACATTTTTTTAAATGGCCGCCATTTTGAAACAAGATGGCGGATGAAGCTGGCCAACGAACTCGGTTGAGTTATTTGTATGTATACTATGTACACACCAAGGTACATCGAAATCGGTTCATAAATACGTCTGTTATCACGTGGCAAAAATCAGGGCGTTTCAAAATGTCAGCCACACTAGAAATTCAAAATACTATAACTCAGCCATTTTTTAAGGTATAGACGAAACAAAAACTGTTCCCGAATCTTTTTATCGAGGTCAAACACATAAGAAAAAAATATTTTTTCAATTTTTTGGTACCACATTTCAAATTTAAATTTTTCTTAAAATTTTAAATGGCTGCCATTTTTAAACAAAATGGCGGATGAAGCTGGCCAACGAACTCGGTCGAGACATTGGTCTGTACTGTGTATAAACGAAGTTACATCCAAATCGGTTCATAAATACGCCTTTTATCACGTGACAAAATTCAGGACGTTTCAAAATGTCAGCTTCGCTAGAAATTCAAAATGCTATAACTCAGCCATTTTTTAAGATATAGACGAAACAAAAACTGCTACGGAGTCTTTGTATAAAAGTCAAATACATAAGAAAAAAATATTTTTCCATTTTCAATTTTTTAGTACAACATTTCAAAGTTAAAATTTTTAAATGGCCGCCATTTTGAAACAAAATGGCGGATGAAGCTGGCCAACGAACTCGGTCGAGACATTGGTATGTACTATGTACACACCGAATTACATCCAAATCGGTTCATAAATACGAGAGTTACAGTGTGACATAGGTCAGATATATATATATATATATATATATATATATCAATTTTGAACGGAGGGTGGTTTCGGGGTCTGGGGGTCATGATCGATGAAAATATACCAAAATTTTTTGAAATCGCTTTCCTCCAAACGGCTGCAATAGGTAGCTTTTTGTAAAGAAAGCTACCTAAAATAGTTATTAAAAACTTAGGGTCAGCATTTATGTCCTCTATCTTAGACAAACATTCCGGTGGTCTGTTTGATGCATGAATTATGAGTTTGAAAAGTGTGCTATATGGATTAGTTGACAGGAATATGTTTGTAAACATTCTCTTCCTTATAAGCAAAAAATATAGAGAAGTGGCATTTGCTCTTTAACACTTTTTCTACATGTTTCAACTGGCAACTTTTTAAGTTTTAATTGTTTATTTTACTAGTAATTTTAAGGTAATAAAAATAAGTCTTCAGTGTATTAAAGATCATTTGCGATTGCTTTAATCTAAAAATAAAATAAAAACCATAAGTTGAAATTTTCAACAGATATAGAAAGAGTGTTAAAAGCTAACAGTACATATATTACATTTTGTTGCACTAGCTATTAGAACAATTAAAAAAATAAATCATATAGAAATAGTCAAACATAACTTTATTTCTAAGTTACAAAATCAAAACGTCTATCTCTTAAAGAATTTAATATTATTAATTTTTATTAGGTACCAGAGCTTTGATCAATAATTCATTACTTTGTATTGGATTTTTTACAATAAAAGACTGCCATTTGACAGTCACTATAATTTTCTGTAAATTTTTGGCAAAGAAATCGATGCTTAATTTAATGAGCTCATTTTCTGAATGCAGCAGAGCTAAAGCAATAGTATCACAGAAAGTGTCAATGGATAAGTTGTGTTTCATAAACTCCATGCACTTAGTCCTAAGATCCAAAACGTCATATTTATCTGCAACAGTAAAAAGGCTGAATACGTTTTCTACTGTAAGAATTTTTACTTCTCCACAATAAAGGAAGAGGAGAAAATCCAAAAAATGAGAAGGTTCACAATCCTCTACATTAATGATGTCAGTTTCTCTTTCCTTCATATTATTTCGAAGTGCAGCAGTGAAGACAGACGATCGAGCTTTCAAAATCAATCTATGAGCAGGAAATTTTTGTTCTTTCACTTTAAAGATGATGTCACAGTCCTCTTGTTTCAAAAGTAATTCTCTGAAATCTTGAAGCACTTTATTTTTTTGAAGCTCTGACTTCTTGTCATCAATTGTCATCTTCATGAAAGGCTCCGACTCATAAACTAGTTAAAATAAAAAAAAATTAGCTTTTAAATATGAAAGATTTTATTAAGTATGAATAATATTTAGTCTGTCATCTTCACCTGTTTTTTAATTTTACATTTCAAATTAATTCATACAGAATTAATAAAGCATAATTTTTAGTTAAATTTTGACTTTAAAGTAAATTTCATATAAAAGTTAAATTTAAAACATTGAAACATTTGCCATGTCAGTCAAATATACAGTTAACCATACCTATTGTTCCGACTTCCTATTCTGCCTCTCTATTAAAAAAAAGATATATTTAGTCTAAAAGCTATAAACTGTTTAACCACAAATAAGAAGGGCTTAATTTTTAAATTCTTGGGATTGAACACATGTGACTTAAGCAGGATAACTGCATTAAGTTTCCAGTGTTTTCCTTGCACACACAAAAAAGAAGAATTTGTCTCACTTTCCTTTCAAAAATCTGCTCTAAAGCCATTTTCTCTAAAGTAGAATAAACAAAATGATGATTATATCAGTTTGACTTTTCTGAAAAGGATCCTCCTCTCATCTCCAATTTTTATAAAACTTTATGTACAAAAAGGATTTCGTAAAAATTGATATTAAAAAAAATTATATATACAGGGTGATTCAGCTCGTCGGTGACAAACTTTAAGGATCGATAGAGCACACCTAGACGAACATTTTTGAATAGGGAATGTAGGGTCCCTGACGCGATGGTAAGGCGCTAGGCGCTTTCGAAAATTTGGGTGCCGAAATTCGAAACGTCATAAAAACTAGGGAAATGGTTAGATTTTCTTGCTTGTTGCGTCGAAATGATTCTGTTTGTTTAGACTTTCTTCAGTACCAATTTGATAAGCGTATCTCTTAAAACATGGATAGGGGGCGCTGCAGACTTTGGAGAGCTAGACAACAACTTTAAGCCCGTTATTTTGATAATTTAACACATGCTCGCCAAAGTTTATACTCTAACTTAAAGTTTGAACCCAAAAGTAGAGCCCTGCAAAAAGCGTAAGAGCCGGAATAAAATGTCAAAGTACAGGGTGGTCGAAACTCGAAGGCTCCTAGGAGATAAACAAACAGATTTCTTGACTTATGGCATGCATTTTCATGATTCTGTTTGCTGGGGCTCTCTGAAACTCAGTTGAACGGTACAAAAAGAAACATCGATAGGGGGCGCTTTGGGCAAAAAACATAATTCGTTGACATTTCGGACGCTAACTGGAAACGGGGCGCTACGATCAGTTAGAAACAAAACAAGAGAGTAATTTACTTATCATAAGAAGCTATTAAAACTGCAGTTGGTTTGTTTTTTTTAACAAACATAGCTGGTTTCAATCATGCACAATGCGCGCAATAAAATTTACATAAGGTGCTTTTTGCTGATTTATGCAAAAGATATCGTACCATATCGATATGCAAAAGATACGTAATGCGTAGACGACAACGCGAGATGACGTAGTTGTATGCGCAGACACGTCTTTTGAACGTGCGGTACCTACTTAAGCTTCGGGTTACTTGTCTGCAGATCGGTAGTAGGATGGAACGGTACAAAAACTCTGAATTGGCTGACATGCATTTGGCGTATGGCGCTGCTGGTTGTAATGGACGAGCCGCTCAGCGGTTGTACGCCGAGCGTTACCCCAACAGGCAAATCCCCTGCCATGCCTTCTTCGCTCGAGTACACCAGAGGTTGTCCACAACGGGATCTTTCGACGGAGGCAGGCCTGAACGGGAGCGATCAGTGAGCACCCCCGACAACGAAGAGGCTGTGCTTAACCTGGTTGAGGACAACCCAGGTCTTAGCACGAGAGATATCGCCAGACATGTTGGCATTTCGCAAGCAACTGCGTGGCGCATCTTACGTTCCCGGAATCTGCACCCCTACCACATCCAGCGGGTGCAGTTGCTCAGAGAGCAGGATTTTGGCCCTCGAGTGGAATTCTCAAGATGGTACTTGGCGATGAGATCCAGGGATCCCCGTTTTGTAAACAGCATTTTGTTTACGGACGAGTCCACCTTCAGCCGGGAGGGAATGTGGAACGCCCACAACAGTCATGTGTGGTGTGATGAAAATCCACATGAAACCAGAAGCCGAGCAGCCCAGGAGCGTTTCTCAGTAAATGTGTGGGCCGGCATTCTGGGGGATTGCCTCATTGGCCCTTATTTGTTACCTGAACGGCTGACAGGTGGAAATTACCTGATTTTCCTGGATCAAGTGCTGCCGCAGCTTCTGGATGGGGCGCACGTACCCGAAGGTTCGCGTCGCCAGATGTGGTTCCAGCACGATGGAGCTCCGGCCCATTACACGAACGACGTGCGTCTCCATCTAAACGCAAGGTATGGCCAGCGGTGGATCGGGCGTGGGGGTCCAGTTCACTGGCCTGCCCGATCACCAGACCTCACCTGCTTGGATTTCTTCCTTTGGGGTTACCTGAAGGCCGAGGTATACCATACACCTGTCAGCAGTACTGAAGAACTTGTGGCGCGCATTGTGGCAGCTGCAGGGCAGATCAGAGATACTCCTGGCATTGTTGGAAACACACACTCCTCAATGCGACGGAGGTGCGAAGCCTGCATCATGGCCCAAGGTCGAAATTTCGAGCATCTTCTGTAGTGTTATTTTTTGTAAATAAATTTCCAGTATCATTGATGTTTTTGGTCTAAATTTATTCAGAAGTGTTGAGCAGAGGTAGAAAATGTGTTTTCATTATTACTAACTGATCGTAGCGCCCCGTTTCCAGTTAGCGTCCGAAATGTCAACGAATTATGTTTTTTGCCCAAAGCGCCCCCTATCGATGTTTCTTTTTGTACCGTTCAACTGAGTTTCAGAGAGCCCCAGCAAACAGAATCATGAAAATGCATGCCATAAGTCAAGAAATCTGTTTGTTTATCTCTTAGGAGCCTTCGAGTTTCGACCACCCTGTACTTTGACATTTTATTCCGGCTCTTACGCTTTTTGCAGGGCTCTACTTTTGGGTTCAAACTTTAAGTTAGAGTATAAACTTTGGCGAGCATGTGTTAAATTATCAAAATAACGGGCTTAAAGTTGTTGTCTAGCTCTCCAAAGTCTGCAGCGCCCCCTATCCATGTTTTAAGAGATACGCTTATCAAATTGGTACTGAAGAAAGTCTAAACAAACAGAATCATTTCGACGCAACAAGCAAGAAAATCTAACCATTTCCCTAGTTTTTATGACGTTTCGAATTTCGGCACCCAAATTTTCGAAAGCGCCTAGCGCCTTACCATCGCGTCAGGGACCCTACATTCCCTATTCAAAAATGTTCGTCTAGGTGTGCTCTATCGATCCTTAAAGTTTGTCACCGACGAGCTGAATCACCCTGTATATATATATATAGATCCAGAAAAAATACCATAAACCTTTTCAAGTATCATCCCTCATAATTACATGCAATGATTTCATGGTTCAGGCTACATTTCAAAGCAGGTGGTAAGAAGCATTTTGTACCAACTACTTCTTTAAAACCTACTTCATGCAAGTGTGCACGGCATGCACAACATATCACAGCATCAACCCATAAAGAAATTGAAAGAATAGTAAGAAAAACTTGGACTTACGCTGTCAAAATTTAATAATTAAAAATCTTACGATACTCATCAGCGTACATGTAAATAAAAACTATATTAAAAATACATTACAAATTATTCCCAACGTTTCGTGCTCTTTCTAACGAGCCATCTTCAGGGGAGAGAGTCCTTGACCACCTCGGAGCGAAGTTTCCAACAGCACATTCACTTTCACGACATCACAACTGAAAACATTACGGTAACTGATCATTAACACAACCAAAATCAGTACTGCGTTGGATATGGTGCCATCTGTTGTTAGGCTAACACACTACAATAAGAAACTAGGAAAACTCGAAATAAGTACTACGAATGTATTTCTTTTAAAATATTCAACCAATTATTCATTTCTAATGTTTGGTTGAATATTTTAATAGAAATACATTCGTAGAGCTTATTTCGAGTTTTCCTAGTTTCTTATTGTAGTGTGTTAGCCTAACAACAGATGGTGCCATATCCAACGCAGTACTGATTTTGGTTGTGTTAATGATCAGTTTGAGAGAATTTCTTGTTGCATATCTCACATACAAAACATTTCTCACTTGAGTACTGTGGGAGGGGGGTGGGGAAACAAAAACGGGGAAGCAAAATTTTGAGAGGGTGAAATTCATATGAAATTTTAATGAAATGAATTGTCAATGAAATTTAGGGCTGATTATTTATTCACTATAAAGTAACAAATAGAGTAGAAAAAGTATACAAAAATTAAGTTTTAAAGATTTTAACCTTTGGTATTAGGAATGAGCAAAAGGGGGAAGTGAAATTTGGGAAGAAGGAGAGGCAAGGAGGGGTTAAGATTTATTTTTAAATCAGAAAAGAAATGTAGGAGAGTTTCACCCTTGATTAAGAAATAATACACGAATAAAATTAAGCACTTTTAAGGACTCTTTGCAGATTTTGCATGAAAATTAAGTACTTTTATGCACCAAAAATTCTATTTGAAAAATGTAAACGCTTTTAAGGACTTTCAAGGACTGTATGGGACCCTGGTAGAAGATTTAAGGATTGGATGTGAATTATTTTGAAAACATTTAAAAAATTAAAAGTATAATTTTCCCCACTTTTTCATAGTTTACTATATACTTAAATATATAAACAAACAATATTAAAAAAAAAAATTGGTATTTAAATTTTTATTAACATATCAAAAACCAGTAAAAAAAAAAAAGGAGCATTATAAAATTTGGAACAAAAGTTTGATATTTTAAAGCTTTTTGGTGAAAAATAATTCAAAAATTCAAACTTTTAGTGTTAAATTAATTATTACAATAGAGTAGTATTAAAATAATATAATCGCACAAAACACAAGGTGAAATGTTTTCTAAACTAACTAAACTAAAACTCTGTGGCTATACAATCCATGAAGGATCTGGGCCGACAGTGCCCATCTCTGTTTTCTTGACCCTGGGCCCGAGGAGCTATGCAGCATGCATCCCGGCCAGGTGGTCAGCCTAACGCGAGACCCTCGGTGTTTAGTTCCCACGCAAACTTGGTACTCATTTTATCGACCCCAAAGGGATGAAAGGCTGAGTGAACCTTGCCCAATCGGGAGTCGAACTCTCTACCTGTGGTGCGGCAGTCAGATGCTCTGACCACTACACCACTGGGCTTCCTGATATGTTTTTACCAAACCTTTTACAATAAAATGTTTTCACAAATATATTTTAACTCATAATTCAAATAAAATAAAATTACAAAACATAAATGGTAAAAACATTCTCAAAAGATAAGCAAATAGTTAATACATAAAACTTTTATGACTCTACCTATATGTGCATGTATCAGTGAAACTTTCCATTTCCCAGTCAAACTTTTAAAGCACTCATGAAAACATACCAATTTCTTCACCACTCTTGCGATATAAAATGCTTTTAATTGCCAGCTTCAACCATGACTTTGCTTTTAAGAAAAAAGTAATACAGTTGAACCTGGTGATAGTGTCCTTGGTTATAGTGAGAACTCTGTAATAACATCTTCTTGCAATATAAAATGATTTTAATGCCAGCTTCAACCATGACTTTGCTTTCAAGCAAAAAATTCTACAGTCAAACCCGGTGAGGTCATCTCAACGATAAGTGTGTTCAGGATTGGCTAAGCTATGTATAGCCAAGCCCGACACGGGTACACAGACAATGACATTTTCAACACAGATGAAACTGGTCTCTTCTTTAAGCTTTTCTCCTGAAAAAACTCTTCAATTTAACGAAAAAGTTCAGGGGGGACATCGTAAAAGGAAAGAATTACAGTTCTTGTGTGTGAGAACTTGACTGGAACAGAGAAGAAAACCTTAACGCTGATTGGGCATTCCAGATGTTTAAAAAATGTTAAAAAGTTTCTAATCATTACTTACACAGCAGAAAGGCTTAGATGACATTCAAGTTCTTTTGAAGCTGAAGTGAGGCAATAGATTAGGAACTCAGCAAACAAAAGCAAAAAATTCTACTCTTAGTAGGTAACTGTCCTGCCTATCCCAATGTGAGAAATTTGAAGAGAATACAGTTAGTGTTCTTACCACCAAATTGTATGGACAAGTTGCAACCTATGGATCAAGGTGTAATCAGAAGTCTTAAGAGCAACTATCAGAAGTGTGTGCTTATGTACGTTTTAGAATGCTTAGACGAAAATAAGTTTTGCATTATAAATGTTTTATAGGCAATTCATTTTTTGGATAAAGCTTGGAGACTAATTACAGAGAAAACGATACAAAATACATTTTGACATGCCAGTTTTGCTTCTGCAGAAGAAAGTGTAAGTGAAATCTCACAAGGAGGAAAAGAAGATTTGCCTTTGTGAGGGTAAAAACATTGATTCAAAAGATCTGATAATTTGCCTTTTTCTGAAAATTTGTATGAGTTTGTTGCTGTAGATGATGATTAGAAATTGTTCAAGAAGTGCAAGAAACAGAGAAAACAGTCAGGGATGATGAAGAAGGGCAAGAAATTTATGAAGTACAACCAACTGGAATGAAAGATGCTCAACAAGCAATAAGATTGTTGTCACATTTTTATGAATTCTGAGGCACAGGTACAACAATCTTAAATTTATCGGATACATTGAAGATGACATAAAACAAAAATTATTTTGCTTGAAAAAAAAAAAAAAAAAAAAAAAAGAAGAAGATTGAAACTTTTTTCTCTTTGAATATGCCCTTCTAGATGTAATATCATGTTATACCGAATAAATTCATTTTTTCCTTGAAAAAGTAACTCAATTTATAATTTATTATACAATTTATACCATTATTCTTATTTTATAAATAGTAAAATAGGATAGTATGTATGCATTATTTACTTATACCCTTTCTTACTCAGCCTTGGTTATAGCATCACTAGCAGAACTACCCGGCTTCGCCCGTGTCAATTATAAGGAACCTTTCAGGTAAAATAAATTCAAATAAAATAATACCGCTATCACAATAACTGAAATTTGTGTGTTCCCATCCACAAACCGTTATAAAGACAATCAGAAAACATGACGTTATTGTGGCGGATGTAACAGAAAGATATGATTTTTCTGACAATACGGAAAAAAAAAAATCCACCAAATCGCGCAGCATTTAGTGAAATTCTCGTTTGTATGGCATATATGTACATTATAAAGCAAAAGCACAGACACATCATACTGATGATGGCAATGACTTAACCCATAAATTGTGCCTTTACTGCAATTTTTCTAACTTCTAAACATCACACAATTTCATTTTTTACAATGTCTAATAGAAAAAAGTTCTTTCAAATGAAATTTGTTTCAAAATTGTATCTCAATTTTCTGATTTTAATGGATTTTAAAGTAATTTTCAAGTATGGATATTTTTAAAGGTGTGCACAACCCGATTACGAAAGATGAATCCATTTACTCTTAATGCAATAGTATAAAGAAAAGACATGTCTATGATTAACGCTGGCTCATATTTTCAGTGGCAATAACCTAACACAATAATAAATTTCCCTTTTACAGCAATTTAACCTCTAAACATCACACATTCAATTGTTCCAATGTCTTCAATTATATATATATAAAAACCAAACGGAAATTTCGTTCCGAACGCCTAGATTTCAAGTTCAACTGCATGGATTTTTACGGAACTTATACCGTTAGATAGGTATCGTTTCAGGGAAGGTTTTAAGCTATAACACATCATTCTACCTAGATTAGTTATAGAATTATGACGGAAAGCTCAGTTATTTTGGACGATAAGGTTTACCATTTTATTTCTTGGCGAAAGTTATCGTTGATAAAAAAAGTTGAAACAGCTAGTACACCTCGAAACATAAAAGAAAAAACTGTTACTAATTTTAATTAAAAAAAAAAAAAAAAAGGAAGAAAAAAAGAAGAAGAAAATCCGTTTTAATGAGTGGTAATATTAAAAAACGAAATATTTAATTTAAACATGAAAGGAAATGTTCGTAATGCTTAAAAAATTACTCAGTTAAAATATTGCAACTGAAATAAGATTTGGCTCTTTATCTTTTGCGTCAGATTAAGAAAAATGCATCTGAAAAATTAATAGGATGATATCAAGGAAGTTTCAATAAGTGCATGCTCAGAAATATTTGAAAAAATATCTTCTCATGAGGAATATATAGAAGATTCTTCTCGTGACATATTTATAGAATTTCTTTATAAATTTTATATCTTTTCTTCTATAAATTTATTTATAGAAATATTATCATGTTTATAGAAAAAATCCGCAGAACCTCGATTTAGCGTTTGTAAAAAAATAATGAAAATTTAATTTTTTTGGTGATTTAATGCTGGTTGGCGGCACAATAAAATTTTGAATGATACTTTTTTTATCATAAATAATTCTTAAATAAAACTATTTTCTACTCTTCATACGAAGATAGTTAGATTAAGTTTAACTTAAATAAATACAGTATGGAACCATTTATCCAGAAACCAGTTAACCGGAAAACCAGTTATCCGGAATGATATTTCTGATATCTAATAACCAGTTAACCGGAAAGCATCCGACCCCAAGCATTCCAGATAAATGGTTCTGTACTGTACACTTTTATTACTACAGTTTTGTCATATACCTTTATATGTGTATATATTAAAATTTTATTATCGTAATTATACGGTTTAAAACAAAATTTCAGTTTATTAAATTTTTTCCAAATTCAAAATTAATGTCCGATTCGGAACATTGGCAATTTGACTTCTATATTGTTAGTATCAGAAACAAGAAATGAAGGTTATTGTTGTCATGGAAACAAGTATGTAATATAACATGTTTAATGGTAGCCTTTTTAATTAACCAGCTACTTTTAAAACAAACTTAAAACGGTACTACTTGATTATCCTGTCGACAAAATAACTATCGCCAAACTATAAGATTAAATACCAATAATAGCTGATCGTAAATTTTACATTCACTTGACATTAAACTCGGTACACGTGTTTGTTGCATCATCAAGTGATTTTTAATTTCACTTCTGTTTGTAATTTGATTAATGTTTAAAAATTTATTTATTCTTTCGTTTAAAATAAAAATTTTGTCAATTTGTATAATTTGGCGAGTAGTTTGGCAATTTATATAATTTGGCACTTTATATAATTTGGTGAAATTGGTTGAATGAATAATCAAATAGTACCCTTAAAATATTTCCAGCCAGTGAAGCCATGTAAAATTAAAGAACTACTGCAACACGCTATTTTTTTATATTAAAGATAAAAAATAATACGCTAATCCTTCGTTTAAGTTTAAATTGATTGAATTTTAGGCATTTAAACACTTATTTAACAAGCAATTTTCAAATGCATTTAAATATCTTGCATTTGGGATGGAAATATGTTGGCTAGCCAAATAGCGTGGAACGTTCGTCTTTTTTGCACCAAGTACTCGAATATATATAGATTTTTTTCAGATTTTTACTGAGATTCCGCCGCCAAATTTGACTGATGTTTTACTACATACATGAGTAGTTTTAAAAGCATTTTTCTTTTCAAAATAATTTGAGTATGCTCTTTAAGGAGACCTTCCTTGTGGTAACAATTTTGTTTTTGATTTGTTCTTTTTTATTTCTAACTCTTCCATCATGTGACTCACAGACGAAACTAGCAGATGTAATTGTAAAAATGATGGTACTTATGATTTACATGTTATATGTTTATTTGTGATTTTTGAGTTCACTTTTGTCCCCAAACAATTTGACTTTAAGCCAAAAAGACATAAGCGTGAATTGGGTTCAAGCGATGTTTACAATAAAGGTGATTTTGCAAGTGTACGAAAACATTTTTTGAGTATTTTTTAAAATTCAAATGTACAATATATAAATAGCAATTAATATTTTAAAAATGGAGTCAAATATTTTAATTTTAGTATAAATGTCTCCCACACACGCACATACATATTGTAAAATAATTTAATTTTAGACATTTAAAAAATTTCTCATCATACTTTCTTGCGAAAGCATGTCGGTTTGTTTTCCCCAAATTTGTGACTTTTTTAACCTTGAAGCCAGATTCGCTAATATTGTTCGCATTCTTTTTTTAATAAAAAACATATCACCAATTTCCCTTGTACAAATGTTCAATATTTGTAATGTTAGGTAGTAAAGATTATTCTTAAGAAAATGTAAGCAATTATGCGTTATTTCTATCACGAAAAAAGACATTTTGCAATAAAAATTGCTTTCTGAAATCCTTTTTCAATATTCCATTCCATTCGTCATTTCTTTTTTTTTTTTTTTCATATCTTCCCTTCTTTTAGAAATGTTATAAAAAGATATTGGATGAATCTTCCATAATCAGCTACCTTACAATTGGTGAATTTACTATATAGTGTTGGAAGATTCGTTTATATTTGAAAGGAACCGTGGATGGTAAATCCGATTTCAGAAGATTACGCGAAATTTGTACTTTTAGTAATTAGCGATTAGTAAATTTATGTTTTTTTATTATGGAGCAAACGGACAAAAGAAGATTTACTAATAGATATTTTTCATGTGCAGTTATTTTACTATTACTAAAAATGCATTAATTTAAATATACAAAAAAAAAAAAAAAATTCAAATGCCAAAGGTAGCCAATGGAACAATATTTGTTCATTTAGCCTAGGTTTTTTTAAAAAAGTACCTCAAATTCAATTAAAATTTCAATCATTATAAAATTTTGGCTGATGCACAGCCCGAGCAGCTGATCGTAGTGACAAATTTTATGTTTATTTTACTATCACTAAAAAAGCATTACTTTGAATGTATATGTAAAAAAAAAAACTTTCAAATGTCAAAGGTGGCCAATGGAACAATATTTGTTCATTTACCCTAGGTTTTAAAAAAAAAAGTACCTCAGATTCAAATAAAATTTCAATCAATATAAAGAAATTTTGGCTGATGCACAGCCCGAGCAGCTGATCATAATCACAAATTAACGTTTTTAGTTTTATTTAGGCAACAAACTGATGAATAATGATGTCTTGAAAATAAAAGCATGATTAAAACTGGTATGTAAAAAGAAACGACAGTTAAAATGACATTAATTTTATTCACACAATTCCGCTTTAAATATCCACTTTTACATGATTCACATATTTTAAAATATAAAAGTTAAATACTGTTTTGATTGTATTTACTCTACTGGAAATCGAAGATAAGAAACTGTAGAGAAAACCTGGCAAAAGAAGACGTATATTACCAAATATAATGTAACGTAGAGAGAGATTGTATTTATGTTATCAGATCCGCACAAAGTACCAAGCTGAGAAGCCCAGAGTAAAAGAACTAACAAACGAAAGTGAATAACCCGAACATTCTTTAAGTTAAATGGTCAATCTCTGCAGTCATTGTAATTCTCTCTTGTTTAGTAGTGTGGTGATATGATCGTAATAGCCGCATTTCCATCCTAAACTCTACATGTGTACCACGAGTTGCTTCTGAATTGCCTGTATTTCGTCTAACACATTAGATAGTATAATAGCGCAATTGCATGCGTATTCAGAAAATGCAGAAAGACCTTCCAGGTGAAGGTCTATATTAATTTAAAATACAGGGTCGGATTTTCCATTTCGTTTGATTGAAAGTTTATTTGAAAAATGGTCCAGCGCAGCGGGCTCAGCCTGCTAGTATAGAATACAAAAGTACTTTCAGTAATATTTGTTTGTAATGTTTATCTCAATTTATAGATTTTTTATGGATTTTAAAGTAATTTTCAAGCATGAATATTTTTTAAATATGCTTGAAGCCCAATTACAAAATATTAACTCAATTGTTCAAAAACATTGTAAATAATTCAGAATTTGTATGTTTTCGTGTCTCATTTCAATAACTAAATTGGCAAACAAAATTAAAACATCAAAAATAAAATAAAATAAAACACGATTTTAACAGATGTGAAATGAAACTACTCAAAATAATCTAATAAGTATATAAAATGCAAATGGCAATTTCATTCCAGGTGCATATAACTTGAGTGTTTCAGAACGGATTTCCATGCGACTTGCACTATTAGTTTTTCAGGGAAGGTTCTAGCGCGAAATATATTGTTTTCCGTTGCTTAGTCATAGAATTATAGGGGAAGTTATATAATCATGTGAACCCAATTATGAAAGAAGTAAGTGGACTGTGCGCTAGTTGACGTATTCATATTTTAATGAGTGTGCCTGACAACTGTTATGGCATGCACTTTAGTTTAAAGCAGTATAGCATTGCTTATGTTTTAAGTGAATATTTAGCATGAAACTCAATTAAAAAATACTAACCTGCAATAATGCTTACAGTGGTTCTCCAGTCCCTGCTCAACAAAGCGAAATTTTCTGACTCATTAAACGTGAAGGCTTAAAATTTGTAGGCTTGACTATCGAAGCGATTTGCAATTGAAATGAGTTTTCCATTTTTTGATAAATGAATTACTTATGGAGTTATGAGCAATTGTGGTCACGACCAGTTTTTCTCCTTTATCGCGGTGTTGCATCCGAAATTCAGTTCAAAACACCAACTGAAAGATCTTATGCCCTTACCAAAAATGGAAACTATCTTTCGATTACATAGTTTTTAAATAAGAACTCCTGCCAATTTCATGTGTTTCCGAACAAAAATTAATTAAAAAATAAGTCAGAGAGTAGCTCCTTTGGATTTGAGAACAGCATTCTTTTGACACAATTTTGGTAATTTTTTTTAACTTAAAAAATTAAAGTACATGTTTTCTTTGGCACGCGTAACAGAAGTATACGATTTTTCACAATACGGGGTAAAATACAATAAATGCATCCAAAGAGGTAGCAGTTACTGAAATTTTATTTGCTTAAAGATAAAACCTTTACTTTACGTGTAATTATAAGCTTTAATTAAAGTATTATGTCAAGTGGGTTTCCACTCTAAATAAAACATCACTCTTAGACGTAACTTAAAATTTTCATTAATAGAAATTAAATCTACAATGATTAAATGAAAATATTGTCATTTTCTACCAATTTTAAGTCGTGACATCAGGCAAGAATGTTTTTGAAAAGGGAATTAACTTCTCTCTTTTTACTATAGATCACAGAAAATGTTGCCACTGAATCTAAACCAATAAAACACTTAGCTATAAAGTATAGCTATAAGATACGGCTGTAGTATACAATCGAAGTTGTAAACAAAATACAGTAGAACCTCTTTTATCCGAAACTCTCGGTTAACTGAAATCCATTTTAAAGCTTTTTTTTTCTTTTTTTTTTTTAAATATCAAGTGTGCAAAATCCATTTTGAGAGCTTTTTTTAAAAAACTATCATATTCCTTGTGTGCAAGCGGTTCTTTTGCGAACTATGAGTCCATATAAATATTTTCGATCCCCTTTCTTAAAGTTCCCTGGAATTTAAACTTGAGCTCCCATAAGGTGCAGAGTGGAACAAAGAAAACAAACAAATTAGCAATTCTGAAGCTTTTGAATGCTTTGCAAAAGGTTTGGCATGGATGGAGCAGCAGAAAGACTCGGATACTGATGAACTAATAATATTAAAAAACTCCGAGACAGAGCTTCAAAGAAAAGGCAATCGAAACCGCGACAAACAAAACCTTTTTTCAAATCCTTGTGATATACGTAAAAGGTACTTAATTTCAAAATTAAAATTCAGGTAATTTTTTTCTTGTTTCTATTCTGCTATTGCTTTATTTTTATTAAGCACTTGTTACCCTAATAAGAAATATTGCATATATTTCTCCTTAATCTTAAAATTGAAACATTCTCGATTATCCGAAAATTTTGATTTTCCGAAAGAGGGTCGGTCCCAATTATTTCAGATAATCGAGGTTCTACTGTATAGGAGCCATTTATTTACAGTGAGTTTGACTACACGTTGAAAAGATTTGATAGAATGTGACGTCATAGCTAGCCTTTTTTTTACTTTTTCCTAAATTGTTTTCATGAAAATTTGCCTGTATAAAAGTAGATGTTTTAATTTTTAAAAAACATTCAAATTAAGGGGCTACGTTATTTTACCACTATTATAGTTAAAGTTTTTATTTTATATATAAAAAAATGTGCATTTTCTGCTTAGAATGACATCAATTTCAAAAATACAACAATATAGCAAGACATATACTATTTTATTCGCAAATAAAAACAAAATACGCGCATTATCGTTTGTTTTTCATTATTGTGTCATTTTTTAAGGTGTGGCAACAGGAAAGAAATGATTGAATCAGAAAATTTAAAAAGAGATATTTCTATAATATTAAATAATGAAAGATGGTAGAAAAAATGGGTAAATATTGGTATGATGAGTTTTTAAATTTGACAGCTACCTATTCCATGTTCTAAAGCGTATGTACAGCCAGTTTCATGCAAATCGGTCAAAAATTAATAATAAATATTTTCTATTCAAAAAATAATAAATTAAAAAGTTTTACGAGATTATTACGATGGAATAATACTCATAAAAAATATTCACATTCAATAAATAGCAAATGTTAATATTTGGCACGGTTTCCAATAAAAATCGTTTGCACAGTTATAAGGTTGAAATAAATGCCATGATACCATATATTTTGGCATGGTGTTGGTAGAACGAAAAAGTACAAGTCTTTTTTTTTTTTTTTTTTTTTTCAGTTTTAGTTTTGAAGCTTTTGTAATTTTTTTCCTAATTGACAAATCTGTTTTAAATATTTAACCAAAAGAATTGATTAAAAAACTATTCAATTTGAATTACTTCCCTTGCTATAGTAACAGAATAAAAAGAATGAGTTTTTAGAAATTATCACTTGAAAATTTGAGGTTTTGGTGCCAAAGATAGGCCAAATTAGAAAAATATGAAATATTTCATGAACTATTAGACTTAAAAGAATTTGGTTAGTACCATTCGATTCAGCATACAAAAATACACTAAAATATGTTACCAGTTGAAAAAAAACTATAAAATCAGATTTTTAAGGAATTTTTTAAAAGTTCGCTCTATTTTTTCCTTCCTTAGGGGTGGAATTTTAGAAAATCTTTTCTTAGCGGCACTCTATATCATAAGAAGTATTTTTACCCTAAATTTCAAGATTTTAGGTTCAGTAGTTTGGACTGTGCATTGATTAATACACAATCCAGACTTTCTTTTATATATATAGATAATTACTACAGTCCCTTGGATGATGTTATAATAGAGTTTGACTATCATAAGAAGTATTTTTACCCTAAATTTCAAGATTTTAGGTTCAGTAGTTTGGACTGTGCATTGATTAATACAAAATCCAGACTTTCTTTCATATATATATATAATTACTACAGTCCCTTGGATGACGTTATAATAGAGTTTGACTGTATCTCCCAGTCATACTCTTAAAGTACAAGCAAAAACATGATACTGTTTTTGAGTCCTCATACAAGTCTATATTCTTGCTTGATTTTTAAGACCACAAAAGGAATATTTCATTCTATTGTCCACAAAAAATTTCACACAGAAAGGCTATTCTATACATTCATAACTGGAAACAATTTCCAAAGCACATTCTCTTATAAATTAAATGAGTCTGTTCAAACAGCATCAAAATGATTTCAGGAATCTTTGGAGAAGAGCCAATGAAGATTACAGAGTTATTTTGGTTCTTTGGAACTTTTCTCACTGCAAAGAAAATATGAATTGTCAGGGATAATTCTACATTTATCTTCTGAGTGTTTAAATTAAGTGGAATAATTTCACATCTGGTAGTGGCTTTTGAAAATTTTGACTCACTGTTTATTTTTTTATTTTTGGAGGCAGAGCCTCAGGCTTTTACTTGTATGAATAGGCAATATAGTTTACATTTTTATTTAAACCATTCATTTTCGTGAAAATTATGTTTTTGCACACTTTTCTTTAACACTGTTTGTTAATCCAAACTGGCTATTTTCTGACATATTCCAAAGTCATTTTTATATGTAAACACAAAAACTTTGCAATGTTCTTTTTCAAAAATTATGAATTCAAATAGCATTTTGCATTTTACACTATAGGCAAAGGATATTTAAGGAAATTATATAAAAGTAGGGGTTTTGAATCAAAGTTCTGGGCACAACAGTTTGAGACTATTCTCTGCCAAATATAATTTAATTCTTAGGACTTCAATAGTAACACCTTAATGATGTAACCGCTTTTAACACAATAACAATGTTATTTATCCTATTAAGTTAAGTAACCGCCATCCCTGCTGGATAATGAACTAAATTTCTGTCTTCACGCTCACCATCTGCCAAACCAGAAAAGATATTTGAGGAACTTGGCAGTAAAAAATGGTAAAGAACATTTGTCACTTTTAGAGATATTAAAAAAAAAAGGGGTTTTTTACATGCTTATGGATATGAATAGCGCTATGAGTAACCCAAGATAGTACTGCTATCTTTTGAGAGAATATGGAACTTTTTAGCTTTTTATTAATTTCTGTAGAAAATAAAAAAACTTAATTTTATAATTTTGGCACTTTATTTACTGCCGAGAACCTCATTTGAAAAGTATCTTATATTGGGATTCAGTTTAGATCAGCAGCCCTAAAACTGTGATTTTCAGACCCCAAGCAATTTGCAGTAGAGATAAGCTTGGGATCCTTTTTCGGAGGCCAAGCCTGGCGGTTTTAAATATGAGCCCAAAAATTTTTGTGTCATCAGGGCCCGATACTGAAAATACGCAAATAGAAAAAATATTTGCCTAAAATTTAAAAATTGTTTCAAAAGTAATATTTCATTTTTAAACAACTTCTTACATAGAATTAACTATTAAATGAAAATTTAAATTAAATCTTATCAAAAGAGAAGTTTGGTATGAAATAAAAACATGCTTCATACTTAAAAGGATTTTCAATTTTTTTTCCTCCCTTAACAAGCAAATCTGATGAACACATTAACAAAATGTGTTTTATGAATAAATGCATGAAATTTAGAGAAATTATGATTTATATGCTGAAGAATCAAACAACTTTTTCAATTTCCTATAAAAGGTGTACATCTTAAATTATAATTGATTCCTTCCTTATAACAATCATTCTTGATTGTCATGTCCCTGATAATCAGCTTAAATTAAAAATTTGATACCTTTATACTGAAAAATCTAATGCTTTTATAAAAAAAGAGGAAATACTGCTTAATTGTTTTCTATCAGAATAACATGGTAATTATATCTGCTTATGAATGAAAGTGACCGTAAATGAGCAGAGTTCATGATTTTATGACTCTTACACAATAGAGGACAAAAAAATTGGCAAACCTCAAGCTAATTCTGGGTGACTAAACACATAAGAAAATATTCTCTTCATGTTAGATCTCTAAATAAAAAAATAAAATAAAGGATCCAATTAAAAAATATCCTCTGTCACAAACGAAAATTAACGAAAAGATAAATTCATTGTTCGCACTTCTTTCAATTACTGTCAGCAGTAGATTGTTGACGGCAATGCTAGACATAAATTTGCAAATACAGTCAACTCTGTGAAATCTGCACATTTAGGGACCAAAGGTTTTGAGGATTATACATTTTTGCGGATTATAGATCATCCCTTTGTTTACATTTTATTTTTTTAAATTTGACTATAAATTAGGAACAACTGCATAAAAATTACATTTACAATGGAAAAGAAAAACATAATTTAATATTGGTTTAATATATTTATTTAAATAGGTGAATTAATTTAAAGAAAAATTAAATTATATACAATACAAATTCATTATTTTAAACACTGACTGACACAACTCAATGGCAGTTTCAGTTTTTTGTAAATATATTTTTTTTTTTTTTTCCTGTAGTCTATGAACACTCATTACTTCTTGCTCCGAGATCAAATTTTGTTACCCAAGGAAATTTAAATACTTATATCCAATTTATATTTAAATATTTATTCATTGAAAAATTGATAACCGAAAAAAAATACAAAATTTAATATTATGAGTTTAATTGTTAATGACAATTTTCAGTGTTTACATTCCAACGTGTAGTGCAGATAACAGACATTTGTGGATTATACATCGACAGATTTCACAGAGTTGACTGTATTACAAATTTTCTTTTAAAATAGCATTCTAATACTAGAATAGAAAACACGATTTCTGTTTTCCCTTTATTCTGATCAAAATAGCATTAAAATGACATTAAAAAAAAGTAATTTTTTAAGAAAAAAAAATTATTATTATTATTATTTTCTATACATGAATAAAAAACATTTCCAGTTTCAGGAAAAATGAGCCAGAGCCTGAAACTAGAATAGAACTACAGCCAGTCTCATCTCCAATCTACAGTGCATCATCAAGAGGTCCTTGAAAGACTCATGCTCAATATAAATTTTTTCAGTTACATAAAATTTGCGAGAAATCTTACAAATAAAATGAAAGAAAAAACTAAGAATACTGTTTAGAAGTAGTAATTATTTTTACATTCTTATATTATTTCATATATTGTGTGATTATTTAATATATCCTGTATTTGATATTTGGGGTGCACACAGTCTATACTTTTGTGTATTTCCATTTCCAAATGGTAAAATTAATGTTTTTTAATTGCAGAAAATGTTTACAAATTCTGTGGTTAAGTAATGTGAAAAAGAGGTGCTCAAAAGTAATGTCCATGGCACCCTGCATATGCTAAAAAATATCAGTAATTTCTTTTATAAATGATGGACTGATGATAAAAATTGTCCTTCCATACGATATGGAAATCCTACATTCATTTTACGGGCTCAAAATATTTGAATTATCTTATAATCATCTCAGAATTTGATTTTTTTTTTTTTCAGATATTAAGTTTCTTAAAGACAACTTTTTTTTTTTTTTTTTTTAAATAAATAAATATATATATATATTTAATAAAATGTGAGAAGCATAAGTAATTACAATACTTTTCTGTTATACCAAAACCATTGCCACCAAATGAAACATTTGAAAAAAAATTGACATTGTTGGTACAAAAGTGATAATTTAAAATAAAATTACAAGATTACAGACTTTAAAAAACTATTTTATTATACCACTGCAAATTTAAACTTAAAATGAAAGAACAAATAAATATTATATAATAAAATAAAACTGGCTTTAAAAACTGCAGACATGAAATTGTAAATGTTTATTAGCATTACAGTAAACATTTCATTTTTGAATAAGACGTCGCCACATTAACTCTATGTGATAGGATTGTAAATAATCACAAACAGTGCCACACTATCTTTTATTATGCCATTTTGCGATGCTCTATAATGTATCAGCAGATTGGGTATGATATCCAGTGTCAACAAAACTATATTTGTGATTTACTGTGAAACATTCGAAAATGGCATCCTGCAAAACAACTTTCTTTATGTATAATTCCATAGCCTTGAAACAATTTTATTCCAGCTTCCTCGTCATCAGATAACAGCCTAATGGTAATATCCATCTCAGTGTAAGTTATAACTTAACCCTCAAGAGCAGAATTGGGTATGGGATACCCAGGGGGAATTAAATGTGTTTCTCCCTCATAAATGGTAACGTTGTGGGGATGACTGTAGGCGAGGGAAAAAAGTCTACAATCACCACTACAAATCCCCCACTATAGCCATCTTGAGATGTGAATACTAACTGAAATACAGTAGTGTCCCGATTATCTGAGTCCCGCTTAACTGAATTATTTTCTTCTGATGGACTAATGGCTTCCATTATTATGAAACAGCTATTATAAATGAAGTGTTAGTTGAAGATGAAAGAGCAGCCATAAAGAGAACTCTGATTTTGTGGTCCAAATAGGGAAAAAATGGTTGAAAAAAAAAAAAAAAATTG
This sequence comes from Maratus speciosus, assembly GCA_963932465.1. Taxonomy (NCBI): domain Eukaryota; kingdom Metazoa; phylum Arthropoda; class Arachnida; order Araneae; family Salticidae; genus Maratus; species Maratus speciosus. Next base: position 417,739,547 of record OZ010791.1, read on the forward strand.
GCCATATTTTTTCTTTTTTTTCCTATTCTGACAAGAAAATCAGAGTTCTAACTTTTTATGGCTGCTCTTTCATCTTCACCTAACACTTCATTTATAATGGCTGTTTCATAATAATGGTATCATCAGCCCATCAGAAGAAAATGATCCATTCCAAAGGTATAAGTTTGATTGAAAAAAACTATTTAATACTTTGAGCAGAAAGAAGAGGCTACACCTGCAATTTTCATGACACTAATAGAATCCACAGCTGCCAATTTGTACGGTTTTGTTACCTCTAAAATTTAATAATTTTTTTTGCATTATTTAATCAATGACAATGGTTAGATTTTGCTGATTGAATTAGGCAGAATTTACTGGCAAGTTTTAGTGGTAAGAAAAAATCTTAGAAATTGGTAGCTATGCAGTAGCGTAATACTGCAGCAAGAAAAAAAAAAAAGCAGCAAAAATGACATTTAACAAACAAACTATCAAGAGCTTTTTCGAATAAACAGTTCCATTCTCCATTTTTCTTAAAAGTAATGGAAATATACATCAAAGAAATGTTTTTAGTACCATAAAAATTAATAAATGAAGTAAAATTTATATTTCATCTCCTTAGTTTTTGACGATTTGTGTAAATCCGGTTTATCCAAGTGTTTTGCTTTTCCAAGGTGAGTTTAGTCCATATTAACTCAGATAATCGGGACTTTACTGTACAGACAAATGTAGTTAGTCTATTGGTACATGCCACCCAGTGCTGTTTTGACGGCAGTATTTTGTCAATTTATCTGAATAAATTTTTGCATAAATTATGTGGGGTTTTTAAAAAAATTGTTTATATCATTAGAACGCTGAAATAACTTTTTAAAAATAATCCTGATAGATTTTTAATATCATTATTTAGCTTTACTTTATTGTTTAGTTCTAGTGTATTAATTTAAAAATCTAAGTTAAAACTTTGCAGATTGCTACAGAGTTTGTAGTAAGCTTCACATTTTCTATAGTATTTTTATTAAAATATTTGATTTTTAACTCTCTTAATATTTATTTACCTGTTTCTTTCATTTTTTATTTAGCTCAAAATGAATGCGCGTTTTCGTATTATCCGTGTGTCTAAAGTACAATCGTTGTATGAGATAGTTGATATTTTTGATGACAAAGAGAGTGAAAGAGAGACCAAATCTGTTTTTCAAGAGCAACATAATGAGTCTGAAAATAAACTAGAAGAAATATAAATGTAGTGGATACAGTCAGAGTTCTTTAGCCCGAAAAACATGTTATAAGTGCTTAAGGTGTGATAATCCTATGTGTACGGAACATACAGCTAAAATTTGTGTGGAATGTAGCATTCAATTATCTTCTCAATATTTTATAACATTGATACATTTATATTTGTATTAATAAAAAATTAATGACTTTATATGGTTAACTAAGCATTATTATTTTAAAACCACTGAACTTTACTTCACCAAATAAATATATTTTTAAAATAAAAGACGCTAAATGACCTAATAAGTATTTAAAAGTTTATTAATTCTCTTTTAAATGCCATTGGAACAGTTTTTATCTATTAATTTCACCAAGATATGATAGATCGAATAAAACACCATATGTTGACAATTTTTTTAAAGAACTTTTGCTTTTTTTTTCTGTTATATTAAGAATAATCTGTTTGAGGTTTGGATTGAAAAAAAGAAATCTTTTAAATCAGATAATTTAATCGCAAGATATGAATGGTTAAAGACTTACGGATATTTTTGGTACTTTTAATGTTAGCTGGGCACAAATTTCACCAATAACATTTTTCCTTTCACGCCAATTTTTTCACTTTTTTTTTTTTTTTTTTTGGTATGTGTAAATTAGAAAACATGCTTTGATGTTGAAATAAAATGTGTGTTTATGCTACTATTTCTTTATATTATTAGTATTTTAAATGTATATATCTTTTAATGAAAGTTATGTATTGTAAACTAACATTATGTATTAAAGTTGTATATTTTAAATGAAATTACTGCAATTAGAATGACGATGATTGTAACAATATTTGGTGAAACATCATCTGTGCTGGCTAACAATGTACCATATTTTTTATTAAAAAAAAATAACAAAGTAAGATGTTTTGCATTGCTATGATTAAATAACAATAATTAAAAAAATATTCCCATTTCAATAATAAATGGAGAGTCACAATATTCGTCACAGTTTGTAATAAAAATTCTTTGAACGGTCATGGTTGAAATAAATGGCCCAGCAAATGTGGTCCATTTAACTGTCAATAAAGATGTTTTAACAAAGTTATTGAACTGCAAACAATATAAATAAACTGAACGTACAAACAATGTTTAAACTTATAATAAAGTAAATACGGAAGTTTTTAAGAGATGATGAGAACAAGAATGTTCGATATTCTCATCAGATACATGTTCCTGCTGCCTGTGTCACCGTATAGCAGGCGTGCTGCGCATGCACTGCAAAATCTGTTAGTTCTACATTCCACCACCAGAGGGCACACTCTATTCTATACAAACCTCTATTCGAATGAAACTTCGTTATACAACCTATCCTCAGATATCTTAATCAAAGGGGTGGGGAATTAAAATATGAATTTAAGAAATTTGCTAAAATTACTATTCAGGAATAGTGGTAACTACCAATCATAATGCCAGATAAATCCATTTTAGTTTGCATTCTGTTAAAATTAACTGAGCATTAAAATAATATTATTTTTCATCCAAGATACAACACAACTAATCACACAATATTTTTTTTATTAATTTCTAAAATATAAGTATTTAATTATTTCAGTATAATACTTACACGTATGGTACCCAAATTAGTAAAAGTCTTAATAAGTAATTTTCAAGTAGTTTTGATTCGTTATTTTTCAATCCACTAAATTTGTTTTCTAGTTGGCACGTCAAGGTCATGTAAAATATTCTTTGAAAAAAAAAATTGGCACGCGACTATAAAAAGGTTCGCCAACCCTGGACTAAACCTATTATCTGACACTAAGAACTTACACAAGCAGAATTTATCATGAAAATGGATAACATGAAGCGAGAGAGTTTCAGTTAAATATGATACAATTTCAAAAAAGAATAAAAATGACTAGATTAGTATGTAAGCTGTTTTTCTTTAAAATAATGACAAAATATTTATTGAAAGCTAATTTTCACAAGCTTAATAATAAAATAGAAACAGTTTATCTTGTAAGCATAATATACACAGAAAGATAGAAGCAAAATATATTGCATAAAAACAGTTTAAAAACATAACATAGGTAGGTATAAGGTATTAAATATGGCCGTGATCGTAGTGGCGATATGTCTGAAAAAGTAAATGAATTGGCAACCAATGAAATTATTAAGAATTAAAGTTAAATATTATCAAAATTTAATTAAGAAAAAGTTGCCTATTAATAAATATCAGGAGCAGAAGCTGAAAAATAAAAAGTAAAAAGACTCACCCTTTTGTGAAGTAAACAGACATTCATGTAATGCAAATATGAATTTAATTCTTACTGACACACAATTATGCTTGGCCAAGCTCAGTTGCTACTTTTTACCTTTACATTGCTGAGACAATTACAAGTTAAATTTAATTATTGGATGAAATTAGTAATTGAAATTAGGTGTTACACTGCATAGACAATCCTTTAACATTGATGAAATGGTTGTAGATCTGAGAGTTCACTATTGCAAACTAATTTTATATCGTCCGAATTATTATGTCCTTAGTCCAGTACTAAAGTCCTGTATATAGGAAGATTTTGTCAAGAAAATTGAGGATAAGTTGGAGGATATGTTCATGGAAAGTCACTACGGAGAGGAATGTTGAAGGAATTAAATCGCTGATGATATCGGAGAGCATAGACAGCTAAGTAATCACATTCTTGAAGATTCATGAAGAATGACAGGAGTAGGAATATTGAGCGTAGCACTTTTTCTGCATGCAAAAATGTTGAAATTCTTGGATTATCACCGACATTTGAAAACGCGATGTCCGCTTGCAGTTACATCCACTGCTCGCAGTCGAGAAGATTCAAACTTCTATAAGGATTCCTATTGAGTACTAGAATTCTATTAATCTGGATACAATGGCATTTTATTTTTAGGGAAATGAATATGATGTCATCTGCAGTGGTCAGGACTTTTAAAAATTCTTTTCATGAAGAAAATCTGGCTTCTTAAAGAGGATACATCTTCACTCAACAAAATTTTCCGTCTGAGGCCAGAGCCTCAAACGTATGTGGGTATTGCTCGTTACATCGTTGACAAGTGAGAGAGACGAAGCGCACATGGCCCCCAAAGATCGTTGGACTGACGCTAAACTCAAATTTAGCCAATGAGCGATCGGCACGTACGCTTCTGAGTCACATCGATAACGATTTGTATCGTAATCGAAGTTGCATACCCCCTGCATTCCTGAGTTACGGAGATATCGCTGCCTGATACTAAAACAAGATGGAGGATAGAGTGACGTCACAACGTTCTTTTTCTGCGAGGAAGAAACACAAAAAATGGCTAACTGCATCGGGGAATAAAAATGGATTGCGGGTCTTTTAAAACTGACAGAAGTGATTAAATATTGTAATGCGGATATCTCGCTAAATTACGGTTTAAAATTAATGAAATTTTGGCAATCGCTTAGAAATAAATAGTAGCATCCAATAAAAATAGTTTGGGAATAAAATAATTAATATTAAATAACTTTTTTATTTATATTTTCGGAAGTTAGCAATTGTTAGAAAAGCATTGTAAGTTACTTTAACGTACGATACTCCATAATGTTTATATTCTAAAAGATCCTTACATTATTAGAATAATATTTAATTGCATATTATAATATTTATTACTTTGAATAATTATTAATTATAAGATTATTAACGGAATATAAATTATTTAAAATGCTTTTTATTTATTTACTTACTATGTTTTTAAAAGTTGTTTTTGTACTTATATATTGAATTTTAAATAGGAAAATAATGCAGACGATAAATTAATATTAAAAAGCAGTAAACCAACGTTTAAAATGCACAAATAATGCGTGATAAGCAGCAAACAGCTGTTACGAATCTACAGCGAGATTCTTCTTCAGTGCAAGATAGGGAAAAAAGGGAACAGCATGCTAGAAAAAGCAAGGCTGAGCAAAATGATAGAGACGCGCTGGCTTATATACCCTCTGCGGTAAATAATATATAAATTAATAATCTCAAATATTTAAAATGTAACATTTACCTGCAGCCTATAGAAAAAAAAAGTTCGAGATACTGGGATCTCAATAATGCATAACTGAATGCACAAACAAAACGAAACTTTCAAGTGAAGCACTCAAACGATTGGAAAATCTTCAGAGATGCACTTCTCTGTAAGTAATCCAATAAAAAAATTCAAACAATTGTAATACACAATATGTATGTAAAACAAAATGAATATAGAAAATTATACTTAATACAATACATTGAATGTTGATACATGATACAAATACAAAACAATACATAAAATATACAAACACTTCTCAGGGTGAGTGAAAAATTAATAAAACTCTACTACTTGAAATGAAACCTAAACATCCATGTGAGAGCACCATTACAATTGTTATTGCAATATAAACAAACGAATGATAGACTTATACTATACACATAACCAAGATGAGTTAAAATTGCACATTGTAAAAAAAATATGAGTTATTGCACATGATTAAAATTCATATACTTTATGTAAAGTGGAAGTGAGCAAGAGTCAATGACATATAACAGGACACTACTGAAGTATTGATGTGATTATGAGACAAACATAAATTTAAAAAAAACATCACAAAATAAGTGTGTAAATATATTGCAATTGAAATTTAAGAGAAGACGTTAGCATCACTTAAGAATTGCACAAGTGTCGAAAAGAAAAGGAATGAATATCATCCTGTTGACAACTATGCATGGAAGTCATCGACACAAATTTACACAAATTTTCAAAATTCTCCAAATTATGCCAAAGACCATACCGTGACGGAATGTCGGAGGGGCAGAATTGTGTGCTAAATTTTACACACCAAACTGAGCCGAGTTGACCCTCTGTGTGTAATGGTCCGAATTTAAAGAAAATTGAAATTTTTTTAAAGAAAAGCTTAGAGCAGAAACTCCATCTTTTACATTCTATATAAATCTCTTCTAGAACCATGAAGGCATGCATATTGTAGAGATTTTCAAAATAATAACATTTATCAATTTAATTTAATTTAAATTCTTTTTCTTTCTTTCTTTCTTTTTTTTTTTTTTTTTGTTTTTTTTTTTTTGTTTTTTTTTTTGTTTTGTCTCAATATTTAATTGTAAACTTATAAGATTGATACTTTTACTTTTTAAAGAAAATTAATAATTAGGATCCTAAATTAAAATTTTAAGATAATATCACATCAAGTTACAACCAGCAGTAAAGTGTATAGGTTAAAAGCCAAAATAAAGTCCAATCCTTTATAAAAGAATACTGAAAGGTCAAATATGACTTGTGACAACTAAGTAAGATTTATATTGAAATTGGTACAGTTATGGATAAAAGTTAAATTAAGGAATTATACTATAAATTAATTAAGTCATAAAGAATATTAAAAGATACTTCTCAAAGGATAACGAGTTAGCTAGACACATATGCATTAAGTAATTCAGAAGGAGCTACCTCCTGAACCGTTTAGTATCAAATGAGTGAAACCAGATAAGTTGTCACACTATTGAGTTTAAAATTAAATTTAAAAATGAATAAATGAAAAATGAAATCAAGTTAAGATAATATACTATGATTTGGAACAATAATAAAAGTTAAAATTGTACATAAAGGATGAAACAATATTAGAAATGGCAGAAAAACCTTACTTTGTTTGTCCAGTAGGAATCAATTTGCTAACATGTAGTTTAGCACAATTTAGTGGTTCATTAACGTGCTCAATTAGGTAATTATGACCCCTAAAGACTCCTGTAATTTTAAAAAGTCTTGTATTTTTTGGCATGAAAGTTGAAGTATGAATTAAATTCTTCAAATACACAATATCACCAAGCTTTAATACTGGAGGCAGACGACCTTTTAATTACTTTTCATTTTGAGCGAAATATTTTTCCTCATTCTGTTTAACCAATTCTCTAGTTTTTGAAACATGATCTTGTAATTTTTTTAAATATATACTTGGTTCTTCAACCTCTTTAGCCGGTTGAAAAGTATCAATTGGCAAATTTAAATCCCTACCCAAGAATAAATTGGCTGGCGTAAAATTTGTTACAGCATGTTTAGAGTTATTATAATGGAGAACGAAAAATTTAAGTCTGTCTGACCATTCAATTACTTGATTAGACGGAGAGGCAACTGACTCTTTAAGCGAACGATTAATTCTTTCAACAAGACCATTAGATTTCAGGTAATAGATCGATGAATTTCTATGATTAATTTTTAATGATTTTAAGAATTGTTTAATTTCGTTAGAGGTGAAATATTTAGCGTTATCAGATAACAAAACTTTTGGTATCCCATACCTCGAAAAATAATCATTAAGAGATTTAATAACAGAATGAGAAGTAACATTAGCAAGTGGAATAGCCTCTAAAAATCGTGAATAATGATCAACTATAGTTTAAAAAAAAATTCCCATCATGTGATCTAGGAAGTTTTCCCACAACATCAATAGCAATCATTTCTCCCGGCACTAAATCAGATTTAGAAATAAAACTAAGTTTTGTATTTGTGTGTTTACTTTTGTGAGGTAAGCATTGTTCACAAGTATTTACAAAATTCTGTATATCTTTAACCATACCATCCCAAAAATAAAGTTTTGAAATTGTATCTACTGTTTTATTTATCCCAAAATGCACTTGATGTCCCAGAGGGATACAGCTGTTAATTAAAGTTTTAGGAATATATATTTTCTTAGATTTATTAACTGTATTACGCTTTTTCCTGGCAATCATAATTAAATTGTTATCTGGATTTATAGAATAAGAAGAATTGGGCATTTTGTTAGCAATTAATTTATCTCTTATATCTTTAAGTTGTTCTTCTAGGATATTCTCGGTCGTTAGGGAGTCATTAGTGGGAATAAAAATATTTAATGCGTTTACAATTAAATTAGCTTTGTCAGGGGGGTCAACAACACGAGAAAGGAAATCTGCGGGGTTCACAAGATCTGGGATATGATCAATTTTGTAATTAAAACCCTGTAGATACATTATCTATCTAATTATTATTTCTGATTGTTTTTCTAATTTCATATGATAGGTCAGTGCTTTAGCATCAGTTAAAATTTTAAATTGCCTACCATATAAGTATTCGTGAAAATGTTTAATAGAAAAATATATTGCATAAAATTCTCTTTTAATGGATGGATAGTTAGATTCGCCCTTGTTAAGTTTTTTAGAATAAAATCCTATGGGATAAAATTGATTGTCATGACGCTGTAACAAAATACCACAGATAGTATTTTTTGACGCATCTGTTACTAAACATACCTCTTTATTTTCATCAAAGTTCTTAACCGTAGGATTATTGAGGAGAATATTTTGAATTTTCAGGAAGGAATCTTGACATTCTTTACTCCAAAAAAATTTAGCATTCTTTTTTGTCAAATTAACAATTGGTTGGACAATCTCAGCAAAATTGAAAATTAAATGCCTGAAGTAATTAATCATTTGTAGAAAACTTTGTACTTCTTTAACATTAGTAGGTACTGGAAATTTATTTTATTTACATTATCTGGCGATGGGGAATGACCATTTTGGTGCAAATTAAAACCAAGGTAAGTTATCTCTTGTTGACAAATTTGTAATTTTGCTGGGTCTAAAGTTAAATTAAATTTTTTAAGTCTGTCGAATACTTTTTGAAGCCATGACAACATTTCTTCTAGAGAATCAGCAGCCACAATAATATCGTCAAGAAAATACTGAACATTTTTGCCCCTTAATGGGTCCAAACAATTGTTAATTAATGTGTGAAAATAAGAAGTACTATTAATGAGGCCAAAGGCTAATCTGGTAGGTTCAAAATTTCCATACTCAGTTGCAAACGCTAATTTTGCCCTGTCCATTTCCTGCAGAAGAATTTGAAAAAAGGCTGACTTTAAGTCTAAAACCGTATACAGTTTTTTACCTGAAATGTTTTGAATTACCTCATTAATTCTAGGAAGACAAATTTTATATGGTTCAGTGATTGCATTTAAAAGACGGTAATCAATAACCATACGGAACTTTAATTTACTTGGATCATCAGTAGGAAGAGATTTTTTATGCACAAATAGAACTGGAAAGCAATAATTAGAGGAAGAGTTTTGAATTATTCCTGTTTTTAAGAGATCAGAAATTTCTTTACGAGCAAAATCTTTGGCTATTTTAGGAATGGGATAGGGTTTTGTTTGCAGTGCAAAGTCATGAAGCAATTTAAATTCAGGAACTACTTTATCAGTGTAGCCAAGAGTGTCATAAGATGAAGAAAATACAGCAGAGTTATCCATTAATAAACTAAGAACACGTTTTTTATCAGCATCAGGTAAGTGGACAACATTAAATTTATCAGACGTAAATTCTTTTTTTCTAAGTTCTAGCATTTCTTGAGTAATTAAAGAATTAACTTGATATGTTTGAATATTGTCATGAGATGAAATTTGATCTTCTGAAATGGGCTGTATAAATCATAATTTAGTTTTCTTTCTAATTATGATATTGTTATCACTATTGTTGTGGACATATAAAAGAATGGCATTGTTTGCATCAGGTTGATGTAGACTGAAATTTAATTTTAAAGATAAATTATTTGATGTTGGACAAAATAAATAGTTTAAAGAATTACTAATTTTATGAAGAGATTTAAGTTTAATGATTTTGCCCTGATTGGGCCTTAAGAGTCACTTGATTGGCTGGTTTAACAAAATTTTTTGAAATTTCAGAATTATTTTGAGAAGAAATTAAATCATTAGAAAATACTGGATTATTTTGAGAAGAATTTGAATCATTAGAAAGTACTGGATTATTATCAACATTATCATTAACATTAAACTCTGAAGGGGGTGGATTATTAACACAATTAGAAATATTATCAAAATTATCAGCAGTTGAATTATTACTATTATCATTGTTACTATTGAGAGGTTGCAAAGAATCAGGGATTTTATTAACAAAAGGAAAAGTAAGGTGACCCATAATAAGTTGCTGATTAGCTGAATCCAAAAGAACTTTATTTCTATTGAGGGAGTCATATCCGAGAATAATTTGATAATTAGAGTGCCAATTGTCATGAGTAATAAAAAATGTATTTGTGAACCAAGTGTTGAATCCGAAATTTAAGTTGTACCATAGAAAAAAAAGGAATTGATGAGTTGTTTATAGTTTTTATATTTACAGAGCGTGATAAGAAATTTAATTTATTTTGTTTTTTAAGAAGATCAATTGCGTGCGGCTGTATCAGTGACAAATTCGCCCCACTGCCTAAAAGTTCACCAAAACAAATTTTTCCAAATTTAAGTTTAATTATTGGTAATTCTGAGTTACCTATGTTGCAGCTCATCAAAATTTTATCTATATTTACATTAGAATTTAATTTAATACCCTCATCGTTATAAAAAAAAGAATCTAGGGCCCTGCAATCATGAGGGGGGAAATTATTTAAAAACACTTCAGAACCCTTTACCCATTTAAATTTCTTCTCGAACGATTGTATGGTCTGTAATTATTACGACCTCTTCCACGGTTATACCTTATGCCATTATCCTGAAAACCCCTTTCATTATGATTATACCAATTGGTATTTTCATTGACAAAATAATTCGCCTCATTGTTATGCATTCCCCGTCTCAAAACATTTTCACCATTTCTACCGTTCGAATTTTGAAATTCTAGATAGTACCAGAAATCCTTAGCACTGTGTGCCTTGCGGCAAATATGACATGCCAACCTCTCCTCTTTCATCTTTTTGACTGTATCAGTCAGATGAGCAATTTGTTTATTCTGATCTTCCTGACATTTCAAAAGTTTTTCTAACAAATTATTATCTGGATTACTGGTGGATGGTACAACTTGTAGTGTGTTAAGATCAAAATTATTATGCTCCAGCGCTTTTTCAATATCTACAGCCTTAGCCACAATTTCATCAAAATTTTTCTTTCCGAATTTCAAAACTTCTATTTTTATATCCGGCCTTTAGGCCTCTAAAAATTTCGAAAACATTAAATTAGCTTTAAATGAGTCTAACTCTGCATTATCTTCTGAATCTGGAACCATAATGTTTACCGTAACCCTGACTTCCTCGGCTAAATCAATCACCGACTGTTTCGGCTGTTGTGTAATGCGACCATACTGATAAGACGCTTCTTGAAAATTTTGTTTCTGTTCGAATTTTAACTTCATCAAACATGCTACATTTTCAAAAAGTTTCTCTTCGTTTACACGTTTGTCATTTGACAAAAATTCCAAAGCCTTCTCCCTACACAGTAGCCTCAGGAGCGTAATGCGGTTTTCATCTTTAACATTTTGTATTTTACAAACATCATCTAAATTTTGAAGAAAATTATTTAACTTCTCATTTGGGTGGCCATGAAAAGGCGGAATCACCAAAATCACAGACCGAAAAAGCATGCGATTGTTTGCCATGATTTAGAAAAAAATAAAATAAAAATTTTAATAAGCAAAATATGAAAACACAACTTATCTTTATAAATTATCTCCCAAAATTACTAATAAAACACAAATATATAAATATTATCAATAAAATCTTTTTCAAAACATAAGTTGTATAAAAGATGAGAAAATGAAACATAAATGGAATATATGAATATATATATAATAAATTACACTTTATATCAAATTATTATATTTTGGTGCACACATGGAGGAATAAATGAGATAAGAAAAAAAATTTTTTATCTTTGCAATTTTTTTTTATTACTACTCATTTAAATAAGTAAAAATTTATCAGCAATAACAGAATGAAAATATTAATGAAGTTAAATAAATTCACTGTTAAATCGTTAAACGATCTTTAATTGAAATTTAATATTGCACAACATCATCGTATCTGTTTAAAAAATTCTCCAAATGCTAAACATTTAAAATTAAAATTTTCAGATATAGACCTGGTTCAAACACCTAAAAATTGGTAAGAGGCACCACATGTTAAATATGGCCGTGATCGTAGTGGCGATATGTCTGAAAAAGTAAATGAATTGGCAACCAATGAAATTATTAAGAATTAAAGTTAAATATTATCAAAATTTAATTAAGAAAAAGTTGCCTATTGATAAATATCAGGAGCAGAAGCTGAAAAATAAAAAGTAAAAAGACTCACCCTTTTGTGAAGTAAACAGACATTCATGTAATGCAAATATGAATTTAATTCTTACTGACACACAATTATGCTTGGCCAAGCTCAGTTGCTACTTTTTACCTTTACATTGCTGAGACAATTACAAGTTAAATTTAATTATTGGATGAAATTAGTAATTGAAATTAGGTGTTACACTGCGTAGACAATCCTTTAACATTGATGAAATGGTTGTAGATCTGAGAGTTCACTATTGCAAACTAATTTTATATCGTCCGAATTATTATGTCCTTAGCCCAGTACTAAAGTCCTGTGTATAGGAAGATTTTGCCAAGAAAATTGAGGATAAGTTGGAGGATATGTTCATGGAAAGTCACTACGGAGAGGAATGTTGAAGGAATTAATTCGCTGATGATATCGGAGAGCGTAGACAGCTAAGTAATCACATTCTTTAAGATTCATGAAGAACGACAGGAGTAGGAATATTGAGCGTAGCACTTTTTCTGCATGCAAAATTGTTGAAATTCTTGGATTATCACTGACATTCGAAAACGCGATGTCCACTTGCAGTCACATCCACCGCTCGCAGTCGAGAAGATTCAAACTTCTATAAGGATTGCTATTGAGTACTAGAATTCTATTAATCTGGATACAATGGCATTTTATTTTTAGGGAAATGAATATGATGTCATCCGCAGTGATCAGGACTTTTAAAAATTCTTTTCATGAAGAAAATCTGGCTTCTTAAAAAAGAGGATACATCTTCACCCAACAACAAAATTTTCCGTCTGAGGCCAGAGCCTCAAACGTACGTGTGTATTGCTCATTACATCATTGACAAGTGAGATAGACAAAGCGCACATGGCCCCCAAAGATTGTTGGACTGATGCTGAGCGATCGGCACGTACGCTTTTGAGTCACAACGATAACGATTTTCATCGCAATCGAAATATCGATAACGATTTGTATCATAATCGAAGTTGCATTCCTGAGTTACGGAGATATTGGTGCCTGATACTAAAACAAGATGGAGGATAGAGTGACGTCACAACGTTCTTTTTCTGCGAGGAAGAAACACAAAAAATGGCTAACTGTGTCGGGAAAAAAAAATGGATTGCGGGTCTTTTAAAACTGACAGAAGTGATTAAATATTGTAATGCGAATATCTCGCTAAATTACGGTTTAAAATTAATGAAATTTTGGCAATCGCTTAGAAATAAATAGTAGCATCCAATAACTAGTATGTTGTGGCCATCACAAAACTTTCTTCTATCTCATACTTGTCAATACTTCAAAATTCATTATCACAGTGTGCATGCTCATCATGAGGATTCTAAAAAGATGAAATTCCGTGCATTAGTTCTTGAGATATTACTGTCCATGAAATCGTGTAAATCCATCAAAATGCAGCATAGCAGCGCCACCTATCGTGTGATTTACACCAGAACCTAATTATCATCAACATATGCCAATGTCTAACTGAATATGAAGTTTGGGGAAAATCCGTGCATTAGTTCCTAAGATAGAGCTATTGCGCAAATCATGACAAATGCAGCATAACTAGGGCTGGGCGATACATCGATAAAACCGATATAAATTATAAATCGCGATGACGATATCAAAAAATCCTATACAACGGTACATCACAATTCTCGTAATCATGATGTAAACCGCGATTATCGTAATCGTGATGTAAACCACAATTATCATAATCGTGGTGTAAACCGCGATTATCATAATCGTGATGCAAACCACGATTATCATACTTTTTCATTAAACTGCAATCGGCGCTTTTTCAACTTCGAGTACTCATTCTACCATTCTAAATCGCAGGTTATTACGATGACCATGATACTAATGGAGTATTTTATCCCTGCCTAAACCATGATGACATTAAATACCGAATAATCGGTTTCGATCATCATGATACGTCTCACCCTAAACCATGATCACTCCTCAAGATTCTCCCAGCTTCAACCGTGATATTAACCAAACCCTCAGTTTTCGATAAACATGATACTATCATGGTATTACCATGGTATTACGCTGTGATTTCTCTCATCGTAAACGGTTTTTCAAAAGGGGAAAAAGTGATAGTTTCGGTGTTCAGGTTCAGATGACGGGCGATAAATATGATACAGCTGGTTTTTCTCATGTAGTTGCCGACAGCAAATGATATTGTTTGTTTTGTTTTATCTTCAATCTGGTTCAGCGGTTTTGAATGAATATTTGTTCGTTGTTAATGAACAATATGTGAATCAGGGAGATAAATAAATGAAATATTACATTTTATATGCAACAGTGGATTTAATTGGACAAATGAAATAATACTTCCATAGCAATATATATTAATGTTTATTCCAGGTTCTTTTTTTATGCAGATATTTTTACTTCTCTGAAGCTCGTTTTTTTTTCTCCTGGTAGTTTCTTTTAAAAATTGACATATGTGAGTATTTGGTATTTACTGCCTCTGTCATTGTTTGTTTGTGGGGAGTGGGGGAGAATATTTAGATGTCAATATTTATTTAATGTCACTAGAATTCAAAATAAAAAACAGGGCAGAAAAATTAAGCAGTTAAAGTTTGTGTACTGACAATCAAAAGAGGAAAGACGTAAATTGTTCGGTGTGTGTGTGTGTGGGAAGGGGGGGGTTAGTTTTTTTTCTTCATTTAGCGGACATTGGTCGAAATGCAGGAGATCCTCATCCAAGTTCCCCAATAGAACAAGCATAAGAGATAGTCTTAAAGGTTAAGAAAAAAATATTTTTTAATTCAGAATTTTTAAGTTTAAACTCTTAGGGCTGTTCTCAAAAAAATATTATTTCACGCAAAAATTTCTAGCACATTCACGGATTTTTTAAATGTAATAGCAAGAAATTAGTTGAAAGTGACAGTAACTCGTTAAAATCCTTATCCGCTATTGCATAAAGTTATTTAACCCTTTGCACTCCGTTGTCACCACTGTGGCGACACCATCTTTCCTTTCAAAATTTGTTTTTGGCACCTGTAATAAAGGATAATAAAATTTCCTTACTTAATCTTAGCATTTTTGAAATTGTGTACTTGAAGGAAACTTCTTTTATAAAAGTGGTGCCGACCGAAAAAAATTTGTGTAAGAGACGCCGGAGTCCAAAAAGTTAATTATTGTGGTTCATGTACACAGCATACATGGACGATGGAAAAATGAAATTAAGGGGAAGGTAAATTTTGAAACACATTTGATTATGATTCGCAGATCACGCAGAGTTTTATTTTTCTTAAAAAAAAAAAAAATGGAGAATATAAAAATGAAATAAAATAAACTAAGAGCTTTTGTCGGGGACGTCGACGCATAGTAAGACAATTTTAAGCATAACAGCACAACAGCAATATAAATATTATTTAACAAATTATAAGATATAAACAATTCAAAAATTGACTTTAACCAAACTATTATTTTTCTCTCTCTGTTAACGATTTTTTTTTTTTTTTTTTTTTAATATATATTATTATTTTAGTTCTTTTACTTTCTACTATCTTTACAAGAAGAAAGTATTGGATTCATGAAAATTTTGTCATCCGGGTTTCGACTGATTTATATGTTTAGAAAGTTTTGAACACGATTTGACTATTTTTAAAAAGCTTTGTCTGTCTCTTTGTAACACAAATTTTGTAGGCACTCTATCTCAAGAACTAATGCACGGAATTTAACAAAATTTTAGATTCTTTTACATCTTGTTATAAATTAGTGTAAATTACTTGACAGGTAGGTGCATTTTTTACAATATCCGCAATAACTTTATCTCAAAAACTAATGCACGGATTTTTGTCAGATTTCAAATTCAGTTATGCCTTGTAAATTGGTGCTGATTAGTTCTTGGTGTAAATGGCCCAACAGGCGGAGCTACTATGCTGAGTTTTCACGATTTTCGCAATAGCTCTGTCTGAAGAACTAATGCGCTGATATTTATCAAACTTCAGATTCAGTTAGACTTAGACGTAGACATAAATTTTACTGATTAGTGTTTGGTGTTTATAGCCTATAAGTGGCGCTGTTATGCTGTATTTTTCAAAATTTCCGCTATAGCTTTTTCTCAAGAATTATCGCACGTATTTTCATAACATTTCAAATTCAGACAGACGTTGACATAACTTGTTGCTGATTAAGTGTTAGTGTTAATCGTCCAATAGGTGGCGCTGCTATGCTGCATTTTCCACAATTTTAGCGATATCTGTATCTCAAAAACTAATGCACGAATTTTAATCAAACACCTTATTCTGTTACGGTTTCACATAAGTAGATCCTTCTTAGGCTTGGCTGTATACTGTCCAACAGGCATTGCTTTTATGATTTTTAGATTAGGAATTTTGGATACAGACATCTAATAAGGTTGGTGCTGAAATTCAATGATTTGTTTGAAAGATGCGATGCTTATATTTCCTTTTAACTGCATGCAATTTAGTGCACCTATATCTTTAGAATATTCATGATGGGCATAGATTGTTATTTAATTTTTCCTCTGTGATAGCGAATTTTGAAGCAATAACACGTAGAAATAGAAGACATTTTTGCCATTAACACATCCTACTAGTTTCTTTTAGCATTTATTTATTTAGATTTACTTATTTATACATAGTTTTTTATTAATCTATTTGAGAATGATATATATATATATATATTTTTTTTTAAATTTTAATCCTTCATAAAATATATAATGTATATTGAAGTTATACATATATTATAAATGTACATATATTTTTTTGTTCATATGTCGCAATATCGATGTATCGGAATATCGTGATATAAAGTTGCCAATTTATCACGATATTTCATTTTAGACATCGCCCAGCCCTAGGCATAACAGTGTCACCTGTTGAGCGATTTACACAACCACATAATCAGTATCAACATTTATCAAGGTGTACTTGAATCTGAACTTTGATGAAAATTCGTGCATTAGTTCTTGAGATAGAGCTATTGAGGAAATAGTGCAAAATGCAGCATAGCAGCGCCACCTATTGGGCGATATTCACCAACACGTAGTCAGCATCATTTCATATCAAAAAGAAACTGAATCTGAAGTTTGATGAAAATATGTCCATTAGTTCTTGAGATACAGCGATTGCAGAAATCGTGAAAAATGCTGTATAGCAGCGCCACCTGTTGAGCGATTTACACCAAAATGTACAAAATGTCAATTCATATCAAGATTAACTGATTCTGAAGTTTAGTGAAAATTGTTGCATTAGTTCTTCAGATACCGCTATAATGGAAATTCTGAAAAGTGCAGCATAGCAGCGCCACCTGTTGAGCGATTTGCACCAACACGTAATCAGCATCAAGTCTTATCAAGGACTAACTGAATCTGAAGTTTCATGAAAATCCGTGCTTTAGTTCTTGAGATAGAGCCATTGCGGAAATCATAAAAAATGCAGCATAGCAGCGCCACCTGTTGAGCGATTTACACCAACACGTAATCAGCATAAAGTCATATCAAGGACTAACTGAATCTGAAGTTTCATGAAAATCCGTGCTTTAGTTCTTGAGATAGAGCCATTGCGGAAATCATAAAAAATGCAGCATAGCAGCGCCACCTGTTGAGCGATTTGCACCAAAAACTAATCAGCATCAATTTGTATCAGGGACTAACTGAATATGAATTTTTATTAAATTCCGTGCATTAGTTCTTGAGATAGAGCGCCCACAAAATTTATGTCACACACAGACACACATTTTGTAAAAACATGTTTTTCAGGTTCTCTGACCTCTAAAACGTGTAAATCCGTTGAAAACCGGAATTCGAAAATTTTCATGAATCCAATACTTTCTTCTTGTAAAGATAGAAGAAAGTAAAAATAGTTTGGGAATAAAATAATTAATATTAATTAACTTTTTTAATTTATATTTTCAGAAGTTAGCGATTGTTAGAAAAGCATTGTAAGTTACTTTAACGTACGATACTCCGTAATGTTTATATTCTAAAAGATCTGTACATTATTAGAATGATATTTAATTGCATATTATAATATTTATTACTTTGAATAATTATTAATTATAAGATTATTAACGGAATATAAATTATTTAAAATGCTTTTTTTTTATTTACTTAATACGTTTTTAAAAGTTGTGTTTGTACTTATATATTGAATTTTAAATAGGAAAATAATGCAGACGATAAATGAATAATCCGAAATATTGAAAATGTAACATAAGGATTAAAATATTACCAGATTGCATCAAGCTGCTCTATCCACGAACTATTACGGCTAAGTCACAACGCTGGCAGGATAAAAATAAATTTAAATATTCTAATGATGAAAAACACAAACAATAAATAGATTAAATGCCTTGAGAGCATTTCCCCTGGCAGTGTAAAATATCTGCCATAACGAGATATGTTTGAGACCAGAGGACTATATGCAATAGCATGAACACACTCTGTCATCTCTCAGTATAAATACTATCCGAATGAAGACACAAACCGAGAAACGACCTCTAACCGGAAATTCCCGGATGTAACGTAATCGAAACTTTCATGAATAATTATCGGCTATCAGTGAGTCAAATGATTAATGTATGCTGCCATCTATTGCCGTAATGACGTACTAAGCCATTCGATTTTTGAAGAAATCGGCGTTTGCTTAAAAAGTTACTGCCATGAACGCAAAGTCTAAAATGTACATAAAGTTAAAAATGACACTACTTTTAAAGTAAAAGTATGAAAGAAGTTAAATAGTAAGTAAACTATTGTTTAAATAAAGAATATATATTTAGCAATGATACATACAATCATTGATTATTCCTATCATGCGGCAACGTATAGCAGGCATGCTGTGGATGTGCAGCAAAATTTGTTAGTTTCACATTCCACCAACAGGAATAGCACTCTATTCTAAGTGTCTATCCAAACAAAACTCTGTTATACAACCTATCCTTACATATGTTAGTCGAAAGGATGTGGGATTGAAATAAGAATTTAAGAAATTTGCTGAAATTACTATTCAGAAATAATGGTAACTACTACCACTCAAATTAACAGGCAATATGTTAACTTTATATAGCCTAAAATAAAAAATTGGACTTAAAATAATGATAATTAGTGGAGAAAACCTAAGATTTAAATAATGTGCCATATGAAAGCATTTGTTTTTCTTTTAAAAATTTGATTTTCTGATAAAATAAAAAGTTCTTAATCGATTTTTCTTAAAATTACATATTTGGAATTAGCGTTAACAGGTATAGGTGTATAAATTGTAAATCTATAAATGCAGTATTTGTAAAAAATTAATTTTTATAATGGGGTTGTTCTGCAGGCTATAATCTGTGTATCTTATTCTGGACCAAGTGTCTGCCTTTTAAACTGCCTTGTTCAAAGGAATTATGTTTCTTTGAAAGAAAATAAAATCATTTAATTTATTAAATGACATTTTTAATTAATATTTCAAGTTCTACTGGGAGTAGAACTGGGCGATGTAGAAATTTCTTAAATCGATTTATCATCTACCTAACATCGCAATTTAATGCTAATTGTTTTTATATGACTACAATAATTTTGAATAAAATTTTGTTGTTCTATTTCTTTTCATACAAAATTTGTATATTTTTTAATGATGAAATTATGTATTTTTACTTTTATTACTCTATTACAATAGGTTTTCATTGTCTTATAAAGTTTATTTTAAGGCTTATTCAGTGATTTTTTACTTTCTTCTATCTTTACAAGAAGAAAGTATTGGATTCGTGAAAATTTTCGACTCCCGGTTTTCGACGGATTTACACGTTTTAGAATGCCCAGAACACGATTTAATGGTTTTTAGAAAATGTCTGTCTGTGAGTCTGTCTGTCACTCCGTCACTCTGTCTGTGAGTCTGTATGTGACAAAAATTTTGTGGGCGCTCTATCTCAAGAACTAATGCACAGAATTTCACAAAACTTATTATTTAATTATACCTTGATATAAACTGGACCTGATTAGTTTTTGGTGAAAATCGCCCAACAGGTGGTGCTGCTATGCGGCATTTTTCACGATTTCTGCAATAGCTATATCTCAAGAATTACTGCACGGATTTTCATAAAACTTCAGATTCAGTTAGTCCAGGATATAGTTTGGTGCTGATTACTTTTTTGTGAAAATCGCCCAACAGGTGGCGCTGCTATGCTGCATTATTCATGATTATCGCAATAGCTCTAACTCAAGAAAAAATGCACGAATTTTCATCAAACTTCAGATTTCGTTAGTCCTTGATATAAATTAGTGCTGTTTAATTTTTGGTGTAAATCGCCCAACAGGTGGCGCTGCTGTGCTGCATTTTCACGATTTTCGCAAGAGCTGTATCTCAAGAACTATTGCACTGATTTTCATCAAACTTCGGATTTGTTAGTCCTTGACATGAATTGACGTGTAAATTAGTGCTGTTTAATTTTTGGTGTAAATCGCTCAACAGGTGGCGCTGCTATGCTGTATTTTTTGCGATTTCCGCAATAGCTTTATCTCAAGAACTAACGCTTAGATTTTCAACAAACTTCAGATTCAGGTATACCTTGATATCATTTAGTGCTGTTTATTTTTAGTGTAAATCGCTCAACAGGTGGCGCTGCTATGCTACATTTTTCAGAATTCCCTCTGTAGCTCTATCTCAAGAACTAATGCACGAATTTTCATCAAACTTCAGATTCAGATATACTTTGATATGAATTAGTGCTAAATTCATGTAATTTCTTGTACTATTTAAATGATTTAATTGACGTGATTTATATAGAAGAAAGTTTTGTGATGGCCACAACATACTAGTTTAGTTCTGAGACAAAATCCCCCCAAGCCAAAGTGATTTTGTCCTACTTTTCAAAATAACAATAATAATAATAACGATTATTTAAAAATACTAAATGTAAATCTTAAAATATACAATTGATATCTTGGAATTAGAAAAAAAAAAAAAAAAATTAGAAATTGTTTAAATAATAAATGTCAATAATTTTTGAATTTTTAAAGACAAGAGGCAAAAAGTGAGACAAAGTCATTCCAGTTGATGGTAGTCTATAAGTGCTATTTCGAAAACTAACGATTTTCATGAAAATCAGGAATGTTAAAAATTTACCATGAGAATCAGAAGAATTTTTTTTCTTTCTTTGTTCATTGTCAGAGTATCAGTAGTCTGTCAGCGGTGTGAAGTGCTTGGCGTAGAAGCACTATCCTTCTTGCAATTCTGTCAACAAGATATGACAGTCACAGCAAAATCTGCGATACTAGCCTCATTGATGGCAAGGGGTTTGGGAAGGGGGAGAGGACAAACAACTTACAAAATCTACCTAAGTATAGGAAATTTGTTTATGCAGTATGCTTTTAATATCTATACTTCATTTTATTGTATTCTTTCAGAAGCAGACGATTCTCTCTAAGTTTAATGTTAGTGCATTGTTTAAGTGTCTTTATTGTAAGCTATTAGTGTTTTTATTGTTATTATTAAGGAAGTAACACTTCATTTCAGAACTTTTTTAAATATAAAAATATGTCAGGCAGATCGTTTTGTCTGCATACAAATTGCAATTCCAAACTTTCTTTTTTTTTTTGCTTTTCTTACAATACAAAACAGTAAATACTTCACTAATTTTCATTGCTGAATATTATCTGCATGCAATATATTAATTTAGGTAGCACACAATTGGTTTTTATATGTTTTTGGTGAGCATAAAGTTAAT
Source organism: Maratus speciosus (assembly GCA_963932465.1). Classification (NCBI taxonomy): domain Eukaryota; kingdom Metazoa; phylum Arthropoda; class Arachnida; order Araneae; family Salticidae; genus Maratus; species Maratus speciosus. The sequence goes on from OZ010791.1 coordinate 417,761,485, forward strand.
TGAAACAATCTTATATGAAATGAAACTTATTAAGTTCACATATTTATAGAACTTTCTCCCATCCTCTTTAATAAAAAGCTATACCTTACTGACAACTGGCTTTTTCACTTATCGTTGCCACAGATTAAATCTTGGAAAATGAAACATTTGAAGTTACTGAAAAAATTAATAGCTTGAAAAGTATTTGTCAGAAAATTGTTAGAAACTGCATTACAAAGGTAAAAAATTGTATTTTTCTTGATATAAATTTTAAATCTAATGATTATGCCGTTTTTCAAATATTGAATTTCAAAAATTACCAAATTTCAAAATGGAGTACCACAGCGAAACCTTCACACATAAAAAGATAATGATAACGGCAATGTGTTTTGACATGTATACTGGCTATAGCATGAGCCACAAACTATAGTAGCCTTATTATTCTGTTAAAATATAAAAGTGAATTATGATGCCATGAGTGGAGGATTTTGATTTAATTCTTGACAAATACTAGATGTGCTATTTCTTTGTAGTTGTGAATAATATAGGTTAATTCACATATGACCTCATATTTAAAATGAATGTATGGTTAATGCATGGCTTTTACAAGAGGAAGTGATATCATGAAGGGCTTTTCATGAATATACATCTCTTTCAATTTTTTTTTCAGGAATCAAAACTATATTTATTTAGGCTTAGGAAACATTAAAAAATACTGGTATAAAAGCAAAATTTCTCAAGGCTTTCAATATATTAAAAAAGAGAGCATATTTGTGCAAGATTCATAGTCCGTACAGTGTTTAATTTAAAAATTGAATTTTCTAATCAAACACGTTTAAAATCCTGGGCAAGCTAGTAACTCTATAACTAAGTAACATAAAACGATGTGTTACACATAGGGTTGAAGGATGTGTGTGTGTAAGAGACAACTTAGTGAAAAGCCAATACAACACAATCACAAATTGTTTCTCGAATTTTTAATTTGCTTTATCTCACCTGTTCAATATATATATACAGCATTCAAAGGTTTTGTGGTACTAAAATTTAAAAATAAATGAATAGAAATACAAACAATTATCAAGGAGTTTAAGTTCTACGGAAAAAAACCCTGGAAATGGCAAAGAATTTTATTTCAGTTATTGAGTATTGTTACTGATCGTAATTAAAATCTCCCGTACGAGGGCGCTGTGTCAGCGCCGTAATTTTATTTATTATTCCAATCGTCTGCGTGTTGACGATAGATTGTAATTTAGTTACTAGTGAGTGGAAACACTGAATTTTTGTTGTTGTTGTTATTGAGATAATGGAATGTTTGATTTGAAAACGGCCAGAGAGACTGTTTCACTCTTAACAATTATTGTTTTAAAATAAAGAAATATACAGTTCACTGCGAAGAGTTCCTTAAAAATGGTGTCATTGAGTAACTTATTGTTTTATTCTTAACAGAAATTGGTCCGTCGAGCCGGAGTAAACGGATTTATCGTTTGCTTTTAGAGTCAAGAATCAGCGACGAGACTTGGTTTCTTCGAATAAGGTAGGACTTTTTCTTTAACATGGCTACTGAATTAAAAAATATTTTGACAAAAAAAAGTGTTTTAAAATGTAAAATTACTAAATTTGTGAGTGAAATTAAATTAAGTGACTCTGATGAATGTTCTTTAGAACTTGTAAATACGAAATGTGATCAATTCAATACAGAATTGAAAGAAATGTTTGATAAAATTTATTCATTGTGCGATGAGGAGGAAATTGATAGATATATCGATGAACTATCATCGATTGAAAAAGAGTTAGATGAAACTTGGTTAAAAATTAAAAGAGCGAAACAAAAACAAATAAATGTTCTTAATGAATCAAAGCCGAAACAAGAGAATAGTGTAACGGAAGTTCGACTTCCCACGATTAATCTACCTTCTTTTAGTGGAAACGTACAGGATTGGATATATTTTAGTGATCTTTTTAAATCTAGCGTTCACAATAATAGCGCACTTTCGGGTGCTCAAAAGTTATCATATTTGAAATCTTTGCTTCATTCTGAAGCTGCAAAAGTTGTACAAAGTATAACGATTTCAGATGATAATTATCAAACAGCGTGGTCCTTATTAGAGGAAAGATATTCCAATAAAAGACAACAAGTGTTTGCTCACATTAAAAAATTAATGTCCATTAATTCAATACAAAGTGAAACACCTAGTGCTATTCTTAATTTAGCAGATACCGCCAGTGAATGTATCAGATCTCTAGAAATTCTCGATCAAAAAATTGAAGGGTTTGCGGATACAATAATAACTTATATATTGTGGCAGAAATTAGATGGGTCCACAAAATTATGGTTTGAACGTGAACAAAAAAAAGACGAGCTACCAAAATTAAAAGAATTAATCGAGTTTTTAAAAAGACAAGCGAGAACACTGCAAGTTTCCAAACCTCTTATAAATAATGTAACTCCTAAACGCAATGCTCAACAACGAATCACTAGTATGGTATCTACATCTAATGGTAAAAACTCAAAAACATTTAAATGTGTTAAGTGTCAGAGTAATGAATTCCACGGTTTGCACAAATGTCCAGAATTCTTAAATCTTTCAGTGGCTTCTAGATATGAATTCGTAAAGAAAAATAATATTTGTTTTAACTGTTTAAAATTCCACTCGGTTAGAAATTGTAAATCTACTTATTCTTGTCAGAAATGTATGAAAAAACATTCGAGTTTACTGCATTTCGAGAATGAAAATGAAAAGCAAATTCAAAACAGCGATAGAAAAAATGAATTTATTTCAAAACCCGAGGTCAGTGATTGCAATACCCAAAACCAGAATCAAATCGTAGCGCATTCAAATCTAGACCCGAATGCTGCAACATTTCACATTTCTAACGAAAGAGCATTTTCAGGTACATCTGTTTGTGAGATGAATTATTTAAGTTCTGGCATCTTATCAACTGTCATTGTTTATATTAAAAATAAATTTGGTGAATTTAAGCCGTTAAGAGGTTTGATTGATGCTGGATCAATGAGTAATTTCATTACGATTCAGTGTGCTGATTATTTAGGAATTAAGAAAGAAAAAATAAAAGTTGCGGTTTCAGGATTAAATGGCATCTCCGTGAATATTAACTCCAAGGTAAAAGCATTAATTTCGAACAATTCAAATTTTAAGGCGGAAATAGAACTTCTTTGTGTACCAAAAATATCGGATACTATTCCAGTAAATCGGATTAACGTTCCAACAGAACAATACCTTAATAACATTAAATTAGCGGATCCAGAATTTTACAAACCTGGAAAAATTCATGTTCTTTTGGGAGCTCAAATATTTTATGATCTTTTAGAAGTCGGTCGAATTGAAGTCCCCAATTCTAATTTAAAATTCCAAAACTCGGTATTTGGATTCATTGCCTGTGGAAGCGTATTAAATCCTGACAATCAAATCACGCAAAATACTCATTGTGGGCTTGTTTGTAACTATGAAGATTTGACAAAAGAAGTTCAAAAATTCTTTCAGTTAGAAACATTAGGGATAAAAGACGATCCCACATGTACTGACGAAGATAGAGCATTAGAAATATTCGAAAAATCTGTATCTTATAAAAATAAACGTTACGAAGTTACCTTACCATGGAAAAAAGATTGGCGAGAAATGAACGACAATCTCAAAATAGCCAATAATAGACTAAACTGTCTTAAAGTGAAAATGAAGCGAAAATTAGAGCTTCGTGCTCAATATTGTGAGACTTTGAAAGATTATGAAAATAAAGGAATCATAGAAAAAATAACGGAAACGCACAAGCCAGTGGAGAAACCACTTTTTTATCTTCCACATCAACCTGTCTTTAGACAAAGCCTGACAACAAAAATGAGAGTAGTCTTCGATGCCAGCTCACACGATGTTGGCGAATTATCGTTAAATGATTGTCTTTGGCCAGGTCCAAATCTAAATCCAAACATATTCGATCTACTTATCAATTTTAGATTAAACAAAATAGCATTGATAGGTGATATAGAAAAAGCCTTTCTGCAGATATCCCTAGCGGAGAAAGACAGAGATGCAGTGAGGTTTTTATGGATTGGAGATAGAGGTATAGAAATATATCGCTTCAACCGAGTTCTTTTTGGTATGAATGCTTCCCCGTTTCTTCTTGCTGCTACTCTAAGAAAACATATCAAGAAATTTCAAGTTAGATATCCTACAACAACAAAGTTATTAGATAGGTGCCTCTACGTTGATGATTTCATCGCTGGTGCTGACAACTTGCAAGATGCGTTAGAAATCTCTCGAAATGCTGTTTATATTATGAGCGAGGCAAGTATGAAACTCAGAAAATGGTCAACTAATGATCACGATTTGATGGAGCAATGGAAACAAGAAGGGTTTGATACTCAGCCTCTACACAACCCAATTGAATTAGGATTTGACTCAACAAAGGTTCTAGGAATGTCTTGGCATACGAGTGAAGATTGCTTTATCGTAGATGTAAAAGGCTTATTAGAAATGTTATCAAAAAATGAAAACACCAAGCGCTTCATCCTGCGTGCTATTGGAAAAATATTCGACCCTCTTGGCTTGCTCACTCCTTATACTATTCGCATGAAATGCCTATTTCAAGATCTGTGGTTGAGGAAAATTGCTTGGGATGAAGATCTACCAATAGATGTTAAAGAAAAGTGGCTTCAATGGTGTTCTGAGATCCCACGCCTCTCCGACCTAAAAATTCCAAGAATTGTGCTAAATTCAACGAAAGAAGAAAATTCAGATGTGGTAGAGATTCACTGTTTTTGCGATGCTAGTAAGAAAGCCTTCGGCACTGTCATATACCTCAGAATTGTAAAAGAAAATGCTATTGAAGTTAACCTTGTGACTTCAAAAAGTAGAGTTACACCTCTTAAAAAAATCACTTTACCAAGATTAGAGCTATTGGGAGCTTTACTTGCTGCCCGACTAGATAATGCAGACAAGAAAATAGTAGATCATAAGAAGCCATCAGATGTGTTCTTCTGGACAGACTCGAAAATCACTTTGTACTGGATTAGAGGTTCTAGTAAAAGATGGAAATCATTCATAGCGAATCGTGTCAACGAGATTCAATCTTTGACTGACTCCAATTCGTGGTTTCATTGTCCGGGAAAGTCTAATCCAGCCGACCTCCTTACCAGAGGCGTCAGTGTTGATATGCTCTTAGAAAAGGATTTGTGGTTTAAAGGTCCCCCCTTTTTGAGAGAAACTGTTCTCCCAACTAATGACTGCAACATCCAAAATTCGCCAGATGACTATTCTGATGAACTAAAGAAAACAGTTAAATGTGAAAATGATAACTCTTTAGTTACTCTAGCTATTTATGATCAAAATTATTTATTAGATTATATTATTAGTGTTAGTAATAATTATATAACTATCATTCGTATTTTATGTTATGTGCTTAGATTTATTCATAACCTTCGAAATGTTAATAGAGTGAAAGATCATCTTACTTCTAAAGAATTGAATGCTGCAGAATTATCACTGATAAAGATGGTTCAACAAAGTGAGTATCAGGAAGAAATAAAATGTCTTCAGAAAGGTAATTCGGTACCAAATAAAAGTAAACTAAATTCTTTAAATTGTTTCTTAGATGAAAGTAATATTTTAAGAGTTGGGGGTAGATTGGGTAACTCATATTTGACAACAAATGAAAAACATCCTATGGTTCTGCCAAGTAAGCATCCCCTTACTTTAATTATTGTAAGATATTTTCATTTAAAGTATTTACATGTAGGATCACAAACATTGTTGTACCATATTCGTCGTAAATTTTGGATAACTAATGGTAGAAACATCTGTCGCAAAATAACATATGAATGTGTCACTTGTTTTAAAAACAAGCCTGTATTAGCGAGTCAAGTTATGGGTGACTTGCCCAAAGAGCGTGTTACACCTTCATTTCCATTTTCCATTATTGGAACTGATTATTGCGGCCCTTTTTACATTAAATTCAAAAATCAAAGGAAAGGTACATATAATAAAGTGTATGTATGTATATTCGTTTGTCTCTGCACCAAAGCTATTCATCTAGATTTCGTTTCAGATCTCACTTCTGCAGCCTTCATTGCTTGTTTTAAGCGCTTTGTTAGCAGAAGGGGAAAGTGTTCAAAAATATTTTCTGACAATGCAAAAAACTTTGTAGGGGCAAACTTAGAATTGAAAAGGCTTCACAATTTGGTTAGACACCCAGATGAAGCATTAGCTGATTATTTTGCAAGGGAAAATATCGAATGGAATTTTATTCCTCCGAAAGCGCCGAACTTCGGTGGTCTTTGGGAGGCAGGGGTTAAATCATTCAAATTCCATCTAAAACGTGTAATTGGTAACGCGCACCTCACTTTAGAGGAATTTCTGACAGTAATTCTAGAAATTGAAAGTGTTTTGAACTCAAGACCTCTGTCCCCATTGTCATCAGATTTCGACGATTTCAAGACTCTGTCACCGGGTCATTTTCTTATAGGTAGGCCCTTAACGTCTATTATTGAACCTCAGCTCACTGAAATTTCGGAAAACAAACTTAGCAACTGGCAAAAAATAACAAAATATAGCCAGCAAATATGGAAATTATGGAAGCGGGACTATCTGAACACCTTGCAGCAACGTAATAAATGGCAAATAAATAAAAACAATATAAATGTTGGTTCTCTCGTATTGATCAAAGATGAAAATATGCTCAGCACAAAATGGGCAACAGGTAGGATTTCCGAGATATTTCTCGGTAAGGACAAAAAAGTTCGAGTAGTGAACATTCGTCTGCCTAGCGGTACAATAATAAAGAGAGATGTGAGAAGTATTTGTCCTCTTCCAATTAATGGAAACTAATTTCTTTAATGTATATATTTGGTATATTTTGAATATATTTTGTTGTTTAATTTCTATAGTATGTTTTATTGTATTCAAATGTAAAGTAATTTAGCCATTTTTCCTTTGTTATTAATTATATCTTTGCATTGTTATATGTAGTATTATGTAATTTTATATTATATATTAGAGTAGTTTTGAAACCTGCAGGTTTCAACGGTCGGGAGTATGTTACTGATCGTAATTAAAATCTCCCGTACGAGGGCGCTGTGTCAGCGCCGTAATTTTATTTATTATTCCAATCGTCTGCGTGTTGACGATAGATTGTAATTTAGTTACTAGTGAGTGGAAACACTGAATTTTTGTTGTTGTTGTTATTGAGATAATGGAATGTTTGATTTGAAAACGGCCAGAGAGACTGTTTCACTCTTAACAATTATTGTTTTAAAATAAAGAAATATACAGTTCACTGCGAAGAGTTCCTTAAAAATGGTGTCATTGACTAACTTATTGTTTTATTCTTAACAAGTATAAATATGAAATCATACTTATAAGATGCAAGATGTTATTCATTTATAACAAGCAAGTATAATTAATTAGCTATGTGTAGATTAGTAGTGTTATCTTTTTGAAGCCACTTTACCTAGATAAAGTGTATTAAAAATTCAAACTTAAAAATTAATGCTAATATAATCAGTGCAGTTTTCCCCTAATAAATATATCTTATTTTGTAAGCAGACTAATCATTTCAGATACAAAATTTCATTTCAGTTACTCTGAGGGGATTTTTTTCCCCCTCCTTTAAAATATATTCAAGTTATGTAGCATCACAGAACAGCATAAATTTTGATTTGTTGCCATATCTTTTCAAGGATTAAAACTGAATTGGCGTCAAAAATTTTATATGCCATGAAAATCAAATGCCTGAAATATCAGTTGGTTGCATTTTATCCCGATCAATTACTGGGTATGAGAAAATTTTATTTGTCATCCTTTGAAACTGACAACAAAAAAATGACAAAAAGCTTTTCAAAAGTAAGCTACAAAGCTACTTATAATTCATTTTAAGATTTTGATAACTCTGTAATAGTGCCTACAATTGTCTTTGTAGTATCGAGAGAGACTGATGCCAGAGATTTTCTGCACATAGGAGATTTAGAATCTTAAATGCTGAAGCAAGTGAGACTAGCATAAATTTCAGTCAAAGCAATACAGAAAATATATGTTGGATTAAATAAGGAACATTTTGCAGCATTTCCTTGTATAATTTTCCTGTTCACATTCGGAAAATGAAGTGTTTTCTCTTTGTTTTACTACTTATAAAACAAAATGCGAAAATGTATGAAAGTGACATTTTCTAGTGGTGTTCTAAATCAAGGTTGCCGGCTTTTAGCCAGGCCAAAAAAAATGCCGGCTTTTATTTTTTAAAGTTGGTTTACAGTTAATTTGTTTTAAATTTGGATCAATTAATTTTTAATGCACTTATAAATATTTTCTACTAAAAAAATTATAGATTTCTATTTAATTTTGTCAAATAAATAAGTCTATAACTTCTAGAAGGCAAATGTGAAGGTATTATGTCTGAAAATATATATATAAATATACATAAACATTGAAAATAATATAAGTTAGGCTCCAAACTGGTATTTTGAAATTCTATATTACATAGCTCCACATACACTACACACAGGGGTGTAAAACTTTTTTGAAAATCTAGGAGCCAGCTCAAAAATCTAGGAGACAGTTTCTATCGATAAGAAATTTGTAAAATGAAATTAAAGTATAAGTTAATAATAGTACATACAAATTACTCTTTTTAATTAAATATATCTGACACATGACAAATTTTTCTTGTATAAAAAAGTAATGTTACATAAAATCAGGGTTGTAGAAAACCCGGGTTTTTTATAAAAAACCCAGCCCGGCTGGGTACCCAGGCAGCTACCCACTGCAACCCTTATAGTTGTAAAAAACCCAGCCTGCCTGGGTAGCTGGGTGGGTACCCGGGCAGCTACCCACTACAACCCTGCATAAAATTATAAATATTGATATAAAAAATTGGAAGTGCTGATGTAAAATACAAATAATAATCATTAAAAACTTCTTTAAACACCTCAAAAGTACAAATATGTAATGCACTTCAAGGACTATAATATATGCCATAAATCAATACTGTTAACTTATTGTTTGTCCTCATTTGCTTTTAGATTTTTATGATGTTTATGACCGCTCATGTGTCTTGTTGTTTTTTATGTAAAGTACCAGCGTTCAACTGCTTTTGTAGGATCAAATGCTTTTGTAGTATAAAATCCTCCCGATAGTGATTTGCAATGTCTTAATTTTTCCAACATTTCTGTAAATATCAGTCCAGTTCAGTGAAAGAGTTTTTTTTTTTTTTTTCCTTTGCGCATGGAAATAAAAGAAAAAAAATCCATAAATAATCAAGGTTATAAATACGAATTATTTTTCATTTCCTAAGACATATCTAGGCGCCAGTGTCGAAAATTTAGTCGCCCGGTATTTTTACACCCCTGACCATGTGCCCTGACCCATTTTAAAGATTATATTTAATTAATGACAAAATGTAGCTCATCAAAATGGAAACATTCTTGTGTCCATATGGAGAGATTAAGTTATAAATGTTAAAAGAGAAATTAGAAAGGATATAATATTTGAGGAGAGTGGTACATAAGTGTATAACAAAATAGAGCATTTAAACAAGAAAAAATTCTCTAAATAAAATTTTGAAAAGGTTGTTGTTAAGCATATTCATGCATATGCTGTTCGCAATGTTTTTAATAGTGAGAAATGGTGTTTTTATTAATATGACTATGTATAATTTTAAATGTTTACTAGAAATAAAATAAGACTTGTATATTAATAGCTCTTAAAATTAAGTAATAAAACATGTAACTAAGTCACCATTGTCCTCTTTAATTTTATAAAGCAGTAAAAATGAAAAAATTGGCAGTTGGTATGGCCCTTTTAAAATTTAGCTGACATATTTGCAATCCTGACTACAAATCACTAGCAAAACCATCTAAGTTTTATTCCAGTATTATTGTCCTCATTATTGAGAAATTGGGTTACTTATTAAACTCTAAATCAATTAAATGTCATTAAAACTAATTAAAAACACTTTAAAATGTGTAGTTTATAATTACAATGCTTCATTGTATAAAAGCCAGTTATGGCCAAAAAAAGGCCAATTTTGGCCAAAAAAAGCCGGTTAAAACCAATAAAAGCCACCGGCCTGGCTTTTTTAAATTTTAACAGGCTTTTTTGAAACCCTGGTTCTAATTAAATTCCTATAAAAGTTTTTATAGAAAGCTGAGGATTAATAACAAGGAATTCAAATGAAAATTCAATTTGTAGGAAGCATTTCCTAGAACACAAAGTTTTACATAACTGAAATCAGGGTTCATACAGAGTTGGGAAGAAAAAGATCCAAGGAGTCCAAAAATTTTTAAAGATTTGCCCTTTTTGTTTTTGTTGTTTTTATGTGCCACATCATTATGTGGCATTATTCGGTTTAAATGAGCAGAAAGAAAATCATCTAATCTCATATTTTTAATATCAAAATTTTTTAATTATACAGCATTTTCACAACCGTTGTATTCTGAAAATCAATAAAATCAGCTTGAATGTCATCACAATCTGAGATTTTCACCATTTTTAAATCCGACAGACTATTTAGAAAATATTTCATTTTTATCAGGCAACCTCTTGGTATCAAGCATGAACATGAGAAATTTCTCACTATGCTAAAATTAATGGGTGACTTTGAAAGGATAACTGATACCATTTTCATTAATGCAGACCTGCCAACCTTTGAAAATGAGAAATCGTAGCACACAAAATTCAAATTAATCTGGAAGTTGGTTATTTGGTTTCTCGTGTTTCGCGGCTATTTTTGTGACATTCGTAAGACGAATAAGGTTTGTCTTTCAACTAAATATAGTAAATTTTTTTCCCTTAAAATTATTGTAGGATTTGTTCTTCTCATTTCGTAGCTTTTTTTTTTTTTTTTTTTTTTTTTTTGACATTTATAAAAGGAGCCTGGCTTCAATTTTTTAGTCCAGTGCAGTAAATTTTGATGAAATTCGCTATTTTTTTTCTGCGAATATTTCACGATTTTCACAATTTTTTAATATCCATTAAGAGGGTTTTATGTTATGAAGTTTGTTTTGCAGCCCAGATTGTTTTTTACCTTCAGCCTTTTTTTTTTTTGCCCGAATTTTCGGACTAACGACCAATTTTCTAAAACTTTCAGAACTGAATACTGTAAAATTTAAGAAATTTCGTAACAGAATCAATCCTAAAAAAATATGCTATGCGGACTAAAATTTGCAACTGAAAAAAAAAATGTGTTTGTGTTATTATTTTTTTCAAAATATCATAGCTTGAGACCGATTTTCGTAGCATCGTAGTTTATAGGTTCAAATCATAGCAACTACGATTTTTCCGTAGCAGTTGGCAGGTCTGGTAATGCATTTGCACATTTTACATCTCTAAGTAATATTACCCCATCGAAAATATTTTTTTAAGCGTGTAGTTCTTTAATTTGATTTTCTGCAAGAAAACTGAGATCAATCTTTTCCATAAGAAGATGGTTCTTAGGATTTTCGTATTCAATTTTTATCGAATTGATTATAATTATGTGCTTCAAAAATCTTTGCATTAACATAAGAATCATTTTCTTTATATCTTGAGACATGTACGGCAGCATGGGTTTATCTGTCTGATATTTTTTAAGGAAAGGTTTAATGTTTGCAGCACTTAAAAAAATTTTGAGTTTTATAAGGAACAAATGATCCTTGATATTGTTCTAAATATCTTGAACTGATTTTGCTGATGGCTCATTAACCTCTTTCAGCGGCAGAAAAATTATGTTCGTAAAATGATGTAATAATTGACAGACACCAGAATTTACAAACAATTTTTTCGGAAAATAAAAATTTGCTTTTCTACACATTCATTATAACAGCGAAATTTTATTAAAATATTCTTGGGGCCATTTATCAGGTTTGGAATTAAATTTAAGTGGTCCTGCCATGTGACTACCGCCCTTAAAAGGGTTAAATTTCTCCTTTTCTATCTGCTTAATGTAAGTTTGTTGTTCAGGTAAAATTCCCAATGCCCTCTCACACAGAAGGACTGCACTAAAACTCTAAAGCATTGCTGGGGCCATCAGCCCTCTCACACACAGGCACATTCTCTACCCAGCAGTGAGAAACAAATTTCAAAGGGATACGTGCTCTGAAAAGCGCGATATTTCCACGACGATCAGCTAAATGCCGAATATCTATAAATTTAAAAATAAAGGTTAATTAACAATGCCAAAAAATAGATCAATACAGATTTGAAGGAAAAAACAGACCTAGCGAAAGCCCTACTATTAAGATGATCCTAACCAATCACTGCTGAGCTTCAGATGAATGACATGCATAAAGGATTTACCATATGTTTTACAATCACAATTTTTTTTCCCCCCTCAGCAGTAATATCGCTTGCGTCCAAAGCCACAATACAATTTAAGGAGTTTCTAAGAAGTATTTTGCTTATCTAAGTACTACTTGGGAATGGTTTTATTTCTAAGAAATCTATGCAAACCCTGTGAAATAAACGTGAATGGGAATTAACAATTCATGTTGCATCACTTGTTGTTCTGGGAATATATTTTTTTTATTTAAGAAGGTCTGATAAGGTCTGCATGTTTATTTTTTAGAAACACTTCATGATACTGAATTTTTTTAATTCTATACTTAACACATTTCATTGAAATTTTTTCACAGAAGGCAGATGTGATTCAATCTATAGAGGATATTTCCTAATATATTGTCTTTTATGTAATTTAAGTAAATATGAAGCATTTTTCAAACACTTTAATGTGGATATGGTCTGCTTATTTATGTTAAAAAAAAGGGGGGGGGGGAGGTTGAAATGTACATAAGAAACATGTTCAAAACAAAGAAAAAATGTCAATAGCTTTTTTATATCTTATCTTTTAAACAGCATCACGAAATGTCTTCTAACAGATCTGATGCATTTAATTTAAGTTAAACAGGAAAATTTCACTTTGTTTTCAATAAGCATAATCATTCAATTAAAGAAAATAATTAACACATTACAAGCACATTTATTTTTTTGTCATGAAAATTACAAACTAAATACATTTTGCACAGTTAAATATGAAAGAGCTGTACATCAGTTCAAAGCTCAACTCGGGCATCAAGTAAAAAAAAACTTAAGGGAACATAAAATATACAAATTAAAAGCTAGTGAATTACGGTACTAAATTTTAGTCTCAAACAGATGAGAAAAGTAATGGAATGTATGACAACTTAGTAAAATAAGTGAAGAACAAACAGTTCAGTTAAAAGTATTTTGTACTGCACAAAACAAAAAGTATAACAAAAATGTAAAATTAAGAAATGAAACTGAGAGTACTGGTCACTCTTTCCCCCCTAAAAAAATATCACTGTTTAGCACCATGAAAAATGCAAATATGTCAGATAACTTGAAGATTCAAAATAATTTATTGCATTATAACAATATTATTTTTTTCTGGATTTCGGTTTACTTTCATTTTGCTTTTTATTCAGAACTGCTTGCATTGCAGGCGTTAGGACAGTTCCTTCTTCAAACTCAATAGGTTCTGCTATTTTCCTCTTTGCCTGCGTCTTTTTTGGTTTTCGTGCTTCATTTCCATTTTCTTTATTTGATACTTGTTCAGCAGTAGTTACAACAGGAACAGGTAAAGCCTTTTTAGGTGCCTGGCAAAAAGAGAAAAGAAACTATTTCATTGGCTATATTAAACTCTAAAATCTCAAGAGAAAACATTTTTCTTCAGATTGTAATTTTAATATTCTTTGATTAAATTCAGTTAAGCAATTTTTATTCACCATATTTATAAAAAAAATAATTTTTAATAATACAATGTATAATTTCTGATAATTTTGTCAACAGTGATTTTTAAATGTATCTCTACTATCCTTTCAAAAAGAAAAATGAATATAAAATGGATTTAAAATTTTGTAATAGTGATTTGAACAAGAATGAATCTTTAAAGAGTCAGTTACTAGGGGTTTCACTTTACATCAAGTTACTGAAAAAGAACATAAATGTGTTTTTAATTCCTTTTTCCATTTCAAAATTTTAAATCTATATCTATATAACATAAAAAGTTATTTTCTTTATTGAAAAAAAAAAGTTGGTATTCGGCCTAAAATTTGGCTGAATATTCGGTATTTGGCAAAATCACTATTTGACACATCCCTATTTTGAAGATCATAATGCTGTCATACACTATTTTTCTACAGGGGTACAAGTAGATTACTTGTGTATTTTCCTGCACAAACGTAGCATCAAATTGGCCCCCTTTTCACTATTCAAGCAAAAAACTGACATAAAATCAATACTGCCATTAAAAAAAAAAAAAAAAAAAAAATCACAATCTTTGAAAGATATACATAAATTTCAAAATAAATTTTCAAGAAAAAAAATGTTTCAAGTTTAAAATACGAGGGCTTTCCAGAAAATAATACCTATTTACTCATACAGATGGCGGCGAGCAAAACGGCATAAGTATCTAAATTAACACTGTAGCTTAGGGGGGGGGAAGAGTTTGAGTTCTTCCGTTGCGTGCTGTGAGTTTTGTGACTGTTTACAATGACGCATACAGGGCTAGCACTAGGATTTTTCAATATTTTAAGAATTTTTCCCAAAGTTTTAGGAAAATTTTAGGGGCAATATCTGCCAATGTTCCTATCATTCCAATGAATTCAGCCCTTGTTTCATGTGCTTGTCTTGTTTGGGGCGAATGAGGGCATTTAAATTTGAGCAATAATCGGCTTCATATTAAAAAAACATTTCGACAGCTTGCTGCAAGTGTATTAATTAGAATTCAAAGTTCCCGCATGATTGAGTCTAACCGGAATGAATGAATACTCTTCTATCTCTTTTGGATGTTCTCGGTGAACCTAGAGAACAAGAGGTAGGAGACAAAGGTGATTATAAGTTTAAAAAAAAAAAAAAAAAATCTGAAGTTTACAGCATATTTTCTGAAAGGTTTTTTTCCGTGATTCTTTGTCGAAATTTCCGTTTTTTCGTGATCCTTTAACGAAATTCTCCTTATTTGCACAACTTATTGACAAAATTTCGCTTTTTTTTTTTTTTTTTTTTTTTTTTTTTTTTTTTTTTTTTCATGATACTTTGACGTAATTTGTGTTAGTAAATTAATTAGAATTATGAGTTCTTGCGTGATTGAGCATAATCAGAATGAATCCTCTCCTTCTCTCTTTTGGATGCTTTCAGTGAACCTAAAGAACAAGAGGTAGAAGAAGGCAGGGGCAATTGTGAATAATGAAAAAATTCAAAAGTTCACAGCAAATTTTATGAAAGTTCTTTTTTTTTTTTTCCCTTACGATTCTTTGTTGAAACTTGCATTTTCCCAGTGACCTTTTGACAAAATTTACAATTTTTTTTTTTTAATCATGATTAATTGACAGAATCTGTGTTTTTTACCTGATTTTTCATTGAAATTTGTGTTTTCCATGATTCTTTGATGAAATTCACATTTTTTTCGGTGATTTTTTTTACGAAATTAGTTTTTTTTTCCTGCAATTCTTTGACGAAATTTGTGTTTGTATCGCGATTCTTTGAAGGAATTCACGTTTTCTTTTTAATTATCTTTAGATGAAGTTTGAGTTTTTTCATGATTCTCTGTCGAAATTCACATTTACACCGTGATCCCGCAATTATAGCTTTTCCAACCACCTTATATGAGTAAATATGGTAGTAGAAACCCAATTTTTATTTATATTTCAGAGTTTTTTAGTTATTTTAAACATACTTTTCTGGCCTTTGTGAAGTCTAATGTGTAATCATTGCTGGAATATCCAGCTGACTTTAAGACATCCTTCAAAAGTTTTCGACAATAATCATAATCAGGCTCTTCTTCGAATTGTAGATCATTAATATAATGCAAAAACTTTGAAATTCCACCTGCAAAAATGAAAAGTTAAAAATTAGGCTTAAATTGAAGTTACTTTTATATATTTACAATAAAAATGATTATTTGTATAAATTATTTTTGTGCAGATACAAATATCATGTCTCTTATAATAGAATTTGTTTTTACTCTTATACGGAAAACACAAGAGCTAAGCTTGAAATATATCAATTTATGGATGAGGCAGAATGAAATTCAAGGAGAGACAAGATTTCAAATCTGTGTGCCTGTGGAGATACATACACCTGTGTTCTCTGCCGCCAAGACTTGGCGATTTCTGTTTTAAAACTGTACCAAAATACCACTTAATTTTGAAATCAATCATTATCAATCAATCAATCAATCAATCCAAGCTTTCAAAATGACAATCACTTTCATAAACCCATGTTTTTTAAATGAGAGAATAAAAACCTGAAATAGGTAAACTTTTACTTTTTTAAACACACAATTTTAAAACATACCGAATTAAAAAGCAATACAAAAATTTAACAATTAACCCTCCGACTGTCTTGAAAAAGGGCAAAATTGTAATGTTGTTTTCTCTGCATTTTGTTTTAAATGCTAAAAAAAGGATTCTTTGAACATTTTATAAAAAAACTTAATAACGAATATGTATGCAATCCTTGGAAGTATTAATCATTGTTCAATGTATTAAAAATACACTAAATCAATAGAATTATATTACTTTAAATATTACTTGTATTGCAGTGAAACCTGGAGCTTAGTGAACGTATTAACACGGGCTTGTCAGTGAGGGGGTTAAGAAACATTAAAAAGGAAAAAAAAAGTTTTTTACCAGGTTTTTTAAAAAGGTGAATTGAAAGCTTTCCCATCTATGACAATTTTTAAACACATGAACATAAAAAATAAATAAATAAATAAATAAAAACACTAGTTTAGGGAGGAAGGAGAAGTGGAAGTGGACGGGATAGGGTTCTCAATACATTTTAACCCCAAACAACTGGGAAAGAGGACCATTTTTATTTAAAAATGGGACTAAAAAGGAACATTTGTCTAAGAATACTGCACGAAATTTTTGTAAATATACAAAAAAATTTTAAAAAATTACTCCTGAAAACATGTAAGTTGGCATTTTAAAAATAATACCAATAAACAATCTGTACAGCTTTATTCAAAATATCCTACTGCAAGAAAATAGAAAGTATCTAATGTTTAGCATTTACCTTGATAACTCTCCTTGTAAGTTTGAGCTACAAGTTTTTGCAAGAAGGTAGCTGTTTGTCTATAGTATGCCTCTCGAAGCCAGTGTTTGGGTTTTTTGATGATCAGATATTTTTTATTTAAATTTTTTATGAGATTTTTTCATTTTACCTGTTTTGCAGAGTTTTTGAGATTCGCAAAAGGAACCCAGCATTAATCTTTTAGCCGAACATGGTACATGTTGTCCTCTGCAATTCGAGAACTGTTATGAGAATTTTATCATTTTTTCACACTTAGTTTTGATTTTTTACACACTGTAAAATTCCAAAAATAAACCCTTCTTTGACAACATGAAATATTGTGGGGTGGTTACTTATAAACAAAATTTTCTTGAAAATTTCTTCAATACTAACTCGTAATATTAATGTTTATTAATAAAAATTAATTGATATACAATAAGGTATATTCAGTAAATATTTAAAATAAAATGTTCCAAGAAAATTTTAAAATAAACAAAAAAATAAATAATGCTGTAGAGAGAGATAGAGAGACACACACACTATTTAAATTCTATTTTTCTTTTTTAAGTTAAAAAAAAAAAAATTATTGAGCTGCAAGCAAACAGAAAAAAATAATTAAAAGAAAAAGATCATAAACCAAAACCCGTTTTTTCCTTGGTATTAAAAAAAAAAATGATATCTCCGTTATTAATTGACCGATTTCGTCAAAACTTTCAGCAGGTTACAATAATAATAAATTAGATTGCCTAAAAATCTTTAAGTTATTAGAAAAATTGAACATCCTACAAAAAAAGAACTAAATAGCAACTGCCCCCACCCCCCCCCCCCCCCTAAAAAAAAAGAAGAGGGCTGTTTGTTTTCTTTATTCAACTCCATAAAGTCGGCAGTCGAACGTTATCAGAATCAGATCATCAGCTTTGGATGGATATGTTTTGTTATGCATTAAAAAACTGTGGATAATTTTTTTTTTTTTTTCTCTCTTAAAGGAAACAATGTCACGTGTTTTTCCACCAAACAAAAATGGCAAAATATTTTTCAAAAAACAGAGGATGCAAAAAAACATAGAAAATGGGCAGGGTTCATTTCTTGTCTATAAAGGCAGGATGCATCGGCACTTAAAACAAAAAGAGCAGTGCCTTAAAAACAGGGAACACAAGGGAGCATGAAAACAAAGAAACTAACCTTGAAGCACTTATCGACACCAGAAAAAATTTCGTCAACAAGGGGTGGATGAAAACACATTCTAACCAAAGATTTTTGGTAGGGGGCTTACAAAGGAAATTTTTTTGGAAAATGATATTTGTTGAAAATTGGAGAGGGGCTTATTTTAAGAATTTTATAGTAAGTAAAATGAATACAGTTTCAATATTTTAGCCCAATAAAGTAAATTTTGACCTCTATTCAATAAAGTTCATTTGGAATTTGTACAGCGATTTTTGATTTTTAGTTTTTTTCCATGTTTCTTGGCAATTTTTTTACTTTCGTAACAGTAATCTGCCAGAAATCTTTTAATCCTTTATAGTATATTTCATACTATTTTCTATAAAGCTTAATTCAGATCCCGTACAACAATTTTTAAGTGGAATTTTAGAGTTTTTCGAATCTTGTGTAATTTTTTGACATTTGTAAAAGGAATCCAGTTAAATTCTTTTAGCCGCCAACTGTAGGTTGTTTGTTTGTATAGAATTCCATTTAAAATATAAAATCATACAAATTTGTGGTCCATTGCCAATAACCTACATAGCACACCTGATATATGCAGGGCTGCCACTGCCGAATGGCATAAAAAATAGTATCTTTAGTAGCCTAGAATGAAAAAAGTAGTAGCCAAAATAGTAGCACTTGTACAAAAATAGTAGCCAAAATAGTTGCATGCTTACTTAAAAAAAAAGGTGGGAGAGGGGGAAAGAGGGTAGGAGAAGGATCCTTATTTGTTATCAAAATAATAACCAAAACTGTTTCAGGAAAATTCACATCCTATTTTACACTTTATGTTTCCAACCTAAACTGCCATTTTTTGTACTATAAAATCACACATTAATTATTAATTTTTAAAGAATGCAGTTTAGTTTCTACAAATTAAACTGAACATTTGCTGGAAACAAAAAAAACTTTTGTTATTTATTATAATCAGTACAGGATGAAAAACTGATTAAAAATATACACATTTTCATAAAAAAGCATCCTATATTTGGTGTTCCCATAAGTCAAGAGACAGAAGCCCGTTGACTTCTGCTTTAATCAGGTCTTAATTCTGAAAGAAAATCTTATTATAAGCTACAACTTTAAATGCGTTAGCTACAATTTTAATTAATTAAAGCAGAAAATCTGTCTATAGAAAATAGCTTTATCAGAATAGATGCATTTGATAAGGAACAGGCATGTGCAACTTTTGTGTGCAAAATTGATCTAACCTTTGCAAGAAATTTATGTAAAATAGCAAAACTGGCATAAAGTCGGATTTTAAAGCCACCAATGGGTTAAACAAGACATAAACAACATTCTTATTATCCACATTTTAAATCTATTATTAAATTTAAAAACTGTTAAAAAACAATTTTCTTTTATTATCAAAGCCTGATTAATAAAACACAAGCCAAAATAGGCCAAAGATTATGGGTCCATTGATTTCTGGGAATACCAATTTAATGTTTTTTTCTAATGTATGTTTTAATCCATTTTTTTATCCTGTAATGATCAATATTTTGGACTTTTAGAATGGGAACAGGTTAAAAACAAAAAATAAATAAATAAATAAATAAATAAATGTACATATATATTTATCTGCTATGCATCTATATGTTCCCACTTTTTTCCCCTTTAAAGTTTGGCGATGGTATAAGAAGAATGCCCTAGACTGCCATTTTGTCTTAATCAGCCTTCTATGGATGTTGACATTTGATTTTTATTGTGATCAGAGAAACATTAAACACAGCAAATTATGCCATGCCAATCAGCATGGCATTAGATCATTGGCAAATATTAAAATGCTGACCACCATGATGTTTAAAATTTTTACATCCCTGAGCCTTGCTAAGTTACATTTTGTTATCAATTCAGTACCAATTTTTAATATTTTTAAATCCTCCATTCCATATACCAATTTTAACTAGAAATTTTATTTAATAAACTTTGAAATTTAGATAAAAAAAAAACAGCAACAAATTCAATAAATCTAACATCTTTTTTAGCTTTTCAATAATAAATTTAAAAGAAAAACATTTGCTGCATAAAAATCACTGTAAAAATTATAGAACAAAAATTATATGTTCAAAAAATTGTGATTTTATTTATTTTTTATCTTAAGATTTTATTGAAGTAACTATCACATGGATGTTGACATTTATGTTGTGATCGGATAAAGATTGAAAACAGCAAATTATGCCATGTTGATCAACACAGCAGTAGATCACTGGCAAAGATTAACATACTGACCACCAGATTTTTTAGCACAAAATTTGAGACCCCTGAGTTTTGCTAAATTACATTTTGTTATCAATTCAGTATCAATTTTTAATAATTTGCAAATCTTTCATTTCATATG
The DNA here is from genome assembly GCA_963932465.1 of Maratus speciosus. Taxonomy (NCBI): domain Eukaryota; kingdom Metazoa; phylum Arthropoda; class Arachnida; order Araneae; family Salticidae; genus Maratus; species Maratus speciosus. The sequence goes on from OZ010791.1 coordinate 417,782,020, forward strand.
CCAATTTTAACTACTAATTTTATTTAATAAAATATATCTTATTCTTAAGTGGCATTTTATTTCAGATTGGTTACTAAATTTCAGGTATGAAATATATTTATGCTATGAGTGAAGAGACTAGGAACAAATCAAATGCACTCAGCACAGTGAACAAATCTAGAATGAATTGTATAAAATTCATATGACAGTTTAAAATTTAAATATCTTTAAAAGCAACAAAAATTTGGGACAGATACACTGTAAAATGTATGAGTGGGAGTCAACCAGAAAATCAATAGTTTCCCACCAAAATTTGGATGATTGGCATCTTTGAGCTACATTGATGGATTGAAAAGCATAATTTATCCATTTCAAATTGAAGTTTTTGTAGATTTAAAACAAAAAAATAATTCTATACTGAAATGATAACAAACTGTAAATCTATACTAATAAAAGAAAGTTTCATTCTGTGTGTGTTTGTCTGTCTGTCTGCAATGGCTAGCGAAATCTACCGCATGTACAAAGCTGAAAATTTTTGTGAGGGTAGTCAAAGGCCTCTCCTGGTGCACCTGAGACTCAGAATGTTAAATTTCTTATAATTAGACGAGTTATTAATTAAAATAATGGAAAAGTATTCATAATTCAACTAAAGCATGGATTTTAATCAGACTACAAAAAAATTCTTTTTCAAACTCCACAAGAGGGGGAAGGGTTGCCAAGGTGATAAAAACCACAGATGATTTTTATACTGGGATTGTTTCGTAGAGTATAAAATTTTTACAAATACTGCATTCATAGATTTGAAATTTATGCATCTATGCGTATTTTGTTATGCTGATTCCAAGTATGTAATTTTCTTTAAAATCGGTTAATTAGAAAATTAATTATTTAAAAAAATCAATTTTTAAAAATGAAAAATAAATGCTTTCAATTTCTTAAGAGCAGAAAACAAGAGACAATCTCTGTGTGGTTAAAAAAAAATGATAATTTTCATAATGGAATTGTTTTGTGGTATATAATATTTTCACAAATATTGCATTTATAGATTTGAAATTTATGTATCTTTGCTTATTTTTTATCACTGAATCCAAATATATAATTTTTGCAGAAATTTATGAAGAACTTTTTAAGTTCAGTGTGCAATAGCGTTTTCTACAATAAATATCATTTTAGATCTGATTTTACGGAGCCCTCAGATAAATATTATTTATAAAAATTTCAAAATGGGAGGAGGGGTGTATCCTGGGAGTGTAATATTAGTCTCTTGAGCGGTCAATTTTCTAACTTTTTACGAACCCTTCATGTGATATAAATATTGGAAAGCCCTTTGTCCACTCTTTCACATTATGAACCTCCATTATCCCTTTTCCCCAATTTCTTATATTTGTGGGGATGGGGAGGGGATTGAATGACTTGATTAAATATTGCAATTAGTCCACATGACAAATATTGTAATAGAGACTAATTCCAAACATGATAATTAACTTAATAATGACACACTATAGCATTGAAGTAAAATTCTGAGTAGCACATATCACTATTTTCGAATAATAATTCAAGATATTTTAAAATTTCATTTTAAAGTATCTCAAGTTCCGTTCTATGGGACAAATGGCGAAGAGGTTTTGTTCATTCGACTTGATATTGATAGCCTTACATACTTTGTTTCTTTTTTTCCACCAGGGGTGCTTTCCTATCTCGGGTCCTATGGGACTGGTCACAGCGGGATTTGGTTCATTCAACTTTGTTTTCAATGGGTTCGTTCTGAAGATGGTTTGTTTAGAACAGAATGCGCTCCCTGGCAATGGAATTTGGAACTAACTGGTTTGACAGAGCGTGCGCAACATGCCTACTATACGATGCCACAAGCAGCTGAACATGTGTCGGTGTTTCATTCTGAAAGTGGTTTGTTTAGAACAGAATGTGTTCCCTGGAATTTGGATCTAACTGACTTTACACAGTACGCAGCATACCTGTGGTGACGAAGACAATGGGGATCAGTGTCGAATGTTCATATAGGACATATTGCTCCTCCTGGTGGTAGAAATAAAAGATTTTCCAGCAATAACCAGTTTAAAAATAATGGTTACGTATAAGTCACCGATTTTTACAGTTACATAAATATTTTAGCATAAAAATTAAGTAGTCGTCGGAAACATACTGCACCCCCCCCCCCCTTTTCATTTCACATGGCAGTTATCTCGAGCCTTTTTACCGCTAAATATCAAGGTTTTTATTATTTATTTTATTTTTATATTTTTTAAACTGATTTTTCCCACAGTAAGCGGGCAGGTATCTGAGACAAAATGAATTTCGAGTTAAAGATACAAAATATAAATTTAACCCTTAAATACCAGAAGGTTTTTGGTACAAATGAAAAGTTTTGGTTGCTTTGCCTAATTAATAGGATCATATTTGATGGAGGAAAAAAATCCCATGTCAGGTTATGCCAAGGAAGGATCTACATAATTCTGTAGGCTCGACTTTAAATCGTACAAAAAAGAGGAAAGTGTCTTTCATTTTTTTTTAGGATCACCTACACAATTGTGTATGTCAGGTCTTAAAGGGTTATTGTTAATTTAAGAAAGTTATCATGGACCCAGGAAAAGTCAAGCAGGTCATCTAGTCTATGATAAATAGTAACAGGGTATTGGGTTAAAGAAAAAAACAAAAAGGGAAGAGTCAGCAGATCCATGTTGATGAAAAATCAGTTTTTTCCCAAAAATAGTAGCTGGAATTGGAAAATAGTTTCCTTTTCTCTGAATTTCCTCCAAAATAGTCGCTTTTGAAGGATTCTGGGCTAAAATAGTAGCCATAGTAGCCTGATGCTGAAAATAGTCGCTTTTAGCAGCATTTTAGTAGCCTGTGGCAGCCCTGTATATGCTGGCGAGAGCCGTGAAGTCCCTCAGTCTAGGTTCGTTTGACCAAATTTTTATTTAAAATTATACAAATATGAGGGTGTACGCTGCCAAATGTAGTGGCACACCTAACATTAGGTTCAAAAATATAAAATCATTCAACACTCATTTTGGCATATTTAAGGTTATTATCATGTAACTGAGCAATGCCAGGTGCTAGTAATGAAAATAAACAGTCATGCAAGGTTAAAATGAAAATAAACCTTGGTCTCAATTCTAAGGAAAATGTACATGGAATTTTGCAAAAATAAAAAAGATGTCAAATTACAATATTTAGAAGAAACACAATTATATAAAGAAAAAAATCACTAATTTTGTTTATATTTCTTTTTTTCTGAGGTATTAGCACTTGTAAACCAAAAGCTCTATCCATGAGAATAATTAATTAGCCAATCGCAGTTCATGGCCTATTGTTACTGAAATAACACATTTAGAAAATCACATGCACTAGCGATTCCACTAACAAAATTAGAGGAAAAACAAAACCATAACATGATGCACTAGATTAATTTTAACACAATTATTCCAATTGGTAAATAAATCATAATACATGTAAATTTCCAACTGGACGAAAAATGTCCGTACTAGGATTCGAACCATGATATGCTATAATCATTAAGGTTTGCTGGGTGAAAAAGTTCCACCAGATTTGTCCGGGATAGCTTAGATGGTAGAGCACTGGTGGCTTCAGCCAGGAGATCCCTGGTTCGAATCCTGGTCCAGACATTTTTCGCCCAGTTGGAAATTTAGATCTATCATAACATGATGAATGAGTATGTGGTTCCATATGCGATCAGAACGCAGACTTGGGTACTACTTAGTTATACCGTCAACCAAAAATCTATTGCCAAACTATAAGATTAAATGTCAATAATGGTTGATCGTAAATGTTACATTTACTTGACTTTAAGTAAATTAGACGTGTTTAGTCATCAAGTGATTTTTATTTCGACATTTTATTTGTATTTTTATTAATGTTCTACTAATTTATTTGTTCTTTCGTTATTTAAAATAAAAATTATGTCATTTGTATAATTTGGAGATTTGTATAATATGACGAAATTGGTCGATGGGATAACTAAGTAGTACCCAGACTTGATACTTACTTTGGGGGGAAGGGTGAATAACCTTTACCTTCTTTTCATGTGTCTTAAAAAAGGTAGGAATTTAGACTTTAAAGATGCATACAAGATTAGCATGCATCACAATTTTGCTGTTTTCTAAAATAACTGAAATGCATAAAAAAGCAGACCTTTTTTTAAAATGTAGACTATTTTGGAGCCCTGAAGTGAAGGTTGGCAAAAAATTCTCAATTTAGCCTCTTTCACGTTTATTTTCTTGATTTTAAAAAGTGTTGGTTTAAGAGAGTTTAAAAGTGATAACTAAAAAACTAGGGTTTCCCCGGACTTTCATCAATTTCAGAAAGGATATTTTGCCATAGAAGTCTAGGCTGCAGAATACAGCACATTTATATCTTTTAGTCTTATTGTTTAATTATTTGAAATCACTTGGGAAGAATAATTTTTAATTTTTCTTTTTTTTAAAATCATCAGAGGTACACAAAATTTAGTTAATTAAATTTGAAAATCTAGAGAGGGATTAAAAATAGTCTCATTTATAGAAAACTCGTATACCCCATTCTATTAATAAAATTTCATTTTATTTTTAAACCACCGATTGATTAAAATAAAGCCACCTAAATATGCTAGGAAGGTACAATGTATCTATTTAAAAAAGCAAGTATCCTATTTAAAAAAATAATGAATAAAAATTGTTATTCTCTGCATTTTTAATGTTATTACTGCATTTTCTGGAAAAAACACTGAAAACTAGTTTCATGTTGCATAGGGTATATCGTCGTACCATGTACTCGTATAACGTCACATTTGTTATAAAAAAAATACAACACCAAGTTTAGAGCAGTTAATTAAAATTATTAACTGGTGGACATAAAATTAAGCATTTTGAACTTCGGTGGAATAATTTAAAAATTTCAAGTGACAAACTGGTCAATATCTCTATGAAATCATCTGCATCATTCGTGTGTCATGTCATTATCAAAAAAGCAATCCAGATCATATGTTACGCTTGATTGTGTTTAAGATTAGTCAAGCTGTTGCCAAATGTGAGTATACATTTTTTTAAGCTGAAAAAAATTACGAATATAGAGTAATATACAGTGAAGCACCGTTTATACGTTTTTCAAGGGACCAAGAAAAGAAAACGTATAAATGAAAAAACGTAAAAAAAGAATTTCACAAAAGTACAAACATTTCCGTAATTACCAACAATAAGAAAATCATAGATAAATTAAAATACATGAAATACAGGAGGTATGTAATGCTAAACTTCTTATTCCGGATATAATTTACAACTTACTACTATTCATATTCATTCACCATGTACAAAACATATTGTTATTTTAGGTCGTACGGAATTTTTGGAATGCACAGAAAAAAATTCATTGTTCAGAGTTAAAAGTGCCATCTTAACATTATCATTCAAATCACTGCTAATGAGGTACTGTTAAAACCTGCCAAAGCTTGTTGAAAACTTGGCAGTGGCTTTTCGGTGCAGTTATCCTCTTCTTCACTGCTAGTTTCCTCATTTGCAATCATTTGATCGATTCTTAGAAGAGAACATGTTGCAAGTTCCGAATCACATTGCACAAAATCTTCAAATGTAGTAAGTCTGATAAGGGCGAAGCAGTTTTTTATCGTTTTGGGTAAAACATTTTGCCAAGCCATCATTATGATATTCATAACCTGTAAGATGTTAATGTTCCCATTTTCGAAGTCACCGTGGTCTAAAGTGGCGATAGCAGTTTTCACCAAAAGTTTTCGAGAGTGTTGTTTTAGGGATTTTATGACTCCTAAATCCAGTAACTGCAATTTGCTGGTACAATTTGCAGGGGAGAATTTGACAGTTATGTTTTTTAGAAAATCCGTATCAGGTGGATGAGCTTGACACTGATCCATGAATAAAATGATTCACTACTTTTGGTTTCGCATTTTATCATGTAGTTCTTTTAACCAATCGGTAAAGAAGGACATTGTGCTCCATGATTTTTTATTGGCCAGGTACATTGTTGGTAATATTTTCACATTTTTGAAGCAGCTGGGCTTTTTTGATTTGCCAATAATCAAAGGAGGCAATTTTTCTGATCTATCTGCATTGGCACACAATAACACTGTTAATCGCCCTTTACTCTTTTTTCCACCATGACACGTATCCGATTCAATTGTAAGAGTTTTAGATGGCAGATAATTATAAAACAAACTGGTTTCATCTGCATTGAAAATGTCTTTTGTTCATATCCTTTTATCAAATCTGGAAATTAGTTTTGAATCCAATCATCCACTGTTTTGCAATCAACATCTCCAGACTCTCCACTTATAGCTTTGCTTGTTATGCCATGTCTTAATTTAAACTTGTGAAGCCATCCTGAAGAAAATGATTCATCGCATTCCACATTCAGCTTCTTCGAAATTTCTCGTGCTTTCTCCATATGCAAAGGACCACTGATGGCAATTTTTACACTACGACACAGATTAAACCACTGTAAACTTTTTCAACATCAGCGAAATTTCCGCTTTGGATTTGAAGTTTTTTTTGCTTTGATGATGGCTTTCCTCAATGATCTTACGCTTATAAATTAGCATCTTTAAAGTTGAAACTGGTAAACCTAATCTTTTGGCAAGATCCACTCTTTTTAAATGTTGGTTTTCATCCATATTTTTTTAAAAAGCACATTTTTTCCTTCAACGACAGAGATTTTCTATTACGTAAAGTCATCATGAAACGCTAGTGAATGATACAAATCCAGAAACTGAAGCTGCCAGGAAAAGAACTTGCCCTGCTGGACCTGGGGAGAGCCCAACAACAACCCTTATCTATAGAAAGTGGGATGTTCACATTCCTTTGGGGTACAGCTTTTGTTCAACTGGGCAGGTCTTGGTCAAAGTCATGTGCCTTTTGTAAGACTGGACAATGAGGTTGAAATGTGAATTTTCTCTCTTCTTGACTTATTGAAAAAAAACGTATAAATGAAATCTGCGATTTAAGGAAAAATGTATAAATGAAATTATTTAATGTTAATATCCATTGGATTTTGTCGGGACCATTAAAAAAAACCGTATAAATGATAAAAACATATAAACAAGAAACGTATAAGCGGTGCTCCACTATAGTTTCCTGTAGTAAGGATTACCTTTATTGCCGCTGGTGAACAATGAAGAAAGGAGAAAATGTGAAGAGCTATTCCTTATACGGCATGCAAGAAACGAAACGAACTTGCAGAGAGCCATTGTAATTAGATGCAATACTCTCTAAAAGTGCAATTTTCTACTCATAAAAATTGCATTATTTGTAAACACGCTGATACTCTTCTGTCATGTGAGACATTTTTTTTTTTTCTTTTTCACAGGGGCAACATAAGATCATGAATTAAATATTTTTTTGCAACCAGATATCCAAATTTTTAAATAAAGATCAGCAGTAAATTTGGTACTACTTAATTTACAAGCCACACTTAGTTATTGGCCGCATTTTTGTTTTCAACTCAGAAAAATCTAGTTTAACGCAGTGGTGTTATTCCCAGAAAATATAGTAAATTTGAAAATCCATACTAGAAAATACTATTAAAAAATAAAATATATAACTACCTAATTAGATGACATGCAGATGCAATTTACCATATGAAAAAAATAAAATGTTTACTGGTCACAGTAAACTTACAAAAAGATTATATGGCAAAATAAATTTATAAGCTTACTAGGGCACTTTTCCCGGTGAAATAAAATTCTGAGGAAATTGTCTACATCTTCCATATACCTGAAATAATAAATTTATCTAACATTACTAAACAAATAGCAAAACCACAACAGGCAATATTCCAATTTAAGGGGCTGGTCACTCAACTTCCAATTTCCCCTCGCTAATGTAAAGTCTATGGGCATTTGATGCATTCGTATATTTAAAATACCTCCTCGGGAAATTAATACTTTTATAACCTATTTTTTGTGTACACTTCCCAAAAGATGTCTCTTTTTTTCTTAGTTCTCAAGATATTTTGAAAGTATAGGCTTAATTTTATATGAAGTGTTAAAATCTTACTTACAGTTCGCCCGCTTTTAACGCATAAAATATTAAATTCAGCATAGATTTTAGAAATATTATGAAAGCTAAGAAAAAAAAGAGACATTTTTGTGGGTTTATGGTGCCCCATTTTCTGACTCTTTTACAAGACGGGTTAAACCCAAGATTAGCAATTTAGCAGAGTGATCTTGTCAAATAAATTAAGGCATGAAATACATGAAAAAATATCTGAACTGAGCAATTTTTATGAATAAAATATGTGCATAAACAATTTCGTGGCTCATTAGCATATACTTTTGTATTCAAACAAGTAAGGTAAGTGTATAAGATTGTACTTACAGAAATATGTAACAATGAAGAAGCCCGGAGGTTCCATGAAGACTATTTGCAGAAAATACAGGTAGGAACTTTACTGTCGTTCCAAAACCAGAAGATGTACATGAAGATGTACATTTGAAGAAAATATCACAATGAACTCAACGACTACTTCTTTAAAAATCACTATATCCATAAACGACTCTGAGAAATTTGCAGCTTGCAGCTTTAATTTTAACCTTTAACTATCTCCATCAATTACTTACTACAAGCACTAAAATATATAATATTTCTACAGTAAAAAAAAAAAAACTCCTCTTACTTAGAAAAACACACTTCTTAAAGCACTTAGCCATTATCAACTAGTAAATTACTTCGGCACACATCGCCATACAACTAGGGATTACAATCCCGTATCCCGAGATCCCGCATCATTTTTAATCCCGAAAATCCCAGGATCTTGTCTACCAAATCCCGGGATTTTCAGAATTGTTCTTTTTTTTTTAAATGGAACAATATTCAGCTGAAATAAAAAAATATATATATTTATAGACTTTCTCTTTTGGAAAGAAAAATAATCAATTTTTATGAAATTTATATATACTTGAAAAAATATACATATTTCAAGTATTTTTTACATATTTCAAAGCGATTAAATCGTTTTACATGGAAACCTTTTGACTTGCAAACAGATGTAACCAGCTCGGCTATTATTCGGGAACAATGAAATCATTTGTTTATTTCGATTTTGCCGCGTTTAGAAAGCCGGTCGTTTCAGCAACTGGGAATCACAAAATTTCGAATTAAAGCGTCACATTTGAGTTTCATAGTCATTATTATGTGCTAACTTCTTTGCTTTTCGGGCGTTTATACTTATTTTGCTTTAAAGATGTCTAATGAAAAGGATTTTGTAGCTCATAGGAAAGATAATGATACATCTTCAGTATGGCACTGCTATTTAAGGTCAAAAGATGAAAAAATCGCTAAACATAAAAGATGTAGCCAAGTGCTTAAAACGTTAGATGGATCGACTAAGGGTTGCATGCACATTTATCGACGAAACATGGTACTAAAGTTTAGAAAGAATTTAATACATCATCTCTTCCTTCCACACGTCAAGATTGCATAGAAGTTGCATAGCTTTCTAAAAAGCGGAAAATAGAAGATTATTTTAGTAGTGATAAGGAATCACTGGATTTAATTTTATTGCGAATGACAGCTAAAGACTGTTTTTCATTTAACTTTCAACTGATTAACATCAACTGATTTAAGAAACTTACTGATAGCTAAATGCTATAATGATTTGCCAAAATCTGCAGTATCAATTCGAAATCGTGTAGTGAACTATGATAAAAGAGTTAATTACAAGTGAAATACAAACTTTTAAAAATTCAAGAAAAAAATTAGTTTGAGTTTTGACGAATGGACATTTACTGCAAACAAGCGATTTATGAATATTAATGCCCATTCAAGAAATTTAAATTTGAACAAATTCAGGAATTTAGGCCTTATGCGCATATATGGATCTTTTACAGCAAAAATCTTTTATGCTAACTGAGCGCTTAAACCAATATGACATTTCCCTAAAAACAGACAATGTTACAACTGGGACTTGGAGATGAAACTTTAGATGCCGTCATATTTCTTAGAACATATTTTCAAAGGAATACCGATTAGTTAGGAAACAGTGAAATATTCAAAATGATCTTTTTTTTTTTCACGAGGTACGTAATAATTATTTATATTATGCAACGTTTTCGAATTTTAACAGCTATTGCTATTTAGAAATTTAAACTATACATCTATGTATTATTTTATTCTATATGTGTGTGTGCCAAGTTCATTTATTTCAAGAAAAAAAAATCTTCATGTTAGGGAAAACCTTGCATTTGCAATATCCTAGAATTATAAACTTTAATTACTTGGGTATGAGAATAATTCATAATTTAATTCGTGATATTAATTAGTTTTTAATATTGTAAATATTAAACTATACAAAAACTTGTTTAACAGGAAATAAAAGAAATTATCTAGAAGATGAAGCATAGACATTTGTTGCATTTTCAAACATCAAAGCGTATTTCTTTTAATTTTCAATTGTTCTAATTTATCCTATAAGTTTTGATAATTAATTGAAGTTAATTTTTTTAATTTGGTATGTTTTCATATGTAAATTAGACTGTAATTTTGCTTTGCCTTTTCTATAATATTATGTTTTTTAGCGATTGTAAAAATTGATGATAATACAGAAATTCTAATTTTCCTAATCACGGGAGTATCCCGGGATCGAATCTAAGCAATCCCGAAATCCCGGGATTGGAAATTAGTCTCGGGATTGTAATCCCTACATACAACACATCAACAACAACAACATACCACAAACATGATATCGCTGTCCTTCTTCAATCACAAACAATTATGCAATTTGCATAAGTCAGGAGATAATTAGCATCTACTTTTTATTTGAATAACATTTAATAAATATTACGATAAATTTAGAAAAACTACTTTAATATAAAAATGACTTAAAAAATGCTTTTACTTATTAATTAAATTGAAATACTTATCTTAAAAAAGAATGAATAAGAGCGAATGCAATCGCAAGTGAAATTGCCGAATACGGTCCATGACCGAGAGGTGACATGCAACCACTCAACCGTACCGATCAAAAATGTAAACAAATGCCGGAAAGGTGGCAACGAAAAGAAAATAAAGTATAATAGTCGAGTTCAGGTAAATTTACAAATAGATTAATGAAAAATAAAAATAAAAATGCTTGGGAATAAAACTGCTTTCGACAATTTTTTAAGAAGAGTACACAGAAAAAATATGTTAAAAATATGAATTTCCTGAGGAGATATTTTAACTATACGAATGCATCAAAAGTTCATAAACTTAACATTATGGAGGAGAATTCTGAAGCTGAGTGACCAGCCCCATTAAGCAAAATATGACAAACATAAAGTTTAGATAAAATTTTGCAGACAACAATGCATACTCCAAACTGGAAAATTCTTTATTATTGGTTTCAAAATACAACAAATAATTTTGAATTTACAGTAAAACCTGTTAAGATAAAGCAAGAGGCTGGAAAACAATTAGACAGATTTCTATCTTAGCACTGTCACACTAAAAAGATACAGTGCATTCAAAAATGAGTAAGTGACCTTGAAATATTAGGGTGGTCACAAATGGAATATCTTATGTTGAAATTCCATGATATTTCCAAGACAGCGTTAAAATAATGACATTTTTATCAATAATTTTCGCTTTTAGAGGTAGCCATTACAGCCAGCATTGAAAAACAACATCTTTGATTAAGTAAGATGTGATTTGACACACCATTTTGCAAAAGGTCTTGCGGAAGTTGCTACGAGAATATGATTCGGGTCATTGATTGTTCCGGGTCTTTGTAGATCCTTCATAAGTTCACTGTTGCCACTTTCGTAATTTTCTACTGTAATATGGACGAAAAAATAGTGCCAGATGGATTTTTTTGATCGGCTGATTCAATAATCGTTATGTTTCTAACCGTAATCATATTGTTACCAACGGTCTTTTTGACTTGAATTTAAAAAATCACTCTGTGATCTGTCATTGAGAAAAGGATTAGAGAGGTTCGTTGTATAAGCTGTTGACCACGGAGCCACAAGGGCCCAGCTAGCAGATTAGAAGGAAAAAGCACGGTAAATAGAGATAAGAAAATTTTCTCTTCAATGTGAACTTTCAAACAGCGTTCTCAGTTAATTTCTTCATAAGCTTTTCAATACTGCTTAGGTTTAATAGGCTCTTAAAATATGGTTCCTTATTGACATTATTTTTTTTTTAGCGTCATACAGAAGATTTTAAAACACTTCCTAAAGTTGCTCTGTTTTTAGGGTTTCGTTCATCTGACGAAACCCTATTCGTCTCGCTCCTCTGTCTGTCTGTCCGTCACAGAGCCCGTTCTCAGAAACTATACATGTTAGAGACATGACATTTTGGGTACTTATAGCTGAACACCTTACATCATACGACAAATCATAAAATTTTGAAAAAGTCGTACATTTAACCCTTTGGGCTCCCGCATGTGTATTTTAAACAATTCTTTCTAAGTTAGCTCCTAATTAATTTGGAGGCGTGAAATTTTGCATACTTATAGCTGAACACCTCACATCAAATGACAAATCATAAAATTTCGAAAATGTCGTAAGTTTAACCCTTTGGGGTCCCACATGTGCATTTTAAACAATTCTTTCTAAGTGAGCCCCTAATTATGTTGGAGACATGAAATTTTGGGTACTTACAGCTGAACACCTCACATCATACGACAAATGATAAAATATTGAAAGGGTCGTACATTTAACCCCCTTTGGGCTCCCGCATGTGTATTTTAAACAATTATTTCTAAGTGACTTCCTAAATAGTTTGGAGACGTGAAATTTTGCATACTTATAGCTGAACACCTCACATCAAACGACTAATCATAAAATTTTGAAAAAGTCGTACATTTAACCCTTTGGGTTTCCGCATGCGTAGTTTAAACAATTCTTTCTAAGTGAGCTCCTAATTAGTTTGGAGGCGTGAAATTTTGCATACTTATAGCTGAACATCTCACATCAAACGACAAATCATAAAATTTTGAAAAAGTCGTACATTTAACCCTTTGGGCTCCCACATGTGTATTTAAAAAAATTCTTTCTAAGTGAGTCCCTAATTAGGTTGAAGGCGTGAAATTTTGCATACTTATAGCTGAACACCCCACATCCAACGACAAATCATAAAATTTTGAAAAAGTCGTGCATTTAACCCTTTGGAGTCCCACATGTGCATTTTAAACAATTCTTTCTAAGTGAGCCCCCAATTATGTTGGAGACATGAAATTTTGGATACTTATAGCTGAACACCTCACATCATACGACAAATGATAAAATTTTGAAAAAGTCGTACATTTAACCCTTTGGGCTCCCGCATGCTTATTTTAAACAATTATTTCTAAGTGAGCTCCTAATTAGTTTGGAGACGTGAAATTTTGCATACTTATAGCTGAACACCTCACATCAAATGACAAATCATAAAATTTTGAAATTATAGCTGAACACCTCAGATCTCACATCAAATAATAAATTTTGAAAAAGTTTTATGTTTAACCCTTTCAACTCCAGCTTGTATATTTTAAGCCATTCTTTCTAACTGAGCCCCTAATAAAATTGGAGATTTGAAATTTTGCATACTTATTGCAGAACACCTGAGGCCTGGCGACAAATCATAAAATCTTACGTTTAACCCTTTGAGCTACCACATATGTATTTGAACAATTCTTTCTAAGAGAGCCCCTAATTAAGTTGGTGAGATGAAATTTTGCATACGTATAGCTGAATGCCTCAGACCACACGACAAATCATAAAATTTTCAAAAAGTCTTTTATTATTTACCCCTCTGGGCTCTAACTTGTGTATATTAAGCAATTTTTCTAACCTCCGCTCTTTTAACCCGGGGAGAAATTTTCCAACTTTTGCCGACACTTTGCCACACACGACTTTGACCATTCTTTCATATTATGCACCATAAATTTACATATTTTAGTTCCATTTTTTTCCGCCAGGTGCGCCTACTTATCTCGGGTGCTATGGGCCCAATCCCCTCGACTAATATATCTACGGATAGTATGTAAAACGGATTTTCGTTCGGATACAGGTTTGTTTAGAATCAAGTGCGCCCCCTGGTTGTGAAATGTGGAACTAATAGATTTTTCAAAAGGATAAAGTGTTTTGAAAGGAATATTAAACGAAACCCTCTGTGCGATCTGTGATCACACTTACCCACTTGTTTTGTTTTTTGTTTTTTTTGTCATGAAGATGAGGCAGTGAATACCTCATATAATTCTTCTACATCGTTTTAATCTTATATTATAATACGAGCAAAACTTATGTCTGAGTGTGTGTATGTAAATTTTATCTTAAAAATGGCTGATGTTAAATCTATTGCCCATGTTTATTTTCAGATATCCCAAAAAACATGTTTATAGAAAATGTCTGTCTGTCACCATTGTACCATCAAAAAGTGTATGAAGTTATGCATAGAACTGAACCATTTTTTTTTTTCTTTTAAGTTTTTGGCTATGGCAAGCAGGTCCTTCCTTCATTTGGGAAAAATCTGCTGGAACAGAGCACTGTAATAGCGATTTTGAATATTGTACCATCAAAAAGTGTATGAAGTTATGCATAGAATTGGACCAATATTTTTTTTTTTTTTTAAGATTTTGGCTATGGCAAACAGGTTCTTCCTTAATTTGCAAAAATTCTGCCGTTAGGGGGCGCTGTAATAGCGATTTTTGTGCCATTTTGAATATTGTACCTTCGAAAAGTGTATGAAGTTATGTATAGAATTGAACCAAATTTTTTGTGTATGTTTTTGACCACGGCAAGAAGGTCCTCCTTGAATTTGGAAAAGTTCTGCAGGAAGGGGGAGCTGTAATAGCGATTTTTGTGCCATTTTCAATATTGTACCTTCGAAAAATGTATGAAGTTATGCACAGAATTGAACCAAATTTTTTGTGTTAGTTTTTGGCCATGGCAAGAAGGTTCTCCCTGAATTTGGAAAAATTCCACCGGAAATGTGTGTTGTAATAGCAATTCTTCTGTAATCTTCTTCATTTTTCATAGTTCTATTGTACACCAGTGGTTCATGAATCGACGGGAACTTCCCATCCTGATACGTCGACTATTCGTGATTTTAATAAATGTCATGATCAAGATTAACTCGTTTTTTCTCCGATTAATTGACTGAAGCAGAAATTTAAGATGAAAGTCAAAGTTGATATAGTATTGAACTAATAAAAATGAAATATTGATATCTGTAACAACATTTTGAAATATTAAAATATATAAGATAGAAGAAAGTTTTGGGATTGGCACATCCAACTAGTTTATATATCATGTAACGTGAATTAGAAATTGTATTTTTTATTGTTTTGAATGTTTTTATGGAAGAAGATAAAAAGCTTTACCAGTAAAATAAATTATTTTTGTTTAAGAAGTTAATTGACTTCTTTTTGTACATTTTAAATTAATAATTAGCATCTGCATTATATTCTGAAAGCTGGGTTGTTAAAATAACATCCTTTTTGAATGCTTTAATTAACATTGAGGCGTCCACGACAGGACATTTTACAAGATTTATTGAAGCAAAATGTTTCAAGCTATGAAAAATTTTAAAAAGGTAGATTTAAAGTTCGTAGCAGAAAAGCTTGGGTAAACGTTTCTGCAAGATCATACGAGCACTAAAGGAAATTATTGTGAATAGTAAAGACTATAAACAAGATCCTGATTTTGTATAAGAAATTTTATCCAATACTGTTGCTGAGAGAAAGGAAAAAAGAAAATTATGCTCAGAAGTTAGAGAAGGAGAAGTCGGATCAAGAGTTAAAAAAGCTAGAATTAAAGGACAAGTCAGATCAAGAGTTTAAAAAGTTGGAAGTAGGGTTAAGAAAGCTGGAATTAAATCATCAATTAGAATTAGTGAAAATCCAGTCACAGAGACAAACACAAGGCGAGTACATTTTAACTGACTATGATACTAATAATTCTAAACGAAAGTTTACGTTGCCCAAGTTGGAATTTTGCCAATTTGATGGTGATTTAAAGGAATGGTTGCCATTCTGGAGCCAGTTTGAACAGATTCACAATGATCAGATTATTGCACCAGAAAATAAATTCAAGTATTTGATCCAAGCAAGTGTCACTGGATCTAGAGCGCGAGAAGTTGTTGATAGTTTTCCGATAACTGGCACTCACTATGCCAAAGCTATAGAGAGTCTTAAGCATAGATGCCAACATTGTAAATACTGTATCAGGAGTAATCTAGTAAAATTTCAGGAGTTTTGGACACTCATCAGGAGTAAAATAGTCACGTTTCAGGAGTCATTTCAGGAGTTGCACATAATTTTTTTTTAGCCGTATTTTAAAATATTTTTTAGGTACTTCCTCACCCCCTGACAGCTTTTGTATTCATCCATACAAACATAATTTAAATACTAATTTACTTTTACTTTGTACGTAATTAATATTTTTTGTAATAAATTTATACAAATGGAAAAAATTTTTTTATCCCTACAGAGTGAAAAATCCGTGATTGATATACTAATTCTGAAATTACGTGACAATTTTTTTCTGCACAGCAGATTGGCTAATAAAGAGGCTTCTTTCCACAAACAATTGACAAAATTCGCGATTTTTCGCCGCGACTGGCTGACGAAAATCGCGATCTTTTGCCGCAACTGACTGATGAAAATCGCGATCTTTTGCCGTGACTGACTGACGAAAATCACGATCTTTTGCCACGACTGAGTGAACGAAAATCGCGATCTTTTGTCGCGAAGGACTGACGAAAATCGTGATCTTTTGCCGCGAACGACTGACGAAAATCGGGATCTTTTGCCGCGAACGACTGACGAAAATCGCGATCTTTTGCCGCGACTAACTGACGAAAATCGTGATCTTTTGCCGCGAACGACTGACGAAAATCGGGATCTTTTGCCGCGAACGACTGACGAAAATCGCGATCTTTTTCCGCGACTGAGTGAACGAAAATCGCGATATTTTGTCGCGAAGGACTGACGAAAATCGCGATCTTTTGCCGCGACTAACTGACGAAGATCGCGATCTTTTGCCGCGACTAACTGACGAAAATTGCGATCTTTTACCGCGACTGACAGACGAAAATCGCGATCTTTTGCTGCGACTGACAGACGAAAATCGCGATATTTTGTCGCGACTGATTGACGAAAATCGCGATCTTTTGCCGCGACTGACAGACGAAAATCGCGGTCTTTAGCTGCGGCCGACGGGCGAAAATCGCGGTTTTTAGTTGTGACCGACCGACAAAAATCGAGGTCTTTAGCTGTGAATGACTGACGAAAGTCGCGATTTTTTGCCGCTACTGACTGACGAAAATCGCAATTTTCTGCCACGAATGGCTGACGAAAATCGCGATCTTTTGCAGCGAATGAGTGACGAAATTCGTGTTTTTTGGCACAACTGACGATTTCACGTTTTTTGCAACGCAGTGAATTATCGACAAAATTCGCGATGTTTATCAACGGCTGATTGCTGAATTCCAGGATATTTTTCCTCAACTGATTAACGAAATTCGCGATCTTCTGCCACGGCTAACAGCCGAAAAGTGCATTTTTGCAGAGCACGATTTTTATCAATGACCGATTGATGAATTTCACGATTATTTGCAGCGACTACTGATTAACAAAATTTGCAACTTTTTTCACTGACCGGTTAAAGAAATTCGCGATTTTCTGCCGCGAGCGATTGCCGGAATTCGTGGTTTTAAGGACTAATAGACAATTTTTGCGATATATTTCAATGACCGATTGAAGAAATTCGCGAATTTTTGCCGCGATTGATCAAAAAAATTCATTTTTTTGCCGCGAATGATCGAAAAAAATTCTCGATTTTTTTTTGCCGCAAATTTCCGTATTTTCTACCTTATTACCGTACTACCGTATTTTAACCTACATTTCCGGAGAAACTCCGGAATTTCCGGAGATGTTGGCATCTATGCTTAAGGCTCGTTTTGGTAGGGAAGATCTTTTGGATGAAGTATATGTTAGAGAATTATTAAAATTAATTATATCTGTGCAATCAAAAGGAAAATTTTCTATTACACCATTGTATGAAAAACTTGAGTCGTATTTACGAGCTTTTGAGATGTTAGGAGTCACAATGGATAAAAAAGCTTCAATATTATATCCAATGGTAGAATCTTGTTTTACTGTTGAATTTTTGAAAGCGTGGAATCATACCCATACGACTGCTGTTAGTTCTGATGCAAAAGAACGCATGGATAATTTAATGAGGTTTCTCAAATCTGAAGTTGAATTAGATTAAAGAATTAATTTTATAGTGGCAGGTTTTGGTTTGGCGGAAAAAGATGATGCGAGCTTTAGGAAAAATAAAGGTTGCAACGATGTTACTAAACATTTACCAACTGCTGCTACTCTATTATCAACTTTTTCAAAGCCAGATTTAAGGAAAAATTGCATTTTTTGCAAAGGAAGACATCTGAGTTCAGAATGCTTTTCGGCACGGAAGATGAGTTTTAATGAAAAGCAGAACATATTGAAGGCAGACCTGCCAACTGCTACGAAAAAATCGTAGTTGCTACGATTTGGACCTATAAAATATGATACTACGAAAATCGGTCTTAAACTACAATTTTTTGCAAAAAAAAAAAAAAAACACATTTTTTGTTTCTAATTGCGATTTTTATCCCGCGCAGCATATTTTTCAGGAATGATTCTGTTCCAAAATTTCAAAGTATTCATTTCCGAAAGTTTTAAAAAATTTGTCATTAATCTGAAATTTCGGACATTAAAAAATGCTCATGCGAAAAAAAAATCTGGGCTGCAAAACAAACTTCTTAACATAAAACCCTCTTTGTATATATCAACCACAAGTAAATCGTGTTTCTGTAAATATTTATTCAGAATTCCCTTCCTTAGAAAAAGAGATGGGGGGGGGGGATCTTTGAGGGGCAAGATTTGAAATAGTGTGCAAAATCGCACGATTTGTACTATTTATTATTAAACTTTTCAATTTACGAATTATTATTAAGCATTTCAATTTTGTGTGGTAAAAAACACAAAATTCGTCAAAAGTTCATGGTAAAAAGTGCAGATTTCAAGTGATAGAAAAATGTGAATTACGATTGTGGGGAAAAAATTGTGAATATCCTAAAATGGTCGCAAGAAAAAAAATTAGAAAATTTCGTCAAAATTTACTGCACTGGGCTAAAAAATTAGAACCATGCTTCTTTTACAAATGTAAAAAAAATGCTGCAAAACGAGAAGAAACTTTAAATATCGTATAAAAATTTTCAGAGGAAAAAATTTACTATATTGAGTTGAAAGACTGAAACCTTATTCCTTTTACGAATGTCAAAAGATGGCTCCGAAACATGAAAACCCAACCAACCAACCTCCAGATTAATTTCAATATTCTGTGCTACGATTTCTCATTTTCAAAAGTTGGCAGGTCTGTGAAGGACAAAAGATGTTGTTTTTTATGTTTGGCAACAGGTCACATAACGAAGCAATGTAGAGCTATCTTGAAGTGTTTCTTTTGTGATAAAAGACATGCGTCTGTGATGTGTCAAACGCTCGATAAAAACAAAAACAAGCTGAATAAAAAGAAAAAGGAAGAAAAGGCAAGAAGGAGGAATAAGTAAATATGACCAATTTCAATAGAAATCCTAAAATGTTTCTTCAGCTGCTCAAAGCAAAAATCATTTCCAAAAAAAAAAAAAAAAAAAAGATTTTAGACTAATGTTGGACTCAGATTCTCAGAGATTGTATATTATAAAACATTTAGCTGAAAAAATGAAGCATTTACCTCTTCGAGAAGAAAGAGTTTCTCATTCTCTTTTGGCATAACAAAGGATTGTAAATCATCATAACTACAAGGTAAGATTAAGCGATTTGAAAGAAAAATTTAAACGTAATTTTGAAGTTTTGGATCAAAACATATGCGAAAATGTTATGCCTATAGGAAAAGGATCCTGGTTTAAAGAATTATCGGAAAAAGGCATCACTTTGACGGATGTCGGTGAAATTCCTGAATTATTCAAATATTGATTACAGCCGATGTAATGGGAAAATTACTGACAGGTCGTAGAGAAATACTCTCGTCAGGATTAGTAGCATTGGAAACATATTTAGGTTGGACCTTAATGGGAAAAGTGACTCAAGATAATGTGTCTAAAGAAAATTTAGCAGTATCAGTTACGTCTATGTCAGACCTGCCAACCTTTGAAAATGAGAAATCGTAGCACACAAAATTAAAATTAATCTGAAGGTTGGTTGGTTGGTTTTTCGTGTTTCGCAGCCATCGTTTGACATTTGTAAAAAGAATAAGGTTTCATTCTTTCAACTCAATATAGTAATTTTTTTTTTCCTCTAAAAATTTGTATACGATTTTTAGAGTTTCTTCTCGTTTCGCAGCTTTTTTCTTTTTTTTTTTTTTTTTTTTTTTTTTTTTTTTAAACATTTGTAAAAGGAGCTTGGTTCCAATCTTTTAGCCCAGTTCAGTAAATTTAGACGAAATTCGTAATTTTTTTCCCGTGATCATTTCAGGATATTCACAATTTTTTCCCCACAGTTGCAATTCGCATTTTTCTATCACGATTCTTTGTTGAAATCCACACTTTTTACCAGGAACTTTTGACGAAATGCTCATTTTTTTTACCGCGATCCTTTGACGAATTTTGCGTTTTTTACCACGATCCTTTGACGAAATTAGTGTTTTCTTTCTGCGATCTTCCGATGAATTTTGCACTTTCTTACTGATCTTTTGACGAAATTCCGTTTTCTTTCTGCGACATTTTGACAAAATTCACGTTTTTACAACGATCTTTTGACAAAATTTATTTTCTTCTGCGACCAATTAACAAAACTCGCTACTCGTTTACACGACCTTTTGACGAAATTTGCAATATTTTTTCCTCGATAGTTTATCGAAATTCGTAATTTTTTGTGCAATCTCGCGCAAAATAGGCACAATTCAGCGACCTATTGAATATAATCACAATTTGTTTCTGAGATCTTTGACGAAATACCCGATATTCTTACACGATCGTTTGAAGAAATTCTCAATTTTTTCCCGCGATTGATTCACGAATGGGAAAATTTCAATAAAAGAAAAGAAATTCGCGTACTTCCAAGAAACTTCAAAATATACTCGCAGAAGAATCATAGGTCTATGGAAGAATTTGCAGGGGTAAATACTGCACAGCAGTTTTCATTATGCAGGACTTTCTTTTTCCGCATGCATATCGTGCTATTTTGCACACTATTTCAAACTTTGCCCCTTAAACTCCGCCCCACCCCAGAAATTATTAAAATGGCACACCTGTTTCTAAGAAAGGGAATTCCTATATAAATATTTACAGAAACACGATTCACTCGTGGTTAATATACATAAGGAGGGTTTTATGTTAAGAAGTTTGTTTTGCAGCCTAGATTTTGTTCCCCCGTGAGTATTTTTTAAATAATGTCCGAATTTTCGGACTAAAGACCAATTTTTTGAAACTTTCGGAAATGAATACTTTGAAATTTTGGAAATTTCAGAACAGAATCACTCCTGAAAAATATGCTGCACGGGATAAAAATCGCAACAATAAACAAAAAATGCATTTGTGTTTATTCTCCCACTATTTTAAAACAATTTCTATAACAATAGCCTAAGTCATGTTACTATCATCAACAGTTCCGGGCGAACCACTTCGCTTTTTATATTCCTGGTGCCATTTTGGTACTTTAATATTAGCCAGGTACAGGTGATAAGTCGCCAAATATTATTCTATCGCCATCATTTCATCTATATTATAATAGTCCAAGTCATGTAACAGCAATAAATAAATACGCTCTGATCCCTTCGCTTTTCATATGATTGGCCCAGATATCATATACGGCCCCATATTGGCGCGATTATTTTTCAGACGCTAATTTGGGGAAAACATCAACATCATAAACAACAACATCTGGCTTATCAAATCACGCAAAATAACGATACTATGGTGCTAATTATGTACCCGTTGCGTATATGACATTGGCGGCAGAAAAAAATAGTGCCAATATGGGACCGTATGTGGCATCTGTGCCAAAAGTTTTCCATTTCGATTTTAAAAAATCAATTTTTTTTTCCGAATAATACTACATAAAACCATTCCCGCAAAGAATTCTTGGTACTGTTACGCTAGCCGGGTGCAAATCTCGCCAATAACTATTTTTCAACTCGCCAGTTAGCCTTTTTTTTTTTTTTTTTTTTTTTTCGAGTGGTAAATTAAAACACTGATTTGAAGTTGAAATTAAATGTCATCGTTTGTTACATCATTTAATATTTGGCCAGATGCCATATACGCACCCGGTTTGGCGTGATTTTTTTTACGAAAATTTGGCGAAATCCTCGTTTTCGAATACCAGTTACATATGTATTTTTGGTACTACTTAGCTATCCCGTCAACCAAAAATCTATCACCAAACTATAAGATTAAATGCAAATAATGGTTGATCGTAAATGTCACATTCACTTGACTTTAAGCAAGTTACACGTCTTTATGTCATCAAGTTATTTTTATTTCGACGTTTTATTTGTATATTTATTAATGTTATAGTATTTTCTTTGTTCTTTCGTTATTTAAAATAAAAATTATGTCAATTTGTATAATTTGGCGAGTGGTTTGGCGATTTTTTTAATTTGGCAAAATGGGTCGATGGAATAACTAAGTAGTACCGTATTTTTTAATTATTTTCTATTACTTTTTATTTGTAAAGGAAAATAACCAAAAAAAAAAATTACTATAAAACAAAACAATTTGTGTAATTTAAAAAAAAGATAATAAAGTAAATAAACATTTATTATTAAATAAACAACAATAGCCGGGTTACCATGTCAACCAAAATAATACCATTTTGGAGCCAATTAGGTACCCCGGTGCGTATATGACATCTGTGCCTAATACTTTTCTTTTCATTTCGTTTAAAAAAAATAAAGAAGTGAAAGCCATTTATTTTAAATGTTTCTGTTTGTCTTAAATAAAATGATAATGAAATACAAATTGAATTATGAATAAAAGTAACATGATACATTTCTTAACATACATTTAAGGGAGGCCAAACTTCTCGCCAAATTAGTTTAAAATAGTAACCTTTTCTAAAATCTGAAAAAAAAATATCTGTTTGATTAAAATTTGAGTTGCCATCATTAGAAAAATGTATATAAAATTAGAAAAAAAATTAATATTTCGAAAACTAATTCGAATTTAAAAATTCTAATACCAGTTTTGAAATCTGCAGATGAATACGGATTTTTGGTGTTAATTTCATCGCAAAGTATTCCATATTTTAGGAGAAATAGCCGTGAAACTAAATCAGTCGTTTAATCAGTCATTTCAAAGAATCGTTTCATAAATTCGTTTCATTAGGATTTTGTATATATAGGGTAGATATTATTCACATTCTTGATTTCCAGCTTAGATACCATAACATATTTCTTTTTAAAACAAATAGAAGTGAAAATGACGATAAAATGCAACATGATAAAAAAAAAATGACTAGATTCCATTAAATATATCAATTACCAATTTGAGTCAAGCTGTTTCAAAAACGTAGCTAAATTTGTAGATATCACTGGTAAACTTAAATTTAAATAAATGCGAGAAACAAAAATACAACAAACTTATTTAAATAGCTAAAAGCCATATCCCCGGCAACACTAAACATTACTGTTTCATGAGACATCCAACAAGCTTATAACTCAGACGTGCGTCTGCCGTTGAATGATCCGACCGTGGTATAAATACCATCCGATCGATGACACGTGCCGGGAAAACGCCTATTTGCTAGAATGTTCTGTCACGTGACGTGAACACAAACTTTATGAATAATTAAAATGTATCGACGAATCAGATGATTCGCGATATGCTGCCATCTGGTGCCATACAGCAAACCGACTGAATCGATTACTTCGATTACGACTGAATCGATATTGTGTTCGACTGTCATGCCGTGAAAAAACTAAAAACGCTAATAACTTTTAAAGTAAAATAAACTTAAACAAAACCTATTGTAAAGCAAAAACCTGGACAGCAGACTATTAAATGGTAAGTTAACAATTAAATATAATAACGAAAGTGTATTTAATAAAAGAAAAAGTTGCATTTAGTATTGTGTAATATGTAATAGGGATGCAACGGATATCCGGCACATCCGGCTGATTTTTCAATATCCGAAATACCGTCGGATATCCGAATCACAATCACCGGATATCCGACTTCTCTGCCGGATATCCGGCAATGCGTAGCAAAGCAAATATATAAGGAGAAGAGATATCGTTTGATTCAAACAATGCCGAACAACTTTTGTTTATAATGCAAAATATGAAAGTCCACTATTTATGAGTAAAAGGTAATTCTCAAAAGTTTAAAGAATTACCAGCTTTCCTAACATTGGTATTTGAACTCTCTATATAGTCCAGGCAATAGGGAATTTTACCTAGCAAAATTAATGGTAGTACTGGAAATCGGCTTTCTAGATGTTTTTTGGGTCGCTGAATCCGAATTTGTAACTTCCCACCAAAATTTCCCCCGGCAACCCCCTCAAATTTTGGTAAAAAGCCCCCCAAACAAGGTTTTTATTAAAAAAATCAATTTTTTATTGTTCTAGAGAAAAAGTATCTAAAAATTTAGAAAGTAGACAAAATTTCCAACAAATTAGATATATGACATTATGACTTAGGATGAAGGGGAAGGGGGGATCTGCTTCGGAACATGCACGCGGTGCTGCGTAAACTAAGTTGCGCAATTCCACTTAACCACTCACACGTTTACATTCGCCCTCCCATCTCCCCTCCGAACTTTCTCTATAAGGTTTACTTTAAGATTTTTGGGTCGCTGAATCCGAACTTTTAACTTTCCCACAAAAATTTCCCCCCCCCGAAACCCCCTCCAAATAGTTGTTTTTAACTTAAATTTCTTATTGTTTTAGAGGAAAAACATTATGAAATTCAGAAACTAGACAAAATTTGCAAGAAATAGGATATATGACATTATGAATTAGGATGAACGGGGAGGGTGATTGCTGCCTCGGAACATGCACTGCGGCGCTACGTGCACTAAATGATGAAGTCAGGCAATAGGGGATTTTATCTGGCAAAATTAATGGTATTACTTGAAATCGGCTTACTAGATGTTTTTTGGGTCGCTGAATCCGAATTTGTAACTTCCCACCAAAATTTCACCCGGCAACTCCCCAAAAAATTGATTTTTTGAAAAAATTTGTTTTTTGAGAAAAGCGCGCGGGGAATGTCCCTCTCTCCCCGTTTATCCTACGTCATAATGCCATGTATCCTATTTGTTGCAAATTTTGTCTAGTTTCTGAATTTCGTAATGCTTTTCCCCTAAAACAATAAGAAATTTAAGTTAAAAACAACTATTTGGGTGGGGGGGGGGGGGGGGGGGGGGTTCGGGGAGGAAAATTTTTGGGGTAAGTTGAAAATTCGGATTCAGCGACCCAAAAAACTTCAAGTAAACCTTATAGAGAAAGTTCAGAGGGAAGGTGGGAGGGCTAATGTAAACGAGTGAGTGGTTAAGTGGAATTGCGCAACTTAGTCCATGCAGCACTGCGGCGCATGTTCCGAAGCAGATCCCCCCTTCCCCTTCATCCTAAGTCATAATGTCATATATCTAATTTGTTGGAAATTTTGTCTACTTTCTGAATTTCTAGCTACTTTTCCACTAAAACAATAAAAAAATGGAATTTTTTTATAAAAACCTTTTTTGGGGGGCTTTTTACAAAAATTTGGGGGGTTGCCGGCGGAAATTTTGGTGGGAAGTTACAAAACCCAAAAAACATCTAGAAAGCCGATTTCCAGTACTACCATTAATTTTGCTAGGTAGAGTCCCTATACGGTCTCTCTATTGCCTGGACTAATAATAAATTTAAGAATTTATGTTTACATCTTTTAGAAAATTGTACCTTTACTTTCAGAATGTGAAACAAAATCTGAAGTTGTTTATTAAAGTATGACTTTATTAATTTTCTTTCTCTCTTTTAAGTTTAACAATTAAACAGGCCTATTTTTACTTTCTTCTATCTTCAATAGAAGAAAGTATTGTAACTGAGATTTTCTTCGATTTCTGGTTTTCGGTGGGCTTAGACGTTTTAGGGGTCAGAGATCCCAAAACATGCTTATACAAAATGTCTGTCTGTCTGTCATCATACCATCAAAAAGTGTATGAAGTTATGCATACAATTGAACCAAATTTTTTGTGAATGTTTTTGGTTATAGTCAGCTGGTTCTCCTTCAATATTTTAACATTACACTGGAAGGGGGCACTGTAATCGTGATTTTTGTGCTATTTTCATTATTGTGCCATCAAAAAGTGTATGAAGTTATGCATAGAATTGAACCAAATTTTTGTGTATGTTTTTGGCTGTGGCCAGCAGGTCCTTCTTCAATATGGAAGCATTCTGTCAGAAAGGAGTGTTGCTGTAATTGCGATTTTTGTACCATTTTCATTATTGTACTATCAAAAAGTGTCTGTTAAATATGTAATAAGTTATCCATATAATCAAACAAAATTTTTTGCGTATGTTTTTGGCTATGTCCAGCAGGTTCTCCTTTAAATTAGAAATATTCTGCCAGAAGGGTGCGCTGTAACAGTGATTTTTGTGCAATTTTCATTCTTGTACCATCGAAAAGTGTATGAAGTTATGCATAGAATTGAACCAATTTTTGGGGGTATGTTTTTGGCTATGGCCAACTGGTCCTCCTTCAATTTGAAAATAGTCTGCTGGAAGGGGGCGCTATAATAGTGATTTTTGTGTTATTTCCATTATTTTACCATCGAAAAGTGTATGAAACTAAGCTTAGAATTGAACCAATTTTTTGTGTATATTTTTGGCTATGGTCGTCAGTTTTTCCTTGAATTTGGAAATATTCCGCCTGAAGGTGTCACTGTGACAGCGTTTTTTGTAAAATTTTCTCAATTTTTTGCAGTTTTTGTACTGTATATTGGTGGCTCGTGAAGTCATGGGAACTTCGCATCCTGCTAAGCTGGCTATTCACAATCAGCTGATGTACAACAGAATAACGAAAAAAAATATTGATTTTAATAAATATCATGATTGAGATTAACTTATTCTTATTTTGATTAATTGACCAGCAGAAATCTTAGATCAAAATCAAAGTTGGTATAATATTGAACTAATAATATCGAAGTATTAACATTTAAAACTACTTTTAGAAATATTAAGACGTATGAGATAGAAGAAAGTTTTGGGATTGGCACATCCAATTAGTTATATTTGTAACTTCATTATAAATAAAATATTTAAAATTAAAAGTAATTTTCTTTTTACTTATAAATATCACAGTAATTTAACTTAAAATAAAACTAAATGTGACTCAAAGCAAAACACTATTAAATAATTAAAACAGAAAAAAGGCATCAACTAAACCTATATTTGGAGAAAATCACTCTTTAATCAAGGGTATATTAGTAGATATTTTATGTTTAAATTATAAAAAGAGCGTATGTATTTCTTTGTGAAAATACTCTACAATTATAGGCATATTTAATTGGTTAAAATTTGTTACACAAATTATCAACATTTCATTGTACAAATTAATTATTAGCAATTATCAATATAGTCAATCCCATATCCAAATCCAGTAGCAATTATCAGCATTTCATTCTACAAATAAACAGAATATTTTAATGTTTAAATAACATTTTTTATACAACATTATTAATATACATTACACGGCTTGAATGGCAGATACATGTCTTGAATTTCGAGATGGGATGGCAGGATTCGTGCCCTAAAGAATATTGGGGGCGGGAGGCTCCTGTTTCCAAAAAATCATTTTCCGAAAATGTTTCTTTGTAAAACGATGATGAAGTCTCAGGACCGGCTGGCAAACTTCGTGATATTTTCCACTATCAATTGGCAGATTTCACAGTTTCTTCTTATAACAAATTGACAAAATTCATGTTTGTTTTTCTGCATCTGACAAAAACATTTTGCGATTTTTCTCCGAAACCGACTGATGAATTTCTTGATTTATTTCTGGAGACCGACTGGTGAATTTCATAAATTTTTTTTTCGCAATCAATTGACAAATTTAGAAATTTTATTCTGTGACCGATTGGCAAATTTCCCTGTTTGTTCTTGTGACATACTGATGAAAGTAATGATTGTTTTTCTGTATCCGATTGAAAAATTTTGCATTTTTTCTCTGCGACCGGCTGAGGAATTTCACAGTATTTGCTCGTGACGGACTGGTAAATTTCACGATAGTTTTCCATGATCGATTGATGAATTTCGTGATATTTTCCCACTGTCGATTTCCCACGAACTTCAGTTTTTTTCTCGCAACCAATCGACAAATTATTTATTTTCACCATGATTGACGAAATCAGCAATGTTTTTTCTATGACCGTTTTACGTATTTTGCGATGTTTTACCTGTCTGCCCAAAATAGGAAATAACTAAAAGGGCAGCAACGGCCACTGGAGACTAAGCTCTATCAAATTGGCCAATAGTCAGCACTAAACAAAATGAGATTACACTTGTGGTGCACATGAAAAAAAAACTTTGATGAACTTCAAAAAAAACATATTTAGAAACAACAAACTAATTGTTTCTCGCAATTAACAGAAATTAGGACATTACTTTTTGAAATCAACCTTTTCTCGTGTAATAGAAGAAATCATTGACTACTCCCTTTTCAAACTTTGGATATGGATTTCATAGCGTAGATTCCAATGCGTAAAACATAGTTCAATTAACAAAAATACCAGGGATTACAGTTTTGACTGTAATTCCATTAAGGATATAATAAAAAAATTTGTTCATAAGTGACATACCATCACCGATGTCCATTATTCATGCAAGTTAAAAATTAATGCACATCAGATTTTGCAAAGTTTTCTAAAATTTTTTAGGAGAGCATAACCATGTGTTTCCGATAATTTCTAAAGTTATAAAATCGCTCTATACTGTTTGTCAAAAGTGTAACTTCTGAAAGAGGCTAAAGTATGCAAAATGGAATAAAATCTAAATTAAGAAATTCATTTAGCAACCTGATTGTTAATTGCCCATAACATTGGGTGAAAATTGAAAAATAGACATGATATATATAAAGCTTGATTCTGTTCCTTTGTTTTAATAAAATAAAAATTTTGAATAATTATCTTGAGCTGTTAATTTAAATTGTTTCAATGGTATTTTGACATGTCTGTATAAATGTAATTCTTTAAGTAGCACATAAAAAATAACGGGGTGTAAAGATTTTTTTTTCCTTTCTAACAGTTCAACTCCCCTGCATTTATAAATTTTGGGTACCAAACTCCCCTCCTGGGAAAGCTTGAATTGCAAGCCATGATATTCAAAGAGATATAGTTTTTATAAATTATATTTCAATACATTTAAAATGTTTTAATGATGTGTGAAACGTGTTTGTAATTTATTGTTTTGAAATGACATTATATAGAGAAATAATTCAATGTATAACTAAAAACATATCTAGGGCCGGATATCCGATCGGATATCCGGCCGGATATCCGAATCCGGCAGGCGAAGGAGCTTCGGATATCCGGTATCCGATATCCGGCAAAATCAATATCCGGTGCATCCCTAATATGTAAACAAAGTGAAACGATCTTTTAACTAAAAACCATGAAATGAACTTAGCTATGAGGATGAATGAATGTGAATGAATGAATGCATTAAATGTGTGAGTACATGAGTGGGGTTTTGAGCAATGAGACTAAATAATGGGAGACCTCCCATCGCAACGCGTAACACCTACCACACATTTCTCAATTCAGGTGTCGATTTTTGTGGCCCCTTCCACATTAAGTACAAAAATCAGAGAAAGGGCACTTATTCCAAAAGTTATGTGGCCATATTTATATGCATGGCTACCAAGGCTATTCATCTAGAGATAGTAAGTGAGTTATCCGCTGCTGCATTCATCGCTGCGCTTACAAGATTTTGCGCCAGGAGAGGCAAAGTAAATACGCTAACTTCTGACAATGCCACTAATTTTAAAGGTGCGTCAACAGAATTTAATAACTTTAAGAAATTATTGGCCACTCCCAACAAGGAATTATCAAATTTCTTTGCTGAAGAATTCATAACTTGGAAATTTATCCCTCCGCGTTCTTCTAATTTTGGCGGTCTTTGGGAAGCTGGCGTTAAGTCCTTCAAACATCATTTGCTTAGGACCGTAGGTAATAATAAAATCACTCTAGAGGACTTTGAAACTCTAGTAATCGAAATTGAGGGGATCCTAAATTCCCGACCTTTATTTCTGCTTTCTGATGACATAAATGAGTTTGAAGTGCTTGCGCCAAGGGCATTTTTTAATTGGCAGACCCATTAACAGTATTCCAGAGCCTAATGTTATGAATATTTCTGACAATAGATTAACCTATTGGCAATTAATTAGCAAATATGTTCAATGCATTTGGAAACGTTGGTCTATGACTACCTAAATCACTTGCAGCAGCGTGGTAAATGGCAATTTACAAAAGAAAACATAAAGTTAGGATCTCTAGTGTTATTAAAAGAATAAAATCTCCTACCATGTAAGTGGGCTCTTGTCCGAATTATGGAAATAATTCCAGGCAGGGACAATAGGGTTCGTGCAGTCAAAGTCAAAACTGCATGTGGTATATTTTTAAGAGGCATTTCAAAGGTGTGCCTGTTACCCATTCAGGACTCTTAAATAATGTTTATGCATCATTGTATTTCTTACATATATTATTTTTAAGTAATTATCCTGATTGTTTTGTATATTAGTATTTTGTATTTTTGTATCATTTGTAGTGTTAATTAGTTATCTATTGTATTTTGTTTATATTAATTGCTGAAATATGTATATTTCATCGCCGGGCGGCATGTTCCGTTCCGGAAGTTTAACGAGCTCCCCCTAGCGAGCAGTCTGTAAAAAAAGAAAAAAAGGTAATTAAGCTGTTGATCGTCAAAGCATCAATACGTATTTCAAAACACTCCATCCACACTACGCGATGGATATTAATTATGATTTGCAATCTATTCAAATTTGTGAAATTTATGTTTGTGTAAGTGTCTTGTGCAGTTTTTACGTGTGAAATAAAATCAATTAAAAAGAAAACTAAACGTCTACAGTCCACTATCATATCGATCAAAGTGTTATAAACAAATTTACAGTTCACTGCTTGTGTTAAAAAACTCTACAAAATACTGTTTAAAATGTGTATTTTAATATTTCATTTCTTTTTAAAAATTTATTCTAAAAAACATTTCCCATAATTATTATTTGTTTCAAGGTCTTTCATTTTTCAATCTTAAATGCCGATATAAATTCTATTAAACTTATCTGTTTTGTACCATTTTCTTTTTTTAATTATTCCAAAAGTTGTTTGGCATGCTTTTTCCAGGGAGACCGGGTTATTTCATTTTTCATTCATCCTTAAAATATAGTTTGGCGCATCTTTAGGCTATTATTGGTAATCCACACATCTGCAGTGCAGGAAAAAACCCCTCCGTGCCATGGTATAAAACACCAAACCGTGAGTGCAGAGATCAGATTTTTTTTCATATCACTAGTTGTCTTCAAAAACTATACATGTCGACTGGAAATGTGCCCTCAGAATATAATAGCATATAACACCTATATATTTATATAATAGCATATATAACCATAATAATATTATAACACCTTTTTTAAAATGTGGTTCAAGATGAATTAACTACTTATAGGTAGTATGTACTACAGGCATGAAAGTGGGCCAAAGAAAAAAAGGAGGAAATTTTTTTTTTTTACTTCATGAGCCAAATTTGGAGAGAACAAATAGGGAGATTCTGATAGCGACATTTTATAGATTAGAGTGCAGTTTTAAATTTTACATAAACATAAAAATTACAAGGTGATTAATAAGTAAAATTTTTTTTAATGGATATTTGTTATTTTTCAAAAATCACAATATAAGAGTGTATCCCTTGAAAAACAGGTAAGTACTATACAACAAATGCAAGGATGCAAGTATGGACTATACAACAAACCTTAAATTTAGTCATGTTTGAATGACATAATTTATATCCATGATTACTTTATCTTTTATCATAACACAAAAAATAGAAGAAAAAAAATTACCAAATTAATTTACCAAATGTAAGAATAGTTCCAATAAAGAAATCAGCTTGCTAAATGTTAATCAAAACATCTGTTGAATTTATGTAAAATAGGATAAAAAAGTTTTTTGACGAAAATTGGGTTTTTTTCCGTGATCTTTTGACGGAATTCGCGTTTCTTCAGCGATCCTTTGAAAGAATTCGCGTTTTTTTCAGCGATCTTTTGACGAAATTAAGGTTTTTTCAGCGATCTTTTGACGAAATTCGTTTTTTTTTTTTTCCAGCAATCTTTTAATGAAATCCGTGTTTTTTGCACGATCTTTTGACGAAATTCGTGTTTTTTCTGCGATCTTTTGACGAAATTCACGTTTCTTCCGCGATCTTTTGACGAAATTCACGTTTCTTCCTCGATCTTTTGACGAAATTAACGTTTCTCCCGCGATCCTGTGACAGAGTTCGCGCTTTTTCCGCGATCCTTTGACAGAATTCACGCTTTTTCCGCGATCCTTTGACAGAATTCACGCTTTTTCTGCGATCTTTTGATGAAATTCGCGTTTCTTCCGCGATCTTTTGACGAAATTGATAAGTGTAAAACACTTTATTCCTATCTTAACACTGTCCAGAGATATCTCCTCTACATTTCATATATTTCTTTATTTAAATATCTTAACACTCTTTAAATATCTTTTATTAATAATATAAAGTCAATCACTTCTTTACTTACCACTTCTGTTATCCTGTTTATAAAGTCCTTTATTTTTATTTACTTTCTTTGCGGGCCGTACTTTCACTTTTCAGCTATCAGCTTCCATGCATTCAAGAGCACGCATTTCATTCGAATGACCACCATGATAATAGTTCCACATCTGCCGCCAGATGGCGTCGTCCGTTTGAGTCTACGGCACATCGGATGTACGATCTTTCGTCATTCTGGAACTGTCTGCAGCTGCTCCTTGAATTGTGTAATGAGTTCTTATTTGAACGCCCGGCTGATATAAATACAGATTCATTTTCTTTTCTCTTCACCTCCTCCTTCTTCTTTACTCACTAACAGTGTTTTATCTCTCTGGAGTTTCGATGGCTGAGGATGTCCATTTAGAAGTTCTGTTAGTTTTCAACAAATCGTCACTTTACCTGTTCTTTCTTTAACTTGTGTCAGCCATTTCCGGTTTTAATGTATGGACTCTGTTTTATCTCGACAACAAGTAAATGCCGAGCTGTTAGTCACGATTGGCGATTGTTAAAGTGAAGCTCAGAGTGAATTTATTTATCGACGGTTTAATACATCAACTTTAAGTGCTTTGTGATATTCTTCAGTAATGCAATTTCATCTTTAAAGAAATGTTTTCCTGGTGTTATTCAGCATTGATATATATATATATGAATCGTGATAATTTAGTTTGTCGGCAGTTCACGGATATATCTAAATAACATGGAATGTTTGGGGAAGGACAGTCACTCAAGCGATTATATCGTTTATTTCTTTATGTGTCATGAGGTCAGTTTTCCTTTTATTGTTAAATATGTTTTTCTAGATATGTATAATGATAATATAATGTGCTTTTAATAGAATTTAAAGATTTATTACTGTTGGAAATATATTTAATCATATTGTTTTATATTTTAATTAATAAACGTTTAGTTTGTTTTTAAACTTAATTTGTTTTCATTTCGCCACCATACATCTCTTATCTTTTTCATAACTATTTAAAACCCAAACGGGACATTTAGCTTTAGCTTTCATTGTGTATTATTCTAAACTCTGCTAATTTAAATCCTTGTCGTTAATTTAATGACATCACGGTTATGGGCCCGTCCCTAACTGTGTTAATCGTTTAAAATATAATAGAAACTTTATTTAAAGATTGAAAAAAAAAAAAAAAAAAATTTTTTTTCGTTATAATAGTTAAATAAATCGTAATTTATGTGATTTTATGAAATTTTTTTAATATATATATTCTGTTTTATTTTTATAATTACTGTATTTAACCCTTAGGGGTACGGCATTATGGTGGTGAACGCTAACCGCATGAGCTATTTAGTGATGCTTTGCGATGGGGGGGACGATTAGTTTATAATGTTTTTAAGTTTATAAATTAAATTTGTTTGATAATTTTGAAAATTTTTAAAGCAATAGAAAGTTTATATGATATGTTTGAAATTTTTTTAAAAGTAAATTAAAAGTTTGATAAAGTAAATAAGTTTGAGAATTTTTTTTTTTTTTTTTTTTTTTTGACCTCATGGCATTTCTACGATAATTGCTTATTGAAGAAGACTGTGTTCAAGTGTCATCTATTGATATAAGTGTCATCAGAGTTGACTGGTTCCATACCTAATTTCTATGGAAGTTGTTTTACATATTTTGAAGTTTCATATTTTCAAGCGATTGAATCTGCCTTGATTTGGGGGCGTTTTGATTCATGTGTTTTCAAGTTAAGCCGAAAATTGATTTCTGTGAAGTGAATCATTTTTAGTGCTCCAGTTAACAGTGCTTCTATGATCTGAAGTGTTCAGTGAAATCTTCATATTTGTCAAGTTTTTTTTAATTAAGTTCGTCATCTGCAGTATTTGAGGAATGTTTGTGCTTTTCTTCAAGAAGTGCCTAACGGTGTATCCCCCAGTATTGCAATGGTCGCATGCTGGGCGGAAATGATGATGCATGTTAACTTGCTATATGAATGAGCCTGATTGGAAGCCATATCAACTTTTTTTTTTTGGAAACTTATGTTTTTGGCTTTTGCCAGTATGCAGAACTTTTGAGACATTTATGGATCGAAAAGTTGAACATTTAGTGTTCCTGAGTCTATTTTAGCCAAACAAATTCAAGATCCAGAGGGACAACACATGCTTTTCTTTAGATCCCAAGATGGTTCAAATGTATTTTTTTTTTTTTTTTTAATCTTTTAAAGAAGTTTTGGTGCATTTAAAAGTGTATGCCATCAAGTTCTACCTTTCTACAATTGTTTCCTATAAATTTTTAATGTGTGTGTAGAGAGTATAATGAAAGTATTTTGAAAATTCGGAATCTTTATGCTGTTGATCAGTAGTTTTTTTAAATTAAATTTTTAAATATAGAGATTTAACCCCTTGAGGGGCGGTGAGATATATTTTATCCCACCTACGATTAGTGAAGATTTGCACCGGAAAAATTTTATGAAATTTTACATTTCTAAATTTCCGGTGGGAATTCAGCATTACACAAACGTAATTGCTTGCCCCTCAAGGGGTTAAAGAGGAAAGTTTTTAAGTTAGTTCCCGAAAGCAGAATACTTTGCAATGTTCTGTAACGGAATTTCAGATGATCAAAAATGTTCTGCAAGCGCAATGGGGGAAAAAAGGGGAGGATGTTTATATATGTAAGGATATAATTTCATCTTTTATGAAAATGCTAAAGATGTGTTTTGAAAACACTGTCAAACAAAAGAAACATATTCTGGAGGCAAGATTTATTTCTAGAACCATGGCATTGGCAGAGAAGTTACTGACTTTGGAAGTGAGATATTTAGACACATTACTTTTATGAAGAAAATGTTTTTGGAAATTTGGTCCATACATAGTTATAAGGCCAGCTTTTACAAGTTTCCTAACATATTTATGTCCAGATGGAGGTCCATTCGTATAAATAAACATACGTTTGTCTGTTGGTACCAATGGTCGTTTTGTTCCCATCAGCTGTATTGGGCCTTTTAGAAAATTTTTTATCGATTGTAGACCCCCATGATTCGCATATAGCTTCAGATACTGAAATAGACAAAATTTTAGTTAGAAAACTGGTTAATTTCGGGATCTCTGATTTTAAAGTATTCACAGCATTTTTTAACATGGTTTTATTTTGAAAATATGTTTCACTCTCCTGGCACTCTTTGACAGTTTCATAAACCCAATCAAGAAATGCAGTGTATTCAAAATACAGCTCCTTCCCTTCCTCTTTGTAGGGAGGAACACAAGGGAGTACATTCAGAATTTC
Organism: Maratus speciosus; assembly: GCA_963932465.1. Lineage (NCBI taxonomy): Eukaryota > Metazoa > Arthropoda > Arachnida > Araneae > Salticidae > Maratus > Maratus speciosus. The sequence goes on from OZ010791.1 coordinate 417,817,970, forward strand.
TAAAAAATTGGAAAGATCCAAGATTTTGTTTGTCACATCTGAACATGGAAAAATTAGATATTCAAAATTGAATAAATATTTTGTTGCTTTGATGATCTCATCAAGTTCTGTGCTTTGTCCAAAATAGACACTGTATTGATGCAGTGTATCAATATATTGCACTATATCTTTGATGTCACTCATAAAATATGATATACTAGTATTATCAGTAGTAGACCTTACCATTTTGCTACTTATTGGAAGGTCTGGCAGAGGTACTCCTTGGAAAGTACTTTCTTCTGAAAACATGTGCCATGAAAGTATTTTATTTTTGAAAAAACATTTTGGCAATGATCTGACAATATCAATAAATTATTGCACAATCTCACAATTATGAAGGCTTGTCAGATGGGATTTGATGTTTAGCAAATAACAGTTTAGATTTGTTTTTAAATCTGTATACTCCCAAGGAAGTAGATCTGTTACCTGAATACATTTTAACATGGTAGCAAGTACCGAAATTATATCAGCAATAACTATTATACTGAAGATATTTCTTTTAAATAAAAGTTTGTCCCTCAGACTTGCATTTTCTGTTTTTTCAGAGGCTGCGACTAATGCCTTGAAGTCATTTAGGAATGTTTGAAAAACATTAAAAGCATGAGAAACAAATTTCAAAGTTTTAAAAATTTTAAACTTGCAGAGAAACATTTGCAGTTCATCTGCACATTCATTTAGACTTTCAAATGATTTCCCCCACATGAATTCTTTAATGCAAGTATGGATAAGTACTGAGGAATCTTCCACAATTTTACTATCTGAATATACCTGAACCAACTCTAGTCTGTGCATAGGGTTCCAGGATACAGGAATATCTTTTCTAACCAGTATAGGTCAAAATTAACATTTTTACCCACTGGCCAGTACACAGATTTTTTTCACTGGCCAGTTTTTCTTTAACCACTGGCCAGTAACAAAGTTATGTACGCTCCATACAAAATTGTGTTTTTTCTAACTATCAACATTGTAATTTATTAATATATATTACTTACCATTCGATATGATTACACTCAACTGAAAAATTTCATTTTTACTATTAATTGCAATGAAATAAATTCACAGGAAATTTTCAGAAAGGTTACAGCTGAGGGGGACCCGTCCCCCCTCGGAACTAACTAATATGCATTTTTCTGCGACCATTTGATGAATTTCGCATTTTTTTCGCGATCTTTTGACGAAATTCACATTTTTACGAGACCTTTTGCAAAATCTGCGTTTTTTCACAATGTTTTCACGAAATCTGCGTTTATTCCGCGATCTTTTCACAAAATTGCATTTTTCTAGTAATTTTTTAACGAAATTTGTGGGGTTTTTTCGCCATTCTCTGAAAATATTTGCATTTTTTTCAATATTTTTTGACGAAATTTGAGTTTTTAGGTGATTTTTTGACGAAATTTGCGTTTTTTCTGCGATTTTTTCACGAAATTTGCGTTTTTTCCAAGATCTTTTGACGAAAATTGCGTCTTCTCCGCGATTTTTTCAAGAAATTTGCGTTTTTTCCGCGATCTTTTTTCGAAATTTGTGTTTTTCTGCGATCTTTTGACGAAATTTGTGTTTTTTCCGCGATTTTGTCACGAAAGTTGCGTTTTCTCCGCGATCTTTTGACGACATTTGCGTTTTTTCCGCGATCATTTCTCGAAATTTATGTTTTCCCGCGATCTTTTCACGAATTTTGCGTTTTATCCGCGATCTTTTCACGAAATTTGCGTTTTTCCGAGATACTTTGAAGAATTTGGTGATTCTTTTACGCTATTCTTTGTTGAAAATTGCGTTTTTCCGCGATATTTTCACGAATTTTGCGTTTTTTCCGCGATCTTTTCACGAATTTTGCGTTTTTTCCGCAATCTTTTTACGAATTTTGCATTTTATACGCGATCTTTTCTCGAATTTTGCGTTTTTCCGCGATCTTTTCACGAAATTCGCGTTTTTTCCGCGATTGAAGAATATTGTGATTTTTTTTTCGCGATTCTTTGTCGAAATTTGCGTTTTTTCCGCAATCTTCTCTCGAAATTTATGTTTTTTCGCGATCTTTTGATGAAATTTGCGTTTTTTTCCGGGATTTTGTCACGAAAGTTGCGTTTTCACCGCGATCTTTTCACGAAATTTGCGTTTTTCCGCGATACTTTGAAGAATTTTGTGATTCTTTTACGCGATTCTTTGATGAAATTTGCGTTTTTCCGCGATATTTTCACGAATTTTGCGTTTTTTCCATGATCTTTTTCACGAATTTTGCGTTTTTTCCGCGATCTTTTCACGAATTTTGCGTTTTATAAGCAATCTTTTCTCGAATTTTGCGTTTTTTCTGCGATTGAAGAATATTGTGATTTTTTTTAGCGATTCTTTGTCGAAATTTGAGTTTTTTCCGCAATCTTCTCTCGAAATTTATGTTTTTTTCGCGATCTTTTGACGAAATTTGCGTTTTTTTCCGGGATTTTGTCACGAAAGTTGCGTTTTCACCGCGATCTTTTCACGAATTTTGCATTTTATCCGCAATCTCTTTATGAAATTTGCGTTTATCCACGATCTTTTCACGAAATTTGCGTTTTTCCGCGATGTTTTGACGTAATTCGAATGTTTTACGTGGTGCAAAATCCTTGGGCAAAATTTCCGTTTTTTCGCGATTCCCAGCGTTTGAGCTTTAGTGAAAAACTTCCCCAGCTACGTTCTTTGACCATGCGAGGAAGAAAACTCCCGTTCGGAAAGAAATCACTAGTTATTCAGAAAGTAGGTGATGAAATATGAGGGAGGGAGAAAGATTGATTGCCGCGCGACATTCTTATTACTTCCTAAATAGATTCGATCACAACGAAAGTAGTACCCCCCCCCCCCCCCCGAATTCTTTTTGCTTTCACATCAATATGCACATTTTTTTTTTTTTTTTTTTTTTACAAAAAAAAAAAAAAAAAAAAAAAAAAAAGTAACATTTGTCTTGAAATGTTCTGCAGCACATCTCATTGTTCTGCGACGTACGTCACACTTTTAAGCATATTCTGCTTTGGGGAGTTAGTTAAATGTCTGTTATTGCTCTTTATAGATATTTTTATAGATATTTTATCAGAAATTAATAGTTGTTGATCGGGGTAATATTTTTTAATAAATCATGTTTTATGTTTTAAAATTTTTGTTAAATCTTGTCAGGTTAGAAATTTAATGGGGGCAATCCTTTTGAAATATCATAATTTCTGTTAAACAGATTATGATGGCCTATCTACCTGACTCTGGTTAACTTTTAAATTTTAAAGTTTGTTTTGTTTACAGTTAATCCTTTGACCCTCTTATATAATATTTTTAATAGTTTAAATGTAAATTCTTAAACTTAATAGCTTTATTAACAGTTGTTTAAAATTTCTTTTGATTTTGTTAATAGAACGGTCTTTAACTATCAGTATGTTTTTGGAAGTTCGACTATTTAAGAATTTTTCTTAAATAAGGTCTAGCTCGATTACCCAAAAAATTATTTGGATAGCTTTTACAAGTATAATTTCCTATTTTCAGTCAAAGTTAAGATTTTTTTTTTACTTATGCTTTTTTAGGCTATAACTTTAACAGAGGGTCATGTTCAATAAATGTGGTTTTTCATAACTATTTTTTTTTAATATTAAATAAAAAATTTCTTTAGTCGCTGAGTTATTATGAATTTTCAACTATGACCTTTCATTTTAATTAGTCATATGCAATTGCTGGACTATATTTGAAGTCAGTTGATTAGGATGTTTTCAATTCAGTGACTTATTTATTGTTTTTGTTTATTATATATTCTGTGAATAAAGATGAATTTGTTTTAATTTATTCATTTTGATCTGTTTGCCCTGATTGATAATCTCTTATAAATGTATATTTTGAAGTGTTTTCTTGCAGCTGTACCTTGAATTAGAACCTTTTAAAAGTAGAACTCTAAGGAAGTTCTTGTAGGTTCATGTTTAAATTTAAGGATTTGTGGCCATTAATTGGGGTTAATTATTCAGTTTTTTTTAAATATCTCTTTAAGCAGTTTTTTTTTATTAATATAAAAGATTGTAAATTTAATTTTTTATTTTCCTCATTGTCTGTAATTTTAATAAGTTTCTTTTTCTTAAGATCTTTTGAATTTAAGTGTAATGACATAGAATTTGAGTCTACACTTAAATATTTGATCCCTAAATAAGGTGGGATATGTTTTGAGAAACTTTATTATGACAATGTTTAATTTTACTTTGTTTTCTTTAGTTTTTATCTATTAAAATTAAATTTAAGTAATTTCTGCTGGCCATATGGGTTCCTCTGTTATTTAAATATGTTTACTTGATTTAAATCGATTATTTTGTGTCAATGTTATTTTTAAGGCACTGTGATTTTCGATTGATTCCTGATGGAAACTTTTGGAGGGGGGGGGGGGGGGTACTTTTTGGTTGTAGCTATTAAACGCAATAGATATAATGTGCAATACTTTTAAAATTGTTTAAGTTTTTACATGTTCTTATGTTATATTATATATATATTTAAAATTATTTGGTTAAACTTTTCCTCTTTTGTCCTGCATGTTCTTTGCAATATGGAACAAGTTTATGCGCTGTAAGATTAACTTTTAACCAATTTGGATCAATTTCAACTTTGTAGAGATTCCGGATTTCAATTTTTAATAAAGTTTCAGTATTTGTAAAGTTTCAAAATTTAAACCCTGGGGAAATTATGGATGAGTAGCAGTTGCGACTAGTACCTCTTGTAGCCTTTAATATTTTAGATCAACATATCAATCACATAGCATATTTTAGAATTGAATCAAATGCTAAAATTTCATTGATTCAAGTTCAAGCTTTTTTTTTTTTAGATTGGATATGGTCTGTTGGAAAGTTGAGAGGTTAAGGTTTAATGAGTTTCCTGCTTTTAAGGGTCAGGTCATAGAAGAAACTCGAATACCTGGTGTATTCAAAAATGGTTATCTTGTCTGAGAAGGAAAGTTATTCTTTTATTGGAATATCTGTTAGCTGTTTTAAAATCCTTTTCCCGGTGGTTTACAAAAATCTATTTGATGGTAGCCATTGCCCAAGTTTTATGCTGCATCCTTTTAATTAGAGAAGGTTTGGAATGCAACATTTGTAAATTGAGTAAAGTTGCTGAATTTTTTATTTGAAGTATTCTCTGAGATCAAGGTGGCAAGTTTTTAAGATAGTGGTTCATATTTATAATGGAAACCTGATCATTTCTTGCACTTGAGAATTTACTATACACCTTCCATGAATACGTTTGTTTTTCTCCCACTGATTGATGTCATGCTGTAAAATTGTTTTTCATGGTTTAAAATACAGAATGCTCCTTGAATTTTTAAATTCAAGCAGGATTATTTATTTTTATTGAGATTTAGTTTATCTTCTGGGAGTTCGATCCTATATACCTGCGTGTTAATCCCAGTGGCAGAACTATCTTCAAGTGTCTGCAATGCTAATAATATTTTCAAAAATAGTCTGTAATATCATATAAATATCTTCTTGCTGTTGCAGTGTTATTTAATCATGGCATCGTAGGTATATATATATATATATATACTTCCTGAAATGTTACAGCAGAAGTGGGGATGGGAATTCTCCCCAAGTGCTAATTACTTTTGTTGCAGGTCGGATTAATTCTGTGTTTGGTTGGGTTCGGGTAACCTGATTTTTCAAAAGTTAGTTCAGTATATATTATTTCAGATTAAATATATCTATAATAATAAAACTAGATGTTTTGTAAAGAGACTGCTGTGTTTCTTCTGCGACCCTTTTATGAAGTTCACTTTTTTCACAATCTTTTAAAGAAATTTGCGTTTTCTCACAATCCATTGAAGAAATTTGCATTTATTTTTTCGCGATCCTTTGACGAAATTCACATTATTTCTGCGGTCCTGTGACGAAATTCAAATTTTTTCAATGTCCCTTAGACAAAATTCACTTTTTTCCCCGATCATTTTACAAAATTTGCATTTTTCTGCGATCCTTCGACTAAACTTTCTTTTTTTTTCAACGGCCCTTAGACGAAATTTGTGTTCTTTCCGCGATCATTTCTCAAAATGTGTTTTATATGCAATTCTTTGATGGCATTTTTTATGCAAGTCTTTTGCGAACTTCACGTTTTTTCTGCGATATTTTGACGAAACCGCATTTTTTCTGGAATCATTTGACAAAATTCGCGTTTTTACCACGATCTTTTTACGATATTCGCATTATTTTTGCAATCCTGTGACGATATTAATATTTTTTCTGCGATCATTTTACAAAATTTGCATTTTTTTCCCCGCGATCCTTCAACTAAATTCGCATTTTTCCAAAGATCCTTACACGAAATTGACGTTCTTTCCGCGACCATTCCACGAAAATTGCATTTTTTACGCAAGTCTTTGACGAAATTGGCGTTTTTTATTAGTCTTTTAGGAAATTCGCACTTTTTCTGCGATCCTTTGACGAAATGTGCATTTTTTTCTGCGATCATTTGAAGTAATTTGCATTTTAACTGCGATTTTATGACGAAATTTGCGACCTTTTGATGAAATTCGCGTTTTACTGCGATCCTTTGATGAAATTTGTGTTTTTCCTAGATCCTTTGGGAAATTCGTGCTTTTCTGCGATCCTTTGATGAATTCTGCAATTTTACGAGATTATTTGGCGAAATCTGTGTTTTTTTTTTTCGCAATTATTTGACGAAATCAGTGTTTTTTCTGAGATCATTTGACGAAATTTGCATTTCACGAAATTGGCCTTTTTCAAGCAATTCTTTGAAGAAATCTGCATTTTTTTTTTGCAATCCCTTGCCAAAATTCGTGATTTTTTCCACCATCCTTTGACAAAATTTGCGTTTTTCCACTGTGGTTTGCTGCAATCTGTGTTCTTCTGCAATCATATGCCAAAATCCGCGTTTTTTCCCGCAATCCGAAATTTGCTTTTCCCCCCGCAATCCTTTGGCAAAATTGGCGATTTTTTCTGCGAATGATTGGCGAAAAAGGCTTTTTTTTTCTGCAATCAGTTGTCATAATTTGCGATATTTTAAATTTTCAGAAAATTCAGAGACGAATTGTCCCTGCCATAGACCCGTTCTCATTTAGTGAATTATGTTTGCCTTTTCATAAAAACCTTGCTTTACCCCCTTATTTTTTTTCTTTCCCGCTGTGCATTATATGTTTTTTGTCTGCAGAAGCCTTAAAACGTCTGCGACGCTCATCGCGGTGTCACACACATTCTGCCACGGGGGTGTTAATGTAGTATGAATCGGCGCGAATGAAGACCTTTGGCCAAAGGTAAATTTCTTTATCTGGTTTCCGCTAGCGCTGGATGGAGAAATTTTTTTTTATTTTTCTTTTTGGAATGTGTGCGTGCTTTGGCATCAGTGCTGAGAGGGAATGCTGATCTAATTTTTCAGCATGTTGGTAGGCCCTTTGTGAGGTGTCTTACTTCAACAGTATATTCTTCTTTTGTTAAGTATTCGATTATTATTTAGCAGGATTCTCAGGTATATTGCATAGTGATCGGAGGAAGTCCATGGAGGAAAATCTGTTTTTGGACAATGGAATGTTTTAAACCTTAAAATTAATTGTAGCATTATCTTGGAGTATTTATCGTCCTGTAACTTTCGTCGAGTGGTAACCTTTACTGGCCAGGAGGGTTTGCCTGCTTAAGACAAAGTTGTTTTATGTTGACGTCATATGGGAAGACTAGTGTTGAATTTAAGTCTGTATAATGTTTTATTGATGTCGATTTTTGGGATGTTTTATTGAGTTCGGGTAGGGCTGCTTCATGTTTAAGTTTTTGCTGAATTACTTTTCATATTTTCACATTTTTTAATTCTTTTTAGGGGGGCAAATTGTGGTGTGAACATATGTTAGATGGTTGTTTCACTTGCAATTTCAAGTTTTAAATCATCAAATTTTCAATCGTTTTTAAGAAATTGTTTAATACTAAATGCCTTCACTTCAATATATTGTAAATTTTTAAATCAATCATGTAAAAATATAACTGATTAAATACTATTGTGATGAATCACAGGGGGGTCTGAGAAATGTGTCCTATTTTTACTAATATATATGTGTATTATGTGTTATATTTATTTTGTTAAGTTTATAAGTTTATTAATTTATGTTAAATCATTGAGTGGCTGATCATCCTTTCACAGCTTTTAGTTTCATGCTTTTATGGAGTGAGATTAAGTTCTTCTGGTTTTAAGTGGTTGGAGCTGCTGGGTCTTTTTAGCTCATGTGGACACTAGCATGTCTGTAAAGTATGTAAAGTCATGTTTGTAGTAGTTCTTTGAGCATTGGCCTTTTCATTCTGTTCCAGTGTCAAGAGGGGTGGGGTGGGGTGGGGGGGCATTTGATAAGTGTAAAACACCTTATTCCTATCTTGACACTGTCCAGAGATATCTCCTCTACATTTCATATATTCATTATTTAAATATCTTTCATTAATAATATAAAGTCAATCATTTCTTTACTTACTACTTCTGTTATCCTGTTTGTAAAGTCCTTTATTTTTATTTACTTTCTTTGCCGGCCGTACTTTGCCAAGGTTTGCAAAAACCCAACCCACATGGGTTTTTTCAAAAGTACAATATATGCGATATTACATTATTGTATACTATATTATTTATATATTATATATACTATACACAAAAAAATACATTGTTCCTTTATATACAATATAATTGTAATGCTATTTTACAAGTTATAAATTGTATAAGTTACATGAATTTAAATTAAGTGTCAGTGTTTCTCACAAATTAGTTTTAAATATAATAGAAGATATAAAATTGTTAATTTGCTTTAAAACCAAATAATGAATAGAATATTAATATTTAAAATATATAAGTACGAAAAAAGGGGTAAACTAGTCAGATGTACCAATCCATAAACTTTCCTCTATCTCATACATGTTAATAATTCGAAATTCGCTATCGCAGTGCTGCGCCCATCACGAGGATTGTAAAATATAGGTTTGTTGAAGAGATGTAAGTATCACTTTGTTTGAAACAAATCATTGAATTTCAGAACCCACCCTCTTAAATGTCCACAACCAAAATTTCCAACCCAAACAGTATAAAATCAACACCTGTTGTTCAATTTACATCCAAGTCTAATAAGGATCTATTACCATGAAAATGAAACAGAATATTAAGTTTGATTAAATTACGTGCATTAGTTTTCTATTTTATAGATTTGACAAAAATCATGAAAAATCCAGCATACCAACACTACCTGCTGTGCAATTTACACCTAAACCTAATCAGTAACAGCTTACATCAACGTCTAACTGAATCTGAAGTTTGATGAAAATCGGTGCATTAATTCTTGAGATATTGCAGAAATGATAGAAAATGCAGCACAACAGAGCCACTGTTGGGTAATATTTATCAAAAACTAATCAGCACCAGTTTATATCAAGGTCTAACTAAATCTGAATTTTTATTCAATTCCGTACATTAGTTCTTGAGAAGAGTTATTGCTGAAATCGTGAAAAAAATGCAGCATAACAGCGCTACCTGTTGGGCGATATACACCAAAACTTGATAAGCAACAACTTAACTTGTAACTGAATCTGAAGTTTGATGAAAATCCATACATTAGTTCTTGAGATAAAGCTATTGCAAAAATTGAGATAAATGCAGCATAGCAGCACCACCTTATGGGCAATATACACCAAAAACTAATCAACATCAGTTTACATCAAGGTCTAACTGAATCTAAAGTTTTGTGAAATTCTGTGCATTAGTTCTTGAGATAGAGCTCCCACAAAATTTTTGTCACATACAGACATTTTCTAAAAACCATCAAATCGTCTTCAGGACATTTTTAAAACGTATAAATCTGTCATAAACTAGAAGTCAAAATTTTTCACAAATTAAATACTTTCTTTTTGTAAAGATAGAAGAAAGTAAAAATACATATCTTTTATTTTCATGAATATAATTCATTTGAATTTTTTATATAAAGGCATTCTTTTGATATGCCTTTACCTATAATTATGTACTATGTATGTTGCCTACTATGTTAGTAAAGTATTTCAATGTGCTAAAATACATTTTTATTTTATCAGGTGTTTATATAATGGCTTTTATATATTAATTTATTTTCAAAATTCACTGAAATGACTTAAATTCATTAAATGTATGTGTTGTTTAAAATTTCAAATATTTCTGAAAATTGAAAAAACCCACATTATGGGTTTTTCAGTGGGCTTTTTCAAGTGGGCCCATTCTGAAAAAACCCGCCGGGTTTTTTCGAACTGGGCCCAGCTTTGCGAACCCTAGTACTTTCACTTTTCAGCTATCAGCTTCATGCATTCAAGAGCACGCATTTCATTCAAATGACTACCACGATAATAGTTCCACATCCGCCGCCAGATGGCGTCGTCCGTTTGAGTCTACGGCACATCGGATGTACGATCTTTCGTCATTCTGGTACTGTCTGCAGCTGCTCCTTGAATTGCGTAATGAGTTCTTATTTGAACACCCGGCTGATATAAATACAGATTCATTTTCTTTTCTCTTCACCTCCTCCTTCTTCTTTACTCACTAACAGTGTTTTATCTCTCTGGAGTTTCGATGGCTGAGGATGTCCATTTAGAAGTTCTGTTAGTTTTCAACAAATCGTCACTTTACCTGTTCTTGCTTTAACTTGTGTCAGCCATTTCCAGTTTTAATGTATGGACTCTATTTTATCTCGACAACAAGTAAATGCCGAGCTGTGAGTCACGATTGGCAATTGTTAAAGTGAAGCTCAGAGTGAATTTATTTATCGACGGTTTAATACATCAACTTTAAGTGCTTTGTGATATTCTTCAGTAATGCAATTTCATCTTTAAAGAAATGTTTTCCTGGTGTTATTCAGGATTGATATATATATATATGAATCGTGATAATTTAGTTTGTCGGCAGTTCATGGATATATCTAAACAACATGGAATGTTTGGGGAAGGACAGTCACTCAAGTGATTATATCGTTTATTTCTTTATGTGTCATGAGGTCAGTTTTCCTTTTATTGTTAAATATGTTTTTCTAGATATGTATAATTTAATAATATAATGTGCTTAATAGAATTTAAAGATTTATTACTGTTGGAAATATATTTAATCATATTGTTTTATATTTTAATTAATAAACGTTTAGTTTGTTTTTAAACTTAATTTGTTTTCATTTCGCCACCATACATCTCTTATCTTTTTCATAACTATTTAAAACCCAAACGGAACATTTAGCTTTTGCTTTCATTGTGTATTATTCTAAACTCTGCTAATTTAAATCCTTGTCGTTAATTTAATGACATCAGAAATATCAGTTTCCTTCGCGATCTTTTGACAAAATTCGAGAATAGGCGTTTATTCTGAAATCTTTTGACGAAATTCACGTTTTTTTGCGGTCCCATGACAGAATTAACGATTGTTTCACAGATTTCGCGTTTTCCCCGCAATCCTTTGAAGAAATTTATGTTTTTTCCGCGATACTTTGACAGAATTCGCGTGTTTTCTTGATTCTTTGACGAAAAATTCCGAGTGTTTTCCTTATCCTTACACAACATCTGCATTTTTTCGCGATCTTTTGGCAAAATTCAGAGTTTTTTCGTGATCCTTAGACGAAATTCACGTTTTTCCACGATCTTTTGGCACAATTAGTGTTTTTTCGCGATATTTTGAAGAAATTCGTAATTTTTCTGCGATTTTTTGACGAAAGTTGCCATTTTTCCGCAACCCTTTGGTGCAATAATCGTTTTTTCGCGATTCTATGATGAAATTTGGATGTTTTTTCCGCGATCCTTTGACGAAATTGCGTATTTTCCGGGATATTTTTCAAAATTGGTTATTTTTTCCTGCGAACGATTGACGGAATTGTTTTTTCGGCGATCACTTGTCAAAATTTGTGATATTTTTTATGTCCCAATTTTCAGACTGACGACCGATTTTTTTTTTTTTTTTTTTTTTTTTTAATTTTGAATCAACAATGCCAGAAACTGCAAAAAATTGGAAAAAGCGGAAAATCGCAGATCCGCGGAAAAATCTCATGCCTGCCAGAATAAATCATCTTCTTTACAAGATTTTTTTTCTCTTTGCTACTTCAGCGTCACGGTGACCTATGAACCTCTTCCGAATCTTGGAAAAAAACAATAGTCGTTCGTTCGCAAAGCTACTTCCTCAGAGGAAAGATAGGAGAAGTATAGGAGACATGTGAGAAGTCTGTGGCTACTTCCCATTTTAAAGTCTAAAAATAGATCTTCGCCCCGCGAAATGCACGGCATCTGATGCGCCTAATGTAAGATGACCTTGATCAGATAGCTCTTCCGCAATTGAGTGGGTGAAAAGAAAATTCTGAGAATTACGCTTCTTGACCCCCGCCCCCCAAAATCGCCCTCAAAAAGGCACAACTCTTTCATCCCTGGTACTATAAGTAGTGCAAGTTCGCAATAACCTATGGAAAGTTGCTGAATGCTTTCATACTGTATTCTACTCAATGGCTAAATAAAATGCTTCCATACAGATCTCTTATTATTGGGAAAACTCCAATGTTCTTCAATCCTATACCAAAAAGAGTAACAACTGCATATGTGCTGTTTAACATATTGACTACAGATAATATCTCCTAAATAATTGGTCGAATGGTGCTGATTTCATTTCCAAAATGTGGAATGTTGCAAGTTGCAAGTGGTTTACTAAAATCTTATAATGGATTTACAGGAAGCAAGGTCTTTTATTACCTGAGTTTCCGTTGCATGTTACAAATAATTGTAACATATATATATATATATATATATATATATATATATTAGCAGAAACTTCATTTTTAAAAAGAATATTTTCTTTAATATTAATTACTTAAACTCTGAGTACTATATAATGACCATGCTCATTGTAAACTTGTGTTATTCTTCAGAAAAATAAATTTAGATATTTTAAAAGAAAGTAAAAGAACTAAATATCATTTAAAACAACTTTAAAACTCGTAAAAATTCTAAACAAATATACACATACTTTTCTTTTTCCCGTTGTAACTTGTTGTTATCATTGATATAATCTTCCCAGGGTAGCCTTCCTGTAAGCCATTGAAGTAAATTATATGCCAAGATTTCAAAATCACTTCTTCGTGAAAAAGCTATAAAAATAAGAGCATGAGCAATTATTCCTTTTATGCATAACAAAGCAGAAAGAAAAAAATAACTGAAGACAACAGCAGGGGGAGGAAGGGTTGGTTAGTTATATAATGTTTAATGGCAAACAAGGATAGACTAAAAACATAAAATTAAAGAGCATGAGATAAGCAATCTGGATGGGGTCCCATCCTGATGCAGTCAGACAAGTGTAGATGAATAAGAAAATTTAAAAACTAAACAATCAGACTATAAAAGATTTTAGATAAAAAATGCAAAAGTGCAATCTGGATGGGCCCATCCAGATGTCAGAAAAGTGTAAAAGAACATTTCAAGTTGTTATTAAACCAAAGAAAGAGATAAAAATTATATTTCAAAATAAAATCCAGCATGTTTTAAAAAAGTGAAGAGTGCCCCATGAGGTGTATCCCCAATGTGGTTTGTCAAGATTGGTGATGATGAATTAAAATAAATTCTATATAAGTGACGAAGACCCGGACAGTGAGTTAAAACATGATGAATGGTCAGGTAATCAAAATGACAATGTGGACACATGGGTGCATCCTCCCGAAGTAAAAGATGTTTATGAGTTATTCTAGAGTGTCCAATCCTCAGACGAGTCAGAAGAACATCGGTTTTCCTCGGATAACACGGAGGCCAGGTCATGATGGTAGGTTTGATGTGGTGCAGTTTATTAATGCATTCTAAATTCCAACTTTCTTGCCATTTATTATGAATAAAGTGTTTGATAAGTAGTTTAACGTCTGAGAATGGAACTTTATGGCTCAACGGATTAAGAGCACGCTTTGCTGCCTCATCTGCTTTCTCATTACCAGGAATACCCATGTGTCCAGGTACCCAGCAGAATAAAACATTATAGCAGAATAACACGTCTTGCCAATCTCTCTATTCTAAAAAAAAGTACTACTGCTGTAACTGCCGCCGGTTTTGAATTTTTTGTGACCGGAGGTCTTTCTTCGTTAATATTAAGAAAAATATTGCATACAAAAATATGAAAATTGGTGGTATTATAGAGAAATGTTTGATAAACACGCTGATGCAGACAGTTTTCCAATTGAAAAATAATTTTAAGAGATATTTAATGCTAAAGTTGGACAAAATCGTTCCACTAAAAAAGTTTTATAGGAGCAAAAACTATTCATGGGAATTTAATCATTTTTAGATTATTTTATACGTTTGAAGTTCCCAGTGTGCAGACTGTATTTCTTTTTTTTAATTTGACTCATTTTTTGAGGTTTTATTTCTATTTTAAATTCAAATTTTCAGCATTTTTAGAGATATATTTTACATATTGTAGAAAGTGATATTAATTTAAACTGTTGCCAACTGTATAAATAGCACAAACAATAATGTTTGCTTCAAATAAAAAAAATATATTTATATGTGTAAATAAATTAAAAATTTATTTACACGTGACTATAATAAACAGAAAAAAACATTTGGAATTACAGTCGAACCTATATTTAACGAAGTCGCTAAATCCCGGAAAAAAGTTCGTTATATGGAAAATTCGTTAAATAGAGATTCATCTTTTAAAATACTTTAAACTACATAAAACAAATTTTAAATTCATAAACACTAAATATTTTTACAAAAAGTAATTAATCACATTTTTTAAAATAAATTATATCGATTTGTTTTATCAGGGTTCCTACGCAATTTTGATTAAAAAATTCCCTGACTTTTCCAGGTTTTCCCTGACTTTTCTCAGTAAAAATTCAGCCTACATATTGTTGTAAAACCCTCCACAATGGACTTCAATTTAGATAAATGCTAAAAAAAAGTATGTGCTGTATGAATTTCCGATTTTTTAATTATTTTTCATATTGTTATATAGTTTGCACAAATTTCATATAAAAATTTTTGATTGGATGAATAATTAATTCAAAATTTCTTCATTTATGATGATAATAGAAATTCCAATGTAAGTAATACATAAAAAATTCCCTGACCTTTCCAAATATTTCAAAAATTCCCTGACATTTCCCTGACTTTTTGGGTGGCAATACTTTGATAAGTTATATGGGCCGTTTTAGATAAGGCAGCAGCATATGAAACATCAACTTTAGGTGTCCTGGATTCAACTATTTTTCTGTCTTCTGGGTACGAAATGTTATCTTTTGTGTGTATGGTCTGTATCTCTTTTTCCTTTTTCCACTGTTCACACGATTTAGCGTAAGATGGATGATCTTTCTTACAGTTGACACAACAAGGTGGAGCATTGCATTTCGCACTTTCGTGACCAACTGCACTGCACCGACCACAGGTTTCCTTACCACGGCAATTTTTTTTTGAATGCCCAAAGCGTTGACAATTAAAGCAACGCAGTGGGTTTGCTATGTATGGTCTGACAGAACATGATAAATAACCAGCTTTAATATATTTGGGTAAGTTGGGTGAGTTAAAGGTGAGTATGATGTGCTTGGTAGGGATTTGTATTTGATTGGCTGGTATCTGTTCGTCACGACAGAATATTTTTATTCGTCTAGCTTCAATGACATTTTGTTCTGTTAGATGTTCTACTATTTCGTCTTCATTAACATGCAAGAGTTCAGACTCAGAGATCACCCCACAAGATGTGTTCAAAGTTCTATGTGGACTTATTGAGATTTGGATATTTGCAAAATGTGTAGATTTGGATGGATTAAAATCTGAGTTTTTAAATTTTTTTGGGATACTGCATAGCTGATTCACCTGTGTATCAAGTTGAAATATGAGAACGTCTGTTTAATTACATTTTTATTCATATTAGAGTTAAAGATCATGGAAGACGGTAGTATTCCGAGTGACGCAGCCTTAAGCCTAAAATCGTATCGTATCGTATCGTAGATGGCGGAACTCATATATACAGCTAACTCGACATCAAAGAAAACGTGAAAAGCCGCCTTTTAATAACTCAACAGATATAGGTCCTATTGTTCTGAATTTTCTAGAACAGTCTTATATCTGCAGTCTAATCGTATACTGAAATTTTTACATTTCTACATGCAGTATATTTTGAGATCTATATAGCCATTTTTAAAGTGAAAACGTTGGTATGGTATGGAAGAAGATCCTAAATTGAAAATCTCGAAAACGGTTCAAACGATTTTCTTTAAATTGATATATAATATAAATCTGATTAATACGAGGTGAATAACACTTTTATTTTTTCTGGGAAAACTCGTTTTATTTTAAAAATCATTATTTTAAAAAATCTTCTTTTTTTACTTTTCTCGTCTGTGATTGGTGAATAGGTTTGATGTCACTTCGTATGTAGGAGGAGTCTTAATCCATCTGCTGTGGGTATAAAATCAGAAAAAAAATTTGCAAAGTCATTTTAGGTATTCTAAGTTGAGTTAACAATCTGAATGTAGGCAGTAAATCTTTTTTTTTTTTTTTTTTTTTTAAATATTAAAATTTTAAAGGTTAATTATCATGTGTTTTAAAATATTAAATACAGTAGAAGATCTTTATAACGAAATTCTATATAATGCAATTCTCCATATAACGCACAACTCCTCAGATGTAAACAATGATTTTTGCAGTTAAAAAGCACCTGCACTTTCACATTGTAAAATATTGCTACTCTCTAGAGGACTAAATTTGATACATTAGTTCAACTTTATCTTCTAATTTAAGACCTTTTTACTGAAAAAATGCTATTATTACAATAAACATTTTTGAAAATGTCTAATATAAGGGATGGTTGTGTCAGTTATATTTGGATCATGTTTATAAAGTAAATTTAACAGTGTCTGACCTATATTATGCAAAAATTTATAATTTTGATAATTCTTGGTAACAAGGAATGCAGCATAAAGATATTCTAATGTATTTTGATGGGTTTCAGACATATTTGGCCATGTTTACAAGGTGAATTTAATAATATGATCCATATAACGCAAAATTCTATAAAACGCACAACCTTGCGTATTTAGGTTTGCGTTATAAAGATCTTCTACTGTATATTAAATGAAATTTCGATTGATATTATCTTTCTCTTTTGTTATGAAGAAATTATTATTCCATATTACTGCTTTTTGTCGAAAAAATATTTAGATTCATTTTTAAAAAAGGGGAAATTTTTTTTAATTATATGTATTCAATATAATTGTTATTTATAATTTTTTTTTTCAATTTTCAAAAAAATTATTTTCACTTTCTTGTTTATGAGCGTAGCTCGCATCTTGAATCGTTTATTGAATCCATAAGATTGAATCTTGTTGAACTGAATCCTAAACCACGTTTGTTTGTTTACTTGTTAACGGGCAGAAATTCGCTATAATGATGGATTTTGTGATTAAATTCGTCATTTCCTTATCAATTCGTCAGTGCATAGCGACAGATATTTATTTGGAGGGGGGGGGGGGGGATTAAAAAATTTCCCAACTTGAAACAAACTAATTTTCAACTCCAATGATATGTGCAATGGATGTTCAACTTACTTGATTGCTATTTGAGATCAAAATGAAGGGGAAAGAGACATCGTGTTTTTCTTTTGTAGTATTAGAATAGAATGCTATTTTAAAAGAAAATTTGTGATATTTGCAGATTATGTCTGGCAGGAAACGACCTATTGCTATAACGCCAATCGGAAGACACATGAATAATTTGTTCAGAGCACACGATTAGCTCAAAATGAATCATATTATCCCGACTAGTTGTTTTGAACTTCTAAAAGTAAAAATTTTCTTCATGTTCTTTTTGTTTATTTAGTAACTAAAGGTTATAGGTAAATAAGAGATTAAATAGCTTTTTTTTTGCAATTTTAAACTTCGTTCATCTCGTCAGAAAATTAAAGGAACAACAAAATGACATAAAAATTAAATCGTAAACAAAAAATGGGTCACTTTAGTTCACACAGCTTGTTTGTTTTACTTCGCACCAAAGAGTTTGGAATTTGAGTCAGAAAATACAACATCCTCCGGCCCAGAAAGACAAGTTATTCTTTATAATAGTCAAGTTCCAATGGATATAGGTGTTGGACTGCTCACCGAATGAAATTGCCTGTTGCCAGTCTTAAAGTGCATGCACGAACCTTTCCGTCTCTACCAGGATGAATCTGTAATAATGCCTAATTTCCACAAAAGCCTTGGCTGATTGTCTTCTTTAATTGAACAACGGCTCCTTTTTTTACTTGTATGCCTTTGGAGTGATTTGTATAATGGACAGATTTTAAATCCATTAGGTAAAATTGTTTCCATTTCAACCAAAATTTTTCTACTAAGTTTAATCTGTATCTATATCTGCGAGTTACTTCACTTTTTGTAGAAGGAATGATCCTTATCTTTCCCGGTGGCAAAGCTGTCAGTCTTTTCCCTACCAGGAAATGTGCTGGACACAAGGGGGTTGGCTCATTTACATCACTCGATACAAAAAGGTTAATGGGTGGGAATTCAAAACAGCTTCCACTTCCTGTAAAGTGGTTTCAAATTCTTTGTAGTCTAATGAAGATCTTCCAAGGATTTTCTTAAGGCATATCTTCGTTGAACGTACCAGTCTTACGTAGAATCCTCCCCACCACGCTGCTCTCTCTACGATGAATTTTGCACCTCAGGATTCTTTATCAAATTCCATATCTGCTGGAAATACCTGTCCGCTTTCTTGAAGGTTTTAGCATTATCGATGTAAATAATCTTGCAAATACCACAACGTGAGATGAATCTTCGAAAGGCCATTAAAAATTCGGTCGTCGTTAAATTCATAACAATTTCTAGATGCACTGCTCTTACTACTGCGCATGTAAATAAAACAACGTAAATCTTTGTACTATTTTTGAGGTATAAAGGACCTGGGAAATCTGCTCCTGTCACTTCAAACGGTGATGCTTCTTTAATTCTGTCTGGAGGAAGGGGTGCAATGTCTTGGCAGTAAGATTTAGTGCTGAATTTTTTACAGATGATACATTGCCTTAGTATAAGTTTTACTTGTTGTCTACCCTTTATAATCCATAAACTTTCTCTTAATTGGGCGAGTGTTTCGGCAACTCCAGCATGAACTACTTCTTCATGAGCTCTTCTGATTTGAAGATCTGTAAAATGACTTTTACTAGGAAGGATAATTGGATGTACTTCTGAATAACTTAAATTTGAATTCTGGAATCTTCCTTTTAATCACATGATTCCATCTTCATCTAAGAACGGATTTAAATTTACAATTTTTGATTTTCTTGGGATTAATTTCTTCTTAAACAATGCTTCTCTTTCTTCTGGAAAGCATTTCTCTTGCATCTGTTTTATCCAATATTTCTCGGCTTTCAACATTTCTTCAGCACTCAAAGGTCCTGAAAGTTTACTTACACATATCTTTGTACTGTTCGCAAATCTGAATATCCAACAGGTGATGCGAAGTACTCTAGTCAATGTACTGTAATTTTCAATTTTAAAAATTGTATTTTCTTCTTGAGTCACACAGCTAGCTTGGAGAATTTTTGTTTTCATTGATGATCTTTTCTCTACTTCGACACCTTTAATATCAATTTCTTTCGTTTCTTGAGGCCAAAATGTTTCATTTTCTTTCAGCCACTTGGGACTGTTAAACCATGCTTCATTTTTCAAAAATGATTCTGCTTTTTCACCTCTGGTTAACAGGTCGGCTGGATTTTCTGAGCTAGGGCAATGCGACCACAAGTTTGGATTTGTTTTTTGCTGTATTTCTCGAATCCTATTCTGAACAAATGGCTTCCATTCTTCAACATTGCCTCTGATCCAATTAGGGTGTCGACGATTTAAATCATGATTTTAATCAAGTGATTTTTTAAAAAAAATCATTGATTAAAATCAAAAAATTTTTAAATGTTTAAAATGACATAAAAAAGTATTCAAATCTAAGATGAACACAATTTGGAAAGTTTCTACTGGTATTGTGACTTATGAATACACAAAACAAAGCTTTAAATAATTGTTTCAAAGCGTAATTCCTGAGTATTGTGAAAAATTTAAGTACAGTAAGTTTGTAAAAAGCATGGTTTTTTATCTAACAAACATAAAAAGCATTTAAATTTCGTGAAATTCGTCAAACGTTTACCAGAAAATTAATAGAACACCAAATTAACTGACTGTTTTGTAATTTGATTCATTAAATATTATTACATGAGTTGGGTTTGTTTACGTCATTTAATTTCATCAAAAAAAGATCGTGAATGAAGTTCAGTTGTACAGAATTTCATCTAACAGAATTATGGTAAACTCTGAATGACTTACATGCACAAATTTTAAGGTTTCGTTCATCTGACGAAACCCTCTTCGTCTCACTCCTCTGAGCCCATTCTGTTGGAGACTTGAAAGTTGCATACTTATAGCTGAACATCTCAAATCAAATGACAAATATCAGGGAGTGACAAAAGTTAAAAATTCTTAAGTGCCAGGAAAAATTCTTAGGAACCAGCTTGAAGAATCGTTTCTCTGACATCAACGCATTCACTGAAAAATGGAACATTGGCTACTCATAATCGTATTCGGCTATTTTTGAGTGATCTATGAGTCATTTTACAGTGAACAAGTTAACTATTCAATAAAAAAAATCAAACTGAGCAAAAATTTGAAATTTTGCATGCTGATAGCTGAACACTTGTGATCACATGACAAATCATAAAATTTTCAAAAAGTCTTATATTATTTACCCCTCTGGGCTCCAACTTGTGTATTTTAAGCATTTTTTTTCTAACTGAGCCTCTAATTAAGTTGGAGACTTGAAATTTTGCATACTTATAGCAGAATACTTGCGATCATACGAAAATCATAAAATTTTCAAAAAATCTTATATTATTTACACCTCTGGGATCTAACTTGTGTGTTTTAAGCTTTTTTTTTCTAATTGAGTTCCTAATTAAGTTCAAGACTTGCAATTTTGCCTACTTATACCTGAACACTTGCGATCACACGACAAATCATAAAAATTTCAAAAAGTATTATATTTACCCTTCTGGTCTCTAACTTGTGTATTTTAAGCAATTTTTCTAACTGAGCCCCTAATTAAGTTGGAGACTTGAAATTTTGCATACTTATAGCAGAATACTTGCGATCAGACGAAAATCATAAAATTTTCAAAAAGTCTTATATTATTTACCCCTCTGGTCTCCAACTTGTGTATTTTAAGCATTTTTTCTAACTCAGCCCCTAATTAACTTAGAGACTTGAAATTTTGCATACTTATAACAGAACACTTACGATCACACGAAAAATCAGAAATTCAAAGAAGTGCAGAAGAGTTTCACACCTGATAAAGAAATAATACAAGGATAAAAGTAAGCACTTTTAAGGACTTTTTGAAGATTTTGCATGAAAATAAGAGTACTTTTAAGCACCAAAAATTCTATTTGAAAAATGTAAGTACTTTTAAGGACTTTCAAGGACTGTATGAAACCTGTATTATAATATAGATAAAGCATTACACAGTCAGAGATTATATAAAGAAACAAATATACTTTTAAACAAAACCTACAAACTAAATAAAAAAAAATGAACTAACACATCATTCTCAAAATGTTTTTCTCAACTGTGAAACATAATTGAGTTCTTCTAACAATGCTTCTGTAAATATTTTACCATTACCATTTTGCAACCTACAGTTGCAAGTATCAATTACGGTTTTTTAAGTTCAACTCATATGTATTATAATCTGTGTTTCACCTTCATACTATTTCTAACAGATTAACCTTTAGATTTCGAAACATGGCCTTTGTTCACAATGGTAATTAGAATAAGTAATTAAATTTTTAAAGATACAGATATGCAGATTTTATAATGATCTTTTTGCAGCAGAAGGAAAGCTTTTCCTTTTGGTCAAATTTGTCTACATGAGTCATATAAAAAATCTTAAAAGTGTAACTTTTTGAAAATTAATCGCAGGGCTATTTTATTAGTATAATCTTACAAGCAGACCCACGCGGCAATGCCCATTTTATCTATGGGGCATTCCAGGTAAAATAAATAAAAATGTCCTAAAAATATGACAATAAAAATAATGGAGCTTTGTGAATTTGTGCTCATAAATCATTAAAACATCAATCAGAAAAAATAATGTTATTTTACACAATCACAGTAAAATCCCTCAGCTTTGTATGGAAATGCATGTTTTATTTGGGGCATGTGTCAGAAAAGTACACTATTTTCTTGAGAACATATAATGCTTTAAAAAAGCTGAAAAATACAATAAATGTACCCAAATGGCATAGCATTTACTGCAATGCTATTTTTATGCTTGAAAATAAATTCATAAATGTTAATTTCAGAAGAGTAAGATGCCTCTACTGATGCTAAGACACCATTTTCACATTTCAAGATCACGTTGTTATCTTAATGATTGTTGCAAATGATCTACATTTTTGAAATGAAAATATTTAACACTAAACTCAATATATATATAATTCATATATTCATTAATATACAATTAGTATTTTTCTTACATGATCTTTTAAACAAATTAACACATGCGTAAACAAAATTACAAAAAAATTATAAAATAAAAAAATCTCTATAAAAAATAAAAATT
This sequence comes from Maratus speciosus, assembly GCA_963932465.1. Classification (NCBI taxonomy): domain Eukaryota; kingdom Metazoa; phylum Arthropoda; class Arachnida; order Araneae; family Salticidae; genus Maratus; species Maratus speciosus. The sequence goes on from OZ010791.1 coordinate 417,840,577, forward strand.
GTAAAATAACATAAAAAAAATTATTATAGGATGGATGGGTGGGTAGATGTTAGAGTATGGAGGAGGGTGGTGTTGTCTGGATAATACGCAATGGTTAATTTATATATATATATTAAAAAAAAAAAAAATGGGGCTTTTGTATTATTACTATATTTTTAATACGTATTTTATAAGGATGTTGATTTGATATTTTATATGTAATTGGTGAATTTCATTAATTATTAGCTTTATTATTGTTTAATCTTATTTACAATCATTTGTTATAAATTTTAATTTAATAAGGACAATATCATATTAATTACTAATAGTATGCCATTTTTATAGTGATTAATATACATATAAGTATATTTAATATAAATAAAGTTATACTGTATGGATTAAAATTGGGTAATTATATTTATTATTATTCCTCTATTCCTATTAATATTTTAATATTTATTTATTTTCACCTAGTGTTATATAATTTGTTATCGGTTTATTGTTTTTGAATGTCCCACATTCATACTTTTAGGATTTTTATGGATGTGTAAAATAATCCACACACTATATTTGTGCTTTTTAGGTAATTGGAATTTAAGTATCAGTTCACCTTCTTTATACTACCATATGTTTTTTATTTCCTGTTCATTTTATAATTATCTTATATATAATAGTTTTTATTAAAGATTTTTATATTTTTAATAATTATTTATATTAATTATTAATAAATTTATTCTGTTTTATAGCATATAGCTATATGCTATATTTTATCGATGTTCTAGAATTATTTAAATTCTTAGTGTAGTTTAAATAAATTTGCTAATAGTATATTTTGTATGCTTTTTAAATTTTATTAACAATAGTTTTTTTTTTTTTTAAAATACATTGTGTGGTTTATATTCAGTTTATAATTATCTATATATAAGGATATTTTTGGTTTTGCTGTTAATAAAACAATTGTTACATTCAATTGCTTACAACTGAAGCAAGTCTTTTGACAATTAAATCATAAATGTAATACTAGATGGCAGCACCACAATTTGTGTTTTTTTTTTTCGATAAGTTCTAGATTTACTTCTTCCAGCTACATTTCAGTTATAATTTACTACACCAGGGGGAATTTTTAGCTAAATTTTGACGATATTGTTTAACGGTTTTTAATTAATTTAATAGTGCATTTTAATTATGTAATTACTTTCTATTTATATTATTTTATATTATATTAAAAGTTATTTAACATTTATTTCAATATGTATTAACTGCATCCTATGGTATCAATTACTGTGATTTCTTAACTGTTTTATTAACCTTAATCTTTACGATATGGGTGCCATGTGAGCGTGGATTTATTCTAAAATATTAATCGGTATGGTGTTTATTATTTCATTTTATATCCTATAAATATTTAAATATGTTTTATTGTTTTTTCCAATTCATATTATTTGTTTCTATTCTGTTTTCATTTTTAATCAATTCACTTGATTTTAATGGTTGTTAGGGCACAGGGGAAAATAACTTTTAGCTTTAGCTTATTTTTCCCACAGAAAACACCATTTTGCTTATATCATTGAATTCTGTGCCCTTGAAAACGTAATTCAATATATAAGCATTTCCATTATTTGTCGGTATCCACTTTCTTATTTTTCTTCCATAATAATTCTTATAAATAATTTAATCTTTTTTTTTTATATATACTTACAGCTTTAATTCATAATATTACGGTTTTTGATGGTGGTAGGTTATGTTTAATTATTGGTTATATATATATATATATATATATATATATTATGGCAGTTCTCAATTTCCTTGCAGAAGAAACAAAACTTTTTGACTCCTTTTTAAACATAAAGGTACAAAATTGGCATGCCTGACTATGGAAGCGATTTGGAATCAAAATATGTTTTCCATTTTTGGATAAATAAATTACTTGTCGAGTTATTTGCAACTATGATCACGTCACGACATTTTTTTCTCCTTCCTCTCGATATCTGATATGGAAATACGGTACAAAATGCCACTTTCGACAGTATTTCTGAAAGATCATTTGCGTTTACAAGAAAACCTGAAACGCCTTTTGATTACACGGTTTCTAAATAACACCACCAGCCAGTTTTATGCATTTAAAAAAAAAAAATTAAATTAAAAATTGTGTCAGAAAGCAGTTCCTTTGTATTTGAGAACAGCTTTAAATATGTTAGCTGTTATTCAACTTCAGCTGTTACATTGGTCATCTATTAGTACAACCATTGACCATGATTTAAGTTAACTCTTTACGGCATCAGGTATTCAATAATAAGTGTTAAAATTTGTCCTAGATACGTAGAAATATGATCTAGACTCAGTTATGATTCATGCAAACTAATGTCTGAGATAAAAGTTTCAAATAAAAGTACAAGCCATTATCCAATAATTTGAAACACTTAAACTGTAGAAAAAGAGAAAATGTGGCATTTTATTTATTAAAAATAAAACCAACTTACATCCTCGATGGGCATCTCTACTTGTAAACTCTGGTGTACCATTATGAGATTTCTTAGGATCAGGCAAATCTGTTTTATGAATACCATCTCTTAAATATTTACATGCAAGGCCCATGTCAACTAAATAAACCTATGTAAGAAAAAGAAAATATATAATAGAAATATTTTACATGCAACAAAGTATTCATTACTAGAAGGGTATCCAACATTTTGACTTTGTATTTGAGGGAAAAAAAAATTGTTTTGAGCAGTATTTTAGTGGAAAATCTTTACACAGAATACACTGTTTACTAATATTAAAGATATAGTAGATTCTCGATTAACCGGATGGTTGGGAAATGCCTCTTCCTGGATAATCGAATGTGTGCAAATTTTGATGAAAACTTTTGGAAAAAAGATAGAAAATGTCAAATTATTATACAATAGGCCATTAATAATTTAAGTAATAATATCATAAATAATAAAGTCATAGTAAAAGAAAGAGAACGAACATAAATTTTAATGTTATTTAGATTTAGAATTAGTACAATATAAAAAAAAATATAGAAATGTAGTTTACCTCACTGTTTTGTGAAGAATGAAATGATAGAAGTCTCCTTTCGTTTTTCATTTACTCTTTGATGAATTTTACTATGCAGATTTCTCAACATAATTTTTTTCAGCAGGTGAGCTTTCATCTGCTTGCTCCAAGTAATTAAGTAACGCCTCAGTGTGCCCTAATGCATCACCGTGACTTAATGTTTGATGAGTTACAAGATTTTCTTCATCATTTTCAGGACATTTTTTGAAATTCCTTGTTTCTTCTGAATCATAAGTAACACATGACACAATATCATCGTCACTTAAAACTTCATAACATTCCAATTTCGAATCTTCGTTAATTCCTTGTTGCACTGCTTCTTCGTCCACATTTTCAGAGCAGTTTAACATTTTCAAATATTCTAAGATTTTTCTCTGCATATCAGCAGTTGCATCATCTTCTGTAGGAATTTCATTTTCTTCATCCGATAAAATTGCCCTTCATGATTTCTTAATTGTGGCGCGTTTTACTAATTTCCATGGAGCAGCATCACAATAAATTGCATCCAAAACAGAGATTTTTACTGTCCCGGTTAATCCGTAACCTAAATAATCTGATCCTGGTTAATCGAGAGTCTACTGTAGTTGTTAAATGAAAATGTTAGAAAATATATAATTTCCAACGTAAATAAAAATGCCATAGTGCTGCGGAAAATAATAATTGACTTTCATTCTTTTAGAAATATATATGTCTTTAATTATTGAGCATATATACCAAAGATTATGACTAGTCACACTGTCTCCTGAAAACAACAATATTTGGCTAATTCATCCTACTTTTAGATATACAAAACATTTACAATTCTACTTGGAACAAAAGGTAAAACCTTTAATAAGTGAAGAAAATAAGTTGAAACTGGTGTGAATCAATAAGAATTAAAAGATCTTCTTAAAACAGACTTTCAAATGCACCAGGCCTTTCGAAAGATCTGAGTCTTTCTTTGTCAGGCGCAAAGAAGATGTGCTTCTACTATGAAAGCAGCAGCAAGACTCAAATGAGAAATAAGAGAAAGGAAACAAGCTGAAGAATCAGCTAATAGGAAAGTAGAAAACAACAACCAATCACATAAGAGTATAAAACTCTAAGAGTATTATACTCTTCTCTGGTTGGCTGTTTTCTACTTTCCTCTTGGCTGTTAATTCAGCTTGTTTTCTTTCCCTTATCTCTCATTTCAGTCTTGCTGCTTTTATAGTAGAAGCACATCTTCTTAGCGCCTGACGAAAAAAAACCTCAGACCTTTCGAAAGGCCTAGCGCATTAAAAAAATTTTGATGGTGTTTTAAGAAGCTCTTTTAGTTCTTTAATAAGTGATTGGATATAGACTAACTAAATACAGAAGAATAGGTATCTTATGTCCAGTTTTCAAATGCTGTTCATTGCATTATCCAATAAATTAAAAAAAATGAGTATTAAAAGAAACCATAGCATTTCTCAAATACAGTAGCCCTATTTAAATAGCACTTGTCGGGAGATAAGTGCAATATATCCGAAGGTGCGATATAACGGAGGAAGAGTTGGGCGAAACGCATCGAAAAACCATTTTCGACACAAAATTTACTGGTTTTAGAATCAAAAATACATGTTCAAAATACAAAATACATTTTGAAAATTGATTAAAGTTTTGAAAGCATAAATTTCAAAATAAAGAAGCAAAAGTGATTTTTTAAAATAATAAATCAGTCTATAAGAAAATACGTGTTATATAGTTAAAAAAAAAAAAAAAAAAAAAAAAAAATATGGATAATTTTTAAAAATGTATTTAGAACTTTTCATGGAAATAAATTCAGATTCATTTAAAACATACAAATAAAATCCTTCTATATATAAAAAAAGTTTTGATTTGGAAATGGACCAATTAAAATCCGCATAGATATTCCCTGTAGATCGACATCCAACTTGAATGCTTAAGCATGGTCTTTCTTCGTTAATTAAAAAAACTGTTGCATACAAAAATATGAAAATCGGTGGTATTACAGAGAAATGTTTGATAAACACGCTGATGCAGACAGTTTTCAAATCGAAAAATTATTTTAAGATATATTTAATGTTAAAGTTGGTCAAAGCCGTTCCATTAAAAGAGTTTTATAGGAGCAAAAACCATACATAGGAATTTAATCATTCTTAGATCATTTTATACATGAGAAGTTCTCGGTGTGCAGACTGTATTTATCTTTTTTATTCAATTCATTTTTTAAGGATTCATTTCCATTTTAAATTCAAATTTTCAGCATTTCCAGAGATATTTTTTACATATTTTAGAAAAAGATATTATTTTAAATTGTTGCCAATTTTAAAACAGCGCAAAGAATAATATTTCCTTCAAATAAAAAATTTATTTACACATGGCTATTATAAACAGGAAAAAAAACTTTAAAATTAGAATTAAATGATTACATGTTAAAAGCAGGAAAATTACGTCATAAGAACCATATTTACACTTGAATTTTAAAAGAGAAACAAAGTGTTAAAATAAAAAAATTATTATAATGTGTTAAAACTTGTAAATGGAGGAAATTATGTCATATTTAAAATGGCCAAAAAATATGGCAAAACTATTTAAAAATATGTATAACAATCATAAACAGATAAGTAAAATAATGCTATAAAAAGTGATAAAATATCTTTATTAAGATTGATGATCGTTTCGTCGCACCATCGGCAACATTTTCAAAATCATTCAGGATAGAAAATATTTTCAAATAATTTAAAAACAATAAACATAGTAAACAATGTCACGAAACATGATGCATAATGAAAAATATTACAAACATAAAGTTAAATTAAAAATAAATTAGCTATTTGTGAGCGTGGATTAATTTTCATATAATTTAACAAAACAATACATAAAATAAAATAAAAATAAAATTATCTTGGCTATTTGCGAGCGTGGATTAATTTTTACTATTGTTATTAAAATTACATAGCATCTCTTTCCAAATTTTAGGTAAATCAAGGGACACTGAATCATCGCAAATATTCTTGTTACGTAAAAATATCTCTATCGATTCTCGGATTACGGATGGTAAATAAAATCTTGATGTATAAATTAACTTGCTATTTTTAAAATCGATCTGTAAAGGTTCTTCGATACATAATCTGGCCAAAGCTCCTGATATAATACTCCTGATATCAGGAGTATACGAAATATCTTTCACCATATAAGATGGAACAAAGCAGTTTTATATAGCTATGACAAGTAGAAAACTTAAAACCAGAATCAAAGAAAATATAGCAGACATCAAGTACAACAGAAGAACCACAGCTTTGGCCAGATTATGCACCTTTACAGATCAATTTTAAAAATAGCAAGTTAATTTATACATCAAGATTTTATTTACCATCTATAATCCAAGAATCAATAGAGATATTTTTACGTAACAAGAATATTTGCAATGATTCAGTGTCCCTTGATTTACCTAAAATTTGGATAGAGATGCTATGTAATTTTAATAACAATAGTAAAAATTAATCCACGCTTGCAAATAGCCAAGATAATTTTATTTTTATTTTACTAGGGGGGCACCGCCCCCACCCCTGCTCGCTACGCTCACCAACCCCTGCATAATCGCTTAGCGATTCTATTCGGTATTGCAAAGCAATTCCTATTTTCTAGCCAACCCCAGATTATAGTTTGTGCTTAAAAATAATGTAAATAGTTCAATTAAGCTCTATTCATAAGCTAATATTAGTTTTTGTTGCATTGAAATATCTCAATTTGTTGATTTCCTGCAAGCAAGTAAACCCTATTGTATTTCAATGGGGGAGTATGGAAATTTGGCGAAATATTGGAAATAGTGCCAAGTTGGTGTCACTTTTGGCAACTAATTTTTGTCACCAAATTTGGAGATATATCGCCAAGTTGGCGACAGAGCCGGGTCCCCCCCTTGGTAACCTCCCTTATAGCATCATAAAGCTCTGACCAATCAGATGCATTTTACGGTATCTATGCAGATTTTCATTGGTCCATTTCCAAAGCATTACTTTTTTTATATATATAGAAGGATCTTATGTATTGCAATGTTTTTCATTATGCATGTTGTCTCGTGACATTGTTTACCATGTTATTGTTTTGTGAAATTATATTAAAATTAATCCACGCCCACAAATAGCTAATTTAATTTTAATTTAACTTTATGTTTGCAATATTTTTTTCTGCATCATGTCTCGTGACATTGTTTATTATGTTTATTGTTTTTAAATTATTTGAAAATATTTTCTATCCTGAATGATTTTGAAAAATGTCGCCGATGGTGCGACGAAACGATAGTGAATCTTAATAAAGATATTTTATCACTTTTTATAGCATTATTTTACTTAATCTAAAACTATTTAAATTAAAAAATATATTTGCTTGAGACATTTATTTGATATTTTGAGATGATCTTTTCAACTATTATCGTGAATTCGAAGACAGCACAAATATTATTTCTTTCTAACAACAAAAGTATTTTCACATGAATATTAATAAGAGAAATAAACCTTTGGTGTAATACGTCAGATTTAAAATGAATTATTTAAAAGAACTATCTTATAGCACTGTTAAAAAATAGCGGGAAACAATGACATTGTTTACTTAATTCATTTTACATTAGCTAATTTTCAAATGTTTAAGTACTTTTTGTAATTAAATACCAAAACAGCCATTGTATCTCTTAACAGCAGCAGATTTGGTCTTAAAAGTCCCCATCCAAGGAAAACGAATGGAAACCCGTTTACAGAGAGATTGCTACTTTTTTTTTTTTTTTTTTTATTTAGTACTTTTAGAGCCGATCAAATTAGCATGCTTTTTGGATTTCGGTGTGCCTGAACGGGGATTGGTGAGTGTAGCTCGTAGGGGGCAGGGCCCCCTAGTTTTATAAAAATTAATTTACAATGCAAAATTAATATTACTCTTCAGCACAACTAATTTCTCAAATTGAGAATTGCTCAATAAATTTCATTTTGGGGAATTTATATTGCTTTTAATTTATATATGAAATGTTTTTCTACTGGAGCATTTGTATTAAAGTTAAAGGAAAGTTCCTCATCGTAGAGTATGAGTTCAACATTTTCAAATCAATCAATTTAACAGCTGAAAATTGCAAAATTTCAAGTTTTACAGCATAGTGAGAGGTTGACAAAGGTTGTGTGCAGCCATTATACATGAATTAGTCAAAGACAAACAACATGAAGGAAATTTTTTTGTGGAAATCTCACGAATATTATAGTGTGCAGAAATTTGATGTAAAGAAGTAAAGCAGCACCGAATAATACTGTTCTTTAAATGATATGATTATTTTTTTCTTTTATATAATACATGAGTGTTTAATAATAAAAATCACAAGGGCTTCCCACATATGTATCCTATCAATTAGGTTCTGTTTTAAATTATCCCATCAATTGCGAATAAATTATTGCATTAATATGACTTAAACAGACATAACATGAATATCTTCATCATTTATACTGTAAAAGTGCATTTAAATATATACCCACCCACTAAGTTCAGGATCATACACCTTTCTTTAAATGAAAATCAAGGACTTTTAAGGGCTTTCAAGGACATACACTAAAAAAATTTAAGAATCTATACACTATTGAATTATAATATGCATTTTTAAATACAGACTTTCATTTTTGTAAATGCAGCTTTTAAACATTCAAATGCTGGTAGGCTGGAGGGGATCTCAGCATGTGGCAGGTAGAAATTTAAAAGATAATTACTTATAGTTATTTAAAAACAGCATCATAATCTTACTGTGCAGGAAGAAAAGAAAAGGGAGAGAAGCAATTTTTTTTTGAAGTGGTGGTGGTGGTAGTGGGGGGGGGGGGGGGAGTTCTATTAGATTTATCATTATTTTAGTTACAAATAGGGCAAGGGAAAAAATAAATATTAAATAGACTCTACATTTTTAAACTGTGTAAAGGGTAGAGAAAAGGAAAAAGCAGGAACTCCTGTGCACAAAAATAAATAAATGAAGGAAGGGTATTTTAGAATTTTGGCCATACAGACTAGAAAAAATTGAGGGGGGGAAAAAACAGAAAAAGGCTTCTATTACAATGCTATACCTGGTTCTTAGTTCTTTTGCCTCCAAACACAGCACAGATTTATAATTTTCGCATTACCTCCGGTAAGAGATCTGCATGAACCAAAATTTTAATGACCGTCCCTTAAAACGTTCCGGCATGCTTTTATATTTATTCTCATTCCAATCATGCCTCCTGCCTATTGTAAATTGTTCCTATTTTATCGGCATAGTTTGATTCTTTCAAATTTGTTATATTGGGCTTGTCAGCCTGCTCAATTTTTTATCAATCTCATCCGGCCCATTAACATAATTTGCCTTAATTCTACTTATACGGCCTTTTGGAAAAATTGCCCTCATTTTCTGGGCCTTGGGTCCATCCAGACTTTTGTACCTCAGGTTCTATCTACAAACCCCCAAAATACAATCTCATCCGGCCCATTAACATAATTTGCCTTAATTCTACTTATACGGCCTTTTGGAAAAATTGCCCTCATTTTCTGGGCCTTGGGTCCATCCAGACTTTTGTACCTCAGGTTCTATCTACAAACCCCCAAAATACAAGGGGAAGTACTTATATACTAAAGGTAAAATATCTACTACACTTATGAATTAAAACAGTTTTAACTTACTCTGTGCATAGGTAGTAGCCTGTACCTACCTCTGTATCTACTTTGTACACCACAGTAAATCGGTCATTTTAACTTGAATAGCCTGTTACAGTCCATAAATAACAATAATAATTCATTTTATAGATTTAAAATTACATATAATTAGTTTAATTTCACTTTAAAATGTCTAACAAAAAAAGCTGGAGTCAGAGTCAGCTTGTTTTTTAGCGACTGACTCTTTTGCTCAAAAATGGGTCCGACTCTGACTCTGCAGCCCTGGTTATATGATAAGGAAGTCGTGGCAGAAACTTTACAAACAAATCTATAGGAAAAAAAATTAAACCTGGTCTTCGGTTCCTTTTTTTCGCCCAAGTAAGAGATTAGCAGCTTTAACATCACCATGTATATAGCCACAGCTATGAATGTATTCCAAAACGTCTATCTGTAAAAATACAAAGACTAAATTATTTACACATCTACACAAAATTATAATAAAAAATCTATAGTTAGTTAAATTTTTACAAACCCTTCAAAATTTAGAGGGAATTTAAATAAACATAAAGGTTGCCCATTTATGACATGGAGTTTCAGTTTTGCACTCCTTCTACTTTTCAGTTGACAAATTTCTAAAATAAATAATCCCCCTCCCCCCCCCCAAACAAACAAAAAAAAAAATAATGAATGGAATTAACAATCACGATTAATTGATATATTAATTACACAAATTAAATATTTCATATTTTTTATCAAAACATCATTAACATCCATTATAACAGTTTCAGGATTAAGCTGTAATACCACTTTATAAGTATTTAAAAATCAATTAAAATTTTATCTTTATTTTATTTTAATTTATTTATTTTGGTGTGTGCAGTGAGGGGGTATTACTTAACCTGTGTTTTAAATAATATAAACAAATACTGATTAAAATAAAAGAAACTATAAAAAGAAAACTTCTAAAGCAAAGCAATAATCATAACTTGGCAACAATCAACAACTGGCTGGTGTTGATTGTACCCAAAGATTATAACAAGTTGGAAATTGCTCGTCAAACGTGGCAAATGAGGTGCGTTCGTACTATAACTAGTTTTAAAATTGTTTTTTGCACCCCATATTGTACTGAATGTATAATTTTTTGCACTTCATAACGTGCATAATCTGATACATCATTAAAATGCACTTCCAATAATTTTTTCGGAACACTTTTGACTGTCCCTGTAATTAAACTATACATCCGATTTTCCTAAAATTTGAAATAGCTCAACAAAATTTTGCAACAATTATATCTTTAAAATTTCAGACCATTCGGAAGGCTGTAATATCATTAAAATGCACTTGCAATAATTTTTCCCCTTTGGCCGTAATGTAAAGAAAAACTTTTGGCTGTCCCTGTAATTAAACTATACATCCGATTTTCCTAAAATTTGAAATGGCTCGACAAAATTTTGCAACAATTATATCTTTAAAATTTCAGATCATTCGGAAGGCTCTAATACCATTAAAATCCACTTGCAATAATTTTTCCCATTGGCCGTAATGTAAAGAAAAACTTTTGACTGTCCCTGTAATTAAACTATACGTCCGATTTTCCTAAAATTTGAAATGGCTCGACAAAATTTTGCAACAATTATATCTTTAAAATTTCAGATCATTCGGAAGGCTCTAATATCATTAAAATCCACTTGCAATAATTTTTCCCATTGGCCGTAATGTAAAGAAAAACTTTTGACTGTCCCTGTAATTAAACTATACATCCGATTTTCATAAAATTTGAAATGGCTCGACAAAATTTCGCAAAAATCACATATTTGAAATTTCAGACTATTCGGTTGGGTAGTTTTTGCTCTGTTACATGCGGACAGACGGACGGACTGAACGACGACTATAGGTGCTACGTATTTATATAATTAGGAACGCACCTAAAAACTGCCAAAAAGCACATGGTTTTACTCATTTTCTGTCTCTCTTAATTTTGAATAGACTATAGTAAAAAAATTATGCATGTTCATCAAATGCCACAAAAGATGATTTTTCTTTTCTTTTCAGTAAACAGAGCTACACTTAACACAAAGTAAAGCTGATATGAAAGTCAACTAAGGCACCAAGCACTCAAACAATAATTTCTGGCTTTTTCCCAGTTCAAACATTCCATCCTTAATTTAGAGCCTCGCTACTCATAATTCTCATCAAGAATCTTGAGTAACGTGGCTCCAAATCAAGGATGGAATGTTTGAACTGGAAAAAGAAGAAAATTTTGATTATTATTTATAAATAGTGATAACCAAGAGTTGCAGATGAATGACTTGGAAAGAACATCAAAAAAGATCCCATTCAAATCAGACCATAATTAAGAAAGTTGTGATTTGGGGTGTTAAGGGCAAAATTAGCACAGGACACAGGAACACTAGATGAAAAAAAGTGGTAACTAAAAAATTATCTGTCAGCTGTAACTTTGTGGTCACATTTTGTGCAAGAAGAGAATAAAATTTTCTTGCATTCCATAAATGATATCATTTTTACTGGTTGCAATATGTTAATATTAACACATTTATTTGGTCTATTTAATTTTAGATTAATACTAACAGAAATTTTAACAAGTTTATTGTTTAGGACTTTTAAATAAAAAATTGGGTACTAGTTTAAGAAAAGTAGCCACTTACAAAACTACTACTAATAACCACTAATGAAATTCCTCGGTTTTACCCTTTATGGAAGGGGGGGGGGGGGGGGGGGGACAAACTTGAGAGATACAATTTAACTAACACGAACCCTGAGTAGTATGGTTCTAAACCAACGATGAAAAGTTTAAACTGTAAAAAAGCCAAAAATGCTTATTATTGTTCATGAGTAGTGGTAATCAAGAGTAGCAGATATAATCAGGGCTCCCAACACATTTTAGTCTCCCAAAAGGGGGAAAGGGGGCCTTTTTTATTTTAAAAGGGGACTTTAGGGAACCATTTATATTAAAAAGGGGGCTTTGGGGGACCATGTCTAAAAATACTTCACCGAGTTTTCCTAAATATGCAAGCAAATTTTTAAAAATTACCCCAAAAGTATGTTAATTAAGCTTTAAGACCTGTTTTCTTGGAAACTACCCGAGCAATTTTGATGAAATTTGGAATCCTTATTCACTGGATTATGCTCAAGACTTATGGCAGACAGTTTTTTTCTGACACTACAACTTTTTATTTTAGAGCAATGGCAATTTTTCAGAAATTTTATTAAATTTTTTAAAAACTGTCTGCCACATACGTATGCTGCCATCTTATATTACTCTACCACCCCCCCCCCCCCCAAAAAAAAAAAATACATATATATATATATATATATATATCAAAATCGCCTGAGTACTTTATGAGATAATGGGATTTTCACGTGAAAAGTACGATTTTTCAGGAGATCCATAAAACATAGATATTCACAATTCCCACTCTTTGCGAATGACAGATTGAGTTTTCTGATTACGTATCGACAGAACAGACATTGGGAGTGTCGATAGTCGGTCAAATTTCTGTACACCTTTTTAAAACTTTCTTGTTGTTCAATCAAATGGTGTCAACTTTTTGTATTTTGTTTTGTGTTGAACTGTGACTAGTATTTTTTTTTTTAACTTGCACTTTGTTCTACAAAATGGACAAAGCCGAAAAGTGTTTTTGAGGGAAGACAAGAATGGGTGCAATCATAGAGGAAAAATGCAAGCTTTAAGACCTGTTTCCTCGGAAACTACCAGACTGATTTTGATGAAATTTTGAATCCTTATTCACTGGATAATGCTCAAGACTTATGACAGGTTTTTTTGACTGTGACTAAAACTTCTTTTTTTAGAGCATTGGCAATTTTTCAGAATTTTTTTTTTCTGGAACTAATTAAAAATTTTTTTAACTGTCTACCACACATGATCTTATATTTATACCCTACAAACAAAAAATTTTTGATCAAAATCACTCAAGTACTTTAGGAGTTAATGGGGTTTTTAGCTGAAAAGTACAATTTTCCGAAAAGCTACAAAACTTAGACACTTCTAACTTGTGTGAAGTTCCTGCACAGTTTTATCAAACACATGAATTAAAGTGTATATATATGCACACACTTGGATAAAGTTCAGTTACATATAATAAATGAGTATAAAATGCTAGAGAAAAATTAATATGAGTGGGCATGGCATCCCAGTCGTGTCTTCCCTTAATGTGAGTAGGCGTGGCATCCCAGTCTTGTCTTCCCTTGAATTTTTACAATTATTTCTAACGGTCAGAAAAAAAAATTTGCATAACGATGGATTCAGGAAGGTTCAAAAATTTTTTTAAGCTGGTAAAAAAAAAATTAAATTTTTTCAAAGAATTTCACTCATGTCTCCCCTTAATATTTCCAACAACAAAAACTGATTTGAAATAAAATATACATTAAAAATTAATGCATCTAAGAAAATATCAAATCAATTGTTAACAGAGTTGCACACTAGCAATTACAAAGTATAGTGCATTTTTTCGAATCTAACAAGGAGTAACAGTGATCAGTGAATAAAAAAGCACAGCATAACAACACCTCCCATTGAGTATTAAAATTAGATTAATTATTGATTAGATATTGTTACTTATTAAACTCAAACATAAAATTTAGTTCCTTTGTACTACCCAATAAAAGCTGAAATAAGCTTTAATGTTCATCGGAAAAAGCATAGTATGTCAATATTAGGGTTAGCTGAGTGAATTAGTCTTTCAGATTCATCCGGGATGGCTCAGTAGGTAGAGCATTGGCGGCTCCAGCCAAGACATCCCTGGTTCGAATCCTGGCCCGGACTTTTGTCCCCCATTTGAAAATTTACAACTGATATGATTTATTTACCAACTGAATAATTGTATTAAAAATTAATATAATAAAGATAGAGGTTTGTCTATGTGTTTTTGTGCTAACGAGATCACTGTGCATAGAGCTATAAAATTTGGCAGGAAGGTAGCTATAGGTATGTCTAAAGTTATGCACATCAAAGCCAATTTTTGGACTTTTTAGAGTAGTTTTTTAAATGTAATTTTTAGCCTTTTTTTTGTGTTTTATGGCAATTTTTCTAGTTTGTAAAAAGGAATCTGGTTTAAATTTTTTAGTAGAATGTAGTAAATTTTGTCCTCTTTACAATAAAGTTTATTTGGAATTTGTACACAGTGATTTTTAAATTTTTCACAATTATTACAGTGTTTTTTTTTTAACATTTTGCAGTGATTTGTTGACATTTATAAAAGGAATTTGGTTTTAAACTTTTAACCCTAATGTAGTAAATTTTGTCTTTCCACGATTGCATCCTCTGGTTTGAATTGTTAGCGATTAAAAAACACATCCCACAAGTATTTTTTTCCCCCACTTGTGAAAAAATTCCGGATACAATGTTTTAGCCCTACTATAATACTATTTTGTCTTCTCTGATTTTCTGAATTTTTAGCGATTTTTATGCAGTGACTTTTCACACTAGTAAATAGGATATAGTTTCAATTTAAGCCCAATTTAGTAAATGCTGTGCTCTTTTCAATAAAGCTTATTCGGAATTCGAACAGCAATTTTTAAATTTTTTATGTGATTTTTTGACATTTGTAAAAGGATTCCAGTTTCAATCTTTTCACAGAATTTATTAAATTTTGTCTTTTATTCAATAAAATTGAATTCGTATAGCAATTTTCGATTTTTTTTTTTCTTTTTTACATTTTGTGGTGATTTTTTGAAATTCGGTTTCAAACTTCTAGCTTAATGTAGTAAAATTTTGTTCTCTGTAACTTTTGAATTTTTAGTGATTTTTAATGCATATTTTAACATATTTTCGGATTGTGCGGCAATTGTTTAACATCCATAAAAGAATTCCAGTTACAATGTTTTAGCATACTATAGTAAAACGCAATGTTTGAAGTTTTGTGATTTTTAGAGTTTTTTGAGTTTTGTGGTGATTTTTCCACATTAGTAAGCAACAGAAAGGGGACTAAGGGGACCCTTTTCTAAAAAAGGGACTTTGGAGGAAAAAGGGGACCATTTGGGAGCCCTGTATAATAGCAATGTTTAGTTGGTAACCAAATGACTTGAGAAGAACATAAAAAAAGGTCCAATTGAAATCGGACCATAATTAAGAGTTATTAAAAGAAGAGGGGATGAATCTGAAAAATACAACTTAATAAACTAGTAACTCAAATAACCAGGCTTCTAAACTAAAAATATAACAATTTAACCTTGAAAAAAAAAAAAGGGCCTTTATACAAAATTTGACAGCATCTCTGCCGTTAAAATAGTAAAGTTGAAAGAATAAATATATATTGCTATGAAATTAGTATCAGAAATATTGACCTAGCCCCGTTAGCCCCTGATGGGAATAGATAAAAACGAATTATACTACCCGTATTGAAGTATTGACTGCAATGACGATTTGAAGGAAAATAAAAATTAACGATACAACCCGTATCAAAGTATGAACTGCAATGACAATTTGATAGAAAATAAAAATGAACGATACTACACGTAGAGACATTAATAAAAATTTTGGCCATAATATCGATAAAAAGTATTGATATCGCATATCACTAGTTGTGTGTTCCTTATGACTATACAATATTTGAATATTTTCAGAGCTTAGTTATCGAATTACAAAAATACAATTCAACAATGAAAAAAGAGTAAAAGTGTTGCTTTAGAGATGCATGAGGTCATTCAATTCTTTTGGTGAAAATGAAATCTAATTTTGTTGTAAACTTAGAAATTAGCTATAGTAATAATGTTATTAAATGCAATTTCAAGTAATAAATTATATTTACAGTTTAAGTCAAAAGGTTACCCAATTAAAAATGTACATATTTTATACCTTTATTTGCAAAAGATTTTCTTTCTTCTGAATTTGGCTTCAATTTTCAGAGCTGGTATTGGCAAATTTATTAAAAATCATTTTATATTTATGAATCAAAGTAAACACTTAGAGAAATATAATTTTTCTCACTAAAACATTTTGTTTTTGACGTCCTTGTGAAAACTTTTAATCTCCTTCCTAATGATCTGTTTTTCTATTTTAAATTAAATTACAAAAGCTGTGATAGACTTTTTTTTTTTTTTTTTTTTTTTACGTAAATGGAATTTATATGTTCCAGTCAACAGACGATTTTTTTTTTTTTTTTTCTAAAATAAATTCATTCCTGAAGCTTGAATATGTGAAAATAAATTTGTATTTCTTGAAATTTTCTAGAAAAATACAATTAACTCACAATATTATTTTCTATATCTATCCAAATAAAAGTTCAATTTGAAAATAATGTCAAACAAAGAAATCTAATAATCCCTAATTTCTCTTGTCTTCACAAAAATGGAACAATTTAGTTGCCATCATTACAGAAATGTCATTAAAAATTACAAAAAAATTAATATCTCGAAAACCAGGGTTGTTTGGTTTAAACCAAATGTTTTTTTTTTTTTTTAAACCATGCTGGGTTTTTTTTCTCTTTTTCCCTAATGTTTTTTTCATTTATTTTACACATTATTGAAAAACGCAAAATCCAAGTTATGCAGAAGCTACAAGCAAAACTTTGGAAAAATGATGAATTAATAAACTTGAAAAGTGGCAAACATTTTTAGTCAATCAAACTTTTCTTATAAGCTTTAAATCTGCATGTCAGACTAATTTTTCTAAAATATTAGCTGGTAGGGGGGGGGGGGGCGGGGGGGGTAGTTAGTTTTCTTTCTTCTTCAAGCTTTTTATTTTTAAAAATAGCCAAAATGGCAGATTTGAGCTAAAAATAAACTTTTACTACTTAGATTGCTAGATTAGTTAAGATTGACTAAGGATTACATTATGCCTCAATGATGACATAATCATAAGTAATTCTCTCCATTGGTTACTCTTTGTTCTGTATGCTAATGAATGATTGGCTGTGAGTTTTTGTTGTATCATGGCTATTGGGGTTTTGCATTATGATTTTATTCTGTTACCAGCAGAGTTGGCATGGTTTAAATCAATTGGTTAACCAACTGGTTTTTTAGAAAAAATCTAATATAATAATTTCTCAATTTTGTAATTTAAGTGTTTCAAATTATTGGATATAAATAATTCCTACTTTTAACCAGCGATGTAGTGGAGGGTATACGCAGGTATATGACGTGTACCTTCTGAATTTTTTTTAAGAAGCTCCGTATACCCTCTGTGACTCAAATAATGCTATAGCATATACCCTAACCATGAACGTTTAGGACTCTAGCTTATACCCTCTGCCTATAGCGTATACTCTCTGCATTTTTTATGACTACAACACTGCTTTAAACAGTCTTATCCCAGCAATCACCGTGAGACACAGTGAGTCTAGGTTAATTTGTATGCATGTAGAATGCAAATTGCATGTGTTGATGAACATATCTGAAGCTCTAAAGGGAAAACTTAAAACATGTGAATCTTTGAGAAAATACAGATTATTTACAATTAATAACATAAAATGACCTTTAAGATTTCAGTCAAGCTGTAAAAGAAAATTTTCTAGATTGGGAAGATTATCTTTTAAGACTATTCTCAACTGCTCTACTCAACAAGCGCAAAACGCTTTGACACATTTACAAACTAATTTTTTAATGGAAAGATATAAA
Source organism: Maratus speciosus (assembly GCA_963932465.1). Taxonomy (NCBI): domain Eukaryota; kingdom Metazoa; phylum Arthropoda; class Arachnida; order Araneae; family Salticidae; genus Maratus; species Maratus speciosus. The sequence continues at coordinate 417,858,820 of OZ010791.1, forward strand.
ATTGGAAGACCTGAATAAGGAAGCGATTTGGAACCGAACTGTGTTTTCCATTTTTGATAAGTAAATTACCTATTGAGCTATAGGCAATTTTGATCACGTGTCAAAGAGGTTTTCAACCTTCCTTGAGGGGTTATTCTTCTTTCATGCAGAAATTAGATTCAAAACGCCCACTTTGACAATATTTTCTGAAAGATCTATTGCATTTGCAAAAATACGGAAAAAGAACAGCCTTAAGAATAAAAAAGAAACTCAAAATATGAAGTCGAATGAGAGGACATTGAAAAATTGGGTGCTAGCGGAGCACCTGTTTGCTTTTAACTAAAATATGCAAAAAAATATATTTAAATCATCTATTGCATAATCGAATCCACTATTTAAATCTGACATAAAAGAGATAAGGTTCACTTGAGACATAATAGAAAAAAGTCATAAAAATGCTTAAAAAGGTATATTATTAATTTTTAGTTTAGACATTTAAAAGTAATATGTATTATAACATAGCTTAGAAAAAAAGCCTGTGTATTAAGTCTGATGGCTATTTAAATGTTTTAGTGGATGACAACTTTTATAAATCTACTTTTCATTTTAAGATCAATGTTTTCAGTGGTCTAAAAAGCTGGTAAATAGGTATTTCTGTTTATTTTACTGTCGCCTTTTTTTTTTATCTGGCAGTTTCTGAGAAGTGTCAAATGACACAATATACAATACTTCTTGAAACGTGTAAAGACTCTACTGCTAAATTCAAATCATTCCAGGAATTCTTTATAAAAAGTTTTACTTTCAATAAAATATAATAATCGTTCATGTAGTGTTCTAACAGAAACATCAAATATCTCAGATTGCAAATTTTGCAAAGAAATTATTTTGAATAGCCATGGGAAAGTATATTGTATTTATGAAACTACACCATATATTTATTTATAGTAATCAAAAGATTTTTTATTAAGATTTTCAAGGTATCAATGTTTCACTATTTAGAGCATTTTATTCATGGAACATAAGACATAGCTTTTACTAAAAATGTTTAAATTTTAAATGTTTTCAATTTTCTACACAATTGATTGTAATTATTTAATTTAAATTATTTTTAAATGAAGTTATATTACTTATATATCCAACAATGTTAATTTTTATCAATAAATATGCATGTATATGTAATAGGAAAATATATTTTTAAAAACCTGGTTTAAACAAAAACAAGTGGGTAAGTGTGATCACAGATCGCACAGAGGGTTTCGTTTAATATTTCTTTCAAAACACTATCCTTTTGCAAAATCTATTAGCTCCACAATTCGCAACTAGAGAGTGCACTCTATTCTAAACAAACGTCTGCCCGACAAAACTCCGTTTTAGAACCTATTCGCACTTATATTAGTCGAGGAAATTGGACCCATAAAACTTAAAATAGGAAAGCCCTCCTGGCCAAGTGGAATTAAAATATGAAAGGCTATTGTGCATAAAATAAATGAGTGGCGAAAGGGTCGTCAAATGATATATCAGATGAGGGGTTTGGGGAAAAATTGACCCCACCCCCACTCCCGGAGCCTTCAAGTGAAACTAGCTCGCTGTAGCTTAATTAGCGGCTAAGTTAGAAAAAATGCTTAAAAAACACAAGTTAGAGCCCAGAGGAGTCAATAATATAAGACTTTTTGAAAAATTTATCATTTGTCGTGTGATCACAAGTGTTCAGCTATAAGTATGCAAAATTTCATATTCCCAGCTTAATTAGGGCTCAGTTAGAAATAATTGCTTATAATACAGAAGTTGAAGCCCAAAGGGTTAATTATAAGACTTTTTAAAAAATTCATATTTTGTCTTATGATCTGACGCGTTCAGCTATAAGTATGCAATATTTCATGTCTCCAATTTAATTAGGCGGTCAATTAGAAAGAATTGATTAAAAAACACAAGCTGCAGTCCAAAGGGTTAAATATAAAACTTTTTCGAAAAAAAAAAATATATATATTTGTCGTGTGGTCTCAGATGTTCTGCTATAAGTATGCAAAATTTCATGTCTCCAACTTAATTATGTGTCTCATTTAGAAAGAATTGCTTAAAATACATAAGTGGAAGCTCAAAGGGTTAAATGTTAGACTTTTTCAAGATTTTATAATTTGTCACCTGGCCTCAGGTGTTCTGCTATAAGTATGAAAAATTTCAAATCTCCAATTTAAATATGGTCTCAGTTAGAAAGAATTGCTTAAAATACACAAGCTGGAGTCCAAAGAGTTAAATATAAAACGTTTTTCGAAGTTTATTATTTGTCGTGTGATCTGAAGTGTTCAGCTATAAGCATGCAAAATTTCATGTCTCCAACTTAATTATGGGGCTCATTTAGAAAGAATTGCTTAAAATATATATGTGGGAGCTCAAAGGGTTAAATGTAAGACCTTTTTCAAGATTTTATGATCTGTCGCCTGGCCTCAGGTGTTCTGCTATAAGTATGCAAATTTTCAAATCTCCAATTTAATAATGGGTTCAATTAGAAAGAATTGCTTAAAATACACAAGCTGGAGTCCAAAGGGTTAAATATGAAACTTTTTTCGAAATTTATTATCTGTCGTGAGATCTGAAGTTTTCAGCTTATGCAAAATTGTCTCCAATACAATTAGGGGCTCAGTTAAAAAGAATTGATTAAAACACACAAGCTGGAGTCCAAAGGGTTAAATATAAAAAAATTTCGAAATTTATTATTTAGCGTGTGATCTGAGGCGTTCAGCTATAAGTATGCAAAATTTAAAGTCCCCAATTCACTTAGGGACTCTGTTAAAATGAATTGCTTAAAATACACAAGCTGGACTCCAAAGGGTTAAACATAAAATGTTTTCGAAATTTATTATTTGTCGTGTGATCTGAGGTGTTTAGCTATCAGAATACAAAATTGCATGCCTCCAATTAGGAATTCTGTTATAAAGGATTGCTGAAAATACACAAATTGGAGCCCAAAGGGTTAAATATAACACTTTTTCAAAGTTTTATGATTTGTTGTGTGGTCTCATGTCTCTAACTTAATTAGGGGCTCTGTTAGAAAAAATTGCTTAAAATACACATGTTGGAGCCCAAAGGGTTAAATATAAAACTTTTTTCAAAATTTTATGATTTGTCTTGTTGTCTCAAGTATTCAGCTATAAGTATGCGGAATTTCATGGCTCCAAAACTTTTTTCAAAATTTTATGATTTGTCTTGTTGTCTCAAGTATTCAGCTATAAGTATGCGGAATTTCATGGCTCCAACCTTATTAGGAGCTGACTTAGAAAGAATTGTTTGAAATACACATGTGGGAGCCAAAAGGGTTAAATTTAAGACTTTTTCAAAATTTTAGGATTTGTCGTTTCATGTGAGGTGTTCAGCTATAAGTACTCAAAATTTCAAGTCTCCAACATGTATAGTTTCTGAGAACGGGCTCTGTGACGGACAGACAGACGGACGGACAGACAGACAGACAGAGGAGTGAGACGAATAGGGTTTCGTCAGATGAACGAAACCCTAAAAAACAGGTTTTTTAGTTTTTTACCAACCCTGTCGAAAACTAATTTTGGGATTCTAAGACCATTTTTGACATGCTCGGTTTTCTCCCTATATGACGGGTGTAAAAATTGAAAATGTGTTATGCTTAGAAATTTAAAAAATTGCAGTAGCAAGAACTGGAAAACCAAAATTTCATCGGCAAGTGTTTCCATTCTCAAAATGACTTAAGTGTTATGCACGCACAGATATGTTTGCCCTTTATAACACAGGTAAAGGATGGGAGGGGTCAGTTCAAAGTAGGGTACATGTAAATCCCACGAGGGCATAAATTACATAAATAAAATCTTAATTTTATATTCCATGGCTTCAATCATATAAACCTCTGAAGAAAGCTAAATTTTTTCATAAATATGTATTCAATATGTTTCTAAAAGAGTTTTAATTATAAGATAACGTTGGTTATGAAATATCGACATTCTTGTAGAAATTACGTCAAGACATGATTTCATTGAGTTTTACTCAATCCAAGATAGGTGCTACAAAAATAAATAAAATAAAATAAAGAAATGGGTCGAGTCAGAGCAAATACAGGTCAAGATAGCTTTCTTCCAGTGTTGAAAATTATGGAAAATGCAGAGCAGACTTCTATGTCAATCTAGAACACAATTTACAAGTCTGTGAATTTTTTTAATATATTGTTAAATTAAATAACTTTTGACACACTTTATCAAACAAAATAAAGATTATTATATAAAGATTATTAAGAACACAACTATTTATGATAAATGAATCACATTTAAACTACACCACATACATTTTTTTTTAATTTACGTATGTAAAACTTACCACAGAAAGACCAATCAGGCATACTGTTTTAACAGGAAATATTCTGTTATTTTCTTCTAAAAGCTTCTGTAAATCTTTACCAAATCTTTCTATCACCAGAAATCTGTATTTTGAGCTATTATGTTCAAAAGAACCAAATCCATGACATGGAGATAGCCCTAAATAACGAAGCTTTTTTTTCTTCACCCAGTCTGATACTAAGTAAATAATCAGACGCATTAAAAATCTGAAAATTGCTGTAACATCTAACATAGAACAATAACATGCATATAGCAGAAAAAATATCTGACTTACCAATGCCATCCTATGGTAATAATAATAATAATAAATAAAATATTTTACACAAAAATAAAATTACAGTAGACTCCTAATTATCCAACAAACTCAGTTCACTGACACCTCACAGATATTTCAACACTAGCAACCCATGACTTCATTCACGTAACATTTACAGGCATGAAAAGGAATCCAAGAAAAAAAAGTAGTTTTTCATGCTATACAATAAAGAAAAATTCTTGCAATTTATTCTTATTTTAACAGATAACTACATTACATAAGAAGTATCCTGCTCTTTAATTGGCTAATAATATCAATAATTTTTAATTCATTTTGAGATTATAGTTTTTTTTTATGGATAAAGAATGAATAACTATACTAAACACTACTTACTACATCGATAATCCAGCATCTTTACTGAATTTGGCCATGTTACCATTCAATTTGGCTGAATATCAAACTATTCAATATGCCAAATATTCATCTTGGCCAAATATCAAACTATTTGGCCTGTTGAATACTCAGTTTGGCTGAATATTGAAATATTTGGCCAAACCCAACACTTAAACCTCACACAACTTCCACTTTTAATTGTCAATTGATGCCCCGAATATTCGGTACATGGCCATTCTACCAAGTATTTGGTTTGGTCTAATATCAAAGTATTTGGTCTGCTGAATGTTCGGCTTGGCCGAATATCAAACTATTCAACACGTCTAATATTAATAATTGGCTAAACCGAATACTTAAAAAAACTTTTTCAAAACATTACACAATTTCTCCTTTTAAATGTCAATTTATAAAGATATTCAGAATAATTAGAAACAAAATTGTATTTAAATAAAAGAGAATGTTTTTACATCATTTATTCGCTGTTTGTTAAGTATCACTTAAAAGATTAACCATTAATGAGGATTTTCATAAGATTTAATTATGTACATATGCAAGTTCTTGAACATTAACACTAGAAAGACGGCAAGTTGCCTTATACTTAGAAAGACAGAAGGGGACAAATTGGCCCCTCAATGTTTCTGGATCTCTTGAGTAAGGCAAATGCTAAGTAATAAAAAAAAAGTGAGACAAATTAATGAAAAGGCAAATAAACTTTATACTGACCTTTATTTCTTTCAGTTTTACACTATACATTCTTAACCCTTTCGGAACGGGTGATGCATATATGCATCGTCAAAAGGTGTATTTGGAATGTGTTTTTGGCACTATTAATAAATATATGTAATATTTGTATTTTTTAATTGGAATATTTTTTGTTATTTCACAAGTGAAGGGAACTGCTTAAAAAAAGCAGTGCCATCCATAATAAAATTGTGTAAGGGATGCCGTCTCGAAAGGTTAAAGCAATCAGTACATCGAAGCTCTGTAGATCTGCATTTGCCGCAAACTTGACTTTTACATTGTGTTCCTTGCATGATTTCCCTTGCAACTTGTTTTGACATTGCATTTGGATCTTTTCGTTCCACTGCTGTCTTTTATGTCATTTGTTGGAGTACTTTTAGATGCTGTACCGCATCGGGATGCTGTATATGGTGCTCAAAGCTTTTCGCACAATTACAGAATAAAATTTCTCCGACTTAGTTTCTCCTTTCCTGTCATTTCTTTATGTAAAATACAAGCATTAAGTGCAGACATACCTAAAACACTATAAAAGACGTGCATAAGCCAATGATGTGTTCCAGATTTAGTGGTATACAGGCGTAACATTTGGTCTACAATGTACACTCCATACTTTGTCTGGTTATAAAACTGGACTGTCTCGTGTGTCTTTTTTTAATTACTGTCAATTGGGATGGGGGGAACTTTGTAACAGAACATGTTTCTTTTTCTTTTCCTGATACGACGTGATAGTTATATTATATTTCTCTTTGAATAAAGTTGCTACATTTCTACCTTTTCCTAAATATCCTTGAGTGAGCCTCATCACTACAAGTTCATGAACAGCTCGGTCTGAAGGTCTGTTGATTTCCTGGTCAATTTACGGAAATCCGTTGAGTTTATATTTCGAATCTACAGTGACAAGTAGCCAAAATTTTATACCAAACTTGTCCAGTTTATTTGGAGTGTACTGAGTGAAAGAACACCCGGCTTCTGATAGCAACAATTGTTCATCAACCGTGAGATTTTTTCCTGGTTTGTAGCATGCTGCACTATTTTCAATAAATGAATACCGCAGTGCCGATGCCAATGTGAACTTATCTGTTTTTAATCTCTCTGCTCGTTCTGTTTTCAAATCCAAACGAAAAAATATAATGATATCTTTGAAACGATCACTTGGCATAGTTTGTGAAAAAAATTGCTGTCCCGAAACTTATGACCATAACGTATTTACCGGAAAATTCTTCGCTCGGTGTACTCCTCTTGCATACAAAATGGAAAAAAGGGCGTCCAATTCATCTGTCCATTTGTCATTTCAAAGCTGACGACGTACTTCTGCTTCGATACATTGCATTTTATATGGTGCACCATTTTATGACTGAATATTAGACGAGACGCACTAATTACATTATCTGCATTTATATCCCTTTTTGCATATGAGGTCGGCCCTTGGGATTATCGCAATACGTTTTGTGTTGCACGACATCCTTTAGTATCAGAAAGTGTAATCACTTAACAAATTGTCCCGTCGACGGGAGTTTCTTCGTCTCCAAGTAAAGGTGGACCAGGAAGACCAACAGATGTTTTTCTAGAACGTTTTTAACACTCCTTTGAGAATGCGCTCATCCTTGTGCCATAGAGGTAGAAGGCTGGAGTGTTTTTTTGGAAAAATCATCATCGGTTTCACTTTCATAACCCTTTAAGACCCAACCTGCACGATCGTGCGGGTTAGACATTCATTTAAATTTTTGTTTCTGAGTATATGTAATAAAAACTCGAATCAAATGATCGTTCTGGTTTGCAAATAAAGTAAAGTATCATTTTTTATCAACAGGTAGCGGTTGCAGTCAATGTTTTACTTTTTACAGGCATGACTAGCTTTGTTTACAAATACAGCGGGTCTTAAAGGGATAAATAACTTTGCTTTGAGCTGACTGTAATTTAGATGATAAAAAATTATCAGAAATGCGGATTTTTTTCTGTATTTTTTATTAGATTCTTCTATTGTAATATTATTTCTGCACTCTTGAGAACATTGTGCAGAAACACTATTTCGAGAAATTGTTTCAAGTTCATTATCAGTGGTAATGCTGCTTTCCGTGTCTTCTTTTGGACTAATACATTCTTTATCTTCATCTAAACTGCTCTCATCACTATTACCTGACTCCGTTTGATCTAATATTCTCAATTCCTTCAAAATCTCTTCGTGAGTAAAACTATGTTTACGAGCCATCTTTTCTGTACTTTGTCTTTTTAGTAACGAACAACATGTTCGCATCCTAGATTAGATCCTGGTTAGATATTCAGGCGCGTCACTCAGTCGAGTGCATCTGCCAGTAAATCCCATTTTACAAAGGAAGGGGGAATGTAAACATTATGTAAAGGGGGAACATGAACTCGAGATACTAGGAATGCATACCTGCCAACATGTCAATTTTGAAATCCTTACAATTTTTATGCGTATTCTTGGGTGCTTAAAAATGCATAACATATGCACATGCAATGAAAAAAGTAATACTTCATAACATTTTCTATGCTATATTCATATATAGTCTTTTTTTTTCCAAAATAAAAACGTGAGATATCAAAAGAAAATTTTTTTGCATGGGAAATTCTAAAAAAAAAAAATTCTGAAATTCACAGCAAATTTTCTGAAAGGTTACACAGCCAAAGGATTGGGGAGGAAAGGGGGGGGGGGGATTCCCTTCCGGTCTAATTATGAGTTTTTTGAGGCCCTTTGATGAAATTCGCGCTTTTTCCACGATCCTGTGACTAATTCACGTTTTTTTCACGATCCTTTGACGAAATTACTGTTTTTTTTTTCGCGATCTTTTGACGAAATTTGCGGGTTTTTTTCGCGATCTTTTGACGAAATTTGCGTTTTTTCCGCGATCTTTTGACGAAATTTGCGTTTTTTCCGCGATCTTTTGACGAAATTTGCTTTTTTTCCGCGATCTTTTGATAAAATTAGTATTTTTTTCGCAATTTTTTGATAAAAGCGTTTTTTCTGCTATCTTTGACGAAATAAACATTTTTCTCGCAATCTTTTGACGAAATTCGCATTTTTCTCGCGATCTTTTGACGAAATTCGCGTTTTTTTTACGAGATCTTTGACAAAATTCGAGTGTTTTTTTACGTGAACCTTGACAATATTCGCGTTTTTTTTACGAAATCTTTGACGAAATTCACGTTATTTCCCGAGATCTTTGACAAAATTAGCTTTGTTTCAAATATTTTTGATCGAAATTAGCGTTTTTACGCGTTTTCTGACAAAATTCGCGTTATTTTCACGATCCCTTGACGAAATTAGTGTTCTTTCCCCGCGATCTTTGACGAAATTCGCGTTCTTTTCACGTTTATTTGCCGAAATTAGTGTTTCTCCTGCGATTTTTGACAAAATTCGTGTTCTTTCCACGATCTTTCGACAAAAATAGTGTATTTCTGCGCGATTTTTAACGAAATACGCTTTTTTTTTTTCACGATTCTTTGGCAAAATTTGCTTTTTTTCAAATATCTTTGATAAAATTCTTTTTTTCCCCGCGATCCTTGACGATATTCGCGCTTTTTCTCGCGAACTTTGATGAAATTCGCGTTCATTTCCAGATCCTTTGAACAAATTCGCGTTTTATCCCCACGATTTTTGACGAAATTCGCGTACTTTTCACAATCCCTTGTCGAAATTAGTGTTTTTTCCCGCGATCTTTGACGAAACTAGCGGGGTTTTTTTTTTTCGAAAATTAGGGCTTTTTTCAAGATTCTTTGAGAAAATTGGCGTTTTTTCGCGATCCTTTGACAAAAGTAGTGTTTTTGAACGGATCTTTGATGAAATTAGTGTTTTTTTCAAGCAATCTTTGACGAAAGTAGCGTTTTTGCACGCGATCTTTGACAAAATTCGCATTTTTCAGCGATTGTTTTTCCCGCGCGCAAAACCGTACAATCATACTGTTCATCCGTACAACCGTACAATTAGAACAAAATCCGTACATTGTACGGCCAATCCGTACAAGTTGGCAGCTATGGGAATGCCATTTACAAGAACATTCCGAGAATGAAGCAGTGAGATAAGGATGCGAGAAGAGGGGGATGCTATGGAGGGCCAATTTGGCCCTTCCCGTCATTCTAGGTATATTGTTTGAAATCAATGATTCTATTGAAGTTGGGAAGAATTTATTTCAAATATAGTGACAGTAAGCCAAATAAATAAAATTCATGAAATATCGAAATATATAGTCCATTAAAATAGAAAATACAAAGTTGCAAACAGCGATAAGGGCCAGATTGGCCCCTTCCGGCATTCTAGTGTTAACGTTGTCTAGTAAATAATCTGTTTCTTGCTTTTCACAAGGGTGTTTCTAAACAAATTAAAAAACCCTTCAGGGTTGATAATAGACATCAAAACAGACAATTTTTGTCCAGGTAACAATAATTGCAATCCACATATTCAGTCATAAATAGAGTGTATCACATCTCACTCAACGTTAAACTTACTTTAAGAATAATGAAGATATCATAACTATATTTCCAACAGACTTGCCTTTATTTCTGTGAAATATGATATCATGAAGAGAAGTGCCGGAAATTGCCACCATTTATATCTAAACAATTATGAGCTAGACATTTAATTATTCAGAATAGGGATGGGAGGAATATCGGCCCTTTTGCCGAATATTGAAGGCTTGTTGGCCGAATGCTTCAGTCAAATATTTCGAGATATCTCGTCAAATATTGCTAAATATCTTGCAAATAAAATCAGGAAGAATTTTTTCCTCTAATTCAAATGGGCTACTTTTGGACACATTCATGAAGTCATTTACATTCTTAATTGCATAACTGAAACAAGCAATTTTCTTGTAAAATTCTGCAAAGTAAATTCATTTAGTGATAACTTAGACCAGTGGTTCCCAAACTTTTGGGCTCCCGGAGCCCTTTTTGGGAAGAATTTCTAAGGCGGAGCCCCTTAACCCCACGGTACTCTATGGTTTAAAAATTAATGTTTTTTATGCCTATGGAGCAGAAAAAAATCTGCTGAATAAGAGCGAGTCTGAACCGGTAGTTTCCAACATGGAGTCTAAGGTTTTCAGTTTGGCCCTTTTCTTGATACAGAAATTCTGAATTCATACTAGAAATGTTGAAAATCAAATTTTCTATTAATTAACCCCTTAAAAGTTTTATTTAATATTACTATTATTGGACACTATAAATTACAAATAAGGACTAAAAATCACTTTTTTTGTATTGAATTATCTGCCTTGTAAATCCGCCAAGTACAGCGAAAATTATAATTAAAAATTTGTGGTTTTTGAAAGATGTTAGTAACGAAGAAAAAAAAAAACTCTTCTTACCCGAGCGACGTTCGAGCAGTATTGTTAACCCTTTCAGGGTTTCACAGGTACTTGTATTCGTAAAATGTTGAATAATTGAATGACATCAGTATTTACAAGAAATTTTTTCTCTAAACCATTAAAATTTTATTTTCGCGTACTTAAGAAGGGTCAAATTTTCATTAATAAATTCGGGTGCCAATGTGGCAAGTAGGGATTAAAATTATGTGATGCCATAGCGGCATCACAGCCCTTTAAGGGGTTAATGACATCCATTTTTAAAATAAAAAATATTATTTCGGGATTTTCAATATAAACTCGGAATTAAAGATAAAAATAGTAACCACATGCACACAGAAAAAAAAGGTAAGTTATACAGCTTTCGTTTACAAAGAGAGACTTCTGTATAATCCCAGTAGCAGGGATCGTACTTGTCCTGAAATTTCACGACCAGGAAATTCTTCGGTACCAGTGTTTTCTTATGGAAAAATCTCTTCTTAAATAAGGTGAAATTTCGAGCGTTTAACCTAGATTTATTTTTCCATAAACAAATAGTGATATTTTTCCTAAAAAAATACCTTAAGCGTTCGATCCCTGCAGTAGGATACTAGCTAAAGGAAAGAAAATGCGGAGACCCAGTCGCCCAAGAGTAATAATATAATATGAATCGCCTCTGAGCTTCTTCTTTAGAACCATTTTTTAAAAATACATTTAGAAGGAGATCATTGTTTTAGTGTTTAAGTAGGCGGGGCAAAATCTATAACCTGTATTGTTAGGTGTAGCATCGTTCACTTTTTTTTTGGATGTTTTATTTGAAGTATTTAGCTATTAATTATAGTTTTGAAAGAATCTTTCACCATTGTTTTTGCCTCAAAATAGACATACGGTTAAAAACTAAACATGTTAAAAGAATAGCAACTAGTAGAAAAACTGTACTAACAAAACGGGATATATGGGTGGGATTAAATTTATATCTGGGCGGGTACACACTGACGAAAAGTCTAAGCAAGGGGTGGAGCTGAGAAAAAGTTCAGATTGTTAGTGTGATGACAAATGTAAAGAACCAATATGTATTTTAAAAATTGCTACAGTCTTATTTCTGATAGGGAATGTGGCATCATAACATAAGAATCTTAGCCAATGCCGAGACCAATTAAAGCAAAATTTAAAAGAGGGGTTGTTAAATGATACAAGATGTTAAAAACAATGCGTTTTCAGCATCATACATGGCTTTAAAAATTAAGTACAATTATATAAAACGGCATAGAAAATTAAATAAGAATTAATAAAAATAAAATAAACAGATTAAAGGAATTAAAGTTGCAAAAAGGCAAAAGAAAGCTACTTACACAACGTATACAAATATTAAATTAATCTAATGAGAGTTTATTAAATGATACAAGATGTGACATAAAAGAGGTTTTAATCAACAAACATTGCAGTACTGTGAAAAACAGTATGTACAAATAATATAAACAGATTAAAGAAATTAAAGTTAGATAAAAAAAAAAAAGAAATATGTATACACAAATGAAATTCACACAGAATATAATATATAAATAGGCGGAGCTCCAATGAACAAAACTGTTCTCCCTTTTGTTCGGCAAGCAAAGATAACAGCACTGGAGCGTCTTTGCTCTTTCATTTCACATTGTGCATTCGATTCAGAATACTATTTCTTGTAGTTTATTTTGAATCGAATTTTTAAAACACATTAAATGCAGAAACATAAAATAAAGTAATTCAAACCAAAAATATTATATAAAAATGGATAGATGTATAATGCAAAAGATTTCCTCACTTTTAAAAATATAGTATTTTTCAACCAGTGATGTATTTCTTTTTTACACACACACATAAATTGCTACATACTTTCGGAAAAATTTCCCTTCCTATATGCTAATTTCTTTCATGTTTCGTTTATTTTCCTGGAATGCCACGGAGCCCCTGAAAAGTATAGGCGGAGCCCCAAGGGCTCCACGGAGCACACTTTGGGAATCTCTGACTTAGACACTTATTTTTATTTTGGAGCCAATTTATTTACCACTAGTAGGCCAAAAACATATTTAATGAGGAAGAAACTTTTAAGAACACAAAAAGTACCATTTTGAGGCATCTGTCTTATTTCTAAAATTAAGGTAGTTCTTTCTTTTTAAATCTATTTATAATGCAACCATCCTAAACTTTCTCTTAAAGTAATACTTGTAGAATCAGTTAAAAGATGTCTATGATATATTAAGACCATGATTTCTATTTAATAGTTATTTAATTTAGCTTAATGGGGGAGGCCAGTTATTGGTTCCAGTAATTTCATTTCACCAGTCTCCGACGGAGGAGTCAATTATTGGTAATATTAAAGAAAGTTGAAATCTATTATTTGAACTGTTTAGAAAAACATAATAAATTAAATTTATCTTGCTGTCAACACAATTAAAATTTAAGTTGCTCTACCAGAACCTGACACCATTTGTCAATTACAAGTTCATAAATGTCAGTTATTGGATATTTGCATTATTAATCATTTAAAACATGAAAAAAGAGTCTACATCTGTAGTATGATAGCATATATGAATCCCTTAATGATACCTTATATGATATGATATATAAGGTTTAAGTAATTTGTTTTTATAATAAAGATTAAAGTACTTTTAAAGCAGAAATTCCTTGAAATAAAAAATAACTTTTTGAAAAAATCTTTGCAAGCAAAGTGTCAAACACTGGTTCACTTCGTGTAACGTGTTAAAGGTTTTTCAAAATGGGGTTGATGTCAGTTACTGGAGTTATTCACCATATTTATGAAAAAAATTAGCAAAGTATCAAACACTAGTTCATTTCGTGTAAGTTGATGGTTTTTCAAAATGGAGTTGATGTCAGTTACCGGAGTTATTCACCATATTTATGATAAAAAAATTAATTTTTAATAATACAATGTATAATTTTTGATAATATTATCAACAGTAATTTTTAAATGTATCTCTACTATCCTTTCAAAAAGAAAAATAAGTATAAAATGGATTTAAAATTTTGTAAAAGTGATTTGAAAAAGAAAGGTGACAGTTATTGGGGGTTCCACACTACATCAAGTTATTAAAAAATTTAAACAGATTAATAATAGAACAATTTTTTTTAAAATTTTTTTTCCATTTTAAAATTTTAAATTATATATGTATATATAATCAATGCAAAAACCCTTGACGGGTTAAAAGTTTCTGACGCAGCACTTTATCTTATGCTCTAAGAATTTTAAATATGGAACTTAAAAATACTGATATCAAATTTTGAGTGACGTTATGCTATTTCTTAAAAAATATATTTGTATTTATTTCATCATTTTATTTTTGTTTTATTTATAATCGCATGTGCAAAAGTTATGTTCAACATGAAAAGCTGCATAAAATTTTATTCGCTGTTGCTTTATCATTTACATCTCTCATAAATTCAAAATATGAGTTTTAAAAGATACGATATAAAATTTAAGTGACGCCTTGATGTGACTTTAAAAGGTTTGTTTTAAAATTCAATTTAAATTATTTTTGACTTGGTTAAAATATCTTTTTACATCTACACAATACTTTTAATTTTCCAATTTACTGTTAAATATATCACTTTCATTGAATCTATACTATGCATTGAAATGTATTTATTTCAATAAATTGATTTATCTTTTGTGTCACGCTATTCACAATTGTGAGTAAGATTTATGTAAATGGTTTATTTGTGTCAAACTATCCTTTTTCATACATTTCATGTATTTTGGACACAATGACGCAAAGAAACCATTTACATAAATCTTACTCACAATTTTGAATAGCGTGACACAAAAGATGAATCAATTTATTGAAAAAAATACATTTCAATGCATAGTATAGATTCAATGAAAGTGATATATTTAACAGTAAATTGGAAAATTAAAAGTATTGTGTAGATGTAAAAAAATATTTTAACCAAGTCAAAAATAATTTAAATTGAATTTTAAAACAAACCTTTTAAAGTCACATCAAGGCGTCACTTAAATTTTATATCATATCTTTTAAAACTCATATTTTGAATTTATGAGAGATGTAAATGATAAAGCAACAGCGAATAAAATTTTATGCAGCTTTTCATGTTGAACATAACTTTTGCACATGCGATTATAAATAAAACAAAAATAAAATGATGAAATAAATACAAATATATTTTTTAAGAAATAGCATAACGTCACTCAAAATTTGATATCAGTATTTTTAAGTTCCATATTTAAAATTCTTAGAGCATAAGATAAAGTGCTGCGTCAGAAATTATTAACCCGTCAAGGGTTTTTGCATTGATATCATTACTTTTTTGAGGTTAGTGATAAAATGATTAAAAAAAAGATACTTATGGAATTTAATGCAGATTTAATTTTTACTATTTTATTACAATTTTCCTTATAGCAGTTTGTATATAAAAACAAGTGGGTAAGTATAATCGCAGATCGCACAGAGGGTTTCATTTGATATTCCTTTAAAAGCACTTTATCCTTAAATTAATAAATCCAAAATGTTAATTTATAATTATTAAAACCTTACATAGATGGTGCACCAATAGTTCCAATTTTCATGGGGCAGGGAACGCACTCTTTTAAACAAACCACCTTCCAATTGAAGTCATCAAAAACCAAGTTGAATAAGCCAGACCCCATTGTGTTGTTTGACAAACAGCAGTCTCATGTCCCCTCCTTCCCCCCTTTTTCAAAATTTTTCAGACCAGTAGCTAAGAATGGAACCGAAATAATTTTTTCTCTTCAGAAATTACGATAAAAAAATAGTATGCAGTACTCATAAATTTACTTTAATGCTATATAGGGTGATTATTAAGTTAATTATAACGTTTGGAATCTGTTGCATTGATGTCCGAAAGGTAGTTTCTGAGTTATGGAAGCTGGACCCATAAGGCGCCATAGAGGGGCGAAGCCCGCTAGTGTCTATCATAATTATATCTGCCATGTGGACTAATTGCGATATTTAATCAAAATAGTCCCCCCCCCCCCCCCCTCATCCCCGGAAATATAACAAATACAAAATGTGTCTTTATAAACCTATCGTCAAATAGGTTTTTATTTCTTTTTCCCTAAAAAAAAAAAAAATCATGATTTTTATATCCGTAACGTAAATAGCGGACGAAGCCCGCTAGTTCCTATCATAACATATATTTTTAATAATTTTATATAGTCTATAATAAAAATCAGACTTAAAATAGTCTAGTTCCATGAGTACTTGTAGTGTCAGTTACATGCTACGATTTTTGGATACCAGTATTTTAGAACGGGAAAATGTGACTTATTTTATCGGAGATATCTCATTAATTGAATAAAGTGAAGCAAACTTTTTGAAAAAAAAAGGTGGCCTACAAGCATGGCAGTTATCAGCTATGTGACTTTGTGCTAAAGTCCCTTAATTTGATCTGCTTTAAAAAGATTACGGAAGATTGAATTATAGTAGAATCTGGATTAACCGAGCTTCGATTAATTGAGGTTTCTGTTAACCGAGCCGATAACAAAGTCTGATTTTTTTTTCCCTTTTGAATGAGCCTTATAAAATAACCACACTCTTTAGCTCACTGTCCGTGCTATACAGGCCCTTCTGCCCCCAAAAGCACTCAACTCCAAAGAAACATTGCACCCTGAGAAGTCAATAGCGAACAATGCTTTGTTTCCAGTGGCTGTGTGAACTTTCGTAAATTTTTCAATTTGCATTTTAAAATTTACTACTGGTAGTTGATTTTCTTTTTAAATTTGTTAAGCTGTGAAACAGAACTTTACATGTATTTATTTTTATTATTTAAAAAACGTTTTATATATTTTTTTAAAAGAGATGTTAAATTCGCAAGCACGGCGAGTTTTTACACACAGTTTCTATTAACCGAGATTTCCGATTCCGATTTACTAACAGTTCCAATTAGCTCGGATAATCGAGGCTGCTCTGTATAATTAAAAAATCAATGGCGATCTAACTGTAAACGGGTTTCCCTTTTACTGAGGGATTTCAAGACCGAATCAGCTGATGTTAGTTGCTGTTTCCGTGCTTGATTAAATAAGATTAGTTAAACATTTGAAAATTACCAAATATAAAAGGAACTAAGTCAACAGAGTCTTTGCTTTATGGTATTTTTTAACAACGCTATAAGAAAATGATTTTAAATGTAACGTTTTAAATCTGACATAATTTTCACCAAACTTTCCTGTCTCTTTGTAACATTCAACTGAAATTATTTTTATTATTAGAAAGATAATATTATTATTAGCGCTACCTTAAAATTGGCAACTATAGTTAAAAATATCATCTCGAAATTTGAAATAAATCTCTCATATAAATATATTTTTTAATTTAAACTGTTTTGCAATATTATTATTTGGCCACTTTGTCCAATATGAAGTAATTTCCTCCATTTACGACTTTTAACACATATCAATGAATTTATTATTTAAAAATTTTCTTTTTCTTTTAATATTCACGTGTAAATATAATTTTTATGACGTAATTTTCAATGTTTTCCTGCTTTTAATGCGTAATCATTTAATTCTAATTTGAAAATAATTGATTATTTTATAATTTTCTTTCATTTTAAGTAAGCATGTGTAAAAATAATTTTTATGGCGTAATGTTTAATATTTTCCTGCTTTTAACACGTTATCATTTAATTCTAATTTAAAAGGATTTTTTTTTGTTTATAATAGTCACGTGTGAATAAATTTTTTATTTAAAGGATATATTATTCTTTGCGCTGTTTTAACAATTGGCAACAATTTAAAATAACCTTTTCTAAAATATGTAAAAAAATATCTCTGGAAATTCTGAAAATTTTAATTTAAAATTGAAATAAACCGTCAAAAAATTAGGCAAGTTAAAAATAATAAATGCACTCTGCAAACTTCGAGTTTCTACTGAATGATTAAATTGAATGAAAATGATTAAATTCCCATGTATATTTTTTTTTCCTATAAGACTTTTTTAATGAGACAATTTTATCCAGATTTAACATTAAATATCTCTTAAAATAATTCTTCGATTTAAAAACTGTCTACTTCAACGTTTTTATCAAACATTTCTCTATAATACTACCCATTTTAATATTTTTGTATGCAGTAATTTTCTTAATATTTGCGAAATAGACCTCTAGTCACAAGAGATTCTTTCAAAGCGGCGAAAAGCGTTAGTTTCTTTTTTCCGAATAAGAGACAAAATGTAGTACGCAATTGCGTCAAAAGATGGCGACACCAGAATTCTGATATGCTTATTATGTAAACTGTAAATATTGCAAAGTTAAATAAAAACAATTGTCTCGGGGTTATCAAACTTCATTGTTATTTATAAATAAAACATTTCAACTAAATTATTTATTATAAAAGAATTATTACATCACAATAGTTTTTATGCAAGGAAAATAATAATTATAATAATAATATTATTATCGATGTCAGTGATTATATATTGATTGACCGTCATAATAATAAAAAATGATATTATAAAAAGAAGAGCTGAAATGAATTATTTTTTTACGTTTCTGATCATGTGATTTATATTCAAATAATAATTATTAATGTATATTTTTTTGTAAAGTGATTGAAATTAAATATATTTATAAAATTTATGTAATATTTTTATTGTTGAAAAATTGCCAAGAAATAATCATCATCAAATTGGCATCATTATAATTGTAATTTTATTTAACTTAATAGCAATTAAAAAATTACAAAGGAACTGAGAATAATGGTCAACTAACAGACTTAAAAAAAAAAAAAAAAAAAAACATTTACATGTGAAAACTCGTACCAAAGAGTATCGAACTGCCTATCTTAAGATCAGTAGACGATGGCCCTTAACCACTCAGCCAGTGGGAAGACAAAATTTTTCTCCCCAAAAGTGGCTAAAAAGAAAGCATGTGTATGAATACAGTGTCATGCATTTTCGGTGAAATTTCCATAGAATGGCGAAGAAATATAGTCCGATTTTTCATGCGCATTATAAAACGAACAAGAGTCTTGCTGGAAACAAGTAAATTGTTATTTGGTTCATCTGAAACATATTTATTTGATTTTTAAAAAATCGCCCGTGTCATTTTCGAGAGAAAAAAAATCGAATTATTTAACGAACGAGAGTTTTCCCAGAAAAAAGAAAAGTGTTATTCACCTCGCCTTAATCACATTTATATTATGTATCAATTTAAAAATAATCGTTAGAACCGTTTTCGAGATTTTCAAATTAGGAACTTCCTCGATATCATACCAACGTTTTCACTTTAAAAATGGCTATTCAGATCTCAAAATATACTGCACACAGATATGTAAAAATTTCAGTATACGATTAGACTGCAGATATAAGACTGTTCTAGAAAATTCAGAACAATAAGACCTATAACTGCTGAGTTATTAAAAGGCGGCTTTTCGCGTTTTCTTTGATGTCGAGTTAGCTGTATATATGAGTTCCGCCATCTACGAATTCTATGATACGATACGATTTTAACGATACGATACGATTTTAGGCTTAAGGCTGCGTCACTCGGAATACTACCGTCTTCCATGATCAAAAGTTATTTTCTTTATTGGAGAAAAAAAAAAAAAAGTTGGTATTCGGCTGCCGAATATTAGATATTCGACTTAAAATTTGGCCGAATATTCAATCAAATCATATCCCTAATTCAGAATGCAGTTGACAGTCATTATACTGTCTTAGTGGCCAAACTTCAGTCATTTTCAATGAAATCACATTTAATATATGCAAAATTAATATGAAACAAATCTCCCTAAAATATCTTCATTACAAATAAAGTTGTGAACAAAAATTCAGTTTCAGCTTGTAGTTAGTTACACACACACAGTGTAAATTTCACAGGAGAGGCAAAAGATGATTAGGATGTTTGTAGTGTAACATTAAATTATTAGCACTTAGCTCTGCATACAGCACTAAAAACATGCATAAAAGCATAAAACCCTTAACAATGAAGACGTAAATGACGATTGGAGGGTTTAGTCATTTTAACTCCCCACATAATCCACACCCCCCCCCCCCCCCCTTCTGTGGTCACGAATGGACATATGGTGCAATAAAGTGATTTTCCTGTAACTACACATATGAAACTTTTAATGTAGCAAGACAAACCTATAATTATTAGTGGAATAAAATACAAATTTAATTTTTGCGAGATGTGTCACTTTTCTTGTGGGTGAGCGATATTATCTCTGTTGAAAGTTTGTTGCAAAATTTTAGGAGCAACCTGTATGTTTACTATCTCTGAAAATGATTAACCACTCCAGACACTGATCTAGGATGCATTTAAAAACCTCCATGCTAAATCAAAGTTAATAGAAAAGTTAATCTTGCTGAACTGCCACAATTTGAAATTTGAATAGATTGTATTATTTATTTTTACTTTAGTCTCTTCCTTACAAATAAATAGTACATGACCCAGTAAAGTTTTTCTTGGCAATTTCTTCACAATTTCTCTTTGATTTTAAAATGTTTATTTTAGAATTTAAGAACATTTTATTCATTTGTTTTAAGTCACAGGAGAAGCCATGAAATTTAAAAAGTTTTATAACTATCCACTTCATAAATAACTCAAACAGATTTTTTTCAGTATAGTATAGGGTGTCAACGATTTTAATCAGTTGATTTAAATCAGCGATTTAAATCATGATTTTAACCAAACGATTTTAAAAAAAAATCATTGATTAAAATCAAAAATTTTCTAAATGTTTAAAATGTCAAAAAAAGTATTAAAATCTAAGATGAACATAATTTGAAAGTTTCTACAGGTATTTTGACTTATGAATAAACAAAAAAAAAAGCTCTAAATAATTGTTTCTAAGCTTAATTCCTGAGTGTTGTAAAAGATTAAAAAGAGTTAAGATTGTAAAAAGCACTGTTTTTATCCAACATAAAACAGTTTCATTTAAAAATGATATTTAAATCTAACATAATTTGTAATGTCAGAATTTCCTTTATGTAATTAGTTTATGCATTATTTTATATAAAATAAACATAACAAGTGTAATAAATTTCTGCAAATAAAAGAATAAATGGTCAGTGTCTTAGTTTCTCGTTCTACTTTTGTAATAATAAATTAATAGCAATCTTGAGTTAAAGAAGAATAAAAGTGTGATGTCTGCTCAACAGCTAAATTGTAAATGAATGCATAAGAGAAAAAGAGCTAATTGGTATAAAAAGGTTAAGCACAGCAAGAGCTTCTTCGGTATAGATTCAATAAGTTTTTTTTTTTTTTTTTTTGTAACTCATATATACTAAATAAAAAAAAATAATTAGGGGTTGAAAAGGTAGCAAAACTTTTCTTTAAAAAAAATAAAAAATGAACCATTGAAAGCTAATAATCCCCAATGAGATGTAATAATGCTGTTATTTAAATATTTTGAGGATGTTGGAAAGAAAAATCCAACATGTCACAATTTAAATTTTTCTTTTGTTTATAATTTTATTTTAAAGTAATCCATAGAATTTTTGGAAAATATGCATTCAGAAATTTTCCTTTTATGAAATATCTTTCTTTTTTTTAATAATATTTATCTCAGGTAATTCTTTGTTTAAGTATTTAAAAATAGGTTTTGATTTGCTGCTTTTTAAAAGCCCTTTTCAAATATCAAATTTTTTTCTCTAAAATTAATCAATCTATTTTTATTTTTACTAAAATATTATTCTCATGTACCCGCCAGCACACAATATATTCCTTCGGGAAAATTCTCGAATCTTCATAGGCGACCTTCAGACGGACCGAAGTAATATCATGAATACGTATATCGTATCGTTGCTTTTGTGAACCCAGAACTTTGACCAATCGCTACCAACGTACGGGGGAAAATGAAGGAACCCCCACACGGCAGAGGAGCGATTTTCGACTTCGAGTGGTCACTCTTACGCAAGTCGTTGGGATGTGGAAAGATAAAAGTTTTCGGTGAAATGGGCTCCGGCCCGATGAATCTGTGGCGAAGAGGCTTCACTCACCCGTTGATCTGTAGATTGATGCCTCTTTACACATCTCGGTGTCATCTGTAGAGATCCATATTTTTGGCCCGTGTAATTTTACGGTTTGGGCCTGGAGCATGGGATCGTTATTAAAATCACATATTTGCCCATTATTATAGGCCTCTTCCCACAGATTCATCTCTCTTCGGGCCGGAGCACATTTCACCTAAAACTTTTATCTTTCCACATCCCAACGACTTGCGTAAGAGTGACCACTCGAAGTCGAAAATCGCTCCTCTGCCATGTGGGGGTTCCTTCATTTTCCCCCGTACGTTGGTAGCGATTGGTCAAAGTTCTGGGTTCACAAAAGCAACGATACGATATACGTGTTCATGATATTACTTCGGTCCGTCTGAAGGTCACCTATGAAGATTCGAGAATTTTCCCGAAGGAATATATTGTGTGCTGGCTGGTACATGAGAATAATATTTTAGTAAAAATAAAAATAGATTGATTAATTTTAGAGAAAAAAAATTTGATATTTGAAAAGGGCTTTTAAAAAGCAGCAAATTAAAACCTATTTTTAAATACTTAAATAAAGAAATACCTAAGATAAATATTATTAAAAAAAAGGAAAGATATTTCATAAAAGGAAAATTTCTGAATGCATATTTTCCAAAAATTCTATGGATTACTTTAAAATAAAATTATAAACAAAAGAAAAATTTAAATTGTGACATGTTGGATTTTTCTTTCCAACATGGCTCTCACCTCTTTTCACAAAAAAAGCTGAAAAAAAAATGAATAATAGTCCCAATTTAGTACTACAATCAACGGCTCCCTTGCATCAGAGCATCCTCCATGTACATCAGTTTCTCTTCGTCTTCTTCTTACCATCTGTAAAACTGAAGACTGAGGCATGGTTAAATCACATTCTTCATAAAAGTTTTTTTTTTGTTTTTTTTGTTTTTGTTTAAGATGAGTGAGCCTATATTATGTAAATTCCTATAGTGCTGGTTTTATAACTAAAGCAAATATGCAAAACTTAATATGTTTTAATCTAGTACTTAAAAAAATGAAAAAAAATGGTCCAATGTGCGAACTTTTTCCTTTAACAATACATATGAATATAAAAGTCAATATTAGTAATAGTGTTTATAGAATATTTCAAAACAATATGCTGATACAACAGGTTGATGTATATTTTTCTACATGTACAGAGAAATATTTTTTTATTATTATTATTATTTTCTTTATCATTCATTCCAATAATTATTTATCTTACATTATTTCTACATAAAACACAAAAATAAGTATTAGAACTACCGAAGAGTCAAAATCAACAAAATATGTGTATCAGACGCTGCTTGACAAAATAAAAATAAAAGAGACTTGTTTACCAACACAATAACGTTTAAAAACGAAAGTAAATCGAACATGTGCACTTCGCAGCTCTTTAAAGAGAAACCACTGGGTGAAAAGGCATCCTTTTCTCCAGTGCGCCTAATCAATCAGGCCAAAAATATGGATCTCTACAGATGACACCGAGATGTGTAAAGAGGCATCAATCTACAGATCGACGGGTGAGTGAAGCATCTTCGCCATTTTTTTCTTGTGTGGTGGTACTTTTTTTTATTTTATTTCTTTCATGATATTTTGGTAATTAAAAGTCATTTATAAAATTTAATATGGTCAATCAGAATAATAAGCAAATAATTAAATTTACGTGGACATATCTAATGATCAAATAAAAAAATAATAAAATAATATAGGGACATAGTAAAGCATTCTTTATCTCTACTCGACTCTCACCTCTTTATTTTAAGTATCTACATAAGTTTTCAAGCAAAGAAGAGATTTGTATAAAATTGAATGAAATATTATTACTTTTATTATATGTAAAACTCGAAAAAAAGGGCAGGTTAATTTAAAATAAATATAAATTTATTCGGCATTTGGCATTCTGTTTTTTTTTTTCTTGTGGTCTTTAAAATTTATTTATTAATATGCAGTTTGTTATTTTAGGAACGCGAATATTTTATTTTCAGGATCGCACATGCATGTATCCTATTCTTAAAGAAAAGTGTATTGAAACAATAAGGGAGCCTTTTCAATCATTTCTATTTTTCTCGTGCGTGTTAGGAAATAATTTTCTTTGCTTATATAAATATCTTTTTCCATGTCATAAAAAAAATTAAATATGCGGTGTTGTATACAGGATTAACGTTAAACAATTCGAGCCGTAGCTTGCTCTTTTATAGCCAAAATTTCTCTCTCTCTCTCTTTTATTAATTTTAATATTACCCCACTTTGTCATTTTCACAACGCAATGACGAGGTGATATTTTTATCCCTTTTGTACTAACCCTACTACTTTCACGCGATCTTGTGTATGTTTGCGATGATCAAAAATCGTCACCACAGAGGATTTCACATATAACTGGCTATCTTTATATTTATTCTGTATGTGTATATAAATGTGTTTAACTCATTTTTATAATCTTTTTTTGGTTAGCATAACATGTGTGTAAGTTTAGATTTTGGTGATAAACAGTAATTTTTCTAAGTACAAATGCAAAACGAGCTGCAAATAATATTTGTTAGTTTTGTTATTTTTGCTACTAACTAATGAAATTACTTATTTGCATTTTTTATTAATTCTGTAATTACTTACTCTTTCTTCTAGGCCATTTTTTTTTTTTTTTTTTTTTTTTTTTTTAAGGGTGCCGCACCTTGCCCCTTTTGGAATTGGCAAAATGCACCCTGCCTTACAAAAACAATAGTTAAATTCACCTGCAGTTGTGCCAGAGATTTCTTGTAAAACACTTCCTCATTCAACAGCATTCCTAAATTCATGTGCCCAAGATCTTACAAAAATAATAAACTTTATTTCTTTAGAAAAAACAGGATATTATTAAAACATGTTGTTATTTAATTGTATTTTTCAATTTGTGATTCATAAACTTATTAAAAATTAAGGACATTTTATTTATCATACTAAAAATTCTTTTTTTTTTTCTTATATCATTACTAAACGCATTACTAATATATTTCTTCATGCAATAGTGCCCTTTTTTTGAACTAGCATCCTGCCCCTTTTTTCTTTCTAAAATGAATTACATTATTAATTATCATTTTAATAATTAAAGCTTAAAAATGTATAATATGTTCCTAATTAGAGTTAAATGCTTAATAATTATTAATTTGAAGTAGTGTTCTATTTAATATTAAATGCAGTTAATAATTTTAATAAATGTTAAATATCACTAGTATTTAATAAAGTTTTACAATATTAATGTATATAACATTATTGTATGATACTAATTATAATGAAACAACTAGTTTGCAGTTTTTTATAATTTCTGTAATTACTAACAAATAATTATAATTTTATTAATTAAAGTGTAAAAAAATATATTATGTTAGCAATTAGCGGTTTAATTGTTTTGGAAGCATAAAACTTTTGGTAGCTATTCAGTATTTGAACGCTGAGAAAAAAATCATAAAAATCTGATTTAAATAAAAAAAATCCGATTTTTTTTATCTTTTAAAAAAAAATCATGATTTTTTTACACCCTAGTATAGTATAAGTTTACTTGTAAAAAACTTTTATTTATCAAGATAAAGCTTCTGTTTTAAACATTATGTAAAACAGTTTTAAAATTTAACATTTAAAAAAAGTTTAAACTTTGAAATATAAAAGTATTTGGCCAGCTGAATATTCGGTATTTGGCCTAACTGTTACTATTTAGTTTGCCTGTAGGCCGAATATTTGGTATTCGGACAAAATCACTATTCGGTGGATCTCTAGTCACGAATAAAATCAATTATTTATAGAAGTGGTACCCCAATTATGGATAAATACTGTCTTATTATTTGTTTTGCTGCAATTAAGGATTATGAAGTTTCAAAATTTGGCAGGAATATACTCCAATGCGGGACAAAGATTACTTCACAAAGATATTTTCAACTATTGTTTTAGCTATTTTAAAATTTAAAGTAATTATATAACTATCAAAAAAGGATAACTGGTTAATATTAGGATATTTTGATAGATTTTTTCTCATGCGCTTTTCCATAATCAAGGTGCCTATAAAAAATAAGGGGGGGGGGGGGGAGGGAGGAGACAGAGGAAGAATTTCATGTTTAATTAGTGGCATTGGCTCTTTGAATTTCACATGAACAATGACACTGGTTCACTTAATCTCCAATAGAAAATACTAACAACTTTTACATTGACTTTAACATAGTTATTACATTTTAGTGAAACCAATATTATAGAAGATTGTATGGTAAAAGGGCTATAAACTTATGTAATATGAAAGTGCTTAAAAATTCAGCACCATGTCAGGATTACAAAAGAGTTTTGTAAGCCTAAATAAATATATCTTGATTTAAAAAAAAAAAAAAAAAAAAGAGAGAGAGAGAGAGAATTGAAGAAAATTCATGTTTTATAAATTAAAATGGAATCAATTTCCCTTTCTCACGTAAAAACCACACATTAAAAAGATAAAATTCAATGAATGGTTATGGAAATTTTAATTTATCTAAAAATGTGGCTACAAGAAATAAAAAGGAAGTGAATTCATATCGAAGGTTAAATAATACAGTTAAAAATAAAATTAAGTATTGCGAATAATTGTAAAAAAATAAATGAATTATTAAAATGTAATTAAAATCAACATTATCTACTTAGTCATTTTTGACAGTAAATACTTTTCTACACATACATGCTCTTTCTATTATTAAAAAATGTTTGGAAATGTCTGTTTTATTTATTTGAAATATGAGTTCAGTTTTTTCAGCGAAATTTCCTTTTAATAATATAATTTTTCCCTTGATAATTATGATGAAATTTTTATCAGAAAACCCCTTCTCAATGTAACTGATATTTATGCTTAATGTATACAGTACAGGATCTATTATCCAGAATCCTCGGGACCGAAGGCTTTCCGGATTTTGGAATTTTCCGGATTTCGGGTCCTCCCGAATTCCGTAAAAAAAAAATCGCGTAAAAAACGCAAACTTTGTAAAAGAATTGCGAAAAACACAATTTTTTTCCAAATACCACAAAAAAATGGAAATTGCATCAAAATATAGCAAAAAAAAAAAAAAAAAAAAAATTCTTCAAAGGATTGAAAAAGCCCCTCGCAATTTAGTCAAAAGATCGCGAAAAAATCCACAAATTTCATCAAAAGATTGTGAAAAAAACCTGCAAATTTTGTCAAAAGATTGCGAAAAAAAAACACAAATTTCATCAAAAGATCGCCAAAAAAAAAACGAAATTTCGTAAAAGGATGGCGGGAAAAAACGCAAATTTCGTCAAAATCTCGCGCAAAAACGCTAATTTCGTCAAAAGAGAGAAAAAAAAATTTCTTCAAAGGATCGCAAAAAAACCCCCTTAATTTCATCAAAAGATCGCGTAATAACGCAAATTTCGTTAAAGGATCGCGAAAAAAACGCACAATTAGTGCTGAGGGGAGTCCACCCCTCTTCTCTAAACTTAAAAAAAATTTGCTGTGAATTTCAGATTTTTTTTTCTTTTTTTTACTCAGAATCACCCCTGATTCAAGTAACACAATTGTGTAGCCATAATATTTTGTCGACATGAGAGGGAAGGTGTGAAATATCTGACGATTTTAAAAAAAAAGAAATCATAATATAAATTAATTTTAAACTAAAACTTGACAGAAAAATAACTTTTTTCTCATTTTTTTTTTTTTTTTTTTGGGGGGGGGGGGGGGGGGACACCGTGTTTCCCCACCACTGATGTAACATTTTATAGTGGTTACACATTGCAACACAATAGACCAAAAAAAAAAAAAAAAAAATAGGAATCTGTAAAATTTTCGAAAAATTTCAGAAATTGCAAAATTTTAGTAAAAATTTACAAATTTAGAAAATTTAATTTTTTTTCCGGATTTCGGGTCCTTCCGGATTTTGGAATTCCGGATAATGGGTCCTGTACTGTAATAAAAAATATTTCAATTTCTTGTTTCAAATATGACATCATATTTGTCTTCTTTTGATACTTATAAATTTTTATTTCATTTTCATGAGGAAATCTTTGAACTGAAAATTAATTACCGGGGAAAAATTGTTACTCTTGGTTTTGAATTTTTGGCAACTATAAAGGAAAATAGTTACATCTTATAAAAGAAATGTCCATTGATTCTCAATGAAAATAATAAACTGTTGTAGTACAGTAGTATCCCAGGTTTATGTCTCCTCGACTTACGTCACTCCACATTTAAGTCATCTGGCATGGAATTTCCCCCCCCCCCCCCCACCCCTTTTTACTTTTTATTCCATGGAGGGAAAATTTCCTACAAAAGTCACGTGATAGTGACAATGTCAAACAAATAGAAAAAAAGTAAATGGCAAACCTAAAACTACTAGATGTGTCTAGGCGCCTTTAAGACTAAAAATTTTGAGAAAAGCAAATTTTATCTTTTTTTGTGTATTGTATTACTTTGCAGTGGGCGACAGAGAGATAGCGAAATGTTAAAATAAATATCTTTTGTTTTATTTATTTTACCTGCAGAATCATGAAAGAATTGATAATGATGGACATGAGAGAAAATTAAATTACTTTTATTATTTGATAAAAACCTTATAGATAGGATGAATAGAAATAAAAACTATTGAATTTTTGCCTAAAAGAAAATAGATTTTTAGATTTGAAATCTGCTTAAAAATACTTAAAGAATATAATTTATGGCAGCAATTAATTTTAATACCTTGTATTAACAACAGGGTTGGCAGGTTTTTGACATGTGTCAGTTTTTGACAGTTTAAACTGCGGTTTAAACCGTCATGTCAAAAACCCCTTGTCAAAAACCTCGTCAAAAACCTCAAATACTACAGTGATCTGTAAAATTTCACATTAAATGTCACACATTAGATGTAATATTTAAAATTCACTATTACTGTAATTGTATAATTAGTATATAGTATTAGTAATAATTACAGGGTTGGCAGGTTTTTGACATATGTCAGTTATTATTGTTAAATACAACTTTTTAACAGGGTAAAATTTTTATTTAAATTTTTTTTTTTGTAAAATTGTTTTTCTAAAAAGTAGACATTAAGCTCACCTGAGCTGTACATTTTTTCTCTTACTTTTGAGAGCTTAAAGCATTAGGTAGCTTTTTTTATGGGAAAAAAAAAGCTTAGAAAAGTGCAGATTTTTTTGTATATATAACAAGATAATGTGCATCAATGTTATTCTAGTCTAGGCAATAACCATTCCATTCAAAATTGAAATTGGATTATTAATTTTAAACATTTACAAAATAAGAGAAGTAATTAAAAAAAAAAGCTTAAAGTCAAAATCTTTTTAAAACATGATTTCTTTCAATGTATAAAAATGTTTTCGATTTTAAAACTGAACAAAATTGGCCGGTCATCTAAAAGAAAATTCCTTAAAGCCCATATTGAAAATGTGCATAATAGAAGGGATAAAATAATGAAACCATACCATTGTTTGGCTTATACTTTGCATCCCAACCATCAGGGGAAGGGTTGACTGCTGTATCAGTTGATTCAGCTCGCGATTGAGCTACAGAGAGAATTTATGGATGCTTACCCATACTGATTGTGTATGAAGCTAAAGAATCCCCTTTCTCGTCTTCTCATTTCAGTGCTATAGGGAGGACTCCATTGCTTGGTGGAAAGGTATCATTAAATGCAACAGCTTTTTGAGCCTGCTTCAAAACTTGCTCATCTAGCAATGCTTTTGATATCAAGTCCTACTAGCTCAGAATCAATTAAGAGACAGACTATTTTCTAACGCTTTATACACTCTAAACTCAAAAATCTTTTGGGTGTAAACAAGATAAAGTAAAAAAACTAAAACCCAACTACGACAAAAAACTACGCTGAAAAAGTATAAAAGTACCCCATGAATACAGGTAAAGTCACAAGCAAATGCTAGTAATATATAGATATATTCAAAATGTACAAGTAAAGCGCTTTTGAATGATACCAAACACGGCATATTTATCTTAACTTTATTTTTTGACGTGAACGTTAATAGAATAACGTTCACGCTGCTCTACATTACAGTTCCCGTGATCCGCGCTTTACTCTTATCGCTCATTTTTTTTAAACATCTTCAAAGCAGTCTTGTAATTATGTATAAGCATATAAATACTGGTGAAGCTCTTTCAAGTAATACCAAACACATTACATATATTTTTATTTTATACTTTTTGTCCGCTAGAGGGCATAATAGTAAATTTGGTGACAAACTTTATAGCTCACAACCAACAGAATATCAAGATCAAGACCCTTCTAATGGCACTGCAGTGGTCTTATTCTGATTACTAAGTACCAAAGAAATTAAGAACGAAAAGATGTGAATTATATGCAATTAGCCCATAAATGCAAGTAAAGTCACAAGCAAATGCTAGTAATATATATATATTCGAAATGTACAAGTGAAGCGCTTTAAAATGATACCAAACACGGCATATCTAGCTTAACTTTATTTTTTTACTCTGTATATTTTGTCCGCTAGAAGGCGCCACATTGAATTTGGTGAAAATCTATATAGCCTATAACCAGCGGACAATTAAGACGCTTCTAATGATATGTCATTTGTCGAATTCTGATTAGTGGTTTAGAAGTTACGAGGGAACAGATGAACATACATACATACATACATACATACATACATACATACATACATACATAGCCTGTCAAAATCATAACCCTCCTTTGGCTTTGCCGTAGTCGGGTAATAAATGTGCTAAACACGTGGTGTGCTGCAGCATGCTGCAGGGTAAAATTGATCCAGATTATTTAATTGTACAAAATTATTTTCTTCTGGTTGAAAAATCCAAAAAAAAAAAATATTTTTTTGCAAATAATATATTTTTTAAATTATTAAATTTCAATAAAAGATCACATAAATCATTGACTTATTTAATGTTTATCTATTGTTAAAATGTTTTAGTGTGTTACATGTATTTGGTAATTTTTGACGGTTTAAACCAGTTTATGACAGTTTTCGACAGTTTAAACCAGTTTATGACAGTTTAAACCAGTTTTTGACGCTTGTCATGTCAAAAACCACTTTTTGACGTCAAAAACCCAACCCTGATTAACAAATATATGATCTTATTATTAGGAGGACGGGAGAATGCACAAAGCTGCAGTGCAGAAAAATTATTCTGTATGCACGAAGCACATTAGTCGAAATTCATTCACTCTTTCTTCATGCAGTGAGAAATGGCAATTGCATTCTGACCATGGCGCCTAAAAGAAAAACTAGTGATTCAACATCTGAAGAAAACAGAAAACATTTACGTTGGAAGCAAAACATGAAATTTTATGAAGGATAGATCAAATCCTGACAGAGGCATGAGGTACAGCTGCCCCAGGTACCACCTTGGGGGTGGGGGGGGGGGGGGGGCATGGGAATAATCAGAACTTTCATAAAAAGTGCCAAATGATTCAAATTGGCCAGAAGTGATCAAAATTCAGATAATTTCAAACGTTTAGGAAGCCCTCCTTCCCCTCCCTGCTTACCCTACCCCCTCCACTCAGAAAATGAACTACATCATTAGAAAACTAATGATTAAAATTACATTATAACTTAGTATTCTATTGTTACCCATTAATTATGACCAATTGGGTGCATTTTCTTTCACACACATATAACATATGTAGATAATCAAGATAAAAGTTTGCAAATACTCCTGTCAACCAATCATCAATTTTTCTACTATGATCATACTAGTATTTTTTCTTAAAGTTGTAACCATCTTTCTGTGATACCCTGTATACAGATGTGAATAGTACCTGGTACAAAATTTTGACGAATTTGCATGTTTTTCCACAACTGGCTGAAGAATTTCTTGATTTTTTTCCCTATGGTAGGTTGACGAATTGCACGAGTTTCTCCCACAGCCAATTGATGAATTCCGCAATCTTTTTAAATGAACGATTCAAGAATTTCCCTATTTTCTTTCTTCCTATGATTTATTGACAAATTACGTGGATTTTCCGAACATTGAATGGCGGTTTTTGTTGAAAATGAGAATTTCAAATTTTCTACAGACAAGTCTGTTGTTCTATGGCATACGTCGCACTTTTAAGCATACTCTGTTTTGGGGATATTCAGTATAACATACAATAAATAGGAGATCTAATAATGTAATATACTATCTCAAAAAATTCAGTTTTTCAAGTTCTTTTATTAAAGAAATTATATATTTAAAGAGTAATAAATACATTGATAATTTGACATATTATGAGAATTAAGTTTTTGTTTTTTCCAGGAGCATTTTCAGCAAGTATAATAAAAATGCTTAAAAAGAAGAAATTTTGCACAAAATTAATAAATAAAAAAATACAGAAAATTGAAGTATAAAAATGGAAAAGTATTTAAAAAAAATTATTACAGATACTGACGAGCAGAATGATAAAGAACTGCAAAGAGGGGGAGATTGGAAGTGCGGTGATCTTTTGATATTTGGAAAAGGAATGCTGTTTCAATCTTATTGCCCAATACAGTAAATTTTGTTCTTTGCAATTTTTGAATTACAGTAGAGCGCCGATTATCCGGATTGTCCAATTAACCGGATCAATCAAGGGCCATATGTTTTTTTCAAACCTTCTCCAAAATTTTTTAAGTGAAACTTCTTTAGGCGCGGTAGGGTAAATTTGGCTGGATGCAACGAAAGTTAACCATTAATATTAACCATTTCCTAAACCTGAAATAATAAAATTACCAACAAATGCAAAGACAGCAATGAATAAAATCAATTGTTTCTAGAACCTAATAAGTTTCACTTCTAATGTACGAGAGTCTCATTCAGAAAAAAGAATAAACTACTCTATAAAGCAGACGACTATCAAGAATTACTTTCCCCCATCACAATGAATTTATTTTAAATGTATGTACTGTTACATTGTATGTATATATGCATATAAATTTCTATGTGTACTTCTATGTATAACTTTGTATCAATTTTGTAGAAAATAAAATTTAAAAAAAGTTAAAAGATAATTTCTACAGATGCCATTTGTAATATGCTAAAATATGTACTACCACAATTGCCAGTCCTTAGCCTGGAAAAAGTGTAAAGGGAAGTTACATAAACATTGCCATAGGTGTTTTTTAAAGTTGTCCAGTTATCCAGG
This sequence comes from Maratus speciosus, assembly GCA_963932465.1. Classification (NCBI taxonomy): domain Eukaryota; kingdom Metazoa; phylum Arthropoda; class Arachnida; order Araneae; family Salticidae; genus Maratus; species Maratus speciosus. The sequence goes on from OZ010791.1 coordinate 417,891,928, forward strand.
TTTTTCATCAACCCAATTAGCCTCGGTCCCGACTCATCTGGATAATCGTCGCTCTACTGGATTTGCAATTTTCTAGGCGAGTTTTAGTGTTTTTTTGTGTTCCAAATCTATAAATATTGATATCGAGCTCGCGCTGATTCCATTATATCCATTTCACAATTTATTTCTATGACTACTTGACGGCATTTGTGTTTTTTCTTTCAGCGATCATTTCATGAAATTCACAATTTTTCCGTGACCATTTGTCAAAGTTTGCAATATTTTTCAACGACAGATTGACAAAATTTGCTAGATGCTACTGCAATCCTTTGACGAAATTTGCAATATTTTCCTCAATTGTTTACTGAAATTCACGTTTTTTTTTTTTTTTTTTTTTTTTTTTTTTTTTTTTTTTTCCCCCCAAGATTGTTTGATAAAATTAAAATTTGCATTTTTTTTTTTTTTAAACGATTAATTGCTGCACATTTTTTTTTCCGTGATCATTTCATGATTTTTTTTTTTCAACGGTCTTTGACGAAATTTGTGTTTTTTCCCTGCAATCGACTGACAAAATTTGAGATTTTTTTTTTCACCATTTGTTGAAGTATGCGATATTTTTCAGCGACAGATTGGCAAATTCACTATGTGCTTCTGTGATTTTTTGACAAAATTTGCCATGTATTTCTGCGATCTTTTGAGAAAATTTGTAATATTTTTCCTCGACTGTTTACCGAAATTCGCATTTTTTCTTGCAACCATTTTTCGAAGTTTGTGATATTTTCCTGACAAAATTATCTGTGTGTTTCTATCATTTTTTTCCACGATCGTTTCACGAAATTAGCGATTTTTTTCCACGATCGTTTGTTGAAATTTACATTGTTTCCGTGATCGATTGACGAAATTTGCAATTTAAGAGAACTTTTTGAAGGGCGGAGAGAGAGTAGTAATAAGAGAAAAATAATAAGAGGAAAAAAAATGTTCTTACAATCAACAGGCTTGGCTATCTTCTGATAACAATGCATTTCAGCAAATAAAGGTCCATTTTCGTGGTATTCCTGAAAGAACAATAATATGTTTTTCTTATACAGCCAAACTTAATTTTAAAGAAGGATAAAGACATCAGGGGTCTTCCAGACTTCTTTCTTTCTTTCTCCATTTTCATTTTATTTATTTATATGTATAATATCTAATCTTTCAAATTTATCCAGCAGTATACTTTGAAATTAAAGAAAGACGTAAAAGAAATTTTCATTCCAACACTTGTACAGTAGACTCTCTCAAATCCGTAAACACCTAAAATCTATACATTGTTTCAAATGTAAACAATTGAAACTTACAGTTGAGATGTAGGAGAAAAATTAATTTTTTTTCTTTTTTTGATAATCTTTATATCATCCCATAACATTTTAATGTGTAATTCTGGTTAATATGACTGAATTCAAGCTTTCTCATGAAGAAAGTATAGATTTATTTTTAAAAAAATTCAAAATAGCACTGATATCAGTGGCAATCGTGATCTTTTTACCAAATACATTTATGTATATTAAGCTTTTTTGGTTATTAAGTTTGACTAAACATGAAATAAACTTCTTTATTTTAAAATTTTGATGTAAATTATTAGTGTACCTTCATGAGGGGAGTATCAATGAATAATTAAAGAAAAATATATCTCACCATTAGTTATATATTAATTTTTTACTTTACCTTTATTTTTAAAAATGTAATCACTTTTTTTTTATGTTGTTAATTTTTATCATTCTACTGTATTACTTTACTTAATTATTTTACTTTAATGTAAGCATTCATTATAATTTTGAATGCATTATTATGTACAATTTACTCTTTTAAAAATGTAAACAAAATTATGACCAGAAATCTGCATAATTCTAAAATCCGCACAACATCTGGTCCCAAGCTCTGCATATTTGAGGGAGTCTACTGCATATAGGATTCATTTATAGAATGGGATATGCATGAATAGCAGCTCTCTAAAAAATTAATAACGATAATTAACATAAACGTTTGACATTCACATGTCTCTGATGATAATGTGAAATATTGCAAACTTAACTTTGCTAGATTTTGAAACTTCTTATGAATGTAAATTATTTTATTTAATGAAATTTAGGAATTTTTTTTTCATATAAAACTTACATCGAAGAAATTTAAGACAGTGCAGATCTGGACACAGATATTTCATATAATTCATGAATTACTGAAACAAGTTTTGAGCAAGTTGGTAAAATAAATTTACGTTATTTATTACATTATAATGCACAAGCAAAACGCATCACACAATTTACTATTAATTATCAGCAATTAAAAAAGAAAGAAAAGAAAAAATATTTTTGAAATAATAATATACATCTAACAGTTTAGTTACTAATTTCCAAGAGATTCTAAAACAACTTGTATTTTACCCATTATGTTATCAATAATAAACATAAACAAATCTATTACTTAAAGCCAATCTTTTAAAGAGAGGAAATCTTATCTTCATTTAAAAAATTTATTCATTAGAAATTTTCTTGATTTTACTCGCAAACTCATGTTAAAAAAGTGAAAATCCTTTATACTTAAAATGTAAGCCTGTTGGGAAAATGATTATTTTCGAAGCTTTTATAAAATAAAAATATTAAAAATTAAAGTTTTACAAAACTAACATGAGACAGATATTAGCAACACATGAATACTTGAATGGCAAAAACAAAAATATTACATATGATAAAAAATATTCACTAAATATATGCACAGTAATGAACAAATCTAAACACATACCCAAATGCCAAAGGTCGAAAACCAATCGTAGAAGAGATCAAAACAGACGCTTTGTGCATTTTGTGAGTGTGCTGTTTCTCGACGTTAGTTTTTGGGTGGGGGTAGAGGGCCGTTTAGATTATTAATTATTTATTGTTAGAATAGAGTAACAAATAGAGCAGAAAAAGTGTTTAAAAATTAACGAGTTTTAAAGATTTTAATTTTTGTGTAATGTGGGGAGAAGGGGAGCAAAGGGCAGAAGGAAATTTTTAAGCGGGAGGCAGGGGCGCCATTTGAGGGGGGCTGGGGGGGGGGCAATACCCCCTCCCCCCTAAGGAATTTGATTTTTCAGAAAATTTATCAACTATCAAGTGTCAGACTCAAACAAAAATTTAAAAATTACTCAAACGCTAAAATAATTTATGAGATTTGATTGCAATAAAAACATATGCATTAAATAAATGCTTTATGCATAGAAATTGATAGTTATCAAAAAAATTTCCTATTCGAACTTTCTTAAATTTGGGACATATATCGTACTTTGGCTAATTTTAAAAATACATGAGAGACATTTTCATTTATATCAATGCCTTCTCAGCTGTGTACAACTTGATCATAGGAAAACTAGCCCCCTCATAGCTAGAAGTTCAGGGGTAGGGTTTTTAAAGATAGTTTTTTTTTTTTTTTTTTTTTTGGAGGGGGAGGGGTGGGGGCTTGAAGAGACGAGTATAATTCAAGCTCTTAATTATACGACTTTTTTTTTAACTTTTTTGGATTATTAGTGTCACATTATATTTACTGTAATCATTGCAATGTTATCAAATTATTCAATTATTTGCTTTATTAAATCATATTATATATGGTACACTCTCAAAATTCTTCAACGCCTAGGAATGCAGTCTGCGCGCACCCGGCAAAACAATTTCTTTAACCCAAAAACCGACAGACTTCCACCAAATCAAAAAGTAAATTCCATATTTTAACACGTTTATTATAAAGTAGTCTATAATTTTATCCCTTATGTACAGAAATGAACACATGGGTTATTACTATGGGCCACCATTAATAGTCAAATCTATAGTTTCATTTGAAAAACATTCAGGACTTCCCTGTTAAAAACCAGCTCATCCAGACTCCGACCGAAACAGATAAAGCACAATCCAAAAAACTTAAAGTGTACCTCAGTCGCAATGAAGAAAATACATCAACCTATCCTGATGCAGGACTGTAATTTCATGTAAATATGAAAACCGCTAAAAAGATTTCCATTAAAAGGCAACCCGACCCAAACTAAAGGAAAATTAATTCATATTTTAATACCATTATTTTAAAAGAAGTCTACAATTATACTATTTTTAATATAAACTTTACCTTTTATGTAGAAAAATAAAGATATATATATAGTATTCATTAATGTTCAAATATGTAGCTTTTTCATCTGAAAAATATTCAGAATTTCTTTGAAAAATAGTATTAACACGAACCCACCTCAAAATAGTGAAAACGTAATCCGAAACAGTTAACACTTTACATTACTTTTACTTGCAGAAAATCACTAATCAAAAATTTCTTACCGCTATAGATCACAAAAGTTGTATATTTCGTGACCTATTCATGATGTTTCGTGGGCCGATTATCTCATGACTGATTGAAATTTGTGATTCTTTTTTGCGATCATCTGACGAAATTTGAGATTTTTTCCGCTACTGCTTCACGGAATTAACAATTTTTTTTTTTCTGCAACCTTTATTAACCATTTGGAAAAATGGTTAGTATCCTCTGTTAGGGTAGAAAATCAAAAACATAGCTGTGTTACAGTTCATTAATGATAGGGATATATTTACATATAATTTGGTAAAGCAGTAACATTTAAAATTGACATTTTACACTAAAATAAATGCAAATTAATTAAAATTGAGTAATTATATGAATAATAAGAATTAAACGGTTAACGTGAGAGAAAGTTAACTTTATTTTGCAGAATTATGTCTTAGTAGTGCTAGTCAAGGGTAACAAGAGCTTTCTCGTTTCCGTTCGGAGGTTTTTCACAGAGAGAAAGAGCGGATATGGGGTCGTTTGCTGGAAAAGTCCCCTATGCAATAATTGAACCGGCATGTTTTGAAGCGGTCAACAGAAAGTTCTATCTCAGCGGAAAAAGGAAAAACCTCTCACCCTTTGCGAAATAAATTTCAAGTTCTTGACATTACCTTTAACCTGGACAGTTATAATTTTGGCAAGAGTGGGATAAGAGTTGACACTGTAAAAATCCACAAGGATATCTGTTACAGGTATTGGTTTCCGAAAAGAGGAACCCTGGGTCTAGCATAGTGTTACTTTAATATTTAAATTAAATGTTGTACGTCATGGGGCAGAGAAAAAAAATATCAGCGAATGGTGCGAGAGTCGCCGTTTGATTTGATGAAGGGTTGATGGTTAAGCACCCCCACCGTTTAAAAAAAAAAAAAAAAAATTGGGGAAAAGAGAAGAAAAAGTGAGGTAAGAAAGAGAAGAACTCTAGAGAACGTATGGTCTTCCTGGTCTCTGTTCAAATTTAGGATATTGAAAAAAGAAGAGAGCCGCTTCTGACTCTAGAGAATGTATGGATTTTGGGCCTTGGTCTCTGTTCAACGTTAGGATATGAAAAAGGATGAGTGCCGTTTCTCCGGCTGGTCAGCTTTCGTCGCCCGAGATATTCAACAAATTTTAGAGTGGCCAAAGCTATGCTCGCGCCCCTGCTAAAGTTAGACAGTTGACGCCTCTGATTCAGGACCCGTCTGGTCAGCTCTCGTCGCCCGGGAAGTTTAACGGAATTTAAGAGAAATGGAAGCCATGCACACGTGCCCCTGCTAAAGTTAGACAGTTGACGCCTCTGATTCAGGACCCGTCTGGTTAGCTCTCGTCGCCCGGGAAATTTAACGGAATTCAAGAGTAATGGAAGCCATGCACACGCGCCCCTGCTAAAATTCGGACATAGAATGCTAAAGAGTAAGCTGGTAGTACGAGTGAGCGTTGCACGAAAAATTAGGAATGGAGAACTAATAGTGTGGTTTTAGGAGTGACTTTTGTGAACTTTAAACAATATTTACAAAAACTGTCATTTCCTCTTACAACTATTGTGGAACATTCAGCAATTTTCTTGGAGAAATCGGTGAGTGAAATTTAATTTGACTGTCCTACCTATATGAAGTAATACATTTAACTGTTTTAACAATAATATGAAAAATAGTCAATTGTTAATGATAATTAATGCTTACATTTTGTACGGAGGTTAATATCTGTCAGGGAAATTTTTATTTACCTTATTATTATACATATGTGGGAAAGTTTTGCCTTTAATAGCTTTCCCTGAGTGCCTTTTACTGTTTACAGTGCCACCAACCGCTCACGTAGATGCTGATCAAAGCGCCTTCCTCTGTTTGATTTGCTTTCCCCATGAACTAGTCAGCGCAGGCGTATTAGAACGCCACTTGTGATCTGGAGACACTACTTTTGAGCGGGAGAAAAACGAGAACTGAACTGAGGTCAGTCGGTCGAACACAGAGAACGATGATGTGTGTTTGTTTAAGGATGGCGACAAACAATGTAAAGATTGTAATGATGTTTATAATTCGTGCATACAATTACTGTAAATATGTTATGTAAATAGTCTTAATATAATCTACCTTAAATTTTAATGGTGTCAGGCTCATTTAATGTGTATTCAAGTGCCCGAGTTCCCATAAATGGTGTCAGAAGTGAGATGAGAACGTTACGCCCACAAAGACAAAGTTTTGGTTTTAATAATTGAAGTGTTGATGTCCTGTTGGTTGACGCCGCCCACAAAATTCTTTATGCAAAATAATGCTGCAATAAATTATAAGTGAAATAGTTCAAGTGGAGAAGTGCATGTATGTAGCAAGCTGGATATCTTTCTATGAAGTGAGTTCATTTTTTCTTATTCAATATGTCAAAATTAGTTGATTTCAAGGAATTAGAACCTTCGCTGAAAGCTGAAAAATCCTTAAGTATTAAGACGTTGCATACATTAATTTTTGGAGAAGTCGGTGATAGAAATAATAGACGTAGAATTCAAAATTTCACTGGCTTTGCTTTTGAAACTGATTCTGATGAATTTAAAACAAAATTGCAAGAAATTAAAGATAGTTTTTGTGTTAATGACTTGATTACTATATGCAATGTTTTATGTATAAATAATTCTGGGACTTTCAATGAAATTGCTGCCAGAATAATTTCTTCTTTATGCGATTTTAATGTATTGAAATCTAATTTAATTCCTGATGAAGGTGCTCTTAGCGATGATGAGAGCGAAGATGAATCAAATAAAATTAATGATATTTTGAGTGTTTCTGAAAATAAGTTGAGAAATGATTCTGGTAGTTCTAGTTGTGAAAATCAGAAAATTCTAATTCCTGATTATGTTCTTAAACCATCAATTTCCATTAACGACATTGAAAATATGGTTTCTGAATTTGATGGTAGTCAATTTCAAAATGTTGAAAAATGGCTTGCCGATTTTGAAGATACTGTTTCTTTATTTAACGTTAGTGACTTGCACAAATTGATTTTGGCTAAATGCCGTATGACAGGTAAAGCTAAATTGTTTATAGAAAGTGAAACAAAAATAAATTCTTGGTCTAAAATGAAAGCGTTACTTATTTCTGAATTTGGTGAAAGGTGTAATTCAGCCGAATTACATGAATTGCTATCTAAAAGGAAAATTAAACAAAACGAATCGTTGGACGAATATTTTTTGAATATGAAACAGTTATGTTCAAAAGGCAACATAGAAGATTCTGCACTTATTCAGTATGTAATTAATGGAATTAATGATCCTGTTTTTAAAAAATTCTTTTTGTATGGTTGCCCAAATATTGTTGGATTTAAAGAGAAGCTTAAAATTTATGATAAATTGCGTGTTGATTATGATAGTAAACCTGATGTTGATGTTAGGCCTAAGATGAAAACAGAAGTTGAACTTAAAAATAAATCTAGACCCAATAAACCTGAGATACGTTGCTATAATTGTGGCGATAGATTCCTTAAAAGTAATCAGTGTAGAAATAAAGGTAAAGGTCCTCTCTGCTTTTCTTGTAATTTATATGGCCACAAATCATTCGAATGTGGTAAAATCAAAGATTCAAAGTTGCCTAATGATTCTCAAGTAAATGTGCTAACCTGTTCTCAGAATTTGGTTTTTAAAGATGTAAAGTTGCATTCATTAAATTTAATTTCATTAACCGATACAGGAAGTGAAAAAACTATTCTAAAGAAAAGTAATTTTGATAAAATTAAAAGTTATGTAAACTTAGAACCAACAGATATGCTTTTAAGTGGATTAGGTAAAAAATCATTCAGACCAATCGGTTACTTTGAGGCCGAAATCTTGATGATTCTAAATTTCAAACATCTATTTTTGTGATTGATGACAAATCTATTGAATTTGATTTAATAATTGGTACTGATATAATACAACAAGGCTCCTTAATTGTTTCCAGTCATGATGTTAAGTTAAATAAGAGTCAGAATAATTCTTTAGTCAATGTTATTAATTCAAGTGAAATAACTGTAAAACCTAAATTTAACCCTTATTCTTCCACATTGCACAGTAGCAACCCACAAATTCTAAACCAAAACAAATATTTACCTGTTCCTCAATTGTCCTATTCTAGCTCAGAAATTAAAGAATTACGTCTAGAAAATGAAAATTTAACTGCCCAAGTTAAAGAAGTTGAAACAAAATATAAAATGTTACAATTAGATGTAATCGATTTAAAAGAAGCATTTTTGTCAGAAAAAACTAAGTCGAAAATTACAATAAAATCGTTAGAAGATAAATTAGAACAAGAAGTTGCAGAAAGACAGACCATTAGTAAATTGTATAGAAAATTAGAGAGACATTTTCAAGATATAAAATCCCAATTAGATGAAGAAAGTAAACGTTCAGAACAATACCGATTACGGTTAATAAAAGTAAATAATTATTCAAAACATCTTGAAAAACAGTTAGAAGAATCAGAAGATGAGTGTTCTAGAATAAAAATGTCCAAAAGAAGAATCCAGATAAAATTGAATAATTTCCAGGAAGATTTCGAAAATTTAAGACAAGAGATGACTAAGTTAAAAAAGCAAATTAAGATGACTAACAGTGCTAAGAACTTTAAAAATGATCCAGATTTCCCTAATTTCAAAGATAAAGAAAATATGATGCATTCTTCAAGAAATGAAAATAACCAGAAATCTGATGTAATAAATGAAGAAAATTTTAGAAAAGAAAATATTAAGAAAATGTCTAACGCGAAGTTGAAGAATAATGCTTCTAAGAAAATTAAGTATATTCCTAATTCGTCAGATGAATTTGAAGATGAAATTGAAATTAATAATTACGAAGTTAAAAAAACGTAAGCAGAAGTTTACTAAAAAGAAACCTGAATATAGAAGATCCTTTTTCGAAGAAAATACAAGTAAATTTGACTTAAATTCCGAAAATGACACTAATGATTCCGAAGATGAACCTTTGACCGATTTTGACGAATATGGTATCGTTCCTGATAATTTCACCGATTATGATTTTAAACGATTTTGACAAAATTAATCCCAAAGGAACGAAAAAAAAAAAAAGACGAAAAGACGTATGGTAAAAGAAGATGAAAAGACGTAAGAAAAGGAAAAACGATAAGATGTAAGAAGAAAGAACGACAAAGAGACGTTAAAAAAAAAAAGAAAAGAATAAGAAGACTTTTTCTTCAAGAAATAATATAAATTTTGACGAGGATTTTTAATAATGATGACTTTTTCCAAATAGAACTTGGGGTGCTGCTTTTTCTTTTTTTCTTTTCAGGTGTTCCTGCTGCTCCTTCCTGTGGTCCACGTGTCGATCGAGGTCGATCAACCAGTCAGGATCGCCGATTTGTGGGAAAGTTTTGCCTTTAATAGCTTTCCCTGAGTGCCTTTTACTGTTTACAGTGCCACCAACCGCTCACGTAGATGCTGATCAAAGCGCCTTCCTCTGTTTGATTTGCTTTCCCAATGAACTAGTCAGCGCAGGCGTATTAGAACGACACTTGTGATCTGGAGACACTCCTTTTGAGCGGGAGAAAAACGAGAACTGAACTGAGGTCAGTCGGTCGAACGCAGAGAACGATGATGTGTGTTTGTTTAAGGACGGCGACAAACAATGTAAAGATTGTAATGATGTTTATAATTCGTGCATACAATTACTGTAAATATGTTATGTAAATAGTCTTAATATAATCTACCTTAAATTTTAATGGTGTCAGGCTCATTTAATGTGTATTCAAGTGCCCGAGTTCCCATACATATTATAATGTATTGTATTATGTTGATATGATTTAAATGTTGGGGTTTATTACGAATTGAAATAGCACTAAAGTGTAATGTATTGTTTTATGCTAATATAATTTACATGTTGGAGTTTAGTGCAAATTGAAGTGTTATTTTTTTTTTTTGCTAGATGCATTAATTTCCTTGAATAAACTAAGTATTTTTGTTTAATTTGATTAATTTCATTGAATTGATCATCCTTTTCTGTTAGTTAAATGATTAACAGGTATATAGATTTACAGTAGATTTTCCTTAAATAAATAGAGGGGATGTTAATTTAATGTGTTAGTTACTATTTGAAATTTATAGGGAACTTTGGGAAACTAGATAATCTTAATTATTAACATAATAAATTAAATAATAATAATAACAGTTTTATAACAAACACAACGCAATTCATAAGGTAAAAGTATAATTTCATACGGTCATAAATTTCCGATGAGAACTTGACATTCAGTTTTATTGATTGTTTATCCTCCTTCATTTAATTTCCTTTGGATAATTGGGATGTACAAGTTAATTTAATCAAAATTTAAATGTTCATTTAATAAGAACTATTTATAACCCTTTTGTGATAAATTTATGTTATGTCGTGTTCTCATGGAAACGGTTGGGTCGATTAATTATCCTGATTGTCTTTATTAGGATAGAGACTTAAATATATTGCTCTAAATCATTATTTTGGTATTATATTGATTTTAATTATCAGAGGGAGATTTTGCATGCTAATTCGTGATTCCACGCAAAGGGCTATATGGGTTTTAATGAATTGGGTTTTCAACTTCAAAAGACAATCAGAATAATTAATAGTTGGATTTATAATTAACTAGTGATGTATATGAAATAAATATTTCAGGACCCAACAACAACAACAAAAAAGGTTTAAAAAAAAAAAAAAAGACCTAACAGCTGAAGCGTTTTATTGGTTGAATCCTCATTTTATTCGTTTTCTGATTGGTCTATATAGTAATCTGTATTTTCCCTTTACCTTCAACAGAGATGGATACTTCTGTTGCCACCATAGACGCCAACATTGTAAAGACTGTATCAGGAGTAAACCAGTTAAATTTCAGGAGTTTTGGACACTCTTCAGGAATAAAATGTTCAGGTTTCAGGAGTCATTTCAGGAGTTGCACAAAGTTTTTTACGAGCTATATTTTTTACAAATATTTTCAGTCCTCTTGCAGCTTTTGCATTTATCAACACAAACATAATTTAAATAAAGGTTACTTAATTTACTTTTACTTTTAATGTATTAATAATTTTTTATAATAAATTTTGGAATTTTTTTTAATCTCTACGGAGCAAAAAATCCGTGATTGATGCGAGTGTGAAATCCCGCGACCAATTAACAAAATTCGCGATTTTCCGAAGAGATTGACTGACGGAAATCGCGAATTTTTTGCCGCGACTGACGAACGAAAATCGCGAATTTTTCGCCGCGACTGACGAACGAAAATCGCGATGTTTTGCAGCGATTAGCAGACGAAAATCGCGATGTTTTGCCGCGACTTGCAGACGAAAATCGCAATATTTTGCCGCGACTTGCAGACGGAAATCGCGATGTTTTGCCGCGACTTGCAGACGGAAATCGCGATGTTTTGCCGCGACTTGCAGATGAAAATCGCGATGTTTTGCCGCTACTTGAGGACGAAAATCGCGATGTCTTGCCGCGACTCGAGGACGAAAATCGCGATGTCTTGCCGCGACTCGAGGACGAAAATCGCGATGTCTTGCCGCGACTCGAGGACGAAAATCGCGATGTTTTGCGCGACTTAAGAACGAAAATCGCGATGTTTTGCCGCGACATGAGGACGAAAATCGTGATGTTTTGCCGCGACATGAGGACGAAAATCGCGATGTTTTGCCGCAACGTGCAGACGAAAATCGCGTTGTTTTGTCGCGACTGAACGACTGCGATGTTTTGATGAAACTGCGATGTTTTCTGCGATGAAACTGCGATGTTTTCCCGCGATTGACGGACGAAAATCGCAATGTTTTGCCGCGACTGACGAACGAAAATCGCAATTTTTTGCTGAGAACTCACCGACGGAAATCGCGATTTTTTGCCGCGACTGACTGACGAAAACAGCGATTTTTTGCCGCGACTTACTGACGAAAACAGCGATTTTTTTGCCGCGACTGACTGACGAAAACAGCGATTTTTTGTCGCGACTCATTGACGAAAACAGCGATTTTTTGCCGCGACTCATTGACGAAAACAGCAATTCTTTACCGCGAATGACTAACGGAATTCGAGATTTTTTTTGCAGCGCAGCGAGTGATTGACGAAATCCGCGATTTTTATCATTGGCCGATTACCGGATTTCAGGATATTCCCCCCCCCCTCCCAACTGATTAACGCAATTCGCGATATTTTGCCGCGGCTGCGATTTTTATCAACGACCTATGTATGAATTTCACGATTATTTGCAACGACTGATTGACAAAATTTGCAACTTTTTTCAACGATCGGTTGGCGAAATTTGTGATTTTCTGCCGCGAGCGATTGTAGAAATTGGCGGTTTTATAGATTAATAGACGATTTTCGCGATATACTTCAACGACCGATTGACGAAATTCGTGATTTTTTGCCGCGATCAATCGAAGAAATTCGCAATTTTTTTGTCTCAAATTTCTGTATTTTCTACCTTATTACCGTACTTCCGTATTTTATCCTACATTTCCGGAGAAACTCCGGAATTTCCGGAGATATTGGCATCTATGTGCCACTATGACAAAAAAGTAATAAAAACTACAAAAAAAAAATTAATAACTCAAAAACAAATTGAGATACAGCTTTCAAACAAATTGCATTTAAAAGTACATTTTTTTTCTCTATACGACGGTGTAAAAAGTAATAGTGTGGGATGTTTAGAAGTTTAAGAATGAAATTTCATTTAAAATGGGTCCAGGAATATTAATGTTTAATCCATGGTGTGCATAATGAATGACCAGCTCCGTAGAAGTTTAAAAATTTACAGTACCGAAAAATGTAATCCATGGCGTACGTAATGTATGATCAACTCCGTGCGATTTTTTATGTCTTAGTCTTTGAAAAAATCATTTTCCAAATGGTCGTTGTAATTTGTTAAATTGCATTTTTTTTTTTTTTTTTTTTTTTTTTTTATATTAAGTTGAGTTTTGTTTCGAATAACGTTGATTTATGAAAGGACCTAATTAAGTTCTGACAGAACTTTTATAAGAATAAGTTTTCTTGTATGCTAAACATTTGAATTTCTTTTAAAAGGCTTACCAAAAAAAAAAAAGAGAAAGAACTGACGAAATTCCATATTTGTTTTTTGCGATCTTTCGACAAAATGCGCGATTCTTTTTCACAATCATTTGTTGAAATTCGGGATTTATTTTTTTCTACCACCATCTAATAATATTTGCAACTTTTTGCGTGATAGTTACACGAAATTTTCTATCTTATTTCACGATCGTTTTAACAAAGTTCCCCTCGATTGTTTGACTAAATTTTCATGCTTTTTGTACAGTCTTTTGACGAAATTCGTGATTTTTTGCAATCCTTTTGCAAAATTTGAGATTTTAGTTTGTACAATCATTTGATGAAATCTGCATTTCTTTTCACGATCTCTGATGAAATTAGCAACATTTTACATGGTCGTTTAGAAAAATCAGCGATTTCTTCCACGACAATTTGGGGATTTTTTTTTTTTTTAATTTGCAAAATTCGCGATTTTTCTGTGACCCATTAACGAATTGATTTTGCGGAATTCGAAAGAAAAAATAATCGTGGACTTTCACAAAAATTAAACAAAAATTGCTCAATAATCACATGTCCGTGAAAGAAGTTAAGTAGACAAAATCACACAGAGCTTTTTTATTGTGCGGGATTTTCCCATTTTCTGTGAGATTTGTGCAGTTTTGCCATTCTCAGACCTGCCAACCTTTGAAAATGAGAAATCGTAGCACATAAAATTAAAATTAATGTAGAGGTTGGTTGGTTGTTTTGTGTTTCGCAGCCATCTTTTGATATTCGTAAAAGGAATAAGGTTTCAGTCTTTCAACTCAATATAGTAATTTTTTCTCTCAGAAAATTTTTATACGATTTTTAGAATTTCTTCTCATTTCATAGCGTTTTTTGGCATTTGTAAAAGGAGCCTGGTTTCAATTTGTTATCCCAATGCAGAAAATTTTGGTGAAATTCACGATTTTTTTTCCCCAATTGCAAAAATTCCTTTATTCTGCAAAAAAAAAAAAAAAACACGAACTTCCAAGAAATTTCAAAATATACTTGCAGAAAAATCATAGGTCTGTGGAAGAATTTAAAGGGGAAAATACTGCACAACATTTTTCATTATGCAGGACTTTCTCTTTCCGTGCACAAATCGTGCGATTTTGCACACTATTTCAAACCTTGCCCCTCAAAGAACAACCCCCCCCCCCCCCCCCAGAGATTCTTAAAATGGCACCCCTATTTGTAAGGTAGGGAATTCCTGTACTATAAATATTTACAGAAACACGATACACTCGTGGTTAATATACATAAAGAATGTTTTATGTTAAAGTTTGTTTTGTAGACCAGATTTTTTTTTCCCCATGAACATTTTTTAATGTCCGAAATTTCGGGCTAATGGCTAATTTTTTTAAAAACTTTCGGAAATGAATACTTTGAAATTTTGGAAATTTCAGAACAGAATCACTCTTGAAAAATATGCTGCGTGGGATAAAAATCGTAATTAGAAACAAAAAAATGCATTTGTGTTTTTTGCAAAAAATCGTAGTTTAAGACCGATTTTCGTAGCATCATAGTTTATAGGTCCAAATCGTAGCAACTACGATTTTTTCGTAGCAGTTGGCACGTCTACATTCTGCACGTTCCCTATTTTTCAAAAATTTTTCCTTATCCTTCACTAGGAAACTCTTGAAATGGCGCCCCTGTAGTAAAACCTGAATAAAAGAAATCGAAATGGGACTAGAAAAAAGTTCCATTTTAGACAGGTCTCTGTCTTAGCAAGCATAATTGCATGATTTTTTTACGTCGAAATCTGATTTCCCCCCCCCCCCCTTTTGAGAAAGAATTCTGTAATAGACAGGCTTCGTTTTCACAAGTTTTACTCTAATACATCTCTTTTCAGAGTTATATTACAGAGTGGAGGGTTTAACAGTCTTTGAGGATGCCTATAAAAATGGAACCTATAATAGAATCCTGTCTGAAAAGAAAATTTTTCATATTCAATACTTTGAAAATACTTTAAATTTTACCTGCTAAGACGTACACCTGTTTAAAACGAAATATTTCATTGGTTCTTGAGTTTCCATATTCAAAGTTTTTACTGTTTTTGTTAGCATGATTCAGTTTACATTTCTCGTTCGAGGTGGGAGGGGGGGGGGGGGGGGGGGTAAACGCCCCTTAGCTATATAACTTCCCTGAAAAAATCTTTGCCCCCTCACGCCCCCACCCCCCAAGAAATTTCTGAAATGGTGCCCCTGGCGGGAGGAGGGGAGAAAGAGAAGTGTAGATAAAAATTTTTAAAGTTGACATCTGCCGAAGTGCAGATGTTTTCCCCTGATTAAGAATTAATAGAGGCTTTTTAAGGATTCTCTAGGACAATGAATGGACATGATATAGTGAATGTTCTGTTAATGGATAAAAATTCTACCTAAACAGAACCACTGGATACCCGTAACATTTATTTATTTACTAAATCAAATTTAATTTCTTACAGTAACCCAGTTTAAGGTTTAATGTCTCACATTATGAAAATAAGAAAATACATGCAACAATTTAGATTATTAGAAACCAAAAAAAGGTACTATAGTCAATTTTTTTAAGATTGCCCACTAAATAACCAAAAAACATTTTCATATGAACCATGTCAAATATATTATTCAAGTAATAAAGTTTAGAAACTAATTAAAACTAGTCATTGGGGGCCACCGTAATATTTACCCATGATGGATATGCATAATATAAAATATGAAAATAAAACATGTGTAAACTATTTATACAAAAGGCATTGCAATACCAAAATAAAATTTAAACGTATATTTAAATATTTTTAATACACAGTAATGCTCTATTACTGAATGGCAGGTACTACTTGATTATCCTGTCGACCCATTTCGATAAATTACATAAATCACCAAGCTACTCGCAAAATTATACAAACTAGCCGCCCTTGGTGACCAGTTTGGTCTCCCTTAAAATTTATGTTTGCAAAAGCATGCTAAGTATTGTATCATGCTACTTTTATTAATAATTTAATTTTCTAGGACTCCCTTAAATATAATTAATATAATTCCTTAATCTAATATTAGCTTTTGTTAGATTAAAATATCTCAATTTGTTGATCTTCTGTAAGCAAGTAAACCCTATTGGTTTACAATGGAAGTCTATAGGAATTTGGTGAAATATTAAAGATATCGCCAAGTTGGCATTACATTTAGTGACTCATTTTGGTTGCCAAATTTGGTGATATATCGCCAAGTTGGTAACAAACTCGGTGGCATTTGGCAACAGAACAGATATATAGATTGGCATTTTAAATAACGAAAGAACAAATAAATTAGTAAAAGTACAAATAAATATACAAATAAAAATACAAAATAAAAATACAAATAAAACGTCATATTAAAAAATCACTTGATGATGCAACAAACACGTGTAATGTGTTTAATGTCAAGTGAATGTGACATTTACGATAAGCCATTATTGGAATTTAATTTTATAATTTGGTGATAGTTTTTTGGTCGACGGGATAATTGAGTAGTACCGAATTGCATAAAAGAAACATCCTTATAACTCCAAAAATAATAATCATATTAACTAACAGTTTACTGCGTCGGATTAAGTGTCTCATTTCCAGTTAAAATATATCTTTGAATTGAAATTTGAATGAAATACAGGGTTATGAAAAATAGGATTACAAAATTTCGGCAACTAATTATCCGATCGACTTCATTCTTTATGCAAAATTTATGTTTTTTTTATTGTCCACTCATTCAAATAAACAATTTCGAAAATTTTGAAAATTTTGAAAGAAAAATTGAAAGAAAGAGTTAATGGAGATGGAAAGGTTATAGATGAAGAGAAAAATAAATTACGGTCACAGAAAGCATTTGCACATACAGTACAGGACCTATTATCCTGAATCCTCGAGACCGAAGGCTTTCCGGATTTTGGAATTTTCCGGATTTCGGGTCCTCCCGAATTTCACGTTTTTTTCTGCAATCTTTTGACGAAATTAACGTTTTTTTTTTTTTTTTTTTTTTTTTTTTTTTTTTTTTTTTCCCGCGATTATTTGACAAAATTTGCGTTTTTTCCCGCGATTCTTTGAAAACATTTGCGCTTTTTTGCAATCCTTTCAAGAATTTTGCGTTTTTTTTCGATCCGTTGACGAAATTCGCATTTTTTTTTTTCGCAATTCTTTGAAATAAATTCGCATTTTTTCGCGATTCTTTGACGAAATTAGGGTTTATCTTTCATGAACCTTTGACAAAAATTGCGTTTTTTTGCAATCCTTTGAAGAAATTTGCGTCTTTTCACGATTATTTGACAAAATTAGCGTTTTTTTTTTTTCTGGAATTCATTGACAAAATTGGCGCTCCCCCCCCCCCCCCCCCCCCCAACGATCCTTCGACGAAATTAGCATTTTTTTCACGATCTTTTGACGAAATTAGCATTTTTTCTGCGATCTTTTGACGAGCGTTTTTTCCAAAATCCTTTGGCAAAATTAGTGATTTTTACCTCGAACAATTAACGTTTTTTATTTTTAACGAATTGAAAATTTAATTTTATACTAAAATTTGAGAGAAAAATTATTTTTTTCCTAATTTCGGAGGGGCCTCCGTGTTCCCCCGCCGCTGAAGTAACATATTTTAGTGGTTACACACTGAAACACAACGGACTGAAAAAAAAAAAATTAGAAAACTGTAAAGTTCGAAAATTTTTAGAAATTCCAAAATTTTAGTAAAAATAATTTAGAAAATTTTCAATTTTTTTTTTCCGGATTTTGGAATTCCGGATAATGGGTCCTGTACTGTATTTGTTTGAGTATGAATGAAGAAATTAAAAGCATAGTATATCAAGCTAAAGATCCTTTTGAAGTGTGGAAACTTCTTAAAGCTGCTTATGAGCCATCTTCAAGAGCTAGAGTAGCTTCACTTAGAAAAAAGTTTAATCCAGCTAAAACCATGAGCTCTTACATTAACCGAGTGCTTGAAGCTGTGAAAGATTTAGAACAAGTTGGGAAGGTGGTGCCCGTTGATGAAGTTGCTTTCTAAATAATTGAACATTTACCAGCAAGTTACGAAAATCTGATCAAATCATACAGTTATATCAGTTGACTTATGCTGACTTCACAGCTAATGGAATTCGTCCTTTTCTACTGGCGGAGTATGATAGGCAAGTTAATAAATCATCTGAATTGCCAGGATATCTACACAGTAAAGCCCTCGTATCTTCAAGTGGAAATTATCATGTCAAGCCCAAATCAAGGAAGTGTTTTAAGTGTGGATTACAAGGTCGTCTGATGAGAGACTAATCTTATATGTTCTAAACTTCTCCCGTAGAGGGAGCCGCCGAAAAGTACATAAAAAATCAAGACCTTCTCCCCAGGCTGAATCTAGAGGTGCCCATTTTGTAGCAGCCTTAGTCACATAGGATGCCTGTACAGAATTTTTGTTGGACTCAGCAGCAACCGACTGTTTTTGTAATGGCAAACGTCTGTTTTCTAATTTTAGGTATATTAGTAGTAAGGTCAGCATTGCCAGAGGTTCAGTTGAAATTAAAGGTGTGGGAGATATTTCCTTAGAGGTAAAATATGGTGGTACAACAAAGCAGGTAACACTTTCAAATGTTTATTATGCACCTTTTAATGATTAAAAATTTAATGTCAGTGAGATGTTGAACAGAAATGAATTTCAATATTGTCTTTGATAATTCTTGTGCAACTCTATATCTGAATAATTTGTAATTTTTGAAAGTGCCTTTGATAAGTAAATTTTATGTATTAAAAGCAAAATTTATAACCTCACATGAAGTAAACATGATAACTAGTAATAAATTGAAATTGTGGCATGAACAATATAGGCATTTAAACGTTAAAAATTGGGTTCAATTTTCAAAAACCAATAATGTAGTGGGATTAGATAAACTTCGGGAAAAATCCTTAGCCTGTGATACTTGCAATTTTGTCAAAAGTACAAAGCAGAGTTTTCCTGCTGTAGAAGAAATAAAGAGAAAGACAGGAAAAATTTTACAATTGTTACATCTCGATGTATGTGGTCCTTCTCCCAAACCTTCCATGGGTGGAGCTAGATATTTTTTTAGTATAATTGATGATCATTTCCGTTACACCTTGTAGTATATATCCTTAAACATAAGAGTCAGGTTTTTAATTACTTTAAGGGAGCCTGTGTGGAAAGACAGACAGGTAAGAAAATTAAAAGATTATGAACGCACTGTGGGGAGGAATTTTTCTCAGATTTTTTAAGTGTCTTATTTAGTAGAGGAAGATATTAAACAAAAGAGAACAAATGTGTATTCTTCGCAAATGAATGGCATCGCCGAATGATATAATCGTACATTAATGGAAGGTGTAAGATCTATGTT
Source organism: Maratus speciosus (assembly GCA_963932465.1). Classification (NCBI taxonomy): domain Eukaryota; kingdom Metazoa; phylum Arthropoda; class Arachnida; order Araneae; family Salticidae; genus Maratus; species Maratus speciosus. The sequence continues at coordinate 417,911,588 of OZ010791.1, forward strand.
AATACAGGCAAAACTTCCTCTTGGCTTACGGGCAGAACTTGTAGAAACACATAACTACCTGAGAAACAGATCCCCTTATGCAAAATTGGGAGGTAAGGCTCCATTAAATGTTTGGATTGGCAGAAGGTTTTCCATATCATTTAAGAGTGATAGGGAGTGTAGCATTTGTGCACACACCTAAAAGGTACACTAATAAACTAGAAGCTAGGTCAAAAAAGGGCATATTAATTGGGTATGCATCAAGTACAAAGGGTTATAATCCTGGCACTACAAATGTTCAAGAAACTAAACATGTAAAAATAGTAGAGGGGTATTTTTATAACAAAGCTGAAACTAAAGAGAAGGAAAACGTCACTTTTAAATTGAATCCTGTCGTTGAAGATGAAGAGGATGAAATTGCAATAGGTTCTGAGGACTCGTCTTCAATAAATTCGAAAAGGGTAGAAAAGGTTAGACAAAAAGGATCAGCTCATAAAATAGATGTTTATTATTACCCAGAGGATACAGTTCGGCTAAGAAGTAAAAAGGAAATTGAGACTTATTGTAAAAATAAAGGTTTAGTTTTTCACCCTGAAAATTTTGATTTTAAGCCCAATTCCCCCAATCAGTCAGACAGCCATATAAATTTATATTTGCCCACTGATAATTTAGAGAGTAATGATGAAAATTTGGGGTCTGATGTTGAGGCACATTGTATAGAAGTAAAAATTCCCACAAATTATAAAGAATCTCAGGAAATGTCAGAGAGGGGGAAATGGGTAGAAGCAATGAAAACTGAATTACAAACCCCACGACCTGAAAGGAATAAAGTTTTAGGAGCAAAGTGGGTTTATACTGTTAAAAAGGATGCATTAGGGAAAATTAAAAATTTCAAAGCTCGCCATGTAGCAAAAGGATTCAAACAGGTAGAAGGAATAAATTATTTTGACACTTTTTCATCGGTAGTTTCATTCTCATTGGTGAGATTTTTCTTTGCAACTCTTGTTGTTTTTAAGGGTTGAATTTGTGAATTTTTGGATACCAAGGAGGCATATTTATATGCCAAATTGACTGAGCTAATTTATGTTGAGCAACTTGAGGGCTTTATTGTAAAAGGTAGAGAAAATTTTGTTTGGAGAATAAAGATAGCTCTTTATGAACTTCATCAGGCAAGAAGAGAATGGTTTCTGGAACTAGATAGTACATTTACTGAGTTGGATTTTAATAAAATAGATTATAACTGTATTTATACTTTTAAGTCAAAAGTAATAGCATTGGCGTATGTTGATGATTTTGCAATTTTTGCTGAAAATATACTGCAAAGCTTAGCTTGCACAAATCTTTAAAGTACCAAAAATACATTGTAAATTGCCCTTAAACCCGGGAGTTATGTTGAATACAGATAGTGTTGATGAGAAAGCAGAAAGTGATCAAAGTCAACAGTTAATAGGATGTCTGTTGCTCCTTTCGTCCAGATCCCGCTCTGATATGCAGTTTGCTGTAATAGCTTTGGCCTAATTTTCAAGTAACCCATCTTATACTCATTGGAAATATTTAAATCAGGTTTTACAATATGTCATAAATACAAAGGAATTAGCAAGAAAGTTATCCAGAGTATCAAACTGTGATTTAAATATTTATGCAGATGCTAGTAGGGCTTCGGATATTGTTGATAGAAATCAGTAAGTGGCTATGTTTTATTTGTAGATGAAGTACCTATTATCTGGAGTTCTACTAAGTAAAAATATACAGCTCTCTCTAGTATGGGGCTTGAGTATATCTCTTTATCTGATTGTGTAAAAGAACTATGTTGGTTGTTGAGTATAACTGAGAAATTTCTTTTCTTAAATTTGATTCCAAATAAACCTGTCATTCACTGTGATAATCAGAGTGCAATTAGTTTTTCCAAGAATCAAATAGAAAATAGTAGAACAAAGTACATTAATACAAGGTTTTATTTTGTAAAACAGATTTTAGAGAAATTCAATTTAAAACATGTATCTGGTAATGCAAATGTGGCAGATATTTTCACTAAGTTTTGGTTTTATAAAAGTAGGCTATTTAGTCGAGGAGAGATTCAGGGAAAGGGGGCCATGTGTTGTGTTTTATTAAATTTTTCAGTTCATCTTCATTATTATTGTTGGAAAACGTCCCAGTGTAAGTGATTTTATGTCCAACATCACCTCGCTTGTGAAATGACGATTTCCTCGTGAAATATGCAACGCGTTTTTTAGTTGTGAAATATGTTCCAAGATGGCGACACTTCCCTGAGCTATGGTGGCGTAAGATCACAAACTAGCGAACAATTGTGTAAAAGACTTTTGTTTCGAAAAGGCGACAACAGATCGCAGCACTACATAACTTTTCTGATAGACTCATTTTAAATAGAACCTTTTTTTGCTTGTTAAGCAGTTTTTATTGTTTCAGGTTTTTTTACTCTGTTTTAACTCTTGTGGGCCCCTTTTTACTTCTCACTCTAATGGCCGATGTTGTCGAGCCAACAACGCACGATTTTCTGTGCGTTGTTCTATTGTTATAAAAAACCTTGTATCTCCGTGGATCCAATATCATGATTCAAATTGTATCACTAATCTTATTTTATTCTTCTTTTATAGTGTGAGTGTTCAACCTTATATATCCAAGATATAGCATTAGATTAAACGGTTTTATTCTGCACTTCTGCTCATCAATGAATACCACTTACACATTTTTTCAAATAAAATTAATCGAGTGTTTCTAGGTGATCAACGTGAGAAGTCAAGCACTCTGTGTTCACTTACCAGAAAGGTAAAAAAAAAAAACTTTCTATCTTTCATTGTTGATATAAATACTTTTGGTATAATAATTTTATATTTATACTGGGTCCTTGGCTTTCAAGCTAATCGCGAACTCACCCCTTCTAGATATTTTAATAGATTATGAAGGCTGAGTTGAAAGGGAAAGTAAATAAATAAATAAAAAAAACCCAGTAATAAAAATTTGTTTATCTGATTGTGATAAAATGATGAACAAGATGCACATGAGATATGAAATATTGAAATATATACATGAAAATAAAAATAAATGTGCATGAATAAATAACGATATATATAATATCGCAAAAAAGAGTATTATTGTGAAAGAATATTGATTGATTATTGTGAATAATTGATCATTTTATTTATATTTATAACATATTCTAAGAAATTATTTTAAGAAAGTCACAAACTTCTTATAGTAAATATATTTGTTATCAAAGAATTTATAATGCTTGAATAACACGCTATGTCTGCCTCAAAAGAAATTACGGCAGTAGAGAAATTAAATGATAATAATTATAATCATTGGTGTTTCAAATTAGAAAATCTGTTAATTAAAGATGACTTATTCAAATATATAACAGAATCTCCACCTGCCACACCCGATGATACATATACTAAAAACGCGGCTAAGGCGAAAGCCATAATTTGTTTGTGCATTGAAAATACACAAATTGTGCACATCAGACATTTGACATCTCCCAAAGAAATTTGGGAAAGATTAAAAAGTGTTCACCAAAGGGCGAATTTATCATCCAAATTATTCCTTTTGAGGAAACTATATTCGCAAAGGCTCAACGAGGGCGGAGACTTAAATTTACATATCAACAATATTCTAACTATCCGCGACAAACTCGCTGCCATTGGAGAGCTCATAAATGATTCGCACATTGTGGCTCTTATGCTTTGCAGCTTGCCTCAGTCATACGCTCCTCTTATAACTAGCATGGAGGCTAGAGACGAAAAGGATCTAGACCTCGAGTTTGTAAAAAACAAACTCATCGATGAGTACTCTCATCGAATCGAATACAAAAACACCAGCACACGACCAAGGGACACAGCATATAAAATTATAAATAAAGGAAATAAAAAATATTGCAGCTTCTGTCAACGAGATGGGCATGCTCGTTCAGAATGTTACAAATTGAAAAACAAACAGAAAAACAATTACCAAAGAAGTGAAAATTATAACAGTAATAAATTTAACAACCATGCCAACTTTAAAGCCAATTCGGTAAACACCAAAAATCAACACAATGGTAGTAAAACCGACTCCTCGAATTTCTGTTTCATCAGTAAGTCAAATATAGAGGATGAGGTCAACCAATCGATCATTCCTCTCTTCCCAGTGGAAAACAATTTTGAAATTGAGTCAGTAAAAATTAACCAAACACAAACAACAGATCCAAACACATATATCATTGACTTGGGTTGTACCAGGCACGTTGCATCAGCAAAAACAAATTTTGCTACATTCACAGCCGGGAATTTTGGGAATATAACAATCGCTAATGGAAAAAGGCTTAATTCGGAAGGTATGGGCGACGTAAAAATAAAAACAGACAAAAACCACTACATTACACTAAGAAATGTATTGTACTGCCCAGAACTAAAGGGCAATTTATTGTCAGTTAAGAAAGCCACTGAAAATAATATAAAGGTAATTTTCGAGAAAAATGCATGTTTATTTGTCAAAGATGATAATATAATCTTGACAGCTAAATTAAATGATAATCTCTACGTATTAAACCCTGAAGATGATTACGGCTATACTATAAGTACTCAAACTTTCTGTAACAATACAAATTGTATTTCATTGTGGCACCGAAGACTCGGACACAAAAATTTTGATGATATTAAATACCTTGTTAATCATGAATTAGCCAATGGGATAACAATTAACAAATGTAAACATGACACGCGATGCACCAAGTGCATTGAAGGGAAACTTTCTGCTCTGCCCTACCCTAAAGAAGCCACAAACAGAAGCAAAGACATCGGTACCCTCGCACATTCCGATATATGTGGCCCCATGAATACTGAAACGATAGGAGGGAAAAGGTACTTTATAACATTCACGGATGATTATAGCAGGTACACAATAACATACTTAATCGCGCATAAATTGGAAGCCGTTATCAAACTGAAAGAATACATAGCGCTAACAAAAAATAAATTTGGCAAGTTGATAAAGGCAATAAGGTCCGATAACGCAAAAGAGTATATAAGTGATGAATTTGAAAACTGCCTGATAGAAAACGGGATAGAGCGTCAATTGAGTGTTCCCTATTCTAGCCCACAGAACGGCGTTTCAGAAAGAAAGAATAGAACGATAGTGGAAATGGCTAGAACCATGTTGTCGGACGCCAAGTTACCTAAGCATTTCTGGGGGGAAGCTGTCATGTCCGCCACCTACCTCATCAACCGTCTACCAACAAAGGTTAACAAAAATAGCATGACACCCTATGAACTTTGGCATAAAAGAAAACCCGATCTCTCGAACATCAAAACATTCGGATGTAAGGCATTTGCCTATGTCGACAAACCTAAAAGAAATAAATTAGATGAGAAAGTCATCGAGGGAATAATGTTGGGATATGATTTCAGAAGCAAGGGCTATAGGATATATACGGGTGAAAATAAAATTATAATATCTAGAACCGTAAAATTCTTCGAAGAAGGTATAAAAGATGAGGAAATTAAACCCGCCAAAGAAAATCAAAACAACGAACAAACTCCCGCAGATAATATTGAAATTGATCTAGAAGATGATCAGAATAACACCCCGACCGACACATCCCTTGAGCCGAGAAGATCGCAAAGACAAAATCGTGGCGTACCACCTAACCGTTATGGAATAAGCGCAAACCTATGTCAAATTCAGGAGCCAAAGTCATGGACAGACCTACAAAATATCAATGATGCAGAAACTAAAGATAAATGGCTAAAAGCCACTAGTGAGGAAATAGATTCTCTGAAGCAAAATAATACTTGGAGATTAATAAATCCTATCCCGGGAAAACGCGTCATAGGTTGTAGGTGGACGTTTAAGGCAAAAAGGGGAGCCAACGGGTCTATAGAGCGATATAAAGCCAGATTGGTTGCTAAGGGATATGCTCAAAAATATGGAAGCGATTTCGACGAGACCTACGCACCCGTTGTAGCGCATACCACCCTACGAGCATTCTTAAACGCAGCGGTGTACAAAGATCTTAAAATAACTCACCTAGATGTCAAAACTGCTTTCTTACATGGCGATTTAGAAGAGGAGGTTTATATGCATCAGCCAGAGAAATACATAACAAAAGGGGAAGAAGATAAAATGTGTAGTTTAAACAAAGCGATTTACGGCCTTAAGCAGGCAGCTAGGGCGTGGAACCAAAAAATAAGTAAATCTCTAAAAGAACTAAATTTCGTTGAATGCGCGTCAGACAAATGTCTGTACAAAAGAGTCCAAGATGGAAAAATCGCATACATAATAGTGTATGTTGATGACATCTTAGTCGCAGGAGACAAAACAGACACACACGAAATATACACTGAATTATCAAAGCAATACGAAATCAAAAATTTGGGTCAAGTAACACAATATTTAGGCATAAACATAAAGGAAACAGCAAACGGTAATCTAGAATTAGACCAGGAACACAAAATAATACAAATCGCAGAAAAATTCAATTTGTTAAATGGTAAGCCTACGTATACACCCATGAATACTAACTACTTTAATCTAGATCCAAACGGGAAACTAATGGGAGATAACGTAAAATTTAGACAGGCTATAGGAGGGCTTCTATACATTGCAACTTTAACTAGACCCGACATAGCATCAGTCGTTAACATCCTGGGAAGAAGGAATGAATCCCCAAGGGAAGTCGATTGGCAAGCTATCGAGAAATTAATTAGATATCTGCTTACTACCAAAGATCTTAAATTCGTCATAGATAAAACAAAACCTCCAATCCTAACGGCATATAGCGATGCAGATTGGGGGAACGACAGAATAGACAGGAAATCAACCACTGGAAACTTGTTTAAATTAGGAAATAATATATTGGCATGGTCATCGAGGAAGCAGAGTTGCACAGCACTCTCGTCCACGGAGGCTGAATATATCGCTGCCTCTAATGCAGGTCAAGAGATTTCGTGGTTGTTAGACCTGTTACATGACCTCGAACTATGTCAACAACTACCCGTAACATTGTACGAAGATAACTTATCAGCCATAAGATTGACCGAAAACGAAAAGGCACAGACAAGAACTAAACACGTGGAAGTTAAGTATCACCACATCAGACATCTATGCTAGAATGGTATAATCAAAATAACTTATTGCCCATCGAAGTTAATGCTGGCAGACGTGCTCACCAAGCCGTTGCCTAAGCCTCATTTCGAGTGTTTGAGAAACAAGTTAAACATTCTACGCTCGTCGGTTTGACATAAAAAGCGGGGTGTTGGAAAACGTCCCAGTGTAAGTGATTTTATGTCCAACATCACCTCGCTTGTGAAATGACGATTTCCTCGTGAAATATGCAACGCGTTTTTTAGTTGTGAAATATGTTCCAAGATGGCGACACTTCCCTGAGCTATGGTGGCGTAAGATCACAAACTAGCGAACAATTGTGTAAAAGACTTTTGTTTCGAAAAGGCGACAACAGATCGCAGCACTACATAACTTTTCTGATAGACTCATTTTAAATAGAACCTTTTTTTGCTTGTTAAGCAGTTTTTATTGTTTCAGGTTTTTTTACTCTGTTTTAACTCTTGTGGGCCCCTTTTTACTTCTCACTCTAATGGCCGATGTTGTCGAGCCAACAACGCACGATTTTCTGTGCGTTGTTCTATTGTTATAAAAAACCTTGTATCTCCGTGGATCCAATATCATGATTCAAATTGTATCACTAATCTTATTTATTCTTCTTTTATAGTGTGAGTGTTCAACCTTATATATCCAAGATATAGCATTAGATTAAACGGTTTTATTCTGCACTTCTGCTCATCAATGAATACCACTTACACATTTTTTCAAATAAAATTAATCGAGTGTTTCTAGGTGATCAACGTGAGAAGTCGAGCACTCTGTGTTCACTTACCAGAAAGGTAAAAAAAAAAAAAACTTTCTATCTTTCATTGTTGATATAAATACTTTTGGTATAATAATTTTATATTTATACTGGGTCCTTGGCTTTCAAGCTAATCGCGAACTCACCCCTTCTAGATATTTGAATAATTATGAATTATAATAAATGCTTATGTTTACCCCAGTTAGTTTCCACAGCTCTCTCTCCACAATCAATTAGCATGCATGTATTTAAAATAGCTGTTGTTTATTTAAAACATGCTATTTTGTTTCAAAGTTGTCTCATAAATTGTTTTAAAGTCTTAACAGTTAAAGTTTCATAAAATAAATAAAGCAGTATACTTATTAAAGTAAATGTAATGTAGTTGTAAGTGTTACCTGCAACATGTCGTGATGTGGCATACAGAAAACAAATGTAAACAAAATTGGCTGCCACTGGTGGAAGCAAACTGTGCAATTAACTGCAACTTTAAACTGTTAGGTAGGTGTATGCCAGTTAAACTGGGTTGGGTTTCTGCATCACTAGGAAAGTGTTTGTGTATAATTTTTGCATAATTAACTTGATTTTTAACTGTAACTGTAATTTTTGACTTTGACTTTAACTATTTCATCTGTATTTATTGAGCAGCTGTTGGTGATGTGGTGTGAGCTTGAGCATAAGAATGATGGAGGCTTAATGAAGTATATATAGGTGAAAACTGGGAAATTGAGTTAGTAGCCAGTGGCCAGTAGGCTCAGTTTCATTAGTGGCCACTATAATGTTTCAAACTTTCTTGACATCTAGATAAACTATAATCGTTGTATATGTACGCGTTTTTCTATAAATCAGAGTTTTATATCAGCCAACTATTCGTGATAAGAATAGGGAAGCAGTCGAAATTCAAGAAAATTACACTTTAAAACTACAAAATCTATTATCATATTGATTCTTTTTAGAATATATTTTTAGATTATTTGTATATGTTCATAAACACTATTATCAATCAAATTACTATTACTTTCCTTATATAAAAAATAACTAAATCAAAATTCCAACAGTTAGGTGCATACAATATAAAAAAAAAGAACACAATAAAATGTTATTTGTATTTTATTTAATAAGTAAATGTGTTATTAACATACTACACACATTACATAAAGTTGAAATCTAAGCTGGTGAGTGTATTTTGCAGGATTAAACAATATCTCTTGAAGAAAAATAATCTAACTGGTGAGCATGTAGCAGGAGTCGAAATATTGAAAATACTGCAATGTTCTTAAAAACTTGCTTGCGTCCGGTGAAAAAAGGAATAAATTATTTGAAATGCATGTGGAATCAAAGCTGATGAATATATTTTGCAGAATAAAACTGTACTTCTTGAAAAAATAATACAAATCACTGTAATCTGCTTGCATCCGGTAGAAAAAAGAATTAACCAGTTTGCTAATTAGATGTAATCAAAGTAGAGACGCATATTTTTATGAAAAAAGCTATATTTCACTTGGCGATCGATAACAGATTTTTATCGCCATTTGGCGAGTGGCGACTAGGGTGACGATCGATGGCCGAATTTTTAATCGCCACTTTTACAACTTTAATCGCCACGTGGCGAGTGGCTACCGCCAATTTTCACCTATAGAAGTATAGTGTTCCTTGGCCAAAGTCAGTATGGCTAGATGTTTTTAAAAGTTTTTCTTGTTGTTTTGTGCAACTTGTTCAATATAAAAAAATTCATAAGTGTCAATACCACTATTTTCAAATAGTAATTTCAGCAAATATCATAAATTGGTGTTAAAATTAGTCAAAGATTACTATTCAGAAGGAGTGATAACTAAAAAGTGGAATACTTGACAACTAAGTATATGCTTATAGATATATTTAAAATTTTTATTTTGCTTAAAAAAAAAAAAAATGCTTTAAATTTTGCAAATAATGTACGAAATATAAATATGCAGATTGAAGTGACAGAGAAGGGGGTACGGTTGTTGTACCGGTACCGCAGAATATTAGGGCTCCGGTACTTTTTTTGTTAGAAATTAAGCCCTGTCTTGTCCAACTTTATTACCTGACAGTACATAGTTTAAGATTTATCTTACACTTAATTTATATCCAAATTAAAAGAATTGTATGATTAAATTAAATGCATACATTTGAAGTAATTAGTTTTGTGTTTTGTTGTGCATGTGTATACATTAAATAAATAATTTTTCACTTTGTATTCCGGAGTTTTTTCCTTTTGCTTCATATTACAGATGACATAATTGTTTAATGACATAACATTACAGCCTCAGTGTTAATCAGGACATGCCTCTGCTTATAATCTCTCTATTCTAAAAAAAAGTAACTACCGCTGTCACCGCCGCCGCCGGTTTTGAATTTTTTGTGACCGGAGGTCTTTCTTCGTTAATATTAAGAAAAATAATGCATACAAAAATATGAAAATCGGTAGTATTATACAGAAATGTTTGATAAACACGCTGATGCAAACAGTTTTCAGATCGAAGAATTATTTTAAGAGATATTTAATGCTAAAGTTGGACAAAATCGTTCCACTAAAAAAGTTTTATAGGAGCAAAAACTGTTCATAGGAATTTAATCATTTTTAGATCATTTTATGCGTTAGAATTAGCCGGAGTGCAGATTGCATTAATTTTTTTATTTTGACTAATTTTTTGAGGTTTTATTTCTATTTTAAATTCAGATTTTCAGCATTTCTAGAGATATTTTTAACAGATTTTAGAAAGTGATATTAATTTAAACTGTTGCCAACTGTATAAACAGCGGAAGCAATAATGTTTGCTTCAAAAAAAAAAAAAAAAATATTTATACGTGTAAATAAATTAAAAATTTATTTACACGTGACTATTATAAACAGAAAAAAACATTTGGAATTAGAATTAAATAATTATGTACAAAAAGCAGGAACTTATTAAAAATTATGTCATAAAAACTATAATTACACGTGAATTTTAAGAGAGAAAGGAATTTGTAAAGCAATAAATTTATTAACATGCGTTAGAAGGCTTAAATAGAAGAAATTACGTCATATTTACGTCACATTACAGTTATTACATAAAATGAACACAAAATAATATTGCAAAACGGTTTAAATTTAGAAATTGCGCTAGACATTTATTTGATATTTTAAGAGGATACTTTTCAACTATTTTTGTTAAGAAAGCGCAAATAATATTTAATTTCTAACACAAGTATTTTCACGTGAATATTAAAAAGAGAAAGAATAGTTTGGTCAAAATTACGTCAGATTAAAAACGATTAATTTAAAATGTCTCGTTTAAAAGAACTTTCTTTTCACTTTGTTAAAAAATACCAGGAGACATAGACTCTGTTTACTTAATTCCTTTTATATTAGCTTATTTTGAAATGTTGTTACACGTGTCTACGTCATCAAGTTATTTTTATTTCGACGTTTTATTTGTATTTTTATTAATGTTGTACTAATTTATTTGTTTTTTCGTTATTTAAAATAAAAATTATGTCAATTTGTATAATTTGGCGATTTATATAATTTGGCGAAATGGGTCGACGGGATAATCAAGTAGTACCACAACGGATTTGGCGTTAAAATTCCCCAATCAAAGAGAAATGAATAGAAATATGCTTATAGAGAGATAGCCAGTGTTTTTTAAATTATAATTCAATCTTTCGAAATCTTTTTAAAGCCTATCAAATTAGCGTGCATTTAGAGTCTACGCTGTCTGGACGGGGGTTGGCGAGCGTAGCTCGTAGGGGGCCGAGCCCCCTAGTATAGTAAACAGTAAGCGCAGGCCAATTTTTTTTTTTTTTTCCCAAGTTTTTCTCTTTCCAAAACAGCTGCAAGAGGAGATAATCCACTATGGCTCTAGGTGCCTTAAAAAATAACAGTAATAATAATAATAAAAACTTATAACAAACACATGAAAAACTTTGTTATACCCATAAAAAAGTTACTGCTTATTATTATCTACCCTATATATATATATATATATAATCCTAATGAAATGACTGATTAAGTTTCACGGCTATTTCTCATAAAATATGAAAATTTTGCCACCAAAATTAACACCAATTATCCGTGTTGATCCACAAATGTCAAAACTGATAATAGAATTTTAAAATTAGAATTATTTTCAAAATAGTAATTTTTTTCTAATTTTAAGTACATTTCTCTAGTGACAATCTGTAATGGCAACAAAATTACTCTATTTTTTCAAAAAAAGGGAAAGAACAGAGAAAAACTATAGGGATTATTAGATTTCTGCTTTTTCGTCAGTTTCAAATTGATAATTGAAATAATATATTTTATTTCGATTGATAGTGAAACAGTATTGGGATTAAATTATGTTTTACAGGAAAATAAAAAAAATAAAACCATTTTCACATTTCGATCATCTGGAATCTATTTTAGAAAACAAAAATCGTCTGTCAATTTCAAATACCATAGAAGGAAGAAAAAAAGTTTTCAATTTTAAAGAGAAAATGACTTAATAATCTTAAAAACAGAAAGAAAATTTTAAAATAAGAATTTAATCATAACATGTTAAAAGCAGAAAATAAGGTAAGTTACACCAAAATCTTTACACACACAAATATTAAAAAAGTACGAAAACTTTAATAATAAAATTATCACAAACGAAATGTATTTAAAGGTGATAATTACGTCATTTGTAAAAGGCCCAAACATTAAATATCGAAGGTTAAAGTGCCTAAAATAATTACATTTTTACACATGAAAAACTTTTAATAGTGAATACTAGGTCATACTTAAAAAAGCTTAATTAATATTTCCAAATGCTTTTAAGTATATATGTAATGTACCCGTGAATCTTAAAACAGAAAAAAAATTAAAATAAATTATTACACGAGACATGTATTTAATAGGGAAAATTACATCATATAATAAAATGATACATTTAAAATGATTTTTATCCCGGAGACTTTTAATCTGACATCACATGGTATAATAGCAGTGCTCCAAGCAAATTTGTTTATATACTACATCACTTGATGCAGCATAAATACAGGTAAATGTATGCGTAAAATATTTTTGATTTATTTTGTACAAATTACAATTCAATAAATACATATTAGAAAATTCAGATATTCTTATTAATTAATACAAACAGCAATACTTGATTCTTCCATGGACCAATTTCGCCAAATTATACAAACTTATATAATTTTATTTTAAATTACGAAAGAACAAAGTAGTAAAACATTAATAAAAGTACTAATAAAAAGTCAAATTAAAAATCACTTGATGATGTAACTAAGATGTGTATCGTGTTTAATGTCAAGTGAACGTGACATTTACGATCATCGACATTTAATCTTATAGTTTGGCAATAGCTTTTTGTTCGAGGGGATAATCAAGTAGTATAATACAAACAATATTTATACATTGTAAAAATAACTTTAAAATATTCATGATGGCATATTAAAATAGAAAAAAGAATTCATGAATAAGCTATACCTGTTCCTGAAATATCTAAAATTCGATCAAGACATAAAATATAAGTGTAAAATTTCAAAACACAATGCTTTTCAATACGTGGATCTGAAAGCCATTCCCAAGCAGACAGAGTGTTTTAACTTCGAACCTAAAGGAAGAATATTGTCCATAGCGATAGTTATAAGACTCAGAAAGATAGCATCATTTTTAACCTAATCATTTTATACAAGCTAATTTTCAAATGTGTAATTTATCTTACTTATCAATCCTGAAAACAGATGTCATTTATTACGACAGCGATGAATGAGGTCATGATAACCAGGGGTGCAGAAAACATTTCTACTCTCAATATTTCCCCCAATCCACATGAAAATTTCGCCAAAATTTTACAGTATGTTATAGGTAAATGCTATATTACTGTAGGTATAGAAAATTTATTTTTCCAATATTTCTCAACTTATGCGCAAGTACGTATGGCAGTGGTGATTCTGAGTGAAAAAAAAAAATTCTGAAATTCACAGCTAATTTTCTGAAAGGTTACAGCAGAGTGGGGGAAGGGGGAGGGGAAATCCACTCCCAGCACTATGTTTTTTTCGCAGACCTTTGACAAAATTCGTGTTTTTTCAGGATCTTTTGATGAAATTCGCGGTTGTTTTGTGATAGTTTGACGAAATTTGCGGGCTTTTTACCATTTTTAATGAAATTTATGGTTGTTTCGCGATCTGTTGACGATTTTTTTTTTCATTTCACCATCTTTTGAAGAAATTTGCGTTCATTTCGCGATCTTTTGGTGAAATTTGCGTGGGTTTTTTTTTCCGCGTTCCTTTGATGAAATTCGCAGTTGTCTGGCGATCTTTTGACGAAATTTGCTGTTGTGCGATCTTTTGACAAAATTTGCGGTTGTTTCGTGATATTTAGAAAAAATTTGCGGTTGTTTCGTGATCTTTTCACGAAATTTGCGGTTTTTGCACGATCTTTTGACAAAAATTGTGGTTGTTTTGCGATCTTTTGACAAAAAGTGCATTTTTTTTTCGCGGTCTTTTGACGAAATTTGCGTCTTTTTCGCAGTCTTTTGACGAAATTAGCGGGTTTTTTTTTCGCTATCTTTTCATAAAATTTGCGTTCATTTCCTGATCTTTTGACGAAATGTGCTGTTCTTTTGCAAACTTTTGAAAAATTTGCGATTATTTTGAGATCTTTTGACGAAACATGCGGTTCTTTTGCAAACTTAAAATTTGGGGTTATTTTGCAATCTTGTGACAAAATTAATGTTTTTTCCATAATTCTTGCACAAAATTAGAGGTATTTTTATGCCCGAATTTTCAGATTGATGACAGATTTTTTTTAATTTTCGGAACCAAATGCCTTAAATTTTCGGAAAATTCGCAACAGAACCACCCCTGGTATACAGTACATATTATTACGAGATCGATTTTCTGAAGGTCACCATACGGACCTTTTTATTTGAAGAGAAATTTTTTTATCTCAGGGAATTATGGAATTCGTTGTTAAAATCGAAATCAATTGTAATGTTTCTGCAAAATTTCCTCAGATCCTAGATTGCCGGATCGGACATATTCTGCACCCCTGATGGTAACTAAAAATACTCATTCAAACAGAAAAGCATGGCAACGCGATTGCAGAAGATAATCGCTGTTATACTGATAATATCATTCAATCTTTCGTAACCTGGTAATATTTTTTTTTGAACAGGACACATTAGTATATTTTCAAAGGCTGCGAAGCCTGAACGAGGGTTGGCGGGCATAGCTCGCAGGGAGCTGAACCCCCCTAGTTAAAAAGTATAAAAAATGATTAAAATAACCTTTTTTATATCTATAAAAGCATTATAAAACCAAAATTAAAAGCAAACAGATTTTAAAAAATGTAACACTTACAACTTTTACAACATAGTCAAAATCTCTTGGTTTCTTTTTTTCAGCAGCTAAAATAAAATAGGAAATATTAAAAATAAATGAAAATACAATTACAGATAAGAGAGATTGTCACACAACAATATGTTATCAATAAAATATTGCGATGTCATCAAGAATATAAATGAACAAGGGTGGCGAATTAAATAACCATTCACTACTAGCAAATGAATTTTCGTACGGAGCAAGTGAAATTTTGAAAAGTCTTTTAACAATTACAGGCTATCTATTGGTTTTAACAAAAGTGGTCGAAACTCTATTTATAAATGTCTAACATATAAATTGCTGAAACTGTATATTTAAACAAATACAAGTCGAAACCCATCGAATTCGACAAATGAAAATATTTAAAAGAATTGATTAGTTGAATTTATAAAAAAAATTTACAAAAACAATTAGAATTAATAATCAATTTTATATTGTCTGGCGTAACTCTAAAAACAAATATTATTGTTAAATAAAGTTTAATTTCAACTTTTCAAATTATTCAAAAATTAAATTCTATTACTATACGTAATCAGTAACATGCAATTTAGAAAAGAAATTATGAAGTTATTAATTGAGGATTTGATCTTTGGTATTAAGTAATGAAAAATCAACGAAAATTGCACCACTATGGCACAATCATAATTTTTTTTCTTCAACAAAATCTAAAAATAACGTCGTTTTCAACGTCGCAAAATTTACATCCACACTATTATTACATACCATCAGTGTCTAAATCTCAGTATCAGTGGAATGAAAAAATATTGAAATGTAACAGCTTTATGAGTAAAAATGCATTTATTTTTTTTTTTATCGTGATGTCATTTTCTGTTCAATATTTTTAAAAAAGTTATTTTTAATCGTAATACAAAAATGGCGTCTGTAATGACATAGATTGTGAAAAAAAAAAACACTAGGAAATTTTCTTAAATTCTGTCAAAAACTTAATTGCATTAGTATTTTATGACAGGAAAAGTATACTATTTTCCCTATTCTTGTTATTCCACTTACCTTCCTTCATTTGACCTTTTATCCAACCTTCTACATTAAACTCCATTTAATCTTTTCTATATCAGGTGGCAGTTATTTCAATATTAATTCAGGTTACATACTTTATTTACTTCTATTTAAAGAAATTTATATTACTTTAAGTCTCATATTTAAACACATTCATTTATCTTTATTTTCAGCGTTTAAATATGTTTCTAATAAATATAACTTCTTTACTTTAAATTATTTCATCGATGCATAAACTCCTTTAGAGACGTTCACATGTTCATCCATTACTACGATGTTTTTCCAGCATACAACTTCATCTTTCGCTTTTGCCAATGTCAACATTACGATGAAAGTTCAGCTCACAGACTAAAGTAGTTGGAATGGCTATCGGCAGATGGCGTGACCTGTCCATCGTGTCCGTTCACTGGTCAGTTTTTCCCGAATCGTCAGATGCCGAAAGTAACGTAGACCAGTGTGAGATGAAATCTCACAGTGTTTAAATTATGTTACTTTTTTATTTCTTTTGGCCTTATACAATCGATGTTCTTTAAACTTAAATCCATATTTATTTTTGCGCGGGCGATTCGTTTCGACCGCACATCGGCAGGTTCGCTGACGTTCGGCTGCGCCTGGCATTGGATGCTTCTCCTTTGAGCTCTGTGCATATGGATGTCTATCTTTCGGAGGTGTGTCTAATCGCCGAACGTACAACAAATAAAAATAAAGCTTTTTAAATGTTTTCTTTCGGATTTGTTTATTAAGACATTACCTAATATTTTAAATTCTCTAATAGATTTAAATCTTTTCTTTCAGTAACATTTGAAGTCCCCGTATTCTTACTATAAATTAAAAATTCCGTTAATTTAAAATCAGAATCTGTTTTGTTGGTGATCTGTGATGACTTAGTTCTTGTTTTAAAGATCGCGAGCTTCGACTCCGGTCTGTCTGCCGATGCCGATGGAATCCGATAAAAAGTTTTTCGAAAACGATGTCTACGATTTTAATTACGTTTCTCATCAATACTAAATTTGATTTATGATGCACTTTAATTTTTAAAAGAAATATCTATCTTCAAGTGGAGTAGATGCTTTTATTGGCAAGAATTAATTTATGAACGGTGACCAACAGGAAGCCTTTTCTTCTCTTCTTCATGATGAAATAAAAGATTGATTTATGCTAAAAAGTCTCCTCTTCATTTATTTTACAGACGACACGATCCAAGTAAGAAGTTTCATTTATTTCTATTTTTTTTTTACAATTGCTGACCTCAAAGAACAGAGGGTTATATTGCGATACTACACAACGCATGTTAACTAAAAAGAACTTCATATTTAATTATACCTTCAAATTAACGGCACATTATTAGTAATACCACATTTTGGTGCCGCAAAAACAGTGGTTCTAAAGAAAATGTAAATTGATTTAAAGAAAATCGTAATATTTTAGAACTTTTGTTCTCAGATTAACTTTAAAAAAAAAATTTTTTTTTGAAGTGTTTAATATAATTCAAGTGAATTTTCAGTGAATTTAGTGAATTTTAAGAGATATGGAATATTTTATGCAAGAATTTTTGCATAACTACATATGACAACATTTTTTTAGTATTGGAAGTTTCTGTTCTCAAAAAATTTCTTGCATAGATTTTAAATTTTATAATTCTAGAATGAATTTTGTTCTGCTTCATCTTGAAGAATATAATATATTTTGCTAAGTTTGTCAATTTTTTTAAAACAATTATTTAAAATTAAGATCAATTTCCTATTGAAGAATAGTCATATTTTTGATGATGCATAATTATTATTCCATTTAACAGTTTTATTTGAAAGAATTTCATCTACATATTCTTTTATTTCTAATGAATTATTAGAGAACATAATTTTTTTTTTAAAAAAGAATGATTATTTGGTATATATATATTTTTTGAAATGAATTATATATTGTTCTTAGAAAAAGTCTAATGAATTTGAAATAATAAAATTGTTCTCAAGAACATATTTTAAGAGGCTATGACTTTGGGTTTTTAAATTAAATTTTTATGGCACTATTAAATTGCAACAAATTTGCAAATTCTGTATATATTATATTTATAAGAAGCATTATTTTTGAAATTATGATTATTGGTACTGAGAAATTTTATTCTTATGTCATGCTTAGTCAATTTATTTCCTTCTGAAGCTGAAATTCCTCACAGAAGTTATTAGTTGTAAATATCCTATATAACATTCTTAGAGATTTCTATGCTTCTATTCTACAAATTTCAAATCAAGATATTTTGTTTAACAATAATTTGAATACAAGAGTTTGTTCACAGATTTATTCTTATGCCATCTGGACTGTGATGTTCTATTATAATCATACAGTTTGGCTTAGTGCAAAGATAATCTGCAATTTACAAATTAAGAATATGCATTTAAGAATATTTTCACATTTATTTCACAACTGTTCTCATGTTGTTTCTAAAAGCACTCTCAGCTGACAAAATTTTATATTTGAAAAATTCATGTTGCTTCATTTTTTTTTAAGTTATAATTTTGAAATTGGGACCTTTCCACTTCATCGTATGTGCAGACTATGACAGTTTTCAACAGATAAGATTCTCATGTTGCTCTCAGAAAAGGAATGAAAGCAGCATTATTTTTTTTACTCTTGAGAAGAAGTAAGCATGGGGCTACTTCATTCCTGTTACAGCTATATTCTTGAAATTATTTTACATCATCTACTTAAAAAGTCTTATCGTTTCATACAGCTTTTAAAATAAGTTCTCATATTGTCAGTATTTCTCTGCAGTAATTTTAACTGTGTGTCACTGCTGTTTTGCATATTTAAAGACTGTCTCTCTACATATGCTGCTCTAAGAGTTCTTTTCCAACCTGTTAAAAAAAAAATACTCACCTGCAAAAAAACTTTGCTTCATTTTCAACAGTTTCTTACCTGATGAAGTTGGCCATTCACTGATGAGTTGTATCCATTTGTGCTGACCTCTTCTCTAGTATTTTCCTTGTTTTACGGTAGAAGATAAATATATTAATACTATACTTACCTGCTTAACTCACTGTTTTATAACAATAACTTTAAAATGTATGCTTCATTTTCAACGCTGAAGTAACTATTGAAGAAGAGTCATGTCATGTTTGAGTCATTTTATCCTTACAATGTCTGATTCAATTCAATATCTTCGATGTTTGTCTTTAAAGCTAAATAAGATTTACAAGTAATCTCAAATGTTTTCACAAGTAATAGCTGTCCCAAGACCTGATTATGGAAGTTTTGTTGGTTGCCCTTTTCTCTTGTGAGACGTAAATTATCCTTACTAAGTGGATTGGTTAACTTATCTGCTCCTATAAGTCAGTGCTGCTATTTTTGCAAAAAAATTTTTTTGCTAAATCAAGAAAATTTATGAAATATTATAAAAATTAGTTAATTTCAATATTGATTTTGTATGTGTGTTCTTACATATACCTGCAGTTACAAGAATTGCTATTTTGATACAGGAATTCTCAAGATCAATTTATTTTCTGTCTAAATTCCCCACATTAAATTTTATTGTGCCTTTGTTTTCATTTGTGAATATACCCAAAGTCTCTAAATTTTTATGTTGTCATATGCCTCATATTTTTACACAAGTAATTAATTGAATGAATTCTGACGATTTATTATTAATGAAGAAATTAAAAAAAAAATTAAGCATCAAATCAATTTCTAAACAAGATTACACAAAAAGAAAAGAAAAGCACAGTTCTTAGTAACTATTTAACAGCACCTTTTGATATAGAAGTGTTCCTTGATGAATCTTCAAAATTACTAAGAAGTTTAAAGAAAAAGTGCTTATTGATATCACCACCTACCTATTTATGTCTCATTTGTTTACCCAAGATGTGTGTGAATCTTCATTACATTATCGATTTTTCACCAAACACAACATCATTTTGTCTACTTCAGTGCTCTATAATTCATCCTTTTAGTGTGTCCGAAAACAGTGATTACTGAAAGTTAATGATTAGCTTCAAAAGAAGTGAAGCACACAGATGTTGTGTTGTCGCCCAAAAAAAAGTTCTCGTCCAATGTTCCTGTAAAATGTCTATTCAACTGTTAAGTTGATGTTGCCTTTTTGTGTGTACCATCTAGAGATATGTGTGTTTCTACATGGTAAACACAATGTTTACACCTTTGCAACAATACACATAACTGATGTCTTTTTGTGTACCAAAACTTTCAGCGTGTTTTTGAACATTCTGATAACATTTATTTATTTTTCATGCAAACTTTAAATTGTGTTTATAACGCTAAGGTATCAAGGATCTGTAAAGAAGGACATTGCTGTTGTTTTTGCAGTTATGGGGTGGTATATTGTGCTATTTAGTGTATATAGTTATTTTTCTTTTTGCACAAGGTGTCAGGAGCCTTGTTTAGGGAAAAGCCAAGCCACCTGAAATCTGGAGTAAAACATGAGTAGTCACAGTGTATATTGTTCTATGATTGTAGATAATAGTATATTTTTTACATAATTCTCTTGATTTTTCTGAATGAAATATTTTATGTAAATGATTTATAATATTTATATTATGGTACACTTAAAAATTTAAATTTCCCATGATAGTGTCAATTTTTTTAATCTTTCATTGTATATGAAAGCATTTATTTTTTTTCTGGGGATCCCCACTCACTCAACCAAATACCTACTTATTCTTAAAACCATGGTTTGTCTATTTGTCTATAAGTTTATGAGTTTATCTTTATACATATTTAAAAATTGTATTAAGTGATGTCTCATATTTTAAAGAATAGTATATACTTTGAAAATTTTTGATGGGTAAATAATACAAAAAGTATTGGTGTTTGTTGATATATTTGCTTTTGCAATACATATTTTCTGGGTCTAATGAGAAATAGTAAAAGTATATGTTTCAGCAGTAAAACACTTAATTCATTTTAGACATGTCTCTCATACATATATATTGTTGCAACTACCTTAACTATCTGTGTTTTACATGTGAGTGGTCATTTAGTGCACGATTTGGCCACTTGTTCCTGTGGAGTACAGCTGGTTGTTTGAAGTCACATATTTAGTACTAAATTGAATTTTAAAAAAAAATGATGAATATCATATTGTGAAAATGTTTCTAAAGATATTTTTTATGTATGGCCAGTTTAGAGTAATTAAAAAAATAAATGCTCTATTTTATAAATTGTAAGTCCTAGGCAATGATCAAATACTGAAGTTATTTTGATCTTTGTTGCTTGTAAAGTGCAACTTTTCTTATATGGTATACCAATTTAATTAAACGTTTGATAATGAGCTCATTTTATATATGCTAATTCTGATTTTGTTTAGCATTTT
This sequence comes from Maratus speciosus, assembly GCA_963932465.1. NCBI lineage: Eukaryota > Metazoa > Arthropoda > Arachnida > Araneae > Salticidae > Maratus > Maratus speciosus. The sequence goes on from OZ010791.1 coordinate 417,933,133, forward strand.
TTTACTTAAGTAATACATAGGATTTTGTATATGCTAATCATTTTCTTTAGCATTTGTACTTAAGTATTATTTTTGAAGATATGTTTATGACATCATACTGCAATTGCCATAAATGGAAAGATTTGGCATTTTCTTATGTATACTATTTGAATATACTATGTATACTTTTGATGTACTTTCTTTTCCTTCTCTCTTCCCTTTTGGTCACCACTAATTAGGTAGCTTTCTTTACAAAAAGCTACCTATTGCAGCCGTTCGGAGGAAAGCGATTTCAAAAAATTTTTGGTATATTTTCATCGATCATGACCCCCAGACCCCGAAACCACTCTCCGTTCAAAATTGATATATATATATCTGACATATGTCACACTGTAACTCTCGTATTTATGAACCGATTTGGATGTAATTCGGTGTGTACATAGTACATACCAATGTCTCGACAGAGTTCGTTGGCCAGCTTCATCCGCCATTTTGTTTCAAAATGGCGGCCATTTAAAAATTTAAAAAAAATTTTAAATTTAAAATGTGGTACCAAAAAATTGAAAATGGAAAAATATTTTTTTCTTATGTATTTGACCTTTATACAAAGACTCCGTAGCAATTTTTGTTTCGTCTATATCTTAAAAAATGACTGAGTTATGGCATTTTGAATTTCTAGCGAAGCTGACATTTTGAAACGTCCTGAATTTTGTCACGCGATAAAAGGCGTATTTATGAACCGATTTGGATGTAACTTCGTTTATACATAGTACAGACCAATGTCTCGACCGAGTTCGTTGGCCAGCTTCATCCGCCATTTTGTTTAAAAATGGCGGCCATTTAAAATTTTAAGAAAAATTTAAATTTGAAATGTGGTACCAAAAAATTGAAAATTGAAAAAATATTTTTTTCTTGTTTGACCTCGATAAAAAGATTCGGGAGCAGTTTTTGTTTTGTCTATATCTTAAAAAATGGCTGAGTTATAGCATTTTGAATTTCTAGCGTGGCTGACATTTTGAAACGCCCTGATTTTTGCAGACCTGCCAACATTTGAAAATGAGAAATCGTAGCACGCAAAATTAAAATGAATCTGGAGGTTGGTTGGTTTTCGTGTCTCGCAGCCATCTTTTGACATTCGTGAAAGGAATAAGGTTTCAGGCTTTGAATTCAATACAGTAAATTTCTTCCTCCGAAAATTTTTATACGATTTTTAGTTTCTTCTCGTTTCGAAGCGTTTTTTTGACATTTGTAAAAGGAGCCTGGTTCCAGTTTTCTAGCCCAGTGCAGTAAATTTTGACGAAATTTGAAATTTTTTTCCCGCGATCATTTCAGGATATTCACAATTTTTTTCCCCACAATCATAATTCACATTTTTCTATCACGATTCTTTGTTGAAATCCGCACTTTTTACCACGAACTTTTGACGAAATTCGTATATTTTTACCACGATCCTTTAACGAATTTTGCTTTTTTTACCACGATCCTTTGATGAAGTTAGGGTTTTCTTTCCGCAATCTTTCGGTGAAATTTGCGTTTTCTTACTGATCTTTCGATGAAATTTGCGTTTTCTTACTGATCTTTCGATGAAATTTGCATTTTCTTACTCGTCTTTTGACGAAATTAGCATTTTCTTTCTGCGATATTTTGACAAAATTCACGTTTTTACACGGTCATTTGTCGAAATTCGCGATACTTTATCGCAACCGATCGGCAGAATTTTCGATATCTTTTCGTGACTAATTAACAAAATTCACTGCTCGTTTCCGCGACCTTTTGACGAAATTTGCAATATTTTTACCTCGATAGTTTATCGAAATTCGTGATTTTTTCCGCACTCTTTTGACGAAATTCAATTTCTTTCTGAACTCTTAACGAAATTAGCGATTTTATTCAGCGACCTATTGAATATAGTAATCACTGTTTGTTTCTGAGATCTTTGACGAAATACCCGATATTTTTACACGATCGTTTGAAGAAATTCTCATTTTTTTCCGCGATCGATTCACGAATTAATTTGGGAAAATTCCATAAAAGAAAAAAAATTCGCGGACAAGAAATTTCAAAATATACTCGCAAAAGAATCATGGTCTGTGGAAGAATTTGAAGGGGGAAATACTGCACAGCAACTTTCATTATGCAGGACTTTTTTTTCCATGTGCAAATCGTGCAACTTTGCACACTATTTCAAACCTTGCCCCTCAAAGAACCGTCTCTCCCCCCCCTCCAGAAATTCTTAAGGTGGCACCCCTGTTTCTAAGGAAGGGAATTCCTGTATAAATATTTACAGAAACACGATTCACTAGTGGTTAATATACATAAAGATTGTTTTATGTTAAGAAGTTTGTTTTGCAGCCCAGATTCCCCCCCTCCCCCCCCACCCCATGAATATTTTTTATGTCCGAATTTTCGGACTCATGACCAATTTTTTAAAACTTTCGGAAATGAATACTTTGAAATTTTGGAACAGAATCACGTCTGAAAAATATGCTGCGCGGGATAAAAATCGCAACTAGAAACAAAAAGTGCGTTTGTGTTTTTTGCAAAAAATCGTAGTTTAAGACCGATTTTCGTAGCATCGTAGTTTATAAGTCCAAATCGTAGCAACTACGATTTTTTCATAGCAGTTGGCAGGTCTGTTTTTGTCACGCGATAACAGGCGTATTTATGAACCGATTTGAATGTAACTTGGTCTGTACATAGTACATACCAATATTTCGACCGAGTTTGTTGGCCAGCTTCATTCGCCATCTTGTTTCAAAAGGGTTGCCATTTTTAAAAAAAAATGTAATTTAAAATTTAAAATGAGGTATTAAAAAATTGGAAAATGAAAAAGATTTTTTTTATGTGTTTGGCCTTGATACAAAGATTCTGGAGCAGTTTTTGTTTCTGAAAATTTGTTCTTTTGTTTATATCTTAAAAAGTGGTTGAATTATAGCACTTTGAATTTCTATCATGGCTAACACTTTGAAACGATCTTGTATTTGTCTCGCGATACCACACGTATTCGCCTATTTCGATGGAAGAAGGCATGTGGATAGTATACATCAATATTTCGATCAAGTTCGCTGGCCAGCTTCATCAGCCATCTTGTTTCAAAATGGCGGCCATTAAATTAAAAAAATATATATTTAAAGTGAGGTGCAAAAAAATTAGAAATTGAAAAAGGTTTCTTTCTTAAGTATTTGACCTTGATATAAGGATTCAGGAGCATTTTTTGTTTGTCTTTATCTTAAAAAATGGCTCAGATATAGCAGTTTCAATTTCTAACATGGGTGACATTTTGAAAAATCTGATTTTTTGCCTGTGACCAGGGATGCAAGTTAGTCACTTTTCTCACTTTTAGTCACTTTTTTTTAAACTTGTCACTTTTAGTCACTATTTTTTAAAAAAGTCACTTTTTTTGACTAAAAGAGACGAAGTCTCTAAAAGTGAGCAAAATGCGGAAACTGGTTCGCTCACATTTTTTAAAAAAAAAAGGGGGTAACTAAAATCGACATTTTTACTTTCAGATTTGTCGATATCCTCTGCATCAATAATTGATATTTTTGCACAAAAAGCCATGTGTAAATACATTTGAACTCGGTTAATACGAGACTGGCTAATTTGAGTGCACGGTTAAAACAAGCAATTTGGACATTAACCACTCCAACGGCTGCCCCGAGATAAATCGGGGGTAAAAGCACTGTTTCTCCATACCTGTCGCCCTTGAAGTGGTTAAGAAAAGTTGTCATTTAAACTGTACTATGATTTTCTCGCTTATTATGAATTACAAAAGTAGGATCGCGGCTAATAGGAGCAAAACGTCATTTGGTTGCATTTGAATTTCATCGAAAAGCAGGGTAGAATTAAAAAGGAATCTCGTCACATGACTGTTAGATTCATAGCATGCACACTCTTCATTGAATTTCAGTTCCAGTCAAAATTCCATCTTTATTTATTATGATTTATGCCAAATGTTCTAAAATTCTTGCCCCCACCTTTAACCCCTTAGGTGGAGAATTTTCTAAAATGGCTGTAATACGTGTTTAATAATTTTTTCAGTAGATTTATTTTCTGGAATTTTACGCTCCTACCTAAAACAGTTGCTGAGATATGCCAGATGTTATAAAATTTTGGACCTCCTTTTAACCGCTTTAGGTGGGGATTCTGTAAAATTGCTGAAATGCATGCTTAATTATTTTTTTTAGTAGATTTATTTTCTGGAATTTCATCTTCCTACCTAAAACGGCTGCTAAGATATGGCCAAATGTTCTAAAATTTTTTACCCTTCTTTAACCCCATTGGGGGCATTTCAAAAATCGCTGAAATACTTGTCTAAATATTTTTTAGTACAGTTATTTTCTGTGCATTCACGCTGCTGCCTAAAACGGCTGCTGAGATATGGCCAAATGTTCTAAAAGTTTTGGACCCCCCCCCCCCCCCTTTTAACCACCTTAGGGGGGAATTTTAAAAAATAACTGAAGTACATGTTTAATTAATTTTGAATGCAGTTATTTTCTGCAATTTCATGCTCCTACCTAAAGCGGTTGCTAAGATATGGCAAAATGACCTAAAAATTTTGATTATCCCCTTAATCCACATAGAAGGGGCGGCGGAGGATTTCTAAAATCGCTGAAATACGTGTTTAATTAGTTTTTCAGTAAATTTATTTTCTTGGCTTTCATGTTTCTACCTAATATGGCTGCTGTCATATGGCCAAATGTTTTAAAATTTTCGACTCTTCTTTAACCCTCTTAGGGAGGAATTTCTATTAATTTCTGAAATATGTGTTCAATTATTTTTTAGTAGATTTATTTTCTGGAATTTCACGGCCCTACCTAAAACGAATGCCGAAATGTGGCCAGATGTACTAAAATTTTCAACCCTCCCCCCTCTTTAACCCCTTTAGGGATTGAATTTCTAAAATTACTGAAATATTTGTTTAATTATTTTTTAGTAGATTTATTTTCTGGCTTTTCACACTCCTACCTAAAACTGCTGCTGAGATATACCAAATGTTCTAAAATTTTCTGCTCCCCCTTTTAACTTCTTTAGGAGGGGAATTTATAAAATCGCTGAAATATGTGTTTTAATTATTTTTTTAATAGATTTATTTTATGGCTTTTCACACTCCTACCTAAAACGGCTGCTGAGATATGGCCAGAAGTTATAATACTTTTGTGACCCCCTTAGGAGGGAATTTTCAAAAACCCTTTCTTAGTGTGTGCTTATGTTATAAGAAGAATTTTGTCTCCAATTTTCATGCTTCTAGGTTCAGTAGTTAGGGCTGTGCGTTGATTATGAGTCAGTCAGGACAAACTCTTTTATAGATGTGTGCACTGTAAACAATTTGGTACGTTTTATTTGCGCTTTTTCTAAGAGTTTTAATTATTTACTCGGGGTGAATTTAGCAATAGAATTTTAATTTTTCTGTATTTCCATCATTTTTTCTTAAACATCCAGTTTCTTTTTGTATAGTTAGTTGCAGTTAAAATTTGAACTTGCCGCAGAAAATATTGCAAGGATCCTACCAGTGACTTAGTATCATATCACTATTTGCAAACAATAGATTTTTATTGCAAATGTTGTAGAAATAAAATTAAGATTGTTCTTTAGAAATAGTGGTAATTAAAAGGTGATAGGTAAGACCTCTGCCATTTTTTTTTATGACAAACAACCTTACTATTTATAATTAAATTTTAAAAGTTTATTATGCTAACATTGTACTTTTTGTTTTATATGATTAAATAAAACTGAGGTTTTACTTTATCCGTCATTTTGATAGAGGATTGTCATCTTAAAAGCAAAAAGGTGTTTTATTTACATAATTTAACTTACAAATAAATTGAAACAAAATCATTGTCACGTACCATTCATGTCACTTTTTTTTTTTTTTTTTGGTGCTTTAGCCCCCCCTTTTTTTTACGCTTTAGTCACTTTTTCGACACGCTTTAGTCACTTTTTTGACATGCTTTAGTCACTTTTTTGTCACTTATTTTGCTTTTTTTGTCACTTTTCTCACTTTTTTGGAAGCATTGTTGCACTTGCATGCTTGTGTGACAGCACTCGTATGTATCAACCGATTCCGATGTGAGTGAGCATGTGCACAGCAATTACTAAGGTCTCGATCAAGTTCACTGGTTAGCCTCATCCACCATGTTGTCTTAAAATGGCAGGCACTTTAAGAAATCGCCGAATTTGGCAACGAAATATAAGTTAGTTTAAATAAAAGCAGCTTGGATAAAACTGACTAATTTTGCGAAATTCTCATTCATAATGATTTAGTATTGATAAAAATTAGTATTGAATCTCCTACATTGGGTTTCCACTTAATTGAGCTTCGTGTGTTTGAATAATATAAGTTGGCTTTTTTAAAATAAGGAGTATGAAAGCTACCTCTTCCTCCCGGCACTGGCCGGAAGGACTTTTTTTATTTGCAGCACTTAAACTTTTGGCTTTATTTTAATATTTTAACTTATAGTTTATTTATTTATTTATTTATTTTTTCTCTCTGTCTTTGGCATCTAAAATTTTGTCATCCCATTTCTGTAAAAGGTTTTTATTACATTTTAACTTTTACATCACTTGCTCTGCCAAAATTTTACTCGGTAAATGGGGGTATTGTGAGATGAAATCTCACAGTGTTTAAATTATGTTACTTTTTTATTTCTTTTGGCCTTATGCATCGATGTTCTTTAAACTTAAATCCATATTTATTTTTGCGCAGGCGATTCGTTTCGACCGCACATCGGCAAGTTCGCTGACGTTCGGCTGCGCCTGGCATTGGGTGCTTCTCCTTTGAACTCTGTGCGTATGGATGTCTATCTTTTGGAGGTGTGTCTAATCACCGAACGTACAACAAATAAAAATAAAGCTTTTTAAATGTTTTCTTTCAGATTTGTTTATTAAGACATTACCTAATATTTTAAATTCTCTAATAGATTTAAATCTTTTCTTTCAGTAACTTTTGAAGTCCCCGTATTCTTACTATAAATTAAAAATTCCGTTAATTTAAAATCAGAATCTGTTTTGTTGGTGATCTGTGATGACTTAGTTCTTGTTTTAAAGATCGTGAGCTTCAGCTTCGGTCTGTCTGCCGACGCTGATGGATGTGGAATCCGATAAAAGTTTTTCGAAAACGATGTCTACGATTTTAACAACTCCTGTTAAATTATTTCTTGATACTGTGGAAAAGATTTTAATTACGTTTCTCATCAATACTAAATTTGATTTATGCTGCACTTTAATTTTTAAAAGAAATATCTATCTTCAAGTAGAGTAGATGCTTTTATTGGCAAGAATTAATTTATGAACGGTGACCAACGGGAAGCCTTTTCTTCTCTTCTTCATGATGAAATAAAAGATTGATTTATGCTTAAAAGCCTCCTCTTCATTTATTTTACAGACGACACGATCCAAGTAAGAAGTTTCATTTATTTCTATTTTTTTTTTACAATTGCTGACCTCAAAGAACGGAGGGTTTTATTGCGATACTACACAACGCATGTTAACTAAAAAGAACTTCAAATTTAATTATACCTTCAAATTAACGGCAATTTATTAGTAATACCACAACCAGGACCAGGGGATCGGAAGTCACGTGGGGGCGTTGTCGGCGGATGGGAAATGCTATTTATAGCTTGTCTCGTTCATGTCTCAGTGCAGGTGCTTGTTGGCTAGGCAAAGTGTTGTCGTTTCTTTTAGATGATTTTAACATTGCCATTGTTTTTCTTTTTAAGGTGAAGTAGAGAATATTAAGGATGTTTTATCTCTGGAAATTATTTAATCATCTCTTGTATAATGAAGTGTGAAGCACGTTTTTCTTGTGTGTCGTGTTATTGGCTGCTATAAAATGGAAATAGTTTTTCTTCTCGCCGTGTTTAGTTTAGAAGGAACTCTCGATATATCCTCGGTCGTTTAAGAAGATACCGGGAGGTGTTGTGTAAAGAGATGTTCTGATTATGTGTTGACGTCGGCAGGAGAGCCAGCTACCCACCGCGTGTTTCATATATTTATTTTCTTTTACTCTTTTTATATCCGTTAGTTGAAATAGATTAATTTCATTTACAGTTCATATCTTCTCTCTTCTGTTAAAGTACTTTTTAGATCCAGATATTATTCTGGCTTACCTGTTAATATCAATCTCGCCAGCTTTACTTTTTATAGTGGAGGAACAGACTGTAGGGTTGTAATATGGTTTCTAAGAGACCAGGGTTTGTCCGTCTCGATGCTACTGCTAGGTCATGATAGGAGTGGTACGATACTGACGCAACAGCGGATTACCGCACGGAGTAATTGGAACTGTTATGACTGGTAGTGTCAGGGTAATTGTGATTCCTAGGGAAGTTCTATCAGCTGGTATCCGCTAGGGAATTTCAATTAGGCTTGCTACAGTTCGGGATTTCATTTAACATTAACTTCGGTTAATGTCATGCTTCTGTATTTTTCAGTACGATTTTTAATGGCAGTTGAGGGTGTCTGAAATCGTCAGTTAACCTATCGTTATTAATGAAGCTGTGCTTGACTTTTTTTGGAAATCTTTTATATAAAGAAGAGAGGTTGGATTTAATTAATATAATCTTTTTCCTTAATTATTTTGTTTCTTAAACGTCAATAGTTAATATATTAATTTCAGTTGAACTGGACTAAGTTTATTTTTTTCTAAATAGTTAATTAAAATATAAACCTACATTTTGTCCTTTTGATATAAATACTTTTTTTGAAACTAAGCTTTATTTCTTTTAATCAGTTTAAATAAAGTTAATAGTTTTCGATTAAAGTAAACTTGAAAGTTAATTTAATGGTTTAATTACAGTTATTAGAATAAAGTTAAAAATATATTTTTCATTGAAATAATTTTTCACTTTTTTGGTGCTCCGGTTCATATTGATATAAACTATAGAGTCATAAGCTATCTCATGTCATGTACAAAGACTTATTTTACTTTAATGATTTTAATTTTATCTTTGTTATGATCTAAGTACGTTTTTAATAAAAGTGTTATTTGTCATAAATTGACTTGGTTTTCTTTTAAATATTCCTTTGCAGATATTTTTATATTGATTTATTTTATCAGGTTTAGTCAACAGGTTTCTGGGTGAACAAAGTCAGCAGATGTTTCTATCTACGTGATAACTCTCACATTTAATGTATACCAGGAGTAATTAACCTTTTGGTTATTACTTTCATTTTATACTACTTAAACAGGACTTACAAAAGGGCTGCAAAATAAGCTTTAAATCTATTAGTTAAATTAAAATGATGCGATATGTGCAGCGCGTATTAAAAAAGGAAGAGACAAAAGTGAACTCCAATGAAAAGCGGAAGTACATTTCATTCGAGTAGCGATGACACACCCTTTTTACGACGTGGACCGCTGAGGAGCAAAAAGCCAAAAATAGAACAGAAGATTGTAAAGTGGTGTGACGCATGCGCATTGCACAAAAATAAGAAGAGCACGCACGGTGGAAAATGCTGTCTCAAAGCCATGATTCAACAAAAGAAAATGATGCATTGCAGAGAACACAATGTCGTAGACATGCAAAAAACAGAGCTACAAAAAGTTTTTTTTTTTTTTTTTTTTTTTTTTTACCCAGCGCAGGCAGATTTTATTAAAAAACTTTTGTTAAACGGACAATTTTCCCCTGGGTAAATTGGATTAAAATGCCAAAATGTGGGCTATGATTCCACCTTCCTCACAAATAATAATCTTCAGGGTTGCCACTGTATAAGAAAAACTAAAAATGAGTATTAAAAACAAGGAATTTTACTAAATTTTGGTACTTTGCAAAATTTATCCGCTGAAATTTTGAAAATTTTCAGAGGAATTACTCTGGGAAAATTAAATTTTTTGCTCAGGAAAGCGCAAGGAATTTGCCAAAATAAGTGGCAATGCTGATCTCAAATACAATCTTTGTGAACACGTCATAGTCTAATAGATAGATGGGAATGACTTCATAGTCTTAATAATGATCTCAATATTTTTCTCTGTTCTTAAAATACATATATAACCATTAAATAAACATTACCGACCATCAACAAAAACTGAAATTATCAATAAAATGACACTAACAAATACAGTTCCCCCTTTCTGATGTTTTTATATATTTTCATTTTGAATGTCAACAATCATTTTGAACTATTTCCTTATTAATGGTACCTTATATATTTATATATATATACACATATATACAGGGTGCAATATGTTATCTATCACCGACCTTTAATTTCTCAACCGTTGTTCGTACTCATATAGTTCCAATTACAAAAACGTTTCAAATGAGGTAAATATTTATGCTATGTCATTATTTAAAGTAAAGTATCAATTTTTAAAAAATTACGAAATCTAACTTTTTATACGGTCCCCCAGTCCCTATAGTTATATTTCGTAAAAGTTCCCACATATCATAACAGATATAACACGAAAGTTTGACATCAGTACTGCAAAAATTGACGCAGTTATTAAATTTCAAAGTTTGAGATTTTTTTGCATGATTTTGTCTTTCAATGAGGGATCAGTTAAAAGATGAATTAAAGTAATTGGAGATCAAAATCAGGGTGCTATGTCCTTTTTATGGCAAAACTATCTTTAGCCGGTATCGCTAAATCGGGATATCACCAATTTCATCTAAAAATTTGAGCTGACTTTTAGGGGTCGTAAGAAAGCGAAGAATTAAATATTGAAATTAAACAGAAAAATAAATATCAATTTATTATAATATCAGAAAGCAGTCTAGTACAAAAAACAAATACATAAAACGCTGGAATCTACTAGAGATGCTGATCAAAGTGGCAATGCGCAATTGAATGTGTGACAGTACTGAGCCCTGGACACGTTAGAGCATAGCAGGTGTGCAAACTGTGGGACAATCAAAAGGATGATGCGACCTGGAAACCTCCACATCGCCCAGACAGTACGACACGTGTGGTATGGTATATGGGGAACCTAGATTGTTGGACCCATCTTCTATGATGGGACCTTAACGGGTGGTCGTTACCTGCATCTGCTACAAAACACAGTACATGACTGGTACGAAGAGCTACCTCTCAGACATGTATGCCAGGTGTGGTTTCAACATGATGGGGTTTTCTCCGCATAAAACATAAAACGTCCGGGCATATCTGGTCTCTGAATTCAGTCAACACATCCTTGGATATGGTGGTCCGGTAGAGTGGCCACCACGTTCACCGGACATGACTCCCATGGACTTCTACCTCTGGGATTACATCAAGGCATAAGCCTATGCGACTGAAACTACTTCTATGATTTATCTGAAGCAGCGCATCATCCTTGAGACCGTTTCCTGATGTTATAATAAAATGATATTTATTTTTCTGTTTAATTTCAATACTTCACTCTTCACTTTGTATACGACCCCTAAAAGTCAGCTCAAAATTTTAGATGAAATAAACCTCTTTGATGATACCCCCGATTTGGCAATATCGGCTAAAGGTGGTTTCGCCGTAAAGTATAGGTGTAAATTAGCGGTCGCCACTCGCCACGTGGCGATTAAAGTTGTAAAAGTGGCGATTAAAAAATCGGCCATCGATCGCCACTATAGTCGCCACTCGCCAAGTGGCGATTAAAAGATCTATTATCGATCGCCAACTGAAATACAACTTTTTTCATGAAAATATGCATCTGTACTTTGATTACACCTAATTAGCAAACTGGTTAATTTTCTTTCCTACCGGATGCAAGCAGATTTCAATGATTTAGCTGTATTTTCAATATTTCATTTTTTCGCCAAGTGCTCGCTCTTCAGTTGGATTATTTTTTTTTACAGTTTTATTCTGCAAAATATATTCATCAGCTTTGATTCCACATGCGTTTCAAATAATTTATTCGTTTTCTTTCACTTTTAAAATGCAAGTGCATTTTAACCCTTTCGGGTTTGGAGTACTATTAATAGTACATGTCTTCATCGAGTATTGTTTTGTCTTAACAATTACTTTTGCTACTATCTACATATAGTAATGATAGTATATGGCTATACCTTTCTTATTATGATTTCATTTATGTTTGGGCATTTAGTAATAACAATAAAAGTTTGTTTAATTCTCTTTGTACCGTTAGCGATTCCTTTATTTTATAAATATATATCACTCTTTAAATTTAAAATAGCATAGGTTACTTTTCTGAACGAATCATGTGTGATAAAACGCAAAAAACATTAGAAAGTTGTAATATCTGTTAAACCCTATTGTAATATGATATTTTCCAAACGTCTCCAAAAACTCTTCTTTAACCTATTATCATATAAATATGAATTAAATAGTACACAAAATAAGTACATTCGTTAGAATTTAGAATTCAGACGATAAGATAATCTTTAAACTTCAGTAAATCTATTCGGATAACTACGATTAGCATTATTAAAATCAAAGTAATTTTATTCTCAAAACTGAAAAAAAGAATCAGACACGAAAAGGTTAAGGACATTGCAATATCTTCAATATGTTAGATCAGTTAGATTATTTTTCTTCAAGAGATACTGTTTAATCCTGCGAAATACAGTCGCCAGCTTAGACTTCAACTGTATGTAATGTGTGTAGCATGTTAATAACACATTTATTAAATAAAATCAAAATAATGTTTTATTTGATTTTCTTTTTTTAATTGAATACACCTAGCTGTTGGAATTAGTTATTTTTCATATAAAGAAAGTCAAATGAATTTGATAGATAATGGTGTTTATGAACATATATACAAATTATCTAAAAATAAATTCTAAAAGAATTAATATGATAACAGATTTTGTGGTTTTAAAGTAATTTTCTTGAATTTCGACTGCTTCCCTATTCTTATTGTGAATAGTTGGCTGGTATAAAACTCTGATTTATAGAAAAATATGTAGGGGAGAGGGGGGCACATGTGAACAGTGTATATTTCACTCAGTTAATTTGAAATAAAAATATTCAAAAAATTACCAATAGATGGTAGTAACCTCTTTTAACTGAATTTTCAGAACAATAAGCCATTTTGATTTCTGGTAGTTCTAATTTGTTTGTTTTAGAAGGTGTGAAGTTATTGAAACTCTTCGAAGTTATTGAAGTAAAAATTCATTCAAGACATTTTTTAAAGTAGAATATAAGCATTGCATTCTATAGTGGCATTAATTAGGTAAGTCTAGAAAAAGTTTTGTTTCCTTATTTCAATTAAAAAAATATTTTTTTTTATAAGTTAGGCTGAAGTTGGTAGATGGGGCACTTGTGAACAGAACATATAGGGGCAGATGTGAACAGTTCACAAGTGTACTTTTTTAAGTCTGTGAATGCAATTTTTTTTTTTAGTTTAAATTTTAATTACCCTTGTCAAACATTGAGCTATAAATTCAAAGTTTTTAGGATTGCTTCACAATTTTAATTTACTGGAAGTTAGATAACAATTAAAAGTGACTCAAAAGGAGTAGGTATATTAGCAGGGTTGCTGGCTTTTAGCCAGGCCAAAAAAAGCCGGCCGGCTTTTTTTGGTTTTAACCACTTAAGAAAAGCCGGCTTTTATTGAAAAAAGCCAGTTTTTATTTTTTAAAGTTGGTTTACAGTAAATTCGTTTTAAATTTGGATCAATTAATTTTTAATACACTTATAAATATTTTCTATTAAAAAAAATTATAGATTTCTATTAAATTTTATCAAATAAATAAGTCTTTATAACTTCTAGAAGGCAACTGTGAACGCATTATGTCTGAAAAAGAAAATATATATATATAAACATTGAAAAGGATATAAGTTAGGCTCTAAACTGGTGTTTTGAAATTCTATATTATATATAGTGTTGACTCTAAGCCGCTTTAGCAGGGTGCAGCACCCGGCGGCCCTTTTTATTTCCTTTTTGTGCCCGGCGGCTCTTTTAAACCCTTCTGATGTGCCCAGCTGCCCTTTTTAACACTTCCTATGCACCCCATGGTAATTCAATTGATACCGGAAAAATATCGCAAATTCTAGGGACTCTAAATACACCAGTTCAATATATGTTTTATGAACAAGGTACAAGTGGGCCCTTTTCGAAAAAAACGTGCCCTTATTTTATAATAGTGTTCCCTTTTTGAAAAAAATGCAACCTTTTTTAGAACAGCGTTTCCTTTTTGAAAAATGCACCCTTTATTAGGAATAATGTTCCTTTTTTGAAAAATTCACGCCCGGCGGTCCTTTTTTTCTAGCGTCAACACTAATATAGCTCCACATGTACTACACATTTTAAAGATTATATTTAATTAAAACTGTTCTTAACTGCTCTGCTCAACAAGCGCAAAATGTTTTGACACATTTACAAATTCATTTTTTAACGGAAAGATGTAAAATTCGAAAGCCTGACCATGAAAGTGATTTGGAATCGAACTGTGTTTTCCATTTTTTGATCCATCAATTACCTATTGAGTTATAAGAGATTTTGATCATGTGACAAACATGTTTTTTCACCCTTTTCTGAGTGGTTTCTTCTTTCGTGTGGAAATTTGGTTCAAAACGCTCACTTTGACACTTTTCTGAAAAATCCATTGCATTTGCAAAAAAACAGTACAATTACATAGTTTCTGAACAGCAACATCTGCTAGTTTCATGCATTTCTGAACAAAAATAAATTAAAACTTATGTCAGAAAGTTGCCCTTTTGGATTTAAAAGCCTTAATGACAAAATGTAGCACATCAAATTGGAAACATTCTTATGTGTCCATATGGAGAGATTAAGTTATAAATGTTAAAAGAGAAATTTGAAAAGATGTTTCATTTGAGGAGAGTGGTACATAAGTGTATAAAAAATAGAGCATTTAAAACAAGAAAAAAAAATTCTCCAAATAAAATTTTGAAAAGCTTGTTGCTAAGCATATTCATGCATATGCTATTCATAATGTTTTTAATAGTGAGAAGTGGTGGTGTTTTTATTAATATGACTATGTATAATTTCAAATGTTTGCTAGAAATAAAATAAGACTTGTATATTAATAGCTCTTAAAATTAAGTAATAAAACATATAACTAAGTAACCATTGTCCTCTTTAATTTTATAAAGCAGTAAAAATGAAAAAAATTGGCAGTTGGTATGGCCCTTTTAAAATTTAGCTGACATATTTGCAATTCAGAATACAAATCACAAGCAAAATCATCTAAGTTTTATTCCAGTATTAATGTCCTCATTATTGAGAAATTGGGTTACTTATTAAACTGTAAATCAATTAAATGTCATTAAAACTAATTAAAAACACTTTAAAATGTGTGGTTTATAATTACAATGCTTTATTGTATAAAAGCCAATTATGGCCAAAAAAAGCCAATTTTGACCAAAAAAAGCCGGTTAAAACCAATAAAACCCACTGGCCTGGCTTTTTTTAATTTTAGCCGGCTTTTTTGCAACCCTGTATATTAGTGTACAATTTTATGAATAATTTCTTGTATCTATGTTGAAACATTTATTTATTTATTCACATAACTAGAAAGAGGGCATCTAATTAGTTTTATCACAGTTTTTATTCACAAAAAATTATTTTTGTCTTATTTGTGCATGTGTTCACATGTGCCCCAGGTATGTTCACAACTACCCCTCCACCGGGGCACATGTAAACAAATTTAGACAAATTTTAGAATGATGATATAAGTTAGAAATTCTTGATAAATGCATCCAAAAGTTTCACCAAAAGAACAAACAAATTATAAATATCCATATAAATCAATTTTTGGTTCAATAGCTCATAACAATTTTGAGAAATAGTCAAAAATGTAAAAATTGTTCATATGTGCCCCCCTCTCCCCTATATATACAACGATTATAGTTTATCTAGATGTCAAGAAAGTTTGAAACATTATAGTGGCCACTAACTTTAAAAAGTGGCCACTAATGAAACTGAGTCTACCGGCCACTGGCTACTAACTGAATTTCCCAGTTTTCACCTATACCGTAAAGGGGAAATAGCACCCTGATTTTGATCTCGAATTACTTTAATTCATCTTTTAACTGATCCCTCAATAAAAGACTAAATCATGTGCAAAAATCACAAAATTACAAATTTAATAACTGTGCCAATTTTTGTAGTACACATGTTAAACTTTTTGTGTTATATCCGTCATGATATGTGTAAACTTTTACTAAATATAACGATAGGGACTGGGGACCGTATAAAAAGTTAGATTTCGTAATTTTTATAAAATTGATTTTTTTACTTTAAATAATGCCACAGCATGAATATTTGCTTCATTTGAAACATTTTTGCAATTGGAACTATATGCCTGCGACCAACAGTTGAGAAATTAAAGGTCGACGATAGATAACATATTGCACCCTGTATATATATATACAGGGAGAGTTCGATAGATGATTGTTTAGTAATGAAGAAAAATTATGAATTGTGTGATAAGTTAAATAAGGACAAGAGTGTTTATAGAGATACAGAAGTTGTAAGGTATAGGACAAGATATGTTTATAATACAAATTTAATGAATAAACATAAGAAAAACATAGATTGCATCGATAAAGTGAAAAGGTATAAAACAAGATTGTTTTATAATACGTGTATAAAAATTGGACAAGACATAAATGGAATAAACTTAATAAAATGTAGTGACAAAAGATGTAGAGTTTGTATTTGTGCCGATACGAATAATGGTGACAAAGTAATTGAAGAAAAATCTTTAAAATTTTGTAAGGTATATAATTGTGTGTATTGTTTAAGATGTAATGTGTGCAATCAAATGTACATAGGAGAGACTTCTACTCCTTTAAACAAGAGATTCAACAATCACAAATCAGATATTAGAAATCTTAAGTATAAAAAAGAGGATCAAGAAATAGAAATTTCACATTTTTCAGAACATGGCATAGATAACATAAGGATTTCTATATTGTGTATTATTCCTAATAAAATAGAAAAAAATATTCGTGAAAAGGATATGATGATAAAGTTTGGTACGGTATATCCATATGGACTTAATGTTATGTTTAACCATAGTAATATAATTAAAAACTTTAAAACTAAAAATTTAGATGATACAATTTACGACAAAATTAAACATGACATTGGAAATGAGTTGATTAGAAATAGTAATCAATATACTAAGTTGAATATTTTAAAAAATTAAATACTTGTACAGACATAGTAAATGCAATAATTAATTATAAAGGTGAGCGAAGAGTTAATGTGATTAAAGGTTTGATTTTCAACATTAAGAAGAAATTAATTCCCGTAAATTTAAGAACTTTACAGTCTAGGATAGAAAATGGGAATGTTGACTTAGGTTTGGATTTGTTGAGATATAGAATTAAGACACAAAAATTACAAATGTATTGTAACATTGATTATGGCCAAGTTAGTGCAATAAATAAAATCTATTTTATAATGGATTATTTAGGTGATAGCCATAAGGGTGTAAATTACAATAAAATGTTGAATAAATACAATGAATTACTACCTGTCGGAAAAATAAAAATAGTTAAGGCTTTTAAATATGATAAGCCTTTGGGGAGAACTATTTTTAATTATAATTTATTTGCTAAAGAACTAAAGAGTAGTATAGCAGGGAGTATCTGCCACTGCAATGATTCTGAATTTGTTAATTATAAAGACAAGTATTATGGACATGTTATTACTGGAGATCTAAAGATAGTAAAGGATGAGGAGTTGAGGAGGTTAATGGAGTACAGAACTAAATATAGTGTGAAACGTACTCTAACTAAAAGTGTTGCAATTAAGCGTTTTACTATTAATATAGATATATTTATAAATAAACTAATGTATAGATACAATTTGCCATCCAGTGTTTTTGACGAGTGGAAGTACTATATATTAAGAGATTTTAAACGAGAATTTTCCAGAGATTTTGACGGAGTTAATAGAGAGAAATACAACAAACTTACACATTCAATTAAAGAAATTCAGGAAAATTTTATAATCACCTATGTGGATAAAGCAAATACAAGTTATGCACTGATATGTAAGGTACTATACGGTAAACTCTTGAATGAGTGCTACAATAATAAAAATAACTATTTACCATTAAATTCGAAAGCTGCAGTAATAGAAAATAGGATTAAAGCCTTATATAAAAAAGTTAAGCTGAAACAAATGAGTCAAAGTTTCCCTTATCTCATATTAGTGCCTAAATTCCATAAAACCCCTATCAAATTCAGGAGTGTGACTTGTGGATTTGGATCATATATTGGTGCTGCTAGCAAGGCTTTGCTGGGGGTATTGGAGGGAGTGTTTGACGGAGTGATGGGGGGAGAGACGACTTTTATTATCAAAAATAGCTTTACACTATTAGATAATCTAAAAAAATTAAAAAATATTACTGGTTTATTCGCTTACGATTTTGCAGATCTTTATAACACAATTGATTTGACAGATTTAAAAGAAAAAATAGTAGATTTTTATAATAAAAATAGTACTATGGATGTTCACAATGATTTTTTCATAAATTTATTTCAGTTAGTAGTACAAGAAAACTACCTTTACGAAGGAAATACAATATTTAAACAGATTCGGGGTATTCCAATGGGGGGGGAGTTGCAGTTCCATTTTGGCAAACATTTACTTACATATATATGAAAGAAATAATAATTTAAAGAGTAACACATTATCCTACAGATATATAGATGATGTTTTGATAGTCAAATTAAACAATGATATTGAAAATATTGATTTTACATATTATCCTAAGTCTCTGAGTCTGGAACCCTCCTCCCAGAATTGTAAAAATATTAATTTTCTAGATGTGAACCTAAGCATAGAAAGTGAAAATTTGATATCTAAGTTATATGACAAGCGAAATGATTTCAACTTTAATACCTTAAAGCTGCTATATTTTGATTCCAACGTGCATGTTTCGATTAAAAGAAATGGATTAATACGAATCGAAAGACTGAGTACTAGAGTTAAAGATATGATTAACGATATTTTAGAGTGGTGCCGCTTGGGATTCAAGCATGGTTATCCTCGCAATTTCATCAGGAGAATAACTAGTGATTTTATTAAGAGTAGCAGGTACGGAACTGAACTGAACTCAGTGATGGATGAGAATGGAGGTTTTGATGAGTTGATTGATCTAATGAGTTAGTGAGATATTTTGGTGGATGTTGTAGTTCTGTTTAGTTTTTCATAGTCTTTCATTTTTTCAATTTTGGTCTTGGCGAGTGAAGGGGGACGTAGCATGCGTAAAGTCTGACTTATCCCTGCAGAGTATGTCGTTAGCCATACCGCTCGCCTTCTGTTCTGTTCTGTTATGTTTTGTAATTATATATATTTTCTTTAGTTTGGTTATTCAGTTTGATTTTAAGAGTTAAAGTTTGTGATGGTTATTTTAATTTTTTCGATGCGAGTTTCATTTTAGATATGGTGAGTGATGGTTTTTGATATTTTGTTTTGTGGTTTTAAATATATATATATATATATATATCAGACCTGCCAACCTTTGAAAATGAGAAATCGTAGCACACAAAATTTAAATTAATCTGAGGGTTGGTTGGTTGGTTTTTCGTGTTACACAGCCATCTTTTGACATTCATAAAAGGATTAAGGTTTCAGTCTTTCAACTCAATATGGTAAATGTTTTCTTTTGAAAATTTTTATACAATTTTTAGAGTTTCTTTTCGTTTTGCAGCGGTTATATATATATATATATATATATATATACAATTGTAAAAGGAACCTGGTTCCAATTTTTTAGCCCAGTGCAGTAAAATTTGAGGAAATTCGGAATTTTTTTCCTGCGATCATTTCAGGATATTCACAATTTTTCCGCAATCGTAATTCACATCTTTCTATCACGCTTCTTTCTTGAAATCCGCACTTTTTACCATGAACTTTTGACGAAATTCGCATTTTTTACCACGATCCTTTGTCGAATTTTGTGTTTTATTCCGAAATCCTTTTGACGAAGTTAGTGTTTTCTTTCTCCGATCTTTCGGTGAAAATTTGCATTTTCTTACTGATCTTTCGATGAAATTTGTATTTTCTTACTGATCTTTTGACGAAATTTGCATTTTCTTTCTGCGATATTTTGACAAAATTCACACCATTGAAAACACAAAATCTCAAATCTTCCAGGGGGACATCCCCCCCCCCCCCCCCGGAGCACCCCCTGAAATCAACACTGCATTTTTACCACGATCCTTTGACGAAATTTATTTTTTTTTATACGACCATTTGTCAAAATTCGCGGTAGTTTATCGCAAATCGTGCGATTTTGCACACTATTTCAAACCTTGCCCCTCAAAGAACCTCCACCCCCTCCTTTCCAGAAATTCTTAAAATGGCACCTTGTTTCTAAGGAAGCGAATTCCTGTATAAATATTTACAGAAATACGATTCACTGGTGGTTAATATACTTAAGAGAATGTTTTATGTTAAGAAGTTTGTTTTTTAGCCCAGATTCTTTTTTTCAAAGAGAATTTTTTAATGTCCGAATTTTCGGACTAATGGCCATTTTTTTAAAACTTTCGGAAATGAATACAGTCTGTAAGGCAGACTCTGTGTAAGATGGAAATCTGTCTAACTCGAAGTCCCTGCGAATCCATAGACATAGAGTAAAATTTGTCTCAGGCGGAATATTGTCTACTACGGAAAATTTTCTCGGTCCCGATCGATTCCACCTTAGACAGGGTTTACTGTACTTTGAAATTGTGGAAATTTCACGACAGAATCACTCCTGAAAAATATACTCTGCGGGATAAAAGTCGCATTTGTGTTTTTTGCAAAAAATCGTAGTTTAAGACCGATTTTCGTAGCATCGTAGTTTGTAGGTCCAAATCGTAGCAACTACGATTTTTTCGTAGCAGTTGGCAGGTCTGATATATATACATATGATCAGTACTGCGGTTGGAAAAAATATTTGTGGGAACTCGCCTTTTCATAGAGTAGATGTTGATGCCACCAGATTTTTGTTAAGCAAAAAGTTAATTTAAAACATTTAGCCCATAGCCGACTTTTTTTAGTTAACAGTTATAATTATTATATTCTAGTTTTTATAGTATTGTATTTGTATAGCATTCATCTAAAAGCAATATTTAATCTATCTCATAGTAACATTTTCCATCATGAATCAAAATTTAATTGAAATGAATCCATATATTACTTACTGGCACATCTAACCCAGAAGTTTCCATTAAGAACGATAATGAGAGGTGTTTTTTGTAGGGCTGCAGAGTCTGAGTTAGGCCCATTTTTGAGCAAGAGTCGGAGTCGCTAAGAAACAAGCCGACTCCAGCTTTTTTTGTTTGACAGTTTAAAGTGAAATTAAGCCAATTATATCTAATTTTAAATCTATAAAAATAATTATTACTGCTATTTTTGGACTATACCAGATTACCCACGTTAAAGATGCCTGCCAAGTTACTGCCGGTATACACAGTAGATGGAAACAGTTTTTAATTGAAAACTATAGTGGATATTTTACATTTAGTATATGAGTACTTTATCTCAATTTTTTTTACGTTTGCGGAAACCGAGGTAGAGAGGTAGTCTGTAGGGGGCCAAGGCCTGCAAAATGAAGACAATGTTTTAGGGTCAGGTCAGCAAAATAAAGACAATTTTTGTTAATGGCCCGAACCAGAGTGGTAAAAGAATAAGCAGGCTGACCGACCCAATATAACAAATTTGAAAGAATCAAACTACGCCAATAAAATAGGAACAATTTCAAAAAGACATGGCTGGACTGGGCCCAGAATAAGTACAAATGTGCCGATGCTTGTTTGACAACATCAGTACACAAATATAATATGTCGAACTAAGAGATCGGCATCGGACAGTCAGACTGTGTCTGAACCAGAGTTTAATTTTTTTAGCAGACTCGAGCCAATACATAACTTTAGTTATTCTAAAACGTGTCGCATGCAGTTTCTTTTCTGAAAATAGTAATAAAGAATTTCAGTTAACGAATTCTTTTGTAAAATTAATAAAGCAGAAAAATTTTTTCTTTCCTTTTTTCTTTCGAAGCCTATAAGAACAAAATTAATGCCAAAATAGTGAAATTTTCACTTTATTTTTCTTGCGTTGACTCATAATTTTAACCAACAGGCATCATTGGTATATTAGACAGCTCGGAGTCGAAGTCATTAAAATTTCCGAAGTCGGAGTTGGAGTCAACCAATTTTTCCACCAGTTCCGCAGCCCTAGTTTTTTGTGCTCTTTGATTTACGACAATCTGTATCGTCTGCTAATCTTCTTTCTGGTCGCAATCAAGATTTCACATATGGATCAGGAAAAAGTTCTTTTAAGGAAGGTCCTACACTGCTTATGAATATAAGTGAACTCGCTTTTTCAATAAGGAGTGAGTTTCTTGCATCAGTCATAATGCTATTCATACAGCTGAATAATCTTTCGTATTCAGAGGTTGAAATGGGTATAGTTTTCACAGTCTGGAGAAGAGGATTTAACTCTCTAGGCTCATCTCCAGTGTCGATAAACTTAATAATTATTGTTATAATAAATAACAATAATTATTGTTTCGCTTGAAAATAAGAAACGGTTGTGATCGTGCACAATTTTTTTTTTTTTTTTTTTTCCAGTAACAAACCAAATATTTCTGGGAACGGCGTTCCCGCCCAACTACAGCACTGTATATGATCCCTTTAATTTAAATAACAAACAAATTTTAGATTGAAAAGCTATCAATTGTGTGTTATTTAATAACAAAATAATAATTTAAATAATAAAAAAAAACTTGCTCCTTTGAAATTATCATAAGATTAGCAAATGTTGATAAAAAAAATATCTTACAACAAAAAATTTTCCATTAATTAAACATTACCGACCATCATCAAAAACTGCAAACCGCAATATTGTGAATGAAATGACAATAAAAATGGATACCACAAACCTATAATATAGAACTGTATGTATAAAATAAAGTGCCTTATACTTAATTACAAGAATTAATATGGAAGAAAAAAAGAAGAATATGGATACCGAAAAAATTGAAAAACTTATATATTGAATTACATTTTCAAGAGTACAGAATTCAATGATATAAGCAAATCGGTTGTTTTCTGTGAGAAAAAAAGCTAAAAGCTGAAATTTTTTTTTTCTCCTGTACTCAAACAACCAATATGACCAAGAGAATAGTTTCAAGATGAAAACAGAACATTATCAAATGGCATGAAATGGAAAAAATCCCTGCCGGCTCGGGCCTACAGGCGGAGGTAGATTTCGAAGTTAAGTACTAAATTCACCAACAAACCTTATATCAACATTAAATATTTCCTTCACTAAGAATGAGCTCTAGGGAGCTAAACATTTTGTGAAAATTCTTATATACACACGCATGCACACACGCATGTATATGGAATAGGTTTAAAAATGGCTAAAACAAATTCAGAGACCCTCAAAGTGTTAAAATATGTTAATATTTCCACAGTCGGGTTTTTATAATGTTTTAATACGTTTCTTCAAACTCACATGACGTTACATATTCACCTGCTGAGGTACATTATATATACAATATGACGTAATACATATATATTTTTAATTCGTCATACTATTTATTTCATTTTGAGTTTTCATTCTGAAATCTTGCTGTAGAAAACTTATGACGTAATATTCAATTTGTTTTCAATTCGTCAAACTATTTAATTTATTTTTTCACGTGAAAAATCTTGCAAAAGAAAAGCAATTGTTGTGGTGAGAATTTTATTGTTTTGTTTTTTTTTTAATGGTTGGCAACTGCTATAATGAAAAATATTTATTTTTTCCTGTCATTGTTGTGCAAGAGCTGGTTTTATCAGAATCTTGTTAAGACGGTATTCAAAATTTTGAACCCTCCCCATTTCCATTCCCTTGGGCCGATTTTGCCCATTTTCAATCCCCGCCGAGATATTAGCCATCTCAAAGTTGTTGGCGAGTTTGAAGACGATCCGTGCATAATTGCGACTTTTATCGTGCGGACAAAATTTAGTACATACATACATACATATGTATATATATATATATATATATAAACTTTTTAGGTGGGGGTGGTTTTGGGTTCCTGGGGTCATATAATGAAAAGTTATGAAGGAATTTTTCAAAAGTCGCACCATGGTAACGACTGCAATAGGTAGTATTTCTTACGAAATCTACCTAAAAACAATACTACCCTTTAAATATTTAATTTATAGCATAAAAAATAGAAATATTACACAACATACCGAATAAAATCCCAGTTGATTTTCAAAATATCCTCCCGCACATGGTATCGAAAAACATAATAAGATTAAGGTGAATAAAACAGTTAAGATAACATAGAAATTAAAACCTATGGATTCAGTTAATTCATTTTGAAATACCGTGATAAATTCAATTAATATAATATAAATAGAAAATAATTACATTATTTAAAATACCTAAAAACAATTTTAAATTGTTTAATTTCAATTTTACAATATTGCCAATATTCAGCGTTCAATACCACCTGGTGTAAAAAATTAAAATTATTACTTTAATAGAAGCTTTAAAAGACAAAATTTTTGGTGCTGCCATCTATTATGTTATTTTAAAACTATTATTATTATTCAAATGTCACAAGAAGAACCTAATAAAATCTAATAAAATTAAAATATATCAACTGCATTACCACTAGAGATGTAAATTTTCCGGAAAAGTTGAAGTGGCGGAAAAAAACCGGTTTTTTCCAGTTTTTTTCTGGAAAAATTGGAAAAGTTGGAAAAATTGATTTCCTATAAATGTTTCTCAAAAATAAGATATATTTTCTTAAAAAGTATACAATAATAAACTTTTTCAATATTTGTGCCCTCAAAAAAAAAAAATTATTATCCCTTTACATGTAAATATGTTATTAAAAAAGAGAGAGAGAGAAAAAGCCAGCCTTTAAAAGTTTATCCTTTCAGTCTCAGAATTCTGACAGTAGCTTTTTTTGCTTAATGTGTTTGTAATATATATAAACCAGTGTTTGTAATGCAGTAGACTCCCTCAAATCCGCACAGCTTGGGACCAGAGGTTGTGCGGATTTTAGAATTTTGCGGATTTCTGGTCATTGATTTGTTTACATTTTTGAAACATTAATTTGATTGGTAGTTAAGCAAGGGAAATTATAATGAATGCTTACAATAAAGTGAAACATTGAAATAAGTAAAATATTAAAATAATTTATTAGTTTAAAAGTAAGTAATTATTAAAATAATTATGTAAAATAAAAATTTAGAAAAATATTAAAGTACTACGAATGAAATCGATTCAATTTGATTCCAAAAGTCCTATGTTGCCATCGAGTGGTGGCAAGGAGAACAATGTTAATGCTATTATCAGTATATATAGCTTATTGCGCTCACTATAACTTTTTTCATTGTTATTTAGAGTCTTGAATGCTTTTCTTATACTGCTTTGTATGTTCAGAAATAAATTTGTCTATAATTAAAAAAAAAAAAAAAATTCCACGAACAACAATTTTAAAATAGTGTTCCGGTTCGTGGATTTTTCCATTTCAAACCCTGGAATTTTTGATATAGATATGATAATTTATATCAAAATCAAAAGTAATGTAAATTTATTTAGTAATAAATCATCTGTAATAGCCTAAAGAGAATGATTAACAAAAGATTTAGTAAAAAAAACATTGCGGTAGTCGCTGATTTCGGCGCCATCTTGAATTTTGTTCCTGCAACTTAACTGTAAATTTCATTATTTACATCTGAAAAAATACGCGGATTTTAGGGTCGCGGATTTAAGGGAGTCTACTGTATATCATTTGTCCGTTGAAATGATTTTTCAGTAGCACTTGTTTAATTATATCAGTAGAACTAATTTAAAAAACAACAACAAAAAAATCTTTACTTTCAACCAATATCACTGTTGTTTTAAAGTAGTTTTAAACTGTATTGTACATCTCATCTACATTGTACTCGTTTTCAAATACATAAAGGATGCCAGTGTAAAAGAAACGAATTATAGTAGTTTTGGTATTATTATAAATACTATTATCATTTTCAAATCTTCCACTGTTTAAAAATTAGTATTATTTTACAATATTACTCCCCCCCCCCCTCCCCCCCCCCCCCCCCTTACAGTTACAATTTTCATTTCCTGTGTATGTAGTTTTGGCACGGCTTTCCAGACTAAATCCAAACTAAGTTTTAGCAAGATTTAGATCCTTAATATTGAAAGCCATATATTTTTTAAAAATGAAACGTTTAAAACAGGTGGATTTTTTCATATGTTTAAAAGTTGTTCTCAACTAGATTTTTCACAGAGATTTGCTTACATTTTCTTTGCAAAGTTTGTATGTATTTATATTTTTTGAAAATACATTTAGACAACTCTAAGAATCTATATTTCAAGAAAAGAAAAAAAATGATACATAATTTCAACTGCATGTTATTATCAAAAGAAATTTTTCTAACAATAGTGAAAAATTACAGCCATGCGATTAAAAATAAATGCATGTTTCAAATTTTACATTAAATTTTCCATCTTACCATTTTCATTTATTGGTATAATATTGAAATACTTTTGCACATGAATTTTCATTTTTAACGAGAGAAGCCGCATTTAATTATCTTACCAGGGATTTACTTGGATTTTTTTTTTTCACACAATCATGTTTTTGCGAAATTGTGAACTTGGAAAAACTGTGAATGAAATGTAAAAAATGTAACCAGAATTTTGTAAATTAGAAATTATCATAATTAAGTTCTTATTTAGACATTATTGAGATGGTCTTTTGTACATATAAATAGCTGGATAATAGATTCATTGGTTATTGCAGCTATTATGCAACAGCTTTTCTTTAATTCTAAAATCATTGCATTTGTGAAGGATTTAATTTGGAGATTGTAAAAGAATTCTGAAATGTCTAGTTTTAAGAGAAAGAATTTTGTTAAAGGTCATATGTTATAAGGAGAAAAAACTGAAGGATCCTTTAAGAAACTCAAATTCTTTCTAAAGAGATCCCTGCTTACAGATAAGATTTTCCATGTTAAGGTTTTCATGAGGGACACTAAACATGAAAAAAATATAAATAAACAGGGGTGGGGAATTTCTAGAAAATCTTACCAGTCATGGATTTATTTCACCAGCCAGTAAAATGCAATCTACAGTTGAAAATTTTTATGACAAAATTACGCAACTCAAAAATAGTTGGTTACTATTACTATAATGCATTTTCATATTTTTCTTCCCTATAAATTAAAAAAAAAATAAACAAGAGATGAAAGTTTAATATAAAATAGAACTTAGTACCATGTTTACATCGCAATAATTAGGAAAGTTGAAAAATATAGCTAACTAATAAAAAAAAAGTTTTCGGCATATCTCTATAGTTTGCAGTTTTCAAAAACTACCTAAAAATTCACTCGCCCTGTTAGAAAATTCACTCGCCAATGGCGAGTAAAATGATGCATTTTCCTATCCCTGTAAATAAAAGTAACAGAATGTAGCAATTTTGACTATATTATTTTATAAATAAAATTTCAATTTTTCCAATTTGGAAAAATTGAAAAATAGCCCTTCGGAAAAAAAACTGAAAAAAAACGGTTTTTTTCCTAACTTTTCCGGTTTTTTTCCGAGCATTCCCATCTCTAATTACCACACAAATCCTAATATATAAATAATACCATACTATATATCATTATTTAAAAAAAAATTTAAATAAATTAAATGTTAATAAAATGCTTACACTATATTCTATTACCTAACCCATTTAATCTACACTGAGAAATTAAAAATTTTTATAACATTGATAATATATAGACTGATACATATTGATACTATATGCTATAACATAAAATAAATTATATATAATAAAAATATAAAAAACTTTAATAATTACTATTAAATATAAAAAATAATAAATTAATAAAATGAACAAGAAAAAAAAAATGTATGTTTATAGAAGATTGTCATATTCTAAAATTGCCAATAGCCTAAAGATCACAAATATAGTGTGTGGATTATCTTCATATTAGCCATAAAAAAGCTAAAAAATTGTGACAATCAAACACATTAAACCGATAATTAATCATGTAATACAAAGTTGAAAATAAAACAATATTAAAAAGTATAGAGGAATAATAATATAAACTAATTACCCAATTTTAATACATACAGTATAACATTAGTTATATCAAATAAACTTATATGCATATTAATCACTATAAAGATGGTATGCTATTATTAATTAATATGATATTGTCCTGAGTAGACTAAAATTTAAAAACATGTTAATTTTGAATTTGATTAAATAAGCTAAATTTAATATGAATTGAAATAAGAAAAAGAAATGTCACCAATTACATATAAAACATCAAATCAACATACATATAAAATACGTATTAGAATTGTAGTTATAATACAAAAACCGCATAATTTTTTTTTTTTTTATTAACCATTGCGTATTATACAGAAAACTCCACCTTCCTCCGTACTCTAACATCTACCCACCCAATCATCCTATAGTAATTGTTTATTATTATTTTATAAAATTTTGTTTGTAATTTTGTTTACGCATGTGTTAATTTGTTTTTTTTTTTTAAGATCATGTAAGTACTAATTGTATATTAATGAATATATGAATTTTTTTGGAAAACCATGATTTAATGCATTATAAATTAGTTTTTTAATATTATTGTTAATTAGATGAGGAGAACATAAACATTTTATTCTATATAAATGATTAAGTATTATATTTCGATATACAGAATGATGAAGACAAGATTTAAAATTTGTAAATGTATTAACTTTGAATTTAAATTCTTTACGTTTATCATATAAATCTATTATTGTTTTGTTGTCTTTTATTGTAATTTTAAGGTCTAAGAAGTTAATTGCATTGTTAGATAAGAGGTTTTACGTTAATTCCAAATTAATGGGATAAATCAACTAGAAATTGAGAAATTTTAGATTGATCAGTGGCAATTAAATTTATGTCATCAATATAACGATATAAATGGAGATTATTATTAGTAAAAGTACATCCATAGTGATATAAGTCTGATAATAAACTGGATGTACAACCACCTTGTGGTATACCGACGTGCTGTAAATATAATGTGTTATCTTGCAATATATAATTATTATAGATAATGAAGTTTGTTAAAGATTTAAAATAAGCGATATCAATATTAGATGGTAATTCCAGTTTTTTATAATACTTTTTAAATAATGCATTTATAATATTATGTAAATCTAATAAGTCTATATTATTAAAAAGATCTTTGAAGTCATATGTCATTATATTATATACACAATGAAGATTTTTTAAAATATTGACCAGTTGATAGCTATTTTTTTATACAATGTGTATTATCATTGTTTGTAGTAAGTATATATAATTGATTAAGAATTTTTAATAGAAGTTTATTGGCTTTATTATTATATGTATTGCAACCAATAGTTACAGTCCTAAATTTAATTGGAGTTTTATGAAATTTGGGAATAAGAACTAAATAAGGATAATTAAAGTTAGTAGATAGAATATTTAATAGTTTATAATAACTTTGAATTTTACGATTATTTACAATTGCATTTTTATTAGTTTTTTGAAAAGATTTATTAGAAGAAATACAGGTTGTAAGAAGTTGGTGATAATAAGATTTACATATGATTGCATGATTATTAGGAGATTTGTCTACATATATAATAACGTAGTTTTTTTGTAATTTAGTAATTTGTTGGAAAAAATGCTTTGTGCTAATAGAAACCAAATCAGAAATATTATTTTTTAAAGCCATAGTTAATTTTTCAATTACTAATATTTTCCATTGATTAAAATATTCAATAGTTTTATTGTAATAGATTGAAATTTTATATATAAAAATATCTATATCATATGTAAACTGTTTGATAATAGATTTAACAGTAAATTTAGATGGAAGTCTATATTTAGAACCATAACCCATTAGTTTTTTCAATTTAAAATCATTAACAATATTAAGATTTCCAGTGATTATATGTCCATGATCATTGTTTATATATTTTTTTAGATTGGGGTCATTGCATTTACATGGAAAATTACTTGCAGCAGATGTATTTTTTGAAAATGTATTGTAGTTAAAAATCTTTCTACCAATTGTATTCAGATATTTAAAGGTTTTTGATATATGAAGATTATTAATAGGAAAATAACAGTTTTTATCATTAATTATAGAATTGATATTAATTTTATTAAATATATGATTTGAAAAAGTTATTATCATTTGAGTATTCGTGTTTTGAATTTTATGTTTTTTTTTTTTTTTTTTTTTTTTGTAAATTAATATTTATAAGATTAACCCTAGTCATAATGAGATCAAAATAAATATCAGAAAAATGTTTAAAGAAAGATTTACTTAGAAATACATTTAAATGTTGTACAATCTGTTTCTTTTTAATAGCAAATATGTATTTTCGAATTAATAACCAGTTATAATGCTTTAAATATTTACTTTGAAGATCATTAACTTGTTTAGTGATATATTTTTTGAAAACTACAACTGATGATGAACCCTTTCCACGTTTGTTTCGTGTTGTTTTACAATTTAAATTATGATTAAGAGTATTATAAGTTGGAGAATAATCAATCGTGTTATTTATAGATGTGAAGACTTTGACAGGTCCATTAAATATTTCACTATTAAGTCCATAAGGATAAATTGTGTTGTAATATTTAATGTATGATGACTCCATATAAAGCCGTTCTGATTTATTTTTTAGAATTTGAAAAATTTCAGCTGTCGTATTTTTAAATTGATGTTTATGAAAATGTTGAATTTCAGCTGTAGACAGTATATTTTTTACTTTGTTTTTATTAGAGTCTGAACGATGTTGATTGATACGTTTATGAATTGGACCTGATGTTTCAACTATATATTTCATGTTACATAAGTTGCACTTTATGCAATAAATAACATTAAATGCTTTACAAAAATTTGAATAATTAGGATCTGAGACAATTTGTGTCTGAGAAGCGTATGGACATGTCTTGCACTGAGCATCTAAACACTTACGAAAAAGTAAAGGACGGGGGGGAGAGTATAAATGGTCACTGGATGACGATCCAGGAACAACCCCATTATTGTTTCTGTACCGGGCACTACACTGCATAGATGCTAAGTGTATCTTGCCAGGATCGAGATGTTTACTAAGAACTGCCATATAAAATTTTTTTGGGGAAAATGCAATAATTGCAAAAAATAAGAAAATATAATAATATAAAAATCAATAATAAATGAAATTAAATTAGCCTAGATTAAATTTAATATTAAATATCTTGAGTATGAAATATAAATTTATATACAATATGTACAAATCAGAGAAGCAGTACTCAAAAACCATCTTTAATATTTCCAAAACCAAATAATGATAACCCAAAGTGCATAAACTACAAAAGCAAGAAACCATTGGATTTTTTAGAACAAATAAAATAACTGCATATCTAAAATCCAAAACCTAGAACGACAATAACCATGCAAAGACGACCAAAAACGCTATCCCAATTGACTTCTCAGATCAAAGAAATATAAATATAAATGACTAAAGCATATTACAATTAAAACTATTACTAGAAATATTTATTGCTACCATATATTGATGTATATATATAAAAAGAATAGCTCATACAGAATAAATTTATGAAAAGCAATAGCAAAAAAAAAAAAAAATTAATCTAATTAATTGAAAATATATAGGACAATATCATACAATAACATCAAGAAAATACATATAAAATACATAACTAGAAAGGTAAAAATCATAAAATGAAACTTTGCTATATTAATACATGGAAATTATTCCAGAGGGAAACATTCGCCTTGGATACAATATTTCAAATGAAAATCAAATTTCAAAGTAATTGCTTAATAGGCGCAAAGGCCAACCTAGTGAAAAAGATTCCAAGCCGGGAGTCGAACCCGGGCCATCAGTATAGCGCACTGACGTTCTACCGACTGAACCACTTGGAACGATACCCAGCAAGGAAAATTTCTCACTATTATATGTTGGCAAGGCTACAAACGCAGCACAAGATGGAATATTTACCGTGAGCCACCAACCTGGGGCAAACACGGAATATAATTAAATCCAGCATCGATAGAAACTATATTAATACATGGAAATTATTCCAGAGGGAAACATTCACCTTGGATACAATATTTCAAATGAAAATCAAATTTCAAAGTAATTGCTTAATAGGCACAAAGGCCAACATAGTGAAAAAGATTCCAAGTCGGGACTCGAACCCGGGCTATCAGTATAGCGCACTGACGTTCTACCGACTGAACCACTTGGAACGATACCCAGCAAGGAAAATTTCTCACTATTATATGTTGGCAAGGCTAAATATTCCATCTTGTGCTGCGTTTGTAGCCTTGCCAACATATAATAGTGAGAAATTTTCCTCTCAAGTCTCAAAAATCAAGTCACTGCTGCTCCAGCCATGCCAAACATTTGCAAAACATTCAAAAAAAGCTTCAGAATTGCTAATTTGTTCATTTTCTTCATTCCACTCTGCAGCTTACGGCAGCTGAAGTTAAACTCAAAGGAAAAGGAACTCTAAGAAAGGGATCGAAAATATTTATATGTATTCGTAGTTCGGAAAGGACTGCTTGCACACAAGAAATATCATAGTTAAAAAAAGGCTTTCAAAATGGATTTTGATAGTAAAAAATAAACCTTTAAAAATGGATTTCGGTTAACCGAGAGTTTCGGATAAAAGAGGTTCTACTGTACATATCACAATGTAGATTACTTTAATTTTTAAAAGGCTGATGTAAATAAGACTAAATATTGCAAAGATGGATGCAATGGATATCCGGCTGATTTTTCAATATCCGAAATATCATCAGATATCCGAATCACAATCATCAGATATCCGGCAGTGCGCAGCAAAGCACATATATAAGGATAAGAGAAATCGTATGACCCCAAACAATGCAGAACAATTTTTGTTTATAATGCAATATATGAAATACAGTGGAACTTCCCTTTAACGAAGTTCCTATTTAACGGAAGTTTTCTATTTAACGAAATTTTCTGCTGAACCTTGCCTTTGATCACCATTAACATGCAAATTAATCTCCATATTACGAAAAATAAATTCTATATAACGAAGTTTATTCCACTTTCATTCGTGTACAACATTGAAATGGATAGGTTGCTGTTGCAACGAATGTATGAATTTATTTCAGAAAATTTTATGAAAATGAAATTATTTATTTATTTATTTAATCATTTGCATTCAAAAGAAGAAATGCTAAAAGTCTTCGATATAATAAGAAGGGAATTCCAATATCACGAAAATGTTACAGATGAACTGTTCGGATACTTAGAAAAGTGCGAAATTTTTTTGAACAGCGTATTTTTTTAGAAGAAACCTGTACAATGTACTATTACAGACTTTTTTAAAGTTAAGGATTTGGAATACTAAGAAAAAAAGAGAAAACCTATGCTTCAGTTTTTATTTACCTCTCTTTATTATGTGTTTTTTAAGAAATTATTCCAATTAAATTTTTCTCACATGTCTATTGACTGCATAAAAAAAGTTACTGCCCAAATTAAAATACATTTTTTCCAATATTTCCATTTTTTATGAATATTTTTCATTTTATGCATGTGTATTTTATTATACAAATTTCATCAATTTGAGTTGATTTCTATTTAACGAATTTTCTTTATAACAAAGTGTTTAAGCGTAATGAAGAGACTTCGTTAAATGGACGTTTCACTGTATAGTAAGTTCACTATTCATGAGTAAGAGGTAATTCTCAAAAGTTTAAAGACTTGCCAGATTTCCTAACATTGATATTTGAACTCTTTATATTAAATTTAAGTTTACATCTTTTATAAAATTCTACCTTTTACTTTCAGATTGTAAAACAAAATTTGAAGTCGTTTATTAAAGTGTGATTTTGTTATTTTTTTTTTTTTTTCTTTTGAGTTTAACAATTAAACAGGCCTATTTTTGCTTTCTTCTATCTTTTTTCTATCTTCAATAGAAGAAAGTATTGTAATCGAAATTTTTTTTTGATTTTCGGTTTTCAACAGATTTAGACATTTTAGGGTTATGAGGTCCCAAAAACATGTTTATACAAAATGTCTATCTGTCAGTCGCCATCGTATCATCAAAAAGTGTATGAAGTTATGCATAGAATTGAACCAATTTTTTTTTTAAATGTTTTTGGCTATGGCCAGCAGACCCTCCTTCAATATGGAAACATCCTACAAGAAGGGGGTGCTGTAATTGCGATTTTTGTGCCATTTTCATTATTGGACTATCGAAAAGTGTATGAAGTTATGCATAGAATTGAACCAAATTTTTTTGTGTATGTTTTTGGCTGTGCCCAGCAGGTCCTTCTTCAATATAGAAGAATTCTGCCAGAAGGGGGTGCTGTAATTGTGATTTCTGTGCCATTTTCCTTTTTGTACCATCGAAAAGTGTATGAAGTTATCCATATAATTGAACCAAATTTTCTGTGTATGTTTTTGGCTCTGTCCAGCAGGTTCTCCTTTAATTTGGAAATATTCTGCTAGAAGGAGCCTCTGTAATAGCGAATTTTGTGCCACTTTCTTTCTTGTACCATTGAAAAGTGTATGAAGTTATGCATAGAATTGAACTAATTTTTGGAGGTATGTTTTTGTCTATAGCCAGCAGATCCTTCTTCAATTTGAAAACATTCTGCCGGAAGGGGGTGCTATAATAGTGATTTTTGTGTTATTTTCATTATTTTAGAATCGAAAAGTATATGAAGCTAAGCATAGAACTGAAGAAATTTTTTGTGCATATTTTTGGCTATAGCCAGCAGATCCTCCTCCAATTTGAAAATATTCCGGTGGAAGGCGGTGCTATAATCACACATGAAAGTGCGAAATGGGAAAAAAAGTGGAAATTTTTTTCCAGCTATACAATAAGGCCAAACTCGCATAATTTAGACACATTTTAACAGTTTCATACAATAAAATGAATTATGACTGTACATATGATTGTTATTTTCTTTTTGTAACTTACAGAGTATTAAAAGAAAAGTAAATAAATAAATAACAATAAATGCATAAATTCATTAAATCAAAAAAGAAAATTGGTAACAAGTTTGCTAAAAGTATAAATCCATCCAAATGTATCTGATAAATTTATGTGAAGTATAGAGATTAATTTTTCAAAATAAATGTATTATTTTGAATGATTTGACTGTTTAAGACTTTACTTAATTAAAAAATAAATAAATAAATAAAAATCTATGCTAAATATATGCACGCCAAATTGATCTTTACTCCAGAAATACTTTTCCAAAAATGTGTCACTGAAATTATCCAGAAGTGTTTTATAAATAGGATAAACCTTATGAAGTAAAGAACCTTATGGAAACTTCCTTTCCCTAGTTAAAGAACTAAAATTTACATGACTTCCAGATGCTTATAATAAAAGCTCGCCTTGGATTTAATAGTGCAGCAATTCAGAAACAAACCCCAAGGATTTGAGTAGACAAAATGTCTAATTATTAAGTTTTCTAGCCCCCCCCCCCACCATGTGCTTCTAATATTTTCTTTGCATTTTTGCATCAGTCCAGAGAATGTCCAAATTTGCTTTTAAAAAAGTGGAATTCCTCTGTTAGGAGAAACTCTTTCATGCCTCTATAACAGTGATTTTTGTGTTATTTTCATTATTTTGCCATCGAAAAGTGTATGAAGCCAAGCATAGAATTGAACCAAATTTATATGTATATTTTTGGTTATGGCCAGCAGTTTCGGCACTGTAATAGTGATTTTTGCAAAAAAAATTTCGATTTTTCAGTTTTTTTTTTTTTTTTTTTGTAAAGTATATTGGCAGCTCGTGAAGCGACGGGAACTTCACATCCTGCTAAGCTGGCTAGTCACAAATAGCTGATGTACAACAGAATAACAAAAAAATTATTGATTTTAATAAATATCATGATCGAGATTAACTTATTCTTATTCTGATTAATTAACTGGAGCAGAAATTTTAGATGAAAATCAAAGTTTGTATAATACTGAACTAATAATATTGTTGAAATATTAACATTTGTAACTACATTTTGAAATATTAAGATGTATGAGATTGGGATTGGCACATCAAACTAGTTATTTTTACAACTTCACTATAAATATTTAAAATTAAAAGTAATTTTCTTTTTACTCATAAATATCAAAGTAATTTAACTTAAAATAAAACTAAATGTGACTTAAAGCAAAATAGTATTAAATAATTAAAACAGAAAAAAGACATCAACTAAACCTATGTTTGGAGAAAATAACTCTTTAACCATGGATATATGAGTTGATATTTTATGTTTAAATTATAAAAAGAAAGTACAGTGAAACTCGTTTAAGATACGAATCAAGGGACTGAGAGCATTTCGTATCTTAAGCGGGATCGTATCTTATCCGGATTTCATAGATTCCCGAGTAATAATGCATGTAAAGGCAGTGCACATTGTTATTAACGTATTTTAACCATTTATAACTCTCATTTTACCCATTTCTAACAATTTTTAGATATTATAGAAAATTTAAGTTTAAAATTTTGAAATAAAGAATTACTTTATTTTTCTCAAAAAATTTATTGAGTCAAAATTAAAATGTCAAATTATAAAAAGACAATAAAACGAAATTTTTGTTAATCTTTAGAAAACAACAACTAAAATACACTACATACTTAAACAGGAAAAATAATAAATTTTCATAATTACTTTTAGAACGACAAACTAAATGTATGCAAGGAACAATAATTATTTGTTACATTATCTAAATTAAACTAAGTGTAGTAGTTTTAATTTGTTGAAAAAAAGTCGTTTACCTTGGTTTGGTGCAACTTAGGGCGAGATTTTATCACGAAGCTTTCTGCCTTGTTGATGTTGTAGATAAAATCTTTGACAGATGGACCAGCATCCATCGAAGAGGCGTACTGTCGAAGTAAGCTGAACGAGCTCATTACAGATGCGAATGATGGTATGGCTGGCACATCCGTTTCTTCACCCGCGTCATCTACTTCTTCTTCTGAAGGCCTAGGTTCATCGGAACTTTTGACATCTGCGATTATATCCGGGATAGAACGAACTTCACATGCTACAAGCTGATCGTCAATTTCGACAAATGAGTCCCAATCTTCGCATTCTTCTTGATACTGCTCCTCTTCTGCGATGTCAACGTTTCGAAAAGTGCCGGCGACGTCAAAGGCTTTACAGAAGCAGTTCACAATGGTGGATGATGTTACGTCTTCCCAGGACGCTCTCAGGAAATGCATAGCGTCTAAGAGGTTAATAGGCTTACAGGTTGGGCAGGATAGATCCTTTTCACGATGATCTATTTGGTGTAGATGACGTACAACTACACGACTTTTGTATTTCATTTTGAGAACATGAATTATGCCCTGATCCATGGATTGAACAACGCTAGTTGCATTAGGGGGTAAAAAGACTAGTTCGACGTTTTGTAAACCGGGGATATCCTTGGGATGGGCGGGACAGTTGTCGGCGAGACACAATACTCTCCTGGACTCCTTTTTCATTCATTCATCGAACTTGCGGATCTACTTAACGAATATATCGCCTGTCATCCATGCTTTGGCTTGACTTTCATAATCGCAGGGCAGATTTCTAGCATTTTTAAAGCAGCGAGGATTCCGCGACTTGCCGATGATGAGGGGTTTTAATTTATCCGTTCCGCTCATATTTGAACCAACAAGAACAGTTATACGTTCTTTGCTAAGTTTGCCCTCAGAACATTTCTCACCTTTAAACGCCATAGTTTTATCTGGCATTAATTTTAAAAAAAGGCCCATCTCGTCGACATTGTAAATATTGCATCTTGAGTACTTTTTCAATAACGGCGCGAGCACGTTAATTTTCCAACAATTGACATCATCTACATTCACAGCTGTCGACTCTCCGCATACCTTCCTATAAACTATGCCGTATCTTTGTCTGAAGCGGTCTAGCCAACCGTTGCTAGGCGTGAAATCCACCCCAAGACGTGTAGCAATTTCGCAGGCCTTTTCCTTAATCAATGATCCATTAGTTGGGATGTTCATCGATCGGGTTTGGGTGAACCACTGAAATAAAATCTTCTCCAATTTTTCAAATTTTGCCACCTTAATTTTCTTTCTGCTAGAGCCTCCAGCTGATGCACTGCTTTCCAGTCTCTGTCTATTTTTTAACAGAGCTCGCAGAGTTGACTCGGGGATTCCCACAGATTTGGCAAAGCCTGTCTTGTTTATCACATTCTCGGCGTCATATTTCCTTAACACATCCAGTTTTTCAGTCAATTAAAGTGCTTTTCTTTTTACTTTCAGTCACTCATCCATTATTTATTCCTATTACTATTCAGCGGATAAACAAAAGACTAGATTTATGCCTTTCGACAGCTTTGCCGGTACAGAGGTTTCGAAGGCACAGTGTTCTCAGATAGGTTTTCCCTTTTTCACTAGACTACCGAATAAAAATTCCATAGATTCTAAAGTCACGTGAAATGGAAGAAATTCTGCACTTTGATTGGCTGTAACGGCCTGGCTGAATCACATACGAGATTCATGAACACCGGTTTGTGTTATACAAAAACAATCTCCCCCCACCCTCTGTTAGCGAAATAATTGCTTAAAGACAATTTCTCCCCACTGCCCATCTCTTTACTTCCTCTTCCATGTATCACGTTCATTGTCAGAAAAAAACAGAAGTCTAAAAAAAATCCTTTTTTTTCCATTAGATTTCAAGAAAATATTGCTAGTCTTCTAAAAATTCCCTAAATAGGCTTGAGTTTCCCTATATCTAGGGATTTTCCCCTAGATCGGAGAACACTGCGAAGGCACGGTATGAAGCTGCGTCACATCACGTGATTATGACGTTAAGGAGAACTTTCCCGATCCTTCCACAGGGACTTCGAACTGGGGAGGGAGGGGGAAGGCGCCAAGACAAAGACTCCAGCACAATTCAGTTGCTCTTTTGAGCTATTCTGTCCTAAATACACGTGATAAACGGATTATATAAGCACCATTTCGTATATTAAGCGGGTTTTTTTTACATCAAGGGACAAATTTTCTTCGTATATTAAGCGGGATCGTATCTTATGCGTACGTATATTAAGCGGGTAATTTTACACAGGTTTAATAGGCGTTTTTCAAGGGACCGAAGATAATTCGTATCTTAAGCGGGTGTATCTTAAACAAGTTTCACTGTATTTCTTTGTGAAAATACTCTACAATTATAGGCATATAGCCCAGTGGTTAGGGAGTTGAATTTGGAATTAATAAGGGGAAAGCTGGAAATTGTTTTAATCCCTTCTGTTTAGATCTAGAATGAATGAATATGCTATGTTTTCCCCCTCGTACTAGGTGAGTGTTAGGAAATATGTATAGATTTATAGTCAAAAAACACGTTTTTTTTTGCATACCATAACAATATCTCAAAACAGCTAACTCTGACAAAAACATTGTCAATACAAATGTTGTAGAGCTTAAAATTCTGAGTACTTAATATTTCTGTTCAACATTAAGGTCACAATCCTACTTTAAAGTTTTAGACCTGTGCTCAGGGGGTTGAACTCAGAATTAATTTGGAGAAAGCTGAAAATTGTTTTAATCCCTTCAGTTTAGGTCTAAAATGAACGTACTATGTTTTCTTCCTCGTACTTGGGTGAATGTTAGAAAATATGTACATATTCTTATTCGTATTCATATTCGAGGATGGAGTAGCACAGCTGACGTTTATTCCAACAGAGCGAAAAATGTCCAGACCAGGAATCGAACCTGGATACTTGGCGTGCCGTGCCAATGCCTTACCTATTAGGCTATCCGGATGATACCCGGCTGACATAATTCACCCTTATTTGTTGGACTTGGCTGCGAACTGCAGCGCTAGTTTCATGTGTACATATTTATTTTCGAAAGACACATTTTTTTTAATTACCTTAACAATATCTCAAAACAGCTAACTCTATAAAAATCTTGTCAATACAAATGTTGTAGAGCTTAAAATTCTGAATAAAATGAGTACCCATATTAATATTTTTGTTCATAATTAAGGTTGAAATTCCATTTCAAAATTTTGAATTAATCGCTAATCAAGAGCTTGAAGCCAGGAGAGAACAAATTAACTTAACAATATCTCAAAAGAGCTAACTCCAACAATAACATTCTCAATACAAAAGTTGTAGAGCCTAAAATTCTAAATAAAATGAGTACCTACACTTAATATTTTTGTTCAATATTAAGGCCACAATTTTGAGATATTGTTTAGTTAACTTGGTCTCTCTTGGCTTCAAGTTCTTGATTTGAAAAATTTTGAAATACAATTGCGACCTTAATGTTGAACAAAAATATTAATGATGGTACTCATTTTATTC
This sequence comes from Maratus speciosus, assembly GCA_963932465.1. Classification (NCBI taxonomy): domain Eukaryota; kingdom Metazoa; phylum Arthropoda; class Arachnida; order Araneae; family Salticidae; genus Maratus; species Maratus speciosus. The sequence goes on from OZ010791.1 coordinate 417,973,328, forward strand.
AGAATTTTAAGCTCTACAACATTTGTATTGACAATGTTTTTTTATAGAGTTAGCTGTCTTGAGATACTGTTAATGTAATAAGAAAAACATATTTTTTGAAAATAAATATGTACATATTTTCTAACATTCACCCAAGTACGAGAAAGAAAGCATAGTCCGTTCATTTTAGACCTAAACTGAAAGGATTAAAACAATTTTCAGTTTTCTCCAAATTAATTCTGAGTTCAATCTCCTGAGCACGTGTCTAAAACTTTAAAGTAGAAGTGTGACCTTAATGTTCAACAAAAATATTAAGTGTAGGTACTCATTTTACTCAAAATTTTAAGCTCTACAACATTTGTATTGACAATGTTTTTGACAGAATTAGCTGTTTTGAGATATCGTTATGATATTTAATAAAACGTGTTTTTTGACTATAAATCTGTACATATTTTCTAACGCTCACCTACTGCGAGAGGGAAAACTTAGCATATTCATTCTAGACCTAAACTAAATGGATTAAAACAATTTCCAGCTTTCCCCAAATTAATTCCGAATTCGGCCTTTTTTCCCTCCCCCTACCACTGGCTAATATTAATTGGTTGAAATTTGTTGCACAAATTAATTATTAGCAATATAGTCAATCCAATATGCAAATCCAATAGCAATTATCAGCATTTCATTGTACAAATAAACAGAATATTTTAAACATTATTAAACTACATTACAGGACTTGAATTTCGATATGGGATGGCAGGATTCATGCCCTAAAGAATATTGTGGGCGGGAGGCTCCTGTTTCGAAAAAATCATTTTCTGAAAATGTTTCTTTGTAAATCGACGATCAAGTCTCGGGACCAACCGACAAATTTTGTGACATTTTCCGCTATTGATCGGCAGATTTCAGTTTCTTCTTACGACAGATTGTCAAAATTCACGATTGTTTTTCTGCATCTGACTTAAAAATTTTGAGATTTTTTTTGATTTTGACGAAATCAGCCATATTTTTCTTATGACTGATTTACATATTTTGCGATGTTTTTTCCCTGTGCCCAAAATAAAAAATAACTAAAAGAACGGCTACCCAGAGGCTGAGCCCTACCAAATTGGGCAATAGTCAGCACCAGGGTTGGTAAGAAAACGGGGTTTTTTTTTTTTTTTTCAAAAAAACTAAAAAACCCGTTTTTTTTTTGGTTTAAACTGGGTTTTTAATAATATATTTTCCTATTACATATACATGCATATTTATTGATAAAAATTAACATTGTTGGATATATAAGTAATATAACTTCATTTAAAAATAATTTAAATTAAATAATTACAATCAATTGTGTAGAAAATTGAAACCATTTAAAATTTAAACATTTTTATTAAAAGCTATGTCTTATGTTCCATGAATAAAATGCTCTACATAGTGAAACATTGATACCTTGAAAATCTTATTAAACAATCTTTTGATTACTAGTACTATAAATAAATAAATAGTGTAGTTTCATAAATATACTTTTCCATAGCTATTCAAAATAATTTCTTTGAAATATTTGCAACCTGAGATATCTGATTTTTCCGTTACATGAACAATTATCTTTTATTGAAAGTAAAGCTTTTTATAAAGAATTCCTGGAATGATTTGAATTTAGCAGTAGGGTCTGTACACATTTGAAGAAGGATTGTGTATTGTCATTTGACACTCCTCCTCAGAAACTGCCATGTTGTTAAAAAAAGACAACAGTAAAATAAACTGAAATACCTATTTACCAGCTTTTTAGACTACTGAAAACATTGATCTTACAATGGAAAGTAGATTTATAAAAGTTGTCATCCACTAAAACATTTAAACAGCCATCAGACTTAATACACAGGATTTTTTTCTAAGCTATTTTATAATACGTATTACTTTTATATGTATAAACTAAAAATTAATAATATATATTTCTCGGCATTTTTATGAGACTTTTCTCTGTTATGTCTTATGTGAACCTTATCTCGATTTTTACCCATTTTTTTGTCAGATCTAAATAGTGGATTCTATTATACAATAGACGATTTAAATATCGTATTGCATATTTTAGTTAAAAGTAATCAGGTGCTTCGCTAGCACCCAATTTTTCAGTGTCCTCTTATTTGATTTCATATCTTGAGTTTCTTTTTTATTCTTAAGACTGTTCTAAAATCTGAAAAGGCAACTTTATGACATAAGTTTTAATTTATTTTTGTTCAGAAATGCATGAAACTAGCAGATGCTGTTGTTCAGAAACTATGTAATAGAACTATGTTTTCCGTTTTTTTATTTTTATTATTTTTTATTATTATTATTATTTTGCAAACACAATAGATCTTTCATAAAATAGTGTCAAAGTTAGCGTTTTGAACCGAATTTCCGCGCAAAAGAAAAATAACTACTCAAGGAAGGTTAAAAACATTTTTGTCACGTGATCAAAATTGCAAAAACGTGATCAATAGGTAATTTATTCATCAAAAATGGAAAACACAGTTCGACTCCAAATCGCTTCCAGTCAGGCCTTCCAATTTTATCTTTCTGTTAAAAAATGAATTTGTAAATGTGTCAAAGCATTTTGCACTTGTTGATTTGAGCAATTGAGAACAGCCTTAAAAGATAATCTCCCCGAACAAGAAAATTTTCTTTTGCAGCTTGACTGAAATCTTAAAGGTCATTTTATGTTATTAATTGTAAATAATCTGCGTTTTCTCAAAGGAAAATATTTTATTCAGAATATTGAATATTTTTAATCTATTTTATCTTTGCTACATTCACATGTTTTAAATTTTATCTTTAGAGCTTCAGATATGTTCATCAATACATGCAATTTGCATCCTACATGCATACAAATATAACCTAGACTCACTATGTCTCACAGTGACTGCTGGGAATAAGACTGTTAAAAGTAGAAATTATTTATATCCAATAATTTGAAACACTTAAATTACAAAAATGAGAAAATATTATATTAGATCTTTTCTAAAAAACCAGTTGGTTAACCAATTGATTTAAACCGTGCCAATACTGCTGGTAACAGTATAAAATCATAATGCAAAACCCCAATCTGAATGTAGGAATGCAAGAAAAACAAAAGCTTACTAAACCCAATAGCCATGATACAACAAAAACTCACAGCCAATCATTCATTAGCATACAGAACAAAAAGTAACCAATGGAGAGAATTACTTATGATTACGTCATCATTTAGGCATATGTAATTCTTAGTAAATCTTAACTAATCAAGTAATCTAAGTAGTAAAAGTGTATTTTTAGCTCAAATCTGCCATTTTGGCTATTTTTAAAAATAAAAGGCTTAAAAAAAAGAAGAAGAAAAATAACTAACTGCTTGTTTTTTTCTTCCCAGCTAATTTAAGAAAAATTAGTTAGTCTGCTATGTAGATTTAAAGCTTATGAAAAAAGTTTGATTAATTAAAAATGTTTGTCACCTTTACAAATTTATTAATTCATCATTTTTTTAAAGCTTTGCTTGTAGCTTCTGCATAACTTGGATTTTGCATTTTTCAATAATGTGTAAAATAAAAGAAAACATGGAAAAAGAGAAAAAAACCGCATGAAAAAAAACCCAGCATGGTTTAAAAAAAAAAAAAAAACAAAAAAAAACATTTGGTTTAAACCGTGTTTGGTCAGCACTAAACAAAATGAGATTAAATCTTGTGGTGCACATGAAGAAAAAAAAATTATGAACTTAAAGAAAACATATTTAGAAACAACAAACTAGTTGATACTTGCAATTCACAGAAACTAGGACATGACTTTTTGAAATCAACCATTTCTCATGTAATAGAAGAAATCAATTGACTACTTCCTTTTGAAACTTTGGATATGAATTTAAAATTCCAATACATAGAACAGAACATAGTTCAATTAAAGAAAATACCAGGGATTACAGTTTTGACTATAATTCCATTAAGGATATAATAAAACAAGTTTGTTCAGAAGTGACAAATCACAGTAGGATATTGACAATACAATTACCGATATGCATTATTCATGCAATTGAGTTAAAAATGAATGCACATCAGATTTTGCAAGTTTTCTAAAAAATTTTAAGAGAGTATAAACATGTGTTTCTGATAATTTCTAAAGTTATAAAAGTTGCTCTGTGCTGTTTGTCAAAAGTGTAACTTGTGAAAGAGGCTAAAGCATGCAAAATGGAATAAAATCTAAATTAAGAAATTCATTTAGCAACCCAATTGTTAATTACCCATAACATTAGGTGAAAGTTTAAAAATAGACATGGTATATTTAAAGCTTGATTCTGTTCCTATGTTTTAATGAAAATAAACATTTTGGATAATTATCTTGAGTTGTTGATTTAAATTATTTCAATGGTATTTTGTCATGTCTGCATAAATGTTATTCTTTAAGTGGCACATAAAAAATAGCAGGGTTTAAGGATATTTTTTTCCTTTTCAAATAGTTCAACTTCCCTGCATATATAAATATTGGGAGGGAAACTCCCCACCTGGGAAAACTTGAATTCCAAGCCCTGATATTCAAAGAGATACAGTTTTTGTACATTGTATTTCAATACATTTAAAATGTTTTAATGATATGTGAAATTGGTTTGTAATTTATTGTTCTGAGATGGCATCATATAAAGAAATAAATAAACATTCAACAAATAACTAAAAACATATCTAGTGCCGGATATCCAGTATCCGGCAAAATCAACATCCAGTTCATTCCTAATTGCAAATGATCATTTGTTAAGTTTTAGTTTTAAATATTTACATTTTGCATTCACTATTCAATAAAAAACAAAAAATGATGCAATCTGTAGAAGGATATCATCATTGATCATTGTTATTACTTGTATTTAAAATTCCAAACCAGCTCTCTGATTGGTTAATGTTAATGGCATTGCATGCTTTTTTTTTAATTGGCTCAAATCAAAGATGATGGAACATTTCATTAGATCAAAATCAGACCAGTGTTCTGTCAACTGCTATTAATAACAAATGTATAACTATGAATAAAATACTTTCTTTGCATATACTATTCTTATTAATTTAATAAATATAATAAGTTTAAGAACAAAAAATCTTCTTAAAACACCATCAAAAATTTTTAAATGCGCTAGGCCTTTCGAAAGATCAGAGTCTTTCTTCGTCAGGCGCAAAGAAGACATGCTTCTACTATGAAAGCAGAAACTTATTTTCTATAATAAGTTTAGTAAATATAATACTCTTGAAGCTAACTGAAAAGCTTAAATTTACGTTTTAAATTAAAATCTAAAACATTTTAAAATTACAGGGTTCCCAATCTAAAAGTGCAAATAAATTAGTACAAATATATTTTCTAAGATTCAAAGGAAGAAGTGAATAAATAAAACAAAATAACCATAAACAGTTAACAAATACATCATTTGTTCCTTTCCAGAAATATATTTTTAAAAACATGGGCTTTTTAAAAAAAAAAAAAAACCCAGCCTGGGAGGGCAGCTGGGCAGGTACCCGGGCAACTACCCACTACAACCCTGGCAAAAACGGGATGCAAAAAGGAAATGTGATTACCGCACAGGGTTGCAAAAAACCCACTCTAAAAAACACACGTCAAAACGGGTTTTATTGGGTTTTTTACAATCCATGATATTATTTACTATTCAGTAACTTTTATATTAGTTTTTTAACCTTTGTGTTTAAAGAGTTACACTATCCTATTAAAACATATTGTGGGTGTACTACCAAATGTGACAAAGTCAAAATGAAATAATGTGCTTAAGAGCCATTATTTTGAAATTCAGACAAAAAAGTGATATTTTGATAGTTGTATTTTTTGATTTGCTTGATATTTTTTTATGTTGATCACATTTAATGAATAATGTGCAATTTTGAAGCCCTGAAAAAATTTTCCCTTCCCTGTAGAAAATGTCAAAGTTCAAGGTTGTGACCGTCATTTTTCATGAAAAGTGAAATGCGAGTATGTTTGCAGTGCTAAAGCTTGGGAAAGCAACGACATCCCAAAATTCTTTTGTGATGAAATATTAGTATAACACTACCTGCTTAGTAAACTGTATTCGTTTCCATGGGGAATTGTTATTTTACATTGTTATGTTGCCTCATTTACATTGTTATGTTGTGTTATTTCAGTTCAAATTATTTGTATATTAAGTTAATAAAAATATCATAAGATTTCTTAATTTAATACATATACTTTAAAAAAATAAGGGATTCTCCCTGCCCTCACTTCTTAAAAAACAAAAACCCAATAAAACACGAAAATGCCCAATAAAACACAAAAAAACACAACCGGGTTGAGTTTTTTTAATAAATAACCCAGGTTTTTTACAGCCATGTTACCACATCACAAGTGATATACCAATTAATGAAAATTGTAAGGTAGAAAATTTAATATAAAATTTGAAACATACATTTATTTTTATTCGTATAGCTGCAATTTTTCACTATTAATAAAAATTCTTTTCTTAATAATATGTAGATGAAATGATTTACTCTTTTCTTGAAATATAGATTCTTAGAGTTGTCTAACTGTATTTTTTAAAAATATAAATCCATACAAACAAACTTTGCAAAAATGTACTAAGCTAATTTCTGTGAAAAATTTAGTTGAAAACAATTTTTCAACATTAAGGGGTCATCACTGTAAGGGGGAAAAAATATAACATACCAATTTTTAAACAATGGAAGATTAGAAAATGATAATATTTTTCTTTTAAAATGGCATCATTTCATTTACATATTTGAAAAACAGTGCTATGTAGATGGGAAGTACAATACAGTTTAAAATTGCTTTCAAACTGCAGTGATATTGGTTGAAACTTAAGACTTTTTTGTTGTTATTTTTTTTAATTAACTCTACTGATAATTAAACAAATGCAACTGAAAAATCATTTCAACAGATACATGATATATCACAAACAATGGTGTTAAATTAAGCAAAAAAAAGATTGACAAATTTCTGAAACTGAAAGGATAAACTTTTAAAAGTTGGCTCATTTTCTATTTTTTTAAATAATTTATTCATGTAAAGGAAAAATAGTGTGCTTAAATATTGAAAAAGTTTATAATATTTTTTAAGAAAATAAAACTTATTTTCGAAAAACATTAGTGACAAATCAACTTTTCCAAAATTTCTAGAAAAAAAAACTGAAAAAAAAGTTTTTTCCCGCCACATCAAAATGCCGGAAAATTTACATCCCTACGACTGATCGGCAAATTTTGAGATCCTCCCCCCTCCCCCGACAAATTGACGAAATTCAAGTTTTTCCCTGCGACCAATTGACAAATGTCACAATTTTCCTCTCGACTAATAGGAGAATTTCACAATTTCTTACTCTAGCATATTGACAAAACTCAAGATTTTTCCTATTGTCTGACTGAAAATTTTCGCGATTGTTCTCCGCGACTGATTGGTGAACTTTGCAGTTTTTTCTCACAACTGAACGACAATTTCACAATTTTTTTTTTTCTGCGACCATTTGACGATTTTTTCTTACGACTGATGGACGTATTTTGCTATATTTTTCCCACGACCAAAAAAGGAACATAACCAAAAGGGCAGTAAGGGCCATCGGTGGCTGTACCCTGCCAAATTTATCTAGAGTTACTAAACAAAAATTAGATTAGAACTGCAAAGATCCTGCATCACACGTGAATGTGAATAATTTTTTTTTTTCAAACTCAAATGAAAACACATTTAGAAACAACAAACTATAGTTGATCCTTACAATCAACAATAATTACTGGGGTGAAAGCCAGACCTACCAACTTTTGAAAATGAGAAATCGTAGCACAGAATATTGAAATTAATCTGGAGGTTGGTTGGTTGGTTTTTCGTGTTTCGGAGCCATCTTTTGACATTCGTAAAAGGAATAAGGTTTCAGTCTTTCAACTCAATATAGTAAATTTTTTCCTCTGAAAATTTTTATACGATATTTAAAGTTTCTTCTCATTTTGCACCATTTTTTTACATTTGTAAAAGAAGCCTGGTTCCAATTTTTTAGCCCAGTGCAGTAAATTTTGACGAAATTCTCGAAATTTTTTTCCCGCGACCATTTCAGGATATTCACAATTTTTCCCCATAATCGTAATTCACATTTTTCTATCACGATTCTTTGCTGAAATCTGCACTTTTTACCATGAACTTTTGACGAATTTTGTGTTTTTTACCACACAAAATTGAAATGTTTAATAATAATTCGCAAATTGAAATGTTTAATAATAAGTAGTACAAATTGTGCAATTTTGCACACTATTTCAAATCTTGCCCCTCAAAGATTCCCCCCCCCCCCCCTCCAGAAATTCTTAAAATGGCATCCCTGTTTCTAAAAAAGGGAATTCCTGTATAAATATTTACAAAAACATGATTCACTTGAGGTTGATATACATAAAGAGGGTTTTATGTTAAGAAGTTTGCTTTGCAGCCCAAATTTTTTTTTTTCCATGAGCATTTTTTAATGTCCGAATTTTCGGATTAATGACAAATTTTTTAAAACTTTCGGAAATGAATACTTTGAAATTTTGGAACAGAATCATTCCTGAAAAATATGCTGCGCGGGATAAAAATCGCAATTAGAAACAAAAAATGCATTTTTTTGTTTTTTGCAAAAAATCGTAGTTTATAGGTCCAAATCGTAGCAACTACGATTTTTTCGTAGCAGTTGGCAGGTCTGTGAAAGCGCACTAAAGTCATTTTGGAGCAGCAAAAATCTAATTTTGGAGCAGGAAAAAATCTAATTTTGGAGCAATAAAAACATTTTTTATGCAGTAAACATTTTGTTTCGCGATATTCTCCCATGATTGATTGACGAATTTCACGATATTTTTCCTCAACTGACTGACAATATTTGCACTTACTTTTAATGGACCGATTGGCAAAATTCATGATTTTTTGCAGCAAGCAGCAAATTTCATGATAAAATATTTTTAAAATAGTGAATATGAAAAGTATGCATGTAAATTTTTCGATGGTGAAAATGATATTTTTAGTTTTCGTTGAAAACAAAACTTATAATTGTGTCATAGTGGTGCAATTTTCACTGATTTTTCATTATGTAATACCACCAGACCTGCCAACCTTTGAAAATGAAAAATCGTAGCACACAAAATTTAAATTAATCTTGAGGTTGGTTGGTTGGTTTTTCGTGTTTCACAGCCATCTTTTGACATTTGTAAAAGGAATAAGGTTTCTGTCTTTCAACTCAATGTAGTAATTTTTTTCCTCTGAAAATTTTTATACTATTTTTAGTGTTTATTTTCGCTTTGCAGCGTTTTGTTTTCCTTACATTTGTAAAAGGAGCCTGGTTCCAATTTTTTAGTCCAGTGCAGTAGATTTTGACGGAATTCACAATTTTTTTCCCACAATCGTAATTCACATTTTCCTATCACGATTCTTTGTTGAAATCCGCACTTTTTACCATGAACTTTTGACGAAATTCGCATTTTTTATGCGATCCTTTCACGAATTTTGCATTTTTTCCCCACAATCCTTTGACTGAATGAGTGTTTTCTTTCTGCGATCTTTTGGTGAAATTTGCGTTTTCTTACTAATCTTTCGGTGAAATTTGCATTTTCTTACTAATCTTTCGATGAAATTTGCATTATCTTACTGATCTTTTGACGAAATTCGCGTTTTCTTTCTGCGATGTTTTGACAAAATTCACGTTTTACCACGATCCTTTAACGAAATTTATTTTCTTCTGCGACCAATTGACGAAACTGATTTTCTTTTACACGGTCATTTGTCGAAATTTGCGATAGTTTATTGCAAATCGTGCGATTTTGCACACTATTTCAAACCTTGCCCCGCAAGGAACCCCCTTCAGAATTCTTAAAATGGCACCCTTGTTTCTAAGTAAGGGAATTCCTGTATAAATATTTACAAAAACACGATTAGAGTGTTTTATGTTAAGAGTTCCCTGAAATCACTCCTGAAAATAAATCGCAACTAAAAACAAAAAATGCTTTTGTGTTTTTTGCAAAAAATTGTAGTTTAAGACCGAATTTCGTAGCATCGTAGTTCATAGGTCCAAATCGTAGCAACTACGATTTTTTCGTAGCAGTTGGCAGGTCTGTACCACAGATCAAAGCCTCAGTTATAACCTCATAATTTCATTATCTTAATTGGATATTACTGATTATGTATAGGAATAAAGATTAAAATTTTTTAATAATTTGAAATATTGAAATTAAACTTTAGTTGAAAATAACATTTGTTTTAAGAGTTAGGCTAGCCAATATAATATTGATTAATTATTGTAATTATTTTTTTTATAAATTCAGTCAATCAGTTCTTTAAACATTTTCATTCGTCGAATTCAACAGGTTGAGTCGTATTTTTTTAAATAAACTCATAGAGAAAACAAATTTTGAAAGAAAAAATTATTTCTACATGGATTTAATAAGCAGTTGCTATGCTGGAAGAAAAAGTTGTTTATAACCCATTAGGTGCTTTTGCACAAAATTACGAAAGGCGTTCATCTAATAGAAAAGTACTATTAAATCTGCACTATACCATTTAAAATTAAAATGCCATTGAAATAAGCCAACCAACTGGCTACACACTTGATTATGGAACTTTCCCCAAATGTTTCATATGTAACTAGGATCTTTCTGGCTTTTCTGACCCTAAATACACTTTACCAAAAACATGCTAAATAAATAAAGGAGGATAAAAATCTTTTAAGATGGAGAGTATTAAAGAAGAGGAATGACAGTTGTTGATTGCAAGTCTATAAGAAAAATTAATCTACAAATGTAAATAACATATAATTTTTTAAATCATGTACGTTTAAAATAATCTAAAAGAAAAATATTACCAAAATAAACTGTTCCAAATCCACCAGAACCTATAACTTCACTTAAAATCCAAGTTTTTTTCTGAGCATCTGTGATTTCTTTGCCTAATGGGATTGGTTCTGGAAGCTTATGTCCTTTGGCAGCTTTACGTCGAGGTTGTTTAGCTAGAATATTTAAAATATATAAATATGCTTTGTTTATAAAATTTAATTAAGAGTTTTAAAGCATTAAACATTGAGGTGTTTATGCAAGGATCAATCAAGACAAAAATTTAAGTCCTCTTCAGAAAATTCTTTTTAATGAAAGCGTTTGCAAAATTCTAATCCATAAAAGAATTTCTTCAAAAATTTTAGGATATAAAAATTTGAAATGTTTAATTTTCAAACAAAACAAGCTCATCAGAAAGAAAAACATTAGTACAAAGACTTAGTAATAATAATGCTTAATTTGGTAGTAATAATATGCTTAATTAGGATTCAAGTAACTAAACTTGATCTTTAGTTATAAGTACAACCTGTTGTTTTTTTCCTGCAAAAAATAAGACAGAAAGAAAAACTTGCATTGATAAATCATATATCATCACAACACAAAATGAAAAGAAAAAAAAAATACTTTTATGTTAGCCAGGTACAAGTCTCTCCAAGAGCATTTTTTTTAATTGACAGTACCAGCTTTGCATTTTACATGTGTAAATTAGAAACAATTCTTTGATGTTGACATAAAATGTTTTGGTTTATGCAGACTTAGATAAAATGTAAAACTGTCTGCAAACTCAAATAATTTCTTAAAAATTTTTCTGCAGAAAACGCCACGGCCCTCCTAAGTCCTATATCGCCGCTAACAGCAAAAGTGAAAAAGTCCTCTTTCCAATCCCTCACATTACGTTACATGATCTCAATCCCCCCCCCCCCCCTCCAGTTTTCTGAATTAGACTTTATTGAAAAGAGGCTAATGTTTACTAAGATATTAAAACAGAATTCCCCTTTCGAATGTAAAAAAGTCACTGCAAATCGCACAGAAATGCTAAACATTCGCTAAAATTTCCAACCAAATAAACTTTATTTAAAAGATATCAACATTTAACATTTACTTTTCAACACAAAATTTATTTTTAATCTGTTAAATTAATCTGCAAAGCCTAAAATAATCTGCAGCACCTGCTTCGGTGCTGCACTGTTTCTGATACCGGCCCTGGCAAAAAAAAAAAAAAGGCATTGTACCTGCTGTTCCGGCATAAGCACCGCACTTCCAACATTTTTAAGTTTTAAAAATATATATGCCACGGCACTTCTTCCATGGTACATGGCAAATAATTTCTAGATAGCTTTTTTTATCTGCAGAACTTCTCAAGTCTGCGATGGCCCTCGCACAGATTCTCCGCCTGGGGTCTTAATTTTTTTTTTTTTTTTGAAAAATTTGTAAAAAAAAAAAAAAAAAAAAAAAAACCATCAGAACTGTCTGCAAACTTTGAAAATTTTCTGCGAACGGCGTTCGCGTGTTCGTCTATATTATCTGACTCTGGGTTTATGGTATTCTTTTTTAATATTTCAAATGAAATGAGTGAAAAGCATATGTATTTTAAATAAAATGAATTAAAGATTTATATTTTAAATGAAATAAATGGAATATAAACATGATATTGTGGGAACAATGTCTGACGAATTGTCACCTGTGACTGGCTAACATAAAGTACTGAAAAAAAAAAAAAAAAAAACACTGACTTTTGGCGTAAAAAATTACTTATTTTGTATTTGATTACAAGTGCAGTCTATAAACTTTTTATAACTTATGCAACTCTGCTTATTCTCCAGCCATTTTTTACATAGGATAATGATCTTAATCAGCCCACATGCAAAATCTCACAAGCGTTACCCTGTTCACCAACCTCTAGTCACAAATGATCACTATCTATTGAAATATGACACCACTTTCCTCATAGTTCAAGCAAACCGCTGGTTTGATATGTCGATGACTTCTTCGAACTGGTAGGCTATTATTTTGATCAGTCTTTGCAGGTGCACTTTTCTTTGAATTCACATCATTTTTTTAAAAATAGACTTGTCCTTTACAGATATTGAATAATCTTTTATATTTTCCACGAAATTCAAGATATAACTCAGTTCATGAAAATTAGTGGGAGAGCAAATTTCAAGAAGTCAGGATTCTATATAATTTCACGTATTATGTTCTGAAGCATAATAAAATCGAAATATTTTATTTTTATATTCATCATTTATAAATAATCACCAGCAAGAGATCCTTTAGAAGATTATTATTGGCAATCCGACTATATACAAAATGTACAGCGGTAGAATTGATATAAAAAGGGCTCTGGTCCCAAGGACCAGTAAGCATAAGAATTTACTGGTCCGCAGTAATCATCACTGGCCTGCTACATAAAATTCCATTAAGTCCCTTTAACCCTTTGAGTGCCCCCCTTCCTAGAATATAAATTAACTTTCATTTGCAGTTATCCAAAATTTTCATCATAATAAAATGTAAAATTATAATTTTCTAAAAATTAAACAGTACATAAAGAAAAACTATAAAATTATTAATTAAACATTTCATTTCAGATAATCTATTTCAACTAACTATGGTTTAATTCAATTTTTTTAATTAATTTTTTTAAGTAAAATAAAATTATGCGATTTGAGTTTTGTTGCAGTTTTCTCAAGCATGGGAAAGTTTACGTTTACCTGTCAGAGAGGGAGAAAGTTACTGGTCCTGCGGACTAGGGATTGACCGAATACCGAATAGTTGATTCGGTATTCGGTGGTTCGGCATGTAAACCGAATATTCGGCTTCAGCCGAATACTTTTAAGTATTCGGCCGAATAATTGCAGATAAGTATTTTCTTAGAAGGAGAAGAATTCTCTTTTACTTATCAGTAGAATAGGCTAAACAATGAGTTTCGATATTATGTGCATGAGTTCAGAGTTCAGCTGCACTACAAAAAAGAAGTCAAAGGCCATTTTTTATTTAAAAAAAACTTTTTCCTTCCTAAAATAGTCTACATAGGTGTGAAATCAAAACAACTGTCTACAACAGAGGAAAAAAAAGTAAGGAAGATGCGCATCTTTCCCTTATCATTTAATTTTATTTACTTCTACATTAGTTTTTTTTTTAAATTATTTATTTAAATTTATTTAATGTGCATTTTCTTTAATATACACATCAAATTAGTATATCAGAGTTCATATCTGTATATGTAAGGTGTATATTAAAGAAAATACATACATCAAATAAGTATACCCCTATGCCTATCCTATAGCTTTTATAACCATTATATCAAAATCGCTTAAATTTCTTATATTCACCCCCACAACGCTAAAATATTAATCAAAATATAAATATTCTTTCAATAATTTGATAGAAAATAGTTAAATGTACAAATTGATGTAATACCTTTTGTATTTTGAGAACATTCCTATTCAAAATGTTTATAATTAAACTTAGACAATCAGTAAATCAGCTTAATGACAACATTGTTTCTTATTATTTGAATGAACTTTTGTTTTTCTAACAATCCTTATCCTTAATAATACCCTGTATATTTTAATACTTTCATAGGTTATTTTTGGGTATTGACTAGTTATAAAATAATAAAAAATAAGTGATGGGTTAATGAATTTGTGAGTGGAAAGAAGTCAATTTTTTTTGTGTAATTAGATTTTAGAATAAAAATGTAACTGAATTAAATTATTGAGAATTTAATTTCAATTAAAGCTTATTAAAAAAGCTAATATATGCAAAAATGCGCATTAAAAAGTTTCAAGTATTCGGTTGCCGAATACCGAAGCTTCGGTGTACACTTCAACCGAAGCTTCGGTATTCGGCAAAATTGCTGCTTCGGTCAATCCCTACTGCGGACCATTAAATTTTTCAAATTAGTGGTCCGATTGAATTTTTGGTGGTCTCGGACCAGCGGACCACCAAGGATTTCGAACGCTGATGTACATTTATTTACATATTTATAGATGAAACATATTTAGTTGTTTTGTTCCTTTTTTAGAACTCACGTATTTTAAATACAATTAAAATTTCAGCAATTATTTTCTTCTATTAAGAAGCCATGATAAAAAAATAGCATGCTTTCATGCTCGAGGTCAATTTCCTTTTAAAAATTAAAACATTTCTTCTATTTTAGAAGACCAAGACAAAAAAATGCAGTCTTGCATGCTGCATTCAAAGTTACACCATTACTATAAAACTAAAGAACAAAAATGTTTTTAAAACAATTCTCTGGTATCACATGACCATTGGCGTCTTTTGTCTGGCTGAAAGAGGACCGCACAAGGGAGATGTGAAACATCCTACAAACTCCCCGCCCTAGGGTGTCCAAAAAAATCAACTTTTAAAATTGGGAACTCTCACCCTACAAAAATGTTCTTCCTGTGAATATAAAACACCTTGAATTGTTTCAGAATTTAAAAAAAATATTCAGAGGTCCCCCAAGGTCATTGAATTTACATAAAACTGGGCAAAATAATGTGAAATGTGGCATTTTTTTTATTAGCGACATTAAAAACTATTAATGTTCATATGACATTTTTTTTTTTTTTTTAAAGCTTCTTATATATTGTTTCAAATAAATTGTGTATAAATTATGTTTTTTCTCTGGTAGGAAGAGACATAATATATTACTGAAATCAAGAAAAATGCATTTCTACCTTCTCAGGGTTCCTACGCAATTCTGATAAAAAAATTCCCTGATTTTTCCAGGTTTTCCCTGACTTTTCTCAGTAAAAATTCAGCCTACATATTAGTGATGCAACGAATAGTGGTTTGGCCGAATAACCGAATATTCGGCCAAGTTAGAGCCGAATATTCGGCCGCCGAATAATGAACTTATTTTTGCCTAAAAACAAAATATAGCATGCACTATGTGCACAATTCTTGTATATTTCACAATTAAAATGTATTGTTTTCTTTTAAAAAATTATTTTTTACAAATTTTTAATTTTTTAAAGCATTATTTTACTTTGAAAAAATATTCGGCTATGTTCGGCCTAAAAATTGCCTTAATAATATAATTCAGCCCCACCCAAAAAAATTCTTAGCAAAAGTTCCTCATCAGGTACTGTCTAGTTACATTTTAATAGATATGTGTGTTGTTGTTACATTTTAAAATAATGACAAAATTTTAAAAGTACTAGGAAACATAAGTTTCAGCTTTCAGATAAAATAAAAAATAAGAAACCTTAATATCTTAAGAAAAACCACTGATAGAAAGGAATATCCTCTAAAATAGTGGAAAGAAATCATTGTAGACTTTATAAAGCTCACAATTAACAAAATTTTTTTTCATCTTTATTATTTTTTTTTCTTTGCTGTCAGCAGTGAAGCCTCTATAGAAAGTGCCCCTCAATGTGAAGAAGGAAAAGAAATTAGTAATTTTCTTTCCCAGCCACTGCTAGAAAGACAACAGTGTCCTTTGGAGTGGTGGGCGAAAAATTCGGAAGACTTTCCAAATCTTTCACGATTAGCCAAAAAGTACCTTTCTGCACCAGAAAGTACCATATATAGTAAGAGATTATTTTCAAAAGCAGGTAACATTTACAAAAAAAAAAAAAAATAGGCAATCACCTGAGAATGCTGAATTATTATTTCTGCATCACAATCTACGTTTATTGAAAACATTTTAACTGTTTTTTAAGGCAAATATAAACATTACAATGCTATTCTTGAAAAAAAAATATCTAAAACGTAAATGCATATGCATACTTATTAAAAGAATTTAGTATTTACATTTCTTTCATTATTTAATAAGAAATAGTAACACACTTAAAAAAATCACTTAAATTATATTTAACTTTTAAGCGTATTTTACTTAAAAAAAAAAAAAACCTTAAGTATTGCAACATATGACTTAAATATCTTAAACATCTGTATCTAATCAATCATATATTTATGTTCTTTATAGGTATAATTCAAAATATTATTGAAAGAAATATATTTTTATGTAACAAGGGATAAATGTTCAACTTCCCATTATGATAAAAATTGAATTAGCTTGTATAGCTGTATTAAAACAATTTTGAATAGATTTAATGTTAGCTTATTACAGATACTTTTTGTGCTTACTGATACCGCATAAAATTTTTTTAATATGATTCCTAAATTAGCCTCTTATATAAAAATGCATAGATAAAATCCATTCGCAGTATGAAAGTTAATGGGAAAAAAAAAGTGTTAGTTAATTTCAAATAAAATTTTCATTATACATGATGAATATAAATTGTCAAATTAAAAAGTTATACTGTGTAAATATAAAAACATTTATTACAGTACTATTCGGCCAAGGCCGAATAATGGACTTGATATTCGGCCGAAGCCGAATATTCGGCAGACAGGTCGAATATTCGTAATGGACTTTAATTTAGATAAATGCTAAAAAAAAGTATGTGCTGTATGAATTTCTGATTTTTTAATTATTTTTCATATTGTTATATAGTTTGCACAAATTTCATATAAAAATTTTTGATTGGATGAATAATTAATTCAAAATTTCTTCATTTACGACGATAATAGAAATTCCAATGTAAGTAGTACATAAAAAATTCCCTGACTTTTCCCTGACCTTTTCAAATATTTCAAAAATTCCCTGACATTTCACAGACTTTTTGCCTAAATTTTCGAATTCCCTGACCAGTAGAAACCCTGCTTCTGTATAATTATGCACAAAAAGTGAACTTAGGTAAACCAGAGTTAATTCTAGGCGTTTTTTGCGGGGCAGTCCGCCCTGCCTGCCCTTCTTTACAAAATTTGACACCCCAATGCCTCCACTGTCCGAAATCCCCACCCCCGCGAGTCCTATCACTCGGAAAATTGACCAAGGAAAAAACAGCGTCCTTTAAGTTAATTTAATCGCTTATTTCAAGCAAACTTTAAACTATTTGTAAACATTATATAATGTCCTAGCCCCATTCTGCTCCTTTTCAGCCCCCCCAACATCCTCATACAGACATCAATTATTTTCAGTAAAATTCCAGCACCGACGCAGTCATAAATTTCCCTCTCTTTCTATATCTCGTTTCTCGGCTACCGTGAAAATTCAGCCGAAATAAGAAAGAAAAAAAAAACCCGGAAGGGTCCTATGACGAAATTGGCATTTTTTCGCGATTCTCTGACGAAATTGGTTTTTTTCGGCGAACATTTCTCAAAATTTGCAATATAGTTTATGTCCAAATTTTCGGATTTATGACAGATTTTTTTTTTTTTTTTTAAATTTTCGGAAAAGAATCAACCTCTGCACTGCAAAGTGTCATGAATGGGGTAAAGCGGTAGTAGCAAAGACTTTTTAGGGGGATGGCGTCAGGGGGGGAAGAGTTATTAGTTGATTACTTATCCTTACATTAATGTGCCCTTTTTTTCTCTAAAGTGCCCTTTTATGGCAAAGTGCACCCTGCCTGCCCTTGATCCTGGAATGAACTCTGGGTAAACAATTATCTTACAATTGGTAAATAAAACCAATGAGAAAGAATGTATTAAAGCATATTTATTATAAAGCATTTTACATATTTATTTACACATTCACACATTTTTTATAAACTACATTTCAAAACGATTTTAGGGATTGCACTTCATAAATTTCTTTCTGTGCATCCCTATCTCTACGACTTGTAATAAAACCTGTTCTTGCTTTTTGTTCTTTGTTGAACAATTAAAGTCATGTATGAATACAACAACAGCTTGTTCAGCAACATCATTTACACAATGCAAGTTTGCAGCTGTTTTATAAGATGGCTCTTTGGGCCAGTCTTTGACTGGTACACTGAGGGAACAATCTTCAATTATAGCCATTTCAAAGAAACTATTAGAAATACACAAATCATCCAATTTGAGAGAAAGTACTTCAATAGATGTAAATTAGAAATCCTTTCTTTTTTCATGTTCAAAACTATCTTTGAATTTTGCTCATCAGAATGAAGATCTGAAAACAAGCTAAGTGTTGCAGTTCTCCACTCACATACCATGAATGATGTAACATTGTTTTTAATCCAATATTGCTTAGTTGTTTTTCGTCATATTCTTTCAACCTTTGAAGCAGTGAAACATCATTAGGAGGAGCATCAAATCAACAGCAGATCATCAAGTAAACCAAGACTGCAAATATACACACGCAATAAATCGATTAACTCGTTGTGTACCTTGAAACTCTCGAGCAGTTAATACCATTGTGCTTTCATTTCCATTAAACAACTTCATTTCAACGAATAAATGGCTTTTGCCATCCAACGAGCTCGGTGAAGAGTACCTGGTATCTGAATGATAAATTGAATGTCTAATCCAATCATTAATGATGCAAGATGTAAAATTTCTTTGTAATCCTCCCTAGGTAGTTTTGTAGCAATTTTTACCTGATCAGAAGTAAAAGTTTTTAAACTGTCTGATGCTGTTATAATGGGTACTGATTGCTTTTTTGGTTCATGATGGTTGAGCTTAGACCAGTTTCCTCGGAATCTCTTAAATAAAAAGATTTCAGGCCCAGTAGATTGTACAAAACACACACTAAATGCCTCAGAAAGTAGAACCTCAAACGTGTGATGCTGACATGGTATCCACTAAAGATTTCTGCCTATTTTTTGCTCAAGAATTGTACATGCTCCTTTGAATCTTCCACTATTTGTATGGGTTGTATCAAAACACATGCCAATTACTTGAGATTCAAATTTCCACGAGTTTCAGAGCTCGAAAACAACATCAGCTGCTGCTTTGCCAGTTCCAGACAATAACTTAGAAAATCCAAGAAGCTTAGTACTTTTCTCTTGCAAAGAAAAAACTAGTACCAATAAATGATCAATCTTTCCTGTGCTTTTTGATGACAAATTGGCTAACAGTTTTCCACCTCAATGAACAACTGACTTTGATGCTTCAAACTGTGTTTTAATTGTCGAATGGTTTCTTGGCAAAGATATTAGCATTCCGATGAACAGTACTTTTTGAAAGCACTATGGATTTTTACAAGGGAGTCATGCATCATGGTAGACCAGACCTGCCAACCTTTGAAAATGAGAAATCGCAGCACACAAAATTTAAATTAATCTAGAGGTTGGTTGGTTGGTTTTTCATGTTACACAGCCATCTTTTGACATTCGTAAAAGGAATAAGGTTTCAGTCTTTCAACTCAATATAGTAAATTTTTTTCTCTGGAAATTTTTATACGATTTTTAGAGTTTCTTTTCGTTTCGCACCGTTTTTTTTTTTTTTTTTTTTTTTTTAGATTTGTAAAAGGTGCCTGGTTCGAATTTTTTTTAGCCCAATGCAGTAAATTTTGACGAAATTCACGATTTTTTTCCTGAGATCATTTCGGGATATTCACAATTTTTCCACAATCGTAATTCACATTTTTCTATCACGATTCTTTGTTGAAATCCGCACTTTTTACCATGAACTTTTGACGAAATTCGCATTTTTTACCACAATCCTTTGTCGAATGTTGCGTTTTTTCCGCGATCCTTTTGACGAAATTAGTGTTTCCTTTCTGCGATCTTTCGGTGAAAATTTGCGTTTTCTTACTGATCTTTCGATGAAATTTGCATTTTCTTACTGATCTTTTCGCGAAATTCGCGTTTTCTTTCTGCGATATTTTGACAAAACTCACGTTTTTAGCACGATCCTTTGACGAAATTTATTTTCTTCTGCGACCAATTGACGAAATTGATTTTTTTTTATAAGGTCATTTGTCGAAATTCCCGGTAGTTTATCGCAAATCGTGTGATTTTGCACACTATTTCAAACTTTGCCCCTCAAAGAACCCCCCCCCCGCCCTCCTTTCCAGAAATCCTTAAAATGGCATCTTGTTTCTAAGGAAGCGAATTCCTGTATGAATATTTACAGAAACACGATTCACTCGTGGTTAATATACATAAAGAGAGTGTTTTATGTTAAGAAGTTTGTTTTGCAGACCAGATTTTTTTTCCGTGAGCATTTTTTAATGTCCGAATTTTCAGACTAATGGCCAATTTTTTAAAACTTTCGGAAATGAATACTTTGAAATTTTGGAAATTTCGCAACAGCATCACTCCTGAAAAATATGCTGTGCGGGATAAAAATCGCAACTAGAAACAAAAAATGCATTTGTGTTTTTTGCAAAAAATCGTAGTTTAAGACCAATTTTCGTAGCATCGTAGTTAATAGGTCAAAATCGTAGCAACTACGATTTTTTCGTAGAAGTTGGCAGGTCTGTGGTAGAGGAAGAGCAACCTACTGTGAATCTTCTAATACTGGTGTTAGTTCAATCTAAAACAGCAACAACTCTTAAAGTAATAATGGATCTGCGACTGCAAAGCTTAGATTTATTACCTTTGGGTTTTGCATTATCGTCTGAATGTAATTTCACTACAAATTCTTCATAAGATTTATTGGCTTCATCGATATCTAAAAACGTAGACTGATAAATAACCAATGAAACTTTCCTTTAACACCTGCTGGAGCTGCTATCTATTATTAATATCAGAAATTAGAAACATTGTAGTACGTTATATTAATTTAATGAAATCCAGCAGATTAATAAAGATTGAAGAGCATTAGAAGACTAATGATCAGAAAAATGAAATGTGGTCCTCGGATAGATTGTATAATTATAAGCAGTGACCCGGAGCCGAACAATTTTTGATGCTCCAGCTCCAGCTCCGCTCCTAGAGAAAATACTGTGGCTCCGGCTCCAACTCAGCAGTTGCAAATTTTAATTTACACATTTAATTTTTTGCTCACAAATACTTTCTACCTTCATTAAAGATCTGACAAAATGCATTTTTCTTCTCATCAAACTTCAAATGCTTGTTCAGAAAGTATGACATCTTTTAGCTTTTGCTTTTAAAATAGAAAGTTTGGTGGAATTTTAAACACAAAAATCTTAAATTTCTTCTACACTTTTCAAACAGCCAAAATTGTACAACTACACATGCAAACAACAGGCGGCCATATTTGTTTTCGAATAGTATTGTCACTTAGTTCAAGTAGAAAGTAGAAGTAAAGTAGTGTTACCATGTTTCGAGAAGATTTCCTTCTCTAATAATAATAATAAAAACCTAAAAAATGATATAATTAAAATACTGAATAATGATGTACAGTAGAAGATCTTTATAACGCAAACCTAAAAACGCAAAGTTGTGCGTTATATAGAATTTTGCATTATATGAATCACATTTCACACATCATTAAATTTACCTTATAAACACGACCATATAAATCTCAAACATACCAAAATACATTAGAGTATCTTTATACTGCACTTCTTGTCACCAGGAATTATCCAAATTATAAATTTTTGCATTATATGATCATTTTATATTGTTTATTTTATAAACATGGTCCAACTATACCTGGACCCAATCATTCATTATATTACTCATTTCCAAAAATATAATATTTATTGTAATAGTAGCAATTTTTTTTCATTAAAAAGTTTTGAATTAAGGAGATAAAGTTGAATTAATGTATCAAATGTAGTTTTCTAGAGAGTAGCAATTTTTACGATGTGGGATTTCAGGTGCTTCTTACCTGCAAAATTCATTGTTTACATCTGAGAAGTTGTGCGTTATATGGAGAATTGCATTATATAGAATCGCGTTATAAAGATCTTCTACTGTAATTAAAATATTTTAAGCCTAGAAATTTAAAAGACTGAAAAAAAAAGATTTAAAAGAATATTAAAAACTAAAGGAGCCCTGGAGCTGGGGAAAATTTAGAGCTCAAGCTCCGGCTCAAGCTCCAGGGAAAACACAGCTCCGGAGCGCTCCAGCTCCGGGTCCCTGATTATAAGTTTTTATTAAACAATTTAATAAAAATACAGTGACCTCTCACTTATGCACCTCTCAGTTATACGCGAATTTTCTAAGGTCCCGTCAGGAGGAATAGGAAAATAATGCTATACATATCTCACTTATAAGTGGAACTTTGAATTGTCTCTCTCAGTTATACGCGAAAATAAAACGCAATTCACAAACTATGAATTACATTCGAATATAGGTGAAAATTGGCGGTCGCCACTCGCCATGTGGCGATTAAAGTTGTAAAAATGGCGATTAAAAATCCCCCATTGATCGCCACCCTAATCGCCACTCGCCAAGTGGCAATAAAAAAATCTGTTATCGATCGCCAAGTGAAATATAGCTTTTTTCATAGAAATATGCATCTCTACTTTGGT
The DNA here is from genome assembly GCA_963932465.1 of Maratus speciosus. Classification (NCBI taxonomy): domain Eukaryota; kingdom Metazoa; phylum Arthropoda; class Arachnida; order Araneae; family Salticidae; genus Maratus; species Maratus speciosus. The sequence continues at coordinate 417,996,242 of OZ010791.1, forward strand.
TACATCTAATTAGTAAACTGGTTAATTCTTTTTCTTACCGGATGCAAGCAGATTACAAAGATTTAGCTGTATTTTCAATATTTCAGCTTTTCGCCATTGTTCTTCAGTTGGATTATTTTTTTAAGAAATACAGTTTTATTCTGCAAAATATATTCAACAGCTTTGATTCCACATGCATTTGAAATAATTTATTCCTTTTTTTTTCACCGGATGCAAGTGGATTTTGCAGTATTTTCAATATTTCAACTCCTGCCACATGCTTACCAGTTATATTATTTTTCTTCAAGATATACTGTTTAATCCTGCGGAATACTCTCATCAGCTTAGATTTCAACTGTATGTAATGTGTGTAGTATGTTAATAACACATTTACTTATTAAATAAAATCCAAATAACATGTTATTGTGCTTTATTTTATTTTTATTTTATTGTATACACCTAACTGTTGGAATTTTGATTTAGTTATTTTTTATATAAAGAAAGTAATAGTAATTTAAATTGATAATAGTGTTTATGAACATATACAAATAATCAAAAAATATATTTAAAAAAAATAATGTAACAGATTCTGTGGTTTTAAAGTAATTTTCTTGAATTTTGACTGCTTCCCTATTCTTATCATGAATAGTTGGCTGGTATAAAACTCTGGCTTATAAAAAATATGTATATATACAACGATTATAGTTTATGTAGATGTCAAGAAAGTTTGAAACATTATAGTGGCTACTAACTGTAAAAAGTGGCCACTAATGAAACTGAGTCTACCGGCCACTGGCTGCTAACTTAATTTCCCAGTTTTCACCTATACATTCGAAAGTTTCTTTATCTATAAAAATTTTTCTGCAGGTGTCAAGGTCAAAAGACCGTTCCGCGGCTCCTGAAAGGGTGGATAGGTTGTTACAATTAGACATTTCACCCTCTCCCCTCAGTTCTAATGGTTTCTTCTTTTCTTTTTTTCTCTTTTATTTTTATGAATCTACTCGCGTGTTTCTTTCCGTCTTTGCTATTACGGTAGCACCTGGGTTTTATTTTTGTTTTCTTTGTGCAATAAAAATGAGTAAAAGAAAATTAACAATATCGTTCAAAATGGAGGTTATACGAGTAGCAGAAAATGATCCTAAACTGTCAAAAATAAGTTTAGCACGAAAATTCAATTTGCCAGAATCAACGCTCAGAGGGATTTTAAAGAACAAGGACTCAATCAAAAAAATGAACAGTGAGTATTCTACACAAGCGAAGAAACGAACAAGAATTCAGAAAGGAAAATTTGAGATTTTAGAAACCACTTTAATTCAGTGGTTTAGAGAAATGAGAGCTTCTAATTTACCCATTAGGGGTGAGTTATTCAAAGAAAAGGCACTCACTTTGTCAACAAAATTGGGAATCGAAAATTTTTCTGCTTCTTGGGGATGGCTAGAAAAACTTAAGACAAGACACGGTTTAACAAATCATTGCCTGAGTGGTGAAAGCGCAGCTGTTTCAGATTCAACTGTTAATGAATGGATTGCAGATCTTCCAAATTTAATTAAAAACTTTGATGTTAAGAATATTTTTAACTGCGACGAAACAGGTTTATTTTACCGTCTTTTACCAAATAAAACGCTGGATTTTATGGGAGAAACATGTCATGGTGGTAAACACAGCAAAGAAAGAGTGACTGTGCTTTTATGTTGCAATGCGGACGGATCAGAAAAGTTACCGCCAATAGTGATTAATAAATCGAAGAAACCACAGTGTTTAAAAAATGTGAAGAAATTGCCATGTTCTTATGCAAGTAGCATCAAAGCCTGGATGACATCGAAAATTTTTTTTAGACTTTTTGAAAGAATTTGATACGCAGATGGCAAAAAAAGAAAGAAACGTTCTGCTATTTATGGACCAGTGTCCCGCCCATCCTCCAGATCTCCCATTGCTGACACATACACGAGTTATATTTTTCCCAGCAAATTGTACTAGCAGACTTCAGCCATTAGATCATGGTATAATAAGGTCAGTTAAAGCGCAATATAGGAAAGATTTGGTGAGAAGAATGTTCATATCACTAGAGCAGAAAAAGGAATTCAAGAAAATTTCGATTCTGGATGCTATGCATATGTTGGTTTCCTCTTGGAATAATGTAACAGCCACAACAATTTCTAACTGCTTTAGAAAAGCGGAATTTTTTCATTCAAATGATGTTGAAATTATTCCATTACAGGAAAATGAAAACGACAGCAATGATTTTAACGTAGACGTGGAAGAATGGAACAGCATAAGCCAAGATTCTCTTTCTTTTCAAGATTTCGTCAATGCTGATGAAAACTTAACATCAACGGCAATAAGAGATATTGAAACTGTTTCTCATATACGCAATGTATACTACTTAACCGGCGCCCAAGTGTCGTTATTTTGCTTGATATGGTAACCCAGATGTTGTTGTTTATGCTGTTGATGTTTTCGCCAAATCAGCGTTGGAAAAAAATCGCGCCAATATGGGGTGAATATGACATCTGTACCAAATATGCAAGGTACAATACATTTAAACAAAGAAAAAAGAATAAAATATTGAAATTTTATAAATCACATAAAATAACTGTAAACATTACTGACATTGCATTTTTTAGTAATGTCTACATTAGGGTGGTTCAAAAAAACTTTTTTTGAGCTAGAGTCCAAGCCACCCCCTAATTTTTTTAGACTCATCAACAGTATAATACTGGTAAATTTTTAGCTTCTTACTCAAATTCTAAAAGGTTGCTCAATGACTCCACAATTTAACATTAGCAGCATAGGACATGCAACAATATTTTATACTTCAGAAATATTCAGTTTTAGAAGAAATTTAGTTTGTTATATCATATATATTTGTATTTAAATATTTCTGAAATAGTTTATTATATGTAGCAACATTTCTGAGAATTATTTACATGATAAAGTTACAGACAACACTAAACCAAAACAAGAATTCTACCAACTCTTTTTACAACCAATTGAAAACAATTTATCAGTGAAACATTTAATTTTTCATGATAATTTTTATTTTAAATAATTATCTTATAGATTTTCAAATTCTGCATCTGGCAGCAAACATCTGTCTGAAGTTGTTTACATTTAGCTCATGGCTATTCCTAAGTGAATGGTGACAAATGAAAATAATATTTAAAACACATTTAATTATTTATTGCAAAGGTTTTTACTTTTAAATAAATATCAAGAATTATATTTAGGTTACATTACTTATATTAAATACTAATCTACTGTTATGGGATGCAGACCTGCCAACCTTTAAAATTGAGAAATCGTAGCACACAAAATTTTAAATTAATCTGAAGATTGGTTGGTTGGTTTTTCGTGTCTCACAGCCATCTTTTGACATTCGTAAAAGGAATAAGGTTTCAGTCTTTCATCTCAATATAGCAAATTTTTTTCCTCTGAAAATTTTTATACGATTTTTAGAGTTTATTTTCGATTCGCAGCGTCTTTTTTTTTTTTTTTTTACATTTGTAAAAGCAGCCTGGTTCCAATTTTTTAGCTCAGTGCAGGAAATTCGCGATTTTTTTCCCGCCATCATTTCAGGATATTCACAATTTATTTCCCACAATCATAATTTACATTTTCCTATCACGATTCTTTGTTGAAATCCGCAATTTTTACCATGAACTTTTGACGAAATTCGCATTTTTTATGCGATCCTTTGACGAATTTTGCGTTTTTTTACCACGATCCTTTGACTAAATTAGTGTTTTCTTTCTGCGATCTTTCGATGAAATTTGCATTATCTTACTGATCTTTTCACGAAATTCGCGTTTTCTTTCTACGATATTTTGACAAAATTCACGTTTTCACCACGATGCTTTATTTTCTTCAGCGACCAATTTACGAAATTGATTTTTTTTTACACGGTCATTTGTCGAAATTCGCGATAGTTTATCGCAAATCGTGCGATTTTGAACATTATTTCAAACCTTGGCCCTCAAGGAAACCCCTCCAGAATTCTTAAAATGGCACCTTGTTTCTAAGGAAGAGAATGCCTGAATAAATATTTACAAAAACACGATTAGAGTGTTTTATGTTAAGAAGTTTTTTTTGCAGCCCAGAATTTTTTTTTTCTCATGAGCATTTTTTAATGTCCAAATTTTCGGACTAATGGCCAATTTTTTTAAACTTTCGGAAATGAATATTTGGAAATTTCGAAACAGAATCACTCCTGAAAAATATGCTGCACGAGATAAAAATCGCAACTAGAAACAAAAAATGCTTTTGCTTTTTGCAAAAAATCGTAGTTTAAGACCGATTTTCGTAGCGTCGTAGTTTATAGGTCTAAATCGTAGCAACTACGATTTTTTCGTAGCAGTTGGCAGGTATGGGGATGCTAACATTATTCATGTTACAGTTAATAAGACAAACACTAAGCCTAATATGAAATAAAATAATCACAAAATTTGTGTATTAATCAACTTTAATTTTATGAAAAATAGCCGTTATTTTCTGTTTAAAGAAATTTCAAAGCTAAAAACAGGGTTCATACAGAGTTGGGAAGAAAAATCCAAGGAGTCCAAAAAATTTTAAGGATTTGCCATTTCTTTTTTTTTGTTGTTGTTGCTTTTATGTGCTGCATCGCTATGTGGTATCACACTCCAATTTTTAATGCCCAATTTGAAGACAAAAACAAATTTTACTCTATTAGAATCTAATTGTTAGTGATGAAATTGCACAGTATTCACAATATATTGCTTACTGATTTTGTAAGATTAAATACAAAATAGACAATCAACTTTTTTATGCAGCGATCAATGGTCATATAAACAGAGATTAGTCAAACTCCAAACACTTATTATGTATATCACATACATGATACATCTTAAAGAAAATTTTAAAAGGTAAAAAAAAAAAGAATGCTAAACCCAGCATACAAGAAAAAATATAACAAGTTTTGAATTTATTCTTTTACAACAGCGGTAATCCATTTCTTTGAAGGTGAAACTTTGATTATTTGAACTTTGACGAAATTAGCATTTTTTTTCGCGATCATATAAGGAAATTTGCGTGTTTTTCGCAATCCTTTGACAAAATTTGCGATTTTTTCTCGATCTTTTGAGGAAATCCGCGTGTTTTTTTCGATGTTTTGACGAAACTGACGTTTTTCTCGCGATCTTTTGATGGAAACCATGTGTTTTTTGCAATCCTTTGACGAAATTTGCATATTTTTCTCGATCTTTTGAGGAAATTCACGTGTTTTTCTTGATCTTTTGATGGAAACCGTGTGTTTTTCGCGATCCTTTGACGAAATTTGCACGTTTTTCGTGATCTTTTGACGAAATTCGCGTGTTTTTCGTGATCTTTTGAGAAAATTCGCGTGTTTTTCGAGATTTAATGGGGGATGTTAGAGTTTCTTTTCGCGATTTTCTGGGGGGAAATTCGCGGGGTTTTTTCGTGATCTTCTGGGGGAATTTCGCGTTTTTTCACAATCTTTTAATGGAATTCGCGTTTTATTTCGATCGTTTGACAAAACTGACGTTTTTTTTCGCGATCTTTTAATGGAAACCACATGTTTTTCGCAATCCTTTAACGAAATTGCCGTGTTTTTCACGACCTTTTGAGAAAATTCGCATGTTTTTCACGACCTTTTGAGGAAATTTGCATGTTTTTGCGATCTTTTGAGGACATTCGCGTGTGTTTCGCGATCTTTTGAGGAAATTTGTGTGTATTTCGCAATCTTTTGAGGAAATCCGCGTGTATTTCGCAATCTTTTGAGGAAATTCGCATGTATTTCGCAATCTTTTGAGGAAATTCGCATGTATTTCGCAATCTTTTGAGGAAATTTGCGTGTTTTTCGCAATATTTTGAGGAAATTCGCATGTTTTTCGCGATCTTATAGTGAAATTCGTGTGTTTTCTCTTCTTTTCTTTTCATATTCTGGGAGAAATTCACGTCTTTTCGCGATCTTTTGATGGAAACTGCGTGTTTTTCGCGATCCTTTGACGAAATTTGCGTATTTTTCGCAATCCTTAGAAAATTCGCGTGTTTTTAGCTATCTTTCGAGGAAATTTGCATGTTTTTCGCGATTTTTTGAGGAAATTCGTGTGTGTTTCGCGATATTTTGAGAAAATTCGCATTTTTTCGCGATCTTCTGGGGGAAAATTCACGTTTTTTCGCGATCTTTTGATGGAAACCACGTGTTTTTTTGTGATCCTTTGACGAAATTCGCGTGTTTTTTGCGATCATATTCTTGGACGTAATATAACCTGTGTGGTTTATATATGTAACAGTCTATTTAAACATGCAGAAAAGCCCAGTGGAGGTAAAGGCTGGTAAATAGGACGTATTGGAAGTGAAATATTTAAATAAGCATATATGAAAAACGATCTCTTAACTAGGATAATAAAACAAAATGCATAATAGTAGAGTTAACGAAGAAAGTTTATTTTACTTTGACGACACAAGATGATGATACAGCAAGTAATCAATATGAAGATTAACACAGCAGTTGCTCTTGTACAAATAAAGACACGCCATAACAATGGCGGTTTGCAGAAGGCTTGAAGACACATTTTTCAAACATTACTTTAAGATTTACAACTATTTAAAAATAAACTCATAGTTAAAACAAAATAACAAATATGTTAATTAATACTTCCAGAATGTTGGACCAGCCAACATTCAGTATCTAGAAAAGTTACTTCCATTTAAAGGAAGATAAAAATGGAAACTAACGATGTCCGGATCATTTATTTATATGAAATGGCTAGGATTGAAATCGACGTTTCGGAGCAGAGACCACGAAACGGGCCAATCACAGAACGGCATTGAATCAATGCAAAAGCTAGATTCGATAATAGATACGATATTGTCAGTCGCCATCTGGCGGGAAACGTATCATTACGGGAATACGTAATCACTTTCAAATGTGGTTTTACCGATGTAGGTTGCAAAGAAAATGGAGTCCGTGAACGGAAAAAGATAGAGATAGCTATTGACGTTACAGGACTAATACATTAAGTAAAACTGATAGATAAAGTCCGGAAATGAAGTAAAAAGGTAAGTTAAGTTTTGGAAACATTTATTACTGATATTATGAGATATTATAATGAAGTAATAAATAAAAAATAAAATATGAATTTGTAAATAAAAAAGATGATTGTGGTATGAAATTATGATAAATAGGAAATAGGAGGCGATGAGAAAACCAGTGTTTGGTATCTCTATCAAATGCCCCCCCCCCCCCCCCCCTCCCTCTCATTGCCTCTTTAAATAAAGAGATAACTATAAAAAAAAGTTAACTCAGAGAGCAAAGGATTGAAAAATCCATAGATATCACCATTCAACCCAACTCACCAAAACTATTTAACGAACAGAAAAAAATTTTTAACTTTTAGAAAGGTGAAAATTTCAAATGTGAAAAATTTTAAATTTGAAAAGTTAAGATTGCTTCAAAATGAAAACTTGAAGAAATACGACTACTTCATTTCTGAACCCAAAACGTGAAACAACTCCAATAATTGAAAAGTTGAAAAACTTGAACTTCAAAAAGTAGAAGTCAAAAAAACTTTAAACGAAGTTTTTAAATATACTTCGAACATGAACTAACAATTTAATAATTTTAACAAATGACTAGAAAAAAAATTTAAATGATGAAAGTTCATAAAAGAACAAGTTAAATTAAATTTTAAAGTTTAAGTGAAAATGTATAGGGAATTTGCTAAACGAGAAAAATTAACTCTTCAAAACAATTTGTTGGCTAATAACAGATTTTCTTTGCCTAAAGACAGAGGTATACGTATCTTAGACTGAAGATTAACAGGAGCCTAACAAAGAAGTTAACTTTAAAAAAGTGCAAAATTCTCATACAATTTAAATTAAAAAAAATGAAAATGATGATGACGTACCACTTCAAAAATATAACAGTTTCCAATTTGGAAACGTTATCACCAGCTCTCCAAGATGTCTTGATCACAATAGTTACAATTGAAAAATATTTTTATTACAATTTTAAACAATTCATATAGATAAAATTTTAAGCAATTATGAGAACTTGAGATCCAGGCATCTAGGCTCAAGCAACAAAAACGACGGCTCTTTCAACAAACTAACGTACAAATCCATTGAGAATGAATTAAGGGCACATTTATACCACAAGTAGTCTCCCGGTACCAGGAATCATTCACACACAAATATTGGGTGTCGCTCTAGATGCCTAGAATAGATAAACACAAATTAATGATATGCATAAGAAAATTCATTGTATAAGCACAGATACAAACAGTTTAAAATAAGATTTCTTTAAATATTTAAAAGCTTTTTTATAAGAAAGAGACCCTTTTACTAAGATATATTTATAGTTGATTTTAAGTTTAAAAAAAACTCTAACCAATTAAACTTAGACAATGGTCAAGATGGCTGGTAACGCATGAAAAAGAATATAGGGTCAGGTGGGGGCAAGTGGTCATAAAAACAGGCTTTTCAAACTTTCAGAGGATATAAACATCAGAATTTCTGTGATGTTTTCTAAAATTTTTGGTGTTATTTTACATTACATTACTCTAGAGTACATCCATATCCATTTCAGAAATATTTTTGGGGAGTAACACCTTTTTATAACATATTTTTTCAGGCATGTTTTTATGACCACTTTACCCCAGGGGGTGGGGTAAAGTGATTAGCGCATGGGGTAAAGTGGTCACATTGAAAAAGTGTAATAAAAAAATAAACTAATGAATAAAAAGTGACATTTTATTGTTCACAAACATTTTAAACAACCTTTATAATAAGTTATCTGCCATTTTATTTTATTAAAGTGTAAATTTGTAATGTTAAAATTTGGTTCTTCAATGATTTTGATCACACCTAATTCTGGAAAAGTATAATGATCGCCAAATTTGGATTTTTTTTTAACATACTTTAAGAAAAATAATCAGGTTTTTTTCTCAATAAATTGCTTTATTGATTTCTTCATTTCATATATTAGCAACACTCAAGGTCCTATAGATATGTTAAAAAGAAGAAAAACCAACGTTTAAAATGCACAAATAATATATGAAAAGCAGCAAACAGCTGTTTCGAATCTACTAGCGAGATTCTTCTTCAGTGCAAAAGGAACAGCGTGCTAGAAAAAGCAAGGCTGAGCATTTCTAGCACGCTGTTCCTTTTGCACTGAAGAAGAATCTCGCTAGTAGATTCGAAACAGCTGTTTGCTGCTTTTCATATATTATTTCATATATCCATTCCAGCCTCATCAACATTAAAAATTCTTTCAGGACTTTCTTGTGGACCATTTTCTTATATAATACAAGTATAGGTATTAGAAAAAGTAGTTAATGTGTTGGTTGTTAAATTAGTTGATGTACCTAACCTTTGCAAGCAATTCGAGTTTATACTTAGTTAATTCATTCACTATTCAGAACCTATTAAAAATTAAACCTAACCTTTTTTAACCCCCATATTATAAACTATTATTAAATAATAACTAATTTGCAGTTAGTTTTTAATAATTATTAGTATTTAATAAACAGGCATTGTATATAATGAATAATTTAACTCAGATCAAATATCTATAAGTTAAGCCTAACCCTATGACCACTTTACCCCATGTAACTAAAACTATTATGAAATAAAATCTGTGATAAATATAACTTAGCTATAAATGAAAATTTGTTCTTGAGATATGTGTAAAGCTTTCTGAACTGCCAATTTTACAAAATTTTGAATAAACAAAATGCAGCAGAAAAGTTAATTAAAGAGTTGAAAGAACAAGGTGTAATAAAGACAGACAAAATGAGTGCTCAGTAGGGGTTGACCGAATACCGAATAGTCGATTCGGTATTCGGTGATTCGGCATGTAAACCGAATATTCGGCTCCGGCCGAATACTTAAAAGTATTCGGCCGAATAATTGGGGATAGTTATTTTCTTAGAAGTAGAAGAATTCTCTTTTACTTAGAAGTAGAATAGGCTAAACGATGAGTTTTAGTATTATATGTATGTGTTCAGAGTTCAGCTGCACTACAAAAAACAAGTCAAAGACCATTTTTAATTAAAAAAAAAAACTTTTTCCTTCCTAAAATAGTCTACATAGGGGTGAGATCAAAACAACTGTCTGCGATAGAGATAAAAGAAAGTAAGGAAGATGGGCATCTTTTCCTTATCATTTAAATTTATTTAATGTGCATTTTTTTAAATATACTCTTCAAATAAGTATATCAGAGTTTATCTCTGTATATCTAATGTTATTAAAGAAAATACACACATCAAATAAGCCTATCATACAGCTTTTATAACCATTAAATTAAAATTGCTCAAATTTGTTATCTTCATCACCACAATGTTAAAATATTAATCACAATATAAATATGCATCAATAATTTGACAGAAAATAGTTAAATGTATGAGTTGATGTGATACCTTTTGTATTTGAGAACATCCCTATTCAATGTGTTTATAATTAGACTTAGACAATCAGTAAATCAGCTTAATGGTAGCATTGTTTCTTTTTATTTGAATGAACTTTTGTTTTTCTGACAAGCCTTATTTTTAATAGTAGCCTGTATAGTTTAATATTTTCATGGGTTATTTTGGGTATTAACTAGTGATAAAATAATAATAAATAAGTGATGGGTTAATGAATTTGTGAGGGGAAAGAAGTCATTAAATTTTTTTGTGTAATTAGATTTAACAATAAAAATGTAATTGAATTAAATTATTAAGAGTTTAATTTTAATTCAAGTTTATTAAAATAGCTGATATATGCAAAAATGTGTATTAAAATTTTTAAGTATTCGGTCGCCGAATACCGAATATTCGGTGTACACTTTGACCGAAGCTTCGGTATTCGGTATTCGGCAGAATTGCTGCTTCGGTCAATCCCTAGTGCTCAGTGGCTCAAACATGTTACTAAAAATGTTTTTTTGAGTGAGAAACTTTGATCAATACTTAATAAATCTAAAATTAAAAAAAAATTATTCAAATTTCTATATTAGTCAGGATTTTAGCCCTTTTTATGAATTATGACCACTTTACCCCACTCGACCCTATACTGGCAAATGAACAGGAATCAAAATAGCAATCGTTTACACTTATCCTTTAAACTGAATTTAACAACATTTAGGTACAGTGTAACAACAAAAAGCTTAAAAGGATTCAACAAAATTCACCAGCATAAACATGGGTACGATGTATGAAAAATTTATATATGATATATGCAAAATTTATATATGGAAATGAGATGAACTATATGAAAATCTAATAAGTACTTCACATCATGAACAGAAGCTTTATAAAACTCAAGATCTCATTTTTGGATAATGGCTTGGTAAAAATGTCCGCCAGGTTTGATCTGCTATGCACGTGACTGAGCAAAAATTCCCCCCTATTAAACAAATCCCGAATAAAAAACAGCTTGACGTCAATATGCTTGGATTTGTAATTTTCCACAGGAGATTTAACAAAATCGATTGCTGCTTGATTATCTGCTTTCATCTCAGCTGTCCTCCCCAGTACAGGTACGATCCCTTCCTGTGCACACTCGCGACGTATCTGGTCAAACCAGACCAGGTTCTTGACGGCCTCAGTCATTGCAACGAATTCAGACTCCATGGTCGATAACGAGACGCACTTTTCTTTAAAAGTGCGCCAATCGACGGGAGCTTCGTCAAGCATGACTATTTGACTGCCAATCGAGGTCCGATCGTCGCGGTTAGCCGCAAAGTCGGCATCAGTAAAGATCGTGAGATCGTTAGACCTGCACGAGAGTTTCAGCTTAAAATGTATAGTAGACTTTAAATATCCTAGCAATCGTAGCAACCCATCCCAATGGACTATACCTGGGTTCGCCTGAAACTGACTCAGTAAGTTCACGGCATAGCAAATATCGGGTCGAGTACGGTTCGCAACAAAAGAGAGACAACCCAATAAATTACGGTAAGGAAAACAGGACATTTCCTGAATGTCATGATCGGAAACTGGACAACTGGATCTTGAAAAAATAATACCTTTACTTATAGGCAATGATGAGACTGGAATTTTAAAAGAACTAAATCTATTACATACATCTTGAATGTAGTTTTGCTGGTGTATGATAACTCCTGATTGAGTATCTTCAAATTCAACACCTAATAGCTTTCTAGTTCTACGCAGTTCCTTTATGTCAAATCTTGCTTTTAATTTCTTTAAGATGTTATCTATAAGCTTTTGAGTTTTTCCAAAGATCACTATGTCGTCCACATACAATAGTAATAAAATATTAGAATTAAAAATATAAACACAATTACATGTTGAAAATTTCTTAAAACCAATCTGTAGTAGAGCTTTATGAATTTCCATGAACCACTCTCTCCCACTTTGATGCAAACCATACAAAGCGCGATCTAGTTTGCAATATAAATGCTCTTTTCCAGGCTCTGAGAATCCGGGAGGTTGGTTCATATACACGTCCTCACTCAGTGGTGCATACAGGTAGGCGCAGGTCACGTCACACTGAGTGTGTGACCACCCGCTACACGAAACAAGAAGGGAGAAAAAGAATCGGATAACGCCAAAGTTCACAACAGGGCTAAAAGTCTCTTCGTAGGACTCTCCCTTTATTTGTTTGAAGCCTTGGGCAACAAGTCTAGCCTTGTGCCTGGCGATCCGTCCAAATTCATCCCATTTCGTCGTGTAAACCCACCGGCAACCTACTGGAGTGACATGTACCGGTAATTCTTCCAAATGCGAAACTCCACGGTCTCTCATAACCTTCATTTCGAGCTTCATTGCTTCCCACCAGATCGAGCTCTGTTCTGATCTGCATGCCTGCTTAAATGTTCTGGGAGTTTCACTATTGTTAGCTAGTCATGCGGATATATGTGAAAAACTCGACTCGCTAGAATTGTCATCTTCACTATCAGAAGGAGAGGATTCTTCAGGAATGGGGACTATACCAGAATAAGGATTGGACTGTGTAAAATCAAAGATTTCAGGCTTAAATAGAATATTGTTTTCTTCACAGTATTTCTTTACTTCGTTTAAAGAACGTAACCTGTCGTCTTTACCCAATTCATAGTAATAGATGTCTATACGATCTTTTTTTCTACGCATGACAGGTTTTCTAAGCCAACAAACATCTTTAAGAATAGTTGGCCGAATAGTGTCACTGGACCCCGAATCCTTGTCCTCCCCCCTCCCAAGCGGGTAATCTTGAGAACTGCCGGAAGGACCTGGGATAGCCTCAGGTTCATCTTCAACGGCAACATCTCGATCAACCTCAGCTTTGGGAGGGAAGAGGGCATAATCATTGGTGCCCAGTACAGCTACACTGCGTCTTTACCCCAGTCGTACATTCATTAAAATACACATTTGAAGATTCAACAATATCATCTGTTTCTGGTATCCAAATTCTATAACCCCATGTACGAAATGCGTACCCTACCAAAAATCCCTTTCTGGCATGTGCTTGTAGTTTCCACGACCTTTGCTTTGGAACTTTAATATATGCTTCCGTACCAAACGGCTTTAAATGCCGGACAGATGGCTTTCTATTACCATAAAGTTCGAAAGGCGTTTTCCCCAGAAGTTTTGGACAGATTCTATTCCAGCTGTATACAAAGTATTTTAAGGCCTCTGGCCAGAATTTTGGGTCTAAATTACTGTCAATTAGTAATGTTCTAATCCTGTCTGCTGCCGTAGCCATGAAACGTTCCGCAACGCCATTCTGCTGTGGCGTGTACGAATTCGTGAACTCGTGGCGAATACCCTTTTCATAAAAAAAACGCGTAAAAGAAATGTTGTCAAACTCCCCACCGTTATCAGTCCGAATGCTCTTGACTTTCCTATTCAGGTATGTTTCTGCCAGTATAATATGCTTTCTAACGACATCAAAAGTGTCGGACTTCAATTTTAACGGGTAAACTGATCAACGGCGGGAAAAGTCATCAATAATTGACAAAAAGTAACGTTCGCCACCTCTTCTTTCAATACGGCATGGACCCCACAAATCTGCATACAGAAGCTCAAGTTTATGATTAGAGCGGATATTCTTGTTAAATTTATGTGAAATATTCTTTAGCTTGCCAAATTTACATGATTCGCAAAATAAATTGGTCTCTTTTAGTCCTGGTAAGCCACGTACGCCTTGTATATGCAATTAAAGAAGGACTTATGTGACCATATTTGCGATGCCAATGTAACATTTTCTCGTCCTGTTTAACGGCAGAAGTTTCAAATTTAACAGATTTATGAACAGAGATTGGAATTTTTGGATACAGCCTATAAATTCGATCTTTTAAATATGCGCTAAACAAGTACTTGGCCCCCCCGACGGACTTTCACCTCACCATTATGACCTGAAAGGTCAAACCATTTAAATCTAACTGAGGACCAGAAATAAGGTTTCTACGTAAGTGATCAGAATACATTACGTTACATAAGGTAAAAACCCTTTGACCAAAACGAAGTTTAACTTCCCCTTTACGGGAAATAGTACATTTTTGACGGCAACTGACATTTCATCATTTAGTTCCTGAAAATTAGAAAACAAATTTTTATTATTACAGAAATGATGGCTCGCTCCCGTGTCTAAAATCCAGTCACAATCATTTACAACATTACTTAAACTAGAATGTGAGATAAAAAGATTTGACTTACATGTACTTTTTGATAACTTCGAGCGAGAGCCACCACCTCTGTCATTAGAAACATATGGAGAAGAACGTCTAGTATGCTTGTGCCTGGGATTCTTGCTTCGTTCTCTGGAACCTCTAAGACCTCTAGGAGATGAGTCGTAGGAACTAGTAATGGAGTTGGAGTCTTCATCCAGTGGGCTAGAGTATGAAGTATCACTGCGGTACCTCTCGGGAGACTGTTTGAAGTAGCGATTACGGGAACTGGATCGGCTAGAGGAGTGACCACGTCGAGAATATGAAGAGGGAGAAACATCTCTGATATGAAACTGGTTATTTGGAGACTTTGAAAAGCAATTGGTCTGTAAATGACCCAATTTGCCACATTTCCAACATCTTTTTCTTTAATATTTTCGAAAATGAGATTTTCCATTAAACGATTTCTGCAATTTTACTGTATTGGAGATGTTCACTTGTTTAGCATTATCTCGATCACGCAACTTTTGTCTGGTCTCTTCAGCCGCCAGTTCATCGACCACCAAATCAAATTTAAATATATCCGCAGGTTTAGCCAATATCTGTTGTACTAAAGTGTCGTAATTTGACGGTAGAAAACGCAGGAATTGGTAACTTAAGTAACATTCAGCAAAATTTTTATCTATAGACTTAATTTCTTGGTAAATTTTCTTCAGCCTTGTCGCAAAAAGATTTATAGATTCACCATATCTTATCCTTTCTTCCATAAGCTCATTAAACAAGGACATATGATGAGTACGTGAATCTGGATGAAAATTTTTGTGCAATTTATCCCAAGCTGCAACTGGTTCTTGACAATCATCAATTAATCGCTTAAATTCTGGCTCTATATTAAGAAAAATCAAGGAAAGAGCCTTGTTTGCACGGGAGGTAAATTGACTGACCATATCGGCAGTAACACTCGTACTAACTTCAGGTACCATCTGTTTTAAACTTATTATATCCCACAGGCCTTTTTCTAACAACAAATATGTCATATCGCTACACCATGTTAGTTCCTTGAACTAAGTTTATCTATTATATTTGTGGCCATCATGGGAAAAAAATTTTAAGTACCAGAAGTGCTACCGCCCCCCCGAGCTTTTCGTCCGTTATCTTCACCTGTGCCTTTAACTTCTTAAAAAAAAATTTTAAAGTTGAAGAAAAGTAATCTATCTAAACGAAAAATTCATCATCAATCAGCAAAGTAAACCAGTCTATTGTAGAAAAATCATCAAATTCGGAATAAAGTTCGTTAATATATGCAAAAATCCTATAACTAAAAAGAGTTCGTTGAAATATGCAAGAATCCTGTAACTAAAAAGAGTTCGTTGAAATATGCAAGAATCCTGTAACTAATATAAGTTCGTTAAAAAAAAATTCAATAAACAGCATTCAAAGTAAAAATTTGATTTGATAACTCAGGAAAAGTTCAGGTTTATTGCAAATAATATTTCATTTTCTCTTAAGAGATCGATTAGCTCATACACTTCCTAGGTTATGTCCGCCCATAACCCATATTCTTGGACGTAATATAACCTGTGTGGTTTATATACGTAACAGTCTATTTAAACACGCAGAAAAGCCCAGTGGAGGTAAAGGCTGGTAAATAGGACGTATTGGAAGTGACATATTTAAATGAGCATATATGAAAAACGATCTCTTAACTAGGATAATAAAACAAAATGCATAATAGTAGAGTTAACGAAGAAAGTTTATTTTACTTTGATGACACAAGATGATGATACAGCAAGTAATCAATATGAAGATTAACACAGCAGTTGCTCTTGTACATATAAAGACACGCCATAACAATGGCGGTTTGCAGAAGGCTTGAAGACACATTTTTCAAACATTACTTTAAGATTTACAACTATTTAAAAATAAACTCATAGTTAAAACAAAATAACAAGTATGTTAATTAATACTTCCAGAATGTTGGACCAGCCAACATTCAGTATCTAGAAAAGTTACTTCCATTTAAAGGAAGATAAAAATGGAAACTAACGATGTCCGAATCATTTATTTATATGAAATGGCTAGGATTGAAATCGACGTTTCGGAGCAGAGACCACGAAACGGGCCAATCACAGAACGGCATCGAATCGATGCAAAAGCTAGATTCGATAATAGATACGATATTGTCAGTCGCCATCTGGCGGGAAACGTATCGTTACGGGAATACGTAATCACTTTCAAACGTGGTTTTACCGATGTAGGTTGCAAAGAAAATGGGAGTCCGTGAACGGAAAAAGATAGAGATAGCTATTGACGTTACAGGACTAATACATTATCTTGAAGTAAAAAGGTAAGTTAAGTTTTGGAAACATTTATTACTGATATTATGAGATATTATAATGAAGTAATAAATAAAAAATAAAATATGAATTTGTAAATAAAAAAGATGATTGTGGTATGAAATTATGATAAATAGGAAATAGGAGGCGATGAGAAAACCAGTGTTTGGCATCTCTATCACTTTTGAGGAAATTTGCATGTTTTTTGCGACTTTTTGAGGAAATTACACATGTTTTTCGTGATCTTTTGAGGAAATTACACATGTTTTTCGCGATCTTTTGAGGAAATTCGCGTGTTTTTCGCCATCTTTCTAGAAAATTCGCGTTTTTCTCGATCTATTGAGGAAATTCACGTTTTTGCAATCTTTCGAGGAAATCCGCTGTTTTCTCGATCTTTTAAGGAAATTCACATTTTTTCGTGATCCTTTGAGTAAATTCGCGTTTTTTTGTTGTCTTTTAAAAAATTCGCACCTTTTGGAGAAATTCGAGTTTTTACGCGATTTGTTGGAGAAATTCGCGTTTCTTCCCGATCCTTTGACAAAATTTACGAATTTTTTCCATGATTGATTGACGAAATTTGACGGTATTTTTTGGGAGATATTTGCGGAAAACGCGATTTTTCCGAGAAGCTTGGCAAAATGCCAAACATCGATAAAATTTAAAATAAAGATCGGTTAACAGTGTTGAAAAACGGACTTTACGGACCTAGTGGGAGATTAGAGCCATGCGTTTTGCAACTACGATTTTTTTCCCTTGGCAGCAATATTGCTTGTGTCCGAAGCCGCAATACAATTTAAGGAGTTCCTAAGGAGTGGTTTGCTTATCTAAGTAGTTCTAAGTACTACTTGGGAATGTTTTCATTTCTAAGGAGTTTCCAAGGAGTCTAAGGAGTCTGTGCGAACCCTGTAAAAATTTGCAGTTTCAACTTAGTAATGAAATTTTTCTGATTGGTCTATGATCAGTAGACCAATTGACTAGATTGAAACAACTAACTATGACAAGACAAATCCTTCAGTGTGTTCTTTATCAGTTAAAAGAATCAAAATTGGTACAATATGTTAGTCATTTGACAGTTAAAGAATTAATGCAGATATGGCAGAGATCTGAAATTCCTACAAAACAAAAGAAACACAATAATTAAAAAATTAGAAAACATTCATTCTCATTGGCTTTTGTTAAACAAAAACAAAGGTCTTTTTCTACAGCTCAACGATAAGGAGTGGTTAGATATGTTGGGCTCTTTTCTTTGATATTGGTCATGAAGGTGTTATAAAAATAATAATTAAAGAAGATTCTAATTTTTTTCAGGATCAAAGATCCAATTGTAAAATGTATATGGGTTAAAAGTAAAGAGTTACCGAAAAAAGTATGAACGTTCTCTTCAGAGAATAAAAGAAGAATGAAGCATTAGAGTCTCTTTACCTTCAGCTACCATCTGTTCAACCAATATTTGTCTAAATAGTGTAAGGGTCATTCCATGTCAAATCAACCACAAAAATAGGAAAAAAACACCCACCATCACAGATTTTTATGAAACTTGGTATACTTCTTTTCTTTGTGGTTATAAGCAACCTCCTAATATTGTTTTTCTCTATTTCAATAATTTTGTGATTTTGCGTCATTTGTCTGTTCCGAGATGCTCAGATTCAACTGATGTTGTTTACAAAAAAATTTATTTCTCAACTGCTAATGTTGTAATCTTTTTGAAAATTTTTATATAAAATGTTAAAACATTGAAAATGCAAAGAAAAAATATTTAAACAGTCTAAATTTATATTAAACAATTTAAAAAAATTAATAAAATTGAATTTTTTTTTAAAAAATTGTCAAAAAAGTAATTTTCAAAATTTTGAATTTTCAACATGAGTGTCTAAATTAAACTCATGATTTCTTTGTTGAAAATGATAATAAACATGTGCTTTAACTTACCCAATAAAAAAAAATTGTGGCACTTTGGGGTTGTTCCCCCCCCCCCCCCCCACTGCCCCCTATTTGAAAAAATTACTATCATGAGACAATTTTTTTCGTTTACTTTACTTCACTAAAAAATGGCATCATTTAATGAGTTTCTTTTATCAAAATGATCACAAATACATCCTTTTTTGGTACCCATTAACAAATTTATGGCTTAATATTTTCATAATGAATCAAATTTTTTGCTATATAAAAAAATAAAAAACCTTGCACCATTGATTACACAGCCAGAAATCAAATGTAGCATTTTTTTTTTTCTCAATATTTAGTCAGCCAAATAATTATATTTGGCTCCCTCTTTTATATAAGAACTATTTTATTTTTTAATGAAATTTAGAGAGAAAATTATTTGGAGAAAAAATTTTATTTAGAGAAATTTATTTTCTGACATTTACCATATAACACTACCACATACTTTTTCTTTACCTATGCTTTGAATTCATAATTACTTACTCAGTAAAATATCATTTTTATCATTAGATGAAAGAAAATATTGGGCAGAACATATAAGGGAAAGGAGAAGATTTTGAAATTTAGTTCCTAAATATTATTTTTAATTTTAAAGATTAAATTCAATATTTTTTTTTTCATAAAAGATGCCTAGATCTACAAGTATCAAGCTAAAAAACAATATTTAACATTCAACTAGAACTTCTTTAAATCTAAACTAAAACTTCTGTTACCTGACAAGATTTAGCTTCAGATCTAAACCATAACTGTCCTTATCTAGAAAGTTTTGGTTTAGATCTAAACCATAACTTTTACTTAAAAAGTCAAACCAAAACTATCACATGAGATATTATTGGATGAAGAGAGGAATAAAGAAAAAGTATCTATCTGATATTTCATTAGATGAGTAAAGTGAAAATTATGCATTTGTCATTCAAGACGAAGCATAGGGATATCATTGGACTTCTGAATATTGCACTTTACATTCCGTGTTGGTTCATTATAAAAATTCTGAAGGAGTGAAGATGGTCTCATCTCATTGTATCATCAGTGATGATTTGAAGCATGATGTAAGTATGGTGTATAACAGTCAGGAAGTAGTTTTGAAATTCGTTTTAAAGAAGATTCTCCACATATTGAAGAAGTACATTACTTTAGTGATGGATGTGCAGCACAGTATAAGAATAAATACAATTTCCTTAATCTTTCCCACCATGAGAATGATTTCAACTTAAAAGCAGTCTGGTCCTTTTTTGCTACAAGCCATGGCAAATCAGAATGTGATGGCATTGGTGGGACTGCAAACGGTTAGCCCGAAAAGAGAGTATTCAGAGATACCTAGATAACCAAATTATATCTCCAAAAGCATTTTTTTATTTCTGTGTTACACGTATCTCAAGCATAAATTTTCATTTCGTTAGTAGAGATGAATTGCAGATAACTCGTTCATTTCTGGAAGCATCCTTCAAAGATCTTCAGACACTTCCTGGAACTCGCAATTTCCATAACTTTCGACCACTGGATTCAGTAGGCACTATAGAAGCAAGGAGAATTAGCAACGATGAAGGGCCTGCTTTTACTTTTAACTTAAAAAATATTCCACAGTTTCCAAATACAGATAATTTATACCCTGGATGTTTCATTGCCTGTATTTATGATGATTTGTGGTATTTTGGAATGGTGTCTGAAGTTAATCAAGATGAGAGGGATGTTTTAGTGAAATTTCTGCATCCAAGTGGACCTTCGCCATCATTTTACTGGCCTAGTTCTGATGATATTTGTGGAATACCATTTCCTCATGTACTAAGTGTTGTAGAACCTCCTCATACAATAACTGGAAGAACATATGTCTTTTCTCTTAGTAGAAAAGAAGATGAAAAACAGACAGTTGCATGAAAAAGGAGCTAAAAAACATTGAACTGGTAAATTATAAGATTTAATAATATATTATCAGAGATATGTTTAGGAAAATTTTAGGTCCTTTAAAGGACCCTTCACAAAATAATTTACCTTAAAACAGGACCCTTCACAAATTGTTTTATCTCCAAACAGGACCCTTCACAAAATTAGTTGTCTCTTAAATAGACCTTTCACAGAATTTTTTCACCTTCAAATTGAACTTTACACAAATTTAGTCATTTAAAAGTAAAATGTGGCCTGTACGTAAGCAGTTGAACTCACCAAAGAGCATATTACTTAGCTTTTTATATATGAAGGATAGAACATTAAGACATCGATAATTTAAAATTCACAAAATTATGATTAGAAATTTTCACAAAAATAAGAAAAATTTCACAATTTCACAAAAACAGGACCCTGTGAGAAAAGTCTGGACAGACCCCTGATTATAAAAGTTGTATAATTATGAATCAACATTCCATAGAAACTTAATTTTCATGTTTTTTTACTAAAATCTGTGTATGTAAATTGCTGTAGGCAAATTATAAATTTTACGTTATCCTATTTTTGATTTGTTTATTATTTATTCATGTTTAACTATTTTCAAATAAAAAAAGCTTATATATTAAAGTTTAATATGAATTCAACTTTCATTTTTAATGTGTTTTATTGTTTAATTTTGATATTGATTATTAATAATTCAGTTTTTAAATATGTGTAAAAATCTTGTCTTATAATAGTCATTTTTGTGAAAATGGGGGGATGGGAGGGGGAATCACTAAAAGTGCCATAATTTTTTTCATTGGGTAAGTTAAAGCACATGTTTATGATAATTTTCAATAAAGAAATCATGAGTTTAATTTAGACCCTCATGTTGAAAATTCAAAATTTTGAAAATTACTTTTTTGACAAATTTTTTTTAAAAATTCAACTTTATTAATTTTTTAAAATTATTTAATATAAATTTAGACTGTTTAAATATTTTTTCCTTACATTTTTAATGTTTTAACATTTTATATAAAAAATTTCAAAAAGATTTTAGCATTAGCAATTGAGAAACAAATTTTTTTGTAAACAGCAGCAGCTGAATCTGAGAGTCGCACAAATGACAAATAATGCAAAATCAAGAAATTTCGAAGGGCGATAAAATTAAAATTAATTGAAATAAAGAAAAACAATATAAGGGGATTACTTATAATCATAAACAATAGAAGTACACAAAGTTTAATGAAAATCTGAGATGGTGGGTGTTGGGGCCTGGTTGAATTGACATGGAATGACTCGTAATGGAGAAACTGAGACTTCAGACGATGAATTTATTCCAACACAGTTAAAGATTGAAAATTATCTATCATCAGACAAAGGGATTGCGCTTTCTGCTAGAAAAGTGATGGAACATCACATGTCTGAGTGTTCTGATGACTTCATAAGATTTTTTCTTTTTTCTGACAGAATTTAAATGGAAGACAAATTCCTGTAGAGCGATTTACCGCTATGCAAGCCCTTAACAGGGATATGTGTAGGAAAATTATAGGTTCTTTAAAGGACCCTTCACAAAATAATTTATCCTAAAACAGGATTCTTCACAAAATTATTTGTCTCTTAAATAGACCTTTCACAGAATTTTTTCACCTGCAGATTGAACTTTTCACAAATTTAGTCATTTAAAAATAAAATCTGGCCTGTAAGTCAGC
The DNA here is from genome assembly GCA_963932465.1 of Maratus speciosus. NCBI lineage: Eukaryota > Metazoa > Arthropoda > Arachnida > Araneae > Salticidae > Maratus > Maratus speciosus. Next base: position 418,018,636 of record OZ010791.1, read on the forward strand.
AGTTGAACTCACCAAAGAGCATATTACTTAGCTTTTTATACTATATGAAGGATATAACATGAAAACATGAATAATTTAAAACTCACAAAATTATGACTAGAATTTTCACAAAAATAAGCAGGGACCCGGAGCTGGAGCTGAAGCCCGGAGCTGTGTTTTCCCTGGAGCTGGAGCTTTAAATTTTCCCCTGCTCCAGGGCTCCTTTAGTTTTTAATATTCTTTTAAATATTTTTTTTTCAGTCTTTTAACCCTTAAATGCCGGGTGTTGCTTTTCGGCAACATACCCAATTTAGGCTCTAAAATACTATCTATATTATAAAGGACAAACATATCTGTGCGTAACGCATACGTCATTCTGCGAATGGCAACACTTTGAAACTTGAAATGAAATTTCGCTTTTGCAATTTTCGCTACTGCAAATTTTTAAACATCTAAAAATCCCACATTTTAAATGTTTACACCGTCGTATGCAGAAAAAAATGCACTTTTAAATGCAATTTGTTTGAAGGCTGTATATCAATTTATTTTTGATATATTAATTTTTTTATAGTTTTTAATACCAATTTTCTAATCGTGGCAGCTGAAGTACTTCATTTCTATTAAAAGTGGATTAAAAAAGTGGATTAATTATCTTTATTGATTATATTCTTACTGATGCCATTTTCTCATTACAATTAAAAATATCTTTTTTAAAATTTTGAACAGAAAATGCCGCTTCGCTTTAAAAAAGACACAATCTCCCTGATGATACTGTTATATTTCACTATTTTTTCATTTCGCTGATGTTGGGTTTGAGACAATAGGCAAAATATTTCAGCGACTGAAAATGACGTCATATTGAAAAGTAAACGATAATTTTATTTGATAAAACGAGGTATTTCCCCTTGAATACGTCTAAAAGTTATAAATTTCTGGAATTTTTACGTGCAGGTACAGAGATTATACTAAGACCTCAAATGACGAGTGGGAATTTTAACATGGAAAGTTGTAATAGTTGACAAATGTGACTTCAAGCTTGAAAATATATTTATTAATAAATGAACAAGCAGTTTTCATACAAATTGCATTTAAAAGTACTTTTTTTCAATACAACGATATAAAAATTGTAAATGTGAGATGCTTAGAAGTTTAAGAAATTGCTATAGAGTATTTAATCGTACTGCTTTGCTTTGCGGCTGGCTTCTGTAAGATAACGTTATTTTTTGAAGATGACACAAAATAAGCTGGGAAAAAGAAATAGCATACCGTACAGGGGGCTAATAACCTATTGCGGGTTAAAATGTTTTTAAATGGTTAATAGGGATGTGAAACGTGGAAAATGACTTGATTCGGTTTAGATATAAAGGTAGAAAAATTCTATGATTATGTCAAGGTGAAATCATTTTTGCAGATTTTTCATTCCGTAATACCAAGCATCAATTACTAACTTAATCAAAATTACTTATCTTTATTATATGTTACTGATTACGTATATGAATAAAGTTTAATTTTTCAATAATTTAACAGTTGAAGTTTATGAAAAAAGTATTTTGTTAATCTTAGGTTAAAATATGTCTTTGGAAAGTTAAATTAACAAGTGTAAGATGGATTTTTTATTCTAATTATTGTTGTCGATGTATTATAAATTTGATGCAAGAGTTCCTTGGTAAACATTTTCTTTCGTCGAAATTCGACGGGTTCCACCTCGTTAGAATAATATTGAAGCTGTAATGCCTAATGTTGCCAATAAAATACATTCTGAAGACATTATTAAATCGATTTTCAACATGTAGATGGCAACACTTGTGCTGTTTAAGAATAAAGAAATATTTATTTTTTGAATTGCTGCTACTTGTTCTCTTTGTTTTGTTTGGAAGCTTGCGAAATACCCTATTTTGTTCTGCAGTGAGCAAGCAAAATTTATTTCTTATTATAGTTCCTAAAATTCTTGTGTGTTTAATATTATATAATTTAATCAAAGAAAATTATTTTTTCAATTAAAGACCAGTATTGCCGATTAGTAACCAACTGTTTTTTAGCCATAAACCATACTTAAAACAAAATATGATTTTTTAAAGTATTTTTCCCATGATTTATTTAAAAAAAGAAAGCTGAAAAACATTATTATAATGATTTTTAAAAAATCAGGCATTTAAGGGTTAAATTTCCAGGCTTAAAATATTTTAATTACATCATTATTCAGTATTTTAATTATATCATTTTTTAGGGTTTTTTCTTTATTATTAGAGATGGAAAATTTCTCAAAACATGGTAACACTACTTTACTTCTACTTGAGCTAAGTGACAACACTATTTGAAAAATATGGCCGCCTGTTGTTTACATATGTAATTGCACAATTTTGGTTGTTTGAAAAGTGTAGAAGGAATTTAAGATTTTTGTGTTTAAAATTCCACCAAACTTTCTATTTTAAAAGCAAAAGCTAAAAGATGTCATATTTTCTGAACAAGCATTTCAAGTTTGATGAGAAGAAAATGCATTCTGTCAGATTTTTAATGAAGGTAAAGGAAGAAAGAATTTGTGAGAAAAAAATTAAATGTGTAGATTAAAATCTGCAACTCAAAAGTACGAAATCGGAGCCGAGTTGGAGCCGGAGCCACAGTATTTTATCTAGGAGCGGAGCTGGAGCATAAAAAATTGTTCTGCTCCGGGTCACTGAAAATAAGAAAAAAATCACAATTTCACAAAAACAGGACTCTGTGAGAAAAGTCTGGACAGACCTCTGCTTAAGAAACGTTATGTAAGATGAGAACTGGAGATTGTTAAAGAAGATGGTATACGGCTGTCAGACTTTGCAACAAGAAGAACAACAGAAATCTTATCTCGTATAAATATAAAGAAATCATTAAGCCTTCTCCCGAAAAATTAAATAACAGTGATTACTATCAATGCAAAAACCCTTGACGGGTTAAAAGTTTCTGACGCAGCACTTTATCTTATGCTCTAAGAATTTTAAATATGGAACTTAAAAATACTGATATCAAATTTTGAGTGACGTTATGCTATTTCTTAAAAAATATATTTGTATTTATTTCATCATTTTATTTTTGTTTTATTTATAATCGCATGTGCAAAAGTTATGTTTAACATGAAAAGCTGCATAAAATTTTATTCGCTGTTGCTTTACCATTTACATCTCTCATAAATTCAAAATATGAGTTTTAAAAGATATGATATAAAATTTAAGTGACGCCTTGAAGTGACTTTAAAAGGTTTGTTTTAAAATTCAATTTAAATTATTTTTGACTTGGTTAAAATATTTTTTTACATCTACACAATACTTTTAATTTTCCAATTCACTGTTAAATATATCACTTTCATTGAATCTATACTATGCATTGAAATGTATTTATTTCAATAAATTGATTTATCTTTTGTGTCACGCTATTCAAAATTGTGAGTAAGATTTATGTAAATGGTTTCTTTGCGTCATTGTGTCCAAAATACATGAAATGTATGAAAAAGGATAGTTTGACGCAAATAAACCATTTACATAAATCTTACTCACAATTTTGAATAGCGTGACACAAAAGATAAATCAATTTATTGAAAAAAAATACATTTCAATGCATAGTATAGATTCAATGAAAGTGATATATTTAACAGTGAATTGGAAAATTAAAAGTATTGTGTAGATGTAAAAAAATATTTTAACCAAGTCAAAAATAATTTAAATTGAATTTTAAAACAAACCTTTTAAAGTCACATCAAGGCGTCACTTAAATTTTATATCATATCTTTTAAAACTCATATTTTGATTTTATGAGAGATGTAAATGATAAAGCAACAGCGAATAAAATTTTATGCAGCTTTTCATGTTGAACATAACTTTTGCACATGCGATTATAAATAAAACAAAAATAAAATGATGAAATAAATACAAATATATTTTTTAAGAAATAGCATAACGTCACTCAAAATTTGATATCAGTGTTTTTAAGTTACATATTTAAAATTCTTAGAGCATAAGATAAAGTGTTGCGTCAGAAACTTTTAACCCGTCAAGGGTTTTTGCATTGATATCATTACTTTTTTGAGGTTAGTGATAAAATGATTAAAAAAAAGATACTTATGGAATTTAATGCAGATTTAATTTTTACTATTTTATTACAATTTTCCTTATAGCAGTTTGTATATAAAAACAACTGGGTAAATATAATCGCAGATCGCACAGAGGGTTTCATTTGATATTCCTTTAAAAACACTTTATCCTTAAATTAATAAATCCAAAATGTTGATTTATAATTATTAAATCCTTACATAGATGGTGCACCAATAGTTCCAATTTTCATGGGGCAGGGAACGCACTCTTTTAAACAAACCACCTTCCAATTGAAGTCATCAAAAACCAAGTTGAATAAGCCAGACCCCGTTGTGTTGTTTGACAAACAGCAGTCTTATGTCCCCTCCTTCCCCCCTTTTTCAAAATTTTTCAGACCAGTACCTAAGAATGGAACCGAAATAATTTTTTCTCTTCAGAAATTACGATAAAAAAATATATGCAGTACTCATAAATTTACTTTAATGCTATATAGGGTAATTATTAAGTTAATTATAACGTTTGGAATCTCTTGCATTGATGTCCGAAAGGTAGTTTCTGAGTTATGGAAGCTGGACCCATAAGGCGCCATAGAGGGGCGAAGCCCGCTAGTGTCTATCATAATTATATCTGCCATGTGGACTAATTGCAATATTTAATCAAAATAGTCCCTCCCCCCCCTCCTCATCCCCGGAAATATAACAAATACAAAATGTGTCTTTATAAACGTATCGTCAAATAGGTTTTTATTTCTTTTTCCCTAAAAAAAAAAACATGATTTTTATATACGTAACGTAAATAGCGGACGAAGCGCGCTAGTTCATATCATAATATATATTTTTAATAATTTTATATAGTCTATAATAAAAATCAGACTTAAAATAGTCTAGTTCCATGAGTACTTGTAGTGTCAGTTACATGCTACGATTTTTGGATACCAGTATTTTAGAACGGGAAAATGTGACTTATTTTATCGGAGATATCTCATTAATTGAATAAGGTGAAGCAAACTTTTTGAAAAAAAGGTGGCCAACAAGCATGGCAGTTATCAGCTATGTGACTTTGTGCTAAAGTCCATTAATTTGATCTGCTTTAAAAAGATTACGGAAGATTGAATTATAGTAGAACCTGGATTAACCGAGCTTCGATTAATCGAGGTTTCTGGTAACCGAGCCGATAACAAAGTCTGATTTTTTTTTTCCCTTTTGAATGAGCCTTAAAAATAACCACACTCTTTAGCTCACTGTCCGTGCTATACAGGCCCTTCTGCCCCCAAAAGCACTCAACTCCAAAGAAACATTGCACCCTGAGAAGTCAATAGCGAACAATGCTTTGTTTCCAGTGGCTGTGTGAACTTTCGTAAATTTTTCAATGTGCATTTTAAAATTTACTACTGGTAGTTGATTTTCTTTTTAAATTTGTTAAGCTGTGAAACAGAACTTTACATATATTTATTTTTATTATTTAAAAAACGTTCTATATATTTTTTTTAAAGAGATGTTAAATTCGCAAGCACGGCGAGTTTTTACACACAGTTTCTATTAACCGAGATTTCCGATTCCGATTTACTAACAGTCCCAATTAGCTCGGATAATCGAGGCTGCTCTGTATAATTAAAAAATCAATGGCGATCTTACTGTAAACGGGTTTCCCTTTTACTGAGGGATTTCAAGACCGAATCAGCTGATGTTAGTTGCTGTTTCCGTGCTTGATTAAATAAGATTAGTTAAACATTTGAAAATTACCAAATATAAAAGGAACTAAGTCAACAGAGTCTTTGCTTTATGGTATTTTTTAACAACGCTATAAGAAAATGATTTTAAATAAGAGATTTTAAATGTAACGTTTTAAATCTGACATAATTTTCACCAAACTTTCCTTTCTCTTTCTAACATTCAACTGAAAATATTTTTATTATTAGAAAGATAATATTATTATTTGCGCTACCTTAAAATTGGCAACTATAGTTAAAAATATCATCTCGAAATTTGAAATAAATCTCTCATATAAATATATTTTTTAATGTAAACTGTTTTGCAATATTATTATTTGGCCACTTTGGCCAATATGACGTAATTTCCCCCATTTACGACTTTTAACACATATCAATGAATTTATTATTTAAAAATTTTCTTTTTCTTTTAATATTCACATGTAAATATAATTTTTATGACGTAATTTTCAATGTTTTCCTGCTTTTAATGCGTAATCATTTAATTCTAATTTGAAAATAATTGATTATTTTATAATTTTCTTTCATTTTAAGTAAGCATGTGTAAAAACAATTTTTATGACATAATGTTTAATATTTTCCTGCTTTTAACACGTTATCATTTAATTCTAATTTAAAAGGATTTTTTTCTGTTTATAATAGTCACGTGTGAATAAATTTTTAATTTAAAGGATATATTATTCTTTGCGCTGTTTTAACAATTGGCAACAATTTAAAATAACCTTTTCTAAAATATGTAAAAAATATCTCTGGAAATTCTGAAAATTTTAATTTAAAATTGAAATAAACCGTCAAAAAATTAGGCAAGTTAAAAATAATAAATGCACTCTGCAAACTTCGAGTTTCTATTGAATGATTAAATTGAATGAAAATGATTAAATTCCCATGTATATCTTTTTTCCTATGAGACTTTTTTAATGAGACAATTTTATCCAGATTTAACATTAAATATCTCTTAAAATAATTCTTCGATTTAAAAACTGTCTACTTCAACGTTTTTATCAAACATTTCTCTATAATACTACCAGGGTTGCAAAAAAGCCGGCTAAAATTAAAAAAAACCAGGCCGGTGGCTTTTATTGGTTTTAACCAGGGTTGGCACGGTTTAAACCAAGTGGTTTTAACCATGGTTTAAACCACGGTTTAAACCAATTGGTTTTTTTGTCAAAAAAACCATTTGGTTTTTTTAGAAAAAAATCTAATATAATATTTTCTCCTTTTTGTAATTTAATTGTTTTAAATTATTGATAGAAGTCATTTCTACTTTTAACACTTCATCTCAGCAGTCAACATGTGACATAATGAACCTAGGTCATGTTTTTATGCATGTAGAATGAAAATTAGCATGTGCTGATGAACATATCTGGTACCCTAAAGATTTTTCTTAAAACATGTGAAATTAGAAAAGATAAAATAAATAAATAAATAATATTGAATATTTAGCATAAGATATTTTCATTTATAAAATGGAGATTATTTACAGCAGTTAATAACAAAATACAATGATCTTTAAGATTTTGGTTAAGTTGTAAAAGAAAATTTTCTGGATTGGGATTGGGGAAGATTATCCTTAAAGAATTTAAAAGAGTAACTTAAGATATCAAATTGAATAACACAGCTTGCAAAAATTGAGTGCTAGTTATAGCATTTCAAAAATGCCAATCAATCTTTTCTGTTAATTGCTGAATCTAATGGCCAAATATGTTGACTTGGACACTTGGAATTATCACTCAGATAGCAAAATAACCAGAAGTATTTTGATATTAAAAAAAATATATATAATAATAACAACCACAGAATAATATATTATATTAATGAAACTGCATCAAATGTTTATTGATTGATTGTTATATTATTAATCAAAGGAATCTTCATATGATTTTCAAGGTATTAATGCTTCACTGTGTAGAGCAGTTGACTTTGAACATAAAACATAGCTGTTACTAATAATATTTAAATTAGAAATGATTTCAATTTTCTTTATAATTGACTGTAATTATTTAATTTAAATATTTTTAAAAGTTATATTACTTATATAATATCCAAAAATGTTTATTTTATCAACAGATATGCATCTGTATGCAATAGGAAATTATATTTAAAAAAAAACCCGGTTTAAACCAAAAAAACCTGGTTTAAACCAAATAAACCGGTTTTTTTGGTTTTTTACAAAAAAACCTGGTTTTTTTCCAACCCTGGTTTTAACCGGCTTTTTTTTGGACAAAATTGGCTTTTATACAATAAAGCATTGTAATTATAAACTACACATTTTAAAGTGTTTTTAATTAGTTTTAATGACATTTAATTGATTTACAGTTTAATAAGTAGCCCAATTTCTCAATAATGAGGACATAATACTGGAATAAAACTTAGATGATTTTGCTAGTGATTTGTATTCAGAATTGCAAATATGTCTGCTAAATTTTAAAAGGGCCATACCAACTGCCAATTTTTTTATTTTTACTGCTTTATAAAATTAAAGAGGACAATGGTTACTTAGTTATGTTTTATTACTTAATTTTAAGAGCTATTAACATACAAGTCTTATTTTATTTCTAGTAAACATTTAAAATTATACATAGTCATATTAATAAACACCACCATTTCTCACTATTAAAAACATTATGAATAGCATATGCATGAATATGAGTAGCAACAAGCTTTTCAAAATTTTATTTTGAGTTTTTTTTTTTTTTTTTTTTTTTTTTTTTGTTTAAATGCTCTATTTTTTATACACTTATGTACCACTCTCCTCAAATAAAACATCTTTTCTAATTTCTCGTTTCCATTTTGATATGTTATATTTTGTCATTAAGGCTGTTAAATCCAAAATGGCAACTTTCTGACCTAAGTTTTAATTTATTTTTGTTCAGAAATGCATGAAACTAGCAGATGTTGTTGTTCAGAAACTATGTAATTGCACTGTTTTTTCTGGTTTTTTTTTTTTTGTTTTTTGCAAACGCAATAGATTTTTCAGAAAATAGTGTCAAAGTGAGCGTTTTGAACTGAATTTCCACACGAAAGAAGAAACCACTCAGAAAAGGGTGAAAAAACATGTTTGTCACGTGATCAAAATCTCTTTATAGCTCAATAGGTAATTGATGGATCAAAAAATGGAAAACACAGTTCGATTCCAAATTGCTTTCATGTTTCATGGTCAGGCTTTCGAATTTTACATCTTTCCGTTAAAAAATGAATTTGTAAATGCGTCAAAACATTTTGCGCTTGTTGAGCAGAGCAGTTAAGAACAGTTTTAATTAAATATAATCTTTAAAATGTGTAGTATATGTGGAGCTATATAATATAGAATTTCAAAACACCAGTTTGGAGCCTAACATATATCCTTTTCAATGTTTATATATATTATTTTTTTTTTCAGAGATAATGCATTCGTAGTTGTCTTCTAGAAGTTATAAAGACTTATTTATTTGATAAAATTTAATAGAAGTCTATTATTTTTTTTAGTAGAAAATATTTATAAATGTATTAAAAATTAATTGATCCAAATTTAAAACAAATTTACTGTAAACCAACTTTAAAAAATAAAAACTGACTTCTTCCAATAAAAGCCGGCTTTTTTTAAGTGGTTAAAACCAAAAAAAGCCGGCCGGCTTTTTTTGGCCTGGCTAAAAGCCAGCAACCCTGAATACTACCCATTTTAATATTTTTGTATGCAGTAATTTTCTTAATATTTGCGAAATACACCTCTAGTCACCAGAGATTCTTTCAAAGCGGCGAAGAGCGTTAGTTTTTTTTTTTTTCCGAATAAGAGACAAAATGTAGTACGCAATTGCGTCAAAAGATGGCGACACCAGAATTCTGATATGCTTATTATGTAAACTGTAAATATTGCAAAGTTAAATAAAAACAATTGTCTAGGGGTTATCAAACTTCATTGATATTTATAAATAAAACATTTCAACTAAATTATTTATTATAAAAGAATTATTACATCCAGTGATCGTAAATATCACGATATTTTCGAAAATATCAAAAATATCCGATATTTTGATATATATCCGATATTTTCGATATATATCCGATATTTTCAAAATAGTTAACTTACTGCTGATAATAAATATTTTCAAGCATAATATAAATTAGAAACTAAAACATATTGCACTTAACATGAAAACTTAAACAATATTCTAAAAATGCATCCCCCCCCCCCCACTTAGAACAAAATTGAAGGTCAACTAATTGAAACCAGATACAATTTGCTTTATACACTTATATAAACTATAGAATTTGTAACAAGTATCAAGAAAGTTTTATATTTTATAAAGCAAAATTAAAGTACAAAGTAGTTTTTTTTTTTAATTGAAGAATTTTAACAAATGTAAGCTTCTCTTATTTTCTATTCCATAACCTGTTGTACAGCTTAAACTCAACTAAATCAAAATCAGAAAAGATCCTTTTCTAATAATGCTGTATAGTATATAAATAATTATCTAAATTACAGTTTATCTTTCAGTAGCTTTTCTGAATTAATTGTCTCACATAATTATTAGTTCTACATTTAAAAATAAAAGATTTAAACATAAAACTTGGAAAAGATATTGATCACTGCCAGAGACAAAAGTTCTTTATCTACAGAATGACACAATCAATAACTGTTGAAAATTTCATTTACACTTGTTTTGACTAAAGAAAATATCAAAATTATCTCGCACGGTGATATTTTGAAAATAAATATCAAATATACAAAATATCAAACATCTTGATATTTTGAAAATAAATATCAAGAATTTGAAAATATCGAAAATATCAAAAATCTTGATATTTTAAAAATAAATATCGGATATATATCAAGATATATATCATGATATATATCCATTGATATATATCAACGAACCCTGTATACATCCCAATAGTTTTTATTAGGGATTGACCGGTGGTTCGGCATGTAAACCGAATATTCGGCTTCGGCCGAATACTTTTAAGTATTCGGCTGAATAATTGCAGATAAGTATTTTCTTAGAAGTAGAAGAATTCTCTTTTACTTATCAGTAGAATAGGCTAAACAATGAGTTTCGATATTATGTGCATGAGTTCAGAGTTCAGCTGCACTACAAAAAAGAAGTCAAAGGCCATTTTTTATTTAAAAAAAAACTTTTTCCTTCCTAAAATAGTCTACATAGGTGTGAAATCAAAACAACTGCCTACAACAGAGGAAAAAAAAGTAAGGAAGATGCGCATCTTTCCCTTATCATTTAATTTTATTTACTTCTACATTAGTTTTTTTTTATTATTATTTAAATTTATTTAATGTGCATTTTCTTTAATATACACATCAAATAAGTATATCAGAGTTCATATCTGTATATGTAAGGTGTATATTAAAGAAAATACATACATCAAATAAGTATACCCCTATGCCTATCCTATAGCTTTTATAACCATTATATCAAAATCGCTCAAATTTCTTATATTCACCACCACAACGCTAAAATATTAATCAAAATATAAATATTCTATCAATAATTTGATAGAAAATAGTTAAATGTACAAATTGATGTAATACCTTTTGTATTTTGAGAACATGCCTATTCAAAATGTTTATAATTAAACTTAGACAATCAGTAAATCAGCTTAATGACAACATTGTTTCTTATTATTTGAATGAACTTTTGTTTTTCTGACAATCCTTATCCTTAATAATACCCTGTATATTTTAATACTTTCATAGGTTATTTTTGGGTATTGACTAGTTATAAAATAATAAAAAATAAGTGATGGGTTAATGAATTTGTGTGTGGAAAGAAGTCATTAATTTTTTTTGTGTAATTAGATTTTAGAATAAAAATGTAACTGAATTAAATTATTGAGAATTTAATTTCAATTAAAGCTTATTAAAAAAGCTAATATATGCAAAAATGCGCATTAAAAAGTTTCAAGTATTCGGTTGCCGAATACCGAAGCTTCGGTGTACACTTCGACCGAAGCTTCGGTATTTGATATTCGGCAAAATTGCTGCTTCGGTCAATCCCTAGTTTTTATGCAAGGAAAATAATAATTATAATAATAATAATATTATGGATGTCAGTGATTATATATTGATTGACCGTCATAATAATAAATAATGATATTATAAAAAGAAGAGCTGAAATGAATTATTTTTTTACGTTTCTGATCGTGTGATTTATATTCAAATAATAATTATTAATGTATATTTTTTGTAAAGTGATTGAAATTAAATATATTTATAAAATTTATGGTAATATTTTTATTGTTGAAAAATTGCCAAGAAATAATCATCATCAAATTGACGTCATTATAATTGTAATTTTATTTAACTTAATAGCAATTAAAAAATTACAAAGGAACTGAGAATAATGGTCAACTAGCAGACTTAAAAAAAAAAAAAAAACACATTTACATGTGAAAACTCGTACCAAAGAGTATCGAACTGCCTATCTTAAGATCAGTAGACGATGGTCCTTAACCACTCAGCCAGTGGGAAGACAAAATTTTTCTCCCCAAAAGTGGTTAAAAAGAAAGCATGTGTATGAATACAGTGTCATGCATTTTCGGTGAAATTTCCATAGAATGGCGAAGAAATATAGTCCGATTTTTCATGTGCATTATAAAACGAACAAGAGTCTTGCTGGAAACAAGTAAATTGTTATTTGGTTCATCTGAAACATATTTATTTGATTTTTAAAAAATCGCCCGTGTCATTTTCAGGAGAAAAAAAAAATCGAATTATTTAACAAACGAGAGTTTTCCCAGAAAAAAGAAAAGTGTCATTCACCTCGCCTTAATCACATTTATATTATGTATCAATTTAAAAATAATCATTAGAACCGTTTTCGAGATTTTCAAATTAGGAACTTCCTCGATATCATACCAACGTTTTCACTTTAAAAATGGCTATTTAAATCTCAAAATATACTGCACATAGAAATGTAAAAATTTCAGTATACGATTAGACTGCAGATATAAGACTGTTCTAGAAAATTCAGAACAATAAGACTTATATCTGCTGAGTTATTAAAAGGCGGCTTTTCGCGTTTTCTTTGATGTCGAGTTAGCTGTATATATGAGTTCCGCCATCTACGAATTCTATGATACGATACGATTTTAGGCTTAAGGCTGCGTCACTCGGAATACTACCGTCTTCCATGATCCCAAGGGAAAAGGATGGCTTCACAATTTACAAGTAGTGAATGACAGTGCAGAACAAGGGGTTAAGCTAAAAGGAGATTTCAATAAAATCATAACAAATGATGAAGATGAAAGGCAATTCTTGTTGCAGGTCATAGAAGCCAACAGAAAATGCATTCCATCAGAAACAATGAAAAAATCAGTTTAAGACACTATTTTGTATTATTAAAGACCAAATATGATTGTTTCTACTTTTTACTTATGTATTGTTTTATTCTTTTCTAAGAAATTAATTTAGGAGGTCTTTATTTTTTTAAAACAAATGTATAGGAAAATTAGAATGAAATACACAAACTTATGAAGTTAGTGAGTGTTGAGCACTCTCTTGTAGTTGAAATATGAAGTTCAAATTCTGCCAGAATATTACTATACACAAGTCTAAAAAATTTGAAGGGTGGCCTGGTATATATATGAAAGTTTATTTTTTTACATAGACGGCTGAACCACCCTAGTCTACATGGGGTGTCCATTACTGGAAAATGACTAATTAACCATTCCAGTAATGGTTAAACCTTATAATATATATATGGTATAACCTTAAAAATAAATGAAATTTTGTAAATGGCCGTTAGTATATAAAATTCTAAGTTTTCTATTGCTACTCAAACAAAAACATTCAAATTTTGCAAGAAAATAAATAATAGGGTGAACTACCCAGTAATTGACCATTTAGTGAAAGTTTCTTCACATTTTTTTTTTTTTTTTCTGTGCTAAATTTAAGGAGATATTTCTTGAAATTTTTTTTTAAAGCAACAATCACTTATAAGGATCAATAATAAATAAACATTTTTTGTCTACTTTTTTGCAATTTTATTTTATTTAATATAATAGTTGTCAAGTGAGATTTTGCCAGTAATTGACCACTTAATGTTAGAAAATGACCATCACTGTGTCAGTAATTGACCACTCTGAGGTTGAACTGATAAACCTTCTTAAAATTAATCGTATGAAAAAATGGAGAAGTTTGCAAAGTTTTATTCTACAGAAACTGGATGTCTAGCCTCCTGGACAGACAGAAAAAAATTGGGGAAGTTTCAAATTTCTAAAAAAAAAAAAAAACTCAACGAATTTGAAATTTCTGAGAATTTTTTTAGAAAAAGAATTTCAATCATAAAGCCATGGATTTTTAAATTGCAGTAGTAGCAAAATATGTAGCTGTGCTCTTTATAAGAACTGTTCGAACCTCTTATAGATTTTTTTTTTTTTATTTTGCTTATCCTCTTTTACTCTTTCCTTGGCAATTATTAAGGTTTTTGGTATGTAACATCACACAATCTTGATACCTGAAAAATTGTTGCCACCTGACTAACTGAAAAGTACCAATTGTTTTTATTGGCATGGAAAACTTAGAAAAGTAAAGGAAATTCATCACTGAACTTGGTTAGTCAGTCACTCTGTATTGAAAATATAGATGTACATTCTATATATATGAGCACATCATGATCTGCTTTTAAAAAACTAGTCAAGAGATTTTTTGTAAAAAAAATTTAAACTGTTTCTGAACAGAAAACATATTAGTGAATTTCCACAATGTTTTGTAAGATTGAAATTAGTGATAAAACATGATATTTATACGTAAAAATATAGACAAGAAAAGAAGGCTGAATCCCAATACAGCCGAGACACTTGGCATCGTTCAATTTGGCGAGGCGATAAATGGATCTTTGTTGTTACCAGTTCGTTTCGTAAATTCTTTCCACGCCTACAGTTGTGTGATCTTGAATTTGGATTGGTTGAATAGAATTGGTTGATTTCTTGTGTATTGGATGGCTACGCCTACCTTTGACAACTCACCCCGCATGTTTTGTAATTTTTGTAGAACGAGGTGTTGAAGAAAGACATTTTGTAATTGTAAAATTAAATGACGGTAAAGTAAGAGTTTGTTATTGTTAATATTTTCTGCTGTTTTTAGTTGTAAAATTTGAATGTTAAAGTACCTGTGTAATTTAGTTTGAAATTGTGAGTACTTGTTCATTTTTTTTGCTGTAAAGTTAAATGAAGTTTATCGACGACTAGAAATTTACGAAATTATAGCAATTCAACATTTTATAGAGTTGGTTTTCAAGAAAGAAGATGTTTGTTAAGGTATGTTAATAATTTTATGTACAGTGGACTCTCTCTATTCTGAACACTCATGGGGCCGGCTAAAAATGTTCAGATTACGGGGGTGTTCATTATACAGGGAGATTGGGAAGTGCAATGTATTGAGTTTACAGACTGTGTAGGATACTTAGCCTGGTTAGCCATGCAAGTTACCGAGATGGAGGTCCTGAATTTAGATTTGGCGGCTAATGCAATGTCAAACTAAATTCAGTCGGACCTCTGCTCTACCATCGCATTTGATTTTTTTTAAATTAAAAAGTTTTACAAAACATACAAATACATATACAGCAATATCCCGACTTACGTCCCCTCGTCTTACGTCACCGCGAATTTACGTTGTCTGGCCTGGAAAAAAAATTCCTTAATTTAAACGCACTTTGAACTTTTTTGAAAACTTCTTTAAGAAATTTAACATCTCAGATGCTGTCAGAGTCATAGGGGGTTCATGGGTTGAAGTTCAGCTAAAAATAATGAGAGATGCTTGGAAAAGATTGTAGCCCTTTTCCTTCTCAGAGACTAAGAAAACATGAAAATTTTGATTGTATCTCTCATTAATTGATGAAATTGTCGAAACGGGAAGAGACAACTTAGAGATGAAGGTATTGTTGAACTCATAAATTTTCCTGATCCGGAATTAACCATCGACGATCTTATCGAATTAAAGAAACAAAATACTGCCGAAGAAATAGATGAAGATTTTGAGCCTAAGATTATGACGGTTGCAAAATTAACCGAAGGACTAAACATTATTGAAGCTGGAATGACGGTTCTTGAAAATATTGATTCAGAGGAGCAAAGTGTAAGAATGAGTAGAAAAAGCTTAGAAAACACATTCTGCTGTTACAAACAGCTTCTAAGAGAAAGAAAAATAAAAAATTGTCGGTTCAAACGTCATTGCAAGATTTTTTCATACACTCAAAGACTCGAACCGGCAGCAAAAAAAACCCCAATAAATTATAAGTTAATAACTTAGTGATTTATTTCAAATTCTTGTATTGCAAATGCATTTTTTCCCAATGTTAAATGCATGTAACCTAATCCCTAAATACAATCAGGGTTGTAAAAAACCCGGGTTTTTTGTTAAAAACCCAGCCCGGGCGGGTTTTATTAAAAAACCCGGGTTAAATGGGCAATTTTCCCCGGGTAAATTGGATTAAAATGCCAAAATGTGGAATATGATTCCACCTTCCTCCCAAATAATAATCTTCAGGGTTGCCACTGTATAGGAAAAACTGGAAAAATGAGGGAATTTAAAAATGAATATTAAAAACAAGAAATGTTACTAAATTTTGGTATTTTGCAAAATTTATTCATTGAAATTTTGAAAATTCTCAGAGGAATTACTCGGGGAAAATTTAATTTTTTGCTTAGGAAAGCGCAAGGAATTTGATTGCCGAAATAAGTGGCAATCCTGATCTCAAATACAATCTTTGTGAAACACTTCATAGTCTAATAGATGGGAATGACTTCATAGTCTTAATAAGGATCTCAATATTTTTCTCTGTTCTTAAAATATGCATATATATATATGATCCCTGTAATTTAAATAACAGACAAATTTTAAATTGCAAAGCTATCAGTTGTGCGTTATTTAATAATAAAATATAAATAGAACTTAAAAAAAACTTGCTCCTTTGAAATTATAAGATTAGCAAATGTTGATAAAAAATATCTTACAACAAAAATTTTTCTTATATGTATATACAGGGTGTCCATTCTCATCGGTGTCCATTCTCATCGGTGTCCAATGGCTAATTCCTAAACCGTTAGTTATAGACATATAGTTCACAAATTACAAAAATGTTTTAATTTGAGGCAAAAAATATTATAAAAGCGATTTGGGTCAATAAAAACATTTCTTAAAAATTACGAAATTTAAGTTTTTATACGGCCCCCAGTCCTATAAGTTATATTTAGTAAAATTTTCCTATTACACTGACAAGACACACAAAAAAAGTCCCGTTCATATAACACTAAAATTGACTGAGTTATGAAACTTTAAAAATGCATGACTTATACCACTTTTCTGCATCTGAACACAAATGAGTTTGGCCATGCTTTGAGGTGTCATATCCTAAGTGCTTAAAGTATTCGAAGAACTTTTCACGTGTATCTGCACTAGGGTGGTTCAGCTGTCTATGTAAAAAAAATAAACTTTCACTTATATACCAGGCCATCCCTCAATTTTTTTAGACTTGTGTATAGTAATATTCTGGCAGAATTTGAGCTTCATATTACACTGACAAGACACACAAAAAAACATATAACACTAAAATTGACTGAGTTATGAAACTTTAAAAATGCATGACTTATACCACTTTTCTGCATCTGAACACAAATGAGTTTGGCCATGCTTTGAGTGTCATATCCTAAGTGCTTAAAGTATTCGAAGAACTTTTCACGAGTATCTGCACTAGGTTGGTTCAGCTGTCTAAATAAACTTTCACTTATACACCAGGCCATCCCTCAATTTTTTTAGACTTGTGTAAAGTAATATTCTGGCAGAATTTGAGCTTCATATCTCAACTGCAAGAGAGTGCTCAACACCCACTAACTTCATAAGTTTGTATATTTCATTCTAATTTTTTTATATATTTGTTTAAAAAAAAAAAAGACCCCCAAAATTAATTTCTTAGAAAAGAATAAAACAATATAGATGTAAAAAATAGAAATGTAATCATATTTGGTCTTTAATAATATAAAATAGTGTCTAAAATTGATTTTTTTCGTTGTTTCTGATGGAATGCATTTTCTGTTGGCTTCTATGACCTGCAGCAAGAATTGCTTTTTATCTTCATTTGTTATGATTTTATTGAAATCTCCATTAAGCTTAACCCCTCGTTCTGCACTGTCATTCACTACTTGTAAATTGTGAAGCCATTCTTTTCCCTTGGGATAGTCATCATTGTCATTTCATTTTTCGGGAGAAGGTTTAACTACGATTTCCTTATATTCATACGAGGTAAGAGTTCTGTTGTCCTTCTAGTTGCAAAGTCTGACAGTCGTACACTATCTTCTTTTAAAATCTCAAGTTCTCATCTTACATAATGCTTCTTAAGGGCTTGCATACCTGTAAATCGCTCTACAACAATGTGTCTTCTTCCATTTAAATTCTGTCAGAAAAGAGAGAAAGTCTTATGAAGTCATCAGAACAATAGCAGAAAGCGCAATCGCTTTGTCTGTTGATAGATAATTTTCAAGATCTTTAACTATGTTGGAATAAATTCATCGTCTGAAAGCTCAGAGTTTTCCATTATACTGTTTAGACATATATTGGATGAACAAATGGTAGCTGAAGGTAAAGAGACTCTAATGCTTCATTCTTCTTTTATTTTCTGAAGAGAACGTTCATACTTTTTTCGGTAACTCTTTATGTTTTAAACCCATATAAATTTTACAATTGGTTCTTTGATCCTGAAGAAAATTAGAATCTTCTTTAATTCTTATTATTTTCATAACACCTTCATGACCAATATCAAAGAAAAGAGTCCAAGATATCTAACAACTCCTTCTCGTTGGCTGTAGAAAAAGACCTTTGTTTTTCTTTAACAAAAGCCAATGAGAATGAATGTTTTCTAATTTTTTAATTAAGTAGGGGAGAGTGGTAATGAATGGGCCATGGGGATGAATGGGCCATTAACAAAATATGATAAAGTATTTGCATAAAATTATTTTAGATGCCACCAATAGATGGAACTATTTGTTCTACCAAAATCATCAAATTTTCCATTGTTTGGGAGAAGCCATTTTCCCTCTGGAGTAGGATGGTCAAAAATCTGATTGAAAAGTAAATTTTTTCCCTTTTCAGAAAAATAAATAAGCTAAAAAGTATCTATTATTTTACTGCAGATATGTGTATTAGCAAGTCTTTGCATATCTGTAAACTAATTTTAGGATGTATTTAGATGTTATTTGAATTTAATGTACTAAAAAAACCTGAATATATTCCAGAAATATAGGTGGGACTGAATGGGCCACTTTATCAGGGTCATGAATGGGCCACCTTTGCCCTGATCATAAAAATGTTTTTTCTTTCTTTTTTCTGATTTTCTCTTTAATATGAAACATAACTGGCTGTCATGGATTTAGATTAAATTACTGTCTAGTTAGAATAGGTTTATAGTGATGTCTAAAAAATGATTTGCACCTTTTCACCCTAAGAAATATTAGTTATTTATTAGAAACATAAGTTAAATTTTATAAATGATTAAGGTGAACTGTCTAGTTGTTGACCACACCAACCAGTATTTTCCCATTTGATATAAAACTAGAATAATTCATTATATTCTGAATCTGATGGGTAGGATAAATAATACCAGAAATTTACACTAAATAGTCAATAGGCAGTTCACCTGAATGAAATTTTACCACTTGAAATTTAATTTTAATTGGTACTACTTAGTTATCCCGTCGACTGATTTCACCAAATTATATAAATTGACATCATTTTTATTTTAAATAACGAAAGAACAAATAAATTAGTATAAGATTAATAAAAATAAAAATAAAACGTCAAAATAAAAATCACTCGATGACGTAAACACGTGTAACTTGCTTAAAGTCAAGTGAATGTGACATTTACGATCAACCATTATTGGCATTAATCTTATAGTTTGGCGATAGATTTTTGGCTGATGGATAACTAAGTAATACCTTTTAATTAAATTAAGTTTTTCCTTTAGATGGACCATGTTTTTAAGCCAAAGACATAAATTTCGTTAAATCATAATGTGTATTATCTATTATTTTTAGGCTTATTTTATGTTCTTTTTTTCTTATAATCTCATTATTTTGTCATTTTTCTGCTACAATTATGTGATTTAATAATATCACTTTAGATGTTTATAAATTTTGATAAGCATTGTGTATTACTTACTATATTTTAGTATGCTTTTGATCATATCATGTCAAGTGCCATTCATTTTGTCATATTTGGTGAATAAAAGATTAATTTCACATTTTTATCATTGAATTCATTTAGTGGCCCATTCATTACCTTCAATGGCCCATTCAGCCCCATGGGTGGGGATGAATGGGCCAAATTTTTATATTTTTATTTTCTATTATCATTCATTATAGATATTTTCTAATCCAATTTTTATGACTTTTTTATATAACCAAATAAGTAAAGTAACTAATGAGCCAAAGAAATTATTAGAAAAAATTGCAGACACTAAAAAACAAAAAGTGGTCCATTCATTACCACTCTCCCCTATGTGTTTCTTTTCTTTTGTAGGAATTTCTGATCTCTGCCATATCTGCATTACTTCTTTAACTGTCAAATGACTAACATATTGTACCAATTTTGATTCTTTCAACGGATAACGCACTGAAGGATTTGTCTTGTCATTGTTAGTTGTAAGGCACTACTAAGGCAAGTTGAAACCGGAACGATTGCAAATTTTTAGCTTTGAAATTTCTTTAAAGAGAAAAGAACAGCTATTTTTTATAAAATTAAAATTGTTGATGAATATACAAATTTTGTTGTTATTTTATTTCATATTAGGCTTAGTGTTTGTCTTATTAACTGTAGCATGACTAATATTAGCATCCCATAACAGTACATTAATATTTAATATAAGTAATGTAACCTAAATATAATTCTTGATACTTATTTAAAAGTAAAATGCTTGCAATAAATAATTAAATGTATTTTAAATATTATTTTCATTTGTCACCTTTCACTTAGGAATAGCCATGAGCTAAATGTAAACAACTTCAGACAGATGTTTGCTGCCAAATGCAGAATTTGAAAATCTATAAAGACAATTATTTAAAATAAAAATTATCATGAAAAATTAAATGTTTCACTGACAAATTGTTTTCAATTGGTTGTAAAAAGAGTTGGTAGAATTCTTGTTTTGGTTTAGAGTTGTCTGTAACTTTATCATGTAAATAATTCTCAGAAATGTTGCTACATATAATAAAATATTTCAGAAATATTTAAATACAAATATATATAACATAACAAACTAAATTTCTCCTAAAAACTTCTGGAAAAAATTAAATATTTCTGAAGTATAAAATATTGTTGCCTTTCCTATGCTTCTGCTAATGTTAAATTGTGGGGTCATTGAGCACCCTCTTAGAATTTGAGTAAGGAGCTAAAAATTTACCAGTATGATACTATTGATGAGTCTAAAAAAATTTGGGGGTGGCCTGGAATCTAGCTCAAAAAAAGTTTTTTTGAACCACCCTAATCTGCACTTTGAAAAAAATAGTATAAGTGTTACAATTAACTTTTATTAAGTTAAAGATTGGCTAAAATTAATGTATTTTAACATATGTTTTATTTTGTAAGGATTTGAGATTTTCTTTTCATGATTTCTTTTAACAAATATGTTATTTTATTTAACTTCAACGATCGTATGTATGTTTTCCTAGTTCAAAATTTGTACTCGAAATTTAACTCACTTTCAAATATCTGATCGAGATTAAATTGTACATGTATACTGACGTAAATCCGATAACAATTTAATATTATTATTATTTTCAGTGGTTATCATTCATACTTATTTTACAGGATAACACAAAAAAATTTCGGATAGATTACAGCCAAGAAGTTTAAGAAAAAGTTTTAGATTAGATAACACAAGACTGCGATGGTTGTGTTTTTTAACTTTTATGCATTTTTTTAGCACTGAATCTGAGAATTACCTTAATTTTTAACCATCATCTTAGGATGTTTTGCAAATCATAAATTGTCAAAGCTAAAAAATCACAAAAATCAAATACTATAAAATAGAGGAGACGGCTGAGTTTTTTAACTTTTGATAATTGATTTTTAGGTACTTTTTAGCACTGAATCTGACTATGACCTTTATTTTTAATGATCACATTATAATTTTTTTTGCAAATCGTAAATGTCAAAGTTAAAATGTAGCAAAAATCTGATACTATAAAACAGGTGTAAAACTTTATTTAATTTTCCTGACGTGATGGTTAAAAATGAAGGTCATTTTCGGATTCAGCAGTAAAAAGTACATAAAATAATTTAATAAATATAATAAGTTTAGTAAATATAATACTCTTGAAGATAACTGAAAAGCTTAAATTTACATTTTAAATTAAAAGCTAAAACGTTTTAAAATTATAGGGTTCCCAATCTAAAAGTGCAAGTAAATTAGTACAAATATATTTTCTAAGAATCATAAATGAAACAGAATAACCATAAACAACAAATACATCATTTGTTTCTTTCCAGAAATATATTTAAAAAACCCGGGCTTTTTAAATGGGTTTTTTATAAAAAACCCAGCCCGGGCGGGCAGCTGGGCGGGTACCCGGGCAGCTACCCACTACAACCCTGAATACAATTGAATAAGTTCATTAGATTTTGGTGAATTTTTATTACTTATCCTTTTTTGTTCATCTAAATGTACCTCGACTTACGTCGCTTTCGACTTACGTCACTAGTCTTGGAGTGAATTGCTGATGTAAGTCGAGATATTACTGTATACGATACTTGATACTGTATACATTACTTGAAAACGTAATCGTTACATTACTTAAAAAAGTGGGAAATTTTAATCTGTTTTTGCATTGTGTATGTTCGTGCAGTGTACATGTTATCTAGATGTTTAAGAAGTGGAAAAGGTTTCGGGTGACATTCAGCCGCATAGTTCAACAGGTCTTCAATCTCCTGGCCATATTGCTTGAAGGTAATCGTACTTCTTGTACGAGTTTTGTACATTTTGATATTGCTACGCATTGAGAACTGCTGAATTTTGATATTGCTATGCAGCGAGAATTGCTGAATTTTGAGATTGCTAGATAGCGAGAACTGCTGAATTTTGAGATTGCTACACACCAAGAACTGCTGGTGACAGTGATGTTTTTTTTCGGTTCATGAACGCGAAGCGTTCATACATGTTCCCTGATTGCCGCTTTAATGAGTTTCCTGCGTTCTTCAGATTGCTGCAGAACTAGGTTGCTGTATTCAGTGATATATATTATTTTTTTTTATAAACGCGAAGCGTTCATACTTCTTTAAATTAGAAATGAATTGTTCAATGTTTACTATAATATAGGCACGTACTTACAATATTAAATGACCCCAGGATTTTTTCTGAAAGTTGTTGAGAAATGAAAATTTTAATCATTATATCGTTACTCTGATTTGGAAAAGTACTTTAAAAATTTCACATTTTCAATAAACTTATGTTGAAATCGTTTGTTTTATTTTGAATCTCATAAAAATCAGCTTTCCAGTGTTTTCTAATACGTCATTATTTATAAATGTTGTTGTTTCGGCGTAAGTGCCCTCAAATTTATTTGTTTATAATTTAACTCTGTTTATCTTTATATTGTGAAACATAATTATAAAACTGATTTCTTTTGACAGAAAAAATCTAATCTGTTTATCTAAATTGTTTATAACCCTGAATCAATATTTATGAGTAACATTATGATTTCAAGGTCATGTAATATAGATTTATTTACTTTATAATAATTTTGAATTGATGGTGATTTATTACAATAATCTCCACAGAGATGCATTATTAAATGGCCGCCAATGGTAAAGCATGTACTTTTCAGAGGCTCATTAAAATACTAAAATTTATAAAAAGAATCTAAAACTCACTCACTAGTGTTGTATAAGCTTCAAATTACACAAATAATGTAGTAATCCGCTGTTAAATAATCATTTAACACCATAAATATAATCTTGAAAAACACTGACATGACAAACTACTCTGGTCAGATCACAATCACAGCACAGCATGTATAAAAAATATCGATATCTTTGCTTAAAGTCTCCTTAACAAAGTAAATTGGTGATGAAATGTCCATAAATGCAGGGGTTGTGCGTGTCCTGAAATTTTATAGCCAGGAAATTTTTCGGTACCAGTATTTTCTTATAGAAAATTACTTCTTAAATAAGGCGAAATTTCGCGCGTTTAAGCTAGATTTATTCTTCTATTAAAAAATACTGATATTTGCCCTGAAAAATTCCCTAAAGCATATTATTAAAAATGTTCCGATGCCTGGGAAAGTTATGCACAACTAGCATTTATAAGCACTGGAATCGATTCGGAGCCAGTTGCAATTGCGCATACATGAGATAGAGGAACGGGATTAACAGAAAGTAGAGAAATTTAAAAGAACTATATCTCGCGAACCACTGGACCGATTTTGATGCGGTAGGGCTTAAAATGTTCAGGAAGACTTAATATGTAGAAAGAAAATATAGTATAGGGCTTGGCTGAGGTCGGAGATATATCTCCCCATCGCCGGAGCTTGAAAAACTCCGGATGACTGTTAGGAGATCGGTCTAGTAGTAATACAGTTTAGAATGAGTTATAGATACTTTACTTTATCTTGTTCCAAAAGCATTATTGGTTGTCAGTTGTTCGATAAAAAATGAATATTTGCAGTCCAAATTGTTTAGTGCTACCGTCTGTCGTCTTCCGTCTCAACTAAAAGCTACACAACAGCACAACAACGCAAAACGGCATATGATTCAGTCCGTTTTGAAATCCGTTTTTAAGGGTGTTCCCGTGATCGGAATTTGTCTGATTTTGGTTATATTTTTCAGTAATGGTTACGGATTAAAAATCAGTTAACAGAGCTTCTATTGCAATTTTGCTCGGGTTGAAGGTGTATTCACTTTAATTTGCCTGGACTAAAATAGAAAATTTTGATTTGCAAAAGTTTTGGAAACTAGAGTCTTTGGGTATTTGTGATAGTAAAAATGAATTATTTTCACAAAAGGATTTAGATGCTCTTGATTTATTTAATGATAATTTAAATTTTGTAAATGGAAGATATGAAACTAAACTTTTGTGGAAAGTAAATAAAAATGAATTGGAATCCAATTTTGATGTAGCTAAACATAGACTTTGGGGATTAAAATCAAAATTGTGCAAAAATGAATGGTTACTTAAGGAATATGAGAAAATATTAAATGAACAATGTGGTTTGGGTATAATTGAAGAATGTGAGTTTAATAAAGATGAAATAAACACGTATTACATGCCTCACAGACCAGTAATAAGGGAAGATAAATCGACAACTAAAGTAAGAATTGTTTTTGATGCGTCATCCAAAGATAAGGGGGCAAAATCGTTAAACGAGTGCTTATTTCCTGGGCCCAATCTAAATCCTAACATATTGGACATTATTTTAAAATTCCGTCTCCACAAAATTGCTTTCTTGGCCGATATAGAAAAGGCATTCTTGCAAATCCAGATACAACAAGAAGATAGAAATTTTTTGAGGTTCCTGTGGTTTGACAATATCACTAGTAACAATCCCATTTTGAAGGTTTTTCGCATGACCCGTGTAACTTTTGGTGTAACAACTTCACCCTTTTTCCTTTCTGCAACCATCAAACATCACATTGAGGGGTATAAAGATTTGTTTGGAAAAATAGTTAATATGCTGGATACTTCCTTATACGTTGATGACCTGTTTCATGGAGCTGATTCAGTAAACGAAGCTTTTGTTTTATCAAACGGTGCAGAGAAGATATTGAGTGAGGCCAATATGAAACTCAGAAAATTTAAAACCAATTCTTCCGATTTAAAATTTTTATGGAAGGAACATGGAATAAACTTTAAGGAAGACACTCTTGAACAAAATCTTTCGAAGGTATTGGGAATTATATGGATAACAGAAAGTGACACCTTGAAAATAGACATACAACCACTTTTGGTAGAATTTGACCATAAAATTATTACCAAACGTATTGTTTTACAAACTGTGGCAAAAATGTATGATCCTATTGGACTCATTTCCCCTTTCGTGATAAGAATTAAATTTTTAATGCAAGAACTCTGGGAACATGGAATTGACTGGGATTCTACATTACCAGATTCTTTAAGTGGAAAATTCAGAAAATGGCATAATGAAATAAAAGACTTGGTAAATTTTGAAATTCTTAGAAAATATTTTGTAACTATCCCAAAATTAAATCCTGAAACCGCTCAACTTTTCATATTTTCTGATGCTAGTTTAAAGGGGTATGGGTCAGTGGCTTATCTACGTGATTCTTCTTCTTGTGAAACTTCATTTGTAATAGCAAAGTCGAGAGTAGCGCCTCTCAAGAAAATTACATTGCCGCGCCTCGAACTTCTTGGAGCACTTACGGCTGCAAGATTAGCGAATTATTTAAAGGAAATATTTAAAATTGTGAATGAAAATATATTTTGTCTAAGTGACTCCCAAATTACCTTGCACTGGATTAAAGGAAGTGCTAACAACTGGAAGCCCTTTGTGGCAAATCGCGTACGCGAAATTCAGGAACTTGTTGCTCCTGTACAATGGAAATTTTGTAAAGGAAAGGAAAATCCTGCAGATGTTCTCTCTCGTGGTTGCTCTGCATCTGAATTGATTAATAACGAGGTATGGTTACATGGTCCTAGCTGGCTGCAGGAAGAATCGTTACCAGTATTTCCCCCTGAAACTCAACCTAATCTACCTGATGAAGAGGTCTTGCAAGAACAACGTAAAACGCTTGTTTGCTCCATATCCCAAAATATTCCAGAATTTGAGCTTTTATTTAAATTTTCATCCTGGACTAAATTAAAACGAATTACGGCTTGGTGCCTCAGATTCATCAAAAATAGTACATGCCCATCTGAACGAGTCTATGGTTTTTTGACTGTTCCAGAACTTGAAAGGGCAACAAATGCTATTGTGAAATTAATTCAAAACCATGAATTCGGAGACGAACTGAAAATTCTAAAATCCAGAAAGATCCTAAATTCTAAAAGCAAACTCCTTCCTTTACATCCATTTCTTGACGAAAATGATATTCTTCGTGTTGGAGGTAGGCTAAAAAATGCAAACTTGTCTGAATATCAAAAACATCAAATCATTCTCCCTAAAAGGCATCATGTTACAGACTTGATAATAAAGTATTTTCATGAGAAACATCTTCATAGCGGGACTCAATTGACAATTTCAGCAATTCGACAAAAATTTTGGATAATTAATGCTAAAGAAGCTGTGAAAAGAGAAATAAGGAAATGTATGAAATGTTTCCGAAATTCATCACACCTTTCATCTCAGTTGATGGGAAATCTGCCATCAGCACGCGTGACACAAGCTCGAGTATTTTCAAGAGTAGGAGTCGACTTAGCCGGCCCCTTTTTGATCAAACCTCGTAAGGGACGTGGTGTGAAACCCTTTAAACATTATGTTTGTCTGTATGTTTGTTTCGTAACAAAAGCTATCCATCTTGAATTAGTCACTGATCTTACAACTGAAACCTTTCTAGCCTCATTGAAAAGATTCGTGGCTCGACGTAGAAAACCTCTAGAAATATTTTCCGACAGAGGTACAAATTTTGTAGGGGCAGACCGCGAAATAAAGAGAATGATGTCTCAAATTGCTTCTGATGAAAAATTGCTCAAGTATCTTACTGACGAAATGATAGTATGGAAATTCAACCCACCTTCCGCCCCTCACTTTGGAGGCCTTTGGGAAGCGGGAATAAAACAAATGAAAAATCATTTGAAGAGAACAATTGGTGATCAGATTTTAACTTATGAAGAATTTTTGACCTTAATTGCACAAATTGAGTCATGCTTAAATTCAAGACCGCTTGTCGCTGTGTCTTCTGATCCAAATGACTTTACGGCTCTGACGCCAGGACATTTTATTATAGGAGCACCCTTGACCTCCTTACCTGAGCCTGATATCTCCTCTACCTATGTAACTCCTTTGGAACGTTGGAAATTGCTACAAAAGATTTTCCAAAGTTTTTGGAAAAGGTGGTCGTCAGACTATCTCTCACAATTGCAGCAACGTACAAAGTGGTTTAGAAGCAACCCGAACTTAAAAATCAATGACTTGGTGTTGATAAAGGAAGAAAGCCAGCCCCCATTAAGGTGGAAATTGGGCAGAATAATTGAACTATTTCCTGGTGATGATAATATTGTTCGTGTTGTCAAATTAAAGACTTCTACTGGTGAACTGAAACGCCCTATCACAAAATTGTCTCCTCTACCGATGGACATTTAATATAATAGAATTTTACTTTATTTTAAATAACTTTATTATTATTTTTTTTTTTCTATGTCTAATTTTTGTAACTTTCTGAACTATTTTGTATATTAATGTCTTTTTCTATTTTTAGTTGTTCCAGAAACTGTTTTTTTTTTAGAAGTAGTAGGATTTAATTGCATTTCATTTTAGTTATAGTTGACATTTAAGGTAATATTTTAATTTTGTATTTAATATTTGATTATTTAGTATGTGATAGTGGAAATTTGGTAAGTTATAATTGTTTGATGAACTTCGTTCATGGAGGCGGAGGATGTTTCGGCGTAAGTGCCCTCAAATTTATTTGTTTATAATTTAACTCTGTTTATCTTTATATTGTGAAACATAATTATAAAACTGATTTCTTTTGACAGAAAAAATCTAATCTGTTTATCTAAATTGTTTATAACCCTGAATCAATATTTATGAGTAACATTATGATTTCAAGGTCATGTAATATAGATTTATTTACTTTATAATAATTTTGAATTGATGGTGATTTATTAGTTTTATAATTACTTGGATGTCATTTAAATGAATATTATAGCTATTTAGAAGATTTATAACTGCATATTGTAATTTTTATTTTGATGTTTATTTTATATAATATGTATCATTTTTAAAATGGTTAGTCTTGACTCTGTAACCAAGCAGAGAACATGTAACATGTCCTGACTCTGTAATCAGAGATGCCAATTGTTAAATCATGGCTCTGTTTAATACAGAGTGTATTGTTACGAAATTGCGCTGGGGAAATCTAAAAATAGCCCAGCCTAGGTCACGTGGTTCAGTACGTGTTTGCGTAAGAACGCAGTTTGATACTAGAATTCTTTTAGTTAAGTAAAAAAAACTTGAATTGTGTTCGAACGGGGAAAAATGTTTCCTCGTAAATGTTTAGTAAAGAAATCTTGAAATGTTTGGTCGGGAAAAAATATTTTCTCGGAATTATAATATTTATGTGAACAAGTGTGAGTTAATGCACAGAAGTAATGCTTGAATATATTTCTTCGAAATGAGCAGAATATATATGTTTTTGGCTGGGATATGTATTTATCATAATCTCGGAATTTATAGTGTTATTCAAATATTAATTGTTCTAAATGTTGTGATGTGGTGCTGTCTAATAAAACACAAAAGGAATCTCAAGATTTATTTACTTCACAAGAATTGTGTTTAATGAAATATGTTTTTTTGTGTTTTCTCGAAATAATTTTATTGCTTCGAACAATGTTTCAAGATAGTTTTGAAAAGAATAAAAGTTTTTCATGGTGCGACGAAACTCGGGAAAAACCTCCAGATCGAATTTATTATTGTTTATCAAGAGTGCAACTCACGTCTTCGCATTTATTAATTATAGTGTTTTGATATCATGGAGTACTAGTGCACAGATTATCATCGTCTTCAAAATATTGGATTACCCGTCATCGGCTTATTCGTCTTCTCGTCGCGGATAGAAAAAGGTACTGTAACCAATTTTTGTTCTATGCATGAAAGTTATTCTATAATTGTAAATTATGGATGTAGAAAAATCTAAAGGTAAACGAAAGGTCATGAAGACCTCTATAACCAAGCTTATAACAAAAATTGAATCTTATATAGAAAGTATTGATTTTGAAAATAAAAGTAAATTTGATCAGTTGAATGAATATTTAAATAATATAATAGAAAAGCAAAACGAATTAAAAGTAGTAAACAATCAAATTCAGGAATTAATAGATGATGGAACCATTTTCGAAAATGATGTTCAAACGAGCATCGATTACGATGATGTTATTAATGAAGCTAAATTCAAAATTAAAATGAATTTGAAAAAATTTAAATTTGATTCTGATCAGCCTGATACTAGTTCTGTATTTAATGGGAGTACAATTCCTTATGTTAGTGCTAAGCCGGCAACAATAAATTTGCCAAAAATAACTATACCAGTCTTTAAAGGGGAACCAAATACTTTTTTAGAATTTATGAATAGTTTTAAGAGTACAATCGATTCGAATGAGAATTTAACCAAAATTGACAAATTCAATTACTTAAAATCATTTTTGTCAGGTGAAGCGCTTAGATCAATTTCCGGTTTGACGCTAAACGAAACTAATTATCAACACTCTTTAGACTTACTGCAGAATCGATACGGTAAACCAGAAATTTTGATAAGCGGTTTTATAAATAAGTTGTTAGAACTAGAACCGGTAAAATCAACCGCGAACATAAAATTGTTACGGGATTTATATGACGAATGCGAGGTAAGCATTCGGAACTTGAAAGCCATTGGGGTGGCGTCAGATAATTTTGGGTATTTATTAATACCAATTATCTTAAAACAGTTACCACATAACTTAGTAGTTGAATTTCAGAGGAAGAAAAATGCTGAAAAAGCTGGTGACGTGAATGAGTTAATGAATTTCATAAAGTTTGAAATAGAATCGCGCGAAGCAGCTAATGCAGTGTCAGGGCTTTCCTTAAAAAATCAGAAAGTAACACGATGGGAAAAAAGGGCTCCTAGGATAAAACCTAATGTTCCCACTTCAGTCGCGCTTAATACTGTTGTGAAAAATGTTTGCATTTTTTGTAACTCGAATCATTCAAGCTTAAAGTGTAATGAGATTACCGATGAACAGAAAAGATATAAGTTGAAAAAAGATGGGAGATGTTACCGATGCTTCTTGAAATCGCACTTAATATCTTTGTGTAAGGTAAAAATATCGCCTTGTGAATTGTGCAAAAGTAATCAGCATAATTATTTATTTTGCCCCACTAAAAAATCGACAAAAACGCGTCCCGATGATGGCTTGGTGAAAGCCGAAACGTCTAAAAATGACAAAAGTCAAGCCGTGTTTTCATATGTAGTAAAAACAAATAATTCACCCGAAAAGTATGCAACATTGTTGCAAACTGCCTGTGTACAAGTGCAGGGAACAGGAAATAAATTAAACACGAGAATTTTATATGATTCTGCATCCTCTAGAACATTCATTACAAAAAGTTTAGCCTCAGCGTTAAAATTAAAACCTGTTACTAAGGAAACACTTTTGGTTTATACGTTTGCGAACCGCAAAGCCATAGAAAAGGAGTTTAATGTCGT
Organism: Maratus speciosus; assembly: GCA_963932465.1. Classification (NCBI taxonomy): domain Eukaryota; kingdom Metazoa; phylum Arthropoda; class Arachnida; order Araneae; family Salticidae; genus Maratus; species Maratus speciosus. The sequence continues at coordinate 418,049,744 of OZ010791.1, forward strand.
AATTTTAACTATTATTAGTTGTCATCATCCTTATGAAAAAATAACTGTAAGAGCGCTGGTTTCTGAAATTATTAGCGGTACTAAGATAATGACTTCTGTTGATTATAAGTTGATAGATAAATTATATCTAGATAAACATGTATTGGCTGACACATTTATTCATTCGAAACCTGTTCAGATATTGCTTGGGGCAGATTATTTATTTGAAACTATAATAGGATCTGTCGAAAAAATTAATCATCAATTATTTATGCAGCCAACAATATTTGGTAAAACCTTGGTCGGCCGAGTTGACAGTAATAATTCACACACAACTCCCTGTTTAAATGTAATTTGTTTCTCACCAAAAAATGATCTTAGAAATTTATGGAACATAGAGTCCTTTTTAATCGATTCTAGTGATCAAAAGCACGAAGAGACTTATGAGGTCATTAATCAATTCCAGAAAGAAATCATTTTTAAAAATGATAGATATATGACTCCCTTGTTATGGTGTAATGAATTAGATAAACAAAATTTGTTTAATAATTACGAGGTTGCCAAAAAGCGTTTTGCGGGTTTGGAAAAAAGATTAAAGAGTGATAAATCTTTGTTTTTGAAATATAATGAAATTATGAAAGAGCAATTGAGTGAGGGAATTATTGAGAAATGTAGTGATAATTGCTCTATCGATTATGTAATGCCCCATCAATCAGTGTCCCGACCGAGTTCTTCTACTACAAAAACCAGGATAGTTTTTGACGCGAGTAGCCGAAAAAATGGGGAAAAAAGTCTAAATCAATGTCTCTTTGCGGGGGAAAATTTAAATCCTAATCTCATAGATGTGCTATTAAATTTTAGACAGTTTAAAATTGCTTTCACGGGGGATATTGCTAGAGCCTTTCTACAAATACAGGTATCAGAAAATGATAGAAATTATTTATGTTTTTTGTATTTCGATGACTGCGACATAGATCAACGCACCGTTTTATACCATTTTAACCGTCACTGTTTCGGTGTAACCAGCTCCCCTTATGTTTTAGCCTCTACAATTAAAAAACATATTGGTAATTATAAGGAAACGGAACCCACCGCTTACGAAATGATTGATAAATATTTATATGTGGATGACTTAATTTATGGAGCATCCACGGTTTCAGAAGCCATGAAACTAACAACTACTGCAGTTTCTATATTTAAAGATGCTAATATGCAATTGCGAAAGTTCGTTACTAATTCACAAGAATTAAAGGAATCGTGGAATGGTAACCCGGTTATAGAAATTAATGAAAATTGTGCAGAGTCCAAAGTATTGGGGTTAAACTGGAATATTGAAGAGGATTTTCTGGCCATAGATTTGGCATCTTTAGTGTCAGTGGGTGACAGCTTGGAATTTACCAAAAGGCATGTTCTCCAAACTGCCGCCAAAATATTTGATCCTATTGGATTTATGTCACCATTTTTGATTAGAATTAAGATTTTTCTACAAGAATTATGGCAGAGTGGGTTGGACTGGGACGACGAATTTAATGAAGAATTTAAAATTAAATACAGAACATGGTATCAGGAAGTAAAATTGCTTGAAGAATTAAAAATACCTAGATATTATTATCACTCGGGTGAAGTGCAGGACAGGGTAGAACTTCACATATTTTCGGACGCTTCCTTAAAATCCTATGGAGCGGTAGCCTACTTCCGATTTAAATCTTCCGAAGGGCTCTTTAAGACTTGTTTTGTTATGGCTAAGGCTAGAGTGGCCCCTTTGAAGAAAATAACTCTCCCTAGACTCGAACTATTAGGTGCTCTAATAGCTGCTAGGATAGCTAATCACTTAAAAAGTATTTTCTATAATTTCGAAAAAATAGTACTGTGGACAGACTCGACCATAGTATTACATTGGATTCAAGGAGCTGCATCCAAATGGAAGCCATTCGTTGCCAATAGGGTAACGGAAATACAGGGAATGAGCGACCCTAGTTCTTGGAGGCATGTAATTAGCAAGGATAATCCTGCGGATATGATGACTAGGGGGCTATCAGCTAAAGAATTATTGAACTCAAATCAATGGTGGTGTGGCCCTGAATGGCTTAGTAAATCTGAAAAAATTTGGCCCAAGGATGATAAGTATAAAACAAAATCAGTCAACCCTGAAATTGAAGCTAGGAGTAAAATTATTGTTAATGCAACAATTGTTAAGGAAAATCTAATTGAAATAAACAAATACAGTAACCTTAAAAAACTATTACGAGTAACTGGCTATGTTATACTCTTTATCAAAATGCTAAAGAAAAAACGCGAGAAAAATTGTAATCTTACGTCTGAGGAAATACGAGAAGCAGAAATTTTTTGGATAAAAAATTGTCAAAATGAAATTTTCGCGAAAGAAATCATATGCCTGAAAAATTCTAAACCGCTTCCGAGAGATTCTAAATTACTTTCCTTGAACCCATACCTCGATCCAGAAGGAGTTTTGCGAGTCTCTGGAAGACTCTGTAAGACTAATTTATCGGTGGATGAAAAGCATCCAATAATTCTTCCGCCAAAAACTAAATTGGCAGAACTAATAATTTGGGATGCTCATAATAAAGTTTTTCACTCTGCTGTTGCCCATACACTTCTACAAATTCGAGAAAGATTCTGGCTACTAAAGGCTAGACAAACCGTGAGAAGTGTGCTAAAAACTTGCATTATATGCAAGAGGTTTTCTTCAACTCCAGGAGACCAAACGGTAGCTCCATTGCCAGCTGATCGTGTAGAACAGGCAAATCCATTCAGTGTGATAGGATGTGATTTTGCAGGACCTTTGTACGTAAAAGACTGTGATAATAAGCAATACATTTTGCTGATTACGTGTGCAGTAACCAGAAATGTCCACCTGGAGCTTGTAGACAATTTGTCAACTTCAACATTTTTACTAGGATTCCGTAGATTCCTCTCACGACGAGGAATGCCAGCTGTTATATATACAGATAATGCTCAGACGTTCAAACGGGCCGAAAAAGACTTGAAAAAACTTTGGTCCATTATAACTCATCCAGATGTACAAGATTTTTTTTCTTCCCATTGCATTAAGTGGAAGTTCATAGTCGAACGAGCAGCATGGTGGGGGGGATTTTATGAACGTATGGTTAGGACTATTAAAACCGCATTGCGGAAAACTCTTGGCAAGTCATCCCTGACTGTGATTGAACTGAATACTGTACTAGTGGAAATTGAAGGCATGGTCAATTCTCGCCCTATAACCTATTTCTCGCCAGAAGCTCCAGACCCCCTACCATTAACCCCTGCTCACTTCTTAATTGGGAGAAGAATATCTTCTCTGCCACCAGTTCGGCTTCACCTTGACCCTAATATCTCTTCCAGGAAAGAGTTAATTAGATCTTACAACTATCGTGAAAAATTAATGCGCTTGTTTTGGTCTAGATGGAAAAGGGAATATTTATTAAATTTGAGGTCAGCTCATTTAAGCTCGAACAAAACTGATTTTCCTCAATTTAAATTAAATGATATTGTACTAATCAAAGATGATAAATTACCCAGAAATTTCTGGAGTCTAGGAAAAATTATTGAATTATTTCCTGGAAGAGACGGCAAGGTGAGGTCCTGTAAAGTCAAAACTGAGAAATGTATTCTCAAAAGACCCATCCAATTGATTTATCCTCTTGAACTTGGAACTGATTGTGACTCTAAAAATTAATTCATACATTAATCCTTTTTTTCTTATTTTAGTTTGAATTTCATTGTAGCATGTTTAAATACCCTGAAGTATGTATAACATTTCATTATTTTATATTTGTATTTGTATTAATTTCATTATTTTGTATTTGTATTAATCTGATATATTGTAATTATTTGTGATGAACACCCATATGTTCATGGGTGGGCAGTGTTACGAAATTGCGCTGGGGAAATCTAAAAATAGCCCAGCCTAGGTCACGTGGTTCAGTACGTGTTTGCGTAAGAACGCAGTTTGATACTAGAATTCTTTTAGTTAAGTAAAAAAAACTTGAATTGTGTTCGAACGGGGAAAAATGTTTCCTCGTAAATGTTTAGTAAAGAAATCTTGAAATGTTTGGTCGGGAAAAAATATTTTCTCGGAATTATAATATTTATGTGAACAAGTGTGAGTTAATGCACAGAAGTAATGCTTGAATATATTTCTTCGAAATGAGCAGAATATATATGTTTTTGGCTGGGATATGTATTTATCATAATCTCGGAATTTATAGTGTTATTCAAATATTAATTGTTCTAAATGTTGTGATGTGGTGCTGTCTAATAAAACACAAAAGGAATCTCAAGATTTATTTACTTCACAAGAATTGTGTTTAATGAAATATGTTTTTTTGTGTTTTCTCGAAATAATTTTATTGCTTCGAACAATGTTTCAAGATAGTTTTGAAAAGAATAAAAGTTTTTCATGTATAATGGAAGTCCTGACTCTGCAACGAAGCAGAGAACATTTTTTTTTGTATTGGCTCTGTTAAATATGGAGAATTACTATTATGGAACAATTATTAACTTCTAATGATGAATAGAATTTACATACTATTTCAGTTTTATTTAATAAACTATTTAATCTAATTGTTCTCCCATCTCACTTGGATTTTGAAAATTTATTTGTCAGATGAATTTCGGCGCCACCAGTTGTATTTCCCATGATTCCAGGGTGATGACGTAGTAAAAAACAGTCTGGAAGCATTCAGGAAAATGGACCAATCACTTTAGTTTTCAGGTTGCCGCATTTTAGATTGGCGTATGTGGGGTATTTGGCGCTTGTCAGAAAAGTTGCCAAATGGGATGTCTAGGCTGTTTTGGGAATCTGCCAAAAAGAATAGTTACTATTTCGAAATTTATTTATAAAAAAAATCCATTAATTATTAAAGTTAACACAAAAATGAAACTTAATCCTCATCTGTTTCACCAAAACAACTGACACACATGAAGTCAACTTCTTTGTCACTCTGTCATCCAATGCAAATTGTTACCTGTGTCTCGTAGACGCACATTTTAGTATGATAGGGCTCATACCAGATTTCTTTAATTCCTATCATATCTTCTTCCATCCAGATTTCTTCACATGCCTTTCACACCCGATCATTTATCAGACTTTGCTTATATGTAGAAGTCTTTATTGCTGCTTTTTCACCTTTTTTTGTTTTGTTTTAATTTTATTAACTTGCCTTACTTCCTGTCTTTTCTTCTGTTTCTCTTTACTTTCCCAATAATTTAGTCATGCTTTAAAGCAGCCATGCTCAACCTGCAGGCCACATATAGCCCAGTAATCTTTTACTTGTGGCCCGAGATACATAATCATTAATCTCTATTTATAAAATTGATATATGCATAAAATATATTTAAGATTTTCCCTATTGCTTTATATTTTTGTGGGATGACAAAATCTGTCATGTTATTTATAATTAATTTTAAATTATGTTTAAATATTTATCTAAATGCCATTTTCGTTTAGTGAAAAGTTTTTTTTTAGTTGTAATCCTATTAGTGCTACAGTTATGCATATATTTCTGAAGCACTTGGCAATCAACACTCTACTTTTGTCCCTCAAAACTTACTGTAATGTTAATGTAAATTCTGTATTATTATGTTTTATTATACAACTGCAGTTAATTAGGGTTGAACTTTGTCATGGATAAAATTAGCATAAAAAACATTTTATATAGCAATTTTAACAGCATACTTCCACAACAATTGTCAGGGGCCTCGCTAAAGGGGGGGAGCCTCCCCCCCCCCTTCAAACGTCCGCGAATGCCGTTACACTTGGCAAATTTATAAACTTAGTTGACGAATTTGTCCAAAACTTTAATAAAAACTATAATGCTTTTTCAATTTATGAGAGACTTGGCAAAAGTTACATACCTAATTTAGGGATATTGTCAAACGTTTTACAAATAAGAACTATATTACATTTTTTAATTGTGGTAACTTGGCAAAATTATAAAACTAGTTGGCAAATATGGAAATTTGACTTGGCAATTTAAGGTCCTCTCCCCCCTGAAGAAAAAGTCTTAGCAATGGCCCTGACAATTGTAATAGAAATCTACCACAAACTATGTTTGGAGCTGATGGTGGTAAAACTTTTTGGCAGATTCCCAAAACAGCCGAGACACCCCATTTGGCGACTTTTCTGACAAGCGCCCAGTACCCCACATGCGCCAATCTAAAATGTGGCAACCTGAAAACTAATGTGATTGGTCCACTTTCCTGAATGCTTCCAGACTGTTTTTTACTATGTCATCAACCTGGAATCATGGGAAATAGAACATTTATAAATAACGACGTATTAGAAAACACAGGAAAGCTGATTTTTATGAGATTCAAAATAAAACAAACGATTTCAACATAAGTTTATTGAAAATGTGAAATTTTTAAAGTACCTTTTCAAATCAGAGTAACGATATGATTAAAATTTTCATTTCTCAACAACTTTTAGAAAAAATCACGTGGTCATTTAATATTGAAAGTACGTGCCTATATTATAGTAAACATTGAACAATTCATTTCTAATTTAAAGAAGTATGAACGCTTCGCGTTCATAAAAAAATAATATTTATCACTGAATACAGCAACCTAGTTCTGCAGCAATCTGAAAAATGCAGGAAACTCGTTAAAGCGGCAATCAGCGTACATGTATGAACGCTTCGCGTTCATTAACCGAAAAAACATCACTGTCACCAGCAGTTGGGTTGTTCTCTACAATACTTGCAAATTTGGCCAGCAGTCTGACTTGAATGATGCATATGTAAATTTTCATAAAAATTAGATAAATGGTAAGAAATCAGTCAATTATTGAAGATTTTAATAGCAACAGAAATTGTTTTAAAAATTTGACTTAACAAAAAAAATAAAATAAAAATTTGTGGAAAAAATAAAATAAAAAATGTGAGGGAATGACAAGTGAGGGAATGATGAAATAAGACATTTTTACTAGTTGTAGGGGGAAAATGCAAAATTATGAAGAAATCCAAACTGTTTCCTTTAAGAGAAACACTTAATATATAATGTATGATAAAATTAAAATTTTTGATATTTACAAAAAAATTAATATTCTGTGTGAGGGAATGACTGCTAATAAAAACGCTTCCGGATATACTGACTAAAAAAAAATTCTGTAAAATTAACAAAATCTTACACCACTAATTTATGTTGCTGGACTGACAAGTACTCAAAATAGCTTCTTCTCTGTGAAGGATGCTAGACTGCTACTGCTCATTAGTGGTAGATATTTGAGATAATAGCAATGTGTGAGGGAATGATGGTCTAACATGGGGAAACATATAATTGATTGAGTAGACTATATAATAATAGTAAAAATTAATATTTTTATTATTTTTTGTAATGTATCAAATAAGAACTTTATTTTGCTTAGGGTATTTTTAATTATTTTTATTTCTGGATGGAAAGAAATAGGCAATAAAATATGGTAGTACAGGTGGGGGAAAGGTGAGGGAATGATGTTTGCATGATATATATTATATTTTTAAATACTAAATTTATTTATTTTTAAATTTTACTTTCTGCCCCTAATAAACTATGTTTAGATCTTCTAATAAAAATAAAAATAAATAAAAATGTAATAAAATTAAGAGCATTTATATGGCTGGGAAGCACTTTTTGCACTATTGCAGAGAATAACCCAGTTCTCGGTGTGCAGCAATCTCAAAATTCAGCTGTTCTCGCTACCAGCAATCTCAAAATTCAGCAGTTCTCAATGCGTAGCAATATCAAAATTCAGCACTTCACGTTGCATAGCAATATCAAAATTTACAAAACTCGTAAGGTCAGCATACATGAGAAATATACAATAAACGGCTAATATAAAACACTATACTAAAAAATACATAAAATTATTAACATACCTTAACAAACATCTCCTTTCTTGAAAACCAACTCTATAAAATGTTGAATTGCCATAATTTCGTAAATTTCTAGTCGTCTATAAACTTCATTTAACTTTCCAGCAAAAAAAATGAACAAATACTCACAATTTCAAACTAAATTACACAGGTACTTTAACTTTCAAATTTTACAACTAAAAACAGCAAAATATATTAACAATAACATACTCTAGCCTTACCGTCATTTAATTTTACAATTACAAAACGTCTGTGTTCTACACCTCGTCACGCAACGTCGTTGTACACAAATTACAAAACATGCGGAGTTGAGTTGTCAAAGGTAGGCGTAGCCATCCAATACACAAGAAATCAACCAATCCAAATTCAAGATAACACAACTGAAGGCGTGGAAAGAATTTACGAAACGAACTGGTAACAACAAAGATCTATTTATCACCTTGCCAAATTGAACGATGCCAAGTGTCTCGGCTGTTTTGCGATTCAGCCAACTTTTTTTATAAGATTTGTGTGACAAACCCTAATGGTATTTAGAGCCTCACTATACTAATTTTGTTATCTTTACATTTTAATTACACTTTTCTTGCATTATTATTATATAAATGTGTTATGAACCTCTTTACATAACAAATGTTTGCTTGCTTGATCAGTAATTGACAAAGCATATTTAGTTATTAACCACCCTGGTCAACTACTGAGAGAACTCATTTTTAAAATAAAAAATTGGTGAATATTGCTTTCATAATAGAAATATATGTATTTTTTTAAGTATCAAAAGGAATGGATGCAAACAAGCAAAAAGTCAGTAATTGACCAAAATGGTCAATTACTGAATGCTTTCAACATTCACACATCTAGTAGTTGACCACCCCCCTTAACATCATTTAATTTATGAATTTAATATTAAATGCATAATGATTAACTTAAAACTAACAAAAATGAACTACACACCTCATTTGATGAACCAATGGAACTAAATTAAACTTGATGCTGCAAAATTAATAAAACAACTCACAAAACAACACTACTATTACAGAATGTATTCACTTTTGATATTGTTAGAAGGTGCATTTTCTTTAGTTTTTTACATTAAATCAGAATATAGATAGCAAAAGTAATTTTTTCCTATGCAATTCATTGAATGTTAGATATTTTTATTCAGCATTCAAAAATACTTTATCAACACATTGATTCTTGTTTTTAACACATGTGTTTTTGGTCAATTACTGGCATGTGGTCAATTACTGGAAGTTCACCCTATATAAATTAATTAAACGAAGTCAGCTCTTAGCCTCGTCATTAAGATTTTCACAGAAAAACAGCGAAACTTTGAAACATTATTTTCTGCTTCTTGATTGGTTTGATTAAAAATGTCAACAATAACCCAGGTTTATAAAACATGGAAGGGGGAATTATAAAAAAAATAATTAAAGCTAAATATTTATTAGTTATTTTTTTATGAACCAAAATCATCAAGGGGTGTCCATTACTGGCACATCTACTCTATTTAGAAATTTCCAATTAATTTTTTTTACATGACACTGTGGTTGAAAAATGATAAAGAGTGCTATGAAGAAAAAGTAAACATTATTCACATACAAATATAATCACTTTGATACAAAATAAGAGGGCAGAGTTTAACGCAATCAAAATTAGTTTTTGCCTCCATAAGAAACACACTGAAAATCATTCTAAATTGTAGTATTCATTCTGTTCCAAACTTTATTATACGAAAACAACTTTCTTATATCCCTTTAAGACCTGACCTACACAACTGTGTAGGTGATCCTAAAGAAAAGGAAAGGAACCTTTTCCCCTTTTTGTGCAATTTAAAGTCGAGCCTGCGCCCACAGAATTGAGTGAATCCTCCCTTGGCATACCCTTACATTGGATATTTTTTTCAATCAAATATGATCCTATTAGGGAAAACCACAACAACTTTTCATTTCTATCAAAAACTGTCCGGTCTTAAAGGGATATACAGTTTCATGAGCAAAACCAAGAGTTTCTCTAGTTGACTTTGATCAGTATGAAATAACTAATGCCCAGATCTAAAAGGAAATACAATTGTATCGAAATTCGTAATCTCAAAAAATATTTGTTTTTTCTTACTCACCTGCCATATTTACTAAATCAAATTAGATTCAGATTACCTAACTTACTACAAATTTAAAGCGAAACCACAATAAATAACACAAATAAAAAATTTTGAATTAACTTTTTCGTTGCCACAAACTAAAACAAATTTTCCCTCCTTCTAAAGTCAAAAGATGTTGCCAAAATACTTTTATCAAATGTTATAACGGATTTTATGATTCGCAATTCAACCAAACAAGTGCCGGGATCTAGTTAGATTTTTCGCTGTTAGCGAAACGAAATGGAGGATATTCCATCTACATTTTGATCACGTGGTCAAGGTAAAAACTAAGCAGCTAAATAAATAAAGCATTAATACAACGTCTGCGTCTCTGCTTCGTTTTAGGAAAGAATAGATAGTCAAAACATAGAGTGTAAACATATTTCTTCAACATAGGTAGATTTCGGAGGCTTGTTAATGTAGTAATTTTATCAAATTTCATTTTTTATATCCTTCTTTTGGTCGCTTAAGCCGTTTTAATTCATTTACTTTTTTTCCCCCTTCCTTTTTCTGTACCCCTTGTTACTTTGTTTCCCTGCTAGCACAGTCATCATTATTTTTAATTTTCATTCATTTTTCTACGTTTTTATTTAGCCAGATGGCTTCAAGCAATATTTCAGTTCGGTGATAGCGCCTAGAATATATAGTGTTCTCTACCAACAACGAGATAAGGAAAGAATTGTACTACTTCTAAGGATCGAATTACACTCTGTCCTGAAATTGGGAATTAAAACGGCCTATAGAGGCGCTGCTCGCAGCCTTCTGTACAGGAAAATTGTCCCTTTAATTTCCCTTTAACTAATGCTAAAGTGCCATTGAAATAATTCTTTATTGTAAATGCATTTGAAAGTTTTAGATATTCAAATTGCGATAACTTTACTTTGTCTTATAAGACAGAACACAAATATCACATGATATGAAAATATATGTAATGCAATGTGCTTGCACGGCAGTATCCTGAAGCGAGAAGTTATATGTTTTCTCCACCAGATGGCGTATTCGATCGCTTGAATCGCCAATTGGTTACTGTAAAATAAACTGCTTATGTATAATTACTTCTAACTACTATTTATTTAAAACCTTTCTTTATGGGTGCCTTGACGACATCCTTAAGGTGCGAATAGACGTATCGTTCAACTATTTTCAAAGCCGGTGTCTTATTTTGTGGTCACACGGTGTTTCTCATCTTTAATAGCTTTAGAATGAAACCGACGGACATTCTGCAGGAGGAAAAAGTTTCCTTCAAGTCAATCTATTCTTCTTATCTCCTTTGCATTGTTGAATCAACCCATCGTTTTGTGAAAAAAACCACAGACGGATGGAGAAGAATGCATTTCCTAGAAAAGTGTTGAAGGGTGGTAAAATAAGAATTTAAACGCAACCTTAAACCTTCTGTGGCACCCTACTATTTGAACATATTGGAAAACCGTTCCTCCTTCCAGTTACTTCCACTTCTTTACTCTTTCTTTCTACTATCAAGAGTGACCAAAAATTACTGAGGTAACAACGAAATTAATTGTACGTCTAAGGCTCGAATTACACTTATTGTACCGCAATTGATTACAATTCCTGTTTTCATAATTTTCTCTCCCACATGTATAAACTTTTTTTCGGGGGAGGCGGGAATAGAGGTAATAACAGTTCTAAAATTATGTCTTATACAAATTTTGTATGTTAAAATTAGTATGTTAAATTTTGTAATTTAACATTTAAAATAAAGTGCTTGTATAAATACTGGCTACTGCTAATAAACGCCTTATTTATGGGAGTCTGACGGCGCCCTTCTGCTAGAACACTGTTGATTGGGGGACTCCCCCGCTCCCCCTACGCCCCTGTTTCTATAGCAATCTATATAGATTTCTTTATAAAAATTTTCAAAATAATTTTCACTATGTAAATAACTATAGATTTCTACAGAAACTTTTATATAAGCAATTTTTTCTGTGTAGATGTCTCCAGTACATGTTGCTCGATGCAAACTATACAAATGGGCGGTCGTTCAGAACATTCCGTTCATTTCGGTCTTAGGTGAAGATTAGAATCTTCGTCAGATATGCTGAAAGTCGATAGATATCTTGAAAAGTCTAAAATATTATATTGTTTCTACTGCGTATCTTCTGCGTATAGATATCCCTGAAAGTGGTAAAAGTAATATCCTTTTTACAACAAGGCCAAGTATAAAACAGATATTAAAAATAAGGCATTAAAAAATTATGTTTCTTATAAACGGCAAACTTATTAAATTTTTTTAGGATGCTATTTCTGTATTTTAATGCTATAAGTATGTAAACAACGTTTTAAAAATTAATTTTAATTTATAGCTGTGAATATCGGTAGATGTTTTAAATGTGATGTACAACATTCACAAACATTTGAAATATTGGCCAGTATTGGTATGAATGTCTTACAGAAATGTTGCTTGTTAAAAGTAACACAAGTTAACATGTAAAATAAAGTGCTTATGTATATGTTTCCAACCGCCGTGGTGAGCGGGCTCTTTCCGTCCGCGGTCCTTTAAGCTTTTCTTCTCTTATTCAGACTCTTTTGCGGAAGCCAGGTTCATAGGTCTTCAGCCACGTCCCGAGTGCGAGATTCTAAAAGATAGTCACCTTTTAGCATTATTTGCTTTTACTGCGTTCTCATTCGCTGTTATCAGTCACGTGTCATGTATGTTGTTGGCGCCTGGCGCTTTTAGATTTGGCGCATTCTTATATGTGTTGGAAGGTCTGTTTTGAGTTACCAGTTAGTACAACATACGTATGGATGCGAGCTTTGTAAAAAGAAGATAAAGCTTTTTAAAATAGAAGTTTTAAAATGATTTTTAACGTGTGTTTGTTTAATCCAGAAAAAAAAATGTGGGAAGAGGTTAATTCTTCATTATTTTATATTTAATCAAGATACATCATAAACTAAGAGATGTCATTCATTTGTTATGAAATTGCGAGATTTATGTATCCTAATACAAATATAAATGAATTGCGTATTAAAAATCGGACTTTCTGTTTAACCCCTTAACAGTGACATTTGTTTTCTTACAAAAAAAAAATTAAAAATGGGGCTGAACACCACTTTTTCCATACTAAAATATTTACCTTACTTAATCGAAAAATATCTGACAATCAATAAAGATAAATTTACATTTACAAATTAGTGGTATCAAAATGCTTTTAATAACGAAGCAAGCAATGTGTTCTTGCCCGAATCCAGTTCGGGGAACACTGTTAAGGGGTTAAAATGCTGTTTAAAGTGACAATAATACACAGTACCCTCATAGCATGCATGGTCACGGTGACGTCGTTGTGACGTCACTGTAAGTCACTGTGGTCACGTCACATCTGTGACCAAAATGCCACCACTCAGTGATGTCACATTGTGACTGAGATGTGAACTTCTTAGAAAACTTTAAAAAATTACGAAAATTCTTCAAAACATGTTATTTACTGTAAAATTATATTTTTCTGGCAATTAAAAAAAAAAATGTGACGTCACTGTTATGTCACTGCTATGTAACGTACGTCACGTCACATATGTGACAAAAAAAACCACTATATTGTATGTCACAGTGTGACAAAAATATGAACTTCAAAAATCTTTGAAAATGAAGAGAAATATTTTAAGCAGTCACGAGTTATAGCGGCATAAGGAATGAAAATATATTAGTGGATAGCAAATGGTAAATTCTGTCACTAAAGGGGAGGGGGGGGGGGGCATAATAAATAAAGTGCACGATACAAGCATTAATAAACTAAATTTTCAGGCTATATTTTATCCATTTGATATCTAAGACAGTGAATGTATACTTTTTCATGATTTCAATTTTATCTAGCATTTGGATAATATATTTAGAATTAGGATTATTAAATTTATGCACTTTACATATTTAGTTTGCTGGGAGGAAATTTCTTTCTTTCTTTCTTTTTTTACCGACCAGGATTATTCGAAACACTTCTGTGGTTTCAAACTAAAAATTTTCTATTACAGTTAAATCTGCACCTTTTAATGAGCACGTAGAAAGTGTCTTCAGAGTTTAGTCATCTATGTATTTCTTGCTTTAGAATATTTTTATAATTTGTATTCAAGTCATAAATTCTACTTCTTTCAGACTTTTTAAATAAAATTAGCATTTTCCGAAAATAAAAGAAATATACAAAATTTGTGCAAAACAAACTTTACTTTAAAAAAAAAGAAAAAAAGGGGGGGGGGGGGTCGTTATTACCATTAAATTTATTTTTACACCTTTTAAAAATTTAAACAATGTTTTATCTAATAAACTCTAATTATGAATATTATTATTATAATTATTTAGAAAAAGGGAACTTTACAATACATTTAACTTGAATTATTTGGTACGGATAAAAAGAAAAGGTTAAATATATTGGACATGTCTTCAAATACAAAATTTTAATTAACGATACTTTCAGAAAATTACTGCGCATTCAAGTTCAATATTTCTTGTATACAAAAACAAATAATCTGTAACAGAACATCTGCTTGAAAATCGTCTGCCCACAGAAAAATAAATATGAGAAGACGCGGGAAATTGTTCACTGTTTTTAGAACATCACCAAGTCTACAACACTTTAAGATAAGGAAATGACCATTTTAGGATACACGGATATTAATGGAACGTATATGTAAGTGTTATTTAATTTAAATATTTTGTTCCTGATTTGTATATTATGAGTTAAATAGTTTTATGTTATATTTGTAAGAGACTGATCTTTAACTGCCAGAAGCGATATTTTTCAATTCGATAACTGTAAAGAAAAATATCTTAATCTGCCATCGCTTCAAAAAAAAAAAAAAAAAAAAAAAAAAAAAAAATCTGCGCAGAGACTGATTTAGGCTTAAGTTCATACTGGAATTAATATAAACATTAATTTACTCTTACTTGAGATTGAAAATGTATGGAACGACAATGATTTGGAATTATTTTATCGGCTTCTTACTATTTTTTGATTACTAACACTTATAGTTATTATTGTTTTGGGGTTAAATATGATGTTCGATTATCATGAGATTACGAAACTGTTTCAGATTAGAAATTAACATTATACTGGGAAAATATATTTTTACATATTACAGTAGTGAAACATTTGAAAGAATTTTCTTTTAGTGCTAATAATATTTTAAATTATCTTTTAAAATCCTAAATCTTCAAACCAATGTTTTCAGATTTAACATTTGCCAAAATTATAAAATAATAGTAATTCCTTATACGATACGGAAATATTTTTGAGATATTGTTAAATCTAATAATGTATTTAATTTATTTATTGTATTTTGCTGTTGTTTAATAGTACAATTATAAATACTAATTATTATTTTTAGTGTTTTTCAAATTGGTATATTTATTTTTTTTAAATTGTATGTAAGCATTTTTTCTGCTTGTGATTTTAATCAAACATTTAATTATAGACATTCTGAATCGGTTATTAAATTTTCTTCTATTGCAAATTCATTTTCTACGTTTATGATAAGCGTAATTATTGGCACTAAAAAGTAAAATATGATATTTAAGCATTGAAATAAAGTGTTTTTCATGCCTGATAGGAAGTTATAGATTAAACTGCTTTAGTATATATTTTTTAAAAGTTCATCTAATACAGGATACATAATATAGGACATAAGTTGAAAAGTGCTTATGACTTAGGTTTGTCTCTCCGTCTGTCCGTCTAGCAGTCTGTCCGCACTCTAACTCCCGAAAATATACTCGGATTGCCCTGAAATTTTTGGTTGTTATTGACGTTTACCATAGCACGGTACCTATTTGTAATGAAGTTTGTAGCATGCTTTGTTCATTTACAGGGCCAGCCAAAAGTTTTCCGTTACATTACGGCCTATGGGAAAAAATCGTTTCAAATGATTTTTAATGATTTTACGCACGCTTTCAAACATAATAAAATTTATATGCATTTATGAAGGGCACTAAAATATGCATTCTGTTGACTATGCGATGCACAGAATAGCTATTGTTCATTTACAGGGCTAAAAAAGGAATTCAAATACATAATGATATAGGGGTGGAGGGAATTGTTTGCAGCATACTTTAATTATGTTAATCTATTTCATATATAATGAAATTGAAGTATGTCGCTTAGGTTTACATACTATAAATTATTTCATGTATAATACGAATAATACGTATATAGCATTTACAGGGACACCCACAATATTTCAGATACTATATTGTATCCGAAGTACTGTTCGTTAGCGATGATTGCTGGAAATGTATTTTTAATTATGATATGCGCTTTTATGATTCACTATATTTATGCATAGTATCGTGTATATAAATGCTATAATTCCTATACAAGGCTACACAAAAGTATTCGTAAGGATTACTGGGTATGGGCGCAAATTGCTTAAAGGTGGTTTTTAAATGAGTTATTTTTTTTTCGCTGAACTGCATTTAATTTACTAATAAATGTTTGTAGAATATGGATAAAATGATACACAGGGTCACGCAAGGAAATGGATACATGGCCGTCTATAAATGATAATTTCTGGAAATGGGATTTCAGCAGTTTTAAGAGTGCCTTAGTTTGAATTAAATTTTAACTAAATAGTGGCGTGTAATAAAGATTCTAGGTAAACTACAGGGTTGTACAAAAGTATTCAAGTATCTTTCCTTACATTAGTATAAATTGCTGAAAAAGAATTTCAACCTGTTAGGCGTTTTCTTGCTAAACTAAATTTTCCCATTATATAGTATATATACACTTTAAAAAATGGGTACTCAAAATTGAGTAAGAAGTACTCAATTTTAAATGCGTCACATACTCAAAATAGCTCCGATCCAAATGTACTCAAAGTTGAGAAACACATGTATTCATTTTTTATTCCATGGTTGTGATCAAATATGAATCGTTATGCACTGCCCCCCCCCCCCCCCCCGCAAAAAACCCCCCTAAAATTTAAAGTAAAAATGTACTGACATTTATTTCCCGTTCAAAGTTCTTAACAAGAAATGTTTAATTGATTATTTATTAAGAAAAATAGCAAAATTCTTAACAAGATACTCAAATCGAATATTTTTATGACAAGAGCATTATTTCCAAGCACTTTTAAATTATTTTTAAAATGCTGTGCATAATTTAATATTTACATTAATAAACATCATTTATGCCGCTATAAATGAAATGAACCATTACAGGTTACAAAACTATTCGTTTGTTTGGGTTTTATAACATGTGATGTTTCAAAATAGAGAAAGCATAGGTTCATTTTTGATCCAAAAATATTCAATTCGATATGAGTACGTCGGTTTACTCATTTTTGAGTACTTCATTTTTTTCAGTGTATCAACCTACAGATCAAATACAGGGCTGTTCAAAAGAATTGGAAAACATATTTGGCTATGGACGGTAACTGTTGAAATCAGTTTTTCAAATGTTTTATGCGTTTTCTGAAATGTTTACTTAGTTATCTTATTTACGTCATTTCCCTAAATTACGATGTCTTGTTAAAGCATTCAGAAAGTGTTGGAAAGTATTTTATAATCTATGCTTAACGCATGATTTTTCTTACTCGTTTTTTTTCTATTTCCTAGATCAGTCTTTTCCTATAAAACATACCAAATCTATTTAGCTCATATTCACAAAATACAATATCCACGGGAATAAAAAATTTAAATAAATATCGCTTATCATGCCGCTCTATAAATAATAGTTGTATTACTATCCGTTAGTCTCCATGTTCATATTTAATAAAGCAATGACAAATAACAACAAATTAAAAAAACTTACACATTCTAAATATCAAGCTTGAACTCAATATCAAGCATAGAACTTAATAAAAAAAATATGGCAGTTGATAAGCATTGTTTTTTAAGTGGAAAAATTTTAAATGTTTTAGAAGAATAGGACTCCAAAATAGCGATATTTTGCTAAAAAGTACGGTAAAAAGATAAGATTTTATATTTACAACAAAAGTTTATTTTAAAATTCATCGCTGTATTAATACTTAGAAATTTTTCCAGAGAGAATCATTCGCCTTATATACAATATTTCAAATGAAAATCAAATATCAAATTAATTGCTTAAAAGGCGCAAAGGAGTGAAAAAGATTCCATGCCGGAACTCGAACCCGGGCCATCAGTATAGCACACTGACATTCTACCGACTAAACCACATGGAACGACGTCCAGCCTGTAAAATTTCTCACTATTACATGTTGGCAAGGCTACAAACGCAGCACAAGATGGAGTATTTATCGTGAGCCACCGACATGGGGTAAACACGAAACTTAATTAAATCCAGCGTCGATCGAAACTATATTAATAATTGGAAATTTTTCCAGGGAGAAACATTCGCCTTGCATACAACATTTCAAATTAAAATTGTCTTTTAAGCAATTAATTTGAAATTTGATTTTCATTTGAAATATTGTATGCAAGGCGAATGGTTCTCTCTGGAAAAATTTCCAAGTATTAATATAATTTCAATCGATGCTGGATTTAATTAAGTTTCGTGTTTGCATCATGTTGGTGGCTCACGCTAAATATTCCATCTTGTGCTGCGTTTGTAGCCTTGCCAACAAGTAATAGTGACAAATTTTTCAGCCTGGGTATCGTTCCATGTGATTTAGTCGGTAGAATGTCAGTGCACTGTACTGATGGCCCGGGTTCGAGTCCCAGCATGGAATCATTTTCACTATTTGCGTCTTTTAAGCAATTAATTTGAAATTTGATTTTCATTTGAAATCACAGTGTTTATGACAAGTTCGTCACAAATGACACATATTTCACAAATTGGTCACAGTGTGACTTCAAAGCATTGTCGCTTTCGTCACAGGTTCGTCACAAAGTTAATGCCAAAATAGTCACAAATGACACACTTTTCACAAATTTGTCACACCGTGACTTCACAGAGTGGTCACAATGTGACGTCACAAACGACCTCTAAAACGGCCATAACGACCTCGCATTCTAGTCACTATGACGTCACATCGACGGTCACAAAATCACAGTGTGACTTCACAACGACGTCGCCGTGACGTCACCATGCCTTACGGGTAATACAAACAGATATTTTCCCTGATTATTGCATTTTAATTCCTTTCTTCGAAAATTGTTTCTATATACTATATTAAATATTATTTTAATTCATTTATTATAAAATTGTTGCTATATATATATATATCGTAAGCTAATTGAAAAATCCGGCTCTTTGCAAACAGCCTTGTTTCGGCGTAAATGCCCTCAAATTTATTTGTTTATAATTTAACTCTGTTTATCTTTCATGTTGTAAAACATAATTATAAAAGTGATTTCTTTTGACAGAAAAAAATCTAATCTGTTTATCTAAATTGTTTATAATCCTGAATCAATATTTATGAGTAACATTATGATTTCAAGGTCATGTAATATAGATTTATTTACTTTATAATAATTTTGAATTGATGGTGATTTATTAGTTTTATAATTACTTGGATGTCATTTAAATGAATATTATAGCTATTTAGAAGATTTATAACTGCATATTGTAATTTTTATTTTGATGTTTATTTTATATAATATGTATCATTTTTAAAATGGTCAGTCTTGACTCTGTAACCAAGCAGAGAACATGTAACATGTCCTGACTCTGTAATCAGAGATGCCAATTGTTAAATCATGGCTCTGTTTAATACAGAGTGTATAATGGAAGTCCTGACTCTGCAACGAAGCAGAGAACATTTTTTTTTTTGTATTGGCTCTGTTAAATACGGAGAATTACTATTATGGAACAATTATTAACTTCTAATGATGAATAGAATTTACATACTATTTCAGTTTTATTTAATAAACTATTTAATCTAATTGCTCTCCCATCTCACTTGGATTTTGAAAATTTATTTGTCAGATGAATTTCGGCGCCACATATTTATTTTTGGTGCCTCGTAACCCGCGAAACATTTTTTTGAAAGAATAGTGAGCAGTTTGTCAAAGTGATTTGTGATTAACAAGTGTGATTTATATTTCAACCTGTGATTAGTGTGGAATTATTATTGTGCCATTTGGATTACGACATGCCATCTACATTACCTGGAATTAACAGGTAAGAAAATATTTTTTTCATTTTCTATGAATGGTTAATGTTTTAAAATAAGAATTATTCTTTATTTAAAATGGAAAATCTTGAAAAGCTGAAAGCAAAACGTTCTGTTGAACGAACGAGTTTCACGAAATTAATTACAAAATTAGAAACATTATTAAATGATGACATTGATAATACGAAAACCGATGAATTATTAGAGCTTCAAGAAATATTTCTCTTAAAAGAAACGGCTTTCCAAAGTTTGAATCGTGATATTGAAGCTCAAATATCCGACTTAAAAGAATATGAAAAGGACATTGCTAATAGTGAAAAGTACACTGACCAATTGATCAGTGCTAAATTTAAAATTAAAAATAGATTAAGAAAATGTAAAAAGGATAATGTTTCTATGATAGCAACTAGTCGTGTAAATTCATTGAATGGTTCTGCTAGTGGAACAGAAACGAGTTCTGCCATGAAATTGCCTAAATTAAATGTTCCAAAATTTTCTGGTGAAATCGAAGAATGGGTCGAATTTTTTAACTGTTTTGAAACATCGGTACACCAGAATAAATCACTATCTAAGATAGAAAAATTCGCTTATCTAAAATCCTTGTTATGTAATCGGGCCTATAATGTGGTAGAAGGGTTTCCTTTGACAGAACAAAATTATGATACTTGTATTGATTTATTAAAGGACCGTTTTGGTAAGGTTGATGTTATTATTAATAAACACATGACTAATTTATTAAATATGGAACCAGTTAAAAATTGTTCAAATTTAAATGCATTAAGAAGATTGCATGACATGTGCGAAGTTAATATTAGAAGTTTAAGAAATTTGGGGGTAACATCCAGTTCTTATGGACAATTGCTAAATCCTATTTTGCTAAAGCTATTGCCCCATGAATTAGTGATTGAATATCATAGAAAACGTGATACTAGCAAAGAGTCAGATGTAACCGATCTAATTGCCTTTCTGAAATGTGAAATAGAATGTAGAGAAAAGGCTTTGTCAATGACAAGTTCTAAAAATGATGCATCCTCTTCTTTTGTACATAAAAATAAAACTGAATTTCGTGAAAAGAAAACATCAAATAAATATCAACATGCTAATACCTTAAATGCCACTATTAAAGTTTTTTGTGTATTTTGCAAAGGTAATGATCATTTATCTTCCGAGTGTAAAAATTTAGCTGATGATAAGAAAAGATTAATGTTACGTAAGGAGGGTAGATGTTACAAATGCTTTTTGAAATCGCATTTATCTTCGCAATGCCGCATAAAATTAAAGCCATGTCTAAATTGTAAAAGCACTGAACATAACAAATTATTTTGCTTTAAGAAAAGTTTGAAACCGGAAATTAATGAAAATCAAAATCAAACAGTTGTATCTAATTCTCATTGTAATTTTAGAAATTCTAAGCATGCTGTTTTATTGCAAACATGTTGTGTAACTGCTCAAGGTAATTCTAAATCAAAGGTAGTTCGATTATTACTTGATTCTGCAAGCGAAAAAAGCTTCATAACAAAAGCATTAGCTCGTGAATTAAATTTGCCTGTTTTAAGAAAAGAACATTTAACTGTATTCGCTTTTGGCATGGATCAAGGTCGCGAAGAAGAATATGATGTTTTTAAAATTAAATTGCGAAGTAAAATGAATTATCATCGTTTTATAGATGTTGAGGTGCTAGCTACCGATTTGATAAGTGCAACAACATTGAAGGTTCCCAATTCTGACCCTCTAGTTATAAAATACATTGAAAGTAAAAGATGGAGGTTAGCCGACCCTACGCCCGAGGAATCCGAAGTACAAATTTTACTTGGAGCTGATTATTTCTGGAATGTTCAGAGAGGTGTCGTTGAAGAAATTAATGACCATTTATATGTAGCTAATACACTTTTTGGGTACACAATAGTGGGAAAAATAAACTCTAAAGGTAACGAAACAGTTAATGCTCATCTTGTATCTGTTAATGAAATAGAAAATTTTGATTTGCAAAAGTTTTGGAAACTAGAGTCTTTGGGTATTTGTGATAGTAAAAATGAATTATTTTCACAAAAGGATTTAGATGCTCTTGATTTATTTAATGATAATTTAAATTTTGTAAATGGAAGATATGAAACTAAACTTTTGTGGAAAGTAAATAAAAATGAATTGGAATCCAATTTTGATGTAGCTAAACATAGACTTTGGGGATTAAAATCAAAATTGTGCAAAAATGAATGGTTACTTAAGGAATATGAGAAAATATTAAATGAACAATGTGGTTTGGGTATAATTGAAGAATGTGAGTTTAATAAAGATGAAATAAACACGTATTACATGCCTCACAGACCAGTAATAAGGGAAGATAAATCGACAACTAAAGTAAGAATTGTTTTTGATGCGTCATCCAAAGATAAGGGGGCAAAATCGTTAAACGAGTGCTTATTTCCTGGGCCCAATCTAAATCCTAACATATTGGACATTATTTTAAAATTCCGTCTCCACAAAATTGCTTTCTTGGCCGATATAGAAAAGGCATTCTTGCAAATCCAGATACAACAAGAAGATAGAAATTTTTTGAGGTTCCTGTGGTTTGACAATATCACTAGTAACAATCCCATTTTGAAGGTTTTTCGCATGACCCGTGTAACTTTTGGTGTAACAACTTCACCCTTTTTCCTTTCTGCAACCATCAAACATCACATTGAGGGGTATAAAGATTTGTTTGGAAAAATAGTTAATATGCTGGATACTTCCTTATACGTTGATGACCTGTTTCATGGAGCTGATTCAGTAAATGAAGCTTTTGTTTTATCAAACGGTGCAGAGAAGATATTGAGTGAGGCCAATATGAAACTCAGAAAATTTAAAACCAATTCTTCCGATTTAAAATTTTTATGGAAGGAACATGGAATAAACTTTGAGGAAGACACTCTTGAACAAAATCTTTCGAAGGTATTGGGAATTATATGGATAACAGAAAGTGACACCTTGAAAATAGACATACAACCACTTTTAGTAGAATTTGACCATAAAATTATTACCAAACGTATTGTTTTACAAACTGTGGCAAAAATTTATGATCCTATTGGACTCATTTCCCCTTTCGTGATAAGAATTAAATTTTTAATGCAAGAACTCTGGGAACATGGAATTGACTGGGATTCTACATTACCAGATTCTTTAAGTGGAAAATTCAGAAAATGGCATAATGAAATAAAAGACTTGGTAAATTTTGAAATTCTTAGAAAATATTTTGTAACTATCCCAAAATTAAATCCTGAAACCGCTCAACTTTTCATATTTTCTGATGCTAGTTTAAAGGGGTATGGGTCAGTGGCTTATTTACGTGATTCTTCTTCTTGTGAAACTTCATTTGTAATAGCAAAGTCGAGAGTAGCGCCTCTCAAGAAAATTACATTGCCGCGCATCGAACTTCTTGGAGCACTTACGGCTGCAAGATTAGCGAATTATTTAAAGGAAATATTTAAAATTGTGAATGAAAATATATTTTGTCTAAGTGACTCCCAAATTACCTTGCACTGGATTAAAGGAAGTGCTAACAACTGGAAGCCCTTTGTGGCAAACCGCGTACGCGAAATTCAGGAACTTGTTGCTCCTGTACAATGGAAATTTTGTAAAGGAAAGGAAAATCCTGCAGATGTTCTCTCTCGTGGTTGCTCTGCATCTGAATTGATTAATAACGAGGTATGGTTACATGGTCCTAGCTGGCTGAAGGAAGAATCGTTACCAGTATTTCCCCCTGAAACTCAACCTAATCTACCTGATGAAGAGGTCTTGCAAGAACAACGTAAAACGCTTGTTTGCTCCATATCCCAAAATATTCCAGAATTTGAGCTTTTATTTAAATTTTCATCCTGGTCTAAATTAAAACGAATTACGGCTTGGTGCCTCAGATTCATCAAAAATAGTACATGCCCATCTGAACGAGTCTATGGTTTTTTGACTGTTCCAGAACTTGAAAGGGCAACAAATGCTATTGTGAAATTAATTCAAAACCATGAATTCGGAGACGAACTGAAAATTCTAAAATCCAGAAAGATCCTAAATTCTAAAAGCAAACTCCTTCCTTTACATCCATTTCTTGACGAAAATGATATTCTTCGTGTTGGAGGTAGGCTAAAAAATGCAAACTTGTCTGAATATCAAAAACATCAAATCATTCTCCCTAAAAGGCATCATGTTACAGACTTGATAATAAAGTATTTTCATGAGAAACATCTTCATAGCGGGACTCAATTGACAATTTCAGCAATTCGACAAAAATTTTGGATAATTAATGCTAAAGAAGCTGTGAAAAGAGAAATAAGGAAATGTATGAAATGTTTCCGAAATTCATCACACCTTTCATCTCAGTTGATGGGAAATCTGCCATCAGCACGCGTGACACAAGCTCGAGTATTTTCAAGAGTAGGAGTCGACTTAGCCGGCCCCTTTTTGATCAAACCTCGTAAGGGACGTGGTGTGAAACCCTTTAAACATTATGTTTGTCTGCATGTTTGTTTCGTAACAAAAGCTATCCATCTTGAGTTAGTCACTGATCTTACAACTGAAACCTTTCTAGCCTCATTGAAAAGATTCGTGGCTCGACGTGGAAAACCTCTAGAAATATTTTCCGACAGAGGTACAAATTTTGTAGGGGCAGACCGCGAAATAAAGAGAATGATGTCTCTAATTGCTTCTGATGAAAAATTGCACAAGTATCTTACTGACGAAATGATAGTATGGAAATTCAACCCACCTTCCGCCCCTCACTTTGGAGGCCTTTGGGAAGCGGGAATAAAACAAATGAAAAATCATTTGAAGAGAACAATTGGTGATCAGATTTTAACTTATGAAGAATTTTTGACCTTAATTGCACAAATTGAGTCATGCTTAAATTCAAGACCGCTTGTCGCTGAGTCTTCTGATCCAAATGACTTTACGGCTCTGACGCCAGGACATTTTATTATAGGAGCACCCTTGACCTCCTTACCTGAGCCTGATATCTCCTCTACCTATGTAACTCCTTTGGAACGTTGGAAATTGCTACAAAAGATTTTCCAAAGTTTTTGGAAAAGGTGGTCGTCAGACTATCTCTCACAATTGCAGCAACGTACAAAGTGGTTTAGAAGCAACCCGAACTTAAAAATCAATGACTTGGTGTTGATAAAGGAAGAAAACCAGCCCCCATTAAGGTGGAAATTGGGCAGAATAATTGAACTATTTCCTGGGGATGATAATATTGTTCGTGTTGTCAAATTAAAGACTTCTACTGGTGAACTGAAACGCCCTATCACAAAATTGTCTCCTCTACCGATGGACATTTAATATAATAGAATTTTACTTTATTTTAACTAACTTTATTATTATTATTTTTTTCTATGTCTAATTTTTGTAACTTTCTGAACTATTTTGTATATTAATGTCTTTTTCTATTTTTAGTTGTTCCAGAAACTGTTTTTTATAGAAGTAGTAGGATTTAATTGCATTTCATTTTAGTTATACTTAACATTTAAGGTAATATTTTGAATTTGTATTGAATATTTGATTATTTAGTATGTGATAGTGGAAATTTGGTAAGTTATAATTGTTTGATGAACTTCGTTCATGGAGGCGGAGGATGTTTCGGCGTAAATGCCCTCAAATTTATTTGTTTATAATTTAACTCTGTTTATCTTTCATGTTGTAAAACATAATTATAAAAGTGATTTCTTTTGACAGAAAAAAATCTAATCTGTTTATCTAAATTGTTTATAATCCTGAATCAATATTTATGAGTAACATTATGATTTCAAGGTCATGTAATATAGATTTATTTACTTTATAATAATTTTGAATTGATGGTGATTTATTAGTTTTATAATTACTTGGATGTCATTTAAATGAATATTATAGCTATTTAGAAGATTTATAACTGCATATTGTAATTTTTATTTTGATGTTTATTTTATATAATATGTATCATTTTTAAAATGGTCAGTCTTGACTCTGTAACCAAGCAGAGAACATGTAACATGTCCTGACTCTGTAATCAGAGATGCCAATTGTTAAATCATGGCTCTGTTTAATACAGAGTGTATAATGGAAGTCCTGACTCTGCAACGAAGCAGAGAACATTTTTTTTTTGTATTGGCTCTGTTAAATACGGAGAATTACTATTATGGAACAATTATTAACTTCTAATGATGAATAGAATTTACATACTATTTCAGTTTTATTTAATAAACTATTTAATCTAATTGCTCTCCCATCTCACTTGGATTTTGAAAATTTATTTGTCAGATGAATTTCGGCGCCACAAGCCTACTGTTAAAACTTTGTTTCCTGCCAAAAATTTTATTTAATAAAATGTAACTTATTTCCAATTGGTATTTATTTGCCGTTATTTATTAAGTAAGGTTTCTGGTTTAGAACAGATTTATTTTAGTCGCGGTTTATACGTAAGTAATTAAGTAATTAAAGTACATTTTTATTTTTAGGGTACATTTTTCACAAACACCTCATGTAGACAATCGACAAAATTTTGAGATGGGCCTCATTTTTAATGTTTTCTGAGCAATACATAAAGTAGATATGATGCAGTATGGTAATATTTGTAAAAGTTATGTAAGAAAAATTGATGTTTCAATGGAACCTGCAGATAACACAGATTTTTAGTATTTTCACAACATTAAGTAGAGAAAATGGTTGATTATAAGAATAATTATAAAAAATATATAAGAAAATTTCTGCAATGATTAAATCTGCAGATGAATCAGATTTTTAATGTTTCCGCAGGATCGCGTATAGAAGAGGAATCGTCAAATCAAACTTATTATCAAAAATACATATGAAAATTTCTTTATTAATCAAATCTGTAGATGAGGCAGATTTTTTGTGTTTGTCCAGTCTTAAGTAGAGAAAACGAATTCTGAATGAAAATAATTATAAAACATATATAAGAAAATTGCTGTATTGATAAAATCTGCAGATCAGGCAGATTTTTAATGTTTCGCAACGTTACATGGAGATTACGGGTTGCTAATGAAAATAATTATAAAATAATAATTTATAACATATAAGATTTATATTAATAATAATTTATAATATATAAAAAAATTTCTGCAATGGTGAAATCTGCAGATAGGACAGATTTTTAATTTTTTCCCAGCCTTACGTAGAGAAGATGATTCGATAAGTGAAATCAATTGTAAAAAATAAATCAGAAAAATTTAGTAATAATTTAATCTGAAATGAGGCACATTATTAATATTTTCCTAGCATTATGTAAAGAAAATTTGTTGCCGAATGAAATGAATTACAGGAAAAAGGAAGAAAATTGCTTTATTGACAGATTTTCTTTTTGCACCTGGTTGATAATTAAGGCTAATAAACACTATTTTTTAGAAGTAAATTTTGTCCTCCACCCATAAAGATGAACAAAAAAAGAAAATCTGCAGGCAAGACAGAATGTTATATTTCGCATTACGTAGAAATAATATACTGCTGAATGACTAATATCAGATATTCAGGTGCATTGCGAGTTTATTTTTATTTTAAGTGTTCTACAGACGTAAATTAAATTAAAGTATCACTAATCTCAGGTAATTAGAAAATTAAATCATATATGTCAATACGACACTTTTCATACATACTTGCTGTGACTAATTTCATTCAGAAGTCATTTTTCTCTATGTAACATTGAAAACACATTAAAAATTTGCCTCATCTGCAAAATTTATTGATACAGCTATTTTATATTATATATTTATTTTATAATTATTTTCATTAAGCAACACATTTTCACTAGGTACACCAGGAAAAAATTGAAAAATTTACCTCAAGTGCACCTGCTCCCTAGTAATACAGAAATTTTCTTGTATAGGTTTTATCGTAATCTTAAATAAGCGACCTGTTTTCTATACGTAATGCTAGGAAAATATCAAAATAGGTCTCATTTGCAGATTTTATTAATAAATTTTTTGCTTATATATGTTTTATAATTATTTTCATTCAGAAGTCCATATTCTCTATGTAAAGCTAGGTAAACATTAAAAATCTATCTACCATTTTCCACATTTATATAAATATATAAAATAGTTTTAGCGAGAATTATAGCTTACTTTTAGCTAATCTATTTAACATGTGTATACAGTAAGACATACACAGATTTATAAATTTATATACTGTAGAAGGATGGATCTAGACAAATGGTCTAATAAAGATGGAGGGCTCCGATTCCGAAACATGTTAGATTATTTATATATATATTCATACAGTTTAATGCATATATGGATACAATACACTGAAAGAAAATGTTTAAAAAAATTATATATTTAATGGTATGGGTTCAGTCGTGGAAAAAAAAGTAAACACCACCTACTAACTCTGCAGCTAATTATAATAGAAGGAGGTTACTGGTACCAAAGAATTGGAAATAAAGTCTACTTTTAAATGATTTACATAAAATTTGCTTAGGGGACCACCTACAAATCAAAACCAAACAAAGATTTGTTTTTTTCAATGGCAACACCCAGTTTAGACAATATTTTAAATCCTCGGTTCAAACTATGCCTAGAAACGAGGTTTCAAGTCACTTGTATTATAAGTTTTTGCATTATAAACATCGAAAATTTAGAGTTTCTAATGTTAAGTTACATTTTCATATTTTATTAATATCTCCTGAAATTATAATCCTAATGTAATAATATTTTGTATGGTTATAATACTAAAAACCCAAACATAAATGCATTGAATTTATAATTTAAAAAAAATTATAATATGATTTATGAAATTAATATTCGAAAAAAATATTAATTGTAGTCTACAATTTTGATAAATTCATATTTATTAGGTCATGCTTGATGCGAATTCTCAATTTAAAATTTTTCTCTCAACTAGTTTTCGAATTATGCTTAAAAAACATCAAAATGATTGTTTATGGGGGCCGTCTATGATGTGCAGAAAAGCATAATTTAAAAAATTATATTTTACTCATTTTATTGAAACATTTGAGCTTGGGCTGGCGTAGAACATATTAAGCGAGTGAAATGGTTATATTGGCAAGAAATAATACATTAATAGAAGTGACATACTCATTCTGTAGCATTTCAACAATGTGGTACCGAACTTTAATTTGGATACAGTCCCTAAAATATGGTCATTTTAAAATAATTAATTTCTCTGAAACTAATCGCCTGAATTTCTTGAAAACTTTTATTTAGGTTTATTAAAGGGTGTAGAATTTATTTATAGTGTCAGACTTGGGTATTGCTATTGAAAAAAAAAAAGGAAGTTTGGGTTCGTTTTGATATGTAGATGGCCCCCTAAGCAAATTTTGTATGCATCATTTAAAAGTAGACTTTATATCCAATCGTTAGGTACAAGTCACTTTCTTCTACAATAATTTGCTGCAAAGTTAGTGGGGCATGTTTACTTTTTTTTTTCACGACTGTACATACATATAAATATAAATAAATAAACCTGCATATCCTTATGTAAACATTTAAACAGATTGGAACATGTGATGAAATCTTCATTGTACAGTTAAAATACAGTTTTATACACTTACAAAACTAATATGTTGTGGCCATCACAAAACTTTCTTCTATATAAATCCCATAAACAACACTAATTGATATCAAGGTATACCTGAATCTGAAGTTTGATGAAAATTCGTGCATTAGTTCTTGAGATAGAGCTAAAGTGGAAATTCTGAAAAATGCTGCATAGGAACGTCACCTGTTGAGCAATTTGCACCAAAACATAAACAACACTAATTCATATCAAGGTATACCTGAATCTGAAGTTTGTTGAAAATCCAAGCATTAGTTTTTGAGATGAGCTACTGCGGAAATCGCAAAAAAAGGCAGCATAGCAGCGACACCTGTTGAGCGATTTACACCAAAATATATAAAACGTCAATTCATGTCAAAGACTCACTGAATCTAGAGTTTGATGAAAATCCGTGCATTAGTTCTGGAGATTGAGCTGTTGCGGAAATCATGAAAAATGCTGCATAGCAGCGCCACCTGTTGAGCGATTACCCGAAAAATCAATCAGCACCAATTTCTATCAGGCACTAACAGAATATAAATTTTTAATAAATTCCGTGCATTAGTTCTTGAGATAGAGCGGCCCCAAAATTTGTATCACATACCAACTGACAAACGGACAGGCAGACAGAGTCGCAGACTCACAGACAGACATTTTGTAAAAACATGTTTTTCGGAATCTCTGACCCCTAAAGCGTATAAATCCGTCGATGAAAATTCGTGCATTAGCTCTTGTGACAGAGCTTTAGTGGAAATTCTGAAAAATTCAGCATAGCAGCGCCACCTGTTGAGCGATTTACACCAAAACATAAACAGCACTAACACATATCAAGGTATACCAGAATCTGAAGTTTGTTGAAAATCCAAGTATTAATTCTTCAGATAGAGCTATTGCGAGAATCGCAAAAAAGGCAGCACAGCAGCTCCACCTGTTGAGCGATTTACACCTAAGTGCATAAAACTTTAATTCATGTCAAGGACTAACTGAATCTAAAGTTTGAAGAAAATCCGTGCATTAGTTCTGGAGATTGAGCTATTGTGAAAATCGTGAAAAATGCTGCATAGCAGCGCCACCTTTTGAGCGATTTACATCAAAAACTAATCAGCACCAATTTATATCAGGGTCTAACTTAATATAATTTTTTGTTAAATTCCGTGCATTAGTTCTTGATATAGAGCACCCACAAAATTTGTGTTAGATGCAGGCAAACAGACGGACAGACAGACATTTTGTAAAAAATGTTTTTTACAATCCCTGACCCCTAAAACGTGTAAATCCACCGAAAACCGAAAATTTTCACGAATCCAATTCTTTCTTCTTGTAAAGATAGAAGAAAGTAAAAAGCGTCTTTGGCTTGTGACCAATTTTAGCTCTAGATTTGAACTCTATCAACAGATGTCACACTCGCAGGTTAAAAAATACTGACAAAAACTCATGTATGTATTTCCTTTCCAAGACATATAGAAGAGCGAAAAAGCTAAAATCGCCAAACGACAACTGCGTCTATGACACGTGACTGAGAACAGCGAATGAGAACGCAGTAAAAGCCAATAATGCTAAAACGTGACTATCTTTTAGAATCTCGCGTCCCGAGTATAAGAGACTCTAGCGGAAGTCAGGTTGAAAAAAAAGTCAAAAATTAAAACCGGACAAATTTGGAAAATTACACAAGTTAAATACACCGAAAAGAGGTAAGAGTGGGCTCGGTGCTCTGAAGCTACCAAACAACCGCTGATGCGTCGAGCTTATTATTAGCTTATATCCTACTTTTATAGAGAAAGCATGTTCAGAAAGAGATGTTACAACAATGCCCAGTATAAAACAGACATTAAAAATAAGGCATTGAAAAATTATGTTTCTTATAAACGGCAAACTTATTTTTTTTTTATGATACTATATCTGTATTTTAATGTTATAAGTGTGTAAACAACCTTTTTTTTAATAATTTTAATTTATATCTGTGAATATCGATTGATGTTTTAAATCTGATATACAACATTCACAAGCATTTGAAATATTGGCCAGTATTGGTAGGATATTGGCCAATATTCTTGTGCTTACTGGGAAGATCGGTTTGCATGTTACTTTTTATGAAATATTTCAGTTGCAGATTATAGAGAGAAAAATATATTATCTTGATATAGCTATCTTATTTATTTTATTATTCTATTTTATTTATAATTTATCATTTGTTTCAAAGTGCATAAAAGAAAGTAATATTTACAAACAAATATTACCGATCAGTTTTTCAATTTGTACTTTTTGCTGGGTGATTTTTATGGCAATTTTTTTCAAGTGCCTATACAGAATTAGTGGTAGTATGCATATATAAAGTTACCTAAAATATTTTTTTGTTCATCTTTATATAAATACCTTTCTGTGTTTAGATTTCCTTTTTTAAAGTTCCACGTTCTTTTTTTTTTTTGGGGGGGGGGGGGGGGCGGTGTTTTGTATTGTTGTGCATTGGGAATTTTAGTTGGTTTATAAACGTTGTAAATAAGATCTTTGTTCGAACATATTTAAATCATAATATTATGATGAAGTATTTAGAAATACTTTAATAATGGTTCACTATAGAGATAGGCGTTACTTAACTTATTAGGATACTTAAAAATGTTATTGTTTTATAGTTTATCTATACTAATAAAAGAACACATCGCTCTGTCTGTCTGCGTGTCTGTCTGTGTGCGATGGCTAGCGAAATCTACCGCACGTAGAAGTCTGAAAATTTAGGTGAGTTTAGTTCAAGACAGATCCTGACGCACCTGAGGCTCAGATCTTTAATTTTTTAAGGGACAGGGCCCCTGGGCCCCTTTAAATATTTTTGCACAAAATTGTTAATAACTTGCACCCATTTTATCAAATCTTCTTCGTTTTGGGGAGCTTTCACCATATAGTTATTCTCACCATTCTACCTTCCAGTTATGTCCCTGGACCCTTGGGGTCCGATACAGGGCCCCTTCAATTTTTTGCGCTAATAAATTGTTAATAAATTGCTTCCTTTTAATCCGATCTTCACTTTTGGGATCCTTTTTCAATTTAGTTATTCTCACGTTCCTGCATTCCAGTTAAAACCCTGGAACCCCTAGGGAATAGCAGGGCCTGGTTCAGGGCCCCTTGAACATTTTGAGCGCCAAGCATTTTTCACCCCCTAATTTTCTCACCTTCTAAGCGAATAATTTTATAGTTGAGTCTTGGGTTCTTATTCCTGGACTCACACCATCATATTTTTATTGGGGCCCTAGGCCCCAATTCTTTTGTGCACTCTTTCTTTTGGCCCCAATTCTTTTGTGCACTTCTTTAAAATATTATTCTAACTAATAATTGATACCCTATGCTTAATTTTGACTAATTGAAGTTCTAAAGCGTTAAGTACTAAATATTTTAACATGTTTTCATGTTAGGGCCCTTTTTTAACTATGAGTTGGCCCATTTTGGGCCCCCTATTGTAGCTCCCTTAAAAATGGTCTGATTCACTAGCTTTTTTTTCTAACAACTTCTTAAGTCCTCCAGCTACTATATGAACGACAAAACAATTTCTCAGACTTCAGCTACCACTAATTTTGAATATTAATAGCCTTCTTGAGACCTTTGGTGAGGATTTTTTGAAAATGATCCGAATTTCTTGAAATTTTATTTAACATAGTTCTAGAATCGACTGATTACTTTAATAACTACTAAAAATATCGTTATACCCAACTACAGGCCAGCTAAGCCCCTGGCCCTTTGGGGCCCAGTAACGTGCCCTTTGAAGTTTTTGCATCATAAATTGTTAATAAATTGCCCCTTCTTAATACAATCTTCATTTTTGGAACCCTCTTTCCATTTAGTTATTCTCACATCTATACATTCCAGTTACGACCCTGGGGCCCCTATGGTCCCGTAGGGCACGAGGGCCCGGTCTAGGGCCCTTGAACATTTTGTGCGCCATGCATATTGCGCCAACTAATTTTCTCACCTTCTCACTGCATAATTTTAAAGTTGAGTCTTGAACTCTTCTTCCAGGACCAACACCCTCATATTTTTATTGGAGCCCTTGGGCCTTTTTTAAAGCATTTACTCAATTTTTTAACGCATTTAATTAAAATATTATTCTAACGAAAAATTAGTACCCTATGCTTAATTTTGACTGTCTGTAGATCTAAAGCGCTAAGTACTAAGACATTTTAACATGTTTTTATCTTAGAGCCCTGCTTTTAACTATCAGTCGGCCCCTTTTTTGGGCCCTCCATTATAGCCCCCTTAAAAATTGTCCGATTCACTAGTTTTTTCTGTAAGAACTCCTTAGGTCCCCCAATTACTACATGAACGACAAAAAATTTTCAGTCTTCAGCTACCGCCAATTTTGAATATTAATCGCCTTCTTGGTGCAGCTTCTTTAAAAATTATCCGAATTGCTTGCAATTTTCTTTAACATAGTTCTAGCGTCTTCTGATTACTTTAAAAACTACTCAAAAGTATATTTTTACCAAACTACATTTCACTTAATTCCCTGACCCCTGGTGCCCGGTACAGGGTCCCTTGAAGCTTTTGCAGTATAAATTGCCAATAAATTGCCCCTCTTAATCTTCGTTTTTGGCTGCTTCATTTTCTCATTTATTCTTTATTTCGAGCTTATTCTATCGACGATTATTTTCAGAAATTTCAAGCTATGATTTTGAGACTTTCACAAAAGTTGCTCTATATACTTAGCTAATACATTATGCACATTATATTTTGATTGCATTCGCGCATGCGCAGTGAAACATTTTTTTAGTAAACTTGCTCATTTTTCATCCAATTTTTATTATTTTTTAATTCTGATTGCAAAGTATTGTGTACAATATTGTTTGTCATATTTTCTGCAAAAAACTGTTTTTTATATTACGAACTCTGCAAATTATAAGCAAAAAAACTTGGCGAAATTTGGGGCTGTTTATAGAAAAACTTTAATTTCTGTACGAGTATACATGCTATCGTCATAAAAATGAACACAGTATATTACAATAAGCCACTTATTAATAATCTCGCGTTTGAACGCTTTTGATACATTAGTTTTTACAGGGTTATCCAAAACATATTCGTTCTTTTTCAATTTGTTAACGGTCCCCTATGGGATTTCAGGAAAAAAATCTTCGCGAAAATATATGACCTATACTATACTGTTTACACACCCGCAGTTTCAGGTTAATTCCTCATGTATTTTTCTAGATATTTAACAAAACGTCTAAAATCGCAAGTGATCGGTCACCTTTGGCCATATAGTGTACTATTGTATTGAAAACTATTGAACTTGAAAACTTTTAACCTACATTGTTAACATGCTTTCTTACATAATTTGTAATTTAGAATACAATAACATTATAAATCAAATAATAATAAATATTTTGATTTATTTATTACAAAAGATGTCATTGGAAATATGCATTTTCATTTTGAAAACTTTTAACCTACATTGTTAACATGCTTTCTTACATGATCTGTAATTTAGACTACTATAACATTATAAATCAAATAATAATGAACAAAAGTTGTTTAGTTTAATGCATGTATAATATTATACGATCAATATTGCATTCCAATACAATATCGATCGAAAGAATGATTAACTATGACAACTTTCCCAATGCGTTAATTAGAGAGGCCATTGAAATTACTATATTAAAGGATGAAATGGAGAGAAGATTATGCAATGATATCATCAATGCGATAATTGATAATAGATGACGCCAGATCTTAGATGAACGAGTAGGGAAAAAGGAAGAAAAAAAAGGGAAAAACTTAAAAACTCGGCTAAAAATGTAAAATTAATTTCACTCGGAACTGAAGATGCCTCGGTGAAGAGGAGAAAACGTTATTCCAAAAATGACGAGCAGATGCTGTTTCATGTGTTAACGACCAAGTGAATAAGATTTTTTTTTAATGAATTTTTTATGCTTTTAAAGACACAGATAATTTTTTAAATGAACTTTGAAGGTATTCCAAAAAAAATAATCATAAGAATTTTTAGTATTGATGTATATATGAGTTGTGATTTTGGAAACATATTGGATTTTTATTGAACACAAAAATGCTGCTTTTACAAATAAAATGTGAAATGACACTTTTTTTCTATAAAATGTATTTTTAAATATTGAGTTAAAATGTTTCTAAGTAACTATATTATGACTCTTTAACGAGTATAGCACAGACATGCATGATACCCCATTTTTGATACAAGTAATTCCTGATAAAAATCGCTATAAATGTAAACTTATTATAAATCTTTTCTAAATGTATAATAAAATTATATCTCCTTTCCCGCAAAGTAATCGACTAATTTTATGCAATTTAAATGCAGCACATCGGTTTCATATGCAGCTAGTTATCAGTTTAAAACATGATTCTGTATATTCCAGGGAGTCAAGTTAATGTGTAGATTTTTAAACCTATACAGGAATTGTTGCAGTGTATCTAAAAAAAAGCTCAAACTGTCTTCCCTGCTTTTAATCCCTTCCGGACGAACGTCACGCAACCGAGACGTATAGGGTGCGTACATACCTTGATTTTTCGCACCAGTAATTTGGAAAATCAATTTTTGTCTTATTTAATCACAGAATTTCTGCGATTAAATTTAGTAAAAAATTTTTTTTAGAGTTGCTGGTTGTAAAATATTAACAATTGTGTAATAGACGCTTGTCATGAAGTTGTTAAAGCTTGAAAGTTTCTTTTACCTATCAAAGACTGCTGTTTACCTATTGTTCTATTAACCCTCCAGCACTCGCGTCAGGGAATAGTGACCCGGCTAATGGCTTGTTATTTTCATTCTCAAAATAAAAGTACAAATATTCAACTTAGACAGAATTAAACATTTTTACAAAATGTGAGCCTTCATTTTGATTTTACTATTTTTATTAGCCACAAAATTTACATTTTAAATTGCCAGGACAAAAAAGACCCGACGCGAGAGCTGGAGGGTTAATCAAGTTCAATTTAAATTTTGTAGTATTATAATAGGTAAGATTTTCTTTCAAATTCAGCAAAATTTCAAACAAATAAACGGGATGCAAAAAAAAAATATGAAAAATGAATATATTTTTATTCACATACAATCCATCTCCATCAAGGAACTATTTAATTATGAGTAGGATATCTGTAAGACATCTCACAATATATAAATAAACACAAATAAAAATAACTTATAAAATTAAATATTACACAGTATTTACAAAAGTGTTTCATCACAAGACCAGAAAAATATGCCTTTTTCACTCTCATGATGGCAGTTTCCTTAAAAACTGTCCAGTCCTCCATTGAAGATAATTTGTCCTTTTCCAGACTTTTAAGAATATGCGTACAGTTACAGATTTTCTTATGAAGGAATAAACCTCTTTAATTCTACCTTGCAAAAGTTGTTGCCGTCGATAGTTTAAATACTTTTTTTATTTGTTCCAAATTTTTCTATCTCTTTCTATATTTTATAAAGTTAATTTAAGTTAAATAATTACATACATAATATACAATACAACTTTTGCTTTTGTTATGGAATTCTGTTTACGGAGATTCCATTCAAAATTACCCTAGTTTTCATGCCCTCCTTTTTTTTAGCACAAACGAAAATACTTTTTTTTTGGTAATATGTTAAACAAAACAATATGGTATACGCACGTAACAGAGGAAATATGTAAAACAGAATAAATTACGAAAGTTTTTAAATACTCAACATTTTACAATATTATAGAATTCTGTATGCATTTCGAAAGAATGGCTCATTTTTTAAAATTTAGTTTAAGATATGTTATCCTACTACTAGGCTTTAAGAGGCTACTTCACTCACGCACAAAAATCTGTTCGCTAATGTTAATTCTATGGGGCAGCTCTTTTAAAATATCTCGTTCGCATTTTAATGCTTTTAAACGACTTTTTTTTTTCATTGGATAGATGAGGTCGATTTCTACAATCGCCGTTTTCTACTTTTTCGAACTTTTTCTATTTTTACTTTCGAAACTGGTTTCGAAAGTAAAAGTGTCCCCTGCAAACAAAGTCGAAAAAGTAAAAAAAAAACGGCGCATGTTAAAATTAATCTATCCAATGCAAAAAAAAAAAAAAAATGGAAATGGAAACGAGATGTTTTAAAAAAACTGTCCTATAGGATTAACATTAGCGAGTAAGTTTTTTAAGCAGTGTTTTGGTGGTACTAAAAAAATCGTTGAATCCTGCTCTTGTTGTAAGTAGCACGTAGCTTATTCTCCCATAAATGAGCAAAACTAATTATAATAAATAACTTGAAATAATAATTATAAAAATAATAACTGGAATACAAATATGTAATAATGGAAATGTGGTGCAGTAAAATCATTAAATGCATACAATCAATAATAATAGTAAAATACATTTAAAAAAAATAAAATTAATGTATTTAAAGAGCATGCAAATCCATGTCCGTGAACTGTCACAGTTCCAGATTTTACCACTCATTGACAGAATCTTAATATTATTTTTCTAAATGTATGGATAAGTCCCTAATACATTTTTTTAATAACTCTACGGAGATGTCAGAAAAAGTGCATAAATTACATATTTTTCCTCGGTGTTTTAACCTAACAAATTTAAATACAGCGACAAGAGTGGGTGTTACCATTTGAAAAATCAAAGTTGGTAAATTTTTTAATATGTAGACGACCCCTCATGACAAAATAATCCACACACAATCATAAAGAACTTCATAATAATCAAATCGGTGCTTTTTGTTTATTTTTTGCATTAATTAGAAGAGGTTATAGCCATCGTGTGCAATTTTTTTGGGTGGTTAGGGGAGGGGAAGTTATCTTCCTACTCACCCCTATTAGGTATTAGCTTAAAAAATATACCTAAGAAGAGCTATATGTTTTATTTTTAAACCAACCATTAGACTTAACGAATAAGCGAAATAAAATATCATCTTTAAATATAAATCTTTTTCTACAAGCACTGCGCGATGTGATAAAAATTTAAATTTTAATAATATAGTTAATAAAATTTGCGTTACCCTCTTATCAGAGGTAATTACAAGAATTGTGATTCAGTTTAACCAACAATAAGCAGTTTCAAATAAAGTAAAATTTACTACACATGAAGTCAAATACTCCGATGTCAACGCAAAACTGTGCCATTTATAAATTAATATTAATAATAAAATATTTTGACGTATCTAGAAAAAATCATAACAAGTGGATAAGTGCAATCGCAGACCGCACAGAGGATTTCGTTTAATATCTCTTTTAAAATCCTTTATCCTTAATTAATAAATAAAAATTGTTAATTTATAATTATTAAATAAATATACATAAATGGCAGTACCATTATATTTAATTTTAAAATAATTAAAAATGTAATTTTTATACCAAATTAAAAATATTCAAGTAAAATTATTTAAATAAAATTAAAAAATCCGAATATTTTTAAATTAAGCAATTTCAAAAATTTAGCAGAGGTATAAATAAAATATAAATTTTTTAAAAGAAAAAAATTGTTTAAAACATACTTAAAATGTTGAAATAATTCCGAGAAAATTCATATTAATTCTTTCACTTTCCAAACAATCACTAGATGGCGCCAAAAAAGGATGTTAACATTTATTAAAATTCCAAAAAACCCGTAAAATGGCTACAAAAATACGAAATTTCTTTTAATTAAATCTATCGGGCAATTAAACGTAAAAAAATTGTAAAGTTCAACTTCCGCCGATATGCCTCGACACAGGAACTTTTCGGTAAGAAATAACACGCTTTACCACAGGACTAGCGAGGCTGAAATTAAGATTGCGTTTTGAAATCGCAAAAATGGTGAGATATCATTACATTAATAAATTTAATTAAAATAACACAACTGTTTAAACATTTTATGATTTTGTAGACGGACAGACACAGAAGCGAGTCTATAAGGGTTTCGTGAGATGAACGAAACCCTAAAATGCAAGGATATAAATATATGTAAATTGGAAACGAAGATTAAGAGATGAAAATATACGGGAGGGGTGCATACAATTAAAGTATCTCGAAGATTTAAAATAAAATTAGGGAAGCCTGAATAATATTTACAAATAGTACTACTTTAACGCATGTTTTATGTCTGTAATACCACAAATTATTTCCTAAACGTTTGCATAAATAATTCTGAGAAAGTCTGTATTCAAATAAATATTCTAAACGAAAAAGAAAAACAAAAAATCTGAAAAATTTTCACCCAAACGTAAACATTCTGCGTTAGTTAATTTTATGATACAGAGAGTAAAAAGTTGGCTTGAAAAAAAAAAAAAAAAAAAAAAAGAGGGCATGTACAGTATATCCATTGTTATAGTAGTTGCCGAATAGCTCATATAAGCCGTTAGTCATGAATAAGGTAAAAGCTTCAGTTGCTAGTCAGTTAAGTCCAGTAGTTAGCCTGGCAACAACTCAACATAAATGTCTGATTTCTAGTTCTAAAAAATACTCACAATTCTATTCTGATGGCTGATGACTTATGATAAAAGTGGCTACACATTAGGAAAATAAACTATTTATAAAGCATGTTATCTCATTCTTTTTGACTTCTGGGGGATGGCTGAACATAGAAATACTTACAATATTTTTTTTTTTTTTGAGTGACTGAATGTTTAAACGAGATAAAAAACACATTTTAGGAGGCGTTTGGGACAATAAATTTTTGTCTCAAGAAATTACGAAATTTTAATTTCTATACTCCATATTAATTGGATGCTGTAAGTTGCATTTAGTAATTTAAAATCTTCATACGGTAACAAATAAATCAAAACAAACAAACAAATCCATATTTTTATATGGATTATCCCACTAAAATAAACCGATTTATGAAGCTTTAAGTTTTATGAATTTTTGCCATTTTCAGAATGAAACGCATCATTTTGAGCAAGTCCTTAAGAATCGTAAATAAATTGTAATATAGATACTTACCAGTATTACTGCATTTAGATTTAATTTAATTATATTTGCTAAATTGCCTCCGAGCATTTTTTTAACACCTACTAATTTGTACGTAAAGGTTTAGTACGTAGAGGAGAAGGTCCAAATACCGGCTACCACTTTTGTTTTCAATCTAGATCCTACAATTTTCAAAATTAATGAAGGAAAAAGTGACTGCAGGGTACCTTGACATGTTTTACAGCTGTTTAAAAAGAAAAAAATCAGTTTAAAAGGCGTTTTCTGTTTATAAAAAGCAAAATTCCGAAAGTCTGCAAATTTTGAGTTTTGAAAATGAGGTCTAAATACCGGCTACTTAATTTTTTTCCAAAAGATTCACACAATTAATCCTAATGTCAATTATTAAGGGATAAGAACATTATTTTAATACATTTTATTGATTAGTAACATTTCTTATGCACAGAAAAAATGCGTAAATTTTAATAAACAAGCATTTTTGGCAAATTTATAAAAATCTTAACGACTGTCTCTGACAGTCTTCTTTCCATTATGTTTCTAGTTTTGTTTTTTTTTAACTTGTAAAAACAGCTTGCGGCTTGAAATGATAATTATTTTATCTGAAAAAAAAAAAAAAAAACACAAACATAATAACCACTCTCTGCATCGGTGCAGTCACTATGGATTCACATTTCGCATTCTTAACATTCAACGCAGAGTCCCCTAGCCCATTCTTGCCCCCAGAGAAATCAACCTCGCAGTAGACACAAATTGTATCATTTCATTTTTAAAAATCCAATTTTTGCCCTTTTCGTCTGCTTTTTCTTCATGTTTACATCCGTCTTTTTTCTTCTTTCTCTTCACATTTATTGCAAGCAATTTTTGAATCTCCAACAGCGCTTTTTTTGTGAAGTGATCCGGTAACCAATGTCGCTCCTGAAAACTTGCGGCCACGTTTTTTTTTTTTTTTTTTTTTTTTTTTTTTTTTTTTTTTTTTTTTTCAAAATGGGACTGGAACTATTTCTGAACTATTTGAATTAACTTATTAATTATGAAACTATTTAAATTATTTTCGTCCTCTTCGAGCAGTGAAAACCCAGAGAGGGCTAAATACCGGCTAGCCGGTATTTGGACCACTCTAGGTAGCCGGTATTCGGACCACTGCCATGTTTAAGTTAAAACAGGTTAAAACAACCCATTTAATTGCAAAATACCAAAAACTTGTGTGCGGCAATTGAGAGATAAATATGTTTAGAAAATAACTTCATCATCAAGCCAACATACGATCAATATATTTTTTAAAAATGAGAAACGCATATCTGAAAAACTTTTGATGTCTCAGTTTACGTCGTTTTAACACTTTTGCATTTGCTGTTTGTAAATGAGACAGACTTCAGCGACTTACTTCTCATAACTTTTTTTTTCTCAATTAAAGTTTCAAACTCTGCCTATCGCCGCTGGGCTGCACTGCTCTCAGTTCTCAGAACACCTAGTAGCCGGTATTTGGACCTTTTCCTCTATATATAAGTCTTATAAATATAGATGTTTTAAATAAGTGCGTATTTATTTTCATCTGTAAGTATCACATTAAATTTAACATACTGTTTCTTTAGTTTTCTTTCAGTGCCTCTCATTTGTCTAGTGTATAGGGCGCTGGCTACAGGACAACGTGTGCGCGATGTTGAAAACTTGACTTGCGCATGGATGTTTGTGGTGGGTTGGATTCCACTTTTAAACAGAGGTCCCTGTCTATTTAGCCACCGAGTGCAAAAGATGACCGTAGTGCCCCCTAACCAAACCAAAGCAGTTTATTTTCGAAAATATGTCTCTTTTTTTTTTCCGGATAACACATAAGGCTGCGACCGTTAAAGTAAATGGTGTTACTTGTGTATTTTTTTTAGTGCGGATTTTGGAAAATGTACTCAAAAAGTTCTATCACGTACCCCCACAAATTTAGATTTTCTATTTGGTTGGTAAATTACAAATTTAGCCATAAAGGTACTAGGAATTATCCATTGCTAAATCATAAATTTATTCGTAGAGACACGTGACACCATTAAGCAAGACAGCTGACTTCTTACTGTTGTTTGCTACACTGGAAACAATCACCAGCAGTGCAATGACAAAATAAATATATAAATAAATTAATAAAAAATAAGAAGTAGTTGAGGAAGGCGCCATCTTTCTTCGGGGCGAAGAAAAGGCAAAAAGGCATTACAGTGAAACCCCGATTTAACGTTATTCAAGGGACCATAAAGAAATAACGCTAAATGCGGGAAAACGTTAAATCGGGGTAAGATGAAAACAAAACACTGACCATAAAATAAAGACTAATTTACGTAAGATACGTTTCATTTCTTGATTTACAATGATTTAGACATCAGGTTTCTAAGTTATGTTTTAAATAGATATTTTATTTCACTTTGCGTCCTGTTTTTAGCAGCTACATCACGAAT
The DNA here is from genome assembly GCA_963932465.1 of Maratus speciosus. Lineage (NCBI taxonomy): Eukaryota > Metazoa > Arthropoda > Arachnida > Araneae > Salticidae > Maratus > Maratus speciosus. The sequence continues at coordinate 418,092,606 of OZ010791.1, forward strand.
CGCTTTCTCAAGGTATGAAAGTTTGAGTAAGTTTTTCTCTTGGTCTTCAGTATTTCAAAAGAATGCTTTCAGTGTTATGAAAGTTCTAATGGCTTCCAATTTTCAAATTCCTTAAACGGTGACGATTTCACGTTCTTTCTTTTTTTAGCCTGTTTTTCCATTTTTACAATTTTGCTCCATTAAATCTACTTAGTGTAAATTTGTTTACAAATTTGAATACGGAATTCAAATTAAACATATTAATTGTAGTTTATGGATTTCGCGATAACTTCCAATTTTTCAAGTAAAGAAAAAAGCTTTCTTTTTGACGCCATACAATCTAAAGCTATGAAAACTCTCTAACGAATTCTATCAGCTCCGTTGTAGGTGTTGTGTCCTTGTGTTGTAGTACAGAAAGCACAATCGAATAAAATAAAAAGGTGCGGGTGAAAAAGAGGAGGGCTTTTGAATGATTTTTTTAACGTTTTGATAAGAAAGTTTTTTTAAATCACAAATTCTGACTAATTTAGAAAAATTTCATTTAGATTTTATAGCTCAAAAAAAAAAAAAAAAACGTTAAATGCGGGAAATAATTCAAAATGATAACGTTAAATCCGGGATTTTTTAACATTGCAAGTATAGGAAATTAATTGGGACTAGCTAAAAATGACATTATATGCGGGAAATCGTTAAATACGGGTTACGTTAAATCGGGATTTCACTGTATAATGAATTTTGACTTTGTGGAAACTATGACAAATATAAGAAATTAATAAAAGTGCCAGATACAGTCATAGACGCCGGCAAAGGAAGGGAAGGGGCTGGAAGGGACTATTGCCCTCCCCCTCCCGTAGATTTTGAAATACAATTAACAAAATTTTCTTTACTGCCGATGATTTTGAAAAATATGCTACATTTTTTTCTTCGCAAGCGACATGAATAATTAAACACTAAGAGAAAGAAGGACTAAGAACTTTTCGTCAGGGCGTCTCTGTACAGCCCCCTGAACCCCCGACGGAAGATAATTTTCGTTTTGTGTTCATCCGTTTCAAATATATCCGAAACGAGCGCTTTTGGGGGACTTAGCCCCTCACCTACCAGCTTAACCCTTTATGTACAGAATTATGAATTCATGAAAATTTTATCTTCTAAAGAATTTTTCGTGAATTGTTTAAACTACATTAGAAGATTTACATAATCATTTAATAAATTTCAGAAGGATTTTAGAAGGGTTGGAGGATTTAGAAGGATTAATTAAATTTGAATTTATAGGGATTTTGTGCAATATTTATAACCCCACTCAAATCTTTTATTTTAAATATTTTTCTCAGTATTTTGTAGAATTAGGAAATGCACAAATATAATGGTCTTACAATAGAAATATAGAAATATTTCAGAATTGAAAAATCCCCCCCCCCCCCCCCAACGCCAAGAAAGCTGAAAAGATGCGAAGGCAAAAGAAATTGTCCCTTTAAAAATATTTTTGTTTTGTGTAATCAATAATGCTTTTGGAACAAGATAAAGTAATGTATCTATAACTCATTTTAATCTGTATTACGACTAATCGATGTATTAAATTAATTTTATAACAAGTTACTTTAATGGTACTTATAAGTACCGTCAGTAGATAAAGGGTTAAAGGATGAATGAACAATTTCAATTCCATATCTTGAAAAATGCTGGCAGAAATTTATTTTTGAATATTGAATATTACTTAATTGTTCTGTATTGCTTTTTATGTTGACGTGTTTAAAAAATGTCTAGCACGAGGAGTTCACGCATTTAAAAAAACTGACTTTAGCTTATTTCATTTATTTTTATGTTCTCTATTTAAAAAAAAAAAAAAAACATGATCTGGATTGCGGGCTTCAAGCATATACGTTCCAAAAACTCCTAGGATTTCTGTGCCAGCCACAGCTTATTTGCCCCCGGTGCGCTATTTCTTTCTCGCAGCAATTAAAGTGTCGTCTCCAAAAAATAACGTTCCGTTGTATAAGCCAGCCGTAAAACAAAGCAGATGTATCATTGTACGGGATAATCTCTACTGCAATTTGTTAACCTTCTAAGCATCGCACATTTTCAATTTTTATACCAACGTATTGGTAAAAAAAAAGGTATTTTAAATTAAATTTGTTTGAAAACTGCATCTCCATTTATTTTTGAGATATTAATTTTTTTGTAGTTTTTAACACCATTTGTTTAAGTTTGGCAACTCAAGTACTCAATTTCTGTGGAAAGTAAAGGGAAAATAGTTGGAAAATAGCACTTGTATCTTTTTGTTGCCATTTTTCCATAAAAACTGAAAAAAATGTAATTAAAATACGTGCTATTTTGAAAAAATATAAATGAATGATTTCTGATAAAACATGGAGCTATTATAAACTAAATTTAATTTTAAGTATCTATATTAATATTACAAACAAATGAAGGCATATGAATCATTAGATAGCCGATTTTTTTGTCGAGTTTCTTACTGATTTCTTTTTGGTGGATTTGTGTATTATTCTGTGATAGTGACGTCCTATGCATACTTTACTGTAGACGTTGTTTCTGACTGGATCGTACATGAGGAATTCTTCAGCGGATGGGGATGCCGTCGATTTATATAAAATAAAAGCATGTGTTTTAAGTCTTAAAACTGAACTATCTATGTTTAAATACATATATATTTTTGTTCATCGGGGGAGACACTAAATTCTGAAAAAGCAGAATTTCTGTTTTCTAGTTTTAAGGGACTTTTTTTCAATAATTTTTTTGAAATTGCTTCATTTTCAGTGTGATTTTCTTCGATTTTTATGGTAACTTTGTGGAAAAATCCTGCATGAGAAGGAAAAGAGCTCATCGTTTTAAAACTTACATCAGTATATCGAAAAACAATATAAATACCTAAAAGGTGCAGAAAAAAATATTTTGCAGGCCCCGTGTAATCCATGGCTCTTCATTAGTTACAGCTGAAATACCTGGGGTTGCCCGGGGTTTTAAACACGTTTGATCAGAAAAATCAATTGTAAAATTAAACACCGTACGGACTATGAATCTTGCGCAAATATGCTTTCTTCTTTAAAATCTTGAAAGCCTTGAGAAATTTTGCTTTATACCAGTATTTATATAAAAAAAATGTTTCCTAAGCTTAAATAAAATAGTCTTGATTCTTGAATAAAAAATTGAAAAAGAAATGTAAATTCATGAAAAGCCTTTCATGATATCAATTTCTCCTGTAAAAGCTATGCATTAACCATATATTCGTTTTAAATACGAGTTCATACGTGAATTAACCTATATTATTCACAAAGAAATGGCGCATCTAGTATTTGTCGAGAATCAAATAAAAATCATGCATTTGTGACATCATAATTCATTTTTATATTTTAACAGAGTAAAAAGGCTACTATAATTTGTGATTCGTGCCAGTATACACGTCAGTAATACACGCCAGGACACATTACCTTTATCATTATCTTTTTACGCGTGAATGTTTCGCTATAATACTCCATTGTGAAATTTGGTAATTTTTGAAATTCAATATTTGAAAAAGACATAATCATTAGATTTGGAATTTATATCAAGAAAAATACAATTTTTTACCTTTCTAATGCAGTCTGTCTAACAATTTTCCGACAAATACTTTTCGAGCTATTAATTTTTTCAGTAACTTCAAATGCTTCATTTTCCGAGATTAATCTGTGGCAACGATTAGCGAAAAAAGCCAGTCGCCAGCAACGCATAGCTTTTTATTAAAGAGGATTCTTGATTTATTACCGGGATTACAAAGGATTCAGAGGATAATTTTGGGGCTTTTTTTTTTCGTATTAAAACCTTCTTTTGATTTTGTTCAATATCAGTTTATGGAAACTTTTTTTTTAAATTATTTTTTTTATGAAAAGAACAATTTTTAACCCGCTCGCCTTCTTTTTTCCAAAATACAATTTCAGAATATGAAAACGTTATTTGATTTTAGGCATTGTTTTATTTTGTAAGTGAGCGAAGTTGTTAATTTCCTTGATGCTGTTTAACTTTTTAAAAGTTATATTTTAGCGCAAGTTGTGATGTTCCGTATTACAGAAAAGTATTTAATATATTTGACTATATGTAATTTTTACTCTCAATAATTGTTTACTCACTGTTATTTGGCTCAAAAATGAATTTGTGCAGGATCTTATTACGCAGCATAAAAGATACTTCAAATTTAAGCAGATCATTCAGTTTTAATTATAAAAGATTGAAGATTTTTTTTCTGTTTAAAGGACTTTTAATGTATTTTAAATGTTTTATATTATGTTGTACGCACCTGTAAGTAGTCATGGTACATTTATTTATATTTTTCTCTACAATTTTTTTTCTCATGAAGACAAATCTTAAGAAGAAATAAATTAGGATTTTTTTAAAAATGAAAAGTTATCTGTAAAACGGTAATCATATAAAAATTAAAATTCCATATATATACATATATATATATTGTAAGAAATGCATTAATTGACCCTAATGCCTCCAAAAACATATCGTTATCTCATTTTAAGCATTTATGTAAAAGGAACTAGTACATACCGAGTATACCAGAAGTCAATTCATATTTCAATAATTTATAAAAAAAATGGCAAATTAACGCACTGCAGTGCAATTTGCACTAATACGACTTGTCAAAATGACGATTTTTTTCCTAAAAAAATAAAATAAAATAAATAAATAAAAACCCTTTCAATTTTTTTACCGATAGATGGTGCTATTATGGTCCACGTAATCAAAATGCATAAAAAACATTGAGATTATGTTACAGGCATTCATTTGCACTTGAGAATAAATAAATATATATCTTAATATATGCTGTGTAATCTTAATGTATGTTGTGTCTTTTAATAACGCGAATGTACATTTAATACAACAATTTAATACAGCACCACTTATCGACGAAAATTTAAACTAGTTTTTTTTTTCTTTTACTGTAAAAAATCTGGCTCCTTGAAAGGTGTTATGGGAAAAACAGAACTTTAATATGACAATTTTTAAAATTTTTAATAATTTTTGAAATGGGAATGGACTTATGGAACACTCGGTACGTCTGATTAACGATTTAGATATTAGTTAACTGGGCAACAATTACAATGTACATCCCGTACAATAGTTTTTTTAAATTTTAGTTCAATAATCTGTCGATGTAATCCTAAATTCTAATCTCTTCGCTGCTCTGTTCCAGGTTTAAGAGGTTGTATTTCACACTCAAAGTTGCACATTATGTTCAGTTGCACTTTTCTTTTAGTGATTCAGTTTCGAAATTGCCTTTTATAAACGTTTTCTGGAGGCTTGTTTGTGAAGATAAGCACTTGTCATGTAATTATTAAGGCTATTCATATCACCAGCTTCTTTCATTCGTCTCATCCTTAGACAGAGAAGTATGCATATAATTGTAGATAGAAGAAGGCAAGCCATGAAAGCTGTAGAAACGGCTGTCAAAGCTAGAACTGGTAGACACATTGTGCTGCTTGGTAATTCATCTGAAAGGTAATTAAATGTCATATAAATTAAAAGTTAGTATGACTAATTCCGTACTTTTTACGAGGGTGGATAAAAAAAAAAAGGTTACAAGTAGCAGCATTTGAAAAGCAATTATTGTCAAGGGAATATTTTTTTCTCAGAGTGGAGACAGATGGCCCATGTTGTCTTAGAGCGGTTGAGCGGGTAGAAAGTTTAAGGGGGCTGGTCACCCAGCTTCGGAATCCTCCTCCATAATGTTAAGTCTATGGACTTTTGATGCATTCGTATATTTAAAATATCTTCTCGGGAAATTCATTTTTTTAACATCTTTTTTTCTGTGTATTCTTTTTTACGGATGTTCCTTTTTTTCTTAGTTTTCAAAATATTTCTAAAATCTATGCTGAATTTAATATTTTATGTGTTAAAAGCAGGCGAACTTTGGGTAAGATTTTAAAACTTCATATAAAATTAAGTTTAGAAATATTTTGAGAACTAAGAAAAAAAGAGACATCTTTTAGAAAGTGTACACAAAAAATATAAGTTGAAAATATTAATTTCCCGAGGAGATATTTTAAATATACTAATGGATCAAATGCCCATAGACTTTACATTAGTGAAGGGGAATCGGAAGCTGAGTGACCAGACCCCTTAAGTTCGCAGACGCATTTTAAGAGAAGTTTAAGGGAGTTTAAGTTTGCAGAGCGATTGAAATGGTAAGACAGATAGAAGAGAGGTGTCGTTTGTGCAACATTGACACGGTTATGTGAAGTCATCCGACGCAAACACCCTGGCATGCTGAGTGACTGTGTCATCCTCCTGCATAACAAGGCCAAGCTCCATACTACTAGCCACACTATAAAATTACTTCAAAAGTTCAAGTGGCAAACCTGGACCCATCCCCATAAAGCCCAGATTTGGCACCCAGTGGCTATTTCCATTTTCCGAAATTGAAGAAACACTTATCCGGGGCAAGGTTACCTTCAGACAGTGATGTGTAAACAGCTGCTGAGAACTGGTTCAATGGGCAGAGACATGCTATTTTCCTTGATTGTATCCAATTTTTGTATATATATACTAGGGGGCTCTGCCCCTGCAAGCTACGCTCGCCAACCACCGTTCAGACACCGCAGAATCTAAAAACACGCTAATCTGATGGGTTTTAAAAATATTAGAGAAGATTGAATTATACTGAAATAAAGCTGTGCATATCTCCCTGTAAACGAGTTTCCATTCAATTCCCTTTGATTTCAAAAAATTAAGGCCGAATCAGTTGCTATTAAGACATCCAATGGTTGTTTTCGTTTTTGATTAAAAAGGATCAGTTAAACATTTGAGAAGAATCTAAAATAAAATGAATTAATATGCAGAGTCTTTGTCTCCCGGTATTTTAAAACAATCTCTATAACAATAGCCTAAGTCATGTGACTATCATCAACAGTTCCGGGCAGACCACTTTGCTTTTTATACTCTAGGTGCCATTTTGGTACTTTAATGTTAACCAGGCACAGGTGATAAGTCTCCAAATATTATTCTATCGCCATCATTTCATCTATATTATAATAGTTCAAGTCATCAACAGCCATAAACAAATAGGGTCTGATCCCTTTCGCCTTTCATATGAAAGTTTGGCACAAATGTCATGCCATATTGGCGCGATTTTTTTCCGACGCAATTTTGGGGAACGCATCAACAGCATAAACAACAACATCCGGCTTACCATATCAACCAAAATAACGATACTTTGGCGCCAGTTAAGAACCCATTGCGTATATGACATTGGCGTCAGAAACAAATCGCGCCAATATGGGGCCGTATATGACATCTGTGATAAAAGTTTCCCATTTTGATTAAAAAATCAAAAAAAAAATCGAATAAAACTACATAAAAGGTGCCATGGTCGCAAAGAATCCTTGGTACTGTTACGCTAGACGGGTGCAAATCTCGCCAATAGCTTTTTTTCAACTCGCCAGTTAGCATTTTTTTTCGAGTGGTACATTAAAACATTGATTTGAAGTTGAAATTAAATGTCATGATTTGTTGCATTATTTAATATTTGGCTAGATGTCATATATGCACTGCAGGTTTGGCGTGATTTTTTTTTTTTTTTTTTACGAAAATTTGGAGAAAACCTCGTTTTCGAATACCAGTTACATATGCATTTTTGGCATTACTTAGTTATCCCGTCGACCAAAAATCTATCGCAAAACTATAAGATTAATTGCTAATAATGGTTGATCGTAAATGTCACATTCACTTGACTTTAAGCAAGTTACACGTGTTTACGTCATCAAGTGATTTTTATTTCGACGTTTTATTTGTATATTTATTAATGTTAAACTAATTTATTTGTGCTTTCGTTATTTAAAATAAAAATTATGTCAATTTGTATAATTTGGCGAGTGGTTTGGCGATTTGTATAAATTGGCGAAATTGGTCAACAAAATAACTAAGTAGTACCGTATTTTTAAATTATTTTCTATTATTTTCAAAAGGAAATAACAAAAAAAATTATTAATAACTAACTATATAACAAAATAATTTATATAATTTTAAAAAAGAAATAAAAGTAAATAAACATTTATTATTAAATAAACAACAATAGCCGGGATACCATGTCAATCAAAATAATGCCATTTTGGCGCCAATTAGGTCCGGTGCGTATATGACATCTGTGCCTAATATTTTTCTTTTCGTCTTGTTTAAAAAAAAGAAAATAGTGAAAGCTATCAATTTTAAATGTATCAGTTTTAAATGAAAGTTTTGTATTTAAAATAAAATGAATGAAAGGATTATAATTTGAATAAAATTAATGAAATATAAAAAAATGAGACGGGAAAAATGTTTGGCGATTTATCACCTGCGTCTCGCTAACATAAAAATACCGTCAGAATTGATTTCTCTATCAGAATCTTTCGATTTGGCGAAAGATTGTTCAAGGAAATTGAATTATGAATAAAAGTAGCATGATACATTTCTTAGCGTATATTTTAGGGAGGCCAAACTGGTCGCCAAATTAGTTTAATATAATAACCTTTTCTGAAATACGAAAAAAAAAAAACATCTGTTATGATTAAAATTTGAGTTGCCATCATTAGAAAAATGTATTTAAAATTAGAAAAAAAAATAATGTTTCGAAAACTAATTCGAATTTAAAAATTCTAATACCAGTTTTGAGATCTGTGGATTAATACGGATTTTTGGTGTTAATTTCCTCTCAAAGTATTCCGCATTTTAGGAGAAATCGCCGTGAAACATAATCAGCTGTTTAATCAGTCGTTTCAAACAATCGTTTCATAAATTCGTTTCATTTCAGCCGTTTCATAAATTTGTTTCATTAGGATTTTATATATATATGGTAGATATATATAATAGAAAATAAAAAAAAGTTGTTCAATGTAACATATGTGAATTCGACTGAGCCAGTCTTTGGAATAATATTTGTAGCATTCGTGAGTTTTCGGTTATGTCGAATTTAGAAAAATCTTCTCGGATGAAAGGGGGCTCCGAAATAACACTGTGCTTTCCATAGCTTCAGAGCTTAATCGGGCCCTAAAAGGTTCGGCCGACAACACTAGGCAATACCACGATCCATTGTATGTTCATAAACACATCGATGTTGATATTATGCCTTATGTCTCTTTTACTTCTCATATTGCAGGTTAATGACTTGCGATAATAACGCGACTACAAAATTGTTGTCGAAATAAATATGATGTAGCGTCCAGTGTCTGTTTTACGTTAAAATAAAATTTCGTACGCAGTGAGTGTCTTGTTTTCATTTCAATTCAATACGCTAAAAGCGACTGGCTGCTATAGACGTTTCATCTTAAACCAACGGCTGTGAGTCCCGACACAGCCCGCCCATTTTTTTTTTTTTTTTTTTTTTTTTTTTTTCAGAAAAATGGATTTACAAACCCGACCCACAAGAGTCAAAAATTCAACTCGAAGTCGACCTGAACTCGAAATAATTAGTCTACCCGGACCGCAACGAGAAAATTTATTGCCAACCCGACCCGACACAAACCGAGTGTCGGATCGCGTTCGGATAGTATCAAAATCCCGAGCAGGACTGTAATCCACAATCATTTCAAATCTTATTATTGTCAATATCGGTTATTTTGGCGCGCTGTAGACGATTATATGTTAAATACTTTCAGGTGCTTCCGTAAAAAAACTATACACGGCACGACCAACGACTATTAAAACAACGTTAGGGTAATGTTGTGTACCTTATTAAAATTTCGTGACGATTGGTGAATTTACGAAAGTTAAAAACTATAAAGTTAAAAAAACACATGAAAGCAGACAAACATACCATTTTTAGAGCCTAATGATATAGAAAAGGGACTACCTGCAAACCGAGACCTTTCCAAAAAAAAAAAAAATAATTATGAAAATCGTACCACCCGTTCAAAAGTTATGCGAGTACATACATATAAAAATATATATATATATAAACTAATTGTATAACCATCTTCATTTGAAATAAAACTAAATAAAAAAACATGTTAGCTGTTTCACTATAAATTATTTTTCGATTATTTTAAATCTTATAGTACATTTACAATGTAGATCACAATTGAGACTTCCAACTTATATTACAATTGAAAAATTAATAAAGAGGCAAATAACAACTAAAAGCAAGAGCTACATTCTTCTGCATTTTTTATACATACCAGTTGTAGTTTTTCCTGTCTGAGAATTGTCAGGGGATTCCTGAAGAACTTGCAAGGCTTGGAAAAGGCTTACGTTTTCTGATGTCAAAGAAGAATTATCAGCAGATTCTATGTGCATATCTACTGATCTTTTCGATAGACTCTTCCAGTGACATCGCTGCGCCTTAATTAGAAGATAATAGAAATAAAATAAAAGTGATTAATATCTTGTAAGCGATTCTCCTTATTTCGAAATTTAAAAAGTACTTAATGCCGAATTTTTCGTACTGTGCAGAAACCGAAATGAGAAAAAATTAGTTTTAATTTATACATTTTCACTTATCCAGAACAGTGGTGCGAAACTGTGGGTCTTGAGAAAATTTTTGTTGGTTGCTAAATTCAAACAAATTTATTTGACGATAAAAATTATAAGGTTTTTCTTCAAGAAGTATCAGATATTATAATACCTATAATTATAATACCAGTAAAATAGTGAAGTGAGATAATGTTATTTATAAAAAATAGAACGGTATTTTTTTCACTAAAACAATTGTATGTATTAGTATATAATGACTATATTTCGGTAACGGCAGGTGAACAGAAACAGTGATAAAAATATAACTGTCAATTTGAGATGCCCTCTACCTGCTTTCTGTATTTATTAATATACAATTAGTGTCGGTCTGACATGACGGTCAGTGAGGTCTGTAGAGTGACTAGTGATGGTCAGTGAGGACTGTACAGTTTTTTTCATCAGTGCCTCAGTAGTTCTGTTTTATTGCTTTTTACGTTCATTCAAGTGCATTCTATAATTTTGTTTATATGCTGCTTTTGTTAATTGGATGTTGTTATAACAATTAACTACATTAAAAGCAACAGTTTAAATAGTCGTCACTTTTCAATACTCTATATTGAGGTGGGTTCTGCGTATGAGACATTATTATTAATGGAGCAATAAAATTGAAGTTTTTAAGAAAAAGCCGATACTTTGGCAAGGAGAATTGAACAAAAGCAACACAGACATGTTCCCGTACTTTTCAACATTTCTAAAGAAAATATTTCTTGTTGTTTAAAAGCGTCATTTCCATCATATGATAAAACTGAGAAAAATGTTCGAAAAGGGATGAAAAATTTCCAGCTAATGAATTAGGTTTGATAAGTGATTCATTTTCGTTTGATATTTTTAAATACATTATCCCTTTAAATGAAAAATAACAGTTAATTGATGTTTTAAGTGACGAAACACAGTGCATTCAATTTAAGTCTCTGACTTGACAAAATTTTATTGCATATCGATTGGAAACGAATATGCTGATTTGAAGAAAAAAAGCAATAAATACTGTAGAACTTCCCTTTAATGAAGTTTTCTACTTAACGGAATTTTCTGCAGAACCTTGACTTTGAGCACCATTAACATGCAAATTGATCTCCATATTACGAAAAATATTTTCTATATAACGAAGTTTATTCCACTTTCGTGCGTGCACAACATTTAAACTGGGAGGTTCCTGTTGCGATGAATCTATGAATTTATTTCAGCGGATTGGATGAAAATGAAATTATTTATTTATTTAACCATTTCCATTTAAAAGAAGAAATGCTAAAAGCCTTCAATGTAATAAAAAGGGGATTGCATTTTCACGAAAATGGTACAGATGAATTGTTCTGATACTTACATAATTGCGAAAGTTTTTATGAACAGCGTATTTTTTATAAAAAACCTGTACAAAGTAATATTACAGACATTTTTAAAGTTAAGAATTTGGAATACTGAGAAAAAAAAAAAGAAAAGGTACGCAACGCTTCAGTTTTTGTTTACCTCTGTGTATTATGAGTTTTTTAAGACATTAATCTAATAGATTTTTCTCACATGTTTACATTACATAAAAAAAGGTTACTGCCCGAATTAAAATGCATTCTTCCAGCATTTCCATTTTAGGTGTATTTTTCATTTTATGCATCTGTATTTTATTATATAAATTTTATGAATTGGAGTTGATTTCTATTTAACGAACTTTCTTCATAACGAAGTGTTTAAGTGTAACGATAAGACTTCGTTAAATGGAAGTTACACTGTATTTTGATTCAGTTTGCATCGGCCTACTTATGTGAAATCGACTTTTCAAAATTATTTGTCATCAAAACAAAATATCGATCTCAATTGAATCCAGAGGATGACTCAGTGGAGCCAACTTATATGGGCCCAATAATGAGTCCACCCAATAATTTGATCTTTCCACCCATTCAGTTTCCATTGATTTATTTTGTTATTCAATTCCTACTATTAGCTCACACTCTCCCTATATTTATTTATTTATTTATTAGCCTCCGGTCCGGTATGCTATTTATTTCTCCCAGCTTATTTTGTGTCCAAAAAATAACGTTAGCTTACCAAGGCTAGCTGTAAAACAAATCATTACGATTAAATACTCTTTAGCAATTTTTTTAACTTCTAAGCATCGCACACTTTCAGTTCTTATACCGTCGTATTGGAAAAAAAATGTTCTTTTAAATGCACTTTGTTTGAAAACTGTATCTCCATTTGTTTTTGAAATATTAATTTTTTTGTAGTTTTTGGAGCCATTTGCATTGGCAACGGCATTTTATCCATTTCTGTAGAAAGCAAAAGAAAAATATTTTAAAAATAGTAATTATATATTTTTGTTGCCATTTTCTCATAACAGCCGAAAGAAAATGTAATTAAAATACGTGCTATTTTGAAAAAAATACAAACGAATGATTTCTGTTAAAACAATGGAGCTATTATATACTATATTTAATTGTAAGTATCTATGAATCATTACATAGCCTTTTTTTTCGATTTTCTTGAATGACGATATCTTTTTGCTGCATTTGTGCATTATTTCGCGATAGTGATGTACAATGCATGCTTTACTGTCAGTCTGTGAAATTCTTAAGCGGATGCGAATGACGTCATTTTACATAAAATAAAACGTGTGCTTTAAGTCTTAAAATTTAAATATGGTTTGTACTGCAGTAAAGTCCCGCTTAACCGAGTTATTTTCTTCTGATGGACTGGTGGCTTCTATTATTATGAAACAGCCATTAGAAATGAAGTGTTAGGTGAAGATGAAAGAGCAGCCGTAAAAAAACAATTATGGCCATTTCTTCCCCCCATTCTGACCAGAAAATCAGAGTTCTAACTTTTTAAGGTTGCTCTTTCATCTTCACCTAACACTTCATTTATAATGGCTGTTTCATAATAATAGAAGCCATCAGTCCATCAGAAGAAAATGAAGTAATGGAAATGCCGGAGGCGACACTAAATTCTGATAAAGCAGAATTCCTGTTCTCTAGTTTATATATTTATCTTGTTCAAATTTTCAATCGTTAATAAAATACTCATTATTCATCCTATCAAGTTGAAATAAATTTTTTTAAACTTGTACTGGATGACAATTGATGGTAATACAGTTTTTTCAAATATTAATTAATTAATTAAATTTTAATTAATTAATTTTAGTTTTGCATGGGAAACAAAATGGCGGCCATTGGTTGTTGAAGATCAATTAAAATATTTTCAATAAGGGGTTACCATAGGGGGGACACAGTTCTGTCGCCAAATACCGCCAAGTTTGTCGCCAACTTGGCGATATATCGCCAAATTTGGCGGCCAAAATGAGTCGCCAAAAGTGACGCCAACTTGGCGATATCTCTAATATTTCGCCAAATTCCCATAGAGTTCCATTGTAAACCTACTTGCTTATAGAAAATCAACAAATTGAGATATTTTAATGCAACAAAAACTAATATTAGCTTAATAAATTTTTCTTTGATGACCTAAGTAGGAATTGACTTTAAAAACAAAATTTTTATATTACTTGTTTATTTATGTAATTGATGAAATAAAATTTGGTTTTATTGAAGTTCTCAAAATAATTTTATTTGAAAAATAGTAAGGACAACAATTAGACTTATAGGAGCACTGAAATCGCATTCAGCGGATGTAAACATCAAAAACGAATTTCCTGCAGATTTTGACATCACTTTTAACCCCTTCAGGACGAGCGTCTTTTACATAATTTTTAATCTTTTATCACCGGTTTTTCGAAACAGAAATTTTTGCCTAACTGAATCGGGAAAATTATCGGATTAAATAAGGCAAAATTTACAATAAAAATTTACTGGTGAGAATAATCACGGTTTCTGAGCACCTTACGCGGCACGTATACCGGTCGCTCGTCCCTTTAGGAGTTAATGTCTTGATGAATCGAAGAAGATGACTAGAATGACATTTAGTTTTTCTTGATATTTAGTGGTTTTAAATAGTTAGATTTTATGTTATTTATAATAAATATTAATTTATTTATAACGAAGAACTTGTAAGAATATAATTTAATAAATTATTTATTAAATTATAATAATTGTATATTTTACTTAGAAAAACCCCAATCTGACTTCGAATTATAATATTGAGTCATTATTTTCCCCTTTCCAGCCGCTCTCTCCACATACACACACTGTGAAAAAAATTGTATGTGTTATTTTACTCAAACTTTTGTAAGCCCCCCCCCCCCCCAATATTTTTCAATAGTTAGCGCTACTGGGATGACGTACGGCTTGCGATTTCCAATGAAAATCCAACTTAGAAGCAATCATGAGCTCTTTGGACCTCACATTGAATTGTTATGATGTAAGTTTTTTCTTAAGTATTTTTCATTAAAAAAATATTTGTACTCATATGAATAAATAAAACCATTGCTTCATAAATTTATGCGTTTTATTCAGAACTCTAATGAGGTAGAGACACAAACGCAAATCCCCAAAATAATTTCACCTTAACTACGTTGACGATTAAAAAAAGTCTACTGTCTATACAGGAGTTGTGTCAAAATTTTACACAAAATGAGGGATCGGAAATGTAAATAGTTTGTGTACCACTTATCTAGAAAAAAGTCAGGTTAAGTGGAAATTTTTCCCATTCAGTTCTGACTTCTACATAGGTAGACCTATATTCTTTTCTTCATAAAAATTAAACCGTTTCATTTTTTGAAATTTTGACTTCATTTCTGTATAGCTGAATGTTTTTGCTTTTAAATAAAATCAATAAATTGCAATACCGATGATTAATTTCCTTATAAAATTCCGTTTTCTCCAGCAGAGCAAAATACATACATAACATAAAAATAGCAAATAAAGCCTTTGTGCAACAATATTAAAAAGCAGAAAAACCAACGTTTAAAATGCACAAATAATATATGAAAAGCAGCAAACAGCTGTTTCGAATCTACTAGCGAGATTCTTCTTCAGTGCAAAAGGAACAGCGTGCTAGAAAAAGCAAGGCTGAGCAAAATCATAGACAGAGACGCGCTGGCTTTTATACCCTATGCGGGTGGCGAAGGCGCCGAAACAACCAATGAGAGAGAAGCAGTGAAAACGACTGGGTGGACAAGTAGCGACATCTACCGGAGAAGTAGAGAAAAGAAAACCAAAAAAGGGGAATTAAATTAACGCTTTCCAAATACTTGGAAAATCTGGAGTACTAGATAAATCATTGACTAAAGAGTGAGAATTTTTAATGATATGGTAAGCTTCCCAAAAATCAAGATCAAGGTTAGAAGAACATTTTTGGATAATGATGGCTGAGGAAAAATCGAACCTATGTTGAGAAGACCAAGAATGTTGAGCAATAGAAGAACGTTTGAGCTCCTGATTTTTAACATAACCTTCATGCTCTTTTAAACGAAATCTAAGAGCACGCTTAATTACCTCAAAGCTATTGCTGTCGATCGTGGTTATTCCTCTAATATTATCGATTCTATTTATAAGAAATTGACGAAATCCGACCATTCTGAAAAGCATTCTAATTCCAACTCTAATACTTCAGTTGTATTACCATTTTTTCCTAAAATCAGTCAGCAAGTTGCTAAAATCCTAAGAAGGTTTGATTTTAAAGTTATTTTTTCTCCCGTTAATAAAATCCCTTTTTCAAATCTCAAACACCCCGTTGATCGCCTAGATAATTGGGGCATTTACCAGATCTCTTGTCAGTGTGGTCTTTCTTATATTGGTCAGACTAAACGTGCTCTTAGATTTCGTTTAAAAGAGCATGAAGGTTATGTTAAAAATCAGGAGCTCAAACGTTCTTCTATTGCTCAACATTCTTGGTCTTCTCAACATAGGTTCGATTTTTCCTCAGCCATCATTATCCAAAAATGTTCTTCTAACCTTGATCTTGATTTTTGGGAAGCTTACCATATCATTAAAAATTCTCACTCTTTAGTCAATGATTTATCTAGTACTCCAGATTTTCCAAGTATTTGGAAAGCGTTAATTTAATTCCCCTTTTTTGGTTTTCTTTTCTCTACTTCTCCGGTAGATGTCGCTACTTGTCCACCCAGTCGTTTTCACTGCTTCTCTCTCATTGGTTGTTTCGGCGCCTTCGCCACCCGCATAGGGTATAAAAGCCAGCGCGTCTCTGTCTATGATTTTGCTCAGCCTTGCTTTTTCTAGCACGCTGTTCCTTTTGCACTGAAGAAGAATCTCGCTAGTAGATTCGAAACAGCTGTTTGCTGCTTTTCATATATTATTTGTGCATTTTAAACGTTGGTTTTTCTGCTTTTTAATACATACATAACAGCCTAACCAAAAAGTAAGTCCTTTTCATAATTATTTAATTTAGAGGCTTTGCAATTCAGAAAAGAAACTTTATAAATTATTATTTAAAGTCATTAAATTTCAAATTGTGTGAATCTGTGTAGTTATAATTAGATTGGGATTTTTGTGTCTGGGGGAAGGAGGGAGCTTACATATGTGAACCTAAAATCGCTGGCCTATAAAAAATCAATTTAATTTTCTGTGATGCACGGTGTTATTATATCTGTTTAAAAAAGGAAAAAAAAATCTATACTTTTATTCTAATCGTGGATCTGATGCTCAGTTGATTATTAGCAAATAACAGTAATGACGTGTTTTAAAAAATAAAATGAAATGAATATTTTATTTAAGCATTGAATATTCTTAATTGCGCAAAAATAAACACGCTAAATTCCCGAATTTCTGAAAGTGAATAATGCAGATACATATTATTTTACGTTATAATTAAAAATTTATTTTTATGCATCAAAAATAATAAAATACGATACTCTGTAAGCTAAAATATTGTATTCATTTTTTCGTAGTATTTGCAGAGTGCTTTTATTTTATTTGCTATGCAAGTTTTAGTTAATTCGAATGGTGGATTATTTAAACGTTTTATGTGTTCTCATGGGATTCGAATTAAAGAGAATTCTCTGTATCAGTATATTTTACATCTATTTTCAAAAAGATTGAAAAGTCGAATTATAAAAACAGCAAAGGCTGCGGGATAGCCATCCACATAAATGTTTTAAATTGTGTATGGAATTAAGAAAAAAAGATTTATGGTACATATTTAGACGTTATAACAGTAGCATTGTCTCTGAAACTAAAAATAAAAAAAATAAAGCGAAAAATAAATATTAAATTATGAACAGTGTGGTGTAATTTTTAGCATCAAAAGTTATAGTTTAATAAGACCAAAACATGTCTTTTAAAGAACAAAATTTCTTTAAACCTTCATAAAAGCTAAGAAAAATTATGTGTTTTGGCGGAATGCTCTAATTTAATTTAACTTCTGCTCTCGTAGTGATAGCTTGACATGTGATTTAAGTTTAAAGAAAAGAAAGTAATTTTAACTTAAAAACGCGCGTCTCACCTGTTTTTTTTTTATAATGTTTTTGATAATTTAACTGTCGAGTGGCTATTTTAGATTGAACGCAAATGCATCATCACTAATATTCTTTACATTTAAAATTATTACGATTCGTGCCTGTTTTTGTTCATTTTAGACGAATCAATTATTTGAAATGCAAGAAAATAGTTAAACAATAAAATTAAACTCTGTCTATAGGAAACTTTACTAGAAAAACAAGGGCTGCATCGCTTAATTATTTGACCGTTACAGACTTCTACCATTTGTTGTGATACATTGGTACCAGTGGAATGACATTTAGAGAAGAGAGAGATTTTGAAACAGATGGTGTCTATCTACAGTTTAAGACTTGGGGATTTTTTCGAAACCGAGTTAAAACGTCGTTTCTGAAATTGAAAGTTGAAGGTCCAGGAAAAACGTATTATTCACATTAAATAATTCCCTGCTAATCACATTAAAATATTTGAGATATGTTGCTTAATAAAAACAAAAATCTTATATAGAATTATCGTTTACAAATTTTCGATGCTTTTTTAATTAACTATTTTATTTGTTACCGGGCAAGTTCCGTGACACATATGGACATCACACTCCAGGTACAATGCAGGACTACTTGTGAATCGAAAAGCTTTAAAATAAGCGTAGAGTCCGACATGGTTAGCGCCACCACCACTTCGAATACCTCGAAATGGACTCATCAGCTGCTCCTTGAGGATGCACCTATGAAATAAAATAAAGTTTTCGCAAATAGTAGGAATAGTGTAAAATAAGAAAGTCACTTTTATACAACCATTATTTAATACAATCTTCAGTTGTTTGTTCTTAAAAAAGCAGTTAATCGAATATGCGAAGAATTGATATACGAGGAAAAATCAGAAGGTTACAAACCGCTATGAGAAGTCGGAAATTAGTAGCAAGTTGTTTCCAAATATTTCAATAGGTGGCAGCACTATCCAATTGTAAGATATTAATTTCGAATTTATGAGACAACAGTTGTACAAGATGAGTAGTAGCTGCATTTGAAAATGGCGACTGTGCTCGAGGAGTGTTCGCGGATATGCTTTCAGAGTTTCGATGACAACATCTTAAACATACACCTTACAGCCGCCCAGACTTAGCTCCAAGCGATTATCCCCTGTTTGGTCTTCGGTAATTGCACCTGGGCTGCAAGCGTTTCGCAACTGATGCAGACATTGAGTGTGAGGAACACAGATGGCTGAGAGAGCAATCCAAAGACTTTTATGCAGCAGTTATTGGAGAACTCATAAAGAGGTGGAACAAATGTATGAATGTAAATGGCGATTATATAGAGAAATAAACATGCTTTCAAATATGTATCTTGTCTTCCCTTTTTTTATTGGCTTTTGTAGCCTACTTACAGACTTGCTCTCGTATACAGGGTGCAATATGTTATCTATCGCCGACCTTTATTTTTTCAACCGTTGGTCGTAGACATATAGTTCCAATTACAAAAATGTTTCAAATGAAGTAAATATTCATGCTGTGGCATTATTTAAAGTAAAAAATCAATTTTATAAAAATTACGAAATCTAACTTTTTATACGGTCCCCCAGTCCCTAAAGTTATATTTAGTAAAAATTTACACATATCATAACACATATAACACAAAAAGTTTGACATCTGTGCTACAAAAATTGACAGAGTTATTAAATTTCAAACTTTGAGATTTTTGCACATGATTTTGTCTTTCATTGAGGGATCAGCTAAAAGATGAATTAAAGTAATTCGAGATCAAAATCAGGGTGATATGTCTTTTTTACGGCGAAACCACCTTTAGCCGGTATCGCCAAATCGAGGTATCACCGAAGAGGGTTATTCCATCTAAAAATTTGAGCTGACTTTTAGGGGTCGTATACAAAGTGAAGAATGAAATATTGAAATTAAACAGAAAAATAAATATTCATTTATTATAATATCAGAAAACGGCCTAGTATAAAAAATTAATACATAAAACGCCGGAATCCACTAGAGATACTGCTCAAAGTGTTCTCCATTGGTGGCAATGCACAATTGAATGCGTGACAGTACTGCGTCCTGGGTACGTTAGAGCATAGCAGGTGTGCAAACTGTGCGACAATCAAAAGGTTGATGTGACCTGGAAACCTCCACATCGCCCGGGCAGTACGACACGTGTGGTTCGGTATATGGGGAACCTGGATTGTTGGTTGGTCCCATCTTCTAAGATGGGACCTTAACGGGCGATCGTTACCTCCATCTGCTACAAAAGACGGTACGTGACTGGTATGAAGAGTTGCTCTCCGACATGCATCCCATGTGTGGTTTCAACATGATGCGGCCCTCTCCGCATAAAACATCAAATGCCTGGGTGTATCTGGCCACCGAATTCGGTCAACAGATCCTTGGAGATGGTGGTCCGGTAGAGTCACCGCGTTCACCGGACTTGACTTCCATCGACTTCTACCTATGGGATTACATCAAGACATAAGTCTATGTGACTGAGACTACTTCTTTGGTTTATCTGAAGCAACGCATCATCCTTGATTGTCGCGCAGTTTGCACACCTTTTATGCTTTAACGTGTCCAGAACTCAGTACTGTCACGCTTTCCATTGTACATTGTTACCATTGGAGAACACTTTGAGCAGTATCTCTGGTAGTTTCCAGCGTTTTATGTATTCATTTTTTATAATAGACCGTTTTCGATATTACAATAAATTGATATTTATTTTTCTGTTTAAATTCAATATTTCATTCTTCGCTTTGTATAAGACCCGTAAAAGTCAGCTCAAATTTGTAGATGAAATAACCCTCTTTGGCGATACCGGCTAAAGGTGGTTTCGCCGTAAAAAGAACATAGCACCCTGATTTTGATCTCGAATTACTTTAATTCATCTTTTAACTGATCCCTCAATGAAAGACAGAATGATGTGCAAAAATCTCAAAATTTAAAATTTAATAACTCTGTCAATTTTTGTAGCACAGATGTCAAACTTTTTGTGTTATGATGTGTGTAAACTTTTACTAAATATAACTATAGGGACTGGGGGACCGTATAAAATGTTAGATTTCGTTATTTTTATAAAATTGATTTTTTACTTTAAACAATGCCACAGCATGAATATTTACTTCATTTCAAACGTTTTTGTAATTGGAATTATATGTCTACGACCAACGGTTAAAAAATTAAAGGTCGACGATAGATAACATATTGCACGCTGTATATTTACAGGGGTTCTGTTACTGCAGAAGAGAAGATCTCATCAGAGGATGCAATAAACTCACCAATAACTAAAAGCTAAACGTAATTTATTACTTAAAGTTAAATGCTATAACTTTTCCTCATACCACTTTGTGCTCTAAAAAAGATTTACTGATGGATTCATTGGGGTGTTGCAGGGGAAATTTCGGGTTTGGTTGACAAACTTCAAACAAAAGTAACTCTGTGGAAATCGATTTTTACTAACAAAAAATAGACACCATTAGATGTAATACATCGCTTTCATTGAAATATCAGAGCATTCAAGCCAATTACATAGAAGACCGGCGTTCTGGACTGATCAAACTCCTCAAAAAGTAATTTTTACGGCTGTTTCATTGATGAACCCTTTCCTTCCCTAAAATGGTCCAAATGCTTAGAAAAGTGACAGTTGGTTGGCTAAAGATCTGAGAAGTATGGAGGGTGAGAAAGGGTCTCATAGTGTGATCGGTATAATTTTTGGACAGTTGTTCCCCATACGTAGATTTCGCGTTGTCAAGAAGTGTTAAACCTTAATTTCTGTTGACAAATCTAGGCAGTCTATCTCGTAAAGTGAGTGTAGTATTTCTCTGCATTAATAGTTTAACCACTTTTCATAAACGAAACGTGATTAAAACCGGTCACACCTCTAAACAGTTACCATTAACTTCTTCGGATGAAGTATTTATTTTGGTATGGATTTCGGGGCCCGTCGCATCTAGATTTTGTGCAGATCGGCGGTAATTATCGTATGAACTTCACTTTTCATATATGTCACTACTCTATAAAAAAAACAGTGGCACTCCGGGAGTGCCAATAGAAGTGAAAACTTCAACAATTACGTGTGTGTTTTTTTAATCGTCAGGAAATGTTTTATGCGTTGAATTGTGTAGCAGCACTAATGAAAGCATCTGAGGACACGGCAGTGCCCCTGCCAAGTCTTGAAAGCACAGCCGTAAGCATCTTTTTCTGGAAACAACTCAGGGTACTTTTGACCCCCAATATCTTTGTGTTGGTGATTTCTAGAAACTTGAAACTTCGTAAATCTAAAGTAATGTGGAAATGGAACTAAATGCTGAAATTTCACGTTTCTATCTTTTTTATTTCAGAAGATATATGAACTTAAACTTTTGCCTTTTCGACACTGATTCACCGATCATCAAAACTCAGAAGTACGTCCTGTATCCCTAGAATCTTGAAATTTGGTATGAAGGTAGTGTTTGGGATACAATGAAAGGGAAAATTTAAAAAATCCGGAAAATTTGGATAAAAAGTCGAAAAATCAAAAAACCGAGAATTTGGCAGAGATGTGATATACGAACCAGGTTTGGCGCGATTTTTTAACGTCAATTTGGCGAAAGTCCGTTTTCCAATACCAGTTACAATATATATTTTTAAATTATTTTCTATTGTTTTAAAAAGTAAACAACAATAAATAAACGGTAATTTCATTAATAACTATAGAACAAAACAATTGTACAATTTAAAAAAATAAAAGTAAATGAACAATTTATTAATAAATAAGCAACAGTAGCCGGGTTACCTTGTAAAATAAAGTAACGCCATTTTGCTGTCAATTAGGTACCCAAGTGCGTATCTGACATCTGTGCCCCGTATTTTATCTTCCGTAATCGAAATTCCCGCCAATACTGTTGGTTATTGACCAGACCATCAACACGATAAAATACAGCGTTATCGGTTTTTAGTTACACGAAATAGGTAGGTCACGAATACGGTATAATTCATTTTAACTGACGAAAAACAAAATAATAAATTGTTTTAGCAATATGCCGGGAGAAAAAGTGAGTTTTAGCTTACTTCTTCTTTTGCGGATTGAGCTGAAGAGGGAAAAGTTCCTGTCATTCACCGCTTGGCGCGCTAGTGTCTATGTGTCAAAATGCTAGCATGTCGTTACGTTACAGTGTCTCAAAATCAGTGGTTTTTCCCCATCTCAAAAAAAGCTCAACGCGCCTAAAGAAGTTTTCACTTCAAAAACCGGTCACTCCTCTAAACAGTTACCATTAACTTCTTCGGATGAAGTATTTATTTTGGCATGGATTTCGGGGTCCGTCGCATCTAGATTTTGTGCAGATCGGCGATAATTATCGTATGAGCTTCACTTTTCATATATGTCACTACTCTATACAAAAAATGTTTCTGTTCCGGGAGACCAGAGAAATGCAAACTTCCAGTAAACTTTTCAGGTTTTGTTCAGCGAGCTCACTGGGAAACCACTTATCCAGCTTTTTGACCTTACCAAGAGCTCGAAAGTGTATGGTTAATGGTATGGCTCTGTTATATGCCTTAGAGTTTGGCCATGGTCAGACTTAACTAGCGTTCGCAGTTAGTTGTTTTCAATGTCTGTGGTGCTGCAAGTCCACGCGGTAAGTTTTGCAGATTTATATCGCCGAAATCATTGCTGTGTGGTTACTTCGTTTACTGTGTCATCACAAAATTCTTTGTTGATATTACGTGCTGCCTCTGCTGCGTTGTGGTTCGTTTTGAACTCGTAAAGAAAAATTACCCGTACAGGGCTTGCGTCCAGGTTTTGTCTATACGTTGACACTACCAGCTATCACTCTAATGATTTCCTGTTTGCATGCAGGGATATTTAACCATCACCACCACTTCGAAATTTTGACGGTGTTTATGAATTTTAAAATTACGTCATCCTATAATCTGGCATTTCATCGGCAACAAACTAATAGGTTCGTGGGAAAAAAAGTAAACACCCCTTACTAACTCCTCAACGAATTATCGTAGAAGAAAGTTACTGGTACCGAACGATTGGAAATAAAGTCTACTTTTAAATGATGTGCATAAAATTTGCTTGGGGGGGCCATCTACATATTAAAACGAACCCAAACTTCATTTTTTTCAATGGCAATACCCAATTTTAACAAGATATTTCAAATTTTCGGCTCAAACTATGCCTAGCCACCAAATTTCAAAATCATTTGAATGCTAAGTTTTTGAATTATAAACATTCAAAATTTAGTGCTTCTAATGTTAAATTACATTTTCATATTTTTATTATTATCTCCTGAAATTATGCTCCTAATGTGCTAATTTTTTGTGTAGTAATAATACTAAAATACTCAAACATAAATGCGTTGAATTTGCAATTTTTATAGTTTTATGATATGAATTATGAAATTAATATTTGAAAAAAATATGAATTGCAACCTACAATTTTTTTGATGGATTTAGATTTATTAAGTCCTGCTTTATGGAAATCCAAAATTTCAAATGTTTCTTTCAAGTAGTTTTCAAATTATGCTTAAAAAACAGCAAAATGATGGTTTAAGGGGCCGTCTATGATAGAAGTGATTAGACTTTTGAAATTTCTGATGCTATCCTGTAATCTACCAGTCTTCAATGACTGCTTGAGTGGCGCTTAAGATGCCTTGATCAAGAAGGGGGCTCTCTCGATCAACAATCGAGTACCGAACTTCAATTTGGATACAGCCCCTAAAATACGCTCGTTTTAAAATAATTAATTTTTCGGAAACTTATCGTACGAATTGCATAAAAATTTGTTTTTAGGCTAATTGAAGGGTGTAGAGTTCATTTATGCTGCCAGAATTGTGCACTGCTATTGGGAAAAAAAGAAAGTTATGGTTCGTTTTAATATGTAGATGGCCCCCTAAGCAAATTTTATACACATCATTTAAAAGTAGACATTATTACCAATCGTGTGATACCAGTAACTTTCTTCTGCGCTAATTTTTTGCAGAATTAGTAAGGGGTGTTTACTTTTTTTCCCCCACGACTATACTTTTGATGTTATTCATGGCTCAAATAAAAACATCACACACTGTAGAGTATGCGCCGCACAGTCTAGCAAGCCAATGTATTACTACGGACATTGTTCAAATATGTACTTTTCGCATATTTGCTTTAACTTGCAGAAATCCATTATTTTTATACCTATCTGTTGAAAAACCCAAAATCTTACGCACAATAAATAAACATAAAAAATAGAAAATAAACAGCGACAACGGAAAAACAAACATGGGTAAACCTTTATTATTTAATATTTTTCTCTTTTAAAATTAAGTCTTGCAACATTTTAAACATTTTATTTTCACCCAAGGTCACAAAGGACCGGGATCTTGTGATAGTCTAAAGCAGAGGTACCCACTAAAATTTCTGTTGTAGCCAAAACCTGGTAAGAGCAGTGAGTTCGAGGGCCGCACTTCTGATTTCGCAGTGATATGTTTAGATATTATAATGAACTACTGTTGTTACATGCTAGTTGTTAATGGATAAATATTAATTTAAACCAATGTTAAAAATTTAATACTGGCTGCGTGGCGGACAAAGTATTTTAACTAATTGGACAAATTCCTGAAGGTGAGATAAAATTCTTGCAATATTTTACTCCAGCAGTGGGGTTATTCCCCCCCCCCCCCCCGCCCATTTTATTAACAGAAGCCTCAAGTTTGTTTTTATTACATCAGATTAAAAAAAAATAATAATAACAATCGTGAAGTCTTTTAAAAATACATTTTTCGACTCGCGGATGTTAAATACCTAAATTATATTAAAAAAATTTTTACTATATGAAAATTTTATAATTTTATAATGCTAAGTCTTAAAAGAAAAAAATAATTAATTAAAGTTTATTTATTTACTGGTTTCTTATACGTAACATTTTGAGTTTACGGGTTGTATATTTCAACGAATAGGCATACAAATAATCAATTACTACCAAAAGTTAAGGAAAAAAGGAAATTTTTGACTATGTCCGCAGGTATGCATTGGTTCAATTCTCTGCTGGGCGTGAACTACGCGTCCGCTAACCTCTTGCATCCACGAAGCCTCGATAAATTTATACGCTTGAATAGATATTTTGGTCTCGTGGATAGTATACATTACATACACACACACATATATACATATATATATAATAATCTAGTTCCAATATACTTTTTCCTTTTTCACACCAGATGGCAGCAAAGTTATGGGTTTAAGTCTGTTACTCTACTGTGGCCCACATGTTAAAATAGTCCTAACTCTGTTTTGCATCCTGACATGCTGAAGTTTTGGTTCCTAGTATGTAATTTAGGTATTGTGCTCTAATAATTTTTAATATCCTGTGTGAGGTGTATCTTTCTTTAGATCTCTTGGATTTTTATTATCTATTTTCTATTATGTTGCGTTATAAGGAGCTAAATTTTGTCATTTTAGGCTTAATGCCGACAAAATTGGATGAAATAACACATCTTCACTATGAATGAACCTACAAGCTTCTCTGAAGATACTGTGTGGGTTATTCATAGTTTCTTATTACCCGACTACGGCAAAGCCAAAGGAGGGTTATGATTTTGACAGGCTATGTATGTATGTATGTATGTATGTATGTATGTATGTATGTATGTATGTTCATCTGTTCCCTCGTAACTTCTAAACCACTAATCAGAATTCGACAAATGACATATCATTAGAAGCGTCTTAATTGTCCGCTGGTTATAGGCTATATAGATTTTCACCAAATTCAATGTGGCGCCTTCTAGCGGACAAAATATACAGAGTAAAAAAATAAAGTTAAGCTAGATATGCCGTGTTTGGTATCATTTTAAAGCGCTTCACTTGTACATTTCGAATATATATATATTACTAGCATTTGCTTGTGACTTTACTTGCATTTATGGGCTAATTGCATATAATTCACATCTTTTCGTTCTTAATTTCTTTGGTACTTAGTAATCAGAATAAGACCACTGCAGTGCCATTAGAAGGGTCTTGATCTTGATATTCTGTTGGTTGTGAGCTATAAAGTTTGTCACCAAATTTACTATTATGCCCTCTAGCGGACAAAAAGTATAAAAGCGCTGTTCTCATACAATTTGACGACGCATCCATAAAAGCCGATATTAACGGACTTGTCAGAATCGAGCCTTGCCTCACTGAATTTGACGGCTTGAGGGGGTCTGGGAAAATTCAGCGTAAAATGCTCCCGCTGATTCTTTCTTGGGGTTGTACTGTACATAAATTACAAGGTTGTACTCTGGATAAAGCAGTTATCGATCTAGGAAAGTCATTGTTTGCTAAAGGACAGGCCTATGTCGCTCTCAGTAGAGTCAAAACCATAGAGGGTTTGTTTATAAGTGCCTTGGATCATAATAAGTTGCTTAAAAATCCACATGACAGTCAATCGTTAGCAGAATTAGATAGATTAAGAAATCTTCCTAGGTCATCTTAATACATGAAACCTTCAATCTACATTACACATTTACACATTACACTAACGACCTCATCCACTAATCGGTCCATTACCCATTTGCTGCCATCGACGGATATGTGCGTCACTACTACCAAATACTGGAAGCGTCATACGTCAAAAAATAAAGTTAAGATAAATATGCCGTGTTTGGTATCATTCAAAAGCGCTTTACTTGTACATTTTGAATATATCTATATATTACTAGCATTTGCTTGTGACTTTACCTGTATTCATGGGGTACTTTTATACTTTTTCAGCGTAGTTTTTTGTCGTAGTTGGGTTTTAGTTTTTTTACTTTATCTTGTTTTACATACTGGTTTCCTATGTTCATATCTAGTTCATCTTTAGAATTTTACCAATTTGTTCATATATTTGTGATTTCAAATTTATTATATATATATACCGAGTGAGCCAAAAGTTCGTTACAACTTTAAAAACTCATAAAAAAGGAAGAAATGGTAAAGGACTGCGGTTTGCAAGAAAAGGTTCACAAGGTAGTCGGATTTTTTTGAGGAGCAAAAAAAAAAAATTAGTTAAAAAATCACATGTAGAGGGCGCTGACGACCCGAAACACAATGAACAGGACAACAATACGCTCCATTCATTTGTTCTTCCAATAACAACATGACCTCCAGAACATTCTACGACACTATTGTTGTCCTGTTCATTGTGTTTCAGGTCGTCAACGCCCTCTACAATATATGTATATATACGGAAAGCGATGGCAGGTGTTCAATCTATACTGTATTTTTTTCTAAAATAAAATCTGTTGTGAACAAAATATTAAAATTATGCGTGCTGAAAAGGCATTTAAAAACACTAGGGGCTCTAACTTGTGCTTCCCGGGTAACAGAGTATAGGTCAAAGAAGATTTTTTTAAATTGAAAACTCTAATAGATTTTCTAAATTTAATATATTTTTTGCCCACTAACAATACCAAAAGGCATTTTTATATGAAAAATATCAACTATGTATTCAAGTAAAGTTTCGAAATTTATTAGACTAAATTTTGCGTACACAATACTTTCGTATTAGCCGCATGCCAGATGTTAACAGCCAAAGATTTCGCTACTCACAGTAACTTTTTTGATTTTTAAAATTTTAGTTGTTCAAGCGCGTGGTTTAATTACATGTCTGCTAAATTTGTGTTTTATTAATATTATTTTGTTATTTTATTTACTTATTCATGAAGTTTTCATTTCGCTATGGAATATTAGCCGGAAACAAATGATGGGCAATTTATAGTGTTTTAAGTTCAAATGGATTAAACTTTCGTAATAAAGCTGAACGTGACAGAGATAGATTTTTAAAAAATCATGCTTAAAAATTATTTTAAAAATCACAAAAAATCAGTCAATTGAGGTACAGTTTTCGAATGCATATGAAAAAACAGTTTGTTTCTTATTCGACGGTGTAAAAAGTGAAATCGTGCGATAGTCAGAAGGGAAACAAAATGCAGTAAAAGCGAAATTAACTTGTAAGGTGTTGCCACCATTACTATGACGTCAGCATTACTCACGGACACGTTTTTTTTTCTTTATAATGTAGATTGTTTTATTATTTGCATCATTGGTAGCTACGAAAAAAGTAGATGGTAAATTTTTTTAATAAAAAAGGGGGACTTGATTGGCAACACTATTGAAAGTTTATTCATGTCTCACTTGAAATAGATTTGTGAGCTTGCAACAAATTTTTCTTTACTTTTCTTTTTAATTAAAATAATAATGATAAGCTTTGCGTTATTATAACAATATTGACTCGTGTTTCTTCTCGTATCCTGTTACAATTTACAAGCGGTAGTGCCTGTTATCTGCATCCCCCGCCGAATTGTGTCACTTCCTAAAAGCGTTATCATAAGACTTAAAAAAAGAAAAATGAAAAAAAAAACCCCTCCAATTCTCCACTGTAACATGGATGAATTCAAAAGATTTTCGGGATGTTTGTAACGGCAGGGAAAAAAAGGACACAATTACTTTTTAAAGTTAAAAGCCTATAAGGACAAATAAAAATTGAATAATCTTTTATATTTTCTGTAAAAACTAATTATACAAAAATATCTTATTTCAGTTCTGAAATATTAAAAGTGAGAAAAGAAATTAAACTGATGTGACATCCCAGTTGAAGAGATTAAAACTTGGGAATCTATAAAACATTACTCGCGATGGAACGTAATGTTTGATAGTACTAGTATTTACTTACGGTGCATACTCTCTTTTATGTGGTTATACGTTTGCACGCGCACGCACTTATACAAACGCAAGCATTTTACCTGTAACAAATTACACACAGCAGATACATCTATATAATTTTAAATATGCATTTTGACATACACAAGTTCATGTACATATACTTAGATCGACACGCGCGCACACGTACTACATGTAGATATTCCAGTTTTACAATGTGTACCGGACAGACTTTTTTTTTTAAATTAAGTCAACCCTCTCTTATAAACGGAGTTTTCAAATTGCAGTATAAAAAATGCCTTTTCAACACAATACACTAAACCGCAGTGGATCTCAAAATGAATAGGCAATCCATATAGAAAGGCAATTTAAGCTAACACAATTTACATAAATCTTAAATAACAAAAGTTTATTCACTAAGTGACCCGCCCGGCATTGCCCGGGTGAGTGATGAAGGACCCTTAAAATAACCTTAAAATTGTATGATTGTATATCTTTAACTCCATTTTATCTGAATTTATATTTTCAAATAAAAAAAATATTGAATTGAAAGTATATGATATTTGGTATTTTATTTTCTGCGTATTTTATTTTTGGATTCTATGCACCGAAAGCGAGCAAAACCGCGACGAAACAATTAAGTTTTTACTAATTTCGTCGAAATTTTCCCACATTTATTTTGTAAAAAAATATTTCTACCCGTCCGAACGTTTCAAAATTTTTGTAGGTCATGTAAGTCTGGTCTGTTGAGATGCTCTAAAAAGACTGCGTTAAAATACAGACGTTTAGTTACTTTCAGCGTAGAAAAAATATCGTCTCCGTGAAGCGCGAAGGTACCTGTGTTTGACTGTGTATTTGAAAGAGTTACAATTCATATTTTTAAAAACCGATTACTTCATCGATTAGAAGAAGGTTTCAGTTTTTAGAGCATACTTTTGGTTTGTCGGTTCCTTTAAAATTGCGCCCTGAAGAGGCGTTGCAATAAGAGAGAAAAACGTTTTCGGAAAAACGACATTAAAAAAAATTTTTTTCAAGGTGTTAACTGCGATATTTTTTTTTATTGATTGCTGCATTTCAGGCGTAAGAGTACGATCTTTTAGATATGTCTTCCGATTTTAACTTTAGTAAGCGGTTTGGCCTATGTAAGTTAATAAATAATGTCAAAATACCCCCTCCCCCCACGAAAATTCCTTCTTTTCGATCTGCATTTTCATTAAATATTTCGTCGAGTGCGCCAACGCTTTTCCCTCTTGCAAGGGCTGAAATGAGTTTTTAATGAGACCGAGTTGCGATTTTTAATTAATAACTCAAAAAATTATTAGAATTTTAAAATTCTGGATCTCAGGTGCATCAGGAGGCACCTCATAAAAAATGTTTAGCTTCATACGTGCCGTAGATTTTGTTATCCGTCGCACACAGACAGAGCGAAACTTTCTTTTATTTGTGTAGATTGCAGCAGATTTTCTGTTTCTGAAACCGGCGTCAATTTCACATTTGAAAGATGAAGAAAGAAAAGGTAATCGGTCTAGAAATCGTCAAGTTATTCTTAAGAGTTCAATTTCAAAGCCCTAAGAAATATAAATCAAGAGAAAAAGGATTCACGCTAAATATGCCTTCAAAAAAATCTTATTATTTCCTTTTTTGTCTAATTGCTAACACTTATCTTATAAAGTAAACTTTTTAAAAAATTAAATCCTCAAGTTTTATTTCGTGCATTATCATTATTTTGAATTCATTTTGCCTTACATTATTTGTTATTTTAAAGACAGTGTGCAAATGTATGAAACGAACAAATTATTTTAAGATCAGATTCACTTTTGCATAAGTTTATATTTTAAATTACTTTTGTTTAATTAATTGAGTTTTGAGTCAAAACTTTTTTGCAATGCGAAATACTTTTGAAACTTAATGTGGTGAAAAATATTGTATGGGTGTGAGAATAGATTCCTAAAAGTTTTTTGAAATAAAGAAGAAGAGAAAATTGAAATGAAAAAAAAGGAAAAAAAAAATGATAAATAAATAAATAAGAAAGAAGAATCATGGGTCATTTTAGATTATTAAACTCTTTCCAACACTTCCAAAATATTTTTAAAAAACTTCGCCGTTTAATAATGTAAAGAAGATACCTAAGTAAAGATTTTAGAAAAGTATAACAGATTTGAAGCTAGATTTCTACAATTGCGGCCCTTAACTGGTGAAGTACTGGTAGTTCTTTTGTGCAGCTCTTTATATGATCTACAGATTTGTACAGACTCTACCACCGTATGCTAAAATTTAGTTTAGTAAGAAAATGAATAACACAGTTGAAATATACCTTCAGCAATTTTTACCAATAGACGGAAACACATGAATTCTTTTGTGGAGCCCTGTATATTACATACAGGTTTTTATAAAAGCCGCATATTAACCGAAATTTACTTCAGGCAAAAACATGCTTAACACTACTGAAATCACACTTCCAGTAATTACTATCCGAAGGCGGCTATGGGGCTATGTATTCAGTTCTTTGAATGGTACTATATATGATTTTATGTAATACTACAAACATCTCTTAGCATACTAAATATAGTAGAGTTTGAAAATGCATAACTCAAATTAAAAAAACACCCTTAAGCAATTCACGCTCATTCTCAGTAATTTTCTTCTGTAGCCCTGTATAGGGTCTATAGAATTTATGCATTCCACGTGGTATGCAAAAATTTAGTTAAAGTTAAAAACGCATACCATAACCGACAACGCAGTTTCAGCAGTCATCCCTAATAGACTGCACTTCGGATACGGAATTATATCGAAATCTTTTATGCGTCCCTGAAAATAACGATAAATGCACAGCGCATCGAAAAAGCAACAAAAAGCACAGCGCATTATATAGAAAACATGCTTTAGTGCACTCAGAAATTCGTATGAATTTTATTATGTTTGTAACAGAGTAACATCATTAAAATACGCCCCAAATGATTTTTCTTTATGTATCATAATATAACGGAATACTTTTGAGTTCCTCTGTGCGCATATTGTAAATGTTACATATAACAAATTTTATAGTAATCTTGTACTGCACCTCAATATTGTACATAAATTTCATTATGGTTAAAATATTGTAATACTATTAAAATACACTGGAAATGATTTTTTCCCCACAGACCACAATGTAATGGAATACTTTTGAGCGCCCTTGTAAATGAAGTATGAATGGAACACACTTCATTTTCAATACCAAACATGATATTGTGAACCTCAATAACATATATCAATTAAAAGGCAATCATAGTATATTTACGCGAGTTAGAGCTCGGACAGACAGACAGAGAGACGGACAGACAAACCCAATTCATAAACGCTTTTCAATAATGTTGGGAAGTGTTAAAAATAAAAATAAAGATAACGTTTTCGAGTTTTTCCACTGTAAATTAATTTGCAGAAACATGAAACGATAAAAGAAGAAAGAAAGAAAAAAAAAAATCTGAGTATTTTCTACAGTAAATTCATTCGTAGAAAATTTTATTTCATCTGCATATAAAGATTATTTGAAGATATAACGTCAGAAATTGAAATCTTCTGTAAGTTTTAAAAACACAATTAAAAAAGCATCAGAAGTGATGGCATGATTAGCAATTTCCGGCAATATAATTGACTAAGAATTCTTTTATTTTCACATTAGAGTTTATAAGCACGATAAATTGGAACATAGATTAAAAAAAAAAAAAAAAAAAAAAATTATATCCACCGAAACAATGCCCGTTGCAGAATGTTAAAAATAGTCTAAGCTTTCAGTATCGTTGATGATTAAAATTAGTTGTGTCGGAATCATTATGACTGTAAATAAGCTATTGCATACATCATTTACAATATGAAATTTACCAGTATTGTAAATTTCAATGAAAACATGAAAGTCATAAGAAATGATTTTCTAAAAAAATCTCCTTTTCTCTTCCACCCTAGACTGAATTCACGTACATGTAAAATCAAATTTACAAAAATGATTCTTTTGTCAGAAAACCCAGTACTATTAATTCATGTATACGCACTCTACTTAAAAAGAATTAATTTAAAATTCTATTTTAAATAAATATAAAAATATTATCTAGAATTTACAAATATTGATTTATGAAATGAAACAGTTCTTACCCATTAGCATCGATAAGCTGAAGCCTTTTCTTAGCACCATTATGAGCGTAGCAACTACTGACAGCAACGTCAAATTCAGCTGAAACCACAAAATAAATAGAGTCAAAAAACTTGAGTTATTAGTAATGAATATCTTCAAAATGCCTTAAGGCTGTTAGTCAGTCTATTTCCAAAGTACCCTCGCTCAGGTTATGTCTATGGGCGTAGAAAGCTTTCGTATATTTAAAATATCTCCTCGTTAAATTAATATTTTTTTTACTCCTTTTTTATTTGTACTCTTCTTAAAGGATGTTTATTTTTTTCTTAGTTATCAAAATATTTCTAAAATCTTTTCTTAATTTAACATTTTATGTGTTAAAAGCGGATGAACTATAAGATTTTAACACGTCATATAAAATTAAGTACATATTTTAGAAATACTTTGACAACTAAGAAAACAAGTTGGAAATTGCTCGTCAAACGTGGCAAATGAGGTGCGTTCGTACTATAACTAGTTTTATAATTATTTGCACCTCATGTTGTACTGAATGTATAATTTTTTGCACTTCATAAGGTGCATAGTCTGTAACATCATTAAAATGCACTTCCAATAATTTTTTTCCCATTCCGCGTAATGTAACGGAACACTTTTGACTGTCCCTGTACTTAAAATATGCATCCGATTTTCATAAAATTTGAAATGGCTCGACAAAATTTTGCAACAGTTATATATTTAAAATTTCAGACCATTCGGAAGGCTGTAACATCATGAAAATGCACTTGCAATAATTTTTCCCATTGGCCGTAATGTAAAGAAAAACTTTTGACTGTCCCTGTAATTAAACTATACATCCGATTTTCATAAAATTTGAAATGGCTCGACAAAATTTTGCAACAATCATATATTTAAAATTTCAGACCATTCGGTTGGGTAGTTTTTGCTCTGTTACATGCGGACAGACAGACAGACAGACGGACGGATTGAACGACGACTATAGGTGCTACGTATTTATATAATTACGAACGCACCTAAAAAGAGACATCTTTTAAGAAGAGTACACAGAAAAAAAATAAAAATATTGATTTCCTGATTAAATATTTTAAATGAATGCATTACACGCCCATAGACTTAACGTTAGCGAGGGGAATTCAGAAGTTGTCTGATAACAGCCTTAACTACTCAAGGGGCTAATTTCTACCAGCCGAACTCACTTGATGTATATATATATATATATATATAAACATAATTTGCAGAACAAATAAAAGAAACAAAAGGAAGTTTAAGCCCAAGAAGAGGCGAATGTTAAGATATTCTATTCAGTTAGTTCTACATTTTATGTTAAATTTTTGTAAAAAATAAGTTGCACCAATTGAACATTAAAAAATAAACGGTCAAGTGCGAATATTACTCGCGCTCTGAGAGTTCCGTACAATAAATAAGTGAATTATTAATTGTATTATTTAAAAAATCGTTGCTAAAAGAATAATAAGACTTTGTAAAAATTTATACAACGTAGTGTTGGGCATAGCTGTATATAGTAGAAAAGTATGAATGGGTATAGCATAAAAGTTCAAAGAGATATAATGCCTGAATAATATCAAACATTGCTATTCTGTATAACATTTTTTTAAATCTTATCCTAATCTGTTTATGATGGACTTAATTCGGTACTGACAATAAAAGTAGTGCAAATTTAAAATTAATTTGGCATTTCATAAAACTAAATTCGGTGTAGTAATAATCTTTTATTTTTACTGTGTAGCTAAAACAAAACCCTTGTTCAAAGTTTAAACTTGGCATTGTGCTAAGCGAGTTTTAAAGGAGGTTGCAACGGCGTCATGGCCCGTGCCGCGTTTTCCCAAATAGAGTTTTAATTAACTTCTAAAGCCACGGAAGGCGCATTGGAAGGCGTATATACCCAATGCAAAATAGTCTTATAATTCAAGCCTTATAATTATAAGTCAAGCAATAATAGATTAATTCTAATTAAAATAGTCCGTTTTTAACAATTTGGCGTTCATTGCTTTTATACTACTACTGGGCTTTGCATAACAAAAATGTATCATTAAAAGTTGTTATCTACGCTTTAAAATCCGATGGCACATAGCGCCGCCCCTGTCATTATGTGTCCAAACCGTCCGTGTCTTTAAGGGTTAATATATCGGCTAATTACCGACGATTTTTTCGAAATCATTATCAACAATGTTTTTATACTTCTGCTACGAAAGGTACCATCAGCGCTCCTCAGCACTTTTGCTGAATGCCTGCAAATCGAAATTTGTGTGTAACAGAAAAATGCGCTTTTCTCAAAAACTATGTGACCTAGAGTAATCACTATAATTTTCCTCAAAGGTTCAAGTTAACGTCTACTACCTCTATTTTTTTCATAATTTTAGTTTGAGTAGATTCGGAAATAGAAGGGGGGGGGGGGGACATATTTTTGTACTGCAATATACGATATCTCCGCAACTATAATACCTAAAATTAAAAGAAATGTATTTTGGAGTTCAGCGTTACGAAAGCTTTCACACGATACCCCACACGATATAGAAAGAAAATATTCTTTTGTTCAAGTAGCTTGATTAGCCACTCTACATTTTTACTAAATATATTTGTGAATGTTTAATAATTTGTAAATATGTGGGTCAATAGTCTTTATTACTTCCCCTAATTTGAGCTTTCCACGTTCCATAGTTTACGAATAAAATGGCTGTGACAGACGGACAGACAGACACAAGAGTGATCTTATAATGGTTCCGTTTTTACTTTTTAAGTACGGAACCCTAATAAAAATGAAATTTAAAGAATAAGTTACTTAAAATACCCTAAAAACTTAGATTCCGTTGAAAGGAAAGCGAAATAAATCTTAGACTTTTTTAAAGGTTTGTATTTTGCATGTATCTTATCATTTTATATACAATATACACCTAACATAAACATAATACAAAATGTGAAATACAAACATTTGCAGCTTAAAAATGGAAAATGCAAATGTATATATATATATGCTTTTTTAGTTTTTTAGACTTTAAAATAAAAGAAAATTATAATAATTAATTTAAAACAATTATTATAATAAATAGAAAAAAAAAACAAACAAACAAAAAAAAAAAACAGTGGCACTCCGGGAGTGTCAATAGAAGTGAAAACTTCAACAATTACGTGTGTGTTTTTTTAATCGTCAGGAAATGTTTTATGCGTTGGATTGTGTAGCAGCACTAATGAAAGCATCTGGGGACACGGCAGTGCCCCTAACAAGTCTTGAAAGCACAGCCGTAAGCATCTTTTTCTGGAAGCAACTCAGGGTACTTTTGACCCCCCCAATATCTTTGTGTTGGTGATTTCCAGAAACTTCAAACTTCGTAAATCTAAAGTAATGTGGAAATGGAACTAAATGCTGAAATTTCACGTTTCTATCTTTTTTATTTCAGAAGATATATGAACTTAAACTTTCGCCTTTTCGACACTGATTCACGGATCATCAAAACTCAGAAGTACGTCCTGTATCCCTAGAATCTTGAAATTTGGTATGAAGGTAGTGTTTGGGATACAATGAAAGGGAAAATTTAAAAAATCCGGAAAATTTGGATAAAAAGTCGAAAAATCAAAAAACCGAGAATTTGGCAGAGCTGTGATATACGAACCAGGTTTGGCGCGATTTTTTAACGTCATTTTGGCGAAAGCCCGTTTTCCAATACCAGTTACAATATATATTTTTAAATTATTTTCTATTGTTTTAAAAAGTAAACAACAATAAATAAACGGTAATTTCATTAATAACTATAGAACAAAACAATTGTACAATTTAAAAAAATAAAAGTAAATGAACAATTTATTAACAAATAAGCAACAGTAGCCGGGTTACCTTGTAAAATAAAGTAACGCCATTTTGCTGTCAATTAGGTATCAAAGTGCGTATCTGACATCTGTGCCCCGTATTTTATCTTCCGTAATCGAAATTCCCGCCAATACTGTTGGTCATTGACCAGACCATCAACACGATAAAATACAGCGTTATCGGTTTTTAGTTACACGAAATAGGTAGGTCACGAATACGGTATAATTCATTTTAACTGACGAAAAACAAAATAATAATTTGTTTTAGCAATACGCCGGGAGAAAAAGTGAGTTTTAGCTTCCTTCTTCTTTTGCGGATTGAGCTGAAGAGGGAAAAGTTCCTGTCATTCACCGCTTGGCGCGCTAGTGTCTATGTGTCAAAATGCTAGCATGTCGGTTACGTTACAGTGTCTCGAAATCAGTGGTTTTTCCCCATCTCAAAAAAAGCTCAACGCGGCTAAAGAAGTTTTCACTTCAAAAAAATCATTCAGCCTTTCAGATTTAGTAAACTACGAAATAATTTTTGCACTTCATTGCATCCAAATCTTTTACATAAAAGGTGAATATAACCAAGGCATACTTAGATACTACTACCGGCAGACCGATTTGCGTTTAATGTATGAAGTCGCTCGCCAGATGACTCTGATACGCTGCCCAAAATAGAAATTTGACTCTGACCGTAACTTCAACGACGAGAACCAATCAAACCGCTCTGGGCAGGGTTCATAGAATTCCAATGTGTTTACATTTTTTTTTTTCGTACAGATATGATTCAAAAAGAGTTTAATAAAAAAATTAACTCTAATCATCAAATAAATAAATATATATATATATATATATATATATATATATATCATTTTAACAATTATCGGAATAATAAATGGTGCGACCGGAGAATACTCTACTTCTTTGGCGCGATTTTAAAAAAAATCGCCAAATCAGCGCGTTTTTATAACATCCAAGGTGGCCACTTAATACCAAGTTAATACTAAATACCAAGGCAGGGCCGAAACTACCCTTTTTTGCACACGGGGCAAACATGGATTTTGGCGTCCCCCCCCCCCCCCTCTTCCACAAAGTATATTTACTAGTATCCGTCAGGCCGAAATGTCGGAGCATGGGGTCGCATAAACTTAACACATAACATTTTAAAATTTAAAAAAAAAGTTTAATTTTCATGATTACTGTTTAATAGTACAAAATTAAATTTGAAATAACACCCGTTGAATCCTCATTTTCTAGTGTTTAATTCAGTCATCAGTTGCCTCAGATAATGCTCAAATGCTAATTTGTGGCATGATAATCAACAAAATGAACCATTATAGCCTGTGGCAAACCTGGGGGTTGAAATTTTGGGTCATAGACAGTATCTTTTACTGTACTCAGTACACCGCTTATCAATCCCCACTCCATCTAGATATTGGTATGTAACATAACTCTGCATCCAACTGCTGAAAAAAGTCCAGTCTGAAGTCCAAACACGTGGTCATCTTCACTACATCTTACTTTTAATTATTGTGGTCTGCTAACATTCTTGTCATTGACCACTTTGATTTAAGAAGTACTTCTTGATTATGTTCTTTCGCTTGCTTGTTTTTGGAAAAAAGACATATAGCATCTTGAAATCATTCAAGTTGAGCCGGAAGCAGTGTAGCTTTCCACCGTTGTATAAGGGAGGAGAGTAGTCTGAAACTTGACCCACGCAAAGCGAATATAGGAGCTTTCGAAACTGCCTTTGCTGATCGTCATTTTGTCTCAGTGAGTTTGTTAATGTGAAGCAATTTTCAAAAGCTCTAAGCATTTTTTGTCTGCGAAGAGCCAAAATGTCTTTTATAGAATGTCTCTTATATAGAGGGATGTCTTTTACGCGATGTAACTACCCAATACCTCCAAGGATTTAAACAAAGTACCTTTGCGACATCTTTGTTCAAGTTCAGCCATAAGATGACAATTGAAAATTCGTCAATAAAGATAAATAATACTGTATCCATGCTGAGCTGTAGATTTCTTTCTGCCTGACTTTTTAAATCAGCGAACTATTTAAAACACGGTGTTTTTTTAAGCATTGAGTGAATTAACTTTCCTTCGACATTAAGCGCAGCAGTACCTCTTCGTGCCAAAAGAATGACAGCTTCTGATCCTGACTGCTCTATGACTGTTTTACTAATTTTGATTATCCTACTTTTTCCAGCTCTTGCTTTTCCAATAATAAAAGTTGACTTAGGAAAAATTGTAACTTTTGTTTGCAATGACGAAAGCTGTTCTGTGCATAACTAAAGTATTTTCTGCTACTCATCTGTAAATCTGATGTCAGAATTATCAAAATTTTCATGCAGCGTGATTTGTTGTTCTTTAAAATAACTCAGAAATGTTAAAAGTAAAGAGAATTCATTGAATAAGAGAGTCTACGGTAAAGAGAAAGAATAACCACAGGGGATGTGTTGAGCGATTTTGATTTGTTTAATGTAGGTCCGACCTTTGAGACAATCAAAAATTGGAAATGGATCCATCGAGCTAACGGCAGAAAACTTCAAAGCCCCTTCAAAGACTTGCATGTCTGGCATATCCCAGACTTATTTAATATGGTATAAGGGAAAGGTTTGTAACATGCATGTAACACGCACACATGGGTAATCTGCTATACTCCTCTATCAAACTTGATACTTTTGTTCATCTGAGTTATTCTTATATCGTTATTCGCCCAATTACTCGTAGGCAGCTGGGTTATTTTTATGTGATTTTTCCACATAGAATTACGCTGAATAATTCTTTCCATCTCAATTGCTTTCTTTTAACCGGCATTGTCGAAACTTTTGTGTATAATGTTACACATATAAAAATATGTACATTTCTTAAAATGTACACTACATCTAGGCAAGAGGTTAAAAAAAATCATGGAATGATTTATGACTTTTAGTGAAGTAGATTTCTCCCGAATTATCTTTCATTGTTGTATCCATTTTCC
The DNA here is from genome assembly GCA_963932465.1 of Maratus speciosus. NCBI lineage: Eukaryota > Metazoa > Arthropoda > Arachnida > Araneae > Salticidae > Maratus > Maratus speciosus. Next base: position 418,132,943 of record OZ010791.1, read on the forward strand.
GATTATAAGCATAAAACTATATAGTCAATTACATTAACGTCAAAATTATCGCCAAGCTTGTAGACATTTCGCGAAATTTCGCCAAATTTGGCGACCAAAAATATGTTGATATAAATGCAGCAAATTTGGCTGTAGCTGCCAAATTTGGCGAAATTTCCACTGAAATTCAGCACTGATGATTCTTCTCTAATCGGGTTCTTCGCATTTTAGCTTAAGTGTTTTACCGTAAAATTAGCTAAAATCTTAAAATCAAGAAATAAGTAAGCTACCTTTTCTTTATGCTTTTAGGACTTTTTTATTTTGTTTACATATTTCTGTTTTCAAATGTACATCTAGGCCAAAAATGCTTATCTCATTCACTTCAGAATGTTCACTCGCATTTCAGTTGCAACAAATTCACTTACGGTAAATTAAAAAAAAATGAATAACCTTCTCTAATTAGGACCACTACCAAATGGTTATATTTGCGCATAAAACAGCGCTCACTAAATTATGAAATTTTCTACCAACCCGATTACGGAAATTTCCTAATACATACATACATACCTCTGAATAATAAAAACATACATAAGAATACATACATATAAGTAATACATACATAACATTATATTTTTCTCGACTTCTTTTATTATCATTCGTTACCATGCGGTTAATACTGAATCTGTTATCATGCAACTAACATCTAAAATCGTATTCTCCGTATTCGATTTCTTTTTATTTCTCTTAATTTAAAATTCAAAGTGAATCGGATCGATTTGGTAGGTTACGGAAAATGTTCACTTGCATTTCAGTTGCAGCACATTCACTTACGGTGAATTAAAAAGAAAAATTAATAACCTTCTGAAATTGGGACCGCTACCAAATAGTTAAATTTGCGCATCAAATAACGCTCACTAAATTATGAAATCGTCTATATAGTATATAGTATATAGTTATATAGTATATAGTTATAGTATATAGTATATAGTATAATACATGACATTATATTTTTCTCGATTTCTTTGATTATCATTCATATACGGCTAATACTGAAATCGTTACCATGCGGCTAATAAACGAAATCGCATTCTCCATATTCGATTTCTTTTCATTTCTCTTTATTTAAAATTCAAAATGAATTGCACCGATTTGGAAGGTTACGGAGAATGTCCATGTGCATTTCAGTTGCAGCACATTCACTTACAGTGAATAAAAAAAAAAAAAAAAAGAGAAACCTTCTGTAATTGGGACCGCCACCAAATGGTTAAATTTGCGCATCAAACAACGCTCGCTAAATTATGAAATTGTCTACAAACCCGATTGCGGAAATTTCCCAATACAAACATGCATACGTCTGAATATAAAGATACATAAATAAGAATACATACATATAAGTAATACATACATGACATTATATTAAGGTTCGTACGAATCCTGGAATTTTGCGACCAGGAAATTCTTCTGCACCGCTATTTTCTCTCTATTCTAAAAAAAAGTAACTACCGCTGTCACCGCCGCCGCCGCCGGTTTTGATTTTTTTGTGACCGGAGGCCTTTCTTCGTTAATATTAACAAAAATAATGCATACAAAAATATGAAAATCGGTGGTTTTATACAGAAATGTTTGATAAACACGCTGATGCAGACAGTTTTCAAATCGAAGAATTATTTTAAGAGTTATTTAATGCTAAAGTTGGACAAAATCGTTCCACTAAAAAAGTTTTATAGCAGCAATAACTATGCATCGGAATTTAATAATTTTTAGATCATTTTATGCGTTAGAATTTGTCGGAGTGCAGATTGCATTAATTTTTTTATTTTGACTCATTTTTTCAGGTTTTATTTCTATTTTAAATTCAAATTTTCAGCATTTCTAGAGATATTTTTTACAGATTTCAGAAAATTGTACTAATTTAAACTGTTGCCAACTGTATAAAAAGCGCAAGCAATAATGTTTGCTTCAAATTAAAAATTTATTTACACGTGACTATTATAAACAGGAAAAAAACTTTCAAATTAGAATTAAATAATTACGTATAAAAAGCAGGAACTTATTAAAAATTACGTCATAAAAAGTATACACGTGAATTTTAAAAGAGAAAGGATATTGTAAAATAATAAATTCATTAACATGCGTTAGAAGTCTTAGGAGAAATTACGTCATATTTACGTCACATTATAGTTATTACATAAAATGAACACAAAATAATATTGCAAAAAAGTTTAAATTTAGAAATTGCGCTGGGCATTTATTTGATATTTTGAGAATTAATTTAAAATGTCTCATTTAAAAGAACTTTCTTTTCGCTTTGTTAAAAAATACCAGGAGACAAAGACTCTCTTTACTTAATTCCTTTTATATTAGCTTATTTTGAAATGTTGTTACACGTGTATACGTCATCAAGTTATTTTTATTTCGACGTTTTGTTTGTGTTTTTATTAATGTTGTACGAATTTATTTGTTCTTTCGTTATTTAAAATAAAAATTATATCAATTTGTATAATTTGGCGAGTGGTTTTGCGATTTATATAATTTGGCGAAATTGGTCGACAGGATAATCAAGTAGTACAGCAGCGGATTTGGCGTTAAAATTCCCCAATCAAAGAGAAATGAATAGAAATTCGTTTATAGGGAGATCGCCACTGTTTTTTAAATTATAATTCAATCTTTCGAAATCTTTTTAAAGCCGATCAAATTAGCGTACATTTAGAGTCTGCGGTGTCTGGACGGGGGTTGGCGAGCGTAGCTCGTAGGGGGCCGACCCCCCTAGTCTTACAAAAAATCTTTATAAGAATGCGAAATTTCACCAGTTTAGCCTAGATTTCTTTTTCTATAAAACAAATACTGGAAACTCTCCTGGAAAATACCCTGATTCGTACAAAACCCTGTTATATTTTTCTCGATTTCTTTGATTTATCATTCGTAGCCATGCGGCTAATACGAAATCCGTTACCATGGGGCTAAGACCCAAAATCGTATTCCTCGTATTCGATTTCTTTTCATTTCTCTTACTTTAAAATTCAAAATGAATTGCATCGGTTTGGTAAGTTAGGAGAATAAAAGGTTCGCACTGAAAAAAAAGAAAAAGTGGTCGTTACAAACGTAGAAAGTAAAACTTCTAAAAGTCAATCTATATCTCAGGTCACAAATATTGACGACGCCATAACGATTCGAATGAGGTTAAAATGCATAATTTACAACAATGGAGCTAATGTTTTGTTTAGTAACGAGATGAAACCCGTCGTATTTTGACAAAAGAAATTTTTAAAAAAGGAACTCATACATTAGTTAATACCTACTCTCAACAAATATTATTTTTAATTTAAAGTTAAAAAATACTAATTCCATGAACTTCGACTGTTCAACGTATTAAATTAAAATGTATTAGTATACCTAACCAAGATAAGTAATTATGATGAAATTACCCATTGAGGCTCTTATGTTTGAAATTACCGATTGAAAATCAGCAAAAATGATTTCATCATGAGCCAATCATAGAGTTATTTTTCGCGTGAAATCTAAACTTAACGTCATTTTCATCGTCTCAAAATTTACATACGCATCTCTCAAATTTACATTCACCATTTCAAAAATATCGCAGTACGCAATAAGTTATTAATACATATACAGTAGAGCGCCGATTATCCGAACATGTCGGCACCGATCTTAGTTCGGATAAGCAAAAATTCAGATAAATGAGCAGACAATTTAAGGGATGTTTCTGACTATACTAAAACCTTCACTGGCAGCACCAGTTAGTCTGTTATGTTTAAAAATTGTTTTTTTCTTTTTGTCTTAGAAAAAAAAATGTTGTTTACATTTTTATCATTAATTTTTTTTTCTCGCTCTTTTTATCATTTTCTGAACTACAGAGATTATAAATTAAGGAAAAAAGCTTTTGATTGTTGCTTGGTTCAACGAAGGCATTCTTTTCAATGCTGCCATATCTCTAATTCTTCTTAAATACCGTTAGTTGAATAGGAATCAGAGTTCTTCTACCGTTCGAGCTATTTCATAGCTGTTTCCAAACATTCAAAGGCTTCGTTATGTGATGGACCTGGGTTATTTTTTCAGAGCATTCATTTTCATTTCCTTGAATTTTTTTTTCATCATGAATCTCATTCACAATCTCATCATCATGTAAAATCTGATATCCAGTGTCATATATGCTTCACTATTTAACCACTCGTTAATTTCATTTTGTTCATAGCTTAGGATTCTTTCCATATCCTTTATTGTTTTTACATTCCTTATTTTCTGATCCACTATCAGGTTTTTCTTTATTTAAAATTTTATTCCAAGCCAATGGATAATTGGAAGTTCGGTTAAAAAACATTTTGGGAGAAATAGGATGTTTGGATAACTGGAAGTTTGGTTAAAAAATCTTTTTTTGAGAGAAATAAGCTGTTCGGATAATTGGAAGTTCAGTTAATTGGAATTCGGATAATCGGCGCTCTACTGTATTTCAAGTAAATCAAGTTTGTTACCTACGACTTTGCATGTGAACATTCGCATTCTTGACTTGTGATTCTAATCTCCGTATCGGGGAGTAAAATTCCAGAAATTTATATCTTTTAGAGGCGTTCGTAGTAAAATATTTCGTTTTATCAGAGAAAATGATGGTTTTCATTTAATTATGATGTCACTTTCCCTCATTGAAGCATTTTACATAGTGTCTCAAACTCAGTGGAGTGAAAAAGTATTGAATTGTAATAACTTTTTGAGGAAAAATTTAATGTTTTTTTAAAGCGTGACGTCATTTTCTGTTCCCTTTTTTTTTATTTACAAAGTTAATTTTGAATTTTATTAGAAATTGGCATCAATAAAGATAAACATACTTTATTAATTTTCTTTTCTTTACAACAATGGAAGTAACCCAATTGCTACCATTTTGAAAAAAAAAAAGTCATAGAAAATTTTTAAATTTTAAATTTAAATATAAAAATGGGAATATTTAAAAAAAATAGCTAATGCCGCAAATCTACAAAGAAACAGCTTTCATTTAAAAAAAGAATTATTAAAATTGGTTCAGAAAAAATCTCAAGGTCTAAAAAAAAAAAGCCTTATCTTTCAAATATATAGATTTAAACCCGCAATGCTATCTCTATGGGAAAAATTTGAGCAGACATTTCATGCCGTTAGGGTTGACGAATATTTATGATTTTCAATACGGACCGAGATTTTGGCACTACCAACGTCCATTTAATTTTTTGTGTCGATACGACGAATATTTTGGACGCTATCGTGTTAACAATAAGTGTAATTTTTGCAGGGAAGCCGGAGCTGTGCTCCGACAACAAAGAGAATTTTACTAATTTTATAATAGACGGCTTATTTTAAAATCTAAAATATGTAATCATAAAATATGTAATACTGAACTACGTAATCTACAGTGGCGGATCCAAAGGGGAGGTCCCTCTGAACATCAACAAAAATATTCTAAAGATCATTTTTAAAATGACACATTCAGTAGAGTCCCGATTATCCGAGTCCCGCCTAACCGAGTTTCCGCTTTCACCGAGTTATTTTCTTCTGATGGACAAAGGAAAAAAAAACGGGAAAAAAAAATGGCCACAATTTTTTTGCAAAACAAATTATGGCCATTTTGTTTCCCATTCGGACCAGAAAATCAGAGTTCTAACTTTTTACGACTGCTCTTTCATCTTGACCTAGCACTTCATTTATAATGGCTGTTTCATAATAATAGAAGCCACCAGTCCATCAGAAGAAAATGATCCTTTCTAAAGGTATAATCCTTCATTTGGCGCCCCTTCGTTCTGGCGCTCGGGGCACATGCCCCCTCTGCCCCCCCCCCTTAGTTTCGGCCCTGTACCAAGGTTGCCACTTTGGCGCATTTATCGCCAGGTTGAGGAGAAGTAGAGTATTCTACGATTCACCCCAATAAATAAAAACATGCGTAGTCTAAAAACATCAGTGTCATAAATTTATTTACTATCTTCACTGCTGAAACAATAAAACTAATGGAATTTCTTTTAAATATATTAAAGTACTCATACAATTCCTTGTAATAATTAATAAATGTAATTTATTAAGTAACAAATATCCTTACATGATTTAATCAAAATTGCTTGGATAACATAAAATATTGGGTACTTGTTAGTTATTGCAACGATATTTAAATCTGTGATCACCATTTCTTTCTCTGATTAAAAATAAGAATATTTAATGTTTAAGGAAGATCGTCTTTTTTTTCTTTTTCTTTTTTTTTTTTTTTTTTTTTTTTTAGTTCGGACGATATAAAAAACAAACATTTTACGGGTAACAATAGATTCGTCAAAAATAACTGCTTCAAGCCAGTTATGAGAATTGTAGTTCGATAAAAACCAAATTTTAATTTTAAAACGTGTATATGAAACACAAGCCATTTTTATGTAAATACGGGACATTCAAAAAAGAATAACAGAATGAACCAAACGATCATGTAAACAATAAGTAATTTAGCTAATCTTAAAAGTATGTGAACACTAAAATACTAAAATCTGTGTAAAATATCCTTTTAAATCGAAGGAAATTGAAGAACATAAGTATTTAATTTATTATTCTGAAAATACGATCAATGATTCTGAAAATTCGACGATGAGAAACAAGCCGCTATCTGGGCAGGGTATAAATGTAAGCAAAAAAGAGCACGTTGTGATGTTTTGGTTCAGGGTTTGAAGTTGAATCCGACTTCACTTTTTCGACGGTTTTCGGCGAAATGCGTGAGCCGTATATATCATACTAGGCTATGATATAACTAATGTGATGTGACAATTAAGACTCCTATTGTAGGAGCTCTAGTAACAATGAATCTTGACTAAACTGACGTCTCAGTTAAAATATATCTCATATAATGCAGCTCAGCATAAATAGAAAAGCGTGGGATAGAACATTTCAGTATATTTTCTTTCCATCTAATTTTGCTTTTCACACATAAAAATTTTAAATAAACTTTTTGTAATTGTCTCTATATTATATTTAATTTAAAATCATTTAGCTGAAACTCAAAAAAAAAAAAAAAAAAAAAAAAAATCATTTGACATTTATTGTCTGCCACATTTTCTTTTTATGTACTCTATGACAGGCTTGTTGAATCTTTCAGTAAGCAAGGGCGCACCTCAGCTGGTGGCAAACAAGGAAGAGTGCCATTATTCACCATGGAAACACAGCAATATTGCCTTACTGTGATAACAACAGCTACACACACGTTTTATGGGATACACATACATCTAAAAGTGGTGGCCATTAGGCTTCTACAATTCATAACATCACGCTAAACAAAAGACAAAAAGCAGAAGAAACATTAAACATATTAGGTCATCAAGTATACAATTTATGATTACAAAAGGGCCAGATTATTAACGAGCAAGTCTTCCACTAGTAAATTTTAATAGAAATTTTCGTCTTATATAAACTTCATATTCATGAAAAAATAGAAAAATTTCTATTCTTTTTTACTGGTGGAAGTTTATCCCTTTGGCAATCTGCCTCTTTTGTAATCACAAGTTTCATACTTGATGACCTGATAGTAAATTTAAAATTGCATTTTTCTGAAACAGAAGCAGTTTTAAAAGTTATGTGGGGGAAGAGCCAGGAATACTAAAAGTAGCTACAATAATAATAATGATGATGATGATGATGATAATGATAACCATGAAAATATTACATTGATTTTAAAGAATGGTCTAAAATTAATATTTATATAGTTAAAAAAAATCTTGTAACAAGGACCATCAGAAAGGGCCCCGAGAAAATCTTCAAAGGGCGCCGCTTTGGACAGCCCTGCTCTTTAAGAAACGCAGTATTCTTACTATTTTAGTAGCTCTTTTGTTTAAATTGGATAAAGCAATGAGATTCTATGGCTACGGTGGAAAATATACACACATAAGTAGGACATACGCACATTAGTAGACATATAAACACAAAACCCATCTTGCTGGGCGCTGTTCGATAAAAGAGAGAGGGAAAACAAAGATTGCACTGATCACCATTGATTTTACTCATAACTTTGAGATGAACTAATATTAAACTTACTACTTTCACTTTCCATGTGAATCATTAAAGTTAGTGGATCTCCAACTGTCACAGGTCCAGTTAAACGACTTCCAGACGGACCAAAACCAGACCGAACTTCCATGTAACACTGAGGCGGAGAAAGTGTCACCAAATAAGGACTTGCGGTATTTTTTCTGCAAGAAAATTTGTAAGCAGAGCAATACGATTAAATAAACTAAATAAACATTATTTTGAATATCCCTTTACATTTTAGCATTCAGGGCAATTCATCTTTCATGGTATAAAATTTTAATGATTAGATATTTTTAAGGCACAAAATTTAGACATTTGTAAAATTGTGCTTATAGGTTGTTGTGCACAACAGCAAACAGACCACAGGCGAAAAACTATCTAAAGGAATCCTGTTTCTGTTCGTAGACTTATAATGTAATTTGACCCATAACATTTTATTAATAAGTAAATTGTTTCGTTGAATACATGACACGTACAAAAAAAAGTATGAAAAACGAGAGTAAAATTTATCATGAAGTAGTTTGAAGGTTTCATAAAAAGAGCTTATGGTCAGCATAAAATGCAGAAAACGAATTAAAACAACAACAGCAACCAACACAACAATAGAAACTACAGCAAAACACAAGTTCACACACAAAAATATCCCTGTAAAATTACGGGCAGAGGCCGGCAGCAGAGATTCCAGTCATACCCCGAAAAAAAATCCATATCCGTATCCAGTTCGTATTTTTGCAAACAGATGGGCTAGAACTGTAAAAATATGTGGATTGCCCTTAATTTTCTAAGTATCTAAGGAATAAGGCCGCTTATTTAATGGATCAGATCGCTTTTCATCAAATAAGGCTGTTGTCCATGAAAATTGAAGGACAAATGCTCATAAATTTACAGTTTTTTCTGAGAGTGTTTAATGTAGAAATTATCTCGGCATGTCTAATTATTTGCTGTTGTTGTTTCTTTGTTTTCATTTTGAAAAGGGATAATGTCGTCTTCTGAGACGAATTTTCATCTGATGACAAAGCGTGCTCTTCCGGCATGAGGAAAAACTATAACTTTGTTGGAGTAAAGTTTTCGTATGCTTGATTAATCAACATAATACCAGTCGAAGTCTTTTATGTAGATACTGTGAGCGCAAAACCTTTCAATGATGATATTCTTGAATATTATTAAGATTAAAAAGCAGAAAAACCAACGTTTAAAATGCACAAATAATATATGAAAAGCAGCATGCTGCTTTTCATATATTATTTGTGCATTTTAAACGTTGGTTTTTCTGCTTTTTAATATTGTTGCACAAAGGTTTTATTTGCTATTTTTATATTATTAAGATTGTTTGTAAACCTATCGGGCCAAATTTTAATTTTCATATACGATTAAACAGGCTAGACAGAAATCAGCTTGATGCTGATTTTCTTGAAGAATTAAGTAGCATTTGCTTTATGTTCGTAGAAGAAAAAGTTTGGCTTAAATCTGGTAGAATGCGTTGGGACACTTTAGGAAAAACAAATGGCGAACAATAGGCTCATTAAGCGTTTAAACATTTACTTTCTTGAAAATGGAATTTGCTGCCACAAGCTGTTACTGTTATCAACAGGTTTTATTTTCAGTATTGTTAAAGCTAATTGGAAGTAATCTCTATGTAATTATTGGGTCGTACTAGCGATACTATTATTAATTGTATTAGGTTTAATTCGACCATCCCAAGCATTTGCCTTCAGTATACTTTTCCACGCAGCTGTTGGAAATTTCATAACTATTAGCTGGCCCGCTCGGCGTTGACCGGACCCAGGATAATAACCATAAATATACCTAAAATCAATGCTGAATTCAGACTTTTTCTAAGGGAGGGATTTTTGAAGCTCAGGGGTGACACTGTAAAAAAATTATGTAACGTTACTAAATAAAATTGTTTGCAACATGCTGCCTCCAATTTTATGGAGTCATTTAACTTATATAATGGTGTAATTTAAACTGATGTAACTGGTGTAATATTACATTCCTTTATTAGTGCAACGTAAAACCAGTTATATCGGTTAAATTACTCAAGAAAAGGGTTACTCCATCAAATTTATGGAGTAACATCACATAAATTTTTTACAGTATGGAGTTCAAGGGGAGGGGAGAAATCGCGCTTTTTAGAACATCAATAAGTATAAAATTTCAAACTTTCAGTGGGAATGCCCTCGTCCGGCCACCCCTTAATTCAACGCACTCTAAAATAACCTCGCCGTTCCCATGATTACTATAAATACATATCGATTTCGCTGAAGTTGTCGGTTTTTCCAAACAAACATAGCCTTTTTTCATATGCGGAATAATAATAAATAAATGTCCCGACCGCGAAGCCATGCACTTCGTCATAGTGATAAACAGGGTTAATTAGGAAACCAACACTAGAACTTCTTTCTCTCTTCTTTCGATGCGTTTTAGAAAAGAAAAAAAATATGGTTTTATTTTCTTAGCAATAATTAAAGAAAAACTGTTTCATATTTTTTGTTTTTTTTAAAAAATCGATTACCGAAAGTCTGTTCCATATAAGGGTATAAAATATAAGATCAAATTCATGAGCAATCAAATGGAAATTGGCTGATTAGAAAAAAAAAAATCTCGTTTTCGGCGAAATAGAGATTTAAAAAAAAATTGCCAAAAAATCAAAATAGCTGAACGAATTCCCAATAAACTTCATTGAAAAGAGGACAAAAAATTATTATATCAAGCAAAAGGATTGAATTTGGATTGCTTTTATGAGTGGGTCAAAATCACCGGCGAATAGATCGAGGAAATACGTAAATCGTTCTGTTGGATTAAAAGAAAAAAAAAAAACCCCTCCAAAATCGGAGTTTTAGGTGCATTCAGCCAAATTATTGAAAATCAGTTTCCAACTCTTAGTAATAATAATAATAAACTTGTGGTCAAACTATTTAAATCAGTGTAAATCACAAAGGAATTAGAAAAAGTACCAGTAAAACCTAAAGATTTTTTATTTCCACTGTTTTAGATCTCAAAGACATTTCCATGTAATCAACAGTTATATTGATGGAAATATTAATTTTCTTCTATGGTCTATAATTTAAGAAAGTATAACTTGAACTGTTGTTTGAATATTCACTGATTTTACAGTTCATTGCCTTTTTGTTTATAATCCTATCTTAAATAATATAGTGCAGTGATACATAAATGAGTATAATATTATTAATTTAAAATTAATTAAGTAATCAAAATGCAACTACAGTATTAGATACGTTTTTCGATGACATCTTTGAGATAAAATATTTGTATCACTAAAATAAGCTAAAACTTACTCAACTCCTACAACTGGAAAAGTTACTGTTCGTCGAAATTCGTAACCGTATTCGCACGTCACTTGGAAGTGCTCATCCCAGTCTTCTTCAATCTCTGGATTATATTGCACAGTTATAGTATTCCACATAAAGTGATTTCGATCCTGAAAACATTCCAACAGAAAATTTAGATTTGAATATCCGTTTTAATAAAGAGTAATTGTGCTGTATAAATATCAAAGTGAACTATTTTTCCTGTCATGCGCTAAAACTCAAGATCTTCCCTCAAAGATTTTTTATAAATGAAGAGGGAAAATGTACAGTAATTAATTAATATAGGGTAACACAAAAGTAGGATGTTTGATGGCAAAAAAGTTGAATGGTGGAGATTTGTCCATACGGAATGTTGCTGTTGGTAGCTCACTGTCTCTACTGGCAACATTAGTCAGGCCGAACACCGAGGCAACGCGTTTTAAGAAAAGAAATACGTTGAAAAAACAAGAAATCTGTTTCAAACTTGCTTTTTTTACTTAAGATGTGCGTCATGTTGCTTGGCTTGCCTCGGTGTGCGGCCTGCCTACAGCATCGAATCACACCAAGAAGAAGATTAGCTATGATGGTTTAGGATATTTGCGCCCATTCACAACGAAGACACGCTCTTAGCTCGTAAATATTCCGAAGAGGGTTTGGTAGTAAACACAAACTCTTCCCTAACATGTCCCATACATGTTCAACGGGATTCAAGTCAGGCGTAACGGCCGTTCCATGCGAAACTTTTGTAACTTTAGGTTTTGTAACTTTTGTACAAAACATACTCTTTTTGCGTCTGCAAGCAAGATGCCACAGTTCAAATGCTGTACCAAATTGTCAGAGATGATCTTTTTCTTAGAATCAATCGACATTCTCAGATGTCTGTTATCAACAGTGGTAAACACAATCCGTATTGACAAACCTGTACTACTGAACTTTTTTGCCATCAAAAATCCTATTTTTGTGTTTCCTTAATGTAACTCATTATTTACTGAGCATTTTATTTGTACATTTCTAGACTTTGATTATAACGTATGATCTGTGAAAGTCTCACCAATTTCAAATAAATAGTTTGTATATTATCAGCTTTTTTTTCACATTGTTGTTTATCTTTTGAACACCGGGCTACATAGTTATAAAGGGGTCTTTTTTTTTTTTTAAAGGAAAAAAAAATCTACATTTATATTTAAACCTCTTAACTTTTCGATTGCTTTTTATTATTTTTTTTTCACTAATTTATCATATTTGTTTATTTATTATTCATTTTTTTTCTTTTTTTAATTCATTTTAATTTTTCGTTTTTTGAAACACTTTTTTAGCGAAATCAAATCTAGATTGCAAATATCGTTTTTATTTCATTCAAGTGAAAATAGTTTCATTTTTTTTCTTTATGCTCCGTTTTTATGTGTTTCTTATATCAATCAATGAATTCAAATTATTGTTAAAGAAAGTACAATCAAAAGTGAAAGTGAAGTAAAAAAACATTGTAATTGATTACCGGAACTTCATTAGACGTTGGTTCGAACTCTGGTCTTCCTAACGTCCCGCATCTATTGAGACGGATCGAAAATTCGTACTTGCTATGACCCGATCCATTAACATAGACGCAGTCACTATCGTGAGCATAGCCAGTGCTGTAAACTAGACCTTCGAAGGAACCATTGAATTGTACTGTGATCTTCATGTAATTGCTGTAGCAATCAGCTGTCACATCTGAAAGCATTTTGAGATTTCAGTTACAGATTCATGAAATGAAGTCAACAGAATAATTAAATAATTATAATGATGATTACGTGAAATACTTTATATAGAAAACCGGGTTATTTTCAAATTTGTATTATGCAAGGTGGCTCATAAGCCATATTGGGTTTTGAATACAAGAGTGCTACTATTACCGCTGTCGCTGTTTTCACGCGATAATATTTGTGGTAGATTTCTGAAGCACGTTCAAGAGAAGAAAAATAACCTAAATTATCTAAATCAAAGATTGAATCTAAAACGAATAATAGATAACGAATAAGGACAAATAATACTAATAAAACGAATAGTCTACAACGAATATTATTGTTTGGAAATAGTGGTAGCCTAAATAGTCGTCAGTGATACCTCACTAAAAAGCTAGTAGCTTTTTAATAATTATTTTTTCGTTTATTTTCTTTCAGAAACTGTGACTCACAGTTCGAATCATCATGGAAGAATTCGCAGCTATATAGCAAATGAAGATTATAGGGTTTTATTTCGAAAACCACCATTCAATAATCCAGAGACAGCCGAATAAAGACTGGGTTGTTTGTTGATATTCCTGCTAAATCGAAAGATGTCTTATCTTTGAAATTTTATCCTTTGGAATTTTAAAAAGAGCACATTATCCAAACGTCATTTTGATGGAATATCATTCATGGACATTGGAAGCTGTGAAATAAGAATGAGACAAATGATTCCTGTAAACACTACAAAATTTATTGTTGTCTTGAAAAATGAAGATGCAGAATGATAGTTATCCATAAACTCTATCAAACCGAGCATTTAAAACACACACACACACAAAAAAAAATCCTGTAAAACATTTATGTTCACCAAAGCAATTCAAAAAATATCCGAACAACCTTTGCAGTTTTGCATTATTAAAAAATGTCTTATTCATGCTCTTAATTAGTCGATTAAAGGGAGATTGGTGTAAACCACGTTTTCTTAAATGTTTAAAAACAACGATTTTCTGGGCGCATCACAATGATTTCCTATGAGATAAAATATCTTCGGGTACTATTTACAGGCGATTTAGTGGAACTATTACTTATAGCGATATTCATATGTATTTATTGATATGTTCAGATACCATCCATTTACTTAATTCATTTTTTCAAAATCACTGACATAAACCACTTTTGACTCATTCAACTACAAAATTCTGATCAAAGAATTCTTCGCAGTACATGATATAAATAAAAGGAGATGGTATATTGATTTAAAAAAAAAAAAAAATTATTTTTTCACTTACACTCTACTCTAGGCGCATCTCTCTCATGTTGAAATCCGAGGATCTGAGGAGCGGATTGCTCAATGATACTTGCGGGAGGAATGTAACCTGCTCCTGGCACTGGTGGGAAAGACTGCTTCGGATGCTCAATGACATCATTTTCCTGGGGATCGATATGACCAGGAGAAACACTAGGATTCTGATTGTGCAGAATATCATAAAGGCTATTTTCACGTTCTCTAAGGTGACTATTTATTAATTTGTCTGATTCTGCAAAGAAATGTATGTATTCTGAATAAAAAAATGGAATTCACATTAGATATTTAACTAGTAGAAAATAATTCCCTTTTAACGTGCAAAGCATAGTGATTGTCAATACTTATTTTCAATTTTAGAAGTTGCTATCGACGAGCTATATTGATTTGAAGACTTAAAAAAATGTAGTTGCTATAATGTGTTTTGAGCGTTGCAAGCTTTCTACTTTACCTCTGAAATATTTAGTTTCTTAACAGTCTTTTATTTTAATAACTAGCAAAACCCGCGGATATGCTCGCGTAATAGTTGAAATATGCTAAGTGATATTTGTATGTCTAATTTTTATTAGAAGATATTACACTTTTAGGAATAATTAAAAAGTTACTAATACAGACACAGTTTTACTAAACTTCATTGTTACACTGCATTATGCAAAAATGAGAGATATAATTAATAAAAATAACTAAAACTAATTCTAAATAAATGATAGTTCAGAAAGTATTTTGAAGCTTTTATGCTCATTTCATTCGCTCATTTCAGTATTCATTTGAAATTTCGAATTTTTTAGAAACCGTTCTTTGTACGCATTTATATCTTAAAATTAACCATCATGTCAAATTCCAAGCTTCTTGCCTAACGGTCTACCACATCTCTGGTTGTAGTGGCGCTATCATAAAATGCCTATGTTGAAACAGAGACTGCCATCATTAATTTGACAAAATTAATTTTGTAATCGGTTTGGTATTTCCTAATATTCCACAGAAAACGTAATTTAGAAAGTTTTTAATGTTTTTTAGAACGTTTGTCGTTCCTGCTAACCCCAGATGGTAAAAACTGGCTTAAAATATAGCCTGTGTAGGACCAGAGACTATCACCATTGATTCTCAACCATTACTTTTGTACTCGGTTTATTATTTCACTGAGATAACATAGAAATCGTAATTTTTAGGACTGTTTTAGAATGCTTTTCGCTCCTTGCCTTCGCTTGACCCCTTTTACATATCGAATTTATTTTCGACTGTTCTTAGAGAGCATTTATATTTTATAACTAACTAACATGCCATAGTTAAAGTTTCTAGCCTCTTCAGTATCACAGAAATCGCAATTTAGGACGTTTTTTGTTTCTGCAACCCTCTGGTGGTAGCGACACCGACATAAAATATAGCTTATGATGAGCAAGTTCTATCACCACCAATTTTCAACCATTATTTTTTAAATCGGTTTGGTGTTTCATAAGATTTGCAGAAAAATTGTAATTTAGAACGTTTTTAGAACGCTTTTCACTCACTTCATCCTTTTAAATTTGGAATTTTCTTCGACGGTTCTTAGAAAGTATTTGCATCTTTTAAGTAATTACCATGCCAAATCTCAAAATGTTAGACCCCCAGTATCACAAAAAAGCAATTAAGAACATTTTTTGCTCCTCCAACCCTCAGGTGTTTGTGACAACAACATAAAATATAGGTTATGTTGGAGCAGGTACTGTCACCATCAATTTCCAACCATTTTCTTAAAAATCGGTTTGATATTTCCTGAGATTGCGTAGAAATCGCAATTTAGAACGTTTTTAGAACGTTTTTCGCGCATTTTCACACCTTTTAAATATTGAATTCTTTAGAAACTGCTCTTAGAGAGCATTTACAGATGTAAATTCTAATAAGTAAATAAGTAAGTACCATGCCTAATTTCATGTTGCTATCCACTGACAGTATCACAGAAATCGCAATTTAGAACACTTTTTGCTCCTGCAACCCCCAGGTGGTAGCAACACCGACATAAATTAGAGCCTGTGTTAGAGCAATGGCTGTTAACATCAATTTACAACCATTACTTTTGAAATCAGTTCGATATTTCCTGGAATTGCACAGAAATCGTCATTTAGAACGTTATTTAGAACGCTTTTCGCGCATTTTCACCCCTTTTTAAATTTCTAATTTTTTTTAGGAAATGTTCTTAGAGATAATTTATATCTAATAAGTAACTACCATGCCAAATTTAATGTATCTAGGTCCTTCAGGAACACAAAAATCGTATTTTTAGGACTTTTTTTCTCCTGTAGCCCCTTTGGGGTAGTGACACCGACATAAAATATAACCTATCTTGTAGTAAGGGCTTTCATCATCAATTTCCAACCATTACTTCTGAAATCAGTTTGATACATCCAGAGATTGCGTAGAAATCTCAATTTAGAACGTTTTTTAGAACTGCGCGCATTTTCACCCCTTTTAAATTTCGATTTTTTTTAGAAAATGTTTTTAGAGATCATTTATACGTTATATGTTACCACCATGCCAAATTTCATGTTTCTAGGCCCTTCAGTATTATAAAAAGCACAATTTAGAATGTTTTTTGCTCTTGAAACCCCAAGGTGGTATTGACACCGACATAAATACAGCCTATGTTAGAGCAAGGGCTATCACCATCAATTTCCAACCATTACTTTTGAAACTGCTTAGATACTTTCTGAGATTGCGTAGAAATCGCCATTTAGAACGTTTTATAGAACGCTTTTCGCGCATTATCAAACCTTTTAAATTTCGAATTTTTTAAGAAATGTTCTTAGAGATCATTTATATGTAATAGTTAGCTATCATGCCAAATTTCCTGTCTGTAGCCCTTTCACTAACACAAAAATCACATTTTTAGAACGTTTTTTGCTCCTGCAATCCTTTTGGGGTAGTGGCACCGACATAAAATATGGCCTATGTTGGAGCAAGGGCTATCACCATCAATTTGACGCCATTATTTTTTAAATCGGTTCAGTACTTCCTGAAAATTGCGTAGAAATCGTCATTTAGAAAGTTTTTCGCGCATTTTCACCCCTTTTAAACTTTGAATGTTTTAAGAAATCTTCTTAGAGATCATTTATATCTTATAAGTAACTACCATGCCAAATTTCATGTTTCTAGGCATTTCAATAACACAAAATCGCATTTTTAGAACGTTTTTTGCTCCGGCACCCCCCTTTGGGTTAGTTGCATGGACACAGGATATAGCCTTTGTTCGAACAGGGGCTAACACAATCATTTTGATACTATTACTTTCGAAATCGGTTCGGTAGTTCCAGAGATTACCTCCTATAAACAAACAAACAAACAAACTTTACTTCATTATAATATTAGTATAGATAGCTGTTAGTTTAGTAAATATAAATGATTACCATTTCCAGGCAGCAGTCTACACATGTTGTTAGCATCTCATAGTGGATCAATAAATATGCCACAATGGGTGATCAGCATAAAGAACATTTCAGTTGTCACGCAAACTATGTAAATATCAATCAATTATTGTAAAGAAAATGTTGCAGCAGGGCCACGTCACGTGATTTCACAGCGTGCGGTTTACAACATTCACTTTAAGCTTTACCAAAAAATATCAATGTTATTTGTATTATTATTTCATCGTATCTTTTTAAAGCAAGTAGCTATTATGCAAGAATGCGGAAAATAAATTTATTGTTTTCAAGACCGCTTACAAAATATACACAACAAAAAGATTTTTAGAACGTTTGCAACGTAAAACATGATGTTTGTTTGTCCAAATATTTTATATTTTTTATTGCTGCAGATGATGTTTTTCTATTTGTGAGGTTTCTCCACCTGTACTCTAGTGACCAACGAGTAAAATAAACAAAGAATATTAGTTATTTCAATAATGAAATTACAATTACGATGTGTTAACCGAATACACAGAAATATTATTGAACGATCTGAAATAATTCCGTTTGAATGAATTCTTTCAAAAATTACGATGACCAAAGTAAACATTTTAAAACATGTTTTATGGTTAATCCATAATTTTTCCAGAAAACTATAACTGAAAGTAGCCAAAAAGTAATACTTTGGAGTGTAAGCAAGAGAAACATTATTTACGCTAATTCAAAATTTAATTTTCCACACATTGTTATAAAAATGTTTGCTTCTAAAATGGCCACTGATTTTCTCTAGACTTGGGGCTGAATCACGTCAGTCCGACGTGACTTCAGCATCAGATCAGATGCAGGCGAACATACCACCTGCGGCCTGCATCTAACTGAAAGAAATCACTATTTGCCTTGTGGATATTTTAAGATCTGCGGGCGATAATTATGGAAAACAAAAGATTGCTCAGAAAACCTTATTCTGGTGGATATAGGGATTAAAGAATTCACTAATCGGGAGGTGTATACAAATAATATACAATATGCTATTTGAATGGCCAGTGCATTTAAGTACTCACTAATTGAATGGAATTTAATGCACCTAGATAAAATTTCTAAAATCGCAGCAAGAAACATCCAGTAGCATTATTAATTAACACTTTATTATGCATGCGTTTTAGCTCAATTACAGTCACGCATATTGTGATTTATGTAAAGTCGTAAAGGAAAAAAAAAATAAAAAGAACAAACTTACTAACTCTGCTTCAAATCATTATACAATCATGGTACCAATCGATAAGTAATAATGTCTATTAATTAATCTTAAACTTAATTTTTTAGGGGTTCGTCTACATATTGAAATTGTACCACACGCGCAAATTTTTAATACTAATACCTAAATTTGACATTATAATTTGGCTGTTCCGGTAAATTTTACTTGAGAATATCAAACGGAAAGTCATACGACTAAGTAATTTAGCAATTATGCAATTTTTTATTTTGAAACTTCTAATGTTAAATTCAGTTTTAATCCTTGCAAAACAGCTCTTTAAGCATGACTAAAAAACTTCTTGCAGAATGAACTGTACTTTTGGATTCGCATATTTGAAGCATCTATACTATATCGATTTCTAAAAAAAAATATAGGTTATTCATATTTTTTTCGGAAAATAATTTCAAAATATATATTTTTTTAAAATTATTACAAAAAAAAAATAAATAAATAAAGAGTAACCTATGACTTTTTTAACAGATTTTTTTTCATATCAAAAACAGAGCTTTAAAACTGCATAATTCCCAAAATACATGACGGAATGATATGCCGTTTAGTATCGTAAGGTAAAATTTACCGAAAAATACAAATATGATTCAAATTTAGGTCTTACTAAAGAACATTCCCAAGTGTCAGCTCTGGATTTTGGCGAGCGTGGTATCGTCCGAAAGTTCTTGTCACGTGGATCAAGAAATATTACAGGAACTATACTCCCGAATCCAATAATTTGCGAGGTATGGGCTCTTTTCTGTTTCGGAAGAAGATAAATAAAGAATGGAAAAACAGCACGAAATACTTTCAAAAGGCAGAAATTTTGTATTATAATTAACCATGATAGTGTTTTTCTGCGTAAAAGTGTAGAAAACACAAGTTTTTCCAACACCAGGCACAAACGATGAAGGGCATTATTGTTTGACAGTCAGCGCAGGTGTGTTTAGTAAGCATACATGTATTACTGATGGGAAGACTGGATCCGTATTTCGCATCCACCTTTTCTAAAGCATACTCACGAACTGCATTGAAAGTAGATGAAGAGATCCGATTATAGACCAAATGATGGATATTTTTAGTACGCTTTCTATAGTAATTGTGTTAACATCACAGCAAATGGGTCTTTGGATATTCGCCTATTTTCTTTACCAAGTACTTGCAATCTTTGAAAAAGTAAACATTCAGTGGTTGAAGGTATTTTGTCAATTCAGATGGAAGAATGACTGCCTATATACCAGAACCTAGTTTTTCAATGCTTAAATTTTTATATGTTTGGCCACTTCATCTGTCGAATACTTAGGATAGCATTCTCATTACCACACTATCACGATACCTTATCATGAAAATCACCACCATGTTTAATTATAAGTCAAAATTCCTGCCTTCGATAGCTATAGGAGGAATCTTACGCTGTTTTCCCCTTCTTTATTTCTCTTCTTCCGAAACAGAAAAGAGCCCATATCTCGTGAACTATTGTATTCAAGAGTATAGTTCCTATATTTGTCTTGATCCTCATAACAAGAGCTTTCGAACGATACCCCTTTTGGAAATTTCAGAACCAGAACGGACACTTGGGGATGTTATCTACTTTAGTTGGTATCTAGTTTAGAGGTTGGTACAACTTATGTATATAGACGACACCCGAGCAAAATTAAATTGTAGCATTAATTAGTAAACTTTATTAATAATCGACTTGTATCAGTGACATTTTTATACGGCAATTTTGCGGCAGAGTTAGTATTCGCAATTTTCTTTCTTCTTTTCTGCTCTTTTTTTGACGATTGTAAAGGACTGGAAAAAAGTTAATGATTGTCCCATGCTATTTTGACACCAAATTGTCCTGAGATACATGAAGTACCACTTCACTGGAAATTGTGCCTACTTTTAGAATATCAGTACAATTTTTGAAACAGATATTGCACCTACATATTAAACATTGTACCAAATTTGAACTTTCAAATAGTAACACCCATTTTAGATACCATATGTGAGTTCCTTGGATCAAGGCAGTCCAGTAAAAGTTACAGTTTATATAATTTTTCATAAATATTCATAGAGATAGTAGAATTCAAAGTTCGAGGATGTTAACATTAAATGCACTTTTATTTATATCTTGCCCAAAAAATCATCCAATTGATTTTTTTCTTCTTAATGAGATGTAATGAATAGACCCAAACATAATGAACAGATGGAATTTTCTTTCAGCTAGGTAAATCATCTTCAAGGCTGCAGCAGCATAGTTGAGGTTTATTCCTACAACTCGAAAAATGTTCAGGTCAGGGCTCGAAACTAGGTATCTTGGCTTGTCGTGCCAATGCTCTTCCTACCGAGTTACCCAGACGATACCTGGCTGACATAACTCACTCTTACTTATTGGACATGGCTGAGAAATATAGCACTAGTTTCATTCATCCGAGCTATAACTATAGCATTTACTGGCTGAAAATGTGTGATAACACGGAAACTGTTGTATACCATGTAATTAGGTCATACTGAAGAGAATAAATTTTTATTCAACTGGACAAATCATTTTCAAGGCTGGGGTAGCATAGTTTAGATGACCAGCAAATCAAATTGAATTATGTCAGACAGGTATCGTCCGGGTAGCGCAGTAGGAAGAGCAATGGCACGGCAAGCCAAGGTACCCAGGTTAGAGCCCTAGCCCGGACGTGTTTCACTCTTTTGGAATAAACCTCAACTATGCCACTTCAGCCTTGAAGAGACCTAAACGTATTTCAGGCATTTTTTCGATTCAATTTTTTTTAATTATGTAAATTATTAATAAATTCATATTTTCTTTAATGAAATATGACTTGCATAAATGTTTGCATAAAAAGAAAAAGCATTGTTACAAACGTGGGTGTGTATGTTTACAGCTCATTCCAACCATTTTTCGAGGTGTAGAGAAGTTTTACTTTTCGATGGTTTAAGAGGGAGGATCCTATCCTATTATCGTTCAACTACATACGAAAAAATCGAAGATTAGCACCAGGAAATTTATATGAAATTTATTTAATAAAAAAAAATAACTTTCTTTCTTTGCTTTTCTTTTTTCTTATAAGTATACAAACTATATCTTTTGTTGGACTGCCTTGATTCAAGAAACTCAAATTTGGTGACAAAAGCGAGTGGTTATCAATTGATAAATCAAACTTGGAGCAATTTTTAATATAAAACGCAGCCCTGTAGTGGGGTGGGAACACCGTTCCCAGAAATATTTGGTTTGTTACTGTGAAAAAAATATCGCGTACGAGCACAAACCTTTTTTTTTTCTGTTTTCCAAGCGAAACGATAATTTATGCTAATTTTAAGAAAATTTTGATTCATAATGGAAAATGTTACTATGAGATTGATTAAATATTGCTTTTAGACGAATGCTATACAAAAACAATACTATACAAAACTAGAATATATTAATTATAGCAGAAATCCTGTAGCATCAACATCAACTCTATGAAAAGGTGAGTTCCCACAAATATTTTTTTTCCAAATATAGCATTTATGAAAACGATCCTTTTTTCAAAAAATGTTTTACTATTTGGAAAGTAGACACAATTTCCAGATTAATGGAAGTTCTCGCATCTCTGTACGACAAGTTGGAGATGAATTAGTTTGGGATAATCATTCTTTTTTTCAAGGGCTGTACATCGTCTTATTTAAAAATATAGAATAAGAAATAAAGTTTTTTTTATTGGAAAATACTCTCTTTTTTTTCTACGTTAAATGGCAATCATTTCCTTCGCATTTCTAAACTATTCATGTACAATGATATTTTTTTTTTACCTCTCACTCCATCTCTGTGAATACGGATGTTATAATCTCTAGTTAAGTATTCCTTTTGCTCACCACTTTCTGAGCTTGAGTGTTGATTGTTCGATTTCTGCCTGATAGATGCCTCTCTCAGACTGTTATTTGCATTCTTCCAACTGGCAACACTCGAATGCCTTTCAGCATTATTTTTCATGGATTCGTACAATGAGGAATCATGATACAACTGAGGTTGTGCCGTTACAGCTAGATTACTCTCAGATGGTGGCGTTACTTGAAATATCGGAACAGGTGTGACTGTAGTAGCAGCATTACTTTGTGGATGTATCAGTATTGTGAAAAAAATTAGGCACCTTGTTCTGAAGAAAACTCGATGGCTGCCTTTCATCGTATCTGAAAATATAAATTGCATTAGTGATTATGAAAATAACATGGGCATGCTTGCATTATGAAAAAGTTACCAATGTACAAACACACTGTTAAGATATTTAAAAACTCATAGTGTGGCTGCAAAATTATTATATTTTAAGGCCATTCTATTCTATTTTTAGAAAGTCAAATAATTTGTGCAAGTTAAATAAAAGAAAACTGGCGCAGTATTTAAAAATTTAATTTAATTTTCAAATTTTAAAAATAATTTGTTTAGTATGTGCAAGATAACCTGCGTACGAAATTCCCATGAAATAATAAAAAAAAAAATAAACTGAAAAATTAAAACAAAAATCTATTCAGAGATAAACGTGAAGAAATTTTGGGTGTTTTAGATTATTTTTGAGCGTCAAAACAGCTGTTACAGAATTTGTTTTACACTTCGTAGTAGCGCAGAAGTCCATGAATGTGATGTGGGCTGTTTTTCAAAGTACAAGTTGCTTGGACCATTTTATGGCGAACACAAGTTGCTTTATGCATGCCATCTGCACATTACTTTTTCTTTTTGTGAAGTCTTCTCTTTACAGGATCATCTTAATATTTTACGGTATCCGATTTAGTTACTCAGTTTGACGCAAAATTTTCGTGTATTGCTGCTCTAAACTAATACTAATGTGATATGTAAAGCCGAGCATGTCACTGAATTACTGTGCTTGGTATTCAACTTGGTGGCTTGAATAAAGTGATCTTCAAGTAGAAGCCGTCTACGTAAAGATGGCTTTGGTTGAACACCAATTTTAGCCATCAAATTCGGCCCGAAAAGGTACTGTTTAGAAATGATTCCAAAGGTTCAAGCAGCTGTGAAGCAACCCACATCAAGACTTCCTTTGCTTCTGTTATGAATAGTAGGAGCAATGCTGTTACCACCGAGTTAAAAATTTAATTATACTATTCTGAAGAATATTGGGTGTATTTGTGCTTGTTGTTAATGAAATAAATTTTGGCTAGGCTATGTAGACTACTTAAACACTATTCATTACTGACATCTCATCTCTTACATACTTTTTCCGAGTTCTAGATTATCTGTAGTTCAACGAAAAAGATATTTTTATTTTTCTATTTTTAGCAACTTAATATTGGTTTACGTTTTTTAATGACAGACATTAATGTTTTGTACGAATCAAAATTGTTGTCATTAGAAAATGTTATCGTACTAAAACTATTGTGCAAGAAATCATGGAATTATCATACGAATGCAGTAATTATTGAACATCTGACAATAATGGACAAATCTGTCTTTAAGAGGAGTATCCAGAGATATTGCTAGGCGGAAAAATACTTTTGAATTTATTTTGGAAGCGTAAATTTAGTTTTTATGAAAGTTCAAAAACCAAGGGCATGGAAGTGGTCAGAATGGAAGTGGTCCAACGGTAATTCCAGAGATGGAGGGGTAAATATTTTTACTAATGGTAATTATTTTGCATTATTTATCTATTTGTCTATAGGAAATGAGAAAAGTTACATAAATTTTCAGATTGCTGAGAGGGATATTTATTCCATTTCCGTCTCCTGTAAAATCGCAATGGTGTTATACTACTACTACTACTTATAATAATAATAAGCGGGCTTTCATGTACGGAGGAGTAAAAATTAAAATTTACCTGATAATTTATATGATGCCAAAATAAGGCGTTAGTATTGAAATTTATTATTCTAAATTTTCGTTCTATTTAATTGTTGCCAATTATAGTCAAATTGACTCACTATAATTACTGTACAAAATGTTATAAAATACACTGCTCAAAACAATTAAAGGATATTTGAAGTTTTATATAAAATAAAGATATAAACGAAATTTTTTTGCCGAAAATAGAAGAGAATCACAAATGCAAATTTTTCTGGTTTTCAAACTGTGGAGTATGCAAATTTTGAGTTCGACGTCAAAAACGTCGCTTCAGCTGCAGCGAATGAAATTTGACTTTCAACTGGATAAAAGAGAATGAAGACAAGGATGATCGGCATTCAGTGATTGCTTTGTTTCGATGAGTACGATGTCTCAGCGAAGTCATTTGACAGATTCAGAAGCTTTGAGAATTGTTGGTAGGTTAGAAGGGGGCCAAACTCAAGCCGAAGTAGCTCAAGCCATTGGAGTGTCACAAAGTGTCATTTCCAGGATCTGGAACCGTTTTTTGGAGAGTGGATGTGCAGGCCGAAGACCAGGGCAAGGTCGTAGACGGGCAACAACGCCCAATGAAGATCGGTATTTAGCGTTAACAGCTCGGAGAGACCGAACCATGAACGCTACTCTTCTCCAACAACACCTTCGCTCGGCTACAGGCACCACGATTTCAACTCAGACTGTCCGAAACTGGCTCCATGCTGTAGGTCTGTATGCTCGCCGACCGATGGTATGTGTTAGATTAACATCAAGGCATCGTCGCGACCGCAGGGAGTGGGCAACCGAGCATGTCAACTGGAGGAGAAATGAATGGAGCAATATTCTGTTTTCTGACGAGTCCCGTTTTTCTGTGCATCCGGATAATAGGCGTATTTTCATCTGGAGGGACCGTGGCAGTAGGAATAATCCTGCGTTCGTGCACGAAAGTGTCAGATTTGGCGCTGGAGGAGTGTTGGTGTATGGTGGCATCTCCATTGCCGGGCGCACTGACCTCTACATCATTCGAGATGGAGCTCTGATTAGTCGCCGATATAGGGATGAGATCCTCAGACCTATTGTAGTCCCTTACGCTGCAGCAATCGGAGATAACTTCATTTTAATGGACGATAACTGCAGGCCACATCGTGCAAACCTGGTGGAGGATTTCCTTTTCGAGGAAGGAATCGTTCGAATGGAATGACCAGCTTGTTCTCCAGACATGAATCCAATCGAGCACGTTTGGGATGCTCTAGGAAGACGAGTTTCTGGCCGCCAACAACCCCCACAAACTCTCCAAGAACTGGAAAGAGCTCTTCTGGAAGAGTGGGGCAGAATACCCCAACTCGTCATTAATAGCCTCATTGAGTCCATGCCTCAAAGGTGTTCAACGTTGCTGGCCGCCCGTGGAAACCATACCCCCTACTGAAAATGATTTTCTTTGAAGAAAACACCTTTTCTTATTCTTTTTTTCTCATATGCACAAATTGTGTTTTTTTCCTTTAGTACACAAATGCGCAATAAAATGCATTTTTTTCTGCCAAACATGTGTAATTTATTCTCATATAACCTACTATGTCTGTCGACCATGTATCAATCAGCTAAACAGTTTACCAGATACAAAATCCACCTAAAACTGCAATATCCTTTAATTGTTTTGAGCAGTGTATAAAAGGGTGAAAATACGCATGATTAATTTTTCAAGGAATATTTTTGATTTTTAATGAGTGAAATACGTTTGTAGAGGTGTTAAAATTATCTCCGAAAATATCCATTTTCCAATGTACTTTTTATTAGCTGAAAATATAAAAAACAAAAGAAAAATACGCATGTAAATCACAGTTTTATCTCTAAAACTCGCAGGATAAAGCACCGTGTACTAAAGCTGCTTGTTTCTGAGTTTTTATAGAAATGCCTTTGTTAAATTTTTCCTCATAGACTGTATACATATTTATTTTTATACGAACTTTGAAAATATCAATGCAAACCCATATATATTTGTTTTCTTTGATGAAATTTAACATGGTACACTCATTCTAAATACAGAATTTAATTAATTTATCTTGAAAAACACATTAAATACGAGCTAAAGTATGTTCAGAGACCAACATTGAAAAATGTATTTTGGAAGTTGAGTGATGTTGTGTCTAAATCCATTAAAATAAGGATTTAAAAAATCTTTATTAACGATTAAGGATGTTCATACAAACCAAAAAATAAATAGGTCGTCGATTTGCTAGTATTCTTAATACATAAAATGGCAGGCATGGGATTTTTAAGCAAAAATAATTCTATAACATTACATATTTTACACATTTGCTCATAACTGCACAGCAAAGAACCAAATTTAGGTATTTATATATTTATAAAATATTATTTATTTATTATTACTATTATTTGTTTATTTTAACCATGTTGATTCTAATTCTGATAAAAATTACATTTCGATTTATGAATTTTTAATAATCGCTTTATTAGTTATTGGGTAGAATTTCAAAGAGAGTTTAATACAAAACATGTATGCCTTTTCTGTTCCAATTTTTAAAGAAAATCCTGTAAAATAAAAAGTAATGAAATAAATAGTTATACGAGTTCCGTATTTATATTATTATTTTCCACTGTTTTTGAAATGCTGAACTTAAATCTATAATAGAATTACGGTGTTGCTGTTCAACTTTCTAACGTTGGATTCATATATATGTAGATGCACCCCTTATGATAAAATTTTAGCTGCCAACTGTTACGATTTTTTGTCACCACTAATTCCGAATAGAAATTATTGCCTTATTTAATCGCAAATTTTTACGATTAAATAAGGGAAAGATTTCTGTGAGAAATAGTGATGACGAAAATTCATAGCAGTTGCGGTATCTACGTTAAATAAATCACGTTAAATCTTGTTCATAATTAATTACATTAATCACATTGTATTGAATTTCATGCAAATTTAAACGATACTTTACTTTTCGCCTGTATCAATTAGAACTAAAAGGCAGTTCTAGCCAACATTCGAGCCATTATCTTTGCAGTGGGCATGGATTTGCAGCTTACTTTAAAACTCAGACCATGCGTATGTTACAGCCAAAGTGCGAAATCGAGCAGTTCCCGAATTGGCTGGCCAAATCGCTAAATGGCAAATTTCGCTGCTAAATATCCGATTGTAAGCGAAAGCTGTTCATTTATGGATGAGCCAACACTAGCTATTTTTTAAACAATTTCTATTTTTATATTTTATTTTTAATTTAAAAAGTTTTTAATGAAATTTATTCAGAATGGTAGCAATTGGGTGACTATCATTGTTGAAGAGAAAAATAACGCAATGGGAACTATCCTTATTATGCTATTTTCTCATTACAATTAAAAAGAAGAAATAATTTTGATTTGAACAAATACTGCTTAAGAGCATCAAGATTTCGAGGGGCTTAAATCTGATATCACATCATTTTTCAAATATTACATGTATTTAAAAAAGTGAAGCTGCATGAACATTTTCCTATAATTTCGTGAAATTGATGTAACATTCAGAGATTTCTCGTTCCGAGATGCTGTATTAAAAAACTAAGCGCACAGGACTCCATTATTATACAAAAACTGATGCTGTACGATAATTAAGTGACGTGTAAAAACCAACATAAATAAAAATCTAAAAAAAGTAAATTTAGCTTTCATCTATTTTAAAGCTTCATAAAAAACACCATTTCTTTCATACAAAATGAAAGAAAGTGAGAGTGGAAAGCAGCAAGGGCAATAAACAAGCCCTAAATTTAATGTAATTGTGCCTTTCTTAATATTGGTTTTAAACCAGTACATTTTCACCTTAAAACTAATTCTAGATATACAAAGTACTGGATATAGTTATCTGCCGACTTATTTTAAATGAATTATATATTTTCAAAATCTCTCCCCCCCCCCCCACATACAAAAATTTCTGACCGCATCACTGATTAATAATATATATATATATATATATATTTATAAACTAGTCTTCCGTAACAGCATTATTTTGAACAAGGGATATTTTCTTGTATAAAACAGAAGAATATTTTTTTTCTAAAAAAATATTAGAAAGTGTTGAAATTTTTGACTTTATAGTTGATGTAGTGTGGCCAAAGTGCGAAATGGTCAGCTAATTCGGGAATCGGTCGAACTTCGGGCTTTGGCTTTAACATATACTACGCTCGAACTGAATTGATTTAATCTTGGTAGATGGAACAACAATTTAGTTTGATGTTATTATCACTGCAAATTCTAGAACAGTGTTACTCAACATTTTTCACTTCACGGCACAATTAAATCTATGGTTAAACTTCCGCGACACACTTAAACCCGTGGTTAAACTTCCACAGCACACTAAAATTAGAATGAGGAAAAAGCCTATGAAAGGAATGTGTACACTGTAAAAACAATCTGTAGTTCTACAGATGTAAAGTTACATGCTTACTAAACTTTCATATGTAACTGTACAAAAAAAGCTGCAAATCTACAAAACTAGTTTTTGTAAAGCTACAGAAATTTGTAACTTTACAAATGAATCTACTAAAATTACAGTAATCTTACTAAAATTTTATCTGTAACCCTGGTTGCTGTTACATGAAAAGTTCTAGGCATCGCAGTTTCCTTAAAAAATCTTAGTAACCTTACAGATTTTTTGATTTTCCGCGCAAAAGTGTGTCTGTTACATGAATTTTTGTTGTTGCCGTTACATAAAAGTTCTAGGAAACCCTGTTTCCTAGAAAAACTTTAGTAACTTTACAGAATATTTTTTACAGTGTATAACTTTCACCAACAAACACTTCATTAGGACAGAAAAGAAGAGGTAAATTGATTTATTAAAGTTTATAATAAATACATTAACATTTCATGATTTTTTAAAGAAAGGACATTTTCTTTAAAAGATAGTATTTTCGAATAGGTATACTATTAAATCATTTCTCAGAAATCATTT
Organism: Maratus speciosus; assembly: GCA_963932465.1. Taxonomy (NCBI): domain Eukaryota; kingdom Metazoa; phylum Arthropoda; class Arachnida; order Araneae; family Salticidae; genus Maratus; species Maratus speciosus. The sequence goes on from OZ010791.1 coordinate 418,162,629, forward strand.
CTACTGCATTTTATATTGTAACCCTTTTTCTTCAACAAGCATAATTTTAATCTGAAAGAATTAAATTTGATAGAAGATTCAAAACTATTTTCATGATTTTCTTATATACCAACAAAGAAATAAACTTCCAAATAATGCAATTTTATGGCACTAAATTTCATTTAAAGTTAAATGATATAATATAAATGTTGAAGTATCGATACTTTTGTTAATTCTTAAAATCTTGATACAACTTGAGTGAAAACTTTCGTGCACACCCAAGGTCCTCTCACGGCACACCGGTTTAAAATCACTGTTCTACAGTATAAAGATATTCTCTACCAGAAAACTCATATTATTTTCAGAAAACATTTAATAAATACTTTTGGCCATATTTTAATGTTATGTATATATATATTACAATTATGTAAAATTATTTTGAAATTTGGAGTTACTGCGACATAAAGGTTAAATTACTTTATTTGGCCATTTAATATAGATGCTCTATAAATAGTTAACTTTCTGCAGAAAACAAATTTGTGGTGCCATAATATTTACTTTATTAGTATGAAATTATTTCAATGAAATGGAGGATCAAAACATTGCTGTTGAGTAAAAATTATTTTCGTTCGAACATGAATTGAAAAAATTTTAAATGAAATTTTACTTCAATTATTTATCTGTATCTTTGTCATATTTTCTTAAGTTCCTGCATTATTTTTTATTGTAGCCAGATGAAACAGAATTTTACACTATTTATTCTGATTATATTAAAAAACAAGATACATATAATAACATTTTAAATTTAAAAGTCAATAAAGAATGAAGCATCTTTAAACAAATTATACCATAAGGGAAAAACGGAGAATCTAATGAATTAAGGGGGTTCCCCCGAGTGATGAGTTCAAAAAATCGATTTTTTTTTCTTTTACATAAATTGATTCCTTAACATGTCTAGAATAGTAAAGTAATTTTCTAAAATTCGAATTCGTTATAAAGATATAGCATTTAGAAGAAGAAGATGTCTGCAGCGCCAAGTTAAGTGGCGTACACAGGTATAGAAAGAAATTTCTAGAGTCATTTTGTCGTCGCGAAAAAATGCCAGAATTGAAGCAAGCATTGTCCGCATTGAAATACCTCCAAGATGAAAAGGAAGGAATGCTCTATGAACCAGGCATCGCAGATTGATGGTAAGTTGAGATTTTCATCGTTTTAGCCTTACTTGAAAATTTAAACGTGTTTTTATCAAAACGTTGTTTTTCAAACTTTCCTCCATCATATCTCGAGAACGGTTTGACCGATTCACTTGAAATTTATGGAGTAGACTCAGCATATGTAGATGCACGGAGTGAATTAGGATCATCCGAAAATTCCAAATACTTTTATTTTTTTCGTAACGAAAAAAAAAATATCATGAAATTTGAATTTTTTTTTTTCAGAAGTCTGCCAAAAACCCAATTTTCAATATTTTCAAATGATTCAAGTTCATTCGATGGATTTAGGCTTACAGATTAAAACGCCGCTTTTTTTCTCTCTCTTTCAGATAAGCCAATCAGCCGAAATCGTGAAGAAAGTAGGCGTCCTTTTTTTTGGAGACAGGTGTCTTCAGAGTGGTGTAACTTACGTTCTAATAAAAAATTTTGCTTGAAATTTGTTTTACATATTCTTGAAGTAGTAATAAATATATAATAAAGAACTTAAAGTTCTATTTTTTTTTCATTTGTCGTAAAAAAAAAAAAAAAAAAAAAATTCCCCCAAAATGCTTAAAATACAGGCCGTCACACGGGGTAACCCCCTTAATCAGGTAATTTGTTTGGCAACGAAGCGTTTTTAAGTTACAGTACATTAAAAAAAAAGGTGATGCCAAAATTTATATGCAAGAAAAAAGAAAGAAAGAAAAGTACCCTTCAAATTCGTATGAATTTTTTTTAAATATACATATATGGTTCATTTCGTCATAAGGAGTGAAATTAAAATTAAACCCAACTTCAATAAGAACTCCAAAATTCTGTTTCATATTTAAGAACTCCCTGTCAAGAAACGCGGAAATACAAGTTTTCATCATATTGGTATAAGTTAGAGAAATAGACGAAAATTATGGGAAAATGAACCAATCAGTGTTAAAGATAAACATTCGTTACTTCAACCTTAGGACAATAATATATGCATTTATTAGTTTTTCTTTAATGCGTTTTAAAAAGTACAGTTCTAATTTGAATGAAGTTTTTTTAAATATAAACATATGCTTGTTTGTTTTGGTTTGGTTTTTTGTCATAAGGGTTCATTAAGATATAGAACCTAACTTCTATAAGAACGCCATAATTCTATTTCTTATTTAAGTTCCACATGTCAAAAAAGTGAAAATAAAAATTTTCATCAATTAAGCATGGCAAGTTAAAGATATAGATAAAAATTATGGAAAAATGAATCTCTAATCATAGCTGCCAACATCTTACGCTTTTTCAGACCACAAAAATTTTATAGTAAATTTTACCTTTTTAAATCGCCGTAATCGGCCGATTAAAAAAGGCAAAAATTTCTATTAAATTTTTGTGGTCTGAAAAAGCGGAAGAGTTGGCAGCTATGCTCTAATGAGTGGTAAAGGTAAACACCCGTTATTTCTACCTTAGGACAGAAATATATGCATTTTATTATTTTTTGTTTTGCATAATGCTTTGTAAAAACCCAAACATAACGCGCATGCACATTTTGGTATGGATATGCTTTTGAAATATTAATTATTAAATAAAAATGAGTTTAATAGAAAAATCATAAATGAAACATGATTTTGTTCGTTACCATTTGCATCCGTAAAGTCGAAAATCTCCACTATAAATTCCCAGGGCTTTTTTAAAGGGAAGGACAAGGGGGGAGGGTGTCCCATTAACTATTTTGTGAATCTAAGGAGAAAAACAACAAGAATGTTTTGATACATTTAAATTTATTTTGAAAAATGATCACATTTTAAAAAAAATAAATTTCGATATCTTAAAAATATTTTGATTAGAAATCAATCAGAGACAGATCGTTAAAATTATGTTTTTCTTTAGTCAAACTGAGTATTCCCCCTAAACACTATTTTAGAAAAAAAAAAAAGTTCCGGTAAATTTTCATTCTAATTCTGATCATTAGTTGTCAAGTTTTTAGCAAATATGCAAAATCTGCAACTGTAAGGGAGCATACTTAAGATTAAAGTTGAAAATATCTTTTCTGTTATTTCATACAAAATATAGCAGTATATTTACAGATTTCCTGATGAGTATTGTTACGCTTGTTAATAAATTATTATTTCACAATTATTTTTAGAACTTTAGTCGCTGTATAACCCAGTGTTCAAAATCCAAATCTCAATATTGGCATAGACCCCGAACGCATTTTACCTCATGTTACCTTCATGCATTTCAAGATAGAGTAGTTAAAATTTGTTATTTGGAGGTAAATGCAGCGTGAGAAATCGAATAAATAAATAAATATAGGTATTGAGTTCGTACTGATATTTTGAAAAATTGTACGAAAATAAATATGTATACAACCATCAAGAAAATTTCACTACAACGGGTATGTAGAAAATCATAAATAATGAAGTTTGGTGTGAACACTCTTAGAATTGCAATTATAGAATAAGCATACACTTTTAGAATTGCAAATCATAATTATCTGTACATTTTTATGCTAATTTGTAAAATGTTATCATCATAGTATAAAAGTTTATTTCACATTCATATCTACGCAATATTATTTTAAAGCTAATACAATAACTTTGAATTTAAGCAAATTATTATTAAGTGATACACAACTCTTTAAAATAGCTATGATAAAAGTTAAACATAGTGTGAGAATATCTTTTTGATATAATTTTTTTTATAATGATCTAAAATATCTTTATGGATAGATTTTTGTCACAATATGGATGTTCTTAAGATACGTTTTTGTTTATTATTTTCATTCATTTGTAGAAAAATAAAACTTTTAGTATTTGCCGCACTTTTCCTGTTTCATACTGTCTGATGTAATACACTGAATTTTTAACCAGTCCTCATAAACAGGGACCGTGGAGAGAGTAGAAGAGATAATATGAAATACCGGCATCTGGTTACTTTAAAGGGCCCTTACGAGTCCCCGTCTTATAATAGTATAGCAAAACAATTACCTTGAGCACTTTCACCTTCCCCCGAAATTTTCAAGTAAAATAATAACAAGTCAAAAGTAAAATAAAAACTCGTGTCTTATAATTTGTACTCCTAATGTTATTACACGATGATCAGAATAAAATAATAAATTCTACCTACTATCATCAGCAATGTGCTATTGTAGAGTAACTTAGCTAAAGAAATGCTTTAGGGGTTCTACTTTTTTCATTTTCCCTATGAAACACAGGATACGCTTTATGTGTAAATACAGTGTATTTGATACATGCGCCATGATACCTCGGTTAGCAAATACATGGATTAAGGAATGTTTTTTTCCCTGTTTTTATGCCTCGGCTAACGGATATTTTATTGGGAAAGTGGGTGCGGGCTAACACAGCGCAGACGCACACAATTAGAATTTTTTCCCAACGTTTTTTCCATTCTCAAAGACGTTTTGCTGCAACTTCATTTAGTTTCTGTTTCTGAGGAATATCTGGAAGGGTCATTATAATATTCTTCATGCTATTTAAATAATTACCATGGCATGGAACAAAGTGACAGCTAGGACATAGTCAAAGTTATGGCCAGACTTCTTGCTACCAAGTAAAAGTCCTGTTTCCAGTGATCAAAATGCTGAAGATGCAGTTATGGAACTTGCTGTTGAAAATGCTGACATAGTAATAGCAGATAAGTTGATCTCCTAGGGCTAAACATTGCATTCAGAGGTAAACGAAGAAAATTTAGAAGAACTAGTTGAAGATTATCCTAAAGGTCTGATAACAAGGAAAAGTTGAAAAACAGTTGGGTTCTGAAAAGGATAGAGACTGCTCATCAGTAGAGCGGAAGATAGCAACAAAAAGACAAGAATACAACAGATTACATTAAAATAGTGCAGCATGATTGACAAGACCCGATTAAAGCATAAGATAACTTGACCGCGGACCTGGGACCCTGACTTTGGTACGCACCAAACTTTGGTACCAAAATTTGATACGCACTAATAGTAATAGTAAAGATGGTATTTTAAATCAGTTTTGATCTTGTACTGAATATAATCAATATTTTTACATATCTGTAGTGTAAGGCATAGAAATGGTTCATTTTTTTTTCAACAACATCGAAAGGGGGCCCCCAAATGAATTGTTTCTGGGCCTCTCTGTGACTTGATTGTTCTCTGATTACAGAGAAGAGTTTTGGTCTTTGACTATCAGAACTGGATCGCAACAAAGCTGAAATGGACAAACTTGTGTCTAAATTGAAGAGAAGTAAGTGCCTGAGTCACTTAAAAAAAAAAAAAACTAGGTGCACCCGTCGAAATTAGACGGAGGGAATATTTTAAAAAATAAGTTACACTTAAAACTTATGAAGAAAATAAAAGCGTAATTAGAAGAAAATATTGATTCAATTAAATTGTAATGATTCCATTAAATTTTATACAATAAATATAAAGTCACATTTATAATTCAAAATCAATATTAAAGTTTTTTTTTCTTTCAAAATGTTTCCCTCCATACAACAGTAAGTGCAGTACCACTTTTTGAGATTATTTTATTTTTAAGATGTTTAATTTAATTTAATTTAATTTAATTTAATTTAATTAGTTGTACTTTCAAATTTTTATAGGAATGTAGTCGAGGTATCGCAACATAACTTTTCATAGCTAAATATTGCTCGACCTATATATAAATGCTAAATTGGCAGAATGTTCGTGCTTGCGCTTTATTTGTAGTTACACAAAATGCAAGACTAATTAGAAATTGAGACTTTTTAAATGAAAAAAAGAAGAGTTGTGTCCGATTACATTAATAGGGCAACGACATTTGCGAACCACTGATGCGATTTCTATATTTTTTTTCAATCTTTATACATTTCGATGGGTTTTCTCTTCTGGAAAATCGCCCCACCAGTGGCCGAGAGGTTCTGCTCTCGAAGCTGGTAGACGGGAGGTGCTGGGTTCGATTCCAATCGCGCCCGTCGGCCTAATCGTTCGGAATTTTCGTGGTTTTCTTCGAACCTTGGTTCTCTAAGCGTTAACACGGGTTAGGTTCCCTTAGAAAGACCTCCACGGAAGGCACCCCCCCCCCACACACACACACTTTGGGCCTATATCCCACGTGCTGATAATTGGCCGACATAAATACAACCAACCTCTTCTGGAAAATCAATTCTTTTTTAGTAGTGTTAATTAAAAAAACAAATCTTGCAATTTTTGTTTCTAAAATCTCGTAACTATTACATTTTTTTTATTATTATTTCTTCCCGTTATGAAAACTATGAAAAAATTATTGAAATCGCTTCAGTAATTTTCGAGAAAAAACGTACTTCAATATCAACTGTTTTCTGTAGTATTTCGGAAGTGTAATTGTCACCTTAAATTGCTTTTAGGAATCAAAATGTTTTGACTACGTTACCTCTATCGCCAGTTATAATTCCCAAGTCTAAACAATTATTTTATATGTTTCGTATAATCAATCGAGTTTATTAAGAAAACTCATGAATGATTTGAACTTCCTAGCAAATTTTGAATAGCATCAATTTTTAAAATGAGAATATGTGAAGGCAAACTGCTGGATTCTAGACTATTTAAAAATTCTTTCGGAAATTGGAAGATTTCTTTTTCTTTTTCCCTTATTAAATATTTCATATTCATAATGTTTCTAATATACCATTCATAAAGTTTTTTAGTATTAATTTCATCGAAGTACTGATTTTGTGGAACCAGAATTGAAAAGTTAGAAATTTTCATAACATTATGTAGAGATGATTTTCTTTTCCAAAACTTGATGTGAAAATGTTATGTTTTTCTTTGCTTCTATAGTGGGTGGTAAATCTACTTTATTTTTGAATTCCAGCATTTCTTATAGTCCAGCAATTCAAAATATCACTATTTATTTTAAGCAGAAATTCTCATAATTCTAATTCGTCTGGTCTTGATCGCATATTAGGGTTCCGTACTTAAAAAGTAAAAACGTACCATTATAAGATCACTCCTGTTCGTCTGTCACAGCCATTTTACTCGGAAACTATGGAACGTGGAAAGTTAGAATTGCCTGAAGTAATAAAGGTTATTGACCCACATATTTTTAGATCATTAACCATTCACAAATGTATTTAGGAAAAATGTAGAGGGCTAATTAAGTTACTTGAAAAAAAAATAATTTCTTTGTATATCGTGCGAAAGCTTTCGTAACGCTAAACTCAAAAATACATTTCTTTTAATTTTAGATGTTATATTTTCAGAGATATCGTCGAAAATGTAATGCAAAAATATGCCTCTCTCCCACCTCTATATCCACCTTCTATTTATCCTCTATTCTCTGAAACTAAAATTATGAAAAAATTACGGGAAGTAGAAGTTAATTTAAACCTCGAAGGAAAACTATGGCGATTAGTTATTGTCACATAGTTTTTGAGAAAATCGCATTTTCCCGTTACACACAAATTTCGATTTGCGGGCGTTCATCAAAGATGCTGAGAAGTGCTGGAAGTACCTATCCCGTAGCAGAAGTATAAAAGGATTGTTGATAATTATTTTTGAAAAAAAAAAAATGTTTGTAATTAGCCTAGATATTAATCCTTAAAAACACTGACGGTTTGGACATACAGAAAGACACGGGCGGCGTACTCCATGCGCCATTGTCTTTTAAAGCCTATATAACAACTTTTAATGATATATTTGTGTATATGCAATGCCCAGTTACTCACACGTATTTATTGTACGGAACCCTATGTACTCAAGTACCACTCGCACTTGACCGGTTATTTTTGTATTAACTTCGCATGTTCATTTGTGTATTAACTTCGCATGTTCATTTTTGTATTAACTTCGCATGTTCATTTTTGTATTAACTTTGCAGCTCTTATCCTTTTATAGTATGATTTTTACTATTTTATTAAACTTATCTTTAAATTTTGGACGGCATTCAGAATGGATTAAACGGTTTTCTCTACAAATCCATGAGAAATCTCATTTCGGTTAACGAAGTTCATGAATGTGATTCTAGCGCAAATTACCTTCATTAGCCAAGTATCATGTATTTAAAAATCGATCTCAACATTTTGTAAGATAAATGAAATATCTTTGATTTTCAATTATTAAGTAACATATAAACACCATAGGGACCGATTAACTTTTGGAGCTATGGGAAGCACGGTGATATTTCGGGGCCCTCTTTCATTCGAGAACCGTTTCCAAAATTCGACGTCCCCGAAAACTCACCAATGCTACAAATAATATTCAAATTACTATAAATATTATATTATTTTATTTTCTCGATTTTGATTGGTTGGACGATAATACTTCCTGATAAATTGACGACTTTGGTTGGTTGGACATATGGACAAGCAGTAATTGTGATCATGTGGTTAATTTGTTATGAAAGTTATATTTATGAAACACTTTTTAAAATGCATATAAATATAAACGAGTTAATAATTTGAAAAGAAATTAGAATTTTAGAATGGAATTAATTCAATACAAAATTTGGGGCCCTTTGTTTTCTTAATTTCGGGCCCCTTCAAAATTTTCTAAGGGAAGCACGTGTTTCTCGAGCGTATTCGCTAATCAGAGTTTGAGCACCGACGTACAGAATTACACATTTAACAAGTATATCCTTAGAATACAACATACAACCATTTCAAAATCTCATAAAGAAGCCTATTTTTTAGTGCATGATAAAAACTAGTATGGTGTAGCCATCACATAATTTTCTTCTATATCATTCTAACATATTAATTTAAATAGCGCTAATTTAATTCGCTGTTACGCACCAGCAGTTATAAACAAGCAGTACAATGCATTTATTTGAATTTAACACTAATTATTGTGATTGGTGAATTAGAAAAACGCAGCACAACAGCGCCCTCTGTTGGGTATTTAAAAAGGAATTTATGTAACTGTATACGTTTTTAATTAATAGCTTAAAATATAAAATTTGATGCATTTTCTTAAAAACTGATATGCAGCTTTAATGTTCATTCAAAAAGCTTTGTATAGCAGCACCTTCTGTTAAGTGATGAAAGCAAAAATTCAGTAAGCTTAGTTTTTCATAATAAGCGTGTTACGATAAATATTAAGTTTACGGCAATTCCAATCCACAAATGCCGAGATACAGATATCACACAAATCGTGAAAAATATGGCATAACAGCGTTGCCATACTTGTTAGTCAGAACTTGTTAGTCAATCTACGCTAAAATGTAACCTGCACCAATTCATGTCAAGGTCTAAATAAATATGTAATTTCAGTGATTAATAAACATATAAATATTTGGGTCTCTGCGGCCGAGTGGTCAAAGCACCACGCTGCTAATCGCTTGTGAGCCTAAGAGATTGTGGGTTCGATTCCTGCTGGTTCCATTGCACACACTCTTTGTGTGTAACTCGCAGGATGCATTACTCTTGTGTTGTAATATTTCCTTGTGCTATCTTGTCTCCGACTTATAAGCGGGCTCTCATGTCAAGCACACAAGTCGTATGTTTGTTGATAAATAAATAAGTAAATATAAATATTTCTTTTAAATATGACCTATAATCATATTAAGCTAAATACATGTTAAAAGTCTTAGAAATTCACTTAAAAGGCATATACAGTGAAACCTCCTACAACGGTCACTCCGAACAACGGTAACCTCCGAATACCGGCCATGTTTTAGTATTACTTAATCTCTTCCATAGAAATAACATTGCACTAAACCTCCGAAGAACGAATTCCGAATAACGGCCACCCCACAGCATTTTTTTACGTTATATTTTAACTACAACTGAGATTGCAAAGAATGTGGGGGTGGATTTTCTTTTTATTTGACGTCCTTACAATTTCCCTACTAATCTCTAAAGTGGCTGCTTAGCAAAAGCTCGGGTAGGGGGGGGGGGCAGTAGTCAAATGTATTCTTTGTGAATCGTGTTATTATATTTCTTGTCTATGTGTAGCACGTGTTTTTCACTAAAAGAATGAATTTAAAAAAAAATCTTTTAACTTTAAGTGATAAGTTAAAAGTTATCAGGACAGAAAAAAGGTGTAAGTACACGAAAATTAGCTGAAATGGCAATTGCGGAAGGGCCCAAAAGGGATCTAAAACTAAGCGTCAAAGAACTAGTTATGAGGATATTGATAAGTTGCTTTTGGGATGGCTTTCGAACTCTCGAATGAAAAATATCCCAATTTCTGGACTAATGTCGCATGAAAAAATGTCCCAGAAATTGCAGAGAAACTGGGAAATTAAAAATTTTGCGCTCACTCAAAATGATAACGAATTCTACAACAAATCTGTGCAAATGACTATGCATTTAGGAAAAGAGATGCGCTTAAAAAAAAAAAAAAAACTGCGAATAACTAATTTTTTTAGTCTAAAATAATAGTATGTATTTTTTAACTGTAAAAATAAAATAGCTTTGGTCAGTTATTTTTATTTTGATGTAATGTAATTTTGAAGTTTTAAAATGTGGAGCCTCTGAATAACGGCAACCTCCGAAGTACGGTCACTTTATCGTGCTCCCAGTGGTGGCCGCTATTCAGAGGTTTTACTGTAAATACCTTTCTTAAGATTTACATGTTTCATCGCTCAGACGGCGACATTCTCAAGATCAATGTCGATACAAATATTTTCGCAAAAATTTAAAATGAAACTGGTAAACATAATCACGAGATCATGTATAATGAAATCAAGAGCAATGATACCCATTTTTATTATTAATATTTCACTTGATTTCATTATACATGATCTTTTGATTTTGCTTACCAGTTTCATTTTAAATTTTTGCAAAAATATTTGTATCAACATAGATTTTGAAAATGTCACCGCCTGAGTGATGAAACGTGTAGATCTGAATAAAGCTATATATATATATGCCTTTTAAATATATTTTTATCACTTTTTGCAAGTATTAGATTAGTTTGATGGATTATGAGTGATTTTCATATATAATTTTATGAACTATAATACAATATTTTTATTGAAATTAGCTCTGCATTAGTTTTTCTCATGTATTTTTTTTTTTTCGTTTTGTCATTCGTAATATCCTCTACCAGCAGTGTATAAAGTTAAAGAACCTTTGCTTTAAAGCGCATTTTACTTAATAATCTTTTTTAACTTAATTTACTTAATAAAGGTAAGATGTAGTTAAGCAGAACTTTGAGCAGTTATTTTCATGAGTTGTTATACTTTTTTCTTTAAAGTGACAATTGCGGGATGTTTGATCATATGCATTTGTTGGATTTTTGACCCGGATCAAATCTCTTATTTTTCTTCTAAAGTAATTCAACACATTGTAATAATTTAATTTAAATTATTGAAAAATGTAATTATTATTTTATTTCAGTAATTAATAGCACATAATGTCATTTTTAAAATATGAACTATAACACATATTTTTTATTAAAACTGAATGCAAAAAATACCTATTGAAGTGAAGTATAAATTCAAACAAAAATGTTTTACTATTTGGAACAAATTATCCAGAATACATCTACATAAATTTTTAATATATATGTTTTATGCGCAATATATATATGAGGATGTGAGTTTCAAAAGTCGCCTTATAGAAAACTTAAAAAATCGCCTTTTCTCTCTCAATCTATTTTCTATTCTATTGACAAGTCTGCACCGTAAAAACACGACAATCTGCAAAAAAAATAGCTTTATCCTCTACTTCTGCCATTGTTAAATCTTGGTTTACTATGAAAGCCAATGGGCGCAGTTAGAGATTTTTCGCGATTCCCCGAATTTCATTTTCTGAATAAGGTGAGTTTTGAAACTCACGTCCTCATATATTACAGCTTATGTTAAATATAGTATGTTAATTTCTTCCGAGGGTCTTAAACTGCCATGCCAATACCTGCCAGCCAAACCAGTAATGGTTTAGAAAGATTAGCTTTAAAAATTATATTTGACTTCGCTGGTTATGAAAATATTCGTTAATTTATAAAATTATTAATATGAATTTTTTTTCACATATTCAGAACCAGTATCTTCCCACAATGATTAGATCAAATAAATATGTTGCGCACCAAAAAAATTATTTAATGAAAGAAATTAAGTAACTACCCTACAGGTATAAGTTTCGTTCCATTTCACTTACTAAAATTTCAATAGGTGGAAATATACTTGTTTCTTATTTAGTGAGACAAACATCTCTCACTGTGTGTCTTTTCAAAACTTTATATCGCTATAAAAAAAAAAATAATAATAATAAAATAATATTTTACATATGGCAAAACTGAGATTCTATTGTATGCCGAACACACATTATAAGCATTTAATTAAAAAGTGGGTTAAACATCCCTAGTCTACCCTATCTCATCTATATCAATAAATTGAATTGTCTATAACTAATATTCTTATAGCTTTTAGTGCTCGTATTTTAAATTTAGTGATGAAAAGATCTATTTAAAAATAATTCTGATTAAACAGTATGAAAGTTTAAGTATTTGAAATTTTTTTTTAATCGGATGAATTTATGTTAGGAGGATTTTAAATTAAGATTTTGGGGCTGCACTTATGATGATAAAGTAATTACATTTCAGATAAAATCTCAAAAAATTGCATTAGACAAAATAAATACCTTCTTTTCAAAATATCTCATTTAAACCAATGAATTTGATTATCTAATTAATGTGTGTTAATTAATGTAACTTTCAAAACTTCCAATTTTTTTATTTAAAGAAGTAAAGAATTATTTAAAAGTAATTTTGGTGTAAATATTTGAGTATTTGGTTTGTAAAAAAAAAATTATTATTCGAGCTTTTAACCTAAATTTAATCTTTTTTTTTTTTTTTTCTCTTAGAGTGATTTAAAAATAAAAATTTCATGCTTTACCCATGATGATAAATTAATTACGTTGAGGTAAATTGTAGAAGAATGAAACTAGTCTTCGAAATATGTGAGAAAATTACTAACATACTACCTATTTTTATGACAAAAGTACATGTAAGTTATATAAAAAAGCATACTTTAAACTTTTAAAATCTAACTTTAATGTCAAGATTTTCTCTGAAAGAGTAAAATTCAGATTTTTATGCTTTATTCATGATGATAAACGAATTATATAAACTTACGTTGTAGAATTAGGAAATGAACATCGAACTCATCTTTGGAATATGGGAAAATAACTAATATATATATTAATGCAAGAAAGAAATGCTTACCTTGTCTCAGGTTAAAAAAATTTCAGAAAACTCCTACAAAATATAAGTCCAGAAATAGATATACAGTGAAGTACAATCCAAAGTAATTTTCTGCCAGCACAAAAAATTCCACATAGAACACACGGATATCAATCCTTCTCAGATAGATTTGATTTGTGAACCGATGAATTTTACTTCAGAAGGATTTATAGCATCTATATAATTTCTTAAAACAAGAAAATAGGATATTTTAAGGGGAATCTTATTGGTTAACACTTTCTTAACTTCCATATGTGGAGGCGGAGTTAACAATTATGATGAAATTATATCTACAGTTACGGTTGGCGAGGTATTGCTTTGTTAATGAGCAAAGAAGGCGAGAATGAAACTGACCATCATTTGACCTTTTTTTCTTATTATTATTGTACTATCCAGCAAGCAGATGTTTGTTCATCAGCAGAACTATCGGGAGAGTCTTCTATTGTTGAGAAATATTAGAAAGTTTATTTTTTGAGCCTGACACCGATACTTAACAAAAACAGAAGTTACTTTCTCAAGTAATATATGTGTAAACATAAACAAATATTTGTAATTTCGATTAAACTAAGATTATGTTACATGCTTTGTTTAAAGCAGAAATACAGTGGAGGCTATTTATAAGGAAACTAAAACTATTCTTTATATGCGCACGTCGTTATAACCGATTTTCTTACGACAGTGGTCCTTTAACTTTCATACCTTGGACACTCCTTAACACGTTGAATGCCAAGTCTATTTTGTCTGTATTTTCGATTGGGCCACGAAATAAGATTCCGTTTCACAATCTATAAGTGTCAGTCACCGCTGACCGACGCGGCCTAAACGGAAGGTTCAGTGTCAGTCACAGGCGACTGACGTAGCACTCAACGTGTTAAGGTTCCCGTCCCGCCGGGTGAGGATACTCGCGAGCTAACGTTAAACCTATGGGAAGGTTCTTTTCAAATATTTTGTTTGCATTTCGACATTTTAAAATATATATATATATATATATATATATATAATCACTATGAACGTACTTTTACTAATAATAATCTCCATTTGTATCGTTATATTGATGACATAATTTTAATTGCCACTGATCAATTTAAAATTTCTCAGTTTCCAGTTGATTATATCACTAATTTGGAATTAACGGAAAACCTCTTATCTAACAATACAATTAACTTCTTAGATCTTAAAATTACAATAAAAGACAACAAAACAGTAACAGATTTATATGATAAACGTAAAGAATTTAAATTAAAAGTTAATACATTTACAAATTTTAAATCTTGTCTTCATCATTCTGTATATCGAAATATAATACTTAATCATTTATATAGAATAAAATGTTTATGTTCTTCTAATCTAATTAACAATAATATTAAAAAACTAATTTATGAAGCATTAAATCACGGTTTTCCAAAAAAATTCATATATTCATTAATATATAATTAGTACTTACATGATCTTAAAAAAAAAAAAGAAAACAAATTAGCACATGCGTAAACAAAATTACAAAAAAATTTATAAAATAAAAAAAATATTTATATAAAAAATTAAAAATTGTAAAATAATAATAAAAAATTACTATAGGATGGTTGGGTGGGTAGATGTTAGAGTACGGAGGAGAGTGGAGTTGTCTGGATAATACGCAATGGTTAATTAAAAAAATGATGGGGCTTTTGTATTCTAACTGCATTTCTATTACGCATTTTATATGGATGTTGATTTGATGTTTTATATGTAATTGGTGACATTTCTTTTTTTATTTCAATTCATATTAAATTTAGCTTATTTAATCAAATTCAAAATTAACTTGTTTTTAAATTTCAGTCTACTCAGGACAATGTCAAATTAATTAATAATATCTTAATCACCATCTTTATAGTGATTAATATGCATATAAGTTTATTTGATATAACTAATGTTATACTGTTTGTATTAAAATTGGGTAATTGGTTTTTATTATTATTCCTCTATACTTTTTAATATTGTTTTATTTTCAACTTTGTATTCCATGATTAATTATCGGTTTAATGTGTTTGATTGTCACAATCATATTTTTTAGCTTTTTTTTTTTTTTTTTTTTTTTTTTTTTCTGGCTAATATGAAGATAATCTACCCACTATATTTGTAATCTTTAGGCTATTGGGAATTTTAGAATCTGACAATTTCTATAAACATCCTTTTTTTTAAATTCCTGTTCATTTTATTAATTTATTATTTTTTAAATTTAATAGTATTTCTTAAAGTTTTTATATTTATATTATATATAATTTATTTTAAGTTATAGCATATAGCTATATTATATATATTATCAATGTTATAAAATTATTTACTTTCTCAGTGTAGACTAAATGGGTTTGGTAATAGAATATATTGAAAGCATTTTATTAACATTTAATTAACTTAATTTTTATGAATAATGATATATAGTAGATTATTATTTATATATTAGGATTAGTGTGGTAAAATGCAGATGATATATTTTAATTTCATTAGCTTTTATTATTTTCTTCTTATGACATTTGAATAATAATAATTGTTTTTAAAATAATATAATAGATGGCAGCACTAAAAAATTTTTGTCCTTTAAGTGCTTCTATTAAAGTAATAATTTTAATTTTTTGCACCAGGTGGTATCAAACGCTGAATATTGGCAATATTGTAAAATTGAAACTAAACAATTTAAATGTGCTTTTTAAGTATTTTAAATTATGTAATTATTTTATATTTATATTATATTAATTGATTTTATCACGGTATTTCAAAATGAAGTAACTGAATCCATAGTTTTAATTTCTGTGTTAGCTTAACTGTTTTATTCACCTTAATCTGATCATGCTTGGATACCATGTGCGGGAGGATATTTTGAAAATCAATTGGGTTTCTTTTAGGTATGTTGCGTAATATTTCTATTTTTTATGCTATAAATTAAATATTTAAAGGGTTGTATTATTTTTCCATTTCATGCCATTTGATAATGTTCTGTTTTCATCTTGAAACTATTCTTGTGATCATATTGGTTGTTTGAGTACAGGAGAAAAAATTTTTTCCAGCTTTTAGCTTTTTTCTCACAGAAAACAACCGATTTGCTTATATCATTGAATTCTGTACTCTTGAAAACGTAATTCAATATATAAGTTTTTCAATTTTTTCGGTATCTATATTCTTCTTTTTTTCTTCCATATTAATTCTTGTAATTATGTATAAGGCACTTTACATTATACGTACAGTTCTATATTATAGGTTTGTAGTATCCATTTTTATTGTCATTTCACAATATTGCAGTTTTTGATGATGGTCGGTAATGTTTAATTAATGGTTATATATATATATATACTCGCGAGCTAATGTGAAACCTATGGAAAGGTTCTTTTCAAATATTTTGTTTGCATTTCGACATTTTTAAATATATATATATATATATATATATAATATATATCTATGCATTAGATAGCTGAGGCCGATTCCTTCAAACGCCTCTTTTTAATTTTCGATTTTTGGTGTAGATTTTTTGTTTTTAAATAAAGTTACTTTTCCTTTCGGAAAAGGTTCCGAAAGTAAAAGTGTCATCATAAAAAAAAAAAAAAAAACCTGCAACTAAAATCGAAAAAGGTAAAAAAAATGGGAGAATGTAGGAATTAACCCCAGCTATCCAATGCAAAAAAAATAATAAAAAAAAATAAATAAATAAAACTATCGAAATGCAAACGAGATATTGAAATAAAGCCTTCCTATTAGGTTTAACATTAGTACGCGTGTGTATTCGCCTGACTGGACGGAGCCTTAAGGAATTACATATATACTATATAGCCATTAATAACCGGCAACTTTCAATTTTAGGCAATTTGTCGAATATTTAAAAATATACTTGTCAGATTGTTCTGGAATTTTCGGATAAAAAAGAACAGGTTTCACTTCATATTTATCAATGTCGATTTGATAAGGAGGGCAATTACGAGGCCAACAAAAAATTAAAGAAAAAGAATAATACTTGGGATCACCCTGTAAAATAATATGTACGGAATGTTCTATCGCGACAGAGTATACATAGGCAGACACTGCAGAATATGTGTATTCATCTATGTAATAATAGCACGTATATTAATAGAGGTATAGCGATTAAAAAAAAAAAAAAAAATGCATGTTTTTTTTTTGCTTATAACATACAGGGTTTTTAACCAAATTTAAAGCTAGTTTCAGAAAGATTGACAAAATGTAGTAGAAACAACATAGTACAATTGGAATATAAATATATCAAATATTTAAGGAAATATAGTCAGTTGTATAAAATAATTTTTATCTGCGCATGCTCGAACGATAACAAGGAACTTTTTGCATAATTTAATAGTCAAATCTATGCAGCAACTTATTTTAAAAAACTCAGTCAAATATCGTAAAAATTCAGAGAGATATTGGCGTTAGAGTGAGCTGTTTTTTAGTTTTTCACTAAAACTCGAAGAATGATAAGGGATTGTAAACAAAATGTTATTTTTAAGTTATCTGTCAGCGTTCGGAGCAAGTTTTATGAAGAAGCTATTCAATTACAGTTTACGATTATGTTTAGGAAGATTTTGACTCTAAACTACGGTGAAAAGGAAAATATAGTCCATACATTGGTTACATTTAGGTAAATGGCGGAGTTTATGGTAAAATTTTGTGAAATTTAGCCTAATAGGCAAAACATTCTACAGTAAATTCGATTGCATGTATATGTATTTTCTGTATACACGTAATTTGTATGACAGTGGTGAAGACTATAAACTAAAATTTAAGATATATGGTACATTTTTGATGAGTTATGAGTCAATAACTTGCAATTTGATTTTTATAGTGATATTTCAATAGCTTTTTGAGAAATCACGTTTTGCGTATGGAATTTTCCCTGAAAAGTTTCCCATAAAATACATTTATTTCACTGAAACATTTGCTTAACTGTTTTAAACTTTACTTAACATTTACTTAACAGTTATGTGAATTGGAAATTTGCTGCATTTATCAATCAAGGTCTTTTGTGTGTGTGTGTGCCGTTTATATCTAAAAGAAGGTTTTGGTAGTTTTTGTTCGAAGGAAAAAAAATTTAACGCTCAAACGTTTGGTACTTCCGGTTTCATCCACGGCTATCAAGTAGTTTTTAAATTCTGATAGATATACTTTTCTATATAGAGAGATTCTTTTAGATATAAATTTCACACACAAAAAAAAAAAAAAAAAAAAAGACCTTGATCGATAAGTACATTAAATTTCCAATTCATATAACTGTTAAGTAAATGTTAAATAAAGTTTAAAACAGTTAAGTAAATGTTTCTGTTAAATAAATGCATTTTATGGAAATTACACTTTTCTGTGAAAATTCCGTACGTAACACGTAATTTCTCAAAAACCTATTGAAATATCCCTATAAAAATCAAATTGCAAGTTATTGGCTCATAACTCATGAAAAATGTATAATATCTTAGATTTTAGTACAAATTACGTGTATACAGACAGAAAATACATACATGCGATAGGATTTACTGTAGACTGTTTTGCGTATTGGACTAAATTTCACAAAATTTTATCATAAACTCCTCAATTTACCTAAATGTAGTCAATATATGGACTGTATTTTCCTTTTCATCGTAGTTTAGAGTCAAAATCTTTCTAAACATAATTGTAAACTATAACGCAGGCCTGCGACGAAAAAAATATAAGGGAATTGTTAGCTGAACTTAATGTATTTTTGGGAGGCTAATTAAAAAATATATATATATTGAAAAAATCAATCCCGTCACGTTTTCTTGAAAAATTCACTTTTATTTGGATTTTTATGAACAATCCATCATCAATACGCCCCGTTCCTCATAGACCTGTTGTCCCAGTGCTTTTGCCTCCAATTGAATTGCAAAGCCATCTCTCCAGAGTCTTCAGACTCGGAGCATCCAGAAATTCAAGGCTCCTATTACGGAATATAAACCCTCTGGAAGCGATTCAACTCAGTCCTTCTCTATGGTTGAACTTAATGATCTGACTAGAGACCTGGACTTTTCGAAAGAGGCAGCTGAATTGTTGGACTTCAGCTTGAAAGAAAAATCTTATTGGCCAAAGGAACCTTTTTTATTAGTACAGGAATCGAGAAAAGGAATTTGTTAAGTACTTTGAGGAAGAGAAGAACCTGGTCTATTGTTCTGATGTTTCCGGATTGATGAGCAATTTTAATATCACCTACGATAAAGATGAATAGAGGCTGTTTATAGATTCATCGAAAAGAAGCCTTAAAGCTGTTCTTCTTCATCACGGAAGCCAGTATGTATCTGTACCAATCGGACACACTGTGCTTTTAAAAGAACGTTATAAAAACCTGGATCTCTCCATCAACAAAATTAAATATGCCGACCTCGGTTGGACCGTTTGCGGTAATTTGAAAGTTATCTCTATGCTTCTTGGTCAACAAGGCGGATACACAAAGTACCCATGTTTAATTTGTGAGTGGGACAGCTGTGATAAGACTCAACACTGGGTCAAAAAAGGAAGGCCGAAAAGACAAAATCTTAAACCAGGCACCAAGAATGTGATTCGGATCATCTTAGTTGAACCAAAAATTGTACCTGTTTCAAAAGATTGCGATTGTTTCAAATACCAATGCAAAAAGTTTCCAGATTTACCCGAAGCGAAGTTGAAGGAGAGAATCTGTATTGGTCCAGATATTCGCAAGCTTATGAAGGATAAAGAATTTGAGACTAGCATAACAACAAAGGAAAAAAAAGCTTGGATTGCCTTCCAAGATGTCGTCAAAAAATTTCTGTGTAATTACAAGAATCCTGACGATAAACCAATTGTAATGAATATGCTGGTCAAATTTCAAGCGTTGGGTTGCTGCACGAGTGTCAAAATACATTTCCTTCACCCACACTTGGACCTTTTTAGCCGAAAATTTAGGATCAGTCCGCGAAGAACAGGGTGAAAGGTTCCATCAAGACATCAAAGATATGGAGAGCAAATATTAAGAAAGATGGGGCAAGAACATGCTCGCCGACTATTCTTGGATGTTAACACGAGATAGACCTGAGATTGAACATAAAATAAGAACGTCAAAAAAGAAGTTTCAAAGGAAAAAAGAGTACGTACTTAAAAAGAAACTTTGTTTTGTTTTGTTTTTTGCTCAGTTTAAAATTTGTTTGAAACTTTCATGTACACATACATAATATTTCCTCCTCTTGGTCAGTCGTCTATTTTATGTACGTTACCTTAATAAAAACAAATTAAAATAGTATGTTGATGATTTTTTTAGAAACAGCACCATAATTTGATGTGAAAAGTTTAAACTCAACGCAACTCTTTGTTTTTCTCTCGACCAGAGGCGGCTCATGCGATCTGGCAACAGTGATTTTTATCCATTTAAACCTATAAAAATAATCGATTACAGAAAAACCAATTTTCCTCACCAAGAATCGATTAATTTACATAGATTTATATGAATAAAAATCACTATTGCAGATAGTACATGCAAAATCGTTCCAGAGAATTTCTTTTCATATAGCATTTTAGCAAAATATCGATATCGATTTTACAAAAAATCCTGACGTGATGGGAATAAATGGAGGTTATTTTCGAAATCAGCACACCAACAAATCAGCGAAAACTTCTCTTGTATTTTTCAAAAAGTTCAATTTCGCAGGCCTGTGTAATTAAAAAGCCTTTTCAAAAAACTTGCTCCGAACGCTGCCAGATAACTTAAAAATAACAATTTGTGAACAATCCCTTATCATTCTTCGAGTTTTAGTGAAAAACTAAAAAACAGCTCACTCTAACGCTGATATCTCTCTGAATTTGTACGATATTTAACTAATTTTTTTTAATAAGTTGCTTCATAGAGTAGACTATTAAATTATGCAAAAAAGTTACTTGTTATCGTTTGCGCATGCGCAGATAAAATGTGTCTTATACAACTGCCCTTATTTCCTAAAATATTTAATATATTTATATTCCAATTGCACAATATTGTTTCTACTACATTTTGTCATTTTTTCTGAAACTGGCGTTAAATTTGGTTAAAAACTTTATATGTTATAAGCAAAAAACATGCAAGATTTTTTTTATTTTTTAAACGAAATCGCTATATCTCTATTAATATACATGCTATTCTTACACAAATGAATACACATATTCTGCAATGTCTGCCTATGTATATTCAGTAGCGATAGATCATTTCGTGTATTTTATTTTACAGGGTGATCCCAAGTATTATTTTTACTTTCTTCTATCTTCAATAGAAGAAAGTATTGTAATCGAAAATTTTTTCGACTTCCGCTTTTCGACGGATTTATACGTTTTAGGGGTCAGAAATCTCAAAAAACATGTTTATAGAAAATGTCTGTCTGTCCGTGTGTCCGTCTGTCCGTGTGTCTGTCGCCCTTGTACCATCAAAAAGTGTATGAAGTTATGCATAGAATTGAACCAAATTTTTATTTTAAGTTTTTGGCTATGGCAAGCAGATCCTCCTTGAATTTGGAAAAAAATTCGCCGGTAGGGGGCGTGTAAATAGCGATTTTTGTGCGATTTTGAATATTGTACCATCCAAAAGTGTTTGAAGTTATGCATAGATTTGAACCAAATTTTTCTTTTAAGTTTTTATATATGGTAAGCAGGTCCTCCCTGAATTTGGAAAAAATTCGCCGGTAGGGGACGCTGTAATAGCGATTTTTGTGCGATTTTGAATATTGTACCACCCAAAAGTATATGAAGTTATGCATAGAATTGAGCCAAATTTTTATTTTAAGTTTTTGGCTATGGCAAGCAGATACTCCATGAATTTGGAAAAAATTCGCCGGTAGGGGGCGCTGTAATAGCTATTTTTGTGCGATTTAGAATATTGTACCATCCAAAAGTATATGAAGTTATGCATAGAATTGAACCAAATTTTTATTTTAAGTTTTTGTGTATGGCAGGTAGGTCCTCCCAGAATTTGGAAAAAATTCGCCGGTAGGGGGCGCTGTAATAGCGATTTTTGTGCGATTTTGAATATTGTACCATCCAAAAGTGTATGAAATTATGCATAGAATTGAACCAAATATTTATTTTAAGTTTATGGGTATGACAAGCAGGTCCTTCCTGAATTTGCAAAACATTCGCCGGTAGGGGGCTCTGTAACAGCGATTTTTGTGCGATTTTGAATATTGTACCATCCAAAAGTGTATGAAATTATGCATAGAATTGAACCAAATTTTTATTTTAAGTTTATGGGTATGACAAGCAGGTGCTTCCTGAATTTGGAAAAAAATCGCCGCTAGGGGGCGCTGTAATAGCGATTTTGCATATTGTACCATCGAAAAGTGTATGAAGTTATGCATAGAATTGAACCAAATTTTTATTTTATGTTTTTGGCTATGGCAAGCAGGTCCTTCCTTAATTTGGAAAAAATTCGCCTATAGGGGGCGCTGTAATAGCGATTTTTGTGCCATTTTGAATATTGTACCATCGAAAAATGTATGAAGTTATGCATAGAATTGAGCCAATTTTTTTGTGTTTCTTTTTGGTCATTGCATGAAGGTCCTCACTGAATTTGGAAAAATTCCGCTGGAAGGGGGCGCTATAATTACGATGTCTGTACCATTTTCTTTATTGTACAATCGAAAAGTGTATAAAATTATGCATACAATTGAACCAAATTTTTTGTGCATTTTTTTTTATTTGGCCAACAGGTCCTACTTGAATTTGGAAATATCGCGCGGTAAAGGGGTTCTTTGATAGCGATTTTTGTATACTTTTCTTGATTTTTCGTTGTTCTATTGTCCATCGGCGGCTCGTGCAAAGGCGGGAACTCACTTCCTGCTAAGCTGGCTATTCGCAAACAACTGATAACAACAGAATAAGGAAAAACTATTAATTTTAAAAAAATATCATGATATAGATTAACTCGTTTTTAGTTTATTTAATTGACTGAAGCAGAAATTTAAGATGAAAATCAAAGTTGGTATAGTAATGAACTAATAATATTGAAGTATTAACATGTGTAACTAGTTTTTGAAATATTAAGATGTATAAGATAGAAGAAAGTTTTGGGATTGGCACATCCAACTAATTTTTCTTTAATTTTTTGTTGGCCCCCTAATTGTCCTCCTTATCAAATCGACGTTGATAAATATGAAGACAAACTTGTTCTTTTTAATCCTAAAATTCCAGAAGAATCTGAAAAGTATATTTCTAAATATTCGACAAAATGTCTAAAATTGAAAGTTGCCGGTCATTAATGGCCATATAGTGTATTTGTCATATCTTCTATTAATTTTTACTTGAGAAAATCACGAAAAACAGAAACAAAGAAAAAACGAATGAATACAAGTAAATATACTTTTATTTTACATTAAATGTAAACTTTATCCTTAATGTGACGGTGCGTTGTTTATTCTTGTATATTTATTGAATTGTTGAATTTTCAGTCTTAATTTGTAGAGTTACAGTCATAAGTCATTGTAAACATTTAGAGTGTTACATTTGTTTTTGAAACAGTCAATGAGATGAAAAACTTTTACAATGCCTCATTTAGCTTTACTGTATCGTATGTCAGTCATTGATACAGACTCGTCACGTATTCCCAAAAACTTTTTTGCGTACCCCCAAGATGTACATGTACCCCCCCCCCCCCCCTTCATCTGAGAAATCCTTCATTATAACATTAAGAGTTTTTTGGGGGTTCCGTACTTAAAAACTAAAAACGGAATCATTATGAGATCACTCCTGTGTCTGTCTGTCCGTCTGTCACAGCCATTTTATTTGTAAACTATGGAACGGGGAAAGTTCAAATTGGGGGAAGTAATAAAGACTATTGACTCACATATTTACAGATTACTAAACATTCACAAATATATTTAGGGAAAATGTAAAGGGGCTAATTAAGCTACTTGAAAAAAAAAATTCCTTTGTATAACCTGTGGGGTATCATGTGAAAGCTTTCATAGCGTTGAACTCAAAAATACATTTATTTTAATTGTAGGTATTATAGTTGCAGAGATATCGTCTAACAAGGAGAGGGTCCGAGGTTGATCCCACTGAATGCGATGAACATTTGTGTATCGATAGAATATAGTTAGTATATAAATATATGACCGTCATAAAACGCAACCCCCAGGGGGTCTTGAGAAAATATGTCGCAAAGTTTAAGCTGCAGTTCATAACCGGATAAATTTCCTTCTTTATGCAAGCGGTTTTGTAGCGCGATCGGCAGCACGCTGGATTTGAGTTTTTTCGGCCCGGTTTCAAATCCGGCTTGGATTTGTTTTTCAGAACGAAAATTTTTATCAATCCTTTTCGAACCGCAATTGAAACATTATGTATAATAATTGAAATTTACGAAAAATATGAATTAAATGTATGTTTTGTAGCATATAAGTGCTTTTTTAACTACGAAATTATGCATGTTTAAATATATAATAAAAAAAATTTTTTTTTAAAGCGCATATTTATGCCTATAGACCAGAAATTTTTTGTTATTTAAAATTATTTACAGTTATTTCAATGAATAAGCTACTATTTTTCACAGAGAAATAAATTAAAACACGTGATATAAATGCGTGAATAATTGTATTATTTTAATTTTGTTTCTATATGAAAGTATTCCGAATATTTGATGATTTTTTAATATCCTTTTTAAAATTCTTAATATGACTTTTTTTATTTCCGATTTTTGGTTTTGTAATTATTACTTACGTAATAGCTATTTCAGCAATTCAATATCTTTTTAGAACTTATTTTTAAGCACAAAGACAATTATTCTGACTATAATAATAAGACTCCAAAATTTAAAAAATTCAAAAGTTAAAAAGCGAGTTGGTAAAAAACGATACATTTATTTCACTGTGAAAAACATTAGCTTATTTATGTAAATAACAGCACATAAATTTTAAAATTAGCTTAATTTTATGGTCTATAAAAGTTCCAATTGACTTTTTTTTTAGTTTGTTATCATTATTATTTATTTATTTTATCTTTACTTTTAATTAAATATATCAACATGCAAGGATTCGCACTTAAAATTGTATTTAAATAATTAAACTGCATTATATAAAAATATTAAACAAGAAAAAAAAAATGATTTCTGAAAGAATAAGTCCTACATAGACACTTATTCTAATTAAAAATCAAGAATCCCAGACTTTAAAAATCATATTAAAAATATAAAAGCGTATTTTTATAAACCATGAAATATTTGAATGGGGAAACAAAATGAAAATAATATATTTGTTCAGTTATTTTAATTTATTTCTCTGTTAAAAATTGCTGATATTCAATGAAATAACTGTAAATAATTTTAAATAACAACAAAAACTTTCTGTTCTATCAACATATAAATATGCGGTTTTTTGTTTTGTTTTTTTTACTTTTCATTATATATTTAAACATGCAAAATTTCGTAGTTAAAAAAGCACTTATATGCTAAAAAACATACATTTAATTCATATTTTTCGTAAATTTCAGTTATTATACATATTTTTTCAATTGCGGTTCGAAAATGATTGATAAAAATTTTCGTTCCGAAAAACAACTCCGAGCCAGATTTGAACTCGGGCCGAAAAAACTCAAATACAGCGTAGTGCCGATCGTGCTACTGAACCTCTTGCCAAAGAAGGAAATTGATCCGATTATGAACTGTAGCTTAAACTTCGCGACCTAGTTTCTCGAGAACCCCGTGGGGTTGCGCTTTATGACGCTCATATATTTAAATACTAACTATACTCTATCGATACACAAATATTCATCGCATTCGGTGAGACCAACCTCGGACCCTCTCCTTGTAAGATGTAGTACAAAAATATGCCCCCCCCCCTCTCTATTTCCGAATCTACTCAAACTAAAATTATGAAAAAATTAGAGGTAGCAGATGTTAAATTAAACCTCGCAGGAAAATTATAGCGATTGCTTTAGGTCACATAGGTTTTCAGAAAAAGCGCATTTTTCCGTTGCACACAAATTTCGACTCGCGGGCATTCAGCAAAAGTGTTGAGGAGCGTTGATGGTACACCTTTCGAAGCAGAAGTATAAAAGCATTGTTGATAATGATTTTAAAAGAAATCGTTGGTAATTAGCCGAGATATTAACCTTTAGAGACACGGACGGTTTGGTACTCCATGTACCATCGGTTTTTAAAGTGTAGATAACAACTTTTAATGATACATTTGTGTACTGCAATGCCCAGTAGCAGTATAAAACCAATAAAGGACTAATTCAAATTAATCACATAAATACTATGGGATTCGTGACTAATTTGCATTGAGTGGATCTCTCAATACGCCCCCCGTGTCTTTAAAAGTTAATTAAAAATCTATCTATAAAAACTCGGCACGGATGAAGGCGGCGTTGCAACTTTGCGACCTCCTTTCGAAGCGCGCTTAGCACAATGCCAAGTTTAAACTTTGAACATGTGTTTTGTTTTAGATACACGGTAAAACAAAAAGATTATTACTACGATTGATTTATTTTTATGAAATGCCCAATGAAGTTTGAATATGCACTACTTTTATTATCATTACCGAATTAAGTTCATAATAAACAGATTATGATAAGATAAAAAAAAGAGTTAATCAGAATAGTAATATTTGATATTATTTAGGCTTCATATCTCTTTGAACTTTTATGGTATACCCATTCATACTTTTCTAGTATATGGGGCATTCTCACAACCTTCTGACTTTCATGTCCCTGAATAATAATTTTTATTTTAATACACTTTTTTGTGTTTTTTTTTTTTTATTTCATATACTGGGGAACATCACATTGCATGATTGCACAACAATATTAACGAGATAAATAAGTTTTGGATGATGTTGGGGGTTCAAACACCTGAGAAACTCCTATACCGTCCCGTGTCCCTGATGCTTATTTTTAAGTTTGGAGTAGAGATGGGCAACATCGTTCCTTTTAAGGAATCGTTCCCGCCGGAATCGTTCACCGAAAGGAAAAAGTTCTTCGGAGTCGTTCCTTTCGGATTCGTTCCGAAAAAAAGGAACGATTCCGAGAAAAAGGAACGATTTCGAGAAAAAAGGAACGATTCCGAGAAAAAATGAACGATTTTGAAAAATAAAGGATTCCAAGGGGAAAAAAAACGCTTCCGAGATAAAGAGACATGCAATCCATAATATTTTTTACTAATTTATTTTCTTATGTACCCATCCATTTTCTTACGCATCCAGTCGACTTAATTTTGTAATGTTTTGGACAGATGATTTTGTTTTTGAGAGTTCATTTCATTGATCAGAGTGTGCAATTAAATTGCAGTTATTTCTGACTTTATGATTTATGGTATAAAGCATAAATCCTCTTGGAAATTTAAGGGCGGCGCAAGGTCTATTCGATTTTCAGTGTAATCATTGGTTTCTCTTGAAAATATGTCGTCAAATGACCGTCCATTTATATTATTATTTTATACAGTGTGTCTTTACTCTCAACGATGTTCAATGGCTAATTCCTAAACCGTTAGTCATAGACCTATATTACATGTAAATTTCCAACTGGGCGAAAAATGTCCAGACCAAGATTCGAACCCGGGACCTCCTGGTTGAAGCCGTCAGTGCTCTACCATCTGAGCTATCCCGGACGATTCTGGTCGAACTCTTTCACCCAGCTAACCTTGAAGATTACAGCATCTGGTCTGAAACCTGGTTCAGCTCAACAGAATAAATCTCAGGTAATGGAACTCCAGACATCGCTGGATACGAAATTACACTAGATTAATATTAACAGCCCAGTTGGAAATTTACATGTAATATGATTTGTTTACCAATTAGAATAATTGTGTTAATATTAATCTAGTGTAATTTCGTATCCAGCGATTTCTGGAGTTCCATTACCTGAGATTTATTCTGTTGAGCTGAATCAGGTTTCAGACCAGATGCTGTAATCTTCAAGGTTAGCTGGGTGAAAGAGTTCGACCAGAATCGTCCGGGATAGCTCAGATGGTAGAACACTGGCGGCTTCAGCCAGGAGGTCCCGGGTTCGAATCCTGGTCCGGACATTTTTCGCCCAGTTGGAAATTTACATGTAATATGATTTGTTTACCAATTAGAATAATTGTGTTAATATTAATCTAGTGTAATTTCGTATCCAGCGATTTCTGAAGTTCCATTACCTGAGATTTATTCTGTTAAGCTGAACCAGGTTTCAGACCAGATACTGTAATCTTCAAGGTTAGCTGGGTGAAAGAGTTCGACCAGAATCGTCCGGGATAGCTCAGATGGTAGAGCACTGGCGGCTTCAGCCAGGAGGTCCCGGGTTCGAATCCTGGTCCGGACATTTTTCGCCCAGTTGAAAATTTACATGTAATATGATTTGTTTACCAATTAGAATAATTGTGTTAATATTAATCTAGCATAGACCTATAGTTCCAATTACAAAAATGCTTCAAATAAGGTAAAAAATTATTCTGAAAGTCGTTTGGATCAATAAAAATATTTCTAAAAAAGTCACGAAATTTAATTTTTATACGGTCCCCCGGCCCTATAAATGATATTTAGTAAAATTTTCCTGTTCTCTTAAAAGAAAGACAAAAAAAGTCCCATTCATCTAACACTAAATCATGAAGTTATACGAAACTTTGAAATGCAAGACTAATGCCACTTTTCTGCATCCGAATACACATGAGTTTAGCCATGCTTCTAGGGGTCGTAATCAAAGTGCTTAAAGTATTTGAAGTTTTTATTTCATGTGTAGCTGCGATTTGAAAGAAATCGTATTACGACAGATTTTTGTAAGTATTTGAAGCTGTTTCTTTTCATGATTTTTTTAACAAAAATTATGCTATTTTTATAAGCTTTTATTTAACCTATTAACCGCCAAAAGTATAAAGTAGGAATTTTCAAATTTCTTGTTGAAAGTCGCTTGTCACCACAAATTCAGAAAGGTAATTTTCGCTTTATTAAAATATCAAAATTTCTGCCAATAAATAAGGCAATTTTTTTAATTCTAAAATAGTGGTGACAAAGTAATTAATTTAAGCATGCGCAGTTATTTTGACCGTTGCGTGAACGCAACACCAGTCGTTAATGGGTTAACATGAAACGATCGTATGTATGTCTTTCCAGTTCAAAATTTGTACTCGAAATTCAACTTACTTTAAAATATGCGATCGAGGTTAAATTTTACATATTGACGTAAATCAGATGACAATGTAATATTATTATGATTTTCAGTGCTTACCATTATGTACTTATTTTACAGGGTAACACAAAAAATTTCGGATAGATTACTGCCAACAAGTTTTCCAAAAAGTTTTAGATTAGATAACACAAGACTGCGATGGTTGTTTTTTTTTTTTTTTTTTTTTTTTTTAATTATGTATTTTTAAAATTATGATTTTTATGTATTTTTTAGCGCTGAATCCGAAAATTATCTTCATTTTTAACCACCATGACAGGAAGCACTGAATGTAAAAATTACCTTCATATTTAACCATCATGTTAGACTTTTTTGCAAATGGTAAATTTCAAAATAAAAGAATAGCGAAAATCTGATACTATAAAATGGATGTAAAACTTCTTTTATTCAATTTAATTTTATTTAATTCAAGAATTTATTCAATTTTTGGCTTATACTGGGATTCTTACAGCTAAACAGCTCGAGGATCCGATGATGTGTGAAGGGAAGAGGTTCATTTAAAACTTTGAACTTTTAAACTTTGAAATTTACAATTTGCGAAAAATCCTGACGTGATGGTTAAAAATGAAGGTCATTTTCGGATTCAATAGTAAAAAATACATAAAAATCAATTATCAAAAGTTAAAAAAATAACAATCACGTCTATTTTATACTCTCAGATTTCCGTAAATTTTTCACTTTTTAGATTTCAAATTTACGATTTGCAAAAAATCTGTACTTTGTGATAAAAAATGAAGGCCATTTTTGGATTCAGTGCTACAAAATACGTAAGAACTAATTATCAAAAGCTAAAA
Source organism: Maratus speciosus (assembly GCA_963932465.1). Lineage (NCBI taxonomy): Eukaryota > Metazoa > Arthropoda > Arachnida > Araneae > Salticidae > Maratus > Maratus speciosus. The sequence continues at coordinate 418,192,805 of OZ010791.1, forward strand.
CACATGACACAACACAAATTTGCATCCTAGTGTATTTCAATATTGCATTAATAACATTTCAAAATATGTGTCATTTTGCAAAGAATCGAGGCTGTTGCTTTTCAACATTTTATTTAACGAAAATTCTATTATTTTATTCCTGTTATATGTTTAGTACAAGCTGTATATTTCGCATTAATATTTCAGAATGTTTATAGATTTCAAATTTATAATGCAATGTTAATTTTACTATCAACTATTTTTTTTTATATGTACCTGAAGATCATTTATATTTCTAGTAAATTTGTAAATGACCCTTATTTCGCAGCAAAAAATGTGCTCCAACTTTAAACAGTGATTACTTCGGTCGGTTTTAATCGTAGAATAATAGTACTTTTATTTGTCTTACTTGTAAGCGTAATAGGAAAGTTTTACTAACTATAACTTGAAGGACCGGGGGACCGTATAAAAAATTAAATTTCATAATTTTTCAAGAAATGATTCTATTGACCCAAATCACTTTTTAAATACTTCTTTGCCCCCATTTAAAACATTTTTGTAATTGGAACTATATGGCTATGACTAAAGGTTTAGGAATTAGTCATTGGACATCGTTGAGAGTGGACATCCTGTATAGGAAATTTTATTATTGCTCTGATATTTGTCACCAGGGTCTAGGAATTTTTAGTCTCATAGATTCCTCTTCAAAATCTACCTCTAGGTAATCTTAATTTCATTTTTCATTCTGAATCTCATTTTTCATTTGGATGGCCCTACTGGTTTGGATATGTAACTTGTTAAAATAGATTACATTTTTGTTCGTTTTGTTCCAGTGTCCGTACTTTCAATAACTTTATCCCATTTATCGTCTTTCTCCTCAGTTCCCTAACTTTACGCACACAGGATATTTCGCATAATTCATCAACATTATTCACTGCCTTCAGGATCTGGTTCAGAAGTGGAACACCCTATTCTATAGCAATAATCTTGTAGTGCAATTCAGTGATATATATCAATTTTAATGCATTTGAAATAGCTTAATGTTATTAAAATGCACTGCAAACGACTTTTTCCCGTTGACCATAATGTAACGAAATACTTTTGAGTGCCCCTGTAAATGAACTATTAATGCTACACTCTTCATATTGAACACCAAACATCCCATGGTAAACATAATTAACATATATCAATTGCATGGGAATCCGAGTATATTTAAGGGAGTTAGGTATATCACACACTGAGACGACAGAACGACATGAAGCGCAACATGAAGTGCAAAAACCGGTCGAAACAAAGAACGAAGTTGTTACAAACTTGTTCTAAACCAGTTTTTCTAGCGAATTCAAGCGACATGTCTTATGTGTCGCCTTAGTGTGTGACTTGCCTTAGAGCGTGAACAGACGGTCTGACGGACAGACAAACCGCATTCATAAACACTAACTTCATTGGAAAGGGTTAAAAAGTAAAGCACGTTTTTGCACACCGTCTTTCCTGAGTGACTGATGTATGTCTTGTCTTATACCATAACATCGCTATTTGTAAACTGCTGTTAACTACGTAGAATTTCAATAAACTTACAGCTCTTTTTGAATCTCCAATTTCACGAGAACCTACAGAAATTTCTCTAATTTCACACCCTCATCCGCCGTCACCCTCTCTCCACTTATACTGAACCCTAGTTCGATGTGAGTGAATTGCGATGCTAATATGTTTGTTTGGATTGGGATCTTTGGAGCTTCATAACTCATGAAGTCATGCAACACTTGTGTTACACGAAAGGGTAAAAGTTCCTTCAGATGATTTGTAAACAGATTCATTAGCAGCATGGCTATGGCTAGTGATATTTATAAAATAATATTATATATATTAATATTATAATATGCATATATATAGTAATATATATGATTTTATACATATATAGTACATATTATCTCCGCCAAAAGATATAGTGATTCACTAAACTTCAAAGTTCTATTTCTTTAAATTTGAAATTTGCTAACATTTTAACTGAAAAACGGTTTATTGGTTTAAGTTAAAGCTCAAAGTTAAAATTGATCTATCCTCCCGTCCTAACCTCATCGAACCCCTGAGCTGTTTAGCTGTAAGAAACCCAGTATAAGCCAAAAAATGGAATAAATGATCGAATTAAATAAAATTAAACTTAATAAAAAAGTTTTACATCTATTTTATAGTATCAGATTTTTCGCTGTTTTTTAACCTTGAAATTTACGATTTGAGAAAAATCCTGACATGATGGTTAAAAATGAAGGTAATTTTTTTATTCAGCGTTAAAAAATACATAAAACGTAATAATAAAAGTTAAAAAACACAACCATCGCAGATTTATGTTATCTAATCTAAAACTCCTTCTTAAACTTGTTGACGGTAATTTATCCGAATTTTTTTGTGTTATCCTCTAATATAAGTATGTATAAGATGGTAAACGTCGAAAATCATAATAATATTACATTGTCATCAGATTTAAGTCACTATGTAAAATTTAACTTCGATCGGACATTTGAAAGTGAGTTAAAGTTCGGGTACAAATTTTAAACTGGAAAGACGATCGTTGCAAGTTAAATAAAACCTTATGAAAATAACATAATTTTTGTTAAAAGAAATCGTACCCTCAAATCCTTACAAAATAAACCATATGTTAAAATACAATTATTTTAACTAATCTGAAACTTAACTAATAAAAGTTAACTCAATCGTAATAATTGTACCATCTCTTTCAAAGTGCAGATACCTTGAAATAAGTTTAAGTACTTTATATATGACCCCTGAAAGCATGGCCGAAATCATCTGTTTTGAGATGCAAAAATGTGGTGTAAGTTATGCATTCCAAAGTTTCATAACTCGGTCAATTTTGATGTTAGATGAATGGGACTTTTTTTTTTGTCTTACTTGTTAATGTCACAGTAAATTTTTACTAAATACCACTTATAGGACCGGGGTACAGTATAAAAATTTAAATTTCGTAATTTTTTAATAAATGTTTTCCTTGACCCAAATCGCTTTAAAAATAACTCTTTATCTTATTTAAAGTTTTTTTGTAATTGGAAGTGTGCATCTAGGGCCAACTTGCGTTCTGAACAGCATTCCAGTTGAAAACTTCCAGGCTCGCATAAATGGGTGGCAGAGTCGTTGCAATGGTGTAGTAATGCAGAAGTCAGTCATTTTGAAAAAATATTAAGTGTCTGTAAAGTTATCTTAAAAAAAAAAAAAAAAAAAAAAAAAAAAACGAATTTTATGGACTCAGTCAGTACTTTCTGGACAGACCCTGTATATGGCTTCATTTGACCTAGGTTTAATATGTTTCGCACCAGACATTTTTTTTAGTAATGAAATCAAATAAATTCACTTAGTAACCTGAAATTAAATGAATAAAGATTCATCAAATAAACTTTCTTGTTTAAAAAGGTGTTAGACTGGGCCAAGTTAATCCACGCGTTACCAAAGATTAGTGGGAGCTTGTCACCTCTGTATATGTTACAGTTAAATACTTTTTTGATGATTTCTTAAACTTGAATAATAATTATATTAAACTTGTTTGCCTTTTAAATTTTTTATAGGTTCTATAGCAATTTTTAAGGCGGAAACGGAACCACTGATCCACTTAAACCTTTTGAAATGATAATAAACATTTTGAACTGTATGAAATGAGCTGAAATTAAACTAATTAGAATGTGCCAAGAGAAAGAATTTAAAAGAGATATATTATGTCTCAGGACAAAACTAATGTTTCATAGGATAAACTGAATTTTTATACCCATTTCTAGATAACGAGGTAATTTCAAGTGTTGTTGTCTTGTTCACAACAACTAAATTATAGTGGCAAATTTCCAGTAATTTTTCCAAAAAGGCATAAATTAACTAGATTAATTGGAGAAGAGTATTATAAAAAATATATTTACATATTACCCTCCATGAGTTACTACTTAGTATAAGGCAGAAATTCTGGTCTTTAAATGGTCTTAATCATTGTAGAAAAATAGTTCATAACATCATAACTGCGTAATTTACTTTATGGAAAAATCAGCCTCTCATAATCGGCCCTAAGGGCAACTTATCTCCTGAAAGGGTCATGTCGAATTTTCCATTTAAATGTGTTACAGTCAGGGTTGGGGTTTTGGACGCCCAAAACTAGCTTTGGACAGGACATAAGGGTTTTACTGTCCAAAACTGTACTAAAGTGTCCAAAACTGTACTAAAGTGTCCAAAACCTTAAAAAAAGCAACATTCCACTTGTAACCACTGCACACTTATTAAACATATGAATAAATATAAATATCTTACAATATATTTTACTAACATTACATTTAATTCTTTGGTAAATGAAAAACAAATTTTTCTAATATCTGTGTCACATAAAAAGTTCTGTTTCTGTTAAAATTGAGTTATAATAATAAGAAATTCTTTATAATACCACACATGTAGTATAGGGAGGAGAGATTTGCTTAACACTAGTGCTTTTGTTTCAATTTTTGTGCAAGAAAATGTTACAAAGAAATTTCTTTTAAATAATGTTTCATTGTAAATTATCTTTTCTAGATTATAGGATAATGAAAGAAAACACAAATATTTAATTTAAAATCTAGAAGTTATTTTTCAAAATATGTATTTTCATTATGAATTTAATCTAATTCTGGTGAACATTCTATTTCTTAAAAGTTAAATAGTGTTGTTATAATAATAGTCATATAATATAGTGTTATAATAATAGTCAATATCTAAATGTTTCATAATCAAACAAAATCAATAATTTTTATATTATTTCTTAATATACACATATACAAAGTTGCCAGCAGTAAGCTGGTTTAATCAGTATGCTGAACCTGAACTCCATTTATCAATTCTGTCCAGTAACAACTCTCGGGACTTTCAGTAACAGAATCAGAATGTATTCTTCATAAAAATTGTTAGTACTTCTATTAACTACTATTATTTAAATGAATAACATTAAAATTATGATACGTAATTAAATTTAATATCTTTTTAATGTAATTACTTTGTTACGTAGGGCAATTAGGTTGTTACTACTAAATTGTTAGGTAGTATGACGTAGGGTAATTAGGTTGTTAATACTAAATTGGTATTTTTGTATTGTAATCCTTTTGCCAATTTTTTAAACTTTTAGCATTGTTCTGATAAATACAATTTTACTACAAAATATAGTTTTGGACAGTTTAAGACAGTCTTAGACAGAAGGGTTTTGGACAGTACGGTTTAAACCATGGATTTTACCGTGGTTTTTACCGTTGTGTCCAAAACCTTGCCAACCCTGGTTACAGTTGATTTTTTGGAGAATTCCAAGATAAAGTACCCTAATCGAAGGAAAGGTAAATTGAATTACATGTGTACTTTCACTTACGTTGTTACTTAGGCCTGTCATTTAGGATTAGTAACTGATTTATCAAGCGATGCATTTATGAATGCTCTAAAAAGCTTTATCAGCAGGCGAGGAAAAATGTTCTTGTATCATTTAGACAATGCAACAAATTTTACAAGAAGAAACACCGAACCAAAAAGATTGAGAGAATTAGTAGAAAAATCATGTGAAAATTTATACAACTTTTTTGTCAAATGAAGAGATAGATTAGAATTTCATTCCTCCAAAAGCTAATCACAGAGGTTTTAGGAAGGCGGACGTCAAGTTACCAAATCATATGAAAAATTCTGGACTGTAATTGCCAGAATTGAAGGAATTTTTAATCCCCGTCTGTTTCATCATTTCTTAACTGATTTAGAGGATTATGACGTCTTAAAACTTTTTAATTGAAAAGACCTATTACAGCTGTTCCAGAGCCTACTCTCTTAACTATAAGTGATAGTAGGTTAAAAAATTGGCTAAAATAATTTGGAACATCAAGAAAAGATGGCTTAATAATTGCATTAGTGCATTACAAGAGGGAATAAAACGATATTATGAGAAGAGAAAATTAGATAGGGCACTATTACGTTTGTTTTGAAATCAAACAATTTGTCAGTTTATAACTTGTTATTAAATAGAATAGTAAAAGTTTTTCTAGGAAAAGATGATAAAGTAAGGGTTGTAACAGTAAAAATTAAAACGAGAATTTTTAAAAGACGTGATCAGCAGGAATGATTAACAGAAACAATTAAACAACCAATTGGAAGAAGGGAATAAACGCCACTTTTTGACACATTCATTTTTCTACATTTTTACATTCTTTAGACGTGTAGCGCTTAATTGTGAGTTCGAAGAAAATAACAAAAACCATTCGCTTCGTATGTTTTTTTTATTTTCTTCGAACTCACAACTAAGCGCTACGTCTAAAGAATGTAAAGGTGTAGAAAAATGAATGTGTCAAAAAGTGGCGTTTATTCCCTTCTTCCAATTGGTGGTTCAGTTTATATGTAAAATACGGAAGTACAATTTTAGGTTATCTTTTGAGTGTGTTTTTTTTAATATAAAATGTTTTGTAGCAACATTTTGTATAACTGTATTGCTTTGTGTTTGAATTCACTGATCTTTGCACTGTAAAATTTCAATTTATTAAATGTTTGTTAACGCGTAACGCTGGCCTGTACCTCCAAACTTGTGCCCTCGCGCAGTTATGGTAGTGACCGTTCTTTGTCAACTGATAAATTTTGCTTAATTGGTGTACTCATGCTTGTACTTGGAAACGCTTGGTATAGTTTCCAGATATAGATGATTGAAATCTTCTATTATTTTAATTTAATTATGTAGTATGACTATAAATGGAATCACTTGATGTAATTTTAGTAACCCCGTAGGGAAGAAGAGAAATTTTCATCAAAGAGAGGTGTTTGTTCTTCTGTGTGAAATAAATGACTTATTTTTGTAGCATCAAAGATATCTTTATTGAGTATTAAAAATTTAGATGCATAAAAATTATGCTATCTATCTTCTATATTATAATCTTCTATATTATAAAGGACAAACATATCTGTGCGTAACGCATACGTCATTTTGCGAATGGCAACACTTTGAAATTTGAAATAAAATTTTGGTTTTGCAATTTTCTCTTCTGCAAATTTTTAAACTTCTAAACGTCGCACATTTTAAATTTTTACACCGTCATATAAGAAAAAAACTGCTCTTTTAAATGCAATTTGTTTGAAAGCTGTATCTCAATTTATTTTTGAGATATTAATTTTTTTGTAGTTTTTAATACCATTTTTCTTATCGTGGCAACAAAAGTAGCTCATTTATATTGAAAGTCATTGAAAGTAAACGTAAAATAGTCCAAAATAGGAGATACTGTATCTTTTTGTTGCCATTTTCAAATAAAACCTGAAAAAAAAGTTGAAATTAAAACATGGGCTATGTCTAGAATATTTTGTGTTATTCTGTGATAATGACGTCATATGTATACTTTTCTATAAACGAAGTTTAAGTCTGGACTGTAAAAGTGGATTGATTTAGCGGATGAAAATGACATCATTTTTATAAAAAAAGCGTGTATTTTAATTCTTAAACCTGAATTATGTGTTGTAGAAGTGCGTCATTTTCACAGCCCAGCTGCTATGAAATTCTTCACAGGTGAAAATGCTTCACTTTTGAAAATAATGTAATCGAAATCACACACTGATAAAACGCGATATTTTACAAAAAATTAGAGTGTCTTTATAAAAGAGAAGTGACAAGCAAATAATAGCGATTTATTACAGAAATTGATGATTTTCGCCTGGAAGGATTTGCTTCGCCGAGTTAGACAAGCAAACATATAATTCGTGGTTTAAAATAATATCATGTTCCTGAAGTTTTTGTCCAAAGTTCTGTCGAATAATAAAATTTTAATGCTATTCTTTAGGACATTCTACTATAATTTTATATGCTTAATTTAATTTAATGCTTATGATTATTATTTAATTTATATGCTTAATTTAATTTTTCCCAATTTTATATAATCTACTAGGGGGCTCTGCCCCCTACGAGCTACGCTCGCCAACTCCCGTTCCGACTCCCCAGATTCTAAAAGTAGGATAATTTCACCGGCTTTAAAAAGATTTAATTATAATTTTAAAAAACAGTGGCGATCTCCCTGGAAATGGGTTTTCATTCATATTCCTTTGATTTGAGATTTTTAAGGCGAAATCAGCGTCTGTTAAAGAATACAATGGCTGTTTTCGTCTTTGTTTTTAAAAAAATAGTTGAAAATTTGAAAAAAAGCTAATGTAAAATGAATGTAAACAGAGTCTTTGTCTCTCGGTTTTTTAACAGCTCTATAAGAAAATTCGTTTAAATAACACATTTGAAATGTATCGTTTTATATCTGACGTAATTTTCACAAAAGTTTTCTTTCTCTTTTTAACATAAATATGAAAAAAACTTTTGTTCTTTGAAAGGAAATATTATTTGCGCTGTCTTAGAATTCACGATAATAGTTGAAATAATTATCTCAAAATATGAAATAAATGTCTCGCGCAAATAATTTTTTTTTAATTTAAACTGTTTTGCCAACTGTCAATTATTTGGCCTTTTTAAATATGACGTAAATTTCCTAAGTTTGCGACTTTTAACGCATAATAATGAATTTATTATTTAAAAATTTTCTTTCTCTTTTAAAATTCATGTGTAGCTATAGTTTTTATGACGTAATTTTCAATATTTTCTTGATTTTTAACGCGCAATAACTTAATTCTCATTTGAACGTTTTGGTACTTTTCGGTTAGCCGGCCGCCAGTGTTATATATACAATAAATATACACATATGTGTACATATATATATGCATATGTATGCATATATATATATGTACATATATGGGTATATATATGTGTATATATATATATATATATATATATATATATATATATATATATATATATATATATATATATATATATATATACATATATATATAACCATTAATTAAACATCACCGACCATCATCAAAAACTGCAATATTGTGAATGATTGACTACACGCCATAAACCAACAATATAGAACTGCATGTGTAAAATAAAGTACCGTATACCCAATTACAAGAATTAACATGGAAGAAAAAAAGAAGAATATGGATTCCGAAAAAATTGAAAAACTTATGTATTGAATTACGTTTTCAAGAGTACAGAATTCAATGATATAAGCAAATCGGTTGTTTTCTGTGGGAAAAAAGCTATAAGCTGAAAATTTTTTTTCCCCTGTACTCAAACAACCAATATAATAAAAATAATAGTTTCAAGATGAATACAGAACATTTTCAAATGGCATGAAATGGAAAAAAAAACTACAACCCATTAAATATCTAATTTATAGCAAGAGAAATCCCACAAAACATACCGTATTAATTCCCAGTAGATTTTCAAAATATATTCCCGCACATGGAATCCAAAAAGCATGATAAGATCAAGGTGAATAAAACAGTTAAGTTAACACAGAAATTAAAAGCTATGGAGTCAGTTAATTCATGTTGAAATATTGTGATAAATATAATTAATATAATATAAATAAAAAATAATTACATTATTTATAATACCTAAAAACAATTTTAAATTGTATAATAACAATTTTACAACATTGCCAATATTCAGCGTTAATTACCACCTAGTGTAAAATATTAAAATTATGACTTTAAAGAGGGTATTTAAGAATACAAAATTTACGGTGCTGCCAGCTATTATTATTTTATACAAATGCCACAGTAAGTAGAACCTAATACATGCTAATGAATTAAAATGCATCAACTGCATTCCTACACACATCCTAATATAAACAATACCATACTGTACTTCATTATTCAGAAATTTTTTTAAACAAATTAAATGTTAATACAATATATCCTATTATCATACCATTAAAACTACACTGAGAAATTAAAAAACTTTTTTAACTTGATAATATATAGAATATAGGCTATATGCTATAAAATAAAATAAATTATATATTATAAAAATATAATAGTCGTAATATTTAGCTTTACATATAAAAAATGAACAGGAAAAAAAAAATAAATAATTAAATTATAAAATAAATAAATAAAAATGGATGTTTATATAAGATTGTCAGATACTAAAATTCCAAATAGCCTAAAGATCACATATACAGTGTGTGAATTGTCCTTATATTAGTCATAAAAAAGCTAAAAAACAAAACAAAATATGATTGTGCCAATCAAACATGTAAACCGATAATTAATCATGGAATACAATGTTGAAAATAAAACACTATTAAATAGTATAGAGGAATAATAATAATAAAAACTATTTATCCAATTTTAATACATACAGTATAACATTAGTTAATCAAATAAACCAATATGCATAATAATCACTAAAAAGTTGGTATACTATTAGTAATTTATGTGACATTGTCCTGAGTAGACTAAATTAAAAATAAGTTAATATTGAATTTGATTAAATAAGTTAAATTTAATATGAAATTTAAAAAAAAAGAGGAAAAGTCACCAATTACATATAAAACATCAAATCAACATCCATATAAAATACGTATTAGAAATGTAGTTATAATACAAAAGCCCCATTTATATATATATATATATATATATATATATATAAATTAACCATTGCGTATTATCCAGACAACACCACCCTCCTCCGTACTCTAACATCTATCCACCCAACCATCCTATAGTAATTGTTTATTTTTATTTTACAATTTTTAATTTTTTATAAATATTTTTTATTTTATAATTTTTTTGTAATTTTGTTTACGCATGTGTTAATTTTTTTTTCTTTTATATAGATCATGTAAGTACTAATTGTATATTAATGAATATATGAATTTTTTTGGAAAACCATGATTTAATGCATCATAAATTAGTTTTTTAATATTATTGTTAATTAGATGAGAAGAACATAAACATTTTATTCTATATAAATTATTAAGTAGTATATTTCGATATACAGAATGATGAAGACAATATTTAAAATTTGTAAATGTATTAACTTTGAATTTAAATTCTTTACGTTTATCATATAAATCAGTTATTGTTTTGTTGTCTTTTATTGTAATTTTAAGATCTAAGAAGTTAATAGTATTGTTAGATAAGAGGTTTTCCGTTAATTCCAAATTAGTGGGATAATCAACTGGAAATTGAGAAATTTTCCATTGATCAGTGGCAATTAAAATTATGTCATATATATATATGTACATATAACACTGGTGCCCGGCTAACCGAAAAGTACCAAAGTTTTTTTCTGATTATAATAGCCACGTGTAAATAAATTTTTAATTTGAAGGAAATATTATTCTTTGCGCTTTTTTGAAAATTGGCACAGTTTAAAATAATACCCTTTTCTAAAATATATAAAAAATATCTCTTGAAATGCTTCAAATTTGAATTTAAAATTGTGATAAATCCTCAAAAAATGAGTCAAATTAAAAAAATAAATGTAGTCTGCACACCGGGAACTTTAAAGTTTTATTTTTAAAAGTTAACTACTTTACTAGAACTTTTAAAGTTTTATTATTATTAGTGTTTACATTCCTACGTATAGCTTTTGCTCAAATAAATTTTTTTTAGTGAAACAATTTTTAGCAACTTTAACATTAAATATCTCTTAAAATAATTATTCGAATTAAAAACTGTCCGCATCAGCGTGTTTCTCAAACATTTCTCTATAATAGCATCAATTTTCACATTTTTGTATGAAACAGTTTTCTTAATATTAATGAAGAAAGACCACCGGTCACAAGAAATATGGATGTCGATTTAGGAGTGTACCGGGAAGATCTACGCAGATTTTTATTGGTCCATTTCCAAACCATTACTTTTTTTATATATATAGAAGGATATATTTAAATATATCCTTCTACATATATAAAAAATATTAAAAACACAAGTGTGTTTTTAGTCATCTGCCCTGATCTTTCTGCTGAACCCATCTACAAAGGAAAGATCTTCATTTGTAGATATGTGATCGCTCTATCTTTTTTTTTTTTTAATCCCTACTTTTATATTTTAATTTTAAAAGCATTTTATGAAATTTCTTCAAAATGATGAAAATTAGAAGCTTTCATTATTGCAGACAAGAGAGAAATAATGAGGTATTTTTATCTTTATTCATGCTATTTTCTGATAAAAATTCAAAATTGTTGATAAAAATTGTTGTATAGGGTTTAGTGTCGCGAAATCCCATTAGTAGCAGAATATTATATTAGGGGCATAGTAACGGAAAATGGCATACTGCTTTTGAAAACACGCATTTTTCCTCCTAAATTTTCTATATTGTTTTTCCTTCTGTATGTCTACTGTTACTAAGTTTCAGACACTAGGCGAAATGCTTATTTAAGTGAAAATGAAGTCATATTTAAAAGAAAACGATCATTTTCTTAGATAAAACTAAACATTTTAACACAAATGCGTCTAAAAAACATAAATTACGCAAATTTTTACTCTCCGAAATTGAGATTAGAATCTCAAGTAAAGAGTGCGTCTGTTCACAGAAAAGATGTTGCTGACAATCGTGACTTCAAGTTTTGAGTTAAAATCATTTTTAAATGATCAAACAAAATACAATTTTTTTTAAAATGATGAATATGGATATGAGAAGTGCGTATGCAAATTTTGAGAAGGTGAAAATTGCTGTTTTTCATTCCGGAATACCAAGCATAAGAGCCTCAATTGATAACCATATCCTAATAACTGATCTTTATTATATTTTACTGATTAAGTATCTATCTATATTATAAAGAACAAACGTATCTGTGTGTAATGCTGACGTCATTTTGCGAATGGCAACACTTCACGATCAAATTCGGTCGCTACTGCAATTTTTTAATCTTCTGACCATCGTAAATTTTCAATTTTCGTCGCATAGGGAAAAAAATTTACTTCCAAATGCAATTTGTTTAAAAACTGTATCTTAATTGACTGATGTATTATATTTTCTAAAATAATTTTTAAGCATGATGTTTTTTATGTTTATCTTATCACGTGCCGGTTTCAATACATAATAATAATAATCATTTTGCATATAAAGCAACAAACATTTTTTAGCATTTATTTCTCACTATTTTTGAATAACGAAATTAATACTTCCTTTATAATCAAATAAAAGAATAATATTTAAAAAAACAACAACAATCTAACATATTTGTGAAAGACAAATTACCGAAATTAATACTTCTTTTATAAGCAAATAAAAGAATAATATTGAAAAAACACAAATCTAACATATTTGTAATCGTACAATTTAAATTTTTAGATCACCAAATAGGATTTTTTTTCGAATGGAATTTGTTTGCAAATTTCGTCTCAGTTTACTGATTGTCCATGGTTTTAAAAATAATTTTAAAGCATGAAATATTTTTTAATTTATCTATATCGCGCGGAGCTCGATTACGACAGATTAATCCATTTGCCCTTAAAGCAAAATAAAGAGTTCGTCATTTTCTTACGGCTATTATCCATTTAAAAAAATTCCCTATGAATAAATAAATAAAATAATATAAATAAAACACAAATTTAACAGGCATGTATAAGCTCTGAAATTATCATAATATAAAAGGACGCCATAAGTAGTCTAATCTTGGTCAAATAAGTCATAGCATGCGGCGAATAAGAAAATATCGCTTTTGATAAATTTCAAAAATTTATTTGATTGTATAATTCGTATTTTCCGTATGAAAAATGCTGTTTTAAAGAAAGTTGGCAATATAAAAAATTTATTGCTTATAAAAAAATTATTAGTTTTCAATTAACAAAAATGTTTTCACCTATATTCTTTAACCCGGGAAGCCCGGGTATGATCCCCTAGTTAATTATAAACCGCAATGTAGCATAATTGAGTGTATGAGGCTAATATAAAATATAAACGAAAAAGCAACAAATATAACATTGGAAAATTCTTTCAAACAACTGCTAAGTAGTATATATACAAATCTAGATATAGATCATATACAGGGCTGAACAAAAGAATTCGACAACCTTTCTGATTATCGACTTTCTGCCGAAATTGGGTTTTCTAATGCTGTTTTTTAAACTGTTTCCTAATCTTCTGTCACCTTTTTAAACGGTGAAGTTTCGTTGCAGTATTCTATATGTGTTGGAAAGTGTTTCATTTATGTGCTTGGCGCATGAAGTTTCTTTCTTGTTTTTATTGATTAAGTATATTTCTATAATAGGTACTCTTGTACGGTATTGTTCTATATTTCCTGATTGACTGTACTACTGTCAGTTTCATAAAGCCAGTTATTAATGACGATATGAAATAAAGAAGAAAAATTTTCCCATTTCCTTAACATAAAATAAGTAATACTGTCATAATGATCTCTATAACAAAACATTATTCTAAATATTTAATACTTTAATTTGAAATATTCTACATATGCTTGCCAAAAGAAACAGAAAAAAGAACTATTACTTTCTTTCTAGACAAAAGTATGATATAAATTATACATTGTATTTTCATTCTGATTCCCTTTTCTCCATGATTTTTATTTTTTATGGATTACTCATTATTTATTGAAGAAAAGCATCTAAAAAGAAATGGGGCAAAAAAGTATTTAATAATGATTTTAATCTTCAAGGCACTCATACTTTCAAAATATTTATCGATACTCAGATTGTCAAGATACTCATTTTATATATGACAATCTTATAACTTGGGGATATTTTCTGTCGGCTGAAAAAAAATCGCACGTGTATTTACTTATTCTTTATTTTAATTAAAGTTTCAGATTGGCAGCTGTATTGCATTTTCTAATTATTTACAAATGACAAATGGCAACTGCATTCATTTTTAATTCCTTTATTGTTATCCTTGTATGTTGTTCTTCAACATCTGCAACTAGTAAGTAATAACAAAATCAGTTTTCGAAGTTATCAACCTAGATTTTATTTTGTGAATTGAATTTTTATTTTGTGAAATAATTAGAGATCCCTTTTATATCTTTGATATCTAAAAATAAATAAATAAATAAATAAATAAGAAAAGAAAGAAATAATAAAAAAACCCATTAAAACTAAAATACAAAATAGAATATATCAACATATTTTTTTCGACTTATTAAATTATTTGGTTTTCAGATTTCGATATCATAGATGGTAAAGGGATAATACGAATATAAAATATTACTGGATAAATTATTTAAAGTGTATTTTAATTATATTATTAGCTTTCAAACTGAATGAAACTGATATGGGTACTTACATATTATCCAGGCCAGGTCCGATACAACTGGCATAGTGCCAATTATACTAATTACAGTAGCCCTTAATTCTTGACAACTGTAGCTATAGCATAGCATATTACCTTCTAATAGCTATAATATAATTAAACAAAAACCTAATTTGAAGAACAAATTAAAAAACCAATATTTATTTCCTACATTGCTTAAGAAGGGACAGATATTAAGATATTTCATTCAATTCGTTCTACATTTAATGTTAAATTTTTGTAACAAATAAGTTAAACCAATTGAACATTAAAAAATAAAAATAAAATTCATACAACATGATACTTTATTAAACACCCTAAAAACTTAGATTCCGTTCAAATACAAATCGTCCGATCGATAGATAGATCGGTCGTAGAATGTATAGATTTATTAGAAGACTAAAATCTTGAAAATTTTGCTCAAGGGAGCATTTCGAAGTTTATAAGGATTTTTAAAATACTTAAAATGTAGGAAAATAATAATAAAAAAAGACTACGTCGGTGTCGAATGTCTACTTTCTGACGGTGAATATCATATTTCGATTATTATACATATTAAGTAATGCGTAATCACCCTGTTAAATTTTCTTACTGGTTAACATGGGATTTCGCGATAGGCTCGAAAACCTGTATTGGAAAAGCTTGTATCGATGCTGCAACTGAATCTATTATTAACATATTGCATGTCTGGGATTTCCTTATTCTTGTAATAACAAGCAAAAGCTTATGTGAATGATTCTAAATGTTGTTGAACAATGGTTACCATCTACCGTTTGACGTCTTTCTCTCTCCTATTCATCAAAATTTAATATCACTTGTAGATTTTCTTCAGTCAACTGCCTTCTTCACAATATTGATTTCCCACCTCAAATAACTTTCTTATAAAATGACAACAAAGACAATTTGTTCCTTGAATTAAAGGAAAAATAAAAATTACCTGTTTTGGCAAATAAGTACAGAATAACATGTATTATATCAAAGCTTGATATAATTTAATATTAACTTGCTATAATCTAAAATTGCACAAAACAATAATTTCTTAAAATATTAGTTTCGTTTTTTATTAATAGAAAATAAAATATGTAAATAATGTTCAGATATTTCTGGAGACCTTTAAAATTTTCCAGTGGACCACCGGTGGTCTACGGATCAATGGTTGGAGTCCTCTGGCGTAGAGTATATTGGCATCTTTAATCCATGTAGCTCGACTTAGATCGTATAGTTGTTATAAAGTACAGTTTGTGTCCAGTTTAAATGAATCTAATGTATATTGCGCCTTTTAAGAAAGACTTTCACAACTCATAAATATAATTTTTAAAATGGTACATAAAAATGATTGTTAATATATCACTTTTTACTTTCTTCTATCTCCAATAGAAGAAAGTATTGTAATCGAACTTTTTTTTTTCGACGGATTTACACGTTTTAGGGGTTCAGAGATCCCAAAAATCATGTTTATACAAAATGTCTGTCTGCCCCCCCATGTGTCCGTGTTTCGCCATTGAACCATCGAAAAGTGTATGAAGTTATGCATAAATTGAACCAAATTTTTTGTGTATGTATTTGGCTGTGGCAAGCAGGTCCTCCTTCAATTTAGAAATATTCTGCCGGATTGGGGCGCTATAATAGCAATTTTTGTGCCATTTTCATTATTGTGCCATCAAGAAGTGTATGAAGTTATGCATAGAATTGAACCAAATTCTTTATGTATGTTTTTCGGTTATGGAAAGTAGGTCTTCGCTGAATTTGAAAAAATTCCACTGGAAAGGGGCGCTGTAATAGCCATGTCTGAGCCATTTTCATTAGTGTACCATCAAAAAGTGCATGAAGTTATGCATAGAATTGAACCAGATTTTTTGTGTATGTTTTTGGCTATAGCCAGTAGGTCCTCTCTGAATTTGAAAAAATTCTGCCGGAAGGGGGCGCTGTAATAGCGATGTCTGTGTCATTTTCATTAGTGTACCATTGAAAAATGTATGAAGTTATGCATAAAATTGACTGAAATTGTTTGTGTATGTTTTTGGCTATGGCCATCCGGTCCTCCTTTAATTTGGAAATACATTCCGTCCGAAAGGGGCGCTGCAATAGCGATGTCTGTGCCATTTTCATTATTGTACCATTAATTAGTGTATGAAGTTATGCATAGAATTGAACCAATTTTTTTGTGCATATATTTGTTTGTGGCCAGCAGTTTCCCCTTGAATTTGATAATATTTTGCCGGAAGGGGTTGCTATAATAGCGATTTTTGTGCCATTTTCTTTATTTTACCGTCGGAAAGTGTATGAAATTATGAATAGAATTGAAACAAATTTTTTGTATATGTGTTTGGCTATGGCCAGCAAGTTCTCTTTGAATCTGATCATATTCCGCCGGAAAGAGATGATGTCATAGCGATTTTCGTAGTTCTGTTGTCCATCGGCGGCTCGTGCAGCGACAGGAACTCGCGTCCTGCTAAGTCGACTATTCGCAAAAAGCTGATGTATAACAAAATAACGAAAACTATTGATTTTAATATATATCATGATCGAGATGAACTCATTTTTACTACGCTTCATTGATTGAATCAGAAATTTAAGATGAAAATCAAAGTTGGTATAGTATTGAACTAATAATATTGCAGTATTAACATCTGTAACTATTTTTTGAAATATTAAGATGTATGAGATAGTAGAAAGTTTTGGGATTGTCAGTTAATGTATATGCCAACCAGTTTATTAATAAGCTTGTCAGAAATTCTATTTCAACACATTGCCGATAGATGGGAGACTTCTTCCAGCGATCTTACACATAAAAATGATATAAACATTCAATTATCTTTATATGTTGTGGTTGTCCGAAAATGCACTTAAAGCTGTGCGTTCTTTTGTAAGAAGTAGTGATTTCTGCATCTTTACATAATTACAGTACTGTAAAAATTTTTGTTAGAATTGTTAATGTCTATTGTGAAAGTAAAAATACTATCGACAGAAATGCTTTCACTTCTATTCAATAAACAGTCGAATTTATATTACTGGTAACCTTTTGTTCAAAAGATATTTCAATCACTGTCGTTTTGATCTTAAAATAAAGTTATTTTTGTTTCAAACGTTGTAAAGCAATTGAGGATTGAAAGGTGATGTATGGATGAAGTGTAATCATATTTTCAAATATCTCAGCCATATTATTAGTTGGTTTAAAAATAGCTACAAAATGCCTTTAATTAAAGCTGAAGTACTTTTTTTTAAATAGAAAGTTGTTTGCGCATAAGTGTCTTTTGGGTTCAATGCCTTAACAGTTGAGAATGTAATTCCAATGCATAGATGATGAAACATGTATTATATATAGTAACATCTAAAGGGAAGCTTTATTCTTGTAATTTAGAAATCCAATAATGCACAAAGACATCGACGAAAGTTTAGAACTTAAGTTTTGTTTTGTGGATTAGAAGTAGACCGTGATTTCTGACACAAACCAAAAGTAAAAGTTTATTGTTGCTGGAAGAAATCTCATCATCGTTATATTTCTCCAAGGCCAGTTACATAGCTTTTTGAATATTGTCAGTGAAGCGAGTTGAAGTGTTTGTTTTTTGTTTTTTCCTAGGTGTCTACGCTAATTCAGGTCAGTGATCTCTAGGTGTTCATATTCGAAAGAGCCAGTTAATCTGAAAAAATTCCCATTAACATAGCCTCGTTTTCTGTTTAATGTAATCCCAGAGGAAAAAAAACAAAGGATAGAAACTTTCGCTGTAAGATTTAGTGAGAAGAAAAATGTTTTGTAACGATAAATGGCACGTTACGAAGTTAGTTGTTTCATCTACGTAACATTCACTGGCACACCTTTCTTTTCTTAATAGTATATATGTATGCAAAATGACATGAGATGATATCTTTATAACTACACATCCTGTGTTACGTATGACATTTTAATTAATTTTTGTTCTTTCTCTGCTTAAGTGTTTGTTTAGCCACTAGGTGTTGATTACATCAACGTTTGCTTTGTAATGAAAGTTGAATTTATTAAATAGAAAACAAATTCTAAGGTATGTCATATGGCGTAACTGAAAAACTATTAACACCCAATCCAAATTAGAGATTGCAAAATTCTGTTATCTATATATTTTTGCAAGAACGTAGTATAAAATCGACAACGCTTACCTGGGGACCTAAACGAATTCATTAAATACAGGTAGAATGGAAATGTAGTCATTACTAATTATAAAATAAATTTAAATATATTCTCAAAACCTCTCTTTTTTATGTAAACTGTGATTTTTCTTGTTGCATTCCAGTTGCAGTCGAATGAAACAAAATTTTCCACTTATTGCAAATTGTATATATTTTTTTTCAATTACCAACTTAGCGTCGTATCTAGGAGATCGCAGGTGCTGGAATGCAAACCCTGATGCTACCTTTCAAGTAAACACACTATTTTTAGCCTAAAGGGGGGAAAAATCAGGGCTATCAAATTTAAAAAAAGCGAAGTAATAATATTTTCAAACACTTTAAAATTGAAAAGTATATTTAAAGTGAATATTCAAAGAGAAAGAAAACTTTAAAACGTACGTAAGTGTACGTATGCGCGATAAGCCTTTAATTGGAAACATTATGTCATATTTAAAAAACCTAAATAGTAATATTTCCTAACACTTTACATGTGAATATTAAAAGAGATAGAAAACTTTAAAATAATTTAACTACTACGTGCGAAAAGCATTAAATGGGAAAAATTATGTCTTATTTAAAACAATGTATTTAAACGTCATATTTAAAACGATTTTCTTATAATGTCCAAATAGAAAATACTTCTACAATTCATTCAAGTTTAAGAGCGAATTTAAATAAACATAGAGGTTGTTAATTTACATCAAGGAGATTTAGTGTGCACTTTTTTCGCTTATTTGGCAATTTTATAAATATTGTTACTAAATATTCGTTAAAAAAATATATTTAGAAAACGTTGATGGCAAATATTTAATTTTTAAAATTTAATTCAGCAAAATAATAATTACATTTAATTGATACATTAGTCGCACAAATTTACCATTTATTTCAATAAATTGCATTACTTTTTATGAAAAGCTTACGCACGTTGTTTTGGCAACTATCAATGTTTGCCTGGCATTTATTGCAGTCAAAATATCACAAAACCCGCCAATTCGCATTTGCTTCTACGTATTACTTGTTTTCTCTCGTTTTTGAATAAACTATAGACATTATAAAAGTCTGGATGGCAGAGACATTTTTGCGCGCAGCTTGATAGTGACATTGTCGAATTTCATGTATTTTTAAGATTTCTATACTATGAAGTTGTGACGTCGAATAATTTTATTTATTTTTTGTTTGCTTATTTTCAAGGGCACTAAAGTGCTCATATATGCGTTACAGTGATCGCAACATTACCGAATTTCATGTATTTCGAGATTCCTATTCTAGGAAGTTGCTGCATCCACTGATGTTTTTTATTTACTTCTTTTTTAAGAACGAGAAACACTGGTATATGCTTTATAGTGATCACGGTATTACCGAATTTTATTCATGTGGTCCTATATTATGAAATTTCTGTATCCAATGATTATTAATTTTTTTTTTCATGGGCACGAAGTGCTTATACATGCACTATAGTGATTGCAGCATTACGGAAATGTATTTTTGAGATTGATATACAGGGTGGTCATAAAGTCTTTCTCCGATTACAATAATTTATTGCAGAAAAATTATATAATTAGACATATGCTTGTTTCTATATATTGCAAAGACATTTATGAAGTTATTAATACAAGTATTTATGTCAGTAAATTTAGAAGTGAGCATCCTCGGTAGCTCGAAGAATGTTAGGGCGGTATTCCATTTCTCGCCACATATTGCCCAACATTTGTGTGTCACACTAGACACAGCATCTGTGATTCTGACCTGAATTTTTCAATAACTTTTACTGGTGTTTCAACAATGTGGTGTTATGTACCTCAAAAAGAAAAAAATCTAGAAGAGTAATATTGGGTGAGCGAGGTTGTCATGGTGGAAACGCTGCCAGTTAATTTAAATTTTTCATACCAATGTTTTATTGATTTCACGTCTGGAGGTGTTCGTGCATAACAATTTCGAAATTTACGTTGAACAGTAATTGGAGATTTGGATTCGTGGAACCAAAGAACGCATTCAGCGTATATTTCGTAATCAGGGAAAGACTTTATGACTACCCTGTACTATGATGCTGCTGCACCCAGCGATTTTTTTTCGTGTTCATGAAGGGCTGATACATAAGTCATAGTGGTCGCAGCACTACCAAATTTCATATATTTTTGAAATTTCTATACTAGGAGACTGCTACACCCAGTGATTATTTAATTTTTTTCCCTTACTTATCCCAGGGCTATTTTTAATCAAAGGGACACTTTATACTAGAACAATTGATCCTTGTCTGTCAGTATTAGCTGTTAATAATCTATTTCTACGTTATTAAATCATCTTGAAACGTGATGATTTTTCTCGCCACCTATGATGGCATACTGTGTGTGCCTGTATGCGTCATACAGTATATGCAACCGTGTATTCACTAAAGCAGCATATATTTCAAATGGGAAAAAAGATAAATAGTATGATTTGTTCAAACGAGACACTATTTGATTTTGGGATTCACAAATGCATTTTTTGGAACCATTGATGTATATTCGCAACATTATCTAAACTGAAATGAAATCATCTATAATGATCTTTTTTTTTTCACCAAGATAAAATATTCTTTCGTTTTCTATTATAATAAAAAAGAATGTCGGCTTACGTAGGTATATAGCTTTTAATTAGCTATAATATCAAACTAATAACATTATAACTAAATTAAACAACCTAGATCATTTACTGATATTTTAATTACATGTATCTTTCTACCTTTCTTTTAGATTTGTAGAATGAATAGTGAGTATTTACAAGAATCAGTTGGAAAGTATCTTTCAAAAGCGTTGTGCGAAGTAGCTATTAGACGGCCTGAAAGACCTGTTGAATTTCTAGCTTAT
The DNA here is from genome assembly GCA_963932465.1 of Maratus speciosus. Classification (NCBI taxonomy): domain Eukaryota; kingdom Metazoa; phylum Arthropoda; class Arachnida; order Araneae; family Salticidae; genus Maratus; species Maratus speciosus. Next base: position 418,214,885 of record OZ010791.1, read on the forward strand.
CAATTGATAGCTCTGTATGAAAAGGATCTGAAGATGCAGAAAGCTGAGAAAGATGGAGATTTTAAAGAAGAATCAGAATCAGCCACAGATCTTACAGTGACTGCTCAGTTGTCTCAGATGTTTATGAGAAAGCTATCCACTTCTACGTCTAGGATGGAATTAGATGATGTTAGTCCGGTGTCTGCCTCACCTTCTATTTCTATTGGATTAGATGATGCACTAACAGAAGAAGATAGGCCATTATCAGATAAAGAAAACTTATTGGAAGAAGAATTTCTAACAAGTTCAGGGGAAAAAGAGTCGTTGGAAGGAAGAGACATCAAAAGTTCGGAAGATAAACCATTAACAGATAAAGAGAACTTATTGGAAGAAGAATTTGTAACAAGTTCAGGGGGAAAAGAGCCATTGGAAGGAAGAGATATCAAAAGTTCCGGAGAAACAGGGGGAGATTTTCCAAAGAAAGAAGTTGAGGCAGTTGACGATGATTCAATTCAGACATCTTCATCGATATCTCTCGCTGATCTTTATAATCTTCCAGAAAGAAGACTTTCAGCTGTAAGGGATAACGAACCAATAACTGAAGTAGAATCAAGGGAATTTGGAACTTCAGACCCATTCCTTGCAAGAAGAAACACCAATTTATTTGATGTTAATTTTGCACCTATCGGGGATCCATCAAACCAACCCAAACCTGCTTAAATTTTGGCTGTTCTAATAAAAGACTTTATATTTATCCTACTCCCCGCCATAAATAGAAGAGAAAAAAGAAAGACAAAATTATGACACAATACGGATTTTCTTTGTGACACTAACTAAATTCATCAATTTTCATTGTGTGAAAAAACTGGAAAAACCAAACAATAGAAACCTGTGAAATTTTGGCATGTAAGTAATAAAAATTTAAAGGCAGCATAATAAAAAGTTTTCCTGGAAGATAAGTCTTACTGTTCAAATAATACATCATTGTTTTTAAATGTTATTTCATTTTTTTCCTAAAAGGGTTTCGCAGTTTTACAGACAACTGACACTTTTCAAAAGCATAGTAATTTCAAAACAAAAATTAGGATATAAATTTGCAGATTTCCACAGCTTTTGAAAAACTTATAAATGGTTTTAAGATACATGGAAAGCTTTTGGAAGACTGTGGAAGATGTTAATAATTATGAAAATATTTATTACAATTATTTCATGATAATCTTGAAATTGTCTTAGGGAAGTATAGAGTTAAAATAACCGGTAACTGCGAGTATTACTGGCGCATAGAGAGAGTCCCGTACAATAAATATACCAATTTGTAACTGGGCATTGCATTACACAAATATATCATTAAAAGTTGTTTCTAGGCTTTAAAAGCCGATGGCGCATAAAGTACGCCGCCCATCTTTCATGTATGTCCCAACCGTCCATGTCTTTAAGGGTTAATATCTCGGGTAATTACCGACAATTTTTTCGAAAATCATTATCAACAACCCTTTTATATTTCTGTGACGATAGGTACCTCCAGCGCTCCTCAACCCCTTTGCTGAACGCCCGCAAATCGAAATTTGTGTGTAACGGAAAAATGCGATTTTCTCAAAAACTATGTGACCTAAGGGTAATCTTTATAGTTTTCCACCTAGGTTTAAATTGACTTCTACTACTCCTATTTTTTTCATAATTTCAGTTTCAGTAGATTCGGAAATAGAGGAGGCGGAACATATTTTTGCTTTACATTTTCGACGATATCTCTGAAAATATAATACCTAAAAAAAGAAATGTATTTTTGAGTTCGGCATTACGAAAGCTTTCTTACTATATCCCACATGGTATACAAAGAAAATATTTTTTTTTTCAAATAACTTAATTAGCCCCTCTACATTTTTCTTAAATATATTTGTGAATGGTTAATAATCTATAAATATGTAGGTCAATGGCCTTTATTACATCAGCCAATTTGAACTTTCTACGTTCCATAGTTTACGAGTAAAATGGCTGCGACAGACGGACAGACAGACACAGGAGTGATCTTATAATCGTTCCTATTATACTTTTTAAGTACGGAACTCTAAAAAATAATAATACACATTATAATACATACACCCCTTTCTTTCTTCTACGGTATGTATTCTAAATAGCCATATATAGTTATGTTGTAAAATTTATGAAATTAAACGAAATTTTTTCCCTACACATTCGTAAGTAAGGGAGCATGACGGTTTTTCTGCTTGAAAAATAAGCATGATTTCTGAAGTCTTTTTTACGCCTAGGAATGAGAGTTAGGTGCACATATTTTGAACTTTCAAAACCCCCGTTTTTATTCATTTTTATTGAAAAACTGTGTCTTTTGGACTAGCTTTTCTTCGACTTTACACATAGTGTAGCTTTCTACGCTACTATCGATTTATCTGAGGGTTTAATCGGAAACTAATGAAGGAAAGCCCATTAAAATAAATATAATTGTCCAGTCTTAGATCAACGCTTTTTAAAATTTTGTATTTAAAAAAAATCTAATTTCATGTATGAAATATTATGACAAATTTTATGTATCTATTTTCAACAAAAAATCTTATTTTTATTTCATTGTAAGAAAAATAAAATGAATTGCTGTGGAAATACACGAGAACATATTTCGTTCATTTCTAAACTCGAAAATAACAATCGTTTGCCCTTCCTTGATGTCATGGTTTTCCGCGAAAATAACTTGAGTCATGACATGACATCGCGGTGCTTAAAGAGTGCCAACGCGGCGTGCAACGCCGCCGCGCGTAACCTCTAACTAAATATGAAAAATGAACTAAGGATGTATTTCGAAACAATGCACGGCCTAAAAGTGTAGCTTGGAAGCTCTGGTGGAGGCCCGAGGGTCATTCCAGAGTTGAAAGCACGAGGTTAAATATAACCTCCAGAAAAAGGGGCGCATAGGGCATCCAAATAAATTTGGTTGCCCTACACTTCGATGTCACTTCACCGACTAGCGTAGGTAAAGATCGGAGAATGAAAAGACAGTAGGGTACCAACGAGCACAGAAAAAGTATAGCATAAAGGTAGCCAAGCCTAACTAACATTTCTAAGAACTTATAAAAAAATCCCTGCCGGCCCGGCCTACAGGCAGAGGTAGATTTCGAAGTTAAGTATACTAATTTCACCAACAAAAACTAAATCATTATTAGATATAAATCCACTTTAACAGTTTTGTCTGTCTGCTTTTGAAGAGTTTTTATTTCCTTTTTATATAATATCTGGTTTTATCAGAATCATGTTAAGGCGATATTAAAAAAAAAAATACTTTTCCATGCTCAACAACTCGAAATTTTCCTGCTCATTTTCAGATTCATTTTTAATAATAATAATAATAATAATAATAATAATGATAATAAAATATGAAACATGCTGACGTGATTTTTTAAAAGATTTATAAGCGACCTGTGTTTTTATTTTTCTTTCAATTAATTAAAACTTGATTATTAAACAATTATTTTCTCAGTAGGGCAATATTTTTCGTTTCTAACACAATTGCTTCGGGAAATTCTGTTCAAAATGCCCACATTGACATAATTTTTTGAAATATATTCTGCCTTTATCAAAAAATCGATCATTACTGTATATTATATAGTTTCTGAATAAGAGAATCTAGCAATTGGATGCGTTTGAGAGCAAAAATGAATTTAAAAATGAGTAAGAAAATAGACAGGGATTTGAATGCACCCTTAATAAGATGATTTTTTTTTCTTCAACCGCTATGTATTTTTAATTTGTTTTTGCTGTAAGAATTGGCCCTATCAAAAACTTGTCTATATAAACGTTGAAGACAATATTAAGAAGATATATGATAAATTCATGGAGATTTTATATCTTGTGAATTGACGGAGTTATGGAAATTTTTCTTCTTCAACCCCCCCTTTTTTGTTTTCGTTTTTAATTTTTCTTGCGGTACGAATTGGTCCTATCAAAAACTTGTGAATATAAAAGTTGTAGATAATATTAAGGAGATGTATAATAAAATTAATTGGATTTGATATCTTGAGAATTGACGAAATAAGGAATTTTTTTCTCCCAAAAACCCTATTTTTGCGCCCTTGAGCCTATTTTAAATTTTATCAAAAATCTGTGATGCATGAATTTTTGGCGCTATTTTTAGAAGTAATAAAAACTTTAAACTGATTTGATATGTACAAAAATTAAGAAGTTATGGGTTTTTTTCGGTTTTCACAAAACCCCTCCCTATTTCTATCCCCTTTGTCCGCTTTTGCCCATTAACGAACTTGACCGAGATTTTTTGTGCCTTGATTTTATGTATCAATTTGGAAGAGATTTGTGCAAAATTACGGAAGTTATCGTGTCCAGAAGAAAGTAATAACACAATTGCTTCGGGAAATTCCGTTCAAAATGCCCTTTTTGAGATCATTTTTTGAAATATATTCTGCCTTCGATCATTGCGGTGCATTATATAGTTTCTGAATAAGCGAATCTACCAATTAAATGCGTTTGAGAGCAAAAATGAATTTAAAAATGAGTCAGAAAATAAGCAGTTTGGATTTGAGTGCATCCTTAATGCAAAGATTTTTATAACACAATCCACTTTAAGAAATTCGGTTCAAAATGCCCACTTTAACAGCATTTTAAAAAATATATTCTGCCTCTATCAGAAAATCGACCATTACGGTACATTATATAGTTTCTGAGTAAGAAAACGTACCAATTGGAAGCCTTTGAGAGCAAAAATGAATTGTAAAATGAGTCAGAAAATAAGCAGTTTGGATTTGAATACACCCTTATTTAGATGATTTTTTCTTCAACCGCTATGTATTTTTAATTTGTTTTTGCTGTAAGAATTGCTCCTATCCAAAACTTGTCTATATAGATGTTGTAGACAATATTAAGAAGATATATGATAAATTCATTGGGATTTGATATCTTTTGAATTGACGGATTTATGGATTTTTTACTTCTTCAAACCCTCTTTTTGTTTTCGTTTTTAATTTTTTTTTGCGGTACGAATTGGTCTTTTCAAAAAATTGTGAATATAAAAGTTGTAGATAATATTAAGGAAATTTATAATAAAATTAATTGGAATTGATATCTTGAGAATTGACGAAGTTATGAATTTTTTTCTCCCAAAAACCCTATTTTTTGCGCCCCTTGAGCCCCATTTTCAACTTTATGAAAAATCTGTGATACATAAAATGTTGGCCCTATTTTTAGAAGTAATAAAAACTTTAAACTGATTTGATATGTACACAAATTAAGAAGTTATGGGGGGTGTTTTCTGTTTTCACAACACCCCTCTCTATTTCCCTCCCCTTGGTCCGATTTTGCCCATTAACGAACTTGACCGAGATTTTATGCCCATTGATTTTATGTATCAGTTTGGAAAAGATTGGTGCAGAATTACGAAAGTTATCGTGTCCAGAAGAAAGTGATATATACAGATAGACAGATAGATAGATAGATAGATAGATAGATAGATAAAGTTTTTTACTGAGGGTGGTTTTGGGTTCTAGGGGTCATGATCGGTGTAGATCTGCAAAAAGTTTTCAGAAATTCAAACATAGGAACGATCCCAATAGGTAGTATTTCATACGAAATCTACCTAAAAAAAGGGGGGCCACATAGCTCACTAATTTAAATGTCATGCCTAGTGCACATTACAGATCGCGGATCTCCCGGCTTTCGCACAAACTGTTTAGCCTTTAAAAAGGCTTTGTGGTACTAGACATCGAGAGAACACCGCTATTGCAAATTGCATTTTGGCATTGACAGTGATCGGAAATGGAGACAAGTTAAGATTAAAATTAAAAGCTAAAAAATAAACAAGTAACTTCTAAATTAACTATAAATCTGGGACATGAATTTCGTGACCAGGATGCCTGAGCACCGCCGGTCGAATGAACCAAAAATGGGAAGAAAAGGGTATAAATAGCCGGGGTGCAGTGAGCAAACACCCCAAAGCCGGTCGGGAATGAGGTAGGCGGAGCCTAACCTCACCCTGGGTGGAAGTATCGAAACTGCTCGAAACAAACTAAAATTTTGAAAAGTATAGAACACCCATTACAATAAAATCATGAAGTAAAGGAAATTCTAAATAAATAATGTAAAAAATATCTAACTTAAAAAGTAAAACTATTAAGTTAGGAAAGTTGATGTACGTGGCTGTTGACAATAAACAGTATGCTGCATGACGTCACGGGGAAAGCCAATACTAGATGAAAGTTTCTTTCAATCTAGGGAAAAGATGGAATTTTCCCGGGGAATTCTGCCTTTAGGTGACTCCAGGTGGGTTTCTTCTGGAAGTTTTGGAACATGGGACGAAATTGTCGTGCCGAGTGAGTATTGCGAGGGGCCGTTTCCGATTCCTCCCCACTCTAGCGTCATAACGATGGATGGCATCTAACGCAGGATTTCTCACGGCTGTGGGTGACCTGTGAAACTTCAACGTAAGTTTTTTAATTTCTGAAAATACAGGTTTGATTTTGAGCATGATTAATGACGTCATTTCGGACATAGCGGGTCCCCTTGGTAAATCTACGTAAAAGTCTATTTTGAAAAATTTGAATTCTATTAAGATTAGATCTTGTGGCACTACCATAGACTGCTGATCCATAAGTAATAATTGGGCGAATCATTGATTTATACAGTAACAATTTATTTTTGATTGACAGGGGGCTATTCCAAGCCAAAAGGGGTTTAAGGGAGCCCACGGCGCGGTCAGCACGCCCCAGAGTTTCTGTGATGTGCTGGCACCATGTCAATTTGGAATCTAGGTGAATGCCTAGGTATTTATAAACAGTCTTCCAGGGAATATTTTCATTATTCAATTTAAAATTAAGATTAGCATCTGGGGTAAAACGTTGATTGGTGAAGAAGATGGCGGCACTTTTGGCACGGTTCACTTTAATTTTCCATTTTCTTAACCACACCGAAAGGATATCCAACTAATTTTGAAGTCTAGAGAACACTGTTTGTGCATGTTTGTGTTTGTGAAGCATGGCGCTATCGTCGGCAAAAATTGCTAAGTCGATGTCAGGCTCTTTAGGAATATCGTTGACGTAGATGTTGAAGAGGGTGGGATCGCTCAGGGAGCCCGAGGCACAGAGCTAGAAATAGGTTGAGGGTTAGAGTAGAAACTTCCAACTCTAACGACGAAGGATCTAAGTTGAAAGTAGTCATTATAGATTTTAATTAATTGGCCCGGTACTCCGAGCGCAATAAGTTTAAAGATAAGAACGATGTGCCAGACCTTGTCCAAGGCCTTCTGCACATCGAGAAAGATTGCTCCTGTCAGCCCACCAGATCTAATACCATCGTGAAGAAGTTCAGAAACTCTCCACAACTGGTGAGTTGGTGAATGACGTGCCCGAAAACCGAATTGCTCCGGTATAAGCACGTCATTAGAATTTAAGAACTTCTTAAGGCGGTTGACAAGAACATATTCATACACTTTAGAAAAACAGGATAGTAAAGATATAGGTCTAAAGCTGGCAGGGTCATGTTTATCGGCCACCCCACTTTTGGGTAGGGGGACAACTATGGCCCTTTTCCAGCAATCAGGAAAAAGTTTAAGATTCATCATTCAATTAATTAGGATAACAATATAGAGAAGAAGTTATGAGGTAAGTTAATTAACATATTAGTAGAGATGCGGTCCTCACCCGGAGACTTATTCTTTTTTAAGCCTGAGATATATTCCCGAACCTCAGAAGGTGTGGCCGGGTGTAGTGTGTTAGGTGTGTCTGTGTTTAGAAAATTTTGAACTGTCGTCTCCAACACAGCGGCAACCCGTGGGTTGTCCATTCCAGAATTAGGTGTAAACTGACTTCTAAGACTTTCAGCGATAGCTTCAGCCTTTTGAGTGTTAGTATATGCCATGCCATTAGGGCTAATAATAGCCGGAATGTGTGTTCGTGTCCTACGAATGCGGGCAGGGGCGCGCCAGCAGTATCCGGCGCCTGTAACACTTCACTTGGCGCCCCATATCCATAAATCCCTCCTCCCTCCCCCCCCCCCCCCACAAAAAAACTTATAATTTTTTTCAATAACTATAAATGCATACCTGCCAAACCAACATTCCGGGGGTTTTCTCCATATCAAATAAAGAAATTTGAACCTGAAAACTTATTTAATGAAATGTGCCTTGTTTCTATAGGGTTCTTTTTTATTTCATTTATTAAATTAAATTTCTGGTTCAAAATATTTTTGTTTGACTCTAAAAATAAGGAATGCTGGCAGCTATGTAAATAATGGGCATCCCTAAAAGGTGGGTGCTTCAGCTGCTTGCTCCCTTCCCACAAAATGGCATACCTCCTAAGAAATTAGCTTCTTTTACCATCTCTCCCTGAATTTTTAAGAGTTCGTCTTTATTTATATTTGTACTTAAAACAGTTCAAATAAATTTTAATTTAGAAATATAAATGTGTTTAAATAATCAATGGTGATACAAAGAAAGGGGTGCTCGTAATACGATAAATATACATAAAGGTAGATATATTTAAAATTATGGAGCGCGTTATAATTTTTTATACTAAGATGCGCTTTAAACAATTACCACACGTAGATAATAATTAGGGGTGCATTTTTAAATGTTTCCCCAGTCTCGGAACGATTGATTTTATATTAGCAAATATAAAACCGATATGCTGGCTATATAACAATTGTCAAAACTTATCTTAACCTTGTCACACGTTTAACTCTTCCTTCTTCGTCGGATTATTTTATTTTTTGAATTTTCATATTTTTTTGTTGCTGAAAATTAATATTATGTTCTATCCCGAACAAGAAAATGCAAAATATTTTTGTCATTAAGCAAGTAAGCAGCATTATCTTAGGTCATATAGTTTTACAGAAAATCGCACTTTTCCGTTATACATAAACTTTACTTTGCGGGCGATCAGTGAGGAAAATTGGGGGTAGATCGAGGTACTCATTGACACGAAACCATCCAGGGATTGTTGATAATAATTTTCGAAAAGGATTGTGGATAATTAGCCGAGATATTAATTAAAAGCCTTTCTAAAGAAAAGCAGCACAGACCAATGCGGCGATGCAACTTTGCGACATCTTTCAAAGCGCACTTGGCACAATGTCAGCTTTAAACTTTCTACAAGGTCTTTGTTTTAGGTAATGCGAATCATAACGATAAATAGTCACCCTTTTTCATTCCAATTGAATACAATTATTGAAAAATATTTAATAGAATAATTCCAAGTTTTTTACAAAGTCTTATTATTATTCGTTTAATAATGCTTAAATTTACTGTACGGAACTTTTTGTACGCGAGTGAAACTCGCACTTGACCGATTATTCTTTGTTCGAAGCAAATCTGATAAATACAATTGAAATTTCCATGAAACGTAATTCAGTTTAAGGTTGTTCTCAAAAATATTTTTACTTCCTGAACAGCATGAAACTTTCTTACATGCTCATGGGTTAGTTTTTATTCGTAAAAGCATAAAATGATAGGCATGACTATTAAATTGGTTTGGAATCGAATGGCGCTTTCCATTTTTCTTAAGCATTGCATTTTAAATTATATCCTGTTTTATTTATTTATTGTTTCAGTTATATGTAGCCGATTGAATTGTGCTTTTTTTCAGCAATTTACTTTTACATAGGAACCGTGCGTGACCTGGGGCTTATGTTGTTTTATCATAGTGCAATACAATACACTACTCTTTAATATACCGTCAGCAGGGCTTAATTTGCACCGGAGCCCAACTCCGGCACTTCTCTGTTTTTAGTAAATATTTAAATATTGGTCAGAATTCACCGGAACTCATAAGTACAGGGCTCCGCAGCCCAGTGCAACAGCGCTTCCGAAAAACCGAAGCCTAAATTACCATTTCCTTTCCTTTTTATCTCCAAGCTTTTGCATTCTTTTTTATCAAAACACTTATATGTGACGTAATGTGTCGTACACGTTGGAGATGGAGATGAAAAAGGCTCAATTTTTATTAGCCTTTGGGCTTGTCACTTAAACCCAATCTGTCTTACATTCAAAATTTTATTTATTCATGTATAGGAAAAAGAAAAAAACTTTTCCTCCTTCAAAATTACGTATTATATTCTATTTCAAATTATTTTAATGCTATTTTGATAAGAATGAAGGGAAAACAGAAATCATGTTTTTCTATTTCAAATTTATTATATTCAAATTTATGTCGACGACGTGTTGATACGGCGCCACTCAAGAGACTGAACGATGAATTTGCTTTCAGTTCAATTTTCTTTTGTGACAGTATGATAATTTTTAATTGGCTGTTTTTTTTTTTTAATTATTTAGATATCTAACCTGAAAAGAATATTTTCTGTTGTTAGATAACGAGCACCAGTTTGAGGTTTTTTGTCTTCCATTGCGTACGAGTATAAAAAATCACGTTAGTGATTTTTCTATTTATTTTGTATCATGAACATTGCCCATGCTAAGGCTCTGCTCTGTACATTTACGAAGTCACTTTCATTTGTAAGTAGATATAATTGCCATGTATTGTAATTCTGATAGAAAGCAATTGCGCAGTGCTTTCCCCTTTTTCTATAAAAGCATTGAATCTTTCCGAGAACGGTGTCAAATTTTTAATTTAATCTGATTTTCAGGGACTCACCCCAAAGGATTGTTATGCGGGAGGAATCGATTATAGTTTAAGATATGCACATTTTATGGGAAATTGAAAAACATTAGCCCATTCTTCAGCATATAAATATTAATTTTTGTAAATTTCATTCATCTTTTCTTAAAAGTGCATAGCTGCGAACCCTTTTTTGTGTTAACACTATTTCCGAATCATAATCCTTACCATATTTAATCGAAGAATTCTGCAATTAATTAACATTAAAATTAGGTAAAGATTACTATTCAGAAGGAGTGATAACTAAAAAGTGGAATAGTTGACAGCTAAGTATATGCTGATAGATATATTTAATTTTTTTATTTTCCGAAAGAAAAAACAAAGGCTTTAAATTTTGCAAATAATGTACGAAATATAAATATGCAGATTGGAGTGACAGGGGAACGGTACGGTTTTTAGTACCGGTACCGCAGAATACTAGGTCTCCGGTACTTTTTTGTTAAAAATTAAGCCCTGATCGCCAGTATGTGTACCGCTACCAATACTACAGTAAGATAGAAGTGTTACATATTTTCAACCATTTGAATAATGAAGTCCATCCATATTTGCTGCCAGCTGTAGTACGCACCCTGCTTTCGGAAAGCTTGGACAGGCCTAATCTTGAGCAGGGATGCCAAACACGGCATTCGCGGTTGCCCTTCCGAATTTTTAAATTTTTTAGCTTTTTTAATGTATTTCAGTCTCTTAACGGCGCCCTTCGACAGTGACCTTTCGACTGTTATCTTTCGACAACATGGCGCATTTCGGCTTGAGACTCCCTCCACCACCCCTCCTAAAGCTACGCCACTGAAAAACATCTGCAATTTTTACATATTTTTAAAATAAAAATGAATTCAGAAATGTGTCAGAAATCAATCACATTCGATTTTAATAAGTTTAAATTGGATAAAAGTTTTTCAAATATTTCAGCTTCGCCTAAAGTATTTGGCACCTTTACTATTCTGGCGCCTGTGTGCGGTGCACACTTTGAACACTGGGTCGGCGCGCCCCTGAATGCGGGAAGCAGCCTTCCAAACTGTGTTGTCTTCTGTTGAAAGTGATTCAACAAAAGTGTTCCAGCGTTCGTTTCTAAACTTGGAGATAGCAGCCTTGACTCTCCTGTGCAGTTGATTTTAGGCCAATGACGCCCGTCTGACATTGGCCAAATGGGTCCTAAAATATTGAGTACGATAGACCTGCCACATCCTGCGAGCACGATTTCGTTCAGTAATCAATTGTCTGATTTCCAACGGTAGACGGAGAGTGTCGACAGTATTGGTTCTCTGTTGAGAACACTGTTCATACACTTCTCTGAGAACGTCACCGAGTTGACTAAACTAATGGCTTCCTCCGCCTCCTCTTTTGTTTCTGGGACGAGGGGCGGAGTTTCCCGCTGCTCGAGCAGGAAGGTGAAATCCTCCCACCTTGTGCGAAGAAGCCGACCTAAATCTAGGTTGTATGAGGTATGAGTCAACTCGAGACCGAAGGATTACTGGCAAATGATCTGAATTTAAATCGTTCAGCGTTTGAATGCTGTAAGGATAAGGGAAATTGCTTGTGATTGCAAGATCAGGATAATTATTAGAAAGTGGATAAGTGGGTGTGGGGGGTGCTATAATTTGCGCAAAATTTTGACCCACCCACCTCCTGAGTTTGCAACCAAACCCATTTGTAGATCTACAGTGCCAAGAGGGATGAGTAGCATTAGAATCGCCCCCAAGAATAAAATATGGAAAATTATTAGTGAGCCGCGAATAATCTTGCTCCAGCAGGTTTCTATCACTTAAAGGAGGTGCATAAACTGCTGCTATGAGAAGATTTGGACTATTGGGGAAGTCCAGAACAACAGGTGTAACTTCGATGGAATTTAGAAGGGGAATATTGATGAAAGTCACATTAAACCCACTTTTAACATAACTTGTGTCACACAACTGTTTACCATAAACCATTCGCAGTATCTTTAACCCCACATCGTCTTTCACCCCATCCACCTGATCAAAAGTTGGCAGCCTTCAACACTTATGTTCACCGGGCTTTAAATATTTGTTTTTTCCGATTGTTTATTAAAAGCAGAATTAGATTATACTAAATCCATTGCCATTCATCGTCGTTTTGCAGTTGAAAGCGTCGATTCTATTCGTAATAAACTAAGTAAACGTGTCCACTCCAAAGTTAACACTGTCCGCAATAAAACAATAATTATACGTCCATGTTTTCTGAAAATAAGCCATCAAATTTCTAAAATCCTGTTAAAATTGGACTTTAAGGTAGTTTATCAAAATTGAATCCACAAATTTCAAACATCCAAAGGACAGATTTTAACAGTGGGAAATTAACAAGATATCTTACGAATGCAATAAATTGTACATTAGTCAAATGAAGCGACCCTTTAAGGTCCGCTTGGGGGGATCATAAAACTAGTGTTAAAAATTGTGACATCAAACGTTCTGCTATTGCTAATCACTGCTGGTCTAACAATCATAATTTTAAATTTTCCGAAACCTTAATAATACAGAAATGCTCATCAATTTACGATCTGCATTTTTGGGAAGCTTATCATACATAGAAAAATTCAAACAGTTTAGTTAACGAGCTGCCCAGCATGCCCAATTTTTCAAAGATATGGCTCCAATTTTTGTAATTCGTTTTCTACCCTTTCCTCCCGTTTTTCTCCTCTTTGTTTAAACTCCCCGGAGTAGCTGGGCAATTCTGATTGGTCTCTTCGTGTGCACGAGAGATCGACTCCGATGTTGTTTCTCAACCGTGGATCGCTATTTTGCCGTTGACAGCGAGCTGTGGTGTGCGCCTCTCTGGCTCTCTCCCTCCCGCCCTTTTAATCCATATTTTTAATTTAATTTATCTTTAATTTTAAGCACTGATGATGAAGCCTTAGAGGCTTTGAAACAGCTGTATACGGTTTCTATATACTTTTATTTGTGTTTTTTCTTTCTACATACTTTTACTTGTGCTTTTTCCTTCTACATACTTATATTTGTGCTTTATTGTTTTTTCTTTCTTAATTAAAAAGGATATATTACATTGATTTATAATAAACTTACAAAATTAATAAGAATAAAAAATCCATCTTACATGTACTATGTAGAGGGTGTCCATAATTAAACGACCCTTCTTTAAAGTTGTCTACAGACGAATCTATTTTTCAGCAATTTGTGAAATTTTGTAGGGGACATAATGAAGGAATGGGAATTAGCTTGAGCGAAATCAAATATAAGTTCAAAATTTCGCCACTAGAGGCCATTTTTAATGAATTACACATTTAGCATACATTTACGATAGTTTGCAAATATTATTGCATCACAAAATGTTCCATATGACGGCCATCATTTTCAGCTACCATCTGAAATCGTAAGATAAATGTTCCACAGTCGACCGCAGTGTGCTCTGGGAAATGCTAAGAACATGTAGTGAAATTCTGTCTTTAAGATAAGGAGAAATTTCTTGGATAATCACGACTTACAGGATGTTTCAAAAGCCCCCAAAGCAAAAAATGAAATGGATTGAGGTCTGGGGATCGGAGGAGCCACAGATTACTAAAGTTGCATCTGAGGTATGTTCTTCTGTGAAGTGATTTTCGAGGACGTCTTTAGCGCGAAGGCTAATGTCTGGAGCCCTACCTTCCATAAAAATTGTACGTGAATGGCACGGACATGCTTGCAGATCCGGAACAATTTTATTCTGTACAAACGATGCATATCGCTGCTTGGTGATCGAACATGTTACTGACCTTTAGCACTTAACTCCTCGAAGAAGTACGGGCCGAGAATAAATGATACAGAAAAACACGTCAGTGCCATTCACACACAATTTTTATGCAAAATGAAGCTCCTCCACACGTTAGTCTTTGTGTTAAGGACATCCTCAAAAATCACTTTCCAGAAGAATGTGTCATCAGCAGCCAGCACCCTCTTTCGTAATCTGTGACCTCCCCGATCCCCAGACCTCAATCCATGTGATTTTGGCTTTGGGGGCATTTGAAACATCTGGTAAGTCGTGATAATTCAAGAACTTTATCTGAGCTTAAAGTCAGCATCTCATGACATGGTCTTAGCATTTCCCAGAACGCACTGCGGTCATCTGTGGCGTAGCTAAAAATGATGTCCTACATGTGGAACATGTTTTGATGTAATAAAATTTTTAAACTATCGTAAATGTATGCTAAAACGACCTCTGGTGGTGAAATTTTGAACTATTTTTTGCTCAAACAAATTCCTATTCCTTCATTATGTCCCCCACAAAATTTCACAACTGTCTGAAGAATAGTTTCGTCTGTAGACAATTTTCAAATAGGATCATTTAATTGTGAACACCCTGTATATAAAAAACAAATGGGAATTTCGTTCCGACTGCTTATAACTTGAGTTTTGATTAATGGAACTTACACTGTTATAGATCACCATCACGTATGCTTACATTGTTATAGATCATATACTTTTCATTTCAAAATAGCAGCTGCAAGATAGTTTTATCCACTGCATTTTTGAAATGTTTGACTGGGA
Source organism: Maratus speciosus (assembly GCA_963932465.1). NCBI lineage: Eukaryota > Metazoa > Arthropoda > Arachnida > Araneae > Salticidae > Maratus > Maratus speciosus. The sequence continues at coordinate 418,229,979 of OZ010791.1, forward strand.
CTAAATCTTGTAATTTTCCACCATTAGACCGGGCGGCGGCAACACAAATGACTACGTCATCGAGTTACGAGATAAAATCATGATGTAGGATAAGATTTTTAGGAGTAGATTAAGGAACGACTAGTCTGCCTCAACATTTCTTGGTACGATATGAGCAGCAGCAGACGCAAACTCTGCATTTTGGCGCCACTATCATGTCATCGAGTTACGGGATGAAACTAGTGCCAAATTAAAGGTTAAAAAATTTTGACAAACTGCAAATAAGTAAAATCCTTTTTTTTCAGTTGCATTATTTAAAAGGAGTACAAAATATTAATTCTTACTTAAAACAAGTCCTAGACACCTATTTTTTTATTTTTCCCGAAATCAAAATATAAGCTGATGTTTTTATATTGCATTTAATAAAGGTATTTTGATAAATTAAAGCTCTGTGTGTGTACATTTAAATAAAGATTACATAAGAAAATGTACATTGTCTTTATTTACGAAATAATTAGTCAACAATAGAATATTACTTAATAAGAGAATATCGTATTTATTTTGAACGACAGATGGCAGCTCCAGCAAATTCCAATTGATTTTTCTAGAATTTACTAAAAAATCGCATATCATTAAATATCTATTCAATATATAACAGAATAAAACATTTTAGTTACAAATTTGGAGTTTAAATTTCACTAAATGTTAGTTGTAATGTATATATATCAATCTTTTATTTACAGAAATGCGCATAGAAGATTCATTGTCAAATATAAGAGGTCTCCCATAAGTAAGTTAATTATTTAATGCGTTTATTTCCCAGCTCTTTAGTCTGTTTTTTTTCTTTCCCATAGCCTGTGTCACATGCATACACGAAACATTTCCGCGCCATATCAAATTATAATGTAAAAATATTAATTTATAAAGGAAATAATAACGCACTCCTATTGAAAACAGTGTTAAAGTAATGCAGGTACTGTGCGCAGCGCCGCGATGCGGCCATTTCAGCGTTAGGGTTAAGTTCGCTTGGAAGATGCCATAAGAGAAGTTTCTCCTTCTATAGCTCCGTGCTTTCAACATTTAAATACTGCAAACGACAAACTAATAAAATCACGACTGCGTGTGCGCATAGTTATTTCATACATATAAGAACTCATAGATCACCCAAAAAGGGGAAAGAAGCTAATAACCGGCTTGTAGTTCAACCCCATCCGCTGGGTGGCGTATGACCTTGATTGATGTGACCTCTACTTCAATCTTGAGGTTAGCTCTCTCATTTAAGAAATGACGTTTACTTTGCATCGCTACGTCTTATGCGCACCAGATATAAAGATAAAACTGATTTCAGATAAAAAACACATACCATAATAAAATAAAAACCGCACTTCCGGCACAGACCTTAAAGTAAATAATTCTTTGCGTAACCCTGTATATGAATTTATTTTTAGTCTATAAACATCTTTTAGTGTACTAAACATATTTCAGCAGGGAAATGCATCGCTCTTAAAACTCACCATTAAGTAATTCACGCCCATAGACAGTAATGCTCTAGAATTCTTTTGTGCAGAACTGTATATGTGGTCTTATTGGATTTATACGCACCATGCAGTATATAAAAATGTAGTTAAACTGAGAAACGCAAACAGAATTGAAAACGCACTTTCAGCAATTATAGCCCATGGAGTAACTGTAGTAAGCTGTAACTGTAGTAATTGCGCAGCTGTAACCGAATTGTTTTGAGTGTCCCTGTAAATGAACGATAGATGCTATGCATTCTATGTTCTACAGTAAGGATCCTGCAATGCATCACAGTAACGTAAATAAATTTCCTCATGTTTGAAATAGTGTAACGTAATTAAATACGCTGCAAGCGATTTTTCCCCGTAGACCATTATGTAATTGATTTATTTTGTGTGACCACGTAAATGGGTAATAAATGCTTTGCACCCCATATTCGACAGAGAGCATGTTTTACCGCACCCCATAAATACATACCAATTTAATTTTGCTGGAAATAGTGTAGCATCATTAAAATACACCACAAACGATTTTTCCTAATTTACCATAATGTAACGGAATTATTTTGCGTGTCTCTTTAAACGAACTATAAATGCTGCATACTTAGTTTTCAACAGGTAACATGGAATGATAAATCTCAGTAACACACTGTATATATATATAACTTAAAAACCGAAGTATCACATTTAATAGAGTGCTCTAAACCAGAGTTCGAGCGCGGACAGACGGACGGTCAAGCCGAAAGCGAAACCGATTCATAAACACTTTTCCACTATGTTAGAAACTTTAGAAAATACAAAAACGTATGACACTAGCAATACTAAGTTTTAATTAAATATCTTATCATTAAATAAAGTACACTTTAAATCAAAAATATCTTCATAAACTTTTTACTAACATAAGAATTAGCAAATAACACAAAGGAGAGGCATTGCAAAATTCCACTTTATTTTTATTATGACTATAGTGATAATAAAAATAAGCCATTTCTATAGGGGTCTGAAATGTTTTCCAGCTCAATTTTTGTGCCAAGTTTGATTTTTTTTTTTTTTTTTTTTTCTGTAGCTTTTGGCATGTAGATTCCAAATATCTTAGGTGCCATTTTTTTCTTACACATTTTTGAGGTGATTTTCAAGATGGAGTCCAAGATGGCTGCCATTTACTGACTTTTTTAATATTTGTGGGATATTATTGACCAGTATATCAAATTATATGTTTTTAGGGTCAGAAAAGGCAAATCTAGAATCAAAATAGGCATAAATTGTGTTATTCATTATTTATTTATAAATTTACTACGAAATTTCTAATATACTAGAGGCATAGAGTTTTACATGACTATCGTATTGGCATGCTACGACCTTCTCTTTGAAACACTGCCACATCCTACAGAGATTATTTCCCTGCAAGAAGAATGCAACTCACTACGTGAGAAATTGCACAATTGTGAAGTTGAAGTTACAACTTTGTTTGAAGAGATCCGATAGTCCAAAAGCCGACAACACAAAAACCTATGTTATCAAGCACAAGAAAAAAACTTGTATTTTATGGAAGAGTAGAAGTAGGGAAATCTTATTATCCATGTCTTCCGGAAGTGAAGTGGTGCATAAGCCAAAAATTAATACCACCAGTGGTTCACTCGTAGGATTATCATTATGTTTTCCTGCTCACAGTCCTCCATGTTTCCATATCTTTGTTTGTAGGACAAACACAATGATAAATCTACGAGTCAACCACTGGTGGTACTAATTTTTGGCTTATGCACCACTTCACTTCCGGCAGACATGGATAATAAGATTCCCCTACTTCTACTCTTCCATAAAATAAAGATTTTTTTCTTGTCCTTGATAACATAGGTTTTTGTGCTGCCGGCTCTTGAACTAATAGTAGTAGTTGAAAAAAAACGTCTTCCACATATTATACAATGCAGTGGTGATATGATAAAGTTCTTACTACAGTATATGAACCAATTTGGATCTTTGCAACATTTCATCCGTGCCACTCGTCAAGGAGATTGGGCATTGCATCTCGTGTCATTAGAGGAACAAATCAAGTATCATTTTGCTCTTGACTTATTTCAGATCCAGTCATTATAGTAAGTTCACCTCGGAATTCGAGATACCAAGCTGTAAGTCTGTAAATACTTGTATATTGACACCCTAAAAGTTGTCTCAAAACCTACATATGGTAGGGTGTACGCAACTATTAAATTCCAAGGTCAAAGGTCACAAAAATCGGTTTTTTGCGCTTTTTTTGTAAATATCTCATTTCCTATAGGTTTTTTGCTATTTGTATTTATTATCAATATTGTAGAATACAAAATTCTCTACAAATTTTGTTTGAAAACATTTTTCATACGTCGAACCGTTTTCGAGATAAAGGGCGGAGTGCGCGCGGTCACAGCATCACTTCAGGTCAAACGGTGCCTCCGGTCGAAAACGCGCCATATATCATTTTTTTCCTAACCTATCCACTTTTTATTCAGTATTAATTTATTTAACAACACTTAGCTGTCCATGTAATTGCAGAATTGTTAATGAAAATATAAGAATTATATTTGAATTTTAACCTAATTAATATAATATTAATAACTTCTTACATGATGAAAAAAAAACAAATAAATTATGAATTAATCGTTTTATTAAAAAGTACTATTCAATACATTTATTTTTATTAAAAGTAAAAAAATGGAATAAAGGGTACAAAAACTATAATTTATGTTTTTAATCATCTTCTTCCTCTTCATCGTCGTCTTACGGCTGCTGGTAAATTTCAAACTGGTCTTCAGTATCGTCTTCAACGACATTTGTCTCAAGTTGTTCCATGATTTCGGGGTCAAAGGTTTCATCTTCGTTAATGTCGCTCTGATATGGTTCTGCATTGAGACAAGCTTGCCCATTACATTGGCCACAAGCTAAAGAGCATTGCAAGCCCGCTTTCCTGCATCCGCATCGCGAACCACAACCACTCTTGCAGTTGCAGAAAATTGTATTTAGCAAATCTTCTGGAGCAGGTGGTAAAATTGTCATGATAGGCTCCAGAAAATCGTTTTGCATTGCCCAACCCCATACCTGGGGTTCCAAATCATGCCCTAACCAAGTTTGAACTTGATAATATACACGTTTGAAATGTTGATGAGAAGTTGCACTTGTTGGTGGAAGAATTGAAAGCTGCACAGGTTTATTAAGTTTTGTAGACTTGACGTAGTGCATATAACGAAGATGATCGAGACTTTTCACAGATTTCGGAGCATTATAGACTGCCAATAAGATTTGAGTTCCACTCTCTAATAATCTCTGGGCCGAACTATTTTCTTCCTCAAATGCTGCAGCTAGTTCATCCAAATTCGTCAGTTTCTCAAAAACTTTTTAAAATGATTTTTTTCCCTTTTTAAAAAGCGCAGAAGTTGTGTCACAGCCACTTAATGCATGCAGAAATAAAATATGTGTTTTGGAATGAGGATAATTATCAAAACTTTTAGTCGAGTATATCTCCGTTTTTACATTTCCTTTCCCAACTTTAAAAAAAAAAAATTCTTGTTCGTAAGACAGTGTACGCCCAATTAAAATGACAAGTAATCAATATCTTGTCCTATTATAACTGCAGTTTTTTCAGACTTTGATTCTTCAATTGCAGTTTCAACAATAAGAACATCCGCATCATCTCTGGCTTGTTTAGTAGTAATATTTGCAGCTTGTAATTTTTCAGTTAAGGTATTAATGAGCATATCTTTGTTATTTCGATTTGATAAGAATTTTTCTTGAGTAACTGGTACAACCATTGTTTCATCTAAACAGACTTTATACGTTTTTGAAAGTGCAGCAGTTCTTCTCTGCTGCTCCATAGCTTTTACGTTCTTACTGTAGTCTGAATATCCGTCAAATACAACAATTATTTTGGAACTGTAATGCCTTTTTAAATAATTAATGTATTTATCAAAAATAATAGATAAAGTATCTTCTCTGCTCCATACAACATGATGAAGAAGAAATCCGCCATCAATAATGAACGTCACATTATTTTCATTGAGAAAAAAATCAATTGGGCTCATGTTGTCATACAACGACGATTTTGTTGTTTTTCTCATGCCATCATTATCAAATAGAGCTGTTGGATACGGACTCAATTCATATTGAAGATATTCCTCAAGATTACTTTCAAATTGTTTGCTGACAGTAATTCTTTGGAAGAGTAATAATGGAGCCACTGCAACTTTACAATCATTTATTTTTACAGATTTGTTAACACAGGAAAGCGGCATTACTTTTTCGGAACGTTTCAACTTTATTTCATTAAATGATAAGCCGGTGATCTTCTTCATAGACTCTAATACAATTTCGTAAGCTCTGTGGCAGTTAATTTGCTCATTTCCAACAATTCCAAAAGCTATCGATATTAACTGCGTAGTATTTGGAAAAGGATCATGGAGTTTAAACCAATCAAATAGTATATTTACGTCAGCACTGTCTTTTTTCACTCTTGAGTCTCTGGAATCTACGTGTTGCTCGGTCGACTCCAAGGAGATATTACAGAACTTCTCCATTTCCTCACAAATAGTATTTGTGGCGTACATAGCATATACCCATTTGCACAAAACACTTTCTTTCGTACTTCGACCACGAGATACTCCTCCTTCGGTTTTCATGGATTTCATGAGACTTTGTTCGATGACCATATCTGTCCATGTACCTGAATTATATTTTTCTGTTCGTCTCACCGTGAAGAATCCATTTCTGAAATTTTCATAAGTTTGCTCATCCATAGATTCTTCCAGCTTGAGCATATCTTGCAGATACAGGTGGGCTGATTTTGCATATAAGAAGTGACCACTGGCGTGAAAATATGGCAGCATTCTGCGCACTGCATCAAGGTGTTCTTGGAAAAGCCCAAGTCTTTCAGCGCGAACAAAATCAAGTGCTATTGTAACCATTTCTAAATATTGCACCCATAATTGTGCTGTTGGACCTCGAGCTTTTAAATCATCCAGTTTGTCCAGAAATGTTGAAAGAAAATTGTTTGAGTTATCCATATATCCTTCTAGGTTTGAGTAGGATACATCTCGAGAAGTGATTTGCTGTATTAACTCATCCAACGTACCATTTTCAATCTTCATGTCTTCAAAAATGATCTTTGATAATGCAAGTCGTACCAATATATGGCCTCTGATGCTTCTTGAGTAAGCGTGACCGCTCAGCATCTTGTCAACAGAATTCGGTGCGTATATTTTATTACCAAGAGCTTCCTTAAGGCCACTTCCGTCCATTATATATCCCATGCTTCCAAGAAAAGACATGAGCATATGGAATCCTCCTAATTTCACAACGACTTTACATAAGTTTGAGCTAGAATCTGACGCATCTGCCATTTCACGTGCTTTAGAGTAGAGGGGTTGATCAAAAGTAATTACACACGTATTTTGTCCGTGTGACTTGGCAATATCGAGAGCGTATAGTAAAGTTGTGTAAATTGTGTCTACATTACTGGCAGGATGATCGATAAAAGGAAGAAACATAACCTGAGATGTTGAAAAATTCATTTCATTTTTAGTGAGCTGCTCAAGATAACCGTTCCACCCTGGCAACGATGCAATATCTCTCCATTTTCCGTATAACCACAAAAAATCAGTTCCGTTGATTGTTTTTTCGGTTAGTGCTCGACCGTCATGCAGATTTTCAACTTGAACTTTACTGTATCCAGGTACGACTGGTTTATCGTAATCTTGTAAAGATACATGTGATATGGCTGCCAAATCTTTCGCTTTTGGTTTGGTTGTACATTTTTGTATCCGTTCATCGTAGAGAACAGCATTTTTTGGAGTTACTATCTTAATAATCCCCATAACATGAAGAGTATTGTTACCATCAAGAGTCTGGACATTTATATCGGCATTGTCTCCAACATATTGTACAAGTGCACCTGACTCAGATGATAAAATACGAGGCTGTGGGTGATAAACTGCTGAAACTTCATACTGTACTGTATTACTATAAGAAGCTGCAAATCCCAAACTAGATAAAATATCCAATAGTCTTTTAGATCCATATCTTCTGTGAAGAAATACAGAAAGGCTCAAAAGTAACTGTGATGAAAAAGAACGTTCCCGTATGGCAGCCATGATTGCATGGATTATTGAAGTACATTTTGTTTTTAAATGATCAATTTGTCCTTTCCTGTTTTTGACGATGACTTCTTCTAAGAAATGTAATAAAGTTTTTGGAATTTCTTGATTAACATTATCCAACATTTTATTAGGAGGTGGATAAGATTTAGTTTCAACTATAGATGTTCGGATATCTTCTCTAATAATTGCTGCTGCAGCTTCTACAATTCTTAGCCTTTCTGCTTCAGGATCTATTTTTTTACTTTCGTACCAAGCTTTTGATAGAATATCAGCTTGTGCATCACGGAAAGAAATGATTGTGAAAGCTCCAACTTTCTTCGTAATTACGATATCGGTTAAATACTTCTGTTGTAGTCTTGTAATGATAGTTTTATCATCTGGCACATACCCTGTCAAGACATCTTTAAGCTCTTTTAGTGTGAATTGAGAATCATTATTATTTTCGATGTAATTGAAAATCTCTAACATAGCTTCTGTAACTTGATTATCTTGACGAGGTTTCTCAAGAGGCGATGATGATGATGATTTATTTGAAAAGTTTGTAAAGCAAGCAGCATGATACTTCGCTTCAGCAGCGACCAAATCATACTGTAAAATTATATGACTTTTCACCAATTCTCCGAAATCATCCGCACGTTCTTCTGCTTTTTTGATAACATTATCTTTGAACTCAAGAGTACTCACATTTTTTTATCTTCCGCCTGTATTTTTCTCTTTTCTTTTTTTCTGCAGCCTCATCAGCAACTTCGCCACAAAATAAACATTGATTCTTAAAATCAAACACTGCACCCCGTTTTTTACGGAGTACTAATGAAGAAGTTATAGTTTCTCCTTCTTCTTGTTTGCGTTTTACTGCTTGGATACAGTTTTTACTAATGTAAACACTTCGGCAGTTTTCATGCACTTTAACAGAGGTTATTCTAAATAATCAATTTTTCCGTCGTTTCGTTCGACACTTGCAGTTCGTAGAGTTTTCATACCGCGCACTACTTCAATAAGCGATTCACCTCCCGAATCTGACTTATTACATAGAAAACACAAATCAGCCATATTTCTTGAAATTGTACGTCCGTAGTTACCAAGAACAGTTACCTGAAATAAAGAGAAGACGGTCGTAACTATACTATACAATGCATAAAGAAAAATATAAAATATAATATAATAGTTAATAAAAATTGATAAATATTTATAATCATTGATTTATCGATAGTTCATCAACTATATATGGCGCGTTTTCGACCGGAGGCACCGTTTGACCTGAAGTGATGCTGTGACCGCGCGCTCTCCGCCCTCTATCTCGAAAATGGTTCGACGTATGAAAAATGTTTTCAAACAAAATTTGTAGAGAATTTTGTATTCTACAATATTGATAATAAATACAAATAGCAAAAAACCTATAGGAAATGAGATATTTAAAAAAAAAAAGCACAAAAAACCGATTTTTGTGACTTTTGACCTTGGAATTTAATAGTTGCGTACACCCTACCATATGTAGGTTTTGAGACAACTTTTAGGGTGTCAATATACAAGTATTTACAGACTTACAGCTGGGTATCGCGAATTCCGAGATTCTTACCTAATTTAAGCTTAAATGACTGGACTATATGCCAGACTCATTTCAGTATGCATAGCACAGATGAAGGACCTTAAAACAACATACCCAGAAGTATGGAATGCTCTTGAATCTGGTTGTTTTGCAGTATCCAAATCCAATGTGCCGTTTACAAAACTATTTTCAGACCAGAAAATCAAAGAACTGAAGAACATTGGTAGAGTTATTGGTTTAACTCAGAATGAAAACGCCCTCGAAAGGTATTTCTTGTGTGCACCAGAAGTATTACGCATTGTTTCAACTTTCTGTGAAAAGTACTGTCTAAATGAAGTCTCTAAGTAGCACAGGAAACACTAACAACTTCGGACTTCCATGTCTTTAAGAATTTTTCACAATGCAGCCATCGTTAAGGAGAGTATTCCGGATCATTGTGGAGGAAACCCTTTCCAAGATAATACTACACTAATGAATATTGCATCCTCTATGAAAGTTCCAGAATCTGCGAAGGATGATATTCTGAATCGTCGACCAAAAAGGCCAGTTGGAATTCGGAGAATTTGTAAGAGACTAATTCAAGAAGATAGGCAACTTCTTGCTCGTTTTCTTGTTGTTATGGGATCAAGACCTCAAATGTCTACAAACCTAAAAGATGCAATTGGAAACTACAAGTTTTCTGTAATACCAAGATCATTATTTTCTTCTGATGGATATCTTCATATTCCATCTGGCAAAAATTCATTTATTTCAGAAATAGAGCAATATAATCGATCACCCATACTTGAATCATTAGAATCCTCGATTACTTCTCCGATAGAAAAAGTTTGTATTATACATGGAATGACAATCGTACAATCAGTAAAAAAGACACCTGCCATGAAAACTTGTGACGCAAATGCTTTTACCGAGATCATTATAAAAATGACAAGCGGATACTCTGAAGCAGTGTTGCCAGATGGGGGACTTTTTTGTCCCCAGATTGTTGATTGTCACACCTTTTTTTCAATAGAAATATTCGGCCTATTTAAAACCAGATTAAAAATTCTGAAAAATAAGGCGCATTATACTATTTTAAAAAAGTGATGACAGTCAAATAATCTGAATTAAAAAAGTCTCCAATCTGGCAACACTGCACTGAAGGGAGAATAATATTTGACCAATACCTTGAGCATTCATTGAAGGAGCAAACTAGTAAGAAAAGGTTGGGGGCGACAGAACCTATTAGATTTACTATTACAAATAGTACCGATATAACGTTGGTTTCATTAAAGACGTTTCTGTTTATAATGATACAAAATCACAGCTGACTGAGTATCTCAGGAATAAATTACTACAGGTTTTTGCTGCTAGTGAGAAGAAAATTGTTGTCGTTTTTGGCAGTAAGGCATACAATAACCACGCATATGTTTTCGATTCAGAATTATGTGATCATACACATGAAGAAGCAGACACCTTTATACATCTCCATCTACTTGATATAGTGAACCATCATGATAATTATGAGATCGATGTATTTTGGCAAGATACTGACATTTTCATATTGCTGATTGACTTGGTTTCAAGTCATCTAGTAAACAGTGAAATCAATTTTGTTACTGGTCGAGGCAACAAACACAGAAAAGCTTATATTATAATAAAAGATGTCGAGCAATAGGTGCTCATAAAAGCAAAGGTTTACTAGGTTTACATTCATATACTGGTGGAGACTGGGGAGGAAAATTTGTAGGCATTTCAAAACAGAAGTGGATAAAAGTGTATATCAGTCTTCAGTGTGATGATAATATTATAACAGCTTTTCAAGAACTTGGGGAACCTAATGTTGATCCATTATCCAATCTGTCGTTGTTTGAAAAATTCACCAACTGGACTTATTTGAAAAATAGTAATTTTTAAAGTATTTCAGAGTTAAAATGGCACCTTTTCAGAACTAAAAGTTTCGAGGGGGAGAAATTACCACCAGCCCTTGGAGCACTGAAGCCACATATTCTAAGATCCCACTTAATTTGTACCATTGGAAAGGGCTACAGAAATCCTCGACCTACAATACACCCACTTATTGGCAATGGTTGGGGAAAAAATGGCGAAGAAGTAATTTCTCCAGTCAAATGCCTGGAGTTACCTGCGCCCAAAGGAGTTATTAAACTTGTGAAATGTGAGTGTAAGAGAACATATACAGTTGGGAAATGTTCTTACTTAAAGTATTCTCTGGTTTGTACTGCCCTTTGCAAATGCAGTGACTGCAACAACACAAAGGACTATCAATATTATCACAGCGATAGCAGTGAATCAGAAGATGATACATAACATCCCAGTACTGTATATAGATATAAATGCTGTTTTTAATAATTTTGTTCAATATCTTCAGTAATTTATGTTATTTCATTTAAATGCTTTGGTTGTGTATAACTGGTTAATAAAATGCTAGTATATCTAATGTCTTTCATATTTTTGTGCTTTATTTGCATCTTATAGCTTAAAACACTTGAAAAACTCCATTTACTCCTAATTTTATTATAAATTTGTATCTCTTGACCCTGAAAACATATAATTTGACATACTGGTCAATAATATGCCTCAAATATTAAATAAGTCAGTAAATGGCAGCCATCTTGGACGCCATCTTGAAAATCACCCCCCAAAAATGTGTATAAAAAAATGGCACCTAAGGTATTTGGAATTTACATGTCAAAACCTTCACAATACAACAAAAATATCAAACTTGGCACGTCAATCGAGCTGGAGCCACATTTTACGACATTTCAAACCCTACTAAAATGGCTGCTTATATATAAAAATAATAATAATAAATAAATAAAATAAGAACTGGGGTTAAAACCTTTCGTATTGTTAAATGTCTCCAGTTTTTCTTTTATGTATTTGATATTTTCGAATTTATAAGTAAATACAACGGCGAAAAATCTTTTTAAACTTTATTTCAATTATTCGTATCAACCGTCATATACTGGTGATTTTTCAGTTACAAATATAGTAGCCTCCCTCTTAACCGGCCTCCTGTTAACCGGAACTCCGCTTTAACTGGCCGACTTTTTCCCCAACATCAGGCAAAATTCAGTGATCACGACCTCGGGAACTCAGCTTACGCTTTTGAGTTGAAATGCAATACCGAGGGGAAGAAGGCAAAATTCAGAAAGAAGAACGTCGGTTTGGATACGCATAGACCTTCACCAGTGTTGAAATCAGGGTGTTGTCCGGGGGGATATACTCCCTCCCACGAACAATGAGATGTCCCTCCGGAAGATTTAAGATTTTGTGTTTTTAATGTTCAAAAGTGCAATCCCCCCCCCCCCCCCCCCGGAACTCTATAATGTCTGATTTATCTGTAAACTGTTTAGTACAGACATTTAAAAAGCTTGAGGGATGCGAACAGATCACCGTAGAAGATGTATAAGAGTTGTGTGAGTCTTATAAAGAGGTCAAGCACAAAACATTATTTGACGGGGGTATAATTAGGACTGTATAACTTATGTTGTTCAATACGAAGACGATCCTGATGATGATCCAGTTGAAGTTGACACTACTCAAATTCTTCATATGGAAGGGTTAAGAGTTGGCGCTACACTATGTTGAGCAGCGGCTAACAGCTTCCTAGGTAAAACTTAAGATGTTAAAGAGATGGGGAGATTATGCTGCAAAATGTCGGGCATCTTGCCTTCAAAAGAAGAACGGTTTCTTTACGGTTGATTAACTTAAATATACATAATGTAGAACAATTTCAACTTCTTGTAAAGGTGTGTGACACGATTTCCAACAATTTAATTTGTGTTAAATATTTTTCATTATTTGTTATGAGTGATAATTTTTCTTCCAATTCAGTTAATTATAACTAGTATTCATTTTACAAAATATAGAAATCATATAATTTTTTAAAACTACACAAATTTAAAAACCAAATGCGTCGTTCGGGTTTAATTAAATTACGCAGATACTTATTTAATTTTTTTTTGCTTCTCCGCTTTAACTGGTTTTTCTCTTAACCGGCTAACCCCCGGTCCCGTTTATGCCGGTTAAGCGGGAGGCTACTGCATTAATAAAATCAAATTAATTAACAACATGAAATTTCACTGTGTTAAATCATTTATTAGGAAATATAATTCGCGTTTTTTATGTCTTTATCTGTTCAATTGCAGATAATGCCATGAATAATTATATTATCAAGTATTAGTGTTACTCACTATAGTAATCGTATGCTGTGCTATAAAAATTCCAAAAAATAGATTAATCCTTTATGATTCGCCGGTACTTTTAAGTACCATTAAAGAAAATGCAATATAAATTTATTTAATCCGTCTACTAATAAAAATAGATTGTACTTCTCATATAAAATACTTTGCTCAACATTTAGAAGGCACAGCGAACACTAAAAAAAAAAAAAAAAAACTTTCTTAAATTCACGGAACTTGTACTGGCAGCTGTGCTGCCGGCATATTTCCGTGAATTGACGAATATCCCTTTGTTTTCTCTCCGTTACAGGAGGTAGAATATCCGTCAATTGAAGAAAATTGGGACAAAGGCGGCTGACGTTGGATTCGAACCAGCCATCTTAGTGTTACGAGACGAGTACGCTAGCACTGACTGAGCTATAGTTGCACAGCTGCGAAACGTTTGAAGTAAATATGTTTGCTTCAGATGGCTAGATCAATTTCTTTAAAAGGCTTTCAATTTTGAAGTTAATTTCGAGAAGATTTCGTCTTTAATGAGAGTGTGGCTGAGGTTTTTGTACTTTAGTATTAGTATAAGATAAAAATATGAATTTTAAATATTTTTACATAGATTGCTAGAGGTAAAATATGAATATTATATTTTTATTCGATAAGTTTTTTTTTCTTTTTGAGTAATAGCGATCTTTTTTTTCCATTTAATGTTTTTAAATTAAAATAACTTTTAAATGTATTCAGTTAAAATATATTTTAAATGCGAATATTTGTTTATAAACAACTTTATAAATTTAACTTTATTTAACTTTTAAATCGTGAATACTTTTGATGAATGAGAAAAGTAATTATTATTTATGTTTAAATTCGAAATTTTTTTGTCTTTCTTAATTAAATTAGAAATCTAAATTTATAGAATTTTTGTTTTTTCATTTTAAAAATAAGTACGGATTTATTATTAAGAGATCCAATACGCATGTGTGCTAGGAATGAACGGAATTTCTCCCTCTTGTTTAGATCTTCGGGCAGAATTCACGGATAAAAGATGTTTTCTAGGAGTACAGAAATTATTTGGTTAAAAAATGAGGAATAATTTAGTGTATATTGACGAGATTTTTTTTACAGTAAAAGAGTCGAAGCTGAATATGTTTTAATGTGGTTATTTCCTTAATCATTTACATACATAGGAGTAGCTTTTCTCCAATTAAAAAATGTTATACAAAAAATTTGCGACTACAAAACACTTCTCAGTTACAGATATAATCCAAATACATTTATTTACATTGTTCTTTTAAGAACTGTGAGAGTCCCAACAGTATCTTTTGTTAATTAATCTAGTTTTTATTGTAAATATTTTACAAAAAGAGCTCTAACTACCAATTTATTAAATCAGTTTTAATTTAAAAAAATTATCTAAAAATCAAATTATTATTACATAACTTGTTTTCGATATCTTTAAACATTACAGTGATAACATTCAGGGTAACTTTGAACCATGAGTTGTAACTTTGCACCACCTCCTATTTTTCAATATTTTTGACTCCAAAAGACTAAATAAACTCCAGAACTGAGCTCTGTTGGCAAGGTTCTAAACTGGGATTTCTACTACCACTTTTGTGAAGTACTGTTTTCAAGCTAATTTTGAATGCTGTTTTGAAGTTGTTGTACTCCAATTAAATTTTCACAGTAAGTAACAATATACTCATTTATCAGACATATTATTGTCTAAATGTTGTAAATGTGATAATATTTTGTGATTATTTATTCATTAATAGTTCATAAAATGTAAAATAAGAAGGCACTAACATTTTATCACATATTCAGGGTAACTTTGAGCCGGCTCAAAGTTATACTGATGTTTATAATTTACTGATTATAGGTGCTACTATAAAAAAATTCCGATATTTGCACGTATATTTTATATAAATGCCGAAAGTGAACATTAGATATAACATATATTTTCACAAATATGTGTAAAATACATACAATTCATTTAAAGGCGTTTTTCGGGGCGGAGCTACTCAAATTTGACATTTCATACATTCGACATTTTTTATTCTTGTTTGAATAATACTAGTACCAGGGGCGGATCGAGAGAATCGTTTTGGGGGAGGGGTGATATCGAGTGACATATAATCAACGTAGTCATAATTTCTGTAGCTCAAATCCTTCCTTGCAGTTAATTATTAAATGAATATGAAATTAATGCGATTTAAAAATATTACAGACTCTCGATTATCCGACATCCGATTAACCGAAACACTCGGTTATCCATCACTCTTATTTTATAATCTCGGCCTCTCCTCAAAATATCGTTTATTGTTACTTATTAGGTCGTAAAATTGAAAACGTTATAACAGAATCTATTTATTAAATGCCTTTTTTTTCTTTTTCTGTTTACTCTTATACTATGGTAATTATTTATCTTATTTTTTGTTCTTTTAGTTATATTGAAGAACGTTAGTAACACAAGCCTGCGATGATTGTCTTTTCTAACTTTTGATAATTGATTTTGATGTAAGACTTTTTAAAAATTTGCGATTTATGTGAAATCCTGACGTGATGGCATGGTACAAAATGAAGGTCATTTTTGGATTCAGCGCTAAAAAATACACAAGAACCAATTACCGAAAGCTGAAAAACATAATCATCACATCCATTTTTTAATATCAGATTTCTGAAAGAGGATAATCTCTGAAAAAAGATCCCCTTCAGAAATCTGACGGGCCTTTAACATCCTAGAAAGTCAAAATGTGTCATCTACGTGGTGTGTTAGAGGTCTGCACGGGCCGGGGCCCGGGGCGGCCCGTTTGTAATTTTTACAGTTCTCGTCCCTGCCCGGCCCGTACAAAAATCAGTGAAACAGGCCCGGCCCGGCCCGACTCAATTTCTACAAAAAGAAATGCGTTTTTTCTCGACATATAGTGATGGAACAGTGTAGCACTAGAGAATAAGTTGACACCGCTAAAATTTGTTAGTATTCTTCGTCTTATTTAAGGATAGAATTCTGAGATTTTTCAATGTAAAGAATACTAAAAAAAGTTAGTGGTAACAATCGCCTAACTGCTGCGCCACTGTTCCATCACTGGACATACAATTAAGATTCTTTTAATGAATACTACATACATATTTATGGGAACATTTTACAGTATATTTTAGATTACTATGTGTTAGCAAAACAGAAAACACACAATAGTAAACATTAACGATTACTTACAGTGTTTTAGTCATCGTCTCTAAAGACATTTCAAAATGGAAATAAGGATTCATTAAAAGGTTAATGTAATTCAGAATAAAGGATTAAAAACATAACTTTTGAATCTGTATAATAAAAAGTAGATTTTTGAAAATATTTCTCTCATTTTTAAGGCTTTTCTCAAATCCAAAGGAGCTACATATCGACACATTTATGAATTCATTTCTTTTTGGAAACGTGTAAGATTGGCAGGTATTCTTATTCAGAAACTATGTAAATACCGTCTTTCTCATAGATAAAAGCAATATATCTTTCTCTGAAAATACTGCCAAAGTTAGCGTTTTGAATCGAATTTCCGGAAGCGATAGCACAGGAAAGGAGAAAAACGTACAGTCAGGTGACAAGAATCTCTGTAACTAATTTATCAAATATGGAGAAAGCTATTCGTTTCCAAATGCTTTCAATAGTCATGCCTGTCAATTTTATGCCTCTATAATTAAAAATGAGCCAGAACATGTGTCTGAAAGTTTCGCATTGTTGAGCAGTGAATATGAGAACCCCTTAAGGTATATTTCCAAAGATACTGTTAACAGAAATTCATTATCACTATTAATACTTTTACAAAACACAATGCCTGTTCTACACATCCTGAGATAGATTAAGACCAGTTCCATCCCGGCACGAGTCTGCTGAAAAAAAATTAAACCCGGAATCAGATGTCTTGTAACTGTACGGTGCCGATCTCTACGATGGACATGCTATATATCTGTATTGATGTTGTTAAAATCGCATTGGCTCGTGACGCACATTTATACTTCTCGAGAAAATCGTATTCATTGAAAATGGCTCGTATATCGGTCCGATTACTTTTTTATGGGCCTGGCCCGGCCCTGCAGGCCCGTTCAATTTTGTCTGTCGGCCCGGCCCGTTTTAAAAAAATTGTCCTAATTCTGCCGGCCCGTTGGAAAATTCGTCTTCATTCCGCCGGCCCGGCCGGGTACGGGCCTCGGGCCAAGCCCGGACCCGTTCAGACCTCTATGGTGTGTATACCTCATCACTGGCGAGGATCCAAGGAAGGGGGGGGGGTGATCGCTCCGATCGCCCCTCCCCTTTGGATCAAAAAATATAAATCCACCGCGAATTTCGACAAATGGTAGCCGAAAAAAATCTATTTCGTCAATCGTTCGCAGGTCAAAAAATCGCGCAAAAAATGCGAATTTAGTCAAAGGATCACGCAAAAAACATGAATTTCGTCAAAGGATCAAGCAAAAACGTGAATTTCATCAAAAAAGCGCGGAAAAAACGTGAATTTCGCTAAAAAATCGGAGATTTCATCAAACGACCACAAAAAAACGCGAATTTCGTAAAGGACCACGAAAAAAACGCGAATTACGTCAAAGGATCATAGAAAAAACGCGAATTTCGGCAAAGGAACGCAGAAAAAAAAAAGCTAATTTCGCCAAGCAATTGCGGAAAAAACGCTAATTTCGTCAACAGATCTCGGAAAAAATGCGAATTTTGTCAAAGAATCGCGAAAAAAATACGCGAATTTCGTCATAGAGCCGCGGAAAAAACGCACAATTACCACCAGGAGGAGATTCCCCTAGGTGCGCATCCACGGGGGGGGGGGATCGATCGGGCGGTCGCCGCCCCCCAACATATAAATCCAATGCTTTTAACGACAGTTTTCGCGGAACAGACAGACAAGCAAACGAAAACACTTTTCGGTTGTCATTGGTAAACCTCACTGACGTTTCGGCAGTTAGTGAACAAAATAGGATTATGTCCTGTCAAAAGGCATATGGCGCCATAATTTTTTACACTAATGGGTTGAGGTGGGGACGATGCCACTTCGTGTACCTTTTGTTGAATCTCTACAACAGAAATTGGCAACGTTATTCGGATCCCTTTGAAGTGTTGAAACTTTTTCGTTCTTTCAAAGAAGCTGCAATTCTAATTTCTGTATAATGATATTTTTGAGGAGTGCTTTATTGTTTGAGAAAAGAATGGGATTCATAGCAATTTCCAAAGAAAGAAAGAAACAAGAAAAAGAATGGTCCTTTGAAAAATTCAAGCATCTTAATGTTTTCTGAAGAAAATCAATAATGTGTAAAAAATATACTGTTATTGCCACCCACATTGGTAAATTTCAAGGGTATTTCATGAATGAAAAAAAAGGATTATGTCCTAATCCTAGTCAGTTAAAAGCTAAAATGCGTATGGTGTGTTGATTTCTTTAAAACCACCTTGGTAATTTGTTCTTCCCTTCTTTGCCCCGATCTAACCCCCCCCCCCCCCGGTGGATGCGCACCTAGGGGAATCTCCTCCCGGTGCTAATTGTGCGTTAATTTTGGCAACCCTTTGACGAAATTCGCGTTTTTCAGCGATTCTTTGGCGAAATTCGCGCATTTTTTTCGCGATTCTTTGAAGAAATTCGCATTTTTCAGAGATCTGTTGACGAAATTAGCGTTTTTTGCGCGATTCTTTCGCGAAATTAGCGCTTTTTACGCAATTCTTTGACGAAATTCGCGTTTTTTGCGATCCTTTGACGAAATTTGCGTTCCTTTTACCTGCGAACGATTGATGAAATTGATTTTCTTCGGTGACCATTAATCGAAATTCGCGACAATCGGCGGATTTTTTGGGGGGCGATCGCCCCCCCCCCCCCCCCCCGTGGATCCGCGCCTGACTAGTACTAGTATGTATTACTGTAACTATGGATATATTATTGAGATAAAACATTGAAAATTGTTTTCCACTGCATTTTTATGTTTTATATGAACAATAAACAGGTTTTTTTTTTTTTCCTAAATGTTCATGGTTCTCTTCTTCCACTTTTCCTATGCCTGATATTTGTTGTAATATCATAAATTATACAAATCTTGTGATGTTGGGAAATGTAAATTCGGAGTCTTTGCATATCTGAAAACATTTTTGGAGCTTTAAAGTTGTCCTAACTATAATACTTTTTTTTAAATAATGAACTATTTTAGATAATATTTATCATATGGTGCAAAGCTACCCTAAATGGCTGGGTAACTTTGAACCAGGCTAAAAATTCATTTTTTATTGCTTTTATCATTATTATTCCTTAATTTTTGATAGTCAAACAATAATTTAGGATCATTTCTTCTCTTTTATGCCCCTAGTTGCAACAATATTCTTAAAATAAGAGCGTGGCATATGAAAATAGAGAAAATGCGGATCAAAGTTACCCTGAATGACTGTAATGAAGATAATTATTGAGGCGGGGCAATTTTTTACCTCAGAATTCAGTCCATAAAGGGTTAAAACAACAATAAAAAAATCCAGCCTGTAACAACACCATCAAATTAATTTGTCATTTAAAAGCTTTATTGATTCGGCAATATGAAAGATAAATAACACAAAACGAAAAGAATGTGCATTATAAATAACAAAAATAATGTGAAGGACAAAAGACAGTAATTTCATTTTATTACAATATGATCAAGCCAATAAATAAATGAGGAAATATGTTAAAGATATCAATAAGGATCGACCGAAACGAAAACTGAAACCGAATTTGGGTAATCTTCCTATTTTCGATCGAAAACGAAAACGAAAATGTCCGAATTTTTTTTAAAGTAATTAATACATACATAATTATTACATAATTATTAATTTCTTACACGTGTAACCCAAGTTGGCTCTCTGTGCCTCTGACCAAAACTTTTTATCTTCATATAAAATAAAATGTAATTAATTCATCAATGACACAAAAGGATTTTCTAATTATACGAATTTCATCTAATTAAAAAATGTTTTTGGTATACATACCTCGATTTATCTTTTATAATGGTTTTTGTAAATGATCATCTGTTACACTGGAACTTTCTCAAAGAGTATTCGAAACACTTCTGCGGTTTCAAAAATAAAAATTTTCTATTACTGTTAAATCTGCAGCTTTTAATGAGCACGTGAAAAGAGCCTTCAAAGTTTAGTAATATATGCTTTCTGTATAATTTGCACTCACGTCTTGAGTCAGTCATGATTGATAATTATAAACAGTGAAATTCACAGTAATAAATAAAGAATGTCTCATTTGAGCCGATACAGTTCAAACAAATGAGTAATGTTGAAAATTTCCGAAGGAAGAAACGAGATTTTTGGAATACAGATAGTTTCGGTCGAGTTTAGGACTGGCCGAATTTTCTGCAACATTTTCGTCGAAAACGAATTTTCGACGAAACTCAGATCTTGAGCCGAAAAGGAAACCGAATTTTCGGTCGATCCCTAGATATCAATTTACAGATGTGCTTAAGTAATAAAAAGTTATGTCAACTTGTTAATAATGTATCTAAAGTTTCTTTTATTAAAAGAAAGTTGTCACTTTCTACATTCTGAAAACTTCAAAATGATGTAATAATGCATTTGTAAGCATTTGATAAATAACCTAAGTTTCAAAATAAACAGAATGATTTAAACTAGGGAAAATAATTCACTAGGCCATAATCATAACTAAAATAATGATAATTTTGAATGTAAATGCATATATCTTCTGTTGATTGTAATATTTTTGTGTGTGCTTGTGTGAATGATAACGAATATAAGAATGAACATACAAAGAGCATAAAAAGACAACAAATAATGAAACTTTGAATCCGATACTATTCATGAAAAATATTTCACAATATAAAATTAATACAAACAAAGGATTTCATTTTTTTGTCAATACAGAAATTAATATTTATAAAAGGAGAAATGTATAAACTATTATATCAAAATAAACAACTTATGATAGCACCAACAAAATAGAAAATACAAATGTAAATGTTATATATAATAAATAATGAAAAAAAAATATTTTTAACCCTTATCGGACGCTAGCTTCTTATACATGATTTTATTTTTATATTCTATTCGCACCAATATAGTTTAAAAATAAATTTGTAGTACTTTTCTGTTTCATGTGTTGTTAAAGTACAAAGTAAAAGTGTTTCTTAAATAAAAAGTTGTGCCAGCCGAATAAAATTCGTGTAAGAGATGCTAGTTCCGTTCCGATGTAACGTGGAAAGTGATATAGGACCTATAAGGGTTCATTATAAACAGGGTGCAATAAATAAAAATCTCTCTATACTGAAAAAAAGTAACTTACGCTGTCACCGCCGCCGCAGCCGGTTTTGAATTTTTTGTGACCGGAGGTCTTTCTTCGTTAATATTAAGAGAAATACTGCATACAAAAATATGAAAATCGGCGGTATTATACAGAAATGTTTGATAAACACGCTGATGCAGGCAGTTTTCAAATCGAATAATTATTTTAAGAGGTATTTAATGCTAAAGTTGGAAAAAATCGTTCCATTAAAAAAGTTTTATAGGAGCAAAAGCTATACATGGGAATTAATTCATTTTTAGATCATTTTATACGTTAAAAATTCCCGGTGTGCAGACTGCATTCACTTTTTTAATTTGACTCATTTTTTGAGGATCTATTTCTATTTTAAATTCAAATTTTCAGCATTTCGAGAGGTATTTTTTACTTATTTTAGAAAATGGTATTAATTTAAACTGTTGCCAACTGTATAAACAGCGCAAATAATAATGTTTGCTTCAAATTAAAAATTTATTTACACGTGACTATTATTAACAGAAAAAAACTTTCAAATTAGAATTAAATAATTGCGTATGAAAAGCAGGAACTTATTGAAAATTACTTCATAAAAATTATATTTACACGTGAATTTTAAAAGAGAAAGGATATTGTAAAATAATAAATTCATTAACATGCGTTAGAAGTCTTAAATAGGAGAAATTACGTCACATCTACGTCACATTACACTTATTATGTAAAATGAACGAAAAGTAATATTGCAAAACAGTTTAAATTTAAAAATTGCGCGAGACATTAATTTGATATTTTGAGATTATATTAATAAGATTAATATTAATTTTGTTGAACGCGTTTAGACTGCTTTCGAGCGACTATTTAGTAATTTAATAAAAATAAAAAAGATTACAAGCTGAAAATGAAGTGTCATCAACAAAAAATATGATTTGAAAGAGAAAAATGTGTGAAGCAGAAAATAAAGAAATTGCTTAAATGGTTTAGTTAAGATTCGTTAACCTTCTGTATCGTTTCCGTCAAAAGAAGGCATTGGTATTTGTAAAATATATTTGCAATTTGTTGCAGATTTGCTTATTATATTAGCTTATTTTGAAATGTTTAACTGATTTTATTTAATCAAAGACGAAAACAGCCATCGTATCTTTTAACAGCAGCTGATTTTTCCTTAAAATTCCCCAATCGAAGAGAAAGGAATAGAAGCCCGTTTATAGGAAGATTGCCACTGTTTTTTAAATTATAATTCAATTTTTCAAAATCTTTTTAAATCCGATCAAATTAGCGTGCTTTTGGAGACTGCGGTGTTTGAACGGGGGTTGGAGAGCGTAGCTCGCAGGGGGCCGAGTCCCCTAGTTTAATAAAAATAAAAAAGATTACAAGCTGAAAATGAAGTGTCATCAACAAAAAATATGATTTGAAAGAGAAAAATCTGTGAAGCAGAAAATAAAGAAATTGCTTAAATGGTTTAGTTACGATTCGTTAACCTTCTGTGTCGTTTCCGTCAAAAGAAGGCTTTGGTATTTGTAAAATATATTTGCATTTTGATGCAGATTTCCTTATTATATTAGCTTATTTTGAAATGTTTAATTGATTTTATTTAATCAAAGACGACAACAGCCATTGTATCTTTTAACAGCAGCTGATTTTTCCTTAAAATTTCCCAATCGAAGAGAAATGAATAGAAACAGATTTATAGGCAGATCACCACTGTTTTTTAAATTACAATTCAATCTTTCAAAATCTTTATAAAGCCGACCAAATTAGCGTGCTTTTAGAGACTGCGGTGTCTGAACGGGGGTTGGCGAACGTAGCTCGTAGGGGGCCGAGCCCCCTAGTAGTTGAAAAAGAAACTAATGAATTAAAAGATGAAGAATAAAAGATTAAAAAAAAAACTGTTTAAGGCAGTGGGGTGTTTTGTAAACATTGAACTAATCAAAATGCAACTTTTTATTTCCTTTAATTAATAAAAGCTTGAAAGTAGTTTCCGACAAAGCAATACAGACCAATACTCGTTCAGTTAGCCTAATCAGTGTCAAATGACATTTCTATAAAACGTAATTAACACGTTGACTGCAGTTTGTTTAGACCTGTGTCAATGCCCTGCGCTGAATCGTATTTTTTAAAAAATCGTTTCTTTTTCCACATAATTTGTTTACACTGTGAGAGATTTTTGCGCACTTTTCGAGAAAATGAAAGGTGTGTGTGAACACAATGTCAACAGGCGCATCAAGGACCTTGTATGGTTTGTCGCTAGTGTTTCCAGGTGTCCTGCGTAAATTAGAGCTCCAAATACTCTGGACACTACTAATTTCTTACAGCTTATTTCACCATCTTTAATTGCAGATAAATTTGCTATTAGATAAGGAGAAGAAAAGTACTTTAAAATACTGGTGTCTAGAGCATTTACGCGGGACACCTGGCAACACCAGTTGTCGCCTACCTGTTGACAAGCGCAGTCAGCGTAGGCATATGTCAATATAGATACTTGTCAATTCAAAATTGAAAAAATTATCGAAAATAAAAATGTATGGTGTTTATCGCTTGTTTGTTTGTTTTTAAACCAAGAAATAACAATGACAATCCTACTTTATCTAAGAGTACTCAAAAGGCGTTTTGCCGTTTTAAAAATGACAGAACATGTGTATGGAAGCAAATACTAGCTCCTTTAAAAATACAGAAAAGTACAATACTTAAAAGTTTTTTATTTTTTTCAATATTAGTTCGATAAAATGAAAGGAAATATTCTAAATTGTATTGAACTCTTTTGTAATTCCGCTTACGGGAAGCAAATAGGATTCAGGATAAATTTTATAGATGCATTGAAAGAAAAATTAGTGAATTAAAAGATGAACAATAAAAAATAATAAAACTGCTTGAGGCAGCGATGCAACAGTATTGCAGTAAATGCACAGTATTGGAGGTATTTTTGAACAAAAGTATTACAGACCACTTTTAAACGAAAGTAATAATAATTAAACAAAACAATATTTTGAAACATATTCCTCAAAAAATGTAGTATGTTTTTACTTCTCCAACTGCTACAACATTCTTTTTCTTTTCAAAAGCACTTAAGAGAAACACTAGGTTGCCACTCAACAAAAATAAATTACAAAATAAAATTAAATACACGAAACATTCAGAATGTACACCAAAGAGATGCAAGATAAAATAATGAAGAACTATATCATGTGATTCCTTCTTCCAGCGGAGCGGGATTTAGAAAGATTACGTCAACGTCCTTAGGCTCATTTCAGTACTTTCAAGTACCTATTATATCGCGGTTAATAATATAATACCATAATTTATTTCGAAATATTGTTATATTCACAACAATAAAGGAGTTAACTTTTGTTTATTTAAAACATGCAACTTCAATCTTTGTTTCACTATGTGATATACAATGCAATTTAATTATGCATGTAAAGTTTGATGCATAAACTGTTATATTTTTTCCCCATAATGTACTAGAAGTCTCTATACAATGAAAATAAACATAAGATTATATAATTCGTTTCCAATTATAAACCCTTCTCCCGAGTAGAATAGTATTGCAAGTCTGATTCATCTCAACTTCAGAAACCTCCTCTATTAGCTAATAGATCATATTCACAACGCAGTTAATATTAAATTATTAGCATAG
Source organism: Maratus speciosus (assembly GCA_963932465.1). NCBI lineage: Eukaryota > Metazoa > Arthropoda > Arachnida > Araneae > Salticidae > Maratus > Maratus speciosus. The sequence continues at coordinate 418,255,234 of OZ010791.1, forward strand.
GTTAAAATGAGTATTTACATATTAACATTTAGTTTATAATAATAATAGTTCATTACAATATACTATAAATGTATGACCGCAAAAGGTAAACGCGGCACTCGTGCTCATTTCTCTACCAAATTTTGGTTCTTACAGAAACTTTAATCATCACCAGTGATCTAGACACTCTCCATGTACTTAACTCAATTTTTCAAAGTTAGTGATTAAAATTAGTGATTTTTAATCGCCTCATTTAAAAAGAAATATGTTTGAAGTTAATTGAGTACTTTGCTTTTTGTTGATCATATTTTTAATATTCTTTACTTTTTGTTGATCTTTTTATATATTTTTTGTTCTTACTTTCTTTGCTTTTGTTAATCTTTTCGACATGAAATAGTATTCTTTGGGAGTTTTAACAAGAAAAACATTCGAGAATTTTTTTTTATAGTCAGATTTTTTTTAAAGCAAACTGACTATTTTTAATTGGCTACTGACTCATTGTTATGTTGGTCTTCTTTCAGCTTAAAAATTAATTCAGACCATCTAATAGGTTGGAAGACGGAAAAATATTCTAAAATAAGAAAATATGTTCTTTATTTCTTGAGACTAGCCGGGTGAAATTTACATCCCCTTACCCAAACTATGCTACTATTAATTTTCCAACTTATCAGAGTAATCCAAAATCAATGAATTGTTTTTTAGAAAAATAGATATTTGATAGTTTGCACACTCAACAAATATTAAATGCCAAATTCACTTGAAAAAATAAATAGTTATAAAGAGATGATTCTATTATGACTGTTCATTGTTTTAAACAGCTATCTCCATTCCACAATTTATCACAGGTTTACTTTTCATTACTTTAGATCTAGGAGGTGGTCTGTAAGTCTTTATGTTTTCCTGAAATCTTTTTGTGTCATCTCCAAAAACTGCTTGCGGCAATTGTCAAGAATATTCATGCACTCTTCCGTACGGAAAACTTTGTCTTTGAACCAATCTTCGCCTGAGTTCTCGAGCCCTTACACACATACAGATGGTGACCACGAGCGATATCAAGAGAACGCCGAGCAGAACTCCGATTATGGCGATCATGCGAGTAGAATTGAGGCAGTATAAAGTATCAGGTTTCATAGATGGAGTTACTGTGGAAAAGAAATAATAAAAAATTAACTCATAAAATATTTATAATACAGTAAAACCTGTTAAGATGGAATTGCAAAAAACTGGGGAAATATTCCGTTTTAGACAGGCTTTTGTCTTAGTTGATGCACCACCGATTACAAATGTGATGTATTCTTTTCAATGGGACTGTGAATTCTTTTCTCTTTAAGGCAAGATCTCGCTACAGACAGGTTCCGTTTTCATAGTTTTTGCTGTATTATACGGAAGTAAAAACAAAAATTTACAGCTGATGACAAAATATAAACAATAGTTAAAGGAGACGTATTACTCAAAATAAGCACACATATTGCACAACTCCATATTCTCTTATATTCTTTGGTAGGTGCGACAAATTTAAATGGCATACTAAATGTTAATAATGGTTTAAACACAATATTTCGTGTCACCCGACAATTAGTTCATTTTGTTCATTTAACAATACTGTTAGATAGGGTAATTCTAGGATAGATGGCCATAGAGGAGAGATGGCCAGTCTAAATATTTCAAAAACTATACCATAGATTGCAGCATAAACTTTGTTTGTAAAAAAATAGTTCAACGTGTTCATTCATTGCGACGTACAGCTGTGTTTTTCAATTATAAAAATAAAGTGTAATTTTAATGTTTATTTAATTTAGTGGTTGGATATTTTGGTTGAGTTAGTTATATGAATGTTTTACAGTACCTATGTTACATTTTTTTTTATTATTATAAGGACTTTTAAGGCACGCATATAATCCAATCTTTGCTTTTAAGTCTAAAACAAAGACGTACAATGGCGGAGTGACGTTTGGAATTGGGTGGCAATCTGTCCATCAGTTTTAGGAGAGATGGCTACCTATAATCAATATTTCAAAAATTTACGGAGTGAGCATTTTAATTAAATATAATTATTTTTAAAATAATTATATAATTTTTATGTTTATAATTATATTAATTGATATAATTATTTACATTTTAACTAATATAAATATTTCAATAGCAATAATATAGTAGGGCCTAACGATGCCTTTTTGTTTCAGAAAATATTGAAAAACTTCGGAAACGTTCGTTCCCGAAACAGATAAAGATGATAAATAAACTTAAAACCGCGAAAAATCTAAAATAAATGAAAAAAAAAAAAAAAAAAACATGACACTTTTAGTAGCGAAGAAGATGAAATATGTTTGAAATTATTAGATTCTACAGATTCCGAGGGTATAGAATTGGATGAGGAACACCGTGTTGGTTGTGGAGAAGAAAATAATACCACAACCAAAAAGGATGACTGCATACAATGCATAAGGTGCCAGAAGTGGTTCCATGAAGCGTGTACAAACCATCAAGATCTTTGCCGAAAGCGTAGTAAAATTTTACAAAAAGATAAGGATTGAAATTACACTTCAAATTTTGTTTATTCAAATTTTATTCACAAATTTTCCATGATATAATTGCAACTTTACAAATAGTCCAAGAGCCGACAGCACAAAAACCTATGTTATCAAGCACGAGAAAAAATCTTTATATTATGGAAGAGTAGAAGTAGGGGAATCTTATGATCCATATCTGCCGGAAGTGAAGTGGTGCATAAGCCAAAATTTAATACCACCAGTGGTTGACTCGTAGGTTTATCATGGCGATTTCCTGCTCCCAGTCCTCTATGTTTTCATATCTTTGTAGGACAAACACAGTGATAAGTTCAAGCAATGATAAGTTCTATGTGTTTTTCATGTTTAACTACATGAAATGCGTTATTTTTTGCTATTTTAACTTCATTTTTTCTTTCTTGTATTGGACGACCATCTCTCCTCGGCTTGAAGGAGAGATGGCCGTCTGCTGTTTTAATTTCAATTTTGTTTCCCACTTTTAGTTCTCGATATTTAATTATTTTTTGTCTAAAATATGATGAGTATATGTATAATAATTTCAAATATGCATAGATATTTCTTATACTTGCATTCCAAGAATTTTTATTTCAATCTTTAAAAACTATGGCCATCTATCCAAGAGTTACCTTAACTAATTTTTCCCTTCATGCGAAAGGCATATTTATAGGATTTTTTTCCCCTATGCCATGGATAATGTGGTCCCGCGAAAACATAATCTAAAGATAAAAGAAATGTCAAAAGTTGTTATTTTTTAATAGAATTCAGTAGCTTTTCATCCAACAATCCAACTTGAAAACAAAAGTCTGATTAAACTGCCGTAAACAAAATATATTTTGTTTTATCTTTAAAACGCTTTAAAGTACGTTTTTTCTCCCTTGGAAAGCGAGAATTAGCGTTGCCAATTTACTAGATTTTTTTTCTCCTGAAATTCTGAATCAATACCAAAAATTTCTAATTGTAATTTTTTCTTTATTAATGATATACATTCTCTGATTAAATAAAGCGAAAATCATTCAAAAAGTCTAGTATGAATTCGGAATTTCCAAATAAAAAATGCGATAAATTGACAACACAGACGGGGATTCAGTTGTGAGATTTTTCATCTCGTTATTCCTTTTAGATGTGTGTGTGTGTGTGTGTGGGGGGGGGGGGGGGTTAAATAGGACGTCAGTTAAATATTTTCCTCTACACAAGTTTAATCCGAAGCACGGCAACCTTTACTTCCAGCTACCCTAAGAATTATAGACTCTCCCATTTCAAACAAAGTGACGTATTTGTGCATTAACCCTCCGTCTACCAGACGGGTCCAATGGACCCGATGGGTACATTCGAAATATTTATTCTAACCAGAAATTTCTTTAAAATAAACTAAATATGTAAACCAGACAATAATGAGTTAAGTAAATAAGTTCAATAGTTTTAAATAAGAATTCTGATGTGTAATATTTTTATAAAACTTGAGTAAAATTTTCGGTAGTTCTAGGGTTAAAAATGAATGATGTCAGCTAAATATTTTCCTCTACACAAGTTTAATCCGAAGCATTACTACTTCTACTTAAAGCTACCCTAAGAATTATACACTCTCCCATTTCAAACGAAGCGACGTATTTGAATGAATGGAACAGCAATTAATGAAAATATTCTCTGACGATGGCTGCGGGATTGCAGACCGAAAATACTCTGTAATTTAAATAAAGTGTTTGTTTTTAAACTTGCAGCATCTGTATTATTATTATTTGTCACCTTTTAAGTAAGCGGTGAACTTTTTAAAGTTCATATTATGCAGTTTATGACTGGATTAAGGAGAAATATTGCATTTCGTCTTATGATTTTATTTGGTAGAAGCAATTTTGATAAGACTTTTGCATCAACTACAAGAATGATTACATTTTGAGTAGATGACTTTGCTGGAAAATGCTATGTTTTCAAAAGTTTTCCCACATGGAGAAGCACTTGATTTCCATAACAATACTCATCTTTAGAGATTTCCTATAATTAGTGGGAGGAAAAGCCACTAAAATAAAATATCGGTATTTTTAAACTTTCAATGTTTTATACGTAAAAAGGATTCTTCATTTCCTTTCTTTTCTTAATAGCATAAATAAAATCTTCTACAAAAGGTCTTTAAAGGTTATTTACTTTTGCTTTAAACTGTACATTGCTTGATGCGTTTATTTAAAATATTGTGCAAAATGTTGGTTTTATTATTATTATTATTTTTTTTTTTAAGATTTCTATGTAAAAATGTATTGATTTTATGAAAGGATCGTTTCAATCTACACGTAATTTGAAATAATTAAATCTGGAAAGTAGAAGTTTTTAACTGATATGCCGTGAGAGAACGTCAGGTGTACCGCGAAAGTTTTCGATCAAGTTCTATAAACATTTTATGAATTAACTGAAGTATCAAATTTTAAATTAAACACTTTAAATTATATTAGTTACTTTGAGATGAGATTCTATATAATTAAGTTGCACTTCTTGCAAATTTATTTCAGTGTTTGAATACTTTTAATGAGTATGAGAGAAAAACATGAAAATGTTCTCATATCTTCAGATAAAGTGAATGTTTTTAAAGAATAATTATTGCTCTAAAAGAAAAAAGTTGAAATAGAATATGCAATTGAAGTGTTTGAACTTATGAAGAGGCGTCAATTTTATAAAAATCTTAAAGAAAAAGTTTGTACAAATTTGAGATTTGTTGTAAACAAATTTAAAGAAGCGTATTCCAACACTTGACACAGATCCCTAAATTATATAAATGTTTTAAGTGCGTGTTCATGTACATCAGAGAACAAATTAACAGAAATAAGAAATAGCAGAAGATTGAAATCAAGAAATGCAACAACTTATGATAAAAACTTTTCATTTTCTTTCAATCTTCATGTATTACAACAACAAAAAGACAAGAAAGAAAAATCATATTCGTCACGCATACATTATGAAAGGCTTTCTAGCACTTTACCTTTATTTTATTTTATTTTATTTATTTATTTTTTTATTTTTACCGTTCTTGTTCAAATAAATTGTTGAAAGCTTAAATGTTTATTTCTCCCAATAACATGAATTGTGTAGAAGTCACCGCCACATTGTTATTGATATATGAAGCCTGTATCTGCTATATTCCAGAACAAGTTCTGTACAGATGTTAGCAAGAAATGCAACTTATTTTACTTTAAAAACTCATATGTTCAACCAAAAGAAAACATTTACAAGTGTTGAAATGTACTTTAAGAAAATTTTATGAAGATTAAATTTTTAAAGGTCTTTTTTTAAAGGAATTTAGAGTAGTATTAATATAAAATTTAGATCGGAAACATCAGGGCCGCAGTAATTACATTTGTATGTAACTCTGTACCTGTGGGCTCTTTTGGTGAGACATCTTTATAGCCAGCAGCTGTCGATCCCGGTCGGCGAGATGCAACTTCGGCTAGCGGTGCCTTGACTTCCACTGAATTAAAGACCCCCTGTTCATTTACTATTCTTTGTAAACCAGATGATTCCCGTGTAGCTCGAGATCGACCGCGAACTGACCATCTGGATTTTGCACAAGTTTCCTATAAAATAATTGACAAAAAAAAAAAAATGCTTCATCAGAAAAGAAAAGCTTACTAATTTTTAAAAAAAATTGAAACATTTCTAAAGTTTTAAGCAGATATGCAACAGTAAAAAAAGAAGTTTTGGATTATTTCTAGCAGAGTTTGGTGCATGAACATTAAGTTACACATGACATAATTGATTTAACTTATTCAGATAGACAGGGTGTTCCAAAATTCAACCGACAGATTCAGAGGGCTGATATGAGCGATTCAGTAGGCAACAAGAGGATGAAAAATTGCCATAGAACATGGGTCGCAAACCACTTATTTAGTCACAAATACAGTGTGTTTCATCCTAATCCTAACTGAACTCGAGTCGATGGTAATAATTTCGAGGAAAATAAAAACATTGAAATGAAAATGCAACGATATGTACCTTGCTTGTTTGAAATGCGATAACATCACGATAACATCTGGAAAAACATATTGCTCAAGCAATCGATCATACCGAATGAACTGATAATCACAGCCCAAAAAATGGGCGTCAAGTGCATACTGCTGGCGCGTATTGCAAACAGTTTGCATTAGCAAACTTCTACCACTTTTGTTCGGTGTTATCACATTTACAACAAAGGTGAGAATGTCTGTTAAATGTTTTATAATAATATACTTCAGTTTTTTTAAAGTTATTACCGTCAACCTAAATTGAGTTAGAATGAAACACCTTGTATTTTTGATTAAATATGTGGTTTGTGACCCCAATGGTAATTTTTCCTCTTCTTGATACCAACTATCACCCTTCTGAATTTTGTCGGCCGAATTTTAGAAGACTCTGTATTTGACTAAAGTTCAGACATTTAAAAAAAATCATTTTAAATTCCAGGGTTTTCTTTTAAAGCATTCTCTTGCAAGGAAGAGGGTTCATACTATATACCAATCAGTAATTACTAATTGTATTTAAATAGTCAACACCAATATTTTACAAAAATAACTATTTTTGTATATAATTCCAGATAAATTTATCGTTTGATTTATTTATTTATTTATTTATTTATTTTATTTATTTATTTTTTCTTTTTTGCACGTTTCTAAAGTAAAACTTAATTATTTATATGCGGAAAAATTTTAAATAATAGTTTTTAATGCAGATATTTCATTTTTCATTTAAACTTTTAACAATGTCTTTTTAAGTACAAATAGTGCTTCATTCACGACATAGTCATTTTATTTGATGTCTCAAACTCATATTTTGATGCAACATGCATCTAAATTGAGTCGATTTTAAGTAACGCATTATTTTAATTTTCCACAACATTTGACGATGCAATTTTTCAGACGAAACACTGTCAAAAGAAAAGTTTATAACTGGCATATGAAATTTCATTGTTCCCATAGGAATCTCATCAATGAATCCTATGAATGTCGAACAAAAATTGTCCCTGCTGCCAAAGAATATTAATAGTGTGTATTAATGTTTGCTTTAGAGAGGTAATCGTCAACTTGTGTTCATGAAACCTCTATAAATTTATGTATATAAATAAATATTTTCGCATATGGATAGTAAATGTTGTTTGAATGAAATAAGAAAAAGTTAAAAATATTTATATATATATGTAGTATACTGTGTATGTTTTACCAATGTGCACCTTATACTCACGCATATAAACAAAAATATATGTGGTTGGGAGAGGGTGCACTGGCGAAGATATTTAAAAAAATTCAAATGCGCTCTTGGTAATATAAAAGTTGCCAATCCCCACGCTAAACAGTCTTCTACCATATGATTAAATAGAAAAAAAAATTAACAACTAAACTATTCGAAAAAGCATTGATGTTGTGCAACAAATTTTCACTCTAGACTGTCTGTATGACATAATTAAGAGATTTTTCAGCATTTTAAAGATTATAATGCATTTATCACTGAACTATACGAGGACTCTTCATTCTGTTTATTCTGAACCCTGGAAATCCAGTGATCCGTCTGTAATTACAAAGTCATATTCACTCCGTCAGTCAGTTTCAATTTTGAAAATTAAGGCTGCTAGTCACCCAGCTTCCGAATTCCTCTCACTAATGCTAAGTCTATGGGGATGGGATGCATTCGTATATTTAAAATATATCCTTAGGAAATTAATGTTTTTAATTGCTTTTTTCTTTGTACTTTCCTTAAAAGATGGCTCTTTTTTTTTTCTTAGTTCTCAAAATATTTCCAAAATCTATGCTTAATTTAATATTTTATGCCTTAAAAGCTGACGAACGGCAATAAGATTTTAACACTTCATTTAAAATTAAATATATATTTTAGAACTATTTTGGGAACTAAGGAAAAAAGGAACATCTTTTAAGAAGATTACATAGACAAAAAATGTTTAAAATATTAATTTCCTGTGGAAATATTTTAAATATATGAATGTAACAAACGCCCATAGACACATTACTGAGGGGAATTCGGAAGCTGAGTGACTAGTAGCCTTAATGTGGCAAAAATCAGGTGTTTGCTCCAAAATTAAGTGAATGCTCCATAAGGCTGTGTTAAGTAGATATTTAAAAAATAAAATTCTCCTCTAAAAATAATTATGTTAAAATTTATATCGCATTATGTTTGTTTTTTAAATCTGTAGTTTTTGGTTGATTTCCCCGAAAGAACTTAAGTTAGAAAACAAAGATATTATATAAAAAAAAAAATACTGCACATAAATTTGAGGAAAAAAGCGAGAAATTCAATAAATTTTGCTTTTAAAAATACACACAAAAAAACGACCAAGAATGATTACAGCTGGTTAAAAAGCTGGAAAAAATACGATAAATACATCAAGCAATGACGTATTTCATTATTTCCTTGCATTAACACATTCATTGCAACTATCGATAACCTGTAGACAAAGACCAGGTGTTTTACATGTATCTAAGTAAAATCTGCAATCAACTTCTTAAAAAGTGTCATGGAGTCACAGTAGACAATCGAGCACAGAAATTGTTGTCTGTATTAATATGTAGCTCAGTGACAATTAGATGCTCATTTGAAATTTAAAACGATATGATAAAATGTCAAATTAAAGAACGACCATGTTAGATATAAATCGCGTTCAAATTGCGATTTTTCCCTTAAATAAATATTTCTAAGGAGTAACAGATCTACCATTTTTAAAGGGTAAAACCACTTTAAGGCTTTTTTCGGGATTTTATTTTTATTTTTTATTTATTTATTTTTGTAAGAAATGTGAAATATTTATAAAAGCCCATTTACACTAATTTATTAAACGTTTATTGAAGTAGAAGACTTTATTTTTTATTAGTTGATGTATTAAAGTGATGGAGGTTTGTCAACTGATGAGCAGGAATGCTTTGAAAAAGAAGGTGAAGTGGTGACCTAGAACAATGATGCATAAATGCTTGTTTATTTTTGTCCGAAAGCTAGTTAAATGCGTAGATATTCCTTTAAAATACGCATTTTCAATGAAAGGACATCGATTCAAAGTAAAATATAATTTTACAACCAGAAATTTCGTAACTTAAAATTACACAGAAAAGTGAGATGTCAAAAAGAGGAGAAAAAAAAAAAAAAAAAGAAAGAAGAAAAAATGACCCACATATTTTACTAGAAAAAACGTGAGAATTAATTTTTAAAAAGTTTCAAGTTGATTAATTGAAAATTGGCAAAGTAGAGTACCCACCCATATTAAAAACGATGTTTAAAAAAAAAAAAAAAGCATAAAGATGTTTGTTACTCTCAACTTCTACAGTTCTAAAATTGCCCCTTCACGTTTGATATCTATTTTAGTTCTAATTAAATGAACGAAATATAAAAACGCAGGTCGATTATAAATCTCTTCAAAAAATCGCGTCAGCAAGTTTCATGTTTTTACTTTTAAAAATGAGTCTGGAAATGTGTCAGAAAATTTCGAGTTGTTGAGCGTGGAAAAATATATTTTTTTTTTAATACCGCCTTAACATGATTCTGATAAAACCAGCTGTTACAGAAAAAGGAAATTAAAAATTCATCAAAAGCGGCCACATAAAAGGGTTAAACTGGGTTTATCTATAATCTTAATTTAGTTTTTGATGGTGAAATTAGTAAACTTCGAAATCTACCTCCGCCTGTATACCGAGCCGGCAGGGTTTTTTTTTTCTTTTTTGAGAAATACAGTATGATTTTCGTGTGTATAAAATGTATTTTTTTTTTTCCTTCAAACATGGAGAGACACTTTTGATAACGCTAATCTTCTAAATAACACAATTTTTTTCAAAAATTTGTTGTAAATTGAAAAAAAATTATACAAAATTCATTACAAAGATTTGAAGACAGTATATGCGATTTATGTGAATAGACAAAGGGAGGAAATTACAGATTTTTTTTTTTTAAACAACATTAATGTTATTTTATAAATATGCCGGCTCGTCTAAAAGAAAATAAGTTAAAATTGCACTATTTTTACCAGAGGGCAAGTGACGTTACAAACAAGTACTCTACACTGTAGATGCAGATTATCTCTCTCAGGAAACCTAAATACTTGAAAAGTCGAATATAACATCTTGAGACCCGTCTTCGTGTTGTATTTCTCTTGAAGGTTGGGCATAATAGAGGAATCAACAGAACATCTGCATAATGATAGTTTTAAAAAAAATTAGTTACAAATTGAATAATGACGGAGAACATACGGGTTCGTCAAAAGTTCGTTACAACTTTAACAATTCGTAAAAAGTTAACAAATTGTCCAATCGGATTGCAGTTTGGTGTGCACCATAAAATTAGAGAAAAAAAAGATTAAACAGATCCGAAATAAGTTCAGATTTAAAAAATTCATGAACATTTTTAAAAATGTCGCATTTAGTGCGATTTGTACCATAAGACTTTTTATAAAATGGAAAGTTACCTGGCAAATGAAAAAAAAATATTAAAAAAGTCCCATAAAAACGTTCAAGTTTCTAAAATTCATAAAAAATTAACACATTGTCACATCATTGGGACATCTTACAACTTGGCAAACGGTCGAGATTTCCGTAGCAAAAATAAGTTCGAAGAAAATTTGAGCTTTTCTTTTCTTTTTTCCTTTCTTTCTTTCTTTTTTTTTTCTATTTTGGACACAAAAACTCCTACACTTTGACAAATTTGATAAAACAAACTGCACTCCGATACCGTAATTTTTTAATTTTTTTAATACATTTTTAAAATTGTAACGAATTTTTGACTTATTTTTGAGGATCCATATTATGTAAATGCCTCACTTGGTATGATAATGTCTTAGTTGCACTATTATATACAAATGATAGTATTACTAAGTAATAAAACATAAATATGGATTTTTTTAAACGCTCAAAATACTTTTTATTATAAAGCGATTATTAAAGCAAAATTTAACACACATTACATTACAATTTGATTATTCTACTGATTTTATTTCATTATTTGTTACGAGAATTTTTAAGTAAATCTCTAATAATTATTTATACTAAATGAATCCTACGACAAAAAATTTTCACTATCAATATTACAGAAAAAATATGTGCAGGGAGATTGTTATATTTAACCTAGTAGAACGGCAACATTTTAAATTGCATGTAAAATTGTAGATTATTTTGTCTTAAAATTGCTGGTACGAATCGAGAATTATGAATTCCTGTTCACCATCATGAGTCATGACTATTAGATAAAAGAAGTAAGATTATAAAAACAGATAACCTTTTGTATAAAAGAATTTTAATCATATATCATTAAAATACCATAAATTTTGTCAGATCTGAATATATTTTACAAAAGTTAAATGTAAAAAATAAATATAATAATAAATAAATTGGTAGTGAAACTAAAGTCATATAGACGTAGCTGCAAAGTTTTAAATTTTTTTCTGCAAAAATTTAATGAATGTTTCAGCCTTATTTAATCGCAGTTTTCAGCAATTAAACAAGGCAAAATTTTTTATTAAATTTTAGTGGTAAATACAAGGCAGCTATGATATAGGATTTCAAATAAAATATATAAAACATTTTTTCTGTTTTATCACGACTGTCTAAATTTGTTGAACAGAATTGTGTTGAAAATTAATACATCATCAAATCGATTCAACTCGATGTAGAAATCAGACAAATAAAAAGATTTAATAATTTTAATAATAATAACAATAATAACAACAACAAACCATAACATAACATTTCAAAATATGAAAAATTCAGATAATTCTTTACCCATTGGAGTCTATAAGCAGCTGCTCATTTTCTTCTGTGCCATCACTTGCAATGCAGTCGGTAACTTTTGCTTCAACTGCCTCTTAAAAATGATCAGTATCATAAGCATTATTACACAAAACAACATTGAAAAAAGAAACAATAAGTTTTCATTGGATTGACTAGGACATTTACAACGTTAGACATCGTTGACTGCTTGTTTTTAGAATCTTCAATACATGCTTCCAATTAGAGAAATCATTTAAATAGATTTCGACAGTAAAACGGAAAAAAAAGAGAAAAAAAAAAAAAAAAGAAAAAAAACGAAATAGTTAAATATAGATTGGAAATCTCGAGAGTTGATATACCGAATTCAAAAAATATACCGAGTAATTGGGGGGGGGGGGGGGGGGGGGGAATGCAATTTAACAGAAAATGTCCAATAAAAAAAAAAAAAAAAAATTGGCGCAGGGAGCAATACCAAGGATTAGGAGCGGTAACTGTAATCGCACTTTAGTACTAAAATAATTGATCGAAAACGAATATTATTGTTTAACGATAAGCATAATACTGTATTTTCTGAAACTATTTACACTGATACACAGAAAAATATTTTAATTTTAAAAATAATTTACAAGGAAAAAAAAGACTAGTTTCATTTAAATTTTTGAAAAACAAAATCAAGAATTCAAAATTGCTTCATTTGCGATTTTATGATTTATTATGGGAAAAGCACATCCATTTCTTTATTACTGATATGGTTGAATATATATGTAGACAAACTCATAAAATTTAATAAGCAAATAAATAAAGTCTGTACAGTAGAACCTCGATTATGCGAAGTAATTGGGACCGACTCTCTTTCGGAAAATCGAAATTTTCGGATAATCGAGAATGCTTCAATTTTAAGATTAAGTAGAAATATATGTGCTATTTCTTATTATGGTAAAAAGTGCTTAATGAAAATAAAGCAATAGCAAAACAGAAACAAGAATCAATTACCTGAATTTTAATTTTGAAATTAAGTACCTTTTACATATTTCACAAGGGTTTGAAACAATGTTTTGTTTGTCGCAGTTTCGGTTGCTTTTGCACTGAAACTCTATCACGAAGTTTTTTAATATTACTAGTACACGAGTATCACAGTCTTTCTGTCGCTCCAGCCATGCCAAACCTTTTGCAAAAGATTCAAAAGCATCAGAATTGCTAATTTGTTCGTTTTGTTCATTCCAGTCCGCAGCTTACGGGAGCTCAAGTTAAATTCAAAGGAACTCTAAGAAAGGGGATGGAAAATAGTTATATGTACTTGTAGTTCGGAATGGACCGCTTGCACACAAGGAATATGATAGTTAAAAAAAAAAAAAAGGCAAGCTTTGAAAATGGATTTTGCACACAAGGGATGTGATACAAAAAAAAAAAAAAAAGCTTTAAAAATGGATTTCGGTTAAAAGAGTTTCTGATAAAAAAGGTTCTACTGTATTTTGTGCTGCATACTAATTTCCAATGCAGAAACTTTAAAAAAATAACTGAAATAACAAAAATAAAAGAAAATTTTATTAACCGTTTTTAAACCTTAAACTTTACTAACCTTTAACCGTTATTAACCTTTTTTTATTACCCGATAGTAAATCGCTAAATACACATAAATGAGCACTGATCGTGCTGAATCGCAATTCCGATTTACGTGAATGGCTTATTTGATTAAATTCGTTATCATTTTCAGCACAGAATGCTATTCTGGAAAAGAATTTCAATGAAGCGATCAAGAAAAAAAAGTTACATACTAAAAATTGCATGTTATTTTAATTCTAATATGATAGTCGCATAAAAACAATGTTAAATCAATTCCAAAAATATTTAGCACTTCTACAATTGATACTCAGATTAAATAAACAAAAAACATACAAAATATATAAAATTCCCCACGATGATTCTCCAGGCACTTTCTTTGATTCAACATGAATTTCATTCTATCTTCCTCCAAATTTAAAATAGAGCTAGAAAAAAAATTTCTGAATTCTAGTATTTGAAAATTAGCTGTTTTAGAAATTATGAGAAAAAAGATAAACACTTTTCTAGGGAATAACGGAGAATTTACTGGTAATCATTTATCTTATGTAAATTTACGGGAAACAGAAAACGGAGATGCTTTTTTTTATTTCTTTATTTCTTTAAAGAGAAATTATCCTGTAAATTTACTGCAGAATCTGTAGAAATGGGCATACATGAAAAGGCTCATGATTCAGAAAATTTACTTGCAGAAAAACAGAACGCGGTTGTGGTTTTGCTGTTCGTAATGTGAGTAATTTGTATACATTGCATACGTGTATTTCATATTAGAGCATTATATAGCAGAAGTGAACAATTTTTTAAGAAGTACACGCGAAAAACTGTTATGATATAGGGCTGTTTCATAAAATATGTTTTATATAACTTTCTGCTATATAAAATGTAGATAGGGCCGTAGACTGCTTATGCTATTTAATGTCAGTGCGATGTTCTTTAAGACGTTTTGCGAATTTTCTCTTTCTCATACCTGTATAAAATTACTTGGGGGCCGTTGTTCCGATGGATAGGAATATCATAGATTCCCGTAACTTTTTATATGAATAATATTGGCGCCATGATTGATTTTCAAAATACTAAAATTATTGTACCATGTAATACAGTGCAAAGCAGTTTAATAAAAGAATCCATAGAAATCTTAATGAGGGGGATAGGGGGGAAAGCGTGTAACGATAATATGTCTTATAACATTTCTGGAATTTGGTTGGATTTGCTGAAGTAATAGTTTTAACTAATAGATGGAGTTCGCTGTCGCTGTCAGTTCACTCTTCAGTTAAGTTGGTGCTGATTGGTCATTGTTCATGTTCATGCATTGAATTCTTGAGTATAGTGAAGTCGAAAAACATCGTGATTATGTTTGACTTTAGATACTGATGGTGGCCAGAGAAGAGGGATTATAACAATTTGTGTTTTATTACATATTATTTAGTTATTTATATTGTAGGTGTAAAGTCTTTATAATGTTAAAGAATATGGTTGAACAGGGTAGGGCCCAAAACAGAACCCTGTAAGATACCCGAGAAGATTAAATATAGTGTCGAGAGGATGGTCACTAATGCGGACACAAAAAGTGCGGTTGCTAAGGTACGAATGTATAAGGTGTATAAGTTCGGCATGAATATTTTATATAAGGCTCTCGTGCCAAACTTTATGAAAGGCCTTAGCGGCATTAAGAAAAAAGATGGAAGTTGGAATGCTTATGTTGAGATTTTCACTTAGGAATTCCATAACACGAAGCATCTGGTTTTGAGTAGAGTGTTTAGATCTGAAGCCAAATTGCTCAGGAATAAGAATTTTATCTTTGTCTAAAATGTGGAGCTGGGACCTGATGACACGTTCAACCACTTTACTAAGAGAAGAAATAAGGAAAATTAATTAAAATATAATGAATTTAATTACACCTCCTGTTTCCCTCTGTATAAAATTTCCGGTGTGAACACTAATTTCTTCCGGCAATCTATTAAAAAAACATGTGAACATCGATCTTTGATATATTTTAACAGAGAAATATAGTATAACTTTATCGAGAATTTCTGTTCTTTTGTATGTTTTTATTGAATTGTTAACAATGTATTTTATGACTTACCAGCATGTCTAATTTTAATAAGCATGGTTACTTCTTCTCCAACGTTGACATATTCTGTTATTGGTACAGCTGTGGGCATTTTACCACGAAGAATGTCCATCCAGCTGTCGAAAACCAAATGAGGAGCCTGCAACAGCAACAAGTTATAGCATCTCTATCGGCGATTAGTTGTTTGAAAAAATAATTTTTATTCAAGATAAGACAGGTGCTCGCAGGGTTTCTAATTTTGATCACCACTATTTGAGCACTCACCAGAAATTTTCGCTTTATACAATCGCAGAATTTCTCTGCCATTTAAATACGGCGAAGATTATTATTAGGAATTAGTGGTACTCAAAAATAGGAATCATACTAGCAATAGAAGATTTAAAAAATCTTAATTTGACATATATGTATGAATATTTCATAATCCTAAAGAAATAATAATAATAATAATAATAATAATAATAATAATAATAATAATAAATAATGAATTGTCGATAAGAACAAAAAATCTTCCTAAAACACAATCAAAAATTTTTAAATGCGCTAGGCTTTTCGAAAGATCTGAGTCTTTCTTCGTCAGGCGCAAAGAAACACTCAGATCTTTCGAAAAGCCTAGCGCATTTAAAATTTTTTGATGGTGTTTTAAGAAGATTTTTTGTTCTTATTCATTCACACCAGTTTTAACTTATTTTCTTTGAATTGTCGATAAACCTTCATCAGTCTTAACCTAAATATCAAAGTGGTTAAGCGCTCTAAACTGTCAGATTACAATGATTTACGTTTAACACGTTGAGTGCCACGGTGACTGAAGCTGAAAAATTTACAATGTTTTAAGTAATTTTTAAGAAAGTATAATCGTGTAATAAATAAAAGGTAAGTAAATTTTAAATAAATTTTCAGTAATTACTTAAGACAATATACATATTTTTAGTTTTATATCATATTTTAGTCATCGATGACTGACATGACGCTTAACGTGTTAAATAAATCACATTTCCTCAGCAGAATTTGATTCAATTAAATGGCTATTTTCATCACCCACCAAATTAACGTAATATCTCCCGTTTTCTTCTCGATGATTTAATCCATACTAACAGTTAATTCGATTATCTGGCGATTAATATAAGTTATATATTTATTTATTAGCTACTATATTTACTTATATAAATGTATATTTATATAAGTAATATATTCTTATATAAATGTATATTTTTCTATATTATTTTATTAACTATTACATTTATTTATTCGTGTATAATTGCGCAACGGTTATCTTGATACGTTCAGCTTATTTGAATATTGTATTTTGGACTATAATATAAAAACAGAACACCTTGTTAATAACAGAATATGCAGTTATCATTAGAATAAACAATAAAAAACATATTATTTAAAATCATTGGTGTTTTTAAGACTGTAATTAAAAATAGATAAAACTATCTTTTAGGCTATAAATGACTAAAAAAAATGAATGAAAGACTTTTTAAGCAAAAGAAAAATAATAAAAAGCCATTTCTAGTATAATTATGTTGCTCTGAACATAATATAAAACCAGTGTGAAGAAAAGATACATAGTGAAAAAATTTGCAAAACCTTTTCTGATATAGCAGTAACATTAACAAAAATGTAATGTGATCTCGAAAAACTTCACGCAGCCACCAGCTATTCTAGAAAAACCTGTGCTAAACCAGAAGAAACAAAAACAGCCCTTTTGCTGCAAGTAATTTTCAGAAAGATAGCCACATCATGTTTTCGATGAGAGACAAATAAAACAATAAAAGACAATGACAACATTTTCAGATTTAGAATCAAGAAGAAAAAGTAACTACTACTGAGAAACAGTTTCTAATTTGGAATAAGTTGTGAAATGGTGAAACGTATATTTTTTTGATTACACAGATTAAAAGCACTTGACGGAAGAATAATGACAGGAACTGGGGAAGATCTTTATTTGATTTGTTATAATCAATACGTAAAACTGATTTTAAAAACACTCTCAGAAATACTTCCTTCAATTCACGGAAATATTCCTGGCAGCACTGCTATCGGTATTTATCCGAGAATTTTAGAAATTTCTGTTCTTTTTTCAGTTCTAGGACAGAAAATTTCCATAATCTAAAAAAAAACTAGTCGGATGTGGCAATCCCAAAACTTTCTTCTATCTCATATATGTTAATATTTCCTGAAAAATGAAGCATATCAGTGCACCGGTTAAGTGATTTAATCAGCAACAACTTATGCCAAGTTGTAGCTGGATCTGAAGACTGATGAAAATCCGTGCATTAGTTTTTGAGGTAGAACCGTTGCGAAAATCGTAAAAAAATCTACATAGCAGCGCCACCTGTTGGTCGATTTACTCCAAAAACTAATCAGGACCAATTTTTATCAGGGACTAACTGAATATGAAGCTTGATGAAAATTCATGCATTAGTCCTTGAAATACAGTTATAGCGAAAATCGTGATAAATGCAGCCTATCAGCGCTATCTGTTGGGCGATTTACACTAAAAACAAAACAGCACTAATTTATATCAGGGAGTAACTGAATCTGGAGTTTGGTGAAAATCCGTGCACTAGTTCTTGAGATAGAGCTATTGCGATAATCACAAATAATGCCGCATAGCCTTATGAATGATGATTATGAACCTGTTGAACGATTTACACTAAAAAGTAATAAGCACCAAATTATATCAAGGACTAACTGAATCTGAAGTTTGATGAAAATACGTGCATTAGTTTTTGAGATATAGCTATTTCGGAAATCGTGAAAAATGCAGCATAGCAGCGCCATCTGTTGGGAGATTTACACCAAAAAGTAATCAGCACCAGTTTATATCAGGGACTAACTGAATCTAAAGTTTTATTACATTCCGTTCATTATTTCTTGAGATAGAGCGTCCACAAAATTGGTGTCACACACAGACAGATTCACAGACAGACATTTTGTAAAAACATGTTTTTTGGAATCTCTGGCCCCGAAAAACACGTAAATCCGTCAAAAACCGGAATTGTAAAATTTTCATGAACCCAATACTTTCTTCTTGTAAAGATAGAAGAAAGTAAAAAGAAGTTTTAAAAAAAAAAATACGTCTCACATTATTCCGTGGATCCTCTTGGCTTCCTGAACCATGGACCGCGCGTTTCGAATCGAGTATCTTAAACACTAGGTCAGCAAGCACTTGGTAGAGGGCGAGTTTGAAATGAAGATATGGCTTTCTCAGGGCCGAAACTAGAGGGAGGGGCGAGGGGGCATGTGCCCCGGGCGCCAGAACGAATAGGCGCCAAATGAAGGAATAATCGTTCATTTGGCGCCCATTCGTGAATGGATCGCTTTGGAATGGATCATTTTCTTCTGTTGGACTGATGGCTTCCATTATTATGAAACAACCATTATAAATAAAGTGTTAGGTGAAAATGAAAGAGCAGCCGTAAAAAGTTAGAACTCTGATTTTCTGGTCAGAATAGGTGAAAAAATGGTCATATTTTTTTTTTTTTTTTTTTTTTTTTAATTATGGAAAAAAATTATGGTCTTTCTTTCCCCTTATTCTGACCACAAAATCAGAGTTCTAACTTTTTACGGCAGCTCTTTCATCCTCACTTAACACTTTATTTATAATGCCTGTTTCATAATAATGGAAGCCATCAGTCCAACAGAAGAAAATAACTCGTATAATCGAGACTCCACTGTATATTTCATTTTAAAAATGATCTTTGGAATATTTTTGTTGGTGTTCAGAGGGAGGGTCATGACCCCCGTGACCTCCCCTTTGGATCCGCCATTGTAGATTACGTAGTATTACATATTCAGTATTACATATTTTACACACATATATACACAGTATTATATATATATACAGTATTATATATATATACAGTATTATATATACAACTATTCAGTATTACATATTTTAAATTTTAAAATAAGTCGGCTATTAGAAAATTACTAAAATTCTCTTTGTAAATATACTTTGCGGAAGAGGGAAGGGGGTGACAAAATCCATGTTTTCCTCGGGTGCAAAAATGGCTACTTTCGGCCCTGGGTTTTCTTCAAATGGGGATTGGTAAGGCTTGTTAAATATCTTGTTCAGAAATCTCGGAAATTTAAACTTAATTGTAGGGACATTTCGTCGTCATGAAATAATAGTTGGTGTTTTAACACTTATAGAATAATAGATGATAAAAAATGATTGTTAGATGTAAAATATAAATATTATGTTTTTAATTAAATTCGAAAAGAAATGTTTGCTTTTTTGAAGAAAATCGATTTTTTTTAAAATCTTGATTGAACTACTATATATTTTTTAAATGTGTTCGTTTAGAATATATTTTACAGGCGAATATTTTTTTAATACTGTAAAAAATAAATTGCGAATAAGTTTAAACAAATGAGAAAATTGTTACTTTTTTAAATCCCGAATATTTTTTTAATACTCTAAAAAATAAATTGCGAATAAGTTTAAATAAATGAGAAAATTGTTACTTTTTTAAATCCCGAATATTTTTTTTATATTCTAAAAAAAAAATTGCGAATGAGTTTAAATAAATGAGAAAATTGTTACTTTTTTAAATCCCGAATATTTTTTTAATGCTCTAAAAAATAAATTGCGAATAAGTTTAAATAAATGAGAAATTGTTACCTTTTTAAATCCGAAAGCATTATTTTTGTTTGCTTGTTTTTTAAATAAATTAGAAATTTTAATTTATTAAATTTTCGGTTTTTCATTTTAAAAATAAATTCGAAATTTGGTTTTAATACAGCCAATAATCATGCATGCAAGGAATAAACGGAATTTTCCCATCTTTTTTCAGATTTCCGGGAAGAATTTGCGGGAAAAGCATGTTTTATAGGAGTACGTAAATAATTTGTTTAAAAAGGACGAATAATTTATTGTATAAAGATGAAATTTTCTGACAGTGAATAACTCAATTCTTTATCAATAGCTACTCAATCACATGACGCACATTCGCCCCCCCTTACCCCCTTGGTTATACAATACTCATACCCCTTACATATTTCGTCATAAAGGTGTTTGTGTCTGTACTATTCGAAAATTCCGGACGAAACTTTATTGTTCTTTAATTTATAATCAACTATACAAAACTTTAAACATTGTAAAAATTCTAATAAATGATTAAAATAATATTAAACAATTTCAGGACATTCTAAACTTTATTAAACACTAATACGGAATTTTATCATAATAATCATAGAAAATAGATCGAAAAACTTCGGAAAGGTGGAGAATTTCACACCGAAAAGCATTTCTTCATATTTTAATTGCTCTTTGTTACAAAAATCTTTTTAAAATCAGGAAGAAGTACGAGGGAAGATTGATATCTCCGTGACTTTAAAAAAGGTGGCGGTCTGATTGCACTCTTATTATTATGTTTTCAATTTATTATTATCTGTGGCAACATTCGTGCAATTTGAAGGCGATATTTTAAATACATTGTTTTCTATTGGATTCAAAAGCAAACGATTGGCGTGTTTGTCTTGATTATGGAGAAAAAAGAATTTCGTGTTTTGATAAAACACTATTTTTTGCGCGGAAAACAATTACCGAAACTGAAGAAAAAGTTGAAAAAATATTATGGGGACTCTGCTCCATCACATGGTATGGTTCACAAGTGGTTTACGGAATTTCGTTGTGTCCATACGAGCACAACAGATGCAGAACGTTCTGGACGTCCAATTGAGATCACGACTGAATCAACAAAGTCCATGATATCGTGTTAAAAGACCGCCGTGTGAAAGCACGTGAGATAGCTAAGAAGGTAAACATTTCAAATGAACATGTATTCAATATCTTGCATGAAAATTTGGGCATGAAAAAGTTATCAACAAGATGGGTGCCGCGATTGCTGACAGTGGATCAAAAGCGGACTCGTGTAACCATTTCAAAGCAAGCAATGTTTGGACACGTTCGAGCGCAATTATAGCGAATTTTAGGGGCATTATGTTACAGTTGATGAAACATGGATACATTACTACACACCAGAAATAAAAGAACAGTCTAAACAGTGGACTTCTTCTAATGAACGTGCTCCAAAAAAGGCAAAAACAGTTCCATCGGCCGGGAAGATTACGGCCACAGTTTTCTGGGATTCAAAGGACGTAATCCTCATTCACTATCTGGAAAAAGGAAAAACAATCACCGGACAGTATTATGCTGATTTATTACACCGTTTTAATGCAAAAGTGAAAGAAAATCGGCCCCATTTGTCCAAGAAAAAAGTGCATTTTCATCAAGACAATGCGCCAGCGGACTCGTCTGCAATTGCAGCCGCTAAATTCGTTGAATTATGATACGAATTGCTCCCTTATCCACCCTACTCTCCTGACTTGGCTCCCAGTGACTTTTTTCTTTTTCCAAATTTAAAAAAACGGCTTGGTGAAAAGAGATATTTTTCAAATTATGATATCATTAATGCCACAAATGCCTATTTTGAGGAGTTCGAGAAATCTTATTTTTTGGAAGGATTAAAAACGTTAGAACTTCGCTGGAAAAACTGTATTATTATGAAAGGAGACTATGTCGAAAAACAAAATGCAGTTTGGTATGTATAATGGTTTTTTTCATTTCAAAGTCACGGACTTATCAAACTGCCCTCGTATACGTAATGTATTTATTTTTATTACATAAAATCCGAAATCTTACTGTAAGGAAATCAGTATCAAAGGGAATACAAAAATGTTTCAGTAAGTCTTTTTTTTTCCCTTGAACTTATTTTTGAATTACTTTATTTGTATTGAACTTCCATGGCTTACTTTTAAACATGACAAAAAATAAAAAGTACAGAATTACAGAATTTTCTTCTTAAAGCTATACCATTTTCTAAAATATTTTCTGTATAATAATGATTATTTATTTTATTTTACAATAGTGATAATTACTTCATTTATATTAATTTTAATTTAGCGTTTATATAATTAGGGAAGGTATTTGATAATGTTCCTTCGATAATCCTATGATTCCGATTTTCCGACATAGCCCTGATCCCATTGGTGCCGGACAATCGAGAGTTTACATAACAAATCACTTGATATTAAAATAAAGGTGCAATGTTAAAAGTCTACGCTGTAAAAAAAAAAAGACAAATGTTTCTTAAACAAGGAAAATATATTATAACTACGAACGAAAATATACAATAACCTCTTCCGAACTAACTACGATTTCAAAAAGCGTCCTTTATCTTTAAAAACATCAGAAACCGATATACTTTTATTTTAAAGAAGTATTTATAAAAACAATGTTTTCCATTGCTGAAATTGATTTTCGGAAACGTTTCCGGTTATATTTTTTAGTGTATTAATCAGTTTCTACGCAATATAGATTTTTAGGAGCTATCCATTCTCAAGTAGACATTTTTATATGCAAGAAACATATTTTGCAGACAACAAGATAAATTAACAGCAAAAGCCTTAACATTAGAGTTAATATTATTTTGTTACTCTTGCATGTATAACTTCAATTACGCAGCTAAAACTGTTTAGCTGAGAATTGATAATACAGTAAAGCCCCGATTATCCGCGAGCGGATGATCCGCGGTGCGGTTTATCTGCGAAGCGATTTTTTTTTTTTTTAATTCAAGCCAACAGCAAGGAAAATACAACAAGCCCTACTAATAAATATAAACAGAAAAACTCATGTATTCGAAAGTAATAGAAGAATATTTCTAGATTTGGTTGCCATGTTTAAAATATTAGATATAAAATCTTTATGTCTTTTCTTGATTTTATTAACCAAACGTAAACACAGCAATTAAAATATTTAACAATTAAATAAGACTGTTATGATAAATTCCAGGAGAGCATATCAAGAATAACTTCATTTTCGAGATAAAAATCGTTCCATACTAAAAGAAAAACAATAGTTTACAATTTAGAATAAAGAAAAGATGTTTCCAAATCAAGAAGCAAAAATAAGTGACTGATTTTTTTAAAAAGGTGTAACTCAGCTTTTTTTGTACAGTATGTATAGCACTGTTTCTTGTTTAATATTCTTTATTTTATTTATTTAGACATAAAGCAAAGGTTTCTGATGTACTGTGCATAAGTACGTATTTTAAACGTTTTATTATGTTTTTTGTACACTAAAACATAAGTTTTTATGTTGAATTTTCTTTCTTTTTTTTTTTTTTTCGTGTTTGCACCCCATTTTCAGTCTTTTTCGGGTTATCCACGATTTTTGTTATCCGCGGTGCCCTTGCCATCCAATCCGCGGATAATCGGGACTGTACTGTATTTGAAAAAAAGTCTATATTCTGGGTTAAGGAAACGGACTAGTACACTATAAAAACTACTCGAAAACATTTCGAAAAATCCGGTTTCTAAAGATATAGAACTCTTTTTGGAGTGATGAGTAACTCGGAAGAGGCTATTGTACATTTTCATTCGTTTTTATATTAACCCTTTATTTACGGACGGTATTTATAGGTACCACTCACTTTAAACATTCATCCTATAGTGAATATTACTAATATTCTAATGGTACTTTGCAAAAACACTCTTTTAACTCCACTTTATCCGGATACATGGCAACAGTAGTTCTAGGTTTGTTATTTTAGCGAGGAAGGAGGCTATCTTTGAAATAGTCGATGTATTTTGTGCTGACATTTTGTACAGATTGGTCACGCTCGTCTTTTTATTGCTGCAAACACAGTAGGATATAAGTGTTGGATTTTTTTTTTATGTGTTCTTTATGATCTTAGAATACAATTTGACTAGCTATTTTAGGGGAACGGTGTATGTACTTGATTTAACAGTTGAATTACTCGGTGGTACTTATAAGTACAGTCAGTACACTGGGTATTGGAGCAAAACATCTTGCTTACTTTTCGTCTGTGTAGTTATCCATAGTTTTCATCTGCTTCAAATTGTAATTACTAAAATATTGTATAGTAATAATTTTCCTAGTATTTCTTTTCTGTTTTATTATTATTATTTTTTTTTTATATAGGAAATCGAAAAAGTTGTGGCACTTGCTCTTTTTTGCTATGCTGCAAGAATGGCACATATTGCATATGTGTAGATGCGAGAGAACATGTTGCCCTTAGAATATAGACGTCGCATAACTAAAAGACTGCTAACAAGATCGAAACCTAAAGAAAAATAATTTTTTAATCCTTTCAGGGGCAAAGTATTCTCAATGCTAAAGTGTTGAAATAAATGATTAGCATCGGAAATTGCCAAAAAAATTATTTGTAAATAAGAAAAAGGCTATATTTCACATACTTATTTAATCGAAAATATATTACTACAATTCTGGTGCCATTTGAATTATCTTTTGGGTTTTCTGTTACGTATTTTAGTCGTGTACTGACGGTACTTTAAAGTACCACTTTAATTAATTACCTCTAAGGAATTAAATTCCTCGCGGGTGAGTATTTTTTATGTTTATCCTTTAATTTTTCATTGTAGTAACTAAAAAAAAATTACATGAAAAAAATTGCAGTAAATCATAATGCAGTAGATAAAGGGTTAAGTTAACAGGGTTCGTACGCATCAAGGGATTCGGGGAATTTTAAGTATTTTAGTACCAGAAACTTTGTAAAGTACTGGTCGCTATATCGGAAGATAGATTTTATTTTCATTAAATAAAGCAAATATTGCTTTATAAAAATTCTGGTAATATGTCCTTGAAACATACAAACCCTGGATAAATATTATAAGAAACATGTCTTTTTTTTTTTAGTTTTACTTTTTTTCACTCACCGGTGTTGTAGTAGTCGTACTAGTGGCACGCATGGCCGCAAGGGTTCTGTCCGGCAGTCCTCCAGGTTTCGCTGGTACAACGCGACTACTCACGACCACATCTTGAGGTTCACACTGCACTTGGATGATTTCGTCGGATGCTTGTTGAACGTGTCTTTCGTATTGTAAGTACAAGTATACATCAAACTGTAAGCTTCCGTCCTGTAAATGCACAGGAAAAATACAAGCAGTATTATGTGCAGCAAAACTATCTAAAAATTCTTATAATTACTCCCAAAAGGATATTTTTAAATATGGACACTGCTTATGAAATCCTATCAATAGTGAATCACATGTACTACGGGCGTCCCATAATAACTGAGAGTAAAATCATAAAAAATCAGTAAATATTTTTACATAAAAAAATACATCATTCTTCTTCAAAACAAACTTCTGTCAGATGATATGCAGCGGTTCATCATTCAACACACCTTACAAAATAAGTAGAGAAGCTGTTTTCTGGAAGCTGCTTCAAAGAACCTTACAGCCTACACTGCGAAAATAACTTCAGAATTTGTTGCTGAATCTGTTAGAATCACTTATTGCGCACTTGATAATGGAATCAAAATGATCCGAATTTTCTAAAGACTGTAATAACAGATAATGAAACTTGGGTGCATCCTTTTGAACCCCTTATCAAGTCCGCAACAAGTGATTCTGACAAATTCGACAATAGATTCTGGAATTATTTTAGCAGTGTAGGGTTCTTTGAAGCAGCTTCCAGAAAACGGTTTCTCTACTTGTTTTGAAAAGTGCGTTGAACGATGGGACCGTTGCATATCATCTGAGGGAAGGTGTTTTGAAGAAGAATGATGTATTTTTCGATGTAAATATATTTCTTGATTTTTTATGATTTTACTCTCAGTTATTATGGAACGTCCTTTGTAATATAGAAATAAGCTATAAAATAGCAATTTTTTTCCCAATTTAAATAATTAATTGCGCTCTCCCTAGGGAAGTGCAAGAAGTGTTACATTTCAATTTTGACGAGTGTGGTATCATTCGAAATATCTCGTCGTGGAGAGTAAAAAATTCACTGGAACTATCCGTCGCAAATCTGCCGTTTTCGAGATATCCGACAATTTATGTCACACAATTTGTCTATTTATTACAATGTAGGTATTTAAGCTGTTACATTTGTCATATCGTTAAATTTGTAATTTTTGATGCTCAAAGGCTTGCTGTTAACTTAATTGTGGTATGTTTAAAAATTAAATATGCAAAATAAATAAATAAATAAATAAATAACAAAATTGGGGGAAAAAATAAGAGAAGTTATTGACTGTAAATATAAGGCTGCCACAGGCGACTGTTTTTATATTCTATTCGCACCACTATTTTTAAAAAATAAATTTTATAGTACATTTCTCTTGCACATGTTGTGAAAGTACACGTGAAAGATTTTTATTTGAAAAAGTGGTCCGAGCTGAATTAAAAAATAGTCCCCAATGGTATCCCTCTGAATGTATTGTTTCGTGTGTGTGTGTGTTAGTTAATACTGGACATTTGTAGTGTTCACTGGTGGTTGTGGTCTTCTATACAGAAGTGTGCAGAAAGCCATTTAATAGCAAAAATTATAAATTTAACGACATAACAAATGTAGCATAAATACATTATAATAAATAAACAAACTGCGTGACATAAATAGTCAGATATCTCGAAAACGGTTGATTCGGGACGGATATTTCCTCTGAGTTTTTACTCCCCACCACAAGATCTTTCCAACGATACCACTCTCGTCAAAATCGGAGCATGACACTTTTTGCACTTCCCTAGTCAGAAGTATTGGTGTATGGTATTTTAAAACTGAATCCTAAACAAAGCCTTTCTTATGTCTCCTTAGTAACTATTAGCTAACTTAATTACTCGCTAGCGCCACCTAACGCTAGTGAAAAATAAGAATGAGAAATCATGCTTCCATCATAGATTATGAAACACTTTCCAACACATTCAGAATACAACGACAAAACTTTACAGTTTATTAAAGTGAAAGAGGATGTCTAAATAAACTATTTAGAAAACGCATATCGCACTTGAAAAGTCCGATTTCTGCAATCACCATCAATAGACGGAAAATTTTCCGATTTTTTTTTTTTTTTTTTTCGTGCAGCTCTGTATATTATCAATAAATTTCTATGCATACTATTACACCAGGAGGCGGCAGCACGGGTAATCACCTCATCGAGTTCAGGGCTGAAATTCTAGAATTAATTAAAACTCGACTCGCAAATTAAAACGCAATCGGTCTGCCAAATCATATATTGGTGGAAAACACCTGTAAACCGATTTTAACGGTTGACTCGTAGGTTTACCATTATGTTTTCCTGCACCCAAAGGTATGAAAACATGGAGGACTGGGAACAGGAAAACACAATGGTAAACCTCCCAGTCAACCGCTAAAATCGGGTTTTTAGGCGTTTTCCACCAAGATATGATTTGGCAGACCGATTGCTTTTTAATATGCGAATCGAGTTTTAACTAATTCTGTAATTTCATCCGTGAACTCGATGAGGTGATTGTCTGGGCTGCCACCTCCCGGTGTCTATATATGGTTAGTTCAATTAAACGCATAGGACACTTGAAAATTCCCATTCAACGATTTCCGTTAATAAACAGAAATGTACTTGCGATCTTTTGTGCAGCCCTGTACAAGACCTACAGAATCCTATACAGGGAATATCACGAAGTAATATGTAAACAACAGAAGTGGGTACGTGTGATCACAGATCGGACAGAGGGTTTCGTTTAATATTCATTTCAAAACCCTTTATCCTTTTGCAAAATCTGTTAGTTCCACATTTCGTAACCAGGGGGCGCACTCTATTCTACAGAAACCTCTATCTGAACGAAACTCCGTTTTACAACCTATCCGTACATATATTAGCCGAGGGAATCGGGTCCATAGCACCCGAGATAGGTAGGCAACCCCTGGCGGTAAAAAATGGAACTAAAATATGCAAGTCTATGGTGCATAATATGAAAGAGTAGTCAAAGGGGTGTCGTCAAAAGTTTAAAAAGTGCCCCCCCCCCGGGTGAAAAGAGGGGAATATAAAAAATTGCTTAAAATACACAAGTTAGAGCACAGAGGGGTAAATAATATAAGACTTTTTGAAAATTTTATTATTTTTCGTGATCGCACGTGTTCTGCTATAAGTATGCAAAATTTCAAGTCTCCAACGTAATTAGGGGCTGAGTTAGAAAAATTTGCTTAAAATACACAAGTAGAGCCCTGAGGTGTAAATAATATAAGACATTTTTAAAAAATTATTATTATTCATGTGATCGAAAGTCTTCTGCTATAAGTATGCAAAATTTCATGTCTCCAACTTAATTAGGGCCTGAGTAAGAAAAATTACTTAAAATACACAAGTTAGAGATCGGAGGGGTAAATATAAGACTTTTTGAAATTTTTGTTATTTGTCGTGTGATCGCAAGTGTTTAGCGATAATTAGGCAAAATTTTAAATCGTCAACTTAATTAGGAACTGAGTTAGAAAAAAAAACTTAAAATACACAAGTTAGAGCCCAGAGGGTTAAATGTAAGATTTTTTCGAAATTTTATGATTTGTCGTTTGATGTGAGTTGTTCAGCTATAAGTATGCAAAATTTCAAGTCTCTAACATATATATAGTTTCTGAGAACGGGCTCTGTGACGGACAGACAGACAGAGGAGCGAGACGAATAGGGTTTCGTCAGATGAACGAAACCCTAAAAATGAAATTTTAAAATGCGTACCAACACTAAAAACGCACTTTCAACAATTGTTGGTCATAGGCAGTACTGAGCCAAATTCTTTTGTGTTTCCCTGTAAATGAACGATAAATTATATGCACACAAAATTCTACAGTAAGAGCCTTGTAGTTCACTTCAGTGAGATGCATAAATTTCAATACGTTTAAGATATTGTAATATCACTGAAATACATCGTAAACAATTTTCCTTATAGACAAGAATGTAACGGAATTCTTTTGAATGTCCCTGTAAACGAACCGTAAATGCTTCTCACTTCGTTTTGAATACCGAGCATGCCGTAGTAAGCACCAATAACATAAATCAATTTCATGGCAATCTGACTATATTTACCCGAGTTAGAGCACGGACAGACGGCAGATAGGCAGACAAACCAAACACTTTTTAACAACGTTGGAAAGTGTTAAAGACAATATCTATAGAATTATTTTGGAAAAAACTGTTTTTTAATTAAAAAAAAAAAAAAAAAATCCCTAATTTTTTTGTTTAATATCTAAGATATTTTTTATAAGTGAATGCAAGCGATAGCGTGCTTTTATTTTATTATATTTTAGGCGAATTCACTCAAATAAATCCCTTGTACCCGCGGAACACTGCAAACCGCTCTTCATCGAGAAAATGCGAATCCAAAAATGCAATTTTCAAAAAATATATATATTAATACAAACTTGTTTTTTTCTTTTTTCAGATTTAAAATATGTGTTTTTGAATGCAAAAACTTACCCTATTTCTATTTTACTCTTAAACGTCAAAACAATATCATAAGATATACTTATTTTTCAAGCTGAAAAACTCCCATACTCCATTAAGTATCATAAAAACAGATTCATGCATAAAATTCTTTTGATTTCTTATAAATAATGATTTTTTTATTTTCCACTTACCGGTTTTTCGATAACTTTTGTTCCGCACTGGTCGACCGTGAACGTGAGCTTAATTTCCTTGGATCCATCTCCAAAAGTGCTACACTCCAAGGGATATCCCCGAGCGTATAAAACTCCGTGGAAAGGATCTCTCAAAGCCACTATAGCCAGCAGAGCTTTTCGACTACATGCAGCATTCACAGCTATAGATCACGTAATAATTTTAATAAAGAATACTGTAACTTCTTACACAAAATAATCAAACATTAATATTTTTTTTTTTTTTTTTTTTGGTAATTTAAAAATACAGTAGAAACTCAGTTTTACTTTCTTAGTGATTTCAAAGAAAGAAAAAAAAAAAAAAAATCCGTTCTATCTATTATTTTACAAAAAAAAAAAAAAAAAAGAAAAAAGAAAAGAAAAAAAAACAATAACAAGGAATTATAATTTTTTTTACTTCTGTAATCGTTATTTTAATTCTCTCTCCCGTAATTTAGCCTAAGAATATCAAAGTATAACTCCTTCCATACTCTGATTAAAATTCGTATTGTTACAGGAGTCTTTGTCAAGGGTCCTTCAAGACTATACCAGTTGTTAACTGAGCACACTTATGTTCCCTAAATATTAAAATATTCCTCACTACTTTGTAGCATTAAATAGCTTATTGAAACCCAAATATTCGAAATTTAACCCCAAAAAAGAAAAAATAAATGGGGAAAACTTATGTTTAGATTTAAAATATATAAATTATGGTTCACTGAATTTTAATGATTATGTCGTTTTCTGAAATCTAATGAATATAGTTATTTTGCAAATTAAATAAGACATACTGTCATTATTGTCGGTTCAGACAAGTAGTTCGCATTTTCAAATTTAAAGAATGGAACACATGTATACACAAATAAAAAACTCATCCATACAGAATTTAAACTATTTTTTTCTTATTACTAAATGCCGGAACATAAATAAAATTATAATAATAAATGCAAAGACATATACTACCATTACTACACGCAGATAATAATAAAATGCAAGGGCAAAATAATAGAACATTAGTATCAGATGTAAATTTCCAACTGGACGAAAAATGTCCGGACCAGGATTCGCACCAGGGATCTCTTGGCTGAAGTCACCAATTCTCTACCATCTGAGCTATCCCGGACAAATCTGGTGGAACTTTTGCACCCCGCAAACCTTATTGATTATAGCATCTGGTCTGAAATATGGTTCAGTTCAACGGGCTTCAGCCAAGAGATCCCTGGTTCGAATCCTGGTCTGGGCATTTTTCGTCCAGTTGGAAATTTACATCTGATATGATTTATTTACCAATTAGAATATCTGTGTTAAAATTAATCTACTGGAGAAAATTAGTATATTTAACCCTTTATGCCCGTCGGTACTCTAAAGCACCACAGTTTTCTATCCCAATTAAAATATACTCATTGAATGCATTCGCAATGTACTTTTAAGAAACAATAGTAAATACTTCCTTTGACCATCACTAGATAGTAATAGCAGTTTCAGTACGATAAAAACTGTTTACGAAGTTATTTTGACGCGCGAGAGTATCAATTTTGCTTCCATTTTCTTGTTTGACATTGTATCCCTAACTTTTGCTTGGAAACACCTTAAATTTTAAAGGTAAAGCTATCATATTTTTTTTCTTGTTTTAAATATATCACTTGACAATATGTTTAAAAAAAAATTATTTTCAGTTCGTTTACTTTACGAAGCACTTTTCAAAGCGGTACTTTTGAGTACCGTTGGTATTACGTTGAACAGGACACGGAAAAAAGGAAAACATATTCTTAAATTTCGGACTTTAACTTCTTAAATGCTGCAATCAGTTTGAAAAAAAAAAGTTTTGTTAAACCTTTGAAAAAAAAAGGGGTCGTTTTCGTGATTGACTTTATTTCTCTTTCGGCAACGCTCCTCTAGGGCTCGATTTGAGAGGTACCGATTCACAAAAATAGATTTTTAAAGCTGAAAACTTCTTCTCATCGACGCGACGGTACAATCGGCTTAGAAAAATACGAACTTTTAACTCTTTCGAAAAAATTCGCGATTGCCGGTCACTTCGTATCCCCCTCCTCCCCCCAGACGATCTTTTGTTCTACGCTAAAACTAACTAAACGTCGGTATTTCGACACAAACATTTTAGATCACATCAGCAGACTGGACTTAATCACTAACAAAAATTTCGAAATTTTCGGACGAGCAGAAGTATTATATATATATATATATATATATATATATCCGAAATTTTCTTTGAAAACGCTAAAATGCGGCTGTTTCGGCGCGATTTCGGCTCATGTTTTCACTACTAAATATGCCTATTATATATATATATATATAAACAGTATTCATGTGCATTATTGTTTTTTATTAAATAACATTACAACAGTTATAAAATTGGTCGATTTAAAAATGTTGCAAATTTGATTCTGTATTAGTAAAATTTATTATTTATTTTTATTTTATTTAAATTGAGATAGATGTTTATACATTATTTATGAGATAGCTTTTCTTTTCATCAAAGAATTATTTTTTTTTTCCATTTTTCATTTTCACAATAAGAGTAAAATAAAAAATATGTATATGAAGCAGCTATAATAAAGATAGTTTTAATATCCTCACTATGAAAACTTAATGTATTTTTTGACATTGTAATTTGTTGCAAACTAAGTACATTAAAAGCTATACTTACATATAAATTTATTTTGAGTAGCAGGCCTTCTAAAAGGCAATCCTGTTGAAATTGGAGTAGAATTTGATAGCTATAAGAAAGCAATAATAAACGCAATTGTACATAAAAAACTGAAAAGAAAAAGAATTTCGTTATATTTATCCAAAAATATTTTAAATATTAGATGAAATAAAAAGCATACATCAGACATACTTCGAAATTGATCTAGTCCAGATATTATTGACCTAAAAATTCCATTAAAAAACTCAAAATTATGAAAACAAAACATTAAAAAAAAGCTTAAAATAATATCTTTTAGTACATGAAAGTGACATTTTGAATTATTTCAATGTTGAAGTTTTCATTCAGCGATAATAAAGGCAATTTCAATATATTATCGAAGTTCGCACATGATGAGTTTCAAAGGTCAGCAATAATACTAAATAAAAAGTTACAACATGTTCTTGAAAGTAACACATGAAGAAAACAATAACAAAATAAATAAGAAGTTCCATGATGTTCTTGAATGTAATACATTTAGAATTTCAAGGGTCAGTCATAAAAAATTTCAATATTTCTTGAAAGTAACACATGAAGACAACAATAGTAAATAAGTAAGAAGTTCGAAAATGTTCTTGAATGTAGCACATGAAGAATTTCAAAGGTCAGCAATAATGTAAAATAAAAAATTCAGTATGTTCTTGAAAATAATACATGGACAAGAATAGTGAATAACTAAGAAGTTCCAAAATGTTCTTGAATGTAGTACATGAAGAGTTTCAAGAGTCAGTAATATAGTACTAAATAAGAAATTCTAACATGTTCTTGAAGGTAAACACAGAAATAGCCTCAAAAATCAGAATTAATATTATTAAATAAGAAGTTCAAAAAAAAAAAAAAAAAAAAACCTTCACTGATTCCTTTGTTCACGACACCTTTTAAAAAACTGAAATATTCTTTAGTTCTCTTTTGAACAAGCCAGAAGGTTAGATACGTGGTATACTGTTGTAACCTTTTATATGGAATCACTTTCTACTTTAAGAAAGAAGAAATGTTGTACAACTTCGTCAAATAACTATTACTCACTGCAGAAACTTAAAAAATATATAGAATTAGAAAGCTTGTTTCATTTTTCTAAAAATTTCAGCTTAATGTTCCATTTATAAAATGTACCATTCTTCTAACATTTTAATACGTATTTAAAATGACAGATAATTAAAAAAAAAAGAAGATAATTTAAAAAGGCCTCACAAATATAAACGTTACCCAAAGCAATATAATAAGATACTTTGATACTTTTTTTTTATTTCTGGGAAAAGAGAAAAAAAGCCTCACAAGTGCAAGTCTTCGATGCGGTGTTCTGCGATCGCACAGCGGTAAAAGGGGTGAGGGCCTAGAACCTCACGGGAAACTTTTCCATTTGTCGAGACTTTTTATTGAAGGACGTTAATACAAGGCCACACAGAGTACAACTTGTCAATGGTGTTCTTTAGAGATAGACTTTTTGTAATATGGATTCATCTGCAAGATTGCCCGTCCTTAATTCCACCGCTCTTTTAAATGAGAATGGTATTTGTTGCCACAAACTGCCGTTAATAAACTTATTAATATACTGCTGACTAGCAGTGTTGCCAATTTAGCGCGTTCTTCTATTTAACACGGGAGAACTCGCTAGTGAGAATTTCTCTCACGGTGCCCAATTGCTTTTCTTTTACTTTACATTCGCTTAATATCTTTTTTTTTTTTTTTTTTTTTTTTTTTTTTTTGCTAGGCTTAGTGCTTTTACTCACAAATAGGTAAAATAATTGAAATAACATTTTTAAATTTTAATTAAAATGAAAAATGCTTTAAATAAGAGTCTTTAAAAAAGTACGACGGTGAGAGAAAATCTCATGTAGCGAGTTCTCCCGGGTTAAAATATCTATCAGAATTTCTAACAATATTTCTCGCTTAATTTAATGACATACATCCCGTAATTAAAGCAATTAAGGTACATGTTTTGATTTTTTTTTTTTTTTTTTTTTTTGTAAAAAGCGTTTAATTAGTGGCGAGTATATATACTTAGTACAAAAGTTTTACTTTCTTTTTATATTGTTACATGATGTTTCATAGTATGTGGCACTTTGTATTAGAATTTCATGTTTTTTATATTAATTTGTTATAAATTAGACTTAACAAAACTATTTGTACCTTAATTTTTGGAGGCCATTATATAAATAATTTACACTTTTGGAGACCTGTGTGCATCAATGATGAAGGTCCATACTATGTCTAACCAAAGTTTAAAATGCACAGGAATTTTCTGTTAACTCATACGTGTTAAATTTTATCAATAAGCTATAGCTGTTTAGGACTATGGAAATAATGTATGTACAATGCACAAGTTTAAATCTATAAAGATACGGAAATAACTTTAAAAAGGATACTCACATTTCGAAGTAAAATAATAGGAAGGAACAGGATAATAAATTTTAACATCGCTAAGAAAATCTGAAAAGAGAAAAGAATTGCTCTAATAAATTTATAAACATAGGTTATTCATGAAAGTCTTTACAAATCTGGTAAATATTACGGTAAAAATGTTTGATTTACAAAAAATATAATTTGCATCGTAAGATGAAATAGACTGGACCAATGGCGCTAACTTATATGGGCTCATGGGGCGTGAACCCACCCAGTAATTTGCTCTCTCCGCCCATCTAATTTCAATTTATTTAATTCGCAATTTCTTATTTATTTAATCGCTGAAATGAAATTTGGTTTTAGTAACGTTCGCAAAATAATTTTGTTTGAAAAATAGTAAGGACGTCAATTAGACTTACTGAAAACCCATTCAGCGGATGCATAGTTCAATTTTTCACGAAAACAAATTTCATGCATATTTTGCCATCCGTTTTGATGTCTTGTATTGATAAAGCACTTAGGTTACTAAAATGTATGCTTTTCTTGATATTTAGTTTTTTGCCATTTCAATAGTTAGCAATTCCAATGTTACTTAAAATAAATATTATTATAAAATTAGAATTAAATTAGAATAATTTAAAAATTTACTTAGTAAAAACATAATTTAAGTTCGAATTATCTTTTTTACTCATTCGCTCCTTCCCTCTCTCTCTCCGCATACATACACACTAAGGAAAAAAAATATCTGCGTTATTTTACTCAATTTTTTTTTTTTTTTACCCTACCCAATATTTTTGAAAAGTTGGCGCTAATGGACCGAACTAAAAACGAGTTAAGTCTTATTTTAACTAGAAAAGTACTGTAAAAAAGCTCAACTACATTCTAAGCAGCATTCATCCTTTTCCAATAGGGAAAAGCAGACTTGTTATTTGTGTTTCATAATAAAGAGTTAGCCAAAAGTATTCAGTAGATAAGTTTCAATAAATAAAAACTATTTAGAATTTCTTATATTTTTTAAATTCTTGTTCTTAGTATTTTGGGTGGCAATTTAAATAGCTCTAAAGATGGCGCCAAGCGAAAAAAAAATTAGGGATGTTAGTTAATGCCGGCATTGCTTTCAAAACCAATACTAAAACTTTACTCACATATTTTGCATAGAATGTACGTTCCAGACTTTTGTTTTTCCTACAACATGTGTAACAGCACACAATAAGCAAAAGCAATGCTTTACTGTTGTCTGATTTTGGGACGCGGTGTTCAATATCGAGATACGGCGATGCCAGTTAGCCACCGAGAACATGCGAATTCACATCATTGGACTTTTTCCTTTGGAACTCTTTTTATTGCTGCCGAACATACTAATAACAAAATTAAAAGCATTAAGAAATTCCAAGTATATGTGTTTCTATATATATATGTGCGTGTATTTTAATGACGTGACAGTATTTCAAAAACAGTTTCAAGTTGATATACAGGGTGTCCTAAAAGGTCTGCACAACTCCAAAATTTTATTTAAAAAAAATGAATAGGCCTACAGCAAAACTAATTTTAACAATAGATAGAATAACTCAAAAAGTTTTTTTCTGCTGCCTTAGTAAACTTCAACATAAGATCCTTTCGTAGCACGACGAATATCAAGACGATATTCAAATTAAATTCACGAATGTTTTAGCGTGCTCACATCAAGCGTTCGATTTCGATCGACATCAATCGTTCGTAATTTCTTTGAGTTTGAGTATCGGGTTTTGTTTCGATAAACCACATTGAGCTTTCTTCTTCAGGAGATCCGCAGATTTAGAATCTTTATTACCACTGAATTTTGAATCTTTAGCACTGAAATCTTTAATAATCGTTTATGTGCTGTGCAGCACCATCTATAACCAGAAACATACCGCAGAAAAAAAAAACTTTTTGAGTTATTGTATCTATAGTAACTAGTTTTGCTGTAGGCCTATTCATTTTTTTTTAAATAAAATTGGCGTGCATAGCATTTATCGTTCATTTACAGAAACACACAAAAGAATTCGGTTACAGTACTGTCTATGAGCGATGATTGCTAGAAGTGCCTTTTCAAATAAGGTAAGCGTTTTTAAATTTAACTTTTTTTTTTCATATTACTTAGAGTGTATAAATTTTGTAGATGATATCAAGGGTTTCACAAAAGGATTGGAGTACATTTCCGCTTATTGACGGAAATTGCTTAACCCCTCCTGGATAAGCGTCACGTATACGTGATGACGCATAAGGTGGGGAGAATTATATGTTTTAACGCCAATTGAGCGATAAATGGATGGCGTTGGCTCTGTTGTTTACGTGGGGTTGCTCGCCACCTAGGCTCTCTCTCTGTACGAGTAGGTGTGTGTTGAGAGAATGTTTTTAAGAACATGTTTTCGCTTTTACTGTAAATAGATGCATAATAGTGTATTATATATGTAAATAGGCTTCCAATAGCAGGGTAGAGAAAATACGATATCCCATGGAATTAACTGAGTAAGTGCCAGTTGATTTAAATTAAGATAGCGTTAGTTAATTAAGAAATCCACTGAACCATAGAGCCGGTAGCAACACTGGTGCAAAGGCCGGGAATATAAATTGAAGATCGCTGTACTGATTGGCATTTCATTAAACGGGTAAGTTATTTAAAATTTCTCTTAAATTTACGATGTATTGGAAGATGAAGATATTTGAAAAAGTGAATATAAAGATGGATCAAAGTGAAATTCTAAAACGAAACATAGCAAAACGCGTGTCAATTAGATCCGAAGTAACGAAATTGATTAAAAAAATTTATAGTGAAATTTAAAAAGAGGGTGATTCCAAACCGGAAATAGTTGGGGATTCTTTAGCGGCATTTCTTGAATATAAATTATTATTAGAAAAACTAGATGAGTCCATAGAGAAGAGATAGGGGTGGAGAGTGCTTTGGTAAACCTAAAGTGGAACCAACATAATAGTCACGTGTTTATAATAGTCACGTGACTTTTACCGCCAAAGGCTGGCATATGTTTGCGAAAGGAAAATAAACAAATTACCGTATCGTTAAATTAAAGTGATAATCTTCTTTTACTAATTTAAAACAGATTTTAAGTTGCTTTGTTTTACTTCGTTTATATTTTTGCTCTACTTCACATGCATAATGTGGATGCTGAGTATTTTTTTTTTTTTTTTCACGACCGGCAACAATTTTCAAATTGCCAAGCAAGCGATAACGAGCGAAATCTGGAAACCTTTACATGAGTAGGGGCGGTCATGTTGATGCCGCTTTTCAACGGAATTCTCTACGGAAAGCACACTCCACCCCTATCTCTTCTCTATGGATGAGTCAAATGAATCGGAAATTGAAACCGATAATTTATAAACAGAAATAGAAACTTCGATAGAATATAGGGAAGCTATTGTGACTTGCAAATCAAGAGCCAGTAGATATTTGAAAAATTTAAAGATAAATTCTACTATCACGAGTGAACCAAAAGCAACTACGCCCTTCATATCAGACAGTCAATTAAAGTCGAATACGAAATTTCCGCGAATCCCTTTAAATAAATTTACAGGCGACATTTGCAAATTTCAAGAATTTCGGCCTCAGTTTAAAGTCGCTATTCACGAAAATGAAACTCTTCAGGAAATTGAAAAAATCACTTATTTAAAATCTTTAATTTCTGATTCAGCAGTTGCTGCTATTATTGGGCTTCCATTAACAAGTGAAAATTATGTAACGACAATAAATATATTAAAGGATCGTTTTGGAAAAAGAGATGTTTTGATTTCCGCGCACACTAACAAATTATTAAATTTAGAAGCAGTACCAAGATCAAATGACATACATTCTTTGAGAAAATTATAAGATCAGATAGCTATACAAATACGAAGTCTCGATTCGCTTGATGTGAAGTCAGACCAATATGGTTGCTTATTATTACCCATTATTTATAAATGCATACCGAATGATCTCGTATTACAATTTAACAGAGAACAATGCGATAAAAAGGATGTTTGTGTAAATGATTTATTGTTGTTTCTGAAATGAGAAACAAAAGCGCGAGAAAAAACTATTAATGTTAATTCTATCAGTTTTGAAAATACTAAATCCCATGAAAATAAATTTAGACAAAATTCTCCCGAACACGTCCACCAAGAAAAAATTAAAAATCCTTCAGCATTTACATTAAATGCAATTGCAGAAAATATTTGCTCCTTTTGCTCTCAAAAACACGAAGCAAATTTATGTAATTTAAATTTGGAACAACGAAAATAATCTTTATAGAAACAAGCGAAATATTTCAGATGCTATAAAAAATTTCACCGGAAACAGAATTGCAGAAATACTAAGATTCGTTGCGCAATTTGCTTTCCAAAAACTCGTCAAAATTCTCTTTGTAACAAAAAAACAAAAAGAAAGATCATCGAATGAAAATAAAATTGACCTCCTTTCCACTGAGCGTGAACCGGGGGGGGGGGGACGGAAAATAAACAATATGAAAGAATAACTGTTTCGTCACTTTGTTGTAATCCAGATGAATATATTTATTTTCAAACGTTGAAACGAATAATAATAGGGAAAAGCCAAAGGATTAATGTTCGAATATTATTAGATAGTGCATCGCAGTGAACATTTGTTCTGAAGAATTTGTCCAATCGTTTAAATTTAGAGGTAACAGGGCAGGAATCATTAAAAATTCATACTTTTGCTGGAATGAAACCTATTGTTCATAATCATAATAGAGTAAAGATTTTCCTAAAAGACAATAATTAAGGACAATATAATATATCTGTAAGCGTTAGAAACGGAGAAAATCTGTTCCGATATAATACGCGCCCCAAGTTCAGAGTTATATAAAAAAAATTAAAATGTGGATATAGAGTTATCA
The DNA here is from genome assembly GCA_963932465.1 of Maratus speciosus. NCBI lineage: Eukaryota > Metazoa > Arthropoda > Arachnida > Araneae > Salticidae > Maratus > Maratus speciosus. Next base: position 418,295,401 of record OZ010791.1, read on the forward strand.
GACGTTTCGAATGAATTAGATGATGGTGAGAATGAAATAGATTTATTGATTGGTAGCGATTACTATTGGTCAATTGTGACAAGGAAATATAAACGCATTTCACCAACTCTTGTTCTGAATGAAACTAAATTAGGTTGGACACTTTACGGCAAATTCTCAGAAGAAGTTGATGGAAATAATTTAGTGAGCGCTATGTACATATTTGGGATAATAACAAGGATGATAAAATGTCAGTTTAGCTTGAAACTGTAGAAGGGTTGGGAATTCAAGAAGAAAATATGAACAAAGATTTGTGTGATAAACAAATATTAGAACAATTTGAAAATTCCATTAAGTTTAAGAACAACAGATATGAAGTTAAACTACCTATGAAATATGACAATCTTGATCTTCCTAATAATTATGATATTGCCAAAAAGAGATTTGAAAGTTTAATTAAACGATTTATAAATAATCCTGCATTATTTAAAGAATGTAAAGATATCATTAATGAAAATAAGGCTTTGGGCGTAGTAGAAATTGTTGAACCCCAGGAAATAAATTTGACCAATGGTAATTTGACATACTACTTATCCCATCATCCTGTTACTGGAATGGACAAACAAGCGTTAACAAATCCGATGAACTGGCGACATTGTCAAGGTAGCTCAAATCCTGCTCACCGACTTACAAGAGGACTCTCACTTCTCGACCTCGAGAGCGATGATCTATGGTGGTCAGGGCCTCTATGGATAAATTAAAGATTCAAATTTATGGCCCAAGGAAGACAGAGAAGTAAATAAAGATATGAAACAACTAGAACAACTAGAAACTAAAGAAAAAGTAATTTTCCAAAACTTTTGTTGATCAGAACACCAGAAACCACTTATAGAGATTGAGCGTTTTATTTCATTCTTGAAGGCAATTAGAAGAGTGGCAAGAATTAAAAGATATTTATTCAATCTAAGAAGTCCAATTAAAGGTGAAGCTGCCTTATCTGCTGAAGAATTGAAAGAAGCTGAAGAATTATTGATCAAAGAAGTACAAATGAAAAATTATAAGGAAGAAATTGAATCATTAGAACGAGGAAATCCTTTTAAGAAAACCTCACGAATTTATTCCCTATGTCCATATTTGGATGAAAATAAATTTTTACGAATACGAAGCAGACTTAATGAAGGCTTTAAGGCTGCTGATAAAGAACTACAACAATTTGAAAAAATCATTAAAGATCAAGAACTTCAGGATTTTATAGCAAATAAAGGTGTCACATGGAAATTTATCGTCGAGCGTGCCCCATGGTGGGGAGGGTTTTACGAATGGCTCGTAAAAAGTGTAAAGGAACAACTAAGGAAAATTTTGGGAAGAACTCTCATCACATTTGAAGAATTGGCAACTATCTTGACAGAAATAGAAGCCATAATAAATATGAGACCACTAATCTATACAACAAGTGATTTCGGCGAGCCCGAGGCACTTACACCGGCTCATTTCCTTCAACTAGAAAGAGAAAACATTAGTTTTACTCTACATTTTGCCGAATTAGAAAATAAAATTTCTACTAAAGAAACTTTGTGAAGGAGAAAACGATATCAAAGTAAGTTGTTGAAGCAGCTCTGGATTAAGTGGAAGAAACAATACTTATTGATTTAAGTTCAATTCATCAATTTAAAACTCCTGAGAGACACAAAAACTTAAAAATTGGAGATGTTGTCTTAGTAGATGGTACTGCTAAATCTAAACTGTTGTGGGACTTAGGAATAGTTAAGGAAGTCATTCTTGGTAGAAATAAACTTATCCGTGCTTGCATAATAAAAACTGCTAAAGGACTACTGAGAAAACCAGTACAACTTTTGTATCCTTTCGAGCTAGATTGTTGAATGATAAATGATTTAAGTATTTGATTTGATTTTTTTTTTTTATCTACTAGTGATGTTTGAATTCAAAATGTGTTTGTTTTATAAATTCATAGTTGGAAATATTTTTTTTGTGTGTGTTTTGCAATTTGTTGTTTATCCATTTAGTAAAAATGTTTCATTTTATGCATAATTGTACCTTATTTTAAATTGAAAAGGTTATTGAATTAATAATGGTATTTAATTTGTTTATATTGTGTATATATATATATCCAATTAATCTTATTCAGGTAAAATATCTGGCCAGATATGTTCATGTAGCTACATGTTTTAAGAGTGTCATTTTTTTTTATATTGATCATAATTCATTATTTTATGTTTAATTCTTTATACTTCAACACATGTAGATTAAAAATTTTCTATTTTATCATTTGAGTTGTGATTTAAGGTCATGTTTATTATAAGAATGTGTTTATGTTGATTTATCATTATGTACTCTCATGAATCCAGGTGGGAAGTGTGTGGAGAATCATATGTTTTAACGCCAATTGAGCGATAAATGGATGGCGTTGGCTGTGTTGTTTACGTGGGGTAGCTCGCCACCTGGGCTCTCTCTCTGTACGAGTAGGTGTATGTTGAGAGAATGTTTTTAAGAACATATTTTCGCTTTTACTGTAAATAGATGTATCATAGTGTATTATAGATGTAAATAGTCTTCCAATAAAAGGGAAGAGAAAAAATGATATCCCGTGGAATTAACAGAGTACTAAGTGCCAATTGATTTAAATTAAGATAGCGTTAGTTAATTAAGAAATCCACTGAACCATAAAACCGGTAGCAACATAACGTGCTTGCTTGGAACCCTTGATTATTCCCACCAGTTATTTTTTATTGTAACTTTTGCCTTATTTAGTCAGGGCATTTTCACGATTCAATTAGGCAAAAATTTATATTTTGAGAAGCCGTTGACAAAAGATTAAAACTTCTGTAAAAGGCGCTCGTCGAGAAGGGGTTAAGAGGAATCCTCAACTGTGTGTTGCTTTTTTAACTGAACTAAATTTTTGCATACTATTCAGTATACATGCAAATCGATAGATTATATACAGAGCTTCACAAAATAAGTCGGATATTTTTCCAACTACAGTTAGTAATTGCTAAAATTGGGTTTTCAACTGTGTTATGCGTTTTCGAACTTCTTTATTTAACACATCATCTTTCACCTTATTAAACGATGAAGTTTTGTTACAGTATTCTAAATGTGTTGGAAAGTGGTTCATAATATATGCTTGAGGCATGATTTATCTTTCTTGATTTCTTCTGAGGTGCAATTCGAGACGAATTGTCTCCCACGAATGCGGTCCGAGGAGGCCAAAATAGTCCAAGAGCTGTTAAACATTTTAGGGAAGGTATTTGAGGCACCCTGAAAATTTGTGCAACACTTCTTTTGTAATGGCTGAATACAAAATCGAATGTCTGGCTGAAGGATCGTGGCCCAAAAACTGTGCCAGACACGTGTCAAGTGCCATTTTTTTTACTACCCAAAAAAGGTATTTGAGGCACGCTGAGATTGAGACAGAATAATATTTATACTTAGAAAAAAATATTTTGAAAACGACAGACACTTTAGTCGGCCCAAAAACTGTGCCAGACACGTGTCAAGTGCCATTTTTTGACTACCCAAAAAAGGTATTTGAGGCACGCTGAGATTGAGACAGAATAATATTTATGCTTAGAAAAAAATATTTTGAAAATGACAGACACTTTAGTCGGCACAAAAACTGTGCCAGACACGTGTCAAGTGCCATTTTTTGGGCCACGATCCTTCAGCCAGACATTCGATTTTGTATTCAGGCATTACAAAAGAAGTGTTGCACAAATTTTCAGGGTGCCTCAAATACCTACTCAAAAATGTTCAACAGCTCTCCTACTAAAAGTTTGGACACGAAGGGACCCATGAAATGTGACATAGCGTGACAGTGGGAAGGAGTAGGTTAACATATTGTGATATCACATCTAAAATATAAAAACTATTACCTATAGGCAATGTTCATAAAAAGTATCTAATTTTACTCATGTAGTGGTAAATTTTAGTTAGTGGTAGTAGTTAGGTAAATTTTTCCTTGAATCGCAACAGCTTGAAGTAATCACACGAAAGATCTTGACGGTTTTATGATATTTATGTCTGTAGGTAATAATTAGTATATAACATTAATAACAATAATTGCAATGTTGTTTAAATCAAACTTAGCTCTAAATTAACAGCTGCAAAAAAATGTGACGTCACAATAGAAGATAGAGGTATCGCTCGAATTGTCACAACCTGTAACTCAGGGGAAGAAATGAATAAAATTAAACCACGATATTTGCGTGACGTAATTAATAGGTTGCTCCAAACGGGAATTCAAATTCATTTTCTTCATTATTTTTAGAAAAAAAAAAAAGCTATTATTATATGAAATAATACTTTTCTGATGTACTTGGCTGTTTTATATATTTATTTCAATTCGAAATTAAGTCATTTAAACTCGTTTCCTATTTATTAACACAAATATCTTCGTTACCTTCTTAAATGCTACATATTAATATCTTGCAAAGTAATTATATGCGGTCATGAACTTCCTACGCGTCTTATAATCACTATTCTAATTGCAATCGGCAATCCAATTGATTCCCACGTAAAAACTTGAACCACGCGACGTCTTCAAGTTTAAAAAGGCGCGATACCTGTTTGAAATAAACAGAACACAAGAAATGCTGTGTTTTTAATTCAAAGACACGATCTTTGGTTTCGGAAGGTTTTAAACGCGTGATCAGTCAGGCAAGTTGTTCTGAATCGTCTGTTATAAGTCTTGTAGCGGAAACAAGCGATATCGTGATCCGTTGTTAAATTACGATGCAAGAATGAATCTGATTACTGACAGGAGGTGCTTCGGTTATATATTTTTATTATTATTTACTTGCTGATTGCTACGCTACAACGATTACATGATTGATAGAACTACCTTTTTATTTTACTGACACAACTAAAAATTATAAGAATTGTTAAACTGAGCAGACACGACTACCCTATATATGGAAATTTGTTGTGTTTGAAACGCATGAGTGGTCAAAAGTATAACTTTGTCCAATGAAAAATATTTTATTATATATCTGCATATCCAATATACATCTGAGTTAAACTGATAAGACCATTTTAAATATTGCTTGACTGATATTAATAATTGACCTATTTTTATATAGTCATATTTATCTTTATAAAGATAAGAGCAAACCAAGTTTAGTCTTGAATAGCTTCGTAAAACAGAATCGTGAGACAAATGGTCAAATGAAGTGTGTCGGAATAACTCTATTCAAGATTTCTCAATATCATCACGTCAGAAATCTATAAAAGTTCTTCTGCGTACGTGTAAACAATGTACTATTCAGTAAAAAATTCCAAAAGCTGCGAAATTTTTAAATTTTGAAGATTTTGTTTTAAATGTTAAAATATACATATATATGCGGTTATTATATATATGCGCTCATTAAAATTTCCGTATATTCATTTCATAAAAAAAAATATTACAGCAATAATCTTTCATATTTTATATAATAATTTTAAACTATTGAATAGTCTTCTGAAACTACTGATTAATTTACGGAGCTTTTATTTAGTTAATTAAATCGGCTATTATCAGGCGAAAAAATAATAAATAAATAACAGTAACATGTATTTTAATACACTTAAAACTATACTTCTGACAGTTATAGTTTTCTAAAATTTCAGTTTTATTGTAATCTGAAATAACAGATGCAATTGTTACAATAATTGATACTAGCTGACCCGCCCGGCGTTGCCCGGGCAGAAACTGTGCCGGGACTGTCATTGAAAAATATAACACTGGAGTGGACTTCATAAACAAACACTGAATAATATTTATTTGACACAGATGTCATATACACACCACACCAATATAACTATAGATCCACAGTTATTCTCCGGAACGTTTAAATCAGTAATTTGGATTTCAGAAGCAACGCGTTCGTCCATGCGATGGTTATTAAGCCTATTTTGCCGATCGCTTATGCTGTGTGTTTGACGCCATTCTCGATCCAATGTAGTATTTCGACTTTCTCATCTTAATGCGGCTTCTTGTTCACTTTCAAGCATTCGCCGAGATCTTTTACGGGCATTTCTAACGATATTGTGAAGTTCTATAACTGCAGCGAAAGAGAGAGCGTAAATAACTAAGAGCGAAACGTAAATAAACCGGATTCCCTTCCGCCTAAATCCTGCCAAATTACTTTACACGGTAACCAATGAGATGCGTTTCTCGGGCGTTGCCATTAAACAATAACAAATAATCGCGATTTCTGTGCCACGTACGTTAGTGTAATATATATATAGATATTAGATAGTTTTTAGAGTTCGTCCGAATAATATTTTGAAAATTAATTATTAAATTATTATTTATTATTATTAAATATCGTATTAAATAAAGGATTGAAAAGCCTGTAAATATTATAAACGATAAAAAAGGAATTCAAACTGTAATTATCTTAGTTAATAATATTTTAATTATTAAATGTAATTAAAAAAATCCCTGCCGGCCCGGCCTACAGGCAGAGGTAGATTTCGAAGTTAAGTATACTAATTTCACCAACAAAAACTAAATCATTATTAGATATAAATCCACTTTAACACTTTTATCTATCTGCTTTTGACGAGTTTTTATTTCCTTTTTTATAAAATAGCTGGTTTTATCAGAATCATGTTAAGGCGATATTAAAAAAAATATTTTTCGATGCTCAACAACTCCAAATTTTCTGGCACATTTTCAGATTCATTAAAAAAAAAAAAATGAAACATGCTGACGTGATTTTTGAAAAGATTTATAAGCGACCTGTGTTTTTATTTTTCCTTCAATTAATTAAAACTTGATTAATAAACAATTATTTTCTCAGTAGGGTAATATTTTTCGTTTCTAACACAATCGCTTCGGGCAATTCTGTTCAAAATTCCCACTTTGACATAATTTTTTGAAATATATTCTGCCTCTATCAAAAAAATAGATCATTACTGTACATTATATAGTTTCTGAATAAGAGAATCTACCATTTGGAAGCCTTTGAGAGCAAAAATGAATTATAAAAAGAGTAAGTAAATAAGCAGTTTGGATTTGAATGCACCCTTAATAAGATGATTTTTTTCTTCAACCGCTATGTATTTTTAATTTGTTTTTGCTGTAAGAATTGGCCCTATCAAAAACTTGTCTATATAAATGTTGAAGACAATATTAAGAAGATATATGATAAATTCATGGAGATTTTATATCTTGTGAATTGACGGAGTTATGAAAATTTTTCTTCTTCAAACCCCTTTTTTGTTTTCGTTTTTAATTTTTTTTCTTTTTGCGATACGAATTGGTCCTATCAAAAACTTGTGAATATAAAAGTTGTAGATAATATTAAAGAGATATATAATAAAATTAAATGGATTTGATATCTTGAGAATTGACGAAGTAAGGAATTTTTTTCCCCAAAACCCCATTTTTTGCGCCCCTTGAGCCTATTTTTAATTTTATCAAAAATCTGTGATGCATGAATTTTTGGCGCTATTTTTTGAAGTAATAAAAGCTTTAAACTGATTTGATATGTACAAAAATTAAGAAGTTATGGGCTTTTTTTCTGTTTTCACAAAACCCCTCCCTATTTCCACCCTCTTCGTCCGATTTTGTCCATTAACGAACTTGACCGAGATTTTATGTCCCTTGATTTTATGTATCAGTTTGGAAGAGATTTGTGCAGAATTGCGGAAGTTATCGTGTCCAGAAGAAAGTGATAACACAATTGCTTCGGGAAATTCCGTTCAAAATGCCCACTTTGACAACATTTTTTTAAATATATTCTGCCTCTAACAAAAAATCGATCATTGCGGTACATTATATAGTTTCTGAATAAGCGAATCTACCAATTAAATGCGTTTGAGAGCAAAATTGAATTTAAAAATAAGTCAGAAAATAAGCAGTTTGGATTTGAGTGCATCCTTAATGCAATGATTTTTCCAACACAATCAGCTTCGGGAAATTCGGTTCAAAATGCCCACTTTAACAGCATTTTTTTAAATATATTTTGCCGCTATCAAAAAATCGACCATTACGTTACATTATATAGTTTCTGAATAAGAAAACATAAGAATTGGAAGCCTTTGAGAGCAAAAATGAATTGTAAAATGAGTCAGAAAATAAGCAGTTTGGATTTGAATACACCCTTACTTAGATGGTTTTTTTCTTCAACCGCTATGTATTTTTAATTTGTTTTTGCTATAAGAATTGATCCTATCCAAAACTTGTCTATACAGATGTTGTAGACAATATTAAGAAGATATATCATAAATTCATGGGGATTTTATATCTTTGAATTGACGGAGTTATGGATTTTTTACTTCTTCAAACCCCCTTTTTGTTTACGTTTTTAATTTTTTTTGCGGTATGAATTGGTCCTATCAAAAACTTGTGAATATAAAAGTTGTAGATAATATTAAGGAGATTTATAATAAAATTAATTGGAATTGATATCTTGAGAATTGACAAAGTTATGATTTTTTTTCTCCCAAAAACCCTATTTTTTGCGCCCTTTGAGCCCATTTTTAACTTTATCAAAAATCTGTGATACATAAAATTTTGGCCCTATTTTTAGAAGTAATAAAAACTTTAAACTGATTTGATATGTATGAAAATTAAGAAGTTATGGGGGGGGGGATTCGGTTTTCGCAAAACCCCTCCCTATTTCCATCCCCTTGGTCCGATTTTGCCCATTAACGAACTTGACCGAGATTTTATGCCCATTGATTTTATGTATCAGTTTGGAAGAGATTAGTGCAGAATTACGAAAGTTATCGTGTCCAGAAGAAAGTGATATATATATATATATATATAGATACGAGGGTGAGTCGTAAAATAAGTTTCCCTTGGCAACTGTGAACAGAGCTGTATATGTAAGACAAAAAATGTAATGAAACATTAAAGATAAGACGTAACTTTATTTTTCTACTTAAGCGCCAAGTGAGTTGAGACATTTGTCATACCCTTTATAAGCTTCATAAAGACCTCCAGGGAAAAAATAGGGCTCTGCATACAAAATAAGCGTTGAACGGCTTGTGTGACTTCAGCATTGCTTACAATGATTTGTCAAGCATTGCTTTCGTCTGTAGTGGTCGTGCGCGTCCGTCCAGGTCTCGGTCTATCCAACACTTACTGGCGCACCTCTCTGAATTGGCGGCACCATCTCCGAGCCATTTGTTTCGACATCACATCTGGCCCATAGACTTTCACGTGGCGGTTATGGATTTATCTGCTCCCGATACTCCACGTGCCCATTCATAGCGGACAATCACTCTCACTTTCTCTTTAGACCACGAATTCACAACGCAATTTCTCTCCATATCTACCGGAAACAGAATGATGCAGAGCCCTGATTTTTTCAAGGAGCGCTTTTTGAAGCTTATAAAGGAGTATGACAAATGTCTCAACTCACTTGGCACTTATGTAGAAAAATAAAGTTACGGCTTATCTTTCATGTTTCATTACATTTTTTGTCTTTCATACACACCAAGTGTCCACAGCTGCGAGGGGAAACTTATTTTCCGACTCACCCTCGTAGATAGATAGATACATAGATAGATGGATAGATAGATAGATAGATAGATAGATAGATAGATAGATAGATAGATAGATATGCAAAGTTTTTTACTGGGGGTGGTTTTGGGTTCTAGGGGTGATGATCGGTGTTGATCTGCAAAAATTTTTCAGAAATTCCAACATAGGAACGATCCCAATAGGTAGTATTTCATACGAAATCTACCTAAAAAATCTGTTTATTACGGTACTACAGTTCTTTAATGTGAATTGTATGAAAAACATTGTTTTAAATTTAAACAACAGTTAAACCATTCGACCTTTTTTGAATTATGCTTAATTTCAAGTAATTTTAATTCGCTTTTATTTTGCCACACTTTTATATATTTAGTAAATAAATCAAATAAAGTAAGAAGAGTTGTCAATGCTATCAATGCATTCACATAACGTCTTTAAGATTGTAATATTAATTCACTTCAGAACTGTCTCTAACCGATAATTATATAAAAGAAAAAAATTCGAGTGTTTTTTTTTTTCTAAAATTTCGTTATTACCTGTTTCTATAATGATTTTTTAAGTTCCTTTTACTCTTTTTATTCACATTTTCTAATACAGTAAACCCTCGATTTAACGGACTAATTGAGACTAAGATGTGTCCGTTAAATCGCAAAGTACTATTTATGATATTATTTTGTTATAATTATAGTGCATATATATATTATTACGTACTTGTAATTACATATATTATTACAGTGCAAATTACATATATATATAATATATATATACAATATATACAGTGTATATACATGTATTGTATCATACAATATATGTATATACATAAATATGTATTGTATATACATATATACTACTGTATATATATATATATATATAAACAATACATTACTTTTAATAATACAATATTGGTAATGAAATATAAACGAATTAACACATATGCAACTTTTATGGGAATGAAACACTTTTTACGCAGAAAAAATAATTAATAAACAGGCAATAAACAAATGGAAAAAAATTACTATGCCCCCAAAACAACAGGCATCATTTTATGTTATTTACATCACATTAAGGTTGCTCCATACTGCTGGATTGAAGAAAGGCGCCTAGTTTTAGTTGTTTCCCACTTGATTGCTGTTTTTTTATTATAAGAGTTCGAAATTGTCTAAAGTGTTCATAATACGCAAACACTTCGGGATCTGAAGATGCCCCTATGTAAGTAATGACGTCATCCATATGCTCTCGTACTGTAGATAATTTCGGTCGAAATTCGCTTAATTCTTCTTTCTTGTCGTCCTCGACCTCATCTTCATTATCATCATGCAGAATACTTTCTGCGATCTGCTCCTCATTTAGAATCTGGTAGCCTGGATCTGCTTCGTCATTCTCGAGCCACTGTTCTATATCTTTCTCAGGGATATCATCACCAGCCTCCATTATTGTACTCCTAATATCCGAAATCTCAAACCCTGTAAAATCGTATTCAGGATCTGCGTCGTTGAGTAGTTTTGACCAGCCGTTAGCCAGTGTGGATACCTTCATCTCCCTCCACGCAGCAGCAAAGTTAAAGATAGCTGATTTTAAATTGTAGGTGCACAAATTTTGCAGCATTCTGGCTCCTCTCAAATCTTCTACTGCATCATTTTCATTTTCCAACAATACCATTACTTCTTCAAGGAATTTCTTCTTATAAATCCTCTTGCAGGCAACAATGACTCCTTGGTCCATCGGTTGAATTAATGAAGTTGTGTTTGGAGGAAGGAAATCACATTTTATTCGTCCATCCCTACTAACTAACTTTTCCGCGTTAGGGTGTCAGGGAGCATTATCAAGGAGTAATAGAGCTTTTACTTCGTGGGAAGGTATTTTCATAACTTCTTCTTGACAGTGACGCACGGCAGGAACAAGCTGGTTAAAAAACCAATCAGAAAAAATATCGCCTGTGAACCAAGCATTCTTTGAACTAGAATAGATGACTTGCAGTTGTTGCATACTAATATTTTTTAGAGCACGCGGTTTCCTGGCCTTTCCAACTACCATTGGTTTAAAAAATGACTACCATCAGCATTAGCGCAAAGGAGTGCTGAAATAGGCTCCGTGTTTAGCTTGCGGCCAGGCGTCTGGGCATCATGTTTGTACGTCAAGGTATTTTCCGGCACAGAATGAAAATAGAGTCCTGTCTCGTCAGCATTGTATAACTGACACAAAAGTAGGCCCTCGGATTCTATCAGTTTCTTTATCTTTTTTTCGAAAAGGTTCCACCTATTCAATGTCGGCGCTTAAAGATTCACCGCATGTTTTCCTGTTAGTGAAACCATGGCGTTTACGAAAGCGCCAAAGCCAACCATCACTTGCACGAAACGCCAATTTTTCTGCGGCTGCCCGCAACTCAACACTACGGACGACGACGCCACTTGATTGCTGTTGTACAAACCATTTGTATACTGCCTCCTCCAGGTTTTTATTTTGAGACACTTTTACATGTTTCCTGTCCGCCACTGAGAAACTGCTTTTTGAATCACCCACGCTGTATTTAAGGGAAAAATGGACTAGTTTTTCCTTATTCTTGCGAATGTCTGAAACGGTTTGTTTTTTAACTCCGTATAGTTCGCAAACACGTGCGACCGACACACCACTCTCCAACTTCTCTATCAACTGAAGTTTCTGTTTTATAGATAAATTAATGCGTTTCCGTTTAATATTACAAGCCATTTCAAAAAAGTACTAGTAGCAAAATACACTTGTGAACTGAAGCAAAAATTGATCGTGGGTACGCTAGCGCATGCATAGAACGAAAAGCATATCACATGGCCGCATAGGTCGCCAGCATCATTGCGCATGCATAGAACGAAAACCACGCTGCAGTGAGAATCAAAGCGCGCGCTTTCGGCATTTCGTGTTCTTTCCCTTTTTTTAAGGTTTCGTTCATTTGATCACGAGACATTGTGTCGCCACAGATATAATAAATATTTTTTTTATTTTACCGAGAAATCGCTTTTTAAAAATAGTAAAAAGAAATGCTTTGTCGTTGTTCATTGCTTGATTTTTTACATATAAAAGCTTAAAAGAGGGTTGCGTGTTGATTCTCAAGTAGGGGAGGAGGAGGGGGGCAGTAATACTTTTTTTCGAAGCGTATTTCATCGTTTTAGAAGCTGTTTTATCATGGAGGCTTCCAGTAAATAATAGTGATAAATAAATATTTGACATTTGTCAAATATAAAAATTTGAAATACGGGCGTTGAATTTCAGGTTAGGGAGATGGGAATAATTTTAAATTAACGATTTTGATTTGTTAATTTAAGGATAAAGTGTTTTAAAAGGGATATTAAACGAAACCCTTTGTGCGATCTGCGATCACACTTACCCACTTCTTTTACTTTAATTTTTGTTTAATTTTTAATTTTTTTTTTAATTAGTCCGTTGAATCCAAAGTCCTTTGAACCGAGGTCCGTTAAATCGAGGGTTTACTGTATTATACGAAAAAAAAACTAAGACGGTTCTAAAATAGTCACAAACCTCTTTTTTTTTTGAAGCAGTGCTGTTGAAAAGGAAATGTTAAAAAAAGTACTTTAAAATTTCGTTGTGTTTACTTTAAAATGTGTTGAAGAACATTTTATTTATCAACGAAAAGTATTTGCCTCCTTCGGACTCTATTCTCGACCCCAAAAGTTTGAAACACAAGCCAATTCTGCATACATTATTATACCATGCAAGATATTTTTGGGAAAATGTTCATTATTATGAACAACACTAAGATGATTTGCCAGAATGACGTGATTGCATTTTTAAAAGAATGGTATAGCATTGCATTATAAAAAGAATTATGAATTTCATTTTATCTGACTAATAGGGTCAGGTGGGGTAAAATAGTTATAAAAGCAGCCCATTTTTCATTCGAAGTTAATTTGCAAGAAAATTATTAATTGAATTGATAAAATAGTGGCATAGAATATGAAACGAACTTCATTCACAAAATTTAAAGAACTATTTCACAAAAATATGAAAATTAGTACTAATAATGCTATTTTAAAACATATTGTAAATTGACTATTTTAGTCCATGGTATGGGGTAAAATAAGTATACTCAGTTAAAGCTTACTATATCTGCAATTAAGATAATAATTAAACATAAATCAAACAAAAAATGTATTTAAAGTTAATTAAATCTCTGAAAATTAAAATAAAATGGCTGATTTCAATTTCTTATTTTTTATTTTATTTTTTATTTATTTTATTTTTTAACTGTAAAACTTCGATTCTTAATAAATTTGTTAGATAATAGTAAAAGAACACACATTATAAGATTGAAAAATCAGATCTAAACAGTAAACATTCACTCGTGATGCTAGTTAAAAGAATATATTTTTTAGGAAGAACTTTGAAGTCATTCATGGCTATGAACAAAAAATTAAAACAGCCCGAATATAAAAATTCTAACAATATTGCACTTAATACCAGAGCTGCCAAGTCTCCGGCTTGGATACCAGTATTTTAATACAGAATATGTTCTTTTAGTTAATTGGTACATTTGGTCGATTTAAAAGAACAACATTTGCTCTAAGATAACAGTCGTGTACAAAAAGCTGGAGACTTGGTAACTCTGTAATACACACCTTCGCTTGCTTTAAATTGGCATTTTTAAAGAAAGTTTTAATGCATAGAGTTTGTTCAGATCGCTTTATTGGCAATGAGCTCCATGGTCTATATTTTAATAAATCTCAAAGGAATGAATCGGAAACATTCATAATTAAGCATTGTTTTTGAAATCTTGCAATGATTGCAAAAAGCAGTAAAATGTTTTTAGTTTTGTATGTTTTATATTGCTATTGAGCGAAATTATTGCATCCATGGTCTATATCTTAATAAATCTCAAAGGAATGGATCGCATATTGTTTACCATCACTGATTACTGGGTGATAAGATTTTCAACGCAAAATATATCGAAAAACATGGATATTTCTATGTAGCTCATCACTCAAGTTGTTTTTGTTTTTCACAATCTTGCTAAAAAGGTTAATCTTATGCAGTTTTATTGGAAAAAATTAAATCGGATGAGTTCACTCCGGGAATGAACAATACAATATTCTTAATGTTGTATTATTGCAGATGCTGCTGAAATATACATGTCATCTAACAATTCATTCGTATAACCCACTTTCATTAGTAGTATCTCTTTCCGGCAATTCTTTTTTTAATCTGAAAGTCGTAAATGGAAATACGTAATGTTGTTCAATTTATTCCAGCCTACTCACCTTATTCCCTCGTAAATTCATTCCAATCTAATCCAACGCTTCCTCCATATTTCTCTGTCCAATGAATTCAGCCCTTGTTCTACGTGCTTCTCTTGTTTGGGCCGAATGAGGGCATTTAAATTTGAGTGATAACTGGCTTCATGTTGCAAACCGTTTAGACGGCTTTTTTCTACTCTATTTATTAGAACTCTGTGACTTCGCATACGGTACGCATCAGGCATGTATACATGTATACATGGTAGTTACGTACTTCGGGTTCATGTGAGACCACATAAAACAGTACCTTGGACGTCACACTTATTTATTTTTATAAATATTGAATAATCCAGAAGCAACAGTAAACTAACAAGAGTAAAAGTCTCAAATGTACATCTACACGCTCAAAACACGTGAAAATCGGTTGTCTAATTCCAACTTCACAATACTCGGAAATTTCCAGAAAAAACAGAAATACTTTCCATCACCGAGACTTCAAATGTCACAAAACACTGTTAAAGCAGCTACAAAACAAACAAATATCACTCGTACTTACTTTCGTTTTGAACAGCTGATCTTATTCAACAGCAACTACTTCATTTTCAAGTTGAAAACAAACGCTCCGTAATGTTAATCCTATGGGCAGGTTATTTCGAATTTTTCGTTTCAATTTGAATTTTTTTAAACGATTTTTTTTTTGTATAGGATAGCTGAGGTCCATCTCTAATATGGCTATTTTTTACTTTTTCGATTTCGGTTGCAGATTTTTTTAATAAAGGTACTTTCACTTTCGGAACCAAGTTTGGAAAGTGAAAGTACTTTTATTAAAAAAATCTGCAACCAAAATCGGAAAAGTAAAAAATAACCACATTAGAGATCGGCCTGAGCTATCCTATGCAAAAAAAATCATTTAAAAATATTCAAATAAAAACGAGAAATTCGAAAATAATTTGCCCATAGGATTAACATTACGGAGCGCGTGTTTTCAAGTGAGTGAATCCCCTTAAGTTCAAGTCAAACATCTGGAACCCGTATGTTCGCTTAAGCGAATCCGGACTGAAGAAGGGGTGGGCAGCACAATCCCTAAACAGAAAGCCACAAAATAAATTATAAGAAGTTGTCACTTTATGCTTTACGAATCATAGGACTCCCATTTTACGTAGAAACGTTATTATTTATACGGCACGAGCCCCATAGTGTCCAATATAGTCGCTTTGTATTTGGACTAAGTGTTGAGATGTTTTACTAGGCCGGTCTTATGCTAGACGAGTCCTTTAATTTGATTACAGGTTTGATATCCCGATCTTCTAACTGGGCATGTCGAATTCCTTCGTCACTCCAAGGGCCTGGATTCAATAGTGTTGAAGCTGTAATTTGTTGTGCAGTGAGAATTTTAATTTGATATTTCTTCTTTGCTCTTGAACAGTACCGGCAACTTTCAGTAAAGGGTTTCCCAAACAAGGCATTTGCATTTCCATAAAAGGTTTTTTTGAGATGACGTATTTCAAAATAATATTCCTCGAGTCGTTGTGCCCACCTGGGCTACACGACCCTATGGATTTTTAAAATGTAAAAGTCGGCTTAAAGAAGCAAGATCAGTTCAGTCAGAAGTCAGGAATTTTCTACCTCAAATATAATTATGAAAATGTCTTATGACCGTCACGATTGCGAGTATTTTTTTTCCGAGTGGTAGAGTAATTTCGCTAAAGTTTGGATATACATTTAAATTTTCTTGGCGATCAATATAATCTAATCAAACAGCGCCAGCACTTTTATTACTCACATCTGTGTCCGAAGCCAATAGTTTTTCGGGCTTAGGATAAATCCTGACTTATCCTCAATGATGATGTAAAAGACACTATCATCTTCTTAAAGAAAGTTTTACACTCATATAGCAACGAGAACATATAATTATTTCCAGTCAAATTTTGAAGAGATCTGGAATTATTTGCGAAATACCTCTTATAATAAGCGCATAATCCATGAAAATTTCGCAATTGATGTAAGCCTACGGGGCTATTCTAGTCCGAAACTGCCGATATTTTATTAGTGTCTGTTAGGGCACCTTCAACATAAAGATGATTCATTTCACGACGGAACAAATTACATTTAGAAGGATTTAACTTCTGATTAGCCGTTTCCAGCTTCTTTAGCCATTTCCGGATGTTTCTTAAATGCTGTTCAAACTTTCGCCCTACGACGATGATATCGCATAAAAACACCAGACAAACTTTATATATCCCATTCAAATATTACTCTACGGAGAACATCGCTTTTAAAATGTCCCTAACAAGATTCAAAAGATGTACTAAAATATGTGGTGACCAGTTTATGCATCTGGACTTAATTTGTCCTGTAATAACTTTATCTGTTTAATAAGAGTCCTCTCAGCTCTGTCGTCCTCAAACATCCGAAGTTGCAGAAACGTTAAACATTTCAAATGACATAATCTTGAACTGTCCAAGTCTTTTCCCGGAGTCAATGCAATCTTTTCACAATATTTAAGATGCATCTCTACTTGCTGATAATCGTTCTTCATATCTAATACAGAAAACCATTGATGTCCAGATAAAGTATCTAAAATGCCATGTATTCTTGGAAGTGGGTTTTTCTGTCCTTATTTGTGATGTCATTCAGTCGACGATGGTCTACACATAATCTTGTGGAGCCATTTTTATCCCGTTCGATAGGAGAAATCCAAGAACTAGTCGATGGCTCGATGACGTCATTTTGCCGCATTTCTTTCAGCACTTTATCCACCTCTTCCTGGCTAGCAAATAGTAGTTTTCTCGGATGTTGTTTGGTAGGAGGGTGGTTTCCTGTCCCAGTTGTGTACTGAGTTAGTTTAGATCTTAAAACACATTCAGATATTCTAGTCTAGAAGATAATTTTAAATTCGGTAATTAATCTCTTTGTAGCACGCCACCGTTCATCATTTAATTCTATTCTACACTCTGGAATAGGTTGTTCTTTAAAACTTAAGAAGACTCAGCCGTGGTTGATTGTTCTTCTCTGTGAATGCGGGTGACTGTAGCACAAGTCAACTAAACTTCACCTTCTTGATAACTTTCGTCTTTTCGCTTAGATTAGCTATTCTCACAGGAATGGTATCTCTGGAAAGTTCAAAGAATTCAGAAGCTAATACTCCTTTTATGCTATTCCTAGTGTTTGTAAATTTATCGAAGCCGAAAGGAAAATTATTCTTTCATTAGCCTCTTGAGGGTCAAGCAAAAATGTCTCTAAATATTGATTTCTCACCGGAATAATCGAAAAATTTTATTTTTAAATAAGGAAAAGCAATTTTCCAACAATATTCCTCCAAAGTTAAAAATATAAAATTTAGTTGAAATTTTCTGGTGAGAATCTTGTTTAAATTAGGTGGGATATATTTTATCCCTCCGCCCTTCAAGGGGTTAAGGGTTCCAGGAATTCAAATATCAGTTCTAGGAGGTATTAGGATTTCTGTTCGTGCTATTACTTAATGAACAAATTTAATTCTTGGATTTTTGTTTTTAAACAAAGTCACGTCTTCTGATCTCGAATGCAGTTCACTATTCTTGAAATCCCGTTTAAAGATATTTTTTCAGGAAATCCAGACGTAGAATAAATGGGACGCTTGCATCTGTTCCATATGCCACATGATGGTAAGTGGCAGTTTCAAATATGATGTTAGGTCTTGCAGTTCCGTAAGATGACCCGGCGTATAACGCGCACCTAATATTTGAGACTGTATTTTCCCAGTATTAACCGGACACCCTTTTTTTTTTAAAAAAAAAAGGTAGCATGAACGGCATGAAGAAAATTGAAAAGTATAGAGGAAAAGGTGTAAATGTGGGCACCCTCTTTTGTTTTTAACTTAAAGCTGGTTGATGTTCTTCGAAAGGAGGCTCATCATTATTTTGATTACTCAGTTTGGGTCTCCACTTGGCTTAAAATATCCTAATTTTGAATAGAATTGGCTTGTCAACATCTATTTCCAAGTCATTTTCTGCGATGAAGTAGCTGAGGTTGCCACAATGGCCATCGCAGTTCAAACGAAACAGCGAACAAAACATACCTGCATCCCTATAGCCATTTTTTTCCACTGCAGTTTGTTTTGAATTTGCAGGATTTTTTTCGCAGAACAGCTTCTGGTGCGTGAGTTTGACAGTTATTATTTGTGTTCTCTTGTGCTTCTCTTGGTCTTATTCCAGCCCCATTCCTTAGCTTTTTTACAGTTGCCTAGACATAGCTGTACTGGTGGTAAACTCTTAAACATGTGTATCAAGTTGCATCTTCTGTTCTTAAAAGAGTTCTTACTCTTACTGCAGTAATAATACTGTAAGCTTGTGCAGTACTCCTGTTCTAGCATTTATTAAGCTCTCCTTTTCTTCTTCTTAAAAATAGTGTTTCTATGAAAATCTTTATGGTTTCTGTAATGAGAGACTCATTCTCTTTCAAAACTCGTCTGGAGGAGGGTATTGAGTAGATTTGTAAACCTTAGGCCGAATATCTTCAGCCACTATCCTCGCCGTGATCTGAACAATACGCCATCAGTTTTCCTGGGGAGATAACCATCGTTGTTGATATCAAACATCACTCAAAATCGTATGACATACGTTTTCTACGTCTTCAGAAATCCTCTTCAAATTGCAGCAATGTGTTTTTCGTTTGTGTATAGTTTACGGCCTTTTTTATGGATCCTTAGAGACTCCTTGTTCAATAAATAATTCCGTTTCCAATCTTTTCATTTTGTACTTGCTAATCTGAAGAACTCCACACCAAACGCTTCTCTGTCATCAGGAATATCACTTCATGTCTCACAGAATCGTTTTAAAACACATAATTTTTAATTAAATGCACACTGCACATACATTAAAGCAAATGCATAACCTACAATCGAGACGTCTAGAAACAAACTGAGAGCTGAGCTTTCAATTTTAACACGAGCCAAAAAAGTCCTGATGGAGAGGGGAAGGAGGAGAAAGGTGAGGGGCTTCTTGTAATATCATGTGCGTGGCACCATGGAAGTGTTTCAAGGACACCCACCCACTCGCTTTTCATTCACAAAAATATTACATTAAGCGTTTTCGACATCCGATTATGGAATTTCAATATATCGCTAAAATCCTTTTTACTCGCATTGCCAAAACTATTCATCCTCGAAAAAAATATTGTACAACATACAAACAACAAACTCGATACACATGTCTAAGAGTTTACCACCAGTACAGCTATGGCTAGGTAACTGTAAAAAAGCTAAGGAATGTGTCTGGAATAAAACCAAGAGAAGCACCACACCAATAACAACTGTCAAACTCAATGACCAGAAGCTGTTCTGCGAAAACAATCCTGCAAATGCAAAACAAGCTGCAGTGGAAAGTGTGGCTGTAGGAATGCAGGTTTGTTTTGTTCGCTCCTTCGTTTGAACTGCGATGGGCATAGTGACAATATCAGCTCCTTCATTGCCGAAAATGACTTGGAAATAGAGGTTGACAAGTCAATTATCTAGGCTATTTTAACACTAGAACGCCCGGAAATTTTTCTCAAGCTTCATAAAAATATATGACACCAGAAGTTTTATTTAAAATTATTTGACTGATTTATTTAAGGTAAATCTGTTTAGTTTAAATTTAAGTTATTTTATGAAAGAACTTCTGGTTCCAGTTGACATTTAACCATTTCGGGACGAGCGTCATTTGCAGAATTTTTAATCTTTTATCACCGGTTTTTAAAAACAGAAATTTTTGCCTAATTGAATCGGGAAAATGCTCGTATTAAATAAGGCAAAATTTACAATTAAATTTTTCTGTTGAGAATAATCACGGATTCTGAGCACCTGATGCGGCACGAATGCCGGTCGCTCGTCACCAAGGGGTTAATCATATGGGCGTTCCGGTGTTCTAGTGTTAAGCCAAGTGAAGTCCCAACTTGAGCAATCAAGATAACGATGAGCCTCCTTTCGAAGAACATCAACCAGGCCTTTCAAGGCTTCCAAAACGACATTAATGGGAGAACAACTCTGCATTTCCCTTTTTTTTCTGTTTACAATCTTACACTTACGTTATTATATTAAACTTACAATAGTTATAATTGTACAATTATAACCATGTAATAGTCACAATCAGATTAGTAGGAAAATAAAAACTGGTGCTCTCATCTGTTCGGAGTGTTTGTGATTTATATTTTTCTTAATTTCCTTATTTCAATTTATTTTGTTAATATAATAAATCATATATAAATAATATCGTTTTGTTAATATATATATAATAATATTTGTTATATAAAAGGCTTAAAATTTGGTAAGCAAATGTTAACATATTCTAAATGCAATTACAATTTACTAAAAAGCTTCAAATTGGTGATTGAAATGGATGCATTGTGATTGTATTGCGTTTTCGTTCTCAGATGATGGAATTTGAATATATCGCTCAAATACTTTTTGCTCGTATTGCCAAAAGCATTCATCTTAGAGAAAAACATAGTGTATGAAAAATGTAGGAAATTATCTCTAGTTTAATTTGGTGCAGCAGTTTTTTCAAAAAAGTTTAACCCTTTAGCGACCACAATGGAAAAAACGAAAAAACCCCAATTTTTTCATGGTTTTTTTATAACTTTTTAAGCAGACCAGATACGAGGTGTCAAAGTTTAAAGTCGTGTTCAGCACCCCAAAAAATATAAAGGAAAAAAGAGAAAAAAACTTCTCCAAAACTTTGCAGGTAGACGACTTTTTTGGTCTAATTTTACTGGACTAATTCAGTTAGACGTTGACACAAGTAGTTGCTGATTAAGTTTTGGTGTTAATCGTCCAATAGGTGGCGCTGCTATGTTGGATTTTTCACGATTTTCTCAATAGCTCTATCTCAAAAAACTAATGCATGGATTTTCATCAAAATTCAGATTCAGTTAATCCTTGATATGAATTGATGCTGATTACGTTTTGGTGTAAATCGCCCAACAGGTGGCGCTGATATGCTGCATTTTTCACGATTTCTCCAATAGTTCTATCTCAAGAACTAATGCACGAATTTTCATCAAACTTCAGATTCAGGTATACTTTGATAAATATTGGTACCGATTATGTTTTGGTGTAAATCGCATACCAGATGGCGCTGCTGTGCTTAATTTTTCACGATTTTATCAATAGCTCTATCTCAAGGACTAATGCACGAATTTTCTTCTAACTCCAGATTCAGTTAGACGTTGACACAAGTTGTTGCTGATTAGGTTTTGATGTTAATCATCCAATATGTGGCGCTGCTATACTGAATGTTTCACGATTTTCTCAATAGCTCTATCTCAAAAACTAATTTAAAATAATTTGACACTAAATGAAGGAGGATAAACTGAGAATATTCCATTAAGGTAGCTTTGCTTAAGGGAATTTTGGGCTAAAAGCAAATTGCCTCCAGTTGTTCGCCCTCCCCGTTCTATGCGACCCTGCAACGAAGTTATGTGAATCCCAGTTAGATGTACAGTCGTGGAAAAAAAAGTAAACACCCCCTACTAACTCCTCAACAAATCATCGTAGAAGAAAGTTACTGGTACCGAACGATTGGAAATAAAGTCTACTTTTAAATGATGTATATAAAATTTTCTTAGGGGGTCGTCTACATATTAAAACTAATCCAAACTTCATTTTTTTCAATGGCAATACCCAATTTTAACGAGATATTTCAAATCTTCGGTTCAAACTATGCCTAGACACCAAATTTCAAGTCATTTGAATGATAAGTTTTTGAATTATAAACATTCAAAATTTAGTGCTTATAATGTTAAATTAAATTTTCATATTTTTATTTATATCTCCCGAAATTATGAGTCCTAATGTGCTAATTTTTTTTGTAGTAATAATACTAATATACCCAAACATAAATAAGCTGAATTTGCAATTTTTATAATTTTATGATATGAATTATGAATTATGAAATTAATATTCGAAAAAATTATGAATTGCAACCTACAATTTTTTTTGATGGATTTAGATTTATTAAGTCCTGCTTTATGGAAATTCAAAAATTTCACATTTTTCTTCCAAGTAGTTTTCAAATTATGCTTAAAAAACGGCAAAATGATAGTTTAAGGGGCCGTCTATGATAGAAGTGAGTAGACATTTTGAAATTTACTCTGCTGTACTGTAATCTAACACGCTTAATTGACTCCTTGAGTGGCGCTTAAGGTGCCTTGATCAAGGAAGGGGCTCTCTCGGTATACGGAACTTCAGTTTGGATACAGCCCTTAAAATACGCTCGTTTTAAAATAATTAATTTCTCAGAAACTTATGGTACAAATTGCATAAAAATTCGTTTTTAGGCTAATTGAAGGGTGTAGAGTTCATTTATGCTGTCAGAATTGGGTACTGCTATTGAAAAAACAAAGTTATGGTTCATTTTAATATGTAGATGGCCCCCTAGGCAAATTTTATATACATCATTTAAAAGTAGACTTTATTTCCAATCGTTCGGTACCAGTAACTTTCTTCTACAATAATTTGTTGAGGAGTTAGTAGGGGGTGTTTACTTTTTTTTTTTCCACGACTGTACCATAATGGTACTATAATAAAATTGTATCAAACCTTTAAGTAAAACCTCAATATTACCTGCATGAGGTGAGGATATAGTTTCATTTTCTTTCAAAATACAGTAAAACCTCCCTAAAGCGACCCCGTTCCGTTCCAATAAAAATTTGTCGCTCTGAGAGGTGGTCTCTCAGTGAAGGTCATGTATACATCTAGATTTTAATTGTTGAAAAAAGGTAACAATTAACGTTACTAAAATTTATTTTTCACATTAGGAAAAAATATAAAAATTTAAGTATCAAAATAAAACTTAGTCACATAAGTTAATTACTGCAGAGTTTAGAAAAGGAATTCGCTGACGTCTGCTTTGATTTCACGGTTTTATCTTTTATAACTTTTATTTCCAAGTCCTTTCGAAGTTTAGTAAATAAATGCAATTTTTTTTTTTGGACTGAAACAAATAATAACGATTTCATTAATTTATCTATTTCTTTCAGAGTTTCCTGACAGAATGGGGCAGGGGAGTTTATTGACTGTCCTTCTTAATTTGTCATAAGAGTTAAATTCATTGCCTAAAACGGCACAGAATTAAAAAAATCTAAACTTAGTTTAGATGTTTGATTAATAATGAGCTCTCCGGAATTATTTTTTCTAATAAAATATTTTTCAAGCGACCAGGAAAAAACGGAATTTGTTTAATTTTCTTCAAAGAAATTGGTCGCTCCTGGAGGGAGTTCAACTGGGATGGTCTCTGAATGGAGGTAAATTTAGTATTGAGCCTATGGGAATAAATTTCGTTCCATGAAAAAAAGGTCGTTCAGGGACGTGGTCGCTTAATGGAGGTGGTCGCACAGGGAGGTTTCACTGTACCTGAAGCAATTTTAACAAAATCGGCCAAGCCATTGAAGATAATTTGGAGACCATAAATGCTGGAATACACCTGTATGGAACATTTAAAAAACTGCATATGTCTTTTAAGGAAACCTGTAGTTTTCATTTTCCTTCAAAATAGCTGTAGAAACCTTCAAAGTAGGGGAGACCGGGGTTAGTAGGCGCAGTTTTTAGTTATTAATTTTTATTAATTTTTTGTTTAAGTTTTTTAACAAACTTTAACTGCACTTTTAAAGAACAGGCATTTCGCTATAAATGCCCCGGAGTTTTGAGTTTGTAGTTTTTGTAGTTTATGTTTAGCGGAAGCCTAAAGTAAAAGGAAAATTGTGCGCCAACCTACCCCGTCACGGGGCAAGTTGCCTATACCTATGGAGTAAGTTGGCACACGCTTTATAAAAATTTAAATAAAACTCAAATAAGACACGCAGTTAAGAGAAATTAATTTCATTATTACCAGTAAGTTTAAACAAAGGCGTTATCGCCGTACAATGTAAATTCTAAATTATACAGATATAAAAATAATGAATAAAACATTAACCTTGAGTAACTTTTCTATCCTACTCGATATCATCATCAGAGTTACAATTGTCACAAATAAAAATTCGACTGTCTCCGTTTGGGCAAGTCTCATGTGCCCAAAATCTTGCATTGCAATCACATTTCTCGGTGTTTGCTGTTTTTCAAGCTACCAGCACACACCAGGCACCGAGCCAACTTGCCCCGTGTACAATGCGCCTACTAATCTCATAATAAATTTCTTCACAAAAGGGACACGTAACCTTCTAAACATAAATAAACCTTTTATATTTAGGTATTATATTTTCAGAGATATTGTCGAAAATGTAGTGCAAAAATATATCCCCCCCCCCCCTATCTCTATTTCGGAATCTACGGAAACTAAAATTATGAAAAAATTAGAGATAGTACACATTAATAGAAGATAGTACACAACACTTAGAGATAGTACACAACATCTTTCAGGAAAATTATAGTGATTAAACTAGGTCACATAGTTTTTTCGAAAAGCGCATTTTTCCGTTACGCTCAAATTTCGATTTGCAGGCATTCGGCAAAGGTGTTGAGCAGCGCTGGAGGTATGTATCGTAGCAGAAGTATAAAAGCATTGTTGATATTGATTTTCGTAAAAAATCGTCGGTAATTAGCAAAGATATTAATCCTTAAAGATACGGACGGTTTGGACATACATAATGACAGGGGCGGCGTACTCTTGTACCATCGGCTTTTAAAGCGCAGAAAACAACTTTTAATGATATATTTGTGCAACGCAATGCTCAGTAATAGTATAAAAGCAATAAACGTCAAATTGCTGAAAACAGACTAATTTAATTAGAATTGATCACATGAATACTATGGGATTCGTGACTAATTTGCATTGAGTGGATCTCTCAATACGTCTCCCCTGTCTTTAAAAGTTAATTAAAAACATATCTGGAAAAACGAGGCACGGACTAAGGCGGAGTTGCAACTTTGCGACCTCCTTTCGAAGCGCTTAGCACAATGCCAATTTCAAACTTTGAACATGGTTTTTGTTTTAGCTACACTGTAAAAGAAAAGATTATTACTACGCTGAATTTAGTTTTGTGAAATGCTAAATGAAGTTTAAATATGCGCTATTTTTATTGACAGTACCGAATTAAGTTCATCATAAATAGATTAGGATAAGATTAAAATAACTCTTATACCGATTAGCAATATTTGATATTATTTAGGAACTCTTGAACTTAGGGACTCTTTAGGACTCTTTGAACTTTCATGGTATACCCATTCATACTTTTCTAACATGTACAGCTACACCCAGCCCTACGTTGTATAGTTTTTTACAAAATCTTATTATTCTTTTAGCAACGACTTTTTTAATAATACAGTTAATAATTCATATATTTATTATACGGAAGCCTCTGAGCGCGAGTAATACTCGCCCTTGACCGGTTTTTTTTTTTTTTAAGCTTTTTTTTCCCATTTACCCGATCAGTAGCGACCCTCATATCATGCATGGTCACGGTGACGTCGTTGTGACGTCACTGTAAGTCACTGTGGTCACGTCACATCTGTGACCAAAATGCCACCAATCAGTGATGTCACATTGTGACTGAGATGTGAACTTCTTAGAAAAATTTAAAAAATTACGAAAATTCTTCAAAACATGTTATTTACTGTAAAATTATATTTTTCTGGCAATTAACAAAAAATTGTGACGTCACTGTTATGTCACTGCTATGTAACGTACGTCACGTCACATATGTGAGAAAAAAACCACCATATTGTAAGTCACAGTGTGACAAAAATATGAACTTCAAAAATCTTTGAAAATGAAGAGAAATATTTTAAACAGTCACGAGTTACAACGGCATAAGGAATGAAATATATTAGTGGATAGCAAATGGTAAATTCTGTCACTAAAGGGGAGGGGGGGGGGGGGATAATAAATAAAGTGCACGATACAAGCATTAATAAACTAAATTTTCAGGCTATATTTTATCAATTTGATATCTAAGACAGTGAATGTATACTTTTTCTTGATTTCAATTTTATCTAGCATTTGGATAATATATTTAGAATTAGGAATATTAAATTTATACACTTTACATATTTAGTTTGCTGGGAGGAAATTTCTTTCTTTCTTTCTTTTTTTACCGACAAGGATTATTCGAAACACTTTTGTGGTTTCAAACTAAAAATTTTCTATTACAGTTAAATCGGCACCTTTTAATGAGCACGTAGAAAGAGTCTTCAGAGTTTAGTCATCTATGCATTTCTTGCTTTAGAATATTTTTATAATTTGTATTCAAGTTATAAATTCTACTTCTTTCAGACTTTTTAAATAAAATTAGCATTTTCCGAAAATAAAAGAAATATACAAAATTTGTGCAAAACAAACTTTACTTTAAAAAAAGAAAAAAAGGGGGAGGGGTCGTTATTGCCGTTAAATTTATTTTTACACCTTTTAAAAATTTAAACAATGTTTTATCTAATAAACTCTAATTATGAATATTATTATTATAATTATTTAGAAAAAATGAACTTTACAATACATTTTAACTTGAATTATTTGGTACGGATAAAAAGAAAAGGTTAAATACATTGGACATTTCTTCAAATACAAAATTTTAATTAACGATACTTTCAGAAAATTACTGCGCATGTTCCATATCTCTTGCATACAAAAACAAATAATCTGTAACAGACCATCTACTTGAAAATCGTCTGCCCACAGAAAAATAAATATGAGAAGACGCGGGAAATAGTTCACTGTTTTTAGAACATCACCACGTCTACAACACTTTAAGATAAGGAAATGACCATTTTAGGATACACGGATATTAAATGGAACGTATATGTAAGTCTTATTTAATTAAAATATTTTATTCCTGATTTGTATATTTTGAGTTAAATAGTTTTATGTTATATTTGTAAGAGACTGATCTTTAACTGTTAGAAGCGATATTTTCCAATTTGATAACTGTAAAGAAAAATATCTTAATCTGCCATCGTTTGAAAAAAAAAAAAACTGCGCAGAGACCGATTCATGCCTACATTCATACTGGAATTAATATAAACATTAATTTACTCTTACTTGAGATTGAAAATGTATGGAACGACAATGATTTGGAATTATTTTATTGGCTTCTTACTATTTTTTGATTACTAACACTTATAGTTATTATTATTTTGGGGTTAAATATGATGTTCGATTATCATGAGATTACGAAACTGTTTCACATTAGAAATTAACATTATACTGGGAAAATGTATTTTTACATATTACAGTAGTGAAACATTTGAAAGGATTTTCTTTTAGTGCTAATAATATTTTAAATTATCTTTTAAAATCCTAAATCTTCAAACCAATGTTTTCAGATTTAACACTTGCCAAAATTATAAAATAATAGGAATTCCTTATACCATATGGAAATATTTTTTAGATATTGTTAAATCTAATAATGCATTTAATTTATCTATTGTAGTTTGCTGTTGTTTAATAGTACAATTATAACACTAATTATTATTTTTAGTGTTTTTCAAATTGGTATATTTATTTTTTTAAATTGTATGTAAGCATTTTTTCTGTTTGTGATTTTAATCAAACATTTAATTATAGACATTCTGAATCGGTTATTAAATTTTCTTCTATTGTAAATTCATTTTCTACGTTTATGATACGCGTAATTATTGGCACTAAAAAGTAAAATATGATATTTAAGCATTGGAAAAAAGTGTTTTTCATGCCTGATAGGAAGTTATAGATTAAACTGCTTTAGTATATATTTTTTAAAAGTTCATATAATACAGGATACATAATATAGGACACAAGTTGAAAAATCCTTATGACTTCGGTTTGTCTCTCCGTCTGTCCGTCTAGCAGTCTGTCCGCACTCTAACTCTCGAAAATATACTCGGATTGCCCTGAAATTGTTGGATGTTATTGACGTTTACCATAGCACGGTACCTATTTGTAATGAAGTTTGTAGCATGCTTTGTTCATTTACAGGGACAGCCAAAAGTTTTCCGTTACATCATGGCCTATGGGAAAAAATCGTTTCAAATGATTTTTAATGATTTTACGCACGCTTTCAAACAGAATAAAATTTATATGCATTTATGAAGTGCACTAAAATATGCATTCTGTTGACTATGCGATGCAAAGAATAGTTATTGTTCATTTACAGGGCTAAAAAAGGAATTCAAATACATAATGATATAGGGGTGGAAGAAATTGTTTGCGGCATACTTTAATTATGTTAATCTATTTCATATATAATGAAATTGATGTATGTAGCTGGGGTTTACATACTATAAATTATTTCATGTATAATACGAATAATACGTATATAGCATTTACAGGGACACATAAAATATTTCAGATACTATATTGTATCCGAAGTACTGTTCATTAGCGATGATTGTTGGAAAAGTATTTTTAATTATGATATGCGCTTTTATGATTCACTATATTTATGCATAGTATATGGTGTATATAAATGCTATAATTCCTATACAAGGCTACACAAAAGTATTCGTAAAAATTACTGGGTATGGGCGAAAATTGCTTAAAGGTGGTTTTTAAATGAGTTATGCTTTTTTCCGCTGCACTGCATTTAATTTACCAAGAAATGTTTGTAGAATATAGATAAAATGATATACAGGGTCATGTAAAGAATTGGATACATGGCCGTCTATATATTATAATTTCTGGAAATGTGATTTCAGCAGTTTTAAGAGTGTCTTAGTTTGAATTAAATTTTAACTAAATAGTGGCGTGTAATAAAGATTCTAGGTAAACTACAGGGTTGTACAAAAGTATTCAAGTATGTTTCCATACATTAGTATAAATTGCTGAAAAAGAATTTCAACCTGTTAGGCGTTTTTTTGCTAAACTAAATTTTCCCATTATATAGTATATATACACTTAAAAAAATGGGTACTCAAAATTGAGTAAAAAGTACTCAATTTTAAATGCGTCACATACTCAAAATAGCTCTGATCCAAATGTCCTCAAAGTTGAGAAACACATGTACTCATTTTTTATTCCATGGTTGTGATCAAATATGAATCGTTATGTACTGCCCCCCCCCCCCAAAAAAAAAAAACTAAAATTTAAAGTTAAATGTACTGACATTTATTTCCCGTTCAAAGTTCTTAACAAGAAATGTTTAATTAATTATTTATTAAGAAAAATAGCAAAATTCTTAACAAGATACTCAAATCGAATATTTTTATGACAACAGCATTATTTCCAAGCACTTTTAAATTATTTTTAAAATGCTGTGCATAATTTAATATTATAAACATCATTTATGCCGCCATAAATGAAATGAACCATTACAGGGTACAAAACTATTCGTTTGTTTGGGTTTGATAACATGTGATGTTTCAAAATAGAGAAAGCATAGGTTCATTTTTGATCCAAAAATATTCAATTCGACATGAGTACGTCGGTTTACTCATTTTTGAGTACTTCATTTTTTTCAGTGTATCAACCTACAGATCAAATACAGGGCTGTTCAAAAGAATTGGAAAACATATTTGGCTATGGACGGTAACTGCTGAAATCAGTTTTCAAATGTTTTATGCGTTTTCTAAAATGTTTACTTAGTTATCTTATTTACGTCATTTCCCTAAATTACGATGTCTTGTTAAAGCATTCAGAAAG
This sequence comes from Maratus speciosus, assembly GCA_963932465.1. NCBI lineage: Eukaryota > Metazoa > Arthropoda > Arachnida > Araneae > Salticidae > Maratus > Maratus speciosus. Next base: position 418,325,652 of record OZ010791.1, read on the forward strand.
TGTTGGAAAGTATTTTATAATCTATGCTTAACGCATGATTTTTCTTACTCGTTTTTCTTTTCTATTTCCCAGATCAGTCTTTTCCTATAAAACATACCAAATCTATTTAGCTCATATTCACAAAATACAATATACACGGGTATAAAAAAATTAAATAAATATCGCTTATCATGCCGCTCTATAAATAATAGTTGTATTAATATCCGTTAGTCTCCATGTTCGTATTTAATAAAGCAATGACAAATCACAACAAATTAAAAAATCTTACACATTCTAAATATCAAGCTTGAACTCAATATCAAGCATAGAACTTAATAAAAAAATATGTCAGTTGATAAGCATTGTTTTTTAAGTGGCAAAATTTTAAATGTTTTAGAAGAATAGGACTCAGAAATAGCGATATTTTGCTAAAAAGTACGGTAAAAAGATAAGATTTTATATTTACAGCAAAAGTTTATTTCAAAATTCATCGCTGTATTAATACTTAGAAATTTTTCCAGAGAGATTCATTCGCCTTATATACAATATTTCAAATGAAAATCAAATATCAAATTAATTGCTTAAAAGGTGCAAAGGCCAACATAGTGAAAAAGATTCCATGCCGGGACTCGAACCCGGGTCATCAGTATAGCACACTGACATTCTACCGACTAAACCACATGAAACGATGCCCAGCCTGTAAAATTTCTCACTATTACATGTTGGCAAGGCTACAAACGCAGCACAAGATGGAATATTTATCGTGAGCCACCGACATGGGGTAAACACGAAACTTAATTAAATCCAGCATCGATTGAAACTATATTAATAATTGGAAATTTTTCCAGGGAGAAACATTCGCCTTGCATACAACATTTCAAATTAAAATTGCCTTTTAAGCAATTAATTTGAGATTTGATTTTCATTTGAAATATTGTATGCAAGGCGAATGGTTCTCTCTGGAAAATTTTCCGAGTATTAATATAATTTCAATCGATGCTGGATTTAATTAAGTTTCGTGTTTGCATCATGTTGGTGGCTCACGCTAAATATTCCATCTTGTGCTGCGTTTGTAGCCTTGCCAACATGTAATAGTGAGAAATTTTCCAGCCTGGGTATCGTTCCATGTGATTTAGTCGGTAGAATGTCAGTGCGCTGTACTGATGGCCCGGGTTCGAGTCCCAGCATGGAATCTTTTTCACTGTTTGCGTCTTTTAAGCAATTAATTTGAAATTTGATTTTCATTAGAAATCACAGTGTTTATGACAAATTCGTCACAAATGACACATATTTCACAAATTGGTCACAGTGTGACTTCAAAGCATTGTCGCTTTCGTCACAGATTCGTCACAAAGTTAATGCCAAAATAGTCACAAATGACACACTTTTCACAAATTTGTCACACCGTGACTTCACAAAGTGGTCACAATGTGACGTCACAAACAACCTCTAAAACGGCCATAACGACCTCGCATTCTAGTCACTATGACGTCACGTGACGTCACATCGGCGGTCACAAAATCACAGTGTGACTTCACAACGACGTCGTCGTGACGTCACCATGCCTTACGGGAACTACTAATTTTTACCATCACTCAAAGTTTTTAGAAACTTTTGATAATTTTTTCAAAAACATAAACACGTTTCTTTGTTTTTAGTGGTATTTCTTACTGAAAAATTAAGTAATAATATTTGAATTTGCAGTGAATATTTGAAATGCATTATATGTTTCCACTTATCATCTTTCAAATTATTTATCGGTGGTACTCTTATGCGCTTAAAAAAAAAAGAAAGAAAAGAAAAATTTAGTGCGTAACTTCGGTAACACTGGACAACAGTGGTTTTGTCCTAGAACTAAAATTAGTTGATTCTAGATTAGTTTTTGGCGCTGATTCCGAATATGCTTTTCGTTTATCGCTAGGTGGTCCAGGTTTGAGAAATTTTCATATTTAAATTTATGCAAATTTAAGCTTTTTTGTGCTATTTTATGCAAATTTTAGATACAATATATGTCACATCTAATTACGTTTTCTAGATAATGACTACTTGACTATTTGCTTCAGATAAATGTCACGATTTGCATATTCTTAACATTTATTTATCAGTTATTAAGTCTAATTTTTATATTTTTCAATGGTGTAATGTTTACCTCACTATCAACTTTAAAATAGTTGCCACAGAATTGACGTAATGTTTTTCTAGACTAGATTTTTATGCTGATTTCAAATCCGCAGTCTGTTTTCTAATGTCATGTCTAGTTTTTGAGTAAGATGAATTTCTACTTTTGCACGGCATTAACACAGGTGTGATATAAGATGCTTTTTAGGGGGGTGTAATTCATTGACAAAAAGATGAACAGGGTCAGATTCATATCAGAGACATAAACAAAAATTTATATAATCGAAAAAAAAATTAGTAGTAGAATCTATACTAACTAGTTGAAGTTTATCATACAAAGTATCATAAAAAGCTATTTCTGGCTTTTTTGATCAAAACCTAAAATTTCACTTTTTTCAAAAACTAGACGTGATAGAAGAAAACAGATACAAGATTTAAAATCAGCTCAAAAAACTGGTTTAGAAACATATTAGCGTACTCGTGCGGCAGAAATATTTGAACGCCAAGAAACATTATTAGAAAAACATGAAAAATATGCAAATTAGGTACAATATTTCACAGTCACATGTCAGTATAATCTCAGAAACAACGTTTTTTTTTTTTTTTAAGTAAATTAGGTAGTAATCATAACATAAAACAAAAAACCCTGTCTGATATTGCTTTATACCTTAAATTTGCAAATAATTGTATAAAATTTACTAAATTTGTATAAATTGAAATATGCAAATATCTCTCAAACTTGACGTGCTGGAGTAAATCTAAAACTGGATTCGGAATCAGCACAAAAAACCGCATAAAAAACAACGAATTTCTGTTTTGGGACAGAGCAAAAGTTCAAATTTGTTGACCAGTGTAATTAATAAAAAATAAAGAATATAAATAGTCCAACATAGTTAAAAAGTGTTTATGAATTGGGTTTGTCTGTCCGTCTGTCTGTCTATCCGCCCTCTAACGCGCGTACATATGGGGCGTTCTCACAATCTTTTGGCTTTTTGAAAAAAAAAATCTGGCGAAATTAAACTTGCTAAAATAACATTTTAATCTGATAGACGAATGCCTTAATGATTCAAAATAAAGAAAAAATGGTCGGCAGTGAAAATTTTTTTATTTAACTGAGGCTTATGTTAAACTTATGTTAGTGTTATATAATAACATCCTTTCCAATTAAAATTAATTTAAAAAGCTATTTTAAAATATTTAAATTAAATCAAAAAACTTCTTTACTTTCAAAATTTAAATTCTACCTTTAAATATTCATTAATTTTCGTTAAGTTCGTTTTTCAGTTAAATTTTACTTAAAAACATTTTTAATTTAATCGGCATAAAAGATCATCAAAAATTATCAATAATAAAATAATAAATCTTAAAATTAATACTTTCTACCGTAATAGAATATTTTTATAATAATTTTCAAATCTAAAATTCATCATTTAACGTTATTTCATTCAAACACTTTTATTACTCTGTGTGGCATCGTCGATTTTAAAATCAACCAATCAGCATCTTTGGCGCCCAACGCTAGTTCGTTGATAGCGTCATCTCGCTCTCTTGGGCTTTGGACGGCGACGTGCCAAGAAGGGCATGGAGCCGCTCCGCAAAAATTCTTTTTTTTTTTTTACCGTTGGATTAAACAGATCCTTTGGTCCTTTTGTTTCTCATGATTTTACTTTTAAAGGGAAATGTCCTAATCAAAAGATGCTGCAATAGTTAATATATACGAATTGGTAATCATCGGAAACTTCGTAATAACGTTGAAGATGAACGGTGTCAAACCGTTACAGAAGAGTTACAATCAAATACTTTGGAGTCACGAATTTAAGAAAAAAAGAATGTGCTACAAGAAGAATACTGGATAATGGTATTGTGAATATAATCGTTTCCTGAATATTATACAAGATGTAGACGGTATGTAACATTACTTCTTAATACTAACTCTGCGTATTTATGGATGAACGCCCTTTCCATTACAAATAATTTTTTGTCATCGTACGGCTAATAAACTGATAATCTATCTTTCTTAAATTATGCTGGATGACAACAACAAAAAAAATAAATACAGTGATCCAGAGACAGTTGATTGACTTTGAATTTATCTTCAGTATAATAAACTCAACTACGAATCCCGATGTTTCAAAATTCGTAAATAATGATTAACTTGTTCTAACAAATTTAATTAATTGATCTCAGAAAAGTAAATGTTAATTAGCCCATATTGATAAATAAGTATCAATGTTATTCTTAAAAAAATGTATGTCATGAGTGATTTATTAATATTTGTATAATAAGTGTGCACTTCTCTCCCCCCTTTCCCCCCATTCAATAAATATAATATTTCAATAAAGGAAATTGTTTATTTAAATATATTTGTGTACCTGTGTTTCGATTTATGTGTCTCTTAATATTATCATAAAATGCCAAATTAATTTATTACAATTATATACTAAAGAATTATTAATTATAAAGGTTCAAAAGTAAATATTTAACACTTGGCACAATTTAAATATGTTCAACATATACAATTTTCTGGCAAGAAATGTTTTCTTAGTTCAGGTGAGTCTAAGGTTCATTATTAATATTTTACCATGAAGTTACCAAGTTTTATATTTGTTTACATCTCTCACATGCAATGTTTGCTAACCACTAACGATCACTGGCCATATTTAATAGTAAAATTTCTCCTTGCTAATTCATATTAAAAATCACACATTATTTATAACTCCTAATTTTAATAATAAACTTAAATTTAAAATCCTTCTTTCCCTTTATTTTATTTTCTTTTTTTTTTACCTAACAGTTAGGGAAAATTAAACTTTGCGAGTTTAATTTTCCTTACCATTTTAACACTAAAACTTTTTATTTTCTTCGAAATTTCTACTTATAATGAATTTGCATAGTACCCACAGGACATTCAAATAAGAAATAATAACAATGTAGTATTTTAAGTACAAAATTTTGGTATAACATTGTCTTATAAAGGGGTATTAAAAAAGGGACGGTAAGGTAAAAAAAGGGGGCGGTATAGGAAAAAAGGAACGAAATGGGGAAAAAAGGGACGGTAAGGATGGAACGGTAAGGAAAATTACCACCTATTTTAGGCAAATCATGTTAAGACTAATTGATAGCCACAATGTTCATTGATTTTTAGAAACAGTTGTTAATATTGGATTAAATTATTATTATTTTTTTAATTTACCTTGAAAAGTGCAGGTATAAATCTTGGGGACGGTAAGACTACCAATAAAGCCACGGTCTTGAAATTGATATTTAAATGCTGATTTAAATTCTGCAGTAAATTTCCTGTCAAAGAATTTTAGACATTCTTTCTCTAGCGTACTTCTGCATGAGAAAAGAAACTTGAAAAAAATTCTGTGGCTGCATCTGAAGTGATTTTCTGTATAAGTTTAGCAAGAGGGACGGTAAAGTTGAAAAACCCAGGGACAGAGTTCAAAAAATAATATCAACCGTAAAAATGTATTGCAGGTTAATTTTTTGCCGCATATTTGTATAAAACAATTTTCGCAGTTTCGGAAAAAAATTACATTGAATTACTTTTATTGAAACAATTTTATACAGACAGCTTCAAACTTAAAAATCAGCATAAGGGACACGGGACGGTATACGAGTTTTCCTGGTATTTGGACCCCCAACATCGTTCAAAACTTATTTATCTCGTTAATATTGTTATGCAATCATGCAATGGGATGTTCCCCAGTATATGAAATTAAAAAAAACACAAAAAAGTGTATTAAAATAAAAATTATTATTCAGGGACATGAAAGTCAAAAGATTGTGAGAATGCCCCATATACTCAGATTGCCATGTACAGACTTAGATAAAATGTAAAACTGTCTGCGAACTCAAATAATGTCTTTAAAATTTTCTGCAAAAAAAAAACGCTGCGCTCCCGAGTCCTATATTGCCGTCAACAGCAAAAATGAAAAGTTATATACAAGCACATAAACATTCGCTAAAATTTCCAACCAAATAAACTTTATTTAAAAAGAGATCAACATTTAACATTTATTTTTTAACACAAAATTTATTTTTAATCTGTTAAATTAATCTGCAAAGCCTAACATAATCTCCAGCACCCGCGTCGGTGCTGCACTGTCTCTGCTACCGGCCCTGGCAGGAGGGGGAAAAAGAAAAAAGAAAAATGCCCAGCTAAACTGATGGCATTGAGCTCACAGGCTATTCACACTAATTGTATATCATACTCTTATTTTAAAGAATAATGCCCCTCAAAAAAATAAGTGAAGGGGAATTAGCCCCCGTTTCATCCTTTATACTTAACCAGTGAACCTCCAAATCTAATCAGAGAAGCTCCTTATCATAATAAACCGGTATACCAAATTTGGAGCAAATCGAATAATCCTGCAAAAAAAACCATTTATCTAAATTAAGGGGGTGGACTAGCCCCCCCCCCCTTTATCCTTAACCAATGAATCCCCAAAACGAATCAGGGAAGCTCCTTAACATAATAAACAGGTATACCAAATTTGGAGCGAAGCGAATAATTATGCATGAAAAAACCGTTTATATAAATTAAGGGAAGGGGGACTAGCCACCCTTCCCCCTTTATCCTTAACCAATGAACCCACAAAACTAATCAGGGAAGTTCCTTAACATAATAAACCGGTATACCAAATTCGGAGCAAATCGAATCATTCTGCATGAAAAACCCATTTATCTGAATTAAGGGGGGTGGACTAACCCCGTTTCCCCCCCCCTTTATCCTTAACCAATGAACTCCCAAAACTAATCAGGGAAGTTCCTTAACATAATAAACCGGTATACCAAATTCGGTGCAAATCGAATGATTCTGCATGAAAATCCCAATTATCTGAATTAAGGGGTGGACTAACCCCCCTTTTCCCCCTTTATCCTTAACCAATGAACCTCCAAAACTAATCAGGGAAGTTTCTTAACATAATAAACCGGTATACCAAATTCGGAGAAAATCGAATCATTCTGCATGAAAAACCCATTTATCTAAATTAAGGGGGTGGACTACCCCCCCTTTTCCCCCTTTATTCTTAACCAATGAACCCCCAAAACTAATCAGGGAAGTTCCTTAACCTAATTAACTGGTATACCAAATTCGGAGCAAATCGAATCATTCTGCATGAAAAAGCCATTTATCTGAATAAAAAGGGGTGGACTAACCCCCCCTTTTCCCCCTTTATCCTTAACCAATGAACCACCAAAACTAATCAGGGAAGTTCCTTAATATAATAAACCGGTATATCAAATACGGAGCAAATCAAGTGATTCTGCATGAAAAACCCATTTATCTGAACTAAGGGGGGTGGACTAACCCCTTTTTCCCCCTTTATCCTTAACCAAAGAACTCCCAAAACTAATCAGGGAAGTTCCTTAACATAATAAACCGGTATACCAAATTCGGGGCAAATCGAATGATTCTGCATGAAAAACCCAATTATCTGAATTAAGGGGGTGGACTACCCCCCCCCCCCTTGTTCCCCCTTTATCCTTAACCAATGAACCTCCAAAACTAATCAGGGAAGTTCCTTAACATAATAAACCGATATATCAAATTCGGAGAAAATCGAATCATTCTACATGAAAAACCCATTTATCTGAATTAAGGGGTTGGACTAACCCCGTTTTTCCCCCTTTATCCTTAACCAATGAACTCCCAAAACTATCAGGGAAGCGCCTTATCACAATGAACCTAGAAAAAAATTTTGAAGCAAATCGGATGTTTCTATCACGAGTTATCGCGTTACGTACATATGTACGTACGTACATACATACAGAGCGGGCGGGCACATTAGCTCTCAGGCTTTGATAGCCTGTGAGCTAAAAAGGAATTGTACCCGCCGTTCCGGCATAAGCACCGCACTTACAATATTTTTAAGTTTTTAACTCGTATGAGCCGCGGCGCTTCTTCCAAAAAATACTGTACTATGGTACATGGCAAATACTTTCTAGCAATTTTTTTTTTTTTTTTTTCTCCAGTTGAAAAATAGTGTACAGACCTTGTCAATAGTCTGCAACGTGCGTTACACCGATTCTCCGCCTTGGGTCTTGTTAATTTCTTTTTTTAAATAAAAAAAACTTGTAAAAAAAAACCCATCAAAACTGTCTGCAAACTTTGAAAATTTTCTGCGAACGGCGTTCGCGTGTTCGTCTATATTATCTGACTCTGGCCATGTAAGTGATATACGTTATTGATGTTCACTATGGCATGATCGGTATTCAAAAATGAAGTGTGCACCATTCACAGTTCATTTACAGGGACACTCAAAAGTATTCCCCCACATTATGATCTATGGGGAAAAATCGTTTACCGAGTATTTTAATAGTATTACAGTATTTTAAACATAATGAAATTTAAATATATTATTACGGTGTACAAGAAGATGGTTTCTATAGAATATGTTATGTGTAGCACTTACAATGCAAGTACAGGGGAACTCAAAAGTATTCTGTTATATTATGGTCTATGAAGAAAAATCGTTTGCGACGTATTTTAATGGCATTACTCCGTGGCACTCACTCATAATGAAATTCATGTAAGCTCAACTACATTTAGTTTAATACTAAGAGATGTTTGCAGCATATAAATAAAATCCCATACAGGGCTATGCAAAGAACTGGACACATGGCCACCTGTGGATAGTAATTACTGGAAGTAATATTTCAGTAGTTTTAAGCATTTTTTTTCTTGAATTAAATTTCAGCATAATATGTGGCGTGCATATAACAATCCTTATGTAATATACGGGGCTGTTCAAAATAATTCAAGTATCTTCCGCCTATAAGTTAGAAATTTTCAACTGTGTTTTGCGTTTTCTTACTAAACTAAATTTTAGCATACTAATGTAGAATTTGTACAAATCTATAACTCATATACAGAGGTGCACAAAACAGTGAGAAAACCTTTATGGCTAGGCGGTAGTTGTTGATACGTTTTCTAAAATGTTTATTTAGGTATCTTCTTTACAATATTAAAATTAAAAGGCGAAGTTTGTTAAAGTATTCTGGAAGTATTGGAAAGGGTTTCATAATCTATGTTTGGCTCATAATTTTTCTTCCTGATTCTTTTTTGCCCAGATTGTTTACAACTCATGATACCCCTTCATTTTCTGAAATTTTGTCATTCTGTACACTTCATTTTATCAGTTTAACTTAAAAAACAATAAACAAAAGCACAAACTAATTGGATATAGTTTATAACACTTTATTTACTTATTTCATTTCGTTTCATTAAACTTATTTCATTGCACAATAGAAACTGGAATTGTAAATCAAAGATTGCATTCTGCATCGGTTAATTGCTTTCTTTTCTAAATATTATTTAATTTTTATGAACTTGTTTTAAAAATATTTCCGCAATTGTCAAGATAATTTCAGAACTCTTCCTTTTACAAGGTATGCCATTAAAGTTCTACCATTTTTCTGATAGACTGCATTCTTCAGTTTAACAGCGGCAGAGGCGAACACATAAGCAAAAAATCGATTACGAATCTGTTATCTAATTCAATATCGGAGAACTTTTGTTCAATTTGACGTAAGACGCCATTTTTTTCACTCTTTCCTTTCACTGTTTTTACAAAGTTCTTACCATTTCCTAGATTACATTTGCAGCGCGGCATCTGCATGGAACAGTGGCTATGTTGTAAAAGGAACAAATCGAACCTAACAATCCACATTTTTGTTCCAGAAAAGAACTAAGTCGGGTCTATGAAACAAGTAAATTAATAGATTCGGGCGCAGACAACCGCCAGCCATTGTTTGTCTCAGAATATAAGCCTTCTTTGTGGTATATGGAGGACTGATTCTATATGATTTTAATTGCGATAACTTCAAATTTAGGTCCGCGCTCGGTTAAGCCCATTATGCGGTACCGTTTGGATTCGTTATGTTTGTACTGTGGAGCGTAGGCTAGGGTCTGCTTGAAAACAAAAGTGAGTGGCGAAACGAAGCTTCTAGTATGCCTTTGAACTGTGCAACAATTCAATGGCATAATTTGTTACGATAAGTTATAAAAAATGATTCGATTACAGCATGCTTTGCCCATAAAAACGCTTTGCTCAACGCTATTTTTTTTCAGCTAATTAAATGTGTTATTTTTCTTCTGTAAATGTCTTGAAAAAGTTAAGAAATATTTATAGAAAAACTTTTAAACTATTATTTTTGCAAATAGAAAGATTAAGCAAAATGCTGTAAGAGCTTGCATCTTTCGTTCTGTTTCATGTAGCTTTTACTTATTAATGTATAGAGTTTATATCTATCTGCGAACATATTTTTTGGTTTACGGAATAATTGTAAAAAGCTGTTTTATTAGAGAAAAATATATCGCTGGTTTTTGTGAGAGCTCACGACATTGATACTGGATCAAAATCTAGGCAGAACAAAATCTAGGGAGGAGCAATTTTTGGAACAGATGTACAGTCATGGGAAAAAAAAGTAAACACCCCTACTAACTCCTCAACAAATTATCAAGAAAGTTACTGGTACCAAGCGATTGGAAATAAAATCTACTTTTAAATGATGTATATAAAATTTGCTTAGGGGGCTATCTACATATTAAAACGAACCCGAACTTAATTTTTTTCAATGTCAATACCCTATTTTAACAAGGTATTTCAAATCTTCGGTTCAAACTATGCCTAAACACCAAATTTCAAGTCATTTGAAGGATAAATTTTTGAATTATAAACATTCAAAATTTAGTGCTTCTAATGTTAAATTACATTTTCATATTTTTATTAATATCTCCTAAAATTATACTCCTAATGTGCTAATTTTTTGTGCAGCAATAATACTAAAATACCCAAACATAAATAAGTTGAATTTGCAGTTTTTATAATTTTATGATATGAATTATGAAATTAATATTCGAAAAAATTATAAATTGCAACCAACAATTTTTTTGATGGATTTAGATTTATTAAGTCCTGCTTTATGGAAATCCAAAATTTCACATTTTTCTTCCAAGTAGTTTTCAAATTATGCTTAATAAGCGGCAAAATGGTGGTTTAAGGGGCCGTCTATGATAGAAGTGACTAGATATTTTGAAATTTCGTATGCTATGCTGTAATCTAGCAGTCTTCAATGACTGCTTGGGTGTGTTCAGATGTCTTAATCAATAAGGGGGCTCTCTCGGTCAACAATCGAGTACCGAACTTCAATTTGGATGCAGACCGTAAAATACGCTCGTTTTAAAATAATTAATTTCTCGGAAACTTATCGTACGAATTGCATAAAAATTTCTTTTTAGGCTAATCGAAGGGTGTAGAGATCATTTATGCTGTCAGAATTGTGTACTGCTATTGAAGAAAGTAAAGTTATGGTTTGTTTAAATATGTATATGGCCCTCTAAGTAAATTTTATATACATCATTTAAAAGTAGACTTTAATACCAATTGTGTGGTACCAGTAACTTTCTTCTACTATAATTTTTTGCAGAGTTAGTAAGGGGTGTTTTTTTTTTTCACGACTGTACACTATAGTATATATATATAATTATTATATGTTATATAGATTATATTATGTCACATTAAGAAAAAATTATTTTAATCATAAGCTAGTTATAAGTTTCATTTGATTGTTGATAAGTTTGATTTTTTATAATAAAACGTAATACTAAATTTTAATCATATTTATTGCTGTCATAAGGATTATTTTTAAATACAAAATATTATCATCTGATGACCAAAAATAGAAACTATTAATTTATTTCAGCAAGTATGATAAACGACGTTTTTTTTTTTTTAAATATTTCGATATCAAAACTCTCTTATTCATAGGTTGGCAACAAAACTCTTTTTATCCATAGGTTGGCAACAAAACTCTTCTTATCCGAAACTTTTTCCAGTTAATTAATTAAATGAATTAAAGTAGATTTTTCAACTTACACAATGATATCACAGAGCATCTAGCTATAAATGTACAAAAATTGGAGGTATTCGATGCACGGGGTCGCAGTTAGAGGTTTTTTGCTATTTCCCAAAATTTGATTTTTTGGATAAGGCGAGTTTTGAAACTCACGTCCTCATATCGTGTTCATCTTTAAAAACCCTTTTCCATTCCTGCTGAACTTACAGTAGCTGTTCTGATAATATTTTTAGGCTTTTGAATATTTTTAAAAACTCCATAATTTTAGAAAATTATTTAAAATATACGGAAAAAAACCCGCGATATTAATTATAAGTGTCATTAAATATAAATAACAGTTCTTCAGCTGCTTTCCATGGAAGTATTTCTCCAATATTCCAATTTGACGGAGAAAAGACTATAGTTTGTTTCGATAATCAAATTGACTAACACTTGGTTTTAAATGTTCAGAAGTCATTAGCCTATCTTTTTTTTTTATTATTTTTTACGTTGTTTTTGAAAAATATGTTTCCGAGCTCACTTAAACATTTATAATCTTCTACAAATTTGATATTTTTCTAAGTTTCTGAAGTAATAAAATCCTCATTGTCTTTCTTTTGTACGTGCTTTTTCCTGCGTTTCAAATGTTTTAATAAATAATTTTATCATAAGTTTTCACCCTTTATGATCCGTATACTTCTTGTTCGCAGTGCTTTAGAAAAAGGAGCAATTTCATTTAAAATTTGCAGTCATTAAGGCAATATCAGTTATAAAATGTGTAGGGCGTCCTTTCTTATCGCTGATCAGGAGCTAATTCCTAAATCGTTAAATTTAGAATACTTCTAATTTGAATTTCAAAAATATTTTAAAGGTTTCAAATATTTAGTTCTTCATCACCTAAGAAACCGTTTTTACTTTAGAAAAATGTTACAAAATTTAAACTTTTATGCGTCTTTGGGTCCTATAACGTGTTTAGAAAAATATTATTTATGTTATAGCAAGTATTTGCGCGATCAAAACTTCTCGAGATATATTTAGAATTTTAAGAATTTTTATCATTCCTTTGTACAAAAAAGGATTAGACAACGCTTGAAATTCGAAAAATACAAAGTGTCATCACGCGGCAAGTTTAAATTATACAATATTTTCCCATTTGTTAGAGCATGGGAAATATTTCTCTAAATATAACTTGTAGGACTCAGCGATCTTATAAAAATTTAGAATTTGCTGCATTCACAAAAATAAGTAATTTTATTTAAATGACTTCTGAGATATGAAGCTGCTGAACTTAAGATTCCGGCTGAACTTAGAGCAGCTGTTCTGATAATATTTTTAGACTTTTGAATATTTTTAAAAGCTCCATAGTTTTAGAAAATTATTTAAAATGTAGTAAAAAAAAAACCCGCGATATTAATTATAAGTATCATTAAATTATAAATAATTATAAGTGTCATTCCTAAATTATATTAAAAAAATGCAATTGGAAGTTAATCACTAAGTTTATCTGCTGAAATATTAGCTGTTGATAAGCGATAACATGGAACATTCCGTTCCAAAACAAAGTACTTTTTGTTCGACTATAAATAGTTATTGTAATGTTGAACAAGCATGCCATGCAACTACGGTTAGACTAGGCTGCCAGTTTGGATCCAAAAATTCTTTAAATCTTCAAAATTTCATTTTTTTTAAAGATGAATTTGCTTCCTACAGGACTCATGAAGGAAAAATATATTCATTTTGCAAATGAAGCATTATTTTATTAAATGAAATAAATCAGAACATACCACAGTGTTATTTTTAGAACATGCTGTTGTTCGGATAAACATTTAAAGAAAGTAAATTAAAAGTTGATGCGATTTTCGCATTTGTTTTAACAACCGGTTCGTCGAACTGAACACAAATTAATAACTGGTTCTACCGAACTGGTGCGAACCGGCTGAATCCCACCACTGTTTATAACACATTATAAAGATTTTAAAAAGTAGGGACCATCAAATTTTGGACGGGGGGAAGGGGGGTGTGATTTTTTTTTTTTGGGGGGGGGGGGTAATCAAATATTTAAAACCGTACCGTTTTAGATGCGGTTTTTTGACGGAGCCCTGAGGTAAATATCACTTATTTAATATAAAAATTTCAAAAGCGTACTTACCACTATTTTCGCATAATAATTTCAGCTAATATCTTAAATTCTTGCTGAAGTCCGCCACCCCCTTGACTAATATATCTACGGGTAGGTTAAAATTAAGAAAACTGACGAACCGATCGATTTGGAACTTTCAGACAGTTTATAACACATAAAGATTTTAAAAACTAGGGCCATCAAATTTCGGGGGGGAAGGGGGGGGTCAAAAATTTTGGGAGGTCGCGATCAAATATTTAAAACTGTACAGTTTTCTACCGTTTTAGATGCGTTTTTTGACAGATCTCAAGGATAAATATTACTTATTGAATATAAAAATTTCAAAAGTGTACTTACCACTATTTTCGAATAGTAATTTCAGCAAATCTCTTAAATTCTCGCTTAAGTCCGACACCTCCTTGACTAATATATCTACGGGTAGGTTGTTTAACGGAGTTTCGTTTAGAAACAGTTTTGTTAAGAACCGTTCAGAAATAATTTTGTTAGAGTGGTGGAATGATCTACATTCCACCTGGTTCGAGATTGGTTTTTTTTGCAAGGTTTTGCAGTGCGAATTCAGCACGCCTGCTACACCCTAATGTGATATATAATTAGAAAACCCTCGGACCACTCTTTTATGTTATGATACTTTCTATCCCTCTCACTCAAATTTCCTACCCCGGGGGGCGGGGGGTTCAATTTTCTAACTCAGCCCCTAATAAAATTACAGCAAGATTCGACCTCATTTGAAGGTTTGACCGAAAGTGAAGCTCTTCAAAGGCCTTCGATCGGTGACGTCTATTTTTGACCACAGACTATTAGGAGGCATTCCACCCGCGGGGGGGGGGGGGGGGGGGAATGAATTTTTCCTGTAACATATCGTTTTAAAGCTTTTTGCCTGTACATTTCTAAGCACTCACTCCTCTCCACTTAACTCATTTTTTTATCAGTAGAGGGCATTTTAAAGTTTTAATTTGTTCATTACTACCCCATACAATTTTCCAAAAATAACGAACAAAAAATTACATAACAAATTTCAACAATTAGCATCCCTTCCCCCCCCCCCCCCCCCCATTTTTACACAGTGAGCGGGTAAGTATTTCAGACAAAATCAAGTTAAAGATATAAAACCATACAAATTTAAGGTTCATTTAAAAATATTGTCATGGGTCCGGGAAACGCCGGACAGGTCAAGTTAGTTATTAATAAATGTTTGGTTCGAATTTGAGCTACAGGATTTCACCTTTCGTTACAAAAATTTTTTTTTACAAAAATATAAAAAAATTGACAACTTATAATTGCCCAAAAGCTTAAAGATTTAGATACGCTATATAAAATTCGTGTCCGCTGACTGTGTGAAAAATTGTTCAACCTTTAACCATTTGCACTCGAAGTTTTTTTTTCCTTCGTATTACCAGCAACTCGAAGCGATTTTATTTATATCTTATTATTTTTTAAATTCTTTATGAATACAAATGTTATGATATATATATAAAAAATATATATACACACACACATATATATATATATAAATTATTACATTTTGTAATCGTCCAAAGTGTGATACCTCTCGTAGCACTTGCCAATATGTAATCTTGGCTTTTCTAGACAGGTATCACAAAATTATTTCAATTGTCTCCGTAGCGGAGGCCTCGAGTTTGAAGACGAAATTTAAATGGCTCCGCTCCGGAGCCCTCGAGTGCAAAGGGTTAACTGATGTGACAGAAATTGTCACATAACTACTGTGAAACGGTCTGTGGTACCGCACCATTGAAAAATGAATAAAAGGCGCGATTAACTCATAGGATGGAGATTTTTACTAAACCTTTTGTACAGGACTGCTATAATTAACTCGTAACTGGAGACATGAATTTCCTTACGCGATCAGAGACATAGAGTCAAAAAGACTCCAATGTTATTTTTTTTTTTTTTTTTTTTTTGTCTTTTTTAAACAGCATTGGAATTTATTTTGGAAATGAAATATATTCTGGAAATCATGTAATAATAAAAGAACTACTTGACGGTACTGAGGAGATGATTTTATTCAAGGAGAAAAACCACGTGATAATCAGAGCCAAAGAACAACGCGGAGTCATTTTGACTCCCGTCTCAAGTTACGGGTTAAAATCCACCTATTCAAAAGTCTCTGGGTGATAGTACTAAAGTTCCAAAAGAAATAAAATTTCAGGCGTATTTGTAGTTAAACTGAAAGTAACAAGTTAAACTATAAAAATTGAAGAAAAGCAGTGGTCTGTGAGACCGGTAACATTAGTTAAAGGTTAAAAAAACAACTTATAATTAGCGGTAAAAGGGGTCGAAATAACTGCAACGGGAAAGGGTAGGGCGATTCAACGTTAAAAAATATATTTTTTGTCGTCCAAAGCCTGTGTATAATTTTAATGCTAAGATATTGATATTGAGTTGTAAGAAGTAAAAATTAAATTTAAAAAATCAAAAAACCCGACTGCGTAAAAAGCGAACTAATTAATTATTTATCATCTATGTGAAACTATTTTTTATATTACCTATTTTTTTATTATTGTTTACTTGTATTGATGACTTTTAAGTTGTGTTTAATTGTTAGTTCCTATCTATAAACACTGTTTTGATGAGGCCTAGATGTCTATGAAGGTTAGGGCTGCAGTAAAGCTAGAGATCTACCTACACAACTTCTAGGTTGTGTAATATTTAAACGGAGCTTCTGACTGTAAAATAGACAATGAAAACATCGTCTTCATTTTGAAAGACCTATCCAATGATATGCCACTCAATAGCGTGCATAAAAAAAAATTTCGTCTCTACCGCTATTTTGTATTTTACGGCCGCCATTTTTAATTTATGAAAACAAAATGTAGCCTATAATTATCGGACGGTTAAGACAAATCGATAGAGATCTCATTCATTAAAATCCATCCAGCCGTTGGGATGTTTCGAGGGTATAAAGAAATTTACATACCCAGATACGCGTGAAACGCATAACCCTTCTTGGCAGTCGGGTAAATAGCAATATTTTTTCCATTATTTTTCTTTTTTTTTGATAGGTGGAATATATGACAAAATTTTTGAAATTGAAACTCATTATTTCCCTCCTATATGTTATATTTTTTGAATTAAATTTCTGAGTTATAAATATGTTTTCGACGACTGCGTGTAATTTTTGTGATAAAATATTGATATTCAGTTGTAAAAATCGTTGTTTTACCCATGACTATTTATTTTTATTAATTTTTTTTCACATAGAAATCCTGAGTGAATATTTTGATTTGCAAACTAATTTTTTCGTCCTTAAATCCGATTATACCTGAACCAATTCGATATTCGATCATTACCTAAAAGGTTAGTTTATAGAATTAAAAATTAAGTGTATTTTTGTAGCCAAAATGTACGTAATGTTAATCCTACGGCAAAATGCACGGAAAAAACGAAAAGTGACTTCGATGAGCGAATTTTTTCAAAAGGTTAATTTTCGTATTTTTTTATAAGTTTTGCAGTGTTTCAAAGTGAATTGAAAGTATATGCTATTTGGAATTTTCTTTTCTGCGTAAGTTGATTTTTGTAGCCTGTGCGTAATTTTGAAATATGTCGGAAAAGAAGGGGAGGGGGTCTCCCGGTATTTTAAATGCTTAAAAAAATTGTCGCTATCGTCGAAACTCTTTTAAATTTTTAGGAGTTAAAATCATAATATTTTCGTAGCCTGCACGGAACGAACAATTTTGTCAAAACAACAAAAAATTGTGCCAACCAAATTTTGCCCCATCCAGATATTTTTTGTTGGACTGACAAAATCATTTTGTTAGATCAATAAAATTTTGTTGAACAAACAAAATACCTTGATTAGTCCAACCAATATTTGGTCAGTCCAACCAAGCATTTGGCTGGGGCTATATTAACTAAATATTTTTTTTTCCGTGTGGTTGAAAAAAATCGTGAAAAAATATTGATATTTACTGGTAAAAGGGCTCCTAAGAAGACTTTTTTTTACGGTGACGAAACAATCAGGTTTTTACGAATTTTGACAAAATTTTCACACATTTTATTTTGTAAAAAATATTTCTACTCGTCCGAACGTTTCGAAATTATAAATATAGTCTATTGAGATGCTCTAAAAATATTGTGTTAAAATATGGACGTTTAGTTAATTTTACCGTAGAAAAAATATCATCTTCGTGAAGCTCGAAGTGACCTGCATTCACCGGTGTATTTAAAAGGCTTAAAATTCATATTTTTAAAAAATGATCACACCATCGATTAGGAGAAGATTTCAGCTTTAAGGTCATACTTTTGGTTTGTCTGTACATCTAAAATTTCGCCCTGGAGGGACGTTACCATAAGAGAGGAAAACATCTTTCGGAAAGACCCTTTTTGAATTCTTTTTTTTTTTTTTTTTTTTTTCAAAAGTTAACTGCGATATTTTTCCGCATTGATTGCGGCATTTGAGACGTAAAATTACGATATTTCGGAATATGTCTTTCTATCTTAACTGTACCCAAAGGTTTGGTGGGTTTAGGTTAAAACAAATCTATTAAAAAGCACAAATAAAATCGTAAAGTGGGTTCTTCGTTTGCTTCCGATGCGCTTAAATGAGCTTCTGAGCATACACGAGTGCTTTCGACGAGCGGGGATGAAACAGATGCCTTTTTGATGAGAGTGAGTTGCGATTTTTAAGTAATAACTCAACTAATTGTTAGAAATTTTAAATAATTCCGGTGCACCAGGAGAGACCTTCGACTACCGTCACACAAATTTTCAGCTTCGTACGTGCCGTAAATTTTCCTAATCATCGTGCACAGACACAGAGACAGAGCGAAATTTTCTTTTATTGGTATAGATATTTAACACTTTATAGTCTGTGCACGGCTAACATACACAGATGGCATGGACATTAGCAGAAAGTTTGATTTTTTTCTGATATTACCTTGCCGTGACAAATTGAATTGAGAAATTCGCAGCAAATCTCTCGCAAAGCATACCATCACTCACTTGCATGAATTGTTTGTTCTGAGACTGATGGCAAGACTGCCTTTGATTCACGAAAGTAACGAAAGCAAGAAATCCCTCTGTTGAGAGAATAGACAATCAGCACATACGCAGAAATTGCAGAAATTTTATTCGGTTGGCACCGCTTTTTTTAAACGCTATACTTATCAAATACTAAAAAAGGCTCGAATTGAAAAAGTACAAATATTACCCAAAATCGTTTATGGTGGTAAAAACGATGCATGCACCTTAACGGTGCGTATGCATCAATAGACCTGAACAAGTCTATGGACCCCTTCGAAGGGGTTAAACTTCCAGTGTAACAGTTGTAAACAGTTAATGTGGCATGAAAAGGTTACTACTTTGCAGTAAGTTTGCAATATTTTTGATTATTCGTTTGCAGTTAATTTGCAATAAATTAGATACAGCATGAATTTAACTTAGCTGCAAGTTTAAAGTGTGGTGACTTCGGTGTTTGCGTTACCTTCCTGCAGTCTTGTTATGAACTTTCAGTCTTGTCATGCTGAGCTTTCTGCAACTTTGCAGGTTTTCAAAGCAAGACTTCTGCAAATTTTCTGCAAACTAAAAAGGCTATGTGGGTAAAGATTACATTTTTAATTGGAAATTGAAAAAAAGTTTTTAAAAAAGTATGTAAAGAAAATGGATAATAAATGTCAATAATATGCACCGCAAAATGTCGATCCATGCTTATCCATGCTTATCCATGTCGAAAAGGACATCGTGATTAGCGGGAAATTATTATTTTCACTCTTAAAAATTTAAAAACTTAACTCGATTTCCTGAAAAAAAAAAAACAATTTTCGACGAATGTTAACTCTTAAAGTCGTTCAATAAAAAAAAATATGAATAAAAATTACTTTATTTTTTAAACAAAAGTTTCATTTTCGTTCATAAAACCTCACGGTTTAATATGATTGCGTCAAAGTAACATCAATTTAACCTCTGCCACTGTCGAAATTAAGGATTGGGAGCTCGAAGTATGTGGAGACACGTTTGTAAATCGTTGTTTGGCAACAGGGCTTTAATTTCACATTTATTTTAGCTTTAAAAGAGTAAAAATATGTTGTCACTTTTAAAAATAGTTTTTTTTTCTTTTTTTTTAATAATAGATTTTTGTAAAGTATTATAGGACGTAATGCATACATATACAAATTTCACGCCAAAAACCACCTAAAATACACTGTTGTATTGAGATTATCCCAGCGTTGTTTTTTCGTTTTACAAAAAGAAATTCGTCGATTTCCACGATTTTACTGAGCCCTCTTTTTAGGTGCGTTCGTAATTATATACAGTCGGACCTCTATTTAACGAAGTCGCTGAATCCCGGAAAAAAGTTCGTTATATAGAAAATTCGTTAAATAGAGATTCACCTTTTAAAATACTTTAAACTACATAAAACAGATTTTAAATTCATAAACACTAAAGATTTTTACTAAAAGTAATAATCACATTTTTTTTAATAAATTATATCGATTTGTTTTATTTATTTTACCCACCAATATCCATCATCAATTTATTTTTTCTATGTGTTTAAATCTTTGAAATCTGCAAAGAAAACAAAACATTGCCCGGGAATACAATGTATTTTCTGTAAGTAAATAGTTTTACGTTAAAATTAACGAATTTTAACGACATTATCGTATTTATTATTATTATAACAAATAATTTTAACCATGCATTAACATATGCGTCCTTAAATTTAATTTCTCAAAAATTCTGTTAATTTTGCCTGAATTTTTTCTATTAAAAAGTGCTTTCTCTCATAATACGTCTCGCATCTTTGCAATGCACCAAAAACCCCTTCATGCGTATTTTCTTCTAACTATAATTGTTCCAATTGTTTCAAATGATTTTAGCATTTCATCATACGAAATTTTGTTAATTACTGCATCATGATCATTTCCATCATCATCATATTCGTCTTCATCGCAATTCATTGCTGTATTGTTTTTGTTTTTCACACTGTCGAAAATATCCAATTCGGATAGTGTTTCCGAGGTCTTAATTTCAGAATTAAGTGAAATACAGTCATCAATCAGCACATCATGGTTAATTTCTATTTTTCTTATCTGTATCCACATTTTTTTTCAAATTACTCTAAAGGATTATCGTCTTCGTCCTCCGTACTTACCGAATTCTCACTGCTGACAAAGAAGGCGCCTTTTAAAACCAGTTCAAGGCCATTGAACATAATAAAATGCGTTTAAAGAAAGAATAAGTTTGAAATGTCCAGAAATATTTTGAGAAATGGGGAGGAAAAAAAATTAGATTACAAGAAAAAGTTCGTTAAATAGAGAATGCACTTCGCTATTTGGAGGTTATTTTACGACGGAATTCACAAAATGTTCTTGGTTCCAAGGAAAAGTTCGTAAAATAGAGAAATTCGCAAAATAGAGGTTCGTTAAATAGAGGTCCGACTGTAAATACGTAGCACCTATAGTTGTCGTTCAGTCCGTCTGTCTGTCCGTCCGTCTGTCCGCATATAACAGCAAAAACTACCCAACCGAATGGTCTGAAATTTTAAATATATAATTGTTGCTAAATTTTGTCGAGTCATTTCAAATTTTATGCAAATTGGATGTATAGTTTAATTACAGGGACAATCAAAAGTTTTCCGTTACATTACGGCCAATAGGAAAAATTATTGCAAGTTCATTTTAATGATGTTACAGCCTTTCGAACAGAATGAAATTGATATGCACTTATGAAGTGCACTAAAATATACATTCAGTACAATATGTGGTTCATAGAACTAGTTATAGTACGAACGCACCTCAATTGCCACGTTTGACGAGCAATTTTCAACTTGTTTTTCATTGGTTACAGTTTCATTTTCGTGACTGTTTAGATTATTTAGCATAAAATTCAACTTTTTTTATGATTGTCTCCTATAAAATGTGATAAAGAGTTGGTTAATTATATATGAATTTAATGTTTTTAATTATCGGGAATTAAATGTTTTGTTTAATTAATGCATTTATCTTTCCTTTAATGCTACATAACGTCGTCACGGGTTACAGCTAGTCTATAAATGTGTATACTAAAATCGGGAGTCGATCCAGGCAAAAATTGGAGCTTGTGTGGGGCGATTTCAGAAAGTCCATTTTAATAAAATAATCACAAATTTTCACGAAATTCAAATTTAATAAAAAAGGATCTTTCATATAATTACTTTTAATAAAAGCGGCACAAAAATAACCCTTTTTCACAAAATTAGACCCTCCTTCTTCTTTCCAAAAAGTAAAATTCTTCGACCCTTGAAAAGTTTAAACTACCTACTTTAACAGAATTTTAATAAGACATTTAATACGCATGAGATTTTGCCTTGAATATTATTTATTTAATAATAATAATATAATGATTATTTTCTATTCCTTGAACAGCTTTAATGCTCGATGTTTCTTACCACTTTCTCATCTAGAAGTAGAGATAAATAAAGGCTCTAAAATAAGTCTTTAGAAACAATAGAAGATAATGAAAATAATGTAGAAAATTTATTGAATAGAAGTTTTACGTTAAAAGATCGATGCACATGCAAACACAGAGGATTATATGACACATACCCCTTTTTCATCAACCGTGTTGCAATTTCATACCTTGAACTAAAAAATATTTTTTACTTTCTTCTATCTTTACAGGAAAGTATTGGTGAAAATTTTTGAATTCCGATTTTCGGCGGATTTACACGTTTTAGGGGTCAGAGATTCCAAAAAACATGTTTTTACAAAATGTCTGTCTGTGTGTGACACAAATTTTGTGGGCGCTCTATCTCAAGAACTAATGCACAGAATTTAATAAAAATTTATATTCAGTTAGTATCTGATATAAATTGATGCTAATTAGTTTTTGGACTAAATCGCTCAACAGCTGGCGCTGCTATGCTGCATCTTTTACAATTACCGCTCAAGAATTAATGCACGGATTTTCATCAAACTTAAGATTCAGTCAATCATTGATGTGAACTGATACTGTTTTGTTTACCTTTTGGTGTAAATCACTCAATAGGGTTGCGCTGCTATGCTGCATTTTTCCGCAATAGCTCTATCTCAAGAACTAATGTACGAATTTTCATCTAACTTAGGATTCTGTTGGACGTTGACAAAAGTTGTTGCTGATTAGGTTTTAGTGTTAATAACCCAACACGTGACGTTGTTATGATGCATTTTGAAGGATTTCCATGATTTTAGCGATAGCCATATCTCAAGAACTAAAACACGGAATTTCACACATTTACAATCCTCACGATGGGCATAGATTGCCATTTAATTTTGGCACTGTGATAGGGAATTTCGAAGTATTAACATTTATTAGATAGAAGAAAGTTTTGGGATTTCCCCATCCGACTGTTTTTTTATGTAGACGAGATTATTTCATAGTATTATACCATCCCTTTAACTTTAAGAGGATTGCCAAATGCTTCCAGATCTGATACAGTTAAACCACAAATAAAAACCATAATTTTTTTTTTTTTTTTTTTTTTTTTTTTTGTCAGGAGAAAGCACATCCCTTGCTAAACTGCTTCGTGGCGAGGGTACTTTATAGAATTTTTATTATTTTATCACCGGTAATTTCGAAAATCGTTTGCTAATTGAATCGCAAAAGTTCTGTGATTATATGCCAAATTTTTCTTCCCAAAATTATTGGCATGAATAATCCATGATTCTGAATACCTTATACGTCACGTATACGCGATGTTCGTCACGAAGGGGTAAAGTTAAAGTCGAGACAGTTGTTGTTTGTTTAACACAATCAAATTTCAGCAGTTCTCACTTATTTATAAAGTTTAGTATTAGTTGATTGATTGACTTAGTATAACAGTATTAACTGATTGAAGGACTTAGCACTATACTGTCAAAACAATAAAGGAAAAAATATGTTAATAACATTGAAAACACATAAAATTTTATAAATAATTTTATATATTGATAGTGTAACATACACATACGACATACCTAACTTATGAAAATCAGAGTTGTACACCGGCGGTGTGTTTCTTTGTGTGTGAGAAGGAGAGGGGAGGGGGACAAAGAGCGGACTGTTGTAACGGGCCCTAAGGTAGATGTCTGCACGGGCCCGGGCTTGGCCCGAGGCCCGTACCCGGCCCGGCCCGCGGGCCGGGCCGGCAGAATTAGGACAATTTTTTCAACGGGCCGGGCCGGGCCGACAGACAAAGTAAACGGGCCGGGCCGGAAAAAAAAATGAACGGGCCTGAAGGGCCGGGCCCGGCCGATAAAAAAAATTAATCGGGCCTATCGGCCCGATATAAGAATTTGAGAGGAGCAGATAAAATACGAGGTCATTTCCAATGAATATGACTTTTTCGAGAAGTATAAATGTGCGTTACGAGCCGATGCGAGTTTAACAACATCAATACAGAAATGTAACATGTCCATCGTAGAGATCGGCATCGTACAGTTACATGATGCCTGATCCCGGGTTTAATTTTTTTCGGCAGACTTGTGCCGGGACGGAACTGGTCTTAATCGTTCTCAGGATGTGTAGGACAGGCATTATGTTTTGTAAAAGTATTGATAGCGATAATGAACTTCTGTTAACAGTATCTTTGGAAATGTACCTTAGGGTGGTTCTCATATTTACTGCTCAACAATGCGAAACTCTCAGACACATTTTCTGACTCATTTTTAACTATAAAGGCATAAAATTGACAGGCTGAGTATTGAAGGCAATTGGGATCAAATAGCGTTTCCATTTTTCATAAATTACGTACAGAAATAACAGAGACTCTTGTCACGTGACTGTACGTTTTCTCCTTTCCTGTGCTATCGCTTCCGGAAATTCGATTCAAAACGCTAACTTTGGCAGTATTTTCTGAAAGATATATTACTTTTATCTAAAAAAAAACGGCATTTACATGGTTTCTGAATAAGAATACCTGCCAATCTCATGCGTTTCCGAAAAGAAATGAATTCATAAATGTATCAAAATGTAGCTCCTTTGGATTTGAGAAAAGCCTTAAAAATGACAGAAATATTTTCACAAATCTACCTTTTATTATAATCTTCAAAAGTTATCATGTTTTTTAACCCTTTATTCTAAACTACAATAATCTTTTAATGAACCCTTATTTAAATTTTGAAACGTCTGTAGAGACGTTGACTAAAACACTGTAAGTAATCGTTAACGTTTACTATTGTGTGTTTCCTATTTTGCGAACACATAGTAATTTAAAATATACTGTAAGATGTTCCCATAAATATGCATGTAGTATTCATTAAAAGAATCTTAATTGTATGTCGAGAAAAAACGGAATTTTTTGTAGACATTTAGTCGGGCCGGGCCGGGCCTGTTTTCACTGATTTTTGTACGGGCCGGGCCGGGCCGAGAACGGTAAAAATGTAAACGGGCCGGGCCGGGCTCGGGCCGAACTTTCAATTTTTACACCGGGCCGGGCCGGGCCAAAATAGCTTTCCTTCGGGCCGGGCCGGGCCCGGGCCTGGAAATTCCGGCCCGTGCAGACCTCTACCCTAAGATGAAGAAGTCTCGGTTTTTATATAAAGTAAGTGCATATAAGGAAGCTCATAAATGAAGTCCATATCGGGCCTCTAACAGTTTCTGCCTACGCCCCTTGTGTGGAGTAATAGAATCTCTTGCTTCGATTTAAAACGGAGAATTGATTCTATTTGTTTAATTCAAGTTTCCCGTGTTACTTATTTGTTTGTTTAATCAAGTTTGAGCAGTGCTAACTTATTAACAAATTAAGTCTAATAATTGTCGATTGATTGACTTGTCTTCCAAACTGCTATCACCAAACAATAGTAATAATTTTAAAAGTACCTGCAATTCGATAAATGCATTTATATATGCATAAATATACATACCTGATATATCCCAAAAAGGGTGCAGCAATACCACAAAAGTCAATATTCCAAATTTCAATCAGTACTGAACCATCTTTACTTGATACACCTCCGAAGATAATTCCCGTTACTCTTCGCGCAAAAGAACACAAATTCCAGTTTTTGCTGAAAAACCTTTTTCACGGTCAATTTTTTTCTTCTGTTTCTTTGCTGAAAGATGACAAAGGAAGTCAGGTAAAGCTCCACCTGTCGGATGATAATGTTAATAACGGTCAAAACACGAGTCGTGTTTATTGTTTCGAAGCCAATTTTTCCATGCTTGGATTGTTCCAGCTTCCGTGTAAGGTTGCTGACTTTGGAGATTTATCGCTTGCAGTAAAAACATCTATAGAGCTAACTACCAGTAATCTAAACAAACTATCATCGATTGATCTTCAAAAATATGGGCTAATCGTTCACAGGATTAAGTCCGTGTTCTTTTTAAACATGAAAGAACTTAATATGTTGTAATCTAATATTATAACAAGTGCATTATCATACAATTTTAAAAAGAACAGGAAATGAACATCGATGTCAAAAACAGAAAAATTGTAAAAAATATTGAGATTTTTGGTCATTCATGAACAGTTTTAAAGAAATTTGTGTTATTTTGAAAATTTTCTTTTGCTGTAATATTGCTTCATAAAAGCTTTTTTTCCCCCTTCTAAGAATGAATTTATAAAATGTACATATATTTGTAATTTCACAGATCCACAGGTTAATAGAACCATTTTAAATATTTTTCAACATTCGGCTAAATGGATAATATGTAATTAAGGTTTAAGAAAAGAATCAAGAGCGGTTGTTTAAGAAAAAAAAATGCTTAAACATTATAATTCTCCTTAAACATAATAATTTATACTTCTTTTGAACCATTTAAATTTTTTATGCACATTCTTTTCTAATTCCGTTAACTTTATTTAAATATTTTTTAAGCATATTGAAAACAATTTTCATCTGCCTCAAAAAAAAAAAAAAAAAAAATGTACAACACCTATAACTTATTTATTTCCACTCTTTAATAAATAAAATTGCAATTAATTTGCTTACAAATCATAATTTTGCATCTTGTTTTTAAAAATTACCAAAGTAGAATCTAGTTACAATGAATATCCCTTTAACGAATTTTTCAATTTAACGAATGTTATTTAAATTAGGAAAATAAAATTCTATACTTTCCCATTATAAATCTATCCACCTTAAAGAATTTCAGATTAATGTTTTTTTTTCTTCAAATTAAAAAAAATTATTGAAGTCTATAAAAGAATACTCACTTCAGTTTAACGAACGTTGAGCTTGCAAGTAAAACAGTCTTTATCGAAAAACTACAATTACAAACAAAACGTTTTCTTATTATTTTCACTATCCCACGATCTTCGAATTTTCAGCGTATCTCGAAGATTTTTCAGGAGGCATTGGGTAAAATTTCTTCCCCATGCACATCTTTAAAATTAAGGCTGTTCTTAACTGCTCTGCTCAACAAGCGAAAAACGTTCTCATACATTTACAAATTCATTTTTTAACGGAAAGATATAAAATTGGAAAGCCTGGCCATGGAAGCGATTTGGAATTGAACTGTTTTTTCCAATTTTTGATCAATCAATTACCCATCGAGTTATAAGCCATTTCGGTCACGTGACAGACCCGTTTTTTTTCGCCCGCTCATGAATGATTTTTCTACTTTCGCGCGGAAATTTGGTTCAAAACATCCACTTTGACACTTTTTTAAAAAAATATCTATTGCGTTTGCAAAAAAATGGAAAAAACAGCTCGATGACATAGTTTCTGAACAACAACACCAGCTAGTTTCATGCATTTTCGAACAAAAATAAATTAAAACTTATGTCAGGAAGTTGCCCTTTTTGATTTGAGAACAGCCTTAAGAAACTCTTCCTTTACATTCACATCCAATCGCTTTAGTCCTTAGTTTCTTCGGTTTGTCTTACACACATTTAAAACAATGCAGGAAGTCCATAGAATTTATTTTTGCAGCAGTCACCATCGAATGTGGCGAAAAGAACAAATTTCATTATTACTGAACTTCTAATTTGCAAAAATTCACATTTAGAGTTAGATTTCTTTTTTTAATTGGTAGAGAACAGAAAAATGAAAGTAGTTTTCTTTAAAAGAAAAAAATAACATTGCAGAAGCGATAAGTGCTGGAAGAAGGCGAAGAAGGTAGGCAGATGTCATGAAAGAATTTATGCTGCTACTTCTGCATTAGCTACCATTTTATAAGAATATAAAACTTTGAAGTCTCTGAAAGGTCTAATGTGTGTCCAAACAGGAAACCAATGTGACTTGGGGATTATCAAGCAATTTATGAAAATGTATTGATGTACTCTCAGTTTAAAGATACAACACAAAACATTTCTCCATTTCAAGATTTATATCGCCTGGTGAAGCCACAGATGATTCACATTCCACGCAATTTTATACAATATTGAGTAATATGTAATACTGTACTTGAGTAATATTGAAGATTTCATTTTGAAACTTTTGGCGTCCATTTGAGAAAAGAAAAAAATATCTTTATTTTTTGTAAATAATAATAATTAAAAGTTAATTAATGATATATATCAGCTTGAATTTTGAACTGTCAAGTATGTAAAATAAATTACAATTTCTTTATAGTTACTACTTGAATCTTGAAATTTAATGAATTTAATAATGGTCTTATAACAAATAAAGGTTCGCAATAATATACTCCATATTTATTCTACAATGGAACGTTAGCAGAAATTCAATATAACTTTAGTAAAAATGTGCAATTTTATTCAATGTAGAACCAAATTTAACTTTTTAAAAACGAAATATTCCATTTTCACGTTAACAAATTTTTCAGAGTAACGAACTTAATCGGTGGTCCCTAGAAATTTGTTGTAACGAGATTCTACTGTATCCAAATGTTTTTACATCTTTAGTGGAAGGTTCTACTTCTTTGGCCTAAAACTGATGTGGTTTTTACGATTTTCTTTTTAGTTACAAAAAAAAAGAGGTATCACCTTCGAACTTTTTACATTATATTTATTGACATTTCACTTATTTTTTTATTTTTTTGCGTGTAAAAAAATGAATAACATGTCTTGTGCGATTGCAGATGTACGCAATGTTCTTCAAATCGTCCGGCCATTCATTTTCTGGTCGCAAGCATCTCAAACAGATTTGGTCACCATATTACCCAGATAGCATGAATATTAGCAGCAAGTTTGATTTTTTCTGATATTATCTTGCCGTGACAAATTTGAATTGAGAAATTCGCAGCAAATCTCCCGTAAGGTATACCATCACCCACTTGCATGAGTAGTTTGTTGTGAAACTGAAGGGAAGACCGTCTTTAATTCACGAAAGTGACGAAAGCAAAAAATCCCTCTGTTGAGAGAATAGCAATCAGCACATAAGCAGAAATTGAAGAAATTTTATTCGGTTGGCACCACTTTTTCTGAACTCTATACTTATCAAATACCAAAAAATGCTCGAATTGAAAAGTACAAATATTACCCTACTTGTTTATGGTGATAAAAACGATGCATGCACCTTTTGACGGCGTGTTCGCATCAATAGACCTGATCAGGTCTATTGTTTGGTCCGTTAATTTGCAATAAATTTGATACAGCATGAATTTAACTTGCACGATAAGTTAGCTACAAGTTCAAAGTGTGGTGATTTCGGCGTTTGCGTTATCTTGCTGCCGTCTTGTTATGAACTTTCAGTCTTGTCATGCCGAGCTTATTGCAACTTTGCAGGTTTTCAAAACAAAACTGTTGAACATATTCTGCAAACCAAAAAGGCTACGTGGGTATGAAAGAATGTTAGATAATGGGCATATGTGACGTCACGCACCCGAAAAAAGACGTACTTCTCAACTTGTTGTAAGCAGAAACTAACAATTCTCGCAGTTAGTGATTTAAAACGTATTATTTCCTACATATAATACAATATATTATAACTACGTGAAAAGTACGAGCATTTTAGCATAATTTCAAGCAATTTAGTTCAAATTTTTGCCTACAGCTATCCAGATAGCATGAACATTAGCAGCAAGTTTGATTTTTTTCTGATATTATCTTGCCGTGACAAATTTGAATTGAGAAATTCGCAGCAAATCTCCCACAAGGTATATCATCACCCACTTACATGAGTAGTTTGTTGTGAAAATGATGGCAAAACTGTCACAAGACTTAATACACAAAAGTAGCGAAAGCAAAAAATTCCTCTGTTGAGAGAATAAACAATCAGCATATACGCAGAAATTTTATTCGGTTGGCACCGTTTTTTTTTAAACGTTATACTTATCAAATACTAAGAAAGGCTCAAATTGAAAAGTACAAATATTACCCTAACTTGTTTATGGTGGTAAAAACGATGCATGCATCTTTACGGTAGAGGTCTGCACGGGCCGGAATTTCCAGGCCCGGCCCGAACGAAATCTATCTTGGTCCGGCCCGGCCCGGTGTAAAAATTAAAAGTTCGGCCGAGCCCCGTCCGGCCCGTTTACATTTTTACAGTTCTCGGCCCGGCCCTATTCAATTTTTAAAAAAATTTTCGTTTTGTCTCGACATACAATTAATATTCTTTTAATGAATACTACATACATATTTATGGGAACATTTTACTGTATATTTTAGATTACTATGTGTTCGCAAAGCAGAAAACACACAATAGTAAACATTAACGAATACGTACAGTGTTTTAGTCATCGTCTCTACAGACGTTTCAAAATTCAAATAAGGATTCATTAAAAAATTAATGTAGTTTAGATTAAAGGGTTAAAAACATGATAACTTTTGAAGCTGTATTATAAAAAGCAGATTTGTGAAAATATTTCTCCCATTTTTAAGGTTTTTCTCAAATCCAAAAGAGGTACATTTCAACGCATTTTTGAATTCATTTCTTTTCGAAAACGCCTAAGATTGGCAGGTATTCTTATTCAGAAACTATGTAAATGCCGGTTTTTTTCTTAGGTAAAAGCAATATATCTTTCAGAAAATACTGCCAAAGTTAGCGTTTTGAATCGAATTTCCGGAAGCGATAGCACAGGAAAAAAAAGAAAAACGTACAGTCACGTGACAAGAATCTCTTAACTCTGTAAGTAATTTATCAAAAATGGACAAATCTATTCGATTCCAAATGCCTTCAATAGTCAGGCCTGCCAATTTTCTGCCTCTATAGTTAAAAATGAGTCAAGAAATGTGCCTGAAAGTTTCGCATTGTTCAGCAGTGAATATGAGAACTACCTTAAGGTATATTTCAAATATACTGTTAACAGAAGTTCCTTATCGCCATTAATACTTTCACAAAACATAATGCCTGGCCTGCACATCCTGAGAACGATTAGGACCAGTTCCGTCCCGGCACGAGTTTGCTGAAAAAATTAAACCCGGGATCAAACGTCATGTAACTGTACGATGCCGATCTCTACGATGGACATGTTACATTTCTGTATTGATGTTGTTAAACTCGCATCGGCTCGTGACGCACATTTATACTTCTCGAGAAAGTCATATTCATTGAAAATGTTTCGTATTTTATCTGTTTTGTTTAAATTCTTATATCGGGCCGACAGGCCCGATTAATTTTTTTTATAGGCCCGGCCCTGCAGGCCCGATCAATTTTTTGCCGGCCCGGCCCGTTTATTTTGTCTGTCGGCCCGGCCCGACCCGTTGAAAAAATTGTCCTAATTCTGCCGGGCCGGGTACGGGCCTCGGGCCCGTGCAGACCTCTAGTGCGTATGCATCGATATACCTGATCAGGTCTATGGACCCCTTTGAAGGGGTTAAACTTATAGTGTAACAGTTATAAACAGTTAATGTGGCATGGTAAGATTACTACTTTGCAGTAAGTTTGCATTATTTTTCATTACTTGTTTGCCGTTAATTTGCAATAAATTTGATACAGCATTAATTTAACTCGCACGGCAAGTTAGCTGCAAGTTCAAAGTGTGGTGACTTTGGCGTTTGCATTATCTTGCTGCA
Source organism: Maratus speciosus (assembly GCA_963932465.1). Taxonomy (NCBI): domain Eukaryota; kingdom Metazoa; phylum Arthropoda; class Arachnida; order Araneae; family Salticidae; genus Maratus; species Maratus speciosus. Next base: position 418,357,544 of record OZ010791.1, read on the forward strand.
ACCTTGTTATGAACTTTCAGTCTTGTCAGGCTGAGCTTGCTGCAACTTTGCAGGTTTTCAAAGCAAGACCTCTGCAAATTTTCTGCAAATTAAAAATGCTATGTGGGTAGTTGAATTGTCACGCAACAAGCCAATTTGTTGACAAATATGCACATTATCTAATCTTTGGAGTTTATATCAACATTTAGTTTAAAAAGTTTATTTTTGATTATTTATTTTCTACATTTTAGATTTTAAATGTTCCTTTGTTGCAGTTTCATAGCTATTTGGCCTATTTTGGCGAACGTGTATTGACACATAATTAAATCCATTATTATTTTAGCTCGTATACAATTGTACGAGTTACAGAGAATATTTGGTGTTTTATCACCTGTGGTAGGGTAACGGAGAAATGCTCTTAAAATTGATGTATTAGGTTATCATTAAGTTTTAAAAAAAGTCCTTCCGGCCAGTGCCGGGAGGAAGAGGTAGCTTTCAAATTCCTTATTTTTAAAATGCCAACTTATATTATTCAAACACAAGAAGCTCAAATTAGTGGAAACCGAATATAGGAGATTCAATACTAATTTTTATCAATACTAAATCATTATGAATGAGAATTTCGCGAAATTAGTCAGCTTTATCCAAGCTGCTTTTATTTAAAGTAACTTATATTTGGCTGAGATGTTGATGTATACTATCCACATGCCTTCTTACATGGAAATAGGCGAATACGTGTGTTATCGCGTGACAAATACAAGATCGTTTCAAAATGTTTGCCATACTAGAAATTCAAAGTGCTATAATCCAACCATTTTTTAAGATATAAACAAAAGAACAAATTTTCAGAAACAAAATCTGCTCCGGAAACTTTGTATCAACGTCAAACACATAAAAAAATCTTTTTCATTTTCCAATTTTTTAATACCTCATTTTAAATTTTAAATTTAATTTTTTTATATGGCAACCCTTTTAAAACAAGATGGCGAATGAAGCTGGCCAACGAGCTCGGTCGAGACATTGCTATGTACTATGTACAGACCAAGTAACATCGAAATTGGTTCATAAATACGCTTGTTATCGCGTGACAAAAATCAGGTCGTTTTAAAATGTCAGCCAGAATAGAAATTCAAAATGCTATAACTCAGCCATTTTTTTAGATATGGACGAAACAAAAACTGTTCCGGAATCTTTGTATTAAGGTCAAACACATACAAAAAAAAATCTTTTTCATTTTCTAATTTTTTGGTATCTCATTTTAAATTTAAAATTTTCTTAAATGGCCGCCATTTTGAAACAAGATGGCGGATGAAGCTGGCCCACGAACTCGGTCGAGATATTTGTATGTACTATGTACATACCAAGGTACATCGAAATCGATTCATAAATACGTCTGTTATCACGTGACAAATATCGGGACGTTTCAAAATATCAGCCACGCTAGAAATTCAAAATGCTATAACTCAGCCATTTTTTAAGATATAGACGAAACAAAAACTGCTCCCGAATCTTTGTATCAAGGTCAAATACATAAGAAAAAAATATTTTTTCAATTTTTTGGTACCACATTTCAAATTTAAATTTTTCTTAAAAATTTAAATGGCTGCCATTTTTAAACAAGATAGCGGATGAAGCTGGCCAACGAACTCGGTCGAGACATTGGTATGTACTATGTACAAACGAAGTTACATCCAAATCGGTTCATAAATACGCCTTTTATCGCGTGACAAAATTCAGGACGTTTCAAAATGTCAGCCACGCTAGAAATTGAAAATGCTATAACTCAGCCATTTTTTAAGATATAGACGAAACAAAAACTGCTCCGGAATCTTTGTATAAAGGTCAAATACATAAGAAAAAAATATTTTTCCATTTTCAATTCTTTGGTACCACATTTCAAATTTAAATTTTTTTTAAAATTTTTAAATGGCCGCCATTTTGAAACAAAAGGGCGGATGAAGCTGGCCAACGAACTCGGTCGAGACATTGGTATGTACTGTGTACATACCGAATTACATCCAAATCGGTTCATAAATTCGAGAGTTACAGTATGACAAAGGTCAGATATATATATATATATATATATATATATGGATATATATATATATATATATATATATATATATATATATATATATATATATATATATATATATATATATATATATCAACTTTTGAACGGAGGGTGGTTTCGGGGTCTGGGGGTCATGATCGATGAAAATATACCAAAATTTTTTGAAATCGCTTTCCTCCGAACGGCTGCAATAGGTAGCTTTTTGTAATGAAAGCTACCTAATAATAAAATGTTGTATTGCCATCGGAAAGAAAACATGTGAACGTAATTTTTATAATTTTAGCATATCAATAAGACAGTAAGTGGGTTAAAAATCAATTACAAAATTCCATCTTTACATACAAAAACCGAGTTCAGTTAAATAAAAAGTGTAACAAAACAGTGCTTCTTTAAAAAGCCATTTTAAATATTTCATACTACTTCTTAAAAACACAATACGTTGCTAATTGTTAAAAAATACATTACAACATTCGGAATAAATTTACAAAAGTTCCAAGTTCCGGTAAATCCAGGGATTAGAAGGGAGCAATATAATACCTTTGGAGTTGACGCAGTTGGTGCCTATACAGCAAGCATGATATTAAAAAGTCAGCGAAATATATTCGCTTCAAGCCTTGTACTGAAAATGCATACCCCCCCCCCCCCCCTTGATCAAGCAAATAATTTCCTTTAGAGAAGCAAATTTAAAAGATTTAAACAATATGTTATCTAATGTAATGCATAGGTTCCAATGGTTACGGATTTTCAATACCATTATTATTATTATTATTATTAATTCTCTTCGCTTTATTTAATCGTAGATTTTTGCGTAGAATCTGTGGTTTTATAATGCGAAGATTTTTTTTTAAATAGTAGTATCGAAAATTCGTAACCCTTGGCACATATGGTAATTTTAAGATAATGTCAAAATTTAATTTGAGAGGTAAAAGTTGAGAAAATAATCAAAAAATCTTGAAATATAAAATAAATAATTATGTCTCAAAATAAAATAATTTATTCTTCATGCTTGCGTGTCTTACTGCATGACAGTATGACATTTTCACAGTATGATATCTTACAGTATGACATCTTACAGTAAGACATCTTTTAGAAACTCTTTACATATTTATGATCGATTTATCTGTTCTAACAGCCCGGAGGATACAAGCATGGTTAAATCTAAATATAAAATGAATAAAACATTTTAAAATTTCCCGAAAATCTCAAATTTTTCTCTTTTTTTTAATCCGTATATAAGGAAAATTGCAATATATGAATATCTTGTATAACGAAGTTTTGTACCAAAAATGTACCATAAAAAGATGTCTCCACGAAAATCTATTTCAAGATTCATGAATCATTCTTAACTGGAGAGAGATTTATAATCGAAATAATCGATAGAGTAAAAAATTATAATGCAGTTGAATCGAGGGACGGTGAAGAAATAATTGTTGAAAAAAGAATTAAGAGTGATGTTACCACTGAAAGTTTGAATAAACTTAAATTGTAACATATATCGAGAAATCTTCCAACAACATAATAACTGAAATGATCGTTGGAACTTGGAACTGCCATTTAACAAATTCTAAATATAAATAAATAAATATTTACTTATTTTAAAACTACGTGTATTTATGGATTTCGTTGAAATAAAATTTAGCTTAAACAAATAAAGGTATGCAATTTTTAAACTTAATTCAATTATTACTATAAAATTTGATGCGCACAAACTGGTGATTCGTATTTGGGGCATTCTCACAATGTTTTGACTTTTATGTCCCTGAATAACAATTTTTATTTTAATACACTTTTTTGTGTTTTTTTTATTTCATATACTGGGGAACATCCCATTGCATGATTGTATAACAATATTAACGAGATAAATAAGTTTTGAACGATGTTCGGGGTCCAAATACCAGGAAAACTCCTATACCGTCCCGTGTCCCTGACTGTATAAAAGTGTTTCAATAAAAGTAATTCGCTGTAATTTTTTTCCGAAACAGGGGCAATTGTTTTATATAAATATGTAGCAAAAAATTAACCTGCACACATTTTTACGATTGATATTATTTTTTGAACTCTGTTCCTGGGTTTTTCATCCTTACCGTCCCCCTTGCTAAACTTATACAGAAAATCACTTCAGATGCAGCCACAGAATTTTTTTCAAGTTTTTTCTCATGCAGAAGTATGCTAGAGAAAGAATGTCTAAAATTCTTTGACAGGAAATTTACCGCAGAATTTAAATCAGCATTTAAATATCAATTTCAAGATCGTGTCTTTATTGGTAGTCTTACCGCCCCCAAGGTTTATTCCTGCACTTTTCGAGGTAAATTAAAAAAAAAAAAAAAAAAAAAATTAATCCAATGTCAACAACTGTTTCTATAAATCAATGAACATTGTGGCTATCACTTAACATGATTTGCCTAAAAATAGGTGGTAATTTCCCTTACCGTTCCATCCATAACGTCCCTTTCTTCCTATACCGTCCCCCTTTTTTTGCATTACCGTCACTTCTTTAACACCCCTTTAAGACAATGTTATACAAAAATTCTGTATTAAAAATACTACATTTTTATTATTTCTTATTTGAATGTACTGTGGGTACTATGCAAATTCATTATAAGTAAAAATTTAGAAGAAAATAAAAAGTTATAGTGGTAAAATGGTAAGGAAAATTAAACTAGCAAGTTTAACTTAAACCTCAGTTAAATAAAAAAAATTTCGCTGCTGACCATTTTTTCTTTATTTTGAATCATTAAAGCATTCGTCTATTAGATTAAAATGTTATTTTAGCAAGTTTAATTTCACCCGATTTTTATTCCCGAAAGTCAAAAGATTGTGAGAATGCCCCATTTAAATAAAATTCGGTACTTCTTCGATAAATATGGGGAAACTCTTGCAAATGCGTTGATTTCGATGAATTATTATCAAATAGTAGAGTTTAAAATATAATTAGGAAATGTAAATACTTTTTTTTTAATTATTATGGAAAATAAACAGTTGTGATTATTATAATAGTTGTTGTTGTTCTAAACATTGTATGCAAGAAACATGCCCAATAAAAACGATGTACTTAACTTTATTAATTGGGTTATTTATATTGTAAATAAATCATCTATAATAAGTCCAGGTACAACGAGTAATTTTCATTTTTCCTTCACCTACGTTATAAGTGGTTTAAACTGTATTTCTGGTAACGTAAAATAAACAAATTGATCAGTTAACTTATTTTCTATAATGCAGGGCCACAAAGAACAAAATAATAAAATTTTCAAAAGAAATATTTAAAACCTACCCAAATCCAGTGAAGTTGAGGCTTTATTTTAACCTTTCGTATAACTAGAAAATGGCTTTGCATTTATTATTATTTTGTATTTACAATTACTTTTGTTATTATCTGCACGTAGTAGTAATAATAAATATCTGTACACTTACTTGTAATCTATGTTTTAGCATTTAATAATAATAATAATAATAATAATAATAATAATAATAATAATAATAATAATTCTCTTAAAGCTCCATACACCGTTGCTGAGACTTTTATTTTGGATATGCATTTTATCCTTTAAATTTAAAAATAGGGGCTACTTATCGGAAAAAATAATTTGTAATAAAACAAGAACGAAAAATCATGCGCCCAACATAGATTATGAAACACTTTCCAACACATTCCGAAGACTGTATATCAATAGTTTTCAGAATTTTTTGTTCATCCCTGTATATGATCTATAGATTGTTATTTATACTTACATGGTATGCTAAAAATTAGTTCCATTAAACGCATAGTACAGTTTAAAATTCCTACTCAGAAATTTCTGTCAATAAACGGAAATGTGCTCTATATCCTTTGTGTATCCCAGTATATGATCTATAAAATTTATACATACCAAGTAATGTGCTAAAAAATGATTACATTTTAAAACGCGTGCTACAACGGAAAAGCACAGCCGGCAATTATTGTTTATAGCCAGTATTGTAGAAAAAAAAAAAATGTGTGTCCCTGTAAATGAACGATAAATTCTATGCACATCAGATTCTACAGTAAGTGCTTATAGTACACCCCAGTGATATATGTATAATTTGCAATATGTTTAAAATAGTGTAATAGCATCTTTAAAATACACGATTTTCCCCCATAGGCTGTAATGGAATGGAATTATTTTGAGTGTCCCTGTAAATGAACATTAAGGGCTACACACTTCATTTTTAATACCGAACATACCATAATAATTTCCAATAATATATATCAATTTCATGATAATCGCACTATATTTACGGGTGTGAAACCACGGACAGACAGAGGGACAGAAAAACCCATTTTATAAACACTTTTCAACTTTGTTGGAAAGTGTCAAATAGAAGAAAAATACTGGAAAGTTGGTATGTATGTCTAATTCTGTTATAACGCGAAAATTTTCAAGCGCCTTCCAAAACTCTTCCACAGCCTATTGTCAGATTATTAGTATGCAAAATAACCATATTTATTAGATTTATGTAAATGGCACATTTCTTACAATTCAGTAAACCCTAATTTTTAGGTGTGTTCGTAATTATATGAATACGTAACTCCCATAGTCGTCTTCTGGTACGTCTGTCTGTCCGTCTATCCACATATAACAGCGTAGAAATTACATAATCGAATGGTTTGAATATAATCGTTGCAGAATTTTATCGCGTCATTTCAAATTTTATGAAAATCGAATCAAAATTTAAAAATATATTAATAAAAGTTTTCTTCATTCTATTAAATCCTATCAAACGTAATTAATTCAATGATATCCCATGATAGGTAATGATTCTAGGTTGCCATGGTGATGGCGTCCTATTTAAGATGGAGTCATATTATTTCCATATTATTCAATTTAATATACAGGGTGATTCAAAAAAGATGGGAAATTTTTAAGAGGTGATAATACACACCCAAACAAACATTTTGTATCAAAGAATGCATGGTCGAAAACTAAACCTAAAAAAGTTAGAAGGCGCTAAAAGTTATGTTCTTATACGAGGCAAAAACACACAATGAACGATTAGTTAAGTTACGAAAACAAATTTAATGGCATTTGATTACAATAAGTGCTCAAAACATTGACCGGCAGCTGTTATGCACGCAGTACAACGGCGAAGAACAGATTGGCAAATTTTCTGAAACACACCAGGCACCACCGCGCTCGCCAGATCTTTCATGTCTCGATTTTTTTTTTTTTTTTTTTGTGGGGACAGCTAAAGGCTCTTGTGTATGAGACTCCCATTGAATCCGCAGAAGAACTTGTCGCCAAGCTTTCGGCTGCTGTACGGGAAGTTCGCGATATGCCTGGTGTGTTTCAGAAAATTTGCCAATCTGTTCTTCGCCGTTGTACTCAGTGCATAATAGCTGCCGGTCAATGTTTTGAACACTTGTTGTAATCAAATGCCATTAAATTTGTTTTCGTAACTTAACTTAATCGTTTATTGTGTGTTTTTGCCTCGTATAAGAACATAACTTTTGGCGCCCTCTAACTTTTTTACGTTTAGTTTTCAACCATGCTTTCTTTGATACAAAATGTTTGTTTGGGTGTGTACTACCACCTCTTAAAATTTTTCCCATCTTTTTTGAATCACCCTGTATATCGGGTGACTGCGCCAGTAGTTGATACCCCTCCAGTAGTTGATCAAATTTTTGAAATATTGCGCCATTTCAGGCGGAAATGAGTTTTACATGTGGCACTAGACATAATATTTCTGTTTGAATATTGGAGCACCTGTTGTCACATTGTTGTCAGCTTCCTACTGTAAAAAAAGCCATTTTATGATTTTTTTTTAATTAGAAAATGTAAAATTTAGTTTTTGATTAGTTGAAGACAATTGAAGAGCTAAGTGGAAGGACATGTTAAATAACAAAAATTACATTTCAAGAAATCTGAGGGGAAAGATTTCGCTATAAATTTTAATTATTTATTTTCTGTTTGATACCATGTGTTTAAAGTATTAACAGGTATGGCACTAAACTCTCTCAGAAAAACTTATTCATATTTAATTTTCAAATATTAAAAATTATCAATATTATTGACATTATTAAATAATAAAATATTAAATGTTAATGACTAATCCCTTAAATCTTCAAGACTAAATAGAATCTTAGTATTTTAGCTTCACCATGTGATAGGATACCTCATAACGCTTTCATCCAAAAGATAAAAGAAAAATTTACAAAATGTAGCATAACATGTTCATTCATTCAGCTCTTCAATTACGGTAAGTTAAAATAATACACTTTCATCTTGCTTATTTCAAATAATAGTTTTATATGAATTATTGTTAATCACAGCTTAAGCATGATATTTTAAAGATTAATTTTGGAATTTTCGACTGATTTCTTCAATTGATCCACTACTGGGGAAATGGCACTTAAAGAAACTATTTGCTTATAATTTTGTTGCTATCTAATTTTAGCAGATTTCATTTTTGCCCATGATACGACATTCATTAAGGGTTGTAGCAATCATGTTAGTTTATTCTAAAACTTAAAAGGAAGGAAATATAATAAAAACCCCATAGCACCGACCTTATTTGATCAACTACTGGCTCCGTCACCCTAATCATAATAAATTTTGTGTTCATGCATTTTTGCATAAAAGTGCAACAGCTATTGCACCAGGATCTGAATGTTTATAAAACTGGTTATAGTACGAACGGTACCTCATTTTCCACGTCTGACGTACAATTTCCGACTTGTTGTCATTCAGATAGCTACTTTTTTTTTACTTAAAAGTCATTTTTCCTCAAAATTTAAATAAAATTGACTTGAAAGTGTTAAAAAATGGTTTTTGGTTTGAATATATTCAGATTCGTTCTTGAAAGTTCAACGAGTTCATCTGATGAGATGAACTCTCAGTAAAGTATATAATTACAGACATTTAGTTGTAAAAGATTTGAATCGCTGCTTATCTTTACAGAAATTACGAAAATTGCTCGAAGAAGTAATCTTGTCATAAAAAAAAGCAAGACCTTTTTTTCCGTTTTGGTGAGAACATATAACCTTCATTATGTTCAAACCGTTAAGATGATTACCGGATAAAATCAGTGTAAACATGTTCTCGTTACGTTTGAATAGTAAATCTTTTCAACTATCACCAGTTTAAAAATATTCGAACGAGTATCATTATGCGCAATTCAAAAAATTTTTTTAAAAAAAAGAAAGAAAGAAATATGATTAAATTATATTTCAAATGCACAATTTGTCATGAATCCAATACTGTATGAAATGTCGGTTTCAAATTGACTGATTTTATTGACGGGTTTTTTTTTTTACTTTCTTCTATCTTTACAAGAAGAAAGCGTTGGATTCGTGAAAATTTTCGACTTCCGGTTTCCGACGGATTTACACGTTTTAGGGGTCAGAGGTCCCAAAAACACATGTTTTTACAAAATGTCTGTCTGTGACACTGTCTGTCTGTCTGAATGTGACACAAATTTTGTGGGCGCTCTATCTCAAGAACTAACGCACGTAATTTAATAAAAATTTATATTCAGGTAGTCCCTGATATAAATTAGTGTTGTTTAGTTTTTTGGTATAAATCTCCCAACTGGTGGCTGTATTTTTCACGATTTCCGCAATAGCTGTATCTCAAGAACTAATGCATGAATTGTCATCAAACCTAATATTCAGTTAGTCCCTGATATAAATTGGTCCTGATTAGTTTTTGGTATAAATCGCCCAACAGGTGGCGATGCTATGCAGAATACGTTTATGATTTCTGAAATAGCTCTATCTCAAAAACTAATGCACGGATTTTCATCAAACTTCAGCTTCAGTTAGAAGTTGACATAAGTTGTTGCTGATTAGATTTTGCTGTAAATCATCTAACAGGTGGCGCTGCCATGCTGCATTTTTCAGGAAGTATTAACATGTATCAGATAGAAGAAAGTTTTTTGTCACATCAGACTAGTTCTGTGTTGAATTCATGGGATAGCCCAGGGAGCGGGGAGATTTCCTCCCGAAAGATTTAAAATTTTATATTAATTAATGGTCTGAAAAGGCAATATCCCTTCAGAGCTACAGAAATCCCCATCCGAGAAAAATGTCGGAATTCAATACTGATATTGTCAATCAGCGCACGGTACAACACTAATTTAGACAGTTCCGCGCAGGAAATATAATCTTGCAAAATGAACCCAGAGAAAGAACAGGGATCGTCCCATAAAAGCCTGAAAGATCACTATTGAAAAATAATCCTACTATGGATTAAAGCATGAGAAAAAAAAAAAAGTTATGCGCACACATACTCACGGAGATAAATAAATAAATGTGTAATGATTCTAATTCTGTCCTTCTTAAAATTAAAAATAAGGTATTTTTTAGGATACCCTATTATAATAGTTATTATAAAAAACATTTATTTTTAGAACCGAAAATTTCCGTTTGTTGAAAAGTTTAGTCAAAGCATTCTCCGTAAAAAATAAAATTAAACATATTATTTTGAGTTAATTATAAGTTATAATTTTCAGATTTATGAACGAAGGTAAGCTTCGACTATGAAACAAAACTTTATTTTAAAAAAAATTAAAAATAAAATAAAAAACAGATGAAAAATATTCTTATTTACTCTCATAAAGAACTGTAATTCATATTAGTAAAATTGACACAGAGCATCCGAATCTATTTAATGTGAATTCGTTTAAAACATCAAATTTCAGAATGGAAATATGGTTGTAGCTGTAATAATAAAATTTGCTTTAAAACATATAAAAGAATATTAGAATAATATTTCATTCCTTTAAAACGATAGCTTCTGGCGGATAGTTTTTCATTAATCGCCAAAGATTACACTTTTTGGCAACCTTTTTAACAACTTAAAAAAAATGCCAGTGTTATAGTTCGTCAAGTGAAGGAACTTCTTGATGTACTTTTACAGCGTGACTGACACGATATGGTTAGGTCAGACATTTTTCCCCTCCCTACAACACAAGAAAATAAAAGTAAAGAAGACCATTAAATGACAAAAAAGTTGCTGTTCCGTAGCCTGACCTTATAAATTTCTCAATAGGGTGAGGTCGGCCAAAATGAAACTAATAAAAAAAAAGAGAACAAAGTACATCCTTTTATTATTTTCTTTCGTACCATCTTTATGCTTTGTTAGGTAGGCGTTCTTTGCGAAACTTTAAAAAAAAAAAACAATTACTCGTGAGTTAAGACGACAAAATCCAGTATCACAATTTCCGGAATTAAGTTTTCTGCTTGAATGCACTTGTTTTGGTCAGATACCGGAAATTTCACAGTATATTCCTAAATAAAAAAAATTATGAGTTTACAAAATGTGATTGAATGCCGTTTTCAAACGTGGTATAACATCGAAAATTTCACTGATTCTTCATGTATTATACAAACTTAGGAATTCAGAAAACTGACGGTGTTACGATCATCTGCAATGAAAAAGGCCCGGTAAAACCAGGGCTTGTCAACCATAGATGCGTGGGCAAATTTTCGTTCCTCGACATTTATTCTTGAGCCCTGAAATATAATATTCCATAATATTCCATAATTTACTGTACTTATGGAAAAATGGAGTAAGAATGGATTTTGATGGAAAAAGGGAAAGCTTTTCTAAGATAAAATCTTCTGTTAAACAAACAAAAAAAAATTACAGAATTCTTCACGCTAGATAAGGGCAAAATACTTTGTGGTTCTTTCCTTCTTTATTTCTTCTTTGGTTTATTAGTGAGAAGTTGCCGACCTAGGATATCAGCCAGGGTAGCCTAGTGGTAAAGCAACAGCACGGTACGCTGTGGACTAAGGTTCGAATCCTGGTCCCGGCTAATTTTTCACTCCTGTGTGGTTATTGTACTAATTCTTCTTTTTTGTTCTTTTCTTCTAATTGTTTTATAGTGTTCTTCACCCTGTCTTGTTCTACGTTTCAGCATTTTTCTCTTGCCTTGTCCTTTTTCTTAATCAATTACCAACACTGATCATCAAACCATTCAATGTTTTCCCTTCTTTCAAAATGAAGAATACTATATTGAAATAATAGTACTTTTTTATTCCAGATATATTATGGAATTAAAAAAATCCTAAACTTGATAACACTTGTAAGTGCCTCATCTGGCACTTATTGCATTCACATAACTTTCACTTAAATTAAATAATTTAACCAACTTTAAATCTCAAACGTTTTTATCAGTCATTCTACATTGCTATTCAAAAGGTAAGCAACAAACACAAAATGCTAATTTTCAAACAATAAAATAATTGCGAAGCGAGTACTAAAAAAGTGATATAAACTTCAGGTGTGGTAAATAACAACTATCCCTACAGCACAGCTTTAGATGAGATCTTTAGAGTGTCGTCACAAAAAGTCGCAAGCATCACAGTTACTACGGTGAAATAAAATCTGATACCTTTCATCCGTGTCTTTATTCCTTTTAAGTGCTTGTCATTTGGTGAGGTCACTGAGAACTCACGGTGACTTTGCTTTGTGAAGAGCCATCAGGTGCATTACAATTGAGTCAACTTGTGATTCCCCATTGTAAACTCATCCTGAGCGTTGCATTGTGATGAGTGACAAACAACACAATATATGAAGTCACATCGTGACTCTCAGGTAAACAACATTTGAAGAATCTAATGTGAAGTCACTATGCGCATTCCTTTGCGACAATTCACCAGATGACTTCATTTTGCTGTCACTTGGGGTCTCGTCACAAAACAGCTATCATGGTGATTTTATAATAGAGTCTCCAAACTATGAGAGTCACAAGGTGATTTCATTGTAAAGTCACCCGGTGACTTGTAAGCAATCAGGGTGACTTCTCAATGGAATGACCAAATGACGCTCACTTGAGAGTAATAATGAGACGAATATAAAAGATATCACATTTCAATGCAATGTAGTGACGTTGACGTAAAGGAAAGTAACATCGACTGCCGTTCTGCTAAGGTAATACCTATTTGCTAAAGTTGCTGTTTATGTCATTTTCTTATGAGTGATCACAATTAACTTTTACGTTCGAAAATTAGCATGTTGTATTTGTTACGTAACTTTTGGACGTCAGTGTATTAAATTTAGTTAACTAGATTAAACACGTCAATTAGACGAATCTTTTCAATAAATTCTTGTTAATGATTTATCATTTTTCATTGCTACTGATATCTTCACAACATTAAAAGCCTATTCAACCTATTCAACCCAACGTATGCTGGGTACGAAATGAGGAGCTTGGGACGATACTTGCGAGGGGACTGCCCAAAGTTTAAAGAAGTTCCCTTGCACGAAAACGAAAATTTTGGTCATTGTCTCTTCAGGTGTGCTTCAGAAGACATAGCAATATAGTCAAAACTGACGAATACTTAAAAAATTCCTCACTTACTCACTCTTGGCAACATGTATTAATTATTCTTAGAGTACGCAGATCGATACCAAATCGTGTTGAGAAAAATCCCTATATACTGAAAGAAATATATACCGAAAAACAATGAAAATTTTTTTTTAATTATAAAATAAAAATTTTATCTAATCAGGAGACCTAATTGTCTGTTTTAGCCTATTAGGGAAGCATTACAAAAAAGAACATGGGCAAAGGACATCGTACATTGTTCAAGAATTTGTTAAGGTTCAATCTTAATTTCTGACATCGTGATTTCTAGACGTTAATGTGCAACATAATGATGACCTTTCACTTCATTTAAAGCAAGAAAAAAATATGTTAACATCCTGCTATTCAGAAATTTATTTCCCACTGGGTTTTTTGAAAAATATAATCTGTAAATCTGCATAATTGTAATTACAATAAATATGAGTTATGAACTGATAGAATTGAAGAACTTAATGGAAGAATTTAAGTTAGGTTACATTTTCTCAAAAATTGTGTTATTATATGGATGAAGGGTTATGGATATTCTATCATATAGTAAAATTAATATATTAAGATTCTAATTAGTCTTGTCACTCTATTAAAAGAAGAAAAAAATATGTTAAGATTCTGTGATTCACAAATTTATTACCCACTGGTATTCTTAAAAAATACAATCTGAAAATATGCATAATTGTGATTACAATAAATATGAGTTATGAACTGATAGAGCTGAAGAACTTAGTGGAAGAATTTAAGTTAGGTTACATTTTCTCAAAAATTGTGTCATTATATGTACGAAGGCGTTATGGATAGTCTATCATATAGTAAAAATTAATATATTAAGATTATAATTAGTCTTGAAGATTCAAGATATTATTTGTTAATATTTATTATTTTAATATTTAACGATTTAAATAATGTCAGTAAGTTTTAATATTTGAAAATTAAATGTCAATAAATATTTCTGAGGGTATTTTGTGCCATTTGTTAACACATTAAACATACGCTATAAAAATGAATAAATAAAATTTACAGCAAAAAGCTCTCACTTCAATTCTCCCGAAATTTATTTGTCGCATAACATTTTTTCCCACTAAATTCTTCAATTTTTATTTGCATGAACTTTTATATACATCCATTCAATGGCGGATCTAAGGGGGGGGCGAAGGGGCGATCGCCCCCCCCTTGGGCTAATAAAGGGTTTGTAAAGCGACATTATGCATCCTCACGGGAAATGACTTGGGGCGGAGCTCGAGCCCGGCGCGACCCGACCCGGGTCGCGCCACTTTAAATCCACGAGACTCAGACTGTGTCAGGTCTTTTCTCTTTTAGAGTCGGGTCGTGCACTGATCTTAATTTTGTCTGCAGATTCGGGTCGGACCAGACTTCTTTTTCCTCCAGATTGAGCCTGGCCTGGACTTCATTTTTCCTAAAGGTCTGCAATAGCCAAAAGTTACAGTTCAGGGTTCGACCCGGAATAAAAGCTAAGCATTCGGACCGTGTCAGCCCGTATGATAGGCAGCCTAAGAGAGACTGCTCAGGGCCGGCTAGGCCTGCCCCTTAGAGCTTAACGTCTCTCCCGGTATGTTCCCCGACACGTTGGGGCTCGTTAGTGAGTCCAGCCCTGTCCGGCCGTATGCAGACGGACAAACACAAAATGCCCAAGGGGCGACGCTCACCCGCTAAGGGCGTCTATGCACCACCGACCACAGAACCCAGAATTTATTTGAAAAAGGACAAAGTGGGATTACAAAAATTAGACGAATGCCTTCCCGCCAGATTCGGGTCGGGCCAGACTTCTTTTTCCTCGAGATCGAGCCTGGCCTGGATTTCATTTTTCCTAGAGGTCTGCACTGGCCAAAATTTCCAGGTCGGGGCTCGGCCCGGAATAAAAGCTAAACATTCGGTCCGTGTCAGCCCGTATGATAAGCATTTTTTGCCCGACCACGACCCGTGCATTCCTCTAAATTCTTCTTCCCAAGCCCAAGTTGGTCCGACCCGACCCGGGTCGCGCCAGTTTAAATCCACGAGACTCGGGCTGGGTCAGGTCTTTTCTCTTTTAGAACCGGGTCGTGCCCTGATCTTAATTTATTCTGCAGATTCGGGTCGGGCCAGACTTCTTTTTCCTCCAGATCGAGCCTGGCCTGGATTTCATTTTTCCTAGAGGTCTGCACTGGCCAAATTTCCAGGTCGGGGCTCGGCCCGGAATAAAAGCTAAACATTCGGTCCATGTCAGCCCATATGATAAGCATTATTGGCCCGACCACGACCCGAGCACTCCTATAAATTCTTCCTCCCGAGCCCAAGTTGGTCCGACCCGACCCGGCTTTCGCCAGTTTAAACCCACGAGACTGGGGCTGGGTCAGGTCTTTTCTCTGTTAGAGTCGGGTCGTGCCCGGATCTTAATTTTTTCTGCAGATTCGGGTCGGCCAGACTTCTTTTTCCTCGAGATCGAGCCTGGCCTGGACTTCATTTTTCCTAGAGGTCTGCACTGGCCAAAATTTCCAGGTCGGGGCTCGGCCCGGAATAAAAGCTAAACATTCGGTCCGTGTCAGCCCGTATGATAAGCAT
This sequence comes from Maratus speciosus, assembly GCA_963932465.1. Taxonomy (NCBI): domain Eukaryota; kingdom Metazoa; phylum Arthropoda; class Arachnida; order Araneae; family Salticidae; genus Maratus; species Maratus speciosus. The sequence goes on from OZ010791.1 coordinate 418,373,478, forward strand.
TATTTGCCCGACCACGACCCGTGCATTCCTCTAAATTCTTCTTCCCGAGCCCAAGTTGGTCCGACCCGACCCGGGTCGCGCCAGTTTAAATCCACGAGACTCGGGCTGGGTCAGGTCTTTTCTCTTTTAGAACCGGGTCGTGCGCTGATCTTAATTTTTTCTTCAGATTCGGGTCGGGCCAGACTTTTTTTTCCTCCAGATCGAGCCTGGCCTGGATTTCATTTTTCCTAGAGGTCTGCACTGGCCAAATTTCCAGGTCGGGGCTCGGCCCGGAATAAAAGCTAAACATTCGGTCCATGTTAGCCCATATGATAAGCATTATTAGCCCGACCACGACCCGTGCACTCCTATAAATTCTTCCTGCCGAGCCCAAGTTGGTCCGACCCGACCCGGGTTGCGCCAGTTTAAATCCACGAGACTCGGGCTGGGTCAGGTCTTCTCTCTGTTAGAGTCGGGTCGTGCCCGGATCTTAATTTTTTCTGCAGATTCGGGTCGGTCCAGACTTCTTTATCCTCCAGATCGAGCCTGGCCTGGACTTCATTTTTCCTAGAGGCCTGCACTGGCCAAAATTTCCAGGTCGGTGCTCGGCCCGGAATAAAAGCTAATACATTTGGTCTGTTTCAGCCCGTATGATAAGCATTATTGGCCCGACCACGACCTGTGCACTCCTCTAAATTCTTCCTCCCGAGCCCAAGTTGATCTGCAATCTTACTTATTTGTCATTCGTAAAAATTATATTTGTTTTGTACATTTGTTTAGAGAAATCTTTAGAAATTTAATTTGATTTGATAAGTTACAGAGATGCATTTTTGTAAAATTTACTTTTTAGGTGCGTTCGTAATTATATAAATACGTAGCACCTATAGTCGTCGTTCAGTGCGTCCGTCTGTCTGTCTGTCCGTCCGTCTGTCTGTCCGCATATAACAGAGCAAAAACTACCCAACCGAATGGTCTGAAATTTTAAATATATGATTATTGCAAAATTTTGTCGAGCCATTTCAAATTTTATGAAAATCGGATGTATAGTTTAATTACAGGGACAGTCAAAAGTTTTTCTTTACATTACCGCCAATGGGAAAAATTATTGCAAGTGCATTTTAATGATGTTACAGCCTTTCGAATGGTCTGAAATTTTAAGGATATAATTGTTGCAAAATTTTGTCGAGCCATTTCGAATTTTATGAAAATCGGATGTATAGTTTAATTACAGGGACAATCAAAAGTTTTTCTTTACATTACGGCCAATGGGAAAAATTATTGCAAGTGCATTTTAATGATGTTACAGCCTTCCGAATGGTCTGAAATTTTAAAGATATAATTGTTGCAATATTTTGTCGAGCGATTTCAAATTTTAGCAAAATCGGATATATAATTTAATTACAGGGACAGTCAAAAGTTTTTCTTTACATTACGGCCAATGGGAAAAATTATTGCAAGTGCATTTTAATGATACTACAGCCTTCCGAATGGTCTGAAATTTTAAAGATATAATTATTGCAATATTTTGTCGAGCCATTTCAATTTTAGGAAAATCGGATATATAGTTTAATTACAGGGACAGTCAAAAGTTTTTCTTTACATTTCGGCCAATGGGAAAAATTATTGCAAGTGCATTTTAATAATGTTACAGCCTTCCGAATGGTCTGAAATTTTAAAGATACTAGGGGGCTCTGCCCCCTACGAGCTACGCTCGTCAACCCCCGTTCAGACACCGCAGACTCTAACAGCACGCTAATTTGACCGCCTTTAAAAAGATTTCGGAAGATTGAATTATAATTTGAATCTGACAATTATAATCTGACGTAATTTTCACCAAACTTTTCTTTCACTTTTTAATATTCACGTCAAAATACTTTTGTTAGAAATGAAATATTATGATCATCTTAAAATGTCAAGTAAATGTCTCGCGCAATTTTTAAATTAAAACTGTTTTGCAATATTATTTTTTGTTCATTTTACGTAATAAGTGTAATATGACGTAAATTCTCCTATTTAGGACTTCTAACGCATGTTACTGAATTTATTATTTTACAATATTCTTTCTCATTTAAAATTCACGTTAACTATAGTTTTTATGAAGTAATTTTCAATGAGTTCCTGCTTTTTATATTTTTTGTTTATAATAGTCACGTGTAAAATAAATTTTTAATTTGAAGCAAACATTATTGGTTGCGCTTTTTATACAGTTGGCAACAGTTTAAATTAATACAATTTCTCTATTCTAAAAAAAAGTAACTACCGCTGTCACCGCCGCCGCCGCCGCCGCCGCCGCCGCCGGTTTTGAATTTTTTGTGACCGGAGGTCTTTCTTCGTTAATATTAAAAAAACTGTTGCATACAAAAATATGAAAATCGGTAGTATTATAGAGAAATGTTTGATAAACACGCTAATGCAGACAGTTTTCAAATCGAAGAATTATTTTAAGAGATATTTAATGCCAAAGTTGGACAAAATCGTTCCATTAAAAAAGTTTTATAGGAGCAAAAACTGTACATAGGAATTTAATCATTTTTAGATCATTTTATGCGTCAGAATTTCCCGGTGTGCAGATTGCAGTTAGTTCTTTAATTTGAAAAATTTTTCGAGGTTTTATTTCTATTTTAAATTCAAATTTTCAGCATTTCGAGAGATATTTTTTACAAATTGTAGAAAATTGTATTAATTTAAACTGTTGCCAACAGTATAAACAGCGCAAACAGTAATGTTTGCTTCAAATTAAAAATTTATTTTACGCGTGACTATTATAAACAAAAAATATAAAAAGCAGGAACTCATTGAAAATTACGTCATAAAAACTATAGTTACACGTGAATTTTAAATGAGAAAGAATATTGTAAAATAATAAATTCAGTAACATGCGTTAGAAGTCCTAAATAGGAGAATTTACGTCATATTACACTTATTACGTAAAATGAACAAAAAATAATATTGCAAAACAGTTTTAATTTAAAAATTGCGCGAGACATTTACTTGACATTTTAAGATGATCATAATATTTCATTTCTAACAAAAGTATTTTGACGTGAATATTAAAAAGAGAAAGAAAAGTTTGGTGAAAATTACGTCAGATTATAATTGTCAGATTCAAATTATAATTCAATCTTCCGAAATCTTTTTAAAGGCGATCAAATTAGCGTGCTGTTAGGGTCTGCGGTGTCTGAACGGGGGTTGACGAGCGTAGCTCGTAGGGGGCAGAGCCCCCTAGTTTTCTAATATTTGTAAAAAATATTTTTCGAAATGCTGAAAATTTGAATTTAAAATAGAAATAAAACCTCGAAAAATTATTCAAATTAAAAAACTAACTGCAATCTGCACACCGGGAAATTCTGACGCATAAAATGATCTAAAAATAATTAAATTCCTATGTACAGTTTTTGCTCCTATAAAACTTTTTTAATGGAACGATTTTGTCCAACTTTGGCATTAAATATCTCTTAAAATAATTCTTCGATTTGAAAACTGTCTGCATCAGCGTGTTTATCAAACATTTTTCTATAATACTACCGATTTTCATATTTTTGTATGCAACAGTTTTTTTTAATATTAACGAAGAAAGACCTCCGGTCACAAAAAATTCAAAACCGGCGGCGGCGGTGACAGCGGTAGTTACTTTTTTTTAGAATAGAGAGATAATTGTTGCAATATTTTGTCGAGCATTTCAAATTTTAGGAAAATCGGATGTATAGTTTAATTACAGGGACAGTCAAAAGTGTCCCGTTACATTACGGGGAATGGGAAAAAATTATTGGAAGTGCATTTTAATGATGTTACAGACTATGCAGTTTATGAAGTGCAAAAAATTATACAGTCAGTACAATATGGGGTGCAAAAAATAATTATAAATCTAGTTATAGTACGAACGCACCTCATTTGCCACGTTTGACGAGCAATTTCCAACTTGTTTTATGTGGGTTGGACCTGTGCTTGGGCCTGATAACTTCAGCCCTCTAACTGACATATCGAAGCCAGCTTAACTTTTTTTCTAAATGCTTAATTTCAGCCATCATCCCATAAGTGCTGAATATACTGGGTGTCCTAAAATGGACTGACTGATTTTAAAATTCAATAAATTGCAAATGGTAACAGATATTAAAAAAATACTTGCAGGAGGGTTATAGAAGTCGGGAACAGGGGTGATTATGTTCCAAATTTTCCGAAAATTTAACCCTCTCGCTGCGCAACCCGCGATTTCCACGCCAACATAAAAGTGGCAAAATTTGCGCAACCCGCAATTTTCGCAGCAAATCTATTTTTTTATGATCTAATTCTATTAAAAAAAAACCTGTTTCACAAAGATTTTGGGACATATTTTACTCCAAAATGTGTGCAGATTTGAAATGTGTAATAAAAAATACGCGCAATTTTTTAACCTATTTTGATAAAAAAAAATAATAACAATAATAATAATAATACGCAGCTCCAGGGTTAAGGCATTCGGCTCCAAAAATTTAGAAAATTCACCTATCCGAAAATTCGAACATACAAATAATCGCAAATTTTGATAAATGGTCTCCATAAAAAATCTATTTCGTCAATTGTTCGCAGAAAATAACTTCAATTTCGCCGAATGATCACAGAAAAAACGCGAATTTGGTCAGGGAGCCACGGAAAACATGCGAAATTCTTCAAATAATCACAGAAAACGCGAATTTCTTCAAAAGGCAGCGAAAAAGAACTCGAATTTCGTTAAAGGATCGCGGAGTAAACGCAAATTTTTTCAAATAGCCGCGAAAAAAACCCCGCGAATTTCGTCAAAGGATCGTGGAGAAAACACAAATTCCTTCATACAATCGTGGGAAAAAAATTAATTTAGTCAAAGAATCGCTTTAAAAACGCGAATTTAGTCAAAGGATCGCTGAAAAAACGCGAATTTTGTAGAAGGGTCACGGAAAAAAACGCGAATTTTACCAAAGGTCTCCAAAATTACACTAATTTCGTCAAAGGGTTGCAGAAGAAACGCAAATTTCATCAAAGGGTCGAAGACTAGCGAATTTCATCAAAGAGTCGTGGGACAAATGCAGTGGTCTCTTTAGAAGACAACACACTTACATACGTTTATTATTATAGGTATAATTTTTAACTTGAAATAATATACTGAACTAATTTTTGAAAAAAAAAAAAACAAGTTAACCCAAACCCAGCTTGCAGGAATCTACACTCAGCCTGAAATCGATCCGAATCCAAAACAGCTAACCCGACCTGCAACAAAAATAATTAGTGCCAGAAGGGAATCCCCCCATCTGCTGTAACCTTTCAGAAAATTTTCTTTGAATTTCAGATTTTTTTTTCTTTTTTATTCTACCCCTGATAATTTTTTTTAACTGCGATTCTTGATTTTAGTTTAAAATAGCAACAAAGATGGTGCTGGAAGCAAGAGGTGCTAAATCGGTTCCCGGAGGAGGTAGGCTTAACGACCATTGTTTACAGCGCCATCTGTCGCTGCTATTATACAGTAAAATCATGAATCACAGTAAAAAATCTCATGACATCTTACATAAACCTCCTGCAAGATTTTTTTAAATAGCTGTCACCATTCGAAAAGTACTAAATTTTAAAATCCATTTAAGGACACCCGGTATGTCTTTAAATAAGTTTCAAAGCATTCTTTACTGAATTACAACTCACCTTAGATATAAAGAGACAAGCAGTCTTATACCAAATTAGTATTTTTTACATAATTCTGGAGATTAAAAAGTATTCCTAATTAATTATTTGGACGTGTCTGTTATGAAGATTTTACTGCATATAGTTTTTATCTTCAAAAATACTTAGACTTTCTTTTAAAAAAAACGGGTCAACCCGAACCCTTCTCGCAAGTCGCAGTAGTGAAAACCCAATCCGAAACTGACCCAAACCGGATATAATGTATATCAATCTGCCGCAAACCCAACGCGCTAGGCGCAGCTAAAAAGTATTAGTCAACCAGACCTGTAGCAGAAAAGTAGAAGTCAACCGGGCCCAAACCCGACCCGCATCTAAAAAGTAGAAGTTAACCCGGCCCATAGCAAAAAAGTAGAAGTTAACCCGACCCACAGCAAAAAATAGAAATCAACCAGACCCAAACGCGATCCACAGCAAAAAAGTATAAGTTACTCCAACCAGCAGCAAAAAATAGAAGTCAACCGGACCCAAACCCGACCCACATCAAAAAGTAGAAGTATCACGACCCGCAGTGAAAAAATTAGCCCCGACCCGCGCATCAGATTGGAGTTTCCAAATTTCTAAAATCGCCCCCCCCTTGAGGACTCTCCAGATCCGCCCTTGATCCATGTATAAAAAGTCATTTAGTTAAAAAAAATTGTGCAAATGAAATCTAGCATCTTAAGAATATTTAACTTATTAAACTTCGCTGATCAAATCTAATAGTTTGATGACTTTTATTACAACGTAGAAAAGTGCATTTTAAGACAGACTACTAAAAATGACTTTACATTAAGATAAGATAAGCTTTGTCTAGGATAAATATCATCCTGAGGGAAGGTACCTAATCAGTCAAACGGTGATTACAACGTTGACCTATCAATCCCATCTTCTGGTAATGCTTATCAACTACTGACTGATATAGGTAAATCTTTCCATTCAGTGAACAAATTTTAGTCACGTTTTTATTCAGTGATTCTGAAATCGCCGTCGGCTCATCTCATTCAGGTATTGCTCCAATTCCGGTGCGGGTAAGGAAGAAATCTCTCCCATAAACTTAACTGTCTCAGTAGGGATTCAAATTCCAGACGTCACCTCAGAAGTTGCTACTATCAAAGGTTTACCCGCCCAAGTTTTTTATAGGATGGTGATATTTATAAATCAAATGATTTGCGGATAAATTTGGCATTATCTAAAAAAGAAAAAAAAGCTTTTGACATTCAACTGGAAAAATTGTATCACCCTAAAGCAGGTCTATGCAATTAAACTGAATGCGATGGATTTGGAGAGTTACAGATTTTTTCTAGAGTTATAATAAGCAATGATGGCATTAAATAAGCTGCTTTTTTTTTATTAAACCAAGATTTACCTTATTGTTCTTTTCTTTAATTTTTTTTTCTAATATTATGTTTGATTTTTGGTTTTTTTTTATGTCCGTTCGTAGTCATATAAATATGTAGCACCTATAGTCGTCGTCTGGTCCGTCCGTCTGTCGCCATATAACAGCGTAAAAACTACCCAACCGAATGGTTTGAAATTTAATACATACAATCGTTGCAGAATTTTTCGAGTATTTTCAAATTTTATGAAAATCGAATCAAAACTTAAAAAGATATTAATAAAAGTTTTCTTCATTCTATTAAATTCTATCATATGTAATTAATTCAATGATATCCCATGATAGGTAATGATTCTAGGTTGAAATGGTGATTACGTCCTATTTAAGACGGAGTCATATTATTTCCGTATTACTGAATTTAATATATATAATCGTAACAAATTTTGTATTCATGCATTTTTGCATAAAAGTGCAAAAGCTTTAGCATTAAGATCTGAATATTTATAAAACTAGTTATAGCACGTACCTAGTTATAGCACCTCATTTGCCACGTTTGACGTACAATTTCCGACTTGCTTAGTTAACTATGATTATTTAGAGAATTTTAAAAATACATATTTTTTAAGTTCCAAAAAGAACTAATGAGAATGCGATAATCTAATAGAAGAAGGTATCCGAAAATTTATCTATAATCACTGTATCCATTTTTAGTGTAATTTATATGAATATTTATCATTTGTTAACTTACATTGCGATTTATATTATGCTTATTATGTGTCAAAACAAAAGATTTTTTTCTGCCTTCTATTCTGTCTATGATGCATCATGTATTTATATCTATAACTATGCCTTTATCTAACTTTTCAGACGAAATTCAAACTTGCTTCTTACGAACGATTTTCACTCTAACCTTCCGAATAAACTTTTGTCACAGTCAATTTCATGTTGTGATAAATCATTCCAACTGATAGGGATTTTTTTTATGCTAACAGCACCACAGGTGGGGAATTGCGTTAACTACGCAATTTAAACTCACTTCCTAGAAACGACTTTCGCTTAGATCTTCAGAATCTCTGCCAAGATTAAATTTATGTTTCGATAAAAGTTTTCATGTGATAAGTGTTTTTATGCTAGTAGCGCGCGTGGTGGAAAATTTCGCAACTACGCAATTTAAATTCACTTTCTACTACAGTCGTCTCCGTTTAAACGAATATTGACGGTTCTAGAAATAATATTCGATTAAGCGGGTATTTGATTAAACGAGGAATCATAACTGTAATATTTAATGCTTAATAAAAAGGCAAAATAACCATCTACGGTATATTTAATTAACATCATAATAAATCGTTAACAGAATAACATAAACTAAAATAAATACAAATGCTAATATAAAGTAAATACGTATTAATTTAATGTCAGTACATACATTTATATGGTTTACATCACACTTAATGCAGCTCGTTTGAATTTGGTCAAAACTATGCTACTTCTAATTTACGTTACTAATACTGCCTTAAAAAAATCGTTCAAAGTGGTTTGTTTAAGTGGAATTTTACAGGAATAAATATCGAGTTATTTTTCGAATGAGTGCAAAATATCACAACTACCATCTCGAGTCTCGAAGTGACAGCGCATTGCCATTAAAGCCTGTTTAACAGCAAGAAGTGATGGTGGGGAGATCAAGATGGGGAAATCATTTGACCAGTCCATTATACACCTGCCGGTCGAAATCATTGCAGGAAGAACTGGAAATTTGTTTTCAGCGTAAAAGAACCGAAGATGACAAAAGGTGGAAGGAAATTCCAGTTGAAATGTGCTTTTCACGCCTATTTTCAAACATCGGTCGTACAGTTGTTATTCGATAAGGCGGGGATGTTCGTAAAAGGTATTTGGTTTAAAGGGGGTAAAATAACATAGAACCAATAGGAATAAATTTGGTTCCGGAAGATTCTATTCGAATAAGCGGGGTATTCGATTATCCGTGACCCGATTAAGTGGGGAGGACTGTAACGAATTTCGCTCACTTCTTCAGTATAAGCTTCTGATACGCTCAAATTTAAGATAAATGCACATACAGTGGGCCACGTAACCAGTAGTGGGCCACTAATTTTTAAAGTTTAAAGACAAGCCCAAAATGAATTTCTGAAAAACGACTGGAAGAAATCTGATTGACTAAGATCCTTAAGGGGGTTGGTCACTCAGCTTTCTCCTCTGTAAATCTATGGACTTTTGATGCATTCAAATATTTAAAATATCTTCTCGGAAAATTCATATTTTTAACATCATTTTTCTGTGTACTCTTCTTAAAGAATGTCTCTTTTTTTTCTTAGTTTTAAAAATATTTCTAAAATCTATGATGAATATAATACAGGGTGTCCAGCGAATAAGACCCTGATTTCAAAATTAAATATCTCAAAAACAAAGATCAATAGAATTATGCGGTAAACGGTTTGTTTATTAGCTAAGCTGTAAAAATGTTATACAGAAGTTTCAAAATTTAGTTGCAAATATCGTTAACAGATGGCGCTATAATCGCAATACTTGTAAACTGAGCTTCGAAGTCTAGAACACTAGCGTCTCATTCCTAGACGGCTTCCTATGGAAGAACGAAAATTGGGAAAGAGCACTTTTTCGTTGGGGTGATGGGCAGAAGTGGAGACATCTGGTCACAGAATTATTGCATCAGCTTCAATTTTAGAGAATTTCAATTAATAGAATTTTCAATAAAAAGTTTAGAGATCATTATATAAGAACTTACTAAAATATTTTATTAAATTCAATTTTTAATGATTTAAAAAAAATGATTCATGAATCATTATTATAAATGCTCAATGATTTTTAAAAAAGGCGTTTCTTTTAGCTTAATTAAATTTTAAAACCAGAAACTTTGGATTTTTTTATTCAATCTTTTTTCACAGTTTAAATAAATATTAAAAAGTAAAGATTTCCATTTTTTTCAAATCTTCCTCTACTTGGATTCGATTTCACGATCTACCAATTAGGAGAGAAAAGACATACCATAGAGATAGTGGTATCCGGACCGAAATAGCTTATAACAAAACAAAATTTGAAACAAATCTCAATTCTGTCAACACATGGCTCCGCTTCTGCACATTACCCAAATAAAATATTTTAATAAGTACTTATATAATGATTGCTAATTTTTTTATTGAAAATTCTATCAATTGAAATTCTCTAAAATTGAAGCTGATGCAATAATTCTGTAAACCAGATGTCTCCACTTCTGCACTTCACCCAAACGAAGAAGTGGTCTTTCCCAATTTTTGTTCTTCCATAGGAAGCCATCTAGGAATGAAACGCTAGTGCTCTGGAATTCAAAACACAATTTATAGGCATTGCGATTACAGCGCCATCTGTTAACTGTTTTTGCAACTAATTTTTAAAACTTCTGTATAACATTTTTACAGCTTAGCTAATAAACAAACCGTTTACCGCATAATTCTATTGATCTTTGTTTTTGAGATATTTAATTTTAAAATCAGGGTCTTATTCGCTGGACACCCTGTGTTTTATGTGTTAAAAGCGAGCGAACTGTGAGTAAGATTTTAAAACTTCCTATAAAATTAAGTGTATACTTTAGAAATATTTTGAGAACTAAGAAAAAAAAGATACATCTTTTAGGAAGTGTACACAAAAAATAAAAGTTAAAAAATTAATTTCCTGAGGAGATATTTTAAATATACGAATGCATCAAATGCCCATAGACTCTACATTAGTGAGGGGAAATGGGAAGCTGAGTCAGGGGCGCGCCGACCCAGTGTGCAAAGTGTGCACCGCGCACAGGCGCCAGAATAGTAAAGGCGCCAAATATTTTAGTCGAAGATGAAAAATTTGAAAATCTTTTATCCAATTTAAATTTATTAAATCAATATTTAAATTGAAAGTGTGTCATTTCTGACACATTTATGAGTTCGTTTTTACTTATAAGATATATGAAATTTGCAGATGCTCGTCAGCAGCTTAGCTTTAGGGGTGGGGGGAGGGGAGACTCTCAAACCGAAAGGCGCCATGGTGTCGAAAGGTAACGGTCGAAAGGCGCCTCGTTGTTGAAAGGTCACGGTCGTAAGGCGCCACGGAAGGGTTAAGTTCGCCGTCAAGCGCCTAAAATAAATTAAAAAATGCTAGAAACATAACAAATTTGGAAGGGTGACCGCGAATGTTCTTTTTGACATCCCTGCTCTAGATCAGGCCTGTCCAACTTTTCAGAAAGCAGAGGCGCACTACAGCATTTGGTAAACATGGAAGGCTCCATTATTCAAATAACTTAAAATATATAACAGTGATACACATCCTGACGATATAAAAACGGGTAGATATTATATTGCAGAATAGTAAAGCAACACCAAGCCTCCAGGTTATGCACGGTACCCATCTGAAAGTAAATTGCCGAAAAAAGCACAAATCAATCATAGCAATCGGCTATATTATAACGGAAACTACATAAATAAAACAGGATGTAGCTCAAACTGCAATGCATGTAAAAAAAACAAATGAAAAACTCCATTCGATTCCAAACAAATTTAATAGTCACGCCTATCATTGTATGCAAAGCATAAAAACGAGCCCGTGAGCATGTAAGAAAGTTTCATGTCATTTACAGTCGGGAAACAAGTTTTTGAGAACAACCTCAAAAGGAATTACGTTTTATTGAAATTTTAATTGTATATTTTATAGATTTGCTTCGAACAAAGAAAACACGGTCAAGAACGAGTTTCAATCGCGTACAGAGAGTTCATACAATAAATTTATCAATTACTAACTGCAATCTTACAAAATATAGTCCTTAAACGAATAATAAGACTTTGAAAATAACTTGGAATTATTTTATTAAATATTTTTCAATAATTGCCTTCAATAATTGGATTCAATTGAAAGGAAAAACGACCTAAAACAAAGACTTTGTAAAAAGTTTAATCTTGCCATTGTGCCAATTCCGCTTCGAAAGGAGGTCGTAAAGTTGCATGGCCACTTTGGTCTGTGCCACGTTTTTTCTATTAATATTTCGGCTAATTATCAACAATTCTTTTAGAAAATCATTATGGACAGTTCTTGGATGATTTCGTATCGATAGGTACCTCGAACTCCTCTCAACTCCTCCGCTGTTCAACGCGCCCGCCAAATAAAGTTTATGTATAACGGGAAACTGCGATTTTCTGAAAAACTGTATGACCTAGGGTAATTGCTATAGTTTTCCTGCAATATTTAAATAAATTCAAACTACTACTAACTTTTTCATAATTTTATTTTCAGTAGATTCGGAAGTAGGAGGGAGACATAATTTTGTCATACATTTTCGACGAATTTCTGAAAATATAATAGTATCTAAGAGTAAAACAAATATATTTTTGAGTTCTGTGTTAAGAGCTTTTTCGAACGATACCCCTCCCTCCTTTGATGATTTTTAAATGAACCTTAAATTTGTATGATTTTATATCTTTAACTCGATATTTTTTTTTTAATTCGTAGCCGCTCACAGTGTGAAAATAGGGGAGAAGCTGTTAATTGTTCAGATTTGTTATGTAAATTTTTTTCATGATTTTTGGAAAATTGTATGTGGTAGTAATGAACAAATTAAAACTTTAAAATGACCTGTACCTACTGATGAAAAAAATGAGTTAAGAGGAGAGGTGTGAGTGCTTAGTAAAGTACAGACCGAAAGCTTTAAAACGATATGTCACAGGAAAAAATTCATTTTATCCCCCCCCCCCCACACACACAGGGAATGCCCCTAATAATCTGGGGTCAAAATAGACCTCACCAATCGAAGGTACGTGAAGAGTTTCATCTTCGGTCAAGCCTTCAAATGAGCTGCCCAAATCTTAATTAGGAGCTCGGTTAGAAAACTGACCCCCCGGGGGTGGAATCTGAGTGAGCGGGTAGAAAGGTTCATAATATGAAAGAGTGGTTCAACGGTTCTCCGATGATATATCACATGAGGATTTAGCAGGCGTGCTGCGTACGCACTGCAAAATTACAAATCTCCAAGCTTTTAGTTCCACATTCCATCACCAGGGGGAGAACTCTATTCTTAACAAAACTGCTACTGAGCAAAACTCTGTTAAACAACCTACCCATAGTTAGTATATATTAGTCATCAGCCATAGTATATATTAGTCAAGGGGGTGGCGGACTTAAGCTATAATTTAAGTAATTTGCTGAAATTACTATTCGAAAATAATGGTAAGTACACTTTTGAAATTTTTACATTAAAAGTAATATTTATCCCAGGGCTCTGTCAAAAATTCGCATCTAAAACGGTAGAAAATGGTACGGTTTTAAATATTTGATCCCCCCCCCCCAATTTTTTTATCGCCTCCCTCTCCCTGAAATTTGATGCCCCCTACTTTTTAGAATCTTTATTGTGTGTTATAAACTGTCTGAAAGTTCTAAATCAATCGGTTCGTCAGTTTTTTTTAATTTATTAAATTCGCGTTTCAGCAAAGCATTTCTTTTCCTTTTTAAAAATCGAAATTTTTATAAAACAAAAACTTGCGGATCGATTTTTATAAAATTTAGATATTATTAAACAGCGTTTAAAGATAGGGCTAGATGCATAACTTTAAAATATCTAAATGGTGTATTTTTAAAAATTTGACTGCGTTCCAAAGAATCATAGTATAAAAATCACTTGTGGTTTCGAAAGACTGGCTTTTAAATTGAGAGTTTGAAAGGAATCATCCAATTAATGAAATAATACTTAATATCTGAGGTTGTAATTGAGTGACCGCGAAGAAATTTACATATCTGAAATCAGCGAAAAATTTTGCACCTGGATGAATAAATTATAAATCTATAAATTTATATTTGAAAATTTTATATTCGTTCGAAAATGTCCACTATTGAAAGACGTTGGTTGTCTGCAATCAACACCTGGTGTCCATGGGAGAGCTTTCGAAACTTTCTTTTAGAAGGAAATGGAAGCATTTTTTATAAATTTATTTGACGTGGATTTTTTTGACTTCCTGAAACCGTACCGGAATAATTTTTAGAATTTATAAAAGAGATTTTTTTTTGCGTCTGTTTGTGCAATTTTCTAGTTGTCAAGCCCAGTAACATTTATCGCCCAAGCAGCTCTGTAATTCTACTAACCTCTCCCCCATTCTTCGAGTTTTTGTTGTCTGCGGTTTGAAAAAAATCTATGCTCTTGTTGAATTATGAATACTTTTCATTCTTTTAATTTGGGCTTTTTAATTAATTTCTCAACTAATTATTAGAGATTTAAAATTCTGAAACTTAGGTGCACGGTGCTGCAGGAGAGGCTTTCGACTATCCTCACAAAAAGTTTGAGTCTCGTATGTGCCGTAGATTCTGCTATCCATCGTACACAGACAGAGCGAAACTTTGTTTTATTAGTATAGATATTTTTAATTTAGAACTTTTATTTATTGCACGAAAATTGGGAATTCGAAAAATGAAAAAAATCTGACAGAGAAGGTGTGACAAGGTAAAATTACACGTAGCTACTTAACAATGTAAACGTCGAAATGAATGTGCATTTTTCATAACACTTGTTATATAACCAGCATAGGACTTCTATATTTGCTAATATAAAATCAAATGTTCCGAGACTGGAACATTTTCGAATACACCCCTAATTATGTTGTGCCCCATAATTATAGCTTGTGGTAATTGTTTAATGCGCATCTTAATTGATGTTACATTACTTTAAAAGAAATAAAAGTACTATAACGCGCTCCGGTGTATTAAAAACATAATAATTTGAGAAAATATTTTTCTACTTTTATGTGTATTTACCATATTACGAACATCCCTTTCTTTGTGTCATAGTCCTACCATTGATTAATTCAACACAGCTATATTTCCAAATTAAAGTTTATTTGAACTGTTTTAAATGTAAATATAAATAAACGTCAGATCTTAAAAATTCAGGAAGTGATGGAGGTAAAAGAAGCTGATTTATTTAGGAGGTATGCCATTGTGGGGAGAGGGAGCAAACAGCGAAGCACCCACCTTTTAGGTATATCCGTTATTTCCATAACTGACAACATTCCTTATTTTTAATTCAAACAACACTATTTTTAGTAAGAAATTTAATTTAATAAATGAAATAAAAAAGAACCCTGAAGAAACAAGACACATTTCATGAAATAAATTTTTTGGTTCCAAATTCGTTCATTTGATTTGGAGAAATCCCCCGGCAATTTGGCTTGGCAGCTATGCATTTATACTCCTTGAAAAAAATGATAAAGTTTTTTTTTTTTTTTTTTTTTTTTTAAGGAGGAGGGGGGGTTAGGAATATGGGGCGCCAATTGAAGTCCTGCACACAAGCGTCGGATACTGCTGGCGCGCCCTTGAGCTGAGTGACCAGCCACCCTAAATGTTAACTTTCCATAAACTGTTTTGAATAATTGTTTTTTTCTGCCGGTACATTTGCTTATTTTCTAGAGTGTCTTCAAAAATAGACTGTTTGGCAAATTCTCAGAGATTTCATTAAGAGATTAAGTTTTTATTTCAAACATTGTTTTTTTAATACTATGTTTTATTTCAAATTAAACTACTGATGATTTACTCTATTACATTGTAAATAATTTGTTGGATAAGCCGAAAACTTAAAAATTCATGCATGAGAAGTTTACTAGGCTCACTACTGGAGCATAGAGGAAGGTAACATTTTTTAGCTCACAGGCTATCAAAGCCTGAGAGCTAATGTACCCGCCGGTTCCGTATGTATGTATGTACCGAACGCGATAACTCTTGATAGAAATATCTGATTTGCTTCAAAAAAATTTTCTAGGTTCATTCTGATAAGGCGCTTCCCTGATTAGTTTTGGGGGTTCATTGGTTAAGTATAAAGGGGGAGAACGTGGGGCTAATCCCCCTTAACTTAGATAAATGAGTTTTTCATGCAGAATTACCAGATGTTCTTGAAATTTGATATACCGGTTAATTCTGATAAGGCGCTTCCTTGATTAGATTTGAAGGTTAATTGTTTAAGTCTAAAGGGGGGGGTGGGGGTACGGGGGCTAATACCCCCTTTATTTAGATAAATGGGTTTTTCTATCCATTTCCTTCAAATTTCGTATACCGGTTTATTCTGATAAGGGGCTTCCCTGATTAGATTTGGAAGTTCATTGGCTAAATATAAAGGGGGGAAATGAGGGGCTACAACCCCCCTTAATTTAAATAAATGGTTCTTTCTATCCGATTTGCTTTAAAATTGGTATACGGGTTTATTTCGATAAGGCACTTATCTCATGACATTTGTAGGCTCATTACTTAAGTATAAAGAGGGGTAACGGGGGGAGGGGGGTAATCCTCTTAATTTATTTTTCGAAGGGCATTATTCTTTAAAATAAGAATATAATATACAATTAGTGCGAATAGCCTGTGAGCTCAATGCCATCAGTTTAACTGGGCACTTTTCTTTTTTATTCAGTTCCTACTATTAGTTCACACTCTCCCTATATTTATTTATTTATTTATTTATCTTGTTCAAATTTTCAATCGTTTGTAAAATACTTATTATTCATCCTATCAAGTTGAAATAATTTTTTTTAAACTTATACGGGATGACAATTTATGTTAATACAGTTTTTCAGTTCCTACTATTAGTTCACACTCTCCCTATATTTATTTATTTATTTATATATACATATCTTGTTCAAATTTTCAATCGTTAATAAAATACTTATTATTTATCCTATCAAGTTGAAATAAATTTTTTTTAACTTGTTCTGGATGACAATTGATGTTAATACAGTTTTTTCAAATATTAATTCATTAATTAAATTTTAATTAATTAATTTTACTTTTACATGGGAGACAAAATGGCGGCCATTGGTTATTGAAGCATTTAATGCATCTTCATATCTATAAGGGGGGCTACCATAGGGGGGACCCTGTTCTGTCGCCAAATACCGCCAAGTTTGTCCCCAACTTGGCGATATATCGCCAAATTTGGCGACCAAAATGAGTCGCCAAAAGTGACGCCAACTTGGCGATAGCTCTAATATTTCGCCAAATTCCCATAGGCTTCCATTGTAAACCTACTTGCTTATAGAAAATCAACAAATTGAGATATTTTAATGCAACAAAAACTAATATTAGCTTAAGGGATTATATTGAATTTTTCTTTGATGACCTAAGTAGGAATTGACTTTAAAAACAAAATTTTTATATTACTTGTTTATATTTTTCATTTTCTCCGAAGAATATATTTTGAAACTTTGAATGTTTATTCTGATACATGATGGTTAGGACTATGCTAAAAAGTATATATATCTTTTGGAATTCACTAACTCTTTGATGGTAATTAGATAAATGTACTTAAGTGGACCACTACTGGTGCATTTATCTTATATTTTTGTAAAATTTCCTTGTGATAGTTTTTTTATATGTTAGTCCTGACCAGAAATTGGGAAACTAGATCATTTAAACTCATTTCCCACAAACAAATTTCTTTCGGATCTTCAGAATAAGCTTCCACCATGATCGAATTTATTGTTTTTGTAAAAACGTTTGCGTGATAGCCTTTTTGTATCATCCTTACTGCATCTCTGGCACAAAATGGCATACTACACAATTTAAACCCACTTCTTCCCACGAATGCATTTTGCTCAAATCTTCGCACTAGCTTCCGCCGTCGTCAATTTATGTTTTTATACAAATTTTCGCTAGATAGATTTTTTTTTATATATTTATATTTAAAAAAAAAAAGAAGCAGACGCATATATTTATCTAAAATGCTTTATAGCATCAAGAGCTAGAATATATTTTTCTGCGCATTAGATTTATACATACAAACATAATCTAAAATTTTCCATTTTACAAAAGATTGATAAAATTTTTTAGGTAGAAAATATCCTCAATATCTGATTTGAATTATCTCTCTAAAATAAAAAATAATGTAAATTTAAAAAAAAATTAAACACTATCTTTTATTCAGCTAAAACGCACTAAAATGTAAATGATATACATTTTTTTTTTCAATTAGTGAGAAAATCTCAAAACTTACTACATCATTAATAACTTCCAGATATTTATACTTTGTCATACATTCTCTCTATTCTAAAAAAAAAGTAACTAACGTTGTCACCGCCGCCGTAGTGACAGGGGCTCTTTCTAGGGTAATATTAAGAAAACTACTGCCTATAAAAGTTTGAAAATTGGTAGCTTTATAGAGAAACGTTTGATAAACACGCTGAAGCAGACAGTTTTTAAATCGAAGAATTATTTTAAGAGTTTGTAGCGATCTCATTTCACGTGATCAGTATAAAGGGGGTTACTAGCTTAGAGTAACTGGCTTGGCCTTTTGCTCGACGCTAACGTTCTAACCACCTGATCATGAGATCCCTGGTTCGTATCCCAGCGGCGCCAATTCACACGCTCTCTAAAGCGGTTACCACGCAAACAACAACCTTCAACAACGATCATCTCTTCTCATAACCAACAAATGGCAGCACAAATAAATCATCTCCAGCAAGCAAAGCCTGTGAAACGCTCACATCACATAAGCCTGTCATACTGCGCATCTCACATGCGTACGACATCATCACTCACGAGTGCATATCACTCGTCAGACGTCAACAAGATGTCTTTCTCACTGGGGATGGTGTGTGTAGCGATCTCATCTCACTTGATCAGTATAAAGCGAGTTACTAGCTTAGAGTAACTGTCTTGGCCTTTTACTAGACGCTAACGTTCTCGCCTCCTGATCATGAGATCCCTGGTTCATATCCCAGCGGCGCCAATTCACATACTGTCTAAAAATTAGTCGGTCAAAATAGTTCCGTTAAAAAAGTTTTATATTTATAGTAACAAAAACTATGAATAACTGTTAACCATCTTTTACAGTGAGATGCTTGACAATCTTACGGTGTGCAATGTGCAATTATTTTCTTAATTTTACTAGTATTTTTTTCATTTTTTTTTTCGATTTGTTATTTAAATTTTCATTATTTCAATGGATATTTATTTCATATTTCAAAAAAAATATTTCTTTGTTGCCAAACCGAGGGAAGTATATTCTGATAAAGTTAATGTGTTTCTTTTTAATTAAAAAAATTTTATTTACAAGTGGCTATTAAAAACAGAAAGAAAACTTTAAAATAAATTAAATGATCACGTGTTAAGCAGAAAATGCGGAAAATTACGCAATAAAAAATATATGTTTACACGAGAACATTAAAAAAGAAAGAGAACCTTAAAATAATAAAATTATTACACGCGAAATTCAATTAATGAGGAAAATTACATCATATATTAAAAGGATACATTTCAGACGATTTTCTTATAGACAATATTCATGTGACGTCAGAGTGGCAATCACATGGCGTAAAAGTAGCACGGCTAGCAAATTTGTTTATATATTTCACCACTTGATGCAGCATAAATACAGGTAAATGCATTTGTAAAATATTTTAGATTTATTTTGTACGAATTACTATTCGATAAATACATATTAGAAAATTCCTATATATACTTATTAATTAAAATAAACAATTTACATAACATGAAAATATGAATGATGGTGCATTAAAATAAAGAAAAGAATTCACAGATAAGGTATGCCTGTTCTGGAAAATATCTAAAGCTCGATCTAAACATAAAATATAAGCGTAACAGTTCAAAACACAGTGCTTTTGAATACCACATTTCTGAATGTTATTCCCAAGAAGACGAAGTTTTGTAACCTCGAACCCAAAGGAAGAATATTCTCCATAGCGTTGTTATAAAAGTCCAAGAGGAATAAGAACAAAAATCTTCTTAAAACACCATCAAAAACTTTTAAATGCGCTAGGCCTTCCGAAAGACCTGAGTCTTTCTTCGTCAGGCGCAAAGAAGACGTGCTTCTACTATGAAAACTGCAGCAAGACTGAAATGAGAGATAAAGAAAAGGAAACAAGCTAAAGAAACAGCCAATAGGAAATTAGAAATCAACAGCCAATAGAAAAGTAGAAGACAACAGCCAATCACAGAAGAGTATAATCAAAACAAAAGAACACAGAGTAGGAGGGGCAAAAATTGGGAGGGAAAAAATACACATAATTAAATATGGGAACACATGAAATTAAATAAATAAATAAACAAAATATATAAAAAACAGACTAATATTAATTAATACAAAATAAATTAAATGGTAGTACTGAAAAGGTTTTCCAAGCTGCAGATAGCATTGTGGAATCAGATTTATCACTAACAATAACGTCAAAGATAAATACAGGGGCGTAGCTACCGTGGAGCAGTTGGAGCAGACTGCTCCAGGCGCACGAATCCTAAGGGCGCAAAATTTGAAAGAACGAAATAAAGATTTGTAAAAATATTTGCATATATTTTTTTCATTATTAATCAGATAATATAGATTAATCTTGCACACTCTTCATATTCCTATGAAATTTTACCTTATGTTTAACCTCAACTATTTCGATTTAAAATATGTATTTATACACAGTTAAAAGAAATTACTTCTATTCGCGAAGTTTTAATTTATTTCATATCATATTGCAGCCTCAAGTAAATTCTCCAACACCGTTTCAGCATGTCTGATTTTTTTCTGTAACTTTTCCGTATACGAAAGTTGAAGATTTTAGAATCTTAAAGTATTCGCAACTTATGTACAGGGCTTTCATCAGTCACTGTATTGGCTACTACTATTTCCAAACAATAATCTTCCTGGTACATTTCTATTGAAAATGTTTTGGAATTTTATCATGATGGGAAATATTGATAGCCAAAGAAGCCACCGCTGAGAAACCTACATTTATGATGCAACAACTATTTAATCCTCCCCCCCCCCCCACCCCGAAAAAAAAATAAATAAAATAAATAGTTGTCATATTGAAGAAAATTATTGACCATTTTACAAACAAAAAAGCGAAAATGTTATGTTGTTTTGTTTGTTTGTTTAGTGAAACTAAACATGCATCAATGCAGATTACAAAACAATAAGAACCGGATTTAGACATATTCCACATGAGTCCACGGCGACTAAATTTAGAGGTGGAGGGGGGGCGGATAACTAAATTTTGTGTGTATTGTTTTTGAGATTTAAAAAATATGACTATCTCAAATGCAGAATTGATAAGCATTTTCCTTCAAAAAGAGAGAAAAATTTATGTATCAAATGCAGTCGTCGATAGGACCTGATTATCGCCTATTCAAATTTACATCACGTTTTTTGAAAAGTATTTTTATAAACCTTATTAATTCGAAGAATTTTAGGATTAAGTAAGGCAAAACATATTTTTCGAAAATAGTAATGTGAGTTTGCTTAGGCCGTGACCAGGCTCCGCGCCGTTCCCCTCTCTCACCACCACCATGCGATATCACATATTACTAGTCAATGAATTTTCGAATTATAAAATGAAAAAAATCTGAAGTTACTCCACTCAACTTTCCGAGCAGTTTACAGAAATACTGTGTTTTCAAAACTGTATAACAATGAATAAAAACTTAGATTCTAATTTTACACAAAGGTGAAATATTTCCGCACTTTCATTCTTAAAACATAAACATTTTTTTAATGACATAATTTTCAACAAATATTCATTCTGCCCGTGCTGAAACAAGGCCTATAAATACCAAAAAGAAAAAAAAAAGGATTGAAGCAAATAGTTACAAAATTTGCTACAGGCATAAGATTTGAACAGTCTTAATTAATTTAATAATTCTCAAAAATCACTTTTTTTTAGCATTTTTTTAATTAATGATTTTTTTTTTTCTCTTCGCAAAGCAGAAAAATTGAAATTTTTTTTCTTGATTTTTTTTTTTTTTTAGAGTTCCATTTAAATCTGATAAAACCTAATGGATATTCTGTAATTCTGTTTGTTACGAATGGCGACATGGTCTGCCTTAAGAATTTTAGCCAGTCTACGGCACCAAAGAGCGTCGCCTCCATTTCAAAATAGATATACGTATTTTATTTTATTTAGTTTTTTCTAAAATAATTTATTATTTGTTTGAAATGTCTAGGCTTCGTGTATTCGTAAAGTGTTATGATTGTAATGTCCCCTATATAAATTTTTATTGCATCTGTTGCTAGGCTTTTTTTTAATACAGTACATTCTGCCTAAGACTGAAATCTGTTTTACATAGAGCTTTAGACAGAGTTTACTGTATAAAAATCTATTTTAAAGATACTTTGCTTTAAAATCAAATTAATAATATTTACAAGTTTCTTAATATTACTAGCAGCATTAAGATTTTTTATCCTCCCGCTTCAAAAAAAGTTTAAGATAGGTTTAATTAATCATAACTTATTTATTCAGTATTAAAATTCTGTACTTAGAATCCTACACCAATCACTCGCAAGCTAAACGTTAAACCAATGGTAGTGTTCTTTACAAATTTTTCTTTTACATTTCAATGTTTGTAATTTTTTTTTCATTAGAATATCTGAGGTTGATGTCTAAATGGTTATCTTTATACTGTTTCGATTTTTCTTATTATTATAGGATAGATTTCGTAAGAACAACTCCCTATTACATCCCCCCATATCTTGTAATTTCTGAAAAAAAAAAAAAATTGCAGATCTACGCCGATCATGACTCCTGGAATCTAAAACCACCCAAAGTTCAAAACTTTATCGATCTATCTATACCACATTCTTATGGACACGATAACTTCCATAATTCTGCATAAATCTCTTCCAAACTGTTGCATTAGTCAAGGGACAGAAAATCTCGGTGAAGCTCGCTGATGAGCAAAATTGGATCACGGGGATGGAAATAGGGAGAGGTTGTGTGAAAAAGAAAAAACACCATAACTTCTTAATTTTTACATATCAATACATATAAAATGAGTTTAATGTTATTATTACTTTTAGGAAAAGGTCCGAAAATTTATGTATGACAGATATTTGATATCATTAAAAATGGCTCAAGAAGCGAAAAAATAGGGTTTTGAGAAGAATAAATTCATAACTTCGTCAATTCACAAGATATCAAATCCACTTAAATTTATTATATATCTTCTTAATCTTGTCTAAAACTTTTATCCTGACAAGTTTTTAATAGGACCAACTCTTACAACAAAAACAAATTAAAAACAAAATTTAACTAGCTGGATGTGCCAATCCCAAAACGTTCGTCCATCTTATACATCTTAATATTTTAAAAACTAATTACACATGTTAATACTTCAATGTTATTAGTTCAATGCTATACCAACTTTCATTTTCTTCTTAAATTTCTGCTTCAGTCAATTAAACGGACTAAAAACGATTAAATCTATATCATGATATTTGTTAAAATTAATAGTTTTTCCTTATTCTGTTGTTATCAGCTGTTTGCAAATAGCCGGCTTAGCAGGAAGTGAGTTCCCGCCGCTGCGCGAGCCACCGATGGACAATAGAACTACGAAAAATCAAGAAAAGTATACAAAAATCGCTATCACAGAGTCCCTTTACCGCGCAATATTTCCAAATTCAAGGAGGACCTGTTGGCCATATCCAAAAATATGCACAAAAAAATTGGTCCAATTGTAAGCATAATTTTATACACTTTTCGATTGTACAATAAAGAAAATGGCACAAACATAGCTATTATAGCGCCCCCCCTTCCGGCAGATTTTTTTTTTCAAATTCAGGGAGGACTTTCTTGCCATAGCAAGAAACATACACAAAATATTTGGTTAAATTCTATGCATAACTTCATACACTTATTGATGGTACAATAATAAAAATGGCGCAGACATCGCAATTATAGCGCCCCCTTCTGTCGGAATTTTTTCAAGTTCAGGGAGGACCTACCGACCATAGCCTTACGCATACACAAAAAATTTGGTTCAATTCTATGCATAATTTTATACAATTTTCGATGGTACAATAATGAAAATGGCACAGACATTGCCATTACAGCGCCCCCTTCCGGCAGATTTTTTTCAAATTCAGGGAGGACTTGCTTGCCTCAGCCAGAAACATGCACAAAAAATTTGGTTCAATTATATGCACTTTTCATATGCACTTCATACACTTTTCGATGGTACAATATTCAAAATGGCACAAAAATCGCTATTACAGCGCCCCCTGCCGGCGATTTTTCCAAATTAAGGAAGGACCTGCTTTTCATAGTCAAGAACTTAAAGAAAAATTTTTGGTTCAATTCTATGCATAACTTCATACACTTTTTGATGGTACAATGGCGACAGACAGACGGACGGACACACGGACAGACAGACATTTTCTATAAACATGTTTTTTGGATATCTGACCCCTAAAACGTGTAAATCCGTCGAAAACCGGAAGTCGAAAAAAATTTCAATTACAATACTTTCTTCTATTGAAGATAGAAGAAAGTAAAAAAGGGGAGGGTGAAGAAGGAAAGAATTCATAACTTCGTCAATTCACATGATATATATTCCGCTTAAATTTATTATAAATCTTCTTAATATTATCTACAACTTTTATACTGACAAGTTTTTGATAGGACCAAATTTTGTAGCAAAAAAAAAAAAGGGGTTGAAGAAAAAATTATTGGTTTTAAATTGATTCTCATAAAGCCAGAAATTACAGATAAATGAAATTAAAAACTCGTCAAAAGTGGCCAGATAAAATTCTTAAACCGTTTTTATCTCCATCTTGATTTAGTTTTTCTTGGTGAAATTAGTACTTAAATTCGAAATCTACCTGTGCTTGTAAGGCCGAGCCGGTAGGGATTTTTTATTTCTAAAGTCACTTTAAATTCCAGATTCAGTTCGAAATTAAAAGCATCCTCAAAAAGGAAAATTTGGGGTAGTAATGGATATTATATGTTTCTGCTAGCAAGATGATTAAATAATGAGTTCCTAAAATATTGCACCCTCCAAAAATCCAAGGTCTAAGCATTTGACAGCGACCGAGTTCTACACTGCTCGCAGTAGCGGCTCTTCGGGGGTTCGCAATCATTTTCCTACCAGAGCATTGGTATATAAAATTTTATGTGTTTTAATCTTGGTATTTTCTACGCTTAAGCAAGGAGAATTTTTTTTTAAATGAAATTACTGGTATAGTAAAGTGATTGTGAACCCTTTGTCGAGCTGCCAATGTATATGTTTGGTGAAATGTTGCTATATAAATATATGAGCAATAAGAATAATTTAATTGAGATAGAAGAGAAAATGTTCATCCGTTATCGTCACAGGATGTTTGAAAAATGGTTTAGATACAAAATCTATCGGCCGATTTCTTGGAAAATTAATATACTTCTTGCGACAGATTTCGAACATACCTGCCGACATCCTCAAAAACGCACTAAATCGTGCTCTGAAAACGGCAATCTTGAGTATAAGGGTGTGAATCAGTGTTCTCGCTGCCGATCGCCACTGCCCCAAAATGTTTAATTTGCAAGAAAAAAATCACCAAATTGCAAGAGATGGTTTTTTTCCCTTGGCGACATTCTCGATGTTATTGTGCGATTAAACCTTTTCCGCATAACTCATTATTTGTGTTTCGATATTCTTAGTGTTTTACGACGAATCTATTATTACTATTATTTGAATTTTGCTGGTTTTTCTTTTGCGATTAGCCATATTGTTCCGATTAGTCAAAAGCCAGTTAAAATCCCGGTGACAACTTTTATCGTTGTCCATTGGCTAATGTTCTAAACCATTAGCTGCATAAATATGCTTCCAATAGTAAAAAAGTTTCAAAGCTGATTTTTATAATCTTAAAAGTAATTTATGCCAAAATAGTTATTTTTAAAAAGTTACGAGGCTTACATTTTTATTCGGTCCCTAAGTTCTATACGTTATATTTAGAAAAACAGGTAAAAAAAAAAAAAAATCTTTTTTGAACAGCCAAAACTTACCGAGTTATGATACTTTTAATTTTGTGGAATTTTAGTATTTTCTGGCGCTAAAAATAGCAAAACGTGTTTCATTCATATGCGGAAAGTTAAAAATAAATAAAAAAAAATCTTGACAATCATGTATTTTTTTTTTATTAGTATTCTACAATGCAAACTCTTGAAAAGAAAAACATATATTAAAGGCGACAGATTGTACTGTCCCATTGGCGCATTTAAAACGAAAATCTCGCCCAGTTCGCAGAAAATATTGGTAGGTACTTAAAGAATTATAATTCATTTCATTATTCATTATTTATTTATAATTATTTGTATTTAATACGTTGTTAAAATACTATGATTTTCAAATAAAAGTAAGGTTTTAAATAAAATTAAGAATAGTACATAAATTTTAAACTTCAAAACAAAATTGCGCAGAACTTTTTTAGTGACAAGAGGGCGCACAATCTTTACTTGCTCCAGGGCGCTGATCATGTAGCTACGCCACTGGATAAATAGCTAGATTTTCAAGGAAGCCCAACTCAGAGATACTATTGGCATTAGAGATAATTTTAGCATTTTGAAAATTAAAACTATTGCCGGAATCCCAAGAGTGCTTGGCAATAGAAGATTTAGAAAATTCTTGATTGATTACATAACGAGAGTGTTCATTTAAGCGGATTTCGAGATTTCTTTTAGTTTGACCAATATAAGATAAATCACAACCATTACAAGGAACTTTATAAATTCCCCATTTACGAAGATCAGGAACAGGAGATTTACAGGAGGGGTATTTGAATTTATTGACAGGTTTAAAGATAATGTTAAAATTGAAACGTCGTAAAACTTTAGCTAACTTGAAACATAAAGGAGGATAAAAGGGGAGGACAACCAAATTATCAGGTTTGCTTTTTACAGATTTGGAAAGAGTAGATTTATTAGATGGTCTATTGAATTTCTGCACAGCTTTATTGATAACAGAAGCATTAAAACCTCTTTTGACAGCAACGGTTTTTAAGTAATTAAGTTCTTCCTTGGGATGCAGAATCGGAACAAATTTTGAGAGCTCGATTTACATACGTGTAAAAAACACCGATTTTTTGGTTGACAGGATGATTTGAGAGAGCATTAGATGGGTTAGAAACAGAAAAAGGTTTTCTATAAACACAAGTTTTGAAAGAAGAATCACATTTGGTAACTAAAAATCAAGGAAAGGAAGTTTATTGCAATTTTCTAATTCAAAAGTAAACTGAATATGTGGGTCAATAGAATTGACAGTATGAAGAATGGTAGAAATATCAAAAGGATTATTAACTAAAACAAAAGTATCGTCGACATAACGCATCCAACATTTAAAGTTAACCAGATTTAATAATTTTTCCTGAGTATAATGCATATAAATATCACAAAGAATTGGAGATAAAGGATTACCCATACTTAAGCCATGTGATTGTTTGAAAAATTTATTATCAAATTCAAAAGTAGTTTGAGTGATGCAAATTTTAGTTAAATTAACAAAATCTTGGACTTCAATATCAGAGAAATGAAATTCACGTAATCTTTTTTCCAAGCAAGAAAGAGCACCTTCAATCGGAACATTCGTAAATAAAGAATTGACATCAAGAGAAAGCATAGAACAATTGATGGGTTAATATTTTTAAATTTACTAACAAACTCATAAGAATTTTTTATCGTATGAGAATTAGAAATGCACAAAGGAGAAAAAATGGATGTGAAAAATTTGGCAAGAGGATAAGTAACAGTACTAATATTAGAGACGATAGGTCTTAAGGGGACATTGGTTTTATAAACTTTAGGCAAAGCATAAAAACGAGCACAAATGGCTGAAGAAGGAATAACACTATGTTTAGTGTTGTCATTTAAAATAACAGACTTCTTAAGAGCTTTTTTGAGAGTGGAAAGATGCGAATTAGTAGGATCTTTTTTTTAACTTCAACGTAAGGACTTTCAGATAAGAGAGCATAGGCTTTATCAGAATAATCTTTTTTATCCATAAGAACAATTTGACCACCTTTATCAGCTTTAGTAATAATAAGATTATCATTGGACTTAAGCTCATTCAGAGCGATATTTTGAGAACGTGAAAAATTAGGTTTATATTTTGAATTATTAGAAGAAATAGTATCAGCAAGGATGTGACGAAGAGTTTCTTTTTGAAAAGGAGTGACTTTACTAAGTTTAAAGGAAGACTCAATAGCAATCAATTTGGTGAGAGAAGGTTTGCAAGACTGAGAAAAATTTAAACCAAGATCTAAAATGCTTTTCTGCTCAGGAGTTAACATATGAGAGAAGAGATTAACGATGCAGTTCTCATTTGATAGATTCTTATATGAAAATTGAGAGTTACTTTGCTTATTGCACAACGAAGAAAACTTTTTATCAAGCTTATTTTGATGAGCAGTTTTGAAAGTAAGTAAAGAAGGGCAATATTTATTTTCAATATCACAGAAATTGTCAAGATTTTTACTAAGGAACAAATGAAGGTCATAAAGCTCGTCTTCAATTTTGGAGAGAGTATGCCGAACATCTTGAATACAAGCTCTTAAAATAATAAAATGTGAACGAACCACAGCTTTAGAAATTCTGACAGAACTACTAAAATTATTTTTCTTGCAATTTTGAAGAAAATTTAAGTGGTTAAGAAATTTTACACGCTTACGTCTGAGTTTAGTAAATCTGTTAAATTGAGCAGTAAACATAATAGCAATACAAAAATAAACAAAGTGCAAATATAGAATACTAAACTATAAGTAAGACATAAAAAATAAATAAGCAAATAAATTAATCAATAAGATTTAAAAATATATATATAAAAACAAAATACAAATATAGAATACTTAACTATAAATAAGACATAATAAATTAATGAATAAGATAAATATAGAATAAACAAAATACAAATATAGAATACTACACTATAAAAAAGACATAAAAATAAATAAGCAAATAAATTAATCAATAAGATAAATAAAGAACAAAATCAATGCAAAATTAAGACAAAAAAAGTACTTACATAGAAAAGGGAACGTGTGAAAAGCATAAAATGTTGAAATGCCAGAAGAAGCACAATCAAAGAAAATAAGTTAAAACTGGTGTGAATGAATAAAAGAAAAAATCTTCTTAAAACACCATCAAAAATTTTTAAATGTACTAGGCCTTTCGAAAGATCTGAGTCTTTCTTCGTCAGGCGCAAAGAAGACGTGCTTCTACTACGAAAGCTGCAGCAAGACTGAAATGAGAGATGAGGGAAAGTAAACAAGCTGAAGAAACAGCCAATAGGAAATTAAATATCAACAGCCAATAGGAAAGTAGAAGACAACAGCCAGTCACAGAAGAGTATAATCAAAACAAAAAAACACAGAGTAGGGGGGCAAAAATTGGGAGGGGAAAAAATACACATAATTAAATATGGGAACACATGAAATTAAATAAATAAATAAACAAAATATATAAAAATAATATAAAAAACAGACTAATATTAATTAATACAATAATAAATTAAATGGTAGTACTGAAAAGTTTTTTCCAAGCTGCAGAGAGCATTGTGAAATCAGATTTATCATTAACAATAACATCACGATTAAGATAAATAGCTAGATTTTCAAGGAAGTCCAATTCAGAAATACTGTTGGCATTAGAGATAATTTTAGCATTTTGAAAATTAAAACTACGGCCCGAATCCCAAGAGTGCTTGGCAATAGAAGATTTAGAATAGTTTTAATTTTCAAAATGCTAAAATTACCTCTAATGCCAATAGTATCTCTGAATTGGACTTCCTTGAAAATCTATCTATTTATCTTAATCGTGATGTTATTGTTAATGATAAATCTGATTCCACAATGCTCTCTGCAGCTTGCTAAAACCTTTTCAGTACTACCATTTAATTTATTTTTGTATTAATTAATATTAGTCTGTTTTTTATATTTTATTCATTTATTAATTTTTTATTTTCATGTGTTCCCATATTTAATTATATGTATTTTTTTCCCTCCCAATTTTTGCCCCTCCTACTCTGTGTTCTTCTGTTTTGATTATACTCTTCTGTGATTGGCTGTTGTCTTCTACTTTCCTATTGGCTGTTGATTTCTAATTTCCTATTGGCTGTTTCTTCAGCTTGTTTCCTTTCCTTATCTCTCATTTCAGTCTTGCTGACGAAGAAAGACTCGGATCTTTCGAAAGGCCCAGCGCATTTAAAAATTTTTGATGATGTTTTAAGAAGATTTTTTGTTCTTATTCATTCACACCAGTTTTAACTTATTTTCTTTGATTGTGCTTCTTCTGGCATTTCAACATTTTATGCTTTTCACCCGTTCCCTTTTGTATGTAAGTACTTTTTTGTCTTAATTTTGCATTGATTTTGTTCTTTATTTATCTTATTGATTAATTTATTTGCTTATTTATTTTTATGTATTTTTTATAGTGTAGTACTCTATAATTTTATTTTGTTTATTCTATCTTATTGATTAATTTATTATGTCTTATTTATAGTTTAGTATTCTATATTTGTATTTTGTTTATATTTATTTTTTTTAATCGTATTGATTAACGTATTTGCTTATTTTTTATGTCTTATTTATAATTTAGTATTCTACATTTGTACTTTGTTTATTTTTGTATTGCTATTATGTTTACTGCTCAATTTAACAGATTTACTAAACTCAGACGTAAGCGTGTAAAATTTCTTAACCACTTAAATTTTCTTCAAAATTGCAAGAAAAATAATGTTATTCCCAATTTTATTCAACTTAACCCTCCGTCTACCAGACGGGTCCATTGGACCCGACAGGTACATACAAAATATTCATTCAAACCAGAAATTTCTTTAAAATAAACTAAGTATATAAACCAGACAAAAATAAGGTAAATAAATAAGTTAAATAGTTTTAAATAAAAATTCTGGTGTAGAACGTTTTATTAAAACTTGAATAAAATTCCCGGTAGATCTAGGGTTAAACATTCTGTTAGTAGCTCTGTTAGAATTTCAAAAGCTATGGTTCGTTCACATTTTATTACTTTAACAGCTTGTATTCAAGATGTATGCATACTCTCTCCAAAATTGAAGAAGAGCTTTATGACCTTCATTTGTTCCTTAGAAAAAATCTTGACAATTTCTGTGATATTGAAAATAAAGGTTAGCCTTCTCTACTTACTTTCAAAACTGCTCATCAAAATTAGCTTGATAAAAAGTTTTCTTCGTTGTGCAATAAGCAAAATAAGTCTCAATTTTCAAATAAGAATCTATCAAATGAGAACTGCATCGTTAATCTCTCCTCTCATATGTTAACTCTTGAGCAAAAAAGCATTTTAGATCTGGTTTAAGTTTTTCTCAGTCTTGCAAACCTTCTCTCACCAAATTGATTGCTATTGAGTCATCCTTTAAACTTAGTAAAGTCACTCCTTTTCAAAAAGAAACTCTTCGTCACATCCTTGCTGATACTATTTCTTCTAATAATTCAAAATATAAACCTAATCTTTCACGTTCTCAAAATATCGCTCTGAATGAGCTTAAGTCCAATGATAATCTTATTATTACTAAAGCTGATAAAGGTGGTCAAATTGTTCTTATGGATTAAAAAAAAAAAAATATTCTGATAAAGTCTGTGCTTTCTTATATGAAGGTACTTATGTTGAAGTTAAAAAAAGATCCTACTAATTCGCATCTTTCACTCTCAAAAAAGCTGTTAAGAATTCTGTTATTTTGAATGACAACTCTAAACATAGAGTTATTCCTTCTTCAGCCATTTGTGCTCATTTTTAGGGCTCCGTACTTAAAAAGTAAAAACGGAACCATTATAAGATCACTCCTGTGTCTGTCCGTCCCTCTGTCTGTCACAGCTATTTTACTCGTAAACTATGGAACGTGGAAAGTTCAAATTCGGGGAAGTAATAAAGACCATTCACCCACATATTTTCAGATTAATAAACATTCATAAATATATTTAGTAAAAAAATAGAGGGGCTAATTATGCTGCTTGAAAAAAGAAATCTTTTCTTTGTATATCACGTGAGGTATCCTGTGAAAGCTTTTGTAACGCTGAACTCAAAAATACATTCCTTTTAATTTTAGGTATTATATTTTCAAAGATATTGTTGAAAATGTAGCGCAAAAATATGTCCCCCCGGGAGGTCTGCACGGCCCCCGGCTTGGCCCGAGGCCCGTACCCGGCCCTGCAGAATTAGAACAATTTTTTCAACGGGCCGGGCCGGCAAAAAAATTAATCGGCCTAACGGCCCGATATAAGAATTTAAGCGAAGCAGATAAAATACGAGCCGTTTTCAATGAATATGATTTTCTCGAAAAGTATAAATGTGTGTCACGAGCCGATGCGAGTTTAACAACATCAATACAGAAATGTAACACGTCCATTGTAGAGATCGGCATCGTACAGTTACAAAATGTCTGATTCTGAGTTTAATTTTTTTTTCAGCACACTCGTGCCGGGACGGAACTGGTCTTAATCGATCTCAGGACGTGTAGAACAGTCATTGTGTTTTGTAGTATTAATAGTGATAATGATCTTCTTTTAACAGTATCTTTGGAAATATACCTTAAGGTGGTTCTCATATTCACTGCTCAACAATACGAAGCTTTCAGACACATTTTCTGACAAAATTTTTAACTTTAAAGGCATAAAATTGACAGGCCTGCCTATTGAAGGCATTTGGAAACGAATAGCTTTTTCCATATTTGATAAATTACTTACACAGATAACAGAAATTCATTTCACATGAATGTACGTTTTTCTCCTTTCCTGTGCTGTCGCTTCCGGAAATTCGATTCAAAACGCTAACTTTGACAGTATTTTCAGAAAGATATATTGCTTTTATCTATGAAAAAAAACGACATTTGCATAGCTTCTGAATAAGAATACCTGCCAATCTTACGCGTTTCCGAAAAGAAAAGAATTCATAAATGTGTCGAAATGTAGCTCCTTTGGATTTGAGAAAAGCCTTAAAAATGAGAGAAATATTTTCACAAATCTACTTTTTATTATACAGCTTCAAAAGTTATCATGTTTTTAATCTTTTATTCTGAACTACATTAATCTTTTAATGAATCCTTATTTTCATTTTGAAATGTCTGTAGACACGATGACTAAAACACTGCAAGTAATCGTTAATATTTACTATTGTGTGTTTTCTGTTTTGCGAACATCATAGTAATGTAAAATATACTGTAAAATGTTCCCATAAATATGTATGTAGTATTCATTAAAAGAATTTTAATTGTATGTTGAGAAAAAACGGATTTTTTTTTTTGTAGAAATTGTGTCGGGCCGGGCCGAGAACTGTAAAAATGTAAACGGGCCGTGCCGGGCTCGGGCCGAACTTCCAATTTTTACACCGGGTCTGGCCGGGCCAAGATAGCTTTCGTTCGGGCCGGACCGGGCCTGAAAATTCCGGCCCGTGCAGACCTCTAGTCCCCCCCCCCCCATCTAATTCCGAATCTATTGAAACTAAAATTATGAAAAAATTAGTGGTAGTAGATAAACCTTGCCGCAAAATTATAGCGATTACCCTAGGTCACATAGTTTTTGAGTAATTAGCATTTTTCTGTTATACACAAATTTCGATTTACGGGCATTCAGAAAAATTGTTCAGCATCACTGAATATACCTATCGTTGCAGAATAATAAAGGAATTGTTGATAATGATTTTCGAAAAAAAATCATCGGTAATTAGCCGAGATATTAACACTTAAAGGTACGGTCAGTTTGGACATACACAAGGACAGGTGAGGCGTACTCTATGCCTAGTTAACAACTTTTAATGATATATATATGTAATGTAATGTCGAGTAACAATATAAAAGCAACAAACGTCAAATTGTTAAAAACATACTAATTTAAGGGGACTCTAAAAAGTGGAAAAAATGTAAAAAAGACCATTTTCAACATTTAATGTCTTGAAATGTATATGATTTCACAACACAATTTTAATTCGGATGAAAGATATAAGTATGTTCTTTCGTTTCATGTATTTAAAAAATTGCAAGATACAGAATTAGTATTTATAGGGGGCTCGAAACTGTTAGACATTTGTCGAACAAAAAATTGGCATAACAGTTTACGCGCAGGATTACAAAATAAATATTGCAACTAGAATGAAAATTTTGGTGCTTACTTATACTTCAGATTGTAATAATTTCCCTGAACTTAAATAAATTTGTATTTAAAGTATTTTTATATTTTTAATGCAATGTTGCATTTAGCTAATACAAAATTTTGAAAATTTCAACAGTAAAATCACCTAAAAAAATATTTTTTTGAACAATAAAAAGGAAATTTTAGGTTCAGTTTATACAGACTAACATGAAATATATGTTTTGAAAATTGCATGAAAAAATATTCAGAAGTTTTTGAGGTATCCTGCGCGTTATGCCATAAAAACGCCATTTGGAAAATAATGACTTTAAAGTTTCGGAAACGCCGCTTCAGCTATTGAGCGGGTATAATTCTAAAAGCCAAAACTTCTGTTCTAATGGGAATTTCAAGGAAACAATTATATAAAAATATTCAGAAAAGATAGGAGTTTAAAATCTAAAAAAAAATTAAAATTTCTTAAATTTTGAAGCTTTAAGAGTCCTGCGACCACTTAATCCTTTCCGGCACGGGGTAATTCTATTTATAAACTTATGAAATAATGAACTGACACCAGAATTTATAAACGAATTTATTAGAAAATGCGAACTTGCTTATTTTCACGTATATGATAAAAGGAAAATTTTAATTAAATATTCTTGGTGCCGTTTGCTTGTTTTGGAATTAAAATTAGGTGTCCGTTTTTTAAGGGCATCGCCCTCGAAAGATTTAATTAGAATGTATCGCATAAATACTGTGGGATTCGCGATAGTTTGCATTGATTGTATCTCTCAATACGCCTCGAGTGACTTTAAAAGTTAATTAAACACCTATCTAGAAAAACGCGACACTGACCAAGGAGGCGTTGCAAATTTGAGACCTCAATTCGAAGCGCGCTTAGCACAATGCCAAATTTAAACTTTGAACAAAGGTTTTGTTTTAGCTACACTGTAGAAATAAAGGTTATTAGTACGCTGAATTTAGTTTCATGAAATACCAAATGAAGTTTAACTATGCACTGCTTTTATTGTCAGTACCGAATTAAGTTCATCGTAAACAGATTAGGATAATATTAAAAAAAGAGTTATACGAATAGCTATATTTGATATTATTTAGGTTCCATATCTCTTTGAACTTTCATGATATACCTATTTACACTTTTCTAATATATACAGTTATACCCAACCCTACGTTGTATAGTTTTTTACAAAGTCTTGGTATTCTTTTAGCAACGTTCAATTACAAATTCATATATTTTTTCTACTGAACCCTCTGTGCGCGAGTAATGCTCGCACTTGACCGTTTATTATTCTTTGCCTAAAGTTCATAAAACCAATGTCCCCTTAAGACCTATCGTCTCTAATATTGGTACTGTTACTTATCCTCATGCCAAATTTTTAACATCCATTTTTTCTCCTTTATGCACTTCTAATTCTCATACGATAAAAAATTCTTATGATTTTATTAGTAAATTAAAAAATATTAACCCATCAATTGTTCTATGCTTTCTCTTGATGTCAATTCTTTATTTACGAATGTTCCGATTGAAGGTGCTCTTTCTTGCTTGGAAAAAAGATTACGTGAATTTCATTTCTCTGATATTGAAGTCCAAGATTTTGTTAATTTAACTAAAATTTGCATCACTCAAAATACTTTTGAATTTGATAATAAATTTTTCAAACAATCACATGGCTTAAGTATGGGTAATCCTTTATCTCCAATTCTTTGTGATATTTATATGCATTATACTCAGGAAAAATTAGTAAATCTGGTTAACTTTAAAGGTTGGATGCGTTATGTCGACGATACTTTTGTTTTAGTTGATAATCCTTTTGATGTTTCTACCATTCTTCATACTGTCAATTCTATCGACCCACATATTCAGTTTACTTTTGAATTAGAAAATTGTAATAAACTTCCTTTCCTTGATGTTGTAGTTGCCAAATGTGATTCTTCTTTCAAAACTCGTGTTTATAGAAAACCTTTTTCTATTTCTAACCCACCTCATGCTCTCTCAAATCATCCTGTCAACTAGTGATGGGCGATTTCGATTTTTTAAATCGATTTAATTGATACTATGGCCAACTCGATTTAATCGATACTATAAATTTTTTAATCGATGTCTCTAAAGGTCATATCATTTTCATTTTCCTTCAAAAATTTAAGGTCATGTAGTTGGATGTCCAATCCCAAAACTTTCTTCTGTCTCATAAATGTTAAAACTTCAAAATTCGCTATCACAGTGTCAAATTTAAATAACCTATACCCATCATGAGGATCCAAAAGTATAGGTTCGTTGAAATATGTGTATTTAAAAAATATATATAAGAATCCCATTTTCCTAACAAATCATTGAATTTCGGCCCACACCCTCTTAGATGTCCGCAACGGAAAATCCCAGTTCAAAGGGCATAAAATCGACACCTGCTGGGTAGTATACACCCAAGCCTAATAAGGATATATTTATACGACAGTGTAACAGAATATGAAGTTGGATTAAATTTCGTGCATTAGTTTTGAGATATGGCTATCATGAATATCATGAATATCATGAAAAAAGCAGTATAGCAACGCAGCCTATTACATGATTAACACGAAAGACTCAGAAACAACTTACGTCAATGACTAACATAATATTAAGTTTGATGAAACTCCGTTCATTACTTCTTGGGATGTTATCGCAAACATTGTGTAAACCCTGAAAAACAGTGTTGAATTCAGAGGCTGGTACGGGTGGACCCCCCCCCCCCCCTCCCCGGAACATTAAAATATCCCCTAGGGAGATTTGAGATTTTATGCTTAATGGACGAAAGTCCAATCCCCCCCCCCTCGTAACTCTAGAATGTTCCTCGCCAGAACCATAGAAATCCCCCCCCTCCCCCGGAGAAAAATGTCTGAATTCAACACTGTTGATAAAAGCAGCATGGCAGCACAATTTGTTATATCATTTACACAAAAACCTAATCATGGATAACTTATGGCATTGTCTAACAGAATATTAAGTTTGATGAAATTTCGTTCATTAATTCTTGAGATATTATCCCTAAAATTGTTTAAATCCTGAAAAACGTGTTGAATTCAGGGGGTGGCCCGGGGGAATGACATTCCTCCCCCCGCAACAAAGCATAAAATCTCAAACTTTCTGGGGGGGGGGGGCATTTGAGTGTTTCGGGGGGAGGAGAATGGCACCCCCTGAGTTCAATACGTTTTTGTACATTAAAAATTGATGAAATTTCGTTCATTAGTTCTTGAGATATTATCCCTAAAATTATTTAAATCCTGAAAAACGTGTTGAATTCAGGGGATGGCCCGGGAGGGTAACATTCCCCTCCCCCCCCCCCCCCGCAACATTCAAATACCCCCCAGAAAGTTTGAGATTTTATGCTTTTTGTACATTAAAATGTACAAAAGTCCAATCCCCTCCCCCTCTGAACTGTCCCTCCCGGAGAAAAATGTCTGAATTCAACTCAGCTGATAAAATCAGCATAGCAACGCCCCCCTGTTGGGCGATTTACAACGAAACCTAATAAGCAGCAATTTATGCCAACGTCTAAAAGAATGTGGTTTTATGAAAATCCGTGTATTAGTTCTTGAGATAGAGCTATTGCGAAACTCGGGAAAAATGCAGCATAGCAGCGCCACCTGCCGGTAGATTTACATCAAAACCTAATCCTCAACAACTGATGTCAACGTCAAACTGAATCTGAAGTTTGGTGAATATTCGTGCATTAGTTCTTGAGATAGCAATCTTGCGGAAATCATGAAAAATGCAGCATAGCAGCGCCACCTGTTGAGCGATTTTCACCAAAAAGTAATCAGCACCAATTTATATGAAGGTCTAACTGAATCTAAAGTTTCAACAGATTCCATGCATTAGTTCTTGATATAGACCGCTCACAATTTTTTTGTCAGAGACAAACAAATAGACAGACTGACAGACAAAAAATTTATAAAAATAGTCAAATCGTATTCCAGACAAGAAGTTCTAACACTATAAATCCTTAGAAACCGGAAGTCGAAAATTTTCATGAAAACAACACTTTATTTTTCTAAAGACAAAAGAAAGCAAGAAAAGATGAACGCATCGATTCTGCCCTTGGATCAGAAACGGTGAATCGATTCAGTTCAGATTCGATGCCGATGTCGATCTTCAGATGCGATCTTCAGAATCGTTACTTTTTTGATTTACTTTAATTCTTTAGATGCAATGTCGAATCGTTATATTTTGATTTACTTTCAATTCTTTAGATGCAATGTCGAATCGTTATGCTTTGATTTACTTCAATTCAAATCGCATCGCGGTCGATCCACGATTCGGGTTGAATCAATTCTTCCAATTTTGCTGTTTTAGTGCCAGAATTGCTGTAAAATTTTGTATAAGAGCCTTTTTAGGTGCGTTCGTAATTATATAAATACGTAGCACCTATAGTCGTCGTTCAGTCCGTCCGTCTGTCCGCATGTAACAGAGCAAAAACTACCCAACCGAATGGTGTGAAATTTCAAATATATGATTGTTGCAAAATTTTGTCGAGCCATTTCAAATTTTATGAAAATCGGATGTATAGTTTAATTACAGGGATAGTCAAAAGTTTTTCTTTACATTACGGCCAATGGGAAAAATTATTGCAAGTGCATTTTAATGATATTAGAGCCTTCCAAATGATCTGAAATTTTAAAGATATAACTGTTGCAAAATTTTGTCGAGCCATTTCAAATTTTAGGAAAATCGGATGTATAGTTTAATTACAGGGACAGTCAAAAGTTTTTCTTTACATTACGGCCAATGGGAAAAATTATTGCAAGTGCATTTTAATGATATTACAGCCTTCCGAATGGTCTGAAATTTTAAAGATATAATTGTTGCAAAGTTTTGTTGAGCTATTTCAAATTTTAGGAAAATCGGATGTATAGTTTAATTACAGGGACAGTCGAAAGTGTTCCGTTACATTACGGGGAATGGGAAAAATTATTGCAAGGGCATTTTAATGATATTACAGCCTTCCGAATGGTCTGAAATTTTAAAGATATAATTGTTGCAAAGTTTTGCTGAGCTATTTCAAATTTTAGGAAAATCGGATGTATAGTTTAATTACAGGGACAGTCAAAAGTGTTCCGTTACATTACGGGGAATGGGAAAAAATTATTGGAAGTGCATTTTAATGATGTATCAGACTATGCGCTTTATGAAGTGCAAAAAAGTATACATTCAGTACAATATGGGGTACAAAAAATAATTATAAAACTAGTTATAGTACGAACGCACCTCATTTGCCACGTTTGACGAGCAATTTCCAACTTGTTTTAGGTGCGTTCGTAATTATATAAATACGTAGCACCTATAGTCGTCGTTCAGTCCGTCCGTCTGTCCGTCCGTCTGTCCGTCTGTCCGTCCGTCTGTCCGCATGTAACAGAGCAAAAACTACCAAACCGAATTGTCTGAAATTTCAAATATATGATTGTTGCAAAATTTTGTCGAGCCATTTCAAATTTTATGAAAATCGGATGTATAGTTTAATTACAGGGACAGTCAAAAGTTTTTCTTTACATTACGGCCAATGGGAAAAATTATTGCAAGTGGATTTTAATGATATTAGAGCCTTCCGAATGATCTGAAATTTTAAAGATATAATTGTTGCAAAATTTTGTCGAGCCATTTCAAATTTTAGGAAAATCGGATGTATAGTTTAATTACAGGGACAGTCAAAAGTTTTTCTTTACATTACGGCCAATGGGAAAAATTATTGCAAGTGGATTTTAATGATATTAGAGCCTTCCGAATGATCTGAAATTTTAAAGACATAATTGTTGCAAAATTTTGTCGAGCCATTTCAAATTTTAGGAAAATCGGATGTATAGTTTAATTACAGGGACAGCCAAAAGTTTTTCTTTACATTACGGCCAATGGGAAAAATTATTGCAAATGCATTTTAATGATATTACAGCCTTCCGAATGGTCTGAAATTTTAAAGATATAATTGTTGCAAAATTTTGTCGAGCCATTTCAAATTTTAGGAAAATCGGATGTATAGTTTAATTACAGGGACAGCCAAAAGTTTTTCTTTACATTACGGCCAATGGGAAAAATTATTGCAAATGCATTTTAATGATATTACAGCCTTCCGAATGGTCGGAAATTTTAAAGATATAATTGTTGCAAAATTTTGTTGAGCTATTTCAAATTTTAGGAAAATCGGATGTATAGTTTAATTACAGGGACAGTCAAAAGTGTTCCGTTACATTACGGGGAATGGGAAAAAGTTATTGGATGTGCATTTTAATGATGTATCAGACTATGCACTTTATGAAGTGCAAAAAAATTATACATTCAGTACAATATGGGGTGCAAAAAATAATTATAAAACTAGTTATAGTACGAACGCACCTCATTTGCCACGTTTGACGAGCAATTTCCAACTTGTTACTTTCTAGGTTAAATCAGTGTTGAATGCAGGTATTTTTCTCAGGGAGGGATTTATGCGACTCCGGTCGGGATTGGGGGGGGGGGGGGGGTATTTCAGAGTTCCGTAATGGGGAGGGGGGGGTGCACATTTGTCCATTAAAAAGCATAAAATCTCAAAACTTACGGGAGGGACATTTCAATGTCCCGGGAGGGATGTCCTCTCGGGCTACCCCCTGATTTCAACACTAGGTTAAATCGTTATACTTTTGTTTAGAAGCCTAGTTATTCAGGTTACTAGTTTATTATATTGTATTTTTCAAGTTCGTCCCTTCTAATCTCTCCACCCCCCTCTCCCCTTTTCCTCGCTAATCTTAATTTACAGGGCCGTTCAAAATTTGCATGCAATTTTTAAAATGTCCAATTCTTGTTCTATTTTATTATAAAGCCACATTTTGAAACCTTGACCAAAGATACTTTTGAGGTCGCCCCTTCGACCGTTTGGGGCTTACCTGCTCCCTCG
Organism: Maratus speciosus; assembly: GCA_963932465.1. Taxonomy (NCBI): domain Eukaryota; kingdom Metazoa; phylum Arthropoda; class Arachnida; order Araneae; family Salticidae; genus Maratus; species Maratus speciosus. Next base: position 418,414,219 of record OZ010791.1, read on the forward strand.
GGGGGGGGGGGGATATTTTTTGTTTCTTCCAAACCATATCGTATAACATATCGTTGGAAAGCTTTTAATGTGATCTTTTATTTTCTGTCTCGAGCCTTCCTTCTTTTTGGTAATGGTCAATCGTGCTCCAACTTATGTATTGATATTTTTGACAGTAATTTCAAAGGAATATATATTTATTATTTCGGATTTACTGTTTTAAAGGCAGAACTGCTGTCAAATTTCGCATAAGAGCCTTTTTCTTTCTAGGTTAAATTGTAATATTTTTAATTTAGGAGCCAAGTTATTTGGGTTACTAGTTTACTAAGCTGTACTTTTCCAGTTCGTCACCTATACATTCCCCCCCCCCCCCCCCGATCCCAATTTTCTTAATTATGGTCCAATTTCAATGGGACCTTTTTTGACATTCTTCCCGAGTCATTTGTTTACCAACTAAACACTGATATTATATCTGCAGCTCTTGGTGAGCACTATTTATGAATGGTAATAACAAATTTCGTCTCTTTTCCATTTTAAACTTATCATTCTTGGTTTAAAGCCACGTGACTCAAGGTTCTCGTTAGTTAAGCCGTATTTTCACCCGCAAGTTTGTCAAAGTGTTTGTGTAAGTTGTATTATAAAAAATTCAGTCGTTTACAACCAAACTTACTGATTTATGATACTTTGAATTTTATGAAATTTCGGAGCTTTCCGAAAGTAAAGGATCCCCTGTATGTTATTAATTTTTTTCAAGGGCGTAGGTATGAAAATACGTGCTAAAATGCTTTAAAACCTTTTTTTTCAAATAATATATTTAACAATTTAAACAAAGTGATTCCCGAGAATTTTGTACTGTTTTAAAAGGGGACCACATCTTAGAATGTAAGGGGCGTAAAAATTCGAAACTTGGACAAGGCGATGCAAAAAAAAAAAAAAAAAAAAAAAAAATTCTCCTTTCAGAAATTCGAAAAAATATTATCTTAATTACAAGCTGAGATATTAATTATTATTTCACTAATTGGTTTATTTCTATTAAATGCTTTTTTTTTAAAGGCAGTCACGTGATTTTTTATAGCAGCATTAACGTTTTCTACCGTTTAGCGTGCGGTTCTTTAACGGCGGGCTGAGATAATTACTACTTTTTCAATATCAAAAATTTTATAAGTGTTCATACCACTATTTTCGAATAGTAATTTCACAAATATCTTGAATTCTTGCTTAAGACTACCACCCCCTAGACTAATGTATCTTCGGATAGGTTGTATAAAGGAGTTTCGTTTAGATACACTTTTGTTTTGAATAGACTGCGCTCCCTGGTGGTGGAATATAGAACTAACAGACCGCGATTTCATTTAAAGTAGAAAATCTAACAAGGCGATCTGTTCGAAACTGTAAGATAGTTTATAACACATAAGAAAACGTTTAAAAAAGAATGGTGCGAAAATTTTGGGAGGAGGGGGGGCGGGGGGGGAGGCCGCTAGAATTTTTTTTAAGCCTTAGCGTTCCTTACCGTTTTAGGTGGGGTTTTTTGACGGAGTCCTGAGATAAATGCTACTTATTAAATATAAAAAAGTCAAAAGTTTAGGTACCACTATTTCCGAATAGTAATTTCGGCGAATAGCTTAAATTTTTGATCAAGATTGCCACACTCCTGAGTAATATATCTAGTGATAGGTTGTTTAACGGAGTTTCGTTCACAGTTTTGTTAGGAATAGAGTGCGCACCCTGGTGGTGGAATCTGGAACCAACATAACGCGATTTTGTTAAAATTAGGAAATCTAACAATGCGATCTGTTTTAAGCTTTAAGATTGTTTATAATACATGATAAAAAATTTTAAAAAAGAATAGCGCGTCACATTTCGGGGGGGGGGGGGGTAGAGGGGAGGAGCAGAAAAAAATTAGAAAATATAACAGGGCGATTTGTTTGAAATTTTAAGATAGTTTATAACACATAATAAAAAAATTTTAAATGATGAATGTCAAAAATTGGTGGTGGTGGGGGGGGGGGGGAGGTGAGCGCGTTTTTCCGACCCGGTGGGCAAAGTGGGGGTGGGGTACACCTATACGGTGCTGTAGACAGCGGGAACCCGGTTCGCGGTTCGTTCGCTTCGAGATTTCATATCAGGCGGAACCCGCTAGTTACTAGCTATAATGTTAAAGATTTCCAAGCAATATACATGTGCGTCCACTATCCTTCTAAGACAGTAAAATTAATTGATTTTTATTTCTTCTGAGAAAACTAAATTTTCACGTCTTGAAGCGACGATTTTTTTTTTTTTAAATAAAAGAACTTTAATAAACTTTGCTAGTTACATTATTAAACTCAAATTGTAAGAATACTAAATCGGTTCTTATGGCAACGTGAATTATGTCCCTGAAAATTTAAATTTTAATTCAGGCTGGAAGAAAATCACAATGATTTAATTACAGGGACAGTCAAAAGTTTTCCGTTACATTACGGCCAATGGAAAAAATTATTTCAAGTGCATTTTAAGGATGTTACAGACTTTCGAACAGAATGAAATTGATATGCACTTATGAAGTGCACTGTTATAGTACGAGCGCACCACATTTGCCACGTTTGACGCGAAATTTCGAACTTGTATTTAACCGAGACCTTTCTTAAAAAATAAATTTAAATAAAATCTAAATTACAATATTAGTAAAATTACATCTTAAAACTAATAATTTAAAAGTTAAAAACTGTATTATTTGACTCAAAGATCTGTAATAGCTTACGACTGGGCCCCTGACTTTGTCTACCCTCTAAATGTGAGGTATGGGAGGTGGTCGCTACGGCTCTGCTGATTCGCTAAGTTTTGAAATTAATATTTTTGAGCTTATCTGTGACTATCGAAATATCGATTTTAATCGATTCCTGAATTTTCCAGAATCGCCCATCACTACGTCAACCAAAAAATCGGTGTTTTTTACACGTATGTAAATCGAGCTCTCAAAATTTGTTCCGATTCTGCATCCCTTAAGAAAGAACTTAATTACTTAAAAACCGTTGCTGTCAAAGGAGGTTTTAATCCTTCTGTTATCAATAATGCTGTGAAGAAATTCAATAGGCCATCTAATAAATCTACTCTTTCCAAATCTGTCAAAAGCAAACCTGATAATTTGGTTGTCCTCCCCTTTTATCCTCCTTTATGTTTCAAGTTAGCTAAAGTTTTACGAAGTTTCAATTTTAACATTATCTTTAAACCTGTCAATAAATTCAAATAGCCCTCCACTAAATATCCTGTTCCTGATCTTCGTAAATGGGGAATTTATAAAGTTCCTTGTAATGGTTGTGATTTATCTTATATTGGTCAAACTAAGAGAAATCTCGAAATCCGCTTAAAAGAACACTCTCGTTATGTAATCAATCAAGAATTTTCTAAATCTTCTATTGCCAAGCACTCTCGGGATTCCGGCCATAGTTTTAATTTTCAAAATGCTAAAATTATCTCTAATGCCAATAGTATTTCTGAATTGGGCTTCCTTGAAAATCTAGCTATTTATCTTAATCGTGATGTCATTGTAAATGATAAATCTGATTCCACAATGCTCTCTGTAGCTTGGAAAAACCTTTTCAGTGCTACCATTTAATATATTTTTGTATTAATTAATATTAGTCTGTTTTTTATATTTTATTCATTTATTTTTTTATTTTATTTCATGTGTTCCCATATTTAATTATATGTATTTTTTCCCTCCCAATTTTTGCCCCTCCTACTCTGTGTTCTTTTGTTTTGATTATACTCTTTTGTGATTGGCTGTTGTCTTCTACTTTCCTATTGGCTGTTGATTTCTAATTTCCTATTGGCTGTTTCTTCAGCTTGTTTCCTTTCCCTTATCTCTCATTTCAGTCTTGCTGCAGCTTTCATAGTAGAAGCACGTCTTCTTTGCGCCTGACGAAGAAAGACTCAGATCTTTCGAAAGGCCTTGCGCATTTAAAAATTTTTTATGGTGTTTTAAGAAGATTTTTTTTTCTTATTCATTCACACCAGTTTTAACCTATTTTCTTGCAAGAAGAAACTGCATTTTTAACCTAACCATTTTATGCATTTTATTTTTGTGTAATTGATCTTGCTTATCAACCCAAAAACAGTCATAAGCTGTTGCGACTTCGACGTATGAAGTCATGGTCATCGAAAAATGCCCTATTCAAACGGAAAAGCATGACAACCCGATTACAGAAGGTCGTCGCCGTTCGTAATAAAAACATGCAATCTTCCGTATCCGGGTAGTATTTTTAAAACAGGGCACATTACCATGTTTTTAGAGGCTGCGAATTCTAAACGTGGGTTGGCGAGACGCAGGGGGCAGAGTCCCCTGCGTTAAGGGGCAGAGCCCCCTAGTACATAAAAGAATAAAAGACAAGTCAGCAAATGTTTTATTACATAAATGTAACAAAAAAATATAATTAGATTTTGTTTTTTCACAAATTACAGTAAAGAAATTTTATCAAGAACAAATATATAACAATAATATACATTTATATTATGTCTATTATATTTTTTATATCAAGAAGTATGGCTATAATATGACTTAAAAAGTAATAATCAGTAGACATCACCCACAAGAAAAGTGACACATCATGACAAAAGTAAATTCCACAGGAGAGGCAAATGGGGGGGGGGGGGGGGAGAGATTTGCCTGTTTTTACTGTAACATGCAATTATAGCACTTAGCTCTGCATGCAGCAATAAAAACGTACATGATGTTTGGAGGGTTGAATAATTTTACCTCCCCACACAATTAATCTACCTTCTGTGGCCACCAACGGACATATAGCATAATAAAACTATTTTCCGGATAACTACACTTATGAAACTTTCACTGTAGCACCTATGACAAACCTATTAATGGAATAAAATACAAAATGAATTTTTGAGAGATTGCAAAATGAACTTTTGCATCCCTTTTCTTGGGGGTGAGCGATATTATCTTATTTGTAGAATTTGAATGGCTTAGTGCGGGTAAAACATGGTAACTAACATTTTAAAAATATTCTGGTTTTCATGTAAAATTATTTAACTGCACCTTAAAATTACAAGGTTTATACATTGTTCAATATGTGCCATCATAATCAAAGACAAATTTTAGCTATGCATCCAGTTTTTGTTATAAAAATTCAACAAGTCCAATAAAAAACACATCGATCAGGCAAAAAAAGTTGCAGATAGTTAACTGGATATTCAGTCTTAACAAATCAGCTGTTTGAGAGGAAGCAATCATAATAGTTTTGATTGTAGATTGCTTTAGAAAACTTGAATATGGAATAACTCGAAAGCAGCATTTTGTTAGTTATCCTGTTTTACACCCGATGTTTTCATTCTGACATCTTCAGGAAACGCTTCCAGAGCGGGCCGGGCCTTGGCCCCCTATTTTCATTCACGGCAATCTGGCCCGCCCTTACTTTTTGCCTGAAGGATCGGGCCGGGCCTAACTTATTTTTTCCGTACCGAGCCGGGGCTGGTTTCATTCTTAATAGTCTTCACGAGCCGAAATTTTCAGTCCCGGTTTTGACATAGCCCGTATGAAAATCCTTGTCTCGGCATGCCCTGGTCCGTTCAAAGATCAGTAAAATTAGACATGGTAAAAATATTTTTGCAAAAAATGCATATAGTTTTAAATCGCTATTATTCTACAATTAAACATTAAAATTTATTCTATAGGCTTATTAATATAGCTTAATTAAAATATGGTAAAACGGGTGAAAAAGACCTGCAAATGACGGAATCCTGTCTTAAACAGAAAAATGTGTTGATCCGTGCAAAATTAATATAATAATATGTGATGAGAAAAAAATATACACTCATTGCCATAAAAATTTGCGCACCAAGAAAAAGACGTCCAAATGAAACGAAATTTTACACGCGTATGCACTACTGTGATATAAGTTAGTGAGTAGAAAACCAAGAAAAGGGATCATTTATTGCAGAAAAAAGTACAAATAAACGGAAATTTTAGTACTCTGTTGGACCCCCTCTAGCGCAAATGCACGATGCGATACGAGCGGCCATTGAGGCATACAAATTCCGTATGATGTCCCGAGACATCTCGTTCCACAGTTGCTGTAAACGCGTCTCGAGTTCAACCAAACTCGTAGGGTGTCCAACTTGCCGTCCCAAATGATCCCAGATATGCTCGATTGGTGACAAATCTGGAGAACGAGCAGGCCAGGGAAGGGTGGTAATGTAGTGGAGGCAGGCTTGTGACATCCTTGCTATGTGTGGCCGAGCATTGTCTTGCTGAAAAATGGGACCTGGGAGCCCTGCCACAAGTGGCAACACATGTGGCTGAATGATGTCCTAGACGTACCGCTGGGCTGTCATTGTGCCACGGATCAATATTAGGGGTGACCGTGTTTCGTAAGCAATGGCACCCCATACCATCACACCAGCAGTGGGAGCGGTGTGTCGCTGTAAAGCGAAGGCAGGATTGAAGCGTTCACCACGGGGCCTCCACACGCGAACACGATTGTTATCGCTGCTCAAATTGAATCTAGACTCGTTGCTGAAGATAACCTGGTTCTACTCCGTTGCAGTTCAATACCGTCGTGCGCGACACCACTCCAAACAGAGGCGTCGGTGGGTGGATGTCATTGGCAGCACACGTAAGGGGCGCCGCGATACCAGATGTCCTTCAGCAAGGCGGCTTGCGATGTTTCGGGAAGACACAGGGGTCCGTAGTGAAGGTGCTGTCTGTGTCTGGATAGCGGCCAATGAGGCAGTTGGCTCTACGCATGCGTTTCGTGTGATGTGACGGTCTTCTCGACGACTAGTCTGTCGAGGGCGTCTCGAGCCTGTTTGCCGTGTAAATGACGTCTCTGCACTCCATTGGTCCCAACACATCCTCACAGTAAAATCAGAACGGCCTACTTGACGAGTTACTCGCCGAGCTGACCACCCAGCTTCCACCATCCCGATGATTCTTCCACTCTCGAACTCTGACAACTGCTCATATTGTCTTCGATGACTGCGTAACGACATGTCTACCGCAGCATTTCCTTTGCAAAAGAAAAGGTACACTCAGACAAGTTCTGCTTACCAGTTTTATACACCAAGGAGGATGAAGTTCAACGCCATCTAGTGGCATTACGCAATGCGCAATCACGCTGCATATCTAATCATTGGCATATCTGCCTGATATGTACCTTCATGCCAAGTTTCGTTACAATCCCATAATTATTTCTTGGTGCGCAAATTTTTATGGCAATGAGTGTATAATACATTTACACCTGCTAAGAAGGGGACTTGTCTATAACGCATTTTTTATTTCTTTCCGATTATTGTATTCCGATTACGTCTTAACACTTAACAAATTTTACTGCTTAGCATTTTTCAGATTTTTAAGTCTCCAATACATGGAATATGGATTAACAAGATTAATGATAACTGAAACATTTACATACATCAAATAGAGATTTGTAAAAAAATAAATAAATAAATAAATAAATATCGCAGCCTACATACTATAAACATGAAGATTATAAATATGAAAAAAAAAAACAGCTGAGACTAAGTATTTTTGGTCAGAACTCCTCGTATGAGACAAATTTTCAGCCAAATCGACATAAAAATCAATGTTTTGTAGAAATTCACTCGGGGCGAGATTTTAACTTTTTCCGGGCCGAACTTTTAACTGTTATGACGGCCCGGATCAATATATTTCTTTACGGGCCGGCTCGAACTTTTAATTTTATAACGGGCTGGAACGAACTCTTTTTCTATGAGTCGGCCGACCCCAGGCCTGGTAATTCCAGCCTGTGCAGACCTCTAGCCGCTTCACTGAAACTGTCCGATTGCAAAATCCCATGTTAACCTATGAAAAAACTTAAAAGCGAGATTACTCATTACCTCTAATATAATTGTTAAAATATGTACAGTGTTCACCATCAGAAAGTAAATGTCAGATGCCGATGATGCGTGTTTTTAAAAATTGTCTCCGAAAATTTTAAGTATTTTTTAAAAGATGATAAAATTTCAAAGTTTAAATCAATGTTCTCGGTGAGTTCAGCCGATTTCACTGACCCTCCGAGATACAGCGGGCTAATGTTTTCAATAGAAGAAATTTAGATACAGCATTTTTTTTTTCGAGTTTGGGAATTTTTTTTAGCTTTCAAACTCTAAACATTTTACGCGTCAGTTTCAAATCTTACCTATTTTTAGAAATTTTAACAGGAAAGAAGTTTTGGAGAGAAATTAGGAGCATGGGAAATTTATATTTAACACCTTATAATAGCAGTGAAAACAGTGCATCTTTACGCAGTAAATGAACAATAAATACTACGAACACTCTTTTTATAGGAAACATCCTGTATTGCATATGAATGATGCATATAAATTTCGTAACATCCGAAATAGTGTAACATCTTTAAAATGCACTTCGAACAATTATCGTCTATAAGACCATAATGTATGACAAAGTCATAAAATTTTTTCAGCTATATGCAAATTGCTAAAAAGGAAGGTTTTAGTCTCAATTGGGTCCCATATAAGGGTAAGTGTCAGGTGCAAGCCCTAATGCGAAAGTTTATAAATCTGACAAATTCTTATTTTTTTTATGGCTAAAAAGTGGGTCCTTTAGTCTCACCGGGACCCTCTAAAAAGCCGGGGTCCGTTTGAAATGTACCCGCCTCCTCTCCTCCTTAAAGCTTGCCCTGTGTATTCGTAAAATAATGAACAAGAAACTATGTTACACACAATTGCAATTTTTTATCACTTTTATTTTTCTCTCTTTTTATACCGATATTTTTATTCTGTTCGAATATCGATAAAGATCGATGTTGATAGTGACATCTGTAAAAACTGATAATTCCTATTGTTTATTTCGGCAAATCACAAACTACAACTGATTACACTCGGAATGCATTAACTCCCCTTCAACTTTTCAATGTTTTGAGAAAAAAGAACACTACTAATTATTAATATTCGCGGCAATATTTTTTCCTTCTAATTAAATATGGAGGTTGAAGAAGCCTCGCAAGCTGTAGAAATTGAACACCATGAAATGCGTCCATTTGCTGGCACGGAAGCCCATGGTAGTTTCATGTCAACTATATCTACAGTTTCGTGTAGAATTTCTTATACACCGTCTGCCAAAATATATTTGCTTGTGTTTATAATTATCACCTGCATTCCGCTTGTAATAGGTGGTTCATTTACAATCTTATTTTTCAAGGAAGAAGAGCATAATATACACGGAGCAGTATTTGCCTTTTTTGCTGGTAAGCCTGATGTCTCGTATCTCATAAATATTTATTAACTCCCTTTTGTATCATTATTATCGTTAAATTTTTTCTGAACAATATTACTTCAATACAGTTTCATGGAGAAAAGTACCAATGCATCTTGCATCATGTACGATTTTTCTTTTTCGTTTAGTACATTTTTACTCACTAGATAATTGTTGTTCATGATACATGTTCATATCTATAGTTATTTTATCACTGTTTTACAGACTAAATTTTCTAAATGACAAAATAATACAAATAAGTAAGAAGTGATTCCAAATTGCAGTAGAGTCTCCATTATCCTAGTTAATATGGACCAAGCTCACCTCGGATAGGCAAACCGGAACGATGTTCCGGTTCGACAAAGTATGGAAAATATTGTTCCGGTTCGTGGAATTATTAAAAAATATTATTACAGTTTCATACATATAGCTTACTATGCTCTCTGTAACTTCTTTTCTAATTATTTAGAATATTGAATGCATTTTTTAAAATTGGTTTTTCTGCGGTTAAATATAAATTTGCTATACAATAAAGTCCCGATTTTTCGAGTTAATATGGACCAGGCTCACCTCGGATAAACAAAATCTCGGATAAACCTGGATTTACACAAATCGTCACCAAATAAGGAGATGAAATATAAATTTTCACTTAATTTATTAATTTTTATGGTTAGTAACATTTCTTTGATGTACGTTTCCGTTACTTTTAAGAAAAAGGGGGAATGAAATTGTTTATTTGAGAAAACCCTTGATAGTTTTTTGTTTATTGTGTGTAGTGATGAAGTGTGAAAATGAAGTGTACCTAAGACTTCATTTATAATGACTGTTTCATAATAATGATGCATCAGTCCATCAGAAAAAAATAACTCGGTTAAAGCGGAAATTCGGTTAAGCGGGACTCGGATAAATCGGGACTCTACTGTATAACTAAGACTAAATAGTGTGGCACAGTCAATCGTCGAATCAATGGTCAAACTATAATTTTTCAGGTAGCCTAAACTTTGCTGAAACTTTTATACAAATATTTTTGAAAATGTATTCATTAGTTTGAAAAAGCTTGCACATTTATTTTAAAACAGACGCCAAACGCACAGAAAAATAAAATAAAATAAAGAAACATATAAATTAAGAAAAGAAATGAAACATTTTTTAATCATTTTAAATAAGAGATAAATAATACAATTTTTATAATAGATAACGCAAACCTTTCAAAAATAAATGTTATTTCGAACTTTTTTCTATTTTGAACCTTATCTATAGAAATAAACAATTTATTATTATTATTTTTTATTATTTACTAAACAACTTATCTAATACTTAAACCTGGAAACTAAAGAAAAGAACTTCTTAACAAATAAACTTTTTATTAGACAGACTCACACACACACTGGTAGTTCGAGATAAGTTACGCTTTTTAAATTTTTTATACAACCTTAGAGAAAAAATTGGTCATTTAGACTGCTTTTCCCTTTTTACTGCAACAAATTCATTGAGAAAAATTGCATACCTGTATCTTTAAAATTGAATGAATTATGCTCAGTTCAAAACTGACAACTGTAAATGGAGACCCTATGTCAAATTAGAAATGTAGCTCTTAGATATTACCAATAAGAGGAAGCACGGATGATAATACATATGCAGTTGACATTAAACAAAAGATAATCGATATCAATGCTTGCAACAACGTTAGTAGCGAAATATTTAGAAGCTGTTGTATTATTAGTGCGCGTTTATTAGAAAAATTGGATTTGAGAGAAAATACTTTGAAACTGCTCTTTGAATCCATTTTTCTGAATTTCGTTTCTACGATTTAAAAGTACATTTTACATGTTCTCTACCTGCGTGGTACTCGTACTTTATATAGATGTACTTGAAATGCAATTTTTCGCTTTGTTAACAAACTTTTGATCTGAACAATACCATCATCAATTTGTACCCTATTTGCACTATTATAATATAATTTTAAATGGTACACAAAAGTGATATAAGGTAGCTTTTACCTTTCATTATAATTCAGTCAATTTGAAAGATATAGGTATATTTTTTTTGCAGTGATCTTGAGGAAAAAAGGGGGGGGAGGGGGATGAACTAATTGACAAATTTTGTCTCGGGTGGTTGTATAAAATTTTTAAAAGTGTAACTTTTTGGAAATGAATTGGAAGATTATTTCATTAACATGATCTTTTTTTCTTACCTTATTTTGAGCATTTTTAAAATTTGCATTGCCTATACTTATCCTCAAAAGAGTAAAACATTGCGTAAAAAGTGTGCTTCAACCTTTGGGACACTCTGTATACAAGGTCCCAACTTTTGAGTGCTCTGCATATGCTATCTGTATATGTCTGTATATGTCTATCTGCATATGTATGATTCATCATCACATCAATGACATCAGTGGATCACATTTATGATGCACATCATCAATATCTCGTATGATTTTGATGATGTGCTTACATTTTTATCGCTTTCATATTTCTAGTGGTGAAAATACCCATGCCTAAGAAAGCGCGTATAGAAATGTGTAAATAGAAAATAATGTAAAGAGATTTATGTTCCTTTTTTTTTTTAATATTTCAGCTGTCATATCATGTGGAACTTTATCAATGTTCGTGATGCATTTACTCGGAAAAGTGGAAAAATACCATGACCTACTCACACTTAATGGACTTAAGTTGCTCGGAATGCTCGCCAGCGTCTCCGCCGGCATAGCACTAGGAGTGTACACTATCTTAGCCTTCCTACGCAAACAAGGTAAAGTGTCGGTAATTAATAAATTTCTTATTTATTAACACTATTTTATCTAAACAACCATTAAGTAGCAACCCAGAATTCAAGATAAAAGATTAAAAAAGTAACAATATTTAAAAATTTAACAGAGATAGGGAGAGATGCAGATGACAAGAACTTTATCAGAGTACGTTCAAAATAAAGAAAAGATGACGAAAAAAAAAATTGAACTAAAACTTTTCAATTGCAAGAATAAAAATTAATATTTTTATATTGGTTTTGGAGATATTTTCAAATACGTAAACAACTCATACTCATACGTACGCCTGGAGTTATAAAAACTTTTTTTCTATTTTGAGCCTTATCTGTAGAAATAAAGAATTCATAAAGACTAATCAGTGATTTCCAAACTTTATTGTTACGCGACTCGCACCTAAGTATTAAATTTTTTCACGATCCATATAAATGTAGATATTTAATATGTAGGTTTAGGAGGCTTTCGTATAATCTATCCAAAGAAAAAGATGAACTTTAGGTGCACAAAGCATATGGATGAAAACGAAACAGTAATAGATAACGGTGTTTAGTAATGTGAAAGTGGAGTCATGAAAACCTTTTACTAAGAAAAGAAAAACATTTATTAATATATTTTTTAAATATCCAGTTTAAAAGTCAATGCGATTTGTGGAATTGTTTTGTATCTACGTCTGAATCGGCTCTGTCTTTGATGCAAACACTCTGTGCCGGACACAGACTCTACACAGATATGACTAGGGATTGAAACAGTTTCAATTTTAGCCTTATGCCGCTCTCAATACATCTTCTCTACTAATAAAAGAACAAATCGCTCTGTGTGTGTGTGTGTGTGTGTCTGTCTGCGATGGCTAACGAAAACTACTGCACGTAGAAGTCTGAAAATTTAGGTGTGATTAGTCCAAGACAGATCCTGATGCATCTGAGGTTTGGATTTTTAATTTTTTAAGGGCCGGGGCCCCTTTAAGTTTTTAAGCACTAAATTGTTAATAAAATGTCTCTTTTTTTATCCGATCTTCATTTTTGGGGCGAATTAGCCATTCAGTTTTTACCCCATTTCTACATTTCACTTTAGACCCTGATACTCTTGGGGTCCGGTACAGGGCCCCTTGAAGTTTACCCGGAAGGCCCCCATCTCCATGGTCAACACGGGCAAAGCCGGGTGGTTCAGCTAGTATCTATATTATAAAGGACAAACATATCTGTGCGTAACGCATACGTCATTTTGCGAATGACAACACTTAGAAATTTAAAATAAAATTTTGGTTTTTCAATTTTCTCTACTGCAAATGTTTAAACTTCTAAACATCGCACATTTAAAATTTTTACACCGTCGCATAAAGAAAAAAATGCTGTTTTAAATGCAATTTGTTTGAAAGCTGTATCTCAATTTAATTTTAAGATATTAATTTTTTTGTAGTTTTTATTACTTTTTTTGTAATTGTGGCAACTGAAATACATCATTTCTCTTGATACTAAAGGGAAAAAACAGGAAATAGTAGATTGCAATATCTTTTTGCTGCCATTTTCTGGTAAAAACTGAAAAAAATTGAAATTAAAATACGGGCTATGTCAAGAATATAGCATGTTATAAAACTCGGTGAGTTTTGGCTTTATTTCGTTTTTATTTATCAATTAAATGATATTTCGTTTATTGTAATTTAACTTTACAAATGATACAACACTTTCTTTTTACAAAAATGTATTTTAAAGAATATTTGTGTGACTTATTTTCTCAGCATTTACATAATCCGTATCAAAAATCTGAAAGAATGCAATTTTATTAATCCGTGTGTAATTACATTTTCCGAATTTTGTAAAAATACAAATGAATGACTTCTGATAAAACATGGAACTATTATATACAAAAAAAAATGCAGTCATATAAATCCTTAGATACCCGAGATTGTTTTGCCGAGCTTCTTAAATGACGTCATTGCTTTCTGCTGGGTTTGTGTATTATTCCGCGATAATGATGCCATTTGCGTACCGTTCTATAGATTTTGTTTAAGACGGGATCGTAAAAGTGGAGTGCTTTAGCGGATGCAATTGACGACATTTTATAAAAAAATCGTATATTTTAATTCCTAAAACTGAAATATGTTTTCAGGAGTGCGACAAGTTTACCCCAGCTGCTTTGAAATTCTTCACGGATGAAAATGCTTTATCTTTGAAAATAACGAAATCGAAATCACACACTGATAAAACGCAATGTTTTACAAACATTTAGAGTGACTTTATGGAAGAGTAGTAACATACAGTGTGATTGCTCTTTGTCCGAAAAATAGCGATTTATATTACAAAACTTGGTGATTCTCTCTTGAATGAATTCGCTTCTCCGAGTTAGACAAGCAATCAAAGAAGATCTTGACAATAATGCGAGGTTTAAAATAATATCAAGTTCCCCAAGTTTTTGTCCAAAATTCTCTCTACTAATAAAATTTTATTGTTATTCTTTAAGGCATGTTATTGTAATTTTATCAAAATAACAAAATTTGGTTAATTTCATTTTTCATAATTTTATATGATCTATATATTTAAAACACAAGAATGTTTTTTAGTTATCTGCTCTGAGCATTCTGCTGAACCAAATTTATTAATATTTTTTTTTTTAAACTGAAAGCTGTTCTTTTGTAGATGTGTCAGCACTAACTGTTTTCTTTTAAATATTCTATTATGTATTATATTTTAATTTTAAAAGTATTCAATGAAACTTTTAAAAATGATGGTAATGAGATAGCTTTCATTACTGCAGAGAAGAAAGAAATAATGAGATTTAATTATCTTTATTTATGTGATTATTGGATGAAAATTCAAAATTGTTGATAAAAATTGTTGTATAGGGTTTAATGGCGCAAAATCCCATTAGGGACATAACATTTTGAACGGAAAATTACATATTTCTTTTGAAAACCCGCATTTTCCTCATAAAATTTCCATATTTATTTTCCCTTCTGTATGTGTACTAAGTTTCAGACACTAGATGAAATGCTTAAGTAAGTGAAAATGACGTTATATTTAAAAGAAAACGACGATTTTCTTATATAAAACTAAACTTTTTACACAAGTGCATAAAAAAAACATAAATCATGGTGATTTTTACTCTCCGGTACTCAGATTAAAATCTCGAGTTGAGAGTGCGACTGTTCACATGCAAAGATTTTGCTGACAATCGTGACTTCACGTTTTGAGTTAAATTGATTTTAAAATGATCAAATTAAAATACCATTTTTTTAAAAAGGGTGATTGCCGGTATGAGAGGTTAATTTTTTTAATTTATCTCTATCGCGTGGAGCTCGATTAAAAAAGAATAATCCGTAATTATTCTTTTATTTAATTATCCGACCTTAAAACAACATAAAGAGTTCATCATTTTCTTACGACTAATATTCCGTAAACAAAAATAAAACTTCCTCTATTATAAAATAATATAATATAAATAAAACACAAATCAGACATGTAATTGAACTACGCGCTTAAAGATCTGAAATTATCAGAAAATAAAAGGATGCCGAAAGCAGCAAAATCTTGGGATAATAACTCTTAGCATGCGGCTAATACGAAAAAATAGCTTTTGATAAATTTTAAAAGTTTATTTGATCGTATAATTCATATTTTTAATATGAAAAATCTTTATTATTTTTAGTGAGCAATCTAAAAAATATATTGCATGTAAAAAAATATTACTTTTCAATTAAAAAAATGGTTTTCACCTATAGTCTGTAACCCGGGAAGCCCGGGTACGATCCCCTAGTACTAATAAAAGAACACATCGCCCTGTCTGTCTGTCTGCGATGGCTAGCGAAATCTGCCGCACGTAGAAGTCTGAAAATTTAGTTGAAGATAATACAAGACAGGTCCTGATCCTGATGCACCTGAGACTTAGATTTTTAACTTTTTAAGGGCCGGGGCCCCTTTAAGTTTTTATGCACTAAATTGTTAATAACTTCCCCCTTTTTATCCAATCGTCTTCGTTTTGGGGGATCTTTCTCCATTTAGTTATTCTCGCCTTTCTACTTTCCAGTTATGACCCTGGACCCTTAGGGCCCTTAAAGTTTTGTGCAAATAAATTGTTAATGAATTGTTTCTTTTAACACGATCTCCATTTTTAGGATCCTTTTTTCATTTACTTATTCTCACGTTTCTATATTCCATATAAAACGGGGCCCCTTGAACTTCTTCTGCGCCAAGCATTTTTCACCCTCTAATTTTCTCATCTTCTCAGTGCATAATTTTAAAGTTGAGTCTTCGACTCTTCTTCCTGGACCAACACCCTCGCATTTTTATTGGGGCCCTAGGGCCCTTTTTTAAACATTTACCCAGTCTTTTGTGCATTTCTTTAAAATATTATTCTAACGAATAATTCATACCCTATGTTTAATTTTGACTAATTGAAGATGTAAAGCGCTAAGTACTAAGACATTTTAACATGTTTTCTTGTTAGGGCCCTGTTTTTAACTTTCAGTTGGCCCCTTTTGGGCCCCCTATTATAGATCACTTTAAAATTGTCCGATTCGCTACCTTTTTTTCTAACTCTTAGGTTCTCTAGCTACTACATGACCGACAAAAAATTTCTCAGACTTCAGCTACCACCAATTTTGAATATTAATCGTCTTCTTGGGATCCTTGGTGCAGCTTTTTTTTAAATGATCCAAATTGCACTCAATTTTCTTTTAACAAAGTTCTAACGTCCATCGATCATTTTAAAAACGACTAAAAATATCTTTATACCCAACTACATGCCAGTTAAGTCCCTGGCCGCTTGGGGTCCGGTACAGGGCCCTTTGAAGTTTTTGCACCATAAATTGTTATTAAATTGCCCGCTCTTAATCCAATCTTCATTTTTGAAACCCTTTTTCAATTTAGTTATTCTCACGTTCGTACATTCCAGTTAAGACCCTGTGGTTCCCTGTGGTCCGTTCCAGGGCCCTTGAACTTTTTATGCGAAATGCATATTTCACTCCCTAATTTTCTCACCTTCTCATTGCATAATTTTAAAGTTCAGTCTTGGATTCTTCTTCCAGGACGAACACCCAAATATTTTTATTGGGACCCTACGGCCTTTTTTTAACCATTTACTCAATTTTTTATGCATATCTTTAAAATATTATTCTAACGAATAATTCATACCCTATGCTTAATTTTGACTAATTGTAGATCTAAAGCGTTAAGTACTAAGACATTTTAACATGTTTCCCTACTTAACATGTTTCCCTGTTTTTAACTACCAGTTGACTCCTTTTGGGCCCCCTATTATAGTTTCCTTAAAAATGGTCCGACTAACTAGCTTTTTTTTTTTTCGAACAATTTCTTAGGTCCTCCAGCTAGTACATGAATGACAAAAAAAGTTTTAAGACTTCAGCTACCACCAATTTTGAATATTAATCGCCTTCTTGTGGCCCTTGGCGCAGCTTTTTTTTAAATGATCCGAATTGCACGCAGTTTCCTTTAACATAGTTCTAGTGTCCGCCGATTATTTTAAAAACTACTAAAAATATCTTTATACCCAACTACATGCCAGTTAAGTCCCTGGAACCTTAGGGCCCGGTACTGGGCCCCTTGAAGTTTTTGCACCATAAATTGTTAATAAATTGCTCCACCCACCCCCTAACCCGATATTCACTTTTGGATTTTTTTTTTCATTTAGTTATTCTCCCGTTTCTAGATTCCGGTAAATTCCTGGGGCATCCTAGAATCACACAGGGCCCGATCCGGAGCCTCTAAAACTTTTTGTGCGGCATGAATTTTTCGTCTTCTAATTTTCTCGCACTCTCAATGCAAAATTTTAAAGTTCAGTTTTGAATTCCTCTCCTCCTCGGACCAACACCCTTATATTTTTGCTGGGACCCTAGGGCCCTATTCTAAGCATTCCCCTCCAGTTTTTCTGCATTTCTTTAAAATTTCATTCTAATGATTAATTTATACCTATGCTTAATTTAATTTTGACTAACTGAAGAACTAAAGTGCCAAGAACTAAGATCATTTAACATGTTTCATGTTAGGACCCTAATCTTAACTATCAGTTAGCTCCTTTTGGGTCCTTTGTTATAGGTCTCATAAAAATGGTCCGATTAACTAGCTTTTTTTTCTAACAATTTCTTAGGTCCTCCAGCTATTATATGAACGGCAAAAGGCCCCCAGGATCCGGTCCTGGGACCCTTCTTTTTACATCAGCTACCACCTTTTTCGAACATTTATCTCCTTTTTCGGCAAAAACTTACGTTTACACTTTCTAACAAAGTTGAAAAGTGTTTATGACTTCGTTTATCTGTCGGTGCTCTAACTCGCATAAATATAGTCAGATTGTCATGAAATTGATAATGTTTAATGGGTTTACTATGGCATGTTCGATATTGAAAAAGAGGTGTGTAGCATTTACGGTTCATTTACAGGAATACTCAAAAGAATTCACATTCAAGAAAGAACATTACGGCCTATGGAGAAAAATCGTCTGCGGTGTATTTTAATGATAGTATTACATTCTTTTAAATATATTGAAATATATATATATATCACCGAGGTTTACTACAAGGCGCTTGCTGTAGAATTTAGTGTGCATATATTTTATCGTTCATTTACAAGGACACAAAAAAGAATTTGACTACAGAAGAAATTGAACAGCAATTGAACTATTGAAGGCCATGAACAATAACAGCTGGAAGTGCATTCTCAGTTTTGGTACGTGTTTTTAAACTGAACTATTTTTTTTTTTTAAAATATTACTTGGTGTGTATAAATTTTATACATCATATACAGAGCTTCACAAAAAGTTCTCAAGTACATTTCCGTTTATTCACGGAAATGCTGAATGAAAATTCTCAACCGTGCTATGCGTTTAACGGAACAAACTTTTAGTATACTATGCAGTATACATACAAATCTATAGATCATATACAGGGCTGCACAAAAAGAAAATCTGATATTTTCCCAATTATCGATTTTAATAGCAGAAATTTAGTTTACTGATGCATTATGCATTTTTTAATTGAGCTATTTTTTTTAATAGTACTTGATGGTATGTATAAATTCTAAGGTCTGCACAAAAGTTCTCAAGTACATTCCTGTTTATTCATGGAAACTGCGGAATGGAAATTTTCAATTGTGCTATTCGTTTAACTGAAGTAACTTTTAGCATACTATGTAGTATACATACATATCTATAGAGATTATATACAGGGCTACACACACACACACACAAATAATTAATTAAAATAATCGGATATTTTTCGGACTTTTTTTCGTAATAGCAGAAATTGGATTTTCAAATGCGTTATGCTTTTTTCAAATCGCTGATTTAGACATCATCTTTCACCTTAATAAACTGTGAAGTTTTATTACAGTATTCTGAATGTGTTGGAAAGTGCTTCATAATCTATGCAAGACGCATGATTTTTAGTTCTTGTTTATTCATTAGAATAATCTGACCACCTTTATCCGCCCTTTAGTTATAATAAGATTATCATTAGACAAGTTCCTTTTGATCGATATTTTGAGAGCTTGAAAAATTAATTAATTTTACTTTCTTCTATCTTCAATAGAAGAAAGTATTGTAATCGAAATTTTTTCCGACTTCCGGTTTTTGACGGATTTACATGTTTTAGGGGTCAGAGATCCCAAAAAACATGTTTATAGAAAATGTCTGTCTGTCCGTGTGTCCGTCTGTCTGTCGCCATTGTACCATCAAAAAGTGTATGAAGTTATGCATAGAATTGAACCAAACTTTTATTTTAAGTTTTTGGCTATGGCAAGCAGATCCTCCCTGAATTTGGAAAACATTCGCCGGTAGGGGGCGCTGTAATAGCGATTTTTGTGCGATTTTGAATATTGTACCATCCAAAAGTGTATAAAGTTATGCATAGAATTGAACCAAATTTTTATTTCAAGTTCTTGGCTATGGCAAGCAGGTCCATCATTAATTTGGATAAAATTCTCCGGTAGGGGGCGCTTTAATAGCGATTTTTGTGCCATTTTGAATATTGTACCATCGAAAAGTGTATGAAGTTATGCATAGAATTGAGCCAAATTTTTTGTGTTTCTTTTTGGTCATGGCATGAAGGTCCTCCCTGAATTTGGAAAAAATTCCGCTGGAAGGGGGCGCTATATACGATGTCTGTATCATTTTCTTTATTGTACAATCGAAAAGTGTATAAAATTATGCATACAATTGAACCAAATTTTTTGTGCATGTTTTTGACTTTGGCCAACAGGTCCTCCTTGAATTTGAAAATATCGCGCGGTAAAGGGGCTCTGTGATAGCGATTTTTGTATACTTTTCTTGATTTTTCGCAGTTCTATTGTCCATCGGCGGCTCGTGCAAAGGCGGGAACTCACTTCCTGCTAAGCCGGCTATTCGCAAACATCTGATAGCAACAGAATAAGGAAAAACTATTAATTTTAACATATATCATGATATAGATTAACTCGTTTTTAGTTCATTTAATTGACTGAAGCAGGAATTTAAGATGAAAATCAAAGTTGGTATAGTAATGAACTAATAATATTGAAGTATTAACATGTGTACCTAATTTTTGAAATATTAACATGTATAAGATAGAAGAAAGTTTTGGGATTGGCACATCCAACTAGTTTAATTATATAATCATTTTTTTCATTTATATAATTTTTACTTTTGCGTGGATTATAATTATTATTATTTTAAATCATTTTTAATTTATTCCTTTGTTTTTACCTTTTATTTATCTATTACTTATTTATTTTATTAATTAATTATTTATTTATTCTTCAATTCCTACTATTAGCTCACACTCTCCCTATATTTATTCAATTCCTACTATTAGCTCACTCTCCCTATATTTATTTATTTATTTATATATTTATCTTGTTCAAATTTTCAATCGTTAATAAAATACTCATTATTCATCCTATCAAGTTGAAATAAATTTTTTTAAACTTGTACTGGATGACAATTGATGTTAATACAGTTTTTTCAAATATTAATTAATTAATTTTTGTTTTGCATGGGAAACAAAATGGCGTCCATTGGTTATTGAAGATCAATTTAAGTATTTTCAATAAGGGGTTACCATAGGGGAGACCCTGTTCTGTCGCCAAATACCGCCAAGTTTGTCACCAACTTGGCGATATATCGCCAAATTTGGCGGCCAAAATGAGTCGCCAAGACGCCAACTTGGCGATATCTCTAATATTTCGCCAAATTCCCGTAGAATTCCATTGTAAACCTACTTGCTTATAGAAAATCAACAAATTGAGATATTTTAATGCAACAAAAACTAATATTAGCTTAAGGGATTATATTAAACTTTTCTTTGATGGCCTAAGTAGGAATTGACTTTAAAAACAAAATTTTTATATTACTTGTTTATATATTTATCTTGTTCAAATTTTCAATCGTTAATAAAATACTCATTATTCAACCTATCAAGTTGAAATAAATTTTTTTAAACTTGTATTGGATGACAATTGATGTTAATACAGTTTTTTCAAATATTAATTAATTAATTTTAGTTTTGCATGGGAAACAAAATGGCGGCCATTGGTTATTGAAGATCAATGAAAGTATTTTCAATAACGGGTTACCATAGGGGGCACCCTGTTCTGTCGCCAAATATAGCCAAGTTTGTCGCCAACTTGGTGTTATATCGCCAAATGAGTCGCCAAAAGTGACGCCAACTTGGCGATATCTCTAATATTTCGCCAAATTCCCATAGAGTTCCATTGTAAACCTACTTGCTTATAGAAAATCAACAAATTGAGATATTGTAATGCAACAAAAACTAATATTAGCTTAAGGGATTATATTAAATTTTTCTTTGATGGCCTAAGTAGGAATTTACTTTAAAAACAAAATTTTTATATTACTTCTTTTATCTTATTAGTCCCCGGGACGGTATGCTATTTCTTTCTCCCAGCTTATTTTGTCTCCAAAAAATAACGTTAGCTTACAGAAGGCAGCAATAAACAAAGCAGATGTATCATTGCGCGATTAAATGCTCTATAGCAATTTTTTTAATTTCTAAGCATCGCACATTTTAAATTTTTATACCGTCGTATTGGAAAAGAAAGTACTTTTAAATGCAATTTGTTTGAAAACTGTATCGCCATTTATTTTTGAAATATTAATTTTTTGTAGTTTTTAGCACCATTTGTTTAATTTTGGCAACTCAAGTACTCCCAATTTATATAGAAAGTAAAAGGAAAATAGTTGAAAAATAGCAATTATATCTTTTTGTTGCCATTTTCTCATAACAACCGAAAGAAAATGTATTTAAAATACGTGCTATTTTGAAAAAATATAAACGAATAATTTCGATAAAACATGGAGCTATTATAAATTATATTTAATTTTAAGTATCTGTAGACGCTTTCAGTGTGACTTCAGTCATGACGTTTTGGTTAGAAACTGACTCCAAACAAACGGTTGCTATGCGTCATTTCTTTTTAAATATAAATTGTGGAAAATGTTACCAGTACATATCAAGTATTAAAACACTTAGATGTGAGATATAGATATAAGATATAGCTGCAAAACACAAACAAAATAGAAAATACAACATAGCAACCGTTTGTTTGGAGTCAGTTTCCAACCAAAACGTCATGACTGACGTCACGACTGAAATCGTCTATATTAATGTTACAAACGAATGAAGGCCTATGAATCATTAGACTTTTTTTGTCGAGTTTCTTTAATGACGGCATCTTTTTGCTGCATTTGTGTATTATTTTGCGATAGTGACATCCTTATGCATGCTTTACTGTAGATGTTAAAGAGTGGATCATAAATGTGGAATTCTTAAGTGGGTGCGAATGACGTCATTTTAGATAAAATAAAAGTGTGTGCTTTAAGTCTTAAAATTGAAATAGGTTTTGTACTATTTATATATACATATATATATATTTTTTTTTTCATCGAGGGCGGCACTAAATTCTGAAAAAAGAGAATTCCTGTTTTCTAGTTTATTTATTTATTCACTCATTTATATATTTTACATTTACATATTCGTATTTTTGATAAGTACTCTCTGTTTCTATTCAATTTGCTTCATAATTCTCCCCCTATTCTGCGTTCTTCTGATTGGGTAATGCTCTTGTGTGATTGACTGATGCCTTCTGCTTTCCTATTGGTTGTTCCTTTAACTTATCCTTTCCCCCTTACCTTTTCCGATTTCCCTCTCAGTCTAGCTCCTGCTTTCAAAGTAGAAGCACGTATTTTTTGCGCCTGGTGAAGGAAGACTAAGTTCTTTCCAAGTTTCTAAGTTCTTTCGCGAATTTCTGAAATTTTATGTTGTTTTCAAGAAGTCTTTTTTTACCTTAAATAAATTTACCTCAAAATATTTTTTTTTTTTTTTAAAGATTCGTCATAATACAATTGATATATATAAATTTCTATGAAAAATAAAGTTATTAGGCTCATACAGTTATTTAATATGTCACCAGAATTTTTTTATTATGAGAAAAAATTTTGAAAACATGATAGTCGTTCTTAAAAAAAAGGAGGGGGGGGGGGAATTGGTTTCTTTAAAAGAATTAAATTCTTTGAGTAAATATTTTTGTAATTCCTGAAAATTAATATATATATATATATTTCCTGTACTTAAAGGGGGAAAGAAAAAAGGTATGCAAAATGCATAATTCTTCCAGTAAATTTTTAAATATGGTTAAAATGAATAATAATAACTTTTTCAAGAATTTACATTTGGAAAGGAATATATACATAATAGGAAGCTCTGCCCCTGTAAACTACGCTCGACAACCCCCGTTCAGACACTGCAGAATCTAAAAGCATGCTAATCTGATCGCTTTTAAAAAGATTAGAGAAGATTGAATTATACTGAAAAAACCTGTAACGATCTCCCTGTAAACGGGTTTCCATTCAATTCCCTTTGATTGTAAAAATTTAAGTGTTTGATTCACAATTTGTTGCCTATTATATATAAAATCTACCGCCAAACTATAAGATTAAATGCCAACAAATCATAAATGTCACATTCACTTGACTTTAAGGAAGTTACACGCGTTTACGCCATCAAATGATTATTTCGACGTTTTATTTGTATTTTTATTAATGTTATACTAATTTATTTGTTCTTTTGTTATTTAAAATAAAAATTATGTAAATTTGTATAATTTGGCGGTGGTTTGACGATTTATATAATTTGGCAAAATTGGTTAACGGGAGAAGTAGTACCATTAAAACATTACTTTGAAGCTGAAATTAAATGTCATGATTTGTTGTATTGTCATATACGCACCGGGTTTGGCGTGCATTTTTTTTACGACAATTTGGCGAAAGCCTCGTTTTCGAATACCAGTTACATATTTATTTTTAAATTATTTTCTGTTATTTTTAAAATGAAATAACAATAAATATAAAAAAGTTTAATTAATAACTATAGAACAAAACAATTTATAACATTTTGTAAATAAAAAGAAAATAAATTCAAATAAACATTTATTAATAAATAAACAACAATAGCCGGGTTACCATGTCAGGCAAAATAACGCCATTTTGGCACCAATTAGGTACAGCTTTGCGTATATGACATCTGTGCCTAATATTTTTCTTTCGTTTCGTTTAAAAAAAGAAGAAAGAAGTGATAGCCATTTATTTTAAATGTTTCAGTTTTAAATGAAAGTTTTGTATTAAATAAAATGATAATGAAATACAAATTGAATTATGAATAAAAGTAACATGATACATTTCTTAGCATACATTTAAGGGAGGCCAAACTGGTCACCAAATTAGTTTAAAATAATAACCTTTTCTAAAATATGAAAAAAAATATATCTGTTATGATTAAAATTTGAGTAGCCATCATTAGAGAAAAGTATATAAAATTAGAAAAAAATTAATATTTCGAAAACTAATTCGAATTTAAAAATTCTAATACCAGTTTTGAGATCTGCGGATCAATACGGATTTTTGATGTTAATTTCATCGCAAAGTATTCCGTATTTTAGGAGAAATCGCCGAGAAACATAATCAGTTGTTTCATAGAGTCGTTTCATAAATTCGTTACATTTCAGTCGTTTCATGAAATCCGTTTCATTAGGATTTTATATATACGAGGTGGAACCCGTCGAATTTCGACGAAAGAAAATGTTTACAAAGGAAGTGTTGCATCAAATTTATAATACATCGACAAAAAATAATTAGAATAAAAAATCCATCTTACACTTGTTAATTTAACTCTCCAAAGACATATTTTAACCTAAGATTAACAAAATACGTTTTCACAATCTTCAACTGTTAAAATTATTGAAAAATTAAACTTTATTCATATACGTAATCAGTAACATATAATCAAGATAAGTAATTTTGATTAAGTTATTAACTGATGCTTGGTTACAGAATGAAAAATCCGCATAAATGATTTCACCTTGACATAATCATAGAATTTTCTACCTTCACATCTAAACCGAATCAAGTCATTTTCCACGTTTCACATCCATATTAACCATTTAAAAACATTTTAACACACAATAGGTTATTAATAAATATTTTTTCAAGCTTGAAGTCACGTTTGTCAACTATTACAACTTTCCATGTTAAAATTCCCACTCGTGATTTGAGGTCTTAGTATAATACCTGTACCTGCGCGTAAAAATTCCAGAAATTTATAACTTTTAGACGTATTCAAGGGGAAATATCTCGTTTTATCAAATAAAATTATCGTTTACTTTTAAATATGACGTCATTTTCAGTCGCTGAAATATTTTACCTATTGTCTCAAACTCAATATCAGCAAAATGAAAAAATAGTGAAATATAAGAGCATCATCAGGGAAATTGTGTCTTTTTTAAAGCATAACGTCATTTTCTGTTCAAAATTTTTAAAAAGATATTTTTAATTGTAATGAGAAAATGGCATCAGTAAGAATATAATCAATAAAAATAACTAATCCACTTTTAATGGAAATGAAGTACTTCAGTTGCCACGATTAGAAAATTGGTATTAAAAACTATAAAAAAATTAATATCTCAGAAATAAATTGAGATACAGCTTTCAAACAAATTGCATTTAAAAGTGCATTTTTTTCTGCATACGACGGTGTAAACATTTAAAATGTGGGATGTTTAGAAGTTTAAAATTTTGCAGTAGCGAAAATTGCAAAAGCGAAATATCATTTCAAATTTCAAAGTGTTGCCATTCGCAGAATGACGTATGCGTTACGCACATATATGTTTATCCTTTATAATATAGATAGGGTAGATAATCCTTCTATACATAAAAAAAAGTTTTGATTTGGAAATGGACCAATGAAAATCTGCGTAGATATTCCGGGTAGATCCACATCCAATTTGAATGCTTAAGCATGGCCTTTCATCGTTAATATTAAAAAAACTGTTGCATACAAAAATATGAAAATCGGTGGTATTATAGAGAAATGTTTGATAAACACGCTGATGCAGACAGTTTTCAAATTGAAGAATTGTTTTAAGAGATATTTAATGCTAAAGTTGGACAAAATCGTTCCATTAAAAAAGTTTTATTGGAGCAAAATCTATACATGAGAATTTAATCATTTTTAGATCATTTTATACGTTATAAGTTCCCGGTGTGCAGATTGTATTTAATTTTCTTATTTGAGTCATTTTTTTGAGGTTTTATTTCAATTTTAAATTCAAATTTTTAGCATTTCGAGAGATATTTTTTACAAATTTTAGAAAATGTTATTAATTTAAACTGTTGCCAGTTGTATAAACAGCGCAAACAATGTTTACTTCAAATTAAAAATTTATTCTACACGTGACTATTATAAACAGAAAATATAAAAAGCAGGAACTCATTGAAAATTACGTCATAAAAACTATAATTACACGTGAATTTTAAAAGAGACAGAATATTGTAAAATAATAAATTCATAAACATGCGTTAGAAGTCTTAAATAGGAGAATTTACGTCACATTTACGTCACATTACGCTTATTATATAAAATGAACAAAAAATAATATTGCAAAACAGTATAATTTAAAAATTGCTCGAGACATTTATTTGATATTTTAAGATGACCATAATATTTCATTTCTAACAAAAGTATTTTTACGTGAATATTTAAAAAAAAAGAAAGAAAAGTTTGGTGAAAATTACGTCAGATTATAATTCTCAGATTCAAATTATAATTCAATCTTCGGAAATCTTTTTAAAGCCGATCAAATTATCATGCTGTTAGAGTCTGCGGTGTCTGAACGGGGGTTGACGAGCGTAGCTCGTAGGGGGCAGAGCCCCCTAGTTAATAATAAATAAAAATAACGAGTAAAGGGTATTTATAAGTACAAAAAAAAAGTCTAATTTTTGTGTCCTAGACCACCTTAACTCGTTCAGGTTTGACGTCTTATTAACAGAACATGTCTTTTCATAGAGTATTATTTTGTCTTAACAACAATTTTTGTTATTTGCATGTAGTAATGATGTCTACACATTTATTGTTATTACTTCATTTATGTTTCAGCATTTATTATTCAATAATAATAAAATTTGGATTTTTTTATTTCAAATATATGTTTCCCTCTTTAAATTTAAAATAGGAGCTACTTTTTTAAACGAATAATTTGTAATAAAACATAAAAAAAAATTTAGAAAGTGTTTGTGTCTGTTTCTTCTTGTTGTAATACATTCTTCAAGCGTCTTCAAAAATTCTACCCTAGCCTATTGTCATATGATTAAGTAATATTGATAAATTTTCAAAGAAAGTATATTTTCCAGATTTTTTGCATTTTCATTTGTTAGAATTTCCGTGAATGAAATATCCGTCAAATTTCAGTAAACCTTAATTTTTTTTTTTTTATTTAAATAGTTACTTTTAATATTATCGTAAAAGTTTTTTTTTCCCAAAATGGGGGGAGAAAATCGAACTCGAAAGTTTTAAACTATTTATATCATATCTGTGCATGTTTACAAACGAGCTTAGATAACGGATCTAAAAGTGTTTATAAAATTTGAAGTGCATGAATTTACTGAAAATGATTAAAACACGTTTTCTGCAAAATAACAGATTAATGCCGAGATGTCAAAAATTTAAGTTATACATTTTATATATAGTAGATGCCGCTTAATCGCTTAATGCGATCACGGATATTGTTATCAATCGCTTAATTTTATCGGAATCAGCCAGGACCGACAGCCTGTATTCAATTCTACATTAAATACAAGCTTTATGTGATCAGTTTTTGTTTAAAGTTATCGCTTTTTTAACCAGGGGCGTCATTTCAGAACTTTCTTGGGGGGGGGGGGGGGGGGCAAAGATTTTTTGAGGGAAGTTATATAGCTAAGGATAGGATCTGGGGTTCTAACAACTAACACCCCCCCCCCCCCCCCCTAAACCACAAACGTAAATATCATGCTTACAAAAACAGTAAAACTTTGAATACGGAAACTCAAGAACCAATCACATACTTCGTTTTAAACAGGTTTCCGTCTTAGCATGTAAAATTTAAATATATTGATATTGAAAAATTTTCTTTTTAGATAGGATTTTATTTTAGACAGGTCTTAATTTTACAGGTATCCTCAAAGATTGTTAAACCATCCCTTCTATAAAATAGCTCTGAAAAGAGAAGATGTATTACATCAAAACTTGTGAAAACGAAGCCTGTCTATCACAGAATTCTTCCTCGAAGGAGAGAAAAATCAAATTTCAATGAAAAAACATCATACAATTGTACTTGCTATGACAGAGACCTGTCTAAAATGAACTTTTTTCTAGTCCCTTTCGACTCCTTTTTTCCAGGTTTTAGAACAACGGTGCCATTTCAAGAGTTTCCTGGCGAAGAAAATTCTTTTTGAGGAACAGGGAACGTGCAAAACGGCACAAATCACGCAGAAAATGGAAAAATCCCGCACTATTAAAAAAAAAAACCTTTGCGTGATTTTGTCTCCTTAACTTCATTCAACTCCTTAACTTCTTGAGTAACGTTTTAATTTTTGTTTGAGTCTGACATTTGATGGTTGATAAATTTTCTGAAATATTAAATTCCTTGTGGGGGGGGGCGCTACTGCCCCCAGCCCCCCTCAAATGGCACCCCTGTTTTCAACAAACCAGTTTCTGGAAAGTATGCAATTGAGAGCGATGCCCGGATATAAAATCCATTCAAGCATCTTTTCAGAGCGAAAAAACATAGAAGTCTTTCACGATGTTATTGTCTTGTTTTGCTATTTGTACTTTTTAATTGCTGTGGAATATGTAATCAATTAACAATGTAAACAAGTAGCGAATTATGGTAGCGATAACAACAAGTTTAAGGAATTTGTAGCTGCGAAGTTCACAGAAACTGAAATTTGCCAACATGTTTGCGAGGATGATGAAACAATTGTCAGGAAGACGACAAGAGCAAATATACTGAAAACCCGACTATAAAATCTGGAAACGAGGAATACGTGTGAAATATTGAAGCGAGGTGTACAACAGCGCTTGGACAATTTTCAAAATCAATGAGTATGAACAATACATTAATGATGTTTTAAGAGTGGATTGTAAACAATCAAACATTATCGAACTCTTTGAGTAAATGTCTTCTACCTTTTCTAAAGGTATTTCATTAAAGACGAGCTATTATTTTAGTAGTTGTTATCAAGTATTTTCTTAAATCGCTTATTGTTATCAATCGTATAAAGACTCGTGGTCCCAAGATGATCACATTAAGCGGCATCTACTTTATAACTATATATGTACTTTTATATGTGTGCTTTATGGACAATATAATAATGCTATACTGCACCAAATATAGCGCATGCAATTTTCAAGTATTTCAATCCCCCCTTGACAGGAATACCGAGTTAACTAAATAAAGCGTAACATGTTTTCTGTCGTTGTAAAAATACAGACATGGAATATGTAAAACAAATATTACTACATAATTTCACGATAATAGAGATAAGCAATTTCACTAATTTAACTGTATAGTGAAGTAAATCCATTTGTGTTGGTTAATTTTATAAAACTGATGAACAAATGGAACCATAAAATATGAAGAAATGCGATTTAAAAAGTATTAGTGATTAGAAAATACGTTGTAACCCAATGCTCAACATTTATTTTTTTCATCATGTTCTTTCGCAGCTTTTGATTTGAAAGGTGAAAACTACTTTTCAGCAGCTGTATTCAGTGGAATATGTTTAGCTACTAGTATACAATTATATATTGTCGCACAGTGGTATCAAAATGCTTTACAGGTAAGTGAATAAGTTTAATTATTTTCAAAAAGTTATTTTTTAAATGTTATTTACCAAAATTGTACCAATGTTATTTTTCCAGATAACCTTCTTTAACATATACACACTTTTACCAACATATCGGTAGTTTATTATTATCATAATTATTATGTAATAAACTTATTAGGACGCGTATGAAGTCCAATTGCACAAAAATTCCTTGACTTCTTCCTCTGATGATTATGATTTCATTATGATCTGGCAAATAGGGGGATCCGCCTAAATTCACATTATAAAGAGGTTGGTCAAGTGTTGGCGAAAAAAGTTCCTCTAATTGTTGTTACCCCAGGTACGTGAGCCGGTGAAGAATATTGTGGTCGGAACGGAACGTTTTTAAGACCGATGTGCTACTTCAATCTTCCCAAAAATCCACAGGTCAATACTTCTTTATACGTACGTGGCGTTCATAAAGGAAATCGATGTACATGTAAATTCCAAAAAGTATCAGTGAGAATTTTGTCAGCTTTTGATTTAGTGGAGCAGTTTAGATTTTGTGTGTAGTTCCATATTGAAATGCCTTGCTTTACTTTCTTCACGGCCATTTTTTAAACAACTTGTACCATTTGCATACTTGAGAACTCTATAGGGTGTAATTTCTGAATTGTACAATCAATCTGTGCCAAATTGCAAAATATTTGACATTTCTATTTATTGAAAGTTTGATAATACATTGTGTTACTGCACTAGGTATTTTGTGTTCACTCATAATGCTAGCAACTAAATAAATGAACGAATAAAGAATTAAACGACACTAAAAAATCTTTTTTAACCGTAAACAACTTATCATGACAACGTATAAACATTTTTCATTGATATATTTTTTTAAAGGGTCGTTTATATTTTATTCATCCTTGTATCTTTCTAATCACAGTTCATATGCAATTTTTTTTTTTTTTTTTTAAATATAGTTCTAAACAGAAAAAATTATCCCTTTTTAAGGACGACTGTACAAACAGGGGCCGACTTAGACTGTTTAGGACCCTAGGGCAAGCATCATTGTGGGGGGACCCCCTTCTATCTATCCATAGAAATTGTTTGTGAATTATGCCAAAGCGACTAGTACTAAAGTTCATGCATATTGTATGTATACATAAATTTCGTACCAGTTACTATTCCTATCTGTATACAGGGTATCACAAAAAAGATGGTCACAACTTTAAGAAAAAAATACTAATAGGAAAATAATAGAAAAATTATGGATTGGATGAGGGGGTATTTGTTTGCAAACTTTACCTTTTCTTATCTACGTATGTCACAAGATGTATAAAAGAAAAATGCCCGCAATAGGTTGTCATTAACAGTTTTAGATATCATCATTACGAGGTAAACGTCAATAATAAATTTCGTTTAAAACACAATAGACTACAAGCTGTTAAAATAAATTATTTATCATTAATTTTCTAACGATATAGTTCGTCCTTTTTTTGCCGGGGAGTATGCAGTATCGGAAGCAGAGGACTGCACTCTCTTCCTAAATCTTCAAAAATGCAAGAATTTTGGCCAAATTTAATATCGTACCAAGCATTCAAAAAATTAATACATATATATACATATAATCTTACATGTGAGTTTCTCTAAGCCTATGTATACACATAAAATCAAAAATCTTACCAAACTTTTATTAGTTTATACAGGTTGTCTTAAAAATAGGACGATGCTATAATCCACTGCTATTCGTTATTACTTAGGTGGAATGGGAGAAAGCATCTTTGGCATACTCCAACTTTATATTTTTTACAGATAGTTGTTGGTTTTGCTGCACAGGCTGGTATCTTCTTTGTCGGTTTTCTGAGTTTTTACAATACCATGTTCCCTTTAAAGCTTTAAAAAATCTTCATTAACCTGATGAACACCCATTTTTCTGCAAGATGGTTTCCTTGGAATAGAAAGCCCCAAATAGGTAACTAATATATGTCTTCAAAAATCAAACCATATCTGACTATCATCACTAAATCACTAAATAGCTGATTGAGGCTTCAATGAAGCAATTAATGCTGTTTCAAAAGCATTAAAAAAAAAAAAAAAAAAAGAGACCAGTACCATCCCCCCCCCCCCCCCCCCACTGAATTGAAGTAAAATAAGCGCTGCTGATTCGAATTTTTCCCATTTGGAATTTACATCATGTTCTTCATTGCTATTAGAATCTGTAATTTCAATAATGCCCGCAACCTCTTTTGGACGCAGTTCACCACACATTGTTTCTTCGGCCTCACCAGTGGCCGAGAGGTTCTGCTTTCGAAGCTGGTAGACAGGTGGTGCTGAGTTCGAACCCAATCGTGCCCGTCGACCTAATTGTTCGGAGTTTTCGTGGTTTTCATCGAACCATTGATTTCCATGCGTAAATACGGGTATGGTTTCCTTAGAAAGACCTCCACGAAGGGCACCCCCCCCCCCCCTGGGCCTATATTCCTCGAGTAGATAATTGGCTGTCAAAAATCAACCCAACCCATTGTTTCTTCTATCCTCTTTGTAGATGAATCATCAATCTCTTCAGTGTCACTCAGTGCATTGGGATCTGGAGGTAAAATCATTAATTCATTGTCTATGTCGACTAAATCATTGTCATCTAAAGTCTACAAAAAATGTACTAGACATTTTAAAATGCTAGCATCAAAATAATTTCCAAAAGAAAACAAAATCCAAATATCTAAAACGAGAGAAAGTAGATTTGCTTCGATGAATTTCAAAATACAAACTGACTTTATGAGCTGTTGTTTGAGAACAAGTTACTCCATCCTATCGATCTGCACGGGCAGGTCGGGCCTAACTTATTTCTTCTGTACAGAGCCGGGACTGGTTTCATTCCTAGTCTTCACAGCCCAAAATTTTCAGTCCTAGTTTTGACCTAGCCCGTATGAAAATCGTTGTCTCAGCATGCCCTGGTCCATTCAAAGATCAGTAAAATTAGGCCTGGCCCAAAAATTTTTGCAAAAAATGCATGCATTTTTAAATCGCCATTATTCTAAACTTAAACATTAAAATTTATTCTTTTTAAAGAGTAGTAGATTTCTACGCTTATTAAAATATAGCTAAATTAAAATCTAATAAAACGTGTGAAAAAGAACCTGCTTATGACGGCACTCTGTTTTAAACTGAAAAACGTGTTGATCCATGCAAAATTAATATACTAATACGTAAGAAAAGAATATATAATACATTTACACTTGCTAAGAAGGGAACTTGTCTATGACGCATTTTTTTCCTTTTCTATGCAATTCCGCCTTAGAAGATTTTACTGTATAGGATTTTGAGATTTTTAACATACATGGAATATGGATTAACAATATTAATGATAACTGAGACATTTACATACAACAAATAGAGACTCGTTAAAAAAATAAATATCCCAGCCTGCGGCACTTCTATAAAAATGATTATAAACATGAAAAAAAAAAGTTAAAATAAATACTTCTGGTCAGAGCTCCTCGTGCGAGACAAATTTTTAACCAAATCGACGTAAAAATCAATGTTTTGTAGAAATTCACTCGGGCCGAGATTTTAACTTTTTTCCGTCCGGGCCGAACTTTTAAGTTTTTTTTATCGTGCAGGGCAAATATTTTTTTTCGACGGACCGGGCAGAACTTTTAATTTTTGTACCGGGCCGGGCTGAACTTTTCTTTCTATGAGTCGGGCCGGTGCCCGGGTTTGGAAATTTCGGCCCGTGCAGACCTCTACTCCATCCACCATACACCTGTCTAGCACGTGATGTACATTTCACAGACACACTGTTGGGCGCCTGCGTTAGTTTTCGAGTAGCAAAGTTTGGTACATAATAGAGAAAGAAAGGACTATCTTTATTACTATAACTGATTGGGGGTTAGGTAGTACTGGATTGTACCATCGTCCTGTTTTCAGGGTAGTCGAAAATGCAATGAAATTTTATCTCCTAGATAATTCTTTTTGACAATGTTTTTTTACTGGTAAAAAAGTGTGAAATAATACCTCAATGAATTTATATGTGCGTTTTTCTTGGAGCTCAAAACTTAAAAAAACTTCTTTGTGTAAAAAGTAAAGAAAAAAAATCTGAAAAAATCGCCATTTTCAAAAATTAACAAAAAATATCCAACATTAATTTAAACTTGCAATAAAGACAAATACATCGTTAAATGACTCTTGAATAATAAATCGTCTTTAATTTGAATTAAAATATTTAAAAGAATTTATAAAGAGTTCGTTTATGTGTGCTATCCTACTTTTAGGACGATGAGGAAAAATGGGTGAACCATTTGGCACATTCTTAATGAAACTCTGGATTAATCCCATGCCCCCCCCCCCCCCCCAAAGAGTTTCTCTACCTCAAATGAGTGTCCGAGCGGCTGCCTCGGATGCCCCTGCTTTAATCAGGCCCTGTGTGAAATGAATTTTTATGAGAAAATCTACGGGAGTCAGACGACCCCCACCACGCCTACCTAAATAAAAGAAAGAAAAAACAAGCTTCAAACATTTATATTTAGATATCACAAAACTAATTTATGTAAGTTAAATAATAAAGTTTAATAATAAATAGTGAAGAAAAAGTTTAATAATAAATAGTGGGCTCTGCCCCCTACCAGCTACGTTCACCAATCCCACAGCCTCTACAAACATGCTAGTTTGTTTAAAAATAATTACCCCATTATGGAAGATTCAATGCAATTCTCACGACCTGTGACGATCTTCTGTGATTGGCTGGTCATTCATTTTGCTTTGATTTTTTTTTAGGGGGAGGGGATTTTTCGGTTCCCAAAGCCGTATCCTCCGCTGTCGCGACAGTTGACGGCTGCTTTCGTGACTGATTAAGTAAGATATAACACACATTTGAAAATTAACTTGTACAAAAGTATTAAATAAAAAATATCACTGCCTCCCGGACTTTTATAACTAGTAAATCTGCAGATCAGGGGAACTCTGCAAGTCAATGTGTTTTAATCTCACTTTGCATAATATATATCATCCTACAATCCACAATTTAAATTTGATAAATCGCAAATATTTATAAGCATATAAAATTCTTCGAAAGTTCGGAAAATAGAAGCGTGTTAAATTAAACACGGTGTTATGCAATGATATTCTGATGAATTGCTTATTCTTGTAATTTTTTAGATTAAAAAAAAAAAAATTCGTCAGGCAAACTGCCCGTCTGAATCTCCGTATAGTCTCTTTAAATTTACATTCGTAATCTCCTATTGATAGTGCGAATGATTATAGTAAATCTTGGATTTTGTTTAACACTGTGATTTTACTGTGATAAGCAACAGTTTGAACAAAGATTTTACGTTATCCAAATAGCAATATTTACTTACCTGCCAACCACGAAAAACCTGCATCTTATGGATACGTTGAATAAAATCTCGTGCACGAAAGGAACTTATGGAAATGTAAACTGTATCTACTATATCTAACTTGTATCTAATTTAGAATCTTAACTAATATGTTATACCCAATTAAAATACATTACAAACAGTTGAAATTTCATATTATTGTTTTCTTCAATGCCATTCTTGGCTGTGGATCAGATTACAAAAAATTATCTTTTTACCTGTGTAAAGGGCAGGTATAACACAATAAATTGCTTCATTTTACATACCATATACCATATACCTTTGTTTCTAAGTGCTCCTTTAATAGTATAAGATATATTGTCAATATTTAAATAGAAAAAATGACATCTTTTAATTCGCCAAGTCACCTTTTTCAGTTCTGATTTATTAAATAAAAATTGAAAAAAAGTCTGAATTAAAATTATATTGAATCTGAATTAAAATACCAGGGGCATTTACAGAATTTTTTGTGAGTGCGGCCTCTCTTATATTGGACAGACAAAGTGTGCTCTTAGAATTAGGCTGAAAGAACACCCCGAATTACGTTAGAAGGCAGGAATGTGAGAAATCTACAATAGCTAAATATTGTTGGAATTCCAACCACCAATTTAATTATCCAGAGGCTAAAATTATTCAAAAATGTAATTCAGTTTTGGATCTAGACTTTTACGAAGCTTACTATATTCATACAAATACTTTTTCCTTAGTTAATGATATGACCAGCACCAGCAACCCTTTTCTCTCGCTAGTGTGTCGTGTCAGAATCTAGCTCAGTGACTCCTTTTCTTCAGTTAGTTCAGGTCAATTACGTCATTTCTTTAAGATATATAAACTCTTGTTTTCGAATTTTCAATCAGTCCATTAGTCAGTACGCGGGCTATAACCGAGAAGTTCTTCAAACCTATTTTAATCCTTTTTCTTTCTTTTTCTCGCACTGAGGAAGGGGATTCGAGAATCCTCGAAACGATCGTATGTGATTTTTTTGTGTCATGTTTGTACGTATTTGTGCGTTAAATCGTTGTTAAAGATTTTAGCTTATGCATTAAAATTATATTATTTATTAAAATTGTACATATACTATGTTTATGTTGCATTTCTTTACTATTGTTATCCTCATAACTTATCATTCTAAATTTCTTTCTTTTTTTCCCCATAGAAAAATAAATCCATAACAACCCATGTTGTACCTAGCATGCCAAGAGTAAATTAAAAACTGATAATGAAGCAAGTGACTGACATTGGAAAATCAAACACTGTTTCAAAAATCAGATTGTGAAATGTATTCTGACACAAGAATGTGTAAAGCTATTTATCAAAAATATTAAAGTTCTTGAAACTTTCAAAAGGAAAAGACAGCAAGTTTGAGACTGAACATTCTTTTTTAAATGAACTGATTCACTACGAGCTTAGAAAATGCATTCAACTTTTTGAATGTTGTTGCAGTATTTTTTTGAAATTTTGCTTTTATGTAGAATGTGTATTATTTCAAATAAAAAATTACCTTTTTTCCTAGGTCAAGTATAAAAGTAAATTCATGTTTCAGTAAACCAATCGATTTAGATAAATTATTTAAAAAATGTCAATAAAAGTAAATTAACCTAAATTATTAGTAGATCCAGGGGGGTACATGACATTTCGGTTCCGATGTCATTTCGGTCCTTTGACATTTCCATCCCGTCCACTCCTGAGTCAGGTTCTAATTGTCGTAGGCCCACCAATTGTTGAATTGTTCAACATCATGAAGTGCCATTACCATTTTTTATCAAATTCCTAAATTTTATAAAAAGCTGAGCTGAGTATAGGAGCAGGGGAAATTTAAACTCTTGTAACCTGTGATCGAATTGTCACAGTGCGCTGAAATTTTGTGTGCATGAATCTTGAACAACGTGACATAATTTTACAGGCCATATTATCAGTTTTTTAAGCGAAGTGTCCTAAATTTTAATGTAGCGCGAATATAAGGGCCCGACAGCCGTAAATACATAACTCTGATCTAAATTGTCACAGTCCACACAAATTTCGTACGATAAATGAAGGGACGGAGTATTCAGAGGATTATAAGCCCCTCATACTTTAGTATATTATAAATATAAGAGCCTGACAATTTAAAACTTTAACATGAGCGCAATTATCACAGAACACTCATATTTTGTATGGTAAACGCAATCTTTATAAAAGAGGAACATCGTCTTTTTTTTTTTTTTTTTTTTTTTTTTTTTTTAAATCGAAGTCCCCTAAATTTTAGTGCAGCGCAAATATAGGGGCCGATAACCACAAACACTTATAATTCGTATCCAAATTGGCGCAGCCTACACAAATTTCGTATGGCAAACGAGGGCAGGGAGGGCTATGTAGATTTTTTAACGAGCCCCTCAATTAGTGTATTATAAATAGAAGGCCCTGACAACTTAAAACACTTATAACTCGAGCTGTATCTGTTATAGAACACTCATATTTTATATAGTAAACGCAATCTTTATAAAGGGGGATTTGTTTTGTTTTTTAACGAAGCCCCCTACATTTTAGTATAACGCGAATATAAGGGCCGACAACAACAAACATTTACAACTCGGATCCAAATTGCCGCAGCCCATACAAATTTTGTGTGATACACGTAATCGTTTTAATGGGAATTGGGTCTGTCGATTTTAATTGAAGCCCCTCTCATATATATTGTGCCATAAATATAAGGTGCTGAAAAATAAAAATTCTTATAACTCGAACCATAATTATTGTAAGAATTCTCGTATTCTGTATGCTAAACGTAAATTTTGCTTGCTTTGAAACATTTGAACAGCAATAAAAAACGTCACAACTGACCACGGAACATCTGAAAAAGAACTCCCAGAGAAATAAATCCTAAATGCATTTAATATATTTTTCAAATTTTCATTTTGCAAATTTTCGAAGTTAAATTTTTGTTTAAAACTTATGTTTATCTTTTTATAACAAAAATTTTGTATCACATTTCTACAGGCTATCAATTTTATTTAATAGCAATTGTTAAAAAAAAAAACTATAATCGTATGCGAGAGAGTAGAGGATTATTTGTTCATGATATTTGAATTTTAATAATAAAATAAAATAATAAAGTTTTCAATGTACTACAATAAAACCTCCCAATAGCGAACACCCCGAGGATGCATAATTTGACCACTATCCGGAAATATCCACTTTTAAGAAATAAAAATATACAAAAATGAATGTGTTGGCTTCTATACAAAAAAATCCACAAAGCAGCCCCCCCCCCCCCCCCAATAAAAAAAAATAAAATAAATTATGTTTACCGACCGAAATTTGTCTGAAATTTACGTGGGATGCGACAATTTCTATCAGAATTATAAGTGCTTGTGGTTATTGGGCCCTTACATTAGCGCTATACTACAATTTAGGAAGAGGAAGTTGTTGAAAAAAAACCAACAATGTCCAACTTTATAAAAATTACAATGCAAAATAGGAGTGTTCTACGATATGCACATCTCAAGTTATAAGTGCTTTAAGTTGTCAGGACCTGATATTTATAATACAGTAAAATATGAGGGGGGGGGGGCTTCTTAAGAAATTCACATAGCCCCACCCTCTTTTAAAGTATTTACCTACGTTTGGAGCGCTTTCTTAAAAAAATGTACAATATTGAATAAATACACATATTTTTAGTTCAATTGTAATATAGAATAATGGAAAAATATAAAATCCTAGCAATATCTTTATAACATTTTAAAAAATTGGGTTTTCTTGCCATTTTTTTAGCAAAATTTCATGCTTATGCCAGACAGCGTGCATACAGTCAATTCAACAAAATATATTTTGATTTCCTTTGTACTACATATTACTATTACATTTTCTTGTGCACTGAACTAGGAGTTTTAGAATATCTTCAAAACTAACTGAAATAT
This sequence comes from Maratus speciosus, assembly GCA_963932465.1. Lineage (NCBI taxonomy): Eukaryota > Metazoa > Arthropoda > Arachnida > Araneae > Salticidae > Maratus > Maratus speciosus. The sequence continues at coordinate 418,453,573 of OZ010791.1, forward strand.
TTCAAAATAAGTCAAAAAATACATATTTTTTATTAAATATTATACTTTTTTTTAATATTCAAGTATTTATAAAATGATTACATTATCACATAGAGCTTAGATTCTAGTTGAGAATGTAGCGAGTAATATGGAAAACATTCTGGCCAAATTTCACTGAAATATGTCTAAAACATTTTATGTACTGAAGTTCATTGTACATGGAAATAACTGAAAAATTGATTTTCCTGAAATTGCATTTAAAGATTTCTTATCTATATTATTTTTTACCCATAAAATTAATCTAGAAGTGTTAAGGTTTATCAGTGTTTTTATGTAAAAAACGTAAGAAAATCATGCATAAAAACATTGTTTAAATTTCTCCTGGCCTTCTTACTCACTTTCGGTATTTGACAAATTACTTCTTGTTTATTAAATTGGCCATAACTCCTCTTCTAATAATCGTAGGAATAAAATTAACACAGAATTGAAACCGTAAAAGATTGCTTTTTTAAATAAATTTTTTTTTAATCGAAAATTTTCACCAAAATGGTCATTTTAACGTAGGCATATACCTTAAAACAAAATGGTTTGCAATATGAAATTTGTGTATGCTGTGACGATATGGATTCGAGTTATAAGTGTTTGTGGTTATTGGCCCTTATATTTGTCCTATACTAAAACTTAGGGTGCTTTGGTTAAAAAAAAACGATTATGTCCCCTGTGAAATTGTCATGTTGATCACGCACACAAAACTGAAGTGAGCTGGGCAAGGGACAAAACGACCTCAGACCAAAACGCTAGCACCGAAACGACAGAACCATTAAGCTATGAAAAGAAAGGAGTAGACATATCAATCTTCCACCGTGGAAAGCTTTGAAAGGAAAAAGCGAGTTCTTTCCTCTCTCCTGTGTCCACCATATTTAACTCTGACCGATAGTAATCCAAACAGCAATCTCTAGTGCAAGATGTGGCTATATATGGCGGACATAGAAGGCGGGAAGGAACGACATCAAGTGGCATCATTTATGACTGCTCCATTTATTAGATCCTCCTTGATCGGGATCAAAATGTCCTGCTCCCAAATCCAGGACTGAATCCCCACCTAGGCAAACTCAGACCACTTTTTTAGAAAAGAAATTTTTGTCTTAGTTGAAATAAGGTAAAAATTTCTTTTCTAAAAAAATGGTAGGAATTTTCCTAGTTGATGATCAAGCCATGAGTAGATTTCACATTTTTTAAACCCCTTTGCAATGAGCATCACATATATGTAACACATAAGATGCTCAGAATCCTTGATTATTCCTACCAGTTATTTTTTATTATAAACTTTGCCTTATTTAATCAGACAATTTCTGTGATTCAATTAGGCAAAATTTTCTGTTTTGAAAAACTGGTGATAAAAGATTAGAAATTCTATAAAGGAGGTTCTTTGTGAAGAGTTAATGCAGCAAAGCAATTTACAATGCTCCTTTTGTTATTCATAGATTATTATTTCTTTTTGATTATTTTACATTATATGATAATTTATATTTTAGTATGTTTTGTGCAAAAACAGCTTTTTTGCCAAATCTTTGTTCTTTATTGAGCTACAAATTTCTTGAAAAAATTCTTAGATTAAAAATAACTTTTAAAAATCTGGCCGAATCAAAATCAAACCTTTGATTGCTTGTTGACATAGGATGTCTTATGAGGCCATTATTTTTTTAATTCTAGCAACTTTTCAACAAAAAATAAAAACAATACTTTTTATCATAAAAAACATGTTGCAACCAATGCAGTGTGTTTACCAATGATGATATGCAAAATAAACAGTTAAAAGTTAACACTTTATCTGCAAAATGACTACTGTTGGTCAAATGTATTTTTTACCAATAAGCTGATACCCAGTCCATAGTAATAGATTACACACCAAATTAACAACAAACATTATAAAATTAATAATGTAAATGACAGCAGCAGAGAGTTGGAAAGGAAGGAAAAATTTGAAAAGACTGCCATTTATTGATAAAAGTAAGATGTAGCAAAAAAGTGCATATGACTGCCAGTGGTTAGGTGGCAGCCAATGTAACTGCACTTTATAAATAATAATTATTATTATTATTGGTAAAACAAACTAATGTGCTGAATTCAGTTTTGTTTCAGAAAACCGAGTTGCTGACCTAAGTGTAATATGAAATTTATAATTTGGAATAAACTGAATTTATTATATTTTAATCTTCTTGCTGTTTTCTATATTATGAATAAAATTATCTGTTGTTACGATTGTCAAAGGTAGATTGACACGAAATTACTCAATAATGAAAAAAGTTATGTCTCCCAACAAACAGGTAACAATTTATTAGCTTGGAAAATCTGGACATATATCCTTTTTCTTAGGCACTGGCAAGAAGAGGGAAGGGAGGCCACAGCCCTTCCCATGATTTAAAAAAAATTATTTAACTAAATTTTTCCTTTCTCTGATAATTTTGAAAACAATAGTAAAATTTATTATTGACTTAAAATAATTAAACAGTAAGAAAAAGAGGAACCAAGAATTTCATCCCTATACCATTTTTTGAGTTCCTTTTTACAAAAAAAAAAAAAAAAAAAATTAGTTTCAATTTTTTTTTTTTTTTTTTTTTTTTTTTCTGTTAAAAACTTATTTTTGAATTTATACAAGGCGTGACTATTAAATAACCCAACTGGTACTGCCACCGGCAAATAGTGAGTTCTGTCCAGTCGAACTTCCCTTAACACTGTTACATAGTATCTCCCCATCCCTTGCTTAATCAACAAGTTCATGCATTGCTTAGTTTGGCTGTAGCATTTGCTCTGAGTGAAGCGTGTGCTAGTGACTCGTCAGAAAAACAATAAGTGCTCAGATGGAGTAATGTGTTAACCTCAAGTTCTTTGTGAAATTAGTGAAAACTGTCACAGAAACTTATGCTATGTTAAAATAATGTACTGGCATGAATGTTTATCGCACACTCAAGTGTTTGAGTGGTTTAAAAGGTTCAAAGAGAGACAATAAATGATTGAAAGTGTTGCACACAATAGACAATCCTGCTTGTCAAAAACAGATGTAAACATTAAAAATAATTGGTCAGTTGATCTGCAAAAATTGTTGTCTGAGTATCAAAATGTTTGCTGAGTTTACAAGAATCGACAAAGGAAGTGACTTTGCATGAAACATTCAACATGAAGAAAATGTGTGCAAAAATGGTGCCAAAGACCCTTACACTCAAACAATAGAAATCACATATCTGTGAAAGTGTTCTTGACAGCACTGTATCCCTCTGTTGGATCATCCACTGTACTCATCCTATATTCTATAACTTCTGTACCCTTGTGAATTCTATTTATTTTCAAAGGTCAAATCGGTGCTGATGAGGACAAGATTTGGGAGTGTGGAATTGATAAAAGAAAAAGCAATGGAGACTCTCAACAAGTTGGCAGAAGAGGACTTCCAGCACTGCTTTGCACAGTGGAAAATTCAGATGGAATAGTGCAAGGATCGCCAAGAAAGGATTGTTGAATGTGATAAAGTTTCTGATGTAATTGATGATGAATAAAAAGTTTTATGACATCAGTCTGATTACTTAATAGCTACACCTCGTATCAATACAGGGTCCGCACAGACTCCTTAGAAACTCCTTAGAAATGAAAACATTCCCAAGTAGTACTTAGAACTACTTAGATAAACAAACCACTACTTAGAAACTCCTTATATTGTATTACGGCTTCGGACGCAAGCGATATTGCTGCCGAGGAAAAAAAAATCGTGATTGAAAAACGCACGGTAAATCCTTTATGCACGTCATTCATCTGAAGCACAACATTGATTGGGTAGAGTAATCTTAATAGCAGGGCTCCCACTAGATCTGTAAAGTCCGTTTTTTGACACTGTTAGCCGACCTTTATTTTAAATTTTATCAATGTTTGGCATTTAGCCAAAAATCTCGGAAAAATCGCGTTTTTCGCAAATATGTTCCGTCAAATTTCGTCAATCGATCGCGAAAAAAATTCATAAATTTTGTCAAAGGATCGTGAAAAAACGCGAATTTCTCCAACAGATCGCATGAAAACTCGTATTTCTTAAAAAGACGCGAATTTCTTAAAAGACAGTGAAAAAACGCGAATTTACTCAAAGGATCACGAAAAAACGCGAATTTCGTTAAAGATCGAGAATAAAATCAAATTTCCTCAAAAGATCGCATAAAACGCGAATTTCCTCAAAAGATCGCGAAAAACATGCGAATTTCCTCAAAAGATCGCGAAAAACATGCGAATTTCCTCAAAAGATCGCGAAAAACACACGGTTTCCGTCAAAAGATCGCGAAAAAACGCTAGTTTCGTCAAACGATCGAAATAAAATGCAAATTCCATTAGAAGATCGCGAATTTCCCCAGAAGATCGTGAGAAACACGTGAATTTCGTCAAAGGATCGCGAAAAACATGCGGTTTCCATCAAAAGATCGCGAAAAAAAAAGTCAGATTCGTTAAACAATCGAAATAAAACGCGAATTCCATTAGAAGATCGCGAAAAAAAAAGAATTTTCCCAGAAGGTCGCGAAAAAAAAAACGCGAATTTCTCCCAAAAGATAGCGAAAGAAACGCGAATTTCCCCCTGAAGATCGCGAAAAATATGCGAATGTCATCATAAGATCGCGAAAAAAATGCGAATTCTTCAAAGAAAGCGATTACCGCTGTTCTAAAAGAATAAATTCAAAACTTGTTATATTTTTTCTTGTATGTTGCATTTAGCATTCTTTTTTTTTTTTTTTTTTTTTTTTTTTTTGCCTTTTAAAATTTTCTTTAAGATGTATCATGTATGTGATATGCATAACAAGTGTTTGGGATTTGACTAATCTCTGTTTATATGACCTAGGGGTGATTCTAGTCCGAATTTTCCGAAAATGTAAGGCATTCATTTCCGGAAATTTAAAAAAATCGGTCACCAATCCGAAAATTCGGACATATGGTCGCCGAAAAAAATAAATTTTGTCAATCGTTTGCAAAAAAATCGCCAATTTCGTTAAAGGATCGCGGGGAAAACGCAAATTTCGTCAAATAATCGCGAAAAAACCCGCAAATTTCGTCGAAAGATAGCGAAATAAACCACAAATTTCATCAAAAGATCGTGAAATAAACCACAAATTTCATCAAAAGATCGCGAAAAAAAACCCACAAATTTCATCAAAAGATAGCGAAATAAACCACAAATTTCATCAAAAACTCGCGAAATAAACCACAAATTTCATCAAAAGATCGCGAAAAAAACCACAAATTTCATCAAAAGATCGCGAAAAAACCCACAAATTTCATCAAAAGATCGCAAAAAACACAAATTTCGTCGAAAGATTGCGAAAACCCAAAAATTTCGTCAAAAGATCGCGAAAAAACGGCAAATTTCGTCAAAAGATCGCGAAAAAAACCCACAAATTTCGTCAAAAGAGCGCGTAAAAACTCACAAATTTTGTCGAAAGATCGCGAAAAATCGACAAATTTCGTCAAAAGATCGCGAAAAAACCCCACAAATTTCGTCAAAAAAGAGCGTAAAAACTCACAAACTTCGTCAAAGAGCCACCGAGAAAACGCATAGCTAGTGTCGGGAGTGGATTTCCCCCCCTCCCCCACTCTCTCTCTGGTGTACCTTTTCAGATTTGTTGTGAATTTCAGAATTCTTTTTTTTAATCAATCACCCCTGTGATATGACCATTGGTCACTGCATAAAAAAGTAGATTGTCAATTTTGTATTTAAACTTACGAAATCAATAAGCAATATATTGTGAATACTGTGCAATTTCAGCACTAACAATTAGATTCTAATAGAGTAAAATTTGTTTTTGAAATGTTTTTCTCTCCAAATTGGACATTAAAAATTGGAATGTGCATACCACATAACGATGCAACACATAAAAACATCGACAAAAAAAAAGGCAAATCTTTAAAATTTTTTGGACTCCTTGGATTTTTTGGGTACTCCTTGGATTTTTTCTTCCCAACTCTGTATGAACCCTGCAATAAAAGAAAGATATTTGTTTGTCGGTTTGTTTGTTGATGACGGCTAGAAAAATCTATTGCACATAGAGGTCTGCAAATTTGATTCAGAATAGATGAAGACAAATTCAAATGCACACGAGATTCAGATTTTGGAATTTTTGATCAGTTATTATGTTATTTTATATTGAATGGACAATTTACATATTTCCAAGATCTTCCAAGTTTGCAGGCAATTTTGACTCACTCATAAAAGCAATCCAAATTCAATAATAATAAATTTTGAAGTAGCTACCAATATAGTAAATTTAGCTCTCTTTTCAATAAAATTTATTTAGAATTTGTACTTTTGAGATTTTCTTTTCTTAAGATGCCATATGTGAAAGAGAGGAAAAGTTCCAGCATTAGTTTCCTAAGTAACTCCCTTAATCCCAAAAACTGTTACAATGCCAACACATGTTGCCTCGCAATTGTGAGCTTTTTTTCCCCCTTTAGTCATTAAATAGATTGGAACTCCACAGTGTTGCCCTGCTCCAATCAATATCTTGCCCCTATCTAGATTTCATTCAGCTGATACCCATGTCTTTTTCGGGGACCCCTTTGAAATGGAGGCCCAAGACATGTGTCTTGAATGCCTTGTCTTAAATCAGTCCCTGCCCACAAAATATAAAAGGTTATAAAGTAACAGTGTTATATAATATTGTAGAAATTAAATGAAAACTTAATTGGCGTAAGTGACTGTTAAGCAAGATATGCAAAAACCAAGAATTCAGATTTTATAAAGTTTTAAATGGAATAACACAATTTATATACAAATATTTAAAACAAATCATTCAACTCAATCGATAATTACATTCAATCATTACTTGTTGCGATCAGCAACTTCAACTCCAATTAAATAATCTCGATACTGAAATGTCTTTGTACAGGGAGAAATTATTTAACAACATAACAATACATATAATTCTATTCTTCAGCACTTTTTCATACAAAATTAAGTAGAGCATAAAAAATGCAAAAGTTTGCAATATGTTATAAAATGTACAGAAAAAAAACTAATATACATACAACCACTAATAAAAATAAATATCAAAAGTTTAAAATAAATACAGTAAAACTATGATTTAGCTACTAATAATAGTCTGATTGGGATCAAGATTTTGCCCCAAAAAATAATTTTACAGTTATGAATAAACCTGATATAAAAACATTTTTTTTTCTTTTTATAAAAAAATAATGGCTCACATGCTTTTTAAATATAATGTTAAAAGCTTCTACAACAATTTGATTAAAACACGCTGAGTGCATAAATTACATATTTGTACTACCATTCTTCCACAAACATCAGTCCAAATTGTGTACTTTGCCTATTCCCCATTTTTTGCATACTTTTGTCTCATTTTGGCCTTTTCCTGCTTGTTATAAATATGACCATACATTAATTGCATAGTTTATTTTTTTAATTTGACGTCTTTGTATTTTCATACATAGTACAAATGAATGTCAGTCTATTATGATTTGCTATATAACTGATAAAATGACTAAGAAAAATCATTTTTGAAATGAATCTATTTGTAACTAACATAGATAAATTTTCATATTTTTTTAAAAAATAAAAATAGTTGCAATAGTTTTAACCAATTTATACATGATAAGAGTGTAACAAACTTCTATTCACATTATAGAGGCTAAGTCATTTCATTTTCATAATCCAAAGGTTGTGCTGCTCAGTGCATGCAATGCATGTGCATATTACCAATGAAGATGGTTTTGCTTGGTGGCTAGTAAGTATTGCAAGGAATAATATCCATCACTACATTTATGAGGAATGTGTTTAATACATAGACTGTAAATATGTCGTTATCTCATGATAATCATAATTGTGCAGTCCTTCATTAATACCAGTAATGATTGCTTATGTGGCTGTTAATGTAACAATCTAAATTATTGAAAATTATATATGACTTAAGTAATAATTAACCAAAAATTTAGCCCCCTTTGAAAAAAGGGAAAATCTTCTTACACTAATTTGTGATCCATATAGAGTACAGAGAAAATTTGCAATTTTTCATCCAAATATACAATTTTAACATTTAATAACAATTTGGTGATTGTTACTATCACATTCCCTAACAGTATATAAATAATAGAATATAGAAATCATGTAATTATGTATTTTTTTTTTCTGGATATACATTTTCAATTTAGCTAAATCAGAGCTTTACAAAAAATATATTAAGATATAATTATTTTAAAGTGATAGCAACATGTTAAAAAATAAAAATCATAAAAAAGAAATCTTTAAAATAAATAATATATAAAATTAGCTTAACCATAAAATCATATACTTTGCATAAAAAAATATAAATATCGGTAAAAATGCTATATTCATGCATTCACAGAATACATAGTAAACAAAAACAGAAGTTTTCAAGTAATTTACAAACAATACAATTTTAATTTTCTATTTTTTTTTTTTTTTTTTTTACTGTGTAGTTTTAAACAGAATGCTTAATGATAAAATTACATAAAAAGCAAGGGTCAGAAAACTTCTAGAATATATATTTCATAATAATTTAAAGAAAAAAAAATCTAAATTCAGAAATATATTTTTCTTTTGGCACATTAATGCATCTATGCATGCATTTGAGGTCATTTTTTTTTCTTCAACCACCTTCGCAAAGGCAAGAAAATAAAATTGTATACACTTTCGCAGGTATTGTTGAGTATCAATAATATCTTTTCAAAGTATCAATTGAGAAGAAGAAAAAAAAAAATTATCAGCAACAACCTAATGCCGTGGCAATTAAACTGACAAATAAAATATTTTTGATAAATTTCAATATCATTAGAGAATGGGAGAAAATATAATAATAATAATAATAATGAATCATTCAACAAAATAATTTATGAAAACATCTTTTGTCATAAGTCATCACAGTTGAGATGTAGCAGGAAATATATAATTAAAAAAATAATTTAACAAAGTAAATTATAAGAAATATCATTATTAATTTGTCAACAGACTGAATAAATATGTACATATTTTTAATAAAAACTGGCAGCAATAACAATTGAAATTTGGAAGAATGTAAAATATAGTTAAGGAATATATTGAATAAAAGGATTTACAAAAATATTATTTTTCTTTAATAGGGAATATGCAAATTTTATATTTGTGCCAAAAAATATTTTTTTTTAAAAAAGGAGAAAATTGAAATATTCCCAATATTGTATGAACCAGAAAATTTTGTATACACATATAAATATAATAATTTTACTAATCAATCTCACCAACTACAACCTCATAGACAAGATAATAATAAGAATAAATTCACAATACTGAATTATTTTTGTGTTGTTAAACTAAAGTTTTAATATCAAAAGCCATAATTATCAAGTGAGCATATGATTTTGTTTCCTCAAAATAGATAATGTATATGTTATAAATTAATGTATACTGCACATGAATTTTATTTATCTTTTTATGTACATTCCATGTATATTATTATTAAAATTCTTAAAGTCTTTTGACCCCTCTCTCTCTTTTTTTAACCCATTTTTAACCATGCTTCAAGTTTTTTTTTTTTTTTTTTTTTTTTTTAATTCTAAAACACCATAAAAGGCTATAAATGATGCACAGAACATAAAAATTATAATATCAATATCTCTATATGTTTATTCCTACATTCATTTTGTTAATTTAGGGAGAAATAATGCACAGTAAGGAACTGTTTATCCGAAAATCAGTTAACCAGAAAATCAGTTATTCATAATCATATTTCCAATTAACTGACTTTAAAAATAAAAAAGTGCCATATGACAAGGATATTGCTTTACACATTACGATGTGCATGGCATAATTTGTTACCAATACCTAGAACTTGAAATGCAAGCATTTAGATGAGGGTTTTATGATTTTTATGCAGAAATAATGTTGTTTTGTTAATGAATTCCAATAAACTGTCTTCTTTGAAAGCATGATTAATCGTTAATCATAATTGGATATCCGATCGAATCTCAAAATCAGAAACAATGGCACAGCAACATATACTCTACAAATCTCATCAAATAGGTTTGCCTTGATGCCCAACAAGTTATCCAGAAAAAACAGTAATCCAGAATTATATCTTGGTCCCCAGCCATTCTGGAAAAATGGTTCTGCACTATAGTATCTTCCATTATACTATATGTATATCTACTATACATAGCAGCGGCGAGGCGTGAGGTTTCATGATGGTCATCGCTTGTTCATAACCTTCAGGCGACACACCCATTACCAACAAAATCATTCTGCATTTTCTGTTTATTCAAAAGTGTTTTTTATAATTGATGCAAAAATTATAAGTTTTTCTAATATTTTATTTGTTTTAAATTTAAAAGAAATATTACAATCTGCAACTTTTTTTAAAGACACTTTATTTGTAAATGTAATCCAGCATCTGAAATTTTTTAACAAGTATCTCAATAAAAAGATTATCAAAATTTTCCTTCTCTTTCAGTAGCTCTAACGTTTCATTTTTAATTGATAACAACAAAAAAAGATTATTCATACGATCTTCAGTTTAGGTTGATCTTTTATAGGTATGACTTATTTTTAAAGCCAACATTTTCCAAATATCTTTGAAAATTATTTTTTTTTCCATTGTCATATGAATATTAAGCAAAATATCTATAGTCGTTAAATTTTAATAAATTTTATCTTTTGTCATTTAGATAGCTACTTTCAGTATTATTAACGTAAAAGTAATTTTTCCAAAAATTGAAAAATAATTCGGACCCGAAAGTAGTGAAAAACAGGTATAGTAAATGGTTAATATGTTAATTATCGCATTAATGTACCCAAAATATATTAAGTGTGACAATTTAGCGAACATATTTTGATAATGAAACAAAAATTATTAAATTGTTCAATCAATTTATTTATACTATTTAACCTATGAACGGCCAGAAATCCTTAAATTATTCAACTGTTTTAATTTAACAGCCTTATTAAAGAATAAAATACCATACTTTTTAGTACTTAATAAAATAGATTTCCTCTAGAATAATTCAAAAAGGGAATAAGCGTAAAAAAGAAATGCACATACTAATTTTCCTCTGAAAACGCAAAGAATGAATACGGTAAAAAAAGCGATGACAAACAGCGTTATTTCTCGGAAGCTGGGAAATACTTCTGAAGTCTGACTGGTCAAGAGGGGCTGAGAATATGGCATCAGCAAGCAACACCAGATTCGGAAATCTGAGCGAATCTCTTGTAGCAAGTTACGATTCAGTTTACCAACTTCATTTGAAAATCTACAGATGGCAGCACTAAATATCAATTATAAGAAAAAAAGGAATGCCACTATTATCACATCTCACATCATCTTTAGCCCAAAAATTAAAGAGAAAAAAGTATTTCAAAATATACTTGCATAAAATTAAAACGTTTATGATGCCTTTATTTTTCATTAGTCATCAACGAATGCACCGATGACCAGAGGCTTCGCCACTGTAGTATATGTATGTATGGACTATATGCATATCTTCCATTTCATTCTACACTCATATCCTATAAATTTCTTGAAAAACTCAAACACTGATATATACTATAACTCAAAGAATATATTTTCTTAATGAGTGGGAAGATGGAACTAAAAAGAAACGCATGCAAGAACCATGACAAAGGTGGTGTCAGATGTGACTCTGCACTAACTGCCAAGTCAGTCCACCACTATCAGATACCACTACTAATGCACCAGAAATTAGTAGAAAAATAAGCAAAGTTTTTCTTTTTAATGCTAGAGGTGCTGTAATGCTGGAACTATCTGATTTAATTCTGAAAATTATGTGAATTAGTTTATGCAATAGTTAATAATTTATCTGATGGGTCATATCTTTTAAAACTTCATGTATTAAGCATTAAAGCCTAAGATAATTCAATTTGTCATTAAATAAATGATTTTCTTATTATTTAACAATAGGAACAGTTCTTTTATCTGTTATATTAAAGTACAAAATAAGCAAAATAAAAATCTAAGTTATTGCTTTTTTTATATCACTCACGTTAGCATAATCTTAACATAATCTTAATCATTTTTCAGTTTATTACAGAATTACATGAATAATAATGCAAGTAAATTAATAAAAACCTTTAAGACTTGATAGTTATATCAACTTTTAGTTTTATTTAAGATAGGTAATTGTTTGCATAGCAAAATATTTTTCATTACTCTTCTTAATTATCTTTTATTTTTACAATGTTTATAAAATAAATCATTAACTTATTAAGTGTAACACAAATTGGAGCTAAATACAATATGCCAAAACAACATCAAATATAACAGTCATCAAAGAAAATTTAAGCAATCATTAATTTCCAAGTATCTATGTTCGATACACAAGACAGGTATGAACAATTTTCCAGAAAATAAAATAAATTAGTTGGAAGTTAAACAATACCTGCAATACCATAAAATTGAAGAATATCATCCACTGCAAACCGGAACGGAAAATTAATTTTTTCCAACCTCTCCTATTGTAAATTGACTATAAATTTTTATCAAAGAAAGAAAACTATTTATGAATAAGATTTATATATAGATATTGCAATAAAATAAAAAAAAAATTCACTTGAAAGATGTTTCGTTAAAAAATATAATGCTAAAATTTTAAAGATCCCAAAACAATTATAAATAACAGTTCTCCCCCCCCCTCCCCCCCCAAAAAAAATCTAAATATGTACTAAAAAAACTATTCATATGTTTTGCTCACTGAATGTCCTTAATTTCCTTTATGAATTCAAATACTGCACATAATACAATATTATTAAAGTATTCAGTAGTAGAAAAAAGCTCTGGCATTAGTTAGGTTCAATAGTCCCTGCAAAAGTTTAATTATACAACTGATTCCAGTATAAAGATTTCACACTCAGTACACAAAAAGTATATTATTGATACTCATCAACAATTTATCATACAAGGTTTTAAAAATCTCAAAAGGTCACAAGATAAAGATTTATATTTATAAACACCAACTACTACGGTTATTGCCTTATCAAGTGGAACAGTTGCTTTAGAAGATTTGCACTTTAGAATATACAGCAGCCAATATCATTCTTACACACAACGGCATTCACATGCAAATACTGTATTTTTAACAATGACATCTAAACAACTATATGTATTATTTGTCTAGTTTTATGCTCAAATACTACACTTATAATTATGAAAAACAAATTTTTAGAATTAACAAGATATAAGCAACTTTAAGTTTGATTATAAAGTAAGACAGTGCATTTTATTTTACTATTATCTGATTCAACATAAAATAGAATTAGGAAAAATAATTTTTAAGTATAATTCCACAAGAATCAATCAAGAAATTGCTTTTAATAATACAAATATAACAACTGGATCAAACAAAATATAATAAACCAAAAATATATACAGTGGGCTCTCGATGACTTGAAATCTCATGCAGATTAAAAAGTATGTGGACTTAAGCAGATAAGTTAGTGAGGTTCTACATAAATTCATGCATAAAATTTGTTTAAAAGATAACTTATGTACTATAATTTTAAAATCCTAAAATATGTATGATAAGAAAGGATGTTAAATCTGTAAATATTATAATTATTAAACAATTTAATGGTTCCATTTAATAAACTGACTTTTATTTTTCATGATCTGGCAAAATACTCTCCAACACTGCTTAATTTACTCATTAAATGTCCCGGCTGAAAAAGGAAAGAAAGAATATTTCTTGAACACAATGAGAGGTAGTTTGAGTAAAATAAAAAAATGAATTATATAAAACAAGAAATGAATTTTAAATTGAAAGTACTGATTAATGAAGAAGTCATTTCTAAAGTTTAGTAGTGATAGAATAGTTAAAATTTTAACTGAATTAAGTGGGTTTTTGCTAAAATATGTCAAGTTAGTGAGTTTGTTCCTCACTGTACTAACCACATGAATAATAAATGCCAACTTATTGGAGTAATCAAATTGTCATGGTTCAACTGTACTTCAATTTTGTAAATATTGCAGAATTTTAGGCACAATTTTATACTAGAAATAAAAAGCTAATTGCCATAAGTTCAAGACAACTCAAATTCTTAGCAATACTTTGCTTCATTTATTAATACAGCATGGAACCAGTTATCTGAAATGATCTTTCCAATTCATTGATTTTAGAATCTTTTCACAAAAAAGTGCCGTACAGTTCCAGTTTGACATGAGCATTGTTTGAAACAATGCAATATGCATAGTATCATTTGAGGCCAATATCTAGTATTTGAAATAAAAGCATTTAGTTAGATATTTGACATTTTGATTTTTATGCAAAGGAAACATAAGGATTTTTGTTTCTAAGATATTCCCGTAAATTGTCTTCTTTCGAACTCCAATTAACTTTTGATATTGTTCGGATCTGAATCTTAATTTGTGTAATCTAGAAATCAGAATCAATGCCACAGACACATATATTTTACTACTGTGATCAAAAGCAGGGCTCGAAATGTACTGGAGCAAACCGGAACATCATTCCGGTTCGTGAAATTGTGACAAATATTGTTGCGGTTTGTGAAAGTATGGAAAATATTGCTCCAGTTCGTGGAATTATTAAAAAATATTATTACAGTTTCATACATATAGCTTCTGTAACGTTTTTTTTTTTTTTTTTTCTAATTATTTAGAATCTTGAATGCATTTTTACTTTCTTTTATCTTTACAAGAAAAAAGTATTGGATTCGTGAAAATTTTTGAATTCCAGTTTTCGACGGATTTATACATTTTAGGGGTCAGAGATTCCGAAAAGCATGTTTTACAAAATGTCTGTCTGTATGTGACAAATTTTGTGGGCGCTCTATCTCAAGAACTAATGCACGGAATTTAATAAAAAATGTATATTCAGTTAGTCCCTGATATAAATTGGTGCTGATTAGTTTTTGGTGTAAATCGCTCAACAGGTGGCACTGCTATGCAGCATTTTTCATGATCTCCGCAATAACTCAATCTCCAGAACTAATGCGTGGATTTTCATCAAACTTCAGATATAGTTAGTCCTTGACATGAATTGACGTTTTATACATTTTGATGCAAATCGCTCAACAGGTGGCGCTGCTATGCTGCATTTTTTGTGATTTCCGCAATAGCGCTATCTCAAGAACTAATGCTTGGATTTTCAACAAACTTCAGATTAAGGTATACCTTGATATAAATTAGTGCAGTTTATGTTTTGGTGCAAATTGCTCAACAAGTGGCGCTGCTATGCTACATTTTTCAGAATTTCCACTATAGCTCTATCTCAAGAACTAATGCAGGAATTTCCATCAAACTTCAGATTCAGGTATACCTTGATATCAATTAATGCTGTTTATGTGATTTATATAGAAGAAAGTTTTGTGATGGCCACAACATACTAGTTTTAAAATTGGTTTTCAAAGGTTAAATATAAATTTGCTATACAGTAAAGTCCCGATTATCCGAGTTAATATGGACCAAGCTCACCTCAGATAAGCAAAAAACTCGTATAAACCGGATTTACATAAATTGTCATGAACTAAGGAGATGAAGTATAAATTTTCACTTAATTCATTTATTTTTATGGTACTAGTAATATTTCTTTGATGTAAATTTCCGTTACTTTTAAGAAATATGGGGATGAAATTGTTTATTTGAAAAAGCCCTTGATAGTTTTTTGTTTGTTGAATGTCAATTTTGCTGCAGTATTACGCTACTGCCTAGCTTTAAATTCTAAGATTTTTTCCTTACCACTAAAACTTAGTAGTAAATTTTGCCTAATTCAATCTAACAATTGTCAATGATTAAATATGGCAAAAATTTGTATTCAGTTTTAGAGGTAACAAAACTGTACAAATTGGCAGCTATGTGATTCTATTAGTGTCATGAAAATTGCAGGTGTAGCTTTTTCTTTCTGCTCAAAGTATTAAATAGTTTTTTCAATCAAACTTATACCTTTGGAATGGATCGTTTTCTTCTGATGGATTGGTGGCTACCATTATTATGAAACAACCATTATAAATGAAGTGTTAGGTGAAGATGAAAGAGCAGTCGTAAAAAGTTAGAACTCTGAATAGCATTCTGGTTCGTGGATTTTTCTATTTCAAGCCTTGATAAAATGGATGTTGCTTTAATGCCTAACCAGTTATCCAGAACATACGTGAACCCAAGCATTCTGGATAAGTGGTTCTGTACTGTAATTGTAAGAAAAAAAGTAAGTAAAATTTTTAAAAGTGTACAAAATAGAGAGGAAAAAAAAAAAAGATATTTTGAAGTGTTCAGTTAAATACAAAACCAATACAAGCAATGCACTTACTCCCCCACCCCCTCTAACCATTTTCAAAATAAACGATTAAAATCATTTGTATGGAAAACGATTTAATGAAATAACTGCTTTATATGTAACGAAAAAATAAATAAATGCATAACAAAAGGACACTTTAACTTTATAAAAGATGAACAAACAAATAAAAAAAATTATTACTTTGCATATAAGAAAATTGGCCCACAAAGATTTCAGTTCAATATATTATAAATTAAAAACATAAATTAGAAACATAAATAAATAAAATTAATATATATACATTCTTGCTCATAAATTAAAAATAATGACTGGGCACAGGGCTGTAAAAATACCTGGCGCCAGGTCGCCTGGGCGGCTACATTTTCGACACTGGTGCCTAGATATGTCTTAGGAAATGAAAAATAATTCGTATTTATAACCTTAATTATTTATGGATTCATATATTATAGTCCTTGAAGTGCATTACATATTTGTACTTCTGAGGTGTTTAAAGAAGTTTTTAATGATTATTATTTGTATTTTACATCAGCACTTCCAATTTTTTATATCAATATTTATAATTTTATGTAACATTACTTTTTTATACAAGAAAATTTTATGTCATGTGTCAGATATATTTAATTAAAAAGAGTAATCTGTATGTACTATTATTAACTTATACTTTAATTTCATTTTACAAATTTGTTATTGATAGTAACTAGCTCCTAGATTTTTGAGCTGGCTCCTTGATTTTCAAAATATTTTTACACACCTGACTGGGCACTTTTGATGTTGGACATATTGTCACTATCTGCAAAAACACTTGACAAACTATCTTTGACCGTTGGAAATGTAAAGCGCTTGTTTAACCTTATATTTTCAGTGAAGATTTAGCCATGATGGCAATTAGGACAATAACAATAAACTGAATAATAACAACATATGCGGTCACTTTGTAATATAAAATGGCTGAAATGATCTGTCACAGTAGCAAAATGTGGGACAAATACAACATTTGTATGCATTAGTGTAAGAATAGCATGCATATTCATTAAAATGTAAATATTCCTGTAAAAAGTTTTAAAAGTTTTTTGTTTATAGTATGAGTTTCAACCAAATTGAACACGATCTTTTGAAAACTCAACAGAGTGCAGTAGAAACATTATACTGCAATTAGAAAATGAATATACGGAATACCTCATGAGATATGAGCATTTGTATGAAATAATTTTTAACAATGCTCTTGTGAACGATATCAAAAACTTTTCTACATAATTTGGTAATCAACTATTTAAGGTAACTTATATAAAAATGCCAGTGGAATATCATAAAAATTCAGAAAGATAGCAGCAATTCAGTGAGCTGAATTTCAATTTGTGGAAATCCTTTATCATGCAGCTAAATTAAAAAAAGCAATTGAAATTAAGCAAACCATATCGCCAATATCTTTCTGAATTTTCAAGACATGCACCTTTGCCTTTTTATACAAGTTGCCCTGACTACTAAATTCCGAAAAATATGTATATATATTCACTAGGGTGTTTCATTTTGTAAGGCAAAAAATAAAATGCAATTTTTTTGCAGACTTTGCTTACGTCTAAGTGATATAAAAGATATATATGCCAAATTTCATTAAGATCGGACAATATTTAGGGGTTGCACACTTTGATCAGTTTTGTAAACGTAGGCAAAAAATTCATTTTTTTAATTTTAATAATTGGATATTAAGATTAATAGATAGCATAATATGCAAAACATGTGTTATATTAATCAACTTTGAACGATGCAATCTCTTCTTTGTTCACTTGGTGACGACTTTTCTGTGATGATCGACTACCCTCAACAAGAATTGTTTTTGTTGTTTGTCCCTGATCAATTCATTTACTCAAACCAATTGCTCTTTCTGCTTTATTATTGACCACAATAAGAACGTTCACATGATTTCTGAAGAGAATCTCTGCAGTATTATTCTGTCACATCGTGAATCCCAAACTATTCAAAGAAAGTCTTTGTTTTATTAGTAACGAAATGATTCAGGTCTTTTCCTTCAAAAACTAGATTTTTACCTTAAGTAGTTTCATTCCCTTTTTCTTTACAGGTTTGATTTCTAAATTTAGAGTCATATTTCCCTTATTAACCGAAGAAATACATGCGTACAAAAAAGCCAATCTTACGTTTGTTTCTAAAAGAAACTAAAAGGTATCTGTATTAATTTAGCATCTGTGAGAGCACTTTTTTTGACATCTGCATCTAGGTAAGTGTTCAGAAGCTGTAGCATATCCAAATCCTTCTTTGGAGCCCATCGACTTACAACTGGCTCAAGCCAAAAGTGAACATATATGATGCTGACACAATGCGCAACTCTTTTCATTCCTTTCAATTCTCGTTGAGGAATATTCAACTGTTTAGAGAAGAGTACAATTTTAAGTGCACATACTGCCTTTGCCAGACACCTTGCTTGATGCAGATCCTCTGGGATTCTGAAACTGCAGTCGTTTTTAGTCTAACTTTCTAGGTATAGGAGTAAGAATTGAATAACTCTTTGTAATCTTCTCTTAGATGACTTCTATCTTTTAGGGCATTTTGCAGGTAGTTAACACGTTTGTACACTTAGTTCTTTTTTTTAGGCGAAAAACTTGTCAACTCCACTAACTGACGAACTCATAGCATCTTCTCTTTGTGACCTAAGAAATTCTTTATCTTCTTGTGATATGCTAGTCATGCCCATTAAATCCGAAAGTCTTTCTTTCATTTCCTTGTGATGGTAAATAAAACTAAGAGTACTTGTTCCTTTGTAGGGAGTCGAGCTAATAAAAACTCATCACTAGGCACCTTTCCTAGCCGAAAAATTCCTCTTAAGGTTCCCATTTTAAAGTTCAATTACCTTCAAAAGATGAAAGAAACACATGAGAAGCCCATTAGTACAAAGTACTACAATATTAGAAATTTCACTAATTTAAGGTAAAAGTGACCAAAGTGTGCAACCTCTAAATATTATCCAATCTTCTTGAAATTTGGCATACATATCTTTTATATCACTTAGACTCGAGGCGCAAGCAAAGTCATATGAAAATCAAATCTTTGGAAAAATGAAACACCCTAATATTCACACATATGCAGATAAAAATGTTTTCACATATGTGTTCAGATCTCATCAAATATTCAACATACTCATTTATTACTGTGCTTTGTCAAGTTTTCGGAAAGTAACATTAAATTTGGTTTCAAATTATGCATGCTATAAACAAAAAACTATTGAAATTTTTACAGAAATGGAAAAGACCGCAATATGTGCGCTATTCTTACACAAATGCATGCAGACATTAGATAGGGCCCACATAGTTATTTTTTATGGTCGCAGACCATTCAGAGTATTTTATGTTACAGGGAGATTGCAAATTTTATTTTTATTCAATTTATTTTTGTCACCCTAACTGCTTTCTTAACTAAATCTTAACTGAAAAATATGAGGTCAAACATATTCTTTACCTTCCTGAAGTTCAAGGATAATTCGTCAAACCTTTCTGTAGATATTTGACTAAAACATCTGAAAGTGCATGTTTTCCAGTCACATTTAATTTATGTGCATGAGTGTAAATAAAAGACGTAAAGAACATATATGTATGTATTATTTCAGCAAAATAAATACAAAAAATATCAAAGTTATGAATTAAACGTTCAAAACTTTTTTAAATAATAGCATGATAATTTGCTTTCATATAAATAACAAATTAATAATTACTTACAATATACTACAAACAATCAACAAAGAAAACTTACACATTGAATAAGTTCCTATCAAGGCTGAAAAGGCACATGAAAATAAAGAACTTTAAAATTGGAACTATATGTTCGCCATAAAACATTGCTCCTGTATGAGTTAATTGAAGCATTCTTAATAACTTAAATGTACAAATAAATAATATTTTAGAAATTTAAAACACAAATTAAACCTTATGTTTCAGTCAAATATTTAAACAAAAATTTGGAAAATGAATTCGATATCATATGATGTTTTTAAATTTATATTACTTTAAATTAGTAATATTTATATATTTTTTATAAAATAATATGCTTTTTTTACAACACCAAACACATATCTTATTTCATACATTCTTATTTGTATTTTACACAAGGCTTAATTTCTAACAAAAAAATAAACGGAGCCCTAGCATTCTGTAATGATAAAACCCATAGCGCATCCGACCCCTTTATATATATTTTTAACTATGCCCAAATAGTGTATATTCTTGCTATGGCATATATTGTGCTCATAACACACACCTACGATCGAGACTGTATTTTAAAATTTTTAGGTGTTTTTTCTGTATTGGATGTTCACAAACTTCCTTTTTTGCAAAGAAAACTTCATGAGTTATGTAGCATGAACATACAATAACGAACATTAAAAAGCATAATAATTAGTACAAACATAAAGAAAATAAGCAAATGCAACATGAGGACATATGCTACTGCCAGGCACATCTGCTTGAATTCCCACAAAGCATTTGGAATCCTTCATTCAAATAATCTTGCTTCTTGTTCATTAATATAGAACTCTAAATTCTTATGTTTAATTTTTAAGCATTCATTTTTGTACCCGGCATATAAGACAAAACTGTAAAATTTGACCATTTTTCTTATTTAAAAACTCTGCATCATGTGGCATGAACAAATAGCAAAAACATTTATAATCAGGGGTTGGGGATTTTCGGAAAATTTTACTTGCCTAGCGTTCCCCCTCCCATCAACTAGCAAAATACAACATGCAGAAAGCTTCAGCGTGCAGAATTTATAAGATCCAGTGCACTCCAACTAATATTTAAATATTTACTAAAAGTACTGGAGCTGCATTCCAGGAAAATCTGGGGTAAATTAAGCAATGATTTTACAAACTTTAATTTAACACTAAAAAATTTGTTTTACTCTGACACTCCTAATGCATCTACCAGTGGATACATGCTATATAGAGTTAATTACATCTGGGAACAAATGGATTAAAAATACTTTAAAATCAAGAATAAAAGAAGACAATAGTTTTCAGTACAACAATGCAACTTCTTATAAATTTCTTTTTTCTGTTAAAATAAAAACATTCAAAAATGCTTAGATGAATGTAATAATAAATGGTGAGTGCTGTAGTTAAGATGCCACAGTTGGGTGTATGCATGTGAATGCCAGATTAAAATTCTGTTGAGGATCACACAATCACTGTTATGGAAAAAGCTGGGAAAGTTTTAAGTGTCTTTTCACATAGAAAGGTCAGAAACACCAGATGTTTGCATGAGACGATGACCAGTTTCTCCTTCCAGCATTGCTATCCTCTGTTTCAATATTCGAACCTAAAAGAATAATGATTTTTACATTATAATTTTCTTTTAAATTTTAAATGAAATATATTTGTTTAAGGATATAGAAAATCTGAGACAACTGAGAGATTGGAGAACTTAGCAAATTTTTCAAATTGAACCTGCTTTTTAAATTAGAAATTTACAATTTGGCAATCATATTCAATCATATCTATTTGTATCTATGAAAACTATTTTTATAGCACAATAAAATGTTTATAAGTTTAATATCAGCTACCTTTATATATAAATTCTACTAATTTTCCTTTTGCAAGAAAAAATGTAAAAAATACAGAAGATATGTATTTGAAACTAAACATACTCTATAAATAAACCTAAGATATATTTTCTTTTTTATTTAAAATTATAAAATTAGCATTACAAGAATTTCATAAATACACATATTTTTTTTTTTAATAATTTAAAACAAATATATGAAAATTTTATGTTTTGCAGAAAGATTTTATTTCATTTAAACATTTATTTAAATATAACTTTTTAAAAATCTAAATAGTTATAGTTTTTATAGAAAAATGTACCTGAATGTTAAAATTTTATTTTCTTAGAAATCTGAAATTCAAGGTTTTTGTTTGAACTTAAGATAAATGCACAATTACTATATATATATAGTTTGAACACCATACTATGCTTATTTGAGATATTCTAATTAGCATTCTTTCTTTCCAGCATGAAAGCTAAATTTTCTTTTACAAGTTGAATTATTAAGAGTTTGAAAAGTTGTTCTTTACTTCTTGGGAAAGGGGGGGGGGGGGGGTATTTAACTAAATTTCCTTTTTATCTGATGATTTTAGAAAACAAAAAGTAAAATTTATTCTATCCAAGTAATTTAAAAGAGTTAAACAATAACTAAAAAGAGAACTAAGTACTTTTTTTCCAAGAGAGTCTACCCCCTTAATTTCCCCCATGAAAACAATATTTAATCTTGTTTTCCTTTTATGTTCATGGGTTTAAAAGTTATCTTATGCAGGGAATCCCCTTGACAAAAGCGCTTTTTCAGTTCTCTGTTCTGAATGGGGAAAACGGCAGAAGTTTACTTTTATATTTTTTATTGTTGTAGTCACATTTTTTAACTGCTTTTTACATTGGTGTGTTTAAAATTGTCTTGTACTTGTGGTTCAGACAAAACTGAGCTCCATATATAACAGAAGTTCTGAGTTGGCGGTCAGAAACTTGGAAGGCAAATGAAGCATGCAACACAAAGGAAAAACATAGTCCATGTTGTGAATGTTAGACATTAGTGTTCTCATTTACTATTATCCTAATTTATGCTTCTCTAATTAAGCTATACTTATCCAATTAAAAAATGATTCTCTAATTTTGTAAGGGAATGCGATAAACAGCCATCAATGCGAACTAAAGTTATCGCCACTGTATCCTTCTGTGCTGACTGCTGGAAATAGTAATACAGATCTCCTGTTAACTCTTATTGTAGATATAGTTCAGGCAACAAAAAGTAAGCAAAAGTGCCTTAACCTTCTCACTGCCGCGAACTGATATATCCGTTCACTAAGCTGTAGGTTTCACGGCTGTAGAAGCAATATTTAAATTAATATAATTCTACAAATTTAATGCAGTTTTAAAACATTTTGTTATGATTAAAACTCTCAAAGTTTATATTCCTATACATAATTAAATTTTTTATATCATGTTAGAAAAATCATCTTTTTTTAGACTTTTTAAAAAATTACACAGAAAACAACATTACAATTCTGCCCTTTTGCTCGGCGGTCAGGGGGTTAATAATTTAAAAGGTAACCAAAAGTACCTTGATAATATAAAAAGTACACAAAAGTTCTATAAGGAATGTTAAAAATCGCATGTCTGCTAACATTTGTCATTTGCATTTCTGACTTGATAATATAAAAAGTATACAAAAGTTCTATAAGGAATGTTAAAAATCGCATGTCTGCTAACATTTGTCATTTGCATTTTTGACTACTCTATCTGTGTTTCTAATTTGCCTAACTGAATAAAAAAAATATTAATTCAGAAAATCATTTTATATTTTCAAAAGCAAAATAAATAAATAGAAGTTTGACAAACATATTTTAGCTGTCTGTACCTTTAAGTATTTCTATATTTTTGTTTACTGTATCAAATTTAGGAAAAAGAAAAATGAAATATTTCACAAATAATAACTCGAGAAGGTCATTAATTGCTTTATTTTTCAAAATAAAAATGCCTGGCTTGCCCAACAATGATGAAAATTTAATTCACACTTATCATTTATTTAAAAGGAAAAAAAAATAAACACTATAAAACATTTATTTTTAGTCCATGTGGAAATATAGAATTTCTTAACTGTAAAAATAAAGTTCCAAACATTAAAAGATGTAACTAAATTATTAAAATAATGTTTTTATTCTTAGTATAGATAACTTAACACAATATTTTGTAAATTAATATAGTACCTGAGCATTGTGCCTTTCATTCATAGAATTCATCTGTAATTCAAGCTTTTTCACTTTGGCCTGCTGTTTCTTCTTGGCCTTTTCAAAGGCAATTACCAAGGCACTAGGCAAAAGATTAACAAAATAACAAATCAAACATTAAAAAAAAAAAACAAATTAAATTGATAAGATAATGCCTGATACAATATATATACTTTTATAAAATATGTTCATACAATTTTTTTTCAATTTTAACAGCCAAACTTTTACATCTTGCAATTTTTTTAGATTTTTCCATAGAGAAAATTTACAACTAATAAACTTTATATTACAGGATCAGCAGATAAACAGCATTTACTCAAACCTATATTATAATTAATTTTGGAGCTTAAAAAAAAAAAAATGTAAACCACATTTGCAAAATTGTACTAAGATTTAAATTAAATTAAAGGAAAATTATGAAGATAAGGCAATAATTTATTAACACATGCCAGTCAGTAGCTTATTAATAGTAACATCAATCCCCAACAATATATTTTAACAGTACAGAGGCTGTTTGCACATTTTTTAGATGAGCTTGTTTTGGTGTTAAAAAAAAATCGTCTACATAAAAAAATTACTTTTCATAGCTAATATGTTTTGAAAGTATAACTTCTCGTCTAGCAACTGAAATTTTTGTTTACATGCAAAATGGTGCTTTTAAAGAATTAATGAATGGAAGGCTATAAGTGAAAGGCATGGTTTTTCTATACCTAAAGACACAGCAGGTAATATTGTCAATAAGATAGCGTAAAAACATGAATGCCTGACTTCAAGTGGAAAAATTGTTCCAAATATGTACCCAAGAACAAAAAAGAATTCTTCAAATACTGCAAAGGTAAGATCTTTTATGGTAAAAGAAAATCCTCCGAGTTAAAAGATTCCTGCTAAATAGTTAAAATAGTCAGTGTCAACTGTTAACAAAATCATTAATACTGATTTGAATTTTAAAAAGATCAAAAAGCACAATGTTCATCATCTTTCTCCACAACATATTACCAATGTAGAACACAATGCAGAATTCTTTATAAGAAGCATTTATTCTGAGGAAAATGGAAAAAATTTGTTACAATAGATGAAGCTTGGGTACATTTAAATGATTGTAATAAAAAGAGATCCATTAATTATCATCAAAGAGGAGAAAACCCCCCTTAAAACATGATTTAATGTATCTAAAGAAAGTTTTAGAAAAGAATTTCTGATTTTTACTGGCTTTGCATATAACGGCAAATTAAAAATAAAGAGAGAGGAGAAAAGGCTAAGATCAATCCTACATACTATCAGAAACATATTTTACTTTCAATCTTCACACATGAAATACCATCTCTTTACCTCCAGTGTCATCAATCTGTTGAATTGCATCAAGTAAAGCAAGCAGCCACACATCACAATCCACTATTAATTTCCTGGAAAAAATGGAACAAGAAATGGATATCGAGGCTTTACCCTTCCCTAATATACCTGCTAAATCTCCTGATGTATCATCGATGGATTTTTGGACTTTTAAAAGGCATGTTATCCAAATGCTGACCTACAACCCTTCATAGACTTTGGAAAGTTGTTCAAGAGAAATGAGCAAAAATACCTCTTCCAATACTGAAAAAAAGCACCATTGTCGTGAAAATTACAGTGCAAAAAGGTAGTTCAGGATAAAGGTACCAAATTGAAGATTTAAAACACAAATATTTTATGTACAATAGTTCTGTAAGTCCCATGAAAATCATCTAAAAATTGTGTGGAACACCCTCTGTAAACTTATGATTTGTAGACAGCAGTTTACAGGTATTGGGGTTGTACACATAACTGTAACAATTACTACAATAATATAACATATGGGGACTGTAAACATAAATATTTGTATAAAAATATTTATGTTTACAGTCTGATGAACTAGAAAATTGTTTGACATATACCAATTCCAATCAAAGATATCTCCTAATAAAATAAATAGTCATGAGTTGCTACATTGTAGTGCCAAGGGGTTTGTAAGATGCAGTATCTAAAATGTGAAAAGAGTTCTTTGAATGGCAGTGAAAATAGAAAATTTATAAATTGAAGTTGATCTTACTTAATTAAATAATGACACAGAAGCTTGTTCAATGAAGACAAGTATTTATTATAAATCCACCTTTATTAAACATTCTTGAAAAGAGAGAGAGAGGTGGAAGGCAAATTGGTCACCGTACTCTGTGATACACTTTCCATTGATAAAATCAGACTTAAAAAAATTCCATGATGATAATGATGCAGACTGATGCTGGCTGAATTTATTCTTTAGAGAATGGCTTAACCCTTAACTGGAAACGTGCCGTCTGTGAGACGGTTGCATTTACATATCTGCCCTTAATATTTTCTATCTCTGACATTCAAAACGTATTTTTATGCTGTTATATTAAAAAATTGGTCATGTTAATCCATTACTATTAAAGATTAAATGTTTAAGTTCACTATTTGGTAAATTATTAAGTGTCCTTTTGTGCACGGAATTTTCACGTTTCCGGTTAAGGGTTAATATTAGAAAAATCCAAATTGAGATAAGTAAAATTAAATCGTACCGGTGATTTAAGAAAAACTTTTAATGGATTGAGACATCACTTTAGAAGAACATCGTAATTAGAAGTTTTGGAACAAGCGCTATGTCTCAAATGCCAAAAATAGAGAAAGGACTTCGTCAACATATTAATTATGAAATTTCTTAAAAATTCTGTTGAAAACTTAACTGCATTAGTATTTATATTACATAAACGGGGGGGCTACAAAAGTGATGCCGAATTATATTTAAAATCATTAGCTAAATTAAAATGAAGCAAATAACATGTCGAACATATTAAAATAGAAGAAACAAATTAAAAATCTTATGAAAAGTGAAAGTACATATAATTGGCTTAGCGAAACACACCCTTTTTATGATGTGTGCCGCTGAAGAGCATCGATTCAGTACAATACGAGCAATAAGCTAAAAATAGATCACATTATGAAAGAGGCTAAGGGGAGAAGCAGGAATAAAAGCTATCTGTTACCTTACGGTAAAAAGAAAGATAGAGCCTCGAAAACGATAAGGAAAATAAAATAAAAGAATCTGCGGGGTGGCAAATACAGTGCGCAAACATAAGATATTAAGGAAATGTGATTTCACATCAAATATGGGAAAATGCCAATGTAACTGTAGAATATTCTTATTTGTCTTGATAAAGGCTTCACTGAAACTGAAACATGTAGATAGTTTATTAAAACTTTTTTACTGTTTTAAGGCTTTTATTTAACACCTTTAAGCAATTAATGAAGTAAAAGACAATGCATGCTTTTACATTATTTATTTGCTGTTTAAAAAGCAACACTTAAGAAAATTAATAATGAGACCTTCATAGGAATTAATGATGCACAAATGCAAATTTTCGAATATTATCCATAGGAATTAATGATGTACAAATGCAAATTCTCGAATATTATCAGGTAATAACCTGTTTCTTACTTTTTCACCAACAAGGTGTTTCTAAACAAAATGGAACACACTTTCAGTGGTGATAATAGGCATCGAGACCGACAATTCTCGTCAAGGAAACCAGGAATGCAATCCACATATTCAGAAGAAAAAAAAAACAAAACAAAACAAAAAACAGTGTATCTTACTCCAGGACTAACTTGTAGTTTAGTTTGTTACTTTAACAATAATGAAGATATTGCAATGTTATTTTCAACAGACTTACTTTGATTTCTGCAAAATATGATAACAAGTCAAAAAGTTCTGGAAATTGCCACCATTCATATCCAAACAACACTGAGCTAAACATTCCATTACTCAGAATGCAGCTGACTGTACATATGTGTTACTGACCAAAATTCAATCATTTCAAAGACGTTATCACAATTAATGCAAGCAAAGTTAATATGGTGAAAATCTCGCTGAAATATATTCATTATTGTTAAAGTTGAGAATGAAAATTCAATTTCAGCTTGTATTGACACACCCTGTATTTTTGATTGAATGTATTGCATTATAGATGGAATAAATGGTTTGATATGATGATTTTCTGTACAAAAAAAGTTGTCTTAATCACATTATCACCTCTGTAACTTTGTTTTAAAATTTAACTTTTTAATAACTTTAAACTATGAAATATAACAGTATTTGGGATGAGGTTGAATAGTTACTATTCAAGTAGACAAATATTTGGCATTTGACCTAATATTTACTATTCAGCTGGTTAAATATACAGTATTTGGTTTACCTGTGTGCCTAATATTTGGTATTCAACTAAAATCACTATTTGATGCATCCCTACTGAACATCCCCTTTAACCCCAGAACAGTGACAGGTATTGTCATTAAAGTTCCCCCTTGAGGCAAACCAAGGAGTTAGCATTCTTATGTCAGAAATTATGAGAGATGCGGGGAAAAAATCCATTTCAAAGTTTCAGAGCTTCCTCATTTTGTATGAAATTGTAAAAAATAACTTTTTTTAGAAGAGCTGAAATGTAATTTTTCAATATCTGATCACCAAATTAAATGTACCACGAATCACATGCAAAAGTGTGACATTTTAAAACAGATAAACATTTATTAATAAAACTAACACATGCAAGAAAGGTAAAATTTATTTTAATGACAAAATCAAGTTAAATACAGTAAACTCTGTCTAAGGCGGAAACGATCGGGACAAAGAAAATTTTCCGCAGTAGACAATATTCCGCCTTAGACAAATTTTACTCTATGTCTATGGATTCGCAGGGACTTGAAAATCAGTCCGAGTTGGACAGATTTCCGTCTTACACAGAGTCCGCCTTACAGAGAGTTTACTGTATGCTTAATGTGTCCACCATCAGCACCAATGCATCATGCACTTTACATGTATTCCATGGTGAACATTGAGCATATTTAACTTTATTTTCATATTAAAATAAACTGTAATGTTGCTTACATGTGGTATTTTCACTAATAAATGTGCATCAGCTTTATAATGCTACACTTTTTCATGCAATTATTGACATATTTAAGCTGGTAATTGGATATAAAAAATTACATTTCACAGTTCTAATCAAGTTATTTTTACTTATAAGACACCTTTTCAAATTAAATCAAGGATGCTCTACAGACTTTTATTCCTGTATTCCATACTGTTTTCAAGATAAGAATGCCAAATACACAATTTGTTTGTTGGTGGCACTTTAAGTGGCCTCATTGTTTAGCATATAGCCATTTTACAATATACATGTAATGAATGCGGGGCCCGTCATCAGGGGTGCTCTGACTCGGGGGGGGGGGGGGGCGGCGACTACGGGGCGCTGTTGAGCATAGCGGCCCGCTCCGGACGCCCGGTACTGTGCAGGGGCGCTTGCGAACCGTGGCTGGTTCGTTGAACGGCATGGTTTTCTGGTAGTCATCGTCAGTTCATGGTGAGTAAATATGAGTCCAAGCAAAGAAGATAAAATTTTTTGGACCTGGTTTTATTGGGCCTTTCCATTACAGGTTGTCTTTAACACCAGGTCCAGATGACTTGAGAGTTGTCTTGGGACGATTTCCCCAGTGGCAGTTACTTTAGCACTTTATAGTCGTAAAAAGCCACATGTTTTTCGTTGTCCCGTCTTAAATATGGAATATTTCCACTAGAGTGCGGCACTACAGAAATAAGAGATGATCTAATAGGCTAAAAAATTATCCAGGATTATGATGTTTTATGGGTTTGGCAAATCTGGGCTCAAACTCGGCTCACGGGATGCCGATGGAATTTACAATCGCGTTTACCTCAGCATTTTTATTCTTACACATGGATCAATTTTGAAGCATGAAAGTAATAAATGTTGTGTTGGAAAACCAAGTTAACAGGGGAAAATCAGATTTAGACTACGGCATTTCAAAAGTTAGATAAAATTTGGGAGTTTTAAATTTTCAACTTTTACTTTTAAGCTTTAAATTTTAAAAAGGTTTAAGTTTTAAAAAAGGTTTAATCTTTATCCTTTCATACATAGACACCGAGATTATGACAGTATAGTTTATGTTGCTATAATTGTCATTGTTCTGAAGTTAATGGAGATGGAAAGGGCTTTAGAAAGCCCCCTGTAGAATAATTAATAAAATAACTTTATTTTGTAACAAAAGAGGGGAAAAAGGAGGAGGAAAATATATGGTTTAGTACAAAATGACTTAGTTTCAAATATATTTACACAACCCCCGAGTTTTACAAAAATAACATAAAATTAAACTGTACTTTGGTGCACTGTAACATAAGCTAAAATGCATAAAAATATGAAATTTTAATGAACATTGTAAAAAGAAAAGAATTTTTTTTTATGTATACCTGTTAGTACGCTTAAGGTCATTAACAAATTCAACTGATTGCTGAGCACTCATTTCTGAATTTTTTGTTACTTTTTCCATTGTCATTACTAATTCCTGAATTCTTGCCTTTAATTTACTGACCTTCTCTGTAGCCTCACTTAGTTTTTCACTTTCATTCAAATTCATTCCTTTATCACTTTTTTGGTTACCATTACCCTAAAATTAAAGTTACAAATTAAAAAAATTAAACAGTATGGATAGACTAAAAGCTACAAGATAAATAATAACGTGAAATAAGTTAAGAGTACCTGGTAGACTGAGTCTTGCTCAGTAGTTTTTCCGATTATTTTTTTCGTTTATTTAACTTAACCTGTTTTTTTTTATGCGTGGAATTTTTCAATTGATTTTTAAGCCCCTTTCTGACCAGCTCGAATTATATAAATTATGTGCAATGATTTGTTTCCGGTGACAATACAGCCTTTTAATATTTTCACAACTAAAGTATAAATTAATACATTAATTTTAAGGCATTTAAATTAGGTGAACACAGGTGATAAATCACCAGATATTCCCTGTAACTTGTGCAATTGTATGGGAGTTGAAAAAACAATGGATTTAATTATGTGACAGCAAATGCTCGCCAAAATATGCCAAAGCACTTCGAAACAACAACAGTAAAACATTTTAAAGAGTTAAAAGTAGAAATAAATTATAAATAAAACAGAGCATAGTATAAAAAAATATGCAATCGCCAATTGATAATTAAATATAGTAAAACCTCCATAACAGACACTCCCGAATAGCAGATGGACATATTTAACAGACAGTTTTCCAATCCCCACTCCCAAAATCTACATTTTTGTATGTTTAACCTCTGAATAACGGACATTCCGAATAGCAGATAGTAATTTTGGCAATAAAGGATGAAAAAATATTTTTTAACAAGAAAAAAAAGTAAAAAGCCTCTAAATTTATCAGGGCAATGTGTCACAAATTTTGTGATCACAGATAAATGTAGGGGGTGAGCTGAGTAAAATCCCCTCTCCCACGTCCAGTGTTGAATTCAGGGGGTGGGCCGGGAGGGACATCCCTTCCCCTCCCAGTACTCTATAATGTTATCCCCGGAGCAACAGAAATGACTCCCCGAGAAAAAAGTCTGAAATCAACACTGCCCATGTTCGAGAAAGAAAGCGTCCCTTGTTGAAAGATTTAGGATTTTCTGCTGATTAATGCCTAGAAGTACAAATTTGTTGATCCGCAGAATTCCATACATACATAATTTTTTTTTTTAATGTCAAACAAGCTAGAAAATGGAAGTACTCAATGAACAAATGGTAAAACAACTAAAATATTTTTACTAAGATTTTTTTAATCACTAATATATCAGAAGAAGGAAATTTTAAGAATCCTATTAGCATCAAAAAGTAAGCATATATACACTATATGGCCATTAATGACACTTTCAATTTTAGACATTTTGTGGAATATTTAGAAATATACTTGTCAGATTCTTCTGGAATTTCAGGATTAAAAAGAACAGTTATGACCTCATGTTTATCAACGTTGATTTGATAAGGGAAACAATTAGGGGGGGCAACAAAAAATCAAAGAAAAAAAAATACTTAGGATCACCCTGTAAAATAAAATGCAGGAAATGATCTATCGCTACAGAATATAAATAAACAGACATTGTACAATATGTGTATTCATTTGTGTAAGAATAGCACGTATATTAATAGAGATATAGCGATTATTTTAAATTAAAAAAATTCTTGCATGTTTTTTGCTTATAATGTGCAGGGTTTTTAATCAAATTTAACGCCAGTTTCAGAAAAATTTACAAAATGTAGTAGAAACATTATAGTGCAATTGGAATATAAATATATTAAATATTTTAGAAAATATAAGCAGTTGTATGAAATAATTTTTATCTGTGAATGCACGAACGATAACAAGGGCCTTATTACATAAGTTAATAGTTAACTCTATGGAGCAACTTATTAAAAAAAATCCAGTCAAATATCGTAAAAATTCAGAAAGATATTGGTATTAGAGTGAACTGATTTTTAGTTGCTCGCTAAAACTAGCTGAATGATAAGGGATTGTCCACAAATTGTCAGTTTTAATTATTTTTATTTTTTATTGATGCTTTAGTTCTTCTTGGATAACCAACAGAGCGAGCCTATACCATGATAAAAAATCCCTGTCGGTCCGGCCTACAGGCAGAGGTAGATTTCAAAGTTAAGTATACTAATTTCACCAACAAAAACTAAATCATGATTAGATATAAATCCACTTTAACAGTTTTATCTGTCTGCTTTTGACGAGTTTTTATTTCATTTTTATATAATAACTGGTTTTATCAGAATCATGTTAAGGCGGTATTTAAAAAAATACTTTTTAATGCTCAACAACTTGAAATTTTCTGGCACATTTTCAGATTCATTTTTAATAAAAAAAATATGAAACTTGCTGACGTGATTTTTTAAAAGATTTATAAGCGACCTGTGTTTTTATTTTTCTTTCAATTAATTAAAACTTGATTAATAAACAATTATATTCTCAGTAGAGCAATATTTTTCGTTTCTAACAGAATCACTTCAGGAAATTCTGTTCAAAATGCCCACTTTGACATCATTTTTTGAAATATATTCTGCCTCTATCAAAATATCGATCATTACTGTACATTATATAGTTTCTGAATAAGAGAATCTACCAATTGGATGTGTTTGAGAGCAAAAATGAATTTAAAAATGAGTAAGAAAAAATGCAGTTTGGATTTGAATACACCCTTAATAAGATGATTTTTTTCTTCAACTGCTATGTATTTTTAATTTGTTTTTGCTGTAAGAATTGGTCCTATCAAAAACTTGTCTAGATAAATGTTGAAGACAATATTAAGAAGATATATGATAAATTCATGGAGATTTTATATCTTGTGAATTGACGGAGTTATGAAAATGTTTCTTCTTCAACCCCCCCTTTTTTGTTTTAATTTTAATTTTAATTTATTTATTTATTTATTTTTATTTATTTTTTTTTTTGCGGTACGTTTTTGCGGCCCTTGAGCCTATTTTTAATTTCATCAAAAATCTGTGATACATAAATTTTTGGCCCTATTTTTAGAAGTAATAAAATTAAGAAGTTATGGGGGTTTTTCGGTTTTCTCAAAACTCCTCCTTATTTCCATCCCCTTGGTCCGATTTAGCCCATTAACGAACTTGACCGAGGTTTTATGTCCCTTGATTTTATGTATCAGTTTGGAAGAGATTTGTGCAGAATTGTGGAAGTTATCGTGTCCAGAAGAAAGTGATATATATATATATATATATAGATAGATAGATAGATAGACAGATAGATAGATAGATAGATAAAGTTTTTTACTAAGTGTGGTTTTGGGTTCTAGGGGTCTTGATCGGTGTAGATCTGCAAAAATTTTTCCGAAATTCCAACACAGGAACGATCCCAATAGGTGTATTTCATACAAAATCTACCTAAAAGAAGTATCAAAATCGAAGCATTCTTTCCAAACCTACTCGTTGATAGTCACTAAATGCTAACTTTTTTCTGAAAGTCAGTTAATAAAAGATAACAATTTGTGGAAAATCTCTTATCATTCAGCAGCTTTTAGAAAACAACTAAAAATTAGCTCACTCTAATGTCGATATCTTTCTTTCTGAATTTTCACGATATTTGACTGGATTTTTTTAATAAGTTGCTCCATAGAGTTGGCTATTAAATTATGTAAAAAGATCCTTGTTATCGTTCGTGCATACACAGATAAAAATTAGTTCATACAACTGCTCCTATTTCCTAAAATATTTAATGTATTTATATTCCAATTGCACTATATTGTTTCTACTATATTTTGTCAATTTTTCTGGAACCGGCGTTAAATTTGGTTGAAAACCCAGCATGTTATGAGCAAAAGACATGCAATAATTTTTTTTTTT
Organism: Maratus speciosus; assembly: GCA_963932465.1. Classification (NCBI taxonomy): domain Eukaryota; kingdom Metazoa; phylum Arthropoda; class Arachnida; order Araneae; family Salticidae; genus Maratus; species Maratus speciosus. The sequence goes on from OZ010791.1 coordinate 418,487,845, forward strand.
AATCGCTATATCTCTATTAATATACGCACTATTCTTACACAAATAACTACACATATTGTACAATGTCTGTTTATTTATATTCTGTAGTGACAAATCATTTCCTGCATTTTATTGTACAGGGTGATCCTAAGCATTATTTTTTTTCTTTGATTTTTTGTTGGCTCCCTAACTGTCCCCCTTATCAAAACGATGTTGATAAACATGAGGTCATACCTGTTCTTTTTAATCCTGAAATTCCAGAAGGATCTGACAAGTATATTTCTAAATATTCCACAAAATGTCTAAAATTGAAAGTGTCCGGTCATTAATGGCCGTATAGTGTACATATTACAAATTGATGATTTTTTTTTTTTTTTTCCCAAGCAAAAAGAGAAAAGTGAAGATAAAAACCATGATAAAATGAAAAAAATGGCATACAATATTGTACATGCGGTTTAAAAAAAAATAACAACATACTTAATTGGAATAAACGCTATAGGTAACTAACACTTCCCTTATCCCCCCCCCCCCCAAAGAAAAAAAAAAGATTATATTAACTTAATTTATACATCATATCACTACAAATCACTACAAGAGAAATTTTTCAACTTTATAAAAATTTATTTTAAAAATCATCTATACACTTACCTTTAACTTTTCAATCATTTCTGATTGTTCTTGCAATTCACTTTTAAAATGTTCAATTTGAACAAGATAAGCCTGTTCCTGGGCTTCTCGACTACTTAGCTGTAGTTCTAAAGATGTTTTCTCTTTTTCTAATAAATAAACCTGAGCTTTTAATTCAGCCTTTTCTTCCTAAACACAAACAAATGCATTTTGTAATCACAAACGGAATTTGATATATTAAAACATTAATAATAATAGTGCATGAACATAAATGTACTTTGAAATGAGCATTTTATAATATTCTTATGATCAATCACTATAACAAACCTACTATTCTTTAAAAAATTATATAATTGTGCTGTGTCATACCAAAAACATTTCTAAATAGACACAAACACGTGGTAGATAAATTTCTACCTAGAGAAAATAAAATATGATCGTATAGCTTTTCATCACATTATAACAAAAACCTAAAAAGGAAAAACAATGCTGCTGTTGGAAAGAAATGCAATTAATCACAGAGAGTATATGCTGAATCAAATTAAAATTTATTTAATAAAATAGTAAAAGCAATTGAATTAAACTTAGATACATTTCTAAGTAAATTTAGAATATTTTAGTGCTTGCCATTTTTTATCTACTTTTAATGTTAACAAAGATTTGATTGAAGGTTAAACATGCATGAAAATCTTAAATTTCTCCGGCGAATTAAATTAAAGAGGTACCTCTATTAAAATTAAACCATATTCATAAATAAATCAGCTGCATCTCCAGATAGGTTGTCGGTGGCTTTTCTTCTGCTCGCCGAAATCATTCCGCACTCTTGCCTCTCAAGTCTTTCGCCCTTGCAGCATCTCGATCCTCCAACCTCCAGACTTTCGACATCACTCCCTCCGAAATCTTTCCAGCCGACTCACCGTCATACCAAGAGAAGAAGTCCCCTTTCCGCAAAGCCTGCTCCTTTTATCTCTTTACTTCATCACTTTTTTGCATAACGCATCGGTAAAAAGGCCAATTGCATGCCGGAAATCACAGTGTTATGTTTTACTATTCATTTACAGTCTTTTTAAAAATGAATTAATCGATGCTTAAATTGCACTTAGTATATTTTCTTTTACAGTATTTTTCCAATTTAAAAAGGAGTATTAAATGCTTGTAAAACGTGGTCCGATCGCCACGGATGAATACCAAAAACATCACCGTTTCGGAACCACGTGTTTCGTAAAAATGAAATAATAAATTAAGCTTATATATTTTCAAACAGAATAACTCTAAAAACTTTTAAAATAATAATATTTTGACATTTGAATACATATTTTCAAGATTAAATTACGAATTAGCTGTAATTTTAAATATTTTTTACAGGCATTTTGAAACATTGTAAACTTATATTTTACACATAAAATATTCATAAATTTCCGAGGAAAAAGTTTTTACATTGGCGGGCGCCAAGCCAACATAAAAAAAACTTCCTCAAAATGTGATTGAACATTACAATAATCTATTTTAGATATAATATGGAGTAATTTGTAACTAGTGATTGACAAAAAAAAGAGCTATTCTAAAGTTAGAAAAACAACTATTATTTATATAAAACAGCTTAAAAGATAGCATTTCTTTTCTTTTCTTTCTTTTTTTTTTTTCTCTTCACATATTTAATTACTTATTTAGGAAAAAAAACCCCAAATTATCAGCATAACAATTGTAGATAAGTTAGTTTACTTAAAATATATGTGTGTGTGTAAATATACATTCATAATCTTCATATTTCTATACTTTGATAGAAAAAGAGCTAATCTTGATAATTGAGAAAAAAGATGATTTAATGTTACCAGAAGAAAGTGCCCTTGTCAAGCTTTGATGATAAAGATAATCAGTTATAGTATTCTGTTACTTTTTCCTTAGTTCTGCATATTTGTTGGAGGCAATATTTATTTATAATATTACAAATGTTACTTCAGCTTACTGTAGTGAACTCATGTTTATTGTTGAGTTATGTGCTGACAGATTAAAAATATAATATACTTGAAAAAAAATTAAGTCATAAAAAATTAGTAAGTTAAGTTACAGATTTCAACTAAATTTTATTTGAAAGTACATTTGTTGCACGATTTGATGAAGTAAAATTGAAATTATGATATAGTATTTAAAAGTCTCAATATATGCCATTATAGAAAAATCAATAATATATGTCACAACAACTAGTGTTACTTTTGTGCTTTGTATTAATGACAAACATGATTGTGCTTTATACTACAGATTTTATGTCTTTAAATCAGTATAAAAGTTTACTGAAAAAATAATTTCCTTATAGACTATATTAAAGACAGGACATTGGTATTTTTAAATAATATTATCATTATACTACAGACCGGAAAAGTGCAATTCTTTTTTTCTACAAAAAATGTTTAGAAGTACCCTCAGTTTGACTCAAAAAAATCACCATTTTAATCTGATCTGAGTGATTTTTTGAACAATTTCAGTCCCAGTGAATCTACTGACTTATTTACATTTGTCTGCACTCAGAGATTAATGGTCATGAAAGTGATCATAGCAGCATTTTCAGTTCACAAAAATGGTTTAAAAAACAAGTATTACTCTCACAGTGAATTTAAACATAAACATCTTTGCTGTCAATAACTATAGATAAAGCTTAACAGATGACACAAATCCAAAACACCTTAGAAGCTGGTTTAGAAGTAATTTAAATTTTTGTATTTTTATTTCCTCACATCAAATTTACAAAATATTTAAGAGTACACTTACTTAACCATCTTCACAGAAATAAAAGACATACTGCCTGTAACTATTGTGAAGTGATTGGTGAACTTAAAGCAAAAATAGTGATTTCGGACAAAGACACCTTTTTCAACAAGGTCAGATTACAGATTTATTCAATAACATTAAAATAGAGAAGACAATTAAAAACGAATTATTTATTTATTTCAATTGAAGAAGGAGATGTGCATTTTTAAGTACAAAAATAATCATTAGAATATATTTAGCAAAAAAATATGCATAAAATTACAAACCATTGGAGTAAGGGATGAATTAACATCAAGTTTTAAATATTTTATCCTAATAATTTGCAAAATAGTATAAATTTACAAGCTTTTAAATGGCTTGTAAAATTATACTATAATAGTTTATATTTATTAAACATTCACTTATTAATATTTAATATTCAATACTTATGTAAGACAATTTTAGTTTTATTAAATGCAAATTTTCATCTCATGTTTTTTTCAGAACTTACTTCTCAACTGATTACAATGGAGAATCTTAAATGTGCCTTTTTTAATTTAAAGAAAAATAATTTCCTTTGTTTAAGTTTACAGTAAAAATAATCATTATACTACAAAATTCAGTACATCAAAATATATAATAAATGCAAAGGAGAATCTTGCTAAACATGGGGGGTGGGAATCTATTCTGTGATTACAAAAATACAGTAATCACAAATACTAAATTCAGTACATCTGAAAATGAAGAATATTGATAATTGCCCCAGTGATATAACTATGCTAATGGGGACCCAGGACAAAATTTGAGCCATTTTACTGTATTCTGAACTGCATGCAAAAACCGAAAATAGAGAGAGGTTTAAAGTTTCTGGTGCCTTCAAGACCATGACAATTGCAACCTCAGCCTCCATTCAGTAACACCACTGGTAAATGTCATCATAAAACTAATGATATTCAACTAGGAAATGAACTTACTTTCATTGCCATTAACTCTTGCATGAGGACGGCATTCTCTAGATCTAGTTTTTGAGCATCAATAATGGTAGGTGGATCTTTATTAATTGGATCAACATGAATACTTTCTAATTCTATTACAGTTGTTCGAACAACAGCTCTGTCATTCTTGAGTTGAACTATATAGTCTCTCAACCTACGTTCATCAGCTTTTGTGAATTCCACACCATCACAACTACTAGAGACAGAACTGGAAGTACTGTAATAAAATATTTTGGTAAGATTCTCTAATTTTTAAATAGATGGAATCAGAATGATAAATTAAAAAATACTGAAGTTATTTTATTTGCATAGGATAGGAAGTACTACATTTCTATGTGTTTAATTTTCAACTGTAATGAAATAAATATATTCGAATAATTCTTTGACATTCTTTAACTTCAAATGGGGAAAAAAGAAGATATAAATTAATTAGTTAAAATTTATTTTTAATTTATCAGTATTTAAGGAGAAGATGACTGATGTAATGCCTTAAATTCGAATTCTTTTCCCAAGTCTCTGACAAAAATAATTCACACAATATTTTCAAACAGAAATTACTGTTACATTAAATAATCTTTAAACAACAAATTAAATATATATGTATATGTATATATCTTATCATCAGGAAGATCAGAAGAAAAAATAATTCATAGTCTCAGTCACACAACTCTTGGACTGATGGGCACTGCTTCTCATTAACTGAAACACCCAAATAAGAGTTTAAACATATTAAACTGAATGTAAAAAATCTGCCAACCTATTCATTTTCACAAAAATATGTTATATTATTATTATTTTAGTTATAAAGTGAAATTTTAGGGAAAATGTCAAAATAATTTCTTAGATCCACATTTGTCCAAAAAAGAGAATTGTTAAGGCAAATTTAATGGTTTACTAAATAAATACATATTTCATGTAGCTTCACTTCACATTTGAAGTTAATAGCTTAATTACTGACTTGTTCATAATAACCACTGGTTAAAAAATTGGCATTTTGAGTAGAACACATTTAAAATTTGTTTCAAGAAATTGCTTCATTATCACTAATTAAATATTTTGACATTTGATTTGCACAAGTTTTGTACGCAAACATACAAAATTAAAAAAAAAACAACTATTATTCTAAAATGATAGTAATTGAAGTATTGTACTTGAAAGATAAGTAAATAAAAGAAATCAAATTAGCAGCTGTTGAAAAAAAATTACACAAAGCATGAAATACGCCAAGTAACTGTGTATGATCAATATTATTCATGAAGATGCTAATCATATGCTAAAAAAAAAGGATTCAATTCATTTGGTCCTTTACTTAGTCATTTTCTGCACTTAAATTTACAAGTTATTTACCAATTATTACTTAATTATTAATAATATATTAACATTTTAGGAAAAACAGCAATAAAACATTCCTTCCCCTTATATTAAACCCTATTGTGAACTTTTGTTTAACGTGTGGAAACTAGGATTAGAAAACTGTTTGCTCTTGTCCTTTAAAAAGTACTCAATAGCAACAGTTTTTAAACTTGTATTTTTTCCTTTGTTATGCTTATAACATACATATTAAGACTAGCCAGACAATTTTAAACTGATATTTGATTGCTTATATACCAAGAATAAATAAAATTGCTTGTAAATCAATGCTATAAAATTATAAATTTAAAATTGCTCAATAAACATACGAGCTGATTTATATAAAGGTAAAAATAACAAAACTTCAATATAACTGTACAATAAAAAGGGGAAATGCATGGAAATAAATAAAATAATAAAAAAGTGTTAGCCAAAAAGAGAGAAATATCTTATTGTTTTCAATAAATTTCCTTTTACAAAAAGTGTTAAATAAAAATGAAATAAAACTATTAAAAGTGGACATTAATTTTCAGTTCATTGAATCTAAAACAATATCCAAATACCTTGGAAAAGCAGTATTCTGAGAATTTTTAACCCCCCCCCCCTCCCCCTACACACAAAAAAAAAGTGGAAAGATTTTTATCCTGATTTATTATTAAAATTAATTGTGCACTACTTCATAGAAAAAGATTTTTTTTTTCAGTTCCTTGTAAGAGTTCAAAAATATAGAAACGCCAAATAATTACAATGCATTTTGTAAATTTATACTTATGTAAAAAAAAAAAAAAAGGGCAAAGAAAAAGATCCAGTTGGCTACAAAAAAGAAAAAAAATGGGCAAAAAAGAAAAGAAAACTAATGTCTAAAAGAATAAAAAATATAGTAAAATTAAAACTTGGTTTGTGGTAAACAATATGCTTTTAATGCAAGGCCCTATTAAGAAGGTAGCTTCCAAAAATAAGTTTTATAAAAGAGTACAGGAGTAAAAATAAAACAGTATCATACCTGTATGTTTAAGAAATGAGGTTGTTATAGGAGGTGCTGGAAAATATAAATATAATAAACACACTGCCAAAAAATATAATAAACATAGGTGGAATGATCTTTTATTATTAATTCAGCCACCTTCAGAAACATATAATGTCATTTCCAGCTGTATTTGGAAACATAAGGACTGTTCCAGCACCATCTGTCACAATCTGATTTCTTAAACATGCAGGTATGACATGGAATTGTTTTGTTTTACTTCTTCCTGCACTTTTTTTTCTAAAACTAACATTTTCCAGGGCAATCTTTAAACGAGAAATCCTGTAAAAATACTCAATATCAAGAGTGCTGGTATAAAAACATGCAAAGATTACTTTATTAATAAATATTTTTAAAAAATTAATAGTTTCAATATCATGTTTTTACCTAGTTGTATGACTATGTGAAGATAAGTCTTCCCAAGGACTAATATGGCAACCTGGAACTCTAGATGTAATCCCATAACTTCTATCAAGCTTCTGCAAGAAATGTTTTGCAACATTTTCTGCTGATTTTCGATTTTCTTGGGATTCTTTCAGAAGCTCCATAATTTTTTCTTGATTTTCATCCTCTGATTTGACTATTAAAATTACACAATATAATAATAATTTAAGAATAACTTGTTTCATAATAGTAAATAACAATAAAAATGCATAAAATCCTACACATGTATTATCATGATACAAAAGGATAACATTTAAATAACTGAAGCATAAAAAATGTAATTAAATATCATGATTTTCAAGTAAACTGGAAAAAAATTAGACCACTTTTTCCAGTATCCCAAAAAAACTTTACAATTTTGACTGTGTTGATTTTTATTTAAATGACTAATAAAAAAAAAAAAATTACTAATCAGTTTCCTGATTCTAAACGTGTTTATTTACATTTGTGTATCTATTATACAAAAGATTCATCTACAAGTATATCTCTTCTATTAAAAAAACTGGTGTTCCAAAAAGAAAAAATGTTAAAAGATTTAAAAAAAAATAATAAAATGAAATCAGAAAATAATAGAATGTGAAATAGCAAAAAATAATGCTGTTTTATCAAAAACAGCATAAAATTAATTTAATTTTTACTAGGATTTTCAACATTTATTTAGTCATTCTTCATAGGGAATTTTCTCAACAGATCTTACTGCACACACAAAGTTAAGTATTATTTTATTCAAATCAACACATTGTGCTCCTTCTTACGGCATCTAGAAAACAAAACGAAATAAAATAACTACGTATTAAGTTACAAAATCAGTAGAAAATAAATAAACCATTGGAATTAGGTAATGGATGCATTTTCATTTATTTCTTTTTATTTACAACTGACTCAGTCATTAAAATCCACTGAATATTAAACTAGTTGGATGTGCCATTCCCAAAACTTTCTTCTATCTCATACATTTTAATGTTTCAAAAAGTAGTTACACATGTTAATAAAACAATAATATTAGTTCAATACTATACCAACTTTGATTTTCATCTTAAATTTCTGTTTCAGTCAATGAAGTGTAGTAAAAATGAGTTCATCTTGTACCATGATATATATTAAAATCAATAATTTTCCGTTATTATGTTGTACACCAGCTTTTTGCGAATAGCCAGCTAAGCAGGACCCAATTTCCCGTCGCTGTACGAGCTGCCAATGGACAACAGGACCTGCTGGCCATAGCCAAACACATACACAAAAAATTGGTTCAACTAGCCACCCTTGGCGATCAGCTTGGCCTCCCTTAAAATTTATGTTTGGGAAAGCATGCTAAGCATTGTATCATGTTACTTTTATTCATAATTTAATTTACTTGGACTCCCTTAATATAATCCCTTAAGCTAACATTAGTTTTTGTTGCATTAAAATATATCAATTTGTTTATTTTCTGTAAACAAGTAAATCCTACTGGTTTACAATGGAAATCGATGGGAATTTGGGGAAATATTAGAGATATCGCAAGTTGGTGTCACTTTCGACAATATATATATATATATATATATATGTTACTGGCCAAACCCGATTTTAGGCCAAACTAGATTGGCCTAGGCCAAACTAGTTTATCCTAACGCGCATCGGATAAACTAGTTTTTCCTAGGCCAAACTAGTTTATCCTAACGGCCATAGGATAAACTAGTTTTTCCTAGGCCAAACTAGTTTATCCTGACGCCCATAGGATAAACTAGTTTTTCCTAGGCCAAACTAGTTTGGCCTAACGCTCATAGGATAAACTAGTTTAGCCTGCTATTCATTGGTCTGAACTAGTTTATCCTAGGCCAATTCAATTTGGCGTGCATTTATTGATCCCAAAGACCGCTTCTGCGCCGACCTTCTAGTCTATCCTAGGGCAATTAAAATTGACGTGCTTTAATTGATACCAACCAGTGTTGATCTCACTCACAAAAAAAAAAAGAAAAGAAAACGAATCAATTCAAACTCTAATTCAGTTTCTCAAAAATGAATCAAGTTCACGCTCAAATTCAAAAATTTTCAAACGAATCCGCTCAACTCAAACACATCTATGGAAGTGAGCGAAGTTCACTAAAAACTCGTTTTTTTATTTTTTAAATACAATAGAAGTTTAGCGTCCAAATTTACAAAATTTTGTGAGCTAGTCTTTTGGTTATTCGATGTAAGGGTCTTTACGGGCCCACTCAATTTTAATTCCCGGCACTCGGCCGGGTTTGGTTTGGGGATTACTTTTTTTGAGAGGTTCGGGCCGATATGGACTGGGGTTCAATTTTTTTCCGGCTTAAGTCGGGACTGGACTGCATTCTTCTTCAGGTCTACACAGGCAGAAATTTTCAGTCCAATTTCCAATCCAGCTCATATGAAAATCATTTGGACCGGCAGGATCTCTGGTCTGTTCAGTAAAAATATCAGTAACATTTAGGCAGGCCCAATTTTTTTTTTTAATGCATGTACTTTTAAATCGCTATTATTCCACAATTAAAATTTATATACTTATTAGGCCCGATATGCTATTTCTTTTGGCCAGCAATAAAAGTTTTGTCTCTAAAAAACAACGTTCCGTTGTATAAGCCAGCCGTAAAAAAGCAGATGTATCAATGTACGGCTAAATACTCTACTGCAATTTTTTTTAACTTCTAAGCATCGCACATTTTCAATTTTTATACGGTCGTGTTAGGAAAAAAAAAAGAGTAGATTTAACTGCAATTTGTTTGAAAACTTCATCTCAATTTATTTTTGAAATATTAATTTTTTTGTAGTTTTTTGCGCCATTTGTTTAATGTTGGCAACTCAATTACTCCATTTCTGTAGAAAGTAAAAGATAAATAGTTGGAAAATAGTAATTATATTTTTTATTGCCATTTTTCAATAACAGAAAAAATGAAATTAAAAAACGTGCTATTTTGAAAAAAATATATAAATGGATGATTTCTGATGAAACATGGAGCTGTTATAAACTATATTTAATTTTAAGCATCTATATTAATATTACAAACAAGTGAAGGCATATGAATCATTAGATAGACTTTTTTTGTCGAGTTTCTTGAATGACGACATCTCTTTTTTTGGATTTATGTATTATTCAGCGATAGTGACGTCCTATGAATAATTTACTGTAGATGCTGTTTAAGACTAGATCGTAAATGACGAAATTTTCAGTGGACGCGAATGACGTCATTTTATATAAAATAAAAGTGTGTGTTTTAAGTCTTAAAAATTAAATAAGTTTTGTACTATCTATATTTATATAAATTTTTTTCGACACTAAATTTTGAAAAAGCAGAATTCCTGTTTTCTAGTTATTTTTATTAATTTTTTTAAGATGAGTCGGTGCATTTTTAGGTAATAAAATTAAAGCACGGTAAAACCTGAGAAAAATAACCTGCCTATGACGGAATCAAGTGTTTAAAAAAAAAAGTTGATCTATGTAAAATGAGGATATTAGTACTTGTAAAAAGAATATAATGCATTTACAACAGAGATGAACCTTCTAATAAGGAAGCCTGCCTATAACGGATTTTTCTTATTTTCTATGCAATTCCGTCTTAGAAGATGTTATTGTAATAAATTTTTAAATCTCCAAGCCAGAGAATGTGGATTAACTATATTAATGATTCTATGGTAAACTATGTTGATTTTTAATGAATCTCTGTTTGTATGTAAATATCTGAATAATTACTAATACCATTAATTTTTCACACGGCTTGGAAACTTGAAAATCTGAAAAATTTTACGTAGAAATGTATTTAAAAGACGGAATCACATAGGCGAGAAAAAAAACTGTGTTATAGTTAAGTTTCTTTTTCAGCAGGTCAGTCGTCTCTAGTAAAAATATTATGTTTTTTTCAAACGGATTATTATATCCAAATTTGCATCGATTAAAAAAAAATTCCGTTTAAAATACTATTTCGTCATACACAGATTCTTTAACAGGTTTCACAGTTCTGTATCCCCATCTGTATAAATGTATATGTACTATTCTTTAAAGAGACTTTTAATTGTGGTATAATGGTAGCTTAAAAATATATGTGTTTTAGGCCAAACTGGGACCGGGACTTCGCCGGATTTTTTAAAATTCCGGATTTCTGAAGGAATATCAAATGTACTTCTAATGTTCTTAATGGTGCATTTATTCATAATTAATTCAAAGCTAAGTGATATTCATGTGAGAAAAGAAAATCAATGTTTTTTTTTAAATATTAATTTTTTTCTCTCACATAAATATCACTTGGCTTTGAATTATTCATGAATAAATGCACCATTAAGAATATCAGAAGTACATTTGATATTCTTTCAATAATCTGGAATTTTCAAAAATCCGGCGAAGACCCGGTCCCGACGATGCTGGATTTTCGAAGTTATACGGTACATAATCAATCCTTTAAATTCTTCCTCTCCTAAATTTTATGATAACCTCTCATCCAAATCTTCGGTCCTCCAGCACACAATTTGTCAAAAGGAACATATTTTGCAACTAATGGCGGCGGTAAAATGGGGGAGATAGGGGACGTTATGCCACTCCCCATCGAATAAAATATATTATACAGGCGTGACGGTGTGAGATGAAATCTCACAGTGTTTAAATTATGTTACTGTTTTATTTCTTTTTGGCTTTATACATCGATGTTCTTTAAGCTTAAATCCATATTTATTTTTGCGCGGGCGATTTCGCTTCACCGCACATCGGCAAGTTCGCTGACGTTCGGCTGCCCCTGGCATGGGATGCTTCTCCTTTGAACTTTGTACGATTGTGATGATGTCATCGGAGCAAGCCTCTCACGGCATATGCATTGAATGGATGGCTATCTTTTGGAGGTGTGTCTATTCGCTGTGCGAGGAGCAAATTAAAATAAAGCTTTTTAAATGTTTTCTTTTGGATTTGTTTATTAAGACATTACCTAATATTTTAAATTCTCTAATAGATTTAAATCTTTTCTTTCAGTAACTTTTGAAGTCCCCGTATTCTTACTATAAATTAAAAATTCCGTTAATTTTAAATCAGAATCTGTTTTGTTGGAGAGTTGTCATGACTTAGTTTTGGTTTTAAAAAGATCGCGGGCTCCGGTCTGTGTCTGCCGACGCCGATGAATGTGGAATCCGGTAAAGAGCTTTTGCGTAAATGATGTCTGCGATTTTTAACAACTCCTGTTAAATTATTTCTTAATAATTTCTTGATTCATGCTGCACTTTTAAACTAACTAAATAACTTGAATTAATTTATGAACGGTGACCAACGGGAGCCTTATCTTCTCTTCTCAAGATGAAAATAAAGGATTAATTTATATTGTTATCAAGTCTCCTCTTCATTTATTTTACAGACTACACGATCCAAGTAAGAAGTTTCATTTATTTCTATTTTTTTACAATTGCTGACCTCAAAGAACAGAGGGTTTTATTGCAATACTACACAACGCATATGTAACTAAAAAGAACTTCAAATTTAATTTTACTTTTAATTAACGGCCCATTATATTGGATTAATATATTACAAAATATTCCATCACAGACGGCAATACTACTTTGCACAAGGTTGGCGCCGGAGCGGTAGTTGGGATCAATAAAAGCACGTCAAATTGCGTTGCCCTAGGTTAAACTAGATCGGACTAGGATAAACTAGGTTTTGGCGCCGGAGCGGTCTTTGGGATCAGTAACATCATGCCAAATTGTATTGGCCTAGGATAAACTAGTTCGGACCAATGAATAGCAGGCTAAACTAGTTTATCCTATGTACGTTAGGCCAAACTAGTTTGGCCTAGGAAAAACTAGTTTATCCTATGGGCGTTAGGATAAACTAGTTTGGCCTAGGAAAAACTAGTTTATCCTATGCACGTTAGGATAAACTAGTTTCGCCTAGGAAAAACTAGTTTATCCTATGCGCGTTAGGATAAACTAGTTTGGCTTAGGCCAATCTAGTTTGGCCTAAAATCGGGTTTGGCCGGTAACATATATATATAATAGAGAAGAAAGATAGCCCGTGAAAAATGACGGAGTATGAGACATAAAGATATATACAACATATGTGCAAGAGTATGAGTTTTTCTTGCTTGTTCCACAATGATAGATGAAAATAACAGATTTTAAAAACGAAACTCATTTATGAAAAACTGTAATACAGTAGAAGACCACTAACCTGCACAGCTTGGTTCCAAGTTTTGTATGAATTTGAGGCTTTTTGCAGATTACAGGTCATGTCTATATTATAAAATTAGATGTATGGCTTCTTTATGCTAAATAAATTGTATAAATATTGAAAAATAAAATGTGTCTATATATGAAATGAAACAGCGAATAGGTTGCCAGAAAATATGTTGCCAATTTTACTTCTTTGCCAAGGCTCCTAAAGTGGCAAAGCACCAAGAATTTAACCTTTGTATCCGACTATATAAAGCACAGTACTTTTCCAGTATAGGGACCTTGGCATACTTTTTTAAAATTTGTCATAATTTGTGCTTCAGAAGTGAGATTTTTTTCCAAATGATAAAAACAGCTATGAAAACAAAATTAATGAACTTTTAAGTTTACTTATATAATCTACAAACATTTTATTTATATCTATATTATTGTTGTATTTTTATATACAATTTAGTTTGTATACAAAAATAGTTAAATGGCTTCTTTATTGTAAATAAATTGTATAAATATTGAAAAATTACTTGTGTATATGAAACAGTGAATATGTTGCTAGAAAATATTTTGCCAAATTTCATTTTCTCTATCTCGCCAAGGCCCCTATGCTTGAAAAGTACCTAAAGCACATTAAAATCGGGCAGTTAGGAGCTCAGACAGTACAGCTTCGTCTATTGGCTGTTATGTTATTAGTATCATTAGGATGAAGATGTAAAGACATACATTTTTGTATATTACACTTTAAATTCTCACCCATAGATTTTGAAAAAAATCGTTAAAAACACAGAGTTTAAATTAAATTGCAGTGACCTCAATTATGAAATATCAATGGTTTTAAATGGGAATTTTGCCAAATTAGCTAGCTATCGCCAAGATGGCTTCATATATGACAACTTATTTCTGTTGCTAAATTTGGCAATATTTCGTCAAATTTGGCAACATTTCGTCAATTTTGGCAATATTTCGCCACATTGGTCAACATTTGGCACTACTGTGGTAACCCTGCATTAGTAATTTTCAACAATCACTCATTACAATGAGGCAGTCCTACTGGAATTGCGAGGGACACACAGACTTGGATTTTATATAAATAGATTCTATTCATAACTTCATACACTTTCCGATGGTAAAATAAAGAAAATGGCACAAAAATCGCAATTACAGTAACCCCTTCTGAAAAAAAATTTCCAATTCAAAGAGAAACTGCTGGCCACAGCCAAATACATACACAAAAAAATTGGTTCAATTCTATACATAGCTTCATGCACTAATTGATGGTACAATAATGAAAATGGCACAGACATTGCTATTACAGTGCCCCCTTCTGTCAGAATATTTCCAAATTAAAGGTTTACTTGCTGGCCCATAGCCGAAAACATACACAAAAAATTTGGTTCAATTCTATGCATAACTTCATACACTTTTCGGTGGCACAATAATGAAAATGACACGAACATCGCTATTACAGTGCCCACTTCCGATGGAATTTTTTCAAATTCAGGAAGGACCAACTGGCCATAGCCAAAAACACACACAAAAAATTTGTTTCAATTTTATACATAACTTCATACACTTTTCGATGGTACAATAATGAAAATGGCACAGACATCACTATTACAGCACCCCCTTCTGGCAGAATTTTTTTCAAATTCAAGGAGGACCTACTGGCCATAGTCAAAAACATGCACAATTTTTTTTTTTCAATTCTATGCATAACTTCATACACTTTTCGATGGTACAATAATGAAAATGGCACAGACATTGATGTTACAGCGCTCCCTTCTGACAGAATATTTCTAAATTGAAGGAGGACCTGCTTGCCACAGTCAAATACATACACAAAAAATTTGGTTTAATTCCATGCATAACTTCATACACTTTTCGATGGTACAGTGGCGACACATGACACACGGACAGACAGACATTTTGTATAAACATAATTTTTGGGATCGCTGGCCCCAGAAGCATCACGATGGGGGGTTATGGGAGGGGGGAGCCTCTCCCCCAATATTTGTGGACTTGGAAAATTTGAGCTTAAAGGTGGGAAATTCGAGATTTTTGAAAAAGTTTTTCTGTAAAATATACAATATGAACTTTAAAAAGTTCACTGTTTTACTTAAAAGGCAACTAAAATAATAAAATAGATGCTACAAGTTAAAGATACACATTTTATTTAAAGCTTCTTAGTACTGACGGGCTGTATTTCCCAAGCCCATCATCAGAGAATCAGGTCACAAATATTCTCTGATGATGGACTTGGGAAATACAGCTCGGAAGTACTAAGAAATGATTCTCTGATGATGGCCTTGGGAAATATAGCCCAAAAGAACTAAGAAGTTTTAAATATAATGTTGTATTTTAAACTTGTAGCATCTTTTTTATTAGTTACCTTTTAAGTAAAATAAGAGCTTTTTAAAGTTCATATTGTATATTTTACGTTTGAATCAAAGTGAAATATTGCATCTCATCTTATGAGTTTGACTTTTTCTTTTTTTTTTTTTTTAAATAATAGTAAAACAATATGAAATTTTTAATGTTTTGCTGACTACCTTCCTGAGTTCTGTAACAGTGTACAAGTTAAAATTATTGAAAGATATACAAACAGCAGCCAGACTCAATTTGTCATTGTGTTTCTCTGTGCTACAAAAATATCATACATCTACCAGACCTGAATGTTCCTACTGTGGTTCACCAACAGTGTCTCTAATCTATTTTCTTTATTTCCTCCAAAACTTTGTGCCTTTGTCAAAAATCTCAAAATAACATGACACTATTTTCATATGAAGTATGACTATGACTCGTACACAATAGAAGACAAAAAATTCACAAACCTTAAATTAATGCTTGTTGGTAAAAAAAAGAAAAGTATTCATTTAGTGTCAGATCTCTGACAAAAAATAATATTAATAATCGTTCCAATTAAAAAAATATCCTACTGTCACAAACGATAATAGATGAACAAATTATTCACATCTTTTGCGACTAGAGCCATATCAACAGGTCATTGCCAGAGCATTTATGCGAGGGCTTTGGTCATCGCCGTTAATGCCAGACATAAATCTGCAAATATCATAAGTTTTCTTTTAAAGCAGCATTCTATTTTAATACTAGAAAAGAAAAGACGTATGATTCTTCTACATTAAGAGAAGCATTTGGTATTTATAAGAAAATGACAACTTTTGATTTGTTGCATCTTTTCTTTTTTCAAGAAAAATATCTTGAGTAAATTAAAAAGTTTAACCGAAATTCTGGAGACATCAATGTCATTGTCTGCATCACTATAATGAAAATTTCTGTTCAAACCGTACAAAGTAGCAGTGATGATTCCACTGGAATGTATAATCTGATAAAAAGTTGAATTGTGTTTTCCACCAAAGAGAATTGATAAAAATACTAATACCGCAATGGAAATTGATAATATACATATGTTTTACAGAAAAGAATTTAAAGAAATTTTGAACACTCTAATAATGGGCTTAAATGACAATGTTTCATATATCCAACAGAATATTGCACCAATACATTCCATATTTAAATTTACCCTTCAGGAAGGCAAATTTGAGTATCACTAATTTTTAAAAAGTTATTAATATTTTCCCTCCTGGATCTAAGAAACCTGATGTACTTGACTTCCAAAATGAAATATAAATAATATTTGATTTAAGTTCAAACCATAATGTTAACTCAATTTTCTGTCATGCTAAGAAACTCAGACTATTTGGGTCAAGCTTTCAAACTATGTATCTTAACATTCACAACAGCTAATGGTGTTACATCTAATAAAAGAATATTTAGTCAATTAAAAATTATTAAAAAATTTATTACGAATTACCATGAGCGATGAAAAACTTCACAGCCTAATATTTGAAAGTGAAATAGAGGATTTTATTAAATTGGAGGATGTTATCATTAGGCGGACTTCTTTGAAGACCAGAATAATTAATGATAAGTGAAAAAAAGGCAAAATGTAAGTTCACTAGCATTAGTTTCAATATGTAACATTTTGCTCTACCTTATTTCATATATTTACATAGTTTTCTCTAAATACATGCGATTTTTCTAGGTTTAAATATTACACTTAATGTATTGTTTGAAATTGCTTCCTGAACTATTCATTTAGCAATTGGGTATCTTATCCTTTGATATTTATTTTCATGCTCAATGATTCCAAAATTTTTATGTTTTTTCTTTGGAAGTTTCAGTATTTTTCTTTGGAAAGGATTTTTTTTTTATGTATAAGTATCATTATCATTAAACACACATTCCACATATCATTTCAGTTGGAAAATAGAGCAATTTGTTTGAAGTTGAGAAATTTTTGAATTCCCCCCCCCCCCCACCCCCCGAAAAAATATCTATAGCTACGCCCCTGTCTGCCCCCCAAAATGTGTAAATCCATCGAAAACTGGAAGTTGAAAAAAATTTTGATTGCAATACTTTTTTCTATTGAAGATAGAAGAAAGTAAAATTACTGAGCAATGTAATATGTTGCATATTAAAACTATTAGTTATACGAATTTTTTTTTAAATCAACTTTATTCAGTCTTACGTTAGTCTTTATAAAATATTTTAAACATGGCATAAAACTTAAGCTTCATTAAAGAAAGGTCAATTAAATGCTGGAATCAATTGCATTATGAAAACCATCAATATTTTTTAAAATGATAAAAATATGTCATTATCAAAAACATCTGTTGCAACTTGCAACAATTGAATCAATAGGAACTAGTTGGATGTGCCAATCTCAGAACTTTCTTCTATCTCATACATGTTCCAAAATTCACTATCACAGAGCTAAAATTAAATGGCAATCTATACCCATCATGAGAATTCTAAAGCTATAGATTCGTTGAATTGTCCACATATAAAAAGGAGATATAAGCATTACAATTTTCAAACAAATCATTGAATTTCAGCACCCACCTTCTTAGATGTCAGCAACCAAAATTCCCAAACTAGCATAAAAGTGAAACCTGTTGGGCTGTATACATCCAAGCCTAATAAGGATCTATTTATGTAAAAGTGTAACAGAATATGAAGTTTGATTAAATTCCGTAAATTAGTTTTTGGGATATAGCTATCATGAAAATCATAAAAAGTGTAGCATAGCAGTGTAGCATAGCAGTGTAACCTGTAGTGTGATTTACACCAAAACCTACTTAGGACCAACTTATGTCAATGTCTAACGGAATATGAAGTTTGATGAAATTTCGTGCATTAGTTCTTGAAACAGAGCTATTGCGGAAATAGTGAAAAATACTGCATAGCAGCGTAACCTGTGCACAATTTATACCAAAAACATGATCAGCAAAAACTTATGTCAACGTCTAACCAAATCTGAAGTTTGGTGAAAATCCATGCATTAGTTCTTGAGATATAGCTAATGCGAAAATTGTGAAAAATGTAGCTTGGCAGCAACACTTGTTGGGTGATTTACACCAAAAACTAAACAGCATCAATTTTTATCAAGGTCTAACTGAATCTGAAGTTTTATTAAATCTGGTGTATTAGTTCTTGAGATAGAGCGTCCACAAAATTTTTGTCACACACAGACAGACATTTTCTAAAAACAATGAAATCGTGTTCAGGACCTTCTAAAATATATAAATCCATCGAAATTTTTCATGAATCCAGAATTTCTTGTTATAAAGATAGAAGAAAGTAAAAATACAGAAGAATTTGTAAGCCTTTTAAAAGAACTCTCCAAGAGACTATTAATAAACTAGCCACCTCTGGTGACCAATTTGATTTCCTTTATATATAAGCTAAAGCTAAGAATTGCAGCATGTTTTTTTTATTCATAATTTAGTTGACTTACTTAATTCTTCGTCAAATAGCAAGATTCTGACAGAGAAATTAAGAACTCTTTGTAATCATGGCAGCATTTTGTATATATTTTAATTTTTATGTACAGTTAATATTTCTTGACAAAAATCGCTTAACTTAGTCATTTGCACTTTATCTTCGTTTGCATTTATCAGTTGCAATACCTTTTTAAAAAATCTTCCGTAATTGGCTCTGCTGCCAATTGGCTTCTTTTAGCTAATATGATTTAGTGCAGTGATTTTTTGTGAAACGCGTTTAATGATATCCACATTTACATCAAACATATTGTTTCTAATATGTTTTCTGTTTCACAATAACCTTGGCAATGGACTCGATTACCGTATTTTATGGAAGAAACGGCGCGGCGTTTATGAGTTTGAAAGTTATTTTTCTGTCAAGTGCGGCATTTACGATTTTTTTTTCGCGCATAAAATTGGGATAAAATAAAAATTCATTAATCCCATGAATAATAATATATATATTATTATAAGACTGTTCTCAAGCCCCCTGCTCAACAACGCGAAACCTTCTGACTTAACCGATTATGAAAACTGTGACATTTCGGATGATGATACTGAACCATACAGGTGGACAAAGAAAATTTACTACTCTTCAACTTGGCAACTCAGAGTCTGAGGGTTTCAAGTTGAAGCTAAAAAGGGTTAAAGTGCATGCGACGTAAAAAGCGTGCTAAGTTGCGACAGCCACTTAAAAAAATGTGGAACGCCTAAGGAGAGGGTCCTCATCCCACGCTCTAGATGGTTTTAATGCCAATTGACGTCTCTTTAATTAAAAAAATTACATAAAAATATTTAAAACCTGATTTAAATATTTTAAATAAAATTTTAAAATACTAAATTATTAAAAATGAGGCATTCTACACTGTTCAGAAAACTTTGATTAAAGCTAGGTCAATGAGACACTCTCGACAAAAGTAGTGTTCCCAAAGGTGCGGCATTTACGATATTTTTAATCTTAATTAGACCAATTTTGAGGATTGTGGCGCTTACGACGGGTGTGGCCTTTCTTCCATAAAATACGGTACTTAAGATTAGAAAATCTATCATTATTATCATATAATCGCCTTGGATAAAGTGTAACCGGCTACATACTAATTGATGGATTTTAGCGAGAACGGGGCGGTGAAACATAAAAGTTTTGGAAGCCAGTTCAGATAGTCAGATCATTTCCTTTAAAACATAATTGCAGTCAGTATTGTATTGGCCCTTGGTGAGCAATCTTATTAAAATTCACCGAATTTCTTTTAGATACCAATATCTGTCTAATTTTGCATTTCTTTGCTCTCCCTTTTACTTATACAGCTAGAACTTTTTGGTTCTTTTATATTAGCCAGGTGCAGGTGATAAATTGCCAAATATTGTTTCCATACTTTATTTATACTGCATCTATTAATGCTCAATTACTGCTAACCTGCGAGACATGTTAAATCTTCATAAATTGCTGGTGATTAGTATGAAATAGACCTTTTCCTGAATTACCAAACTCTGCAATATGATCAGATAAAAATGCACTGTACTCTGCAATTAATTCAAACACATCATGAAACTGCCATTTTTCACAGAGTCAAATACCTGTTCATCTCCATGAAATCAAGACCCCTTGAAGCAAATTTTAACTACAGAAAGAATTCTTTTTAGCATGTTTCTAC
Organism: Maratus speciosus; assembly: GCA_963932465.1. Classification (NCBI taxonomy): domain Eukaryota; kingdom Metazoa; phylum Arthropoda; class Arachnida; order Araneae; family Salticidae; genus Maratus; species Maratus speciosus. The sequence continues at coordinate 418,508,642 of OZ010791.1, forward strand.
AATATGTGATTCCATGGTCCAATTGGATAAGGACTCTCATTGTCAGTTCTGCTTTTATCTATAATTCAAATTTCAAATTTTAACAAGCAGCCTAGGTAAGAGACAAAATTTTTATTCTCAAAGATTCGTGTGACAGGACGGTTCCAATCACCAGATGTTCCACACTGCAATACGCCACCGAAAAATTTGCAAGCGGAACACAACAATGATCCTTAGTCATTGTTAATAAACTAGGTATTCACGGTTCATAATTTCTGCATGAACTTATACCTTCTTGAAAAGTTTTTTGCTGCAAGATCGTTTTGTTCGATCATTATATCACTGCAAAAACTAAGAAAAATCAGCATTCTTGTTTTGATTTATATAATTTTTTATTAAGTAATCCTGAGTGTGCTGAATGTTTTTCCAATAAAATAGATTCTTATTAGGAACAGAAATAAACATATTCACTGTTTTAGAAAACATAGATCCTACACAACTCGCAACTGCAAGTCACTTTGTACCTTATGGAGACATCCTTTTTTCTATGATAAAAGTGACTATATTTAGACACAATCTTTTCAGAGTATCTCTAAAGACCGAATTTACATCACCTACAAAAATTTCAAAATGTTCAGATGAGTAAGTACTTTTTACGAAATAAAATGTGCAAAAATTTCGACGAAAACATTAAAAACTGGAAATGTTTTGGTGTGACTTCGTTTGCTTTCAGCTGAAGTTTTCACTACTAAATAAGCATTTTACGAAATCTTAAAGAAGTCCCAGATACAGTTATATTTATAATCAATAAAAGTTCTTGAGAAATCGGACAACAAGAACTTTTTCCCCCCCTCCCCCCCTAAAGGAGCTGAGCCGACAAGCGAGAAGAAAACATATTCCTTTTCCAACTAGATATTGATATTTTTTCACGATTGTTTCTCATGAGGTGCATAACCATCACATTAATAACTGCTGAAAATCTCAGAGTTCAGACAACAAAGACTTTTTTTTTTTTTTACTACTGAAATAGACCAACTGAGGGGGAAATAAAAAAGACGTCTTCTAACAAACTATTTTACCACTAAATATTAATATTTTTTCTTGATTGTTTCACACAGCTACGAAAACATTATGTTTTTAACTACTAAAAATTTCAGAGTTTGGACCATAAAGACAGATTTATTAAAGAGATTTTTTTAAAACATCTAAAATACCGGACGACTTCCCTCCTCCCCACTTCTTTTTTTCTGGCATATTTTAAAATTTCGCATTGACTCCAAAAATCAAAATATACAAAAAGTAAAATACCAAATAGCAAACACTGTCAATTCTCTTTGCAATACTGCAAACCATTTAAAAAGATATGAAAATTAACCTTTTGAAAAAAAATTCATCTCCCAAAGTCACTTTTCATTTCTTCCGTGCATCTTGCCGTAGCATTAGTATCACACAGATTTTGATGAAAAAAATTTTATGCAATAAGCTCTGAAATTTTAATATTACATACTAATCTTTTAGCTAATGATTGAGTATCGATTTGGCTCAGGTATAATCGGATTTAAGGGTGAAAAAAGTTAGTTTGAAAATCAAAAACATTCACTTGGGATTTCAATGTCAAAATTTAAACAAATAAATAAGTAAATAGTTATGCATAAAACAGTACTTTTTACAATATTAATATTTTAGCACAAAAATTACACACAGTCATCAGAAATATATTTATAAATCAGAAATTTGGTTCAGAAATTATAACATATAGAGGCAAATAATGAGTTCCAATTTCAAAAATTTTGCCATACATTCCATTAAGATAGAAAAAAAAAAACAGAATGAAAATGAAAAATAACTAGAAGAAAACACTACCTTTACAACTCAATATTAATATCTTAGCATGAAAATTTATACACATGCTTTGGACGACAAGAAAAGTATGTTTTTAATGTTTAATTTCCCTTCCCTCCTCTTTCCTGTTGCAGTTATTTCGAGCCCTTTTACAGCTAAATATCAGTTGTTTTTTTTACACAGTCAGCAGACATGCATTTATATAACATATGTAAATGTTTAAGCATTTGGGCAATTATAGGTTGTGAAATTTATTATATTTTTGTGAAAAATAACATTTTGTAATGAAAGGTGAAATTTTGTTACTGAAATGAAAAAGTCTTCATACACAAGCCCTTTTACCACTAAAAAAAAAATACCCTTTTCACGATTTTTCACTTAAAAATATAAATTCAGACAAAATCGAATTACAGATATAAAATCATACACATTTAAAGTTATTACATTGGGCCCAGGCAATGCCGGGTGGGTCAGCTATTTATATAAATAATTAAAATTTTTATTTGGCATATTTACTATATTAATAAGTGAAGTTTAGATGTGCTGACAACCAGTTCACCTTCTTTTGTTTCTTTAGCTTCATCCATTTACATTAGGTCTATATTTGTCTCGTATGTTACTGAATTCAGAAACTTTTGTTTTGTTAACTATGTTATCATGAAAACACAAAAATATTAACCATTTTTCTTCTTTTTTTGGCACTGCTGAAAATTCAGACTATATTCAGTCTAATAATAAACACACATACTACAATATATATTAAAACTCACATTCACACATAAATAATGCCTGAATTCAACAGTTAAATGTATATATAAATATTTTACAGACATACATACAATAAATACATTAAACCCAACTGGAGTGAAAAATAGGGGGAACTGTGGTCCCGGGTTCGATTCCTGGCTCTGGCTAATTTTTCACTCCAGTTGGGTTTAATGTATTTATTGTATGTATGTCTGTAAAATATTTATATATACATTTAACTGTTGAATTCAGGCGTTATTTATGTGTGAATGTGAGTTTTAATATATATTGTAGTATGTGTGTTTATTATTATATTTCGTAGATCGATGTAATAGTAAAAATCTATTCATCGTTGTCCGGTCATCCAAGGCTATCGTATAGATGGCTGGTGACTTCCCCAACTTGGTTTATTAGTGAGAAATTGCAGACTCAGGCATCGGCCGGAGTAGCTCAGTGGTTAGAGCAGCAGTCTTGTATACTGTGGTCCCGGGTTCGATTCCTGGCTCTGGCTAATTTTTCACTCCAGTTGGGTTTAATGTATTTATTGTATGTATGTCTGTAAAATATTTATATATACATTTAACTGTTGAATTCAGGCGTTATTTATGTGTGAATGTGAGTTTTAATATATATTGTAGTATGTGTGTTTATTATTATATTTCGTAGATCGATGTAATAGTAAAAATCTATTCATCGTTGTCCGGTCATCCAAGGCTATCGTATAGATGGCTGGTGACTTCCCCAACTTGGTTTATTAGTGAGAAATTGCAGACTCAGGCATCGGCCGGAGTAGCTCAGTGGTTAGAGCAGCAGTCTTGTATACTGTGGTCCCGGGTTCGATTCCTGGCTCTGGCTAATTTTTCACTCCAGTTGGGTTTAATGTATTTATTGTATGTATGTCTGCAAAATATTTATATATACATTTAACTGTTGAATTCAGGCGTTATTTATGTGTGAATGTGAGTTTTAATATATATTGTAGTATGTGTGTTTATTATTATATTTCGTAGATCGATGTAATAGTAAAAATCTATTCATTGTTGTCCGGTCATCCAAGGCTATCGTATAGATGGCTGGTGACTTCCCCAACTTGGTTTATTAGTGAGAAATTGCAGACTCAGGCATCGGCCGGAGTAGCTCAGTGGTTAGAGCAGCAGTCTTGTATACTGTGGTCCCGGGTTCGATTCCTGGCTCTGGCTAATTTTTCACTCCAGTTGGGTTTAATGTATTTATTGTATGTATGTCTGTAAAATATTTATATATACATTTATATTCAGTCTGTATATTCTTTGGATAAATAAAGGCTACAATTAATAGATTTCTAAAAATTTCATGAATAATGCAAATAGGTGCAAATAATAGCTGGTCAATCCAACAAAAACTTATCTAAAAAAAAAAAAAAAAATTCTGATATCTAGTAATTGTTTTCACAGATTTCATTATATAACAAATAAATAATTATTTCAATTTGAGATAATTGGTGGACATAAATGCTTGCATAATTAAAAAAGGAGATAGAGAGTGAGAATTACCTAGTCCAACAGCTTTACAATTTGCTCGTATTTGGTCTTGTTCAGATTCTAATAATGCTAAAAGAACTTCAAATGTTTCTATGGCTTGATCACTATATGATAATGCAAGTTGTAGAGCAGTGTTATTTGATTCATATTTCCCTATTAAAACACTAAGTCTGTCACACTGAGATTTACTCTCTTCAAGAGTTAAATTAAGTAAGTCATTTTGAGATTTTAAATGTTCAATTCGACTATTTAGACGTTCCATCTCTACTTCAAACTCTCTGATTTTATTTTCAGGAACAGGAGAACCAGTAGAAAACAATGTCTGAAAAATTTCTTGAGCATGAGATTCTTCATGTACATTTTGTGCTAAATGTTCAGCCATTTTAGTTGTAGATAGCTGCAATTAAAATAATATTATTATTGAATAAAAGTAAAATAATTTAATTGTATACAAAACATAATTATTTTCTTATTTTTATGAATTTAATATAATGTAAAAGAGAAAATCGGTATAATTATTTCCTTTACACACAATAAAATAGAAGCACACTGATACAGTATTTAAAGTTAGCAGAAAATATAAATGAAACAGTATTTGTCAAGAAATGAGCCCTTTGATTGATTAAATATATAAACGTGAAAAATGTCATGCATATAATTTCAGAAAAGTTAACATTTTCTACACATTAGATAGAATATAAATTTTTTAATTACATCATTGTGAGAATTTGTTATAAATGCTTTAAAGTTTTTCTTAAAGGCAAGGAAATATTTATAAAAATGATAGAACAAATGCAAAGTTCAAAATAAATTGAAATGACAAATATAATAGCATAGCTATATAGAATTAGTTTTGTGACAAAATAAAATAATAATAAAGAAGCCAAAGTTAATGACAGAAACAAAAAAAAAAAAAGAGGGGGTTAAGAAAGGCCAGATTATTTACAAAAATATTGAAGAAATGTGACATTTGACACAGAATCAATTGAATTATTATATAAAAAATTTAACCAGGCATGATCTTCATTCACAATGCCGCTAGCATTGTGTAGGGATAATACGTAAAGAAAAAAGCATGCAAAAAGACGTTCGTCTGACATTAGCCTTAAAAAAATATGATCACAGCTTTTCAATTGTAATAGAAATGCACACATTTGTTTGTGAGCTGTCAAATAGGGAGTACTGATACCATACTTTTTGCCATGGATAGTAATTATCGTTTTTGAACATTTTAGTAAAAATAAAATATTGCACAACAAAATACCGTATATACTCGTGTATAAGTCGACCCCTTAACTTTTGAATGCAAATTCTGGAAAAAATCAAAAACCTGCATATAAGTCGACCCCCTAACTTTTTACTTCAATTTTGCACAAAGTCAAATCAAAGATTTCACTTGCCAATGCAAAAAGGTAGTAAGTAAACAAAAACAAATCATTGAAATTTCTTTAAATAATAAATTATTGTTATTTGTATATTTTATGTATTATTTTTTTATTCATACACATAAAAAGCCATAATTTTGCAGTATTCGAAGTTTTTGGTTTTTCTTTTTTAACTGACTCGCGTATAAGTCGACCACCCCCAAATTTGCTTACCAAAAATTGTCAGAAGTTCCTCGACTTATACGCGAGTATATACGGTAAAAGAAAGTTCTATAAAATATAATAGCAGCAGCAGTGCAAAATGCTTCATCGTAGATGGGGTAGAGGGGGGGGGGAAGTCATTACAGGAAATTGAGTTTAAAGAAAGAACATTTTGTTGCAGTTACTTATATAAATTATCAAAATAAAAGTTCAAAGCATTTTAGCATGCAATAGATTTCACAGAATAAATATTTTGGGGGCTACAGATAATATGAAAAAATATCAAAAGTTCAAAAATAATATAAAAATCACATGAAGAAAAAAATACAAAGAATGGACAGATATTAATGAACGTTTTACTTCAGTGAAAACTTAAGAGAATAACTAACAAATATAATTGAAAGCCAGCAGAACAAATTTTAAAGCTATGGCTCAATGATATTTTACCAAAAAAAAGTTCATTTGTCAAATTGGTGAAATAATAAAGTTAACATGAAGAAACATTTCATGAAATTAAAAAACTTATTCCTTCTATCAATGGAAAAGGGAAAATAAAAAATAGATAACTAAAGAACATTGGCGATATTATCGAACACATAAATTACAGAAACAAAGAGTACATACAAAAGGCTTATTCTCTATAATAATTACGCATACATGTATGCACAGCACATGATGTAAAAATTTACCAAGTAGTAAAAAAAAAAAAGCAATTTAACAAATTACAATGACCATTTGGAAAATGATTTTTTCAAAGACTAAAATTTAAGACATAAAAAATCGCACGGAGTTGATAATACATTATGTACGCCATGAATTAAACATTAATAGTGTTATTACACGTAAAAATTGGACACCGATGTCATATATTGGTGTGATTTTTTTTCCGATGCCAATTTGGCAAAAATATCAACAGCATAAACAACAACATCCGGGTTACCATATCAAGCAAAATAACGACACTTTGGCGGCAGTTTGGCACATTGCGTATATGACATTGGTGTCAGAAAAAAAATTGTGCAAATAATATGACATCTGTGCCAAAAATTGCAAGCGACAAAAATCGCCTGTGACTCGTCAGATTTCCTGAAACTTACGTATTATCCAAGCATTTCATTGGCTGTTCGGGGAAAGGCTTTTCCATCATCAGATTTCCAAGAAATCTGACGACCCATTTTAAATGAAATTATTACTTTTTGCACCGTCGTATAGAGAAAAAAATGTACTTTTAAATGCAATTTGTTTAAAAGCTGTATCTCAATTTGTTTCTGAGTTATTAACTTTTTTTTGGTAGTTTTTATTGCTTTTCTGTCATAGTGGCAACAGAAGTATCCATCTCTGTTGAAAGTAAAGGTTAGTGTATAGACCAATCTGAAAATGAATAAAATGCGGATTAAACCAATAAAACGCTTCAGATATGCTTTTGATTTCCTACCCTGATGAGGACAATAACCATTTTTCCAAATGGTTAAAAAAAAAAAAAAAAAAAAAAAAAAGTTATGAGCTGAACTTTTTTAACTGATTACTAAACTGGTAAATAATAAACAATAAGTTACTTACCCCTAAACTAGATATTTCAGAGCCTAATATGTGTCTGTCCCCACTTTCTACTTTTTTCAGTCTCACTCTTTCAGCCATTTTAGCTATGGGAACATCTTCTCGAGATGTAGGTGTTCTTTCACCAGTGGTAGGATTGATATGGGGACTTTTACTGCGAGTTGGAGAACTACCAGTCTGAGAACCCTGTGAACTTTGAGACTGAAGACTAGCAAGTTTTGACTGAACTTCTCGAACCTGTAAAATTTTAAATGCAAAAAGCAACTTAATTTCTTCAAAGCTGATTTTTTTTTTTTTTTTTTATCACATACAAAAATATTAAATAAAATAAATGAGTTGAATCTGATCATATGGATTTTAATGAGAAAATTATAATTAGAGATTGACCGAATATTCGGTTTCAGCCCAAAATCTGAGTTTCTCCAAACATTTGTTTTCAGCGAAAATGCTGCCGAAAATTTGGCCAAAACTATCTGTATTCCAAAAATCTAGTTTCTTCTTTCAGAAATTTTCAACATTACTCCTTGAATTGAGGTGTATTGGCTCAAATGAGATGTTCTTTATTTATTGCTATAAACTTCACTGCTTATACTTACCAGACATCATTGATTCAAGACGCGAGTACAAATTATAAAACAGGCAATGCATATATGACTAAAGTTTGAAGATGCCTTTCATGTGTTCATAAAATGCTGCAGACTTAATAGCAATAGAAATTTTTTAGTTTGAAACTGAAGAAGTGTTTCGAATGCTCTCTAAGAAAGGTGTAGTAAAACAGATGAAGATCATTAACAAAAATGATAAAAGATAAATCGAGGCATTTTATAATATTAACCTAACATAACACCTAAAACATTTTTTAATTAGATAAAATTTGTATAATTAGAAAATTATTCTGTGTTACTGATGAATTAATTACATTTTATTTTGTATGAAAACAAAAAGTTTTGTTTATAGCACAGAGATAAAATTTGAAAACAGGGGCACTGTTTCAAAACTTTCTTAGGCGTCGGTGGGGGGGGGGGGGGGGGGAGTAAATATTTATTTTCATCTTGTTATGCACACATGAGAAAAAATTGACACATTTTTATTCTTATGTATATATATATTTAAAATTACCTAAAGCACTCAATATTGTTAAATATGTTTCACTTTGAAATGGAAAATAAAATTGATAATTAATAATTCCTAGGCTTAAAGTGCTGCCTTCATGCTGATATTCCTGTGGTAGTCAAATTAAAAATATATATTTTTTCGCTTTTGTGCATTTTTTTAATCTGACCTATAATGACCGATACATTCTTATCATATTCTTTGAGGGGACAACTGCCCCCTCCACTAGTCTTCCCAAATGGCACTCCTGTTTGCAAAGAGCTGCACATACGTATTCACACAAAAAGGGGGTAAATCTAGAAGGTATTAAAATTAATAATATTCATTAAATTCATTATTTTTTAATTATATTTTTTTAATCATTTTATATGCTTATAACAACTTAATTAAATATTCATTATTGAATTTGCTCTCCATTTTTTAGCCACATTCCTAATTAATTCTTGATAAAATCCTATGATTATTGGTTGTCATAAAGTAATAAAAGTTGCATTATTATTTACATGTTTTGATTTTGTTTAAAACTTATACATACACATACATATATATATATATATATATATATATATATATATGTATAATTGTTAAAAATGGGTTGCTATTATACGTATAATTAATAAATAATTATACATATTTATGTATGTATTAATTTCTTTTAAATTATTTTTGGACAGTTTCGTTTTCGTATTCGGGCAAAACTAAGAAGATTACCGAAATTCGGTTTTGGTCGAACACCAATTATAATCAAATTAATAAGGTGAATGGAGTCAGAGTGGAATCACCTCATGTTGCAATAGGTCATTATGTGGAAATGAGAATTTTCACAAAAAAGGTTTTTAATTAAACTAACTTACCATCTTCCAGACAAAAGGAAAAAGCACAAAATCTACTCAAAAGAAAAAAAAAATTATCTTGTAAAATTTTGACATATTTAAGGGTTCAATTTTAAACGTATAAGCATGACACTTACAGGCATGACTATTGAAGTGATTTAGAATCAAATGTTACTTTTGTTTTTCGATAAATGAATTACACATAGAGTTCTCAGCACATTTTCTGAAAGATATTCTGCCTTTATGAAAAGGATGAAAAAATATTTGATTTCACAGTTTCTGAATAACAGCACTTGCCAATCTCATGTGTTTAGAAACAAAATTAAATTCAGAAATGTCTCAAAAAGTAATCAGTTTAGACTTGAGAACAGTTTTAACTTGCTTAAAAATTTCCCTCTGAACAATAGTATATCCTCCTGAGACCCAAGCAAAATATAATGCATATATATATATATATTTTTAAATATGAGTTTTTTCAACAAATAGGCATAAAAAATGATGTTTTTAAAGAAATTAATAAATTTGGATTTTTTAATTTTGTTTTACAGCACATCCATCTAAATGGATGTTCAGGCCATAACTCGCTTTAAAATAATTTAAAAAATGCTAAGAGTATGAGAAAGAATAGAATTTATTATAAAGAACATAAAGCAGGTATTAACATCTGCTATTAAAATTGCAAAAAAAAAAAAAAAAATAGTTTAAACAAATTAAAATAACATAAAAACGAAACTTACCAGCAGAACGCAGAATTCCAACTTGACTCATTTATTACGCCATTTTGTAAACAAAGTAGTTACTGTTACCAAAATCCAAAAGCTGAATGTTGATTTTTGATTCATACATTACCATGCTAAACTGGTTTTAGATTGCTACAATGAAATTTAACACAATAGAAGGTGAAAGCAAAACATCCATTTAAATGGATTCCAGGTCTCAGGAGGATAATCACACCCAGATAAAAGTTTACTAGGAATAAGCATATTTGCTTCAAACTAACTTCCTTTTCCCAAAAGATCCTACCTGGTTTTTTCAAAGCATTTCAAACAGAAAATATATTGAGCTGTTCGTAAATTACTAGTTTAAACATTATACAGTAGTATAAACAAAAATTTTTTCATCAATGCAAAAAGAACTCTAAATTTTTTAGTCTGTGCATAATTTAAGAAGGATTTCATACTGATATGTAGGGACAAAAGCAGGTCTGCCATTCCAAAAATTATTCAAAATAATATGCTTTAGTAGCCTTCAAAGCCAAAAATAGTGACAAAACCTGATTTCCCATTTATAAATTTTCTGACTTTTTCTTGACTGCTTGAAGCGATTAAGTTTTCCCAATTACAAGTTAATACAACATTTTGCTTGATTATTAAGACTGGCTAAACCTTAAATAAAATTTTCTTAATTTATGATTTTGATGTGAATTAATAGGGTACCTCTATGAGGAAAGTTCATTGAAAAATTCAAGGAAAATGTATCTCATCTTTATTATGCATATTTAATTGTACATTATTAATTATTAACTTGATCTTTACTTTTAATAATTTAATCACTTTTAAAATTGTCTTACTTATCATTTTAGTTTATTTACTTAATTATTTTAATATTTTGCTATATTGCAAAAATCCATTATAATTTTGATTGCATTGTTACATTCAAATTATTGTTTAAAAAATGTAAACAAAGCAATGACCAGAAATCCAAAAAAATCTAAAATCTGCACAACCTCTGGTCCCAAGCTGTGTGGATTTAAGGGAGTCTACTGTAATATCATTCATAAAGTATTTGTGTTACTATTTTAAAATATGTAAATACATTAAATTTAAAAGACATTAACAAAACAATTAAAATTACTTAATTAATCAAAATAATAAAAATAGACCTACATTAATCATTTTGATAGAATTTTAATTTAAAAAATGAAAACATACAAACATTAAATATGCAAACTCTCAAGTCTCAAACATGTCAAAACAAGAAGAAAATAAATTCATTTCAGTTTCAAAATAAACAATTTCTCTAAAAGAAGACTTTTCAGTTATGATACATATTTTAACAAGTAAAATTAAACAGAAATAAAATACAAATATAAGAAATTATGCATCGAGTTTCTAATAAATACCTTTTTTTGTTTTAGATATATTTTGTCTACTGGTATGTAGATAAAACTGACAAGCAGATGGGGCATATTTTTAATGTTTCAGGTTAAAAATCTTTTTGAAATTTTTCTTTGTTTCTTTATTATTATTGGAGTTACTTTCTCTTCTATCTGCTGGTGGGCAAAATATGTTTTAATAAAATAGATAAGTAAATAAAACCTACTCAAAAAAGTTTTATTCAAAAATTTAATTTACTGTGTGAGGATTAATTTGTCTTTAAGACATCTCTGATACTATTAAAACTTTGAGTACATCTAATGCAGGGTCATGCCACAGAACTTCAACAAATTTTATTTATTCATTTACATTTTATATAACGCCATTTTTTTTAATTCCCCACATACTTTGTATGTGAAAACTACTTAAAATTCATTGGCAAAAAAAATTCTAGCTTATTTATTTATTTATTTTTTTTTTATTAGAGAGGTTCAGAAACTACAATTTTGCAAAATTCAAAGGTATATAAAATCTTAGAAATTATTTGAAGTAATAGAGATAAACAAAAAATTTAAAAAGATCTAAAATCTGCACCTTTTTGTTCTATGAAATCTTATATCAGTAATGGATTTATTTATTATTATTTTTGTTTTTTAATCATTATTGAGTACTTTAAAATATATTGAAATATTAGTCAAATGCCAGTTTTTGAAAACATATCTCATGAAGGAAAATAAATAACAGCCTGCATCCTTTATATATGTTATTACTACCTCCATGCATGCCCAGAAAAAGAAACAGGCTGTTATCTCTTTACATCCCTGAATTATAACAAATTAAATGTTGAAATAAACTTTTAATCAGCATTTTTGACAACTTTTAAGTAGAAAAGAGGAAGATGTATTCATATAAAATTTGGCAAGAAAGAACCTCTCTATATGCTATCTGTAATCTGTAACTCGCTTTCTTCAACGCATTATTCCAACAGATCTATGAGATACAGAGTCTTGAAATTGGAGCAATGACAGGCAGCTATAAATAAAAAGGAAATTTCGAAACATTTTATTAAATAAATTTTCTAGGTTTAGTTAGTTAAAAATACAGTGAATTCCGGAAATATTTTTTAACTAAACCAAGAAAATTTATTCAATAAAATGATTGTTTTCTACAGTTCTTGTGCAACTCATTCAGAATCAGACTAGTATCATTATTTGTTCTGACGTTCAACATAGGATTTGGCTTGTTGGGAAACTGAGCTGCCAAACAAACTATTGCCTATGGAACAAAAATTCATTTAAAACTCATAGATCAAAAGGCAGCAGCACAGACAATCACATCATCGAGTTCATGGCTCAAATTACAGAATTAGTTAAAACTCGATTCACATATTAAAACACAATCAGTCTGCCAAGTCATGTCTTGGTGGAAAAAAGCTGAAAACCCGATATTAGCGGTTGATTCTTAGGTTTACTATTGTGTTTTCCTGCTCCCAATCCTCCAAGTTTTCATGCCTTTGCGTGCAGGAAAACACAATGGTAAACCTATGAGTCAACCGCAAAATTCAGGTTTTCAGGTGTTTCCATCAAGATCAGACTGATTGCGTTTTAATAGGCAAAACGAGTTTTAACTAATTCTGGAATTTGAGCCGTGAACTCAATGAGGTGATTGTCTGTGCTGTCGCCTCCCGGTCTATCAGTTGAATAAACATAATGGACTTTATCCAGTTTCTTCTCATTTGATGTCTTGTCTGCCTCATTTGATTTAAGGATGATGTTATTTTGTGGTAATAATATTTTTTTTTTGTACAAATTAAAAAAAAAATTGTTTTTCCGTAAAAAAAAAGTGAGTATTTAAAACTGAATTTCATCATATTGTAAGATTAAATTTTAGAGAAAGCACTAAAAACGTATACTAACTCTTCTTTGACAACGATCCCTTTCATCTCTACAACTAGCTAAAGCAGCTCGGGTTCTATTCAACTCTGATTCTTGACGCCCTAACTGTTCTTGCAAAGCAGCATTTTCTGCTCTCAGAACTATAACTTCTTCTTGAAGTTGGGATATCTGCAAACTATGACAGGATGTTGCTCTGTTTTCTTTAAAATCTTCAATCTGTCTATCATGGGCATTCTATAAAACATACATTAACAACAACTAAAACAATAAAAATATTAATACAAAGCAGAATATTTCAGAAAATTTACTATAAGATTTCTTAAATATAAATTATAAAAGTAATAAATAGCAAAAGCAGGGTGGTATATACATAAAAATTAAGTATTTTCTTTTTTAGCATTTACTTTTAATAAAAATTTACCTTAATAAAACATATTTAATAATAATAAAATTAAAAGTTAATGTAACCATATGTTTGAATTACATAGGAGATAAATAAAATAAAGAAATCGTAGGTTTTGCATTTTATTCTATTAAAATTTCAAGGAAAAATTTGATTTTACAATTAACAAGTTAAATTATACATTAATTATAGTATAGAATTCTTTTAAAAATAAAGAGCTTATTATGCATAGGTAAAAGGCTATCAGATTAAATACCACTAACACGCATAATTTTTTAAACTGTCTCAGGGTTGCTACCCATACAGGAGAATGAAATTCCCTGACTTTTCCAGGTGCATTTCACGAAAATTCTAGCCTAGCATTGTAGTGCGTAGTGGAGACGCTGAGGGTAAAACAAATATTGTATCACTCTAAAACACTCAAATTTCCTGAATACCGGTGATGATTAAAAGCTCTTTTTTTGACTCCACACAAAAATTGTTCTGAGGATTACAAATGGAATTACTCACTTTAATAATTTATAATCATTTTATAATATTATAATCATATTATAATAGTCTTCAATAAACTATTAAACTTGCTATACAATATTTCTTTGCATTGAGCTACCACTTACTTCAACAGTATCACAAAATTACTAATGTCCAGATAAACTGTATTTCTAACAGGAGGCAAAGCAAGAAAAGAAGCAGACATTTCAGTGGAGAGATGGAGCCTTGTGATAATTATTTATTGTAACTTGAAAATAAAAACGAATGCTGGAAAAAGTTTTAAAATGTGTAATAATGAGTTTTAAAAATTGTAAACTATCTCCTATGGTGGATGGTGGAAGTATGGTATAGCAGAGGATGAAGGCGGATTTTTTTAAAATGAAATTTATGAAAGGATTTTCATCCTTGGTATCCCAAAGACGATACTTTCATGGCGATCACAACCAAATTTTATCAAATTCCCTGACTTTTCCAGATCTTGGAAAAAATATTAAAATTCCCCGACTTATTTGGCCAATTTCACAATTCCCCGACTTTTCCATGTTCTCCAGGTGGTGTAGCAACCTTGCTGTCTTGTTCATGTTTGTAAGATTATACAATACATAAAACTATATCTTTTTTGCATAGGAAACCAGGGTCACAATCCAACTATTCAGTCATAAGTACAAGATGGCACACTCCAAGCCGAACTTGGACTTTCGTTCATAATATTAACAATTATGAAGATACTGCAATGACATTATTAACAGACTTACATTGTTTTTTATCAAATGTGATGACTTCTCAAAAACTGTTGTAAATGATCATGATCTGCATTCAAGCAACACTGATCTAGAGGCTATGTAATTCAAAACGCAGTTCACTGTACATTTGTTGTTACTGATCTAATGTTAGTGCTCTTTCCATGATATCACATTTACAGAAAGTGAAGTTATTTTGTAGAATATTTCAATAAATTCTCTTCATTGTTTAATCTTTATGAATGGAAATCCATGCTCGGCTTGGAGTAAAATACCCTGTATTTAAAACTAAAAAATTGGATTGCGTCCCTGGTTTCCCACACAAAAAAACAGTTTGTCATAGTGTGCTCTATCACCTCTTAAATTTTGTAAATGACCTTTCGGGTCACCCTATATATATATTTAAGCACATAAGATGACTAGCAGACACAAAGTGGACAACATTTTATAGTTTATCTTATATCTATCCTAAAAATAATCCCCAAATGAACAAATGTCTATGAATGAGTTAGATTTGTAAATGAACCCACACAGAAATACATATACAGTGGACTCGTGATAATTCAAACAAATGGGAAAGCCCAAAATTCCTATAATGAAATACTATAGAATTACATTCGTTTATTTCAACTCAATTTCTATGTCTTTGTATAATTTGAACAGATTTATAGATTCTTTCCTCTTTTTATTTTACTTTCTGTCTTATACAGTTTTTTTCCCCCCATTGAATTTCAAGTACACAATAGCTGGTTTCAATGATCTAGTTTCTAGAAATCTATTTCTTTCCCTGCTTCCAGTAAATTGCATTGTCAGCAGATCTACGGAACTTGGGTCCATTTTCCTAACTTTGCTTGGGAAATTTTGAAAAAGTATTACAGACTGTCCATTAGTAACATAGACTGAGCATGTGTGGGAGATAAGTAAGTTTAAGTAAGAACGGCCAGTCAGAGATCTGCACGGGCTGGCCCGTGGCCTGGGCCTATTTTTATTCAAGGCACTCAAGCCGGGCTGGGCCCAGGCCATACTCTTTTTCTAAAGTCTCGGGCTGGGCCTACTGACTACTCTTTCCGACCGGTCCTTACTTATTTCTTGAAGGATTGGGCTGGGCCTAACTTTTTTTTTCTGTACAGAGCCAGGACTGGTTTCATTCCTAGTCTTCACGGCCCAAAATTTTCAGTCCTAGTTATGACCCAACCCATATGAAAATCATTGTCTTGGTGTGGTCTAGTCCGTTCAAAGCAGGGTTGGGTTTTTGACATGACAAGCGTCAAAAACTGGTTTAAACTGTCATAAACTGGTTTAAACCGTCAAAAACTGTCATAAACTGGTTTAAACCGTTGAAAACTGCCAAATACATACATGTAACACACTAAAACATTTTAACAATAGATAAACATTAAATAAGTCAATGATTTATGTGATCTTTTATTGAAATTTAATAATTTAAAAAATATATTATTTGCAATAATTTTTTTTTTTTTTTTTTTTTTTTTTGATTTTTCAACCAGAAGAAAATAATTTTGTATGTACAATTAAATAATCCGGATCAATTTTACCCCGCAGCATGCTGCAGCACACCACGTGTTTAGCACATTTATTTATGTCATGTATTGACTCTACGAACTTATTGACTTCTACTGTTCTGTATTGCCTCCATGGTCTAAATGTAAAAACTCTCCTCGGTTTGAGAGTTCGTCTGTAAAAAGTTTCAGTTCTGCTTCTGTATCTTGGCTTGTATGTTGATGTCTTTGTCCGTGCAACGTAGTTAAATTAAATTAATGTTGCAAATGATTAATTTCTTATTTCCAGCGTCATTCCATTATGAAAGTATTTAACACTGGCGACGAGCGAGAACAAACGGATTCATTTTTATTGAAGTAATGTTTTATTCTTTAGTTTTTCTGAACTGAACTATTTTAGTTTCGATTCGTTCTTTGTTGCCAAGTGCATAATGTCTCTCGGTAAACTAGAAGAATTTCTAATAGGAAAAACTAATTGGACGGAATACAAGGAACGCTTGGGTTTCTATTTTGCAGCAAATGGAATTGATGATGCCGTTAAAAAGCGTGCTATTTTTCTCAGTGTGGCCGGGCCAGCACTATATTCTTTAATACGTTCTTTGTGTACCCCGAATTCCCCGGATGCTGTGAATTTTCCTGATCTGCTACTGACGTTGGATGGACATTTTTCGCCAAAACCATCTGAAATATTGTGTCGATTCAAGTTTAACAAAAAGGACCAACGACAAAATGAAAGTATCGCTGACTTTGTTGCAGAACTCCGGAAACTGTCCGAAAATTGTAATTTCGGTGCTCAGTTAGATTCCATGCTCCGCGACAGGCTGGTCTGCGGAATCCGAAATGAAGAAATTCAGCGTAAGTTATTGGCTGATCCGGCATTAACCCTCACTACAGCCATGGATATCGCTCTGGCAGGAGAAGCGGCGTTACGACAAGCATCTGAAATTCGAGGAAATATTAATGATTCTTACAAGCCGGTGAATCTGATTAAAGCTAAAGCGCACAACAGGGGTTCAAAGGAAAAGCCAATTACTCAAAACAAAAAACCTTGTCATAGGTGTGGGGTGAATCACCCTTTCGGGGAGTGTAGATTTCTAAAAGCTACATGTAACTACTGCAAAAAGGTAGGTCACATAGCCAAGATGTGTAATTCAAAAAATTTCAAAAAGGCAGTTATAAATAATTCTAAAGTTCACGAGATAGATTCAGGTAAGTCAGTTATCGACGATTGTTATGATTGTGTATATAATATTAATGCTTTAAATTCCGTTAGTGACTGCCCGCCTAACGATATAAGTGTAAAATTAAATGGTATCAGCCATAAAATGGAGATAGACTCCGGTTCTTTACATTCCATAATTAGTTCTAGCACTTATGCTAGGTTATGGCCAGTAAATCCTCCTTCTTTACTGCCAGTTTCAGATCAATATCTGAGAACTTGGAATTCTGAAATATTAAATGTAAATGGCTATTTTGGCGTAAATGTGCAATATAATTCACACGATGTTACCTTGCCTTTATTAGTTCTTGAGGGTAGGGGTAAATCCTTAATTGGTCGTAGTTGGTTTGATGCTTTGAAAATAAATATTAATGTTGGTGATTCTAATGTTCATAAAATGTATGTTCCAACTTTAAATTCAATTTTATTAGAATTCAGTGATATTTTCAGTGAAACTTTAGGTAGTTTTAAGGGACCCCCCATTTCAATTAAGGTTGATGAAAATTGTGCTCCTAAATATCTTAAAGCACGTAATGTACCTTTCGCTTTAAGAAATAAAATAATCGATGAAATTCAAAATATGGTAAATAAGGGGATTCTTCAGCCGATTTCTTATTCCGACTGGGCTACACCTGTGGTTCCAGTTGTCAAAAAAGATGGTAGCATTCGTTTATGTGGAGATTATCGCAGTACTGTGAACCAGGCTGTGAAACAATTCAGCTACCCACTGCCTACCGTTAAGGAGGTTTTAGCGACTATGACAGGTGGTACTATTTTTTCCAAATTGGACCTGTCCGAAGCTTATTTACAACTTCCGGTGGATGAGCCTACTTCTAAAATTTTAAATTTAAATACAATTAAGGGTCTTTTTAGGGTAACTAGACTGCCATTTGGTATCTCAGTTGCTGTTTCAATTTTCCAGAAAAAAATTGAGGAAGTTCTGGTGGGAATTAACGGGGTATTACCTTACTTAGATGATATTTTTATTCAGGGTAAAACTATAGATGATCATAATTTGAAATTAAAACAGGTATTGGAACGTTTAAAATCATCAGGCATTCACCTTAAACGCGAAAAATGCGTATTTGCAGTTCCCACAATAGAGTTATTGGGATTTCAAGTTACTAAAGAGGGTATTAAACCAAGTTTAAATAAAGTTAAGGCCATCCACGAAGCTCCTAGTCCGAAAGACAAGACTGAACTTCAAGCTTTCTTAGGGTTATTAAATTTTTATTGTAATTTTCTAAAGAATAGATCTTCTGTTTTAGAACCTTTGCATAGATTGCTAAGAAAGGACACAGTTTGGCGTTGGACGCCTACACACCAGAAAGCTTACGCAGCGGCTAAAAATTTATTGGCTGAAGATACCGTTTTAGCACATTTTGATGAAAGCCTTCCCTTGATTCTCACTTGTGATGCTTCATCTTACGGGGTTGGTAGTGTGTTAAGCCACATTTTACCCGACGGTAAAGAAACTCCCATAGCTTATCATTCCCGAACTCTAACAACAGCTGAAAGAAACTATAGCCAAACAGATCGCGAGGCACTTTCAATAATTTCAGCGGTAAAGAAATTCAATCAATATTTGCAGGGTCGTAAATTCAAAATTATTACTGACCATAAACCTCTTTTAGGCCTATTTAATCCAAATAAGCCTTTAGCCCAAATGATTTCTCCGCGAGTTCTTAGATGGGGTTTAATACTGGCAGCTTATAGTTATGATCTAGAATATAGGAAGGGTAAGGACATAGTGAATGCAGATGCGCTTAGCCGTTTACCTTTGAACACCCCTGATTGTGAAATTCCGGCTCAAGCTGATGTGCTACTATTGGAATGTTCCCCTGTCACTCAGCTCAATTCTAAATTAATTTCAGCGGCAACTAAAAAAGATCCAATACTTTCTAGAGTAGCTCTGATGATCATGAATGGTTGGCCTGCCAAAATGACTGACAGTAATTTCAAACCGTACTTTAATCGCCGCAATGAATTAAGTGTCCATCAAGATTGTGTCTTATGGGGTAGTAGAGTTGTTATACCTACTCCACTCCAAAATGAAGTCCTCGTCCTCCTTCATAATGGACACCCCGGAATAGTTAGGATGAAGGGTCTCGCACGCAGCTATGTGTGGTGGCCTAATATGGATAGTGCCATTGAGAATTCAGTAAAATCCTGTAGTTTGTGCCAAGAAAATAAAAAAGCACCTGACAAAGCCCCAATACATCCTTGGGAATGGACAGAAAAACCATGGTCTCGCCTTCACATAGATTTCGCTGGTCCTTTCCAAGGGAAAACATTTTTCATTTTAGTAGATTCTCACTCCAAGTGGCTGGAGGTTATACCAGTTTCCTCCATGTCGTCTTTGGCTGCCATTGACAACCTCAGATCTATATTTGCCACTCATGGGCTCGCAGATTCAATCGCATCGGATAATGGTAAAACCTTTAGATCCTCGGAATTTCAAGAATTTCTAGCACTGAACCAGATTCGACCTATTTTCGTAGCTCCCTATCATCCTTCCTCTAATGGCCAAGCTGAGAGAATGGTGGCTACGACAAAACAAGCTTTGAAACGTATAATTCATGGTAACTGGAGAACTCGTCTAGCTAGATTTTTATTTGCACAGCATACCTTGCCGAATACAACTACCGGTAAATCGCCGGCAGAGATTTTAATGAACAGGCGGTTGACATCTCTCTTGGATAGGTTACACCCTGATCTTAATAAGGAGATGCAATCCAAGAAAGAGAAACTGGCTGAGGTAGACAAAAGTAAACGTCTACGTCAATTTCAAATAGACGATCCCGTGTACATCCGGAATTACTGTTCAGGTCCGCCTTGGATTCCAGCAAAGGTTGTAGAAACAACAGGGCCAGTCTCCTACAAAACTCAAGATTTAGTGGATGGTATTATCCACAGACGTCATGTCGATCAGGTTCGCAGCCGTGTACCAGCAGAAACGTCAACAGAGCCCTCTGTGAGTACACCTTCTGCGATTTCACCATCTCCAAAGGAGGTTCCAGTGCCACCTGATTCTCCAACAGTTCCCGATCCCGTGTGTGGAGATGATTCCGAGCCTGTGGATGAGGAACCCACACTACGACGTTCTGAACGTCCCCGATCCACTCCAAAACATTTGAGTGACTATCTACTCTATTCCTAGAGGGGAGGAGTGTCATGTATTGACTCTACGAACTTATTGACTTCTACTGTTCTGTATTGCCTCCATGGTCTAAATGTAAAAACTCTCCTGGGTTTGAGAGTTCGTCTGTAAAGAGTTTCAGTTCTGCTTCTGTATCTTGGCTTGTATGTTGATGTCTTTGTCCATGCAACGTAGTTAAATTAAATTAATGTTGCAAATGATTCATTTCTTATTTCCAGCGTCATTCCATTATGAAGGTATTTAACAATTTACACCCAAAAGATTTTTGAGTTTAGAGTGTATGAAGCATTAGAAAATAGTCTGTCTCTTAATTGATGCTTTGCTAGTAGGACTTTATAGCAAAAGCATTGCTAGATGAGCAAGTTTTGAAGCAGGCTCAAAAAGCTGTTGCATTTAATGATATCTTTCCACCAAGCAATGGAGTCCTCCCTATAGCACTGAAATAAGAAGACGGGAAAGGGGATTCTTTAGCTTCATACACAATCAGTATGGGTAAGCATCCATAAATTCTCTCTGTAGCTCAAGCGCGAGCTGAATCAACTGATACAGCAGTCAACCTTTGCCCCTGATGGTTGGGATGCAAAATATAAACCAAACAATGGTATGGTTTCATGATTTGATTCCTTCTATTATGCACATTTTCAATATGGGCTTAAAGGAATTTTCTTTTAGATGACCGAGCCAATTTTGTTCAGTTTTAAAATCAAAAACATTTTTATATATTGAAAGAAAGCATGTTTTAAAAAGATTTTGACTTTAAGCTTTTTTTTTTAAATTAATTCTCTTATTTTGTAAACGTTTAAAATTAATAATCCAATTTCAATTTTGAATGGAATGGTTATTGCCTAGACTAGAATAACATTGATGCACATTATCTTGTTATATATACAAAAAAATCTGCACTTTTCTAAGTTTTTTTCCCCGTAAAAAAAGCTAGCTAATGCTTTAAGCTCTCGAAAATAAAAGAAATGAAAACGATTTTAAGTAAGAGAAAAAATGTACAGCTCAGGTGAGCTTAATGTATAGTTTTTAGGAAAACACAATTTTACAAAAAAAAAATTTAAATAAAAATTTTACCCTGTTAAAAAGTTGTACTTAACAATAATACTTTTTTACTATGTACTAATTACTGATATACAGTAAGAGTGAATTTAAAATATTACATATAATGTTGTCATGTGTGACATTTAATTTGAATTTTTACAGATCAATTTAGTATTTGAGGTTTTTGACATGACGATTTAAACCCGACATAAACTGACACATGTCAAAAACCTACCAACCCTGTAATTATTACTAATACTATATACTAATTATACAATTACAGTAATAGTGAATTTTAAATATTACATCTAATGTGTGACATTTAATGTGAAATTTTACAGATCACTGTAGTATTTGAGGTTTTTGACGAGGTTTTTGACAAGGGGTTTTTGACATGACAGTTTAAACCGCAGTTTAAACTGTCAAAAACTGACACGTTTCAAAAACCTGCCAACCCTGGTTCAAAGGTCAGTAAAATTAGGCCTGGCTCAAAAATGGTTACAGAAAATGCATGCTTTTTTTTAAACTGCCATTATTCTACTATTAAACATTAAAATTTATTCTTTTTAAAGAATAGCAGATTTCTACACTTATTAAAATATAGCAAACCATGTGAAAAAGAACCTGCCCATGACAGAATCCTGTTTTAAACTGAAAAACGTGTTGATTCATGCAAAATGAATATACTAATACGTAAGAAAAGAATATATAATACCTTTACACTTGCTAAGAAGGAAATTTGTCTATAACACATTTTTTTTCTTTTCTATGCAATTCTGTTTTAAAAATTTTACTGCATAGCAATTTTCAGATTTTTAACACTTCAAGTCATGGAATATGGATTAACAATATTAATGATAACTGAAACATTTAAATACACAAGAAACAGAGATGCATTAATTATATATATATATATATATATATATATATATATATATCGCAGCCTGCGGCACTCTGATAAAAATGAAGATTATAAACATGAAAAAATAAGTTATAAATACTTTTGGTCAGAACTCCTCGTATGAGACAAATTTTTAACCAAATCGACGTAAAAAATCAATGTTTTGTAGAAAGTCACTCAGACTGAGATTTTAACTTTTTCCGGGCCGGGTCGGTCTTGGGCCGAACTTTTAGCTGTTATACCGGGCTGAACTTTTAACTTTTTTACTGGGATGGGCCAATATTTTTTTTGCATGTACAGACCTTTAGGGTCAGTACATGCATCATTAAAGTGTAAAGATTGCAGTAGCATTGTGACTGGTGGGGTGACATTGGGTTTCTTCTCTTGTTCGAAAATTTGTGCTGCTAGGGCCTCTGCTAGGGATGGCAATCAGAGGGAAGTAAATCTCTCACTCTTGAAATGGAAGTCGAGATACTAAAAAAAGTGGGAGATGGCCAATCAAAAAGTTACATTATGAATGAATATGGCATTAAAAAGAGCATACTTTCAACCTATCTGACAAATAAAAATTCAATTATTCAATCTTGGAAAAACGAAAATTTCAGAAAAGGAAGAAAACAGATGAGGGAACTGTTGCACACGAGGACTTAGAGGAAGCAGTATTGTTGTGGCTGAAAGGTACTCGATCCAGAAATTTGTGTATAAGTGGTTCCATATTGAGTGCTAAAGCAAGTGAACTAGCCAGTGTTTTAAACATACTGGATTTTAAAGATGATGTGGAAGGCCATAGATGTAGTAGGCTGGGAAATATTTCTGGAAAAATTACCATGTGAATCACTTTCATAAAAAACTGTTTTCTGCCGACTGTAATTTAGATTATACATATTATCAGATATGAATAAAGTATGCAGATTTTTCTTTTCTTTTTTTTTTTTTTTTTTTTTTTGTATTTCTTACAAGATTCTTCTATCTTAATTTCATCCTTGAGAACTTTGAACAAAAACACTACTTTGAGAAATTGTTTCAATTTCATCATCAGTGGAACTGCTGCTTTCTGTGTCTTCTTTTGGAAGAATATATTATTTGTCTTCATCTAAACTGCTATCATCACTGTTATCTGACTCCATTTCATCTAATCTTTGTAATTCCTTCAAAATATTTTTATGAGTGAGGCCACTTTTATGAGCCATCTTTTCCATTCTTTGTCACTACAGCAACTGACAATATGTTCTCATTCAATTGGTCACATGGGCATCACTCAGTCGAGTCAATTTGGCGGTAAAACCCATTTCCCAAATGGGGAAGGGGGAATGTAAACAGGATGTTAAGGGGAAACATGAACTCGAACTACGGGAATACTATTTACAAGGTCATTCCGAGAATGAAACAGTGTGATGCAAACGCGAGAGGGAGGGCCTATTTGGCCCTTTCCATCTTTCTAGGTATATTGTTTGAAGTTTGTAATTCTATGGAAGTTGGGAACAATTTATTTTGGATATAGTGACAGTAAGTCAAATAAATAAAAGTCATGAAATACCCAAATACATAGATAGTTCAGTAATATAGGAAATGCAAAATTGCAAGCAGTGATAGGGACCACATTGGCCCCGTTCATTATTCTAGTGTTAAAACAAAATTTTAAATATGTGAACTAATATGTAGTAACTTCATACTTCATATCAAACATTATTTGAAATCGATGGAAAAAATATCTAACTTAATCTAAAATTATAAAAATACATACCTTTTATAAATTTGCAAAATTAAAACATAATTCAATATACACAATTTTAATAAAACACAATAATAAATATACAAATATGCAATTGATCTAATTTTTTTAAATCCTACTGATAAATCATTTTGAACTTATGGAAACAAATGCCCAAAAATTATCATATGAACATATCAAATAAAATGTAGCTATACACATGAGAACAATCAGAACTTACTTGTATTGGTCGATCTTCAGAACTTTCATTATCACCAAGACCACTACTGGCTTCTTCACCTTCTTGAAGAATTGTTCTAGAAACTTCATTTCTGGAATCTTCTTCACCGCCATACCTTGAGAGTTCTGTTAGAATATAACATAAATCATAAGATTTCTTCAATACAACTGCATCAAAGAAAATATTTTAAATTAAAAGTGATAATAATAATAATTAAAATATAAGCATACAGCAAGGATTTTTTAAATTGCACATCCCTTCAGTTCCAAATCATAAAATAGACAAAATTCCAGAATTTTTCTTAACTTTTTAAACAATAAATCTGTTGTCAATAACTTCAGATACACAACAAGTTCAATAAAGAGTTCTTTTAAACATATTTAAAATTATTTTTATAACAATTATCTCTTGTAGTAAGAAATTAACTAATATACCACTACTTAAATTGCAGCTTAATAATAAAGTAATCTGTGAGAAAATCTAATTCATATTTAACAAGAGAGGCAAAGAAAAGCAGCGAAATAATATTTTTACATTACACAATATTAATATTGCTATGAATAAAATATGCATTTATGCTAAAATTTCAAATAAATTGTTACCAACTCAGATATCTATTAGCCATTAAAGATTCTTTCAACATGAAATAAATTTACAAGCCACAAATCTATCCCTACGTTAAAGAGGAAAAAATGGTCAAAGACATAAATTCCTTCTTTACAATGAATGACAACAAAAACTAACATAAATCAGCTTTATTAAAAGAAGAACAAACATCCAAGAATTCAAGATCCTCCCCTCTTTCTAAGCTAAGTCCTAAATTCTAAACATGAGTTAAGGCTGTTCTTAACTGCTCTGCTCAACAAGCGCAAAATGTTTTGACACATTTACGAGTTCATTCTTTAATGGAAAGATATCAAATTGGAAAGCCTGGCCATGGAAGCGATTTGGAATTGAACTGTTTTTTCCATTTTTTGATCAATCAATTACCTATTGAGTTATAAGCGTTTTTGATCACGTGACAAACATGTTTTCGCCCACTCTCGAGTACTTATTCTCTGTTCGTGCGGATACTCAGTTCAAAATGTCCACTTTGACACTCTTTTCTGAAAGATCTATTGCATTTGAAAAAAAATGGAAAAAACAGCTTGATGACATAGTTTCTGAACAACAACACCAGCTAGTTTCATGCATTTTCGAACAAAAATAAATTAAAACTTATGTCAGACAGTTGCCCTTTTGGATTTGAGAACACCCTTAAACAAATAATAAGTAAAAAAATAATAAGTTAAAAATTATAGTAAGTTGTGTAAAGAGAAAACCGGAAGACTGAAAATATTAACATGCCATAAATATTTGTAGAATAGAACTTTGGTCTAACATGCTTGTTTAGTTCAAGTATCAAAGGATACATGGGAGCCTGTAAGAAGGAGAGAGGTGGTCAATTGCTCCTTCTTAATTTTCAATTAACTAAGTTTTTTTTTTCCTCTCAGGATTTTGAAAAAAAAAAAATTATTCTCAAATTATTTAAAATAATTAAACATAATAGAAAAAGGAGCTAAGGATTTTTCATTAGGGTAAAGACTGCTCCCATGAAAGATACTTTGCAGTTCTGTTTTTCTTTTTCATGCCCATGTGTCAAAAAATTATTTTAAGGGTTCAATAGCAGGAGAGCTGAAGTAATATGAGTATGTAAAAATATTGTATAACAAGTTTTATGGAATTAAACATAATTTTTCCAATAATGTAAATACTTTTTAGTCACAAATGTAATGCATCTTTTCTTGTTCCACGCTGTAATATTTAAAATTTGGTATGTAATTCTAATATTTTTAAAAGAAGCAATTTTCAATTCAAATTTCTGTATTTAAAATATGATTTTAAATTGTAGTTTAGATAATCTCTTTGTTGCAGTCATGAGGGGAAAAAATAAAGGATAATACAAATTAAAATCTGATTAATAAAATGCAAGGATCATAAAACGATGCATGCTCCTTTTTTTTTGGGGGGGGGGGGGGGGATATTTTTTAATGCACAATTTTCATGATTAAATCTTACCAGAAAAAGTTAAATGTAGATATTTTGATAGAAATTTACTTTTTTGCTATGGCTTAAATTTTAAAAGAAAAAACAAAACCAATATCTTTGTCAACTAGCAGTTTTCTTATTTTCATTCACATTTACTGATCATGTAATTATGGTAGAATTTTTTTAATCTATGATTTGTTTCTTTTGTCCGTTTTTAGTGAATCCACCTTAATACTTTTTGTATGTAAACAGAAAAAAAAAATTCATTTTTCAAAATAATAATAATAGTAATAGAATACCCAAAGACATTTGGTGCTGCCGTCTACAACCAAAATTTAAACTAAATACAAATGAGAGATCATATGATGCTTAGGTTGGGAACACCAGGGCAATAAACAGTTTTTTTTTTTTCAAGTGCATGTTCTGTGGTTCAAAACCTATCTTCATCGTTCTCCTAGCTCTTATCTTAATATTAAAAACCTTACGCTTAAAAGGACAATAGCAGCTAGATCAAAGCTTAATAAAAGTGTTATGAATTTTAATGTTCCTTTCCTTAACTTTGAATATACAGATTTAATGAAGTGGAATGATTGTAAAATGATGGAACCTTCTGTCTTTTCAGACTTATCAGATGAGTAACTGAAAAAAAAAATGGTACAAACAAGAGAAATACCTCATTTTCAATGTTTTTCTTGTCAAACTCAAATAATAGAAAAGTGTGTGGATATTGTCATGGAAGCCACAACAATCATGTCTGTATCTGAAACTAAAGATGGTTTTACCTTGGTAAAGTTGACGACTAGCAATGTTATGCCAAAATTTGATGCTAAAGAGGACTATAAACCAATAGGTTGAGTAGCTAATATAACAAAGGTTGGGAATGAGGGTGGATGTCAATAAGCAGTCATCCTCATGACTTCTTGATATTATTTGCTTAATACAAGCAAATATGAGCTAGAAGCTGCATTTTTTTTACTTTAAGTTACTATTTGTTTAAATTAGAAAACTTTGATGCTTGTGAGGAAACAGAAATATATTAATTAACATTACAGTTTTTTCACTGTATTTCAGGCATCCCAAAAGCAAAACAATTTTCACTATTGGACATCAAAACAAAAAAGTTTTATTTTTACTATGTAGTTAAATTCCACCCTAATATACATGCAATCAGATAATATAATTTGACAAGAAAAATCATAAGAAATAGCTTGATTCTAAATTGAATCTTTATGACAGAAACATTCTTTAAAAAAATTATAGTATGTTAGATAATAAATATCAAAGTATAACATACTGAATCAAACAAAAGAGTCATTATACAGTGATATTACTGAGTAAATTATTACACATATCAGCAATAATACCATTATACAATCGTTAAACATTAAGAGTACAGAAATTTAATTTTTTCAGTAAATTTTAACTAAATTACAGTTTTTTCAAAAATAAATACAGTGAAACTACAGTAAAAGAGTAGGTGTAGGGAGCACAAAAACTGTCAAGTGAACTAAATTTTTGCTTTAGTGAGGAGACTTACAATAGTTTATCAGCAGCCAACGGATTAGAAAACTGCTCGTAAAATAAAGGTTTACTTTAGAAGGATGTTCATAAGGTGATGTTTCACTATTTGAACATTTATGTCAAAAAAAAAGTTTT
This sequence comes from Maratus speciosus, assembly GCA_963932465.1. Lineage (NCBI taxonomy): Eukaryota > Metazoa > Arthropoda > Arachnida > Araneae > Salticidae > Maratus > Maratus speciosus. Next base: position 418,536,925 of record OZ010791.1, read on the forward strand.
ATCTTTAAAATGGTAAAAATGAATTTCAACATTTCAACTTGAAACAATTAGGAAAAACAAAGTACTACCTCTTTCACTGCATGATTCAGTTGCATTATTATCATTGCTTGTGCTACAGTGACTTTGTGTTTCACTTTGTCTAGACTCTTCACCAGACTGCTGACTACATTCATCCTCTTCTCTAGAATATTTAATATTAATAGAATGTTACATAAAGCAAAAAAAAAAAAAATGTGAAACAATTTTAATGTTAAAAAAAAAAATAAACATACAATAAATTCAAACTATACAAAAACAAACATCACTATTAATTAAATTCCATTTATGAAGTTAAGCCTAAAAAATCAAAATGACATTTACGTGTCACTTTTAAATTTTGCTTTCAAGGGAAAGAATGAATTACAAACAATTTATTTATATAATATGCAAGTGAGGCAGTGATTCTGGTTCTTGCGCATCCTCGAGAAAAGCAACAACTTATCGCAGCCATGTTAGGTGTAAGTATTCAGAAGCCTAAGTATGCTGATTACTCAACTTATGGAAATATACACATAATCTGCTTTGTATCACATCCATTCTTCTTCATTTTCTCTAAAACCTTCAAAAACTATCCAATTATAATGTTTTAAATTCTAAATTAAAAATAATGGATAACCATCTATTATAAACAACGAATAACCAGATATAAACAAACAAACATTATTGGCATTCATAACTTCAAATTCCAAATCTAGAAACTAATGAATGACTCTTGGAGTTTATTAAAAAAAAATACTGGTTAATATCTGATTCTGGTATTAAAATATTTATAAAGGCATATTAAAGTCTTTAAATATTTTTAGATGAGTTTTTCACTATTCATACCGGATTCATACAGACATATGTTTTTGTGGAAAATGGAGTTAATTGTTAATCTACTTAGATTTATATAAACAAGACAGAGGTTCCATTCACCGATTAAACTTCATTTCTAAATATTATTTTGGCGCCATCTATCGGCAATCAATATAAATGAAGGAACTTCTGATTGAAATTATAGTTTTTTTATAAGAAAAATGAAGGATGTAACTCAAGATCAATTTTTAAAAGCTTCGATTATATAATTTTAAAATTTCATTCAATATAAATAAAATGAATATTATTATGATTTCTTTGATAGAATTTAAATTTAGTTTTATTAATTTTTTTTCACATTTTTTTATTAAATTACAATTTTTTTTCTACTCCTAATTTATGTTCAAATGTTACTATGTAAAAAATCAAAATTTTATCTGCATTGACATAATTAATATATGTAGTACATGGTATTATATATTCCTTACATTTTACTTAAAAAATTTCAAGTGGATATATGCTAAGCTCTTAAAAATTGATAAAATTAAATTAAAATTTTATGAAAGAAATAATAATAATAATTTTGATTTTATTTATACCAAATGAAATTTTAAAGTTATATAGTTGAAGCTTTTAAAAATTGATCTTGGATTAGATATATGTGTCCCACATATTTTCTATAAAAACTATAATTTTAACAAAAATTTCCTTTGTTTATGTCAATTACCGATAGATGGTGTCAAATCCATATTTAGAAACAAAACATAAAGCTCCATTAATCGATGAGTAAAACCGCTGCCTTGACCCATTTCTATGACATTTTAATCTTTTAAATTTTGTAAAAGTTCTTCTTTTGTAGAGAATGGAAATTCTAGTTCAGATATTACACCACATATTGTATTTGAAACTTGATTTACCTGAACAAAAACAGAATAAGAACTATTGTTGTGCAACTGGAGAGAAATTGTGATTAGTTAACTGAAGAGACCTCCACCAGTATATCCCAAGACTGCATTTTTTTAAGTGACCAGCCATCTCCAAAGAAAGATTGAAATGCTTTTGCGATAAGAAATGGTTAAGTTCTCTTGAAAGTATTATCAGAAAGACTACCAGTCTGTTTAATTACAAAGAAGCGAGTAAACAAGATGTTCTGTACAATTTGTTCCTCTCCACATGGGAGAGAATTAGAAAAATGTAAAGTACTTCCATCCATAGTAGAAGGAAAAATCAATTCAAACCCCCTGCAGCACCACCCACTACTGAGAGCAACAAAGGGATGCACATTTGTACACCAATGCTAACCAGGGACTATATGTTCACATGACACTCCTAAGCCAGTCTCCACCTTTAATCAGCTGACTAATAAGTGCCAGCTCACTTGATCCCTAGCCAGTGACAAGTCAGTTGACCAGCCAATGATGCATATGGACTAATATGGACCTCTCATCTACCTTAAGTCAGACCCGGACTGGCGCCTTTGGGGGCCATCGGCTAGAGATTGAAAAGGGGACCCTTACTGGGAAATTTTGAAGGAATACAAAATTATAATAGTTATTTTTTGAAAATTAGGCCTAAAACACCATATTTAGCTATTTTGTCGCTTGAAAAATATCATGTTGTATCAAATGTAATTTCGTTTTTACAATAAAAACCTTGTTGCGATATTTCAACGTAAAATAAACGTATCACAAATCAATATATAAACCATGAAATTCAATGGTTTCTTTCCATCTTCCTGAAAGTTGAATACCATTTTGATACCAGTCTTTGGATTTGGAAGCAAAAAAGCCTAGAAAACCCCATCTCAGATCGTTAACATTATCGAGGTGCCTTCCACCCAAAAATGATGCCATAGAACGGAACATATGACAGTCCGGACTAGTCTATGAGCACTGCACAGAGCGCAATGAGAAAGTCATCACCTCTCCTCCGTTTCGCCAGCGACCCGACGCCACCACCGGCGCAACTACATAGGCTACCATACACAAAAACCAACTGACAACTGATTAAAAGTGATTGTAAATACATAAGATTACTGGAAAATTTCAGGAAACAGTAAAATTATTGTGATGTAACTAATTATGAAGTAGAATATCTATTTTTGGAGGGCCTTTCGGGGCCCCCTTGTGCCGGGGGCCCTCGGCAATGGCCGACTAGCCGACCTGGCCACTCCGGGCCTACCTGAAGTAGAGGCTAAAGCAGTGTGTTTGGTTTCCCTCAACTGCCAGGTTCCCCTTTCCAGGGACACGGTTCACCACACATGAAACATGTGGGTGGTTTACAATTCTCCATAAGTCGATATAGACAGGATAATATTGGCTTATGCAGAATTTCCCTTACATTCAAAGAGAATGAAACAAAGAGAAAAGGATAGACAAGAGAAAAGAGAGGAAAAATGAAATAGAGAAACATCGGTCAGGTGCACTGCACATGGTTGAAAAGCCTGTGAATACCTAAAGAAGGTATCCCTCTGGGAGGTTTTCCATCTGTTTAAGTGGATGTTTATTATGATTACAACGGTTTATAAAAGTTAATTATAATTATTGATTTCTGGCCTAAATGTTTCATTCTTTTTTTGATTTCATTTAAAATGCTTCTTATTCAAATAAAATCTTTTTTAACTGACATTAATTGCCTTAGAATTTTAGAATTTTATTTTAAATGTTTTGAAAGGTTTTTACCTTTTATGTATAATATACGTCCTTAAGTAAACTTTTTATTTTATGTGTGTTGCTAAATTTTGTGTAACAGTCCTATAATTTATTAATTGCCTCGTTATTCAATCATAAAAATAAAACAATATATTCGCCTATTGCAGATATTCTTCTCGCCGGAGCGTGTCAATCTGTTTATACTACTTAAGGATGAACTTAATTCCAATCTGATAAAGTGATTTTTTTTTTTTTTTTGCAGACTTCATTCTCAAAATTTATGAAGTGTTCAGGCTAAGTTGGCTATCAAAGTAAGTTCAACTGGAAGACTTTTCTTGAATCGAGAAGCATAATGTGTCATTTTTAGTATGCATCCAAATGGTTGTGTGCAATGAGAATACAGTTTTCAAACTTTTTCTGGGTTTTCTTTTGCTTCATACTGTTTTATTCTTTCAATGCATTATATTGGCAATGACAGACTATTCACGGCTAATTTGCCAGTCTGTTATATGAAATAATGCATTTAATTGTGACATGTTATGTTCTATCGACTAACGATTAGGCATCCATGTGTCGCTATAGTTTTTTAAATTTCTATGTTTATTTGATACCTATATTCTATTTGCTGTTCCAATTTACACTTGGGTTATATTTATTTCTATTTTATCTGGCTTCATATGCTTTTAAATATGTTTATGTTTCTTGTTATATTGGAATTTCATAGTAGGTTTTATTTGGTATGATGTTTTATAACCTTTTCCTGTGACAATTGTGTGGAATATTACTGTATGCAATCTCTAAATGGGAGTTTCGGTCATTTTATTGTTTGAGTTTGTTAGTTTTTTAATTTCAAGTTAATACATAAGTTCTATACATAAAATAATTACACGCCATCTTTAAATTAGAGATTCAGTCAGAGTTTGTTAAAAGAACTTGTTTGTTGTCTTTTTATTTCACAGATAATATATACAGTGAAACCTGCTTAGGAAATTTCCCAAGGGAATGGAAGGAAAAAACTTCTTAAACGGGAAAATTAGCATTTTTTGAAAAAATCAATACCTTCAAACTTGCCCCTTGAGAGGTTACTTTGGTCCATCCCATAAAAAAGTTTTTCTTTGTATTGAACAAACAATAGACGATAATTTGGAGTTTTTGCCCTTGAAAAATATTTTATACACTACTATAGGGTATTTGAATAGTTTGGGGATAATTTAATTTTTTTTAGTGGCAACACTGGATGTGTTTTTAAACAACTGTTTTCGTGTGTAAATTTTAACTCTCTAAACTTTCTATAGTGAAACAATCTGGATAAGAGCTACAAATTAAGTAAGTGTCAAAATATTACCTTTAGTAACCCATGTGTGATCATAGTTTTTCCTTTAACTTTTTATTTTGACAGGAAATGTTTACGTTTTCATAAAGCTAACATGAAAACTGGTATTTCGGGGCTACTTTATACCAGACCTTTTTTGGTCCGAAAATAGCCCCAATTACTTAGAAATGCCTTTTATACAACCAAATCTCTTAAAACATGTTTTAAATAACATTTTTTTCAAATGTTACATTAATTGTTTTTGTTCCAGTTGCTGAGGATAACATGACGAAAACCGCTTCTCGTTTCTTTAATATAAACAATTGGTTTATTGTGTTTAAATGTTTAAAAAAAACATTTGTTTATCGAGTTTGCAGTGTTAATTTATTAGCAAATGCTATTGCAAAGGGATTTCAATGAAAATTTATCCATTTACATATGAAATGTATTCCTTTTATATGAAACTAAGTGAATGGACCAAAGAAGCCCGCAGCAGGAGCTACTTTGTTTCAAAACTTTAAAAATCATTAAAAAATAAAAAAATAAAAAATTTTATCTTTAAAACCATATAGATTGCTTCATTGTTTCATGTTAATTGTTTATAACTCCATTTCGACATTGAAAAGCATATATATTTTGTAATAATGGAAATGTGAGTGGAACCAGGAAAAAGTGGCCCAAAGCAGCCCCGGTTGACGGTAGTTTAAATATTGATATTTAGAAGAGGATTTAGATTTATTTTATCTTAGTACAATAATACAAAGAGTATTTTCTATAAAATTGAGTTTTCTTAAGAAATTTAAATTAGTTTGCACACTTCAAAAATTAGCTAATAAAGTAAAAATACATAATTACCTTATTTAATACAAGACAAGAAATTTCTTTTTAAGAGCCATTTGATATGAGGACGTGAGTTTCAAAACTCGCCTTATCCAAAAAATCAAATTTTGGGAAATCGCGGAAAACCTGTAACTGCGACCTGGTGCATCGAATACCTCCAATTTTTTGTATACTTATAGCTAGTTGCTCTGTGATATCATTGTGTTAAGTTGGAAAATGTACTTTAATTCATTTAATTAATTGGAAAATGTTTCGGATAAGAAGAGTTTTGTTGCCAATCGTCTATCATATTTGCTGAAAGATATTAATAGTTTATATTTTTGGTCATCAGATGATAATATTTTCGATTAAAAAATAAACCTTACGAGAGCAATAAGTATGATTAAAATTTAGTATTACATTTTATTATAAAAAAGCAAACTTATCAATAATCAAATAAAACTTATCATAAATAGCTTATAATTAAAATAACTTTTTTAAAGAATGTAATATAATATAATCTATATAACATATAATATTATAGATATACACCATCTCCTTCTGTTCTGGTTCGTTAGAAATAATATTTTTATAGAAAGTAAGCACCTCCATTGCTGACCAGTTTTCATCGAAATGTTTTAACAATCCATGGACATACTTAAGTTTCTCTTGCTTCACGGGGATTCCCTCCCCCTTCTTTTTAAAAAGAAATTCCAGTTTTTAGATGCCTCTAGCACAACTTTTACACTCTGAATTTTGATATTCCAAGAATCTTCCGAAATACACTTCACCAAATTTGAAGATGGCCATGGTTCTTAGTCTTTATATTGTGCCTTATCGTAATGCCTTTGAAAGCGCACTGAGATGCACTTAAAAAAAACTTTCAAGGTGAAAATTTTACATTTCTGGATGTTTCATGAAAAGAAAGGAACCTGGACAGTTTCTTGAAGGAGATGTTTGAGATATGAACTTCAAAATAAATTTATCTTATGCAATTTTGTCTTTGCTTGAAAAAAAAAAGCTTAGTGGAAGCGTCATACATCTTGCATTGAGAGGGTTGAATACTTGAGGTTTTCTTTCTGGTGAGTGCACTTTGAGAGGACCGGAAATGCCTTAGGTTTACGCCTGAGAATAAAAATGAAATCTTTTAACACCTTCTGACAGTAAGAAATATAGAAAGCGATTCTCCATTTTGAACTTACATTTTAATCTTCTTTTACATGTATTCTTTACTAGCCCATGTGTTCGTATTTCTTTTTCTCTTCTTCACCCTTCCCCCACAAAATGCAAGAATTTATTCACTTTCCATTATACATAAGACATGCTGTAAAACTTATTTAATTAGTTTGTATGAATGGAACAAGTAAAAACTTTAAACGAAAATAGCAACAGGTCGCAGAGAAATAAAGGAAAATTACTGTGATAGTAGCTGGTAAGCAAGTCGTCCGTTGCTCTTATGCATATGCAGGGATAAAGCTAGTTTTGTTGCCAACTCCCAAGTGGATAAGACGAGTTTTGAAACCAAACCAATATTTTAAGAATCCAAAAATAAAGGATAAAATTATTTTTTTTACAGATTATAGTGTTTTTTCTGTGCAGAATTACCAATAGAATAGATTGGTAGAGAAAACTCGATTTTTAAAATTTTGGATAAGGCGAGTTTTGAAATTCACGTCCTCATACGTTTTTGCAAAAAAAAAAAAAAAAAAAAAAAAAAAAAATCGGTTAATTTTTTTTTTTCCCCCGGCAACCTTTAATTGATAACAGTCTAATTGTTTTAAGCTTTTGAAAACTTCTTCAGGTGCATTTTTGACACTTTCGATAAATCACCGAAAGCTTTCTAGTCCTTTTACAGCTTCCGAAAAACTAGGAATTTCCACATCTTCTTCCTCAGTTTCACTCATTTCTTCATCTACTGTCATTTCACAAATATCATCCACTGTAAGCATTTCACATGGTACTACTTCATCATCTACCAACACATACTCCTCAAACGATGCAGTGAAATCCATCTTTCTTTGAAGAGTCTTCCAATCATCCTCAATATCAAATTCATATTCTTCTGTTGATTTTCCATCCAAGAATCCTGCTTTTTGAAAACAATTGGCAATGACAGATGGGGTCATTAACTCCCATGCAGATAAAAAAAAATGAATTGATTCCAAAACATTCACTTTTTTTAACTCTCCAGTATTGTCAAGTTTTCCAATCCTCCATTTCACTAGCCATTTTCTATAATGCTGCTTAAACACTTTAATTACTCCCTGATCCATAGGTTGTAAAACGGAAGTTGAGTTCGGTGGTATAAAATGGATTTTTATGTTGCTCAAGTTTTTTGTGTCTTTGGAATGGGTGGCACAGTTGTCTACGAAAATGATGATGTTCCTCTTAACTTTCCTCATTTTATCATTCAATCTTTTGAAGTAAGCTTCATAAATTGTAATTGTCATCCACACAATCTTGTTGCTTTCATAATCACAAGGCAGCGATTTCACATTCTGAAAACATCTGGGTTTCTTTGATTTTCAAACAACTAAAATTGGCAACTTCTCAGAACCATCCATGTTGGCACCCAATAAAATTGCAAGTCATTCCTTATTTCTTTTATACCTCTGTGACATTTTTCGCCTTTATAAGCATATGTTTTATCCGGTAAAAGATTGTAGAAAAGTCCACACTCATCCATACTGAAAATGTCTTTAGGATGATAGCCGGTTATCAAATCTGGTAAGATTTTCTTCCACTCTTCGATTTCTTGTGGATCAACACTTTTACCCTCACCTTGCAAAGAATTATAAGTCAATCCAGCTCTTTTCTTCATCCTACCAATCCATCCATTTGAAGGAGTAAATTCAATTTCCATTTTTTTTGGCAATTTCCTCAGCCTTCTCTCTAAGAATAGGTCCGCTTATAGGAATATTGGCGGATCTGGCTTATTTGAACCAAATCAATAACTTTTCTTCCATAACTTCATATTTTCCTCTTTTCACCTTTTTAATTTTACGAGATTTTTCAGAACAATTTAAAATGAGATCTCGTTTTGCTACAATTCCATTCAGAGTAGTCACTGGTATGTTCAACTTCTTTGCAATTTCAACTCTTGTTGTTTTCACGTTACTATCAACTTCTTTCAATTTTGTCTTCAATTGACAAGGCTTTCCTTTTAATTGCCTTGCCTGACATTTTTAGGAAAAAAAAAAAAATTGTTCGTGTATTTTCTAACAAGAAAGCTTTGATGTTATGCACTTTACACTGACTTAAAAACTGTGAAATGAATAAACCACACAGCGTTGGTACATTACACTCATGGAAGAGTGTATTCTCTTCCATGAAGAGAATCTGTTGTAACAGAAAGTAACTACTGATCTGAAAGAACCACCTCTCGGTAGGACAAAGCAATTCTCTTTTCTCTTTATCAGTCACTATTGTTACAGTGACAAGGGGCCCATCCTCTACCCACATTCCATTTCCATCAAACATGTTAAACAGGTTTTAAGGTGAAATAGAGGTGACCACAACTACTATCAGTCCTAAACATTGACCTTTTGAATAGCAAAGAATATAAAGAAAGAGATTTCCAGCACAGAAAATTAAATAATAATCAAAAAGACAAAAAAACGCGCTTTGAATGTAAAAATGAAAGGAAAAATAAAACTTTTTAAGCGGGAAAGAGTTTTGAGCTAAACATTTTAAATGAGTTATTTTAGCGTTGTAAGAATAAGAGAAAAATGAGAATCGAAAATATAAACTTCTTAAGTGGGAACTTCTTAAACAGGTTTTACTGTATGTGTATATTTTCAACAGAACTGCAGATGAGAGAGAAGAAAGGAAGAATTTTTACACATACATATTTTCTGAATTTTCTTTATCATAATACTCACTTTATCACATTTGCTCTCTGTGCTTCTAATTTTTTTGTTAATTCTGCTATGACACTATGAAGTTCTGTCAATCTTTCTTCATACCTTTGTGCTTGTTGATCTAATCTGTCTTCTTGCTCTCTTGCTAACCTTAATCTTTCCAACTAAAAAACAAAGAGTTAACTAAATACTGATAAAATATTAAAAAACAATTAATAAAATAAAAATAAGAAATGATTACTAACAGATAAAATAATTTTTAAATTAGCTAATATATCGGGTGTCTCAAAAATCTTTCGACACATTCTAAAATTCAATATAAAATCAAGTAATTGTTGTACAGGAATGTGGTTTGGATTAAAATGCTTCTAACAATGAAATTTTTTTCAAGCGAATAAAAAAATTAGTTCTTATCGTCTCCCATAGATTGTGCTGTACCTTAAATTAATCAAAAAGAAGCATAAAACACTCAAGCACTCAGTTACAGATCACTTTATTTTGTCAAAATTAGTTAAAGAGTAATAATTTGCACAATCCATTAGCATAGCTCAATGAGTGCTCTTTTTGTAGCTTGAGTCACATTCAAATGGAACTCCAGTTCAATTCATGTGTTCACTAGCACTGCTTGTGGAATTGACGGTATCACATGCATGATTCTTGTCTTATTCAATTTCAGCCACAGCAGAAGCATACACTTTGTTCTTTTTCACTGGGAGCTGTCATTTCACTGTCAAAACGTCAAATTTAATCTGAAAATCAGGAAGGAAAAAAGAAACGCACGTTTGAAAACGTTAAAAACAAGCATACGGACAAGTAGCGCCATCTATGATCGAAATCCGGAACTCATTATTTTCATTCGCTTGAAGAAAACTTTTCATCCTGAGAATCATTTTAGCCCAAACCGCACACCTGTTCGACAATTACTTGATTTTTTATTGAATTTTGAAATGTGCCTTGTATATATATATCATCAGCATATGACTTAATATTTTTAGTATACCCAAAAGTGAATGTTTCACTCATTTCAAAATACAGTCCAAAACTGTTAAAATATTACAATTTTTTTTTTTAAATTTAATTAACTATTAACTGTTATTTGTAAAACATGCAGTTATCTTTTCTGAACTTAACTGATAAAGAATATATTTTCTCTAATCATTTCAGCTGATTACGAATGATTATAGTATAATTAAAAATATGATCTCCCTGAACACACCTCACACTTATAAACACCCTGCAAACTTGAACACTGTTTGTCTTTCGAAACCATTTTACTGAGCGAAAAAAGTAAAACTAAATTACTAAAAATTATAATAAATAGAATCAAAATTATAAGAACAACAAAAATAAAAAATTGTCAAAAAAAGTTATTTTACATTCTGATTTTTCCTGACTGAATCAGATGAAATGCATATGCTTTATTTTACTCAAGTAGTAGTAAAATTTTCTACAAAAACTCATAGGCCAATTTAAAAGTTTTATAATACTTCAGTCCGATTAAAACAATTATGATTTAATAGAAGGATTTTGATATCATCATAAGTTAAAAAAGTATTAAAAACACACATGATTTTTTTCTCTTCCAACAAATAATCATTAAACTTTTAAATCTCATCTATACTGTTAAATGGGGGGGGGGGGGGTTACAGGTGCTTATAAATATTATAAGACCTAAGCAAAACCACAAAGTGGAAATAAACTAATTTTATTACATCCCATAATAACAACAACAATAAAATCAAGCTATTGTTCGTGTTAGCTTCAATCTTATTATTGGCGAAATTATTACATATAACTGAATAATAATATTCTAATATGTTTATGCTGGTTTTAAAATATTTAATTTGAATTTTATAATAATGGGCAGTTATGTATTAATTTCATACTCTCTCAAAAACAAATGCAGACTCTGTGTTAGTAAAAAGAAAGAGGGGGGGGGGGGGGTAGAGACACACAGAACGGAAATAATATGGCACAACATTTTCTTCACTAATTTCACTTTATTATTATTATTATTATAATTGAAGTAAAAAAAATATATATATTTACGTAATGGATTCTTTTTCAAAGCCATTTAATTCTACGCATAATTTCTTACAACTACTGTCAATAACAACTTTTCTTTTTTTCATTGATTTTTCCGTTTACTTTCACACATGTAATTTTATTTCCATTATATACATGTACTAGCAAAACCTGTGGCTTTGCATGCATGCATAGTTGTTGAAATATGACAAATAGAATATGTGTGTCTCTGAAATGGATGTGGAATTAATTTAATATTATATAAAATTCCATAGAAATCGTAATTTAGAACATTCTCCACTTATTTCAACCTTTTAAATTTCGAATTTTTTTAGAAACCATTCTTAGATAATATTTGTGTCTTAAAAGTAATCGCCAAATTTAAAGTTTCTAGCCCCTTGAGTACCACAAAAATCGTAAGTTCAGAATGTCTTTTCTCTCTTACACACTTTAAAATTTTGAGTTAAAAAAAAAAAAATTGTTCTGTGCATGCATTTGCGTCTTAAAAGTAGCAGCCAGATCAAATTTCAAATTTATATCCTTAACAATACCATAGAAATAGTAATATAGAACGTTTTTAGGACTTTTCCGCCCGTTCTACACTTTAAATTTCTTTTTATCATAAGCCATTCTTACCAAGCATCTGTGCTTTAAAAATAACCCCCAAGCCATATTACTAGTTTCTACCAAAAATCATAGTTTAGAAAGATTTTTATCTTCTGCACCCTTTTAAATTTCGATTTTTTTTTTTTTTTTTTTTTTTTTTTTAATTAAACACTGTTCTGTGCGTGCATTTGCAACTTAAAAGAAGTAACGATATCAAATTTCAATTTTCTATCCTTAACAATTCCGTAGAAACAGTAATATAGAACAGTTTTCACGTATTTCACCCTTTTAAATTTTGATTTTTTTTTAGAAATCGTTTTTAGAAAGCATTTACATATCAAGTAAATATCATGCCAAATTTCAGGTTTCTAGCCCCTTCACTATCACAAAAATCGCAATTTTAGAACGCTTTTGCTCCTACACCTCCTTGGGGGTGGTGGCATCGGCATAAAATATAGTCTATGTTTGAACAGAGACTGTCACCATCAAAATGCCACCATTACTTTTGAAATCGGTTCGGTAGTTCCAGAGATTAGCCTCTACAAACAAACAAACCTTACTTCTTTATAATATTAAGTATAGATATATATATAGTAAGCTTTACTATAATTACAGCATGTAACTAAAATAAATAAATAAATAAATAAATAAAGATAGCTTATTTCAACCTAATTAATTATGTTAAAATAGCAATGTATTTTGTTAACATACAAAGAATTGGAAAACAGATTTTTTTAATAGAAAGTGTAGGAGATAATTCTAAACTTAATTATTTTGTTTCAAAAAAGAATCCTTCTGACATAAAAATGAAAAAGCACAAAAAAATCATGTATTATTCAGGGATTCTGAATTGATTAATTTTCAACTATAAGCATATATATATACAGTCGGACCTCGTTATTCCGACATCCGGTTTTCATATCACTCCGCTTATCACGTCAGTTTTTCAAAGTCCCGATTTTCTGTACATGATTGTAATGTAAATAAACTCCGGATTTTACGTCGTTGAATAATTTTCAACTCCGGATATCCCAACAGTTTAGGAAAATTGACAATTTTTCCTAATCCATCTTATAAGTATGGAAATTAAGCGGTAAGAAATGTATTAGACAATCTTTTCACAAACGTGTCTAAAATATCCATTGAGATAAATGAGAAATTTTACTTCAATCCTTTATCTGAATAAATAAAACCACACTATGAATGACCCACTTAAGATCCAGATAAGACATATCAGTCTGCTCGAAGTCTTTTTGTTCTGGTCAGACGGCGATTACTTGTGGTTACATTTGTGGTTGTTCTTAAGACGTTTTTCATCAGACTAAAACTGAAGCATTGCATTGCATTGAAACGATGAGAAATTATCTAACATCCATTTCCTAAACAACGAATGTTGATTACAATTCATTTTATAATATTGGAAAAAGAATTGACGGAAGCACATCTAGGGACAAGCAAACCTTAATTCATCAATATTTCATGTAACAATAAAAAAATGTCAGCATATATCTGATTTTTGTTATTTTAAATTTTGCTTTTAATAATAATGTTTTATTGCTTAAAATTGCAAAAACAGTTATGAATTTAAAATTGTCATTAATTAATTAAAAATACAGCTTGTTATAAACATATTTTTCTCTAACTCCGATTACCGCGACACTCCGGTTATGACGACACTTTTTTCTGATCATTAGAGTGTCGGGATAACGAGGTTTCACTGTATTACATTATGTAACTGATTTTTTCATACCCGAAATTATCTCCATAAAACAGATTATTGCATTTTTTTTGTTGGGGGGGGGGGGGGGATTTTCACTTTCAGATTATTAATAAGTTAGAAATGCAAAATCTTTCGGAGGGAGAAGTGTCAGTTTCACAAGCCCCACTATGAGGCATACAATATATATTGTATAGATATTATTATTATTAATATATATTAGGCCAGCATTTAGAAGTACTAGTTAATGAAAGAATATTTTATTATTTTCTTTAAATAATTTAATGCTATAAGTACAATAATAATTTTGAAAAACAATTCAAAAGTATTTTAAAATTTCACTATAAGGTTTAGTAAAACATTGTATTAATAAATATATATTTTTTTAAATAGTTTTACTAAAACAAATAAATTGATTTATAATTTACTTGACTCCTGTTAAGTTGCCTTTCTAAACTGTCCCTTTCTTGAGCAGTGTGTTGTATTATTGTAGTAAGCTCTGCTATTTTACTTTTAAGTGAATCCAGTTTCGCCAGATGTAACTGAAAGAAAATGAGAATAATATTTTGAGTATTAAATACGCAGATCTCATTAACAATGCATAACAAATAATAAAATAAAAACTATTAAAACATAACATTATAGCTCTGTATGTTGTTCCAATTTCTATAAATTCTTTAAGAGGGTCCGGGACACAAACATTTTTAAATTTTCTAAAAAAAAATTATTGCATTAAAAATTTCTCTGTTTTTTTTTTTTGTTTTTGTTTTCTCTTAAAAGGACGTTTAAATGATGTTTCTATCTTAATTAGAACAGAAAATATTAATTCTTTCGTTTTGGTTTGTTTTCAAAACCTAACTTTCAAGTAATGGTGGTCATGAAAACGACTCCTTGTAAAAATGCGTTTCTCTTCGTGATGGGTTTTTTTCCCTATTTCTCGTATTTAAATTATTATAAGTCAAGAACCGCTAAAGGTAAAGGTTCAAGGAACATGTATTTTTCAATTGTTTTACTTTAATTTTGATTCAGCAAATTTGAAAAAAATATTTACTTTTGAAAATATGATTTTTTTTTTTTTTTTAATTAAAGTTACATCATTTTCTTTTTTAATTTTTACTTTAAATATATATATATTTTTAATTAATATTTTTAAAAACGCTGAATCAAAATTAAAACATATAAGTTTCTGTTTATTTATATGAAAAAAAAAATTGAAATTGTACTAATAATATTTCGAGTTATAACGATTTTAAAATACCCCACTTTTTTAATAAATTTTATATTTAAAAATTTTAAAAATAATTTTGAGAAGTTTTATCGTGTTATTTTGTTTACATAACCACTACAAAAAAATTCAAAATTTTAACTCAATAAATAAAAAATATTTTAAAATGTGTCCCGGACCCCCTTAACATGTGAACAATCAAAGTTCTATAATATTCTTGTGTAAACTAAACAAATTTTGCAATTATTTAAATCAATTTTTAAAGAACGTTATTTTCAAATAAATTAAGTTGTAACACAATTGTAATTCAATGTCCACTTCTTTGCAAGTACTGCACTTAAGTACACCTAATTCTGTTTTTACAGGACTATAGGTTTAAAAATACTGAACATCAGTATTATTTAGTAGTAATTTTAGTCTTTTTAATCGTAGATTTCAGCGATTAAGTTATTAAAAATAATAAAAAAAAAATAGTGGTATCCAATGTTCGTAAACCATTAAACCTATATTCGTGTAAAAACATAATTAGGTGTATACTATAACATAAACTAAGAAAAACAAAAGAATGATAGAAAATTTCACAATAATTCTAAATTTTCATTAATATATTAATAATTTTTTTTTATGCAACTTGGATTATTTTAAGTTAAATGTATTAATATTTCTTTCTTTATTACGGCACGTGCCACTTATAAATCGTATTTCAAAATCAAAATTCATTAAATTTATGGTTGATTCTAATGTATTGAAAAATCCCATTTGAATTTTTATTCCTAGATATTTAACGCATGGAAGCGGCTGATTTCATAAACAAATGCATCGTATGAGCAGCATACCTTGCAATTTATTTTTGTGTAAAATTTTGGCATGTTACAGTGTTAATGCTATTGTTCGTGAATTTTTGGCGAGCGCACGGTCAGTCAGATCGGGTATATAAAGTAGAGATTGAGAGAAAATTCTGAGTATCGCCTAAAACGAAAATGCTGCCGAAAGTTCGACCGGACCGAAACTATTTGTATTCCAAAAATCACGGTTCTTTTTTCGAAAATTTTCAACATTATTCATTGACTTGAGCTGTATCAGGTCAAATGAGATACTCTTTATTTATTGCTACGAATTTCACTGTTTATAATTATCAGTCATGACTGACTCAAGGCGCGAGTGCAAATCATAAAGCAAGTAATGCATGTATGACTAAACTTTGAAGACGCTTTTCATGTGCTCATTAAAAGCTGCAGATTTAACAGTAATAGAACATTTTAAATTTGAAACCGCAGAAGTGTTTAGAATACTCTTTGAGAAAGTTCATGATCATTATAAAAGATAAATCGAGGTATGTATACTTAAAACATTTTGCAATTAGATGAAATTCTCATGATTATAGAAAAAAGTATTCTGTGTCGTTGATGAATTGATCACATTTTATTGTATATGAAAATAAAAAGTTTTGGTCAGAGGCACAGAGAGGCAACTTGGACCACAAGTATAATTATTTAAAAAATATGTTTTATTTAATAAACACGTATAATTAATTAATAATTATGTATATTTATGTATGTATTAATTATTTTTAAAAACATTGACCATTTTCGCATTCGGCCGAAAATAGGAAGATTACCGAAATTTGGTTTCGGTTTTAAAAACCTGTTTCGGTCGATCCTTAGTATAAGATATGGGAGTAGATCCAGAAGGAGATGTGCATGTCAGTCTATGGCAATGTTTCTCTCTCTCTATCTCTCTCTTTTTTAATGGCAGGGTTGAAAAAAAGGCCAAAAAATCGGTTTATTTGGTTTAAACCAGGTTTTCTTGGTTTAAAACGGGTTTTTTTTAAATATTTTTTCCTAATACATATACATGCATATTTATTGATTAAAATAAACTGTTTGAATTATAAGTAATATAACTTCATTTAAAAATAACTTAAATTAAATACAATAATTACAACCAGTTATGTAGAAAATTATAATCATTTAAAATGTAAAAATTTTTAGTAGCAGATGTTCAAAGAATAAAATGTGCTACATAGTGAAACATTGATACCTTGAAAATATTTTAATTAAACAATCTTTTGATTACTAGTACTACAAATAAACATATGAAGTAGTTTCATTAATATAATATACTTTCTCATGGCTATTCAAAAAAATTCCTTCAGAATAATTGTTATCTAACTACATGAGCAATTATGATCTTTTATTGAAAATAAAGCTTTGTATAAGGAATTCCTGGAATGATTTGACACTTAGCAGTGGAGTCTTTACACGTTTGAAGAAGTATTGTGCATTGTCATTTGACACTTCTCCTCTGAAACTGCCAAGTTTTTTTTTAAAAAAGCGACAGTAGAATAAACAGAAATACCTATTTACCTGCTTTTTAGATTACTGAAAACATTGATCTTAAAGTAGACAGTAGTTTTATAAAAACTATCATTCACCAAAACATTTAAACAGCCATCAGACTTAATACACAAGCTGTTTTCTAAGCTATGTTGTGTTACACATTACTTTTAAGTGCCTAACAAAAAATTAATAATATATATTTTTAGGTATTTTTATGAGACTTTTTTCTATTATGTCTCAAGCGAACCGTTTCGATCTCTCCTACCCCATTTTCTTGTCAGATCCAAATAGGGGGTTTGATTATGTTATAGAAGATTTAAATATATCTTGTTACATATTTTAGTTAAAAGTAAACAGGTGCTTAACTAGCACAAAAAATTTCGATGTCCTATTATTCGACTTCATATCCTGAGTCTTTTTTTTTTTTAATTCTTAAAAGATAATCTCACCAATCAAGAAAACTTTCTTTTTGCAGCTTGACGGAAATCTTAGAGATCATTTTATGTTATTAATTGCTGTTAATAATCTGTATTTTCACAAATCAAAATATTTTATGCTAAATATTGGATATTTTAAATCTATTTTATCTTTGCTGAATTCGCATAAGTTTTCTCTTTAGAGCCCCAGATATGTTCATCATCACACGCAATTTCAATTCTACATGCAATATACAAACATGACCTAGACCTAGACTTTCATGGTGACTGTTGAGATTAGGACTGGGCGATGTAGAAATTTCTTAAATCGATTTATCATCCATCTAACATCGCGATTTAGTGCTAAATCGCGATTTAACACCGATTTTACATTTTAGAATCTGGAAGCCTATTTTTTAATTTTTAGTAACAAAATACGGTCTTTATGTGCCCCCCCCCCTTCCTGTATTATTTAGTATACTTAGCTTTTAATTTTTCAAATAATTTTGAAAAGAGGTATATTTTACACATAAAAAAACTTTGAATGTCCCAAAACACATTTTTTTTTTTTTTTTTTTAAATTAGTGATCTATTGTAATACATTTTATAAACTCATTCTATAAGAAGTATTATAAAAGAAAATGGTTTTTTTTTTGTCTGACTTGTTATGCCTGCTACAATCGAAATTCCTTAAGGGGGGAGGGGACTTCCCTTAACCCACCCAAATAGCACTTCATTGCTAACAGCCTACATACACTTTTTTTTTTTTTTACAGACACAGATTAAAAAAGTTATTGAGGTAAAACTTAAGCACATTAAAAGAATTCAATGATGAATTTAACTATTCATTTACCATGATGAGAAAAGTAGTAAAAAAGGGGGGGGGGGGGATATGAGAAATAAAGTGCAATTTTATATCTTTTTAACTTTTAGATTATAATAAGATTTGTTTAACATAAATGCTGATATTTATATAGTGGATGGAGAAGGATTGAAGGTGTGAGCCTTGGAGCACATTACTGAAATTGCTGATTTTTTTCGCGGACGTTGCCATCCTTTAAGATTAGTAATAAAATATAATCTTAAAATATATCTCTTTTTAATGATAACAAAATGTCAAAAAAGCAGAAAAGCGCAGATCTGCAGAAAAATCTAATGAATGCCTCCTCCAGCCCTCCCTCATTCTGCTGTAAAAATAAAGTTACTTGACTCATTACTGAACTTTATTAAAGTATTTTTAATTAATTACAAAATAATAATAAATTAAAACTAAAATATTCCCATAATACCCTTACATATCAAAATTAATTTTTCATGAAAATAATGCAAAAAAATATAAACTAAAAATGGATGAATTTGGATATAAATAGTGAATCAATTTAAGCAAGATACTCAATCCATGTGACTGGCGGACATCCATTGAAATCGGATGTCAAATCTGATGCATGACTATTTTAAAATATTTTAATTAATTACAGAATAATAAAAAATAAAGAATATGTATTAAAATATTACCCAAACATGTGAAAAATGAATGTTTCATTAAAAGAATGCATAAAAATAAAAACTGAAATTCGATGAATTTGGATTTTAAATATGAAACTTTATTCTTTTTTTCCAACCATAAATACTCAATCAATTTCAGGAAAAAAAATATTATTAGTAAAAGAAAAATATTTCATGTGGATCACGGCCAAATAGTGATACACAAAAAAATGCATGACTATACTTTAAAATAATTCCATTAATTACAAAATAATAGAAAATATAAAAAATAAATGTTAAAATATTACTAAAACATGTCAAAAATGAATTTTTCATCATAAGAATGCATAAAAGTATAAACTGCAATTCGATGAGTTTGGATTTTAAATATAAAACTTTATTATTATTTTTTTTAATCATATAAATGCTGAATGAATTTCAGGAAAACAATCTTTTGAAACAATGCAGGATTCTACTTTAAAACATTTTAATTAATTACAGAATATTGGAAAATAAAAAATACATATTGCAATATTACTCACATATGTGAAAACTTAATTTATCATCAAAAGATTGCATTAGCATATAAATTGAAATTCGATGAATTTGGATTTTAAGATTTAAACATTACTTTTTCCTTTCAACTTTCCACTATATAAGTTCTTAATTTCTGAAAAATACACATTCCAATCTCCTAAACTCTGAATCTTGTTTACAAAGTAAATAAATAAATATCAATTCTTACTTAAATCATTGTTTTCTTAAATCGGAGAGGATTGAGGCTCGATGTTCTTTTAAATCGGATTCTGCTAAATCGATTTAACACCAGCTTGCCTTGTTTTCCTTAAATCGGAAAGCATGGAGGCTTGCGATGTTTGCTTAAATCGGATCATCCTAAATCGATTTAACACCAGCTTGCCTTGCTTTTCTTAAATCTGAAAGCATTGAGGCTTGCGATGTTTGCTTAAATCGGATCCTCCTAAATCGATTTAGCACCAGCTTGCCATGTAAGTGGTAGATACATCAAAGTAGATAAATCGTTTTTCCGATGTTAGCTCTGAATCAGTATTTTGTTTTAAATCGATTTAAAGCCAGTGGCTAAATCGCGATTTAAGACAATGGCTAAATCGCGATTTAAGATATTGGCTAAATCGCGATTTAAGACATTGGCTAAATCGCGATTTGACATTAGCTAAATCGCGATTTCCGATTTTAGCTTAAATCGATTTAAGACCAATGGTTAAATCGGATTTCCGATGTAAGCTTTAAATTGATTTAAGAGTTAAATCGATTTAAGGCCCAGGCCTAGTTGAGATACTGTTAAAAGTAGAAATTACTTATATCCAATAATTTGAAACAGCACACAAATAACAAAAATGAGAAAATATTATACAGGGTGTCCACTCTCAACAGTGTCCAATGGCTAATTCCTAAACCGTTAGTCATTGACATATAGTTCCAATTACAAAAATGTTTTAAATGGGGTAAAGAAGTATTTTAAAAGCGATTTGGGTCAATAAAAACATTTCTTAAAAAATTACGAAATTAAAATTTTTATACGATCCCCCAGTCCTATAAGTTATATTTAATAAAAGTTTCCTGTTACACTGGCAAGTAAGACAAAAAAAGTCCCGCTATTCTACGATTAAAATTGACCGAGTAGTTTTGCTGCAAATTAGGGGCCATTCACAAATTTAGCAGAAATATAATTTCGTCAGATATATTAAAAACTGGTTGAGAGTCAAATTAACATTGCAATATAAATTTGAAATCTTTAATCATTCTGACAATCTATATATACAATTTGTAATAAACATATTTAAAAAAAAAAAAAAAAAAAAAAAAAAACAGAATTTTTGTTAAATAAAATGATGTTTTTATAAATGACTTTTTTTGTCTTACTTGTCAGTATCACTTGTAACTGACTTGACAGTCACTTACTTGTCAGTGTTATATTAGGAAAATTTTACTAAATATAACTTATAGAATCGGGGGACCGTATAAAAATTTAAATTTCGTAATTTTTTAAGAAATGTTTTTATTGACCCAAATCGCTTTTAAAATATTTTTTTACCTAATTTAAGACATTTTTGTAATTGGAACCATATGTCTATGACTAACGGTTTAGGAATTAGCCATTGGGCACCGTTGAGAGTGGACACCCTGTATTAGATTTGTTTTAAAAAAAAAAACAATTGGTTTTATTGCGAAAAAAAAAAAAACAGTTGGTTTAAACCGTGCCAACCCTGTTTAATGATACGCCTGATCCCATGGATAAACTTTCGCGGCTAACTAATTTTTTTGACGAATATTTTTTTTCGGAAAGCATTAATTTTATCGAAATATTTGAGCGCATTTTCATGATTTCTCTGTATACACGTATTAAGAGTATTCAAACACTAAAACAGTGTTGCAAGAAATGCAGATTTATGGCATTAAACAATGTTGCATATAAATTGAAGAAATTAGACATTTTGAAGAAATTACTTTTGTTAATTTGTAAGATCTTGATAGAAGTATATACTAATTTTTATGACACATCGGTTGAGAAACACTGGTCTACGGTGTGGACGAAATAATTGAGCACAAAGGCTGGATAACTACATACAGTAAAATACTTACAAAATTGGAATATGCTTTAAAAGCGGTTTGCATTTTTGCTACCTACCAAAAAGAGAGAGGGGGAAAAAAGCTCTAGTTTGTAATTATTACGGGTCTGTAAAGTTGATTCAACACTTTTTTTCAGGATACATTATTTATTTTTAATTTAATGCTTCGTAAAGCTAACCTCAATTTTAATTTCAAACAAGTAAAAAAAAAATCATGCGTTAAGCATAGATTATGAAACACTTTCCAACACTTCCTGAATGCTTTAACAAAACTTCGTTATTTAGGGAAATAAGGTATATAAGTGAACTAAGTAAACATTTTAGAAAACACATAAAACATTTGAAAAACTGATTTCAGCAGTTACCGTCCATAGCAAATATGCATTCCAATTCTTTTGAACAGCACTATTTGATCTGTAGGTTGATATATATACTATATAATGGAGAAATTTAGTTTAGCAAGAAAACACATAACAGGTTGAAATTTCTCTTTCAGCAATTTATACTAATAGATTTAAACATACTTGTACACTTTTGTAAAACTCTGCAGTTAACCTAATACCTTTATTACACGCCATTATTTAGCTAAAGTTTAATTCAAAGTAAAACACTCTTAAAACTACCGGAATCACATTTCAAGAAATTATCACTTATAGACGGCCATGTA
This sequence comes from Maratus speciosus, assembly GCA_963932465.1. Classification (NCBI taxonomy): domain Eukaryota; kingdom Metazoa; phylum Arthropoda; class Arachnida; order Araneae; family Salticidae; genus Maratus; species Maratus speciosus. The sequence goes on from OZ010791.1 coordinate 418,559,490, forward strand.
TCCAATTCTTTGCGTGACCCTGTATGTCATTTTATATATGTTTTACAAACATTTCTTAGTAAACCAAATGCGGTTCGGCGTAAAAATGCCTAACTCATTTAAAAATCACCTTTTAAGCAATTTGCAATCATACCCAGTAACCATTACGAATTCTTTTGAGTAGCCCTGTATATCAATTACAGCATTTATACACACCATATACAATGCATAAATATAGTGAAACATAAAAGCACATAACATAATTAAAAATGCATTTCCAGCAATCATCGCTACTTTACAGTACTTCGGGTACAATATAGTATCTGAAATCTTTTGTGTGTCCCTGTAAATGCTCTGCATTTCGTATTATCCATGAAATAAGCTATAGTAAACCTTAGCGACGTATATCTATTTCATTATACGTGTAATAGTTTAACATAATTAAAATACGCCGGAAAAATTCCCTCCACTTCTATATCATTATGTAAAGAAATTCTTTTGTGCGGCCCTGTAAATGAATAATAACTATTTTTTGGGCCGCATATTGTACAGAAAATGCATATTTTGGTCAACTTGATAAATGCATATCAATTTATTATGTTTGAAAGCATGTAACATCATTAAAAATCATTTTAAACGATTTTTTCTCATAGGCCGTAATGTAACGGAAAACTTTTGACTGTCCCTGTAAATGAACTAAATATGCTACAAACTTCATTTGCAATAGGGTTCGTGCTATGGTAGAGGTCACTAGCATCCAAAAATTTCAGAACGATCCGAGTATATTTACAGGAGTTAGAGCGGGTACACACGGCCATATCATGTACCCGAGTCATGTCCACGGACAGAAAATTAATAGCTTCTAAATAGCTAAACAGATCGCAGCTGAAAAAAAAAAAAAAACTTTAGTATGAAAGAGAAGCTTGTTAATAATTTTAAATTTTGCAAGACGTTTCACGTTTTATCTGTTTAAAATAACTATCTAAAAAAATACTCTAAAAAAATCTAATGTAAAAATCACACTATCAATTCCACGGACAAGGTAAAAACAGTTTGTAAAGTTTATAATATAGTATAATAACATAGAATAACATATATAATGATATAATATTAATTACAAAAAACTTAATTCAGCAAAGTCATTCAACTGAGTTTAATTTTAACGCGTTACAAATAGTAATGCACAATTTTAATAAAATATTTCTCAGAGTGACGCAGTTAGTATATCCACACCTGGGATTGGTTTTGAACCACTGAATAAAATGAACAATTTCGCTGTGTGATACAATACGTAAGACATAAAAACCGACATAATGAAAAGCACAAACAACCATAATAAATTTAGCATTTATGTGTTTAAAGGTTTCATAAAAGAGTATCTTCTTTAACCTTCAGAGGGGAAAAAAAAAAGAAGAGAACGAGGAAAAGATATAGTAGTAACACACATACTACTTTGCTGCTATTACCCCTAACTTCTTTTTTTTTTTTTCCATTAATTTTGTGTTGAAATAGAGGCGCCTATTATAAAGCTTTGAAATAGCTGAATGGCAAACATTTTATGCTATTTATGTTTTTGTCTACTTTGGTTTTTTACACATCATATTTTTACCTTTAACACAAGGGTTTTCTATGCATCTTATCAGTTTTTTAAATAATCTCGGAGAACACCGAACCCCCTCCCCCCTTTTCTTCGATGTGCCAGTGTTTCTGATGATCTGGGAAAATATAGGCATAATAATATGTTAGATAGGTTCAAAGCAATGTAAAACATCTTTCTCTACCCTTAATTTAACTTATATATATATATATATATATATATAAACATGCCATCTTTATTTAGAATTTTGGTTAACCTTTAACTGATGTGACAGAAATTGTAACATAACTACTGTGAAGCTGTCTGTCAGACCGCACCATCTAAAGATGAAAAAAAGGCGCGATTAACTCATAGAATGGTGGGTTTTTTTCCCCCTATGCTTTTTGTACAGGACTGTTATAATCAAAATTCACCTATTCAAAAGTTTCTGGTGATAGAACTAATATTCCAAACGAAACAAAATTTCGGTAGCGCTTGTAGTTAAACTGAAAGTTACAGGTTAAACTATAAAAATTGAAAAAATTAGCGGTCTGTGAGACCGGTAACATCAGTTAAAGATTAATATTGTTATATTTAAGATAAATTTTCATCCAAAGGTATTATAGTATATATAATTTAGCATTGAAAATTTACGTTTCTAGGAGAATTACCCGACTGCATAAAAATTTAAATGTTTATCAGAAACAGAATCAATAAAGCTTCCCAAATCTATTAATACCTGATATCATCATCATCTTAATCTGACCAAATAACTGAATTTTGAGGGAAAATATCTACAGATCACAAGTTGCATTAGCAGTGTTACAAAATTTAAATAATGCAACAGTATTCGGAATAAATTTGCTGCAGTAGGAATTTATTTCAAGCCAAAACGCCGAGCGATATTAAATTCAGTATAACATTGTAATTGAGAAACCGGATGTGTAGCGGTACATAATATCCATCATATGCAAATCGTTTTGAAAGCATCGTAATTTAAACTGGGCTTTCAAGAAAAATGACTCTCTAAGGATTATTATTTATACGACTTTTACAGAGAGAAAAGGGAAAAAAAGCGTCACAGCTGTCACAAACGAAATTAAAAAAAATCCTCCTCACAGGCAGGGTTGGTATTTTATTTCTAACTAGATATTAGATTAGTCTGAATGAGCAAATGGTTTTTCAAATCGTTTTCCAATACAGATTATCATTATCATTTGTTGCATGAAATGGATAACTGCTGCGTCATGAATTGTTCTAGAGGCATTTACGTATTACAAGAGAATAAATTTAATAAATAAATCAATATTATATAGATTTAAAAAAAAAAAAATACGAGGCTTATTAAATGACGAAATCATGCACTAAACATGAAAAAAAAATTTTTAGACGGAAGTTAAAAAATAATTATTTGAGATACAAGCGTGATTTAGGACGTTAGTTTGTTATTTATTTTCAACTAAATTTGTCAGGCGATACTTCAAAATAACATTGTGAACATGAGATGATTCAACCCGAGTTACACGGGTTACATAACATATGCGAGAATCGTTTTGAATCTAAAACTGTAGAGGAAAGTAGGGCAATGGCCGCTCACTTACGGGAAAACATGAATAGCTAGTCAAATTTGGACAAAAAAATCAATATTTTATTAACGAAGTATATATAACTCCAAAGCATAAGGAACAGTTTGCAATCAACTAATTTTCATAAAAGTTTTAGGATTTTTTTTTTTTTTTTATCGTTTTATTTAAATAACCATCGATTGAGCGGTAATGCTCGACATCGTAGGGTAATTGCGCTCAGAGTTTGAATACAACATTTAAGTAAGACAAAAGTCACATATGTAGTTGTGTGGGCTGTTCACACCACTGCAGACTTTTTGCAACCACTTTACACATATTGTGTTAGACATATAGTGGGCTACTTTTTTTATATTTAGGTTTTTTGATTTTCATCACTTTTTTGAAATCGTAAAATTCTACTTGTTTAATGACATATTAATTAAGGCGAAAACAGGGGAATTTTACCATTTCAAAAAAGTGGTGTCAATCAACAAATTTGAATTTAAAAAAAGTTGCCCACTGGCAACACTTCTTCTGGAATTCCACGCGAGCGCCATTACCCGTTATCGACATATTGGGTTTTAATGCATTATAATTGGCATAACAGCGCTCTACAAAAATAAATAAAAGCATGAAAGTACAGCTAAATCTATATATTTTGTAGACATAATGAGTAAATTAATATTTGAAAATAAGAGTGCACATTTACCTTCAAGTTAGATGTTGTAGAATTTTATAATAAAACAACTTCAAACTAATAACGTGAGGACACAAAAATACTTTCATGCCGACGGGCACTAAATCCTTACTGGGAACTTAGGATGAAGTTTGCTAGGTGCCGGTACCGATCGCACATTTTCAATTTTATTCTGTTTAGAGATATTTGGTGAGCGGGATTACCCTTCTGAGCGTCATTACCCTACTTTCCCCTAATAGATTTTAACATAACATAATCTTTTTAGATTCCTCATCAGCTACAGTAAAAAGCGTTTTTATATGAAAAATATCAATTATATACATAAATAATAATGTTTAGAAATTTCTTAAAAACTACAGGTTTAAATAAAATAAGTAGCCTGTGCTTTAATCTTGTTTATAATCAATCCGTATACAAAGTGAAAATAATTAGTTCAGCCATTTTTAAATCTTATTATACAAGCAAATACTTTTATGCGTTATGTAAGGAAGGAGGTCTCGCTAAGCAGGAGCAATCAATTGTTAATTGTGATAACTTTGCTATTATTCTTAACTATATCTATAAACTATACTTAGTTTTATATAATTACTTATATTACTGCAAATGTTAGTTTACATCACTGGCTCTCAACCAGTAGCAAAGCTCAGTAGTACAGTGGTGTGCCGCGAAAAGACCTCAGGTGTGTCACAAAATGTTTCAGCCAAGTTGTATGAAGACTTTAAACCTGCTTTTCTACGCTTTCAGTGTTAAAGCAAAATTTCATTAAAATATTCCTGGTGCCATTTTTCAGTTTTGAAATTAAAATTAGGTGGTCACGCCGTGTGACCACCGCCCTTGAAAGGGTTAAATGTTAATGTATATTAAAGAGGAACATTTTAAAAAAGTAAGAATTTGAAGTATTTTTATTGTAAATTTTAATACCCCCCCCCCCCTTAAATGAAGCGTTTTGTTGGTGTTGGAAAATAAAATTTAAAATTATACCAATTCCTTTGATACGTTTTTTCATCATCCTAATTTCAGAGTGCTGCGGAAGTTTAGTCATGGGTTTTTGCTCTATTCGACAGCATAAAAATTGAAATTATGCTATATTTAGAAGCAAATAGATGTGCGATAAAAGCGAAAGCGGTAACGCAAGGTATTGCCACCATCGTGACATGACGACAGTATAGTGATGGGATATGTTTGTGCTTTAAAACACATCTCTCTCTCTCTCTTTATATATATATAGAGAGAGAGAGAGATCTTAAAATTACATTAAAAGAAAACAAAACAATAACTGATCTATATGACAGATTGATTGAGCGGTAATGCTCGACATCGTAGGGTAATTGCGCTCAGAGTTTGAATACAACATTTAAGTAAGACAAAAGTCACATATGTAGTTGTGTGGGCTGTTCACACCACTGCAGACTTTTTGCAACCACTTTACACATATTGTGTTAGACATATAGTGGGCTACTTTTTTTATATTTAGGTTTTTTGATTTTCATCACTTTTTTGAAATCGTAAAATTCTACTTGTTTAATGACATATTAATTAAGGCGAAAACAGGGGAATTTTACCATTTCAAAAAAGTGGTGTCAATCAACAAATTTGAATTTAAAAAAAGTTGCCCACTGGCAACACTTCTTCTGGAATTCCACGCGAGCGCCATTACCCGTTATCGACATATTGGGTTTTAATGCATTATAATTGGCATAACAGCGCTCTACAAAAATAAATAAAAGCATGAAAGTACAGCTAAATCTATATATTTTGTAGACATAATGAGTAAATTAATATTTGAAAATAAGAGTGCACATTTACCTTCAAGTTAGATGTTGTAGAATTTTATAATAAAACAACTTCAAACTAATAACGTGAGGACACAAAAATACTTTCATGCCGACGGGCACTAAATCCTTACTGGGAACTTAGGATGAAGTTTGCTAGGTGCCGGTACCGATCGCACATTTTCAATTTTATTCTGTTTAGAGATATTTGGTGAGCGGGATTACCCTTCTGAGCGTCATTACCCTACTTTCCCCTAATAGATTTTAACATAACATAATCTTTTTAGATTCCTCATCAGCTACAGTAAAAAGCGTTTTTATATGAAAAATATCAATTATATACATAAATAATAATGTTTAGAAATTTCTTAAAAACTACAGGTTTAAATAAAATAAGTAGCCTGTGCTTTAATCTTGTTTATAATCAATCCGTATACAAAGTGAAAATAATTAGTTCAGCCATTTTTAAATCTTATTATACAAGCAAATACTTTTATGCGTTATGTAAGGAAGGAGGTCTCGCTAAGCAGGAGCAATCAATTGTTAATTGTGATAACTTTGCTATTATTCTTAACTATATCTATAAACTATACTTAGTTTTATATAATTACTTATATTACTGCAAATGTTAGTTTACATCACTGGCTCTCAACCAGTAGCAAAGCTCAGTAGTACAGTGGTGTGCCGCGAAAAGACCTCAGGTGTGTCACAAAATGTTTCAGCCAAGTTGTATGAAGACTTTAAACCTGCTTTTCTACGCTTTCAGTGTTAAAGCAAAATTTCATTAAAATATTCCTGGTGCCATTTTTCAGTTTTGAAATTAAAATTAGGTGGTCACGCCGTGTGACCACCGCCCTTGAAAGGGTTAAATGTTAATGTATATTAAAGAGGAACATTTTAAAAAAGTAAGAATTTGAAGTATTTTTATTGTAAATTTTAATACCCCCCCCCCCCCCCCTTAAATGAAGCGTTTTGTTGGTGTTGGAAAATAAAATTTAAAATTATACCAATTCCTTTGATACGTTTTTTCATCATCCTAATTTCAGAGTGCTGCGGAAGTTTAGTCATGGGTTTTTGCTCTATTCGACAGCATAAAAATTGAAATTATGCTATATTTAGAAGCAAATAGATGTGCGATAAAAGCGAAAGCGGTAACGCAAGGTATTGCCACCATCGTGACATGACGACAGTATAGTGATGGGATATGTTTGTGCTTTAAAACACATCTCTCTCTCTCTCTTTATATATATATATATAGAGAGAGAGAGATCTTAAAATTACATTAAAAGAAAACAAAACAATAACTGATCTATATGACAAACGTAAAGAATTTAAATTCAAAGTTAATACATTTACTAATTTTAAATCTTGTCTTCATAATTCTGTATATTATCGTAATATAATCCTTAATCATTTACATAGAATAAAGAGTTCATGTTCTTCTTATCTAATTAGCAACAATATTAAAAAACTAATTTATGATGCATTAAATCATGCTTTTCCAAAAAATTCATATATTTTTTAATATATAATTAGTATTTAAATGATCTTAAAAAACAAATTAACACATGCGTAGAAAATTACAAAAAATATATATAAAATAAGAAAATAATTATAAAAAATAAAAAATTGTAAAATAATAAAAAAATTATTATAGGACGGTTGGGTGGGTAGATAGAGTACGAAGGGGGGATGGTGGTGTCTGTATAATACGCAATGGTTAATTTATTTTTAAAAAAGGTGTGGGGAAGGGGGGCATTTGATTTAGAACTACGTTGCTAATACACATTTTATAATGGATGTTGGTTCGATACTTTTATATGTATAATGGTGCAGTTATATATATATATTTATTAATTCATTTTAAATTTATTCATATTCATTAATATTAAATAATGTTAAAGATTAACTTGTATTTAAATTTTAGCCTACTGAGGACAATATCATATTAATTTCTAATACGAAGTATACTATCTTAAATGAGAATAATATGCATGATTTATTCTTCCCTCTCCCCTTAAATTATGTGTATTTAATTTTTAAGAAAGTCTGTAGACACATTAAATGTAACTTATTATTTTCAAAATTTAATTATTATTAATATTAATTCCTTAGCCTCTTAATTTTAATTTTTATATTTAATTATAAATTAATTTAAGTGATGATGCAATGTTTCAATTGTGATATGTTATAGCGAGGTACACATATTTATGTGAAACATTAATAATCATCATTTTCAGCATTTTACATATCATTTTGATTTAATATATCAATTACTAATATTTTTTACTAGTTTTTTTTTATAATACAATTGTATATATTTATTAACATATTTTTAATTATGATTTAATTATGTAATCTTTTTTCTCCCTATCCTTTTTAATCTTGTTTCATTTTGAACTTGATTGGTGTTCAATGGTTTATTTCTCTGTTTTATGTGTGTGGTAGTGCCAAATTCATATTCTTTAGCTAATATGTTGCTAATATGAAGATGAAACCACACATTTTATTCGTGGAACTTGAGGCATTTGGGACCCGATGATTCTGTCTAAGTTCTGCAAATTTCCATTATTCCATTTCACTTACTCAATTCCTGTTGTTTTTTACTATGTTTTTGGATTCTATGTTATGTGTGTTGTGGGGAACTGTATTTTTGTCAATTTTATTCATTCTGTTTTTGTTGGTGGTTTGTGATATTTTATTTATATATATATACACACACAGGGTGTCCACTCTCAACGGTGGCCAATGGCTAATTCCTAAATCGTTAGTCATAGACATATAGTTCCAATTACAAAAATGTCTTAAACGAGGCAAAGAAATATTTTAAAAGCGATTTGGGTCAGTAAAAACATTTTTTTTTTAAATTACGAAAATTGAATTTTTATAGGGTCCCCCGGTCCTATAGGTTATATCTAGTAACATTTTCTTTTTACACTGACAAGTAAGACAAAAAAAAGTCCCATTATTCCACGATTAAAATTGACCGAGTAATAGCTGTTTAAAGTTGGAGCATATTTTTTGCTGTAAATTAGAGGTCATTCACAAATTTAGTAGAAATATAATTTCGTCAGTTATATTAAAAAAAAATGATTGAGAGTAAAATTAACATTGAAATATAAATTTGAAATCTTTAATCATTCTGACATATTAATGCAAAATATACAATTTGTAATAAACATATAAGAAGGAAAAAAAAAAACAGAATTTTTGTTAACAGCTTCAATTCTTTACAAAATGACATATTTTTTAAAATGTTATTAGATTACACTAGTCTGCAAAAGTTGCGTTATGTCATGTTTTTTAGCTTTTGATAATTGATTCTTATGTATTCTGTAACGCTGAATCCAAAATTGACCTTCATTTTTATATCATCACGTAAAGATTTTTTGCATGTCGTAAATTTTAAAGTTAAACAAAGAAAAATAGCGAAAATTTGATAGTATAAAATAGATGTGATTGTGTGTATTTTTTTACCGCTGAATTCGAAAATGACTTTCATTTTTAACCATCACATCAGGATTTTTCGCAAATTGTAAATTTTAAAGTTAAAAAATTCAAAGTTAAAATTGAACCTCCTTCCCCACTTCATCGGACCCCTCAGCTGTTAGCTCTAAGAATCCCAGTATAAGCCAAAAAATTGAATAAATTATTGAATTTAATTGAATAAGAAAAAAATTACATCTGTTTTATAGTATCAGATTTTCGCTATATTTTAACTTTAACATTTGCGATTTGGAAAAAAATTCTAACGTGATGATTAAAAATGAAGGTCATTTTCAAATTCAGTGCTAAAAAGTACATAAAAGCAATTACCGAAAGTTAAAAAACACAGCCATCTCCTCTATTTTATAGTATCCGATTTTTGTTATTTTTTTAACTTTGACAATTTATGATCTGCGAAAAATTCTGGCATGATGGTTAAAAATTAAGGTAATTTTTTGGATTCAGTGCTAAAAAATACTTAAAAGTTAAAAAAACACAACCATCGCAGCCTTGTGTTATCTAATCTAAAACTTTTCTGGCGGTAATCTACCCGAAATTTTTTGCCTTACCCTGTAAAATAAGTATAAATGGTAACCATCTAAAATCATAATACTGTTAGATTGTCATCGGATTTACGTCAGTATGTAAAATTTAATCTCTATCGGACATTTGAAAGTGAGTTAAAGTTCGAGTACAAATTTTCAACTGGAATACGATCGTTGAAGTTAAATAAAAACTTATAAAAATAACATAATTTTTGTTAAAAGAAATCATGAAAAGAAAGTCTCAAATCCTTACATAATAAAACATATGTTAAAGTACAATTATTTTAGGCAATCTGAAACTTAAAGTTAACTCAGACGATTTTTTTCGAAGCTCAGATACACATGAAATAAGTTCTTCGAATACTTTAAGCACTTGGTATATAACCCTTCAAAGCGTGGCCGAACTCATTTGTGTTCACATGCAGAAAAATGGTTATAAGTCACGTCTTTTTAAAGTTTCATAACTCAGTCAATTTTTGTGTTATATAAACGGGACCTTTTTTTTTTTTTTTTTTTTTTTTTTTGTCTTACTTGTCAGTGTAATAGGGATATTTTACTAAATATAACTTATAGGACCGAGGGACCGTATAAAAATTTAAATTTCGTAATTTCTTAAGAAATGTTTTTATTAAACCAAATCTCTTTTAAAATATTTCTTTACCTCATTGAAAACATTTTTGCAATTGGAACTATATGTCTATGACTAACGGTTTAGGAATTAGCCATTGGACACCGTTGAGAGTGGACACTCTGTATATATATAACCATTATATACAAAATTACAAAATAGCATGTAATAATATTATACATTAATTGTTATACTAAAATATATATTAATGTAAAGCTTCTTGGCAAATAGGATCCACTAGGAAATCTCAAAATATTGACACTCTAAACGTTTTAATATATAAATGCTATCAAACAAAATTGAAATGAAAAGGAATTAATCACAAAAGGAAGAAAATTCTTTAATAGAAAAATGTAATGAAGGAAAATAATGATGACAAACAGAGCAACACATAGTATTTAATCGTCAGTTGGCAAGAATACCACGTGTTGTTGAAAAATGCATTATTTCATAAAAGACTGCGTACGGATTTTTAGATACATCTAAATATTACATTTAATATAATTTTTTTACTAATACATATAGCGTAAAATGATGAAATCTAACACAACTTTATATACAGTGGAACCCGGTTAAGACGCTCACGGTTAATACGCGATTCCGCTTAATACGCGGATTTTTTCCGATCCCTTGAACTTCGCCCATAAGAATAATGTAAAAAAATCACGTTTAATACGCGAACGGTTATAACGCGATCCCGCTTAATACGCGATAAATTTTCGGTTCTTTGGGGGAAAAAATTACGTTTAAGACGCGAATTCATTGATCAAGATGCGAATTCCTTTCTCTTCTCGAGTGTTACCGATTTAGAGGATTTTTGTTATTCAAATAAAAAACAATGTTTCCGAACAGTATTTAATTTATTTAACAACAGATTAATTAAGGCGAAAATTACTAATCGGAAATAGTTGTAGATGTTTGAATTTAAAAAAAAAAACCCGCTAAATTAGCAAAACTGCAATTCTTCTTTGTTTAATTAAACGCATTAACTAAAACTTAATGCGTTTTTAGTTGCAACGCATTAATCGACAATAAAGTAATGTTGTAATCTATATTTATTTTCCGTTGTTATTCCAGTTTGTCCTATAAAAAGAAACAATGTTGATTCAACAAAGTGAAATACAATTAAATTTCAATCTGAATATATGTCAAAGATACAATTTTCAACCGTAAACGTATAAATGAAAGCTCTGAAGTTCATTTAGGTGATTAAATGCGTAAATAAGCCCAATTGATGCAACATTACAGAAATCACGTTTAATACGCGATCCCGCTTAATACGCGACTTTTGACCACTCCCTTGAAACGCGTCTTAACCGGGTTCCACTGTACTTTCATTTAAAAAAAAAATACCTGAAGGCTAATTCCATACGCAGATTTATTACATATATAATAAAGAACATGCACAAAAAATTTTAAATCTCTACCTCTCTAATACAAAAAAAAAAATAAAATAAAAATAAAAAAAGCCTTAGCATTTTGTAAACATAAAGTGAAGAAAATATGAACATGGAGAAAAAGCCATTTAAAGTTTTCATTTGTGTGGGGAATCGCGCTGGTTGTATTAACAAAATTTACAATATCTCGCGATATAAATACTGTATGGGTAAAAATGAGGTGTCAAATTATTCACAATTAAACGGGCTTTCATTTAATATATATATATATATAAATCGACGTTTTGACCAATTTGGAGGTAAAATGTCCCCTTAAAGGGAAAAAAAAATAGTTTGCAAAGAAATTTTTGTACAGAAAACATTTTTTTTTTTTTTTTTTTTTTTAATAGTGCGTCTTTTATCAAATTATCTTCAACAGTCTTAGTCGATATAATGCGGTTTCAGAGACCGCATCTCCCCAGTTAAGAAGTAAAAGTTATAAAAGTATGAAAAACTATAAAAGCTAACAAGTTTATATTTAAAATATACAGCTTATTTAACATATTAAAATTTTGTTGAACATAGCAATTACCGGTACAAAAAAAAGTTTAGAAAAACACTGTAATGTGTTGTATTTTCATTAGCTTTACCAGAAAAATTATTATGATAAGAGTTATCGACAGTAAAATAAAGTTAATAGCTATTTAAGAATTCAAGGATTTAATAATTACAACGAAAGCAGACAAACCGAAAGCAAGCGTTTTTCACAATGTTCATAAATAAAACCTTGTAAGTTGTTAAGAGCAATGATATGACAAAAGAGAGGTAGCGGTGCCCTGCCTTTAAACGCTATTCCAATAAAATGGGAGAATTAATTTACATGACTGAACGTATGCATCATTCTCTTTGATTGATGCGTCATTTTTCATTTCCTGTAATAATACCGGATATGTGTTTTTAATTTCACATAAAGTAGAAATATGAACTAAGTAAAATTAATAGTTATGGGACAAGCTTATTACAACTAAAGCAGAAGTTTCAAATCATGTGGCTTCAACAGCCTCTCGCAAACAACAACAGTCGATATATTACAATAACCATAGCGTAAGGTTATAATAAGGCACATAGGGTATATACTAGACGCAGCTCTACTAAGCCTTTATTTGTTTATTTATTTTTCGCGGGCCGCAAACATACGTTTGCGATGTTATCCGGGCCGCAACACATTTATATAATAATGTAGGGGAAAAAAAGATCTTTTCCCTTTAAATTTGCAAAAATTATCCAATTGATTGCCGTGTTGTTTTTATAAACAATTTTCGTATAATTTTTGTTTCAATTTTCTATTTTTGTTTTAATTTTCTTCCTTTTTCTTTTACTTGTTTGGGCTATCATATAAATTAAAATTACTTAATTTTTTTTTTCCTAATATGTATATGTAATATAGATATTTTTTTATCTTTTATCTTTACATTTATTTTCACATATGTGATTTCACTTTAATTATACTAGGGGATCGAACCCGGGTTTCCGGGTTGCAGAGTATACGTGAAAACGATTAATTTTTTATTGACAATCTAATAATTTTTTTTTTTTACATGTAATATGTATTTTAGATTGCCCACTAACACCAAAAATAATTTTTATATGAAAAATATCAATTATGCAATCAAATAAAGTTTTAAACTTTATTAAAAACGATACTTTCACATGATACCGTATTCCAGGAGTTATCAGCCGAAGATTTTGTGATTTACCGCAGCATTTTTGATCATTTCAGTGCTTTAAGCGCTTAGTTCAATCACATATCTGTTATTTTAATTTATTTTATTTTACTTTTTTTTTTTTTTTTTTTTTGCTTAGATTATTTTATTTATTTTCTATACAGGAAGTTTTTTTTTTTATGGAACATTAGACGGAAACAAATGCTGAACTTTTTACATTGTTTTAAGGGTAAACTGATTAATCTTTCGTAATCGAGCTACACGCAATAGAGATAAATTTAAAAATAATTCATGTTTGAAAATTATTTTTAAAGCCATAGACAATCGGTAAACTGAGATATAGTTTTCAAACAAATTATATCTTAAAGCAATTTTTTTTCCCTTTTTGGCGATGTTAAAATTTTCATTTGCATATACGTGAAATTTGGGATTTATTTTTATATACAGTGAAGCTTCTTTTAAAGGCTACCCCTATTCAAGAGCCACCTCTATTAAGGGTCAATATTTTTAGGAACGAAAAATTTTCCCATCACATAATGTTAAATTTACTCCTATTAGGGGCCGCACCTACCCCTCATAAAGGCCATTTTTTTTCACATGTGCCTTAAATCCTAAGCAGGTGTAATGAATTCCTGAATCAAAAGATAAGAGTTCAGCAAACAACAGCACTTGCAACAAAGAAGGCAGGGGGAGATGGGGAGGATTTAGTAACACAATGAAGGACCATAAACTTTTCCACAAGTGAGACAAACAGGAGTTCCCCACACTTTGTCTGACCTTTCAATCTGCAGGGGTTGGGTTGGAGGGGAAACTTGACCCTTTGTTATGGACATACAAAACATAACAAGTTATCTAAAAAAACTGATTCCACATTTACTAAAACTGTGAAAACATATTGAAGCACAATTTTTACACTAGAAATTTTATGCCCAGGCTTATGTAAAATTTTAAATTATGGCACCTAAATCAAGCCAAACAGTACATTTGGATTTGAATGACAAAATCAAAGCTCTTAATTGTCATGATCAAGGAATAATACATAGAATCAAATAAACAATATTGTTAAAAACAAAGAGAACTTATTGAAAGAATGTGCAGATTTTAGAAATCGCGGGATAAAAAGAAAGAGAAATGAAAAATTTGGTCACCCCTATTCAAGGGCCACCCCTCATAAGGGCCAATTTTCAATGGAACGGAAATGTGGCCCTTACGGAAAGGTTTCACTGTATTATTCTTTTATTTATTTATTGATGAAGCTTTAATTTTGCTATAGAAAATTAGACGGGGATAAAGGATATCAATTTTTATTGTTTTAAGTTCAAATTGTTTATTATTAATTCGTAATGGAGCCGGCACGCGATAGAAATAAATTAAAAAAATTCATGCTAGAAAATTATTTTTAAAACCCTAATAACTCAGTCAATTAAAATATAGTTTTCAAATTGCATTTGAAAGTACATTTATTTTATCTATTTAATGGTATAAAAATAAAAAATGTGCGATATTTAGAAATTTAAAAAATCGCAATAAAAATAAATAAAAGTTAAATTGATCGTCTGCTGTTGGCATTCGTAAAACGACGTCAGCGTTACGCACAGATATGTTTCTCCTTTATAATATAGATATATATATATTTATTTAAATGAACAAATAGCTTACAAGTTCGTATAACAAAAATGACCAAATATATTACTTAAAGATGACATGTAATTACCCGACTGCCAAGAAGGGTTATGTGTTTCACGCGTATCTGGATATGTGGATTTCTTTATACCCTCGAAACATCCCAACGGCTAGATGGATTTTAATGAATGAGTTCTCTATCGATTCGTCTTAACCGTCCGATGGTTATAGGATAGGTTTTGTTTTTATAAATTCAAATGGCGGCCGTAAACTACAAAATGGCGGTAGAGACGAAAAAAATTGTTTACGTACTATATTGAGGGCCATATCGTTGGATAGGTCTTTCAAAATGAAGACGATGTTTCATTGACCATTTTGCAGTCAGAAGCTCCGTTTAAATACTACACAACCTGGAAGTGTGTACTTTGGATCTTCATCTTTACTGTAACTCTAACCTTCATAATAGACATCTATAGGCCTCATCAAAACAGTGTTTATAGATAGGAACTAATAATTAAACACAACTTAAAAGTCATCCATACAAGTAAATAAAAAAAATAGGTAAGTAATATAAAAAATAGTTTCACATTAATGAGAAATAATTAATTAGTTCGCTTTTTACGCAGTCGGGTTTTTTGATTTTTTAAATTTAATATATTTTTTTAATATCGTATTCTAAATACTAGAAAAAAATTATAAAAATTACTTTTCATAAACTCTATTCTTATAAAGGATATACAGTCTTATTACGTAATGTTTACAATATTAAAATAGCAGGTAATTATCCACAACTAAAATCGTATAAACAGTTTAAAAAACAATTATTCAGTAATTTAATAAAAAAATTTAGTTGGTAGGTAGTACAGAGAAAACAGGTACCATTTTTGATAATAATGAGTAAAAAAGTCAAATGTTACACTTCAGACATTTAGAAATTAATAAAAACGCGACTGTATCAAACCATTAAAGAAAAGAAAAGAGAAAAAAAAAAAAAAAAAAGATAAATTCAACAACGCTGATAAAACGCAGGAATTTTAAACGCATAAAAAATATTTTCGTAAAATAAGAATAGTACATATAAAAAAAAAAGTGCTATAAAAAATCTTTTTTATGGTTTGGAAAACTTTAATTTGCAAATAAAGCTTACGAGGGTGGAAGATAACAATGGATTTTAGAGATTATCTGATCCAAGTATTTAGAAAACTTACGAGGGGAAAGGAGGATCTTATTATAGAGGAGATGAGGAGAGGAGGCAGAAGAAATGCAGACAATAACCTTTACACAACGCTATGATGATGATTAAATTGTATAATTTAACTTTAAAATGGATAGACGAAGATGGGAAGAAGTAAAGAAAAATTAAATTCTTGGAAAGTTTATGATAAAAATAAATTAAATAACATATTAACATGGACGCCGGCAAAGGGGGAGGCGGGAAGCAGGGGAGAGCAATTGCCCATCCCTAAATTTTCAAATTTAGTTAACTAAATTTTCTTTTCTCATGAATTTGAAAAACATAAAATTTATTTTTCTCAAACGATTTAAAATAATTAAGTATTTAGAGAAAAATGAACTGAGGATTTTTCGTCAGAGATTTTTCAGTTTCCTTGTTAGTGGTTAATTCGAGTTTAAATAAGAAGTAGGGTTAATAAAGTTTAAATTTTATTATTTCAAAATAATCATATCTAATAGTTATTACTGTTTTTTACAGGTAACTCAATGATTATTAATTCGTAATACAACGTTATTTTTGTTTGCTCTTTGTTTCTAAACATACGCCAAAAAGAAAGTAAAGCATTTGGAAAACGTTTTATCCAACATTGGAAAAACATTGCTGGAAGATATAAAGCATTCCACATGAATTCAACCAATGGGTGTTGCACCATAGTCACAGATTTTTTTTAAATTTTCACAAATCTGAAATTTAAAAATAATTTTTGAAATATTGGCTGAGATATAGCCATTTGAAAATTGGTCATTTTTACCAAATGGCGGCCATCTTGAAATCTTATCAATGTCTATATCAATGAATCTTATCAATGACCCTAACTTGACAATTAATGGCTCAAATTCTACGTTTCTGGTACCAATTTGAAGCTATTTGTACAAAGAATGCATATTTCACATCAAAACAATAGTAAATTTTCATTTCTTTACTTTTTATTATGTGCAAACTGAAAATATCACCCCAAAATAGGGCTGACTATAATGGCCCATAAAAAAAAAATGAATCATTATGAATTTTTCTAAAACTTGGTAGAAACATTGCTCCATCTGCGTGCTTCAAATTAAAAAAAAAATTGGAGAGGTAAAATTTATTGTTTTAAAATTAATGCTTTTTTACGTACAGGGTGTCATTAACCAAATAATGGTCGTTTTAGAATCTGTAATGTATTCCTAATTTAAGAAATAAAGGCTAAAACAAAATTTTCTAACATCTGAATTAATGTAAAAGCATATTGAAAACCTCATTTGAACTAATTTCGTAGGAATCCCCTCCCCCACCCCAACAAAAAATGTATACAATTAAAAAAAAATTTACGCTGAAAAAGATAAGAAAATAATTTAAGGAATATAATGTATAATTAATTATAAAAAACAGATAAATGCAATACATATAAATGAGGATTTACTTTACATATAGGGGAGAGTGGGGTCAAATGGGACAGTAGGTTTTCTCTTTAGGTATCATTCTAAATATTTCATCAATCACAGATTAGGTGAAGCAATGGTAGCCCAATATTCAGTTGAAAAAAGTAGCTGATCTACGTAAGCTTGCAATTGTATAAAGAAAAAGATTAATTCAAGAATCAAAAGTAAATTTGCTTCATATACTTTTTATGCTTTCTGTATACTAATGATTTGTTTATACATAGGTGTAATAGTTTCCCTATTTATGGAACGTTATACTGTATATTATCCATAATTTAAACTATGCCTTAAAGGAGTATTTCTGTTCATACAAGAAGTTTAATATAAAAGAAGGTAGAGAGAGGAATGGGACATGCCAGCAAAGGGGGGAATGGGACTAAGTCTAATTCTTACTTTTTAATAAGATGAGCGTAAATTGCTAATATGCAAATATTTTTAAAGGATAGTATATTAATTATAACATTGAAAATATATTCATTTACTTCAAAATATAAATAAATTGAATAGATGATTTCTTAATATCATTTCTGATTAACAATCCTGAATTATCCTTCCAGTGATGAAGATACTGGAATTTGATATTGTAGCACAGACATTATCAACCTACAATCTTTGTTATATTGTAAATATACCTGACACTAGACTATTTGCTTCTTATAATGCATTGTTTTATAGTTGTCCCATTGTTCAAGGGCATTAGAAAGTGTTCCATTTTGTATTCTAAAAATCGAAATTTTTATTTTTGTGTCAAACAAAAATGATTTTCTCACTTTTGTAAAAAGTGTCCCATTCCTCCCCACTCTCCCCTATATGTAGAACCTATTTAAGACCTTTTCCCACTTAAAAAATTAAATTTATATGGGCAAATTTTTACTCCTCACTTTATAGATTTTCTACTTATAAAGTTTAACATTAGTGTGTAATCCTTTACAGTAGAAAACTTCTACTGTATATATATATATATATATATATATATATATATATATTTAAATCATTCAGAATGCATTAAATGTTCAGATGTAAATATGTCAGTTTATGTAATTTTTATTTCAGTATATTTAGTATAACTGAACTTACTTATAAAACTGATTAAAAACCTTGGTAGTTTAAATCTGAAGAAAAAAACTAGGTATTATATTATAAAGTTATATGCATGTAAGTAAATATTTTGTTCTTATTTTGTCTAGATTTGTTCCATGTGTAAGTTTAAACTTAGGCTTATTTCTCATCACATTCAATGTTTTGCTCTGGATTTGTATTATATTAATTTTTTATTTTTGTCTCACTGTATCTAGATTTTTGTTATTTGAACTCAATGTGAACTAAAATCATCAAATGTGAACTCAATTAACTCATTTACATATTTTTTATTTTATTTTATTTAAATTACACAATTGAATATAGTCAACTGTAATTTACAGCTAGTATTTCTCCAACATTTCAGGGGAAAATATTATGTAGCTTTTTTTTTATTTGTGTAAATATTTTTTGAGAATTATATTCTCATATTTTAAATGAAATAAACAGTACTGTAGAAATGAAAATTTACTAGTATTTTAATACAATATATAAATATTTAGTATAAATAGCTGCAAATTGATATTTCTTTATTTAATTATATAATATACACACAGCACATAAATTCAGATGTTAGAAAATTTTATTTTAACCATTATTTCTGAAATTAGGAATACTTACAGATTCTAAAATGATCATTATTTGGTTAAGATAACGTATGTGTAAAAAACCATTTATTTTAAAACAACAAATTTTACCTCTCCGATTTTTTTTTAAATTTAAAGCACACACATGGAGCAATGTTTCTACCAAGTTTCAGAAAAAATCATGATGATTCATTTTTTTTTTATGGGCCATTATAGTCAGCCCTTTTTTTGGGTGATATTTTCAGTTTGCACATAATAAAAAGTAAAGAAATGAAAATTTACTATTATTTTGATGTGAAATATGCATTCTTTGTACAAATAGCTTCAAATTGGTATCAGAAACATAGAATTTGAGCCATTAGTTGTCAAGTTATGGCCATTTACACACATTGATAAGATTCCATGATGGCCGCCATTTGATAAAAATGACCAATTTTCAAATGGCTATATCTCAGCCAATATTGCGAAAATTATCTTTAAATTTCAGGTTTGAGGGTTTCATTACTGTGTCTGTCTATGATAAAAATTTTAAAAAAATCTGTAATATGGTGCAACACCTTTTCTTTAAATTGGTTGATCTCACGTGGAATGACCCAGCAGCGACCATTAACAATTTTCAAAATGAACAAAAAAAAAAAAAAATGTTGCAATCAAAACAATAATCTTTGCATTACCTTTAAAATACACTAATAAGTATTGGAAGTAATTAATTTGATAATATAAAATAAAAACTTTAGAAACCTTACTTTTTGTTCAGATGATTTGACACACTGATTTTTCACTAATTCTTCTAACGTCTAATTTTTTTCCAGTCTGTTTTCTTTAAATTTTAATATGCATTAAATCTATAATTTTACTAATCTAAATTTTTTAACAGATGTAGAGGAGAAAGGCTAGGAATTTTTCTTGAAGAGATTCTCTACTTTGCGAATGATTTCTGGTGTAGGTTTAGAATTTAGATGGTGTACGATCTTCAGGCTTTTTGAATTCAACTGTTGTATTTTTTCATATCTCTTAAATATTCGACAGATCGTTACTTTGCTTTTTCCATCATTTTAAAAATGATTAATGGTCGTTGTTTTATCTCTTCCAGCAATATTCTCCCGGAATTCTACAACCCGTTTTAAAAATGCTTCATTTTATTTTTGGCTGATGTTTTACAACAAGGTACAAACACAAGAACAATGTGGTATTACGAGTAATAAATACTAGTTTAATTACCTGTAAAAAAAAGAGTAATAAGTATTAGATATAATTAATCTGGTAATAATAAAAATAATAATATCGTACATATTTTTCAAGCCTCATTTTAAGTAACTTGTTAATAATAAATTTTATTATTTTCAAAATCATCAGGAAAAAAGAAAATCCGATTACTTAAATTTCGAAATCCAGGAAGAGGCAGTGGTCAATCCTTGCCAGTCCCCGCAGGCGCCTATCATAAAAAAAACAACGTCGGATCCTTAAGTTTCAGTAATAAAAACTGAAAAAGAATAAGGCACTATTTCAAGATAAGCTAGACAAATATCTACTTTCAGGGTAGCTCCGATAAGAAAAACATAACCAACCCACTTGATTAAATGTTGCTCGTGAAACGATATTAGATTGGACTTTACGGTCTTAGTTCCAATCACTTGCTTTTGATTTTTGTTCGTTCTGTAAGAAAAAGGGAAAATAAATGAGGGATTTTGTCATTTCACTTTGAGAAGAATCAAGTTTTTTTTTTTTTTAATTTAAAGATTCCCGAAATAAAGAAAGTTTTTTTTTTCAGGGGGGGGGGGGGATTTTTTTTTTAAATGCCATATCATTTTAAAAAGGCAACATCAACGGCCTTCCATGGATTTCGAAATTTAATTTAAATGCGCTTATTAAAAAATTATGAATTATAACCAACATCAATTTTTACATAAAGAGGATGGGCACATTCAAACAACTTTATTGTGATTTTAATAGTACCTGAAAATAAAAAGAGTTGTACATATATTTTTTCCCTAGTAAATATTTTGCTTCTGTTTTAATTGTTAATTTTTTACTTTTTTTTTTTTTTTGGGGGGGGGGGGGGTAAATGAAGTATCTTTCAGTTTACATAACTAGAATAGTAAATGTGCAAAAGAAAACATAAAAATTTTTTAAAAGATTTTATGAACTTCGATAATTTTTTTGGAGTGAGAGGTGGGAAATTTGTTTGAAAGACTGTCTATACACATTGCAAGCCTTTATTTATAACTTTAAAAATATCACAACTCACCAGCTAATTTTTCATTTATAATATAGTTTCCTGACCACTTACATTTTGAATCACATTTGTATAATTGGGTAAAGATTACAGTACGCACCTACTGTTTAATTTATCTTGAATATCTAAAAACAAATCTAAGCTGTTTCCATCACCAAATTTATCTCCAATAAGACATATCTGGCAGATTATAAAATCCGATTTAAATAAAAAAAAATCCGATTTTTTTTTCAATTATGATTTTTTACCACCCTATTTTAATTGAGATTTCAACAAAGTTTTCAATTACTGTTTTTTTTAACCTTTTTTTTTAAATTTTTTTTTTTTTCATAAGTTAAAAGGATTTATGATAGTACTCATTATGGCTAGAGTTGCTGCAAAAAGTGCCGAGCAAGCAAAGCGAGCTGGGAACGCTTAGCGGTTCCAACGTGATTTGTGTCGCAATTCACGGGTGTTGGCGAGCGTTAGTGAGCAGGGGTCAGAGCCCCCTAGTATCTTTTAAACACTTAATATTCTTTAAAGAGAAAAACACAATAGAATTTCACACAATTTTCACTGAGATTTTATGGGGTTCCAATCCTTTCGAAATATTTATTTATTTAGGATTTACAGAACTGTTATCGACAAAAACATAAATAATAAATTTAATTTACCGGGTGTCCTAAAAAGGACTGACTGATTTTAAAATACAATAACTTGCAAATGGTAACATATATTTAAAAAATTCTTGCACGAGTGTTATGCATAAGGTCAAAAGTTTTTTACAGTGATTTTTGATTTTAGTTCGAATTTAATCTCCCTTTTCCGCATGGAAGCAGAGAAAGGCCAAAAAATCGAGCCAGTATTTAGTGCCTATTGCTTACAGCGCCATTTATTGTTTGCGATTCAAATTAAAATCGAAAATCACTGTTAAAAAAACTTTTGACCTTATGCATAACCCTCCTGCAAGAATTTTTTAAATATCTGTCACCGTTTGCAAGTTATTGAATTTTAAAATCAGTCAGTCCTTTTTTAGGACACCAGGTAGATAGCTAATTCATATTGTTGTTACAAGTAACTCCACGATATAGGTAAATATGCTGTTAAGTACCATTTTAAAATACGAACCTAAGTCCTAGATTCGGATTTAAGTTGAACAGTGTAACTCAGATGTTTTATGCATAAACAAGTGATAAGGATGTAATAAGTCATCGAAATTTCTCTATTTCAGGCATTATCTCCTTTAGCAGATATATCATGTATTTGCAGGGAATCAAAGCAACAATATTAAATCAAACAAACAAACTTTGAACTTGAAATTATAAAGCTTTTAAACAGAGTTCCTGCCCTAATTATTTTTCTTTAGAACATAAGATAATTAAACTTCAAAAGGTAAAAAAAGATCAACTATAAAGAATCGTACTGATGCCAGAATTAATTCACTTCCGACAAGACTTCAAAGAGATAGAGATTAATAAATGTATATTTGCAGAAAAAAGTAATATATACATATTTTTTAAAAAGCTCCTGAGAAATATCAGACTGGAGATAGCGACAGATCTTATTTTTCTCATTTACGAACTAAAGGTCTGGAAAATTAGTTGTAGAAATGGGCAAAGCAAATCGAAAGTCTACTGGACCGTTCTGTATCCTTAACTCACCCAATCAAGATATCAATAGTGATAAATGATAGCCATTTGAGAAGTACGACAAGGAGATTATATCGAGAAGAGAAAGATCAGATGGGGAAGAGAACGGGAAGAATTAAAGACAATAGATTGCTACCCAAACATTAACGTGATTCAATCTTCAGCAAATAAGTTTAACTAAGAAAATTAACGTGTTTCATAGATAATTATATGCTTTATTAAAAGAAGCATATTTATCGTCGTTCTGACCGACATATGTATAAGCAAATGTATTGTTAAAGTTAAAAATCAAATTGAAAATTTTTAGCACGTTGTCAAATAAAGCTTGGGTTACGATAAAGCTTATAGAAGTTTAATTAATAGACATAAACATTAACATGCAGCCTTTTAAATGATTACAATGAGAGATATTCGTGTCAAAGTATGAAAAAAAAGCACGAAAAAAAAAAATCCGATTATTTTGATTTAAATCGATTTTTTTTTAATCAGATTTTTTTATGTATATTTAAATTAACTAACGACATTATTTTAAACTTTGAAAGCTATAGCATGTCATTTTCAATAGTTTTATAATTGCAATTAATATAGAAGCTTGAAAGCAGTATTAAATTTTTATACTTCCGTGTAATGATTACATCATCTAATGTAAAAGCTGTAGGTAATGTAAAAGCTGTAGTAAACACCATTAAAGGTATCATCCAATGCCTCAAGCCTTACTGCACAAACTCACAAAAACGACCCCCATTATTACATATTATTTTAAATATATGTTATCATTACAATATATAAAAGGATTATAATTCACCAGCAAACAAATGCAAGACTAAACCTAGAATACGGATCCAGAAAAATACTAATGAATCCTTTGTTGAATGTAACTGATATATATTTTCACAAATCAAGATCAAAATAACAATAAAAACATTAATTTTATAATTGGCCATACTATAAATCTAAGCTCCTTTACACTCTTTTATAATAAAAATTCCTTATACTGACATTTTCAGAGAAAAAAAAAAAACAGGCAAAGTATCAAAGTAACCAATTATTTATCTACTTTAAATCGAAAAATGTGATCATGAATTTTTTAGCTGAGGCTAATTTAATGCTTTGTAGAGGAGAACTAATTTTTCTGCTATACCAGAAACTGATACAATTTCTATAAAGTGCAGCCATATGGATCTTTTTTCGTACCTGCCATCTTTGTGTTAAATTTTTCAATTTCCCTGTACTATACCAAGTATTGCTATCAACAGTTCAGTGTGTAAAAAGCAAAAGTAACTTCAAGCAAAGAGCTTTTAATAGTTTATTCAAGTTCTTTGGTTCAAATGTGCTTAAAAATAGGTTTGTTCACCTGTTGGTCAATAAAGAAGGAAATTCTTCTTTGTTTTATCCTTAACTATCCAGCGAGTGTCTACAAAGAAAGGCACGCAGAGTCACGGCAAGCAGAGGATTGCCGTTGAAAATGAAAGAATATTCTTTGAGTGTATTGAGAACATACACATTTATTTTTTGATTGCCTTGTTTAAATAATACAGTGTAACAAAATGACTGCCTTCCCTTATTTTTATAGCATATAGATGGCGCTGTTGCCACTGTCGGCAAAATATCCTGAGATATTTTGCCAAACATGAAGTGATGAAGTGAAGTGAATGTATGTAATCATGATTGCGCGGGTTTGGTAGAGTTTCGGCGAGTGTACGAAATGTATCTCATCTAGAGATGTTTTTTTTATGGAAATATGTATGTTTCAAAGTTATTTTGCGCTTTTTCGCGAATCTGTATATAGTTTGTGTGTTATCCTTATTAAAAATGTGATTGTTTAAGTGTCGAAAGAGTTTATCCAAACCCACATCGACACAAAATGACGCCCAACGTGAAAAAATCTCCTTCTTCAAAAACGAAATTAAACGGAACCGCTATACCAGGTTCAAAATATTGTCATCCGGACAATAATGACAGTGGATAATTGTGTATTTGTCATCCTGACAAAGTAAGTGATTAAAAAGAATCTCCAAATTCTAAAGTTTGAGAAACCATTCTCAAATCTGTGAATGTGATAGCCTAATTTCAAGAAAAGCGTTTTCCTTCTATAGTGTATTGCCGCCCTGGCAAATGAGTAAAAAGAATCAGCTAGATTCGTAATTGTGTGAAATCGTCATTTCAAGAATAGTTTTAAAAAGAACCACTTCGGTTCTAATGTTTGCATTCTTTTTTGATAATAAATCAAGTAATTAGTGCCATCCTTATGGAATAATTATTTGTGGGGTATGCTTCAATCTTCAAAGTTTTCAAGGTGAAAGTGTGCTGTTTAAAATCATAAAATATCTTTGAGTTTGTTACATAATTGCTGTTTGTGATCGTCGAAAATTCTTTACGCAGTTTAAAATGTTTTCGGACTGATATTATTTTAGTGACCTTGATCCCAAGCGTTACTGCTCTGAACGAATTCGGTGTATTTTATGCATGCATCATTTTAATCAATTTCCTACACCAAAGAAATCTGAAACCGCCATATGAATCAGCGAAAAGTGATTAGCTAAAGAAAGATAAATCTTCTTTTATTTGTTTTGTTACCGGTAAAAAGTTGAAATTTTTTTTTTGTGTTTATTGCTGGCCAGCTAGTGGTTTATTTATTTTTAAATGCTGTTTTATGTATGTGGTTTTTTTTTTTTTGTTTTTGTTCTTTTGAGTATTATGAAAGATTAATTTTCTGAAAAAGAGATTTATATAATTTCTTTTGGTAATATTTTTTTCTTTTCTTTTTTTCAATGCAATATTATTTGAGTAAATCAATTTTATGATTATTTGTTCTAACTGTGCACAGCGTAGTATATTAGAAAAGAAAAGTGATTTCAGTAATCGTCAATAATTATTTAGAATGTTGTTTATTTTAAAGAAGTAAGTAAGTACTTTATTTTGATATTTTTGTTGCTTTCATATTTATTTGTGAATGAAAATTTTTTTCGCATCAAATTATCGATGGTATTTCATATACTTAAAATTTTATGATTTAAATATTTCTGACAGTTTTATACGGTAAGTTATATTAGAAGAAAAAAAAGTTGCATATTAACTGATTATAATATTTTGCATTAATATTTACATGAGCTCATGTTTATTTAGAGATAGATTTTAGTATGGTATTAAATTATTTTTGTATGTTTCATCAATTGTTTATGAAAGTTTATGCATATTTACCTGTAAGGGGGAAGGTAGTTATTTTGTTATTTGATTATTTAATGGGTCAAGTATTGCATATAATTTTGTAATTTAAGCATAAATTTAACTGATTTGAGGAAAAATGGCGTTTCTTTCTAAAGGGAAAAAAATCGATTTATATAATTTGGCTACCGAATTAGAACTTCAGGTAGATGCAGATGATAAAATAGTAGTCTTGCGTGAAAAAATTATGAAGTGCGCCCTTTTTAAAGACGATGAACAATTTGTAAAAGAGGCATTGATTGCTATCGTGGAAGATAGGAAAAAACAAGAGAGCATAGAAGAACAAAGGGTTGAGGACAAACGTATCGCAGAGGAAAGAGCTTATGAGTTAGAAAAACTTAAGCTGCAAGCTCAAAACCATACCGCGACAATTGTCCCACAAAATCAAATGGACCAGATGCGTATAGATATTAAAAACATCCTACCACCATTTAACCCGGAAAAAGATAATATGTCGTTGTTCTTGACAATGTTTGAACGTCAAATGAAAATGTTAAATGTCTCCAAAGATTTTTGGGTCTCACAATTAGTCGCCGTACTTCCGAATGACATTGCTAAACTTATAGCAAGAGAGCCTGAAGAAATGTTCAAAAATTATGCACATATTCGTGACATTTTGTTAAAAAGATTTAAATTAACAGCGGAGAAGTTTAGGGTATTATTTAGCCGACATCAAAAAAGAGAGAATTCTACTTGGAAAGATTTTTACTTTGAAATTAGAAATTATTTTGAAGGTTGGTTATCCGAATTAGAAGTTAATTCATTTGAAAAGCTCTCAGAACTAATAATCGCTGATCAGATTAAAAAAAAGTGCCCACCAGAATATAAAAATCATTATTTAGATGGTTGGGACAAACTAAATGACCCTGTCTTGTTGGCCGAAAAGCTTGACATATATGAAAATGTTAGACCCCCTTTTCAAAAATCAGCAAGTAATTCAAAATCGCGTGAAACACAGAAACATGTTTTGTCAAAAAATTCAAATGGTCCGGAATTCTGGAAAAATCAGGTAACCAAAAATGAAGCTAGCGAACATTTTGGAAACTTCAAAAATATTTCTACCTCAAAATATACGAATTCACGCTTTGTAAACGATGATAAGCGTCCAGTTATAAGCTGCTATGGCTGTGGGAAACAAGGTTTTGTCAAAGCAAAATGTCCTAATTGTTCCCCATCCACGCAAGTAAAATCAGCAAATTTTAGTTCCCTACATCTCCAATCTTGTTATATTAATACACAGGCAACACCTATGTTGTATATAAAGGTAAATGGTATTACAGGGGTAGCTTACGCAGATACCGGAGCTACACATTCCATTGCTGGGGAAATGTTGTTCAAGCTTCTCCGTGACCAAGGAACTTCGTTCGAAGAGACCAGTGTAAACATAACGCTCGCTGATGGCATACGAAAAGAAACTAACGTTCTTCAAGCAACAATCACTGTTGAAATAGAAGGTCGTAGAACTAATACAACGATTTTTGCGTTACCCGGAGCCACCGGAAATAGAACATTGTTAGGCATAGATTTTTTGAATAAAATGGGGATTGTGTTGGATATGCGAAGCCAAAGTTGGTATTTCCAGAACAATCCAAGATATAAATTTCCTTTTGTTGATGATCCTTTCAAAACGACACCTGAAATCTCAACACCAAATGTCAAAGCTAACACAGTTATGTTAAGAGAAAATGAAGGTCAAAACCTATCTGCAATACAACGAAAGAGACTTAATGACTTGCTTGAAAAATTTTCCAATACCTTTCAACCAGGGGGAGAAGCAACACCCGTCGTCGAACATCACATAAACACTAGAGAACATCGTCCTATATCATTACCACCTTACAGATTATCACCGGCAAAGAAAGAGTTGTTGAAAACAGAAATTGATGATCTTCTTGCCAAAGGAATTATTGAGCAATGCGAATCTCCATATTCTGCACCAATCGTGCTCATTCCTAAGCCAAATGGTAGTGTACGTCTATGTGTAGACTACAGGAAGCTCAATGAGGTGACTATACCGGATACCTATCCACTCCCTCGTATGGACGATCTTCTACATCAGGCAAAGACTGCCCAGTTCATGACCACTCTGGATCTGAATGCTGGCTACCATCAGGTGAGTGTCTATGGGCCTGATCGTGATAAAACTGCTTTTGTATGTCCTCCCGGAACATACCGCTTTCGAAGAATGCCTTTTGGACTCCGTAACGCTCCTGCAACGTTTCAGAGGACGATGGATAACTTTCGCAACGGACTCCCAGATGTAAATATTCTCTCTTACCTTGATGACCTCATTATTTTATCATCAAGTTTTGAACAACATCTATCTGATCTTGAAGCTGTTTTTCAAAGATTAGACAAATGGAAACTTTCTGCAAATCGAGAAAAATGCAACTTTGCATGTTCCAGAGTAAAGTACTTAGGACACTGGATAACTCCAAATGGCCTAGAAGTTGATCCTGGGAAAATTGATGCTATTGTGAGGATCCCGCCTCCCAAGAATATAAAACAACTGCAATCGTTTCTGCAGACATGTTCATGGTATCGCCGTTTTATACAAGATTTTGCAGAAATATCCAGACCGCTTAGTAACCTCACTAAGAAGAATGTGCAATGGCATTGGGGTGCCGATGAAGAAAATGCATTTCAAGCCTTGAAGCAATGCCTGGTTTCATCACCAATATTGAAACAGGCTGATGAAATAAAACCCTTCATCATTCGAACCGATGCAAGCAATTATGCTCTTGGAGCAGTACTTCTCCAGGGTAAAGGTGCGGAAGAGCATCCGATTGAGTACGCCAGTAGATTACTGACTCCTGCAGAACGCAACTATCACACCACGGAACGGGAAGCTCTTGCTGTTGTCTGGGCTCTTAATAAATTCAGAGGATACATTGACGGAACAGAAGTTACTGTGGCATCCGACCACCAGCCTCTCCGATGGCTCATGAGCTTAAAGTCCCCTTCTGGAAGACTTGCCAGATGGGCTTTACAGTTGCAAGAATTTAATGTAAAAATAGAATACATTCCAGGTAAAGCGAACGTCATAGCTGACATGCTTTCTCGTCCTGCGTGTGATCATATCAGTAAAGAAGATTGTGATATTTGCACCGTAATGATTGATATCCCTGCTAAAATGCCTAGTAATCTACGTGCTGAACAAATGAAAGATGAAGAATTAAAGAAAATTATTAAAAGTTTTGAAGATGAAGAAAAAACTCTAGACTACACTAACTGGACTGAACGTGGTTATATTATGAACCAAGGAGTTTTATACAGGTATTCCCCAACTTCGGAATCTGAAGAAGCACAACTAGTAGTCCCCTCACATGAAAGGGAGAAAATTTTAAAAGAACACCATGACTCACCTACGGCTGGTCACTACGGTGCTGAAGGTACATTTAATAGAATATCCAAAAGATATTATTGGACTGGAATGCGTTCATACATTGCAGATTACGTCAAACATTGTGCTGAATGTAATAGGTATAAACCTTCTAATCAAAAACCATCCGGTTTGTTACAAACACCAGTGTATTCACAACGATTTGAAGTTCTATCAATTGATCTTTTGGCCCTTTACCAAAAAGTAAGAATGGTAAAAGATGGATATTCATAGTAGAAGACTGTGCAACAAGATGGGTTGAACTATTTGCCCTTACAGAAGCTACTGCAGCACAGTGTGCAACTACGTTGCTCGAAGAAGTTATCCTTAGATATGGTCTACCCAGACGTATAATATGTGATAACGGACCACAATTTGTTAGTAGTGTAATGCAACAACTTTGTTTTCTTTTAGGTATCAAACAAAACCCAACTCCCATATATCATCCTCAGGCAAACCCTGTGGAGAGAAAAAATAGAGATCTCAAGCCGAGATTGGCTATATTAGTAGAGAATGACCACTGTTCATGGGAAGAGAAACTTCCAACAATACGTTTTGCAATGAATACTGCTAAGTGTGACACCACTGGAGAAACAGCAGCATTTTTACAATTTGGGAGAGAATTAAGAACGACAGACGATGTTCAACACGACATTCGTGCTGTAATTCACAATGACAACTTTGTACCTGAAATTACACCATACCTCAAGAAATTTGCAAACTTCACCAAAGACATTAAGGACAAAGTTGAAGCCAAGCAAGATCAAAGAAAGAAATACGCTGACCGTAAAAGAAAATCAGGACATTGTTTTGCTCCAGGAGACAAGGTTTGGGTGGACTTACATCCAGTAAGTAAAGCCTCTAGCAATAAAACTGCAAAGTTCATGCCTAAACGTGACGGACCATACATTATTTTAACTCAAAAATCGCCCACCACATTTGTTATAGCAAGCATGGACAATCCAAATGAACCTCTTGCTACATGTCATACTTCAGCTTTGAAATTGTGTAATGACTCTGACATTGTGCCTGTTGCACCTATTAGGAACCGCGGCAGACCACCTAAAAAAGTTACTGGTTCCTCACCGAGACGTCCGCGGAACCAGAGGGGGAGGTTGTAACAAAATGACTGCCTTCCCTTATTTTTATAGCATATAGATGGCGCTGTTGCCACTGTCGGCAAAATATCCTGAGATATTTTGCCAAACATGAAGTGATGAAGTGAAGTGAATGTATGTAATCATGATTGCGCGGGTTTGGCAGAGTTTCGGCGAGTGTACGAAATGTATCTCATCTAGAGATGTTTTTTTTTATGGAAATATGTATGTTTCAAAGTTATTTTGCGCTTTTTCGCGAATCTGTATATAGTTTGTGTGTTATCCTTATTAAAAATGTGATTGTTTAAGTGTCGAAAGAGTTTATCCAAACCCACATCGACACAACAGTATATACTCATTTCAACATTATTTTGATTTAGAGTATAGTTATACATTATTAATGAAAAAAAAATGAAATGTCTTTGTGTGATTTTAATCAAGTGATTAAAATCAAGACTTTAATCGTGAATAAAATCAAGCTGATATAAATCAACATATCCTAATTTGTGTCTCTACTAGAGATATGAATGCTCGGGAAAAAACCCGGAAAAGTTGGGGAAAAAACTGGGGGTTTTTTTTTTCAGTTTTTTTCCCAAAGGCTTATTTTTTAATTTTTCCAAACTGGAAAAATTGAAATTTCATTTATAAAATAATGTATTCAAAATTTTGTAATAGCTACATTCTGATACTTTTTATTTTATTTAAATAATAATTTTTATTTAAATTAAATTTATTTTATAATTTATTTTATTTAAATTGATATTTTATTTGTTTTTATGTTAAATGTCACACACGACAACATTAATGTGAGAAAACTGATCTGTAAGTAAACTTGAAAAGATCCTTTAAAGAACCCTTCATGTTTTTCTACTTTGAAACACAAAACCCTTCACAAAATTACTCTTAAAAATAGCATTTAAAAATCTCCAAATTGAATCCTTCACAGATTGAAGAAAAAAAAAATCTCATGTCATATAACAGCTGAATCTTATCAAGTTATATATATATATGTGTGTGAAGAACTTTATTAAAAATGTCTAAATAGGAACCTAAATATAACGGTAATTTCTAATTCACAAATTCTGATTACATTTTGTACAAGTATATACAAAAGTTCACAATTTCACAAAAACAGGATTACATGAAAAAAATCTAGATATATAACTGGTAGGTAAGATAACTAAATGCAACTGCTTATTAAAAATGAATTCATGTGCAAAATTATGTCAATAATATGCCGATTAATGGAAATGGAAAAATTGAAAATTTAACATAAAATTTGAAACATGCATTTATTTTTAATGCCATAGCTGCAGCTAATCATGTAATCGGTAATTAATAAGAATATTTAACTATTTAAAAATAATAATAATAACAGCATGCATTTGACATCAATTACTCTGTTCAAGCTCTTTTCCTAAAACATAGATTCTCAGACTTATCTAACTATACATATTTTATTATATATAAATGTAGATTAAATAAACCTTTTGAAGAAAATGTAAAGTTCCTGTAAAAAAATTGTTGAAGGAAGATTTTATACTTATTAAAAAATACCACCTGTTTTTATAACGTTACGTAAAAAAAAAAAAAAATACTTTTATATTAAAAAGAAAAAAAATTTAATTTCCATTTCTTCAAACTTATTACAAAATTCATAGTTAATTTTATTAAAGTCTTCATTCTGAGTCAGAATCTGAATTAGCTGATTCTGCACTGCTAACACTAGTGATGGGCGATAACGAGATGTTTTTCTCGATTGCATGGTCATCTTGATAGTTTTCGATTGTGTAAATATTTTCTCGATGACTCCAGTTTGCCAATTGCTTTTATACTTCATAAATTTATCAAGAATCGTCTGCAGGTGAACTGGAATGAGTCTGCGTTAATAAGGACTAAGTAGCTTCGCCCGCTAGCGGGCCCTTCCTTTAGTCGGGGCCTCTAATTTATACGTAATCTTGTAATATGACACCTCGAACTGGCTTCCCGCTATATAAGGCACCGTATAGCAGGCGTGGTGTGCACGCACTATAAAATCTTGTAAAAAAATAATCTCGAACCGGACGAACCTCGGACCGGATCCCTGGGGGGGTCAAGGTGAGGGGAGGAGCACAGCAGCTGCATAATAGGAATAAGTCGTCGTGGGGCATTAGGCCTTTCCAACTATATGTCACATGAGGGATCTCGATCTAAATTTATAAAAATGTCCTCCCAGGGGGGGGGGGAAGTGGGGGGAGGGGCGTGGGAGGTGCATAACGTGGGTAAGTGGTCCCAGGCATTTCCGACAATATATCCCAAGGGGGTCTCGGGTAAATTTAGAAAAGTCACATGAAAGTTCCCGGCTAAATTTATAAAAATGGCCCCCGTGGGACAAAGTTGGGGAGGGGCGGACACCGGAGATGCATAACATCAATAAGTAGTCACAGACCTTTTCAACGATATGTCACATGAGGGGTCTTAGCTAAATATACAAAAGTACCCCCGTGGGGGGGGGGCGGCCACCGGAGGTGCATAATATCAATAAGTAGTTACAGACCTTTCCAACGATATGTCACATGAGGGGTCTTGGCTAAATTTAGAAAAGTATCTCCGTGGGGGGGCAAAGTGGGTGGTGCATAACATGAATAAGTGGTCACAGGCCTTTCCAATATGTAGCATGAGGAGTGTCAGCAAAATTTGGAAAAATGCCCCGGTGGCAAAGTGGGGAATGGGGCAGGTAGGTGCTTAATATGAATAAGTGGATTTTCTAATGATATATCACATGAAGAGTGTCGATAAAAGTTAGGAAAGTGCTCCCCCCCCCCCCCAAGGGGCCAACTACCGCACTCCCCGGAATACAACCCAACTTTCTGAAATTTCATATATTATAAATAATACCGGGTGGCTCCGTAAAAAAATTCGATCTAAAATGATGAAAATGCAAAAAAGTTTGAAAACTACCCCCCCCCCCCACAGTGGGAGCAAAATTGGGGTGGGGGGGACGAAAGTCTCATCATATGAAAGAGTTATCCAAGAGCTTTCCAATGATATGTCACATGACGGGTTCAAAAAATGTTTGAAAATTTCTTCTCCGACCCCTCCCCCCAGTGGGTCCACTTTTTCGCCCCGGAATTCACGCAGCTCCCCACTTTCAAAATTTTTATGTTTAATAAATAATAAATACCGGAAGACTCCATAAAAAAAATCCACATCAAAAATGCTATGTATTATAGAAATCTCTACGGTTTTAAAAATTTGTTCGCACCTCCCCACCCCCAAAATTCAATTTTGGGGGAAGAAAGGTTCATAATATGAAAGAGTAGTCAGAAAGATTTTCGAAGATATATCACATGATGGGTTTCATAAAAGTTTGAAAATTGCACCCCTGTGGGTTCACTCTCACGCCCTTTGAATACTCCCGGAATTCCCCAACTCTTAATATTTTTATATTTAATAAGTATTATTTTTCTGAGGGCTCCGACAAAAAACCCATTTAAATGATAATTATTCTAGATATCGCTACAGTTTTAAAGATTTGTCCACGCAACCCCCCCCCCCCCCCCCGCATCCTGAAATTCAACTGTGGATGGGAGAAAGGTTCATAATATGAAAGGGTTGTCAAATTCCGATGATGTATCACATGACGTGTTCGGTAAAAATTTGAAAATCCCCCCCCCCCCCCCCCGTGGGTCCACTCTTGCGCCCCCCGAAACTCACCAATCTCTGTCTTTGAATTTTTTTTATTTAATACATAATATTTATCGGAAGGCTCCATCATTTCACTGCTCATTGTCATACCTCTCTTTCCAGCTCTCCCCTCGATATCTCTTCTTGGCCCTTCTTGACCGAGAACGAGAAATCAGTTTTCTTGACAATCATCGAGAGTAACATGTCGAGAATGGAAGAAAATTGATTTCTCATTCTCGGCTCTAGTTAGAACCGAGAAGACATATCTCGAGGTAAGCGAGAAGTTTTCATCGAGGAAAGGTATCTCTCGAGGTAAATGAAAGGTTTGCATCGAGCAGACTTCTGTCGAGGTGCGAGAGAGAGAGCGAGAGAGAAATGAATGAGCATATTCCATCTACGTCATGATTACGTAGTCTGGGTTGGCTAGGAACTTCTAGCGTAAAGGAGGGAAGTCAATGAAATGAATGTGATGTAAATCCCAGCTAGAAAAACAGTAATGAGCCCTTTCTTATGAGTTAGAAGTTCTTTGGGTATTTATTTAGCTTTCATAGTCAGACTGACACTTGGTGCGTTTTTGGTTAAAGCCATAGTTTCTCAAAGAAGGATACAGATTAGGAGGCGTGTGATTTTGTTACATATACTTAAGTTGAAAAGGGTTTAATTCAGTTTGTGTGGGGCATTTTTCCATTTTTACTTTCATCTATCTTTACAAGAAGGAAGTATTGGATTCATGAAAAATTTGTCAGTTTTTAGAAAATATCTGTCTTTTATGTGACAAAAATTTTGATAACGCTCTATCTCAAGAAGCAATACGCAAAATTTAATAATACTTCATATTCAGTTAGACCTAGATGTAAATTGGTGTTGATTTGTTTGTTGTGCAAATAGCCCAACAGGTAACGCTGCTATATTTCAAAAACTAATGCACGGAATTTAATCAAACTTCATTAGCTATTGCTAGAGATTGGAACCAATTCCTTGTTAGACAGGTTCACTCTTAGCAAATATATTTGTCTGGTTCCATTTCCGATAAAGCTCTTTTGTTTTCGATCAATTTTGAAATTCTACAGCATTAGACATTTAGGGGAACTTTGATCTGTATTAAATCGTTTGCCTTTACCGAAAAAAGGAAAAATGCTGTTCGATTGATTCTAATGAGTTCGTGAATGTCTCACAAAGTAGCTACTTTGGATTTAGGTACCGATGGGCAACAGTCATGTTAGGGCCCCATTTAAGGACTGGAAATCAATTCCGTTTTAGACAGATTCCGTCTTAGCTGGTTTGTCTAGTTATCCTCCCATTTTTTGATAAAGCTCTTTTTCTTTTGACCAACCAGAAAATTCCACAGAATTAGACACGCATTCAACATTTAGGAACTTTTCCTCTATCAAACCTTTTACTTTTATCGAAAATGTGAAAATGCAAATCGATTCTAGCTAATGCACCTAAGAATAAAAATGAGTTAGAAAGGCGCTACTTTAGATTTAGGTACAGACAACGAAGAGTTGTGTTTCAATCGCTAGGGACCAAAGACCAATTCCGTTTTAGACAGTTTCCCTCTTAGCTGGTATGTTTATGCGGTTATCCTTCCATTTTTGGATACAATGCACCTGAGAATAAAATTGAGTTTTTAAATGAATCAAAAAGTAACTACTTTGGATTTGAGTACAAGTACAAACAGAAAAAATCATTTTGGAATCATTAGGGAGTGGAAACCGGTTTCCGTTTTAGATAGGTTCCCACTTAGCTGGTGTATGAGTCCGGTTATCCTTTTGTTTTTCGGTAAAGTTCTTTTGTTTTCGATTAATGGTGAAATTCCCATTAGGCTCGCATTTACGAAAATTTGAACGAAATTACGAAAATTATCAAACATTTGCCTTTAGCGAAAAAGGAAAAATTCGATTCTAGCTAATACGCTTGAGAATAAAAATAAGTTCGTTAATGTGTCAGAAAGTAACTATTTTTAATTGGAATGCAAATTTAAAGAATCATTTTGGCATCGATAGGGAGTGGTAAGCAGTTTCCGGTTTAGACAGGTTCCCCTTTTAGCAAGTATATTTGTCTGGTTTTCCTTCCCCTTTTACGATAAAGCTCTTTTTTTTTTTCGATCAACGGGAAATCTTACAGCATTAGATATTTAGGGGAACTTTAACTTGTATCAAATTTTTGCCTTTATCGAAAATGTCAATTCTATCGAATGCGCCATAATTACGCGATTTAGACATCGCACTTTCATAAAAAATAAAAGGGAACTTATTCCAAAACAAAATTAGCAAAAAGATATTAGAATCCTTGAAAATTTTAAATAATGTTTTTAAAAGTAGATAAATGAACTGAAAGTGTTTTCTTAAGTTATTTAGCGTTCCAAAATAGCGTTGTTCTTATCATTACTTTGAACATATTTCTTGATAACATATTGATCTTATATTTGAAAAACTTGTTTGAAAAGAGCGTTTTGAAAAATTCTGAGGGGTTGGGGTTACCGTGTTCAACTCATTTTGCTGGCATTTGGTTCATCTGTAGTACACTCAATTTACTAGACTTGCATACATAATACACATTGCCATACATAAAATAAAATTTGATATGAAAATCCATGATACTTATTATTAATATGCTCAAACATTACAAACTTAAAATATTTTACAGTGTTTTATCTAAACATTAGTATACACACTTCATTAAAGAAATTTATACGGAACATATCTTAATGATATTAATCATTTAGAGTTTATTGGCCTGTATTAAAATATAAAATGGCACATAATATTCGAAAGATAAATACTATAACGGAGATGTAACATTAAAGTTAAATTCTTAAACGCATTTCTAACAATTTGTTAATTGTCATAAACCATTAGTACAGAAAAGGGGGTAGGTTTAGGGATTAACATTTCTTTCAGAAGGCTTAAAAACTGATAAGATGTACGTATTACATAACAAGTTGTATTAAGATTATTAACAAATGTTAGAATACAGCTTTCTAAAGGCTTCATATCAGGTGCCCCTCCATCAATTGAAGTTGAATGAAAGAGTTAATGAAAACGATAACTACATTACTGCTTCTGTCTTTTTCACAACCTTTCATTTAGCTTCAAATGAAGATTGTTGATAATGATATTTTTACAGCGCATCTCAGTGTTAAATTTACATCGATTTCTTGGTATGTTTTTTTACTCCATCTATCTTTAGTTGCCACGTATTTACTAAAAACTTAAAAATTACTGTATAAGTCTGTAAAATAATAATCAATAATCGATTGTAAAACATCTCGATTGTCTCGATTGTAGATTCCGGGAAGTAATCGATGACTGTATCGATTGTATTTTTTTACGATGACGATTTTTCTCGATTGGTAAAATTTCGAGAATCGCCCATCACTAGCTAACACTGTCTGTCTGAAGTCTGAACTAAATGTGTAGAAAGTATGTATAAAAAGTTTTGGTTTAGTTTTATAACACAGGTCTGCAGAAAAATAATTTTTTTCAGCTGCATGGGATATTTTTGGTTAATTGCGTGTTTTCTTAGGGCGCTGAATCCAAAAATGACCTCCATTTCCCTCCATCTCATGCAGTATTGTTTCAAAACATGGGGAGTTTACATTAGAAAAGCACAACTGGAATGAAAAAATCAATATTTTATTACAAGCAATAAGCAACTATATTCCAAATTATACTTTCCCTCTTGACTACCCTTTGTATTTCAGTAGTTGTATCAGTGGCGTGGCGTGAAAATTTTCGGTGGTCATCGCAATTACTTAAGTTTGTGGTGAAAAATTATTAACTCTAAAATTCAATGGTTGAATGTTCAAAAAAGAAACTTTAAATCTTACCTTCACTTATACATGAACTCCAAATGTTCTGCTAAAACTGGATCGTAGAGTTTTAAAAGCATATTAAGAGTTTTAAAATATTGCTTGGTCATCGCCGCATCCAGCGATGACCGGACGCCACGCCACTGAGTTGTATGTATCATAGTAGCAGCTTATGTCTGTGCGTAACTGCTTCTGTTTGTTCCTCAAATTCATCGCATTTTCTAATTGTAGTACTGCGTTTCATATCTCTTGAGTGTCACTCGTAGAATATGAAATTAGGATAAGGAAACATTTATTGGATATGGTTTTTTATTCAAGAATAGGATACCAGATTTCAGGAGAAATTTTACGCTTACTTAAACGAAAAACATCATTTTTGCGGAAAAACTTGATGTGATGGGATCCCCCCCCCCCCCCCCCCCCGGTTCCAGTGAGTAAAAATCTAACAGTCAATAAATCCTATGCTGGTTTTTGGTTGCAGACCTGTGTAATCCAAACTAAAACTTAGTTTTGGTTTGAGTTTAGACAATAAAACTA
Source organism: Maratus speciosus (assembly GCA_963932465.1). NCBI lineage: Eukaryota > Metazoa > Arthropoda > Arachnida > Araneae > Salticidae > Maratus > Maratus speciosus. The sequence goes on from OZ010791.1 coordinate 418,598,362, forward strand.
AATCAAAACTTTTTATATTTGGTTTGAGTTTCGATTGGAAAGCTATACCAAAACTAAATATATTTTTTATAGGGAATGAAAATTATAACTGTAGAAAGAAAAATGTAATATTGTAAATATATACATTTTTTTTAAACGATGGAAGGTTTGAATACTGTTATTTATAATAATAACAGAACTGCAACAATTTGTTTGATTAAACAAGCAGCATTTATATACTTAAAAATCAATACTATGTAAATGGGATGTGTAATATATTTGATTAGCAAATTGTAGAGATATTGGCTGTGATTTTTACATTAGTTCAATTGGTAATAATAATAAAAAAAAAATGTAACTGAAAAATAATTTCAACAGAGACATGATATAATAAACAATAGTGTTAAATAAAGCGTGAATGCTACTGTAAAAATTCTAAGACTGAAAAACTAAACTTTTAAAAGCAGGCTTTGTTTTTTTTCTTTTGTTATGTAGTCATATAAAATGAAAATAATTTTCTTTTAGTGCAGATAAAGGGGGAAAAAATGTTTATTATTTAATAGTCTCTATGAAAACATAATTTATTTGGGAGAAACATTTGTGAAAAATCAATTTTTCCAGGAAAAATCCGGAAAAAAAAACGGTTTTTTTTTTCAGCCACTTCAATTTTTCCGGAAAATTTACATCTCTAATCTGTACAAGCATATTTGTTGCATTAAAAAGTTGTGCATATTTTCACGCTTAGTAATTTTAAATAAAATTTAGCATACTAGGGGGCTCTGCCCCCTTCGAGCTAAGCTCGCCAACCCCCGTTCATACACCGCAAACTCTAAAAGAACGTTAATCTGATTGGCTTTAAAAATTTTCGAAAGGCTGAATTATAATAATAATAATTTTAAAAAATGGCGATCTCCCTGTTAACGGGCTGTTTTCGTCTTTGTGATTAATTCAAATCAGAGAAAAATTTGAAAATAAGCTAATACAAAATTAATGAAGTAAACAGAATCTTTGTCTCCCAGTATTTTTTAACAACGCTATAAGAAAGTTCTTTTTAAATAAGACATTTTAAATTAATCGTTTTAAATCTGACGTAATTTTCACCAAAGTTTTCGTTTTTTTTTTTTTTTTTTTTTTTTTATATTAACATGAAAATACTTTTGTTAGAAAGGAAAAAATATTTGCGCTGTCTTAGAATTCATAACAATAGTTGAAAAGATTATCTCAAAATATGAAATAAATGTTTCGCGCAAATATATTTTTAAGTTTTAAACTGTTTGGCAGTATTATTGTTTGGCCATTTTAAATATGACGTAATTTCCTCCATTTACGACTTTTAACGCATATTAATGAATTTATTATTTTAGAATTTTCTTTCTCTCTTAAAATTCACGTGTAAATATAGTTTTTATGACTTAATTATCTGTGTTTTCCTGCTTTTAAAATGTAATCATTTAATTTTAATTTGAAAGTTTTTTCTGTTTATAATAATCACGAGTAAATAAATTTTTAATTTGAAGGAAATATTATTCCTTGTGCTGTTTTAAAAATTGGTAACAATTTCAAATAATACCCTTTTATAAAAGATGTAAAAAATATTTCTTGAAATGCTGAAATTTTGAATATAAAATGGAAATAAATTCCCAAAAAATAATAAATGCAGTCTGCACACCGCGAACTTCTAATGTATAAAATGATCTAAAAATGTTTAAAATCCTATGTATAGTTTTTGCTCCTATAAAACTTTTTAATGGAACGATTTTGACCAACTTTAACATTAAATATCACATAAAATAATTATTCGATCTCAAAACTGTCTGCATCAGCGTGTTTATCAAACATTTCTATATAATGCCACCGATTTTTATATTTTTGTATGCAGCAGTTTTCTTAATATTAACGAAGAAAAACCCCCGGTCACAAAAAATTCAAAAACAGCGGTCATGATAGTGTTAGTTGCTCTTCTTTTCCCGCCTTAGAATAGAGAGATTTTATTGCTTAAACCTTGTTTTAATTTAATACTTAAAGTCATGAAGCATGGTCCTTTAATCTGATAAAGATTGTACGGCGAGAGTGATATTATTGTGTATATTATGAGGTTCTGATATTATGCTATAAAAACTATATTATTAAAGTAAATAATACAGTAAACTCTCGACTATCAAGCCTAGTAAAAAAAAAAAAAGAGGAATGTTGCAAGCGACCGAGACAGGCAGGTTCCCGCCCGTAGGAAAATACTAATTCACGACAGGAAGAAGCAAGAAGGAATTGCAGAATGCAATAGCATAGACAAGCGGGAAGGGAGGGGGGGGGGGGTTAAGGCTTGATAACCTGTTTCGTTAGTTGTGCAACGGATGTTAACAAGTGCTGACGGCTGACGTTATTTTCTGTTTATTCTGGTTACTTTCATGTAGTCTTTTGGCGTGCTTCGTGTTTATTTATTGAAGATTAACGAAATGTGTAATAAACGAAAAAAAGTTGAAGTGACTATAGAGGAGAAACTACGAGTTAGCAGGAGGAAGTGACGCCAGCTGATAATATCTGCTTGCGTAAATGGAGGGACATTGCGTCGCGGAAGAGGGCTAACAGGTAGAAACAGTCATCTATCAAGGACTTTTTCAAAAACTAAAAACTAAGTTTTGACTTTTTTATCTTATGCATAATTTTTGTATGTTTAATAACTTTTAATATTTGTACAATCATTTATTAATAAACAGTAAAATAAGATTTACACATTTTTTTACGAATTAGGCGTTAATGTTTTGCTTATTTTGAAACTGTATGTATCGTATATATAAAATTTATCTTAAAATGTGTAACACGCGTTTTTAATATAATGGGGGGGGGGGGAGGAAGTGAGCAAATATTTATAGAACTCCGGCCTATCCGGCTTTTTTGTTATCCGGCCTACACTTCCGCCACATTAGGCCGGATAGTCGGGAGTTCACTGTATTTTTAAAATCGGTCACTTTCCGGTAAAAAAATTGCACTCGGTATCGGTATATACATTTTATGTTTGGATATGTTAAGAATTAAAATTTACAAATGCATTAGTTTCTCCCAAGGAGCTTTAACTATTTTAAGCTCCTTGGTTTCACTCAACCCCCTAACTCCATACATGAAAGTTCAGTTTTTTGTAGCACTAGCCATTTTCATGCCTATCATTGTTTTTCTACTTTTGTAACAAAAAATGCGCGCCTCCAAAATAGGGTGTCAATGATTTTAATCAGCTGATTTAAATCAGCGATTAAATCGTGATTTTAATCAACCGATTTTTTTTAGGAGCAAATAAGGTCTACACCAGATCCTAGTGATCTGGTGATCTTGCTCCACTTAGGCACAAAATAAAATAAAATAAAATCATTGATTTAAATCAAAAATTTTCTAAATGTTTAGAATGTCAAAAGAAAAAAAAAAATTAAAATCTACACTCTAAAATTGGGAGGAGTGAAAAGTTCACTTTTTGAAAGAGTGACAGGCATTTTTACTCTTTTTGGAGTGAGTTTTATAAAAATACACTCCTTAAAGAGTGGAGTTTTCCACTCTCTAGAAAGGAGTGAGATGTCTCACCCCTGAAAGAAGAGTGACTTACGTGTGCATTGCTTATTAACCAATCAGAGCAGCAAGGCGACGACACCCTTTAAAGATAAGAAAAATGATCACTTTTTCGTCCGCCATTTTAAGATTAACAGATTAGGATATCATTAAAATTATTCTTTGGAATACATAAAATGAAGGTAAGTCTTGTTTAATTTTAAGCATTTATCCGTGTAGATATGTGGAATGTCCAGATTATGAGCTAAATAGTTGTATGTTTGTATAGCAAAAGATTGATCGTTGAGTATTCATAAGTGATTGTGAGATTTCATGTAGCGATCTGAAATGTAATTGTTTTAAGGGGACCGGGAAAGCCGTATCTCCGCCATGTTAAATTCACCAACTTTATGTACCTTTTTCTCAGAAATGGTGAAAGATAGAGGTCTAGATTTTTTAGAGTAGTTTGAATAACACGCTTTACGTTTTTTAACTGACCATTTTCGTTCTAAAGTGATTGTGAGATTTCTTCATGTAGCGGACTGAAATGTAATTGTTTTAAGAGGACCTGGAAAGCCGTATCTCCGCCATGTTAAATTCACCAACTTTATGTACATTTTTCTCAGAAATGGTGAAAGATAGAGGTCTAGTTTTTTTAGAGTAGTTTGAATAACATGTTTTACGTATTTTAACAGACCATTTTCGTTCTAAGTAAAATTCAAAATTAATTATTAATTATTTATTGAAAGTCATTTTTAAACTAGCACTTTTTGGTAAGATTTCACTGCCTAAAATAAATAATTCTCAACAAATCATTAAATCCCTGTGTATACAATATAACATAGTATAAGTACTAAAAAAAAATCTGAGTTCTTATGTTTAATAGATATTGAAACAAGTTGGAAATTGCTAACGAAACGTAGCAAATGAGGTGCGTTTGTACTATAACTAGTTTTAGAAATATTTTTTGCACCGCATATTGTACTGAATGTATATTTTAGTGCAATACATGAGTGCATATCCATTTCATTCTTTTCTGGAAGGCTATAACATCATTAAAATGCACTTAAAATATTTTTTTTCCTATTGGCCGTCATGTAACGGAAAACTTTTGATTGTCCTTGTAATTAAACTATGCATCCGATTTTCCTGAAATTTGAAATGAGTCTACAAAATTTTGCAACAAATATATATTTAAAATTTTAGATCATTCGGAAGGCTGTAACATCATTAAAATGTACTTGCAATAATTTATTCCCATTGGCCGTAATGTAACGGAAAACTTTTGACTGTCCCTGTAATTAAACTATACATCCGATTTTTATGAAATTTGAAATGACTCGACAAAAGTTTGCAACAATTATATATTTAAAATTTCAGACCATTCGGTTGGATAGTTTTTGCTCTGTTATATGCGGGTGTTGAATTCAGACCCTTATCTCCGGGAGGGATTTCTGTGGTTCCGGAGGGGGGGGGGGGGATTGCACTTTTTGACCATTGAAAACACAAAATCTCAAATCTTCCGGAGGGGAAAAGCCCCCCCCCCCCCCCGTGCCACCCCCTGAAATCAACACTGACAGACAGACTAAACGACGAATATAGGGGCTACGTATTTATATAATTACGAACGCACCTAAAAAAGGAACATAAACATGAAAAACTCAAGTTTTGAGAAAAAGTCGATTAAAGATTTATTGCCATTAAGCTGTGAAGTACTCTTAGAAAGCATGAATAATTTCAACACTTATTTTTTATATATATAAACATGTGTGACACATCGTTGGAAAGACAAAAGTTTAAACTATTTAATGATATAAAAAAATAAAAATCGCTTTTTAGGTGTGTTCGTAGAATAAATACGTAGCACCTATAGTCGTCGTTCAGTTCGTCTGTCTGTCCGTGTGCCCGCATATAACAGCTCAAAAACTACCCAACCGAATCGTTTGAAATTTAAAATATATAATTGTTGTATAATTCTGTCGCGTCATTTCAAATTTTATGAAAATCGGATGTATAGTTTAATTACAGGGACAGTCAAATTTTTCTGTTACATTACGGCCAATGTGAAAAATTATTGCAAGTGCATTTTAATGTTGTTACAGCCTTCCGAATGGTCTGAAATTTTAAATAGGGCAGATGTGCCAGTAATGGTCACCCTTTGATGTTTTTGGTTCATAAAAAAATAAGTAATAAATATTTAACTTTAATTAATTTTTTTATAATTTCCCTTTGCATGTTTTATAAAACTGGGTTATTGTTGACACTTTTAATCAAACCAATTAGGAAGTAGAAAATAATGTTTCAAAGTTTTGCTGTTTTTCTGTGAAAATCTTAATGAAGAGGCTAAGAGCTGGCTTCGTTTAATTAATTTATATATTATTTATTTTCTTGCAAAATTTGAATGCTTTTGTTTGAGTAGCAATAGAAAACTTAGACTTTTATATACTAACGGTCATTTACGAAATTTCATTTATTTTTAAGGTTTTAAGAGAGGGTGTCTATTACTAGAATGGTTAATTAGTCATTTTCCACCAAAACTTTTTAAATAGCTGTTTTTAAGTTAGTTTATGTGATTAATAAAATTTCAATATTTTATTCTTTTTTTATGTATATATACTTTGCTATTTTAAAATCTGGCAATCAAACCAGCTAGGTAGTAGAAAATATTGTTTAAGAGCACAGCCAAAGACGGGCTCATAGGACTTAATACCTCTCCTTTTAAATAAAAGCAATTAAGTTACAGAAGCTATTAAAAATCTATTTTCTGTGTTAAATGTTTGGTTATTCTTATCTGAAAAAAAAAAAGAAGGAAAAAAAAAAGTAATATTCCTTAATTTATAGGCAATATTCATGAAACTGGTAAATCTGCAGATCAGTGGCCTCAAGCATCAGTTCTACAGTTTTATTTTGAAATTATTTTACTTAGCATTTAAAATATTCAACTCACAATATCATTTCTTTCATATTTGCAATATTAATTATTATAAATGATATATCAAGTAGTCTCTGGAAGATTAATTGTTAAAAATAGCGAGACAAAACTAAACATCACTAACATTCCAAAACTTTTTTTTATTATTATTACCTTTTAAATCCCCCACTGTTTCAATAATTTAATAGCTGTAATTGCCTGATATTTAGTATTTTAAACTATCCATCTAAAATAATTAAAACATTGATCGTCTGATAATTACAATAATTGATGCAAACAGTAAATGATCATCACAAATATTTTATTAATTACTGGCATCCATATTGTTAAATTTATTTGAAAATAACCATTTTGTTTCATTAGTATGTTTTCATTAAATTCTGGTTCTAAATACAGTCATAAAAACAATTATATTTATTACTTTTTATGGGGTGTCCATTACTGGGCCAGAGGGTGTCCATTACCGGGCTTTTGGGTGTTTTGGTATATTTCTGTTATTTAAAATTAAATTTCGATTCACATTGGGAAATGAGACTATAAGAATGGTTAAATATTGTTGATAGATTAATATAATATTGAAAAAACTGGAATGTAATAACTATTAATAAAAAAATAATTTTAAAAGAAATTCTTTAAGAGTGTCCATTACTGGCACATCTACCCTATTTAATTGTTGCAAAATTTTGTCGAGTCGTTTCAAATTTTATGAAAATCGGATGTACAGTTTAATTACAGGGAGTCAAAAGCTTTCCGTTAACTTTAAGGTCAATGGGAAAAAATTATTTCAAGTGCATTTTAATGATGTTACAGTCTTTTGAACAGAATGAAATTGATATGCATTTATAAAGTTCACCAAAATATACATTCTGCACAATATGCGGTGCAAAAAATATTTATAAAATTAGTTATAGTACGAACGCACCTCATTTGCCATGTTTGACGAGCAATTTCCAACTTGTTTCTATTTCCGAGGTCAATCTTTTCCTATAAAACATATAAAATCTATTTTGCTCATATTCACAAAATACAATATCTACGCGAATAGAAAAATTAAATTAAACATGGCTTATCGCGTCATTTCATTAATAAGTATTGTATTAATTTCATTTTTCAGCAATGACGGACGAAAATTAGAAATCATGATTAAGTTAAGGAATATGTTTAAAAGAAAAATATATACACATTCCAGAGAACTTAAAAGTTTAACTTTAGACTACATGTTCATATTAAATAAAACAAAAGCAAATGACAGCTGATAAAATTTATATATACATTCTTAATATTTAAATCATGCTTAGAACTTATTTAAAAAAGATGCGAGTTTATAAGTACTGTTTTTTAAATGGAAAAATTAAAAATATTTTAGAACAATAGGACTTTGCAAAAATAGCAATAATTTAAAGAAAAAGTACGGTTTTATATTTAAAACAAAAATTAAAATCAAATCAAACATTGTTAAACATATAACATCCGCTGATTAAAAAGTTATTAATAAAACTTTAAAGGTAATATCTTTATAGGGCATGCAATAAAAGCAAACACAAAGGATAAGATTGGAATAAAATATTTTAGTTTATTACTATTAGTAATCTAATTAAAATTCGTATGTAACTTTAACTGAATTTTTCCCTAAAAGTTCAATTAGTGTTACAAACTATGAATTAAATAAATATTGCTAATAAAGTATTTTATTCCAATCTTTACTACGCTTGTATCTACTTTCATTGCATGCTGTAAAAGATGTGATTCTTTTAAAATGACTATAGAAGCGAAAAAAACAAAACAAAAAAAAAACGACTACATAAAAAATGAACATTCACTTTTATGAAAGAGTGACTATTCACTCCTACCAGGGGTGAAAAAAAGCACTCCTTTAGCAAGAGTGAATAGTCACTCCTCCGAAAAAGTGATTATCCACCCCTGTTTAGAGTGAATATTCACTTTCCAGGAGTGACTATTCACTCTTTCAGAGAGTCAAAAATTTCACTTTTGCTCAGAGTGAATAGTCACTCTAAAGAGGTTGGGCATATTTTGACTCTGCGATAGAGTGACTATTCACTCCTCCGGATTGAATAGTCACTCCTTTTTATTTAGAGTGTAAGATGAACATAATTGGAAAGTTTCTGCGGGTATTTTGACTTATGAATAAACAAAAAAAGAGCTTTAAATAATTGTTTCCAAGCTTAATTTCTGAGTATTGTAAAAAATTAAAAACAGCTCAGTTTGTGAAAAGCATTGTTTTTATCCAACATAAAACAGTTTCATCTAAAAATGATATTTAAATCTAATAATAATTTGCAATGTCATAATTTCCTTTAGGAAACCAATTTATGCATTATTTTATATAAAATAAACGTAGCAAGTGTAATAAATTTCTGCAAGTAAAAGAATAAATAGCCAGTGTCTTAGTTTCTCGTTCTACATTTGTAATAATAAATTAATAGCAATATCAAGTTAAAAAAGAATGAAAAAGTGACATCTGCTCTAATTGGTATAAAAATGTTATACACAGCAAGATCTTCTTCGGTATAGGTATAGGTTGAATAGTTTATTTTGTAACTCATATATACTAAATAAAAAAATTAATTAGGTGTTGAAAAGGCAGCAAAACTTTTCTTAAAAAGAAAAAAAAATTGAACCATTGAAAGCTAATAATCCCCACTGAGATGCAATAATGCTGTTATTTAAATATTTTGAGGATTTCAGATATAACTGGCTATCCTTATATTTATTCTGTATGTATGTATGAATAGGTTTAACTCATTTTCATAATTTTTTTGTTTAGCATACACATACATGTGTGTAAGTTTAAATTTTGGTGATTAACAGTAATTTTTTAATACAAATGCAAAACAAGCTGCAAATAATATTTGTTATTTTTGCTACTAACAAATGAAATTACTTATTTGCAGTTTTTATTAATTCTGGGATTACTGCACAAAATGCACCCTGCCTTTAAAAAAAAAAAAAAAAAAGTTAATTCATCAGTAGTTGTAAGCCAGAGATTTCTTGTAAAAAACTTTCCCGTTCAACAGTATTTCTAGATTCATGTGCCTAGGATCTTGCAAAAATAATAGAACTTTATTTTTTTAGAAAAAACAGGATACTATTAGAAAACATGTTTTTACTTAATTGTATTTTTAAATTTGTAAACACATAAAATTATTAAAAATTAAGGACACTTTATTTATCATACTAAAAATTATTCTCCTTTTTTTTTTCTTTAATCATTACTAAACACATTACTAATATACTTTTCTCACGAAATAGTGCTTTTTTTTTAACTAGCATCCTGCCCCTTTTTCTTTCGAAAATGAATACTACATTATTAATTATCATTTTAATAATTAAAGCTTAAAAATGTATAATATGTTCCTAATTAGAGAGTTAATTGTTTAATAATTATTAATTTGAATATTAAAAGCAGTTAATAATTTTAATAAATGTTAAATATCAGTATTTAATAAAGTTTTATATAATTATTACAATATTAATGTACAGTACAGCCCCGATTATCCGCGGTGCGATTTTTTTTTAAGCCAACAGCAAGGAAAATACAATAAGCCCTACTAGTAAATTTAAACAGAAAAATTCATGTATTCGAAAGTAATAGAAGAATGTTTCTAGATTCGGTTGCCATGTTTAAAATATCAGATATAAAGTCTTGATGTCTTTTCTTGATTTTATTAACAAAACATAAGCACAGCAATTAAAATATTTAACATTTAAATATGACTATTATGATAAATTCCAGGGGAGCATATCAAGAACAGCTTCATTTTTAAGATATAAAAGGCGTTTCCAAAACAAGAAACAAAAACAAGTGACTGATTTTTTATTTTAAAGGTGTAATTTAACACTTTTTGTACAGTATGTATGGCATTGTTTCTTGTTTACCGTTCTTTGTTTTAGTAATTTAGACGTAAAGTAAAGATTTCTGCTGTACTGTGCATATGTATGTATTTTAAATGTTTTATGTTTTTTGTACACTAAAACATAGTTTTATGTTGAATTTTATTTTTTTTATTGTGTTTGCATCCCATTTTCAGTCTTTTTCGGGTTATCCGCGATTTTTGTTATCCGCGGTGCCCTTTCCATCCAATTCCTCGGATAATCGGGGCTGTACTGTATATAACATTATTATATGATACTACCTAATGAAACTACTAATTTGCAGTTTTTATAATTTCTGTAATTACTAACTAATAATTATAATTTTATTTATAGTGTAAAAATATAGATTATGTCAGCAATTAGTGGCTTAATTGTTTTTGAAACCCAAAACTCTTGGTAGCTATTCAGTATTTGAACGCTGGAGAAAAAAAATCATAAAAATCCGATTTAAATAAGAAAAATCTGATTTAAATTTAAAAAAAAAAAAAAAAAAAAAAAAAAAAAAATCCGTTTTTTTTTTTTTTTTTTTTTTTTTTTAAATCATGACTTTTTACACCCTACTCGAAAATAAGTTGAGGAGAATTTTAACTATTTTTAAAAAAATTCAAGCGATTTCTCTAAAAAAAAATGATCCCTCATTAAAAGATACTAAATATGGATAATTAAAAAAAAAATTCTAAGTTATTGTTAAATTTCCTCTGTGTTCAACCTTTCAAAAGCTAAATAGTTGAGTCCGTTTCATTGCATCAATTTTTATTGACAGAACAGTACGGATACTAAAAGTATTTATTAATTTCCCCCTCTCTTCAAATTCTTCAACTCCACGAGTGAAAGTTTAGTTTTTTTTTTTTTTTTTTTTTTTTTTTTTGTAGCATTGTATTTGTTAGGCATTTTCAAGTCTATCTTTTTCTACTTTCGTAACAATAAATTTACGCCTCCAAAATAAATCGAGGGGTATTTTCACTATTTGAAAATAATAAGCTAAGTAATAAAGTATATAATTTAGACGTAAAGTAAAGATTTCTGCTGTACTGTGCATATGTATGTATTTTAAAAGAAAACCGCCGCGGCGAGCGGCCCATCTTCGTCCGCAACCCTTTATTCTTCTACTCTACTCCGACTCTTTTGCGGAAGCAAGATTCTTAGGTCCCCAGCCACGTCCCGAGTAAGAGACACTCTAGCAAAAGCATTGAAAAAAAAAAAAAAAAAAAATCAAAAATTGAAACCGGACAAATTTAAAAGGGAAATTACACAAATCAAAGACACCGAAAAGCGGGAAGGGTTGGGCTCGGGGCGATGAAGCTACCGAAAGACTCCTGCTGCTTCTAGCTTAAATATTCCTAATGATATCGCTGATTACAGCATGATCCCTCATTAAAGGATACTTAAGTTAGATAAAAAAAAAAGAAGACAAAATCTTTATTTTTTTTTTAATTTAGCAATCAGATACGTAGTATAATCATTACTGATTAAAAAAATAAAAATAAAATAAAAATTCCTAACTTATAGTTAAATTTTCTTTTTGTGATCAACCATTCAATAAATAAGAAATTGAGTCAGTTTCAGTGCATAAATTTTTATCATCAGGCATTTTTTGAAGCGCGATTTTTCTTAGGAACATAAATAGCAAGTGCAGGGCATCACCCGAGGCTAACGAAAAAGACAGGCTACCGCGGTGGGTCCGATTATTCTTTTTTTACAGACCGCTGGAATCACGTGATGCTCGAATGCACCAATGAAGGTGTGCAAAAAGAGCATCACGTGACTCCAGCGGTCTGTAAAAAAAGAATAATCGGACCCACCGCGGTAGCCTGTCTTTCTCGTTAGCCTCGGGCATCACCCGACTTACGTAAATTCGCAGTTACGTAATAGATCTCAAAAATTACATTTATGAACATACTAAGTTGCATACTTTTAATATTTATTTTATAAATAAAATATATACATATAAACCACAACTGCAATATAGTTTATATATTAGATAGAGTTATATTTTTATTGGTATATACAATCAAATCTATAACAAAACAACTTAATTTTTATTGTCAGTTATTCATAGTAGTCACCTAATTCAAAACAAATACAGATTGCGCTTATCAAGGATTATGTAATTTTGTGAGTGCTGTTCATTTGTCTTGTCATCAGAAATTCACGGAGAATAGGTTAAATTAGACCTCTTTAATTAATATCCTCTTTAAATTAGTCCTCTTTATTTTTATAGTCGTTTGATGTAGATTCCAAATTGTTATTAATCAATTCATCAATGTTAGATTTATAAATCCCGTATTCCAAACGATATTTGAAAAATTTCCTTTAAATTTATTTTAATATTTTTTTCATATACTTATAGTTTATATAAGAGTTAATATTGCCGCATGATGCTTTATTTATAAAATAATCCGGTGCAAATAATCATTATATGTATATATATATATACATATATTTATATATAATAAATATTACAGTTTCTTACAAAATTTTACCTAAGCAACTTACAAATTCGACTTACGTAAAATTAAAGTTACGTAAAACTTTATGGAATGCATTACTTACGTAAGTCGGGGGATGTCTGTATATATTTTTACTACATTTTTATGAGTGTCACTCATGCACTCTGTATGTTATTATTACTATCAGGCTTGGCACGGTTTAAACCAAGCGGTTTTAAGCATGGTTTAATTTAACTATATATATATTTTTTTCTTCAAATAAGTCAATTGTGTTTTTAGATTAACCCTTTCGCGGGCGGTGTCCTTTTTTATTTTACTGGCACCAAGAATATTAAATTAAAAGTTTCCTTTTATAACGTATTTGAAAATAAGCAAGTTCGTATTTTCTAATAAATTCGTTTATAAATTCTGGTGTCAGTCCATTATTTCATCAATTTATAAACAGAATTACTCTGCAGCGGAAAGGGTTAACTCGAGCATAATATATTTATATATATACCGGGTGTCCTAAAATGGACTGGCTGTTTATAAAATTCAATAACTTTAAAATGGTGACAGCTATTAAAAAAATTCTTCCAGGAACAGGATGTCAGGCGTTTTTTTACTACAATTCTAGGTTTTAGTTCCAAATAGCAGCGATAAATGGCGGTACAAGTAATAGGCGCTCAATACCGAAATAGCTCAGTATTAATGTGAAAGAAAAGGAGATTAAAGACATAGAGTGGATCTCATTCGCCTATGCAATCTTGTTCTTAAGATTCTGAAATCAGTCGAAATGGGACCCACTCCATATGTTTAACCTCCTTCGTTCGCATCAATGCTGGATGATTTTTATTTTTGATTGAGCGCCTATTACTTTCAGCTCCATCTATCGCTATTTGGAACTAAAAGCAGGAATCGCAGTAAAAAGAAAAACTCCTGACATCTTACTTAAACCTCCTGCAAGAATTTTTTTTTTTTTTTTTTTTTTTTTTTTTTTTTTTTTTTAATAGCTCTCATTATTTGCAAGTTACTGAATTTTAAAATCAGTCAGTCCATTTTAGGACACCTGGTATATATATATAATGTAAGTTAAGAGTTTCAAGCAGGGCTTAAATTCTAACCAAAAAAGTACCGGAGCTAATAAAAACCTTCGTGCAACCCCCCCCCCTCCCTCCACCCGCATACTTATATTTTATACATTTTTACGAAATTCAAAACAATTTTTTCTTCACCACCAAAAAAGATATATTTTGATTATATCTATATTTATTTATATATAATAAAATAATAAATGTATAGAGCAAAAAGATTAAAATCAGCAGTGGGGAATTTTCAGGAAATTCTATTCGACAACGATTTTTTTTTTTTTTTTTTTTGTATCAACTAGCGAAACACAACACACAGGGCTTCGGTGACTGATATTTAAATATTTACGGAAAATAAAGAAGTACTGGAGCTGCGTTCCTATGAGCTTAAGTGCCAAATTAAGCACTGCATGGAGCTAATACCGTAATTTCCGGCCTATAATCCGCGGATTAGCTGTTAAAAAACCTCAAAAATTTTAAGTGCGGATTATCTACCGGTGAGGATTATCTGCTGAAATTTTTTTTAAGCAGAAGTTCAGGGCAAACATCCAGTTTCTACGACAGTCATAAAATAAAAATGCAAACAGTTATCAAACGATTGTCTGCTATCGACCGTTCGTGGAGTTGCTTGTGATTGGTTCACATGTGACGTGTACGTGCTAGTGGGAGTGGCTTCCGATTATGATTTCATTTTTTTTTAGCCTTTTGGCAACATATTTCTATGAAGAACAAAGCGTTTCTCAACTCACCCCTTTCAAAAATTGCAATCTCAATCAATCACAGATTTATGAAATAGCTCCTCCCAAAATTACGGCAGTTTTACTGATTACGATGATTGATATTACGATGCAACTAATGGGAATCCATCACACAATCGAATGAATCATTGTCGTATCGTAGTTTCACGGTTTTACTGCTGTCCTCGATGGATAGGATAATAAAATACAATTATGTCCTTGTAATTTATATTAAAAACCAAAACGTATTTGATGGTATATCACGTTGAAAGTTATAATAATGTTTAAGAGAAAACCTGTTATTTAACACTGCAGAATTTAAACAGAACGTTATTTAAAAAGCGGAAGATGATTTAAAAACAGCAGTTATTACAGAATTATAAGTATTCACAATATAGGTCAAAACTGGGAAATTTCATTAGCGGCCACTGGCCGGTAGAACTAGTTTTTTAAGTGGCCACTTTTTTATTTAAAAGTACTAAACAGTAAAATTTCTATAAGTATTCATCTAAAACTGAATAGCCCAAATAAATATGTTAATGTAAATATATTGGAACCAGAAAAAAGCAGAATCCTAGATGAAATGCAAGAAAATTTTATTCTCTTCTAGTAAAAAAGTGGCCGGAAGGTGGCCGCTGATAGACAATTTTTGACTGGCCACTTTTCCTCATTTACTGGCCCTGTGGCCAGTGCTAATTTTGACCTTTAATTCACAAGACATTCAACGTTTTAGATATAAGATTCAATGAAAAAAAAAATATTTGTATTTTTTAACTTGTAATTATTTTATTATTATTTTTTTCAATTATTTTATTACAATTATAATTTAAATAGAGCAACTAAATAAATAGGGAGGTGGTTTATTAGTAGTACTTTGGAATGTTGAAAACAATGAGTAATTCTCGTATAGTCCGGCGTATAATCCGCGGATTATACGCCGATGCGGATTATCTGCTGAATTTTTTTATAGGGGCTAAGAATTGATGCTGCGGATTATACGTCGCCGCGGATTATAGGTCGGAAATTACGGTACTCGTAAGTTGGTCAGTAAGAATATTTTTTAAACACAAACAAAACGCTGCGAGTAAACGTAACACGGCCCCGAATAAAAACGGCAGATACTGCTGCGGTTAATTCTGTCATTTCTCGTCGCCGTTTGAAAACCACTGAGTCTACATTTGCGAGGACAAGATAGAAGTTTATTCCTATGTGTGCGGCACGCTACGTCATATATCTATGCGCTTTGATAGGAAAGAAGGCAAAGGGTTGGAGATGGGAGGAACAGTAAAAAATAATTTAGGCCTTCGGTATGTCGGAAGCGCTGTTCCGCAGGGTTCATGAGCACTGTATTTATAGCTCCGATGAATTCCTACCAATATTTGAATAATCACTAAAAGCAGAGAAGTACCGGAGCCGAGCTCCGGTGAGTTCCGGCGCAAATTAAGCACTGGTCTCAAGTCATTGGATATAAATAAATTGTACTTTTAACACGCTATCTCAGCGGTTAAAATCATACATATTGCAGGGTTCATACAGAGTTCAGAAGAAAAAATTCAAGGAGTACCCAAAAAATCCAAGAAGTCCAAAAAGTTTTAAGGATTTGCCTTTTTTTTTTTTTTTTTTTTTTTTTTTTTTTTTTTTTTTTGTCGATGTTTTTATGTGCTGCATCGTTATGTGGTATGCACACTCCAATTTTTAATGCCTAATTTGGAGAGAAAAACATCTCAAAAAACAAATTTTACCGTATTAGAATCTAGTTGTTAGTGCTGAAATTGCACAGTATTCACAATATACTGCTTACAGATTTTGTAAGTTTAAATACAAAATGGACAATCAACGTTTTTATGCAGAAACCAATGGTCATGTCACAGGGGTGGTTCTGAGTTAAAAAAAAAAAAAAAATCTGAAATTCACAGCAAATCTTCTGAAAAGTTACACCAGAGGGGGGGAGGGGGAAATCCACTCCCGACACTAGATATGCGTTTTTTCCGCGACTCTTTGACGAAATTTGCCGTTTTTTCGCGATCTTTTGACGAAATTTGCCGTTTTCTCGCGATCTTTTGACGAAATTTACCGTTTTTTTCGCGATCTTTTGACGAAATTTGCCGTTTTTTTCGCGATCTTCAGACGAAATTTGCCGTTTTTTTCGCGATCTTCAGACGAAATTTGTGGGGTTTTTCGCGATCTTTAGACGAAATTAGCGGAGGTTTTCGCGATTCTTTGACGAAATTTGCGTCTTCCCCGCGATCCTTTGACGAAATTGACGATTTTTCTGCAAACGATTGACAAAATTAATTTTTTTCGGCCAATTTTTTAACCATATGTCCGAATTTTCGGATTGGTGACCGATTTTTTTAAATTTTCGGAAAATTCAGATTAGAATCACCCCTAGCTCATATAGATAGAGATTAGTCAAATCCCAAACACTTATTATGTATATCATATACAAGATACATCTTAAAGAAAATTTTAAAAGGCAAAAAAAAAAAAAAAAAATGCTAAACGCAACATACAAGAAAAAATATAACAAGTTTTGAATTTATTCTTTTAGAACAGCGGTAATCGCTTTCTTTGAAGGTGAAATTTTGCCAAATTTGAATTTTTTTCGCGATCTTCTGGGGAAATTCGCGTTTTTTTTCGCGATCTTCTGCGATAAATTCGCGATCTTTTAATGGAATTCGCGTTTTATTTCGATTGTTTAACGAATCTGACGTTTTTTATGCGATCTTTTGATGCAAACCGCGTATTTTTCGCGATCCTTTGACGAAATTCGTGTGTTTTTCGCGATTCTTTGACAAATTTCGCTTGTTTTTCGCGATTCTTTGACGAATTTCGCTTGTTTTTCGCGATCTTTTGACGAATTTCGCTTGTTTTTCGCGATCTTTTGACGAATTTCGCTTGTTTCTCGCGATCTTTTGAGGAAATTCGCTTTTTCGCGATCTTTTGAGGAAATTCGCTTTTTTGCGATCTGTTGGAGAAAATTCGCGTTTATTTTTCGCGATCTTCTGGGAAAAATTCGTGTTTATTTTTCGCGATCTTCTGGGAAAAATTCGTGTTTATTTTTCGCGATCTTCTGGGGAAATTCTCATTTTTTCGCGATCTTCTAAAGGAATTCGCGTTTTATTTCGATCGTTTGACGAAACTGACTTTTTTTCCCGATCTATTGATGGAAACCGCGTATTTTCGCGATCCTTTGAGGAAATTCGCATGTTTTTCGCAATCTTTTGAGGAAATTCGCGTGTTTTTCGCGATCTTTTGAGGAAATTCGCATGTTTTTCGCGATCTTTTGAGGAAATCTGCTTTTTTCCTCGATCTTTAACGAAATTCGCGATCCTTTGAGTTTTTCCGTGATCTGTTGGAGAAATTGGAGTTTTTTCACGATCCTTTGACAAAATTTACGAATTTTTTCCGCGATCGATTGACGAAATTTGACGGTATTTTTTGGAACATATTTGCGAAAAACGCGATTTTTCCGCGATTCTTGGCTAAATGCCAAACATCGATAAAATTTAAAATAAAGGTCGGCTAGCAGTGTCGAAAAACGGACTTTACGGACCTAATAATTGAAAAACAGACCTAGTAGAAGCCCTGCTATTAAGATTATCCTACCCAATCAATGCTGTGCTTCAGATGAATGACGTGCATAAAGGATTTACCGTGCGTTTTACAATCACGATTTTTTTTTCCCTCGGCAACAATATCGCCTGCGTCCGAAGCCGCAATACAATTTAAGGAATTTCTAAGGAATGGTTTGCTTATCTAAGTAGTTCTAAGTACTACTTGGGAATGTTTTCATTTCTAAGGAGTTTCCAAGGAGTCTAAGGAGTCTGTGCGAACCCTGATATTGAATCTAGGCCATGTTTCTATGTGTGTAGGACGAAAATTAACATGTGTTGATGAACACATCTCTTGCTCTGAAGAGATATCTTAAACCATGGTCAACATATATACACATGTCAAACTAACATAGCTATAACAGGTAAATATGTTCAATATTTAGCATAAAATATTTTCATTTTACAAATGCAGATTTTTTAAAGCAATTAACAACATACAAATAAGATGATCTTAAAGATTTCAGTGAAGCTTTAAAAAACATTTTCTCGGATAGAACAATTATCCTTTAAGATTTTGATAAAGAATAGCAACGCAACACGTTAATTAAGTGGAGGCTGTATAATTCTTTTAGTGTATGACAACTTTTTGTAAAGTTACTGTGTATTTCAAGAACGATATTTTTAGTAGAGTCTAAAACAGGGTTGGCGAACCTATGGCACGCGTGCCAGAGTTGGCACGTAAGCTAATTTTTCTGGCACGGGAAAAATTTAAGTATGGTAATTGTTATACAGATAAAATCCATTTTTTATTTCTGTTATAAGCAATAAAAGTTTGTTTCATACGGACAGACTACCATAAATAATGCAATTATGTTTTGCATGAATTAACACATCATAATCATTTTATTTTTCTGTGATGCTATGCAGCGTTTTCGACATGTATTTTTCTTTTCTATATGAATAAAAAAAAAACTCTAATTTTCAAATGAATTTCTCTTGACAGTCACAGCAGTAAAATGGCGAAAAGATTCCATTTAGCTATGTATATTTGTGAAAATAACAAAATATGAACTGGATATCATTTTCCATTGAACGTACGACAGCAAAAATCTTATCAATACATTCTTTGTACATTAATGCAATTTGGAAAACCGGTATGTTGCATTAATAATACCTAAGTTAAAAATTAATGAAATAAAAACTCGTATTTTCCCCCTTTATTACAGTATATACCGTATACATGAATAATATTTACGAATTAAATATTCATTTATTTAATGGCTGATTCCAATATACAGAAAAATCGCAATTTGATTTCTAATATTTTTTAATTATTAATTATTAGTGCATGAAAACAACTGTTTTATAACCAGTGTTTCGTATAAACATCATACGCTTCCAAAATATTTTTGTATACGTTTGGCACTTTACATTGTTGTTAGATTTTGTTTGTGAATTTTCGGCACGTGTACGTGAAAAGGTTCGCCGACCCTGGTCTAAAAGCTGGTAAATAGATTTTTTTCTGCTTCTTTTACAAAAGCTTTTTTTTTTTTTTTTTTTTTTTTTTTCCCAAAGAATATTTGCAGTTTTGAAGGAGAAGTATTACTTAATAATACATAGTGCTTCTAGAAAAAAGGCGTAAAGACTCAGCTACTAAATGTCAAATCATTCCAGAAATTCTTTATGATTTTTTTTTTTTTTTATTTAATCAGGGAGAGGGGGAAAAAAACGATAATTTTTATTTTAATACTCTGACAGAAAAAAAGAGCCATCCCAGATAGCAAGGGTTTCTAGTAAAATGTTTTTAATACCTGTGGGAAAGTAAATTTTATTCATTAAAGAACATCAAATATTTATTTATTTAATTAAAGGATTCTTGATAAAGAGATCCACGATACCAAGTTTTAACTGTGTACAATAGTTTATTCTTTGAATATAAGAAATAGCTGTTACGAATAATGTTTAAATTGTAAATGATTTGAATTTTCTACATAACTGATTGATTATTTATTTATTTATTTAATTAAAGGATTCTTGATAAAGAGATCCATGATACCAAGGTTTAACTTTGTACAATAGTTTATTTTTTTAACATAAGCAACAGCTGTCAATTCAGTTAATTACAACTAGTATTCATTTCACATAATATAGAAAATGCGAACTTTTTTAAACTACCCAAATTAAAAACTAAATGCATCGTACGCATTTCATTAATTAAATAAGCAGTTACTTAAAAAAAAAATTCACTTCTCCGGTTTAACCGGTTTTTCTCTTAACCGGCTAACCCTCAGTCCATTTTAGGCCGGTTAAGAGGGAGGCTACTGTACTTTCAGATGAAATATTACTGCTTATTTATTTAGTACTGACAATGTTTATTTCTATCAACAAAGATGCATGTGCACATATCGCTCACCCGCAAGAAAAGTGACACATCTCGACAAAAGTAAATTTCACAGGAGAGGCAAATCAAAATTTGCATTAAATGAAATTACAGCCCTTAGTTCTGTAAGCAGGGATAAAAACTTGCATAAAAGCTTAAAACCCTTAAGAATGAAAACATTGGATGAGGTTGGGAGGGTTGGGTAATTTTACCTCCTCACTCAATCCACTCCTCTTCTGTGGACAGAAATGGACAAATAGCGTAAAAAGGGGATTTTTCGTATAACTGCACTTATGAAATTGTGTAACAAAACGCGCCTATTAGTCCAGTCATTTGGTAGAAAATAGGGGAAAGTTTTGGTGTAGTTTTGATATTTGGTGCCTTTATGTTTTTTGGGTCGCTGAACACGAATCTGAATTTTGCCAACAAAATTTATCCCGGGAAATACGTTTTTTTGGCAAAAAACTGGAAAAAAAACGGGATTTTCTTTGTTTTTTTCAAAATAACTTCATAATTATGCATTTTACGCAAAAGCTCTCAATACATAAATTAAAGAGGATAAAATTTCCTACATTTTACGTATTAAAAGTTTTTTTCTCTCATCAATGGTTTAGCCGTGACAACGCCGCAAAAATGGGTGTGAAAAAAAAATTCTGAGAAAACGGGAAATACGGCAGTGCACGGTGGGTGATTTACCGACTCTAGCTGGCCATAATTATTTCTGGCGTCAATATAGTCGCATCGCCATGAAATTGAAAAATGTTATTGATATTCACTATTGAATGTTAGGTATTGTAAAATGTTGCGTGTAGCAGTCATAATTTCGTTACAGGAACATTCAAAAATATTTCATTATATTACGGCCTATGGGGAAAAATCGTTTGTGGTTTTTTTTCAATAATGTTTCATAATTTCAAACACTTTGAAATTTGTATACATATCTATGAAGTGCACTACAAGATGATTTCTTATAGAATATGGTATGGGTAGTATTTATCGATCATTTACAGGGACACTAAAAAGAATTATGTTGCATTACGGTCTATGGAGAAAAATTATTTGTGGTGTATTTTGTTCAGGTTACACCTTTTCAAAAGTATTTAAATTGATATATATCTCCGAGGTGCTCTAAAAGATGCTTACTATTGAATATGATGTGCCATTGATCTTACATATACAGGGGCACACAAAATAAATCAGTTATATTTTTCTCTGTATGAACAATAATTGATGGAAGTGCATTTTCAGTTGTGGAACACTTTTTAAATTTTAAAAATTGCATACTATTTACCGTGTATAAATTCTGTAAATCATATATAAGGCTGCACAAGACATCTATATACCCGCTTATTGCCGGAAATTGCTAACAAGGAATTTTCAACTGCGCTATGCGTTCACTAACAGTTCTAAATTTTAGCATATTGTGAATTATATGATAAATCTATAGTTCATATACAGGGATGTACAAAATTTTCAGATATTTTTTCGATTTTGGTTGAAATTGTGTTTTCAAACGTGTTATATGTTTTACAAATTATTACTTAGACATCGTTTTTCACGTTATTAAACTATGAAGTTTTATTATAGTAGCCCGGATGCGTTCAAAAATGTTCCATAATCTGATTGACGCATGATTTTACGTTCTTCTTGATAATTTTAATGATACTTTCTTAACGATATGGAAGCTAAAGTGATAAAACTATTTTTCTATTATTATAACAAATTCTAAAATTTCTTTTTCTAAAATTTAAAGTACGGGACAAACATTCGACAGCATTAATGAAAATTGCTGTGTTGCATATTCTGTTGTATATTCATATTTATTTCTGCACAAACTTTACAGGAAACCTAACAGGAACATTATGTAAAGATAGGGAATCATAAGATATCATGATTAATATATCATGAGAAAATGCTTACATTATGTTTTGCATTGTATCAAATCTGAATTTGGAGAATTTGTCTGGATCAATTTTGTAACCACTCAGAATTTGCAGCCAAATAATGTATTTTAAATGATTTTGTCCCGATATATCTACGTACAACTGGCAATTTTTGTCCAAATTTGGTCATAAATTTAAACATTTCGCTCTTGCAAAACTTCATGTGCTCTTCATTGTAATTTTCTTCTATAAACAAAATATTTTGAACCAAATTCACATTTTCGTTACATTTTAAATCTTGTTTCCGTTGCATAATGGTGCAAAAGTTTATTTATGTGACTAACTTAAATTCTGCTGTCTTTGATTAAAAAAAAAAAAAAAAAAAAAAAAAAAAAAAAATGGTACTTGAACTAAAATGTCAAGGAAAAGTCATGCCAGAAGGTATCAAATATTTTTTATTAAAAAAACATTTATTTTATACTGTTGGTAGTAATAAAAATACCCACTAATTCTAGACGTCTATTTTCTATGCTGTAGATGTCGGTGAAAAGCAGGGACCCTCAAGTAAAAGAAAGCGGAAATAATATTTTTTTTTTGTTTTTTAAATAAATGTACTTACTAATGTACATGTTTATTTATAATTAAATAATGATTCATAATGAGTCGTCCTATTTATTATCAGCAACTTCATTGTGAAATGTAGTCATTCATATATTCTTTGGTATAATTTATAGTCAATGCTTGCGTAAAATGGTCAGTTTTCTTGTTAAATCTACGTACAGCGGCGTAATTCCAGTTTTCTCTGAATTTTTTGATTTTCACTCCCATTTTTATGGCGTTGTCACGGCTAAACCATTGATCAGAGAAAAAAACTTTTACAACATAAATTGTAGGAAATTTTATCCTCTTTAATTTATGTATTGAGAACTTTTACGTAAAATGTATAATTTTGAAGTTATTTGGAAAAAAACAAAGAAAATCCCGTTTTTTTCCCGTTTTTTGCCAAAAAAAGTGTTTCCCGGGATAAATTTTGTTGGCAAACTTCAGATTCGTGTTCAGCGACCCACAAAACATAAAGGCACCAAATATCAAAACTACACCAAAACTTTCCCCTATTTGTCCTTTTTGAGCACCTAATGCCTGGACTATATGACCAGCCTATTAGTGGAATAAAACGCAAAATGAGTTTTTGCGAGACGTGTCACTTTTCTTGCGGGTGAGCGATATAACTGAGATAATTAATTATTAAAGTCCATTAAATTGGTTGAAAAATGTTTTTCCTTAATTTGATTTTAATTCGAGAATACTTTTATATGATAAACAAAAGCTAAAACTTCAATAAAAATCAGAAACTATCCTAAAAATACCTTTTATTAAATTAAATTGGAAGGTAAGGTGGGAATGATATTTGCACAAAAAGGCAAACGTGTACTACATTCTGATTCATAAGAGAAATAAATCTCTTTTAGAATATTGGTTTAAAGGAACATTCTTAGAATCACTTTTAATGCTAATGGCTTTTGCACTTTTGCAAAAATGTGAAACACAGACCAAATTTAATTTATCCACAATATTCGTAATTAGTTCATTACATAAAAACTCACATAAAAAACACTATCTTAATCAACATCGCAGATTAAGATGACCAAATACAATGAAAAGGGGGAAAAATATAAAATTAGATTATTTTCTACTCTGAAGCATAAAAAGCGTTTGGCAAAGCAAAACAGTCACGTCACCAAATCACTACATTTTTTTTCTTCTTTTCTTTCTACACAGAAAATGAAAATCAATTTCAATGAACCGTTTACATTCACAGCAGGCAAAAATTCTCAGTCGAAAAGAAAAAAACTTTTCAGCCAAAAAAGGAACGCCACGGAAGACTATATCACAATATCAAGATGAAAGATGCTCGAAGGAACGATGTAATCAATAAAGTGGGAACAGATAGTCACAATTTAATGTCATTTTCGAAAAACAGATGTGTCGCCCTATAGAAAGTAAACAGCAATACAAAAAAACAAAGGAATGCATTGTTTGTTTTTGTTTTTTTTAGTTAGTATATCTTAAAACAGATCATTGCTCCAGAAAAAGTGACATAGCATCAAAAACATTTAAAACTATAATACTTAATGCTTTGTACAAAGGGATTTTTTATTTTTTAATTGTTTTTTCAAAAACAGAGTTTATTTAATGAAAACGGTAAAATAAAGCTTACATTTAAAAGTAATACGTATTATAACATAGCTTAGAAAAAAAGCCTGTGTATTAAGTCTGATGGCTGTTTAAATGTTTTAGTGGATGACAACTTTTATAAATCACTTTCCATTTTAAGATCAATGTTTTCAGTAGTCTAAAAAGCTGGTAAATAAGTATTTCTGTTTATTTTACTGTTGCCTTATTTTTTTTTTTTTTAACCTGGCAGTTTCTGAGGAGAAGTGTCAAATGACAATTCACAATACTTCTTGAAACGTGTAAAGACTCTACTGCTAAATTCAAATCATTCCAGGAATTCTTTATAAAAAAAAGCTTTACTTTCAATAAAAGATAATAATTGTTCAAGTAGTGTTCAAACAGAAAAATCAGATATCTCAGATTACAAATATTTCAAAGAAATTATTTTGAATAGCCATTGGAAAGTATTATGAAATACTATATTATTATTTATGAAATTGTATATTATTATTTATGAAATGTATTATATTTATGAAATTACACCATATATTTATTTATAGTACTAGTAATCAAAAGATTATTTATTAAGATTTTCAAGGTATTAATGTTTCACTATGTAAAAAAAACGGGTTTTTTACCAACGCTGGTTATCCTTAATACTATTAATCCATATTCCATGCACTGAAGTGCTAAAAATCTGAAAAATGCTATACAATAATCTCTTCTAAGACGGAATTGCATAGAAAAGAAAAAAAAATGTGTTATAGACAAGTTCCCTTCTTAGAAAGTGTAAATGTATTATATATTCTTTTCTTATGTATGTATTAGTATATTAATTTTGCATGGATCAACATGTTTTTCAGTTTAAAACAGGATTCCGTCATAGGCAGGTTCCTTTTCACGCGTTTTACTATATTTTAATTTAGCTATATTTTAATAAGCGTAGAAATCTACACTTCTTTAAAAAGAATAAATTTTAATGTTTAAGTGTAGAATAATGGCGATTTAAAAACGTATGCATTTTTTGCAAAAATTTTTGGTCCAAGCCTAATTTAACTGACTTTTGAATGGACCAGGCCACGCTGAAACAATGATTTTCATACAGGCTGGGTCAAATCTAAGACTGAAAATTTTGGGCCATGAAGACTAGGAATGAAGCTAGTACCGGCTCTTTACAGAAAAAAAATGAGTTAGACCCGGCCCGGCCCGAGCCTTCCGAAAAGAATGGAGGCCCGGCCCGAGTGCCGTGAATGAAAATCGGCCTGAGCCCGGCCCGTAAAAATCTCTAGGAATAAGTTATAGTTTAAGTTCAAACCACGGCGGCCAAACTCGGTCGCCTGCCTTATAAGGCCTTCACAATATCCCTTAGTTTCGGAATCGTTAAAGACTACAGTCGCCGCCAGATGGCGCGAATACCTACTGTAAATTGTATTTTCTCTACTGTAAATAATGCTTATTAAAAGTTACTTTCATACATAAAAATACGAAAAACGTCTCTGTATATGTGTTATAAAAGGTATAGATAATATACGTATATTTTGCCACGGCGTTTTTTATACTGCCAACAGGGAAAATGAAGGATTTGGAGATAAAATAAATAAATACAATGCATTAAACTTGAGCAACTAAAAATACATTAAATAACACGCTAATATAACACGGAAAAGTAAATTTCTGCATTTTTTTATTTATTTATATAAATTAAATTAAATTGCAAATTAAAAATTTTTTAAATATTATTTACTAGTTTGAAAAATTAAGAAAATAAACCAAAACTTTTCGAAAAACCAAATTATTCTCAAATCAGGATAACTTTTAAACCATTCAATTATTTTTTGCACCAGGATTCTGATGTAAAATATAGATAAAGTTGATTGCGGACAACTTTGGATAACAATAAACATTAGAGGTACTGAAAATGAAGTGTACAGGAAATATAAAGATAATAATAATTATAGGTTTCTATCATTTTTAGAAGAAAAAAAAAGAAAAAAAAAAACAGGGGAAATTACAAAATCAAATGTTTGAATTTTACGTAGTTATATTATAAAAACTATAAAATATTTACACAATATTAAGAGAATAAACAAGTTCGCCAGTATCCGGCAATCAACTCATAACGAAATATTTTTTTCTGAACATTGATTATTTTTGCACAATTCTTAATTAATTAAAAATATATAGATATATGTAGATTGCAAACAATTTTCAATAAATTTGACCATTATATGTGTTGATCTGAATGTGATTGTCTTTTTGCCAATAACCGGCAATCAGCTAATATCGATTTTTTTTTTTTTTTTTTCAAAACATGGATATTTACATGATTCTTAATTATTAAGAAAATATATATGTCTGTACATTGCAAACAACTTTCAATAAATTTGGCCATTATATGTGTTGATCTGAAATATTCAAGCATATATAAAAATTATAAAATTATATATAAAATTAAATAGTCTAATTCTGGACAGTCATGGTATAAAAGTAAACGATTAAAATAAAAATATACTAACATGTTTCATAATATAAAAAAAAATAAAGTATTCTTGCCAATATCCGGCAATCAACTCATATCGATTTTTGTTTTCAAGCCATGAATATTTAGCTAATTCTTAATTATTTAGAATATATATGTGTATATATCGCAATGTATATATCAGTATATTGCGAGCGATTTTCAATAAATTTAACCTTTATATGGGCTAATCTTAACTATACAAACATATAGAAAAATTACAAAATCACATGATAAAATTAAATATTCTAATTTTGGACAGTCATCTTTATAAAAGTGTACGATAAAAATAAAAATATATTTACATGTTTTATAATATATAAATAAAATAAGCAGGTCTTTTCGCCAATATCTGGCAATCAAATCATATCAATTTTTTTTCCTTTCCTTGAAAAAAAAAAAAAAAAACATGGATATTTATACGATTCTTAATTTTGAAAAATATAGATATGTGTACATAATGAACAATTTTCAGTAAATTTAAATATTGTAGGTGCTGGTCATGAAATACGGGGAAACAAAAAACTAATAATAAATAATTTTTTTTTTTTTTTTCCATGTTTCATTATTTTAAAGAATCAGCAAGTCTTTTTTTTTTTTCTTTCAACCGTTTATACTCCAAATTTGAAGGAAATTCATGAAAAGAAATTTCTGGAATTTTTTTAGTGAATCGTAAGTGCAGTATAAAACAGCAATAAACCGTACACAGCAATAAACCGGTTTTTACTTTTAAAAAAAATCAAAAATCGAAATTTTAGTTAAGTTATACCTAAGAAAACACAAGCATACAAGTCAAATTCTTCATTAAACACCAGGGTTCGTTGATATATATCAATGGATATATATCATGAAATATATCCGATATTTATTTTTAAGATTTTTGATATTTTCGATATTTTCAAATTCTTGATATTTATTTTCAAAATATCAAGATGTTTGATATTTTGTATATTTGATATTTATTTTCAAAATATCACCGTGCGAGATAAATTTGATATTTTCCAGATTCAAATCAGGTGTAAATGAAATTCCCACCTGTTATTGACTGTGTCATTCTGTAAGATAACGAACTTTTGCCTCTGGCAGTGACATTTTTAGGAAAAGAAGAATCACAAATCTTGGAAAAACAAATCTTTTCCAAGCTTTATGTTTGAAGCTTTTATTTTTAAATGTAGAACTAATAATTATTTTAGACATTGATTCAGAACAGCTTTGAAAGATAAAATATAATTTTGATAATCATTTATATACAGCAAGGGTTCGTTGATATATATCGATGGATATATATCCAATATTTATTTTCAAAATATCAAGATTATTGATATTTTTATATTACTTGATATTTATTTTCAATATATCAAGATGTTTCAAACTTTCTGCATTTGATATTTATTTTCAAAAAATGAATGTGCACAAGATATTTTTTTGATATTTTCAGTTGTAATTCGTAATATTTCAGTGTAAATGAAATAAATTTTCAACTGTTATTGACTGTGAATCTGTAGATAAAGAACGTTTGTCTCTTCTGGATGTGACTTTTTTAGCCAAAAAAGAAAAAAACATTTTTCAAGCTTTAGATTAGAAGCTTTTATTTTTAAATGTTGAACTAATAATTATGTGGGGCATAATTAATTCAGAACAACCATTGAAAGATAAACTGACTAATTTAAATACGCAATTATATACAGCTTCATTAGAACAGAAACTTTTCTCAAGTTTCGGTTTAGTTGAGTTTAAACTATACAACATGTTAGGAAATACAAAATAAGACATTTTATACTTAGATTTATGTTGAAATTTTCCAATTAAAAAAACTTTTTTGTATTTAAAATTTTGTTTTAAAAATATTTGATCTTTTTATACTTGATCTTGATATTGAATCCTACAGTTAGTTTTTTTTATAAGTGTATAAATCAAATTGTTGCTATTTTCAGTTATTTTATCTTCAATTTTGTTCTAAGTGAAAAAAAAAAAATAATAAAACAGAAAATAAAAAGAAAAATGCATTTTTAGAATATTCTTTGGTTAAGTTTTCATGTTAAGTGCAATATATTTTAGTTTCTAATCTATATTATGCTCGAAAATATTTATTATCAGCGGTAAGATGGCTGCTTTGAAAATATCGGATGTATATCAAAAAATACCGGATATTTTTGATATTTTCAAAAATATCATGATATTTACGAACCCTGTTAAACACAGTAGTTAAAAGCGCCCCCTACAATTCTCCGGAGAGAAACTGATTCCCTGAAAACAAAGGGATTTCGACTTTTTGTTACGGCCATCGAGTTTGGCCGTGGTTAAAACATAAGCAAGATTTTTTTCTTTTCTTTTCGTAACCTTTGATCTCGTGTGAGTGTGTCTGTGTGCACGCACCCATACGTGTATGTATGTATGTATGTTTTTTAAGTTGCATACTTTAAATGTTATGCTATATTTTACAATATCTTTTTAACAAATAATCAAAGTTCTTATCTTTTATAGGTAGACATGAAATGGGTTAAAGACAAGGCTGCAAAAAGATCTTACGAAAAACAAAACTAGTCGGATATACCAATCCCAAAACTTTCTTCTATCTCATGTATGTTAATACTTGAAAATTAGCTATCACACTACCAAAATTAAACGGCAATCTATGCCCATCATGAGGATTCTATAGATATGAAATTCCGTGCATTAGTTCTTGAGATATGGCTGTCTACGAAATCGTGTAAATACAAAAAAACTCAGCCTAGCAGCCCCACCTATTGGGTGCTTTACAGCAAAACCTATGTTAAACAAAACTACCAAGCAACCACTTACGTCAAAGTCTAACTGAATCTGAAGTTTGGGGAAAATCCGTGCATTAGTTTTTGAGATAGAGTTATTGCGAAAATCATGAAAATGCCAGCATAGCAGCGCCACCTATTAGACGATTAACACCAAAACCTAATTAGCAACAACTTGTGTTAACATCTAACTAAATCTGAAGTTAGATGAAAATTCGTGCATTAGTTTTTGAGGTAGAGCTATTGCAGGAATCGTGCAAAATGCAGCACAGCAGCGCCACCTGTTGAGCGATTTACACCAACACGTAATTCGCATCAAGTCATATCAAGGACTAACTAAATCTGAAGTTTGATGAAAATCCGTGCATTAGTTCTTGAGATAGAGCCATTGCGGAAATCGTAAAAAATGCAGCGTAGCAGCGCCACCTGTTGAGCGATTTGCACCAACACGTAATCAGCATCAAGTCACATCAAGGACTAACTGAATCTGAAGTTTCATGAAAATCCGTGCATTAGTTCTTGAGATAGAGCTATTTCGGAAATCATAAAAAATGCAGCATAGCAGCGCCACCTATTGAGCGATTTCCACCAAAATCTAATCAGCATCAATTTGTATCAGGGACTAACTGAATATGAATTTTTATTAAATTCCGTGCATTAGTTCTTGAGATAGAGCGCCCACAAAATTTGTGTCACACACAGACACACAGACAGACTCACAGACAGATATTTTGTAAAAACATGTTTTTCGGGTTCTCTGACCTCTAAAACGTGTAAATCCGTCGAAAACCGGAATTCGAAAATTTTCATGAATCCAATACTTTCTTCTTGTAAAGATAGAAGAAAGTAAAAATGTCAGATCGGTTCGCTTATATTAAGTCTTTATTTTTATTTATTTATTTATTTTAAATGCGTAACTTACTATTGAAATTTAACATCTATATATGTTAACTTATCTCACTAATAGGCATTTTGTGTAAAATAAAAACTAAAACTTGTTATAAATTTATTTAGAATTATGTTCAGATTCGCATTACTATAACCAATTAATACCTTATAATAGGACAATCATAAATAGTTAATATGATGAGAACAACCTATAATGGATTTTTTTAAACTTATTGGAGATAGCTATATTCATATTTTTAATTTTAAGAATTATAGTAAAATAGTAAACGGAACGAAACTTGGTATAAATAAATGCACTTGAACAATTGCTCCCAACATATACCATGTACCATATGAACATAAATAAGTGATTTGTACTCATTATTATTATTTTATTTTTTACAAAGTAGCATTCTACTTTTAAAATAACAGGAAAGACACAAAATTACCGTTTCATTTGCATAGTTTTCTATATTTATCTTTATAGCTTCAAACACCTCCCCCATTTTAAAAATTACATACTAAATAGTTACTAGTTCATCTTCCATAACTATATCCAAACTCTTCCTGGATATTTGAAATTTCCTTTTGGTACAAATAAAAATGCACCAAGAAACTGGTGTCGGATAATTAAAGTAAAAAACTTTGTTAAAAAACATCATAAAATTATAAATGAACACAATAAATTTACGAATTAAATATATGTTGTTTTGTCAAGTGAAAAGAGCCGGTCGCAGCTTGAAAACAAGCATGCATCGCCTTTGTGTGTGTTTTATGAATAAAAAAAGTAAGATAATTACACGGTGGTATTTATGACTTTTTTAATGCGTATTACACAGCTGCCTTCTGCATCTATTGTAAAAAGTTTTTTCTTCTTACAATTTTGTTTGAGACAAGGTGAGACATACCAAGGATGAAGAACAAAAAGAGAAAAATTGGTCAAAATGCAGCAACTAAAAAATGAGCCAAATGATTGGTAACGATAACCTGTAATGAGATGTGATGCTCTGTGGCAACGATAACCTGGGACTTCTGATCTGAATAAATTATCTTAGTAAAAATCAATTGTACTAGTTCAAAGTTATATTAAACAACATATATACAGTGAAATACGTTTAACACGAAAATGCTTAACGCGAAAAATCGGTTAACACGAAATGATATAGCAGCCCGGGCAGTATACTATGCAATTTAATACATTTTTGTTCTTTTAACACAAAACAAAAATCGTTTAACACAAAAAAAATTCGCTTTCGTGCTAGTTAGTTTAAGTTGAAATTGGTGAATTTTGTGTTAAAACCACTGAATTTTTGGTGAAAATCAGTGAATTTCGTGTTTTTTGTAAATTATCTTATACTTTATGAGCACAATGGCTGAGAAATCGGTGCGAAAACAAACGGCTATTACGCTTCAAATGAAGATGAAGCTACTTAATGCAGTTGATGAAAAAGAAGGACGAAAACAGAAATCTGCAAAGAGTTTTGCATCGCCAATTCTACATTATCAACAATACTAAAAAAAAAAAAAAAAAAAAAAAAACAGGGATCCCATTACATTAATGTCTGAGCGCAGTATGTTTAAGCCTGAGAGAAAACATATGAGAACTGCTAAGCACGAAGATTTAGAGACAGATTAAGTTATTTGGTTCAAACAAGCTAGATCTCAGAATGTTGAAAAAGACACTTAAAGAAGATTTCTGACTTTTCCCCCCAAAACAATATTTTGTTTACTTGTTTTTCATCCTAATGGTTGCAACTTACTAGTAGTTTAAGAGGAAATCGAAATAAAATTTGATGACGTCGAAAATATTTGTGAGTTTTGTCCTTTTTTTAAGAATCTTTTAACGCGAAATTCTTTTAAAACGAAAAACTCTTTCGGTCCCTTCAGTTTCGTGTTAAACGTATTTCACTGTGTATATATATATATATATATATATATATATATATATATATATATATATATATATAATGAAATCACAAATATATGAAAAAATTGGTAAAATTCTAAAGATGAACAAGATAAGGACACTGGAAACCAGATATGTAAAATAAGAAACTATGAATAACCAACAGAATCATCAGAGGAGCTTGCAGGTTTAATTCATAGTGAAGATACGTTATTTCATCCATATATATTTAATCAAGGGCATTCCTAAATTCCTACATTTGTTTTGTATTGGTATTTGTGATTTTTAAAGTGGAATTTTATTCATTATAGATTATCTTATTACGATAATCAAAAAATTATTCATAAAGTAATGGTATTATATCACTTCCCTTTTAATAGTTTTGAAAAAAAAAAGTTTTTTTTTTTTTTAATAAAAAAATCTAATAATAATTTTATCTATATTTTTTCTATTTACGACGGAATTTTTTTTAAAGCTATTTTAAACTAGAAAAAAACAGTCACTTTTTTTCTGGGATGGCTAAAAGCCGACAGCTTTGATTAAAAAATAATTTTTAATTTGCTAGCTGTTACATTACATAATTTTTAAAGTCATTAAAGGAAAATACATAACCTAAATAACAAAATGTTACTTTTTCCATAAATATAAAAAGAATTTGGAGGTTTATTTAGCTCGTTCCACTAAACCTAAACGCAGGTTATGGTGGATAATCGTCACAAATTCCAAAGCACTAGTTCCCAGCAACTCATTAGTCTCCATAAACATTATAAATTTCCATAACGGCAAGAATATGTCACCAACCATTTGCGGATTCGAAGTAACCCCTAATAATAGCAATCATTACTCAGCATTTATAACCGTTAACTTTTCTGAATAAATAAAGCAATTCGGAAAACAAAGGGGGTCCCTTCACTGTACACGTGATTAATGAGCTAGGAGGTGAGGAAGACCAAAGGGGCCACTTAATGAAGAAATGGTGGAAGTCGCTTGTGGAAATTCAATTTTCCACACTTCGGAATGTGTCTGGCAGAAATCAGGATAATAGGTGGGAAGAAACAAAACGAAGGGAAGCAAAAGTTCACGGCAGCAAACAATGAGGTTTTTTTTATGTCTTTTGTTGCACTTGAATAATTAAATATAAATGCAAAGTATACAAGAAAGCAAAGTATTTCCACCTTGAGTATTTCTCTAAGAAACTATAGAAAAATTAATGGGGGTGGGGGTAGCCTTTCGTATTTAAAGTAATAATTATATCAAGCAACTGCGACTGGAAAAAGGTGAGGAGTCATTTATGTTAAAAAAAAAAACGTTTGTTACCATTTTTCCAAAGCAAGTATTTAAATTTTTTTTAATGAATAAGTGCTTTTTAACGGTATATATAAATATTAAACAGACATACAACAA
Organism: Maratus speciosus; assembly: GCA_963932465.1. Lineage (NCBI taxonomy): Eukaryota > Metazoa > Arthropoda > Arachnida > Araneae > Salticidae > Maratus > Maratus speciosus. Next base: position 418,632,431 of record OZ010791.1, read on the forward strand.
TGAATACAATAAACCCAAATGCAGTGAAGAATTAGCCAGAGCCAGGAATCGAAACCAGAACCACAGCATTCCAGGCTGTCGCTCTAACCACTGAGCTACTCCGCCCGATATCTGGGTCTGCAATTTTTCAATAATAAACCATGTTGGGGAAGTCCTTTTGTTTTCTATTGTTGTTTTTTGTTTGTTTGTTTGTTGTTTAGTTTGGTTTAATCAACCTTCCCACGATTTTTAATAAGAGAGGATTTGTCTATTCTCCGTTTACAATGCGCAGGCAATATTTCTTGATCGACGTCATCATTAAATAAAACACAGAAATTAAAACGTTACATTTTACAACGCATAACTGAAAAATATTACTAACAAACGTAAGAACTATTTTCTTTTTAATATTAAATGACCCGATGTGGGGGGGAAAAAATAAAATAAATCCACACTTTAAAATCCTGAATCGGCTATTTTTTGCTGAAATATGGAAAATCATAGAACACTCACTTAACGAGTTTAAGTAGTTTAAAACAATGCATTCGGTTTAAAAATATATATCAATTGCCCCCCCCCCCACACACACACACACAAGTCCGTTTGGAAAGATTTTCATTTAAAAGTAGAAATTCTTATAAAATTGGGTTAAAGATATCGAATTTATTTAAGGTTATTTTCACGGGCACGAGTAACGACTGACGGGCTAACTTAGTGCAATATAATTTTTTACCTAATTTAATCGCATAATTTGGCGAGAAAATAAGGCAAAATTTACTATTAAATTTTAGTGGTAAGAAAAAGAGAGTATAAAAGTTAGCCGCTATGGTATAGCATCATTTCTTATAAGTACTCTGTAATCCACTAAAAAAAAAAAGAATGCAAGATGACAGCTTTCTTAATTTCTCATTCTTTCTTTTTTTTAAATCATTTATTTCCAATTTAAAAAGTTCCAAATAACATTTAAAAAAAAAAAAAAGGATCAAGCATTTAAATTAAAAACTAATTTTTTCCAAATAACAGCCACAAACTTCATAAATCGAAGTAAAATTTTTAGTTTAAAAAAATGCAATAAACAATTCTGATTTACACAACTGTTTTTATTCTTGAAACCTAATCTAACAAGCTTTTATTCTCGAAATCCTTTAGAACCACCAACGACAAAAGTGAAATAGTATAGAAATTACTTGTCCGTACTTCTCATTTAAACAAGAAGAATGTAAAAAATATTTTTAAACAACACTTTCTACGAATATTTAATCACTCGCAATTTCTGTTTAATTATTTAGAACCTTATCATGAAATTAAATGTTTTACATTAGCGCGGAAATAATATTGTGTAAATAAAATTTTATTGCAGAAGAAAAACGACTTTAGAAGTAACAGAGGTAAAATTTTTATTCCATTTAATGGATATTTAAGATGTCCGATACAAAAGTTTTAAGGCGTTAATGAAAATACGACCACATAGGAAAAAGCTATTAAAAAGGAGGAAGATTTTATGCGCCATATAAACAATAGTTTTTCTCCTGAATAATAATAATAATAATAATAATTACAATCCTTATTTAGAACTGATAAAGCGTTTTATGCACAGCGCACTATCTTAGGCTGTTATGGAAAATAAAAACTTTCATAAGTTAAAACTTTTAAATCTCTGTTGCACTTAAGTCATAAAAATACAGGAACATAAATCGTTATTTTACAGAGTGTTTGGAGTGCCTATGCTTTTATAATTTATACTTTTATAATTCACTCCAGACTCTTTGGAATATATATATATATATACAGTCCTCCCCCACTTAATCGGGTCACGGATAATCGAATACCCCGCTTATTCGAATAGAATCCTCCGAAACCGAATTTATTCCTATTGGTTCTATGTTATTTTTCCCAGCTTATACCGAATACTTTTTTCGAACGTCCCCGCTTAATCAAATAACAACTGTGTGACCGATGTTTGAAAATAGGCACGGAAAGCACGTTTCAGCTGGAATTTTCTTCCACCTTTTGTCATTTTCAGTTCCTTTACGCTGAAAACAAGTTTTCAGTTCTTCCTGCAATGATTTCGGCCAGCAAGTGTATAATGGACCGGTCAAATGATTTCCTCACCATCACTTCTTACTGTTAACCAGGCTTTAATGGCAATGCGCCGTCACTTCGAGACTCAAGATGGTAGTTGTGATATTTTGCACTCATTCAAAAAATAACTCGATATTTACTCCTTTATTTCACTTAAATAAACCACTTTAAACGATTTTTTTAAGGTAGTATAAGTAACGTAAATTAGAAATAGCAAAGTTTTGACCAAATTCAAACGAGCAGCATTAAATATGATGTAAATCACATAAATGTATGTACTGACATTAAATTAATACCTATTTACTTTATATTAGCATTTGTATTTATTTTTATTGTATGTTATTCTAATAACGATTTATTATGCTGTTAATTAAATATACCGTAGATGGTTATTTTGGCTTTTTACTACGCATTAAATATTACAGTTATGATTCCCCGTTTAATCAAATACCCCGCTTAATCGAATATTTTTCTGGAACCGCCTATATTCGTTTAAACGGGGAGGACTGTATATATATATATATATATATATATATATATATATATAACCAATAATTAAACATAACCTACCACCATCAAAAACCGTAATATTATGAATTAAAGCTGTAAGTATATATATATATAAAAAAAAAAGATTAAATTAATTATAAGAATTATTATGGAAGAAAAATAAGAAAGTGGACACCGACAAATAATGGAAATGCTTATATATTGAATTACGTTTTCAAGGGCACATAATTCAATGATATAAGCAAAATGATTGTTTTCTGTGGGAAAAATAAGCTAAAGCTAAAAGTTATTTTCCCCTGTGCCCAAACAACCATTAAAATCAAGTGAATTGATTAAAAATGAAAACAGAATAGAAACAAATAATATGAAATGGAAAAAACAATAAAACCTATTTAAATATTTATAGGATATAAAATGAAATAATAAACACCATACCGATTAATATTTTAGAATAAATCCACGCGCACATGGCACCCATAATGTCGTAAAGATTAAGGTGAATAAAACAGTTAAGAAATCACAGTAATTGATACCATAGGATGCAGTTAATACATATTGAAATAAATGTTAAATAACTTTTAATATAATATAAAATAATATAAATAGAAAGTAATTACATAATTAAAATGCACTATTAAATTAATTAAAAACCGTTAAACAATATCGTCAAAATTTAGCTAAAAATTCCCCCTGGTGTAGTAAATTATAACTGAAATGTAGCTGGAAGAAGTAAATCTAGAACTTATCGAAAAAAAAAACACAAATTGTGGTGCTGCCATCTAGTATTACTTTTATGATTTAATTGTCAAAAGACAATCAGTTGTAAGCAATTGAATGTAACAATTGTTTTATTAACAGCAAAACCAAACATATCCTTATATATAGATAATTATAAACTGAATATAAACCACACAATGCATTTTAAAAAAACTATTGTTAGTAAAATTTAAAAAGCATACAAAATATTCTATTAGCTAACTTATTTAAACTACACTAAGAATTTAAATAATTCTAGAACATCGATAATATATAGCATATAGCTATATGCTATAAAACAAAATAAAATAAATTCATTAATAATTAATATAAATAATTATTAAAAATATAAAAATCTTTAATAAAAACTATTATATATAAGATAATTATAAAATGAACAGGAAATAAAAAACATATGGTAGTATAAAGAAGGTGAACAGATACTTAAATTCCGATTACCTAAAAAGCACAAATATAGTGTGTGGATTATTTTATACATCCATAAAAATCCTAAAAGTATGAATGTGGGACATTCAAAAACATTAAACCGATAATAAATTTTATAACACTAAGTGAAAATAAATAAATATTAAAATATTAATAAGAATAGAGGAATAATAATAAATATAATTACCCAATTTTAATACATACAGTATAACTTTATTTATATTAAATATACTTATATGTATATTAATCACTATAAAAATGGCATACTATTAGTAATTAATATGATATTGTCCTTATTAAATTAAAATTTATAACAAATGATTGTAAATAAGATTAAACAATAATTAAGCTAATTATTAATGAAATTCACCAATTACATATAAAATATCAAATCAACATCCTTATAAAATACGTATCAAAAATATAGTAATAATACAAAAGCCCCATTTTTTTTATATTAACCATTGCGTATTATCCAGACAACACCACCCTCCTCCGTACTCTAACATCTACCCACCCATCCAACCTATAATAATTTTTTTTATGTTATTTTGCAATTTTTATTTTTTTTATAGAGATTTTTTTTTTATTTTTTTTTATAATTTTTTTGTAATTTTGTTTACGCATGTGTTAATTTGTTTATATATATATATATATATATATATATATATACGAAGTATTCAGCCAATGAGGAGTAGCTTTAAAATTGACTACACTTAATTTGAGAGAGATAAAAAAAAAAAGCCCAATAATCACACACTGGACTTGGCACATTAACAATTAACTTGGAGAAACATTATTTTTTTAAGTTTTTTTTTTTTTTTTTTTTTTTTTTTTTTTTTTTAATGAGTACAGGATGATTAAATACTGAAAGCAATAAATACACAGGCATCAAGAAAGTAACTACTCTTTTTAATTAAATTCTCTAGAAGGTTGATTCCTTTTAATTTAACAAGCATTTAATTTTGGAAGGGAAAAAAATTGAAAATAATTCTATAAAGGCTACAGAACTTCAAAAAAAGTGAAGAAAGTTCATTCAAACGATTCACATTAAATGCTAGCAATTGAATGAATGGTTTCCCAAAATATTTATTTTTCAAAGAGCAAAAACATAAAAACATTTTTACTGATTAATTCAGAAATTCTGTGGTGTTTTTCAGCAGTACAGATAATTTAAAAAAAGAGAGAAAAGAAATAGTACATCTCAAAAGCAGAACAGAAAATATTTTTTTTTGTTTTGTTTTGTTTAACTTAATTTAAAAATTCAATTTCTTAAATAAAAACTTTTTATTGCATAGATCTATATTGATCACAATCAATCTTTATAAAAGGAAATACAGTCGGACCTCTATTTAACGAACCTCTATTTTGCGAATTTCTCTATTCTGCGAACTATTCCTTGGAACAAGAACATTTTGCGAATTTCTTCGTAAAATAACCTCCAAATAGCGAAGTTCATTCTTTATTTAACGAACTTTTTCTTGTGATCTAATTTTTTTTTCTCCCCATTTCTCAAAATATTTCTGGACATTTCAAACTTATTCTTTCTTTAAACACATTTTATGATGTTCAATGGCCTTGAACTGGTTTTACAAGGCTGCTTCTTTGTCAGCAGTCAGAATTCGGTAAGTACGGAGGACGAAGACGATAATCCCTTAGAGTAACTTAAAAAATGTGGATACAGATGAGAAAAAAAGAAGAAATTAACCATGATGTGCTGACTGATGATTGTATTTCCCTAATTCTGAAATTGAGACCGCTGATACACTATCCGAATTGGATATTTTCGACAGTGTGAAAAATAAAAACAATACAGCCATGAATTGCGATGAAGACGAATATGATGATGATGGAAATGATCATGACGCAGGAATTAACAAAACTTCGCATGATGAAATGCTAAAATCATTTGAAACAATCCGACGCGGATTATAGTTAGAAGAAAATACGCATGAAGGGATTTTTGGTGCATTGCAAAGATGCGAGAAGTATTATAAGAGAAGGCACTTTTTAAAACAAAAAACTCGGGCAGAATTAAGAGTTTTTCAGAAATTAAACTTAAGGACGCATATGTTAATGTATGGTTAAAATTATTTGTTATAATAATAATAAATGACAATGTCATTAAAATTCGTTAATTTTAATGTAAAACTACTTACTTTAAACAGAAGGTACAGTGTATTTCCTGGACAATGTTTTGTTTTCCTTGCAGATTTCAAAGACTTAAACACATAGAAAAAATGAATTGATGATGGATATTGGTGGGTAAAATAAATAAAACAAATCGATATAATTTATAAAAAAATATGTAATTAATTACTTTTAGTAAATATATTTAGTGTTTATGAATTTAAAACCTGTTTTATGTAGTTTAAAGTATTTTAAAATGTGAATCTCTATTTAACGAATTTTCCATATAACGAACTTTTTCCGGGATTTAGCGACTTCGTTAAATAGAGGTTCGACTGTACAAAGTCGTTAGATTTATGAATTTGGATTGTTTTATACGCAAAAAAACGAGTTTTTTTAAGTCTTAGAAGAAAGTCAAATAATATTTTTATTATCAACACTATTTTTTAATCGGGCACATTTTTCCGAATTTTTCACTATTCTACAGAAATAAACTGGCATTATATAATGTTAATCAGATGGGGAGAGAAGATCAGCAGCTGGGTATTAAACAGTTTCGAACGCAAAAAATATGGTAAATTTAATCACAAAAACAGAGTTTTTTTTTATTATTATTAAAATATGCCAATCGAATCAAATATAATTTTTTAAACAGTTACTCGTACTGAAATATAAAATTCAGCTCACTTTGTATTGCAATATTGAGATTTCTTTCACTTTTCATCCCCTTGCATTAGTACATAAGTAGCAATTAGAAAATATAAAAATAATTATTAGCCAATGAAGGCTGATTTTTTTTTACCCGACTGAAAAGAAGGGTTAAGTGTTTCACGCGTATCTGTGTATGTGGATTTCTTTATACCCTCGAAACATCCCAATGGCTGGATGGATTTTTATGAATGAGGTCTCTATCGATTCATCTTAACGACCCGATGGTTATAGGCTAGGTTTTGTTTTTTATAAATTCAAAATGGCGGCCGTAAAATACAAAATGGCGGTACCGACGAAAAAAAAATTTACGCACCCTATTGAGTGGCATGTCATTGGATAGGTCTTTCAAAATGAAGACGATGTTTCATTGACTATTTTACAGTCAGAAGCTCCGTTAAAATATTATACAACCTGGAAGTTGTGTATGTATTGTGGATCCCTAGCTTTACTGCAACTCTAACCATCATAGACATCTATAGATCTTATCAAAACAGTGTTTATAGATAAGAACTAACAGTTAAACACAACTTAAAAGTTATCAATACAAGTAAATAAAAAAATAGGTAAGTAATATAAACAAGTAATATAAAAAAAAAAAAAAAAATTAAGTCAATTCCTACTTAGGTCAATAAGAGAATTTTTTTCTCCCATTCTTCTTTCCTTTTGAGTGGCGCTTAAAATGCCTTGATCAAGAAGAGGGCTCTCTCGGTCTTAAAATACCTTGATCAAGAAGGGGGCTCTCTCGATTATTGAAAATTAATTAATTTAATTTAATTAATTTAATTTAATTAATGAATTAATATTTGAAAAAAACCTGGATTAACATCAAGTGTCATGCACTACAAGTTAAAAAAAAATTATTTCAACTTGATAGGATGAATAATAAGTATTTTATTAACGATTGAAAATTTGAACAAGATATATATATAGCGAGAGTGTGAGCTAATAGTAGGAATTGAAAAAAAAAAATTGTTTCACATTGATGTGAAATAATTAATTAGTTCGCTTTTTACGTAGTTGGGATTTTGATTTTTTAAATTTAATTGTTTATTGTAAATATTTTTGTAGTTTAGAATAATTTCGGTTTAACAGTTTCTTATTATATTTTTTATTCATCGAATTATTAGTAGGTTCCACCTCGTAAATTATTATAATACTGTATATTTATCAAGTGAACAGTGCATTTTCGTGAGATAATAAAAAAAACTGACGATATTTTATTTTTTAATAAAACAGTCAATTAGTAGTCATTAAAAAGAACGACTTTCGTTCTTTTTATTCAGTTACATTTATGACTTTCAGTTACATTTATGATTAATTTTGCGATTTATATATTTTTAAGATTACTGTGATTGGGAAAATAATAGAAAAAAATACCCTATTTTTCTTCAACTTCCCTGATGTCCGCAAAACTCCTTGACATTTCCCTTTTTTTTTATTTTTTAAGGTCTGTGACCACCAGCCTGTACTAACGATGGTTTTAAACATGAAAGAAGAAATTAACAACTTCATTGTTGGAAGAGCAGAATGACCGCTCTTACGTCCAACACCGCAAGCAAAATAAAACATAAAAAAACAAAAACAAATTAAGAATTTTAAAATAGTTGATTTTGCATTGCAATCTCGGGATTTCTTTCGCTTTTCCTCCCCTTTTACTCTCGGGATAAACTTCTTTCCAATACATATAAAAATAAGTCTTGTATGCATTTTTAAAAAAAAAAAAGAAAAGAAAAAGAAAAAGAAAAGAAAAGAAGAAAAAAAAAATCAGAAATTTTAAAGAACAATTTTATTCCAAAATTCCTCCCCGGCTAAGATATTCGCTGCGACTTTACTTTAACATAAGAATTTTGGAAATAACAAGAAACCTAACTTTCAAAAGTATGAATCATAATAACAGCAATATAAATTGAAAAGTAAAAAATTTTTTTTTTTTTTTTTCGGAATGTTTGATCTTGGCAAAAGAGAATGCCGCTTGATTTATTTTTTACATGTAAGGCTCCATTCACTAAAACTTGTGTAATTTTCTATAACTGCAACTGAAAATCTTCAAGAACCAGCTGTTGTCAAAAGACGGTAAAACAAATGATAGCCGTAATTCAAGAGGACATAACTTTTACTGACTATAGGTCAGCAGTCTGTAAGGATGACTGCAGTCTGTATGGATGAATCAACTAGAAGATTTATATTATATATATATATATATATTATATATCTACCCTATATATATAAAATCCTAATGAAACGAATTTATGGAACAGATATATGAATCGACTGATTAAACAACTGAGTATGTTTCAAGCGATTTTTCCGAAAATATGGAATACTTTGCGATGAAATTAACACCAAAAATCAGCATTGATCAGCAGATTTCAAAACTGGTATTAGAATTTTTAAATTCGAATTAGTTTTCGAAATATTAATTTTTTTCTAATTTTATATACATTTTTCTAATGATGGCAACTCAAATTTTAATCAAACAGATATTTTTTTTTCATATTTCAGAAAAGGTTGACATGGTAACCCGGCTATTGTTGTTTATTTGATAATAAATGTTTATTTACTTTTATTTCTTTTTATAAATTATATAAATTATTTTGTTCTATAATTATTAATTATTTTTTTTATATTTCCTTTAGAAAATAATAGAAAATAATTAAAAAATACGGCGCTACTTAGTTATTCCGTTGATTAATTTCGCCAAATTATATAAATCGCCAAAACACTCGCCAAATTATACAAATTGACGTAATTTTTATTTTAAATAACGAAAGAACAAATAAATTAGTATAACATTAATAAATATACAAATAAAAAGTCGAAATAAAAATCACTTGATGACGTAAACACGTGTAACTTGCTTAAAGTCAAGTGAATGTGACATTTACGATCAACCATTATTGGAATTTAATCTTATAGTTTGGCGATAGACTTTTGGTCGACGGCATAACTAAGTAATACCAAAAATGCATATGTAACCGGTATTTGAAAACGAGGTTTTCGCCAAATCTTCGTTTAAAAAATAAATAAATAAATAAATAAAATAAAATAAATAAAAAATCACTCCAAACCTGCTGTGCGTATATGACATCTGGCCAAATATTACCACTCGAAAAAGGAAAATGCTAACTGGCGAGTTGAAAAAAAGCTATTGGCGAGATTTGCATCCGGCTAGCGTAACAGTACCAAGAATTCTTTGCAACCATGGCAAATGTTATGTAGTTTTAATCAAAAAAAATTTTTGATTTTTTAATCAAACTGGAAAACTTACGGTCCCATACTGGCGCGATTTTTTTCTGACGCCAATGTCATATACGGAACGGGCACTTAACTGGCGCCAAAGTATCGTTATTTTGCTTTATATGGTAAGCCGGATGTTGTTGTTTATGCTGTTGATGCTTTCCCCAAATTGGCGTCGGAAAAAAAATCGCGCCAATATGGGACGTATATGACACCTGTGCCAAACTTTCACATGAATGGCGAAGGGATCAGACCGTATTTGTTTATGGCAGTTGATGACTTGAACTATTATAATATAGATGAAATGATGGCGATAGAATAATATTTGGCGACTTATCACCTGTTCCTGGCTAACATTAAAGTACCAAAATGGCACCTAGAGTATAAAAAGCGAAGTGGTCCACCTGAAATTGTTGATAATAGTCACATGAATTAGGCTATTGTCATACAGATTGTTTTAAAATACCGGGAGACAAAGACTCTGTATACTTATTTTATTTTAGCTTCTTTTCAAATGTTTAACTGATCGTCTTTAATAAAAAACGAAAACAACCACTGGATGTCTTAACAGCAACTGATTCGCCCTTAAATTTTTGCAATCAAAGGGAATTGAATGGAAACCCGTTAATAGGGAGATCTGCACAGCTTTTTTCAGTATAATTTAATCTTCTCTAATATTTTTAAAACCCATCAGATTAGCGTGTTTTTAGATTCTTCGGTGTCTGAACGGGGGTTGGCGAGCGTAGCTTGCAAGGGGCAGAGCCCCCTAGTATATATACATAATCATATTCGAATATATTTAGGAACACGTTGCTACTAGCAATAAATATTTAGTTTCAAATAATTTAAAAAGAAAGAGAGAGAAAGTAATGAGGTCGTACTCACATTTATAATAAAATAAATAAAATAGATAAATGGACATAGGTGATTCTGCCAAAGCTATTAGTTCAGTACTGTAAATTTCAATATTCAATCACAGCATCCATGGGCCTCAGACGATTGATTTTTGCGAGGTTTTTTCTTGGCAGCCTCTAAGACCGCTACTGTCATTTATAAATATTTCAATGAACATGTTATAAAATGCCTTTTTTAAAATGCATTATTGATAGATAACTTTTCAACTGTACTTCTCCTGAGTATCTTTCTATAATTAATGAAGCAAGCAAAAGAAAAATAAAATTATGCTGAATATTTTTAATAAATTTTTAGTTGTGCACTTCTTCACTTCAGGGTTAAAATCGAATTTTGTTTTAATGCAGTCAAATGAATTACAAAACAGATAATGCAATAAACAAACGTCACCATAACTAAACGAAAGGCTGGGGAGTAAAACCTGATAATTGAATTTTTTTAATTATTTCTAATTTTCAAAAATAGTTAACTGCATCTTAACATTCTTTTAAAAGTTACAAGCTTTATTTTTCACTCAATAGATGCCATCATAGTCAAAAATAAATTTTAGAAAAATTAAACGAGTGTTTGTTATTAAAATTCAATAAAAAAAAGTACAATAAAGTCTATCAAACGAAATATGTTGTACATAATTAACTGAAGGATCAATTCTTAAAAAAAAAAAAGCGGTTTCAGAAGAAGCAATTATAATAGTTTTGGTTGTACTTTTTTTTTTCTTCAGAAAACCAGAATCTTTAATATCTCGAAACTTGCATTTTGTTAGTTACCATGTCTTGCACCCGAGCCCTTCAAATATAAAAGTTTGTTTCAGGTGAAACACATTATAATAATATTTTAATAACCATTGCCTTAACGAGATGACCCAATAACTGTTGTCGTTACAAAAAAAAAAAAAAAAAAAAAAAAAAAAAAAAAAAAAGTCCCTGCCGGCCCGGCCTACAGGCAGAGGTAGATTTCGAAGTTAAGAATACTACTTTCACCAACAAAAACTAAATCATGATTAGAAATAAACCCACTTTAATAATTTTATCTTACCGCTTTTGACGAGTTTTTATTTCATTTTTATATAATAGCTGGTTTTATCAGAATCATGTTAAGGCGGTATTAAAAAAATACATTTCCATGCTGAACGACTTGAAATTTTCCTTTTTAATAGAAAAATATGAAACTCGCTGACGTGATTTTTGAAGAGATTTATAAGCGACCTGTGTTTTTATTTTTCGTTCAATTAATTAAAACTTGATTTATAAACAATTATTTTCTCAGTAGAACAATATTTTTCGATTCTAACACAATCGCTTCGGTAAATTCTGTTCAAAATGTCCACTTTGATAACATTTTTTGAAATATATTCTGCCTCTATCAAAAAATCGATCATTACGGTACATTATATAATTTCTGAATAAGAGAATCTACCAATTGGATGCGTTTGAGAGCAAAAATGAATTTAAAAATGAGTCAGAAAGTAAGCAGTTTGGACAATATTTTTCGTTCCTAACACAATCGCTTCGGGAAATTCTGTTCAAATTGCCCACTTTGATATCATTTTTTGAAATAAATTCTGCCTCTATCAAAAAATCCAAAACCCTCTATCAAAAAATCCTCCATCGATCATTACTGTACATTATGTAGCTTCTGAATAAGGGAATCTAGCAATTGGATGCGTTTGAGAGCAAAAATGAATTTAAAAATTAGTAAGAAAATAAGCAGTTTTGATTTGAATGCACCCTTAATAAGATGATTTTTTTCTTCAACCGCTATGTATTTTTAATTTATTTTTTCTGTAAGAATTGGTCCTATTAAAACTTGTCTGTATAAATGTTACAGACAATATTAAGAAGATATGTGATAAATTCATGAAGATTTTATACCTTGTGAATTGACGGAGTTAAGGATTTTTTTCTTCTTCAACCCCTATTTTTGTTTTCGTTTTTAATTTTTTTTTTCGGTACGAATTGGTCCTATCAAAAACTTGTAAATATAAAAGTTGTAGATAATATTAAGGAGATTTATAATAAAATTAATTGGATTTGATATCTTGAGAATTGACGAAGTTATGAATTTTTTTCTCCCAAAAACTCTATTTTTTGCGCCCCTTGAGTCCATTTTTAATTTTATGAAAATTCTGTGATACATAGATTTTCGGCCCTATTTTTAGAAGTTATAAAAACTTTAAACTGATTTGATATGTATAAAAATTAAGGAGTTATGGGTTTTTTTCGGTTTTCACAAAATCCCTCCCTATTCCCATCCCCTTGGCCCGATTTTGCCCATTAACGAACTTGACTGAGATTTTATACCCCTTGATTTTATGTATCAGTTTGGAAGAGATTTGTGCAGAATTGTAGGAGTTATCGTGTCCAGAAGAAAGTGATATATATATATATATATATATATATATATATATATATATATATATATATATATATAGATAGATAGATAGATAGATAGATAGATAGATAGATAGATAGATAGATAAAGTTTTTTACTGAGGGTGTTTTGGGGTTCTAGGGGTCATGATCGGTGTAGATCTGCAAAAAAATTTCAAAAATTCCAACATAGGAACGATCACAATAGGTAGTATTTCATACGAAATCTACCTAAAAAAAAAAAAATAAATAAATAAACTAAGCTCTCTTTATTTTTTTCCCGCTTTCAATTCATTAGACAGTGAAATAAAATGTTTCGTAATTAATGCTTGTACTTTGGTTTTTAATAATAATAATAATAAATCAGAAAAGAAAATTGCCAGAAAACGGGTGTCAAAGGCAAATGCACTGTGAATATCTTTTTAGGCTGAAAATAAATCATCTCGGTACCGGATATTTTTTATTATAACACATATTTATTTACTAAGTTTGCGATTTTCAAAGAAAATTCTTGTAGCTGTGAGCAACGAATTTCAGCTTATCAATCCCCTGAAAAGTTCTTGTTTAGCCTCCTATCGTTATTCCCACGCGTGATAAGACGTTTATCTTCTGTGGAGATAGAAACTCATATTTTTGCCAACTTGTAAAAACTAACCGACAGCTCCCCCCCCCCCCCTCCTCCTAAAAAACAAAAGGAAAAGAAAAGGAAAAAAAAAAAAAAAAAACGAGGAAACCTGCTCGGGTTCAGACAGACATTTTTAGTGGTATTACTCGAAAATTTCTCTCCGATTTTAATACTTTGGCAGCTATATTTTAAAAGCTATTTGTCGAATTCCCCTCTATTTCAATTCTTTAAACTTTTCAGCCCCTCAAAATATCTGCAGATAATTTAACTTTTTAAAATTTTATTTTTGTGTAATTTCTTAAACTAGTTACTTTTAGGACATAATTTATTATTAACTACATTAATGAGTGGAATAAATTGCTAAAAATCTTCAAATCTAGGAGAGGAATCGACAAATTGAAATGTTAAATTAGATATTTCAGGGAACATGTATACAATCCCCTCACCACCCCAAAAAAGAGAACTTCAAATTTTAATCACCAAAATTTCGCAAAGAGAAACGAAAATCACCATTCGATTGGAAACTATGTCTTATTTTAAATTATCCTTCTATATATAAAAAAAAAGTTGATTTGGAAATGGACCAATGAAAATCTGCGTAGATTTTCCCGGATCATCGGCATCCAATTTGAATGCTTAAGCATGGTCTTTCTTCGTTAATATTAAAAAAACTGTTACATACAAAAATATGAAAATCGATAGTGTTATAGAGAAATGTTTGATAAACACGCTGATGCAGACAGTTTTCAAATCGAAGAATTATTTAAAGAGATATTTAATGCCAAAGTTGGACAAAATCGTTCCATTAAAAAAGTTTTAAAGGAGCAAAAACTGTACATAGGAATTTAATCATTTTTAGATCATTTTATGCGTCAGAATTTCCCGGTGTGCAGATTGCATTTAGTTTTTTAATTTGACTCATTCTTTGAGGTTTTATTATAATTTTAAATTCAAATTTTCAGCATTTCGAGAGATATTTTTTTTATATTTTAGAAAATTGTATTAATTTAAACTGTTGCCAACTGTATAAATAGCGCAAACAATAATGTTTGCTTCAAATTAAAAATATTTATATAAGTATATTTTACACGTGACTATTATAAACAGAAAATATAAAAAACAGGAACTCATTAAAAATTACGTCATAAAAACTATAATTACACGTGAATTTTAAAAGAGAAAGAATATTGTAAAATAATAAATTCATTAACATGCGTTAGAAGTCTTAATTAGGAAAATTTACGTCATATTACACATTACGTAAAATGAACAAAAAATAATATTGCAAAACAGTTTAAATTTAAAAATTGTGCGCGAGACATTTATTTGATATTTCAAGATGGTCATAATATTTCATTTCCAACAAAAGTATTTTTACGTGAATATTTAAAAGAGAAAGAAAAGTTTGGTGAAAATTACGTCAGATTATAATTGTCAGATTCATATTATAATTCAATCTTCCGAAATCTTTTTAAAGCCGATCAAATTAGCCTGCTGTTAGAGTCTGCGATGTCTGAACGGATGTTGACGAGCGTAGCTCGTAGGGGGCAGAGCCCCCTAGTGTTTAAAAAATAAATAAAGGGTTTTGGGGGGCGCTTCATGCAGAAATTGTACCAAATTGTGAAATCTTAACACAAACACCCAATTTCAACACCAATTCGATTTTTTCAGAAAAGGCTGCGATAGGATACCAAAACGGGAAGCCATCTGGCGAAGTAGTTTAGGAATTATGCAGATTTAAAAATTTGAACGTAAATTTATATTTGAAGCGTTCGGGGAAACAAGGTACAGTCGCGGGAAAAAAAAGTAAACACCCCCTACTAACTCCTCAATAAATTAACGTAGAAGAAAGTTACTGGTACCGAACGATTGAAAATAAAGTCTACTTTTAAATGATGCATATAAAATTTGCTTAGGGGGCCATCTACATATTAAAAAGAACCATAACTTTTTTTTTTTTTTTCAATAGCAATACACAAATCTGACAGCATAAATGAACTCTACACCCTTCAATTAGTCTAAAAACAAATTTTTATGCAATTCGTACCATAAGTTTCCGAGAAAATAATTATTTTGAAACGAGCGTATTTTAAGGGCTGTATCCAAATTGAAGTTCTGTACTCGATTGTTAACCGAGAGAGCCCCCTTCTTGATCAAGGCACCTTAAGCACCACTCAAGGAGTCAATGAAGCCTGTTAGATTAAAGGACAGCAGAATAAATTTCAAAATATCTGATCACTTCTACTCCTTAAACCATCATTTTGCCGTTTTTTAAGCATAATTTGAAAACTACTTGGAAGAAAAATGTGAAATTTTGGATTTCCATAAAGCAGGACTTAATCTAAATCCATCAAAAAAATTGTAGGTTGCAATTCATAATTTTTTCGAATATTAATTTCATAATTCATATCATAAAATTATAAAAATTGCAAATTCAGCGCATTTATGTTTGGGTACATTAGTATTATTGCTACAAAAAAATTAGCACATTAGGAGCATGATTTCAGGAGATATAAATAAAAACATGAAAATGTAATTTAATATTAGAAGAACTAAATTTTTAATGTTTATAATTTAAAAACTTATCATTCAAAGGACTTGAAATTTGGTGTCTAGGCATAGTTTGAACCGAAGATTTGAAATATCTCGGTAAAATTGGGTATTGCTATTTAAAAAAATGAAGTTCGGATTCGTTTTAATATGTAGATGGCTCCCTAAGAAAATTTTATATACACCATTTAAAAGTAGACTTTATTTCCAGTCGTTCGGTACCAGTAGTAACTTTTGTCTACGACGATTTGTTGATGAGTTAGTAGGAGTGTTTACTTTTTTTTTTTTTTTTTTTTTCCTTCACGACTGTACATAAGCCACACTTGGCTAGTTTCGAGAAAATCAGTTTTAAAGGTTTTGGTGAAATCGAGAAATCACGTACTGGTTGTTTGATGATTTCTAGCATGCAATGGTGCATCATATCACTATGAAAAAAAAATATTTTTTTGTAACAAATTTATTAACGAATGTGGCTTATAATCTTCTTCATTCCAATTAACCTATACATTTTTAGATGCAAAAAGGACACAGTTTATTACAAGTTATGATTTAATATCAATTATTACCAACTGTTTTAAATCAATAAGTTTATATTCACAAATCAACAAATTCTCAAAACACTTTGGGTAATTTTCTTTCTATTAATAGACTTCAAAATGTAAGATGCCATTTTCACAGGGTTGGTAAAAAACCCGGTTTTTTTCAACCCCCCCCCCCCCCAAAAAAAAAACAACAAAAAAACTCGGTTTTTTAGGTTTAAACCAGGTTTTTTTGGTTTAAACCGGCTTTTTTTACATGTATTTTCCTATTACATATACATGCATATTTATTGGTAAAAATAAACATTGTTGGATGTATGAGTAATATAACTTCATTTAAAAATAATTTAAATTAAATAATTACAATAATTATGTAGAAAATTGAAATAATTTAAACATTTTTAGTAAAATCTGTGTCTTTTGTTCCATGAATAAAATGCTCTACAATCTACATAGTGGAACATTGATACCTTGAAAATCTTAATAAACAATCTTTTGATTACTATAATACTATAAATAAATATATGGTGTAGTTTCATAAATACAATATATTTTCACATGGCTATTCAAAATAATTTCTTTGAAATACTTGCTATCTGATTTTTCTGTTAGAACACTACATGGACAATTATTATCTTTTATTAAAAGTAAAGCTTTTTATAAAGAATTCCTGGAATGATTTGAATTTAGCAGTAGAGTCTTTAAACGTTTCAAGAAGTATTGTATATTGCCATTTGACACATCAGACTTAATACACAGGCTTTTTTTCTAAGCTATGTTATAATACGTATTACTTTTAAATGACTAAGCTAAAAATTAATAATATACCTTTTAAAGCCTTTTTATGAGACTTTTTTTTCTATTATGTCTCGATTTTCTCCCATTTTTTTTTCTGATCTAAATAGTGGATTCGATTATGCAATAGACGATTTAAATATATCTTATTGCATATTTTAGTTAAAAATATACAGGTGCTTTGCTAGCACTCAATTTTTCAATGCCTCTTATTAGACTTCATATTTTGAGTTTTTATTCTTAAGGCTGTTCTCAAATCCAAAAGGGCAACTTTATGACATAAGTATTAATTTATTTTTGTTCGGAAATGCATGAAATTAGCAGATGCTGTTGTTCAGATACTATGTAATGGAACTGTGTTTTCCGTATTTTTGCAAATGCAATAGATCTTTCAGAAAACATTGTCAAAGTGGGTGTTTTGAACCGAATTTCCTCATGAAAGAAGAATAACCACTCAAGGAAAGTTACAAACATCTTTGACACGTGATCAAAATTGCCTATAACTCAATAGATAATTTACTTATCAAAAATGGAAAACACAGTTCGATTCCAAATCACTTCCATAGTCAGACCTTCCAATTTTATATCTTTCCGTTAAAAAATTAATTTGTAAATGTGTCAAAGCATTTTGCGCTTGTTCAGTAGAGCAGTTGAGAACAGTCTTAAAAGATAATCTCCCTAATCAAGTAATTTTCTTTTACAGCTTGACTGAAATCTTAAAGGTCATTTTATGTTATTAATTGTAAATAATCTGCGTTTTCTCAAATGAAAATATTTTATTCAAAATATTGGATATTTTTAGTCTATTTTATCTTTGCTAAATTCACATGTTTTAAATTTTTTCTTTAGAGCTTCAGATATATTCATCAACACATGCAATTTGCATTCTACATGCATACAAATTAACCTAGATTCACTATGTCTTACGGTGACTGCTGGGATAAGATTTAAAAGCAGTGTTGTAGTCATAAAAAATGAAGAGAGTATACCAATACCAAGGCAGAGGGTATACGCTAGAGTGCTAAATGTTCATGGTTAGGGTATACGTTATAGCTTTATTTGAGAAACAGAGGGTATACGGAGCTTCTTAACAAAATTCAGAAGGTATACATCGTATACCTGTAGGGATTACAATCCCGGGATCCCGCATCATTTTTAATCCCGAAAATCCCGGGATCTTGTCTGCCAAATCTCGGGATTTTCGGGATTGTCCTTTTTATTTTTTTAAATGGAACAATATTCAGCTGAAATTTAAAAAATATATTTATAGACTTTCTCTTTTGGAAAGAAAAAGAATTAATTTTTATGAAATTTATATATCCTTGAAAAATTATACATATTTCAAGTATTTTTTACACATTTCAAAGCGATTAAATCGTTTAACATGAAAACCTTTTGACTTGCAAACAGATGTAACCCGCTCGGCTATTATTCGGGAACAATGAAATCATTTGTTTATTTCGATTTCGCCGCGTTTAGAAAGCCGGTCGTTTCAGCAACTGGGAATCACAAAATTTCGAATTACAGTTTACTGATAAGCGTCGCATTTGAGTTTCATAGTCATTATTATGTGCTAACTTCTTTGCTTTTTGGGCGTTTATACTTATTTTGCTTTAAAGATGTCTAATGAAAAGGATTTTGTAGCTCATAGGAAAGATAATGATACATCTTCAGTATGGCACTGCTATTTAAGGTCAAAAGATGAAAAAATCGCTAAACGTAAAAGATGTAACCAAGTGCTTAAAACGTTAGGTGCATCGACTAAGGGTTGCATGCACATTTATCGACGAAACATGGTACTAAAGTTTAGAAAGAATTTTATACATCATCTCTTCCTTCCACACGTCAAGATTGCATAGAATATGCATTGCTTTCTAAAAAGCGGAAAATAGAAGATTATTTTAGTAGTGATAAGGAATCACTGGATTTAATTTTATTGCGAATGACAGCTAAAGACTGTTTTTCATTTAACTTCAACTGATTTAAGAAACTTACTGATAGCTAAAGGCTATAATGATTTGCCAAAATCTGCAGCATCAATTCGAAATCGTGTAGTGAACTACAATAAAAGAGTTAATTACAAGTGAAATATAAACTTTTAAAAATTCAGGAAAAAAATTTAGTTTGACTTTTGACGAATGGACATTTACTGCAAGCAAGCGATTTATGAATATTAATGCCCATTCAAGAAATTTAAATTTGAGCAAATTCAGGAATTTAGGCCTTATGCGCATATATGGATCTTTTACAGCAAAAAAGTGCATTGAAATGCTAACAGAGTGCTTAAACGAATATGACATTTCCCTAAAAACAGACAATGTTACAACGGGGACTTGGAGATGAAACTTTAGATGCCGTCATATTTCTTAGAACATATTTTCAAAGGAATACCGATTAGTTAGGAAACAGTGAACTATTCAAAATAATCTTCTTCTTTTTTTTTTTTTTTTTTCACGAGATACGTAATAATTTTTTATATTATGCAACGTTTTCGAATTTTAACAGCTATTGCTATTTAGAAATTTAGACTATACATCTATGTATTATTTTATTCTATGTGTGTGTGTGCTAAGTTCTTTTGTTTCAAGAAAAAATCGTCATGTTAGGGAAAACCTTGCATTTGCAAAATCCTAGAATTATAAACTTTAATTACGTGGGTATGAGAATAATTCATAATTTAATTCGTGATATTAATTAGTTTTTAATATTGTAAATATTAAACTATTAAAAAACTTGTTTAACAGGAAATAAAAGAAATTATCTAGAAGATGAAGCATAGACATTTCATGTTTTTTGTTGCATTTTCAAACATCAACAGAGTATTTCTTTTAATTTTCAATTGTTCTAATTTATCCTATAAGTTTTGATAATTAATTGAAGTTAATTTTTTTAATTTGGTATATTTTCATATGTAAATTAGGCTGTAATTTTACTTTGTCTTTTCTATAGTATTATGATATTTGGCTATTGTAAAAATTGATGATATTACAGAAATTCTAATTTTCCTAATCCCGGGATCCCGGGATTGAATCTAAGCAATCCCGAAATCCCGGGATTGGAAATTAGTCTCGGGATTGTAATCCCTATATGCCTGCCACTACTTCCCTGGTTAAAAGTAGAAATTATTTATATCCAATAATTTGAAACACTTAAATTATAAAAATGAGAAAATATATTAGATTTTTTCTAAAAAACCAGTTGGTTAGCCAATTGATTTAAACCATGCCAACCCTACTGGTAACAGAATAAAATCATAATGCAAAACCCCAATCCCAATGTAGGAATGGAAGAAAAACAAAGGCTTACTACCCAATCGCCATGAAACAACAAAGAAAACTCACAGCCAATCATTCATTAGCATACAGAACATAGAGTAACCAATGGAGAGAATTTTTTATGATTATGTCATCATTGAGGCATAATGTAATCCTTAGTAAATCTTAACTAATCAAGCAATCTAAGTAGAAAAAGTTATTTTTAGCTCTCATCTACCAATTTGGCTATTTTTAAAAATAAAAGGCTTGAAAAAGAAGAAGAAGAAAGAAAACTAACTACTTCCCCCCCCCCCCCCCCCAACTAATTTTAGAAAAATTAGTATGCCATGTAGATTTAAAGCTTATAAGAAAAGTTTGATTGACTAAAAATGTTTGTCACTTTACAAGTTTATTAATTCATCATTAGGGTTTCGTTCATCTGACGAAACCATATTCGTCTCACTCCTTTGTCTGTCTGTCTGTCCGTCACAGAGCCCGTTCTCAGAAACTATACATGTCAGAGATTTGAAATTTTGGGTACTTATAGCTGAACACCTCACATTAAACAACAAATCATAAAATTTTGAAAAAGTTGGTAATTAACTGAATTACGGGCTAATTAACTTCTAAAATTAACCAATCCACCTTTTTAACGCAGATTCAAATGAACTTTCTCCAAATCATCCGTGTTTCTCCTAAGGGTTGCCAGTAAAATCAGCCGATGCATGGTTACCACGGAGGAAATTAAGCCGAAAAATGAAGTGGGCATTATAAATCGAAATCGCATATCAGAAAATATTGGTCCCAGAAATTTGTAAATAGAATAGACAGACGCAGAAAAAAATCTACTTTCATTTGGTATAAAGTTCACATTTCTGCGATCTAAAAATCGATCGATAAAAATTTATTTTCTTTAATTGGAAAGACAAAGAAAAAAGATTTCAATTCAAAAGATTTCAAAGCAGGTAGACATGACCACGCTGCGGTTTTTCTTAATAGCATATTTTAATACGGAATTTTAACTTTTTAAATATTAAATTTTTTGATTAAATTTTATGGCATCCCGATGTCAAATTTCTCGCTGATTTTATTGATACCTATTTCTAAGTCCTATCTTAATTACAAGCTGAAATATTAACTATTATTTAATTAATCGGTTTAACTCGCAGAAGAATAAATGTCGGTAATTCCCACATGTGTCTCTCTATTCTAAAAAAAAGTAACTACCGTTGTCACCGCCGCCGGTTTTGAATTTTTTGTGACCGGAGGTCTTTTCTTCGTTAATATTAAGAAAAATAATGCATACAAAAATATGAAAATCGGTAGTGTTATACAGAAATGTTTGATAAATACGCTGATGCAGACAGTTTTCAAATCGAAGAATTATTTTAAGAGATATTTAATGCTAAAGTTGGGCAAAATCGTTCCACTAAAAAAGTTTTATAGTAGCAAAAACTATACATCGGAATTTAATAATTTTTAGTTCATTTTATACGTTATAATTTCCCGGTGTGCAGAATTGATTTATTTTTTTAATTTGACTCATTTTTCGAGGTTTTATATCTATTTTAAATTCAAATTTTCAGCATTTCGAGAGATATTTTTTACAGATTTTAGAAAGTGATATTAATTTAAACTGTTGCCAACTGTATAAACAGCGGAAACAATAATGTTTGCGTGTAATAAATTAAAAATTTATTTACACGTGACTATTATAAACAGAAAAAAACATTTGGAATTAGAATTAAATAATTATGTACAAAAAGCAGGAACTTATTAAAAATTGCGTCATAAAAACTATAATTACACGTGAATTTTAAGACAGAAAGGAATTTGTAAAATAATAAATTTATTAACATGCGTTAGAAGTCTTAAATAGGAGAAATTACGTCATATTTACGTCACATTACAGTTATTACATAAAATGAACACAAAATAATATTGCAAAACGGTTTCAATTTACAAATTGCGCTAGACATTTATTTGATATTTTGAGAGGATACTTTTCAACTTTTTCTTAGGAAAGCGCAAATAATATTTTATTTCTAACACAAGTATTTTCACGTGAATATTAAAAAGAGAAAGAATAGTTTGGTCAAAATTACGTCAGATTAAAAACGATTAATTTAAAATGTCCCATTTAAAAGAACTTTCTTTTCGCTTTGTTAAAAAATACCGGGAGACAAAGATTCTGTTTACTTAATTCCTTTTATATTAGCTTATTTTGAAATGTTGTTACACGTGTCTACGTCATCAAGTTATTTTTATTTCGACGTTTTATTTGTATTTTTATTAATGTTGTACTAATTTATTTGTTCTTTCGTTATTTAAAATAAAAATTATGTCAATTTGTATAATTTGGCGAGTGGTTTGGCGATTTATATAATTTGGCGAAATTAGTCGACGGGATAATCAAGTAGTACCGCAGCGGATTTGGCGTTAAAATTTCCCCAATCAAAGAGAAATGAATAGAAATCCGTTTATAGGGAGATCGCCACTGTTTTTTAAATTATAATTCAATCTTTCGAAATCTTTTTAAAGCCGATCACATTAGCGTGCATTTAGAGTCTGCGGTGTCTGGACGGGGGTTGGCGAGCGTAGCTCGTAGGGGGCCGAGCCCCCTAGTATTTTAAACAATTCTTTCTAAGTGAGCCCCTAATTATGTTGGAGACATGAAATTTTTGGTACTTATAGCTGAACACCTCACATCATACGACAAATCATAAAATTTTGAAAAAGTCGTACATTTAACCCTTTGGGCTCCCACATGTGTATTTTAAACAATTCTTTCTAAGTGAGCCCCTAATTATGTTGGAGGCGTGAAATTTTGCATACTTATAGCTGGACACCTCACATCAAACAAAAAGTGATAAAATTTTGAAAAAGTCGTACATTTAACCTTTGGGGTCCCGCATGTGTATTTTAAACAATTCTTTCTAAGGTGAGCTCCTAATTAGTTTGGAGGCGTAAAATTCTGCATACTTATAGCTGAACACCACACATCATACGACAAATGATAAAATTTTGAAAAAGTCGTACATTTAACCTTTGGGCTCCTGCATGTGTATTTTAAACAATTATTTCTAAGTGAGCCTCTAATTAAGTTGGAAGCGTGAAATTTTGCATTCTTATAGCTGAACACCTCACATCAAACGACAAATCATAAAATTTTGAAAATGTCGTACGTTTAACCCTTTGGGATCCCACATGTGTATTTTAAACAATTCTTTCTAAGTGAGCCCCTATTTAGGTTGGAGGCGTGAAATTTTGCATACTTGTAGCTCAACGTCCCAGATTACACGTCAAATAATAAATTTTGAAAAAGTTTTATGTTTAACCCTTTCAACTCCAGCTCGTGTATTTTAAGCAATTCTTTCTAACTGAGCCCCTAATTAAATTGGAGATTTTAAATTTTGCATACTCATAGCAGAACACCTGAGGCCAAGCGACAAATCATAAAATCTTGAAAATGTCTTACGTTTAACCCTTTGAGCTACCACATATGTATTTGAAGCAATTCTTTCTAAGAGAGCCCCTAATTAAGTTGGAGACATGAAATTTTGCATACGTATAGCTGAATACCTCAGACCACACGACAAATCATAAAATCTTCAAAAAGTCTTATATTATTTACCTCTCCGGGCTCTAGCTTGTGTATTTTAAGTAATTTGTCTAACATCCGCCCTTTTAACCAGGGGAGAAATTTTCCAACTTTTGCCGACACCCCTTTGACCCTTCTTTCATATTGTGCACCATAGCCTTACATATTTTAGTTCCATTTTTTACCGCCAGATGCGCCTACTGATCTCGGGTGCTATGGGCCCAATCCCCTCCACTAATATATCTGCGGATAGTATGTAAAACGGGATTTCGTTCGGATAGATGTTTGTTTAGAATCGAGTGCGCCCCCTGGTTGCGAAATGTAGAAGTAATAGATTTTTCAAAAAGATAAAGTGTTTTGAAAGGAATATTAAACGAAACCCTCTGTGCGATCTGTGATCACACTTACCCACTTGTTTTTCTAAAGTTTTGCTTGTAGCTTCTGCATAACTTGGATTTTGCATTTTTCAATATTGTGTAAAATAAATGAAAACATTAGGGAAAGAGAGAAAAAAACCAGATAAAAAAAAACCATTTGGTTTAAACCATGGTTTAAACCGTGGTTTAAACTAGAGTGGTTTAAACCAAACAACCCTGCATTTTCATTTACACATTATCGTCATTCTGCCCCTCAGATGTCTCAAAAATAGCTAAGTAGAAGCTCTGGCTAATAGGAGATATATATACTAAAGCAGTTTTCTTAAATTGGCAACTTTTTTGTTATTAAGCTGCACAGATTTTTTTCTATTTGCTCTTCAAGGTATTTACAACTCTACTGGACTGAATACACAGTTTTTTCCTCGTTTTCCAACATTAACTTTCTTGAAAATGTACAATTTTGTAAGCATAAAGGACACATTCCACAATAGGAACCAATATAAATTTTCAACGACAAAAGGCATAAGCCACAATGGGAATTTAAATAATTTTCTATAGTCAAAATAAGAACTATAACATATTTATTGTAAACCAATGGTGAGATGCTACTTCATTATTTGAATATACAGGGTGCAAAGGAAAGTCCCTTTAACCTGAAAATACTTGCGAACGGAGAGAGCTACAGCTATGCAAGTGAGGTAACGGTATAGTAAAGCGACTACGCCCGGCCTAATGCAAACGACAGCAGCGCCCCTAGTGGCGAAATTTAGAAGATATCCATTGCAAATCGAAAACGAAAAGAGATAGAGCAAAATTTCCAGTTAGAAAGTTTTAGAGCATCAATTAATTAGTACGAAACGACATTTGATTCACACGGATAAGATAAATCGTCGCCTGTCTACCCAAAAATGTCCGGAACCGATGAGCTACGATTGTAGTTTGTATATTCACATTCCGGAAATGTAGCAGTGCACAATTGCAGATTGTGACGTTGTACCGTGCTGTTAAGTCTGTAACAATTTAATTTCCAATGCATTTAAAATTTTAGATTAACCCTTTCAGGGGCAGAAGAATTCTGTTCATAAACTGATGAAATAATTGACTGACACCAGAATATTCAAACGAATTTCTTAGAAAATAAAAACCCGCTAATTTGC
Source organism: Maratus speciosus (assembly GCA_963932465.1). Taxonomy (NCBI): domain Eukaryota; kingdom Metazoa; phylum Arthropoda; class Arachnida; order Araneae; family Salticidae; genus Maratus; species Maratus speciosus. Next base: position 418,658,462 of record OZ010791.1, read on the forward strand.
ACTTTCATTACAAAAGCAAAATTTTATTAAAATATTCTTGGTGCAATTTGTGAGTTTTGGAATTAAAATTAGGTGGCTAGACCGTCTAGCCACCGCCCTTGAAAGGGTTAAATCTATGTAGTCGTTTTGAAATGGCTTGCAATAGACGTTCTACGCTCAGAAATGTGCATGCAGAATTGCTCTCACGAATATAAACGTGTATCGTGAACAATGGCGAACTTTTCGAACATACTGAATGTTAACTTTTTATCACTGTGAGACAGTTTGTCTTTTTTGTTTTTTTGTGTGATGTTATCAAAATGTATTGAGATAAGTACTATTTATACAATAAATTGTGCATATTTCTTCATACTTCTGGTTATTCCATTCAAACGTTTACACAAAAATAGAGTGCATCGATTTCTGACATTTTTGGGTATACAGGCGAAGATTTATCTTATCCATGTAAACCAAATGTCGATTCGAACTAATTAATTGATGCTCTAAAACTTTCTAATTGGAAATTTTGCTCTATCTCTTTTCGTTTTCGATTTGCAATGGCTATCTTCCAAATTTCGCCACTAGGGGCGCTGCTGCCATTTGCATTAAATCGGGCGTAGTCGCTTTACTATACCGTTACCTCACTTGCATAGCTGTAGCTCTCCCCGTTCGTAAGTATTTTCAGATTAAAGGGACTTTCCTTTGCACCCTGTATGTGTATCTCATCGAAACTAATAAAAAGAATGCTACAATATGAAAATTATTGTATTGAGTATAAAGGTCTCATGCCACACTAAAAATGCTGCAAAAAGGTGGTAAACCACATTGTTAATTACTTATCAATACATCTTCTTCTGATGAAGAACTACAATTCGTTGGAGAACAATCTCTGTTCTTTAACTATCGTCTGAATCAAAGTCATTTTCACTTTTTCACTATTTTTTAAATCACTTTTAAACACTATTCGTTTACGCGACACCTGCTGATTGTTCGCCATTGTGGATTTTGTGTAGCTTGTGCCACTGTTGGCTGAAAATAAACTAAATATTTCATTTGGATTGAGGGTATTGATGGTATAACGGTGCGTCTCTCGTTATTTTTTATTAATATTTGTTGAGTGGCTAGAGACCTTCTTGGGACATGTTCTCATGCAGATAACTAGATTTTTATGAAAATGTGGCTTAAGTACGTTGTTCCCCCGAACGCTTCATTTAACAGCTGTGAAACAAACTATAATACATATAGCCTTTTAAGCATAACTCAAAACATTACCTGGAGGAATTAACTATAACTTCGGATTTACACACTTAAGCTTCTAGAAATCGATTTTTCATAAAAATATAGGTTGCTACAATGCATATATATTTTCTATATTAAAAAGTTATATAAAATCTGAAGAAAAAAAGATTCGAAAAAAATATATATACTGTAACCTGTTCTATACATTAAAAAAAAAAAAAAACATAAATAGATTTCTTGAAGCTTTAGATACGTAAATTTAAAATTAAAGCTTATTCCACCAAATAGCTATTGAGCTATAAAACTACACACATTGCAGTTTGTTTGACAACTATTATAAATAAACTTACGAGTTCAAAATTTTAAATCTGCATAATTTTTAAATTACTTCATCGGTTGACTTCCTGTTTGGTATCCTATGATAAAATGTTCTTAAAAGTCTAAATATAATGTAAGAATTAGATATTCGTATAGAATTTTTCAGAGTCTGATACACCTTCTGTATGAAGATGACCCCCTAAGCCCTAAAAAACAAATTGAAAATAAAATGTAATTCCCAATCGATTTCGATTTTTTCTGCGATCTCTACATTCATACAAAAATACAAGACATGTTACTTTTGACTGAATACGTGGATTACGATCTTTCTGTATTGTATTTATTATTGTCTCTCTTAATGCCTATTATCACCACTGACAGTTTTTTTCATTTCGTTTAGAAACACTTTGTTTTTGAAAAGGCAAGAAACAGATTATTACGAAACAATGTTCAGGAACTTGCATTTGTACATCATTAAATCCTATGAAGGTCGCCATTAATAGATCATTTTCTTAAGTGTCACTTTTCAGACAGTGTCATTTTTCATAAATAGTGTAAAAGCAATCTCTTTTATTTAAATAATTCTAGTTCTTAATAAACTAAACTGAATATCTTTATTAATTGACAGTTAGATATAGCTGTTGTATCAAGTTTTTAAAAATATTTTAAAAAGGTTGTTTTAAGTATTCGATTTGGCCGAATATTTTGATAGAAGTTGTGTAAGCTAGAAGTGAAACAGAAGCTTTTTTTAAATAGAAAAATGGCAGATGTTCCCTTTTTTTTTCTTTCCTCCATTTTATTTTATTTTTTCTAAAGTATCAATAGGTCTAGACAAAAGTGGTTATTTCAACTGGCTTGCCTTGCTCAAATTTTCTGGAAGCAAGACAAATTCGATCTTGTCCTTCATGAAATGCAAACTGATATCAAAATCAATGACAAAACTGAATCATTTAAACGAAAACTTTAATTTTAAACTAGTTGTTGCATTCGCAACCATGGAATTACATACATACATTTAGGGAGAAACAGAGATGAATTCAAGAACAAACCTCGAGAGCTTTAATTTTAAGTCCCCGATATAAGCAACTAAATCGACATCTTATATATTGAAATATAATTTTGCTCCATATGGATTAGACAGAGGAGGAGATTTACCACGTAGCTATCAAGTAAAATATTTTCTTTTGTTGTACTTCATCAAAACATAAATATCACAATAAATTTGGAAGCATACAATATAAGAAGATAAGATTTTTTTGGTGCAATCAAAATTAAAGAATTTTTTTAAATCATAGGTACATCATTATTTAATATCATTTAGGGCAAATTTTTATGATTAATCTGATCTCACCTTATATTCCACTAGCAGGAATGACCGAGCTAAGCTCGGTCAAAATTAGCTTTCTGTTTACCTCGATATATTTTCCCCCACTGAATCATTCTTGCTGTTTTAGATGCAATTAGCTTGACCGTGAAACATAGTGACCCAAAATGACCCACTAATCGAAATTTTCGAACATGCGACCTATCACAATGCTCTTCTCGAGCCTGAAAACGATGGAATACAAAATTTAGTGAAAATCGTTAGTCGTTTTCTAGGTAAAATAAGCTTGATCCGCGTTGATTCAGAAAACCACTAACCGAAATTCAACCACAGATATGAGCTATTTCAATGGTCTTTTTGTACTGTGAAACGGTATAACAATAAAAATTGCCAAAATTGTTTGAACATTTTTGAGATGCCGTTAGCTTGACCCCGACCCATTATCACCAAAATGACCCACTAATAGAATTTTCTTGAGCATGCGACCCAGCCCAATGGTTTTATCTTGTCCAGAAACGGTGTAGTACAAAGTTTTGTCAAAATCTTTGAGCGGTTTTTTAGATACAGTTAACTTGATCCTGATTCATTAGGACCCAAAATGACCCATTGATTGAATTTTCTTGAACTTGCGACCCTTCCCAATGTTCTTATCATGCCCGGAAACGGTATTATACAAAATTATGTCAAAATGTTTTGAAGCGCTTTTTAAATACAATCAGCTTGACCCTGATCCATTGTGATCCAAAATGACCCACTAATCTATTTTTCTTGAACATGCGAACTAGCCCAATGGTCTTCTCCAGCCCGAAAACGATAGAATACAAAATTTAGTCAAAATCGTTTAAGCCGTTTTGTAGATACAATTAGCTGGACCCTGACCCATTGTGACCCAAAATGACCCACTAATCGAATTTTCTCGAGCATGTGATTTAGCCCAATTCTCCTCTCATGCCCAGAAACGGTATACGTAATATAAAATTTGGTAAAAATGTTTTGAGCATGTTTTTTGATTCAATTATCTTGATCCTGGCCCATTGTGACCCAAAATGACCCACTAATTGAATTTTCTCGAACATGTGACTTAGGCCGATGGTCCTCTCATGACCAGAAACGGCCGTATATTAAAAAACTTTGTGAAAATGTCTTGAGCCGTTTTTTTAGTTATAATTAGCATGACTCTGACCCATAATGACCCACTAATCGAATTTTCTCGAACACGGGACCCATCCCAATGGTCTTTTCGTGCCTGAAAACGATAGATTACAGAATTTCGTCAAATCGTAGTGCCGTTATCTAGATAAACTTAGCTGCACCCACGGTGACCCAAAAATGAACCACTAACCGAATTTTCTTGAACACGTTACTCATCTCAATAGTTTTTTCGTGCCCGAAAATGGTTAGATACAAAATTTAGTCAAAATCGATTGAGCCGTTCTCTAGATATAATTAGCTTGACCCTGACCCATTATGACCCAAAATGACACATTAATCGAATTTTCTCGAACACGAGACCCATCCCAATGGTCTTTTCGTGCCCGAAAACAGTAGGGTGCAAAATTTCGTCAAAATCGTTAGAGCCGTTATCTAGATAAACTTAGCTTGGCCCACTGTGACCCAAAAATGACCCACTAATCGAATTTTCTCGAACATTTGACTTAGCTCAATGGTCTTCTCGTAATCCAAAACTGTAGAATATAGAGTTTAGTGAAAATCGTTAGAGCCTTTTTTTAGATAAAAATAGATTGACCCACAGTGACCCAAAAATGACCCATTAATCAAATTTTCTCAAACACGTGACCCGTCCCAATGGCTTTTTCGTGTCCGAAAATGGTTCGGTACAAAATTTAGTTAAAATCGATTGAGCCGTTCTTTAGATATAATTAGCTTGACCCTGACCCATTATGACCCAAAATGATCCACTAATCGAATTTACTCGAACACGAGACCCATTCCAATGGTCTTTTCGCGCCCGAAAATGGTTAGATACAAAATTTAGTCAAAATCGATTGAGCCGTTCTCTAGATATAATTAACTTGACCCTGACCTATTATGACCCAAAATGACACACTAATAGAATTTTCTCGAACACGGGACCCATCCCAATGGTCTTTTCGTGCCCGAAAACAGTAGGGTGCAAAATTTCGTCAAAATCGTTAAAGAATTTATCTAGATAAACTTAGCTTGACCCACGGTGACCCAAAAAAGACCCACTAATCAAATTTTCTCAAAAATGTGACTTAGCCCAATAGTTTTCTCGTAATCCAAAACTGTAGACTATAGAGTTTAGGGAAAATCGTTAGAGCCGTTTTTTAGATAAAATTGGCTTGACCCATAGTGACCCAAAAATGACCCACTAATCGAAGTTTCTCGAACATGTGACCTAGCCCAATAGTTTCTTCGTGTCGAAAAACGGTTGGATGTGAAATTTGGTCAAAATCGATTGAACCGTTTTTTAGATATTATTAGCTTGACCTTGATCCATTACGACCTAAATGACCCACTAATCGAATTTTCTCGAACACGTGACCTAGCCCAATGGTCTTATGCCCGAAAATGGTAAAATACAAAATTTCGTCAAAATCGGTTGAGCCGTTCTCTAGATATAATTAGTTTGACCCTGACCCATTATGACCCAAAATGACCCACTAATCGAATTTTCTCGAACACGAGACCCATCCCAATGGTCTTTTCGTGCCCGAAAACAGTAGGGTGCAAAATTTCGTCAAAATCGTTAAAGAAGTTATCTAGATAAACTTAGCTTGACCCACGGTGACCCAAAAATGACCCACTAATCGAATTTTCTCGAACATGTGACTTAGCCCAATAGTTTTCTCGTAATCCAAAACTGTAGAATACAGAGTTTAGTGAAAATCGTTAGAGCCGTTTTTTAGATAAAATTGGCTTGACCCATAGTGACCCAAAAATGACTCGCTAATCGAAGTTTCTCGAACATGTGACCTAGCCCAAAAGTTTCTTCGTGTCGAAAAACGGTTTGATGTGAAATTTGGTCAAAATCAATTGAGCCGTTTTTTAGTTATAATTAGCTTAACCTTGACCCATTACGACCCAAAATGACCCACTAATCGAATTTTCTCGAACATGTGACCTAGCTCAATGGTCTTATCATGCCCGAAAATGGTAAAATACGAAATTTCGTCAAAATCGTTAGAGCCGTTTTTAAGATAAAATTTACACACACACACATACACACACAATTTTTGCTCGCATAGTATAAGATTAAGAGGTCATTCATTAATAATTACATCACACTTCAAAGGGGGTGAAGGGGTTCACAAAATGAGACACGTGGAGGGGACTGGGTTAAAACATTGTGATATCACATCTAAAATATGAAAGCAATTAAGAGTCCGTACTAAAGATAAACCTCAAAAAGAAAGAGACGCTCAAGCCAATGCTAATTCTATGGGAGCGTTGTTTATAGATTTCTCGCTCGCATTTTAATATTTTTAAAGGATTTTTTTAATAGGACACTTGAGATCGATATCTTTTATTGTGCGTTTGTACTTTTTCGATTTGAGTTACACTTTTTTATATGCGGATACTTTTACTTTTAGAACCGGTTAGAACCATATTAGATGTAAATTTCCAACTGGCGGACATTTTTCGCCCAGTTGCAAATTTACATCTAATATGATTTATTTACCAATTAGAATAATTGTGTTAAAATTAATCTAGCGGTTAGAACCAATTTTGAAAGTGAAACTATCCTTATATAAAAAAAACTAACCAAAATCGAAAAAAGAAAAATCATTTAAAAATACTTAAATGCGAGCGAGAAATCTGTAAACAATGCGGGCATACGATAACGTTAGCTTGAGCGTTTCTCTACCTGACTAGTGTAGAGGCTCTTAAGTAGGCATTATTTTCAAGCAGCATAATAAAGCTTGTTAAAAAAATATGCATTCTTATTCAGGTACTATTACGCATATATTTTTCTTTTACTTTGAATTGTAAAAGCTTGCAATAAAAGCTCATAAGATCTTAAGGAATTTATATTAGTAAGTAATAAATCGTATACAAACTTTTTTATTCTCCAGAAAATTAGCTTTAAATTAACAGTTGCAAAGGGAAAAATATCTAAAACTACATGAATAAAATACATATTTTTATGAACATTTTGCTGTTTGCAAACAAGGCCTACCTAACCGTTTTCATATTTGAGATGTATCGTCATAACATGTTAATCCAGCCCCTCCACACAACACACTGTGCCACGCTTTGTGGTTGTATATCCCCTCTGTTGAAGTGTGATATAATTAATAAATGACGCCATAGGCTGGTAAAAGCTTATTTTTGAATATTTAATATTTCTTAATTGTTAATTTTATGTGTTTCATTCTATGTTGATATGTTTAAAAAACGTCTTGCACAAGGGTGTTTGATTTTTGTTTTTAAATCTTTAGTTTATCTAACTTTATATTCTCCATTGTTAAAAAAGCACGCCCCAAGCTGCGGACTATAGATACATTTAATTTAAAATCTTGCCCCTCCTTGGATTTTGTTCTGTCAGGGCAAATGGCGACATCATAATATTAAAAAGATTGCAGCATAGAGGTTTCTTATTTCCACTGAGAAAAAAATAAGTTCATAACCAAAAATTCTTTTAATACCAAATACACAGAACGAAAACATTCCTTTCAATCAATACAGATCTGACTTGGTGAACTGCCGATCATTCAAATCAACTGCAAATGTAGTGACCGATCAGTATTCCACACCACTCTTTGAAAAAACGATGTATCCAAAGAAGTAGTCCACTTATGTTGCAGAGCGCAGTTTGGTCGGGTAAAAGAAAAAACGCCAGGAAAAAAAGACGGAAATAGCTCCAAGTAAAGCGAGACGTGACTTCGGTAACATTCACGGACTAATTTATTGAGTTTCTTTTAAAACACAGGGACACTAACCTTATACTAATTCAAGGGTATGCTATCAATGTCGAGAAATGGATATACAATGGCTCACAAAATTAAAAGAAAGCTCGCCGTTCTTATAATATTCTTAGAACTAACGCTCACCCTCAGTTCTTTTTAAATAATTAGTTTAATTTGAATAAAATAAAGATAACTATAGTTTAGTATACATATTTAATTTAGTTTGTGTACATTGGACTTCCTTCATTAATGCAAATATTAAGAACTCGAGTTAGGGGAGATAAATGTATTCTGAAAGGTAAAATTCCACCCTTTCCCCTTCTCCTTTATAAAGAAAATTGCAAAAAAATACATTTTTAATATTAAACACTTCGCCTCCCCCCCCCCTTTTTTTTAATCAAAAATTTCTTTTGTCGCATTTAAATTTTAACAGCTTGATCAAACTTTTTTTTGTTCGTGACAAAATTTTGATTTTTAAACGGCTTTTTTAAACAGCATTTACTTGAAAATTTTGTTACATTAGCAACTGCGACTGTGGCAAGAATCATAGCTAATTTTACAATCAGGCAATAACTACTTGAGTAGATTGTTGCAAATGACACTTTAAAAGAGAAAATGAACACGAGCTTTCTTTATTTTTTAAAAGTTTTCGACTCAGTTTATCAAGAAATGTCTTTTTCTTCACGAAGCATCAGACAACATGTCACTGAAAACAATTATGCAGGCAGTCTTCAAACGCATTTTTCGGATGAAGACAGGAACTTGGATTTCAGCCAAACACAGTTAAATCTATTGACGTCTTGTATATTACACTCTTCATAGAAAATAACACTTTTCTGAACTTAGGACAATTATAAATTTTTCTATAAGCAATCATATAGAGAGTCAAATATCTATTTTATCTTGAGAAATGTATAGGTTTGATTCATGCACATTTCAAAATATCAATTATTCGAAAAACTAAGAATTCAGCCATGGTAAAATATTTTATTATAATCTGAAAATTCATGGAAAAATTATAACGCTTTTTTGAAAAACTAAAATAACACTTTTCTCTTAAATTAAACTTTATATTACGTAAAAGTTTTATGTAAACTGAACCATTTAATAATTTAAGATTCATATTCCTATAAAAGTAATGCACACAAAAGTGTGTAAATAAAGTTTCCATCTTGCGCCTGTCAGCGGTAGAACATCGGTTTATTTTTCGCATTATCAAGCTGGTTATTTTGACTCGATGATTCCTGTACAAATCTTATTTTAATAATATAAACACACAAATAGAGATACTTTTGTGTAAAGCCATTCCTATTCCATGAAATAAAACACATCTCACAATGTTGCCGATACAAGAATGTTTAGTCCACTGAAACACAAAACCTGAAAATGAAACAAATGGTGCTAAATACTGAAGCTCTTGGAATTTTGACACTGACAACATGCAGATCTGCAAAAGTTAGAAAAAACACAGTTTAAACCCAAGAAACGAAAAATCATGCATCAGGCATACAATAATAAATACTTTCCAACACTAACAGAATGTTAAGAAATTTCATTTTTTGTTACAATAAAATGAGATATGTGTTTTTTAAATTGCTCATTTAAATAACCCAATAAGAATGCATTTTCAGAAATTGTTATCCATATCCGGTAAGGTGTGCGAATTCTTCCGTACAGTCCTGTATATGATATATAGAATTTATACACACCACGTAATGGACTAAAATTACGATAAGTTTAAAGAACGCAAGCCACAGCGGAAAACGCACTTCTAGCAATTATCAATCATAGTCAGTCCTGTAAACGAATTGTTTTGTTCGTCTCAGTAAATGAACGATAATTACTACGCACTCCATAATCTATGGGAAATATGTTGAAGTTCATGTTAGTGATCATTTTTAATTTCTGTATGGTTGAAGTATCATAACACTGACCATTAAAATGCACTACAAACGATACTTTCCCATTAGATCATAATGTAATGGAATTATTTTATGCAAGCCTGTAAACGAACTATAATCGCTACTTATTCTATGCTCTTGAAAAAGCATGTTGTAATCCACCTAAGCATGGGTGCCAGAAGTCCATCGAAGAAATCGATGGACTGATGGATCGAAGAATCTAAAAACGTTTCTGAGTATTAGGTATAACTAAAAGCGATAGGCTAGAAGATTTCAATGTCTTACATTATAGCTAAAAATTAAACTTTTACAAGAAAATAAAGTGATTAGAAGTTTTTGCTTGTTAGCCCCCGATATGCTATTTCTTTCTCCCATCTATTAAAATGTCGTCGCCAAAAAATAACGTTCCGTTGTATAAGCCAGCTGTAAAACAAGGCAGATGTATAATTGTACTCTTAAATACTCTAACTGAATCTTTTTTAACTTCTAAGCATCGCATATTTTCAATTTTTATACCGTCGTATTGGGAGAAAAAAGTACTTTTTAACGCAATCTGCTTGAAAACTGCATCTCAATTTATTTTTGAGATATTAATTTTCTTGTAGTTTTTGGCGTATTTTTGTTTAATTTTGGCAACTCGAAGTACTCCATTTCTGTAGAAAGTAAAGGAAAAATAGTTGGAAAATAGCAATTAAATCTTTCTGTTACCATTTTCCCAAAAAATCTGAAAAAAATGTACTTAAAATATGTGCTATTTTGAAAAAATATAAATGAATGATTTCTGATAAAACATGGAGCTATTATAGAAACTAAATTTAATTTTAAGCATATATAATTAATATTACAAACAAATGAAGGAATGTGAATCATGAGATAGCCGATCTTTTTTTTTTTTTTTTTTTTTTTTTTTGTCGAGTTTCTTGCTGATTTCTTTTTGCTGGATTTGTGTATTATTCTGAGATAGTGACGTCCTATGCATACTTTATTGTAGACGTTGTTTATGAGTGGATCGTAAATGAGGAATTCTTCAGCGGATGCGGATAACGTCGTTTTATATAAAATAAAATCGCGTGTTTCAAGTCTTAAAACTGAACTACAGTAGAGTCCCGCTTAACTGAGTTTTCGCTTTAACCGAGTTATTTTCTTCTAATGGACTGATGGCTTCTATTATTATGAAACAGCCATTATAAATGAGGTGTTAGGTGAAGATGAAAGAGCAGTCGTAAAAAGTTAGAGCTCCGATTTTCTGGTCAGAATGGGGGAAAAGAAAAAAAAATATCGCCATCCCCCCCCCCCCCCCCTCATCCCCATTCTGGCCGATCAAAGAAAAAGGAGGCAGCGTCCTACCAAAGTTATTTCGTCATAAGAATATAAAAATGTACCTCTCATAAATCGGAATTTACTAAATAAGTTTACCAAAAGGCAGCATAAGAAAAATGCTTTGAATTTTCGATTTTCAGATAACATGAAAATAAAAGTTACTTTCTAAATTCCTATTAATTCAACAAAATGAAATTACTTTTGGAAAAACTCTGCATTTTTCGCTAAAAATGTAACACGCAAGATGCTCGTTTACAACTTTTTTTTTTTTTTTTTTTTTTTTTTTTAAACAAAGATGACAAACTCATTTGAAACTTAGATTCGATTACTCAATCTCAATGAAACGGTTAAAGAATAGTGCCGTTAAAAATTTGTTTTTATTGAATACAGTTTTATGCTGGGCATGTCTATATACTTTTAAAACTATATATACAGGGTGATTCAGTATAATGTTTACAAGCTTTAAGAAGTGGTAAAGCACACTATGACGAACAACTTTTGTATAAGAAAAAGGGATACTTCACTTCAACTTAAGGCCGGATATTTTGTCATAACATTAATAGAAAATAAGATTTTTTAACGATAGCAGCAGAATTAACATATTGTGCGCAAAATGCTATGAAATCGCGAAAAGTGCTAGAAATAATTCGATCGCTGCAACGTACATTCTAAACAGTGGATCTTCTAATTTAGCGCTAATTAATTGCGAATGGTGGCCATTTCCACGACATCTCATGATATTGTCTTATTTAAAGTGATGGAAGTGACGGCCACCCGCATCCAATTGGCGCTTAATTAGACGATGCAAATGTACACTCTCAAAAAAACTTTCTTCAATTCACGGAAATTCTACTGGCAGCAGTGCTGACGGCATATTTCCGTGAACTGACGAACATCTGTTTGTTTTTTTCTCCGTTACAGGAGGTAAAATATCCGTCAATTGAAGGAAGTTGGGAAAAAGCAAAAACAGCGGACGCTGGATTCGAACCAGCCATCTCAGCGTTACGAGACGAACACGCTAGCACTAAGCTATAGTTGTACAGCAGCGAAATGCTTTGAAGTAAATATGTTTGCTTCAGATGGGTATGGCTTCTCTTGATCAATTTCTTTAAAAAGCTTTTAATTTAAGTTCATTTCGGCAAGATTTCGTCTTTAATGAGATTGTGGCTGGATGGGGGTTTTATACTTTAGTATTAATATAGTATAAAAATATGAATTTTAAATATTTTTACGCAGATTGCTAGAGGTAAAATACGAATATTGTATTTTTATTCGATAAGTTTTTTTTTTTTTTTTTGAGTAATATCGATTTTTTTCCATTTAATTTTCCTAATTAAAATATCTTTTAAATGTAATATCATTTAAAGTATATTTTAAATGCAAATATTTATTAATAAACAACTTTATAAATTCAACTTTACTTAACTTTATTAAAGTTATTCAACTTTTAAAAATAAATTGTGAGTACTTTTGAATGAATGAGAAAAGTAATTGTTATTTATTTTGAAATTCGAAAACTTCTTTGTCTTTTGTAATTAAATTAGAAATCTTAATTTATAGAATTTTTGGTTTTTTATTTTAATAAATTCGGATTTATTATTCATAGACCCAATACGCATGCGTGCTAGGAATGAACGAAATTCTCTCTCTTTTTTAGACTTTCGGAGAGAATTAACGGGTAAAACATGTTTTCTAGGAGTACGGAAAGTATTTGTTAAAAAATAAGGAATAATTTAGTGTATATTGACGAGTTTTTCTGAAAGCGTAAAATATGTCGTGGTTGCAAAGTCCTCCAAGTTACCTGTGAATTACACCTCTGGAGGTGCCTTTCCAGGTAAAGGTCTCGTCATCTGATCACGGTTCTAAATTACGAATTCAACTTGAGAAGCGATGTGCAGGTACCAATCAACAAGATATAACGTTAAGTAACAGGCATACCAAAGCTCACACCTGAAAAAACTGCACTGCAGAAAGACGACGATCTGGGTGATCGTCAGGTTTATTGCCGCTACGCGGCGATTAGGCGGCCACCCATCCCGATACCAGGTATCAAACCCGTTTAGCTGGGGCACCCGGCAGGTAGGGACCTGGTCATCGGTTAGAAAGAAAGAAAGAATTAGACGATGTATGTTTCGGAATGTAGTTAACATTACATGATACGGTGCACCGACCTAACTACTGTTTACTTTAAGCACTTTCCGTGATTTCATCACATTTTACACACATCAAGATAACTAACTCTGTTGTAAATATCGTTAAAATATATTCATTACTGTTAAAGTTATGACCAAAAATTCGTGCTCAGGTTAAAGAGAAGCAACCTGTAATTTTGACTGGTTTCCTATTGCGAAAATTTTTTGTTGTAGTATGCTCTACCACCGCTTAAAGTTTGTAAACATTATACTGAATTACCTGTATAAAAGAAAATTATACTAGAACCACCTAAAATAATTTAAAAAACACTATCAATAAATATGAACTAATAAATAGTTATGCATCTATACCTATAAGGATGTATTAAGTGTTCAGCTAGAAATTTATTTGATTGAAAATTTAGTTTTTCTAAGGATTAATACAGCGTCAACTTACTTTCAACTTGAAATCGACGGATTATAAGATTTTTTTTTTAAATCTCTATTAAATAAATTTTTTGAAATACTTTAAATCCTTTCTTCAAAACTGTTTCACTATTTTCAACAGAAAACTTTTCAATGTTAAGCTCATTAACATTACAAATGTAGTAAAATACCAATAATTTACAAAAAATTAAAAACATTTTCATTCAAACTAAATAAATGTTTGCTAAAAATGATTAAAAAAAAAAAAATACATTTACAAGGCAAATAAATACTTTCATTTATTAAGATCATCGACATGTTTCATCACTCAGGCGGCGACGTTCTCACGATCTATAATTTTATTTTATTTATTATTATTATTATTATTATTTTAGATTAGAATGCGTTATAATCTAATGTGGTCAAAAACCACGACACAGGGCCATTGTTAATTCAACATTAGAACCAATAAGAGCCTGTATTCAAGATGGAAAGTCATTTTTACATGGACTGGCAACACTCCAAAACAAAACGGATTCCGAGAATTCAATGAGTCACTGAAAAAGACTCAAACACTTCTGGATCAGTCATTATTTTTTTCTTCTTCAGATTATCGTGATTGGTAAATAATGGAAAAGATATTTTCGCCTGATCGCCATGATAATTCCAGATCGACAATATGCCCTGAAATTTCCAGGTCTGTGACCCTGCATTCAGATAATGATTTAATTAAGATAAAGCATCTGCATCATATTACACACGCCTAAAAACCGATATGTTGATTCAATCAAATTATTAAATTAATTATAGAATTTTAGAAACTTTTTTCTTTTTTTAAAGACTAATCCAGATTCTACCAATCAATAATAGATAAGTTGGTAAGAATTTGAATCCTACTATTTTTATGCGGTTCAATTTAGATTACCTCAATATTCTAGAGATTATTAGTTATATAAATTGTATTTTTAGACTAATATAATCATTTGAAAACAGCACACCTTCAGTTACTACGATGTTATAAGAAAAAAATTACATTATGCACAAAAAACGATTTTAAAATGATCAGGTAAATATTAAAACGGTAAGAAATCAGGCTCATTTAGAGTAAAATGGTCCTCGTACTCCCATTTTCATTTCACTTAATTGTGTTTTTATAACTCTTTACACCGGGAGTGAATACACATCGAAACACAGCTGGAAATTTGGTAAGAACCGTAAACGCCCTCTCAAAATTTACAACAAACAGAATTTGTTACAGTATTGTACATACCCTTTTATTACGCATGAAAAATGCATTTGCTTTGAAGAATTACAATAAAATCAGTCTTGCATATGAGGTAAGAAAATGCAACTATAACAAACTTCTAATAGCTATTAGATGTGAGAAGTGCTTGAATTTTATACCAGTCTTCGGGCTCGAGCAAACTCTGCCTCAAAGTGAAAATTTTATTTATTCACAGAATTTTAAAAAAAGGGGGAGGGGGGGTGGATCTTGCTATTCGAGAAATAAAAATGTAGTCAAAATTTCTTAAAGTGTTTTAAAACTTTTTAAAAATCAGTTTGGTAGAGATATGAATTGTTATTGGTGGGATATAAAGATAAATATTTCATCTGATCCTGAAATATTTGCGCAGTCAGCGTTAGTAATATAAAGAAACTGCCGGATATCCATTGTCTATCCTCATTTCCTGTTAAGTCCTTTTACAGAATTACTAGAAATCAGAACGCATGGCTTTCTGAACTAACAATTTTGCTATTTTAAACAGATTTTCAGAGACATTAAAATCGCGAAACGATGTCATGAGGGAGTATTTAGGATTAATACATATTTATTTCTATGCAAGAAGATATTTTTAAATAATAAATAGTCAAGTGCGAGTATTACTCGCGCTCAGAAGGTTCCGTACAATACAAATATGTTTTATTAACTCTATTATTAAAAAAATCGTAGCTAAAACAATAATAAGACTTTGAAAAAAAAAAAAAAACTATACAATGTAGGGTTGGGTATAGCTGTATATATACTAGAAAAGTATGAATGGGTATACCATAAAAGTTCAAAGAGGTATGAAGCCTAAATAATATCAAATATTGCTATTCTATATAACTCTTATTTAATATTATCCTAATCTCTTTATGGTGAACTTTATTCGGTACTGACAATAAAAGTAGTGCATATTTAAACTTCATTTGGCACTCCATAAAACTAAATCCAGCGTAGTAATAATCTTTTATTTTTACAGTGTAGCTAAAACAAAACCTTTGTTCAAGTTTAAACCTGGCATTGTGCTAAGCACGCTTCGAAAAGAGGTCGCAAAGATGCAACTCCGCCTTGGTCCGTGCCTTGTTTTCCCAGATAGGTTTTTAATTAAGTTTTAAAGACACGGGAGGCGTATTGAGAGATCCACTCAGTGCAAACTAGTCTCGAATCCCATAGTAATTATGTGATTAATTTTAATTAAAATTAGTCTGTTTTTAACAATTTGACGTTTATTGCTTTTATACATCTACTGGGCATTGCATTACACAAATACATAATTAAAAGTTGTTTTCTAGGCTTTAAAAACCTATGGTACATAGAGTACGTCACCCCTGTCATTATGTATGTCCAAACCGTCCGTGTCTTTAAGGGTGAATATCTCGGCTAATTATCGACAATTTTTTCAAAAATCCTTATCAACAATGCTTTTATACTTTTGCTACGATAGGTACCTCCAGCGCTCCTTAACCCCTTGAGGGGCGGTGGGATAAAATATATCCCACCTAATATAAACAAAATTCTCACCAGAAAATTTTAACTAAATTTTTTATTTTTAACTTTGGAGGAAAATCGTTGAAAAATTGCTTTTCCTAATTTAAAAATACAATTTTTCGATTATTCCGGTGAGCATTCAATATTTAGAGACATTTTTGCTTGCCCCTCAAGGGGTTAAAACCTTTACTGAATGCTCGTAAATCGAAATTTGTGTGTAACGGAAAAATGCGCTTTTCTCAAAAACTATGTGACCTAGGATTGATCGCTATAATTTTCCTGCAAGGTTTAAATTAACGTCTACTATCTCTAATTTTTTCATAATTTTAGTTTCAGTAGATTCGGAAATAAGTGGAAAGGGGTGGGGGGCACATTTTTGCACTACCTTTTCGACGATATCTCTCCAAATATAATACCTAAAATTAAAAGAAATGTATTTTTAAGTTCGTTGTTATGAAAGCTTTTACACGATACCCCACACGATATACACTCATTGCCATAAAAATTTGCGCACCAAGAAATAATTGTGGGATCGTAACGAAACTTGGCATGAAGGTACATATCAGGCAGATATGCAAATGATTAGAAATGCAGCGTGATTCCGCATTGCGTAATGCCACTAGAGGGCGTTGAACTTCGTCCTCCTTGGAGTATAAAACTCGTAAGCAGAACTTGTCTGAGTGTACCTTTTCTTTTGCAAAGGAAACGCTGAGGTAGAAATGCTGTTACCCAGCCATCGAAGACAATATGAGCAGCTGTCAGAGTTCTAGAGGGGAAGAATCATCAGGATGATGGAAGCTGGGTGGTCAGCTCGGCGAGTAGCTCTTCAAGTAGGCCGTTCTGATTTTACTGTGAGGAGGTGTTGGGACCAGTGGATTGAAGAGACGTCATTTACACGGCGACCAGGCTCGGGACGCCCTCGACAGACAAGTCGTCGAGAAGACCGTCACGTCATACGAAACGCACGCGTAGAGCCAACTGAATCATTGCCCGCTATTCAGACACAGGCAGCACCTTCACAACGGACCTCTGTGTCTTCCCGAACCATCACAAGGAGCCTGGCTGAAGGACATCTGGTATAGCGGCGCCATTACTTCTCCTGCCAATGACACTCACCCACCGACGCCTCCGTTTGGAGTGGTGTCGCGCACGACGGGATTGGACTGCAACGGAATGGAACCAGGTCGTCTTCAGCGACGAGTCTAGATTCAATTTGAGCAGCAATGACAATCGTGTCCGTGTGTGGAGGCCCCGTGGTGAACGCCAAAATTTTGCCTTCGCTTTACAGCGACACACCGCTCCCACAGCTGGTGTGATGGTATGGGGTGTCATTGCTTACGATACACGGTCACCCCTAATATTGATCCGTGGAGCAATGACAGCTCAGCGGTATGTCCAGGACATCCTTCAGCCACATGTGTTGCCACTCGTGGCAGGGCTTCCAGGAGTCATTTTTCAGCAAGACAATGCTCGGACGCACACACCAAGGATGTCACAAGCCTGCTTCCGCCACATTACCACCCTTCCCTGGCCTGCTCGATCCCCAGATTCGTCACCAATCGAGCATACCTGGCATCATTTACATAGACGCCAACATTGTAAAGACTGTATCAGGAGTAAACCAGTTAAATTTCAGGAGTTTTGGACACTCTTCAGGAGTAAAATGTTCACGTTTCAGGAGTCATTTCAGGAGCTGCACATAGTTTTTTACGAGTTATATTTTTTACAAATATTTTCAGTCCTCTTGCAGCTTTTGCATTTATCAACACAAATATAATTTAAATACAGGTTACTTAATTTAGTTTTACTTTTAATGTACTAATAATTTTTTATAATAAATTTATAAAAATGGAATATTTTTTTTTAATTCCTACAGAGCAAAAAATCCGCGATTGGTATAACTCTGTGAAATTACATGACTATTTTTTCCCCTACAAAAAAAAATAAAGTGACTTTTTTCCACGACCAATTAACAAAATTCGTGATTTTCCGCCGAGATTGACTGACGAAAATCACGAATTTTTCGCCGCGACTGATGAACGAAAATCGCGATGTTCTGCCGCGACAAGCAGACGAAAATCGCGACGTTTTGCCGCGACTTGCAGACGAAAATCGCGACATTTTGCCGCGACTGACAGACGCAAACCGCGATGTTTTGCCGCGACTGAAGGACGAAAATCGCGAAGTTTTGCCGCGACTGAAGGACGAAAATCGCGATGTTTTGCCGCGACTGACGGACGAAAATCGCGATGTTTTGCCGCGACTGACGGACGAAAATCGCAATTTTTTGCCGAATACTCACTGACGAAAATCGTGATTTTTTGCCGCGACTCACTGACCAAGGGTGATTCTGAGTAAAAAAAAAAGTTCTGAAATTCACAGCAAATTTTTTGAAAGGTTACAGCAGAGGGGTGAGAGGGGAATCCACTCCCGACACTAACTATGTTTTTTCTGCGCCCCTTTGACAAAATTAGTGTTCTTTCGCGATCCTTTGATGAAATTTGCGTTATTCGTTATATTTTTGACGAAATTTTCTGTTTTTCGCAATATTTTTGACGAAATTTGCGGATTTTTTGCAATTTTTTGACGAAATTAACGGTTTTTTTGCGTTCTTTTGGCGAAGTTTGCGGGGTTTTTTTCGCGATCATTTGACGAAATTCGTGTTTTCCCCGCGATCCTTGGGCGAAATTGGCGATTTTTTTTACGAAGGATTGACGAAATTGATTATATTGACGGAATTGATTATTGTCGAAATTCGCGCTAATTTTTAGATCCGAATTTTTGGATTGATGACCGATTTTTTCAATTTTCGGAACCGAATGCCTTATTTTTTCGAAACAGCAATTTTTTGCCGCGACTGACTGAAGAAAAGCGATTTGTTGCCACGACTGACTGACGAAAACAGCGATTTTTTAACGCGACTGACTGACGAAAACAGCGATTTTTTGCCGCGACTGATTAACCAAAACAGCAATTTTTTGTCGCGACTCATTGCCGAAAACAGCAATTTTTTTGCCGCGAATGACTAACGGAATTCGTGATTTTTTTTGCAGCGCAGCGAGTGATTGACAAAATTCGTGATTTTTATCATTAGCCGATTACCAGATTTCAGGACATTTTTTCCTCAATTGATTAACACAATTCGCGATATTTTACTGCGGCTGACAGCCGAAATTAGTTTTTTGCAAAGTGAAAAAAATTGCGATTTTTATCAACGAATTATAGATGAATTTCATGATTATTTGCAGCGACTGATTGACAAAAATTGCAACTTTTTTCAACGATCGGTTGGCGAAAATTGCGATTGTAGAAATTTGCGGTTTTATCGACTAATAGACAATTTTCGCGATATACTTCAACGACCGATTGACGAAATTCGTTATTTTTTGCCGCGAACGATCGAAGAAATTCGCGATTTTTTTGCCTCAAATTTCCGTATTTTCTACCTTATTACCGTACTTCCGTATTTTATCCTACATTTCCGGAGAAACTCCGGAATTTCCGGAGATATTGGCATCTATGCATTTAGGACGGCAAGTTGGACACCCTACGAGTTTGGTTGAACTCGAGGCGCGTTTACAGCAATTGTGAAACGAGATGTATCAGGACATCATACGGAACTTGTATGCCTCAATGCCCGCTCGTATCGCATCGTGCATTCGCGCTAGAGGGGGTCCAACAGAGTACTAAAATTTCCGTTCATTTGTACTTTTTTCTGCAATAAATGATCCTTTTTGTTTAGTTTTCTATTCACTTACTTAAATCAGTCTAGTACTTACGCGAGTAAAATTTCGTTTCATTTGGACATCTTTTTCTTGGTGCGCAAATTTTTATGGCAATGAGTGTACAAAGAAAAGATTTTTTTTTTTCTTTTCGAGTAACTTAATGAGCCCCTCTACATTTTTCCTAAATATATTTGTGAATGCTTAATAATCTCTAAATATATGGGTTAATAGTCTTTATTACTTCCCCAATTTGAACTTTCCACGTTCCATAGTTTATGAGTAATATAGCTGTGACCGACAGACAGACACAGGAGTGATCTTATAATAGTTCCGTTTTTACTTTTTAAGTACGGAACCCTAAAAATAACCTTGAACGTGTTAGAAAGTGTTAGCAACATTTTTTTACGACGTACTTTCGGTATCGGACTCTGACGACACAAAATTTTTCGGGCTCGGGCGAGCTCAAATTTTTAATCGCTCGGGTTCGGGATCCGAAATAAAAGCCGGAATTCCTCATTGTCTATTATTTAGAAAACTGAGATTTTCTTCATATTTTTAAACTCGTATTTAGCTGCTCAAGTTGGTACATAGCGTCATTAAATTTAAAATTGCATACAGGGCGGCTATAAAATAACTTTCCCTGTTTCGAGGCATGTGTAATTAAAAACACAAACAAAACTAATGAGTAGAATAATCTTTAGATTTTTGAAGACATATAGAGACGAATTCCGTGGGGGGAAAAGTACCAAAAGTCAAGCACCATAGCAAGGCTGGATGCATATTGAGCACAATTTCCCAATCCTTCGCCTGAACATTCCACATCTACCCTTTCAAGTGAAATTAATGGCGCTACTATCATCACCCGCACAAAATAAATTTAATTATCCATTTATTAACGATTATGTAATTGTGTCATTTTTCCCTAACATGCAAATTTAGGCCCCAAAGCGATTCTGACACTGTGATGTAAAGTTTTCTTTGCAAATGGGGGAAAAAAAACTGTTAAACTGCTTTACTAACTTCCCAACTAAAGTTGGAGAATAAATTCAATAATTCAATATCGGGGCGACAAATGAACTCAAAATGCAAAACTCTCACTTTCGTGGTTGTCCCAAATTCTGAAAAATCAACTTTTGCATATCATTATAGCATTCTCCCTATTATCATTCGTTAATATTGACGCTATTTCTTTTCACACCTATACTAAGGCTTTTTAATAAGCACAGTAACATTTAAAAAAGGTCAAGTGGTCTCAAGATAAATTCTATATAAGCACTATTGTACGAGGTGGTAACTTTCTGGTTCTCTGTACCTCGGTTTTCTTGTACCTCGAACTTTCTGGTTCGAGGTACTCTGAAAAAAAAAAAAAAAAAAACGGGAATTCTGGGAAGGAAAAAAGTATTTTTTCGTTTTTCCCCGAACGGGTTTCTTTCCTTGGAAAAACTGTAATATTCCAAATGACTTTTGAAATATCATATTTAAATTTTCGTAATAATTACATTCAGTTTTTGTTTTCATATTTTTGTCATATTCATGAAAACATTCCATCTCCCACGCGAAAACATTACCTGATTAAATGTAAGCTGTAAGATAAATAAATAATACTTCTCGCATTAAATATGAAAATTCATATGCAAGAATTTATTAATAATACCAATTTGCGAAATTAGTAAACTTGATAATTTAATTTAACTCGGCATCATTCGAAATTTATTTTTACTGCTGTATGTGAAAATTTTCATATCTCTTAAATCATCAGCCGTCACAATTGAAGAGCTAAGTGGAAGAACATGTTAAGTAGCAAAAATTACATTTGAAGAAATTTGAAGTGAAAGTTTTTTGCTGTAAATTTTAATGATTTATTTCCCGTTTGATACCACGTGTTTAAAATATTAACAGGTATGGTACTAAACTCTCTCAGTAAAACTTATTCATATTTAATTTTCAAATATTAAAAATTATTAATATTATTGACATTATTAAATATTAATGAATAATGTCTTAAATCTTCAAGACTAAATAGAATCTTAGTATTTTAGCTTCACCATGTGATAGGATACCTCATAACGCTTTCATGTAAAAGATAAAAAAAATTTTTAGAAAATGTAGCATAATATGTTCATCCACTCAGCTCTTCGATTATGGTAGTTTATATAGCATTACTTATTTTATTACTTAATACGTTTAAAATGCTTTAATACCCACTAGTAATGATTATGACATTGCTTAACTTCATAGTTTAAAATTTTGCTGCCGAATCAAGCCTCTGTGGACATTTCTAAGTTCTGAAAACTTCCGTTATGTTTGCATATTGATAAATCGAAAACTTTCTTGGGTCTTATAGTTAATCAGACAGTAACCTCCAAAAATATTTTAATTTTAAAATCCAGAATTCTTGCAAAAAAAATAAATAAATAAATAAATAAATAAATAAATAAATAAAAAATGAAATATACCTTTTCTTTAATAAAATGCAGCTGAAATTACTTATTCTTTTCGTCTGGCTTTACCTTAAGTATAGATCCTTAGACTTATTACTTTTAATATAAATGTGAATAAATAAATCTGTGTCAAGAACATGTATTTTCGCAACATTTACATACTACTTAAATGGAATTAAGTAAAACGGCTTAATGCCAAAACCTTAGAAAAATAAAATCTGTCTTCGATTTGGAGGTGTCCGCTATTCAGAGATAAAAACATACAAATACTCTATGTAGGCGTTAGGTATCGAAAAAGTGTTCTCGGAGTAGAGGCGTCCGCAATGGCGTGTCCTTTATGGATGTTTTACTGTATTGTGTAGATAGGATGTACAATACAATTAAAATTTTCTTTCAAACTGTAATGTTAGCAAATGAAAGTTATACACTTTTGTCTCCCCTTTAAAAGTATAGTTTTAATCGCAATTTAAATTAGAAGATGCAACAGAAATTATTATTTTAAAAAATTGAATTATTACAAAAAATAGTGTTTAATTAAGAAAGAAAAACTTCTGCGGAATTCCAAGACTGAAAGACTAAATTTTTAATAGTAAAAATCATTTATTTTATTTATTTATATATTTTGTAGTGGGCATTTGCATATTTACATATTCATGTAGAGTGAAAACACTTCTTTTAGTGTGCATAAGCCTAAAAATGTTTATCTTGCCTTTTCTAAGTAAATAATTGCAAGAAAATCTTTTACTTGTGTGTAAAAAAAGAAAAAAAAAATCTTGGGGAAAAAGGGAAAAAACCTACTTTTTTCCACCACTTCAAAATTACCGGAAATTTTACACCTTTATGTGTGCCCTACAATTTTATTTTCAAACTCCTCCTAAAATTTAAGCATTGTCGTCAAGCGGAAAGTATACATTTTTCAGCACACCTAAAGGTATGTGGTAGCACTGCTTGTTTACACCAAGAAATACCGCTTACAGCAATAACTTCAACTTATTTTCCAGTTGTTATTTACAAAAATATGTCTTTAAAATGAAATTCTATAAAAAGTGACGTTTTAGATGGATTTTTTTAACTCGCATGATCTTAGTCAGATGTTCAAGAATATCAGGAAGTGCAAAAAGGCACAAGATAATTTTTACAGGTAACATCCAAAGTTAATCACCAAACCCGCTATCAAAAATTTTTTTTTCTTTTTTTAAATACCCACGTCGGTCCAGCAAGTGATATAAAAGTGACATTAGCGTAACATTAAACATCTTAGACGGCCATCTTAGCCAGCAAAATAAAGTTACTGTCAGACCAACCGAAAATATTTTATTCAGGTATATATACGAAAATATCACTGCCATGGTTATTTCGCCACGGGAGCGAGGTTAATACATCTCATATAAATATAATTCTAATCGGTAATTTTATTTAGCAACATGTTACTTATCTTTTATTTGTATTTATTTAAATTCTTTACAATTCTGGTTCGGAGCATGTTTATTTAATGTAATCTAGCAATAAAAGATTGGTTGGCAATGCGTAATGTCATTTTTTTGTCATATTTTTCTCTGTGTAATGTTTTTAAATTTAATTTCAAAAGTCTACGTAACATTACATAGAGTAATTTTACTTAAAAATGCGTTTTTTATGTAATATGAGCATAGGATAATTCATTTCTCACTCCTGCAATCTTTCTTAAAAGAAAATTTAAATATTTAATGAGTAGGTATCTTGTCACGTAGCCGCTGCATTAACATGCCTGGAAAGACATACAGAACAGTCTTAAACCGTGAAATCATAAAATTTTCGCAAAAATAATTATGAAAAATGTTGATTCGAAACTTCAACGTTAATTCAGAATGAACCATTTATCTTACCGTTGTCGACTAAAGCAGCATACAAATGTTTTCTGTCAGCAAAAATTTTCATTTTTGTTACTAAATTATTTTCAAGGCATCAATCTCCAAATGCCTTCAAACGACTAAATATAAAATGTGTACCCATTCAGTACATTCATTTTTGGTAATAAATGCTTCTAAACAGGGAAAGTTGTATTTTATAACTACCTTGAAGATCTTAAAATCAAAATTTAGAAAATAATCAATCAATATTCTTGAAAGGTTAGAACGCTTCAGATTTATCTTTCTCAAAAAGACTCACCATGCATTTCGTTTTTATACGCAATAAAGAGGCTGCAAAATAAGGAGAATGAAAAACTAAATAACAATGTTTACACAAAAATCTATTTATACATCAAAATCATAATTTAACACTTCAGTTTAATTCATAATACAACTGACTTAGCTACTCGTCCGAGCAACCACTCATCTATGCTAGCATAATACTTCAAAAACCACAGATTACCGAAAAACATATCAAACCCCTTCTGCACATAAAAGAACCCCGCTCCAATTTAATGCTTCATTTCAAATTCTATTTCAAATCCATGAACCCTTTTAATGTATTGTTGTTCCTTCAACCATCTATCTATATACACGCAACATACTGAAAAATAGAAAAGGGGTGAAACTCTTGGCATCTTGGATGACACACTCGAAGAGCCTGAGTCACGGCTAGTAAGTTTTTGAGTGGAACAAAAACCCTCGCAAACGAAAATTTTACAAGGTTCTGGAGTTACTCGATTGGGTTTCGCGAACTAACACGCGTAAAGAATGACATTGTTGAAATGTCGTTATGAATAAGAGGCGATTTCATTACACGAATGCCCTCGTGACAGTTGGCGAAGCGCGAAGACAATAATCATTTCTTTTAATATCAATGATTGCATTTGAATCTGAACGTCATAAAAAACGAAATTAAGAGAACAGTTTTCTTTCACAACACAAACTAAACAAGTAAGTCAGGCGACAATAAACAGATAACAGGGATGAGATCGTAAAGCTAGTAAAAAGATGACTCTTTACAACTAGATCAGGCATGTCATAACACATGAGCCGCGGACCACAACTGGCCCGCCGACAACTTCTATGTGGCCCGCCAAGCCTTTTGCATTTTACCTGTGTTTAATTCAGTTGTTCGAACACGCATGCTGAAAATACACTTTGCATGAGCACACTTACACCAGCCATGGTCTTAGAGATGGCAAACATCAGAAACATATTTATATCACTTTTGCCAGCTAGGCGAGCTTCTTTTTTAATTCATAATTCTACCACTATTTTTGAGTAGTAATTTTCCTTTTATGTTTCCCGACATTAAATAAGATTAATATCTCTCTTCAAGCATTCTGAATTTTTAAAAATCCTGCTAATCTGGTAACAATAATGTATATAGACAGATATAACTCATTTTAATTTCAAGAAATTGGGGACACAAAGATAATTAATCGGAATGTAGCAAAGAGCGGAATCTGGACTCATAATATTTAAATAATCGTAAAATTTTTATTGTAGTACTATTTTACTTATAATTTTTATAGATTTTATTTCGAAACTAATACTTTTACTACTCTCTTCGATTTTACAAATGCTGTGTTTATTAAATAATAAGAAATGTATTATAAATCCGGCATTAATTAAGAACAGTTAAAATTTTAAAAAATCAAAATATAAAATTAAAGTTTAAACTCAAAGTTTTTAATTGAGTTGCTTTGAATGTGACACAAATTATCATTTTTATGGTTGACACATAAATCGCGATTATGTTGGTGTCCAGATTCTTCACATGTCCTTTAGTCGAACATAAGGATTTGGATATTAAGTTCTTTAATTATTTTCATTATTCAGATTAGTAAATGTGTCATTGTTATTGCTAGTGTTGTCATGTTTTAGTGAATCCTGAGTGATCTTTTTTTTTATTACTTTCTTTTTTATTGATATACACACACTTTATTAACATGCATACACCCTATGATTTATTTTTAAAAATATTAAAGCTCTCTACCAGTATGAGTAACCGAAGATGAACAACGCAGATTTTTTAAAAGGTGATTTTTAATACCATTATATAAAACGGAAATTTTATGTTTGATATGTAGACACTATTGGAGCTTCGAAAGAATGTAACATTAAGAAGTGATACAAAACAAAAGTATAAAGAAAACTCATAAAGCATTGGGCAGACATCAGGAAGGTAAACTGTCTGAATTTAAACTGATACTTCTTAAAAGAGAAACAGTGTGCTTTCACCAAACTTATTGAAG
Organism: Maratus speciosus; assembly: GCA_963932465.1. Taxonomy (NCBI): domain Eukaryota; kingdom Metazoa; phylum Arthropoda; class Arachnida; order Araneae; family Salticidae; genus Maratus; species Maratus speciosus. Next base: position 418,685,061 of record OZ010791.1, read on the forward strand.
AAAATGCATTTTCACTATAAGAGTAATTATTGCCTTTATTGCAATAAATATCCTGCTAGTCTAAATCATGCACTACGAAATATGAAAAATGATGTCCAGAGCAGTTAAAAAATTTTGAAATAGTTAAAGAAATCTGGAAATACCAGGCACAAGTAAAAAAAAAAAAAAAAAAAAAAAAAAAAAAAAAAAAAAAAAAAAACAATTTTCACGTTTCGGATAAATTCCCAATGTTCTCATGTGTACAATCAATTAAAACACACACACACACACACACAATTTAGAAAATTTAATTACATTTTGATGATTTGAGTGATAAAAAGTAATGTCAAGTATTTTTTCGAAAAAGAAGACAAAATAAAATAATAACTTTGGAACTGTACGTGAGCATTTCTTTAACGTGGCTGCGTTTTATCCATACAAATTTTATTGTGTGCAATGGTAAAAGATATTATCTACTTTGTTTTATGTGGCCCACGGTTTTGTATATAATGCGTAATTTGGCCCACAGTGGTAAACAAGTTTGGCATGCCTAAACTAGATCATCATGCAGCAATATATTTATAATATTTTGCAACATGCTCGGTCTTTGTGCATCAATATTTCTTAGACAAGATTGATCAAATGAAGTCAAACATCTTTCAGCTTTGTTAGAAAATATTAGGAAGGCATCAAGGCCGTACATAGATGGAGGCAGGGGGAGCCCCCTCTAACCCTCATAACATTTTAATAATAAAATTTTAAAACTTTTGATTGCAAACACACTTTAAAATTATCAAAAAACAGCAAAACACACAAAATTAAGTAACAACACTTTAAGTACGATGTTTTATTATGATTTCATTTTCTGGTTATGGCTCTGAAATGCATATGGATCTACAAGATATTTTTTTCCAAGAATGATTGTGTATGTGTGGCCATTACTAAGGCAAGAATGTTTAAAAGTGTAATAAAATTTAAATGAGTTGCAGAAACAAACTATGTTGTACTCCACTGACATGATCATTATAACTCTATCGTAATAAGTCGGGAACAAATTAATTTTTCTTTTAAAATACGTAACATAAAAAAAAAAAGAATTATTCCATTTATACCACATGTTTATACTACCATGTTTCCCACTGTTATATTTGTGAGATTTTTTTAGATGACCGAGGTTACTTTGTGCAAAAGAAAGTTCGGGATTTGTTTAAAACTCATGTAGAACTCCTGAAGAACTTTGTAGAACTCATTTCTTAAATGAAACAGAGAAAAGAAAAGAAAAAGAAAGAAAGAAAAAGAAATCTTGTCATTCGAAGTGTCTGGACCGATTTCAAAGTTACGAACTGGCGATTTTTAGACGCAATTGCCCCGACCAACGATACAGTTTTTCGCATGAAATGATGTTGTAATAATAAAATTTGAACAAATAATTAATAAATTATTTAAATATATACTAGAAAATTTCTGAATAAAACTAACCCTATATAATTCGGTATTTTTCAACCAGTGTGTCGCAATACACAAGTGTGGAGCGGTCATGTGAAGTATTGAGCTGTTTCTGGGATTTTTAATGTAGTTTTCGATAAAATAATTTACCTTCCATTTGCTTAAATTTTATTAAAATTCTAGCTGCGTGGCAACCCGATGTGTTACATTTACATTGCATGACATCTTCCGAATTCTTCCGGGAAAAAAAAAGAAATCTAATATTATTGAACATTTAGAAAAACTTATAACAATAATTTTATTAAACAATAAATTCCAAGTAAGAAATTATATTTACAACGTAGGTTAAACTGAAACTGCGAAAATTACTATTTGCAGATTACGTGATTTTTTATGCAAAACTAATCTTATTTACTAAAAGTATATTTCTCCTTTAAGATTTGATTTTTAATTTAAGAGTTGGCGAATTGAAAACGACGCCACTTTGGCAGACTTATAGAAAATAACTTAGCTTTTTAAATTAAAATAAATGCATCAGAAAAAAGAATGAAAAATCATGCTTACAGCATAGAATATGAAACACTTTCCCAGACATTCAGAATAATATAACAAAACTTCACAGTTTACTAATTTGAAAGATGACGTCTAAATGAACAATTTGGAAAACGCATAACGTGTTTGAAAACAGAGAGAGAGAGAGAGATTTCAAAATAATAGCAATTCATAACTATGCTTAAAAGTTGTAAAGTGTCAAAAATATAAAATTAATTAAAAAAGGAAAAAGGTCAGAAGGTAGCATCGAATGTTGGAGCCGTGCGAGCACGCTACTTCGACGCCATGAAATCCGTGTTGAAAAAAGCAAACTAGGTATTTGAAGTGTCAAAAATATATTTTTTTAAATTTTATACGATATTTTTTAAATTAATATAAAAGAGAAGGTGTAATTAGAGGGAAAATGAAGGGGGGGTAATTCCAACCACAATAAATATCAATTGCGTTTTAACTGCTTTATTGTATTTTTATATATTTTTATACATGTTTGTTTTATCACGATGCAAAATTAACAAAAAACAGTTCCCCAAAAATCTAAGATTATTTTTCAAAAACTGGTAATATATCAGGAAATACATAAAGAATTATTCTGTATCTTACAATAAGACAAGGTTCTGACAAAATGCTAATGATTTGTTCGAAACTGATTGAAAAACGTATTTCCCTCAAGTATGAATTTTATTATAATGCTATTAAAACGTTTCATGGACACAACAATAATCTCTTCTACACCGTTGTTATCATTTATGCATATCTTCTGTACTCAAGTGGGGTACATATACTAGAGTTGAGTTTTGGATTCCTACCATTAATGATACGAGTTGGGACCCGTCGAAATTCAAAGAATTAAAATGTGTAGAATTTATCTGTTAGATCGAATTTATAATAAACCTACAAAAATAATTACAATAAAAAAAATCATATTGCATTGGTTATCTAACTCTTAAGACAAAAAATGTTTTTAACCTAAAATTACCAAGATATTATTTCCACAAATTTCAACTACTTAAATGATTGAAAAATTAAACTGTATTAGAATACGTAATCAAGATGAGTATTTATGTTTGAAGTTATCGATTGAGGCTCTTATGTTTGTTTTTACGGGATGAAAATCAGTAAAAAGGATTTCGCTTTGTCACATCTTAAAAATTTCCCCCATAAAATCTAAACTGTACGCTATTTTCACATTCTCAAAATTTATTTACGCACCACTCGAATTCACAATTTAAAAGTATTTTAAAGCGCAATACATTATTAATGAACGTATTTCCAAACTTAAAGTCACGTTTTTCCGATACAACTTATCATGTGAACATTCGCACAAACTTTAAGTTATAATCTCAGTACCTGCGAATAAAAAATTCAGAAATTTGTCTTTAGTTGTCACATTATTGGCTATTTAGTATTGGTCAAATATTTAGTTTTATCAAAGAAAATGATCGTTTTGTTTTAAATATGACATCATTTTTACTCACTGAATCATTTTGCCAAGCGTCTTAAACTCAGTATCAGCGTAGTGTAAAAATATTGAAATGGAATCGTTTTATAAAGAAGAATGCGTGGTTTTTTTAATGGCTGGCGTCATTTTCTGTTAAAAAAATATAAAAAAAAGTCACTTTTATTTGTAATATGAAAATGGCATCAATAAGAATATAATCAATAAAAACAAATAAACCATGACTATTTTCCCTTTTCTTTTAACAGAAATGGAGTACTTCAGTTGCCACAATTACAAAATTGGTACTTACAAACTATAAAAAAATTAATATCTCAAAAATAAATTAAGATAGATCTTCCAAACAAATTGCATTTAAAATTACATTTTTTCCCTATATGACTGTGTAAAAATTTAAACTGTGCTATGTTTAGAAGTTTAAAAATTTGCAGTAGCAAAAATTGCAAAACCGAAATTTCATTTCAAACTTCAGAGTGTTGCCATTCGCAAAATGACGTATGCGTTACGCACAGATATGTTTGTCCTTTATAATATAGACAAGGACAAACTTTCGTGAAGTAAAATTTTCATTTGTTGGCTTTTTAATAGAATAATATACAATTGTGTTGTACTTTGGACCTGTTCAAAGTACAACACTATGACTAGGTTCAAGGTACAACAGTTGGTGACTTAAAAAATAATGACTTCTTACCATTTCCTAGTTAGGTTTAACATGATTTGAAACTCATTTTCATAATGCACCATAAATACTCTTTTATGTATAAATTTAAATTTAAAACAAATAGCTGTTGATAATGAGATATAATGAAAAGTTGTAACTTATAAAATTTACTTTTTGACGATGAATTCATTTATTTAACAATTATCTGCAACATGTGCTGACTATATTAAAGTGACCAACTACAAAGTGACTTCTAATAGTGTATCTCAAAACTACTTTGATTAGTTTTATACAAATCCAATAGATAGAGCTAAAAACTGTAGGTCCAAGGTACATATATGTTCAAGGTACAACACTTTCCCCTACCTTTTATACTTCATTGCATGTTCTAAGTTAGAAACAGTAAGATTGTGCGCATACTTTTAACTTTAAAAAATATTCATTTAAAAGGGTTAATGTTTTATTAAAAAAGAAAAATAGTGCATGTAACAAAATAAAGCAAAAAGATATTTTGTCACAGATTTTTAAACGGAGTCTTATTTTACATTAAGGTAGTTGTGTTTTTACAACGATATCACAACACTAAACACTTTTTAGCTAACATTTTGCTACTTTTGTGAATTATGAATTTTGCAGTGTAAAATATTACACTGAGAATAAAACGTTTTCGATGAGTTCTTACAGTTAAAAATTCAAGAGCTTTATGCATAATGAAGGTGGTAAAAACTTGCATTAGGCGGAATTTCTTCCTCTTTCTAAAGAAAGCAAGCATATGGTTGGCATTTGTAATCTGTTGACATAAAACGTCATCACGTGTTTTTAGGAGAAGGCTGAAACATCCGCCGAAGGAAAACGAAGGGAAAAAATAAAAAGCCACTGCTTGAAACTTAGTAGATGCTAGACGCCGAACTACGCCTGTTTTCTTAGTTCGATAAGGGTTCAAAGGGTCTGCAACTTCCAAGGAAGAATATTTGTAAATAAGCGCAGCATTAAAAAAATAATAAAAAGACTGAAGACGAAAACGTACGCAAAAAAAAAAAAAAAAAAAAAAGAACAAGAAACACATGCATATAAATGTACGAAGGCATTTGGATGGTGTCAGTCATCCGCTGACACAAAATTGAGTTTAAAAAAATTATGACTAAAGATTTAAAAATGATAATATAAATGATAACTTCTATTTCAGTATTTTCTGCAACCCAATGTTTAGAGTATTGCAGAATTTCCTTTATTATTATTTATCTTTGAAAATCTAACAAAAGAAACCCAAACATTTGCATCACAACCAGCACGCCTAAGAATTCAATAAATAAAACTATCTAACTGCTAAAAACATTGTTTGGTCTGAAAAGAATAAAATAAAAACAAGAAGTTAATAGAAATTTAAGCATTAAAATAAATCAGAAAAACGAGGAGTTACAGGTAAACGTTCAAAAACTGTGGAAAATATTACAATTTGAACCTATCGCAAATTAAGTTCTTGGGCAGAAAATACACGTATTGAGAAGAAAGTAACTGAAAATTAACAAGTTAACTAAGATTCGCTCAAAAACACAGCAGTTAAAGTAATTCCTAAACAGTTATAACCACAGAAATTTAATCAAACAGACAATTTATGTTGAACTCCAAATGTAACATACAAACATTTTATGTTTAAACTCCAAATGTAACATGTTGGAGTATTAGCATAACATTTGATAATGTATATGACGATAACATATGATAATTGAAAATCATACTGTGAATTGCACCTAGCGGAATCCTCAGCTGCCACGGGACATAACTTTTGAACCATTGAAGTGATTTTCAAATGATAATTTAAAATCAACCGGCATTAGGAAACTAAAGGCCCGGCCTCCAAATGAAGATAATTAGTAAATTTCACAAAATTTCAAACGAGAATCACGATTTTTTTTTTTATTATTATTATTATCTGCCTTCTTTCTGGATGTTATATTTAAAATATTTTACTTGCATAAATCTTAACTTGTTTAAATGTAAAAAAAAATAGCGACAAATAGAGATTAATAATATTAAATAAGAAAAAATATGCAGAGTAATAGCTGACTCTCAACTATTTGCCTGGTACCCAACCCAACTTGATCCGTGTATCTACAACAGCAAATAAAATTCTATATCCATTCACCAATCGCTTTGAAAATAACATGGTAATGCAAGTTATCTAACTTACAAATCAACTATAAAAACAAAATAAATGTATATTTAAAAAATATATACTTTGCTGCTTTAGTAAGTACACTCATGTCCAAAATTAAGGTCACAAACATAAAATCTGTGAAAACTGATGAACTATTCACTGTGTTACCACGAAATTTGGCACAGAGATATATTACAATGGGAGAAATAATATAGCAACATAACAATATGGAAAAGATTTTAACTGTGAATTAAGATACAGGGTATATCAAAAGTATTAAATCATGAATCAGAGATAAAGCATTTATCTCGGGGAAAGTCTGTCTAATATGGAGTGTGACCACCTTGCACTGCTATACAAAGCCTTACAACGAGCTCTCATACTGTTAATGAGGGTGTCAATAAATGTTTGTGGTAACAAAGCCCATTCTTCCAAAAGCGCGGCTTTTAACTCCTGGTGAATCCTGGGAGGGGGGGGGGGTTAGGCTGTGCAATGGCTCTTCCTAGACCATCCCAAACATGTTCAATAGAATTGAGGTCCGGAGACCTCGAGGACCAATTCATACGGCGAATATCCTCTTCTTCAAGAAAATCATCAAGAATGTGAGCTCTGTATGGCTTCGTATTATCCACAGACTTCTAATATAAGTCTGTGATATTATCGTCCATAAACATGAAGTCCGAGCCTACAGCAAACCGGACCAACTTCAAATAGGTTTCAAGGACCTCATCCCTAACGCCCGGCGTCCAGTCGTGTGTGTCCCTTTCATTGCATCCAACAGGAGAGCCCGGTTGTTGTGGAGTCGAAGACCTCAGTCTTGGACACAACAAGAATGGGGCGTTTTCTTTTTAGTGATGAATTGAGATTCACACGCAGAGTGATTCTTGTTGAATCTTCATCTGGAGAGAGCGTGGAGCTCGCTAGAATCCCTCCTACGTAAAAGAAATCGACAGATTTGATGGCAAAGGAGTCCTTGTCCGGGCGGCATAATGTTGGACAGTCGTACACCACTGCACGTCTACGATGCGGGTACTGTCAACACACATCGCTAAGGGATGAGGTCCTTGAAGCATATGTGAGGTTGTTCTGGGGTGCTGTAAGCCCGGACTTCATGTTTATGGACGATAATGCGAAGTCACACAGAGCTCACATTGTTGATGATTTTCTTGAAGAGGAGGATAGTCGCCGTATGAATTGGCCCTCGAGGTCTCCGGACCTCAATTCAATTGAACATGTTTGGGATGGTCTAGGAAGAGCCACTGCACAGAAATAACCCACCTGCCAGGACCCACCAGGAGTTAAAAGCTGCTACTTTTGGTAGAATGGGCTTTGTTGCCACAAACATTTATTGACACCCTCATAAACAGTATGAGAGTTCGTTGTGAGGCTTGCATAGCAGTGCACGGTGGTAACATTCCCTATTAGACAAGACTTTTCCCGAGATAAATGCTTTATCTCTGATTCACGATTTAACACCTTGTTATACACTGTATTTTAATTCAAAATTAAAATCTTTTCCATATTGTTATGCTGCTATATTCTTTCTCCCATTGTAATATACCTCTGTGTCAAATTTCGTGGCAACATAGTGAACAGTTCATCAGTTTTCACAGATTTGATGTTTGTGACCTTAATTTTGGACATGAGTGTAAATAAAATCTACAGACGACGCAGATTTTTAAAGTTTCTCAGAACTTACATAAAAGATCACAAATTTAAAATGATGACTAACAATGAATGGTTTATATATTTGATAGGTTTATATATTTGATAACAAAGTTTTGACTGTCTGAAAGAAATAGTGACCACTCTGTTGCTAACAAATTTTACCAGTCCCAAAAAATATTTGCATACAAATTCCGCTACAAAGTTCCTGACTTTGTGGTTTTTCGCAGAAAATTGGCTTTAAGATAAGATAAATGTCGTTTTATATGTGCTTAATTTAAGCTTAGTTTTCAATGCTTATGTAAGCATGCAATTGCTCAGATGCCTTAAAAAAGCGAGAAAAGTGACAAATAATGCGAAAAAAGTGACTGAATACTGACCAAAAATTAAATAAAACGCCAATAATGACATTACTTTTCTTCAATTCTCATTTTTCTTTTCTTTTCTTTCTTTCTTTCTTTCTTTTTTTTTTTTTTTTTTTTTTTTGTTATTTCTCATTGGAACTTTTATGGGAACTTTTGCAAGCACCAAGTCCTGCTCGTTACGGTGCTACGGTCATCTTTTGCACACTAAACAGATTGGAACTTCTATTTAATGTGGAATTAAATTTACTATGAACATCCAAGTCTCAACAAAATTCGAACTTAACATCTCTGGACTAATATCTTCTTGAAGTTCTAACCACTAGATAATTAGGTAAACAACTAATTGTTAAATAACAATTACAACATTTTCTGTTTGCAATACTGTGAACACCTTACTTGAAGGAAACTGGCCCTAAAGATAACAACTGTCATCAGAAAAGGGCCCTGCGAACATTTAATAACTTAGCATATTAAGCAATACAGTAGAACCTCTTTTATCTGAAACTCTCGGTTAACCGAAATCCATTTTAAAAGCTTTTTTTTTGTATTACCACATTCCCTGTGTGCAAAATTCATTTTGAAAGTTTTTTTTTAACTATCATATTCCTTGTGTACAGGCTGGGCTTTCCAAACTACGAGTGCATATAAATATTTTCGATCCCCTTTCTTAGAGTTCAGTTCTTTTGAATTTAACTCGAGCTCCCGTAAGTGGAACGAAGAAAACGAACAAATCAGCCATTCTGAAGCTTTTGAATGTTTTGCAAAAGGTTTGGCATGGCTCGAGCAGTAGAAAGACTGTGATAGTGGTGAACTAATAATATTAAAAAACTTCGTGATAGAGCTTCAAAGCAAAGGCAATCGAAACTGCGACAAACAAAACATTTTTTCCAATTCTTGTGATACATGTAAAAGGAACTTAATTTCAAAATTAAAATTCAGGTAATTTATTATTCTTGTTTCTATTTTCTGTTGCTTGATTTTCATTAAACACTTGTTACCATAATAAGAAGTATTGCTTATATTTCTCCTCAATCGTACAATTGGACCATTCTCGATTATCCGAAAATTTCGATTTTCCGAAAGAGGGTCGGTCCCAATTACTTCGGATAATCGAGGTTCTACTGTACTTGATATCAACAGCTGCATTGTGCATTGTTAATAAGTGGCATCACTATTGATAAATCAGTATTAATTGTTTTAAGCACATCGTATTTAAGCTGTAGGGATTTATATTCAGTTATATAAACTTATTAAGAATATGTAGCGCAATTGCTTTAGCAATAACTACAATTACAATATAAGTCACATTAATGATAATTTTAAAGAAAATGTTATCAATGCACGATGTCACTATTTTGTGGCTGTTATCAAAACATTTACAGAAAGTTTAAGATATTAAGGATTCTATCTAACCTAGTTTTAAACACTTCGCAACAAGTATCGCGTTTATGTGACGTATAGGATGCACCTAATCTTTAATTTTTTCCTACCAGTATTTTCAAATAGAAATTTTCATCTTATTTAATCAGAGAACTTCTGTGATTAAATAAGTCAAAGATTCATATTTGAAAAATGCTAAAAGCTACTGGAAGATTTTATGCTAAAAGATTAAAATTTATTACGAGACAATCATTGCAAAAGCGTGATTAAATCACCAATATAGTATTCAAAGACACATTGCAAATCGAAAATTTCTTAAACCGCATACAAACTTGCAAAATAATTGTAAAACGTAAAAAAATAGTACATGAAAAATATTTTTAAAATGTCATCGAAAATTTAAGGAATAGGTTAAAACTTTATAATTTCGAAGAAAAAGCTTAGTTTAAATTCACTCGCTGATTCTTCTTGGATAAATTACCGTAAAATTATGTGTATGATCTTACGAGTAAAGTATTATGAAGAATCCAATATCTCTCACTTCCTGACGATATGTGAAAGGAGATATTTCATTAGATATTCGTGATGAAACCATACAGTCACATTCCAAACTTCCCCCCCCCCCCCCGGAAACAGAGGCCATTTATTAATGGGTAACTTTCATACGAAGCTTACACAGAGAGCAACGGAATAGTAATTAGTTAATAAAACTACTCTACGAAAGATATTTCCTTTTCGAGAAGTTCCACATTCTTGGGTTCATAAATCAGGTATTCTGTTGCATTCCAGATGACGCAAACACTTAAGGGTATAATTATGCCTGGTTCAATCACAATTCCAAACTGTTAGATGCCTAAATATGAAATTATTATTTTAAAAAAATGTAAAGCTTTTTTTTTTTTTTTTTTTTTTTTTTTTTTTGAAACAACTAATTCGTTTTTATCAGAAATTTCAATTTTCTGATCTGTTTTAAACCTTAGCAATCGTAATATATTTTTTTTATTATTACCTTTAAAAAAAATAAGAAAATCATAATTAGATTTAAAAAAAAATAATACCAAAGATATGCTTCTTTTTCAAAGGCTTTCCAGATTCTTGAGTTGATGAATCATGTGTTCGTACCGTTCCAGATAATTTATATTAACGATATTCCCACCCAATCAAATCTAAACTGTTAGAATACAAAATTCTTTTATAACATTTGTGAGTCTTTGCAAAACAATTAATTCATTTATAAATAAAACAAACTTTCTGGTTCATTTTGAATACTTTACAATCAATAATATACTGGTTTACTCTTATAATAATAATAATAATAAAAGAAAATAGAAAATGAATTTGGTACAATTTAAGAAATAGGAATGTAAATAATCTATTTCATAAATACATAGTATGTTCCTATAAAAATGTGAAAACTTAAATACAAAAGCTCGTTCACTTTCATCTTACATTATTCTATTATTTATTTTCCCCATAAATTTATTAATCACACTGCAAATAGAAGCGTCTTAAATTCAGACACATATGTGACTGAAAAAGTATTTAAGACACATATGTGTCTTACTGGGATTATGGTATGGATGAACTGAAAGAAATGTTTGAATAATGATGAACCGTCTGACATTAAGACACTTGGAAATTCAGACACTTAAGTGTCTGAATGCAATACAATTGTATCATATGTTTGATGGCCGTATATACAATTGCATTACAATATATATGCCAGGATAATCAAGAAACGTTTTCGAATGGATGACAGATGTTTAAAATACTTTTCCATGCACTAAATTTGGTATTATTTTATAAAACAATCAACGCGATTAGACCATATTATGTCTGTCAAAATTATAAAAATCCGTTTATTAAGTTTTGGAAATAAGTTATTTTTAGTGCAATAGTTAATTAACGAATTGTCTTTCACAAAATATAAAGTTTTCCAAATAATTATATTAAAATAATCTACCAGCTACCATCCCTCTCCACCCCCCCTCCCTTTCCACAAACACACAATTTCCAAATAATGTCTTAGGATGGGTTTGGCCGACCAGAAGCAATTTAAAATAGTGCAACCCTACCGTAGTGGGCTATTATAGTGTTTTTAGTGGCTTGACGAAGGGAATCGCTGTATAGAAAGTAATCCCTGGACTTTTCTAAATGTAAAACAAAAATTTGAAATATGAAAATTGTTTAAAAGTGTGATGACAAAATTTTTATTTAAGAGGCACTTCAGTCAAGTGAAAAGATTCGTTCGCTAATACTAATCCTATGGAAAAAATTTATAAAGATATCTCGGTTGCATTTCGCTCTTTTTAAATGACTTTTTTTTGCATTGGATAGCTGAGTTCGATCTGTTCAAAGGCGGTTTTTTACATTTACGATTTTGAATTTTTTTTTTTTTTTTTTTTTTTTTTTTTTTTATGAGGATGCTTTCAGTTTCGAAACCGGTTCCGAAAACGAAAGTGTCCTCATTAAAATTATACGCAATGAAAATCGAAAAAGTAAAGTACGGCGGTTATACAGATCGATCTCAGCTATCCAATAACAAAAAAAAAAAAAAAAAAAAAAAAAAAAAAAAAAAAAAAATTGAAATGCAACCAAGATATCTTTATAAATTTCTTCCATAGGGTTAGCATTAGCGAACGAATCTTTTCACTTGACTGAAGTAACATCCTACTGCCTTCGCCTGAAAGCATCATAATTGTAATAATTATATCTTATAGTGGGTAATTGTAACGGAATAAACAAAATATTAAAGGAGGATTAATTAAAAAAAATCTGTTTATATTCGTGCACCATTTCACTTCCTGCGATAAAAATCTAATGATTTGAACTCCCTTCTCTGGTAACGTATTTCCAATCCTGTTCGGTCCGAGCTCAAAGTCAATGATTACGTCACTAACGGAAAGCGGAAAAAAGTGCTGACAGGGGTGAATTATCTTTTGAGAAGATACATTAAGCCTGTTACCTCGTTAATATTTTAAATGAAGATATTTTCAACGAGTGTTTTTGGAATGGTTTCCTGATTTTTTTAGTTTAAAATATTGTGAAATGCTAATAGAAATATTCTTATTAAAATGCATTGTATGGATTTGGACTATTTGGATTTGGAAACTCATACTCATTATAGTACGTTCTTATTACGGCAAGTCTGTCTATTGTTTGACGTGTGTTCAAAATTAGGCATATGGAAAAAGAATAATTGATTACTAATCGAGAAATTCCTACGGATTTTAGAAACTCACATTAATATTTTTCATTATATCTGTTATGCATTAGTGCATTAGGTAGAAGAATGCAGTGCCAAGAATAAAAAAAAAAAAAAAAAAATACATACAACATTTTTCAAAAATAGCGCTTTACCGGTACTTTGTGAAATAGTTTATTCATCATAATGGATTACACTTTAAAAGGTAAGAAATAATGCATTTGTGTGATTATGTGAACTCAATTTGAAATAGAAATTTTATAGTAAAATAGTGAACTTTGTGTAATGCTATTTATCATTTACATTATTTTTTTAGAATAATTTGCATATTTAAGTTTTTTTTTATATACAATAAATATTTTTTGTTTTAAAAGGCTCGTGTGTTCATTTGTGTGTTTTCAATAAATCATGATTTCAATGTAATGAATTTGTTTAATATTTTTTAGACTTCCGTTTTATAAATCAATAAATATTTTATAGTCTTGAAGTAATTTTTCCTGCTTGTTATATATATATATATATATATATATATATATATATATATAATGATTTCTAAATAGCTCGATCGAATTGCAGTTTTCATTTAACCTATATAAACAAAGCTTATATATATAAATAAAAAGGATCTTTCTAATGATATTTCATTATTAAGTTTTTTCCTTACAATTTCCAGTTACTTTATATTTATGATATAATTTTACATATTAATTTTTATTTTTTGCAACATCATGATAAGAGTATCATTTCATTTAATTCTCTTACAGAGTATATTTTCGAAATAAATGTTTTAATATTATCAAATTTAAATTTACATAGGGTAAATCTTTTGAAAATGCACAAGCTTTATATGATGGATATAGAACATGAAAAGAAATCGTGAAAGCACCAGAGTCAAGTTATTGTGAATATCTCGATATTTTATTTTAAAAAAAATTATTTTTTCCGATGGTAAATAAATCCTACTTATATAGTATTTATTTCTTTTTAAATAATCCTCCTGAAAACTTGTTTCAAAAATACAAAATCTGCTTTGATTTTCTGTGTTCCATATCAATAACATATTTAATTTTCAAGACACTGAGACATCCTGAAAATATACTTTAAACAAGGAATAAAAAGCATTGTAATTAATCCAAACTGTGCTAAAATTATTTAAAGAAATAAAGTTGCATAAAGTCCTATTAAAAGAGTGCTAGTGTTGTCTCTAAGCCGCTTTAGCAGGGCGTAGCGCCCGGCGGCCCTTTTTATTTCTTTTTTGCGCCCGGCGGCCCTTTTAAACCCTTCCGATGCACCCGGCATCCCTTTTTAACACTTCCTATGATCCCCGTGGTTGATCCCGGGAAAATATCGCCAATCCTAGGGTCTCTAAACAAACCAGTTCAAAATATTTTTTGTAAACAAGGTACAAAAGCGCCCTTTTTGAAAAAAAAAGTGCCCTTTTTTCAGAATAGTGTTCCCTTTTTGAAAAAAATGTACCCTTTTTTAGAATAGTGTTTGTTCCCTTTTTGAAAAATGTACCCTTTTTTTAGAATAGTGTTTGTTCCCTTTTTGAAAAATTTCCTCCCGCCGGCCCTTTTTTTTTGGAGTCAACACTAAGTGCTGATATAATATTTTGAGAAGGGGATTATGTTTGAAGGTATAAATATTTTTATAATTATGTTCGATCTGAGTATATATTTTTATACTATTGTTAGGCATGTTTTCTCTGTTCTTAATTTATTTCTGTGTTAATTACCATGTATTTATCGAAATTTTAAACACCCCCCCCCCCCCATGTTTTTTTTTTTTTAAGATTTGTTAAAACAATAGTCTTTAATTTTCGTTCTAATATGATTATACCAGAACCTCTTGTTTAATTGTTGTGTGTTTTCCTCCTACCACTGAGTTTAGAATCCTGTAGGACTTTCTAGGTGGTGTTGTCTAAATCTTGTCAGTATTTTTCATTTTTACAATTGGGTTAGAAATGTGTATTAGTAATTAAAATCAAAAGAAATGAATGTAGTTAATTACTATTTAGCGTATAGTCATATACAGGATTCAGGGTATTGGTAACTCAGTGTTTAATGAGAAAATCCCACAACACTATCATTTATTTTTATAAGTTATTTTTATCGTCATGTTAACAGAAAAGAAAATATGTTTTTGACTTCTTTCTCAAATCACTTTTTATGTATTTAATGGGGAGAGAGAGGAGTGATCCATGAAAAAAAAAATCTGATTTGGGGAAAACAAAAATCGGATTTTTAGGATTATTTTGTATATGATAATGTAGTATCTCAACGCACGTTATCATACTTAAATTTAAATTTAGTCTGTTTTTATAACCAAAATAAATAAATGAGATGTACGCGCATTGAGATGCTACAAGTTAACTCTTGGTATCATCGCGTTGCAGATCTGCACCATACGCAAAAGCCAATGTTACTTACACAGTAAACTTTACAACACGATTTTATTGTTCCTATTTATTTATTGTTCCTATTTCCCAACACAGCAGAGTATGAATTGATCATAGAATTTTCAACAGATGGAGATAATGAGTTAATTTTTCATATCAAAGATTTTTTATCATTTTTAATCATTTTTTATAACTGGGAATAATTTGTTACATAAAGCAGAGCTGACTGCAGCATGGGCAAACTGGGCTGTTTCTATGAGCCTTTTGCTTTACGGGTCCCTAAATTTGGTATGAAATTTCCATAAAGCTGATATTTTAAATTTGCTTTGATATATTTATTTTAAGAAATATTTTGTACTTTTAGAACATGATTAGGTTAAAGAAAATGATATATTTATCCAAATATGTATTTGACGGCATCGAAAAGGCTTAATTTTTTTGAAAAATGAAAAAAGTTTTAAAATGATTAATTGTGGTCAAACATGGCTGTGTATATGGCTTAGAAAGAAAAATGGTCAAAGATGGCTTCATATTTATACCCCCTCCCCCCCCCCCCCCCCCAAAAGGGCTCAAAGATGGCCGCAATTAAGACATTTGAAATGTCTGAAATCCAGACGTAAGAAGTGTCTGAAAAATTTAAGACGTTTTAAAATGTCTGAAATTTGAACACACCTGTTTCAAACACTTAAATGTCTGAAATTCAGACACAAGAAGTGTCTGAAAATTTTAAGACATTTTAAAACGTCTGAAAATTGAACACTGCATTTCAGACACTTAAATGTCTGAATTTCAGACATTTCAGTTTACAGTGCAGAACCTGCAAAATCTATAGAACAAGCAAAATATAAAAGAAAGAACGTATGAAAAAGAGAAACTCAAATTAAATTCCACGGACAATAGGGGTAGTTACATTAACAAGTATATAACGAGAGAATAATAAATAGGCATAGTAAGGTCAGTGGTTTTAATATTTTTAAAGAGACGGTAGAAAAAGCATAAATCAGAAAAAATAAATAAATGAGATAAGTTATAATTTCATTAATTTGTTGTTAAGGTTGACTCTGTACACTTTGAAGAACTTTGAAGTTTTTTTTTTTTTTACTGATGTACATTTATTATTATATACACATACTATTATATGTAATACTTAGAAAAACTGATTTTGACAAGAAAAAAAAAATTCTTTTATAGGTAAAAATTGAAAATTGTAATTTTTTTTTAATTTAAAGAATTATGAAGTTTGCTGTTTTTTGATACATTACTGTGTTTAAAACCCTAAAAATTCAACAAACATTTGTCAAATCACTCCCTTATTTATTTATTTATTTTGTATCCTCAATATAGTACACTTAATAAAATTAGGTATCGATTTTACAATTAATGAATTAGTTTATGAGAAAAAATAAATAAAATATACAAACATAGGCAAAAACGCAGAAAAAAACATGGCTTCTTCAACGTTTCGATTTTTTTTTTTCCCCGTTATATTGTAAAATCCATCCCTAACTTTATTAAGTACGCAATTTAGAAAGTTTTCTGTTCCTGCAACCCTCTGGTGGTTGTGGCACAGACATAAAATATAGCTTATGTTTGAGCAGGTTCTATCACCAACAATTTGTCATCATTATTTTTTTTTAATCGGTTTGGTATTTGATAAGATTGTATAAAAATTGTAATTTATATCGCTTTTCGCTCACTTCATCTTTTTAAATTTGGAATTTTCTTTCGACTGCTCTTAGAAAGCAGTTGCATCTTGTAAGTAAATACCATGCCATACTTCAAAGTGTTATACCCCTCAGTAGTGCAAAAAACGCAAATTAGAACAGGTTTTGCTTTTGCAACCCTCAGATGGTAGTGACAGCAACATAAAATATAACCTATGTTATAGCAGGGACTGTCACCATAAATTTGCAACCATTACTTTTGAAATAGCTTTGGTATTTCCTGAGATTGAGTAGAAATCGCAATTTAGAACGTTTTTAGAACGCTTTTCGCGCATTTTCACCACCTTTTTAAATTTCCAATTTTTTCGAAACTGTTCTTAAAAATCATTTATATCCAATGAATATGTACCTTGTCTAGTTTTAAGTTGCTAGCCCCTACCGATCACAAAAATCGAAATTCAGAACGCTTTTTTGCTCCTGCAACGTCTAGCTGATAGTGATACCAACATAAAATAGCGTGTATGTTGGAGCAGAGGCTGCCAGCTTCCATTTCCTACAATTACTTTTGAAATCAGTTTGATTCTTCGTGAGATATTGCTGACAAATCGGCATTTAGAACGTTTTTAGAACGCTTTTCGCGCCTTTTGCTCCTGCATCTCCTCTGGGGTAGTGGAAACAGATATAAAATATAGCCTATCTTGGTCAAGATATGTCACCATCATTTTAACACCATTATTTTTTAAATAAGTTTGGCATTTCCTGAGATTGTGTAGAAACCATCATGTAGAACGTTTTTTAGAACGATTTTCGCACATTTTCACCCCTTTTAAATTTCGAATTGTTTAAGAACTGTTCTTAGAAATCCTTTATATCTTATAAGTAGCTAATATTTCAAATTTCATATTTCTAGGCCCTTCAGTAACGCAAAAATCGCATATTTAGAAAGTTTTTTGCTCCTGAACCCCCTTTCGGGTAGTGGCACCAACATAAAACATAGCCTATGTTGGAGCAAGGGTTGTAATCGTCATTTTGACACCATTATTTTTTTAATCGGTTTGGTATTTCTTGAGATTGTGTAGAAACCACCATTTAGAACGTTTTTTAGAACGCTTTTCGCGCATTTTCACCCCTTTTAAATTTCGAATTGTTTAAGAACTGTTCTTAGACATCATTTATATCTTATGAGTAACTAATATTCCAAATTTCATATTTCTAGGACCTTCAGTAACACATAAATCGCATTTTTAGAACGTTTTTTGCTCCAGCACCAGGGTTGCAAAAAAGCCGGCTAAAATTAAAAAAAGCCACGCCAGTGGCTTTTATTGGTTTTAACCGGCTTTTTTTGGCCAAAATTGGCCTTTTTCGGCCATAACTGGCTTTTATACAACGAAGCACTGTAATTATAAACTACATTTTTAAAAAGTGTTTTTAATTAGTTTTAAAGACATTTAATTGATTTAGAGTTTAATAAGTAACCCAATTTCTCAATTATAAAGACATTAATACTGGAATAAAACCAGTTTTGCTGGTGATTTGTAGTCCAAATAGCAAATATGTCAGCTAAATTTTAAAAGGGCCATACCAACTGCTTTATCTGCTTACACTGACCTTTTACCCCCCCCCCCCCCCCCCCATTTTTGACTGCTTTATAAAATTAAAGAGGACAATGGTTATTTAGTTACATGTTTTATTACTTAATTTTAAGACCTATTAATATACAAGTCTTATTTTATTTGTAGTAAACATATAAAATTATAAGTACATAGTCATTTAATAAAAACACCATTTCTCACTACTAAAAACATTATGAATAGCATATGCATGAATATGCTTAGCAACAAGCTTTTCAAAATTTTATTTAGAGAATTTATTTTTTTCTTGTTTAAATGCTCCAATTTTTATGCACTTATGTACCAAACTCTCCTCAAATATTATATCCTTTCTAATTTCTCTTTTAACATTTATAACTTTATCTCTCCATATGGACACATAAGAATGTTTCCAGAATTTCCATGGTGTGCTACATTTTGTCGTTGTTTAATTAAATATAATCTTTAAAATGTGTAGTATACGTGTAGCTGTATAATATGTAATTTCAAAACACCAATTTGGAGTCTAACTTATATTCTTTTCAATATTTATAATTTTTTTTCACACATAATTGCCTTCACAGTTGCCTTCCAGAAGTTATAAAGACTTATTTATTTGGAAAAAATTAATAATTTTTTTAGTAGAAAATATTTTTAATTGTATTAAAAATCAATTGATCGAAATTTAAAACGAATTAGCTGTAAACCAACTTTTGAAAATAAAAGCCGGCTTTTTTTAAGCGGTTAAAACCAAAAAAAGCCGGTCGGCTTTTTTTGGCCTGGCTAAAAGCCGGCAACCCTGTCCAGCACCCCCTTTGGGGTAGTGGCACCGACATAAAATATAGCCTATCTTGGAGCAAGCGTTGTCACCATCATTTTGATACCAATATTTTTTAAATCGGTTTGGTATTTTCTGAGATTATGTAGAAACTACCATTTAGAACGTTTTTTAGAACGCTTTTTTGGCATTTTCACCCCTTTTAAATTTCGAATTGTTTAAGAACTGTTCTTAGACTTCATTTATATCTTATAAGTAATTAATATTCCAAATTTCATATTTCTAGGCCCTTCAATAATACAAAAATCGCATTTTTAGAACGTTTTTTGCTCCTCCACCCCCTTTTGGCCAGTTGCACGGACATAAGATATAGCCCATGTTCTAAGTTGGGCTAACACCATCATTTTGATACCATTACAGGGATGAGAATTGCAAAAAAGCAAAAAGACTGAAACCATGCGCAAACAAAAAATTGTACCACATTTTATCCGTGAAAGATACTTTTTAAGAAATAAAACCAGGGTCTGATTTCCAGGCAAATGGAGACAAGCGCACAAACCTGTATACTACATTACAGGAGTGAAAATAGCCAAATTACACACAGCTCCTAAAACATTGAGTGTAGATCATATGAAATGCTCGACTTATCAGAATCATGACCGCTCCTGAAAATGAAATAATTTAATTAAGAATAGAGTTTTTGTGTGTCATAATTTGAATAAATTTTTTAGCAAAAAATATGAAAAACTTAGTGAAAATCACAATGCTTAGTTATTTTTGATCACACGGGCTAATTGGACCAGGACCTACAGCCAGCTTAATATGAATTCTGAATCAGGAGCTATTCTGAGTAAAAAAAAAAAAAAAAAAAATTAAATCACAGCAAATTTTCTGAAAGGTTACAAAAGAGGGGGAAAGGGGAGAATACACTAAAAGCACCAAATACATGTATTTTTCGCGCCATTTTGACGAAATTTGCCGCTTTTTCGCGATTTATTGACGAAATTTACCGTTTTTTCACGAACTTTGCCGTTTATTCGCGATATTCTGATGATATTTGTAGTTTTTTTGCTATCTTTTGACAAATTTTGCTGCTTTCACGCGATCTTTTGACAAAATTTTGCTTTTTTCGCGATCTTTTGACGAAATTTTCTGCTTTTTCGCGATCTTTTGACGAAATTTGACGCTTTTTCGCGATCTTTTGACGAAATTTGACGCTTTTTCGCGATCTTTTGACGAAATTTGCCGCTTTTTCTCGATCTTTTGACGAAATTTGCAATTTTTATCACGATCTTTGGACGAAATTTGCCGTTTATTTGCGATATTCTGACGATATTTGTAGTTTTTTTGCGATCTTTTGGTGACATTTACCGCTTTTTCGCGATCTTTTGACAAAATTTGCCACTTTTTCGCGATCTTTTGACGAAATTTACCGTTTTTTCATCACCTTTGAATGTTCTTTCGAAATCGGAAGAAAAGCGGAATCGATTGGAAAGTGAAAATTTCGGAAAATAACAAAATTTTGCAGGAGAACAAATACGGAATTTTCGGAAAAAAGGCGGAATTTCGAGCAAAAAAAAAAGCGGAAATTCCTTGAAATAACAAAAAAGCGGAAATCCGCCAAAAGACGGAAAATTCTCATCCCTGCCATTACTTTTGGAATCGGTCCGGTAGGTCCAGAGCTTACCTCCTACAAATAAACAATTTTTCCTCTTTATAATATTAGTATAGAATAGATAATAAATAATATGTGTATATAATAAGTAAATGTACATCATTAAAAAAAAATTCTTCAAACGGTACCGAGTTCCCTTCAGTGAAGTCGTTTTTTAACTTTTACAAAACTTTTATTGAGAAAAGGAAATCAGCATTCAACATATAGTCCAGGGGAAATGTACATTTTACCTTGCAAAAGGTCGGGTAGAACATTTTTTTTTTCTAAATTCTTTATAATGATGCCAACATGGAAAAACCAAGTTTTCTAACAAAATTTCTTAAGGCTAAATTTTCTGTGGCCAAAAAACAACAAAATTTTGGGGCATTTTTTAATTTTTTGGAAATATCTCGAGACTTGTTGCCGTAGCATGTTATTTGTCAATTACAATATTAAAGAAGATAAAATTCTCTACAACTTTCATATTTACAACTTTTTTATACACGCAATAGCAAGCGCAGTACGCTATTTCAAAAATGGGACAATTTTTTCAATTTTCTTAAAAACCGTGAAGAACGTAGTTTTGCCGCGATTATTCAAATGTTTCCCGCGGATTTAATTGTGTATGCCGACTTCTAAAAATTGGTAGCAGTAAATTTTCTATTATTTCCACACTCACGTCTCTATTTTCATCTCAACAGACATTTTATATGCAGTAAATGTATATAATTTTAAAAGTAGGGCAGAGTGTAGATGAATGAGACAATTTTCATATTTAGGCAGTAACTTAAGTGCAGGGTTGTAAAAAACCCCGGTTTTTTGTTAAAAACCCAGCCCGGGCGGGTTTTATTAAAAAACCCGGGTTAAATGGGCAATTTTCCCCGTGTAAATTGGCTACTAAATTTTGGTACTTTGCAAAATTTATCCGTTGAAATTTTGAAAATTCTCAGAGGAATTACTCAGGGAAATTTTAATTTTTTGCTTAGGAAAGCGCAAGAAATTTGATTACCGAAACAAGTGGCAATCCTGATCTCAAATACAATCTTTGTAAACAAATACTTCATAGTCTAATAGATGGGAATGACTCCATACTCTTAATAAGGATCTCAATATTTTTCTCTGTTCTTAAAATACATATATATTATATGATCCCTTTAATTTAAATAACAAACAAATTTTAAATTGCAAAGCTATCAATTGTGTGTTATTTAATAATAAAATATAAATATAACTTAAAAAAACTTGCTCCTTTGAAATTATCATAAGATTAGCAAATGTTGATAAAAAATATTTTACAACAAAAAATGTTTCTTATGCATATTACAGGGTGCCCACTCTCAACGGTGTCCAATGGTCTCAACGGTGTTCCTAAACTGTTAGTCTTACACATATAGTTTAAATATTACAAATATGTTTTCATTTGAGGCAAAGAAATATTTTAAAAGTGATTTGGGTCAATAAACACATTTCTTAAAAAATTACGAAATTTAAGTGTTTATACAGCCCCCGGTGCTATAAGTTATATTTAGTAAAATTTTCCTATTACGCTGACAAGACAGACAAAAAAAGTCCTGTTCATATAACACTAAAATTGACTGAGTTATGAAACTTTAAAAATGCATGACTTATACCACTTTTCTGAATCTGAACACAAATGAGTTTGGCCATGCTTTGAGGGGTCACATCCTAAGTGCTTAAAGTATTCGAAGAACTTTTTATGTGTATCAGCGCTTTGAAAAAAATAGTAAAGTGTTATTATTGAGTTAACTTTTATTGAGTTTCAGATTAGCTAAAATTATTGTATTTTAACATATGTTTTATTTTGTAAGGATTTGAGACTATTTCTTTTCATCATTTCTTTTAACAAATATTATGTTATTTTATTTAACTTCAACAACCGTATGTATGTTTTCCAAGTTCAAAATTTGTAGTCGAAATTTAACTCACTTTCAAGTTTCAAATATCCGATCGAGACTAAATTTTACATGTAAATCCGATGTACTGATGTAAATCCGATGACAATCTAATATTATTATGATTTTCGGTGGTTACCATTCATACTTATTTTACAGGATAACACAAAAAATTTCGGACAGATTACTGCCAAGAAGTTTAAGAAAAAGTTTTAGATTAGATAACACAAGATTGCGATGGTTATGTTTTTTAACTTTTATGTATTTTTTAGCACTGAATCTCAGAATTACCTTAATTTTTAACCATCATCTCAGGATGTTTTGCAAATGATAAATTGTCAAAGTTAAAAAATAACAAAAATCAAATACTATAAAATAGAGGAGACGTCTGAGTTTTTTAATTTTGATAATTGATTTTTATGTACTTTTTAGCACTGAATCTGAAAATGGCCTTCATTTTTAACCATCACGTTATAATTTTTTTTTTTTGCAAATCATAAATGTCAAAGTTAAAATATAGCAAACATCTGATACTATAAAACACATGTAAAACTTTTTTTATTTTATTTTCCTTATGTGATGGTTAAAAATGAAGGCCATTTTCGGATTCAGCAGTACAAAGTACATAAAATAATTTAATAAATATAATAAGTTTAGTAAATATAATACTTTTGAAGCTAACTAAAAATCTTAAATTTACGTTTTAAATTAAAAGCTAAAACGTTTTAAAATTATAGGGTTCCCAATCTAAAAGTGCAAGTAAATTAGTACAAATATATTTTCTAAGATTCAAAGAAGTGAATAAATAAAACAAAATAACCATGAACAACAAATACATCATTTTTCCTTTCCAGAAATACTCTTAAAAAAACCCGGGCTTTTTAAGTGGGTTTTTTATATAAAAAAAAAAAAAAAAAAAAAAAAACCAGCCCGGGCGGGCAGCTGGGCGGATAACCGGTCAGCTACCCACTACAACCCTGATACAATGTTAACTTCAAAGCATTGTTTAAAAGAATTTTTCAATGTATAGTAACTTATTGGCTTAGAACTATTAACTTAAATAGTCTCAATTAAAAAAGATTTCTTGCTTAATTTTAATAAATTTTATAATGCATACATATTTTTTCAGGTATCAGTGGAATAGGTGGGTCATTTTCAAAATCTGCCCATGTTTTGGAATAACCAAATCACATTTTTAGAAATAATCAGAAAGTTTTAATAGTTTGTAAATAATTATCTTGCCTCATAACCATTAATATACAAGCATCAGCAGAGACAAAATTACTAATTTAACATTTTAAAACTAATTTTTAAATTTTAATGCACTTGGTATAATGACGTAAGTGAGCACGGCAATGACAAATTAAGCAAAATATTTGTATTTTTCCCCCAGGCATAAATGGCAGACATTATATCTTCTGCCCCATATAATGATTTTCTATTGAAACTATAAAACTATTTACTCCATTCACCTAAACCTGATAACAAGTTGACTTTTAAAGAGTACTTTTGCCTTGATTTTCATGTGCTGTCCTCTAAAAAGTCCAAAGGAACTTTTTGTCAGAAGCATGGCAATGACACTCTTTCTTGGGACACAGTTTAAAAAAATTATTAAGGATTATAGATAAGTTTAATTAATGAAAATAAATATTTTTTTAATTAGTAGCATCTTAATAAATAAAAATGTATAAAAAAATTATAACCATCTATTTTAAATAGAACTTTGTCAAATCTTTACCTAATAAATTGCTTGATGGGACAACCTACGGTAATGACATTTTGACTACAAAAGAGCATATTTCTTATTTTTAATTTGTTTATAAATAATAATATATCTGTAAATTATCATTAATAAATATGATAGTTAAAATGCAATAATTAAAATTATATTTAATGTGAAAGGAGAGAAAAACACGAGACTTTTTTTGAAAATCACCCATGAAAATTTGCGAAAAACATATTTTATTTCCCACTACAATGGTATGTTTTATTTACCAATTATTGATAAAATATGTTTTAATGTTTTACTGTTTTAAAGATAGCAAACATTGAATTGTTAGTTCCATATAAAAGAGGGGACTCAAAAGATAAATATATTTTATGAAAGAAATACTTTTACCTTATAAAATAGCTACAATAAAAATGACACCAGATTATTTCACTAACTAATGTTATGCATTTTTATCTTGCAAAATTTATAAATTCTCTTAATAAGATATTTGAGATCACTAGTATTATAAAAAACATTTAAAAGATTAGTTTTAAAACATATTGTCAGGTTTTTTTTTTTTTTTTCACTTATATCAATAAATATAACAAGAGATTATATCATTTTAGCATGCAAAAATATGTAAAACTTTAAGATTATTTATTAATTGCTTTAAAGCTCAAACAGGATACTTTAAATTTCAGAATGGGTTCCAAACAGTTTTCCAAAAATGAAAGTGTCCGAATATATATATATATATAAACAATCAAACCCGAAAAAGTACAAAAGCACAACATTAGATATTGATCACAAGTATCCCATGAAAAAAAAAAATCATTCAAAAGTAACAAAATGCGAGCGAAATGTTTGTCAAGAACGCTCCCATAGGTTTAATATTACCTTGCAAATGTCTTCGTGTGACTAATTTAGTCCCATAATTCACATAACTGTGACTTTAAACGCCTCAATACGACAACTACAGTAAAATCTTTGAAAATGAAATCTGTATACACGGAATTCGGTCTTTAAAGAAAAAGTATATGCATTTTTCAAGAGAAAGAATATGAACAATTATACCTACTAAAATGGAAACCTGTTTAAAGCGGAATATATTTCGGTTCTTTTCGGTACGGTTTTCTAGGTTTTAATGAATCAATATTTGGCAAAACTGATTATGTAGTTCATCATTACGTATTTAATGCTTACACACTTAAAATTTTCAAAATCCGGCTATTAGAGATTTATTAAAATTCCCGTGGAATTTTTTTTTTTTTTTTAAAGAGGGGGGGGCGCCAAAATCCATGTTTGCCACGGGTGCAAAAAAAAAAAAAGGCTAGTTTTAGCCCTGAAACACATAATTTACTGCTACTAAATATAGAAGTTGACATACAAGATTAAATCCGTGTGAAACATTTGAATAATCGGGGCAGAACTGCGTCTTTCACGGTTTTTAAGAAAATTGAAAAAATTGTCTTATTTTTGAAATGGCGTACTGCGCTTGCTATTGAGTGTATAAAAAAGTTGTAATGACGAAAGTTGTAGAAAATTTCATCCTCTTTAATATTGTAATTGAGAAATAATATGCTACGGCAACGGGTATCGAGATATTTCAAAAAACCTAAAAAAGGTCCCAAAATTTTCTTGTTTTTTGGCCACAGAAAATTTAGCCTTGAGAAATTTTGTTAGAAAACTTGGTTTTTCCATGCTGGCATCATTATAAACAATTCAGAAAAAAAAATCTTCTACCCGACCTTTTGCAAGGTAACCCCCTTTTTTTGGTACATTTCCCCTGGACTAATATAACTACCTCTTTTTTTTTTTTTTGCATATTTATGGAAATAGTAAGATGTTTCGTTGTTTACAAATAATGCTTAAAGGTAACTTTCTTGGACAATTTCTTCAGAAATTTTAGACTTTTCTATTAAATATTTCTCTATTCTTCAATGAGCACACTTACATTTCTCTTATGCATTAATGTATTATTTACGCATTATTTAGGTTAAAATAACTGACACAATTGAGAAAATTGCATGATTTTTCTCTGTTTTAAACATTTTACCTTAAGGTAAGACACAAACTTATACTTTATTATTATTATTATTATTATTATTATTATTATTAATAAACATTTTTTACTCTTTTTTTCCCTTGTAAAGTATTTATATATATGCATTGCCATTAAATCTGAAAATTTATTAAGAAAGATTATTATTTTTTTTTTAATTAAAAATTTTAAATTATACTCGTGTTTAATATTTGATCTATTTTCTCAGAAAATAACTCTTTTTGTACACTTTTTTCTTCAGTTTTGAGTACAGAAAAAAAAAGAATAAATATTAATGGGTCTTCAGGAGTAGCAACGATATTTATGTTTTTAAAAAATAAGAATTTTTTTGAAGAAAAAAAAAAAGCCTTTTAAAACGATATTTTTTATTACGAAAATCACATTTTCAAGATTTTCACTCAAAACCAAAACAACAAATCCCGACGACAATTCAAAGAATACATTCCCGAAAACCACTGTAAAACTTGCACATTTTTTTTATTTATTATAGAAATTTATATGTATCAATTTAAATATAGTAAACCTTGAAAAAATACCTTCTGGGATAAATGGATATTGGAAAAAGGCGCGACTATTAGACAAAAAGAAAATGCTGAAAAAGAGAGAGGGGAGGACTACAAGGGGTTGCCAGATTTATCTTAGAAAAAAAAATGGAAGATTTTGATCGACACTAGTTGGTTTCGGTTTTATCGCGTTATCGTCCTTTTTTTAACATACTAAGTTATTAGAATGTGCCAGTAATGTTTTCGGTAACAAAATTGTTTTAAAAAAGGTTATTAATTAATCAATTTAATCATTATTTTTAGACTGTATTTGTAAAATATTAGTCCGTTAACATTGTTTAACTAATTTTGCTGTCATATATCCCATTATGAATGAAAAAATAATTGAATTGCAAGAATAAAACTAAACCACAACATCCTACAATTCAATGATGATCATGAAAAAATTTAGTAATGGGCACCCTACAATAATAAATGTTTGTATTTAAGCATAAAGAGAGATAACAATCAAACAAAATATTAAAACTTAAGATACAGATATACTAAATTAAAAATTGTATAATGCAGATACTCATAGTCTATAATAATGTCAAGTTGAGATGATCTAATGAATTCGCAAAAGCGCAGCTAATATTACACAAATCTCCCAAGATTTTTGTCATTCTGATCGGTAAGAAGGCGTTTTTAAATTTGATGCGCGTGTGCATAACTTTTTTTTTTTTTTTTTTTTGGCATAAGGTGAAATTTTGAAACAAATTAAGAAAGAAAAAATTCTCGAAACTATCAAAAGAAAGATGTGGTAGAAAAACGGAAGAAATCGTCGTACGGGACAAACTTAAACGTACACCGTACGATAGGCCTAAAAAAAGTACAACTTACAGGAAAAAGTACTGTCTGACAACTATAACAGACAGACTGTATAACATAAAAAACATTGCTAATTTTGATTTAATTATTATATTTAGATGCGGTTTGAGCCATTTTATTTCAAAACGTTCTGAATATTTTTAAGCAAAAAAAAAGGTAAAAATCTAAAATTTTCAAGATTTCTGTGTCCCGGACCACCTTAAAAAAAGGAGAAAAACGGCGAGAGAAACTTGCACGGACACTTGCAAGAGGATGCTATTTAAATGAAATAAGAAATTGTACATATTTGGCGTACAAAATACATATTTTTTTCTTTCAAAATTCCACGCTTTAAGTCATTTGGAATACAGCTCCTTTATTTAATTAGTTTGATTATTCCATTTAAATTTTCTTAATTTAAATGACTAATAATTAAAAAGCAATAAGTATTTTTCCTTCATTTACGTACTTCTTCACAATCTTAAATGGGAAGAGTTTGTGTCATCTTTACTAGCTTATACTATAATTTAAAACAGATCAAAATATTATCGTTTATTTAAATGAAGAGTTGCTAATACTTAAAAGTAATACTGTTTTTTGCAGCTTACAAATAACACTCAAGCACCAATAAAAAATTGCATTCGAATTTTTCTTTTTGTTATCGGAAGTTTTATAAAACTTCTGTTCAACAAGTGTATCCGAAACTTTGAGAGATAATTAAGAGATTAATATGCATACATTTTAAATTTAATTTGAACAGAGAGCGTAATCTAGGAAATGATTGACGAAAAATGTATTTTTGGATGCAAAATTCAGATTTGCACTGGCAGCATCAGTAAATTTAGTTATAACAACGACTGTAACTATAACTGTACTTACAACTACATTAGTTTAAAATTATGTTATTAAAATCGTAGTAGTTTAAGTGCGATGAATTTGTATAATATGCATTTTAATTAAACATAATTCCAAACCCCCCCAAAAGAGCTAAATAATTTATAACAGGGTCAGGGTAACAGGGATGGCGAATCTTTTTGTGCACGCATGCCAAAAATTCTAAAAAATGTCTATTAACAATTTAAAGTGCCAAACTTTAATTCAAAAAATATTGCAACATATGTTGTTTATATGTATAGGGCTTAATAAAAACAGACGCTTTCATGCTTTGAATAATTAAGAACGAAAATCAGAGTACGATTTATGTCTAATTTGTAATTAGCCATTAATATAACCAAACTTTGATTAGGAAACGTACATTAGGATGTACTGTAATAAGGAAAGAAATTTTATGAATTTTTATTTTAGTAAACATGGTTCATATTTTGTTATTTTTGTAATATATACATAGCAAAATTGGAAATTGGGACCACTTGTCATTTTATTACAGCGGCTGTCTTATAAAATTCTTTTGAAGAAATAAAGCTCTCTAAATTCAAAGCTGCTGAAAGACAAAGTAGTTGCTTGCAGAAAACGCTGCATAGCATCGCAGAAAAATAAAATTTCTAATGCGAGTTTATATAAAGATAAGTCTTTTATTTTTGTTAGCCTGCGCATTTTAAATAAAACTATTTGTTATAACAAAAAGAAAAATAAATTTATAAATAAAATGATTATAGAATTTAAATGTTCCATGTGCAAGAGGAATTGTCGTAGGTGACACCTCGGGCACGCGTGCCATGGGTTCGCATATCCCTGATGTACAACGACACGGTAAATATACAGATGCTGGTGTTTAATGAAGGTACAGAAATTTTTATTGTACATTTCTATATGTATACAATATAAATGTACACATTTTTGAATTATACAAATAACAAGATATAAAAGTTTAGGAGGGTTTTATTAGTAGAGGGATTATTATTTATTTAAGCGATATTAATTACCAATATCATCTCTATGTTTGAAAACGTTATTATTATATAGACAAATATGCAATTCCCTAATTAGCGTGCTCATTTTCTACGAACACGAAAAGTGGAAGCCAGAATTGACAGATTCAATTTCGCTCAGCGGCTCAGCACAATTAAGGGGGTTGAGCGAAGTTTTCGTAGTTTTACTTGCACAAAAACAAGAATTTTAGCGACTTTCACTTCGAAAGTCCTCCTTATAAACTGCTTGTGCTCGAAAATGTAAATTTCGAATGCACAAAAACAAGGTATATAGGGTAAATGTGCCAGTTCATTCATTAAATAAAATTTCTGGTTCAAATATGTTTATCTGAACATGAGTCTCCTGCTTTAAGTTCGGGAGATTTAACAAGTATGTCCCAATCATGGTCACCTACAAAAAGTAATAGGTAATTGTCTTTAACCTTTAACTGGTGTCACAGAAATTGTCACATAACTAGTGTGAAGTGGTCTGTGAGACCGCTGCAACGAAAGATGAATAAAAGGCACGATTAACTCATAGGATGGTGTTTTTGTACTAAACTTTTTGCACAGGACTGTTATGATTAAAATTCACCTATTCAAAAGTCTCTGGTGATAGTACTAAAGTTCCAAACGGAACAAAATTTCGGTAGTGTTTAGAGTTAAACTGAAAATTGCAAGTTAAACTATTAAAATTGAAAAAATCCGGGGTCTGAGAGACCGGTAACATCAGTTAAAGGTTAAGATTACATTTAGAATCATAACGAAAACGTACTAATGAAACAAAATAGACGTTTTCAAATAAATTTAACAATTAGGACATCAATAATTAACAAAATATTTAGGAGGATAATTAACTGTATCTTAATGATTGTCATCATAGCAAGATCGATATTTTAATTATTTTAGATAGAAGATTTATAATATTGAATTGCAATTGTTAAAATGTTGAGACAATTGGGGGAAGGGGGGGGGGCTAGTAAAAAAAATAATAATAATTAAAAAAATGTTTTGGAGCATCAGTGCATAAAATCGTATTTCCCGTTACAAATGTCAAGAGTTAAATTTCCTGAAACTACTTTATATATATATTATATTTGTCGTAATTTGTAATATACAAATATGAAAGAAATAAAGCTACGAGTTGAATGGTTTAAATACTAAATAAAATAATTTCAAAATAAAACAGCGGAACTGACGTTTGAGGTCCCTGATCAGCAGATTTACTAGTTTCGTTACAACTATAAATGTAATTAATATTTATAGTTTTATAGACAAAAAATAGTAGTAGATTTTTAACAACTCTTGTTACAAAAAGTGTTCATTATTAGAATTGGCGCGGGGGGTGGGGGGGGGGGTGTTGTACCCTATGAAACCCACTTTTTCCTATGCCCTTAAAAATTATTATCTGCTTCCTGATTGGTTTGATTGATTACCAGATTATAAAATATGCATGCAGAGCTATTAAATATAATCTCGTTTAACATAAAGAATGTTATTAACCAGGTAATATTAATTAAATGAAGAAGTTTTGTTTTTATTACATTCTGGTAAATGAAATTTGATTATTTTGTTTATCAGTTAAATAAAAATATTTTATGCACTATACATGACCATTACTGAAAGTACATTTTTAGTAATAGGTAATGGGGTTATCCATTACTGAACTAATTAAGCATCCCAATAATGGACACTTGTCCTAAAATCTAAAAAATAAATGGAATTTTGCATACGGCCATTAGTATATAAAACTTAAAGTTTTTTTTATTACTATCAAAACAAAAACATGCAACTTTTGCAAGAAAATAAAAGATATATAAATTAATAGTCCAGGCAATAGGGGATTTTACCTGGCAAAATTAATGGTAGTTCTGGAAATCGGCTTACTTTATGTTTTTTGGGTCGCTGAATCCGAATTTGTAACTTCCCACCAAAATTTTATCCGGCAACCCCTCAAGAAATGTAAAGTTTTTATTAAAAAAAAATAAATTTTTTTATTGTTTTAGGGGGAAAGTATCTAGAAATTCAGAAAGCAGACTAAATATGCAACAAATAAGATATATGACATTATGACGTAGGATGAATGGGGAGGGGGGGGGGGGATCTGCCTCGGAACATGCGGCGCGGTGCTGCGTGGACCAAGTTGCGACTTCCACTTAACCACTCACATCGTTTACATTCGCCCTCCCGCCTCCCCTCCGAACTTTCCCTATAAGGTTTACTTTAAGTTTTTTGGGTCGCTGAATCCGAATTTTTCCCTTCCCCCAAAAATCCCCCCCCCGCAACCCCCTCAATATAGTTGTTTTTAAATTAAATTTTTTATTGTTTTAGGGGGAAAGTATGTAGAAATTCAGAAAGTAAACAAAATTTGCAACAAATAGGATGTATGACATTATCACATAGGATAAACGGGGAGAGGGGGGGGGGCTGCCTCGGAACATTCCCCGCGTGCTGTTCTCAAAAACTAATTTTTTTCAAAAAATCAATTTTTTTTTTTTTTTGGGGGGGGGGAGGGGGGTTGCCGGGTGAAATTTTGGTGAGAAGTTACAAATTCGGATTCAGCGACCCAAAAAACATAAAGTGAGTCGAAATCCAGAACTAGCATTAATTTTGCCAGGTAAAATCCCTATTGCCTGGACTTGCATAACTTAGTGCAAGTACCGCCACAGTGTATGTTCAGAGGCAGCCCTCACCCTCCCCGTTCATCCTACGTCATAATGTCATGTATTCTATTTGTTGCAAATTTTGTCTACTTTCTGAATTTCTACATACTTTTCCCCTAAAATAATACCAAAAAAATGATTTTTTTTAATAAAACCTTTTTTTTTTTTTGGGGGGGGGGGGGTTGCAGGGGGGAATTTTGGTGGGAAGTTAAAAATTCGGATTCAGCGACCCAAAAAACATATAGTAAGCCTTTTTTCAGAACTACCATGAATTTTGCTCGGTAGCCTGATCGGTAAAATTTTTACTTAAAGACAGTAGAACTGTGAAGCATTATTTTCTATTTCTGATTGCTTTGATTAAGATAGTCAACAATAACCCAGATTATAAGCATGGAAGAGAGTTGTAAAAAAAAATAATAAAGCTGATTATTTATTGGTTATTTTTTCATAAACCAAAAACTTTGGAGGTTAGGATGCCCATTACTGGCACATTTATTTCCTGATTGATTTGATTACGATAGTCAACAATAACCAGATTATAAAACATGCAAGAGAGAGTTGTGAAAAAAAAAATAATAATAAAAGCTAATTGATTTTTATTGGTTTATTTTTCCATAAAGACAAAAACTTTGGAGGTTAGGATGCCCATTACTGGCACATTTACCCTAATTATCAAAGACAATCTATAAAATGGCTCAAATTAAGACCTAAATTATAATCTTTAAAAATACAAGGCGATTTGAAATTGACAATTCGAGCCTTTTCTATAGAATATGTGAACGATATCGTTCAGAACTAAATAGTAATTAATCGTCGTGTGAAGCATTTTACAGATTATAAACTGAGAGTTAGTTGACTAATGTGGTATTTAAAATTTATAAAAATATTTCACTAGAAGATTTTTATGCCGCAACAGTACAAATGAAACGTAATAGTGACTTAGACCAATGTCAGACGGGCGTCTTTTTTGCTTAAGTATTATCCATTCACAATGCTATAACATTGTGAATGGATAATACTTACGCAAAAAAGCAGCAAAAAAGAAGCCCGTCTGTCATTGGTCTTAATCAGCTAAAATGTCGAGTTAGCATTAGAAGGTAATTAAAGTTATTCATGGCTTACCTCTATCCGTACAAAATGAGGGTGTTGAGGTATCCTTGGTAAAATATCTAAGTCATCTTCATAAATCCAGTCCCTGTGTCTATGACGCGAACTTGTATTACTTCCACTATTATACCTCCAACTATTGCTGTCTTCCATTGTCAATTTAAATGTTACACATATGCACTTTCAGTCAAATTTAAGGAAAATATTCCTCATAAGCATTGATTACTGGAGTTCAAACTCCACAATATTTCTATAACAAAAAATAAGCGTGCTCAAAACTTTGCAGGTATGAAATAACTGCATTATCGCATTAATGGCGCTATATAGTACGGTACCTTACATTTTTTGCGATATAAGAATTAAATAAGACACGATAAGATCATGAAAAATCATGATATTTCAATTCGGTGGGTATAATCAACAAATGCGATAGTGACACACACTCATTGTATTTCTAGTATGGAAAACCGTTATATCTTTGCAATACGGTAAAAAAACATGTGCAGTTAAAAAAATAACCTATAAAGTAGATGGTGCAGATCTTTGACATCAAAATGGAGTGAAAACGACGGTGCGCTGACGGAAGATGACTGAATGTGAGCGATGCTTGTCTACACAATTCACAGAAATTTGAAATAGAGACGATAAATTACTGAAGAAATAAAACTCCAGAAAAAAAAATCGCAGAACAGAATACGTAGTAGGCAGATGATTTTTCAAAAATGATATTCAAATGAAAATATTGCAGTTAATTTTCTGTATAGTCAGAATTTTTTTTTAAATGAAAGAAATTAAGACGAATTAGAAAAAAATGTATAGTAGACAAGTGATATAATTTTCTATTAATTGTAAAACGAGGGTAAAATAATATTTTAGAAAAAAAAATATTTTTTCTCCCAAATATCAAGAAAGATAAAAAAGCAAAATGCACAGTACTTTTCATATAGGCTCATTATCATTTGGACAGCTTTCCAGTGAATTATACTAAAAATAAGCAAGCGAATGCAATAAAAATTGTTCCATCATTTCAAAGCTAAGTTAAAAGGTTTATTTTTTTTTCATCAGAATTTCCTTTATTATCAATAACAATATCACGTGTCTATGAATGTTTTTTCTTTCAAATAATATATAAATATATTTTTAAAATAACTTACATTCTAGCGATTTATTACTAAGGGATGCATTTAGATCGAACCGATTTCATCATTTTTAATAAATATAATTTATTTATATAAATATATATTTTTTTTCTTTTAAAATTATCTCAGTATTAGTAAAGGAACGTAAAAATTCTCAAACAATGAAGATACATGTTTGTAATTATTCTATCTAATTTACGTACATAATTTCCACAGATGAAAATCAGAAAATAATACTTTTCTGTTCAGCTTTGGTAACACTACAAAACTACTTGAGAGAATGATCAACAATTTTAAAAAGCTGTCAGAAAAGAAAAAAATCTTGCAACTATCGGTGGATCACAATAACTTGATGAGAAACCGATGACAAGGAGAAGGAAAACATTGCAATCTCACTAAGTTCAGATAGTGGGACTGGGAACTGAGGGATGGGCATTTCTGAGGACCGAAGAGGATGGCTGGCGACAACAGTATGAAGGAATGGGGTGGGAGGAGTGTTGGCGCCGGCTCGTGGGTGGGTTTTTGTCGCCATCGATCGCCAAGTCAAGAAGTCAAAAGAGCAGAACTTCTGAGAAGTAAGCATCAGAGATACTTAGCGGGATGCTCAGATGACGAGGAGCACTCATAGAAGTTAAAACTTTCTGAAAGTTTACAGAGAATAAATGGCTCCCGTCTCTGGTTCTTGCTGGGGATGAAAAGAGGCAAAATGTGCATCCTAAATGAAAGAGAACACGCTAAGTACTGTCAACAGATAAATAAGGAAAAAAGCTAAAGTGATTCAAGGGAGGTATAATAACGGAATCAGCCTGTGCAACTAAGGATAAATCAGCAAAAAAAAAAATTAAATACAA
Organism: Maratus speciosus; assembly: GCA_963932465.1. NCBI lineage: Eukaryota > Metazoa > Arthropoda > Arachnida > Araneae > Salticidae > Maratus > Maratus speciosus. The sequence goes on from OZ010791.1 coordinate 418,720,674, forward strand.
ATTTCGAGCAATGAACGAATGTATCTTTTACTTAAATATTTTATTTTTTCTTTGTTATTTTATTCAACTTATTTTATTTATTTTTTTATTTACTATTAAACATATTTTTACCATTTCATATTGGATCTCCATAATGTAAAGTCTAATATTTGCATAATCTGCAGTGATGAAGTTTTAATATTTAGCAAGAAAAAAATAACATTTTCGATTTTTTTTTTTTTTTTTTTTTTTTTTCCTAGCTGTACTTTTTTCTTCTTCATTTAAAAAAACGTCAAAGACTTATAACATACACATTTATACTAAAAATAATAATGTACGTAAACACACTGTGCCTAACAGTATTACACATGTCATCATTCAGTTAGAAATTTAGAGTTGCTCATTATGTTTGTTGCTTTTCACGGAATTAATATTTCTTAAAAATACAATATTTTCTATGACTTATCTCACAAAGATTACCGCCACTCTAATCAAATGCCATATAAAGAAAGGCGTTCAACATACTAAAGCTTTCTTCACTGAATTACTTGTATAACAATGTATCTTTGAAATATGTTCAACGTAGAAGTAAAGTTATAAATTATGCCCCTTTTCCATGACGAGTATTCAATATATGCAACAGACATAACAACTATTTTCCCAATAAATGAAAGTGACTAAGGGATAATCCATTAATTAAAACAAAAAACGTTACATACTATCTATTATTTTATAAAAGAAAAAGCATAAAACCTTCAAGATCTTGAAGAATTTCAAACTGTAGCAATTTTAACACTTTTCAACATAGCTGAAAAGTATTTATGAATTGGATTTGTCTGTCCGTATGGCCCTCTGTCTGCCCGTGCTCTAACTCGCGTAAAAATAGTCGCATTACCATGTGATTGATATAAGATATTGAGAATCACCATGGTATGTTCGGAATTGAAAATGAAGGGTGTACCATTCATAGTTCATTTACAGGGGCACTAAAAAGTATTTCATTACATTATGGTCTATGGGAGAAAATCATTTGCGGTGTATTTTAAGAGTGTTACAATGTTTTAAACAAAATGAAATTTATATACAATGTTGAAGTTCAGAAGAAGATGGTTACTGCAGAATATGTTATGTGTAGCACTTACAGTACGCGTACAGGAAAACTCTCCGTTGTATTATGGTCTATGAAGAAAAATCGTTTGTGGGATATTTTAATGATGTTACTCTGATACAAACATAATGAAATTGATATAGATTTCTGAGGTGCACTAATACATGCTTTCTGTAGAATATAGGATGCAAAGCATTTACCAATCATTTACACGGTCACATACTAGAGTTCGGCTACATAATAGTCCACGGGAAAAAAACTGTTCCTAGCGTATTTCATTTATGTTGCTCTATTTCAAACATGATGAAATAGATATACATTACTGAGATTTACTATAAAATGCTGGCAATAGAATATGATTTGAATTGCATTTATCGTTCATTTACAGGGACACGAAAGATTTCGGATACAATACTGTATTCGAAGTATTAGGGATGATTGCTGACAGTGCGTTTTCAGTTTAGAATGCGTTTTTAAGTTAAACTAAATTTTAGCATACTACGTAATGCGCATAAGTTTTATAGACTACACAAAAGAATTCGTAACCATTACTGAGAATGAGCGTGAATTTGCTTAAAGGTGTTTTTTAATTTGAGTTATCCATTTTCAAGCTCAACTACCTTTAGTATACTACTCCTGGAAGTGTGATTTCAGTAGTTTTAAGCATATTTTTGCCTGAATTAATTTTCAGCTTAATATGTGACGTGTATAAAAATCTGCATGCAATATACAGAGCTGTACAAAAAAATTCATGTATGTTTCCGGCTATTGGTAGGAATTGCTGAAGGTGAATTTTCAACTGTGTTATGCATCTTCTTATAAAACTAAATTTTGCATAGCATGTAAAATCTGTACAAATCTATGGATCATATACAGAGCTACACAAACGAATTGGAGTAGGGGAGATGTGACTCACCTTGGGACAGCTTTATTTTTTGCCTTAGATTTTAAAATAACTCTTAGCTCTTGCAGATGCAGATAGATAGCAGCACAATCTAACTTTCAGACATATTTTGATTCCATTGATGAAGCAAGCAAGAATTTATTAGGATTTTTATTTTGCAAACATGTCTAGCAACTTTAATTAATTTTTCAATTAATTTTCAGCAATGAAATTACGCTCGAAATTATTTAATATATAATACGTGATTTATCACACTGCTAACGAAGCGTAGAACCAACAATGGGAAAAATCTCCAAGCCGGAAATCGAACCTGGAACCCTTGGAATAGCGCTCCAAGTGCTCTACCATTTAAGCTACGAGGACGATGCCCAGCTTAGCATTCCCCACATATGTTGGTACGACTGCAACTGCAGCACAAGATGGAATAGTCTTCATGAGCACACAATCCTGCGGCGAACCATGCGACACAAACAAACCCAGCATCGGTGAACACATATATAATTTTAATTATATAATGATATATACAAATCCAATTATATAATATAATTAAAATTATATATGTGTTCACCTATGCTGGGTTTGTTTGTGTCTCATGGTTCGCCGCATGATTGTGCGCTCATGAAGACTATTCCATCTTGTGCTGCAGTTGCAGCCGTACCAACATATAAGCTGGGCATCGTCCTCGTAGCTTAAATGGTAGAGCACTTGGATCGCTATTCCAAGGGTTCCGGGTTCGATTCCCGGCTTGGACATTTTTCACATTGTTGGTTCTACGCTTCGTTAGCAATGTGAAAAATCACGTATTATATATTCAATGTCTAGTAACTTTCATGTAAAAGTTTGATAAGCTGCAAAGTGGAATTTGATTGAAAATATTTTTAAATAAAAGGTAATATAATGAAATTTAAAGCTTTCTCTATAAAACTGATGTATAATAGTAGTTTTAGTGCTAAGCCTAACAGCATAACATTCTAAAATTTCGTAGTGGGTATATGGTGCACCTTGGGACAGGTGGAGGTGGGGCACCTTGGGACACAAGACATGCCTAGTTAACTTTTATTCGAAATATTTTAACAAAAATATATTGCGTTTAAAACATCTTTTATTTAATCTACATAACATGTATTTATTAATAGTTATTATTTCTTCTTTTAGGAAGTCATTAGGCTTATCAATGGCAAGGATTAGAAATTTAGAATATAAAAAAAAAAATGCAGCAATTCGTGCTGACAATATTCAGAAAGCGGCTGCAAAGTTTTTATCAGGGGAACTATCTTTTAAGAAATCTGCTGCAGTCTACAATGTTAGTAAGACCACTCTGAATCGTCATGTTAGTACTTTTTAAAAAAGTGAACAGCCAAATTTTAACTTTAAATATATATCAAAGATACAGTCGAAAAATATTCACTAATGATGAGGAAGGAAAGTTGGTAGACAACATTTTACAAGCTTCGAAATATCACTATGAACTAACAATTAATGATGCGCGTACACTTGCTTATGAATATGCTTCAGTAAAATAAAAAGAACATCCCATCAAATTAGGAGCATGAAAAAAAAACTGGAAAGGAATGCCAAGACCGAATACCGAATACCTACCGAATATCAACCGAATATTCGTTGCATCCCTAAAATTTAGAAAATTTACAATAGCTTTTTTTTTCTTTATAAGTTTAAATAAATTTCTTTTCCTGAACAAAGAAATTCCATGTACGTATAATGTAATTCAATTATTGAACTTTTGACATCTATTTTTAACTGTCCCAATGTGCCCCACCAGGTGGTAAACCTTGGGACAAAGCACAAGTTTAATAAATATATTTTTTTAATTTTTCTATAATGGATATTAAGATGAAAAGCTATTTAATAATGCATGCAAAGGTTAAAGGAATGAATGGCAGGTAAAATTTTGACAATTGATCAATAAAAAAAAAAATAAATAAATAAATAAATAAAAATAAAAAATAATAAAAAAATAAAATGAAAAAAGAAAGAATAAAAGTGTCCCAAGGTAAGTTACTCCCCTCTGCCTTCCCAGATATGGGCGTAATTGTTTAAATCTGGTTTTCAAATGTGTTAAACGTTTTCTAAAATGTTTACTTCGGTATCTTCTTTACCTTATTAAACGGTGAATTGATAAGGTAATTTTTGCTAACGTATTTTGGAAATGGAAAAGCTGAAAAGTGTTTCATAATTTATGCTTGACATTTATTTCTTTTTTTTTTAAGAGAAAAGACAACTAATACTATCGGAATAAAAATACTTATTCTTTATAAACTTTTTTATGCTGCTCGCAACTCAGGGCTACCATCTTATTTTCATATTTTAGATGCGATGTCATAACGTGTTAACCATTCCAAAACACAACAATCATTGTAACAATAAGGCCCCAATTTCTTCCCATGATCGGGGAACTTTTATCATAAACGATGCTACGTTTTTCCGGTGATTCAAAGAAACAACTTCGCCGCTTAAAAAGAAAGAAAAGTCCTCCGAACACAGTCGCATACCTTAATAGAGAATTTGTCTTCCCCTTGCCTGTAATACATTCTTGGCATTGCATTTGCATCTACATTTAACAGTTTTCAGATGTCCCATTCTATCCCTATATAAAAATAATCGAAAGTAATTAAAATCACGTGGGGATTTAATATTTCCAAACTGTTTGGCGCATGGCGTAGCGTACAATGCAAAGGTTTCCACTGTGTTTTTTCTGAAAACAAAAGATTTAAAGAAAAAACCTTTTTGCTTAAAACTTAACTTCTTTTTTTGTTTAGGGAATTTCGTGCCTTTTATAACTCGGATTGACATATATATATATATATATATATATATATATATATATATATATATATATATATATATATATATATATATATATATATATATATTTTTTTTTTTTTTTTTTTTTTTTTTTTTTTCCTTTTCCTTAAATCTTTTTATATATTATGGAACTTATTAAAACATCATATTAGGTAATACGAGTTCAACAACGGGGTGGGGAGACATGTTCTATTACAAAAAGAAATAAAAAAATTAGATTTCCGAAAAATTTCAAAAGTTTTTAAGAGAGTTCTGTCTGTCTAATATTAACATTTTCAATAATTTTGATATCTTTATGTCTATAAGAATGTTTCTTATAGCTTTGAGGATTAATTTTAGAATTAAAGAGCTATTTGATATAAAAGAGAGGATAAAAAGATACGCAGTACACAGTTATATAAAAACTTTTTTCCCCCAATACATTACAGAATTTACCTGTAATTCCTTAAATATCATATGGTAAATAATCAAGTCCTCTGGAAAATATGCAAGAAAATTAGACAACAAAAACATTTGTACAACAAAATCTAACCAAATCTCTAATTTAAAGATGGCATGTAATTATTTTATATGTAGAATACCTTTCACGAGTTGGTATGGAATGTACTTTTTTTTTTCAACAAATCTTTTCATTGCATTTTGCATTTGATACTATATTTTATAACCCATTTCAGTTCCTAAATATATACGGTCGACTGGGGTAACTGGACCCACAAGGTAACTGAGCCATAGGCTATTTTATAAAAAACCGTTGATGTTTTTTAAGCTTTAGCTTTTGTCAACATTTGCACCCCCATCTCTAACTTCTTAAAACAACGTGTGTCAATTCAATCATAACTCTGCCTTTGCTGTGATAGGTTGCCGAAAATTTAGGTTTCTTTTTTTAAAAAACAACGTCCATTTGGTTGAACTTCCTCGTCTTTTTATTAAAATACGGTAAGTACTTTTATTAAACTATCTTTTCTTTAAAAGATTAGACACATACTACATTAATATTATTAGGTATCTATACATATTTACTTCATGTTTCAAATGTAAGGCCGGTGTTCCAGTTACCCCATAAATTTTTCAAGAATGGGGTAACTGGGACATGTATCAGGGGTAACTGGACCATATGGGATCCAGTTACCCAACAGTTATAAATATCTTTTTGAGTTTCTCTTACTACGGGAAATTAATTTTTCCATTGTTTTTTTGCTTGCAATAAAGTAAATTACATAATACCTTATTAAAATTACATAATAAATTTTTTAAAAAGAAAGGTTAAGGGTATCAAACCAAATTTCTTAAGTGTGATAGCTATAGCTCGAAATTTTACGATACAGATGAAGAGGCGTGGCAAAGTGAGATTATTAGAAAATTATCGAAACGAATACAAAATAGTTCTGTTTGATATAAAAATATGGTTACATTCCCCACAGGTTTATTGGACACATCGAACTTCCACTGTGGTAAATAAAAAAGAGAATGAGATACTTAAGTACTTACGCAGCCGTTTGTTCATACATTTATCTTGTTATTTTTTTCCTTAAAATACCCACGTAACTTTTATACTTATTACCTATACTAAAGTACATAAGTACTTACTTAATTTTTATGTTTTTTGTATAAATAAATCTAATATTTTCACTTTTAGTGCTTTTTTTAGTTACCCTGGCAGTAACGGTTTCCCTTACAACGCTCTTTAGTTGATATATAATTTACATGATAAGCATAGTTTAAAATTTTTTTAGTTGTTTAGACTTTTCAAACAGGACCTGATGCCCAATATTAAAAAAAAACAAACGCGACGCGTGTGGAACACAGACCCTCCTGGTCCACTTGCCCCATTTTTATGGGGCAACTGGGACCCATGAGGAAAGAAAGATGAAATATATATTTATTTTTATTTTTAGATATTAAAATGAAATTTTCAATATTTCTGTCTAATAGAAGGAACCTAACTGAACACATTTACAAAAGTTCAGACTTTAATTCAAATGAATATTAGCCTTTTGCAGCTGAATTGCCAGAATCTCCAGAGTCACATCGTAAAATCATGGCACAGTTGCCCCAAGTAACCTTATTTGATTACCTTCCTAAAAAAATATACATACATATATATTAATGAAGGTTAATAACATATTTTCGTTTAAAATATGTCACTTTTTTTATTAAATTGTTCTTACTCATTAGAAAGTTTTAAATATTTTTTTAACGATACAAACAAAATACGCTAAAAAATTCAGTATAAATACACCAGATAATCCGAGTAAATATAACCTCCTTCTTTTTTAAGTCGGTTAAAAATCAGAAACGTCTATAAAACATCTAGTTTTAACTTTCTTGTAGGTGCGGAAAATACTTTTACTTGTTGTCTTAATAAAACATTTATTGTTAAATATGCTACTTCTTTATTCCAGCTTAGGTATTTTATTCACATTATGAAATTAGCAAGCATGCTTCACTTTATGAGAAATATATGTGTGTGCGTGTGTGTGTAATATTTATAACATCCTGCAGTCAATAATAAAACAAATACGATATTCCAGTATCTAAATAGTTACTAAAAGCACAATTTTAACCATAAAATATATATAGGGAAGAGTGGGGAGGGCAGACCCATTTTTTACAAAATGATTTTTTTTATTTTTTTTTTTAAATATTGAACTTAAAATAAAGTTTCATATATCATTTTATTCGTTATATAACCAGTTATCAAAATAAAAATTGTAACATAAATGTAATATATAAAAAAGTTGAAAAATGATTGATTTTAATCATGAGAAAATAATGGGTCAAAGCTCCCTAAATATGGGAGGCTTGACCTACTTTATTTTATATTGAAATATTTTTTAAAGGAAAGAAACTCAGTTTTAAAAAAGGCAAAATAACTTTATGCATGGTGCATGGTTTAATTGTTATTAAAATTTATTTGGGAAAATGTGATGTGTAAACAAACCTGCTTAGACGGAATTCAAGGCTCAGGAGAAAAATTCCGTTTTAAACATCCACTTTTTATGACACTCGTCCTGGCAACACAAGTTTCCACATATTTTGGAATGTTTTGATCAATGTTATATTAATTTTTTTCTAGCTTCTACAGCAATTTTTAACATCTTCCTTTAATCAATTTTAAAAATTTTCCTTTCGATCACCCCAATTTACTGTAGCCTTACAGGAGAAATTTACATTATTTTCGAAATATAACCATTAATCCTTCATTATGTACATTTTATAATAAAAATATTTCCAAAACACTTAATTAAGGGAGCTTTGACTATCTGGTCAATCCTCCCTCACATTGTGTCAAGCCTCCCCACATAGCCGCTTTTTAAAGTATTCTTATATGAAAACTGAAGGGTGGGTCAAGCCTCCCCTATGGTCAACCCTCCCCACAGTCTCCCTGTCTGCTACAGCAGAAAAGTAATTCATTAACAACTATAAAGGTTAATTATCGAAACGTAATTTTAATTTGCTGATTTAAATAGTACAACTGGATCTTTGTTTAACACAACAGAATTATACAATTTGGTAAAAATTTCTGTAGAATGAAAAATTTGGTAAATGGTTATTAGAACGAAATTTGGTTAACAATCACACAAAAGATTCATTAAAGAAAAAAAACAAAATAATAATAAAAGAGATATTCGTCAAACAGAGATTGACTTGTATTTCTAAAAAGATTTAAATGTAAAACCAATAAAATAATATATTCTGCAAATTTGAAAATGTTTTTATAAGACATAATTGCAATCATTTTATTTAATTTATTAATGTTATAGTTTAAGAAACGATTATCAAGATCCAGTAATTTAAAAAAGAAAAAAAGCGTTAAAAATTTTATAATTAAATTCGTATGATTTAAATATGAAATGTAGCACTAATATATTTTGCATTTTTAAATAAATGTTGCAACACTTGCTTAAATGTACATGATTATCTATGCAATATCATTAAATACATCTATGTAAATGCATTGTGCGACTTAAAAAATCAGTAAGTGTTACGAGATTTTTCTAACTAATGAATAAAACGTACCAAAATATAAAGATATAAATTTTTTGTTAAATATATTTAAATGCACATTTCGAAAAAATATTTTTCGTATTACACTGAATTTATTTTTTTAAATATCTAACAAAAAAAAATATATATACGCTTAGGGGGGTCGTTTTATCTTGAAACTGCACCAAACACCGAAATTTTCACTACGAACACTAATTTTAGACATCATATTTGGCTTTTTTTTCAGTAAATTTTACCTTAGGGTACCAACTCGATGAAGTAGTTTCAGGGGTCGATGCAGGTTTTTATTCTTGGGGCCCATTTTGTGAAAAGTAAAGGTTATACTTGTGAATTTTATTATATTTTTGTGAAAAATAACATTTTGTAACGAAAGTTGAAATCCATTTACTCAAATTCGAACCAAGCATTTTATTAACAAAAACTGCTTTCAATCCTCTGACTAAAGTTCGTTTTTCATGACCTGGTTTTATTGACAAATTACATATTTTAAAATAGTTTTTATGAAAAGGAATTTTATGAAGAGGCCAGTTTTATTAAAAGGAATTTTGTGAGGGGGCCCATTTTATTAATTCATTTTTGTGAAGGGGCCCATTTTATTAAATTTACTTTTGTGAAGGGACCTATTTTATTAAATTTATTTTTGTGAAGGGGCCTATTTTATTACATAGATTTTTGTGAAAGGGTCCTAACATAGGCCTCAAATTTAATCTGAATCGACCCCTGAGTTTAGGAATTAGAAAAGTTTAAATTTTGGAAATGTAAAGTTTATTTGTAAATCGTTGCAAAACAGGTTGCAATGAGGATAGTTTTTTAAGCATAACTAAATAACTACTTGACGGAATGCGCTGTAAGTTTGGATTAGCACATTTGAAGATTCTAGAAAATCGATTTCTATTAAAAGATTTATAGGCTACAATTCATAATTTTTTCGATTAATACATTTGTTTTATTAATTTTCAAAAGAAATGTGAAATGTAACCTATATATATATATATATATATATATATATATATATATATATATCAGAAATCGATTTCTAGAAGCTAGCAAATATGCTAAATCTAAAATTACAGTTCATCCCGCCAAATAGCTTTTGAGTTGTGCTTTAAAAACTACACGCATTGCTATCATTTTTGTAATAATTACAAATGAATTACAATCAGAAGTTCTTAACTTTAAACCTTACTAATTTCTAAAGTACTTGACCGAATGACTTCCCTTTGGTATCCAAAGGTAAAATTTATCGAAAAATCCAAATATGATGTCAAAATTAGAAGTTCGTATTGAAAATTTCAGAGGTTAATACAATTTCAGTATGAAGACGAACACCTAAGCTTTTTTTAAAGTTTTCAAAGAGTTAAAGATTAACGTTCTTTATCCTATACATGACAATAGCTAATGAGTTTTTTCCCAAAAAACTTTCGCAAAATTTTACATGTGGTTGTACTTGCGAAGTAACACAAATTTTAAAAAAATTAAATGATTAAAAGAAAAATCCTTGTACCATAAATTGAAAGCAAAAAGGGAAACAAAAAACAGAAGAAAACGCTCGCAAACATTTCAAAACTATGATTAAACTTTCAAAACAGCACACAAACACGTAAAAGGAAAACATTCAGCATCCAATACGCAAATTTACTTTTCTCTTTGGCTTACAGCATCGACTGTCGCAGCGATAGCAAGCCAAATCTATACCATCCACGAACACCAAATTTCTCCAAGAGCAAGAGTACATAAACTAATTCTAAGAGGCGCAGGAAGTACTAACGCACAGAGAGAGCACAGCGAGGAAAGTGAAAACGACAAGATGGATTTTTGTAGAGGAAAAATACATCTCTTTAAAAAAAAGCACGGTGTTAGGCTTTTTTTTTTTTTTTTAAGAAATTGGACATGTACGACAGCTTTGCATATAATAAGCAACGCAAAGACGCGTCACAAGTATTTAGAATGTTATTAGATTCCATAAATTGAGAGGAGGGAAATTTCATTTAAATGTAAGAAATATGAATATCTCTCTGAGATTCTATGGAGGAAGGAAATGGATTTTCATCTCCCTGTTCCCTCTTGTTTACGGTGTTGCTCGGCAAAATGTCTAAGAATTGGAATGTATTAAATTCTTAAAAAAATAATGGCTTAGACAGGTTGTCTATTGAATTAAAAAGATCTGGACACAGCATGGAAAAATTAACTTGATTTTTCAAACAAATAATACCGGATGCTTCACGGGGTCTCGGATATCGAAAAAAAAAAAATGAATTACTTTTGAACAGAAAAATGTGTTTATTTTAAATTTTCAGGATTATATGACGCCGGCAAAATGAAATCCAGCAAGGGGCAAGATTATTTAACAGATGCGTCTGTGGAACGCAACCTTGGCCTCGTTTTTGAAGATGGGGAATTTAAACAAGAAATAAGTTAAACTAAGATTTTTTTTTTCAGGTACGCCGCCTTCCCATGGCAGACAATTTTTAAGCCATGTGCATAAAAAGCAATACAAACATTTAACAATTAAAAAAATATTTTTTCTTACCAGCATTTCATCCCCCCCCCCCAGGGGAACAGACCCCGCCCACACACACACCCGTATTTCCAGTGCCTATGTTTAGATAATAATATAAGAAATTAAAACTTGAATTTCTCAAAATATTTTCGACCTATTGTCATTTTCTACAGAAACCCAGTTGCTAGATCATTCTCGTCTTCTACTGGTAAGAAATTAGGGTGTAAAAAAATCATGATTTAAAAAAAAAAAAATCGGATTTTTTTTTATTTATTTATTTAAATCAGATTTTTTTTTTATTTAAATCGGATTTTTATGGGTTTATCGACCCCCCCCCCCCTAGCGTTAAAATATTGAATAGATACCAAGAGTTTTAGGTTTCCAAAGCAATTAAACCTCTAATTGCTAATATAATCTATGTTTTCATACTTTAATAAAATTTATTATTAATTAGTAATTAAAGAAATTATAAAAACTGAAAATTAGTAGTTTCATTAGTTAGTAGAATACAATAAAGTTATACACATTAATATTTTGTGATAATTATGTAAAACTATATTAAATACTAGTGATATTTACATTTATTAAAATTATCAGTAACTGTATTTAATATTAAATGGTTAACCCTACTTAAAATTAATAATTATTAAACAATTAGATCTCTAATTAGGTATATACATATTTATAATTTAGTATTCATTCTAGAAGGAAAAGGAGCAGGATGCTAGTTCCAAAAAAGGGCACTATTTCATAAGGAAATATATTAGTAATGCGGTTAGTAACAATAAGGGAAAAAAGTATATAATTTTTAAATATGATAAATAAAAATTCATTAATTTTTAATAATTTTATAAATTTACAAATTGAAATTAGAATTAAATAACATGTTTTAATAATATCCTGTTATTTCTTAAGAAATAAAGTTTTATCATTTTTGTAAGGTCTTGAGCATACGTATTTAGAAATATTGCGGTATGGAGAAGTTTTTTACAAAAAATCTCTGGCTACAACTGCAAGTAAATTTCACTATTTTTTTAAAAAAGCAGGACGCATTTTGTCAATTTCAAAAGGGGCAAGTTGTGGCATCCTTAACAAATGGCCTAGAAGAAACAGTGATTAATTACAGAATTAATAAAAACTGCAAATAAGTAATTTTATGAGTTAATAGTACAAATAACAAAACTAACAAATATTATTGGTAGCTAGTTTTGCATTTGTACCAAGAAAAAAAACTGTTAATCGCCTAAATCGTAACTTACATGTATGTTATTTTATGTTATGTGTATGCGAACCAAAAAAAAAAAAAAAATAATAATAATAATGAAAGTGGGTTACAACCATGCATACACATACAGAGTAAATATATGAATAGCCAGTTATATCTGAAATCCTCAAAATATTAAACAGCAGCACCATTACCTCTCAGTGAGGATCTCTTGCTGTGCTTAACATTTTTATACCATTTAGTTCTTTTTCCCTTATACATTTTATTGCAACAGCTGTTGAGCAGATGTTATTCTTCCATTCTCCTTTAGCTCCAATATTTGATATAAATTTATTATTGCAAAAGAGAAAATAATATTCTGGTTATTTACTTTGCAGAAATTTATTAAACTTTCTATGCTTATTTTATATAAAAGAATGAGTAATTAGATTACTTAAACGAAATTATGACATGGCAAATTATATTAGATTTAAATAAAATTTTTAAATGAAATGCTTTTTATGCCTTTACAAACTTACCGTGTACTTAACGTTTTACAAGACTCAGGACTCAGGAATTAAGCTTAGAAACAATTATTTTTTTTTTTTTAAATCTTAGAAACAATTATTTAAAGTCTTTTTTTTCCCATAAGATAAAATACCCGTAGAAACTTTTCAAATTATATTAATCTTTGACTTTAATTCTTTTGTGTCATTTTAAACATTCAGAAAATTTTTGGTTTTAATCAATCATTTTTTTTTTTTTTTTAATCAGTTGATTAAAATCACGATTTAATCGCTGTCTTAAATCAACTGATTAAAATCTTTGACACCATAAAAGAAATATTTGAGAAAATTATAACTGTACCCAGGGCTAAAGGTAATCGTGCGGATCTCGACTCTGAACATAGCATAATCACGCTATTTATGTATATTTAATGTGTTTATGGCCATACAATTTATGTATTTCATTACATAGTCTTAAGGCCTCTAAACTTTTATAAAGTTAATAAATGGGATTGCGATTTTAAATACTCTATACATATTGTTCACATTTGAATTCCTTAATGCGGCGAGATTGGTCGTCGAATCCGAAGAAGTTATTTTCAAAAAACGATACTGGTTCAGTGGAAATTTTGCAGCGATGTCACTACTTCTAAAATAGATAGATAGCAAATAGAAATATAGACCGTCATCTCGTCTAAAAAAATTACATAAAGAAATTTGAAGAACGAAAAAATATCACAATGTAAGCAGGCTAGCAATAATTGTGAATTTACTTTAAACGTTGTCAAACAAGCCAAACTCACTCATCCTTAAAAAAAAAAATAATAATCATGCGTTAGTATAGATTATGAACATGTTCTAAGATTTCAAGAAATATATTATGAAATATTATCCAAGGCCGATCTCTATACCGAGCCTCATAATACTCATTGATGAAACAGCACCGAAAAAAATGGCGATAGATCACAATTACAAAAATAACACTTTGTTAAAATCACTATAAGATACCGTAAATTTGTATTTTATGGTGATTTTAACAAAGTATTATTCTACTAATCATCATACTCATTATTTACAAATACCTGTAAAATTACTTTTACAGAAGCACCAGTACGTATGCAGGGAAGCTATTTTTAGGCATTTTGTAACTACAGTCGGACCTCGTTATCCCGACACCAGGTTTTCACGTCACTTCGTTTATCACGTCAGTTTTTCAAAGTCCCGATTTTCTGTATATGATTTTAATGTAAATAAACTCCGGATTTTACGTCGTTGAATAATTTTCAACTCTGGATATCCCGACGGTTTAGGAAAATTGTCCATTTTTCATAACCCATCTTATAAGCACGGAAATTAAGCTGTAGGAAATGTCTTAGCCAAATTTTTCACAAAAGTGTCTAAAATACCCATTGAGATAAATGAGAAATTTTACTTCAATCCTTTATCTGAATAAACAAACTCACTTATTAACTCATCAGTTAACTCATCACTATAAATAAACCACTTACGCTCCAGATAGGCGTGTCAGTCGACTCGCGGTCTTTGTTCTGGTCAGGTGGCGCTTTCTTGTAATTGCATGGCGTTTTTCATCCGACTAAAGCCGAAGCATTGCATTGCATAATATGGAAAAAATAATTGTGGGAAGCACATCTAGGGATAAGTAAACCTTAATTCATCAATATTTTATGTAACAATAAAAAAAAGTCATCATACATCTGATTTTTATTGTTTTCAATTTTGTTTTTGTGTTTATTTTGTTTAATAATAATGTTTTATTGCTTAAAACTACAAGAACAGTTATGAATTTAAAACTGTCTTAAATTAATTAAAAATACAGCTTTTTATAAACATATTTTCCTCCAATTCCGGTTACCGCGACACTCCGCTTATGATGACACTTTTATCTGGCCATTAGAGTGTCGGGATAACGAAGTTCAACTGTATAATAAAAAGTTGTTAAGTTTAAAAGTTTGTAACGCCACTGAGAAGTATTTTAGTCAATAATGGTAAAATGTATTCGAATTATTTTGGAGGTCTCTGTATAAGATGATACATTTACCACATAAAACAAACATTTTTAGTACAGCTGAGAATTTTTAATCTGCGCTTAATATCGTTGAAACGCATTTCAAGAAATAATTGCCCAAAGAGAGTTAAATTACCTGTCTGAAAACTTCTACGAAGCCCTGTATACAGAATATAAAAACAATTTTAACGGAGATTTTCAGTCTAAATGCATAGTCTGACAGATGTAAATTTACTTATAAGTTTCACGCATTTCTTTAAAAAATGGGTATAATGTAATGCCGTATAAGTCATATAAACATAAGGTAGGTGAGCCAAAGGTGGCCATAGAGGATTTTTCATAATTTTCTGGTTACGTAAATGTGGCTGATTTTTTTTGTCTAACGCATATCAAGTATAATACTTTTCTTTGTAATAAAATTTAATTATTTTTATAATACAATTTCATAATTGTAGCGTGTGGTCTACCTTTGGAGCATAGCATTCCAGAAGTGGCCCATATATTGAAATCACTTTTAAAATGTGAAAAAATATTCGGCAAAGTATTTTTACTTCTAGAAGAGTATTACAATGTTCAATTAAAAGTATTTAATTAGAAGGAAAAAATTACAATAAACATTTTTTCAAAAAATATACCTTTGTAATCGGATTCTATGCAGAAAGTCGCAGAGGAAATTTTCGATTTTGTCTTAATAAGTCCCTGGGTGTCAACTGAAATATATTTACGAGTGCAAACAGACAGATGAACAGAAGTCAAACATTATATTGGAAAGTGTTAAAAAGTTGGTAAAAAACAAAAGAAAATACACTGTTTTTCTCCATTCATATATAATTCATCATAAATCATAGATGTAAAATTACATATTGCAAAACAAATTCCTAAAAAGCATTTTTCAAAAAGAAGTAAATTCTTTTCAGTAACTTCTGTTTTCGTCAAGGGTTAGATAAATTTTAAACACATGAGCATATACTCGAAATCTGCAAGTATTTTGCTCTCTAATATTATATGTAATTTTCCTTTCTTAATTTGGATTTATCGTATTTATTGTATTTAATTTTTATATTATTTTTTTCTTTGAGTTTCACACATGTGATTTCATTTTAATTATTTCAGTATTCAGCTGATGCGCTTGATATTATGAATGTTATTTTAGTTTTTTAACCTCTTTATATTCCAGCATTTTAAAGGTACTTTCTTTACCAAGTAAAAAAGGTAAATTTTGCTTGATAATCCACCATGGCTTAGTTTTATCTGTTCATTTTCTTCTAATTTCATCTTAAATATCCTAACACAGGATTTATAGCTGCATTTGCGCATTTTTACTGTATTAGTATTCCATTAATCTTCAATTTCTTCACATCTTTTGATTATGTCCCATTATCATATTCATTCGAAATCTGCAAGTGTTTTGCTGTCTAATATTATATATATATATATATATTAATTTGGATTTATTGTTTTTAATTTTTATATTATATTTTTCTTTGAGTTAAACACATGTGATTTCAATTTACTTATTATCCTCTTTAATAAAAAGCTACGCGTTGCTGACGACTGGCTTTTTCGCTAATCGTTGCCACAGATTAATCTCGAAAAATGAAGCATTTGAAGTTACTGAAAAAATTAATAGCTCGAAAAGTATTTGTCAGAAAATTGTTAGACAAACTGCGTTAGAAAGATAAAAAATTGTATTTTTCTTCATATAAATTTCAAATCTAATGATTATGCCATTTTTCAAATATTAAATTTCAGAAATTACCAAATTTCACAATGGAGTACCGCAGCGAAACCTCCAGGTATAAAAAGATAATGATAACGCCAATGTGTCCTGGCGTGTATACCGGCTATAGCACGAGTCACAAATTATAGTAGCCTTATTATTCTGTTAAAATAAAAAGTGAATTATGATGTCAAGAGTGCATGATTTTTATTTAGTTCTCGACAAATACTAGATGCGCCATTTCTTTTTAGCTGTGAATAATATAGGCTAATTCACGTATGACCTCATATTTAAAACGAATATATGGTTAATGCATGGCTTTTACAAGGGAAAGTGATATCATGGAGGGCTTTTCATGAATTTACATTTCTTTTTCAAGAATCAAGACTATATTTATTTAGGCTTAGGAAACTTTTTTTTTTTTTTTTTTTTTTAATACAGGTATAAAAGCAAAGTTTCTCAAGGCTTTCAATATATTAAAATAGAGAGTATATTTGCGCGAGATTCATAGTCCGTACGGTGTTTAATTTTATAATTGATTTTTCTAATCAAACATGCTTAAAACCCCGGGCAACGCCAAGTATTTCAGCTATTTTATATATATAATGCTAAAATGCATGGAATCCGATATACTGCATAACAGTTCCCAGATTTCGTAAATACAGAATTTGAATGGGAATTTCGCTAATATAGTAAGCTATCGCCAAGTTGGCTTCCTTTATGACGACCTAGGTACTTTTTCACCGAATTTGGAGATATTTCGTTAAGTATCACTGAATACCAATATAATTTTTCTTTTAAATATGACATCACTTTACGATACGACTGTGTAGTTTTAAGCCTATGGGAGTTACAATAATGGTTATAACAGTGAAAGTAAATTTGCAAGAAACCACGTTTGCTAAAACTCCTAAATTAAACACGATTATGGAAGAATCCCAAATTTATAAACTAAACCGCTGTCTTGTTTAGAAACGACAGACACCCTAGAATTTCTAACTGCTATATCTGAGCCTTTTTTAAAGGTAGATACGAAACAAAAAGTACTCTAGAACAGAATTTGTCAAATTTGTAATCTCAATTATCCGCAATATAATTACAAGTTAATTGAATGTAATTGATTAAAGTCCTTCCGGCCAGTGCCGGGAGGAAGAGGTAGCTTTCATATTCCTTATTTTAAAAAAGCCAACTTATATTATTCAACCACACGAAGCTCAATTAAGTGGAAACCGAATGTAGGAGATTCAGTACTAATTTTTATCAATACTAAATCATTATGAATAAGAATTTCGCGAAATTTGTCAGCTTTATCCAAGCTGCTTTTATTTAAAGTAACTTATATTTGGCTGCCAAATTTGGCTATTTCTTAAAGTGCCTGCCATTTTAAGAAAACATGGTGGATGAGGTGAACCAGTGAACTTGGTCGAGACCTTAGTAATTGCTGTGCACATGCTCACTCACATCGGAATCGGTTGATATATACGAGTGCTGTCGCAGGCAAAAAATCAGATTTTTCAAAATGTCACCCACGGTAGAAATTGAAACTGCTATATCTGAGCCATTGTTTAAGATAAAAACAAACAAAAAATGCTCCTGAATCCTTATATCAAGGTCAAATACTTAAGAAAGAAACCTTTTTCAATTTCTAATTTTTTTGCACCTCACTTTAAATATGAATTTTTTTTAATTTAATGGCCGCCATTTTGAAACAAGATGGCTGATGAAGCTGGCCAGCGAACTTGGTCGAGATATTGATGTATACTATCCACATGCCTTCTTCCATCGAAATAGGCGAATACGTGTGGTACCGCGTGACAAATACAAGATCGTTTCAAAGTGTTAGCCATGATAGAAATTCAAAGTGCTATCATTCAACCACTTTTTAAGATATAAACAAAAGAACAAATTTTCAGAAACAAAAACTGCTCCAGAATCTTTGTATCAAGACCAAACACATAAAAAAATCTTTTTCATTTTCAAATTTTTTAATACCTCATTTTAAATTTTAATTTTTTTTTTAAAAAAGGGTAACCCTTTTGAAACAAGATGGTGAATGAAGCTGGCCAACGTACTCGGTCGATACATTGGTGTGTACTATGTACAGACCAAGTTACATTCAAATCGGTTCATAAATACGCCTGTTATCGCGTGACAAAAATCAGGTCGTTTTAAAATGTCAGCCACAATAGAAATTCAAAATGTTATAACTCAGCCATTTTTTTAGATATAAACGAAACAAAACCTGTTCCGGAATCTTTGTATTAAGGTCAAACACATACAAAAAAATCTTTTTCATTTTTCAATTTTTTGGTATCTCATTTTAAATTTAAAATTTTTAAATTTTTTTTAAATGGCCGCCAATTTGAAACAAGATGGCGGATGAAGCTGGACAAAGAACTCGGTTGAGTTATTTGTATTTACTATGTACACACGAAGATACATCCAAATCGGTTCAAAAATACGTCTGTTATCACGTGGCAAAAATCAGGGCGTTTCAAAATGTCAGCCACGCTAGAAATTCAAAATGCTATAACTCAGCCATTTTTTAAGATATAGACGAAACAAAAACTGCTCCCCAATCTTTTTATCAAGGTCAAACACATAAGAAAAAAATATTTTTTCAATTTTCAATTTTTTGGTACCACATTTCAAATTTAAATTTTTCTTAAAATTTTAAATGGCCGCCATTTTTAAACAAAATGGCGGATGAAGCTGGCCAACGAACTCGGTCGAGACATTGGTCTGTACTATGTATAAACGAAGTTACATCCAAATCGGTTCATAAATACGCCTTTTATCGCGTGACAAAATTCAGGACGTTTCAAAATGTCAGCTTCGCTAGAAATTCAAAATGCTATAACTCAGCCATTTTTTAAGATATAGACGAAACAAAAACTGCTACGGAATCTTTGTATAAAGGTCAAATACATAAGAAAAAATATGTTTCCATTTTCAATTTTTCGGCACCACATTTCAAATTTAAATTTTTTTTAAAAATTTTAAATGGCCGCCATTTTGAAACAAAATGGCGGATGAAGCTGGCCAACGAACTCGGTCGAGACATTGGTCTGTGCTATAAATAAACGAAGTTACATTCAAATCGGTTCATAAATACGCCTTTTATCGCGTGACAAAATTCAGGACGTTTCAAAATGTCAGCTTCGCTAGAAATTCAAAATGCTATAACTCAGCCATTTTTTAAGATATAGACGAAACAAAAACTGCTACGGAATCTTTGTATAAAGGTCAAATACATAAGAAAAAAATATTTTTCCATTTTCAATTTTTCGGTACCACATTTCAAATTTTAAATTTTTTTAAAAATTTTAAATGGCCGCCATTTTGAAACAAAATGGCGGATGAAGCTGGCCAACGAACTCGGTCGAGACATTGGTATGTACTATTTACACACCGAATTACATCCAAATCGGTTCATAAATACGAGAGTTACAATGTGACATAGGTCAGATATATATATATATATATATATATATATATCAATTTTGAACGGAGGGTGGTTTCGGGGTCTGGGGGTCATGATCGATGAAAATATACCAAAATTTTTTGAAATCGCTTTCCTCCGAACGGCTGCAATAGGTAGCTTTTTGTAAAGAAAGCTACCTAATAGTTACGCACATTCAAACGCAGAAATTTCGTCAAATAAGGGGATGAGGACGGTCGGTTTCGGCTTCAATGCTGCAAAAATTTTTTACGACATGTAATTTTAACTATAAATAATTACATACAATTAAATTGTAATTACATTGTAAATAATTGAAATTACAAATTTGCCCAAGTCTGCTCTAGAATCCTGTTAAAAAGAGCTAACATCACTTAATGAAAAAATATTTATGGTTTATTTTCTTTCATTTTTTTTTTTTTTTTTTAATATAGTACTATATATTTTTTGAGTTTGAAATCTTTAAGTGGTTGCCAGTTACAAGATGATGAATCAAGCCAGCAAACGAACTTAGTTCAGATCTTAGCAAACCCTATACACATTCCCAGTCACATCCAAATCGGTTTACAAATATGAGTGCTATCGCATGAAAAAAACCAAAACAGATATAGTATAACATTGTTATGATTCCTAAGTTTCACAAAACTCCTTTCAAATTCTGCGCTGTCACTGTAGGATGTAATCTAAACTAATATTATAAATAAGTAAAGTACGTTTGTTTGTTTCTTTGTTAGAGGTAATCTCTAGAACTGCCGAACCGATTTCAAAAGTAATACTATCAAAATGATGGTGTAAGTCCCTGTTTCAACATAGGCCATATTTTATGTCCAAACCACTACCCCAGAAGGGGTACAGGAGCTAAAAACGTTCTAAAAATGCGATTTTTGTGTTACTGAAGAGCCTAGAAACATGAAATTTGGGATGGTAGTTAGTTATAAGATATAAATGATTTCTAAGAACATTTCTTTAAAAAAAATCGAAATTTAAAAGGGGTGAAAATGCGCAAAAAGCGTTCTAAAAAACATTCTAAATGGGTCCCTGCTCCAACATAGACTATACTTTTTGTTGTTGTCAGGTTATCACTACCACCTGGGGGTTGCAGTAACAAAAAGTGTTCTAAATTGCGTTTTTTGTGATACTGAGGGGTTTAACATTTTGAAATTTGGCACTTAAAAGATGCAAATGCTTTCTAAGAAACCATCGAAAGAAAATTCCAAATTTAACAAGAGGAAGTGAGCGAAAAGCGTTCTAAATTATGATTTTCATGCAATCTTATTAAATACCAAACCGTTTTAAAAAATAATAGTTGCACATTGGTGGTGATAGAACCTGCTCAAACATAAGCCATATTTTATGTCGGTACCACAACCACTAGAGGGTTGTAGGAGCAAAAAACTTTTTTAAATTGCGGTTTCTGTGATACTGAAGAGGCCAGAAACTTGAAATATGTCATGGTAGTTACTTATAAAATATAAATGCCCTCTAAGAACAGTCGCAAACAAATTCGAAATTTAAAATGGGTGAGACGAAGGGAAGAAGTGAAAAGCGTTCTAAAAAAGTCCTAAGTTACGATTTCTATGCAATCTCGGTAAATAATGAACAGATTCCAAAAGTAATGTTTGCGAATCGATAGTGACAGTCTCTGATCCTACAGAGGCTATATTTTATGCCGGTGCCACTACCATCCTGGGTTGGCAGGAACAACAAACGTTCTAAAAAATGTCTTTAAAAACTTTCTACATTACGTTTTCTGTGGAATATTAGGAAATACTAAACCTACTTCAAAATTAATGTTTGCAAATTAATGGTGACAGTCCCGGTTTCAACATAGGCATTTTATGTTGGTGCCATTGCCACTAGAGAGGTGGTAGACCGTTAGGCTTGGAATAAGACATGATGGTTAATTTTAAGATGTAAATGCGTTTTAAGAAGATGGTTTCTAAAAAATTCAAAACGTCAAATTAATACTGAAATGAGCATAAAAACTTCAAAATACTTTCTAAATTATCATTTATTTAAAATTAGTTTTACTTCTTCTTATTAATTTAAGTCTCATTTCTGTCTAATGCAGTGTAATAATGAAGTTTAGTCAAACTGTGGCTTAATTAATAATTTTTGAATTATTCCTAAAAGTATAATTTCTTCTAATAAAAATTGGACATACAAATATCACTTGGCATATTTCAGCTATTACGCGAGCAAAGCCGCGGGGTTTGCTAGTACTTATAATAAACGTGCTAATATGCTGGGGATGTCTGCCAAGCTTCATCATATCCTAGAGATTTGGCATGGCATGTTTCACATTTTTACATCCTAATCAATCCTTAGCACATTTTCTGCAATGGTGAGTTGTGTCTATTATTATTTTTAGTTTTTAGGCGCGTTCGTAATTACATAAATACGTAGCACCTATAGTCGTCGTCTGGTCCGTACGCCTGTCTGCCCACATATAACAGCACAAAAACTTCAAAAACTAGCCAACCGAATGGTTTGAAATTTAAAATATATGATTGTTGTATAATTTTGTCAGATCATTTCAAACTTTATGAAAATCGGATCTATAGTTCAATAACAGGGACAGTCGAAAGTATTCCGTACATTACGGCCAATGTGAAAAAATAGTTTCAAATACATTTTAATGATGTTACACCCTTTCGAACATAATGAAATCGATATGCAATTATGAAGTGCACTAAAATATACATTCGGTAGAATATGCGGTGCAAGGAATATTTATTATTAATTTACAGGGCCACACAAAAGTATTTCGTTATATAATGGTATAAGCGGGAACATTGTTTGGGGCGTATTTTAATTATGTTAACCTATTTCACATATAATGAAATTGATATACGTAACTGAGGTTTACTACAAGTTACTTCCTGTATAATGGAAAGTGTATAGTATTTACAGGGACACACAAAAGATTCCGAATACTATACTGTATCCGAAGTACTGTATATTAGCGATGATTGCTGGAAATGCATTTTTAGTTGTGGTATGAGTTTTTAAGTTTAACTAAATTTTTGCATATTACGTTGCGTGTATAAATGTGGTAGATCATATACAGGGCTACACAAAAGAATTCGTAAGGTTACTGATTGAGTATGAACGGAAAGTTTAAAGGTGTTTTTTAAATGAGTTATGCATTTTTATGTTGAACTACATTTATTATATTAAGATATGTTTCTAGAATATAGACAAAATGATATACAGAGCCACGCAAAGAATTTGATTGACCGTCTATGGATGATAATCTCTAGAAGTATGATTTCAGCAGTTTTGAGTGTGTTTTAGTTTTAATTAAATTTTAGTTAAAATAGTGGCGTGTACATAAAGATAATAGGTAAAATATAGGGCTGTACAAAAGTATTTAAGTATGCTTCCCTGTATTGGTATACATTGCTGAAAGTGAAATTTCAACCTATTATGCGTTTTTAACACTTTCCAACATAGTTAAAAAGTGTTTGTGAATTCGGTTTTTCTGTCCATCTGGCCGTCTGTCTGTCCGAACTCTAACTTGCATTAATATAATTGGATTGCTCTGAAATTTATATATGTTGTTGAGATTTACTATGCCATGTTCGGAATTGAAAATAAAGTATGTTGCGTTCATAGTTTATTTACAGAGACACTCAAAAGTATTCCATCACATTATGGTCTACGGGGAAATGTCGTATTTATATAATATATAAGTATATATATGTAATATATGTTATGATTTACATAACATTGGAAGATTTAAATAGGGAATTGAAGTTACTGGCTGTAATGATACCAGTAGCGTGATCATATCTATAGTAGTAATGCAGTAGTGAAAGCTGAAATTGTAGATGTAAAAATAAGCAGGAGGAAATGCAGTCTTAGTATACGATCGTTGATCTAAACGTCGATGAAAAGTAGAGTAAGCCATAGCAGTGTACGATGTTAGATAATAATATGAGGAGTGGTACTTCAAAGTATAAGAAGGCGAATGTTGCAGTCATCGAATGGTCGGCCAGGCAATTAGATCTAGTGTAGGTTTCTCCGTAAATAAGTGAGACAAGGCATAGGTCAACTCAATAGTTTATTGAAGTAAGTTTCGATGGCGCAGTTTCCACCCATCAGATGTAGTCGTGCCATCGCTACATATCAATTAAATAGGGTAAGCAATTTTGGAGATATGAGAAGTCATCATACGGCAACCAGGGGAATGTTCACATCAGAAAATACCACGAAATTATCAGTTTATCTGCCGAAAAATCGCGTGCATCCACTTTTTGTCAGTTCGCGTAGTAATACAATCTATGGCGTAGTACGCGTTCTGAACCAATTAAGAATTAAGGATAATACCCCCATCCTACGTCACGGACGAATGGGAGAGAACTAGCAAGGAATCAGGCCAATTTTGAGCGGATGGATAAAATAATAATAAGGAACTGAAGGCGGGAAATGAAATTCTCAGAAGGGAAAAAAATGGCTACTAAGAACATTCAAAAACCCAGAAATGATCGGAGATCATGATAGAATTTAAGAATAACTAAAAGGTTAATAGTTAAGTAATTTGGACAGTCTAGATATTAAATTAAGGGGAATATAACAGAATTAACGATAGAGATTATTTAAGAATAAGGAATTAGTGAATATAGAATAGTAACTTAGAATAAAACAAGGAAATCGCGAAGGAAGACCTAATAATATAACATATATACGTATTTATATAAATACGTAGCACCTACAGTCATCATCTGGTCTGTCTGCATACAACAGCGCAAAAACTACCCCGCCGAATGGTTTGAAATTCAATATATACAATATTTGCAGAATTTTGTCGAGTCATTTCAAATTTTATGAAAATCGAGTCAAAATTTAAAAAGATATTAATAAATGTTTTCTTCATTCGATTAAATCCTGCCATACGTAAATAATTCAATGATTATTTCATCATAGGTAATGATTCTAAGTTGCCATGGCGATTACGTCACATTTAAGATGGAGTCATATTATTTCCGTTTCACTGAATTTAATATATATAATCGTAATAAATTTTGTATTCATGCATTTTTGCACGAGTGCAACAGCTGTTGCACCAAGATCTGAATAGTTATAAAACTTCGTTATAGTAATAACGCACCTCCTTTGCCACGTTTGACGTACATTTTCCGATTTGTTTATCTATTACATATGGATCATAATTTATTTTTTGAATCGCTCGTTATTTTCATTTTACTTGATTTGTTATAAGGAGTTTAATATCGTCCTTTTAAGGCTTAATGCGGACAATATTCGACGAAATAACATATCTTTACTATGCATTTATTCCTATGAAGCTCTTCTGACGAATTCATAAGATATCCATAGTTTCTCTTATATATATATAGCAACTAGAGCTGGGCGATGTCTAGAATTAAATATCATGATAAATCGGCATCTTTATATCATGATATTCCAATATATCGATTTAGGAAAGTGCCATAGTTTCTCTTATATATATAGCAACTAGAGCTGGGCGATGTCTAGAATTAAATATCATGATAAATCGGCATCTTTATATCATGATATTCCAATATATCGATTTAGGAAAGTGCCATAGTTTCTCTTATATATATAGCAACTAGAGCTGGGCGATGTCTAAAATTAAATATGATAAATCGGCATCTTTATATCATGATATTCCAATATATCGATTTAGGAAAGTGCCCCCTCCGGGTGGGGGGGGGGGGGCAAAATGGTCGGCGGAGCACCGGAAGTGCATAAAATGATTAAGCGATCACAGACCTTTCCAACGATATCTCACATGAGGGGTAACGGCAATATTTAGAAAAAGGCCCTCCAGGGGGAGCATAGTGGTGAGCGGAGCACCGGAAGGCCATAAAATGATTAAGCGGTCGCAGGCCTTTGCAACAATATGTCACATAAGGGGTGACAGCAAAATTTAGAAAAAGGGCCTCCCGCGGGGGAGCAAGGGGGGAAAGGGACGCCGAAGCTGCATAACATGAATAAGCGGTCACAGGCCTTTCCAACGATATGTCACATGACGGGTGTCGGCAAAATTTAGAAACGTGCCCCCCTGGTGGGCAAAGTGGTAGGCGGGGCACCGCAAGTGGATAAAATGATTAAGCGGTCATAGGCCTTTGCAACGATACGTCACATGAGGGTTGACGGCAAAATTTAGAAAAAGGCCCTCGCGGAGGGCGGGGGAAATGGGGAGAGGGACACGAAGGTGCATAAAATGAATAAGCGGCCACAGGCCTTTCCAACGATATGTCACATGACGGATGTCGGCAAAATTTAGAAAAATGCCCCCCCCCCCAGATGTGGAAGTGGGGGGAGGATCACCGGAGGTGCATAACATGAATAAGTGGTCACAGGCCTTTCCAACGATATGCCACATGAGGGGTCTCGGTCAAAGTTAGAAAAGTGACTCTGGGGACACGACTATATAATTATTACTTCATTTGTCTTATTAAATCCACTGTTGCAAATAAAATGTTATATTTCATTTCTTTATCGCCCTAATTCACACGTTGTTCAATAACAAAGAGCAAATATTCATCAACACCGTTGAAATCTAAATACGATAATAAAATGAAAGCCTTGGTGTCTGTAGCATAAAACGCATAAGCTCAGAGATTCAGCTTACACCGTCGATACCGTTAAAAGAAAAAAAATATAACCAACCATTAATTAAACATTACCGACCATCATCAAAAACTGCAATATTGTGAATGATTGACTACACGCCATAAACCAACAATATAGAACTGTATGTGTAAAATAAAGTACCGTATACCTAATTACAAGAATTAACATGGAAGAAAAAAAAGAAGAATATGGATTCCGAAAAAAATTGAAAAACTTATATATTGAATTACGTTTTCAAGAGTACAGAATTCAATGATATAAGCAAATCGGTTGTTTTCTGTGGGAAAAAAGCTATAAGCTGAAAAAAAATTTTCCCCTGTACTCAAACAACCAATATAATCAAAATAATAGTTTTAAGATGAATACAGAACATTATCAAATGGCATGAAATGGAAAAAAAACTACAACCCATCAAATATTTAACCCATAGCAATAGAAATCTTACAAAACATACCATATTAATTCCCAGTAGATTTTCAAAATGTATTCCCGCACATGGAATCCAAAAAGCATGATAAGATTAAGGTGAATATAACAGTTAAGCCAACACAGAAATTAAAAGCTATGGAGTCAGTTAATTCATGTTGAAATATTGTGATAAATATAATTAATATAATACAAATAAAAAATAATTACATTATTTATGATACCTAAAAACAATTTTAAATTGTATAATAACAATTTTACAACATTGCCAATATTCAGCGTTAATTACCACCTAGTGTAAAAAATTTAAATTATGACTTTAATAGAGGCTCTTTAAAAATACAAAATTTATGGTGCTGCCATCTATTATTTTATTTTAAAAACTATTATGATTATACAAATGTCACAGTAAATAGAACCTAATACATGCTAATGAATTAAAATGTATCAACTGCATTCCTACACACATCCTAATATAAACAATACCATACTGTATTTCATTATTCAGAAATTTTTTTAAATAAATTAAATGTTAATACAATATATTCTATTACCATACCATTAAATCTACACTGAGAAATTAAAAAACTTTTTTAACTTGATAATATATAGAATATAGGCCATATGCTATAAAATGAAATAAATTATATATTATAAAAATATAATAGTCTTAATATTTAGCTTTACATATAAAAAATGAACAGGAAAGAAAATAAATAAATAAATAAATAAATAATTAAATAAATTATAAAATAAATAAATAAAAATGGATGTTTATATAAGATTGTCAGATACTAAAATTCCAAATAGCCTAAAGATCACATATATAGTGCGTAAATTACCCCTATATTAGTCATAAAAAAGCTAAAAAAAATATGATTGTGCCAATCAAACATATAAACCGATAAAATTAATCATGGAATACAATGTTGAAAATAAAACAATATTAAATAGTATAGAGGAATAATAATAATAAAAACTATTTACCCAATTTTAATACATACAGTATAACATTAGTTAATCAAATAAACCAATATGTATTATAATCACTAAAAAGTTGGTATACTATTATTAATTAATATGACATTAATATGACATTGTCCTGAGTAGACTAAATTAAAAATAAGTTAATATTGAATTTGATTAAATAAGTTAAATTTAATATGAAATTTAAAAAAAAAAAGAGGAAAAGTCACCAATTACATATAAAACATCAAATCAACATCCATATAAAATACGTATTAAAAATGTAGTTATAATACAAAAGCCCCCCCCCTTTTTTTTAAAATTATACTAGGGGGCTCGGCCCCCTACGAGCTACGCTCTCCAACCCCCGTCCAGACACCGCAGGCTCTAAATGCACGCTAATTTGATCGGCTTTAAAAATATTTCGAAAGATTGAATTATAATTTAAAAAACAGTGGCGCTCTCCCTATAAACGAATTTCTATTCATTTCTCTTTGATTGGGGAATTTTAACGCCAAATCCGCTGCGGTACTACTTGATTATCCCGTCGACCAATTTCGCCAAATTATATAAATCGCCAAACCACTTGCCAAATTATACAAATTGACATAATTTTTATTTTAAATAACGAAAGAACAAATAAATTCGTACAACATTAATAAAAATACAAATAAAACGTCGAAATAAAAATAACTTGATGACGTAGACACGTGTAACAACATTTCAAAATCAGCTAATATAAAAGGAATTAAGTAAACAGAGTCTTTGTCTCCTGGTATTTTTTAACAAAGCGAAAAGAAAGTTCTTTTAAATGAGACATTTTAAATTAATCGTTTTTAATCTGACGTAATTTTTACCAAGCTATTCTTTCTCTTTTAAATAATCGCGTGAAAGTACATTTGTTAGCAATGAAATATTATTTGCGCTTTCCTAACAAAAATAGTTGAAAATATTTTCTTAAAATATTAAATAAATGTCTAGCGCAATTTCTAAATTTAAACTTTTTTGCAATATTATTTTGTGTTCATTTTATGTAATAACTATAATGTGACGTAAATATGACGTAGACTTCTAACGCATTTAATAAATTTATTATTTTACAATATCCTTTCTCTTTTAAAATTCACGTGCATACTTTTTATGACGTAATTTTTAATAAGTTCCTGCTTTTTATACATAATTATTTAATTCTAATTTGAAAGTTTTTTTCCTGTTCATAATAGTCACGTGTAAATAAATTTTTAATTTGAAGCAAACATTATTGCTTGCGCTTTTTATACAGTTGGCAACAGTTTAAATTAGTACAATTTTCTGAAATCTGTAAAAAATATCTCTAGAAATGCTGAAAATTTGAATTTAAAATAGAAATAAAACCTGAAAAAATGAGTCAAAATAAAAAAATTAATGCAATCTGCACTCCGGCAAATTCTAACGCATAAAATGATCTAAAAATGATTACACTGTCATGTATAGTTTTTGCTGCTATAAAACTTTTTTAGTGGAACGATTTTGTCCAATTTTAGCATTAAATATCTCTTAAAATAATTCTTCGATTTGAAAACTGTCTGCATCAGCGTGTTTATCAAATATTTCTGTATAAAACCACTGATTTTCATATTTTTGTATGCATTATTTTTCTCAATATTAACGAAGAAAGACCTGCGGTCACAAAAATTCAAAACCGGCGGCGGCGGCGGCGGCGGCGGTGACAGCGGTAGTTACTTTTTTTTAGAATAGAGAGATATATACATATATATATATATATATATATATATATATATATAATTAACCATTGCGTATTATCCAGACAACACCATCCTCCTCTGTACTCTAACATCTACCCACCCAACCATCCTATAGTAATTGTTTATTTTTATTTTACAATTTTTAATTTTTTATAAATATTTTTTATTTTATAATTTTTTTGTAATTTTGTTTATGCATGTGTTAATTTTTTTTTTTTTTTTTTTTTTTTTTTTTTTTTTATCGATCATGTAAGTACTAATTGTATATTAATGAATATATGAATTTTTTTGGAAAACCATGATTTAATGCATCATAAATTAGTTTTTTAATATTATTGTTAATTGGATGAGAAGAACATAAACATTTTATTCTATATAAATGATTAAGTAGTATATTTCGATATACAGAATGATGAAGACAAGATTTAAAATTTGTAAATGTATTAACTTTGAATTTAAATTCTTTACGTTTATCATATAAATCAGTTATTGTTTTGTTGTCTTTTATTGTAATTTTAAGATCTAAGAAGTTAATAGTATTGTTAGATAAGAGGTTTTTCGTTAATTCCAAATTAGTGGGATAATCAACTGGAAATTGAGAAATTTTAGATTGATCAGTGGCAATTAAAATTATGTCATCAATATAACGATATAAATGGAGATTATTATTAGTAAAAGTACGTTCATAGATAAAACTTGTTAATGATTTAAAATAAACGATATCAATATTAGATGGTAATTCCAGTTTTTTATAATACTTTTTAAATAATGCATTTATTATATTATGTAAATCTAATAAGTCTATATTATTAAAAAGATCTTTGAAGTCATATGTCGTTATATTATATACACAGTTAAGATTTTTTAAAATAGTGACCAGTTGATAACTATTTTTTATACAATGTGTATTATCATTGTTTGTAGTAAGCAGGGTTCGTAAATATCATGATATTTTCGAAAATATCAAAAATATCCGATATTTTGATATATATCCGATATTTTCGATATATATCAGATATTTTCGAAGCAGTCAACTTACCGCTGATAATAAATGTTTTCAAGCATAATTAGAAACTAAAATATATTGCACTTAACATGAAAACTTAATCAAACAATATTCTAAAAATGCATTTATTTTTTTTTTCTGGTTTTTTTTTTTTTTTTTTTTTTTTTTTTTTACTTAGAACAAAATTGAAGATGAACTAATTGAAACAATAACAATTCGCTTTATACACTTATAAAAAATTAAGTATATGATTCAGTATCAAGATCAAGTATAAAAAAATCAGATACTTTTAAAACAGATACAAAAAGTTTTTTAAATTGAAAAATTTTAACATAAATGTAAGTATAAAATGTCTTATTTCGTATTTCTTAACATGTTGTAGTTTAAACTTAACTGAACCAAAACTTGAGAAAAGATTATTTTCTAATGAAGCTGTATATAACTGCCTATTTAAATTAGTCAGTTTATCTTTCAATGGTTGTTTTGAATTAATTATGTCCCACATAACTGTTAGTTCAACATTTAAAAATAAAAGCTTCAAATCCAAAGCTTGAAAAATATATTTGTTTTCTTTTTTGGCTAAAAAAGTCACATCCAAAAGAGACAAAAGTTCTTTATCAGATTCACACAGTCAGTAACAGTTGAAAATTTATTTAATTTACACTGAAATATTGCAAACTACGACTGAAAATATCAAAAATATCTTGCACAACTTCATATTTTGAAAATAAATACCAAAAATCTTGATATTTTGAAAATAAATATCGGTTATATATCATAATATATATCTACTGATATATATCAACGAACCCTAGCTGTATATAAACGATTATTTAAATTACATTTTATCTTTTAATGGCTGTTCTGAATTAACTGTCTCACATAATTATTAGTTCTACATTTAAAAATAAAAGTTTAAAACTTAAAGTTTGGAAAAGATTTCTTTTCTTTTCCTAAAAAAGTCATTGCCAGAGGCAAAAGTTCATTATCTACACCTACAGAATGATGCAGTCAATAACAGGTAGAAATTTCATTTACACTTGCTTTGAATGTAGAAAATATAAAAAATATCTTGCTCAGTGATATTTTGAAAATAAATATAAAATATACAAAATATCAAACATCTTGATATTTTGAAAATAAATATCAAGAATTTGAAAATATCGAAAATATCAAAAATCTTGATATTTTAAAAATAAATATCGGATATATATCAAGATATATATCATGATATATATCAATCGATATATATCAACGAACCCTGGTAGTAAGTATATATAATTGATTAAGAATTTTTAATAGAAGTTTATTGGCTTTATTATTATATGTATTGCAACCAATAGTTACAGTCCTAAATTTAATTGGAGTTTTATGAAATTTGGAAATTAAAACTAAATAAGGATAATTAAAATTAGTAGATAGAATATTTAATAGTTTATAATAACTTTAAATTTTACGATTATTTACAATTACATTTTCATTAGTTTTTTGAAAAGATTTATTAGAAGAAATACAGGTTGTAAGAAGTTGGTGATAATAAGATTTACATATGATTGCATAATTATTAGGAGATTTGTCTACATATGTAATAACGTAGTTTTTTTGTAATTTAGTTATTTGTTGGAAAAAATGCTTTGTGTTAATAGAAACCAAATCAGAAATATTATTTTTTAAAGCCATAGTTAATTTTTCAATTACTAATATTTTCCATTGATTAAAATATGCAATAGGTTTATTGTAATAGATTGAAATTTTATATATAAAAATATCTATATCATATGTAAACTGTTTGATTATAGATTTAACAGTAAATTTAGATGGAAGTCTATATTTAGTACCAAAACCCATTAGTTTTTTCAATTTAAAATCATTAACAATATTAAGATTTCCAGTGATTATATGTCCATGATCATTGTTTATATATTTTTTTAGATTGGGGTCATTGCAATTACACGGAAAATTACTTGCAACAGATGTATTTTTTGAAAATGTATTGTAGTTAAAAATCTTTCTACCAATTGTATTCGGATATATATATATATATATGTGTGTGTGTGTGTGTGTGTGGTATCCATTCAGTGTGTTTGAGGACACTGTACTGTTGTAAATTCATTCATACTATCAGAATTATTGATGGTGGTCAGTAATGTTTAATTAATGGTTATATATATATATATATATTATATATATCATCTGCTATCAGCGATCGCATCGAAAACTGCATGTATGATATTTATCAGCCACCGAAAGGAAATCACATACCATTAGTATCATGAACACCGAACCCGAGGAATCGGTATTTAATATCACGATTTAGGCTGGGAGGAGTCGCACCGTTAATATCAAGAATACCGAAACCGAGGAATCGGTATTTGTAATACCACGGTTTAGATTTGAGAGAAGTAACTCCGTTAATATCATAATAGTCGGAACAGACGATTCAGTATTTAATACCACGGTTTAGTCTGGGGGAATCTAGAGAACTCGAAGCCGGTTTAGTCTGCAAGAATCTAGAGAACTCGAAGCCGAAGAAGCGCTGCTTAATGTTGCGGTTTAATGAAGAACCATGATAATCGCGGTTTACATCACGATTATGATATTCATGATATACCGTTTTGTAGGGTTTTTTAATATCGTTATCACGATTTGCATTTTATATCGGTTTTATCGATATATCGCCCAGCCCTAGTAGCAGCATTCGAACGGAGGGTGGTTTTGAAGTAATTCGAAGTTATAATCGGTTAAAATGCACCGGAAATTTTTCTGGAATTGCTTTAAATATTATATTGAATAGGTATACAGGGTGATTCATAAATATCGAAACAATAGGCTATCTCCTTAAATATTGTCCCTAGGCACATACTTCCAATTGCAAAGTTTCATAAAAAAGGTGCAAAATTTGATGAGATAAGTTTCAAACCATAGGGGATCTATATGAAAAAATACAAAAGTTAAATTTTTATACGGCCCCCGTAGAGTAAAATTCCCAATTAGGAAAATTTTCCTTTTCCATTCCTGAATTAAATACAAAAAAATTCATCTCGGTATCTTCAAAATTCGCAGATATATCAAAATCTAAAATTCGTGACTTACACCATTTATCCATGCCTCTGAGCGACGAGTTTTTGACTCAGTCTGAATGCAAGATAGGGATCATCTAAAAATTGTACATTATTAAAAGTCGATATAAGACAGTGCCCCGCCTTCGGACATAAAATAGGCAGCGTATAGATTTAACGTTATATCTGTTTCAAAATATGCTGGTGGTCCGCACGTGTCGAAATATCTACGTCCGGTCCCAAACCGACCCATAAGAAAAAAAGTTCGACCCTGCCAGGAAAAAAGTTCAAATCGTAGCCTGGCCCAGCCTGACTCAATTTCTACATAGTTTTTTACATCGATGTGGTTAAAAGTTGTTTCGTATGGAGGAGTTCTGACCAAAAATACTTATTACATTTTTTTCTTTTTTCATGTTTATAATTATTATTTTTAAAGAAGCGCCTAAAGCTGTGATTATTTGTTTTATTAAGGAATCTCTATTTATATGTAAATGATTCTCTTCTCCTTTAATATCGCTATTCCATGTATTGGAGACAATGAAAAATGCTATAAAGTAAGATCTTTTAAGATTGAATCACATAGGAAAATAAAAATAAAAACGTTATAGACAAGTTCCCTTCTTAGGAGTTGTAAATGTAGTCTAATTTTTCTCAGGTATTATTATATTCATTTTCCATGGAGCAACCATTTTTCCGTTTAAGAAAGGATTCCGTCATAGGCAGATTTTTTTCACTAATTTTAAGTGTATTTTAATTTTTACCTAGAAATTATTACCTAGAATTAATTATTACCTAGAAATAAGGAAGCCAGTCTCGGTTCGGTATAATCAGTGGCCGAGAGGTTCTGCTCTCAAAGCTGGTAGACGGGATGTGCTGGGTTCGAACCCAATCGCGCCCTTCGGCCCAATCGTTCGGAGTTTTCTCCGAACCTTGAATATCCATGCGTAAATACGGGTTAGGTTTCTTTAGAAAGATCTCCACGGAAGGCACTCCCCTTCCCCTTTGGGCCCATATCCCTCGTGTAGATAATTGGCCATCATAAATCACACCAACACCCGGTTCGGTTTGAAAAAATACGAACATGGCCTGGCCCAGTCTTCAGAAAAAAGTCGCCAATCCCGAGTCTGGCCCGGGCCGGCTCTAGAATACAGACTGTTTTAACGGCCTCGCCGGGACGATAAAAAGACCTGAATTTGCGAGGGCTAAAATTATGAAAAACACTTAATTGGCATGTTAGAAAAAGCATTGTTTCAAATTACACATTTAACATTTATTTATGGTCATGGAAATACTACAAAAAGGGGGGTGGAAACGGCAAAAGTTAAACTCAATCGGAAGTTTAAGCTACAGAAAGAAGTTACTTTTTCACGTGCAATTTTTAAAAAAGCATTTAAACATTTTATTAGGAACCAATCTTTGTTTAAAACTTTAAATGCGTTTTTCTGCATGTTTTTTTTTTTCTTTTTACCATTTCTCGTCTTTAAAATAGTTTAAGTCAAGAATCATAAATAAAAAAAAAGGTGCAAACTTGGAACATGTCTCTTTTTATTATTTTACATTAATTTTGTTTCGGCAAATTTGAAAAAAAAAATTACTTTTGAAAATATGATTTTTTTTTAAAAATACGTTACATAATTTTTAAAATAAATATTTTAAATATTTTTTTAATTAATATTTTAAAAAATCCTGAAACAAAACTAAAATTTTACTTTCCTTTTTAATTAAATGAAAAAAAAAATTGAAATCCGATTAATAATGTTTCGAGTTATAAAGATTTTAAATTAAATCCGCTTAAAAAAATACTAATCATTTAAATTTTTAAAAAATTTTATGAGAAATATTAGGATGTGATTTTGTTTGCAAATTATATGGTTAACCATCATATAAAAAGGAAAAAAAAATCAAAATTCTAACTCAACAAATATATTTTTTACATATTTCCTGTAACTCTTAAAATAACACTGTTTCTTGGAGTGCACGCATTTTCAATTTGTGTCTAATCCCTTAAAACCTGATGAATTATTTAAACGGCCGTAACTCTGCGAGTTTTTCAGATATGAAGATGTAATTTTTTGTGTTTAATTCAGGAATGGATAAGGAATGTTTTCCTGATTGGAATTTTTACACTACGGGGGCCATATAAAAATTTAATTTTCGTATTTTTCAAATAGACACCCCATTGGAGTTGCAACTTATGTCATTAAATTTTGCAGTATGTGTCTAGGGGCAATATTTAAGGAAATAGCCTATTGTTTCGATATTTATGAATCACCCTGCATATATTTATTACATATTATATAGAATTATAATCTCTTGCCGACTCCAATGAAAACGTGTATAATAGCGATAATTCTAGAAAGACAATCTCATGTATAAAGAAAGGGGGAAAAATAGACACTAATAATAAACTAAGGACATATGCAACCGATATTGATTCCATTCCTCATAAATATATTCTGAATGTATCAAGATTTCAAAATTTATACTACTGCTAAAAGTATAAATTCCGACAAGGCGGAAATAATATAGCAGCCGAATGCAAAAACTTTGGGAACATCTAGATATTAAATAGCAACAAAGGCAGTAAAACCCAACTCCCGGCCGGTCTTAAGAAATCAAGTGCGGAATGTCCAAGCGATCAACTATGTTCTCTTCTTATGTATTTATGTGGCCTATAAATTACGCAGAGGGATGAAAAGCAAAGGCACGTAATCCCGTCGATACGGAAGTTGCTCGGCGGGACCCAAAAAGACGGTCTACATCCGTTGGTGAATGCCAGAAAAATCATTTACAGAGGGTTGCAAGAATATTTGTGCAACAGAAAATGGATGATGGGAAATTTCTCACAGAAAAAGAATGCTGAAAATTTACAACACTGAAATATGATAATGTCTTTACATTTACTATTATTTTATATCTACTTTACTTCATCTATTATCTATTTTACTTCATTTATGTTTCAGCATTTAGTAATAATAGGGGCTACTTGTCCGAATCAATATGAAAAAATTCTCAATTTGAATGTATATTTAAGTCTTGTAAACTTGAAAATTTAAGGATTGTACGCACACTATATATCACGTATACGCCACGCTCGTCGAGAACATATGGGGAAAAAAAAAAAAAAAAAAAAAAAAGAGTTTACTTTGCACGACACTATATGGGGCAGTAACGAACTCTGATCATGGAAAAACGGACAGGCACCCGGATTATATAATAGAGACGAATAAACAAGAAAAACATATTGCCAATTGAAAATATTAAAGATTTGCCTCATTCGCAACTGTTATTGATGCACCAGCAGGGCAAAATGTATTTTTTTTTTAATGAAAGTTATTTACTAATTATAACCATTTTGACGCTTAAATAAAATCTGCCAGTTATATAATATTACATTATTATTATTATTATATGTTACTACATATATTATTATAATTTTAGCCGCTTTGGTGCCTAAAAAATAATATATATATATACATATATATATATATATATGTGTGTCGATAAAGCATCTTTCTTATGCAGCAGCCACATTGGCCAAAAGTATTGAGCACTCTCATATTTTTAATATACCTTTAAAAGTAATAGTCGAATACAAATGTTTAACTGTATACTATTGTGAATTTTGTTTTAGTTTATTTGCAACAACAACGAAAAATCGTGCGTCAAGCATACATTATGAAATACTTTCCATCACATTCAGAATATTGTAACAAAACTTCACCGTTTAATAAGGTGAAAGATTATATCTAAATAGACAATTTGGAAACCGCATAACACATTCGAAAACGCACTTCCAGCAATTACCGCTCATAGACAGTTCTGTAACTGAATTCTTTTGTGCAGCCCTGTATATGTCCTATAGATTTGTATATAATATAGCACTGCATACCATGCTTAAATTTAGTTCAGTTAGGATACGCATAGCACAGTTGCAAATTCCACTTCAACAACTTCCGCCAATAAGTAAGAAACGTACTTGATATATTTTATGAAGCCTGTATATGATCTATAGAATTTAAACAAGTACTACGGAAAACATTAGTTACATTTAAAAACCCGCACAAAAACTGAAAACGCACTTCCAGCAATTATCGCTCATAGACAGTACTGTAACCGAATTATTTTGTCTGTCCCTATAAGTGAACGTCTGTAATTTAATTTAACATATGACGAATGCTACATGCACAGACTATCCTATAGTAAGAATCATATAGTGCACCTCAGTGACATATATAAATTTCAATATGTTTGAATTAATGTAACATCACTAAAATACGCCGCGAATGGTTTTCCCCGCATAGACCGTAGTGTTACGTAATTCTTTTGAGCGACCCTGTAGCCCTGTATACGAGCTATAAATATTTCAGACTTCATTTTCGATACCGAACACGCCATAGTAAACTTAAACATTTACGCAAGTTAGAGCACGGATAGACAGACAAACCGAATTCATAAACTCTTTTCAACTATGTTGGAAAGTATTAAAAAAGACAGCAAACGAACAACTCAACTTTTAATTAACACTTTTACCCAAACAATTTTCTTTAAAAACCAAGTTTTTATTATTATTACTAAGAAACCCCGTAGCTTTGCTCGCGTAATATTTGAAATATGCCAAGTGATATTTATATGTCTAATTTTTATTAAAAGAAATTATACTTTTAGGAATAATTAAAAAATTACTATTTAAAACACAGTTTGACTAAACTTCATTATTACAACACTGCATTAGGCAGAACTGAGACTTAAATTAATAAAAAGAAATAAAACTAAATAAATGATAATTAAGAAAATATTTTGAAACTTTTATGCTCAATTAATACGCTTATTTCAGTACTCATTTGAAGCTTTGAATTTTTTAGAAACCATCTTCTTACATCTTAAAATTAACCATCATGTCAAATTCCAAGTCCTACCACCTCTCTTAACATAAAGAGCTATGTTGAAATAGGAGCTGTCACCATTGATTTGCAACATTAATTTTTAAATCGGTTTGTTATTTCATAATATTCCGCAGAAGCGTAATTTAGAAAGCTTTTAAAGGCCTTTTTTAGAACGTTTGTTGCTCCTCTGAACCCCAGGTGGTAGAATCATCGGCATAAAATATAGCCTGTGTAGGATCAGAGACTGTTACCATTGATTTGAAACTATTACTTTTATAATCGGTTTATATTCCCTGGAAATTGCATAGAAATCATAATTTAGGACTTTTTTAGAACGCTTTTCGCACCTCCCCTTTTTAATTCGAATTTATTTTCGACAGTCCTTCGAGGCATTTATATTTTATAAGTAACTACCATGCCATATTTAAAGTTTCTAGCCTCTTCAGTATCACAGAAATCGCAATTTAGAAAGTTTTTTGCTCCTGCAACTCTCTGGTGGTAGTGGCACAGACATAAAATATAGCTCATGTTTGAGCAGGTTCTATCACCAACAATTTGTCACCATTATTTTTTTAATCGGTTTGGTATTTGATAAGATTGCATAAAAATTGTAACTTAGAACGTTTTTAGAACGCTTTTCGCTCACTTCATACTTTTAAATTTGGAATTTTCTTTCGACCGTTCTTAGAAAGCAGTTGCATCTTGTAAGTAAATAACATGTAATATTTCAAAATGTTAGCCCCTCAGTTGTGCAAAAAAACGCAAATTAGAACATGTTTTGCTCTTGCAACCCCCAGATGGTAGTTACAGCAACATAAAATATAGCCTATGTTGGAGAAGGGGCTGTCACCATGAATTTGCAACCATTACTTTTGAAATAGCTTTGGTATTTCCTGAGATTGGGTAGAAATCGCAATTTAGAACGTTTTTGGAACGCTTTTCGAGCATTTCCCCCACTTTTAAATTTCCAATTCTTTCGAAACTGTTCTTAAAGATCATTTATATCTAATAAATATGTACCTTACCTACTTTCAAGTTGCTAGCCCCTACCGATCACAAAAATCGAAATTTAGAATGTTTTTTGCTCCTGCAACCTCCATGTGGTAGTGACAACGACATGAAATAGCGTCTATGTTAGAGCAGAGGCTGTTAGCATCAATTTCCTACTATTACTTTTGAAATCAGTTCGATTCTTCCTGAGATTGCTCACAAATCGGCATTTAAAATGTTTTTAGAACGCCTTTCGCGCATTTTCACCCCTTTTAACTTTTAGATTTTTAAAGAAATGTTCTTGGAGATCATTTATATTTAATAAATATATACCATGCAAAATTTCATGAATCTAGGTCCTTCCATAATTCAAAAATTGCATTTTTAGAATGTTTTTTGCTCCTGCATCTGGGCGATTCCGTGGAGAGTGTCAAACACGTAACGCAGGCTTTAATTTGCATTTATTCAATTATTTATTAAATTTTAATGTTAATTCTGATTTTAAGTGGTATGGTAAATAAGTTATTACCATATTTGAAAATTTAAATGTGTGGCAATCAGAAAAAAACACATTTTGAGTACTGGAAATTAAATGATATACTTCTGTGAGTTTTATTGTCACACATTTAAATTTAAAAATATGGTAATAACTTATTTACCATACCACTTAAAATCAGAAATAAGATTAAAATTTAATAAATAATTGAATAAATGCAAATTAAAGCCTGCGTTACGTGTGTGACACTCTGCACGGAATCGCCCATCTCCTCTGGGGTAGGGGAAACAGACATAAAATATTGCCTATCTTGGAGCAAGAGCTGTCATCATCATTTTTACACCATTATATTTGAAATCAGTTCAGTACTTTCTGAGATTGCACAGAAATCGCAATTTAGAAAGTTTTTTACAACGCTTTTCGCGCATTTTCACCCTTCTAAATTTCGATTTTTTTAGGAAATGTTCTTAGATATTTGTTCATTGATATCTTATAAATAACTACCATTCCAAATTCCATGATTCTAGGCCCTTCAGTAACGCATAAATCGCATTTTTAGAACGTTTTTTTGTCCCTGCACCCCTTTTGGGGTAGTGGCACCAACATAAAATACAGCCTATCTTGGAGCAAGGGTTGTCACCATCATTTTGAAGCCATTATTTTTTAAATCGGTTTCGTATTTCCTGAGATTGTGTAGAAACCACCATTTAGAACGTTTTTTAGAACGCTTTTTGTGCATTTTCACCCCTTTTAAATTTGGAATTGTTTAAGAACTGTTTTTAGAAATCCTTTATATCTAATAAGTAACTAATATTTCAAATTTCATATTTCTAGGCCCTTCAGTAACGCAAAAATCGCATTTTAGAACGTTTTTTGCTCTTGCACCCCCTTTGGGGTAGTGGCACTGACATAAAATATAGCCTAGTGATGGGCGATAACGAGATGTTTTTCTCGATTTTCTCGATTGTATGGACATCTCGATATTTTTCGATTGTATAAATTTTTTCTCGATGACTACAGTTTGCAAATTTCTTTTATAAATCATATATTATGTATTATATACGTCATACATTTATCAAGAATCGTCTGCGGGTGAACTGGAATGAGTCGATGTTAATAAAGACTAGGTGACTTCGACCGCTAGCGGGCCCCTCCTTTAATCGGGGCCCCTAATTTATACGTAATCTTGTAATATGAAATCACGAACAGGTTACCCGCTATATACGGCACTGATATATGATAGCAGGCGGGTGTAGTGTGCACGCACTACAAAATCTTGTAAAAAATATAATATCGAAACGAATGAACGTCGGACCAGATCTCTTGGGGGAGGGGTCAAAGCGATCGGAGGGGTACAGCAGCTGCATAATATGATTAAGTCGTCACAGGTCTTTAGGCCTTTCCAACCATATGTCACATGAGAAGTCTGGATCTGAATTTATAAAAATGCCCTCCCCGTGGGGGGAAAGGGGGGGAGGGGTGCGGGAGGTGGATAACACGAGTAAGTGGTCATAAGCCTTTCCAACAATATGTCACATGAGGGGTCTCGGCTAAATTTAGAAAAACACCCCCGTGGGAGAAAAGTGGGGGGGGGCGGTCACCGGAGGTGCATTACATCAATAAGTAGTCACAGACCTTTCCAACAATATCTCACATGTGGGGTCTTGGCTAAATTTGGAAAAGTGTCCCCCGGGGGGGGGGGTGTTCAAAATGGGGGGAGGGACACCGGAGGAGCATAACATCAATAAGTAGTCACAGACCTTTCCAACGATATCTCACATGAGGGGTCTTGGCTAAATTTGAAAAAGTGTCCCCCGGGAGGGGCAAATTGGGGGAGACTGTCACCGGAGGTGCATAACATCAATAAATAGTCACAGACCTTTCCAACGATATCTCACATTTGGAAAAGTGCCCCCGGGGGGGGGGGCAAAGTGGTGGTGGGGACACCGTAGGTACATAACATCAATAAGTAGTCACAGACCTTTCCAACGATATCTCACACGAGGGGTCTTGACTAAATTTGAAAAAGTGTCCCCCAAGGGGGGGGGGCAAAGAGTGGGGGGACTGTCACCGGAAGTGCATAACATCAATAAGTAGTCACAGACCTTTTCAACGATATCTCATAAGAGGGGTACTGACTAAATTTGGAAAAGTGTCCTCCGGGAGGGGGGCAAAGTGGAGGGGGGCGGCCACCGGAAGTGCATAGCACTAATAAGTAGTCACAAACCTTTCTAACGATATGTCACATGAAGGGTCTTGGCTAAATTTGGAAAAGTGTCCTGAAATTTCATATATTATAAATAATATTTAGCGGGCGGCTCCATAAAAAAATCCGATCTAAAATGATAAAAGCGGAAAAAACTACCCTCGCAGTGGGGGCCAAATTGGGGAGGGGAGGAAGAAAGTCTCATAATATGAAAGAGTCATCCGAGAGCTTACCGATGACATATCACATGACTGGTCCAAAAAAAGTTTGAAAATTGCTCCCCCTCTCTCCCCCCGTGGGCCCACTCTTTCACCCCGGAGTTCACACAGCCGCCACTTTAAAATTTTTATGTTCAATAAATAATATTTACCGGAAGACTGCATAAAAATCCCATATTTAAAGTGATATTTAAATTTATTATAGAAATCGGCTACGGTTTTAAAAATTTGTTCGCCCCTTCCCCACCCCCCTTTGAGCGAAGAAAGGTTCACAGTATGAAAGTGTGGTCAAAGGGCTTTTCGATTATATGCCACAGGAAGGGTTCGGTAAAATTTTTAAAATTGCACCCCATGAGTCCACTCTCACGTCCTCCTCCCTCGAAATCACCCGACCCACCTTCCTCTTTGAAAATTTTATATTTAATAAATAATTTTTATCGGAGGGTTCCAGGTATGTGACATCTTGGTAGGGCTAAAATAAGAGAAACTTTGAAAATTAGGGCTTCATTTCACAGCTCATTGTCATGCCTCTTTCTCTATCTTGTCCCTTGGTACTCTCGATAGATTTTCTTACTTTTCTTCTCTGCCGAGGACGAGAGAAATCCTCGAAAAGCTTCTCATAGCGAAATGTCGAAAAGCGCGAGAAAAATCCTCGAAAGGCTTTTCATTGGGAGATTTCGAAAAGGACGAGAGTAACAAGCGAGAGACTTCCCATCCCGAAAGGTTTAAAACCGCGAGAGAACCAACCATCGAGCAGTTTGCCATCTGGAAGCGTCGAAATGCTGGAAAAATCATCGAGATGAGATTTGCCGAAATGCGAGATGGAAATGAAGCTTTCAGAGTCAAACTTACCGCATTTCTGGTTTAAGTCATAATTTCTCAAAGGAGTCCATCTGATTATCCAATCTCTTTTTAGCTCACAGGCTATCTAAGCCTGAGAGCTAATGTACCCGTCGGTTCTGTGTGTATGCATGTACCGTACGTACTTACGTATGTATGTACGTAACGCGATAACTCTTGATTAAAATGTACGATTTGCTTCAATTTTTTTTTTATGTTCATTCTGATAAGGCGTTCCGCTGTTTAGTTTTGACGGTTCATTGGTTAAGTATAAAGGGGGAGAAGGGCGCTAGACCCCCCCCCCTTAATTTAGATAAATGGGCTTTTCATGCAGAATTATTTGATTTGCTCATAATTTGGTATACCGGTTTATTATGTTAAGGAGCTTCCCTGATTAAACTTGGAAGTTCATTGGTTAAGGATAAAGGGGGAGAAGGGGGGCTGGTCCCCCACTTAATTTAGATAAATGGGTTTTTCATGCAGAATTACTCGATTTGTT
Source organism: Maratus speciosus (assembly GCA_963932465.1). Taxonomy (NCBI): domain Eukaryota; kingdom Metazoa; phylum Arthropoda; class Arachnida; order Araneae; family Salticidae; genus Maratus; species Maratus speciosus. The sequence continues at coordinate 418,764,873 of OZ010791.1, forward strand.
CCAAATTTGGTATACCGATTTATTATGTTAAGGAGCTTCCCTGATTAAACTTGGAGGTTCATTAGTTAAGTATAAAGGGGGGAAAGGGGGTAGACCCCCTCCTTAATTTCGATAAATGGGTTTTTCATGCAGAATTATTCGATTTGCTCCAAATTTGGGATACCGGTTTATTATGTTAAGAAGCTGCCTTGATTAGATTTGGAGTTTTATGGGTTAAGTATAAAGGGGAGGGGCTAGTCTCTCCTTAATTTAGATAAAAGGGTTTTTCATGCAGAATTATTGGATTTGCTTCAAATTTAATATACCGATTTATTCCGATATGACGCTTCCTTCATTAGATTTGGAGGTTCATTGGTTAAGTATACAAGGGCGAAAAGGGGGCAAGTCCCTTAATTTAGATAAATGGATTTTCATGGAGAATTATTCAATTTACTTTAATTTTTTTTCTATGTTTGTTCTGATAAGGAGCTTTCCTGATTAGATTTGGAGGTTCATTAGTTAAGTATAAAAGGGTTAAAGGGGTTAGACCACCCTTAATTTAGCGATATGTTTCTTTTTTTCATACAGAATTATCTGATTTGCTTCAAATTTGATATACTGATTTATTATAGTTAAGGAGTTTCCCTGATTAGATTTGGAGGTTCATTGATTAAGTATAAAAGGGGCAAACGGGGGATATTTCCCTTCATTTATTTTTTGAGGGACATTATTCTTTGAAATAAGAGTATAATATACAGTTAGTGTTAATAACCTGTGAGCTCAATGCCATCAGTTTAACTGGCACTTATCATTTTATTGCTATTAACCGATGTGGGTTATGAAGCATAGTGGTTTATGTATTCAGTTCTGTATAGTCCTAGTTTCAAACTTTACTGTTAAATTTAGTGTCATTTTGCCACGAATTTTCAATGTTTCTCTTATTTTAGCTCTGCCAAGCTGCCCCATACCTGGAGACTCAGATAAATACTATTTATTAAATATAAAAAGTTCAAAGAGGAAGGTGAGTGAATTCTGAGGTGCGCGAGAGTGCACAAAGGGAGGGGGGGGGGGGTAATTTTCAAACTTTTACCAAACCTCTCCTTGACATATCATCGGAAAGTCCTTTCACCACTCTTTCATATTATGAACCTTTCTCCTCCCAGAGTTGAATTCCGGAAGGGGTTCGGGGGGGGGGGGGGGAGCGGTGCGGGGGTGACTTTTTTTTAATTGTAGAGATTTCTACAATAAATATCATTAAATGAGGTTTTTTAATGGAGCTCTCCAATATTATTTATTAAATATAAAATTTTAAAAGTGGGGCTGCGTGATTTCCGTGTATATTCTAGGATAAAAGAGGGAACCCACGTGGGAGGGGTAGATTTCAAACTTTTTTTGGACCAGTCATTTGATCTATCATCGGAAAGTTACTCTTTCATATTATGAACCTTTCTTCTTCCTTCCTTAGTTTGGCGCCCCGAGAGAGGCACTTTTCGAACTTTTTTGAAATCGTAGCGTTTTTAAACATTTTAGATCGGATTTTTTTACGGAGCCCTCCGATAAATAATTTTTAATATATGAAAATTTCAAAGAGAAGGATGGGCAGGGTATATTTCGGAGGGGGGGGGGGGGCACGATAATTGGAATCCTGGGAGTTGGGACTCTTTTCTATCTTTTGCTGACACCCCTCATGTGATATATCATTGGAAAGCTCTGTGACTACTATTTCATTTTATATATCGCCGCGCCCCTCCCCTTACTTTGCCCCCGCGCGGGGGCACTTTTCTAAATTTAGCCGACACCCCTCATGTGACATATCGTTGGAAAGTCCTGTGACCACTTATTCATATTATACACTTTCCTTGCCCCTCCCTCCTACTTTGCTTCCCGCGGGAGTTCGTTTAATGTATTCCAGTTGAAGACTTTATAAAAATGGGGAAATTAAAGATCCAATCTCAAATGACGTAGAAAAATCAATAAAAAATTTTTATCCCTTTTATCATCCTTTAGTTCCTATTTTTGCCACTAGGGGGTGCTTTTGATTCTTATTTCTTTGGCCATTTTGGTACTAATTGCCGAAAAATTCTAATTTTTGATACTTAAACTCCCCTTACCGCTTCATAGCTACTCCCGTTTTTTCAGCTTTTTTCAACCAGGGGACACCCTTACAAGACTTTTCCAGTCTTATGGCTCCTTTATAGTTTCCCTTTGGTTTGTTGTTTTTTTATTCCATCTGTTTTCAGTTACCCTATATTTAATAAAATCTGCCTTATACATATGTAAAAACAATGATTTCAATAATCGATTCTAGAACATCTCCTTTGTAGATTCTCGAAAGTAATCGATGACTGTATCGATTGTGTATTTTACGATAACGATTTTTTTAGATTGGTAAATTTTCGAGAATCGCCCATCACTAAGTCCTATCACTACTATGAAATTGTCGGCCAGAATAATAGCTAAGTTTTCCAATAACTGTTTTTAGCTTTTCTCGTTATAATCGATTGTAAAACATCTCGATTGTAGATTCTATGAATTAATCGATGGCTGTATCGATTGTGATTTTTTACGATGACGATTTTTCTCCATTGTCGAATTCTCGAGAATCGCCCATCACTAAGCCTATCTTGGAGCAAGGGTTGTCATCATCATTTTCACACCACTATTTTTTAAATCGGTTTGGTATTTCCTGAGATTGTGTAGAAACCACTATTTAGAAATCACCCATCGGTCAACAGGTGGCGTTGCTATGCTGCGTTTTTTACGATTTCCGCAACAGCTCTATCTCAAGAACTAATCCACGGATTTTCATCAAACTTCAGATTATGTTAGTACTTGACGAGAGTTGATGATGTTAACATTTTCGTGTAAATCGTCCAACAGGTGGCGCTACTATGCTGCATTTTTCACGATTTCCGCAATAGCTCTATCTGAAGAATTAAAGCACGGATTTTCATCAAACTTCAGATTTAGTTAATCCTTGATATGAGTTGGTTCTGTTTACAATTTGGTGTCAATCGCCCGACAGGTGGCGCTGCTATGCTGAATTTTCTCCGATTCCCGGAATAGTTCTATCTCAAGAACTAATGCACGAATTTTCATCAAAGTTCAGTTTCAAATATACCTTGATAAATATTATTGCTGATTATGTTTTGGTGTAAATCATCCAATAGGTGGTGCTGTTATGCTGCATTTTTCACGATTTCCGCAATAGTCCTATTTCAAAAACCAATGCATGGAATTTCATACCTTTAGAAACCTCATGATCATGATGGACATAGATTGCCATTTAATTTTGGTACTGTGATGGTGAATTTTGAAGTATTAGCATGTATGAGATAGAAGAAAGTTTTGGGATTGCCACATCCGACTAGTTTTGTGATTAAAAAAGTTTTTTAACATATTTTTAACACTTAGTGTTAATGAATTCGGTTGTCTGTCTGTCCGTACTCTAACTCGCGTAAATAAAGTCTGATTGCCATGAAACTGATATATGTTATTAGAGTTTACTATGGCATGTTCGGTATCGAAAATGAAGTGTGTAGCACTTATGGTTCATTTACAGGCCCACTCAAAAGAATTCAGTTACATTACGGCCTATGGAGAAAGATATTTTGAGGTATATTTTAACGATATTACACTATAATAATACTAAATTGAAATTTATATACATATCACTGAGATGTATTACAAGGCGCTTACTGTAGAATCTGTTGTGCTTAAAATTTATCGTTCATTTACAGGGACACACAAAAGTATTTGGCGACAGTTCTGACAATGAAGAATAATAGCTGGAAGTGCGTTTTCAGTTGTGGTACGCGTTTTAAAATGTAACTTTTTTTTTCATATTACTTGATGTGTATAGACTCTACAGATCATATATAGGGCTACACAAAAGATCGCAAACACATTTCCGTTTATTGAAGGAAATTGCTGAATGACAATTTTCAACTGCTCTATGCATTTAATTGAACAAACTTTCAGCATACTATGTAGTATACATACAAATCTATAGATCATATACAGGACTGCACAAAAAAAATTAGAATATGTTTCCCACTACTGTTAGTAATTTCAGAAATTTAGCTTTGAAATACGTTATGCATTTTTTAAATTGTTTACTTAGACATCTTTCACCTCAATAAACCGTAGTTTTATTACACTATTCAGAATGTGTTGGAAAGTGTCTCTTAATCTATGCTGGACGCATGATTTTTCGTTCTTCTTTTAATTATTATTTGCGTTGCTGTGTAATTTATATTTTGGCATTACCTAATAAAACTTGCATAACACAGCAAGAAAACATTCACAAAAACAAAGTAGTCTTTTAGTAACTTAAAAAAAGAAAGAAAAAAAATCGTTTTTAAAACAAATGCACGGAGGACGAGAGAAAAATGGTTTTAGTCAGAGTGCTACACGACCAAAATAAGGTGAAAACTGCAAATCGTGATAAGAATACACCGCTTGGTGAGTATCTACTTTATGTTAATACAATGCATTTCAGAGGGGGAGGCATCGCGAAAAGTCGTCGGTATTCAAGATGGCGGCTGTTATTCAAAATGGCGTCATTTTCTGAAGTTTCTTACTATCCATCATATGAATGTGTGTTTCAGGTCGATTTCGATGGCTTTAACGTCAAAAATATCTTTTTAACACTTTCTGTCATAGTTGAATGTGTTTATGATATCAGTTTGTCTGTTTGTTTGTCTGTCTGTCTGCTTGCCGTCCCATGCTTAAACTCGCTTAAATATCTCTACTCGCTTAAATTCACGCAGATTGCCATGTAATTTATATGTTATTGAAGTTTACAATAACATGTTTGGAAAAAAATTTGAAGTGTATAGCTTTTACAGTCCGTTTACAGGACCCTCAAAATAATTCCATTACGTTATTGTCTATTAGTCCGGGTGCTAAGGTTGAGAAAACAGCAAATCGTGATAAGAATATACCGATTGGTGAGTATGTACTTTATATTAATACAATGCATTTCAGAGGGGGAGGCATCGCGTAAAGTCGTGGGAATTCAAGATGACGGCTGTTATTCAAAATGGCGTCATTTTCTGAAATTTCTTACTATCCATCATTTGAATGTGTGTTTCAGGTTGATTTCGATCATTTTAACACCAAAAATTTCGTTTTTAACACTTTCTGTCATAGTTGAATGGGTTTATGATATCAGTTTGTCTGTCTGTCTGCTTGTCGTTTCATGTTCTAACTCGCTCAAATATCGCTAATCGCTTAAATTCACCCACATTGTCATGCAATGTATATATGTTATTAAAGTTTACAATAACATGTTCCGAATAAAAATTGAAGTGTATAGCTTTTATAGTCCGTTTACAGGACCCTCAAAAGAATTCCATTACGCTAATGTCTATTATTCCGGGTTCTACGGTTGAGAAAACAGCAAATCGTGATAAGAATATACCGATTGGTCAGTATCTACTCTATATTAATACAATGCATTTCAGAGGGGGAGGCATCACGTAAAGTCGTGGGAATTCAAGATGGCGGCTGTTATTCAAAATGGCATCATTTTCTGATTTTTCTTAGTATCCATCATATAAATGTGTGTTTTAGGTCGACTTCGATGTTTGTACCGTCAAAAATTTCGTTTTTAATATTTTTCGTCATAGTTGAATGAGTTTATGAATTCAGTTCGTCTGTTTGTTTGTCTGTCTGCCTCTTTGCCATTCCTTGCTCTAACTCGCTTAAATTCACTCAGATTGTCATGTAATTTATGTATGTTATTGAAGTTTACAATAACATGTTCCGAATAAAAAGGAAGTGTATAGGTTTTATAGTCCGTTTACAGGGCCCTCAAAAGAATTCCATTACGTTATTGTCTAATAGTGCGGGAAACTACATAGCGTGAGAAGAATATACCGACTGGTGAGTATCTACTTTATATTAATACAATCCATATAAGATGGGGAGGAATCGCGTCAAGTCCTAGGAATTCAAGATTGCGGCTGTTATTCAAAATTGCGTCATTTTCTGGAATTCTTGTAATTTTCATACTATTCATCGTATAAAAGTATGTTTGATGTAAAATGTATGTGCAAAATTTGTAAAAATAAGTGTGGCTGTAGAAAGTTTAGACTTTCTTGCACATTATTGTGCAACTTCAAAAACGAATATGAGAAATATAATGATACAAAGTGAAGTTTTTATATTATCTAACTTTAAATGTAACATGCAATATTTTTAATATCTTGTATAATTAAGGTATTAATAAAAATTCAGTTATTTATTTATTTATTCCTTTCATTTTCATCACTATAAAATACAAAAACACTTTAATAATTGTCCTATTTTCATTTTAAGCGTATTTCTGATATTAAAAAGGGAATTTTTGCAGTTTAAAAATATAGAAATTGACATTATAGACACTTTTACATCATGTATAGGTATAAAAATGCAAACAATTTTGAATAACAGCCGCCATCTTGAATTCGTATGAATTTGCAAGATGCCTCAACTTCTTATATGCTTTGTATTAATATGAAGTAGATACTGATCATTCGGGATATCTTTATCACAAAATGCAGTTTTTTCATACCTAGCAGCTCCACTAATAATAGTTGATTTAACTGATGATCTTTATAGAATTTATACATGAGTTACACACGCATGTATTCTTTTTTTGGTGTGTCACTAGAAATAAACGATAAATACCATGCACACCTTATTCTATTGTAAGTATAGTATCGTGTAGTGCACCTCACTGATGTGTGCCAATTTGAATGTGTTTTAGAGAGTATTACATGAGTAAACACATTGCAAACGATTTCTCCCCCTCACCCCCACCCATTGACAATAATGTAGTGGAATTCTTTTGAGGGCCCTGTAAACGGACTATAAAACCTACACGCTTGAATTTTTATTCGGAACATTTTATTGTAAGCTTCAATAACATATATAAATTACATGACAATCTGAGTGAGTTTAAGCGAGCAGCGACATTTAAGCGAGTTTGTGCATGGAATGGCAAGCAGACAGACAAACAGACAAACTGAATTCATAAACTCATTCAACTATGGCGGAAAGTATTAAAAACAAAATTTTTGACGTTAAAAACATCGAAATCTACTTGAAACACACATTTATATGATAGATAGTAAGAAAATTGAGAAAATGACGCCATTTTGAATAACAGTCGCCATCTTGAATTTTTACAATTTTACGTGATGCCTCTCCCTCTCATATGGATTGTATTAATATAAAGTAGATACTCACCAATCGGTATATTCTTCTCACGATTTGCAGTTTTCTAAACAGCAGCACCCAGATTAATAGACAATAACGTAATGGAATTCGTTTGAGGGCTCTGTAAACGGACTATAAAACCTATACACTTAATTTTTATTCGGAACATGTTATTGTAAACTTCAATAACATACATAAATTACATGGCAATCCGAGTGAATTTAAGCGAGTAGCGATATTTAAGCGAGTTAGGGCATGGAATGGCAAGCCGCCAGACAGACAAACAAACAGACAAACTGAATTCATAAACTCATTCAACTATGACAGAAAGTGTTAAAAAGATATTTTTGACGTTAAAACCATCGAAATCGACCTGAAACACACATTCATATGATGTATAATAAGAAAATTCAGAAAATGACGCCATTTTGAATAACAGCCGCCATCTTGAATACCCACGACTTTTCGCGATGCCTCCCCCTCTGAAATGCAATGTATTAACATAAAGTAGATACTCACCAAGCGGTATATTCTTATCACGATTTGCAGTTTTCTCAACCGTAGCACCCGGACTATTTGTTTAATAGGGCTAATTAAAAGTTGGGTTGTTTTTTTTGCTGTCATTATTTTTTAAACCGTAATATATATATATATATATATATTTTTTTTTTAATTCATACTAGCATGCAGTTGTATTCGACTATATATTAAAAATATAGACCGAAGCCGTATATTTTACGAAATGCACTTCCATTATCATGACGTGCCAACAACCAAATAATTTAGCAGATCAAATAATAATGTATCGAGATATATGTGTGTGTCGAAGAGAGTGTGTGTGTATGTGGGGAGGGGGGGGGGTAACATACGGTGTTATATTTTAGAAAGTTTAAAAAATAATAATAATTTTATTATTTTATTTTTTGTTACACACATGTCAAATTATTCATGTGAAATTCATATTTAGTTATTTGTAAGGGAATGTAAGCTGAGCTGGAGTTATCAGATAAAAGGTTTTCTCTATACTCGAGTTTTACATATTATTAATTTCCGACTCACAGGAAATATTGTCAAATGTCAAGCGCCAGATTCTTTAAACCTTTATGTCCTAAATTATGAATCAAGCAATCAAGAAGGATATATTAGAAAAATTATGTAATAATAGCGTGAGATTTAGATAAGTTTTTCATTAAGACTCTGTATTAAATCGGTAGTAATCCAGTAACATTTTTTATATTTAAATGAATACTTAGATTAATTAACAAAAAGTATTGAAATGGAATTTTTGCAGTTATTTTAAAAACAGTGTAAATAAATGTATTGTGATCCTATCTGCTAATGAAAATTTTTTTGTAGTTGCAAAAAACACTTTTAATAAAAGAAAAGCTACACCTAATGTAAATGGTTGAGAAAATAATCTCTTTAAAAAAATATTTAGCTTCGACGACTGTTTCACTATGCTTTCTAAATGTGATCGAGCAAAGTATTTTGTATAAAAAGTAAAATATACTGTTATTGATAGGCGGATAAAATAATTTTTATATTAAATTTTCTTCAATAGTACTCAAAAGTATTTTAGGAGCATAAAGGGTTAAACAGTTCTCAGTGATTTTGGATTGAATTCCAAGTTGTCATAATTTTATAAACGGATTTTTTTGCTTATAATGCCTAATAAATCTTTCCTTTTCGAAAATTTCCAAATCTGCTAATAATTTGAAATAAATGTTGAGCCGATACTGAACTACAATGAAATTAATTAAGGTGCATTCTAGTTTCTTAAATTTCCAACCAATCGAATTTAGTAAAACTCAGCTGGTCTAAATTCGTGTATTTTGTCGTAATTTTGATTTAGAACCTCATTCAATGCCGTGCCCGTGCATCGTCATCCCTGATTTACACTACTCCATCAATATTGTTAACAGGGCCCGACTATGGGGAGGGGGGAGGGGGCGGGCAAGAATAATTCTGGGGACCCCCTTCTATCCATCTATAGATTTTTTTGCGAATAATGTGGAAGCGGCTAGTACTAAACTTCATGCATATTGCATTATATGCACAAATTTTGTACCCGGTACTGCTCACATCTGTATACAGACACATCTGTATACAGAGTGTCACAAAAAGATGGTCACAACTTTTAAGAAAAAATAGTAGTAGTATAATTGTAGAAAAAAAAAATGATAGATTGGTTGATACGAGTATTTCTTTGCAAACTTTTACTTAGCTTATCTATGTACGTTATAAGATGGCTAAAAGAAAATGTCCCAAATTGGTCATACATAATGGTTTTACTTGCCATGTTACGAGAAAAACGTTAATAAAGAATTTCTTTTGAAAACAATAGAATACTAAGTTGTTATAATAAAATATTAATCATTAGTTTTCTAATGATATAGTTTGTTTTTTACATGGACGGAGAGGGTATGGGAAACAGAGAGGAGAAAGGGAACCGCACTCCCTTCCTAAATGTTTGAAAATATATGAATTTTGGTCACTTTTTGGCACCTTTTAAGGGAAATCCTGACTATTCTCATGGGGGGGGGGCTCCTAAAAAGGGGGGCCCGGGGCAGCCGCCCCGCATGCCCCTGCATAAGTCGGGCCCTGATTATTAATACTAGTAACAAATAATTAAATATCCATTTTATTAATGTCGGATATGAATGAGAAAATCAAAAACAATATCCTACAATTCATTCTTTCGTCTGTTTTAATATATAAAATACAATAAATTGTCAATTTCCATCAATCTAAAAGCAATTTATAGTATAATTTCATTACAGCAGCTACGTTCAATTATGAAAAAAAAATGACGAAAATATTAATCTTCAGCTTTTCGCTTAAAATGAATTTAGACATCTGTAGTACATTTTGATAGTTAAAAATATACTAAAAAGGCTTTTAACTTCATCTATTTCCCTTTAAATGATTCAGAGTTGCATTCTTTAATTTTTTTTTCTTTTTCAATTTGTATTTTTTCAATACATCTGCCTGATCAAACTGCTAAAACATCATCATATATTTTTTAATTGACTGGATAACATATTTCGTTTAAGGATACTATTTATATTACTTAAAATTCATATATATACACCAATCGTATGGTGCATTTCCTAAAATTAAAGACTGAATTTTAAGTTACGTAATAGTTATCTTTTTTTTTAAAAATGTTAACTCGTCATTTTTACATGTGCCATGACGTTTTATTTTTTTTTTTTTATTAAACTAATTATTTTTTTTTGGAAATCTCATCCTTTCAGTTATAGAGTACACTTGTGGTAGTTTTACTCAACCAAAAATGTTTCTCACAAGAAAAAAATAAAATAAAATAAATATAAACATCCTATAATTCATTTATAGTAAAATAACAAAGGAAAGAAACATATTTCTATGAGGATTTATATTCTTTTATTTTATTTCTTATATTCTTTTATTTATTATATAAAAATAAAATAAATAAATATAAACATCTTACAATTCATTTATAGTAAAATGACAAAGGAAAGAAACATATTTCTATGAAGATTATATTATTTTTTTCCCAGAAGAAAAATAAATAAATAAATATAAACATCCTATGATTCATTTATAGTAAGATGACAAATGAAAGAAACATATTTCTATGAAATCGAACAAAAGAAAAAAAATCCGTCGAGCCGGAGTCGAACCAGCGACCTATGGATTACTGAATGAAATCAACTACAGTCCACCGCTCTGCCAACTGAGCTATCGACGGACGAAAGGATCATTTACAAGAGCAGTCGTCAATCAACTCACTGTAATCATCTTATCCTAAAAAAAATTTTCGCACTAATAACGTTAAGGAACAGCGCATTGCATCAAATGAATTTATTAATAATTGAAACAATACATTACGCGATCCATTTTAAGATTAATTATAGCACTAATATTAATATTATTCATGAACTTGTTCCTAATGCTTGATATTAAGATCAATAGATGGCAGCACATTCAACTACAAAAGATGGAAGGGTTTTAAATGTTTTCTTTTCCCTTTCTGTCCAACAAACGAACACATTCTTTACTCTAAATATTAGGTGTAATTTCTTAAAATTTCAAAGTACAAATTCACAATATTTTTTTTATAAAGATTTCCTTAAAATTTCAGTAAAAAAACAAAATCTCTAAGCTTTTCAACATGAAATGCATACATTTTCATTATTAATTTCAAAACAGATTTCTGAATTTTTAAGACTATTTCTATCAGTATAAATTGGCACCTTTTATTTATTATTTATTTTAATTTATAGAGAACAAAACTAGCAAGGCCAGATATGTGGGAAAACATAAACCTTTCTTTCATATTACTATTTCTAAAGAAAGAAAAAATGAAACAGTTATAAAATTTTAATAATTTTTATTCATGGACTACACATTATTCAAGTTTAAATTTAATTCTGTTAAAATCTTGCTCTTAATCCTGAATTAAACATAGGTTTTTTTTAATTAATAAATCTGGGAAAACCAATGGAAAATTATGAAACGAAAAATTTTAAATTATATACCAAATATGATTGTTAATGAAAGGAATAAAATTAATTTTATTTTATTTCAAGATTAAAATAAAATCTTGAATAAATGATGATGAAAAATTAAATAAAAGGTGTTATGAAATGTACTCATCATTAGAGATGGGAATGCTAGAAAAAAAACCCAGAAATTTTGGGTAAAAATCCGCGGCGTTTTTTTTCGGGGGGAGGGGGGGGGGGGGAGCTTACGAATAGTTATTTTTCAATTTTCCAAATTGGAAAAATTAAAATTTCATTTATAAAATAAATGGGTCAGTCCATGTCAAATCAACACAAAAAAGTGACATTTTCTACCTGACCTCCTCAGAATTTTATGATATTAAGCTCAACTGTTAGATTCATAGAGAAATGAATAAATACCCAGCGATAAAACCTATCTCACTTGGTTTATGAGATAATTAGATTTAAAGATGGACGAAAAATGTGAATTTTTGTATTTCATGCAATAGAAAATTAGTCATAATTTGCTCCCTAATTGTCACAAGGATTTACTTTTTGTGTCTTTGGAAAGTGTTTGAATTGGACTTTCATAGGATATATCACATGAACACACTTTTTGAATTTTTAATTTCAAGGTCAAACATTTTGACCTTTGACCTTTCATATCTCAAAATCGGACATTTTAATTTTTTTGAAAAAAATTGACATTTCTCTTAAACTTGTCTACTATAATATCTGAGCATATCATTTTGGGACAGCCATGGGATCCTGAGTTATACATTAAAATGTAAAGTGCTGTTTTAATCTTCCATACAAAAGTCGCAAATTTAGGTGACTAACGTATAAATTGTAAAGAATAACTTATATGTACAAATAAGTACTAATGATGAAAGTCTTTTTATTGTAAAGTTCACAAAATAATTTTTTTCTTTTCTTTTATTGTGGTGTGTGTGTGGGGGGGGGGGGGGGGAGGCTGAGGAAAGTTTAAGCTATGGAGTAAGTAAATCTATGTATCTTAGCACAGAAATTTCTGAGTCATTCCACATTAAATCAACACAGACAACCTAACTTCTTTGTTTCAAGGAGATTTGAGGTATAATTAATAGTATCATGGTTTGATAAAAAATTTAAAAATTAGATGTTTGGGTTTACAAGATACAAACTTAGTAGGAAGGTCTCCATTAGTGCATACTCATAAAAATCTGAATTCTTCTCATGAGGATATATATATGTTTAGAATTTTTTTTTTTTTTTTTGATGGAACCTCGAAATAGCATCCTTAAAAAAAATGATGAAAATTTTGCTTATTTGGCAATTTATCACATATTTGACTTTAATATTGTTAGGGTTGCAGACAACCAAGAGAATAGTATTGTTGCCATGAAAACAACGATTTATTCAATATCAAATTGTACGAGGAGAGATTTCGTAATTGAACAGTTACTTTTAAAATACACTTAAAACTTATCCAGCCAGTGAAACAGTGTAAAATTAACTAACTCCTGCAATGCGCAACTAGTATATACTATATAAGCTAATAGGAAAAAATTATAGATTCATCATTTAAGTTTAAATTCATTAAACGTACTGCACATTTAAACACTCGTTTAATTAGCAATTTCAAAACGCATTACAATTGCTTGCATTTGGCGAGGGAAATTGTTGCTTATCAAATCACGTGACCTGTTCGTCTTTTCGCACCAAATATTTGAAACTATTTCTCTTTTTTACAGGCTTTCTACTGGGATTCTGCTGCTAAATTTGATTGGTCCTTTATAATGTGCATGAGTAGTTTCATTAGGCTTTTAGGTAGATTTCGTAAGAAATACTACCTATTGCAGTTGTTACCATGGTGCGACTTTTGAAAAATTCCTTCATAACTTTTCATTACATGACCCCAGGAACCCAAAACCACCCCCACCTAAAAAGTTTATATATATATATATATATATATATATGTATGTATGTACTAAATTTTGTCCGCACGATAAAAGTCGCAATTATGCACGGAACGTCTTCAAACTCGCCAACAACTTTAAGATGGCTAATTTCTCGGTGGGGATTGAAAATGAGCAAAATCGGTCCAAGGGAATGGGAATGGGGAAGGTTTAAAATTTTGAATACCGTCTTAACATGATTCTGATAAAACCAGCTTTTACACAACAATGGCAGGAAAAAATAAATATTTTTCGTTATAGCTGTTGCCAACAATAAAAAAAAAGCAATAAAATTCTCACCACAACAATTGTTTTTCTAATGCAATTTTTTCACGTGAAAAATTAAATTAGATAAACAGTTTGACGAATTGAAAACAAATTGAATATTGCATCATAAGTTTTCTCGAGCAAGATTTCTGCATGAAAATTCAAAATTAAATAAACGAGTTGGAACCCGTCGAAATTCGACGAATTAAAATGTTTAGCATGGATCTGTTAGATTGAATTTATAAACCTACAAAAATAATTACAATAAAAAATTCATCTTGCATTGGTTATCCAACTCTTAAAACAGATAATGTTTTTAACCTAAAATTACCAAAATATTATTTCCAAAAACTTCAACTGCTTAAATTATTGAAAAAATAAACTGTATTAGAATACGTAATCAAGATAAGTAATTATGTGGAAGTTATTGATTGAGGCTCTTACATTTGTTTTTACGGGATGAAAAATCAGTAAAAAGGATTTCGCTTTGTCACATCATAAAATTCCCCCCCTTAAAATCTAAACTATACGTTATTTTCACATTCTCAAAATTTACATACGCTCCACTCAAATTCACAATTTAAAAGTATTTTAACGCACAATACATTATTAATTAAGGTATTTCCAAACTTAAAGTCACGTTTGTCTGATAAAACTTTTCGTGTGAACTTTCGCATAAAATTTAAGTTCTAATTTCAGTACCCGCAAAAATTTACCATTCAGAAACTTGCCTTTAGTTGCCATAGTATTGGCCATTTAGTATTGGTCAAATATTTAGTTTTATCAAATAAAATGTTTGTTTTGTTTTAAATATGACATAATTTTTACTCACTGAATCATTTTGCCTAACGTCTCAAACCCAGTATCAGCGTAATGTAAAAATATTGAAATATCTTCTTAAATCTTTTGATTTATGAAGAAGAATGTGTGTTTTTTTTTATGGCTGACGTCATTTTCTGTTAAAAAATTAGAAAAAAAGTTACTTTTATTTGTAATGTGAAAATGGCATCAATAAGGATATAGTCATGGTTTAATTATTTTTAGTGATTATTTTCCCTTTACTTTTAATAGAAATGGGATACATTTGTTACCACGATTAGAAAAATGGTATTAAAAATTACAAAAAAATTAATATCTCAAAAATAAATTGAGATACAGCTTTCAAACAAATTGCATTTAAAAGAGCATTTTTTTCTTCATACGACGGTGTAAAAATTTAAAATATGCGATGTTTATAAGTTTAAAAATTTGCAAAACCAAAATTTTATTTCAAATTTCAAAGTGTTGCCATTCGCAAAATGACGTATGCGTTACGCACAGATATGTTTGTCCTTTATAATATAGATAGTTTGACGAATTAAAAACAACAACAAAATATTGCGTCATATTGAAAATGTAATGGACCACAGCAGGTGAATATGTAACGTCATTGAGCTTGAAGAAACGGATTAAAACATGATAAAAACCCGACTATGGAAACATTAACATATTTTAACACTTTGAGGTTCTCTGAGTTTGATTTAGCCATTTTTAAACCTATTCCATATACATGCGTGTGTGTATATTAGAATTTTCACAAAATGTTTAGCTCCCTAGAGCTCATTCTTAGCGAAGGAACTGGGTTTATCTTTAATCTTGATTTAAGTTTTGTTGGTGAATTTAGTACTTAACTTCGAAATCTACCTCCGCCTGTAGGCCCGAGCCGGCAGGGATTTTTTTTTTTTTCAAAATATTCTAAGTTTGCACTCTAAGGAGACTTATTACAATCAGTTATTCTAATTTTGGTTAAAAATTCATTGTGATTTTTTTTTTTTTTTTTTTTTTTTTTTTTTTTTTTACTTATTGTAACAAGTAATCCAGTTGAGTTTAAAAGCTGGTTTTAGTCTCATTTTTAAAATATTTTCTTAAATTTCAAATTAAAATTTTAAAATAAATTATAAGATTTTTATTTTCAAAATAAGAATTTTTCAGATTTATTTTAGATCTGTCACATTATTTATAATTACCAAGAGTTAAACATTCATTTAATAACATTAAGAGACACATAATGAGACATTTTTATTAATATTTAAAATAATCTTTATTAAAATCCTTTTTATAAATTTTATAGCAAATTTCCTTCCAAAGACAATAGAAGATTCAGCTGAATTTCATTTAATAGGGCTTATGTACTACATAAACTATTAAATAAATAACTTAACAGTGCTTATAACATAAGTACTGTTTTTTACACTATGGATAAACTATATCTTTTACTTGAAATACAGCAATTATGACAGCCTGAGACTCATCTTAACCCCCAATCCCCAAGAAAATAAACATGTTTGTAGAATTTAAAATAAAAAAGATTATCAGTAATATATATATATATATATATATATATATAACCATTAATTAAACATAACCTACCACCATCAAATATTATAAATTAAAGCTGTAAGCATAAAAAAAAAAAAAAAAAAAATTATTTATTATAAGAATTATTATGGAAGAAAAAGAAAAAAGTGGACACCGACAAAAAATGGAAAAGCTTATATATTGAATTACGTTGTCAAGGGCACAGAATTCAATGATATAAGCAAAATGGTTGTTTTCTGTGAGAAAAATAAGCTAAAGCTAAAAATTATCTTCCCCTGTGCCCAAACAACCATTATATATATATATATATATGTGTGTAAATATATAGTATGTATGTAAGTCACCTAAATTGGCGAGTTTTGTACGGAAATTAAAACAGCAGTTTGAATTTAATTTATAACTCAGGATCCCATGGCTGTCCCAAAATGATAAGCTCAGATATTATAGCAAACAAGTGTAAGAGAAACGTCAATTTTTTTTCAAAAAAATTAAAATGTCCGATTTTGAAATATGAAAGGTAAAAATATGTTTGACCTTGAAATTAAAAATTCAAAAAGTATGTTCATGTATATATATCATATGAAAGCCCAATTCAAACACTTTCCAAAGACACAAAAAGTAAGTCCTTGTGACAATTAGGGAACAAATTATGACTAATTTTCTATTGCATGAAATGCAAAAATTTACGTTTTTCGTCCATCTTTAAAGCTAATTATCTCAGAAACCAAATGAGATAGAGGTTTATCATTGGGTATTTATTCATTTCTCTATAAACCTAAAAGATGAGCTTAGTATCATAAAATTCTGAGGAGGTCAGGTTTTTAGCTGTGTTGATTTGATATGGAATGACCCAAATACAAAATTTTATGATAGCTACATTCTGATACTTTTTATTATACAGGGTGGTTATAATTAAACTTCCCCTATGAACAGCACCCTACAGCATAAACGGGTGAGCGGAACGCAATGAAATTTGGTATACAGACTATACAGGAGATGCACTCACGGAATTTCGAAAAAAAAAAATTAGTTCCAAAATGTCCACCAGATGATTCTTTTTTTGGAAAAAAAATTAAATTTAACACAATAAACGACCAAAACGGAATACAAAAACAATATTAACAATCCAGAACAAGAATTATGAGTAATAAAATGTAAAACCGGCTGTTTTGGCTGTTTATTGTGTTCAATTTAATGTTTTTTTCTGGAAAAAGCGCCATCTGGTGGACATTTTGGAACTAATTTTTTTTTTCGAAATTCCGTGAACGCATCTCGTGTATTGTCTATATACCAAATTTCATTGCATTCCGTTCTCCCGTTTGCGCTGTAGGATGCTGTTTATAGGGGAAGTTTAATTATAACCACCCTGTATTTATTTTTATGTTCAATGTCAATCATGAAAACATTACTGGAGAAAATCTGATCTCTGTTTAAGAAGTACTTGTTATCTTTAAAAGATGCTTCACAATTTTTTCACCTTAAAACATAAGACCCTCCATAAAATTTTTCTCTCTTAAAAATGGACATTTCAGAAAACTTTTTCAATCTCCAAACTGAATCCTTCACAAATGTAATGATCAGAAAAAAAAGTCATGTCACATAACAGCTGAAATCACCAATGAATCTGTTATCTGTACACACGTATGAAGGACCTTATTAAAAATGTTAGAAACCCTAATATAACAATAATTTCTAATTCACAAAATTCCTATTATGTTTTGTACAAGTACATACAAAAGTTTGCTGAAATCACCAATGAATCTGCTATCTAATTCTATGTACAAGGACCTTATTAAAAATGTCTAAATAGGAACCTAAATACAGATGAAACAGCACTGAAAAACTGGCGATAAATCGCAATTAAATAATAAAACTTTGTATGAATCACCATAAAACCAAATAACTCACAGGATGTGTTTTGGGATGGAAATACACTATATGGCCAAAGGTGACCGGTCACTTACGATTTTTGATACTTTGTTAAATATCTAGAAAAATACAGGAGGAATTAACCTGAAACTGCAGGTGTGTAAATAGAATAGTATAGGTCATATATTTCCACGAAGATTTTTTCCCGAAACTAGACAGGGGACCGTCAAAAAATTGAAAAAGAACGAATATCTTTTGGATAACCCTGTAAAAACTAATGGAGCAAAAGCGTATAAACTCGAGATTATTAATAAGTGGCTTATTGTAATATACTGGGTTCATTTTTATGAGGATAGCATGTATACTCGTAGAGAAATTAAGGTTTTTATGAAAACAGTCCCAAATTTCGCCAAGTTTTTTGCTTATTATTTGCAGAGTTCTTAATATAAAAAAAAGTTCTTTTCAGAAAATATGACGAACAACATTGTACACAATACTCTGCAGTCAGAATTAAAAAATAATAAAAATTGGATGAAAAATGAGCAGGTTTACTAAAAATTTTTTCACTGTGCATGCACGAATGCAATTAAAATATAGTGTGCATAATGTGTTAGCTAAATGTATAGAGCAACTTTTGTAAAAGTCTGATAATAATTGTTTATAGAACAACCTCAAAATTCGTTGTTCCCAAAATGAAGCAAAAAGATGAGGGGTTGTATCCAAATACAATAGTAGGTGCAATATTGTGTATGCTAAATTGGCACTAATCAATGGATATATCCATTTATCCATGAGGATTCTAAAGATATGAAATTCCGTGCATTAGTTCTTGAGATATGACTATTGCTAAAATCGTGTAAATCATGCAAAATGCAGCATAGCAGCGCCACCTGTTGGATGATTTACACCAAAACCTAATTAGTAACATCTTATGTCAACATCTAACTGAACCTGAAGTTTGATGAAAATTCGTGCATTAGCTATTGAGATAGAGCTATTGCAAAAATTGTAAAGAATGCAGCACAGCAGCGCCACCTGTTGGGAGATTTACACCAAAACATAATCAGCACCAATATTTATCAAGCTGTACTTGAATCTGAAGTTTGACGAAAATTCGTGCATTAGTTCTTGAGCTAGAGCTATTGCGGAAATCGTGAAAAATGCAGCACAGCAGCGGCACCTGTTGGGCGATTTGCACTAAAATGTAATCAGCACCAAATCATATCAAGGCGTAACTGGATCTGAAGTTTGATGAAAATCCATGCATAGTTCTTGAGATAGAGCTATTGCAGAAATCGTCTAAAATGTAGCATAGCAGCACCACCTGTTGGGCGATATACACCAAAAACTAATCAGCACTAGTTTATACCAAGGTCTAATTGAATCTACAGTTTTGTGAAGTTCCGTGCATTAGTTCTTGAGACAGAGCACCCACAAAATTTTTGTCACATACAGACAGACATTTTCTAAAAACCATCAAATCGTGTTCCAGACCTTCTAAAACGTAAAAATTCATCAAAAACTAGAAGTCGAAATTTTTCACAAATCCAATACAAAAAGTCTTGTAAAGATAGAATGAATAAATAAATAAAATAAAAGAAGAAAATAAAAATATACATATATATATAAATTTATTTATATATATATATATATATATATATATATACAGGGCTCGAAATGTACCGGAGCAAACCGGAACGATGTTCCGGTTCGTGAAATTATGAAAAATATCGTTCCGGTTCGTGAAATTATACTAAATATCGTTCCGGTTCGTGAAATTATTAAAATACACTGTTACAGTTCCTGAAAAATATTAATTGCTTTCTGTTTCAGCTTCAACCGAAAAAAAGGATAGTTAAAACGTGCTGATACGCACTTAACAACCCTGTGGCAAGCCACACCCTACACCAGGGCATAAAATAACATATAAAGTAGGCGACACTAGTGTCGCCCAGTACCAAGTTATTGTCGCCTAGTCACAGGGAATGGTGCCGGCTAGTTTTAAATAAAAAACGAGTAAATAACATATGTTAACTCTGTGACTCAGGAGATGATACGAATGGCAATGGTCGTCATAGCAGTAAACACAAAAAATAGAGATCGACCGAAAATTCGGTTTCGTTTTTGGCTCAAAATCTGAGTTCGGCGAAAATGCTGTCGAAAATTCGGCCGGGCCGAAACTATCTGTATTCCAAAAATCGCGTTTCTTCCTTCGTAAATTTTCAACATTGCTCATTGATTTGAGCTGTATGAGCTCAAATGAGACACTCTTTATTTATTGTTATGTACTTCACTGTTTATAATTATCAGTCATGACTGACTCAAGAAATGAGTACAAAGTATAAAGCAAGCAATGCCTATAGGACTAAACTTTGAAGACTATTTTTATGTGCTCCTTAATAGCTACAGACTTAAGACTAATAGATAAAATTTAGTTTAAAACTGCAGAAGTGTTTCGAATACTCTTTGAGAAAGTTCTACCAATATAACAGATGATAATTTGCAAAAATCATTGTAAAAGAAAAATCGAGGTATATATACCTAAAACATTTCTTAATCACAAGAAATTCGTATAGTTAGAAAATCATTTTGAGTCGTACATAATAAATTAAATTTTATTTTATAGGAGAATAAAAAGTTTTGGTCAGAGGCCCAAAGAGCCAACTTGAGCCACGTGATAATTACACGTATAATTAATTAATAATTTTGTATATATATGTAAAGTATTAATTACGCAAAAACATTTTTTGGACATTTTCATTTTCAGCCGAAAATAGGAAGATTACCGAAATCCGGCTCCTATCTTAAAAATCTGTTTCGGTTGATCATTCACATAAAGTAAAAGAAAAACAGTAGCACAATTACAATATGCTAATTGTTTTTCTATCCAAGCAGATGGTTCTATTGAGAAATGTGGAGTTGATAACAAGTTTGTTACAGTACGATTTATTACAGCAGAACAAGAAATGAAATCAGTTTTTCTAGGAGAATGTGAATAAAGTAAGCGAGGTGCCGAAGGCCTCGTCAATACTGTCAGGATTGTGTTTGATAACTTGGCATTTTGAATCTCGCAAAAAATAAGTTGACAGGCATAACTCCAAATGGGAAAAATGTAAATACTACAGGCAAAGAAAATCGACCTTTTTGTTCTTATGATACAGTATTTTAAGAGAGATTTGCTTCGCATTTCGTTCGTTGCTCACAAGTCCGAGTTAGCTATGTCTAATTTTGAATCCTTAGTTATCAAAGTGCAGCCCCGGAAATCAAATATAAAAGCAGTAAGGTCATTTTATCGAGTTTCTGCTCTATGCTTTGAAGACCTTGAAAGAATAGCTGGAACAGAAAGTCAAACTGCCTTTCGTTTTACTGCATATTTTGAAGTACAGTTCGTGAAATACTTAAAAAACTTAACAAAAGCAGTATGGCAAAATCATCCTTTCATGCAAAAACAGTGAGAAAACATTGTGAATCATCAACTCGTTTCATCAAAAACTGAACAAGCTTCTGTTCGCGGGTTCCTCCGATTGTAGATGAAAGATAGTGAACAACAATGCCTGACTTGCCTAGTTCTAGATCTTCTTAAACACTTTGAAAAAAGTTCAAAAAGACAGTCAAAGATCTGTCATTACACTGCCTGATATAAAATTGTTAAAAAATAAAAAAAAAATACGAATTCTTTGACTCTTGTCGAAGATAGACGATATTCTGGTGGATACGATGAACAGCTGATAAAAATAAATTAAGGCACTAAGGAATCTGAAAATGATTCGGATATTGAAGAAAATCCTCGTAGATGTAAAATTAACAACACATCAGTTTCTATCAAGAGATGCTGGTGTGCAGTGAGAAAATAAACTTTATTGTGTTGTAAAGAATTTGTTTCCGAAGATTGGAAAAAGATCTGCATCTCCAACAGGATAGATGCTTTCGTAAAGGCAAGAAGACCAACAAAGGTTGTTAGTACAACTCGCCAAGATGTTTAGAACCTTTTTCATAAAGAAAAAGTTGCCAATTTTACTGAGGATGCAATGGCTTTGTATGCAGCTGAAAACTGAATCTTTCTTCAGACATGACCTCATCGAAAGCAAGATTATATTACTAATTTAGGGCGTCTCAACCTAACTCTACAAATTGATGCAGCCATATGTTTATATGACACCTCACAGTGCTGACCCAGAAACAGCTGTGTCCATACATATAACGTTTAAATCCAACAAACAGTCGGGACTGTCAAAAGAAATCTTAAACTCAAAGATGTTAATTAAAATTAATAAGATACAAATAAATGTAAAAACATTGCTTACAGGTGCGTCAAATACAATAAAATCCTTTAAAAACACATTAAAGCCCTTTTAAAAACCAAAACGTTTTCAACCGAAACTTACTCGGCATTCATCAGTGAAAAACTAATAGCTGTTGTCTCTCTCCATAGAGAGTATGATCGATTCCGATCCTACTTTTACAGAAAATATTAAAATTACAGTTAAATCGGGTTTGAATTTAATTATCAACAACAACGTTTTTATTTTCCACAATCAAGTTTACAAACAAGTCAATGGGGCCCCAATGGGTTCCCCCATTTCATGTTTGCTTGCAGAGTTTAAACTACGTCCTCTTGGAAATATAATCCTGCAAACCATAAGACCGGGTCCGGATTGCTGGTTCAGATACGTTGATGATATACACTGGTTATCAAAAATTAAGGAAAAGTCACAAAATGCTAATTTTCAAATACGCGAACACTCAAAAGGAAATAATATAATTCGAGTAATTACTATCTCTGCAACACAGCTAGCCCATATAACATCTCATTCATGTCACACATGGTCACAAGTGTCACAGTCACTACGGTGAAGCAAAAAAATAGGAAATTCCATACATCTCAGTATGAGTCTCAAATGATCACTATATGTGACTCCACTGAGAAGTCAATGTGACTGTGACGAGTCACCAGGTGACTTTACAATGTAGTTAAATTGTGACTCTCATGTGACTGCCATTTTTAGACTCAATTTCATAGTCATCATGAACGTTGCATTATGATAAGTCACCAAATAATATGATATTATAGTCACATGGAGACTTTTCCCAAAAGAGCACAATGGTGACTTCACAGGAGTCTCTCTGTCACCTGAAAGTCATCATGTGACTTTAATGTGACATTATTTGGTAACTTATCACAATGCTGCGTTCACGATGACTTTGAAATTGAGTCTACAAATGACAGTCACATGAGAATCACAATGTAACTATATTGTAAAATCACATGGTGACTCGTCACAAAGCAGCAGTCACAGTGACGTCACATATAGTGATCATTTGAGACTCATAATGAGATGTATGGAATTTCCTATTTTTTTGCTTCACCGTAGTGACTGTGACACTTGTGACCATGTGTGACATGAATGAGATGTTATATGGACTAGCTGTGTTGTAGAGATAGTAATTACTCGAATTTTATTATTTCCTTTTGCGTGTTCGCGTATTTGAAAATTAGCATTTTGTGACTTTTCCTTAATTTTTGCACACCAGTGTATTTACATTATATGGAATCATGGAAAAGATGAATTATACTCCTTTCTAGATAAAATCAATAGCTTAGACAACAAAATAAAATTCACACTAGAAGTAGAGCTAATCAAAAGCTGGCGATTTTGGATGTCTAACTAATCAGAAATATGGCTAAACAGAATCTTGATCGAACAGTTTTTAGAAAAGTTAACAGATCTAATTCCACTATCCCATTTAGTACCAGTTCACCTATAAGTTACAAGTTAGCACCTTTCAATTTTTAAGTAAAAAGAAATTTATTCAAGCCATTTCCTTAATGGGGAAATAGATGTAATTAGAAAAATAGCTGCCGAGAATTCAGTTCTACCCGTTTCATTGAAGAAAATCATAAACAGATTTAAAGTGAAAGATGAAGAAAAACGAAGTACGGCTCCAGATAAAAGTTTGAAATTTTGTAAAGTTAACTACATCCCAACTCCCAAGGTTTTTTGAGAGTATACGAGGCATTCCCTCTCTAAGTTTGGTGTTACATTAATCGCAGTTCCTCCCCAAAGTTAAAAATTTTGTTAATTACGAAAATTGACCCAATTCAAACCATCAATAGATCAGGGCTATATTTTATACCCTTCAAGAAAGAGAATAAAGATTTTATGTACATAGGTATGACACTGAGGAAATTTCGAAACAGAATAAAAGAACATGAAGCAGATCTGAGATTAAATAGACCCCACATTGCGCTAGCAAGATTAGCACAAACTCAGTCTATAAAAGTAGATTTCAATAGGTCCAAAATTATCTTCCGTACAAATAATCACCAAGAAAGTATCATAAGAGAATCTCTAGAAATAATCGCTAATAAAGAAATAGTCTGCAACGATATGTTATCATATGATATCCACGCAGTCTGGAAAGAATTAATACATAATTAATAAACCTGTACTTTTTTGAGGAAAAAAAAATTCCATTCCACCTTATATTTCATACCACCCTTGAAGTAAAATGGTCTGTTTCGGACAAAGCTAGAGGACGCAGAGGGACAACAGCTATTAGATTTTCACTGATGAAGGCCGAGTAAGTTTCGGTTGAAAAGATTTTCGTTTTAGGTAGCTTTCTTTACAAAAAAGCTACCTATTGCAGCCGTTCGGAGGAAAGCGATTTCAAAAAATTTTGGTATATTTTCATCGATCATGACCCCCAGACCCCGAAACCACCCTCCGTTCAAAATTGATATATATATATATATATCTGACGTATGTCACACTGTAACTCCCGTAATTATGAACCGATTTCGATGTAATTCGGTGTGTACATAGTACATACCAATGTCTCAACCGAGTTCGTTGTCCAGCTTCATCCGCCGTTTTGTTTCAAAATGGCGGCCATTTAAAATTTTTAAAAAATTTTTAAACTTGAAATGTGGTACCAAAAAATTAAAAATGGAAAAATATTTTTTTCTTATGTATTTGACCTTTATACAAAGATTCCGGAGCAGTTTTTGTTTCGTCTATATCTTAAAAAATGGCTGAGTTATAGCATTTTGAATTTCTAGCGTGGCTGACATTTTGAAACGTCCTGAATTTTGTCACGCGATAAAAGGCGTATTTATGAACCGATTTGGATGTAATTCCGTGTGTACATAGTACATACCAATCTCTCGACCGAGTTCGTTGGCCAGCTTCATTCGCCGTTTTGTTTCAAAATGGCGGCCATTTAAAATTTTTAAAAAATATTAAAACTTGAAATGTGGTACCAAAAAATTAAAAATGGAAAAATATTTTTTTCTTATGTATTTGACCTTTATACAAAGATTCCGGAGCAGTTTTTGTTTCGTCTATATCTTAAAAAATGGCTGAGTTATAGCATTTTGAATTTCTAGCGTGGCTGACATTTTGAAACGTCCTGAATTTTGTCACGCGATAAAAGGCGTATTTATGAACCGATTTGGATGTAATTCAGTGTGTACATAGTACATACCAATCTCTCGACCGAGTTCGTTGGCCAGCTTCATCCGCCATTTTGTTTCAAAATGGCGGCCATTTAAATTTTTTTAAAAAATTTAAAATTTGAAATGTGGTACCAAAAAATTGAAAATGGAAAAATATTTTTTCTTATGTATTTGACCTTTATACAAAGATTTCGGAGCAGTTTTTGTTTCGTCTATATCTTAAAAAATGGCTGAGTTATAGCATTTTGAATTTCTAGCGTGGCTGACATTTTGAAACGTCCTGAATTTTGTCACGCGATAAAAGGCGTATTTATGAACCGATTTGGATGTAATTCAGTGTGTACATAGTACATACCAATCTCTCGACCGAGTTCGTTGGCCAGCTTCATCCGCCATTTTGTTTCAAAATGGCGGCCATTTAAATTTTTTTAAAAAATATTAAAACTTGAAATGTGGTACCAAAAAATTAAAAATGGAAAAATATTTTTTTCTTATGTATTTGACCTTTATACAAAGATTCCGGAGCAGTTTTTGTTTCGTCTATATCTTAAAAAATGGCTGAGTTATAGCATTTTGAATTTCTAGCGTGGCTGACATTTTGAAACGTCCTGAATTTTGTCACGCGATAAAAGGCGTATTTATGAACCGATTTGGATGTAATTCAGTGTGTACATAGTACATACCAATGTCTCGACCGGGTTAGTTGGCCGGCTTCATCCGCCATCTTGTTTCAAAATGGCGGCCATTTAAAAAAATAAAAAAATTTAAATGAGATACCAAAAAATTGGAAAGTGAAAAAGATTTTTTTTGTATGTGTTTGACCTTAATACAAAGATTCCGGAACAGTTTTTCTTTCGTCTATATCTAAAAAAATGGCTGAGTAATAGCATTTTGAATTTCTCTTGTGGCTGACATTTTAAAACGACCTGATTTTTGTCACGCGATAAAAGGCGTAATTATGAACCTATTTGGATGTAACTTGGTCTGAACATAGTACATACCAATGTCTCGACCGAGTTCGTTGGCCAGCTTCATTCGCCATCTTGTTTCAAAAGGGTTGCCATTTTAAAAAAATTAAATTTAAAATTCAAAATGAGGTATTAAACAATTGGAAAATGAAAAAGATTTTTTTATGTGTTTGGCCTTGATACAAAGATTCCGGAGCAGTTTTTGTTTCTGAAAATTTGTTCTTTAGTTTATATCTTAAAAAATGGTTTATTTATAGCACTTTGAATTTCTAGCATGGCTAACATTTTGAAATGATCTTATATTTGTCACGCGATAACACACGTATTCGCCTATTTCGATGTAAGAAGGCATGTGGATAGTATACATCAACACCTCGACCAAGTTCGCTGGCCAGATTCATCAGCCATCTTGTTTCAAAATGGCGACCATTAAATTAATATATATATATATATTTAAAGTGAGGTGCAAAAAAATTAGAAATTGAAAAAGGTTTCTTTCTTAAGTATTTGACCTTGATATAAGGATTCAGGAGCATTTTTTGTTTGTCTTTACCTTAAAAAAGTCCTTCCGGCCAGTGCCGGGAGGAAGAGGTAGCTTTCAAATTCCTTATTTAAAAAAGCCAACTTATATCATGCAAACACACGAGGCTCAATTTAGTGGAAACCGAATATAGGAGATTCAATACTAATTTTTATCAATATAATGAATGAGAATTTCGCGAAATTAGTCAGCTTTATCCAAGCTGCTTTTCTTTAAAGTAGAAATTGAAACTGCTATATCTGAGCCATTTTTTAAGGTAAAGACAAACAAAAAATGCTCCTGAATCCTTATATCAAGATCAAATACTTAAGAAAGAAACCTTTTTCAATTTCTAATTTTTTTGCACCTCACTTTAAATATATATATATTTTTTTAATTTAATGGCCGCCATTTTGAAACAAGATGGCTGATGAATCTGGCCAGCGAACTTGGTCGAGGTGTTGATGTATACTATCCACATGCCTTCTTACATCGAAATAGGCGAATACGTGTGTTATCGCGTGACAAATACAAAATCGTTTCAAAATGTTAGCCATGCTAGAAATTCAAAGTGCTATAAATCAACCATTTTTTAAGATATCAACAAAAGAACAAATTTTCAGAAACAAAAACTGCTCCGGAATCTTTGTATCAAGGCCAAACACATAAAAAAATCTTTTTCATTTTCCAATTTTTTAATACCTCAATTTGAATTTTAAATTTAATTTTTTTTAAATGGCAACCCTTTTGAAACAAGATGGCGAATGAAGCTGGCCAACGAACTCGGTCGAGACATTGGTATGTACTATGTACAGACCAAGTTACATCCAAATAGGTTCATAAATACGCCTGTTATCGCGTGACAAAAATCAGGTCGTTTTAAAATGTCAGCCACAAGAGAAATTCAAAATGCTATTACTCAGCCATTTTTTTTTTAGATATAGACGAAAGAAAACCTGTTCCGGAATCTTTGTATTAAGGTCAAACACATACAAAAAAAATCTTTTTCATTTTCCAATTTTTTGGTATCTCATTTAAATTTTTTTATTTTTTAATTTTTTTAAATGGCCGCCATTTTGAAACAAGATGGCGGATGAAGCTGGCCAACGAACTCGGTCGAGATATTTGTATGTACTATGTACACACCAAGGTACATCCAAGTCGGTTCATAAATACGCCTGTTATTACGTGAGAAAAATCAGGACGTTTCAAAATGTCAGCCACGCTAGAAATTCAAAATGCTATATCTCAGCCATTTCTTAAGATATAGACGAAGCAAAAACTGCTCCAAAATCTTTTTATCAAGGTCAAACACATAAGAAGAAAATATTTTTTCAATTTTCAATTTTTGGTACCACATTTCAAATTTAAATTTTTCTTAAAAATTTAAATGGCCGCCATTTTTAAACAAGATGGCGGGTGAAGCTGGCCAACGAACCCGGTCGAGACATTGGTGTGTACTATGTATAAACGAAGTTACATCCAAATCGGTTCATAAATACGCCTTTTATCGCGTGACAAAATTCAGGACGTTTCAAAATGTCAGCCACGCTAGAAATTCAAAATGCTATATCTCAGCCATTTTTTAAGATATAGACGAAACAAAAACTGCTCCGAAATCTTTGTATAAAGGTCAAATACATAAGAAAAAAATATTTTTCCATTTTCAATTTTTTGGTACCGCATTTCAAATTTTAAATTTTTTAAAAAAATTTTAAATGGCCGCCATTTTGAAACAAAATGGCGGATGAAGCTGGCCGACG
This sequence comes from Maratus speciosus, assembly GCA_963932465.1. Taxonomy (NCBI): domain Eukaryota; kingdom Metazoa; phylum Arthropoda; class Arachnida; order Araneae; family Salticidae; genus Maratus; species Maratus speciosus. Next base: position 418,793,683 of record OZ010791.1, read on the forward strand.
AACTCGGTCGAGAGATTGGTATGTACTATGTACACACCGAATTACATCCAAATCGGTTCATAAATACGCCTTTTATCGCGTGACAAAATTCAGGACGTTTCAAAATGTCAGCGACGCTAGAAATTCAAAATGCTATAACTCAGCCATTTTTTAAGATATAGACGAAACAAAAACTGCTCCGGAATCTTTGTATAAAGGTCAAATACATAAGAAAAAAATATTTTTCCATTTTTAATTTTTTGGTACCACATTTCAAGTTTTAAATTTTTTTAAAAATTTTAAATGGCCGCCATTTTGAAACAAAACGGCGGATGAAGCTGGCCAACGAACTCGGTCGAGACATTGGTATGTACTATGTACACACTGAATTACATCGAAATCGGTTCATAATTACGGGAGTTACAGTGTGACATAGGCCAGATATATATAAATATATATATATTACCATTAATTAAACATAACCTGCCACCGTCAATTATTATGAATTAAAGCTGTAAGTATTAAAAAAATATTATAAGAATTATTATGGAAGAAAAAAGAAAAAAGTGGACACCGACAAAAATTGAAAAGCTTATACATTGAATTACGTTATCGAGGGCACAGAATTCAATGATATAAGCAAAATGGTTGTTTTCTGTGGGAAAAATAAGCTAAAGCTAAAATTAATTTTCCCCTGTGCCCGAACAACCACTAAAATCAAGTGAATTGATTAAAAATGAAAGCAGAATAGAAACAAATAATATGAAATGGAAGAATCAATAAAACGTATTTAAATATTTATAGGATATAAAATAGAAATAATAAACACCATACCGATTAATATTTCAGTATTTTACAAAAATCCATGTGCACATGTCTTCCAGTATATCAAAAAGATTAAGGTGAATAAAACAGTTAAGAAATCACAGTAAATGATACCAAAGGATGCAGTTAATACATTTTGAAATAAAATTTGAAATACCTTGTAAAACAAATTTAATCTAATATAAAATAAATAGATATTAATTACATTATTTAAAATGCACTATTAAATTAATAGATAACAGTTTAACAATATCGTCAAAATTTAGCTAAATATACACCCTGGTGTATAATTTGTAACTGAAATGGAGCTAGAAAAATTAAAAAATATAGCAAACTGAAAGATACAATTTTGGTGCTGCCATCTATGAATAATTATATTAAACATCTATCGCAAGATAAAAATTTGCAAGCATTTGAATGTAAATAACTGTTTAAACAGCAAAACCAAACAAATCCTTATACATAGAGAATTATAGAACAACCACTAAAATCAAGTGAATTGATTAAAAATGAAAGCAGAATAGAAACAAATAATATGAAATGGAAGAATCAATAAAACGTATTTAAATATTTATAGGATATAAAATAGAAATAATAAATACCATACCGATTAATATTTCAGTATTTTACAAAAATCCATGTGCACATGTCTTCCAGTATATCAAAAAGATTAAGGTGAATAAAACAGTTAAGAAATCACAGTAAATGATACCAAAGGATGCAGTTAATACATTTTGAAATAAAATTTGAAAGACCTTGTAAAACAAATTTAATCTAATATAAGATAAATAGATATTAATTACATTATTTAAAATGCACTATTAAATTAATAGATAACAGTTTAACAATATCGTCAAAATTTAGCTAAAAATACACCCTGGTGTATAAATTATAACTGAAATGGAGCTAGAAAAATAAAAATTAAGGCAATCTGAAAATACAATTTTAGTGCTGCCATCTATTAATAATTATATTAAACATCTATCGCAAGATAAAAATTTGCAAGCTTGTGAATGTAAATAACTGTTTAAACAGCAAAACCAAACAAATCCTTATATATAGAGAATTATAAACCTAATATAAATCACACAAAGTATTTAAAACTATTGTTAATAATATTTAAAAGCATACAATATGTTCTATTAGCTAAATTATTTAAACTAAACTAAGAGTTTAAATAATGTTAGAACATTGATAATATATAGCATATATCTATATGCTATAAAACAAAATAAATTCAGTAGTAATTAATATAAATAATTATTAAAAATTATCTAAAAATTATTTTTTAATGAATTATATATAAGATATTTATAAAATGAACAGGAAATAACAAACATGTGGAAGTATATAGAAGGTTAAATAATACTTAAAATCCCATTACTTAAAACGCACAAATATAGAATGTGGATTATTTTCAGACATCCATAAAAATCCATAAAGAATGAATATGGGACATTCAAAAACATTAAACTAAGAGTGGCATACTATTAGTAATTAATATGATATTGTCCTAAGTAAATTAAAATTTAATAACAAATAATTGTAAATTAGATTAATGAATAATTAAGCTAATTATAATATTAATGAAAATCTCCAACTTACATATAAAATATCAAATCAACATACACATAAAATACATAACAAAAAAATATAGTAATAATACAAGAGCCCCGCTTTTTTTTTTTTTTTTTTTAAATAAATAATTAACCATTGCGTATTATCCAGACAACACCACCCTCCTCCGTACTCTAACATCTACCCACCCAACCATCCTATAATATTTTTTTATATTCTTTTACAATTTTTAATTTTTTATAGATATTTTTTTTATTTTATATTTTTTTGTAATTTTGTTTACGCATGTGTTAATTTGTGTTTATAGATCATGTAAGAAAAGTACTAATTGTATATTAATGAATATATGAATTTTTTTGGAAAACCATGATTTAATGCATCATAAATTAGTTTTTTAATATTATTGTTAATTAGAGGAGAAGAACATAAACATTTTATTCTATATAAATGATTAAGTATTATATTACGAAATACAGAATGATGTAGACAAGATTTAAAATTTGTAAATGTATTAACTGTGAATTTAAATTCTTTACGTTTGTCAAACAAATCTGTGATTGTTTTATTGTCTTTTATTGTAATTTTAAGATCTAAGAAGTTAATTGTATTGTTAGATAAAAGGTTTTCCGTTAATTCCAAATTAGTGGGATAATCAACTGGAAATCGAGTAATTGCAGATTGATCAGTTTCAATTAAAATGATGTCATCAATATAACGATATAAATGTAGATTATTATTAGTTAAATTGCGTTCATAATGAGATAAGTATAAGTCTGAGAGTAAACTGGAAGTACAACCGCCTTGTGGTATACCGACATGCTGTAAATATAAAGTATTATCTTGCAATATATAATTATTATAGATAATGAAGTTAGTTAAAGATTTAAAATATGCAATATCTATATAAGATGGTAATTCCAGTTTTTTATAATACTTTTTAAATAATGCATTTATAATTTTATGTAAATCTAATAGGTCTATATTATTAAAAAGATCTTTGAAGTCATATGTCGTTATATTACAAACAGAATGAAGATTTTTTAAAATCTTAACAAGTTGATAGCTATTTTTTATACAATGTGTATTATCATTGTTTGTAGTAAGTTCATATATTTGATTAAGAATTTTTAAGAGAAGTGTATTGGCTTTATTATTATATGTATTACAACCAATAGTAACAGTCCTAAATTTAATAGGAGTTTTATGAAATTTGGGAATAAGAACTAAATATGGATAATTAAAATTAGTAATATATATATATATATATATATATCAATTTTGAACGGAGGGTGGTTTCGGGGTCTGGGGGTCATGATCGATGAAAATATACCAAAATTTTTTGAAATCGCTTTCCTCCGAACGGCTGCAATAGGTAGCTTTTTTGTAAAGAAAGCTACCTAAAACGGCTCAGATATAGCAGTTTCAATTTCTATTGTGGGTGACATTTTGAAAAATCTGATTTTTTGCATGCGACAGCACTCCTATATATTAACCGATTCCGATGTGAGTGAGCATGTGCACAGCAATTACTAAGGTCTCGACCAAGTTCACTGCTTAGCCTCATCCACCGTGTTGTCTTAAAATGACAGGCACTTTAAGAAATTGCCGAATTTGGCAGCCAAATATATGTTACTTTAAAGAAAAGCAGCTTGGATAAAGCTGAGTAATTTCGCGAAATTCTCATTCATTATATTGATAAAAATTAGTATTGAATCTCCTATATTCGGTTTCCACTAAATTGAGCTTCGTGTGTTTGAATGATATAATTTGGCTTTTTTTAAATAAGGATTGTGAAAGCTACCTCTTCCTCCCGGCACTGGCCGGAAGGACTTTTTTAAAATGATCTTAATGTGTTTTTAAAGGATTTTATTGTATTTGACGCACCTGTAAGCAATGTATTTACATTTATTTGTATCTTATGAATTTTAATTACTAATCAAGGTGAATTTTGCACGGAAAAATTTTAACTTTTTATTGAATTTAAAGATGTTTATTGCTCTTAAAGGAATTGGAACAGCTTTTTATATTCCAAAATCTGTTGTTGCACGATTCCTAGAGAGAAAAGAAAGAAGGAGAAAGTTTGCAGACAAAGAAACCTATCAAAATCATGAATTTGTCAAGAAATTCTTTTCTAATGATAGTAACCTGTAAAAAAAACTTAACGATTTTAATTATTATTGTAGCATTTTGGAAACATTATAAAAATTTAAGAAAGTTTAAAATTTTAAAACATAAAGAACTAAATCGTTTTCCTTGCCAGCTTAATTTTCCTGTTTGCATACGAAAGTCCTTTGTATAAAAAATTGAGACAATAATAATAAATGTTGTAGCATTTTGGAAATATTTTATAGATAGAAGAATTTTTATTTTTTAGCATAAAGAGCAAAATCAGTGTCCTTGTTTAATTCCACTCTTTGCAAAATGCAGTAACTTGTAAGAGACAAAATAAATTTAGCCAATATAATTATTATTGATTTGGCATTTTGAAAACATGTTTTAAAATTTAACGTGCTATTTTTTAAATTTTAATTATATTTTTGATTTTTCATGTTTTTAAAACAAGCATCAAGAGAAAAATTATTTTCATGATGGGTTTCACTTTTGGGTCTAAAACTATAGTTCGGTACTATTTCACTAAATAAAATATTTAATGATTCAGGTCATATTTACTTTTCAATTTTAAAATGTATTCCTGGCTCCAATTATCTAATTTGCCTGACGTATTATGGTTATGAACAAAAGCCTAATGTACAAACTAATAAAAATCTAAGCAACATTTTAGCATGAATTTAGATGATAATTTTCTGACATAAAGTTTTAAATAGGCATACAATTTTGGTAGGTTGGGTATCATGTTTGATCCATTACTAACATAACGATTAACAATTTGTCTGAACTGAGAATGTAGCCTTTTGTTTAATATTACCTAGCTATAAATGAGGTGATTTACATGATTTATTGAAGATTTTGCAGTTTACTAACCTGCAACAGAAAAAATACAGTACCCATAACTAAAAATGCATATAAATTTGTCAGACAATGGATATTCTTATTATTTGTTTTGCAGTTATTGAGGAAAGGGGGGGGGGGGGGGTAATTTATAAACATTTGCTTTAGACAACAGACCAAACCTATTGTCGCCCAGTGAAAATTCCTTAAAATATGCTCTGCCCTACACCCTACTAAGCATGCGCAGTGCCAAGCCCGCAGCGGCAGCGGTGAAGCAATTGCGATATTTCCTACTCTAAATGAACGACTCATAAGGGAGATATCTGAACTCTCCCCTCTCTGAACCTCTCACCGCGTATGAAAAACGTGCACGTGCGTTAGCGAGTTAGCCGTTGATTTGATTGTCGCGTAATGTTATTTTTCTTGTGATCTGATATTCTTTTGGTGGTTAGTAATCAGATTTAATGGATTTAATAGACCAGCATAACTGAGCTAACATCAGTACGGTTGTTTTTCATCTTTTTTATAATTTAATTATGCGCATCATTAAATATAAATGTGGCTTATTAGAGAAATCTGATAAAATGATTACTAACTAAAAAAGATCTATAAATTCAAATATCATGAGTACTCGGGCTGCCTAATTCAAATAAAATGAGCAATTTAAAAAATTGGCTTGTTAAGACTGACGGTAGCAGTAAAACGTTTTCTGAAACTGAAAATACTGCAGCAAGAACAAGTAGTAAAAATGATTGCAATACAGATGGAGCTACTCCACCAGCCAAAAAGAAAAAATTGAATCCAGAAGAAAATGTACCTAGTGAAAACGTTGAATTGCCAGACTTTTTGACAGAAGAAAAACTAAAACGATTGAAAGATAATAATACTTGGTTAATTGTAGACAACGGTGGATTAGGTTGTTTAATCTGCAGAAAAGTAAAAGATTTAGGAGTACTTAGTGATAAAAATTTAAGACTTTCGAAAGTGTGGCAAAATTGTTCTGTCACGCCAAGTGGTAAAACGGCAGGCTCGGTACAATCCAGTTTGAGAAAAAAGATATACGAACACAAAAACAGTGATGCACATAAAAAAGCTGCAGAAATTTTGGAAAAATCAGCCAAAAAAAAAAATTGATAACAACATTGAAAATATGCACAAACCGCAATTTTCGAATACAGAAAAGATTTTTAGGACTGTGTATAAAATTGTGAAACAACAAAGACCATTTGTCGATCTTCCAGTTGACGTTGATTTGCAGAGATTAAATGGAATATCAATGGGAAATATTTTGCACTCTGATAAAACATGTGCAGAAATTGCAATACATATTGCGTGTGAAATGAAGAAAAAAATTTGCGAAGAAATAACATCTAAATGAAAAAAAGTATCTGTGGTAATAGATGAATCGACAACATTAAGTAAATCTTCTACCTTAGTTATTGTCCTCAGGACATTTTTTGGTGATTTTCCTGGTGATGCTTATGTTTTCAATCTTGATTTGATTGAACTGCAAGACACCTCAGCAAATAATATTACTTTACAATTGCTGAACACTTTGAATAAGCATGGTTTCGATGAACATTTGCTAAAAGAATGTTTTATAGGATTTGCATGTGATGGAGCATCGGTAATGTTGGGAAAAAATGCTGGAGTAGCAGCATTATTGAAACAAAAATTTCCAAATATGATAACCTGGCATTGCGCCAACCATCGGTTGGAACTTGCTGTTTCTGATACAATTAATGAAGTATCTGGGATAAATAATTTCAAAATATTTATTGATAAGTTGTATGCTTTGTACAACCAATCGCCAAAGAATCAGCGAGAACTGAAAGAAGCAGCTGCAGTACTTAATATACAGTTATTAAAAATAGGGAAGGTTTTCACTGTGCATTGGGTATCATCCAGCAGAAGAACAGTAAATGCTGTATTAAATAATTACGTTGCTCTCTGCAAACATTTTACTCAAGCCTCGAATGACCTTACAAGAGATGAAAGAGAAAGATGTAAATATAAAGGGTTACAGAAAATGTTGACAAATGTAGAATTCGTAAAAAATCTGCATATGATGGCTGATGCTTTGGAAGAACTGGCAGAACTTTCTCTATTTTTACAGAGAAGAGATATTACCCTCATCGATGCTGATAGGGCGGTTAGAACAACAGTCAGAGTATTAGATTCTATGGTGAATGATTATGGTCCTCGGCTGTCAAATGTGATGACTGATTTAAATGTGAAGAATTTTAAAGGAGTTCCCCTTCATGAAGCTACCATGAAGGCAGTTAATGTTGGTCAATTTTATAGATCTTTAGCGAATAATCTTCAAGATAGAATGATGACCACTAGATCGTCACATGTTGCACGAACTGAAACAGAACGCACAGAAAATGAAAACACATATAGCAAGTATTTGGAACATTTAAAAGTACTTGATCCAAAAACGTGGCCAAAGAACGATGACGGAGAAGTAGAGATAACATATGGGGAAGATGATGTTCGTGCATTGTGCAAGCTATTCACATTAGACGAAAAAGAAATCATTAGGGGATTTAGGCATTTCAAAACAGATGAAAAGCAAATTCCCGAAGATTTGAAACCTCTTTTCAAAGCTGTATCAACAATTGCAGTTTCAACAAGTGAATGTGAGAGAAATTTTAGTGCTATGAATGAAATATTGACACCATTGAGATGTTCGCTCTCCATTAATACTGTGGCAGCTCTGCTCTTCATTAATTCTGTTGGACCACCATTACTTCAGTTTAAACCAGAAAATTACATTCATTCCTGGTTAGCAAAAGGTCATCATTTAGCGGATGACACAAACAGCAGAAAAAGAGAACTAAAAGATGATACTACTTTTGAGTATCTTTGGAAACTGCTTTAAGATTTTGATAATACAGGATTTTGCTTAAGAAAAATTTCTGTCCTTAAGATCCTTTAAAAAAATTTTCATCAACAGGACTCTCCAGAAAATTCTTGTTATATAAAAGAACTTCCACAAAACTTTTTCATATCAAAAATGATCTCTTCTCAATTTCGATCATCTTAAAACAAACTTGAACCAGACTCAAAACACTTAGAATTGCCAAAAAACAAAAATGTTATGTAGCTATATTTATAAAGTATGTATGTATGTATACACATAATTTTGTGTCTAATTTTAATGCATTTATGTACATTCTTTGCTAAAGGACTTTGTTAAAATTCAGTTGTCTAAACAGGAACTTTATTGCTAATTTAAAATTCAGAAAGTTATGATTTGATTTTTTCACAAGTGAAAGCACCATTCATGATTTTCATGAAATACAGGACCCTGTGAAAAAAGTCTGGACAGATCCAGGTATATATATATTAATTTTAATTCATATTTATCAGTTTGATATCTGATTAACTTTTCAATTACGTACTTAAATAAACATTTATAATTATATATGGGCTTTATAAACAAGTGTATATTGCCCCTTTTCTAAGAATTTAATGTTAGTATTTATCCTGTCATTTTTACTTATTGTTTATTTTCTTTATGTAAGGCACTCCTTTAAGATAAATTCTCATGTGTCTGATTTGATATTAAATATTTTCTGTGTTTGTGGCCAAAATTTCAATTCATTTTTTTCATACCTTTTAATGAAAACTGGATTTCTTTTTTCATACTTGGCTAAGTACTTTAATATATATATATAAATAATAAAGAATTTAATAGAACATTTTTCTCTACGGTAGTAATTATTTTAATAAAAAAATTGTCTTATTTTTATTTGGGAGAAATGCATATTAATTAAAAGATATATATTATGTAAAAGAGGAAGAAATTTCAAAGAGTTAAAATATATAGAATTAAAATAAGAAAATACATTTCAGAGTTAAAATATATAGAGATAAAATAATGCACGATATTTTAATTATTTTATTGTCACATTAAATTTTGTTATTTACTGATAATTTAGAATTGTAGTGACTTTTTAAAAACATAGTCTCTGAAATTAAGAAGAAATGTCATTAATTCTTCATGCAAATAGAAAAAAAAATAATAAATTTTTATTCTCTGCCCATATGAAAATTTTTCTGATTTTGTGTTTAAATTGTGTAAACTTAATAAGTAACTAAGCTTAAAATAAATCTATTTTAATGAAGATTTAGAAAAATTCCAAGTCCGAAATATAATTTAATCTTTTACCGCAAAGTTCCTAAAATAAAATTAACTTTTATGTTCATTTTAGAGAATTTATTCCTAGATCAAAATTAAATTAATAGTTTAAAAGTATAAGATGTGGAGTCATTTATTAGTTTTCATGTAGTGAAAAATTTTCTCTTCCACTCCTTCTCCGAATAAGTGACGGACGGCGGGAGGGGTTGCACGTTGCAGAAAGAACTGGTGTTACTAGAGACGCCATATGGGAGAAGTTCTCGCTACGAGCTTGGCAATCTGCGCTAGAGGTATGCGCAATGATAAACAATTGTTGATGGCTTCTGGTTTGTTTACATTCAGCACCTGTATTCCTTTCAATGAACTTACATCCAATCTTAAACTTTAGTTACTAAATAAATATGACAGTCCACACACACATTTAAACTTTTTTATTTTAATCTTTTGTTATAACGGAGATGGAATTGTTTACATATCGCATGTTGTTACCGGCAAAGTAAAAAAACAACCTTTTAAAACTTAAATCGCTGAATAAATGTGAGTCTTCACATCCAGACTTTTAAAATTTAATTTTTTGATATAATGGAGATGGAAGCAGGCGAAATTTTGGCCTTACTGAAGACACGGACCGTTTACATTCCGCTTGTTGCTTACCGGTAAAAGGGAAAAAAAAAAATCTGCGTTTTTCGTCTTGCAAGCATATTATTTTACATGTATATAGCTTATTCTGTTCAATGTAACTTTTAAAAATTGTTTTTGTCAAGTTAAAAATAAATTTAGCTACACTTTGAAAAAAAAAATAGTCAAAAATAATTTTGAAAAATAGCGTTCCGGTTCGTGAAATTTTCCACTATAATTTTGAAATAGCGTTCCGGTTCGTGAAATTTTCCATTTCGAGCCCTGTATATATATATATATATATATATAACTAAAAGAGAAAACACAAGGAAAGCATAAGAAATAACTTTTTTTTTTTTTTTTTTTTTTTTTAATAGTAAAAGGAAAAGAGACAAGAAAAAAAAGGGGAAAGAATTACAAAAGTAATTTCCATGCTGAAGAGAGCAAAAGGAGATGATGAGAGATCATTGACAAGTTTGTCGGAATTTTTAAAAATAAAAAAATGCTTCGTGAAAATCCAAATGAGTGGGAGAGACAAGAGAATAAATAATTCTGGCCTTGGAGAAATTGAAACAGTGAAATGAAATCAAACAGTGAGAGGCAATCGAAGATTTTGAAATTTCTTGATTTGATATATTACCTCTGATGGTTGCTTAATCAGAACTTTAATGCTCTCTTAGTCTTACCAATATAACGTAAATTAGAAAAACAAGGAATAAAATAAATGCCCCACTGGTTCTCAGTAGGAATAATATCTTTCAGAGAAGTGAATTTTATTTTATTAATAGGTTTGAAGATAACTTTAAAATTGAAACGAGAAAGGGATTTTGGAAATTTTCAAACAGAAAGGAGGAGGATAAAATGGCAGAACAGCAGAGTTAAAATTAGGAGCATTATTTGAGTCAGAAAGAGAACTTTCAGGATTATTAAATTTATTCAGAGATTTATCAATTAAAGAGAGATTATAACTATACACAAGGGCAAGATATTTGAGATATTTAATTTCATTATTTAGAGCAGAAGAGTCAGAAGAAATGTGTAACACCCTAAATACAAAAGTATAAAAGGATGCCACTTTTTGTTGAGGAGGATGGTTTGAAAGAGCATGAGGAGGGAGAGATACAGTGAAAGGTTTTCTATAAAAAGAGGTAGAGAGCTGTGTAACAGCTTTCTCTGTTACATATCGGCTTTTCTTCAAAATTAATTTAAACATAACTTTATTACTTTTAAAAGATGTTGTTCTCCCCCCCCCTCCCCTCCTTGTTAAACTGAAATATGTAATATAATTCAATTCTTAAAACCGTACGATTTGTTAGCTACGTGGTTTTTTTCCCTTTCAATAAAGACTTTAATTCAATACTTTTAAATAGTCAGTTATGAGTTCAGATGCATTTAACAGTTACAAAAAAATGTGTTCTTCAAAATTATTTCCTTTCCGTTAGCACTTGTTGTTCATAAGGTGAAACAAAAAAAAATAAAAGTGCAGCTGTTCCGTAGCATTACGTCTCCATTTTTTTTCTTTTCATTGGCTTTCGCCCACATTATAAATAAGTCATTTTTAAGCACGGCTAAAATTTGGCCGTTGTAATGAAATAACAAAAAAAAAGTAAAATTTATTTTATGAGAATGTGGTCTTAGAAATCAGCTCATGTACGTTAGCTTGATTTATGTGCAATCTAAAACAGATGCCCTTTTCTCTGTATTGTGCAATATTAAGTAGCGATCATTTAAGCTAATGATTTAGATTAAGATAAACAAATCCAGATTTTCTGTTGCTATCCCAAGGAATAAAGAATAGTTATTTTGGCAACCTGTGTGTCACACGTCTGGTAAGGATACCAGATAATTTACTCTGAATTATATCGACAAACCTTTGTTCATCATCATTCAGTCATTAAATCCTTTGTAATTTGGCGATATATTGTAACGCCAACATATGTGATTTCTAACGAAAATGAGCAATTCTCTGCTGGCCTTGATTGTGCAAAGATGTAAAAAAGGGGGACCTCGGTGCTCCTTCTGTTATGGGGCTCTCTTTCCCACTTTCCTATATGAACCACCGCATTACTCTAAAATGTTTAAATAAATTTTATGTCCCATTAATTATAGTTGGAGGTTTTTTTTTTTTTTTATGCAACTCTAAGGAACCCAGAGCTGAAAATTTAGCACAAGCTGAACTGGGTGTTTCGAAACCAAGACATTAAGGAAAGGAAGAGAATTATTCTCCTCGACTTCAAGAGTAAATTGAATACAAGGATCAATAGAATTAACAAATGAGAGAAGATTAGAAAGATCCAGGTCAGAAGGAATTAAAATAAAAGTATCATCAATATATCTAAACCAGAAAGGAAATCTAGATAAACTGGAGAGTTTTTCTTCCACAAAATGCATATAAATATCACATAAAAGAGGAGAAAGTGGATTACCGATGGTCAAACCATCAGTCTGAGAATAGAAAGAATTATTAAATTGAAAGGCAGTTTGCCTGACACAAATACTAACTAATTGCTGGATTTCATCAACATCAATGGAAGAGTAATGAAATACAGGCAAAGTTCTTTAATCCGCACAAGTTGGGACCAAAGGTTGTGCAGATTATGGAATATTGCAGATTATGGAGTATTATGGATTATATCTCATTTTCTTATTTCCGGACACTATTTTAATTCTCTATTCAGTATAACATGAAAAGAAAAATATGAAATATATAATAATTTTTCTGGACACTATTTTAATTCCATATTCAGTGTAACATGAAAAGAAAAATGTGAAATATAATAATTAATTTAATATGCTATCTCAAAAAATGCATTTTTCAAATTCTTGTATTAAAACATTTATTCTATTCACTTTTATATTTAAAATTTTCATATATTTCTTTTAAAAAATCATTTTTGGATCAAGAATTTGTAAATTTGTTTAATTGCTTACATTCATTAAGCAATGTGAATTATAGAAAATTGTGGATTATGAGTGTGTGGATTATAGATCCTTGACTGTACTATTTTTGCCCTTAACTGTTTGTTTTTCTTGCCCATGGAATAAATGGTGTGGTCTTTATGTTCATGATTTTTTGACAGTTATTAAAAAAAAAAAAAAATGTTTTTCACAAGTAATATTTGCAAAGTACTTCTATGTTTAAAATGATTAATAAGCTTCTCTTTCACACGAAATTTTTTTTTTCTATGTGTTGAACAATTTATAAGCTATTAACTTTTTGTTCAAGGACATCACTCAATTGCTTGTGATAGTGGTTATTTATCAAATAAAACTGTAAATAAACAAAAGATTATCCTCTGAAATTGAACTTGAGATTAGCTTTACAAAGAATCAAATTAAAAATAACAATATATCCAGGGAAAAAAAAAAAAAAAAATCAACTTTATATCCAGTAAGTGATACAGGCTAGGGCTGTGACAGGCCTCAAGATGATTTGCCAGGCTCTGTAGACACTTTATTTATATAGAAAAATAACATTTCTTTTATTATTTATTTAAATGCATTGTTCTATTATACCACATCATATTTCAATACATTTTTTTTAATAAATATTCTGCGACATTGTTTTGTATGTTTCTAGGAGAATAATCTTAATACTACCAATATATATTTACAGTAAAATCTGCTAAGACAATATCGCAAGAAACTGAAGAAAAATTCTGTCTTAGAGGACCATCTTTTCATGTAACTGTATTGAATTATTTTTCTGGGGCTATGATTTTTTTTTATTATTATTATTTAAGAAAAATTTATGTTTGAACAAGTTTTACTGTAATTAATCTGTAGGAATCTATGGAAAGAAATTATGCAGCTAACTTTAAAACAGGGATGGAAAAATCTCTTGAAGTGTTAGGAGCTAGGCAAAAAACTTAAGTGGCAGGAAACAACGCCACAATTAGATTTAAAAAAAAAAATAATAATAACAATAATCAAAGATTACAATAGTGAGTAAAAATAACACTCATGCTTACTTTATATGTTAACCTTATAGCCATTTACATACTTAACATCTTCAGTTTTAAAATTCCAATCATTAACAGCTCTCTCAGGATTGAATTTTTTGAGTTCCATTCTGATGAATTATTATTAAATTTTGTAAACTCTCTTTTCTAATTGTTTTCTTAATTTATTTCTGATCAATTTCATATAAGAAAACCTTTTTTCATACAAAGCTGTAGAAACTTGCATAACCACTACTGTCTCTATAAGTTTATTTAAATATGGAAATGCTCTTTCATTGCTTGAGCAATTCTTTTAAAATTGTTCTGAGTTAAAATTTTTAAGTGGTTATTTTGCCAGATTTTCGAAATAGAAGTGATAATGTACTAAATATTTTTGTGAAATCTAACAAAAAATGCACAAATGTCAAAAAACTGAATTATTTCTTATGCTTCAATAAATATTTAGTAACTTCAGCCTCTTCGATACAGCTATTTGATAAATCTTCTAAAAATATAAAATTGAATTTATTGTATCCTTTTATTATATTTTCTTTGTAAATACAAATTTCGCTTATTTTACAGGTTACTTTTATTGCTTATGATAGATAGTAGGCTTATTTTAGCATTGTTACATCTCAGATAAATTTTGCTTAGCTGAAGGTTGACACAGGAAATTCTGCTATTCTAGTTCTTGTAGAACAAAAATTAGAGTAATTACCATGCCCTTCATACTCAAGTTTAAGAAATACAGTAAAAATCTGATTATCTATCTGTCACAGGACCGTCACTGTGACAAATAACTTTAGCGACAGACAGAACCCCCCCCCCCCCCCCCCCCTACACAAACAATTGCTGGCAATCAACATAGATGATTAAATTTTAGCAAAGGATGTATTGTACAGATACAAATCTAGATTACAATTTAAATTCAAAATTATAAATGGTTATTATAGCAACTTACAATGAAGGTCTACCCAAAATTCATTCTCACAAAGTTATGAAAAAATTATTGAAGAATCAATGTATGAGTACAATAAAAAATCAATCAAGTTTAGCAGTGGAACCCTGAAAGATTTCTCAGAATAAAATTTAAAAAATTCAGTCTCAGCACCAAAGCTAATGATATGTATGATTTGGTGAATTATTGATTAGCACGATTTATGAGCCAAAAATTATGAAATGCTTGTGATGTAATGATTTCAATTTTGACACTGCTTTTAAAGGATAGTAAATTTTGGCCTCTCTTTGGATTAAAATGTAACTAATAACACAGTTTATGTAAGTTTAAATAATAAAATCAATTTAAGATGACTTTCAAGCATTTAACTTTTGAACCGAATTATTAAGACATTATTTTATTTCTCTCTTCATGGGAGTCATAGCTGTGCTATTATGTCTGTGAGTTATTGAAATAATGTATAGGAAAACACTGTAATTGATACATTTACAGAACAAATCAATTTTAATTACACATTAAGAATAATTAAAATAAAGTTGATATTCTAAACACATTAAAGTACATATGGAATGGAAGGAAATTCCTGAAGGGTTGGTTGATAGAAAATTTCCAAATAATTTAATCACTTTTTTATCATCCTAATCTGTGTTAACATATTTATTTGTATACTAACATTCAAATGAAAAAAAAAATTATAATGAATAAACAGAAGTAATTTTCCTTTTTGTCTGAAATGAAATACTATTTTAAAAATCGTTAGATAAAACATGCTTGTTTAGTACAAAGTTTGTTTATTTTTCTGTTCTTGATGATAATTTACTATTATCATTTAACATAGAGAACAGACGTTTTCAGAAAGTATATTAAACTGTAATATTACATCTCCAACAAAATCTATGTTTTACCAAATAATGAAAATTTCATCATTTTTCAACTAAGGCAATAATGAGATTCTGTCCAATTCTTTTTTTACAATTTATATATATATATATATAATTAAAGAATATCTTCAATATATGTTTTACAAATTATTTGGGTATGCACTTACAGGGTTCATACTCTATTTGAATAACAAAATTCCCTGACTTTTCGAGGTTTTCCAGGCCATATTTCCTACAATTCCCTGACCAAAATTCACGACATTTTTAGAAATACGAATTACAATTCAAGATCTTAATGATTAAACTTACATCAGAAAATTAAAATAACATATAAAATTGAAAGTAAAAATTTATATCATTTGACATTTACAATATATATATATATCTATATAGACAAGCAAAACTAAAATACAGCTCAGATGGATTCAAAGTAACTTTTTATTTACATAACTGAATTTACACATATTAAACATTTAACTTTTTTTAGACTTCTACTATCATGTTATTTATTTGTGTTGTTTCAGAAGCAGTTGGTTGTGTAAAAGTTTCCTTTTTGTCTTTTAACATTTTAACTTCAGCTACAACTTTTTTATCTTTTTTTTTTTTTTTTTTTTTGTCTTGTTTCATAATTTTCATTCTTTTTCATATTTAATTATTCATGATATCTCATCCTAGCCAGACTCAACATTTCTTTCGCTTAAGTACCGACTATTTGGCGACAAATTTGCATAGCTAAAACATCTTTATGTTAAAAATGTGAATATAGCAAAAATTCTCCTTTTAAGGGAAAAATCGAAACTTTTTTGCGGACGCATCGTGAACTTGGGAGAATGTTGAAGCACGATAATGCATTAAAAAAAAATCCCTGACTTTTCCAGGTTTTAGAGTTTTTTTTTAATTTTCCCTGACAATTCCTTGTTTTCCAAGTTTTCCAGTTGCATAGGAACCCTGACTTATGACATTCCTTCTTAGCTCTCAAACAAGTACATTATACGAGGGTTGCCTTTTATGTTTTTAAAAATGACCAATAGAAGGTGCTACTGAAATTTCTCTTCAGGATATTCGTAAAATTCACATTTTTTTTTAATCTTGGAATCAGTGGCATCCTAGAAATCATCTGCGTATTTTGTTTATAGTGAGTGTTATAAAGAAACAAGTGAGTGAAAAAAATGGAAATAACTCATGAAGGTTTCCGTTGGATGATTGTTTATGATTTTAAGAAAGGCCTCACTCAACAAGAATGCTTAGTATCACTTCGTGAAACTTTTGGTAATGAAGCATCATCAGAAAAGACTGTTTACAATTGGTATGCAGAATTTCGTCATGGTCGTGCATCTGTCAGTGATGAATCTCGTGAAGGACGACCAAAATCAGTAGTGGTTCCAAACAACATCGATGCTGTGCACAAGACGATTGAAGAAGATCGGCATGTCATGTATCGTGACATAAAAGCATTCCTTGGCATATCACAGACTGCAATACATTCAATTTTGCACAAACATTTAGGTGTTAAAAAGATTTGTTCCAGATGGATTCTGCACAATTTGACAGAAGATCAAAAAGAGGCTCGTGCAAATTGGTGTAAGGAAATGCTAAAAAAATTCAAATTTGGAACTGCAAAATCCGTATACAAATTGTTACAGGTGACAAAACTTGGATATATTCGTATGAGACGGAAACTAAACAACAATCCACTGTTTGGGTGTTTCCAGATGAACCGAACCCAACGAAAGTTGTTCATTCACGAAGCACTTCCAAGAAAATGATCGCTTATTTCTTCGGCCTTACAGGACATATCGCAACCATTCCTTTAGAGGATCAAAAAACTGTTAACTGGTAAATGGTATACAGAAATTTGTTTGCCAAAAGTCATCAACGAAATCAGGAAAAACAACAAAAAATGTTGCATCATTCTTCATTACGACAATGCGAGCTCCCACACAGCACGTGAAACAACTGATTATTTGAAGGATAAAAATATTGAATTAATGTCTCATTGCCCATATTTTCCTGATTTGTTGCCTAACAACTTTTCTTGTTCCCTTATGTCAAACAAAAAATGCGTGGGCAGTGATTTTCATCACCTCAAGAAGCTGTTGATGCCTTCCAAAACTATGTTTCTGAGATATCAATTTCAGAGTGGAAAAACTGTTTCAAGAATTGGTTTGAACAGATGGAAAAGTGCAAAAATCTTAAAGGCGAATATTTTGAAAAGCAATAAAACAGCTTGTTCCCAAAAAATTCTTTTTCTCCCTACTTTTTGTAGAAACTTAAAAGGCAACCCTCGTATATACAATACAAAAAGTTCACCATATCTAAAATACAAACTGTAAAACAACCAGCTGGAACATAATAAACATACAATACATTGTTTCCAAAGTGTTTGATTATTTAACATTAATTTAAAATGAAAAGGTTAAAAAAAAGTTTGTAAAATGGAATAATGACAATAAGATTATACTTAATTAGAATTTTCATTTTTTTTTTTTTTTTTTTTTTTTTTTGGCTTCAGTTTTTCTTGCTGTATATTGCAGTTTTAGGTGTCCAGCCAGACTGCCTGTTTAGTTTTTCCACAAACCATATTATTGTCTTTTGAATAATTCCCAAAGACTTAGATCTTTCTGTGGTCGCCTTCCAGTCTAATATAATTTTATATTATAAAGCAAAAACAAGCCTGTGAGTAAAGCTGACATCATATAGGTCAAAGACAACTATAAAGATGAACTTTATAGGTGGCTTTGAACCAGATAGTATGTTCTAGGAAGATTTTGTTGGGACCCCTAATTTACATAAAAGAAGATTTATGTACTGATTTGAACATGAAAAATAGAAATGATCAGTTTAATATCGATTTCAGCACAGTTCATTTTGATAAATTAAAATAAACATAACATTATACATGCTTCTGATGTACTGTCATTCAGAAAGGAACTAAAAGCTATAGAGCTTAATTTTCAAAGACACATTGTTTCTAAATGACAAGGAAATGTGATGAAATAGTATTCTGTTAAACACAAATAAAGTTATCACTAACCATGCTTCCGAAAAACTATCTATTACAAAGTCGGAGTGAGTTCCATAAGTGGGTATGTCATCAATTGATGGTTTTTTGTTTTTGTTTTTTTAGTACAGGCTGGTACAAATCTAATGTCTGGCTTGATTTTTAGGTGATTATGTGTTCAAAGTAAAATATCTATTATTTTATGTTTCTTATTTTTTTATGGAAAGAAGTATTGAAAATTCCAACAAACAAACAACTTAGTAGACTGCAGAATTATGCAGCAAAATGTCATAATTATTTCCTGGACAATACTGAGAAAATAGTTATTAAATGCTAAATAAGTAAAAAGCTCAAAAAACAAATTGTTAGCATTTGTTATTATTACATTTGGAAACTAGCAATGACATCTCCATGTAGAAATAAACACACTTACATAATATATAAATAATAACACTTTCTCAATACAATAACATAGCAAAAAACCCATTGAGATATGCTCGGTCTACTCAGGTACTAATAAATATACTTGTGGAGCAAACATTCAAACCGTGTTTTCTCACAAAAAAATAAAAAATGAGTTATTGTTATTTTTATGAACTCTGTGTTAAATTGTACAGAAATAAATGGTATTTTTTACTAAAAAATTTTTTTTCCGATTATAAATCAATTTTAAAACTTGACGTTTCAATCAAAGAGTGTTTCCTCCAAAGCCTGCATTCAATCAAGCAGTGATTTCTCCAGTCTGCCAATCACAGTTGTCACTTAATGTGTACTTTCGAAACCTACCATACATATCACAATTGAAACGGATTGTTTTAGAGAGAAATAAGAGAACTGTTAAAGTTAAAGACTTCCAGAATTATAGATTTCAAGATCTAAATGAAGAATATGATGTAAATCTTCTTAAAAAGGGAGTTACTGTTGCCTTGTTCAAAGGGTTGTTTTAAATTATCTTCTTCTTAGCCACGCCATATCAG
Organism: Maratus speciosus; assembly: GCA_963932465.1. NCBI lineage: Eukaryota > Metazoa > Arthropoda > Arachnida > Araneae > Salticidae > Maratus > Maratus speciosus. The sequence continues at coordinate 418,813,537 of OZ010791.1, forward strand.
TTGAAAAGAACAAAGATGTTAAAAAACTTTTGACGGTAATGTATAGTGAACAGTGGCAAAATCAACCTGATGATATCTTCAAATGATACAACCACATTATCCATGATTGATAAGCCTGCAATAAAGAAGAGGGGGATGTGTGTAACTGTCTAGATGAAGATATTGGTTTTAAAATTTGAAGTGGATTTCTGGCAAACGAGTATTTATTTAATAAATGTTTAATGAATACTACTAGGTACCATAATATGTCATTTTATTTTAACAATAATCAACTGAAATTCGGTATTTATTCAAATAAAATAATGCTTTTGTATTATTTGTGAGTTAGACTTATTTCACTCAAAAAGCGTTTTATCCACTTGTCAAACAATCAAAACATGTTTCCTCCTCTGAATTCGGTCAAAACGTGATTTCTCCAAATATTAAATGCATTTTATTAATTTGTTTTATGTTTAATATCTTAGGTATGCTTGCAATTCTTTCTAGTAAACAGTAATAAAAATACATAATAAAAATGAGAATTAAATACAAGTTATTTTCTTATTTATCAGTTTTTTGTGTTTTTTGAAAATTTGTATCTAAAGGAGAAAGCATGGTTTGCATGTTTGCTCCACACTTAAATAATATATAAATAATAAAATTTTCTCAATATAACATAAACATCATAAAAAACTACTGAGATATGCTCGGTTCATTCCGGTACTAATAAAAAAATATTAATAAAATTGTAATCAATAAAATTTAACTTGCATGTTTATAAGATTCGTAAGTGAAAAATAACAGCATTAGAATACTAACTACGGCACAGACTTACTTTGTTCGCTAATTCTAGCAGATCGTTACTGCATCCTGATACAGTACCACCAGCAGCTTCAATCAGTTTATAAAGAGTATTGGGCTCAGGACTCAAATCTCGTGCTCCTGAGTCAAATTCCCAGCTTTCATGCTTTCCACTTGCACCATGACTACCTATAAAAAAGAATATATGGTTATTATTCAGCCAATATTAAAACATACTATGCAGTAAAACTTGCTAAGACAAGTATCGCAAGGCATCAGAGAAAAATTACATTTTGGAAAAGTTCTGTATTAGCAGGTTCATTCTATTTCATCTATGACATTCAAAGAAAATTTCCTTCAGATAATATCTTTCAACTAAAAATAAATTTAATTTTTATGTATGTAAAATATAAAGCTAAATTTCAAATGCAATATTTACAATGCTAGGGTTATAACTATTGGGGATACAAACATTCAAATGCATATTTTTACTGTTTTTTTTTTGTTTTGTTTTTTGTTTTGTTTTCCGCTTTAGAAAAAGAAACGATGGTTAAACAAGTATTTTCAAACTTAATACTAAATAAAAGATAGTAGATACATAAAAAACTTTTTTTTTTTTTTGTATTTATTTTACATATTCTGCTTTTTAGAAAGCTTTAAAAAAAAAAAAAAAAAAACTAGAATAGTATCTTATATTTAAACAATTATTAACACTGTTCCTTATGCCACCATTCATAAGCATGCATAAAAAGTGAATAGCTGAAGAATTCATTTAAGTAATTAAGTAAATAAATTTCACATGAAAACTTTACAACCAATCTCAGTGTGATTTCTTTTTTATCGCCCCTCTTTGAAGATCAAACTATCGCACATACATGTACATATAATGTGCTAAATCTTTTCAAAGTATACAAGCAGTATGGGTTAAAAATACTAAAAGAATTATTATTGATTTGAAATAGACTACTGCTATTCAATTACTATTTTGGTAAGTTAATAAGAAACATTATTGGTTTACGGTAAGATATTTGTTATATGGTTCATATATTTGCAATAAGAGTTAACTCAATCCCCTCATTTTTATAAGATACTAATTATTGCCCAACTAGCTACTTCTAGTAAAATAACATAAATTTCCAGAAATTCTAATTTTTATCATATGGTGATTTGTTTATCTTTTTTAACAGATTATTTGTACAAAATGTGAATTCATTAGAATGTCATTGGGGCTATGCATATATAACGTTATCAAAATTTTGCTAATTTTGGACCCCCTCCCCCCCCCCATACGATATCATCTGTTATCATTCGTCGACCCCCCCCTCCTCCCGATGTTATTGTTATCAATATCTAAATATTTTTTTTTTATCTTTTTCTTTCTTTTTATACACTGTGACATGTGATATAGACATATGATTATACATTCATTAGTGCATACTTTACAGATTCAAGGAAACAATAAAATATCAAGACATGAAATAAATTTATGTCAAATAACATCTAAAAGAGTTAGTTACTATTTAAAGGTATATAATAACAGCTTATTGTTACATAATGCAATCAAAAGTAATATTGCCTTCTTGCACTTGCCCCCTGCCCGGGAAAGTTAAAAGCAGAACTTATCAACAAAACAGTGGACAACATTCTTTGTCTTTCTTTACTGGTAAACGCAAGTATCACTTCCTACATATTATGCCCCTGATTTCTCTAGCAGCGAATTACATGCAAATAAAGCAAAAGAAAAGGAAGTTCAAACGTTGAGGTATTCCAAATTTTGGGATGGAATGATTTTATAAAAATGTAACGTCTTTAATTAGCTTTTTTTTTTAAATTTAGCTTTGTATTTTCATAAAAACATATAAAAATAGTAGTAATAATAAAAAAGGTAGCAGACTATGTCACTATTTGGATATAAAGAAAAAGTTACTGAAAAAAGAAAAGTTTGGTTGGTTCAAAAATGATAACAATATCAAAAAACAACCACTCCCCTCCCCCCAGCGATATCTTACGATATCAAGTGCCAGACCCCCCATCCCTCCTAAAATGATAACATTATATATGCACAACCCCATTTCTGCGTTTAGCAGATTTCATCTTAAACAGATAATTAACCAATTAGTTTCTAGAATTATTTCTCGAGATTCTTTACTTTTTAACATTCAACCTTTTTTGTTGCCATATATTATTAATCCCTAAGGAAATATTTGACATTTATGGTTGAATTATTGGTAGTTTTTTGCCTGACAGGAAAACCTGTCAGTGGGAAACAGCAATGTTAAATGAAGTAAAATTCGATGGGACATTACTCAAATCTAGTAACTTGGATTTTATGCAGAAAATAGTAATTTAGATTCTATGCAGATAACAAAAAAATATAGTTTGCAAGTGACAAAATGAATTGTTGTTGCTTTTACTTTTTCTGTATAAGCATTCTTTCCATGTATATGAATATTCTAAGCATAAGTGAAAAAAGTAAGTTGGCAGGATTAGATAGGGTCATCAAATGGATTAAGTGTGGGGAACTGTATTCTTAGTGCTGGGAAACAGGAAACTTTTCTATTTATAGAACAGGTTTTCATTATGCCTGTTCCATTTTAACATTTCTAACCGTATTAATGCAGTGAAGGAGTAAAGGATTGTTTCTACACTTTTAAAGGGAATTTTGTTTTTTAATTAATTCATAATTATCATTCTAAAAAATCTGTAATTAAAAAATATATTATCAGAAATTAATAATGAATACACTAAAGTAATGTCGAATTTTTTCGATAGGTGGCATTAATGTTGAATATCTCTGGTGATACTCTAATCCAATTAAACCAAACCAGAAGACATTTAAAAGGTGACATTTCATACCTTATTTAATGAAAAATGTTTCAAATTTGCCTGTGTTTCCATTGTTTGGCACTGAATTTTAAAATGGATATTCCAGGTGATCTATTTGCCATATTTTGCTTTTTTACTTCTGAAAAGGTGAGAACGTAGTTCAAGCTGGAAAACAATTGCATGATATTTATGGTGAGGAGTGTGTGTTTGTTCATTTTCATTCTTTTCATGAGATTTTGGTCTCAAAAGTTGAAGACGTTGAAATAAAAGCAATGATCAAATCTAAATGGCACTGTCTGACACAAGAGCTTGCAGCTTGGTGTATTGCAATAAAGCATTTACAACCATTTAAAACAACTTGGTTATATCAATTAACTTGATATTTGGATTCCTCATGAATTGAAGAAAATTCATCTCAGCAAATGAAACAACTGCAATTCATTGCTAAAACGGAGCTCCCAAATGGTCAGCTTTTCGAATACCAGTATTTTCTCAGAAAAATTTTCTTTTTAAGACTTTTCTTGCAAATTTTGCAGAAATCACGTTTTGAGGTTAATATTAGTGCGAATGTTGTGGAAACTTAGAAATATTGGTATTCAGTTGACAGACCATTTGGGAGCCTTGCTAAAACATAACAAAAGCAACACGTTTTAAAAGCAGGTAGTAACTGGTTATGAAATATGGATCATCCACAACATCAAACACAAAAGATCATGAAAAAATCGAGATGAATCAGCACAAAGCCCTCAAAAGCAGATATTCACCAAAGAAAGGTGATGCTGTCTGTTTGGTAGGATTATACAGGTATTGTTTATTTTGAGCTGCTCCCAAAGAAGCAAACAATTAATTTGGATGTCTACTGTCAACAACTAATAAAACTACACAAAGAAATAAACGATATAAACAGCTAGAATTGACAAATCGTAAAAGGTGTGTTGCATCAAGACAATGGCAGACCAATCACATCTTTCATCACTCATAAAAAATTACTATAGTAGGACTGGGATTCATTGGCCTTACCTACAACATAGCCTTGACCTCACACCATCATATTAATATTCATTCTGTTCTCTTAAAAATTATTTACATGGAAAAACTTTCAATTCAGAAAAGGCTAACAAAAATGAGTTGATTCAGTTTTTTTCTTTTTAAAACTGAGCTTTCTTCAAACATGGACTTATGGAGCTAGATTAATTGTGTGCAATTATGTGCAATTGTCTGCGAAAACACAATTGTGTGATTAAGTGCAATGGTAGTAACTAGTGCTGTAAAAGTAACGACTAAATGAACACCCGTATGTATTCGTTACTTTCAAATGCACTACCAGCCAAATCTCAGCCAAGTATAAATATATTCTGAACATTTCGAGAAAATATATTCAAGCATCACTTCACTATATTAAATCACACTTCTTCATATAATTATTCACAATTCCGAGAAAAATATTTTTTTCCCGACCAAACACAATTCGAGTTTTTTACTTACTAAAAGAATTCTAGCATCAATCAGTTTTTATTCGCGCTGTTTCTACATGTACTGAGCCACGTGATCTGGGCTATTTTTAGATTTCTCCCAAAGCAAAACAGGTGCAATTTCGTAACATGTGATACTAAAATATGGGAACAACTGATTTCTGAGTTCAAAGACCGAACATAAATTTGCATCTTTCCACATCAGACAATACGGCTCCATTCATGAATCAGAAAATGAAAGTAGTGTTTGAAGTTTGTTTCTTAGTTCCGCAGTAATGAGTAACGACTCATATTCAGAACTATCGATTTGGTACTTCGTATCAGAGAGAATACCCGTTACTCAGTAACGAATACATGCGGTTTGCAATACCTCTACTAGTAACAAAACTACAGTATTTATATCTGTCAAAATCAATTGTAAAGTTATTTAAATGAGACTCAGGAAAATTTCATGTATTATCAAACACATATTGATTGTATGTGTTAATAATTTTTCAACAAATTTGTAATTTTTGAGCTTAGAATAATATTCTGAGTTTTCCATAATAGAGAGTAACTTGGTATTGCTGTTAACAGTTAGGGCCATAAAAGAGGGAAATTAGAGTCAGTACAAATTACTGTGGCTTGCCTCTCTTGACCTCTTCGTTCCCTGGGTCCATATATGTGGATCTCTGTTCTGCCCCATTTTACTAATGATACTCTAATATAATTAAAATTTCAATATCAGAATGATATGTTTCGAAGTCTAAGGTTCGAACTGAGGCAAATAAATTAAAAATCTCGATCTGAAGTCAAATGGAAGAAGAAATAATTCAGTAATAATCAATAATATTGCATTAATAAACAGTAACAAAGAGGTTAAAGAGTCCATCTCAGATACTAATTAAAATAAAATAGTAAAAACATAGATTCCAATACAATTTTTTTTACATAAAATTTTCATGATCAAATAAGTAAAAAATTAAAATAAATAAATAAATAAAAAGACAGAACATGAGTTCTATAAATGGGAAACTATTATTAATAAATCACCGGTAAGTTCAACTATAGAGTGACTAAGCTGGTGAAATGTAAAAAGCCTTCAACTTTGCAGGAAGACTAAATCAGAAGTTTTACTGCATAACTCAATAAAACGATTATTAGGTGCATACAAATGTGCCAACACAAAATTTAAACAAAACCTAATGTAAAATTAATACATATCAAAACTTTAATGATTATAGGTAGATTAACAGTCATTACGTTTGAAACATTAGGGAAAAGGTTATGATTTTGAATAAAAAATAATCAGTAAGAATAGAAATTACACATTATGCTAATAAAAAATAATTTAATTTATTGTATTTCACATTATGATCCCAAAATATCAAACATTTTACATTTCAAAAGATAATTTTTTTAAAAATAAATAGTTTCACATAGGTGTATGTATACACACAGTTTGGTGTAAAAGGTCTCCAACATTTCATGAAAGCATGCATTTTGTGCATTTAATGTCTTTTTAAAAAGTAAACTTAATGGTAAAGTTTATTAATAATATATCAATTTGGAAATATTTCAGCAGAGAATTAAGAAAAATTTAAGATTTAAAATAACATTACCGCTGATCATGTATGCACAAAAAATGGAAAGGAACTGTAAAGCTAATATATACTAGTGTTGACGCTAAGCCGCTTTAGCAGGGTGCAGTGCCCAGAAGCCCTTTTTATTTCTTTTTTGCACCCAGCGGCTCTTTTAAACCCTTCCAATGCGCCCGGCTGCCCTTTTTAATACTTCCTATGCGCCCCGTGGCAGGTCAATTGATCCCGGGAAAATATCGCAAATTCTAGGGATTCTGAACAAACCAGTTCAAAATATTTTTTGTGAACAAGGTACTAGTCTGCCCTTTTTTTGGAATAGTGTTCCCTTTTTGAAAAAAATTACCCTTTCTTAGAATAGTGTTTTCTTTATCAAAAATGTGCCCTTTTTTTAGAATAGTGTTCCCTTTTTGAAAAATTCCCACCCGGTGGCCCTTTTTTTCTAGAATCAACACTATATACTTTTTATAACTTTTGTAAACTGCAAATAATTTCTAAAATCAAAAGAAGATAAGAAAAATTTTATTATATTAAATACAGGATATTTTGTTTAATTGGGACACTTAAATTCTAGCACAATCTGTCTCAATAATGTGCTGCCCAGTTATCAGAAATAAATAAATGATATTTTATTTTACTTTATTTATTATTTATTTTATTTATTTATTGACAATTTGTCCCAATTAAATAGTTATAGTTACACGAAATAACCTGAGTCTACTGTATTTTCCATTCCATGAATTTTACAATCTCAATATCATTAAAGCAAACAATAATAATGTTTTAGTACTTTTATGTTAGCGAGGTGCAGGTGATAAATCACCAAATATTGTTCTAACCAAAATCATTCATACTACATTGATTTCATTTAAAATTTAAATCTTCATTCATTTAATTTTAAAGTATACAACTTTCATTTAAAATACACGCATTTCACTCATTTCATTCAAAAAATAATAAGAAGAACTAGAGAACAGGAATTCTGCTTTTTCAGAGTTTAGTGTCGCCCCCGGCATTTCCATTACTTCATTTTCTTCTGATGGACTGATGGCTTCTATTATTATGAAACAGCCATTATAAATGAAGTGTTAGGTGAAGATGAAAGAGCAGCCGTAAAAAGTTAGAACTCTGATTTTCTGGTCAGAATGGGGGGGAAAAATGGCCATAATTTTTTTTACGGCTGCTCTTTCATCTTCACCTAACACTTCATTTATAATGGCTGTTTCATAATAATAGAAGCCACCAGTCCATCAGAAGAAAATAACTTGGTTAAGCGGGACTTTACTGCAGTACAAAACATATTTCAATTTTAAGACTTAAAAGCACACATTTCAATGATGTAAAATGACATCATTCGCACCCACTTAAGGATTCCACATTTACAATCTACTCTTAAACATCTACAGTAAAGCATGCATAGCACATCACTATCGCAAAATAATGCACAAATGCAGCAAAAAGATTCCGTCATTCAAGAAAATCGGAAAAAAAAACCCCGGCTATCTAATGATTCATAGATACTTACAATTAAATATAGTATATAATAGCTTCATTGTTTTAACAGAAATCATTCGTTTATATTTTTTTCAAAATAGCACGTATTTTAATTGCATTTTCTTTCGGTTGTTACGAGAAAATGGCAACAAAAATATATAATTACTATTTTAAAACTATTTTTCCTTTACTTTCTACAGAAATGGAGTACTTCCGTTGGCAATATTAAGCAAATGGCTCCAAAAACTACAAAAAAAATTAATATTTCAAAAATAAATGGAGATACAGTTTTCAAACAAAATGCATTTTAAAGAACTTTTCTTTTCCAATACGACGGTATAAAAATTAAAAATGTGCGATGCTTAGAAGTTTAAAAACTTGCTAAAGAGTATTTAATCATAATGCTTTGTTTTACGGCTAGCTTCTGTAAGGTAACGTTATTTTTTGGGCAAAAAATAAGCTGGGAGAAAGAAATAGCATACTATACCGGAGGCTAATAAATAATACCATAAACCAAAATACTTTATTTAAGTATCAAAACATTGTTTCTAAACATGTAAAAAATAAAAGCTGCTATTGGTGAAGAAAAAAAAACAAAAACAAAACTTATCCCCAGTTGACATAAAAATAACCATTTTTCTTAAACAGAATTCAAAACCATTTCCAAGTTGTGGTGGATAAAAAGAAATGCACCAAAAATGTGTCAAGTTTGAAAAAAAAAACAATTTTTAATATTTCTGTAAAACATACATGTAAAATAAGCACACATTTGGAAAGATCAGAAAAAATCTATAAGATGACACTATTTTTATAAGGATATCTGGATTTACCGGCAAGCTACAAGAGCTAAAATATTACAAAGTGAAAATGTGAATTGTCGCCAAATTCTGTAACCGACAGTTCCGTAAATATCCTTCTAAATTACAATCGGGCAAATGTACCTAAAACTTATCCATTCCACCAGCTTTCGAATGAGCCTACAATAAACCACATTGGTATTCAACTTCTTGAGATAGTTAGTCTTTTGTTTACAATATGTCACTGAAATCAGTGTTTGTTTAGAAAAAGAAGACTCACGAGGTGCCATGGTCAACCCTGATTTCAATTTCCTGTCTGCTTTCAGCCTGCTACATTCTCAATAAACGCAGATTTCAGTGACGTATTGTAAACAAAAGGCTAATTTCACCTGAAGTGGAATACTGATACGGTTTATTATAGGTTGTCGATTAAGAGAATTTGGCGACAATTCCCTTTTTCACTTTGCCAATGCTTCAGCTCCCGTAGCTCACTGTTAAATCCAGATATCCTTATGAAAATGGTGCTGCCTTATAGGATTTTTTCTTATCTTTCCAAATATGTCCTTATTTTGTTTGTTAATTTTACAGAAACATCACAAATTTGGCTTTTTTTCCCAGACGCTATGAATTTTTGACTCATTTCATTCTATCCACCATAACTCAGAAACGGTTAGAGATAGGACAGGATTTTTTTGTGGCGTTTTATGATCTACATGTGCTCTTATATCACCCTTTTTTATTTGGTAGATTATGTTAAATTTACCCTGTATATGCATTCTATAAGGTATATCTTGGATAAATTTTAAGGGAGAAAACATATAAACAAAAATAAAACTTTCATTGTATTATAAATATATGTCGAGTCAGGAAACGGTATGTGTCACTGACCGACGGATGTGATGCGTTAGAAGTCATATAAACAGCTCACGCCTAACAACAAGCTGATTCTGCAGTTAATGGAGCAAACTCAGCAAAAGTTATATCACAAAGTGAAATCATTGTATCAGCACTTTCATAACGTCGCATGACTAGCCACGTTGAACGATTCTCTTGTTAGAAAGTGGTTTGGTCAGCAGATATTTCCTGTTAAATACTGCCCAAAATCCTTTGTTGGCACAGACGCCTGTTTTTTGCTCATGCATACGGTCGTGCGTTTGGCCGACCGCATCTGTAATCTCATCAACCAACTTGTGTATACTCTGTAAATACTTTATCTTATTAAACAAGTATGCTTAAGTACATGTACTAGCTCCTTGACATGGGGGCTCAGCCTACTGAACGTCCAGACACCCCTAGATGGATAAAGCCCAGCCGACTGAATGCCTAATCCCTAACCGATGATTGCTGCCCTGCCTGATGCAAGCCCAGTTGTTCCTCTAGTTCCAGCGGTGACAATCCAGCCCCTAGCTGATGATAGCGGCCCTGCAGATGCAAGCCCGGTTAATTCTCTGGTTCAACGGCCTGAATTTGCAAGCCTGGATGACGACGACTCCAACCGGATCCCGGTTCCCGATGCTGAATTCACCGGTTCTAGCGTAGCAAGCCCCGACTGACGTTTGCCCGAATTTCAAGCCTTCATCCTAGATAATGTCGCCCTATGATGACCGCAGCTCCGGTACACAGCCCTCGACGATGTGTCCTGCTTCAAAGATCCTGCCTCCAAGATCTTGACAGACGCCCTCAGCGCCCGCCCCAGACAGCCGCCGGACTTGATTACGCTCGGAAGAAATTATTTCGCCCCATCTTAAGAAGAACCAAATGGACATTCTCTTTTTCTCTTCACCAAAGGTACAAGGATTCAGAAACGATGAAAATAATTTGACCTACTTACCGCAGGAAGATTGAAGCAGAGAGAGAGAGAGAACGGGAAAGAAGGAATACTTATCTTTCAGAATCTTGGTACGAGGTGCGATATTTGTTTTCTTCGATACGAAGTTACAAGTTCTACTGTAAGCGGGTGAGTGATAATTGCATTTTATGCATTTCTTTATTTTTCTTGCCATAAAAATAATCTTGGCAGATATAAATCCTATTAAGATTGCTTTGAAATCTTCTAGAGCAGACAAGATAAAGCTATTACATTTATTAATTTTTAATGAAGACAAAGGTAGGGAAAACCGAAAAAATTTAAGGGCTTTTGCGGGTTTTCCGTTTAAAATCGATGATGCAGATTTTGCTGAAAAATTAACCAAAACAATAGCAGATTTTTCGCAAATAGATTTAATTAGTATCGCGAATCTGCTGCACATTGACATGGCACAGAACAGGACATCACACATAGAATTTTAGTGGGACTCACAGATCTAGAAGCCTTAAGCACTACTTTTCCAGCACCCACGGATTCGGAAATCGAATCAAAACCCAATGATAAGACAAAGGATGCTATGCATCACCCGCCAGCTTTTGTGGCAGGAAATACTAGTAGTAGTATGCCCCTTACTGATAGCAATAATGTACCTTATACACCCCAAGCAACCCTGGCTTCCCCTAAACAATCTATCATGGAAGACGGTAGTATTTCGAGTGACGCAGCCTTAAGCCTAAAATCGTATCGTATCGTATCGTTAAAATCGTATCGTATCGTATCGTATCATAGAATTCGTAGATGGCGGAACTCATATATACAGCTAACTCGACATCAAAGAAAACGCGAAAAGCCGCCTTTTAATAACTCAGCAGATATATATCTTATTGTTCTGAATTTTCTAGAACAGTCTTATATCTGCAGTCTAATCGTATACTGAAATTTTTGCATTCCTACGTGCAGTATATTTTGAGATCTAAATAGCCATTTTTAAAGTGAAAACGTTGGTATAATATCGAGGAAGTTCCTAATTTGAAAATCTCGAAAACGGTTCTAACGATTATTTTTAAATTGATACATAATATAACTGTGATTAAGGCGAGGTGAATAACACTTTTCTTTTTTCTGGGAAAACTCTCGTTCGTTAAATAATTCGATTTTTTTTTCTCTCGAAAATGACACGGGCGATTTTTTAAAAATCAAATAAATATGTTTCAGATGAACCAAATAACAATTTACTTGTTTCCAGCAAGACTCTTGTTCGTTTTATAATGCGCATGAAAAATCGGACTATATTTCTTCGCCATTCTATGGAAATTTCACCGAAAATGCATGACACTGTATTCATGCACATGCTTTCTTTTTAACCACTTTTGGGGAGAAAAACTTTATCTTCCCACTGGCTGAGTGGCTAAGGGCCATGGTTTACTGACCTTAAGATAGGCAGTTCGATACTCGCTGGTACGTGTTTTCACATGTGAATGTTTTTTGTTTTTTTTTTTTAAAGTCTGCTAGTTGACCATTATTCTCAGTTCCTTTGTAATTTTTTTAATTGCTATTAAGTTAAATAAAATTACAATTATAATGACGCCAATTTGATGATGATTATTTCTTGGCAATTTTTCAACAATAAAAATATTACCATAAATTTTATAAATATATTTAATTTCAACCACTTTACAAAAAATATACATTAATAATTATTATTTGAATATAAATCACACGATCAGAAACGTAAAAAAATAATTCATTTCAGCTCTTCTTTTTATAATATCATTTTTTATTATTATGACGGTCAATCAAAATATAATCACTGACATCCATAATATTATTATTATTATAATTATTATTTTCCTTGCATAAAAGCTATTGTGATGTAATAATTCTTTTATAATAAATAATTTAGTTGAAATGTTTTATTTATAAATATCAATGAAGTTTGATAACCCCGAGACAATTCTTTTTATTTAACTTTGCAATATTTCCAGTTTACATAATAAGCATATCAGAATTCTGGTGTCGCCATCTTTTGACGCAATTGCGTAGTATTATAGAGAAATGTTTGATAAAAACGTTGAATTAGACAGTTTTTAAATCGAAGAATTATTTTAAGAGATATTTAATGTTAAATCTGGATAAAATTGTCTCATTAAAAAAGTCTCATAGGAAAAAAAAATATACATGGAATTTAATCCTTTTCATTCAATTTAATCATTCAATAGAAACTCGAAGTTTGCAGAGTGCATTTATTATTCTTAACTTGCCTAATTTTTTGACGGTTTATTTCAATTTTAAATTAAAATTTTCAGAATTTCCAGAGATATTTTTTACATATTTTAGAAAAGGTTATTTTAAATTGTTGCCAAATGTTAAAACAGCGCAAAGAATAATATATCCTTTAAATTAAAAATTTATTCACACGTGACTATTATAAACAGAAAAAAATCCTTTTAAATTAGAATTAAATGATAACGTGTTAAAAGCAGGAAAATATTAAACATTACGTCATAAAAATTGTTTTTACACATGCTTACTTAAAATGAAAGAAAATTATAAAATAATCAATTATTTTCAAATTAGAATTAAATGATTACGCATTAAAAGAAGGAAAACATTGAAAATTACGTCATAAAAATTATATTTACACGTGAATATTAAAAGAAAAAGAAAATTTTTAAATAATAAATTCATTGATATGTGTTAAAAGTCGTAAATGGAGGAAATTACGTCATATTGGCCAAAGTGGCCAAAACAGTTTACAAAACACATTGCAAAACAGTGTAAATTAAAAAATATATTTATATGAGAGATTTATTTCAAATTTCGAGATGATATTTTTAACTATAGTTGCTAATTTTAAGGTAGCGCAAATAATAATATTATCTTTCTAATAAAAAAAATATTTTCAGTTGAATGTTACAAAGAGAAAGGAAAGTTTGGTGAAAATTATGTCAGATTTAAAACGTTACATTTAAAATCTCTTATTTAAAATCATTTTCTTATAGCGTTGTTAAAAAATACCATAAAGCAAAGACTCTGTTGACTTAGTTCCTTTTATATTTGGTAATTTTCAAATGTTTAACTAATCTTATTTAATCAAGCAGGGAAACAGCAACTAACATCAGCTGATTCGGTTTTGAAATCCCTCAGTAAAAGGGAAACCCGTTTACAGTAAGATCGCCATTGATTTTTTAATTATACAGAGCAGCCTCGATGATCCGAGCTAATTGGGACTGTTAGTAAATCGGAATCGGAAATCTCGGTTAATAGAAACTGTGTGTAAAAACTCGCCGTGCTTGCGAATTTAACATCTCTTTTAAAAAAATATATAGAACGTTTTTTAAATAATAAAAGTAAATATATGTAAAGTTCTGTTTCACAGCTTAACAAATTTAAAAAGAAAATCAACTACCAGTAGTAAATTTTAAAATGCAAATTGAAAAATTTACGAAAGTTCACACAGCCACTGGAAACAAACCATTGTTCGCTATTGACTTCTCAGGGTCCAATGTTTCTTTGGAGTTGAGGGCTTTTGGGGGCAGAAGGGCCTGTATAGCACGGACAGTGAGCTAAAGAGTATGGTTATTTTTAAGGCTCATTCAAAAGGAAAAAAAAATCAGACTTTGTTATCGGCTCGGTTAATCCAGGTTCTACTATAATTCAATCTTCCGTAATCTTTTTAAAGCAGATCAAATTAATGGACTTTAGCACAAAGTCACATATAGCTGATAACTGCCATGCTTGTTGGCCACCTTTTTTTCAAAAAGTTTGCTTCACCTTATTCAATTAATGAGATATCTCCGATAAAATAAGTCACATTTTCCCGTTCTAAAATACTGGTATCCAAAAATCGTAGCATGTAACTGACACTACAAGTACTCATGGAACTAGACTATTTTAAGTCTGATTTTTATTATAGACTATATAAAATTATTAAAAATATATATTATGATAGGAACTAGCGGGCTTCGTCCGCTATTTACGTTACGGATATAAAAATCATGTTTTTTTTAGGGAAAAAGAAATAAAAACCTATTTGACGATAGGCTTATAAAGACACATTTTGTATTTGTTATATTTCCGGGGATGAGGAGGGGGGGGGCTATTTTGATTAAATATCGCAATTAGTCTACATGGCAGATATAATTATGACAGACACTAGCGGGCTTCGCCCCTCTATGGCGCCTTATGGGTCCAGCTTCCATAACTCAGAAACTACCTTTCGGACATCAATGCAACAGATTCCAAACGTTATAATTAACTTAATAATCACCCTATATAGCATTAAAGTAAATTTATGAGTACTGCATACTATTTTTTTATCGTAATTTCTGAAGAGAAAAAATTATTTCGGTTCCATTCTTAGGTACTGGTCTGAAAAATTTTGAAAAAGGGGGGAAGCAGGGGACATGAGACTGCTGTTTGTCAAAGAACACAACGGGCTCTGGCTTATTCAACTTGGTTTTTGATGACTTCAATTGGAAGGTGGTTTGTTTAAAAGAGTGCGTTCCCTGCCCCATGAAAATTGGAACTATTGCTGCTACATCTATGTAAGGATTTAATAATTATAAATTAACATTTTGGATTTATTAATTTAAGGATAAAGTGTTTTTAAAGGAATATCAAATGAAACCCTCTGTGCGATCTGCGATTATACTTACCCAGTTGTTTTTATATACAAACTGCTATAAGGAAAATTGTAATAAAATAGTAAAAATTAAATCTGCATTAAATTCCATAAGTATCTTTTTTTTAATCATTTTATCACTAACCTCAAAAAAGTAATGATATCAATGCAAAAACCCTTGACGGGTTAAAAGTTTCTGACGCAGCACTTTATCTTATGCTCTAAGAATTTTAAATATGGAACTTAAAAATACTGATATCAAATTTTGAGTGACGTTATGCTATTTCTTAAAAAATATATTTGTATTTATTTCACCATTTTATTTTTGTTTTATTTATAATCGCATGTGCAAAAGTTATGTTCAACATGAAAAGCTGCATAAAATTTTATTCGCTGTTGCTTTATCATTTACATCTCTCATAAATTCAAAATATGTGTTTTAAAAGATATGATATAAAATTTAAGTGACGCCTTGGTGTGACTTTAAAAGGTTTGTTTTTTAAAATTCAATTTAAATTATTTTTGACTTGGTTAAAATATTTTTTTTACATCTACACAATACTTTTAATTTTCCAATTCACTGTTAAATATATCACTTTCATTGAATCTATACTATGCATTGAAATGTATTTATTTCAATAAATTGATTTATCTTTTGTGTCACGCTATTCAAAATTGTGAGTAAGATTTATGTAAATGGTTTCTTTGCGTCATTGTGTCCAAACTACATGAAATGTATGAAAAAGGATAGTTTGACGCAAATAAACCATTTACATAAATCTTACTCACAATTTTGAATAGCGTGACACAAAAGATAAATCAATTTATTGAAATAAATACATTTCAATGCATAGTATAGATTCAATGAAAGTGATATATTTAACAGTGAATTGGAAAATTAAAAGTATTGTGTAGATGTAAAAAAAATATTTTAACCAAGTCAAAAATAATTTAAATTGAATTTTAAAAAACAAACCTTTTAAAGTCACACCAAGGCGTCACTTAAATTTTATATCATATCTTTTAAAACACATATTTTGAATTTATGAGAGATGTAAATGATAAAGCAACAGCGAATAAAATTTTATGCAGCTTTTCATGTTGAACATAACTTTTGCACATGCGATTATAAATAAAACAAAAATAAAATGGTGAAATAAATACAAATATATTTTTTAAGAAATAGCATAACGTCACTCAAAATTTGATATCAGTATTTTTAAGTTCCATATTTAAAATTCTTAGAGCATAAGATAAAGTGCTGCGTCAGAAACTTTTAACCCGTCAAGGGTTTTTGCATTGATTTCATTTACGGACATTGAGAATTTAATTCCCCCTTTCGCGGGTCAAACACAGAAAATATCCTTAATTGGTTTACACGTTTTGAAAATTTAGTGCAGTAGTTCGTCCTGTCGGAAATTCAGAAATTTATCTTTGTTGAACGTGCTTTGAAAGATTTAGCACTTTTATTTGTGCAGAGTGAACCGTACATTACCTCGTACGATAAGCTTAAAAAAGCATTAATTGCAAAGTTTTCATGTTACTCAACGCCCGCCCATACCCATAAATTACTATCATTTCGTACGCGTAATCACAGAGAAAATTCAATACAATATTTTTTGCACATGCGAGAGATTGCGACTAACGGCAATATTGATGACAACTCCCTAATGCATTATGTAATACAGGGAATAGATGGCACACCCAGACCTGCCAACCTTTGAAAATGAGAAATCGTAGCATACAAAATTAAAATTAACACGTTGAGTGCCACGTCAGTAACCGGTGACCGACACTGAACTTTTCGTTTATGCTACGCCAGTCACCAGTGATTGACACTTATAGATTGTGTAACGGGAATCTTATTTCGTGGCACAAACAGAAAGAAGACAAAATAGACTTGGCATTCAACGTGTGAATCTGGAGGTTGGTGGCGGATTTTTCGTGTTTTGCAGACATCTTTTGACATTCGTAAAAGGAATAATGTTTCAGTCTTTCAACTCAATATAGTAAATTTTTTCCTCTGAAAATTTTTATACGATTTTTAGTTTCTTCTCGTTTTGCAGCGTTTTCTTTTCTTTTTCTTTTTTTTACAATTGTAAAAGGAGCCTGGTTCCAATTTTTTAGCCCAGTGCAGTAAATTGACGAAATTCGCGAATTTTTTTTTTCCACGATCATTTCAGGATATTCACAATCCCCCCCCCCCCACCCCTCAATCATAATTATTATTTTCCTATCACGATTCTTTGTTGAAATTTGCACTTTTTACCATGAACTTTTGACGAAATTCACATTTTTTAGAGCAATCCTTTTACGAATTTTACGTTTTTTTACCACGACCCTTTGACAAAATTAGTGTGTTCTTTCTGCGGTCTTTCAGTGAAATTTGTGTTTTCTTACTGATCTTTCGATGAAGTTTTCATTTTCTTACTGATCTCTTGACGAAATTAGAGTTTTCTTTCTGCGATATTTTGACAAAATTCACGTTTTTACCACGATCCTCTGACAAAATTTATTTTCTTCTGCGACCAATTGACGAAATTGATTTTTTTACACGGTCATTTGTCGAAATTCGCGATAGTTTCCGATAGTTTGCCGATCGCAACCGATCGGCAAAATTTTCGATATCTTTTCGCGACCAATTAACAAAATTCACTACTCATTTCCACGACCTTTTAACGAAATTTGCAATATTTTTCCCTCGATAAGTTGTAATTTTTCGCGCAATCTTTTGAAGAAATGCGCAATTTCCTTCTGAACTCTTAGCGAAATTAGTGATTTTATTCAGCGACCTATTGAACATAATCACTATTTGTTTCTGAGATCCTTGACAAAATACTCGATATTTTTACACGATCGTTTGAAGAAATTCTCAATTTTTTCCGCGATCGATTCACGAATTAATTTGGGAAAATTCCATAAAGAAAAGAAATTCGTGGAATTTCAAAATTACTCGCAGAAGAATCATAGGTCTGTGAAAGAATTTGCAGGGGGAAATACGGCGCAGCAGTTTTCATTATGCAGGACTTTCCTTTTCCGCGTGCAAATCGTGCTATTTTGCACACTAGTTCAAACTTTGCCCTCAAAGAACGCCCCCAACCCCCCCCCCCCCCCCCCTGCAGAAATTCTTAAAATGGCACCCCTGTTTCTAAGGAAGGGAATTCCTGTACAAATATTTACAGAAACACGCTTCAATTGTGGTTAATACACATAAAGAGGGTTTTATGTTAAGAAGTTCGTTTTGCAGCACAGATTTTTTTTTCCCATGAGCATTTTTTTATGTCCGAATTTTCGGACTAATGACCAATTTTTTAAAACTTTCGGAAATGAATACTATGAAATTTTGGAAATTTCGAAACAAAACCACACCTGAAAAATATGCTGCGCGGGATAAAAATCACAACTAGAAACAAAAAATGCGTTTGTGTTTTTTGCAGAAAATCATAGTTTAAGACTGATTTTCGTAGCATCGTAATTTATAGGTCCAAATCGTAGCAACTATGATTTTTTCGTAGCAGTTGGCAGGTCTGCACACCCCAAAATAAAGCCATATTGTTCGGATGTACTGATTTAGCGCAATTTAAGGAAAAACTTTTGATATACGATGAAATTTGCCAATCCAGCCGCGAGTCATCCTCCCGTACTCAGAATGTTACAGCCAGTACACCACGCGTATTGCCAGTCAGACCCCAAAACAAAATTAACTGTCATAATTGCAGAGCTAACCACCTAGCCGTGAATTGTCCCAATAAAAATAAAGGTCCTAAGTGCTTTAAATGTAATTTGTTCAGACACGTAAGTCATAATTGCGGAGAGCGCACCACAGAACGCAAGACGTCCACTCAAGGCACCCCTCCTCCCAAAATTCACACAGTTGAGTGCGGTCAACCGCACAAAAATATGAAAAAATTTGTGAAAATCGCAGACATTGCAGTAGAAGCCCTGTTCGATACTGGTAGTGAAATTTCGGTGATGAGACATGATTTTTACTGTCTAATTGGCTTCCCCCCCCCCCCCCTAAGCGAAGACAGTACACATGTAGAAGGTTTTGGAAAATCTAGTATAAAACCACTAGGATCTTATCAAATGGATATACACATAGACAACACCCCATTTTCGACCAAAATCTACATTATGGATTCATCTCATATGTCAATTCCCATCATTATTGGAAGAGATATCCTGGCACAAGGTACCTTAATGTGTAATGAACACGGAATTTCCCTAGAAAAAACCCCACAAGCAACCATAAATTATATTGACGTGAGCCACAAACAAAATCCCTCTAAGACGGACACCATTAATTTAATGTTAACCAAAAAGAATATTATGATTGTCCCTAAGCATAACGAAACACTTCCCGTAGTTACTAAATCCTTAGCCGAAAACGAATTTAAGTTACAAAATTCTCCCTCCTTCGAAATCTGCTTAAATAAAGAAACTGATATTTTGTTATCAGAGGTTTCTGTCAGAATGCCCGAAAAAGTGAAAAGATCCGAATTCAAATCTCCCCCCTTAGACGACACTTTTCCTGCAGGAGTGAAAAGAATTATCCCCACCGATAGAGTATTTTTCTCTGAATTTTTAAGATCTATAACAGTACTAGCGATCATTACTATCTGTATGTTGACTCACTCACAAGTTGCACCCTCTCAAAGGAATGACCCACTTTCCAATCTCGTCATAAGTACCGTTGTTTTCATGGCCATTCTATTACCACTCTCTCAATCCAATGTTGTTCCAATACCGATAAAAAGACGAAAAAGAAGAAAACAAAAGAAAAAAAGATGCCGACAGAAAAAGTCGCATATGTAGATAAGATGTTGAATCATAAGAAGATGTATGTAGCCCAATTGGACAATTTTTTTTTTCTCTCTTTTTCATATCCTTCGTTTTTCAAGAATTTCAAGACGTTACCGTGTGTCACAGTGTTTTTTTTTCTTCAAGTGCTAGAAGAGAACAGTGTACAGCTTATATTTATCATGTGTGTGAAAAACCTTTCCAGTAATCCAACAGTGTTTTGTCAAATATTATATACAGTGTCTATTTTTTTTTTTCCTCGTGAAATGCACCTTTGATATTCAGTATTTGTGTATTGATATTTTACTTCTCATCTTCCTAAGTATTTTTCGGATGAAACTAAGACTCAACCCAAAACTGATAGTGAAGTGCGTGATTTATTATTTTTTTTTCCACTGATGTTATTTTCAAGTGTTCTTCTCAGCTTCATCATGCCTGATGGCATGACTCAAGACCTTTCACTCATGAGATTGTGACTAACTTTAAGTCCGTGATAAGACATTTTACGATGCAATGTGATAAGAAAGAAGAAAAAAAAAGGACTATTTTTTTTCCTTTAGACTATTTTTTTTTATTCCAGTAGCGACCGACATTTTCAGACAGTTCAGGATTCAAATGTACATTTTTATTTATATGATTATTTTTTGTATCAGTGTATAAGTGGTAAGTCTCTTTTTTTCAGATGATTATTTTAAATGTTTACGATAGAAGAAACGGATTATTTTTTCTACTTGTTTACTTACTGTATGAAAGTTGTACTGTTATTTTCATTTAATTAGCCTTTTCTTTTATGTGGTAAAGAAATAATTTTTTTTTAAAGAGAAAAGACTGACATATTTTATTGATGTAAAGAATCTAACTTTAGCATCATTCCTTTTTAAAGACAGATAGAAAAATTAGTTTTTTTCCCTTATTAAGATGTAACTAGTTTTTTTTAATTGTTAAATAAGACTCTTAAGAAGTATTTTAGCTTTAGTAAGATAGTTACACGAAGTTATAGTTTCTTTTGTTGTGTTTAAAGGTGATGATGAATATTTTAAGACGTATATTTTAAAGTTGAATCTTTTAAAGATGTAAGCAGAAATTTAAGTGAATTAAATTTAAGAAAGATGAATTTTTTTTCAGAAGACACAGTCTTCAAAGATGTGAAAAAAAAAAAACGCAACATCAGGAAGTGAATTTTTTGTCTGTTAAATTTTGAATTTTTTAAAGAAGCACAGGTGAATATAATAAAGCTTAATGATGTTTTAATACACTTTAATTTTTTTTTACTTATGGTTTTGATGAAAAATTAAAAAAAAAAAAGTTAGACAACTCAGAAATATGAAGAATGAAGCGGTATCATTTTAGTTTTCTATTTATGTAGTATATTTTTAATTCTTAGTAGTTACTGTTTTATATTGTGTGTAGTGGTTTGCAATTTTTATATAGTGTTAGTGTTGTTATGCATTGCTGTTCTGCGTTACACCTAGCGGTCAGAGGCTTCCCGCATCAAAATGGCCGAATGTCGAGTCAGGAAACGGTATGTGTCACAGACCGACAGATGTGATGCGTTAGAAGTCATATAAACAGCTCACGTCTAACAACAAGCTGATTCTGCAGTTAATGGAGCAAACTCAGCAAAAGTTATATCACAAAGTGAAATCATTGTATCAGCACTTTCATAATGTCGCATGACTAGCCACGTTGCATGATTCCCTTGTTAGAAAGTGGCTTGGTCAGCAGATATTTCCTGTTAAATACTGCCCAAAATCCTTTGTGGGCACAGACGCCTGTTTTTTGCTCATGCATACGGTCATGCGTTTGGCCGACCGCGTCTGTAATCTCATCAACCAACTTGTATATACTCTGTAAATACTTTATCTTATTAAACAAGTATGCTTAAGTACGTGTACTAGCTCCTTGAGATATATATATTTTTTTTTTCATTGGAACATATAGGAATCAATTAGATCTAAGATGAAAACACATGTATGAAAGATGCATAAATGAAGAACACAGAAATGGTACTTTAATGTATTGATTGTCTATTTTAAAAATTAGTTTATTTTATTTAAATAAATAAATGGTACATCATTTTCTGCATTGATTAAATCTATAAAGTTTTCTGCAGGCAATAAAAATGCAAGTTTGAAAATTATAAATGCATCCATGAGTAGTCAATATCAGAACTAGACAAATGTAGTCACTAGGTTGCCATTAGCGACCAAAATATTTTAAATGGCGATTGGAAGCATTGCATTAAGTAATCTAATGCTGATATACTTGAATGACCTTTTATTTAATGACTATAAACCAGAGAATATCATCAACAGGTGATAATTTGGATTTTTTTAAAAGACATACTGACACAAGAACATATGGCAGTTGGCAATAGGCAAGAAACAGCAAATAGGAGACTTTGAAGATCTGTGTCAGGAAAAGTGTTTGTAAAACTCTTGTCTAAAATAATGTGCCATAAAGCTGACACTTTTAGGATACTGGTCAATGTTTGTGATTAATTTCTTTCAGAAACCTGGAACTGGAGCCCGCAGCCAGAGTGCTCCAAAACATGGTACCACTACTTTACTTCTACTTTCTGCTTGAGCTAAGTGACAACACTATTTGGAAACAAATATGGCCACCAGTTGTTTACATGTGTAGTTGTACAATTTTGGTTGTTTGAAAAGTGTAGAAGAAGTTTAAGATTTTTGTGTTTAAAATTCTACCAAACTTTCTATTTTAAAAGTAAAAGCTAAAAGATGTCATATTTTCTGAACAAGCACTTCAAGTTTGATGAGAAGAAAAATGCATTTTGTCAGATCTCTAATGAAGGTAAAGGAAGAAAGAATTTGTGAGCAAAAAATTAAATGTGTAAATTAAAATCTGCAACTCAAAAGTGCGAAGTCTGAGTCAAGTTAGAGTGGTTGCCAGAGCCAGAGCCACAGTATTTTATCTAGGAGCGGAGCTGGAGCATCAAAAATTGTTCGGCTCTGGGTGACTGTTTCTTTGAAAATAATTTTCTTGAAAAAAAAAAAGGGAGATTTTAGTAAAGAACAATTGTTTTTCTTAAGGTACTGCATACTTAATTCAGTCAAGCTTTACAAAGTATATTTCCTTTTCTTATAGTTATATAGTTTCATTGAAAATTTTAATTTATATTTCTAAATTAATCTATTAACTCAGTTGAAATTTAAGGCAATTCAAGATGACTAGTCATGTACTATGCTCATGATTATTCCTTTTCAATCAATTTAAAAAAAAAAGTACTTTTAGAAAATCCATGAATTCATTTTAAAAATGAGGGGAGGGGACTGATGGTGAGGAATGGGTAAATATTTCTTACAAGCAATTAGAAACTTCTGTTAACTTTTAGAGTTTTTCAATTTGTAAAGCCCTGGTCAATATTACAATTTTAATTTTGCAATAAATACAAGAAGTTATTAATTGCCAAGTATTGCAATGCAATAATTGTTATATAACATTCTAAATACTCCCCTAGCAAATTCTTTGATAAATATTTATTGTTATTATACAACAAACTTGGATTATTTATGAAAAGTGATATTGATTATTATTTGGCGTGTTAATTGGTATTATTATTTGTGTACTTAATTAGTGATTATTATTTAGTGCAGCAATAATGGAAAGTTTACTAATGCCAAAAACATAACTACATACTAAGAATTTATCAAAGAAAAAAAAAAAACTGACTCATATTCTGAAGTTTTAGGCTAAAAATTCTAATTTTTTATCTATATTTTTAAATTAAATGTTAGAAAAATAAATCTAATATTTAGATAACAGTAGTTGAATTATAAAACATATTTTCAAAAATTAAGTTCCTAAAATAAAAAACTTAAAATATAAAGAGAATGAAAAATATTCTACAAACTACAGAATTTTTATTTTATTTTATTTTGTTGTTGTTGTTGTTGTTTTACAGACCAATAAAAATACCTAGAGTATGTTTGCAAGCAAACAGACATTTATTTTGTATAAATAACATACTATAAAATAAATATTTATTTGCAGTTTAAACTGCTTAAAGCCATTACTTTAAATTGCTGAAATTTTCAGGAATGAAAATGCAGCAGTTCAATAAAGATAATGTTTTACTAGAATCTTTTTTTTTCTCATTTCAATTAAATTAACAAATTATCTAAAAAAAATTAATACAATTTAATTTTTAATATATTTTTTAAAAACAATTTTATGTGAAAATATATGCTTTAATTATACCTACATTTACAGCATGTGTTTGAAAAAAAAAAAAAAAAAGATTATGGAATGCACTTTTCACATAAAACTACAACAAAGATAACTGTCACATTTAACTAAATAAAAAGTTTAGTATAAAAATAATATTAAATAGTTACTACTTACAATTTGGTTATAATTAAAACAAAACATAATAGATGTTTTATCCTTTATTTTAAAAAGTCTTTTTTCCATAAAATTACAAAGCAATAATTTTCTAAACAAAGGGTTATAACAAAAATTTTCCTTAAATTATATGAAGAACAGCTAAACAGAAACTTATAATAATAATAATAGTAAAATTAAAAGAATGTATCAGAAAATAAAAACTAATGAAAAATCCCAAATATCTAAAAGACAACACAGAATTTTTTTTTTTTTTTTTTTTTTTTTATTAACCTCTTGATTACGTCCACATATGCTGCGTTCATGGTAGAAACCATTGAAACTAAAGTCGGTTTCGTTGATGACATAGCCAAGGGGTTAAGTCATATAAAAAGGAGATAAATAACAGTCACAATAATAAATAATCAAAGTTCAAATGATAATGTTATAAATCAAAATATGATCTTAGAATCAGACCTTGACTATCACTACTAGTGGGCCAATTTCCAGTACTACTGCTACCAGGAGCTGGTGAAGCCTGCTGCATTGTAATAGAATGACGGCCATTTCCACTTTGGATAGAGTCACGTTCTCTAGCTTGTTCTTGAAGAGTCAAAGCATTAATTTCATTTATCAGTTGCATTCTTCTCCTGAGAAATTCACTGTATGATATTCTCCCATTTTCATCAGCACCAAGTTGTTCCATGATTTCTCCAACACAATGTTCAAGATTGAGCTGGCGGCATACAGCCAATAGATCTTGACTGCAAAACAAAGAATTTTAAAATAAGAGGATATTTATAGATTATTTTTACAGATACAAAAAAAAAAGGAAAATACACTAAATATTAACTTTTTTTTATAAAGTTAATAATTATCACCAAAAAAACTTTAATACAGTATGTGGCAAGTAGATATTTTAAGAAATACAGTAGATTTCCCTTACAACGAATTCCATTACAACAAAAAATCTCGTTACTACAAAATTTGACAAATCCCCTTTTCAAATTACATTAACCCCAATGTAGGGGAGAGAAGGGCACCTTTGAACATTTTTTTTTTTAAATCCACATATTTCTTACTTGAATTATATTTATTGAATTTTAAATATTTCGTGAGAGAAAGAATGTAATTCTGCATCATATGAAATAAAAAATTACAGTTTTTCAGATAAATTAAATATGCTGTGAGGCTTTAAAAAGCTGAAAGTTTTCTGTTAAACCTGCCCCGTGTAGGGGTACCTTTGAACAAATAAACAAAATATGAAAATATTGACAGTTTTTATTAAAAACTGCATATCTTTCCAAAATAAAAGCACATTGTTGAGACAGAACGGAGGATCCCTCCAATTATGTTTAATTGTGGCAACTTTTTTATATAATATCCTTAAAATCCCTCCAAATTGATATCTGATGCCTCTGGAAAATATATCGTATGTTATTTTTTTACAAAGAAACCTGGCATTAAGCAATTTAATCTGACCAACGTGAAGAGTTCTTTTTGCATGAAATTGGACTAAAATGAAATCATTTTCATTCCGATTGTTATCGAAAATGGATAAAACCCTCTTTTATGAAATCCTGAAATAATGTTTACCATTGTAAATGAAACAGTATAGGGTTTGTTAGACAAATCTGCTAAATCATGAATTATTGTTGTGCGTCCTGAATTTGCCTGTAATTGAAGCCCTGTATCAGTACAACTTTAATAATAAGTACAATAACACTTAATTAATCTATTAATTTTCATATTTAAAAAAAATTTTCAACAATAATATTTAGATACATCTATAACTCTTTACTTCATAGTTTTAATTGTTCAATGGTGCCCCAACTTTTCCGTTCAATGGTGCCCCATCACATGGAGTTTAGCATTACAACTATTTACTCAATTAGGTTTGAGAATTTGAATAAAGCAAATCTTGTAAGTTTAAGCTAACAATCTTTATCAGGGGTGCCATTTGAGGGGGGCTGCAGGGGGGCTATTGCCCCCCCTCAAGAAATTTGATTTTTCAGAAAATTGTCATCAGTTGTCAGACTCAAGCAAAAATTTAAAAAATGCTCAAATAATTTAAGATTTGATTGCAATAAAAACACATGCATTAAAAAAATGCTTTATGCATCAAAATTAATAATTATAAAAAAAAATTTCCTATTCGAACTTCCTTAAGGTGAGACGTATATCGTACTTTGGCTAATTTTAAAAATACATGAGAGAAATGTTCTTTTATCAATTGCTTCTCAACTGTGTACAACTTGATCATAGGAAAACTAGTTCCCTCGTGGGTAGAAATTCAGGAGTAGAGTTCTTTCAGATAGTCTTTTCTTCAGGGGTGGGGGGAGGCGAGTATAATTTAAGTTCTTAATTATCTGACTTTTCAGATTATTAGTGTCACACACATTATATTTACTGGAATCATTGCAATGTTATCAAATTATTTAAGTATTTGCTGTATTAAATCATATTGTTATATATTGTAACTCTAAAAAATTTTCAATGCCTAGGAATAGAGCCTGTGAGCAACCGACAAAACAATTTCTTCAACACAAAAACCAACAGACTTCCACCAAATCCCAAAGTTTAAGAAATTGCTCCATATTTTAACACGTTTATAATAAAGCAGTCTATAATCTTATCCCTTAAGTACAGAAATGAACACATGGGCTATTACTATAGGCCATTATTAATAGTCAAATCTATAGTTTTTCATTTGAAAAATATTCAGGACTTCCTTGTTAAAAACCATGTCAGACCGACTTCGACCGAAAGAGATAAAGCACAATTCAAAAAACTTAAAGTGCATCTCACTCGCAAGGAAGAAAATACGTCAACCTATCCTGACGCAGGACAGTAATTTCATGTAAATACGAAAACCGCTAAAAAGATTTCCATTGAAAGGCAACCCGATCCAAAATGAAAGAAAATTAATCCATATTTTAATACAATTATTCTAAAAGAAGTCTACAATTATGTCCGTAATATAAACTTTACCTTTTATGTTGAAAAATGAAGATATAGTATTCATTAATGTTCAAATATGTAGCTTTTTCGTTAGAAAAATAGGTAGGATTTCTTTGAAAAATAGTATTAACACGAACCCACCTCAAAATAGTGAAAACGCAATCCAAAACAATTAATGCTTTACCTTATCTTTACTTGCAGAAAATCACTAATGAAAAATTTCTTATCGCTATACAGTACAGAACCATTTATCCGGAATGCTTGGGGTCAGATGTAATCCGGATAACTGGTTTTTCTGGTTAACTGGTTGTGTATTAAAGCAGATTCCATTTGATAAGTTTTGTGGAATATGTGTGGTTGTGGCATTATTTCTGATTTTAAATTATTAGATTACTTGGATTAAAAATCAATGCAAGAAAGATCAAAAGTTAACCAGAGTTTAAAAGAAGGTCATTTATGGGAATCCCAATAGGAACAAAAATTCTTCTGTTTCCTCTGCATAAAAATTAAAACATCTAAAATATAACAAATAAGTTTTCTTTTCAAATACTAGATGTTGTCATCAAATTATACAATTGTTTCAAGCAAAGCTTATGTCAAACTGGCAGTGTATGACACCTTTTTCTGCAAAGATTCTGAAATCAGTCTATCAGAAATATCATTCCGGATAATTGGTTTCCGGATAAATGGTTCCATACTGTAGATCACAAAAATTGCAAATTTCGTGACCTATTCATGACGTTCGTGGGCTGATTATCTCATGACTGCTTGAATTTCACGATTCTGTTTTCACGATCATATGACGAAATTTGCGATTTTTTTTCCACGACCGTTTCACGGAATTTATTATTTTTTGCCTGCAACCTTTATCGAAATTGTTTTTTTCTTGGGACCAATATACAATATTTTTCCATGACCAACTGACGCAATTCCCAACTGACGAAATTCCACATTTGTTTCTGCGATCTTTTGACAAAATTCGCGATTCTTTACCAAGATCATTTGTTCAAATTCGTAATTATTTCTTCTACCACCAACTAATAATATTTGTAATTTTTTGCGCAATAGTTA
The DNA here is from genome assembly GCA_963932465.1 of Maratus speciosus. Taxonomy (NCBI): domain Eukaryota; kingdom Metazoa; phylum Arthropoda; class Arachnida; order Araneae; family Salticidae; genus Maratus; species Maratus speciosus. Next base: position 418,842,090 of record OZ010791.1, read on the forward strand.
CACGAATTTTTGTATCTTATTTCACGATCGTTTGACGAAATTATCTTCGATTGTTTGACTAAATTTTCGGGATTTTTTGTGCTGCAATCTTTTGACGAAATTAGCAATTTTTTTTGCAGTCCTTTTACAAAATTCGAGATTTTAGTTTGTACAGTTATTTGACGAAATCTCCGTTTCTTTTCGCGATCTCTGATGAAATTAGCAATATTTTCCATGGTCGTTTAGAGAAATTAGCAATTTTTTCCGTGATGATTTGGGGAATTTTTTTTTCAAAATTTGTGATTTTTTTCCGTGATCCATTGATAAATTGATTTTGCGGAGTTTGAAAGAAAAAAAATCGGGGACTTTCACGAAAATTAAAAAAAAATCGCAGAATAATCACATGTCAATTAAAGAAGTTAAAGGAGACAAAATCACACAGAGCTTTTTTTATTGCGCGGGATGTTATTCTCTGTGAGATTTCCGCTGTTCTGCACGTTGTGCAATTCTACACGTTCCCTGTTCCTCAAAGAAATTTTTCCTTGTCCTTCGCCAGGAAATTCTTGAAATGGCACCTCTGTAGTAAAACCTGAAAAAAAAAAAAGAAATCGAAAGGGACTAGTAAAAAGTTTCATTTTAGTCAGGTCTCTGTCTTAGCAAGTATAATTGTATAATGTATTTTCATCGAAATTTGATTTTTCCCCCTTTAGTAAAGAATTGTGTTATAGACAGGCTTCGTTTTCACAATTTTTGTTGTAATACATCTCTTTTCAGAGCTATACTATAGAGTGGATGGTTTCACAGTCTTTGAGGATACTTGTAAAAATGGAACCTATAATACATGGGTGCAAGAAGTCCATCTAAGCCATGACTGAAAACTTTTCTGAGTATTAGGAAAAACCAAATGAAAATAGATCAGAGGATTTCTATGTCTTGCATTATGGCTAAAAATTGATATCTTGCAATAAAAGAAAGCTCTTAACCCTTTGAGCTCTGATGGGTGAATTTCTTTCCACTTAATTTCAATCTCCAAATGTCACATTGGCACCAGAATATTCAACCAAATTTATTTGAAAATTGATTAATGCATTTTTTCGTGTATATTATAAGCCGAATCTTCTGCTTACAAAATACTGGTGCCAATGTGGTATTTAGGTATTTTGAAGAAATTCATCCACAGAATTCAAAGGGTTAATAGCAAAATTGCCATAATTTAAGCATATAAAGTAGAATTTACTATCAGTCAAAAATATGCCCAAGACTGAAATCAGTCCTGAGACTGAAGGTCTTGCACCCATGAGCCAAAAAATTAACATCAGTCCCTGATCAGGTGGATTTGGAGGATTCTTATCTGCAGGGGTGGGGAATTTCTAGAAAATCTTACCAGCCAAGGATTTATTTCACCAGCCAATAAAATGCAACGTACAGTTGAAAATTTTTATGACAAAATTTACGCAACTCAAAAATAGTTGGTTACTATTACTATAATGCATTTTCATATTCTTTCCCCTGTAAAATTAAGAAATATAAACAAGAGATGGTCAGTTTAATATAAAATATAACTTTTAGTACCATGTTTGCATCGCAGTAATTAGGAAAGCTCATACTAATAATACAAAAAAAAAAAAAAGAGTTTTTGCATATCTCTATAGTTTCCATTTTTCAAAGATGACCTAAAAATTCACTCGCCCTGTCAGAAAATTCACTCGCCAGGCGAGTAAAATGATGCATTTCCTGACCCCTGCTTATCTGTGGATGACAATATTCAAACATGCTCTAAAGTGTCTGATGAAGATATAATCTTGTCCATTAAAACTACATTAGACCGACAAAATGACGAAAGCAGGGATGACAATATTGATGTTACCAACGATTCAAAAGTTATCGCTTCGGAAACTCTCTCATGCTTGAGAAAATGTGTGCTTTTATTTCTCATAAAAAGAATGTTCCAGAGGAGGTATTTTCTCACATTCATTCATTGCACGCATTTTTGTTACCATCAACTACACATTCCTTTGTACAAACTAAAATCATAGGTTTTCTGCAATAATGTTCTACTAAATAAAGGTTAGTCCATAATTTTGTATTTTTAATATTGAATTTTTACTAACTTTTTCCACATTAATTTAAATAGTCTTTCATTAAAATCTTATATAATGAAAGGTAAATTTATCTTACATAATTAGTTTACGTGTATTTGTAACTCATTAGATAAATACGAGCAATTCCGTTACAACGAAATATTTTAGCGGTCCCGTGGAGTTCGTTGTAACGGAAATCTACTGTATTCATTGATTTGGCATGTTACTTAAGAATCCAAATCAATGAAAAATTTCTGAAAATATCTATTTGGCGAATGATCTGGGACAGTGCTCAGGGACTATGGATTACAAATGATATTTTGGTGGGTTGCAGTTCACGGAACGATCGGTGATCAGTCAGATCTTCAAAATTATATAATTAATTTTATTTGCTGGAATAATCAGAGGTCTGTCCAAACTTTTTCAGAGTCCTGTTTTAGTGAAAACTGTTTTTTTTTTGTTTTTTTGTTTTTGTGAAAAATCTAATTATTTTATCAGATATTTAGCTGAATAAATTCACAATAAAATATATTTATTTCTTTATTCACAATGGTTTTCTCAACTCTAAACTTGCTAGTTTCTGACATATGTATACTACTATTTTACAGGGTTGCCATTCCATAAATTATTTGAAATAGTTGCTTTAGTAGCCTCCAAAACCAAAAATAGTGGCAGTTCATGCCCAATTTAATAGCAAAATAGTTGCAAATAAATTATAATCCAAAATGGCCACAATTTTCAGATCAGGGTGGCTCATAAGTGCAAGAAATCCATTCAAGTCAAGAGTGAAAACTTTTCTGAGTGTTAGGAGTTAGATATAAAGAAATGGAGATAGGCTAATATGTCTTCTATCTTCTATGTCTTGCATTATGGCTAAAATTTGATCTTTAACTTTTACAATAAAAAAAGTGATTAAAAAATTTTTATAGAAAAATTGCTATTATTTAAGTATATAAACCAGTCAAAAATCTTCTCAAGACAAAGTCTTGCACCCATGGGGTGGCTAATAAAAAATCTTATCTAATGTGGTGGCTAGTAAAAAATCTAATCTAACGTAGTGGCAAGTAAAAAATCTAATCTGAATTCCTTTTACAAATTTTCTGACTTTTCCCTGACCTTTCCTTGAAAATGACAAAGTTTTCCTGACTACAACAACACAACACTTTATATACAATGTGCACAAATTTAATAATGTTTTTACAGTAAAATTCAATTAGTACTATCTAACAAAAAAGTAACTCCATTCCAGTTTTCATGACATTTGAGTTTGCTGCAACTTTTAGTTCAAAACACGATACAGTTCTTGTTAGTTGAAGGTGTAATGGTGATATTTATAGCATTTTGTTGATAAATGTCATGAAAGTTTTCCCTAAACTGAAATATAAGAGATATTATGTTCTCTGTTTCTGCTTACTTTTGAAATTACTTCTTTAGTAGCTCAGAGGAACAGAGTTGGTGTTATTAAGCTTTCATTTAGAGTAGTGCACCACACCATACATTATACGAAAATTTGTTGGAAAGATTATTTACAAGCAGAAATTTCAGGGGGAGGGAATTTATATAATTGATATTTATCATTAGTGCAAATCATCAAACAGGGAAAACAAATTTCAAAAATTCAATTTTTAAAAATTTTAAACTGTTTGCTATGGTGGAAGTGGGGAAAAGCAGAAATTTCGGGAGAAGGGGAGTATTTTAGATGATTGATTATTTATTTACTGTTATTAAAAAGCCACAAATATGACAGACATATATAGAGTACAAGATCAGTGCAAATCTAAAAAGGCAAGGCTTTGCATTACATACAATTTTGCGTTATATGGAAGGTATAGTCAAGGGCCGCACTAACCATTTGCCTACTCGCCGAATGTGAATACATCATGAAGTTGGCGAAAAAAAAATTATTATGGCAAAAAAGCTGGCGAAAGATTTTTCTGGGACTCCTTTGTTGTTGTAATCGTGTTTTGGAACGTAAACGAATTTCCGTTTTTAGCGCGAGTTTGGTTCGCGTACAGCCGTATTTCCAGTCCCGAAAATTAAAAAAAAAATTGGTCATCCAGTCCGGAAATACGGACATAAAAATATCACAGAAAAATTTTGCATAGAAAATAAACAATTTTGTCAAAGAATCGCGAAAACAAACACAAATTTCACCAAAAAATCGCAGAAAAATGTGAATTTCGTGCAAGGATCACTAAAAAAACGCAAATTTCGTCCAAGGATCACAAAAAAAAAAAAACGTGAATTTTTGTCAAAGAATCAAGGAAAAACTCAAATTTCGTCAAAGGATCGCGGTAAAACGTAAATTTCGTCCAAAAGATCACTAAAAAGATGCAAATTTTGTTGAAAGGTTGCGGAAAAACTCACATATTTCGTCAAAATATGGCAAAAAAATGCAAATTTCGTCAAAAGGTCGCTAAAAAACCCATAAATTTTGTCAAGAGATCGTGAAAAAATGAAAATTTTGTCAAAGATCAAGAAAAAAAAAAAAAAAACACGCAAATTTTGTCAGAAGATTACGAAAAAAAGCAAATTTCGTCAAAAGATCGCGAAAAAATCACACTTAATTTCGTCAAAAGCGCGCGAAAACACACGAATTTCGTTAAAATATCACGGAAAAACGTGAATTTCGTCTAACGGCTGCGGAAAGAACGCATAGTACATGGTGGATATCCCCCACCTCCTTCCCGTCCTCTGCTGTAACCTTTCAGAATTTATTTTTCTACTCAGAATTACCCCTGGCGTGTACATGAAGGTCCGAGAGAAATGTATGAGAAATAAAAATATGAATAAAATCTTTTATTATTCTTAATATAATAAAAACTATATTAGGAGAAATTTTTTTAAATAATTAGATAATTAAATTTCTTAGAAAATTCCTTTTAAAAATAATTATTAGGTATAAGGTTATTCAAAAGTAAACTTATGATAATAATCCTTTAACTGTTTGCAGGGCCACCCCCCTCCAGAAGATTTGAGAATTCGTGTTTTCAATGGTTAAAAAGTGCAACCCCCCTCCCCTTCCCCGAGTCACAGAAATCCCCCTGGAATAAAATGTCTGAATTCAACACTGCTTAGAAGGAATTTTTGAATTCTAGGGTTAGAATACTGCCTCATCAAGTTTGCAGTTCCTTTATGGTTTGTGTTAAAAATTTATTCCATATTTGCATTTGAGTGGTCCAAAACTTTTTACAGTAAGTAATTTTATTAGTTATATATCTGATTTTTGTTTGAACATAATGTAAAAATGTGTTGCAAAAATAAGAGGAAAAAATAAAAATTCTTTTTATAAACTTATGATTTATCAAACTTATAATAGTCTAAAATAAGATTTTTATTTTTGTGTGGAGTAATAAATTCAAATAGAAAATAAAAGTGTGCAGTATTAGAACACACAGCTGCTGTAATATGATGAGAAAATGCTTTTTTACCCATTGATAATGTCAGGGCTGCAAGGGTTATAATGATAATTATGTATATGATATATATATATACATGATATATATATGATATATATCTATATCATATATATAATATATTAATTTCCTTTGCAAAGTACCAAGTTCGGAAGCTAAGGCTTTTAATCCACGTTTGAGAATTTGCACATATCTCTTCGCCTGTCCATTTGTAGCTGGATGGTATGGAGCACTGAACGTATGTTTTACACCATGATTTTTTTAAAGTATCTCAAATTCTGCAGATGTAAACTGTTTAGCATTATCTAATACTAAAGAAATAGGAAAACCGTATCATGCAAAAAGTGAAGAGAGACAAGTAATTGTATCTTCTTTAGTTGTACTAGGAACAATAAAAACTTCTGGCCATTTACTATGGGCATCAACTACTAAAAGAAGCATTTTTCCCAGGACCAAAATAATCAATATGAATTCTTTGCCATGGAGCTGTAGGCCATTCCCAATGATATGATGTGTATCAACTTTGGGAGGATTATTTTTCAAATTTACACAAGTAGTGCAATTTCGTGCAAGATCTTCAATATCTTGGTCTGGCCACCATACACAACTATGGGCTAAAGATTTCCTTTTCAAGATACCAAAATGACCAAAGTGTAATTCTTTAAAGATTTGGTTTCTATGAATTTCTATGATAATTACCCTACATCCTTTTAAAATACAACTATGTTAAAGTGTAAATTCTTCTTGTTTACAGCCAAAAAGTAAATTTTTAGGAATTTCAGAACCTGAAATGAGGTGATGAAAAATTTGACGTAAAAGGGGATCAGATTTTGTAGAAGCAATAGATTTAGAAGTTAAAGGTAAGATAGAGAATTGATTGATTTGATGAATTTCAGATTCACCAATTGCATCATTTGAATTAAATTGTTGAGGTAAATCTTCACTACATAAAGGAAATTGTAAAAGAGCATCAACATTTCCATGTTCAGTAGTTTTCTTATAATGGATATCATATCGAAATGTTTGCAAATAAATTACATATCGTTGCATTCTAACAGCCTATAAAACAGGAATACTTTTAGAAGGAGAAAAAATAGACACTAAAGGTTTACTGTCAGTAAATAAGGTAAACCTGTTGCCATACAAATATTGAAAACATTTCTTCAGACCAAATATAATAGCTAATGCCTCTTTATCAACTTGACTACACCGTTTTTCTGCATTATATTTAAAGTTCTGGACACAAACCCAATAGGTTTTTCAGTGTTATCTGGCATCATATGCAAAAGAACTGAAGAGATACCATAAGAAAAAGCATCAGTAGCTAAAACTAAAGGTAACTTAGGATTAAAGTGAGTAAGGACCCTGTCAGACAGGGGCGTAGCTACTGCGGAGCAGTTGGAGCAAACTGCTCCAGGCGCACGAATACTAAGGGCGCAAAATTAGAAACAGCGAAATACAGATTTGTAAATATATTTGCATTTATTTATTTTTATTTTTTATAAATCAGATATTATAGATGAATCTTGTTACAAGCAGGATATTCCTATGATATTTTATCTTTTGTTTAACCTCAATTGTTTCGATTTAAAACATGTTTTTATTCATAGTTAAAAGAAATTACTTCTAATCGCGAAATTTTAATTTTGATTCATACTGTATTGCAGCCTCAAATAACTTCCACACAGTTTCACCATGCCTGATTTTTTTTTTATTTAACTTTTCCATGGACGACAGTTGAAGATTTTCAAATGTTAAAGTAATCAAAACTTATTTACAGGACTCTTATCGGTCACTTTATTAGCTACAACTATTTCCAAAAAATCTGCCTAGTACATTTCTATTGAAAATGTTTTAAAAATTTATGATGATTACTGTATGGAAATAATGGTGGCCAAAGAAGTCACCGCTGAGAAACCTATATTTACAATGTAACAGTAATGCCTTTAACAGCTATTTAATTATTTTAAGATTTGAAAAAAAAAAAAAAAAAAAAAAGGTTTGACAAGTTGAAGAAAAATACTGACTATTTTACAAATGAAAAACCAAGAAAACGAAAATTTTGAAGTTGTTTTGTTGAAACTAAACATGCACCAATACAGATTACAAAACAATAATAAGAGTCGGATCTAGGCATATTCCACGGCGACAAAATTTAGAGGGTGAGGGGGAAGTGGAAAATTAAATTTTGTGCATATTGTTTTTGAGATTTTGAAAATAAGGCGAACTTTATGCATAAGCATTTTCCTTTAAAAAGAGAGAAAGAGATAAGTATTAAATTTAGTGTTCCTTAGGACCGGATTATCGCCTATCCAAATTTAAATCATTTTTTTCGAAAAGTATTTTTTGCATTAAACTTTATTTAATCCCTGAATTTTAGGATTGAATGAGGGAAACATTTTTCAAAAATAGTAATGTGATGTTGCTTAGGCCATAATCAGGCTCTACCACACCCCCTCTTATTTTCTTACTCACCACCACCATCTGATATCACATTAGTAGTCAATGAATTTTTGAATTATAAAATGAAAAGCAAAATCTGGTGTTACTCCACTCAACTTTCGGAATAGTTTTCAGAAATACTGAGTTTTCGTTCAGAAAAGTATAATAATGAATAAAAACTTGCATCCTAATTTTAAACAAAGTTTGAAATATTACCACAGGTGATAATGACATTGTGTTTTAAAGAAAACGTGCACTCTCATTTATAAAGTTTTAAACATTTTTGTAATGACATAATTTTCAACAAATTTTCATTTTTCCCGTATTGAAACAAGGTCATAAATTATTTTAAAAAAAAGAAAAAAAAATTAGAATTTTACTAAATTAAGTCACATTTTTGCTGAGACTGGCAAGCCGGGCAATCGGCTGTGGGTCGGTGAGCCCTAAACCAGGTAAAGCTGCGTCCTCCGCAGGGTTCGCAAAAACCCGGGGTTTTTTTTAAAAAACCCAACCCACATGGGTTTTTTCATGAAAAACCCAATTTTCCCCGGGGAAAATCGGGTATTTTCAAAAGTACAATATATGTAATATGTATTCTATATTATTTATATATTATATTTACTATACATTGTCCCCTTGTATACAATATAATTGTAATACTATTTTACAAGTTATAAATTGCATAAATTATATGAATTTAAATTGTCATAAATTGCATAAATTATATGAATTTAAATTAAGTGTCAGTGTTTCTCACAAATTAGTTTTAAATATAATAGAAGATAAAAAATTGTTAATTTGCTTTAAAATCAAATAATGAATAGAATATTAATATTTAAAATATATAAGTAGGAAGAAAAAAAGGGGTAAACTAGTCAGATGTGCCAATTCCAAAACTTTCCTCTATCTCATACATGTTAATAATTCAAAATTCGCTATCCCAGTGCCTCATCTATGCCCATCACGAGGATTGTAAAATATAGGTTCATTGAATTGGATGCATTTAACAAGGAGATGTAAGTATCAATTGTTTCAAACAAATCATTGAATTTTGGAACCCACCCTCTTAGATGTCCACAACCAAAATTTCCAACCCAAACAGTATAAAATCAACACCTGTTGTTCAATTTACATCCAAGTCTAATAAGGATCTATTTACATGAAAATGAAACAGAATATTAAGTTTGATTAAATTATGTGCATTAGTTTTTGAGATATAGATTTTGCAAAAATCATGAAAAATTGAGCATATCAACATTACCTGCTGTGCAATTTACACCTAAACCTAATTGGTAACAGCTTACGTCTAACTGAATCTGAAGTTTGAAGAAAATCCATGCATTAATTCTTGAGATATTGCGGAAATCATACAAAATTCAGTACAACAGAGCCATTGTTGGGTGATATTCATCAAAAACTAATCAACACCAGTTTATATCAAGATCTAACTGAATCTAAATTTTTATTCAATTCCATACATTAGTTCTTGAGGTTAGAGTTATTGCTGAAATCATGAAAAAAAAATAGGATAACAGCGCTACCTGTTGGGCGATATACACCAAAACTTGATAAGCAACAATTTAACTTGTAACTGAATCTGAAGTTTGATGAAAATCCGTGCATTAGTTCTTGAGATAAATGCAGCGTAGCAGAACCACCTAATGGGCATTATACACCAAAAGCTAATCAGCATCAGTGTACATCAAGGTCTAACTGAATCTAAAGTTTTGTGAAATTCTGTGCATTAGTTCTTGAGATAGAGCAGCACCCACAAAATTTTTGTCACAGATATTTTCTAAAAACCATCAAATCGTCTTCAGGACCTTTTTAAAACGTATAAATCCGTCGTAAACTGGAAGTTGAAATTTTTCACAAATTAAATACTTCTTGTAAAGATAGAAGAAAGTAAAAATACATATCTTTTATTTTCATGAATATAATTCATTTGAATTTTTTATATAAAGACATTCTTATGATATTGCATTTACCTATAATTATGTACTATGTATGTATGTATGTATGTTGCCTACTATGTTCTATGTTTGTTAGTAAAGTATTTCAGTGTGCTAAAATACATTTTTATTTTACTTCGGGTGTTTATGTAATAGCTTTTATATATTAATTTTTTTCAAAATTAACTGAAATGACTTAAATTCATTAAATGTACATGTTTAAAATTTTAAATATTTCTGAAAACTGAAAAAACCCACATTATGGGTTTTTTCAAGTGGGCCCATTCTGAAAAAACTTACCGGGTTTTTTCGAACTGGGCCCAGCCTTGCGAACCCTGGTCCTCCGTCAGGTAAAGCTAATAGTAACAAAATTTCCTACAATCATTAGATTTGTTGCTTAAATTATTTAACAATTTAAAAAAGGAAAAAAAAAAAAAACTTTTTTGAAGCATTATTTTTGTTAATGGTTTTTTTCTGATTGCAAAGCAGAAGAATTGAATTTTTTTCTTGAAAGTTTTTGTTTTAGAGTATCATTAAATCTTTTTAAACTTAATGCATATTCAGTAATCTTATTACCTATGGCGAAATGATCTGCGCCAAGAATTTTCAGCTTATCTAGAACCAAAGTGCGTCGCCCTTATTTCAAAATATATATACGTATTTTATTTAGTTTGAAAAATCATTTATTATTTGTTTGAAATATGTAGACTTTGTGTAATCGTAGAATGCTGTGATTATAATTTTCCTATACAAACGTTTATTATATAATTTTTTTTTTTTTTTTTTTTGCACAAAAACATTTATAAAGACTATTTTCGGCAAATAAAAGGCAAGTCAAACATTCCTTTTCGTTAAAAATCACACTTACCTACACAGAAAAGGGCTGTTTCAATATTGTCCATAAATGTCATAATCAGAATGGCGGTCAGCTATCTTGTGTGTCTACTTACAAGGGGTTTTTTTCGCTTATTCGATTATACCCAGTTGCTAGAGGTTTTTTTAATTCTTCATACGAGAGAAGTGTTCTTACACAGAGCTTTATACAGAATTTGCTGTATAAAAATTTATTTTAAAGATATTTTGCTTTAAAATCAAATTAATAATATTTACACGTTTCTAAATATTACGAGCAGCATTGAGATTTTTTATCCTCCCACTGCAAAAAAGTTTAAAATAGGTTTAATTACTCATAACGTTCTTATTTAAAAATCTTACTTTCTTACTAAAATTCTATATACTCAGACTCATACACTAGTCACTCGCAAGCTATTTGTTAAACCAATGACAGCGTTTTTACAAATTTCTCATTTACATTTCAATATTTTCATTTTTTTTTTTTTTTTTTTTTTTTTTTTTTCATAGAATATAGGAGGTCGATGTCTAAACAGTTATCTTTATACTGTTTCGAATTTTTTTTCTAAGGACACTTTTAATTTCGGATCCGTTTCCGGTACTGAAAGCATCCCCAGAAAGAAAACCTGGAATGGTGATGGATGTTATAGATTTCTACTAGCAAGGTGATCAAATGAGTTTCTAAAATGTTGCGCCGTCCAAAAATCCAAGGTATGCGTATTTCACAATGATTGAGTCCAACCCTGTGTACAATAACGAATCTTCAGAGCACAATCACTTTTCTATCAGAATATTGGCATATAAAATTTGATCCATTTTAATCGTGGGATTTCTATGGTTAAGCAACGAGGAATTATTTTTTTTTATGAAATTACTGGTAGTAAAGTGATTGTGAATCCCTCGTCGAGCCGCTACTGTCTTGCGCGGAAAACCGATTTCACATAGGAAAGTATGTCCAAAACGTTCCGAACTACGTGAAGAAAATGGACAAGTAAAGTGAACACAGGACAAGTAAAAATTAAAGAACAAAATAAACTAAGAAACATTGTTGTATAGATAACAGATGAACATGAACAATAAAAATAATTTGATTAAGATACAAGAGGAAATGTTCAACAGAATGGTTGAAAAAATTTAGATACCAAACCTGCTAGCCGACTTTTTTTGAAAATAATACAATTCTTGAGGCAGATTTATAATATACCTTCCAACATAATCAAAAATACACCAAATCTGCTCTGGAAATCGGAAAATGTGTTTAAATCTAACATACATGCATATGTGTTGAATCATTGTAAAAATTGTCAGAACGTATTCAGAGTATTTAAAAATGTACCGTTATTTCCAGTAATTTTTAGGGTGATTATAATACTTTCCTATTTCCTTCCCTACATTGTAATGCGTATGGAAAGCAAAAATTCAATCTTGGATAATATACAGGGTGATTCAAAACGTATCGTTCAAATTTCGTGGGGAGGTAGGGAATACAGCAGGAAATCGATTTCACATAGGGAAGTATGTCCGAAACGTCATCTACATGAACAAAATGGACAAGTAAAGTGAACACAGGCCAAGTAAAAATTAAAGAAGAAAATAAACTAACAAAAAATTAATAAAATAAAAATGAAAAGAAAAAGTAAAAAAAAAAAAAAAAGGTTAAAAGAACTGGAAAGAACAAAATTAAACGAGAAGTTTCCAGGCGTCTGATAATGAAGGCGTTGAATAAAGGTCATTAACAAGATTTTTGGAGATTTTAAAGATGTAAAAGGCTTCGTGGAAGTCCAAATGAGAAATGGTAATAGGAGAAGAAATAATACTAGCTTTAGGAAAGTCAAAACAATGATTGGGACGCAATGGAAGGTTGGATACACACAGCACCCTCTACATACGCATGCGTACATTTGCGGACTTGCTTTCCTATGTAAAATCAGTTTCCTGACGTATTCCCTACCTCACCACGAAATTTGAACGATAAGATTTGAATCACCCTGTATAAGGGTGTCAATCAGGGTTATCACTGCCGATCGCCGCCGCGCCAAATGTTTCAGTTGGCAAGAAATCTGAAGATTGAAATCACCAAATTGCAAGAGATGTTTTTTTTCCTTTCGGCGACACTCTCAATGTTATTGTACAAGTAAATACTTTCTGTGTAACTCATTACTTGTGTTTTGATATTCTTAGTGTTTCATGATGGATCTATTACTACCATTATTTGAATTTGGCTAGTTTTTTTATCGAATAGCAAAATTGCTCAGAATAGTCAAAAACCAGTATGAAACTCGGTTTCATCTTTTATCGTCGTCCAGTAGCTTAATTTTCTAAATCATTAGCTGTAGAAATAAGTTCCAATAGTAAAAAAGTTTCTAAGTTGCTCTTCATCCTCTTAAAAGTAATTTATGTCAAAATAGTTAGTTTTTTAAAAGTTAGGATGTTTGCGTTTTTATTTGATCCCTGATTTCTATATATTATATTTAGTAAAATCTTCGTCGTACTTTAACAGGTAAAATAATCAAAATTTATTTTTTGTACGACCAAAACTTACTGAGCTATGATACTTTGAATTTTATGGAGTTTTAGTATTTTCTGGCACTATAAACAGAAAAACGTGTTTCATGCATTTACAAAAAGTGAAAAAAAAATAAATAAATCTTGCCAATAGTGTATCTTTTTTTTTAATTAGTATTCTACAATGCTTCGAAACCAACGAAAAGAAAAAATAGATATTAAGGACGGCAGATTGTACTGGCCCATTGGCACATTTAAAAAGAAAATATTGCCCAATTCGCAGAAAATATTGATGGGTACTTCGTACTTAAAGAATTATATTTCATTTCATTATTCATTATTTATTTTTAATTATTTGCATGTAATAATTTGTTAAAATACTTTGATTTTCAAAGTAAAGTAAGGTTTTAAATCGAATTGGGGGTATATAAATTGGTATATAAATTTTAAACTTCAAAACAAAATTGCGCAGAACTTTTTGCGAGTGACAAGAGGGCAGAGGGCGTACAACCTTTACTTGCTCCAGGGTGCTGAATATGTAGCTACGCCACTGCTGTCAGAAGTAATTTCTTTATTTATTCTTCTAAATGCTTGTTCACACTTATAAGACCAATTAAACTTAGCATTCTTTTTAAGCAAATTATTTAAAGGATTTGCAATAGTACAGATAAGTTTGGTACAAACTTAGCATAATATGTAACAATGTAACTAAGCCTAGAAAAACTTTAACCTGAGATACATTTACTGGTCTTGAAGCATCTAAAATTGCCTCAGTTTTATCTTGTGTTTTATGAATATCATGTTTATCAACTAATTAAGTATCGAAGTAATTAACACCATTTGATATAAGAGGTAGCACACGTACATATTTAACATTTAATAATTTCACAAACAATCACTTCACTTACAAGATGTCACACAACACAAGTCTAGAGACGAACATTTCTCTGATGTTTATTCCTAATGAATTGTGGGAGGAAAATTTTGGTACTGCCATCTAGACTTAATAAATTAAAACACAAACCTGATACTTACTATCTACACTTTCACACATTTGAGGTAGTAGTAGGTGCATTTTGGAATGGTGCATCTTCGTTGCTACCGCGAACATCTGATGGATGCCCTGCGTATTTCAAAACATCCGAGGTCAAATGCGCTGCCCAGGCCCACATTACAAAATGTCGGGCAACTTCATTATCAGGAAAGTCGTGACTTATTTTAAGCTTAAGGTATTTAAATGCCAATTTTTGATCACGATGATTCAGCCCTTAACAACCCAACCCCCCGTGTCTTATTAGGACTGCATTTCCAACCCTGTACCTGCTACGTGATTCTAAGTCGTCTTGTTGTACCCCATCTCTCCTAGAAATTTGTTCCTCTAGTTTTGAATCACCCTGTACATCGACGGGGAAAGTAAGCTCTTTTTGTACTATAACTTCACACCTCAGTAAGATCCGCTTAGATTCGTTAGATTCCCGGATTGCCACCATCTTAGATGTTTTGAGATTTCTTGGTGATTTTATGTTGGCGATGTTTATCGATATGTGGAACTCCGTGTGACGTGTGTGTTTGGCTTGTCGTATTTTGACAACACCTGAGAAGGTCCTTTTTGGGTTTGATTTCGTGTTGTACTATTCTGTCTTTTTGTTTTTATGTTAAATTTAATGGATTTATTTGATTGACTATGGTTTCTGTAGTCCGTTTAAATGCTCTTGCTGAAGTAATTAAGAAATTTGAGGAAATAAGGAGATTTATTTACAGAGTGTCAATGCGTATTCATAAGCCTGATTTTGAAAATGACGGTGATGCTATGACAGTACTTCATGCTTGAGCTTTGAAGAAAGCAGTCTGTTAAGGTATGTTGATAATTTTATGTATATTTGTTTGCCTTTCGAGTTTTTTGCATTTTGAGATGGCTACACAGCGAGAACTGCTGAATTTTGAGAAGGCTACACAGCGAGAAATGCTGAATCCAGTGATGTTTTTTTTTCGGTTAATGAGCGCGTAGCGCTCAACGATTATTGATTGTCACTTAAGCGAGTTTTGTTTATTATTTACATTTTATTTTCGTTAAGCCTAACATGCGTATAAACCGGTGTTAGGCGACATTTACTACTTGGCGGAAAAGGAGTTTTCACGCCAAGAAAAATTCCAAGATGGTGGCCCCGGGAATTTATGACATCTGTTCTGTAAGATCTATTCAAATTCCTCAGAGAGATAAATATTTATCGATATTGACAGTGAATTTTATATAGAAGAGAAGTAAATAAAAAGTCTGAGGATGTTCTTAAAAGGGATGTCTGTTGATAAATTGTATGGAAATTGTTCATGCTTTGGAAAAATTTATTGGAGGAAGTAGGCAAAAAATACATATCCAAAACAAAATACACGAAATTAAAATTAATGTAAGCCTGAATGTGAATGACTGCAACAGGAGTATATGTTACATCCATAAAGGACATATCACATGTTAATTTTGAGTACTAAACTATAGGAATTCTTCCATAGTCAAATTTGTCAATCCGAGGAAACTGAATATTTTATGAGTTTCCAGTTCCAGTTAATATTATATGAAATTTGAGTCGTATTACATTTGAATATGTCATGCACTTATTTCGAGTATAAAAAAATAACACGTTTATATATATATATATATAGTAAATTCTGAGTTACTTCTAGTTCTATTTTAATATTTAGGTGGAATTGCTTGATAAATTATTTGTTTGATATTCAAGTTAAATATATTAATTGATTTGAATATAAAATAATTTCTCTGTATGATAGATGAAAGAAAAATACCATTTAAATGAGAAAGTTTGTGTATAAAGTTGAAAATATCATTAAAAGCTGTGCTGTAAATAGACTTGGCATATGGTAATGGATTAGTGTCAAATCCATTACCAAATGTCAAGTCTGTTACCGCGCATTTTTTTAATGATATCTTAATATCAATATCATTTTTTCACCATACTATTGTTATTTTTTCATTCAACTAAGAAATAGAGATGTAGTTTTCTTAAAATCCAATAATTTACATTAATACATATTGTTATTACGGTACTTTTTGGTTAGCCGGGTGCCTGTGTTATATTTACATTCATATATGCACATATATGTACACATATGTATGTATATATTTATGTGTGTGCGTGTACATATATATATGTACATATATGTGCATATATATGTATATATGAATGTAAATATAACACTGGTGCTCGGCTAACCGAAAAGTACCGTTATTACTATTAGAAAAAGTTCTTGTATAATTTTCTATGTGGTCAAAACTTATGGCTTAAATGTTCCTCATTTCAATTTAATTAAGTATTATTGATAAATATCATGTTTTGAAATTTAGAGACATAAGTCACTTCAAAGTAAGTTGATTTTAGAAAATTTAAAGCTGAGTATTTTAAGTAATTTTGTATGGTAACAGACTTGACAATTTGCCTTACAAGTTAACTCTAAAATAGCATTTGCATATTAAATTATAGGTCAAGTGCATGACCAATTACTTTTTCATATACCTTACCTTTACCATAACACCTGTTTCCATTTTTAAAAGAAATTATTAAGTTTGAAAATTAAAATTCTGAAATGTAAGCAAATGCTTCAATAGTGCCTCTTTTTATGTCTAGCACTCTATGGTTTTTTTTTTTTAGAATGAATGTTCACTATACATGCAACATGATAAATAAATAAAATACACAAATGGGCACTTTTTGGTTTCACAATGACCACTTTTCATGCATACATTATTTTTCATTCACTTCTGAATTTTTTATTTATTTCATATCAGTTTTAAGCTAATTATTGTGTTGTAACTTACATTAGGAATTTTAATATACCTTTTTTTATAGGAATTTAATTCTTTTTATAAAAATATATAATCCAGATACATTTTTGTAAAAGGAATTTAATTCATCAAAAATTAAGATTATAAAAAATAGCTACTAAACTAAAACTGTCTACCTGCAACAGACTCGTAACAAAAAATTTTTATTTCTATATTCCAAAGAGAAACACAGTGCAATATCATTTGCTAAAAGCACAGAATAATATAAGAGAGATAAGTTTTATAAAACTTCACTATATTATTGTTGAAAACACAATAGAAATTTTAAGTAATAGGGTGGATGTGCCAGTAATGGACACCCCTTGATGTTTTTGGTTCATAAAAAAATAACTAATAAATATTTAGCTAATTATTTTTTTTATAATTCCCCCTTGCATGTTTTATAAAACTGGGTTATTGTTGACACTTTTAATCAAACTAATCAGGAAGCAGAAAATAATGTTTCAAAGTTTTGCTGTTTTTCTGGGAAAATCTTAATGAAGAGGCTAAGAGCTGGCTTCGTTTAATTAATTTACATATTATTTATTTTCTTGTAAAATTTTAATGTTTGAGTAGCAATAGAAAACTTAGAATTTTATATACTAACGACCATTTACAAAATTTCATTTATTTTTAAGGTTTTAAGAGTGTTTTAAGGGTGTCCATTACTGGGATGGTCAATTAGTCATTTTCCAGTAATGGACACCCCATGTAGACATTGCTAAAAATGCAATTTCAGTAACATTTATAGTGTATAAAATATTTTGACTTAACTGCTAACCTAAATAATCAAATTTAATTTTTAAATTACACTTAACCAAAATGTAATAATACCAAAACTTTTTGTTTAAGAGCACAGTCAAAGAGGGGCTCATAGGGCTTAATCCTCTCTGTTTAAATAAAAACAATTGAGTTACAGAAGCTATTAAAAAGCTATTTTCTGTCTTAAATGCTTCCTTAATCACCATTGACAAAAAAAAAAAAAAAAAAAAAAAAAAAGTAATATTAATGAAAGTTACATGTAATATTTATGAAACTAGTAAATCTGCAGATCAGTGGCCTCAAACATCAGTTCTACATATACTCATCAGTTTAAAATATTAAACTCACAGTATCATTTCTTTCATACTTGTAATATTAATTACTATAAATAATATACCATCAAGTAGTCTCTAAAAGATTGATTGTTAAAAATAGTGAAACAAAACTAAACACTAATACTCCAAAACTTTTTTTTAATTACCCTTTACATACCCCACTATTTCAATAATTTGACAGCTGTAATTGCCTGATATTTAGTATTTTAAACTATGGATCAAAAATAATTAAAACATCGATCTTCTGATAATTACAATAATTCATGCAAACAGATTGATTTCACAAATTGATTGAAAACAATTATCACAAATATTTTGTTAATTGCTGGTATCCTAATTGTTAAATTTGTTGTAAAATAACTATTTTTTTTGTTCATTAGTATGTATTCAATAAATTTTGGTTGTAAATACAGTCATAAAAACAATTATATTTATTATTTTTTATGGGGTGTCCATTACTGGAACAGAGGGTGTCCATTACTGGGCCAGAGGGTGTCCATTACTGGGCTTTTGGGTGCTTTGATATATTTCTGTTATTTAAAATTAAATTTCGATTCATATTAGGAAATGAGACTACAGGAATGGTTAAATATTGTTGATAGGTTAATATAATATTGAAAAAAACTGGAATATAATGACTATAACTATTAATAAAAAAATAAGTTTTAAAGAAATTCCTTAAGGGTGTCCATTACTGGCACATCTACCCTATGTTGGATATATAATATTCTAATAACCAACATTAGGTAGTACCTGTCAATAAAACCATCTCCATTCCCATCACAAGTCTGAAAGAGACGTCGGATGCGTTCTTCTTCAGGAGTTGATCCTGAATCACTACCACTGGAGTCACTATTTATGTCACTGGCCATGATTTATTCGAATTAAATAATGTTAATATTTACAAGAAATTTACAATCTTCCAAAGTCAAGTGCAGAAGCATGAAACATGGTGTTAAATATTTCAATTTTTCACAAGTTCAGAGAGATATTCCAAGATTAAAATCTTCTTGTGTTTTATCATTGAAAGTACAGTATCATTAAACAAATTTTATGTAAATAATTTAAAAGATCAGCAGAAATCTACGCGGGTTTACGAATACTGATCAAAAACAATGAATATTTATACGTATAGTAAAGGTATATTAACAAAAGACATTTGGCGAATATGTGTAAATATAACTATTATCATTTAATGGCATAAAAATTAATACATTAATAATGAAACATGCATAAATAAAACAAAACTATCACATCGGCTTCCATGATCAATACTTGTTTATTTTTTGTCTGCTGGTATTGCCATTTTTAAAAGGTAAATCTTGATTGGCAGAAAACATTATTTAAATATTCAGGATTCAAGCGCTCAAATGCGCCATCTGTGGGGAAAAGGATATAACATCTCGCTTCAGGAAAATCCCGTGCATTGGCTTTTGGTTAACGCTTGTGGAAAAAATCGAGAAGTTAATTAGATATAATCCTTGTCGAGGCTAACGAGAAAGACAGGCTACCGCGGTGGGTCCGATTCTTCTTTTTTTACAGACCGCTGGAGTCACGTGATGCTCTTTTCGCACACCTTCATTGGTGCATTCGAGCATCACGTGACTCCAGCGGTCTGTAAAAAAGGAAGAATCGGACCCACCGCGGTAGCCTGTCTTTCTCGTTAGCCTCGCAATCCTTGTTATATGACGTCAGAAATGCTTGTCAATGTAGGAGCCTTATTTAAACTGCAGGCTTGATGTAAATGTTTCTTTGTAATACTTCGTGGCGTACGCAATAGGCGCGCCACACACCAGGGAGACATGCAACAAAAAAGCGTGAGGCATGCGACATTTTCACCCTGCTAAGAAAGAAAAAACCGGTTTGAACAGCAGAATTTGCCTCATGTCTCACGATTATTGTCGCATGTGTCTCTGGTGTGTGGCGCGCCATACGTATGTCTCATAGTCCAAGCATATCCAAAAGCCGTCAGCACAAAAACCTAAGTTATCAAGTACAAGAAGCCCTTTATTTTATGGGAGAGTAGAAGTAGGGGAATCTAATGATCCATGTCTGCCAGAAGTGAAGTGGTGCATAAGCTAAAAATAAATACCACCAATCGTTGACTCTTAGGTTTATCATTATAGTATTTGCCCTACAACTATCCTCCATGTTTCCATACTAATAAACCTACGAGTCAACCACTGGTGGTATTAATTTTTGGCTTATGCACCACACTTCACTTCCGGCAGACATGGATCATTAATTTGGTAACCTTTTCGTTTTCTAGAGCTGTGCAATGTGACGTCACGAACAGGTTTTTGCTGCTGCTGTAAGACAGCTATCGCTACCTTTATCAATGCCTTTTCTATTTGTGTGTCCTACAGCTTTTTTCATTGTTCTCTGGTAAAAGTCACTGCTCTCTTGACACTTCTCTGCCCTCCGTCCGTGATGGATGGCAGAGATGCGCGCCAAACTGGTTTTTACTCCCGGCAAATCTCTCTCCGGAAACTTCAGTTGACCGAGAATGAAATCCCTGCCATAAAAGACATCCTTTTGGCGATGAAAGAGAGAGAACATGTTGGATTCAAAATCTGGCTGAACAAATAATCGGGTTTGGTCTCTACTCCTATCTTTCCTCTGAGATCTACTCTTCCATAAAATACAGGTATTTTTCTTGTACTTGATAACATAGGTTTCTGTGCTGTCGGCTCTTGGACTATCACACACTGAGCTCCACGGAGAGCCAATCTTTCTGCCGCGACCGCATCATACTTTCCATGCGCGTAAGTAATGAGTTTTGCCCTTATCTTAATATTAGACGCATTTTTTCAAACTTTTCCGCATATTTTTTTTTTTTATCCATTTTGGTCATTTCTACATCTTTTTGATATTTATATGAGCAATACTTTACAAATTTTCCCTTTTTTGAGCTTACATAAAATTTAATTTTTAATTAATATCAAACTAAAAATGTTCAATGAATTTAAATAAAATCTATCGTTTTTTCAATAAAAAAAAAAAATATATATATATATATCAGTGAAAATTGCAGCAATTTCGTCAAGTTTCTAAAAGAAAATCCAATTTTAAAATATAATCCTCATACTACTCTCAGTGAGGAAATGTATGTTTTGCCAAAAAATGGACCGCTGGATTGACGCCCATATTGAATGTAATGTACACCCTCAGACACAGGAAAGAAGACTTTTAGTTCGTTAATCTGAGTGTACGCCAATTCCCTCAGTATTATTGTAGCGCTATGAAGATATTCAAAAAAGCTTTTAAGGTATCTTAAACGTTTTTGAGTGGCTCGCGATCTTTCGCCAACCTGAAAGCTGTCTTAAAATCATCGAGCTCCATGTTATATATGGAGCTCAGTGCTTAAAATGAAGCGCTAGTGGATGCGCGCAACCATAACAAATGTAACTACGACCTCTGATTGGCTGACTGCAGGAGGATTTACGTTGATAATAAAAACAAAATTTTGTCTGTCTCTCTGTGTTTGTATGTGTATGCTGTTTCTAAAGAGACCGCTCCGCGTAGAACTACAAGATTTGCAGGAAGGTACCTGTATGTCGGATGTTATGCACTTTGAAACCAGTTTTTGGATTTTTTGTTTAGATTTTCTTAATTTTTTGCATGTTTTGCAGCGAATTTTCCACATTAACAAAAGGAATCCGGTTTCAATCTTTTAGCCCAATATAGTAATTTTTGTGCTCATAAATTATGTTTATTCGGAATTACTACAGCTATTTGTGAATTTTCCCGCATTTTTTATGCGATTTTTAATGTTTTGCGTTCAGGGTCGTACTGGCCCACCGGGCAACGAGGCAAATGCCCGGTGCGCCCATCGTCACTTTTTTCTTTTTTTTTTCTTTTTTTTTCTTTTTTTTTTTTTTTTTTATCTTTCTTTTAAGCACGCATTTTGAAAGGCATAAAATTTTCAAAGATTTTCATTTGGAAAATTAAAAAGTAATGCTTTTTATTTTTTAAAGTATATCATAAGCAAACTATGTGCGATCAAAGACAATTAGATAAACCAATTTCGAGATAACATAAGTTATCGACAATCAGATATGCCATTGTTACACATTGCTTCTAATAAGTGTCTAATGAGTCTGCGTCTAATACGTTTGCATATTTTCTGCGTCTAAGTATTTAGTGCCCCTGGTGTTGTGAGGTATTTTTGTATTTCTGCCTTTTGTGCAAGTATAAACGACGAAACACTGTATAAGAAACATATTCTCATTTTAAATGGATTCATTCACAGAGACTTTGATAGTCATGGCGCCCTGGTCCAGATTTTATTCAGTACCCCGAAGAATAGTAACTTCTACATAAATTAATATTGGTATTAATGATGTATTTAGTATATTTTGTGTCAAATATTCAGCACCCTGGGTGGCTGCCCGGTAGTTTGGTATTTCTGTTTTTTGTGAAAGAACAACAACAAAAAAAAAATGCCAATTTAAGACAGGGGATTTTCATTTTAATTTCATTTGGTCCCTTTGTCAGAGGCGGCTTTGGTAATCATGGCGCCCTTGGTCAATTTTTTTAGCGCCTCTGTAAAAATAAGTTTAAAAAAACTAATATCGTGTTTACGTAATAATGGCGCCCTTGGTTTTCAGCGCCTCTGTAAAAATAAATTTCAAAAAACTAATATCGTGTTTTTGTAATCATGGCGCCCTTGGTCAGATATTTTTCAGCGCCTCTGTAAAAATGCCTTTCAAAAAGCTATTATCGCGTTTTTGTACTCATGGCGCCCTTGGGCAGATTTTTTTTTTGAGCGCCTCTCTGTAAAAATAACTTTCAAAAAACTAATGTCGTGTTTTCGTAATCAATGCGCTCTTGGTGAGATTTTTTCAGCGCCCTGTAAAAATAACTTTCAGAAAACTAATATCATGCTTTTGTAATCATGGCGCCCTTGGTCAGGTTTTTTCAGCGCCTCTGTAAAAATAATTTTGAAAAACTATTATCGTGTTTTTTTAATCATGGCGCCCTTAGAGAGATTTTTTTCAGCGCATCTGTAAAAATAAATTTCAAAAACTTAATATCGTGTTTTTTAATTACGGCGCCCTTAGTCAGATTTTTTCAGCGCCTCTGTAAAAATAAGTTTTAAAAAACTAATATCGTGTTTTTGTAATCATGGCGCCCTTGGTCAGATATTTTTCAGCGCCTCTGTAAAAATCCCTTTCAAAAAACTATCATCGTGTTTTTGTAATCATGGCGCCCTTGGACAGATTTTTTTTTAGCGCCTCTGTAAAAATAAGTTTAAAAAAAACTAATACCGTGTTTTTGTAATCATGGCGCCCTTGGTCACTTGGCCAGATTTTTTTCAGCGCCTCTGCAAAAATAACTTGAAAAAAGTAGTATCGTGTTTTTGTAATAGCAACCCCCCCCCCTCCCCCCCCCACACGCACACTCCCCACAAATACACACACAAATTGATGCCCTTAGTTCTACTAAAGTGGAGCATTCCATAATTTCTTAATGATAATATAAGTGTTAGACCGCCAAGGGCGCCAAGACTAATTCTTCACAAGATTTTGCAATGGAAACTTATGTAAATTTTGCTTTTGAAAGAAGAAAATGTTAATTTTTCATATCTATTTAAAAATTCGATAATATTTTTAGTATCCGAAAAAGCCAATATGTAAAAACGTTATTTTTTTTTTAAACCGGATCTGCTTAACCTCTTTAGACTTCAAACACCACCCGAATATATAAATTGAAAAATACATATGTAATTAAAATAAATAGATAAACCACTAAAATTGTAAAAGTCCTTTTACAAAAGAATGGATAAATATAAGTAAAGAGAAGTGCAGATGTATTTTGGTTCAGTTTTCAATGCTGTTAGTCAGTAACGTGGGAGTTCCTAAGAAGACAAATTACCATTTCGGCGGGATTTCAAATCGGTTCTATAGATACCCAGTGGTTTCTGTAGTAATACCAGGTGTGACACTTTTTTTTTTATTATTATTATACCGTATTCTGGAGCTCTCTATCTTTCTGGAGAAAATAGAAATCGGCGGATGTGGAGGTATTTTCCCATGAAATACTAATTAACACACGACACATGCGCGACACGACGCGCTGTTGGTGGTTTTTTTTTTTTTTTTTCTTTTGTGCGTGTGAGTTGCGACGACCATTGTAGTTTAAAATTGGCTTATCTGAAATTAAAATAAACAGTAATTTTTAATTAAATATGACTTATTTTAGTGACTAGATGAGACAAAAGGTGGAAATTATGAAAAGCTCTCTCTCTCTCTTTTTTTTCTTTAATGCTGATTATTTGAAGAGGGTATTCAACTTTTATCGTAGAAAAATGCTGTTTTTTGATGACTGACAAAAAAAAAAAAAATCCTTAATGCACTGCATAATTATATAAGAAACTAGGGGGCTCTGCCCCCTACGAGCTACGCTCGCCAACCCCCGTTCAGGCACACCAAAATCCAAAAAGCACGCTAATTTGATCGGCTTTAAAAATATTGAATTTAAAAAAAAACAAAAGAAAAAAAAACAGTAGTGATTTTTCTGTAAACGGGTTTCCATTCGTTTTCCTTGGATTGGGACAGCATAAGACCATGAGACAGCATAAGACCAAATCTTCTGCTATTAAGAGATTCAATGGCTGTTTACGTATTTAATTAAAAAATTAGTTAAACATTTGAAAATAAGCTAATGTAAAATGAATTAAGTAAACAGTGTCCTTGTCTCCCGGTATTTTTTAACAGCGATATAAGATAGTTCTTTTAAATAATTCATTTTAAATGTATCGTTTTAAATCTGACGTAATTTACACCAAAGTTTTATTTCTCTTATTAATATTCATGTGAAAATACTTTATAGTTGTTAGAAGGAAATATTATTTGCGCTGTCTTCGAATTCACGATAATAGTTGAAAAGATTATCTCAAAATATCTCGCGCAAATATATTTTTTAATTTAAATGTTTTACCATATTTTTTGGCCATTTTAAATAATGTAATTTCTCCCCTTTACAAGTTTTAGCGCATAATAATATTTTTATTTTAACATTTTGTTTCTCTTTTAAAATTCAAGTGTGAATATGGTTCTTAGGACGTAATTTTCCTGCTTTTAACATGTGATCATTTAATTCTAATTTTAAAGTTTTTATTTCTGTTTACAATAGTCACGTGTAAATAAATTTTTAATTTGAAGTAAACATTATTGTTTCGCTGTTTATACAATTAGCAACAGTTTAAATTAATAACATTTTCTAAAATATATAAAAAAATATCTCTCGAAAAGCTGAAAATTTGAATTTAAAATAGAAATAAAACCTCAAAAAATGAGTCAAATAAAAAAAATAAATTCAATCTGCACACCGGGAACTTATAACGTATAAAATGATCTAAAAATGATTAAATTCTCATGTATAGTAGTGGTGTAGTCGAGGGGGGACGCAGGGGGACGGCGTCCCCCCACTTTTTTATTTTATTTCAAGCGTCCCCTTACTTTTTTTTTCAAGGGGGACGCTAAGGGCGCGAGGGGACGCAGATCTTCCTGATTTATTAAATGTTTAAAATAAAAAGCACATTAATAAATTAAGAATTTTATGAAGTAAAGAATTGATTTTTAAAACTATTTGAGTTTTCTTTGAGTATTCAGAAAACAAACTGAAAGGAATTGGGAAGAAAGGGATATTTACTTGCCGTTTCACCGTAATTAACAGTAGTGAAACACCTGAAATACCGCGCTAACATTAGTTCCTTCAGATGCATACATTAGTTTTACTTGGAATTTTCTAATCGAAAACTATTATCCCCCTCCTTTTCCTAACATAAAGACCCCAAAAACTCTTTGAAAAAGATCTTTATACACCGCAGTCTCCGTTTAAAAAATATCCAGATGTTTCAGTTTTGAAAGACTGGTCATGTTTTTCTCACATGGTAATTAACAACAGCATGTTTCCATTAGTCAGTAAATAAGATATTTAAAGACGTTCGGGGTAATTGTCATATCTGTCACCTACTGTTGGTTAGTAGGAGTCTCAGATGACTGATATGGTGTCTGCAATCGAATACAGAATAAATCAACAAAAGGGACACCAATGCAGATCGACAACTCCTGATATATTGCAGTGCCAAGAATCCCACAAAATCATTATCCCCCTTTCTCCTATCTTCCTGTATCATTCACATGGACAATTATTTCTTGGTTTACTATTCGGGGATTACTTCTTTAGACTGGAATAAACTACAAGCATTGGATTATTTTGAATTCCAGCTAATATCTCTGAAGTATCTGTTTTTTAAATTCTAGCCATAAAATTTTGCATCAAAATTTCAATTTTTGAAGGAAAAAATAACAATGAAACGATATAGGCAGCCAAAATTGGAAAGTATTATAATTTCTTCGAAACGTTGGTCGTCGATGATAGTATAACAATGCCGTAATGATAGATACGAAATTATCGAGCAGAATTGAGGATCAAAAGTCCGATGCAAGAGAATCGTAAGCATATTTTGAGTTTTGATCAATAATATTTTTAATTATATGCTATGTTATACCATGAATCTTTGATAAGGGTTTCATATTTTCCAAATATCAATATGTTTTTGTATAAAATTATATCTTTTGTACAATGGGATGGAAAGGAAACATGGGTGCCAGAAATGGTAGTTGAGCAGAATTGCCCCTCTTTAAATTTTCAAATTTAATTAACTAAATTTTCTTTCCCTCTCGAAAATTTCAAAAAATAACAAAGTTTGTTCTTCGCATAGGATTTAAAGTAATTGAACAGTAAAAGAAAGGATACAAAGAATTATTCATCAGGGAGAGGGTCTGTCCTCCTGAAGCCCCCGTAAAAGACTATTTTTAGTTCTGTTCTCTTTTATGTTTGTGTATTTTTTTTTCTAAACCACCGATTAAAATATATCAGGTGTGCAGAAAAAAATAGTAATATGTTTCACTAGTTCCTTTTGTAAAAAAAAGCTGATAGAAGTTTAATTTAGGAGTTTTTAATATGCGTTTTATTTGTTATATTTTTAAAATACTTTGTTTTAAAATAAAATATAGATTTTATTTAATAACGGCAATATTGTTTGAAAATGTCTGCAATCTCAATAAAATTTGCAGTAGCATAAACAATACAAAATTAAACTACAACATTTTAACACTTTCTAACATAGTTGAAAAGTTTATGACTTTGGTTCGTCATTCCGATTGCCCGTAAATAAACTTTGATTGCCACTCTATTTATATACATTATTATGATTTACTATTTACTACAAAGATTCTTTAATGAAAATGAAGTGTTTAGCACTTATAGTTCGTTTGCAGGTATACATAAAAGAATATTCCGTTAAATTATGTCCTATGGAAAGAAAATTCTTTATTTTGTATTTTAATGATGTTACACTACTTCAAACATAAAGAAATTGATATACATCACAGAAGGGCACAACAACACGCTTAATATAGAATACGTATCGTGTAGCTTCTTTCGTTTATTTACAGGGATATAGAAATAAATTACATTGTATTAATCTCGGTTTACAATAATCAGTGTTGAATTCAGACACTTTCCTCGGGGGGGGGGGGGGGTTCTGTGTCTCTGAGGGTGACATTATAGAGTTCCGAGGGGGATTGCACATTTTGACTATTCAAAACACGAAATCTCAAATCTTCCGGGGGAATGTCCCCTCCGGGCCACCTCCCGAATTCACTAATGACAGTAATTGTTTGAAAAGCGTTTTTTGAAATTTATATACGTTATTGAGGAGGGAGATAACGTCATCCACAGAAAGCATAGGGAATACATCATATCAATTTTCTTTAACAGTCTATAAGCAACATTGTAAGATGTGCTTTTTCAATCTCAACTAATTTTTATTAAACTAGGGGGCTCGGCCCCCTACGAGCTACGCTCGCCAACCCCCGTCCAGACACCGCAGGCTCTAAATGCACGCTAATTTGATCGTCTTTAAAAAGATTTCGAAAGAGTGAATTATAATTTAAAAAACAGTGGCGATCTCCCTATAAACGAATTTCTATTCACTTCTCTTTGATTGGGGAATTTTAACGCCAAATCCGCTGCGGTACTACTTGATTATCTCGTCGACCAATTTCGCCAAATTATATAAATCGCCAAACCACTCGCCAAATTATACAAATTGACATAATTTTTATTTTAAATAACGAAAGAACAAATAAATTCGTACAACATTAATAAAAATACAAATAAAACGACGAAATAAAAATAACTTGATGACGTAGACACGTGTAACAACATTTCAAAATAAGCTAATATAAAAGGAATTAAGTAAACAGAGTCTTTGTCTCCTGGTATTTTTTAACAAAGTGAAAAGAAAGTTCTTTTAAATGAGACATTTTAAATTAATCGTTTTTAATCTGACGTAATTTTTACCAAGCTATTCTTTCTCTTTTAAATAATCACGTGAAAGTACTTTTGTTAGCAACGAAACATTATTTGCGCTTTCCTAACAAAAATAGTTCAAAATATCCTCTCAAAATATTAAATAAATGTCTAGCGCAATTTCTAAATTTAAACATTTTTGCAATTTTATTTTGTGTTCATTTTATGTAATAGCTATAATGTGACGTAAATATGACGTAATTTCTCCTAAGACTTCTAACGCATGTTAATGAATTTATTATTTTACAATATTCTTTCTCTTTTAAAATTCACGCGTATACTTTTTATGACGTAATTTTTAATAAGTTCCTGCTTTTTATACGTAATTATTTAATTCTAATTTGAAAGTTTTTTTCCTGCTTATAATAGTCACGTGTAAATAAATTTTCAATTTGAAGCAAACATTATTGATTGCACATTTTATACAGTTGGCAACAGTTCAAATTAGTGCAATATCTGAAATCTGTAAAAAATATCTCTAGAAATGCTGAAAATTTGAATTTAAAATAGAAATAAAACCTGAAAAAATGAGCCAAAATAAAAAAATTAATGCAATCTGCACTCCGGCAAATTCTAACGCATAAAATAATCTAAAAATGATTACACTGCCATGTATAGTTTTTGCTGCTATAAAACTTTTTTAGTGGAACGATTTTGTCCAACTTTAGCATTAAATATCTCTTAAAATAATTCTTCGATTTGAAAACTGTCTGCATCAGCGTGTTTATCAAACATTTCTGTATAAAACCACCGATTTTCATATTTTTGTATGCATTATTTTTCTTAATATTAATGAAGAAAGACCTCCGGTGACAAAAAATTCAAAACCGGCGGCGGCGGCGGCGGTGACAGCGGTAGTTACTTTTTTTTAGAATAGAGAGATTCTGTGGAATGAATTCTACAAATTATATGCAGTGCAACAATTCAAAATATTTAAATTGTGTGGGCGGGATTTGATGAAAATGCATTTTCAAGAGTGTTATTTGTTTTTTAGCACAACTAAGTCTTACTGTGTGAATCTCTCTATTCTAAAAAGAAGTAGCTACCGCTGTCACCGCCGCCGCCGCCGCCGCCGCCGGTTTTGAATTTTTTGTGACTGGAGGTCTTTCTTCGTTAATATTAAGAAAAATAATGCATACAAAAATATGAAAATCGGTGGTTTAATACAGAAATGTTTGATAAACACGCTGAAGTAGACAGTTTTCAAATCGAAGAATTATTTTAAGAGATATTTAATGCTAAAGTTGGACAAAATCGTTCCACTAAAAAAGTTTTATAGCAGCAAACACTGTACATGGCAGTGTAATCATTTTTAGATCATTTTATGCGTTAGAATTTGCCGGAGTGCAGATTGCATTAATTTTTTTATTTTGACTCATTTTTTGAGGTTTTATTTCTATTTTAAATTCAAATTTTCAGCATTTCTAGAGATATTTTTTACAGATTTTAGAAAGTGATATTAATTTAAACTGTTGCCAACTGTATAAACAGCGGAAGCAATAATGTTTGCTTTAAAAAAAAATATTTATACGTGTAAATAAATTAAAAATTTATTTACACGTGACTATTATAAACAGAAAAAAAAAACATTTGTAATTAGAATTAAATAATTACGTACAAAAACCAGGAACTTATTAAAAATTACGTCATAAAAACTATAATTACACGTGAATTTTAAGAGAGAAAGGAATTTGTAAAATAATAAATTTATTAACATGCGTTAGAAGTCTTAAATAGGAGAAATTACGTCATATTTACGTCACATTACAGTTATTACATAAAATGAACACAAAATAATATTGCAAAACGGTTTAAA
Organism: Maratus speciosus; assembly: GCA_963932465.1. Lineage (NCBI taxonomy): Eukaryota > Metazoa > Arthropoda > Arachnida > Araneae > Salticidae > Maratus > Maratus speciosus. Next base: position 418,872,451 of record OZ010791.1, read on the forward strand.
TTTAAAAATTGCGCTAGACATTTATTTGATATTTTGAGAGGATACTTTTCAACTATTTTTGTTAGGAAAGCGCTAATAATATTTCATTTCTAACAAAAGAATTTTCACGTGAATATTTAAAAGAGAAAGAATAGCTTGGTAAAAATTACGTTAGACTAAAAACGATTAATTTAAAATGTCTCATTTAAAAGAACTTTCTTTTCGGTTTGTTAAAAAATACCAGGAGAAAAAGACTCTGTTTACTTAATTCCTTTTACATTAGCTTATTTTGAAATGTTGTTACACGTGTCTACGTCAACAAGTTATTTTTATTTCGACGTTTTATTTGTATTTTTATTAATGTTGTACTAATGTATTTGTTCTTTCGTTATTTAAAATAAATATTACGTCAATTTGTATAATTTGGCGAGAGGTTTGGCGATTTATATAATTTGGCGAAATTGGTCGACGGGATAATCAAGTAGTACCGCAGCGGATTTGGCGTTAAAATTCCCCAATCAAAGAGAAATGAATAGAAATCCGTTTATAGGGAGATCGCCACTGTTTTTTAAATTATAATTCAATCTTTCGAAATCTTTTTAAAGCCGATATAATTAGCATGCATTTAGAGTCTGCGGTGTCTGGACGGGGGTTGGCGAGCGTAGCTCGTAGGGGGCCGAGCCCCCTAGTATAATATAAATAAATTCATACATAGGACTACACAAAAGACATATACACAAATATTGTCGTCAATGAACGGTAAAAACCTTTTTTTTTTGTGAAAAGCGCTGTTATATTTAATTAGACTTTTAGTTTTACTGTGTGGTATGCATAAAATACAAGGATTATATTACTGAAGATTTTGCATGTTAACACTCGCAAATTCTTCACACCCGCTTTCTAATGTTAATCATATGGACGATTTTTTTTTTTTTTTTTTTTTTTTTTTTTTTTTTTTCTTGTTTGACTTTCAATATTTGTAAAAGATTTTTCTTTTCATTAGATAGCTGAGGCCAATCTCTACAAAGGCCGAATCTTTTTTTTTTTTTTTGATTTTGTTTGTATTTTTTTTTCCAATTTAGATAATTTTACTTTCGGAACCGGTTTCGAAAGTCGACCTATCCTCATAAAAAATGACTGCGAACAAAATCGAAAAAGTAAAAAACGGGCATTATGAAAATCGACCTTGGCTATCCAATGCAAAAAAAAAATCATTTAAAAATTTTGACATGCAAACGATATATCTTTTAAAAAAATTCTCCCATAGGATTAACATTAGTAAGCGAATTCAGTTCCTGTGAGTGAAGTAGTCCCTTAATGTCTTTAGGGACTACTTCAGTCTAGACAGTAATTACTGAGATAAGGCTTTTAAGAGGCTACTTCAGTCAAACGAAAAGACTCGTTCACTAATGCTAATCCTATGGAAAAAATTTATAAGGATATCTGGTTCGCATTTCAATATTTTTAAATGATTTCTTTTGCATTGAATAGTTGAGATGGATCTGTACAAAGGGCGTTTTTTACTTTTTCGATTTTGTTTACAGGTATTTCTTATGACGACACTTTCATTTTCGGAACCGGTTTCGAAAGTAAAAGCATCCTCATAAAAAATATCTGCAATCAAAGTCGAAAAAGTAACAAACGGCCTGCATACAGATCGATCTCAACTATTCAATACAAAAGAAATCATTTAAAAATATTGAAATGCGACCGAGATATCTTAATAAATTTCTTTCATAGGATTAGCTTTAGCGAACGCGTCTTTTCATTTGACTGAAGTAGCCTCTTAACTTTGTTAAGTATTTTCTAAAATGTCTATTAACGCATCGCTGTCCCTTGTATGAAAAAAATAATCCTAATAAAATATTTTTGATAGTATTATTAGAAAATATTTCATATTCTATGCATGGCGCATGATTTTTATTCTAGTTAAAGTTGTATTTGGAATAAAAAATGTAAAATCGTTGTAACATAAATTACGTTTAATGAATTTCTTTTTCATTTTGAATAACTGTGTACAAAAAAATAAATTAATTATTTATGTAAACAATATGTACCATTTTCAAAAATTTGAAAGAAAATCTTATCTATAGTACGATGTTTAAAACTAAGATTGAAGTAACATATGTTATTAGTACTAAGAGGCGCAAAAATTATTTATTTTATTAAGTGGGAATGTAGTAACAGATCTTACTTTTTTCTATTACAAATGCTGAATTAAATTGCACAAAATTAAAAAATAAATATTTTAATTAATCAGAACACACTATTGAAACTGTTAATTACACTGAAACCGAAAAAGATGGTATAACTTTTATTTAGTAATATAGTTTATTAAAGTTGCGTCTAGACATTTGTGATTTGAACTGCGGGTGGATCCAGCTTTTCTTGTAGATGAGGTGGATGGAGTTTGTGTGTCATGTGCCTCTTTTTGTAGGGAAGGGTTATATCGGTATAATATCAATTTTTATATCTTACGGTTTTTCTTCGTCCTCAATTCCAAACTGGCTGTTTTATGACACGTTATCAAAGTTACATTTTCTGTTTGTAAATGCATAGCATTTACCAGTTCTATTCAGATAATAATAGTTAAAATAATCGATTAGGGAAGTGCTTTATATAACGTGGTCTGGATCAAATATGAACACATTTTAAATTTTAAACACATTTAAAAAGTGCAGAAATTTTCGAAAATTACTTTTTAGTCCCCGGTATGCTATTTCTTTCTCCCAGCTATTAAAGTGTCGTCTCAAAAAACTAACTTCCGTTGTATAAGCCAGACGTAAAACAAAGCAGATGTATCATTGTACGGTTAAATACTCTACTGCAATTTTTTTAACTTTTAAGCATTGCATATTTTCAATTTTTATACCGCTGTATTGGGAAAAAAGTACTTTTAAACGCAATTTGTTTGTAAACTGCATCACAATTTATTTTTAAAATATTAATTCTTTTGCAGTTTTTAGCGCATTTGTTTAATCTTGGCAGCTCAAATACTCCATTTATGTTGAAAGTAAAGGAAAAATAGTTGGAAAATAGTAATTATATCTTTTTGTTGTCGTTTTCCCATAACAATTTTTAAAAAATGTAATTAAAATACGTACTATTTTGAAAAACTATAGATGAATGATTTCTGATAAAACATCGAGCTATTATAAACCAAATTTAAATTTAAGTATCTATATTAATATTACAAACAGATGAAGGCATATGAATCATTTGATAGCTGATTTTTTTTGGTCGAGTTTCTTGAATGACTTCTCTTTTTTTCGAGATTTGTGTATTATTCAGCGATAGTGACGTCATATGCGTACTTTACTATAGCTCATAGATTAACATACGAGATGGGACATTTATGACGAAATCTGTAATGACAACAGTACTAGCGTTACTACGGACCGAAATTTACATATGTTGAAGAAATATGTTTACGCTTTATGTTTTGAATATCTATTCTTTCCAAACGAAGAAGAGGCAGATGATATTGTATTTACGCTTTATTTATTTAGCTGTTTTTTTTTTTTTTTTTTTTTTTATCGTGCTTGTATCGTTGTTACTTTTAATTTACAAAACGATAATTAGAGTAATGATATAAAAGAAAAACCCTAGAAAATTCTGTTAAGAACGGAAATGTGTAAGTTTATGAGATTAAATTGTAAAAAAAATCAAATTCAGGCATTGTGTTAATTTATTCATATCGAATAAAATTTTACTGAGTGTAATGTCGGTACCTCTATTTATTTTTAACTTTTAGATTTACATAATTCTAAAAATTTGTCGAAAGAAATTTTTCAAAATCTGTAATTTTATTATCATTTCTTATATGTTAATATTATAAATATTATTCAATTGGCTGAACGTTATTTACATTAAAAGCAATATTTTTACTTTATCAGTAAGAAAGGGAAAATGCGTAAATTTTAAAAGATTGTAACGATTGTTTAATACGTTAAACTTCATAAATTAATAAAACATCGGCTATAAAAATTTTCCTATTAAATGGGAATATTTATGAAATTTTCTGGGACTTGTAGAGTGCAATATTTCGTATAGTCTTATATTACACCATTGCTTTTGATATAAAGCATTCAAGATTAAATGTTTACTTTGCTTTTCGTTGCACTTAAATTGTTCACGCATCATGTTAAATAAAATAAAAAAAATGCGTATATCAGTACATGAACATAGAACAGATATTAGATATATAAAATAGAATATCTATTCTATATTCATGTATCGGTGTAAGATTCTATTGAAAACGTAAACATGCAACATTAAAAAAAGAAAGATCCCAATAAGGTAGATACTCAATAATAAAATACTACAGGGATGGGGAGTTTCTTCCCCATTGTCACTAAAGGCGCTACGATCGCAATCGCATTACCATTACGCTCTATGGAAGTGTCCCATCTTTATGTTAATTTATCCTGTAGATGTTGTTTAAGACTGGATAGTAAATGAAGAATTCTCTAGCGGATGCGGATTATGTCATTTTATATAAAATAAAAGCGTGTATTTTAAGTCTTAAAACTGAAATATGTTTTTTACTATATATATATACATATTAAACAAAAACATAATTTGCAGAACAAATTAAAAAAACAAAATTTATTTCCTAAATTGTTTAAGCCCGAGAAGGGGCAGATATTAAGATATTTCATTCAATTCGTTCTACATTTAATGTTAAATTTTTGTAACAAATAAATTAAACCAATTGAACATTAAAAAATAAAAATGAAATTCATACAATATAATACTTTAAACACCTATATACTTAGATTCCGTTCAAATGAAATATTTGTACTGTAGATTTTGCATTATGTTTATGACGATTGTACATAATATGATAAGATACATGCAAAATACAAAACTTTAAAAAAGTCTAAGATTTATTTCGATTTCATTTGAACGGAATCTAAGTATATAGGTGTTTAAAGTATTATATTGTATGAATTTCATTTTTATTTTTTAATGTTCAATTGGTTTAACTTATTTGTTACAAAAATTTAACATTAAATGTAGAACGAATTGAATGAAATATCTTAATATCTGCCCCTTCTCGGGCTTAAACAATTTAGGAAATAAATTTTGTTTTTTTAATTTGTTCTGCAAATTATGTTTTTGTTTAATATGTCAAGTTTTTTAATAACTACTGAATTCAGATGAACACATTTCAAAATTAATGGAGGGTATATCATCATCAGGCTTTGATTTGTGCGATATCGCATCACAATTTGTGATGCAATTTACCAATGTATAATTCAAAATGCTTGACCAGTGCAGTAATGCAGGTTGCTGTAGTTTGGTCAAAAAATTACAATCTGAACTTAAAAAAATCTGCTTGAAAATGTCATTTTTATTTCCACTATGACGTCATATTCATCTTCTTTTTAATTCTTAAAAAAAAAAAAAAAAAAAAAAAAAAAAAAAAAAAAAACTATTTCAGATTCTTCAGTTTCATGTTTCACGTGAAAATCATTCAACTAAATATAGGCAAATTATTATTACGGCTTTTGAATTACTTACAACAATGAAGGAAAAAAAGTTAAATTTTATTAGAAAATGTCCGTTGATTCTCAATGAAAAAAGAGAAATTTGGAATTATTAAGGAAAATATTTGAAAAATGTAAATAAAAATTAGCCCATGTTACTCTCTAGATTATAATCCAGCTATATGCAAAGGCATTTTATGATCCGTTTTGACCCTGACGTCAGGCAAATGTTTTTACACTTTGAATTTATAATATTATTAGAATTAGCAAAGAATTAAAAATGAGTGGCATCAGGGACAAAAAGGTGGGAAGAAAAAATGAAAAAGTTACCATCTCCATAGGCTTTTCTATGTTAAATTAACATTGAGAAGTGACACTGGAAATAAATGAGTATTGCGCTGCCGCGCAATACTTAAATATATATATATTTATCGGGGGTGACACTAAATTCTGAAAGTGTCACTTCTTTTGTTCAGACATGAAAAAGGTTTCATTTTTTTTAATTCTACAGTAAGCCAACAAAAAAAAAAGAACCTTTTAATTAAGTTAATTTTAATTAAATTAAAATTTTTAAATTTAATTATTCATTTACTTTTCAATGCAGTTGAAAATGTGAAAAGCAAGAAAGTTTGCCCTATGGGTGATGTAAGACCCTAATGTTCGAAAGTATGAGTGTCCCCCACTTTTTTTTCCAGGACTACACCACTAGTATAGTTTTTGCTCCAATAAAACTTTTTTAATGGAACGATTTTTTCCAACTTTGGCATTAAATATCTCTTAAAATAATTCTTTGATTTGAAAACTGTCTGCATCAGCGTGTTTATCAAACATTTCTCTGTAATACCACTGATTTTCATACTTTTGTTTGCAACAGTTTTTTTTTATATTAACGAAGAAAGGCCATGCTTAAGCATTCAAATTGGATGCCGATCTACCGGGAATATCTACGCAGATTTTCATTGGTCCATTTCCAATTCGAAACTTTTTTTTATATATAGAAGGAAAAAGCTGACAAAATTAGAAGTGAAAAACAATTCAGTATTATTAAAGTAATCGTGCCGTGGTCATCTATTAAAAAATGCAATTTTGAGAAAAAAAACTAGTTTCAATTTTATGTTATAATTATAATAGAATGCTTATTGTATTTTTTTATTTTTTTTACTTACATAGAATTGTCTATTCCATATTCTGGCCACATAAATAAGTCTCAATTCCGTTGATAAAGCCGCTAAAATAAAAACTCGATTTTCCGAAATTTATAAGTTATGATTACGTGTAAATCCTTAAAGCGGTTCTCAAAAAAAATTTTTTTTTAACGTTCAATAATGCGAAAATTTCTGCTCATTTACAAACATAAAAATAGTGTTCGAAAGAAACTGAATTTCGGTTACATTCCTAGTATCGACTGAAAACGAAAGCGAAATTGTTTTAAAAATAAATTCAAAGTAAGTAACATAAACATACATATACGCATGTTATCTGAATAATGTTTTGCGTAGAAACGGCAGTACATAATTAACAAAATAATTTGATTTAAATAAAATTAATTAAATATAAGGTGCTATAAACATAAAAAATATATTAAAAAATAATTTAATTTAAAAATAACGAATTTAATCAATATTAGTAACACCATCTAGATTTATCTCCTTGTATGTGAATATATAGTATGTACGGCTCTTTGGATGGGAGTGCCGTTTGGGGGAGGCTAGGGAGGGGCAGTTATAGTAATACCGAATATACGGCAGTATTTTCGTCGAAACTAGGATTTTGGGCTGAAAACGAAAATGAAACCGAATATTCGGCCAAACTCCACATAAAAGAATGAGACTTGCAGGCTTGGTTATTGAAGTGATTTGCAATACAATAGATTCTGTTCTTTAAATTAATTACATCTTGAGTTAAAATTGATTGTTGTCTCATGACAACAGTTTTCTTTCTCTTCCTCCACTGTCGCGTCCGGAAATTCGGTTCAAAACGCCACATTTGGCAGCCTTTTCTGAAAGATCTTTTGTTTTTCTCAAAAAATATAAAAGACAGTTCGATTAAAAAGTTTCTGGTGGGCAATAAAAAATAATTGGTATTTTCAACCAAGTAAAGCGCAGTCAGCAGTTACAATGAAATTTAATGAAAACCTTTAAAACAAAACTATCATGCAATAAAATTCAAGTAATACTACTTTTCAAAATAATACATTCAGCGTAATACTTTTAAAGAATGTATTACTTTTCCAAAGATTTTCTGCCCCCCCCCCCCCCCTACCCTGCGTACACACATGAATCGCGGTAAAAAAGAACAAGATCTTTGAAAAACAGAAACAACTCCATTATTGGGCACAGCCTTTGTAAGTTTGCTGATTTGAAAGCAGGGCCGAAATTAAGGGGGACAGAGGGGGCATGTGCCCCGGGCGCCAAATGAAGATTTTGTTTGTCGATTTTTCTCGCATCTGTGTTTTGCACGGTATTGTTAAAATCATTCTGTCTGGCGTATGACAAAACATAGAAGAATCTAAAGATGATATGGCATAAGGATCCTGTATAAAGCGGATTTTTTTTCGATTCCGTTTCCGAGATTTTAATCAATCAATATTCGACAAAGTCAAGGACGGATTCAGCTCATCATTTAGAGAGGGTCATGGATTTCCTTTTTTGGGGTGGGGGGCGATCACATCCTCGTTATGAGAATTTTTTATATTGAAAGCTATTCCCAAATCCAAACTAACTACTTTTCTGATACTTTCGCGAAGTCATTTTCATTCGTAAATACAAAAAAATTGCATTAATATTCGTAAAAATATAAAATTTGCCCATTTTGTTCAGATACCAGGAAATTAGTTTCCCATTTTCTTATAAAGGCAAAGATTCATTCAGAAAATGTTGTCAAAGATAGCACTTTTAGCCAAGTTTTACGAGTTGAAGCCAGAGGAATGTCGTCGCAAGGGAACAATTGGCTGTCACTTCCGGAATTTCAGTTTAAAAAGTCTAACAATTGTCAACGATTAAATATGGCAAAAAATTGTGTTAAATTTTAGAGGTAACTAAACCGTACACATTGGCAGCTATGGGATTCTATTAGTGTCATAAAAATGCAGGTGTAGCCTCTTCTTTCTGCTCAAAGTATTAAATAGTTTTTTTCAATCAAACTTATACCTTTGGAATGGATCATTTTTTTCTGATGGACTGGTGCCATCCATTATTTTGAAACAAACGTTATAAATGAAGTGTTAGGTGAAGATGAAAGAGCTGTCGTAAAAAGTTAGAACTCTGATTTTCTGGTCAGAAAAGGAAAAAAAAAATGGTCATAATTTTTTTTTTTTTTTTCTGGTCAGGATGAAAAAAAAAATGGCCATGATTTTGTTTCTGATCAGAATGGAAAAAAAAATGGCCATAATTTAAAAAAAAATCTATGATATCTTTTGAATGTTGAAAAAATAAAGAAATAAAACATATTTTAAAAATAATTCACGTAAAATAGACGTCACTCTTGAAATAAACAAAAATAACTTTCCTGAAATTTTATACACCATAATTAGTATTTGTATTCTAGAGATTGTATTATATAAAATATTATTGAAATGTATTAAATAATGTTTTGCACTTTTGAGTTTTGACCCAACGAAATTGTTTTTGTTTGTTTTATTTTAATATTTTATTTTCCATTTGGAGATAATTGTATGGAGATTTTTATTCAAATATTCGGGGTAAAGTTTGAATTAACTCATTAGATAAGGTGAGCGAAATTCGAAAATAGAGATAGCTTTCTTAGAAAAGCGTGGTGGAAAAAAATAACCTCTTGGCAACACTGGTCTAACATCAGATTTTTTTTAACTGCAATGCCTTGCGGGGAACTATTTTTGTGCATATTACATTTCTATAGTGTAAAATACTAATTTGGGTGACATAATTATTTTAGGAATAAAGTTTTCGCTATAGCAATATACTCGTATATATTTTTAAAGTGACTTTTTATACATAATTTATATAGTATGTGTATGTATGTATATATAAGCATTTGCGCCCTTTTGTAAGGCAATCGGCGCCCTTTTTATCCATTTTGCCACCGCCCTCTCAGTTATGCCAGTACGACCCTGTTTGCGTTCATTTTTTGACATAGTAAAAGAAATCCGGTTTCAATCTTTCAACTCAATATACTAAATTTTTTCCTCTGCAAATTTTATACGATTTTTAACGTTTCTTCGCGTTTTACATGCCTTTTTTCTACGATCGTATCGCGAAATTCACGTTTTTTTTTCTCCAATCGTTTCGCGAAATACACAATTTTTTTCCGCGACCATTTCGCGAAACTCCGATTTTTTTTCGTGGTATTCACGAAGTTTTTTCCACGATCGTTTTGCAAAATTCACCCTTTTTTCTACGATCGTTTCGCGAAATTCATGATTTTTTTTTCTACGATCGTTTCGCGAAATTCGTGCTTTTTTTCCATCATCGTTTCGCGAAATTCACGTTTTCCACGACCATTTTACGAAACTCGTGAGTTTTCCACGATCGTTTCGCGAAATTCACAATTTTCCTCTACGGTCATTTTGCGAAAAATCACGCTTTTTTTCTACGAACGTGCTTTTTTCCCCCATGATCTTTTCGCGAAATTCACAATTTTTCTCTACGGTCGATTTGCGAAATTCACGCTTTGTTTCCAAGATCATTTTGCGAAATTCACGCTTTGTTGTTAAGATCGTTTCGCGAAATTCAGGCTTTTTTTCTATAAATAAACTATGAACGCTACAAAATTTATTTTCAATACCGAACGTAGTAAATCTCAATAACATATATCAATTACAGAGCAAACCTACTATATTAATGCAAGTTAGAGTTACAACAGACAGACAAACTGAATTCATAAATATTTTTCAACTGTGTTGGAAAGTGTTAAAAACGCATAATAGGTTGAAACTTGACTTTCAGCAATTTACACCAATAGACGGTAGCATACTTGAATACTTTTGTAAAACCCTGACTTTACCAACTATCTTTATATACATGGCACTATTTAGCTAAAATTTAATTAAGACTAAAACACGCTTAAATCTACTAATATCGCACTTCCAGAGTTTATCATCCATAGACCGCCATGTATGCAATTCTTTGCTTGGCCCTGTATATCATTTTATCTATATTCTAGAAACATATCTTTGTGTACTAAATGTAGAACAGTGCAAAAATTCATAACTCACTTAAAAACCACATTTAAGCTATTTTCGTTCATACTCAGTAACCCTTACGATTTCTTTTGTGTAACCCTGTACATTATCTACAGCATTTATAAACAGAATGTGATGTGTAAAAATGTTATATGTCATTTAGTTAAACTTAAAAACTCATATCCCAACTAAAAATGCACTTCCAGCAATCATCGCTAATATACAGTAATTCAGATACAGTATTCTATATGAAATCTTTTGTGTACCCCTGTAAATACTATGCATTTCCTATCATACAGGAAGTAACTTGTAATAGACCTCAGCAATGTATATCAGTTTTATTATATGTGAAATAATTTACCATAATTAAAATATGCTACAAACTCTGTTTCCCCTATATCATTATGTAACAGAATTATTTTGTGTGGCCCTGTAAATGAATAATAAATATTCTTTCCACTGCATATTCTATAGAATGTATATTTTAGTGCATTTCATAAATGCATATCAATTTCATTATGTTCGAAAGGGTGCAACACCATTAAAATGCACTTGAAACTATTTTTTTACATTGGCCATAATGTAACGGAATCAGTGGTGTAGTCGTAAAAAAAACAGAGGGTAAACGTTCTAAGCAGAGGATATACGCTCAAGGCAGAGCGTATACCCTGGAGTGTATATATTATAGGTTTCTTGAGAAACAGAGGGTATACGGTGTTCCCTAAAAAAATCCAGAAGGTATACGGCGTATACCCTCCACCACATCCCTGAACGGAATACTTTTGACTGTTCCTGTAATTGAACTATACATCTGATTTTCATAACATTTGAAATGGGTCGACAAAATTCTGCAACAATTATATATTTAAAATTTCAAACCATTCGGTTGGGTAGTTTTTGTGCTGTTAATTCAGACAGACAGACTTATGGACCAGATGACGACTATAGGTGCTACGTATTTATATAATTACGTACACACCTAAAATTATAGATTGTTTGACAGGAATATTTGCATGCAAACTCTTACTTTACTTATCTACGAATGTTATACGATGTCTAAAAGAAAATGTCCCCAACTGGTCGTAATTAATGGTTTTAACTTGCCTCGTTAGAGGAAAATGTCAATAGAGAATTTTTTTTAAATGATAGAATACCAAGTTGTTATAAAATTTTAATCATTAGTTTTCTAATGATATAGTTCGTTTTTTTTTTTTTTGCATTGGTGGAGGGGGTACAGAAAGACCCCACTCACTTCGTAAAAGCTTGAAAATATATGAATTTTGATTACTTTTGACCAATTATAACCATTTGGTACCTTTTAATGAAAATTGATTATTCACATGGGTCCCCCTAAAAAGGGGGGAGGGAGGCGAGGCAGCTGGCCCACATGCACCTGCATTAGTCAGGCACTGTGTAAAAATCATACACAGCATCTTTCATTATGCGGGATTTTCCGTAATTGACGCAATCCCACATGGAATTTCAAATCCTGCCCCCCAAAGAAACTCTTGAAACAGCTTCCCTTCTTCTGAGAAAGAAAATTCGTGATGTTAATGTACCCAGAAACACGATTCAGTCTTGTTTAATATCTATTAAAAGGGATTTATATTTTCAACCCCAGATTTTTTTTTTTTTTGCACTTTTATTTTAATTCAGAGTTTTCGGACTGGTGACCGATTTTGGGGGGAAGTGTAAATTATGAGATGTTAGGGGCCAATTCAGATGATTATTTATTTATTGTTATCAGTGAGTCAGTCAATATCAATCAATATAAATAAAGATTTATAACAAATAATTAGGATTTTTAAATAATTGAAACTTTGTATGTTGGAGGACGGAAAGGAAGGGGGCAGAAATTTCAGGATAGGGAATAATCCATATGAATGAATATTCATCACCAATAGTTAGAAACAAATATAATTTTTTATATAAAAATAAATATTTTAAACTCCTTTATATACTGTGGGAGGGGACAAATGGAAGGGTGTAAATTTGGTAGGACAGGTGAGATAATTTGCTGACTAATAAAATTAAATCATCTAAAGAATGTTTGATTTTTTTTTTTTTTTTTTTTTTTTTTAATAAATCGTTTTAAAAATTTGAAACTCGGCATACTGTTGTAAGGAGGACAAAGGGGAGAAGCAGAAATTTTAGGAGTAGGGGATAATTTATGAGATTGATAATACTGCCACTGGAGAGCAACAACTAGATCAGATTCTTTTTAAAAATAAAAGCAAACGTTTAAAAATATTTTTAATTTCTTTGGATGCGGAAGGATATGGGAGGGTGGAAGCATAAATTTATGAGGTTAAGGTATAGATTATTATTTATTTACTATCAGCCTTTGGCAACCAGTTTTACGGTACTTTTATTCATAATTTATTTGCTTAATCCTTTCTAAAATCGGAAAATTCTAATAAAGAAATCAAGAACTCTATGTGATCATGGCAGCATTTGATATATTTTTGTTTATGTATTTCATCCTTTTTGACAAAATCGCTTAACTCACTTAGGCCTTTATACTTCATGTTCATTTGCTTATCAGTTGCAATATGTTTGCTAATGAACAGACTTTTAAACCTATTAAATAATCTTCTGTAACTAGGTCCACTTCCAATTAGCATACTTTAGCTAATATGATTTGGTGCAACAAAATGTTCTATGTGAAAAGCTTTTAATAATATGCACATTTACATTAAACCATATTGTTGCTAATATGCCTTTTTTCGCGCTAACCTTGGGTCTAGGACTTGATTATGGAAGATTAGAAAATCTACCATTCTCATATAATCACGACTACTAGTTATTATTGGTAAGTGCTATAGCACGAAACGCATGAAATTTTAGGACAGATTACCATGTTTAAGGATATATCAGGACTTTTTATTTCAGGAATTTCAAGACAAGTATGATCCCTGTTAATAAATCAAAGGAATTTCAAATTTAGAGAAGGAAAAAAGGGGGATATAGTACTGTTTTCTTTAAAATGTTATTCATGACTTCAGCACCATCTGATTACGTCTCCATCAAGTGCAGATCCACAGGAAAAAGAGAAGGAGGCAGGGACTAAGGGAGCAATTACGCTTTCCCAAACATGGATTTAAGCAGACGTGTTTTCTTAGGAACTTGTATTATTTTTTTAAAAATAATATCTCATTGTTATAAAAGAGTTAACAAATATATATTTTTTCATTCTTGCTTTCTTTTTTTTCTCCCATGAAGGATTTTAAGAAATATGGGAAGAAAGATACCCATGAAAGAGTGACAATATTGTTCTTTTTTCCTTCAATATTATGGATATTTTCAGAGCAGGACTGGTTGCAGATAGACCGATGAATGGCAACCCTTCTAAACAACTATTTCTTCCCCAATAACATAAAACCTTGAGAAAAGAAATGAGATGGAGAAATAGGCTACACACAATTTAGCTTGAAATATCTATTAAAGCTTGAAATGTCTGAAATTGTCTTTAGTTGTCCTATGTGCTTAATCTTACCCTTTTGTCACACTATTTTCCTATACCCATTGAACTTTTTCATCATAAACAATAATTTACTACATTATTTTACATACAGTAAAGCCTGTGAAAATAGAATTGCTAGGGGCCAAAGAAAAGTTCCATATTAGACAGGTTTCTGTCTCAGCAGGCATCATTGTATGGTATTCATTCCATCGGAACCATGATGTTTTCAGTTTAAGACAGGATTCTGTTTTCACAAGTTTTACTATACAGTACCATGTTGGAAATATGTAACTATGCACCCCCCCCCCCCCCTTGCCCATAAAAAAGAACTCTCTGGATCTACCCATATTCTTCATTTCATGAAGAATTAAATGAAAACCTAATTTGCAGAACAAATTAAAAAAACAAGATTTATTTCCTAAATTGTTTAAGCCCAAGAAGGGGCAGATATTGAGATATTTCATTCAATTTGTTCTACATTTAATGTTAAAATTTTGTAACAAATAAGTTAAACCAATTGAACATTAAAAAATAAAAATGAAATTCATACAATATAATACTTTAAACACCTATATACTTAGATTCCGTTCAAATGAAATTGAAATAAATTTTAGACTTTTTTTAAAGTCTAAAATATTTTGTATTTTGCATGTATCTTATCATATTATGTACAATCGTCATAAACATAATGCAAAATCTGCAGTACAAATATTTACAACTTAAAAATGGAAAAAGTCTAAGATTTATTTCGATTTCATTTGAACAGAATCTAAGTATATAGGTGTTTAAAGTATTATATTGTATGAATTTCATTTTTATTTTTTAATGTTCAATTGGTTTAACTTATTTGTTACAAAATTTTAACATTAAATGTAGAACGTATTGAATGAAATATCTCAATATCTGCCCCTTCTTGGGCTTAAACAATTTAGGAAATAAATTTTGTTTTTTTAATTTGTTCTGCAAATTAGGTTTTCGTTTAATATGTCAAGTTTTTTAATAACTACTGCATTCAGACAAACACATAAAAATTAATGGGGGGTATCATCATCAGGCTTTGATTTGTGCGATATTGCATCACAATTTGTGATGCAATTTACCTATGTATAATTCAAAATGTTTCACCAGTGCAGTAATGCAGGTTGCTGTAGTTTGGTCAAAAAATTACAATCTGAACTTAAAAAGTCTGCTTGAAAATGTAATTTTTATTTTCACTATGACGCCATATTCATCTTCTTTTTAATTCTTAATTTAAAAAAAAAAAAAAAAAAAAAAAAAAAAAAAAACTATTTCAGTTTTATGTTTCACGTGAAAATCATTCAACTAAAAATAGGCAAATTATTATTACGGCTTTTGAATTATTTACAACAATGAAGGAAAAATGTTAAATTTTATTAGAAAATGTCCGTTGATTCTCAATGAAAAAAGCAAAATTTTGAATTATTAAGAAACATATTTTAATAATGTAAATAAAAATTAGCCCATGTTACTCCCTAGATTATAATCCACCTATATGCAAAGGCATTTTATGATCCGTTTTGACCCTGACGTCAGGCAAATGTTTTTACACTTTGAATTTATAATATTATTAGAATTAGCAAAGAATTAAAAATGAGTGGCATAAGGGACAAAAAGGTGGGAAGAAAAAATGAAAGTTATGATCTCCATAGGCTTTTCTATGTTAAATTAACATTGAGAAGTGACACTGGAAATAAATAAGTATTGCGCTGCCGCGCAATACTTAAATATATTTTAAAGTTTTGAGCAATATAAATAAATTAGGGCAACAGAAGGAGGCAGAGAACTGACCAAATTTTATAATTTATAAGTTTGTTTTTTAATTACAATGAAAATTTTAAAAAATCCTTTCGGTATGTGTTGAGAGGAAAAGATAGCTTTCCTATCCGTTGTTTCTTAAAATATAGCATATATTACTCAAACACGTGTAGCTAAAATTAGTGGAACTCAATTATAGATGATTCAATGCCAATTTTCTTTAAGGGGACCTTCTACATTAGGAGACCGAAAAAAAAAAAAAAAATCCCTTTATGATTTTTTGTAAGAAAACTGCATGATGGATCTTTTTGATATTTTAACAGTTTATTGTCCATATCTTACGGTATACACAAGAATTTTTTTTATTAGATTTTGTTGCTTCTACTCTAAGTTATAAACAAATATGTTCAACTGCTTTGGAAAATTTCGTCTGGACGGTGGGCATGATAACGCCTTGTAGAATTATCTGAAACACAAACAATTTTTTTTCGTAAACTTCGTGAGTATAGCTTAACCCATAAATTTATTTTAAAAAAATTATGTAATGGATGAAATTTTTTTGTTAAAAAAATTCGTTCTTATTTGTTAACTTTTTTAAAAAGATAATAATTTTAGTAAAAGCTTTAATTCATATCGAAGGCAATTAAACAAGCTTTAATTAAAAAAAAAAGAAAAAAGATGATCCATTGAGTGGTTTTTAGGTGCGTTCGTAATTATATAAATACGTAGCACCTATAGTCGTCGTTCAGTCCGTCTGTCCGTCCGTCCGCATATAACAGAGCAAAAACTACCCAACAGAATGGTCTGAAATTTCAAATGTATGGTTGGTGTAAAATTTTGTTGAGCCATTTCAAATTTTATAAAAATCGGATGTATAGTTTAATTACAGGGACAGTCAAAAGTTTTTCTTTATATTACGGCCAATGGGAAAAATTATTGCAAGTGCATTTTAATGTTGTTACAGCCTTCCGAATCATCTGAAATTTTAAATATATAATTGTTGCAAAATTTTGTCGAGCTATTTCCAATTTTATGAAAATCGGATGTATAGTTTAATTACAGGGACAGTCAAAATTTTTCCGTTACATTACGGCCAATAGGAAAAAATTATTGCAAGTTCATTTTAATGGTGTTACAGCCTTCCGAATCGTCTGAAATTTTAAATATATAATTGTTGCAAAATTTTGTCGAGCTATTTCCATTTTTATGAAAATCGGATGTATAGTTTAATTACAGGGACAGTCAAAGGTTTTCCGTTACATTACGGCCAATGGGAAAAAATTATTGCAAGTTCATTTTAATGATGTTACAGAATACGAATGGTCTGAAATTTTAAATATATAATTGCTGTAAAATTTTGTCTAGCCATTTCAAATTTTATGAAAATCGGATGTATAGTTTAATGACAGGGACAGTCAAAAGTTTTCCGTTGCATTACGGGGAATGGGAAAAAAAATGCAAGTGCATTTTAATGATGTTACAGACTATGCACTTATGAAGTGCAAAAAAATATACATTCAGTACAATATGGGGTGCAAAAAATAATTATAAAACTAGTTATAGTACGAACGCACCTCATTTGCCACGTTTGACGAGCACTTTCCAACTTGTTTAAAAATCTTGCCCACCGTGTCAAAAAATGTGGTTGAACATATTTGTTTATAACTTAGAGTAGAAGCAACAAAATTAATAAAAAAATTCTTGTGTATACCTTAAGATATATACAATAAAGTGTTAAAATTTCAAAAAGATCCATCAGGCAGTTTTCTTACAAAAAAAAAAAAAAAAAAAAAAAAAAAAATCATAAAAAAGTGCTTTTTTTTTGGTCTCCTAATGTAGAAGGCCCCCTTAATACTGAATATGAAAAAGAATTTCAACAAATTAGTCAGCTAAATCCAATTTGGCTTCATTTAGAGTGATTAATGTTGGGTTGCCAAATTTAGCGATATATTGATGGTCCGCCATTTTAAAACATGGTGGATGAAGCTAAACAATAAACTTCGTTGAGATCTTGGTAAGCCCTGTACACATGCCTAGTGATATCAAAATCGGTTAATATAAGCCAGTGCTACTGCATGAGAAAAAGATTCAAATTGTCATACACCTTAGAATTTTAAATTATGGTGATAAATCAGCCATATAAGATAAAGATGATAAAAAATGCTTTTTGAAATTCTAATTTTTTTGGTAATTCTTTTTAAATTAAATTTTTTAAAAATTGCTGCCTTTTTTAATCATGGTGGTGGATGAAGCTGGCTAACGAACTTGGTCGAGACCTTGGTATGTTCTATATACATGTCATATCCAGTTAATAAACACACGAGCTATTGATGAAAATCAGATTGTTTCAAAATGTAAACCACCCTGAAACTGCTATATCTCCTCTATTTTTACTTTCTTCTATCTTTACAAGAAGAAAGTATTGGTTTCATGAAATTTTTCGAATTCCAGTTTTCGACAGATTTACACGTTTTATGGGTCAGAGATTCCAAAAAACATGTTTTTACAAAATGTCTGTCTGTCTGTATGTGACACAAATTTTGTGGGTGCTCTATCTCAAGAACTAATGCACGGAATTGAATAAAAATTTATATTCAGGTAGTCCCTGATATAGATTGGTGCTGATTAGTTTTTGGTGTAAATCGCCATGCAGGTGGCGCTGCTATGTAGAATTTTGCAAGATTTCCGCAAAAGCTCTATCTCAAGAACTAATGCACGGATTTTTATAAAACTTCAGATTCCGTTAGTCCTTGACATGAATGGATGCTGTTTACGTTTTGGTGTAAATCGCCCAACAGGTGGCGCTGCTATGCTGCATTTACACTATTTTCGCAGTAGCTCTATCTCAAGAATTAATGCACACATTTTCATCAAACTTCGAATTTAGTTAGTCCTTCATATGAAATGATGCTGACTACATGTTGGTGTAAATCGCCCAAAAGGTGGTGCTGCTATGCTGCATTTTGAATTATTCTTCAATAGCTATCTCAGGAACTAATGCACGAATTTTCATCAAACATCAGATTTAAGTATAGCTTGATTAATATTGCTGCTGATTATGTGTTGTTGCAAATCGCTCAACAGGTGGCGCTTCTATGCTGCATTTGTCATGATTTGCGCAATACCTCTACCTCAAGAACTAATGCACGAATTTTCCTCAAACTTAAGACGTTGACTTAAGTTGATGATAATTAGGTTCTGGTGTAAATAACCCAATAGGTGGCGCTGCTATGCTGGATTTACACGATTTTAGCGACAGTCATACCTCGAGAACTAATGCACGGAATTTCATATTTTTAGAATTCTCATGATGAACATAAATTGCCATTTAATTTGGCACTGAGATAGTGAATTTTGAAGTATTGACATGTATGAGATAGAAGAAAGTTTTGTGATGGCCACAACATACTAGTTTAAGATAAAGACAAAACAAAAAATGCTCCGGAAGCTTTGTCTTGAGGTCAAACATTTGAGGAAAAAATATTTTTTAACTTTATTTGCACGGATTAAAAAAAAAAAAATTAAATCGCTACCATTTTAAAACAAGATGACAAATGAAGCTGCCCAACGAACTTGGTCGAGACATTGATATGTATTATGCATATACTTAATCTCATTCAAATCGGTTTACAAATACGAGAGTAACACAGCATGACAAAAATCATATATATATATATACATGTCACATTTGAACAGAGGGTGGTTTTGAGGTCTGGTGGTCATGATCGGTGAAAATATACCAAAAGTTTTCGGAAGTGTTTTCCTCCGGATGGCTGCAATAGGCAGCTTTTTACTTTTTGTAATGAAAGCTACCTAAAAGTCATAAAGTGAGCACAAAATATCAAACAGAAATTTAATTCAAGTTTACAGGATTAAAAATTATGAGCATTTCTGACAAAAAGCTGTTCGCTTTTGCTGCAATATTTTCTAATTTTAGATTCCTGGTCAAATTACTAGATAAATTATATTCAAATTAGGTTTTTGTGGCCTGCTGTAACAGCTGCATGTAGTGGCACCAAACCAACACTATCTTTGGCATTGATTTCAGCCCCATTTTCTAAAAGAGAAATAATCGTGTCTTCACAATCATTTATAGCAGCTACATGCAATGGAGTCATACCATCATTGTTTCTAGCATTGACCTCAGCTTTATATGCAATCAAAACAACAATAATGTCCTTACAACCTTTCATGGCTGCTGCATGCATTATTGTATTTCCTTTAATATCACTGACATTAACACATGCTCCGTTTTTCAGTAGGAGATTAGTAATGTCTTTGTAGCCTTTCAGTGTAGCAATGTATAATGGTGTGAAACCTTCATCATCTATGGCATCAACTTTTGCATTATTTTTTATTAAAAATGTAGCAATATCTGTCTGACCATTTTGTACTGCATAATGTAAGGGTGTAACGTTTTTATTATCTTTAACCTGAATATTTACACCATTTTTCAAGAACAAATAGCTGATTTACAAAAATTATTAATTCACAGATAATTAAAATTTCTGCAGATAATAATTTCATTCAAATTATGATCATGAAATGGAGAAATAATGAATTGGATAAGTTAAAAAGCATTATAAAGTTATTAAATAAGTAAATTATACAATTTTCTACTAAGAAATTTAAGTTAACCAGTAATAACAGTAAATTTATGAAATTTAACTAAATGTTCAGACAATTTCTAATAAATTTTTCCTCAGGTTATATAAAGGAACAGTTACTTTTTTGACACTAAACTGATTAGAATCAAGTCATAAGCTGTCATTATGCTTAATCTTAAAAGTGCAGATTTCTTGGATGATTTAACAATCTAATTAGATACCCAATCATTGTAGAGAGATGTTTGCAGTTATTTGTAAACATTATGTGTAGAGGAAAAAAAAAAATGAATGTTTAAAACTTTAATTATATTATTTAGATTGTAACTTGTAAATTACTATTTTAAACATGATACATTTTAGTAAATGCTACTAGTTATTTAAAAGACAATTTAAATGGACTTAAATGAAGCAATTGCCTACCAAGTTACTTGATAATACAGTAGAGTCTGAGTCCCGCTTAACCGAGTTTCTGCTTTAACAGAGTTATTTTTTTCTAATGGACTGATGGCTTCTATTATTATGAAACAGGTATTATAAATGAAGTGTTAGGGGAAGATGAAAGAGCAGTCGTAAAAAGTTAGAACTCTGATTTTCTGCTCAGAATAGGAAAAAAAAATGGCCATAATTTTTTTTCATCAGAACAAAATGATCCATTCCAAAAGGTATAAGTTCGATCGAAAAAAACTATTTAATACTTTGAGCAGAAAGATGAGGCTACACCTGCAATTTTCATGACACTTATAGAAACATGTAGCTGCCAATTTGTACGGTTTTGTTACCTCTAAAATTTAATAAAATTTTTTGCCATATTTAATCGCTGACAATTGTTCGATTTCGGCAATTGAATTAGGTAAAATTTACTGATAAGTTTTAGTGGTAAGGAAAAATCTTAGAAATTGGTAGCTATGCAGTAGCGTAATACTGCAGCAAAACAAACAAAAAAATGCAGCAAAATTGACATTTAACAAACAAAAAAGTATCAAGGACTTTTTCAAATAAACAATTTCATTCCCCTCTTTTCTTAAAAGCAACGGAAATGTACATCAAAGAAATGTTACTAGTACCATAAAAATTAATGAATTAAATGAAAATTTATATTTAATCTCCTTAGTTGGTGACGATTTGTGTAAATCCAGTTTATCAGAGTTTTCTGCTTATCCGAGGTGAGCTTGGTCCATATTAACTCTGATAATCAAGACTCTACTGTACATTTAATTTTTGACAGATCAGAGAATACATTAACTACCAATTCTGAACAACTGGAGAAACTCTGAAAAAAAACCTCATTTTAGCATGAAAAGATTTTTTTTCTTTTGTTTTAAAATCCAGTTATTAGCAACATACAAGGGTATAAAATTTATAATTTGTCTAGAAACTATAGCTCTGCTTATAATGATATAAAATATTCTTCAGGTCTACAGAAATTATTTTTCAGCTCTATGATCAAACTTTAGAAATCATATACCTGTTAGACTCAATTTCAGAAACTTCAGTTTTATTAACTATACATCTACACCTTAAAAAAACGGAGAGAGAAAATTTTTTTACTTGTATAATTTGTTTTCCCTCTTTTATTTTTTTCGGATTTCATTTTCTTTTTAAACACCAATTTTATTTTCTATAATTGTAATGATTTTTTGATAAATGTTTAATTTTGGTAACTTTTTTGATAAAAGAATGAGATTATTTAAATTTGCATAAATTAAGTCAATATACCATAAGGAATAATTTTGATTTGATACACTTTAAAAATTGCAGGTAAATTCATGCTTTTGCAAATCATTGTATTTTGGAAGATCAAATATTATCGCAACCCCAACATTTCAACATAAAAGAACAATGATTAATGAGTGTTTCTGAATCAGTAAAATGTTGTACTTTGTGTAAAACACAATATGAAGATTTAAAAAACACTATAAAAATTATAAATGCACAACATATTTTGAAAGAATGTGGTCATAAGGTACAAACAAGAAGCAATACCATTTTGAAACAAGAAGAAAGACTGAAAGGGTATAAAACAGACAGACAGCTGGGAGGAAGAAATCAATAAGAAATGAAGAAGACACCATTCTATCAGAAAGTTATACAATACAGAAAGAAATGTTTGATAATGGTAGCACATCTTGTTTATATCTGAAAGAATGACTACATTCTTTCAGAACAAGTCGTGCATTTACCAATTTTATGACATTTAAGTTTTTCTTTTGTAAAATTATTTTTGAATTTTTAAGAGTGTTTTGGAGTTTACACACTATAAAATTATAATTAAGGAGAAGGAAATGACCTTTATTATCAAGAATTTTGCAATGTGGGTAAAAATGGTTATCATACCATGATTGCAAAGAATCTCTTCAAATGCTGTTCTCTAAAGGAAAATGACTAAAAAATTACCACCCTCTTCCCACCATCCAGTTAAAAATCTGACAATCCTCTAATACAGTCATTTAAAACTGAAACTTCAAATTTTTTTATATAAAATTCATGATAGTAGTACGCACACGGCTGGCTAGGTTGATAAAGATATGACAGAATACACATACAAAAATCTATACATTTCATGGAGAATTAAATTTTAATGTATTTGGCCAATAGGAAGAGTATTTCTTAGTTTCAGTTAGATAAGTAAGAGGAAAAAAACGATGTGTACATAAATATATATATAGATATATATATATTTTAGGATTTCGTCATTTGAAACACCATTTAATTGAGACAAAATGTCAAAAGCAAAACAAATTAATGCTTATAAATTTACTTCTGCTAACTGGATCAGCTGCTTTATTCAGGCAAATCATATACAAACCGATTTGTCTCAATTAACCAGAGTCGATTGTACAAGCCTGTTTTATTTCCTACACAATTTACATCTAACTACAATCAGATAAGTGTTGTAATTCAGTATTCGGACAACTTATTCATGTTGGTTCTATGTTTGAAAAAGATATTAAACTACTGAAAGAATTTAATCACTTATTTATTTTTTAAACAAAGCTTTATTGTTACAACTTTTTTTATATTAATATAAGTGCCAGGGATTATGAATGTTGAATACCACTATTTCTGAATAGTAATCTTCATCTTATTTAATCTCAGATTTCTAATATTAAATAAGGCAATAAATACTGGTATTCAAAATTCATAATCCTTGGTACCTATGCTAGATAGTTAAAAAATTGTCTAGTCAAGGAGAAACTCGTTACAAATATATGAATAGAGGAATGTTAAGACAGGAAAGAGCAAAAAAAAAAAAAAAAAAAAAAGATAAATGAAACGGACAAAAGCTACAATTAAATAAAGAAACTTTACTTTCAACAATTTTACAATTGAAATATAAGCACTTTGTTACAGAGAATTTTTATGCAACTGAAAAAACATTTCTTGTACATTTTTTTTTTAATCAAGTTATGTACTCGAGGCAAAAAAGGAATGCAACAAATTGGAAGTAGCTTAGAATGATTGAGTAACAAAAGTTTAAATTAAATTAAACAAAAGAAAATAATTTTGGAAAAGTCAATCAGCATTTTTAAAATAGCAAACAACTAATAGAAGAAACCTTTTTGCGAACAAGAAAGAAAACATAAGAGATGTAAATATTTAAAATATTATACATTTAAAATTCAAACTGATTAAAATTTAACAAAATAATTTAATAACTTTACATAACTAATGTACACTTTTATAACATTAAAAGAAATAACTTTGAAGAAGTGTGTATATTTCACAACAGTTTCTGCAATATAATTATTTTACAGACCATAATTAAAATTTTCACCATACAAAAATATAAAAAAGCATTTGAATAAAAAGTATAGCATAATTTTATTTTAAAAACATTAGTCTTCAAAAACTGTTGAGAAATGAGAGCAACTTCTGCAAAGATATAGCATCACAGAACAAAAAATAACATTTATATACAAAAGACCTTGAAAAAGTAAATTTTAAGTATTACAATAGGATAAAAAATGAACATTTTATAAATAAAATGTGTCGTTAAACAGCATGTAAAACACCATGCAATAACCACCATTTTTTTTTTATTTTTTATGAATAAATGTTTAGCACAGAATTTATGAAACTTGTTCCAATATCATGAAGATTTTTCAAAATAAACTTAACAAAGCTTCCAGGAAGTACTAAATGAAATTTTAAATTAGCTATAGTAAAATTTTAATAATGAAATTTAATGCAGTCCAGGAAGTATATAACAAAGTATTCAATGTAAAAGAGCAGTTGTTATATACAGCAAATCTATTACAAGTGGGAAAACAATATATTTTTCATACACTGATGAATAAAGACAGCTTTTTATAAACTTAACTAATTAAATCAATGAAGTGATTTTTTTTTCTCGTGAATAAATAATTTACTATTAAAATTATTTTGTGCTAATGGTTTATAGAAGAAAAAAAAAAAAACAATAAAATAATAATTAAAAAACTTGAAATGCATTATAGAATATAAAAAATAAATTTAATATCATATGAAATTAAGATGAAAATATAAATTACTTTTTAAATATTTAAAAAGAGTTCATTTTTTCATCCAAGAGTAAAATTAACAATTATTGCATATTGAAGTTTACATCTAACTATAAGGGGGGGGGGGGGATAAAATAACTCATTTTATTTGTGTAGCTCTTCAAATAATTATAACAATACATCCAATACTTTTGATTTCTCTAGTAAAATTTCTACATAAAAATTAAGTAGTAATTAAATTAATGATGATTTTTTTTTTTTTTTTTTTTTAAGAGCATTGTAAGTTATTTATTTCCCTTTTCCATATCAGGTAGTTACGGAGAAAAACTTTATGAATTACAAAAAACTGAATTTAAGAAATTTCTTTGTAAATATCCATACTAGAAGGGAAAAAAAAGTAATACAATTACAAATTAATTATTATTATTTCTTGTATTTACATTGGAATAATATTAAATACCACACATTGTTAATTTGCATTTGAAGTTTCAGATTTTTTCTAGGCTAAACCAAAATAATTTATGGAAAATGATCAATGTTATTCATAAACCAGTTTTTAAGAAAATCAAAGATATTGGGAAAACTTTACAAGGGAAAAGAAAAAAGTTATTTTGATTGTTACTTTGTTATATGCAGGCAAGACTGCATTAGTAAAGTTTAAATAAATAAGGGACACTTTACAACATTTACAGCGATATGTAATTCTAATTCAGGTAAACTCCCATCTAAAACACAACTTTAGAGCAGTCATTAATTAAAATACAATTTAAAGATGATTATGTATTGTAAATGAGTAACAGAAAGAGTTTTGCTTGTCCATAGCATGAGAAAGTCCATAAGTGGCTTGACCAGATTTTATGCAGTGTCAATTAATCACAATGTTAATACTTGTCTTTAAATTTAGTTCTTGGCGATTGAAACTGACAAAATAGTTACAAATATGAATTTTAGTAAACACACAAACATAATGATATGAGATTACTTAAAGTAACTACTGAGGTGCTAGCTCCATGTTGGGTCATAACCTTTCCAATCTGCAGGAGGTGCAAGATACACTCTACGTCCCTTGTACATAAAACTTACTACTCCTCTATAACCAGTCCGAGGAACACCAGACTGAAAGAAATTAATAAATTTAGAAAATATCAAGTCAAAATACAATATTATTGATTACATACAGAATCATAAAAAAATTAAATTTCAGTTACACAGTTGAAACATGCATTTTATGAACTTTAAATAGCATTAATTACATATCTGGTTTTAAAAACTTGCCAACAAAGGGCGCTGCATTCAATTCTAGCCTATGAGGTTATTACTATGAGATTATTCGCTGTTACATTAGTACCTATGCAAACTTTTACATGCTTGCACAAAAAATTTAAGAGCTTTAGATAATGCTACTATTGATATCATTACCAAGATTTGCTAACAAAGTTGTTTTCAAATGTTTGATTCTTAAGTTGTCTTAAGTCTCTATTTGATTCTTAAGTCTTAAATATAACTAAAATATTTCACTGCATTTTTTATAAAATGCCCTTTTGAATTACATTTGTATTTAATGAGTGATACATATAAATACAATCAATCAATTTCAGAGCTTTTTAAAAATATATTCTACTAAATACTTTCCAATTATTCTTTAACCCATTAAAATAACTGATTAGCATAATTCAATCACAATAAGTTATTGTTTGAGAGTTAGAGAACTCTTATTTAATTTTTTACAAGTTTTTAGTGTAAATAAATATTATTCAGTCTTTTTTTTTTTATGAACTCATTCCACTGTTATATTTTTCAATGACAGTCTGCCCGGGCAAACACTGGGCGGGTCAGCTAGTAATAAAAAAAAATGCTGTTCCAAAAATATATAGACAACCAGTGTTAAAAGCCGATTTAAATACTGATATCTAAAATTTGCATATTTTAAGGTCATGTACTTGCGATGCAAGTAGTTTCCTGAGATAATGCGACGCAATAGTTTCCTGAGATAAAAGTGAATCTGTTTTCCCGTTTCCGACTGATTGCAATGATGCCTCACAATGTGCAGTTTACCAAAAACTGAAATTTTGCAAATCTATCGTTTAAAGGTTCACGGATAGAAAGTTGTGGACATTGCAAGAAAAATTGGACACAGCAGAGTTGGTATTTACCAAATTCTGTCAAAAGTGACAATTTTGAAACAAAATCCCATTCTGGATGACCAAAGAAAACAACTAAAGGGCAAGACAGAGAGATTTTGAGATTAATTTCAACCCAGAACCTGCATGTACAGTCAGTTTCTAAAGAAATAAGTGTCCCAGTATCAAAATCCACGGTCCATTGACAAGTACATTTTTTTATTATTGCAAAGAATGAAAAGAAATTAATTTTGATGGCCCCGATGGTTAGGCATATTACTGGCACAATATTTGTACGGAACCACAAACTTTTTTACAGCAGACAACAAAGAGGGTGTTCACACATGGTGTAGGGAGCATTTTCTTATAATGAAACAACCAATATTGCTTTTTTGAAAGGTCGTGTCAATGTTCCAAAAATTACCAGAAAACGCTTGAAGTACAGTTACTTCCATTTGGAAAGCTGCTAGGTGGGAGACAAATGGATATACCAGCAAGACAATTGCTCCATTTACGTGTCCAACTCTACAATGCAGTGGTTTAGATAAAAGGAAGTAACTGTAATGGAATGGCCAAGTTTTCTATAAACTTTCGGGACAGTAAAATTAAGTTTTAATTTTTCTCACAAAGTCTGTGATTGTGTAATATTTTTGTACTACTTTTATGCTGAATGCTTCATACTTAATAGAATATTTCCCTACTTAAATGTATCGTTTCCTTAGTTAAATGCTTTCATACATCCAACTTAAATCTATTTTATACTAGCTGACTTGACTGGGCCCGTGATAACCTTAAATTAACCTAAAATTTGTATGATTTTATATCTTTAACTCCATTTTGTCTGAATTTATATATTTTTTAAAAAATCATGAAAAAATATTGAATTTGAAGGATATACTATTTGGTATTTTCCTCTTCATCAAAATTTTCACACATTTTGTAAAAAATGTTTCTACCCATCCGAGTGCATTTTGAAATTTTTATAGGTGATGTAAATCTGGTCTATTGAGATTCTCTAAAAAGATTGTATTAAAATACAGTAGACATTATTTACTTTGAGAGTAGAAAAAATGTCATCTGTGCGAAGTGACCTGTGTTCACCGATGTATTTGAAAGAATTAAAATAATTATTTTTTAAAACCGATTGCACCATTGATTAGAAGAAGGTTTCATCTTTAAGAGCACATTTTTTGGTTTGTTAGTACTTCTAAAATTGCACACTGGAGGGCACTGCCAAAAGGGGCAAAACGACACTTTTTGAATTTTTTTTCAAAGAGTTAACTGCGATATTTTAAAAAATTGATTGCGGCATTTGAGACGTAAGAGTGTGATCTTTCCAAATATGTCTTCCAATTTTAAATGTATCGAGTGGTTTGGTCGATTTATCTTAAAACAGAACAAATAAAATCGAAAAGTTGGTTCTTCACTTCCTTTGGATGCGTAAATGGGTTTCTAAGCATAGGCATGCGCCAGTGCTTTTTCCCTCTCGGAAGGACAGAGATGAGTTTTTAATGAGAGTGTGTTGCGATTTTAAATTAATAACTCAGCCTACAATTGAAATTTAAAATTCTGAGTCTCAGGTGCATTAGGAGAGGCGTTAGACTACCTTCACACAAATTTTCAGCCTTGTACATACGGTAGATGTTGCTAGCCATTGCAGACACACAGACAGAGAAAAATTTTCTTTTATTAGTATAGATAGTACTGGCTTGATATTATTTATAATTATAAATTGTTACTCCTCTTTTTCAATTATAAAAAAAAAAAAAAACCTGTTGTCTATAAACAGGTGGGTTGCATAACAAAGTTTGAGAAAATCTGTAATGGAACATTATGGTTTATAGAGATTTCACAAACTAAAATCATGAATCATGATAAAATTTTAATATTTATAAAAATAACTGCACTTTCTCCAAGCACCAGTAAAATTTAACAATTGAAACAGAAAAATATGTATTGATTGCATAATAAATTCAATAAGAAAAAAGCTAGTTGAAGAGATTAATTGCACTTTTAAACAGCAAGCACTATTACCATAAATCCATATGAGAAGCTAGTTTCAGAAAATTAGCATTTTGTATTTAATAGGTACAAATTAAGATTTAAAAACAAAAAGCTTCTTTTCTTGAACATCATATGGACTGCTAGCTTACTAAATGAATTTTAATTCAAGAAACAGAATTTGTTTAAGTCCAGCTCAATAATGGTTAGCATGAATCTACAATTTTTAGATTCAATTAGAATTCCATGCACTTTTTCAAATTTTCATAGAGATGCCAATGTCCAAGATTTCTGTTTTCAGGTTTCCTGCTTAGCTGGCCATCTTAGAATTGGATTTTTTAAAGTACAGTATGGAACCATTTATCCGGAAACCAGTTAACTGGAAAACCAGTTATCCGGAATGATGTTTCTGATAGACTGATTTCAGAATCTTTGCAGAAAAAGGTATCACACACTACCAGTTTGACATATTCTTTGCTTAAACAATTGTATAATTTGATGACAACATCTAGTATTTGAAATGAAAACATATTTATTGTATTTTAAATGTTTTAATTTTCATGCAGAGGAAACAGAATTTTTGTTCCTAAGGGATTCCCATAATTTTCCTTTTTAAAACTCTGGTTAACTTTTGATCTTTCTTGCGTTGATATCCAAGTAATCTAATAATTTAATATCAGAAATAATGCCACAACCACATATATTCCACAAAACTTATCAAATAGATGCTACTTTCATACACAACCAGTTAAACGGAAAAACCAGTTATCCAGAATACATCTGACCCCAAGCATTCCGGATAAATGGTTCTGTACTGTATTTTGATTTTCATAAATAAAAAGAAACATAACCTCTAATATAACATTTTAGAAGAAATATATAAAACATTAACAAGTTATTATATAAAAACTGTGCAAACCTTAAAATCATCCATAAGGCCTAAAGCTTTAGCTGTTTTCTTAAAAACATCTTTATTTTCATAGGTAATACGAACAGGATCAGAATGATCAATGCTACCTCTCGTTAACTGGTGCAATGTAACAGATGGAACACCATATATTTGTTTGACAAAAGCAACATCATAATTGTCCTGAAATAAGTAAATCCCAGGTTAAGATTTATAATTAAAATTATTTATTAAGCAATTTTAATATAAAATGAAAAGAAATAATCGCATTCTTACTTTGAAATAAAATTCACAAAAGCAAATTGCAACATACATTTATAAATACAGATTCCCTCTATAACCCATCCAAAAGTCAGGAGCATGCACAGGAGCCCTCAGCTGAAAAAAAACCCCTGTAAGGGGCCAATTTCATTAAGTAATGCATATTATACAAAGAATGCAGGGCGAGGTATCCAATATCTGTACTTGGCATTACAATTTCTGTGCATGCCCTGTCAAAAGTAAGTAATGCTTACAATGTAAATAAATAATAATAATAATACTAAAACAGAGGTTTTGAAAATCTAGAGGTTATAATTTAAATAACTTTCAGAATTAATTGTTAATACTAATTAATATAGTTTTTACAACTAACACATTAAAAGAAATTAGTGATGGTGAGCATATGGCACACCAAAACATACTATGAGAATATAAACAATTGTTAATTGATTTATATTATATTTATAAAGTTTTATTATTATTATTATTAAAGTGAAAACTTCTACAGGTGCACTATGAACCTTTTCCCTGGGCTGTAAATTAAGCTCATTAGCAATGCTTGGAAGTGAAATGTTTATGCAACAAAATGTAGGCGCAACCAGATATTTTTCCTGCAAAGTGAATAAAGCTCATTCATCATGCTTGGAAGTGAAGCACTTATTTATGCAACTAAAACTGGTCTATTTTTGCAGATTTTAATTATGTACAGTAGTACTAATGATATTAATTGCCATGTATTCACATAAACACACACACCTCCTGTGCTTAGAAATACAAAAGGGTTTCTTAGGAATTGAAGAAAAGAAATAGAGTAGCAACATGCAATGCTGGTTTAAGGACCCGAAAGAAAAAATGAAATTGACCATACCAAATTAGATTCAAAAATAAAACTAATTAGCTGGAAAAAGATTAAAGTTATGCGGTGGATTAGAAATAAAGATAATTTAAAAGAACAGACACATTTATAAAAAAAAACTTTAAAATGAACAATAAAAATAAAACTAATTCTTTCAAAAGTATATTAACAATTCAAAAACTATTTATCTGCTTGTAATGCGGTATGTTCTATTGATTTCACATATCAACGTTAAGCACATTTGTCACGGAAAAATGATTAATGGTGTACCAAAGCTTAAATAATGCTTCCTCCAGCACACCGATATAGCTTTGTAATTGAAATGTAACTTTAACAGTTTGCTTATGTTTTAATAAGACAATACAATGTAGCTCAATTTCACCTATTAAATCTATGAGACATAGTTGTTTGGAATACTTCAATCGCTTCAACTACTTCTGATATCAACACCTCCACTGATGTTCAATTAAAGAAAAAACAGTCAACTAATGGCTGGACAATATTCCTTCAAGACGTTATGAAAAATTAAGCCCAAGAACATATTCTTTTAATGAGACTCAGTTGACACAATATCTAGCTTACATAAAGTTAAACTGTTAAAAAGAGCATCAAATGATAAAGACATACTACAGCCAAATTCCAAACTTTCAATAATTCAAACAGATTGAAAGAAAAACTATTTTGAAAAACTTCTACATTAAATAATTAAGAATATGCTCAAGGAAAACTTTAAACGAAAACAGACTTAAAATAATCGATAATCTGCAGTAGATATATGCGTCTCACAGACACACGAGAAACGAACTTCTACGCAATGAGAATCAAGGTAACTTCTGGCTTGAAGAACATAGCTCCGGAAGAATGTAGCAGTGAAGTGTGCTGCAGCAGCAAGCTGTGATCATTTCGAGCTGCTACTGCCATCTCATAGTGATTACAAAAGCTAGTACAGATGCCTGAGAAAAAAAGAACATGTGTACGAAGATAAAAAAGACATGTTTTGAATAGATATGGATGCTTCATTTATAATAATAAGGAAAGAAATTTGTGTGTGAGTTGACAATGTTCTGAAGAGACCGCTGCAGGTAGAGCTACAAAATTTAGTAAGAATGTATGTATGTAACTTTGCACCTTGAAGCCCAATTTTCGATTTTTTGATTAGATTTTTTAAAATTTAATTTATGTGATCTTTAGCATTGTTTTTTTACATTTCGAAGTGATTTTTCTACATTAATAAAAATAATCCGGATTCAATCTTTTAGCCCAATACAGTAAATTTTGTCCTCTTTTCAATAATGTTTATTTCGAAAATATCAGCCAGTAATTAATCAAAATATTAATTAGAAACTCATTAAAAGACATAAAAAAAGTATTTTCCCCCCAAAATGACAAAAGAATCGCACATCTGCTGGACTTGATTTCCAAGTGGAAATAAATGGCAATTTTCACTGATCAGCTAAAATTAAGAAAACTAATCAAGATATCAATTTGAAAAGTTCAGAGCAAATACAGATTTTTTTTTTTTACATCCAAATATCTAATTTTTTTTTTTTTTAATCGGTCTAATATTTCTTAATTTTTTCAAAAAACTGGCGTTGATGGTACAAAAATTTGGAGAAAGAATCAGATAGGGACAAGCACTCATTAAAAAATGAACTAAAAAGAGATCTGTTTCCGCAGATAAGCTGATCATGTATCTAAATATGGATATGAAAAGAAATTACTTATTAAATGTTGCCAAATGCTAAAACACAATTTAAAAGGATTTTATGAACTTAATCGAAGATAATTAGTGCGTTCTGTGGCAAGAGTCTCTTGGTAAGAGTTAAAGAGTTTCTCTATAAGCATTTCTAGCCCTTTATAGAAATTAAAAAAAAATGTTTTCCTAAATATGAACTTCAGTTATCGCCATTTTCGAACATTAATGGCACATTCTTTGTTAGATTCTATGGGTCTGATTTAAACGGAAACTGATTCATTCAACTTAGCTTATGATTCTCTTACAGTTTTTAGTTCCACTTTCCACCGGCAGGAGACAAATTTTTATTTCGGGTTCTATGGACCCGATTTCAACAGGGTTTGGCTCGTTCAACTTGGTTTTAGATTGCCTTATAGTTTTTAGCTCCACCTACCATTGCTAGAGTTCATATTCTTATCTCGTGTTCTATGGACCCGATTTCAATAGGATTTGACTCATTCAATGTGAATTTTGATTATCTTACAGTTTTTAATTCAACCTACCACCGCCAGGAGTCGCATGCTTGTGTCAGATTCAATGGACCCGATTTCAATGAGATTTGGCTCATCCAACTTTGTTTTCAATTGTCTTACAGCGGGGACCAATACCAGAGGTTCATTTTGAGAAATTCCCTTTTTTAAAAATTTTACAGGGTTCCTACACAATTCTGGTAAAAAAATTCCGACTTTTCCAGGTTTTCCCTGACCTTTATAAAAAATTTCTCTGACCTTTCACAATAAAAATTAGGCTTATATATTGTTGCAAAACCCTCCAAAGTAGACAACTTTAATCTAGATAAATGTTAAAAAAAATATGAGCTGTATGAATTTCCAATTTAATTATTTTTCATATGCTATTTTTATAGAGTTAGCATAAATTTTATATAAAAATGTTAGATTGGATGAATAATTAATTCAAAATTTCTTCATTTATGATAACCGAGATTATGATGGAAAGTACTATATATAAAATTTCCTGACCACTTCCAGGGTTGTCACTAATCTTGAAAAAAGATTTTCTGTGTCTTCCCTTGACTACATTGTGTTTATTACTACGCTGAGTGGGCAAAAATATATGCATATATGTATACAGTACAGGACCCATTATCCGGAATTCCGAAATCCGGAAAAAATAATTTTGAAAATTTTCTAAATATGTAAATTTTTACTAAAATTTTGCAATTTCTGAAATTTTTCGAAAATTTTACAGATTTCTAATCTTTTTTTGATGTATTGTGTTGCAATGTGTAACCACTAAAATATGTTACATCAGTGAGGGGGAACACGGTCCCCCCCCCCCCCAGAAATTAGAAAAAAAGTCCTTTTTCTGTCAAATTTTAGTTTAAAATTAATTTATATTACGATTCGTTTTTTAAAAAAATCGTCAGATATTTCACACCCTCCCTCTCACTTCGACAAAATATTATGGCTACACAATTGTGTTACAAGAATCAAGGGTGATTCTGAGTAAAAAAAAAAATCTGAAATTCACAGTAAATTTTTTGAAAGTTTACAGAAGAGGGTGGGAGGGGGACCCTATCGGCACTAATTAGGAGTTTCTTCTGCGATACTTTAACGAAATTCGCGTTTTTACGAGATCTTTTGGCGAAATTAAGGGTTCTTTTGCAATCCTTTGAAGAATTTTTTTTTTCGCTATATTTTGACGAAATTTGCGTTTTTTTTCACGAGATTTTGGCAAATTTTGCTTTTTTTCCTGCAATCCTTTGACTAAATTTGCGTGTTTTTCATGATTTCTTTTATGAAGTTTCGTTTTTTCGCGATATTTTGACGAAATGTGTGGGGTTTTTTTCGATCTTTTGACGAAATTTCAGGGATCTTTTTCGATCCTTTGACAATTTTTTTTTTTTTTGCTCTATTTTGACGCAATTTGCGTTTTTTTTTGTGGTCTTGGAAAAAGTTTGTGTTTTTTCGTGAGTCTTTGACGAAATTTGCGTTTTTTTCCCACGATCCCTTGACTAAATTTGCTTGTTTTTCGCGATCCTTTTACGAAATTTCGTTATTTTGCGATCTTCTGACGAAATTTGCATTTTTTTTCGGGATCTTTTGACGAAACTGCCGGGTAGTTTTTTTGATCCTTTGAAGAAATTTGTGTTTTTTTGCGCTTTTTTGACGAAATTTGCGTTTTTCCCACGAATTTTTTGACAGAATTCAGGAGGATCCGAAATCCGGAAAGCCTTCGGTCCCGAGGATTACGGATAATAGGTCCTGTACTGTACTAGTTAGTCATCTTATAATTTACCATTACCTAATTAATTGACCAAATAGAATATATTACATGATATGAGCAAATGAAAAAACTCCTTAGAGTTGTTAGTTAAAGCACTTATTATTAAAGTTTACATTTTACATTAATAATAATAAAAACAGTAAAGCAATACTCAAACATTCTGCTAAAAAATACTTTGAAATATTTGTAAATGAATGTTAGAATATGTAAAAACTTTGTATCTAATAATTTAAAGAATATAAATTTTTAAAGAATCTTACAAAAAAAAAAAAAAAAAAAAAAACAATTTTCTTGAATATCACAAAAATTGGGGAAAAAAAAGCCACTTAATTTATGCATTTAAATTAATACTATTCACATTGAAATACGGAACCAGGACACATATATAAGACAACTTTGATGCACAACACTGATTTATTTTTTACTTTAAAAAATATAATAAGATAATAATAGCTGTTAATTATTCTTTTTTGATAATTCACTTATTTGAGTATCAATTTCTGCAACTTTTGCAGATTTTTCAGTTATTACCTTCGTATTTTTTTTTTATTCTGCAACATTTGTAATTTGTTGCGATACTTTTTGCTTGCTGCTTTCTTTAATCTGACTTTGTTTCTGTTTGTTGAATCACACCAATATTGTATTATTAAATCTATTTGACAATTTTGAGAAATACAATTTAATGCTTCATCAAAGCACATGAGATATTTTTTGTTCTTCACAGACTTTTAAGAGAAATTTGGAAAAGGGGACCTAATCCATAACAAATCAAATAGGACATTTTTGTACATCCTAAAGTACATTTTTTAGCAATGCAATCTGGAAACACATGACAAAATATCTCAGATACATCATTGAACAAATTAAATGAGGAATGTGATGCAATAGCTTCATTGCCCACAAAATTTCAGCTTTGAATATATTTTCCTACATCAAGAAATGGGATAGACCTTTTTTATTTTCACTAGTAACAGGCACCGACATTTCCGAAGAAATCAAAGTGTTATCTTCTTTCTTAACATTTTCTTTGGGTACAAAATCAAACATTTCAGATGAAGTTGATCGTGAAGTTAGTTTTTTATTCTTTGCATAACTTGTAACAGTTTGCTTTCCCATGTTGCTCAGGCTGAAAATTCCCTTGCAAAGCTTACAATACACACTAAATACAATAGATTTTTTGAAACTTCCGCAATGCAACCGGAAAAATCCAGATATTCTCACACTCTTTTGACTTTCAGGAATAAAAATCTGTTGAAATTAAACTTGCCGAAATAACATTTTAATCTGATAGATGAATGCCTTAATGATTCAAAATAAAGAGTTTAATTTTACTTACCATTAAAACTTTTTATTTTCTTCTAAATTTTTACTTATAATGAATTTGCATAGTACCCACAGGACATTTAAATAAGAAATAATAACGATGTAGTATTTTTAGTACAAAATTTTGGTATAACATTGACTTAAAGGGGTATTAAAAAAGGGATGGTAAGGTAAAAAAAGGGAAAGGCTTAGGAAAAAAGGAACGGTAATGGAAATTACCACCTATTTTTAGGCAAATCATTTTAAGACTAAGTGATAGCCACAATGTTAATTGATTTTAGAAACAGTTATTTAGATTGGATTAAATAAAAAAAAATTTAATTTACCTCGAAAAGTGCAGGAATAAACCTTGGGGACGGTAAGACAACCAATAAAGCCATGGTGCTTGAAATTTACATTTAAATGCTGATTTAAATTCTGCAGTAAATTTCCTGCAAAAGAATTTGACATTCTTTCTCTAGCATACTTCTGCATGAGAAAAAACTTGAAAAAAATTCTGTGGCTGCATCTGAAGTGATTTTCTGTGTAATTTTAGAAGAGGGACGGTAAGGAATCTAAAACCCAGGGCAGAGTTAAAAAAAATAGTAACAATCGTAAAAATGTGTGCAGGTTAATTTTTGGCTACATATTTATATAAAACAATAGTCCCAATTTCGGAAAAAAAATTACATCAAATTACTTTTATTGAAACAATTTTATACAGACAGCTCCAAACTTAAAAATCAGCATCAGGGACACGAGACGGCATAGGAGTTTCCTGGATATTTGGACCCCCAACACTGTCCTAAATTTATTTATCTCGTTAATATTGTTATGCATTCATGCAATGAGATACCAGTATATCATATTCCCAGTATATGGGAAAAAAAAAAAAACAAGAATATGTACTAAAATAAAAATTATTATTCAGGGACTTAAAAGTCAAAAGATTGTGAGAATGCCCCATATGTCCATCCATCCAATCCGTATTTAATATGGACTTTGAACTCATTATAAGAAATTTAATCTATTAAATCGCAACTCTTATTGAGCCAAATAAAACACAAAGTAAAGCAAAACGGAACTCCAACATTCAAGAATCAAGCACGTGGCAATTGCATTAACATTGTTTAGTTTTTGTGGTACCAGGTGCATGCATGCTGAAGGGAGAAAATGGAGAGAAAGAACGTTATGCGCAGTCACAGATGGATGAGATGAGCACAGCCGCTTTGTGGATTCAGCCATATGCAAGAAAAGGGGTATAGGACGTTCTTTTACGAAGTTTTATTGAAAATTAATTTTCACGACGCTTTTTCCTTTTTTTTTTTCTTCTGCAGAGCGAATTTTTTTTTTTTAAAGCTGAGAAAAGATAATTTCTGTTTGAAAATACCATAAACAAACAAGCAAACAAAAAAATCCGTGTTTTGCAGATTTTTTAGGAAATTTTCAAAATTCCCTACACTTTCCCTGTTTTTGGAAGGGAATTTAAAACTCCCTGCGTTTTTCTGGTTGCGTGGCAAGCCTGAATTCAAATATCAAAAAATTTCCCTGACTTTTTTGCCTAAATTTTTTAATTCCCTGACTTTTTTCCTGCCTCATAGGAACACTGTTTTAATATGAATCAAGCTTTTAAACATTAACGGTTCGTTTTGAAAAATTGACAGGCCCGGACAAAGCCGGGCAAGGCAGCGAGTAAAGAATAAAACCATGGCAGGCTGAAAAACACCTTGGCAGATACATTTTAAGAGACATTGCTTGATATTTTACCAAATATGGCAACAAAATAAAGCATCAAAAACATGTCCAAAGTGCCAATAATTGATTAATTTTGCGAAATTCTCATTCAAATATGATTCTAACCATAACTAAGTATTTTCGTAATCGGGCACAAAATTAAGTTTTAGCACAAAATTAAGTCCACCTTTGTTACAACAGATGAATTTTTGTGGGAGAAAAAAAACTCAATTGTACGAATAATAATTAAATTATACATAAAGCACAAATAATTGTATAAAAATTACTTTCAGGTGCATAAATATAATAAAGATATTTAAAATACAAATTTAAAATATCTCAAAATACATTAGAAAAACCTTGAACGGTATGAATAATAATATCGATTACATCATTTTACTTACCCATCATACGTAGTATAGGGTAAGTCTTGTAATAGTTTAAAAATCGATTTTTTTTTTTTTTTTTTTGGCGGTTTACACATTTTAGACATTGGAGATTTTGAAAAAAAACATTTTTAGAAAAAAATTTTGGTGTCTGCATGGGTGTGTGTGTCTGTAATCGCTCTAGGGAGTAATAATGGGAAGAAGCCTATTGAATATCAGTAACCTTGATTATTTGGAACTATTTTTTTCGAACTCTCGAAATATTTGTTCTGATAAAAGGTATACAAAATTTTTCGAAATTGTTTATTTGAAGTAGTGAATATAAAAGACAATAAAAAAACAAATTTTGCATCATGAATGAACTCGATTGGATAATTAGTTACCGAGATATTTGTAATCCTATTTTTCACACTCTTCGATTTTTCATGACCCTGTATTTCATTCAAATTTCAATTCAAAGATATATTTTAATTGGAAATGAGACACTTAATCCGACGCAGTAAGCTGTTAGTTAATATGATTATAATTTTTCGAGTTATAAGGCTGTTTCTTTTACGCAATTCGGTACTACTCGATTATCCTGCTGACCAAAAAACTATCGGCAAACTATAAGAATAAATGCCAATAATGGCTTATCGCAAATGTCAAGCATTTAATGCTTCTCCATACCTATAAGGGGGGGGTTACCATAGGGAGGGACCCTGTTCTGTCGCCAAATGCCGCTAAGTTTGTTGCCAACTTGGCAGTATATCGCCAAATTTGGAGACCAAAATTAGTCACCAAAAGTGACGCGAAATTGGCAGTATCTCTAATATTTCGCCAAATTCTCATAGACTTCCATTGTAAACCAATAGTGTTTACTTACTTTTATATTAATTATATTTAAGGGTGTCCAAGTAAATTAAATTATGAATAAAAGTAACATGATACAATGCTTAGCATGTATCACATGTTTTATTTTCATATTTTATATTATGTATATCCATGATGGGTAAGTATTACGGTGGCCCCCAACGACTAGTTAATAATTACATTAAACTTGCAATAATAATTAATGTTGTCTTAAAGAGTTTAATATGTGTACTGTCATATATAATATATTATAAAACTCTGAATATTATGTTTAACATTTTGGAAAATTTAAGGTTAATTAAAATAGCCTGTGTGAAGATGAGTTGAAACAAACAAAAAAAAAATTAGCTTGTTTCCTAAAATAAATAAATATATACATATTACGTAAAATCTGTTGCAATTGCCATAGAAGTTTTCACTTCAGTCATGCAATCTTAAGTACACACATATAATTTTCTTTTGTTACAATTCAAAGAACCCCCCCCCCCCCCCCCAAAAAAAAAAAAGAAAAAAAAATTGCATGAAAAATCATCAAATTTAAAATGAAAATAACAAAAGTAATTTTAAAAAACATAGAAGAAATAATAAAAACTAACATTTATTCAAAAACCTTGAACTGCTGAAAACTATTGATGATGGTTACAGAGTTACCGATTTTTGGGAGTATTAGGATCAAGATCTTGTAGTTCAAGATCAGAAAATATGTAATTTTAAGGTTTCAAGTGGAATCATTTAAATTATGAAAACACCCAAAGTAGAAAAATGTAAAAAAGGATAATGTTAAAATGAACCCTTATTCATGATGCGCATTAAAGTATCAAACAATTTCACACAGCACAAAGAAAATTTTTATTAATAAAAATATAAAACTAATACAAATTTTCATTATTTAGATTCTGTTTTTCAAACAGTGCATTTTTATTTAACATTAGCTGACCTGCCCGGTATTGCTCAGCCCAATGATTCTTCCAAACAAATCGCGAGTGATTAAAACCTCGATTCATATTACAATTAAAAAATAATCTCTTAAAATGAACCTTTAGACCAAGTGAGCCATGCACACATCTCTAACCAATTAAAAACTCAATTCAAATGTATCTCTTTCAAAATGAACCTCTGGATGAGTTCCCATTGCCTTTGACAACATACACTGAGCATGCTACGCAATGTGCTCCAAACAAACTTCTTTTAGATTGAACCTCTGACACTGGTCTCTGCTGCCTACGGCACCGTATAGCAGGCATACTGCGCACATGCTAGAAGAGAATTGTAAGTTGAATTCAACTTACTATTATTAAAAGAAACAAATTCCGTTGAAATAGAGCCTATAAAACCAAAGATAAGAATGCCCTTACCTGCCGGTAGTAGATGGAATTAAAAACTATAAGACAATCAAAAACCAAGTTAAATGAGCCAAACCCATTGAAATCGTGCTTACAGAACCCAAGATAAGAATGTGCCATGTTAAAATGAAAGATATGAAAACAAAAATTATATAATTTCTGGTAAGGAAAGTGTAGTGTGTAGTAGAAGCGGAACGACGTGTAGCAGTTGGCAACCCTGTGGTTGTATTAAAGATTTTACATTTTACAGATAATTCTAACAAGGTTTTAATATCCAAAATAATAACAGGCACTTAAAAAAAAAAAAAAAATCTACTTTGAAGCTGCAGTAATACCATGGCTAACGAAGATAATTCATTCCAGAATCACATTTGTCAATCATAACCTTTGTTAGACAAAACAACATAAAAAACCATCAATACTTTGTTTTGTGCAATGTTGTGTGTTTGTAATACCTTCCTCTCAATAGATGGCGCCTCTACTGAGCGTTTGTTGCGATTGGAGATCGCCAGTGATCGCAGTTGTGTACTAGTCGCTATGCAGTGCGGTTGTTCTTTTATCAATAAAGCTATGTTAGTTTATCCTAGAATTACGGCGGTTATTCTACAACTTTAGTAAGCCCTAAAGTTATATCAATTGGCGACGAGATGCGATTCGATTTTAAAAGAAGAGAAATTTTTTTTTTCTCTCTTCCTTGATTGGAATGACGCCGCCGATCTTTGCCGTGCCATGTTAACCCTAACACGCAGTTGCCGGTAGAAGCGCACGCCGCCGTACGAAGCCTAACGCATTGGTACGTATTTTTTGCATAAGATGGGCTCTTTTGGGCAGATTAAGGAACACGATTCATCAGCAGAATCGCAGGCTTTGTACACTGAAAGACTGGAACAGTTTTTTA
Organism: Maratus speciosus; assembly: GCA_963932465.1. Classification (NCBI taxonomy): domain Eukaryota; kingdom Metazoa; phylum Arthropoda; class Arachnida; order Araneae; family Salticidae; genus Maratus; species Maratus speciosus. The sequence goes on from OZ010791.1 coordinate 418,914,049, forward strand.
TAGCTAATGGGATCGATCAAGCAGATCGAAAAAGGGATTTTTTTCTAACTGTCGTCGGCCCAACTACCTATGCCTTAATACGTAATCTCCTTTCGCCTGCGGCACCAAATACGAAGACTCTGGAGGAAATAATTCAAGTTCTGAATTCGCACTTTGATCCAGCGCCGTCCGAGATCGTTGAGAGATATAAATTCAATAGCAGAGTGCGATGCGCCGGCGAATCAGTCGCCAATTTCATCGCAGAGTTACGCAGCTTGGCTAAGCATTGTAATTACGGCACTTCTCTCGATGAAATGCTGCGAGATCGGATCGTTTGTGGGATCCAAGATGAAAGTATCCAGAGAAAACTCCTATCTGAAAGCCAGTTAAGCCTAACAAGGGCTACAGAAATCGCGGTAACTATGGAGACTGCGGCCAGGGACGCTAGCAACCTACGTATGGCGCCCGGATCCAGCTCGGAAGTAAATAAAATTCATTTAAAGAAGAATATTGTACCCAAAAGTTCGAATTCTCGTGTTTCAACTCAAAATGCCGAAAAATGCAATAGATGTGGAGGTAATCATGTGTCCAGCGAATGCCGTTTCAAAAATTCAACTTGCCATGCGTGTAAGAAAATTGGCCACATCGCTAAAGTTTGCCGATCTAAGAAGAAAAATTCTGGAGTTCGGATGCATAATGTGCAAGTGGAGGAGGCTGAAAATAAAGTACCTGTAACTTACACACTATTCAACATCTCAGGGATGGAAGAAACCTTGCCACCTGCTAGAGTCGAGTGTCTACTCCAAGGTAAGCCATTCGTTTTTTAAGTGGATTCAGGTGCCCCATTTTCTCTAATGCCTTTAAATGAATTTAATAAAGTAAAAGAGTATTTTCCTCCTTTGGAGCAAACCTCAGTTAAGTTAAATTCTTATACTGAGCATCCTATCGAAGTGATTGGTATGACTCAAATTGAAGTGTCCTATGAAGCAAAGTCTCACTCATTACCTTTGATGGTTGTTGGACAAGGAAGTATTAATTTAGCAGGTCGTAATTGGATTTATCCATTGCAATTAATGAATGTTGTTAAAAATGTAAACCATCCTTATGCCATAAACAATCTGCCAACTTCTGAATTGTTGTTCCAGAACCTTTTAGAAAGATTTAAAGATCTATTTTCACCAGAATTAGGTCTTGTGAAAGATGTCAAGGTGCATTTAATTAAGAAAGTTTCTGCAACTCCAAAACTTTTTAAGGCACGTCCAATACCGTATGCTCTGGTAGACAAAGTTGACAAAGAGATAGTTCGGCTGGTTCAAGCAGGCATTCTTGAACCAGTGAAGACCGCTGAGTCTGCAGCGCTAATTGATATAACTTTAGGGCTTACTAAAGTTGTGGAACAAATGCCGTAATTCTAGGATAAACTAACATAGCTTTATTGATATAAGAACAACCTCACTACATAGCGACTAGTGCACAACTGCGATCACTGGCGATCTCCAATCGCAACAAACGCTCAGTAGAGGCGCCATCTATTGAGAGGAAGGTATTATAAACATTCCCTCCCTTCTTAAAGAAAGTACAAGATGTAGACGTCATTACATATAGACGTTCAAAACGTGTAAGAGTAAAAAACCAGTACGTCTCCAGTTATAAACTGACAAACTGTTCGTTAGTTTTTGAACTGTTCTCTGTGAAATATTGTTACATCTAAAATTATAGACTGACAAACGTTAGTTTTTGAACTGTTTTCCTTAAAAGACTTGTGTTTTGAACTGTCTATATGTAATGACGTTTACATCTTGTACTTTCTTTAAGAAGGGAGGGAATGTTGTGTGTTTGTAATACCTTCCTCTCAATAGATGGTGCCTCTACTGAGCGTTTGTTGCGATTGGAGATCGCCAGTGATCGCAGTTGTGTACTAGTCTCTATGTAGTGAGGTTGTTCTTATATCAATAAAGCTATGTTAGTTTATCCTAGAATTACGGTGTTTGTTCAACAACTTTAGTAAGCCCTAAAGTTATCAACTTTGTTTTGTGCAGTTTAATAAAATTAATAATTCATTCTGGTTAAAACTATATAACAAATGGGTTAAGAGTGATTTTTTTTTTTTTTTTTTTTTTTTTTTTTTTCATTTCTAGCTTTTCTTGACAAATGTATATTAAAAATCATGCTAAAAAGATTCTTCTGAGTTATTTACAAAAAAAAAAAAAAAAGAAAAAAGGAAAAGAAAAAGAAAGATTGAAATAAAAAAATGAATCAGCATAGACATTAGGGTGGGGCGAAAAAAATTAATTTTTTACAATAAAAAACGGGTAGGTGCCAAAAGTTGCCTTTATACTAGTACATCAACTGCGTGCAATATTACCGCTGAAACAAAATGGCTTGAGTCTGCGCTTTTTGTCCAAAAATCAAAATTTTGGGTAAAATTTGACATTTTTTCAAAAAATTAAAAAAAATTCTACAGAGATGGTTATTATTTAAAAGTGTTATTTAAACCTTTATTATTAATGACTTAACATATTTAAACGATAAAATGATATCTTCGTTCTGTATAACTGGAACAAAACTGATAACTTTTGGTGAAAAAAAGGCGTTGCCACTCTGTTGTGTCATGCAAATAATTGTTATTTAGAGTACAGCTCTTACCTAGTTGCTTTCAAAACTACCCACGAGGTACCACGTGGAGGTGACTGCATTTCATGTCACAACAGTGCATAGCTCGACCACCCTACCATCTGAACTCAATGTTTTATTTATACATTGAATTGTGATTTTTTATCAAAGACTGATTTTCTATGTATCAACGTAATACATCTGTTCTTTGGATCCATAGACTTTGGATGCTGCTGCTGTGATCTCCTTTACGTATTTTTCTACCGTTTGTGTAAGATAAGACAAACAGTGTAATGCAGTGCGGATGATATTAATGTAATCAATTCTGCCATCTATTATCTTCACCAAGATTGCACCCGATAAATGCATATTGATTAGAGGTTCTGTTACCACAACACTTTTCCAACGAATTAGATTTATATAATTATCCGCTTCAAAGTTGATTGTCGATATTTCAGATTTGCGTATGCCATCATTTACTCTCATCTTTCAACTATTATGTGCTGAGCAGCTAGCTGTTTAATGTGATGGAGATCGTCAGAGAGCATTGAATTAAGAATTTCCTCTGCGTATGCAAAGGAGCCATTGCCCTAAATATCCTTTTTTTAGTAGTCGTTTTATTCTATTTTGTGAATTGTTTAGGTTTTTAAATCCCTTCTTTAGCTGTGGATTATATTTGATTGTAAACTATCCTGGGGCCAAACTTGGATATCATAGTACATTTTGAGTGAACGTAGAGACTCTGATGGGCAGTGAGTGCTCATTTGAAGGCGGATAATTCTGTTAGTCGTTGTCATCCATTCTGCAAGGGACATGTTTAGAATGAACCATTATAATTGATCATATGCCACCTCCAAGTCCAGTGAAATTTCTCTGGATCATTTATTAGACATGATCGTTGGCAAAAATTAGATTCTAACCTACAAGGATTCACTGAACCAATAGGAAAATCTTTGTCCTCGTGCCATTCCCTTTTTATTTCCATTTTTGAAGCCATAGAGAGTAATTTTCAAACATTATTTCCTAAAATCAAGAAAAGGGTACTCAGCACATACCAGAAATACCTGCTAAAGATTTGCAAAGTTATTTCATCAAGATATGACTCAGAAGAACTAGCGAATAGGAATCCAAGAAACTTCTATGCCAGATGGCTCACAAAAGCGCATAAAATTATTCACTTTTATATAAGCACTGGCTGACCATCAGAGTCTGGTTCACTCACAATGTATGTAATCCAAGTTTATGCCGCAGGATGGTTTACATCAAATATAATCCACATCCAAAAAATGATCTAAAAATTTATGGGAAATTACTTGGCTACTAAACATCACAGAAAACGGCAAAAAACAAATACCAAAAAAATTATTTAGGACGCCGAGAGTAAATTTTTCACATTGAGAGCAAATTCTTATTGCAATTTTGATAACGATCGCCATCACATTAAAGAACAAGCTTATCAACATATAAAAAATGCAAGAGTTAGAGTAAAGGATGGCATACTCAAAGATGAAATACCTAAATGTTGTAAAATGTTGCAGGAACAGACCTCCCAATTACTATGCAGTAACTGGATGCAATTTTGGTGAAGATACTAGAGGGCTGAATAGATTCCATTAATTCCACTGCATTACTCTGCTTACCTTATCATACACAAACAGTAGAATACGTGAGGATATATGTGAAGGAGTGTCACAGCAGCATCACCCAACGTCTGTGGATATAAAAAAAATCCCTGCTGGCCCGGCCTACAGGCAGAGGTAGATTTCGAAGTCAAATATACTAATTTCACAAACAAAAACTAAATCATGATTATAGATAAATCCACTTTAACAATTTTATCTGGCCGCTCTTGACGAGTTTTTATTTCATTTTCATATAATAGCTGGTTTTATCAGAATCATGGTAGGGCGGTATTCAAAAAAATACTTTTCCATGCTCAACAACTCGAAATTTTCTGGCATAATTCCAGATTCATTTTTAATTAAAAAAAAATATGAAACTTGCTGACGTGATTTTTGAAGAGATTTATAAGCGACCTGTGTTTTTATTTTTTGTTCAATTAATTAAAACTTGATATATAAACAATTATTTTCTCAGAAGGACAATATTTTTCGTTTCTAACACAATCGCTTCGGGAAATTCCGTTCAAAATGCCCAATTTGACATCATTTTTTAAAATATATTCTGCTTCTATCTAAAAATCGATTATTACGGTACATTATATAGTTTCTGAATAAGCGAATCTACCAATTAAATGCGTTTGAGAGCAAAAATGAATTTAAAAACCAGTCAGAAAATAAGCAGTTTGGATTTAAGCGCATCCTTAATACAATGCTTTTTCCAACACAATCCGCTTCGGTAAATTCGGTTCAAAATGCCCTTTTTAACAGCATTTAAAAAAATATATTCTGCCCCTATCAGAAAATCGACCATTACGGTACATTATATAGTTTCTGAGTAAGTAAACGTACCAATTGGAAGCCTTTGAGAGCAAAAATGAATTGTAAAATGAGTAAGAAAATAAGCAGTTTGGATTTGAATACACCCTTACTAAGATCATTTTTTACTTCAACCGGTATGTATTTTTAATTTGTTTTTGCTCTAAGAATTGGTCCTATCCAAAACTTGTCTATATAGATGTTGTAGACAATATTAAGAAGATATATGATAAATTCATGGGGATTTTATATCTTTTGAATTGACGGAGTTATGGATTTTTTTCTTCTTCAAACCCCTTTTTTGTTTTCGTTTTTAATTTTTTTTGCGGTACGAATTGGTCCTATCAAAAACTTGTGAATATAAAAGTTGTAGATAATGTTAAGGAGATTCATGATAAAATTAATTGGATTTGATATCTTGAGAATTGACGAAGTTATGGATTTTTTTCTTCTTCAAACGCCCTTTTTGTTTTCGTTTTTAATTTTTTTTTGCGGTACGAATTGCTCCTATCAAAAACTTGTGAATATAAAAGTTTTAGATAATGTTAAGGAGATTTATAATAAAATTAATTGAATTTGATATCTTGAGAATTGACGAAGTTATGATTTTTTTTCTCCCAAAAACCCTATTTTTTGCGCCCCTTGAGCCCATTTTTAACTTTATCAAAAATCTGTGATACATACATTTTTGGCCCTATTTTTAGAAGTAATAAAAACTTTAAACTGATTTGATATGTACAAAAATTAAGAAGTTATGGGGGGTTTTCTGTTTTCACAAAACCCCTCCCTATTTCCCTCCCCTTGGTCCGATTTTGCCCATTAACGAACTTGACCGAGATTTTATGCCCATTGATTTTATGTATCAGTTTGGAAGAGATTGGTGCAGAATTACGAAAGTTATCGTGTCCAGAAGAAAGTGATATATATATATAGATAGATAGATAGATAGATAGATAGATAGATAGATATATAGTTTTTTACTGAGGGTGGTTTTGGGTTCTAGGGGTCATGATCGGTGTAGATCTGCAAAAATTTTTCAGAAATTCCAACATAGGAACGATCCCAATAGGTAGTATTTCATACGAAATCTACCTAAAAGAGATGGACTAGGTTGATACATAGAAAACTTATGCCAGTTTGATAAAAAATGACAATTCAATACATAAATAAAACATTGCGCTGAGATGGAAGGGTGGTCGGACTATGCACTGGGTTGTGTCATGAAATGCAGCCAATTCCACGTGGTACCTCTTGGGTAGATTTAAAAGCAACTACGTAAGAGCTGTATTCTAAATAACAATTAGTTGTATGACACAGAGTGGCAACGCTTTTTTCCCCCCAAAAGTTGTCAGTTTTGTTCCACTTATACAGAACAAAGATATTTTTTTATCATTTAAGTATGTTGAGTCATTAATAATAAATGTTTAAATAACACTTTTAAGTAATAACCATCTCTATAGAATTTTTTTTTAATTTTTAGAAAAAATGTCAAATTTTACTTAAAATTTCGACTTTTGGACCAAAAACGCAGACTCAAGCTATTTTTTTTCAGCGGTAATATTGCACGCAGAAGATGTACTTGTATAAAGGCAACTTTTGGCACCTACCCGTTTTTGATTTTAAAAAAATTTTTTCGCTCCACCCTAATAGACATAAAAAGAATTTAAAAAAAAATCATTAAAAAGTAATATACATACTTTTTTTAAATAATTGAGATCCATTTTAGTAAAAGGCACAAATCTGTCATTCAATCTGATGAACTTTAAATGTTTTTCATAGAAAAGACCACTAGGAAAGAATAATAAAAAAAAAAAAAATGACTGTGTGGTAAAGCAGTTATACACAAAGAACAGATAAATATATATATAAGCATATGAAATTTTAAAAAAAGTTCTTGGGAGAGATAAAACAATATATAAATGTTTATAACTGATTTAGTCCTTGTGCATCACATACAATAAAAAAAAAAAAAAATACATTTTAAAATTCTAAACAAAAGCTTAGTAGGATTCACAAAATGGTTATCACATGAGACGCAAAATAAACAATTTTGTACATTTTTTTTTCTCTTTTCATTAAAAGATAGTAGAATTAGTTCACGGTTGTCATGTGTAGTATTGAGCTGTCAGTGATTAAGAACTTTTGTAAGTGTTAAGAACTATTTTACCATAACGGGTCATCCATTAACTATGCTATGCTTCAAGAGGGAAGTGGGGATCTATAAAGTGCGACTCAGAGGAGGTTAACGAGTTGGGACTTTCATCTAAAACATGAAAAGACTTACATAATCATTGTAATAGACAGTATAAATTCAGTTAAAAAAAAAAAAAAATTATTCACAAAGTTTTAGGTATATTTTTCCTTTGAATTGCAAAAAAAGTGAAGTAAAAGAACACAAGATATTGATAGGTTTTATAGTATTCAGTGATGCAGCTAGATTTCTGAAATCCTTGGTCTCTGAGATCTAGACACTTCTATAAAACTGGGTCCTTCTTTTAAAAATAAGACAGATTCAATGTATTTAATTCAAAGTATACCATTTTTGTTATCTTTCAAGGGAAAAATTATTTATCCTGAGGACCTATCACAATTTTTTTACTGCATCCCGTTCCCCAATTTTTTGCCTAAATGATGTGCTATAGAACACATCCCCATCATCACTGAGCTATTTATTTCAATATACAATAGCATATAAAAAAGTAGTAATTGCAGTGTTGCAAAAGTAGTATTTGCAGTTAAAATTAGCTGCAAATAAAAGTTGCAAAAAATACAACATCACAACAGGGAAGGATATATTACATGAATGTGACAACCCATGATAAGAAGTGAGTAAGGTAAAAAACACATGAAATTTGTGCAATGTAGTTAATGGAGACCCCTAATATCAGAAGCATCTACCCAGTTGAACCAAAAAAAATATTTTCAGCTTATATTTATTTAAAAATTTATCAAAACTATAGGACTTTATTATTTAAAACTTTCAGAAGTTGGCACGTCAGTACCTTATGTGTTTGCAATGGAAAATATAATGGGCTCACTGTTAATTGTAGCAGCTTTTAAATTATTTTTGTATCATCATGTGAATAACTCATTATTACACTTGAAAACATTTTAAGCTTGTATTTATAGTTGCATACTTCACATTTAATAAATTTATCTTTTGAGCTAATAAGAGTACTTGAAAAACTCTTTAGTATTGAGCAAGGGTGGATCTAGAGAGTCTTGAGGGGGAAGGGGGGGGGGGGTTGGCAGTTTGAAGCCTTGAGTCGTACTGGGGCTAATTTTTTCATTGCGGGTCAGGTTAACTTTTACTTTTTGCAGCGGGTTGGGTTTGGGTTGACCAGATAAGTCTAAGACAAAACAAAGTCTAAAATATTTTTTCCGATAAAAAACTATATACAGTAAAACTTCCATAACAAACACTCCAAAATAGCTGAAACCGTTATTTAGGGAATACTTTTTAATCTTTTATATAGTAAAAAACCTCAGAACCGTGGCATATGTCTGCCATTCAGAAGTAATAGCATATACATTAAAACTTCCATATGAACACTCCAAATAGAAGACACCTAAATTTAGCAAACGCTTTTCAATCTCCAACACAAATATGGGCATATTTTTGCCTCTAAATAGTGCACACCTCCGATTAAAAGACAAATTCGGTGGTCCTGGGGTGTCCATTATTTGAGGTTTTGCAGTACTTAATATTAATGAGTATAGACTATGTTTACTGTTCTATATAAAAGATAAAATTGATAACAGAGATTAATGAAGGATACAGTAACACCCTTTTTCAAAAGTTTTTCAAAAGTAAAAACAGTGAAATTTTGGAGGGAGATTTAATCAAGATTTTCTTAAAAAAGTCATTAAAAGCCATATTTTTATCTTTAATTTCAAAGTAAAAAAGGTAAATACAGGGATGAGAATCTTCTGTATTTCGCCAGATATCACCTAAATGCTCCACAACCCCCCCCCCCCCCCCCTCCAAAAAAAAAATCAACAAGATTTTTTTAAATCTTTAATTTTTTTCCCCTTCATTCATTATTTTATTACAACAATAACTAATCAATTATTTAACCCTCAAACAAAAATTAAAGCTTCTCCCTTTGCTCCCCCCCCCCCTCTGGTACCAAACATGCATAGTTTAATCTTTATCACTCCTTAATTTGAAATTCCTTTCTGATCTATTTAATACTCTATAGTAATAACAAATAAATAATGTACCATCTAAATTATCCCCTTCTCCCAAAATATCTGCTTTTCTCCCCCTGTCCCCTAAAATTAAAAAAATAATTAAAATTTTTTCAGCTCTATTTGCGATTTTATTGTAACAATTGGGCTGGGATTTCAGTGAGATTATATAAAAACATAAGAGGAAATCTACCAAGGAAGTCAAAAGAGAGAAAATTATCTCCCATGTATTTTAAAATAAATTTGTTCTGCAAAAAAAATTTAATGGGGGGAGGGGGCTTATATTTGGGGATAAGACGGGATGTCCCATCCCTCAGTCCTGGGCCCATGTAGGCCCTTGTGCTCCCAATCCAGGGAGCCCAAAGGGCTGTCCGTCCTTCACAAAGGTTCCGGTCTCGGCTGCACACTGCCCAGTGCACGTCATATAGCCTAACTCCTAAACAAAGAGAAGACCAGCCGATTGCGACAGCTCTCAACTGCTCACAAGATGAGCCAAGTGGACCCTTTGCTTGGTGCCCCCCCTCCTCCTCCCAGTTTGGCTCAAGTACAAAAGCTTAATTGGAATGGCCCGGCCTGACTTAATTTCTACAAAACATGCCAATATAGCTGAAGCACCGCTATCCTAGAATTAAAATGATTCATATGGCACATTTACTTATGCACAGATTTTATTTTCAAATTACGTTCAAAATTTAAGGAAAACAGAATAGCAACAATGTTAATGATTACTTAGACAATTACGTACATAAATACCAATTTAAAAATTCACCTTAAACAATTGCACTGAAATGAAAATTCAGAAAGAAAATCAATGGAGTTAAGAATGAAAGGAACAGATAAAAGAAAATCATGATTTTAAAGCTTTACAAAGAAAAAAAATTGATTAAAAAAAATATAGCTCTGTAATTTACTAAACCAGGATTGGGGGAGGAGAATTTAAAGATCTACACAGGGGCCAGACCAATATTAGTCTCTATACTGGCTGGGCTGGACCTGGTATGAGCTTTTATCTTTGATACCAGGCTGGGTCTTGGATTGGAAAAAGACACTTAAGAAGAATGACTATGAAACAGTTCACACATTTATATTATCATCACAGGCATTTTATCCAATTATTTTGGTGATCACATTTGTTGAAAACCCTTCTTTACTTAAAGCAACTGCCACACTTTTTTCCCCCAGGATGTCAATCAAAAGTATAGAGCCGTCTTTTCAAAGCATAAAAAAATATGACAAATCGTCATTCTCTCATTTGGCACACTATTTATAAAAGCTGGTTGATGCTTTATTTCGTAAATGTTGTATGATGCAACAGTGATGTACAATGATGCCATACATTGCTTTGAAGCAAGTAAATTAATTTTTAGACAAACTAAGTGCATTAAAATTACAAAAGGTATGTTTTTCTAGGCGATGCAATTTTTTTTTCTGGCACTGTATTTTCATAAATATTTTATTAATTATTGATAATCCAAATAGTTTAATTTATTTGAAAATGATTACTTGAGTCCTGCCATAATTTTTGAATTGCTATGCCACTGATTTAATAACAAATAAATTGATATTATTTTTTGCATTTTGCATCTTAAGTAAAGGCCAATGCATTGACTATATTAGGGAGTAATGTAGTAGGTTTGTGTATTTTAGCTATGAGATCTGGAAAAACTTTCAAACATATCTTGCGTTGTAGGGAATATCTGCAAAAGGTTCTCCTCCTGCAGAAATGCTGGCTATAAATTGCACTATTAAACAAGCAATAAGTCCCTGCAAATGTATTTTATTTCAGTGAAAACATGAATAAAATAAGATGGTCCCCTACATTTTAGAAGTAGTTCTTAGAGAAGTAGACTTTTGAAGTTAAGTAAAGAGTGATTGCTTTACAATGGCAACAACATTTATGTGGATTGGAGTCATGATGCCAAGAAAATAATTACGTTAGAGAGAAATACATCCTAAATTTTAAAACCAAGAAACACCAACAGTCAAACAGAATTGGCACTTTAATTTTTTATCACTCCAACTGGCAGTCCTTAATTAGGCAGCTGGATTATTTGCAGACAGATGGCTCAGAAGGCAAACTTTAATATATTTTTGTTGTTGTTATGATAAAAACAGCATGTTTGCAAAGTGAGAAATTTCTAACGCAGAATCAATATAGAAGGCAAGTCAGAAAATAATTCTCCTTTATGAATGCAAACCTACTGACACATGAAAATGAAAGAATACAAGTTGAAACTGGTGTGAAACATTAAGAACAAAAAGATCTTAAAAAACCATCAAAAATTTTAAATGCGCTAAGCCTTTCGAAAGGTCATAGTCTTTCTTCATCAGGTGCTAGAAGAAGTGCTTCTACTATGAAAGCAAGAGCAAGACTAAAAAAAAATTGATGATTTTTTAAAGAAGATCTTTTTGTTCTTTGAAAGAAAAAACTTCCTTTAATTTAATAAATTTTATGCTAAAATATATGATTGCATCATATATGTGACTAAAAGACAAAAAATAAGTGAATCATAGAAATTAAAAAAAAAAAAAAATGCATACTTGCTGACACCAACTTTTCCAAAAGTCTTAGTGCGGGAAATTTCTGGGCGGATACAAGCTCGTTCTCTTCTTTGTGCAGGTTGACGAATCCAGTCATCCCAAAATCTTAAAATAACAAAAAATAAAATACAGTAACAATACTTGCAAAGGAAATTTTTTCTGTATTTTAAAAGAATACACATACAGATTAATGTAAATGAAATAATTTACACAACATTAGAAAAACAGGTGAGGAGGGGAGGGGTCAAGTCACATAAAATAGTTTTTCTTAAGGAAAAAGTAGGACAACACAGAAGCTAACGTAAACTAGTATGTTGTGGTCATCACAAAACTTTCTTCTATATCATACTTGTCAATACTTCAAAATTCATTATCACAGTGAATCTATGCTCATCATGAGGATTCTTAAAAGATGAAATTCCGAGCATTAGTTCTTGAGATATTAGTGTCCCTAAAATCGTATAAATCCATCAAAATGCAGCATAGCAGCGCCACCTATTGGGTGATTTACACCAGAAGCTAATTATCATCAACTTATGTCAATCTCTAACTGAATATGAAGTTTGGGGAAAATCCGTGCATTAGTTCTTGAGATAGAGTTATTGCGCAAATGATGACAAATGCAGCATAACAGCGCCACCTGTTGAGCGATTTACACAACCACATACTCAGCATCAACATTTATCAAGGTGTACTTGAATCTGAAGTTTGATGAAAATTCGTGCATTAGTTCTTGAGATAGAGCTATTGAAGAAATAGTGCAAAATGCAGGACAGCAGCGCCACCTATTGGACGATATTCACCGACACGTAGTCAGCATCATTTCATATCAAAGAGTAACTGAATCTGAAGTTTGATGAAAATGTGTCCATTAGTTCTTGAGTTAGAGCTATTGCAGAAATCGGGAAAAATGCTGTATAGCAGCGCCACCTGTTGAGCGATTTACACCAAAATGTACAAAATGTCAATTCATATCAAGGATTAACTGATTCTGAAGTTTGGTGAAAATTGTTGCATTAGTTCTTGAGATACAGCTATAATGGAAATTCTGAAAAGTGCAGTATAGCAGTGCCACCTGTTGAGCGATTTGCACCAAAACACAAACAGCACTAATTTATATCAAAGTATACTTGAATTTGAAGTTTGTTGATTTTCCAAGCATTAGTTGTTGAGATAGAGCTATTGCGGAAATTTTAAAAAATGCAGTATAGCAGCGCCACCTGTTGAGCGATTTACACCAAAACGTAATCAGCATCAATTCATATAAAGGACTAACTAAATCTGAAGTTTGATCAAAATCCGTGCATTAGTTCGTGAGATAGAGTTATTGCGATAATCGTGAAAAATGCAGCATAGCAGCGCCACCTGTTGAGCGATTTACACCAAAAACTAATCAGCATCAATTTGTATTAGGGACTCACTGAATATAAATTTTTATTAAATTCCGTGCATTAGTTCTTGAGATAGAGCGCCCACAAAATTTATGTCACATACACACAGACAGACAGACAGACAGACAGACAGACTCACAGACAGACATTTTGTAAAAACATGTTTTTTGGAATCTCTGACCCCTAAAACGTCTAAATCCGTCGAAAACCGGAATTCGAAAATTTTCATGAATCCAATACTTTCTTCTTGTAAAGGTAGAAGAAAGTAAAAATAATCAAATTTAATCTCCCACAATTTAAAGAAAGAAAAAATGGTCCAATCAAAAGAATCTAAAAGTAGTAGTTGTTTATGCAAATAAAGCATTAACAAATTGAGCTGCAGCAAATTACTATTTATGATGAATGAAATTCTTCACATGAAAATATTTCCTCTATAAAAGTCTTTTATAAAAACAGATTGATTAATTGTACATAAGAATTTGATTTAAGACCAGGTATTTAAGAATTTCAGAGTTGAGGGATATGGAGTTGTTGAAGGCTGATTTATTGTAAAAATGATCGTAACATAGTTCTAGTAGTACAATCCGCTGTAATGACTCGCAAACCCCAGTCATTGATCCGTTTCCTGAAAGGAATGTCCACCAGGCAATAATTCAGGAGAAATTTCCATGGAAAAATCTTTACTAAGGCTAAGATGTAAAACTAGTGGTGGCCCCCATGGTAAGGAAATTATTGAGGTGTTATCAGTAGCAAGAGCAGAGGTGAAGTGTCTTTCAAGCTGCGTAATTTAATACGCCAAGAATACATCTGTCCTGAGCCAATACGCCAAGTACAAAATATATGTTAAACTGGGAGATATATTAAAATTTGAATGAGATAAACGCTAGAGACAGAAACCACATTTGGCAACAAATTATTAAGTGAAATAAAAAAGCAAACCTATTATTGCTTACATAAAGTCTAACGGTGAGGATAATTAATGACATTTATCTAATTAATGACATTTATCTATTTACCAGAGGAAGTGAAAATGAAATTTATGTGTATTTTAATGCATTTACAAGATGCCAGCAAGCTTAAAATTAACTATATGATCTTTAGATTATGTAAACAGATTTGTAAAAGAAGCAGCATACAAATAAATTATCAATAAAGAATATTTATGCAAGGAAAGGAAATGTGCTTAAATTAGAAATAACAAATAAACCATTTATCTGAATGATAGCTTTTAACAGAAACAAAAAGAATATTTATGTGGGTATAATGATTGCACTTAAATTAGTCATAACTTAGAAATGATATTTGAATGGTAGGGTTAAACAGAAGAAAGGAAAATAAATTTTGAAAACAAATCTAATACAAATATATGGCCTCCCCATAAGGGAGAAAAAAGAATAATGACATGAAACAAACAATTATTTAAATTTAAGTATGTTTAACATGAAATATGTTATATTACACTGAAATTCAATCTTCCACACCTTCCTCACATAAAACAAACATTTCTCTTTAGCCACACATAATTGTAGGATAACAAAAAAATAGATATTAAAAGATGTTTTCTTTAAATAATACAAAACTGGCTTTGGCTTTGCTGAAATAAAGACATTTTTATTATCTGAAGCATATTAAAAACAAGTTAGGAAATTAAAGTCAGATAAAATGTCACAATGGCACATCACTGTCAACATGGCATATTTGCTGGGACAAAATTGCAAAATATTTGGTAGTTAGTTTTTATTTAACACCTTCACATCTAATGCCACATTATGTGCATGCTCTCAAATTTCCTCTCAGAGGCCAATGTAAATTTTGAAAACACAGATCTTACACACCATCTTAATGTTGAACACTGAAAACATAATGCTTCATTTAAATGCCAGTTAGTGATTTTTGTGCTTATTTTTTTCCACAACTGATATGTTTTATATGCTATATGTACTTATCACATGTTTATTAAGTATTATACTTTTGGATTGCCATGTAATTGATACATATTTTATTGATATTTACTATGATGTCTACATTTTCAGTAATTAAAAGGAAGCGTGTAGCATTTATAGTTCGTTTACCATGACTTTCAAAAGAACCCCATTACATTACGGTCTATGGGCAAAAATCATTTGTGGACTGTATTTTAATGATGTTATACTAATTCAAACAATGAAATTGATATGCATTTCTGAGAAGCAATAAACATGCTTTCTGTAGAACATGGATTGAAATGAGGAAAAATTATTTGAGGTATATTTTAATGATGTTATACTATTTCAAATATAATGACATTTATATACATTAATGAGGTGAGCTACAAGATGCTTAGTTTAGAATATGATTTGCATACCAACTCTTGTTCGTTTACAGGAACACATAAAAGATTTTGATAACAGTACTGTGTGCGAGCGATAAATGTTGGAAGTGCATTTTCAGTTGTGGTATGAGTTTTTAAATTTAATTAAATTTTTGTATACTATGTGGTATAAATTCTACACATCATACTTAGGGCTACACAAAAAAACTAAAAAATATTACAGCCTATGGGCATGAATTGCTTAGATATCTTTTTTTACCTTTTTAAATGGGAGGTTCTGTTAGAGTATTGTGGAAGTGCTGGAAAAAGTTTCATAATCAATGTTTCATGAATGATTTTTTTTCCTTGTTTTTATTTTTGTATATTAAAACACTTGGGTGCTCTTAAATGACTAGTTGTGCCTGTTTAGTACATGCTTTTATTTAACTTAATTTGATTCATGTATGTTGTTTCCTCAGTTCTTAAAAATTGTTTTGATAGAGGTTGCAACTGAGCACACAAGACTGCAACAATATAGTGGGACGATTCTCCTGCCGGAGAAACTGTTGGGATGTAAGCACAGTGAACCAACTACTGCCAATCGCTTTAAAACAATATTGCTCTTGTAAATAAAAGTCATTAAGTTGCTAGATGGAATAATCACTCAAATGTACAGTCCATCCTGAACCTGAGTTATCCTGAACAGAGAAAGATGAAATTTAATTAATTTTTCACCCACTTCCTGATATGCTAGAGTTCTAGAAATTGTGTACAGTTGAGTGTTTTTGGTGACAATGCAATATTGCAGAATGCAATATGATTAACATTAATTAAATTATGATTATGCACTAAGAAATTGTTCAGAAATCATGAACAGATAGTTTATTTTTTTTTTTCTTTCCTGATGTCTTTACCTTAAAAAGAAACTGAGCAAAAATTAATTATTTTAAATCAGTAGCGTGATTTACAGTAATATAAAAAGACTTTCTTGAATTTTTTTTTTTTTTTTTTAAATAAATGAATTCACTAGTTGAGCTTTCTACCAAGTATTTCTTTAAAGCCAGAATTTCTTCAAACTCTTGTTTTGAGTATGCCTGATTGAGTTTTTGAAGGGATCAGAAAAAAAGCCTTAAAATTTTGAATGTTACAGGAAAAAAATGAGTCTTCTAAAAATTTTTGGGACAGTAAAATTTCAGTTTTAATTTTTCTAACTGTTAAGTATGATTCCGGGATATGTAAATTGAAATGAAAATTCGAAAAGAAATATTTAAATCTGATCGAAATAAGTTCAATTCACATTCCCCGAGATCACACTATGGCCGTACGTATAGTGGTAAATTAGTACGCGTCGTAAATGAATTAAATTAAATCTGAAAAAGAAAAATGAAATAGTGACTCACCCCATTAGATGCACATCAAGAGAAATAGCACACAACACTAAATAATAAGAGCGATTTAAACACAATATCATTTATTAAACATTATTGAGCATTTTATTTCCGGATCCGGTACGACATGATAAAATAAGGGATATTTTTGAATATTATTTTGACCATCTAAATTTACATATTTATAGAGAAATGAATCACTTTATTTTCTTCAATTATACTTTAATCGATATTTGATCATCTTGTTATTGTTTTTATATAAGCGTGAAAAATTGTTATTTCCAAGTAGAGTTTCTAAATAATCATGACACATGTAACAGTCTGAAGAATGGATGGATGAATACTGCTCACGTAATGTAGAAAAATATTAAAATATCGATTAAAAGTTTATCATCATATTTCTTTATGGGAATCCATATTGAAGGTTCAATGACAGACTTCACAAAGTCACTTTCTGGTTATCATTACGAATTGTGAGGAGTAGTAAAAAATCATTAACGGATCGTTGTATCATAAGTAATATTACCAAATTTCTTTAGAAGAGAACAGTAGATTGAAGATCGGGAACAGACTTTGTGGATTTCTTAAGTGGTTGCGGTTTAAATGTAGTTTATCACCATTTGACATGATTCTTGCAGATTCAGCGATGTAGATCAAAGTGTGAAAGCTCCAAAATATTCATGAAGTACATTCAGTTCAAGTATTATTGACATATCAAGAAACATTTTAGATACGCATTCATATGGATGAGAAACGCCCGTTAGGCCGCTTGGCCTAACGGCGAAAAAAAAAGGAACTCTGTCGCTACAAATAGATGATGTCTCGTCAGACAGAAAAATTCAACTGAACTCTTTTTTCAAATTGCCTGCCGAAATCTGGAAACGATCTCTGCAACGTCAGCCAATCAGAATATTTTTAAAGATGGCCTGTCGCTAGCACTTCCGGCGAAAAAGATTTTGTAGTAGGATTATGACCATGGAATGGCAACGCACTGAAGAAGCGGGGAGAAAAGGAATGTTTGCTATGTGGGAGTGCCTATGACGTCGAAAGGAATTTCCTGTCTGTTCTGAGATAAGGGACTAAACCTTCTTAAAAGTTGCATCTTTTGGGATGCGAGGTGAATGGAAAGCAATAAAATTAAGGGAAGCTTTAGTAGTAATAATTTCGTTTCTCTGGCAAAACGATTTCAGTAATTTTATGAAAGTTTACCAGAGAAATGGAAAAAGAAAATAGAATATAATAAATGTAATTTTAAATGAAATAATTAAAAGTAAAGATTTAGGATTTAATATTTAAAACTTAATAAAATTTTGCTATCAAAATTGAAAGATGGTGAACGGAAGTAGATTATTAAAATTAACAGAATATACAAAATTAAGTTTATGTAAATTTAAGAAGGGTGAATGTTATGCAAAGTTTTTACAACATAACACTAACAAAGTCTGTGATTGTGTAACATTTTTGTATATTATTATTATTGCCTTGATATCTACTTATGTAAAATCCAAGTGTAGGAAAGTGTACATAACAACTCTGGGAAGAACCGTGCAGTCTATATATTTAAACAGAAGGCTGTTTTTTTAATAATCTGCCCTAAGCTTTCTACTGCACTGATTTTGCTAATTATTTTTTAAAGGAAAGTTGTTTATTAGTAGAGGTGCCCACAGTAGCTATTTTTAAAAATATTCCCATTTTTATATTTTAATTTTAAAAGTTTATGAAATTTCTTCAAAATTTTGGCAATTGGGTTACTTTGATTGTTTCAGATAAAATATAATTTATGAAAATTATTCAGTCACATGGCTTTTTGGGCGTACTTTTTCAGTTGCAAGTTATTTTTGGTAAAAAAATATATGTATATGCACACACTCTTTAGTTTTGTAAGTGAATAAAAAATAATATTTATTGCAATTATCATTTTTTGTGTTTCAATTTATTATGTCTAGATGCAGCGCTAAAAGTTCTTTCCAGAATTCATCAAGAATAAGTATTAGTGTTCTGTTTTATTTATGTGTATCATGTGATGTCTTGTAAAACAGGGATGTGATTCGTTTATGAAATGGTTATTAAATGTTTATATGTCTATGTGCTATCTCTTAATTAAGAATTGTGCTGCTTATTACTTAATTAGCTACTAAAGATAGTACAATGACGATGAGGAAAATAAAAAGGCATAACTTCACCGGAAAAAAAATCTACCAAAAATAATTGTGCCGGGGAAAATGGCTCAACTTCTGTTTTCAATTTTCTACTGTTTTGTATAATACTTCAATGTGATATTAATATGTCACCGTCTTCTACAGTATTTTAGAGGGTGGTAAGTGATACCTTACATTTACATGTTTTCCCTTTTGCTGCATTTAATAAGTAAAAATATTTACTAGTTTCAAAGAGTTTGATGAAAAAGTTGAATTGTTCTC
Source organism: Maratus speciosus (assembly GCA_963932465.1). Lineage (NCBI taxonomy): Eukaryota > Metazoa > Arthropoda > Arachnida > Araneae > Salticidae > Maratus > Maratus speciosus. The sequence continues at coordinate 418,933,300 of OZ010791.1, forward strand.
AACTTACGTGAAACGATCAGAACAAAATTTCATTCTACATTATATAAACAAAGAGAAAAAAGTCCCTGCCTTTTATCCTTATTGGGACCGAAATTATATGGTTTATTGTGTGATTTATGCATACCTAAGGATTGTGAGCCTTTGAAATATAACATATGTGATTACATTTTTGAAAAATCATGGTGTAAAACATAAGTTTAGTGCTCCATACCATCCAGCTACAAATGGACAGGCAGAGAGATATGTGGAAATTCTCAAATGTGGATTAAAAGCCCCAGCTTCCGAACCTGGTACTTTGCAAATTAAATTAAATAGCTTCTTTTTACAATACTAGGGGGCTCGGCCCCCTACGAGCTACGCTCGCCAACCCCCGTCCAGACACCGCAGACTCTAAATGCACGCTAATTTGATCGGCTTTAAAAAGATTTCGAAAGATTGAATTATAATTTAAAAAACAGTGGCGATCTCCCTATAAACGAATTTCTATTCATTTCTCTTTGATTGGGGAATTTTAACGCCAAATCCGCTGCGGTACTACTTGATTATCCTGTCGACCAGTTTCGCCAAATTATATAAATCGCCAAACCACTCGCCAAATTATACAAATTGATATAATTTTTATTTTAAATAACGAAAAAACAAATAAATTCGTACAACATTAATAAAAACACAAATAAAACGTCGAAATAAAAATAACTTGATGACGTATACACGTGTAACAACATTTCAAAATAAGCTAATATAAAAGGAATTAAGTAAAGAGAGTCTTTGTCTCCTGGTATATTTTAACAAAGCGAAAAGAAAGTTCTTTTAAATGAGATATTTTAAATTAATTCTCAAAATATCAAATAAATGTCTAGCGCAATTTCTAAATTTAAACTTTTTTGTAATATTATTTTGTGTTCATTTTATGTAATAACTATAATGTGACGTAAATATGACGTCATTTCTCCTAAGACTTCTAACGCATGTTAATGAATTTATTATTTTACAATATCCTTTCTCTTTTAAAATTCACGTGTATACTTTTTATGACGTAATTTTTAATAAGTTCCTGCTTTTTATACGTAATTATTTAATTCTAATTTGAAAGTTTTTTTCCTGTTTATCATAGTCACGTGTAAATAAATTTTTAATTTGAAGCAAACATTATTGCTTGCGCTTTTTATACAGTTGGCAACAGTTTAAATTAGTACAATTTTCTGAAATCTGTAAAAAATATCTCTAGAAATGCTGAAAATTTGAATTTAAAATAGAAATAAAACCTGAAAAAATGAGTCAAAATAAAAAAATTAATGCAATCTGCACTCCGGCAAATTCTAACGCATAAAATGATCTAAAAATGATTACACTGTCATGTATAGTTTTTGCTGCTATAAAACTTTTTAGTGGAACGATTTTGTCCAACTTTAGCATTAAATAACTCTTAAAATAATTCTTCGATTTGAAAACTGTCTGCATCAGCGTGTTTATCAAACATTTCTGTATAAAACCACCAATTTTCAAATTTTTGTATGCATTATTTTTGTTAATATTAACGAAGAAAGGCCTCCGGTCACAAAAAAATCAAAACCGGCGGCGGCGGCGGCAGTGACAGCGGTAGTTACTTTTTTTTAGAATAGAGAGATAGGAAGACGCCTCATGATTCAACAGGGGACAGTCCTGCATCTTTATTTCTAAAATGTCATAAAAGAACAAAAATAGATTTGATAGTGCCAAATGTTACAGATTTTGTTCATGATAAACAAGGTGCGAAAAAGTCCAAAGTTAAAATAAAAGAATTTGAAATTAACCAGAAAGTAGCTGTAGGAAATTATACTCCATAAGCTAAGTGGAAAATTGGTCAAATAATAGCAAGAGAAGAAAAATTACATTATAGAGTTCAAGTTGCTTCGAATATTTGGAAAAGGCATGTTGATCAAATAACTAATGTAGGTTCAGAGATTTCTTTAGTTAATGATCCAAATTCTGAAGAAAGTGATACAAGAAATTTCAGAAGTGAAAATGCAATTGTAAAACAAGGTGATTCTCCACCAATACTGCCTAATATCACAGACCAGCAACCAATTGACTCTCATTTTCCAAATACTCCAGGTCCTACACCAACTGACTTTCATTATCCTGATTCTTCAAGTCCTAAATCAACTGACTCTGAGTCAATACTTCCAAAACCTTCTGTTCCCACTAGTTCAATAGTTGATGCTGCTGAACTTTTAAAAACTAATTCTTTTTCTCCATAGGTACTGAGAAGATCCGGTAAGACCAGAAGAGCTCCTGACAGACAAAAGATTAAGTGAGGGAGAGCTGTCATGTTTTGTGTTTCAATTTATTATATTTAGATGGCAGCACCAAAAATTCTCTCCAAAATTCATTAGGAATAAGTATCAGAGTTCTGTTCTATTTACTTGTATTATGTGACATCTTCTAAAACAGTGATGTGATTTGTTTGTGAAATGGTTATTAAATGTTTATATGTCTAAGTGCTATCTCTTAATTAAGAATTGTACTGCTTATTACTTAATTAGTTACTAAAGATAGTACAGCGCTATCATGAGAATATTGTCTACTAGGTTTATCTTTATCCATTATGTCTTTATTATTTACTAACGAACTTGCCCGGGTACGTAAAAAAACAGCAGGAATTACGAAAAAGCTCTGAAAATCACAATAAGATATCGCGAAAAAAATTTAAATCGCTTCTCAAATTCTGAAAAGAGAAAAAAAAATATATATTATGTTCGAAGATTGCAAATTGATTCCTTTCACTAATGTGGAAAAATAGTAGCAAATCGCTAAAATACACTAAAAATCACATACAAAATTCCCGAAAAATTCGAAAATTGCTATACGAAATCCGAAAAAACTTTACTGAAATGAGGGCAGAGTGTACTTTAGGTCAAAAATGGAATGTCAAAAAATTGCAGCAGATCGCGAAGAAACGTAAAAATCGCATTAAAAATCACAAAAAGTTCAAAAATCACAAAAGTCAAAATTTACTATAATTGGATAAAAGTTTCAAATCTAATTCCTTTGACCTGTGGGCCCTCTTAAAATTTATGTTTTGAAAGTCATGCCAAGCATTAGATCATGTTACTTTTATTCATAATTAATTTACTTAGACTCCCTTAAATATAATTAATATAATCCCTTAAGTTAATATTAGTTTTTTGTTGCATTAAAATATCTCAATTTGTTGATTTTCTGTAAGCAAGTAAACCCTATTGTTTTACAGTGGAAGTCTATCGGAATTTGGCGAAATATTAGAGATATCACCAAGTTGGTGACAAACTTGGCGTTATTTGGCAACAGAACTGGATCCCCCCCCCCCCCTACGGTAACCCTCCCTTATAGGTATGGACATGCATTATATGCTGTTCAATAATCGCATAAAAAATTCACTAAAAATTCAAAAATCGCTGCACGAATTCCGAATAAACATTTTTGAAAAGAGAAGAAAATTTACTATATTGGGTTAAAAGAAAGAAATCACATTCTTTTTCATGTGGAAAATTCGAATTAATATAATCCCTTAAGTTAATATTAGTTTTTGGTGCATTAAAATATCTCAATTTGTTGATTTTCTGTAAGAAAGTAATCCATATTGGTTTACAATGGAAATCTATGGGAATTTGGCGAAATATTACAGATATCACCAAGTTGGCGTCACTTTAGGTGACTCATTTTGGTCGCCAAATTTTGTGATATACTGCCAAGTTGGTGACAAACTTGGCTGCATTTGGCGACAGAACTATGTCCCTCTACGGTAACCTCCTTATAGGTATGGAAATGCATTAAATGCTGTTCAATAATTGCATAAAAAATTTGCTAAAAATTCAAAAATCGCTGCACAAATTCCGAATAAACTTTTTTGAAAAAAGAACAAAATTTACTATACTGGATTAAAAGAAAGAAACCATATTCTTCTCACTTATATGGAAAAATCGCCTCAAAACATAAAAAAGCGCTAAAAATCACATAAAAAATTAAATTAAAAAAAAATCGAAAATCGGGCTTCGAGGTGCAAAACTTCATATACAGACGTACCTTTTCCGCAAATTTTGTAGCTCTACGTGCAGTGGTCTCTTCAGAACACCGTCAACACACTCACTCACTCACACACCAACTCCTTTCTTTATTATTATAGATTTTGCATTACAATTAAACAGAAAATATATTTTTATTTGAATAAAGTATGTTTGAAAAGTTTGTGACTGTGACATTATGCTTATCTTGAAATATATTTTTACATTAATAAAACTGAGGAGAAAAATGAATATGACTGGATCAACATGATATAATTTTCACTGATTTTTCATTTTTTAATTCTAAAGATTAGAATCAGAGCTTTTATTGATCATTGAACTATTTCAGAAATTGAATTTTGAGTATAAAAATATCCTCATGATTTGTATTTGTAGAAATCATTTGCTATTTTTAAACTGTAATTTTCAACAATACAAAACATTTCAATAATAAAATCCTCATGCTGTTTGTTTGTATATAAAGTTTTATGAAAATGAAACGCAGATCATCATTCTGACATTTTTGACATGGGGTTATATACTAGTTATTTATAATTATAAATTGTTTTGAAAGTGTTCCCTAGTTTCTGATGGTATTTTTTGCTTAATTTTATCTGTGACTAATAATTTTGTTAATTCCTCAAAATGTGTTACATTCATTTCATGTACCCATTCATTAAAGTATGTTCTAAACTGAAAACCAAAATTGCGTCAATTATCTATTGGCTCCTTTTTATGTGTCATGAATCTTTGTCTAAATTTTGCCAGTGACATTTTGAATCTTTTCAACAATTTATATATATATATATATATATATATATATATATTTGTAATTACTTATTTCCGGTTCTTTTTCCCCTGTAATTATACTAGTTATTATCATCACCTTCTGAACTGTGATAATGAGATACACCGTTATAACGATTTGCATTGTCAATTTCTTTATTTCATATTCCATCATTTTCACTCTTTCTTCTATCTCTAACATTATTATCCCCTCCTCTACCTCTCTCTGCAGTCTTCTTTCTTCTGCTTCGGTTGTAGCTTTCTTTCTTCCAACATTGTTCTTTTCTTCTCTTTTTCCTTATCTGCTTCTACTTTTCTCTGCTCTTTCTTCTCCATTCTAGCCAATGATATTACTTAGAGATGGTCTTTTATAAACTCATCAAAACTTTCTATTTTTTCATCTATAGAAAAAATAACGTGTTTTTTTTTTTAATTTATTTAAGGGGGGGTGGGGCAAAATTTTTTTCTGCCCGTGAGCCCAAAAACATTCCTTTGCCACTGAAACCAGCGCATGCAAGAAAAATGAGTGCTTTTTTCACAAAATAATTGCTAATAATCTTCAGGGTACTCTCTAGCATATTTTTGGAAGAATGAAGGATTAAAAGTATCCAAAGCCGTAGGAAAGGAATACTCTATGTAACTGAAAAATAATGAAGTCACGTTCTAAGTCAGTAATAACAGCCTTTGTTACACACACATATACAGGGTGTTTCATAAAAGATGGGAAAACTTTGAGATGTGGTAGTACTCATCCAAACAAACAACTTTCATCAGAAAATGCATGATCGGAAATAAAACGCAAAGGTGCTAGCGCATTTGGAAACTTGATCCATGCAAACATAAAAGCTTTATTCTTGTTTATTTAGCCAGTGTTTTTCGACAGTAATTTCTGTCTCATTTAATGCCCATATTACACTTAAATTTTCTTATACCTATATTTCAGGCATTATAGTAGCCACCAGTATAGACACTTTTACCACATTTGTTTTACATTAATATATAAAGATTCATGACACTTAATTTTCATTTTAAAAAATCCTTTATCTTTCGTTTTGTACATATTAAAATCGAAAATTATATTTTACATTTCTTTAAAAAAACACATTTTTTTTTTTTTTACTTAAAAAGGACATAAATTCCGGTATATCGTTAAAACTATGCTATTTATAAATATATACTGCATTGTCCATACTCTTTGGCACTTCTCTGAAAAAACGTTTTCGTCCATTTCTTGGACTTCATCAGTTTCAATTGGCGGCTCGCAATTTCATTTTCGACCTTTTATCATCTCTCTCTTTCCATTTTTCCCCCTTCTCCCTTTTCACTTTCCCCTTCTTTCCAGCATTTTTAGCCAACGGGAGTCAACATTTGCATGCGCCATATCGTTGCATACACTTTTTCTTTCGAGGTTAATCTCGATAGCCTCTCTCATTAGGGTGTTGTGGGGATTATCATATGCAGCTATTTTTTCTATTTTAATTGATTGGGGTATTATGGGGTTTTTAAAATTTGTTCTTGAGAAGGCTGTTGCTTGATTATTATATTTTATGTTGCGGATATGCTCCTTATACCTTTCGCTTATTTTTCGCTTGGTCATCCTGATGTATGTAATTTCCTTATTTTCTGTATCTGAGGCTTTAATTTTATATACTCCTGCCGTCTGTAATTCGTCGTATCTTTCTGCTTCATTTCGTATCGTTTTAAATAGGGAAGGGTTGGGTGTGATTGGGACTATCTTTCCGAGTTTACTAATTTCGCGTTTTATTTTTAGTGCTATTCCCTTCATGTATGGTAGGGGGGGGGGGGTGTATAATCTTTTTTATTTTGTCCTGGTTGGATCCAGTTAATTTTTTCTTTCGCTTTTCTGATTAACTTGTCTATTGTTTTTCTTGGATGGCCAGCGTTAAGTCCTATGTTCTCTATAATCCTTAATTCTTCTTTTAATAACTTTTCTGTTGAACATATATACAGTGCTCTATAGATGTAGGTACAGCCCTAGATTGCAGCCCTAAATACCTACATCTATAGAGCACTGTATATATGTTCAACAGAAAAGTTATTAAAAGAAGAATTAAGGATTATAGAGAACATAGGACTTAACGCTGGCCATCCAAGAAAAACAATAGACAAGTTAATCAGAAAAGCGAAAGAAAAAATTAACTGGATCCAACCAGGACAAAATAAAAAAGATTATACACCCCCCCTACCATACATGAACGGAATAGCACTAAAAATAAAACGCGAAATTAGTAAACTCGGAAAGATAGTCCCAATCACACCCAACCCTTCCCTATTTAAAACGATACGAAATGAAGCAGAAAGATACGACGAATTACAGACGGCAGGAGTATATAAAATTAAAGCCTCAGATACAGAAAATAAGGAAATTACATACATCGGGATGACTAAGCGAAAAATAAGCGAAAGGTATAAGGAGCATATCCGCGACATAAAATATAATAATCAAGCAACAGCCTTCTCAAGAACAAATTAAAAAAAACCCCATAATACCTCAATCAATTAAAATAGAAAAAATAGCTGCATATGATAATCCCCACAACACCCTAATGAGAGAGGCTATCGAGATTAACCTCGAAAGAAAAAGTGTATGCAACGATATGGCGCATGCAAATGTTGACTCCCGTTGGCTAAAAATGCTGGAAAGAAGGGGAAAGTGAAAAGGGAGAAGGGGGAAAAATGGAAAGAGAGAGATGATAAAAGGTCGAAAATGAAACTGCGAGCCGCCAATTGAAACTGATGAAGTCCAAGAAATGGACGAAAACGTTTTTTCAGAGAAGTGCCAAAGAGTATGGACAATGCAGTATATATTTATAAATAGCACAGTTTTAACGATATACCGGAATTTATGTCCTTTTTAAGTAAAAAAAAAATGTGTTTTTTTAAGAAAAGTAAAGAAATGTAAAATATAATTTTCGATTTTAATATGTACAAAACGAAAGATAAAGGATTTTTTAAAATGAAAATTAAGTGTCATGAATCTTTATATATTAATGTAAAACAAATGTGGTAAAAGTTTCTATACTGGTGGCTACTATAATGCCTGAAATATAGGTATAAGAAAATTTAAGCTTTATTCTTGTTGTGAGTTATTGGGAAAACAACAACACTAACAGCATGCAAATGTGATATGAATGTTATGAGAAGAACGTGTATGCAAAATTTCACCTTGATTAATACATAAAAGCCCCTGATCCGAGTGTGCAACTGTCAATCGTGGTAGGAACGTATCGAAAGATGTTGCCCTTCACAGTGATGGAACAGTGTAGCAGCAGAGAATCAATTGACACTGCTAATTTTATTACTATTCTTCGTGTTATATCAGGACAGAATTTCTGAATTTCTTTTAAGGCAAAGGATACTATTAAAATTAAAATTTAGTAATAAAATTCTTTCATTTAGTAAATTGAATACTATTAAAATTTAGTGGTGACAAACACCCAACTGCTGCACCACTGTTCCATCACTGCCTTCACTAATAGGGAAAAGGTTGATATGCATTTTATCTACAGAACAGCAAATGAAAATGGCTCAGAGGTTCGATGTTTGTACGGAAAGCAGTTTCCCACCTTGTATTTGCCACATAATCCTTCTTTTGAGTGTTTTTGGCTTATATAACAACATCACCTTAGGCACCCTCTAGAACCTTTGCGTTTTAATTCTGATCATGCATTCTTTGACGAAAGTTGTTTGTTTGGATGTGTTTGGATCCCCATTTAAAGTTTTGCCCACTTTTATGAAACACCCTGTATATATTTATTAGATATTTAAAATTTAATATTTATTCTATCTCTTAAAGTGCTAATAAATAACTTACTCACTACAATTTAATAAATATATTTTACAATACTCAGAACAACTGAGTCTTCTTAACCCAAACTGATTCAAAATAATTAGAACTCACATTTTTATGCCTTGAAAACTGTATTTAAAACAATGTTGAAGCCAACTCTTAAGTATAGACACTTTGAAACCCCCCCCCCTTTTTTTTGCCTAATTTTAACATAGAAATAATTAGTTAAAAGCCAAATATAAAATAACATTCATACATTCTGGAAATTAACAAAACAGTTACACATTTTATCAAGCAAGATATTGGATGCTACAATTTTTATAAAAAGAGTTTTTTTTTCAAGTTTAAAAGAAATAATTCTACATAAATATGCAGCTATTAGTATATAATATTTGCTTAATAAATACTATTAAAATTATTAATAAAAAGTAGTCATATTGAGTAGTTGTTCAAAAAACTTAAAAGAGTTTGCGATACTATGAAGAAAGAAAGTAGGTAACAGACCTAATTATCAGAAAATCATTAATTAACATAAAACTAGATTTTGCTAGTTGCTTGTTGTAATTATCATCCTAATTAAAGATTAAATTTAGCTAATTTTGCATTATTTATCAGCCAACTTATTGCAAAAGTTTTATAGTTCTAAGTTAAAATATATAACAGGTTAATTTGAACAGTTTATTACTTACGCCTTAGGCCATTTGGGAGCTAGCTCAGTCCAAAGGGATTTTGTTAGCATCCAGCCTAATCCAGGAAAAAAGTCTGATCTATACAATAATTCTAAAAGATATAAACAGGAGAACATTAGCATACAGGACAAATTGATACATTCATACAACTAATGGATTTTACATACCCAGGAAGACAATATAAATTTTCGGTATTAATGTAAATCAATTTGTAATGAACAATAAATTAAGCACTATATTTTTGAAAGATACAGAGTACTGAAATATAAAATTTTTAATTTCCAAAGGACACACATGTGATGGTTATATTTTTTCTTTAACTTTATAATATAGTAAACTACTTTTCAAAAGTAGTCCTACTTTTTTACTTTCAGATTTTGTCAAAGGATTCAACTTGCACTTGAAATTAAGGAGACTGATTAAATATTACAGTGGCTCCTCGCTATATTGCATTTGTTGATATACAATAAAATAAGAGGGATATAACCGACTGACATTAAAAAAATTAAAAGATAACATAAGAAAACATTTTACTTTTGTCTCCAAAATGTTAATTTATACACCTATTAAAGTTTTTTTAGCGAAATTAAGAGACATTTGTAATGCAAGAAACATTTAAATCCTTCTATATGTAAAAAAAAATAACGATCTGAAAATGGGCCAAACGATGGAAATGGTCCAATGAAAATCTGCGTAGATACTGTGAAACCACATCGAAAAAGTGAAATGGGACTTTTTAAATCAACTCGCATCTCAGAAACTACTGGGCTAAAAACTCTAAAATCACACAGATGGACGCAGAAAAAAATCTACTTTCAGAAATTCAAAAAATTATTCCGATGCATATGGTAGAACCGAAAAAAATTGGTTAAAAATCGACCGATAAAAAATTTCTTTTATTTCATGACCATGGGTTGCCAGAATGAGAAAGGCAGGGCTTCCAGATGTGGATGTTAAGCAATACAGTGTACTGGGGGTTTTAAAAGGGGTCTCCATCTCTGAATCTGAGGGGCATTAAAACTTAAAACTTGAACAGCAGATGGAAAAAAAATTCCCCTTTCAAATATTCTAAAAATTAGTCTATCTTAATTATAAGCTGAGATCAGTGTTCGTGATTTTTTTTGACTTAAATTGGATTTTTTAAAATTTAAATCAAATTTTTTTTATTACAAAAAAAAAAAAAAAAAAAAAAATCTTCACACTATTATTCTTTCATGTGACTTTGCTTTTAATTTATAAAATATTAATTATATATACACACATGCATGTTGTAAGTATTACCAATATATATTAACTAGCAGCTTCTGGCGACCAGTTTGGTCACCCTTAAATGTATACTAAGCATTATACCATGTTACTTTTATTCATATTTTATTTACTTGTGTACCTACTGTAAATCTGAAAATTCTGATAGAGAAATCAACAAATTTATGCGACCTTTTGCTTATCAGTTGCAATACGTTGACGAATGTGGAGATTTTAAATCCGTTAAGTCATTTTATGTAATTGGGTTCACCGCCAAATGGTGTGTATCTTAGCTAATAGGATTTGGCAAATGTCTTTCTGTAAAAAGCTTTTAATGATATCCACACCTCCATTGAACCAAAATATTTTTATTAATATCTTTTTTTGGGGTACTTCTCTATTATCCCTGTCAACCAGTTTTCATAAAAAAAAAGCTATTGCCAAATTATTGGCCAAACTTTAACATCTAATAAATAATGGATGTCAATTGAAACTGATCTATTCTACAAATGTATCACCCTATTTTTTCAGTGTTTGTTATCTTTTAACATCGCGTCCTCAGTTTTTACTGACATAGTTCTTATTTTAATTAATGGTCAATCTAATAAAACATTTTTATGAATACAGATAAACGTTGAACTAAAAATCCCTTCATGAATTAACAAACATGTGTAATGAATCAGACATCAAGATCGTTCAATCTTGCTGTGTGAATTATTACCTCCATAAATTAATATTTTTTTTGCTCACTGAAGAACGAATATTTTATGTTTACTTTGATGGAAAGAGATATGGGTTGTCAATTTAATTTTAACCGAAGCTATCTCAAAACATATACCTATTTTTGAATACAACTCATCTCTCAAACATTAATTTTTTTAAAGACTTTTCTAAAAAATCTAATTTTAAGCAGTTTTATTAAAAAAAATTTTTTTAGTAAAAATGGCTGGATTTTTATGTTAGGCTGATTCAAATCTTGCCAACAGCATTTCTCCCCTCCCTAGCTTTTATTTTTCGGGTGTGTAAATTAGAAACAATGCTTTGATGTTGAAATAAAATGTTTTTGTATATGTTATTTTTATTACTATCAATTATTTATTTAGATATTTTTTCACTATAGGGGCCTGGCTTTTTTAAAAAAAGCTTGGTGCAATTCTGGCTTCAAAAAGGGAGATATGTTGTCAAAATACAGCTCTGTAAACAAACCTGATGAACTTTCATTTTTGTTTATATATGTAACTATATATATATGTAACTATATATATATATATGTAACTACATATATATATGTATGTATAACCATTAAATAGACATTACCGACCACCAACAAAAACAGAATGAATAAAATATTAAATTGACAAAAATACAGTTCCCCCATCACACATAACAGATTCCAAAAACGTAGCAAATAACAGCAGGAAATGAATAACAAATGGAATATGAATTTGCAGAACTTAGAGAGAATCATCAGGTCCAAAATGCCTCAAGTTCCAAAAATAAAATGTGTGGTTTCATCTTCATATTAGCCATAAATTAGCTAAAGAACATGAATTTGGGACTACCACACACATAAAACAGAAAAGTAAATCATTGAACACCAATTAAGTTTTTAAAACAAAACAAGATTAAAAAGGATAGAGGAAAAAAAACAAATTACCAAATTAAAATCCATACTGTCTTAGCAGTAGGCATAACAAATACACTCATTGGAGACCACTAGCACATGTTGCCAAAAAAGTTTTTTATATGATGGTGGACCAAGGATCAACTATATACATAAATATATAAACATTTTATTTATACATATATATATATTATTTTTTATATATACAAATTACTTCTTCTGTTTCTATATAAAAATAGATAAATGGCTTCTTTATATCAAACAAATTGTATTCCCGTGGAAAAAAAAATGCTAGTGTATATGAAACAGAAAATACGTTACCAAATTTCTTTTCCCGCCAAGCACCTATACTGAAAAGTACCTTTATTTATTTACTTATTGTATTTTAAATAAGATGAAAGAAAGGCGTGTAATTTAGATGTATCTGATATATGTATTTTAAATTTATGATTTTTAAATGTAAGTGATGTATTTTAAATGAAGTCAGTGATAGCTTTATATTTTAAATGAAATTATGACGATGGAAGCCTATTTGGCGATTGAACCATCTGTGCCCAGCTAACATAAAAGTCACAAAATGACCGCCTGGCATATAAAAAGTGAAGCGGTCAGCCTGGAACTGTTGATGACAGTCACATGACTTAGGCTTTTATTATATAGATAATATTACACAATTTACATAAATGATTCAAAGGTAAAATTTCAGGCTATGGAAAAATCTTTATTACACAAAATGCATCGAAAACTACATGCCAGATGTCAAAAATTAATTCAACCTTCAGTATTTTTGTTAAAATAAAAATAACTGCAGCACATAAAAATTTTAAACAAATTTGGAAGCAAACTACGTTGTTAAATTTTGTTTTGTGCTTGTACAGAAAAACAAGTTTAGCAGCTTTATCAGCTGATTTCTAATTTTCAAACGTACCAAACAAAAGGCAGAAAACATTCGTTCTACTGAAGCAGATGAAGCTATTGCAATAAAAAGCTAGTTGATCATGAATTCTGTAAGTTTTTTAGTATTAACCTTTTCGATAACTGTAACAAATACCTTTCAACATTCTAAAGGGCTGAGATCCACTACATTAAATTCAAATGGAAAAAAAGTAGAGCACATACAATTTTATTTTACCTCAACTTTCAGAAGGTTTTCTAAATATCAACGAGCAAATATTCCAATATCTAATACATTCCTGCTTACATTTCCTTACTGTTGCAAGATTATTTTATAATTTGACTCAAATGAAATTTGACAGCATTTTATTCTAAACTTTACATTGTATTTTACTTTTTGACAAAGATTAAGCTTTATCTTTGTAAAAGCTGTTTGATTATCTGTACTGTGTAAAACTAAATTATATTAAAGTACACTATTATGTTTGTTTATATCTTAAATTTATTTAAAAATAACTTAAAAGGAAAACTGACTTAAATCAATGATTTAAAAAAAATCAATTGATTTAAATCATGATTAAAACCAAGCTGATTTAAATTCAATCTACTTATTTAATATAAAAATATCAAAGTTTAGTTACCACTATTTTCGGATAGTAATTTCATCAAACATCTTAAATTCTTGCTTAAGACCTGAGTAATATATCTACTGATAGGTTGTTTAATGGAGTTTCGTTCTGATACAGTTTTGTTAAGAATAGAGTGCACTCCCTGGTGGTAGAATGTTGAACTAACAGAGCGTGATTTTGTGAAAATTTGGATATCTAACAAGGCGATCTGTTTTAAACTTTAAGCTAGTTTATAACACATGATAAAAAATTATAAAAAGAATGACACGTCACATTTCGGGGGAGGGGCGTGAACAAAATTATGAAATGTAACAAGGCGATCTGTTTGAAACTTTAAAATAGTTTATAACACAATACAATTTTTAAAAATGAGGGCTTCGTCAAAAATCTGGTGGGAGGGGGAGGAGCACATTTTTACCAAGTGGAATCTAAAAATTGAATGCACAGAAAACTAGTCGGATGTACCAATCCCAAAACTTTCTTCTATCTCATACATTTTAATATTTCAAAAGTTGCTATCACAGTGAAAAATTAAATGGCAATCTAGGCTTATCATGAGGATTCTAAAGATATGAAATTCCGTGCATTAGTTCTTGAGATATGACTATCGCCGAAATCATGTAAATCCAGCATAGCAGTGCCACCTATTGGGTAATTTACACCAAAACCTAATCAGAAACAACTTATGTCAACATCTAACTGAATCTGAAGTTTGGCGAAAATCCGTGCATTAGTTTTTGAGATAGAGTTGTTGCAAAAATCGTGAAAAATCCAGCATAGCAGCAGCACCTGTTGAGTGATTTACACTAAAACATAATCAGCAGCAATATTAATCAAGGTATACTTGAATCTGAAGTTTGATGAAAATTCGTGCATTACTTCTAGAGATAGAGCTATTGAGGAAGCACAACAGCGCCACCTATTAGGCGATTTACACCAACATGTAATCAGCATCAACTCATATGAAGGTTGGTTGGTTGTGTTTATGTCGGCCAATTATCAACACGAGGGATATGGGCCCTATGGGAGGGAGTGCCCTTCGTGGGGGTCTTTCTAAGGGAACCTAACCCGTAGTAACGCTTGGAAATCCAAGGTTCGAAGAAAACCACGAAAACTCCGAACGATTAGGCCGACGGGCGCGATCGGGATCGAACCCAGCACCTCCCGTCTACCAGCTTTGAGAGCAGAACCTCTCGGCCACCACTCATATGAAGGACTAACTCAATCTGAAGTTAGATGAAAATCTGCGTATTAGTTCTTGAGATAGAGCTATTGTGGAAATTCTTAAAAATGCAACTTAGCAGCACCACCTGTTACACAATTTACACCAAAAAGTTATCAGCACCAAATTATATCAAGTACTAACTGATTTTGAAGTTTGATTAAAATCCGTGCATTAGTTCTTGAGATACAGCTACTGCAGGAATCATGAAAAATGCAGCATAGCAGCGCCACCTGTTGGACGATTTACACCAAAAAGTAATCAGCACCAATTTATATCAGAGACTAACTGAACCTAAAGTTTGATCAAATTCCGTTCAGTAGTTCTTGAGATAGAGCGCCCACAAAATTTGTGTCACATACATACAGACAGAGTCACAGACAGACATTTTGTAAAAACATGTTTTTCGGGTTATCTGACCCCTAAAACATGTAAATCCATCTAACACCAGAATTCGAAAATTTTCATGAATCCAATACTTTCTTTTAGTAAAGATAGAAGAAAGTAATAAGGGATCGCAAAGCGATCAAGAATGGAAACGTGAAATAATTATGTGTGGGGTTGGCTAGAATATAGGGATTGCTTTGTGATATCAATCGGTATCGCTAAGCGATTACGTGGGCGGAGCCCCCCTAGTATTGTTATATAATAAATGCGATTAAACTACAGCTTATTTTATCAAAAGGTCTGAAGAGCTATATATCTGAACCAGAGATATACGAGAGGCTACTATTATACACAACCATACACTGCATAAATTTTATTTACTATTCTTACAGCATTGGGATTTAAAATTACCACTGACTCATGTATTTACAAATAGATTTGTTTACTGAAGTCTCCAACACACTTAATGTATTAACTGTATTGAGTTTTGTTGAAAGTTAATTATATCGAGTTGTCTAATTTTATAAAAATAGAGGGGAAAAAAAGCAACAGAAAACAACTCTAAGGGGGGGGGGGGGGGGGGAAAAGCAAATTTCAGCAAAGGGCCGCGAAGAAAAAACACTAATTTTGTCAAAAGGCCACGGAAGAAATTCAAATTACGACATAAGGTTGCAGCAAAAAGCATTAATTTCGGCAAACGGTTGCTGAAAAAACATGAATTTTGTCAAAAGATCGGGAAAAATGCAAATTTACTCGAAGGACTGCGGAAAAAATGCAAACTTTGCCAAAATACGCAAATTCTGTCAAAGGAAAAAAAAAAGCGAATTCCGGCAAAGGGCCGCAAAAAAAAAAAAAAAAAAAAATGCTAATTTAGTCGAAAGATTGCGAAAAAAGCGAAATTTCATCGAATGATCGCGCCAAAAATGATAATTTCGTAAAAGGGTCTCAGAAAAAAACGTGAATTTCGTTAAAGGGCCGCAAAAAAACACAAATTTCGTGATAAGATCGCAATAAAAGGCAATTTCATCGAAGAACAATGGAAGAAACACTACTATCGTCAAATGATCGAAGAAAAAATGCGACTATCGTTAAAAGATCGCGGAAAAATGTGACTGTCATCAAAAGATCGCGGAAAAAATTGCAAATTTTGTCAATGCATTGCAACAAAATCATGAAAATTTCATCGAAGGATCGCGACAAAACCTCGAATTTCGTCGAAGGATCGCGAAAAAAAAACTCAAATTTCGTTGAATGATCATGAAAAAATAACACAAATTTCATCGAATGATCGCGAAAAAATAACACAAATTTCGTCGAAGGATCGTGAAGAAACTAATATCGTCATAGCAATTTTACTAACAAAAAACTTTTAATCTTTCTTTTACTATATATAACCTAATAATAATTATTGCATTATTTACACTAGTCTAAATATTCTGTTTCTGGATTATGTAGTATAAAATAACGGTAAAAAAAAAAAAACAAGAAATCTGTCTAAAATAATAATAGTTTATTTCCAAAAAATTAAAACTCCCCAATTTTGGGAGACTGGGCATAAATGGGTAAACTAACGTTTTGTGAAATTACCTTTTTTCACAAAAATAATAATTAAATTCACAAAAATAGTACCCTGGAAAAAAAACCTGGTCAGACCCCTGCTATTACAAAATGTTAATGTATATAAGATTGTTGTATGATATTAACTAATGAAACTACCAATTTGCAGTTTTTATAATTTATGTAATTACTAAATAATGATAATTTTATTAATTAAAGAGTAAAAATTCGCAATTAGAGTTTTGTTTTGGAAACCTAAAACTCTTGGTAGCTATTCAGTATTTGAATGCTGGGAAAATTAATTAAAATCCGATTTAGCTAAAAAAAAATTGATTTTTGATTTTAAAAAAAAAATGATTTTTTTACACCCTAAGTAGCGCCTACTGTAATTTTATTAATTGTAGTGTGCTACTTCTGACAAATGACTGAGACAGTCCACTGTAATTTCCTTCTGGCATAAAAATAAATAATTCAGTGACGCTTTAAGGATTAAGAATTATTAAATTGGAAACCACTAATAAATTTAATAGAGCGGGCGGCGGTGACACAAATGACTACGTCATCGAGTTACGGTATGAAATCATGATGCAGGACAAGATTTTTAGGAATATATTAAGGAATGACTGGTGTGCCTCGACATTTCTTGGTATGATAGGCGCAGCAGCGGGCGCCAACTCGTCATTTTGGCAGCACTATCACATCATCAAGTTATGGGATGAAACCGGTGCCAAATTAAAGGTAAAAAAAAGTTTTAAGAATATTTTGGTCTTCCTGCGCATATCCTGGTAGAAACCCCCGGAAGACTAAAATCTATAACAAAAAAATACGTCATAATGTACAATTAAAACCCTATAAACATATTACTTTACATTACATTGCCATATATATTACTTCGAATTGATTTTCAAGATGAATTAAGGGTTTGTGAAAAGTTCATTAACAGTACATGAGAAAATGACTCATTCGGCATAACTTGGTACAAAGCGAGAAGAACGGGGCGCCAATTCCCTATTTTGACATTACTATTACGTCATCGAGTTACAGCTTAAAATTTTGGCACATTAAACATGCCGATTAGTACAATACAAATATATCTGCCAATCATATCTTGGTAGGAGATGAGGGAAGAGGGGCGCCGATTCTTAATTTTGGCGGTATAATCAGGTCATCAAGTTACAGCTTGAAAATTTGGCACATTAAAGGTACATATAAGTACAATAAGAATATTTCAGTCTGCCTCGACATATCTTGGTATGAGACGAACAGAGCGGGGTGCCAATTCTTAATTCTGGCGGTTTTAACACGCCATCGAGTTACAACCAAAAATCTTCATGTAGGACAAGATTGTTAGGAGTAGATAAAGGAATGACTGGTCTGCCTCGACATTTCTTCATACTATATGAGCAGCAGCGGGCACCAAGTCGTCATTTTGGCATCACTATCACGTCATTACGTTACGGGATAAACCTGGTGCCAAATTAAAGGTAAAATAAAAACTTAAGAATATTTTGGTCTGCCTGCTCATATCCTTGTAGAAACACCCGGCAGACTAAAATCTATAACAAAAAATACATCATAATGTACAATTGAAACCCTATACACATAATATTTTACATTACATTCCCATATATATTACTTTGATTCGACCTTCAAGATGAATTAACGGTTTAGAAAAAGCTTATTAATAGTAAGTGAGAAAATGACCGATTCAGCATAGCTTGGTACAAAGCGAGAAGAACGGGGCACCAATCCCCAATTTTGACAGTACTATTACGTAGTCGAGTTATGGCTTGAAATTTTGGTACATTAAACATACCGATTAGTACAATATGAATATTTCAGTCTGCCTCGTCATTTCTTGGTAGGAGATGAGCAGAGCAGGGCACCAATTCTTGATTTTGGCACATTAAATGTACATATCAATACAATAAGAATATTTCAGCCACTCTCGTCATTTCTTGGTACGAGACGAGCAAAGCAGGGTGCCAATTCTTAATTTTAGCAGTTTTAACGCGTCATCGAGTTGCGGCATGAAATATTCATATAGGACAAGATTATTAGGAGTAGATAAAGGAATGACTGGTCTGCCTCGACATTTCTTGGTACGATATGAGCAGCAGCGGATGCCAAGTTGTCATTTTGGCGTCACTATCACGTCAAAGAATTACGGTATAAAACTGGTGCCAAAGTAAAGGTAAAATAAAATACGTTAAGAATATTTTGGCACATTAAACATACCGATTAGTACAATACGAATATTTCAGTCTGCCTCGCCATTTCTCAGTAGGAGATGAGCAGCGCGGGGCGCCAATTCTTAATTTTGGCACATTAAATGTACATATCAATACAATAAGAATATTTCAGCCTGCCTCGTGATATCTTGGTACTGTTAGGGATAACAAGCCCTCTATATCTTATCACCGTACTACTTTAGCTCTACAACTTATTTATATTTTTAGCTGAAACAGCCTTCCTTTATTTACAATATAAATACAGATTCTACTTACCTCATATCCTTGTTTTCCATAGTTATATATCCTTAAAATCCTTTATTTGATTTACTTTCATCCTCAGTTACAGTTTACCTTTAATCGTATCTTCTACTGCCATTCACCTGTCTTTCAAAACATCGCTGTTCTCGGAGATCGTTTTCCATGTATGATAGTTGAGCAGTACTCCCGATCGCCACAAGATGGCGCTAGTTGTCCGGTAGAGTGCGTCATAAGTCTCCGATCATTCTGGAAGCCATCTGTTTTGCATATGCCAGCCGTTGGTACGCATGTCCGAATCATATAAGTATGCTTCTTCCAGCATGTTTCCTCCCCAGTTGGGAATTACCCTTTTAACGTGATGTGAGCAGGTGGTTTTATGTATTGTATAGTTTTATCGGCATGGAGAGTTGTTTAGATTGGAAACACATGGTGATCGTTAAGTTTTTCTCTTCCTGGATTTTCCGTATTGATATCAACTAATCTTGGTCTCGTTTTTAAAGTCATCCGTCGGAATAGTGAAGCTACATAGTGTGACCTCTATCTTTGAAGAACCTTTTTAGTGTTTATTCGAAATGAAGACGTTTCTTGTGTTGGAGTGTCAGCTGAGCTGTTTCAGAATCCTTCAATGTTGAAGGATGAGCTTGTGATCGTATTTATGGACTTTTGTTTATCTATCGGTTTTTCCTTGTGGGAACGTCTATTGTTTTTGCACTGCTATGAGATATCACTGGAGGTACTGGAATTAGTTTAAAACAAAGTATAGCGTTTCAATAATAAATTATTCATCGAGCTCTGGAGCATTGAATTGAAAGATGTTTTATATCCTTATACTTCTGCAATAGTGTGTCATGGAGTGTTACTCAATGCAATCTGTTATATACGTAAATGCATAATTGTCTTCTAAAGTTAAAACTGATTGAGGTATGTTTTATGTATTTTATTCTTTTAGTTAATTTATTTGTTTTTCTGTTTTGACTAAATTTAAATAAATGTTTTGTTCCTTTTAAATTTGTCTTTCGTTACTTAGATCACATAGTAGCTTTACTTTTTCTTATTGCATTTCAGCAAGTTAATTTCATTAAACTGTTTAAACATTTTTAATTTCATTTAACATTTGAGTTATAATAGATTTAATAGTTTAACGTATTTTTCATCTGAGGTTGGGACATAAAGCAATTACGTTTCCATTTGCTTAATTCACTCTGCTAAATTAATTTACCGAGATATTACTTATTGGTAATTATCTCAACATGTGGGTTATGGGCCCGTCCCTGCCCCGTTTAAAAAAAAAAAATTTAATTACAGTAGTTAAAAGTTAAAAATTTATTCTGTTTATTAAAATTTTGTTAGTTAGATTATATGTAGTAAATTTTTAAAAGTTAAGTCTATAAATTGTAAGTTTAATGAAGTTTTAAGATGGTATAGTTTAGATAGATATATTTTTAAGTCTCAAACCTCAATTTTTTTTTTTTGCCAGTTTGACCGTGATCGGTCTGGCGTTTAACTTTAATCATCGGCCCTCACGGAAGTTATTTGATATTTTTGAGGGGGGGGGGGGGGCGACGATAAATTTTTGAATGTTATATTTTAAGTGTATAATTTTTTTATATAAAGTTTAATAGTTTAAAGTAGTTTTTTTTAATTTATTAATA
Organism: Maratus speciosus; assembly: GCA_963932465.1. NCBI lineage: Eukaryota > Metazoa > Arthropoda > Arachnida > Araneae > Salticidae > Maratus > Maratus speciosus. The sequence continues at coordinate 418,954,310 of OZ010791.1, forward strand.
AAAGTTAGGTAATGTTTAAAAATTGAATTGGTATATTAAAATTTTAAAGGGTTTATTATAGAATAATTAAGACAAAGTAATGGATTTTTGCCAGTATAATTAAAAATTTTTTTGATATCGAAAGTAATGTGCTGAGTGCTCCATGACATGGAATAAATTAGTTTAGTATACTGGGTACTCCATGGCACAATGAGTGTTCATCAGAAGAGAAATTTTTCTAATAAAGAAGTGAATAAAAAGGCTAAGAAGGTAAAGGATAATAAAGTTTCAGTGCCTTATCTTTGGTGCTTCATCTTCAGTGCTTTGATGTGTGTCAACAAATGGTGTCATCATTAAAGTTGGTGCTTTATCGGTGAATAATGTCAATAGTACTTTCCAGTGTGGGTTGTATAGCTTCAAAATTTTTTAAGTGAACGCAGCGGTCGCCGTGCTGGTGCCCGTTGCATAGGTTTTTCTGCAAAAAGGACATTGACTGGTCACTGTGAATTTTCCAGTTTTTGAGAACTGATCCAGTGTTAATTTGAACATTGAATGAAGTTTATTGAACTGTGTGTATTACAAGAACATACGAGAATGACGATGCTCAATCGGTGTTTTTCCTGCTGAAGTTTAGTGTAAAGTAATGCCGATTATGCTACAAAATGGAGAAGGATAATATCAAAGTGTGATTCCCGGTGATTTTTTGACTTTTTATTTGGATCTGCTAAATCTGCATCTTGTCTGTACTTTTAATTAAAGAAATTATTGTTGTATTATATTAAAACGTTTATGTTTTATTAATATTTTCAGAAATTTTTAAAATGTCTTTCTATGGAGCTTTCATCTGGAGTCTTACCGTTAAGTTTAAGATAAATCAGTTGAAAAATGTTTAAGGAATTTTTAATGTTTTAAGATCAACTGTTTTAGATAATCTATTTAATTTTTTTTTTTTTTTAGGTAAAGTTTTAAGAAGTAGAAAGTTTTAGACAGCCTGATTCCTTTCCAAAAGTTAGATAAGAATTGGGTATCGGGGCTTGAACAAGTACAATATTTTTTTAAATAGTAGTAGAGCCTGATGTTAAGAGTTTGGAACATTTAAGAGTTAAAAGCTAAATTCTATTTCTTTGTAAAATTGTTGGATTTTGAATGTTAATTAACTGAGCAGTTTAAAAATATAATACCATGCATGACTTTTTAGTGATCCTCATGTTCTTTTATCAATTTAGAGATTGTATTGAATAATAAAGAAAACTAAGTTATTTTTATAAGCTAAAGCATGTTAATAGATTAATTTCTGTAATAGGTTTTTTTTATTATAAAGCTAAAGGTTTTATTTACAGCTTAATGAGCAACTTGTACTTTGCATTGGGGGTTTTCTTTTCACGTTTAAGAATTAAGGAACCTGCCTGGAGTGCTGTGGTGCAAGCTTGTTTTTATAAATTCTAGGTAAAGTTAAATTATTGGGTCTATTTTCTTTAGTTTTTAAGTAATTTTTGATACATTTTTAAATAAAATGATTGATTAAATACAACGATTGTTTAAAGGTATATTAATCAAAGGTTTAAAGTATATTTTCACTAAATTTTTTTGAATTGATTAAAGTAAATTGAGTTTAATGGTTTTATAAAAGTGAGGGGTCACTGAGTGTCGTTAATATCTGTAATCCTGCATTAAAAGTTTAGTTTCTGACTTGTATTAATATAACTGAACATGATTTTTAAAGGGATTATTGCTTGATGGATCGGTGGTGTTGATAAACTTTTAAGACAGTATTTGACTGGTTGTTAGTAAGTCTTGGTTAAACCAAGCTTTGAAAACGTGAGTTAATTGATAATTCATTTTTGTTGAATGCTGTATGTGGTTTAATGCCGCCGGTTCATTAATGCTTTGATCAACCTTTGAGGTATTTTTGAATTTTCATATTTTTGAAATATACTCTATAAATGTGCTTTTCAGACTTGTTCTTGTCTCTGATCATCCCAGTTTGTGTCTGTAATTTAATAAAAGATATTCTTGTATTTAAATTTGATGTTTAAGAGGATTCTTGAATCTTATGAAGAGGTTTTTAGACCATTACCAGTGGATGGACTGTAGCTATTAAGATATGTTTTTTTGTTAGAAGCACAATACTAAATTTAAAGTTTGACTTGGATTAATTTACAAATTTTTTTTATATTTGTATAGATATTTTTAAAATTTATATAATAGTTATAAGATATAAATCTTTGACTTTTATGGATTGCCTGTTTTTAAGATGGTCTATATGAAGGTTTCCATTGAGTATGATGACATCTTTTTGGCAAATTTTCGGTGTTAGACTCAATGTGGAGGATCTTCAATACTTATATATAGTGAGACTTCATTTGGGCAATTCAGTGAAGTTAAAATTTTTTTGGCATGATTTAAGTTACTTTTGAAGTTGTTTTTCCTGCTCTTCAGTATAGCCAGAAATTGGGACTATGATTGTAAATGTCCTGTTGCCTTAGTTGCTCCACATGGAGTACATGCTCAATATGGAGTTTGATCGTGAGAGGCATGCTGGATATTGTTGAGTGGGTACATATAATATTGGTTTTTATGTTTCAGTTAGTTATAGTTTATATAAAATATTTATCTTTTGAATTTCATTTTTTTTTTTTTTTTTGCAGTTGACTTAATGGTGCAGTTTGTCTAATGTGAGGTTTGGAATTTGAGATCTTGATGTTTGAATAAAGCATGGTAAATTATAAGGAAAGGAGGCTGGTTTTGAGAGAGGGGGATTCTGGATGTGGCTCCGTATCTATACGAATTTGAGGTTTACAATAGTTTAATTTATAATGGTTGAAGTTTGTTTGAGAGCTTTTAGATGTTTTAGATCGAATAATTTTTAGAATAATTAAATTTTTTTAGAGAAGTTAAATTTTTAGTGTCTGGGTAAAGTTGTGCAGAACTGGTTGTCTTGAGATAGTTATTGCCATATTCTTTGAAAGCTTGCTAATGGTTTAAGTTTAATATATTTGAAGAGTTTTTGATATAAAGTTTAGGAAGATTGGCAAAAATGAGTATTGACCATAAAGATATAATGTTTGTTGAAAACTGTAAATTTGATTTAACCTGTAAGAGTTAGTTTTGTATCAGTTGGTCAATTGGTGGTATGAATTTTCATTGGGACACAGTTTTTGTCAGAGGGCGGTGTAAAAAGTATTTCCCGGGTTACCTGCTTCTGATAATGGATGTGTCAAGTTCTATAGAGATGGAGAGTTCTCTGACTGATATAGACATTCTGCCAACTAGTAAGGTATTTTTTTTTAGATTTCCCAGATGTATTTGAATTAAATTATAATCTTGTTTTTGGGTAATCCTGGGGTGAATTTTCAGGTGATGTTCGATTTCTTGATTGGAAGGGAGATGGATTAGTTGTGACTGCAGCTGGTCTCTAGTTAAATATTTTTAAGAAGTTAAGTTTCTTGACTTGGCTGTTTTTAAAGTGAACTGTTTCTCGACATAAGATACTACCTTCTTTGCAACGGATTTTATTTCCTCTGAATGGCCACATGGTATCAATATGCAATCTTAAGTTTTTCTGTGCCGTTTTGATATCGATCTGCCGGAAATGATACTTGGATTTTCATGGAATTAATTTTTGAAGTTTTTACAGGGTAAATATTTCGGCGTTTCTTCGTATGGTTTACATATCTATGTACTTATGTTGTATACGTGGTATGGAGTCTTTCGGCCGGAAGCAATGGATTTATTATTTTGGATTTTTCGGGATACGTGCGTGCTTAGGCATCTGTGCTGATAGGATATGCTGGGATCCCCAGGTCGACAATGGCCACTTGACCTTCGGATCTCAGTATGTTGAAAGGCTTAGAATGTTTGGGTGTACCATTTCAATATATGTCCATTTTTCGTTGTCCTAGTTTATTGGGACTGTATAATTAGTTCTGCGTTGTCCCGATTGTCAGAGCTCTTAGATATGTAGGAATGGCCAGATGGAGTTTCATTGCTGAAGGTTAATGATTACATATATTTTTAGTTTGCAGTGAAATTTTTGGAGAGGAGGATATTTGACATTAACAGATGGTATAGCTTTAAGTAAAGTTGTACAATGTTGAATATGTTAATGTATGCTGAGTTGCAAAGGATACCTTGTAAATGACCTTGAGGGAGTGTTAATTGTTCGAAATCATGAAGGGCTGAAGGAATAGATGATGTAAGGAATTGGAGGATTATTTTAGAATTATGACCAGTTGTTTTGCCCTGAGATTGCTGATCTTTATATATAAAATAATTGTTTTTTTTTTTTGTTTGTGAGATTACGAATTTTTAAGATTTAAATTAAATTTTTAAATTAAATTAAGATTTTTTTTTTGAAGGGTTGATGTTTTTCTTGAATTTAAAATTGAAACAGAATATTTTATTTTGAATAGTTTAAAAGTTAATGTATATTTTCGATTAAGAGGTCCGGAACTTAAAAAGGAATTTTTATAATACTAATTTAGATAAGTGATTTACTTACTTGGGTGTCTTGGAGTTTTTGCATTGATAGTGAGTCATAGTAATGACAATGAATTGTGATAAGGGTTTGAAGGGAAAAAATGGACTTTCTCAATAAAGTTTTCTTTTGAATTATTATATAACAAGTGTAGACTGATGGCAGAAAGCTTTTATGATGTGAAAAATGTATAAGATTTGTAAGTACATCGTAAAATTTTTAACGCCTAGGATGATCATATTAAGTTAATGATTTTTTTTTTTTTTTGTATTGAATCATTATATGCTGTAGACAGTATTTTTAGCTCAAAGTGTGTTATGTGTAATTAGTATTTTTATGTGTTATGTAATTTGTATTTTTAAAGATATTTTTAATGTTCCGGAGCTTGATTTTTAAATTTTTCCCTAGCTGGCTACTTTTCTTATCTGGGTAATTTGAGTGGATGTTGAGGTTTGTATTTGAGTTTTTGCTGTTTTAGAGTTTTGTTTAAGATGGAGCTGATTGGTTGTTAAGTTTTGAAGGCTGGAAGATTACCTGTATGACGTGGTCTGTATGATCGTGTGTGGTGCTTTTTTAGGCATTTGCCCTTGGTGTGGTACGAGTGATAAGAGGGGGTGGGGGACACTTGTTAGGAATAACAAGCACTTATATATAAGCAATATCTTATCACCGTACTACTTTAGCTCTACAACTTATTTATATTTTTAGCTGAAACAGCCTTCCTTTATTTACAATATAAATACAGATTCTACTTACCTCATATCCTTGTTTTCCATAGTTATATATCCTTAAAATCCTTTATTTGATTTACTTTCATCCTTAGTTAGAGTTTACCTTTAATTGTATCTTCTGCCGTTCACCTGTCTTTCAAAACATCGCGGTTCTCGGAGATCGTTTTCCATGTATGATAGTTGAGCAGTACTCCCGATCGCCACAAGATGGCATTAGTTGTCCGGTAGAGTGCGTCGTAAGTCTCCGATCATTCTGGAAGCCATCTGTTTTGCATATGCCAGCCGTTGGTACACATGTCCGAATCATATAAGTATGCTTCTTCCAGCATGTTTCCTCCCCAGTTGGGAATTACCCTTTTAACGTGATGTGAGCAGGTGGTTTTATGTATTGTATAGTTTTATCGGCATGGAGAGTTGTTTAGATTGGAAACACATGGTGATCGTTAAGTTTTTCTCTTCCTGGATTTTCCGTATTGATATCAACTAATCTTGGTCTCGTTTTTAAAGTCATCCGTCGGAATAGTGAAGCTACATAGTGTGACCTCTATCTTTGAAGAACCTTTTTAGTGTTTATTCGAAATGAAGACGTTTCTTGTGTTGGAGTGTCAGCTGAGCTGTTTCAGAATCCTTCAATGTTGAAGGATGAGCTTGTGATCGTATTTATGGACTTTTGTTTATCTATCGGTTTTTCCTTGTGGGAACGTCTATTGTTTTTGCACTGCTATGAGATATCACTGGAGGTACTGGAATTAGTTTAAAACAAAGTATAGCGTTTCAATAATAAATTATTCATCGAGCTCTGGAGCATTGAATTGAAAGATGTTTTATATCCTTATACTTCTGCAATAGTGTGTCATGGAGTGTTACTCAATGCAATCTGTTATATACGTAAATGCATAATTGTCTTCTAAAGTTAAAACTGATTGAGGTATGTTTTATGTATTTTATTCTTTTAGTTAATTTATTTGTTTTTCTGTTTTGACTAAATTTAAATAAATGTTTTGTTCCTTTTAAATTTGTCTTTCGTTACTTAGATCACATAGTAGCTTTACTTTTTCTTATTGCATTTCAGCAAGTTAATTTCATTAAACTGTTTAAACATTTTTAATTTCATTTAACATTTGAGTTATAATAGATTTAATAGTTTAACGTATTTTTCATCTGAGGTTGGGACATAAAGCAATTACGTTTCCATTTGCTTAATTCACTCTGCTAAATTAATTTACCGAGATATTACTTATTGGTAATTATCTCAACATGTGGGTTATGGGCCCGTCCCTGCCCCGTTTAAAAAAAAAAAATTTAATTACAGTAGTTAAAAGTTAAAAATTTATTCTGTTTATTAAAATTTTGTTAGTTAGATTATATGTAGTAAATTTTTAAAAGTTAAGTCTATAAATTGTAAGTTTAATGAAGTTTTAAGATGGTATAGTTTAGATAGATATATTTTTAAGTCTCAAACCTCAATTTTTTTTTTTTGCCAGTTTGACCGTGATCGGTCTGGCGTTTAACTTTAATCATCGGCCCTCACGGAAGTTATTTGATATTTTTGAGGGGGGGGGGGGGCGACGATAAATTTTTGAATGTTATATTTTAAGTGTATAATTTTTTTATATAAAGTTTAATAGTTTAAAGTAGTTTTTTTTAATTTATTAATAAAAGTTAGGTAATGTTTAAAAATTGAATTGGTATATTAAAATTTTAAAGGGTTTATTATAGAATAATTAAGACAAAGTAATGGATTTTTGCCAGTATAATTAAAAATTTTTTTGATATCGAAAGTAATGTGCTGAGTGCTCCATGACATGGAATAAATTAGTTTAGTATACTGGGTACTCCATGGCACAATGAGTGTTCATCAGAAGAGAAATTTTTCTAATAAAGAAGTGAATAAAAAGGCTAAGAAGGTAAAGGATAATAAAGTTTCAGTGCCTTATCTTTGGTGCTTCATCTTCAGTGCTTTGATGTGTGTCAACAAATGGTGTCATCATTAAAGTTGGTGCTTTATCGGTGAATAATGTCAATAGTACTTTCCAGTGTGGGTTGTATAGCTTCAAAATTTTTTAAGTGAACGCAGCGGTCGCCGTGCTGGTGCCCGTTGCATAGGTTTTTCTGCAAAAAGGACATTGACTGGTCACTGTGAATTTTCCAGTTTTTGAGAACTGATCCAGTGTTAATTTGAACATTGAATGAAGTTTATTGAACTGTGTGTATTACAAGAACATACGAGAATGACGATGCTCAATCGGTGTTTTTCCTGCTGAAGTTTAGTGTAAAGTAATGCCGATTATGCTACAAAATGGAGAAGGATAATATCAAAGTGTGATTCCCGGTGATTTTTTTACTTTTTATTTGGATCTGCTAAATCTGCATCTTGTCTGTACTTTTAATTAAAGAAATTATTGTTGTATTATATTAAAACGTTTATGTTTTATTAATATTTTCAGAAATTTTTAAAATGTCTTTCTATGGAGCTTTCATCTGGAGTCTTACCGTTAAGTTTAAGATAAATCAGTTGAAAAATGTTTAAGGAATTTTTAATGTTTTAAGATCAACTGTTTTAGATAATCTATTTAATTTTTTTTTTTTTTTAGGTAAAGTTTTAAGAAGTAGAAAGTTTTAGACAGCCTGATTCCTTTCCAAAAGTTAGATAAGAATTGGGTATCGGGGCTTGAACAAGTACAATATTTTTTTAAATAGTAGTAGAGCCTGATGTTAAGAGTTTGGAACATTTAAGAGTTAAAAGCTAAATTCTATTTCTTTGTAAAATTGTTGGATTTTGAATGTTAATTAACTGAGCAGTTTAAAAATATAATACCATGCATGACTTTTTAGTGATCCTCATGTTCTTTTATCAATTTAGAGATTGTATTGAATAATAAAGAAAACTAAGTTATTTTTATAAGCTAAAGCATGTTAATAGATTAATTTCTGTAATAGGTTTTTTTTATTATAAAGCTAAAGGTTTTATTTACAGCTTAATGAGCAACTTGTACTTTGCATTGGGGGTTTTCTTTTCACGTTTAAGAATTAAGGAACCTGCCTGGAGTGCTGTGGTGCAAGCTTGTTTTTATAAATTCTAGGTAAAGTTAAATTATTGGGTCTATTTTCTTTAGTTTTTAAGTAATTTTTGATACATTTTTAAATAAAATGATTGATTAAATACAACGATTGTTTAAAGGTATATTAATCAAAGGTTTAAAGTATATTTTCACTAAATTTTTTTGAATTGATTAAAGTAAATTGAGTTTAATGGTTTTATAAAAGTGAGGGGTCACTGAGTGTCGTTAATATCTGTAATCCTGCATTAAAAGTTTAGTTTCTGACTTGTATTAATATAACTGAACATGATTTTTAAAGGGATTATTGCTTGATGGATCGGTGGTGTTGATAAACTTTTAAGACAGTATTTGACTGGTTGTTAGTAAGTCTTGGTTAAACCAAGCTTTGAAAACGTGAGTTAATTGATAATTCATTTTTGTTGAATGCTGTATGTGGTTTAATGCCGCCGGTTCATTAATGCTTTGATCAACCTTTGAGGTATTTTTGAATTTTCATATTTTTGAAATATACTCTATAAATGTGCTTTTCAGACTTGTTCTTGTCTCTGATCATCCCAGTTTGTGTCTGTAATTTAATAAAAGATATTCTTGTATTTAAATTTGATGTTTAAGAGGATTCTTGAATCTTATGAAGAGGTTTTTAGACCATTACCAGTGGATGGACTGTAGCTATTAAGATATGTTTTTTTGTTAGAAGCACAATACTAAATTTAAAGTTTGACTTGGATTAATTTACAAATTTTTTTTATATTTGTATAGATATTTTTAAAATTTATATAATAGTTATAAGATATAAATCTTTGACTTTTATGGATTGCCTGTTTTTAAGATGGTCTATATGAAGGTTTCCATTGAGTATGATGACATCTTTTTGGCAAATTTTCGGTGTTAGACTCAATGTGGAGGATCTTCAATACTTATATATAGTGAGACTTCATTTGGGCAATTCAGTGAAGTTAAAATTTTTTTGGCATGATTTAAGTTACTTTTGAAGTTGTTTTTCCTGCTCTTCAGTATAGCCAGAAATTGGGACTATGATTGTAAATGTCCTGTTGCCTTAGTTGCTCCACATGGAGTACATGCTCAATATGGAGTTTGATCGTGAGAGGCATGCTGGATATTGTTGAGTGGGTACATATAATATTGGTTTTTATGTTTCAGTTAGTTATAGTTTATATAAAATATTTATCTTTTGAATTTCATTTTTTTTTTTTTTTTTGCAGTTGACTTAATGGTGCAGTTTGTCTAATGTGAGGTTTGGAATTTGAGATCTTGATGTTTGAATAAAGCATGGTAAATTATAAGGAAAGGAGGCTGGTTTTGAGAGAGGGGGATTCTGGATGTGGCTCCGTATCTATACGAATTTGAGGTTTACAATAGTTTAATTTATAATGGTTGAAGTTTGTTTGAGAGCTTTTAGATGTTTTAGATCGAATAATTTTTAGAATAATTAAATTTTTTTAGAGAAGTTAAATTTTTAGTGTCTGGGTAAAGTTGTGCAGAACTGGTTGTCTTGAGATAGTTATTGCCATATTCTTTGAAAGCTTGCTAATGGTTTAAGTTTAATATATTTGAAGAGTTTTTGATATAAAGTTTAGGAAGATTGGCAAAAATGAGTATTGACCATAAAGATATAATGTTTGTTGAAAACTGTAAATTTGATTTAACCTGTAAGAGTTAGTTTTGTATCAGTTGGTCAATTGGTGGTATGAATTTTCATTGGGACACAGTTTTTGTCAGAGGGCGGTGTAAAAAGTATTTCCCGGGTTACCTGCTTCTGATAATGGATGTGTCAAGTTCTATAGAGATGGAGAGTTCTCTGACTGATATAGACATTCTGCCAACTAGTAAGGTATTTTTTTTTAGATTTCCCAGATGTATTTGAATTAAATTATAATCTTGTTTTTGGGTAATCCTGGGGTGAATTTTCAGGTGATGTTCGATTTCTTGATTGGAAGGGAGATGGATTAGTTGTGACTGCAGCTGGTCTCTAGTTAAATATTTTTAAGAAGTTAAGTTTCTTGACTTGGCTGTTTTTAAAGTGAACTGTTTCTCGACATAAGATACTACCTTCTTTGCAACGGATTTTATTTCCTCTGAATGGCCACATGGTATCAATATGCAATCTTAAGTTTTTCTGTGCCGTTTTGATATCGATCTGCCGGAAATGATACTTGGATTTTCATGGAATTAATTTTTGAAGTTTTTACAGGGTAAATATTTCGGCGTTTCTTCGTATGGTTTACATATCTATGTACTTATGTTGTATACGTGGTATGGAGTCTTTCGGCCGGAAGCAATGGATTTATTATTTTGGATTTTTCGGGATACGTGCGTGCTTAGGCATCTGTGCTGATAGGATATGCTGGGATCCCCAGGTCGACAATGGCCACTTGACCTTCGGATCTCAGTATGTTGAAAGGCTTAGAATGTTTGGGTGTACCATTTCAATATATGTCCATTTTTCGTTGTCCTAGTTTATTGGGACTGTATAATTAGTTCTGCGTTGTCCCGATTGTCAGAGCTCTTAGATATGTAGGAATGGCCAGATGGAGTTTCATTGCTGAAGGTTAATGATTACATATATTTTTAGTTTGCAGTGAAATTTTTGGAGAGGAGGATATTTGACATTAACAGATGGTATAGCTTTAAGTAAAGTTGTACAATGTTGAATATGTTAATGTATGCTGAGTTGCAAAGGATACCTTGTAAATGACCTTGAGGGAGTGTTAATTGTTCGAAATCATGAAGGGCTGAAGGAATAGATGATGTAAGGAATTGGAGGATTATTTTAGAATTATGACCAGTTGTTTTGCCCTGAGATTGCTGATCTTTATATATAAAATAATTGTTTTTTTTTTTTGTTTGTGAGATTACGAATTTTTAAGATTTAAATTAAATTTTTAAATTAAATTAAGATTTTTTTTTTGAAGGGTTGATGTTTTTCTTGAATTTAAAATTGAAACAGAATATTTTATTTTGAATAGTTTAAAAGTTAATGTATATTTTCGATTAAGAGGTCCGGAACTTAAAAAGGAATTTTTATAATACTAATTTAGATAAGTGATTTACTTACTTGGGTGTCTTGGAGTTTTTGCATTGATAGTGAGTCATAGTAATGACAATGAATTGTGATAAGGGTTTGAAGGGAAAAAATGGACTTTCTCAATAAAGTTTTCTTTTGAATTATTATATAACAAGTGTAGACTGATGGCAGAAAGCTTTTATGATGTGAAAAATGTATAAGATTTGTAAGTACATCGTAAAATTTTTAACGCCTAGGATGATCATATTAAGTTAATGATTTTTTTTTTTTTTTGTATTGAATCATTATATGCTGTAGACAGTATTTTTAGCTCAAAGTGTGTTATGTGTAATTAGTATTTTTATGTGTTATGTAATTTGTATTTTTAAAGATATTTTTAATGTTCCGGAGCTTGATTTTTAAATTTTTCCCTAGCTGGCTACTTTTCTTATCTGGGTAATTTGAGTGGATGTTGAGGTTTGTATTTGAGTTTTTGCTGTTTTAGAGTTTTGTTTAAGATGGAGCTGATTGGTTGTTAAGTTTTGAAGGCTGGAAGATTACCTGTATGACGTGGTCTGTATGATCGTGTGTGGTGCTTTTTTAGGCATTTGCCCTTGGTGTGGTACGAGTGATAAGAGGGGGTGGGGGACACTTGTTAGGAATAACAAGCACTTATATATAAGCAATATCTTATCACCGTACTACTTTAGCTCTACAACTTATTTATATTTTTAGCTGAAACAGCCTTCCTTTATTTACAATATAAATACAGATTCTACTTACCTCATATCCTTGTTTTCCATAGTTATATATCCTTAAAATCCTTTATTTGATTTACTTTCATCCTTAGTTAGAGTTTACCTTTAATTGTATCTTCTGCCGTTCACCTGTCTTTCAAAACATCGCGGTTCTCGGAGATCGTTTTCCATGTATGATAGTTGAGCAGTACTCCCGATCGCCACAAGATGGCATTAGTTGTCCGGTAGAGTGCGTCGTAAGTCTCCGATCATTCTGGAAGCCATCTGTTTTGCATATGCCAGCCGTTGGTACACATGTCCGAATCATATAAGTATGCTTCTTCCAGCATGTTTCCTCCCCAGTTGGGAATTACCCTTTTAACGTGATGTGAGCAGGTGGTTTTATGTATTGTATAGTTTTATCGGCATGGAGAGTTGTTTAGATTGGAAACACATGGTGATCGTTAAGTTTTTCTCTTCCTGGATTTTCCGTATTGATATCAACTAATCTTGGTCTCGTTTTTAAAGTCATCCGTCGGAATAGTGAAGCTACATAGTGTGACCTCTATCTTTGAAGAACCTTTTTAGTGTTTATTCGAAATGAAGACGTTTCTTGTGTTGGAGTGTCAGCTGAGCTGTTTCAGAATCCTTCAATGTTGAAGGATGAGCTTGTGATCGTATTTATGGACTTTTGTTTATCTATCGGTTTTTCCTTGTGGGAACGTCTATTGTTTTTGCACTGCTATGAGATATCACTGGAGGTACTGGAATTAGTTTAAAACAAAGTATAGCGTTTCAATAATAAATTATTCATCGAGCTCTGGAGCATTGAATTGAAAGATGTTTTATATCCTTATACTTCTGCAATAGTGTGTCATGGAGTGTTACTCAATGCAATCTGTTATATACGTAAATGCATAATTGTCTTCTAAAGTTAAAACTGATTGAGGTATGTTTTATGTATTTTATTCTTTTAGTTAATTTATTTGTTTTTCTGTTTTGACTAAATTTAAATAAATGTTTTGTTCCTTTTAAATTTGTCTTTCGTTACTTAGATCACATAGTAGCTTTACTTTTTCTTATTGCATTTCAGCAAGTTAATTTCATTAAACTGTTTAAACATTTTTAATTTCATTTAACATTTGAGTTATAATAGATTTAATAGTTTAACGTATTTTTCATCTGAGGTTGGGACATAAAGCAATTACGTTTCCATTTGCTTAATTCACTCTGCTAAATTAATTTACCGAGATATTACTTATTGGTAATTATCTCAACATGTGGGTTATGGGCCCGTCCCTGCCCCGTTTAAAAAAAAAAAATTTAATTACAGTAGTTAAAAGTTAAAAATTTATTCTGTTTATTAAAATTTTGTTAGTTAGATTATATGTAGTAAATTTTTAAAAGTTAAGTCTATAAATTGTAAGTTTAATGAAGTTTTAAGATGGTATAGTTTAGATAGATATATTTTTAAGTCTCAAACCTCAATTTTTTTTTTTTGCCAGTTTGACCGTGATCGGTCTGGCGTTTAACTTTAATCATCGGCCCTCACGGAAGTTATTTGATATTTTTGAGGGGGGGGGGGGGCGACGATAAATTTTTGAATGTTATATTTTAAGTGTATAATTTTTTTATATAAAGTTTAATAGTTTAAAGTAGTTTTTTTTAATTTATTAATAAAAGTTAGGTAATGTTTAAAAATTGAATTGGTATATTAAAATTTTAAAGGGTTTATTATAGAATAATTAAGACAAAGTAATGGATTTTTGCCAGTATAATTAAAAATTTTTTTGATATCGAAAGTAATGTGCTGAGTGCTCCATGACATGGAATAAATTAGTTTAGTATACTGGGTACTCCATGGCACAATGAGTGTTCATCAGAAGAGAAATTTTTCTAATAAAGAAGTGAATAAAAAGGCTAAGAAGGTAAAGGATAATAAAGTTTCAGTGCCTTATCTTTGGTGCTTCATCTTCAGTGCTTTGATGTGTGTCAACAAATGGTGTCATCATTAAAGTTGGTGCTTTATCGGTGAATAATGTCAATAGTACTTTCCAGTGTGGGTTGTATAGCTTCAAAATTTTTTAAGTGAACGCAGCGGTCGCCGTGCTGGTGCCCGTTGCATAGGTTTTTCTGCAAAAAGGACATTGACTGGTCACTGTGAATTTTCCAGTTTTTGAGAACTGATCCAGTGTTAATTTGAACATTGAATGAAGTTTATTGAACTGTGTGTATTACAAGAACATACGAGAATGACGATGCTCAATCGGTGTTTTTCCTGCTGAAGTTTAGTGTAAAGTAATGCCGATTATGCTACAAAATGGAGAAGGATAATATCAAAGTGTGATTCCCGGTGATTTTTTGACTTTTTATTTGGATCTGCTAAATCTGCATCTTGTCTGTACTTTTAATTAAAGAAATTATTGTTGTATTATATTAAAACGTTTATGTTTTATTAATATTTTCAGAAATTTTTAAAATGTCTTTCTATGGAGCTTTCATCTGGAGTCTTACCGTTAAGTTTAAGATAAATCAGTTGAAAAATGTTTAAGGAATTTTTAATGTTTTAAGATCAACTGTTTTAGATAATCTATTTAATTTTTTTTTTTTTTTAGGTAAAGTTTTAAGAAGTAGAAAGTTTTAGACAGCCTGATTCCTTTCCAAAAGTTAGATAAGAATTGGGTATCGGGGCTTGAACAAGTACAATATTTTTTTAAATAGTAGTAGAGCCTGATGTTAAGAGTTTGGAACATTTAAGAGTTAAAAGCTAAATTCTATTTCTTTGTAAAATTGTTGGATTTTGAATGTTAATTAACTGAGCAGTTTAAAAATATAATACCATGCATGACTTTTTAGTGATCCTCATGTTCTTTTATCAATTTAGAGATTGTATTGAATAATAAAGAAAACTAAGTTATTTTTATAAGCTAAAGCATGTTAATAGATTAATTTCTGTAATAGGTTTTTTTTATTATAAAGCTAAAGGTTTTATTTACAGCTTAATGAGCAACTTGTACTTTGCATTGGGGGTTTTCTTTTCACGTTTAAGAATTAAGGAACCTGCCTGGAGTGCTGTGGTGCAAGCTTGTTTTTATAAATTCTAGGTAAAGTTAAATTATTGGGTCTATTTTCTTTAGTTTTTAAGTAATTTTTGATACATTTTTAAATAAAATGATTGATTAAATACAACGATTGTTTAAAGGTATATTAATCAAAGGTTTAAAGTATATTTTCACTAAATTTTTTTGAATTGATTAAAGTAAATTGAGTTTAATGGTTTTATAAAAGTGAGGGGTCACTGAGTGTCGTTAATATCTGTAATCCTGCATTAAAAGTTTAGTTTCTGACTTGTATTAATATAACTGAACATGATTTTTAAAGGGATTATTGCTTGATGGATCGGTGGTGTTGATAAACTTTTAAGACAGTATTTGACTGGTTGTTAGTAAGTCTTGGTTAAACCAAGCTTTGAAAACGTGAGTTAATTGATAATTCATTTTTGTTGAATGCTGTATGTGGTTTAATGCCGCCGGTTCATTAATGCTTTGATCAACCTTTGAGGTATTTTTGAATTTTCATATTTTTGAAATATACTCTATAAATGTGCTTTTCAGACTTGTTCTTGTCTCTGATCATCCCAGTTTGTGTCTGTAATTTAATAAAAGATATTCTTGTATTTAAATTTGATGTTTAAGAGGATTCTTGAATCTTATGAAGAGGTTTTTAGACCATTACCAGTGGATGGACTGTAGCTATTAAGATATGTTTTTTTGTTAGAAGCACAATACTAAATTTAAAGTTTGACTTGGATTAATTTACAAATTTTTTTTATATTTGTATAGATATTTTTAAAATTTATATAATAGTTATAAGATATAAATCTTTGACTTTTATGGATTGCCTGTTTTTAAGATGGTCTATATGAAGGTTTCCATTGAGTATGACGACATCTTTTTGGCAAATTTTCGGTGTTAGACTCAATGTGGAGGATCTTCAATACTTATATATAGTGAGACTTCATTTGGGCAATTCAGTGAAGTTAAAATTTTTTTGGCATGATTTAAGTTACTTTTGAAGTTGTTTTTCCTGCTCTTCAGTATAGCCAGAAATTGGGACTATGATTGTAAATGTCCTGTTGCCTTAGTTGCTCCACATGGAGTACATGCTCAATATGGAGTTTGATCGTGAGAGGCATGCTGGATATTGTTGAGTGGGTACATATAATATTGGTTTTTATGTTTCAGTTAGTTATAGTTTATATAAAATATTTATCTTTTGAATTTCATTTTTTTTTTTTTTTTTGCAGTTGACTTAATGGTGCAGTTTGTCTAATGTGAGGTTTGGAATTTGAGATCTTGATGTTTGAATAAAGCATGGTAAATTATAAGGAAAGGAGGCTGGTTTTGAGAGAGGGGGATTCTGGATGTGGCTCCGTATCTATACGAATTTGAGGTTTACAATAGTTTAATTTATAATGGTTGAAGTTTGTTTGAGAGCTTTTAGATGTTTTAGATCGAATAATTTTTAGAATAATTAAATTTTTTTAGAGAAGTTAAATTTTTAGTGTCTGGGTAAAGTTGTGCAGAACTGGTTGTCTTGAGATAGTTATTGCCATATTCTTTGAAAGCTTGCTAATGGTTTAAGTTTAATATATTTGAAGAGTTTTTGATATAAAGTTTAGGAAGATTGGCAAAAATGAGTATTGACCATAAAGATATAATGTTTGTTGAAAACTGTAAATTTGATTTAACCTGTAAGAGTTAGTTTTGTATCAGTTGGTCAATTGGTGGTATGAATTTTCATTGGGACACAGTTTTTGTCAGAGGGCGGTGTAAAAAGTATTTCCCGGGTTACCTGCTTCTGATAATGGATGTGTCAAGTTCTATAGAGATGGAGAGTTCTCTGACTGATATAGACATTCTGCCAACTAGTAAGGTATTTTTTTTTAGATTTCCCAGATGTATTTGAATTAAATTATAATCTTGTTTTTGGGTAATCCTGGGGTGAATTTTCAGGTGATGTTCGATTTCTTGATTGGAAGGGAGATGGATTAGTTGTGACTGCAGCTGGTCTCTAGTTAAATATTTTTAAGAAGTTAAGTTTCTTGACTTGGCTGTTTTTAAAGTGAACTGTTTCTCGACATAAGATACTACCTTCTTTGCAACGGATTTTATTTCCTCTGAATGGCCACATGGTATCAATATGCAATCTTAAGTTTTTCTGTGCCGTTTTGATATCGATCTGCCGGAAATGATACTTGGATTTTCATGGAATTAATTTTTGAAGTTTTTACAGGGTAAATATTTCGGCGTTTCTTCGTATGGTTTACATATCTATGTACTTATGTTGTATACGTGGTATGGAGTCTTTCGGCCGGAAGCAATGGATTTATTATTTTGGATTTTTCGGGATACGTGCGTGCTTAGGCATCTGTGCTGATAGGATGTGCTGGGATCCCCAGGTCGACAATGGCCACTTGACCTTCGGATCTCAGTATGTTGAAAGGCTTAGAATGTTTGGGTGTACCATTTCAATATATGTCCATTTTTCGTTGTCCTAGTTTATTGGGACTGTATAATTAGTTCTGCGTTGTCCCGATTGTCAGAGCTCTTAGATATGTAGGAATGGCCAGATGGAGTTTCATTGCTGAAGGTTAATGATTACATATATTTTTAGTTTGCAGTGAAATTTTTGGAGAGGAGGATATTTGACATTAACAGATGGTATAGCTTTAAGTAAAGTTGTACAATGTTGAATATGTTAATGTATGCTGAGTTGCAAAGGATACCTTGTAAATGACCTTGAGGGAGTGTTAATTGTTCGAAATCATGAAGGGCTGAAGGAATAGATGATGTAAGGAATTGGAGGATTATTTTAGAATTATGACCAGTTGTTTTGCCCTGAGATTGCTGATCTTTATATATAAAATAATTGTTTTTTTTTTTTGTTTGTGAGATTACGAATTTTTAAGATTTAAATTAAATTTTTAAATTAAATTAAGATTTTTTTTTTGAAGGGTTGATGTTTTTCTTGAATTTAAAATTGAAACAGAATATTTTATTTTGAATAGTTTAAAAGTTAATGTATATTTTCGATTAAGAGGTCCGGAACTTAAAAAGGAATTTTTATAATACTAATTTAGATAAGTGATTTACTTACTTGGGTGTCTTGGAGTTTTTGCATTGATAGTGAGTCATAGTAATGACAATGAATTGTGATAAGGGTTTGAAGGGAAAAAATGGACTTTCTCAATAAAGTTTTCTTTTGAATTATTATATAACAAGTGTAGACTGATGGCAGAAAGCTTTTATGATGTGAAAAATGTATAAGATTTGTAAGTACATCGTAAAATTTTTAACGCCTAGGATGATCATATTAAGTTAATGATTTTTTTTTTTTTTTGTATTGAATCATTATATGCTGTAGACAGTATTTTTAGCTCAAAGTGTGTTATGTGTAATTAGTATTTTTATGTGTTATGTAATTTGTATTTTTAAAGATATTTTTAATGTTCCGGAGCTTGATTTTTAAATTTTTCCCTAGCTGGCTACTTTTCTTATCTGGGTAATTTGAGTGGATGTTGAGGTTTGTATTTGAGTTTTTGCTGTTTTAGAGTTTTGTTTAAGATGGAGCTGATTGGTTGTTAAGTTTTGAAGGCTGGAAGATTACCTGTATGACGTGGTCTGTATGATCGTGTGTGGTGCTTTTTTAGGCATTTGCCCTTGGTGTGGTACGAGTGATAAGAGGGGGTGGGGGACACTTGTTAGGAATAACAAGCACTTATATATAAGCAATATCTTATCACCGTACTACTTTAGCTCTACAACTTATTTATATTTTTAGCTGAAACAGCCTTCCTTTATTTACAATATAAATACAGATTCTACTTACCTCATATCCTTGTTTTCCATAGTTATATATCCTTAAAATCCTTTATTTGATTTACTTTCATCCTTAGTTAGAGTTTACCTTTAATTGTATCTTCTGCCGTTCACCTGTCTTTCAAAACATCGCGGTTCTCGGAGATCGTTTTCCATGTATGATAGTTGAGCAGTACTCCCGATCGCCACAAGATGGCATTAGTTGTCCGGTAGAGTGCGTCGTAAGTCTCCGATCATTCTGGAAGCCATCTGTTTTGCATATGCCAGCCGTTGGTACACATGTCCGAATCATATAAGTATGCTTCGGCCAGCATGTTTCCTCGCCAGTTGGGAATTACCCTTTTAACGTGATGTGAGCAGGTGGTTTTATGTATTGTATAGTTTTATCGGCATGGAGAGTTGTTTAGATTGGAAACACATGGTGATCGTTAAGTTTTTCTCTTCCTGGATTTTCCGTATTGATATCAACTAATCTTGGTCTCGTTTTTAAAGTCATCCGTCGGAATAGTGAAGCTACATAGTGTGACCTCTATCTTTGAAGAACCTTTTTAGTGTTTATTCGAAATGAAGACGTTTCTTGTGTTGGAGTGTCAGCTGAGCTGTTTCAGAATTCCTCGACGTTGAAGGATGAGCTTGTGATCGTATTTACGGACTGTTGTTTATCTATCGGTTTTTCCTGGTGGGAACGTCTATTGTTTTTGCACTGTTATGAGATATCACTGGAGGTACTGGAATTAGTTTAAAAGAAAGTATAGCGTTTCAATAATAAGTTATTCATCGAGCTCTGGAGCATTGAATTGAAAGATGTTTTATATCCTTATACTTCTGCAATAGTGTGTCATGGAGTGTTACTCAGTGCAATCTGTTATATACGTAAATGCATAATTGTCTTCTAAAGTTAAAACTGATTGAGGTATGTTTTATGTATTTTATTCTCTTAGTTAATTTATTTGTTTTTCTGTTTTGACTAAATTTAAATAAATGTTTTGTTTCTTTTAAATTTGTCTTTCGTTATTTAGATCACATAGTAGCTTTACTTTTTCTTATTGCATTTCAGCAAGTTAATTTCATTAAACTGTTTAAACATTTTTAATTTCATTTAACATTTGAGTTATAATAGATT
Source organism: Maratus speciosus (assembly GCA_963932465.1). Taxonomy (NCBI): domain Eukaryota; kingdom Metazoa; phylum Arthropoda; class Arachnida; order Araneae; family Salticidae; genus Maratus; species Maratus speciosus. Next base: position 418,974,325 of record OZ010791.1, read on the forward strand.
TAATAGTTTAACGTATTTTTCATCCGAGGTTGGGACATAAAGCAATTAAGTTTCCATTTGCTTAATTCACTCTGCTAAATTAATTTACCGAGATATTACTTATTGGTAATTATCTCAACAGGTACGAGACGAGCATAGCAGGGTGCCAATTCTTAATTTTGGTGGTTTTAACACGTCATCGAGTTACGGCATGAAATCTTCATATTGGACAAGATTATTAGGAGTACATAAAGGAATGACTGGTCTGCCTCGACATTTCTTGGTACGATAGGAGCAGCAGCGGATGCCAAGTCATTTTGACATCACTATCATGTCATAGAATTACAGTATAAAACCGGTGCCGAAGTAAAGGTAAAATAAAGTATGTTAAGAATATTTTGGTCTGCCTGCGCATATCCTGGTAGAAACCTCCGGCAGACTAAAATCTATAGCAAAAAAACAAGTTATGTCGAATCAGTCATTTTCTCACGTACTGTTAAGCTTTTCCATAACCCTTAATTCATCTTGAAAGTCAATTCGAAGTAATATATATGGGAATGTAATGTAAAGTATTATGTTTATAGGGTTTTAATTGTACATTATGACGTATACCTTTGTTATAGATTTTAGTCTGCTGGTTGTTTCTACCAGGATATGCGCAGGCAGACCAAAATATTCTTAAAAGACTTTATTTTACCTTTAATTTGGCACCGGTTTTATTCCGTAACTCGATGACGTGTTAGTGATGCCAAAATGATGATTTGGCGCCCGCTGCTGCTCATATCGTACCAAGAAATGTTGAAACAGTCTAGTCATTCCTTAATCTACTTCTAATGATTCTGTCATACATGAAGATTTCATGTCGTAACTCGATGACGTGTTAAAACCGCCAAAATTAAGAATTGGCGCCCTGTTCTGCTCGTCTTGTACCAAGATATGTCGAGGCAGACTGAAACATTCTTATTGTACTGATATGTGCCTTTTAATGTGCTAAATTTTCAAGCCGTAACTCGATGATGTGATTATATCGCAAAAGTTAAGAATTGGCACCCCGCTTTGCTCATCTCCTACAAACATATGATGAGGCAGACTGAAATATTCGTATTGTACAAATCGGTATGTTTAATGTGCCAAAATTTCAAGCCGTAACTCGATGACGTAATAGTACTGTCAAAATAGGGAATTGGCTTCATCTCGCTTTGTACCAAGTTATGCCAAATCAGTCATTTTCTCACGTACTGTTCATAAGCTTTTCCTAAACCCTTAATTCATCTTGAAGGTTGATTCGAAGTAATATATATGGCAATGTAATGCAAAATATTATGTTTATAGGTTTTTAATTGTACATTATGACGTATTTTTTTGTTATAGATTTTAGTCTGCCGGTGTTTCTACCAGGATATGCGCAGGCAGACCAAAATATTCTTAAGATTTTTTTTTACCTTTAATTTGGCACTGGTTTCATTCCGTAACTCGATGACGTGATAGTGACACCAAAATGACAAGTTGGCACCCGCTGTTGCACCTATCGTACCAAGAAATGTCGAGGCAGACCAGTGTCATTCCTTAATCTACTCCTAAAAATCTTGTCCTGCAACATGATTTCATCCTGTAACTCGATGGCGTAGTCATTCGTGTCGCCGTCGCCCAGTCTATGATTCAAATTAAAAAGGTGAAGTAGTTATTTAGGTACCATAGGTAAAGTTAGACAGAGATTTTTATTTCTTGATTGGTGAAGTAGTATCCTGAAATAGAGCACAGGAATAACCCAAATAAACCTTATTTTAGGAATAACCTCAAATAGGATAAAATTTTTATTTTGATTTCATAAACAGTAAGCCTAAAATGTATACAGTTATGTAAAACTAAAAGAAATTAGAGTTTTCATTTAGCTCTTTGTGGAGAACATCTTTTGCAATGCGATAAAAATTGAGAAATATAATCAAATTAAATTTTGGTTTAATTTTTTTGCCTTTAAAAAATAAAAATTATTACTTTTAATATTTTTATGAAAGTTTGCTTTTTCTTTACTGACTGAAAGCGATATTTACAAGCCCATACAGACTTTAGACAGGTTTTTTTTTCTTTTTAAAGATAGAACTGCTGTCTAAAACCAGACTCAAAATAGTGATTTGTTGAAAAATACAAAATTCTGACACCCCCAAATCTCAAAAACTATGCATCTAGAAAAGTAAAATTTTGCATGGGTTCATATCACAGTAGGAGTATCATGCATACAAAGTTTCTCCCAAATCCCTGTCCAGTGGGTTACAAGGTCTGGTTGATATGGAATGTTCCGAGAATAGGAATTAAACACAGAAGCAAAATTTTAAATTTCATCCGTTTAGTAAACCAGGCAAATTTATAAATCAGGATGAATTATCAATGTTAGTTTTACACTTTGTGTTATAAATTATTTAGGAATAAGACAAGTATTAATTTTTAAAAAGTTAAATTAATAAAACAAAATTAGAATCAATTGAATGATAAAGTGACAAACAAAATTATGTTTATGACAAACAAAAGCAGAACAACATTATCTACTTCCCACTCAAAACATAATGATATAAAAATAATATTTAAAGTTAAAAACTTATTTTAAACTATGAATGAAAACAAAAAAGTTTAAAAATATTAAACATTTGTTCCAAATTATATAAGTGTTAAAAACAGGGTTGCCAACCTTTTTTTAAAACAGATTCATCAGATCTGACTTAAAATATCAGGAGTTTATAAGATTCTTCAGGGGTAATGCAATTAAGAAATCATAGAGCCTTTTTATTTAAATAGAAAACTTAAACTACATGCAATTACCATTCCTACTGTTACAGATATTCTCTCTATATATAGATATATATCTTGTTCATCTTTAGAATTTTACCATTTGATCATATATTTGTGATTTCATCTTTATTATATAATATATACCTTTGAAAATCGAAAAACAAGAAAAAGTTCTTTTAACAAAATCTGACCAAATCATCAATTTTAAGATGGCATAAGTTTATATATAGAATACCTAACATGCAGTTCAAATGGTAACAAACGAACAATAAAGCAGCCAAAACTCCAATTTAGAGATGGCAAATAATACTTCCCACATAAATTACAAAACATAATGAAATAACAGCCACTATAAATTCTAATATAATAGGAAACAAAAATATATGAGGACAAAATTGAATTAAATATAAGTGGATATTGGAATAACAAGTGGAATAAAGATATCAAATGATCATAAAAATTTAAGAAACTAAAGCGAAAGGTGGAAGTTAATTGTCAGTCAGCAGAACACCACATGTCCAAAAAAAAATGCATTATTTCATATAGCAGACTGGCAAATTTACCAAGAATAGTCTGTCACTGCCGATATAATGCATTTTAATAATAATAAAACATTAGGACACAAGATAACCAAAGAAATATCAAAAATTATTGCTCACATACCACAATACAATTTTGGAAGTGCACTGAAAATGTAACTTTAAAGCTCCCCGATTCAATGTAAGTGTTCTAATAAAACTTACTATGATAGCCAACTTAGTTATATATATACTCCATGGCAAAAACGCGGCAACATTGTCGCAGAAAGGGACCAACTTCTTGTAGAAAACTTTCATCCTCAAACTGCTGAATGTAGCTGATAGAAATATTTCTAGTATTGTTATTTTCATTTAAAGTAAAAAGTATTACGGTTAATAAAATTCCATTAGAAGTTTCTAGAAGACTAAATTTTTTATGCAACTAAATAACTCCTTATTTAGTTAGTAATTATGTTTTGAAAACACAACTTTTTGAATAATTGGCTTTCATTTAACTTGGTAAAAAGAGATAAGTTTAGTATTTTTATTTATTTACCAACAAGAATGACCTTATATTCAACAACTACCAAGAAGTACAATTAGATATGTAAATACACACACATATATATATATATATTAATTTATATTTTAATTATTTGAAACAATTAAGCATATGTGTACAGTGACTCTCCCCCCTCCCACAATAAATTGATCTAATTATAGTTTTCAAATTTGTAGTGTATTGCTACAAATTGCAGCAGTTTAACATCTTACGCAATTAATAAATCTTAAGAAAAGTAATGGGACAATTTATATTTTTATAAATTACTGTAAATATGCTAAATAATTCCACTAGTGTTAATTTATTAAATTTGGGTTTTTGCTTTTTTTCTGCATGATGTTTAAAAACAGATAAGACCATATCTAAAACATATTATACCTGATTTATGATACAATATTTCTTCTGTATAAAGTTTTAAAAAATGTATAAAGTTAAAGTATTACATACATATATTAATACATTATTCCTCATTAAATTCAAAACTCAACAAAAGAAAATACAAAAACCACAAGTAATAAAATATGAAACAATAAAACCACGAATAACTTTGAAAAACAAATTGGAGACAGGCTAATAACATATACTGTAGGGTTTAACTAGTTTTGTGTGCAAAAATGGAGACATAATATGTACAAATATGTACACAGGTTGTTTCTACGATCTTGGGATAAACTGTAAAGAAAGGTAAAGTACACATATAGAGAAGCAATTTTGGTACAGCAATGTGGGGTCGGAAATGAAAAGTTATGGTGAAAAAGGAGTAATGAGAAGGAAATGAAAACAAGCTTTTTTATTGAGATAACAATTACAGTAATAGCTCAAATGTACCACTGGCAGCATCTAGCAAGTGATTGGCATACCTTTTCAGAGATTCCAAGTGTTTCACGAACATTTGCAGCAATGTCTGAAAGTCTTGCATTGAGGTCCTTATCAGAGTAAACTGGCTTCTCATAGAGGACATTACGTCATAAAAAACGTAACATTTCCCCTTACAAAACAATTTAAATATTTAATTTAATAATAATTCCTTCCTAAAATTTTAATATTTCAAAATATGGAGACGACTATGACATTATTTATCTTTCTAACAATCTTTATTTACTTTTAAAATCCAAAGTTTCGTTTTTGTGTTGTCATTCTTTAAAAAGATATTTCAAATATAACTTTTAACCTTTATATTTTTCTGAAATTTTTCAGCTATAAAAAATTAACAACACTTTTTGAAACTTAAAAAAAATTTATTTTCAATCTCAAGATCGTTGGAAAATAAAAATAAAAAATTATCCAAATTAAATTATCATCAAAATCCATTTATAAAATAAATATACATTTTAAATTAATTTTTCCCATTTATAATAAATTTTATCACTTTGATTTTAATTCAAATACATTTTATATCGATTTATTTTTCAAATAACATTCCTTCTGACTTCGTTTGGGAACGTCTTCAAAACAGCCAATCAGAACTCTTGTCACCAAAGTTCGGTTCATTCCTAACCCACGCTAGCTAGTTTTCGCTCTCTGATCTTTTGGCTTTCAAAGAAGAAGGATGTAGCAGCGGCCGGCTGGTGTGCTGTGATAAAATATCAGCACATCGGTCGGCTGGCTTTACTATAGATATGGCGTTTTTCAAATATTTTCTTCAATAATAAGAATATAAAAATTAATGTGACGTGGCATAAGTTTATAATTCAGACACTCAAGTGAACAACCTGCCTGAGAAATTCTGAGGATATATCGGAGATTTCTTTGTTTTTCAACTCTTGGATGTCTGGCGTCATGGAAGCAGATGGCCTCTTAAATCATTCTAAAGTAAAAATGTCGAACTTTGAAGTCCCATGCTTGGAGGTATTTTAGTATGATGTACATCGAATAAAAATCATCGTACTTTGGAGGTGAGAACTTTCCTTTAAATCTGTATCTGAAGAAATCATACATATGCCATAACATCCATTTTGAAAAGAAGGGACTATATGAGCCTTCAGTTTTGTGATTATAAGTTCACAACAAATTGAATTTATACAGAATTTCGGGGTTTAGCTCCTGAAATATAAATGAAAGAAACACTTTTTGTTTTAGTCAATTAAATACCCAATCTCACATAACAGATGAGACATCTGGAACCTTCAAAAGGGTACACCAAATACTTGCTAAACGCTGCCAGGTATGTATTGATGTTTGTGGTGGCACATTTGAGCAGTTACTGTAACTGTTATGTCAATAAAACACTTGTTTTCATTTCCTCCACATTTCTTGTTTTCCAAAACTTTTCATTTCTGACCACCACATTATAATACCAAAAATTGCTTATCTATGTGTACTTTACCTTCCCATAAAGTTTGTACCATGATCGTAGAAACACCCTGTATAAACTCTCCTGCTCAACAATGTGTTACATGATATATACAACATCTTTATACATTGTCATTTTTTTTCTTTCATATTTACCTGAAAATCACATTCCTGAAAATTACCTTGAAATCACATTCAGGTGCTTAAGAATATAATAGCATTCTCTGTTTTTTATAAATTTAATATATCTTGAGTGATCTGTTATATCTGTTTGTTACTCAACAATTTAATACTCTGTTATTGTCATACAATTAAAATCAGTTCAAAAAACAAACTTTAATGCCATTTTCTGAAAGATTCTTTACTGTAACATTAAACCAAAAACACTATTTGTTTTTTTAGAAACTGAATAAAAATACCTGAAAATTTACTTAAAACAGGACCAGCTAAAGAGGGGGTGAGATCAGGCAACCACCTGGGACTCTAAAAACCAAGGAGCAGAAAAAATGCAAAGTATTTATTTAAACTCTAATAGTTTCTTTAGAAGATATTACTCATAGGCCTGCTGAAAGCGGGCACTGCTGATAAAAATGATTTTGTGAGCGTGTCAGAAAGTTTAGATTTGAGAGCATTTTTACAATTAAATAATTTTTTAGGTCATAATTTGATTTTTAAGGCCAAAGGATTTTTAAAATACATGTATTTTTCAAATATTTAGATTATGACAGAAAAATAAAGTAATTAAATGATCGAAAAAAAATCAAGGGAAATATTTTTTTCGAAAGTCAAAATTTTTTGTTAAAAAAAATTTATATTTTCTATGCATGCAATTTTTCAAAGCAATTAATGTAACGTGCAGATTTTTTTTTTGTACTTGCAGAGAAACTAAAGACATTATGGGACAGTTGGCAACTCTGTAAATGAAGTATTGCTATTAACTTTTAGCAGTATAATGAAATAAATTTTGAAAAAAAAAAAAGTAAATTTTATATAATTTCTTCTTAAACAGAGCAGTTAATTAAAAGCAAGTTAGCAAATGGAAGATTATATGCAATTATTACCTGGTTCATAAGCAACTAAACTATCTTTTCCATTATCATTCCAAGCAGAAACACACCAAAGGGTTGGATCACTATGTAAAATTTGATGAGTAGCCAAGAAGTACTCAAAAAAATCTGGAGCAATATCTAAATCATCTGAATACAGAAAACAAATACATGCCTACTGTCAAATTTTATGCATAAAGCAAGCTTCATATGTAAATGTTGATAGCAATTTTAATACATTAGAATAACTGAAATCAAACAATTCTAATGAGGGCAAAAGATAAACATTCAAAATAAAAATCAGAAGTCAACAGTAATTTGTTACATCCCTTCCATTTATGACAATAATTTAATAAATTTCATATTTCTTCATAGGCATGATTATTTTTGTGCAGAAATAAAAATATCATTACAAAAAACAAGATGTAATTTTATCTGTTAAAATACATCAATAAAAATCACTATTTCTGTTACCCTATAAAAGGAATTATCCTTAATAGCCCAAGAGGCAATCGTATAAAATCCCATGTTATCAGATACAAGGGGAAAAAAAAAACTATATTATGTAAGAGTAGAAATAAGGGAGATCTAATGATCCAGGGATGCTGAAAGTGAAGTGGTGCCTAAGTGAAAATTAATACCACTTCCAGTGTACTTTTAGAGACTTATCCTACATTATGTAATACAAGAAAAATAAAATATGGAAAATGTTGCCTCCATCTACTTCAGTCAACTCTGTGAAATCCCCACACTTAGGGACTGAGGGTTTTGTGGATTACAGTACATCCCTTTGTTTACATTTTATTTTTTAAAGTTTGACTATAAATTAGGAACAACTGCACAAACATTACAATTACAATAGAACAGAAAACCATAATGCAACATTGGTTTAATATAACTGATTATTCATTACTTTAAACATTGACACCACAATGGTAATTTCCGTTTTGTTTTGTTGTCAATAATTTTTTGATCCAATTTATATTTAAATATTTATTCATTGGAAAATTGATAACTGAAAAAAAAAAATATATATCCCAAATTTAACTTATGAGTTTAACTGTTAATGTCAATTTGCCTTGTTTACATTCCAACATGTAGCGTGGATAATAGACATTTGCGGATTTACATAGACAGATTTCACAGAGTTGACTGTACTATAATAATATCCTGGTCTGCCTTGTCACAACCGGTGCCAAACACATCAGACATATTTTCATCACAATTATTTTTAAGAACTTAAGGTTTACCTATGTTATCGAATACAAGGATAATTTGTATTTCGGAATTAAGTTTAAATAGTTTTATTACGGAAAATCGAGAGCTGCCAACATTCAGCTGTAGTTAGATCTTCGGCAGAACAGTCTATGAAGTGTGATTCATATCATTTTTCATTAATTTAATCGACAAAAACTATGCCATTTGGGAAAATTTTGTGTAACTTTCTTAATATCATGGATGATGCAAAATGCTTGAGAAATATAACGCTGAACACAAACTGGAATTTCCACAGCGAGAAAAGTGTTGGTTGCTAGGCAACTGGTGAAGTAAAAGAGAAAATTGAAAAATTAAAACTTTTTATATTTTTTTGAACAGACATATAAAACTCCATCAAAAGATATACAGATAATTTAGAATATCCGATATATGTATTGACAGTAACTTTCAAACTAATCTGAGTTATTTAATCCCTATTGGAAAATATTGTATTGATAATTTAATATTTAAGTCAATTTTCCCAATGGCCATTTGCTTTACAATGAATGGTTAAATTTAAAAATCGTATGCATTACTATAGAAAAGCATTATGAAGTAAAAGAAATTTTTCTATATTTTTTGAACAAATTAATAAATATGCAAAAGTGCTTTGTTTGTGGTAAAGATAAAAATCTCATCTCATTTTAGAATTGAAGCATTTAAAAAGTGTGTTAACATACTTAATTTTTGTATAATAACAGTGAAAAGGATCACAGAAAATGTTATAAAATATTTACAACTTAGAGAACTGGATATAGATATGAATATGAAAGAATGCTTCATAAGCAGAATGTAGCTACAAAGAAAAAAAAAAGAAAAGAAAAAGTATTTTCTTGTCCTTTACATTGGAATCATTATATAGTGGTTTATAAATTTTGCTGCAAATGGTCAGTTTCATTTTGAAAGTAGCAAAAAATCAATTTGGATGCCTATCAAAATGTGCTCAGAGTCAAGTTTCTCTCTCAATCATTCTACACCATCTATGGTAATTAAAGAAGTGAGGCAAAACTTTTCCAAATGACAGTTTTCTTTGATGAAATCGATGCAAAATTATATGAATGCACACGCTATAGATTGTTCTGCCGAAGGTCTAGCGACAGCTGAATGTTGGCAGTCCTTGATTTTCTGTAACAAAACGTCTGACACGGACTGGATTTTTATTTTGGACTCAGGCTCAATCTTTCTGAAATTGGCAATTTTATTTATTATCGTATAGAAAAAGGTAAAAGTAACTTTTTTCCCTTAAAATTTGCTTATTTTATTTTAAGTCATTTTAATGCTATTTTGATCAGAATAAAGCAGAAACAGAAATTGTGTTTTATTCTTTCTTGTAGTTTTATAGAATGCTATTTTAAAACATTTGTGATATTTGCAGATTTATAACTGGCTTTGACAGCAACGTGCCAATCGAAATATAGCACCAATAGGATATTTTTATTGGATTTTTTTTTTTTTACAGATTTAAAGCAAAATGTTTCTTTTGTTCAAATTCTTTTGTTTTTAGTCAACCAGCATTAGCTTAAGGTTTTCAGTTTTTTGTCTTCTACTGTGTGCGAGTTATAATTGCTCTTTATATGAAAATGACGTTAGTGATTCTGTCCATTTTTCATCATGAACTCTGCTCATCACATTCACAGAATAACTTTTATTAGTAAGTAGAACTAATTGGCATGTATTGTTATTCCCATAGAAAGCAATGAATAGCATTTCCTTTTTTCCTATAAAAGCACATCGGATCTTTCAGATAACGGTGCCAAATTTTTAAGCTGATTTTCAAGGACACTAGAATTACAAAAGATTTTTTTTTTCAGGAAGAAATATTGTAATTTAAAATGTAATGCCTTTTATGTATAGCAAATAGAAAAACGTTCAATTCTTTGCTATTCATTTATTCATAAAACGCACTTCGTTAATATATCCATCAAATTTGCTTGTTGAGGAAGAAAAATATGAGAATCCTTTTATGGAAGTATATTTTTATTTTATACTAAACTTCTCTTTTGATAAGATAGAATGTAAATTTCATAAAATTAATTATATGCAGGGATTAACAGTTATTTCCATGTAAGAAGTTGTTTCAAATGAAATATCTCATTTTTTAACAATTTTTAAATATCCGAATAATTTTTTTGGTATTGCATTCTTTCGGTATTGGGCTCTGATTACACAAAATGTTTTGGACTCTGATTTAAAATCGTTGGGCTCGGATTCCAAAAAGTAAGCCCGAAATCATCTCCATTAGGCATGACTTTATTTTTGGCAGCCCTGGGTCATTCAATTCCCCTATTTCTATTCTTACTTTTTTGTATCTGATAACACAGAGTTTTTAATGGCCACTAGCCTTGTTACCTTATTCTGATAACAGAAATTATTTTTAGTACTTGCTGTTTCCATTTATTCAGGTTTGGTCAGCTTTCTACATTTATTTCTACTTCTCCTCACTGATTTTTGGAATATTTATTCATTATCAACCTTTCTTTCTTTTTTATTTTTGAAAAAATGGAAATTCAAAACTGTTGTTTTTCCCTTTCACACTGAATTGTGGATGTGATATTCTGACTACTTACTTTTCACGTATTAACGACACTTGTAGCAATTTGCTATAATCACATAATCTGGTTACGCTATCATCACTGTTTTTTGGTCAGGTGCAAATTGTAGGCACGGTGTATATAATAATAGAAGGTCAGTCCATTTGCCTAAAATGTGTGAAGCCAATCATCAGAGGATGCTGCAAACTTGCACCAAAATTGAAGTCCGACCAAGGCTTAGGGAATACAGGTAGATGAAAGTTCCATAAAATGGTATATTGCCAATTGGCATGCTTTAATGAACGTGGTTTTACAAAAATTTACTGTAATTAATGTAAGCTGACTTGTTTTTGTTTTACAGAAGATTATATAAATTAAAAGAATAAACATTTTATTTTGAAAGTTCGCAGTGTATTTTAGTGATAATTTTTAAAATATAGCTAAGTTATAATACGTTATTTAACAATTTGAAAAAAAAAAAAAAAAAAAAAAAAAAAAAAAATTTAATTGCAATAAATATTTTTTTTATTTTGTTTTGGTAATTTTTTGTATACCGTAATTTCCGGCCTATAATCCGATTATCTGTCAAAAAACCTCACAAATTTTAAGTGCGGATTATCTGCTGGAATTTTTTTTAAGCAGAAGTTCCTGTCAGATATCTAGTTTCTACCGGCAGTCATAAAATAAAAATGTAAACAACTATCACACGACTGTTTGCTATCGACCATTCGCAGAGTTGCTTGTGACTGGTTCACATATGATGTGAACGTGGCTAGTGAGAGTGGCTTCCGATTTTTATGTTTTAGTTTTTTAGTTTTTTGGCAAATATGTTTCAATAGTTGAAAGTTATAATAATGTCTAAGAGAAAACACGTTATTTAACACTGCACAATTTAAATTGAACGTTATTAAAAAAACGGAAGATGTTGAAGATGATTTAAAAACAGCAATTATTATAGAATTATCTGTATTCACAAGACATCCTACGTTTTAGATATAAGATTCAATGAACAAAAGTATTTGTATTTTTTAACTTGTAATTATAATTTTTTTTTTTTTTTTTGGTAATTATTTTATTACAATCATTATTTAAATAGAGCAACTAAATAAAGAGGGAAGTGGTTAATTAGTAGTACTTTGGAATGTTGAAAACAATGAGTAATCCTCGTATAGTCTGGCACATAATCTATTTTTTTTAAGGGCTAAAAATTGCAGCTGCCGGATTATAGGCTGAAAATTACGGTAATTTATTTTGGTAAAATTTATTTGACAAATTTAAATATTTTTCTAAACATTCTGTATACTTGGCGACATATCCACTTATGGAACTTTAGACTGGTAGTCATAATCCTCCATAATTTGGTTACCTTCACAAATTGGTTTACACTGTTTCACCAGTATTCACTGATTGGGTTGTACATTGGTTGATTGGTGTTACAATATATCTAAATCTATTTAAATGGTATACAATTGAATTGTTTAAGTAATTGTTAGTTTGAAAATACAATTAATGTTTCTCAAACTTCAACAATGAGAAACAGGTGAGTGTAAGCTGCTATCTGAGCAGGATAGAAACGTAAGCAAAGATATGCTGATCCACTGAGAATCTTGGGTAGACTTGCACTAAAGACTGATACGGAATTTTAATGGATTTTCATAAAACGGACTTGCCACTTATTACATATGCCATGGTGTAGATGTGTGTTTCCTTCCGGTAGGTAATCTGCAATAGCTGATCGATACATGAGTCAATTAAAGAGAGAAATGCATTAGCTTGTGATTGCTGCTCACTTGTGTTTATTTTACTAATCAATGATTTGGCTCCTGTAAAGAAAATGTCCCCAGTTTTAATTTGTTGCATGCTTTTTAAATTATGGTTGGTTTTTTGAATAATCTCTGTGGTTTGGCTGGCAGTACTACCTTTATTTAAATTAACTTTCTGTGTTTTTTGTTTAAAAGGAAGTTATATTCATTGTAGTGTTATCTTTAATGTATATCCAGACTGTAAGCTATTTATAAATTCATGCTGGTTATACAAATTCACATTAAGAAGATTGTTTTTCAAAGAACTTTTGTTTCTTCATTGGAAGGTTTTCTTCTTTTATTTTTTCTAGGCGACTAGTCCTGAACTAAAACAGGCTATTTTTACTATTAAAAAAGAAACTTTTGTTTTTAAAATGTCATGAATAATTTGAAAGAAAAAAAAATAGTTTACTTTGAACATTTATTTTATTTGAAGCCATGTTAAGTTTTTGCCTGAGCCTGTAATAGATGAATGATGTTTTAATAGAAATTATATTTAAAAATAATCTTTAGTTTGCTTTTATCCTGTTCCACTTATACCAGTTTAACCATTGTTTTCTCTTTTTAATAAATGCTAGTTTAAGTGCATAAATTTTGGTCATTTCTATATCTACATTTTTATACACTGCCTATTGTTTTTCAACACACTATTTTAGTTGTATCAGAAAACATTAAGATGTTGGGTAAACTGATCATGTATTCTATTACCTTTTCATGTTCACATTCAGATAAAAAAATTTCTATTAAACAAACGAATGTATGTGTTAATTCTTTCTAAAAATGGTATGGGGGAAACCTGTAATTTAAATCTTTCTGAGGTTTTCTTTACTACCACATCTTCTTAGTTTTTTTCTAATTGCAGATGTCTTTGTAACTTGCTCCCTCCTATTTTGTATCTTTAAAAAGACATTCTTCTGATCACATGTTGGTGCATGATGTGTACATTGGCTAATAACATGCAAGCACATCATTGGCAAAGAATACATTAAAGGTATGCAATAATAATGGCTAAATTTCAGGGTCAGATGGCAGGATTCCTGCCAAAAATTGTGAAATTCTCTCCTCAAAAAATGTAAGGACAAGAGAGACTCACCTGTAGGAAAGCTGCATGTCTACTGGTCAAGAAAATTATGAAAGTCATAAGAAAGTTGGAAATGAAGTTTTTTTAAACATAAAAGTCACAAAAATTGCACATTTGGTAATTGGGACAAATGCTGCACAAAGAATTTTGCTTTTACAAATGTCAGTTTTTTATCATGTTGTGTATTATTAGAATTTGCACATTTATACTTGAGTACACACGCATGTGCAAAAGGCAATTACCACAAAGCATTTATTTCTTTTTTGCCACTATTTGTGATCCCTTCCATTTACAAATGTTGAAAGAAGCCTACTCTCCATTTAACAATTTTTCCAATTATTATTAAATGAATGATAAAAAAGGGATTATGAAAACATTTGTTATTAATTTTAAAAAGTTACTTTTGCTTTAACTTTGTAAAGTACTGTTTGATTCATATTTTTATGCGTTATCGATAACAATATCGTTAACAAATCATAGTTGAACACTGCATTTTGTTTAATTGCTTTGGTTTCTGACAAAAATTAAATGGTGGAAAAATTGAAAAAAAAGTTACCTACACATTTCAATTATAACAGTTCATAGTATGTGTGAAGGAAAGAAAAAAAAAATCAAACATTTTAATAAAAAATATTAAAAATCAAGTGAAAATATATATTGAATTAATTAACTCTTTAATTTATCTTTGATATTTCCCTAAATGAAACAACAACTAGTAGTAATTAAAAAAACCTTCTGATTTTAACATATCAGTTTTGAAGAAATTAGAATGAATACACTATGAATGTGCACAGTATGTTCTATCTTTCAAATAGATTACATGCTTTAAACATGTGTTTTATGATGAATAAGTACTCAGGTTGAAAGATAGTTTATGTTTTCTTTTGAATTTAATATCCAGATGATTGTTGTGGCTATACTGCTTCATTCACCTTATCCATGTGAAACAAAAGAAATTATCTTGTAAATCTCATTAGGTGTGTTCGTAATTATATAAATACGTAGCACCTATAGTCGTCGTTCAGTCCGTCCGTCCGCATATAATAGAGCAAAAACTACCCAACCGAATGGTCTGAAATTTTAAATATATGATTGTTGTAAAATTTTGTCGAGCCATTTCAAATTTTTTGAAAATCAAATGTATAGTTAAATTACAGGGATAGTCAAAAGTTTTTCTTTACATTACGGCCAATGGAAAAATTATTGCACGTGCATTTTAATGATGTTAAAGCTTTCCGAATGGGCTGAAATTTTAAATATATAATTGCTGCAAAATTTTGTCGAGCCATTTCAAATTTCATGAAAATTGGATGTATAGCTTAATTACAGGGACAGTCAAAAGTTTTCCGTTACATTAAGGGGAATGGGAAAAAATTATTGCAAGTGCATTTTAATGATGTTATAGACTATGCACTTATGAATTGCAAATAAATACACATTCAGTACAATATGGGGTGCAAAAAATAATTATAAAACTTAGTTATAGTACGAACGCACCTCATTTGCCACGTTTGACGAGCAATTTCCAACTTGTTTTGTATTTAAGTCTGCCACTCCCCGGTTTTGTTCTGCAAATACCCACAGTTCTGAGGGTCTTTTAGAATTTAAATTCAACGGGAAATTGTGAGACCAAAAAGTTTAAGAAACATTGCCTTTGAGTATACAGATTGTTACAAACATATTAAATCAACATTTTTGTTAAATTTCAACATTTTTGTAGTAGTGAATGCCTTCTTTAACACATTTACTCATATATAAAATTTATTCAGTAAAGCAAAATACAAGGATTATTAAAAACATACAATTCTAATTACTTTGTAAGGAATAATAAAAAAAGAAAAGTATTAGTCTTTTTTAAATTAAAAATGAGAAAGAAATGCCCTATTTTTATCTACTGAAAATTAGTTAAAACTACAACAATGAAGTAAAACATTTATATACTTTACATTTAAACAACTATACTTATCAATACCATTGTTTCTAAAAAATGAATAGTTTGAAATGAATAATGAATGAATAGTAAATGGAAGTAGATCTTCTGAAACAAGTAAGCTATGTGAAAATAGAACCTCTTTATAATAATACACAGCCATCAGGGAAAAGAAAAAAAAATCAAGATGATATTTTATTTATTTTAATCTGATGATATTTTATTTCTATCCAGGATAGAAGTTTCAAAATGCATGAAAAACAACATGATAGCCAACTTAAAAAAAATATTTTTTTTCAAATAGTAAATATTGATTTATTTATTTTTGTGTATTTGCACTGGATTCACAGATCGTAGTTTAAAATTGAAGAAAAAAAAAAAAACAGAAAAAGTGAAATTAACAAATAACTGAACATAAAAAAAGTTAGAGATAGTAAATATTGATATTTTTTTTAATGAAAGATATCATTAAAACTGAAAAAATACAGTGATTCTTTTAAATTTTAATTTTTCTACTTTTATAACTCCATGAGAGATCTTCCGATTTAAGTTTCAAAATACAGGAAAAAAGAATGTCTTCCTTTCACCTACTTGACGAACCAAGGAAAGCCCAAACAGATGGTGACACAATCAGCAGCACTGTCACTTTGTAATGTTTCTTAGGGTTTTTATAATTAATATCTCAGCTAATTGTCAAAAAATGAAAAATCTGATCCTCAGGTGTATTCAGACCTACATTTGTCTAACCTTATCCTAATACGTAGACCTCTACGTGAGATAGATTTCCTTAGTCACTGTAGGTATGCAAACAAACAAGAGAGACAGAAACACATAAACAGAGACATACTTTAAAAAAAAAATTAAAGTAGAGTGACTTATAATGCTACACTTCTCCATGCAAATTGTGGCAAATTTAAGCTTGTGATAAGATACATAAAAATTGCATGTCAATTTTTGTAAAGCTATTTTTACAAGTACATCATTTCATACTATATCGAAGATACTATATAACTTTGTAATTGACTTTTTGCCTATATCTCAATTCTTTTTTGAGATACGAATGTTAACTCTCCTGTTTGCACTATGTTAGGCGTAATTTACTTATTTTTAAGAAATTTTCATTTTAAAATATGTTATTTGTACACAGCACGCGCCCCCTCCCCCCATTTTTTTGTATATCATTAATAGCTTAGTTCTAGTCAAAATTTTTCATTGTACACTTTCTTTATTTTTAAGAGTTCAGTTTAAAGTCAGTTGTGTTTTCTAAAATTAATAAAAATAAATAAATAAATAAAAGTAATTTAATAAATTAAGCACCCTTTCTTTTTATTAATTTCTCGTACTTAAATTATGTTACAACATGTAAATGTTGTTATTCAAAAACATTCCTCTATTTTTCTGTAAATAAAACCTTTTCTTTTGGGATACTCTCTCACAAAAAAAAAAAAAAAAATCTCCCTTTTCTCTCTTTTACTAGCAAACGTGGGGTAAATGGTCAGCTGTGTTCAGAAATAATTGGGACCACACACGTTTACATTTTAAACACAGGATTATTGTGTGGGAATGCTATTTTTCTCATAGCATACCAGCCCCTTTTACAATGCAGTTTTATGACTTTGTTTACGAAAAACAATTTTTTAAGCAGGTGCAAGTATTGCCTGGGCTTCTGAGATTTGAGTTCACGTGATCTCCCCGTGGTTAGAGGGACATAGCAACGAGATGTTCTTGGCATTAGGTAGGGAAATTGACCAATGAAAACAGTTTTCGCCTCCACCCTTTATTGCTTCCTGGGAAGTAACGCGGGAAGAATTGAGGGGACGCGAGAAGCGAGCGCGTGGTTTGTTGGACGTGTAGCGTTTTTTTAGAGGGGTCCTGAGTGCAGTAAGATGTGAAACAACATAAAATTTTGAGGGGCCAAAGGGGCCCGGGAAACCCCCCCCCCTTTTTTTTTTTTTGTCGAGGCATGAAACAATTTTTATTAAGGATTCGCTTTTGAGACCGAGGACAGAGAAGATATCTCTTGCGAGTAAAGAGTATGAATTGAATTGTAAGTGCTTTTCGTTTTTTTTTTAAATGAACGGTAAGCGAGCGCGGCTGTAGAAGGTGCATCTTTCGACTGTACTGGTAAGCTGGATATACCTAGCTGCTGACTGAGCAACGGATAAGTAAAAAAATGCCCTGATATCAGATTCTGTGAAATAGAGATCCAAGATAAATCGTGAGCATGCGAAGCAAGACGTTAGCGTTCCGCTCCCTTATTTACTAAACATTGATTTATCCTAGAAATATATCACGGAGGATGCCGGCTAGTTTAAAGTTGAAGCAAAACAACTCCAGCTACTTCCACGGAGAGCGAGATTGGCTCCTGACTTCAAATTCCAAAACGATTTCATAACTCATCGGGTAAAGCTGTGTACCGAAGGAAGTGTGTGGGGTGTAGCCCACCCCCTGAAACTATTTTCAAGATAAGGAGTTTTTTCTACTACAGAAAACAAAAAAAAAACACTGCCAGTTAAGATATGGTCGTCAAAGAAAAGTCATCTAAAAAACTGTGTTTCAGATTACTATGTTAAAAGAAAATAGAATAATTTGTGGTGTACCATGTCGGAAACCTACTATGGATTACATTGGGTATGTTAAGTTTTTTTTCACTTGTTCCATTATAACGTAATGATTGATTATCTTTGTTTTAAAAGTTGCAATCTATATAATTGAAGCCAGAAAATGTCAACATGATAAAAATCTGTCCTATTAATGTTAGAATATTTACAATATCATTTGTTAATTGTGTTAACTTGAGAAATAAGTTTTGAAACACCTGTATGTATAAGAGTTTAAACTCCCTATGAAGAATTAAATTTAATTTTAATCTTATTCTCTTGACTTGTATCTATTTTCGCACTGCTAAAAGTATTCTTCAATAAAGTAACTTCACTAGGTTTAAATAAGTAAATATACTTTAAGAAACAGAAATAATGAGAATAAATGTTTCAGTTCAAATTAACCCAAGAAGAAGTAGAAATGGTCTGTTTCTCTAAAATTAATTATATATTAATTAAAAAAATAAAGATTTAAAAGTAATCATTAATAAATTGAAGAATATAGAGAATATGAACAGTGTTTCTTCTAGTTTTTTGTTGTAATGAAGGTAAACAGCTTAAGTTAACTAAAATTTTCAATTTTACACACCTTTACAATTTAATGGATTTAGCCACATTACGATCACAGCCCATAGAGTTAGATTCTTTTTATGTATGACTTTGAAGCTTGTTTTCATATCTCAGCTCTTGACTGTGAACTTATTCAAAATTCTCAAATTAATCTACCTTTTCAGTTCATTCATATTCCTTTAAGTAATTTGTCTTGCGGTATGTTTAAATTTCATTTAATTAATTATATTCATCTCTTTTTAAGTGATTTTCTCTGGTCATGCATGAATATTCTGACTCTATGACAATTGTTGGGGTTGATCTGAGCAGATAAATTGAGAACCCTGTATTTGCTTTAGTATTTTGTTGCAGTTTTAAAATTCTTTAAGTGTGGCATTGATATCTTAGTGTTAAAGTTTTCTTTTACAGTAATTCTGTAATTCAGCTAGAAGTTATTGTTATGATTTTATATACAGGATTCAATCTAGGTGGAAATTTAACTGCTCAGAGAAAAAAAAAACCCATAACAAGAATGGTGCCATGTTATTAAAGGCCTGGTTATTGTATTGAATTTATGTGTGATTTTATATATTAGAATATTTGGTTGGGAATTAACTGTTTGACTGAATTTAGAACTCTATACTTTACAAATTTTCAATGTTTTCCTCTCGCAAAATTCCAGAATTGTCCTTTTTTCTTGTGCGGGTGTGATTTAAAAGTTTAGGTAGTTCATTTTTATTGGTAATTGCCATTCAGTTAGTATACACATTTTGTACAGAGTTCATGCGAGTGATAATTCAGTCATTCATTTACCAAAAATTTAGGGGCAAGCTGGACAATAGGTATATATATATATGTGTGTGTTTTTTCATATGTTGTGTATTATAATATATATGTATAAGTGTATGCTCCAAGGTGTGAGGTTTCTAAGTATATGCCCCCCCCCCCCCCCTAAGAAGTTTTTCTTTTCTCAAATACTAATTTTTCTGTCATACTTTACATAATTTTATTTTTGTGTAAGTGTTTTAATTGTAATGTGCCCTTGTGTACCGGGTATAATTCTTAAATCTGCATAGGGACGTAATTTTAGTTTACAGTTTAACTTTTATTTCTGTCTAACGTTAAGATTATATATAAAGATTTAATTATGGCAGATGAAGCTACAAAAGAACTTGCACTTGTACAAAAGAAAACGGCCTTAGTCGACAACCTTTCAAGCATCCCCCCTTTTAATGGTGAATCAACAGTTTCATGTTCTGACTTTCTTGAAAAGTGGGAGGAATTAGCAGATTTTTTCGGCTGGGATGAGGGGGAGAAAAAGTTTGCTTTATTAAGCAGAGTTTCGGGAACAGCTGCTAAACTATTGAAACTGCATAAGGGTAAGGATAGTGCAGAACTGGTTAAAATTATTACAGAGAGGTACATTCATCAGGAAACCCCAGATGTAGCTTTAGCTAAATTTTTAAATTTTAAGCAAACACCTGCTATGTCTGTTCAAGAATTTTTTGACAGGGCTTCTGATCTTTCCCTGAGGGCTCTTGTTATGGATGGGGTATCATCAACAATAGCGCAGCAAAGTAGAGATGCAATGCTACACTCCATGCTGCTGGGAAATTTATTGCCAGAAATCAGGAAGGGGGTAATTTCAAAAGACCCAAAAACACCTGCTGAAATTTTAGCTTATGCCCGATTAGAGGAAAAAGCTTGTAGGAGTGTTAACCCCTTATACTCCCACGATTTGGCACAGGCAACTCAACCGCAACCTATCAATATAGCTTGCGCGGCTACTCAAGCTAAAAAACCGAATGTAAACAATCAGAAGCAGGAAATTGAGGAGCTAAGACAACAATTACAATTGTTAACTGCGAAAATTGATAGTTTAGTGGAGAAAACAGATAATGACAGAAGGTTGTGGAACCCAGAACAAACAAATTTTTCAAATTTTTCTTGCTATACGTGTGGGGGTCTCAACCATTTTGCTCGAGATTGCTCCCAAAACCCCAGAAACCAGTTTTGGAGAGGTAACAATAGGAGTTATCAGGGTCGTAGGGGTATGTCTGGATACCAACAGCCTCAAAGAGGTAGAAGGTATGATAACTCTCAAAGAGGGAATAATTATAGAGGTAGAGGGCAATATACAAGAGGTAGAGGTGGCGACAACAATGTCCCACAACAGGAAACGGGCCAAAATAATGTAACTCAGGAAAATAAAGGTTTAAACGAGTAGGGGCTGAGTCAGAATCAGTCGGACTGACTCATGATAGGCCTAACGACATTCCTCCCTCTGTATATAATGTTTTTTCCCTGTCTGTTTACAATTTGCCTACAATGAAAATTTTTATAAATAATATTTTTTTAAATGTGTTATGTGATACTGGCTCAGGAATTAATCTGATATCCAGGCAAGGCCTTAATCTTATTCCATTTGCAAATACCACTCCATGCAATACCCCGATTTTAACGGTAACAGGTGAAAAGGTTCCACTTACAGAAAAAATAGATTTAAACTTTAAGTTCAATGATGTAAACTGTCAGGCAGAATTTTTCGTGGTACCAGGAAAATTAGCTAATGAATTTGTTGCCATTTTGGGTATGCCCTTTTTAAGTAAATATAGTGCCATTATTAATTGTCAACAAAAATCCATTATCTTGAATGTAAACGAGCAGACTTTGTGTAAAAATAGTGTGCAAAACTCCCTCCCTTCTCCACTGGTTGACAGCAAATGTGAATATAGTAAAATAAACAATGTCAATTTTTACAAAACTGAATCTGTAGCATGTCAAACAAATTTCCCAAAGGAGAATTTTTTTAAACATAAAGCTTCTGGGGAAACTCTGAACAACATGGAGTATAATCATAAAGATGAACTAGAATTAAAAGCAGATAAGGAAGATAGGAAAGTACAGGTTAGGGAGAAAAACATTAATGAAATGAGTAAAGCTGTAATTGGTGATAATTGTCAAAGCAATGTAAATAAAGATGAATGCTCTGTT
Source organism: Maratus speciosus (assembly GCA_963932465.1). Classification (NCBI taxonomy): domain Eukaryota; kingdom Metazoa; phylum Arthropoda; class Arachnida; order Araneae; family Salticidae; genus Maratus; species Maratus speciosus. The sequence continues at coordinate 418,996,250 of OZ010791.1, forward strand.
GTTCAGGATCTCTCAGAGATAAATTCAAATGTAGAAAATTCCCTAAATATGAATGAGATTTTTAATGTAGGGGATAATGTAAATAATAATAAACTGTATGTAGGGTGTATAAGTAGTATTAGTAACAGTAATGATGTAAATAGTAATATAGGTTGCAACAATTCGAATGAAAATGAGATAAGTGTTAATGTAAATATTCATAATGTAAATACTAACGTAAGCTCAGATATAATGAATGAGGAGGAGGGAAAAAGTAAAAATAGGGAAATGCAAAGTGTTTATCCTGTCTGCCAGGTCAATGTAACTAATAGTGAAGTTGCACATTTGAGTGAAACAAGTACCGATACATGTAATGAGGACAAAAATTCAAAAAATCATGAGATTAGTTTTGCGGTACTCACCAGTGTAATAACTATACCTCCCCATTCTAAAGTTATAGCAAAAGTTAAATGTTCAAGAGATAATTTTATTCAAAGTAAAGATAATGTGATTTTGGAACCTCTGGTACAGAAAGTCTGTAATAGTGTATTATCGTCTAGAAGTGTCTGTTCTCAGGAACGTGGGCTGTACATATCTTTTGCAAATTTTTCGGATGATAGTGTAACTTTTAAAAAGGGAATGAGGGTTGCCAAAGTTCGAAAGTGTATCGATGATTCTGATTGTGACTATGATAAATGTAATTTTGCTTTTAATGTAAATACACCCGCCCCAGGTGATGATTTTGACCATGCTGACCTGACATGGAGCACAGATATCAATCTTGACCATTTAGAACCCCCCCTCAAACTTAAGATGCAAGAATTTTTAGATAAGAATAAAGATGTGTTTGCAGCTTCAGTTTTAGACTTACCAGGCTGTGACACTATCCCCCATGTAATTAATTTAACCTCAGATAAACCCGTAAAATGTAAAGCATATAGAGTCCCACATAAGCTTAGAGAAGAGTTAGAAAGTCAACTTGATATCCTTTTAAAAGCTGAAATTATAGCCCCCTCTATGTCTGAATTCGCCTCCCCTGTACTTTTAGTTAAGAAAGCGGATGGTTCTTATAGATTGGCGGTCGATTTCAGAGCCCTTAATAAAAACTTAGTTAAGGATGCTTATCCCATCCCGAATATAACAGATTCGGTTGATGCACTTTCTGGGTAAAATTTTTTTTCAACCCTTGATTTAACGAGTGGTTTTTTCCAGCAAGTTGTGCGTCCTGAGGATAGACACAAAACAGCAATAATCACCCATAAAGGACTCTTTGAGTGGGCCAGGAATTGCTTCGGATTATCGACATCTGGCAATTCTTTTCAAAGATTAATGAATGCTATTTTTGGTGACTTAGGAAATTTAGGTATCCTAGTTTATATCGACGATATTGTGATTGCTTCGAAAGATGTAGAGTCCCACCTTGAAAAATTAAATTTAGTGTTCAGTAGACTTCGCCAACATAAGTTAAAGTTAAAACCTAGTAAATGTTTTTTCTTATCTGATACAATTCAATATCTTGGTTTTGAGATTAAAAAAGGTAAAGTTGCACCAATCAATAAAAATATTGAAATAATTAAAGATTTCCAACCACCTAAAACTCGTAAGGCAGTTAGATCCTTTATTGGTACAATATCATTTTATAGGAGATTCATTCCCGATTTTTCAAAAAGAGCCAAAAATTTAATTTTACTAACTAAAGATAATGGTCGTTTTGTTTGGAATCAGGAAGCAGAGGCAGAATTTGAAGATTTAAAAAATGCTTTGATATCTAAACCTTGTTTAAACCTCCCTGATTTTAATAAGGAATTTCATTTATATACGGACGCTAGTGGCTCAGCTCTTGGAGCAGTATTGTCGCAATTTGATGATAACAACTGTTTACATCCTGTCGCCTTTGCCAGTAGAAAATTAAAAGACCCTGAGACGAGGTATTCGACCACGGAGCGTGAATTACTGGCTCTAGTATGGGCTACTTCACATTTTAAGTGTTACTTAGCTAACACACACTTCTTTATTTATACAGATCATGCCCCACTTACATATATGCTCAAAATTCAAGACCCAACATCCCGAATTGCGAAATGGGTTTGCACTCTTGCAGATTTTACCTTTGCGATTAAATTTATTAAAGGTCGTTGTAACAGTGTAGCTGATTTCTTATCAAGGTATGTAAATGAGAATGATTTTTCTGAAAATGTGACCAGCTGCAATTTTTGTATTCAAGTGGAAAAAGGAAATATGTTTATGCCACAATCTGATTTATTAGAGAAAATCAGGGAATTGCAAAAATCAGATAAAAAGTGTATACAGATTGCTCAAAAATTAGACCAAGGGGTGGAAATTGCACCCAAGTATATGCGATTTTTCTTCCAAGATGATCTTTTAGTGGGCAAGGACACTAGAGATTCTCTTGTGCTGAATAAATTGCCCAGACTTGTGGTACCAAGAGAACTTATCCCCCAGGTGTTTGCACTAACTCACGATTCTCTAGCTGCTTGTCATCAAGCCTTCCAGAAAACCATTGATCGCATTCGCGAAAATTTTTACTGGCCAGGCATGTCCGCTGATGTCAAACATCTAGTAGAGTCCTGCATTAGTTGCCAACAGAGACGTGCACACAAGGCAAAACATCTCGCCCCATTGCAAAGAATGCCTACCCCTGAATTCCCACTCTCAAAGGTAAATTTGGACATCTTGGGTCCCTTGCCCCAGACTTTTTCGGGTAATAAGTTTATTGTTGCATATATTGATGCGTTTTCAAAATGGCCTGAAGCATACGCAGTATCCGATATCACTTCAGATATGATAGCTGATACCCTTGCTGACTTCGTGTCAAGATATGGAGCACCTTCATATATCACAACTGACAAAGGAAAAAATTTAATATCAGAAGCTATAGAGAAAGTCTATAAGAAGTTTGGCACCAAACACATTCAGACAACCCCGTTTCATCCAAGCGGGAATGCACAAGTGGAGCGACAAAATCAGACATTGAAAAATGCCCTATGTCATATCGTCAACCAAAATCAAACAGACTGGGATACAAAACTCAAATTTGCTCTTTTAGCCCTCCGCACAGCAGTACACTCATCCACAAACTTAACCCCCGCTGCAGTAATGTTTGGAAGAAATCTTAACCTTCCGTATAAAATTTTTTCTACCCCTACAACTTTAAATTACAATGATACTCCTTCATATTGTGAACTCTTATTTCCTGCATTGAGAAAAGTATACACGGAAGTACACAGCAGTCTTGTTAAAGTTTCAGAAAAACAAGAGAAGTATCGTGAAAAAACTGCAGTGTGTAAAAATTTCAAAGTAGGGGATTCTGTCTGGTTATTCACACCTTCCGTAAAGCCAGGTCAGTCAAAAAAGCTCTCTAAATTTAATAATGGTCCTTACACTATAACTGAAAAATTAAGTGAAGTAAATTTTAAAATTGCTCTTCAATCTAACTTATCTAAAACGCAAGTTGTACATGTTGACAGACTAACGGAGTTTAAAAGCAGAAATCCCATTTTTGTACCAAAACAACAACAGCAGGATGTCGATTCTATATCGATTGAGTCCAGTCCGATTGTAACTGACGTCCCTTCGACAAGCAACTTCGATTTTCTTGCACCACGGAAGCGCAGGCGCGGACGTAACTTCGTCCCAGTTTTTTCGACCCCACGGAGCACGCCAGATACAGCAGACAGCGCAGAGCAATCGCCCTTAAGTTCAGCAGAGGCAGATAGCGAAAGTATGGCTCATCATTCTTCCCCCCCAGTTTCCAGCGATACGCATGAGGAAAATTCAGGCGACGTTCAGCTCTCAGATCCAGCACCGGGAGGGAATTCAGCTAATCAAGTTACGTCGGATTGTAATGCGGATGCATCGCGTACTTCGAATGTTAGTCACTTACAATCGATACCAACTAAATCGAATGCTGTCCCGACCAGTCAATATGGATTCCGTGAAAGGAGAGATAAGCCAAATTATAGAGTGTAGCAACTTTTTAAGCACTAATCTTTGCCTAGAATAGTTTTTATTTTAATATTTTTTTTGTATATATATATATGTTTAGCATTCTTTTAATGTTATTTTGTGCATTTTAGTACGTAATTAATTTTTTGAGGAACTTTAAACTTGTTTTGATTTTGTGTCCGGGTAACGGAAGTTTGTTGTCAATATACTAGATGTTTTCTAACTTAGTTATTATTATTTCTAGTGTGTATTTAGGTTATTTTAATATTAAAACGTACTCCGCACATACATTGTTTAATTTATTATGCATTTTTCCGAATTTTTAGCTGTATTTTCTGAACTTTGAAAATTTTCTGTACATTTTTAATGGAATTATGCATGCATCAAATTCTTCTTATTCGCTTTGTGTTTTATGTATATGCATTGTTTTTTAAGGTAATGGTTTAGCAAGGATAGGTATATTTTATTTAATATACGTAATAAAGTACTTATGTATAAAATTTTGTATATTAGTGTGTAATTTTACTTGGTTTTCTAGGGTAGGTACTAGAATTGTTATTCTTTAGGGAATACACACTTTTAAATACTGTTTGAAATTACACAGATTAGTGTATCTGAGGTGTGAGTTAGTGTATAAGTATAGAAGTATACTATTTGTTTACAACTCAGGTGTATGTATTTCAAACATTTTTCTTGTTTTGAATTAAAGGGGTTTTAGTTCAAAATTTTCTAGTATGTAGGTTGGAACTGAGGTTTGTTTATCTAAATGTAAGTATTAAAATGTTTGGTGTGTATTTACATTAATTGATCTCATTTTAAATCTGTATACCGTTTTTTTTTTAATTTTTTTTTGTTGTTTTCTGCCTTCCCTTTTTCGATTTTGGGTGTAATTATTCACCACCACAGTTGGTGTATCAAACTGTTTAATGTTTGTGGATATTTTAGCAAAATTTTGATAACCAAAGTTGGTATATAATTTTTACGTGTTCTTATCTGCAACACACATTGCGGCATACACTTACCAAATGCACAGTGGCCCTGTAAGTGCAGTTGTAAAACTCAGAAAGATCTTATGTGTTTCTAAAATTCAAACGAACAATTTTTCACCAGTCTGAAGAACTCTAATCCACATTTTTCCGAGTGATATGTATTTGTCAACAATATATACCTAATGTTAATTTTTTTTTGTCTCTGTTTCTGTGTATTCTATTGTCCAGTTGTGCACTAGTGTATTGATTTTATGTTTTGTTTATATAACTGTGCATATATATATTTTGTGTCCATATCTGGCTGGCAGTGCTATAAGTCAAAATTAATCCCCCCGGAATAGGTAGTAAGTATATTGCTATACAAAGTTGGGGATATTTGGTTAGTGTTATTAAAGTGGAGTTCGGGTACGGTATAACTAGAGTGAGCTCTAGTGGTAGTTCTCAAGTCGGCGATCTCATATACTAACTTTGCTCGCCATTGTCCAGAAATAAATTGCAGTCATGGTGATTTTCGTCTGTGAATTGTGTGTGGAAAAGTAGATAATTTTTATACGTAGTATAGGTATCTCAGTTTTTGTTTCTAACATTTACAATTTTGGACCTTTTGGGAAGTTTGCTGTAGTCAAACTACTGTTTCACATTTCCGGAGTGTGTTGCAGTAGTGGCGAATGTACAACGGGACTCTGATCTGTCTTTCGGGCTGAAGTTTAGTTTGTTTTGATGGTCAAAGATCCTTGAGTAGATTCACCGAGATTAAGTAAGTGACTCATTGGGACATGTACTGGGTTTTTTTTTAATTTTTTCGTTTTGAATTTTTTGGCCTTGTGTTTCTTCTTTGACATTCAAAAAATAAATTTTTTTTTGTATTTCATTCAAAAAAAATTGATTTTTTTTCAACCGACGGGGAATCCTGTTAGGCGTAATTTACTTATTTTTAAGAAATTTTCATTTTAAAATATGTTATTTGTACACAGCACGCGCCCCCTCCCCCCATTTTTTTGTATATCATTAATAGCTTAGTTCTAGTCAAAATTTTTCATTGTACACTTTCTTTATTTTTAAGAGTTCAGTTTAAAGTCAGTTGTGTTTTCTAAAATTAATAAAAATAAATAAATAAATAAAAGTAATTTAATAAATTAAGCACCCTTTCTTTTTATTAATTTCTCGTACTTAAATTATGTTACAACATGTAAATGTTGTTATTCAAAAACATTCCTCTATTTTTCTGTAAATAAAACCTTTTCTTTTGGGATACTCTCTCACAAAAAAAAAAAAATCTCCCTTTTCTCTCTTTTACTAGCAAACGTGGGGTAAATGGTCAGCTGTGTTCAGAAATAATTGGGACCACACACGTTTACATTTTAAACACAGGATTATTGTGTGGGAATGCTATTTTTCTCATAGCATACCAGCCCCTTTTACAATGCAGTTTTATGACTTTGTTTACGAAAAACAATTTTTTAAGCAGGTGCAAGTATTGCCTGGGCTTCTGAGATTTGAGTTCACGTGATCTCCCCGTGGTTAGAGGGACATAGCAACGAGATGTTCTTGGCATTAGGTAGGGAAATTGACCAATGAAAACAGTTTTCGCCTCCACCCTTTATTGCTTCCTGGGAAGTAACGCGGGAAGAATTGAGGGGACGCGAGAAGCGAGCGCGTGGTTTGTTGGACGTGTAGCGTTTTTTTAGAGGGGTCCTGAGTGCAGTAAGATGTGAAACAACATAAAATTTTGAGGGGCCAAAGGGGCCCGGGAAACCCCCCCCCTTTTTTTTTTTTTGTCGAGGCATGAAACAATTTTTATTAAGGATTCGCTTTTGAGACCGAGGACAGAGAAGATATCTCTTGCGAGTAAAGAGTATGAATTGAATTGTAAGTGCTTTTCGTTTTTTTTTTAAATGAACGGTAAGCGAGCGCGGCTGTAGAAGGTGCATCTTTCGACTGTACTGGTAAGCTGGATATACCTAGCTGCTGACCGAGCAACGGATAAGTAAAAAAATGCCCTGATATCAGATTCTGTGAAATAGAGATCCAAGATAAATCGTGAGCATGCGAAGCAAGACGTTAGCGTTCCGCTCCCTTATTTACTAAACATTGATTTATCCTAGAAATATATCACGGAGGATGCCGGCTAGTTTAAAGTTGAAGCAAAACAACTCCAGCTACTTCCACGGAGAGCGAGATTGGCTCCTGACTTCAAATTCCAAAACGATTTCATAACTCATCGGGTAAAGCTGTGTACCGAAGGAAGTGTGTGGGGTGTAGCCCACCCCCTGAAACTATTTTCAAGATAAGGAGTTTTTTCTACTACAGAAAACAAAAAAAAAACACTGCCAGTTAAGATATGGTCGTCAAAGAAAAGTCATCTAAAAAATTGTGTTTAAGATTACTATGTTAAAAGAAAATAGAATAATTTGTGGTGTACCATGTCGGAAACCTACTATGGATTACATTGGGTATGTTAAGTTTTTTTTCACTTGTTCCATTATAACGTAATGATTGATTATCTTTGTTTTAAAAGTTGCAATCTATATAATTGAAGCCAGAAAATGTCAACATGATAAAAATCTGTCCTATTAATGTTAGAATATTTACAATATCATTTGTTAATTGTGTTAACTTGAGAAATAAGTTTTGAAACACCTGTATGTATAAGAGTTTAAACTCCCTATGAAGAATTAAATTTAATTTTAATCTTATTCTCTTGACTTGTATCTATTTTCGCACTGCTAAAAGTATTCTTCAATAAAGTAACTTCACTAGGTTTAAATAAGTAAATATACTTTAAGAAACAGAAATAATGAGAATAAATGTTTCAGTTCAAATTAACCCAAGAAGAAGTAGAAATGGTCTGTTTCTCTAAAATTAATTATATATTAATTAAAAAAATAAAGATTTAAAAGTAATCATTAATAAATTGAAGAATATAGAGAATATGAACAGTGTTTCTTCTAGTTTTTTGTTGTAATGAAGGTAAACAGCTTAAGTTAACTAAAATTTTCAATTTTACACACCTTTACAATTTAATGGATTTAGCCACATTACGATCACAGCCCATAGAGTTAGATTCTTTTTATGTATGACTTTGAAGCTTGTTTTCATATCTCAGCTCTTGACTGTGAACTTATTCAAAATTCTCAAATTAATCTACCTTTTCAGTTCATTCATATTCCTTTAAGTAATTTGTCTTGCGGTATGTTTAAATTTCATTTAATTAATTATATTCATCTCTTTTTAAGTGATTTTCTCTGGTCATGCATGAATATTCTGACTCTATGACAATTGTTGGGGTTGATCTGAGCAGATAAATTGAGAACCCTGTATTTGCTTTAGTATTTTGTTGCAGTTTTAAAATTCTTTAAGTGTGGCATTGATATCTTAGTGTTAAAGTTTTCTTTTACAGTAATTCTGTAATTCAGCTAGAAGTTATTGTTATGATTTTATATACAGGATTCAATCTAGGTGGAAATTTAACTGCTCAGAGAAAAAAAAAAACCCATAACAACTAGGTGGTGCTGTAAGAGTCTCATCACATAGCCACTTTACTATATGACTACCTATTTATGACTATATCTGTTGCCATTGTGAAGGTAATGCTTGTGGACAGGACTTTAGTGGGCACCTTGCACAACTGCTTTAATATATTTAATGAATGTTTGATCCCCAATATTCCAGATTTTCACAGCATAAGCAAACTGCCTTTTTTTTTTTCAGAATCAATTATGCAAAAGGATATCAAGCAACAATATATAAACAATATCCCCCCCCCCCCCCAATAAAAAATCTGACAGTTTAAGCATGCAAAAAGTACAATGTGTTTATTTAATTTTTAACATTCAAAAAATATTTTAATCTTGTTCCCTTTTCCTCAGTTGTTCACAGTTAGGTTCTCTCGTCTCTTCCTTAACCCTCCGACTGTCTTGGAAAAGGGCAAAATTGTAATGTTTTCTCTGCATTTTGTTTTAAATGCTAAAAAAAAAAAAAAATGATTCTTTGAACATTTTATAAAAAAACTTAATACCGAATATGAATGCAATCCTTGGAAGTATTAATCATTGTTCAACGCATTAAAAATACATTAAATCAATAGAATTATATTACTTTAAATATTGCTTGTATTGCAGTGAAACCTGGAGCTCAGTGAACGTATTAACACGGGCTTGTCAGTGAGGGGGTTAAGAGGCTACTTCAGTCAAGTGAAAAGACCCATTCGCTAATGCTAATCCTATGGAAGAAATTTATAAAGATATCTCGGTTGCATTTTAATATTTTTAAATGAATTTTTTTGCACTGTATAGCTGAGGTCCATCTCTACATCTGCCGTTTTTTACTTTTTCATTTTCAATTACAGATTATTTTTAAGGATGCTTTCAGTTTCGAAACCGGTTCTGAAAATGAAAGTGTCCTCATTAAAAATATCTGTAAACAAAATCGAAAAAGTAAAAAACGGCCTTTGTACAGATCGATCTCAGCTAGGCAATGTAAAAAAAATCCTTTAAAAATATTAAAATGCAACTGAGATATCTTTATAAATTTCTTCTGTAGGATTAGCATTAGCGAACGGGTCTTTTCACTTGACTGAAGTAGCCTCTTAAGCATAGGAAAGAGAGAACATTTGTTTTTGAGTTCAAAAAAGAAAGAAAACAACATCAGTAAAGCTTTTTTCATGATTTACATTTGAAATTCCAAAACATACATTGAATTGGAATATTGTTTTGAATATCTTATAAGCAACCCATGTGTGAATTTATTGATATTATATTTAAAAAACTTCATAATGTAATGTGCATTTTGGCATTTTATATCAATTGTCATTTCATGTACTTTTTTGAAAATGAAATACTGGAGTTACATGGCTATTTTGTGTATTTCAGTGATAGCACAGACCACATTTTGGAGCAGAAAAAAGCCATTTTGGAGCAGCAAAAAGCCACTTTGGAGCTGAAAATAACTATTTTAGAGCAGCAAAACGGCTCATTTTGGAGCAGAAAATAACTATTTAGGAGCATCAAAACATCATTATGGTATTCGTTGACGAAAGTCACGTTTTTTTCGGCAATTCTTTGACGGAAGTCGCGTTTCTTCTGCGATTCTTTGACAAAAGTCTCGTTTTTTCCACAACTCTTTCACAAAATTCGCAATCCTTTGATGAAATTCGCATTTTTTCGGACCCTTTGTTGAAATCAGCAAGTTTTTCGAAATCTTTTGACGAAATTTGCAGTTTTTTGCGACCTTTTGAGGAAATTTGTGGTTTTTCCTGCAATCTTTTAATGAAATTCGCATTTTTTCACAATCTTTTGACCCCGTTTTGTTCGTTTTTTGACAAAATTAGCGATCCTTTTACAAAATTCACGTTTTTTTGCGATCCTTTGACAAAATTTGCGCGTTTTTTGCAATCTTTTGACGAAATTCGCGTGTTTTTTGTGACCTTTTGATGAAATTTGTGTTTTTTTTGCGATATTTTAACGAAAGTAGCGTTTTTTCCACGATCTTTTGTTCGCTTTTTGAAGAAGTTAGCTATCCTTCGTCAAAATTCACGTTTTTTTTTTTCGTGATGCTTTGACGAAATTTGTGTATTTTTTGCTATGTTTTGACGAAATTTGCCTTTTATTCGCGCTCTTTTGATGAAATTTGTGGGAATTTTCCCCCCTGTTATTTTAACGAAAAAGAGTTTTTCACGATCTTTTGACCCCGTTTTGTTCGTTTTTTGACGAAATTAACGATCGTTTGACAAAATTCACGTTTTTTCTCGCGATCCTTTGACAAAATTCGCTTGTTTTTCGCGATCTTTTGACAAAAGTGGGGTGTTTTTTGCGACCTTTTAACGAAAGTAGCATTTTTTCGCGATCTTTTGACCGTGTTTTGATGAAGTTAGTGCTCTTTTGACAAAATTCACGTTTTTTTTCCGCGATCCTTTGATGAAATTCGCATGTTATTCGCTATCTTTTGACGAAATTCGCGTGTTTTTCGTGATCTTTTGACGAAAATTTCGTGTTTTTCACGATCTTTTGTCAAAATTTGAGGCCTTTTGATGAAATTTGCGGTTTTTTTCTCTATTTTTTAAATAAATTAGCATTTTTTCACGATCTTTTGACCGTGTTTTGTTCGTTTTTTGACGAAATTAGCGATCTTTAGACAAAATTCACGTTTTTCTCGTGATCCTTTCACGAAATTTGCGTGTTTTTGGCGAAATTCACGTGTTTTTCGTGATCTTTTGACAAAATTCGCGTGTTTTTCCTGATTTTTCGACAAAATTTGCATTTTATTCGCGTTCTTTTAACAAAATCCCGTTTTTTTCGGGATCTTTTGACCACGTTTTGTTCGTTTTTTGACGAAATTAGCAGCCCTTTGTTAAAATTAATTTTTCTTTCATGATCATTTGAGAAACATCGCGTGTTTTTCGCGATCTTTTGACCAAATTCGCATGTTTTTCGCACTCTTTTGGCGAAATTCGGGTGGAAAATGATCGATTTGGCTCAAGAATTATTATTGAATTGGCGCAGTTGGGCGCAATTTTGTTGAAAAATGATCGTTTTGGCGCAGAAATGCGCAGCATTATCGATTTGGCGCAGCTGTTCCATCACTGGTATTTTGTCATAATTGTGGGTAATTTAAAAAAAGTCTTTTTTGAAGGGTGGGGTGGGGGGGAGGAGGGGGGAAATGTCAGATAAGAAACAGTAGCATTACAAGAATTTGCCTGTAATTAGATAAAAGTTGCCAATTTCAGGAAGAGGGGGGGGGGGGGGGGAGAGGTCAAGCTCCCTGAGTCATCTTTAAAAAATTGCTGATAAAGCCACTAAGAAAGAGAACAATAAGAAATCTAGAGCACCTAACGACTTTTTTTTTTTTTTGAAAAATCTAAAAACACATAGAAAGGTACAGTAAAACTTCTAAATAACAAACCACCATGGACTTTGGCATCTGGGGTCATGCAACTAAATAGGTGAGGTTAAAAAAAGTGTTCACAAAAATAGAGGTGTCTGCTATTCGGAAGTGTCTCAGGGTACATACTCTACTTGAATAACAAAATTATCTGACTTTTCCAGACTATATTTCATACAATTCCCTGACCACAATTCACAACATTTTTAGAAATACAAATTACAATTCTAGACCTTAATGATAAAACTTATACAGCAAAAGAGAATAAATTGATGCATTAACAAGAATAAAATGTACTCTTGCCACTGAAAATGAAAATAATCTATAAAACTAAAAACTTATATCATTTGATATTTAAAATATAAAAAATTATTACAAATTAAAAACAAACATGTTATTTATTTGTATTGTTTCAGAAGCAGTCTGTTGTGTAAGTTTCAATTTTTTGCCAATTTATTTAATTTAAGCTATAGCTTTTCTTTTTTGATTGCTTCCTAATTTTCTTTATTTTTTTTATTTAAATATTCTTGAAATCTCATTCTAGCCACATTAACATGGCTCAACATTTTTTTTTGCAGAGGTATCGCCTATTTGGTGACAAATTTGAATAGCTAAAACATCTTTCTGTTAAAAATGTTAATTTAATAAAAATTCTACTTGCAGGTGAAAAATCAGAACTTTTTTTGCGGACGGACCCTGTAACTCGGGACAATCTTGAAATATGATAGTGTATAATAGAAAAAAAAAATAATAACCCTAACTTTTCCAGGTTTTAGAAAAAAAAAAATTGTACTTTTCCCTGACTGTTTGAACACTTGTCATTTTTCCTGACAATTGCTTGTTTTCCAGTCACATAGGAATCCTGTGTTTGTTATGAAGGTTTTACTATATATAAATACATATATATATAACTAATTAAAAAAAGAAACAATATCATACAACAGATTTCAGTTAGAATTTAAACAACACTCACCTTCAACAATAATTACTGTTTTAAACTTAAAACGAAAAAACGTTTCATTCAAAGCCCATCCATAATGTCGTGCTATCTTATAATATCCTTTAAATTTCTTTTCTTTACCTGAGAGTGGAATGTCACTCTGATCGGGATGCTGTAAAAATCAAATACAATAATTAAAAATTGATTATCATAAAAAATAAATAAATAAAATAGATAAATTTACATGCAACAAATACTTAAAATTGTAAACTTATTTTTTATGTTGAAAAATTTAATATGGATAATAAATTATAAATATGAATTAACACACACATCCAGGGTTCCCACCCTTTTTCTGAGATGGAATATAAGGACTAAAGTACTTTTCCAAGGACAATTATTTTAGCAACTTGCATACAATGAAATACATAGGGTGTTTGGAATAAAAAATAAAGCTTTTTTTAAGGCCAAAAACTGGAAAGATCATTAATCAAAATTTTATTATCAGACAGTGTTAAATATAAAATACTAAAATGTTATTCAAATCATTATTATTAAAAAATCAACTTATATTGTTGGAAATTATAAGAAAATCTTCATTAAAAATAGTTCAGGATATTCAAGTAGATTTATTTATCAATTATTTACCTAATTTAAATGGAGATTACCATGCTGATATATAATAGAGTTTTTAAGAAGTATTTTGTTTATTTAAGGAGTTCTAAATACTCATTGGAAACTTTTAAGAGTGTCTCACTTTCTAAGGAGTGTCTAAGGAGTCTGTATAAATCCTGTATACAATAAGACTAAGGTTAATCTATTTTGGGGAAATTTCATTTTGGCTCAAACAGTTGCTTTTCAGAAAATGATTCATTTAAACCAATGTTTCTCAACCTTTTTTGGTTGACGGCACACTAAAAATATCAGGAATTATTTGCGGCACAGCTGAATATAAAAAATGTGAAAGTTGTATGATACAAAAAAATTATACATTTATTTACAAAATTTATTCAATGAGAGAGAGAGCTAAGCATATTTTCTTGAACAAATTAAATCAAAATGAGGTTCTAAAGTCGCCAGACAAGTTTGCAATTCATCGTCAATTTTTAAAAGCCTTACTCGCTTAGACTTCTGTTGTTGTCAAATTTGGTGTTTTGCAAATTACAAATGGCTTTGTTAACAACCATTCATATTCATCAACAGAAAGCAAAGGAAAGTAGTTTAAGTGTTAAGCACAAGATTAATAGAAAATGTAGTATTGTTGATACGACACCATACAATTTTAATTATTTGTCAAAACACCTCGCGGCACATTGGACAATCTCTCGTGGCACACACGTTGAGAAACACTGATTTAAACACACAACTACAATAATTTTTTCTTTAAAATATTTATGTTTATAAACTTATTTTAAATTTATATGCTTTTAAAACAATATTATGCAGATGGGATGTATAATACAGTTTAAATTTGCTTTCAAACTACAGTGATATTCGTCTTTTTTTCTTGTTATTTTTTAAATTAGCTCTGTCTGGTAACTAAACAAATACAACTGAAAAGTCATTTCAACAGAGACATGACTTATTATATAAACAATGGCGTTAAATTAAGCAAGAAAAGCTACTGTGAAAATTCTGAGACAAAGGCTGAACTTAAGTAAAATTTTATTTATTATTATTTTTTTTTTTTGGTGTGCAGAAGTGCAGAAATTAAAAAAAAAAAATGCTTATTGTTTTATACTTTTTAAGAAATTACTTATTTTTGAAAAAACTTTTGTAAGAAATCAATTTTCCCCAAATTTCAAAGTAAAAAAACAGGAAAAAAAAAAAAAATTCTACCACTTCTAAATTTCTGGAAATTTTAGATCTTTAATTTTGATATGTTCAGGCATATTTGGCCATATTTACAAAGTAAGTTTAATAATATGTAGAATATGATTTATATAACACAAAATTATATACAACACACAGCATCTCATTTTAGGTTTGTGTTATAAAAATCCTCTATTGTATATATATTTTTAAAGTTTAAATGTATTTGATGGTCATCAACAAAGAAAACACTTTTTGCAAGGTCTTATTACAGTACAGAACCATTTATCCGGAATGCTTGGGGTCAGGTGTATTCCGGATAACTGGTTTTTCCGGTTAACTGGTTGTGCATGAAAGCAGCATCCATTTGATAAGTTTTGTGGAATATGTGTGGTTGTGGCATTATTTCTGATATTAAATTGTTAGTTTACTTGGATTAAAAATCAATGCAAGAAAGATCAAAAGTTAACCAGAGTTTAAAAGAAGGTAATTTATGGGAATCCCTTAGGAACAAAATTCTTCTGTTTCCTCTGCACAAAAATTAAAACATCTAAAATACAACTAAATATAAAAAAATAGCTGTTTGCAGCTTTTTATGTATTATTTGTACATTTTTAAACATTGTTTTTCTGCTTTTTAACAACTAAATATGTTTTCATTTCAAATACTAGATGTTGTCATTAAATTATACAATTGTTTCAAGCAAAGCCTATGTCAAACTGGCTCTGTGTGACACCTTTTTTTTGCAAAGCGTCTGAAATCAGTCTATCAGAAATATCATTTTGGATAACTGGTTTTCCGGTTAACTGGTTTCCGGATAAATGGTTCCATACTGTACTTAGATTTTCATTTAAAAATAAAAATCATTCAACACTTATTTTAGGGATAATGTGTATAACTGCCTGTCAATGGAATGCTGGCATACAGTCATCTGAAGAATCCTGCACCTCCAAAAGTGCATTATAACTCATGTTTAGCAATAAGATGGTTGGTAGGTGCATCCTTGCAAGGTCTCTGAGTCAATGATTTGTTTTAAAAGACTTCAACGCTAACACGGGAGCATACGCTCAGGATATGTGATACCCAGAGCTGCATTCATCCTTTCTTATCTTACTCCTATCTTTCATTTAATAGGTCCAATCCCGTGTAGCTGAGTTAGAGATCCTCCTCTTGAAGGGAAAGAATTCTTAGGAAAATTCCAGCAATTGTTTATTTGCAATTCTATTCAATGGGCGTGATGTACCCATGCGACTTCTCGGGTCAGTCTATTTTCACGTGTGGATTTCAGTGTTTTCTTTTAAAGTTAAGATGGCAAAATATCTAAGCTACGATGAAAGACAAGGGCAGAAAAACTAAATACACATGCCAAAAATGTGATAAGTACATATGTATGGATAATATCAGTCTATTTTGTGAAGAATATGCCATAAAAATGTAAATGCATTTTTATTGTAATAAAAAAGTATTTACTTATCAATTTTTACAGATTGAGTTTTTTCAACATTTTGTTCATTTTTTTGTTATAGAAAATAATTAACTTGCATTTCATGACATTTAAAGATTAAAACACCCTTAAAGTATGACATATGTAACATATGTAAAGTGCCTGCTCCTGTACAATATTTTGGTGTGCCCTTCTCAGGGGTTAAATGTGTTTCTCAAATGCTTGTACACATATTTACTTCAGTTTATGCAATATTTAAAAAAAATTGTTTGTTAAATGCAGGTTGAATAAATGCATATAGTAAATATTCTAATGTGTAGTTTTTGATTAATGAAATAGTGACATGAGACTTAAATTAGTGGTCCAAAAGTTCAAAATATGTTACAAGTGTCTTTAAGAATAAAATTTTATTAAATTATTTTAAAGCAATAAGAGATTAGTACTTTATTTATGCCTGTTTAATCATATGCCTAACGAAAATTCACTTAATTCTTTTACTCTACAACTATAAATAGAACAACAACAACAGATGTTTACTATCTGTTTCGCAAAGCAGGTTTCCATTCTACTTGTACTCTTATAATTTCCAAGGAGCTTCTTTAAAACAAAACATGTAAAAGCCAAAGTTTGGTGAAAAGCGTTAAATAACAAAGAAATAAATCCTAAATTCATACATTTCATGGTGAATCTTAACTCCATACCTTGTACTTCACCCATAGAGCGAGTTTTTTCGAACTTTTCACATATCCACAGTAAATTAAGAAATAGACCTGGAGTACAGAAAGCTGTAAAGCTTCTATTTTGTTATAGTGCTAAGAGGCTCTAAAAACATACCTATATTGGTAAAATGCACCGACTAACTTTTGTTCATTCTACATTATGTGACAATATTTGTAAGCTTTTGGTTTTTATTAAAATGATTAAGGTTTTTAAGTGTGAAAAATGTGTACTTATAATTTTTCTTTTGCTTTAAGTAAAAATTAGTAAACTAGTCTCTATTTAGATAAATACAATAAATCTTGCAATGTTCATTCTCATAATAATAGTTATAATAATTTTTAGGCTTAATAATGATATATGTACAATAATTGTATCTTTAAAATTTTGAATTCTTGTAGGAGGAAAACACAGATGAAAGTTATCCAGTCTTTTTATATTCCTTAAAAACCACTGTTTTCACATAGTATTCTTTTACTTACCTAATCAGAAACTAAATTAGGTGAATATTGTTATACAGAATTATGCTATTAAATATCCGGAAAACTTTAAAATTGGGAAAATGAAAAATTGGCAGATACATTTTTATGATAAAAGTGACAAAAACAGTCAAACTAATAAGTTTTTCATAGGTTGTAAAAATCCTGGTAAAAACAGGTTTTTCCAAAGACGGTAAAAACCGGTTTAAACCATCAGACGGTAAATACCGTCCAACCCTAACAACAAGTGCAATAGCTGGCTTTACAGGAAGTTTTTTTTTTTAATCCTCTTGAATAAGGGACTAAAAAAGGCTCATAACTTAGAGGTTAATTACATTTTAAAATCCTAAAAAGGCCCTCAAAAAGTTTCATGCATCTAGAACCAAGGTTAGGCGAATGACAGTGGATTTAGCCGAATATCTTAAAAATAAAAAAGTATAAATGCAAATGCAAGGTCAGAATCAACTATAACTAGCAAAGCACATTTTTATGAACATATTCTTTACATTATGTTACAAATTGTACTCCATTATTGCATGTCCATAATATCTTCATTTAAAATACACAATTAACATACAGAAATTCTGTTATGTCTTATAAATGCATGATGGTATACCTTTCTGCAGATGAATACTTACAGAAAAATATAAAAGTAAATATAGATTAATGTTGAAGGCTGTCTGAAAAGTGTCAGGTCAGGTTTCTTTAAAGTGTTAAAAATATCCATACTTTACTATGTTGTTTAAAATTCTATGTTTTCTTAACAAACTACTTAGTTCGATATATGCAGACCCACAACTATAAAAATAAATTTTTTTATAACTAGTGGGCAAGAAATTCCCCCATCACAAACTTTTTTTTTTTTTTTGGTGGGGTGGGGAGGGAGGATAAAGGAACATTTTGGCACTGAAATTTTCACTTAATTTCAGAAAGACCCTAACATAATAACGAGAACAATAATTAGTTTTGATACATCGTGAAACTTTGAAATAAAAATATGTAATCCTATTTAGGCATATTCGAAAGTTATTACCTGAATAAGGGTGAGTTGATCTCCATATGATTGGATAACTCGGGTAGTTGGTTCATGACCACAATCTTGACTGACAATTACAGGAAACTGATGTGGAGAAGGTCTAAACCTGAAATCAGAAGCAGTTATGTTAAAGATTAATAGATTTAATGGAGAATTACAATTTCATATAATAGTAACTATTCAGCAGAATATCGAATATTTGGCCTTTAAAATAATTTTACGTAATATTTTACACAAACAGTTTCATTTTGGGGAAGACTTCTTGACAAGTACACTTTACTCTAAAAAATTTATGCTTTGAATATTTATAATTAATAAATCATTAAACTTCGTGTATATTCTTCTGTGAATTAAAATAATTTTTTTTCCTATATTCTAAAACGAACATTTTAAATCAAAGAGAAATTTTGAAGGCATTAGAAGAACAAATGTACAGTCATATGGCCTTTGTCAGAAAGAGACTAAAGTAAAATAAATAAATCACAATTTTTTCAAATGGTTGCAATTGAGCAAGAATAACTTTTTTCTTTCTTTTGATTTAGCACAGAAGTTTTTAAATAAACCAGAAAGCAGTGTCTCGAGTCGAGGATCATTTTCAGAGGTTGCAAAAACAGTGTTCGTGAAACTTTCAGAAGAAATAATCTGATTAAGGAAAACATTTTTTGTACAAGAAACCAACATCACACTCCACTTATTCCATCAAAAGTACAGGGTGTGCACTACAACTCTAACAATAATGAAGATACTTTAGCAAGATTTTTATCATATAAAGTTTGAATGAAATGAGATGACATCATTGGATGTGACTGAATATTGTTACGGTATTTGTAATGTCAGCTTCATTCTGTATAATGGGGTACATAGCTCAATGACAGGATGTGAAAAAATTAGAAATATTTACCAGCCAATAGTCAGAACTTGCATTTGTACATTATTAATTCCTGTAAAGGTTGTCATTAATAGTTAATTTTCTTAAATGTCACTTCTCAAACAACAAATAGATAACGTAAAAACAAAATTATATGATTCTATTTTTTAATTATTCTGAATTTCTTTATTAGTTGACAGTTAAAAAAAGAAGCTGTGTAATGTTTTTAAAAAAACTTTTTTTGAGTATTCGGTTTAGCTGAATATTTTTATATTTGGTGCATCCCAAATTAAATCAAACTACAAATTAAATGATATTTATTCATAAGAATCTGAAGTCATGCTCTTATGTATTTGTGAGAGTTGACAGAGTGAGAAAAACTTTAGAACAGGCATGTCAAACTCGTCTACCGCCGCGGGCCAAATTAAGCATTGCATACAAAGACGCGGGCCATATCAAACAAAGTAGATAATATTATTTGAATTGCACGCAGCAATATTTGTACGTACAAAACATAGCCATATTAAACAAATATTCAAGTAAAGTTCCACAGTTATTATTATAATTCATAGTTTATTTTATTTTATTTTTCGAAAAAATACTTGACATTACTTTTTATCAACCAAATCTACAAAGTTTAATTGGATTTTATGAATTGTATTACCTTAAAAAAATTATTTTACACAAGCTCTGTTAATCTAGCAAATCTATAACTTTTAATCTATCTTCCGGATTTTTTTTCCAGTAAAAACTTTTCGAGTAAAAAAAAAAAAAAAAACATTTTGAAAAAAAAAAATTATTTAATAAATTGTGTCTTGTATCTATGCGCAATGTATTTCATTTCATTTATGAAACACATTTTCTCGTTCAAATTATGTTGCTTTTACCAGAAAAATTTTGCTACCGAACATAGTTAACATATGCCTAATTGCTCACTTTGCCTCATCGCCAACTTTATCACTCAGTTGAAAAATTGCAACTCGTAATTGAATTAAACAAAGATAAAATGTCAAACGATTGGCGGGCCACAGAACTTGTCGACGGGCCAGTTGTGGCCCGCAGGCCACGTGTTTGACATGCCTGCTTTAGAACCTCAACCTGCATATGAAGGACCTTTCTCAGTGGCAGAAAAGCATGAGAAATATCAGGTTGTAATGAAAGTTTACCACCACATCTAATATCATCTGCGCAAACAGTTTGCGTTGACATGTTTGCTCACATTATGTTAAACGATTTTTGGCATTTGAAAGACAGAGACTTGCTTTATAACACTGTGTTGTGAAATTCATAAAAAAAATGCCGTTATCATTAAGTACAAGGTGTCTGAACTGGAACTATCACGCTACTATATTAGAATCATCATTTACTTCCAGTTCTGATGCAAAAAGTCAGCTACAGAATGTCACCGAATCATGTGTACAGCTTTAGGTACTACTGTTGTATCATATAACACTGTGAAGGTTTGGTACTGAAAGTTAAAAAACAAGGACTATGACATTCAAGAAGTCGAGTGCTCTGGCCAGCCTACTGATGTTGATGAGGCCCGCCTGTGAGAACTTGTAGAAGAAAATCAGTATTCAACTTTTCAAGAACTAGCTAAGGAGTTAGATTAAAAAGCACAAAAACCAACGTTTAAAATGCACAAAAAATAAATGAAAAGCAGCAAAATTGCTGCTTTTCATGTATTTTTTGTGCATTTTAAACGTTAGTTTTTCTGCTTTTTAATATTGTTGCAAAAAGGCTGTATTTGCTATTTTTAAGGAGTTACATGTTGCTGCCATATCCATTAGTCATGCTATGCATCGCATAAACTTGACTCAAGCAGATAAGGACAGGCGAGTTCAAGCCTACACTAATCTGCTTGAATATCAACGCAAGGAGGACACAGTTCTGAAACAGACCGTCACTTGCGACGAAAAGTGGATTTACTTCAACAGCATAAGCCGAAAAGGAGTTGCTCTGCATTCAATGAGCCCATCGGTGGAGTCGCAAAGCACAAATTGACTAACAAAAAGAAAATGCTTTGTTTCTGGTGGGATTGCTGTGGTATTATCTGCAAAGAGTATCTGGAAAAAGGTAAAACCATGGACAGTAAGGTGTACAGCGAGATGCTAGTCCATGTTGATGCTGCTATCAAGGCAAAACGTCAAAATGAATTCCGGCACAAGAAGGTAATGTTTCATCTAGACCACATGTGTCTGCATTCACCGGCTGGACTCTGTATGGACTCTAATGGAATCTTTTCCCACACCCACCATACAGCTCCGACATAGCTCCTTTAGACTTCTACCTTTTTTTCACACCTGCAGCTACATCTTGCTGGTGCTACCTTTAATTCTGCAGAGGATGTCCGAAATGAGGTTGATCTGTTTTTGAACTCATGGCATCTGTTTCTTGGCCGAAGGCTTTGACCAACTACCAAAACGTTGGCAGAAAATCATAGATTTGGGTGGTGATTACTACTCTCACTAAAGGTATTGCTTTTATGTTTTTTTTCTAACTTTATTGAGAACTTTTTGGTGGAAAACTTTTGTTACAACCTGATATTTTTCAGTGTTAATAGTAAAAAGAAAAGCTAACAGACTTAAGCCAGCATGTGCACTATCAAGGCAAAAATTTCAAATATATGATGATGAGAAAGCACATATCTTAAATCTAATGAAATATCAAGAGTACAAGAAAAGAATCATAAGCCATAAAGTATGCCATCATCCTACGTCTTTAATTTTTTTTAAGCAAGAAAGAAAATTAAATACTAAAAGCAAAATTCCTTTTTTTTTTTAAACATAAGATGACAAATGTAATAAAAAAAATATAGATAAGGAACAATTTTAAGAGGCGAAATATTCTTTCCTTACTTAACAAGGATGAGTATCATGTATACGTTCTGAACAGAGTGTACAATTTTTATTTATATAATAACCTTCTTGTCAAATCTTAGAATTTCTAGATTAAATGAGAAAGATTACTATTCAGAAATACCATTATTAAAGCAAAAGTTGTCACTAAAGAATAACAATTCTGAAGGAGTTAAGATAATAGTTATTGACAAACTTAATATGATCAGTTCTATATACAACAAATGCTATTTAATTCAAATTTGAATAGATGTTCTTTTCCTTTTTAAGTAGAATGAATACAATGCTAAAAATTACTATTAAATTTGAATTTTCAATCCATTACTTTGGATAATTCAAAGTTACTTTTTAAATGTATGCAACTTATTAATTCAATGTATATTAAATTAAACAACTCCAAAGTTAAAAAAAGAAAATATATAATTTTTTTTTTCTTTTCTTTCCCAGTTACCCAAAGGAATTGTAGTCCAGGCAATAGAGACCGTATAGGGACTCTACCTAGCAAAATTAATGATAGTACTGGAAATCGGCTTTCTAGATGTTTTTTGGGTCGCTGAATCCGAATTTGTAACTTCCCACCAAAATTTCCAGTGGCAACCCCCCCAAATTTTGGTAAGAAGCCCCCCAAAAAAGGTTTTTATTAAAAAATTCCATTTTTTTATTGTTTTAGGGGAAAAGTAACTAGAAATTCAGAAAGTAGACAAAATTTGCAAAAAATTAGTTATATGACATTATGACTTAGGATGAAGGGGATGGGGGGATCTGCCTCGGAACATGCGCTGCAGTGCTGCGTGGACTAAGTTGCGCAATTCCACTTAACCACTCACATGTTTACATTAGCCCTCCCATCTTCCCTCCGAACTTTGTCTATAAGGTTTACTTTAAGTTTTTTGGGTCGCTGAATCCAAATTTTTAACTTTCCGCCAAAATTTCCCCCCCCCCAAAAAAATAGTTGTTTTTAACTTAAATTTCTTATTGTTTTAGGGGAAAAGCATTACAAAATTCAGAAACTAGACAAAATTTACAACAAATAGGATATATGACATTATGACGTCGGATAAATGGGGGGAGAGGGGGCTGCCTCGGAACATACCCGCGCACTTTTCTCAAAAACAAATTTTTTTCAAAAAATCAATTTTTGGGAGGGTTGCCGGGTGAAATTTTGGTGGGAAGTTACAAATTCGGATTCAGCGACCCAAAAAACATCTAGAAAGCAGATTTCCAGTACTACCATTAATTTTGCCAGATAAAATCCCCTAATGTCTGGACTTCATCATTTAGTGCATGTAGCGCCGCAGTGCATGTTCCGAGGCAACCCTCACCCTCCCCGTTCATCCTAATTCATAATGTCATATATCCTATTTGTTGCAAATTTTGTCTAGTTTTTGAATTTCGTAATGCTTTTCCCCTAAAACAATAAGAAATTTGAGTTAAAAACAACTATTTTGGGGGGGGGGGGGAAGAATTTTTGGGGGAAAGTTAAAAATTCGGATTCAGCGACCAAAAATCTTAAAGTAAACCTTATAGAGAAAGTTCGGAGGGGAGATGGGAGGGCGAATGTAAACATGTGAGTGGTTAAGTGGAATTGCGCAACTTAGTTTACGCAGCACCGTGTGCATGTTCCGAGGCAGATCCCCCCTTTCTCTTCATCGTAAGTCATAAATCTAATTTGTTGGAAATTTTGTTTACTTTCTGAATTTCTAGATATTTTTTCTCTAAAACAATAAAAAAATGGAATTTTTTAATAAAAACCTTTTTTGGGGGGCTTTTTACCAAAATTTGGGGAGGTTGCCGGGGGAAATTTTGGTGGGAAGATACAAATTCGGATTCAGCGACTCAAAAAACATCTAGAAAGCCAATTTCCAGTACTACCATTAATTTTGCTAGGTAAAATTCCCTATTGCCTGGACTATTGGGAAAAAAAGAAATTTGTTTATAGATTTCACCCTCTCTTCAATAACATAGGATTGTCCACTCTTTTGAGTGCAAGCCCTTGGTAACACCCTTTAATTTCCCCTCTTAGATAAGATTCATACAAAATGGCAATAGTGACAATCTTTAATGCACTAAAATGAAATTGAGGGTTATGTCGAACACATAAAAATCTATAGTAAGAAAAGAAAAATGTGTGCGTGCAATGACTAAGAAAATCTACTGCACATAGAGGTCTAAAAATTTAGATCAGGTAGCTCAAGGCTCATGTTACGATTTTTGCACGGAATTTTTACACAGGCTTCAAAACCAATATATTTATAACTGATAAAAATTTCAAAGAGTTTGGGCAATAGGAACTTTTTTTATGTTAAAGGACCAAACATGCAAAAAAGAAGTTTTTTTTTACAACTAAATATAAAAATTTTCTCACTTTTTTTTTTTTTTTAAACACAGGCTACAAAAACTTATTTTAATAGGCAATAAAAATTTCAAAGAGTTTGGATAATAAGAACTACTTTTTTAAAACTATTAAACAACCCAACAGGGAAAAAAAGTTTTTTTTTTTTACTATCGCATTTACTACTAAATATCAATATATATAAAGTGGAGCATCGATTATCCAAACCTCAGTCAATCATATGACTGGTTAACCAAATGAGTTTCAGGAGGCGAAATTCAAATTTGCACGCCATGCACTGCAGGAGTTCCTCAAGTGCTTGACTTCTTGCCAATAGTGGCCTACGTCGTTAGTGGGTTGTGAGAGGTGTTGCCAGGTGCCCCGTGTAAATCAGAGCTCCAAATGCTCTGGACATCACTAATCTTTTAGTTTATTTTGCCATATTTAATTGCAGATAATTCTGCCATTAGATAAGGTGAAGAAAATTACTTTAAAATATTGGTGTCCAAAGCATTTGGAGACCCGATTTACACACCTGGCAACACTACTTGCAAACCTTCGATAGTGAGACACATGTATAGTGCAGTTTGTCGAGCACAATGGATTCCAAATGTAAACATGTTGTTCTCAGCGTTTCTGATAAATTTAGAATAACAGATCAGTTGAAGAATGGTGTTAGTGGATCAAGCTTAGCTCATGATTATGCAGTTGGAAAAGCAACAATATCGGACATTCCCCCTGCAGTCAGCCAATCAGAAGCCGTAGTTACATTTGTAGTGGTCGCGCATGCAAACACACTTATGTTGAATCTTATGACAGCTGTCATAAGTGAAGTGATTAAATTCAATTAAGGATTAAAATTAGCAGAGCTTAAATGGTACGCAGTGAAAACTTATGCTTTATGTCCTTAGACCTATTAAATTAAAAGTTATGAAAAAGTGTAAATTAAATATTCAATTTAAATAGCTACAGAAAGAAAAAAAGTATGGTGTTGAAATAAATACAAGTAACTATAAAAACAAACTAAAGTTTATTTAAAACCAAAGATAAAAGTAACGAAAATATAAAACAAATAAGATTTGATATATCAGGAAAATAAACTTTAGACAGCCTTTAGCTTTTACAAATGCATATTAAACTATTAAATTATTTGTACGATATGAAGTCTCAAAAATATATTTAACAATAATAAAATGAACCAAATCTCATGGCATTAGAAAATGGTTCATAAGTTTAAGTTATCATCATTAAGTGGCCGACGCTCAAGAGTTCCACATTTAACAAACTTTCTGTAAAACATTTCTAGTATACAGTACTGGAGGTAATCCTTTATTATTGAAAATACCTCTTGAGAACATCAAGAACTTCAAATGAATTGTAGCCAGAAAATAAATATATTAGCTTTCACTCGATGATGACTGCCGACACAACGACTCACAAAATATAATGCTTACACATGTTAATCAAAATCTACAATAAAGTCCAGAGTCCAGGTTAAAAAGACTACTGACTTCCTTAAAAAATACTTGTTGTTGAAACAAGCCAAAGAGAATATAACCAAATTTCAAATTATACAAAGAATGAAAAACAGAATTCTAAGTGACATCGGTCAGCATTGCAACACTTCGATCTCCAGAAACACCAACTGATTAGTAAACAGGTAACAAGAAAACAGGCAAAGAAAAAAAAACAGCAGTACATTTTTATATGAGCCGGGTGTTCAGATATAAATCTATTACATAATGCAAGGAGCAGCTGCCAATGGTTCTCGAAGGAATGCATCGAGATGAGACATCATACGAACAATGTGCAGTACAATCAAACGAGCGACATCATCTAGTAGCGGCCATGAAACTAGCATCACTTGAGAGAATGACGTGCTCCTGATGGCTGGGAAGTAAGAAAGCACAACAAACAAACAGACAAGGTAACAAAACCAAGTAAACAAATTGAATAGTTTTAAAGATAGGATAACAGATATCAAAATAAGGTAAGCAGAGTAAAGATTATTGTACTTTATAATAATATTAAAAAATATTTTAATAACGATAAATAAAAATGTAATTTAATGGAAAAAATGAAAGATTTATTCAATAAAAGTGAAATATATATATATATAAGAGATATTTCCAGACAATGACAAGATCAGACATGATGTTTTGCACCTATCAATAAGATCGCGAGGCACTGTAATACCATTTATGCTTTGTTTATATCGTAAGTCTGTAAGTAGACCTTAAGTGAGGCATTGCAATCCTAGCCTTAGACATTGCAGTTTACACATGGTTTATGCAGGTACATAGCCAAAGGCAACCAATAAGTGTCCCTTTGATTTATAGAAAAGCTATTGAAATGAACAAGAAACTAAGAGGTAGCCTTGATTTTAAAGCAACTACGGCTGGTTTATGCATTTCAAATCCAGGCCACCACTCTCTGAATATTAGGCCTGAGTACTGACACAAAAATGGCAGATGCCAAAGGGAGATTTTTTTCAGTGTGTGTATAGTCCCTTGAATTTTGGTACCAACAATTATAAATTTTTTGCACTCTACTTTTCTAAGATTTAAAAAAAAAAAAAAAAAAAAAACCCTAAGAAATTTTTTATAAAATACTAGTGTCTAAATTAAAGGGATTGTACATATGTAAAAAAAAATCTGCCTTTGGCAGCCATCGTTTTTGTGTCAACGCTTAGGCCTAGTATTCAGGGGGTGACGTCAAGGCATGAAATTAGGGAATTGAACATCCAAGGTGAAAAAATGTCGGCTGTTACTGAAGCAGCTGAGCTTTTTAAAGATTCTTTAAAAAAGATTAAGGAAAACTACAAAAAAGTCAATGTGTACAATGCAGACAAAATGAGTTTGTATTGGAAGAAAATGCCAACAGAATCCCTAATTTCTAACAAAGAAATGTCAGCACCTGGCTTCAAGGCAAGCAAATCATTCCTTTTCTTTGATCACTTTATTTCTTGATAGTTTGTTGCCTTCTTGTTGTAAAAATTGTAGTACAAAATACATATTTGTGTTTATTATCACTATTTGTTTCACTATGCTCATATAACCCTAGTATGTGATTTTTGAAAATGATCGGTTATCCGATATCTGGTTTATCTGAATACCCCCAGTCACCTATTAGTTTGGATAATCAATGCTCCACTGTATATATATATTTTTTGTGAATTTTCTACACAGGATACAGAAACATACTTTTGATTAATAAAACTTTCAAAAAGTTTGGAAGAATTTTTTTTTTTTTTTTTTTTTTTTAAATTAATGTCCCCAACGATTTTTTACTTCAAAATTACACATTGCCTTGGGAAATCAAAATATGAGAGATAGCAAACCACATGTATGTTTATTTTTCTTTCCGTGTAATACGGACATTAACCCTTTGAAGTAAGTTCATTTCAGAAAGTCACTTTTGGTGAATTTAGTTTTTCTTCTAATGAGATTTCAATGTGAAAAAAGAAAACTAGTGAGAAGAAAAACACTGCTTTTTAAAACTAAATACCAATATTTTAGCACAAAAATTATACACTGGCTTTGGAAACATATTTATAATTCATACAAATTTTAAGGTGTAAAAAAACGACTGTAAAAAAATAAGAATTTTTTGAAGTTTAAATATATTAGATGGTAGTCAATGAAAAAGATAAAATAAAAATTAGAGGAATGCTTCCTGCAAGCCCTTTTTACTTAAGATTTTTGGTTTAAAAATATAAAACTTATTTTGGGTATATTTAAAGCTATTATCATGGGCAACATAGGGCGAGTCAGCTTACTAGCTGACTCGTCCTATGTTGCCCATAATATAAAAGAAAATAAAGAATTACAAACTTCTTCAAGTGAGAGTAGGTAATTATTACTAATACTCACATATGCAATTACTGTGTATGTCAACAGGATTTTTTTTTGCATCTCTCTTTAGAAGTGGCTGAAATAAAGTTCAAGAAAATGTTTCTACTAGCAAAATCGGACCCTGCTTTAAAGATGACAATTTTGAAGATAAGGGCCACTATATGCTAATTGAATTTATTTGTATTGTCCTTTTAGGCTCTCTTTCTGTTTATTTGGGAAAAATTTTAATTATTTTAGTGCCCTCTTGGAATTCAAATTAAATACAGTCTACTGAACTAACCAATTTTTAAAAAATGCAATACAATGTATAAAAATAGCTAAAAAATGAGAGAACAATGTTTTACAGCATAGATGTTGATTTCCATTTCCATTTTTCAATATCAATAAGAATAAAAATTATAAAAACTCATACAAAAACAATGAAATCTACATACACAAAAATAATTAAATCTATAAAAAGATGGCAGAAATAGAAAATTATGAAAACTGGAAAACTCAATTTTTAACATCAAATCTTAAAAAATCACAGATTAAGCAGAAACTAATTGATATAGAAGTCTTTTTTATCTTCATATCAAAGACAAATATACAAATTGCGAAATAAATGTATTTATTAAATGAATGCTGCACACAAATATTTAATTTATTCATATTTTCCAATTTTCAATTACTAAAGCAAGTTTTTTACATCATAACACTGAAATCATTCCATATTTGTTATAAAAAGCCCTGATGTTCATTAATTACCACAATAAAAAAATATTTTTAAAGACCTATAAGAAAATGCTTGATGTGACTATAATATTTTATTAAAATAATTTCAGAAACTTCTATGTTTTTAGTCATAGTTATCTTCTAATTAAAAAATGTTAAAAACTAGTGCTATAAATCCCTCTACCCCCTTAAAAAAAAGAAGCATAGAATAATTTGCATATATTTGGTTTGAATATCGAAATTTTGAAATAAGACAAAATTTCACATGTTGCAAGTTCAGTAATGCCTGAGATGCACTATAATAGCACATTATTTAAGCAAAAAATTAGAGAAGGGATGCATAATTTATTTTTCTTGAAATATTGCAAAGATGCATATTTTGTAGTAAATACATTAAATCTGTCTTATTTCTAAAAGACCTATTTTCGCAAAAAGTTTTGTATGGGATTTTAAAAGCCTAGCGACAGCACTGTAAGTTTATTTATAGATTTTCGAAATAAGCTAAGAAGTTCTGATAAATATTATGTTTTAAACACATACTTCATTAGCTGATCCAAATTTCTTTTCACAGTAACACGGTTACAAGCAAAGACTAGAACACCAATTACTACATTTCCAAAGTCTGCATCATGATTTTCTTCTAAACTGGAATTTTTTAACAATTTAATTTTTTCAGGATATTCTGTAAATAGAGGAGCAACAAGTTACTAAGTACAAAAATACTTTAATACAGCAGCACTGAAATACAAAAACATTTAGGTACTTACATATTTTATGGTGTCTCTACTATTTTTTAAGCTGCATAATATTCACCAGTTTTTGGCAAAACATTATACCAATGTTGGCAAATTTTATTTCATTTTTTACAGTATCAATATAATATAGCTGAGTTGATGTATTAACAAATTATTATATAAAACAAAATATATTAATTTATATATTATCACGTCTGCTGTTTTTTTTTTCCCCCAGAAGGGGGTAAAAGAAGTCAAATATAAGCAGAAACTTCAATTTAAATGCTTTTGATTGATATTTAAACCTGTGACAACAACAGGACTTTGCACCAGTTCGATTGGACCATCCACCAAAATAAAGGACAATTTCAATAATGTCAGCAAATTCTACCTTAAAACAGACTTGTATAAAACCAAAAACTTTCTGCGCACGCAAATATTGGGTCAAAAACTTTCTGCAAATTAATTTAATGTTTAATAAAATAATATGTTATATTATTTTGACGATATTAATTAAAAACAGTACTTTTAAAGTAATTACCATTTAAATTAAAAATTAATTGATATTAATTAAAGAATAATTATTTTAGTTTAAAAAAATAATAAAGCTAAAAATCCATGATAAGAAAAGGTAAATTCTTATCAATTAATTTGTCAATGCATTTAGAAACAGCCCAATCCTTAATATTGTAACCTCTTCGCACAAAATGCAAGTCACTCAGTTCACAGAAATAATACGACATTGCTTCTGAAACAACTGAATCACATTTTATAGGGAGAGGTCTATTCATAGGTATCATCATTAAAAAGACTGATGCAGGTATGAAAATGCACTAAAGCCATTTTGGAGCAGCAAAAGTCTGATTTTGGAGCAGTAAAATCAATTTTTGGAGCAACAAAAATCTGATTTTGTAGCAGCAAAAATCTAATTTTGTAGCAATAAAATTGAAATTCTGTTTTTGGAGCAGACTGAAATTCTAATGCTAACAAACTCCTAAAAATTAAAATGAATGCTCGAAAATATCTTGAATCTTGAAAATATTTTCCCATTTTAAAGAATAATTACTCGGATAAAATTTCTCCACACATTTTGCTAACTCTGGGCATTCTAAACGACAATTGGGTACAGATTGCAATAATGAAAAATTAGCAGCAAGAAGAAAAAAAAATCAGTTTATTTGGCTTTAAAAAATATTTTAGAGCAGTAATTTTAACTAATCAAAGAATGCCCATGAATACAACATAGAGGACTCCCACTCAACTTTTGTAGTAAAAAATGGTAAAAGGTGACAATTTTTTTTAAGAAAAGGGACCAAAAAAGACCATATATTTTGCGTATAAAGTAACCTTTAGGGACCTAAATTCAGCAAATCACAAAATAAAATAAACAAAATCTCCACAACCATTTCACGAAATTAGCGTGTTTTTCGTGATCCTTTGAAAAAATTCATGTGATTTCACAATCTCTTATCAAAATATGAGCGTTTTTTGGGATCTTTTACTGAAGTTCGAGTGCCTTTCGCAATCTTTTGAAGAAATTTGCTTATTTTTCGCGATATTTTGACGAAATTTGAGTATTTTTGCGGTCTTTTGACGAAATTCGCATACTTTTTGCGATCTTTTGAGAAAATTTGCTTGTTTTTAGCAAGCTTTTGACTAAAGCCGCATATTTTTAGGGATCTTTTGGCGAAATTCGCGTGTCTTTCGCGATCTTTGGACGAAATTCGCTTGTTTTTCGCGATCTTTGGACGAAATTCGCTTGTTTTTCGCGATCTTTGGACGAATTTCGCTTGTTTTTCGCGATCTTTGGACGAATTTCGCTTGTTTTTCGCGATCTTTGGACGAAATTCGCTTGTTTTTCGCGATCTTTGGACGAAATTCGCTTGTTTTTCGCGATCTTTGGACGAAATTCGCTTGTTTTTTGCGATCTTTGGACGAAATTTGCGTTTTTCACGATCGTCTGACAAAGCTTGCGATCTTTTCAAGAAAATTACACGGTTTTTTTTCCTATATTTTGACCGCGTTTTGTTCGTTTTATCACGAAACTAGCGATCGATTGACGAAGTTCGTGTATTTTTCGCGATCTTTTGACGGAGTTCGCGTTTTTTCAGCGATCTTTTCACGAAATTAGTGTTTTTTTGCGAAACTTTGACGGAATTCGCACTTTTCTTACGGCCCTTTGACGAAATTCGTGTTTCTTTCGCGATTCTTTGACGAAATTAATTTTTTTCCGCGATTCTTTTACGAAATTTGCGTTTTTTTCGCGATCCTTTGACAAAATTCGGGCTTTTTCCACTATGCTTTTACGAAATTAGTTTTTTTTTCCAGCGCTACTTTGACGAAATTTGCGTTTTTTCAGTGATTCTTTGAACAAATTTTTTTTTTCAAGGATCCTTCGAAGAAATTCGCGTTTTTTTCCGCGTTTCTTTGACGAAATTCGCGTTTTTTCCGCGATGCTTTGACGAAAGGGGCGATTTTTTTCTGCGAACGATTGACGAAATTGTTTTTTTTTTTTTTTTTTCGGTGACCATTTGTCTAAATTCGCAATACTTATTCGCAATACTTTTAAGTGATTTTTTTTATGCCTGAATTTTCGGGCTGATGGCCGATATTTTTAAATTTTCGGAAAATCCGGAACAGAATCACCCCTGGCAAACAATAAATAAATCACACATAAAATTGGGAAATATTTTTAACATTTCGGTACTTAAAAAAAAAAAAAGTTACAAAACAAAAATTATGTTTTTTTTTTTTCCAAAAAAAATTTCCGCAAAGTTCCGAATTTTGCGGAAAATTTTCCGCGCACGGCGTGCGCGTCTATATTATACAACTCTGCCTTAAAATTAATTCAAATTTGGTATTAAATGCGAGATTGAGATTTTTCTATAATGCTGGCACAAAATAATTCAAATACATTCTTTACGGACAGAAATTCTGGAAGTGTGTTTGGAACTATGTTATGCATTTTTTTCAGTTGAAGGGAATTAATATTTTATGTGGTATGTAAATAACAAATAAATTTATATATAGGTACAGGGTTAAATAAAAGGGTTTGGATAAATTACGGTCTAAGGACAGTAACTGCCAGATAAATTTTTTTCAGTTGTATTATACATTTTCAACTTGAACTAAATTTATATAAAAATATGGAGACCATGCAAAGGACTGCATAAAAAAATTCAAATACATTACTGTCTGTAGGGAATCAAACATCAAAGTGCCTTTTCAACTGTATTATGCATTTTCCAAATTGTTTATTTAGATATTTTCTTTGACTATATGGCAAGACGAATTTTGTAACAGTATTCTGTTAGTCTTGAAAGTGTTTCATTACCTATTTACGTATGGGCCATGATTTTTCTTTCTTGTTTTCTCTATGAAGTGACAAAAGAAAAAAACAATATGCAGAAAAATATGGTAGTGTACTAAATGAAAATATGGCCAAGGATATTACTTTCGTCAAAAAGAAAGTTACAAAGAAAATGTGACCAGAGCTAACATACAAACACTAAACTTATTTTATGCCACAGGCTTAGTTTAATTTCTTACAAATTCCTAATTTAAATATTCTGCTTAGCCACGAACAGCTATTGTTTGATAAAAATTCTAAAAGGTAATGCTCATCATAAAAGAACATTTCATTACTCAATTACAAAGGGATAAAATAGTTTAAGAATAAAATAAAAACCGATATCTGGATAAATCTATATAATTCTTGGAAATTTTTCTGTAGAAAATTTAACACTGCTTGCATTCAATAATATTTCAATTTTAATATCTTAACAGGAATACAGCCAACAAAGTAAAAAAGTGTCCAAGCCGGGACTCGAACCGAGGTTATCGGTATAGCACACCGACGTTCTACCAACTGAACCACTTGAAACGATACCCAGCCTGGTGTTTCTCGCTATCACATGCAGGCAAGGCTACAACTGCAGCCCAAGATACTGGTTCAGTTGGTAGAACGTCGGTGCTCTATACCGATGACCCGGGTTCGAGTCCTGGATTGGACACTTTTTCACTCTGTTGGCTGATGCCTTTTAAGCAATTAAAATTTGAAATATTATTGATATCAGGATGTAACATTAAATATTTCAGAATATACAGTAAGACAATGCAGGTAAGGTGGGGATTAAAAGCAATGCCAAATAAAACTCCTTTGATGTAAAATAAAATTTCAGTGAACAAAATTCTAATTTTAGAACAATTAGTGACTCTTCAGCTGGTGGAACAAAATACACATACAACACACAAGTGAAGGATTTTTTGATTTGACATACAGTAAGAAGTTAATAAATACTTTTTAAGTAGTATTATAGAATATACTGGGACTACTAATGAGATATAAAAAGAATATTCATTGTTAATATATATGAGTTATATGTAAACAGATATCCAGAAAAGAAAATCTCAATTTTAAAATTCAATAATTCATTAAATATAATAAAAATCGGTGCCTTTCCACTATAGGTCCCTTGGCATTTTTCAAGAAAACTTGGTGCAATTCATCATTCAGAAACTTAAATTTGTTGCCAAATGATATAAACAGCTATGAAAATAAACCTGTTGTTTAAATATGTGTTTATGTTTAAATATATATATATATAAACATTTTATTTATATAAATTTTTTTATATAAAATTCACATGTATATGTATACTATTGTTGTTTTATATACAATTTACTTCTGTTTCTATATAAAAATAGATAAATGACTTCTTTGTATTAAATTGTAAAAATATTGAAAAAATTGCTTGAGTGTATGAAACATTGAATAGGATGCCAGAAAATATGCATGAAAAATTCTCGCCAAGGTCATTTTCGCTATTTCGCCAAGGCCCCATGCTGGAAAAGTACCTAAAAATGAAATAAATGTCATTCTTATAAGATATCTCACAAGTTTTGTACCATAGTAATATTGCCATAATTTAAGTATATAAAGTAGAATTTACTATCAGTCAAAAATATGTCCAAGACTGAAGGTCTTGCACCCATGATTTAGCTATTGAAATAAGAACGATTTCTGTTTGAACATCTTTACAAGTTAAGATAGCACAATCTACTGGGGAAAAAAAAAAAAAAATCAATTTTCTAAATTACTACATACAAAATCTATGAGCAACTTTATAAACATGTCATTTATTTCAGCTTCAATGAATTATTAAACAGTTGAGGTCTCCTTTTTAGATGCCATGTATTTGACAGGAATTATGCAGTTGTGTTATTTAACCAGAATTACAGAAATATAAATGAAGAACAACAAGGATTGGTGTTAATGAGTTTTTCTAAAACTAAACAATTGATGAAATATAAATGCCATACATTTCGGAATATAAGATGACTGGAAGATAAGACGGTATAAATTTTACTTAAAACTTTGTAGATTTAGCTGATATTCATCCTATAACTTGACACCCAAAATTACAATTGCCTATGAAAAGAGAATGCTATCTAGAAATCTAATATATAAAAATGAAAATTTGCCTGCCTGTCTGTAATGCTATACAAATCTACAGTTTGGAAGCCAGAATTGTGAAATGTCATGTACATGTTTATTAAAACACGGCCGAGGCAACTAAAGCAATCTGGAATCGAAATAATTTATAGGAAACTTTTAATTAATAAAAAACTACCAATATAATGACAATTTCCTTTCAAATTTAAACATTTTTCGTTATAGCAGCGGCCAACAATTAAAAATTCACAATAAAATTTTTTTCTTTAAAAGGTTCAACCTATAATTGTGCAAGTTCTTTAACCAATGCAAGATATACATATTAAGTGCGCCACGCTGCAATACTAAAAAGCTGTAGCGGATATTACGATAATTCTTTTACCTCACATGCAAATAATTAGAGATTATTTAATTGAGCTTAATAATTACAATTTTTTTTAAAAATAAAGACAAACATTTACAAAGCTTTTTATTCTATTTATTCCAAAGATATTGTTTTATCATCTGCTGCCATAGTAGCATGATAAATTAAATTTCATTAAAAAAATGTGTAGCAGTAGAAAAATATTTTACTAAATCAAATAGTTATTTTAAATTTTGGTTTTAGAATTAAATTCATGAACTCCTGTGCATAGAACAGGTTAAACAAGTACTAAGCTAGTAATACAATAAATCTAAGAAAGAACCTTTACTTTGGTTAGAACATACAGTGAAATACGTTTAAGACGAAATTGAGGGGACCAAAAAAATTTTTCATGTTAAAAGAATTTCGCGTTAAAAGATTCTTAAAAAAAAAAAAAAAAAGAACAAAACTCAAATATTTTCGACATAAAATTTTATTTCGATTTCCTGTTAAACTACTAGTAAGTTGCAACCATTAGGATAAAAAGCAAGTAAACAATATATATATATATATATATTTTTTTTGGGGGGGGGGGGGAAATCATATCTTTTTTTGAAGTGTCTTTTTCAACATTCTGAGATCTAGCTTGTTTGAACCAAACAAGCTAAGCTGTCTCTAAATCTTCGTGCTTAGCAGTTCTCATACATTTTCTGTCAGGCTTAAACATACTTTGCTGAAACATTAACGTAATGGGATCCCTGTTTTTACTTTCTTCTATCTTAACAAGAAGAAAGTATTGGATTCGTGAAAATTTTCGACTTTCAGTTTTTGACGGATTTACACGTTTTAGGGGTCAGCGATTCCGAAAAACATGTTTTTACAGAAAGTTGTCTGTATGTGACACAAATATTGTGGGCGCTCTATCTCAAGAACTAATACACGGAATTTAATAAAAATTTATATTCAGTTAGTCCCTGATATAAATTGGTGCTGATTAGTTTTTGGTGTAAATCGCTCAACAGGTGGTGCTGCTATGCAGCGTTTTTCACAATTTCAGCAATAGCTCAATCTCCAGAACTAATGCACGGATTTTCATCAAACTTCAGATTCAGTTAGTCCTTGACATGAATTGAAGTTTTGTACATTTTGGTGTAAATCGCTCAACAGGCGGCGCTGCTATACTGCATTTTTTACGATTTCCCCAATATCTCTATCTCAACAACTAATGCTTGGATTTTCATCAAACTTCAGATTCAAGATATGAGTTAGATTTGATATGAGTTAGTGCTGTTTGTGTTTTGGTGCAATTCGCTTAACAAGTGGCGCTGCTATGCTGCATTTTTCAGAATTTCACCATAGCTCTATATCAATAACTAATGCAAGAATTTTCATCAAACTTCAAATTCAGGTATACCTTGACATGAATTGACATTTTATAGATTTTGGTGTAAATCGCTCAACAGGTGGCACTGCTATGCTGCAGTTTTTGCAATTTCTGCAATAGCTCTATCTCAAGAACTAATGTTTAGATTTTCAACAAACTTTAGATTCAGGTAGGACCTTGATATGAATTAGAGCTGTTTATGTTTTGGTGCAAATCGCTCAACAGGTGGCGCTGCTATGCTGCATTTTTCAGAATTTCCACCATAGCTCTATCTCAATAACTAATGCACGAATTTTCATCAAACTTCAGATTCAGGTATACCTCGATATCAATTAGTGTTATTTATGTTTTGGTGTAAATCATTCAACAGGTGGTGCTGCTATGCTACATTTTTCCGTATTTCCACTATAGTTCTATCTCTAGAACTAATACATGAATTTCCATCAAACTTCAAATTCAGATATAATTTGATATGAATTGATGCTAAATTGATGTAATTTTTTGGACTATTTAAACGATTTAACTAACGTGATTTATATAGAAGAAAGTTTTGTGATGGCCACAACATACTAGTTTATTATTGTTGATAATGTAGAACTGGCAATGCAAAAGTCTTTGCAGATTTCTATTTTCGTCCTTTTTCCT
Source organism: Maratus speciosus (assembly GCA_963932465.1). Lineage (NCBI taxonomy): Eukaryota > Metazoa > Arthropoda > Arachnida > Araneae > Salticidae > Maratus > Maratus speciosus. The sequence continues at coordinate 419,033,678 of OZ010791.1, forward strand.
CAACTGCATTAAGTAGCTTCATCTTCATTTGAAGCAAAATAGCAGTTTGTTTTCGCACCGATTTCTCAGCCATTGTGCTCACTAGTATTAAAAAATGCTCTGACAAGCACCAAGAAAGGCTAATAAGTTTTTAAGTATGAAAAAGGGTTTGACAAGTGCTTCTAATAGAGCATGAAAAAGGACAAGTGGTCCTTTTTTGGCTGCAGCTCACTGTCAATGCCAACTTTGAAAAAATCATATTTGCGCTTTTTCTATATAAAATAAATTCGCGGTACTTCAGTAAAACTTTCCGCCATGCTTTACATGTTACCTGCACTGTTCCACTGTTGTACTGTGCATGCGTCTGCAATGCAACCTCGTACAGTGCACTGTGTATCATTATTTCTCTATAAATTATACTACTCTGTACATTCCTATTTTGCTTTTGAACCTCAGCGCACACTCACACTGTGCTTTTGTACTTCCGTATTAAAGGTGTATGTGTCTAATGTTCGTTTATAATTTACATATGCATTGCTGTACTGCATAGTACATTGTACAGCCACAGCCACTTGCATATAATTTCAACAATCAATGAATGCCTTATACTGTTATACGTGCACATGTGGAATTGTTCCTGTGCAGAGTTTTGCAACAGTCTGCACTGCACTACAAATCAGTTTTCTGTACAGTTCTACACTGCAGGTGTGCTTGGTGGCACTGCATGAGTGCGATATGCTGCAGGAACTAAGGTTTTTGTACTATGTTGCCTTACATTCATGTTTAATCAGGCTGCGTCATTACTGGCTAGTTCTTTACACTATACATTTTTATCGTAACTGTGGCTGATTTTTCAATTCCTACTATTAGGTTCACACTCTCCCTATATTTATTTATTTATTTATTTATATATATATCTTGTTCAAATTTTCAATCGTTAATAAAATACTTATTATTCATCCCATCAAGTTGAAATAAATTTTTTAAAACTTTTACTGGATAACAATTGATGTTAATACATTTTTGTTCAAATATTAATTCATTAAATAAATTTTAATTAATTAATTTTACATGGAAGACAAAATGGTGGCCATTGGTTATTGAAGCATTTAATGCATCTTCATATCTATAAGGGGGTTTACCATAGGGAGGACCCTGTTATGTCGCCAAATACCGTCAAGTTTGTCGCCACCTTGGCGATACATCGCCAAAATATTTGCCAAAAGTGACGTCAACTTGGCGATATCTCTAATATTTCGCCAAATTCCCATAGACTTCTATTGTAAACCTTCTTGCTTATAGAAAATCAACAAATTGAGATATTTTAATGCAACAAAAACTAATATTAGCTTAAGGGATTATATTAAATTTTTGTTTGATGACTTAAGTAGGAATTGACTTTAAAAACAAAATTTTTATATTACTTGTTTTTTATGGAAAAATCGCAAATATGATTTTTTCAAAGCTGGCATTGACAGTGAGCTGCAGCCAAGAAGGGACCACTTGTCCTTTTTCATGCTCAATTAGAAGCACTTCTCAAACCCTTTTTCATACTTAAAAACATATAAGCCTTTTTTGGTGCTCATCAGAGCATTTTTTAATACTAGTCATTTAAATTTTTTGATAATTATATATTGAATATAAATAAACCTGAGTTGCTTTTAAATATTCCCAATATTTTTTTCTTATTTCGCACAATAATGCACCATTTAACCAAGTAATGCACACTTTTTTAAGAGGTTCAAGGTTTTTTAATCAAATTAAATTATGAATAAAAATAACGTGAATTTACTTGGACTCCCTTAAATATAATTAATATAATTCCTTAAACTGATATTAGTTTTTGTTGCATTAAAATATCTAAATTTGTTGATTCTCTGTAAACAAATAAACCCTATTGGTTTATAATGGAAGTCTATAGGAATATGGCGAAATATTAGAGATATCACCAAGTTGGTGTCAGTTTTGCAGTCTGATTTTGGTCGCCAAATTTGGCGATATATCGCCATGTTGGCGACAGACTTGGCAGTATTTGGCAACAGAACAGGGTCCCGCCTATGGTACCCCCCCCCCCCCCTATAGGTATGAAGATACATTAAATGCTGTTCCATAACCAATGAGATGCGTTTCATTCGAGCGTTGCCATTAAACAATTAACAAATAATCACGATTTCTGTAATATATGATAGCGTAATATATAGCGTGGAAATCAAAGGTTTAGGCCACATCGTATTGTTTATCTAGACCAGTTATACTAACATCGTTCTCATGTTTTGCTACAATTTCTTTTATTGAACAGTAATTCGCTTAAGCTTCTTACTACTGCTATCACTAAGCACTTTTTCATTCTTAGAAGCCATAATGAGAGATAAATTAATGCAAACCTGAGTAAAAGTTAAATAAAAAGTTAATTTTTTACAGTAATAAAGGTACACTATACTGTAATACTACTGTACTATACTGTACACTTACTGTAATAAAGGTACAGTAAGCAATCTGATATGCACACCTTACTCCAAACTTGACTAATAACAAGAGTTATGTGAGGGTTGCCAGCTGAACTATTTGGCAGCCTTGGTCGTGAACCGAGATATTGCATGCCAACCGAGTCAAATTTTGATCACCGAAGTTGAACATAAACCAAACTGGTCATAAACAGAGGTTCCACTATATTTTGACCTATAAGTTTACAAATATAGCATTATTTATATATTCAATGGCAATGATCATTAAGCATCTTGGCGATGAAACTGACTGATTTCAAAGCAACGTTCGAAAGTGTACTTGAACCGCCACAGATGTCATATATATGTTGATGCGATTTTTTTTCTACCGCCAATGTCATACGCACCAAGGTATTTAACTGGCGCTAAAGTTTTGTTATTTTGCTTGATATGATAACCCGGATGTTGTTGTTTATTAATAAATTGTTTATTAACCATTTGGAAATGGTTGTTGTTTTCGGTCTTGGATGGGGCCAAATGATGCTCTCATTTTATTTTTTGTAACGAAATTCAACAATGTTCTTTACTTTTAGAAGAATTTTTATTTGAATAGGTAATGGAAAGGCATAAAATCGTTAAAAATTGAAAAAGTTACAAAATGGGTAGGCGCAAATTATAAGATATGGAAAAAATCCAAAGCCAAAGAGCGATGCCAAACTGAAAATCGTCTTGCAAAGCAAAAATCGAGGTCTTTAACTGATTACGTAGGCCATGAAAATCGAGGTCTTCAACTGATTATGTAGCCCATGAAACTCGATTACAGAATAAAAGACGAATGCAAAAAAGGAAACAATCTAATGTTTAATCGATTGATAGTAAAAGGCCATGTCTCGAAGGGTTCCAATCCACTAGCCACGGCGTTTTACAATCGATCGATTCTAACTGGGAAAAATTGAGCTCAACGTAGGTAATTTGTCGTAATCTGTGGATGATTCGGTGGAACTGCTTTTGATTTGTAAACTGTTTTTCTTCTCGAAACGGGACTTGGAGAGTTTATCAATGAAAGTTTTGGTCGTCTGAAGTTAGATCTTTGCGATCTGTTGTTGAAGAGGATGCGACGGAATTTTGGTGGATGAAATTTAGATTTTTCGGTTAAATTTTGTTACGAAGGTGATTTGTCGCGATCTGTGAAAGATTCAGTGGAACTGCTTTCGATTTTTATTTATTCGATTATTAAAAAAAGTCCAAATGGCCGTTGTAATCTATTAAATTACAAATTTTTACTTTTGTTTTCTTTTTTAAAATTATATAAATTGTTTTGTTCTATTGTTATTAATTAAATTTTTTTTAATTTATTGTTATTCCCTTTTAAAAATATATATGTAACTGGTATTCAAAAACGAGGTTTTTGCCAAATTGGCGTCAGAAAAAAATATTGCGCCAACGTGGTGCGTATATGACATCTGTACTATACTTGGTACAACTTGATTATCCTGCCGACCAAATAATTACCGCCAAACTATACGATTAAATGACAATAATGGATGATAGTAAATGTTACATTCACTTGACATTAAACATGATACACGTGTTTGTTATGTCATCAGTTGATTTTTAATTCAAGTTTTGGCACAGATGTCATATACTGGCCTATACTGGCACGATTTTTTTTTACGCCAATGTCATATATGCAACTGGTACTTAACTGGCACCAAAGTGTCGTTATTTTGCTTGATATGGTAACCTGGATATAGATATGTTAACTAGGTTTTCGCCGAATTGGCGTCGGAAAAAAATTGCGCCAATATATGCCATTTGTGCCCAAGTTTTTATTAGTATTTTTATTAATTTTTTTAAAATTTATTTGTTCTTCCATTATTTAAAATAAAAATTGTCAGTTTGTATCATTTGGCGACTAGTTTGGCTAAATTGGTCGACGGAATAATCAAGTAGTACCGTATATTTTTGCTCTACATTTTCGACAATATCTACAACAAAAATACCTAAAGTTAAATGAAACCCTAATTATTTAAGGCACAGATGTCATCATAACAAAAATGTGTTGAAAATCGCATCAACATGATGCGTATATGACACCTGTGGCGGTCCAAGTACACTTTGGAACGTTACTTTGAAATCGGTGAGTTTCATCGCCAATTAATGACAATCATACACAACGGGTTTGGGACTTTTCTTTTCCTGACGCCAATTTGACGAAAACCTTGTTTTCGAATAACAGTTACATATATATTTTTTAATTACTTTCTATTATTTTAAAAAGGAAATAACAATAATGAAAAGTTTAATTAATAACTATAGAAAAAACAATTTATATTATTTTAAAAAATAAAATAAAAGTAAATAAATAATAGCTCAGTTACTGTCAGGGTTGGATAAAAACCGGGTTTTTTTTGTAAAAAAACAAAAAAACCCGGTTTATTTGGTTTAAACCAGGTTTTTTAAAATATAATTTCCTATTGCATACAGATGCATATCTGTTGATAAAATAAACATTTTTGGGTATTATATAAGTAATATAACTTTTGAAAATATTTAAATTAAATAATTGAACAGTCAATTATATAGAAATTTGAAAGAATTTCTAATTTAAACATTATTAGTAACAGCTATGTCTTATGTTTAAAGTAAACTACTCTACACAGTGAAACATTGATACCTTGAAAATCGTATGAAGAATCCTTTGATTAATAATATAATAATCAATCAATAAACATTTGATGCAGTTTCATGAATATAATATATTATTCTGTGGTTGTTATCTTTTTAATATCCAAATACTTCTGGTTATTTTGTTTTCTGAGTGATAACTCCAAGTGTCCAAGTCAACATTTTTGGCCATTAGATTCAGCAACTAACAGAAAAGATTGATTGGTATTATTGAAATGCTATAACTAGCACTCAATTTTTGCAAGCTGTGTTATTCATTTTGATATCTTAAGTTACTCTTTCAAATTCTTTAAGGATAATCTTCCCCAAAATCTTAAAGATCATTGTATTTTGTCATTAACTGCTGTAAATAATCTGCATATTTTAAATGAAAATATTTTATGCTAAATATTGAATATTATTCAGGGCTTGAAATTCAATTTTTCCTAGGAGGGGAGTTTCCCTACCAACATTTATAAATGGAGGGGATTTGAGCTATTTGGGAGGGAGAAAAAAATCTAAAACTCATTGTTATTTTACACGCTATTTAAAGAATTACATTAATAATACAGACATGACAAAATACCACTGAAGCAATTTAAATTAACAACTCAGAATAATTATGCAAAATGTCTTTTTATTTAAAAAGGAAGAAAGTTAAGCTTTTATACAATCTATTTTTCAACTTTCAACCAAATGTCATGGGTTCTTAACAATAGAGTTGTTAAATGAATTTCTGAATTTAGATTTTATTCGATTTTGAGCCCTGAATCCTGTTTCACAAGGTAAATTTGTGACAGACAGCACAAGGACAACATTTATAACTTTCGGAATTATCGGACATGTATGGTTATGCTCTCTTAAAAAATATTCAGAAAACTTTGCAATATCTGATATGCCTTCATTTTTAACTACTTGCATGAACAATGCAAGTCGGTGATGGAATCATCAATATCCATCTCTAGACGAAATTTTTGTGATTGCTTTTTTTGTAATATTTTACCAAAATTCTCGGTTTTTTCGTAATCTTTTGGGTGAAATTCGTGTTTTTTCGCGATCCTGTGACGAAACTCGCATTTTTTCGGGATCCTTTGATGAAATTCACGTTTTTTTGCGATCTTTTGATGAAAATTGCGTTTTTTTGCGAGCTTTTGATGAAAATTGCGTTTTTTTGCGATCCTTTGACAAAATTCATGGGTTTTTTCCCCATGATCCTTTGTCGAAATTTGCATTTCCCCGCGATATTTTGATGAAACGCGCATTTTTTCCGCGATCTTTTGATAAATTCGTGTTTTTTCACGATCCCGAAATTCGCGTTTTTTCCGTGATCTTTTGACGAAATTAGCAATCCCCTGACAAAATTTGCGTTTTTTCTGCGATCCTCTGACGAAATTTGCGTTTTTTTTTTTTTTTGCGATCCTCTGACGAAATTAGATTTTTTTCATCGATCCTTTGCCAAAACTAGCGTTTTCCCGTGTTCCTTTGCCGAAATTTACGGGTTTTTTTTTTTTTTAATCCTATGATGAAATTTGCATTTTTTAGCAATCCTTTGATGAATTTCTCGTTTTTTTTTTTTTTTTTTTCGCGATCTGACGAAATTCACATTTTTCCGCGATCCTTTGACGAAATTGGCGATATTTTCTGCAAACGATTGGCGAAATTGATTTTTTCGGCTATGTTTGTGTTATATTTTTTATGTCAGAATTGGTGCCCGATTTTTCATAATTTTCGGAACCGAATGCCTTAAATTTCCAAAAAATTCGGAACAGAATCAACTCTGAATTCGCCAATCGGTGAAATAACGTGAAACTTCACAAACGATCGCGAAAAAAAATGAAATTAGTCTGTCGGTAACGTGAAAAATTCATGAATTTCAACAATCGGTCACAGAAATAACGCGAAACTTGTCAAACAATCGCAGGAAAAAAAAAAACAAAAATGAAATTTGTCTGTCGGCCGCGTGAAAAATTCGTGAATTTCAACAATCTTTCGCGGTAAAAAACTCTCAAAATGTGTTAATCGGTCGCTCGAAAATATCACGAAATTCGCAAGGTGTTATCATAATTTCAAAATAAAAAAATTTCGGAAAATGGTGAAATTTTTTGGACGGGAGCCTCCCGCCCACGATATTCTTTTGGACGGGATTTCAAAATTTTGGGCGCGAATCCCACCATCCTGCCCTGAAATTCAAGGCCTGTTATTTATTTTATCTTTTCTAATTTCACATGTTTTAAGAAAAATCTTTAGGGTACCAGATATGTTCATCAGCACATGCTAATTTTCATTCTACATGCATAGAAACATGACCTAGACTCATTATGTCTCATGTTGACTGCTGAGATGAAGTGTTAAAAGTAGAAATTAATTCTATCTACAATTTAAAACAAATTACAAAACAAAGAAAATATTATATTAGATTTTCTCTAAAAAAAAAACCAAATGGTTTTATTTTGACAAAAAACCCAATTGGTTTAAACCGTGCCAACCCTGGTTACTGTATCAGGCAAAATAACGTCATTTTCGCACCAGTCATGTACTCTGGTGCGTGTAGGACAGCTCTTCCTTATTTAAAATAGATGGAATGGTATTTAAGGTATGCATAGTATGTGAAGTATTTATATTACTGCATACCTATCGCTTGTGTAAGTCAGGATGTTATGATGATAACTAAAAAAAACTTACATTTAGCTCCTGAACAGAAGCTTGGGATTTACCCTGTTTTCTTTTCCTACCAACTTGTTTGGGCTCCATTGCGTCTATTACTCCAGTTCAAAATATTAGAATAATCAAGAAAGTTTATATATATATTTATGAAAATTACGCATTATCTGCTTAGATTGACGTCTATTTCAAAAATGTAAAAATCTATCAGTTGAATTTGAATTTTTATTGACTTATAAAAACAAAAGTACACGTGTTATCCTTTTTCTTAAATTATTGTACTGCTTTTTAGGGAGTGGCAACACGAAAGAAATGATTGAATTATAAAATTAAAAAATGAAAAGGAGAGATTTCTATAATTTTATGGAGACATTATAAAAGACAAATTCGATTTTCTCAGAGACCGTCTAACATACATAGATGATAAAAAAATCTATTTTCAGTTTTAACAAGAAGATAAAAATAAAACAAAATCAAAGTTAATCCACCCACTGGAACGTTAGCTACACTTTGTTGAATTTTGTGTCTTCATTTTTTCGTTTAAAGTTAAATAAAAAACTACTGAAAGCTACAGTAATTTTTTTTAATGCTATCAGTTTATTCGTCTCGTCAAGTTCTATCTTTCAAAAGAAAAATCGCTGTAGTATGTCAACTGGTACAGCAGAAATTTAAGAAAGTCATTTGCATTTTCTATTTCTTAATCATATTATAGCTTAACGCTACCACGTTTGCTATGATAAAACAAAGTAATTTACAAAAAAAAAAAAAAAAAAAAAAAAAAAAAAAAAAAGCCACAAAATTCTCTGATTTTTACCCAAAATTCAGTGGTTTTAACACAAAATTCACCCATTTCAACTTAAACTAGCTCGAAAGCAATTTTTTTTTGTTGTGTTAAATGATTTGTTTCGTGTTAAAAGAACAAAAATGTATTAAATTGCATTGTATACTGGCTGGACATCTATATCATTTCGTGTTAACTGATTTTTCATGTTAAGCGTTTTCATATTAAACGTATTTCACTGTATGTATGTATGTGTATATATACTATACAGAATTATAAGTTATGATTGTAGATATAGATATTTCTTATAGTTAGAGCTTTTTAAGCGTAATTGATCTGCCAACGAAAGAAATATGATACAAGCTTAAAGTAAAAAAATTATCAAAAAGGGCTCAAAAGTTGAACAACTGTATTGCAGCATGGCTATGCTTCTATCTAATAATATTATTAATATTAAACATATGAGTAACGTTTTATTTTTAATATTTTTAAATTAATAAAAATATGAACCCATGGCAATACCACTTTTAAACTTCCAAGAGTTAGCTAACAACAACGTTAAGTGTTACATAGAACATTTTGAAAATTTTGCAGATGCACTTTGAGAAATTCAAAACGAAAACTGATTTTCAATTTCAATTTTTTTTTTTTTTTTTTTTTTTACTTTATCATATTGTGCTATATATTATAGGAAAGCTCTTGATAAATAAACCTTTTGCATCTATTTAACTTAATTAGGAGAGCTATAGCATTTCAAATGTATGGCAGTTGTATGTTTTTTGACAACACAGTGTATGGCAGTTGCATGTTTTTTGACAACTTAACACAGTTATATTTTCAAACCAAATAAGACTATTTAAAAAAGAATTGGTACTTTTCTTAATCTAGGCAAAAGCAGGCTTTCTATTAAGTTCAATCAAAATCTGAGATGGTGACCTATAAATCACTAAGTTGATTTGACACAGAATAACCCAGCAATATTACAAAGTAAATATAAATAAAAAAGACAAAAAAGTAATTGTTACTTGTTTTAAACTTATGCAAAAGTCGTAATAACTCATTATTGGATTTCAACTGATGACTTAGTTCAACTTCCAATTGCTCAAGTTGATGATGTAACTTTTCAGTATTTTGTACCTAAAAAATTCAGAAGACAACTATAATAATAAATAATTCTAATAACAAATATAAAAATAAATAATTATACAAATAGAACAATAAATAATTGTACGGAATATACAATGGATATAAAACTTACAGGCAAAGTATTTCCCCTAATTCAATTTAGAGCATACATGTAAAAAAACTGGCAGTTTACAAATGATAGTGTGCATACATGGGAAAGTTTTTTTTCTTAACAATATTTATTGAGCTCAATTATTATAATGGTACACTGCCAGCTTAATTTTCAATATTTTGAATAATAAAAACAAGATTTAGCACACTGAATAAAATGTTAATGTGAAGTAATATAAATTTCATTTAATGAATGAAAAAAAAAGAGATTCATTTTTTAAATAATTCACAAATTAATTTACACCTCGTTGCACATGAAATAAAAATTGTCTCATCCATCTGGATCAATTTCCTTAACAAGAACTCTGAAAATTGATTTAACAAGTTCTGAAATTCAGATTAAATTTTTCTATTAGAAGTAGTTCTTGATGGCAAAAAAAAAATTTACCTCATATGTTAATTCCAACTAAAGAATTAAGAACAGTATTCATATGTTAATAAGTTTTACTATACAATACAAATAAATTATGATGAGCATTCCAAATTACATTTGATTTTGAATTATTTCAACTTCATGTCTGTGAGGTGACAAATAATCAACTAGTTACAAATATGTATGATAAATTAATTTTGTGATAAAAATTCAACTAGTTAGAAATGTGTATAATAAATTAATTTTGTGATAGCTGCTCCAATAATAGTAAAACATCTCAAAATATTTGTAAATTAAAATGCAGATTTTCTTTTAAATGTGATGCTATTTTTACTAGTAGAAACATTTAGTTGAGATTTCACACACACGCAAAAAATTGCAGCTGTGTGTTTAAATATTGTTCATTTATCAAATCATTACATACTACTTATTTAAAAAAAAAAAAAAAAAAATGCACAGACTTGCTTTTATTATGTTTTACTAGTGTAAATGCCCGTCCTAGCATGGTGGTTAAAAATTGTGTTTTTCACTTAAAATTTGAAAAAACTGATAAAAATAATTGACAATATGGAAGCGTTTAGATGAGCAAAGTTCGGCTAGTTTGTGTTCTAATAAACACACTATTAGCATTTACAATACTTCTGGGTAAACCAGACTTTCCGGCTATTATACACCATAACGGAATTAAGATTTCTTAATAAAACAAAAATTTACCAAATATGTAATAAAACTGCGTTTTTTTAAAAAAGGTCTGCTGTGCTGCAACTATTGAAATAATACTAATAATTAATATATTTTTTAAATAACACTTTGAAATTGTATTTTTATCATCCTTAGCTTCATAGTTTATAATTTTAGTATATATAGATCTCTTCACAATCAGATTTCCTTTTTTATTTAAATATAAATAATAGACTAAATGAAAAATATAAATAAAAATAATAGTCTAAATGAAAAATATAAATAAAAATAAGTCTAAATGCAAAATATAAATAAAAATAAGTCTAAATGCAAAATATAAATAATTTTTTATACTTAAATATTTAAAACAATATTCATGGTTATTTATATAAATTTCATTGCCTTCACATTAAATTATTTTAAAATACACGTAAGACATTCTGCTGATATTGTAAACTCTCTCCTACCCCCCCCCCCCCCCCCTGCTCGTTTGTTTTGCTATCAGAAATCAATGAAAAATTTCGAAAGTGAAGGCGATCATCTTATTTTTGCTTACACTCATCTGACTGATTATCAATTATTCTTAAGTATAACTAGAGATGTAAATTTTCCGGAAAAGTTGAAATGGCGGAAAAAAACCGGTTTTTTTCAGGAAAAATTGGAGAAATGGGAAAAATGATTTCCTATAAATGTTTCTCAAAAATAAGTTATATTTTCTTAAAAGGGATACAATAATAAACTTTTTCAATATTTTTGCACACTAAAAAAAAATTATTTTCCCTTTATATGTGAATATGTTATTAAAAAAAAGAGAGAGAGAAAAAGCCAGCTTTTAAAAGTTTATCCTTTCAGTCTCAGAATTCTGAGAGTAGCCTTTCTTGCTTAATTTAACACCAGTGTTTGTATAATATATCATGTATGTCTGTTGAAATGATTTTTCAGTAGCACTTGTTTAATTATATCAGTAGAGCTAATTTAAAAAACAAACAAACAAAAAAATCTTTAGTTTCAACCAATATCACTGTAGTTTTAAAGCAGTTTTAAACTGTATTGTACATCCCATCTATGCAGTACTAATAAAGGATGCCAGTGTAAAAGAAACAAATTATAGTAATTCTGTTAAAATAGCAATTAAAGCCTTTGTGCAGGAATATTAAGCAGCAGTAAACCAACGTTTAAAATGCACAAATAATGCGTGAAAAAGCAGCAAACAGCTGTTTCGAATCTACAGCGAGATTCTTCTTCAGTGCAAGATAGGGAAAAAGGAACAGCGTGCTAGAAAAAGCAAGGCTGAGCAAAAAAGCTAGCACGCTGTTCTTTTTTCCCTATCTTGCACTGAAGAAGAATCTCGCTGTAGATTCGAAACAGCTGTTTGCTGCTTTTTCACGCATTATTTGTGCATTTTAAACATTGGTTTACTGCTTTTTAATATAGTAGTTCTGGTATTATTATAAATACTATTAGGTAGCTTTCTTTACAAAAAGCTACCTATTGCAGCCGTTCGGAGGAAAGAGATTTCAAAAAATTTTGGTATATTTTCATCGATCATGACCCCCAGACCCCGAAACCACCCTCCGTTCAAAATTGATATATATATATATATATATATATATATATATATATATATATCTGACCTATGTCACACTGTAACTCTCGTATTTATGAACCGATTTTGATGTAATTCGGTGTGTACATAGTACATACCAATGTCTCGACCGAGTTCGTTGGCCAGCTTCATCCGCCATTTTGTTTCAAAATGGCGGCCATTTAAAAATTAAAAAACAATTTAAAATTTGAAATGTGGTACCAAAAAATTGAAAATGGAAAAATATTTTTTTCTTATGTATTTGACCTTTATACAAAGACTTCGTAGCAGTTTTTGTTTCGTCTATATCTTAAAAAATGGCTGAGTTATAGCATTTTGAATTTCTAGCGAAGCTGACATTTTGAAACGTCCTGAGTTTTGTCACGCGATAAAAGGCGTATTTATGAACCAATTTGGATGTAACTTCGTTTATACATAGTACAGACCAATGTCTCGACCGAGTTCGTTGTCCAGCTTCATCCGCCATTTTGCTTAAAAATGGCGGCCATTTAAAATTTTAAGGAAAATTTAAATTTGAAATGTGGTACCAAAAAATTGAAAATTGAAAAAATATTTTTTTCTTATGTGTTTGACCTTGATAAAAAGATTCGGGAGCAGTTTTTGTTTCGTCTATATCTTAAAAAATGGCTGAGTTATAGCATTTTGAATTTATAGTGTGGCTGACATTTTGAAACGCCCTGATTTTTGACACGTGATAACAGACATATTTATGAACCGATTTGGATGTGTACATAGTACATACAAATGACTCAACCGAGTTCATTGGCCAGCTTCATCCGCCATCTTGTTTCAAAATGGCGGCCATTTAAAAAAAAAATTTTTTAATTAAATTTAAAATGAGATACCAAAAAATTGGAAAATGAAAAAGAGTTTTTTCGTATGTGTTTGACCTTAATACAAAGATTCCGGAACAGGTTTTGTTTCGTCTATATCTAAAAAAATGGCTGAGTTATAACATTTTGAATTTCTATTGTGGCTGACATTTTAAAACGACCTGATTTTTGTCACGCGATAACAGGCGTATTTATGAACCGATTTGAATGTAACTTGGTCTGTACATAGTACATACCAATGTCTCGACCCAGTTCGTTGGCCAGCTTCATTCGCCATCTTGTTTCAAAAGGGTTGCCATTTTTAAAAAAAATGTAATTTAAAATTTAAAATGAGGTATTAAAAAATTGGAAAATGAAAAAGATTTTTTTTATGTGTTTGGCCTTGATACAAAGATTCTGGAGCAGTTTTTGTTTCTGAAAATTTGTTTTTTTGTTTATATCTTAAAAAGTGGTTGAATTATAGCACTTTGAATTTCTAACATGGCTAACACTTTGAAACGATCTTGTATTTGTCTCGCGATACCACACGTATTCGCCTATTTCGATGGAAGAAGGCCTGTGGATAGTATACATCAATATCTCGACCAAGTTCGCTGGCCAGCTTCATCAGCCATCTTGTTTCAAAATGGCGGCTATTAAATTAAAATATATATATATTTAAAGTGAGGTGCAAAAAAATTAGAAATTAAAAAAGGTTTCTTTCTTAAGTATTTGACCTTGATATAAGGTTTCAGGAGCATTTTTTGTTTGTCTTTATCTTAAAAAATGGCTCAGATACAGAAGTTTCAATTTCTAACGTGGGTGACATTTTGAAAAATCTGATTTTTTGCCTGCGACAGCACTCGTATATATCAACCGATTCCGATGTGAGTGAGCATGTGCACAGCAATTACTAAGTTCTCGACCAAGTTCACTGGTTAGCCTCATCCACCATGTGTTCTTAAAATGGCAGGCACTTTAAGAAATCGCCGAATTTGGCAGCCAAATATAAGTTACTTTAAATAAAAGCAGCTTGGATAAAGCTGACTAATTTCGCGAAATTCTCATTCATAATGATTTAGTATTGATAAAAATTAGTATTGAATCTCCTACATTCGGTTTCCACTTAATTGAGCTTCTTGTGTTTGAATAATATAAGTTGGCTTTTTTAAAATAAGAAATATGAAAGCTACCTCTTCCTCCCGGCACTGGCCGGAAGGACTTTTATCCTTAAATCTTCCGTTGTTTAAAAATTGGTATTATTTTACAATATTACTCCCCCCCCCCCCCTTACAGTTATAATTTTCATTTCCTGTACATGTAGTTTTGGTACAGCTTTCCAGACTGAACCCAAACTGTGTTTTAGTAAAATTTAGATCCTTAATATTGAAAGTGGTTTTTTTTTTTTTTTTTTTTTTTTTTTAATGAAATTTTTAAAACGGGTGGATTTTTCCATATGTTTAAAAATTGTTTTCAAATAGATTTGCTTACATTTTCTTTGAAAGTTTGTATGGATTTATGTTTTTGAAAATACATTTAGACAACTCTAAGAATCTATATTTTAAGAAAAGAAAAAAAAATGATACATAATTTCAACTGCATGTTATTATGAAAAGAAATTTTTCTAACAATAGTGAAAAATCACAGCCATGCGAATAAAAATAAATGCATGTTTCAAATTTTACATTAAATTTTCGATCTTACCATTTTCATTTATTGGTATAATATTGAAATACTTTTGCACATGAATTTCCATTTTTAACCAGAGAAGTTCCATTTAATTTTCTTACCAAGGATTTGCTTAGATTTTTTTTTCACACGATCATGTTTTTTGCGAAATTGTGAACCTTTACAAAACTTATGAACTTGTAAAAAATGTGAATGAAATGTAAAAAATGTAATCGGAATTTTGTAAGTTAGAAATTACATATTTAAGTTCTTATCTAGACATTATTGCCCTTTGTACATACTATAAACAGCTAGATAATAGATTCATTGGTTATTGCAGCTATTATACAACAGGTTTTTCTTTTTTTATTCTAAAATCATTACGTTTGTGATTGTAAAAAAAATTCTGAAATGTCTATTTTTAAGTGAAAGAATTTTGTTAAAGGTCATATGTTTTAAAGAGAAAAAACTGTGAAGGATCCTTTAAGGGGACGGTGGAGCTTAAAATCCTTAAAAATAATTTTTTTTATTTTTGTAAATTTCAACTTAAATATTATTCAAGGGTAACATTGTATACATTATAACATGCATTTATCCCAAAAAAAAAATTAAAAAAAATTTTATTTTTGAGAAAAAAATGGAATTTTACGCGTCATGTTAGAAATCTTCGAAACGCCCCATGCGTCTTCAATATCAATGAAAATCCCCAATATTTTTTATAAAAGTTTGGTTTATATATAGAAATAAAATTGAGCATCGAATTTTACATATTTGAATTTAAAGGTTAAAAAAAAAAAATGAAAAAAATTGAAATTTTTTCGAAAAATTTTCAAAATTTCAAATTTTTTCAATTTTTTTTTATTTTTTGTAAATTTTATCTTAAATATTATTCAAGGGTACATTATATGCATTATAGCATGCATTTATCACAAAAAAAATTTTATTTTTTAGAAAAAAAAATGGAATTTTACGCGTCGTCTTAGAAATCTTCGAAGCGCCCCCTGCGCGTTCCATATCAATAAAAATCCCCAATATTTTTTATAAAAGTTTGATTTATATATAGAAATAAAATAGAGCATCGAATTTCACATATTTGAATTTAAAGGTTAAAAAAAAATTTTTTTTTTGAAAAATTTTGAAATTTTTTCAAAAAATTTTGAAATTTTGAATTTTTTTTTTTTTTTTTTTTTTTTTACTTTTAAATTTAAATATATAAAATTCGATGCTCTATTTTATTTCTATATATAAACTAAATTTTTATAAAAAATATTGGGGATTTTCATTGATATTGAAGACGCATGGGGCGTTTCAAAGATTTCTAAGACCTTTCCTAAGTAAGTAATAAAAAATTCCATTTTTTTCTCAAAAATAATTTTTTTTTTAAATTTTTTTTTGGGATAAATGCATGTTATAATGTATATAATGTACCCTTGAATAATATTTAAGTTGAAATTTACAAAAATAAAAAAAATTATTTTTAAGGATTTTAAGCTCCACCGTCCCATTAAGAGACTCAAGTTCTTTCTAAAGAGAATCCCTGCTTACAGATAAGTTTTTCCATGGTAAGGTTTTCATGAGGGACACTAAACATGACGAAAAAAAAAATAAAAAGTATCAGAATGTAGCAATTATAAAATTTTGACTACATTACTTTATAAATGAAGTTCCAATTTTCCAATTTGGAAAAATTGAAAAATAGCCCTTCGGAAAAAAACTGAAAAAAACCGGTTTTTTTCCCAACTTTTCCGGGGTTTTTCCGAGCATTCCCATCTCTAAGTATAACACAACTAATTTTTTTAGTAAATAAATAAATAACAAACAATTCTAGGAATATTGAGCTAAGCTTTAGACAGACACATATTAAAGTCACTACAATTAAAAACAGGCATTAACTATTTTTTCTTCTTTGTATTACAACTCTTAAAAACTACATACATATCTGAAAAATTAAGATTTTTGGGAAACAGTGAAAAGCGTTCATAAAACTTACCTGTAAATAAAAATAGCATATGCAGTTTTTTTATGAATTTAATGTTGGTAAATTGTGCTTAACGTTTTACTGTATCAAATGAAAATAATCGTATTCTTCCAAGGAATGCCATTTGAACTTTCAAAATGACCGCGAAAGAAGAAAGAACATTTCGAACCCTTTTGACCTTGTCCATTCTAGAGAGCGATTCTGTAGTCCATTCTAGTTGTGGGGGTGTGGGATTTCCCTAGCATGTTTTTCCTTTGTATGATCATTGCATCTGTTCTTGGTCACCCAATTGAGAGACCTTAGTTGAATGGGTTTACAGGAATTGATTTGCGCTGAGAGAAGAATATCTCCATGGTTTATTTTTTCTTCAATGAATCAAGTGGATGACTCGCTACCACTTGTTTACGTTTTACGCTAATGTATACTTTTAACTCGATTTCTGAAATTGTTTTTCAACTGTGCAAATCATTCAAATTTGTTAGTTTTCAATCTTTTACAGAAAATTATGTTGAACACAGGGTTGCCGGCTTTTAGCCAGGCCAAAAAAAGCCGGCTGGTTTTTTTTGGTTTTAACCACTTAAAAAAACCCGGCTTATATTTTTTAAAGTCGGTTTACAGTTAATTTGTTTTAAATTTGGATCAATTAATTTTTAATACACTTATAAATATTTTCTACTAAAAAAATTATAGATTTCTGTTAAATTTTGTCAAATAAATAAGTCTAACTTCTAGAAGGCAAATGTGAAGGCATTATGTCTGAAAAAAAAAAAAAAAAAATATATATATATATGAAGTGATCACAGGTTGGTTAGATGCAAACTGCTGTTAAATACTAAAGTGGAAAGAATGAAGCTTTTGCAACACTCAAAGAAATCAATCAATATAATAAATCTCCAGAAACAAAGAAGAATTCCATTTGGAACTTAAAAACCGTTTCCAAGTACTTCAATCAGCTTTAGAAGAATAGCAAGATGTTACAGTAGTGAACAAGAAACTAACCAGTACTCTACAAGATATTGCAAAGAAGATAGCCGGCGATGCACAAGTAAAGCAGACAAAGAAAATAACAGAAGAAACAAGAAGATTGATGAAGAAACGCAGAGAATTTAAAATGAAGAAAAACGATCCTAAATCAAGAGTTGAATATGCTGAATTATGTAAAACGGTAAGAAAATGTGTTACAGAAGATATCAGAAAATTTAACTCTGAACTTGTCAAGAAAATCCTAGAAGATAACAAAAGTTTAAAATCAGCTAGGCAAAAACTTTGCGTTGGAAGAAAAGGTATTTTTGCACTAAAGAGGGCAGATGGAACAATCACCAAAATCAATAAAGAAATAGTACACATTGTCGAAAAATTCTATAACGATTTATATAAATGTGAAGATCAGAGGGAAATCAACTTATGTGATCCACGAGAAAACTTAACAGAAACCGATGCCATAATCCCAGTGACGACAGACGAAGTTTTACAAGCCATTAAATTTATGAAAAAAGATAAATGCCCCGGAGAAGATGGAATTACAATCGACCTTATCAAAGAAGCAGGAGAAGAATTTGCAAAAATGCTATCCTTACTGTTTTCCAAATGTCTCCAGAAGTCAGATGTACCAGAAGATTGGAATAATGCTGTGATGGTGCTACTTTACAAGAAAGGAGAGAAGGAAAACATTAAAAACTACCGACCAATCAGCTTACTGTCAGTGATTTATAAAATTTTCACCAAAGTTTTAACGACAAGACTTGAATCAGCTCTGGACTCAGCTCAACCTAGAGAACAAGCAGGATTCCGAAGTGGATTCAGCACAATGGATCATATCCAAACGGTAAGGGAACTCATAGAAAAACATAAGGAATATAATTTACCTCTTTGCCTTGCCTTTATTGATTATGAAAAAGCATTTGATTCGGTCTACACATCAGCAGTAGTAGAATCTCTGGAGGACATTGGTATAGACAAACCTTACATCAATATTATAAAGAAGATTTACAAGAAAGCAACAGCAACCATCCGCTTGGACAAAGGAAAAGCAAAGATCAAGCTTGGAAGAGGGGTAAGACAAGGAGACACCATTTCGCCTAAGCTTTTTACTGCTGTCTTAGAAAATATTTTCAAGAAGCTGGATTGGGAAAACAAAGGGATTAGAATAAATGGGGAATATTTAAGTCATCTCCGATTCGCTGACGACATTTTAATTTTCAGTAACAGTCCTGAAGAATTGGAAAATATGCTAAAAGATTTGGCAGAAGCTAGCATTAATGTGGGATTAAAAATAAACTTGGAAAAGACTAAGGTGATGTTCAATTCATTTGCATCAAAAAAGAAAATCGTCTACAACAACACTGAAATTAAAGAAGTGCAAAGTTATGTGTACCTTGGGCAAGAAATATCATCTGATAATAGTATCATGAATGAAATCAATAGAAGAATAAGAAATGGATGGAGTGCTTTTGGGAAGAACAATATTATTCTGAAGAGTAGCATGCCCCTGTGTTTGAAAAGAAAGGTATTTAACCAATGTGTTTTGCCTGTCCTAACTTATGGAGCAGAAACATGGACGCTAACAAAACGGATGGTACAAAGATTACAAACAACACAGAGAAGTATGGAAAGATGTATGCTAGGTATAACTAGAAGAGACAGAAAAAGAATAACCTGCATAAGAAGTCAGACGAAAGTTTTTGACATCATTGAAAGAATTAAACGGCTAAAATGGAAATGGGCTGGGCACATCGCAAGAAGACAAGACAATAGATGGAGCACAAACACCCTACAGTGGTATCCCAGAGATGTAAAACAGCCAAGAAGACGACCTCAAGTAAGATGGAGTGATGAAATCAGAAAAGTAGACGGTGTAAATTGGATGACTAAAGCACTAGACAGGAAACATTAGAAAAATCTGGGGGAGACCTACATCCAGCAGTGGATTGAAAACGGATGATGATATATATATATATATATATATATATATATATATAGGGTAGATGTGCCAGTAATGGACACCCTTAAGGAATTTCTTTTAAAATCATTTTTTTATTAATAGTTATAATTATTATATTCCAGTTTTTTCAATGTTATATTAACTTATCAACAATATTTAACCATTCTTATAGTCTTATTTCCCAATATGAATCAAAATTTACTTTTAAATAACAAAAATATGTCAAAACACCCAAAAGCCCAGTAATTGACACCCTCTGGCCCAGTAATGGACACCCTCTGTTCCAGTAATGGACACCCCATAAAAAGTAATAAATATAATTGTTTTTATGACTGTATTTAGAACCAGAATTTTATGAATACATACTAATGAAACAAAATAGTTATTTTCAAATAAATTTAACAATTAGGATACCAGTAATTAATAAAATATTTGTGATAATCGTTTACTGTTTGCATCAATTATTGTAATTATCAGAAGATCGATGTTTTAATTATTTTAGATGGATAGTTTAAAATACTAAATATCAGGCAATTACTGCTACCAGATTATTGAAACAGGTAGGGGATTTTAAAGGTAATTTAAAAAAAAGTTTTGGAACATTAGTGTTTAGTTTTGTCTCACTATTTTTAACAATTAATCTTCCAGAGACTACTTGATATATCATTTATAATAATATTACAAATATGAAAGAAATAATATTATGAGTTGAATATTTTAAATACTAAATAAAATAATTTAAAAATAAAACTGTAGAAATGATGTTTGAGGCTACTGATCTGCAGATTTACTAGCTTCATGAATATTACCTATAACTTTCATTATTACATTTTTTCGCCTTTTTTTTTTTTTGTCAGAGGTGAATAAGGAAACATTTAAGACAGAAAATAGATTTTTAATAGCTTCTGTAACTTAATTGTTTTTATTTAAACAGAGAGGGATTAAGCCCTATGAGCCCCTCTTTGACTGTGTTCTTAAACAATATTTTCTGCTTCCTGGCCGATTTGATTGCCAGATTATAAAATATGCAAGCTACATATACATAAAAAAAAAAAGAATAAAACATTGAAATTTTATTAATCACATAAAATAACTTAAAAGCAGCTATTTATAAAAGTTTTGGCATTATTACATTTTGATAAATGTAATTTAAAAATTAAATTTGATTATTCAGGTTTGCAGTTAAGTGAAAATATTTTATCCATTATAAACATTGCTGAAATTGCATTTT
This sequence comes from Maratus speciosus, assembly GCA_963932465.1. Taxonomy (NCBI): domain Eukaryota; kingdom Metazoa; phylum Arthropoda; class Arachnida; order Araneae; family Salticidae; genus Maratus; species Maratus speciosus. The sequence goes on from OZ010791.1 coordinate 419,054,796, forward strand.
TAGCAATGTCTACATGGGGTGTCCATTACTGGAAAATGACTAATTAACCATTCCAGTAATGGACACCCCCCTCTTAAAACCTTAAAAAGAAATGAAATTTTGTAAATGGCCATTAATATATAAAATTCTAAGTTTTCTATTGCTACTCAAACAAAAACATTCAAATTTTGCAAGAAAATAAATAATATATAAATTAATTAAACGAAACCAACTCTTAGCTTCTTCATTAAGATTTTCACAGAAAAACAGCGAAACTTTGAAACATTATTTTCTGCTTCCTGGTTGGTTTGATTTAAAGTGTCATCAATAACCCAGTTTTATAAAACATGCAAGTGGGTATTATAAAAAAAAATAATTAAAGCTAAATATTTATTAGTTATTTTTTTTATGAACCAAAAACATCAAGGGGTGTCCATTACTGGCACATCTACCCCAGCGGTAGAATTGATAAAAAAATGTCACTGGTCCCAAGGACCAGTAAACGTCAGAGTTTACTGGTCCGCACATATCGTCACTGGCCCGCTACATAAAATTCTATTAAGTTATTAAGTACCTTTAAACCTTTGAGTGAAACCTCCCCATCCTCCTCCTAGAATATAAACCAAACTTCCTTTCAGTTACCAAAAATTTTCGGCGTAATAAAATGTAAAATTATAATTTGCTAAAAATTAAATAAACAGTACATAAACAAAAACAATAAAATTATTAATTATATATTTTATTTCCGATTATTTATCTCAACTGACTAAATTTTAATGCACTTTTTTACTTATTAATTTTTTTAAATAAAATAAAATTATGTGGTTTGTGTTTGGTTGCGATTTTCTCAGGGACGGGAAAATTTAAATTTACCTGTCAGAGAGGGAAAAAAGTTACTGGTCCTGCGGACCACTAAATTTTTTAAATTAGTGGTCCGATTGAATTTTTAGTGGTCTCAGACCAGCGGACCACCAAGGATTTCGAACGCTTACCCTATATATAAACATTGAAAATAATATAAGTTAGGCTCCAAACTGGTATTTTGAAATTCTATATTGCATAGCTCCACATACACTACACATTTTAAAGATTATATTTAATTAATGACAAAATGTAGCACATCAAAATGGAAACATTCTTGTGCGTCCATATGGAGAGATTAAGTTATAAATGTTAAAAGAGAAATTAGAAAGGATATATTTGAGGAGAGTGGTACATAAGTGTATAAAAAATAGAGCATACAAGAAGAAAAAATTCTCTAAATAAAATTTTGAAAAGCTTGTTGTTAAGCATATTCATGCATATTCTGTTCGCAATGTTTTTAATAGTGAGGAATGGTGTTTTTATTAATATGACTATGTATAATTTTAAATGTTTACTAGAAATAAAATAAGACGTATATTAATAGCTCTTAAAATTAAGTAATAAAACATGTAACTAAGTAACCATTGTCCTCTTTAATTTTATAAAGCAGTAAAAATGAAAAAATTGGCAGTTGGTATGGCCCTTTAAAAATTTAGCTGACATATTTGCAATTCTGACTACAAATCACTAGCAAAACCATCTAAGTTTTATTCCAGTATTAATGTCCTCATTGAGAAATTTGGTTACTTATTAAACTCTAAATCAATTAAACGTCATTAAAACTAATTAAAAACACTTTAAAATGTGTAGTTTATAATTACAATGCTTCATTGTATAAAAGCCAATTATGGCCAAAAAAGGCCAATTTTGGCCAAAAAAAGCCGGTTAAAGCCAATAAAAGCCACCGGCCTGGCTTTTTTAAATTTTAGCCGGCTTTTTTGCAACCCTGGTGAACAGAAGGGATTTCAGGTAGAAAAGATTTGTATTTAAGTAGATAAGTTTTCTCTTACACATCTGAAATCGAAATTAAACCTAACGTGGTTCCATCTTATCGGAGATTGGCAAAATCGATGGGTTCGCCCTGGATGCGTTACAATGACTTTTATTATATAGAGATGATGATATAATTAATAATTTTAATAAATAAAACTACTTTCCGAATATTAAAGATTTTCATTGCATGAAAAAAGTTTTATATCCTTGTACCTGTCTGTTTACAAACTTGGGATATGAGTTTCATTTGCAGGAGTCTGTCCAGACTTTTCTCACGGGGGTCCTGTTTTGGGAGAATTGTGAAGTTTTTTTTATATTTGTGAAAATTCTAGTCATAATTTTGTGAATTTGGAACTATCAGTATATTCAGGTTTTATCCTGCATATATAAAAAAGCGGGCTGTTTAAGCCTCTGTTTATTAACCAGGAGAAGATCCTTTAATTGCTTTCGAGGAGGACTTTAAGTCTCCACTCCCAGTCGATTCCTTTATGTTCAATCCGCACCTTCCACCGGTGCAGCCTGTTAGTACCCTTGCCTAGTGCATGGGGAACGAACGCGGATGGACTTCCTCCAACCCGCTTGGCCAGCGTGGAGGAATTTGGCCATCTACCCCCCTTATTTTACCATGAATTCACAAAATAAATCACGGCCCTTAATTCCCGGCGGTCTGAATGCTCCTTGTTACGGCAGCGATCAGAAAGACATGAAGACAGAGGGTGCTAAGAATAACCAGGCTCGGCTAGGCTGCCATAAGTTGATGACCTTGGCTACGTATAATGGACGATCCCTATCTTCGGAAAATCGTTTACAGGAACTTGAAGAAGAATTAGAAAGAATCAACTGGGACATCCTAGGATTATGTGAAGTAAGAAGAAAAGGAGAAGAGAAGATAGATCTTGCCAGAGGGCATGTATTATACTACAGAGGCACAGAAGATGGAAGAACAAGCGGTGTGGGATTTCTGATTCATAAAAGGTGGAAGAATCACATCGTAGAATATGAGTGCATCAGATAGAGTTGCAAGGTTAGTAATACAGGTGTCCAGAAGATACAAGCTGCAAATTACCCAAGTTTATGCACCAACAGTAAGCTATACTGATGAAGAAGTTGAGGATTTCTATGAAGAAGTAGCTTCAATGCATCAAAAGGGAAAATGCTACATAAAATTAATAATGGGAGGATGGAATGCTAAAATTGGAGAAAAAGAGAAAGGCAAGTTATCAGTAGGAAATCATGGATATGGGGTATGAAATGAAAGAGGAAACAGATTGACTGAGTTTGCAGAATGTGAACAGTTGTATATCATGAATTCATTTTTCAAGAAAAAGCCACAAAGGAAATGGACATGGGGTTGTGCAAATGGCTCAACAAGTAAAATCGACTACATCTTAACAAACAAAAAGCATCTTATTCAGGATTGCAGCGTTCTCAATAACTTCAATACAGGAAGTGATCACAGGTTGGTTAGATGCAAACTGCTGTTAAATACTAAAGTGGAAAGAATGAAGCTTTTGCAACACTCAAAGAAATCAATCGATATAAATAATCTCCAGAAACATAAAGAAGAATTCCATTTGAACTTAAAAGCCGTTCCCAAGTACTTCAATCAACATTAGAAGAAGAGCAAGATGTTACAGTAGTAAACAAGAAACTAACCAATACTCTACAAGATATTGCAAAGAAGATAGCCGGCGATGCACAAGTAAAGCAGACAAAGAAAATAACAGAAGAAACAAGAAGATTGATGAAGAAACGGAGAGAATTTAAAATGAAGAAAAACGATCCTAAATCAAGAGTTGAATATGCTGAATTATGTAAAACGGTAAGAAAATGTGTTACAGAAGATATCAGAAAATTTAACTCTGAACTTGTCAAGAAAATCCTAGAAGATAACAAAAGTTTAAAATCAGCTAGGCAAAAACTTTGCGTTGGAAGAAAAGGTATTTTTGCACTAAAGAGGGCAGATGGAACAATCACCAAAATCAATAAAGAAATAGTACACATTGTCGAAAAATTCTATAACGATTTATATAAATGGGAAGACCAAAGAGAAATCAACCTATATGATCCACGAGAAAACTTAACAGAAATCGAAGCCATAATCCCAGTGATGACAGACGAAGTTTTACAAGCCATTAAATTTATGAAAAAAGGTAAATGCCCAGGAGAAGATGGAATTACAATCGACCTTATCAAAGAAGCAGGAGAAGAATTTGCAAAAATGCTATCCTTACTGTTTTCCAAATGTCTCAAGAAGTCAGATGTACCAGAAGATTGGAATAATGCTGTGATGGTGCTACTTTACAAGAAAGGAGAGAAGGAAAACATTAAAAACTACCGTCCGATCAGCTTACTATCAGTAATTTATAAAATTTTCACCAAAGTTTTAACGACAAGACTTGAATCAGCTCTGGACTCCGCTCAACCTAGAGAACAAGCAGGATTATGAAGTGGATTCAGCACAATGGATCATATCCAAACGGTAAGGGAACTCATTGAAAAACATAAGGAAAGGAATATAATTTACCTCTTTGCCTTGCCTTTATTGATTATGAAAAAGCATTTGATTCGGTCTGCACATCAGCAGTAGTAGAATCTCTGGAAGACATTGGTATAGACAAACCTTACATCAATATTGTAAAGAAGATTTACAAGAAAGCAACAGCAACCATCCGCTTGGACAAAGGAAAAGCAAAGATCAAGCTTGGAAGAGGGGTAAGACAAGGAGACACCATTTCGCCTAAGCTTTTTACGGCTGTCTTAGAAAATATTTTCAAGAAGCTGGATTGGGAAAACAAAGGGATTAGAATAAATGGGGAATATTTAAGTCATCTCTGATTCGCTGACGACATTGTAATTTTCAGTAACAGTCCTGAAGAATTAGAAAATATGCTAAAAGAGTTGGCAGAAGCTAGCATTAATGTGGGGTTAGAAATAAACTTGGAAAAGACTAAAGTGATGTTTAATTCATTTGCATCAAAAAAGAAAATCGTATACAACACTGAAATTAAAGAAGTGCAAAGTTATGTGTACCTTGGGCAGGAAATATCATCGGATAATAGTATCACGAATGAAATCAATAGAAGAATAAGAAATGGATGGAGTGCTTTTGGGAAGAACAATATTATTTTGAAGAGCAGCCTGCATCTTTGTTTGAAAAGAAAGGTATTTAACCAATGTGTTTTGCCTGTGCTAACTTATGGAGCAGAAACATGGATGCTAACAAAACGGATGGTACAAAGATTACAAACAACACAGAGAAGTATGGAAAGATGTATGCTAGGTATAACTAGAAGAGACAGAAAAAGAATAACCTGGATAAGAAGTCAGACGAAAGTTTTTGACATCATTGAAAGAATTAAACGGCTAAAATGGAAATGGGGTGGGCACATTGCAAGAAGACAAGACAATAGATGGAGCACAAACACCTTACAGTGGTATCCCAGAGATGTTAAACGGTCAAGAAGACGACTTCAAGTAAGATGGAGTGATGAAATCAGAAAAGTAGCCAATGTAAATTGGATGACTAAAGCACTAGATAGAAAATATTGGAAAAATCTGGGGGAGACCTACATCCAGCAGTGGATTGAAAACGGATGATGATGATGATATAAAAAAGCTAAATAATATGCTCTTTGATGAGTTCAGCTGTTTTGTTAGGGTCAGGTGGGGTAAAGTGGTCAGGCGGGGTAAAGTAGTCATAATTCATAAAAAGGGCCAAAATCCTGACTAATATAGAAATTTGAATAATTTTCTTTTAAATTTAGATTTATTAAGTATTGATCAAAGTTTCTCACTCAAAAAAACATTTTTAGTAACATGTTTGAGCCACTGAGAACTCATTTTGTCTGTCTTTGTTGCACCTTGTTCTTTTAACTCTTTAATTAACTTTTCTGCTGCATTTTGTTTATTCCAAATTTTGTTAAATTGGCAGTTCAGAAAGCTTTACACATATCTCAAGAACATATTTTCATTTATAGCTAAGTTATAGTTATTACAGATTTTATTTCATAATAGGTTTAGTTACATGGGGTAAAGTGGTCATAGGGTTAGGCTTAACTTATAGATATTTGATCGGAGTTAAATTATTCATTATATACAATGCCGGTTTATTAAAAACTAACTGCAAATAGCTATATTTTAATAATAGTGTATAATATTGGGATTAAAAAGGGTTAGGTTTAATTTTTAATAGGTTCAGAATAAATGAATTAACTAAGTGTAAACCAGAATTGCTTGCAAAGGTTGCATGAACTAATTTAACAACCAACACATTAACTACTTTTTCTAATACCTATACTTGTATTATATAAGAAAATGGTCCACAAGAAAGTCCTGAAAGAATTTTTAATGTTGAGGCTGGAATGGATATGGATAGCCAAAATAGTCCAGTTCAGTTTAAAAAATTTTATGCAATGCAATGCATTATATAAAATTCAGAAACCAAAGGAAAGATAATGTTTAGTGTTCCTTTTGGTATATCAGCTAGTGGTTATTACATTCTTCCATTCCCAGTTTATGAGTGAGTATATATGAATTATGGATAAAGAGTGGTCATGCAGGAGCATTGTATGAATCATGGAATCTGGCTAGATGCAGGATTCTGTATTTGAATCTTGGATGGATCATTTTATTAAGTAGATAGTACACCGAAAACTTACAAAAGCCTGCCCTTTTATTTATGATTGTGATGGACATTATGAATTATGACAGTGTGAAAAAAAGCTATCGACAATCACATTATGATACTCTGCCTGCTACCTCATACTAGTCATAGTCTACAACCATTAGATCTAGGTGTATTTTCCCCCATTAAAAAAAGCCTGGAAAGGAATTTTAAAGAAACAGTATCAGAAAGCCGACTGCAAAATATGTAAAAAAAAAAAAAAAAAAAAATTAAATAAGCTACATTGGCAACTATCTTGCACTCATTTCAGATGTGAATAAAAATGTTAGACATAGTTTTAAAGGAAAAGGAAATGTGTCCAGTCCAAGATCGGGGTAGTATTGACAGAAAATACACTTGCATTATATCTGCAAAAATAACAAGAGGAATGAGATACTTAAAAGTTGCATAAATTTCCAAGAGGAATAAAACAACAAAAAATATCCCTAGTCACATTCTCTTTTGAATCCATTTATAATCGCTAAAGATGACATCTCAAGCCATATCTATAGGACCTTGAGTGTTGCTAAGATATGAAATGAAGAAATCAATAAAGCAATTTATTGGGGAAAAAAAAAAAAAACCTGATTATTTTTCTTAAAGTATGCTAAAAAAAAATCCAAATTTGGCAATCATTATACTTTTCCAGAATCAGATAGGATCAAAATCCTTGAAGAACCAAATTTTAACAACAAACAATTTTAACATTACAAATTTACACTTTAATAAAAGAAAATGGCAGATAACTTATAAATGTTGTTTAAAATGTTTGTAAATAATAAAATGTCACTTTTTATTCATTAGTTTATTTTTTTTATTACACTTTTTCAATGTGACCACTTTACCCCATGCACTACTCACTTTACCCCACCCCCTGGGGTAAAGTGGTCATAAAAACATGCCTGGAAAAATATGTTATAAAAAGGTGTTATTCCTCAAAAATATTTCTGAAATGGATATGGTTGTACTCTAGACTAAAGTAATGTAAAATAACACACAAAATTTTAGAAAACATCAACCAAATTCTGATGTTTATATCCTCTGAAAGTTTGAAAAGCCTGTTTTTATGACCACTTTCTCCCACCTGACCCTATAGGTCAGATTTAATTTTTAAACGATTAAATTTGTGAAAAGTTCAATTTTAAGGTGGAAAAATTCTGTGAAAGTTCTAGTTAAGAGACAAAGAATTTTGTGAAGAGTCCTGTTTTGTGATAAAATGTTTTGTGAAGGATCCTGTTTTGGGATGAAAATTTTTGTGAAGGGTCGTGTTTTAAAATAATTTTTTTGTGGAGAGTCCTTTAAAGGACCTAAAATTTTCCTAAACATATCACTGATTTGTAATCACAAAAACCTATCAGTTATTAAAATACCAAATTACTTCAAAAATAAATGTTTATAGCTAAAATATAATAAGATTCATTGTAATTATTGGAATTAAAAAAGGCTGCTATTAGTAAGACGAATCTCTCATGATTTCTTTGGCTATTAACTCCTAGCATATGCAGGGTCGGACTGGGCCAGGGAAAAGGGCGCAGACCTTGGATTTTCAGAGGGCGCAAAAATGTTAGCGAACTCATGTAATTTTTTCTTGTTTGTGTTGTTCCTGGCGTAGAAGGTTTAACACATTCACACAGCACCAAGTATGAAAGTGGCTTAATATTACATCTCTGAGTCTAGATAGAAGTCTTCGATATATCACCCGTGCAATTTTGAAGTTCTATCAAATCTACACAATGCTACACAATTTTTTAAAACGAATCTAGTGATATCTAAAAAGTTCCGAGTTGAACACCGATTACTTTGTAGTAAATGACTGATATCAGGGCTAGAGCTTTATTATTTTGTTAATAGGTACCTTATACGACTCACGGGAAAAAAAGTGATCACCCCTACCAATTCTCTTGCAAATGACTGTATAAAAAAACATAGGTACCAGTTGATTGGGAATAATATTTACTATTAAATGCCATTCATAAATTTTGCTTTTGAAGATTGTATAGCTATTAAAAAATACACGAACGTTAATTTTTCAAATGGTAACATCCACTTTTGATACCCTATTTGAATTCTTTGCCAGCAAATAAAGAGATAGAGTTTATACAATTTTCTTAAATATGAATACAGTTATAAAACAAAAAGTGTTAGGGGTTTATCCATAAGTTTAGGAAAATAAAATGAAATATCTTACAACCGAAAACACTCAATTTCTCACCAGTCAAATTATACAGGAATTTTAAATTTATCATAAACTTTATATTAAAGAAAATCTTACAAAGTATTTCTGTTAAGTTTCTACGATTGTTTTCAGTGGCTCTTTTGATAAAAGAAGATGGTCCCCTTAAATTATGGAAACGCAAAATTTTTCCGTATCTCGAACACTAATTAATCAAATTAGCTGTAAACTTACACATTGATGTTTTAAACGATTGTTCTTTGTTGTATGCAAAAATTAATAAATTGAAGTAACCAAAATAAGGTGTCAAAAATGGGCATTATTGTTTGTAAATTCAGAGTTGGTGCAATTTTTAATATGTAGACGAGTTCGGAAACATAATTTATATATAACAATAATTAGTAGGCATTATTTACAGCCAGTTGTATCTATAGACTTTTGTACGAAGATCTTCAGCTGGATTAGCAAGGATAACCACTTTTATTCCATTTATCCCCATTGACGCACTGAAAATCTGTACAAAAACTAACAAGATTTTTCACACCAGACAACGACTAGAGTTGCTGCGGTGCTGCTAAGAATTTCAACCGTTTTTTTAAGTATACTTCTTTATAAAATGAATTAATTATCAGTCAGTTTAAAATGATATAAATTCAATTTCTGTTACAATCCGACAACAATTAGCTTTTATTTGCTAGTTTTTTTTTCTTTTTTTTTTTTAAGTAGAATTTTTAAATATGGTATCTATCGGTGTCTTCCTCATGATACACAAAAAAAATTCAATATGCAAACTTCGCTTAAAATTTCTTTGTATCTAAAATAAAAATGTATAATACTTTTCATATAAAAGTAGAAATTTTGAAAACTAAAGCTTGTGCTTCTTTTGTTCTTTTATAAAAAGTGCCACATATTATAGGGTATTTAAATGTTGAAACATAAGGATATTTAAACATTCAAATCAACATCCCATTAAGGAATGTGAAAATAACACATGCTTTTGAAAATAATGCTTATTACACTTGCAACATTTATATAAGGCGAGTTATATATTTTGTAGGAAGAGGCACTTTGCGTTCGTGTCCTTAAAAAAACGACTTTATATATCCGTAAAATGCTGCATTAATGTTGCACTACTAAAAAAATTATACACAGAAAGTACACCAAAAATACCACTTTGTTAGCCTAAAAATCGCTAAAATAATTTAGTAAATTTACTCTTATCAGCACCCTCTTCCTATGGTTTGCAAAGTTCTTATCCTAATTAGAGATCAAGGGAAATACTTAAGTTTACACAATTGAGATAAATGCCCCAGGAATTGTATTCATATAAGCTGCAGGATCCCGTGGCAGCGTTTTTTTATTTGAAAAACCTATCGTAATTTCTGAATAGTAGTCATCGCTTTATTTAATGATAATTTTTCCGTAATTAAATTAAAACAACTTTTTTTTTAAATACATACTAGAATTTCCTAATAGTTATTTAGCCACGGAAAATCTGTCATTAAATAAAACAAAGATTACTAACTGAAAATTATTGTGTAGATTTTGTGAATGAAAAAACGCTAGCCGCAGGATTCCACAGTTTGTGGGATTGTAATCCAGAAGAGTTATTAAGTTTGTATTCCGCAAAAAGAAAGGTCATATTTTTCAACCAAAAACGAAATCCGCACAAATAGTTTTTTTTGTCTTCTGATATTTATCACTTTCTTTTCTCAAGTTGTTTTCAAAAAGCACGGTTTCAATTGTAGGCGCATTCATGGCTGTCATTAAAAGTGTAGGGACAAGGTACTAAAAGCTAAAGGCCTGAAAATATGTAAAATATTTGGTTAAAATCTAAAACGTACCATTTAAACAAGTGATGAAATAAATCTCGCGCAGGGCGTTGTGGCTTCTAAGCTTTCCCTGCGTGCGTGTTTTCCCTCTCAATAGTATGGACCTTATGCACGCGACCTGAGATCGAGGCTAAAATTCGTCTGCTGGCGGTGTTTAGCTTAGCAGTTTATGGAGTGTGAGTTATTAATGCTTGTTTGTTAAAAATACCGCAAAAAAATTCTTTGATGCAGCAGCATATACTTAATATATTGTAATCTAAATTCAAAATGTTGTTCTGTATGCGAGAAAATTCCCTAAGTTTGCAATTTTTCAGTTAAAATGTATGCACTCAACCTGGGTCAAGGCTAAAGTCATCTGCTAGCGGTGTTTGCGCCTGCGCATACTGGTATTCTGCCGGTGCAGTAACTAGAATAACAGATCATCATACCGCCAGCTCTGGCGTCACCTGAATAGAGTCCATTAGTGGGGTGATATAGCTAAAAAAAACTTCACATCTGGCAACCAATGTGCCACTTCGGATTCAGATACTATATGGATAGATGAGTCTAAAAAGCCCGGGACACAAATTTTCCTGGCCCTCTAGCGGCGATGATGACGTAATCAATATGGCCGCCAAAGTTTTGAGAAGTGCTTCTACATTTCTCTATAGAACTCGGGTTAATATTTCGATAATAACCTATATTTTTAGTGATTATTAATCCAGAACAAACGCGCTTTCCAACGGTATATTTGACATCATTGTTTATATTCATAATACCACAAATATTTATAAATTAATAATAAAAAAAAAAAAAAAATCAAAACATTTTGCTAAATAACTTGGAATTTGTTGCATGTAGCTGAAAACGTGTCGCATATCTTTTGTTCATCAGAAAATTACCTTTCGGACTGTATATATGACTTCTATTTTATCACAAATATTTTCTGAAAATTTGCCAAAACAATGTAGCGTTGCACAGAGAGTCATTATGGCAACAATGTACCTAATTTATATGGGATCCGAAAATTAATACAGTGGCTTTATAACTGTTTAAGTAGCAAATGTCATTATTGTAAATTTTTATGCATATGTAAATGTATTCTAGGGTTTTTAGGGCTATGAAACTTTCATTTCCGTTTTAAAATCAATGATATGAGGTACACTTAATAGGCATAACTGTAAGATAAGTTTCAGACATTTATTGGTACAAGAATGAGAAACAAAAGAATGTACAATACAATATTTACTTATCACTGTCTAAACACTGCCCTTCACATACACAAAGTTTCATACATTTTATTTCCATTTTAATACATTTACAAGATGTGCATCGCTTGCGGCAAGTACAGGAGGTAAGTTCTTTAGAGTGCTTTGACATCTCTGGAATTGTTATCCACAAAGGTTGGTATGATCCTCCTGAATTTATTATCCATCCTCACTTAACCCCCTGACCGCCGTGCCAAAGGTCAGAATTGTAATGTTGTTTTCTCTGTAATTTTTTAAAAAGTCTGAAAAAAGATTATTTTTATAACATTGCATAAATAATTTGATTACGTACTGGAGTATAAGACTTGAAAGTATTATACATAACAAACTATTTTAAAATTGCATTATATTTGTAGAATTATATTAATTTAAAAAATGCTTCTACTGCAGTGAAACCTACAGCTTAGTGAACGGATATATCAGTTCGCGACGGTGAGAAGGTTAATTGGTGAAGGTATTGTGTAATGTGCAATGAGGCTGTTGTTCCAAATTCTTGCTTGGAGAGTAGCTCGTTTGATGCGTTGTGTCAAAGCATCTGCTGTAGGAGATATGTTTTCGATGGCTCGATTCTTTCTTGTAAATAACACTCGTCTGCAATCATTGATGCTCTGAAGATCTGATGATTGATCATAAAGTAGTACAACAATAGCCCTAGGATCAGTTCTTTAATTGGGGAATTTGAAGATAAATCAAATTTAAAAGATGACAAAAACGTGGGAGCAAAGCATCATGAAGATAACAATGCTCATGAGAAAAGGTTCTTGGCCCCATGCCAAAGAAATGATTAACGTCTTATCCGCACAAGGAAATCCATTGGAAGAAACTGATTTAATGTCAATAGGGAGCTCCAAAATAATTCCAAGTTTCGAAGCTGTCAAGTGTGTTACGGAAGCATTTACTGTAGGACTAAAGCAGTATGATGATTATGTCGTGTCCCGTCTCGATCAAGTTCAAAATTGAATTCATGAAGTTATTCCTCGAACCAATATTCACATCTTCAAGACTAACAAGAAAAAAAGATAAGGCAAAGTCCAAGATTTCTTACTTACGTAAAGACTCCAACTTATTCTGCAGATTGTACGTTGCATCTGAAGCACGGAATTGCAACATAGATGATTTCTTTTCGCATGAAAACTAAAAGTACACAATCTCTATTTCAGATGATGGGAAACTCCGAAAACCAACCAACAAGTCTGATATTATTGACTGCATTCAAACAAAATATGGCATTAGCTTTAATCACAGCCAACCGAATGTAACAGCTAAAATAGTCGATGGAGCAGCCGTAATACACATGCTTAATCCTGGTATTGCGACAACGTTTTCCGGATACTATGAACATGTTTTCAAACCATATTTCATTAATCAACTGAAGAACAGTTCACGACTAGATATTGTATTCGACAGATATATTAGTAACAATTTGAAGGCACATACCCAAGAAACAACAGGAAGTGACATAAGTATTAAAGTCTCAGACAAAACTGCAATTCCAAAAAAATTTCAGCAATTCCTATGTGTCAACGAAAACAAGACCCAATTGTTCCAGTTGCTAGCTAAGAAAATGGTGGGGGACGAGCATCCAGGAAAACATGTTGTCTGTACTTATAATGACCAAGTCCTTGCATCAACATATATGGATGTATCAAGCATTTCTCCCGTCACATACGAAGAAGCAGATGGCCGTCTACTTCTCCATGTTGAGCATGCAGTAGAAAGTGGACATACTCGCATCTTAATACGAACTGTGGACTCTGATCTAGTGGTTATTTCAATATCACTGTTCCCACAAATACAAGATATTGATGAACTATGGACTGAGTACGGTGGTGGGAAATACAGGAAATTCATTCAAATTCATGAGATCGATGCTAAACTTTCACCGAAAATTTGCAGAAATTTGTTGGCTTTTCATTCTGTAACTGGTTGCGACACAGTTTCCTTTTTTGTGGCATTGGCAAGAAGACAGCTTGGAAGGTCTGTATGTCATTTCGTGAAACTGATTGTGTATGGTATCAGCTCTGTACAGGCACCTCTGATATTGACGATGAATGTCATGATCTGTTACAGCGATTTGTTGTACTACTTTATGATCAATCATCAGATCTTCAGAGCATCAATATTGCAGACGAGTGTTATTTATAAGAAAGAATAGAGCCATCGAAAACATATCTCCTACAGCAGATGCTTTGACACAACACATCAAAGAGCTACTCTCCAAGCAAGAATTTGGAACAACAGCCTCATTGCACATCACACAATACCTTCACCAATTAAGTGGGGATGGATAATAAATTCAGGAGGATCATACCAACCTTTGTGGATAACAATTCCAGAGATGTCAAAGCACTCTAAAGAACTTACCTCCTGTACTTGCCGCAAGCGATGCACATCTTGTAAATGTATTAAAATGGAAATAAAATATATGAAACTTTGTGTATGTGAAGGGCAGTGTTTAAACAGTGATAAGTAAATATTGTATTGTACATTCTTTTGTTTCTCATTCTTGTACCTATAAATGTCTGAAACTTATCTTACAGTTATGCCTATTAAGTGTACCTCATGTCATTGATTTTAAAACGGAAATGAAAGATTCATAGCCCCAAAAAACCCTAGAATATATTTACATATACATAAAAATTTACAATAACAACATTTGCCACTGTATTAATTTTCGGATCCCATATAAATTAGGTACAGTCGTGGAAAAAAAAGTAAACACCCCCTACTAACTCCTGAACAAATTATAGTAGAAGAGAGTTACTTGTACCGAACGATTGGAAATTAAGTCTACTTTTAAATGATGCATATAAAGTTTGCTTAGGGGGCCATCTACCTATTAAAACGAACCATAACTTTGTTTCTTTCAATAGCAGTACACAATTCTTACAGCATAAATGAACTCTACACCCTTCAATTATCCTAAAAGCAATTTTTATGCAATTTGTACGATAAGTTTCCGAGAAATTGTTTTAAAACGAGCATATTTCTTAATAAATCTAAATCCATCAAAAAAATTGTAGGTTGCAATTCATAATTTTTTCGAATATTAATTTCATTATTCATAATTCATATCATAAATTTATAAAAATTGCAAATTCAACGCATTTATGTTTGGGTATATTAGTATTATTGCTACACAAAAAATTAGCACATTAGGAGCATAATTTTAGGAGATTCAAATAAAAATATGAAAATGTAATTTAACATTAGAAGCACTAAATTTTGAATGTCTATAATTCAAAAACTTATCATTCAAATGACTTGAAATTTCATTTCTAGGCATAGTTTGAACCGCAGATTTGAACAGGGTTCCTACACAATTCTGGTAAAATATTCCCTGACTTTTCCAGGTTTTTCCCTGACTTTATTCAAAAATTTCCCTGACCTTTCTCAGTAAAAATTTGCTTACATATTGTTGAAAAACCCTCCACAATGGACTTTAATTTAGATAAATGCCAGTGTTGCGAAATACGCAGCATTCCTTTCCCTCTGCTAAACAATTATTCTGATTGCGCAATTGAGAAACCTTTTTCATTACATGCTAGCGCAACACCCACGCACGGCAGAACTGAATTAGAACTAGGAGAAGAAGGTGCTTTTTGGGAGCGCCTCTACTTAAATTTTAAGACTAAGAACTAGTGAATTATGAAATGTAAATAGTTAAATTTTAATGTATCGTATTTTAATTTGTGTGTCATTTGTATAATCAAGAATATTATTTATTTATACAAAAAGGATACCGGTGCATTTACTTTGAGTGTTAGTCCTGCTTATCACTAGAACAAAACCAGAAAACAGACGACCGCTCTCCGGAAATTTGGATATAGAATTCCAGTATTACAGGTAGGAGCATTTTTATTGATTGATTAAGTTAGAAATAACACTTAGTGGCATCCCTGCCGGGATGCGGTCTGTCTGTCAGAATTGATGATTAATTAGAATCAATATAAGTTTATTTATCAAGACATTCTGCTTAAAGTATTAGAGTTAGAATATTTGACATAAATTAAAGAACTGTATTTGTTGTCAAGAATCATGACTGAAAGTTTAGTGATTGCGAAGAAAGAGAGGGCAGTCCTTCGCGAGAGTATTGATAAATTTATAAATAAAATTGAAACGATTTTGAAGGATTCCGATCCTGATCTCCTAGATTTGGAGGAAACTTTAGAGCAATTAAATATGGCAGAGATAGAACTGAAGCGAGCAGATACAGATATTAAAAAATTAATTCAAGAAGTTCAATTAGACAATGAATTACAAAATGCTCAGGAATATCGTGAAAAAATTAATTCTTGGCGTTTTAGAGCCAATCGAAAGGTAAAAGATTTAAATAAAAAGGAAACACGTAGCGATTCAATTTCTAAACAAGACTCCTTTTTAAAGGAAAGCATAAATATTAAATTACCAAAATTAAATGCCGCGAAGTTTTCTGGAGACGTATCAGAATGGCTGACATTTTGGTCGGCATACGAAACAGCCATTCATAACAATGATACATTAGAACCAGTTGATAAATTCAACTATTTAAGATCCTTTTTGACTCCCGACCCGTTAAAAAGTATTGACGGATTTTCCGTAACATCAGATAACTATTTAAAAGCGGTAGAGATTCTGAAGGGGCGGTATGGAAATACAGAATTGCTTATATCTGTACACACGAATAAACTTCTAAATATTTCTCCTCTAAGACATTCAAATGATACCAGATCCTTTAGAAGAATTTACGATGAAATTCAAACAAATATTAGAAGTTTAGAATCCCTAAATGTTTCATTGGAATCTTATGAAAGTTTGTTAAAACCGATATTATTTAAGCTATTGCCGAGAGATCTTGTGTTAGAATTTAATAAAACCCATGACGATGTTTTTAAAGTACAAGATATCATTTCATTTTTAAATAAACAATTAACATCCCGAGAAAAAATGTTTGCGTCAACGTCAAATGAAATGAATGATCGACCCACGCAAAGTAATTATATTACGCAACCACTTAAGAGAAATACTCTTTCCCCCCCCTCGCGTCAATAAATTTGATTATCAGAATAGAAAATTACCAACAACGAGTGATTTATTAATTCAGAGCGAAAATGAGACTGCTTGTGGATTTTGTTTTGGTAGGCACCAGACAAATAAATGTTTTAGCACTCGTAATTTACCATTTGAGAAAAGACTTGATTTATTGAGGAAGAGAGGTATGTGCGGTCTTTGTTTAAAAATCGGTCACATACGGAAAAATTGTTTATCTAAGGAATTCTGTACTAATTGCCACGAAAAGCATTCAGAAATACTTTGTAATAAATCAATAAATTTAAAACGGAAACCTCTAAATAAAGAGAATAATGATGTTGATGTTACGAAACAGATGCTCTCAAATCATAATATCATTTCCAATGTTTATTTGCAGACATTGATAGTTGCAGTCCCTAATAATAATCAATCTACTGAATTTATTAGAGTAATCATAGATAGTGGGAGCCATCATAGTTATATAACTCGTTATGCTGCCAATAAATTAAAATTAAGAAAGATAAAAACGGAGATAATTAATCACGGACTTTTCGGAGGCACGGAAAGAAAAAGTAAACATAATCGTTATGAATTTACGATTGGTAGTTTAGATAAAAATTTTCAATGCAAGATACAAGCTTTGGATGAAGAAAAAATCTGTACAGGAGTCAATTTATGTCGCGATAATAAATTGTTGAGAATCTTAGAAAAGGAAGGGGTGTTTTTGTCAGATGTACATAGAAACAATAGATTATGTTTGTATCAAAATAACCCCGAAGAAATACACATTTTACTCGGCGCTGATACAGCCGCGAAACTATTTACCGATAATATAAGATATTTCGCTGATCTGGGTTTAGCAGCTTTTGAAACGAAGTTGGGATGGACAATTATGGGGAAAATAGAGGGTAATCAAATTGGTTTCGAAAGTTCGTTATCAGTTCTATCGCTGTCTTTGCTCACGTCAAATGCTAATTTGTCTAATTTATGGCGATTAGACGCCTTGGGTTTAAGTAATGAAGATGACAAAACGAAAGAAGATTTGACCGAAGAAACAAAAAAGCATTTTTTAGAAAATGTCAAACGCGATGAAAGTGGTCGTTACGAAGTCGCCTTACCGTGGACTGTGGACAATTCCGTCTTAACAGATAATCGGTCATTAGCGGAAAAACATCTTTACAAAACCGAAAATAAACTTATCAAAACGAATAAAAGAAAGCAATATGAAGAAGTCTTTAATTTATGGGAAGATAGCCAGATTATAGAAGAAGTAGCCGATGAAAAGAAAGATAAGATTCATTATTTACCGCATCGACCAGTAATTAAAGAAAACAGTGAAACGACGAAAATACGCCCCGTTTTTAATGCTTCGGCACACACTAGAGACTGTCCTTCTTTGAATGAATGTCTCACCAAAGGTCCTAATTTAATTGAAATAATCCCTCGTATTTTAACCAGATTTCGGAAATACCGAATAGGAATTTCAGCCGACATCGAAAAGGCTTTTTTGCAAATTAAAATAAAAGAAAAAGACCGAGATTTTCTTAGATTTTTTTGGTTCGATTCCGATCGAAATTTGAAAATTTATAGACATTGTCGCATAGTCTTTGGACTTACTTCAAGCCCTTTTTTACTAATGGCTACATTAAATCACCTTTTGAGCGAAGTCCCCGAACTTTGGCAAGATACAGTTCAAATTTTGAGAAATTCATTTTATATAGACAATTCTCTCACTAGTTTAGATTCAATTCCTGATACCGAAAAGTTTATTACAGAATCTCAAATCATATTAGCGTCAGCTCACTTTAATTTGAGGTGTTGGCGATCAAATTTGCCTCAGGCTATGATCGATGAATCCGAAGATAAACCCAAAGTTACACCCGTTTTGGGATTAATCTGGAATTTAGAGGAAGACACTTTAATGTGTAAAATAGATGAAACCATTAAAATAGATGAACCAATCACAAAAAGGAAAATATTGTCTATTATGCAGAAAATTTTCGATCCCATCGGATTCACCGCTCCAGCAATTCTTGTACCCAAATTAATTCTTCAAGAGACCTGGAAACAGAGATTAAAATGGGATGAAGAACTACCTGAAAATTTAAAGAAACAATTCACCAATTGGATGAATAAAATAGGTTTTTTGAAAGAAATTTATGTACCTAGATGGTTAAACATAATTCCCGCTAATGAAAACGAAATTTCGTTACACATTTTTTGTGACGCTAGCAAACATGCCTATGCCACTTGTGTTTATCTTAGGTGTCAAACGCAAGGAAAAACTCGAGTTCAGTTAGTAAATGCTAGAAGCAGAGTAGCACCCATCAAAGAATTCACGATTCCCAGGCTGGAATTACTCGCATGCCTTATTGGGGCTAGGCTCGCCAAATCTGTAACGGATGACTTAAAATTAAAACCAGAAAAGACTACATTTTGGAGCGATTCATCAACAGCTTTAGGGTGGATACGAAGGGAACAAACCTGGGGTACCTTTGTACATAACAGAGTTTTAGAAATAAGAAATCTTACCAAAATAGAAGATTGGAGACATATCCCTGGACACTTGAATCCGGCTGACCTCCCATCCAGAGGGTGTTCTTTTGAACAATTGGAAAAATCAAGATGGTGGGAGGGTCCCGATTGGTTATATTTATCAGAAGATCAGTGGCCACAACCAGAAGAATATCCTGATGAAAAAGTCATAAATCAAGAGAAAAAGAAGACTATTCTTACTCTTTTAGATAAAGAAGAAACTGATTTTAATCGCTATTACCGATTTTTTTCCTCTTATCGGAAAAATGTCAGAATGATTGCTTGGATATATCGATTCTTCAACAACTCGAAAATGAAAGAAAAAGTTTCAGTTCCTGATATTTCTGTCGATGAGTTTGAAAAGGCTGAAACCATATTGCTACGCTTAATACAAAGAGAATCCTTTTCGGGCAGAACCGACCCAAAATTGAAATCTTTAAGACCACTGGAAGATAAAGACGGTCTCTTAAGAGCCAAAACCAGCATAATTCTTAGAAACGATAAAGAAAATTTTCGTTATCCTATAATCCTTCCCTCTAAACATCCAGTTGTTTTAAGATTAATTTATGAAAACCATATAGAAAGACATCATGCTGGAGTTAGCAATCTAATGGCTCAACTCCGAGAAAATTTTTGGATATTAAAATCAAGAAAATGTATCAGAAATGTCCTTAGAAAATGTGTCAAATGCCAAAGGTTCCAGACACCTAGAATGGAGATCGAACAAGGAACCCCACCTGAAGATAGAATCAGAGATGCAGCTATATTTGAAGTGGTGGGAGTCGATTTAGCCGGTCCTCTTTATCTTGCCGATGGTTCAAAGGTATGGATAGCTTTATATACCTGTGCTGTCTATAGAGCGGTACACCTTGAAGTAGTTACCTCATTGTCTTCCGAATGTTTCATGCAGTCTTTAAGAAGGTTTATCGCACGAAGAGGCAGACCTTACACAATTTACTCGGACAATGGGAAAAATTTTATCGGCACTAGCAGAGCACTTTCCAGTGTAGATTGGGAAGCCATAAAAGCCTTAGCCTCTATACAGAAGATAAGATGGAAGTTTAACCCCCCTGCAGCACCATGGTGGGGAGGATGGTGGGAGCGCCTTGTGCGGATGGTAAAGGAAATTTTAAGAAGAGTTTTGGGTCGCGCCTCATTAAATTACGAAGAACTGAGCACAATACTCTGTGATATTGAATATGTTATCAATTCACGACCGATCACATATATCTCTGAAGATAATCGAGATCCTGAACCTTTAACTCCATTGATGTTCCTTCAAGAACTGCCTACATCCGGCGTTCCAGATATAGATACATTAGACTCACAAGATCTTAACAGACGAGCAAGATATCGTCAAAGAATAAGAAATGATCTGCGAAACCGATTTAGAACGGAGTACTTAGGACAGCTGCGGCAACAGTCTATGAAGAAGGAGAATTCCAAACCTTTGCAAATAGGAGACATCGTTCTTCTGGAAGATACCAACAAAAGACGTCTTCACTGGCCTTTAGCCAAAATAATAGATATCATTCCCGGAAAAGACAAAATAGCAAGATTGGCTAAAGTCCAAACAGAAAATGGAATTTTTCTCCGTCCTTTCCAACGTCTGTTTCCTTTAGAAATTGATGCAGCTAGCGATTCCCCATCAGATAATATAACCCAGCAGAAAGTTAACTTTAAGGTCCATAAAGAACAACGAAAGACTACTCCAGAAATCGATCAGACTAGAACCAGTGTAGAAAAGAGCCAACCCAGTGACAAAGCTATCTCTCCCGTGGTTACCAGAAATGGGCGACTAGTGAAACCTCCTGCGAGACTCCAACTGGGACTTTTAGACTTTTGAGTTCCTCTCCAGGATCGAGAAACTCAAGGTGGGAGGATGTTGCGAAATACGCAGCATTCCTTTCCCTCTGCTAAACAATTATTCTGATTGCGCAATTGAGAAACCTTTTTCATTACATGCTAGCGCAACACCCACGCACGGCAGAACTGAATTAGAACTAGGAGAAGAAGGTGCTTTTTGGGAGCGCCTCTACTTAAATTTTAAGACTAAGAACTAGTGAATTATGAAATGTAAATAGTTAAATTTTAATGTATCGTATTTTAATTTGTGTGTCATTTGTATAATCAAGAATATTATTTATTTATACAAAAAGGATACCGGTGCATTTACTTTGAGTGTTAGTCCTGCTTATCACTAGAACAAAACCAGAAAACAGACGACCGCTCTCCGGAAATTTGGATATAGAATTCCAGTATTACAGGTAGGAGCATTTTTATTGATTGATTAAGTTAGAAATAACAGCCAGAAAAAAGTATGTGCTGAATGAATTTCCGATTTTTTAATTATTTTTCATATTGTTATATAGTTTGTATAAATTTTATATAAACATTTTAAATTGGATGAATAATTAATTCAAAATTTCTTCATTTACAACGATAATAGAAATTCTAATGGAACCAGTACATAAAAAATTCCCTGACTTTTCCCTGACCTTTTCAAATATTTAAAAAATTCCCTGACATTTCCCTGACTTTTTGCCTAAATTTTCAAATTCCCTGACTTTTCCCTGTTTTCCAGGTTTTCCCTGACCCGTAGGAACCCTGTTGAAATATCTCGTTAAATTTGGGTATTGCCATTGAAAAAAAATGAAGTTTGGATTCGTTTTAATATGTAGATGCCCCCTAAGAAAATTTTATATACGTCATTTAAAAGTAGACTATTTCCAATCGTTCGGTACCAGTAACTTTCGTCTACGATAATTTGTTGAGGAGTTAGTAAGGGGTGTTTACTTTTTTTCCACGACTGTACATTGTTGCCATAATGACACTCTGTGCAACGCTACATTGTTTTGGCAATTTTTCAGAAAATATTTGTGATAAAATAGAAGTCATATATACCGTCCGAAGGGTAATTTTCTGACGAACAAATGATATGCGACACGTTTTCAGCTACATGCAACAAGTTCCATGTTATTTAGCAAAATGTTTTGAATTATTATTTTTTTTTTAAATTTATAAATTTTTGTTGTATTATGAACATAAACAATGATGTCAAATATGCCGTTGGAAAGCGCGTTTTCTCTGGATTAATAAACACTAAAAATATGGGTTAATATCAAAATGTTAATCCGAGTTCTATAGAGAAATGTAGAAGCACTTCTCAAAACTTTGACGGCCATATTGATTACGTCATCATCGCCGCTAGAGGGCCAGGAAAATTTGCGTCCCGGGCTTTTTGGACTAGTCTATCTATATACTATCTGAGTCCAAAGTGGCGCATTGGTTGCCAGATGTGAAATATTTTGGTATAATTTTAAGCTAACTCACCCCACTATATGCAAAGATGGCACCATTGATTTCCAATCCTGAAATTGCTTCGATGTAAAAAATACCTCTCTTGTGCTGATTGCCTATTATCCCGATGATTATTTCTAAGCGAATTCTCGAAATTTAGTACACTAGTCCGAATGTGTGTGCGCAACTTGGGAAAAAATATTGGAGCGGCTTAAGGCACTTAGGGGCGCGAAGTTTTCCGTGGACGAGGGCGCACCGGCCCTCGGGCCAGTCCGAGCCTGAGCATATGGCTAATACGAAAGCATCGCTTTTAATAAATTCAAAACTTTATTTGAATACATTAATATTTTTTATATAAAAATGCTGTTTGGTGTTACTAGTGGCTATTCCAAAAACAATATATTAAATTTAAAAAATATATATTAGAATTTTCAATAAAAAAATCATCTATCTACATATATATTTCTCTTATGTGGCGCTAAAATAGGACTGAATTTGTTGCTTGACATTTGGCAACAACCTCAGTAATGCAATTAATTTGCCTTATTGCATTCCACCAATCAGAAGCGTGATTTTACCACTGAAACTCGTGTCATATTTAAAAGAAAAATTTCAATGGTATAAAATGTAAACATATTAAAACAATTCCGTTTATTTATGCACTAATCGCGTAAAAGCAGAACACAGATTACTGACTGAGAAATATTAAGTAATGTGTGTAAATAAAATGACAGTGAATAACTTGTCATAGTAAGCAATATGTAAAACAAAATGTTTCGATGAAGATAATGACGTCATTCGGAAAACACAAGATGCATTTTCATCCATGAATTAAAATATTTTACTATAACTGCGTCAGTGATGATGTCATATTCCTGCACTTAAATAAATTGGACTCTTCAATATTTAAAGATTCTTGGTATACACAAAACAAAATACTTCTGAAAATTACATAATTTCCAATTAAAATGAATATTTAATGAAACTCAGGAATTTTAAAAGAATTGCTTAAATGATGCTCTAATCTCAGAAGGGATGAATGGTTCTGATGGTGAAAATGATGTCATATTTGAAAGAAAGGATTCATTCTCACATGGACTCCAAAAGTATAATGGCACAGGCACACGGTAAAATTGTTTGAAACAACCGATTTCTGGAAAAGTTTTCCATAGTGTGAAGGAGTCACATCCTGGAAAATTTAACAGCAAAAGAAAGGAAATGCAGAGGAACAGTTTGTTAGGAACTCCCAATGACGTCATGAGCTTTAGAGTTTATATATAACCTGAAATATTTTACTAAGATGATGTCATATTCACTGGCCTTTACATCTAATTCAACAAATTAAAATTCAGAGCAGGAGCTGTTTTTAAACATAGTATGATCTTTTGGCAGATGTAAGAATAACAATGGCCATTGGTTTGTTTTATGGTCACATGATGCATTCAGAAAATCAGCTTTTTGATCAAGTTTCTTTGAGACACATCAGGAAACGTGTTGTTTGCGTTTTGTTATCTTGCCAAGTGTCAGAGATATTGTATTTGTCACGTCGAATGAGTATTAGATAATGTTTGTTGAATTATATTGAACTACTATCTTGGTATCAGGTAGTGTTTTCCCAAGAGTTTTGCAAAATAAATTTAAGCCATGCTGTACAATATTATGCGCAGTGAGTTTTAAATTAATTGTGTTCCAAGGTATTTTTTTCAGTTAATTATTTTACAGTTGAAAAATTGGTAAATTTCATAAGTTAAAAGGATTTATGATAGTACTCATTATGTCTAGAGTTGCTGCAAAAAGTGATGAGCACATGGGGATGCGTAGTGGTCACAATATGAATTGTGTCGCAATTCACGGGAGTTGGCCAGTGTTAGTAAGCAGGGGGAGGAGCTCCCAAGTATTCTATAACTTGGGAAGGTCAGGTTGCATCACCTAGTTTAAATAAACTAAAGGGTAAAATTGCACAATTTAAAAGAATAAACAATAAAACTTACTTTTCCTTGTGGCCTTTGTAGGAATAAATGGTATGTAACAGCTGCCCAAGAAAGTAAGGCCAAAGATACAATTAAGACAAAAGTCCTTCTACGCATTGCCAGGAAGCACTGGCACTTTATTCATTATCTGTAAGCAAATTAACTATTTAACGTACTTACAACAATTACATACAGCAGTATTATTCCTAAATATTTGATTAAAAATCTTATCAAGATTGTAAAAACAAAATTATGAAAAATAATTTAATAATTTGATCATTTAAAATCAGTACCTTTCAACAGGGGTTAAATAAACAAACAGAAAAACAATAAAAATACATTTAAATTATTATACTTGAACCATTTTAAATTTACACATAGATTTCACATCGTGAAAATGAAGAAATTTTAAATAAATTTGTAATTTTTTTTCTGTCACACAGTGGATTAGCCATTCTCGTTAGTTCCTTGTTAGTCCACATTGACACCACAGTATACTTAAAAAAAGTGGAAAGGGGCTGATGGGGTTATTACCCTCTTTCCAAAATAGTTGAAAATGAAATGGAAAAATAGTGCTGATTTTTTTTATCTTTTTCTATGAGATTTTTTTTTTCTGCAATGCAGCGGTTCTCTTAGGGTTGCCAGATTTATCTCAGAAAAAAAACGAAGATTTTGATTGACACTAGTTAATTTTGGTTTTATAACACTATCGTCCGTCTTTCTTATACCATTACAAAACTATGTTGAATGTGCCAGTAATGTTTCCAGTAAGAAATGTATACCGGGTGTCCTAAAAAGGACTGACTGATTTTAAAATTCAATAACTTGCGAACGGTGACAAATAATTAAAAAATTCTTGCAGAAGTGTTATGCATAAGGTCAAAAGTTTTTTTACAGTGATTTTTGGTTTTAGTTTGAATTACAAACAATAGATGGCACTGCGATCAACAGACACAAAATTCAGGACCGATTTTTGGTCCTTCGGGACCCACTCAATACATTTTAATCTCCTTTTTCCGCACGGAAGAAGAGATCGGCCAAAAAAAAAACGAGCCTGTATTTAGTGCCTATTGCTTACAGCAGCATCTATTGTTTGTAATTTGAACTAAAATCGAAAATCACTGTAAAAAAACTTTTGACCTTATGCATAACCCTCCTGCAAGAATTTTTTAAATATCTGTCACTGTTTGCAAGTTATTGAATTTTAAAATCAGTCCTTTTTAGGACACCGGGTATGTATATATAACACTGGCGCTCGGCTAACCGAAAATTGTTTAAAAAGAGGTTATATTAATTAATTGGTTTAACCATTATTTTCCAACTGTATTTATATTACATTACTATTAATATTGTTTAATTAAATTTGCAGTCAAACATCTTACAACCAGTGTTCTGTTACACATCTCCCTTTTTTCAGGTTTCCCCCAGCAAATTATAAAACTTTAATAATAGTTAATTTTATTAATTTAAAATCATATTGTTTCTATTTGCATTCCCCAACCCTCTCATAATTAAACTAATTTATTACTTTTATTTTTATCAGTTACAGAAAGGCTATCAATATTTCAATAATAATTTATTAAATTCACTTTCCCACAGACTTTTAACATCACCGTTTTGATACTTTCTGGTAATAAAAAAACAAAAAAATGTAAATGAATCATCCTTTAACATGCTTTCTCAGGTTGTAACTTACTGCCACACCTCAAATTTTCCTGTAACAGTCAATGCCGCATTCAGTTAACAGCATTTTAGCTCTTGTTCATACACCTGTATTTATATCTGTTCTTTATAGATCCACCACTTTGACTATTAGAAAGTTTCCCAGATGTTTTTTAGTAATGTAATGTATCCAAGCTTTGCCACTCCTAGCCACAAGAATTTTGTATCAAGCAACCCTAAAACTTCTGTGTGTGGTGACTTAACCAATGCTAAAACACTTCTAATTCATGCACCAAATGCTTTGTCTAATTTATTTATTTTTTGTTGAAAGGGAGAAATTTTAATGGAAACTTGAAATTTCTACGACTCATAAGTGAGAGATGCATTTAACGTTACAACGCATAAAAAAAATAATAACAACACTGTGTCGCTATATGTTTATCCGGGTCTATCAAAAATCGACATATAACTAAGGGAGATGCATGAAAGAAGCAGCGTATAAGTGAGAGATTACTGTATTTATCAGTAGTCAGTTTTGGGTTACTTACAAAACAGACCAGCTGGAGTGATCCCAGAAATGTAGCACGGCAGCACGCACTGCAGATTATTTTAAAGCTTGCGGATTAATCCACCAGCTTAAAAAATAGCTGAAATTTACTTTAAATCTCTAGATTTATGGTACTTGTTATATCCTTTTATTATATTTTCTTTATAAATGCAGATTTTGCTTATTTTATGGGTTTCTGTTATTTCTTATGATAGTAAGCTTAGTCTAACATTGTTAGGCCGCAGACAAATTTTAGTTTGCTGCAGAATGACACAGAAAATTGGGAGTGATTAAAACTTCAAAATGTGTTACCAAGTAGTACAGTATTAAACTTATAGTAATTATATATTATAAAATCGTTATATATAAAAAAAAAAATTCAATGTTACTTTTCTAAAGACAAACTTATAAAGTAGTTTATTTTAATTAATTTAAATGTAAAATAGTAAAGAACTGAAAATATGTGTTTATTTAAAAATTAAACAGTCATTATTGAATTTGTTATCCATTTTTTAACTCCAATTTTAATTATATAAACATCTATGATTATTGGTTGTCAAAGTAATAAAATATAAAAGTTGTATATAAATTTACGTTTTGCTTTTGTTTGAGACTTATACACACTCTATATAAGTATGCTTGCTTGTTAGAAATGTTTCTATAAATGTATGATTAATTAATAATTACATATATTTGGATAGTATGTATTAATGACCTTAAATATATATATTTTTTTTCGACAGTTTTGTTTTTGGCCGAAACTTCGGTCATAAAAACTTGTTTCGGTCGAGCACCAATTACTAATAAGAAACATTATAACTAATAAAACAAAGTTTCTTCGCATATGAATATCATTTTATGATTTTTACACAGACAAAAGTGTAGCAATACTAATTACTAATTTACACAAATTTTTAAAAGGCTACAAACAGGTATGTACATTAGATACAATTCTTGTTTATAAAAATGCATATATAACACAATATTGTAAAGATAACAAGATAATACAACTTTAATTGTAACAAGTATCAAGGAAGATGAAAAAGTAAAACATAGCAAGGGATGTACGGTCTCAGTTTCCTCCAGTTTTAGGAAGGTGTGCACTCTGCCTACGCACTGATTTGAAAAATAGCACTTTTTTACCCCTCATAAAAAAAATAACACCCTCCTTGTCCCTCAGGCAAATAAACTGCTTGCATAGTAAAAGCTGACTCAATGCTGTGTTTTTAAACGGTTGCCTTGACTTTTAAGTAATAAAAGTGTCTTTAAAAAGTCAAAAGTGCCCTTAAGAATATAAAAGATGACCTTATAAATTTTAAATGTGTTCTTAGAAATCTAAGAAGTGCCCTTTTCCCACTAGCAGGCATCTTGTTTCTTTTTAAAGCTGTAGGAAACTGTATAATTTATAGATCCAATACAGCCTCCTTATTAAAAAAAATTGTATAAAATTGTGCAAGTTCATACTTTTAACATCCAACTTACTAAGAGAGGGAAAATACAGTGAAACTTCTTTTAAAGGACACCCCTATTCAAGGGCCACCTCTATTAAAGGCCAATATTTTTAGAAACAGAATTTTTTCCCATAGACATACTGCTAAATTTACTCCTATTAGCGGCCACACCTACCTCTCATAAAGGCCATTTTTTTTTTCACATGTGCATTAAATCCTAAACAGGTGTATTGAATTCCTGAACCAAAAGATAAGAATTCGGCAAACATCTGTGTTTGCAACAAAGAAGGCAGGGGATGGGGAGGATTTAGTAACACAATGAAGGACCACAAACTTTTTCACAAGTGAGACAAACAGGTGTTCCTCACACTTTGTTTGACCTTTCAACCTGTAGGGGTTGGGTTGCAGGAGAAACTCGACCCTTTGTTGTGGGTACACAGAGGATAACAGGTTATCTAGAAAAACTGATTCCACATTTACTAAAATTGTGAATGCATATTGAAGCACAATTTTTATACTTTTCAGGAAAATGCTAAAAGAAATAAACTAATATCTCATTCTAAAGCATTAATAAATGATGCAAATTTAAGTAATTTGTTCCATAAAGTAAAAGAATCATTAGAAACCAAATTTGTCTCCGAAAAAATTATGAAAAATAAACGAACTTCAGTAGAAATTTTTTTCAATCATGTATACAGTTTGAAAATGCAAATAAAAAGTTTTTTCACCTACATCCTATATAGATTTTGATTTCCTTATATTAGTTGTTTTTTTTAATCACCCCTATTCAAGGGTCAATTTTCAATGGAACGGCAGGTGGCCCTTACAGAGAGGTTTCACTGTATAAGTTTTAAAAGAAATTTTTGTACAGAACTTTCACTTCACACATAAAATAAATAAATAAATCTCATTGAGCTTAATTTGCACAGTGTGATCTCAGACCTCTTATACGCACTTTCCTTGTTACAGGCTAAGAACATTATTTAAATTAAAGCAAAAGATTATTAAACAGCGATAAAAAATAAACTTATCAACATGGAGATTAAAAATTTATTTAAAAGATTGTGTTTAATGCAATAAATATATTTTTACTTCAGTACATTTTTATTTCATGCGAGATTCCTTTTATATTATTGTTACCTACCTTTGATAATCTATTGCCTACTTTTCACATTATCTAAGAATTAATTTGTAAAAGTGAATAAAAGTTAAATTTTCTTGAGAATTTAAAAAAAGAAAAGAACTGAACGTTTTCTTGAAATTTAAATGGATAACAGAAAAGGGAAGATAATTTTCAAATGTTTTAGAAATAGAATTGTGTAATTATGTTTATCAATATCAAATATCTAAGGCTAATGCATACACCAAATACAGTATTTAAATAAATCGTATCCAGAAGATTATTAATTACAAATTAATTTTCTTATTATTTTGCTCATTTAATGCATAAAATAAACACATAAAAATAATTATAAATAAAGTAACGTACACAATAACATTTGATTCTTCGGACAACAAAATAACAAAACCGTAAAAAGAATAAGAGTAAGTATTACCGATTACGTTCTTCAAGTTCCATCCCAATAAGTATCTAAACAATATACTGATTAATTATGTGAAATATTTAACTTTAAATTTCTTTTTAATATTATAAGAAAATTCATGTACGAATTTTTGAAGGAAATCGCGCAACTATATCGAAGCAACATGTATCTAATGGGAATGCCTTGAAAAATTAACATTTAGTGACAGAGGTTTCAGAAAAAAAAGAAAAAGAAAACTTTGTGCTCTTTAAATTTCCATTGCACGACAGCCTACAATGTTGCAAAACAGACGTTCACAACCGCCATGCAAGCTGCGTGACATCCTAATGGCCACTTCCATTCAACAATTCTAAATAACAAAAATTTCTTGATTAAAAAAAAAAAATAAATAAATAAATAAATAAATAAAGAAACATATAAATATAGATAGATAAATAAAATACAGAACACAATTTTTGATAAGCATGTTATAAGCATAAAACTCAATAAGTAGAGAACTTTTATGAATCAGAATAGCTTATTTATTGGTCGAGAGGATTTTGCTAAACATTTTGCGTTCTTGCTATCTTGGGTCTTGGGACTTCGCAGCCTTCGGTACCATAGGCGTAGCGTCGGGGAGGGGGGGGGGGTCATGTGCCCCCCAACCTCCTGCACCCCTGGCGCCAGAACAGATAGTGTAGGGGTGTAAGGGGTGCCAACTGAAGATTTTGTTTTGTCTTTAGATACAAAAATGTATAAGTATATATATTGAATTTGCATAAAAATGTCTCACAGCCGGAAAATCCAAAAGGAAAACTGAACCAAATGCATTAAAATTTACAAATATATAAAAAGGTTAATGTATAATAGAAGACTGCAAATGAATTAGAAAAAAGAGCTGTTTTCTTAGGCTATTCCTTTCTCCAATTCCAAATGTACCATGTATCTTCTATCATTTAAATCTCTTCCTGTGTCAGGAGAATCACTAACATTTTCCAAGGTTAGTCTCTACTCCTCTGTTCTGTGTGAAACTATCCCTCACCGATAATTGCCAAACGCCAACCGATTTCCCTGGGGGGGGGGGGGGTTGCAAATGGGGCATGTGCCCGGACGTCAGAATGAAAGGCGAAGGGGGCACCAAATGAAAATTTCGTTTGACTGTGATTTTTCTGATGAAAAGATTCCATGAAGGCTGTTTAATTTTTTTATCTTTCTTCCTGCGCAGAGTTGAGCTTTCTTTTTTTCCCATCTTGATATGGGCAAGGTCAGATGGCTGCCCGAGACAATGAAAACAAACAGGAGAAAGAGTCAGGGCCGAAACTAAGGGGAAGCAGAGGGGGCATATGCGCTGGGCACCATATAAAGGGGACGCCAGATTAAAATTTGGTAAAAAAAATAGTCGAAAAATCAAAAAGAAAAGTTGAGTAAAGTGCATTAAAATTGTCAAATAGATAAAAGAGTCGCCTACAATAAACAAGACAGCAAATGAATAACCCCATTATTTTTCTTATAATTACTTTTTTACATGCATATCACCATATCTGGCCTTAGAAGGGGCGAGGTCAGGTGACTGACTGAGACAATAAAAACCAAGCGGTCGAAAATTCACAAAATGAAAAGTAAAAACTTAATAATTTTGTTGTTGTTGTTTTGAGTCACACATAAATTTGAAAATTAGCATTGGGTTGAGGAAAGTATGTAGATATATCAATCCATAAATAAGAAGAATGGTATAAGCGATAATTCTACAAAACTGGTGTAGATAGTACAGGAAGATGTTTTACAATACTGGAATTCATTTTATGTCTACAGTAAAGCCTGGTTTTTTAGTTCCTAAACCAATGTGACTCATATCACTATGATATTAAAGTGCCTCAATAACTTGTAATGCTACAACAACAGTAAAATTTGGAAAAATGAAATCTGTCTATAATGGAATCTTGTCTTAAATGAAAAAAAAAAAACTACATGGTTCCAACAGAAAGAATACCAACAGTTATCCCAGATAGCATGAACAATTGCAGCAAGATTAATTTTTTCTTGATATTTTCTTGTCACGACAAATTTGAAGTAATAATATTGCTGCAAGGACACTACTAGGTAGACGGAATATAATCAATCGCTTTCTTGCAACGCAACTTTGCTCTAAACCTGATACAACACTGTCATAAAATAACGACGTAAGCGAAAAATTCCTTTTGTTGGGAGGAGAACAGATATAAACGCGCATGCGCGGAAATTTGACAAAGACAAAATTACAACACTTCTTTATTGAATCCCATGAAGCAGCGCCATTGGATTAGCGTTCAAGTAAAGAACCCAGATATAAAGATATTTATTATTTTAATTATTCAAATGTGATTCAGATATTTTTGTATTTTCTCTGTACAAACTACTACTTACTTCGTACAGAAATTCTAATAAATTAAAAAGTTATGTTTATTTACTGAGGAATGCTTACATTTTTTTAAATAGTTTGGTTTTGGTCCATGTTAAGGCATTATTGAAAATTTTAATTTTTAAATGAATTTTTCTCAACTTTAAGGGGAATTTCTAAGACATCGTTTTAATTAATGTTTGCTTTTTTTCTTGCTCACGCCGATCGAGCAGTGTTGAATTCAGATATTTTTCTCCGGAAGCAATTTCTTCGGCTCTGGGGGGGGGGGGGGGGACATTTTAGAGATTCGGTGTGGAAATTGCTTATTAAAAAGCATAAAATCTCAAACCTTCCGGGGGGAATGCCCCTCCTCTTGAATTCAGCAGTGCGTTCGAATGTATTTTTAAGTTTAAATTATCTTTTCATGGTCATTAAAACCTTTTCTCTATATAAATATTAAGTATCTTAAACAGTTTCTTAGTGTGCTATTCTCCATGCTTCTTATCATGTACTTCTATTGTATCACTATTTTCTAATTTTTATTAAAGTTATTAACAGTATTTCCTTCCGGCGTCAGTTTTATTTAATTCTTTAAAAAAATTTGCGGAATTATATTTATTCAGATTTAAGAATAGGGAAATTTCAATTTTAAAATGAGTTTTTTTTTTCCTTCTGGAAGTTAATAAGTTTTAGCAATATATTCCACTCTGGCCAAAAAGAAATGAAAATAAATTATATTTTCTTTAATAAAATTATATATGAAATTAAGATTGAGGGTGTGTGTTTATACTCATCTAGGTTTGCTTTGCAATGGTTATGTACATGGACCATTTATTTTTAGATAATGTTTTTAATTACCTTCTAAGAATTAGAAGGGAATAAGCAACTAATTGAGAATTGGCGAGTCTAATAAAACTTCTAAACAAATTAAGGTATTAGAAGTAAAATTCCAACTAGGCGAAAAATGTCCGGACCAGGATTCGAACCCGGGACCTCCTGGCTGAAGCCGCCAGTGCTCTGCAATCTGAGCTATCCCGAACGATTCTGGTCGAACTATTTCACCCAGCTAACCTTGATGATTACAGCATCTGGTCTGAAACCTGGTTCAGCTCAACAGAATAAATCTCAGGTAATGGAACTCCAGAAATCGCTGGATACGAAATTACACTAGATTAATATTAACATAATTATTCTAATTGTTTGCGGCTTCAGTCAGGAGGTCCCGGGTTCGAATCCTGGTCCGGACATTTTTCGCCCAGTTGGAAATTTACATCTAATATGATTTGTTTACCAATTAGAATAATTGTGTTAATATTAATCTAGTGAAATTAAGGTATATTATTGGAAGTTATTGGGGCTTACCAGGTAGTTGAATGGTTAGCCCTGTGGCCTCCGATTCAACTATGTCGGGTTTAATTCCTGCGGGTGTGGTAGCGTATTTGTGGCAGTGGCGTACCCAGGATTTTATTTCGGGGGGGGGGCTGACTTAAATTTTCATAATGTTCTAAATCTTACGAAACACGTTGCATTGTGTTATAAACAGAAATCATTTTTGTCAATAATGCCGTAGCCAGGGGGGGGGGGGGGGTGCAAGGGTGACTTTGTTCCGAATTTTCCGAAAATTTGAAAAATTCGGTCATCAGTCCGAAAATTTGGACTTAAAAAATTATCGCGATTTTTGACAAATGGTCGCCGAAAAAAATCAATTTCGTCAATCGTTCGCAAAAAAAAATCAATTTCGTCAATCGTTCGCAAAAAAAAAAAAAAAAAAAAAAATCAATTTCGTCAATCGTTCGCAAAAAAAATCTCCAATTTCTTTAAAGGATCAAGGAAAAAACCGGAATTATGTCATACGGCCGCAGATAAAATGCGAAGTTTGCCAAAGGATCGCGAAAAAAAAGTCAAATTTCGTAAAATGATAGCGGAGAAAACGTGAATTTCGTCAAATTATTCTAGAGGAAACGCTAATTTCGTCAAAATGAGCACAGAAAAAACCAGAATTTCGTCAGAAGGCCACAGAAAAAACGCGAATTTCATCAAAAGGTCGCGGAAAAAACGTGAATTTCGAAAAAAAGATCGCTAAAAACACGCATTCTGTCAAAGGGCTGCGAAAAAGAAGCTAATTTCGTAAAGGATCGCAAAAAACGCGAATTTCGTCAAAGGGACACGGGAAAACGTGAATTTCGTCAAAAGGCCACAGAAAAACGCAAATTTCATCAAAAAGACGAGAAAAAGCGCGAATTTCGACAAAAAGCCGCGAAAAAACGCAAATTTCGAGGAAGGATTGCGCAAAAACGCGAATTTTGTCAAATGACCACAGAAAAAACGTGAATTTCGTCAAAGGACCATAGAAAACTGCAAATTTCGACAAAGCATCGCTAAAAAACACGCATTCCGTAAAAGGGAAGCTGAAAAAACACGAATTTCGTCAAAGGGACACAGAAAAACGTGAATTTCGTCAAAAGGCCGCAGAAAAACGCAAATTTCATCAAAAAAGACGGGAAAAAAACGCAAATTTCGTCAGAGAGCCGCGGAAAAAACGCAAATTTCGACGAAGGATTGCATTAAAAAACAGGAATTTTGGCAAATGACCACAGAAAAAAACGCGAATTTCGACGAAGGATTGCGTAAAAAAACGTGAATTTCGGCAAATGACCTCAGAAAAAACGTAAATTTCCTCAAAGGGCCGCAGAAAAAACGCAAATTTCCTCAAAGGGCTGCAGAAAAAACGCAAATTTTGGCAAAGGATTGCTAAAAAAAGTATGCATTCCGTCAAAGGGAAGCGGAAAAAACACGAATTTCGTTAAAGGATCGCAAAAAAAGCATGGTCACAAAGAAGGGCCACAGAGAAACGTGACTTTCGGCAAAAGACTGCGGAAAGAAGCGAATTTCGCCAAACAGCAGCGAAAAAACAAAAAAAAACACGACCATTTCCATAAAAAAAACGCGAATTTCGTCAATGAGCCGCGAAATTTATCAAAAAGACGAGAAAAAAGCGAATTTCGTCAAAAAAGCCGAGAAAAAAACGCAAATTTCGACGAAGGGTTTCGTAAAAAACGCGAATTTCGGCAAAAGTTCACGAAAAACTCGAATTTCATCAAAAACTCGCGGAAAAAACGCAAATTTTGACAAAGGATCACGGAAAAAAAAACGCGAATTTCGTCAAAGGGTCGCGGAAAAAAGCTAATTTTGTCAAAAGTTCGGGGAAAATTCAAATTTCGTCAAAGCGTCGTGATAAAAACCTGTATTTCATCAAAGGATCGCGTTAAAAACACATACAAATATCTGTGTTTATTATTATATGTATAGTTTTTAAACTGAGATAATATGCTGAACTTTTTAGAAATCTGGTTAACCCGAACCCACTCAGCCTGAAATTGACCTGAATATAAACAGAGTTAACCCAAACTACAACAAAAATAATTAGCAGCAGGAAGGGATTACCTCTCCTTTCCCCCTTTGCTGTAACCTTTCAAAAAATTTGCTGAGAATTTCAGATTTTTTTTTTTTAACTCAGACTCAAATCTGGGGGGAAGGGGGGGGGGGCACGGGTCCGATCCTGAGACCGTCCCACGTCGAAATCTGTTGAAAAGTGTTACTGGTTTTTTTTTTTTTTTTTATATATACTTTCATTTAAAAGAAAGTCATTATAACATAAAATCTATAAAATTGTTCTTCCAATCCCCGAAACTAAATTCTGGCTACGGTTCTTGTTTAACAATAAATTAATATTGTAACAAACACAAAATATTTTTTGTATACACAAAATATTTTCATACACATGTATAAAATAAAGACTTTGTTTATTATTTGTGCATTGCACAAGTAATAAGAAGGACTTTAAACCGTTCCAGATGAAAAATACTGGCTGCAAAGTTAAGACAGAATAGGAAGATAAGTGGGGGGAGGGGACATTACCGAACTCCAAAGATGTCTTTGCAGTCAAACAAGAAGTCACTGTGTATCTTACAGATACGAGGAAGTAATCGAGTGTTAAAAACAAAAGTTAATGAATATCATTCACAGTCAGCTCTTCCGCACATATATAGTGTGCCTGACTTCCGACTTACCAAAATTCTGAAGGGATTAGCTAAGGTGTCATTATGCACTAATATGGGACTAACAAGAAAGACAAGTGCGATGCATGACAAATATATATATAATTGAATTGATCTAAAAAGTAAGAAGTAAACTTTTTTTACCATTTAATCTGACTGTTTTGGCAGGTAAAAGAGGTTTAGTCCCTTCAACCCTCCGCACCCCCATATTTCGGTGTGGCATGGAGATGCGACTGAAAAATGAAAGTTAATAAGCTACTATTACAGTCAACTCTTCCGCACCGGATTTCAGATTTAGACGAAATCGACTTGAGATTAGCTGTGGTGTTACTGTGCATTAACATACCCCGCTTTGACAATCTTGGCGCCCGCCGACTATGGGAAAAATTAAAAAAATCCTTAAATTAAACTACTTTTAGATTTGTCGAATTTATTTGTAGGTCTCTTGAACTCAGTATATATGTTTTCATTTATCGAGTAAAACAGTGATTTCAGTCATTTGAAAATGGATTTTGTGGTCTCAAGTAAATTTGGTAGCAGGACTGAGGAGGATATTGGATTAACAGGAAAAACAAATTCGTGGCATGCCAGAAAATAAAACAAATTTATCTGAAAAAGAAGGAATATCAGCCCTTTTTTCATTTCACTGCGATCTCTTCAGAGGTGGAATGGAGCTGTAACGTCATAAACCCCGTCCCCATCGAATCCTTTGGTGTATGCTGGGGCATCACTGTGCACTAATATATGGGACTAACCAGAATAGCTGCGTCGCAGAAAAAAAATTAATCTCAAAAGAAAGAAAAAAACTGGAAATTTTTTTTTCATTTCATATTTGATTATTTCGGAAGAGTAAGTAACCCCATCAGCCCCTTCCCCTCATTGGGTATACTGTGGTGTAACTGTCCGTTGATATGAGACTAGCCAGAACGTGTAGTTCGTTGTATTGCAGAAAACAAGTGCATTACAAATTCATCTGGAACAAAAAGAAAAATATCAGCCTTTTTTCATTTCATTTTCGACTATTTTGGGAAGGGGCTGTAACCCATCACCCCCTTTCTACTTCTTTCGGTATAATGCGGTGTCACTGTGCACTAATATGGAACTAAAGAGAAGAGAGTGTCTAGTCTGTTGAATAATAGGAGAAAAAAAATACAAATTTATCTCAAACAGAAAGAAAAAAAAGCAATATTTTTTTATTTCATTTCCGACTATTTCGGGAGGAGGGGGCTGTAATTCCATCAGCCCCCTCCCATCTTTGGGTATGCTGCGATGTCAATGTGGACTAATATGGTGTTAACGAGAATAGCTATTTCGCTGTATGGCAGAAGAAAAATTACAAATTTATCTCAAACAAGAAGAAAAAAAACAGCCTTTTTTTTCATTTCATTTTCAACTATTTAGGAAAGGGACACCCCATTAACCCCTTTCACCTCTTTGGGTATAATGTGGTATCACTGTGCACTAGTATGGAACTAAAGAGAAGAGAGCAGCTAGTCTGTTGAATGATAGAGGAAAAATACAAATTTATCTCAAACAAAAAGGAAAATATCAGAACTTTTTCATTTCATGTTCGAATTTTTGGGAGAGGGCTGTAACTCCATTAACCCCCTTCTATCTTTTCGGGTATAATGTGATGTCACTGTACACTAATATGGAACTACAGCGAAGGGAGCGGCTAGTCTGTTAAATGATAGGGGAGAAAATGCAAATTTATCTCAAATAGACAGAAAAAAATCAGCTCTACTTTTTCATTTCATTTTCGACTATTTCCAGAGGAGGAAGTTGTAATTCCATCAGCCCCCTCCCCATCTTAGGGTATGCTGTGATGTCAATGTGGACTAATATGGTGTTAACGAGAATGGCTATTTTACTGTATGACAGAAGAAAAAATACAGATTTATCTTTAAAAAGTAAAGAAAAAACACATTTTTATTTAATTTTTCGCGATTTCTGGTTGGGGGGGAGGGGGATGTAACCCCATCAACCCCCTTTCTCTTCTTTGGTGTCAATATGGACTAATACGGAACTAAAGCGAAGGAAGCGCATAGTCTGTTGAACGATAGGGGAAAAATGCAAATTTATCTTGAACAGACAGAAAAAATTCAGCACTATTTTTTCATTTCATTTTCGACCATTTCGAGAGGAGGGGGCTGAAATTCCATCAGCCCCCTAACTAATATAACCTGAACTAATATGGTGTTAACGAGAATGGCTATTTTGCTGTATGGCAGAAGAAAAAATTACAGATTTATCTTTAAAAAGTAAGAAAAAAACACTTTTTCATTTAATTTTTTGACTATTTCGGGAGGAGTAGGGGGGGGGGGCTATAACCCCGTCAGCCCCTCTTTCTCTTCTTTGTTGTCAATGTGGACTAATATGGGACTAATGAGAAGGGTTTGTCCGCTGTATAATGGAAAAAAAATTTAAAAAATTCCATAAAAGAAAGACGAAAAATCAGCACCTTTCTATATCACTTTCGAAATTTTCGGGGGGGGGGGGTGCTGTAGCCCCATCAGCACCCCCCCTTGGGTACGCCACTGATTTGTGGTGATTTGGAATCTATTTTAAACTATAAGTCCTTGTTTACTCGGACTATATAGCATAAAAATGTCAAGCATTTGACAAACCTCCGATTATATGGAATCCTGCACAAAACTCGCACAACCTTCAAAAGTACGACTAGTAAAGGCATACAGATAAAAAATATACAATCAAAAATTTAGTAGAAATGCGGCAACTAGTGACCATTCACCAAAGTTTGGGAAGAATTTCATTTTGATACTAAAAATGAATATTCGATGAGTACTTAAAAAATAAAGTTCTTTTATCATGTTTTGGGGCATTTTTAACTCAGGGAGCGGGAGGGGCAAACTAAAAATTTTTTAAGTATGTTAAAAGACAGCTATCGTTTATTATGTTCTTTTTTTTTAATCGAATCATTACTATTTGTAAATTGATACGATCATTTGTTACATAGTTACAAGTTTTATGAATACGAAGTCGAAAACTATAATTTGGTGCAAGTACCGTAGGTTTTTACAGCAGCAACTGATAACCATTCAAGAAAATTTATCTGGTAAGATCTGGTAATTTTGGCACTAGAAATGGAGACACGATGAGTCCCCCCAAAATAAAGTTGTTTCATCGTGGGGTTCTTTTTGAGGAAGAGGGGGGACTTTAACACGGCATGGGCGAACAGAACTTATTTTTAAAATGTCAAATGGGGTATCGTTTGTTATGAATTTTTTTTATTCTGAATCAAATGATATTGCACGCAAGCCGATACGATCATTGTTTACAAAGTTAGGCCAGGTTATAAGTAGTGGATTTTGGTAAATTTAATGACTTTGAAATAAGCTCAAAATTATCCTGATTTTGATTATTGCTATTTTGAAGACATTTAATAGTTTTGAGATGACTTAATATGATATAAAAAACTCTTTTTAAGCGTAAAAAAAATGTGACAAAACTACGCTAAAAAATAAAATATGATTTTCCACTTTGCATTGATAAAATCTTTTCTGTAACTTTCTTATAAATGTTCGTATCGACTTCCCGATAATGTTATTCAAATACATACAAAACGATATCCCACTTGACCTATTTAAAAAAAGTTGAATTTTGCTCCCTCGAGCTACTAAAATGCCCCCCCCCCCAAAAAAAAAAAAAAAAACACGGTGAAACAACTTTACATTTTGGAGACTCTTCGGATCTTAATTTGTAGTGCCAAAACGAGGTTTGTCTCAAGCTTTCGTGAATAGCAATCACTTGTTGCTGTAAAAACCTATTTTACCCGTAAAAGACTTTGTATAAATAAAACCTGCCATAACTTTGTAAGAAATGATCGTATTGACTTATGATTTCACCTGATTCGGAATTATAAAAAACATAATAAACAATATCCCATTTCACCTACTTATTTATTTATTTTTAGTTAACCCCCTCCCTGAGCTAACAATGCCCCTTTTGCGCACTAAACATAAAACAACTTTATTTTTTTAGTACTCATTGGATCTTCATTTTTAGTATCAAAACGAAGTTATTCCCAAATTTGGGTGAATGGCCATCTGTTGTCTCAAAAAATCCTATTTTACCTGTGTCCTACACGTAGAATTCAAAGAATTGACAATATTTCAATGAAATTACTACATATTTGCAGCTATACTTGTCATGACAAGATTCCGGGTTTGCAATTCATTTGCAGATGTTCTGACATGACAATATTGCAAATTTACAATGCGTTTGAAAATAGTCTGACATTGCAATATTACTAGTTTGCTATGATTTTGCAGTAAGATTGATGCAACAAGATTGCAACTTGCACGACAACTTGGCTGCAAGTTCAAAGTGTGGTGACTTCGGAGTTTGCATAATCTTGTTGCAGTCTTGTTATGAACTTTCAGACTTGTCATGCTGAGCTTGCTGCAACATTGCAAGTCTGCAAAGTAAGATTGCTGAAAATTTTCTGCAAATTAAAATTGCTATCTGGGATATCTGCTAAGACGGAAACCTGTATAAAGCGGAATTATTTCCGCTTCCTTTCGATTTTTTTTCACAGGTTTTAATGAATAAGTATTTGACAAAACTGGTTACATATTTAAATGTTACGTATTTTATTGTTACACATTTAAAATTTTAAAATAAGTCCGCTAATAGAAACTTTCGTAAATTTCTCTTTGTAAATTTACTTTGCGGAGGAAGGAGGGGTCGCCAAAATCCATGTTTGCCCCGGGTGAAAATATAGCTAATTTCGGCCCTGGAAGGAGTACACAAAGTAAAATGCTTTAGTAAAACCCTTTAAAAGAAAAAAATGAGTGTAGCATTTGCAGTGGTACCGTAAAAAATCTCGCACAGGGCGCCAAGGCCAAAAAAATCCGCCCCTGCCTTTATCCCCCAAAATGATTTTTTCTCTCCTTTTTGCCATTTCTAGGCGTTTTGCCGCCCTAGGCGGAAATAGAAAAAATTCGCTCTGTTCCTTTTGATGCAATTAATTTTGCATTATTTTTGGTGCAAAAATTTGCTCCAAAAATCCTCGAAATTAATTTCTTTGCATTAATTTTGAGGCAATTGCTTTTTGCAACCAACCAGATCCAGTCTTAGAGAGAGGAGGCGAGCTTCGGCGATTGCCCGTGATAAAAAAAACCCCTCACCCAGAGCGCCATGAAGAGTACAGCTGCAGCCGGCCCTGCTTTTACTTTCTCAAATTACATTTCTCATCCTTTTGCCATTTCTAGGTAGGTGACAACTGAAAAATGTCGCCCATGCATTTTACTAAAATTAGTTTTTTTACATTTAGATCCGGCCTCAAAGGGCGCGAGGTCGGGAATTTTGCCAATCGGTAACGAAAAAAATCGCAGATATCAACAATTGGTTGTAGAAAAAAAAAAGTTTTCCAGCAGTCGCAAAAAAAACAAAAAAAAAAAAAAAACAAAAAAAAACTTGTAAATTTTGCCTAATGATTACGAAAAGAAAATCGAAAATTTTGTCAAACTGTCGCGGGAGGAAAAAAAAATACCCGCGAATTTGGTCAAATAGTCGCTCAAAAAAGCGAGAATTTAATCAAAAATCGAGCAAAAGATCAAGAACTTCTTCAGTCAATCGACAAAAGAAAAGACGAATTTCGACAAAAGGTCGTGGAAACATATCCCGAATTACGTCAAAAAATCTCTGAAACAAATACCGAATATCATTTTCGTCAATCAGTTGTAGAAAAATTCACGAAATTTGGCAAAGGATCATGTAAAGAAAATCGTGAATTACATGAAACAATCGGCGGGGGGGGGGGGGGGAAATGCGAACTTTGGTAATTCGTTATCGAAAAAATCGCGAATCTCCTCAAAGGACCATGGAAAAATATCTTGGATTTTATCAAAGGTTGCGGAAACAAATGGCGATTTTCGTCATTCGGTCACGGAAAAATCATCGCAAATTTCGTCAAAAGAAGGCACAAAATATTATGAATTTCGTCTAACGATCAAGAGAAAAAAATTGCAAATTTCGTCAAATGGTCGCGGATAAAAAGACGGCAGGGGTGATTCTGAGTAAAAAAAAAAAAAAAAAAATTCTGAAATTCACAGCAAATTTTCTAAAAGGTTACAGCAGTGGTGGGAAAGGGGAAATCTCCCGGCGATAATTATGCGTTTTTTCGGCAGTCCTTTGGCGAAATTCGCGTTTTTTCCGCGATCCTTCGACGAAATTTGCGATTTTTATCGTGATTCTTTGTTGAAATTCAAGTTTTTCTGCCATCTTTTCATGACATTTACGTTTTTTAGCCATCCCTTGGTGAAATTTGTGTTTTTTTCGCGATCCCTAGAGAAATTTGCGTTATTTCGTGACCCATTGAAGAAATTCGTTTTTTTCCGCGATTCTTTGGCGAAATTAGTTTTTTTCTGCGTTCTTTTGAAGAAATTGGCGATTTTTTTCTGTGAACGATAGCCAAAATTGATTTTTTCGCCGACCATTTCTCGAAATTTGCGAAAATTTTTATGCCTGAATTTTCGGTCTGATGACCGATTTTTAAAAATTTTCGGAAAAATCACAACAGAATCACCCCTGAAAATACGCGACTTTGGTCAAATAATCGCGTAAAAAATCGAGAATTTAAACAAATGACTTCAAGAATGATCAAGAATTTCGTAAGTCGGTTTTAAAAAGAAAATCACGAATTTCGACAAACTATCGTGGAAAAGAATCGCGAATTTCGTCAAATGATATCTGAAACAAACAGCGAATACCATAAATCGGTCGTGGAAAAATGTATGTCGCGAATTTCGACAAGTGGTGACGGAAAGAAAATTTCGACAATCTGTCGCAGAAAAATTCGCGAATTTTGGCAAAGGATCGCGGAAAAAACTCATGAGTTCCGTGAAACGATCGCCGGAAACAAAAACGCGAAATTTGGCAGAGGATCACGAAAAAAAAAAAAAATGTGAGTTCCGCGAAACAATCGCCCCCCAAAAATCGGGAAATTTGCAATAGGTCAAAGGAAAAAATGCGAAATCTCCTTCAACGATCGTAGCAAAAGATAGTGAAACGATATAACTATTTTCGTCAATCCATTGGGGGGAAAAATCGCGAATTTTGCAATTCGTCGCGGAAAAAATTGCGAATTTCCTCAAACAACCGTAAAAAATATCTTGAATTTTAGCAAAGGTCGCGGAAACTAATGGCGATTTCCGTCATTCGGTCGCAGAAAAATGATCGCAAATTTCGTCAAAAAATTGCGAATTTCGTCTAACGATCACAAGAAAATAATCGCATATTTCGTCAAATGGTCGCGGACAAAAACGCAAATTTGGTCCAAAAAAAAAAAAAATGAGAATTTAACTAAATGGTCGCGAATTTTGTAAGTCGGTCGTGAAAAGAAAATCACGAATTTTGACTCGGGAATTTCGTCAAAAGATCTCTGAAACAAATAGTAACTACCATCAATCGGTCGCGGAAAATATATATCGCGAATCTGGACAAGTGTGGGCGGAAAAAAAATCAATTTCGGCAATCTGTCCCAGAAAAATTTGCGAAATTTGGCAAAGGATCGTCAAAAAAAATCGCAAAATCTCCTTCAACGATAGTATAAAAAGATCTCGGAAAGAAATAGGTATTTTCGTCAATCGATTGAGGGAGAGGGGGGGGGG
This sequence comes from Maratus speciosus, assembly GCA_963932465.1. Taxonomy (NCBI): domain Eukaryota; kingdom Metazoa; phylum Arthropoda; class Arachnida; order Araneae; family Salticidae; genus Maratus; species Maratus speciosus. Next base: position 419,098,617 of record OZ010791.1, read on the forward strand.
GGGATCGCGAATTTTGGAATTCGTCGCGGAAAAAATAGCGAATTTCCTCAAACAACCCTTGAAAAAGTGCGTTTGGGAAGATGATTTTACAAGCGCTTTGAAGAAAAACATCGAATATTTTCAGTAAAAATAGTCGCTGAAATCCAAAAAAAGTCACCTGTTTTCTTGAAATAGTCTCTTTTTATTGATTTTTGGCCTAAAATAGTTGCCATAGCCGCCGGATGCTGAAAATAGTCGCTTTTAGTACCATTTTAGTAGCAAGTGGCAGTTCTTCAATTGTATATTAAGGCTGTTCTCAAATCCAAGAAGGCAACTTTATGACATATGTTTTAATTTATTTTTGTTCGGAAATGCATGAAACTAGCAGGTGTTTAGTAACTATGTAATCGAGCTGCCTTTTCCGTTTTTTTTTGCAAACACGATAGATCTTTCAGAAAATAGTGTCAAAGTGGGCGTTTTGAAACGAATTTCCACGCAAAAGTAGAATAATCACTCAAGAAAGGGCGAAAAATGTGTTTGTTACGTGATCAAAATCGCTTATAACTCAATAGATAATTTATTGATAAAAAAATGGAAAACACAGTTCAATTCCAAATCGCTTCCATGGTCAGGCTTTCCAATTTTGTATCTTTCCGTTAAAAAAGGAATTTGTAAATGTGTCAAAACGTTTTGCGCTTGTTGAGTAGAGCAATTGAGAATAAATAACTTTAAGAAAAATCGGAAAATTTTGAGAAATTGAGCCGAGCCGAACCAGGCCTGTTTAAATTGATTTTTTCACGGGCCGAGCTTGTTTTCACGGATTTTTGTACGAGCCGGGCCTGGTCGTAAATTGTGAAAATATAAACGTTCCGGGCTCGGGTGGAGCTTTTAATTTTCTCGCCGGGCTGAGCCCGGGCCTTGAAATTGTAGTCCGTGAAGACCTCCAGTGTGCCCCCAGGGGCGTGCAAAGAGGGGGCTAAAGGAGCGGTCGAGCCCGGGCGCAAAATTTATGTTGCGAACCACGGTTTTATTTATTTATTCATTTTTTGGCCGCCGATTATTTTCCGGGAAATTTCTTTTTCTCTCTTGGTCATTTTTTCCCTGTCGCAAAACATCATGAACTATCTCAACAAATAAGTGCAATTTTCTTTTATGTTATTTAGTTGTTCTGAATTTCTAAATTAAAATTAAACCTTTTAAAGTTCCAAAATAAACGCGAAATATTTATTCGATAGAATTTATTTATGTTTCTGCATCACTTTATCAATTTTATTACACCCATCACAAAAAGAAAGTTTTTTTTTTTTTTTTTTTTTTTCGCAAAATTGAAAATTCGCTCCGAGCGCCGTTTTTACTTCGCACGGCCTTGGTGCCCCCCAAAATTTCTGGTCACGCTACGCCTATGTTCGGTACAGGTAAATTGTATCTTTAATGTCCATTTAACTAATGCTAAAGTGCCATTGAAATAATTCTTTATTGTAAATGTGTTTGAAAGCATTAGATATACAAATTAGGATAAATTTTAATTCATCATATAACACAGAACACAAATATCACATGAAATCTGAAATTGTACAAAAAAATAATCATTCGGAAGAAATTAAAAATACATGTAATGCAATGCAATGTGTTTGCATGGGATTTTCCTAAAGGGAGAAGTTATATCTTTCTTCCCCCAGATGGCGTTTTCGAGCGCTTGAATCTCCACTATATTCCAAATCTGGGTTTGAGGCTGAAAAAAGTCACGTGGTACCGGTAATTTACCCAAAGAACTTCTAACTGATAAGAAGGGAAGCTACTAATGCTTTCCTCATCAACTGTTTCACTGGCTGGCGCGTGGGATTTAGATTGCGTCTAGCCAATGTTTGTTGACTTTACTCACTCGTCTAACGTTGGGAACCTAGATATGAGACATACAAGATAGGACAATTCCATAGAGAGTAATGGTAATACGACTGCGATCGCAGCACCATTAGTGACAATGGGGAAGAAACTTCCCATCCTTGTAATATTTTTGTTACTGAGCGTCTACTTTATTGTGATCTTTCTTTTTTTAATGTTGCATGTTTACGTGTTCAACAGAATCTTACCCGATACATGAACATAGAATAGATTCCATATATCTAATTATATATCACTATTCCATATATCTATTATCATAGAATAGATTCCATATATCTAGTTCAGGGGCGTATTTAAGCAGAATTCATTAGGGGGGCGTATATGACGATTTTGCCGACTAACTTAAAAAATATATATATAGATATATATCTTTAAAAGCACGTTTCTGTGTCTGTATATATGCATTTAACCGGAGCCCTAAAATGAACTGACTGATTTTAAAATTCAATATCTTGCAAATGGTGACAGCTATAAAATTAAATTCTTACAGGAATGTTATGTAAGATGTCAGGATTTTTTTACTGCGATTCTCACTTTTAGTTTAAAGTAGTGGCGGTAGATGGCGCTGTTTGCAATAGGCGCTAAATCAGGACCCGATTTTTCACCTCTCTCTTTTCTCAGTATTGATGCGAACAAAAGAGATTGAATATATGCAGTGGGCTCCTAATAACAAAATTCTGTTGGCGACTGAGAACCATTTCATATATTTAATCTTCTTCTTTCGCATCAATACTGAGAGAGAAGATAAACATAAATCAGGCCCCGATTTAGCACCTATTGCTAGCAGTACCATGTATCACTGCTATTTTAAACTAAAATCGAGAATAGATGTAAAAAAAAAACTCCTGACATCTTACATAACCCTCCTGCAAGAATTTTTTTAAGGCTGCCATCATTTGCAAGTTATTGAATTTTAAAATCAGTCAGTCCATTTTAGGACACCCGGTATGTTCTATATAAAATTCAACATTATTAACCCATCGAAATGAAATTTTTCGCTTTATAACGTCGAATACTTTACACTTTAGAATATTGAAGAGAATATAAGATAGATTTAAAGATGGATACACCACCCCTTCACTTACGTTACATTGTTGTATATGTTCCAGTAATGTATTTTGATATTTTTGGCCGAATGTGCAGATGGAAATCTGCAATTCGGATTAATTAAACAAGTTGAAGTTTTTATTAAAATGCTACTTGGAACTTATACAGAATCAGCTTATTTATATTTACATTAAAAAGGATTAAATCAAAACTTATTTTAATTATACCTTTGTTCATTCTTTACATAACATGCATTTTAGCCCACCATTTTCTTAGACGAGCTCATCTATTCACGACAGAGCCGAAATCTAGGTATTTCAAAATATCCTTCTCAAATGTTAGCATCATGAGTGTATTCAAACGTGGATCGGTCATTGTTGTTCTTGGATATTTTTTCCATAATTTCTAATTTACAATGTTCTTTCATTCGAGGCAACTGTGACTGGAGAAGTTAGAGCCTGACAACTAACATGGCTCGCAAGTGGCAGAATGTATATCAAAGGTTCTATTTTCATGTAAATATCGTCCATTCTTTTGGCCCCTCCGAAGAAGTCTGACAAAACTTTCAGCTTTGTGTGTAATGCTTCCATATCAGGAATTGCCAGTGTTTCATGAAAGACATTTACCGCTTTCTTAACCAGATTTAGTGTTTATTTCTTTTTTATAATAGGAGGATACATTATTTTATCTAGTGGTGAGATTATGCGTATGCAAGAATTTAGACTTTCAGCTATCACCACTGTAAGAGTATCCAGTACCTTCTGAAACCCCATGCATTAGAAGTTCGGGAGCAAAGAGCTTGTTTCAATTACCGTCTAACTTCTTTGGTGCCAATCTTCGTCTATACTGCATAGCAAATTCATTTAACGGATCAACACCTTACTTGGTTCAAAAGAGAACTGCATTCTATATTTCCCTATTCGCATTTTCATTCACATTTTTATTGTTGATTGTTTCCAATGATTTGATACAAATCTTCAGTATTTTCGTAGTGTCTATTTTAAGAGTCTTCGATTTCATTTTTTTCAGTAATTAACTCTCACTTGTACTGAACGTTTTTGTGAAATATCATACCGAAGCAATGAAGTTGAGCGATAACATTTTCTTTCTTAAATCTCGTGGTTTGATCATTCTTTTGCTAACAGAAGTAGAGGAATCAACTTTTCAAAATTTGTAAGATACATTTATATGAAATACAAACCGCTTTCAATGATTCCGCTCGAGCAGTCCATCTCGCCTTAGAAAGATTCCACAGAAGAAGAGCATTTTCTATTTCTTTGAGCTTGTCTACTAATGGCTTCTTTCGTTTAGTACTTGCTGTGAAAAATACAAACAATTTCCAACACGTCGAACACATCACTTATAACATTGTTGGCATTGCAGATATGTGAAACGAAAGTGTTGAGTCTCTGACATTGACAAGGGATATAGGGCACAATTCGACCCACGATTTCTGAAAACGTCTCCTAAGTGCCGCTGAATTCTCCAGACATGCTGCTTGTAAAATGGTATGACTCGAAAATTACCTGTTCTATTTCCAGCTCATTCTTTGTAAGGATGTGCTATATCTAGCATGCAAGGTCGTCATTGGTTTTGACGACTTCTTTTAAAACTTCCAAAAGCCGATTGGAGTTTTTCCATATTTGTCGACATATTTCAACCCAACAGCTGATCGATCATGGTACGAAGCATCTGGTGTCGTATCTGCCGTAATTCCATAAAATTATACTTCTTGAATATCCCTGACTATCGTTTTGCGCACTGCTGTAGCAAAAGTTTCAATCATCTCGTTTTGGGATGAAGCAGAAAGGTAAGTTATATGGTATGGTCTGAAACGTGTGTCCTCAAACATTTCCTCAGTTGTGGGTTATGTCTGGAAATTAATGTCACAATTTTTCAAACATTTCCATTTTCATCTTTGTCACTTCCACAAACCAAACCTTGTCTACTCAGCATTCGCGTAATGTCCATTAAGATTGCTATAATTTCTGTGCTGAATGCAAGAAGTTGCTGTTGCTCTTCCAGAATAATCTGTTTGCGCTTGCTCTCGTCGAGTAACTGATTATGCGCCATCATGAACTGACAAAATAGGAAATAGCATAAATTTGGTAGGAGTTGGAAGAGAAATGCTGTGCGAACTTTCTGTCCTTTTCTTTTCCTTAAGCTCTTCATTTTGTGTCCTTTGTTTACACCACTCTCAAACGAAGTATTTTATATTTTTTCTCTCCCAGGTCCTTCATGAAACACGCCAAAAAAATTAGCATTGAGTTCTGTGCTATATTCCAAAAATGGATGCTATTTTGTACCAAGCTCTGTTGAAATGTCGCTGTCTATCTTGGGGGATGGAACCATTTATCGTATATACGCTGAGTTTTAGATGATACGGGCCGAATCTAATCAAATATGTCCCTGATTGTCTGACTTCATTTTAGACTTTTTTTCCTGGGTCATGTTCAATGATGGAATCGTTCCCACTTTCCATAATGATAACCTCTCCACGGTTCTTCTCGATTTCTTCCACGATCTTACTATAAATATTTGACACAGACGAACAATTTTATTTTCCCCTGTTATCTATGCCCTCCTTAAGGAACAAGAAAACACTTATTTCATCAGATGGGGTCAATTTTTCATTAATCGGCTTGCAGTCATTTAAACAATAGTCTATTTGATTCAATTGTCGAGCATATTTCAATACACCACGAGTAATATGCATGCCTTCAACGAAATCGTCATCATCTTCAGTGCTAGTCGGTCATCTAGATTAGGGGTGCATGACCGGTTTTAGAGGAGAGCCACTTACAAAAATATCTGGGTTGTCGAGGGCCACATCAGTAACATGGAGAGAATACTATTTCGGGGAGGTGATCTGTGTCCTATAATAATCAGATGAAAAAATATTGTTTCAGTGGGGGAGGGGGGGAGTTTTACACTTCTAGGTTCCAGTACCCAGTCAACATATCGAATTCAGTTGGCAAGGATATATCAACAGTTTACGTTTGTATATATATAACACAGATATAGCAAGGATTGTTTTCAAGGAATGATAAGATTCCTTGACATTATACGGCAGAATGTATAATAGACAATTACAAATGCATAATGAAAAATGGAAAAAAATCATCGAAAATAAACAAGTAATCATGTAACGCGTCCTATATTTTCGCGATTGCTCGTGTTCCCTCTATGTCGCGATGCCGTAATTTATCCAACCATTCAACCCATAGATTCGGAAGACGAAAAGATAATGTATCGTTACAAACTCCTGAACCTCTTAAATAAATTTCAATGGAATCTCTTATCAATAATTGTAAATAAAAATTAGACCTGTAGATGATTTTACTCTCGTTAAAAAGTATGTTAATGTTCTCTATTTGATTTAGCCGGGGTAAAGCAGTATTACCTCTATTGTATTTTATGTCCGCTATATGTTCTTTACATCTGATATTGAATTTTCGTTGGATTATACCTATATAATGATTTTTGATTCCCCCCCTCCCTAATAAATGGAATCATATAAACTCCTGAGAGGTCATCTCTATTAATCGGATCAATTTTAGTATTTAAAAGCATCTTTAATTTCGGAGGCGGCTTCGCGATCAAACATAAGCCAAAATTTCTTAAATGATTTTTTATATGTTCAAAGAAACCCGGGAAATAGTTAGCTACAACCCTTTTCATAGTAACTTCATTAATAGTTTTATTTTTAGAAGTATCAAAGGAGCTATATAAAAAATCATTTAAGAAATTTTGGCTTATGTTTGATCGCGACGCCGTTTCCGAAATTAAATATGCTTTTAAATACTAAAATTGATCCGATTAATAGAGATGACCTCTCAGGAGTTTATATGATTCCATTTATTAGGGAGGGAGGAATCAAAAATCATTATATAGGTATAACCCAACGAAAATTCAATATCAGATGTAAAGAACATATAGCGGACATAAAATACAATAGAGGTAATACTGCTTTATCCCGGCTAAATCAAATAGAGAACATTAACATACTTTTTAACGAGACTAAAATCATCTACAGGTCTAATTTTTATTTACAATTATTCATAAGAGAGTCCATTGAAATTTATTTAAGAGGTTCAGGAGTTTGTAACGATACATTATCTTTTCGTATCCCGAATTTATGGGTTGAATGGTTGGATAAATTACGGCATCGCGACATAGAGGGAACACGAGCAATCGCGAAAATATAGGGCGTGTTACATGATTACTTGTTTATTTTCGATGATTTTTTCCATTTTTCATTATGCATTTGTAATTTTCTATTACACATTCTGACGACGACTCAGAAAATGAGTTGAAACATGTAAATAAAGACTTTTTAATTTACTTTTAATGTGTTTTTATAACGTCTTTTAAGCAAATAAATATTATGATACGATAAGAAATGGACGTAATTTTGATTTACTACTCGCTCTTATTTACATTTGTATTATACGGCAGATTAAATTTTGTTTTGTTATAAGTCCTAAAAAATAAACATAGGCATGAAAGTGGCTAGTGCCGAACAAAAAATGCAAACTTTATGAACGAAGAGGAGAGTAGGAGCCAATCAACGAAATTTGATATTTTTCCACGCCCGATGAACAAAATTCGCGATTTTCAACTGATTGACGAAATTTGCAATTTTTTCCCGCAGCAAATTGACAAAATTCGCGTTTTTTTCTCGTGATAAACTGACGAAACTCACGATTTTTCCGCTGCCTATCAAGGAAATTTTCAATTTTTCTGCGCATCGTCGACAAAATTCGCGATTTTTTTTCGTGCCCAACGAAAAAAATCCGTGATTTTTCTTAGACCGATCGACAAAACTCGTGATTTTTCCGAGCTCAATCGGCAAAATTCGCGATTTTTCCGAGCCCGATCGAGATAACTCATGATTTTTTCACCCCTGATCGTCAAAATTCGCGATTTTTCCGCTGCCGATCATCGACATTTTCAATTTTTCCGCGCATCATCTACAAAATTCGCGATTTTTCCGTGCCCAATCAACAAAATTTCCAATTTTTTTTGGCGCCTGACCAACGAAATTTGCGATTTTTCAGAGCCCAATCGACAAAACTCGCATTTTATGTGTCCGATGAGCGAATTTTCCGAGAGTGTTAAAAAAAATTGTGATTTTTCTGTACCTGATCAGCGAAATTCGCGATTCTTAACTGGCTCTGAAGAAATTGGCAATTTTTTACCGCGGCAAATTGTCGAAATTCGCGATTTTTTCGCAATTAATAGACGAACACGCGATTTTTTTTCGCAGCCGATGAATTTCTGGTTATTCCTCTACTAATCAACAAAATTCGCGATTTTTCCGCACCCGATCGACGAAATTCGCGATTCTTAACTGACTGACGAAATTTGAATTTTTTCCCGTGGACAATTGGCGAAATTCGCGGTTTTTTCTCGCGACTGACAAAACTCACGATTTTTCCGCAGCCGATCAAAACAAATTTTCAAATTTTCGGTACATCAACGACATTGGCGATTTTTTCATGCCCGATCAACAAAATTTACTATTTTTCCGAGTCTGATCGACAAAATTCGCGATTTGTTCGTGCCCCACCAACGAAATTCACGATTTTTCCAAGCCCGATCGACGCAAAAACTCGCATTCTTTCCGTCAGCGATCGGCTAAATTTGCGATTTTTCCGCACTCCAACAAAATTTGCTGTTTTGCCGTGCCTCATCGAAAAAATTCGCGATTTTTCAGTGCCCGATCAACGAAATTCGCGATTTTTCCGCGCCTCATTGAAAAAATTCGCGATTTTTCCATGTCCCAATCAACGAAATTCGCAATTTTCACGCGCCTGATAGACAAAATTTGCGATTCTTAAATGGCTGACGAAATTTTCAATTTTTCTCGCGGCAAATTGATAAAAATCACGATTTTCTCGTGCGACTTTTGACTAAAATTGCAAATTTTTCCAGTTGTAAATTGACGATGTTCACGGGCCACAGGTTGTGCATCCCTAATCTAGATGTTCAAAACACTACTAATCCGCTGCGGACTCTCAGAATAAACTCCCCTTTAAATATTGAGACATTAGTCTCTCCTGGTTCTTTTTTAATTTATTTTCAGCAGTCACACGAAGTCGAAGAAAGGAGAGGCAAACTTCGGATTTTAGAAAGAAATTAAGACAAATGCTAAGGAATGGTGTTTTTTAGTGTATGTTTTAAGAAAAAACCTATAAAATTTGGAAGAAAATCGATTTTTTTCAGAGTTGTATCGATCGATACTGACTACCTAGAATTTGCCGACTGTGAACAAAGTTGCCGACATTGGGGGGGCGAGACGCCCCCCTACGCCCCCCCAGTAGCCTCGCCCCTGATCTAGTTATATATCACTATTCCATATATCTAATATCTATTCTATGGTCATGTGCGATATATATATTTATTTCGTACATGATGGATGAACGATTTAAGTGCAATGAAAAACAAGGTAAAAATTTCTTCTTGAATTTTATACGTCAATTAAATATGAGTATAATATAAGATGTAAGTGGATTTAAAGCGATGGTGTAATGTAACTAGTTGGATGTGCCAATCCCAAAACTTTCTTTTATCTTATACATCTTAATATTTCAAAAACTAGTTACACATGTTAATACTTCAATATTACTAGTTCATTACTATACCAACTTTGATTTTCATCTTAAATTCCTGCTTCGGTCAATTAAATGAACTAAAAACGAGTTAATCTATATCATGATATTTGTTAAAATTAATAGTTTTTTCCTTATTCTGTTGTTATCAGACGTTTGCGAATAGCCGGCTTACCAGGAAGTGAGTTCCCGCATTTGCACGAGCCGCCGATGGACAATAGAACTACGAAAAATCAAGAAAAGTATACAAAAATTGCTATCACAGAGCCCCTTTACCGCGTGATATTTCCAAATTCAAGGAGGACCTGTTGGCCAAAGCCAAAAACATGCACAGAAAATTTGGTTCAATAGTATGCATATGTTATACACTTTTCGATTGTACAATAAAGAAAATGGTACAGACATCGTAATTATAGCGCCCTCTTCCAGCGGAATTTTTCCAAATTCAGGGAGGACCTTCATGCCATGACCAAAAAGAAACACAAAAAATTTGGCTCAATTCTATGCATAACTTCATACACTTTTCGATGGTACAATATTCAAAATGGCACAAAAATCGCTATTAAAGCGCCCCCTAAAGGCGAATTTTTCCAAATTAAGGAAGGACCTGCTTGCCATAGCCATAAACTTAAAATAAAAATTTGGTTCAATTCTATGCATAACTTCATACACTTTTGGGTGGTACAATATTCAAAACCGCACAAAAATTGCTGTTACAGCGCCCCCTACCAGCGAATTTTTTCCGAATTCAGGGAAGACCTATCTGCCATATCCAAAAACTTAAAATAAAAATTTGGTTCAATTCTATGCATAACTTCATTCACTTTTGGATGGTACAATATTCAAAATCGCACAAAAATCGCTATTACAGCGCCCCCTACCGGCGAATTTTTTCCAAATTCAGGGAGGACCTACCTGCCATATCCAAAAACTTAAAATAAAAATTTGGTTCAATTCTATACATAACTTCATATTCTTTTGGATGGTACAATATTCAAAACCGCTCAAAAATCGCTGTTACAGCGCCCCCTACCAGCGAATGTTTTCCAAATTCAGGGAGGATCTGCTTGCGAAAGCCAAAAACTTAAAATAAAAATTTGGTTCAATTCTATGCGTAACTTCATACACTTTTGGATGGTACAATATTCAAAATCGCACAAAAAGCGCTGTTACAGCGCCCCCTACCAGCAAATTTTTTCCAAATTCAGGGAGGACCTACCTGCCATATCCAAAAACTTAAAATAAAAATTTGGTTCAATTCTATACATAACTTCATATACTTTTGGATGGTACAATATTCAAAATCGCACAAAAATAGCTATTACAGCGCCCCCTACCGGCGAATTTTTTCCAAATTCAGGGAAGATCTGCTTGCCATAGCCAAAAACTTAAAATAAAAATTTGGTTCAATTCTATGCATAAGTTCATACACTTTTTGATGGTACAATGGCGACAGACAGACGGACACACGGACAGACAACATTTTCTATAAACATGTTTTTGGGGATCTCTGACCCCTAAAACATGTAAATCCGTCGAAAACCGGAAGTCGAAAAAAATTTCGATTGCAATACTTTCTTCTATTGAAGATAGAAGAAAGTAAAAATATACAAAATATTGTATTCTACAAGTCCCAGAAAAATTCATAAATATTCTCATTTGGTAGAAAATTTTATAGCCGATATTTTATTAATTTATGAAGTTTAATGCACTAAGAGGCTACTTAAGAAGCTGTACTCTTAAACTATGCACGCCATTTTCAAATTTAATTAATTTTTTTAATATTAAGGCGTTCTAGATGCTTTATTTTAGGTTCTTTAAAGGTTCGTCTTTAGTGTTGGTCGATATGATGTGGACTGTAGACGTTAATTTTCTTTTTAATTGATTTTATTCACACTTAAAACTGCACAAGACACTTACACAACATAAATTTCACAAACTTGAATAAATTGAAAATTATAATTAATATCCATCGCGTAGTTTGGATGGAGTGTTTTTAGAGACGTGTTGATGCTTTGACGACCAACAGCTTAACTAACTCTTTTACAGACTGCTCGCTAGGGGGAGCTCGTTCTACTTCCGGAACGGAACATGCCGCCCGGGGATGAAATATGAAATATTTCAGCATTTAATATAAACATAATACAATAGATAACTAATTAACACTAAAAAATGATACTTAAATACAAAATACTTAATATATAAAACAATCTGAGAAATTACTTAAAAATAATATATATAAGAAATACAATGATGCATAAACATTATTTAAGAGTCCTGAATGGGTAACAGGCATACTTTTGAAATGCCTCTTAAAAATATACCACATGCAGTTTTGACTTTGACTGCACGAACCCTATTGTCCCTGCCTGGAATTATTTCCAGAATTCGGGCAAGAGCCCACTTACATGGTGGGAGATTTTCTTCTTTTAATAACACTAGAGATCCTAACTTTATGTTTTCTTTTGTAAATTGCCACTTACCGCACTGCTGCAAGTGATTTAAGTAGTCAATAGACCAACGTTTCCAAATGCATTGAACATATTTGGTAATTAATTGCCAATGGGTTAATCTATTTTCAGAAATATTTATAACATTAGGCTCTGGAATACTATTAATGGGTCTGCCAATTAAAAAATGCCCTGGCGTAAGCACTTCAAACTCATTTATGTCATCAGAAAGCGGAAATAAAGGTCGGGAATTTAGGATCCCCTCAATTTGGACTACTAGAGTTTCAAAGTCCTCTAGAGTAATTTTATTATTACCTACGGCCCTAAGCAAATGATGTTTGAAGGACTTAACGCCAGCTTCCCATAGACCGCCAAAATTAGGAGATCGTGGTGGGATAAATTTCCAAGTTATGAATTCTTCGGCAAAGAAATTTGATAATTCCTCGTTGGGAGTGGCCAATAACTTCTTAAAGTTATTTAATTCTGTTGGCGCACCTTTAAAATTAGTGGCATTGTCAGAAGTTAGCGTATTTACTTTGCCTCTCCTGGCACAAAATCTTTTAAGCGCAGCGATGAATGCAGCAGCGGATAACTCGCTTACTATCTCTAGATGAATAGCCTTGGTAGCCATGCATATAAATATGGCCACATAACTTTTGGAATAAGTGCCCTTTCTCTGATTTTTGTACTTAATGTGGAAGGGGCCACAAAAATCGACACATGAATTGAGAAACGTGTGGTTAGGTGTTACGCGTTGCGATGGGAGGTCTCCCATTAATTGATCTAGCGTTTTGGGGTTATGCCTGAAACATGTGACACAAGTGTGCACTGTTTTTCGGGCAATGCTTTTAGCCTTTATAGGCCAATATTTCATCCGCAATTGATGAACTAATCCCTGAGCACCTATGTGAAAGTACTTTTTATGAAAGTATTCAAAAATTAATTTAGTGAGCTTATGATCATTGGGCAGAATTAATTGGTGCTTAGCATCAAAAGGTAAGTCAGAATTTATTAATCTGCCCCCTACACGAAGTAATCCACAGTTGTCAATGAAGGGGTCTAATCCCTTTAACTAACTGGAAGAAGGAACAGTTTGTCCCTTTCTGAGTGCTGCTAATTCAGGAGCGAACTTACCTTCCTGGGCCTTTTTTACCAAAAAATGTGTACTATATTTTAATTCTGTGCCCGAAAGCTGATTCCGTTTTATATCTCTATGGCGGCTGTTATTGATGAACCTAAAAATAAAACTACATATTCTAATTAATTTGAGAAAATTATTAGAAGAATTATATAAAACATTAAAAAAATCGTTAGAGTCCTTATGGATAGTCAATAAATTAAAATCAGTTTTTAGTTCATGATCACAGTCAATGTCCTTGAGGGTAGGAAATTGTTTGGGAACTATAATTTCCCTTTGAAGAAATTCCGGACCAAACCACCACAAATCATTATTGATCAGATCCTTGGCTGTTGCACCTCTGGAGATGATATCTGCTGGATTGGATTTTGAAGATACATGGTTCCAGTGATAATTCTAAGAAATAGACTGGATCGTGATGACTCTATTGGAAACGAAAGTTTTAAGTTTGTGGGGTGGTGTGCTAAGCCAAAATAGAACAATCGATGAATCTGTCCATAGCCACACCTTTTCAAAGCATAGCTGTAGGATGGGAATTATTTTTTGAACCAGTTTTGTCAAAAGTAGAGCTGCACACAACTCTAGTCGCGGGATGGTCATTGGCTTTAGGGGGGGGGGGGGCACACGGGATTTGCTGCACAAAAGATTAGACTTGAACTGTCCAGTTGTGGAGAGAGATATTATGTAGATGGCTGCTCCATAGGCCTTTCCAGAAGCGTCTGAAAATTCGTGTAAATCTAGACCTGCAATGTTGTCAGACAAAACATATCGCGGAATTGTAAGATGATTTATTTCTGTCAATTTAATCAGAAAACTTTGCCATTCCCGAAGAGAACTGGCAGGCAGATGTTGATTCCAATTTATCTTTAATTCCCATAAATGTTGCATGAAAATTTTTGCTTTGGTTAGAATAGGGCCAATTAGGCCTAAGGGATCATAAATTTTAGCAATTTGTGCCAAAACTTCTCTCTTAGTATAAACATCTTTGGGTTCGATACTAATTTTAAAAGTAAAATGATCTGATTCAGGTTTCCAAAGCATCCCTAAAGTTTTTACAGAAATTTGCTGCGAGTGTTCGTCAAATGCATATTCTGATATGGCTGCGTCTTGTAATAATTCAGGATGATTAGAAACCCACTTATGTAGCTCCATCCCTCCCCTTTTTAAGATCAGAATTAGTTGAGATTGCAAGTCCTGTGCGTCTTGTAAGGAACCTGCACCAGATAAACAATCATCAACATACATGTCGTTATGAATCACTTCTGCAGCTTTTGGAAAATCTTTTCTTTCTTCATCAGCAAGAGCTTTCAACGTTCGCGTGGCAAGAAAGAAAGCACTAACAGTGCCATATGTAATCGTGTTGAGTTCATATATTTTTATCGGGGCGTCTGTACTGGACTTCCAAAGAATTTTTTGCAAATTTCTCTGTTGTGGGTCAATCAGTATCTTCCTGTACATTTTCTTAATGTCTGCACAGAATGCATATTTATGGGTACGGAATCTAGTTAAAATGGAAAATAAATCTTGTTGAACCGTTCCCCCATTTAATAAAATAGAATTAAGTGAATAACCACTAGATGTATTTGAACTTGCATTGAAGACAACTCTCAGGGGAGTGGATATTTTTTCTGGTTTATACACAGCATGATGTGGGATGTAATAAGATAGCTTATTTTCGTTTTCATTTTTAATTTGTGTCATATGCCCCAAAGTTTCGTATTCTTCCATAAAAGCTGTATATAAGTTAGCCATTGTTTTATTTTTATCTAATTTAGCCCATAAACTATTTAATCGCCTAGCTGCAATTTCTCTAGAACTTCCTAACACTGATTCTGCATTTTCTTTCAATGGTAGCTGTACTGTAAATCTACCGGTGTGATCGCGTTTATAGGTTCTTCTAAAATGTTCCTCACAAAATATTTCTTCATCCCTTTTGACAGTTTCTTTATTATCCCCAGGTAAAGATTCTATTTCAAAAAATTTCTGTAAAGTATTGTCTAAGCTATTTTCAGTTAAGAGGCAACAATATGACTTATTTTTAACTTGTGGAAGTGAACCTGCGATTATATACCCAAATACTGTATTCTGTAACATACAATTAGCATTTGCTAAACGAATTTGCTCACTCTTTAAAATGTCAAAAAATACCTCGCTACCAATCAATGCATCAACCTGACCAGGTATATGAAAATTATTGTCCGCTAATTCTATGTAGTTAGGAATGCATAAATTTGAAATGTCTAATCTTTCAACCGGAATATTGTTTGTTATTTTTGGTAGAACTGCAAACTCTAATGTTTTAGAAAATGTTCCTTTTTCATTTGATATTTTTGCATTGATAATTTGTTTTATTTCCTGGTGTGATTCGTTAATACCAGAAATAACACCCTTGAATGGTTTTGGTTTTAGATTTAATTTCTTGCATGCGCTGTTACTTAAAGCGTGGATAGACGACCCATTATCTAGAATTGTTCTTAATCTAATTTTATTTCCATACACATCTGTTACTAAAATTATAGCTGTGTTTAATATTGCGCAATTTCTTTTATCTTCTAGTAAAAAATTGGAACCAATTAATGGCGTTTCTTTATTCTCAGGTTCAGAAATGCTTATTTGTTTATTTTTAACAAACACGTTATTTTTATTTATTATTGCCGTTTCCGACATGATATTTTTATTTACTTCACATAGTAAGGTGTTATGTACTAATTTGCATCTCCTACAGGTAAATTTAGAATTGCATTGACCTTGATGTAATCGTAAACAATTTGAACATAATTTATTCTTACTTACAATCATTTTCCTTTCACGAATACTCATGTTTAAAAAAGCAGAACATTTGAAAAGGGGGTGAGGCGAATTGCATAACACACATGGCTTTACATTATTTTTATTTTTATTATCGTTGATAAAAAATGATATGGATTTATTTACTGCGTAATTGTTCTTAGATTTCCAAAACCTTGATTGCGACTGTCTGGCGTCAGTCAAGATATTTATCGATTCTAAACTAAGCATCTTTTTTCCAAAAAAGCAATTAAATAGTCAAAAGTCGGAACATCTGAGTTTTGAAGAGATAATTCAAACTGCTTTTGAGTTTCGTTATGCAATTTTTTCAGAATTATATTTATGAATACACTTTCTGATAAATTATTTTGTGTGTATTCCATAATTTTGAGTGCGCGAATGCTTTTGTTAATACAATCAATAAAATTACGCAATTCTTTAGGGGATTCATTTTGCATTTTTTCATAATTTAAAATTGCAGAAATATGTGAATCGATTAACAATCTTTTATTTTCGTATCTGTGTATCAGAGCTTGAAACAATGAATTGAAATTATCATCAGGTGATTCTAAATGTTTAGCTTCGTTTTTTAAAGAAGCTTTTAAATAAAATAGCTTCTGATTATTATCTAATTGAGGATTGTTAACAATCAAGTTAGTAAACTGCGTTTTAAAATTAGCAAAATCACAGTAATCACCACCGAATGAAGGTAATGGAATTTCAGGGAGGCGTACCTTTGTTTTGTTTTCATTTGAATGATCATTAACATTTACACTTGCGATATTACGTTTATTTTCAAAAGATGCTAATAAAACTTTTAATCTTACCTCAAGTTGTTCGAGCCTTTCATTAGCAGTGTCGATATCCTCCTCTATATCTTGCACTTGTTGCGCAGATAATTCTTGGATGTCAAAATAATGTTCTCTAATTTCCTCCAATTTATTTTGAAGAGCTTCTGTCTTTTTTAATTTTACTTCTAATGTGCTCACATTCGTTGTTTTTATATCGGTCGTATCTGTTAGAAATTGCTTTAATCTTGTGATAGCAGCCTTTACGGTGCCTTTTAATCGATTAAGCTTATCCATAGTAGCACTCAGGCTCTCTCGGACCACAATGGTCGATATGATGTGGACTGTAGACGTTAATTTTCTTTTTAATTGATTTTATTCACACTTAAAACTGCACAAGACACTTACACAACATAAATTTCACAAACTTGAATAAATTGAAAATCATAATTAATATCCATCGCGTAGTTTGGATGGAGTGTTTTTAGAGACGTGTTGATGCTTTGACGATCAACAGCTTAACTAACTCTTTTACAGACTGCTCGCTAGGGGGAGCTCGTTCTACTTCCGGAACGGAACAAGTGTCTTATCGCGAAAAATCTGTTTGACATTTTAAAATTTGGTAAAAGTGCATGGATAATTTGGTTATTTCGCTTTCCAAAAATGCTTTTTATTTTGCTTAATTTTTTAAAAATCTATGCTGCATTTATAAAAAGTTGAAACATTTTTTTTTTAAAAACAGTAAGAAAGGCTGAAAATCCCGCCTTAGCCAAGAAGCACCCTCTTAGAAAAAAAGGGGACAAACGACATCGATTTACTCATTTGGGAGTCTATAAAACGGGAAAAGTGTGAAATTTCTCCTTTGGATATTTGCTGTAAGCAACTTGTAGAATAGAAAACTACAATTTTCCTTTCGGGAGCACAGACACAGAAGAAAGTTTAACACTCCTGAAATGATGTAAAGAGATGCTGATTTCAGACAATTTGTTCATCTAATCTAATCATAAAGCTAAAGATTTTTAAAAGAATTATTGATTTGGAATTCAAACAGATTTATAATCATTTTTTTTTCTTTCTCACTTCTGAAGTATAATGGAATATACTTCATTCCGATAGAATTTTTTAATTGCGTAAACGTCAAAAGGAAAAAGCCTCTTATTCTGAAAAGAAAGATGTCATCCGCGCTCGGCAAGGGAGGGGGGAGGGGCGAAAGAAAGAAAATAATAATAGTTGGCTAGTGTCATGAAAAATTAATAGATATATGCGGCGAATAAATGTACTTGTATTTAAATTTTCTATAATATCTTTTTTTCTATCATTTATAAGGTAATTCTTACGGAATTAGTTTCTTTTATAAATATTAAACATTTGTGCTAATAGTAAACTAACAGATAACTACAGTACAGTTTCATTATTAAATGGGATTACACTAGTTCAAAACAGAAATGTGTTTCTCAAACTTTAAAGAAAGATTTCTTTTGAGTGTTTTACCGAAAATTTCGGCTAATTTACAAATATTTAGCAAATACTTTCCGTTGCGGTGAAATCAGCATGCACAGATGATATATTTCTGCTTAGTGTATATGTTGTGTTTCTTTTATTTTATTTTTTCCCTTCTGAAAGGCAATCGAATAATTTTTAAAGTTATTATAAACATTTTGATTAAATAATAAGCATATTTTTTTGAAATTTAAATCAGCAGTGAGTGATGCTAAGAGGCTACTTCAGCCATGCGAAAATACCTGCTCGCTAAAGCTAATCCATTGGAGGAAATTTTTAAAGATATCTCGGTTGCATTTCAATATTTTTAAATGATTTTTTTTTCTTTCATTGGATAGATGAGACTGATCTGCACAAAGGCCGTTTTTTACTTTTTCGATTTTGAATGCAGAATTTTTTCATGGGGATGCTTTCACTTTTGAAATCGGTTCCGAAAATAAAAGTGTTCTCACTGAAAATATCTGTAAACAAAATCGAAAAAGCAGAAAACGGCCTTTGATCGATCCCAACTATACAATACAAAAATATCATTTAAAAATATTGAAATGCAACCGAGAAGAGGCTACTTCAGTCAAGCGAAAAGACCCGTTCGCTAATGCTAATCTTAAGGAAGAAATTTATAAAGATATCTTAGTTGCATTTCAATATCTTTAAATGTACAATATATTGTTTTCCCCTTAGGTAGCTGAGATTGATCTGTACAAAGCCCGTTTTTTACTTTTTCGATATTGATTGCAGAATTTTTTTATGGGGATGCTTTCACTTTCGAAACCGGTTCCAAAAATGAAAGTGTCCTCACTGAAAATATCTGTAAACAAAATCAAAAATGCAAAAAACGGATTTTGTACAGATTAATCTTAGCTATCCAATGAAAAAAAAAAAAAAATCATTTAAAATATTGAAATGCAACCGAGAAGAGGCTACTTCAGGCAACCGAAAAGACCCGTTCGCTAACGCTAATACTATTGAAGAAATTTATAAAGATATCTCGGTTGCATTTCAATATTTTTAAATGATTTCTTTTGCATTGTTCAGCTGAGATTGATCTGTACAAAGGCCGTTTTTTCTTTTTCGATTTTGAATGCAGAATTTTTTCATGGGGATGCTTTCACTTTCGAAATCGGTTCCGAAAATAAAAATTTCCTCACTTAAAAAATCTGTAAAAAAAAATCGAAAAAGCAAAAAATCCCTTTGTACAGATCGATCTCAGCTATCCAATGCAAAAAAAAAAAAAAAAAAAAAAAAAAAAAAAAAAATCATTTAAAAATACTGAAATGCAATCGAGAAGAGGCTACTTTAGTGAAGTGAAAAGACCCGTTCGTTAATGCTAACCCTATCGAAGAAATTTATAAAGATATCTCGGATGAATTTCTATATTTTTAAATGTTTTTTTTGCATTGGATAGCTGAGATCGATCTTTACAAAGGCCGCTTTTTACGTTTTCGATTTGATTGTAGAATTTTTTATGGGGATGATTTCCCTTTCGAAATCGTATATCAGTATCATATCAGTCGCGCGTTTTCGTATATCAGTTTGATTATACATGAAATAATTTAACATAATTAAAATACGCCGGGAAAAATTCCCTCCACGGTACATCATTATGTAACGGAATTCTCTTGTGTGGCTCTGTAAATGAATAATAACTATTCTTTGCACCGCATATTCTATAGAATGCATATTTTAGTGCACTTGATAAATGCATATCAATTTTATTATGTTTGAAAGCATGTAACATCATTAAAAATAATTTTAAACGATTTATTCCCATAGGCCGTAATGTAACGGAAAACTTTTGACTGTCCCTGTAAATGAATTAAGCATACTACAAACTTAATTTGAAATAGGGTTCGTGCTATGGTAGAGGTCACTAACATCCAAAAATTTCAGAACGATCCAAGTATTTATGATAACACTAAACGTTTGGTCACCCCTACTATCGCTAATTGTGCTCGTTTCTATGCTCTTCCTAAGGTCCATAAACCTACTCTTTCCTTTCGCCCTATCGTTTCCAATATTGGTACTGCTTCTTATAAACTTGCCAAGTTCCTTTCTAAGTTACTCGCTCCTTTATCTTCCACTAACTTTCATACCGTGAAAAACTCTTTTGACTTTGTTGATAAAATTAAACGCCTTTCTCCTTGCAATTACATAATGGTTTCCTTAGATGTTAAATCCCTTTTCACTAACGTGCCTGTTCAAGGGGCAATTGATTGTTTGGAAAGAAGGTTGCGCGAATTTCATTACTCCTCCATTGAGATTGATGAAATCCTGCATTTAGTTAGTATTTGTGTCAGGCAAACTGCTTTTCAGTTTAACAATTCTTTCTATTCTCAAACTGAGGGTCTGGCCATGGGTAATCCATTGTCTCCTCTTTTATGTGATATTTATATGCATTTTGTTGAAGAAAAACTCTTCAGTTTATATAAATTTCCTTTCTGGTTTAGGTATGTTGATGACACTTTCATTTTAATTCCATCTGACCTTGATCTTTCTAATCTCCTTTCTCTTGTTAATTCTGTTGATCCTTGTATTCAATTTACTCTCGAAGTCGAAGAGAACAATTCTCTTCCTTTCCTTGACGTCTTGGTTTCAAAACTCCCAGATCGGTTCTCTACCTCCGTTTATAGAAAACCTTTCGCTGTCTCCCTTCCTCCTCATGCCCTTTCAAATCATCCTCCTCAACAAAAAGTGGCGTCCTTTTATACTTTTGTTTTTAGGGCATTACGCATTTGTTCTGACTCTTCTGCTCTGAATAATGAAATTAATTATCTGAAATCTCTTGCCCTTGCTCGTGGTTATAATCCCTCTTTGATTGATAAAGCTTTGTATAAATTTAATAAGCCTAAACGTCCTTTTTCTGATTCAAATAATCCTCCTAATTTTAATTCTATAATAGTTCTGCCCTTTTATTCTCTTCTGTGTTTCAAAATTGCTAAAATACTTTCTCGTTTTAACTTTAAAGTTATCTTCAAACCTATGAATAAAATTAAATTCTCTTCTCTAAAAGATCCTGTTCCTACTGAGAACCGGTGGGGTGTTTATTTCATTCCTTGCTCTTGCAATTTAGGTTATATTGGTCAAACAAAGAGAGCTTTAAAATTCAGATTAGGCGAGCATCAGAGATATATTGCAAATCAAGAAATCTCTAAATCTTCGATTGCTTCTCACTGTTGGTCTTCCAGTCATTGTTTCAATTTCTCCATGGCCAAAATTATTTCTTCCCCTGCCTCTCCCTCTCACTTGGATTTTCATGAAGCATATTTTATTTCTAAAAATTCTGCTAATCTTGTCAATGATCTCCCATCATCTCCTTTCCTATCTCCAGCGTGGAAATTAATTTTGTAATTATTTTCCCTTTTCTCTTGTTTCTTTTCTTTTTATTTTCTAAAAAAAAAAAAAAATAATAATAATTTGGTTTTTTTTTTCTTGTTCTTTATTTATTATTTTTTATTTATATTTTCAATTTACTTCTTTTATTTTTATTTTTTCTTTTATTTCCATTTTTTCCATTTCATTTTCTCTTCTATCTTTTTTCAACATATTTCCCTTTTGCATATCCCTCTATCAGGTAGCGCCATCTGTCGCATTCTTCGCAACATTCTTTATCTTCAGTTCATTTTTGAACTTGTTCGTTTACGGACACGTGTATGCTGTAGCTGATGACGAGCTGTTATGTTTTTAGCTCGAAACGCGTCCTGTGTTTTGTTTTAACTTTATGGTGATTATTTACAAAGTTTTATTATTTTAATTGCTTCATATCGCCAGTTTTCGGTGCTGTTTCGCTGATCCAAGTATATTTACGGGAGTTAGAGCGCGGATAGACGGAGAGACGGACAGACAAACCGAAGTCATAAGCAATTTTCAATTTTGTTGGATAGTGTTAAACAATGTAACTATCGCTGTCAGCGCTGCCGTAAATGAATTTTTTGTGTCAGGAGGTCTTCCTTGGCTAATATTAAGAAAACTACTGCACACAAAAATATGAAAATTAGTAGTATTTTAGAGAATATTTGATAAAAACGCTGAAGTAGACAGTTTTCAAACAGAAGAAATAGTTTAAGGCTGTTCTTAACTGCTCTGCTCAACAAACGCAAAACGTTTTGACACATTTACAAATTCAGTTTTTAATGGAAAGGTATGAAATTGGAAAGCCTGGCCATGGAAGCGATTTGGAATTGAACTGTTCTTTCCATTTTTTGATCAATCAATTACCTAGTGAGTTATAAGGAATTTTGATCATGTGACAAACACGTTTTTCGCCCGCTCTTGAGTCTCTTTCTTCCTTAGCGCGTAATTTCGGTTCAGAACGCCCACTTTGACACTCTTTTCGGAAAAATCTATTGCGTTTGCAAAAAAAAGAAAAAAAAAAAAAAAAAAAAAAAGGGAAAAAAAAAACCAGCCTGAACAACAACACCAGCTAGTTTCATGCATTTTCGAACAAAAATAAACTAAAACTTATTTCAGAAAGTTGCCCTTTTGGATTTGTTAAAGTTGATTAAAATCGTTCCATTAAAAAAGTTTTATAGGAGCAAAAACTATACATAGGAATTAATAATTTTTTCTAAAGATGTACATTACAAACTTGCGGTGTGCTAACTGCATTTATTTTTTTGATTCGACTTTTTTGAGGGCTTTTTTCAATTTTTTTTAATACAAATTTCATCATTTCAAGAGATATTTTTAAAAATATTTCATAAAAGGTTATTATTTTAAATTGTTCCATTTGTAAAAACAGCGCAAAGAATAATATTTTCTTTCAATTAAATATGTATTTACACGTGACTATTCAAAACCGAAACAAAAGTTTAAAGTTAGAATTAAATGATTACGGGTTAAAAGCAGGAAAATATTGGAAATTACGACTTAAAAATTGTATTTACACGTGACTGTTAAATGAGAAAGAAAACTTTAAAATAACAAATTCATTAATATGCGTTAAAAGCAGAAAGTAAGTGAAATTAGGTCATATTTAAAAAGGCGAAATAATAATGTTGCCAAACAGTTTAAATTAAAAAAATATATTTACACAAGGCATTCATTTCATATTTCGAGATGATCTTTTAACCAATGTTGCCAATTCTAAGACAGTGCAAATAATAATATTTCCTTTTTAACAACAAAAGTATTTTCCCGTAAATATTAAAAAGGAAAAGAAAACTTTAAAATAATAAATTCATTAATATGCGTTAAAAGCAATAAATGGGAGAAATTACGTCATATATAAAATAGCTAAATAATAATATTGCCAAACAGTTTAGATTAAAAAATATATTTACAAGAGAGATTTATTTCACACTAACTAACTTACCCGGCGTTGCCCGGGTACGTCAAAAAACAGCTCGAATTGCGAAAAAGCTCTGAAAATCACAATAAGATATCGCGAAAAAATTTTAAATTGCTGCACAAATTTTGAAAAGAGAAAAAAAAATTATATATTGTGTTCGAAGATTGAAAGTTGATTCCTTTCACTAATGTGGAAAAATGGTAGGAAATCGCTGAAATACAATAAAAATCACATACAAAATTCCCGAAAAATTCGAAAATTACTATACGAAATTCGAATAAACTTTATTGAAATGAGGGCAGAAATTACTTTAGTATTATAGGCCAAAAATGGAATGTCAAAAATTTGCAGCAGATCGCGAAGAAACATAGAAATCTAATTAAAAATCACAAAAAGCTCAAAAATCTCGAAAATCAAAATTTACTGTAATTGGATAAAAGTTTCAAATCTAATTCCTTTGACCTGAAAGCTCTCTTAAAATTTATATTTGCGAAAGCATGCTAAGCATTGTATCATGTTACTATTATTCATAATTTAATTTACTTGCATTCCCTTAAATATAATTAATATAACCACTTAAGTTATTATTAGTTTGTGTTGCAATAAAATATCTCAATTTGTTCATCTTCTGTAAGCAAGTAATCCCTATTGGTTTACAATGGAAGTCTATGGAAATTTGGCGAAATATTAGAGATATCGCCAAGTTGGCGTCACTTTTGGAGACTAATTTTGGTCACCAACTTTGGCGATATATCTCCAAGTTGGCGACAAACTTGGCGGCATTCGGCGAAAGAACCGTGTCCCCCCTACGGTAACCCTCTTATAGGTATGAAGATGCATTAAATGCTGTTCAATAATCGCATAAAAAATTCGCTAAAAATTCAAAAATCGCTGTACGAATTCCGAATAAACTTTTTTAAAAAGAGAACAAAATTTACTATATTGGGTTAAAAGAAAGAAACCGTATTCTTTTCACTAATGTGGAAAAATCGCCTCGAAACTTGTAATAGCGCTATAAATCGCATAAAAAAATCTAATAAAAAAAATCGAATATCGGACTTCGCGTTGCAAAACTTCATATATAGACGGACCTTTTCCCCAAATTTTGTAGCTCTACGTGCAGCTGTCTCTTCAGTACATCGTCGACACACTCACACACAAACTTCTTTCCTTATTATTATAGATTTAATTTACCTGGATTCCCTTAAATATAATTAATATAACCCCTTAAGTTAATATTAGTTTTTGTTGCATTAAAATATCTCAATTTGTTGATTTTCTGTAAGCAAGTAATCACTATTGGTTTACAATGGAAGTCTATGGGAATTTGGAGAAATATTAGAGATATCGCCAAGTTGGCGTCACTTTTGGCTACTAACTTTGGTCACCAAATTTGGCGATATATCGTCAAGTTGGCGACAAACGTGGCGGTATTTGGCGTCAGAACTGTGTCCCCCTACGTTAAAACAGTATAGGTATGAAGACGCATTAACTGCTGTTCAGTAATCGCATAAAAAATGCGCTAAAAATTCAAAAATCGCTGTACGAATTCCGAATAAACTTTTTTGAAAAGAGAACAAAATTTACTATATTGGGTTAAAAGAAAGAAACGTATTCTTTTCACTAATGTGGAAAAATTTCCTCGAAACTTAAAAAAGCGATAAAAATCGCATATAAAATCGCATAAAAAAGCTAATCAAAAAATCGAAAATCGGGCTTTGAGGTGCAAAACTTCATATATAGACGTACCTTTTCCTCAAATTTTGTAGCTCTATGTGCAGCGGTCCCTTCAGAACAACGTCGACACACTCACTCACACACAAACTTCTTTCCTTATTATTATAGATTTCGAGATGATCTTTTAAACTATTTTTGCCAATTTTAAGACTGCGCAAATAACAATATTTCCTTTCTAACAACAAAAGTATTTTCACATGAATATTAAAAAGAGAAAGAAAATTTTGGTGAAAATTATGTCAGATTTAAAAAAATACATTTAAAATGTCTTATTTAAAACAATTTTCTTATAATTTTTTTTTTTAAATACAGGGTATATTATAGCTTATTTTCAAATGTTTAACTAATCTTATTTAATCAAACACGAAAACAGCCTTTAGATGTTTTAAAAGCAGCTAATTCGGCCTTAAAATTCCCCCAATAAAAATGAAATTAATGGAAACCCGTTTACATACAGATCTCCACTGGTTTTAGGTAGCTTTCATTACAAAAAGATACCTATTGCAGCCGTTCGGAGGAAAACGATTCCGAAAAATTTTGGTTATATTTTCACCGATCATGACTCTCAGACCCCGAAACCACCCTCCGTTCAAATGTGATATATATATATATATATACTAGCAGGCTCAGTCCGCTGCGCTGGACCATTCTTCAAATAAACCTTCAATCAAATGAAATGGAAAATCCGACCCTGTATTTTAAATTAATATGGACCTTCACCTGGAAGGTCCTTCCGCATTTTCTGAATACGCATCGGACGCAATTGCGCTATTATATTATCTGATGCGTTAGACGAAATACGGGCAATTCAGAAGCAACTCTTTAGTACACATGTAGAGTTTGGGAGGGAAATGCAGCCATTACGATCATATCACCACACTACTAAAAAAGAGAGAATTACAATGACTGCAGAGATTGACCATTTAACTTAAAGAATGTTCGGGTTATTCACTTTCGTTTGTTAGTTCTTTTACTCCGGGCTTCTCAGCTTGGTACTTTTTGCGGATCTGATAACATAAATACAATCTCTCTCTACGTTACATTATATTTGGTAATATACGTCTTCTTTTGCCAGGTTTTCTCTACAGTTTCTTATCTTCGATTTCCAGTAGAATAAATACAATCAAAACAGTATTTAACTTTTATATTTTAAAATATGTGAATCATTTAAAAGTGGATATTTAAAGCGGAATTGTGTGAATAAAATTAAAATAATGTCATTTTAACTGCCGTTTCTTTTTACATACCAGTTTTAATCATGCAACTATTAACCTAGGAAAATAACCTCGATAACTAATTCAAATAGAAAACTAAACTTCAAGTTTTCATTCAATAAAATCTTCCCAATCATCCGTAATCGGAACCACAACCAAGTTTGATGTGCAACGATAGAAATGTTCGTAACGGTATGGCTAAAAATGTACCAGAGTTAGCTACAAAATAGAGTTAATTACATTCCAAACTACATTCCATTAAATAATGTCAAATTGCTGTTGATTGAATTTTAGATCTTTCACTATCAAAACTCTTTGCAAATGATAAATAACGTTAGTTATGCAAAATTTTTAGTTGTGATCTTTTTTGGCAAACCGAAGATTTTTTTCGCATTTCTCTAATGAGCGTAATAAGACGGAGAAATAAACATGCTTTTATTTTCAAGACGTCATTATTCATCAGTTTGTTGCCTAAATAAAACTAAAAACGTTAATTTGTGACTATGATCACCCAGGGTCGGACTGGGCCAGGGAAAAGGGCGCAGACCTTGGATTTTCAGAGGGCGTAAAAACTTTAATAAACTCACCTCAATTTTACATACTTGTGTTGTATCTGACTTGACAAGATTTAACACATTAGCATAGCACCAAGTTTAAATATGGCTTAATATTAAATCTCTGAGTCTAGGTAGAAGACTTCGCTATATCTCCTGTGCATGTTTAAAAGTTCCATGAAATCTACACAATGCTACACAATTTTCTAAGACGAATCATGTACTTGGGATATACTGGCCAAAAAAGGAACAAATGGATTGGGAATAATATCTACAATTAAATGGTATTCATAAATTTTGTTTTGGGGATTGTCCACATTTTAAAAAATGCCCGAAAATTGATTTTTCAAATGGAATCATCCGCTTTTGAGACACTATTTCAATTTCTTGTTAGCCAGGAAAGAGATCTAGTCTATATATATATTACGCTAACGTACGTGGCACAGAAATCGCGATTATTTGTTATTGTTTAATG
Source organism: Maratus speciosus (assembly GCA_963932465.1). NCBI lineage: Eukaryota > Metazoa > Arthropoda > Arachnida > Araneae > Salticidae > Maratus > Maratus speciosus. The sequence goes on from OZ010791.1 coordinate 419,126,089, forward strand.
GCAACGCCCGAGAATCGCATCTGATTGGCTATTGTGTAAGAGTACTTGGCAGGATTTATGGCGATCGCGTTTGTTTACGTTTCGCGGTTTCGATGCGATATCTCTCGCTGCAATTATGTAGCTTCAAAATATCATTTGACATGCCCATAAAAAATCTCGGTGAATGCTTGAAAGTGAAAAAGAAGCCGAATTCGAGTCGAATCGAAATAGATTCGACCTCCAAATAGAGAACGCCGTTAAGCGATCGGCAAAATAGGCTTAATAACTGTGGCATGCACGCGGTGCTTCTGAAATCCAAATCACTGATTTAAACGTTCCGGGGCATGTATAACTGTGGGTGAAACGTGCAATTTCTGCAAAGCGCTGTATTGAAATGCGAATTAAACAGCAGCAAGAAGTTTACAAAATGTTGTCATGAGGTAAAAAGTAATTTTGTACGGACAGGCAGTTTTGACTGTACGGACCTGCGATACGAATTTCAGGTTCATTTAAGAATATTATTACCCCACTCCCGCCCCCCCCCACACACACACAGAAATAAGATACAATAAAACCTGCTTAGAAGGAAACGAAAACGACCAGTGATAAATTCCGTTTTATGCAGGTTATTTAATTTGAACAAAGCATAATAGCATTTTTTTCTTTGGGGGGGGGGGGGGGGGAGCTGTAACTTTTTGTTTTCGTTTATTGCAGAATTCCGTTATAAACAGACTTTACTCTATTAGAAAATAAATTTGCTGGCTGGTACTTTAAAAAAAAATCTACATAGTAATACTTGCTTACAATTTTTTTTTTTTTTTTTTCAGTATTACACTTTATGTTGTATTTGTGATTGCTTTTTCATATAAAGATTTTAAATAAAAAAATAAATTATTGAAAATATAATTACATTTTAATTAAATTCATCAGTTAATTTGGAATAAAAAAGGTTTAAAGTATGAGACATATAAAAATTAAAAAGCTTAACCTTTGACTTTACACAACTTTGGAACTGAACAAGTCGGGCCCAGGTAATTTGCACCGTCTCCCCCCCCCCCCTCCCTCTGTACGGACCTGCGATAAAAATTTCAGATTCATTTTAAAATATTATTACAGGCCCGGGCAACGCCGGGCGTGTCAGCTAGTATATTAAATTTTCTTAAATCTTAATACAGTTTTTAAACAAAAAGTGTTAGGGGTCTATAAATTTCGGAAAATAAAAATGAAAATCTGAGAAGAAAACTTATAGAAAACAGTCAGTTAGTTACCAGTAAAATTATACAGGAATTTTAAATTTAAAATAAACTTACTTTAAATTAAAATAAAATCATACAAAGTGTTTCTGGTTAGTTTCTGCATTTGTTTTTTCTTTGATAAAAGACGACGGTTCCCTTAAGTTATGGAAAGTCAAAATTTCTCTGTATCTCAAAAACTAATTATTCAAATGAGCTGTAAACTTAGACATCGATGTTTTTAACGATTGTGCTTTGTTGTATACAAAAATTAATGTAGGTCATATTTCATAATTTTTAATATGAATTTATTAACAGTTTTCATAATAAAAAAAATGTTTTTGAATAAAGAAAAAAAGTCTCCAAAATGTTTGTGTTTATTGAGTGTATCTCTTTAATAAACTAATAAAAAATCAAACAGATGACTTTTATGAAGATATAAATTAACTTTTCTTAAATGGTTTTAACTCTAGCATCCTCAAATTGAAACTATTCTATCAAGATTATAAGATAATGCATATAAACAATGCCTGTTTCTGGGCTGTCTCGATCCAAAAAGTCAAATAAGGTGTCAAAAGTAGGCGTTATTGTTTCAAAATTGGTACAATTTTTTATATTTAGACAATTTCGTAAACATAATTTACGAATAATAATAATAATTAGAAAACATTATTTCCAGTCAATTGTTTCCTATAGATTTTTTTAAATTATGGAATTAATAAGGGGTAACTACTTTTATTCCACTTATCACCATTGACACACTGAAAATCCGTAGAAAAACTAAGAAGGTGTTTTGCACCAATCGCCCAATAGAGTTGCTGCGGTGCTGCTAAGTGCTTCAACCTTTTTTTGTTTTTGAAAAGTACACTTACTTTAACGTAATATGAATTAGTTATCAGTCAGTTAAAAATGAGATAAATTCAAATTTTCGTTACAATTTGACAGCAATTACTTTTGCGAGTCAGGTATTTTGTAGGAAGAGGCATTTTGTATCCTTAAAAAATGACTTTACGTATCCATAAAGTGCTGAATTGATATTTCACTGTTAAAAGTTTTCTACAGAAAAAGTCTCTTTGTTAGTCTAAAATCACTAAAATAATTGAGTAAATGGACTCTTCTCAGCACACTCTTCCTATGATTTGCAAAATTCTTATCACAATTAGAGATCAAGGGAAATATAATTAAGTTCCCACAATTGAGAGAAATGCCCCAAGCATTGTATTCATGTAAATTGAAGGATGCCATTATCAGAGTTTTTTTATTTAAAAAACCTACCATAATTTCTGAATAGCAATTATCTTTTTATTTAATGATAGATTTTTCCGCGATTAAAGTAAACAATTATTTATTTAAAAAACATGCGAGAATTTTCTAATAGTTATTTAACCACTAAAAGTCAGTCATAAATATAGAGATTACTAACCGAAAATTATGGTGTAGATTTTGTGAATGAAAAGACGCTGGCCGCAGGATTCCACAGCTTGCAAGACTGTAATCAAGAAGTGTTATTGAGTTTGTATTCCTCGAAAAAGAAGGTAATGTTTTCCAATCAGCAAAATGCCTACAATAAGTTTTTATGTATTCTAATATTTATCTCTTTCTTTTAATTTTTTTCCAAAAAGCACGGCTTCAATTATAAGTGCATTGGATACGTCTTTCAGAAGAATGGGGGGGGGGGGAGGCAAGGTACTAAAAGCTAAAGGACTGAAAATATGCAAAATATTTGGTTAAAATCTAAAAGATATCATTGAAAGAAGCTATGAAAAAAATCTAACTTAGGGCGCCGTGGTTACTACAGTTTGCCTGCAGTGTTTTCTCTCTCAATCGGATGTAAAAGTTCCCACTTTGGTTTCCGATCCTGAAATTGTTCCGATGTATCTTTAATTTCTTTGAGATAATAAAAAATACCTCTCTTGTGCTGTCTGTCTATTAATATTGATGATTATGCCCAAAACGAATTCTCGAAATTTAGTACACTAGTCAGAATGTATGTGTACAACGAGGGAAAAAAAATATTGGAGCGGCTTAGGTACTTTTGGGGCGCGAAGTTTTCCCTGGATGAGGGCGCACCGGCCCCCGGGCCGATGGGCCGGCGGGCCAGTCCGAGCCTGTGATCACCTGCTCGGGCTGTGCATCAGCCAAAATTTCTTTATAATGATTGAAATTTTATTTGAATCTGAGGTACTTTTTTTAAAAACCTAGGGTAAATGAACAAATATTCTTCCATTGGCATTTGAAAGTTTTTTTTTTTTTTTTTTTTTTTTTTTTTTTTTTTTTTTATACATTCAAAGTTATGCTTTTTTAGTGATAGTAAAATAAACCTAAAATTTGTCACTACGATCAGCTAGCTGCTCGGGCTGTGCATCAGCCAAAATTTTATAATGATTGAAATTTTAATTGAATTTGAGGTACTTTTTTTTTTTAAACCTAGGCTAAATGAACAAATATTGTTCCATTGGCTAGGGGCTGTTCAAATATTACGTAAGCATGTTTTTGACTATTTTTGACCCCCCCTCCCCCCTTGTCAGCAAAAATAAGCAAATCGCGAACCCCCCCTTAATAATTACGTAAGAAAATTGGAACCCCCCCCCCTACTTAAAAAAAATTAGGACACTATACAAATTATAAAACTCTACTCGACTAATATAACTACTAAATAATAATAAACGCTTGTTTCATTTCTTTACAATTCTATTTAAGAAAATTTCTTAGATCACAATTTTAGAAGAACTCAGCCATTTGAAAAATTTAAATTTGAACATGACAATATCTATTCCGATGCTGACCACGGCTGCTCAAGCCATTTTTCCATACCTGTTATGATATTGGTTTCCAGTTTTACTTGATTATCTTCATCGCTTACTATTCGGATGCAATCTTTATCAACTTCATCTTCATTGATCCACTCAACATCTTCTATATCTTCCACGAATTTTATGAAGCGCATAAGTTCATTTGCTCGACGAGCAGCAATTCTCAATAGTTGTATAAGGCAGTCCTTCTCGCTTTTTTCACTCTGTTGAATTTTTTTGTGTCTGTTTGCTGACTTCTGAGATGCATGATATTGGCCACAACTTCCACAAGTTCTTGCGGATAAATACGTGAACTTTATGGAAGAGCAAAAATAATCATACAGCATCTTTAAAAATCCCTTTTCTGTACTATTCAGATTTAAGGCCAGACGGAGACTTAAATCTATAAATTCCCCCTCTTCACTTGCAATGATGTCATTTGACGATTGTATCAATTTAATTGGAGGAGGAATGAATCATTCTTTTAATATACGAAATAATCCACTACGTGCAGGAGAGCAACAATTCTTTTTTTCGCATTTTACAATTTGCAGCAAGTATTGACTTTCTTGTACGAGCTTCGAATACCAATCCAAGTCATAACCAAGAGACTCTGGTTCGCCTGAATCAACATATGTGGCAGTAACGGGATAACTGTCAATGTTTAATGAGTTCCAGATATCTGCGAGAGTTTTACCAGCATATGCTAAGTTATTTTGCCCAATTTCTTCATCAGTAGTGCGACCGTTCTCATCGAGATGGGAACCATAATGGTTATGAGGGTGTATAAGACAAGACAGTTCTCGACTGAGTGGTGTCATTCGCCTTTCTACTCAATTATATGCACTTCTTCCAGGAGCATTGCACGCTATGAAAATTCCATCCAAATCATGCTTTTTGAAATGGTTAATAGCAAACGATATAACTTTCTGGTAGCGGGGATTCTTGTCTGGATCTCCATCAACCGTTACTATGATTACAGGTTTGATGAAACCCTCTTCTGTTTTCACTATTTTTTCAAAATCTTTGAGTATTAATAGAGTTTCAAAATCCTGAGCATGAGTATTTGCTGTGGAAGAACTGTGTTTCCCACTTCTTATAGCTATTAACGTTGGACCAGAATAACCTATGTATGGCTTTACTTTGACCTGCCATGCCAGGAGCAATCACAATACCAGCGTAAACACATGGGATAAGTTTGCGGCGTTCAGCGATGACCCAGTCGTGATCGCTTAAGGATACGTGATACTCCATATGCATCAGTATCATAGCCTGTTTATTGGCTGCTGTAATTCCCAAAGGTACGCGCGCTTTGTCATCATGTGAAAGAAGAAACACTTGCATGGTTCCAAAAATTGAAGCTAAAGTTTCTAAATAATGGATGGATATTACTGCAAATTGGGTATCAATGTGAGATCGGTGATAATCAGCCAGAATCCAAGAAAGTTTTATCGGCACTGTGGTGACATGTCTTCGACACTCGATGGTTGAGGAATTTTTTGGAAGCAAACGAAGATATGTTCTACTCCTGCTTATTGCAAAACCAACCTTTTTCAGTTTTGCAGTCGAGAGTTTTGACACTTCGGGCTTGTTTCTTCTTTTTGCATCTGCAGCGCTTCCAATAATAGCTATGTCTGCTATTGCTTTAAGTAATAATGGTTGTTTAAACTTGGTCTTCCTACTGATACCCTCAAAGCTATTTTTTTTAATGTCTGGATTATCATGGTAGATTTCTTCAAGCTTTGTTCGTTTGGTGGTTCGATGTTTTCTTTGGTATTCAGCATTTTGTAGTTTCCTTTTTAGGTGCGTTCGTAATTATATAAATACGTAGCACCTATAGTCGTCGTTCAGTCCGTCCGTCTGTCCGTCCGTCTGTCCGCATGTAACAGAGCAAAAACTACCAAACCGAATGGTCTGAAATTTCAAATATATGATTGTTGCAAAATTCTGTCGAGCCATTTCAAATTTTAGGAAAATCGGATGTATAGTTTAATTACAGGGACAGTCAAAAGTTTTTCTTTACATTACGGCCAGTGGGAAAAATTATTGCAAGTGCATTTTAATGATATTAGAGCCGTCCGAATTATCTGAAATTTTAAAGATATAATTGTTGCAAAATTTTGTCGAGCCATTTCAAATTTTAGGAAAATCGGATGTATAGTTTAATTACAGGGACAGTCAAAAGTTTTTCTTTACATTACGGCCAATGGGAAAAATTATTGCAAGTGCATTTTAATGATATTAGAGCCTTCCGAATGATCTGAAATTTTAAAGATATAATTGTTGCAAAATTTTGTCGAGCCATTTCAAATTTTAGGAAAATCGGATGTATAGTTTAATTACAGGGACAGTCAAATGTGTTCCGTTACATTACGGGAATGGGAAAAAATTATTGGAAGTGCATTTTAATGATGTATCAGACTATGCACTTTATGAAGTGCAAAAAATTATACATTCAGTACAATATGGGGTGCAAAAAATAATTATAAAACTAGTTATAGTACGAACGCACCTCATTTGCCACGTTTGACGAGCAATTTCCAACTTGTTAAGGATTGTTTTTCCTTTTTTGAGATCACTGGAAACCTTATTTATCTGTTTTTGAATCTGAGATATATTGGTTTCAATTCAATTGGGTTACATTTCATTTTTAGTAAGGTTCAAAATTTGAAAACAGTTAGAAGATTATCTGCTACAAAACTAACATATTTTTAAATTTTTTCCCCCCCATGGATGCATTAATTTTTGAGTTATTTGAAAAGAAAAAATAAGGCTTAGCTTGGCTACGCCATATTTAAAAAGTAATAACTCGTTTTTTGACGTTTTTTTGGTCTTTATTTATTCCCATACTGACCATGTTTTGCCAAGGCTACACGGTCATTTTATCTTATCTATCTTTTTTCCAATTTTTACAAGTAATTATGTAAACTTAAAGTTATGATAAAATATATTTAAAATTTTAAGAATAAATTGATTATAATTACCTTTATAAAATAATCAAGAAAGACTGATTTCTTTTTGGTTGCCTTACGCAGTTCGTCCTCAATTCTTTTTAGCACCAATACCTCTAACTCTTTGTCAGTTTTAGAAGACTTTTTGTACTGCCGCCACACATCATTAGTTTTACATTGGATATCCTTCAAAGGTTTATCTGATGCAGACTTTTTGAAACTTTCAAAAAGTTTTTTATACAAGATTTCTCGAAATGAAGACATATTTCTGATTTTATTTATTTTAAACACCACTACACTGCAGTACTGAGAGGTAGAGGTCTGCACAGGCCGAAATTTCCAGTCCCGGGCCCGGCCCGACTCATAGAGAAAAAAATTCGGCCCGGCCCGTACAAAAAAATTATTGGCACGGCCCGAGCCCGGCCCGACCCGGAAAAAAAGTTAAAATCTCTGCCCGGCCCGATTGAATTTCTACAAAACATTGATTTTTATGTCGATTTGGTGAAAGATTTGTCTCGTACGAGGAGTTCTGGCCAAAAATATGTCTTAAATATTTTTTTATGTTTATAATCTTCATTTTTATATAAGTGGCGCAGGCTGCGACATTTATTTTTTTTAATCAATCTCTATTTCTTGTATGTAAATGAATCCGTTATCATTAATATCGTTAATCCATATTCCATGTATTGAAGTGCTAAAAATCTGAAAAATGCTATACAATAAAATCTTCTAAAACGGAATTGCATAAAAAAGAAAAAAATCCGTTATAGATAAGTGCCCTTCTTAGCAAGTTTTAAATGTATTATATATCCTATTCTTACGTATTAGTATATTAATTTTGTATGGATCAACACGTTTTTTAGTTTATAACAGGATTTCGTCATAGACAGGTTCCTTCTCACATGTTTTCTTATATTTTCATTTAGCTATATTTTAATAAGCGTAGAAATCTACTATTCTTTAAAAAGAATAAATTTGAATGTTTAATAGTAGAATAATAGCAATTTAAAAATGTGTACATTTTTTTCAAAATTTTTTGAGCCTGACCTAATTTTACTGACCTTTGAACGGATCAGGCTACGCCGAGACAATGATTTTCATACGGGCTGCGTCAAAACTAGGACTTAAAATTTTGGACCTTGAAGACTTGGAATGAAACCAGTCCCGGCTCTGTACAGAAAAAAATGGGCCCGGCCCGATCCCCCAGGAAAAAAGTAAGGCCCGAACCCGGCCCGTCCCGTAAAGAGTAGTAACTACGCCCGGCCCGTCCCGAGCCTTCAGAAAAATGAATGGCCCGGGCCCGCCCCCAGTGCCGTGAATGAAAATAGGCCCGAGCCCGGCCCGTGCAGATCTGTACTGAGAGGTTTTCAAAACTCACGAGACACCAGACAGTAGAGCAGTCGGTTCCTATGGTTATGGGGTTCAACCACTTGACAGAGGAGGGGTGGAAACAAAAAAGATAGAATTTTACTTACGTTTTGGAAGCTTTCCCGGAAAACTCATATTGTCACAATACATCATATCGCATCGGTCCATTCAATTCTATTCTATTCTATTCTCACAATTGGAAATAGTAGTAAGTTCTCAGAAATAATAAGCCCTCATGCCTCAAACATGAACAGTCACCTCTAGATAAAAGAGATCGTTTATGTTTTCCTTGTGCGGTCAAAATAGCTGACATCAGAATTTCAAGTTTATTATTCTTTTGCTATTTCTTTCTTTCAATTTGAAATTTTATAATTTTTTTTTTTTTTACAAGTTAGAGATTCTGAAAATGTCTTACGTAAGCATCATTCAACCCCCCCCTCCCCCCTTGTCAGCAAAAATAAGCAAATCGCTAACCCCCCCCCCCCCCCCTTAGGTGCTTACGTAATATTTGAACGGCCCCCTACCTTTGGCATTTGAATTTTTTTTTTGTACATTCAAATTAATGCTTTTTTAGTGATAGTAAAATAACTGCACATGAAAAATATCTATTAGTAAATCTTCTTTTGTCCGTTTGCTCCATAATAAAAAAAAAAATAAATTTACTAATCGCTAATTACTAAAAGTACAAATTTTGCGTAATCTTCTGAAATCGGATTTACCGTCCACGGTTCCTTTCAAATATAAACGAATCTTCCAACACTATATAGTAAATTCGCCAATAGTAAGGTAGCTGATTATAGAAGATTCATCCAATATCTTTTTATAGCATTTCTACAAGAAGGGAAAATATGAAAAAAAAAAAAAAAAAAAAAAAAAAAAAAGAAATGACGAATGGAATGGAATATCGAAAAGTGATTTCAGAAAGCAATTTTTATTGCAAAATGTCTTTTTTTTTGTGATAGAAATACTAACGCATAATTGCTTGCATTTTTTTTATGAATAATCTTTACTACCGAACATTGCAAACATTGAACGTTTGTATAAGGGAAATTGGCGATATGTTTTTTATTAAAAAAAGAATGGACAATATTAGCTAATCTGGCTTCGAGGTTATAAAAGTCACAAATTTGGGGAAAACAAACCGACATACTTTCGCAATAAAGTATGATGAGAAATTTTTTAAATGTCTAAAATTAAATTATTTTACAATATGTATGTGCGTGTGTGGGAGACATTTATACTAAAATTAAAATATTTGACTCCATTTTTAAAATATTAATTGCTATTTACATATTGTACAGTTTAATTTTAAAAAATACTCAAAAAATGCTTTCGTACACTTGCAAAATCACCTTTATTGTAAACATCACTTGAACCCAATTCACGCATACGTCTTTTTGATTAAAATATAATTGTTTGGCGACAAAAGTGAACTCAAAAATCACAAATAAACGTAATCATAAGTACCATCATTTTTACAATTACATCTGCTAGTTTCGTCTGTGAGTCACATGATGGAAGAGTTAGAAATAAAAAAGAACAAATCAAAAACAAAATTGTTACCACAAGGAAGGTCTCCTTAAAGAGCATACTCAAATTATTTTGAAAAGAAAAATGCTTTTAAAACTACTCATGTATGCAGTAAAACATCAGTCAAATTTGGCGGCGGAATCTCAGTAAAAATCTGAAAAAAATCTATATATACTCGAGTATTTGGCGCAAAAAGATGAACGTTCCACGCTATTTGGCTAGCCAACAAATTTCCATCCCAAAAGCAAGATATTTAAATGCATTTGAAAATTGCTTGTTAAATAAGTGTTTAAATACCTAAAACTCAATGAATTTAAACTTAAACGAAGGATTAGCGTATTATTTTTTTATCTTTAAGCATAATATAATATAATATAAAAAATAGCGTGTTAAAGTAGTTATGTATTTAATTTTATATGGCTTCACCGGCTGGAAATGTTTTAAGGGTACTATTTGATTATTCATTCAACCAATTTCGCCAAATTATATAAATTGCCAAACTATTCGCCAAATTATATAAATTGTCAAACTACTCGCCAAATTATACAAATTAACAAAATTTTTATTTTAAACAGCGAAAGAATAAATAAATTTTTAAACGTTAATCAAATTACAAATAGAAGTGAAATTAAAAATCACTTGATGACGCAACAAACACGTGTACCGTGTTTAATGTCAAGTGAATGTAAAATTTACGATTAGCTATTATTGGCATTTAATGTTATAGTTAGGCGATAGTTATTTTGTCGGCTGGATAATCAAGTAGTACCGTTTTAAGTTTGTTTTAAAAGTAGCTGGCTAATTAAAAATGCTACCATTAAACATTTTTTATTAAATACTTGTTTCCCTGGCAACAATAACCTTCATTTCTTGTTTCTGATACTAACAATATTGAAGTCAAATTGCCAATGTTCCGAATCGGACATTAATTTTGAATTTGGAAAAAATTTAATAAACTGAAATTTTGTTTTAAACCGTATAATTACGATAATAAAATTTTAATATATACACATATAAAGGTATGTGACAAAACTGTAGTAATAAAAATGTATTTATTTAAGTTAAACTTAATCTAACTATCTTCGTATGAAGAGTAGAAAAAGGTTTTACTTAAAAATTATTTATGATAAAAAAAGTATCATTCAAAATTTTATTGTGCCGCCAACCAGCATTAAATCGCCAAAAAAATTAAATTTTCATTATTTTTTTACAAACGCTAAATCGAGGTTCTGCGGATTTTTTTTTATAAACATATTATATGTCACGAGAAGAATCTTCTATATATTCCTCATGAGAAGATATTTTTTCAAATATTTCTGAGCATGCACTTATCGAAACTTCCTTGATATCAACCTATTAATTTTTCAGATGCATTTTTCTTAACCTGACGCAAAAGATAAAGAGACAAATCTTATTTCAATTGCAATATTTTAACTGGGTAATTTTTTAAGCATTACGAACATTCCTTTTCATGCTTAAATTAAATATTTTCGTTTTTTAATATTATCACTCATTAAAACGGATTTTTTTCTTCTTTTTTTCTTCCCCCTTTTTTTTTGATTAAAATTAGTAACAGTTTTTTCTTTTATGTTTCGAGGTGTAATAGCTGTTTCAATTTTTTTTATCAACGATAAATTTCGCCAAGAAATAAAATGGTAAACCTTATCGTCCAAAATAACAGATCTTTCCGTCATAATTCTATAAATAATCTAGGTAGAATGATGTGTTATAGCTTAAAACCTTCTCTGAAACGATTCCTATCTAACGGTATAAGTTCTGTAAAAATCCATGCCGTAGAACTCGAAATCTAGGCGTTCGGAACGAAATTTCCGTTTGGATTTTATATATATACTAGCAGGCTATGCCCGCTGCGCTGGTCAATATTTCCAGATGAACCTTGGATTAAACTAAATGGTGAATTTGAACTTGTATTTTAAACAATATCGATCTTCAGCTTGACCTTGAACATTACTGAAAACGATGCGAACGCCATTGCGATATAATGTTATCTTAAGCGTTGGACAAAATTTAGCAATTAAGAAGTAATTGTTTTCGTTGATTATAAACAGCGCACTTATGGTCGGGTAATGAGACCGTTATGACAATAGGAATTAATACCTCTGTAACTAATCAACATATAATGAAATCGTATATACTAACACCATTCCTAAAAGTCATGCAACAGGGCCACTTGTAACAAAATATGTTCTGTAGATTTTTTTAAAAAGGCTAAACTTTCATAATCAGGTTCACTTAATTTTTGAACTTTTACTGTTGCTCTATAGCTAAGTACCCTTGAACAATATGTATACACTAAAACCTTTCCAAAATTATTACCTAACTAATTGTGGTATATCCTGCGAAAGTATTATAAACAATCGGAATGAAATACAAATTTCCGTTGTAAATATATAGTAGATGATGATGATGCGATTTTGTGTAATAGAATTCATAGTAAAGTTTTCGCTTCAAACAAAAACGATGCTTTCAACATTAAAGCTAATACACCAATATGTGAAGTATCCGATTACGGAAGGTTAACTTGAATTCTCATGAGCAACTACTCAAAGAAAAGTGAATATGTGGCTTTTGTGATACAATAACAGGAAATAATGCCATAATTAAAAGCAAATAAATATTTTTAATTTACATACGCAAAATGTAACTACTGCTACTGGGAATTTTAAAAATGCTATCAGCGAGATGTGCGCACGGTTGTTATAAATGTACCCATTTTTTCTTCTTATCGAGGAGCAATTTATAAATCGCACAATATTATTCCAATTCCAATTTCTTTCATTGAGGAACCTATGACCGGAAAAAATGGAAAAAGACTCTTGTAGATTCTTCGGATGACGGCATCTGACGCCATAAACCGAGTTTATATACATGAAAATAATTTTTAAGTCGTTACAAACATTTCTTTCATACTTAAATATTTTCATTGGTACTACTTGTTATCCCGTCGACCAATTTCGCCATATTATATAAATCGCCAAACCATTCGCCAAATTATATAAATTGACATAATCTTTATTTTAAATAACGAAATAACAAATAAATTAGTATAACATTAATAAAAATACAAATAAAACGTCGAAATTAAAATCACTTGATGACGTAAACACGTGTAGTTTGTTTAAATTCAAGTGAATTTAATATTTACGATCAACCATTATTGGCATTTAATCTTATAGTTTGACGATAGATTTTTGGTCGACGGAATATCTAAGTAGTACCTTTTCCATTTTTGTTTTATAACGCTAAATTCTCAGTAATTTTTTCCCTTTTATTTTACATAAAATCACTATTTTTTTTAAAAATTAAGATGCTTGCATTTTTATTTCAAACTCATAGAGCCGTTTTTATTTTTTAGCCAAAAGGGTTGATTTGAATTTTTTCCATTGCTAGAGTAACGGATTTAATGATATTTTGAGGTTTAGATGCCAAAGACACCGCCAAATTAGAAAAATATGAAATGTGTCATGAACTGTTGGACTTTTAAAAATTTATTTGGTAGCATTCGATTCAGCATACAAAACTACATTAAAATATGCTATCATTTGACGCATAATTTTGATATTCGATTTTTCCCCCTCCCCGTGCAAAAACCATTAGGGGTGACACTTTAGAAAATCCTTTCTTAGCAGAAGTTTATGTCATAAGAAGTATTTTTACCACGATTTTCAAGATTTTAGGTTCAGTAGTTTGCGCTGTGCGTTAATTAGTCCCCTAATCCAGACTTTATTTTATATACTATATTAGATATGCGATTTTGCGGTGAATCGATGATCGAAAATTAGTCCAATATCATTTGAAATATTACATAACAGAGGAGAAAGTACGAAGAAGGACGAAGAAGAAATGACGAATTACAAAAGACTTTTAATTTTTTTTCAAAATGTTGAATTTTTTCCATAGTAATAACGTATTAAAACATAAATTTCCTTAAAAATTATCTTTATTTCCTAGATTTCGAATCTGTGAATTTTCCTATAAATGAAATTGGCGACATGACTTGAGAAAATAGATAATATTTGCTTAAATAAAATGGGTAATATTCGTTGATCTGAGTTCGAGTTTATAAATATCACATGCTTTCGGAATTACGGCGAAAAACATTTTAAAAAGTATGAAATTATTTTACAATATGTATGTGTGGCAGAAATTCACACTGAAATTTACGTATTCGATTCCATTTTTAAAATATTAACTGATATCTATATAAGTTACAATTGAATATGAAAATGTACTCAAAAAATGATCTCTTTCACCTAAAAAAACACCATTTGTGAGAACATCCTCAAGCTAATGTCACGCTTATGCATTTTTGGCTTAAAATCACATTGTTTGGCGACAAAAGAAAAATAAAAAATTATAAAGAAACAAATAGTAATTACACATGTGACTCACAATTACATCTGCTTGTTTCTTCTATAAGTCACGTGATGGGACAATTAGATATAAAAAAAGGAAAAGAACAGAACAGAAAGAAAATGTCGTTAAAATTTCATCTAATGAAATTTTCAGATTCGTTTCCATATCTAACGCAAGCGATAAAGAGCCAAATATTGCGTATCAAGTGTAATATTTCTTATTAAATTAATTTTTAAGCATTACAAATATTTCTTTCAGGTTTTGATTAAATGTTTCCGTTTTTTAATATTATCACTCATTAAAACGGATTTTCTTCTTCTTTTTTTCTTTTTTTTTTCATTTAAATAAAATTAGTAACAGTTTTTCTTTTATTTTTCGAGGTTTAATAGCCGTTTCAATTTTTTTTTATCAACGATGAATTTCGCCAAGAAATAAAATTGTAACCTTATCGCCCAAAATAACAGAATTTTCCGTCATAGTTCTAAAACTAATATAGGTAGAATAATGTGTTATAGATTAAAACCTTCCCTGAAACAATACCTATCTAACGGTATAGGTTCCGTAAAAATCCATGCAGTAGAACTCGAAATCTAGGCGTTCGGAACGAAATTTCCGTTTGGATTTTATATATATAATAGATAATAGAATAGATAATAGATTTTATATATATATAATAGAATAGATAATAGATTATGTGTTATGAACTATCTCAAAGTTTAAAACAGATCGCATTGTTAGATTTCCTAATTTTAACAATATCGCGTTATGTTAGTTCCACATTCCACCACCAGGGAGCGCACTCTATTCTTAACGAAAGCGTATCTGAACGAAACTCCTTCATGAAACCTTTCCGTAGATACATGAATCGGGAGGGTGGCGGTCTTAACCAATAATTTAAGATAATTGCTGAAATTACTACGAAAAATATTTTAAAGGGGCGGGCTAACTGTATAACGCGGGCTCCTAATAGAGTTAGAGGAAATCGGAAGACGGCAAAATAATCGCGGGGAAAAGTTTGCTTGGGTGCCTTGGAGCTACTTTTGGCGCGAGATCTAAGCTCTACGACCAATAGGAGCCCAGATATTTAAGGAAATATGAAGTAACAAAGTCCAAAATAATAGAATTTTCCGTAATAATTCTATAACTAATCTTGGTAGAATGATGTGTTATAGCTTAAAACCTTCCCTGGAACGCTACCTATCTAACGGTATAAGTTCCGTAAAAATCCATGCGGTAGAACTCGAAATCTAGGCGTTCGGAACGAAATTTCCGTTTGGATTTTATATATACGAGTTGGAACCCGTCGAAATTCGACGAACTAAAATGTTAGAAACGAACTGTCAGATCGAATTTATAATAAACCTACAAAAATAATTACAATAAAAAAATCCTCTAACATTGGTTCTCTCACTCTTAAAACAAATATTTTTAACGTGAAATTACTAAAATATTATTTCCACAAACTTCAACTGCTTAAATTATTGAAAAATTAAACTCTATTAGAATACGTAATCAAGATGAGTAATTATGATAAAGTTATCGATTGAGACTTTTATGTTTGTTTTTATGGGATGCAAAATCAGTAAAAAGGATTTCGCTTTGTCACATCATAAAATTTTCCCCCATGAAATCTAAATTGTACGTTATTTTCAAATTCCCATAATTTACATACGCACCACTCAAATTCACAATTTGAAAGTATTTTACCCCACAATAGATTATTAATGAATGTATTTCCAAGCTTAAAGTCACATTTGTCCGATTCAACTTTTCATGTGAACATTCCCACAAACTTTAAGTTCTAATCTCAATACCCGCGAAAAAAAAAAAAAAAAAAAAAAAAAAAAACAGAAATTTGCCTTTAATTGTGATAGTATTGGCCATTTAGTATTGGACGAATATTTAGTTTTATCAAAATAAATGATCGTTTTGTTTAAAATATGACATAATTTTTACTCACTGAATCATTTTGCCTAGCGTTTAAAACTCAGTATCAGCGTAATGTAAAAATATTGAAATGTAACTGTTTTATGAAGAAGAATGCGTGTTTTTTTTTTTTTAAATGTCTGACATCATTTTCTGTTCAAAAATTATAGAAAAGTTACTTTTATTTGTATTGTGAAAATGGCATCAATAAGCATATAATCATTAAAAATAATAAACCGTGACTATTTTCCCTTTACTTTCAATATAAATGGAGTACTTCAGTTGCCACGATTACAAAATTTGTATTAAAAACTACAAAAAAATTAATATCTCAAAAATAAATTGAGATACTGCTTTCAAACAAATTGCATTTAAAAGAGCATTTTTTTCCGTATACGACGGTGTTAAAATTTAAAATGTGCGATGTTTAGAAGTTTAAAAATTTGCCGTAGATATAATTGCAAAACCGAAATTTTATTTCAAATTTCAAAGTGTTGCCATTCGCAAAATGACGTATGCGTTACGCACAGATATGTTTGTCCTTTATAATATAGACTACGGGATCGTACCCGGGCTTCCCGGGTTAAAGAATATAGGTGAAATCATTTTTTTAAATTGAAAACTAATAATTTTTTTATATTCCATAATATTTTTAGATTGACAACTTACATTAAAAAAGCATTTTTCATATGAAAATACGAATTATACAATCAAATAAATTTTTGAAATTTATCAAAAGCGATATTTTCTTATTAGCCGCATGCTAAGAGTTATTTGCCAAGATTTTGCTACTTATGGCATCCTTTTATATTCTGATAATTTCAGAGCTTATACATGTCTGGTAAATTTGTGTTTTATTTATATTATTTTATTTATTTATTCATAGGGAAATTTTTTAATGGATATTAGCCGTAAGAAAATGATGAAGTCTGTATTTTGTTTTAAGGGCAAACGGATTAATCTTTCGTAATCGAGCTCCGCGCGATATAGATAAATTAAAAAATATTTCATGCTTTAAAATTGTTTTTAAAACTATAGACAATCAGTAAACTGAGATGGACTTTGCAAAGTTATTCCATTAAAAAAAAATCATATTTGGTGATCTAAAAATTTAAATTGTACGATTATAAATATGTTAGATTTGTTGTTTTTTCAATATTATTCTTTTATTTGTTTATAAAAGAAGTATTAATTTCGTTAATGTGTCTTTCACAAATATGTTAGATCGGTGGTTTTTTTAATATTATTCTTTTATTTGTTTATAAAGGAAGTATTAATTTCGTTATGCAAAAATAGTCAGAAACAAATGCTGAAAAATGTTTGTTGCTTTATGTGAAAAATGTTTATTATTATTATGTATTGAAACCGGCACGTGATAAGATAAACTTTAAAAAAATCATGCTTAAAAATTATTTTAGAAAATATAATACATCAGTCAATTAAGATAAAGTTTTGAAACAAATTGCATTTGAAAGTAAATTTTTTCTCTATGCGACGAAAATTGAAAATGTAACGATGGTCAGAAGATTGAAAAATGTACTTTATAAAGATACTCTAAATTTTTGTAAAACATTGCGTTTTATCAGTGTGTGATTTCGATTACATTATTTTTAAATGTGAAGCATTTTCACCTGTGAAGAATTTAAAAGCAGCTGGGCTGTAAAAATGACGCACTTGTACAAAACATAATTCAGGTTTAAGAAATAAAATACACGTTTTTTTTTATAAAATGACGTTATTTGCATCCGCTAAAGCAATCCACTTTTACAATCCAGTTTTAAACTTCGTCTATAGAAAAGTGTGCATATGACGTCATTATCACAGAATAACAGACAATATTCTTGACATAGCCCATATTTTAATTTCAACCTTTTTTTTAGGTTTTATGAGAAAATGGCAACAGAAAGATATCTCCTATTTTCGACTATTTTCCGTTTACTTTCGATGAATTTCAATGAAATGAGGTACTTTTGTTGCCACGATAAGAAAAATGTTATTAAAAACTACAAAAAAATTATTACCTGAAAAATAAATTGTGATACAGTTTTCAAACAAATTGCATTTAAAAGAGTATTTTTTTCCTTATACGACGGTGTAAAAATTTAAAATGTGCGATGTTTAGAAGTTTAAAAATTTGCAGTAGAAAAAATTGCAAATCCAAAATTTTATTTCTAATTTCAAAGTGTTGCCATTCGCAAAATGACGTATGCGTTACGCACAGATATGTTTGTCCTTTATAATATAGATAATAGAATAGATGATCTTTGTCATACTGTAACTCTCGTATTTATGAACCGATTTGGATATAATTCTTTGCGTACATAGTACATACTAATATCTCGACCTTGTTTGTTGGGCAGCTTCATCCGTCATCTTGTTTCAAAATGGCGGCCATTTAAAAATTTTTAAAAATTTAAAATGAGGCACAAAAAAATTAGAAATTGAAAAAAAATTTTTCCTTATGTGTTTGAGCTTGATATAAAGATTCCGGAGCAGTTTTTGTTTCGCCTATATCTTAAAAAAGGGCTGAGTTATAGCACTTTGAATTTCTAGCATGGCTGACATTTTGAAACGATCTGATTTTTGTCACTTGATAATACACGTATTTATATACCGATTTGGATGTGATAGGGCATGTGCATAGTACATAGCAATGTCTTGACCGAGTTCGTTGGCCAGCTTCAACAGCCATCTTGTTTCAAAATGGCGGCCATTTAAAAAATTTAAAATTTAAAATGAGGTAAAAAAAAATTAGAAATTGAAAAAGATTTTTTTCTTATGTGTTTGAGCTTGATACAAAGATTTCGGAGCATTTTTTGTTTCGTCTATACCTTAAAAAACGGTTGAGTTATAGCACTTTGAAATTCTAGTGTGGCTGACATCTTTAAACGATCTGATTTTTGTCATGCGATAACACGCGTATTTATGAACGGATTTGGATATAACTTGGTGTGTACATAGTACATACCAATGTATCGACCGAGTACGTTTGCGAACTTCATCCGTCATCTTGTTTCAAAATGGCGGCCATTTAAAAAATATTAAAATTTATAATGAGGTACAAAAAAAAAAAAAAAAAAAAAAAAAAAAAAAAAAAAATAGAAATTGAAAAAGATTTTTTTCTTATGTGTTTAACCTTGATACAAAGATTTCGGAGCATTTTTCGTTTCGTCTATATCTTAAAAAATGGCTGAGTTATACCACTTTTAAATTATAGCATGGCTGACATTTTGAAACAATCTGATTTTTGTCACGCGATTATACGCGTATTTATGAACCGATTAGGATGTGACAAGGCATGTGCATAGTACATAGAAATCTCTCGGCGGCCGACTTCTTTTGCTAACTTCATCCGCCATCTTGTTTCAAAATGGCGGCCATTTAAAAATTAAAAACAATTTAAATTTAAAATGAGGCACAAAAAAAATTAGAAATTTAAAAATATTTTTTTTCTTATGTGTTTGAGCTTGATAAAAAGACTCCGGAGCATTTTTTGTTTTGTCTTTGTCTAAAAAAATGGCTGAGATATAGCAGTTTGAAACCACCCACATTAGAAATAATGTGGGTGGCATTTTGAAAAATCTGATTTTTTGCCTGCAACAGCACTCGTATATATCAATCGATTTAGATGTGAGTGAGCATGTGTACAGGAATTACTGAGGTCTCGACCAAGTTCATTGGTTAGCTTTGTTGCAGCCATTATGTTGTTTTAAAATGGCGGCACTTCAAGATATCATCCAATTTGGCGACCAAATATAAATCACTTTAAATAAAACCAGTTTTGATAACGCTGACTAATTTCGCGAAATTCTCATTCATATTCAGTATTGACAAAAATTAGTATTTAATCTTCTATAATCGGGTTCCACTAATTTGAGCTCTGTGCATTTGAATGATATAAGCTATAATTTTTAAAAATGAGGAATATGAAAGCTACCTCTTCCTCCCGGCACTGGCCGGAAGGACTTTTTTAATTATAATTCAATCTTCCGTAATCTTTTTAAAGCCTATCAAATTAGGCGTTTTTTGAGTCTACTTTGCCTGAACGGGGGTTGGCGAGCTAGTTCGTAGGGGGCAGAGGCTACCTACTTTTAAACAGACGTTTTAACCTACTAGTTTATAACAGAATAATACTCTGAATTTCAAATTCAATTTCCAATATTGCATAAATCTTTCAGTTCTAAAAATTCGGCAATTTCGTAATTAAAGTTTTTGTCTTTATTTGTATTCTAAATTTCCTTTATAAATACTGCTGCCTTAATTTTTCTTTAAGATAAAATAAAAAAAAAATATCAATTTGTTATTCAATCCCATCAACTGCCTAGATGGAATCTGAAGGAAACAAAAGTAAATTTTAAAATTAAGTTTTAAAAAGCTGAAAAGAGATATAATTTTAAATTTTAAATATGGCACTTTATTTGGATGTAAAAAATATTGTTTTAACGTTAAACTTTCTTTCACGCAAAAAATTACCTTAATTTCTTTCAATCATGAAGGCATATTTATATTTATTATTATATGCAACATTAAAATATCATTTAAATAATCTTTTCGGAAAGTGTTTATAAAGTGCTAGCAAAATCAGCGACTTTGCTCGCGTAATTGTTGAAATATGCCAAGTGGTATTTGTGTGCCTATTTCTGTTAGAGGAAACTGTACTTTTTTGGATAATTAAAAAATACTAATTAAGTCACAGTTTGACTAAACGTCATTTTTATACTGCTTCGGGCGAACATGAGACTTAAATTAATGAGAAGAAATAAAAAGAATTGCAGATTGTAAATGGTAATTTAGAATGTATTTTGAAAGCTTTCCGCTCATTTCATTTTTTCCTTGAAGTTTTGAATTGAAATCGTTCTTAGCGACCATTTATATCTTAAAAGCAACCACCATGCCAAATCCCAAGAATCTAGTTATGCAAGCTTCTGTAATAACTATATTACAGAAATCTCAATCTTATAAAGTTTTTAACACTTTCCAACATAGTTGAAAAGTGTTTATGAATTGGATTTGTCCAGTGGCGCCAACTTTTGAAAAATATTGGGTTGGCTCAAAGGGTAAAATGACACGGCCATTTTGTTTTCTTTAAAAGTATTGCAAAAGATGATATTTTGCAATACTTTGATAATATGATGAATAATTTAATGATATTCGAAATGTTGATAAGTCAAGCTAGAATTTTTTAGAGTAGTGCGATTTTATTAAATTACATTTTCATAGGCTTTTCCTATGTATGGACTTTAATATTTACTATTATACCACGGATACGGCTACAAATTAAAAGGCAAATGTCTAGCAAATAGCAAAATAAGAATTCAGTGCAAATATAAGGCCAGGGATATCACAAACCAAGATACCCAAGTAAGCTTTATGGGTTGAACACCCTTTAATAATTTATTAAGACACTAAAACCAGAGAAAAAATAGTTCTATGTTGAAATATGGTGCACTCTGGGATTTTGTGCAAGTTTCACTGAATAAACTGGGTGAGTTCTTTATACATATGCTTGTGTTAGCCCTACATTTAGAAGTCAAACTGTCCTTTTAAAGCTGTCCTAAAAAGAAATATTTTTCTCCATTCAATAATGCGAACTTTCTAACACATTCACGGAATCACTTGTATTCGTAAAAAGCATCAAATTTGTAAGTACGACTTCTGAAGTGATTTGGAATCGAATAATGTTTTTTTTAATTAAAAAAAAATATTTTGCATCTTTAGTTACAATTGATTGCAATCTCATGACGACCATTGCTGAGTCGACGCATGTTGGAAATTATCTTAAAACTCTTTGGGAGCATTTTATGAAAGATCCGTTAGCTTAAAACATGGAAAACGCTAAATAATAACATTCTCTAGTTTATTGAATTTAGGATAAAAAATGATTTCGTAAATATGCCTGAAAGTATAGCAAACATGGATTTCAAAACAGCCTGACATAATTTCTTTTGTATGCGTTTACTAGCTTAGCTTAGACTATATAGTAAAGTGGAGACTGACGCCGCGGTCGGACAGATGCCGCAGAGATTGTGTAGGCGACACCAGCGTTCCCTAGACTAATTTTAGAAGTTCGTAGTGTTCCTCTGTGCTGTGTGATGTGTTGTATGCGTTTCCACCGCTTAATTGTCAGTATTTACATATTTATGCCAGTTTTTATTGCTCGAACCTGCGTGGTAAGTTGCTAAAATTATTCTAATGAAGTTTTATTACATATTTTAAGAAAAATAAACAGAGATTTCATCCCGAAATCGATTGCAACTATAGACTAGATCCTCGTGGAATACAGACATGTGCTTGCCTTTCTCTCACGTCGCTCACATGATACAAAATGGCGGCGCGGCATCTTACCCGCCACTATGGGACAGATGCCGCAAAATATATTTTTGTTTTGCTGTTCAATAAATTCATCACTGCGATTTAAGTAGAACTTACATTTAAAATGAATGTATATTAGCGCATTTTGCTACTTATCAAAATATTCTTAGCAAAAATGTTGGTTCACCATGTATGAATAAGGAAAACGTAGGCCGTTTACAATTCTCACCATCTAAACTGTTAAACAAAATATCTCCTACCTCAATGGTCAAAAGACCTATTCAGCCAAGTAAGAGAAAGTAAAATGATGCAAATATTACAAGCACAGAGTTTATAAACAATAAAAAAGAAGAAGGAAATGAAAAACAAAAGAAACTAGAAAGCACCAAAGAACGACAACTTGGCGGAAGTAAAATTTGTAAAAAAAGGAAGGGAAAGATCAACTTTAAAACGCCTTACTTGAGGAAAAACTAAAATATAAGTCATCTTCCGACAATGGGTAAATTGTTCCTCTTATGGATTCTGATGTCAGAACTGGATTGGAATTTGATGTTTCTGCATATGTTGAGCGGCTGGAGTCTTATCAAGGAGCAAAGTCTAAAGCGCACAGAATTCAGTGCATCAAATTCAATCGATAGCTGCATGAAAAATGCTTACTTTACTTTTGCAACGGGTAGTGTGGTGTAATTGGGGGCGATTGGAAATACAAAATCAAAGAATGAGATGAAAGGTAAAAAATAAACAGACTAGGGCCTAAATAGAATAGAACTAATACTTACATTAAGAGCAAACTGCAATGTTCGCCTGGATGTAAACCAGTGATTTATATCTTTTTTGGAATTATGCTGTCTATTGTTTCCCGTATATATGCTATCCATTCATGTAAATTCAAATGATTTTTTTTTTATTTTCGCTTTTTGTCTTAAGTTTTGTTTATAGAGATTACACTTTTGCATTTTACACTTTTCACACAACTTTTCACAATTTAGTGATATATATAATTTTAGTAAGTTTACTGTTATTTATTTTCATTTTAAGTAGTTTGAGAAAAGAAAAATGTGATTTGCTTGAAAAGAAAAATAAACACCCACACCCATGCGGCATCTTATCCAGCACTTAAAAAATGATGTTAAAAAAAGGACCTGTGGGAAAATAACTATGCCTACTTTATTAAGAGGGTTTTAACTTGTTTAACATAGAAATTAGATTCTAAAGGGTTTGATCAATGATTTCTGGTACTTAGTTTGCTGTTTTTTGGTTTATTGTACATTTTACAAGAAGAAAAGAAAAACTGCGGCATCTGTCCCCACTTTACTATAATGTTGGACTATTAAGTGTAATAAAATATAAATTAAATTTACAAAATCAAAAAACCCGACTGCGTAAAAAGCGAACTAATTAATTATTTCTCCTCAATGGGAAACTATTTTTTATACTACCTATTTCTCTTATTTACTTGTATTGATGACTTTTAAATTGTGTTTAATTGTTAGTTCCTATCTGTAAACACTGTTTTGATGAGGTTAGAGTTGCAGTAAAGCTAGGTAAAGCTAGAGATCCTACCTACACAGCTTCCAGGTTGTGTAATATTTAAACGGAGCTTCTGACTGTAAAATAGTCAATAAAACATCGTCTTCATTTTGAAAGACCTATCATGATATGACACTCAATACGGTGCGTAAAATTTTTTTTTCGTCTCTACCGCCATTTTGTATTTTACGGCCGCCATTTTGAATTTATAAAAACAAAACCTAGCCTATAACCATCGGAAGGTTAAGACGAATCGACAGAGACCCCATTCATTAAAATTCATCTCACCGTTGGGATGTTTCGAGGGTATAAAGAAATCCACATACCCAGATACGCGTGAAACACATAACCCTTCTTGGCAGTCGGGTAAAAAGATGAGTCTTTCAATGTATTCACAGACAGTTTCTGCGCGAAGTATCTTTATACATTGGCACCATTACCGTGTCTATATGACAGAGACGGTAATTTAAAATGGAATTTGACGTGCCAGATAGCAGACCCACAAACACACCTAACGCACTGCCCTGAGGTGGCGCTTTTTATACACTGTGTCCCAGTTTTGTCCCATAACATCTTTTCACCTTGCTTTGAGTGTATTATATTGTATTACTTTTTGGCCAGTCAAACCGAGAGATGTGGAATTTAGCGCATATACTTTGTACGCAGATATGCCTATTCTTCACAACAATTATAAATAAAAATGAATATGCTAAACAGTTCACCTGTCCTAAAACATTTCAGTCGAACATATGCCATACATTTCAGTTATACCTAAGTGCTTTATGGATGTCAAAAAGCATTAAAATAAATGGTCATTGACTCATACTTACCAATGAATTTAACTAACCTTACCTCTTTGATTCTTATTGGTAAAATGTGCACAAATTTCTCTTTTGAGATAAAATTAATTGTACATCCTTTAGAATGGGGGAGGGTAGTTGTGTTTTAAGCTTCTGTGTGTATATTACTGCTATCCTTACCGTATTTTAAAACAAATTGATCTTCTGAATAGCCCAGTGGTTAGGGGGTTGAATTCGGAATTAATTAGGGGAAGGCTGGAAAATGCTTTAATCCCTTCAGTTTAGGTCTAGAATGAATATGCTATGTTTTCCCCCTCGTACTAGGTGAGCGTTAGAAAATATGTATAGATTTATAGTGAAAAAACACGTTTTTTTACATACCATAACAGTATCTCCTAACAGCTAACTCTGCCAAAAACATTGTCAATACAAATGTTATAGCGCTTAAAATTCTGAGTAAAATGAGTACCAACACTCAATACTTATATTGAATATTAAGGTCACAATTCTACTTCAAAAATTTTAGACCCATCACCAGGGGGATGATCTCAGAATTAATTCGGAGAAAACTGGAAATTGTCTTAATCCCTTCAGTTTAGGTCTAAAATGAACGTACTATGTTTTCTTCCTCGTACTTGGGTGAATGTTAGAAAATATGTACATATTTATTTTCGAAAAACACGCTTTTTTTAGTTTCCTTAACAATATCTCAAAACAGCTAACTCTATAAAAAACATTGTCAATACAGGTGTTGTAGAGCTTAAAATTCTGAATAAAATGAGTACCATCATTAATATTTTTGTTCAACATTTAGGTCGCAATTTTATTTCAAAATTTTTCAAATCAAGAGCTTAAAGCTAGGAGAGACCAAGTTAACTTAAGAATATTTCAAATTGCGGCCTTAATATTGAACAAATATATTAAATGTAGGTACTCATTTTACTCAGAATTTTAGGCTCTATAACTTTTGTACTAACAATGTTTTTGATAGAGTTAGCTATTTTGAGATATTGTTAAGTTAACTTGGTCTCTCCTGGCTTCAAGCTATTGATTAGCGATTAAGGCAAAATTTTGAAATAGAATTGCGACCTTAATGTTGAACAAAAATATTAATGATGGCACTCATTTTATTCAGAATTTTAAGCTCTACAACATTTGTATTGACAATGTTTTTTTTTTATAGACTTAGCTGTTTTGAGATATTGTTAAGGAAACTAAAAAAAACGTGTTTTTCGAAAATAAATATGTACATATTTTCTAACATTCACCCAAGTACGAGGAAGAAAACATAGTACGTTCATTTTAGACCTAAACTGAAGGGATTAAAACAATTTCCAGTTTTTTCCTAATTAATTCTGAGGTCATCCCCCTGATGATGGGTCTAAAACTTTGAAGTAGAATTGTGACCTTATTATTCAACATAAGTATTGAGTGTTGGTACTCATTTTATTCAGAATTTTAAGCTCTACAACATTTGTATTGACAATGTTTTTGACAGAGTTAGCTGTTTTTGAGATATTGTTATGGTATGCAAAAAAAACGTGTTTTTTTACTATAATTCTATACATATTTCCTAACGCTCACCTAGTACGAGGGGGGAAATATAGCATATTCATTCTAGACCTAAACAGAAGGGATTAAAACAATTTCCAGCTTTCCCCTAATTAATTCCGAATTCGTCCTTTTTTTGCTCCCCTACCACTGGGCTAGAACGTCAGCGGAAAATTTTGTTTCAGCAATTGAAAAATAAATATTGAAATAGGATTATGAAAATTGGATGGGCTGGAAGAGCAAATTATTGGGACCCCAGGGGCCCATATAAGTTTGGCGCCACTGGGTTGTCTGTCTGTCCGTCCGAGCTCTAGCTCCAATAAATATTTTCGGATTGTCATGTAGTTGATGTACGTTATTTATGTTTAACTTTAGAATGTTCGGTATTGAAAATGAAGTATGTAGCTGTAAACGTTCATTTTCAAAAGCTCTCAAAAGTATTTGATTATATTACGTTCTATGGGGAAAAATCATTTGCAGTGCATTTTCGCAATGTTACACTATTTTAAACACAATGAAGTTTGTATACATATTGAGGTGCACTAGAAGAGGATTACTATATAATATGTTATTTGTAGTATTTACAGTATGTATACAAGGGAACTCAAAATTATTTCGTTATTTTATGGTCTAAGAAAAATTGTTTGCGGCGTATTTTAATAATGTTACTCTTTACAAACATAATAAAATTAGTATGAATTGCTGAGCTGAACTAAAACATACTTTCTGTAGAATATGGGGTGCAAAGCATTTATCATTCATTTACAGGGTCACACAAAAGAGTTCATTTATGTACTGGTTTTCGGGGAAAAGTATTCGCATTTAATTATGTTGCACGTTGCACTGTGAAATTGATATACACCGCTGAGGGTTTACTAAAACATGCTTGAAGTAGCATATGATGTGCATTGCAATTTATCGTTGCTTTGCTGGGATACATAAAAGATTTCGGTTACTATGTTGTATCCGAAGTATTCGTCTATTAGAGAAGATTGCTGAAAGTGCGTTTTCACTTATGGTATGTTTTTTTAAGTTTTACTAAATTTTTGCATGCTACGTGGCGTGTATAAATTTTATAGTTCACATACAGGGCTACAAAAAGAATTCGTAAGCAATACTGAGAATGAGCGTAAATCCTTCTATATATATATAAAAAAGTAACGCTTTAGAAATGGACCAATGAAAATCTGCGTAGATACCGCGAAACGCATCTGATTGGTCAGAACTTTCTGAGGCTATAAGGTGGTTACCAAGGGAGGGAGACCCGGGTCTGTCACCAAACGTCGCCAAGTTTGTCGCAAATTGGCGATATATCGCCAAATTTGGCGACAAAAATTAGTCACCAAAAGTGACGCCAACTTGGCGCTATTTCCAGTATTTCGCAAAATTTACATAGATTCCCATTGAAATCCAATAGGGTTTTCTTGCTTGCAGAAAATCAACAAACTGAGATATTTCAATGCAACAAAAACTAATGTTAGCTTATGAATAGAGCTTAATTGATCTAGTGTTTACATTATTTTTAAGCACAAACACTATTTACAATATACGTAACATATAATTTTACGCGTATATGTTGGCGGGAAAATGGCGGCGAAATGAAAATTTCAGAAGGGAGGAGCTTTATATGATAAGATTATTCACTGTAACTACAAAATAGCAACTTCATTAGGAAAATAAGGGAAAAAAAAATCTAAATAACTTTAATAAATTTGTTATTTTTTAAATTTAACATATTTTTTGAATTTACAATATTTTTAATTTAAAATGTAAAATCCTTAAAAAAATTACTCAATAAAAAGAAAACAATTTACAGAGTTTCAGAGTTTACAACGAGATCGCCACTGTTTTTTAAAAATTATAATTCAATCTTTTTAAAGCCGATCAAATTAGCGTGCTCTTAGAATCTGGTGTGTCTGGGGGTTGCCTAGCGTAGTAGCTCGTAGGAGGCAGAGCCCCCTAATTGTTTAAAAGTATATTTTAATTTGAGATATACATTTTCAAGCTCAACTACATTTAGTATTCTGAGAGATGTTTGTAGAATATAAATAAAGTCGTATACAGGGCAATGCAAAGAACTGTATGGATGATAACTTTTGGAAGTATGGTTTCAGTAGTTTTAAGAGTGTTTTGCCTGAATTAAATTTCAATTTAATGTGTGACGCGCATAAAAATCTATAGGTAATATACAGGGCTGTGCAAAATAATTCAAGTATGTTTCCGCCTATTGGTATGAAATTGCTGAGGTGAATTTTTAACAGTGTTATGCGTTTTCTTACTATACTAAATTTGAGTATATTATGTAAAATATATACGAATCTATAGATCATATACAGAGATGTGCAAAAGAATTAAAGTAGGGGAGGTAGGGGAGGTTTGATACATAGGGAGGGTTGATACATTGACAATTTTTCCCAACAAATGGCATTAACAGCCATTCTAACACATGTGATGGCTTCTTTTATTTGCTGAAGCCATCATTAGCTGGACTAATCAGTGAAGAACTGACAACTTTTCTTCTCTTTTAATTTTGAATGTTTTTGGAATGCCAATGTAAATTTTTTCATTGACTGATTTTCTTTCATAACTCTTATTATTGTGAAAATAATATCTTTTAACTTTTTTTATTTACAAAGTACATTATTAGGATTAGTTTTACTAGAAAGTAGATTACCATTTTGCAACTGCATTTGTACAAAGTGATTGAGAATCCAATGAAGCATAATAGGGAGAAATGATACATTAGTACTGGGGAGAAATGATACACTTGTATATTTGAAATTTAATAGTTTTTTTAAGTTTGCAAACTAATATAGGACTGTAATATTCATTATTGTTTTACAGCAAGAGCTACTGAAATTGGTAAGGAAGAACAAAGAGACTATTCATAGACATTATGTAGGTTACATAGAAAAGCAGTGCGATGATAGATGGTAAGTTCGCTTTGCTCGTCATGTAGAAGGGAAAAAGTTTAAATGGCCTGAAAGGGAAAATGTTTCTATAGTTTACGAAGGGCAAATTGAAAAAACGTTAAATCTACCCAATTTTACTTATCAAAATGATAGAGTTATTAGTTTTTCTTTAAACCATTTCAGGGGTGGTGGTATGTTTATGAAACCACTTAATTTTAATTCCCAAACGTCACATTGGCACCAGCATTTTGGTAAAATATTTTCCATGAAAGTGAAATATATCCCTTTTCTTATTTCTAATTAAATTTGTTGGTGAATTCTGGTGCCATTAATCATTTTATTGAACACTTTAGCATTGAAAATGCTTCGCCCCTGAAAGGGTTAAAGGAATCTTAAATGTGCTAAATTTATGTTAAATTGTTTGTAAATCAGCAATGTTCACTTCATTTCCCCTTGCAGCTAGATCTCTAGGGGATTTTTTCATTATTTATTTTCTAAAAAGTGTGTTAATAGGATTGTATAAATAATAGCAATAGTTTAAATATTTTTGTAAAAAAACATTTCTGAAACAAAAATATGTCAATGTCATTTCGCTTCAAATGATTTAAAGATTTATCATAAAAAATTGTATGACGCATAAATTGAATTGTCTGCATTTTTTTTTTTCAATTTACATAACAATGTATCAAACCTCCATTGCTAGTGTATCAATCCTCCCCAGTAATGGGGAGATTTGATACAGTAGTAGCCATTCAAAATAATTGGGATATATTTTTTTGAATGACTATTTTTTAAATTCACAATATTTTTAATAAATGAATAAAAGGTCACTTTATAAGAAAACACGAAAAATTTGTTTAAAAATAGCTTTCTAAGGGTTGTAAAAAATTAGTAAAAAAAAAGGTGTATCATATCTCCCCCACCTCCCCTACTTTGCGGCTATCGACGAAAAATTTCTGAAATCGGATTTTCAAACGTGCTATGTGTTTTCTAAAACGTTTTCTTGGGTATCTTATTTAGATTTTAGATTATTAAACGGCGAAGTTTTGTTAAAATATTTTGCAAGCGCGGGAAAGTATTTGAGGACTAAGAATAGAAAACGCTAAAAGTACCAAAAAATCGAAAATCTTTTCTTTTTTTTTTACGAAAAAATGTCTTGAGTGCCAAGCTTAACAAACAGGAGAACGTTTGAAGTGCTAATCCTAGTAGTAATAGCTCAAATAAGTCAGAAATTGTACATCAAACGTGGCAAGTGAGGTGCTTTCGCCTTCTTTTTTTCGCTCTCTTGAAAACTTTCTTCTTTTGGACTTTCAGCGTTTTCCATTCTTAGTCCTCATTTCATAATCTATGTTTGACGCGTGATTTTTCTTTCTTGTTTGTTCCTGCACACTTTAAAATTTCTAAATTTTAAAAAACTGTTCTGTGGGTGCACTGACGTTTGTAAAGTAACAGCCATGTCAAATTTCAAGTTTCCATACCTAACAATTTCAGATAAATGATAATTTAGAAGGTTTTTAGAACGCTTTCAGCTCATTTCATCGTTTTAAATTTCAAATTTCTTTCGTAACAGTTCTTAGCGTGCACTTAAATCTTAAAAATAACCACCATGCCAAATTTCAAGTTTCTAGCTCAGCAGAATCACAAAAATTGCAATTTTAGAACGTTTATTGCTTCTGCCCTTTTTAAATTTTGAATTTTCTAAAACTGTTCTGTGCGTCTTAAAAATAACAGACATGTCAAATTTTAAGTTTTTATCACCTATAATTCCAAATAAACCATAATTTAGAACGTTTTCCGCTCATTCCACAACTTTAAATTTCAAATTTTTATTCAGCTGTTTATATCGTTCATCTGCATTTTAAAAGTAACCACTATACTAAATTTCAAGTTTCTAATCCAAATAAATTCAACTGAATTGTAATTTAGAACGTTTTTAGAAAGATTACCGCTCATTTAATCATTTTAAATTTCGATTTGTTCAGAAACCTTCTTAGCGAGAATTTACATCTTAAAAGCAGTCACCCTATAGCGAATTCCAAGCTTCTATACCAATTGTATCACGTAAATCACAATTTTAGAACGTTTTGCTCCTGCACCCTTTTAAATTTCCAGTATTTAAAAAATTGTTCTGGTCTAGCAATTACGTCTTTAGAGTAACAGCCATGCCAAATTTCAAGTTTCTAGCCTACATTTAAGTGTATGTTTTCGTGAAAATTCTTGAAATTTTTTCTTAATTGTTTTATTTGTAGGATCATTATTGTTTACGATTCCAAATTTGCTGTAATTTTATTTCTATCATGACTAGAAGAGGCGTTAGGGCCAATTTAATAAACAGAAAGTAATGAGTCAAATACCGGAAGTGGACGTATGAAGTCCAGGAGAAATGTAAACAATATTTCTATATATCCTTTTCTTTACGTTTTTTACACAAAACACTAATAAACCTTAATTTGATAATTCTAGATTAATTTTGTGTACATTTGGAAAATATAAAACAAATCTTTAAATGCGATTTCTGAGAAATCAATTTTTCCATTATCTCCATGTTCGACAAACTTCATAACACAAAATGTTTTAAACATATTCCAGTGAAATTTTGTCAGAATGTTTTCCACATTACTCACTACGTTCTGAACTAGAACCCTCTGAACTGAGCTCTATGTGATAATTCAATTATTTTATAGGTACTAGAATATAAAAAAATGGTAATTTTGAATAAAAATGTGATAGCGGATTTTAATACAATTTTTCTTATTGTATCATCTGGAAATGTACAAAGTTATGCATAGAATTAAACCAAACTTCATGTATATGTTTTTGACTATGGCAATCAGGTACCAGTTGAAATTGGGGATATTCCCCCTGAAGGAGCGCTCTCATAGCGATTTTTGGGCGATTTTTATTTTGTATCATTGGAAAATGTATTGACAGAATTGAATAAAACTTAACAATAGTTTAAAAAGATTATTTCAAAATATCAAATAAATGTCTCGCGCAAATATATTTTTAAATTTAAACTATTTGTCAATATTATGAATTGGCAATTTTAGATATGACGTAATTTCCTCCATGTACACTTTTAACGCATATTAATGGATGTACTATTTTACAATTTTCTTTCTCTTTTAAAATTCACGTGTAAATATAGTTTTTATGACGTAATTATAAATATATTCCTGCTATTAATACGTAGTCATTTAATTCTCATTTATTTATTTATTTATTGAACAACAAACATACGACTTGTGTGCTTGACATGAGAGCCCGCTTATAAGTCGGAGACAAGATAGCACAAGGAAATATTACAACACAAGAGAAATACATCCTGGGAGTTCCACACAAAAAGTGTGTGCAATGGAACCAACGGGAATCGAACCCACAATCTCTTACGCTCGCAAGCGACATGAAGGTAGAGTAGTGTACTCTACCTTCATGCAAGCGATTAGCAGCGTGGTGCCTAGACCATTCAGCCGTAGAGACCCCAATTCTCATTTGAAAGTTTTATTCTGTTTATAATAGTCATGCGTAAACAATTTTCAATTTGAAGGAAATATTATTCATCGCGCTGTTTTAAAATTTGGCAACAATTTAAAATAATACCCTTTTCTAAAAGTTGTAAAAAATGCCTCTGAAAATGCTTAAAAATTGAATTTAAAATAGAAATAAAACCTCAAAAAATGAGTCAAATTAAAAAAATAAATGCAGTCTGCACACCGGGCACTTTTAATGTACAAAATGATCTAAAAATGATTAAATTCCCATGTATTATAGTTTTTGCTCCTATAAAACTTTTTTAATGGAACGATTTTGACCAACTTTAACATCAAAAATCTCTTAAAATAATTCTTCGATTTGAAAACTGTCTGCATCAGCGTGTTTATCAAGCATTTCTCTATAACACCACCGATTTTCATATTTTTGTATGCAATATTTTTCTTAATATTAACGAAGAAATACCTCCAGTCACAAAAAATTCAAAACCGGCGGCGGCGGCGGCGGCGGTTAGTTACTTTTTTTTAGAATAGAGAGAAAAATTTTGAACAGCTGAAAAGTGTTTACAACTTCGGCTTGTCTGTCTGTCTGCTCGCAATATAATTTTCATAACTATTTTTCGTTTGAAGTAATGTATGCTATCAAGGTTAAAATTGGTATAGAAAAGTAGTATATCTAAAAATAGTGTAAGAAATACTGCGTGTAATTTCGTTTGTTTACAGGGAGAGACACACACAAAACCCAAATAGATTACGGTGTATGGGCGTTAATAATTTAGCACGTGTGACGTATACGTTCTGTAAAGGGTGGTATAGTTTTTATTTTTGATTACCACTGTTTTTGAATAGTAATATTCGCCTCGTCTAATCGTAAAATTTCTGAATTAAATAAGGCAAAAATTACTATTAGGAAACGTTAGAACTAAAAAATAAAACGGTTTTACAGGACGTTCGTCCTGAAGATGTTAAAGTACATTTTAATGATGCTACATTTTTAAAATTGAACTAAGTTGATATTATGTCAGTCAGGATCAGTATAGCATGTTTGCTATATACAAAATGGTGAATGAAACCTTTATTTGTTTATTTTTACAGTGTCACACAAAGGAATATGTTATTGTCTACAAGTTATAATGATTGAAAATGCATTTTAATTTCTATTGGGCCTTCTTATTGAAAGCATATAAAAATACAATGTGAGTAAATAATAATAAAACAGTTGTTAGACAGCAGGGAAATAGTTCTCATTTAAAAGAATAATGTAAGGGAGCACACGACCGTTAAATCTGCAGAAAATAAGATTTGTTGTAAAAAAAATATTTATGAAAGAGCAATACTTTCTGATCATTTTAAAACAAACAATCGAAAAAAAAAAATCCTATGATTGAGTTAGTCATTACTAAAATTGTGTTAGGTGCTTTCGATGAAAGCAAGGATTAATGTGATGCTTTAAAGTGATTTATTTCAAGATGCCAAACGTGTTTTTAAATTGCGCGCATTATTCCTCTTGAACTAATTATTTTTGTACGAAATTAACGGAAATTATAGATTAAACCTATATTTTAAGACTGAGCCTAAATTTATTTATTAATCAAGCTGTTACACATACAGAAAAAGGGAAATAATCAAAGATAAGCCCTGAAAAAAAAATGCAGTGCTTTCAACTTAGCTTTAAAAATAAAAATTTTGTTAAAACATATAGAAATTTAAATTCAATTTTATAGTATTGCTTTAATCTATAAACCCGTGACGATTTCATGTAAAAATATTATGTAGTTTATCAATATTGGCTTATCAATTGTAGTTTATTAATATATCCAGGGTTGGCGAAAAACCAGGTTTTTTTAAAAAAAAAAACCCGTTTATTTATGGTTTAAACCAGGTTTTTTTTTGTTTTAAACCGGGTTTAAAAAAAATCTTTTCTTATTACATATACATGCCTATTTATTGATAAAAATAGACATTGTTGTATACATAAGTAGTATAACTTCATTTGAAAATAATTTAAATTAAATAATTACAGTCAATTTATGTAGGAAATTGAAGAAATTCATATTTTAATTTAAACAGCGTCTGTAAACAATTAGGTTCATAGAACAAACTGCTCTACACAGTGAAACATTGATACCCTGATAACCTTTATAAACAATCTTTTAGTTACTAGTAATAAACATTTGATGTAGTTTGTTGAATATAATATTCTTTTTCATAGTTATTAAAAAAATAAATTTCAAATATTTTTTCAACATAATTTACTTCTTCATTCTTCTGCACAACAGATTGGTATTATTAAAATGCTATAACTAGCACCTAATATTTGAATACTCTCTTATTCCACTTCATATTTTGATTTTAATTCTTGGAGATAATTTCCCCAATCAAGAGAAATTTCTTTTACAGCTTGTCCAAAATCTTAAAGACCATTGTTCTATGTGCAGTTATGTGGCTCCATATTCAAAATCACCATGCATGTTATGACGGATTGCTTTAAATAATCTCCATTTTTTTTTTTTTTTTTTTTTTTTTTTTTTTTTTTTAATGAAAATATTTTTTTTTAATGAAAATATTTTATACTAAATATTTGATATTTTTAATTTATTTTAACTTTGAAAAATTCATGTTTTAAAATTTTTTCTTTAGAGCAATAGATATGTTCGCCAACACACACTGATTTTCATCCTATACATGTAAATATGACCTAGACCCACTATATCTAATGCTTATTGCTGAAATAAAGTATTAAAAGTAGAAGTTTTATATATCCGATAATTTGAAGCATTTGAATTATAAAGAAAAAAGAGAAAATGTCATTAAATTTCTTCTAAAAAATCCAGTTGGTTTAAACCGTGGTTTAAACCATGGTTAAAACCAATTGGTTTAAACCATGGTTAAAACCAATTGGTTTAAACCGTGCCAACCCTGTTGCGCGCAAACTTTTAAAAAAGCACATTTTTAAAAACATTTTGAGATAAACCACTTTAAAGTATCCTTTTAGTTTTATTGTTTACATTGAGAACACCTGATACAATTTTAGAAGCAACAAGCGTAATTATAGGATTTTTTTATTTATTTTTTTTTAAATTTTTTTTATGTGTTAGGTTAGTTTTAAAAAGTGCGTTTAAAAGAAAATCGATTTTTAAAAAAAGTTTTAATAGTCGTATGCCATATTAATCTTAAAGGACGTGAAAAAAAATGCGCCATCACTTTTTTAATAAAATGATGTTTGGTTTATTTAATGGCTGAAAATTTGTGATTAGATAAGACAAAAATTTCTATTTAAAGTTAGTGGATTTATTCAAGGATTTCGTGCATCCTAAACTGCTTATATGCCGCTCGTCGGGAATTTATGAAATTTACTCGGAAGAAATTTATAAAATTTATATATTATTTATTTTAGATAAGACAAAAATTTTTATTTAAAATTAGTGGATTTATTCAAGGATTTCGTGCATCCTAAACTGCTTATATGCCGCTCGTCGGGAATTTATGAAATTTACTCGGAAGGAATTTATAAAATTTATATATTATTTATTTGAGATAAGACAAAAATTTCTATTTAAAATTAGTGGATTTATTTAAGGATTTCGTGCATCCTAAATTGCTTATATGCCGCTCGTCGGGAATTTATGAAATTTACTCGGAAGGAATTTATAAAATTTACTTCAATTCTTATGTCTGTGAAAAATAAATTTCCGATGTACAGTGGAGGAATGATATATTTTGTGCAAGGTCAATACATATAATCAGTTCGTATTAGAATCTTAAATCGCATTTTAAGAAAATCTTTATTATTCAAAGTATAAAAGTAATATTTTTATCACTAATTGAAGCTGACACATACAAAATCTTTTGCCGAGTTTTCTTCGGTATTTCAAGAAACCTGATAAGAGGAATTTTAATTCATCTACCTTGATCATCCATAAATGGTCATTTTTTGAAGATGTGGGTCATCAAGTCAGACAGAACGATTAGAACATTTGACTGATTTCATATGAAATAGATTCGTATTTTTAATTGCTATTTTTTCTAAAAAGATCCTCAGTGTTAGGTTTCTGATGTTAATGAGATATGTGCTTAATGTAGATTACTGTTTAATTGTGTGGGTTTTTTTTTATTAAATCTGTTTATCAGTGTACTATTATCTACGTACTTGATTATGGACAGATTTTCTTATATACGAGATTAAAATGAGTGAAATATATGGAAGGAAATTCTAGAAGAGGGATTATTGTTTACTAGAATGTGGGTGGTACAGCAGGAAGGAATATAGCAGTAAGAAGTAAGAGTTGATGAACAAAAGATATTCTTCTTTGATAATCTGTCACGGGATAAGCGGTCAACAACGACATGTGGGATTGCCCGTAAAAATAGAGGGGAGACCCCGGTGGAATTTAAGGAAGAAGGCGGAGTAGGAAGGCAGAGAAGAGAATCAGTTACAAATTATAGAATGTGTTAAGCTCCAGATTGACGTATCATTCCAATCGTGCTCTCTTTGTTCTGGTCAGGTGGCGCTCTATTGTGGTCATGTGACGTTTTCACCTTTAATGGCTTTAAATGGAAACTGGCGGAATCCTTCAAGAGGAGAGAGTTTCCTTCAAGTTCGATCTAATCTTATCTCCTGACCCATTGTTGATCCTCCCGTCCTTTTTTTAAAAACCACAAGTGGGGTTGGAAAAGAAAGGTTTTATTGCTTTAGAGTGACAGGGAGCACTTTTGCTTTCTAAACGCAGCCTTAGCCGTGCAGTAAGCACGGTGTGTTTTCTAAGAGAAGTGTCGTATTGAAGAAGATAACGTGTGTGCTGAGATTTCGGATAGACCTGTGCGATCGAAGTATTGGATAAGCCTTGCTGTGTACGTTCAAGAGAGACGGAAAGAGCGTGTGTACGGTGCTATAACCTTGTGCGTAGATAGTATCCTAAAATGTAATTTAATGTAGGCCAGGATTTGCTATATCCTTGCCAGTAAACGGAAATATTGTGTTTTGTTGTAAATGTTTAAGTGTTTCATAAAAAAATGTTCAATTTAATATTTATTTGAAGTGTCCCACTGAATTGATTCTCGAATTTACATCGTCTTCTGTACTTACGCATCTATACTGGTGGTGGCAGCATATCAATGGAAGAATATATATATCTTCACGTGTGGTGGATTGAAAGTGGAATAATATATATATCCCATCTCAGTATTTGTAATTCAACAATTTGCTTTTATTAATAGCTATTTTTAAACAATTTTTGAGTGAATGAGACCAGCACCGTTCGAAGCGAAAACTCCCCCGGGGCAAAGTTTCAATTTGGCGCCCTCCTCCTCCCCAGAATTTCTTGTTTGTGACATGTGTCACAAAATATGCAGAAACTGAAATAAATTCCATTGAACATGTATTTCGCGTTTATTTTGGAACTGTATGTGTAATTGTAATTCAAAAACTCCAAATAATTGAATAACATAAGTTGAAATTGCACTTATATTTTAGGCAAAGGGAATCTGGGAAATGGGTGTAAAAACAATGTATCTAACACTATAGTATAATATCCCAGCAAAGAGGAAATTGCTGGCCAGCAGCAAGATAGGTGCTGGCAATGATGGAGAAGTGATGGCTAATGGTCTACCACTGCATGACCACTGCTGGACAGCTTCAGACAACTT
The DNA here is from genome assembly GCA_963932465.1 of Maratus speciosus. Taxonomy (NCBI): domain Eukaryota; kingdom Metazoa; phylum Arthropoda; class Arachnida; order Araneae; family Salticidae; genus Maratus; species Maratus speciosus. The sequence continues at coordinate 419,164,486 of OZ010791.1, forward strand.
TGCTGTTGGAAATCATCATATAAAATTCTGGTGGGCTTCCGTTTTATCTCATGCGCTGGCCCACCACTACATGGAAGTGCACGAACTTTTGCAGCATTATTGCTGGGAACTTTTACACTAGGTGGCGTTGCAAATATCGAAGACATTGAGTATTTGAACACAGATCTAAAATGAATATCTTAACACAATTTAAGCTGTGAAGCTAATTTGTTTTGAAACTCTAAATAATATAGCACCACTGTCACCAACAAAATAAATAAGTAAATGAATAAATAAATAAATTCTTTATTTCAACGCACTTTTTTCTCCTTAAATCTGGTTTTACTAAGTTACAAAGGATTTCGGGTTTCATAATTTACACAGTTCAGAATCAATAATAATAATAATAAAAGCGTATACAATATATAGCATTTCTATATAATACAATAATTTCTATACCAGTTTAATGATTGGGAACGTAAATCACAAAAGAAACAAACTTGAAATACTGTAATGAGAGCTTTAAAACTACGAGCGGTCGTAGCATACGCTGTAAGTACTTGTTCATGTCCGATCACAAAAACCAAACAGCATCGAGCGCGGTTAGTACTTGGGAGGGTGACCACATGGGAACCGCTGCAAGTTCAACAGTTTCTATTATAGACACGTCTACAGATATTTCTATAGCTCTTGGTGAAACTAGCTTATAGAAAAAAGAGCTGTAATATTTTGTTTTTTATAGAATTCTATAAGAAATTTTTGTAAGGGAAAGTGCTGGGCCAGCAAAGGAATAGCAGTGAGATAGGTGCTAGCACTGCAGGAAAAGTGCCGGATTGAAGTAATGTGATGGCATACCAATGCTGGCCTGCTGTTGGCCGTTACTGATGGGCCAGCTGCATTCCGCACGGACACTTTTGTACTGGTTTAAGTAATGGCGCCGTCGCACTTTACCGCTGATGGCAGTGCTGGCTGTCATCTTTTTTCCAGCTGATGGGCCACTGTTTCTTTCTTTGCTGGGATGTTTGCAAACCTTTTGTATTCCCAGAAGGAAACCTCATACTACTTTGAGAGTATATATTTATATCACAAGCACGGAAAGAAAATTACCCACTTAGAAAACAGAAAGTTAGCGAAAGAGATTAAGAAAAAGACCTGAAACAAATTTTTAAAAGGAAGAAATCGTTATTTATAAATTTGTATTTGAGTGTTAGGTAAGAGACAATGCAATAACTTTGAAACGAAAAATGAACGTACTTTCATTGAAAAAAAAATAAGTCCCAATGTGTAAATATATATATATATATATATATTACAAATTTAGCGCCCCCTGAATTTCCGCGCCTGAGGCGACCGCCCACTTCGCCCCCCGCTTTGCATGCCCCTGAATGAGACCTTGGACGATATGATATACCAAATATTCATCTCGTATATCTTTCACGACGAACAACGTAAAAGGACAAATAATGAGCATTTACGATTTAATATCTCAAGAACTGTTGATCAAAAAATCATGATTAAAAGAGTGAGCTTTTTGTTATATATAAATTTCATTATCATAACTTCATAATTTATATGTGTTTGTATTTTTAATTAGTGTTTCCATTGAGATGCATTGTAAAAAACATTTTTATTTCCAGCCAGAGGCTTAGTCTAGCTATTGTAATGTGAATGGATGAAAATAGTTTTTCAATATTTTTTCTAGTACACTGTAAAAAGAGACAAATGTTTATAAATCTACGAAAATATAATATAACCACGAACGAAAATGTACAATAACTTCTTCCGTGTTACCTACGATTCCTAAAAGCTTTTTTATCTTTAGGAACCTCAGAAACCAATATATTTTCGAGCTTTAAAGAATAATAATAAAAAAAAATAAATAAAGCATCTTTTGCTGCCACTGGTTTTCGGAAAAGTTTCCGAGTAGTTTTTATTCTGTAATAATTAGATTTTTTCAAGCCGGAATATCGGTTTTCACGATGCTATCAATCCTCAGTTATATATTTTCAGCTGCTGAATTGAATTTTTACATTCGAGATTAACAAAATAATAATAATTTTAATGCAAATTTTAATGCTGTTAATATATAACGTTTGTCTCCAAAACATGTTTTTTTTTTAGCATAAAAATGTTTACTTGAGAACGTATAGCAGCCGTAAAACCTATATTTAGGTTTGAGGAAACTGATTAATCTAATATACAGTGACGAGAGCGCTCCGACCCGAATGACCGATTGCTACCACTAAATTTGAAAAGTATTTCTCACCGAATTTAATGACAAAATTTCCGAGATTTACTAAAGCAAGTAATACTACTAAAATTTAGTGGTGAAAATCAACCATTTGGGTCGGAGCGCTCTCATCCCTGAATATATAAAAATGAAAATTTGTCTGTCTATACATCTATACAAATCCACAGTTTGGAAGCCAGAATTGTGAAATGTTACGTACACGTGTATTAAAACACGACCGAGGCAACTAAAGTAATCCGAAATCGAAATAATTTATTGTTAATTTTTAATTAGTAAAAACCACCAATTTAACAGCAATTTCCTATCAAATTTAAACGTTTTTCGTTATAGCAGTTGCAAACAATTAAAAATCCACAATAAAATTCTTACCACAACAATTACTATTCTATTGCAAGACTTCCACGTGAAAAATAAAAATGAAATAAATAGTCTGACGAATAACAAAAAAAAAAAAAAAAAAAAAATAATAATAATAATATTACGTCATAACTTTTCTATTGCAAGATTTCCACATGAAAAATGAAAGAAAATGAAATAAATAGTTTGACGAATTTAAAAAATTGAACATTACGGCATATTGGAAATATAAAAGACGTCAACAGGTGAATATATAACGTCATATGAGTTTGAGAAAAACGCATTGAAACATGATAAAAACCCGATTATAGAAATATTGGCATATTTTAACATTTTGAGGTTCTCTGAATTTGTTTTCGCTATTTTTAAATCCATTCCATATATATATGTGTGTGCAAGCGTGTATATTAGAATTTCCACAAAGGTTTAGGTCCCTAGAGCTCATTCTTAGTGAAGAACAGAAATAAAGATTTCAGATTAAAAAAAATAAAATTCATAGAATTTTTGTACTTGCCATTTTTCTTTAATCATGAAAAGATTATTTAAATAACAAAATACTCGGAAACAACTTTTTTATCAAAAGATTTTAATCTCGGTCTCAATCCAGATCACAGACTATATTTACTAAGTTGTTAATCTGTTGTCCGGATTAACTGAAATAAAAGAGGGAAATTTACGTAAATCAACACGCAATCGTTGATTTTTCAAAATTGATTTTTCAAAACAAACGTTCTTAAAATTCCCTGCAACGCCGGGTACTTTAGCAAGTACACTATAAAAACCTTTCGAAAAGGTTTTCGAAAATCAGTGTTGGCAAAAGAAACTTTGTTTTTACAAATTCTTGATTACTAAATTACGGAAATATATTGGTTTTCAGCATCCTAAAGATAAAGGACGCTTTCTGGATTCGTAAATTACTCGGAAGAGGTTATTGTATATTTTCGTTCGGGGTTATAATAGTGATAGAAGGTTTTAATCTCGGTCTCAATACAGATTACAGATTATATTTACTAAGTAAGTCAGTAATCTGTCGTCCGGATTAACTGACATAAAAGAGTGAAATTTACGTAAATGAACACGCAATCGTTGATTTTTCAAAACAAACGTTCTTAAAATTCCCTGCAACGCCGGGTACTTTAGCTAGTACACTATAAAAACTTTTCGAAAATTAGTGGTAGCAAAAGAAACTTTGTTTCTACAAATTCTTGATTACTAAATTTCGGAAATATATTGGTTTTTCAGCATCCTAAAGATAAAGGACGCTTTCCGGATTCGTGAATTACTCGGAATTGGTTATTGTATGTTTTTGTTCGTGGTTATAATAGTGATAGGCAGAATGAATAGATTTGCTATTCGAATGAATCATTCGGTCATGTCCAAAAAGCATAGCTGCCAATCTTTGTTTTTTAAAATTTCTACCAGAAATTTTGTATCGAAAAAGAAGTATATTATTTTAATTAGCATCAAATTAGGAACCCCATAAAAATATAAAAATAGTTTTTTTCTTCAAAATTTTTGAAGATAATTGATTGAAAAAATTACGAAGGCCTGCAACTGTGCTTTGCTTCTTTTGTTTTGATAAAATTTCCGATGGTAATTGATTAAAAATATATACATAGGTTGGAAACTAAATATGTTTTTGCTCATGCTCGAATGATTCATTCGAATAGTAAAATCATTATTCCGATAACTAGGTATCGAGGTACATATTTTTCTAAGTACAGCAGAGTGCCGATTATTCGAGTTACTATGGACCAAGCTCACTTCGGATAACCAAAAAACTCGGATTTACACAAAACGTGACCAACTAATGAGATGAAATATAAATTTTCCCTTAATCCATTAATTTTTATGGTACTAGCAACATTTCTTTGATGTACATTTCCGTTACTTTTATAAGAAAAACGGGGAATGAAATGGTTTATTTGAAAAAGCCCTTGGTAGTTTTTTGTTCGTCGAATGTCAATTTTGCTGCAGTTTTTTTTTTCTTTTTTTGGCTGCAGTATTACTCTACTGCATAGCTATTAATTTCTAAGATTTTTCCTTACCACTAAAACTTACCAGTAAATTTTGCCTAATTAATCGCCGAAATGTAACAATTATCAGCGATTAAATATGGCAAAAATTTGTGTTAAATTTTAGAGGTAAGCAGCCGCAGAGGAGAAGCCGTAAAAAGTTAGAACTCTGATTTTCTGGTCAGAATAGGGAAAAAAATGGCCTTTTTTAAAAAAAATATGGACACTTTTTTTTTGTAAAAAATTGTAAATTATTAAATATGCCATGTGACATTTGTATGTTACATAAATAAAGTTGCAATACGCTTTTTTTTTTTATAAATAAAAAGTTAAATATGGGGACATGAATGATGGTATACAAAAATACTCATCCCTATTCAGAACAAAAACTAAATATTTCTAAATATGAAACAAAGAGAAGAACAACTTACCTTCATCCATGGTGGCTAGTTGAACTTAAGTTGCTGTTGCAATGGAAATAATTCTGACAGCGCCACCTAGTATCTGTTAACTTAAATGTGTGTTTAGAGGGACTGAGGTGATGGTCAACCTGAGGGTCAAATATATTTACTGCAATATTTTACTATACAGTCTATACTAATAAAGGGGAATTATATTTTCCCATACTGTATATATATACAGGTATAAATATATAATAGCAAAGGCTAATAATATTTATAGAAATTTTTACAGCATATATTTAATATTGGATATTTGTACCTGGGGATAGGGACTGAAATGATGATTTCGTTTGGTTAAAGCTTAAAATTAATTATTTATGCATCATTATATGTCCATTTATCATTGGTAATTGTTATAACAAATATACATTTTTCAGTTTTTGGTTTTAGTATAATTAATGGAATATTATTGGCTATGGACGCAAATTGTCCAGTTTTCAGATATTGACCCATACGTATTTCACTAGCTTTTCGACTGAAAAAAAACTAATTTTTGGTTCAATTGTTCTAGGTCAAGTGTACGATGAGTTATCGTGCCCTCCGCTTGACCCTCCCTTTCTTTTAGAGCTACTCCCCATCATAGATGTCATGCCGCCCCTTTTTGATGGGTAAACTAGAAAAGAAAACAATTTTCTATTTTAGTAGTACATGTATAATAAGTTAGTGGAAACGGACTTTTATAAACATTTCGCATTTATTAAAAAACAAAACAAAAAAAACGAAAAACAACCCTCCGAAAAGTCAAGACGTCAAAGTGGTGTTACCATTTAACGCAAGCATGTCAAACATGTGATCCGCCAGCGACTTCTCGGTGGCCTGCCAAGCCTTTGTCATTTTCCCTATGTTTAATTGAGTTCTTTTTTGATGCAGAAAATACACTTTGCACGAACACATTTGCAAACATTGCAGTGTTGCTAAGTTGAAAAATGTCTTATTCAAAATATCTACCATTCTTTTATTTATCTTCACTGTATTTAATGACAAAATTCCGTTCCGTAATTAAATAAAGAGAAGATTACTAATAAAAAATATTGGTAGCTATTTTGATAGAAACATTTACACAATCTGGCAATAATGCCCTGGCTTAGGAGATGAAACATCAGAAAGTATATTATATCAATATGGTCAAATCTAGCTCCTTTTAAAATTTCAGCTCCAAAAGATTAAAGATGCAAAAATAGTAGGAAAGTTAAAAAGAGCAAATCTTGAATCTGAAAATTTAAAGATTTATAATATTCTAATGTGTTTAATGTTGAAACTAATACGTTATTTGACTGCTCACTTTGACTTACATTACTTTACCAAATAATGGGCAGTATTTGTTTGGTAATAAAATGTATCGAAAGCTACTAAAATACGGTGCTAATTAATGAGATAAAGTTTTTAAAAAATCAAAATAAAAAAATAACTTTAAAGGTGAAAGTGACACGATTTCTCATCTTGTAAAAAAGAAAAAAAAATGTTACCCTGTTTTCATTAATTGGCTACATAACATAGTCGAACACGATCATTTTGGACATGAGATCATAAATTAATTTCATTATTTAGGTTAGTAAACGTGTCATTGTTAAAAAGTCTTGTGTGGATTTATCTTTTTTGGTTATGAAGATGTATATCACCGATTGGCAAAAGTCAATTTACAAGCCTTTTCATATTCAAACAAAAACTGAAATTTTATGTTTGATGTGTAGAAACTTTGTTGACGTTTGCTAAGAATTTACTCACAAATATTTAGAAACAATTCGGAAAGATAAATTGTTAAATCTGAAACTGAAACTTTATTGAAAATAGTGTATTCTTGAAGCTGTTTAAAAATAATGCATCTGCTTACCCCCCCCCCCCCCCCCACCCGATTAGATCCAATTGCACACAAGTCGAAATCATTAGATACAAAGTAGAATAAATGATTTCCAGAATAGTTTGAAAGAAATTCTAAATATATAGGTGCCATTGCTACAAATATTCATAATATAGCCAGAAATTTCAATAATTATATGAGTCAATATGAGCTTAAGTATGTTTGTATTTTTATTTCAACATATTTTTCTTTACGTTTAGCAGAGCACTTTGTAAGAAATCTTTGCTAAATTTATTTTTGAAAAATAAAAATAGGAAATATAAAATTGATGTATTTTTATTAAATAAATATTTTTAAAATTTTTCTGGTGCATATTTTTAATTTTCCAATAAGTAGTTTAAAATTTTGCAACTTTTTTTTTTCATTTTTTTTTTTAACAAGGTTGTATTTTTAATGACAAGATTTATTTCATTTCGTGTGATAGTAATAAAATTAATCAGCTTATTGGTTTTTGGAAATGTGGCCCGCGGCTTCGTACACAATGCTTAATTTGGCCGGCGGTGGTAAACGACTTTGACATGCCTGCTTTAATGTACGAATTTTGCCAATCGGCTTAAAATGATGTCTACTAATTTATGCTATACCTAAATTATGTTTCGTCTACATATAAAAATTTCCACCAAGTTTCATATTTCAAATGGTAACACGCATTTTTAGCACTTTATTTGAGTTTTTTTTAATCAAATAAGCCGTAAAAGTGTGAAGTTTATGCACCTTTTCTTAAGTCTTCATAGAGTTAGAAGAGGTCAAAACTTGAAGATGCCGATGTTAAATCTACGTGACAAGTTTCAATTTATATCTTCCGAAAATAATCACCCAATAGATTCCCCCCCCCCTTTTTAATGAGATACAGTGAATAGACCCAAACACAATCTAGGCATTTTTGTTAATGAAAAACATATTTTAAATTATGAAAATGATTAATAAATTCATATTAAAAAAATTAAAAGTTCCTTTTTGATACAAAATTTCTGGTAGAAATTGAATAATAATAATAATAACAATAATAAAGGTTGGCAGCTATGCTTTTGCGCATGCCCGAATGATTAATTCAAATAGTAAAATCATTCATTCAGCTCATCACTAGAAATTCTCCAAGTTCCCCCCCCCCCCAAAAAAAAAATGTTGATAGTTCCCAAAAATTTCCACACGAATTGTTTGTATCCAAAAAATTCTCATGAACGTTCAAAATTCCACAAAATAGAGACAAAATCTCCAATCTGGCAATACTGTTATATCATAAACATAAATCAGAAGCCTATCTCTTTAGACTTATCCTGATTCAAGAAAATGGTAGATTTATAACCCCATAATCTCTTTGCATACCTTTCCTCCTCTTTGCACAACTTGTCACGGGAAAATATATGTTTGCGAGATGCGCTTATTCGAATACATAATATTTGATACAACATTTTATCTGATTTAGTTTCACACAGAAAACGCAAAGAACAAATTCTTTCCGCAAAAAAAATTATACTCGCATGATATTGTTGCAATATTTTCAACAAATGTAATGAGGACTCAACAAAATTAAAAAAATACATTAAAATCTGAATATTTTAAGGAAAATTTTGGATTCTCTGCCGGGTTGCATTAACTATAGCATAGCGGGCTGGACACAGGGTGTTTATACTTGAGCATGGGCAGTACGTTTTAAATTTGTGAGCACTCATTAGCGCCATTTTCCTTTCCTGCGGCCGATTGTGAAAAACAATGAGCTGCGCGCGCACCATATGTAAATTTTGTTCACATTACATGAGCGCCACTTTCCTCTCTTGCGGCGAGCTTTCAAAACAGAAGTTCGTCTCAATAATAATAAAAAAATTCAGCTACTTCTAATTGATAGGTTCCATTATCCGTCGTTTAAATCTATCTAATCTACTTACTTGATAGATGTGTGCGTTTTAAATTCATGGTTCACACTTAACCTAGTTAAATATGAGTAATCGATTCGCTTCGTCTCGATTAATATTTTACAGTTTCAATTTGAGAATTTTCTGGTTTTTAATATATCCTTTTCCAGCATGCAAAAAAAAAAAAAAAAAAAAAAAAAACCAATAATCAGGGCGCTATTTTCAACTTGCCAAATTTCTTACATTCATCTGCTTATAGGTTTAATATATTATGGCTTTGGTTGAGCATGGACAACCCTCGTTTAAGATTATAAGTTTATATATTTTTAAAATTTTTGGATAAACCTCTAATACTTTTGAAAATAAATTTTTGAAGATTTAAAAAAAAGTGCATATTGAAGATTTAATAAAAGTGCATTCCCAAGCTGATCTGATCAAGGAACTCAAGCGACCCACAAAAAATTCCATTAAGAAATTCCCCCCCCCCACCCCCACCAATAAAAAAAAAAAATTAAATTTTGTAGATTTCAATTGTGGCACTCATCTCCGAGCCGAATGGTTGGTATCGCGAACTGCTACCACTACTTTTCGTCCCAATTTGTACAAAAAATCGTGCGAACTTGCTTGTTTTCTGCATGGTCTTTTTAACGACCTTAAATACCTCTATACAAGGATGAAAAGCAAAACTATAATACTAAATAACTGGAGAGAAATCTTCCCTTCTTAATGGTATAGAGTAACGCAATATTTCGCTAAAAATTAATCTTAAAAATTCTGTTTGAGAAGTTCAATAACTGAAACTTCCATTCTTTTTACACACTATAATATTAAAGTTCTAAAGTATTTCTGAATGAGTCCAATTACTCTCTTTCCAAGCTGAATGTAATTCCCAGTGAAACTAAATGGAGATGTGATTCACGCTCCATTACTTTCCTATAAATGGGTTCACATTAATCAATACAACGAATGGTACCACAAATCGTTACGACTGCCCGTTTTGTCCTGCGGGAACAAAAGTTTTTGGAAAACGCTTCAGACTCTCCCGATACTTAATAATTGACAACCACTTGGGGATTTTCTCTGTGCAGACCCAGTTGCTTGATTTTTTCATCAATGACTAAACATAATATTATCGGTCAAAACCCAATAGATGGAAAATCGAATGTTGAACTTTGTGTGATACATATGCGGGTATTTTCCATCAGCCCTGCTAATTTAATTCATATTAAGTTAATCTATTTAATTCCATTTGCAAAATTACGTAACAGCATTAAATATATTGCTGTAAAAGACTAGACGATTAAGTTTGAATAGGAGATAAAAAATAATGTTCTGTTTTGAATTGACAAGGAAGTATTGCGGTAACAGTAATTAATATTCTTTCAGAAATTTTTGGGATGTGCAATGGATTCTAAAGTGACAGTTTATCACTTTAAACAATTTTTGCTTGTATGAATATACAATACTTATTTTAACATTCAAATAAAAGTATGTTACTTTTTTTTGTCCTCAATGAGTTTCGTCAATGAGTAAAGTTCTAAACATAATATCTTTGATCAATGCCTTAAAGATGGAAAATTAAATTGAGATGCTCGTACCAATTTAATTCATATTGAGTTAGAATTTTTTAAATCCCATCTGCAAAATCACATAATAGCATTAAAGATTTCAGGGGATACGATCCCAGATCCTATCGCTACAAAATATATAGGCAGGTGTACAGGACATAGGGAAAAATAGCTTTTAATAGAAAAAACTCTAACAGATTTTTTACATTTAATATATTTTTTAGACTGTCCACCAACCACATTCTAAAATATTTTTACATGAAAAAATATCAATTAGATATTCGAACAATAAAGTTTTCAATTTCCTAAAAAACTACATGTTTAAAAAACAGTCTGTGTCCTAGTCTTGTTTATAATCTATCTATATACAAAGTTTCAAAGGAATTATTTCAGACATTTTTTCCCTTTACGAAAGAAAATGTACCATTTAAAAAGTATAGATTTAGTTAAAAGACTACATATAGAGGTTAAAATAATAATTATGGATTATAAAATAAATAAAATAGAAGGTAGTGAAAAAAAAATAAAAAAAAAGAAAAATGAATTAAGTTTAAGGAAAAATAAAAATTCTGATTCGATAATTCGATAATAAAATAGATAAATTACGTTAGAGTAAAGAAAATTTAGCTGTATTTATGTAAACTACTTATGAAAAATTAAAGGAAAATTGAAAAATAATGTTATCACAAGTTCAGTTCCAAACAACGAGGGGGAGGTAAGTCCAAGTAAAATGAGGTGGCGAAGACCACAGGATAAAAAAACAAAGAAAGAAAAATCATGCGTTCAGCATAGATTATTTAACACTTACAAACACATTCAGAATAATGTAATAAAAATACACCGTTTAATAAGTTAAAATATTATGTCTAATTCAAACATATGGAAACGCATAACATATTTGAAAACCCAATTTCAACTGTTCCCATCTGCAATCGAAAAATTATCTGAATTCTTTGAGCAGCACTGTATATGCTACATAGGTTTGTATCTATTAACTACATGCATGCCAAAATTTAGTCCACTTAAAAAATACATATTCTTCAGTTGAAAATTTCCCTTTAGTAATTTCCTGTTATAAGGAGAATGGTGCGTGAATACTTTTGTGCAACCCTGTATATGATGTATAGAATTTATATATAACGAGTAACATGCAAAAAATTAATTAAATTTAAAAGCGCATATCGAGTTTTAAACCGTACACTCCAACAATTATTACTCAAATGCAGTACTGTAAAAGATTGCTTTTGTGTGTCCCTGTAAATGAATAAAACATGCTATGAATTCCCTGAATCGTAGTGAAATCGTAGTGAAATTTTGTGATTTACACCAGTTTCAATACATTTGATGTAGCGTAATATCATTAAAATTCTCTGAAAACGATTTTGTCCCATATACCGTAATGTAATGGAATACTTTTGAGTGCCCCTGTAAATGAATTATTAATCCTACATACTTCATAAACAACACCAACCATGCTTTGGTGAACCTAAATAATTTTATCAATTGCATGAAAATCTGAGTATATTTACGGGAGTTAGAGCGTGCCCAGTAAAGAAAGAAACAGTGGGCCATCAGCTGGAAAAAAGATGGCAGCCAGCAGTGCTATCAGCGGTAAAGTGCAAGGGTGCCACTACTTAAACCTGTCGAAAAGTGTCCAAGCAGAATGCAGCTGGCCCATCAGTGATGGCCAACAGCAGGCCAGCATTGGTATGCCATCACATTACTTCAATCCGACACTTTTCCTGCAGTGCTAGCACCTATCCCACTGCTATTCCTTTGCTGACCCAGCACTTTCCCTTACAAAAATTTCTTATAGAATTCTATAAAAAAACAAAGTATTATATAATTAAGGCTCTTTCTTCTATAAGCTAGTTTCACCAAGAGCTATAGAAACATCTGTAGAAGTGTCTATAACAGAAATGTCTATAGAAATATTTGAACTGCATGTGGTCAACCTCCCAAGTACTGACCGCGCTCGATGCTGCTTGGTTTTCGTGATCGGACATGAACAAGTGCTTTCAGCGTACGCTACGATTGCTCGTAGTTTTCAAGCTCTCATTACACTATATCAAGTTTGTTTCTTTTGTGATTTACGTTCCCAATCATTAAACAGGTATACAAATTATTCTATTGTATGGAAATCCTATGTATTTTATACGCTTTTTTTTTTGTTATTGATTCTGAACTGCGTAAATTATGAAAACCGAAATCCTTTGTAACCTAGTAAAACCAGATTTAAGGAGAAAAAAAAAGTGCGTTGAAATAAAGAATTTATTTATTTATTCATTTACTTATTTATTTTGTTGGTGGCAGTGGTGCTATATTTTTACAGTTTAAAAAAAAATTAGCTTCACAGCTTAAATTGTGTTAAGATATTCATTTCAGATTTGTGTTCAAATACTCAGTGTCTTCGATATTCGCAGCGCCACCTAGCGCAAGGTTTCCCAGCAATAATACTGCAAAAGTTCGTGCACTTCCATGTAGTGGTGGGCCAGTGCATGAGATAAAATGGATGCCCACCAGAATTTTATCTGATGATTTCCAACAGCAAAGTTGACTGAAGCTGCCCAGCAGTGGTCATGCAGTGGTAGACCACCAGCCAGCACTTCTCCATCATTTGTAGCACCTATCTTGCTCCTGGCCAGCAATTTCCTCTTTGTGGGTGGACAGACGGCCAGACAAACCGAATGCATAAACACTTTTCAATTTTGAATTTCTTTCTTTCTTTCTCTTAAATATATGTATATACTAGCTGACTCGCCCGGCGTTTCTCGGGCCCATGATGAATAAACTTAAATGAACCTCAAATTTGCATGATTTTATACCTTTAATTCCCTTTTGTCTAAATTTATATTTTTAAATGAAAAAAAGCGCAAGAAAAATATTGAATTGAAGGTACGTGCTAATTTGCGTAATTTGATTTTTGGAGTCTATGCGTACCGAAAGCGAGCGAAACCGCGACAAAACACTCAGGTTTTTACTGAATTCGTGGACATTGTCACAATTTTTATTTTGTAAAAAATATTTCTACCCGCCCGAACGTTTCAAAATTTTTGTAGGAGATGCAAATCTGGTGTAAATACACCAGATGAACCAGATGCTTTGAAAAGATTGTGTTAAAATAGGAAATTGACTAAAACAAGAAATTAAGAAATTTGCTTACCACTATTCGAAAATAGTGGTTAGTTCATTCACCGACATGGAGCGCACACTGTAAAAAAAAAAAAAAAAAAAAAAAAAACGACATTTTTACAGTGCAAAGTACTGTTCATTTCGCGCACAAACTCGATCACAGTTGAATGTACTGTATCTTTCTTTGGTTTCCTGACTATTTAAACATGGAAGATACAGTAGCTGCGTAAAATTAACAGCACAATGTGCTGGCAATTTGAACGCCAGTAGTTTGTGCTGTGGTCCAAATGCGTCCAAAATTGCCAGTACATTGTACTGTTAATTTTACGCAACTACTGTATTTTTCATGTTTAAATAGTCAGGAAACTAAAGAAAGATACAGTACATTCAACTGTGATCGAGTTGTGCTGGCAAATTTACAGTGGTTTTTTTACAGTGCAGTATGTTCTATACAAACATTACTCTACGAAACAGTGGTCAAAAGGTTGTTATAAATTACCTGAAAGTTTTAAGTCAATCGGTTCGTTCGTTTTCCGAATTTTAACAAATTCGCGTTCATTCTCTATTAAAAAAAGCGCTTCTTTTTCCTTTTGAAAATCAAATTTTATAAAACAAAACGTTCTGAATCAATTTTTTTGAAATTTGCATATTCTTAATTAGTGTCCAAATATAGGCCTAGATGCATAAGTTTCAAATCCTTAAATGCTGTATTTTTAAAAAATTGATTTAAATTTGAACTTCCATTAAAATTTTAAACTGTGGCTTTTATCCACCCTCCAAAATGAAAACAAGTGTCTTTCAAAGCCAATCCAAAAACTTTCTTCTATCTCATATATCCTAATGTTTCAAAAAACAGTTACAAATGATAATACTTCAATATTATTAGTTCAATACTATACCAACTTCGACTTTCATCCTAAATTTCAGCTTCAGTCAATTAATCGGAGTAAAAACAAGTTAATCTCGATCATGATATTTAAAAAAAACAATATTTTTCGCTAGTCTGTTGTACGTCAGCTGTTTGAGAATAGCCGTCTTAGCGGGATGCGAATTTTCCGTCGCTACACGAGCCGCCGGTGTACAAAAGAAGTATGAAAAATCGAGAAAATAACTCAAAAGTAGCTATTACAGCGCCCCCTTCCGGCGGAATATTCCCAAATTCGAGTAGGACCTGCTTCCATTGCCATAAAAGTATTCATGAAATTTGGTCCAATGCTATGCATAAATCCATACACTTTTTGGTGGTACAATAATGAAAATGGCACAAAAATCACTATTACAGCGACCCCTTCCGGTGGAATATTTCCAAATTCAAGGAGGACCTGCTTGCCATAGAAACTACATATATGAAATTTAGTTCAATTCTATGCAAAACTTCATACACTTTTCGATGGTACAATGGCGACACGCATACACACACACACGGACAGACAGGCATTTTATATAAACATGTTTTTTGGTATTTCCGACCCCTAAAAAGTGTAAATCCGTCGAAAACCGGAATTCGAAAAAAATTTCGATTACAATACTTTCTTCTATTGTGGTCCACGGGCCACAGGTTGGAGATGTCTGGCCTTGATCTTATTATGAGTTATAATCTGCCTATGTAGAACGTTTCAAAAGCATTAATGCATCCGTTTTTATGCCTTCTTCAGCCAGATATTCACACACACTTTCACATTTATAATATTATTAAGATTAAGATAGGTAATTCCAATTATTGAATTTATTTGAAAAAAGGCTACTGGAACCTGTTACGACAATTTTTAAATTGCTACCCTACTGGAACCTGTTACGACAATTTTTAAATTGCTACGCTACTAGTAGAGTATTTTATAAAATATGTATAAAAAAAGAACTTTACAAATACTAGTTGAATATCTTTTATTACAGATCTACAAATATAACAGCACAATACATAAATATTTTATCACTGGCAATCGTTAAAATGACTTTTTATTTGCACAAATAGAACATTTCACAACAGAGAAAGAAAGTACACGATTTTAAATACAATATCACACTTCTTAACGAATGGCAAAATAATGATTACTTTCATAATATATGTTACACTTTCAATATAACCGGCGAAGGAATAGATTTATTTCACGTGAATTCATATATAGATGTTATTATAAAGATAGCTTTTAAATTCAAGAAGGCTAGTTTCTTATATAGTTGTAATTATTTAAATAGAGATATGAACCTTATTTAAAAATTTTAGTTTAAAATTATTAGATTTCGAATTTTTGCTTTAATATTTATAACATGAATGTTTCTGGTTACGATAGTGGGACTGTATTATTTGTGTCATTTGTTAAAGGAAGGGATGAATGACAAAGTATTGACACTTTCATGTATATGTTGCACTTTCAGCATAATTGGCGAAATAATAGATTTATTTCATGTGATGGTGTTATCAGTGTTGCCAAATTAGCGCGTTTTCTATAGGCGCTATACTTCTATAAAATTTCTATAATAGGCGCTCCCCATACTGTTTTTCCTAGGTAGTGAATAAAGCTCACCCGGCACGCTTTTCAGTGAAACGTTTATATACGCAAGAAAATGGAGATACAATCAGATATTTTTCCTGAGCAATGATAAAAAATCATCCGCCAGGCTTAGAAGTGAAACGCTTTATAGGTGACGCCAACTAAAACTGGTCTATTTTGCAGATTATTATCTTTATATACCTTAATGTTTATATATTGATATATATTCATTTACACATGAATGAATGTTCTCCTGCGCCAAATCGTGGTCAAGTTTGGCAGTATTACGCAAAGAGACAACAATAATTGATGAACAAAAAGAAGTTGCCATAAACATGTCCGAATTCCCGATAACATGCTAATTTCACGAAATTCTTATTCAAATCCGACTTTGACCAGAAGTAAGAATCTTTAATAATCGGGATCCATGTAAAAGTGCCGCCTTTTGGTTTGGATTCCGTGGTTTGCCGCAAAATTAACTGAATTCTTGTTACCAGTGTGAATTTTTGTGGACAGAATTCAATCATATAGGAATTATAATTTTGATTAATTTGTTTTAATAATTATAATTTACTGGAGATAATAATTAACTAATATGCTATCCTAAATAATTTAACATTTTAAGTGTGTGTATACTGTCATACATAATATATACATACATATGCATGTATAAATACTTGGAAATTAACTTTTATAGATTGGAAGATTGAAGATGATCAAAATAGCCAATTCGACAATAAATTGATATACGAAAAAAAAAAAAAAAAAAAAAAAGAATTAGCGCGTTTGAAATATAATATATGTATTACACTGTAAAAAAAAATCTGTAGTTCTACAGATGTAAAGTTACATGCTTACTAAACTTTCACCTGTAACTGTACGAAAAAAGCTGCAAATCTACAAAACTAGTTTTTGTAAAGCTACAAAAATCTGTAACTTTACAAATGAATCTGCTAAAATTTCAGTAATCTTACTAAACTTTTATTTGTAACCCTGGCTGCAGTTACATGAAAAGTTCTCGGAATCCTAGTTTCCAAAAAAATTCGTAGTAACCTTACAGATTTTTTGATTTTCGGCGCAAAAGTGTGTCTGTTACATGAAATTTTGTTGTTGCCGTTACATGAAAAGTTCTAGGAATCCAAGTTTCCTAGAAAAACTTTAGTAACTTCACAGATATTTTTTTACAGTGTACATGGAATCGATTACGATCGCAATAGAAGTTTTCACTTCGGTCGTGCTGTCTTAAGTAAATACATATATATGTTTTTTAATTCAGAAAATCCACTAGAATTTCCAAACAGTAATCTTCCCCTTTTTTAATGACAGACATTTACTGATTAAATTAACCAAAACTTACAATTTGAAAATTCTAGTAGATATTTTGAATAAAAAAACGCGTCAAATTGGCAATACTGGTCGTTATAAAAATACAGACTTTAATTAATTTTAAATCGAATTCTCATATTTAGAATTATTTTAATAGGGAAGCACAATATTATTTTAAAGTTTTATTTAAAACTATTAAAATGAGTTTTAAATTTTTGATTTAAGTTTATAACGATTATGTTTTCCGTTACAGTGGTTACATTACATTGCTACACATTATTTATTGCTTTACATTATTACATTGCTCTAGTGCATTTTTAAATAAAGGAATGAATATTTAAAATCATAATAAGAATAACAATAAAGGTTATAGTGTTCGATAGCATTAAGTATGAATTGGATTTAGAAAAACTGAAGAAAATATTTCAAAAGGAACACTTTAAGATTTTAATCTAAAATGAGAAATTTTCACTCCCTAATGTGTTTTAATTTAATAAATTTTTTGTTTATTAAATAGCCACCCAATTTTCCATGCTAATAAACTCCTAAATTATATGTTGTCATTTTCAAAATATGATGTTTCAAATTCATTTTATATGGGCCACTAGCAACTGAGAGATTCTGCTCTCTAAGTTGGCAGACCGGAGGTGCTGGGTTCGAAACCATGTCGCGCTGGTCGGCTACCATTAGGAGTTTTCATGACTTTCTTTTAACTTTAAGTAAATGGGCTAAGTCTTCTTAGAAAGACCCACAAGGAGGGAAATACCTCCAACCTTCGCACAGATAATCGGCCGAAATAAACCGATAACTTTAAATGCATTATGAACAGTTTGTATTTTAAATGTACATTTTCATATTTTCAGAATTTTAGCTTCAAATAGCAAATTAAATCGTTTAAAATAAAACTATTTTCTTTTACACAAGAATTTGAAGAAATTGATATCAATGTATGTTTACAATAACCCAACATGATCAAATATGTCTTTTGTTTAACATTGCAATCGTACTTTTCATTTTTTTTTTTGAAGATATGATCATTTACTTAATATTGAGAAATTTTTGAATCAAAGTATCCTTAGCATAATAGATAATCATCTGTAGTTATTGACTCACACTGTAATAATAATTATTTTTTTTAATCATATAAGAAGAAGCAAATTTAAAGAAAATATTTACTGAGTGATAGCATTCTTACGACGGTAACGTGGCCAAATACAGTCTTGAATAATATTGTCTAACCCCACCCCCAACCCCGCAAAAGTAGATATACTTAAAAAAAATCTTGTAACTAAAGCATAAAGTTAAAAAATATCATGATTGTTGCCATTGTTGATATAATTACAGTAACAATTTGCTGAATTTTGAATGCAACATATTACATATGATACGTTCAGATGATCGAAAAGAAATTCTTTAGTGTTTTTAGCAATATATACATTCTGCCATGAATCAGTTTTAAAGTTGTTTAAGAAGATATTTAGCTGTTTCCAGAAAGACAAAAAATATTACGATAAGTTGACACGAAAATGTATGTATGATTTATAATTGGTATATTTGAGTAATATTTTTGTCTTTTCCTAACTGTTTTCATGTATTATATCTTATCAGTTGAAGGTTTTATTTTACTAAGAGTGAAATGATTCTGAGTTATTTATATATGTATTATTTTCGTAACAATTTTTGCAAGGCAATGACCTGATACTAACTTCCTTAGTGAATTTAGTGGACTCAGGCATTAAAAAAAAGAAAGAAAAAGACTAAGAGTATAATTAATTCATAAAAAGAGGCTTAACATAAACGAAAAAATAAGTAATTTTTTATTTTTAAATTGTAATAGAACTCTTGTGAATTCATGTGATTTTGTAAATTATAAAATAATAAAATAATTTTAATTATTCTATAAATCATTTAATAAAACATAGTATTTATTGGAAAAGTTAAAAAAGAGTGGCTTCATTTATTGCTCTTAGGAATAATACTGTGTATACATACAAAAAAAGTTTTCTTTTTTGCGATGTTTTTAATAGAATTCTTTTATTGATTTCATATTATTTAAAAAATAAAAATAAGTATAAAGATACATAAAATAAATAACATATCATGATAAAAGCATATTATACTAATTAAATTGTAATTTATTTATTATTTATTAAACTAAAAAGCGATAACTTAAAAATTAATTTGTAGCGTTTGTTTAAAAATACAAACAAAAATGTTTTAATATATCCCTTTCCTTATACTAAAATATTAAAACTATAATTAAAATAAATATCACAATCTTTACTCCTTTAACTATTTATTTTAATGTATACCATCAATATCTTATCCTATTGATTTATGTGAACTGATAGTAAACGAGCTTGTTCGCGATTCGTGAATGAACAAGCGAAATAATTGTAAATAATGCCCATTTTATCTGTTTAAAATGCCATTAAGCCAGCAATTAACTCCCTTCATTATCGTTAACTAAGATAACTGAGTAATTTATTGTTATGATCTTAATGTGACATTTAACTCACTCGTTATATTTTATGGACTTTAATGTTGTTTTCACTGTTTTAAGCAGAAAATTGAAAAAGTAATTCTGAATTTAAAACATACACTTTTCGTACGTTTATAGTTTAGATAAATTTAAGCACGTCAGCATCTGTCGTTAATATTCAAAACCTTTTAGTTTTGACACCAGTTTAAATCAGGGAATTTATTTTAAATTATTCTCTGTTTAGTCTAGTGTAATACATTTCTGTTTCAATAGAAATGCATTTTTCATAGTTTATTATCGATGATCATAAAAAATGTAACGTCTGAAATTAATTTTACGTTAAAAAATTAAAAATATTAAAGATGAATTAAAACTATCTCCAATAATTATTTTTAACAGTATCACTTACATTTTCTGATCACAATGTGTCATAGTAGTTTGAATAATTTATTTTTCAAAAATATTTAAAAAAGAAACTTTTGTATTGCTTACCCAGTTAAAACCTCCATTTTCTGTTAAAACAAAACAAAACCAAGAAAGATTTGTTTTATGTGAATAACTTTTTCAAAGCAGTAAACTTAGTCTATGAAATATGCCATATATATATAATAGACTATGAAACATATATGTAATATATTATATAAGTTTTAATGAGAAAACATTTTTCTCAATTTATCTTGAGAGAGAATTCTGAACTTTCACTTTGTTCCAAAACTTGAAGTATTTCAGGGCTTAAAAGAAGATTATAATTAATAAATCAAGAGGTCATTTTTTGAAATAGTGAGTAATTAATATCAGAAATACAGTCATGAGTGGTAGAAATGTATTGTTTCAACTTATATTTAATTTTGAAATTTTTATATGTTGAACGATATAATTCATAAGCGATATGAAGTAAAAATAGTAAATTTTATTGATTAAATTCTCAAGATTTGTTGAATAGACATATATTATTCAATTATTATTATTATTATTATATTATTTTATTAAATTTTTTAAAATCTTCTCACCAAAAAATCGGGATTTTACAATAAAGACAACAAAATTCTTGTAATAATTGATTTTAAAATGTGCGGTTCACGAAAACGAATGCAATAAATATTATGTGGATAGAGAATACGAAATTTATAAAACAGAAGTTGAGAAGATTATAAAAAAGTTTAGAAGAAGTTAGTTATTTTTATTATTTATTGTTAGTTTTTTCGCATAAAAAAAGCTAATTTAGATAAATTAATTTTAAGCATTTGGTACGATGTCTTTTAATTTCCAGTTCTTGAATTTGATAGCCTTAAATATTCTGTTAAAGTTTTATTATTTATATATTTTAAAATAATGCTATTTTCTACCCGTAGCTCAAAAGAATTGTGCGCCATTTTTTTTTTTTTTTTTAGTCTCAAATATCAAAGGTTGAAGAAACAGTTAACCTATTAAGTTCTGTTAAATACTTGGTGGATCCTATCACACTTCAACAACCGTTAACCTATTTGCTAACAATTTATTATTAAGGAAATTCTTGGAAGGGAATTGAAATACAGTGAATTACCGTTTATAAGTTTTTAATTTATAATTTTTTTGATTTAAACTTCTTTAACCTTAGGTCCCAATTAGAGTCCTGCAAGGGTCGGGGAGTTGTCGGCAAAGTCCGACAAGACTACGAAAATTCTGTTCTAAGTAAACCCGAAACCTGACCCGAATCCGATATAAAATTTCGTCGACCCTGAGCTCGAAGTGGAAGAAAATTAATTCTTAATTTAACACAATTATTGAAAATTAGCCTATAATTATACCTCTAATACCAATTTTATCTTTTTTGGAATAAAAAAACAAACAAACAACAACAACAACAACTCCCCCCCCCCCCCAAACATATATATCCTCATTGATATTCAAATATATAGAATTTTTTCTATTGAAAAATATTCAGATTTTCTTTTAAAAAATCTGGCCAAGTCGAAACCTACCCGAAAGAATAAAAACTCAACTCGAAACAGACTCAACCCGCAATGAAAACATTAGTCTTGGGTTATTCAACCCGATACAGGAATCTTGTCTCAATTCATTTATATGTTTAAATGATAACTTACATGTTTAACACTAGAACGCCCGGAAGGAGTCCATTCGACTTCGACTAAATGATTAAATATCAATTGGAGCCAGGATTTTTTTCATAAAATAAGTTAAATTTGAAATACGCCGAAATACATTAAATAAATCAGAAAAATAATGTCAAAAAAATATTCTGGTGTGAAATATTTTTAGGAAGCTTGAGTAAAATTTCCGGGCATTCTAGTGTTAAGTAATACATTATTCTATTAATATGACATACGAGTAAATAACTCCTTAATTTCATTTATACTTCTTTTCCTCTATAATTCCGATTTCGAAATCCGTTCTGAAGTAAGAATTATTTGGTTCTAATTGAAAATGTTTCCGTGTCTATATATAGTACTACATGCGTCACATATGTATGCTATATATAAACGCACACATTTCTAATAATTTCTCATCCTTGTTAAAGGAAAGAGATGTCTATATTTAATCAAGAGATAAATGCACTTATTCAAGATATACTTGATAAATCAATTAATTCGAGATATGTTTAATCAAGCTTTACATTGGAAAGAAAAATTCTTTCATTTTATAATAGCTTTTAATGTATATTAGTATGTTAATTTATGTAAATTTTTGTATGTAACTTGCATTAAAAGTTCAGTAATGTATTGGTTATTTAAATTCGACTAAAGTTAATCTTTTTAAATTTAATGAATCAAAAGTAATAAACATTATAAAAATGTAAAATTAGAATTTTATTCTTGTACACTGGAAAAAAATTCCGCCACTGAATATCTAGAAAATAAATTGTACCTCTAGAAAAAAATGGTTCCATGTCATCCTTATAAATTCTAGTTATCTTTGCTAGAGAGTTCTAGTTATCCCTATTAAAATTCCAAGGTGTTTTTCTATATTATCGTGGTCAAACTTATTTAAAAATCTCCGTAAATAAATGTGAACACTAGCAGTGAGTTTTTGTAACTATAATTCTAGTTTATGAACTATTTCTAGAAATCAAGTGATAATTTCTCGCAATTCAAACGATTCACAATATAATGTATCGTTGCTTCTCCTAGAAAACTATAGACGAGAAATTCTCGATCATTCTGTCTATTCAGTTTATTTGTTTACCTTAATCGCACAACTCGTAAATATAAATTACTAGTTTCGGGGTTTAGAAAATTATACCTATTCGTTCTAGACGAAGACGGTATATTTTTTCTTTCAGTGTACTCGGCTTCCGATTTAGAACCAACCTATTGAATCGAACTTTCAATTAAGCATTTTTCAGATATAAGATCGTGTTTTGAAAACGTATAAACGGTGTTTCACTGTATATTGACTTCACATAAAAATATACAAGCAGAAATCTCTCCTCTTACGCAAACTGCACACATTCATATATTCACACAAATACTAGCATATTCAGTACAACGATCATACTTCTTTTCAATAAAGGATGAATCACAGAGACAATTTCAGTAATTCTGTAAGCTAAGATATAAAGAACTTCTTAAAAACATCATAAAAATTTTAATACAAGCATAAGACCTTCCGAAAGAACTAATCTTTCTTCATCAGGCGCAGAGAACACGTCCTACTGCTTTGAAAACGGCAGGCTGCTGTTTTCAAAGCAGTAGGACGTGTTCTCTGCACCTGATGAAGAAAGGCTAGTTTTCCGAAAGGCTTTGCGCCTTTATTAAAAATTTTATGGTGTTTTTAAGAAGTTATTTTTATCTTGTCATTTCACATTCGCTTCTTTACTTATTTAATGTAATCCTGTAAGTTATTTTCAGATTATTGGGACATAAATTATTACATGCATCTAAAATTAGGAATATGCTTGGAAACTTGATGCATTTTAGAAACAGTGCAAAGAGAGAAATGTGAGGTAAACGTTATTAGTAAATTACTATTTTTTATTTTTAGCTCTATTCATTTAAATTGGAATTTAAATGTTATATATGTAAACTCAACTTTAGAATCACGGAATCACTGTTTAAGTACTACATAATTTCATATGCATAAAAATTTTTAACATAATTTTCTCAAACTCAAGGAGCAGTTTACAAAAAATGCTGAAACTAAAGAATGAAGAAAAGTTTAGTTTGCATTCAGAGCCATCGCTAAGACTTTTTATTGGGGGGTGGGGAGAGGATCTTAAATTGCCAAGTCAAATTTCGGTATTTACCAGCTAGTGTTATAATTTTGCCAAGTTACCACAATTAGAAAATGCAATATAGCTCTTATTTGTAAAAAGTTTAATAATATTCCCAGTTAGATTTGTAACGTTTGCCAAGTCTATCAGAAATAGAAAGTGTATTATAGTTTTTATTAAAATTTAGAATAAATATGAAAACTAAGTTTGTAAATTTTCCAGTGTAACAGCATTCGCGTACGTTTTATGGAGAGGCTCCCGCTCGCTTAGCGAGGGCCCCGTTTGCACTATATTTAAAAAAGAAACCTATAAAAAAAATTATGAAACCAGAGAAAATTTGGAAAAAAATATGACAAATGGCTCTAGATGTTGCAACGTATCAGCAACAGACATCTGCATGTCATAAGCAGTTATGTATTTGACATCTGTTTTGTATTTATGTGGGCATAAAAGATTAATTCCATAAATGCACCTGTTCAGTATTAGCACTGGATATAGTAGCTGTCAAGTGATCCTGTGAATTGAATTGAAAGACAAGCAATATATTGATATTTTTTTATATTCAACTTTTGAAGATGAAGAGACATGAATTATAATAGGAAACACCTCTTACACTATAGCTATGAATATAATAACAGTAAGAAAAACTAACAATTTTATTGAAGGTTAAACCAGCATAAAATTCATTGAGTATATGTAAATTATTAGCTTTGAAACACGACAAGATCTCATTTTTTAATCATGGGCGCCAGCAAAACGAAATCCGAGGAGGTGTAAGTTTTTCGAGCAAAAACGACTGACTTAGAACCCAGAACGCATTTTTAAAAATGAAGAATATAAACTTAAAGTAAACTGAATTTTTTTTTTTTTTTTTTTTTTTTTTTTTAAACCAAAACCCCCGTATAAGACAATTTTCAAAGATATCGATGTAAAACGCAACACAATAATGTAACAATAAGAAATAATTAAGAGTATAAAAGTAAGCTTCTACCAAATTTTTTTAACATGGAAAACTGAAACAATGTCTTTTTTTCAGGCCAGGGATTTGACCTCCTGAACTCCCGCTTAAGATATTTTTGAAACATATAAACGTAAAAGAAAAGCAGAGTTAACCCTTACAGGATCATAAGGTTGCTAAGAGTAAATATTAGTATCTAACTGTTTATTTTAGTTTGTTTAGACGTAAAATAAGTAAAAATCATAAGAAAAATAAGTAATAATGTGTAGTTTTTTTTTTGGAATTTTATGGGAAATATTTTCCCCATTGGACTGTAAAGGTAACACAAACTGTAGTTAGGCTTATTGTGCGATGTCTTTTATTTATTGGTTAATTGTAACAAAATGTTAACTAAAATAATCCAAAATTATGAAATAAAATTTCTATTCGAAATGATGGGCTAATTATGATATTCTGCGGAGTAATTTCTTTTCGTTGTGAAGCAAAGATGGACATTGCACAATAGTTACATATATTATGCGTCCTATTTTCAATGCAGTCCTATTTGCAAACGTTCCCATTAACGTAATTGCGTTCGGCATACGTTCTATTTTGATATTTTGTATAAAAAATGCAGATAAGGTTATAATTAAATACGCACCAATTTTAAAATACGGAAAAATGTTCCCCTTAGTAATGAAAGTGTTAAATATTCTCTTTAAAAGGGATTCAGGGGGCAGGACAGCTTGGCAAAAAATGCTTAGTTCTTTTTTATTTTAATGTTTAATTATTTTAAGTTGCATGGGAAGAATAAACACTAACAACTGTCATGAAACAATATCATAGGAAAGAATTCACTTTTGTGAGCCACCAATGGGCGTCATTTAAAGGACGTAATTTTACATACATAATGTAAACAAGTTACTCAACTTTTAACTTTATCATAACGAAAAATGAACTGAAAAATCAGATTAAACAAAAAGATCATTATAATTTCTTTATATCTCGTCATCATATGAACTATTTTTCGATAAAATTTGCGCTGAAATTTACTCTAAAGTATTTTTAACCTAAAGCCTTACATTCCAAATACGTCTCTGTTCATCATGCACACATATAAATATATACATAAAATATAAAATTAATTGTAATATATTGTTCATTTTATTTATAGCGTTGTTTTGTCATGTATGTATGAAGGTATTTACTTATACCTTAAAAGCACAACAAATATTATTTAGAGCATTTTTAATGTTTACAAAAGAAACATACAATCACCAATCAAAATCCCACTTAGAAAAAGCAGGAACTCTGGCGAATTTTGGTATGAGACTTGTTTATTTTAAAATTACATAGATTCCCAACCTTACGCTTAAAAAAAAAAATCAGATAAAGTTAGGAATTTCATTAAGGAAAATAAGTTAATATTTACTTAGAAAAAAGGAACATTTCATTAAATAATTTTTTTGGTTCATTTTTTTTAGTTGACTTAAAAAAATCGGAAGGTTGGCAGCTATGCAATTATGTAGGAGGCAAATAAAACAACTTTTTCGAAATAAATTATCTTTTAATAAAATCTGTTTTAAATAGTTAAAATGCGATTCCGTGATTCTGTTTACATATAAATTTTGATTCGACAAAATAACAAAACAGAAGCATGATTCTGGTTTTGAAATCTTTTCAGTAAATGTGAGGAACAGTTAGCTATATACTGAAAAGCATATCGCAGGTTAAAATGGACGCATTTTTAATTTTAAAGTGAAGTATGTGTACTAGTTATTAAGTACTCATTGTTCTGATCATTAAATGGCTTAGTGGATTTCGACGACGGGTGGTTGTTGTTGTACCTCACGTCAAATAGCTGTTGAACTAAAACGTCGCTGTCATCATATGGTTCGTAAGAAGAATCTTTAGGATGATTCAAATGCTCTTTAGAATTCTGTACTTCGTCGAGAGATGGTGCCACAGTTCGGTCGGGGTGAACATTATCATTCAGATTTAAATCTCCAATAGCTGCTCCCGTTTCTTCATAATCAAAATCAGCTTCTTCATTTTCTTCGACAGATTTATCTGGAAAGAAAAAAAGAGTTTATCCTTTATAAATAATGAAAAACAAATGTATTTAAAGAAATATTTCTGCTAGCTTAGAAATCTAATATTAACCTGCAGAAAGAAAAAAACGATTTTGAAAGCTAGACGCATTTGTTTTTTAATACTAAAGTAATGTCTGTATATTTAAATTACTTTTATGTATTAAAAGGCCGCTAATTATAGAAAAGGGATTTTTTTTCCTGTTATGCAAACATATTTCTACTTAAATATTAATTAACTACTTTGAAGTCCTGATATTTAAGGCTTTTTTTGAGAATTTTGTTTTAAGAACTGCGAAGTTTCTATAAAAATTCATTTATACCAATTTACTCTACATATATTAAGAATAATTAATTATTAATTCTAGAAAATTGTATATTTTCTGAGCGTATTGATACATTAAAAAATGGTGGCTTGACAGCTGATTTGCTAAAACACTTCGAAAAAAAGAAAGTCAAACGGTAGCACAAAACTCATTATAGACTTGACATAGAACAACGAAACAAACAAACAAATATAAAGTACTAGTTTTTTTTTAAGTTCAAAAGCTAAAGAAATTTATCCTATATATATTTAAATATGCATTTTAGTGAAATGACATCATTTCAAAGTATAATGTAAACATTCATCCAAAACTTTCATTAATGTTACACAGAAAAGTGATGTATCAATACTTCGAAAAAATCCTACATATCTCACTAAAAAGATATGTAACGATTAATTTAGAAAAAAAGATTCAAGTTGAGAGATGGAAAATTGAGTGTCTTCCAATTTTGAAAACTCTGTCCAGAGAAAAAAAATGCTTTTTGATTTATTGTTACTGTTTCACTACAGTGACGAAATAGTCTACTTCTATAGTTCCAAAATTGCCCTTTCACTTTTGATATCGATCTGTGACTAATAAAATATGATCTTCTTGGATATAAAGAGTACTTTAGGAGAAAAAAAAATTAACCGACCAAAGTGATGATACCCCTTAAAGTAGTGCAGTGGTTCTCATTACGCGGACCATTAAATGGGCCCATTAAAGCAAAATATATAAATATATGCATCATATTTTGTAAAATGTATTTTTTAAAAAATGTCACACTTGTTTTTAAAATCTGATTCCACAAAAATAAACATAAGGCCCTTTTGATTTTTGTTCCGCAATCAATAAAATCAATATTATAATAGAATATTGCAAGTGTGGGTCAATAGCACTTTACCGACTACTTTATCAACTAATAAAACATGATCTTCATGGATATAAAGAGCACTTTAAGAGAGAAAAAAATATTAACCGATCAAAGTGATGTTACCCCTTAAGGCAGCGGTACTCATTACGCGGCCCATTAAATGGGCATATAAGCAAAACATATGCATCATATTTTCTAAAAAGTATTTTTTTTAAAGATGTCGCGATTGTTTTTAAAATCTGGTACAGTAAAAGTTAACATAAGGCCTTTTTAATTTTTGTTCCCCTATCAATAAAATCAATATTATAATAGAATATTGCAAGGTGGGGTTATAGCACTTTGCCGACGACTTTATCGACTAATAAAATATAATCTTCATGGATACAAAGAGTACTTTAAGAGGAAATAAATCGAAATTTATTAACCGATCAAAGTTATGTTACCCCTTAAAGCAGTGGTACTTATTACGCGGCCCATTAAATGGGCGCATAAGCAAAATATATGCATATATTTTGTAAAATGTATTTTTTAAAGATGTCGCGATTGTTTTTTAAAATCCCATACAACAAAAGTAAACATAAGGCCCTTTTAATTTTTGTTCCCCAATCAATAAAATCAATATTATAATAGAATATTCCAAGTGTGGGGCTATAGCACTTTATTTCGTCGTAAGGGACCTCCTATATTAGCTAAAGAGCCTTATCCACTATGCAGTTAACATTAAATTGCTAATGTTAGTTATTTATATCTGGATATTAATAATTAGTATACAACATTAGTTCATTATAATATATAGATATATGACTTCAAAAATGTAAGTGAACCCGAGCTCTTTTTTCTACCAGATTTTAGCTTTTACAGAGATTTTAGTGATTACCACTCTCTGGGACAGTCACCTGTAAAGACTCGCTCGCTAATGCTAATCCTATGGAAGAAATTTCTTAAGATATATCGTTTGCATTTTAATATTTCTCATTTTTTTTTTTTTTTTTTTTTTTTTTTTGCATTGGATAGCTAAGATTGATCTCTACATCTGCCCTTTTTTACTTTTTCGATTTTATTTGCAAATTTTTTGCAAGAGGATGCGTTCACTTTCGAAACCGGTTCCGAAAATGAAAGTGTCCTCGTTAAAAATACCTGTAAATAAAATCAAAAAAGTAAAAAACGCGCTTTGTACAGATCGACCTCAGCTATCCAATTAAAAAAAAATTATTTAAAGATATTGAAATGCAACCGAGATATCTTTATAAATGTCTTCCATAGGATTAGCATTAGCGAGCGGGTCATTTCTCGTGACTGAAGTAGCCTCTTAAAGTAATTTTG
This sequence comes from Maratus speciosus, assembly GCA_963932465.1. NCBI lineage: Eukaryota > Metazoa > Arthropoda > Arachnida > Araneae > Salticidae > Maratus > Maratus speciosus. The sequence goes on from OZ010791.1 coordinate 419,193,999, forward strand.
CAATTATTCTAGCTAATCATAATACTTTTCGTAGCTGCAAAAGTATTAGTGTGAAAATTTACGGCTAAAGAAATAAAATCATTCATGTATTTATATTCTATATATCTCTCTATATATTATATAGAATAAATGTTCGTTTTATATGTATACCATTTTGAATATAACGAGAATTCCAAATGCTCTTTAAATCCTCCTCCGTTCCACCAACTGTTTTTAACTTCTTAATCTAAAAAGAAGTAAAAGTAGAATTAATTTAAAGTAAAACAATATCAAATAAATATAATACTAAACTGGTATATGTGATTAGAAAGTAAAAAAAAAAAAATAACAATAATAAATTTCTGACATAATGGGAACGGCTGGATTCGAACGCTGCACCTCCCGTTTGAAAATGGAGACATTACCTCAGCGTTATTAATGGTTGATTACACCGCCTTAATATTGATAACTTATGCTCTGTCACATTTCCATTTCCATACTCTGCCACATTTTATGGTCTATGGAGAAAACTCTTTACGGTACATTTTATTGATGTTACGATATTCCAAATATAATGAGATTGATACGCATCACTGAAGTAGGCTACAAGATGTTTTCTAAGAAGCATGGGATAAGTAGTATTTATAGTTTGTTTACAAGAACGCATAAAGGAGTTCCATTACATTATGTTAATGGGGAAAAGTCGGTTTGATGCATTTTAATGCTGGCATGATATTTCAAATATAAATAAATTAAAAAGGAGCACTGAGGTGCACTATAGCATGCTTTCTATAGGTTATGAAACGAATATCATTTATCGTTTTTAAACACAGGCGCATAAAAAAATCTGTTAGAGGAGTGATTATCAATAATTGCTGGAAGTCGTTTGCAACTGCGGTAGGCATTTTTAAACTTGTCTAATTTTTAGTGTACTCCGCGGTGTATAAATTCTATAAATCATTTGCAGACCTGCATGAAAGAAATCGACCATTTACCTGTGTACTATTTATCGTTTACTTATAGAGACGTACAAGAGAATTCAGTTGCATGACTGACTATGATCGATAATTGTTGGATGTGTGTTTTCCGCTGTGGTAAGCATTTTTAAACGTCTAATTTTTAGTGCATTACGTGCTGTGTATGAATTATATGGATCATATACAGGGCTGCGTGACAGAATTGGCACACATTATCGCACATGGACAGCAATTACTGATAATAGATTATTATTCAGATAGGTGTTTTTTAAATTGCTTAATTAATATATCATTTCATTGTAGGAAGAAAAATGAAATTTCTAATAATAGTATGTTACTGTTGGAAAGTGTTTCACAACCCATGCTTAATTTTTTTCTTCCTCTGCCCCCCTTTTTTTTTCTATTTTGGTAAGGGCTAATTTAGTTGTGGTTTCATATCAAAAATGGTATGTTTATCTGCTTGTCCATTTTCTTGTCTTTTTTTTTCTTAGGCTGTAACTGTAAAATTTCCAGAACGTTAGGGAAACTTCAGTAGTTTTTAAGGTACACATACACAGTTTATACTTTTAAACTAGTTATTGTATCGTAGAGTAACTGCGCTAGTAGTTGATCATTTAATGACATTTTTGAGATCCAAACCTCGTCTACTCTACTCATTGAAAAATTATACATAACTAATGATTTTCTGTGTTTTTGATGCTGAATAAAGCTGTGTACACTGTACAGAGAATTTACCTACGGCTTGTGATTAACACTATTTCTACCGGTGTCAAGTGGCACCTTTTAAAGGACTTCGATTTATGGTTTTTCATATGTAATTTTTATATTGAAACAATTTCAATAATTTTTAATACATTGAAGAATTTTTTTTATGCTTATTACATTAAAAAATTACGAGAAAAATAAACATAAATCAAAACTTTAAAAAGGTGTTCATTTGACCTTGGTAGAAATAATGTTAACTGATAATTCTATCGTAAGTATAAAGAAAAATGCTTAGTTAGTAGTTTATCACTGACAGTTAGGGTGACTCTATGTGAGGATGGCGGCATGCGGATAATTTTGATGGATTGTGATAATTTTGGGGCAAAAACGAATCGCCAAGTATCTTCTCGAGCCTGTCATTATTGCCAAGCTAATGTTTATTAACTTGTCTCACTAGTCTAATAGAATTCGCCCAGTCGCATATCGCCAAGTTCTGGAATTTAGGTTTGCTACTGTTCGGACAAAACATTTTCTCTCAGCACAGCTTGAGCACCTACCCTGAGAGTATGTCGCCGCTCTGATATAGAGGCAGCTTACCTATTACTATTTCTTCATCAATGGTGATTTATCTGTCGATCATGCGTTTCAAGTACATGTATATGTGTCAAGTATATGTATAACTACTATGAAGAAGCAGTAAAAATTATATGTAGAAAACTTCAACAGTTAAGATGCATAGTTAACCAATCAACTACTGAGTATAGATCAACTAAAAATGCAGTCACTCTACATATTTCTTTTACAAAGACACGTGAAAAATTTTAATATAGGATTGTCTACTGCACGTCATAATCAGAGATCTTGTTTAAAGTTAATGTTGATAACAATAAAAAGTTACCACAAACACTCTCTTGTGGTAACCAGGCCCCACGACACTGTAATAAATTTATGTAACGTTACTCATAAAATTGGTGACAACATATTACCTCCAATTTTATGATGTAAATTTAACTTATATAATGGTACTAGCAGGCTGAGCCCGCTGCGCTGGACCATTTTTCAAATAAACCTTCAATCAAACGAAATGGGAAATCCGACCTTGTATTTTAAATTAATATGGACCTTCACCTGGAAGGTCCTTCCGTTATTTTCTGAATACGCATCGGACGCAATTGTGCTATTATACGGGCAATTCAGAAGCAACTCTTTAGTACACATGTAGAGTTTGGGAGGGAAAGCGGCCATTACGATCATATCACCACACTACTAAAAAAGAGAGAATTACAATGACTGCAGAGATTGACCATTTAACTTAAAAAGTGCTCGGGTTATTCACTTTCGTTTGTTAGTTCTTTTACTCCGGACTTCTCAGCTTGGTACTTTTTGCGGATCTGATAACATAAATACAATCTCTCTCTACGTTACATTATATTTGGTAATATACGTCTTCTTTTGCCAGGTTTTCTCTACAGTTTCTTATCTTTGATTTCCAGTAGAGTAAATACAATCAAAACAGTATTTAACTTTTATATTTTAAAATATGTGAATCATGTAAAAGTGGATATCTAACCCTTAATTGCATAGTGATGTAAATTTACATCACTCTTTATTTAACTTTTAATAAATATATTAAGGTCTTAGCCACCACTATATAAAGCAATATTAATCCCGTAAAAATTACAAAAATATGCTACTAAATAAAGTTAAAAATCTATCTTAAAATTTCTGGTGTATAAACCTTAATATAAGAATAAAATACACAATTCTATAAGAATAATTCATGCAATTAAGGGTTAAAGCGGAACTGTGTGAATAAAATTAAAATAATGTCATTTTAACTGCCGTTTCTTTTTACATACCAGTTTTAATCATGCAACTATTAACCTAGAAAAATAACCTCGATAACTAATTCAAATAGAAAACTAAGCCTCTAGTTTTCATTCGATAAAATCTTCCCCATCATCCGTAATCGGATCCACATCCAAGTTTGATGTGAAACGTTAGAAATGTGCGTAACGGTATGGCTAAAAATGTACCAGAGTTAGCTACAAAACAGAGTTAATTACGTTCCAAACTACATTCCATTAAATAATGCCAAATTGCTGTTGATTGAATTTTAGATCTTTCACTATCAAACTCTTTGCAAATGATAAATAAAGTTAGTTATGCAAGATTTTTAGTAGTGATCTTTTTTGGCAAACCGAAGATTTTCTTCGCATTTCTCTAATGAGCGTAATAAGACGGAGAAATAAACATGCTTTTATTTTCAAGACGTCCTTATTCATCAGTTTGTTGCCTAAATAAAACTAAAAACGTTAATTTGTGACTATGATCAGCTGCTCGGGCTGTGCATCAGCCAAAATTTCTTTATAATGATTGAAATTTTATTTGAGTCTGAGGTACTTTTTTTTAAAAACCTAGGGTAAATGAACAAATATTGTTCCATTAGACACCTTTGGCATTTGAAAGTTTTTTTTTTTTTAACCATTTGGAAAAAATGTTATTGTTCTCGTCAGGGTAGGAAATCAAAAGCATATCTGAAGCTTTTGATTGGTTTAATCTGCATTTCATTCGTTTTCTGATTGGTATATACAATAATCTGTATTTCCCTTTAATTTCAACAGAGATGGATACCTTCTGTTGCCACTATGACAAAAAAGTAATAAAAACTACAAAAAAAAAAAAATAACTCAGAAACAAATTGAGATACAGCTTTCAAACAAATTGCATTTAAAAGTAAATTTTTTTCTCTATACGACGGTGTATAAAGTAATATTGTGGGATGTTTAGAAGTTTAAGAATGTAACTTCATTTAAAATGGGTCGTCTTGGAAATCTGACGATGGAAAAGCTTTTTCCCGAACAGCCAATGAAATGTTTGGATAATACGTAACTTTCAGGTGGATAATACGTACAAGTCGCAGGCGATTTTTCTCTCTTGGAATTTTTACGTGTAATAACACTGTTAATGTTTAATTCATGGCGTACGTAATGTATGATCAACTCCGTGCGATTTTTTATGTCTTATATTTTAGTCTTTAAAAAAATCATTTTCCAAATGGTCGTTGTAATTTGATAAATTGCTTTATTTATTTATTTATTTATTTTATACATTCAAGGTAATGCTTTTTTAGTGATAGTAAAATAAACCTAAAATTTGTCACTACGATCAGCTGCTCGGGCTGTGCATCAGCCAAAATTTTATAATGATTGAAATTTTAATTGAATTTGAGGTACTTTTTAAAAAAAAAAACCTAGGCTAAATGAACAGATATTGTTCCATTGGCTACCTTTGGCATTTGAAAATTTTTTTGTACATTCAAATTAGTAAAGCCTTTTTTAGTGATACTAAAATAAATGCACATGAAAATTATCTATTAGTAAATCTTCTTTTGTCCGTTTGCTCCATAATAAAAAAACATAAATTTACTAATCGCTAGTTGCTAAAAGTATAAATTTCGCGTAATCTTCCGAAATCGGATTTACCGCCCACGGTTCCTTTCAAATATAAACGAATCTTCCAACACTATACAGTAAATTCGCCAATTGTAAGGTAGCTGATTATGGAAGATTCATCCAATATATTTTTATAACATTTCTAAAAGAAGGGAAGATATGAAAAAAAAAAAAGAAATGACGAATGGAATGGAATATCGAAAAGTGATTTCAGAAAGCAATTTTTATTGCAAAATGTCTTTTTTCGTGATAGAAATAACGCATAATTGCTTACATTTTCCAAAGAATAATCTTTACTACCAGACATTGCAACGTTTGTATAAGGGAAATTGGCGATATGTTTTTTATTAAAAAAAGAATGGACAATATTAGCTAATCTGGCTTCGAGGTTATAAAAGTCACAAATTTGGGGAAAACAAACCGACATGCTTTCGCAGTAAAGTATGATGAGAAATTTTTTAAATGTCTAAAATTAAATTATTTTACAATATGTATGTGCGTGTGTGGGAGACATTTATACTAAAATTAAAATATTTGACTCCATTTTTAAAATATTAATTGCTATTTATATATTGTACATTTGAATTTTATAAAATACTCAAAAAATGCTTTCGTACACTTGCAAAATAACCTTTATTGTAAACATCGCTTGAACCCAATTCACGCTTACGTCTTTTTGGCTTAAAATCAAATTGTTTGGCGACAAAAGTGAACTCAAAAATCACAAATAAACATATAACATGTAAATCATAAGTACCATCATTTTTGCAATTACATCTGCTAGTTTCGTCTGTAAGTCACATGATGGAAGAGTTAGAAATAAAAAACGAACAAATCAAAAACAAAATTGTTACCACAAGGAAGATCTCCTTAAAGAGCATACTCAAATTATTCTGAAAAGAAAAATTCTTTTTAAAATACTCATGTATGTAGTAAAACATCAATCAAATTTGGCGGCGGAATCTCAGTAAAAATCTCAAAAGAATCTATGTATATTCGAGAATTTGGTGCAAAAAAGACGAACGTTCCATGCTATTTGGCTAGTCAACACATTTCCATCCCAAATGCAAGATATTTTAATGCATTTGAAAATTGCTTGTTAAATAAGTGTTTAAATGCCTAAAACTCAATGAATTTAAACTTAAACGAAGGATTAGCGTATTATTTTTTTTTTTATCTTTAAGCGTATATAATATATACAAATTGAGTGTTGCAGTAGTTATTTAATTTTACGTGGCTTCACCGGCTGGAAATGTTTTAAGGGTACTATTTGTATCATAATATTAAAATCCTACTATTTGATTATTCATTCAACCAATTTCGCGAAATTATATAAATTGCCAAACCATTCGTCAAATTCTATAAATTGCCAAACTACTCGCCAAACTATACAAATTGATAATTTTTTTATTTTAAACAACGAAAGAATAAATAAATTTGTAAACATTAATAAAATTACAAATAGAAGTCAAATTAAAAATTACTTGATGACGCAACAAACACGTGTACCGTCTTTAATGTCAAGTGAATGTAAAATTTACGATCAGCCATTATCAGCATTTAATCTTATAGTTTGGCGATAGTTTTTTTGTCGATGGGATAATCAAGTAGCACCGTTTTAAGTTTGTTTTAAATGTAACTGGCGAATTAAAAATGCTATCATTAAACATTTTTACATTAAGTAGTTGTATCCATGGCATCAACAGAATCGGACATTAATTTTGAGTTTGGAACAAATTTAATAAACTTTAATTTTATTTTAAACCGTATAATTACGATAGTAAAATTTTAATATATACACATATAAAGGTATATGACAAAACTGTAGTAATATAAATGTATTTATTTAAATTAAACTTAATCTAACTAACTTCGCATGAAGAGTAGAAAAAGGTTTTACTTAAAAATTATTTATGTTAAAAAAAAGTATCATTCAAAATTTTATTGTGCCGCCAACCAGAATTAAATCGCCAAAAAATTAAATTTTCATTATTTTTTTACAAACGGTAAATCGAGGTTCTGCGGTTTTTTTATAAACATATTATATGTCACGAGAAGAATATTCTATGTCTTCCTCATGAGAAGAATATTATATAATTTTTTCAAATATTTCTGAGCATGCACTTATCGAAACTTCCTTGATATCATCCTATCAATTTTTCAGATGCGTTTTTCTTAACCTGACGCAAAAAATAAAGAGCCAAATCTTATTTCAATTGCAATATTTTAACAGAGTAATTTTTTAAGCATTACGAACATTCCCTTTCATGTTTAAATTAAATATTTTCGTTTTTTAATATTATCACTCATTAAAACCGATTTTTTTCTTCCTTTTTTTTAAAATTAAAATTAGCAACAGTTTTTTCTTTTATGTTTCGAGGTGTAATAGCTGTTTCAATTTTTTTTATCAGCGATAAATTTCGCCAAGAAATAAAATGGTAAACCTTATCGTCCAAAATAACAGAACTTTCCGTCATAATTCTATAACTAATCTAGGTAGAATAATGTGTTATAACTTAAAACCTTCCCTGAGATGATACCTATCTAACGGTATAAGTTCCGTAAAAATCCATGCAGTAGAACGCGAAATCTAGGCGTTCGGAACGAAATTTGCGTTTGGATTTTATATATATAACTAGAAAGGTAGCCCGTCAAAAATGACGGAAATTTAGATATAAAGATATATACAACTCATGTGCAAGACTATGAGTTATCTCGTTTGTTCCGCAGTGATAGATGAAAATAACACATTTTAAGAACGAAACACATTTATGAAAAACTGTGTACAGTAGAAAACCACTAATCTGCACAGTTTGGTCCCAAGTGTTCTGCAGATTTGAGGATTTTTGCGGTCATGTCTATTCAGTCTTTGTTTACATTTTTTTAAAATTCATATATTGGGCAATTTAGATTGTTAAGCCTTAAAAATAAATAAATTACACACGTGAAGTAAGGTTAAAAACTATTAAATTATCGTATACGATTTCATGAAATGGTATTATATGGTATTATGTGTGTGTGCTTCACGATCTTGGTTACGACTTTGGCAATATTGGCTACAACTTGTCATAATTCAATAGTGTGGGCCTCTCTCTATAACAAAAAAGTAATCAGTTTTTAGTAAAATTTCTGATATAAAGTAGTTTTCAAAAACTTGTGTAAAATTGCAGGCCGTTCTCATGTTATGCCAGTCCTGGGAATAATATTTCTAACACTGAAGAGTTTCCATTTATATGTGGAATTTAGGAAAGCTTCTCTAAAAGAAAGGTCCTGAAATGACATTGTAATTCCTCTAACTTCAAAGTTTAATTGGGCCCTGATGTTGTTTACTAAAATCTAATAAACACAGTTATTTTGAATATTACAACAGAATTAAACAACTAAACTTATTTAACTTAAACTCGCTGTTACTTCCCGATGTTATTTTTTAGTATTAAGAAAGAAAATTATTAAATTTTTCAAATCATGCACATTTATAATTTTTTTCCGTCTTTAATAACTAAATAATGAAAAAATATACTTTTGTTCTGATCTCATAAATATGACAATAAAATAATGTAACTAAGAGACATTGCGAAATTAAATCTTTGTGATTTAAACCATAAACTAATGATACCGCCACCATTTTACCTACTATGACGTCATTAGAATATTGTCCATTGATTGTTGGAGAACTTACTTTGTGAAGGATTAACTCAATGGTTTAATATTTTTTACGGTTCACGATGAATGAATCACTTGTGTTTGTTTAGGTTTATGGAATGAGATATTAAGCCGTGAACCTAATTTCAACTAAAGTTATCCAAGGATATATGTATTTTTAATCGAAATTAAAAACAAAGCTTTGATCTCGAAATAAAAAGTTTTAGTTTATATAATTGGTTATTTCTGTTAATTATTTATTTAGGTACTTTTCCATTATAGCGCATTTTTAAAAAAAGCTTGGCGTAATTCGGGCATCAGAAAGTGAGATATGTTGCCAAAATATACAGCTATGAAAACAAATCTAATGAACTTTTATTTTTGTTTATATATGCACTTATATGCATAAAAAAATCGTTTCTAAATATATATAATATTTTTTATATGCAAATTACGGCACATATTTCTGATATGAACCGGGATACCTATGGCGCTAAAATGGTGTTATTTTGCCGGTTATTGTTTTTTATTTATTAATAAATTGTTTATTTACTTTTATTTTCTGTTTTTAAATTATATAAACTGTTTTGTTCTATAGTTATTATTCAAACTTTTATTTATTTATAGTTATTTCCTTTTCAAAATGATAGCAAATAATTTAAAAATATATAAGTAACTGGTATTCGAAAGCGAGATTTCTGCCGAATTCGCGTCAGAGAAAAATCACGCCAACTCCGATGCGTATATGATATCTGTGCAAAAATTACTTCTGTTTCTTTATAAAAATGGGTAAATAGCTTTTTTTACATTAAATAAATTGTATACATGTGCAAAAAATTGCTTGTGAGTATGAAGCAGTAAATAGGTTGTCAGAAAATACGTTGACAAACTTCTTTCTCGCCAAGAAACTTTTCTCCGAAGTATTGTACGTACATAAGCAATGATTGCTAGAAATGCATTTTTAATTATGATATGCGCTTTTATGTTTCGCTACATTTATGCATACTATACCGTGTGTATAAATGCTACAGTTCATATGCAGGGCTACACAAAAGAATTCGTAAGGGTTACTGAGTATGAGAATAAATTGCTTAAAGGCGGTTTTTAAAGGAGTTATGCAGTTTTAAGCTGAACTGCATTTAGATTACTAAGAAATGTTTATAGAATATAGATAAAATGATATACAGGATCACGCAAAGAATTGGATACATAACCGTCTATGGATGATAATATCTGGAAATATGATTTCAGCAGCTTTAAAAGTAGTTTAAATTAAATTTTAGCTAAATAGTGGCATGTAATAATGGTACTATGGGCTATGGACGGTAACTGCTGAAATCAATTTTTAAAAAAATTTATGCGTTTTCTAAAATGTTTACTTATTTACCTTATTTCCCTAAATAATGGAGTTTTGTTAAAGCATTCAGGATGTGTTGGAAAGTGTTTCATATTCTATGCTTAACGCATGATTTTTCTTTCTTCTTTAGTCTTATTTTGCATTTACTTTATTCTTAATTGTTAGTCTTATACTGCTTTATAGAAACTTTGGCACAGTTGTCATATATGCCACATATTGGAGCGATTGGCACAAATGTCATATTCGCCCCATATTGGCGTGATTTTTTTTCGGTTGCCAATTTGGTGAAAACATCAGCAGCATAAACAACATAATCCGGGTTACCACATCAAGCAAAATAACGACACTTTGGCGCCAGCTAAGTACCCATTGCGTATATGACATTGGCGTCAGAAAAAAATCGCGCCAATATGGGGCGAATATGACATCTGTGCCGAGCGATTTTTTCCGACGCCAATTTGGCGAAAACATCGACAGCATAAATAACAACATCCGGGTTACCATATAAAGCAAAATAACGACACATTGGCGACAGTTAAGTACCCGTCGTGTATATGACATCTGTGCCGAAACTTTAATATTTAATGTTTAAACTCTTCGCTCCACTCACCTTGCGTATAGTATAAACTATAACACAGATAGCGCAAAATAATAGACAGTTTGATACTTTTCCCCTGTAGGGGCTTTGGCGTTTTTTAAAAAAAAGTTTGGTGTAATTTGGGCATCAGAAAGTGAGATTTGGGTACTTTTCCGTTATGCGGATACCATTGTCGCCAAGCGTAATAGTTTGCGCAAAATGAAAATCACGTGAATTGAGGAGGCATTTGAAAAATAAAAGAAAAAATATTGTCGTACTAAAGTGAGCATTTAAAAAATATAACATTTGAAAATTCCAGACTTTTACGAACTATTTCATTAAATCACAAATATATACTTAAAATAATTGAACAAATAACTGTTATAAAATAAAGCAATAAAATAAAACTCATATTAAACTGCTGGCATAAAATTACAAATATCTTTTAGCATTTTGAAATAATTGGCGCATTAGCATACGTTTTCCGTTATACGGACAGCATGCCAAAATGTATGCTAATGCGCCAATTATTTCAACCCTGATCGTAGAGTTTTATTGTAAACCATGCGAAACATTGTGATTTGTTATTTATGAAACGTGAATCACGTGAATGATTATTGTTTAACCTTAACCTTGGAAAGCTTTTTAATCTGCTATTAATCGAATTAAAAATGATTTTTTTACTATAAAGTTGTAGTTTACTTTTACTGCTGATGCTGAGATTGATTTTATCATTTGGCAATTACCAGATGATGAGAAAGTTGTAATAAAACTGTTTCAGGAATTTGGAATTCTGCATAATAAAAGATTGTGTTCAAAAAATCATGAAATGAAATTATGGATGAGTTCTGGAAATCCGAATTTGAGTTGTAGCTTACGATCATGCGAAGAAACCGTAGGAATACGACAAAAGACTTGGTTTAAAGGATCGCGGGTGACTTTTCTTAAAGCTTTGAGGTTTATATATTTATCATGCAAAGAGTTGACATCGATTGAGTTTTGGAGCTGCAACTTGATATGAACCACAACACAACAGTGCAATGGAATTGTTATTCGAGAGAAGTTTGTGCAAATCTTTATGTTCACGACCAAATAGAAAAATCGGTGGACCTAACAAAATTATAGAAGTAGATGAAAGTCTTGTATTATTTATATAGATTGCCGGAAAAGATATAAAACAGATGAACTGCTAAGTGCTGGTTATGATCATTTCACAGTAAATCACAAATACAATTTTGTCGACCCTAATACTGGATGTCATAATCCAAATGTTCAGAGAATATGGGGCATCGCAAAATGGCGCAACAAAAGACATCGGGGAGCTGTTCGTCATCATTTAGTGTCGTATCGCATAGATTTTATGTGGCGACGCCTTCGTTCAAAAAATGAAATGTTTACTGCAATGCTGAAAGATATTTATAATTTTATGGCAGCAGTTTAATATGATCTTTTATTTTATTACTTTATTGTATAACAGTTATTTGTTCACTTATTTTAAGTATATATTTGTGATTTAATAAAATAGTTCGTAAAAGTTTGTAATTTTCAAATGTTATATTTTTAAAATGCCTACTTTACTATCGAGAATGTTTTTTCTTTTATTTTTCAAATGTTTCAATTCACGTGATTTTCATTTTGCGCCAACTATTGCACTTGGCGACAATGCTGTCCGTATAACGAAAAAGTACCGCATACATTTTGGAATGGTGTCCGTATAACGGAAAAATATTGAGATTTGTTGTCAGATCATATAAACAGCTATGAAAACGAACTTGATGAGCATTTTTTTTATATGTTTATTTTATATGTATATTATTCATGTTTTTATGTACAAATTACATCTGTTTCTGTATAAAATTAGAGAAACGGCTTTTTTAATCGTATAAATAAATCGTATAAATATCGAAAAAAAATGCGTGTGTATATAAAATGAAGCAGTGAATAGGTTCCCGGAAAATGTTGCCAAATTTCCTTTTTCGCCAACACACCTATACTGGAAAAGTACCTAAAGCACATTAAAATCGCGCAGTTGGAGCTCATACAGTACAGCGTCGTCTATTGGCGGTTATTTTATTAGTAGCATCGGGAGAAAGATGTAAAGATGTACTTTAAATTCTCACCCATAGATTTTGAAAAAATATCTTAAAAGAGCGGAGTTTAAATAAAATTTTGGTGACCTCCTTTATGAAAGATTAATAGTTTTAAATGGGAATTTCACCAAATCAGCCAGCTATTTCTAAGTTGACCAACATTTGGCGCTACTATGGTAACCGTGCATTAGTATTTTTCAACAATTACTCATTTCAATGAGGTGGTCCTACCGGAATCGTGAGGGACACACAGAGACTTGGATTTTATATAAATAGATAGATAGATAATTTAAACTGATATAACTGGTGTAATATGAAACATTAGTGTAACGTAACATCAGTTATATCGGTTAAATTACTCAATAAAATAGAGGCAGCAAGGCTGCCCCCAATTTTAGGAGCAACGTTACATAATTTTTTTACAGTGTAAAATACGCCAATAGACGCGGAATAAATAAATATCAGTGCAAGAAACAATCCCTTGAAGACTGTTTACATTTTTTTCTTAAAAATCACTTGTGTATGTTTGCATTTGACTGAAAAGCGAACGAATAGAAAAGTTAAAATCCAAATTATAATAGCTTTGTTAAAAATAGGTTTGCGAATATAATGGTAATGATAAATATCTCACCTCTGGAGCAAGTTCTTCTAATAAAGCTTTTCTGATTCTCTCCTAAAAAAGTATTCGTGTAAAAAAAAAAGAAAAAATCATTGAAAGATGGATGATTTCAACATAGTATAATGTAATGAAACACTGTATAATAAACAAGAAACAATAAGTGAAATACTATGTAAACTGCTAAAAAACAGAATAAATGAAAATTATAGTTCTTTTAAGACATTATAAAATAACACTTTCTGAAATTCAAAACGAGTAAAGAAAGAGAGTACGAAATAGGAACAGAAACAAAGACAAAAAGAGGAAATGGATATTTACTGTGTTTCTGTATGAGATCTTTTAAAATTCAGATAGGTATTTTTGAAATACTTCATACAAATGAAAAAATAATGAATTGTAATTTAGTTGGAGTCAAATAGAACAGCCATTCCAAATTTAAATTCAAATACATATATAAGTACACTTTATAAGCCTTATTCATTTCAACATAAGAAAAGAGAGAGATTGGGGCATGAAGTACAAGAAAAAATAATGTTTACTATGTCTTTTTCTTTTAGCATTTTATGAAATTTAGACAGATATTTTTAACCAAATGAAACACGTTTCAGATTTAAACTTTAAAATATTAAGAGTAATTTGTAGGCTGTTGCAACTCAAAATTTGTTGAATCATTCGTGATGTAATAGAAGTAGTAAACTTACCAAGTTAAAGATAATTTGCATCTGAAAGTTGCGCATATTAATTTTACTTGCTGTATTTTTGTTTCTCATAAACACTCGGATTATGGATTAACTTTAGTTGTGGTGAAATTTTATGTAATGACATAAAATGTTACAAATTGCTTCCCCGCTCTGCAGCAACTGCTGGGATAAAAGCTGTTTCATTTATGACATTAGACCAATGTGTTGGCCGGGAACAAGGTCAACAACTTTGACAGGATGACTTTGGAGTCAAATATTTAGAAATCAAGTCAATCTATAGGAATCGAATTACGGATAATGTTCCATATAAGCTAGGATGACATGAAGAGATTTTTGTCGCCAAGGCAAGTACATACATAGTCATAAGTATAGCAGTATATTTAAGAGAGGCAACCGATAAAGGGTTGCCAGAGAAGTGAGAGCCTGGTCTTTGAGTTTCGATGTATTCGGACTGTATATTTTGTGTATAATAAATGCTGTTATCAGTGTCGTCAATTTTGCGCGTATTTTAATTCAAAATATCTACCAAAGTTTCTAAATAGTAATCTTAGCTTTATCTTATTATATTACAACCAAAATTTCTAAATAGTAATATTAGATTTATTTAATTATATTACATTGTTATGTGATATTTTTGGTATGAATTATGAGCAGTGTGTCGTAATACTGCAGTATCATAGCTGCTAACAGCAACGATTTTTTGTCCCCACTATTTCTAAATAGTATTCTTCGTCTTTTTTCATCTCTGATTTTTGCGATTAAAAAAAGGTAGATTATTGTTCGTAAATCGTGGTGACAAAAAATCTTAGCAATTGGCAGCTATGGACTATTTGTCGAATAGAGTATTTTTTTTATGTGGAATCTCCGAAACATCTTTTAACCATACTTAAATACGAAGATTTCGTAATGGTATTTTAATATACCATTTGGGTACTTCATTTCACAAGGCCCTTGGCATGATTTACTCTTAATTTGTTTTCATGCCACATTTTATGAACAATCACGAAAATGAAATAGCGACCAAAGGAAAAATTTCTACTCTCATATGTTATATATTGTGTGTTAAACACACTATAAACTTATTTTGGTATATCAGTGAAACCTGGTTTGTTGATTATGCTGGTGACTTGGCCACTTGTGTAGTTGGATTACTTTATAAGGCAACGAATAACCTTATACAAAATACATTAAAATACATCTTGATAAGTTAACCACATGTCTGTCTTGAATGTTGTCCAGAGAAATGCAATACTTTTGTTTTTACTTTATTTTATAATATAGGTGATTTCCCTTTATATGTATTCCACGTGTTTTCCCAAGGACATTTAAATATACTTGGAAGTAAAAGAATAATACAAATATGTAAGGTTTTATATTCTCTGATAATCTACTGCAGCCTGATAGACTGACTTGTGAGAAATCTTCACCTATAATGGGAAAAGGAATAGAAAAGAAGAGAAGGAGAGGGGAAGTGAAAAACTTACAAGTAAGTGACTAGTTTTGATTGCAACAATTTTATAGCTGTACTGATCAGATGGTATATGCACGAAAGAACACCATAAGATAGAACCCTACCCTGACAGATCTGATTTATAGTTCAAAATTATTGCTTTGAAACTAACCGGTTATTTAACTATTATTACACTTCTGGAGTGTTAAAAAGGTATAAATGTTATTTTTTGAAAAGCTAATATTAACTCAATATTGCACAAATATTGAGTTCATTGTATGTATGTTCGAAAATATTTGCAAGGTAAAGCCCATATTACACCTGTACTCGACTGTAAATATTTAGTAATTGATAATTATGCAGAATTGATATTTTATTACGAAATGCTTCGAATATACACCAAATAACTTTTGAATAACTGGCGTTTTATTGGTTATACCCGGGTCGATCAAATATAAATCGGGATTAGGTTTCTATTGCAGCTGAGTGTGTGATTTTAGGAATGGCTTGTAGACTTAGTTATTAGTGATGTCAGATAGCTAGATCAAAAACGGTTAACTTGTTTATGAGTGTCTAGGGAGTACATTATTCCGTTCCACAGCGGTTAATTATTAAATTTCCTGTGAGAAAAGGCGTAAAATCCACCGAAATTTTCAGTAGCCATGAAGCACAGTTTCGAAATACCTGTCCCCGGAAAACCCACGTCTTGAGTGACATAAAAAAATCATGGAAATAAAGGGAAGTTGTTGAATACGAAACCCAGAATAAAATCCAATCTTGGTTGTCTTCCTCTAGGATAATTGTGACTACATTCTGAAATTTTAAAGTCGTTTTCCTTATTAAATTTATTCACGATCGTCGTACTTTCAATGCTAGTGCAAAGATGAAATTTCCATATTGACGAAAAGAATGGGGATTCCAGATGAGAAATATTATCCTTCGCCATAACAATGCCCCCAACCCAATTGAGCAGCTTTAACCTAATGAAAACGAACAAATTCACTGGGCAACTTTGGAGCACATTGCCTATTTTCTGCTGTGTAATTATATGATTAGACCGCTGAAAATGGCATTTGAATGTCATCATTTTGAGGATTATGCAGACTTCGCTATCGTGCGCAATTGGATAGAGAGTTCACTTTATTTCATAATAAGGAAACAAAAAATTTATTTTTCCACTAGAAAAAAATATGTTTTGAAATAAAGAGATTATGCAGAAAAATAATACTGTATCAACTTTGTATCTCATAAGCCAATAAATAAAAAAATAAATAAATTCAGATTTATGTTTGATTAACTCTTGTACATCCAGTATTATGCCAAAACATAACCAATACTGAATAAATAGTGGTCACATTCACATATACTGTTTTTATATTACAATCGAGCCGCGTTAACATGAATTACTTTTAACAAGAATTATTCCCACAATCACTGCCGAAAAGAATGAAAAATTTAGTTACACATGACATGAACGTGAACAGGATTTTAATTACTCTTGAAAATCATGTAAATGAGGCTCGACTGTACTTTTATTCGTCTTATCATACTGAAATACATACTGTATCACTTCAGACTTACTTTTAAAGCTTTTTGCTGATAGAGTTCTTCTGCATATTGTTCTTCTTCTAGTATCTTTGCAACATCTGGCTGATACAAGGGGTAGATATTACCAGCATCTGCAAAATAATTCTCGCGAGACTTGTGAGATGATGATGTATCGTCATTGCTTTTGCATTTGGCATTCACATCACAATCAGGTGCAGAACTCAAGACTATATTACCACCGTCTGTTTGTTCCTTTTTGTCTGACGAATTTTCATTATCATTTTTCTGAGCTGAATCATCAATAGGGCTTTCCGCCGCTGCATCTAGTTTTGATGTAGGGATATCTTTTTCCTCATCGTTTGAGTCAGTGAGAGTATTGTCTGAAGCAGTCTCGGCAGAACTCAGTGTCTGTGAAGGTGGTGGTTTCAAATCTGGTTCTGGATCTTTTGGAACATGTGATATGGATTGTGCTTGAACTGAAGAAGTACTATTAGGTTCTTGATTGTCACTTGCTTTCGTTTCGTCTGCTTCATCTAAAATGTCTTCGCCTTCTTCTGAACGCTTTGGAACATCGTCGACAAAGTAAAGTTCTGGTTGGGGTTGTCCTTTGGCATTATCGCTTAAGAGCCTTTTCTTTGTTTCCTCGTCAGTTGGCAAGCAATCGTAATTCCTAGAATTAGGATGCGCCCTTAAATGTTCTGCTAATGATTTGATTCGGTAGATGAACGTGAGGATCCATTCACGTTCTCGGCGATCTCTAATTGTCCGTAACATTTTAGTAGCCTCTGCCAAAAGGGAAGACATATTACGAGACACATAAAAGTGGAAGCAGCTTTTAGGTTTGTCCTCCTGCTCATGCATTTTAATGGGCTGGTCATTCACAGAAGGTTGATAAGCAGCTAACTGAAATTTAAAACAAACAATAAATTTAACGGAAAATTGAAAATTCACACACACACAAATATTTTGCAAGAAAATACCTTTAAATTTCAATCTTTAATTAAGTCAATTGATGCAAACATTTACATTAACCCATTGATTATGCCCGCATACGCAGTGAATGGTCTTCCACTACCACAACAAGACAGTAAAGAAAATTTTGTCGGAACCCTTCTAGTTTCATCTACATACGCATTATACGTGGCCGTAGTCAAGAAGTTGAAGACTAGTATTTATTTTAGTTATTTTTCATATTTTTCCTATTACAACTGCTCTTATTGGCATTATAATTATTTAAAAAATACAATAAAACTTAAAAAGACTATAATTAACTCAATTACTCTGTAATTAGCTAATCAATAAATAATAAACTACTTTAATAAATACAGCTAAGAATATTTTTAAATACAATAAAACCTGGAAAACGACACCTGTAAATATTGAAATCCCACCTTAAACAAACAAACAATAACAGCAACAATAACAACAACAACAAAAAAAAAAATAGTTCGGCGAAAAGAATATTTCGTCTTATAATAGGCGGTGTACTTGCTAAGACAAAAAAGTTTTAGATTTACCTTCTGACGTAAGAGTCAAACAGACTAATCAAACATTTCATTCTACTAATAGTTGCATTAGATCATCTAGGAAATGCATTATTTTAAACAAAAGAAATGTAAAATTAAAATAGGTTCATCCATTCAAAATTATGCTGAAAAGTTTAAAAGTTATCTATAAGTCTTATTCAGTAATCCGTTTTTTTAAATAAATTAATTAGTAACAAGTAAGAAAAATCATGCGTTAAGCATAGATTATGAAACACTTTCCAACACTTCCTGAATGCTTTATCAAAACTTCGTTATTTAGGGAAATAAGGTATATAACAGAACTAAGTAACCATTTTAGAAAACGCATAAAACATTTGAAAAACTGATTTCAGCAGTTACCATCCATAGCAAATATGTATTCCAATTCTTTTGAACAGCTCTGTATTTGATCTGTAGGTTGATATATATGCTATATAATGGGGAAATTTAGTTTAGCAAGAAAACGAATAACAGGTTGAAATTTCTCTTTCAGCAATTTATACTAATAGATGGAAACATACTTGTATACTTTTGTACAACCCTGTAGTTAACCTAGTACCTTTATTACACGCCACGATTTAGCTAAAGTTTAATTCAAAGTAAAACACCCTTAAAACTACTGGAATCACATTTCCAGAAATTATCATTAATAGACGGCCATGTATCCAATTCTTTGCGTGACCCTGTATATAATTTTATCTATGTTATACAAACATTTCTTAGTAAACAAAATGCAGTTCAGCGTAAAAATGCATAAGTAATTTAAAATCCACCTTTAAGCAATTTACAATCATACCCAGTAACCATTACGAATTCTTTTGTGTAGCCCTGTATATGAATTACAGCATTTATGCACATCGTATACAATTCATAAATATAGTGAACATTAAAAGCGCATGACATAATTAAAAATGCATTTCCAGCAATCATCGCTACCGTACACTACTTCGGATACAATATAGTATCTGAAATCTTTTGTGTGTCCCTGTAAATGCTATGCACTTCGTATTATACATGAAATAAGTTATAGTAAACCTCAGCGACGTATATCAATTTCATTATACATGAAATAATTTAACATAATTAAGATACGCCGGAAAAAATTCCCTCCACCCGTATATCATTATGTAACGGAATTCTTTTGTGTGGCCCTGTAAATGAATAATATTTATTCTTTGCACCGCATATTCTACGGAATGCATATTTTAGTGCACTTGATAAATGCATATCAATTTTATTATGTTTGAAAGCATGTAACATCATTAAAAATAATTTCAAACGATTTTTTCCCATAGGCCGTAATGTAACGGAAAATTTTTGACTGTCCCTGTGTGTAAATGAACTAAACATGCTACAAACTTCATTTGCAATAGGGTTCGTGCTATGGTAGAGGTCACTAACATCCAAAAATTTCAGAACGATCCGAGTTTATTTACGGGAGTTAGAGCGCGTACAGACGGACAGACAAACCGAATGCATAAACACTTTTCAATTTTATTGGAAAGTGTTAAAAACTATCAATTTATATCTTCCATACATTCTTTTTAATATAAAAAAAGTACAAAAGATAAATTACTTATTGACCATTGTTTCTTTTCTGTGCATGGGCGAAATTTTAGGAATTTTAGAATCCAATAATATATTCACTGTATACAGTGAATAACTTTTATTGTCATTTTTGATAGCTTCTCTTCTTTTTTGTAATATCAGAAATATATCGATTTTATTCAAAAGATTTCTAAATTCATAACATTTAATAAAAGACCGTTTTGGGGAAAAATCTTTCATTGAATTTCTCTTTTTGAGATTCAAGCTCATAATATTACGCTCAAGTGGTTTTATAAAAGTGATTTCTCGCTAGTGTGAGGATATAGAAAATTGTTATCGATTTTTAAAGATCAGAAAGTTTCAGGGAACATATCGAAATATGGAAGCACCAAAAAGAAAAAGAGATTTTTAGATATGATTTGTAGCATGGGCGCCTGCAGGATGAAATTCAGGCAAGGGCAAGATCTTGCAACAGATCTTTGGTCTACCTTTTTTTAAAAATTTATTTTTTAAGTGAGAATATAAACATAAATATTCTAAACTAAGAATTTTTCTCAGAAAACTCAATACAAAACAATTTTTTAAACATACATATATAGAAAAATTGAAATTTGATAAGAAATATTATAACTCTAAAAATAAAGTTCTATCAGCATTTTTCAAAAAAGCGAATTGAATAAAATAATTTGTTTTTTCGTCTTGTCTGCTCCGCCTTCCTGAACCACCACTTAAAATAATTTTTAAATATGTGAACGTAAAAAGAAAAACAGATATTGTGTTCTAATGGAGAGTTCAGGGAGCTCAAGTTCCACTGATAAATCCTTAGTTATTTTTTCCACGAGTGTTTAATTATTTTAAGTTACTTGGACGAATGATTTTGATTATTTTTTTGAATCAGCAGATAAAAAAATAATCACACTTTAAAAATCGAGAAAAGGCAATTGCTCCTTTCCCCCTGTCTCTGCTTTTCGGCGTCTATGGTTGAGGGTAATTTTCCATAATTTCTGAATTTTTCGTACATTGTGTTTCGTGTGCGTCGTCAATTTCATTTTTACTTTTAATGCTTTTGAAAAGTTAGGTGAATAAAAGGAAACTTATTGAAAAATTTAAACATTGCTTATAGACAGGGAGTCGACTGCAAAGACCATCACCTCATCGAGTTGACGGCTGAAAAACCAGGATTAGACAGAACTCAATTCGCATATTAAAATTCAACTTGTCTGCCAACTCATATATTGGCGGTAACCTCCTGCAGATCCGATTTTAGTGGTTGATTGGTAGGTTTTTCATCGTGTTGTTGTGCACCAAAAAGTATGAAAACATGGAGAACTGGGAGCAGGAAAATAGAATGGTAAACCTACCAGTCAACCACTAAAATCGGGTTTGCAGGTTCTTTCCACTAACAAGGAAGGTCTCCATACGGTCACATTAAGAAAAATCTGAAAAAATTACAGAGTGTTCTTCTCATGTGGATATAGATGATTATAAAGAAATTTTTGGCGAACCTCGATGGAACGTTCGTAAAAAAATAATGAAAATTTCGTTTATTTGGGGATTTATCATCGGTTGGCGATGAAATGAAATTTCGAAAAATACGCTTTTATGTCGAATACTCTTTAAGATAAAAATGTTTCATATTGAACTTGTTTAAATAAATTTAATGTAAATGACTTTAGTTTTGTCACTTTTAGTTTGATTTAACTATAGTTTTGTCATATCTATATATATATATATATATTTATAATGAAAGTTAAATATCAAATTTTATGAATTGAAAAAAAAAATAAAAAAAAAATAAAAATCGTTTCAATATCTCAAAATTAAGTCCAATTGAGCCCTGTCGATTCAATTTTCTTGCTATGGAAACGACGAATTCTTTGATACTGAATGAATAACTGGTAAATGAATCTTGCCTTTATTTTGGAATACACTTAAATAGATGAAAGTATTTTTTACATATGAAATTCTTTTTAAAGTAATAAAATTAAATATGTAATACGGAAAAATGTATTGAACTCTCTCATTGTTTAGGTTTAAATTCATTAAATACTTTTTACACGCATTTCTCTATTCTAAAAAAAAAAAAAAAAAAGTAACTACCGCTGTCACCGCCGCCGGTTTTGAATTTTTTGTAACCGGAGGTCTTTCTTCGTTAATATTAAGCAAAATGTTGCATACAAAAATATGAAAATCAGTGGTATTATAGAGAAATGTTTGATAAACACGCTGATGCAGACAGTTTTTAAATCGAAGAATTATTTTAAGAGATATTTAATGCTAAAGTTGGACAAAATCGTTCCATTAAAAAAGTTTTATAGGAGTAAAAACTGTTCATGGGAATTTAATAATTTTAGATCATTTTATGCGTCAGAACTTCCCGGTGTGCAGACTGCATGTAGTTTTTTAATTTGACTCATTTTTTGAGGTTTTATTTCTATTTTGAATTAAATTTTTCAGCATTTCGAGAGATATTTTTTACATATTTTAGAAAATGGTATTAATTTAAACTGTTGCCAACTGTATAAACAGCGCAAACAATAATGTTTGCTTCAAATTAAAAATTTATTTTACACGTGACTATTATAAACAGAAAATATAAAAAGCAGGAACTCATTGAAAATTACATCATACACGTGAATTTTAAAAGAGAAAGAATATTGTAAAATAATAAATTCATTAACATGCTTTAGAAGTCTTAAATAGGAGAATTTACGTCACATTTACGTCACATTGCACTTATTACGTAAAATTAACAAAAAATAATATTGCAAAACAGTTTAAATTTAAAAATTGACATTTATTTGATATTTTAAGATGACCTTTTCAACTATTTTTATTAGAACAGCGCAAATAATATTTCATTTCTAACAAAAGTATTTTCACGTGCATATTAAAAAGGGAAAGAAAAGTTTGGAGAAAATTACGTCAGATTAAAAACGATACGTTTAAAGTGCCGTATTTAAAAATACTTTCTTTTCGCTTTGCTAAATACCGGGAGACAAAGACTCTGTTTATTTAATTCACTTTATATTAGCATATTTTGAAACGTTTAACTGATTTTATTTAATGAAAGACAGAAACAGCCATTGTATCTTTTAACAGCAGCTGATTTGGCCTTAAAATTTCCCAATCAAAGAGAAATGAATAGAAACCCGTTTATAGGGAGATCGCCACTGTTTTTTAACTTATAATTCAATCTTCCGAAATCTTTTTAAAGCCGATCAAATTAACGTGCTTTTAGAATCTGCGGTGTCTGAACGGGGGTTGGCGAGCGTAGCTCGTAGAGGGCAGCGCCCCCTAGTTCCTAAAATAAATAAACAAACAATTTCCAGGTGCAATAAAATCGTTTGTTTTTGGCGAGGAAAAGTACTGCTCGTCAAATTGCGTGACGCTTTCGTCTTTTCGCGCCAAATACTCGAAAGTATTTTATTTTTTTACAGACTTTCTAGTGTAATTCCGCCACTGAATTTGACTGATCCTATATTATATACATAAGTAGTTTAATTGGTATATTTTTCAGGTGGCCATAATTAAACTGACAGTACAGTAATACCTCGACTTACGTCAGCAATTCGTTCCAAGGCAACGACGTAAGTCGAAAATGACGTAAGTCAAGGTACATTTAGATAAGCAAAAAAGGATAAGTAATAAAAATTCATCAAAATCTATTGAACATATTCTGTTGCATATAGGGGTTATGTTACATGCATTTAACATTAACAAAAAAAATGCGTTTGCAATACAAAAATTTGTAATTCCTCAATGTTGTTAATTTATAATTCTAGCTGCCCCGTTCGAGTCTTTGAGCATGTGAAAAAAACTCTTGCAATGAAGTTTAAACCGACATCTTTTTTTTTTTTTTTTTTTTTTTTTTTTTTTTTTTTTTTTTAATCTTAGAAGCTCATTATAACAGCAGAGTGAGTTTCTAAGCTTTTTCTAATAGTTACTGCTCTCTGCTGCTCCGAATCAATATCTTCAAGAACCATAATTCCAGCTTTAGTAAGTTTAGTCTTTCGTTAATTTTGTAACCGTCATAATCTTTTCCGTTGGTTCAAAATCTTCATCTATTTCTTCGACAGAAGTTTGTTTCTTTAATTTAATAAGTTCATCGGTGGTTAATTTCGGATCAGGGGAATTTATGAATTCAACAACATCTTCAGCATCCATCTCTAACTTGAATTCTCTTTCATTTTCGACAATTTCATCAATTAGGAGAGATACAGGAACACAATTTTCAGACGTTTTCTTAGTCTCTGCGAAGAATAAGGGGCAATTCATTGTTTAAGTCGAAGAATAAGGGGCAATTTTCAGGCCAGACGACGTAAATGCGGCTGACGTAAGTCGGGGTATTACTGTACTCAGAGTGTTCTGTAGCGCTATCTAATTGAGAGAATGACCCCAAATTTTGTAAGAAGATTAAACAAGACGGGGCACAAAGGATTACGCGAAAAAAATAATTAGTTCTAAAACGAACCGCTAGGGGAATATGTGGCGCTGTGTAACACAAAAGGGAGTTTTAAAAAATGAAGAATCAATACTGAAATAAAATTATCTTTTATTTAGCACATTTAACGATTTTAGTATTGATTCTGCATTTTTTAAAACTCTCTTTTCTGTTACACAGCGCCATACATTCCCCTAGCTGTGAGCTTTGGAACTAAATTTTTTTTGCGGAATCCTTCGTCCCTTGTTTTGTTTAATCTTCTTACAAAATTTGGCGCCTTTCTCTCAATTAAATCGCGCTACAGAACACTCTGAGTACTGTCAGTTTAATTTTGGCCACCTTGTACAAGACAAATAAATATATACATATACTAGGGAGCTCTGCCCCCTGAAACCTACGCTCGCCAACCGCCGTTGAGACGCCGCAGAATCTAAAAACATGCTAACCTGATGGGTTTTAAAAATATTAGAGAAGATTGAATTGTACTGAAAAAAGCTGTGCAAATCTCCCTGTAAATGGGTTTCCATTCAATTCCCTTTGCTTGAAAAAATTTAAGGCCGAATCAGTTGCTGTTAAGACATCCAATGGTTGTTTTCGTTTTTGATTATAGAGGATCAGTTAAACATTTGAAAAGAAGCTAAAAAAGTCCTTCCGGCCAGTGCCGGGAGGAAGAGGTAGCTTTCATAATCCTTATTTAAAAAAAGCCAACTTATATCATGCAAACACACGAAGCTCAATTTAGTGGAAACCGAATATAGGAGATTCAATACTAATTTTTATCAATATAATGAATGAGAATTTCGCGAAATTAGTCAGCTTTATCCAAGCTGCTTTTCTTTAAAGTAACTTATATTTGGCCGCCAAATTCGGCAATTTCTTCAAGTGCCTGTCATTTTAAGACAACATGGTGGATGAGGCTAAGCAGTGAACTTGGTCGAGACCTTAGTAATTGCTGTGCACATGCTCACTCACATCGGAATCGATTAATATATAGGAGTGCTGTCGCATGCAAAAAATCAGATTTTTCAAAATGTCACCCACAGTAGAAATTGAAACTGCTATATCTGAGCCATTTTTTAAGGTAAAGACAAACAAAAAATGCTCCTCAATCCTTATATCAAGATCAAATACTTAAGAAAGAAACCTTTTTCAATTTCTAATTTTTTTGCACCTCACTTTAAATATATATATATATTTTAATTTAATGGCCGCCATTTTGAAACAAGATGGCTGATGAATCTGGCCAGCGAACTTGGTCGAGGTGTTGATGTATACTATCCACATGCCTTCTTACATCGAAATAGGCGAATACGTGTGTTATCGCGTGACAAGTACAAGATCGTTTCAAAATGTTAGCCATGCTAGAAATTCAAAGTGCTATAAATCAACCATTTTTTAAGATATCAACAAAAGAACAAATTTTCAGAAACAAAAACTGCTCCGGAATCTTTGTATCAAGGCCAAACACATAAAAAAAATCTTTTTCATTTTCCAATTTTTCAATACTTCATTTTGAATTTTAAATTTAATTTTTTTACATGGCAACACTTTTGGAACAAGATGGCGAATGAAGCTGGCCAACGAACTCGGTCGAGACATTGGTATGTACTATGTACAGACCAAGTTACATCCAAATGGGTTCATAAATACGCCTGTTATCGCGTGACAAAAATCAGGTCGTTTCAAAATGTCAGCCACGCTAGAAATTCAAAATGCTATAACTCAGCCATTTCTTAAGATATGGACGAAACAAAAACTGCTCCCGAATCTTTTTATCAAGGTCAAACACATAAGATGAAAATATTTTTTCAATTTTCAATTTTTGGTACTACATTTCAAATTTAAATTTTTTCTTAAAAATTTAAATGGCCGCCATTTTTAAACAAGATGACGGGAGAAGCTGGCCAACGAACCCGGTCGAGACGTATGTACTATGTATAAACGAAGTTACATTCAAATCGGTTCATAAATACGCCTTTTATCGCGTGACAAAATTCAGGACATTTCAAAATGTCAGCCACGCTAGAAATTCAAAATGCTATAACTCAGCCATTTTTTAAGACATAGACGAAACAAAAACTGCTCCGAAATCTTTGTATAAAGGTCAAATACATAAGAAAAAAATATTTTTCCATTTTCAATTTTTTGGTACCACATTTCAATTTTTAAATTTTTAAAAAAATTTTAAATGGCCGCCATTTTGAAACAAAACGGCGGATGAAGCTGGCCAACGAACTCGGTCGAGACATTGGTATGTACTATGTACATACCGAATTACATCCAAATCGGTTCATAAATACGCCTTTTATCGCGTGACAAAATTCAGGACGTTTCAAAATGTCAGCCACGCTAGAAATTCAAAATGCTATAACTCAGCCATTTTTTAAGCTATAGACGAAACAAAAACTGCTCCGGAATCTTTGTATAAAGGTCAAATACATAAGAAAAAAATATTTTTCCATTTTTAATTTTTTGGTACCACATTTCAAGTTTTAAATTTTTTTAAAAATTTTAAATGGCCGCCATTTTGAAACAAAACGGCGGATGAAGCTGGCCAACGAACTCGGTCGAGACATTGGTATGTACTATGTACACACCGAATTACATCGAAATCGGTTCATAATTACGGGAGTTACAGTGTGACATAGGTCAGATATATATATATATATATATATATATATATATATATATATATATATATCAATTTTGAACGGAGGGTGGTTTCGGGGTCTGGGGGTCATGATCGATGAAAATATACCAAAATTTTTTGAAATCGCTTTCCTCCGAACGGCTGCAATAGGTAGCTTTTTTGTAAAGAAAGCTACCTAATAAAATTAATTAAGTACACAGAGTCTTTGTCTCCCGGTATTTTAAAACAATCTCTATAACAATAGCCTAAGTCATGTGACTATCACCAACAGTTCCGGGCGGGCCACTTGGCTTTTTATACTCTAGGTGCCATTTAGGTACTTTAATGTTAGCCAGGCCCAGGTGATAAGTCACCAAATATTATTCTATCGTCATCATTTCTTCTATATTATAATAGTTCAAGTCATCAACTGCCATAAACAAATACGACCTGATCCCTTCGCCTTTCATGTGAAAGTTTGGCACAGATGTCATATACGCCAATCTGAGGAAAGCATCAACAGCATCAACAACAACATACGGCTTACCATATCGAGCAAAATAATGATACTCTGGCGCCAGTTAAGTACCCGTTGCGTATATGACATTGGCGTCAGAAAAAATCGCGCCAGTATGGGGCCGTATATGACATCTGTGCTTAAAGTTTTCCATTTTGATTAAAACACCATTTTTTTTCGAATAAAACTACATAAAAGTTGTCATGGTCGCAAAGAATTCTTGGTATTGTTACGCTAGCCGGGTGCAAATCTCGCCAATAGCTTTTTTTTCAACTCGCCAGTTAGCATTTTTTTTTTCCGAGTGGTAAATTAAAACATTGATTTGAAGTTGAAATTAAATGTTATGGTTTGTTGCATTATTTAATATTTAGCCAGATGTCATATACGAAACCGCAGGTTTAGCGTAGTTTTTTTTTCTTTTTTACGAAAATTTGGCGAAAACCTCGTTTTCGAATACCAGTTACATATGTATTTTTGGTACTACTTAGTTATCCCGTCGACCAAAAATCTATCGCCAAACTATAAGATTAAATGCCAATAATGGTTGATCGTAAATGTCACATTCATTTGACTTTAAGCAAGTTACATGTGTTTACGTCTCCAGTGATTTTTATTTCTACGTTTTATTTGTATATTTGGTACTTCTTAGTTATCCTGTCGACCAAATTACTGTCGCCAAATTGTAAGATTAAATGCCAATAATGGTTGCCATTAATTAATTAATTGTAAGATTAAATGCCAAATGGCCAATAAAACCATTAATTCGACGTTTTATTCGTATTTTTACTAATGTTTTTCTAATTTATTTGTTCTTTCGTTATTTAAAATAAAAATTATGTCAATGTGTATGATTTGGCGAGCGATTTTGGCGATTTATATAATTTGGTGAAATTAATCGACGGGATAACTAAGAAGTACCGTATTTTTTTTTAAATGTTATACTAATTTATTTGTTTTTTCGTGATTTAAAATAAAAATTATGTCAATGTATATAATTTGGCGAGTGGGTTTGGCGATTTATATAATTTGGCGAAATATGTCGACGGGATAACTAAGAAGTACTGTATATTTATTAATGTTATACTAATTTATTTGTTCTTCCATTATTTAAAATAAAAATTACGTCAATTTGTATAATTTGGCGAGCGGTTTGGCGATTTATATAATTTGGCGAAATTGGTCGATGGGATAACTAAGTAGTACCGTATTTTTTAATTATTTTCTATTATTTTCAAAAGGAAATAACAAAAAAAATTTGATAACTATAGAACAAAATAATTTATATAATTTAAAAAAAGAAATAAAAGTAAATAAACATTTATTATTAAACTAGCAAATCCAGCGGCTTTGCTCGCGTAATAGTTGAAATATGCCAAGTGATATTTGCATGGCTATTTTTTATTAGAAGAAAACTTTTTGAAATAATTAAAAAAACAAAACAAAAAAAACAAAACAAATTAAGCCACAGTTTGACTAAACTTCATTATAAAAGTGCACTAGACAGAAATGAGATTTTAATTAATAAGAAGAACTAAAATTAATTCCAATTAAATGATAATTTAGAAAGTATTTTGAGACTTTTATTCTCATTTCATATGCTCATTTCAGTATTCATTTAAAATTTTGAATTTTTTAGAAACCATCTTCACACATTTACACTTAAAATTAACCTTCATGTCAAATTCTAAGCTTCTTGTCTAACAGTCCACCACCTCTCTGGTGTTAGTTGCATCAACATAAAATGCCGAAACAGAGTTCAAATGGAATGTCTCGAAAAATGTTGAAACAGAGACTGTCACCATTAATTTGCCAACATTAACCTTGAAATCGGTTGGTATTTCCTAATATTCTATAGGAAACGGAATTTAGATGTTTTTAAAGGCTTTCTTGTTGTTCCTGCCAACCAGATGGTACTGACACCGGTATAAAATATAGGCCGTATAGGATCAGGGACTATCACTCTTGATTAGCAACCAATAACTTCTGTAATCGGTTTATTATTTCCTGAGATTCCATAGAAATCGTAATTTAGGACTCTTTTAGAATACGTTTTGCACCTTCCTTTCGCTTCACTCCTTTTTAATTTCGAATATATTTTCGACTGTTCTTAGAGGACATTTATATTTTGTAACTACCTTGCTATATTTAATGTTTCTAGCCTCTTCAGTACCGCAGAAATCACAATTTAGAAAGTTTTTGCTCCTGTAACCCTCGACATAAAATATAGCTTATGTTTGAACAGATTCTATCACCATCAACTTGTAACCATTATGTTTGAAATCGGTTTCGTATTTCATACGATTGCATAAAAATCGTAATTTAGAACGCTTATAAAACGCTTTTCGCTCACTTCATCCTTTTAAATTTGGAATTTTCTTTCGAGAATTCTTAGAAAGCATTTGCTTCTTTTAAATAATTACCATTCCAAATTTAAAATGTTAGACCTCGGTAACACAAAAAACGCAATTTAGAGCATTTGTTGCTCCTGTAACCTCCAGGTGGTAGTGACAACAACGTAAAATATAGTCTATGTTGGAGCGGGGACTGTCACCATCAATTTGAAACCATTACTTCTGAAATCGGTTTATATTTCCTGAGATTGCATAGAAAACGCTATTTAGAACGCTTTTAGAACGCATTTCGTTCATTTTCACCCCTTTTAAATTTCAAATTTTTATGGAACTCTTCTCAGATAGTATTTACATCTCTTAAGTAATTACCATGCCAAATTTCAACTTGCTAGCCCCTTCAGTATCACAAAAATCACAATATAGAACGCTTTTTAAAATACAACCGCAAGGTGGTAGTGACGCCGACATGAAGTAGATCATATATTGGAGCAGGGGCTGTCATCATCAATTTCCAACCATTACTTTTCAAATTGGTTGGGCACTTTCTGATATTGCGTAGAAATCGCAATTTAGAGCGTTTTTCGTCCATTTTCACCCCTTTTAAATTTCGAATTATTTAGGAAATGTTCTTAGAGATAATTTATATCTTATAAGTAACTACCATGTTTAGTTTCAAGTAGTTAGCCCCTGCAGTATTTAAAAAACAGAAATTTAGATAGTTTTCTGCTCCTTCACCCCCTTTGGGGTAGTGGAACCGACATGAAATACAGCCTAATTGGAGCGAGGGCTGTCACCATCGTTTTCACACCATTATTTTTTAAATCGGTTCGGTACTTTCTGAAATTGCGTAAAAATCGCCATTTAGAACGTTTTTTAGAACGCTTTTCGCTTATCTTCACCCCTTTTAAATTTCGATTGTTTAGGAAATGTTCTTAGAGATCATTTGTATCTTATAAAAAAATGACCTGGCTAATTTCAGGATTCTAGGCCCTTCAGTAACACAAAAATCGCAATTTAGAACATTTTTTGCTCCTGCAACCCCTAGGTGGTAGTGACACCGACATGAAATATAGCCTATGTTGGAGCAAGGGCTGTCATCATCAATTTTCAACCATTACTTTGAAATATGTTGGGTACTTTCTGAGATTGCGTAGAAATCGCAATTTAGAACGTTTTTTAGAACTCTTTTCGTGCATTTTCACCCCTTTTAAATTTCGAATGTTTAAAAAAATGTTCTTAGAGATCATTTATATCTTATAAGTAACTAACATTCCAAATTCCATGTATCTGGGCCCTTCAGTAACACAAAAATCGCAATTTCGAACGTTTTTTTGCTCCTACACCCCCTTTAGGGGTAGTGGCACCGACATAAAAGTTAGCCTATGTTGGAGAAAGGGTTGTCACCATCATTTTGACACCATTATCTTTGAAATCGGTTTGGTACTTCCTGAAATTGCGTAAAAATCGTCATTTAGAACGTTTTTAAGAACGATTTTTCCCGCATTTTCACCAGTTTTTAAATTCGATTTTTTTAAAGAAATGTCCTTAGAGATCATTAATATCTTATAAGTAACTACCATTCCAAATTTCATGCTTCTAGGCCTTTCAGTAACACAAAAATCGCATTTTTAGAACGTTTTTTGCTCCTGCACCCCCTTTTGGCCAGTGGCATGGACATAAAATGTAGCCTATGTTAGAGCAAGGGTTGTCACCATCATTTTGATACCATTATTTTTTAAATCGGTTTGGTACTTCCTGAAATTGCGTAAAAATCACCATATAGAACGTTTTTTAGAACGCTTTTCGCGCATTTTCACCCCTTTTAATTTCGATTTTTTAAAGAAATGTCCTTACAGATCATTAGTATCTTATAAGTAACTACCATTCCAAATTTCATGCTTCTAGGCCCATCAGTAACACAAAAATTGCATTTTTAGAACGTTTTATGCTCCTGCAACCCCTTTTGGCCAGTTGCACGGACATAAGATATAGCCTATGTTCTAAGTTGGACTAACACTATCATTTTGATACCATTACTTTTAGAATCGGTTTGGTAGTTCCAGAACTTACCTCCTACAAATAAACAATTTTTACCTCTTTATAATATTAAGTATAGATTAGTATTAGTATAGTATAACCGGCATAAGTGATACCGTCATAAAATATAGCCCGTATAAGATCAGGGACTATCACTTTTGATTCGCAACCAATAACATATGTAATCGGTTTATTATTTCCTGAGATTCCATAGAACTCGCAATTTAGGACTCTTTTAGAATACTTTTCGCTCCTTCCCTTCGCTTCACCTCTTTTTAATTTAGAATTTATTTTCGACTGTTCTTAGGGGACATTTATATTTTATAAGTAACTACCATGCTATATTTAAAATTTCCAGCCTCTTCAGTATCGCAGAAATCGAAATTTAGAAAGTTTTTTGCTTCTGCAACCCTCTAGGAATTGTGGCACCGACAAAAAGTATAGCTTATGTTTGAGCAGGCTCTATCATCATCAATTTGCCACCATTATGTTTGAAATCTGTTTAGTATTTCATATGTGTGTATAAAAATCGTAACTTAGAACGCTTACAGAATGCTTTTCGCTCACTTCATCCTTTTAAATTTGGAATTTTCTTTCGACAATTCTTAGAAAGAATTTGCATCTTTGAAGTAATTACCCTTCCAAATTTAAAATAATTTATAAATGATAAATTTAATTTTCCCCTCAGTAACACACACAAAAAAAAGCAATTTAGAATAATTTTTGCTCCTGTAACACCCAGGTGGTAGTGACAACAACGTAAAATATAGGCTATGTTGGAGCGTGGACTATCACCATCAATTTGAAACCATTACTTCAGAAATCGGTTTATATTTCTCGAGATTGCGTAGAAATCGCTATTTAGAACGTTTTTAGAACGCTTTTCGTTCATTTACATCCCTTTTAAATTTCACATTTTTAAGGAACTCTTCTCAGAGAGAATTTACATCTCATAAATTAAGTAATTACCATGCCAAATTTCAAGTTGCTAGTATCAGTATCTAGTTTTCAGTATCACAAAAATCACAATTTAAAACGTTTTTTTTAAATGCAACCGCAACTTTCTGAGATTCCATAGAAATCGCAATTTAGAACGTTTTTCGTCCATTTTCACCCCTTTTAAATTTCGAATTATTTAGAAAATGTTTTTAGAGATCATTTGTATCTTATAAATAACTGCCCTGCCTAACGTCAGGATTCTAGGCCCTTCAGTAACACAAAAATCGCAATTTAGAACGTTTCTTGCTTCTGCAATACATAGGTGGTAGTGACACCGACATGAAACAGAGCCTATGTTGGAGCAAGGGCTGTCATCATCAATTTTCAACCATTACTTTGAAATATGTTGGTTACTTTCTTAGATTGCATAGAAATCGCCATTTAGAACATTTTTTAGAACGCTTTTTGCGCATTTTCACCCCTTTTAAATTTCGATTTTTTTTAAAAATGTTCTTAGAGATCATGTATATCTTATAAGTAACTACCATGCCAAATTCCATGTATCTGGGCCCTTCAGTAACACAAACATCGCAATTTCGAACGTTTTTTTGCTCCTGCTCCTTATGGGTAGTGGTACCGACATAAAAGTTAGCCTATGTTGGAGCAAGGGTTGTCACCATCATTTTGACACCATTATCTTTGAAATCGGTTTGGTACTTCCTGAAATTGCGTAAAAATCGTCATTTAGAACGTTTTTACGAACGATTTTTCCCGCATTTTCACCAGTTTTTAAATTCGATTTTTTTAAAGAAATGTCCTTAGAGATCATTAGTATCTTATAAGTAACTACCATTCCAAATTTCCTGTTTCTAGTCCTTTCAGTAACACAAAAATCGCATTTTTAGAACGTTTTTTGCTCGTGCACCCCCTTTTGGCCAGTGGCATGGACATAAGATATAGCCTATGTTCTAAGTTGGACTAACACCATCATTTTGATACCATAACTTTTGGAATCGGTTCGGTAGTTACAGAGCTTACCTCCTACAAATAAACAATTTTTACCTCTTTATAATATTAGTATAGATAGATTAGTATCGATAAACAACAATAGCCGGGTTACCATGTCAATGAAAATAATGCCATTTTGGCGCCAATTAGGTACCCCGGTGCGTTTTGTATTTTAAATAAAATGAATGAAAGGATTATATTTTAAATGAAATTAATGAAATATAAAAGAATACGACGGGAAAAAAGTTTGGCGATTTATCACCTGCGTCTCGCTTACATAAAAATACCGAATTCTTGATTTCTCTAATTGATAATCCTTCGATTTGGCGAAAGATTGTACAAGCAAATTGAATTATGAATAAAAGTAACATGATACACTTTTTAGCATACATTTAAGGGAGGCCAAACTGGTCGCCAAATTAGTTTAAAATAATAACCTTTTCTGAAATATGAAAAAAAAATCTATTATGATTAAAATTTGAGTTGCCATCATTAGCAAAATGTATTTAAAATTAGAAAAAAATTAATATTTCGAAAACTATTTCGAATTTAAAAATTCAAATACCAGTTCTGAGATCTGCGTATCAATATAGATTTTTGATGTTAATTTCATCGCAAAGTATTCCATATTTTAGGAGAAATCGCCGTGAAACATAATAAGTTGTTTAATCAGTCGTTTCAAAGAATTGTTTCATAAATTTGTTACATTTCAGCCGTTTCATAATATCCGTTTAATAAATTCGTTTCATTAGGATTTTATATATACGAGCTACGCTCGTCAACCCCCGTTCAGACACCGCAGACTCTAAAAGTACGCTAATTTGATCGGCTTTAAAAAGATTTCGGAAGATTGAATTATAATTAAAAAAACAGTGGCGATCTCCCTATAAACGGATTTCTATTCATTTCTCTTTGACTGGGGAATTTTAAGGTCAAATCCGCTGCTGTACTACTTGATTAATCCGTCCACCAATTTTACCAAATTATATACATCGCCAAAGCACTCGCCAAATTATACAAATTGACATCATTTTTATTTTAAATAACGAAAGAACAAATAAATTAGTTCAACATTAATAAAAATAGAAATAAAACGTTGAAATAAAAATAACTTGATGACGTAGACACGTATAACTTGCTTAAAGTCAAGTTAATGTGACATTTACGATCAACCATTATTGGCATTTAATCTTATAGTTTGGCGAATGATAGATTTTTGGTCGACGGGATAACTAAGTAGTACCAAAAATACATATGTCAATCGCTGTTTTCGTCTTTGATTAAGTAAAGTAAGTTAAACATTTCAAAATAAGCTAATATAAAAGGAATTAAGTAAACAGAATCTTTGTCTCCCGGTATTTTTTAACAAAGCGAAAAGAAAGTTCTTTTAAATAAGACATTTTAAATTAATCGTTTTTAATCTGACGTAATTTTTACCAAACTATTCTTTCTCTTTCTAATATTTACGTGAAAATAATTGTGTTAGAAATGAAATATTATTTGCGCTTTCTTAACAAAAATAGTTGAAAAGTATCCTCTCAAAATATCAAATAAATGTCTAGCGCAGTTCTTTCAATAGAAATGGGATACTTTTGTTGCCACGGTAATAAAAATGGTATTAAAAACTACAAAAAAATTAATATCTCAAAAATAAATTGAGATACAACTTTCAAACAAATTGCATTTAAAAGAGCATCTTTTTCCTTGTACGTCGGTGTAAAAATTTAAAATGTGCGATCTTTAGAAGTTAAAATATTTGCAGTAGAAAAAATTGCAAAACCAAAATTTTATTTCAAATTTCAAAGTGTTGCCATTCGCAAAATGACGTATGCGTTACGCACAGATATGTTTGTCCTTTATAATATATATAGAATATATAAAGATTATTTTTGGCATGGACAAGTTATGACATGGCTTTACATTCTTTCGAACTGACATATGAAGGAAACTAATGTGAGAATTCAAACAAACCGTCAAAAATAATTCATTAAATTTCTATTTTGAGATTCATGCTCATAATATTACGCTCAAGTGGATTTCTCTCCAGTGTCAGTATATTGAAAATTGCTATTGATTTTTAAAGATCAAAAATTTTTAGCGAACAAGGACGAAATAAGTTAGTACTAAACCAGAAAGAACTGCTTTTAGATCTGAATTCGGGGCAAGTTTTAAGGATTATCGAATTTTTCGTGTTTGCATTGTATTTAGTGTGTATGGGCGCGAAAAAGGGGAGGTGCAAGGGGCACAGATTACCCATCCCTGGATTTTCAAATGTAAGTATTCAACTTAAATTAATTAAACACTCAGAGAACAAAGAACTAAGGATATTTCGTTAAGAGGTTCTGAACCCGATGTAGTTTACATTTGTTTTTCTTTTTACATTCATGTGTTTAAAACTAGATAAAACTGGGTTTTAATGGAGGCAGATCTCACATGACGAAAAAAGATAATAAGCTTTTTGAATTCTTA
Source organism: Maratus speciosus (assembly GCA_963932465.1). Lineage (NCBI taxonomy): Eukaryota > Metazoa > Arthropoda > Arachnida > Araneae > Salticidae > Maratus > Maratus speciosus. Next base: position 419,230,567 of record OZ010791.1, read on the forward strand.
ATTTTGAAAAATTCGGTCCAAGTTTACTCTTGGACTTTTAACATTTCTTATATCTCTGCATTGTTTTTTATGTCGACATGTTTAAAAATTGTCTTTTTTAGGGATTGTGATGAGTGTTGCCAGCTGCTTCGATTTATGCGGGCGTCCCGATTTTCAGGCTCTCCAATGTTCAGGTTTCCGAGAGACGGGTCCAAATGTCCCGATTTTTCATGATGCATAAATTCTTTTAAATTTCTTTTAATATCATGCTATTCATTTGTTTGTATCAGCAGGGCCTGATCAACTCTAACTGGAACCCAGGGCACACAGACTGCACTGCAAAAAATTTATGTAATGTTACTCCATAAAATTCCATTTTATTGAGTAATTTAACCGCACTCTAAATAAAAAGGTATCGCGGAGTCAAAATATGCTTAACCTCTTTAAAGTGACTATTCACTCTGGGCAAATGTGGAATCGTTGACTCTCTGAAAAAGTGAATAATCACTCCTGGGAAGTGAATATTCACTCTAAAGAGGGGAGGATAATAACTTTTTCGGAGGAGTGGCTATTCGCTCTTCTAAAGGAGTGGGTTTTTAATCCCTGGTAGGAGTGAATAGTCACTCTTTCATAGGAGTGAATGTTCATTTTCTATGGAGTGAATTCTCTTTTATGGACATTTTAAAAGAATCATATCTTTTAGAGCATGCAATGAAAATGGATGATATAACTGATGTTACGTTACACTAATGTGTAATATTATGCTAGTTATATCAGTTTAAATTATACCATTATATAAGTTAAATAACTAAATTTAAAATTTACTAAATAAGTTAAATAAGTAACGTCACATAAATCTTTTACAGTGTGTGTCCTTTTTCTCAAGAAAATTGCATTATAAACATGACTAGCAGCTTAATGTGCAGTTCAAAAATTTAAACCATAGCTTTATATATATATATATATATATAAAGTAATAAGTAAAAAAATAATACATTATAGATACATGTAAAAATACATTAAAAAATTATGTGAAATTAAAATCTTCTGCACTATATGCTATTTAGAGTGAATAAAACTATATAAGGGACGGGATGAAACACGTTTGATTAATATCTGTTCTACTCTGGATTTCAAAATTTATATTTCATTTTATTGTCGATAGAGAAGAACACGGCGGTATTTTAATTTACAGGAATGGTAAAACATAAATTTTTCTTTGAACTGTAAATGGAATTTTGCATTAATATGTATCTTAAAAGAGTGAAAAAACTTTTGCGGCTCATTGGTGGGTTCGGGGCACATGCCCCATGTGCTCCTGTGATAATCAAACCCTATGTATGGAGTAAAATCTGTAAAAACAGAACCTATCTATAATGTAACATTTTTATGACTTCGCCTAAAAGAATATCGTACATATATAAATGCTAAGACGGGATATTTCCTCCTTCCTATATTTTTTATTTTTAAACATTTTACTATACTTTGTTCAACAAAGCCTGTGAAGGCGGTACTTATCTATAACGAAATCCTATCTGAAACGTAAAAAAAGCATAGTCCCTTCGGAAGCAATACTATACAATTATAACTTTTAAATAGAAAACCTCCCAAAACGGAAATTTGTTTCGATCTCTAGCGATTCCGTTTTCACAGATCTTACTGTATAAGATTATCGTGTTCATTTAATCCAGTGAAACGTTCTAAGACGAAATCTGAAGTAAGAAGAAAAACATCCCGTTTTAGACAGGCTTCTGTCTTAGCAAGTATATTTGTATGGTATTCCTGCGGTAGGAACTAATAATACTTACCTTTATGAGAGGATTCCGTTATAGATAGCTACCGTTTTTATACGCTTTACTACATTTTTATGCCCCGATTTAGAAACCGCTGTTCCACCTTTTTTTTCGGTCCCTAGCATTTCTGCTTTTACAGATTTTACTGTATAAGATTATCGTGTTAGGTAGCTTTCATTACAAAAAGCTACCTATTGCAGCCGTTCGGAGGAAAGCGATTTCAAAAAATTTTGGTATATTTTCATCGATCATGACCCCCAGACCCCGAAACCACCCTCCGTTCAAAAGTTGACATGTATATATATATATATATCTGACTTTTGTCACACTGTAACTCTCGTATTTCTGAACCGATTTGGATGTAATTCGGTGTGTACATAGTACATACCAATGTCTCGACCGAGTTCGTTGGCCAGCTCTATCTGCCAGTTTGTTTCAAAATGGCGGCCATTTAAAATTTAAAAAAAAAATTAAAATTTGAAATGTGGTACCAAAAATTGAAAATGGAAAAATATTTTTTTTCTGTGTTTGACTTTGATACAAAGATTCCGGAGCAGTTTTTGTTTCGTCCATATCTTAAAAAATGGCTGAGTTATAGCACTTTGAATTTCTAGCGTAGCTGACATTTTGAAACGACCTGATATTTGTCAAAAGATAACAGGCGTATTTATGAATCGATTTGGATGTACCTTGGTGTATACATAATACGTATCAATGTCTCAACCGAGTTCGTTCGCCAGCTTCATCCGCCATCTTGTTTCAAAATGGCGGCCGTTTAAAAAAATTAAAAAAACTAAAAATTTAAAATAAGGTACCGAAAATTGGAAAATGAAAAAGATTTTTTTTTTATGTGTTTGACCTTAATACAAAGATTCCGGAACAGTTTTTGTTTCGTCTATATCTAAAAAAATGGCTTAGTTATAGCATTTTGAATTTCTGTTGTGGCTGACATTTTGAAACGACCTGATATTTGTCATACGATAACAGGCGTATTTATGAACCGATTTGGATGTAACTTGGTGTGTACATAGTACATACCAATGTCTCGACCGAGTTCGTTGGCCAGCTTCATCCGCCATCTTGTTTCAAGATGGCGGCTATTTAAAAAAATTAAAAAGGTCTTTTAATTTAAAATTATGTACCAAAAAATTGGAAAATGAAAAAGATTTTTTTCTTATGTGTTTGACCTTCATACAAAGATTCCGGAGCAGTGTTTGTTTCGTCTATATCTTAAAAAATGGCTGAGTTATAGCACTTTGAATTTCTAGCGTGGCTGACATTTTGAAACGTCCTGATTTTTGTCACGCGAGAACAGGCGTATTTATGAACCGATATATATGTACCTTGTATGTACGAACACATACCAATGTCTCGACCGAGTTCGTTGGCCAGCTTCATCCGCCATCTTGTTTCGAAAAGGCGGCCATTTAAAAAAATTAAAAAAGGTTTTTTTAATTTAAAAGGATGTACCAAAAAATTGGAAAATGAAAAAGATTTTTTCCTTATGTGTTTGACCTTAATACAAAGATTCCGGAACAGTTTTTGTTTCGTCTATATCTAAAAAATTGGCTTAGTTATAGCATTTTGAATGTCTATTGTGGCTGACATTTTGAAACGACCTGATTTTTGTCACACGATAACAGGCGTATTTATGAACCGATTTGGATGTAACTTGGTGTGTACATAGTATATACCAATGTCTCGACCGAGTTCGTTCGCAGCTTCATCCGCCATCTTGTTTCAAAATGGCGGCCATTTAAAAAAATTAAAATTTTTTTAGATTTAAAATGAGATATCGAAAAAATTGGAAAATGAAAAAAGATTTTTTTATCTGTTTGACCTCGATACAAAGATTCCGGAGCAGTTTTTGTTTCGTCTATATCTTAAAAAATGGTTGAGTTATAGCACTTTGAATTTCTAGCATAGCTGACATTTTGAAACGATCTGATATTTGTCACGCTATAACAAACGTATTTATTAACCTATTTGGATGTAAGAAGGTTTGTGGATAGTATATAGCAATGTCTCGACCAAGTTCGCTGGCCAGCTTCATCCGCCATCTTGTTTCAAAATGGCGGCCATTAAATTAAAAAAATTATATTTAAAGCGAGGTGCAAAAAATTAGAAATTGAAAAAGATTTCCTTCTTATGTATTTGACCGTGATATAAGGATTCCGGAGCTTTTTTTGTTTTGTCTTTATCTTAAAAAATAGCTCAGATATAGCACTTTGAATTTCTTTATGTGGGTGACATTTTGAAAAATCTGATTTTTTGCCTGCGACAGCACTCGTATATTGCCCGATTCCGATGTGAGTGAGCAGGTGCACAGGAATTACTAAGGTCTCGACCAAGTTCACTGGTTAGCCTCATCCACCATGTTGTCTTAAAATGGCAGGCACTTCAGGATATCGCCGAATTTGGCAACCAAATATAAGTTACCTTAAATAAAAGCAGCTTGGACAAAGCTGACTAAATTCGCGAAATTCTCATTCATAAGGATTTAATATTGATAAAAATTAGTATTGAATCTTCTATAATCGATTTCCACCAAATTGAGCTTCATGTGTTTGAATAACATAAGCTAGCTTTTTAAAAATAAGGAATATGAAAGCTATCTCTTCCTCCCGGCATTGGCCGGAAGGACTTTTTATTTAATGCAGTAAAACGTTCTAAGACGGAATCTGAAGTGAGCAGAAAAACATTCCGTTCCAGACAGGCTTCCGTCATATTTATGTGGTATTCCTTCAGTAGGAACCATTAATATTTACCTTTATGACAGGATTGCGTTATAGACAGGTACCGTTTTTATAGGATTTACTGCATTTTTATGCCGCGATTTAGAAACCGCTGTCCCGTTTTTTTTTTTTTTTTTTTTGTTTCTCTGTCTTGCTTTTTGCGACAGCGGACCTGGCAACACCAGTGTGATGAAAAATTCTTATTACATTGATAAGAGTTTTGTTGATTTCCAGGTACACTATGCTAGTAAAAATCAAAAAACAAATTTCAGGAAAAATAAACTTTTCTTTTACTGAAGTTAATTCCCTCCTCTTTAATCTCTTTTGAATTGATTTGTAAAATAAGTTGGATTGAGATGCAAAATTCAAAAGGAAAAAAAAAAAAAAAGGATTTAGATATACTTGAGATCACATTTCATGATTTCAGAATTTTCCGTAGATATATTGAAAATCATTCAAGAAAAAAAAAAAAAAAAAAAAAAAAGGTTTTAGATATACTTGAGATCACATTTCACGATTTCAGAATTTTCCGTAGATATATTGAAAATAATTTACAAATTAATTCTTTTATCACTAATGCTTTCAATAGAATTAGAGGTCATGCATTAATTACGTCACGCAAATTTCGTGTTTTTTTTTACTCCTCCATCCCATATGTTACAGGTTGTCTCATTCACGGAATAGCCCTGTCATCTATCGTGACGCCACTTTTATTGTAACTGTTATTTAGAACTAATTTTGATTAAAACCATATTGCAGTTATCATTTTATATATACAGTCGAACCCGGTTAAGACGCGTTTCAAGGGAGTGGACAAAAGTCGCGTATTAAGCGGGATCGCGTATTAAACTTGACGACAATATTTTTTGAGGGGTTTTCCTTCATAAGAAGCTGATATTTTATGCAAAAGTAAAATAATATGCAATATTCTTTCTTTCATTCATTTATTGATCTTATAGGCTATTGCAGACTCTTATTATCGCATGGGCAAATCAAGACTTTGCCCAGGGGGCCTGGACCTCAAGGACCCCCCAAATCCTTATATAATATAAAATATTTACTTTTTTTTCCAATTCAAACTTTTCCATAACTTAAAGTTATTAAATTCATCATAAAGTAATATAAAAAGTTGCTAAAAGAGTTTTTTGTTCTGTACTAAGGGTTGGGTTAAATTGGTTTATTTTTGACGGCCAATTATCTACTGGAGGGATATAGGCCCAGGGGGGGGGTGCCCTTCGTGGGGATCTTTCTAAGGGAACCTAACCCGTACTTACGCATGGGAATCCATGGTTCGAAGAAAACCACGAAAACTCCGAACGATTAGACCGACGGGCACGATTGGTTTCGAGCCCAGCACCTCTTGTCTACCAGCTTCTAGAGCAGAACCTCTCGGCCACTGGTGGGGCCTGTTCTGTACTAAGAAAAAAAAAAGAATATTTTTATTACCTAAGGTACTTAATTTAGAATTGATGGAGCTGAGAATTTTCTTCTATTTAAAATCCAAGATGTGAAAATATTGTTTATGTATTAGACATATGACTGGTCATCAGTTCTATTTGAACAATACCGCATCGATTCGAATGGGTCCCCCTAATTTATCTTTGCCCAGAGCCCCAATTAGTCATGATCGGGACCTGGGCTATTGGCATATAAATAGTATTCTAAACGCTACTTCCCTCTTAATCTCTTTTTTTAAATGAAGGATTGTTGATGTTTTTCGGCTTCCAGTTTGTGATGGATTTACACGGAGGCGATTTTTGAAGCCACGGCGGCCTGGGCGAGATTTTGCCTGCTTCTCTTCAAATGATATCTTTTAAAGAAGCTATTAAATTTTAATCAAGCATTTCGCCAATTTTTCTCGCCTTAATTTTTAGTGTCATGGCCTATCACCTGACCTTCCATAATTCTAGTAAAAATAATTGGTAAACTAAGAGAATTCTTTTGAGATTAGACAATCCATATAAATTGAAAGATAAAAAACCCAAAAACGTTTTCAGATTTATTATACTGAATATTCAAAATAGATGTCTCTTCGATTACCTCTTAAATCGTTTTTTATAGAAACATACTCCCAGTTCCAAAAAAAAGTAACCAATTAACTAAAGGTTTTAGATATGGATTTGTTTTATAAGAAGCTGTATACATATTAAAATGCGAAACATTATTATTATTATTATTATTTTTATATGCTGTCTGCATAAAATAATTTATATTTAGAAAAATGTTGTCATCTGTCTAGGAATGGCACTTGAAAAACCCGATTTTTTTTACGACCCAAACTTACCCAATTATGACACTTTGAATTTTATCAAATTTCAATATTTACCTGTACTGAAAGTGCTTCTTTCTGTTTAAAACACTGAAATAGATCGCTTTTCGGTAGAATGAATTCGGTAGAATTCGGTAGAATGAATGAATTCGGTAGTTTGAAATAGATCGCTTCGCAAGACGGGGGTCTCTGAAAAAGCCAAGCCCAGGGGTCCTGGAGGTAGTTGATACGCCTCTGTGTTGAAGGAACTGGGCTTATTTAGCCATTTAATCCTCTAATGAACTTTAGAGTTTCCATTTATATGTTTACAGTCGAAAATTGTGTCCTTTACGTATATGTAGAATAAAATTTAACTGTATTCCACTTTAATTCATTGTTTCTTTTTATAGGACCGACTGGAATAATAACGGTAGAAAATAAATATGGGTTCCAACGTGGCTTAATACGTTGCAATAAAAATTAAAACAGCAAAAATAATTTTCATAATAGACTATTTTTTTTTTAGCAGAAAGAAAAAATATTAAATCTTTAAAGTACGACCCAGTTTTTAAAATCATATTTAGTGCTTGTGATAATGAGTACCATTGTAATCTGTTCTTCTTTTTAATATAAGAAAAAAACTATCCTTATGACTCTTTGTGTAAAAAATATTGTTAGCATAGCAATAAGTAAGGAAAACATAGAAAACATAAAAGAGTTTAATTTTTTGTTGTTTATAATATTCATTATATGACATAGTAGTGATATAACGTATAGTCGTGGGAAAAAAAAAGTAAACACCCCCTACTATCTCCTCAACAAATTATTGTAGAAGAAAGTTACTGGTACCGAACGATTGGAAATAAAGTCTACTTTTAAATGATATAGATAAATTTTGCTTAGGGACCATCTACATATTAAAACGAGCCATAACTTTGTTTTTTTCAATAGCAGTACACAATTCTGACAGCATAAATGAACTCTACACCTTTCAATTAGCCTAGAAACAAATTTTTATGCAATTCGTACCATAAGTTTCTGAGAAATTAATTATTTTAAAACGAGCGTATTTTAAGGGCTGTATCCAAATTGAAGTTCGGAACTGGATTCTTAACCGGAAGGGCCCCATCTTGATCAAGGCACCTTAAGAACTCAATGAAGCCTGCTAGATTACAGAACAGCAGAAGAACTTTCGAAATATCTAGTCACTTCAATTATAGACGGCCACTTAAACCACTATTTTGCCGTTTTTTAAGCATAACTTGAGAACTACTTGGAAGAAAAATGTGAAATTTTGGATTTCCATAAAGCAGGACTTAATAAATCTAAAACCATCAAAAAAATTGTAAGTTGCAATTCATATTTTTTTTAATATTAATTTCATAATTCATAATTCATATAATAAAATTATAAAAATTGCAAATTCAGCGTATTTTTGTTTGGGTATATTAGTATTATTGCTACACAAAAAATTAGCCCATTAGGAGCATAATTTCTGGAGATATAAATAAAAATATGAAAATGCAATTTAATATTAGAAGCACTAAATTTTGAATGTTTATAATTCAAAAACTTATCATCCAAATCACTTGAAATTTGGTATCTGGGCATAGTTTGAACCGAAGATTTGAAATATTTCATTAAATTTGGGTATTGTCATTGAAAAAAATAAAGTTTGGTTCCATTTTAATATGTAGATGGCCCCCTAAGCAAATTTTATGTACATCATTTAAAAGTAGACTTTATTTCCAATCGTTCGGTACCAGTAACTTTCTTCTACGATAATTTGTTGAGGAGTTAGTAGGGGGTGTTTACTTTTTTTTCTCCACGACTGTACATTTAAAACATCACTGAAAACAGGTATATCATTTCTAATCATAATAATTTTTATGACGTATATCTGAGTGACCTGAATGTCTACATTTCTCTACTACATTTCTCTACTACACACACGAAGCGAGAGACAATGTTAGGAGGCGGGATCAAAGAAGAATTGCAGTTTTGCTAATTTATCGGGTTTTTGTTTTATTCAAATATGTACCACTATTTCCAATTAGTAATTTTTACCATAATTAATCTGTTATTAAATAAAGTAAATAATACTATTCGCGAACAGTGTTTTTCATCTGAACAAATAAAATCTGCTAAATTGGCAACATTCGAGAAGAGAGAAGGAATTCTCATCTTGATCAATGAATTCGCGCTTTAAGCATGAATTTTTCCTCAAAGGGCCGAAAATTTATCGCGTATTAACCCCCTCGCTTCGCATCCCGCGATTTCCACAGACAACGTAAAAGTAGCAAGTTTCGCGCAACCCACCATTTCCGCGATTTTTTTTTTTTTTTTTTTTTTTTTTTGTGATTTAATTCTATATTTAAAAAAGAACTCTTTTACAACAAAAAATGGACATATTTTACTCTAAAATATATGTAGATTTGAAATATGTAATAAAATAAATGCTCAATTATTGAACTTACTTTTATTTTTCAAAAAAGTTACGCAGCGAGAGGGTTAAGCGAGATCGCATAGTAACCGTTCGCGCATTAAACGGGATATTTTTGCATTAGCCTTATGAGCGACGTTCAACGGACCGGAAAATATACACATATGTACAGTCGAACCCGGTTAAGACGCGCATGGTTAATACGCGACCACGATAGTATTTACCGTGAGCGTCTTAACCGGGTTCGACTGTATATGTGTGTTTGCACTTCAAGCAGTTGTAATGCAAAGCAAAAATACACCTTCTCTTAAGTGAAAATACATTTTCATATTAATTTAATTTATACTGTTTGTAAACAATGCTTAAGTTACTTAATTGATTACATATTTTAGATGTGACATCACAACGTGTTAACTCGCCCTCTCCCCTTGTCACACCGTGTGACACTTAGTGAGCTCCTTTTCCTCGCCTTGAAGTGTAATGTAATTAATATATGACCCCTTATTACGCCTGTAAAAGGAAGCTTAGTGTGAGATTCAAACTTTGCTTAAGCATTTTATAAAATTTCAAACGTAAGTGAAATTTCGAGTCGTAGTGAAAATTAAAAGAAAAAATATTTTTATAAGTTATGACATCTCTGCATATTCTTTTGAACTGATATGAAAAAGGAGCTAGAGTGGGAATTTAAACATTGATAACAGTTTTATTAATTTTCAGGCAGACTAGATTAGTAAAAGCCGAAATAAAAATAAGGAAATCCCTTTTTTTAATGCTGGCACATCCTCTTATGAATATTGTCTATAAAGTAAATTGGAGATGTAAAGTCTAAAAAAAAAAATAGGGTTTTAGCTATCAGCTGGGGTATGTTTTATGATACCATAATTTTCCAGGATTTTATATTGAAATTCATTCTCTAATTAATTATTTGACCACTAATGCTTATAAAAGAATTTGATCGTGAAAAGGAATCATAATGTGAAATTTAAAATCAACCAAACAATACAATATCAATTTACTCTTTTACGTAAATATAACACGAATAGCCCCAAAAGAAAGGAACTGTTAAAAATAAAATATTTTATAAACACAAACAATAACAACTTCATATAAACTTTGACTTTTATATATTTAGATTGTATATCTCAATTCCTGTGTCAAACAGTTTAATTAATAATAATAATAATAAAAAAATGAGATTGAGTTTTTAAGATTTTAAGATAAACTTTTGTTCATTGATTGTATCGGAAGCGCATAAATCTAATGTTTTTTTTTTTGTGTGTGTGTGTATGTTTGAAAACTTAACTTATAAAAAAGTGATATGTTCTGTGATTTTAAAAGATACAATTCAATGTAAGAATCTTTTATTCTATATTTTTCATTATCGAAAATTATCCAGATAATCCAACATCAATTTCATTTTTTAACGTAAATATAACACCCATAGCTTCAAAGAAAGAAATTTTTAAAAGGAACATATAAACAATAACAATTTCACAGCAAACAAGAACAACAACAACAAAAAAAAAAATCAGACATACATCCTTTCCAAATTTTTTAAAATTAAGACTAAAGTAGCAGTAAGTTTTGTCCACTGAATAATTTTCCTTAATTAGTTTTTAAAATAAACTATGGGCACCGGCAGAACGGAATCCAGGGAGGAAGAATTTATTCGAGCAGAAGTGCCTGAGATGTGCGACCTCGGCCTCGTTTTTTAAAATAAAGAACTTGAAATAAGCTAAACCAAAAAAAAAAATTTCTTTAATCTTACTGTGCAAGACAATTTTTAAACATATCAATGTAAAACAAATAAGAAATAAATAAAAATATTAGTGCAAATTATAGCTAATTAAAAGAAAATAAGCAAATAATTAAAAATATCAGAGCAATTATGTCAATAAGCTTCTGTAGACTTTTTCAAACTAGAGAATTGAGAGTTTTTTTATTTTTTTCGTCAACAACGTTCTGTCTCCTGAAAATCCCCCGCATGAACGCAAAACGGAAAACAGAACTTAATATACCTTTTTGCTCGACTGCCAGGAAGGGATATATGTTTCAAGCATAAGTGGATTTCTTTATACCCTCAAAACATCCCAACGGCTGGATGGATTTTAATAAATGGGATCTCTATCGATTCGTCTAAACTGTCCGATGGTTACAGGCTAGGTCTTGCTTTTATAAATTCAAAATGGTGGTAGACAAGATTTTTTTTTTTTTACGCACCCTATTGAGTGGCATATCATTTTATAGGTCTTTCAAAATGAAGGCGATGTTTCATTGACTATTTTACAGTCAGAATCTCCGTTTAAATATTACACAACCTGGAACTTGTGTAGGTAGGATCTCTAGCTTTACTGCAACTCTAACCTTTATAGACATCTATAGGCCTCATCAAAACAGTGTTTATAGATAGGAACTAACAATTAAACGCAACTTTAAAGTCATCACTACAAGTAAATAAAGAAAATAGTAAGTAATATAAAAAATAGTTTCACATTGATGAGAAATAATTAATTAGTTCGCTTTTTACGCAATCGGATTTTTTGATTTTTTAAATTTAATTTTTACTTGTTTCCGATGGGTTCTGGGGATAGAGCGCCCTTAACAAAAAATCCTTAGTTCTTTTTTTATCTTAGTATTTAATTATTTTAAATTACTTAGGAAAAATAAATTTTAATTTTTTTCTCAAAGTTATTAGCGAAAAAGAAAATTTAGTTATTTAACTTTCAAAATCCACGCAATGGCCTTTCTCGGCACCCCCCACACACTATTTGGCGACTGTGAAATAAACTGACAGATATTTTTTTCTTTAAATTATAGTTTGAATTCTTTATTCTAAAGTAATTTAAAATCACCTTTCATTGAAAAAAAAAGAAAAATGTATGCTTCAAATAAATAATATTTTTCCTATATAAATCTCTCTCCAATGTAAATATTTTTTCACCATAGTCGTAATAGAAAATTTATGTATTTGAAGAAATAAGACATTATCATGAATCTAGAAAGTATGTTTTATTTAAAGTATTTTCTTACCTCCGGATTTCCAGAAAGATTTTCATCGGCTGTGGGGAAAATAATATCTGAAAGGTAAACAAAACATTGATTTTATTAGATTGAAAAGCGTATGAAAAAGGATTTTCAATTTAATCTGTAAAATAAACAATCTCTTTTACTACTTCTTTTTTGTATGAATCGAGTATATGTAAATTTAATTTCTTTAAAATTATTAATAATTTTTTATCAAACCATTGAGCTTCCTTGACAGAGTTTATATACAGGGTGTCCTTTAACACTTTGCCTGCCGGCCCTAACCATGTTCGGAGTTAAAGAACTGTCCCTGTGTGCTGGGTCTGAACACCCTTCAGAGCGCGCCCTTATATTTCCAGGGACTCTCCCCACACCCGGCACCTGCCTACGCTCTTTTTGTTTTAGTGTGGCAGTATCACCCATCTTTCTGAACTATAAGGCTGGTTCGAGCAAAACTTTTATCTTTTAATTTTGTTTATAGTTAATTGGTCGTCGGACCAATTAAACAAATAATTAGAACACATATATATATACTTGTATGCCTCATGGTAATGTGTTTTACTTGTAAGAATTATGTAGGAAGAAAAAAGGAGGTGGCACCTGGGGACGGATTTTGAACAATGGGTTGTTAGCCAAAGTGTTAACTCCTTTAAAATTTAAAAAAATCATTTAAAAAATAACAAATTGTAGAATCGGAGTGCGATTTGCACAAAAAGAGTTGACAAAGAGTCGAACGTTACAACTAAATTTCTATTAAAAACTCTCATTAACGCTAAGAGGCAATTTTGATATATACCACACACACAAAAAAAAAAATAAATCTATGTATCCGTTTTGAAATGTTGGCTCATTAAGGTTCCCAAATTAACAATAAAGTCTATTAACATGTGAATTTTTAAGGAACATCAAGTTTTATGCCAGTTTTTTGTCCTTTATCAATTTTCAACTTAGTTGAAAATGTGTTTATGACCTCGGTTTATCTGTCCGTGCTCCAACTTGCGAAAGTATACTCGGATTGCCATGTAACTCATATATATTATCGAGATTTACTATGGAATGTTTGCTATTGAAAATAAAGTGTGTAGCATCTATACTTCGTTTACAGGGACATTCAAAAGAGTTCCGTTATATTATGGTCTATGGGAAAAAATCATTTGCAGTGTATTTTAATAATGTTACATTATTTAAAACATATTGAAATCGATATACATCACTGAGGTTAATTGCAATATGCTTACTATAGAATAGGGTGTACATAGTGTTTACCATTCATTTACAGGGGCACACAAAAGAATTCGGTTACAGTATTATCTATGAGCGACAAATGCTAGAAGTTTTCAGATGTGGTATGCGTTTTTAAGTCAAATTAATTTTTTGCATATTACTTTTTGTGTATAAATTCTATAGATCATATGCATGGTTGTTCAAAATAATTCGAGTACATTTTCGCTTATTGACGAAAATTGCTGAAGGGCAATTTTCAACTGTATTATGCGTTTCCTAGCTTAACTAAATTTTTTCATACTGTGTAGCATATATACAGATTTATATATCATATACAGGCCTGCACAAAATAACTCGATTTCTTTCCGACTATAGCTAGTAATTGCTGAAATTAAGTTTTCAAATGTGTCATACGTTGTCCAAATTATTTATCGGTCATATTTCGCTTTATTAAACTGCGATGTTATGTTACCGTATTCTGAATATGTTGAAAAGTGTTTGATAATCTATGCTTGATACATGCTTTTCCTTTCATGTCTCAAATAAATGTCTGTCGGATTTAAAAATAGATGCATAAATTTCTTGTAGAATGTATCAAGATCGCCCTTGAACATTTTGAAAAAAAAAAAAAAAAACGTAAACGCACGGAATATTTTAAATATGCATAAACCTCGAGAAATACACTTTACGCGAAATACATTCGAGTATATTGATATTTTAAAATTTAATAAGACATTTTAATAATAAAAAAATGGAATTTTGCTTGATCAAAATAAATTTACCATCCCTTTAACAAAGCATTAAAATCAAAATGGATTCACAATGCAAATGATGAAAGGAACAAAAGAAAAAAAAGTAGTTATTTTGCTGTGGTAGGTACGTACACTGTTCATATTCCGTGAAACAATTGCCGTCTTTATTTTCAATTTTTCGTCAGATTAATAAAAAAGAAAGGGTAGATGAAAATTCAGATCTAAACGAGGCTCTTAAATCAGATGATTCTCTAAACGCTGATTCATCCACGAACATGCTTTACAAAAACTTCACAACAATGAACAGTGCGAATTGAATTGTAAAGATTGCAAAATCATCAAAATTTTCTGAGGAGATTGGATGGATTTGCAAAGAGGAGGAAGAAAATGTTGGAGCTCTCAAAACTTTTTTCTTTTATTTCTGCCTCTTTTTATTTGTATGGTATTGGTAATTTGTTATACATGCTTACGTTTTTATCAAATAAATAAAATGCACAAAAATATATAACGGGCGTTCAAATAATAAGGAGACTATGGTTATATTTAAAGCACATTTAATTTCAGAATAATTTAATGACATAACATTGTAGTTACAGTTCATTTGTAACATTCCAACTAAATATAATTTCAATTGCCATTGATGCATTGATCCCAGCACGTAGGAAAAGAGTAGATGGCTTCAGTGTAGAAACTCGGGGTTTATTGATGGATCCAGTTTTCCACGATGTCCTGCACTTCTTTGTCACATGTGAACCGTTGACCTTTCAGCGACTTTTTTAAGGGGTCGAAAATATGGGAGTCACACGGATTAATATTGGGGATGTATGGAGAAGGTTTCAAGACTTACCACCGAAATTTTGCCAGCAGATCTGGAGTCTTAAAGGCCACACTTGGCCTAGCATTATCCTGCAGTAACACTATTCCTATCGTGAGCTTATCTCTGCTGCTCATCTTCTGCGCGAAGAAATTGAACAATAGCTCTTTGCGCTAATCTGGAAGAGTCCATCATTCATCCTATTGCACGAAACAACTTTTCAAGAATGAATAAACTGGGGTAAAGCCGTTCACTACAGATGCGCAACTGGGAAAAATGCCGCGTCACCTAGCGGCAGACACATTAACCCACTGCGATCAGAAACAACGGCGCTACAGAAAAGTATGCCTTTCATTTGACCGCCCCTTTTATATATGGGGCATTCTCACAATTTTTTGACTTTGGGGAAAAAAAATCTGGCAAAATTGCTAAAATAACATTTTAATCTGATAGACGAATGCCTTAATGATTCAAAATAAAGAAAAAATGGTCAGCAGCGAAAAGATTTTTATTTAACTAAGGTTTAAGTTAAACTTGCGAGTTTAATTTTCCTTACCATTTTACCACTATAACTTTTTATTTTCTTCTAATTTTTTACTTATAATGAATTTGCATAGTATCTATCCACAGGACATCCAAATAAGAACTAATGACAATGTAGTATTTTTAGTGCAAAATTTTGGTATAACATTGTCTTAAAGAGGTGATAAAGAAGGGACGGTAATGTAAAAAAAGGGGGATGGTATAGGAAAAAAAAGGACAAAATGGAGAAAAAAGGAACAAAATGGGGAAAAAAGGAACAAAATGGGGGAAAAAAGGGACGGTAAGGATGGGACAGCAAGGAAACTTACCACCTATTCTAGGCAGATCATGTTAAGACTAAGTGGTAGCGAAAATGTTCATTGATTTTTAGAAACAGTTATTTACATTGGATTAAATTAAAAAAAATAATTAATTTACCTCGAAAATTGCAGAATTAAACCTTGCGGACGTTAAGACTACCAATAAAGCCACGGTGCTTGAAATTGATATTTAAATGCTTATTTATATTCTGCAGTAAATTTCCTGTCAAAGAATTTTAGATATTCTTTCTCTAGCATACTTCTGCATGAACAAAACCTTGAAAAAAAAATTCCGTCGCTGCATCTGAAGTGTTTTTCTGTATCATTTTAGAAGAGGGATGGTAAAAAATCTAAAACCCAGGGACAGAGTTCAAAAAATAATATCAACCCTAAAAATGTGTGCAGGTTAATTTTTAGCTACATATTTATATAAAACAATAGTTCCAGTTTCAGAAAAAAATTACATCGAATTATTTTTATTGAAACAATTTTATCCAGACAGCTCCAAACTTCAAAATCAGCATCAGGGACACGGGACGGTAGATGAGTTTTCCATGTGTTTGGACCCCCAACATTGTCCCAAACTTATTTATCTCGTTAATATTGTTGTGCAATAATGCAATGGGATGTTCCCAAGTATATGAAATAAAAAAAACACAAAAAAGTGCATTAAATAAAAAATTATTATTCAGGGACATGAAAGTTAAAAGATTGTGAGAATGCCTCATATATGTTTTTTGTAGATAATCTTTACTATCTTATTCCTAAATACAACACAATATAATTTAATTCAAAAGCTTTTTTTTTTTTTTCATTTGTATAAACTTTAGGAGAAAATTTTTGCTTATTAATATTGCTGTCGATATGGGGCATTCTCACAATCTTTTGACTTTCATGTCCCTGAATAATAATTTTTATTTTAATACACTTTTTTGTGTTTTTTTTTATTTCGTATACTGGGGAACATCCCATTGCATGATTGCACAACAATATTAACGAGATAAATAAGTTTTGGACGATGTTGGGGGTCCAAACACCTGGAAAACTCCTATACCGTCCCGTGTCTCTGACGTTGATTTTTAATTTTGGAGCTGTCTGGATAAAATTGTTTCAATAAAAATAATTCGATGTAATTTTTCTCTGAAACTGGAACTATTGTTTTATATAAATATGTAGCTAAAAATTAACCTGCACTCATTTTTAGGGTTGTTATTATTTTTTAAACTCTGCCCCTGGGTTTTAGATTCCTTACCATCCCTCTTCTAAAATTATACAGAAAATCATTACAGATGCAGCCACAGAATTTTTTTCAAGTTTTTTCTCATGCAGAAGTATACTAGAGAAATAATGTCTAAAATTCTTTGGCAGGAAATTTACTGTAGAATTTAAATAAGCATTTAAATATCAATTTCAAGCATCGTGGCTTTATTGGTAGTCTCACCGTCCCCAAGGTTTATTCCCGCACTTTTCGAGGTAAATTAGAAAAAAAAAATAATTTAATCTAATGTTAACAACTGTTTCTAAAAATCAATGAACATTGTGGCTATCACTTAGTCTTAACATGATTTTCCTAAAAATAGGTGGTAATTTTCTTACCGTTCCATCCTTACCGTCCTTTTTTTTTACCATTTCATCCCTTTTTACAATACCATCCCCCTTTTTTACCTTACCGTCCTTTCTTTAATACCCCTTTTAGACAATGTTATACAAAAATTCTGTATTAAAAGTACTACATTGTTATTATTTCTTATTTGAATGTCCTGTTGGTACTATGCAAATTCATTATAAGTAAAAATTTAGAAGAAAATGAAAAGTTATAGGGGTAAAATGGTAAGGAAAATTAAACTCGCAAGTTTAACATAAACCTCAGTTAAATAAAAAAATGTTCGCTGCTGACCATTTTCTCTTTATTTTGAATCATTAAGGCATTCGTCTATCAGATTAAAATGTTATTTTAGCAAGTTTAATTTTGTCAGATTTTTTTCCCCCAAAAGTCAAAAGATTGTGAGAATGCCCCATATATTTTTTTATTGTTTTCTAACTTAAACTTTAAATCTGATCGAAATCTAAATATTTGTAACTTTTTTTAAATTTAAAAAAAATTGCGCATAGTTATTTAAAATTATTTTTCAACAACATCTAACAACAAACAATTTTGCTATCGTTACATCGTTCAAATGTTTTGATATTATTCAAATGTAGATTATCTAAATAATAATAATATTAATTGCGATCTTTCCAAATATACATACATATTTGCATAATTCATTTCTAACCATGTATCAAATATCTGGATATAAAACTACAGAGTATAATTAAAACTACAAATAAAGAGTATTTTATACAAGAAAATTGCAGATTTAGCGAAATCAAAAGGAAGTCTTTATGCGTTTTAACAAAGCATTTACACCATGAATTCACTAATGTAAGTGATGAGAGTTTCTTTAACGCTATCAAGAACAAAAGAAACAATTGTTATTTTGCTGCGGTTGGCACGCAGCTCGCATTTCGCTAAACAATAGACGCTCTTTATTTTCAATTCTTCCCTAGATTAATAAAAGAGAAAGGGTAGATGCAAATGCAGATCAGAATGAGAGTCTCGAAACTGATGCTGATTCACCTATACAAGCATACTTTTCAAAAATTCAAGGACTTAACAATGAGCTCAAAAAAACTAATAAATAGTAGGAGGAAGTCTACTCATAAAAATTTTTTGATAAAGGAGGAAGAAAATGTCAAACATTTTAGGTATTTTTTATGCATCTGCTAATGGATAATACCGTTTGAATATTTGCTAAAAGAATAAAATATACAAAACCTAAATTCCTTTCTAATACGGCTGGCTTTAGGAAAGGATATAGTTAACAAATTGAAATTCAATTTATAAACACATTCCTAAACTGATTTAAGGGATTTAGAAAAACCTTTCTTCTCTATGTTACTGCAAATTTTCATTTTTTATAGAATTATTAAATTTCCCACACGTCTTTGCAAGGCTAACTTTTTTACAAATTATTCAATTAATTAATCGTGTTTTTTTAAAATTTAAAACTAGTTGCGGATAATTAATTAAAAATTATTTTACCACAATCAGGTCTTTAACATTATGAAAATGTTTTGATTTGCTTTAACGTTAGATCATCTTAATTTTATTGCTTAGAACATTACTTACACCCACTGTTATTTATATATGTACAGGCACGTGTTAAGAATACAAAAAAATAATCTTTGGATATAAAGGAAAAGCCTTAAAGGTCTTATTAAAAACTAAGATTATTTTATATAAACTTATTACAAATCTAGCATAAACAAACAAACAACCAAAAAAATATTTTATACACGATACCAATGCGTTTGTGCTACAGTAAATGATGAAAAATGCTTTATGGATATTAAAAACAAAATAATGAATTGTTTTTATACTACACAAGGCATACCACGTCTTTATTTTCGATTCTTAATCAAATTAATATGCAAATGTTGTTGAAAACTTGGTTCTTATAGAAGACGCTGGTTTACCAATGAACATTGTTAAAAGGAAAAAAAACCCAAACACACGGGTAACAAGGAACTTCAAGAACTGATTAATTAACGTGTATGAACATTCTAGTCTTAAACATTATTAAGACAAAGTTGAAAGGGGTTAGTTACAACATTCTAGCGAGAGATTACCCGGCAATAAAAAAGTTTGCGTTTTTAAGTATGAAATGTACCAAAAGTTCTTCTTTAGGGCTCTGGGATTTTTCTAGTAAAATATTGCCTTTTAAATTAAATAATGCTATAAAAAGTGATAAAATATCTTTATTCAGATTGACGATCGTTTCATCGCACAAACGGCGATATTTTCAAAATTATTCACGATAGAAAATATTTTCACATAATGAAAAAAATTGCAAACATAAAAATTAAATTAGCGATTTGAGAGCGTGGATTAATTTCATAATTAAAAAAAATAACATGATAAACAATGTCACGAGACATCAGCATAATGAAAAACATTGCAAAACATAAAATAAAAATGAAATTGATTTGGCTATTTGCGAGCGTGGATTAATTTTTACTATTGTTACCAATATTACATCTCTTTCCAAATTTTAGGTAAATCAAGGGATACTGAATCATTGCAAATATTCTCGTTGCGTAAAAATATCTCTATTGATTCCCGGATTATGGATGGTAAATAAAATCTTGATGGATAAACTAACTTGCTATTTTAAAAATCGATCTGTAAAGGTTCTTGGTTGCATAATCTGGCCAAAGCTGTGGTTCTTCTGTTGTATTTGATGTCTGCTATATGTTCTTTGATTCTAGTTTTAAGTTTTCTGCTTGTCATACCTATATAAAATTGCTTTGTTCCATCTTCTTTTGTGAAAGGTATTTCGTATACTCCTGATAACTGGTTTGGGTCAATTGGATCTATTTTCTTGCATACTATATTTTTTAATTTCATGGAAGGTTTTGCGACTAGGGAGATATTGAATTTATTGAGTTCATATTTCAAACGTTCGAAGAAACCAGGAAAATATTGTAAAGTGGATAACATTCAATTTTGTGTACTGAAATTTCTTTTTATTCTTCAAGCTCTAAATTAATTTTTCTATGGTGCTTTCATTGTATCCATTGTTATCCACTTTACAATATTTTCCTGGTTTCTACGAACGTTTGAAATATAAACTCAATAAATTCAATATCTCCCTAGTCGCAAAATCTTCCATGGAATTAAAAAATATAGTATACAAGAAAATAGATCCAATTGAATCAAACCAGTTATCAGGAGTATACGAAATACCTTTCACAAAAGAAGATGGAACAAAGCAATTTCATATAGGTATGACAAGCAGAAACTTAAAACTAGACTCAAAGAACATATAGGAGACATCAAATACAACAGAAGAACCACAGCTTTGGCCAGAATATGCACCGAAGAACCTTTACAGATCGATTTTAAAAATAGCAAGTTAGTTTATCCATCAAGATTTTATTTACCATCCATAATCCGGGAATCAAAAGCGATATTTTTACGCAACGAGAATATTTGCAATGATTCAGTATCCTTTGATTTACCTAAAATTTGGAAAGAGATGCTATGTAATATTAGTAACAATAGTAAAAATTAATCCACCCTCGCAAATAGCCAAGTTAATTTCATTTTTATTTTATGTTTTGCAATGTTTTTCATTATGCTGATGTCTCGTGACATTGTTTACCATGTTATTGTTTTTTTTAATTATGAAATTAATCCACGCTCGCTAATAGCTAATTTAATTTTTATGTTTGCAATTTTTTTCATTATGTGAAAATATTTTCTATCGTGAATAATTTTGAAAATTTCGCCGTTTGTGCGATGAAACGATCGTCAAACTTAATAAAGATATTTTATCACTTTTTAAAGCAATATTTTAACTTAATCTGTTTATAAGTGATTACTATACATGTTGTTATATTGCCTTTTGTTAATATTGCAGTAAATATGTTTATGCATTTTGTTTTTTATTTCTATAGAAAATATACAAAATAGAGATCCATTTAGGCATAACTTAGAAAGTGCCTCTCATGCTAGTGCTCAGATCCTTATTTAATAGTTAGCGTGCCGGCTGCTAATTCAGACGTAACGGATTCGAATGGTAGTTAAGGTTTGGTAGTTTGTAGTTGGCCGAATTTCTCTATAAACAGATACTCACCAGTTTAGCAAAATATAATAATAGCTCCCATACCAACATAACCGCATTTGGTGAATGCTGAATATAATTTAAGCTTTCATAAGCGATATAATTTGGTAGGGATTTGTGTATAAGAGAACGAACCGCATATTTTGTTAATACTGAATATGATTAACATTTTTATCAAAACAAAATGTAGTTATATTTCAATGAAAAAACTCGTGTGATAATATATTATGAAGCTAATAATATTTCTATAATAATGTGTAATGATATTGTGTAAATATTTATTGTAATAATATAAACTAAAAGTATATATTCAAACAAAATGTTATTCTTCAAAAGGGCCAGCCCATAGAAAGTTTTAAATTTAGATCTAATCACATTTTAAATCCAGATCTGGTACTTAATTTTTCAAATATCTTTATAATAACAACTCTCTTTTAACGTGTTAATTTAATAATGATTTTCAAAAGAAAAGCTTTCTCTTTAAAGAGAAAGCTTTTCTTTTCAAATGTTAAGCTTTCTCTTTAAAGAGAAAGATTTACTTTTAAACAAAAAAGTGATTACACATGATTACTGAAAGTTATTGCAATCCAGCAAGGGGCAATTCTTTTTTCTTCAATTCTTTTTACCATTTTCAGCTAATTTTATTACAAAAATAGAGGAAAATAAAAATTTCTGTTCAATATATTTATATGTTCATTTACTGACCGAAACAGTAAAAAAGGCAAATATTGTATACCTATTCACAATTATTTATACATTTCACTGGTAAAATTGTTTTTATTTAGTTCTAGAAAGAGTGATGAAATACACGAATTAGCATTTCATCGATAATTGCTTTGACGAAAAAAATAAATAAATAAAAGAAGTACTACTACTACTACTAATAATAATAATAATAATAAATTAAAAAAAAAAAAAAATAAAAAAATTACCTTTATTTAGAGTGAGAAAAAAATGAAAAAAAAAATATTAATAAATGAATAATTTGCTTTTTGATTGTATTTAATTTTTCAAAGTATTAAAAATGCATTTCAAATGCATTGAAAAATATATTGATTTTTTTTTAATGAAATTGCTTTGATTTCCTTTTTCTTAAAACTCCAATTGACTAATTGTTTATTGAACCGGAATAAGATTTTACAAGCGAGCAAAATCTGCCTTGGACCGCCTCTGCAAGTTATTCCTTTTATTTAGTAGCTTCAAACAATATATTATACTAGCATATAACCCGTCGAAAATGACGGAATGTGAATGATAAATCTTCAAAACAATATTTAAAAAAAATATTTTCTGACTTAATAAAAAAGATGCCTCATGCATTTTGTTAATCAAAAAGTATTATCCTTTGATTTTTGATGATTAGAACAAAGAAATTATGTAAACTACAGTTTAGTCACCAGCACTTAAACGCGCCATTTCCAGCTACTCATTCTATGTTGAAAATGCTTGTTTAAGTTCCATCTACATTAAAAATTTGCTGATTAGCGTGACTTTTTTTTTTCGCTACAAACTATGTCAAAATTCTTAATTTTATCTGCAAGATAATTAAAATATGTTGTACCGATAAGAAAAATTAATTTTATTTCGATGCCTTCAAATCTGATAAAAGGCATTTAAAAAAAGTACGATTGCAACATAAAGTTTCTTTGTTTATATTAATTGCTCATAGATGACGCCAAAAGAATTAGCCAGAAACACAAGCTCCTGATTTATTGGGAATTAAAACGGCCTACAGAGGCGCTGCTCGCAGCCTTCGGTACAGAAAAAATTGTCCCTTTAATTTCCCTTTAACTGCTAAAGTGCCATTGAAATAATTCTTTATTGTAAATGCATTTGAAAGTTTTAGATATTCAAATAATAATCATTCTGAACAAGTTAAAAATACATGTAATGCAAGGTGCTTGCACGGGACTTTCAAGCGAAAGTTATATCTTTTCTCCACCAGATGGCGATAGTTATCCGTTATTTTTAATTTAGAACTTGTTATTGTTGTTGTTGATGATTCGGCCCTTAAATTTAGAACTTAATTAGATAGTTTTTGAAGATTTTAAGCAACCTTAAAATATTTAAAGCTTTTAATATACCTTCACAAATATTTTAAGATCTGCATCGACGTTAAACTGTATTTTTTTTATGAAGCGTTCAAAGAGTCATTTATTTGTTTGTAGATTTGCTGGAATTTGAATCTGAATGGCAACAGTATCGTTTGTTTAGATCTGATTTCTATGTTTATAATAGCTTAATTTTACTTTAGAGCTTAATACATTATAAATGGATATGATACACATGTTTTATGTGAAAATATGCTGAACAGACATGATTTTAAGTAGAAGGAATTATCATTTAGCTGCCATATGTTAGCATATATTTTTCGTTAAGCCTAACATGGCGTTTAGCTACCGTCGATTCGCAGACCAGAATGATTCGCACCGGCATGGTTACTTACACTTTCCTGCAGTCGGATTTTATTAGTAGATAGTGTAATACAGTAAAATATAAAAACACATTATGGCACTGTACATCGCATGATACAATGGCAATTTTATAACATTTTAATAAAAGTTTAACAAAACTCGGAGCCATATTGTTATTGCGCAAACTTTGAATACATTGAGGAGAGGTAGGGGGGGGGGAGGCGTTCTTATTCCTTTAGCTTATTAGAAAGACTGGTTAATTAGCTGTTTTTTAATCTCAAAATGCATGGAATTCGTTAGCACCTGACTATGTTGCATGTATATATGCTACATGCCCATGAAAATATGTATATTATATGCTTCGTCCTAAATACTTATTCTAGGTAACTATGTTTATTACTACATCAAATAATGCTAACATAAACAAATGCTTTAATCTCAAAGCTGCATTAACCCTTTATATCCTGACGGTACTTTTAAGTACCATTAGAGAAAATTCAATGTAAAATTTCTTTAATTCGTTTTTTAATAAAAGTAGATTGAACTTTTCACGCAAAATAATTTGCTCTATGCTATTTAGAAAGCACGGTCAAACAGTCGAAGCTAAATATTTTTTTTAATGTAGTTATTTTCTCAACCATTTACCTAGGTGTAACTTTTATCCTATTAAAAAATGTTATACGAAAAAATTGCAACTACAAATAACTTCTCTGTTACAGATAGGATCACAATACATTTATTTACACTATACTCATAAGAATTGTGAGATTTCCATAACGGTATTTTTTGTTAATTAATCTATTTATTCTTGCAAATATTTTGCAAAAAGAGCTCTAACTACCGATTTATAAAATCAGTTTTAATTAAAAAACTTATCTAAAAATCAATTATTAATATATATGTTGCTGTGGATATTTTAGTCATTAACGTAAATAATTATTCAGGTGAAGCAATTTTTGTATTCAAAATTCAGGATATAAAGGGTAAAAAAAAAAAAAAAAACTTGCCAGGCACATAACTTCTGAAATTCCCTAATAGTCCAGACAACAGAGACCGTATAGGGGCTCTACCTAGAAAAATTAATGGTAGTACTGTAAATCGGCTTTCTAGATGTTTTTTGGGTCGCTGAATCCGAATTTGTAACTTCCCACCAAAATTTACTCCGGCAATCCTCCCCCCCCCCCCCAAATTTTGGTAAAAAGACCCCCAAAAAAGGTTTTAATTAAATTAATTCCATTTTTTTATTATTTTAGGGGAAAAGTAGCTAGAAATTCAGAAAGTAGACAAAATTTGCAACAAATTAGATATATGACATTATGACTTAGGATGAAGGGGAAGGAGGGATCTGCCTCGGAACATGCGCCGCAGTGCTGCCTGGACTAAGTTGCGCAATTTCACTTAACCACCCACACGTTTACATTAGCCCTCCCATCTTCCCTCCGAACTTTCCCTATAAGGTTTACTTTAAGTTTTTTGCGTCGCTGAATCCGAATTTTTAACTTACCCCCAAAATCCCCCCCTCCGAAACACCCCCCCAAATAGTTGTTTTTAACTTAAATTTCTTATTGTTTTAGGGGAAAAGCATTACGAAATTAAAAAACTAGACAAAATTTGCAACAAATAGGATATATGACATTATGACGTAGGATAAACGGGGAGAGAGGGGGCTGCCTCGGAACATTCCCCGCGCGCTTTTCTCAAAAACCAAATTTTTTCAAAAAATCAATTTCTTGGGGGGTTGCCGGGTGAAATTTTGGTGGGAAGTTACAAATTCGGATTCAGCGACGCAAAAAACATCTAGAAAGCCGATTTCCAGTACTACCATTAATTTTGCCAGATAAAATGCCCTATTGCATGGACTTCATCAGTTAGTGCACGTAGCGCCGCAGTGCATGTTCCGAGGTAGCCCTCACCCTCCCCGTTCATCCTAATTCATAATATCATATATCCTATTTGTTGCAAATTTTGTCTAGTTTCCGAATTTCGTAATGCTTTTCCCCTAAAAAAATAAGAAAATTAAGATAAAAACAACTATTGGGGGAGAGAAATTTTGGGGGGAAAGTTATAAATTCGGATTCAGCGACATAAAAATCTTAAAGTAAACCTTATAGAGAAAGTTCTGAGGGGAGATGGGAGGGCGTGGTAAACGTGTGAGTGGTTAAGTGGAATTGCGCAACTTAGTTTATGCAGCACCGCTCGCATGTTCCGAGGCAGATCCCCCCCTTCCCCTTCATCCTAAGTCATAATGTCACATATCTAATTTGTTGGAAATTTTGTCTACTTTCTGAATTTCTAGATACTTTTTCTCTAAAACAATAAAAAAATTGATTTTTTTAATAAAAACTTTTTTGGGGGGCTTTTTATCAAAATTTGGTGAGGTTGCCGGGGAAATTTTGGTGGGAAGTTACAAATTCGGATTCAGCGACCCAAAAAACATCTAGATAGTCGATTTCCAGTACTACCATTAATTTTGCTAGGTAAAATTCCCTATTGCCTGGACTATAACCACATTTTTGAGTATAGCTTAAATATATATATATATATAAGGAATTCGAATGCGGAAACAGAAGATTTTTTTTTCTGCATCATTCTTACCAAAAAACTATATATATATATATATATATATATATATATATATATGTATATATATAACCATTAAAAACATTTGCAAATTACTACAAAGAAACATAGTAAAAAAAGAATTAAACGAATAAAATGGAAATTTGGCGAAACAGGGTAAAATCCTCAGGCCCCAAATACCTAGGTACGACAAATAAAGTGTGTGGTTTCATCTTTGTATTAGCCATTAAAAAGCTAAATAATACGAATTTAGGGCTGCCTGCACAAAATAAAACCAGAAAAAAAATTGGAAAAACAGTTAAATGAAAAAATAAATACGGATGTAAATGGATTGGGGAAAAACAAAAACAAAAAGCAAACATATTACCACATTGAGATCCTTTGTAATCAGCAATGAGGTATAATGAAAACAAGGGTAACATTATATGCAACTGTTGTTTAAAAAAAAAAAAAAAAAAAAAAAAAAAAACAAAACAAAAAAAAAGTTTTTTAAGTAATAATGAACCATGGAGTAATAATGCACAGTATATACAGGCTGCAATAAGTTATCTATCGCCGACCTTTAATTTCTCAACCGTTGGTCGTAGACATATAGTTCCAATTACAAAAACGTTTCAAATGAGGTAAGTATTCATGTTGTGGCATTATTTACAGTAAAAAATCAATATTACGAAAATTACAAAATCTAACTTTTTATACGGTCCCCCAGTCCCTATAGTTATATTTAGTAAAAGTTTACACATATCATAACAAATATAACACAAAAAGTTTGACATCTGTACTACAAAAATTGACAGAGTTATTAAATTTCAAAGTTTGAGATTTTTTCGCATGATTTTGTCTTTCAATAAGGGATCAGTTAAAAGATTAATTAAAGTAATTCGAGATCAAAAATAAGGGAGCAATGTCCTTTTTACTGCGAAACCACCTTTAGCCGGTATCGCCAAATTGGGGTATCACCAAAGAGGGTTATTTCATTAAAAATTTTTAACTGACAATTAGGGGTTGTATACAAAGCGAAGAATGAAATATTGAAATTAAACTGAAAAATAAATATCAATTTATTATAATATTAGAAAATGATCTACCATAAAAAATTAATATGTAAAATGACAAAATCTACTAGGGATACTGCTCATAGTGTTCTCCATTGGTGGCAATTCACAACTGAATGCGTGACAGTACTGAGTCCTGGACACGTTACAGCTCAGCAGGTGTGTAAACTGTGCGACAATCAAGGATGATGCGCTGCTTCAGATAAACCAGAGAAGTGTTCTCAGTCACATAAACCTACCCTTGATGTAACCCTAGAGGTACAAATCCATGGGTGTCAAGTTCGGTGAAAGCGGTGGCCACTCTACTGGACCACCATATCCAAGGATCTGTTGACGGAATTCGGTGGTCAGATACGCCCGGACGTTTGATGTTTTGTATGGAGAGGGTTTCATCATGTTGAAACCACACACGGCACGCATGTCGGAGAGGCAAATTTTCATACCAAGCACATACTGTGTTTGTAGCAGATGCAGATGACGAGCGCCCGTTAAGGTCCCATCGTAGAAGATGGGTCCAACAATCTGGGTTCCCCATATACCGCACCACACGTGTCGTACTGCGCGGGCTATGTGGAGGTTTTCCAGATACCAATAATCCACATTGTGTACGTTTACAATGCCACCCAGTATAAACAATGACTAATGTGTCACACAGAATGTCACAAAGGAATGACGGATTTTTCTCTAAGGTGTTGAGCATGAAATTACAATAAAAAAATCGTCGTGTGTGGTCACCCAGCATCAATGCTTGCACCAGTGTCGGATATGGTATGGATGCTCATCAAGTGCATGTAACAAATGCCAGACATGCTGACTACATGCCTCGCTTATTTCCGCCGAGCTCAATTGTGGAATTAAAAGGGTGAATCCCTGCACATTCTCCGGTGTCACTCGAACATTACACCTTACCTGTCTACTTGTTCTGTGTCGTGGTGAAACAGGGCCGGTCTCTCTAATATGGTGCAATGCATTAGTTACAGTTTCATGCGTTGGATGTAGATTCTTATGGAAACGTTCTGAATAAACACTCGCAACCTCTCTGGCATTCCTTTGACATTCACCATAAATAAGTATCATTTCCGCATATTGCACGCACGCGTAGCTTGCCATCACGATCTCAGCGCTGGCTAGCATGTCCACTGCTAGATGGCTCGTGTTTTATCCCAAACGTGTGGCGCTGCGGTACTATTGTAACTTGCATAATCCCAATTTTCATGCTCGCTATAGTTCGGCTGCTCGTTTTTATTCTGCTGCCAATTATCTAGTCCTTAGTGAGTATGTTTTATTTTCCGGTTGTCGATTCTACCTACTTTGACGTTTGAAGGTTGCTCGACCCATGAAAGAGTTAAACAACACTTTGAGCAGTATCTCTAGTAGATTCCGTCATTTGACATATTCATTTTTTATAGTAGACCGTTTTCTGATATTATAATAAATTGATATTTATTTTTCAGTTTAATTTCAATAATGCATTCTTCGCTTTGTATACGACCCCTAAATGCCAGTTAACAATTTTTAAGGAAATAACCCTCTTTGGTGATACACTAATTTGGTGATACCGACTGAAGGTGGTTTCGCCGTGAAAAGAACATTGCACCCTGATTTTGATCTCGAATTACTTTAATTAATATTTTAACTGATCCCTCATTGAAAGACAAAATCATGCGAAAATTATCTCAAACTTTGAAATTTAATAACTCTGTCAATTTTTGTAGTACAGATGTCAAACTTTTTGTGTTATATCGGTTATGATATGTGTAAACGTTTACTAAATATAACTATAGGGACTGGGGGACCGTATAAAAAGTTAGATTTCGTAATTTTTGTAAAATTGATTTTTTACTTTAAATAACGTTACAACATGAATACTTACCTCATTTGAAACGTTTTTGTAATTGGAACTATATGTCTACGACCAACGGTTGAGAAATTAAAGGTCGGCGATAGATATTGCACCCTGTATATACACTGGCCTCCAAAAGTTAAGGTACAGGGACTGGATGCTTTCGATTGCACACGTTTTGTCGGATAGCTACCAAAATTATTGGCGAATTGTTCTTGAACTTCTGGGATGAAAAGAACATGTTTGATTTCATATTTCTCGGTGAAGATTTAGTCGGGAGGACAATTAGGGGACTAATAATAAATTTAATAATAAAATAATATTTGCGATCACCTATGTAACAGAAAATGCTGGAAATGGTTTGTCACTGTGTTAAATGACTATTTGGGTCTTGTTCAACGTTTCTGTGCATTTGTGTAAGAATAGCACTCATATTCGTGAAGATATTATTGTGTCTGTGAAAAATTCAAAAGTTTTTTGCTTATAGCATACAGAGTTTTCAACCAAATTTAACACAACTTTCCGAAAACTTGCTAAAGAATAGTAGCAACAGTATACTGCAATTAAAACATGGATATATTAAATATGTGATGAGATATGGGCATTTTTATGAAATAATTTTAACTGCGCATGCGTGGATGATCCTAACATATTTATTACATAATTTGATAGTCAGCTATTTAGGACAACTTATATAAAAAGTCCAGTCAAATATCGCGAAAATTCACAAAGATAGGGTCGATATAGTGAGTTGCTTCATAAAAATAGCTTTATTATAAGGAATTTTCCACAACTTTTCAATCAACTCACTATATCTTTCTAAGTTTTCACTAAATTTGACTGGACTGTTTATAGAAGTTGCTCCAAAATACTGACTACCAAATTATGAAATAAAAATTTTGAAATCTTCCGCACATGCGCAGTTAAAAATTATCTCATAAAAATGCCCATATATCATCAAATATTCAATATATTCATGTTTTAATTACAGTATACTGTTGCTAATATTCTTAGTCAAGTTTTCAGAAAGTTGTGTTAAATTAGGTGGAAAACTGTATGCTATAAGCAAAAAAAAAAAAAAAAAAATAAAAAAAATTTCACAGACACTGTAACATCTTCACGCATATGAGTGCTATGTTTACACAAATGCACGCAAACGTCGAACAAGAGCCAAATAGTCATTTAACACAGTGACAAACCATTTCCAGCATTTTCTGTTACATAGGTGATCGCAAATATTATTTCATTATTAAATTTATTATTAGTCCCCTAATTGTCCTCCCGACTAAATCTTCAAGGAGAAATTTTAAATCAAACGTGTTCTTTTCACCCCAGAAGTTCAAGAACAATTCGCGAATAATTTTTGTAAATATTCGACAAAACGTGTGCAATCAAAAGCATCCAGTCCCTGTACCTTAACTTTTGGAGGCCAGTGTATATATATATATATATATATATATCTGTACTTGAGAGCCAAACTATTGTTAGTCTCATTTCACTTAATTTTCAGAAGTAAAAGAAGCATTACCTTGCAAGGCAACGCTATTTTCACAAATTCACTTAAGATGTTATAAAACAGAATATCTCTGAAATCACTTATAATGCCACATACAGGTATAGCTATAGTTCTCGAAAAGTTCGAAATTGTCGAAAAATTCTCGAAAGAGAATAGTTTCTTTAGTATAAAAAGCTGTTAGCATAAAATTTGTAATTTTTGGACTTAAGATAGTTTTGTCCCCAGGTACACATATCTACTATTATTGTTATGTACTTTTCGAGATAATCGAGGCTAACGAGAAAGACAGGCTACCGCGGTGGGTCCGATTCTTCTTTTTTTACAGACCGCTGGAGTCACGTGATGCTCTTTTCGCACACCTTCATTGTGCATTCAAGCATCACGTGACTCCAGCGGTTTGTAAAAAAAGAAGAATCGGGCACACCGCGGTAGCCTGTCTTTTTCGTTAGCCTCGCGAGATAATAATATTACATAATGTTATTTATTTATTTTATTACGCGTCGAAAATAGGGAGTAAAACCTATGTAACCACAAAACAGTATTCGCCAGAATACTGCTCAGTTCTAGTGCTGCAATTTTGTTAAAAAATATATAAATGATCTTCAATGTATGAAACAATAAATATATATACAAAGAGATTTTTAATTGCATTTACTATTTTGTCATCCAAATTTAAAATTTTCAAAATTATTTAGCTTTTTGTTGATAGAATATCATTAAATTTCATTAAATTTCACCATTCATGGATATTTTAGAATTAAATTTAAAAATATGAAAAAAGCTAAAATTTTCCTATAACAGGCTTTCATCTCGTGTTTCTTGCTTTACTTGAAAATTGATAGATAGAGGGTATTTAAAAGATATATAATACACAAGACATAAAACTAACTATTACAAGTAAAGAAAGTTTAAAAAAAGTTTTACTGACATTTCAAAAAATTTTTCTCTATAAAAAATTTGTAGATTTTATAGTACCATTTTAGTTTATGATACTTAGTGTATTTTTTTTAAACTACGTAACGAAAATGACCTGAGTTCGATGATCTGCATGATAAAAATTAATAATAAACCACTTTTATTTTATAAGAAAATAAAGATTTTACAATTTTAGATGCTTAAAAATACGTTTTGAATTGTGCAAGACTAAAGCAATCCCAATACTTTTCTAGTTATAGTAGAAATGTCATTATACGAATTTCAGTTTTGAAAGATACTTTCCTTTTTTAGAAACGTTTTCTAAATTTGACAAGTGTAGATAATGCTCTTAAAGGAGCCAACAACCCTTTAAGAGAGAGAACTAGATATAGAAAGAAACTTTTTCTCTATAAAACTGACAGGCTCACCCTTTCAGTAAATTTATGAAAAATAAAAGCTTTCTCAACATTTTTAACATTATAGATGATATAAACAGTAAGAAGAAGGAAGTACAGTATAAATCCAACTATCCCAACTCCATACATCCGGATCACTAATATCCGGAAAAAAGAAAGTTTAAAAGAAATTTAAATATTGTACCTAGGATAAAGTTCTATATTTAATTTTATTCGTTATACTACAATCAGTTACCAAAATAAAGTTGTGACGTAAGTTTAATATATAAGACATTTCAAAAATGATGATTTTAATCATGAGCAAAGAATGGGTCAAAGCTCTCCATATACGGTAGGCTTGGCCCACTATATGGGAGGCTTGACCCACTTTATTTTATATTGAAATATTTGTTAAGAGAAATAAAATCAGTTAAAAAACAACAAAATAACTTTATGCTACATGGTTTACTTATTATAAAAATTATTTTTGAAAATATGATGTTTAAACAAATCTGACTATTCGGAATTGTATGTCACAGGAGAAAAATTTCGTTTTAAACAGGATTTTGTCTGAGAAGGTATAATTGTACAGAAGGGAAAATGAAATTTTAACATTTATGACTGTATTCCATTAGAGACAGGTTCCGTTTTCATAGGGTTTCATGTATTATTATGTCCCGATTTAGAAACTACTATCCCGCTTTTTTCCCCCTCTCATTGTCTTACTTTTTGTGACACTCAACATGGCAAGACCAGTTCACATAGTTTGGCTTCTTCTCACTGTGTTTGTCTTGGTGAAATTCGGCTATATACTTTCCTAAAGTTTTTCGATCAATGTTATGTTCTTTTGCAGCTGCATGAGCACAAAACTTATCATTAACAACTCTTAAGCTGCTTTCATACTTTCTAGTCTTTTCCGTTCTTTATATTTACTTACTGTAGGTATTATTTAAATGAAAAAAGTTTCTATCAACTTTCCCATTTATATTTCAGTATTTTTTCTTTATTTCTGTTGATACTATAGTAGTTTCTCATATCTTCCTTTAATCAGTTTTAAACATTTTCCTTCCACCGTTTTACTGTATCTTTACAGAATAAATTTTCATTATTTTAGATATATAACCATTAACCCTTCCTTATGCTCAGTGTATAATAAAAATATAAATATATACAAAACCACTTAAGAAGACTTGACCATCTGGTTAACCCCCCCCCCCTACCCCTCACATTGATTGGGTCGGACTTTTCTAAGGAATAGCACATTGTTATGTTAAACCTAACTGACTGTACAATCTTTATGCCTAGAATGAAAGATTGTTATTTCTGCATTACTAAAAACCTAGTTACTTAAATTTCTATGATATATTTTATTTGAGAAAAGCTTACAAAGTATTTCTAAAAAATGTAACTTTTACGTTGAAAACTCTTCACAGTTGATTTTTTTCACACCTCTTTCAATTATCTGCATGACACAAAGACTGTTGTTGGAGCATTCCAGTAGCTTTGGTTGCCTCCAATTGGTAAAAATCTAAAATTCTATTAAATATGAAAAATGAGGGCTGGGTCAAGCCTCCCTAGTCTCCCCTATTCGTTCATAAAAATATACTTTCTTTGATATCTCCATTTAAACAAACATTAGCTTTATATTTAAATAGAATTTTTTAAGTCTATATCTGAAGAACTCTACATCAGTATTTAGGGTTTTACTGCAAAATATTTACATTTGTTTTACATGTTCGGTTAATACAGCTAAACGCAAGTAGGTACGATATATTTAGCTGTCTTGTTTTTGGAATGATTTGTGTAAGTTTAAATTGATGGTTATGATTTAGAAAACCATCCCAAAACATCCTGACCAACCATTCAGTAATCGAAAATACAGAAATACAGTAAGTAAACATTTAAAAAAAAGTGATCATACAGTTCTAGCGAGGATTGAGGGGGATGACCAATTAAATTTAAAATTCCCAATTAAATTAGTTAAGTATACACAAATAAAAGCATCGAATTTTAAAGAATCCTTTATGAACTACTAGATTAGCATGATAGCTAGTATACATTAATATTAATAAGAGCGAAATATATGTCAATAAAACGATAAATAATGTTCAAGGGAAGAAACATATATATTCTGAGTCAAGATTTCTGCTTTTTCCTTTTTCTCATTTTCCCGGATTTTCTGCCGTTGGAAAAGCACGATTCTCACTATACATGTTATATATATCTATTCATTTTACTTTATCAAAACTATGCACATTATACACGAGTAAATATAAGCAACATGTAAATATGTACGATGAATGTAAATACGTAATATGGATATATATAAAGATAAGAAAGGAAAGAATGCATTAAGAATGAAGCATTTAACATGAAAGTATTTACTATACATATATATATTAATCTTGATAACTTTGGAATTTTCGCTAAAAAAAATCTGCCAATAACACATATTTCTTTCTTTATTTAGTGTAAATAAATCTTGCTTTATAATTCTACTTGTGTGGTACAAAATTTAATCTGCTGGTGGGAAACTGAAATTACTGAGTACAAACAGCTCTCGACTTTCCAAAAATGCGCAATTTCGAGTAGATTCTGCCCTATATTTAAAAGTTTTATTTTCATATGTGTTTATCGAAAAAGCGTACGTTCGAAACTTTTGTCAATTTAAGACTTAATTAAACTATACTAGATGATTAAAATACAATATGATAAAGAGACGATTCTGATAGCGAATTCACTTCTAAGACTTTGAAAATCAAGAATATGAATGAAACTTGAAACCACGTTGACGAATTTTTTAGCATTATATAATAATGCTATCCCAATGGGGACGGTATACCCCGTGTACGAAGGGCAATTGAAAAGAAACATTGTTAAAGAAACATTTAACAAAGATTACAATTCTACTAAATTAATTTATAAACAGTTTAACATAAAACGTAATTATAAACAGGTCTTAGGTTAAAAATTTGACCAACAAATGCTGCTAATTTTCAATGATTTCAGTTGAAATGCAATGAAACCCATTAAACTGCAAATAACTCTGAATAATGTTGCGACATTAATGAAAGGACATTAATAAAAGTGTAGTATTCCCTTAACATTCGCGAGTTTTGATTATTCACGAAATAGAAAATGCGGAACATTTCAACATTCGCGAATATTTAATTTAGTTATTCGCGAATTCTGTTTTATAAAGAACATTTTTTTACAAAATAAACTCACTTTGTTTCACCAATTTTATGAACTACTTTGACACTTGACACCTATCTACTGTATAGCTTGTTGTATTACATTATAGCTTAAGGGGGCTGGTCACCTAGCTTCCGATTTCCCCTCATGTAATGCAAAGTCTATGGGCATTTGATGCATTCGTATAATTAAAATATCTCCTCGGGAAATTATTATATTTACTTCTATTTTTTATCTACACTTCCTAAAAGATGTCTCTTTTTTTCTTAGTTCTCAAAATATTTTTAAAGTGTAGGCTTAGTTTTATAGGAAGTGTAAAAATTTACTCACAGTTCTCAAGCTTTTAACACATAAAATATTAAATTAAGCATAAATATTAGAAATATTTTTAAAACTAAGAAAAAAATGAGACATCCTTTAAGAAGAGCACACAGAAAAATATGTTAAAAATATGAATTTCCCGTGAAGATATTTTAAACATACGAATGCATCAAAAGTCTATAGACTTAACATTACGAAGGAGAATTCCGAAGCTGAGTGACCAGCCCCCTTAAATTACGAGAATTTCAGCCCTTGTGTTGAGGGAAAATATAGATCAATATAATTATTTTTTTATGCAGATTTTCTTTTCAGTTTTCTCAGTTTTCTAAAATTACAAATTTTAATTACAGGCGAAATATTTCCAGCAAAATTTATCGGGGAAATTTTAAAACATCAACAACAACTTGTTGAAAAAGGCATTAGAATGCGATTCTTCACTGGTGAGAAGTCTTAAATTTAAAATAGAAATAGAGGCCGCAACTTTTCCTTCCGAGGAAATTCATAAACAAAAGATCTGTTCTGTCAAACAATCGCACATCACTAACATTTTTCAGCCATAAACTAGCAAATAAATTTTGTGCAATATATTTATAATTATTCAAATTTATTTAAAGTATGTACTTTTAATGTATAATGCTTAATAAATATACTTTTCGAAAATTAATTGCTCTTTTTTATTGAAGGAAAATTATTAAACATAACCCACTTTTATGCACGGGAAGATAGTCTCAATATTCGCGATTTTGACATTCGCGGAGATTTGCGCGAACCTAACCCTCGCGAATGTTAAGGGATTACTATAATTTAAAAATTAAGAAAATATTTTGGTCTTAATAATTTTGGACTGATATCAACAAATATCTCTTCTATATATATTTATCGCCTTTTTCAAATTAAAACTTAATTAAACTATAACAGATGATTTAGATACAAAATGATAAAGCGCGAAAGGATGAAATAATTTAATTAACTTCAGTTATAATACGGTTTATAGTTGAAGTTTCCCTTTACGATTTTATAAAGAAATTGCCAGATACTAAACAATGAAGTATTATTTATTAACTAGCATATAATCCTCTTCAGAAATGGCGGAATGTTGATCTGCGTTTGATTTTCACAAGACTTCATGCGAACAAACAGCATGAAGATT
Source organism: Maratus speciosus (assembly GCA_963932465.1). NCBI lineage: Eukaryota > Metazoa > Arthropoda > Arachnida > Araneae > Salticidae > Maratus > Maratus speciosus. The sequence goes on from OZ010791.1 coordinate 419,267,474, forward strand.
TTATTATTGTATTGTAGAAAAGTTCATTTTAAAAATGAAAAAATATTTATACAAATACAAATGATGAGGATATTTTTTTATTTTTTTTACTCTATATTCAATTTCTGAAATAGTTCAACGATCAATAAAGGCTCAGATTCTAATCTTTAGAATTAAGGAGTGAAAAATCAGGGAAAATGATGCCATGTTGACACAATCATACCAATTTTTCTCCTTAGTTTTATTAATGTAAAAATACATTTCAAGCTAAGCATAACGTCACCGGCACAAACTTTTCAAACATACTTTGCATATGTAACTTTATGCTTAACCATAGTAAATTTAAAAAAAATATATATTTTCTGTCTAATTGTAATTAAAAACTAGTCGGATGTGGCAATACCAAAACTTTCTTCTATCTCATACATGTTAATACTTCCTGATAAATGCAGCACAGCAGCGCCACCGGTTAGGTGATTTACACCAAAATCTAAATAGTAACAAATTACGTAAACTTCTAATTGACTTTGAAGTTTGATGAAAAACCGTGCATTATTTTTTGAGATAGATCTACTGCGGAAATCGTGAAATGCATAGCAGTGGCACCTGTTGAGCAATTTACACCAAAAACTTATCAGGATCAATTTATATCAGGGACTAATTGAATCTAAAGCTTGATGAAAATTCATACATTAGTTCTTGAGATACAGCTATTGCCGAAATCGTGAAAAATGCAGCATAGTAGCGCCAACTGTTGGGCGATTTACACCAAAAACTACAGACCACTAATTTATATCAGGGACTAACTGAATCTGAAGCTTGATAAAAATTTGTGCATTAGTTCCTGAGATTGAGCTATTGCGATTACCATGAATAATGCAGCATAACAGCGCCATCTATTGGGCAATTTACACTAAAAAGATATCATTACCAAATTATATCAAGGACTAACTGAATCTGAAGTTTGATGAAAATTCGTGCATTAGTTTCTGAGATAGAGCTATTGCAATAATCATGTATAATGCAGCATAACAGCGCCACCTATTTGGCGATTTATAAAAAAAAGTTAGCAGCCCCCAATTATATCAAGGACTAACGGAATCTGAAGTTTTCTGAAAGTCCGTGTTTTAGTTCTTGAGATATAGCTATTGTGAAAATCATGAATAATGCAGCATAGCAGCGCCGCCTGTTGGGCGATTTACATTAAAAAGTAATCAGCACCAATTTATATCAGGGACTAACTGAATCTAAAGTTTTATTAATTTGCGTTTATTTGTTCTTAAGATAGAGCACCCACAAAATCTGTGTCACACACAGACAGACTCACAGACATACTCACAGACAGACATTTTGTAAAAGCATGTTTTTCGTGATCTCTGATCCCTAAAATATATAAATCCGTCGAAATTCGAAAATTTTCACGAATCCAATACTTTTATCTTGTAAAGATAGAAGAAAGTAAAAAACTAACAAAGTCATAATGCACAAAGGTAAACTAAACCCAATAAACAATATTCTCGTGATTTCGCAATAAATATGAATTTTTATTCTCTTATAAAAATAAAGTAAACGTGCATAATTTTTTTTTACCGAAAATAACTTACAAATGAAAAAAAAAGTAAGTGCAAAAAGCCACATGTCTGAATATTTTTCATTATTTGCCACTATTTTGAAGAAATTTCATAAAAAACATTTAATATTAAAATTAAAGGATAAAAATGGGAATATTTTAAAAAATAGCTAGTGCGGCCGCATCTACAAAAAAACATCTTTTATTAAAAAAAAAAAAAAAAAAAAAAAAAAAAAAAAGCAAAATCGGTTAAAAAAACAGCCTTGTGTTTTAAGTTTATAGGCACGGTTCGTTCCCTAATGGTTACCTGCATTTTCCTACACTTGGATTTTATATAAACTAGGGGATCGTACCCGGGCTTCCCGGGTTACAGAATATAGGTAAAAACATTTTTTTTTTAAATTGAAAACTAATATTTTTTTTATATGTAATAATTTTTTTCGATTGCCTACTTACATTAAAAAAGCATTTTTCATATGAAAAAAACGAATTATACAATCAAATAAATTTTTGAAATTTATCAAAAGCGATATTTTCTTATTAGCCGCATGCTAAGAGTTATTTGACTAATATTTTGCTACTTACGGTATCCTTTTATATTCTGATAATTTCAGAGATTAAATATGTCTGTTAAATTTGTGTTTTATTTATATTATTTTATTTATTTATTCATAGGGAAGTTTTTTTAAAAAGGATATTAGCCGTAAGAAAATGATGAACTCTTTATTTTGTTTTAAGGGCAAACGGATTAATCTTTCGTAACCGAGCTCCGCGCGGTGTAGATAAATAGAAAAATATTTCATGCATTAAAATTGTTTTTAAAACCATAGACAATCAGTAAACTGAGATGAACTTTGCAAAGGAATTCCATTTGAAAAAAAAAATCCTATTTGATGATCTAAAAATTTAAATTGTAAGATTACAAATATGTTAGATTTGTGTTTTTTTTTTTTAAATATTATTCTTTTATTTGTTTATAAAAGAAGTATTAATTTCGTTAATTTGTGTTTCACAAATATGTTAGATTGGGTTTTTTTTTAATATTATTCTTTTATTTGTTTATAAAGGAAGTATTAATTTCGTTAAGCAAAAATAGTCAGAAACAAATGCTGAAGAATGTTTTTGCTTTATGTGCAAAATGTTTATTATTATTATGTATTAAAACCGGCACGTGATAAGATAAACTTTAAAAAAATCATACTTAAAAATCATTTAAAAAAAATATAATACATCAGTCAATTAAGATACAGTTTTTAAACAAACTGCATTTGAAAGTAAACTTTTTCCCTATGCGACGAAAGTTGAAAATGTACGATGGTCAGAAGATTTAAAAAATGCAGTAGCGAAAATTTCAAGACCGAAATTTGATCG